>OY992522.1:15188303-24642944 GCA_963921215.1 Scoparia ambigualis | reverse complement strand
AAAGATAGTGGTAGCTAGCCAGGCGGCCTTCAGACAAGCCGTTAAAAGCCTTCAAACAAACTAAGCACAATAATTTCATTATTTTATTTTAAGAACTTTGTATACAATAAGAATAGCAAAAATATTTTGATTTGATTTGACTTGATATACAAGGCATCGAATTTAGGATCTCCGATTCTAACACCGCTAGTATTACCATTTACCACTAGACTACAAAGAGGTTAAATTAGTGTCATAAAAACTTTTTTGAGCTACGATAAAAATTATATGTCGTTGTTAATAATAATCCCTTTTATGGGTGGTTTACGTGCAGCACGGTATTATAATAATTCTTGCTAATTGGCCACCAATAAAACCCATTAGCACTTGTAAGGGCGCTGTGGGAATCACTAGAAAGTAGCATGTATAGAGGCGAAGCTGATTAAACCAAAACCGAATTGGCGAAACCCTGCAATCGCGAACACGTGTGGAGATAAGTATACGTCACGTCATAAAAATATTATTACGTTGTTTGGTTTCATAATAATATTAAAGAAAAGAGATTATCTTGACTGAGCAAACGCACTTGTTGAGCGTTACTGAATAAAAACCTCTTTGAAAGTTTATACCTTTTTGATATAGACTCTTTTGTTTTGCTTTGATTTACGTCCTTCTTCGTCTGCTTTTATTTTTAAATGCTTAATATTTGTGTTTTTTAAATACCTAATGCAGTTTGATTGTAAGTTTGTATGGGAAACAGAAGAGCGCAAACTCTCTTAACATCGCGCTTTCTATTACTATTTATTTATAACTCACATAATATAATGTTGACATAATTCATTTGTATTAATTTGTTATACAATCGTTAGTAGTTCTTTATGTGGTTATAATCCATTGATTTTTACAATTCCATTTCTTACGCTTTTCTTATTATCTACATTATTAAACGATATCGTTAACAACAGCACGAGTCTTGTAAAGCCATGTCCTTTCTACTCCTATAAACAATAACGAACTATTTTAGATAATAGCTCGTTCTTTTTCCTGCGGTCCGGTGATTTAGGGCTATAGTCCGGCGCCATATTGCGCCGCTGATCCGCAGATAAGGTGCGCACGCGCAGCGGCAACGCCCCCCGACTCTTTGTCGATGAAATTAGAAATGGCTGTTTCCATTAAATGCGCTATTACAGTCTCACAATAGGCAATGAGATAATGATTGGTTATCATTTGTGTTAGTGTTTTCTGTGGCTGTTAGAGAGTTCAAAATTATAAACAAAAAACTCAAAACGTACAAAGATAATAGCTAGATATCTATTTGATACACGCATAAATTACGGAGTATTACAAAGTATTAAAAAAATATCGGTATTTCGTGTCGTAGCTCGTGCCGATATAAGAGAAAATGGACAAAACACATATAAGCACAATGCACATTCTTAGTCCTAGCCCTTAGTTTGAAGATGCTATCTGCTCCGCTATAAATAGCAAGTAAAATCCACAGTCGATAGGACAAAGCGCCACACTAGAGCCGGCGCCATTATAATCTATCCATCAAGATCGCTATCTCAAATTCAGATGGGCACTGCAGTTCCCGTACAATTTATATGGTTATCCAGCGACATTGCCTATAAACTAGCGGCCGCCTTTATGCTTTGTTCCCACGTTTGATAACGATATAAGATCTCGATTGCGGAGGACGCCGTGCCGCGCCCCGGTGTCGATTGCTTTTTGTTTTACGGGACTGGGGCTCGCTAATAAATATCTTTAATTGCTTTATAATCTGTGCACTGACATTAGAATTCCTTTTGAAACGCACAAACTTTCTCTGTGCTATTGGAAGGCGCCATATTTAACTACCATAAATGCTTTACAATGGTACATGACTGAAAGGATTAAGTATAGGAATCTATTTCGTTATTATTATCTGGCACAGTGTCTTTATGTGACTCTAATACTTCTGTCATTGTATGCGGGCAAGTATGTGATGTCTTTAAAAAAATCACAGATTTCGCAGTGCCCGCAAGAATTGGAGCATAGAAAATGAATACAAAAATTAACGAATATTAATTTTATTTTAATGTTTTTATATATTTTAGCGTTTTTAGCGCTTAAATATACTTGAGTACCTAAAATTATTTCTTTCGGATCTCAGAGGTGAAACTCTTCTAAGATTGGATGAAGCAATGTTGACTAAAAAACATAAGCATCAAGCACTGACAAATTTTGACGGGTGAAAACCAGACCTCGGTAACCAAGTGGTTAAGGCAGCCGCCCGGAATGCGGAAGGTGCGTGGTTCGATTCCCGCCTGAGGTTGTCGTCTTTTTTCAGTGTTTAAAATTTTACTTAAAATTTATTTTATTTTGAATAACAAATTACAAGTTGAATAATAAGAAATTTATATTGAGATGTACTTCCCTAAAATTACACAACTACATTACTTACAATTCGAATTATAAAATACGAATGTATAACACTGCACAACACAGAGAATAACATTTACTATTTTTTAAAATTTCACTTAGATTTTTGAAATTCCAACTTGAATGCACTTCTTGCCTGCATCCATCCGCATCTTTTAACCCATTACCATGATGATCGGTCAATAATCTTAGAAGATACATCTCTTTTATATATAGAAATACCCGTTTTTCTACAATTCCATATCTAAAGGGACCACCTACATCCCTTACTCTTGAAACCGATCGCTATTGATTCGGATTGGTATTGTGAGTTTTCGTACTCCTAAGTCACGACACCAGAGCTAATATTGTGAATTGTAATTCGGTTAATAATTGTGACCTGCCCCCTTACTCTCGAAATCGATGGCTATTGGAACGGAATGGTATAGAGAATTTTCGTATTTTTAAGTTACGACACCAACGCTAATTTGGATTCATATTGCGTGGATATTGAGTGAAAAAAATACAAAACTCAATGCCATTTAGTTCACCCAATATGAATCCAAATTAGCGTTGGTGTCGTAACTTAAAAATACGAAAATTCTCTATACCATTCCGTTCCAATAGCCATCGATTTCGAGAGTAAGGGGGCAGGTCACAATTATTAACCGATTAAAAAAATTTTTTCGTTGTTTTGTAGCTAAACTAAGACCCGAGGACCAAATTTTTTATATTTTTTAAATCTGTTTTTTCCCGAAATATTTACAATTTAGTAAACAAACACCCCTAGAAAAACAACATTTTTTACATTTTCAAAATTCTAAAAAAGTTACCAGGTGATTTTCAAAATTCAAACGCTTACACGTGTCTTGATAAATTCCTCAACTCTTGGTACTATTTCCATCTCGATCCTCCCAAAATCCTCGGAGCTATGGCCAATAATACGTTTTAGGCGATTTGCATCTGATAGCCATTTTCAAATGTATTCGGTAAAATAAATAAATAAATAAATATTTCCTACAATCACACCAATTATCTAGCCCAAGAGAAGCTT
Source organism: Scoparia ambigualis (assembly GCA_963921215.1). Lineage (NCBI taxonomy): Eukaryota > Metazoa > Arthropoda > Insecta > Lepidoptera > Crambidae > Scoparia > Scoparia ambigualis. Next base: position 24,639,511 of record OY992522.1, on the reverse strand, counting down.
CGAAGAAACTCGTTAAATGGTTACTAGACAACGGATAATAACATCGCAAAGAACTGAGTCTTTTAGTCCTAATTTTGCGACTATCAGTTCTTTTTGCAGAACTCACGACTAATTAGTCTTCTGAGTCCTGAGTCTTGAGTTCTTTTGAGTCTTTTCAGTTCTTTCAGTTCTAAAATTTCTTGAGTCGTTAGATTTATTCTAAGTCCTTTCGTTTTTTTTCAGTCCTTTGAGTTCTTTGAGTCCTTTAAGTTCTTTGAAGTCTTATGAGTCGTGTGAATTATACAGCAGGACTGCAGTCCAATCAAAAAGACTCGTGTCATGAAGCCTTTGAGTTCTTTGAGTCGTGAACTATAAAGTAGAGGACTGCCAGCCCAATCAAAAGACTCGCACATCATGAAGTATTTGAATTGTTTAAGTAGAGGACTGCAGTCATAGTAATCACTTATAGTAAGTTCGAATAACAATAAATATGTCTCAAAAAAATAAAATAATGTCAACCATCGTGACCGACTTCAAAAAAAGGGAGGAGGTTCTCAAATTGTCTGAATGTTTTTTTTTGTTTTTTTTGCGGGTGTGTGTGGCTTTCTACGACTGCTGGTTAAAAATACACCATCTATCTTCTTCTTCTATATATAAAAGGAGATGTTCCCACTGACTGAGGTATAAACACACGCACAGCCACAACCGCTGATGGTAGAAACGTGAAATTTGGACAGATGTTTATTTTCATAATGTGAACAACGAGATTCAAAATGGCTTTCAGTATGTAAAAAATGAATCCAAAGACTTAGTGCAAATGGAAAGCTTTATTAAATACTTAGAAAATTTTTGGTTTAAGATGCATTCATGTACTGTAATAAGCGTATTTGGCGAACGCCACAGAACCACTAACGTTCTTGAGGCGTTTCACTCCAAAATTAATAAGCGCATCAACAAAAATACTGTGACAATTATGAGATTACTCAAAGTTCTGGAGCACATTCATACAATGGAAATGGTTCCAAAAAAGAGAAGAAAGGATCAAATCATTAATGATGATTTCATTACCAGCGTGCAATTAGAACTTGTAAATAAAGAAATTTCCATAGGTCACGCATTAGAAAAATTGCGCACATAAGTTTTACGGCTATGCCACACAGACAATGCTTTAAATATTGTATAAAAGAATTTAAGTGGAAGAACACTAACACTACAATTTGATAACTTTTTTGTATTAAAATTTACTAGATGACAAAGCTATTATTAATTAGTGTGACACAACACTATTAGTTGGGGGTATCATTTTATTTTAAAAGTCCGACGATACCTCCAGGGGTATCGCCAGGGGTATCGTGGGTCCGAAATGTCCCCGTCGATCATAAAAAAAAAAAAAGATTAAATGATAAAAAGTTTATAACTTAAATGTCGTTTCTTTTAATGTGTTTTCAATAAATCTTACTGTGTAGGCAAATTTTTCGTTGTGTGTATGTAAGATAGAAAAAGCCGGTTTCGTCTTCTGTTATTCACTCACACATTTTCATACTACGAAATTTAATTAAAAATCTGAAATCGTATTTCAAATTTTTTATTTATTAAACATAATAAAATAAGGGTTCCATATATCCCTGACAATACAATTCAGGAAGGTATATGTCATAACTGGAGATGGATATGCCAATAACTTCTCCACAGCAATTGCACGTCGTACCGTCTTGAATCTTGACATTGTTGTAGCTATCCAGATTTATGTTGCGAATAGGTAGCAAATTCCAAACTAATCTGAGTACAATTCGTCGAGGCAATTTTAATTCCAACATTTTCTTTTTAAACGTCGTCACCTGCTCATCCTGTAACAAAATCATACATTTTTAATACTAATTTGTCAATTATTAATTTACATTTAATTGTTAATGTCGTGTCATATTAAAGAAAAACAAAACTATGTTAATACATACTACTTTTACAAATTCATCCTCAAGACGCTCTGGTAGTGCAGCCGTATCAAAAAACTTAACGTAATTGTTTCTAGTATACAATAATGAAAAAATTTTGTAATAACTCAAATCATATAACGAACACATTATATTTGGAATCTCGATAAACATTATTATTTATTTTTACTTTCCTTGAATAAGTAAGTGATACTCTCATGTACGTCAGTAAGTAATTACAAAATGTAGGTAATTTATTTTTAATCTATTTACGTCCTACCCTACAGAGCTTCGAGAATTCGAGATAAGAAACGCCAATAATTATACGCTGAAGTATAGTCGTAAGATGTGATAATTCCTTACTTATTGGTTCTGTGGTTTTCCTATTGAAGGATTAGACTTATTTACATAACTAATATCATTTTAAATTATCCGTGTGCTGTGCGAAGTGAAGTGCGAACAGTAGGAACCAGAATTATGGCTGACGTCATCGTCCCAACAAAAGTAAAGCGAAAATCTTTAAAGGCGGACTATTACAACAAAACAGAATTGCATTTCGAGTGTAAAACATGTAAGAAACAATTTTCCTTAAAAACATCACATACTGTGTTAAAACATCATATTATCAATTCACATACGCCGAGCACTTCAAATACATCTCCCAACAATTTGGGTAAAAAGAGAAAATGTGCATATTATGACAAGTTGATTTTAAATTTTATAGTACATGGAAGTCACTCTTTCAACATTGTTCAAGAAGAACATTTTAAAACATTAGTCAGCCAATTAAATCCTGCATATTCGTTGATTAATCGGCCAAAATTGGTAACAAATATTACAGATTTATTTAACAAAAAACAAGAACAACTGAGGGCGTACCTGAATACTATACCTAATAAGATATCTTTGACCCTCGATTTTTGGACTTCTGTGACAAACAAGCCATATATAGTAGTAACTGCTCACTTTATGATGGAATCCAAATTGATATCATTAACACTTGATTTTGATTTAATGCCATATCCCCACAAAAGTGCTGATATATTAAGAAAAATAATTGAAATATTAGATAATTATAACTTACAAGGAAAGGTTTTATCAATCACAACAGATAATGAAGCTTCCAACATAAAATTCATGCAGTTATTAATGCTTTTCAATAATGAGTACGAAGATGTACAACATTTAAGATGTCTCGCGCATGTTTTAAACCTTTCAGTAAAAAATGGCTTGAAGCATATTGAAGAACCTATAAGTGCAATTTCACGTTTCATCAAGCATATAAATTGTTCACCCAAACAAAAACAAACATATTTTGAAGTTTGTGATCGTTTAGGAGAAGACAAATTAGCACTTTTACAGGATATGCCCGTAAGATGGAATTCGACATATATGATGCTGAAGCGAGCATTCGCAATGAAGTCCGTATTGAAACATATGTGTGAGAATATAAAGAAATATGAACAATTTAACGTGGATTGGGATGATGTGAATAATTTGATCAAATTCTTGGAACCCTTCTAATTTATGATGCAACATTATATCTATCTAAATCCCTTTATCCCAGCATTTATTATGTTGTTCCCATTCTTGATGTTCTTAGTAACCACATCACTCAATCATCACTGGAGACAGATAACGAACCGCTAAAAAAATGTTTCGAAGCTATGTATACAAAGATTTGGGAATATATGCCCTACTTACGAAACGATTTTGCCAATTTTGCTGTGATACTGGACCCGCGACTAAAGAACAATTACTTTATAGAAAGAGGTAATGTTGAAGAACCCCTAAAGCAATTTAAGGATTACTTTATAAAAAAATATTTAAATGATGCAACCGCGGACAACCCTGCTGATAACCCTGCTGAACAGTCAGCCAAACCAAAGAGAAAATCAATATTTGCCTCAGTATATAAACAAAATCCTTTATCTAGAGACGAAATCGAAAGGTACTTAAAGTTGCCACAGGAGCCAGAAGATACTGATGTACTTTCATGGTGGACAATTCAGGAAAAATCATTTCCTCAGTTATCCAAAATGGCGTTTGATATTTAAGCATTCCGGCAACAAGTGTTCCAAGCGAGCAGGCATTTTCAAAATCTGGAAATCTGATAACGAAACGGCGAAACCGCTTGGGTAACAAAACCATAAGAGCATCAATGTGTTTATCTTCGTGGCTCAAGATATTTAAAGAATAAAACTATTATTTAAATATAATTCATTGTAAGAAGAATACAGTCTAAATACAAAAAATCAAAAATTAAAAAATATATGAAGTAAAAAAAACATAATGTTATTCTATAAATATGTATACTGTCTGTACCTATTACTCAATTAACTTAATAGTATTTCCTTTTTATAAGACCGCTTATATTGTTTATCTGTAATGAGTCCTTACTGTACTGGCTCATATAATTTTTTTATTTCTATTTGATTTGAAAATTTATGAGAACAAATATTAGTATTAGTATTCAGTTATTATTTTTAACGCAGTCGGGTTTTGTTTTCTTAGATTTTTTTTTCACCCTTTTAAGTGATTAATATAGGTAGGCACACCTCTGTAATTTGATTATTAAAGTTATTGATTACTCACACTTGTACTTTTTTTTGTGTAGCAAACCACTATAAAATTAATTAAGCTTATACAATGACATTCCACCTTAAGAATGGACCTGATCATCATCATCATGTCCTCCTCACCGTATCCGGTGATGGCGTACCTTACAAGATAACCTGGTCTTTGTGACGTGATCGAATGTGGGTAGCGAATCCAAATTTGATTTTAGATACACGATCACAAGGCGCACAGTGTAGCTGCCCTGTCGCGTTATAATTATAAGTGTAGGTAGGTTTTCGTAAGACTGAGCTCTTTTTTAAAAGGACTCAGTCGCGAGTTCTTTTCGTAAGGCTGAGCTCTTTTTAAAAGGACTCAGTCGCTAGTTCTTTTTAGGAAAGCTAAGTTTTTATTTAAAGGACTTAGTCTGGAGTTCTTTTTGTAAAGAGTGAGCTCTTTTAAAAGACTCAGTCTCGAGTTCTCTTTGGCAAGACTGGAGTTTATTTTAATAAGACTAAAAACTCAGAGAGGCTTGAGCTTTAACTTACTCTTTTTTGACTTGAGTCTTCAAAAAAAGACTCGAGTCTCAATATTAGGACTAAAAGACTCAGTTCTTTTACAACACCGGATAAACATACTTAAAATACTTAAATACATACTTATTATACATAGAAAACACCCAGACCCGAGACAATTTAGAAAAACAATAATTTCTAAATTGACCCGACCGGGGATCGAACCCGGGACCTCAGAGATGGCGACACCATGAAAACCGGTGTACAAACCACTTGACCAAGGAGGTAAAAGTAACTCAAGAAAATTCCGCTTTGAAATTTTTCAAACTTACGCTTTTACCACATCGTTTATGAAACCCAAAAGCTTCGTCGAAAGCTTTCCCACCGTAAACACAATTGTCCCTTGATATAGTACAAGTGTAAGGTAAGCTTTGTTTATTCTTCACTTGTTAGCTTAGCAAAAAGGCCGCTCTGCTCCCGGCGAACTCGAACAATGGCGCGGCCAATCGGCGCGTAACATGCGGTAACAGCCCGCAACTGTATAACATAATAGCTTCTGCACCGATAACGGAACGTGGAATTGTTCCAACTGCTGGGATCTTATGCAAAACGGAACGCACAATAGTGTAATAAGCTGGCGTTTTAGGAGTTATGACACTTTGATAGCGGCGTGCCGAGAGGTATGTTGCTCCACTTCTGTTTTGATTATGCTGTACCAATACCGTAAAGGTATTAGGTATTGTTAGGATTTGAAAGTCCATTTCTTAAATTATCATGAATAATTCAGTACCTGTACGGTAAATAGTCGACGATACTAGAACTGATTCAGATCAAGTTTTGAGGTCTCTGGATTAATCATTATAATGTAACATTATCTTGACATTTAGTTAGGTCTTCTATCAGATAAATATTCCTGATTAAAAAAAAATACACGCATTTACCAGCTTTAATAATAATAATAAATAAAATATTCTTTTATTGCACACAAGAACATTATAACAGAAAACATTTATACAGTGACAAAGTACAAAACAGGCGGCCTTATTGCTAACAAGCAATCTCTTCCAGGAAACCTTGGGTGATAGAAATATAATAAAAATAATATAGAAATGGGTGCAAGATTATGGAAATAAAAAATAGAAATATAAGTATAAAATTAAATAGATGTAACAAAATAAATAAATAAATGAGATAAAAAGAGATCATGCAATATTATACCATAAGAAATAAATAAAACTAAGATGATATACGTAAAAAATGACTCCGGACCTGACCCTTGAACGAATCCAACGCGCGAGCACTCCTGATGCTCTCTGGTAGTGCATTCCATAGCCGGACAGCATGCACAGAAAAAGAGTAGGAAAGGAAATCAGTGGAGTGAAGTGAAGTCATTAGAGAAAGGTTGTAAGCAGATCGCAAAGTACTATTAGAGGAAGAAGAACGAAAGGAAAAACAACTTCGTAGATAAAGAGAAGTTGGTAAAAAAAGGGCAGAATATAGATGGGAAAGAACGTGTAAGTCCCTACGCCGTCGAATTGGCAGCCAGTTAAGCCGAGTTCGGTAATACGAAACATGGTCATTATTTACTTAAATTAAAAATAAATCTTATACAGACATTCTGCAGACGCTCCAGCTTATTAAGGAGTTCCTCCGAAAGATCAGCGTAGTAGACATCCGCATAATTGAGAATGAATAGTAAAAGATTCTGTGCCAGAGTTATTTTAGTGCTAGTCGGTAAAAAATTACGAAGGAGCGTCTGATTGAGCTTTATGCATTATTTACAAGTTGTACGACATTAAATATTTACAATTTTCTTTATTGCAAATTTTGCGCTATAAGTACCATGTAATTTAATAGTGTATAAAATCAGCTCAGGAATTAAATATATACCTAATATTTAAAGAACTAGATGCAAAGCATACGCTGTTATTTAAGAATAAAAACAATTAAATTCATCTCTATTTTTTTCTGAAAAAACGTAATAGTATCCCTTGAGACAACGTTCACTGTACGAAATCCATACTGCGGAATCTGTCGTATCCGAAGTCTTTACTGTTCAATGATAAATAAATTGACGGCCCACTATAACCCTAACTTAACGGCAATTCATAACTCCAGCACACGTAACACAAAATTACAAAATCCTTCAAAACAAATGAACAACAACAACAAAAACGTTGCTACTCGGAGCTCAATTAACTTTTTGCCGCTGCATATTCGAAATTCTTGTAGGTTTATAGGGTAATGGAGAAACTTGCTGCAGAATCGGTGGGGTCAGGATGAGCGGTGACCTCCGAACCCGAATGCTTCATTGAGCACAGCTGAGCTCGCATCCATTGAGGCGCGCGTCGCCGCTTCACGCCCGTTCAGCTCAGTGCCGGCACTAAACACGGAACGCGTCACACGCGCCCACAGCTGCGTTCGCATTTTAAATATTTAACTTTTTACGCGCGCGCTTTTGGCGGGAACTTTGACAGTTTATACTTTTTAAATTGTACTGACATTGATTAAAAATAAGTTGGTTTAGAGACTGCTTGGAACAAAGTTTTTGCAAAGTGAAATGTGTGTTTTGTATTAGATTGTGATCGAGCCGGCTTGCAAAACAAAACATTGTGAATTGCCGAGATGACGTCTGTGTACCACGAGGTGAGCGCTCGACATTTTCCGTTGGCTGGCATTTAGGTTTTTGTTGAGTAATTTACTTTGTAATTTGGAACCTAAACGTTGTAACCTTTGTAGCATTCTTTCTTTATTATTCTGTTTATGAAAATAACAAAACAAAAAGATGGAGAAATAAAAAGTCTTCGTATGCGGTAAGAGCGAACCGGTTGCTTTAAACTTTTACGAAGACAATATTTCACATAAGTAAGGGGAGACCTACAAAAAAGTTGATAATGGGTCAACAAGTTGTCCGCGACTCCACTTTCGATCGACACCTACTTCTCGGCGCATCATAACATTGAGAAAGGTGGCCACCGCGCCATAAAATCGGACACCGATTCAATAAAATCTTTAACTTTATTGAAATGTTAGACAAGGCCTATAAACCGACTAAACGACATTTACAACTTGATGCAATGAAAGTTATCGCTATTTACTGCTGCGAGATTGTCATGCGTACTAACTGTATGCGTCTGATTGAGCATACCTTAGCGTCTAGACTCTAGACACAATCATTGTCAGTATCCATTTAACTTTGACATTGCCCGCATCTAAGGAATGCTGCTGTGTAGCAAAGCTCATAACGATATTCACAGAGCGTCGTGTCTCGAACGCGAGTGTAAATATTTATCCTATACGGAAAGAGACAAACTGGTTCAATGTGATGATTTACACCGAGCCTACTGCATAGTAGAAAACGTTGAAATAAATGAGTTCGTTTTTTTCTTCTATTGATAACTTTTTTGCTGTTTTAACCAGGGTTGTACCTACCTTCAATAGAAGATTATTAGAAGAGACAGGATATTAAGTGCGGATTTAGAGGGGTGGTCGTATTGTAAAGGATTAGGGCTGTGTAGTACCTATGTACCATTAATAATTAGTTGGGTTGGGTACCTGCGCATAATTTGAAATATCATCAATTTCATTTCACCGTTTTTTTTTTACCAAATTTGTTACTGGCTTATATGCTATTAATAAATTTTATAAACTCTACAGGTGTTAGCTTACCGAAGTCTGTTGATTGTTTGACTAACATCGCTCACTCGTGGAACTTTTCTGACACAGAAATTGGCGCAACTGTCAACGTCAAATTTGACAGAATCGAGCTTAAAGCGATATTTTGCGATCACGATGCATAAAATGTACCACAGAACTGAAATAATCAAACTTGTTCATACTAAAGTAGTCTGTAAGTCTATGAAAACACGGTCCAAAGTCAAGTGTGTTTTTGTAGGTGCGGTCTCATTCGACCGCTTGGGGGCTGAGGGGTCAGCCTGTAACTTGGAGAAACGGGTACATAACCCTCCACTGGTGGCTACCAGTGGAGGTTTATGTCCACCAGGAATACCCATTTACAACTCCCATGACGATGACGACTGGAACGAACGGCTTAAGGTTTCGAAGCATTGAGTAGCTAGTGGACTTTATAAATTGGGTTATTCCACTAAACTCCAAATCACTTTCCACTTTAACTCCAAAACACTTTCCACTTTGACTCCAAGATTTACAGTCAGCACGTGAATTCTCAGTATTCAGTGAACCAAACCAGTTCTACTAAATTATAACAATAAGTTTTGAATAGATTTGTTGACTCTACCAAAATTATTACGTAGTCAAGTGGAATTGAAGTAGGTACCTACTACGTACATATTTCTACATGTAAATTAAATGCCTAAAATAATTTTGGAGTCGAAGTGGAAACAATGTATGGACGGTGAAGTTTTTGGGAACAATGGCTTTGGAGTCAAGTGGAAACCCATAAATTGGTTATCCATCCAGATAATAGGCATTGGGCAAGCTGCTTAACATGTTCGATGGCAAGGTAACCAAAATTTCCTAGTCAGTGTGCCAAATAATGCTTCAGTCAAAAAGATTAAATTACAATTTTCATCGTTACCTATAATAAGTAGGTAGGTACCTACCATATTCTATTCTGTGAAAATTTCTATTAAGAGCTTGAATTTGTTGTTATGAAGATGAAGTAAGAAGGTTCAATGAAACGTCTAATATAAATAATAATAAACTTCACATCTGTTCATTTTCTGTCTCGTGGTTTTTAACACGTCCACGCGTTCCCTCCTCTGTTTAAAGATGTTGTTATCAAAGCGGCACTGTTTACTAATAGCTAGATGGCAAGCAACGCCCGGTGCTAGGCTTAGGCCGGTCAATGTTTACTTGCGTCTGGTGTGAGATTTCAATTGAAAACTTCTTTTGAAATAACTTATCAGTCTTCAAGGGATAGAGTCCCTATTTGAGTGTAGGAAAAAAAAAAGTGACAACCAATCAGTTTACAAAGGAATGAGTGCCTTTTTGAAAATAAGAAACAAATTAACAACCGCCTTTTTTAAATTAGTTGTCATTTGTTTGCCACAAATTACATTTTTATATTAAGGAAGCATTAGAAGTACATAATATACTTACTTAAATAAAGACTTTTTAATTTTATTTTGAAATTTAATTTAAGTAAGTAAATACATGCAATGTCTTAGCTAAGTAAGTAATTCAAAAACAAAAGAAAATACATTAATGACAAAAAAGTTAAATAGGAGAGAAATTATTGTCAGCGATAATAATAACTCTTTTAAGAGTTATATACTAGATCATTATTCAATTTAGTATCTAATGAAGTGGGCATACCATACATCACACTCACGCATTCATCTCACAACACTACCGGCACAGTATATATTATATTAGGTATATACCTATACTTACTATGCTACCGGCATTCCAACATTATCTATGTTTTATTTATCGTCATGATATTACCTTACATGAAATTCGTTTTTAGAAATGTCAATTACCACAGAAACCTTTGTTACCTACTGTTTTGGGAATAGATTAAAACCTCTTTCGAGTCAGCAGTTATTACTGCTTACTTAATATTAACTTGTTACCTATCTAAGGAACTGTATACGCTTCGATGGATGTGTCAATAATGAAAGCAAACAAGGATAGCCAACAAATACTGATCAATCATATAAAAATATTGATAAACGTGATTATCAGTCGCTTGTGTGTTGAATGTTTACGGCCTGTTAACCGTTAACGGCGAGTTTGTATGTCCTTTAGATATCAGGTAAATTCCCCTATTCAAATAGTTGCTGATAAGTTTCCTGGGAAATAGTTTTGCTAGAAAAGTAGTGTAAAAAATATTGTACTCAAAATATTATCGATCGCGTTTACCTTTAAAATTTATTTTAGCAACACTGTTTTAACTCTTTGCGGGGACCTGGTTATAGGTAGAGAGGCAAACTTGTGCTCTGGCTAAAACGAAAAATATAAATAAAAGTTTAAATTGTTCCAAAGTGCAAATTTCAATGAGTAATCCCACTAGTATGAAAACTTGTTACAGAAGTCAGAGGTAGAGGTGAAATTAGTAACTCTTATGAAAACTTGTTACAGAAGTCAGAGGTAGAGGTGAAATTAGTAACTCTTTTTTTGGTAGTGTAATAAACATTTTGGACGATTTAAAAGTGCTGTGTATTAGTTTATTTAAAAAAAATGATTTTGTATTTTTTTTATTTAATTATAAAGATATTTATTATTTACCTATATTATTTTATTTTCAACACCTAATAGTTACATTGGGCAAGACTTTCTTTTAGTATTTCGAATTGTTATGTGTTTCGCTCTTGTTTTTTTTTATAGACAAACTTTCTCCCTTCATAAGATTTGATAATACAACTCGTAACCCTCATTATCCGTGTTTGGAAGCTCATAGGCCACTTTCACTATCGTTATTATTATGTTGAACATTATTTTCGTATTAAAGGTCATTGCCGATGGTCGGATAAACTACAGGAAAGTTAATTTTGGACGCTGTGCTAAATAACAGTGTTGGAGAATAAGTACTTTGTTTAGTCGGCACTGTCACTTTTTTATATTCTATATTGCCTTTGATATTTACATGTGATCGAAGTATATTGCACAAAAATGTACGATTTTTGCATAAGTATAAAAAGTTTTTACCTACATATTGACTGCACTACATAAGACGCTTATGTATACAGATTGGGGAAAAATACACATAATTAACGTATTATTCATTACATGTTCCTATTTTTATGTTAGACAAAAAAACTTCAGTCTTTAAAACACTTTAATATTGTGCCAGCTATTTAAATAAAACGATTTTTTTTATGAAAGCTGTGGTCTTTATGTGGAAAATGTAAATGGGCGTTATGTAGGTATGTAGTATATGTAGGTAAACTAAAGCTAATCCTCCTAGTTTTTGAAATTATGGTTATATTGTAAATTTTACACTTAAAATGTCCGTCTGGTCTTTGTGTTATCAATAAACTTCAAAAGAAGCGGTGTGACTCAATTTAAGTTGACTTTAGTTATGTGAAAGTAATAATTAACCTACTTACATAGGCCCATATACTTTAACTGTTGAGAATTACCAAGTTATTATCAATGCTATGCATTTTTATGGCGCCACCTCCTCGGTCTGTTTAGACTATCACTTCAAAGCGTTTTAAAAATAAGTTACCTAATATTTTTGTTTAAATAACGGCATTTTATTATGTTTATCGTTACTAATATCATAATGTTTAAACTGTGTTTTGTTAGATTTTTCTTTCATGTCTAAACATAATAGGAACGAAACAGTGAGATTTTTCGTCATTAGCGAGTGGTATTAGGTATACCTACCAATAACATTTTATATGATCAATTATTTATCAAGGTTTACGTTCCTAAACAGTAACATAGAAATTAAAAATAGAAAAGAAGGTTTTGCAAAAGTTAGTTAGAGACAAGAAAACAAAAAGAAATCTCAACAATTAAAATTCGACGCCAAAGATGCGTCACTACAGATTATGTGTTTCTCACCACAATTTTAATCATTTCAAGAAAATAGTTTACGAAGAAAATAGTTCCATATTTAACACTTGACCCTGCGAATCCCTTATCCATCCATTGAAATTGCTGGCTTCGAGAAGCGTCCAATCTGCCATAACCGCTATCTCGACCTGGTGACCTCACAGCCAGTACATCGATGAGGGTTCCTTAGCTTGGTTCCCAGGGCGATGACGTAACTGCACTTATGGAGCTCGATGGCGCAGCGGCTAGCGCGTTCGACTTGCAATCCTGCCCGCTAAGCAACTTTCGCAATGCGGGGTCGCTGGATGAGTGACTAAATTAAAAACATCTCGAGATCCTTCGTGCTTCGGAAGGCACGTGAAGCCGTCCGGTAGTCGTCGAAAGATGACAGTCGTTAAAACCTGCATTGAGCCAGCGTGGTGGATGATGTAGTCCATGTCAAAAGTCCTGTGCCCAGCAGTGGGACGTTTATAGGCTGATGATTTGAGTGGCGTCCAATCTGCCATAACCGCTATCTCGACCCGGTGATCTCACAGCCCATCGATGAGGGTTCCTTAGCTGTAACTTCCCAGGGCTATGACGTCACTGCACTGACTCATGGTGGCCATTCACCAAAAGTTACTACGGCCCAATAAACACGAGACACACGAATAGACATGGGAATTTGGGAGCGTATCTTGTTACATCTAGACACAGTCATTTGCTCCGTACATCTACATAGTTCGTTTTCTTCACGATACCAATTATATTCTTTACTATTACAAGTACGGTTTTAGTGACTTTTTATTTTAAACAGAATAATTTTGTGAAAAAAAAACATTAATTACGAATCGCTTGTTAAAAGCGTTCTACCTGTAAGTAGTGCTTAATTGTATTAATAAAATTATAATAATAATTATGCAGCATACAAAAATTAAGATATAAAATTATTGAGTTAATACTCCACCAATTAATAGTTATAAGCCGGGTATCTAATCGGCACAGAAACCTCTATCCGAAAGCCTCAATCAGCACCAATCCGGTTTTATTGGTTCACAATTCCAGGTCACCGGGGTTTAATCATGAAACCGGCGTGTTTAGTTATTTCGATCTCGAATGCAATTCGTATGAGTCAGACCCATTAGAAGGTCGGTGTATCCCACGGGAACGCAGCATTGATTAAAACATAGGGGCGATTCCATGGCATGAGTGGGTGGTTGCTGCTATAATTGTTTAATTACGAATGGGGCAGTTTCATTGGCCATGTCATTTAGTTGTTATGAAAAAGATAGCTGCAGTTTGGTCATGTCATGTCAAGGAGAAACAAGGTGCAGCGCAAATGGCTGCTTATTTTAAGCCATCTGACATAACTTGAAGACAGATTGACTACTTTGGCTCAAATGAAACTTAATTTTTTGGTTTATTCGTTAGTAGTAACCGCGTTTGTTAGGCCTCAAACTCAGTCCCGGGTTGGATCCCTAGTGTATTTTTGTAGTGGCTTGATTGATAGTAGGATATGTTTTAATTAAATCTACCAGGTTAGCTACTACCATATTATTTAATTCTGTCACCATAGGAAACAGATAAGCTAGCCTGTTCTTTAGTTATTAAGAATTTCAAGTACAGTGAGCTTCTACTACCTTCGGCTTTATCGTTACTCACCATCATAAGATTGCCAATTTCATCCCAACAAGAAAGCAAGATCGTTGAAATCAGTTTATAGATTTGCAGTTTGTGCATTCAATGATTAAGTCGTGACCCAACCTTCGTTTCATCTTAACCTAATCTTCACGAAATGTCATTGACCACACGAAACACATACGCTAATGATGTTAACTCAAACCAAAGCTCAATGTTCCCATACAATATGTGTCCCCGTCAAAAGGACCATTATTTGCAATTCACCAATATTGTCTTACATTTTTTTGTCTTCATTGTCCGCTCTTTCGTCACGCCATTCGACTCCGAGGTCAGGAGGCCTCCAAAGAAGCATCTATCCCGCCATTGTTATTTTCGTACCAACACATTAATCATTACAAAAGTTATTTAAATAGCTTTTTTGTCGAAATTCATACCGACTTCCTTTATATTCTCACAAACAAACCTCGTAGCACCTGTACGGAGCCTGTAAGAAACGAGTAGTAATTGCTATTAAATTGTGTAATACAAGAAATAAAAAAAGAAGCGCAAAAAGTCTCATACGATATTGAAGCTGCGGTTAACAACTCGAGCAGATCGCTTTATGACTCATTGAAGGCTACATTAAAATAGCCTTGGGTAGTAGCAACGAATCTGAGTTAGTAGCGATCATTATCCGATCCAAATTCAGAGGCACATTTTGTCCTATTAAGGGTTTGCAAAATACCAAAGTGCCGACATTAAAGAGCTTAAAATTGTCCCTGACTTTTAATTATTCTCATTGTTGTGTAACTAAGCATGCCTTGTTGGGCATGAACAGTCTTGTTTGCGAAGATCGACCGTGGGAGTGATTCTTCTCTTGACGGTTGACTGATGCTACCAATATTACAAATACATTAATGAATCCTTCACCGTGAAGCAATCAAGTTGTGTTAGTAGACAATCCGCCCATTCAATAGACGTGGGAAAAAATACAACAATCATGACAACTGATAAATACGTGAATTGCCGAAAGAAAGGTGCTAACGTTGCAAATTCAATCGATTAAGATAAGAATCGAATAAAACTATTTGATTAGAATACAATTTGATTTTATTTAGGTAGTATCGTCTTGAATATCAATTAAGTTTGACTACTTCGCCCACAGGCCACGGTCGAATTGATCACCGTATTTGATAGGCGAGAAATTTTATAGGCAGCCGAAATCGATTGACCTCACCTCCGCTTATTAAGTCTGGATATTAGGCTCATCGCTCTTCCGGAAACTACGCCTACAAATCACTGGTTTGGTGAATCTGATAGTTGTTGTGCGGCTCTTGTTAGAAATTCCGAGTGATTAGCATAAATAGGCCCGGTCGTCGGGCAAGCTGAGACCACAATTGAGACAACGGTCGGGGCTCCGCCGGTGCATGTCCACGGGCTCGGCTCTGTTACACTTATTGGTGTCTCTTTACGAAGTAACAGAACTTGTATTGGGAAACTTGGAAGGCGTTATTTTTGCTCAATTCAATATAGTAAAATTGACACAAATTTGGGTGGAATGAAAAGAATAAGTTCACACGTTATCACGCTACATTATAATAACGCTTTGATGTGTGTACTATTTAGATAATATTCGTGTTTGGGTTAGGAAATGTATTAACAATTTTTTACAGATTGTTTTGCCATTGTCCGTCAATCCTTCGTCAATCCTAATGAACTTTAAAACACCTTTGTAGATTAATAAACGATTGAATAAATAAATGACAGTTAAAGGATTCAAAAGGACCCCGCTCAGGTATTACTTGCATTGGATATTAAACAACGCTGATCTTCCGTAGAGGTCTTGATTTTGTAGCTACACACATCCTACATATAACATAACCTATTCAAAAGCTCAAAAGAATTGATCATGCTCGAATGCCTGCGAATCGAGTTATCCGCCCATAGACATTTGACGTGACGTGCATAATCAAATCAATTCATGGTTGCACTTGACCTTCGCGTTACATCACTGACCAACTCTTCGGCACTCATTTCTTAAGCAGCGTAATATCGAATCTTTACTGGACCGAAACAGAAGCGTGCAAATTAGGGTTTACCTTGAAAATACATTATTATATCTTTGGAGATTCGAATCTTTGTTAAATTAGAACGATGGAACAATGAGAGCCTTTGATATATAGTCTCGTGGTCTTTCTAACTGACCTTTGTGTGCTGTACAAAGGTGTGTGGAAATAGATCAAGGCCAGCCGGTGATAGCGGATTCGGATCCAGTAGTCACGAACTGCCTCAATCGAGCTCTAAATCACGGTAAATAGATTTAGTTTGGCAGTAAGTCGGCTGAGAAAGGGTAGATTCGGCACACTAAAACGTGCGCGATGGCAGTCAAGATAACCAAATTTGTTGTCGCTTTTTGGCATGGGCTAAGTTTATTGTCGTATCAAGAAGATTTGGTGTATCAGAAGACTACTTACTCTGGCAAAATCTATCTATCTATCGATCGATCTAGACAATATTTAAAACCAAGCAAGAAAAATATAGTCTAATACTCTCGTCTCAATAGCAAAAAGACTGCTACAGCAGTGAATTCTTCTAATTTGCAAATTACAGATATTTGTATTTCTAAGTATCACACAACTTCTAGTAAAACAATCTAGATAAAATACATTGTTTTGAGTTACTGCAATGCCCATTCACCGTGCCTATCTATGTTTGCAGTTTGTCGTGATAGCACTGTTGATAAGAAACAGGAATATTATCAATATTACATGTACGGATCTTGCATGAAATGCTGTAACGCAGTCTGCTGTAGTACCTAAAGACGGAAGCGGTTTTCGCTTGCCAGTCACGCAATACTAATGTTTTATATAATAATGACCATTTGTCTGAGCTTGTTATGGTTTTTTATTAGTACAGTTTAATAAAATTTTATGTGGCAGCTAATGAGGTATTTGTTTAATACGTAACTCCACATTTCTACTTAACACATTAAAGGTGTGTTGATTACAGTTATCTTTTGACTGGCCTCATGGAATAAATTTTAAAGTACACTAATGGTGTAATTTTGTCTATTTCAATTATTTAACGTCACACATTAGTTACGGAGCTTAATATTAGTTCATTTCCTGTAGATTTCAAACCGTATCATGCGTATTATTCTAATGAAAATTAATAACAAATCTTGCTCGCATCATTTTATATTTAACGTCCATCTCGATTATTGCTTTCCTCCGATCAAGAAGACGATTAGTGCCGGTCTTTTTTGTAACAAGATTACGAGAAAATTGCAGCTCCAATTAATTTTGTGTTTTTTTCTGCCTCGTTGTCTGTTTGTTGTGAAGTAACAGAAATGCCTGGTGTCTAGTTGAGACCATTCATACCACCACGGTCACGACTACGCGCCGATCGGGCAGGCCGTTCACCCTGAATGATAGAGTTTTTTTGTCAATATCTGGATTGGAAATGCGAATGTTGGAGGCAGTGGCAATGTTATTCAGTTGAGATTTGAAATATTTTCTAATTTTGT
This sequence comes from Scoparia ambigualis, assembly GCA_963921215.1. NCBI lineage: Eukaryota > Metazoa > Arthropoda > Insecta > Lepidoptera > Crambidae > Scoparia > Scoparia ambigualis. Next base: position 24,621,917 of record OY992522.1, on the reverse strand, counting down.
TCATATTTAGAACGATGTCAGTGAATCAATGAAGATGTGGCATGAATAATGCTTTATATACTTAGATCAAAAATTAGAAGCCACTTTTCCCAACTAGCAAAGTAGTGGAATAAGCGATCAGTTACTCCACTAAAGATCGAATAAATGTTGAATAATGGCTACCGCGTGATCATATTGTGCTAAAGATGCGTTCGTGTGACTTTTTAGCTATTTTCCCTATTGTGCACTATAATTATGACGTATAAACGTTTATTCATCGTACTTACACCGCAACTATTCGACAATCGTGTAATAGTGTCTATTACTCGTTTATTCAACATGAGTTTGTTATAGTAGCGCTATAAGAGCATTGAATTAGCTATTTGTCTGTGTAGGTCGCAACTATACAGCCACTACTAAACGTTCCGTTATCGGAGCCAATTTGCTGAATAGTTGCTACCCGTTTATTAAAAAGCGTCATGATTACTGATACAGCGTTATAAATCGACTAGTTCAATAATAGCTTATAGATTACAGCTACTAAACTAGAATTGTTTTCAATGCCATTATATCACATTTATTCAGTACAAGATGCAATAACAGATTTTTAGTGACCTTTAGAGGTCTAATGTGAGGATATTTTCTTAACCACTCTGAAGATAGTGGTTCCGTACACAATTTATTAGTTCACGACAATCTTGAAATTCATATTTAATTAATTAAATTGATAGAACACAGTGAAGAAGTCGACTGTCAGGCTTCACTGTTTGCAATAGAAGTTAATAATAATGAGTTTTTGAAGATTCCTGTAATTGCAGTTCAGATGTTGAAAACCCAGAGAGTTTTGAAAATGAACAAGACAGAGAGACTTAGAATAAAATGTATTTTTCTCGTATTCAAATCTGTTTCCACTCTACATCCGTAGCACCTTTCTAATAAAATAAAATGCGTTTCCTGCCATGTGTCCACATTCATAATTATAAACAATCATCTAGAAAGAGAAAAAACTTGAATCATTTCAGTGGCTACCAGATTATAGAGTTGTATCTATAGTTGTAAACCAGCGGCTTGTAAGCCGGTAGTTACCGAAACCAGCGGCTAGAAACGAATAACCAGCCGCTTGATACCGGGTAGAAGATACCGGACTTGACATCGAAAAAAAAAACGATTTTTATTACATTTTTTAATTGTTAAAATCTTATTTTTGTTAAAAAGTAGGACTTACTATGTTCTGCTTTTTTTGTTTTTTTTTAAATAAACACGGAATACACCATTATTTAATTTATAGACAAACAGAAAACTGAAACTAAAACAAGAGTTTGTGTTTATGATATGATATGATATGATGGTGTATGAAAATTATAAGAATAAAGGTAGCTAAATTAGTTTACTTTAGATCTAATCATCATTATAAACCAAACGCAGGAATCTCGCGGCAAAATTTAGGCTCACAGGCTTTTGGTGCATTGAAGAAATACAACTAAATGCTTACTATTACTAGGTATCTGTCCACACCTTATTTCATAGATAAATAGATATTTCCAAAACATCTATCACAAATAAATTAAAATAGTCCTATTCCACTGCTGCGTCACATTTTGTATGAGAATTTTGAGTATTTAACACATAATACGGATGCAAATTTCACTGTTTATGTCTATTAATGTTAAATGTACCTATCCTATAGTAAATAAATCAGAAAAACAACAAAAACAAAAACTAAATCATGTGAATATAAACTGTACAATAAAATGTAAGCAGCCGTTTTCAGCCGCTAGTTATCGCTAGAAATGATAATAAGCCAAATAAGCCGTTTCTAGCCGCCAGGCTAGAAATGTTAGTAACCAGCTTTACATCTATAGTTATATCTAACCATTCAAGTTTTGTTACCGACTTTGAATCAGGAACCCTAAAATAACTCCATTTATTAAATATGGTGGAACAGTGTCGCAGTTATTCAACACATGATCGAATTTACGCGCTATAACAGCAATCTATTCACCAAATTCGTGTAATTTATATATTATTTTATTATTTATTTATTAATGTAACGTTTTTAGCAGAGCCCATAAATATATGTGAATTATGGCATATCACTTTATCGGTAAATTAATTTCGCAAGATTTCTACACCTGTACACGTACAACCATACTACAAAATTCATATTTGGTTGAGTACTTCCATTACTATTGGATAATAACATAAGGAGGAGATTGGTATTTGTTCACTCAGTTGCAGTTGCATTAAAGCAGAACTTTTTGAAACAACAGTATTTTATTCGCTTTTATCGCATCAAAATATCGATTTGTAGCATATCGGCAACCATTATAGCATTATTTTGTGGAATATTGGAAACCATGTAACTTTAACTCCATTAAATAGTGCAGTAGTTGCCGCGACAATGCTATTACTGCTTTAAAATGTGTTAGGTTTGCTGTTAAATCACATCTATTCCATAATTAGGCGATTTATTCCACAGTTACTCTGCTTCTATTGCACCAATTAGTGGAGTAATTTGCGCCTAAATTCCGTTGAATACACGTTGACTCCTCATCTATACAACTTATAACGACGCTCTTATAGAACTGTTTAGTAAAACAGGAACGTTGCCGTGACTGTTATAGCACACCGTTTTGCTAGTTGGGTTCTCACGTTTCTGTTTGTTATTTCTCGTAGTTGGCAACTTCACATTTACAGTACTTATACTAAAATCCTGTCACCTCTTAATATCACAAAGACAGATTCCAAGTCTGACTTACCTTTGATTCTTCAGAATTTATACACTAAAACGAACTTATTACCCCATGAAAGTAAAGATTGCTTGGTAAAGGTCACCAACTTCTGAAATTTTTTAAAGATTTTTGTGTGTTGATAATAAGAAGAATATAATCTTGTCAGATTATATTCTTAAAATATTCCACTAAATCGTTTATAACTTTTATACAAAAATACGTTATTCTTATGTTCTCTAGTTCCAACATGTTCCACCACGAAATAACAGAAGTATCACAGCAGTATTTATGAGATACACGAAGCTTTTATATGTAGAGGAGTTACTGTTTACCATCGCATGTCGTGTATCAGCAACGGAATGTTTTATTAATCGGCCCCATTGTGCAGTTCTGACCACGTAAATCCTTATAAGATCTACTTGTGTATTCATGAAAAATTGTCGTACTGTTTGTTCACCTTTTTAAATTGCACCAAGCTTTTTTATCCCCGACATACATCAATTGACATAATGTTGAAACTTCGAAACGCTTTGAGAATCTCTCTGGTTTGCCAATTAAGGAGCGTTCGTATTGAAAAAAGCTTTCTAGAGTCCTTCATTATACTCGATGAATTTATAGACTTTCTACTGGTTATTAATTCGTGAAAGCTTTTTTAATTAATAAATCTATTTTCTTAGTTTTACTACTCTATATTTGATTACTTCTGTCACTTCTTTCTATTTCGACAGTAAACGGTCCCTGTGCGCATACAACACCTACATAGGTGTTGTATGCGCACAGGGACTCCTACAGTAACTCCTCTACATATACACATGTATATATCTAGCATGATTTTAGGTTTAAGGTCTATACGATATTACGCCTAATTATGTTTAATAATGTTATTTGATCTCACACCTTTCAAAGTGTAACACTACTACGTAGGACCATTCCTTAGCGTCAGAAATAAGTATTAGTGTAGGAGCCAATCAAACTCGTCCGTTGCGGAAATTCTACAACCGGCAACGGCAACCTATTTAACTAATCAATTATATTTATAAATATTCATTCACCAATGTTTTGCAACATTATTCTTAAGCATTTTCAACCAATAATTCGCTAAGTGCAGACAGCATTAGATCTATCCGCTCTCTGAGAATTATGATCATTTTTCGTTTTGTTCCAGACAAATAAAAGCGTAGGTATCTATTACATTCAACTTGGTAAGCATAGGTACAGTTTCGAAGAAATGTAAGTATAACAAAGCAAACATCTCTACTGGATGACAGGTTTCTGTTTACAACGTTTACAACAGTCATCGGGCACACCACAATTACTCATTCCCGGAATAAGCTTGGCTTACAAGATGGAGTGGTATCTGGTGGTGCATCGGGGACCACCGGCGTGGGTATTTGCATATCGCGAACCTGTTGCTGCCAGCCCTGTATCTATGTTAATTGACCGTTAGGAGTCCTTTTTTACACGGTCGCGTTCATTTGTAGCTGCCCCGGCTTTCCCTGTGGCTTCAGAATCGGCTCGGGTAAATTGGCACTTTTTGTGGATGACGGTTTCTCTATTATTCTGTTCATCTGTTTTTTTTAGTTTTCACTGCAAACTTCTCTTAGTGGGTGTGTGGTGGGATATCTCTTTTGCATAGGTTTGTTTGGCCATTTCATATGCATTATTATTCATGAATCGCCTCTATTAGTCGCTTAAACGAAAATCCCAGATGTTGTTTATGTTTATTATTTTTCATACTTTTCGAAATATCATTCAAGCTTAAGATTTTAGTTACTTTAACAAATAGATAACTATTAAACATTATCTGAAATTGTGAATCTTTGTTACATTCACTTTAGGAAGTGTCATGGATACACGAGTCGGAAAAAAACATGTTTTTTAGTTGGCTATTTTTACAAATCATGTTAGTTTTTCTTTCAAAGTCCGTAGAAGATTCAAATGTTACGTTGTCTTAACGTTTAGTTTCGCTATTGTAGGTTGCTGTTGCAAAAGTTTTTTCACCTGTTCCAGATTTAATGCCGCATTATGCGAGTGCAAGGTATAGTACATATAATACAGTACGTCAGGCGGGCTGTCATCGAAATGAATGCGCGCTAATGTGTGGAACGCAGTATTATTCATGCTTGTCTGATATCCCCTTGATGGTGGCATAGATCGCGCCTACGCCGCCACCCAGATTAAGCTCTCACCTGCTGAAGTGTCTTTTTGTGCTTATTGGCTATGTTTTAGATTAATTAAAAACAAGATTTTGTCTTCTCTTTATACAGTGCGCTTAAGTTGTGCTACTAGTTTTAAAACTTATCTTATAAAAGCCCATTATTGACTATAATATCAACTGATGGTAAGTGTTTTAAAATCTAAGGATCTCCTTGAACATCGGCATTTGATTTGAGAACAGGCTAGGCTATATTTTTAACTACAATTTTACCAGCTTTATCTTTATTTTCTTTTTAAAAAACATGAAATTTTTATGTCAATTATTCTTACCAATCTCTAGTTCACCATATCGAATAATTAGTAGAAGCTGTAAAACTTATTCGATGAGTTTTACAGGTTCCATAAAAAGAAATAAGTACCCATAAAAGATAATTTTAATAGTAACAGTAGACAGAAACGAAGTCCAATTGTGTGGTTTCGTTTTTATTTGCCTTTCCAAGCTAGTGTAAGTAAACAAATGCGCTTGTTCGTGCGTTCGACACTATCGCTTTCTCTGGCGTGGGTGTCTCGTGATTAAAATTCTGTGTTGGTATTGTGCATACATTGTTGCTCTCCGGTTGCAATAATAATCAAGCCCTTGAGTACGTGGTTACGACTTAATAAAGCCTGTAATCGTTGTTCCTTTAAAGGCTGCCATTAGCTGTTTTATTCGGTAACATCTAAATAATATGTATGATCGCCAACTCGTCTATACTTGTATAGACGTAAAATCTTATGACTTTAAGCGCCAAGGGGGTCACCGGTGATCGACAAACAATAAAATTTCAATTGTGTCTGGTATTGTGCCAGATAACGTGTTAAGTAACACTTACATTTAATTAACGTTTATAAGTAAGGCTATTATTGTTCCGGAATTGATATTATGTCGTTGGGGATCATACAATAAGTTATTATAAACAAGTATAGACGTCAAATCATATGTAAGCGTGTAAGTGACTTCAGGAAATATCCAGTTGACACATGCTAAAAAGTGTCTCTATTGACTTACTAATTAACTACCCTGTTATAAAATGTTAGTTTTCTGACGACCCATATATGTATTTAGTAAAAAAATCTATGGTTCGTCTTTTATTTTTAATGGTTCTGTCCCAAACTGTTACATTTTGTCGGCAAAAGCTCAAATGGATTCCATCATGTCTTATTCGGCCCCAAAGTTGAATCCACATTGGACTCCCGCTGGTTCTTGATCTTAAAAATGCAGTGACTTATTTAAGCCAAAAGTCAATCGTCATCGTCGAATTAGCTCATATCCGTTATTATTTCCCAGTAAGTATTATCATTCCTATCCGTTACTCACAACGCTGCACAAAATTATTTTTTTACAATGTCAAATCAATGTCAAGTCAAAAGTGCTGGACAATGTCAAATTATATGTCATGCAAACCTAACCTAAAGTAAGTCATTTAAGACCTGAGGTCTAGTCGCTGTTTTGCAACCGTGTCGGCATTTTCCTCGATAGAACTTCTGTTACGGAGCGAAGTAGAAAGGTACATACTAATTCCATGATCACCAATAAGATCTGCACTAAAACATATTTTTTTCGAAGACCAAACTGGCCACCACGAGTAGATTAAAAATAAAAGAAAAATTGAACAAAAATTTAAAAGAGGCGCGAATACTGAAAATTGCTTTGTTATAATATTGCTTTTTATTGTCTCGTAGATGGTGTGAAAAGTAGAGTATTCTCCTCGGGGATAAAGGTGCCTTCGTCTTGGCCGACCTTGAATCCCACACTGCACTCAGAATTCTTGTCTTAACTCCCTCGCCTCGCTGCGCTCAGGAGTTAACGCCAGAATCCATCGTTTTTTTCGGATTCAATACGGCGCCCGCTACATAAGACACTACTTTATCCCCTTGGTGCATTATCCACTATTAAAACTTGCCAACGTAGGGTTTACTTTATAAAACATTATAAAAATAGGGTGGAGGCACCAATTATCGGCCATGTCAACTTTTTTTGAACTTTGACTGCTTGTAATTTTTACGTTAATAGCTTTTGCTTTCTTGCAATGCCTTTTTTGGGTAGAGGAATACTGTAATTCCATTACTGCATTCGCAAAATTACGAATCTTTTGTTATTTTTGATAATAAAGATGCTTTTTTCCGAGTATGCTGATTTCCCTTAATATCGGCCTCTAACACATTAATATCCGCCGCCTGTGACCCTAATATCGGCATACCTTTTCTAGGTGAAGTTAGGTCAATAAAACTACTAACCAAAGTAAAAAATGATATCGTTTTATATAAGATGACTGCTAGAAACTTCAAGGGCTGGTCGGGTCAAGTGTTTTATACATGACAAAAATGACAAAAAAGGAATTCTTGTTTTTTCGTAGGTACTTATCGCCCAGCTGACGGGGGCAACGGCTGGCCGGCTGGCCGTCTGTTGACCCGTCGACGTAGGTACTTATCGCTCAGTTGACGCGGACGAGTCAACAGACGGCCGTATGCTAAATAAATTAGATACTCCAAAGACTATCTAATTAAAATTAACAAATTGAATTAAGTATTTCCTTAAAAATGAAAAAAAATACGAATTCCTTTTATGTCATTTTTGTCATGTTTAAAACACTTGGCCTGACCAGCCCTTGAAGTTTCTTGCGGTTTCTAGCAGTCACCTTATATTTCAACTCAAGCACAGATCACTTTTTTTAACTTTTATTTATCATTAATTAGTCTTTTCTTTAGATCTCAGTCTTAAAAATTAAAATATATTCTGCTATTATAAACTAAAGATCACAATGATTCAACATTATTAAGAAAAATTAAGAAGAAGAAAGGAACTCCAAAAACAAATTATTGTAAATAAAAATAATTACCAAATAAAGTCAACAAAAAAATTTACTTTGCTTAAATTATCTTCAATTTAAATGCTCTAAACAGTGATGCCAAGTAAAATCTTCTTTAGCAACATCAATATACATTTTAAGTGGAACCATTGGGGGCATATGTCGCATCTAATATTTTTGTCTTCATATTTTCTTCGACATCACTAATTAGTTCTTCTTCACAACCAACACAAAGAATTTTCTCCTTTTCCATTATGTCTTGAGAAGGTAAATCAGTGAGGTCAGTTTCGCGTTGCTGTCCTTCAATAATCTCTTTTTTACTACTTTTGTTTTCTTTGGCTGGTTTCTTTTTTTATTCTTTTTTTCCAGTTTTTTTCTTACTCTCTCTGCTTTATTCTCTTCAATTCTTTTTTTTTCTTTCCTCGCGTTGTTTGACAATATTTTTCTTTTTATTGTAATGTTCGAGGGTAGTAGGAAAGTAGGTACGCAATACTTGGTGGCCGTTATTACGCATCGATTACCTTTATATCGGCCGTAGCTGATAAAAATCGTTTTTAGGCGGCCGACGTTAGGATCTAGTGATCAAACTGAGCTGTTGTTTCATTTTTAACCTTATTAATGTTACTGCTAACATATAAAATAGCTAAACATGTTGTTTAACGATTTCATGCATTACCCCAATATCGGCCACCCGGCCGATATTGAGATTTATCAATAATTCAGATCCCTAATCTCGACCCCACGATTATTTTATAAAAAAGACAAATAAATGTAAGAACATACTATCTAAACGGTACTTTGACTGTTTTTCTTCAAGATCAAATAATATAAAATACCATAGGTATGTTTAATACCATTCAAATACTTACCAACGCAATGCGTCGACTCAGGGATTTGACTAAGCAATGCCACCATACGACGCACGTCTGTACCTGCGCGTGCTCTATTGCCAATTAAACGTTCAAATGTTGAGGCACCCGCACCAAAATATGGGAGGATATGCGTAAGGACATAGAGTTACTTTTTGTATAAAAACTATTATGATTTTAGGGCTATTTTCATAGTTATGTTTCATTTTCTCAAAAAGGCCGATATTAGGAGGCGGCCGATACTAGGAGACTCCACCTTACTTAGTTTAAGAGAAATTTCGATTAAAAAAGGTTTTTAGTTAAAACGTTTAGGTGACAATAAGATAAAGGCAACCCTGTCACCGAGACGTCATTAAAAATTATAATGTAGCTACGTCACAATAAAATTCACTTTTAACTGATCAAAAAGTCACGCGTATTCCAGACACGCCGGCGCACGCTGACACGTCGCCGCGTCAATGGCCATTGTCTCGTTATGTGTTTATTATTGTCAGGGCCACTGTTTTAGTACGCTTTTGGGAACGTACATTTTTATTAGTTTTTTGTAAAGTGCTCAATCCTAACCGCTTCCGGGTAGCGTTCATAATTTAAATAATTCCACCAAACGCTGGCTGTTTCAATAACATATCCGTTATGCGTAACAGTTTTGTTTTGCATTTTTTGTTCTCTTTGTTCTTGTTAATTATTGAAAATTATGCATAATCTGGTTTTGTAATTTTTAAACATAAACATTCGACACATAATCATTGGTATATTAAGTATAAAAGGCGTATTACACTAGCACTAAAATAAGCTACGGTGTAAAAAAACAGAGGAAACATATAAGGTGACGTTTATCGGAAGAAAACAGTCCCGTAAGATTGGCTTCGATTAACCTAAAAATTAAAGGCCGTTTCCTAAAAAAAGCTTAATACTCTAAAGCAAAGCCTTGATTTCACTATTGAAACCCACATTACTGATTGCATTAGACATCTGTTGAAACAATTGCTGTACTAATTTGCCTATTGAAGCCGCTTCTTTGTTTCCTAAGTTGTTTTCTTCTAAACAACGTGACGGCTCGCATCCATTGTGAATCTCCTATTGTGTAGGATTGTTTTAATTAGATGCAACCATTTGTTTCATGTCTAGGGATGCGCTCGTTAGTTGTGGAAAGAACGTTAGAAGACATACGTTTTTTATATGTTATTATCAGGTAAATAATTAAAATAACACTTAAATGCGAAATTTCGGATACTAATAGGCTTTTTTAAACAAATATAGTACCCTATATATTTGACCTTTAATGGTTGAAAAGTCCTACATACAACATTTAGAATAATCGATAAGAAGTTGTAAGACGTACCTTAATACTTCAGAATGGTTAATACAAGTTTCTTTTCATCACTCGATCACGTTAACGAAACGGGATTAGTACGACTCCTGGTGGCTTACGAAATGAGTTAAAAGAATTTCAGAAAATCTCTAGCTTAACTTTATACTTAACTATCTAGGTAACTAGTTTTTGCCCGCGGCTTCGCTCGCGTTAATTTTTTGCAGAAAAAAGTAGAATATACCTAATTGTTTCCAGCACCCCTTCTATCTCTATACCTCGATACTTACCTATAAAAATTACTTAAATCGGTTTACCGGCAAAATTATAAAAAACAAACACACTGTCGCATTTATAATATTAGTTAGGATACGAGTAATCGCACAAACTGTGGAATAGAGGCTCACTAAAAGAATACTACCAACCCCTCTCTTCCCTTGGGTGTCATAAAAGGCAACAAACGGACTAAAGACTGCACATACTTCCAACAGCACAGAGCGCCGATGGGCTCATCAACTATGTATATCACGAGAAGATGTCGTTTTAATAATTGAGGGCAGCACAGCCGGAGAAACCTCCGTAAAAGCCAATTTCGTTCTCTCCCGTGTCCAGAAGTGGGGTGTGTCGAACAAGTTGAACTTTGCGCCGCACAAACCAAGGCGATGGTCATAACCAGAAAACTAAAGTTCGACACACCGCGTCTGGAGATGGGAGGGACGGCAATTGAGATAGTAGATGACATTAAAATATTAGGGGTAATTGTGGATAACAAACTTTTATTTAATAAACACATTCAATATGTGTGTAACAAAGCGATCGGTATCTATAAGGGAGTGTGCAGAGCGGCGAGGGCTACCTGGGGACTGCATCCTGAAATAATCAGGACAATATACAAGGCAGTAATCGAACCTGTGATCTTGTACGCAGCAAGCGTCTGGTCCGCGGAAGTGAAAAAGATAGTCTCCAGGAAAGCCCTCGATGTAGTATTGAGAGGCTTCGCGCAGAAGATAATTAAGTGCAATTGGACAGTTTCCCTCAACGTAGCTTTAATACTGTCGGGGCTGCTTCCGCTGGATCTTCGGATCCAAGAAGCATCCTAGCTTTTTGAAGCAAAGCGCGGGAAACCCCAGGCAGTATTGAGTGGCAGGAGGGTTGAGCAGCGCGTACCCTTCATCGAGAACACCCACCCCAGTAGGATACTAAATTCAAAATTTACCTGTTTGGAAAACGCGGAAGAGGATAGCGAGGTGGCAGAAGGCTTGCCTAAGATCTACACTGACGGCAGTAAGCTGGAGGGGAAAGTCGGAGTAGCCCTGACCTGTTGGGAGGGGTCTGCTGAGACGTGTACCCGAAAATTCAGACTGGAACCGTACTGTACGGTCTTTCAAGCCGAGCTATATGCTATCCTCCAAGCGACCGAAATTATCATTGGCAAAAAATTCGAAAAAGCGGCTATCCTGAGCGACTCGAGGTCGGCTCTCCAGACGCTGATGGATCCAGACTCCTCGCACCCAATCACGAAGGCGATACAGGGTAACCTAGAATTCCTGAGAGACAACCACCAACTAGTCTCTCTCTATTGGATACGGGCCCACGTCGTAACTCTCGAGCCTTTGCAATTGCGTAGAGATATTGCGTCACTCAGCGTCTTTTACCGTTTATACCATGGCGAGTGCTCTGAAGAACTCTTTGACCTCATCCCTCCTTCTCCCTTGCTCCATAGGAGTACGCGTGCTGCTCTCCGGAGTCACCAATTTACAGTCTCTAACATTCCATCACGCACAAAGAAATATGGTGACTCGTTTCTTTGCCGCACTTCCAAAAGATGGAATAGTCTACCAGCACACGTATTCCCTCCTACCTATGACATAGGGTCCTTCAAACGAGGCGTGAAGAAGCACTTTGTGGGCCGGCAGAGTGAGGATGACTGATGCTATGTCTCTTACGCTGCACCAGTTGTCCTCGCGCCTGGACCTCATTTCCACTTAACATCAGGTGGAGTGGGGTCATTTGCCGGGCTTGACATAAAAAAAAAATAAAAAAAAATTTGCGAAGGAAGCCGCCCTCAAACTGAAGACCAGAGTGGACTATGACTGCAGCCCCATCTCGTTCGTTAAACGTCATTTACGTGCGGAAACGATCGAGCAGTAGGACTGCAGGTATAGGACCGAAGCCACAGCCGCGACCCCCAAGGTCTTCTTTCCGAATGGGGTGGACGCATACAACACGGTGAGGAAGATGTCATCGACCGAACGGCGTCGCAAATCCTGACAGAGCACGGGGGATTCTGTGCATACCTGCACAGGTTCAAGCGCAGGGACAGCCCCTCGTGTGCCTGTGACCCGACCATGGACGAGGACATCTTTCACATCCTACTCGAATACACACCAACACTAGGTACACTCTGCAACAAAAACTAGATACACACTTAAGCAAAGAGACCCTGAAGGAGATTTTTAGCAATAAAAAAGACAGAAAACTTTTTATGGAATTTGCCGGTAGGATTGTAAATATTGATTGGAAATAAGGACAATTAGAATATAGTATAGTAATAAGAGGAATTAAAAAGCAAGACCACATTGTGGCAGGTGTAAAAAGGGATGGAAGAGAAGGATTAAGATGTAATTAGAGTAAGAAAATTTTCAAAATAGAAGTATAAATATACACATGTATACTAAATAAAAGAAATTAAAAAAAGAAACAAATTTAATTGTAATAATACTAGATAGTTAAGAAATGTAATAATTAGAAATTAAGATAAAAGAAAATAATGTTTAAAGTAGGAAAACTGTATTAGTATATAAGGTAAATTGTAAAATAATATAAGTAAAAAATGTGTAATAGTATTAAGAAATCTATGTATATAAAAAAATTAAAAGAGAGAAAAAAGAGAGACATAAACAAAGAAAAGATAAGAAAAGATAAAAGAAAGAAAAGAAACAAAAACATGAAAACCAAAAACCTGCCAAAAAGCGGGAGCAGCCAGCTATAAAAAAAAAAAAAAAAACTATATCACGTGTAGTTAACATTTTTGAAACGTGGTCTGTGGCAAAGGACTACTACGGTCCTCATTGCCTAGTCTCTAACTAACCCTTTGGGGATAATAGGCGTATGTATGTAATAACTAATCACATAAACAATGTTTCGTTCTTGCTGCCACTCTCTGTCTAAACCCATGTCGCAAGTGCAGTTGTCTGAAGACGGCGATCGTATCGGCCGCCCACTCCGCCGAACAATGCGCCAACTCTTTCGAGATAGGACGTTATGCAAAAGTGATCCTCTCGCGATTAATCACGATTGTTGCTCAGGTGATCACCATACTTTACTCTTCTATTAGTTAATAACTCGGGTGACATGGTCGGGGAACGATCTGGAAAGTTAAATATACTTTGGGACTATAAATATGTAGGGCAATAATACAAGAAATAATACTTGGGCAAAACTATAATATAAAAGCACATCTATTTCAAAAACTAAAGTTTTCGTACAATTAATGTGAGGAAGAAAATGTCACCCAGCCTGATCTAATTTATATAGCGATATTAAAAAAATGATATGCCTTGCCGCGTAGTCTCCATTTGTATTGAAATAAATCTCTATACAGGTTTTTTTTTATATACACATATATTTTTTATATCATTCAGTACCGGTAATAGACATCATTTTAAATTTATTTATTATTCATTATTTATTTAATTTGTCCGGCACAATAAAATATAACTCGTTGATTCCGGGCAAATGAAAAGTCACGTGTAACGTAAAGGTAACCTAACCTAGGCATCCTGTGATATCGTAATGTGTCAGAGTTCAATTGCGCGGTCCTGGTCGATTGACCATGATTAACGATATTTTTGTGAACATGTTTGATGAATTTTAGTTTCTTAATTTTTCACTTTAAAAGAAAAAAATAAATCTGTAGCTCTAGATTAAGTTACTCTATAATTTTTAAAAAATGTGCACAGGTAAAGAAAAATACTGTAAAATAATATTCAGATTTTTCAAAAAGCCTCAAGAGACTTTGAATTAGCCGCCGCCGCCGCTCAGCATTTATGGAGAGCTGTAGCGAGCTGCTTCAAAAACCGATAAACTAAAAATGATGATGAAAAGCGACACATTTGACTTAAAAGTACACAATGCATGTGTATGAATTGACTTCTAGTTTCTATTTCAATCCAATGAGAGAATGCAATCAGTTCTCACAATAAGATCAATACGACGACACCGCGATAATTAACGCATAATCATACAAGCAGCGTTCACTATTACATTCCCCATTTCTGTATTAATTAATATTTATGTGTTCGCACTTAATCATACAGTCTATACTGAAGTGCTTTTAGACACTCATATATGAACGAATAGATAATTGTTGTTTCGTAACTCCAACACGGTATAATACTTCGTAATGTGACGAAATAATAATGGTAGTGCTATTATAATTATTAACGGCATCGTACTCTCGTGATATAAATTAGTTGTAAATGCTTGTATATTTACTAACTACTTTAGGTAGCTGATTTGGAATATTGAGACATTTCTAGTTTATTGTAACGATGAAACAATATCCAACATGTGAAACCCGAATGAAGCGAAAGAAGTATGCATGGACCGTAAGCAGATGGCGATCCATAGTCTGCCTACCTCTATATGGGAAACAGGCCTGAGTTTATACGAGTATATGTATGTACCTAACCATTGTAATCGTTAAATTTAAAAATCATTGATATGTGTTTTTAGAAATTCTATAATAATAATAATAAAATTCTTTAGATAGTAATTCTTGTGCAATTTTGAAATTTCAGTAAACTGTACAATTTTGATTAAACGGATGAAATTTTAATTTTTTTTATTAATAGCCACATTACAAAATCGTCGTCGTCCGACGATGATGTTGTCTTTCTGTTGGTGGTGCCCTTAGATTTTTGTTTTAATCTGAGGTGGTGCCACGTTACAATTTTATTGTGCTTCCGGTGTGCGCATACACGATACATTTGTCGCGGCGTAAATGTAATCACAACAGTTGTGGCGCCGTAAATGTGAGTTGCGTGTAGCGTGTGGTGCCGGTGTGCGGCCTCACTTATGCTTCGTTATGGTATACCTTTAGAAGGAGGTACTTAGATCCTACTAATTTCTCAAAGCCGGCCAACATCTGCGATTCCTCTGGTTTTGCTGGTGTCCATGGGCGGCAGTGATTACTTTCCATCAGGTGAACAGCCCGCTCGTTAGACTTCATATCACATAAAAAAGGGACGACTATGCCTAAGAAAATAAACGAAACAATGCATTCGCAATAAGAATTTGGGTAATCGATACCGAATCGTCGAACTATCATCGTGAGCTCAAATCGATTCATACAATCGGTCGTGTGCTCACGATCGCTCACATCACAATGATGCCAAGGCCCACTGTTTCTCTAATGTGCACTATTCACTACGAAACGTCTCGTTGCATGCATTCAAGGAAACGTCCGCATTAATAGAAGCTTAATTGGACCATTTGTGGCCTGTCATACGTGTATAGATATGGAGTTTAACGCAATGGGTTTGTGAAATACAATAGTTGCGATAATTTTGTCGATTGAATACCGTGATTGAGTATAGTGTTGCTCGGTTTTGATTAAACACCATTGTTATATGTCATCCAAGCCTATAGATAGGGTATCGCAGCTGGAACTACGGGTCCGGCTGTGTTTCTCAGGGGTACTATGGGGTTCCGGTTCATGCCCCCCGCTGGTTGTGCGTTGACCGGCGCCTCCGGCGGGATCCGGACATGGGTTGGACTCGTAGTGGCTTGTGGTTAGCTGTAGAGCTTGGGAATGTTTGTTTGTCCTGGTATTCTGTGCCAGGACTTCCAAACTCGCGCACAGGGAGCGGGGCCTAGTTGCGGTCTCTGTGTGGGCAGCACTGAAAAGTCCTGCGGGGAACGTGAGTTTCCCTTATAGTTGGCAACTTTGCCCTGTGGTTCTCTATAGACATTGGTGTTGACATCTCCGGTACTAGTCTGGACAACTAGTAGAGGCGGCCCCCTAGATGCCGTAGCCTCCGGTCCAGCCAGCCGCGTAGGACGTGGGAACTGGCTAGGCGCCCGGATGGGTTCCGAGAAGTGAGTGTGCTTACTACTCCGCGACCAAGGTGGACACTTGGGAGTCGACTTTAGATTCGACGACCCGAGCAGTGGCAACTGCGAGTTGTGCCCTTCATGCAACGAGAAGTGAGCGAGCTTGACAGCTCCGGTTACCTATCTGAACAATAGGCAGTGAACTACACGTGTTCACGGGGAAACTCTCCCGAGACACTAGTCTTATGAGTACCGAATGAAGAGCGCGCTTCGGCGGGCACTGATTTGGCGTCAAGACTTAACGCAGATGGTCTCCTGCGCGAGTGTTCTACTGGCACAGGGACGTCTGGCACTTCTTGCATAACCTAACGATTGGTCTCGAGGTGCCAGTACAAATAAAACTTAGTGAATAAGGAGAGGGGATGTTATATGTCATCTGCGATATTATAACCTACGTTTCACTGCTGAGCTTGTGCTGTACTATATGTATGTATTATCCATGGGGAGATCATGCCAGAGCGAACCAACCTGTGCTAATGTGGATGGGATATACAATACCATATTTATTATACATACATACATAATAATCACGACTGTTATTCCCGAAGGGTTAGTCAGAGATCGACGGCCCTAGCATGCGCAACACGAGATATGTCAAAGTCAAATTATTTATTCAATGTAACCTTTACAGGCACTTATTGACGTCAATACTAATAATAATAAAAAAAACAGTTAACTAACTTGTAGTTAAGATTTAACAACTAATCTAACGAGCTATAGTCTGTGCCAGACAAACGCGCTTCGCTACCCCCAGTACCACTGCACGGACGATATTAGCTCTTCCTTCGATGGCAGGAACGACGAACTTTCTCGGTTACAGTTGTCAAAACTTGATAAAATTATGTTGCATGTTAGGGTTTGTAGACAAAAATACGACAGACAAACAAAAACTACTATTATGTCTATTTTTACATCGTGTATAGACATAATACGAGAAAACGAGTCGAGATTTTTTTTTTTTTTTTATAAAAGAGGGAGGCAAACGAGCAGGCGGGTCACCTGATGGAGAGTAATCACCGCCGCCCATGGACACCCGCAAAACCAGAGGAATCGCAGACGCGTTGCCGGCCTTTAAGGGAGGAATAGGTTTAAGGAAGGAATAGGAATTGGGAGGGGGGGGGGGGGGGGAAAGGGCCTCCGGAACCCTCACTGGTCGGACGAAACACAACAGCACCAAGTGCCATTATTTCACGCCGAATATTAGTGAGAGGGTGGTATTACGCCGGGCGAGCCGGCCCAATGTGTGCTGCAACGCAGCGTGGCTCTACCACTCAGTAATTTTCTCGTGTTGCGCGTGCTAGGCCCGCAGGCGATGAGGACAGCAAAAGCAGTCCTCTACCATAGTCCACTTTTCACCAAATAGCGACTGCACTCGCCTTTTACGACACCCAAGGCAAAAGAGGGGGTGGTGGTATTCTTTCAACGCCACGCGACACGGTTAAATATTGTTTTATGATTACGTAAAATAACAGTTATTTGTTACAATCGTTTTCAAAATAAAAATACCTTGCAATGACCTTTTTTTTTTTAAATAAAATGATAAAATTAAACGACAGTAACAAGTTCAGTTCACTTCATACATTTTAAGAAAGCGTGTGAACAAAGCCCATATAAAGTTAACAGAACAAGTCAAATAAGTACCCATAACATCAAAAAGGTGCGATAAGGTTTTATGGCCACAAAGGAACAATCGATCATCATCTGCTTACGAAACCATTTCTGACAGAGCAACGTATTTGCGACATCGCCAACGTATCGATAAAATCTTGACTTGATGAATCTGGGCTCTATATCGATAATCGGTCAGTAATTTCTTGAATAAGCTTACTGAGCTTTCTCTAGTAAACAAATGTGATCGCGATGATATAATGAAACAGTAAAAATTAAACAACTTTTGGTATAGCATTTCTTTTTTTGTCTACTTCTAAATAAGAATCATGGCAATCTTTCCTACCTACTTTACACGTATGTACGTCCTACTTACGATTTCGACTAGGTAAAATGTTAAATAGGTTCTAACAATATCAATAAGCGAACGTTTAAGGGGAGCATCTATACATCACACTGAGTATGCTCACCAAATTTGGTCCAAAACTACAGGCTCGTTACCGCGATAATCAACAAAACATTATCATAATTCACCAAAAAATACACCCTTTCCAAACTCGTACAGCTGTACTACACGCACACAAAGATAGCAGAACATGCACACTAACTCGAAGCACACTGAGCTGGCTGACTAACATTTTAAACAAAAGTTTGCGCTTGCGTGCGTGTTAGTAACGATACAGCATGTTTCAATATGTGCATTATTTTAATTGATTTATTTTGTTAGAAAACATAACTTTGAAAAATCACTATAAAACTGGAGCCCACTTTTTGTCATTGTATAGATACTGCCCTTAAACGTTCGCTTATTGATTTTGTTAGACCCTGTATATCCTGTGTATCTACCGCATACGCTAAACCAAGTTGCTGATATTTTCCAAGTTTTTCGAGAACAACAACCTAACTTTTATGTTGAAGGAAAATAAATAAAGTTTTTAAAAAGATTTTTTAAAATATATTTTAAGGTTTTAATAAACTAATAAGTCCTTCGGAAACGACGTTCTTATACAAGCTTTTGTTTCGTGCTAATTACATGCTAACAAAGACTCAAAGTATTCGTATTCTTATGTAAAAACAAAGACCATCAACCAAAAATAAAGCATTTTATTACATACATACATACATAATAATCACGACTATTATCCCCGAAGGTTAGCCAGAGACTAGGCAATGAATACAGCAAAAGCAGTCCTCTACCATAGTCCACTTTTCACTAAATAACGACTGCACATGTACTCAGCGTGACAGGTGGTGAGCCCATCGCCGCTCTATGCTGTTGGATGTATGTGCAGTTTTTAGTCCTTTAGTCGCCTTTTACGACACCTAAGGGAAGAGAGGGGGTGGATAGCATATTAATACTTTATCAGACAGTATTATGAAGACAACCCTTATTATAATTTAATATGTACTTTCCTTCCTTTCCCTCCAGCTACGAAAGCTGAAGGGGCAGAAGAGGCTTTCTTATAAGCTTATGCGGTCCATTCTCTACCAAAAGGACAGCTCTGTACTCTATAGTTCTATACAGTGGACGGCAAGAACGGAGTAGCTATTTGTAAGCTGCCGATTATGTTATTTTTTACATAAGCTAGTTCTGAACATAACACAAAAAATGTTGATAAGCGAAAGTACGACTTGTCTGTCGATCGATTGTTATTATTATCGATCATGTAAAACGCGCAAACACGGATCTCATTACGTGTGCAAATAGCAATCGATATCCGATAGAGATCGCGCCGGGATATTGTGCAATGGAAGTGTGCAATTACAGAGTGTAGAGAAGTTATTGAGAGTAACATATTCGGAAAACACGAGAAAATACTACTGAATTTTTTACTTTAAATAGGGTTTTTACTTAAAATTACTAAGTATATCGATTGTTCTGTGTCTAGTTGTCTGAAAATTGATTTAAAATATTTACTACGAGTAGAACACAATTTAATGATTACTGTTTATGTTGATGTTTATGACTTATTATGTTGTTTCTGTAGAATAAGTATATGAAAATGTTTAGTCTTTTTTATTAGAAATAGTAAATGTACATTTGTGTACATAATTAATTGTTTTTTTCCTTCTCTTCTTTTACAACACTTTGCCTTAATGTCATCTGATAATAAATGACAATAGGATCAAAATCAATCTTAACTCTGAAACTCCGGTGTTCCAGACTGGAACACATAAATGCTACTGACATTGTTGTTGTTATAGCAACTAACTGACTTACATAAGATGGTAGTTGTTAGCCAGGCAGACGAGACTGGTAACTCTTCTAAAATCACATACTTACTTACATAAAAATAATAAAGACATGAGTATTAAAAAAGTATATTTTTGTATTATTGCAGTGACCAGCACTTTTAGTTTAAATATTTAGTTTCTATATCTAACGTAAAATATTAAAGTTCAAGCATATTATTTATGCGCTTTCTCCAGAAAAATACCAGCTAGCCAAAAAGCTATAAACAAAAACAAACGAATATTAACAAAACTAGAGAATATGATCGTGATAGATATTAATGGCTATCGCAGCCTGCGAATGGCGATCGACATAGGTACGTTTGCTCTCGATCGCGGTCACAAAACGAGAAGAGATTTTTTTAATCATTTTTTATCAGCGTTCTCTCGATACACTTGACGATTTTTTATTCAAATATAGATGTGAAAGTTATTGGACATTGAACAGCTGTTAAGGGCGAATCAAACTTGTTGTTAATTGGTATGGTTGAATGCTCGTATTACATTCAGTATGAAATTATGTGGCAATTAAAATCTATACTAGCGCCCCCCCCCCCCTTCGTCTACGCTAAATTAAAAACACAGTCATACTTTTAGCCGTTTTGTACAAAATATCGACAAATTACAAATAAAAACCATCCTCAGATAAGGCTCTTTCTCTTAGCTAAAGCCGCATAAAAATCCATTGCGTGGTTTAGGGCCAGATTTTAGATCCCTAGTTAAATATAACCATTGATTATTTCCATATTAATTTTATGTTTTTTTTTGTGCTTATATTTTTAGTTTTACAAGCTAAATAGCTTCTAATGATGATAAACATTAACAGGGTTTCGGCTCCAAAACCAATGAAAAATCTCGGTGTATAGGTACTACCTCATTTTTTAGTCGTTTAAAAGAAATTAAGGGTGAGTTCCACCCATAAAACTGATCACCTTTCTCTAAGAAACCTATGTGCAAAAATGACAAAAAAATTTCGACCTTCCATGCAAAATGTCTGATCAGCTGACGACAATAGTATGGGAGGTCGAAATTTTTTTGTCTTTTTTGCACATAGGTTTCTTGGGGAAAGTTGTTCAGTTTCATGGGTGACTCACCCTTAATTTCTTTTTAACGACTAAAAAATTAGGTTTTATAGTTAAAAATAGGATGGAAATAACTAATAGTTATATTTAACTACTTATCAAAAAACCGGCCCTTAGAAGAATAGAGCAGAGCCACAGGCACAGGAAAACGGCGACTTCACTTTGTAAAATGTAATGATTATGATACGTAATGTTAGAATGTGTAAATAATGTTCATGAATAGGAGGCTTTACGCATTTCGATTTCCCATACAAACTTCCAAGTCGAAATTTTTGAAAACCAATTAGCCAATTTTGAGGAAACTTTGCATGCTCAAGTAAAACACAGGGATCTAAATAGTTTGTTGAAAACATTTAAAAAAATATATTTATTTAACTTAGTTATTGCATTTTTAACTTTCTATAGTGGACTTTAAATCACAATAACTCAGCTAAAAACACTTTTTTTTAAATGTTTTATTTAACAAACTATTTAGATCCATGTATTTCACTTTAGCATGCAAAGTTTCATCCAAATTGGCTTATTGGTTTTTAAACATTTCGACATGGAAGTTTGTATGGGAAATCGAATGCGTAACCCTCTTAACAAACAAATAATAAATAGATAGACGAATATAATAATATTTGTTGTTTATGTTATTTGAACCACATTTGTGTTTATTTAAACCACATTTTCTTTATGATAAAAGGTTTTTAAAAAAAACTTTTTTTTTAAAAAAAGGTTTTTAAAAAAAACTTTTAGAAAACTGAACAGATTGTATCTTATAAATGTATTTGATACTCACATTAATAAAAAAGCACTTTCTATAAAAGAACTATGAATATAATTATTATAAAGAATCTTTAATAAGGGTTCAGTACTTTTTATTAACATTTATGATGGCGCCCTTTCAATCATTAATTTGATTTAGTACCTACTTTTATTTGTACAAGTACCTACCTATAGCACGGTCGATTGCCCCTTTACATAAAAATTACAGTAGTTAACAGTAGGGTTCTTTGCAAAATTTGAGCAACAAACAAAGTTTCATTCATAAAAATAACACAGTGGACGCGGTTCGCGATGTTATGGCTTCAAATGAGAAGTTCAATACAAAAGTGACCTAACTCGGGGTGTGACGAATGGTTGCAGATGCTAGGGGACGCACATCTGCTAGGCACGTGTGCTGGGCCGACCCTAATGATTTTGGCCCTTCGACCTCTATTTAAACTGTAATGCGCTATTCAATAATTTTTTTACGAATGAAAAAGTGTTACGAACTTATGTTTAGGGAAACGTCGGTAGTGCTTGTTCATAGTGATCACGGAATGTTATTTCCGTTGTCTATAAAGGGTGTTTGAATTATAGGTTTTTCTAAAAGATAATGAAGTTCTTGGCGGGAAAGTGAAGCGTCATGTTTGCAGTTTTATTTTATTTTCTTTTATTTGTGTTTCGTTTAATATTCATGTATAATAATGGTGGGTTATTAACTGTTAAATGTTCGTGAACGTGTATGAGTGTTGGCAAATAAATCAAAACAGTGCAACATCACTTTTCATATTCTCTTAAGAAGTCCGTGTGAGATCTCAATAAAGTTCCACAGCTTTATTGAGTTTCAAGAGGTTTGGGGGAATATCATTTACCATTAAACGTTTATATTACCACTCATTATCATCTTCTTTATGCAAAGAAAATATTTACCATTACTTATTTACTTGACACTGGCTAAATGTGCTGACCGCAAAAAAAGATAATGAAACACCTTATTGTTTTTATTTTCTTTATTATTACACGTTTATTGTCTTTATTATTAAACGTGAATACAAATTCAGATTTAACGTAACATAACGGAGCTATAAAAAGTATATAGCGGCTGATTTTTTTTTCGTCGTAATTCTGTACTCGTCGCATTGTTGTAATCAGTGAGATTCCTTACAGATTCTGTCAGGATGGCGTACTTATTTCTGTTGTTCTACTTTTGAACGGCCCGATATCCTGTAACAAAAATGGCACGAAGAGCGTAACTTGTACCCATGGTACTAAACCACGCCATTAATTAATTATCCTTAACGAAAGCTTTGCCTTCACCAGCCGAGCTATCCATCGTCGCGTTTACACCGTACGACCGTGTTCCGAGATCGTATCGACTGATTTACGACTGTGCCGGTCGTGTCGTATGCAACGCGGCGTCTTTAAATCGCTGCATTTATGATTGTATCTGTGTACATCATGTTCGCGATGTTCTTGTTAGAATGATATCGATGCATAATGCTTTAATAAAGTTTTATTGTATGACATTTACTAGTTGTACCTTACAAACATAATGGTCAGAACAACTCTTTACTCTTGTTGTGTATCGTAAGTACCTTATGAATAAATGGAAATGAAGACAAAAGTTTTCACCTCTATTTTGATGATGCACAGCTACCTAGGAACAGCTTTGTACGTGAAAAATGTGATCTTGTCCTGCTGTTGCTTTGGAAATACGATTTAAATCATTAATTTATTATGGCTTCAATTTTAATTTCCATAAATTATCACATCACATTTCGCCAAGCCAAAGGAAATTCCTCAGACGTATCTCGCGTGTTGAATTCAGAACATTCTGCATTGCAACTCACCGATATAATCGTAGGGTAACCGTCCCAAATGTGGCACGCAACTAATCATTATAACCGAAAATTATTCATAATTCTGCACACTCCCCGAAAGAGTTCGGTACGCAAACAGCCTGGGATACCGCCTTAGGCTATCGCAAAGCGGTCCGCAGCTGACTCTTTCTAATTGTACGTGCTAATAAGAGACAAACGATTGTCGTTTAGGTCAATCGACACGTGGTTCTAAATAAGCGTGGGATAACGCCCCGGGTATGCAAAACTGTTACTGTTATTTGCTATACATACTGAGTCAGTCTTCGACATGTGTATTTGTATTTTTGCAACGTCTGATTAAATGTGGGCGTTCATTATGTAACCGCTATGAATATGTATTCCTCTATTATGTTTGGTAGCTGAATTCCGCGCCCTCCTAATCACAATTTGAGGCCACGCGAAAACATTGTTGTTAATCATGTTATGTTCGGCCCACTTCAGATCTGTAACATGGTCGTTCATTGTGTTGAATAGTACTATGTTCTCAGACATCTGTTACTCGTCCGACGATAGTTAGATATGAACAAACGTACATAACATGTTTTCCTAAAAACGACAGTGAACGACAGTCCTGCCTGTGCTGTCTAGACAATACTAATTAATGAAAAAAAAATTAGAACACGATCCAAAAGCAAAGGGTAAAGTTTTTCATTTATTTAATAACATTATAGTTAGAAAAAGAACATCGGATGACAACTTTTGAGCCAAATGGTAATCTATATTAATAATTAAAATAACGGCTGTGTAGAATCACGCGTGTAGTAAACTGCAGTTGTGTGGAATCCATATTGTATGGGAATCACGAATAGGAAGAATCGCGTTTGTGTAATCGATCGCATAATTTAAAAAAAACAATTTCCGAAATGTTAGTACGCGCATCACTTTAGAGCGGCTCGACTGATGGCTGATTGATGATTGATGACTGATTTTTAGAATTCCGTAGCCAAATGGCAAAAAACGGAACCTTTATGGATTCGTCATGTCTGTCTGTCTGTCCGTCCGTATGTCACAGCCACTTTTTTCCGAAACTATAACAATTATACTGTTGAAAATTGGTAAGTAGATGTATTCTGTGAATCGCATTAAGATTTTCACACAAAAATAGAAAAAAAAAACCAATAAATTTTGGGGGTTTCCCCATACTTAGAACTGAAACTCAAAAATTTATTTTTCTTCAAACCTATACATGCGGGGTCTCTATGGATAGACCTATCTAAAAAATGATATTGAGGTTTCTAATATCATTTATTTCTAAACTGAATAGTTTGTGCGAGAGACACTTCCAAAGTGGTAAAATGTGTCCCCCCCGCTGTAACTTCTAAAATAAGAGAATGATAAAACTAAAAAAAATATGCGATGTACATTACCATGCAAACTTCCACCGAAAATTGGTTTGAACAAGATCTAGTAGTTATTTTTAAAACGTCATAAATTAATTAATTAAAAAAACACACTATTATTAAAATTATTAAAAACACACATTGATCAAAGTTACAACGAACTACAAGAACTTTTATATGATGTTACTTGCTGCTACGGAACCCTTCATGGGCGAGTCCGACTCGCACTTGGCCGGTTTTTTGTTCTGTTCGTAATAGTCAGGACAAGGTTTGTGTGAAAGTAAATTTCTGGTTTGTCACGTGATACAGGGTGTTCAAGAAGTATCGAATATAGAATAATGTTAAAATTTAGCTCTTTAAAGTTTAAAAATTACCAATTTACGAGAATTCGTGACGAGCTTTGAAATAGGTACGTCAAATCCCATAATTTAGAATCTCACACAATAGAATGATCAATGCATCAGTCTATTCCTTAAGTTATTATGCCACTTGCTTGGGCACCCCACAGAACAAAACGCACAATTACGCACATCAACTTTGTATGTTAGTAAAAATAACTGAACAGTGATTCCTTTAACATCATGTATTTTATTAGTTTATAACTTTATGTGCCATGGTGGTCACCAGTGACAAACAATTAATTTTCTTTATTGTTGAAATTCTGCATTCACAATGCTACATAGATTTAGGATAAAATGTTTACTAGAAAAAAAATCAACCAGTCTCAGAAAGCTCGAGTGGGATTCGAACCCACGACCTTTGGATTGCCGGTCCACTGCTCTAACCGCTGAGCTACTGAGACCCCAGAAGACTCGTTGAATTTTTCCTAGTAGTTTGATTTACGCTGCAAGCCAGCGGTATTACGTCACTGTGAAGTCTACCCTCATATTCGAAAGAAATACTATTGCAAGTATTTAACTATCGATAAAGACGTAATTGCTATTAAATATCTTTACTGTTGAAATTCTGCATTCACAATGCTATATAGATTTAGGATAAAATGTTTACTAGAAAAAAAATTTCTTTCGAATGTGAGGGTAGACTTCACAGTGACGTAATACCGCTGGCTTGCAGCGTAAATCAAACTACTAGGAAAAAATCAACGAGTCTTCTGGGGTCTCGGTAGCTCAGCGGTTAGAGCAGTGGACCGGCAATCCAAAGGTCGTGGGTTCGAATCCCACTCGAGCTTTCTGAGACTGGTTGATTTTTTTTCTAGTAAACATTTTATCCTAAATTAATTTTCTGTATCTGGTTTTGTGGCAGTCAACGTGTTAAGACTGTAATTGGGAAGATGCAATGGGGCTGGCATTCCTTAAATAAAAATAATTTTGCTTTTTTTTTTCTTCAAAACTCGTTAAATCCACAACAATATATCAAACTTGGATAAATCCAAAAATAATTTACGTTTTATGTAGATAATAAGTGTAGTACATTATAATTACACGAAATAAGTACCTACTTTAAAAGTTAAGCAGAACCTACTTCTAGTTTCTAAAATGTACAAGTCGAATTTCAGGTATCTGTTACAGGATATTGCAGTTTGTGAAAAATGGTTTAGTAAGGATATAGCCACTTTTGGTATTAACCGACACAATTACCTACCTACTTAGTAAAAAAAGTAATTTACCTACTTTTATTTCTTTATTGCTGTTAATTGTACTTAAATTACTTGACCAATGGCGTAATTGGCAAATTACATAATTTGACGAAAAGAGGATTTGACGAATTACCAATTTGTCTAATTTCTTTTTGTCCATTTGACGATTTGACCAATATCAGACTTGACCAATGTCGTAACCCCCTTCTCGTTAGTCCAAACGATGCCTCCGTAAGATAACTGCCATGAACCACCCGGAGTTAAGTTCCCGGTTGACCACTGGCGATATTCTACCGGGAACTTTCTCAACTGTAAGTACCTAACACAACCGTATTATCAGTAAACCGGATCAGCAACCCGCATTGGGCCTGGGTGATGGGTTATTGCCCAATCTCCCAATCAAAAGTCTATGTGGGAAGTCCTTGCCCAGCTGTGGGGCGTTTATAGGTTGATGATGAAGATAATATCAATATTATAATACAATAAATAAAAAAATATTTACGCTCAAGATTCTATTGAAACTTGTTAATATGGTTAAACTAGATAACGGGTAAATATACATAAACATAGAAAAAAAACTAGACCCGAAATTAATTCAGAAAAACAGTTTTCTTTAAATTGACCCAACCGGGAATTGAACCCGGGACCTCAGAGATGGCGAGACAGACCCGGCGCGCTAACCACTCGACCACGGAGGTCGTCAATCAAAAATAATTGTTTAATTGTTCTGAGATGACTTCACTAATTTCGTTAAATATTAACAATTTTGTTGTAACTTTACTTCTTCACACTCTTTTACCTTCGCCCTGTTCCACCTACTAACTCGGAAATATTCCACAACATCCTCTACAGATACCAACAAGCAGTTATCACACGTAGTAGAGGCATAGCAATTAAAGTTCTCTCCTAATAAAGCCATAAATAGGTTTCAACGTCAAACATTATAATTTAGACGCGGTCGCCGAAGCAAGAACGGGTAAGGTAATAGCATCTAATAGCGGCCAGCAAAGGTTCCGTATAATAAATCATCCGGCCACGCCACCCAGCGAGCGTGGCAGTAGTCCCCTTAGTCCCTTAGTCCTCGATGCGGACCGCGGCCCATGTCCGATTCTATCAATGCGTATCGTATTAATGTGTACGTGTTGGATGCAGATTTATGATCTGTGTTTGGTAGGATTGTTCATTTGAAATCAATGATAATGGTCCCTTAGATAATATATCGTTGTGAATTTGAATGCATTAGCTTTGTATGTCAATATGTTAGATGACTTTATGTTAGGGACTGCATTACCTTATTATTAACTTTCTAAATGTTTCCATATCGATTGATTCATTTTTAAGGTTTGCTATCTAACGCATCGCAAGGTTTCTCTTAAAATTGTTTTTTTCCATTATGATTAAAATAAGGTCATGTGTGTACTAATAAAAAAAAATTGATTACAAATGGAACGTTAAAATTATTTCTTCGAACGTGCATTTGTTTCTAATGTCATTTCCTCGAGCTTGCATTTGTTTCATTATAAACTGTTAACATTTATTTTTCAAATATTTCTTGTACGTAACTAACCCGTATGACTTGCAGTCCTTGCAGAGCTACTGTGTCGGTTACTCACTGCTCTGACATTCTAATTGCTGATAATTTTGTCCAATTTTCGTGTACATAACTAGGAGCGCGCTTGTACTATAACCAGCTCTGATTGGTCTGTAATTGCTTATCCAACAGTAAACAATTTTGTAAAGTCGGCAAAATTATTTCCTCTATCGAGGTCCTTGATCTTAGCTTGTGTTTTATGCCTATCTATTGCGAACTGAATCGTGTATATGAAAGTAATTTTACTTATTTATTCTCACTAAAATATCAATATCTATATTGATGAAGTAAAATATAATATAAAGTATCTATTTTTTTACTCGTCAATGGGAAGCACTTTGCTTTCATCTTATCTGATGGTAAACGGTGGAAGCACATTTCACCCAAAATAATCAACTAGGTACTTGATGAGTTGATGGTAGTAACCCCTGCTGGGAGTCGAACCCGTTACCTCTAGGTTTGAGTCTGGTGCTCTAACATAACCACCAGAAGCCTCCGGTCGTGGTATTTTATAATATGTACAAACTTACAAATAAAAATGAAAAGTTTTCGGTATACCGTTTGCATAGTCTCATTGAAGTCATAATTATGGTAATCATCATTATTCCTTATAGACGATTTCGTATTTTTTTTATTTGTGTACTAAAAACAACTTGTTATACAATTCTAAAAACAGCCTTAAAGAACAAGAAAGCGCCAAACATTTCACAATATCTATTCTGTACTATATATGTATGTATGTATGTATATGTATAGAAATAAATAACTATGTTGTTAACTCTCCTACATAAAATTTATTTATACTTACCGCGAGTTGTGTGAATCGCCTACGCGCCGGCGATGGAGTAACAGCAACTATCATAAAGCAAACATCTTTGCTAAACACATCATCCGGTCCTTGGCAAAGGGACTACAAATGGTTGTGAGCCAGTGGGTTCCGCTTAGCAACGGTATATCAGGGTGGTGGTACAAACCAAGAGAGAATGAATATTTGAAAAAAAATACAACTCGTATTACGTATACAAAGCAGTTTCTGTCAATCTCCGTTAAACATTTTATACAGTTTCATTCATGTAAAGTAAATTATTTTATTCCAAACATTAAATACACACACTTACTGACTTTTAACAACATAGTTCATAAGTGACTGACTTTAGACCTTTACCTTGCGCGGTTACAGACATGAAAAAGCATTCCCTAAGCGCGTTTCTTTTCTCACTCTTTTGGTTACTTTAATCTAATAACTAAAGAAATTAAGAAATCTATTATACATATTCGATTAAGCAGTCAATTGTGCAGGAGATATTTAAGTGCTTAAAAACTAAGGTGCGAACGGAAACTAACTAAACTAACTAATAAGTAAAGAGAAATGCTTTACTTACTTTTACCTACTAAAACAATGACTAAGTAAAATACAAACTCATACCTCCTTCCTTCGTCAATTCAAATCTTCAGCTTTTTCTTTTTTTTTACTTTTTGATCGGATTGCCTTGCCTTTGACGGCAACATCAACACTGCATTCGGAAGAGCTTTAACATAATATGTTTAAAGCCAATAAAGTAATTAAAGAGAGGAGATAAAAACAAGCACACAATATGTGTCACCAGATAGGTATTTTATATACTGCAATAAACTACTATGTCGGCCTTTTCCAAATTGCTGTGTGAAAAATGGTATGGCGATGTTTCGTACGTGAGGTGTTAAGAAATAGCTCGGAGCAATAATGTACAAACATACGCTGCAATACCAGAAGTATATCTGGTATTTTCAGGGGGCCTGCAGAAAACATATAGGATGTAAATGTGTATCTATTTTTACTTGTTTTTTTATTTAAAACTTCCTTTTTCACTCAGCAATTTGCAAAGAGCTGCTATAGTAAATCATCGTAATACATTATAATAGCTATCAAATGGCATCTGTGTGGTCATTATTGTTCCTACACCAGCTTAAATACCATTTTATTTAAAATACGCTTCCTCTCTCACCTCAAACCGTAGTAAATATGAAATATCTCCTTGTCACCGACTAGGCGGCGCGCAGACCTTGTCACTGCTAACCCACAAACGGCCGCGGCTCGACGAAATGCAGCACGTAACACTGCTGGAGACGTAGCTTCTAACATATTGCCTAACCGGCGGTCCCAGACCATCATATTTCATATAATATAATCACAAACTTGCTTTACTAAGTATATAAACATAATTAATTCCGCCTGAATGTTGAACGATAAAACTATAGAAAAAAAGGCGCACTGGCCAAATCATAGCCTCAGAAAACAAAAAAGGTTTTAATCTAAGCTCAGCTCACAAAACCCACTTACTTGGCTGTTGGTGGGCGACAACAAAATAGATCTACAACATAATTCTCTAATACACTTGATGAGGCTTTGGTTACATGATGATAGTTTAAAATTGATGGGAGCAACGTAAGTTGTTAAATTCAAATGAAAAATTAATATGTATTTTTTTTCTTAAAGATTACGGAAGCAACGAAAGTTGTTAAATTCAAATAAAAAATTAAAATGTATTCAAGATTACATTAGAAAGTTTTGATGAAGATGAAGTAGTACACCTATCCCGGAATATCAGAAAGGTTCGATTCCTGTTAGTGGAATTTTTTTCAACATAAATTAATTTTGGAGTAATGAGTTTACGTTCTATAAGTCACACAGTAAAATAAACGCACCTATAACGTAAGTATCTTTTTTATTCATCTTGATTTTGGCTCATTAAAGGAACACAATGGTCAATTTATTTCGACTACAGATAACGTAGGTGTACGAACGACTCTCTTCCTCAATTTGTTACTAATTTGAAATGAAATTACAGCACTTTTTAGACAATAAAACTTTTATGTAACCCAAGCAACCACTTTTAATTAATATACTTAGATTAAAAATTACATCTGCAATACACAATTATTATTAGTTTTGTAAATACGATCTACTAGTGTTGTCTAGTACGACGCCAGTAGTTTATATTTACAAAACTAATTGTGTAAATTCAAGTGATTTAAAATTGTACATGCTTCAATTCTTTGGTCACCTTCTACAAAATTAATTTCAAGTAAAACATAAAAATATACTAGTCCAAACTAAATAAATATCTATAAAATTGAGTACGTTCTAGATTCCATGGCAAAATAATCTAGACTTACGTTAGTCGATTTCTATGTTAATCTAACATAAGAACTTATCCCAGAGATTTGTATGTTAATTACTCTGTGACCTGTGGCACAGAATACTAACAACATCTATGCATCTCAAGCAAAGCGATAGCACTAGAACTGTAAAATCGTATTTTGTATCACATACGACCGGCATATGAAGTTAAACGTTAACCAAAGTATAAATAAATAAATAAGTAGACGCATTCAAGTTAACCAATATGTCAAGACTTAAATGTTTTTTTAAGTTTTCTTAAGCCGACACCTACTATAACTTTAGTACTTTAGAGCCACTGACAATAGTTAAGTTATCGAAGTATGTCGCCCTGAATATAATATTGATAGCATTATTCATTACTGTACACTTCGATCTGTTTTAGGCTTGTTGAGGATGTGGTTATGAGGAAGGGAATTAAGGGGAAAAGGAATTGTATAGCACAAAGAAAGAGGATGCGGATGAGGATGCGAAAAATTTATTAATGAGCAAAAGGATGCGGATGAGGAAGAGGAAGAAAAATAAAGTGTGATGAAACAGGCACATTATTAAGTGTATCACACTCTGTCATCACACTCTCCGTTTTTCTTTTAGTTAGTAATAAAAACAAAGTACCTACGTAGTATTTTATTTATTTGTTATTTGTTTGTTGCGGGCTGGAGATTTCGTGCGCAATTTAAATTCCTCCTTAGTTCCTCTTAATTTATGAGGAAGCAATAGCGGAAGAGGAATTTTTAACTTTCATTTATGGGGAAGCGATAGCAGTAGGGGAACTGTAATAATTGCGGAACTTCCGCAACATGTGGAAGCGGAAGAGGAATCCTCATCAACCCTAAATTCTGTTTATATGATCGAAGTTGTATTAAATATAAATTAAAGACAAAACAAGAAATCGAATCTATACCTACCTTTAATAGTTAAATACCTCCAGATAATTACGAGCAAATGAAAATGCGGTATTTACGAAGTCATTAAAAGCACGCATCAAATTTCTTTTTCGTCCAGACGTTACCTTTCCACAGTCCGAGCTGAATCTTATGAATCCTAAGAGCGTACTCTCGTGGTTGTCTTAAACGGTGTATCTGCCGTGTCTCTGCCAGTTTTTGCCAGCTGCCGAACATTCCGTCGTCGATTCAGTTCGACATTAGACATTTTCTTTTTTATATGTCCATTCCGCTTGATTGATCTGTCGCAGCCAGTTGGCTGTCTGTTGTTTTAATTCGCGTTGATTCTTCCATGATAGGCATGATTATGACGGGAGTTCGAGAGGAGCCTTACCATCGTCACGTCTTCGTGAGGAGCCTAATCATCTTTAAGTTAGTTAAAGTCCGGCACTGAACTAAGTGAGTTTGTTTGCATTAGTTTTATTCTTCAGTTATTGTAATATGGACTTTTTGCACCAATTGAATGTATCATATTTAAAAGACAAAATTTACTCTCAAGCCTTGTCGGAGGCTCAATTTACTTACAAATACTTTTAATGCTCTTCATAACATTAGAAAACTAATAATATAAAAATCTCGATTTACTATGAAAAATCACGATGCCAACGACTTGCACGTATAACTTTCCAAACGCCCAGGTTATTAGTAAAAGCAGATTTAACATGTTGTGCTGTGCTCTATCCGTCAGAGTAACGGTTGCGCGACGGAAACCCATTTCCATTAGTGAAACTGAGTGGCTCAGCATCCGGGGGATATCGCTCGTTAATTAACCGCACCATGGAATATTTACCGGCACAGAACTGTTTACCTAGATAGATAGATATATATCCAGATGGATACAAGATAGATGATGTGATTGGTAATCTGTAAGGAATTATTTAAAAGGCTCAGTCGTACGCCTGCCCGGCCTGCTACGTAGCTTGCCTCGCTGACTTGAGAAACTTGACTCTGAATAAGCTGCTACTTATCGATCGTTTCTTACACATTTATATTTTCACCACTATTACCACATCAAACACGCTTTTTTGGAGTAGGTATTTAAGTAAATTTTGTAGTTACTCAGGTATACCTAACCTTAATTTTAAGATTAAAAAGATCGCGAGGCTGGCTGTCGGATTAAAAAGATCGAAGATTAAAATCTACATAATTAGACATATTACAGTCCACTAATTATGTATAGATAAGTTTTATCCTACTTAACTATTAAATTTACAATTCTGATCTAGAAATATAAAATACTACCTATCTGTTTATTTTCTAGCGGGAAAAAATACATAAGTACAGTCAAGGAAATTCTTTTCGACGATATTCGCTCGCTCTCCATTCCGACCGCGCCTACGTGCCGTAGCACGCGCGTATAGGGATGTTAGGAGTCAACTCAAAATTTATGACACCGGCCTGTCAGAATTCAGGTACTTTAGAAAAAAACATGGTACGCTTTGTTTTACAAGTATTTTATTTCGTATAATTATAATTAAAGTAAGTATCTAAAAATAAGCTCGTCGCCTATACACCCTCATTTTTTATTCGTTTTAATGAAATTAAGGGTGAGTTCTACACATGAAACTGAACAACTTCCTCCAAGAAACCTATGTGCAAAATTGACAAAAAAAATTTGACCTACCATACTATTGTTGTCAGCTGATCGGACAGTATTGTATGGGAGGTCGAAATTTTTTTGTCATTTTTGCACATAGGTTTCTTGGGGAAAAGTTAGTCAGTTTCATGGGTGAAGCTCGCCCTTAAATTCATAAAAACGAAAAAAAAATGAGGGTGTATTTCTCGGCGCGAGAAGTGGAGAATATTATTAAACACAGTACCCGCGGTAAATCGCCTGGCCATGACGGACTCAGCATCGAGCATTTCCAAAATGCTGGTATCCATCTGCCGCGTGTGCTTAGTATGTTTTATAACCTATGTATTAGGCATGCCTTCTTGCCTCCGGGTCTAATGAGAACAGTAGTGATTCCTGTTGTAAAAGACAAGACGGGCGATGTATCTGATATTACCAATTATAGGCCCATATCATTGGCCACAGTGACTGCCAAGGTGCTTGACGGGCTTCTTGACCAACAGCTGGGTAAATTTATTCGTTTAGATGACGCTCAGTTCGGCTTTAGGGCCGGACTCTCTACGGAAAGTGCCATTTTTGCCCTCAAGGAGACCGTCAGGTACTATACAAAAAGGAAGACTTCAGTGTATGGATGCTTCCTCGACCTGTCGAGGGCCTTTGATATGGTGTCTTATCAGATTTTATGGGACAAACTGGCGGCTACTGGGATGCCGGGGGAGCTTGTTGATATATTTCGGTATTGGTACAAACAACAAGAAAACTGTGTAAAATGGGCAGAAGAAACATCGGACTTGTATCGGTTAGAATGTGGAGTCAGGCAGGGGGGCTTAACCTCTCCTAAGCTTTTCTGTCTGTATATTAATGAGCTAATCGTCGAGCTCAGTAGTATGAATGTGGGATGTTCCATTGATGGTCAAATGATCAATAACATCAGTTACGCAGATGATATGGCGCTGCTGAGCCCGTCGATACGTTCATTGAGGGAAATGCTGCGTGTCTGCGAACAGTACGCAAATAAACATACACTTAAGTACAACTGTAAGAAAAGCGAAGTCGTGGTGTTTGCGGCGCGCGGCACTTCCGTAAAACAGGTGCCCCCAATTCGGCTAAACGGTGAACCTTTGAACATAGTGCCAATGTTTAAATACTTGGGTCATGTGGTCACTGCGGACCTGACCGACGATTGTGATATTGGAAGGGAGCGCAGGTCGTTGGCAGTACGTGGTAATATGCTGGCCCGCAGGTTTGCGCATTGTACGGGTGAGGTAAAGGTTGCATTATTTAAGGCATACTGCCAGTCTTTGTATACAAGCGGTCTGTGGGTTAGCTACACTCAAAAGACCTTCAACGCTCTGCGTGTCCTATATAATAATATGTTCCGGGTGCTGCTGGGACTGCCGAGATTCTGCAGTGCATCTGGCATGTTTGCCGACGCTCACATAGACGGGTTCCATGCCCTAGTCAGAAAAAAAATTACTTCCATCAGAAACAGAATGCTCGGCAGTCCCAACAGTATTTTAAAGGTTTTAGTGGGGAGGTGGGACAGTGCACTGATGAGGCACTGGATCACCGCCGTAATAAACCCTAATGCGGAGCAAATTTATTTTTTAAATTAATTTAAATATTGTATTTCTCATTGTATTTCTACTAACATAGATGTAAGAACTCTGTTACTAACACCTGAATCTCGTTATCTGAATAAATAAATATTATTATTATTATTATTATTATTATAAACTGAGTAGTTTAGTAGTTCTTTACGAATTCTGATTAGGTAGTTAAGTTAGTTGATAAGATTTAACTACTGTTAGTAATTTTTTCTATAATTTTTTTTGACGTCAATAAGTACCTGTTAAGGTTTATATTGAATAAAGCATTTGACTTTGAATTTGACTAACATGATCCATCCCGGTTCCCCAACGTCCTGCTAAATTGAAAGCGCCATAATTCTTGGGTTACGTCGGTAGTACTATTACTTATTCTGTGGTGACGTCAATGATGTTTAAGGCTGATTTGACAGTCACGCGTTTGATCAGCGCCGGCCTCACGCGCGCGCTCTCAATTATTACACTGCATAGTAGTTGCGCGTTTCAACTGCGTGCGTGACTGAAACGCAACTACTATCTAGTGTAACTGTCACAGCGATACATGCTCACTCACGATCCCCTAAAAAGGGTTGGTCAGATACTTAGGTAATGAGGAACGCAAAATCAGTTATCTGTCATAGTCCACGTTTCACCAAATAATAACTGCACATATGCTCAGCGTGATTGGTGGTGAGCCCATCGCTGCTCTATGCTTTTGCATGTATGTGCAGTCTTTAGTCCGATAGTCACCTTTTACTGCGGGAAGAGACGGTTCGATAGCATTATTTTAATAATCCGCCACAAACACAGCTCTATCACGCTGTCACAGCTTAAACTGCCCAAAAAGGAATTGTTAACTGTCATTACAGCACGCACATTACCAAGTCGGTAGAGTGTATTAGTTTGGCGTCACGAAGGATGCGTCGTGTCTCAAATCGACCTTTGTCGTGACATTTCGCTGCGTTCGTTGCGTGCCAAATGTCAGATCCGTGAGCGCACCACAACACTGGCTCAACGACCAACGCACCCTGTCTTTTAGATAACTATATAGAATGCTTATAAAAAATGGGGCAAGAGTGAAAGGGACAGTTGGAGGGGGAGGAACTTGACGTAAGTACTACCACCAGATTGGAGACGTTCTCGTGAAAAGCCATTTTTTTTAACTGTGTCTCTATCTCACCGGATGGTAGGTGAAGATATGGCCGGAGATGAGGAGGCGTGTCTCACCCGGAATCCTCAAGCACTGAGGAACTGGCTATATCTCTAAAGCCTCGGAACAGAACGTTGTTGTTATGGCGTAAGACTTTAGATAAGATGATGGTAGCTAGCCAGGCGGACTTAACATGCCCTACCACCTAACAAACCAAGTACACAAAGATGTACCCCCCGCTGGGAATCGAACCCGGGACCTCAGGGTATTAGATCGGTGGTTTAGCCGCTAAACCATAGGGGCGTTAAATTGTCGGTGTCACTATTATCACTATTTGACGACCTCCTTGGTCGAGTGATTAGCACGCCGGGTCTGGCGTCGGCGTCGCGCCATCTCTGAGGTCCCGGGTTCAATTCCCGGTCGGTTCAATTTAGAGAAAAACTGTTTTTCTAAATTGATTTCGGGTCTGGGTGTTTTTTCTATGTTTATGTATCCGTTATCTTACCATATTAACTAGATAATTGGTGTGAGCGTAAACAAATTTAATTATCTTGGTAGGGTCTGCCGAAGTCTCTCTCACGTCGACTAATTGGGATCTTTTGTGCAAAAAACTTGTGTCACTATTAACACAGTAGGAGCTATTACGTTAAGAAACACGTAACGCAGCAAGATCCTTTCCGCTTAGATTTTGTTTGGCGCATCCATTGTTCGACCGGAGTTCCGTGGGAACTTAGTAGTAAAAGGCCGTGGTGTAGTACTTTTGACTGGCCTTTTAGTATTCTATTTGCGTCATAAAACTTAAGTACATAGTTGATCAAAACAATTGTGTGTATGTATAATGAAACGTAAATGCCGGTGTCAATTAGTCAAGGACTGTGGTATGATAATATCGTTAATTGTCTTCGTGTTATTGTTTAAATTAAAATTTTAATATTTTTCAAAGTAGTTAATAAACTTAATTTTTACTTACAGGGGTTTTTGGTAATAGAAATAAAGAGTAACTATTTGTAAGCAAGCATAGTATGTATTTGCAGTTTTATATATTTCTGTTTCGCAATTTTAGTTATTTAGTAAAATACTTTTAGCCTTAACCGTATCGAGGGCCTCATCTACTTATCTCTCATTATGGTATCAAAATTCATCAAAATCGGTTTAGCGGTTCAAGCGTTAAAGTGTAACAAACTAGGTATATTATTCTACTAATATTATAAACGCGAAAGTTTGTAAGTATGGATGGATGTTTGTTACTCTTTCACGTAAAAACTACTGAATGGATTTGGATGAAATTCGGCATACAGATAGTTTATGACCTGGATTAACACATAGGATACTTTTTATCCCGATATTCCCACGGAAACTGGAACGGGAACCACGAGGGTGAAACAGCGAGCGGGCGCTAGTATAAAACAAACGTAAGTAGATCCATATAATTATATCATCAGATAGTTTGAAATCAGATAAGGTACTGTTTCATCCACAATGGCTCATTTTGTGGTTTCGTCATTATTATAATCAACCATTCCACAGCTGGGTGATAGCTTCTTCATGCTCTGAGCAACAACAATGTTAGTAGCATTGTTGTGTTTCGATAATTTAAAGATAAGATAGCCAGTTCCTCAGCGGTTGAGGATTCCGGGTGAAGCGCGCTTCCACCTTCGGCCTTATCGTCACTTAGGTACCATCAAGTGAGATGATTTCCAATTGCGTAGGTACCTGTTGTGGATTTTAAAAAACTTGCACTTCTATTACGTTTTGTACAGTTTTCACAGACGTTACACTTTTATAACGAACTAGCTGACCCGATAGACGTTGCCATGTCTTTTATGAATACCAATTGAATTCGAATTGGTATAAAAAAAACAATTTTTTTCTGTCATAAAAACCTTCTCCTGACAATGACAAACACAACAAAAAAAGAATTAGCGAAATCGGTCCAGCCGCTCACGCGTGATGGCGTGAAATAGGGATTCATTTTTATATAATAGATAGGTACGTAGTTACATATTACCTCTTCCGTATGTGTATCTGAGCAATACACAATAATATCTCACGTATTGGATATGCCTATTAAGTACCGTTTTCTTTCGAAATTCCGAATCGGATACGCATTGACGTAGTATATGTATGATCGAGAGGGCATAATTAAGCTGTATGTAGTACCGCCTATGTAAATACGCCACACGTTGTATTCGATACGGTTGGACGGCGTGCTGTGATGGTGTAATTATACAGGGTGTTTCTTGTAAGGTGTCAAGCCAATGCGTGGTGATAGGGGACCACCATACCTATCTATTGAATCCCCATGTAAGTTCAGCGATTTTTAGTTGCGATATTTTTTTTTTCTTTTCTACATATTTTATTACAACCTGAGTTAAATAATTATTTTGTAACTTCTGTTGATATTAGAAAGATGATTACTTAGTTAAAGAAAAAAGTGCACAGAAATCCCCACGCAAAAAAAGATACTTTAAAAAAAAGTCATTCCTCATGAAACACTTAGAAAAGAAAAAAAATTATAGGAGGTTCAATAGGTAGGTATGGTCGTTCCCTATCACCACACATCGGCTTGCCACCTACATACATATACAGTGCCTTAGTGGACTATCATTGTACATACATAGATTCACGACTATTATCTCCAAAGGGGTTAGTAAGAGACTAGGCAATGAGGACCGCAGAAGCAGTCCACTTCTATAGTCTACGTTTTACCAAAATTACAACTTCACATGTGCTCAGCGTGACAGGTGGTGAGCCCATCGCCGCTCAATGCTGTCTGCAGTCTGAATTCCTTTAGTCGCCTTTTACGACACCTAAGCGAAGAGAGGGGGTGGTAGTATTCTTTCACCGCTACGCGATACAGTCTTAGGTCAGTAGCAATGAAGTCCAATACTCCTTGTTGCAGGGCAAGTCGGTGATCCGGCCGATCGCGTTCAAGCCGCTGGGCGGGCGCCTGTCGGCGGGCGGCGAGCGGTACGGCTCCACGCCCGCGCTGGCCAGCCGCCCGCCCTCGCACATGACGTTGTACGGCAGTGAGTATCTTCTATTCATTAGAATTCGACACGCCTTTGTGGCCCTGGATTCGATTCCCAGCGGGGGGTATATCTTTGTGTACTTGGTTTGGTTGGTGTAAGACTTTTTAAGCCTGGCTTGCTAGCTACCACCATATTTTCTAAATTCTGGCTCCTTATCAACGATTTTAATAGCACTGTTGTGTTCCGACAGCTTAGAGATATACTTAATCGCCAATTCCTCAGTAGTTGAGGATTCCGGGTGAAGCGCGCTTCCACCTTCGGCTTTATCGTCACTTACGATTTAACACAAATGATAAAAGCATCTACACACGCTACAAATATGTTTTCACTCCTCTTGCTCAATAAAACCGTCATTGTGGCGTACCAGAGCAAAGAAAAAATAGCATTTCTTCCAATAGGGGAAAAAGTTTTTTTTTCTGTCAAATGAAAATGAGCCTACAAAATCGAAAAAGTGTTTAGTTATTACTGTTTACAACAACATTTTTGAAATATTTATTTAAAGTTTATGGTAAAATTATTAAATCATTTGAATCTATGGACA
The DNA here is from genome assembly GCA_963921215.1 of Scoparia ambigualis. Classification (NCBI taxonomy): domain Eukaryota; kingdom Metazoa; phylum Arthropoda; class Insecta; order Lepidoptera; family Crambidae; genus Scoparia; species Scoparia ambigualis. The sequence continues at coordinate 24,581,839 of OY992522.1, read as the reverse complement.
ACATTGACCACGCCCACTGAATCCACGCTTCAGCAAGAAACAACTGCACAGTCTGCACATGTGCTTAGGTGGTAAGCCTTTAGCCCGTTAGTCGCTTTTACGACACCCAAGGGAAGAGATAGATAGATAGATAGATAGATAGATAGATAGATAGATAGAGGGGTTGGTAGTATTATTTTAATGTGCCCATCGTCGTTCTATGCTGTTGGATGTATGTGCAGTCTTTAGTCCGTTAGTCGCCTTTTACGACTCCCAAGGGAAGAGAGGAGTTGGTAGTATTATTTTGATGAGCCCATCGCCTCTCTTCCCTTTCGGTGTCGTAAAAGGCGACTAACGGACTAAATACTGCACCCCGTCTTGGGGCTGAATAAGCTACTTTCACCCCTAGGGTAATAATGTACTATTCGTTCTATTGCGTTCCCCCAGGCTCGTCTGACGTGCGCGAGGCGCGCTGGTGCGGATCGCCGCAGCCCGCGTCGCTGTCCGCGCTGCCACCCACCACGATGGCGCCTCTGCACACGCGACATCACTCCGCTATTGTGTAAGTATAGCATTATTTTTTATTTTATTTTATAGGAACAAGCAGAAGCCCTACTCTCTAAACGCATCCGAGACTTCGTCCGCCCGTAGGTAATTCGTCCAATCGCTAGTGAAAAAAACGACGAATACGGGCTAACGTAGTTTCGGATGCGCTTAGAGAGTAATAGGCCCACAAGCGGGTCACCTGATAAGAAGTTATGACCGCCGCCCATGGACCAGAGGAGTCACAGATACGATGCCGGCCTTGAGGTTACGTTTGACCAGATCGTAAAAATTATGTTTTATTAAACGTAATTATCACAGAACAGTTTATCTATTCTGTGGTATTTATCAAACGACAGCCAGTTAATCAGTCATAAAAATAATAATCATAATCATAAGGCTCTGCAAGGGCGTTGTAAAATATATTTGCTTAAAATTACTAGTTTTGTATACTCAAACTCGCGACCACGGGCCGTTTACTCGTAACTTGTCAAAAACGTCGAGTACTCTGAAAGTTTTTCGCGTACAGACTCGCAGACGGTTCCTACTCTTCCTACTGATCCGCATAAATGCCCGGGAGTCAAAGAATGTCGGAAAATCCCGCCTCATCTTATACCAAACGTCAGGAAATGGAACCTCCATGGTCCAGTTTTTTGGGCGGCGGGATGTTAACCGTTCTTCAGTCATTCAAGACTTTTCTTTTTATTAGATAAAAGTGTCGTTGACTTAAGTCGTGAGCCGCAATGTGTAATTACGCCGATTAGACTTATTAGCGGCGTATGCGCATCGCGGTTGCGTGCCGCCCCGCCTCCTCCTCAATGGGTGCGGGCCGCTAACATGACGCTTTCGATTCATAATTTATTAGATAAAATTAATTGTTTGAACCCACCACCAACCAGCATTAGGCCAAAGCGTGGTGGGTTATAGCCCAATCTGCTCATGTGCAAACGCCCTAGTAATCCGCAAGTTATACTAAAGTAAAACCTGTTTTACATTAACTAGTTAGAACTTTTCACCAGTTTGTGGCTAATGAGAACGTTCTCCATTATCTATCCTCATTACGAATACTTGTTGACTATATCTCGACATGCTCTTACTAGTTTCGCATAATTTCTGAACACTTATTGACGTGATAATGTTATAAAATAAATTATATTACTTCGGTTCTGATAACAAAAAATAGGTGAATTGTTCTTATGCGGTCTAATTATGCACTACGTGAAGTAGGTAACAGACGTTAAGTTACTAAAAATCAATACCTCATACAGATACCCAGTTATACCCAATACTCAATTTTTTTTTATCTTTTCATCCTAAAGTGCATTATTGCTCTTTTAACGAACGCCAAAGCTATATATAAAATACACATCACAATAGAACAGCACAAAATAAATAAACAATAGGTGTACAAACAAACACACACGTTAACATCGCCAGCGGCATAGTAGCGGCGGCACGCGCCATCGCATTCGGCGCACGCGCCGCCAGTCGAGCGGCCGCGGCAGACGCGCGCGTGTGTACGCCGCTTTACAACTGCAACTAAGTGTTACGACTACGAACTCTTTTCATAATGTTAATCGTGCTCTAATTTTGAATATGTGCGTTAACTAGTCTCTATGAATAGGTGAGTGTGTTTTGTTTTTTAACGATGATGTTTGTTTTTTTGTGACTGATAAAAAGGTTTTAATTGACAGACTCCTTGTGTAATGTGTTTTTATTCTGTACTTACGTTGTATTAGGTCTATAAACTTTTTGTAGGAGTTAAGGTTCCAAATGGAAGTGAATTGATTTGTTTATACATACGGTATTTTTCTTCTAAAATAGCAAATATTCGATGTATTTAATTACTTAGTTACTTGCTCATGCAAAACTTTGGACTTTCACATTGTGTCCTTTCATTCATCTCATAGTAAAGTGATTAAGTATGTGGTGTATAAGTAAATGGGTATGTTGATAGTAAGGTAAATATTATCTAATAATTGTAGATAACTATAGGTATTTAGTTATGCTAAATGTTGAGATGGTTTTAAGGTTTTTTTTTAATCTCGTGATTATATTTTTGTAATCAACAACACTCGTATTTAATAAGAGTTAACACTAAAATGTTTTTTTTTGTAAGTATTTTTTTAAATATGAAGGTTTTTATTAATTTCACTATACATACTCGTAATTAACCTTGCCAAAACGACTCATAAAGCCGAACCCAATAATAATTATAATCTTATCACACTGAACAATCGTTCAAGACAACTTGACACTCCGCATTATCGTATCGGCACAAAGAAACTCAAAACCAATGTTTTCTCACTGTAATGTTCTTCGCAGCAATTAACCGGCATTGTAGTGTTTCCGCCGTTTCATTTATAGCAGCGCGTTGTGATATCGCGTTTCCTCCATTATCTTGTTTTCGGTTTCAATTGTAGCTAAACGATAATGGGCGGTGCTGAAATATGCACGAATTTTATTGATATTTGCTGGCTTACAAGGTTTGCGTGAGAATTGGTTGGTAATATTTGATTAATTGCGCTGATAACGCCCAAATAAACTCGAGAATTGGTTGTTGACTTGATAGGTAACACACTCATGCCCCCTCTTCACATAAGCAGACGCATCCACAGACGTCATCTGCAGATGCGTCTGCCTATGTGAAGAGGGGCCTTTAGATGAATGATTGGTCTCGCTGTGTCGAGCGCAGCGAGACCAATCATTCATCTAAGGTAACACATAAATATCATATTACGTATACTATACTTAGTAGGTATGTTATCTTTTCAGTACCTATGGGCCTTACTTATAAACACTATTTAAAATTTAAACATTGTTTTGTCTCTTTTAAGTACTTACTTAAATTTAAAATGACGTTTGTGTGATGCAGACAAGACAATGTTTAACTAAATAATGCAGTTAGTAGACTACGTGCATGTTTAATTTAATTTTTAATAAATTCAAGTTTTTTTTTACATTATTTTGTAATAGTTGTTACAGTAATAACAAAAAAAAAGTTAAAAGCAAACGCCCTGGCTTATAAACACTATTTAAACATTATTTATTTAATCATTGTTTTGTCTCTTTTACTCAAATTCAAAATGACGTTTGTGTGATGTAGACAAAACAATGTTTAACTAAATAACGCTTAAATAGTGTATATAAGCCACGCAGTTTGTTTTTAACGTTTTTTTGTTATTACTGTAACAACTATTACAAAATAATGTAAAAAAAAACTTGAATATATTAATAAATAAATTAAACATGCACATTGTCTACTTACTTCATTACTACTATAATATATTCTTGTAGCTTTAACAATTTTAGAGGGACACATAATACAATAAAAATAAACTTGAAAGAACACTACGATTACCTAGTATAAAAAGGAAAGTTTCTTTATTGTGTTATATTATGCTACGATGCTAGCAAGGCTACGGACGGAGTAGTTTCGTAGCGTATCGTAATATGAACGAAAAGTAGACATTGCTAATTGTTTGGTGTCTGGTAGATGAATAGTTCTGGCCATAATCCTATTTCTACCGCCAAGTAACATTAATTTACATTGCTGCGTTCCAAATTGAAGGGGATTTGATCCGGTGAGATTACAGAATTATACTCATAAGCACTAAAGTTTTAGGCAGGCTTTATTTGTACTTCTTTGTCAACCTAGAAACATAAAAAAAGTATTCAGATAGAATAAACACTCTGCGTGATCGAAACTCAAGATCTCTGATTATTGAAGGTCCAAAGCGTTAAATATATGAAGAGAAGAAAAGTAAACCAATTTGTTATTGATCAATTTATACAATGCAAATTCAGAAAAAGACAATACAAACATGTCAACTGACTTAGGCAAGTTGACAACAAATCATGCTCATATCATATAGCGTCCCATCCTCCGTCAAGAAAGTTTGCGATGACACATGATATCCATGTTCAGTTTATTCCTTGTACAGTCGGCCTCAGAAGTTCCTTAACACTTTGGTACCATTCACACTACACGCTCGGAACGAACGCGGTCTTGCAACCATTATACATGAATGAACACAGTAGTTGATACATACAGACTATTATCCCCGCAGGGTACTAACCCGTGGACTGTGGCAGTGGTCTGCTTTTGCGGTCCTTATGACTTAGTCTCTGTTGTCAGAGACTAAGCAATAAGAAGCAGTCCACGTTTCACTAAATGATAACTGGTCATGTGCTCAGCGTGACAGGTGGTGAGCCTATTTGATGTATGTGCAGTTTTTGGCCTGTTAGTCGCCTTTTGCGACACCAAAGCTAAAAGATACCGGCACTGCACCCAGTACTTGATGAGACAATATGGTAGTAAGTGTTAAATTACTTCTGATGGCGACCGTACAAAGTAGCCCGCGCGTATTTTCGCGTATCAATCATTCGTTTCGGCCAGCCTTCACGGGCTCAACAATAGGATGTTGTGAAGAGATCAGCGCAGGAACCACGCGCCGATGCGTACGCGCATCTCATTTGGTACCACTCTCAACTTTAACACTATTACAAACATCAAAAAACAAACGGTTTTGAACTTTATCTCGTTGACGTTAAGACTAACAAGCCTGCATCGGTAATATTGTTGAAAATCTTAATGAAATTATTCAGTTTTGAACTTTATGCCGTTGATTTTAAAACTAACAAGCCGGGCGGGGAAGATTGTAAGAAATCTAACGCTTATTTGTAACAATGTCGATGAATTGTGTTAATTTCATATTGTTATTACTTGAATGCTGCGTTTCGTAATTTATCATCGTTATAGTGTTGAAAGAAATTAGGTTTTACAATCGAACAAGGCCGAAACTGAAACTTTTTTTCTTAAATTATTGAAACATTTAATCTTTACTTAAACTAAATAGTGTAACAAAACCAGAAAGGTTTATTCGTACACTACTTCGTAGTATTTAATTTTTTCTGGTATTTCCACTCAAGTGACATATCTTAAGGCTGCCATGGTTACCACGTGGTGCTATATAGTAAACAAAGTTATAATTTTATTTCGATAGTCTAGTGTCTATTTTGTAGGAAATTAACTAAATATGACATACTACTCTGTCTAGAAAGTACCGGGAAAAGATAAATAATACACAAAATGTTAGTTATTCATCCAAATTTATTTTATCGCCTTCAAAGTATGCTCCTTCAGAAACGATACACTTACGCCATAGATTAAAACAAAAATTTAATCTAAGACTTACGTCAACGAAAAATCCAATCATCAAAACATTTTTTAAACGCTTTTTCCGGAATTGAGTTCACTTCTCGCCGCGAATTCTCCTTTATGTCTTCTACCGAATGAAAACGGGTGCCATGAAGTGGTAATTTGAGTTTAGGAAAAAGTAAAAAGTCTGCTGGAGCCATATCTGGTGAATAAGGTGGTTGCTCGATGGTATTTGTTGAGTTTATGATCAAAAATTCGTTCACAATGATGGCTTTGTGCGAAGGTGCATAATCGTGGTGCAAAATCCAAGAATTTCAATTCCACAAATTTGGCCTTTTTGTCGAATTCGCTCTCTTAAACGCCGCATACCGCTCAAATAATATTCTTTATTTACCGTTTGACCTTCCGGCAAGGATTCCGAGTGCACAACACCGCGATGGTCAAAGAAAACAGTCAACATGACTTTGACTTTTGATCGACTTTGGCGTGGTTTTTTCGGTTTCGGTTCAGTTGGAACTCGGAAGGCGCCACTCCGAAGCTTGTTGACTAGTTTGCATGTCAAACTCGTAAACCCACGTCTCGGCACCAGTAACAATTCAGGTCTTTTGGGACTAGCCGAGCGGTAACATATTTCATACCCAAGTGATTATTTAAAATGGTACGGATCGACTCGTGAGACACAGAAAGTTCAGCGGCTATCTTTCTCAAACTTGAATGAGGATTTTCAGTCTCCATTTCCTTCACTTTTGCGATGTTAACTTCAGTTGAAGACGTTAATGGCCTACCAGAGCGAAGCAAATCTTCCATCACATCTCGACCGCTTTTGAACGCTTTGTACCACTCCTAGGCACGTGATTCTGATAAAGTCGATTGTGCCGTAAGCCTTCTGTAACATTTTCAGTGACTCCGAACACGAAATTCCATTGGCGACGCAAAATCTAAGACAAACACTTTGTTCGATGTTTTTATCCATTATGAAATTCGCAATACACACTAGATATAAACTAACTAAAAACAGCACTGTATTTAATTTAGATAACAGATGCAACTCAAACTCCGCGCCAAAATGGATAACAGTTGTGCCAATCTAACAACAACAAAAAAAAACAAAAAATTGAATTTGGAATCATAAACAAATCATTCGTTCCCGAAACTTTTTTGACTGAATGTACATACATACTATAATCACGACTATTATCCCCGAAGGGTTAGTCAGAGACTACAGGCAATGAGGACCGCAAAGGCAGTCCTCTGCAATAGTCCACTATTCACCAAATAGCGAATGCACATGTGGTCAGCGTGACCAGGTGGTGAGCCCATAGCCTCTCTCTCTGCTGTTAGATGTATGTGCAGTCTTTAGTCCGTTAGTCGGCTTTTACGACACCCATGGGAAGAGATAGGGTGGTAGTATTCTTCACTACTACGTGACACGGTTAATAAAAATACCTAAGTAAGTATATAAAATTTAAATACAACCTCATAAAAATTCCACGAAACAGAAGAAAGAGGTTCTAATGTTGCAATCGTCACGCTAGGTTAATTTAAGGTTAGAGTCTATTTGTGAGTCTACTTAATTTAATTAACATAACATATTAATATCTAAGTTTATTTTAAAAAATACATGACCGTAACGGGAACCTACTTTCAAAGACACAATTTTTCACTTATTTTTGTACATATTTTTTAAAAGTAGGTTATAAGTGTTTTAATTCTTATATAAATGATAGGTAATGAGATTTATTTGTTTTGCTTTAAAATCAGAACTCTTAATTGTGGTTTTAAACAGCAGATACTTTATGCAATAACCGGTTTTACTTTTAATAAAAACAGAAATGGATGAATGCGGACTGCCCAAGACCAGGATAATTGGCGCTCGTTAGGGAAGGCTTTCGTTTAGCAGTAGAAGGCAAATAGGCTTATGAGACCGATTAAATTTACATTTTTCTACAAAGTATTATGTGGTAGAGTTATTGTTAAAGTAACTACCACTTATCTCCCTGCAGTGCAGTTGCTATTTAGTGTAACGTGGTCTATGGCAGAGGACTGATATTGCGGTCCTCATTGTCTAGTCTCTGACTAACTCGTATGAGATTAAACAGTCGAATAGTCGGAGCAGGGCGGAGCTATGTGATCCTGTTCTTTCGCGTCACATGCGAACAGCGACCGAACAGCAATAAAATGTAAAATGAACGTCGATGAATGAAGTAGACACTAGACCAGTTACGCGCTGCGAGGTGCGCTGTCACTTTGTCCTATCATATTTGGACTAATACCTATAATGCAAAATAAATAATAAACAAGTGAAGGTAACCTAAATGTACACACTTTAGCACATTTAAATTTATTTTGGATTGTACTTTGCGGTAATATTATAAGAAAGGAACTTAACGATGAGTAACTACTATTCGTTTATAAACATTGATAAATAAAGTAAACAAATACTTACGTTCTATTAGTGAATGACCTGAAAGTTTTTAACGAATGTCTGCATACGATCTAAGTGTTAGTTTAAATGAGAGTCTGCGAGTGGTATATTTAATGGTTATTATGTCATAAAAAGCCAGTTTAGAGAATATAATTCGATAAATAGGCATTTATTTACATTTTCTGTACTTTTTTTTGTGTAAGAAATAATCAGAGTCATAGCAAATGGGAAGCTGCGGTCTCTGCCTACCCCGCCGAGAATTGGGCATGTTGTATGTTTGTAAATCTTTATGTATTTCTTGTATAGTCATTCGAAGGTCTTTTTTACAAATTTTGATAAAAGCCGCGACTCTACGCTGCCGAGAAACAGGCATGATGTGTGCTGTACCTACATATTTTTTTACTCTTCTTCTTTTATCTTTTTTTACAAATTCGATGAAGGCTGCGTGGTGAGTTATCAGTGCACCTGCCCATAACTGGCATAGTGCTGGACTAGCCACGCTCCGCCGCCGGAGCAAGACAGGCCGCGAAGCGAGACGCGTCGTAGGGTTACTGGCGGTTTTTTTTGCTAGACTTTTTTTCTTACATTGTTCTCCATATGATTTGCCATATTCAGACTGTGACGTGTGCAATTCAGCTGATGTTTCTTAAGCAGCTCTATAATCAGAAAATATGTGTATACATTCTAAGTAACGTTCTGATTTGTTTAAGTCGTAAATTTTCATAAAATATCTCGTTTCATATTTTTTTTTATGTGTGTCCTGTCTTGTCGCATATTTTTAAATATCCAGTAAGTTTTGTCTCCATAAGCAAAAAGTTCACGTTATAAAACTATAAATAATGTCATTATGGGCCGATTTTTCAATTCTCATTTAATATATTTGTTTGTACAGTACTACAAACTACAATACAACCATTTTTATATAATGTATTTTCTTTCATTATTTACAGGTGACATTTAAGTTGATCGCGTAATACTTTATCAGATCACTACGATTTATAAGAACAGTAAAAAATCTGCCCTTCATTAGGATTACAAATGTTAGGTATGTCATTTTCATATCAAGTTCTCATCACTACTCAAAGTAGAAGGTAGCCCTACAGCCATACATAATACAAATGTGCTGTACCGTACTTTTAAACTGGCAAGCACGCCTCAAACTGATCCAACTGGAAAGCATTTAAGTGAAATTACAAAACTACTTACAACGCACTAAAGCGTAAATATACCGGAAAAGATTATTGTAAAAAGCGAAAATCAAGTTTCAAAACCGTTGGAAGTTATTCCACAAAGGGTTCAGAAAGGGCACATGTAATTGCTTTTGAAGATTGCTAATGTGAACCTTGTCGGTAATTAGGAATAGAAAAAAGTCGATTACTTTTTATGGTTAACAACATTTCAACTGCAACCCTTATACCGCTAATGTTATGGCGCACACTGGGTACTGTGTATAAATTCTTACAAAGCAGTTCAAATAACTTTGAAATCTTAGATGAATAATTGGTCTCGCTGCGCTCGACTAGATACCACCCTATCTAAAAACCAAAGCTCCGTAAATGCGGCAACTCATCTATGACAATTTGCAAGAATGCTGTCCTTCTTATTTTTTGTAGTATTATTTTTACACAGTTTTATTACGCAAACTGGCATTTTACTTTGAATTGTGCCCAAAATTTAATAAAAAAAATCGGTACGTAAACTTTACACACCACTATCAGTGTGACTGGCTCTCGGGTACGCCGATTTCGGCGTAGTATTTGTTGCCGCATTTCACAAGTACGTCGGCGGTATCTAGTGGAGCGCAGAGAGACCAATCATTCATCTAAGTTTGAAATGCTTTGTATCTCGTTTTCATATAAACACCGTCCAAAACGTCCAGCCTGTATCGGACTAATAAGAATCTCCTAGAAAACTTGCCGTTTAAAATCACCTCTGGAAAAAAATCAAAGTCCGTGCTGGAGAAATTGAGAGGGCTTAGTTAAAAGTATACATAAAATGCACAATCCGATTACTTTAACCCCTTGAGCACCGTAAAACCAGACACAATTGAAATTCCATTGTTTCGCTACCGCCGGCGGTCTTATGATCCTTGACCGGTTAAAATAAATTTAAATTAAATTATTTGCGATACGGACAATAACAATTGAGGTTGCGCCAACCACCTATCACGTTAAGCAGTATTTGCATTTACTTGTGTGTATAAATAATAGTCAATTTTATTGGAGATACGATTATGTAGCTTTTATTTTTAATATGTACCCTTATAGGTACCAAGCATTAGTCAATCAGTCAAGGTACGTGTATACGATACGATACATAACGTAAACTTGAGTTGCATTTCGCTACCTACTTTATAACGCAATCATGTAGCACAACATTTTCACGCAGTGACAAGGCTGAAGCATCAAATCACTCGATATTTCGCGGTGTCACCGCAGATTATGCGCTTGCGCACGTTTTCGTGCTGCAATATGACATTGCGGCGTCATTATCGATTGAGGCACTCGTACGGTTTCGTAATGGTAAACATTTTGATTATGGTATGCTTGTAAATGAAAGATGATATTATATCCGGTGTCCCAGGGTTTAATTCCCAGTTCGGAAATAGCAAAAAAGAACTTAAAGTACAACCTGTGTACTGTTCCACTGCAGGTCAAAGGCCTATATCATTTAAATGTAGTCTTTACTACAATTACTGGGTAATTTTTTAATCCCTACGTTTGCCAAATGCAGGTTTTTTTTTATTCGGCCTCCAACACAGTCGCCGAAGCCCTTATTTGCGCTAATCCTCTTTCATACAAGTTCTCGCAATCATTCTGATCGCACTTTCATTCCGCATACGTACCACACATTCATCCATCACCATTCATTCTTTAGCGGTGGGTGTTCCGCTTATTTCCACCCTATGCTAGCTACATCCTATCCTTTTATTTTGTTTCTTCTTATTTCTAAATATATGGGTAAATAAGTGTTGTACTCTTGCGAGTTCTTGATCACATACCCGGGTTATGCATCGAAAAATTCGAAAACTCGCTTTGCCCGACCTGAGAATTGAACCTGAGACCTCCAGATAACAAGCCCAGCGTTTGACCACTCTTCCACCTAGGCGGGAAAAGTGTGTTTCATATTTATGACGTTTTGTAGTTATAAAGCAAGAACGACTGGTTGTGCTACCCAAGATATAATGTAAATAAAAAACATTTGCCCATTTGCTCTGTGCCACATGTGCCCAGTGGAACTCATACTGATAAAAACCGTTTGTTTGATTCCAGGACGAAGTCAAACTCCGTGGTGAGCGGAGACGGCAAGGAGCCAGCGCCCGCACCGTCGCCAGCTGACTCCGGGGTTTCTGAGCTGGAGAGAGACCACCATGACTACAGGTAAGCTACAAAGCTTACACAAGCACAAGACCATCATGACCAGTTATCTTTTTTATACAACGTCAGTCGGAAAGGGGGTACTAAGCCGAAAGGAGGGTAAAGTATACATGATAGTAATATCTTTTGTATAAGTACTTTTTCTAAAAATAAATATAATTTTATATTAACAGTTGTTTTAAGATTTCGTAAGAAATGACGCTGTGGTAGCCCTGGCGGTCAGTTGTTATGAAAGAGAGACAGATTTGTGTTCATTGAGTTCATTGCCGGGGTTAACAAGTGGCGTTAGCCCCGCCCCAATTCCGGGTTGTACATTTTTTAAATATGATTATGCATAAAATATGAATGTTTTTCGCAAAGTTGCAATATAACAGTTGATAGTAGCAGTTTCAGTTGTCCGCGGCTTAGTACCCCCTTTCCGACTAACGGAACTATAAATGGACTTGTTCTTGGCCATATTTTTATCCCTAGGATTAAGAAGAGGCCAACGATGGATCGAGCTTGCCCAGAAGCAGCCTATTCACTCGAGCTTTAAAGATCATGGGTCTATATGCATTTGGAAACACAGACGCCGGTAGGGAATTCCATTCCATGGCTGTAGAGTAGGTAGATTGAGTTTTCGTACTTGCATCATAAATGTTCATATGTTCATAGAATAACATGGATAAGCAACTTTTCTGAAAAGTCGTTCCGGTGTTTCGGGATTTAATATAATATAAAACATTTTAAACCAGGTGTTAAATATGTATAGGTACCATTTTATACTCGTTAAGATTTTACTTCAAATCTTTGAATAGGTACCATAGTTTTTACCATAAAAATCAAACTGTTAAGAAAATAATCTTGCTCATTTTAATACACTTTATATAAATGTTCTTTTGGGAAATTTGTCACGGGGTACGGGGGGTCCACGCGGGTAGTCGCGGGAGGGCTGCTTGTTTTTTATTATAATAATAATAATAAATATAATATTAAATGTGTTTTCCTTCGTGCACTTGGCAACACACATCATTATGCGTCGCGTACGGAAATTGTCAAAGAGAGATAGAGAGATAGATAGACAACACTTCAATTGCAACACCACAAAGATTTACTTACTTACATAAAATTTAATAAAACAATAATAAAAAAACTAAGTACTTATTGCAATAAAACGATTGAAAATACAGTTACAATTTGGCGGTCTTATCGTTTTAAGCGATCTCTGCCAGACAACCAGTCCGATGGAGAGAAGTTATAAACATTAATATCGGTAATTTAGTTAATTTATAGGAGTACAAGTCCAGGATACTTTTTAGTAGGACCAATATAGCCGTTAGGTCCGATCTCCGTTTTTTTCGCTCGCTGGGTTTATCAAAGTGCTACTGTTCAGTGATTGTTGCTTCTGACTGTACCTCTCTCTCTCTCATTAACGTGCGTCAAGTATCCTTAGGTATACAGGAAGTGTTGAAAGCACCTCAGAAACCGTTAAAGTAACATGCTATGCGGGGCAGTGTGTTATTGTGTAATCTGTAACACTGGCAACCAGTAAGCTCGTATCTTGGCTTAGTCATCGTAATAGTAATATTGTAATGATACAATTTAATAGAAATACTCGCTGTTAGTCATTATAAAATGCACAAACAGCAATCTAATTGACCTAAGTATTAATTTGGCGGCTTCGATTTTGTAGTGCGCTAATTTCTCTTCATCTTTCAGACTGGAGGAAATCACTCCAAATAAATCGTAACTTTGTAAGTCAACAGTTGTATGTGGCATGATCACGTACTTAACTGTTACTCAATCACATAAAAAACATGATAATAATCGCTCCAACGTAAGTTACTATTACTACGTTTTAGTGTCAACTTTGCAGTGTTTTAAAACAATATAAAATGAAGATAAAACGTTACGCGTAGCGGTAAAAGAATACTACCAACCCCTCTCTTCTCTTAGGTGTCGTAAAAGGCGACTAACGGACTAAAGACTGCACATACATCCAACAGCATAGAGCGGCGATGGGCTCACCACCTGTCACGCTGAGCAGTCGCTATTTGGTGAAAAGTGGACTATGGCGGAGGACTGCTTTTGCGGTCCTAATTGCCTAGTCTCTGACTAACCCTTCGGGGACAATAGTCTGATTATATGTATGAATGTATGTAAAAAGAGTAAGATCAATTATTTTGTTTAAACTAAAATAATAAATTGAAAGAGTGTAGCCGCTGCGCTGAAAAGTTGTCATGTTATGATTACTTTTCATAGGAGGCACAGATTTATCCATCTTAATCTATCTAAGTGCTGTGTTGGTAGCGGCTCATGAATAGAATTCTTATTACCCTCCGCCCCATCTCTTCCATAGGATGTCGTAAAAAGCGACTAACGTACCAAAGTCTGCACATAAAAACATAGAGCGGCGATGGGCTTACCGCCTGTCACGCTGAGCACTTATGCAGTATCATTTGGTGAACCGTAAACTGTGTCAGTGGACTGCTTTGCGGTCCTCATTGCCTGGTCTCTATTAACCCTTCGGGGTCAATAGTCGTGGATATAATGTATCTATCTAATGTTGCTTTTTCACCAATTTCAGCACGGCAGAACGCCTCCGGAGTCACGAGGTCCGATTACGCGCGCCGCGCGGCCTCATGCTTCAAACCTATACTGCGCGCGCGCACGAGAGAGACGCCGAGCTAGCGCGCGTGCGCAGAGACAGAGCACTACTAAGGCAACGCTTGGAAGATACCGAGTGGAGTCTGTGCCAGCGCGCCGGCGAAATAGCATTGCTGAAGACGCAGCTGAAAGATGCTCAGGTAATACATAGATTCTTGTATGTTATATTCAAATTAGTCTTTGTATACTCGACAAACCAAACATTTAAGTTGTTAACGCGCTTGTGTAGAGAGAGTGTTGTAAAGGCGCTGTAGAAGATACTAAAGTGTAGTCTTGCAAGCTCCCGGGAAATAGCGCTGCTGAAAATGCAGCTGAGGAACCCTCAGATACAGGTTATCTTGTGCTAGAATGAGTGAAAACTCGCCTTTGAAAGAAACGCCGAGCTAGCCCGCGTGCGCAGAGTCAGGGCACTACTACGGCAACGGCATAAAGACACCGAGTTTTTTATTTTTTTTTATAAAAGCAGTAGGCAAACGAGCAGGCGGGTCACCTGACGGAGAGTAATCACCGCCGCCCATGGACACCCGCAAAACCAGAGGAATCGCAGACGCGTTGCCCTTTTAAGCAAGAAATAGGTTTGAGGAAGGAATAGGATGAATTATGAAGGGGGGGGGGGCTCCGGAACCCTCACTGGCCGGACGAAACACAACATCACCAAGTGCCATTATTTCACGCCGAATATTCGTAAGAGGGTGGTATTACCCCGGGCGAGCCGGCCCAATGCGTGCTGCAACGCAGCGTGGCTCTACCACTCAGTCAGTGTCACTCATTTAGCACCTTCCAGGGGTCACGTGTAGGATCTCAAGGGTAAACCTACGGACGCGAGCAACTTTAACCCCCAAAGAGTGGAGCCTACGCTCAGGATGCTCAGATAATACACGTAGTCTTCCCATAAGTTCTGTCCCAACTTAAATGAGGGTATTTTAAAATAAATAATATGACGGTATGGAGGTAGTACTGTTAATAGATATCATTATATTAAGTAGGTTTTATACTATTCATTTCGATCTAACAAATAGCTGTGTAAACATGGAGTGAGCTACCACAGAGAATCGTGAGAGCCAAGAAGTTGTTGCAGAGACACGCACGGTGGCCACCGGACAATTTTCTTTACGGATGAAAAAATGTTTTGTGTTGAAGAGAAGTTTGACCGTTAAAATGATAGGGTGTATGCGCACAGCCCCCAAAAAGCTACGGAGAAAATTCCAAAGGTCGAAAGATGCCACCACCCAGCATCTGTAATGGTTTGGTGGGGCGTGTCCTACGAAGACGTGACAAAGCTCCATTTTTGTGGACAAGGGGTGAAAACACGAGCAACAAAACTACCAAAGCGATATTTTAGAGAAGGTGGTTAAGCCATTAACTAACACTGTGTTCGCCGGTAACAATGGATATTTCAACAAAGCACCAGCGCACAAAGCGAAATCAACCCAGCGCAACGCTAGTTAGACGTGAATTTAACGGATTTCATCGCCTCTGAAGATTGGCCCGCTACAAGTCCTGATCTTAATCTTTTGGATTATTGCTTATGGAATATTTCAGAGGAGAAAGCCTGCTCTAAATGTCATCGAAATATCAAGTCGTAATTTTTTTTTTATCCGTAAAGAGAATTTTCCGGTGGCCACCGTCTGCGTGTCTCTGCAACAACTTCTTGGCTCTCACGATTCTCTGTGGTACCCCTCTCTATGTTTACAAAGCTATGTGTTAGATCGAAATGAATAGTAAAGGGTCTTTCAATAGGCATGTCCGATCTTTGACAGTTGGTAGCAGCCATCTTGTTGAAGCTACATCTGTCAAATTGGTTGTCATTTATTCATTCTGTTTTGCCAAATCATCATGGATAGCTATAGCATTCAACAACACGTACAAATGATAAAATTGTTTTATCAAAATGAGTGTTCTGTTCGGGTAACGAGAATCCGAGGCAGTCGATTTCGCGGACTGCCTCGGATTCTCCTGTAGGCCTAGCATGCGCAACACGAGATATGTCGCGTACGAGAGACGACAAATCATTTTAAGTGTTTATGTTAAGGTTTGTAGACAAAAATACCACAGTTTATGCAAAAACTACTATTAATTCTATTTTTGACATATAATGTAGAGTTCTAAGCGCATCCATGTGTTTTTAGTGTCGATGGGCATTAGAGATAAATGATTAAAACACGAGAAAACAGGTCGAGAAGAGTTCTCTTGTTGCGCATGCTAGGCCGGCTGCACACTCTCACGGACAGCGGCGATGTTTTCGGCAGACTTTGCGTTTCGTTGACGTACGGGTGTTGGTCGATCATTTACCGAACCAGTGGACTCAAATTTATCCACCACACGACGAATAGTCCTCTCGGTAGGACGATTATGGCGACCGCAAAATGGGCGAAGCGCGCGGTGCGTTGCCCGAACAGAACACTCATTTTGATGAAACAATTTTATCATTTGCACGTGTTGCTATCCATGATGATTTGGCAAAACAGAATGAATAAATGACAACCAATTTGACAGATGTAGCTTCAACAAGATGGCCGCTACCAACTGTCAAAGTTCGGACGTCCCTATTGGAAGACCCTTTATAAAACCTATTTAATATTATTATATCTAATAATAGTACTACCGTCATATTATTTATTACCTTCGACAGGCAACACGTTTTTTACAACATAAATGGCAACAGGGGGGACGCATCACCCCCTTATTTTTGTGCTTAAATAAAACAGCAACTTTATAAGAAAATGAAAGTTATTTATTATGAGATCAATCACTTATACCTTATTAATAACATGAAAAAAGTATTATTTATGACACCCATAATTTGGAATTATTATTATTTTTGGTTAAATGCAGTTCAAGCAGATATCCTTACGGTGTTCAGTGCAAGCGGGCTGAAGACATTTTGTACAAAAACTTTTTTCTTTTTTGTCCCGTTTTCTTAGACATAGTGCACATCTTGCTTGTTTCTGCAATTTTACAGGGCTAACTTTCAGGAATTTCCTGGTTTATATTTAGAATAAGTATAACGTACAGTGACTCCTAATGAAAAATATTCTTTCACACATTCTCTATGAATTTTGTCAAAACGAATACGTCCGTGATTTGCCGGTGGCGGCACTGACACATAAAGCATTATCACTGACACATCCCGACGGATGCGTTCATAGAGAATGTATGAAATGAAAAACACTGTGCCGGTACTGTGGCTTCACTGATATGTGTGAAGCAACCTTAAACGTTCAACTTCTGGCCTGCACATAGGGAGGTAAATGTAGATTCTTGTATTGAGTCTGTACTCGATGCTTGTACTCGACATACGCAGAACTAACGTGGGTATGTAAGAATTGCAAAGGCAATACGCCTTAAAGATAGGTACTAACTACTCAGACACCACACTCTACCAGCGCGCCGGAAAAATAGCACTGCTCAATCACACTCAGGTTTACAATTACAGTAGAACTCCAATTATCCGAACTCCGACCATCCGAATCGCCGATCATCCGAATCACAAAATGCGTGACCTGGCTGCCCGAAAACGGTTGAAGACCGCAAAACAGCTTACATTGACGGAGATGTTTAAAAAACAATGATTTTTATTTCTAAACTTGTACATAAGTACTTTTTATTTATATTTAAAACATGTGAAAATTTCATGTTTCTTTCATTTAATTCAATAAAAAAATAGTGCAATATCAAAACGTAGCTTTTATTCTCTCCAATGGCAATTTTTTTTAAAAAAATACGATTATCCGAATATTTGATTATCCGAATGGGTCCCGGTCCCCATTAATTCGGATAATTGGAGTTCTACTGTAGTTATAATACAGTCATCTACTACGACCGAATCCAATGAATGTTTGTAAACAAATTTTCTTTTCTTTTTTTGTGCAAATATCTAGTGTCGCTCGGATTTTTACTTTTTCTTGAGAGATATTCACGAGGAAACAGATAAAAATGATGTCTCTCTTTCAAAAAATAGTAAAAATATTTGGGCAAAGAAATAACAGTATAATTTGTTTACAAATATTCTTCATCGAATTATTCAAACGGAACTGGGACAGAGAATATATACACTACCGTGAACTGGGACGAGGTGTAACGAGCGTGCGCAAAGACAGAGCTTCACTATATTACCGTAGCTTTACTAAGGTATAGCCTGGAATAAACAAAGTAGTATTGCTGAAAACACTGCTAAAACACGCACAGATGTAACCATAGATGTAAACAATAGAAGGCGAAGAATTTGCAGTTATATACTCGTAAGCTGCTCATAAAAGCGTTGAGCTCTATGACTAAACTTGATTAAAGCTCAGAACAATAATGCTTTAGTTATTGTTCTAAGGATTAAAGCATGCCACTAGCGACATCTACGTTGATAGCCGACGCTATTTGAAAACAAACGACGCCATCATTAATATTAATAATTATGATATTACAATTTACAAAGTAGTTCGCTCTGTCGCGTCTAGATGTCACTACTCGTATTATACTTGTGAAGTAGGTCACGTTAAGTATACAAAGTAGATATACATAAACATGTGAACGGTTGAAGGTCTAATTAATACACTACATTAACAGCAACACCGTAACTCTATGCAATTTACTCATTACTCCGTATTAAATTAACTGACGTTTATCATGCTGATACTGGTATGACAGTAACACCAGTTTTTATTATAAATGTTCATGTTTATCCACTTCATTGCCAAACCTTTGATCACATGAAAACTATTAAAACTATTTTTTTTAAATAGCGCTATTGGATTTCATAGTAATCTTATTTTTCTTTCCAGAACGAACAAACAGCCAAAGGCCACGAGTATCTCACGCTAAAGGCGGACTGTCGCCAGCTAAGAGAAGCACTAGACAAGAAAGAGAAAGAAATAATGCGGCTTCGCGCCGAATCGGAAGAGAAACAGAAGGCAGCGAACCGACTGCAGACCGAAGTCGACCGACTGAACAAAGACTTAATGGAAAGCGTGACCGACCTGACGAAGACCAAGGAGACTAGCAAAAACGAAGTGGAACGACTCAAAACCGAACTAAAAGAGCTCAGACAGGAGCTATCGGACGTCTCCCTCAGCGGTTACGAAGGCATAGAGTGTGGGAGAACGATGCGAGGCATCTACGAGGTGTGCAAAAGCAACGAATACCATTGGAACTCGAACGACAGCGCATTAGAAGACGCAGAGGTGCAAAGACTTAATGGCGAACTGCCCGATTCGTGCGGAGAGCCTTGCCCCGCCGGGCAAATGGTGGAGCGACTCAAATGCGAGTTGGACGCTAAGGACACACAATTCAACACGGAAAGGAGAAAATGGTCCGAAGAGAAGGATAAAGTGCTAAGATACCAGAAACAGTTACAGCTGAACTACGTGCAGATGTTCAAAAGGTCGCGCACTTTGGAAGCGGAGGTGGATGGCCTCCGTTTGGAACTCGAGCTGTGCAACAAAAACGCGAAGAACATGAACAAGCACGGCAAGGCGATCGAGTTGTAACACTACCAAATTAGATAGACATAATATTTATAAAGGCTATATTGATAAATTGAAGAGTTTGTACATATCCTAGTTTAAGCTCTCCGTAATTATTGTAATATGATTTTTCTTGCCGATATATCAGTATCTTTTATAAACTTGCTCTTAAGTTTGTACGAGGAATAATACTCAGCGGACGGTGTAGATTGATTACGGTTTAAATTATAATACACTATCGGTGTAGTTACAAATTTAAATTATTGTACATTATAAATACAACGTAGCAGATCGTCGACCGGTATTTGGCACGGTCCACGAATTATTAAGTACTAAAATTAAGTTATTGTAGATACAAATAAAATTATTTTTGGATAATTCTTGTTATTTTAATTTGTGTTGTGTTCACGGTCATCATCTTGATTCTACATTTTGTGTACTCACATCATTGAGAACTAATAGACAAGGATAATGATCAGTAAACCTTAACTATTAGAGTCGCAGTGACCAAAAAGTATTCAAACCAGAGTTTAAAAGAAGAATCATAGGTAGAAAACTATTCACACTATAGAAAATCACTGAACATACTCGTACATACATAGGGGTGATTTGGGTGCCTCTAGAGCTGCCCTTGGCCATAATATATCTTGAGACACCCCGTATAGCGTTGCTTCAACTTGACATGGATTATTTAAAATAAATAACAGAACAAATATGTGCATCACGTGTTTATTGCGTTCACACTTGCATTTACACATTTTTGGAGCAGAATCTAAATACAACCATTTATCACCTATTGTCATAGCGACCGTTATAATTTACGTCAAATTTTTATGATGCGACGAGCCTGGGGAGTCTAGTGCGAGCATTATTCACTATTCGATCACGTTAACGAAAACGTGAATATGTAACGGCTTTGAAGCAGCACCCCTGGTGGCAAACGACGTAAGTATTTTTCATATTTTTCAAATTTTTCAATTTTCGTATCGTCTTCGAAGGAATGTAGTGCCGTGTCCGGTGTGGTTAAAAGATCCTTAGGTGTTGTAAAAGGCGAAAACGGACTAAAAACTGCACATACCTTCAACAGCATAGAGCGGCGATGGGCTCACCACCTATCACGCTGAGCACATGTGCAGTCGTTATTTGGTGAAAAGTGGACTATGATAGAGGACTGCCTTTTCATTGTCTAGTCTCTGACTAACCCTTCGGGGATAATGGTCGTGAACCTACGTCTTCGAACGATGAATAAAACTTGCATTAGACATTCTAGGTGTTTTAGACTTACCTATGTTTGCTACAAGACTTTATGTACCACCTATAATATATTATTTATTTATAGTTTTGAGAACACTCGTGTAGCAGCGGCCCATATGACAGTTTTCACGAAGTAACGATAAACATTTGAAATGACGTCATTTTAGTTCGTTGAACGCACGAAAAATAACATATTACGATTCAGGGGACAATAATACAAAAGTAAATGTTGATAACATATTTGTGTTGCAGCCTAAAACTTAGGCTTTAAGTTAGATAACCCGAAATTTCTGGATCTAAACGTGAAACCTTCGCCTTTGAAGTCCGTATTGTTTCTGGTCGACTTCGCCGGTTCCACCTGAAAAAACAGAAACTGTTAGAAATAGTACCTTAAAAATATTTATTCGTATTAGGGCTGATTTTTCAATAGTCAAATAAAAGTTATTCGTCAGTATTAAACAACCATTTTTAAATGTATTGTTAAATCACGTCTTTTCTTTTTTGGCTAGTAAAATTTTATTTGATCGCATCATACCTACTTTATCTGATGGATAAGTTTTATCTAGGTATTGAAAAAAATTGCCCTTATGGGTAGGGTAGGGTCGAGCAAGTTCCATTTCGATCACTTTTCGGCGATATTCGATTGCGATCCATTTCGGCCGAGTGCACGTATAGATAGTGTATTGCAAGTGAATATCTACAGTAGCGTCCACGTAGATAGTGTATTCCAAGTGAATATCTACATTAGCGTGCACGTAGATAGTGTATTGCAAGTGAATACTACAGTAGCGTGCACGTAGATAGTGTATCGCAAGTGAATATCTACAGTAGCGTGCACGTAGATAGTGTATTGCAAGTGAATACTACAGTAGCGTGC
The DNA here is from genome assembly GCA_963921215.1 of Scoparia ambigualis. Lineage (NCBI taxonomy): Eukaryota > Metazoa > Arthropoda > Insecta > Lepidoptera > Crambidae > Scoparia > Scoparia ambigualis. Next base: position 24,560,121 of record OY992522.1, on the reverse strand, counting down.
ACGTAGATAGTGTATCGCAAGTGAATATCTACAGTAGCGTGCACGTAGATAGTGTATTGCAAGTGAATATCATCAGTAGCGTGCACGTAGATAGTGTAGCCGAAAAGTGGTCGTCTGGGAACCGCTTCGATTGTACAAGTCTTAGTGCAGTTGCCGTAAACTCCTTTGCCAGGTCGGTAGCTTAAACAAAACAAAGCAACAAACAGTTTTAGTTTTTGCTCTACAGTAGGACAGCATATATTATTTTTATAATTACGTACGTAGCAAAGCAAGCAGCTTAACGCCGCTTTATGCTGTTGGATAGTATGAGCTTCAGTCAGTTAGTCGCCTTTCACAACACCCAAGAGAAGAGATACACACCCACACACATAATCACGACTATTATTCTCGAAGGGTTAGTCAGAGACTAGGCAATGAGGACCTCAAAAGCAGTCCTCTGCCATAGTCCACGTTTCACCAAATAGCGACTACACATGTGCTCAACCCATCGCCGCTCTATGCTGTTGGATGTATGTGCAGTCTTTGGTCCGTTAATCGCCTTTTACGACACCCAAGAGAAGAGATGGTTAGGTGTTGTTCTTTTAATAATGAGGCTCCACCACACATATTATCAGTTTCACAGTTTTTGTTTATAGTCATTATTAACATGATTATTTACCATGATATGACTATAAGGCTCCTATAAGTCAAGCCACCAACCCGCATTGGGTCAGCCTGTGGCCTGTGTCCAGAACGTTTTTAGAAGCACAGCTGTTGCATCGGGCAACAAAAACATGTTTTTATGAAAAAGTACTATAACCTGTTGAGCGTCGCGCGCCAGACACAATTGAATTTTAATTGTCTTTTCCGATAGTCGGCAGGACGACGCTTGAGAGGAATACATACATTTAATCACGACTATTATCCCGAAGGGTTAGTCAGAGACTAGGCAATGAGGACCGCAAAAGCTGTCCTTTGCGTTCAGTCCACTTTTGACCAAATAGCGACTGCACATGAGCACATGCTCAGCGTGACAGGTGGTGAGCCCATTGCCTCTCTATGCTGTTGGAAGTATTTGCAGTCTTTAGTCCGCTACTCGCCTTTTACGACACCCAAGAAAAGAGAGGGGAGGGTAGTATTCTTTTACCGCTACGCAACACGATTATGGTTGTTAATGACAAAGTATTCTTTTAATAATGACCATACAGCCATTAAAACGGAGCAATAGAAGACCTGTGTGACGTCAATGGTGGACCGCTTCCGAATCTTGTACCACCAGTACTCCACGCCCAGGGTGATGCAGGCCAGCCCGATCCCCATGAAGATGACTATGAATACACCGCCGATGTTCTGGATCGAGATGCCGTCCGACTGGAGACAAAAGCACCGAAAGGAAAGGACTAAGTATTGCAATTGCTCATTGTGAACGATTGAAGTAAGAACACTTTTGAAACTTTAGAAGGTTTACACATTTTAGTTTCCTATATACTTACTTCCAAGTTCAAAATTTTACAAAACAATGCGCCAATTTTAATAAAACTTTGCATGCGAAATTAAAATACAGAGATGTAAATACATTGTAGGAAACATTAAACAACGTTTATTTAGCTGAATTTTTAGTATTGTATAATTTTGAACTTGCAAGTTTGTACGGGAAACCGAAATGCGTAAGATATATAAGTTAAAGATATAAATATCTAAAGATATTGAAATGTTAGTAATTTTATTCAACGTTGCGTTGTAAACGCAAAAAGCAACAAATATTACGACTTTTAAACTTTCACTTTCTATTACTATCTAAATACTTACTTACTTAGTATTATAATTATCTAAATACCTACTTAGTTATTAAAGACATCCTACGCATACCTTTTGTACCCGTTACGGCGTAACATCGCGACCGCACCAGTTTTAATCTAAGATCCAGAGGTCCCGAGTACGATTACCAGCGGGAAGTACATCTATGTGTAATTGGTTTGGTTGGTGTGTTGTCTGTCTGTTTGGTAGGGCTGTTAAGTCCACCTGGCTAGCTACCACCATCTTATCTAATATCTGGCGCCATAACAACACCGTTATAGCATTGCTGTGTTCCGACAGTTTATCGCCGCTTTCGGCTACAGACGCTTTAATTAAAATCTTTAATTAATGATAAGTAGGTAATAGTAAGTATTTCTCACGCAGTAGGTATGTTTGGTTAATATTTCCATACCTGATCATCTTGTTTTTCACATTTTTGGGCTTTCGGGTTGTTCGTCCACCAGTTTTCTTTTAATTTCTCTAGTTTACGTTTATTTAGTAGTTGAAGGATCCTGTAACAAGAATATTGTATTTTATATAAATATAAATCAATTATCCCGACTGTATGTTCGCGCATCACTTTCGAATGGCATCTTTTTGGCTAATTCTACTTAATTCTACTTTTGTTGTGTTTGTAATCTTTGTATAAATAAAAAAACCCTCTGTATGATAATTTATCAGTGACCTTTGACAGTTTATCCGTATTCATCAAATAAAATACTTAATAACATAAGTAACAGACACATTTTGATTAAATATTCTTTTTCCACAGACAATTTACTGTATAATACCAATAACATGTAATTTGTCGAGAAAGCGCCGAACAAATGACATTATGGGTAAGTCAATTTATTCTATACGGATGTCGCTACGGTCACCTTTGGCTGCGCCGATCTGCATAAAACATTCATAGTGTTGTACGCTAGACGCGGTTGATGCAGTGACGAACGCAAATGTCAGCGACAATGTTAAAATAAGCACATTTACCTTACATTTACGTAAAAAATGTCAGTGAAAGAACAAAAGATGTAAGAAATGAAACACTTTTCACAAATCTACTCGCGATAAATTTTTATTCTTTATTTCTATTTGTCCAAGGAGCATGTTTATTTGGTAAAAAGTTTCTAATTTCTTATGTAGTACTTATCTTTTGTTTTTTTACAAAATCTATCACGAATTAGGTCTTGGTAAGGTCTTTTGATTTTCATCATATTTTTTCTACATTTATAGCGCTTTATTTCAATGTTAATTTTAGTGCTCGGGTAAACTCACAATATTATCATATTATTTTTTTATTTTTTTATTCTATTTAATAGGAAAAGCAAACAACTACATTATACTATAATATAAAAAATAATTCACAAAACAAGTCTTATCAATAATGCAGCCCACAACGCTATCCACAAGTTACACAATTTATTTTATCAAAAGAGCCTTTATTTTTCCATCCACTAAGCTGCTGATCCACTTTATTATTATTAACTTGACGAGCGAAAAACTTACTACTTTTGAGAATGAGTAATAACAATCAATGAAAAAGGCACAAAAGGTTAAAAACTTTAAAAAAGAAAATGTAAACAGTATGACTTGACTACCTACCCAAAAAGATAAAATTTCTAAAATGGATCTCGATATCTTGAGGATCGTAAAATCAGACACAATTAAAAATCAATTGTTTCGTGACCGCCGGCGGTCTCTTGATCCTTGACCTATTAAATCATCATCAGCATATTATCATAAGTCAAATAACTAGGCTTAGGACTTCCCGCAGAACAACAGCAAATGTAGAGATGGGGCATGCATAACCCAACCTCTGGCCTAATACGGGTTGGTAGAAAACGTGTAGTTTATAATATCTACCAATTTACAGCGCACATCTATTGTCATAGTACACACGCTACTCGATATACGATAAAGTTCAAAATTTATTATATAAAATAACTTTTTGCGGTAGATTAACGAGCTGGTGTCTGTACCTGTAATAAAATTCCAAGTATTAAGTGACCACGCTAGCAAACGTTAGCCTGCGAACAAGGTTTGCACCCACAGCTCTAATCAGTAAGGTAAGCAATAGTATCAGTATTTGATTAGCAATACTGAATTGGCTATTGTACGTGTGATACGCCGCATTCGCTCCGCGGTGCTGACTTTAGCTGTACAATTTACGTCTCAACTGAAATAGAAGTTATTTAGCGTCGTTTCATCAAAGAAATGGTGTAAAAAGTGTCCACAAATGCACTCCTTAAAGCTTCCCAAAGATATTTCGCTATTTTAGCTCTGCGTACATGTACCTAACAATGAGTTCTAATCATCAAGCAAATCTTTGCTCTAGCTTTCTGGTCTTTTCTCATACCTTGGACATCGGTCGCTTCAGGTGTAACTCTCGTATATTCCCAAAAATCGTGGTGAACAAGATACAACTCCATCAAAAACTTCCATGTGGCGTAATTGCTGTTACCATCCAGTTTCTCTATAGAGGATAAAGCACTGCCCCAGAAAACTCTGAAGTTTTTGCCATTGTTGAGTTCTGCTTTCTATGAGAACTCCCGTTACCATTTGACATCTCCTTTTAGGTCACTGGGCCCATAACCTGTTAATACGGACTTAATTTTCACTAAAAGTGTACTGACTGTCTCACTACTGGGTAAAGGACTCCAACACTGAAATCAAGTCTTCGATATAATTCATGGTAAACGCTTGCCAAATGCGAGTTGGTAACATCCTACGCCTTCCTTAAATCGGTTCCTTCCTTTCCTTCTTTGTTTTATTCTATGAATAGATGCATAAATAAAAAAACCGAAACCCACTTTACCACCGCTCTTTAGAGGTACTGTGAGGACTGTGAAGCTCAAATATAAAAATCAAAAATGTATCATGTTTTCTGCAAATAAAATTTTATTCTAATCTATAAGATACACTTACGCATTATTGAACTGGTCCTTAAGCGGTGAGCCCTGCTGCACAGCGATGGCATAAGGTTTCCTTGAGAACTCGTCTCCCACCATCTGAAGGTCGCAGCTGGTGAGTACGTGGTAGCGCACGTCGGTCGCGTCACCGAGCCAGGCGAACCCCTCACTGGAACTCTTCGAATCCCTCACTCTTTGTAGGGCTTCCTCTATGGAGTTGGGAAGGCCAGCCTCCTTCATCGCTTGCCACATCTTGCTGTATTTGTCGCTGACAGGGTAGTCCCAAACGGCTAGTTTGGCTCGCTCCACGTCACTCAGACTGTCGTTCAGGCTCATTTCCTTCCATATTCTGAAAAAGTTTGGTAAAATCTCTTTGGATTGAAGCTCTTAGGTATCAGGGACCCCACTGTCATTTGTTACAGCAGTATTACTTTAATCTTATCTTTAATCACGAAAAAATCTGAAATTTGCATAGTAAGATTAAAATAATACTTACCTATCTAAGAGATGGTAAGGCCCCAGATTCCATTGAATAAAGTAGCTTGTGAGTTTGTGACAGAAGCAAGTGAAGGCGGGGATGGCAGTCAGTTAGACATGTCTGCAGTAATCTGTAGATACTAAGACTTAATAAGAGATATAATATTGTAAACTTATGGTACAGAAATGGTTATGTTTTTATATAGGTGTTTATATACTATCAAAAGACGGAAACGATAAACAAAGAAATGCGACTAACAAATAACCAAGGGCATGAATTTTGCAGTCGTCGTAATCTCACAATAAAATCAGTGTCACATTTCTGGCTACAGTATTAAGATTTGCAGTTTTGCACATGCAGTGTGCATTCTTGGAAATAAAAGAAGGAATTTGTTGCGTCTGTGCCTACATACACAAGTGTCATATATAAAGAGTTAAATATAAACATTATAGGTAATTTTACTTTATGAATGAAATTAATTATTGCACTACTGCGAGTTTCTTGCCAAATGTTATGAATGAATGAACTAATTATATTTATGTGCCAGTTTAATTTACCATTCAATTACATTAATGAAGACGGGAATTTTTAAATCCTAATAAATATTATAATAAATAAATACAAATACGTACAAAATTGTGAGAGCGAAAGTCAGTTTTTATGTTTGTTCCGCTTTCACGCTCGAACCGCTAAACCGATTTTGATGAAATTTGGTACAGAGAAAGATGGGGCCCTGGAGACGCCGGCGGTTATAGCACGTTACAATGTCGTATTAATGCAATCAGCTTAAATAATGTATGTAAGTAAGTAACCCAAATTCCACATTTACAAGACAAACCCAAAAAAAAAATTGAAAAAGTACATCTACGAAAAATCTCTTAATGTTATGTAAATACAGTGTGATGTGCTGGACAATATTATAATTACTTAGGTATGTTTGAAATTTCCAACATTTTATGTTATTTAAGCTCATTATAAGTGAACTCTGTTCTTTATGAGTAATAAAGTTTCATTAAACCAAAACCCACCATATTGATATAGTGGCAATTCTTATCGTACATCTTTCCTTAAATCGCGGAGTCATTGACCGATAACAATAATATGAGACGTTTACTTAAGTCGTTTTGTTATATAGGTACCTAACCTACCTACCTGAGTAGCACGATGTTTGACATAAGTAGACATTTGTCCGCACTGATACTAGCGCGCTTGGGTTGTGATCTTGCAAGTTAGGAAACTTTCACGAAGCCGAGTCAACGGATGGGTGGCCATTTGCCAAAATATATTTGGCCAAATAATATATTTATATTATTATGTGGATGCGTGGGAGCTCTCGTAATTGATATTACAATGCGAGGAAATAATTCGTTTTAAGCAAACACGACGATAATTTGAATTGACTGCAAGCATTTTACTGTTCATAAAAAAGATTAAGTATCTTTTTTCTTCTGTCTTTGGTCTTGTGTAATGTGTTATACCTAATGTTATTCCAAAGAATTAATGAATAAATCTCATGGTGCAATTATTGTGCGTTGGTGCATTCATTTACATTGATATAAAGATTCGTTCTTACTCGTAAAACCTTACTTCAATGTGAGCCATTCGTTCGAAGTAAGTCATAGCCGCAGATCCGTTGAGAGGGGCGTACTGTATCTTGTATTGTTTAGACAAGTCGTCTAGGGACTCTATGGGAGTGTCAAGACGGGAGACGGTCAGGAAAGCGGCCAAATTAGCCGTGTACGATGCTATGATGATAAAACTGAAACAATTGAATGTTAACACAGACATGGATGATTCTTGGGAGCAGAAGATTTGTGCATCAGATCGACTGGCTTTACTAATTAAAATTTCGTTGCAAAAGAGAGGCCAAAACCTTAGTCAATCTGTCGATATTACATGCAAATAGCTAGGTAGGACTAATTATGTAAAGAGAAGTCTTATCCAAACCTAAAAAGATCTAATCAGTCTTTACAATAGAAACCCTGTCGCGTAGCGGTGCAAGAATACTACCACCCCCTCTCTTCCCTTGGGTGTCGTAAAAGGCGACTAACGGTCTAAAGACTGCACTTACATCCAACAGCTTAGAGCGGCAATGAGCTCACCACCTGTCACGCTGAGCACATGTGCAGTTGCTGATTGGTGAAAAGTGGACTATTTCAAGGGACTGCTTTTGCGGTTCTCATTGCCTAGTCTCCGACTAACCCTTCGGGGATAATAGTCGTAATTATATGTATGTATATATGTACCATACAAACCTCCATTTGTCTCAAAAAAACGACGTTACCCGAAATTTAAAAAAAAGGGACACACAACTTTAGTGCATAAGCTAGTTAAACTCAGTAGGTAATGGCTTGAAGTATTCTCTGGTAATAGGTTGGTAGGTAGGTACCTAGCTTACCTAAGTTTCAGTAAGTAGGTACTTAACTTTCTTTTAGATTGATAACGTATTTACGAATCCACGAACAATCATTGAACGCAAATATTAGCCATAGCCAGTACCGCTATTCTCTGACCAAGGTAATTAATTTTATTTTTATTTGATATTTTTTTCTTGGCAATGCAAAAACAAAAAAACTGAAAACTTAAAATAGCACTAAGAAAAGTCTCAAATGAGACTTTCAAGTGCTTTTTTCAGTTAATTAAACTATCACCTATCAATAAATCAATTAACAACGAATACAAAATTTTAAAAAAATCTATGAGTAATTTTACCATCATAATATATTTGTTTACGATCTGACGTTCATAGAAGCTAACTATTCAATAAATTATATTATACTAGCGGCCCGCCCGCGCCTTCGTCCATGCTAACTTAGAAAGACCGTCATAGTTCAGCCATTTTAAAAAATATATCTACAAAATATAAACAAAAACCATCCTCAGATAACGCTTTATCTTTTAGTGAAAACCGCATAAAAATCAATTGCGTGGCTTAGGAGAATAGTGCGGTGCCACAGACACAGGAAAACGGCGACTTTACTTTATACATATTGTACCTCAATGACTTTATAATACCTATGTAATGATGATTGTAAAAAAAGAAAGTTACTTAAAACTTTAAGCAGGTGCTTAGGCCACACTCAAACATATGTAATTCCTGAATTACCTACTTACTCTATTTTTGGATAGACCATGTGCCAGATAACAAATCATTAAAAAAAATTGACCTTACCCAAACAGCCACCACGTCGCTGCCAGCAGTCTTCCAGAGAGGTTCTTGGGCGCCTCACCGCCTCCTTGCGGCGTGAGTGACGTCATGCAAAACCATAGACACTCCTTAAGCGTAAACTCCCTCTTTTCCTCATCGTCTTTATATTTGTCTCTGTTATTTTGATAGCTGTAAGGGCTCCATTTGTCGAAGACCCACATAAGAAAACTAAAAAAACATTTCTATAAGTAATTAAATTTTAATATAATGATAAATTAAGTTTTACTCTATATATCAGAATTCATATTGTTTATAAATTCACGACTATTATCCTTAGGGTTAGTCAGAGACTAGGCAATGGGGACTGCAGAAGCAGTCCACTGCCATAGTCTACGTTTCATTAAGTTACAACTGCACATGTGCTCAGCGTGACAGGTGGTGAGCCCATCACCGCTCTATGCTGCAATTAGTCGCCTATTACGACACCCAAGGGAAGAGAGGGGGCGGTAGTATTCTTTTTATAAGCCGCTATACGCGACACGGCTGATTAATATTGTTCTTCATTCATACACAAATCTACGATACAGTTCACTACAAACAGAAGTAACATAACACAAAAATCTGACGTAGCACATAATGCTAACCGCTGCTGGTTAAATAACCCTTTATTTTTAAGTGTTTACTTATGCATAAGCCCTTCAACCTTTTACGGGGCTCTTAACCATTCTAAAATTAGTTTAGATAAAAATACTACAGATTACGTCACATACTTACAGACAGACTTTGTACCTTTCTGTTAGTATATTTTAATATCCGTACCATTGCAACAGCGCTTCCAAAATTATGTCTGTAATGTAACTACGACTATGTAACCACTACAATATGAATACGAAGTAGTTATTTGGTATGTGTGAATTTTTAAAAAGTTTTTATTTGCCGATTTCTGACCGGATTTAGAAAGAGACCAAGCGTGATGGATAATTCGCAAAAAAAATATTAAATAGGCTTAATTAGAAGGTAGACTTCATCTGGAACTTTTTCTTTTACTAAAAGTTATTGTAATCCTATGTATAGGACATAAAGTTATGTAAACTTCTTTGCAAGTGTTGGGGACTCTTTCGATTTTCCAGCTGACTGGTTGGAAAAACATGGCAAAGGACGAAAACGTTTGACTATGACAGACTGGATAAAAAGTAAAGACTTTGGTGACGAGCATAAAGTTACTATACCTATTAGGTATAGTAACTTTATGGTGACGAGACGGCAGACGCGATAAGATGGCAGGTTTCATTTTCTGCATAAGTTTTCAATCTTTGTATAATAAATACAACAAATACTGTTTAACCCTTTAACGGGCACAGCATGTTCAAATTTTTCTTTGGTTTTCAACCTTATCACTATTATATAAAGTTTAAAATATGGAGGCAATATATCTGCCACCGCCCGTTAAAGGGTTAATCTCTCTTTCTTTTATTTTCTTCCCTTCTCTTTTTCAGTAAGGTATACTACTCTGTCAAGAAAGTAAATGTTAGTTATTCATCCAAATTTATTTAATCGCCTTCAAAGTATGCTCCTTCAGAAACGATACACTTACGCCAACGAATAATCCAATCATCAAAAACGTTTTTTAAACGCTTTTTCCGGAATTGAGTTCAGTTCTCGCCGCGATGTTCTACCGAATGAAAAAGGGTGCCACGAAGTGGTAATTTGATTTTAAGAAAAGAAAGAAGTCGGCTGGAGCCGTATCTGGTGAAAAAGGTAGTTGCTCGATGGTATTTGTTGAGTTTTTGGTTAAAAATTCGTTCACAATGATGGCCTTGTGCGAAGGCGCATTATCGTGGTGCAAATTCCAAGAATTTTCTTTTCACAAATTTGGAATTTGTCGTCGAATTTGCTCTCTTAAACGCCGCATAACGCTCAAATAATATTCTTTATTTACCGTTTGACCTCCCGGCAACAATTCCGAGTGCACGATAGTCAAAGAAAACAGTCAACATGACTTTGACTTTTGATCGACTTTGGCGTGGTGTTTTCCTGTACTTACCTGTGGTACTACCGGTGGTCCTACTGGTAGTACCACGGGAGATTTTTTTGCTACTACTAGCCTGTCTGGTAGTACCGCGGGAGATTTTACATTACCCGTGGTACTACTAATCCATTTAATAATTCCTACAAACGTATTTCGAGGTACACTTCAATAACTAAACTATGCGCTGAATCGGGGGTGAGGAAAGACTACCTGTCACTTTGCAGAAAAACGGAGATTGGCGTGCCACAAGGTAGCATACTGGGGCCTTTATTTTTATTGCGTACATAAACGATCTTACTAAAGCCATTGACCATCCCATGATACTGTTTGCTGATGATAGCACTGCTATAATAAAATGTATAAATAGTCACACTTATGAGGAAGAAGTTAACAAAGCTATGAGGAATCTCACTACATGGTTAAGAGAAAACAACCTAAAACTTAACACTAGTAAAACAAAAATAATGCACTTTAGGCAAAACATAAATTTACCAAATATTACCCTGAAAGCTAATGATGATAAAATTGAATCTGTTTCTGACATCAAATTCCTAGGTATTCAAATTGACTACCAAACCAATTGGAAATCTCACACTGAGACGCTTTGCGAAAGACTGAGTAGTTTTGCCTTTGCCTTATACAGACTTTCTAAGGTAACAAATACCATGGCTGTTGTAATGGCCTACCATGGATACATCGAATCAGTCTTGCGCTATGGGATCATGTTCTGGGGGAATTCTGTTAATAAAACTGCAATATTTAAGGCACAAAAGAGAAGTATAAGAGCTATAAATGGTCTAAAATCTAATGATAGTTGTAAACCAGTTTTTAAGCAGTTAAACATACTAACACTTCCATCTTTGTACATCTTTGAAGTAGCAGTATTTGTCCACTAGAACCGACATATTTTCCCTACTTTCGATGAACAGAATCCACAAAGAAGTCATAGACATGGACACAAAATATGTGTACCTAAACATAAAACTGCACTCTTTGCAAAAAGCTTTTTTGGTATGGCCCCAAAATTATATACTTAACAAAGTTCCCAATGAATTTAAGAACCTGCCAATTAATCTTTTTAAAAAACATTTAAGGAAGCTGTTAATTAATAAAGCATATTACTCGACCACTGAATTCCTGAATGACATAATAGTATTATCTTTGACGTAAAATGATCTCAATTGTTATTGTTATTTGACTTATTTATTTCTGAATTTATTATGGCACAGTGTAGTTTAAAAATGATTTAATTATTATTACTATTATTATATTATCATATCATGCATCCGAGCGCTCGTTAATAAATTGTAATTGTATTGTCATTCGTATTTTCGTTTATATTAAAACTACTAATTGATTTTAGAATTTATAGTTTATCAATTTTGAATTTATAAATTAATTATCAAGTAATGATTTTGGACATGTGTAATTTTTATTTTATTAATGTTCAACATTTATTAGTATTAATTTTATATTTGGACATGTGTAATTTATATTTTATCAATTATGAATTTGTTTATTTTAATAATTTTATATAACTTGACGAAGGTGGAAGTGTAGTGAAACTAATTAATAAGTTTAACACCTATGACATTGTACCTAACCTGCATTTCACAAATAAATAATAATAAAAAAAAGAGGTAAGTATGCATAAGCTTGAAAAATCGTAAAACCTTTTTCAAATATGTAGGTACTGGTTAGCTGTGAAAGTATAAAACAAAAAAAAACAAAAACAAAAGAAAACAAAAACAAAAAACAAACAAAAACAAAACAAAAAACAAAACAAAAAACAAAACAAAAACAAAACAAGAAACAAAAACAAAAACAAAAACAAAACAAAAACAACAAAAACAAACAAAAAACAAAAAACAACAAAAAAGGTTCTACAACATTCGATTTTTCAAGCTTATGCATACCTACCTCGAAATACGTTTGTAGGGAATATTAAATTGATTAGTAGTACCACGGGTAATGTAAAATCTCCCGTGGTAGGTACTACCAGACAGGCTAGTAGTACCACGGGCAAAAAAAATCTCCCGTGTACCAGTAGGACCACCGTAGCACAGTATAAATATAAGCTAATATTTATACTGTGACCGTAGTACCACGGGTAAGTACAGGTTATTTCGGTTTCCGTTCTGTCGGAAGGCGCCACTCCGAAGCTTGTTGACTAGTTTGCATGTCAAACTCGTGTTGCATGAATGTTGGGTCGGAATTGACTCGTTCTAGCATGTCCTTAGCGACTCTTATGCGATTGAGTTTTTAGAGAAATTTCAGGTCTCTTGGGACTAGCCGAGCGGCAACATGTTTCATAACCAAGTGATTATTTAAAATGGTACGAATCGAATCGTGAGACACAGAAAGTTCAGCGACTATCTTTCTCAAACTTGAATAAGGATTTTCAGTCACCATTTCCTTCACTTTTGCGATGTTAACTTCAGTTGAAGACGTTGATGGCCTACCAGAGCGAAGCTAATCTTCCATCACATCTCGACCGCTTTTGAACGCTTTGTACCACTCATAAGCACGTGTTTTTGATAAAGTCGATTCACCGTAAGGCTTCTGTATCATTTTCAGTGACTCCGAACAAGAAATTCCATTGGTGACGTAAAATTTAAGACAAACTCTTTGTTCGATGTTTTTATCCATTATGAAATTCGCAATACACACTAGATCTAAATTAACTAAAAACAGCAGATGCAACTCAAACTCCGCGCCAAAATGAATAACAGTTGTGCCAATCTAACAACAAAAAAAAACCAAAAATTTAATTTGGAATCATAAATAAATCATCCGTTCCAGAAATTTTTTTGACAGAATGTATTTCTAATCTAGTGTGAAAATACGGTAAGGTGAAGGTAATAATTATAAAACAAAAGTAGAAGTGATTCGCCATATTGTATTCTACAGTTTATACGTTTTAGTCGTTTCATTAAAAAATATTGTTAAGTGCTACGTAAATCTAAAGTAATTTTGGTTTTAAAAACATCAACCTGTCTATACGTATTAAGTTATTAATTACGTCATAATCTGGGTGTGGCAGTGTAAAGGATAAAATTTAATATAACGTTGTTTACTTAGTTTGGTGTTTAGGACCAAGATAGATTCTGACTAATATCTCCAAATGAAACAATTTATTCAAATCTATGTAAGTACGCGGTATTTGTAACTTGCCATTTATAAACTTTTCAACTGATTTGGTAGTTTTCTTCTTATAGAATTGTTTTTAGAAGTAGTTAAAGGTATTTTACTATGTAATTTTTTTTTATATAAGGTGACTGCTAGGAACCGCAAGATACATCAAAGGCTAGTCAGGTCAAGTGTTTTAAACAAGTGTTGTAAACGTGAGTTAATCCGTAAAAAAGTGTTTCATTTCAATGAAGGGTACTTATTTCTCCAACCACGGTCTTTTTTTTCCACCCTGTCTATGTGGATACAGTAGCTACACCAGTTTTTTTTTTTTTTTTTTTTATACCATGCCCGGCAAATGACCCCACTCCACCTGATGTTAATTGGAAATGAGGTCCAGGCGCGAGGACAACTGGTGCAGCGTAAGAGACGTAGCATTAGTCATCCTCACTCTGCCGGCCCACAAAGTGCTTCTTCACGCCTCGTTTGAAGGACCCTATGTCATAGGTAGGAGGGAATACGTGTGCTGGTAGACTATTCCATCTTTTGGAAGTGCGGCAAAGAAACGAGTCACCAAATTTCTTTGTGCGTGATGGAATGTTAGAGACTGTAAATTGGTGACTCCGGAGAGCAGCACGCGTACTCCTATGGAGGAAGGGAGAAGGAGGGATGAGGTCAAAGAGTTCTTCAGAGCACTCGCCATGTTACTAAGCTATTTAAAATATTACTACTAAAATAATCAAAAGTAACAAAAACACTGCTGATAACATCAACGTTGTCTACGAACTTGATAAAAGTTCCATTCGCGGCATTGATAATGTCTACCCTTGACATAAGCATTACAATTTGTCTATGGCATTACTAATACAAAACTAGCGCTAACCGGTAATCGCGACATAGTATCTACTTGCTATGTTGTTGGTAATAGGAACTCTTATGTGATCCATCGTTTGACCTCGTTCCATCAAATCTGATAACCAATAATGGAAGTGTGTATCTGTCCATCGATCGATTCGACATCATAATGCGATGTCATCCATTCGGTATTACGAAAACATTTGAACTAATGAATCAAAACGGTTCTACGGTTGCTTTTAACTAAATAAAAATCATTTATCAAAGTCACAAGTTTAATTTCTTTTTCTTTTAATATACTAGCTGTTTACTATTACCGGTGATGATGTAAGGGCTACCTGCTGCCAATATTAATATTCACAAATAAAATACTTAGTCAAAGAACATTGCAAGAAGAAGGAAACAATATGCAAAACGAGTTTTGGCAAAATCATACTGATCACCACAGTACGGTATATTTTATTTTATTTATTTTTATATTGCTTTTTATATTTTCTTTATTAAATCAAAGAAAGAGATTACTATTATAGTAAATACATATATTACTATAAAGATCATCTTGTACAATAGGCAAAGTATCAATTTTACAAGCTACATTGGTTTTAAAATATTCATCCGCTTTTTTGTAACTAGTTTATAAGTTAAAGTTTTGGCATCAAAATCATAGCTTACCTTCAAACCGCAATGGTCACAGTGGCACTGTAATGGTACGAAATAGTTTACTTGTTGGTCTCAATACATTACTGTTTACGGGAACACACACATTGAACTGAACAACTTTTTACGGATTTACTTGCGTTTAATTATTCTCTTTATATTGGGTAACGACGACATTTTTATCAGTGACTGAGTAATCGGAGTGAATGCCCTTTTCACCTCACCTCCTCATCCACGTCATCGTCACCACCATCAGGTGAGATGAAGGCGGTTCCCTAATAATAATAATACGATTATTCTCATATTTATTAGGTAAGATTTTATTTTCTACGGAGAGTCTCTGATATAACTGTTTGTTAAAAGATAAAACAACATTCTTAATAATGATCTTATTAGTAAATGAGAATTATCAAAGTCCGAAAGCGCAACGTAACAAAATGCGTTTAGTTTCTAATTTAAACAGTAACCTGTGATGTTAGGAAGGCATGAGCAATTTTACTCCTTTGCAAGGTAACTGTAGGCGGTGCGGGCGGGTCAACGGCCTCGTCAGTTAAATAATTCATGCTTAGCTGCTCTGCTTGTAACCATACAAATACAATGAAAATTTGTAAAAAGGTGATTGTTAAAAGTTTTTATTTTTTCGCAAGGTTTTAGTACTTATCTTTTTGGACCATAGTAGCGAGCTTTATGGACAGATTTGAAAGATTATGGTTGGATTTTTGATGGAATCTTTGCATTTTCTGACTAAGTGTGCGATATGCATCTTTTTTTGTTTTTCAACGGGTAAGCATCAATTTTACTTGCTTGTCATCATCGATTTTTGCGTTTTTGTGTGCTGTGTGTACGGTGGATCACTATAAGCACGGTATCTTAAGAGGGTTTACGAATTTCGGCAGAATACTACCAACCAACTAGACTGCACATACATTCCACAACAAAGAGCGACGATGGGATCACCATACTTACGATGAGCACATATTTAGTTGCTATTTGGTAGAACGTGGACTGTGTCAGTCCAATGCTTTTGTACTCTCTGACTAACCCTCTGAGAGTAATAGCAATTATAATTCTGTAGTACAGTAGCGATCAAATATTGTGAGCATTCGCCAAATACATATCTATATACTTGTCTTTTGACAAACACAAACGTAAGAGTCTAGGAGGCTGATCGTAGACGATCTCGTAAAAGGTCAAATCAAGAGTACGAGTATCGGATGAGCATGTATGAAGAATGTTGTGACAATAAATGAAGCAAAGTATGTCAAGCAAGTTGAAAGCTATGTGGTCTCTGAATACGCCTCCTCGAAATGAGTGTGATGTAAAAGTAAGTAGGTATGTTTTTTATCGAAACATTTTTCAGACAACACTTCCATTTAGTTTTATTAAAACAATATACTTACCTACGTTTCAACAGTGTCGTTAACCTGTAGCGTCATACCTTTTGACATTCAGGCGGCAGGTGAACTCATCGTTATCTTAATTATTATTTATATATCTTCTTTTTTACACTATTTAGAATCATATAAATAGTTTGGAAACCTCGGGATGTAAAGATATTTTACTTTTGTGCTTATTTATTATATAGTTAAGACAAAAAGTTCAAAATCTTTAGTCCTAGATAGCATGCTTTTTTATTTTTTTTTGCTAACGCATTATACTCACGCATGTTTCCAATAGGGGTAGGCAGAGACTATGGACCGCCGTCTGTTAATATAGCTCACTTCTTTCAAATTCAAATCCATCAATCTTTTCATGCACGCTCGGCGGTTTTTGTCACTGCGCGTACCTTTTTTAAGAGGGTTTCCGCATTTCGGTTTCCCATACAAACTTCCAAGTTGAAATTTTTTTAAACCAATTAGTCAATTTTAATGAAACTTGGCATGCTAAAGTAAAATACAGAGATCTAAATAGTTTGTTATAAACATTTTTAAAAAACGTTTATTTAAACTTTCTATAGTAGACTTTAAATCGTGATAACTCAGCGAAATAAACGTTTTTTAAAAATGTTTTCAATAAACTATTTAGATCTCTATTTTTTACTATAGCATGCAAAGTATCATTAAAATTGGCTTATCGGTTTTTTAAAATTTCGACTTGAAAGTTTGTATGGGAAACCGAAATGCTTAAACCCTCTTAACAGAACCCCTAACTGGTCCGCGTAGGTTTTTCTGGGACGCACTTGCGCAATCGTTGCTTCCACATTCGCACAATATAACTCTTTCGTAATTCGACTTTCACTCATCCTTTCTAAGTGACCAAACCACCGGAGCATTCCTTTCTGAATTCTTGTCACTATATCATCTTTCAGACCGCTCCTTTCCCGAATCACATCATTCCTCACTCTGTCGCTCAATTTCACTCCACATATGTTCCTCAACGAACGCATCTCTGCCGCATTTATTCTGCTTTCATTCTTCTTCAACCATACCCAAGACTCACGTCCATACATCAGAGCCGGCTAGGGTTGCCACCTTTTTAAGGACGAATAGAGTATTTTTCATTTTGTTAGAACAAAAATAGATAAAGTACATAGCATAAAAAAGAGTTTTTTTTATTTGTCCTTAAAAACGTATTTTTTGTTGCTCTTTGCGACATTGAAGAAATATTTGTCTTTCTTGAAGATATTTACAGCCTCTTTGCAATCATAGTTTAGTTTAAAATTATATATTCAACTCGTTTTTTATTAAATTTAGGGTAGCTCTATTCCTTTCGTCTCTCCACTAGAGTGTCACCTCAGAGTAACGATCAGTTACTGGTTATGAGTACTACTATTGGTGTCGTAGATTATAGAGTACGCATGCATGAAAAAGAGTACAATACTCTATTTTAGAGTACGGGTGGCAACCCTAGTGTCGGCACCAGCACTCCGTTATGAATAGCCATTCGCGCCTTTTCAGTCAGGATTTGGCTACTCATAACCGAGTGCAAAGCACCATTCACTGAATTTCCTTTCTTAACTCGTCTTTCTATGACTTCCTTACTCTTTCCATCGCATCGCTTTTAAGGAGGTTTCCAGTTTTCCATCTCGATTCCAAGTAGTGTGACTGCGTTTTCGGTTTCTATTTGTGTGTTGTTGTTTATGTATTGTTGATTTAAGGATTTTTTTCTGTAATGGTTTTAATTCTTTATTTTTGATTTCATTAGAGTTGAGCACGGGAATAGAATAGATATGTCATCAGCGAAAAGAGTACAATGTTTATTTATTATTTTAGACAGATCATTTAATTAAAAATAGGATGCAACCAAGGACGGTGCCTTGCGGAATTGAACTAGTAGTATTTAGTTTGTTTGATCTTATATGTCGATTTTTCCTGTATTTAAATTGTTGTTTCTCTTATGCCCGTGCCATAAAGTTACTTAAAAGAATATCGTATTTAACGCGACAGTAGGCTTTACTCATATCGACTAAAAGTCATACGGCGTATTTTCGTATCTAATATTTTTTAAAGTATATTTATAGAGCGCTAGAATAGTGGAGCGATCCCTTCGAAAGCCAATTTGGCTGTCTTGAAATGCTGCTTTTTTAGAAACAACATTTTCCATGTTTTTTAACACTTACCTACTCAAAAACTACTCTTGGAGTTAGAGCCGCTGTTTAGGCATGAGACCATAGTTAAAAGAAAATGAGACGGCAGTAATTTCATACTACGCTGCCTCAAAACATATTTGTTCCCTCCCACTACTACAATTTTTACTAAATAATATAAAACATTCAACAAACTACTAATGCCAGTTAATGAATTAACAGTTTACCACTCATTAACGCCAGCTTATAATGACTACTATAAACAGCCAATTGAAGAAACGAAGTAGATCCTATGTTGCAAATATTGCTTAGTATTAGCACATGAGTAATCATGTGGTATTAGCATTTACGATCTGCTTAAAATACAAGCACACTAGCCACTACGCTGCCGACCTCCACTATAATCAAAAACACACGACTCGCTCGTAATCTGTTTAAAACAACGTTTGTTACCTGCCTAGTAACTATAACTACTTATTTTTATTATTTTCCGAGAAAAAATCCTACAGTGGATAATTAGCACATTGCTCGGCTTCTGAATGAGGTGTATAACTAATTGTCGGTTTACAAGTGATTTAATCACAGCGGCGGCGTCTCAGCTTACTCGTGTTGGACATTAAAAACGAATATTCGGTATTTATAATCAAAGATCACAGGCTGACCTCACTCGCTTACCTTGTAAAGAAGTATGCAGCCAGTATTGACAGCCATACGTCATTCTCCAAAACGGTAAGAAACTTGAAGAGCGACGTCGGCGTCCTAGGCAACTTCATCATTATAGTTATCCCCACTAGATCGTAGTACGGCACTGTGAAATCTACCACGTTCTCCCTCTCTGCCATCACTGATAACGAGGTCAGACCGATGTCAGCCCGTTTCTCGATCAACTCCTTAACGATACCATTCCAGTTACCATTTTCGTCCATGGTACCGAAGTTGCCGTCTGGAGACAGCAGTATCTCGTAGTCGAACTTAACTATTTGACGGATCTCTTCAATTAGGTCGATGCAGTATCCCTTGAATCCCTTGGGAGACTCATCGTCTCTGATAATGAAAGGTTCTTGCTAAAACATAACAAGCATCTATTAGGCGGAATGTTCTAAGATAGGTACCTATTGTAACGTTGAATAAAATGAATGCCTCAGTCAGGTGAGAATCGAACCCACGTGCTCCGCAATCCGGGCGGCTTCATTGACCATTGCACCACCGAGGCATTGGTTAACCTGTCGAAATTTTTCAACGCTTTTACAGTGTAAGTAAGTACCGGTAAGTCTTAGAATTTACATCCTAAGAGATTTGAATGAAAGATATGAAAATATTTAACAATATTACCTATAACCGTCAGATAAGATAAAAAAAATCTACAGAACTAACCAATGCCTCTGTGGCGGAGTGGTCAACGCAGCAGCCCGGAATGCTGAGGACGTGGGTTTAATTTCTACCTAAGGTAAATAGTATTTTTTTTTATGGTTTAATATCTTTTAGGACCGATGATTTAATAATTCAGATAAAACTTATTTGTCATAAACAACCTTTTTGAAAATGTATTATCATATCAAACATGTCTTTTCTTTCTTTATTGGTGACATTTTAAGTATGTCGCGTAATATTTTATCAGACGGATATGTTTTATCCGAGGATTGAAAAATAAGCCAGTAGTATTTTTGAGCTTGAGCGGTATTAACGCATAAAATATCTAATACGAGTATTACGGTGGTGGAATGTTATTTTCAACTTTGCTCAAAAAAGCGTTCCAAAAGAAAACATTTTCTGCGTGTGGATCTTAGTTTCCAAACTTTCCTATAACAACGAATGTTATTACTATTATATTCGACATAATTTTTTGTAGTGCAATATGGTCGTGCGACATTCTTGTTTATACAGTTGTATTGTAATTAAATAAACTGACAAAATTTTATCAAGTTGCCAACAGCAATTTAAACAATGGGCCGAGTTCATTTACCCACCTCGACTGTCACCACTCGGTACACTAGTTGTGCGGAGTAATCGCTCATGTTGTCGGGATCTGTCAAGGACAGGGGGTTCGTGAGGCCCGCCTTCCATGAACCTAATGAACGACTTCCCACAGACGCTCCGTCCTTCACAGTAACAGCCGTCAGATCGGTATTGAACTCCATATAGCTTCTACCGTTCATTGGATCATCCTCAGGGATGTAGAACGGTGCGTAAGCCGGAGTTTCTTTCACCTTAAAACATTGTTACCAACTAAATTATTATTTTACATTCAAATAGTCTTACGCATCTATCTATTGTATAGTTTATCACCACTTAACATGTCAACGTACCTCTTGGAAGGCCGCCTTTAGATCTAAGATTCTGTCAGGCGAATTCTTACCGTCATAATCGTCACACGTTATATATTTCATGTCGTTTGGCCACTTGCCAGAGTCCAGTAGTGATCTGGAAGTTCATAAACGTGAGTTCTCATGGAATATGCCAGGTTATAATTAGATGCACTAACACGTGGTGCGCTAAGGTTAACATTTTGGTGCGCAAGCACTGAAATAGTAAAGGTCAATTACTTTACAGCTAAAAACGTGCGCAGTGACAAGTCGAAGTAAAATGCTGAGGTTATCTCTGGCTCGCCGTTCATGCTGTATGTCGTCTTGATCTTTCCAAGGCGTTCCCGACTCTTCGCGTCGGGCGTCGGTCTCATGTAAACTATAGTAGCATCTTTGCATCCACAAGTGATATCGCCCTTGTCCAACGACAAGGCGAACCAAGCCGTTTTTCTTCCAAAATATTGATTCTCATCGGCCGCGTCGAGAACGTTCTTTATTGTCCTCAGGCTGCCAACGACGAAGAAGTTCACGATGTCCAGCTCCCGCAAACTCCGCAGTTGCGTTTTAATTTCGTCTTTATTGAAACTCTTGACGGGAGTTATGACGTGGCGTGTCGGAATATTTTGCAATAGGGATTTATACTTGTGATCCATTACTGTGGAGTTGTAAAGACAAGTTTAAAGCTTGCTTATGCGTATTCTGTATTGTGTTATTCCAATAATTCCCTCTGGACAAGTTTTTAAGGTTGCTTCACACATATCAGTGAAGTCACAGTTCCGACACAGTACCAGCACAGTACTTTTCCCTTTTTCACAGTACATTATCTATGAACGCATCCCCACTTGTCAGTGTTAGTGCTCTCAGTATCAGTGCCGCCACCGGCAAATCACGGACGTATTCGTTTTGACAACGTTCATAGAAATTGAATGAAAGAATATTTCGCACTGTGCCGGTACTGTGTCGGAATTTTGACTTCACGGATATAGTGTGAAGCAACCTTAACTATTCGTAATTCGTCGTACAATGCGCGCGCTCTGCTGTAATTTTCACTAGCAATTAGCACAGTACACAGCAGTGTACAACGAATTACGAATAGACAGGGGGTGAGCGTCTAGAGGGGAATACCAGCTAAAGGGTCATACTAACCAAACAGTTCGTCGAAAATGATAGCGGCATTAGTGATGTCCTGCTTGGTGACTATGGCTCTGATGGACTCGGGCAGCACATCAGCTGGTGGCATGACTTGCAACAGAAACCGCGTTTGGTTTGCGTCGAGCGAGCGCCACTGCCTCAAATCACCTGCTTGCCCAAACGATCCAGAAATAGTTGGTAACGCCAGCGCCGCCGTGAACGACTTTATCGTTTCCGAACCGACGCCGGTCATGGTGAAATCTAGGACAACGTGCGGCGTTTTCTTCGCTGATAACATGTCGTTATACTTCCTGCAAACTGTCGATGGAAAAGAACGTGGGCATCAGATAATACTCCTTTGATAACTGTTACTTGATTTACTAAGGTCTCAACTTGCTTGCTAAGAATAAGTATCCAGTTATTTATGTAGGTACCCCGTTATTTCACTGAGTACGGTATGTTATGAACTTATGAGAATCAAGATTGTAAAATTATGGCACAGTTTAGCAACTGGCTACGAACGTTGCTTATATGGCAAAAAATTGTAAGCCAGGAGTGTAGCGCATTCAACTATAAGTAAGTATATTAGACATTGAGGAATGTAACCAATGGCAGTAGATTACATTTTTTGTTTGTATAAGTAGTAGCCTAGCTTTACATTTCTTTTTATCATCACTCATCAATCATCATTACAAACATAGAAAGTATTTTACAATTACCTACTATGTAAAAAAAAGTAAGTATGACATGAATGCAAAACGCGCCAACTTAACTTAGTGAAAAGGGAAATAAAAATAAACTACGGGGTTAATTTTGGCCCCTCTTCAAAAGTAAATATAGGGTATACAATGACGTAAAAATAATAAATGTTTTCTATTTTTAAATACAATTTTTTGGCTGCTTTTTAAATCCTATATTTTAGGCGCGTGCGCTCACCCTTAGCGGTCAAAGCAACGGCGCGCCGTCATTGGTGCAAGGATTGAATAATAGCGGTCACGCGCGTGCGTTTTGATAACGAGGCGGGCCGCGCGCTAGGTGACAATGATTTTAATTTTCTTAAGAAAGAGTTGAAACAAAAATGCAAAAAAAAATTTTTTTATTATTATTTGGTTGTATCGCTGATAAAGGATCACGTGAAAAAATTTGGCGGAGGCTCCACTATTAACCATGTATATACCGAATTAGTGTTACCATTCTCAAGGAACGCTTTCGCATCGGTCCTGTTGCCGACCACAATGACGGGGTCCACGGCCAGGCCCAAACTGGGGTTCCGCCTCACGTACTCCTTCGCCACTTCAAAGGCTTTCTCCGCGAGCGCATTGTTCTCCTCATTAATCAACACTAAAACACAACATAATTTGAACCTAACGCCCATAAAACAACGGTTTGAAACTCAAAATCAATATAGGTACTCTTAAACATACAAACGTTAATGTTTTGCGTCGTCTGGAGAATAGCTACACGAACAAAGGATAGCAGAAGAAAGATTTGAAGTGATCGCGTCATGTTATTCGTTCACATGGACGATGATAGGTTTGACGGTCCTACGGCATTGTCCAACTGTGGCCTTTACCGCCGGCCTACTGGCCCGTAAGGCCACTTCACTGGACACGTGTGCCCTGTGTACTGTCCTGTTACCACGGCGATGTACGACCTTGAAGCTTCGTGGTTATTGATGTTCAAAGCTCATCACTAATTATGTTTGTACGAGGGGGAGGGAACTAGTTACCGTAAACGTGTGCTCATTACTTGTGTTTATAAATCGAAAAGCACATTACACATAAAAGTAAAATGACACGAATGTGAGTCATTTATAATTGTTTTAAGTGTCTTCCGAATTTATGTAGTAAAGTTACCTGTCAATAAAGATTAATATTTGCGATTAAGTTGCATGATTATAAATAGTTACCTTTCAACCGGAATATTGTATCAGTACTTATATAATAATATAACAACTCTAAACTTGTTACTACTGTTATTACTACAAAATAATTTGAAAAATCTTAAGAGTACTTAGATAATATTTTGTATTACTTATTAGTAGTTATATCTATCGACAATTATAATAACTAACTACATAACACATGAAGGAAGAGACTGCTTGACTTGTCCTGTACAGCAGCCGCTTTTAGATTAGATACTGACATAAACTTGCCCCTCCTGGGCCCAGGGCGTCCCAGGTTTTTCCACACATACAAAACCACATGGAGATCGGTATAAATATACATACGCTGGTCTAAATATTCTTAACGGCGTTATGGGTCACCAAAAACCTACGCTATACTTTAATGAACAGTAACCAAAACTAGTACTGTTTTGAAACCGTAGCCAGTGTCTGACCACAGCAGCGAGAACATTATCGATTTCCGGCGACATTATCGATGGGGACTATTGGTGAGCCTGATAACCTTTCAATACTTATCGTTAAATAGCCACATAACCTTTCGATGAATAGCAACATAACCTATCTGAGTACACAAGTTAGCACCTGCACCGCCCAAAACTGTCAAATTTTCTAATCCATATTGATCCCAAATTAAACCCAAGGTACCAAGCGATAAAGTTCAAAATTGATTGAAGATATTTGACATTTTGTGGTAGGTTCACCTGCTGGTCTGTACAACACCAACACCCCGAAATACTTAAATTGTACAGGCACTGAGTATCTAGCATACTGTACTTTTAAACATAATAGTAATTAGTATAAACTAATACATACAGAAACAGCTGCTGGGACCTGGGAGATAATATACGACCGACTGCAAACTCTCCGAGAAAAGTCGATGCAACAGAAATGAGTAGGTAGGTAATGACTTCTACTTGAACGCAAGTCCCTTGAAGTCAAAAATATTTAGAAGCAGGTAAGGTGCAGTGGGGGAATCCCGAAAATAGTTATATTCCGAAACTTTAAAAGTTCTACTAATTCCTACGACATTTTTCTATTTGGCAACATTAGTCGAGACGCCATCTTGATAGCCCTCTCAGTAACAGTCGTCCGGCGTCGTGAGTCGTCAGTGTAAACTATACGCTCGTTACGGTAAGTTATCGTAGACAAGACGTGTTTTTCGCGCTGTTTTCCCGGATTTATGTTAAGTTATTTGAATAAGTGTTTGTTTTTACGAAAGATAATTGTTTTTTGCGAATATTTGGGAGGACCACGACACCTTAGTTGTTTTTTTCTTTTGTTCGGAAATATCCCATTAGGGTTATACCGAAAGTTCATATTACCTATTTCCAAGTGGTTCTCAATCTAAGAGGAAATAAAAATAATTGTATTTAATTTGGCTATACTAACATATGAAGTGTTAAAATGTCGTCAGTCATGACATTTTTCCTTTCCATCCTTTATCATCTTATGGTTTCATCTAGAGTACAGGAATAGTTCTCCTTTTATCTTCAAGAGCGTCAGCAGTCCGTCCGGATCGATGACACATCAAATTGGCGTAATTTGGATGCTGGCGCTGGCCTTCCACAAGGCGGTTTGCTTTCTCCATTATTATTTTCAATATTTATTAACTCTATCACCTTCAGTCCTATCTAAGAACATTAAGCAAAATAAAGTTATTTCGCCTTAATGTTTTTTTAATTTAATTTTACAGCAAGTACGAGTTGGAATAAGAATGCGTTTATGATTCTGCAGTATTTTCTTCCCCGTCTCCCGCTCTCCGCTCTGCTTAGCTCCGTTTCACAATCAAATTCATCAAAAAAAGTAAGGATATATTTTGTTCAAAAATTCAAAATTCAAAATTTCTTTATAAGCTTACAAGCTAATAATATAATATAAACTTATAAATAAGCATTTAGAATCGTCTAAATTTATTTGGATGGATGGGCACCCGAATTCAGGAAGTCTTTTAGCTGTGGAGAAGAACGGGCGCACTAAAACCCCACAGATTTATAATAATATACACTCGGCGTCACAAAAATCGCACCTTTTAAAAAAACCTTATTTAGAATCAACTAAGAGGATAGTATTGGGTATCGTTAGAAAGCTAAAGAAAAGGAGTATCCAAAAACAATTAAATTAAATGTTCTTTTATTGGAATTATACAGAAAAAAATTATATTCAAAAAGCAATAAAAATCCTTAATTACGACTTAATTGATACAGATAATTTTACAACAAAAATTTGCTTAAAACCAAACTTAAAATCTAGTGTTACCCCCCCTTGCCCTGATGACGGCTTCCATACGGTCCCTCATCGACCTAACCCAATTCAGGACTTCCTCTTGAGGGATATTGGCCCATTCTTCAATAACAGCCTCTTCGAGCTCCTGAAGAGACTTAGGAGCGGGATCCCTAGACCGTACCTTACGTTTAAGATAGTCCTAGAGATGCTCTATCGGGTTCAGGTCCGGACTTCTCGCTGGCCACTGCATGACAGAGATTTGGGATCTTTGAAGGAAGTCCCGTACAATTGCTGCAGTGTGAGCGCGAGCATTGTCGTGCATTCAAGTGAACCTCTCGCCAATTAAATCGGCATAAGGGACCACATGCACTTCCACAATCTCTTCCACATAGCGGCGAGCAGTCAGCGATCCTTGCCCACAAGCACCTCCAGTCCAGGAGACGCAGACAAGGTTGGTTTTGCTGTCAGCCGAAATGCCGCCCTGAAACATGCAGGATCCGCCCCCATATTCCACAGTCTCCTGGATGCAGGCTTGGGCAAAGCGTTCACCCTGTCTTCTGTACACTCTTCTGCGTTTATTGTTGCAGAAGAGGCACACTCTCGTCTCGTCAGAGAAGAGAACAGTCCTCCATTGGTCTAGAGTCCATTTGTCGTGGTCACGAGCGAACTGCAAGCTGGCTCTACGATGCGCTGTAGTCCATTTTGGACCCGTAGCAGCTCTATGGGCCGCTATTTCTTCTCCCTCAGTTTTCGTCTAACCGTAGAGACGCTCACGGCGGTTCTGCGAACTGCCTGAAGCTGCTGTTGCAACTCAACAGCATTGGAGAACCGATTTCTCAAAGAACTTGAGACGATGAACCGGTCGTCTCTATCCGAAGTGCAGCGACGTCTACCGGATCCATGTTTCCGGATGTAGCCACCGGTCTCTATGAACCGCTGGTACACTCTTCGAACCGAAAAACGGCTCAAATTCAGTCGCCGAGCGACATCACACTGCCGGGTGTGTAATGTTTGATATAAATACTTATGGTCTAACGTTCAGATAACATAATTTCATTTGATTTAACAACTGACTTAATTAAATAAACATTTATTATAATTTTAGATTCTATAATTTCATTTGATATAATGTACTTTTGATATAATATACATTTGATATAATAATCTTATCATATGAAACATTATTCATGTAATAAGCAGCATGCAGCATGCAAGCAGGCATGCAGCATGCAAGCGGAGATGCAGCATGCAGAATGCATGGTTTCTGTCACGGCTCCGGCGCTGCGGGACTCCGCGCCTACGCGGGCTTAAATTACACTCTAGCGTAGGGCAGACAAGTCTACGTGGAGTTGGTTTTACCGCGATTCGTTTCTGTCACTGAATTTTTAGCACAACCTCAACGAAAACCCAGCGTATTAATTTTTTAAGACAATATTTGAAATCGATTTAGGGTTAAATGCTATTTTTATTCATAAGCAAAAATTATATCAAAATATGATGTTATAGAATATGATTATTATGAAAAAGTTGTTAGAGAATATGAGTATTATATCAAATGAATAATTAACGTAATGTTGTTATAGGAAGTGTATTTAGAACAAGTAAAAATTATATCCAATGAACGTTATGTCCTTTGGAATTAGTTCATTTGTCATTATATAAAATAATACGCACCCCACACTGCCGCATCCCTGATTGCAATAGTGCAACCACTTGGGCGGCTTCGTCAGCAGTGGTATCCATTTCCCAGGTGCTTTTTCTTCTGAAAAATCTTTGCGTGTGTCCTCTTCGACGGCTGGATAGCAAATGACCCACATTGAACCTGTATCGGCCCTTTTATACCCAAGTAGTGCAACTGGCGCCATTTGCGAGTAGTAAAAATTGCATAGTTTTTTCAAAGTCACATTATTAGTGGTTATCAATTTTTTATTAATAATATGATACGTTTTTTTATGTTTATTTATTGGTCTTTTGAATAACATCAATATTTGTGGGGGTATACGCGTATGTCAAGAGTAAATAACGCTTGAAAGTTGTTTTTGCAGAGGTGCGATTTTTTTGACGCCGAGTGTAGAAGTAACGACATTTACAAAACAATATGTCGTTACCAAATTATACAATATACGAATTACTAATATGTTATGCTTGTACATGCACTATGTCCATATATATTTGTCATTAACATAATCTTCCACTTTAAAATAACCTTTACTCATGAGGGTTCTTTTAACACGGGCTTTAAATGTATGTAAAGGCATTTCAGTAATATTGATAGTTTATTATAAAACGTTACACATTTACCCAAGAAAGAGCCACCTGTTTTATGAAGTCTAAAACTACGAACGGCAAGCTTATTTTTCCTAAGAGTGTATAAGTTATGAAGATCACATTTTTTAACAAATGTCTTTTCATACTTCTTGACAATACATAAGGTTTTCAAAAATAAATTGTGATGCAATAGGTAATATATCGATTTTTTTAAACACTTCTTTGAGTGAGTCTCTAGACTTGAGGTTGTATATGGCGTGGACTGCCCTTTTCTGTAGAATAAATACATCGTCAATATTAGCAGCGGAGCCCCACAACAGTAAGCCATAAGACATCACACTATGGAAATAACTAAAATAAACTACATATTCTTGCCGTCTCAACATCAGTTAGTCTGTCTTACATTAGGTAAAGAAAATTTAACACAATTGGTTTTTGCTGAATTTAGTAATAAATTATTAATAGTGAACCAATGTAATACATTTGAAAGTGCACTATTTACATCGTCAACATTTTCAAGGTCTCTTATAACATTAAAAATAAGAGACGTATCATCTGCAAATAGTACAGTCTCACACAAGTTTCTAGCAAAGTAGGGCAGGTCTTTTATGTAAATCAAAAAAGTAATGGTCCCAATATTGACCCTTGGGGCACGCCTATAGTTATGGGTGCTCTTGAAGACACAGCACCATTAATAACAACTTTTTCAGTTCTATTTGACAAGTATGATTGTATAATAAGGCTCTGGTTATTTTTGAGACACCATAATGCTCTAACTTATTAACTAAAGTTTCACGACTAACACAATCAAATGCCTTTGAGAGATCACAGAAAATACCTATTGCTTCTTGCTTACCCTCCCAGGAGTCAAAAATGCGTTTAAAGGTAAGGTAAGTGCACCAGTGAATGAAGAAATCCGCGATTTTCAACTAAACTCCCTATTTTTTTTAAATTGCAACACTTTTTTACGTCAACTAGTCACACAGGAATCATCCTGAGATCCGTCGTTCTAAAATGGCCAGGGTCCAAACCAGATGGTCGATGGTGATTTGTGGTTTGTGTGGGGTCCGTAATAGGGAGTCGGGTAAGTCATAGTGTTTTGATATTAACTTTGTAGACCTTATATGTGTGCTAGTGAAAATAAAATTATGTCACAGGATAGTAGAATTAACGGTTGCTTTATCTAATAGACATGAGATTTTGTAGAATTTCATGCATTTATTAAAAATTTTAGGGAGTTCGAATATATTAAGACTACGAAAACAAGCAAAATCCAGTGAATGAACATGTGGTTAATTCATAGGAGGCTTGTGATTTATATGTTATTGCTATTCAAATTGGGTCGTTTTCTGTACATAGCTTTAATTAACGTTTGGCGTATTTTAGGCTAATGTTCGAACTAGGTATTATTTTCTGATATTTTTGACGTGACAACGTCTTATAAATTGGTTTGCCGGGTGACACTTCAAGAAACTGCGTTACGCTCCGCTCACGTTATGCGCTCACAATGAGAGCGAGTGAGAGGCACGCGTCTCTTCCACTCGGGCATGGTTAGCCCGCCTAAGAGCGAGAGAGACAGACATAAAAAGTGAAAGGCACGCGTCCCTTCCATATTATTTCATCCTTCTTCCTACTATACGAATGAATATTCACATTAAAATTATTTTACCACTCAAAGTCGTTGTCACGTAAAACTTTCGCCCGTATACCGACTTTACAGGCAACCAATTTTTTATTTTTTTTGTTTATGGCAATGTATATTTTATCATCTGGCAACATTTGACGGTCGTCAAGTTGGCAGCAATGTAAAAAAAAATCAGTTTGAAAGGGCTACCACACTGTTGTAAACCGACGTTTACAACAGCCGTTTACAACAGTGTGGTAGGTTGTTTTTGGTTTGTATGAACTCTAAGGTTGATTACTACATTAATGAACACTGGTAGGTAATTATATAATAGTATGTGATTTTGACTTGCCACTTAATTAAAAATATGAGACAGAAATCTGTTTTATTATTATTCCTATGCCATCAATTCAAATCTTTTGTAAGGATTCATCAATTTTTTCTAAGACTTTTCCAATTTAGACATAAGAACATTACTGCCCAGGGTGACGTGCGAGTGCACGCGGTTAAAGCACAGAATAATAATATGGTTAAAGGCATTTAGTCGGTCCTGAAGGATAAATGAATAAAGATATTTGATTAATTGACTGCCTATTACTGGTATATTTTTACTTAATCATTTAAAAACAATACTAATTTCAAGACTTTGAAAGTGTACATAATACTTAGGTATTTTTTTATACCTTGATTTATATGATAAATTAAAGTTTTCTATTTAGGAAAGTTATAAATAAACCACTTCGGACCGGAAACACAATATTTTCTATCGAAATTAGCGATTTTTTAAAGATATCTTAATTTAGCTGGTAGTTCATTTATTGGAATTCAGGTGGTTCATTTACTGAATATTTTTGTTCATTCACTGGTGGTTTTGGGCCTTTTTGCATAAATTATACCAAATCTCCAAAAATAAGAGTTTCATTTAAAAACGGAGAAATAGTATTCTTCTTCAATAAATTCGGAATACCATACAATATTGTTGTTTTATCTAAGATTCCCAGAAGTATGTTATTTATATTTTTAAAGTTCTGAAATTCCTTAACTGTTCATTTACTGGTGCACTTACCCTATGTTTCCAAGACGGACCGCACGCTGCAAACTGCAGCTGCAGGCTGCAAACGACACTACTTCTATGCATCTCTATGAAATTGATTCCAAGCGGCCACATTGCGGCCTGCGGCCGCGTCGCGCAGCGACCATGGACTGCAGCACCAGTCATCGCGAACCGAACCGAAAGAGTTTACACGTGTCACGTACAAAAATGGCGACTTTTTCGGCAGATGATAAAAGAGAAATTAATTAACTTTGTTGCCAGTCATCCAGTCCTTTGCGACACATCCTTTTTTATAAAAACTTAATATAAATCATCCCATAAGCATCGTTCTATGCATTGTGCAGCCGCGGCATGCCGCCGCGCTTGGAAATAGAAGCAACCGCGACCGCAGGCAGCACTGCGGTCAACCGCAGCCGCTAGCCGAAATGTGCGGTTGCAGTCTGCAGCCCACCTTTTGTTGATGCTAACTGTTTAACAATAAAGCTACCAAACAGCACCTGCATAATTGCTATCTATCGCCCACCGTCCCACCAAAACATCGACAACTTCTTAAAATCATTAAACCATGTAATAGATACCGTGAAACAATACAAAAATATATTTATTACGGGAGACATAAATATAAATATCTTAGACAACGATAACCATTCAAATGAATACCAAAATCTACTAGCATACCATGGTTTCCTTCCTGGACACATAATTCCCACCCGAAATAAAAACTGCCTCGACCACATCATTGTAAAATCAAATCTTCAAACATCAACTGCAGTTATTCGGACTACTATAACAGATCACTTTTCAACTATATTTAGTGTAATTAACTCAAATCAAACCCCTAAACCACATATAAAACCATGGATTACGATGCTATAGTTTCAAGCCTACAACAAACAGATTTCAACCCCATTCTAGAAGTTAATGATACAAATACTGCTGCCGAACGGTTGGTTACGAAAATTACAAGCATTATAAATAAACGCACCACAATAAAAAATATCCCGAATAGGAAAAGAATAATTAAGTCATGGGTCACTCCCGGCCTATTGCGGTGTATTAGAAATCGTGACAAACTGCACGCTCAAAGTAACAAATATCCAGACAACACAATACTAAAGACAACATATAAACGTTACAGAAACTTTTGCAATGATCTCCTAAAAAAAGTTGAATGCGAATATAATAAAAATAAATTATACAATGTTAGAAATAATTCAAAAAAGACATGGAATACAATAAGAGACATAGCTAAGATAGGTAATAAAAACCATGACGACCTCAGTAACCTCCTGCAGTTAAAAGGTAATCCGGTAACGTCGATTAATACCATAAACGAATACTTTGCCAATATAGGAAAAGAACTAGCCGAAAAGATTTCTATTACAGTCAGTGCTTCTCTCACTTCTGGATCAGAAAAATGTTCTATGGGCTCTTTTATACTTGCAGACACTGATTGTAATGAAGTCTACGATACTATTAGAGAGCTAAAGAACAGTCATGCTGTTGGTATTGATAACATACCTGTTAATGTCCTCAAAATGGCTTTACACGCCATTGTGCCTGCTATAACACACATATGTAATCTAAGCTTTAGTCAAGGAATTTTTCCAGATTGTTTCAAAACTGCCCTCATTAAGCCGATATATAAGGCTGGAGACAGAGACAGTGTTGGTAATTATAGACCCATCTCAATCCTACCTTCCATATCTAAAGTGCTAGAACGGTTGATTAACAAAAGGCTAACTAACTATTTACATAAATTTAAAATTATTTCTTGTAATCAGTATGGATTTACTAAGGGCAAATCAACTGAACAGGCTGTCGATAACTTATCTTCACATATTATACAACAACTGGAAAAAAAGAAAAAATGTTTGGCAATATTTTTAGACCTCGCGAAAGCGTTTGACACTGTCTCTGTCCCCCTGTTGTTAAAGAAATTGGAAAAAATAGGAATACGAGGTACCGCTCTTAAATTGTTCTATAGCTACTTAAATAAAAGATATCAACGAGTAAAAATAGGTAATATACTTAGCGATCTCTGCCCCATATCCTTTGGAGTTCCGCAAGGAAGCATACTAGGACCTAGCTTATTTCTAGTCTACATGAACGACTTATGTAACCTGCAACTTGATAATGCCCAACTGTATGCGTTTGCTGACGACACAGCCCTTGTCTTCAGCAGTTCATCATGGAATGAATTAGAGAAAGTAGCTGAACATGGACTCCATAAAGTTATGTTAAGCCTTCAACAAAATTTATTTACACTAAATTTAAATAAAACAAAATATCTTACCTTTACTAAGCAAACCCGTCTCCAACCCACACATTTTAAAATAAAAGCCCACAGTTGTCCATCGCCCACTAACTTCAGAACGTGTTCATGCACCACACTAGAACGACAAACATTAAAATACCTTGGTGTCCATATAGACTCCACATTATCTTGGAAACAACATACCGAAATACTCACCAAGAGAATCCGTAAACTAATATTCGTATTCAAAAGGTTAAGATCCTCAGTTGATTTAAATATGCTCAAAAACACTTACCTTGCACTATGCCAGTCTATAACAACCTACTGTATCACATCATGGGGTGGTACATTTAAGAACTATATGATGGGCATCGAGAGGGCTCAAAGAGCTGTGCTTAAAGTGATGACCTACAAGCCTTATCGATACTCAACATTACAACTATATTCCGAATTAGAAGTACTCACGGTGAGGCAACTATTTGTATTGAACTCTGTGCTTTATACTCATGCTAAGACTATTTACAACCCTGATTTACCTAAGGACACCAGAAGGAAGGACAAGGTTTTTAAAGATCGCCCCATGTTTTCTCCATACGCAAGACGTTGCCAAATCTTTCTTGGCGAATTTTTATGTAATAAGTTAAACCGTATCCTTAACATCTATCCTATGACTCGTTATAAGTGCAAAACAGCAGTCTCGCATTTTCTACATTCAAAAACCTACGAAGTCGTCGAAGATATGCTTCAGACGCTAAAATAAGCCGCAACCAAATTACTAGCGCCAACGTTTGATTGACACGAACACTAACAGACACACACATTTATGCATATACGCGTACACGCACTCACAGACATATACACACACACACACACCCCAACACGCACGCACACACACACACACACCCCCTCACACCTTTCCACACACACACACACACACACACACACACACACACACACACACACACACACACACACACACACACACACGCACGCACGCACGCAAGCACACATGCTCAAATTCAGACATAAACATACACAAACATTAACGCACGACTAAGATCACAAACCAAGTCCGAAGTGGGGGCCAGAACTCTGTACCTCAGGATATCCTAGCACAGGTTCTGCTCTCTCACAATGTTCATGTCCATGTACTTAGCACATAATTATTGTAAACTTTTTGTGTATTGTGACTATTGTGAAAGAGAAATAAATCGATTTTATTATTATTATTATTATATTATTATCTCGGAAACATACCTTTAGAAGCGTAACTCCAGCACATGAATGTGACTCCAGCGTCAGTTGTTAAAGTGGTTTAGTCAATTAGTAACCATGCTATGGAAGAGCGGTGCTGCCTACAACAAGTTTTTTTTAGCTCAAATGGGAGCACCAACCACATATTGACTGTATTAGACTAAGTTGCTGTAAATAAACTTTTTTGTATTTGTATTTGTATTTGTATTGTAGATCTACCTTAAGTAAACCCCAGCCCATCTCGGAAACATACCTTTAGAAGCGCAACTCCAGCACATGAATGTGACACCAGCGTCAGTTGTAGATCTACCTTAAGTAAAACCAAAATGTTTTTTATGAAAAAGTTTATTAATTGCAAAATGAGGCAGTACTTAATTGAATGTAAATAATTTTCTCAAAAACTTTGCTAAAGGCTGGTAATATAGAAATTGGTCTAAAGTTAGAAGGGTTGTTTTGTCACCAGCTTTAAACAATGGAATAATTTTTTTTTGCTTCATTAAAATTGGAAAAGTTCCTTCTTCAAGACACCTATTGAAAATATCGGCCAATTGAGGAGCTAAGGAATGAATATAATTGTTTGAGCAACATTTATAAAGATACCCCACAGATCTTCTGTACTTTTAATATTTATTGTTTTAAAAGTTTTTATATTGTATTAAAAGCTTTTAAAATGGTGTCAGTGTTTACATGTCTAAAACCTCAGAATAACAAGTTATAATTCTATGTTATTATTCTATTATTCTGAGATTCTATGTCTATATCTTTTTAGTTTTGACAGTTTTCTGTCACCGCACTTATCAACACTTGACTCGAGGAGAGCGGCAGCAGCACATGAATAAATACCCTACAGAATGCAAGCTGCCTATATGCGGCCCGCTGTAGTAGGTGTACTCATACAAAAGCGCGGCGATGTGTGCGTGACCTCTCACCGACAGGTTCACCGACGCGCCCGCCGTGGTAAAAACTGGTTTGCGCCGGTCCCATTGTGGTATGACGGACAGGGCCGCACGTTCGCGCTCATTAGATGAGATTCAGTTATTCGAGTGATTTTGTTGACGAATTTGGGATTTTACCATTACAGTGTTTTAAATATTTATATACATACATACATACACATAATCAGGAATTTTATCCCCGAATAGTTATTTATTACAAGCTTTTATTTAACTTGCAATGTATGTAATGTGCTCGTATGTACTTATCTTTTGTTCGGGTGGAATTTTGAAACTAAATTTTGAAGCAGATATCTTCAACCGATTGAGCTAAAATTTTCCATACATGTGTAAATCGCGTGACAATGCAATATTATGATGACATGGTGCTGACCTGATGAAGGAGCTGCAAGGTGGCCATAGGAACTTCGCAATTAAACGGCACAGCCTCATCGAGCTTGGGCTCGTTTGAATCGTCTTGACGAGTAGTTTGTCTTTCAATGGTAACCAGGGTCTGATGATGGAGCTGGAAGGTGGTCACAGGAACTCTGTAATGAAACTACGCAACCCCATCGAGTTTCGGCTCGTTTGATTCGTCTTGACGATTTCTTTGGTGCTAGATGGTAACCAGGGTCTGATGATGGAGCAGGAAGATGGCCATAGGAACTCAGTAATTAAACAACATAACCCCATCGAGTATGGGCTCGTTTGATTTGTCTTGACGAGTACTTTGGTGTTAGATAGTAATCAGGGTCTGATGATGGAGCTGGAAGGTGGCCATAGGAACTCAGTAATTAAACGACATAACCCCATCGAGTATGGGCTCGTTTGATTTGTTTTGACGAGTTCTTTGGTGCTAGATGGTAAGCAGGGTTTGATGATGAAGCCGGAAGGTGGCCATAGAAGCTCAGTAATTAAGCACACAATCGCGTCGAGTTTGATTCGTCTTAATGGATAGACCGTTTTTGATGGGTAGTGAGTAGTGGTGGTTTGGAAGACGTGAATAAATTCTGTAGTATACCTACACGTTCAGTAAGATGAACAGATGAAAGTTAGTTATCCCTGGACGAGTTTCCAAGGATAACTAAAAAGTAAAAAATAATTTAAAAGTAAAATACCTTTTTAAAGAACAAGCTTTTATTTAAATGCGCTAAATAGAAAAAATAAACGTTTACTTTAAAACTTTTACTATAATAACAAATTATATCGTTATTACAAAATTTATATGATAACTAAGGTTTTTCCGACATTTATACTTCAAATAAACAAGTAAATTTAATAACTTGATGCGATAGGTTTTAACTATTAAAATTTTCAATCTAAGAAAATACGAGTACATAAACCTCGCGACAACCTTTTATATCATTATAAATTGTGTAATGACGTTTTAAGTTGTTAGTAAAAGTTTTAAAGTAATAATTTTTTTTTTTAGCGCATTAAATTAAAGGTCCTTTTTTATTTTAACTATTAGGTCTACCAACATTTTTACATTACAGCTTATATCTAAAATGGTAATGTGAATAATAATAGTTACAAATCAATGCATTACATTACATTATAGGCAAACACAACATGACAATAATGAAAAATAATCAGAAGTCATTTCGGGAAAATGATATGAACCTTATTTAATTGAATCAGTACTACAAAGAATTCCAAAAAGAAATCACATTAAATAAACAAACATAGCAATAAGAAGAAATATAAAATTATATTAATAATTAGTCAGAGACTAGGCAATGACTACAGCAAAAGCAGTCCTCTACCATAGTCCACTTATCACCAAATTGCGACTGCACATGTGCTCAGCGTGACAGGTGGTGAGCCCATCGCCGCTCTAAGCTGTTGGATGTATGTGCAGTGTTTAGTCCGTTAGTCGCCTTTCACGACACCCAAGGGAAGAGAGGGGGTGGTAGTATATTCTTTCACGGCTACGCGACACGGTTAATTATTTATATTAGTGTTTAATAGTATGTACTCTGATGACACTCTGAGAAATGTTTTTAGAGAAAAGGGTTATTTGACACTGACAGGTATTTATGTATTAGAGATGGCTCTTTTTATAAAAAGCAATATTCAGTATTTTAAACATAAAA
Source organism: Scoparia ambigualis (assembly GCA_963921215.1). Lineage (NCBI taxonomy): Eukaryota > Metazoa > Arthropoda > Insecta > Lepidoptera > Crambidae > Scoparia > Scoparia ambigualis. The sequence continues at coordinate 24,522,569 of OY992522.1, read as the reverse complement.
GCACAAATAATTGTAATTTGCGGAAGAGATATGCATATGACTTGGCTCTACCAAATATTAATAATGCCCTGTATCACAAGAGTGCCTATGTAACAGGAATTCAAATATTCAATCATCTGCCCACAGATCAAAAAGCCTCAGCAAATTTAAGCTGTTTTAAAATTAAATTAAAAAGATGGCTTATAGATAAGGCGTTCTACAGTTTGACTGAATATTTTGGTAAAAAACAGCATAGTGGCTGTTTCTATGTAACATGTACCTACATACTAAAAATTGCATGCCCGACTAGGGTAAATTGTTTGCTCCCATTATTATATGCATGACACCTGCTATGTATTTACACAATTTTATGGCAATAAAAAAATATCTTATCTTATCTTATCTTATCTTAATCTAAATCTATAAAACAAAGTCGGGTTAGTTACACAATTCCCAACTTTTGCACCGTGTGTATGAATAATTCCGGAAAAAATAAGGATATTTCTTTTTTTAATATTTTAAACAATTAGTTAAGATAAGACTGCTTTAACGATTCGTAATATTTGATTGTTTGCGGAGGACGCGGGTTCGATTCAGCACAGAAGACCATTTTTTCAACGTCTCAATTTATCTTTGAAATAATTTAAATTAAGTATGTGTCAAATTACAATAAACCTTATTTTATACCTTTTGAAATACACGTTTTATTATGAACCTCTACCTACTTACCTTATTTTATTTTTCTTCCCTAATTTTTTACACGTGAAACGGGTGTCAGCCCTATCAGAATAGGTATGAATTTTGCGCGTTGTTAGAGAGCTTGCACTCTGTATGGTAGTTACTCATGTGACAGCAGCACATGAGTAAAGAAACGGAACAGCAGTACCTACTACGATATGAGAGCAAGAACTTATATTACTAGCTATGTCCATAGGTATCCTAGAGAAAAAATCCTCAAATGCACCAGCGACTGCGCTATCTGATTCCACCTATTATGTAAAATTTTAAACACTGAAAAAAGACGACAACCTCAGGCGGGAATCGAACCACGCACCTTCCGCATTCCGGGCGGCTGCCTGCGTTTTCCCTGCTGCTAAAATTCAAAACCTAAGTCGGCAACCTAGCAAATTCAATGTGATTTGGCACCTTTATGCTTTAACTTTAACTTTTACACAAAGGTATTTTTGACTGTTTTGGCTCAGTACACGTTACAGTAATATGACAAAATGTTTGTCCTTAGATGCGCTCGACCGCAGCGAGACCAATCATTCATCTAATGCGTAGCATCTCTACTAAGTCTGTGATCTAAGTGTTTGTCATTATTATCTATGGATCCAATCACAAATTAACGGTTTTTGTTCAATTGCCAAAATTTAGGTCACCCTTTGCCGATTTTGATTTAATACGACTCAAATAACAGAATTCCATGGTGAGTACCTAAGCCAGGCGTAAGTACAAGCCCCAGTGGCAGTGGCCCTATTTTCCCAAATCCCTGTGACCAGGACTAAAGGTGTGAGACAGACCGAGTACCTAACAGGCAGCCTACCTACTCAGTAATGAGATTTATGGCAAAGTAAGTAGACGTACCTATAGATACGGTCAGCATCAAATTATGCAACAAATAGTCTAACTTCAGTAAAAAAATATTAATGTATGCTAATGTCCAGCAGTAGCCAGCAGTGGACTGACACAGGCAAAGTGAAGAGGTATTTTGATGCAAATGATAAGTAGGTACCTACCTAGTGCTGACTGTTATATTTAAACATGATAGGTACCTTGTGGCTCAAAGGGCGTAACCACCATTTCAGTTTTTTCTCCGCTATAGATAGAATTGTCTATTTAAAGTTCTCAAATTCTGAAAACAATGGTGAATACGACCCCAAATTTCAAGACTGGTAATTAGACTTTTTTGTATTTTTTGACGTAAAAACAATCATTATTATTATTAGGCATCATCAAAGTGTTGTCGTAAATGATATTCTCAAATAAAATTGTAATAGGTAAAGTAGTAAAATTGTAATTATAATAGGGCGTTTATGCGCATGACTAAAGGGGCTACCAGACTTGTGTACAAGGGCGGGAGGCTGGTTTACAACTTGTTGTAAACAAGGCGTGGTTTACAACCACCGTTGATGTTTTCCGTCACAAGCAGTGTTGCCATTTTTAGCAGGATCCTGCCTTTTTAGCATTTTTAAGAGTAAAATTTAGGCTACAGCAGAATGTTCAGCATTATCGTAAAATTTAGCATATTTTGACATATTTCTGAAAAACTAATTTATGTCCACACAATGTGGTTGCTTAGTTAAAAGTTATGTCGAATCGAGTAACAGTAGTAGTAGCAGTAGTAGCAGTGTTCGTAATTTGACAGTTGACAAATTTTGGGGCCACGTGGGAAACATTACAGATGGCGACGCCAGTAGCCAAAAATTGCTGAAGTATGGGGTTCTCAGCAGATTTGTTAAGGCTATGCTGTTGTTGTGTTGTTGCCCGCTTCAAATGTCGCTTGTGAAAGAATTATCTCTCAAGTCAATTTAATGAAAAAAAACAGAAACAAGTTTACGGTTGACCATGTAACTTCAATTTTACATGTTAAACAAGGTATATCAGACCTACTTGAGCCATCTATAAAAACGATTACAATGATGGACACAAAAACAATAGGTAGGTATAGGTACTCGTATAATAAAAATATTAGTGAAGATTATGGTAACCTATTACAGATTTATTGTTAACTTTACTAAAATAAAGAAGACTTATGTAAAATTCCGTCATTTAATTACTACTTATTACTATTGTTGCAATATGATGTTCCCTTTTAGCAATAATGTATTGCCTGCCTTAATGTTTGCTGTGTTACTATAATAATTAGTGAAAAAACTTTTTTTTAAAAAAACGGCTATTCTATAAATAATTTACTTCTGTAAGTATGTTTAAAATATATATCTTTTTGATACCTACCTTGCTATATGTAATAGTGTAATAACTTTAAAGCTGAATATCTTCTGTTCTAATTATGATTTTTTGAATTTAATACATAAATCGGGAGGTACATTAGATCATTAAATTTTTTTATGTATTTCGAGCGTTATACAGCCGAGGACCCAGCTGGGAAGATCAGGCATTTTATCGCAATTTCTGTCAAAACGGTTGAGGTACATTGAATTCTGTTGATAAATTCTAGAGGTACATTTGTTTGTATTATTTGAGCATCATTTGAGCATCTGAAGCACTGCCATTAGTTTGTTTTACGTGCCTAGCTCAGGGGGCCGTGCTAGGTAGGAACACATCCCCAAAATTTGTCAACTGTCAAATTACGACACTGCTACTACTACTATTACTCGATTCGACATAACTGTTAACTAAGCAACCACATTGTGTGGATATAAATTAGTTTTACAGGAATATGTCAAAATATGCTAAATTTTACGATAATGATAAACATCCTGCTGTAGCCTAAATTTTACTTTTAAAAATGCTAAAAAAGCAGGATCCTGCCTAAAATGGCAACACTGCTTGTGACTGACATCATTAACGGCGGTTGTAAGCCAAGTGGAAGCCTTGTTTACAACAAGTTGTAAACAAGCCTCCCGCCAAAGTGACCTGGGTTGGTTGAAAGGCTTGTTTACAACAGTCTGGTAGCCTCCTAAGGGTGGTTTCAGAGTCACGCTGACGACCCGCGCGGGTGAAAGCGACGCGCGTGCTACGAGCGAGGTGTTTACTTGTACCGTTCCATAGTGACGCTTACCATCAGCGCGGTTGGTAAGCGTCGTCACTATAAAACGGTACAAGACAACACCTAGCTCGTGGCCCGTCGCTTTCACCCGCGCGGGCGGTCAGCGTGACTCTGAAACCACCCTAAAGGCCTTCACACACGGCAGCGTTAATGTAAAGATGTAAGCACGATATATCTGATTTTAGCTGTCATGTAAATCGAGAGATGTAATGTACATTATTATACAATATAGCTGCCGTATGTGTAGGCCTCATTTTATGGGGCATTTAAGACGAGTCTTTACCCGTGGTCCCGGTGGGTCAACCCATTACCGGGTCCACGGGTAATTTTAATTACCCGTAGTCCCATGGCACTAGGGATTACATTTGATTTGGATGAATATTTCGACTTCGATTATATCGATATTAAATAAATTACAAAAATGAAAAAAATAAAAAGTAAGTAATTAAGTATAATAAACAAAAAAAATATACTTACTAAGTAAGTAAGGAAGTGATGATGTATGTGCAGTCTTTAGCCCGTTAGTCGCCTTTTACGACACGCAAGTGAAGAAAGGGGTAGGTAGTATTATTTTGATGAGCCCATCGCCGCTATGCTGTAGGATGTAGGTACATAATAATACATAGGTAATCTTAAGTTGAAGTTCATGGTTGTAATTAATTTAACGATATAATCGTGTGGCTCATCTTGGCATGGCCACCATCACCAACTCTAAATCTGACTTTATAGAAAGTATGTCGATAGTTTGTCGAAGTATGTCGCCACATATCAGTTTGTCGGTCTACCGTTCAAAAGTTATAAGGGGTCATTGGTGGCCATGCCAGGATGAGGCTCATCCTGGCATGGCCACCTTGTATCTCAAAAACTACAAGTCGTAGCGAAGATCTGATTACTCCAATAGTATGTCAAGAGTATGTCGAAGTATGTCGCCAAATATCAGAGTTTGTCGGTCTACCGTTCAAAAGTTATAAGGGGTCATTGGTGGCCATGCCAGGATGAGCGCTCATCCTGGCATGGCCACCTGTACCTCAAGAACTACTGGTCGTAGCGAAGATCTGATTGCACCAATAGTATGTCGAGAGTAAGTCGAAGTATGTCGCCAAATATCAGAGTTTGTCGGTTTACCGTTCAGAAGTTATAAGGAGTCATTGGTGGCCATGCCAGGATGAGGCTCATCCTGGCATGGCCACCTTATATCTCAAAAACTACAAGTCGTAGCGAAGATCTGATTACACCAATAGTATGTCGAGAGTATGTCGAAGTATGTCGCCAAATATCAGAGTTTGTCGGTCTACCGTTCAAAAATTATAAGGGGTCATTGGTGGCCATGCCAGGATGAGCGCTCATCCTGGCATGGCCACCAGTATCTCAAAAACTACTGGTCGTAGCGAAGATCTGATTTCACCAATAGTATGTCGAGAGTATGTCGAAGTTTGTCGAAAAACTCCAGAATTTGTCGGTGCTTCTATTAAGCGAAAAATCAATTTTTAATTTTCCCATAGTAGATGTACAATCGCGTGCATAAAGTTTATTGAAAAAGTAAATGAATAATTTTAATCTGAAAGGTTCCTTGATATAAAGAGCGCAACTTTAATTATTTAATAACAATTATGTGTATATGGTGATAGGTAGGTACTTAATCCGATGCTTGGATAATAGACAAATAGTTCATTCAATTTAAACCATTACAGGTTTATATTGAATGAAATAAGTGCCTACTTATTGACGTCGAAAACTAATAAAATAACAGTAAACTATCATTTAGTTTAATCTAAACAATAGTTAGATTCAGTAGAATCTAGCACCAGTTCCAATATGATCAATCACGCATGAAATTTCGCAAAATGTACAGTGTCCACAATCAATCATAATGATACTGAACCTTGAGAAACCAACTTATGTACATAAGTTGATAATACATACAGATGGAAGTGCCCTTCACCCAGAATCCTTAACTACTGAGGAACTGGCTGTTTCTTGCATCTTATCTACAACTGCTGGAATATAACAATGTTACACGAACATTGATGTTATGGCGACATATTTACATAAGATGGTGGTAGCTTATCTATCTGCTGTGAGTTGAAGCACCCTTTTTGTCGCTGTTACAACGGGTAGGATTCCGAAGCCAGCAAGTCAACATCCCCAAACTTTTAAATTTATTGGATTTGATATTTTGTAAAGGGTTAATAGACCTGCGGTCGTCTATACTTTAGTTAGTAGTTACCTATCTGATTGATATTATCAAATAAAGCATATTACACTTACCTATTTTTTTATTAGTATCCCCTTTTTTAAGTAACCTATTGTAATGTTCGTAACTCTCCACTCAACATTCACAAACAATGGTTTGTTTTTAATCTATAAAACAGATAACAAAATGTACAGTTCTCAATTGCGTCTATTCGCTAGTAGCCCATATAAAGAAATGCAATGATAAAATATAAGTCTAAATTATGACACCAAAATCAAGGCTATATCAGGTACCGCTTTATTTTCGGTGAACTAATGTTTTGCATTATTATAAGCATCTGATAAACATTTTATGCGTTCATTAAATAGCCGAATAAAAATTATTTAATGCTCGTGTACGCGATTGTACTATTTGCTGTTGTATGGAGTGAGATACAGGTGGCCATGCCAGGATGAGCGCTCATCCTGGCATGGCCACCAATGACCCCTTATAACTTTTGAACGGTAAACCGACAAACTCTGATATTTGGCGACATACTTCGACATACTTTCGACATACTATTGGTGAAATTAGATATTTGCTATATTTGCTATGACCAGTAGTTTTTGAGATACAGGTGGCATGCCAGGATGAGCGCTCATCCTGGCATGGCCACCAATGACCCCATATAACTTTTGAATGGTAGACCGACAAACTCTGATATTTGGCGACATACTTCGACATACTTTCGACATACTATTGGAGAAATCAGATCTTTGCTATGACCAGTAGTTTTTGAGATACAGGTGGCCATGCCAGTATGAGCGCTCATCCGCGCATGGCCACCAATGACCCCTTATAACTTTTGAACGGTAGACCGACAAACTCTGATATTTGGCGACATACTTCGACATACTATTGGTGAAATCAGATCTTTGCTATGACCAGTAGTTTTTGAGATACAGGTGGCCATGCCAGGATGAGCGCTCATCCTGGCATGGCCACCAATGACCCCTTATAACTTTTGAATGGTAGACCGACAAACTGATACTTGGCGACATACTTCGACATACTTTCTTTAAAGTAAAATTTAGAGTTGATGATGGTGATCCCTAGTGCCATGGGACCACGGGGAATTAAAATTACCCGTGGACCCGGTAACGGGTCGACCCACCGGGTCCACGGGTAAAGACTGATTTAAGACATAGGTAGGTAATCTTAGATTTTGTGAGGCGTATTCACATCTCATACGTTGTTTTAATATTATGCACTACAAAAATCATATTTTAGTTTTTAGACTCCCCTGAAAAGTCGTGTTTTGGTGGTTACGCCCTTTGAGAGCCGCAAGGATATAGGTCTTGAAAAGAAAATCAGTTTAGATTGGACTATTTTATTGCCAGAAATGTTTTACAAACACTAACTCCACAAATGAGAGAAGTAGTGTTAAAACTGTACACGCTACTTATCTAATACTAAATGTACTTTTGAATGAAACTGTATTCAATATAGTTAAGTAGTTTTAATCAGAAAAAGTTAGTCAAAAACTTAAGTTAATATCCCATAGGAATAAACATTTGTTTCAAATTAAAAATTAAGATTCGTTTCCACAAGTGTTATCTTATAATCGAGGTTTGTATTCTATCACATGTAAAAGAGAAAATAAATTAGAAAAACAGGATATAAGAAAAATAAAGACGTTCATAGAAATACAAAATAGCACGCAGGATTAATTGTCAATATGAACTATCACCTTGTCAACTTTGAACTTCAATTAGTTTGAAAATCTTATAATTAGTGTCACAATGTGAACCTATTCATCTATTACTCCCTGTTAGCTGATTGAAGTTTATGAGTAACAATAAGTCGTTGTTTTAAATTAAATGGGGCGAAACAGTTTCCTGCATAAACTCCAACCAAATGACATGGGAAACTTCCATGTTCACATAGTAATCCATAACCAAATGTCAAAGGAATGTTTAAATGGTTAAGTAAATATGCCTATGAAATATATCAATGTGCCACATTTAACTGCTAACTTAAATTTACAACTGAATTAATTATCTAAACATTTTAATTAATCTTAGTTAATCTAAAATCCTTGTTTTTCGGAAGCTGTCTATTTAAATCGCGTCGTTCACAGAACGGATTGAGAATTGATTTCACTCGGGGTGAATACTTTGGCAGTATATTACTGGCGAAACTAAGTTATCCAATACCAATGCTTGTTACCTTTCATCAATTCAATAACCCATCTCTACAAGTCTGTTGAAATAGACACCAATACGCAAAAACAGCATACAACACCCAAAAACCGACTCATGTGTGATCAGTTCACTGCGATGCACACCTCAGTCTCTACTGACAGTAATCATTAATTTACAATTTACAGGTACTTCACAGGTAAGTTTAATACACAAGTATTATAAACCTAAACTTAGTGTGGTCACAAAAGAGCTCAACTCCTTTGTATAAATCAGATCAATATACATAATGTGTATAAAACTATAGTTTTTTGGCTTATGTCTTGTTGGCATTGGATATGTATTAGTTTGAGGCGAGTTGAGCCCTAATGAACATCAATGCATTGCAGTAAACCAAGCGGTAAAGAGGGATAGTTTTAGGCAGCAGCTTCCTCCGCCTCTGCTGGCGGAACCTCATCTGCAACTTTCGCCTTCTTCTCTGGTGTGGTCTTCTCATCACCATTATCCGCAACTACGGATTTCCTTTTGACACCAGCCTCTTTCTTTTCTGTAATTAAATAAATTAGTTTCAGTTAATATCAATTATGTACCAACAGACCACTATACATTGGAATTGTTACTTTGATTTGATTATTATTTTTTTATTTAATTCACTATTTTTATGCAAATAAATTTTATAAATTTACATAAAGTTTGTTTTCTAGTTGCATCCTAGTTAAATTTTTTACTTAATAGCAAATAATTAAATGAAACAATAACACAATTTACTAACAGTAAGAAATTATACTAAAGGACTTAAAAAAGTTTTACCTGTTGCATCTCCATTTTCAGTGGCGTCGTTGCTTTCTTCTGCATCACCATTCTCGGCAGGAGTGTCTTCTTTGGCATCCCCACTGCCATTTTCCTCTTTGCCATTGCTTTCAGGTACTTCAGCAACCTTCTTTGCTGGCGACTTTTTGACTGGAGATTCCTTTGCTGCCTCAGTAGAGGTAACCTCTTCGGGCGCGACTTCCCTGCAAATACATTTTAAAAATAAAATAAACAACCACTTAGCTATAACAAACATTACACCAGTACTTTGTATAGTGACATACACATAGGTGTGTACTGATTAGATCACGATGAAGCCAGTGCGTCAATTAAAAATATGACAAGGTAAGTAAAGTAAGCATTAACGTAATGCTCAGAGGCCGGCCGGTTAGTAACGGCTCATAACAATACATTACGACTTCACGATGTGAATGCTCACTTGCTAAGTGGGCCGATATAAAAGGAAAAGTCTACCGGAACAAAAACAAGTGGCTGTTGCGCAAGGCTGCATGTGGGAAAGTTGCAACAGAGGAAACCAAACGTAAGCATCAGTTTTATTGAACGAATACGTTATGCGCTCCAGTGGACTCGTACTACCTTATGTACCTAGCGTGCCGTGCGTTAAAAATAAAGTAATGACAACACACGGCCCTCGCGATAATGTAACCGCCTTTGGCGTCGCGGAGTTGCAAAACTCGACTCAGCGATTTGAAACGAGCGCGCGCCGATGACGCGCCGCGCCGGCACGCCGCGCATGCAGCGCCATCTTGGACCAAGCGCTGCCGGCGTGCTTACAACTTTGGCCTTATTTGAGTACGTACGGCACAACGAGGAAAATAAACGTACAAAATCGATAGCGACGCCGTTACTACTTACTTTCATCACAATCAGAAAATGTCAAAAAAACAAACACTATTGTTTACAGCACATGATAACTTTTTCCCGCGTGCACGTCCCGGTCGGCATCGCAAGTATTATCAAACACTAAACTATAAATGTATAACAAACACTAAAAACTGTTAATGATTACTAAAACAAAGCATAGTCCAACTAGGTAATGTACGCTTAACATAGAAAACAAAGTTAAAACACGAATTTCACACTGAAATAGGAAGCCATTTTGATCACGATTTGGAAGCCGCCAAAAATAAAATTACACTATTCTAGTTTAATTTGACAGAACCTAACAAAAAACACTTACTTCTTCTCGACGGCTGCGTCTGCCATTATAATTTTAAACTTTGAAATTGAAAACTTGAAATGAATTTATTAACACGTGCTGCGTACAACAGATCGCGATGCTCACCACACAAACACCGAACTCAAAATGAAGGAGGAAGCGGGAAAACATATCTTGCGCGACGCTTTGCGCGGGGCTGCGCATTCAGGGTGAACATCGCACACAAACTTCATAGCAGAGAAACAAAATTAGCTGTTACCAATATGTGTGAAAGAGATAAATGTAATATTCACAGCCGCCCTCCTTTAACCTTGAAATGAGGCGGGCAATATTCTACTCTATACTTGCTCTGTCCGTCCCGTATAAAAAAAATACAATCGTTAACAAAGCCGCGCGCGAGGAAATTGAAATTTCTGGAAAATATTATTTTTACACAAATCGGCAGCGTAGGTATTTCATGCTCATACATAATCATTTTCATCGCGATAAATAGTAACGTTGATTGAATACGATTATTTATATTTATATCAAAAAGCTTAGTTTCTGAAAACCTTGGTACCTAGGTAGGTAGTCATTGTGATAGTTATTGTGATATTTAGGTTTTTTTAAATATAAAGAAGTAAAAAAGTTGTACAAAACCTAACTTAAAGCTTGCTAGCTAGACTTTATTTTAATATTTTTAATCCAAAGTAGGTAGGCAAGTGTCAAGTGGAGCTTTGAGGTGTATAACTTAAAGCGCAATGCAAGCTCCTCAATAAGGTTTTTTTTAATACGTGGATACTAAAAAATATTTTCCGAAAAAATAAATCTAAAACGTGTAGAATAGAACATACCTAGGCAGGGTATTTCTATAACTTTAGAGCACCTAAGTACCTAACTAACAATTAATAAATTAAAGGCTTTTTATGTTTAGTCTGAAGTAATCCGTTTTAATGTGGGGAAATCCATTTTTTTAATTAATTGGATTGCATCGCATAAGTCCCCGTCTTGCTTGAGGCAGTCCACCTGGGTCAGAAAACCATCCGTTCGCTGAGCGGGCTCTGATTATGGGACACAGTTTTATTGCGGTTAGGTAAACTAAGAACGCCACACCAATATGTACTCTATAACACTGCGATAAGCAACCGTCTGGTTTGGTTCACACGAAAATTTTAACTTTGCTTTAGCCGGTCGTTGGCTTTTGAAAGAAATCTTGGCACTAACCGGTGATTTCGTCAGAATATAAATTCGTCAACCAGAACGATTCATGCTCTGTGCAGTGCGCTCTCGGATACCTACAGTACAGTCGGCAACACGTCAATAGAAACAATTTCATCATATTAACACTGCTGCTTATAGCTACCTATTTGATAATGTGGATCGTATTTATTCGTATATAGGATAGGTACAAGTAGGTACTCATTGTTTTCACTCCTACTGGCACTTTAATATAATAGGTACTTTCACATTATACGTACAGAACCTATCTACATACGGAAATTACGGCAAATATAGCATAGTATGAGTAAAGTACAGACGCCATGCAGCACCGAACAACCTACTACAAAATATCAAATTTCTTCAATACATTTTCAACTTTGTCAGTTATTATTATGGATCAATTTCGATTGGAGAAATGATATTGGCGAACTCCCATACAAACTTTTGTCAACTCTTTTTTTAAGCGTCTATAAATGAAAAAAATATGTTGGTATAGAGTTTGTAATCCTGAACAACATGGTCTTGGTTTTACTTCTCTAGTAAGTCTACAATTAAAGATATTACAATTAAATGTTTTGTAGGTTACGTCTATCATAATTGGATAAAACAAGTACTTACTTACCTACCTAGTTGTGTTATCCTTTCAAGGATTGGCCAACAGAAGCAACATACTTACCGCAAAAAGTGAAAAGAGGGGAGCAGCAGCACCTTTCCCAGCAGTGGGAAAATTTAGGTTTATAATAATAATAATGTGATTTTAACTAACTAATGACTAGGCGGTATGGTCTCTGACCTTAGCCAAATAATTGTTTTATTTGTGCAAATAAAACAAAACAGTGCAACGTCACTTTCCAAATCCTCTCAAGAAGTCCGTGTGAGATCTCAATAAAGTCCCAAAGCTTTAATAAGTCTCAACAGTCGCAAGGGGTTTGGGGGAATATCATTTACCATTAAACGTTAATTATCACTCATTATCATCTACTTTATTGAGACTTTTTGCAAAGAAAATATTCACTATTATATTAAGAGAAAAAAAATAATAACGTCGTCGTTGGCCTAAACAGAACACTAAGAACAATGCATTAGTTATTATTCTGAGACAGAACAGCACTGCTAGTAATTTACGTGTCTTTCAAACTTGTTTTTATTTCGTGACTTAGACCGGATTTTTCTATGGTTTCAAAAATCTTACGAATTTATTTCATCCGTAGTTGTAATAGTGAAAATTATAGACGCTAAAGAATTCATTCAGCAATGATTTCGCCATTGTCCTTTTAAACGCAGTGGTGTCTGAAACCGAAGAAAAAAAAATTAAAAAGGGGGGGGAAAAATTAGGGGGAAATTAAAGGACCTAGTTAATTATTATTTTTAATTATTAACATTATGAAACATTTATTAACTTGAACACACTTACAATGAAACATACAAAAAAAAACTCAAATATTAATTATTTTTAAATAATTTATTAATTATTTAAATAACAGCCGTTTACAACAGTGTGGTAGGTTGTTTTCCACGACATTTCGGTCAACCTTTCCACGACCTTTGTTTGCGGGCGCGCGTTGAAAACCGCTGTGTTGCCACTGCCTTAAACACCATTACACACAAACCGCTATTTTCAACCTACAACCTACATACTCGTACGACGTGGTTACTGGAAAAAGCCAAGTTCGTATATATTAATGTACGTACAGCACGGAATTTTTTACATCTTTAAAAGCTCATATTTAGCTAATAATTATATAAATTTAATCGCGTTTTTCTCCAGTAAATTAATCATTTTTTATAAATTGCCTTACTACTTAGGTATATCAGGGAAGGGATGCCAATAGCGCTATTTAAATTCGCAAATAAAACAAAATATGTCACATATGCTAAATTTTACGATAATGCTTAACATCCTGCTGTAGCCTAAATTTTACTCTTAAAAATACCAATAAAGCAGGATCCTGCTAAAAATGGCAACACTGTGGACTGTGGCAAACCAAGTGGAAGCTCTTTCACAACAAGTTGTAAACGAGCCTCCCGCCAAGGTGACCTGGTGGGAAAGGCTTGTTTACAACAGTGTGGTAGCCCCTTAGAGAGAGTCCAGACCAGCCCCCTTACTCTCGAAACCGATCGCTATTGGATCGGATCGATATTGTGAATTTTCGTATTTTTTAGTTTAGACACCAGGGCTAGTTTGGATTTATATTGGGTGAACTAAATGGCATTGAGTTTTGTATTTTTTTCACTCAATTTCCACGCAATATGAATCCATATTAGCTCTGGTGTCGTAACTTATGAGTACGAAAATTCACAATACCAATCCGATCCAATAGCGATCGGTTTCGAGAGTAAGGGGGCAGGGGGGTTACTTTCGAACGCAAACTCAATCTTAATACAATTCCAATGCGATTAATATGTATCGATATTGTGATAAGTAAAGATAATTCCGGAACGCCATGTCGATAATAATTTGTTCAATCAATTTCCACGCAATTTATTTCCAATGTGGCGCTATTGTCGCTTACAAAAGTGCCATTTGACATTTTTTAGATTTGTGATTAATACAATTCTGTTTCAAGAGTAGCCTACCAGACGTGTGGTAGTGCAGGCAGGTTGCGAGTGAGGGGAAATAGTCCAATCAACGAGGACATTTGTTGTATGGAGACTTCCGAAAAATTCCTCTGCCTCTGAAATTTGGCATGTGTTGAAGTTAGCTAATAGAGATTACAGATGTACAATAATCCAACAAAATTAGTTACGAGAAGTTAGGTATTTTTACCAAAACAAGAAAATCGCTTATAACTCTCCGTGAATATTTCCTCAGGCTGAAATTATTTCTGTATACGTACGTATGTATTAGTTAGAATAAGTGTGTCGAAGAATCCAACATTTTTTCCATTTCAGAGAACCCCAAATTTTAACTTTTAACATTTTCCACTATCACTTCCACTGAAAAATTGCTCCGTCCATTTTTATTTTTTAATATGTTTTTATATCATTAAATACACAGCTTTGTTAAGTAATAAAATAAATTTTCCATTTAAAACATATTTTTTTGATTTTTGCTTTATTACGTATTGAGAAAAATTGCTCCGTCCATTTTTGTACCTTTAATAGTCATATTATTTTATATTTTAACAGATTTAACAATAATCCAACAAATTTTTAAACGATTAGTATATTTTACGAAATTGTTATGTTCGCTGATTTATCTTGACCGCTCGGAGCTGCTATGCCCGCACTTGCTAGGCAATTTTTTATCTTATACCTACGCACAGGACAGAGAATATACACAACGGTGTACAACAGGGCGCTAAGAAATTAGTTTTTAAAAGGAATATTTATTACCTAATGCGTTTTAAATAAACGATTGGTACTTGTACAATATGCAAAAAAGGTAAACAAGTAGGTAGGTACGTATAATAATGTTTAAAAAGACATCTACTACCTAAAGAGATTAAAGGGTTGACCTTCACTTGACCGCTTGCTCGGAGCTGCTTTGTCACGCACTATTTTGTTTGGTGGCCAGCCACCGTTATTATGCCGCGTTCACACGCTTGGTAAACCTCAACAAGCCGTCACAAATTCAAACGTGTGTATAGAGCGATTGGCTTGATTTGCGTAGGTTTGCTAGCGCTTGTAGCCGATCCGTCATGTATCGGTTGCTTGTCACAAATCAAAGGGAATATTCCGCAAGCGCTTGCGAAGCGTCCACACGTTTATGCGTAGGTACTCAAAGTATTCACAGACGATCGAACTTGGTTGGGGCCGGACCACGAACATGGTGCGCTCCGAACTAACCATATTCGATCGTGTGCGCACGATCCGCCGGATATTATTATTAGTATCGATATATAATACATTTACTTAAATACATTTACTTACAACTGACTTACAATAAATGTAAGTCAGTTGGAAGTGAATGTATTTTATTTATAAATTTTATTCAACTGACCATATTATAGAAGTGGTTCTGTCCAAATTTCATAAACTTTCTTTTAAGTTTTAGAGGTAATGTTTGTAAAAGTTCTTCTACAGTAAAAAGTTGTGTGATCCATGTAATACCAAGTCGGTTGACTTGGCCATCGCATTAAAACACAATGTATCTCACAAGTAATACATTATATTATATTATGTTAAATTAGATTATCTAGTTAATAGAAGAACTAAGTTGCGTGTGAGACTTGGTTTTTTTAAAAGTATGTTTTTGATGGCATCTCATTTCTTTTTGTAGATAGTCCTACTTTTTTCCTTACCGATACCTTTACTTTACTTACCTTCTACTTCTTGAATACTAACACCGGATATTCCATTATATTATAGTATACATAATAATATACAGCCCAACTAGCAAAGTAATCCTATAAAGAAAGTTTATAAGTCTGTCACTACTAATAACGTTCTTATAAAGACATTGCGGTAGACTATTTAACTTATTATAGCATTTGCCAAGCCTTAACATATTTAAGTGCATTCGTTTTTATATCTCGGTCTTATAGTTCGCTACAAGACTGACCTACAAAACATCTATAGGACACTTTTACTAGTAATAGCATTTCAGAAACGTAGATATTCTCAAGAGGTTTTGTCTTTGTAAGTTAGTCTTATAGTTAGCTACAAGATTTTCTTTTAGGACACTTTTAGGAATAAGTCTCTTATAATTGTTTACTGTAAAACTAAATAATCTAGAATAACATTTTGATCCTATAGTAGCATTTTGTGAGAAAACATGATATAATAATATAGTTAGCTGAGATCACTATAAGTTTGCGCCGGTATAGTTTTGCTCGAGACTCTTTTAAATCTAATAGTACTTAATAAGAGCGCTATTTGATCAAAAAAGCTTATAAGCTACTAGATCAATAACTTTATTAGTAAACGTCAGCCATTTTGTTGAGATTCAGTTGTTACCCTTCGTCTTGAGGAAATAAGTTGAACATGAATTTAAGCGATTGGAAACGATTGAAAAGGAGTGGTGGTTACAGGAGAAAAGTGACAAATAGGTATAAAGAATTATAATTAGCATTAGCAGGCATATTTCAAGGGAACCCTAATTTGTTTTTAAATGGAGGCGAGTTATCTGGACTGAAACTGCTACAAGTACTAATTTACCTACAATGATACTATAAAGTACTTAATGGAGAGCAATTTCAAAACATGGCGAATATTCATAAGAATTGATGAAATATTTTATTTACAACAATATACTAATGTGCTATTTTTCGTAGGGGATTGTGAAAATAACTAAATTGCGGTACACATTTACAGTAAAAAAGACTTCCCCACGAGTTCATACACTATATTGACAATATATTATTAGTAATTAATGTTTTACAATAATACAAAATAATAGTAATAGAAACATACGTTCTTATTAAGTATTTACCACAAAACAACCGGCACCATCAGCCGAAGGAACAAAAAAGATAACTTCTAATAAAATATAATTATTACTAATAACTAAGTACATTACTAGTGCATTAAGGGCAGGTATTCCGAGCGCTGTAGGCATAAAAGCTTCCTCACCCCCCCGCTAAATACTAGCGTTACGTAAGCAAACACGACGCGCGGGAGTCGCGCGTCGGTCGTGAGGTCGTGACCCCTTCTGGCCAAGCGTGTTGAGCCATAGTCAATGTTTATACAGTAGGATCATGGCTTGAAATTTTCTAAATTTACTTATTTATTCATAATTACGTATCAGTTACTATAGGTGTGTATAATGTACTGATTTTAAAATTTAATGAATAATGCTAAACACAAAATTCAAAATAATTTATTAAGTTTAGGCTACAAATAACTTTGGCTTTCTTAAGTAAAGAAGACTTCACATTTACATTTTACATTTTTATTTTTAATAGTCATGACAATGTATTATTATTTGCGACACGGAAGAACCTTCATCAGCAGTTGATGGCAACTTTTTTGTATTCGGCTCGGCTACATACAAGGCAATATTTGTTTTTCACACCATAGTACAGGACCTGACCCGTATGTCTGCCGATTATCGCTGCAGTTCCGGATGAAGCTTTATAATTAGAACCATATGACCTGGCACACCATGCCACATCAACAGAGACGTCTATAATAGGATAGCCGTTTTTGGTCCGGCCTTCTGCTAAAGCAATTTCTTTTTCTTTATTAGCCGCAGCTTCCATTGTCACACATGCAGTCTCTTCCCATTTCTGATAAACTTCATTTTGCAGTTGATTAAAATAAGTTGATGAAAATATTGGAATATTTATAGCTGCAAACAACTCTTCGATCTAATAGAATCCTATACCAGAGGCCACAACTCCAGTGGTAGCAGCTATATTAGCATTTACCTGCTTCGTATCTTTTGTGTTTTCGGATTGAATCAAACAAACTTCTTTACACATATTGCACTCAAACTTAAAGGTCGATATAAGTCCTTTTCTTCTTTCACCAACTAAGCGTAAGTTACTTGATTTACAATTAAATAAATCATTGTGCCGTGCTTTCTCTTGTATTTCTTTCATAAAGAAATTGATATCAATTATCCGCCGTCCTGATATGGGTTGGAAATCATCTTCCTTGTTTACCATTTCAATTAGGAACCCGTCATCACTTTCATCACTTTTTCTGCAAAAATAAATAAGATATCGGGGTAAAATTACGTGAATCCAAAATAAATTCTGTTTGCTGCTCCTAGGTTTGCGACACGGTGTGAGCCTGTAGCAATGAGTTATTTTCAAACTTTTGTATGGACTTATCAATGTTTCTAATTTGTTACCAGTTTCTAAGTACATTTGATACACACAAACACGTAAATTAAATTTAAAAAAATTGTTTACGCTCACACCAATTATCTAGCCCAAGATAAGCTTCTATTGAAACTCGTTATTATGGTTAAAATGGATAACGGATAAATATACATAAACATAAAAAAACACCCAGACTCGAAATCAATTCAGAAAAACAGTTTTCTCCAAATTGACCCGACCGGGAATTGAACCCGGGACCTCAGAGATGGCGCGACGCCAGACCCGGCGCGCTAACCACTCGACCACGGAGGTCGTCACTTAAAAGAAGTGTCTTTCTTCCAAGTTATAGGCTAGTAGTTGCTTATGTCTTTAATGTAACTAATAACGTAACAACTTATTTACAGATTTGTAATGTAAATTTTTATATATCACAAAAAAAAGATTAATTAAAAGGACTGACAGTCAGTTCCAATAACTTACTGGGTAGCTTCAGAATCAGCACCTGGTTCTGGCGCAGATGACGAAGACATAGGAACATCTTGGAAATGTACATCAGTTGGCGATATCGGTGACCTAAAAGAATTAATTATTTTTAATTGAAATATTAAAAAATGTGTGTGTACGAAACAAAATATTAGTAGCCACTGAAAGGCAACAAAAAAACTTACTTGGTAGCAGAGGGTTGAAATTGCAAATCAACAGACTCTAATGTTGTAAAAGATACGTGAAATTTGTTAGAACTATCATCACACGGTTGTCTGAAAAAAAAACAAGACTTCTTTAAAATGCAAAATTGAGTATGGAATAAATAAAAAATAATGGGTGCCTGAGGTAGCCCAAGAAAATAGAGACGTGTGAAAACGTAGAGGGGAGGCTTTTTCTCAGCAGTGGGACACAATATAGGCTACACAAAAAATCACAAACCAAAGACAGTACTTACTGTTCTTCTGTACTAATTTTTCGTAGAAATAAGCCTTTCTTGTTTCGAGCCATTTTTGAACTGAAACAATACATTTAGTAATTAAGTATATAAAAAAATCCAGGGCCAGCGTGGTGAGTTATTATGGCCCAATATCCCTACGTTTAATTAAAAGCAGTTCTCCGCCAACGTGTTCGATAGCAACAACGAAAAAATCGCAGGCTTACTGTTTAAAAAACAACACACCGTCCGTTCGTCACTGCGGCACATTCGCGATAGCCGCATGCCGAGATCGGAGCGCGTAGGTATGGCTCGCGCTTCGTCCGTTACTATGAAGTTACAATACTGACAACTGGCCAGCGACCGGCCGGCAAACTCGCGTCAATGCTCGCTTACGGGTAGCATATATTCTTATTGTGAACGCATTGTATCTTTACTAATTTTATAATTATACTACTTATAGGTAACTTTATTGATAAACGTGGGAACTGATTATAATATTTGTTATTCTTCTCTTTGAACCTACTGATATTAGTTAGACTGTGGTGAGAAGGTACGGATGCGGATACTGAAATCATACTTATAATATAAATGCGAAAGAAATAAAACTTACCATACTTTCTTCCCGGTGTTTTTCCTCTTCAGCCGCCGCGATGGATGTTTGTGTATTTTGTTATTTTTATTTCCCATCTTCACAAAATCACTTAAGTATATTGTCTTTGATACCAATATTTACACAAAATGTTTAAAAATGGGACCTAACTAGCTACTTATTGGTATAATGTAATAAAATTATTTTAAAAACATTCGATAAATTCCCGCATAAGACGCGCGTGCGCATAAATTCGACACAGGTCCTACCTCGGTAACGTCTCGCGAGACACTGGCGAGCGCCCCGTGCATCTAAAATCACTTGAATATTCGATAAAGAAATTGATAGATGTAATAAAAAAAATCGATCGGTTATAAAAACTCAAGTTATCTATGAACTTCATTTTGGTAAAAGTCTCATAATATCAAATCACTTATTTTAAGAATAAAACATAGAAAATAACATAAAATGACACAAAAATTTGTAACTTTGTGAATTTATTCTATCGAGCCAACATTATCAAATCGTGTTTCCATCGGGTATATTTTACAGAATGAAGCCTCAACAATATTTAATAATTTTCGCAGATTTTAGTTTTACTGTTTACTACTTCAAAAAGTAATTCTAAGAACGCGTTTATGTTAATTTTCTACTAACACCTAGCCTTAAAAACAAGATTGCTTTAGTAAGATACTTATGTCAGATACTAACAAATCATTCACTGCAAATGTAACTTTGTAATCATAATATTTATATGGGATTACAAAGTTATTTATGCAGTTGGTGTATCTAGAAAACTGGACAGAAATTGCAAAATATTTTAGTATTTCCTTGATTTATATACTAAACACTAATTGTATTCTAAATGTGAAGCTTTAATGTCTGCTAGAAGTGCCTTAGAGTTTTCATAATCGGTCAGTCAATGAGTGACAAAACTATGAAACTTTGTCTAATTCTTAATGTACTGGTTCAAATTGAATGAAATTTGAAATATACCGTGTCTATACAATGCCTGCTTGGTTACTAATAATTCAGGCCTCTACTTTTATCCACTACGAAGTTATATGGGGTCGAAAATGGCCTGAACTGCTTCAAGAAAAGGATGGTACGGCCGCCGTGCCGTTTTTTTTGCTCGACTTAGCGGGGGCACTGCTGTGCCCCCAGATGCTTATAAAAGCATTACTTTTTTTCGTGACGATGACGTTGACTATTTTGACGAATCTAATCCATCTTTCTCTGTTTTGATGACTACTGAAAGAGTAAGCTTGTAGAAAAAAACACCAATCATATAACTCTAAATTAGGCACATGTTAATAATTTATAGTAAGGGATGAATTGTATTAGAGCGGGCCGTGCACGGGGCGTGCCCTGTCCGGGCCCGGACGGGCCACTGACTTTAGAGGCGTTGCATACATTTTGTATTTATATTAGAGCGGCCCGTGGCCGCGTCCAGGCCCGGACGGGGCACGCCTCGTGCACTTCCCGCTCTAATATAATTCATTCATCCCTTAATTGATTGATGTTTTTTATTTAATTTAGAATTTTCTTCCTGTCTTTTGTGTGTGTTGCCTATCTGGCTACTACGGCCCTAAAAGTTATTTGATTAGGTAGCATGGTTTTCTTAGATGGTTTAAAACATAAGTTTAGTTCACTATCGTGTTTTGTGGTTTTGAAGTAAAATTCAGTATTGAGTGTATTAACACTCAATACTTGCGTTCCAATTTGAAATAAATATTTTATTGATTTTTTATTTCATTAAATTTTTTACAATAATATTACGTAATCTAAATTGTCAGTCGTGATCGTGATACTCAGGATCTTGCGTATTATAAAATTATAACAAATATTTTTTTCACAGTAAAACCAAATTAGGCGTAATAGGTAGAAACTCATTTGCGCGGTCTGTTTTTATAGTCTATGATTTGCGTTGAAAAAATGGCGGCGATATGGTTTCGTGCTAGTAGATGTTGGAAATATTTTATTTTTAAGTTAAAACGAGTAGTGTTTCGTTTTCTTACCGATGAAATGTTACACCTAGACTTTTTTTCTATGTTTCTCGAGTGATTGTATTAACTTTTGAGTGCACAAAAAGGCATTTTTCTTTTTTTTCTTTCTGATACGGTTAACGACATGTCACCGCAATCGCTTGGAAGCGACTAAACGAGGTGCATGCAGCCCATGGATGGACGGACTGCACCTGAGCTGAGTGCGCACAAACTTGCTTCGCGGTGTCTTAATCTAGCTTTTTACATCAATCAATGAAACAAACTAACGTACTCGCAACGCAAGCGTGTGGATGGCGACGTTTATTTTAGTGATGGTCGACTCGAGTAACTAACTTGAGTTAACTCGAGTTGAATTCTTTCTGACTCGTTTTTGTTTTAGTATCATTTGACATTTTTCTTTATAGGAACATTTAAGTACCTACGATATACCTACATCATATATTAACCTACGATATAATTAAAAATAAAATATAAGTATATAATTTAACTAAGGAAAAAATATTCTTTGTGATACTAATTATCCAATTTTCTTGAAAATATTGTGATTATAAAACAATTATGAGCCTGTAAATGTACCTATGTACATACCCGCATCATAATGTAAAATAGTATTAGTCTGATTTTATTTTAAAAAGACTGCTATATAATTTCATAGTTTTATTGATAATAAATATAATTTTTTTTTAATTAAAATTCAAGCCAAAAATACATAACGATAATAATAAATAATTTTCTTTCTTACTTTAGTTAGTTAGTATAACTCTCCCAATACATTATAAATAAATAATATAAAAAAATTAAAGAATTGAAACATAAAAATATCATTTGTCTGTTCCAATTTTTTAAGCCGATGAATTAAACTGGTAAAAATTCAAACAAAGCATTCACTTGTCCATCCAGTTAACTCGAATTACGTAATTCGAGTTCAACCCGAGTTATGTGGATTTTAACTCGGGTTAAATCGAGTTTTGTTGTTTCCGAGTTGGCACATCACTAGTTTATTTCCTCAAATCAATTCAAACGTTTGTTGAGGTTTGGAGTTTGCCAAGCGTGCAGACTCGGCATTAGAGTTTCAAGAGTTTAAAGACAATGGTGGGTATTTCTAAATAAAAGGTACCTAAGTAATTATATTACTTACACTATTTTTATTTGGTTTACATTTTTTCGATATAACAACACGTGGCTACAATCATGTTAATTCAATTCAAATTACTAAACAAGCTGCAGGTAGGCATTGACCTGTAACCTTAGATTAAAACAAAAAGGGCCTGTAACGTATATATCGCTTCAGGTAGGTAACTAACATCAATAATCGACTAGGTAGGTAGTTATAACCACAAATATTATTTTTTTGTTTCAGATTTTTTTTTTTTATTTTACAAAACGTACCTACCTACAGTCATATTAAAATTACTTTCACAGTTAGTTAGACAAGCTGTAGTACCTACCTTTTAAAAACGTAAGTAGTTACCTAAGTACCTATAGTCATCTTTATTACTTACTTTCAGTTAGGCAAGCGGTAATAAACTATTAAGACTAAATACTGACAGATGTAAAATGTGATCTATTAAATTGGCCCTACTTTAGGTACCTACCTCTGTATGTATTTTATACACATTTTTTTTATTTGGTACATAAATAATAATAGCTAAGTAGAAGCATTGCCGGCGCGCTTAGCAAGCTAAAGAAGATGAAACGACCGGTCGCGTCGCGCGCGGCGGGTGTGATGAGGGGTGCGGCGGCGGCGTAGGGGGCGCTCGCGCAGCGGCTGAGCCACATGAGGCGGCGTTGCCGTTATGTACTATTTGTGCAAGGAACGGTGTTTAACCCTTTACCGCATGAATTATTAAGTAGAGGGATTTTTTTTCAAAATATTTATTAGGCATTGTTCACACCAAACGGATTGTGCGCCGCGAACTATGAGTATACTCACTGTCAGCCCCAGTGTGAACGTGAATTCAGTCTGCTGTATGCGTTCACACCAAGCCGTCAATACGCTATAGCGTACTGCATAGCGTGGCCACTGACGATCAGTTTTCCCATCAGTTGAACTGATGTCAGTCCAAAATTTGACCGTGAGTGGCTTCTTTTCTGCTTATATAGTATTCTGTGCTAATACGCTGTTACCAAAGATCTCTTTGGCTGTTACGTTCGGCTACGTAGTCAATCCGCGTCGGCCGTGCATAGACGCGTAGTTCAAAAATCGGCCTCAGAGAGTCAACGACTACGCACTAAGTATTATCGTGCCTACACCTATAGTCCGTTTTCGGTGTGAACGGGAAGTTAAATATAATTATATGGAAAAACGATAAACTGCGTAACGCGCGCTCACAGTCGGCGGCGGATAGATAATCTGTTTGTTGTGAACAATGCCTAATTGAATCGAACAGTAATAAATATTCCTTTTAAAAGCTAATTTCTTAGAGCCCCGTTGTACAACGTTGTGTATTCTCTGTGCTGTGCGTAGGTATAAGATAAAAAATTGCCTGGCAAGTGCGGGCAAAGCAGCTCCGAGCGGTCAGGATAAATCAGCGAACATAACAATTTCGTAAAAAATACTAATCGTACGAAAATTTGTTGGATTACTGATAAATCTGATTAAATATAAAATAATATGACTATTAAAGGTATAAAAATGGACGGAGCAATTTTTCTCAATACGTAATAAAGCAAATTTCAAAAAATATGTTTTAAATGGAAAATTTATTGGATTATTAAACAAAACTGTGTATTTAATGATATAAAAACATATTAAAAAATAAAAATGGACGAAGCAATTTTTCAGTGGAAGTTATAGTGGAAAATGTTAAAAGTTAAAATTTGGGGTTCTCTGAAATGGAAAAAATGTTGGATTCTTTGACACACTTATTCTAACTAGTACATACGTACGTATACAGAAAGAATTTCAGCCTGAGGAAATATTCCCAGAGAGTTATAAGCGATTTTCATATTTTGGTAAAAATACCTAACTTCTCGTAACAAATTTTGTTGGATTATTGTACATTTGTAATCTGTATTACCTAACTTCATCACATGCCAAATTTCAGAGGCAGAGGAATTTTTCGGGTTACAAAAGCCCCGACTAAAAGGGAGGGCGCGCGAGACGTGGCTACTCGCAGTCCACTCGCAAAAAAATAGAACCCGGGTCTAATCACTTTACTACGCAGGCTACTAATCACTCGCACTAATCAATCGCTGTCTACACGTGTTTACTCCTAATCACTATAAGCACTTGTACTCGTCACCTGCACTGATCACTAATCAAAGTGAATATGGTGTGTTAGGGTTTCAAAAATCTTACGAATTTATTTCATCCGTAGTTGTAATAGTGAAGACGCTAAAGAATTCATTCAACAATGATTTCGCCATTGTCCTTTGACAGTTTTGGATAGGTTAATCAGCAGGCGTGTTAATGTATTTTTATTATCACACTGCTCAAATACGCCACGCACGACCTTGCCGCCGCTGCGCTGTGAGCCAGAGCGCGAGCGACGAGCGAATTCTTTGAATATTGCGCGTCATACTATGGAAGCCTTAGCCAATGGTAATAGAAATGACGCAATGAACAAAATCTGCGGCTCACAGCGGCTTGGTCGTCGACCGACAGTCGTCGTGTGTGCGTGCGTGAAGATTTGATTGAAGAAGTGTGTGTATACGATGGCCTTTACAACGTAATTTTGTGTAGTAGAGATTACATTGCTTGGCTAGCTTGATAATTTTAAAATTAGTTTTAATCAAACAAAGTAGCGAAGCAATGTACTTCTACTCGACTGAACTGAATTAATCACCAAACAGGGCGTGTTCCTATTTTGCAAGTTTAACCCATCTCTTTCCGTAATACCCAGTAAGCATTAAACCCACAGACGTATACTATACGTCTGTGATTAAACCTTAGAATGCTCGGTAATACCAGACCTCAGAATAATAACTAAAGCATAGTTATTATTCTGAGTACCAGACACAATAGAAAATCTATTGTCTATGGCACGAGAATATGTCATGCGGTAATCAAAAAAGGTTAGGAGCTTAGATTATAACAAAAAGAGTTAGGAGTTAGGATAGGAGCCCTATTACATCTCGACTGTGTTTTTTACGTAAAATGGCCAACTTTGGCGTTATTGATCTCAGAAACATTTGACTTATTGAATAGTGTAGAATAGCTATTGGTACTATAGTTCGTAGCGGCCTCGCTGTTTGAAATTTTTACTTAACAATTTAATTAAACCTAAAATTGCATATAAAGATTTTCATAAAATGCGCGAAGGCACTTTTTTGATTGAAATACTGTTCTGAACAATGATATTATGCTTCTAAACAAATGAAATAACTGTGAATTTCTCTTATCTACGATAATATTATTGAGAAAAATTTGTACCTACTAGAATAATTGTTACTTCATGAGGAATAAAGATTTTATGATGAATTTATCTATCTGATAAAAACGATAAATACAACTAACTGCAAAATTACTACAAAATGCGAGGCGCCCGCCGGCCACAGTGGTGGATTTGAAAATTAGTGGACTTTGACACACAAGGCGTCATACTAGCTTGAAAAAATCTATATGACAGGAAATCTTATTTAAAATAATATTGTTTAATATTTTTTTCAAAATTTTGGGTGTAAACTGGTAAAAAAAAATGTATGGAGCAAAATTGAAAAATATTTTTTTCTCGGAGTGTTCAGAAGTGTTAGCAATGAAACCCCTTGTGTATTATAGTATTTATTATATTCTTTAATTTAATAAATAAATCTTTTGCATAAACTTGCCGTTTTGGCATTTATACGCTGTTGAACATCCAACATTTAAATTTAAATTATTTAATGAAATCAATATTTAATTCACTTTCTTATTTTATAGAATAATATAGTTTTGCAATATTTTCAATTTCGTTAACATTAAATGTGTATTTGATGATGATTCCTAACATTATTTCTTTAATTTTTCCCTAATTTTTTTCCCCATTTTTAAATTTGTTATGACTCATAACAAATTAAAAAAGGGGGAAAAAAATTAGGGAAAAATTAAAGAAATAATTATAATTATTATTTTAATTTTTTTTTATATTATTTATTAATTATTCAAAGGAGAATGCTCATGAAGTATGGAAAAAAAACCCAGGCCCGGCGCAAAAGAAAAGTAACTCAAAATATAGGGGAAAATATGTAATTAAATACTGCATAGGGGGCATCATCGAAATCGAAGGCTGTGTGTGTGTGAAATTGCTATTCAAAGTTTTACAGGGGTAGCATAATGTATCTGTAAAAGGAGCAGCAAACAGATACAGTTGCGGTTTAAAAGCGTATACATATAATTACATGTTTATGGCAACTTCTCTACCACTCTACTACCTACTTTTACAAGTTAATTATTAAAAATAATGTCAGATAAAAGAAAAAAACACTGTATAATTATTTAAATGTCCTTTTTATTTAAATAATTACGCTTAAAAGTTAACGTCTAATAGGACATGATCCAAAAATAGTGCGGGAAGCTCTAACTGTTCCTCATGTCTAGCCCACCCTAAGTAATATAAAACGCTCATGACGTGGGCGCAACAGCCCAATATTCTCCTCCCGTAAATGCAGGAACAGTAATATCCGGATATGCCATTCCTGCCATTTTCCCTTTTATAAAGAATGTAGGTGTATTTATAATATAATAAATAATAGATCTTGCTTCTTACGTGTCTCGATTGTATGCGACATAAGGATTAACTCAGGATGATGAAACACTTCAAGCTCATAAACACCTGTTTGCTTGATATTATGCTCACTTCAATAAAAGCGGGCGATTTTCAGATGATACGTGCCAACAGCAATCAAAATCAAATCTTCATGTTTTCGTCTTAGGAAGTCTGTCAATTCAGGAACATCGGCTTGCATCCGTATAAACGCCACCCTTTGTCGATTTAATTTGTATTCAAGCACGTAATCACATAAATGATTGTGATTGTGATAATTTACATTATTTATTATTTCAATGAATTGGTTTGTGTACCTGCTGTCCTCGTAGGGCTCTTGAAAACAGTTGACGATGGCAGCGGCTATCTTAAAATCCTTATTTTCATCCATTATCTATATCCATTTTCTCCAATAACCAATCGATAAGCAAACTCGGAATCCAAAAATAAAAAGCATTAGGTACCTAGTCGATTAAAATAGAATCGGATAAAAATGACAGGAAAAACGCACAGATCACAACGAATACTGCGCGGTGTACGCCGACTAACGAAGATTATTACTTGCTCCTCGGACCATGTAATATTTGGTCCGAGACTTGCTTGGTGTTTCAGTTGGCACTTTAAACCATAGCTCCCCAGCTGCATAATTATGTTACCCCTGTAAAAACTTAGAATAGCCATTTCACACATATAGCCATTGATTTCGATGATGCCTCCTATGCAGTATTTAATTACTTATTTTTACCTATATTAGAGTTACTTTTCTTTTGCGCCGGGCCTGGGTTATTTTTGAGCATTGTCCTTTATAGGTTACATCTTCAGTCCACTTCGCCATTTTGCAAAACAAGCGAGCGTCCTACGCCAAACGCTAAACACTAATCACTAAACACTGCTGTCCAGACGTGTGTAGTGCAGGCAGGCTGCGAGTCAGGGGAAAGGAAAGGCGCGCGGGAAGTGGATACTCGCAAAAAAATAGAAACCGCGTCTAATCACTTCACTACGCAGGCTACTAATCACTCGCACTAAAGGCCTGTATTCACTTTAAGGCTCCTACCATCGCCAACGACCTTGAGCGTACGGGCGGAGCTTATACTTCACCCCCGCACTACCCGCTGAAAAATATCGCGCGCGCCAAGAAGTATCAATGTTCAACTCTAGGTTTGCTATTACTACAAGAGATGGAAAAAAGTGCTTATTTTTTTAACCTTTATGCGTTGTACGATTTTCAAAAAGCATGCTTATAAAAATTCTTTTTTGCTTATTACTTACAAAAAGCTGGCTATGTTGTGTTGAAACGAAAAAAGTAAAGCTGTGAGTGTTAGCACGTTGTTAACATAATTTGTTGTCAACGTGTTTCGTTGTCATTTAAATAAAAATTAAATATTAAGTTGTACGACGTAAATATTAAATATGTAAACAAAACCGTTAATAATTAACCGATCAAATTAAGTGCAATTCTGTGCAACGCATTTTGTCGCAGCCAGCCTTTGTCGTGTTTTGCTCATTATTGTTTTAACAACAATAATGTTTCATAAATAAAACCTCACATATTCATTGTATAGCCTGACCAGAAAAATAGAAAACCTGCTACCCTATCGGCTAAAAAATATGAATATGGACATGGGCTTCATTTGACATTTGAAGCCCATAATATGCCCATATAAGGACAAAATATGGGCTGCAAATGTCAAATGAAGCCCATGATGTCCATATTCATATTTTTTGCCCATAGACCCGCAGGTCATGATGCGGAAAACTAATGACACTAATTTCCTTTACTGGCAACAGTAACTATAAAACGTCATTATCATGACATCATTGTCATCTGTTCATTGCTGACAAAGTGTCAGCACGGACTATTTATCGTTAATTTTGTTATTATTTGATATGTTGTTATTAGTTTTATTTTTAAGCGTTATAATGCTTAAAACTATTCATATAGTCGTGAGAGAAAAGTAGTTTACAATGTATAAATATTTGTTGGAGAGAAAGCTCAAGGCTTAGATGAATGATTGGCCTCGATTTTTATTGTACTTGTTAGTTGTGTTCAAAAAAGGCAATAAGTTTTTTATTTTAATAAATTGTTAACATCCCTCCCCCCACACCCCCCGATCCCCAATTTAGGAGACGCGTTTGTACATTTTTACCTATTTTATTCAAGTTTTAAGTAATTTATGTTTTTTAGGTGTGTCTCGTTCTTTTGTAATGAAATTAAAAAGAGAAGGACATACGTCAGCTGTATTTTCTACGCCTAAGAAAAATAAACCAAAACCAAAAAAGAAAATTAAACTAGATGATTTTGAAGTGTGCAATTATTCATAAAGTTTATGAATTTTATCCAGTTCGTAAAGAAGTACCGAGTGATTTATGTGGGTGGCGGTGAAAGTGATTCATTATGCAATGGAAGTTACAATGAGTCTGATATATCTGAAATCCAACCATTGGTGCAATCTGATAATGATGAACATGAAATGTCGTATGATATAGTTGAATACCTATTTAGATAGGTACTGATTTTGATTAATGATAGCTATTAAAAATCTGGCTTTTATAATTTTATTTCATTGACCCTTGACTTTGTTATGTAGGCATATCTACAGGAGCACGTTAGATTACATCAATCCAGAATCAGAAATGTTCTTTTTTGGATTCCCAATGACACCATAATAAATAAATTAATGATAGGTACTATGTCTAACAGTATGAAAAAATTTTAACGCTTGCCAATTCACATGGGTATGACTTTACTTAGTGTTGCAATAAAAAAAGGATTTGAGGCGCCCCTAGACCAGGTTTTTTATTTTTCTGGTCAGGCTTTAAATAATAATATTATATCACGTTATCTGGTGAGTAAAATGTTTTTTTTTGCTTTTACAGTTTTAGCTCATGACCTCGGGGATATTTTGTAAAGGCGTCATAATTTAAAATGGTCATTTTAGGTTGGTGTTTTGAGTCACACTTATTCAGTGGCTTTCGGATCTGGGGGAGTATTTTGCCCAACATCCTTTGGGTTTGCTTTTGTTTCTGCATGAGATTAGGTAGGTAGTAACTTTTTTTAACGGCCCTTTGTAAAAACTGTGTATCAGACATTAGGTACTAATAAGGGCTGCGTAATGTAATGTGTTACTATATGGCTGTAAGATTCAATTTGATTTACAGTGAATACGACACTAATAATCACGCTAAACAATTAACTGAATTTCTGTGGGAATTGAACTCGTAGGTATGAATTAAGAGCGTAACCCATCTGTTTTACAATAATTTTATAGACAGACACTCGTCAATAAAACAATAGGTACTCTTAACAAAGAAAAATACTGGATCAAATATATGCATAAATATGTATACCTAGGTAGGTACCTCTAGATTGAAAACATACCTATGAATATTATCGATACGTAGTACTATTATTTATTCTGTGTCGATACCTGCAATTTAAATTGACGTAAAGCACATTTTGGCTAAAGCGAGCTATGAATGCCGTCTTAATTTATTTTTTATTCTCTTTTTTTCTGTCTAATCCATGTAGCAATACGGCCAATAATACCTACCTAACTATTTTAGACACATTGAAAATGAGACTTAAAGAACGTTTTCAATGTCAAGTTATACATTTTTAGGTCCATGTCATGTGATGTTCATACATTAATGCTTAACGTAAAAAACGTCAAAATCTTATTTCGTTACTTACTCGTAAAAGCCCAACCATATATAAAAATGGTCATACAGAACATTTTAATGACTTTTCTTAGATGTAAGGCACATCCATTTTCCTACGAGTTTGCAAAATACTATTTGCAAAAAAAATTACTTATTACAAAAAATATTTTTAAAACACGCTCTCCAGTCAAATGACCACTCTAGTATTACTCATGAAACACGCCGTCCGATCACTGTCCAAACTAAATATCAAATACTATTTCGAAATAGAAATTTTGCCTGCTCTCACACGCAACGCAGCACAGGTTCGTCTAGCAACACGTCTCGCCCCGCACTGACTGCTTGGACGAGAGCGGGGTGACAGTAGGAACTTAGTCGGAGTTTTTGAGAAATAACATAATATTTATTGGATTTTAAAAAATTAAGAAAACCATGTTATTCCTTGTTGGTTTATATAATAGAATATAAATTTTCATACGTTTGTGATTGAAATTATTTTATTTTTATTTATTTTATTTATACACAAAACAGAGTCTCAACAAAAAATTAAAAATAACAATAGCAGCATTTTCTAACATAGGTATGCTGGATCTCCACTAATTTGTGCAAACAGCATGCATAATCGAATACTTAACACTACATAAAAACGATAATATTAAACTACAGTAATTAAAAAAAAACTAATAATAACAGTTCAGATTTAGATAAATAAATAAATTAATAATTAAAATTAATAATCAATTAAAAAAAAAAACATTACCGAATTCGCTAATACAATCAAAAACTTAAATTGTTAATAAAATAGAAATATAAATGGAATTGGCTAGAACAAAAATTATCAAAATTATTAAATCAGAATAAAAATCATTAAAACAATAAATTATAACAAACAATCGCTAACAAATAACACATCAAACAACTGCATACACGTGAACATTGCTTTTTCTAAATGTTACTTTTTAAAAATGACTTCCAACTACCGATTGATAGTTGGCAGATGTCAGGTACTCCATCAGTCCGAGTCAGTAACGCGTTGTATTCCCGGCACATTCTAAATATGGGGTTATGGAAAGAAACGTTATTGTTGCAAAAGGGAACCGAGAAAAGGTTGAAGCAGTAAAATGGTTTCAACTGGAAAAATAGGGGTAACTTCAGATATTTTTTTTATTTTTTTTTTCTGGTTAAAATTGAAAAAGAAAAAAACCAAATTACTAATCATATCTTGGTAATTACTGTGTATTTTTTTTGTTTCCGAAAGTACCATATTTTAGGAAGAAAATGGTTACAAAGTTACTTAGTTTCGCGGTATTTTACGACGGATGTAGTGCGAGTGCAGGTGATTAGTTGCGAGTGAATATTGCGAGTGATTAGTGCAGGTGTGTAGTGCGAGTAGTGTCCAATTTTGTCAAGTGGCTGTGTTTAGTAAATTCAGTTGTTAGCCGTCGACCAGCAAGTACGGATGCACGTCAAGAAGCGCGCTTGCAATTGCAAGAAATAATGAAAGAAATTTTAAACGCAGTGGTGTCTGAAACCAAAGAAAAAAAGGGGGGGGGGAGAAATTACGGCGAAATCAAAGGAATAATTAATTATTATTTTTAATTATTTATTAATTATTCTTTATAAGTTAGGAAGTGTATAGAGTGCCGCAAGCGGCACTGTATCTCCATCGGTTAGGGAACCGTAAGTTTTGCGGTATAATAGTGACACCGCTTAAGCTGGCGTAAAGTTTTTGTTAGACAACAGAAATACTAACTGCCCTACTCCTGTAGGTCACGTGATAGGGTAGAAAAAGACAATCGCGAAGCGCAGCGTGGCGATTGTCTTGAATTTCGAGGTTATTTCTTTTTATTAGACAACAGAAATCTAACTCCATACAAAAATATCTTTTGAATATTATGTCGTCTGAACATTATGACAAAAAAAATATGTTACGGTTCCCGAACCGATTGAGATAGAATGCCGCTTACGTGGCACTCTATACGCTTCGTACTAGGATGCCGTCAAATTACGGCATCGTAACCGATCGTACTATGTTGCCGCTTGTGGCACTCTATTCACTTCCTACACTTTGTACTAGGATGCCGTAATGACGGCATCGTAACCGATCGTACTAGAATGCCGCTTGTGGCACTCTATCCACAGCCTATAAGTTATGTCTTCGGTCTACTTCGCCATTTCGCAAAACAAGCGAGCGTTCGGACAAAACACTAATCACTAAACACTGCTGTCCAGACGTGTGTAGTGCAGGCAGGCTGCGAGTGAGGGGAAAGGGAGGGCGCGCGGGAAGTGGCTACTCGCAGTCCACTCGCAAAAAAATAAAACTATCACTTCACTACGCAGGCTAATAATCACTCGCACTAATCAACCGCTGTCCATACGTGTTTACTCATAATCACTAAGCACTTGCACTCGTCACCTGCACTAATCACTAATCAAAGCCTGCGTAGTAAAGTGATTAGAAGCGGTTTCTATTTTTTTGCGAGTGGACTGCGAGTAGCCACGTCCCGCGCGCCCTCCCTTTCCCCTCACTCGCAGCCTGCCTGCACTACACACGTCTGGACAGCAGTGTTTAGTGAGTAGTGTTTAGAGTTTTGCGTCGAATGCTCGCTTGTTTTGCAAAATGGCGAAGTGGACCGAAGACATAACCTATGAATAATTAATGAATAATTAAAAATAATAATTAGTTATTCCTTTAATTTTTTCCCCCTAATATTTTTTCCCCCGTTTTTTTTTATTCTTTTTTTCTTTGGTTTCGGACACTACTGCGTTTAAAATTTCTTTCATTATTTCTTGCAATTGGCTACTTGACAGTTTTTGGAAAAGTATTTAAAAAAATACAAACGCTTATTTAATACCCCGTACAATATTTTTTTTCTCGAAAAAGCTTTATTTACTTAATAGAAAATAATATATTTTTCTTCATTAATTTCATATTTAGCGCGAAAACGGTTGGTCACGTGACATTTTGCCCTGTGACGTCACATTTCACTAAACAAAGAAATATATTGAAACCCTAGTTTTTGTTTATTTGTGAAATGTGACGTCACACGAAGCTCAATCATGGCCGCCCGTGTTTCGGGTCTTGTAATCCACAGATAAAATATTGCAAATTTATTTTGTAAAAATAAAATATTTAGAAATTATCTTAATAAAAAACAACTAA
This sequence comes from Scoparia ambigualis, assembly GCA_963921215.1. NCBI lineage: Eukaryota > Metazoa > Arthropoda > Insecta > Lepidoptera > Crambidae > Scoparia > Scoparia ambigualis. Next base: position 24,488,559 of record OY992522.1, on the reverse strand, counting down.
GTATTGGATAATTATCGTTAAATTATAAAATACCATAACAGACATATTTTATATTTTATTGTTACAACTGTCAAATAGCCAATAGCAAGTGCGCTTCTTGACGTGCGTCCATACTTGTTGGTCGACGGCTATAACCACGGAGCAAAAACAAAGAGGAGGTGTTGCAATCAATGTAGTCCAGCAACTATCAATGTAGTCCTGACGTCACACCGTAGTTGAACTACTTACGACCAGGTGTCGCTTTCGTCAGTACAACTCTCGTTGGCTGGCGAATAGGTTGTTCGTGGCTTATTCAGTCTTTTAAAGAATTATAAAAAATTCTCGACCCGAACTTTTTGTTAGCATGAAGTGCTGTGTTGTATCGTGTAGTAGTTACACGGATAAAACGAGATTAAACGGAATAAACATATCTTTCCACTCTTAAGTAATATTTAAATTAAATTTATACTTCATCAAATAAAGTTAAGACATACACGACATCTAGTGAAATATAGCAGAACTTTTATGACAACTCTGCTAATCTCGTAAATTAGGTTGGTACTTGCTTTGGCTACTGGCCACTAGATGTTTTTCTCCTATTTGGACTCCCTCCGCAACCCGCGCAGCTGAGACACTATTATTATATGAAAAAAGTTGTTACAACACCTCCTCTTTGTTTTTGCTCCATGGCTATAACTGAATTTAATAAACACAGCCCACTTGACAAAATTGGACACTACTCGCACTACACACCTGCACTAATCACTCGCAATATTCACTCGCAACTAATCACCTGCACTCGCACTAATCAAAGTAAATACAGGCCTTAATCAATCGCTATCCACACGTGTTTACGTCTAATCACTAACTTGCACTCGACACCTGCACTAATCACTAATCAAAGTGAATACAGGCCTTTAGACTTTTTTCCTATGGTTTCAAAAATATAATTACTAATATAAAATATAATTTAAAAAATTATTAATATAATATAAAGAGTACCTACATAATTTTAGTTCTTCTGTGTGAGCTCAAAACACAGTAAGTGACTAAATGGACAATTATGCAAATGATCCTAATGTGGACGTCTCTTTTACTCCCTAATGTTGTTTTCTCTTTTACTTCCTAATATTGCCTTCTCTTTCACTCTAATATTGACCTCTCGTTTACTCTTAAGTCATACTAGACGCTGATTGATCGAATATGCTCCTTGTGACTCATGCTAGTTGGGACCAGATGAATGTTATAAAATATACGAGAGGTCTTGAGGGTGCGTTGTTAGATATTCATCTCTTGAAGAATCGACATAACTGGAAACTTGAAAGTGAAGAAAAAAGTACTTGATATCATGGCTCGATTTGGTCTGGACATATACGTATTTCTACGAGAAGGAGATCTCAAGAACTACAAACGACTACATCAAGCAATTTCAGACTGCATTTAGGTCGAAATTCCACAAGAAGATTCTGAAAGAATATTGAATTTTGCAAGATCTCTCACAGTCAACTTTAATCGAAGATGGACCGACGCACATACAACTCAAAAAACTTTCATGAACAAACACATGAACTGGTTAGAAACAAGAATTAAGTGGCCTCAATGTAAATCCGTCAATCTCGCTGATATTTTTGAAGAAACAGATAATTTGGAACAAGATCATCTACATTAGCACAAGCAACTGATATTGCCATTGCATCCACTTCAAAGACGACTAGCGACATGCACACTTCTACAGACATTCAATCAAGAAAACCGTTTGCAGACTTGGGAAATAAACAGAAGAAAAGGCGATGGGGTACATTAATTTACTATCCAGAGAGGAAGGAATTGTCTTTTGTTTTTGTCACAAAATTTAAATCTAACGGGAATAAAGTTCTTGCCCGCATCATCGATCATCTTATGAAGAATTCTGAAAAAGTCAAAGATGTCGATTCATTTTTATTCAAGAAAGAAAAGGGAGACAATGCAGGAAGATCAAGCTTTGGCTCTTACTACTTCATTGGATCTATCAAAGTGGAAATATCTAACTTAAAATTTTGCATTGTCACATTGCGAGACTTCTGTGCAACTTTCATCGTACCACAAATTATTAGAAGCTAACAAGATGTGTTATCCTGATGCCAGAGATATTGAAATATCAGAAGACGGAGTAAAGATGAACCTACAACCATTACGTCGTTGGTGACGAATTAAATATTTCTAGTGGAAGTTTGAAGCTAACTAGCAAATGGGGATTCGATGGATCATCAACACAGAGCAATTACAAGCAAAGAAGTTTAGTGAACTGGCAGAATTTGACGACTCGTCCAAGAAGCGGCAATGAAGGAAGAAATACAGAATTTAGCTGTTTCAAGAAGCGGAAACTTTGAAATTACTCATGAGCTGCACATGACAATGATTGATGGCAAAGTGACTACTATAATTATAGATACTCCATCTGCAGCTACTTGCAATGTGTGTCTTGCAAAACCTAGTGAGATGAATGACTTATCGCGAATATAACTCTTAACACTTCATATGTGGATCCAAAGCATGGAATGTCTTTTACACATATTGTATAATGTGGGTTTTGAAATGTGGAGTGCACGAGGCGACAACCAAAACCTCAAGAAGTTTAACAAGAACATGGTGTAATCGGAGTTCAAACAACAGATGGGACTTTTGATTGATGTTGTCAGACAGGGCTTTGGAACTACCAATGATGGGAATACAGCCAGAAGATTTTTTCAGGAATATGAAAAGTCAGCTCAAATGACGAAGATACGAAGACGAAGAAGATTTTGGTTGGTGGTAGGGCTGTTAAGTCCGCCTGGCTAGCTACCACCATCTTATCTAAGTCTGTCGCCATAACAACGATGTTTATAGCGTTGTTGTGTTCCGGCAGTTTGAGATAAGATAGCCAGTTCCTCAGTGGTTGAGGATTCTGGGTGAAGCGCGCATCCACCTTCGGCCTTATCGTCACTTACCATCAGGTGAGATGAACGCCAAGCGCTTACCCGTTGCCAATAGAATATAATAAAAAGATAGATGCAGATTTGATTAAACACTTCGCAGTCATATTGCAAGTGATATCTTCTGGGCATGCTATAAATATCGATAGATTCAGGGAATACTGCAGGGAGACAGTTGAGATTTTTGTTCATATTTTACCCATGGTACAACATTCCTTCCAGTGTACACAAGATGCTAATTCATGGTCCTGACATATGCAAATATTTATCTTGCCTTCCAATCGGGATTTTGTTAGCGGAAGCAGCGGAAGCAAAGAATAAGGATTTCCGGAATACTAGAGAAAGTCACACCAGGAAAACAGGAAGATCACAAAATAATGAAGACATTTTACATTTTTTTTTTAAGTTCAGATCCTTATTTAAAACCTAAATACATTAAATCTAAAGCATCCAGACTGTTTCCGGAAGCTATGCAGTTGCTGATATCAGAAGAATTTGAGGAAGAAATAGAAGTTGATGAAGTTCCAGAAAATGTGCCAGATCCTTTAGAATGATTTCTGTTGTACTTTTCCAATAGTAATTTGCATGCTCAATTTATTTGTTTAATTTTATAAAATGTATGTTATTTTGTAATTTGATAACTGTGTTAAAATATGTTAATGCTATTTAATTTTTATTGCTGTAATTTTTCTAAACTGCCTAAAAGTCCTTTTCAGGGCTATCTAAAAGACATTTTATAGTCTTTTCAACAGCTTTTTTCAAAGCTAACATATGTTTTCAAAGATTCTAAGAACAAGTCAAGTCAAAACATCTAATGAATCATTTTACACTGTGTTTGTTTTTAAATAGAAAGCTTTAAAAGAGTTAGTTCTTAGGTAAGTATAAGAGAAATAAATGAAATGGAATAAGAACTAAGCTTATATCAATATCTTTGAATGATTTGTGTGACAGTTGTGAAAATTTATTTATTTATTTTATAAGGTAGGTACTTAATTAGAAACTTTTGGAATTATATTTATTATTTTCGGATTTAATGAAATATACGCTAGAGTTCAAAATAGGTGTAACTTTATTTAAATGATTGCAAAACTATATTATTCTATAAAATAAGAAAGCGAAATAAATATTTATTTTATGAAATCATTTAAATTTAAATATTGGATGTTCAACGCGTCTAGAAAAAACAATTTTTAATTTTGCTCCATACGTTTTCTTCGTAACATTTTTTTTTACCAGTTTACACCCAAAATAATGAAAAAAAAAGCAATATTACTTTAATATTATTTTTAATAAGATTTCCTGTCATATAGAATTTTTAATCTAGTATGACGCTTTGTGTGTCTAAGTCCACTATTTTTCAAATCCGGACCACTGTGGCGGCCGTCCGAACTCAGCTTATTCACGCAGAGTGGATTATGTAATATTATGCATGAATTTATTATCCTATTCCGATGAAAACGATAAATACAACTGCAATATTAGGTACTACAAAATGGGCATTTTTCGCAAAAATCACAGTCGAGATGTAATAGGCCTCTTAGGCCTAGGGAGGCGCTCTGTATGGAACAATCTGCGTCCGCAAAACTACCTACCCACCACTAGGTTTGATATGTATAGATAGACTGCAACGCACTGCTCTTGAACTATTTAATAGTACTCCTTCCTGAGTTACGGTAGAACTGAACCTGACTTAAAAATATCTTATCAATATCATGAATAGAATAAACTTACACACTTGAGCCACCACACCACACGCTCAGACCAAATAAAAAAAAATTTTTGGTCTGAGACCACACGTTAAACGTTATAATAATATTATTATTAAGAGTATATTTTTAATAACATACCTAGTTAACATTTTTGATTTTATAAAGAATTTACTTCAAAGGTAATTTACGTAAACGTGAAGTTTTTTTGAGTGCCTAAGCCTAGTTCACATCTCTTCTGCTAGTAATTTAGCCGAGCAGCGATACATTGCTTAGCTACTTAGAGAGTACAGAATAGTGTAGAATAGCTTAAAATGCTTTAACCATTTTGATGCTGAATAGACCACAATATGTATATATGAAGAATGTTATGAGAGTAAGGGATGAATTTTATTATATTAGAATGGGCCGTGCACGGGGCGTGCCCCGTCCGGGCCCGTAGGGCGCGCTGTTTTGAGACGTTGCATACATTTTGTATGAAGCAGTTCATATTACACAGTGCACGATCCGTGTCCCGTCCGGGCCCGGACGGGACACGGCCCGCTCTAATGTAAATATAAAATGTATGCAACGTCTCAAAGCAGTGCGCCGTACCGTATGGGCCCGGACGCGCGCACTCCGTGCACGGCCCGCTCTAATATAAATCATCCCTAGGGATGAATTATATTGGAGCGGTTACACGGATCATGCACGGTGTAATATGAAATGCTTCATACAAAATGTATGCAACGTCTCAAATCAGTGGCGCCGTCCGGGCCCGGACGGGGCACGCCCCGTTCACAGCCCGCTCTAATATAAATCATCCCCTATATGATGATTTATATTAGAGCGGGCCGTGCACGGGGCGTGTCCCGTCCGGGCCAACCGGGCCCGTACTGGACACAGATCATGCACGATGTAATATGAACTGCTTCATACAAAATGTATGCAACGTCTCAAATCAGTGGCGCCGTCTGGGCCCCGACGGGGCACGCCCCCTGCACGGCCCGCTCTAATATAAATCATCCCTAATGCATCTCTAAAGGTATGATTCCGAACTCCGCTGCACGCAGCAGTGCTGCCGCAGCGGAGTTCGGAATCATACCACCCAAGGATGTGGTCAAATGTAGGTTAGTGAAATTTGTGGTCTCTGTCTACCAATCCGGGAAGCGGGCGTGAATCGTGATGGTAGAGGTAGGTAGGTAGGTAAGGTAGGTAGGGACAATGGCGGACTCCGTCGCTTTACCAATCTAATAAGCTCTAAATCCCTTGCACACCGCGTCGTCTATTTGGTACGGGCACGTACCCGGGCGGTCGGTGCGCTTTATACGAAAATCGCTGCAAAGTGGTAAAGCGACGGTGACCCCGACGGTACACATAATAACAAAATACTAATAACACGCGTGCAGCAGACGCCGCCGCCGCGCCGCCGGCGCGCGGTGCTGGCCGCCACAGCACAGAATAATATACAAGCAGAAAGTTCAATGTTTAAACACCGAATGTTATGCAATAAAAATATCGTAGAAAATATCAAATAAAAATATTCACTTACGAATTAACGATAAATCGTAAGAAATAATAAGACTTTTATTTTGTTAGCGAAAGAGCTTACAATCGATTGCAGCCAAAAATATTCAATAAATAACTAGTTAAAACGGAATATAGAAACGTATCATAGAAAAATGTGCCTTAACACAAGGGGCTCTGAAGTCAATTTAGATTGATAGCTTAGGTCGTCTGTCTCTGTCGTCAGTTTGTCGTGCAGCTACGCTACGCGGCCTACGCTACTCGGTCGAGGAGCTCGACGGTGGCGCAGCGGCTAGCACGTTCGGCTTGCGATCTTGCTCGCTAAGCCACGTTCGCAATGCCGGGTCGCTGGATGGGTGACCAAATTTAAAACATCTCGAGATCCTCCGTGCTTCGGAAGGCACGTTAAACGGTGTTGGTCCCAGTTGCTGTCATAAGATGACAGTCGTTAAAACCCGCATTGGGCCAGCGTGGTGGGTTATGTATGACCCAATATCCCCACGTTTAAAATTAGTTTCCACCGACGTGTTCAATAGCATCACATTTATCAGTCTCATAATAATTTCACAATCAATCAATCGTTTAATTCAATAATGTTTCCAAAAACCTACAGCCCGAAGGTTTTAACACGAGCGTACCTACCATATCATGAACCGCTTATAACTACCTAGTTTACTCGTGTATCACTTTCCTTTACAAAAAATCTAAAAAATGTTATATTTGAGAGGGATTCATGCAACCAAAAACAGCGTCAAGATTGCTCCTTTCCTTACCCATATTAGTAAGTACTTGAACTTTTTTTAATCGAACAAATCGCACGCTTACTGTTTAAAAAATCTACAGATCTCGTGCTCTACACGACTTGAAATGGCATTGAAAATGTACCTACTTATTATAGATTATCGAATACAATTTTCAGTAAGAACGCGTAATTTTTCTTTCAATAATTTTAATTTTTTTTCAGAAAAAAAAAAAAAATTTTCAAAACCAACTTTTCAAAATATTTTTAGATCATCTTAAAACCCTTCGAATTCCGCGTCTTTTGAGATATCACGCGGTGGGCGGATATTGCACCTCGCGCCGCGCAAACTCGCGGCTAACTAAGGGCACCTCTACAGCCTCAACCGTCACTAATATAAAAAAGTGTAGTAAGGTAAATGTTCCTTAGTTCAATAACGAGGTGCTTTTTTTTAAACTTTTTAAATTCGGCCCCGTTCTTGAGAAATCGGGAATTTTCTGGGAAAACACACGATTTATCGGTCAAAAAAAGTCGGTTTTTTTTCAATTTCCAAAAATAGTTTTTGACTTTTCCAAAATATTTTTACATAATTTTAACCCCTTCGAATTCTGCGTCTTTTGAGCCCTCATACGTCCTCGTGGCCTTAAACTGTGGCTGGCTCGCGCTTCGTCCGTTACTATGAAGTTACAATACTGATATTACTGGGGTTAATCCTTATCTTCAAATTTTGTGTAAGTGCATCCGATCGCTTTTGTTTTACCATCCTGTGAACTTTCCACTTGCGAAAATAAAATAAACTGCCGCGTCGTCGTCGGTCGCATCCTGCGTACTGCGTGCGTGCGTGCGTGACAGACACTCCATTAAATTGTCTGCGCGCGCGGACCGACCTGTAGTTAGGTGAATAATGTCGACCGAATTACGAAGAACACCAGGACCACAGTATAAATTTAAACTAAAGCAGTAGGGGCTACCAGACTGCGTTAACTAAACAAAAACTTTTTCAATTTTACAAAAATAAGAGGACAACCCTAACGCTCAATTGGCGCGTAGGTATATAAAACAACAAAAAGGCCTAGTTTCCGTACCGCTTTAGCTTATATTTATACTGTGCCCGGACACCCCCCTGGCCACGGCACCTACTATTAGTTACTTATTGTGTGGCCACGGGCCGCGCGACGCGGTGTGTGTGGCTATTAAATTTAATAATAATTGTAACAATCGTATCGTACCTTCTAGATGCGTACTTCCTGCGATATCTTTAATATATTTATAGGTAAGTACCTACCTGTGCTAATAACAACTTATGAAAATTCCCATCTGCTGCTAGCTAAAAATCTCATACTTACTTAAGTGTGTGTCATCATTCATTACCGTCACCGTCATTACCTATTTATTATTTGCAGTGTGCTTCTCTTTGAGAAAAGCCTGGTTGCTCTTCCACAAAGAGAATGTCTTTGCTCTTCAACCTATTTTTTCAACAAAGGTGCTCCCTCAAAGAAATAATAATGAATGGCTGTGGTTATTGCTTTAAGGTGCTACGTACGTAATACTATCGACATAAATTTGTCCTTGGTGCTATTATATACTATACTATAATATATACAATACTATTATAGGTACTACAATCTATAGCACGCTCTTGTGCTGGTGCTATTGCAAAACTTGTTAATGTTATTGCTTTTTGACATAAATGTATTTTGTTATGCGTACTAGATGGCGCTACTATACCTGATAAAGAATAATTTACTCTTGGCTCGTTTTTCCTTCTCGTTCAAATGTTCATTGATTTTAGCACACTAATTATAATTATTCGCTAATGATTACCTAAATATTTCCATATGTACATTATGAATGTGACTTTACGTAGTTAGGAACTTACACGACTTACAGTGTCGCATTGTATAAAATAGCCGAGAGTTCTTCGATTACTATAATAAACTACGTTATCATAATAATACACGAACGAACATTATATTATAAGGCGTTCATTCAAATGGTTTACAATTTAAACCTCTGGTTTTATTATTTAAGACTGAAATAATTCATTGTTATTGTTTAAGTGTTAGGTTATTAATTTACCAAACTTTAGAGCTTAGAACTACATAAAAATTAGCATTTACTCATTTATCATTATAAGTCCATGACCGCCTATTTAACAGCCAGGTACCTTTAAAATTCATCTCATTAGTCATTATTAATTATTTTTTAAAAGATAAGTATACTTATTTAATTTAGTCTGTGCTTGTTTACAAGAAAATTAGTTTTATTTTTTCTCCGCACAGCGCAACCCAAACAAATTGTATTTGTCAAGTCATGTGCTGCCACCTGCATTTTTTTAAAGAACTAATGTTGTCAGTGTTTCAATATTAAAAATATATTATTATTAGTAGTTTTATAGTTCATGCCGATAACCAGTCACTGTAATTATACAGATTAACAACAGTCTTCTTAAAGATAATTAAAGTTAGTTTAAAGGATAAGAAAAGTTAATAAAACACGTCAACAATTCTTGGGCTGGTGGGTTAATATTAATTTAACAAAACAATTGACTTTTCTTGCTCTTTTATTCTTGTAATTAGTATTGATTGTTTTATCACGGAGTGATTTGATTATGCCCATGAACCTAATTATGCCACCATTGACTTCGCTATGATAGGCTTAGTGATAATACTAAGCATATTGGTATTTTTACAGCAGCTTTATATTGTTTTCTAAGATTTACGTGAAAACTACACATTGATATGAAACACTTTTTACGGGTAGAACTCGCATTTATGAGGTTTTTTTTAGTTTTTGTCTAGTTTTTTCATTTCGAATTAGATCGGCCGATAACATTAAGGTATGATTTACTTTAAGCTCTAATGATTAATGAGACCATCGAAAAAAGGAAACCTCAAAAACTTCAGTTAAGTCTGCGAAGGCTTTTAATTTTATCTTCTTATAATGGGAGAAGCCAACTTTAGAATTATTAAGAATAAATAATATTATAATGTTTAAAAAAACACAGCAAAATCTTAAATAAATAATTGTTGGATTTAGAAAAATATTTAAAGCAAAATTGGAACTACTGATAAAAGTGATAAAACACAGATAAAGTAAAGATATTATTAACAAACGCTATCATCAATAATATTTTTGTTGCTTGTTTCACTTTTTAATAATTTTATAGAGATTATACGACTCTAACACTAGTTAATAAAAATTAACGTGCAAAGATTTATTATTAGTAGGTATCATACATAGGCAAATATAATAATATATCGTCCTTGTAAGTATGCAAACTCTTAACACTTCATTTGTTCCACCTTCCTACTACAAGATTTAATAAAGAGCCCGCGGCCCGCCACCGGCAAGCTACGCCGCTGTTACGCTTACTGTCACTCTACATTATTATTATATGACAGACAATTTTATGGCAGCCAGTCTTTGACGATGTCACTGGACTGGGCTCACTGGTCACTGGTAAACAAATAAATGTCCAAAGTGAGTTAAAATACAAATAAGGCGATAGGTAATTATCGGTTTTTTATCTTTTTATACTTGTTCAGATGTTGTTACTTTTTCGAATTGAAAAATTTGCTCATAAGTAAAAAATGGAGTTTAAAGGCGTTATTTATTGATAAACGAAAATTGAAAAGAATACGGTAGTAAAACATATTATAGGTTCATGGTAAAACATGCTTGTAGTAGTTTTATGTAAAAAGTTGGCAACATTGTCATAATTGACCGCCACCCGTGAGCGAATTGTTCGCTCGATCTCGCTCTCTCGGTGTCGATCGAGTTCGGTAGTGGAAGCCATTTTATTCTCGTGAATGTGACAAAGTATTTTTGGACTTTTTCGTATTTTAGTTATCGTGTCAATGTGTGCCTGTAATGAGAGGCGATTGTGACGAGTGTTAGTGCTATAAAAATTGAGAATGTACGTGTTTCAAATCGGTTTGTGTTGACCTGCCCCGTTTCTTACGCGGTCACTTCAGGCAGGCATCGATTAGTGCAACAAGGCGGCCTCTATAATCACGGCAAGTCGAGTCTCGAGACTAATTTGTGGTGTGCGCCATGGGCAATAATGCTGCCACCGCTAACAAGAAGGTGGATGCCGCCGAAAGTGTCAAAGAGTTCCTTGATCAGGCCAAGGAAGATTTCGAGGAGAAATGGAAGAAGAATCCTACCAACACCGCCGGACTGAACGATTTCGAACGAATAAAAACGCTCGGAACGGGATCATTCGGGCGAGTCATGATAGTTCAACATAAACCGACGAAAGAATATTACGCTATGAAAATATTAGATAAGCAAAAGGTTGTAAAACTAAAGCAAGTGGAACACACATTGAATGAGAAACGTATTTTACAAGCTATTAATTTTCCCTTCTTGGTGAGCCTCAAGTTCCATTTCAAGGACAACTCGAACCTGTACATGGTTCTGGAGTATGTGCCAGGCGGTGAGATGTTCTCGCATTTACGCAAGGTGGGTCGATTCTCAGAACCGCATTCGCGTTTCTACGCGGCGCAGATCGTACTCGCCTTCGAATATCTACACTACCTTGACCTCATCTATCGAGATCTCAAACCCGAAAACTTGCTTATCGACTCGCAGGGCTACCTCAAAGTGACTGATTTCGGCTTCGCCAAGCGCGTCAAAGGTCGTACGTGGACGCTCTGCGGCACACCGGAGTACCTAGCTCCAGAAATAATCCTATCGAAAGGCTACAACAAGGCGGTGGACTGGTGGGCGCTCGGCGTGCTCGTCTACGAAATGGCAGCTGGATATCCGCCCTTCTTCGCGGACCAGCCAATCCAGATTTATGAAAAGATCGTATCTGGTAAGGTCCGCTTCCCCTCTCACTTCGGTTCGGATCTGAAGGACCTGCTCCGCAACCTGTTGCAGGTAGACCTAACCAAACGCTACGGCAACCTGAAGGCGGGCGTCAACGATATAAAGGGTCACAAATGGTTCGCCAGCACCGACTGGATCGCCGTGTTCCAAAAGAAGATCGAGGCGCCGTTCATCCCGCGTTGCAAGGGCCCCGGCGACACGAGCAACTTCGACGACTACGAAGAGGAGGCATTGCGTATCTCATCGACTGAGAAATGTGCGAAGGAATTCGCCGAGTTCTGAGCGCGTAGCTGGTGCCTGCGAGCGGACACTACCGTGAGTAGGTGTTTTGTATTAGTGAATCTTCCGTGACACTGGTCGTGTAACGGTGACTTGTGCGTCTGTTCCCCGGCAGCTTAGGGTGGTGATGGACGCTGAAGCGCACCCCAGCCGGCACAGCAGATGAAACAAGTCCAAAGTGTAAGCAAGATGGTAGTTGAAGTGGTTTCCGATGTTTTGGTGGCGTTCATTTGCCTTGTGCCCTATCAAGTAACATAAAGCAGATAGAAGAAGTTCAAGTGGTTCTTGTCCTGGTGATATTTACCGATGTGTGTTGTTGACATCCATATTCACGCATTGCAACTGCAGCACCCACAACCGGTTCTCATTGTTTATTATTTTGTACATTGTAGTTTGATGTCATTATTGGAAAGCGTGAGCTTACTCTAAATATTTTATATTACTTTTATGGAAATCAAATTGCTACTTTGTATAGTGTTTAATGTGCAAAAAAATTCATATTGCTTTTAATGACTTCACAATTGACTATTACATATATAAATTTTATCTTAGTACATCACTAAACCATCAATTTAGAGCTATTTTGATCACTGTTTATTAGTTAAATCAAATGGGTTTTCATAATACTTTTCTTGATGGATTGTTATTGTAGCTTTTAATTAATTGACATTTTGTTATTGATTTAATTTTAAGTTTAATATTGTTGTATCAGTTGATATTTTAACTAAGAAACTGTATGTAGGTACATCAGAATATTGAAGAGATTAATTTATTGTATAATTATGTAAACATGTAAGTGTGTTCATTCATTCAAATTGAATTGTGTTTGTGATCTGATGTGAGGTTTCATTTGAATTTAAGTGTAATTTGTATAAGTTCCTTATTTTGTAGGTATAAAATATGTACTTTATAATGAAAAATCTGAATATCTAAGGCATCTATCGCCAGTCAAGTCAACATCATGTTCATGTCTATCAACCATACCGCTGAAGCATTCAACTTATTGTTAGCATCAGTTTTTAAAAGCAATAAATTTTTAAAACACTTCCTTCACATGTTCCCACCATAACTGAAGTGATTGTCACTGTATTTACATGCATAATAATACTTACTTATGACTATACAACATCAAATTCAGCACAAAGTAAACTATGAGAGAATTTTTATATATATGTCATGTATGTTGTCAGCTATGGTAGGGATATATGAAACAATCCTAGTAGTAAATCTCTAAAAATGCCATTATGGCGATATCTTGTCTGAGACTGATGTTACCAATAAGTTGTAAGTGTAATGAATGAAGTTTGCAACACTCTCAGGCTCGCCTGAAAAGTGTTGGCACAGCAATGGTGACTGGCAATGTTTATTATAAAATTTGTTAGCTATTAGATGTAGGACTTTGAATCCAGGCTGTACAAATAAATATCTAGTTATTTGTAGTGCATTTTACATTGTGGAAAACATCGTGCGCGTCTGTGGTAATAGTCATTAGGTTGATATATCCTGGGAAGGTTACTTAACTCTGCACATGCATTACCTAATAATAAACATGTGACTATAATAATATTTGTCATACTTATTATTTGCATTGACTTTTGTCAGTTAGAAAATTATTAGATAAAAAAAATTGAATATCATATCAAAATACCCTGTAAAGGATTTTTTCAGATTATCGTCCATGTGTTACTATACTTATTATTGTAATACAGTGCACCTTATTGTAATATTCTTTGTTTTTCTCAAACTAACCAGACAATATTATATTATTAAGTTTAATAATTGACATTTTCAAATGTGTAAGTTTTATGATTATGAATGATGATTATTGATGACTTAATATAGTGGCGTTTTTTGTTAGTTACATAGATATTTATTGTCTGGTTAGGCTACTACAGGCAGTAGCCTATAAATTATGACTATTTGTATACCTTAGTTACCAATTGATGTTTACTTCTAATTAACAAGCGCTAAATGATTGATCAAAACAATGTCTATGTGGTGAATGGCTGGTCAAATGATTTTACTAACAGAATATTATAATTAATTTAAGATCATATTTTGTATTGAAACATTGTTATTAGTATTTGGTGCCATAATTATTTTCTTGGGGATGGACCTAACTTGTAAATATTTAGTTTGTAGGCAAGTAGCTAAGTTGCGTTTGGTGATATACCTACTTAGTTTTATTAGTTCAATGCCTATGAATTATCCACAAAAATGCAGTGATGTTGTCGCATTTTCTGTGTGTTTATTCTTTGCACTATTTTTAGTGAGACATAGGACTTGAAGTAACTTTTATCCTTGAAATCAACTAGTCACTCCTACTTTATTCCTTTTGTAAATGCGACACTCTTTTGTGGTTAAAGCTATTGTGTCATACATAAGGTTAGTTTTTAGTATATAAAATAGCATGCTTAGATTTTGAAGAGGATGGCTAAAACAGAACAAGTTTCTCACCGATCGCTGATCGCAGTTTATGATCCTTTGTCTAATCTGTAGAGTTTTATAAATTATACATTCTAAAATTAAAGAAACATTATGGGGGATTAGGCGGTAAAAACGAAAAAATTGGCTGTTTTCTATTAGCTGTTAATCAAAATATTTTAGATATTTCGCGCTGAAATTTTCAATGTGTATTACAGAACGTATGTGTTAGGGGATGAACGATGCCAAAACACGATTGGAAACATTTTGCTCGATAGAAAAAAATCCTGAAGTTACCTCTAAAACTTCATAATGCACATTACGACCGTGTTTTACTATAAAATTCCTATAAAATGATATACACATAGGTATTTTATTTACTGATTTGGATTTCTAAAAAAACTAATTTTTTTTATTAACTTTTTGATATATAAATGTGAATCGCGCTTACGAATTACCGCGGACTCCGCACCGCCAACACCCGCGAGGCCCCGCGCAACATCCAAATTTTCGCTGACCCCCCCCCCCCCCATAAGATCGAGTTGGGCAAAAAGGGTGGTGCGACACAGGTCGCTAACAGCTCATGTAAACATCTTGCATCTAAATTCGGTAGAATACCTACTAGCTGCGTTAGACTGTCGTAATCTGGGGGGGTTACTCTCGAACGCAAACTCAATCTTAATACAATTCCAATGCGATTAATATGTATCGATATTGGGATAAGTAAAGATAATTCCGGAACGCCATCTCGATAATAATTTGTTCAATCAATTTCCACGCAATTTAATTCCAATGTGGCGCTATTGTCGCTTACAAATGTGTCATTTGACATTTTTTTAGATTTGTGATTGGAAATTGATTAATGCAATTCTGTTTCAAGAGTAGCCTACCTGTAAAGACCAACAAGTTCACCCGTTTTTGAGCTTTGAAAACAAGTTTTTGTGAAACTGTTGTCGTATTGTGTACATTTCAACATTGTTTTTTTTTATATTCAACGGGAGAGAGTTTCGCCTTTATCTCATCTGATTGTAAGTGACGTTATGTCCGAAGATGAAAGCGTAATTCATCCGGAATGTTTAGCCACTGTGTTACTGGCGTAAGCTTCATTTGTCAGATCAACAGAATTGCTCAACATGGATGCTTTGAAACTCCATGTATCTAATATATTTTAGCCATCATGGTAAAATCTTATTGTGTTGCCGGTGGGGGAAAATATTGTACATCTGTCAAATGACGCGCATGCTTAAGTTCTTTCAGTTATGCAATAAATACTGCCTCTGTTTACCAATCGAATTGCGTCATTGATTGTTTATCTAGATAAATACTTGTTTTACTATGGTAAGAAGGCGACATTCACCAATTAGACATTGTTTTACTTGGGCCCGATTTTTCAGTCCTCACTTGAAACTTGTTTGTTTGACACAATTTTGTACAACCATTTTGAAAATGTTTTGTCATATATTCTGTTTTTTCTATTTTTTACATGTGACATTTTAGTTGGATCGCATTTTCCTGAAAATTTAACAAAAGTTAAATCATTGTTATGGGTCAGACGAGATAATACTTTATCACATGGATAAGTTCTATCCGAGGATTAAGAAATCGTTCCCAAAGTGCTTCCAAAGCATTTCGGAATCGTGTTTATTTAAGCGTTACGTGAAGGATTTAGGCGTCTCAATTTATAACGGTTATTTTTTAATTCTAAGAGTAATAAGATTTTCTGATGTGTACCCTTCGTTACTATTATCATTGTATATATCTAGTGTGATTGTGTCCCCGGTAATTAGGATATTCGATATCGGCTTTGGTATCCGCAGACCTTCATTCCAGTAGCTTCTCAACTTGCTCATCAACACAATGTGAACGTTCTAATGTGAACATTTTAAAGCCATTTTGGATATTATAAACATTAGTGTGACAGTATGTGTATTTGCGAACGAAGTTGTCTTTTTATATCTGTGCGTATTAATAATTAAAATGTTCACGTCTAGATCTATTATATCGAGTGCCTATAGCATTGAAAGTTCAAGTGTAAAAAGTCAGTTAATTTCAGTAATTATTTGTCACCATGTATTGATCTTCCATAAAATTACGATGAAATTAAAAATATCGATGTAACAGTAATCATTTGTTTTAATTTTTTATTATAATTTAAGACGATTTTTTAATATGAAATGCTTAACTTGGTTCAACTTCTACGGCTGGTCAATGCGACGAGTACCCAGCCCTAGCTGGGTACTAAGTACCTATACTTACATAAAATACATTCTTGGCATTACTAAGAAGTTTGCCTTAAACCCCATTAAGCCACTGAGAACTGATGTCTCTTAAACCACTAAGTGGACAGGAGTGTAGAAAACGGAATCTCTAAGTGATGATTACGACACATATAACCTCTCTGGATACCTCTGCTTTGCTGGATACCCGGCCTTATAATTTTATTTCTTACTAGCCTGTAAAAGGCGTAACTTAGCTTCAGGGGCCCTACTGTAACCTCTTAAGAGGGTTTACGCATTTAGGTATCCCATACAAACTTCCAGGTCGAAATTTTTTAAAACCATTTAAACCAATTTTGTTAAAACTGCATGCTAAAGTAAAACAGGGATCTAAATACATAAAAAAAAAGTTTAATTAGCTGAGTTATTACGATTTAAAGTCCACTATAGAAAGATTAAAATCGAAATAACTTGTAAAATAAACGTTTTTTGAAAATGTTTTCAACAAACTATTGAGATCCCTGTATTTTACTTTACCATGCAAGGTTTTATTAAAATTGGCTTATTGGTGTTTAATAATTTCAACTTGGAAATTTGTATGGGGAACCGAAATGCAACCGAAGCAAAATTCGTATTGGAATTTATGTATAAAGATGAAAGTAATGTTGCTTTAAGAATTGACCTCCTGGTTGCTACCGAAAAGCTATTTCGATTGTTCTGCAAAGAGTTATATCAATTTGCATTTGAATGACTCAAATGTTTGGCATCACGTCGCCGGCAGACAGTGCACTTGGCATATGAGCCGTCTCGAATACCAGTGAGCGTTCTAAGAGGAAACGCGAGCGGCAACATATTTGAACAATAGATTTTGTGTATTGTTGTCACGCTCTTTTCGAACTTCTCATAGAGAGAACGCTACAGCTTATACACTATGCAAAATAGTCGAAAGCGAGGGCTCGAATTTGCCGATTTTCCCCTCCAAAACTGGACTGATTTTGCTTTTACAAGGACTGGATATGTCTGTTTATCTGTATGTTTATCTTTTCCGTTATGTATTTGTCAAATCTGTCTTTCGGATGTCTGAAAACGGGGATAGCCGGAAAATTTATCATCATAATCCGCCTGTAAACGTCTTACTGCTGTGCATAGGCCTTCCTACATAGACAACATCAACTAACAACTACATCTATATTCATCGACAAAAAAATAATATGAACTTAAAAAAAAGTGATTTTAAATCACAAAATAATTAAGTAATGATTTTTTTTCTCGCCAAAATAATCTCAAACATATGAAACAAAGTAATTTATTAGTTAGCCAGTGTCATTAGCTACCGTTTGCCATTTTTTTCATGTTTCTCCGACGTATGAAACCTTTGATATCGCATAAAGTAAAAATGGTCATAAATTATAGAGCGAGGGGGTAGGACCCCCTTTATATTTATTTTGTCGATGAATTTAGATGTAGTACTTAGCCTTAACGGGTTAGAAGTACCACCCCTATCATATTGTATGTAACGCACCACGCTGGCCCAATGCGGGTTGGTGGGTTTTAAATTTAGACGACAACCGGGACCAACGGATTTACGTGCCTTCCAAAGCACGGAGAAAAATTTATGAAAATTTATGAAAACATACGGACATCCTAATAGCATCCACGGAGAAAACTGTCATACCTCTACAGAATGAAGAAAACTGAGGCATAGGTACGTTTGAATGGGACAGACGCTACCATGTCCCCCTTAATATGATTCAGTTTATTTGAAACCACGTTGGGATCACGGCGGCCGCGCGTGGTATGCCGGTCGGCTAATACGTAGCTTCCTAATAAGCAGAACACCGGCCGATCGCAGCGTCTGCCCCTGTCTAAAGTGTCACGCACACGCGTGAAGATAAAAATTAATCGTTAACAGCCTTCATTTCACAGTATTAAGTAATCTTAAAACCCATTTTTAAGATTTAACAAGAAATTTTGATGCTCAATAAATTACATGACGAAAAAGTGTTGAGAATATTTTTATACGTGTAATTTGAACTTGACCCTGATCCGGTATGTCGGATGATGCAGATTCAAAAGTCTTCAGGTATAAATTTCGGCGTCAAAAACAAACTGATATATTTTACAAATCAATAAGCTAGTTCTTATGCAACTGCTTCAGCTACAGAACTTACAGAAATCTTGTTATTTGACAAAAGTTTTAATACTTAAATAGCTTTTATGTTTTGATAGGAAATACACAATCCACTTCAGTAACGCCGGTACATCATGCCTTTGGCTAGGGGTATTTTTTTATTAAATGTAACTATTTTTATACAATGTAATATGAAAGTATATAAACGTCCCACTTTTCAGCTCAGCCCTTCCCACGTTGCCACATGAACAGTTGAGGAGGTTCACGGTAGACCAATTTTCGGCAATATTAGATAGATGTGCAACCGAATTGTTCTGGTTTGATACTCTAGTTCGAATGACGTTACCTCGATGGTCATTACCTCGATGTCTCTACCTCGATGTCTCTACCTCGACGGTACACTTCACTGATGGCTCGTTACCTCGAAAGGTCAATACCTCGAAGGACTCCTTCCTCGACGGGTCTTTTCTTCGATGGTACCATATTTGATCGATGGGTTGTTACCTCGAAAAATCATAAAAAGTATAGTTATAATTCCCATGACTTTTAGAAGTCTCTCTTATTTTTATTGTGTATTTTTAGTAACATTTTGATAAAAAAATAAGACAAAAGTGTCTGATGAACCATAGAAATTGTAAATTTATATGCAGTGTTAATAAATGTTGCCTCTATGATTATATCGATATTCATTTTAATTCACTAGTATTTTTACACCTTTCAGTTGCACACAAATATACTTTACGTTTACTGTACTTTTGATGATTTTTTCGAGGTAACAACCCATCGATCAAATGTACCATCGAAGAAAAGACCCGTCGAGGGAGAGATCCTTCGAGGTAATAACCATCGAGGTAACGTCATTCGAACTAGAGTATCAGACCCGAACTGTTCCCTTTATGTCGAGTCCCTTTGCGTCGAGGCTGAGAGTCTATTGTTCTTGCAAAAATTGCTTTTTAATGTTTACGCTTTCCAATACCGTTGGGTAAGGCGAGTTTGTTTATTAGGTACAGTCAGGATGTAAATTAAAATCCCCCTGACTGTTAAGGGAATCCTGCACGAAATTGTGAAAATTTACGTATTTTTAAGTTACTTGTACTATGCGCTGAATTAGTTAAATACATCGTAAGTTAGCCTGGTCATTGCACAAGGTCGTGGCCTTGTTGTTATTTGAAACAAATTCTTTAAACAATAACAAACAATTCATAAATCTAATGACTTTTTTTTCGACAACTTTCTTAATTTTACGCATGAAACAATAATTGTTACATGAAAATATTTGTATTGATATTCCGCAGGTCACTCCGTAAATTTTAATTTTTAAAAGAAAGCGCGTGATGGTTTTGTAAATTTCGCAGAATAAAAACATTGCTCTAATCAAATTACTAGGTCTAAAACTTCAAAGCAGAATTGTTCTAATTTTAAATGTCAATATGATTGATTTTGCCTTGAAGTTTATTATGAGACTTATGTCAGCTTTTGCGATCGTGCGGCACCCTCTAAAGATAATTATGTTATTAATAGTAATTCAGTAGATTCAAATACAATAAGGCATAAAACATTTGAACCACTGTACTTTAAAATATGATGTAATTAAACTCGACGTAAAGGTAGTAAAAGCCGGGTAAGTAAACTCGACGTTAAGGGAGTAGAAGCGGCACAGAAATTGTAGACTCTACGTAGAGGTAATAGAAGCGAGACAAGGTTCTCGACTCGACGTAATGGGACTCGACATAGGGAACAATTCGTGCAAGCGAATAACGCCGAAAAGTGCATGGTCGATCCGGAACTTCCTCGACTGAACACACGAGATCGTCTGTAAACTATTACGTTAAGTCCGCTTTTTGCAGTTTCATTGTAAAGAAGATAAAATAAATAAAATAACATCTGTGCTGATCCAATGCCAGGTTGGTGGGCCG
This sequence comes from Scoparia ambigualis, assembly GCA_963921215.1. Lineage (NCBI taxonomy): Eukaryota > Metazoa > Arthropoda > Insecta > Lepidoptera > Crambidae > Scoparia > Scoparia ambigualis. The sequence goes on along the minus strand of OY992522.1, from coordinate 24,467,876 downwards.
GTATCTTAGGACAACAACTGGACCATCGGCTTAAAGTACCCTCCGAAGCACGAGGAGAAGTTCAAGATATTTTTGATCTGATCCGGCTGATGCTGGGTGCATTGTGAAAATATATGAGTGTCTTGTTTATAAAACTTCTCAAAATTGTAACTTTAGAGAGATGAGATGATAATAATCATTGTTTGCTTTGTACTAATAAAGTTGCAACTTAAGATGTATTTTCAATTTACAACGGAGAATTGCTTCACCTTTATCATACCTAATAATAAGAAAGAAACGATAAAATCGAAGCGCATTTCACCCGCAATTCTCACTGAAATGGCTATCTTATCTCTAACTGTTTAAACAACAATACTAAGTACTAACATTGTTGATATGGCAACAAATTGTAAGTCGAGTCGATGAGTTAGTGGTAATCATACGGACTTAAACACCACACATGCATGGCCCTTTCTGGGAATCAAACCAGGTACCTCTGGGGTGGTGGTTCAATCTAGACTAGATCGTAGAGGCGGGAAAAAAGGAAGTCTCCGTCTTAAATAGATACTTACTTAAGTGGATGTGTGTTCCTGAAATAGTTTGACTTAATTTGAGTTCAAAAATTATATTTACCATTTACGAGTGTATTCATGATGTAAAGTAACAATGGCATCATAACAGATAGTTAAATAGCAAGCAACATGTCGCCCTCAATAACTTTCCTGCGTGCCAAAATAATATCACAGCGAATAGTCTAAGCAAATACACGAGAAGCATTTCGCGATTGTTTTGAATCCTGTCTCGAGGAGTTATGTGTTGCTAACCATTAGCATCTTTTATTTTTTCACTCTATTATATCTACCATCGCTATTTTCAGAGCTCAACAGCCAGCCAACGCCTGATTCATTTAAACAAATAGATAAATTGTGTATAGCTAAAGTCCAGAAATTAAATTTGCGGTTTAGATTTCTCATTACTCATTAGTCCAGTGAGCTAAATGGCTAAAATAACATTTTAATCTGTTTGTAAGTTTTTCATGCAAAATTCTTTTGTTGCTGTGGGATAGTAAAAGTGATCTGCTAGATTGGATAGTCCCACAATTTCTTATTACAACACGTAAACGAATCTGACACGCAACGTCGTCGGCGGGGCCGCCAGTTCATTATCCATCCACACAATGGATAGTTAGTTCGAAGCGGCGACCAACACGTGCCCACTATAGTATCGCCAGAAACGATTAATTTTTCCACTTGCAAACATCTGCTCCCGTGGCTTTATGTGTTATTATCTGTATCTACTCTGCTAATAAGGTAATGATTGTTGATTCTGCTGTCGGTAGCCGTAAACTGTTTGTTTTGTTCGTATTTTATCTGCTCGTATATGGGTTTCGGTTTCGAGGTAGCGGAATGGTTGCGGCCTTTATCGTCAGTGGGTGTGTTACCGATAATGGTATGTTCGTTCTCGCAACTGACTGTCGCAACCTTGGCGGTCTGAGAAAGCGCTCGTGACGTAGCAGTCATCAGTAGATGTGTTCTTTTTGTGTGCTCCTCTGTGGGCTCTTGCATGTATGCTGCTGCTGTGAATTAGTGATCTCGGTCTTGATTACATATTTAATTGTTATACGTAAAGGCCTTGAGTAGCTAATATGATTGTCTGCAATTGTTAAACAAATTACATTATTAAACTTTCGCGTTTCAACACAATCAAAATGTTTAACGTGGTTTTTTTTTATCTTAGACCTTTACTTACTTTTTTGTGTAGGTACCTTTTTTTGAGTTTTTGAATGTTTTGCAGAATTGCATCTGCCATGATCATTAGCTGAATGAAAGTCCGATACTTAAAATGGTATTTCTAGAATACCTATACCAGTTTGCTTTAGACCCCTTTAAACATTTTATTCTGCCTGTCAATTGTTGGTAACATAGGTACTATGTTTTAACCTCGTGTCGCTTGTCGTCAAAGTGAGGCCCGTTCAACCCTATAACTCAATTTAGTTGAGTGTGTGCAGTGTGTGCGCTGTGCCCATTCCGCCGGTGCGCCAACTGCCCGTTGTCCAGAACATTGTCCCGAATAGATTTCAGTCGAGTGATTTCGTGTTGCCAACGTTTCCATTGCCCCCAGATGCGCTGGCCAGATGTCCGCTTCTCACTCCATTACGATTCACGACGTCATCGTCATCCATAGTACAAACGCTAGCAGAACAACATCAACCTACCACAAAACGTCCAGTTTCTTCAATATATATTGAACTTTAACCATTAGGCATAAGGATCAATATCTATTTGAGAAATTTGACATTTCTGGATAGGTTTTATCTGCAGGCGTGTATAGTTGTACAACAGTTACACACATGCTAATTTCCACATCCAATGTGGTAATAAAATACAAGGTCCGCAGGCATTCTAGTTTCATCTAGTTATCGCTTGCTAGCAAACTACCAATTTAACTGTAACAACTAAATATGCTGCCAAGCAATTATTTCGCCTAAATGTCTGTTCAGTCAAAGCAACTGTTTCTATTACTCCAACATTAAATGATACTTTGTTTTGGTTATCTAAAAGTTGTTCTGCCATTTGCCAGTTTGAAAGTCGGCCAAAATTGGAAGTTCAAAGTTTGTTTCGGATTAACTGCTTTTGGCAGTGGAACTTTGTCTAAATTTACATTTTTTTCATCTCTTTTTTTTACATATTTGAAGGTTCTACATTGTGTTTGTGTTGTAGGTTTATTTGTTCCTTTACAATATTCGTGGCGTAAAACGAAGTAGCTCAAAAAGATGGTTTTACGATAGTAAGGTCGGCAGACTCGTTCAAGGTCCGTGTGAAACAAGTATGTGTGCGCTCGCTTTTCATTAACGTAACGTGTTTGTCTTACTATGCTAATTAAATATTTGGCGCAACTCACTAATTATTATTCAGTGTGTTTCACAAAATTGTTATAAGTAGAGCTTCTAGAACATTCTTTCGAATGATTCGAGTTTATTGGCGATACGACATCATTGCTTTTGTTCTATTTGAAATTCTATATCTACAAGTCGACCAAAAATATGTAGGTATTAATTCGCAAGACTTAAAAAGGATCTTTTCAAATTTGAATACCTACTGGCACCTATATTAGCAACCAATATACTTAGGAATTCAACACACTATAGTAATAAACACACTTTCATTTTTCTGGGATAAACGTCCAAACGTCCAATGTCGATAAACAGGTTCTATGAAGCTAGGTTGCTTGTAAACATCTGTGTCTCAAATTGTATAATATGACGCAACAATGTGTACATTTTGACTGCCTTTCATCGCGTAATGGCAAGTGGGGCTTGTGACAAGATTGAAATATGTCTTGGATGATGGATGCCTTATAAATTATGTAAAAAGTTGAAAAATATATACATACTTGTATTCAAAGATGGCGGTGTAATGTTGAACATGCTGTTTGTTATGCAAGATAAGACTTCAATGATAGACCAGCATACATTGTTGAAAACAAAGCAGTGAATGTAAAATTAACATGATAAATAGTGTATTTTTTCAAGTAATGTCTGTAAAAGAGGTATTTCGCAACAGAACAAAGATTAATATAATTTTTGCTATGTCCTACCCGGATGTGTGTTGTGTATGAAGCTATGATTAAATGCAAAAGTATATCTACCGTTAATTTGAAATTTATTACCATTGTAAAGATAACTAACTCCACGTGACAGACGTTGACGTTCATATTTATTATTATTATTATATAGAATTATCACTCGTTTTCGTCCAAGTTGACATCTGTATCAGCTGATGATTTTACCAAGTCGGAAACCACGCGGGCGTGCGTACAACGACTTAAGTAGGTAGGTACCTAAGTATTTCAAGGAACGTATACGGGACGTGACAGTTCAAACAAAGAAACATTAAACATAAGTTAGACCCACGGAGGGATCTACTAAAGACCAATATAAGGGCCTCTGTGCGTATCTTTTGCATTGTTTGTTGCCTGAAATTATTTACTATTATGGGGTCACCAAAGCTCAAGGATCCAGGAGGAAGGAAAGATCCTCGCTGTCCCTGTTCCAAACAAATGGAATGCAAGTTTACAATATTTTATTAGGCATTTATTACTGCAGAGACCTGTCATCTGATACCCGAAATAGGGCAGTTATACATACATACATATAATCACGACAATTATCCCCGAAGGGTTAGTCAGGGACTAGGCAATGAGGACCGCAAAAGCACTCCTCTACCATAGTCAATTTTCAACAAATATCGACTGCACGTGCGCTCAGTCAGCGTGAGAGGTGGTGAGCCCATCGCCGCTCTATGCTGTTAGATGTATGTGCAGTCTTTAGTCCGTTAGTCGCCTTTTACGACACCCAAGGAAAGAGAGGGGTGGTGTGGTAGTATACTTTCACCGCTACGCGACACTGTTATTGCATCATTAATATCAATTGAGTGTTTACGAACTAATTTTTAGGGTACAGAAACTGGTGAATTTTTATGAAGAACTGTAGAACGAAATGTCGTTTGGACTTAATAGTTGTTCATGTCAACATAGCTATTCCCAGGATTTTCAGGTGATCCCAAAAAAGGTTAATTAAAGTCTCGCAAATCGGAAGCAGTTACAAATAAAGGTCAACAATAACAATTGTTTGGTACATGTTTTGTCTTTAGTAAACAGTAATAAGGCGCTTATTAATCAAGGAGGAGGAGGAGCTCGATGGCGCAGCGGCTAGCGCGTTCGGTTTGCGATCTTGCTCGCTAAGCCACTTTCGCAATGCCGGGTCGCTGGATGGGTGACCAAATTAAAAACATCTCAAGCTTCTCCGTGCTTCGGAAGGCACGTTAAGCCGTTGGTCCCGTTGTTGTCGTAAGATGACAGTCGTTAAAACCCACCAACCCGCATTGGGCCAGCGTGGTGGGTTATGGCCCAATATCCCCACGTGCTATTGTCCACGTGGGAGGCCTGTGCCCAGCAGTGGGACGTTAATAGGCTGATGATGATGATGAATAAGGCGCTTGCTTGTCTTGGCATTAACATACCCTATTACCTACACAGTGATTCGAGTTGAATGGACGTTGTATGGGAGATAACGTGCCTAAAACTTTAAATGTTATCTAGCAGTCTCTTGCCTGGTATCTAATCGTGTACGAGTAGTGTAATATTGGGCATTCTAGATCACTTTTCACTCCATTGATCTCACTGACGTTCGATCAATGTCGTTAAAAAGTGATCTAGAATGTCCCAATATTACTTTTGAAAATCACTGCCATTCGCTCGTATATATGTTTAAGCGCTATGCTTCAAAGTCATTTTATTGAAACTCCCGAAACACTGTGGTCAATAAGAAAACAGCTGCTATGAGATTTGTTAAACAAAAACAGTCATTAAAATTAAAATGCATTTGCCCACCATCATCAAATGAGTTAAAACGTCATGGCAACTTATTGCCGAACAGTATCCGTTGTATTGTTTGCGGCCCTTCGAATTGTGGAAAGACAAACTTAGTAATTAGTTTATTACTACATACAGATGGTCCACGGTTCCGCAACCTTTATGTTTATTCAAAATCTTTGTATCAACCTAAATACATATTTTTAGAAAAAGTATTAAATATGGTTGCAGGTACATCGTATCATAAATATAATGACAACACCGAAGTTTTGAGTCCACATGATGCTTTGTCTGACTCGATTATTATATTTGATGATGTTGCTTGTGAAAACCAAAACCACATCCGAGATTATTTTGCTATGGGACGTCATAAAAATATCGATTGTTTTTATATTAATCAAACTTATACAAAAGTACCAAAACAACTTATTAGGGACAATTCTAACCTAATTATATTATTTAAGCAGGACGATGTAAATTTGAAACACGTATATGATGAACACGTAGGGTCGGACATGACTTGGTCACAATTTCGAGAAATGTGCTCAACTGTTTGGAAGAAACCATTCAATTATCTTGTAATAAATAAGGATTGTGAACGAAACAAAGGATGTTATAGGAAGACATTTGATACGTTTATAGAATTAGATTAATGTACAAAAGCAGTTGTAATTATGCCATAAAATCACTTTCATTTGTGACTTAAAGCTGAAAGGAAACCTATTTATTGAAATGGAAAGAGATTTAAAAGAACAAATTGTAAAATCAGCATCAGCTGTTAAAAGGAAGGTAGACTTAATAAAGGATGCTAAAAATTCTAACAATGTTACCCTGGAAACAATATTTAAACCTATTGTTGACCCTCTTAACATTTTAGCGAATAGAAATGATGAAAAGAACTTACAGGAAGTAAAGCTTTATGATCCCATATCAAAAAAAAACAGGAAAAATGAAAGCGAGAAGTCGTATTCTTCTTGTGAAGAATATATTGATTCTAATAGTGTAGATGAAGAGGAATATCAAGACACACCACAAAAATCAGACAAAATCCTAACTACGTCACCTTTTAAGAACCATGATGTAAGTAAAGGTTCTTTTAAGTCCCTCCAATCATCACCAAACATTATAAATCAAGATGAGTCTTCCTCATGGTCTACGTCATCTGAAGTATTTAATGCCATACCTTTTGGAATTAGAAATGAGCGAGGGAAACTTGAGCTTGGAAACACTCGCGTTCATGATGACGGTAGAATTCTTAAAGTTGGAAACATTACTTTTGAAAAGACTCTTGGCTTAAAAGAACTATTATATAAAAAGGTACCAAATCTAGATGTTATTACAGATGACGACCTTGAAAACTACAAGCTACTACTTATCAATACTAATGCACACAGACGTAACTTTGATCCTGCCAAACCAATAAACAGCAATAAAGGGTTTAAATACATGAGTATTATAAAACCATTATTTAAATTCTCTAAACAACCTACTAGTACTGAGAGTCCTCCACAGGGAAAAGGTATCAATCTTTTAAAAAAAGTTAAAACAAATACAGATTTAGTTTATTGGGATGATCCAAATGAATTAATAGAACGATTGAAATTACTGCTTGCGTCAAAAGCTGCTGGTAACACGGGTTTGGATAATGAAATCGTTGCAATAATTGAAGAACTGCGCGAAGCGGGCATCATAAATATGGAATATAAACAAATAGCACGGGGAAAATTAAGCAGTATACTCGCAGTAAGCAAAGCTTCGAGATTATAATGAATATAGATAAATTCGGTCATCACATTCATAAACGTTTGAGGTTATCTGAATACATCGATACCATAAACGATACGTTAAAAAAGTGCGAAACGGGCGAATACGACTTAAAATCATCAAAACTTAAAGGTTTATCATCTCCAGACAAGGACGATGAAGCTGTAAATAAGGCATATTTGGATAAAACTGTACAAGATCTAAGGAATGAAATAAATAAAGTTAATAGTCGTGTAAAAATTTACATCCAGAACTTAGAATCAGCTACTTCCAATCGCTTGTCTACTATGTTTTACTCAAAAACAGAAATAGACCGTATGATTCAAGCAAAGTCAAACAAAAATGAGTAAAAGAGATATAGTAGAAGAAATTCACAGAGCGGCGAGAAGAAATTTTCCTCGCCGATGTACAATTATAAAAGGAGTAGATGATTCATGGCAAGCTGACCTTATGGATTTTCAAAAGTATTCACAATTTAATAAAGGATATAAATATGTTTTAGTAGTTATTGACACTTTATCGAAATACGTTTGGACAAATCCTTTGAAGAGTAAAGATAAAATTAATGTCACCAACGCAATGGAAAATATATTATTGAATTCGTCTCGGAAACCAAAAAATTTGCAAACAGATTTAGGTAAAGAGTTTTATAATGAAAACTTTAAAGAGTTGATGAAAAAATATGACATTAACCATTATTCCACTTATTCTGTGAAAAAAGCAGCAATTGTTGAAAGAGTAATTAGAACGCTAAAAGGTCACCTTTATAAGCTATTTAGCTTATGCGGTCAATACCAGTGGATAAATAAAAATTTGAAAAACGTGGTACAAAGCTATAATAACACTGTTCATCGTATAACAAAATTTAAACCTATTGATGTTGACAAAAGAAATCAGACAACTGTAAAGTACAACATCATCAAATCACAAAATAATAACATAACGAAAAAAAATAAGTACCGTGTTGGTGATCATGTTCGGATTAGTAAATACAAAGGTGAATTCTACAAAGGTTATACTCCCAACTGGTCAACAGAAATCTTCAACGTTGTGAAAGTTAACCATACAAATCCTGTCACATACCACTTAGAAGACAAACATAAGCAAATCATTTTAGGATCTTTTTACGGATACGAACTGCAAAGAACCCAATTTCCCGATATATATCTTATTGAAAAAGTTTTAAAGAAAAAAGGAAACAAACTCTTTGTCAAATGGTTGGGTCTCAGTGATGGTGAAAACAGTTGGGTTGACAGAAAATTATTAATGACTTAATATAAATATCGCCTGATTATGTTGTACAGTCACTTTACGAACATCAATGAAGGAAGGAAGCGGCATTGTCAACAATTTAATAGATAACATTCCGTTCGAGTTACACTTACCTGGATATCAGTTTTGTGGTCCAGGAACAAAACTTAAAAAACGCTTACTAAGAGGTGAACGAGGAATAAATAAATTGGATGAAGCTTGCTTGTATCACGATATTGCTTACAATAATAAAGATTGGAACGTTAGACAAAACGCCGATTTAGAACTTTTAAATATGGCAAAGAAAAGATTGAAATCGAAAGATGCTGGGAAAGGAGAAAAGATTGCATCATGGATAGTAAAAAATGCAATGAAAGCAAAACTTAAAGCCGGAGCAGGAGTGCGGTCATTCATGAAAGGTGTTAAAAAAATTCAAAAGCAAATGAAAAAAATAAAATGTAATGATAACCGCACGGCTATAAAATATGCGCATGCAGCTGCAAAAAAAGTGTTTTCTAATATAAAAGGAATACGCTTCCCACGCTGCATTCCTGTTCCGAAAACTGGTGGGTTGTTACCCCTCATACCAATCTTTGCTGGTTTATCAGCTCTTGGTTCACTCGCTGGGGGTGCTGCAGGTATAACAAAGGCTGTTAACGATTACAAGGTCGCTCAAAAAAATCTTCAAGAATCAGAACGACATAACAAGATGATGGAAGCTGTTGCACTTGGAAAAGGGTTGTATTTGAAGTCTCACAAAAAAGGAGCGGGCTTGTACTTGCAACCTCCAAAAAACTAATTAAACGGTTACCCAAACGAGCACTTACTAATTTAGATATATTAAAGCACTCAGTTGATATTCCATATTTTCGTGGCGTTTTTATGAGAGATACGTTACCCTCAAAACCAAGAAAAATTGAGTGTGCTATTCTTAATTTAGATAGTTCTTCAAATCCTGGAACTCATTGGGTAGCCTATGTAAAAGAAAATAATTACTGTGAATATTTTAACAGTTTTGGTAACTTAAAACCTCCATTAGAATTAATAAAATATTTGAAAGATAGGCACATAAATTATAATTACAAACAGTATCAATCTTTCGGTACTGTAAACTGTGGTCATCTTTGTTTATTATTTTTAAGAAAGTATTGGAAAAATCATTTATATAGGTTACAATTAAAATAACTTGACAGTATAAAAATGTCTTTCACTGTATCCATAACTGGGCAAGGAGCCTCATTAATAACTAACTATTCACCAACTTTAGAATTACGTGGGCAATATGAGTGCGGACTTATATACTTTTCTACTTTTAATTCTATTCCTAATATAGACGAAAGGAACAATAAGTTTTATTACGGTATCAATGAGTTCATCGAAATTCCTGAAGGATCATATGAACTTCAAGATATTTGCGAATTTTTAAAAAGCAACATTAAGAACACTGCATTAAAATTGACTTGTAATAATAATACTCTCAAAACCAAAATATTTTGTTCAGAAGATGTTCATTTCGAGAAAAATAATTCCATTGGTAGAATTTTAGGTTTTGCTAACGACACAATTAAGGCAAATATAAGTTGTGAGTCTCAGTACCCAGTCAGTATTTTAGCAACAACCATCGTACGCATCGAATGTGACGTAGTTAGCGGATCATTCGTGAATGGGAAAGCAAGCCATATTATTTATGAGTTTGTGCCTAATGTACCACCCGGTTATAGAATTATTGAAATTCCTAAAAACTTAATCTATTTTCCAGTCAATCAAAGTTCAATTAGTGCAATTAATATTAGGTTGTTAGACGCTGATAATAGACAGATTAATTTACGTGGAGAAGACGTACAACTTTATTTACATTTTAGAAAAAATGATTAATTTTAATAAAAACCCTACCTCATCAGGTGTTCAAGTCAGTTCCAAAAGAGCAATAAGTAAAAGAACACCGTTTGACTTAAAAAAGAAGGTTACTAAAAATAATAAAGAATTTCTAAAGCTAGTAGGCTTGTTAAAATGAACATATTAAATATATCTCAGCCAACGTCATACGATAACAGTATCGAGAGTTTTGAATATCATTCGTATAAGCCGTATGTAACAAGTTTCAACAATAATGATGAAATAAGAATACCAATCAATCAGCAAGATTTGTATGTGTTGCCGTCACGCAGCACTTTGTATATTGAAGGTAAAGCTGATGTATATAATAGTACCACTAAAGAAAAGGTAACAAGTGTGCATTTTGTAAACAATCCTGCGTTATTTCTATTCCAAGATATTCGATATGAGTTAAATGGAATAGAAATAGATAAAATAAAAAATGCAGGTATCACAACGACAATGAAGTCTTATTTGTCTTTGAATGAAAATGAATCCAAAAGTGCAAAAGTTTGGGGTTGGTCTCCTGCAGGAATAACCAATGTTACAAACGGAGTTTTCTCTGTCTCCATACCATTAAATAAAATATTAGGATTTGCAGAAGATTATGAAAAAGTTTTAATTAACTGTAAACATGAGTTAGTACTGTTGAGGAGCAACACAAATGTCAATGCAATAAAATTGAGTAAAGAGCAAATAGTGGAAAATATAACAATAAATAAAATCGTTTGGCGTGTTCCACATATTAAAGTGTCAGATCGAGAGAGAATTAATTTATTAAAGCATTTAGAAAAAGATCGAGCCATTACACTAGCGTTTCGTAACTGGGACTTGTATGAATATCCGTTACTACCCAAGACACGTAAGCATACTTGGGCTATTAAAACTTCATCGCAAACAGAGAAACCTCGATTTGTTATTATTGCCTTACAAACAAACCGAAAACATAATGCTCAAATGTCAATGGCTGAGTTCGACCATTGCAATGTTCGTGACGTAAGAGTGTTTTTAAATTCATCATATTACCCCTACGAAGGACTTAACATAAATTTCTCTGACAACAAGTTTTTATTAATATACGAACAGTATGCAAGGTTTCAGCAGTATTATCACGGACGTCGATCAGAACCGTTGTCGAGTTTAAAAGAGTTTAAAGATATTGCTCCTTTATTCGTTGTTGACTGTTCTCGCCAACAAGAAATGCTGAAGGGATCAATCGACGTAAGAGTAGAAATCGAAACAGATCAAGAGATACCTGATCAGACCGCTGCATACTGCCTTATACTGAACGATTGCATATTTGAATATAAACCACTGAGTAACATTGTGAAAAAGCTATCATGAATAACGATACTATTATAGTGGATGTGCAAGGATTTAAGGATTTGAAAAATAATTTTATTGTAAAAGAGTTATCAATAGCAACTAAAAACCATACGCAGACGTTCTTAATTAAGCCACCATATGCTTTTAAAAACCTAACAGATGAAGAAAAGAAGCAAATCCGGTGGTTAGAAAGGAATCGCGGGCTCAAATGGAGTCAGGGATTCATTGATTACCGTGAATTTAGACGAATAATAGTTCCGTATTTAAGCAGTAAGAAGGTATTAGTAAAGGGATTGGAAAAAGGAATATGGGTTCGCGAGCTATGTCAAGATTGTGAAATAATGGAGTTGGAAGAAATAGGTTGTCCTAACTTTTTAAAATTATATAGTGATTACCATGTAGATGTAAATAAATTTAATTGTGAGTACCATAAAAAAATGTGTGCTTTAAAAAATGTTCTGTGCCTAAAAAAGTGGTACACTTTAAATGTTAATTGAGTTATTAATGTAATAAAGTATTTTCCTCAATAAATCAAATGTGTATAAATATCTTTTTGTTTAATTACTAAAAGTAAAAAGGGTGAATGAAACGATCTTAGTATTCAATTCAATAATATTTATTTTAGAATTTCTTAAAAACTATAACTATATCCACAAACTTTTTTTGATATATTGCTAATGATAGCCTCTGTTTGATCCATTATGGGGTCAATATGCTCTGTTACCACATACTGCGCAGATAATAATGGATCAGTATGATTTGTTTCGAAGTCCACCACTTCAATCTTAATTAATCGACGACCTTGAATCGGCGTACTTTTCATCACGTAAGAATGAGAATGCTTCAGATAACTTCTTCTTTTTCGAAGTCTCTTCTTGGTGATATTATTCACCACCTTGTTATACAGCGGGGAATCGCCTCGCCGTTCATCTGCTCTCCAATTCGGATACTCCTCTGTAAATCCCTCGAGCATATCTTGAGCGTTCTGTTCAAAAGTGGGAGATGACGGTTGTACGAACTCCTTGTTGATGCTGAGCGACACCAGGTTCTCTTGAGTATTCTAAAACATAAAATAAAATAGTTTATTACATACATAAAACCACGACTATTATCCCCGAAGGGTTAGTCAGCGACTACGCAAGGAGGACAGCAAAAGCAGTCCTTTACCATAGCCCACTTTTCACCAAATAACGACACAATTACAACACAAATAAAATTAATTTATAATCATGCAAAATTATTTAAACTTACCATGTTGATATTATCTAGCTGGACTACTGACGCCTTCACTTTAATAATTGAAATTGAAACTAATTTGAAACCCATTTATATTAATGTACATGATGACACAGCAAGACAATATAGGTAGTAAAACATGTAATTAATGGACATTTCAGCAAAATAAAAAGAAAGAATTGATATTATTAAAGAATGATTAACTTGCCAATAACGTGACCTGATTTGTATTAATTAGGTTTCATATTACCTTATAATCAGAAGAGTACAACCTACTCTGAATTTGACTTGTTCAAACTTGTTTGCGTTAGAATTTTCTTACTTATTTACCGTCAATGTTTTATTATACAAAGATATATAATAAATTAAATAAAAATGCAAGTTAGTCGGTTACTTTTATATTTTATTAGGTATATTAATACAGCTGGGTAGAGTAAATTTTACATTACATTTCATAATCTAAGTTAGATTTCCTATTCAAACAATAAATGAATCTGAGCAAAAGCAACAACTTACATATTTTTTAACAATTTTTATAAATCAAAATATTCATTATATGTACCTACTTAAGTATATTGAAAAACTGGTTACAATAGTTTATAAAAAGTTAATATTATTTTAAATTCAACCAATGAATCTTAGTAATGGTAATAAATAATAATACATTTTTTTATTTCTCATGCCTTAAGTATAATATAACTCTAATATAATATATCTAAATCATAGTCATATATCTAAATAATAGAATTTAAAAACACAGTGAAAAAAATAATTGCTAAAATATATAATCCCAGTGGCCCCAAGACATAGTAGATATTTTATTTTTTAATATTACGCATTTGTCATCATTACCTGACAAAGCTATCTTGTTCTGTTCTTGGGTAAATATTTCATGCTTTAAGGATTTAAAAATTATGTTTTTCTTTCTTAAAAAAGTATTTTTGTTTAATACGTTATTGTAATCTTCGAAATGTACGTTTTTCAAAACCTGTTTCTGTATACCTTTAGCCCTTTTTAACTCCTCTTGTACTGTTTTTATACAGTATAATTTTGATCGTAAACCAACAAATTCAGAAATTAAATTTCCACCTAGTTCATCTTTGAAAAGACCTGGTACTTTTTTGTTAAGACCAGGTATACCGTAACAGTTATTTAATGGATAATTACTAGTATCAAAATATCTAAGGAAATTCAACTTTAAATCTGTATAAAAGTCTTTGCTTTCTATTGAATAAAGAAAACTGTCAGTATCCGTATAACAAAGCTTTAATTTTTCCCGATAAAAAGGTTTCATAATAGAGTAATGAAAATCAAACATATGACTTTTGGATATTTCTAATACAGAAAAGCCAATATATATGGGTTTGTCTAAAGTAATTGTCTCGGGTTTCATTTGAACAGCTATAAAATTTTCTGTAAAAATAGTAGCACTATGGAAATTTGGTCGAGCTATTAGTTGGTCAGCACCGAAACTTTTCTTTGTTATATTCTTTTCATCATTCCACTTATTAACCAACTTCACGCTGACCCTTTTCTCGGTGTCTTCTAGTGTTTTACCAAATATACTATTATTTAAAAGTTTGAAGAAATCTTGTTCAAATATAGATTTGGCCTTTTTTCGTAACTCAGTGTTCATATCAATGTACTGTTTTAAGTATGGACTCTGATTGAATTGAATTACTCTATGTATTTTTTTTAGCAATAAACCATGTTTTAGACATGTTTTCAGATGGGAAAAATGAATGACATAAAAAAACTTATCGTATAAGTTTGGTATCAATTTCGAAGTTTTAGATCCTGGAGGAGCAAATTTTTGAGCACAGAATGGAAAATCGTTATGATAATTATGCAAATGGAAAGGGTATTCTAAGTCTACTTCGAGTATATAGCCAATGTCCCCGTCAATGGGTATATTATGAAAATCAATTTTTGAAATTTCTAGTTCACTTAATAACTTAAAATTTGAATGAGGTAAATAAGCGCACATAGCATAACCATAAAGATTATTACAATCAATATAAACAAGGAAGTTATCACTTTTTGCGGGGTCATAAGTTTGTAAGTACTTGTTATTGGCTTTCGAATATCTTGTAGAACATAAACATATACCACCGCGTATGCCTTTTTGTATCATTCTTATTATTTCCAAATCATTTATTAATTCTAATTTAACATCTGTTTTTAATAGCATAGCGTCAAAACTTAGGCTAGGTGCTGTTAAGTAAAAAGAAGGATCCAGTTTATAATTCGTCTTACACGTTTTTCGAAAACTTTCGAAGACGTCCGCTAGTAAGAGTACATCTGACTTAAGATATAAATCAGTGTATTCTCCAAGGCTCCGTAATTCAAAGGTTTGCCATACTCTTTTTGCGTGTTCATAATCTACTATTGATACGTTGCAATTGTGCAATTTACTAAAAAAGCATTTATAAGGAGGTATTTCTTCTTCATCATAAGAACTCCAAGTAGTGACGTATTCGTAAGGATAAACCCCTTTACGTCTAAGTAAATTAAAATGTTCCTGAGAAGGAAAAAAAAAAGATAGATGTTTAAAATCAATTGTATTTAAATTTGCAACTAGCTTCTCTAGGCTTGTGCCTAAAAATTTAAAAGAATCGACAAAACGAACAGGTATGATAGCTTCGTTACTAATTTGAAAAAATTTGGTAAACGATATGTAATTTTCTTTATTTTTTGCAATCACTTGTATCCTACCTGATAATTCTCCTAACTGCCGTATGAAAAGATGACTGTCGTAACCAGCTAAATTATGAAAAAATATGGGAACGAACTTAGGCAAACAATATTTTATATTACAATAAGAATGAGCTGCACCACGATATCGTCCAGTAAGATGACAGTGATCTTTTACTTTGTCGTCAAATAATATTTTGTTACAAAGATAACAGTTTTTAGCTTGAGCAAAATTGGTTCTATCTTTATCTGTTAAGAACATAGGGATCGATGAATGCAAAATATTATAAATTACAGTTATATCAGATAGAAGGTTATCAAAAAATTTATTCACACAGTCAGGTCCTCGATAAGACACATATTTATTAAGGGAGCTGTCGTAGGAGCATACAACGTAGTAAGCAAATGCAGCTGGTACATGCTTTTGCGTAATCGTTGTGCAACTTGTTTCAGAATTTGGTTCAACTGGCTCTAACAAAGATTCAAAGTCTGCGTATAAAACGAAAGGCATGTCTTGCATGCGTTCATAATGTTCAAATTGTATTCGAGTTCCTTGATTAGGTAAAATTGTTGCTACACCACTGCAAACGTGGGCTTCGAGTTTAAGATTGTTATCAAAAAATATCATACAATCCTCACATAAAAATATTTTGGAATGATGTTTAGTTAACTGCTTGCGAAGTAATTTAGCTAAATCTTTAATTAGACAGTAATGCGTACGTTTTCCATTTTCGAGAAAAAGCATGTTGACGTGATGTCTTTTACGTAATTCGCATTTGTACAGAGGTCCAACAACCTTACTGCTATTTTTAAGGCCATAAACATTAATACTTATGTTGGGATTATTCTTTTCAAAAATTCTTATATCTGTGAACCCTACTGGAAATGTCATATTTTTAACTTTAAGTACACTTTCAAAATGCGGATATGCGGTGGTTCGATTTGCGTTATTTTTTGCAGGAAAAAGTGATGCCATGACACACCATAAAAAGCAGTAATCATCCGAATTTTTAATGTTGATACATGCACGTTTGTTTTTTATAGCGTTAGGTAAATCTAAGTAACCTGAGGCTCTCAACGGGTTATATTTGTTTATATTTACTTCTAGATACAAGCTTCGTAAGTAAGCCCAACCACTATCTCTTTCCTCAAATTCTTCAACTTTTTTACAAATTTTATGGCTAATGTTTGTATACATAGCATCAAAATTATAACTTTTATGTAAGATAATGTTTTCAGTAGCAAAAGATTTCGTTGAAATCGAGTCATCCTTATGCAGAAAAAATTCAGAAAACAATTCGAAATTTACTTTAAGGTTTGTATAAGCCTCAATTCGGGCTGAGAGTAAAAGTTTCACGCGGAGGCGCAATTGCGATAAAAAATCTGCAGGAGCAAACACATGCATACGTTCTTCAACGTCCTCGCATTGAACACGGTACGACGCTATGCGACCGCGAAGAGCGCTATGCACTTGTTCGATACCCTCGCTCTCAATTACAGAACTATTATTTTTGTGTAAAATACTTTTTAAATGAGCAGAGAAAGCATTATTTTTAACGGATAAGTTGCAAGTTGAACAGAATATAGTCTTAACCATTATGATTTTGTTTTCACTGTGTTAAAAAATTACAAGAGGTTAAAGTAGTTTTTAAGTAAAATGTATAAAACCTAACACACATATAATATATAAGTAAAACTAGTTAAGTCAAAATTTACCGAAGAGAGTGTAACTAGTTAATATGTAGTACCTAGCTGACTGTGACTATTTTTTCTTTTTATCACTAAAGAATACCCCCTCTTCAGTAAATTTTGATTTGGCTAATTTTATGAATTTTTTTATAGTCAACAATTCAGGAGACTCAGCTTCGCCTTGTAGTCGAACCCAAATTATTGCCTTTTCACACCTTTCAAGACCGGTGAGGCTACGCACCTCCTCAGCGTCGTAGAGACGCAGCTCCGCCACCAGTTCACCGTCGAGCTTCGCAGTCCGACGCGTTACCCCGCCTGGTACTCGTCGCGTTAGTACACTGTCGAAGGTCTGGTCTGTCTTGCGTGGAGGCGGCGAAACTTCGTTATCTGACTCTGAATCATTTAACCAGTCTAAAGCGGAGCTAGACCCTTCTTGTTTTTTCACAATCGTTGTTGAAGTCTTAGGCACCGACGACGAGTACAGGCATTTCTTCTTAGAGCTAGAAAGATAAGAAATGTAATTAAAAACTAATTATTAATATTGACGATATACGAAATAACATAAAATATATTAACAGGTTTTAAAAGTAATCAACGCAAATTACCTTATGCTTTCGTTGTCCGAGTCAAATGAATTGGCTAACACACAGCTTTTCTTGGCAGAGCGTTTAACTTGCTTGCTTTCAGACCTAAAATAACAATAAATATTAGTGACATTAACATTTAACATATGACAGTAAATACTAGTACGATTAAATAATAACATTTGCTGGTCTAGGTCACTGCTCCTCTACAGACCTTCTTTAATAACTTCTTTACACATAGAGAGAGAGATCCGTGCTTCGGAAGGCATGTTAAGCCGTTGGTCCCGGATGTTGTCGTAAGATGACAGTCGTTAAAACCCACCGACCCGCATTGGACCAGCGTGGTGGGTTATGGCTTAATATCCCCGTGCTATTATTCACGTGGGAGGTCTCTGCCCAGCAGTGGGACGTTTATAGGCTGATGATGATGATGATGATGACATAGAGAGAACGGACCATAGCCCACCACGCACACCCACAGCGGTTTGGCGGTGCTAACGGTTGCAGATGCAGAAGGGATCAACCGTTGACATACCTTACAAAACATATACGAAGTCGAGCAAACACAACATTGCTAATAGAAAAATAAAAATATTTAAAACTTACGAACATTGTTTCGGTGTATATCTTCTGGATGATTCTCGTAGCGATGTCAGAGTACCGAAGCACTAAATATTAATAACTTAGGCGTAGCTTAGGCGTACTAGTGGTCGATCTGACTTAGGAAGCACTGATACGACAACTACCATTTTTCGGGTATTTATTGGAGAAAAGTGTTTAACAGCAATTTTACTAAGCAGGAGTGATCAACTTTTTTTTTTTTTTTTGCTTGTATACAATTAAACTATTAGTGCTAGTTTTTACTTTCAAGAATAACACCGTATGTAAAAACTGTTAATTCCAAATTTTTTTTTTTATTATTATTGCTTTTATTACAAACCAAATAGGTACATATTGGGCTTATTATAAACACATACATTATCTAAGTAAAGCAAGCTTAATCGGTAGCGTAACCTTCTGTACTACAAACCGTTACCTATACGATGTACACATAAATGCTTGCATTCATCAAACCATTAGCCTGAGCCTTTTTCGCGTTATAGTCAAGTACCTACCTAACCACTACATTAGCTGTTATATTTTAACGAGTGTACGTTTATGCAAAAGTAATTAAATAAGTATTACAATGTTATAAATAAATATGTGTTATTAGTAGCAAGAAAGGAAGTAATTACAAAATTGAAGCAATGTTTGTAACCTCTGTTTTTTTAAATTTTAAGCAAAATATTTAGTTTATCGATTAGTGCGAAAACTTGCAGCGAAAGTATTTTACATTTCCTGTGTAATTGCTAACCTTTCGATAAAGCGCTGACGACGATTGTCCGGATGTGCAACATTAGGACTGTTTTCACTAAGCATGAAATTTACTATTACATTTCATCTCATGATCGTCTTAACGAGAGTTTCATAACCACCACAATCACAGATCGAGTTCACCACTAGGTACCTCATCGAGTTCCTCACACTCTAACCCTGTCATTAATAAACGTTGATTAAAGTTACACTTAGGATTAAATTGACGCTGTCTCTATCTGTCTTCTTTAACAAAAACGAGACAGCGTCACTTTAAACCGAGGTGTAACATTTGGCCATTTTTATTAATGAGACGGTAAAAGTTAAACATTTTGATGTACGTACTAAATTAAACAAATGTCTCGGTATGTTACAAGTTAGCCGCTCGGATATCGAGAGACGCGGGTTCGATTACCGTGAGGCAGTCTATTTTTATAACTTCGGTGTTTATGTACTCATATTATTCCCACAATAATTAAATCTAACCATATTTAGTGGGTACGTATTCAAATCGACATTTGCTTTATAAGTTAAACCATAATTTGAAAGGTACTGTTATGAAAATCCTATCTGATCACTTGTTGCTAAACGTGACTTCAGCATGACGTAATTAATTGTTACTTGTTGCTCTGTCTATCCCACTTGTGGGAATACGCCGTGATGTTTGTGTTTGTATGTATTATGAAAATGTATGTTTAATGCGTTTGTCAATTAAAACAGTATAGACTTAGCTTTATCTTTCTAATTGTGTTTATGTTAAAGGTTCTTCCCATTCTCCCACAACAAAATGGCCCAAAGTCCTCCCCAGAAAAAATACAAATATATTAATTTTCATGCTCCTCCGTGATAAAAAATGGTCATCATCATCATCATCATCCAAAAGACGTTCACTGCTGGACAAAGACCTCCCCCAAGGATCCCCACCACGTCCGGTCCTGCGCCGCACGCATCCAGCTGCTACCTGCAATCTTCACCAGATCGTCGGACCACCTTGTTGGAGGCCTGCCCACACTGCGTCTTCCGGTGCGCGGTTGCCACTCCGATCTGCCCCAACGGCCGTCGGTTCTTCGAGCGATATGCCCTGCCCACTGCCACTTATGTTTAGCAATTCTTCGGGCTATATCGGCTGCCTTAGTTCGTCTACGGATCTCCTCATTTCTGATTCGATAATATCTTTTATAATATTTGGTCTTTGGAGGAGTATAGGAATTGATGTATGGATTTCTTATATTTTCCAAACAAATTTTTGATGGCGCTTGGGAATAACCCGTATTAAAATTGTTTTCGTTAGCATTGAAACGGGAAGTTTCAAAGTCGAACTCGTAGTTAATGTATGTGTGTGTGTTTGTGTGTGTGTGTAGTGATTGCATACGTTGTTGTTTGCGGGATTGATATAAATAAGGTAACTAACAATTCCCTGCACAGTTGTCTGCATTGACTTAGATCAAAAAATACAAGTGTTTTTTTTATGAGAACCTTGAAAATGTGTTGAGTAGATCAGAGTCGACAATGACAATTGGCAACTGATTCTAATCAAAATACACAAGTGTTTTCCTTGGATCGAGGTTGAGGTGTTTCGGCATAAAACCTTTTCTTCCAATTGTTGAAAACCTTGAAAATGTGTAGAGTAGATCGGAGTCACCGTATACTGAAATGAAGTTTGGTTTAAAAACACAAGTGTTTTCCTATGGGTCGAGGTTCAACTTTAGCAAATGTTATTCATAGTTCAACTTATTCGGGGATCCAGTCCTGGGAGACCAGGAAGCCCCATCCAGCTTAAGTTGTGCTGTAATTCCATATTGTTAAAAACCTTCGCATTCATTAGACGAAATCCTTGAAAATGTGTTAAGTAGATCGAAGTCGTTGTATACAGAAATTAAACTATTACATACTGGATTCTGATCAAAATACACAAGTGTTTTCCTATGGGTCGAGGTACTACTTTGATAAATGTTATTCATAGCACTAACTTATTCGGGGATCCAGTCCTGGGAGACCAGGAAGCCCCATCCAGTTTAAGATGTGCTGTTATTCCATATTGTCAAAAACCTTCGCATTCAGTAGACGAAATCCTTGAAAATGTGTTTAGTAGATCGAAGTCGTTGTATACAGAAATTGAAATATGAATTCGATTAAAATACACAAGTGTTTTCTTATGGGTCAGGAATAAAATTTGACAAATGCAACTATATGATACACCTTGGAGCGTGGTGGCAAATAAAAACCGTATATGACGGATACTTAAGTTTAATAATGTGATCTCAATGATGAATCGAAACTATATTACAAAATGGCATTATAAACAATATAGAATAAATTGACCAAGCGCCTTCGGAAAGACTGAGGAGCGTAGCTGTTAATGGTATATTGCTATTTTAATCGTGTAGGCGCTTACGTCTAAACAACACTTATTCCGTACTGAGAGTTCACTAAGTCACATTCATTTATAGTTGTGCTGTAATTCCATATTGTCAAAAGCTCCTGCATCCTATGAACGAAAGACCTTGAAAATGTGTAAAGTAGATCGCAGTCGTTGTATGGGATTCTAGATCACGAGAAGTCGATTAGACATTCTAAAACACGAGAAGTCGATTGGACATTCTAGATAACTTTTTGACGTTGACTGAGCGAGTGGCAGTGATTTTCAAAAGTAATATTAGTCTAGATCACGAGAAGTCGATTAGACATTCTAAAACACGAGAAGTCGATTGGACATTCTAAATCACTTTTTGACGTTGACTGAGCGAGTGGCAGTGATTTTCAAAAGTAATATTGGGACATTCTAGATCACTTTTAACGACATTGATCGAACGTCAGTGAGATCAATGGAGTGAAAAGTGATCTAGAATGCCCAATATTACACTACTTGTACGATAAATGGACGATATGTACCTATTTAGGATACAAGGCAAGGTCATATCATAATTAATATTTATTTTATTTTTAATAATTTAGTTAATTGTCATCTGCAAAAGTGACTCTATAATACTAAGTTAGCACAAATTTTGTATGGAATCCAAAACAGCGCCACCCATTTCCGATCTTCTAAAGCTAATTTGTCTGATTGTCTCTAGGTGTCTCTAGGTGGCAATGTTTTAAGAGGGTTTACGCATATCGGTTTCCCATACAATTTTTCAAGTCGAATTTTTAAAGACCAATAAGCTAATTTTAATGAAACTTTGCATGCTAAAGTAAAATACAGGGATCTAAATAGTTTGTTGATAACATTTTTAAAAAGGTTTATTTGGCTGAGTCATTGCGTTAAAGTCCACTATAGAAAGTTTAAAATCGCAATAACTCAGTTAAATAAACGTTTTTTGGAAATATTTTCAACAAACTATTTGGATCTCTATATTTTACCTCAGCATGCCGAGTTTCATCAAAATTGGCCTACTGGTTTTTAAAAATTTCGACTTTGAAATTTGTATGGGAAACCGAAATGCGTAAATCCTCTTAATACCATAGAAAAAGTAGTTAACTTCATTCATACCGATGGTGATGGCATAGAAGCACGCCTAATAAGAAGATCTAAGCAAAAACGTCATTTCTGTTTACACTTCAACATTTACTTTTGCCACTTCTCTCGAATAAGCTATATATCTCTTAGGGTGGATTCGACCAAACTGTAATAAGACTTACTCGGAGATTAGTCCATACAAATTCGGCGTTTAATCTAGGTATAAGACCTTATTCCAGTTTGTTCGGATCCACCCTTAACTCTCAATATTTTCATTCAAATTCGACTACGATTATCTTTACAGGACCCCAGACGTGACAGAATTCCGGGGAACATATTCTGAAAGCACTTTCGCGGAGTCGCGAAGGAATGTTTTCTCTTGTACCTAACCGACTTTCAGACTAAAAGTATGATGCACGAGGAGTCATAAAGTAATACGTATAACTTCTGTACAGGTTACGTACAATGTAGGTTAGTACACAAAACAGCACTCTCCAGGCTATATGTATACAAAACTGATAAATAAAAAAACAGGCCAGTGCGAGTCGGACTCGCCCATGAAGGGTTCCGTAGCAACAAGTAACATCATTTATAAGTTCTTGTAGTTCGTTGTAACTTTGATCGATGTTTTAATAATAGTGTATTTTTTTAAATTAAGTAATTAATTAATAAAAAAAACTACTTACTAGATCTCGTTCAAACCAATTTTCGGTGGAAGTTTGCATGGTAATGTACATCATATATATTTTTTTTAGTTTTATCATTCTCTTATATTAGATTTATATTAGAAACCTCAATATCATTTTTGAAGACCTATCCATAGATACCCCACACGGATGGTTTAGATGAAAGAAAAATTTGAGTTTCAGTTCTAAGTATGGGGAACCCCCAAAATTTATTGTTTTTTTTCTATTTTTGTGCGAAAATCTTAATGCGGTTCACAGAATACATCTACTTACCAAGTTTCAACATTATAGTTCTTATAGTTTCGGAAAAAAGTGGCTGTGACATACGGACGGACAGACAGACATGACGAATCCATAAGGGTTCCGTTTTTTGCCATTTGGCTACGAAACCCTAAAAAGGTCTGTGCGGTGCGGACTACCTGTACATACCGACATATCTCTTCTCTTGGGTGTCGTAAAAGGCGCCTAACGGACTAAAGACTGCAAACAGCTTAGGCTGTTGGATGCGGCGATGGGTTCACCACCTGTCAATGCATGTAGATACACACGGCGTCAGATCAACCTACCCTAAACTGTCAAATTTCTCCAATGAATACCTACTGATATTTAGAACCAAACAATAAAGTTCAAAATTGATTGTAGAAATTTGACAGTTTTGGGTAGGTTGATCTGACGCCGTGTGTACAGCTGAGCACATGTGCAGTTGTTATTTGGTGAAACGTTGACTGTCGGTGCACTGCTTTTTCGGTTCTCATTGCCTTATCCCGGACTAACCCTTAACCTTAGAATAATAACGCTATAGAAACCAAGTTCGCGCGCCTATTTTGAAGCACATTAATTGGAGCCAGAAATGGCACCAAACGCCGGACCGCTCCGTAGTGTTCAATGTCACAGCGCGCCGAACGTGTCTCGCGAAAACAAAAAAAAAATGACGGTTTGTGCAGTTAAATTGTGTCACAACACATCTGAAAGACAAAAGAAGTGTAATAACATCACTTTTCACAGGTAAGCTTTCAGTATTTCATAGTATCTTGTAGTTAATTAGGTCAAAATATAAACGTACTGCAGTGTGATTCTCGAAGTTAAAGCCTCGGTAGCAGCGGGTGCCGCAGTGCTGTCTCTCTCATATTCATAGAATTGGAAAGAGACAGCAGATCACAGCCATGCGCGCACGTCACGCGTGTGTGAATCGGTTTAGTGCTTCATTTTTGACAGAGCGCTTGTATGAAGACTATCTTTCTATAGCGTTATTATTCTAAGCCCTTAATTCTTTCAGAGACACTTTTATAAACAGTGGAATATACTTTTTTAATGAATACTCAGAGTTCTATTTAGGTCTCAGCTGCTATATATAAGGTGACTGCTAGAAACCGCAAGAAACTTCAAGGGCTGGTCAGGTCAAGTTTTTTAATCATGACAAAAAAGGAATTCGTGTTTTTTTTTCATTTTTAATGAAATAATTCATTTTGTGTTTTACATTTACAAAGCTGTTTACTGACAACCACAACCAACCACAGACAACCACATTTTAACACACACTTGTATGCGATTCAATTATAATTTCTTTAAATTTTCATTTATTTATATTTTTAATAATATGCTGGATAACCGCAAATTACTCACTTAAATATGGGTCATTGTCAAAAAGAGACTCGAAAGTGAAATTTAAATTAAAGTCTAAAATTCAGAAAAATCAATGTTTATTTAAATTCGTTAGAACGAGCAATCTAAAATATCATAAATTTGAGAAAACAAATAAATGTAAAAATTGTTAATTTAAATGACCACCGGAAAGAGGACCACCGAAAATACCTACGTCAAATCCCATATACTTATCATTCTATTCTCTATGTCATCAATAAGTATACCACTTGTCTAGCCTCGAATAACACCTTAGATTTTATTTTATATTCTTACCTTCTGCAGAAGAAAATTAGAAACTAATTTTCTATGTGTAGGTACCTGCCTTGCCTTCATAAACCATTACACTATAGAGGACCTACTTTTTTAAAACATGCGTGAGAAAAATTGTAGTAGCAAAACAATGCATGTTACTGCTATTGAATGCCTTAGCAACATCTTTTCTATGTAGTTTCATTAGATGTCTGAGTTAATTTTCCCTTGAGTCGGTAAGTAGTTATACACGTTTTATATGTGAATTGGTTGTTTTATTAAAGTTCTTCAACGGAGAAACGCATGGCCTTCATCACACCTGATGGTAGGGGACAATAGGGTCAAGGTAGTACAATGAGGAACTGGCTATATTGACTCTTTAACTGTCAGACAACCTACCAACTATTCTACCAATATTGTTGTTATGAATTATGGTAATGAATGACATAATAATAACCGTAAAAAAAAAATTGCCGTGTCGCGTGGCGGTAAAAGAATACTACCGCCCCCTCTCTTCCCTTGAGTGGCGATTAACGGACTAAAGTTTGCACATACATCTAACAGCATAGAGCGGCGATGGGCTCACCACCTGTCACGCTGAGCACCTACATGTTTGGTGAAAAGTGGGCTATGGTAGGGGACTGCTTTTGCTGTCCTCATTGCCTAGTCTCTGACTAAACCTTCGGTGATAGTAGTCGTGATGTATGTATTTTTATGTATAAACTATAGATATAAGCTAACTGGAGAGTCAATTATGACCAATGAATTTTGTAAAAGTCTTTGGATTGCAAAATTTTTTGGAATGATAATATATAAATACCATTACTACCTCCTCCTACTACCTATGACATAGGGTCCTTCAAACGAGGCGTGAAGAAGCACTCTGTGGGCCGGCAGAGTGAGGGTGACTGATGCTACGTCTCTTGCGCTGCACCAGTTGTCCTCGCGCCTGGACTTCATTTCCACTTAACATCAGGTGGAGTGGAGTCATTTGCCGGGCTTAGCATAAAAAAAAAAATACCATACTGGTACCATTTTGAACATATAATTAAGTATTTACTAAAAAAAAAATCTTTTTTTCAATTATTAAAACAATATTCCATTAAAAAATGTTTTCCTTGTGACTTATTAACACCATCAACAATAACGACGAATATACTTTCAAAATTTTTTATCATGGTTTACAGAGATATTGACCGATATTGGTCCGATTCCCGGTTATGTATGAGAGTTAACAAAACAATTTAAATGCCAAAATCGACGCCATGGTTTCTAAGAACAGATTTTCCTTTCTTCTATAATTTTTTGATTTCTTCCTACTGACCCATTTGAATTGATCACCTGTATAAGTAGTAAGTACCTCATCATCAGCGTATAAACGTCCCACTGCTGGGCACAGGCCTTCCCTCATGGACAACAGCCCATGGGGAGGTTGGGCCTTAAAATAACCCACTCGCTAGCCCAGCCAGCCCACCTACGAAGTAATGACTAATGATAAACGTAAAGTGATGTCTCTGAGAGCGGCAGTTAGGGTTGAGACTACCAGTCTTGTATTCTCAGTCCCAAGGTCGATTTCCAACAGGGTTACTTGTTATACTCGGTGTGGTTATTGGCTGTCAAAATCCAGACAGCTTACTACACCAAATGTTCTACGTATGTCACCAAAACAACGAAAATGTCACTTGACGTAACCATAACAACATTTCCCCAAGAAATTCACATAAAATTTAACCCTAACCTTCCTCCGTCTCCATGGGTGATATTATTATAAAATGAAACAAATTAATTACGTAACATGATGAACTCGGAACTGTCCTTGTGATGCGCAAGAGCAATGTCATCCAGGAATAGATGGATCGTCCACAAAAACTCGTTGAAAATCTGCCAAATCTCAGACGGCGACAGACGAATAGAAATACAATACAATGGCACTAATATCGGATAATAAACGGAGAATGCTAATGAACTTATGCAAAATTCATAAAGTAAATGGGCGTCCGGCATTGTTGTGTGCTGGGTACTTCAGTTCCTATGACGGCGATTTGGTGTTTTCGTTCGGTTCCCATTGTATACTAATTACTTAACAAGGTGCGGTCGGCTGAATAACGACTGGTGACCTCCGCGGTCAAGTGGTTAGCATATGCCGGTTCATTTTTGAGGACCCGAGTTCGATTCTGGGTCGAGTCAATTTAGAAATAACTGCTTTTTAAATTGATTTCGAATCAGGGTTTTTTCTATGTATAATAAGTAAGTTTATCCGTCATTTAAACAATAAAAACAAGTTTTAAAAAAGAGCTTAACTCGGGATGTGATCTAGATAAATGGTGCGAGAAAGGAAAAAAAGTTCGGTCTGGTATAGGTCTACTGAATACTCCAAAATCTATCGACACCAAGATCGGATGCCAAAAAATATTTGTCTGTAACATATCTGTAATATGTTATTGCCTGTTCAAATATTTTAATGTTTATCCGAAATAATTTTGGCAGACATCAAAATTAGCACATCATTTTCGCAGCATGGAGGAGTAGACGTTTCGTTCTTGTACCTAATCGTGTTTACGTGCTAAGGGACAGCTGTCTGGTCATAAATAATGCCGGAGTCCACCATGATTTATGATTGGATTTAATATAGGCCTCGCGATGGAGGGTTTGGGATTCATCGGCTTTTTCTCGCGTTTGGAGAATTCTCGAACGCTGGGGGTTTCTTCGCCGGACCTGCCTCCTTTACTCTTGAAACCGATCCCGAATTCCCGATCTATCGAGATTGGTACCTATTGTGTATTTCGTACTCATAAGTTACGACACCAGCGTTAATTTGGATTTATATTGCGCGGATATAGAGTGAACTAAATGCAAGACTCAATGCCATTTAGCTCACCCAATATGAATCTAAATTAGCGCTGCTGGTGTCGTAAACTTCACAATACAGGGTAAGAAATGTATGAAGTGGGTACATTTTTATAAGAAAAAAACAAAATCAAATTATACACAGACCTTAATAAGTTGTCTTGTATTATAAGATTACATAATAGTCTTTTTTTAAGTTTGTTACGTTGGTCTAAATATAATAACTGTAATGTTCACCCTAAGTGTTCACTAATATAGTAAAGAAACGGTATCTTTACTCTGGTGACTTGTAGACCAGGTTTCTTTGAAACCTACTTCAGGCATCAGTTTCTCACAGATAGGATATCATTGATATTGATAGGATCATCCATGTATATCTTACAGTTAAGTACCTTTTGTGATGAGAAAAATAAATAACATTTTCATTCAATATCTACCAATCTCGATCGGTCGGGATCGGTTAAGGATTAGGTAGTTATTTTTTTATTTCCTAACAACCAAAGTTATTACTGTATTAAATTTTTTTAGGAACTGATCGTCTTTGTATTCTGGTAGTTAAACCACCGAGCTCAGATCCTGAGGTACCGGTTCGTGTTATTGTTTTCGGATTAGAAAATAAATAAATAGTAATGGTACTGTTATTATATTGTAATTGTATTTGGTGTTTTAAAAAAATTGAATTTTAAAGTATATTTAAGGGCAATTAACGCAAAAAGAAATAAAAATTTTACGGATGTAGGTAAGTATTTTCATTGATTTGTTTTTGACAGTTAGAAATGAAATAACCAGTTCTTTGAAGTAAAAATGCTATTTCACTTTGTCACTTACCATCAGGTGAAGCTAAGTGCTACCTACCCCGTTGTGGATAATAAAAACTTAAAGTACGTAGGTACTTAATTATGCATATTTTCCTAGTTAACTGCATTTATTTCATGAGAATTTTCTAATATGTCATAATTTATTGTAGAAATCTCGATTTCCCCGTCCTGTAAATAAATATGTATAGGTGCTGGACGCGGAAGGGCGTTTCACAAACAGTTACAAGAGTCAAGACAAGACGCACAGTGGCTGTCATTCATCACGGCTTGCGGACACCGGACGTGAACGCTCGCGTCATCGCCGACACACATGGCTGCAAGGCAAGCGTTGTAGGCAACTAATTTAGTCGAGTAACGAGCATTGCTTCGATAGTTTAATTTTTTAAAACGTACATAGGTACATAGTTTTACGACTATTATCCCTAAAGTGTTAGTCAGAGAGGCAATGAGGACCTAGATCTGTCATATCATTCCATGTTTACCCATTCCTTCTTTTTAAAAAATAAATAAATACAACTATAGGTACATGTGCTCAGCGATATAGTTGGTGAGTCGATCGCCGCTTTATGCTGTTGGATGTATGTGCAGTCAATAGTCCGTTGCCTTTTATGACACCCAAGGGAAGAGAGAAAGACTGCACTTACATTTACATACAACAGCATAGAGCGGCGATAAACTCACCTGTCACCTATCAGTGCAGTCGCTTTTTGCGACTATGGCAGAGGACTGCTTTTGCGGTCCTCGTTGCGTAGCCTCTGACTAATCCTTCGGGGATAATAGTCGTGATTATTTATTTGTGTGTAATAAAGTTCAAAATGTATCGAAGACATTTGACATATTGTGGTAGGTTGCAGTGCTGGTACTGCTGGTGTCTGTACAACAAGCTTAACGTGTAAGTAGTGCGGCTAAAAAACTAATTTTATACATCAACGTCCAGACTGTATTGGCCTAGAGCCACATTCTTAATTACGCATAGCATCATCACATTAAGCATTATAGAGGTTGTTTCGGTAACGGCACAGTAATGTAACGGTTAAGTACCTACATCCCTAAATTGGATGAAACATTATTTATTTCATTTCAACGGCACAGTAATGTAACGGTTAA
The DNA here is from genome assembly GCA_963921215.1 of Scoparia ambigualis. Classification (NCBI taxonomy): domain Eukaryota; kingdom Metazoa; phylum Arthropoda; class Insecta; order Lepidoptera; family Crambidae; genus Scoparia; species Scoparia ambigualis. Next base: position 24,437,944 of record OY992522.1, on the reverse strand, counting down.
GTACCTACATCCCTAAATTGGATGAAACATTATTCATTTCATTTCAACGGCACAGTAATGTAACGGTTAAGTACCTACATCCCTAAATTGGATGAAACATTATTCATTTCATTTCAACGGCACAGTAATGTAACGGTTAAGTACCTACATCCCTAAATTGGATGAAACATTATTCATTTCATTTCAACGGCACAGTAATGTAACGGTTAAGTACCTACATCCCTAAATTGGATGAAACATTATTCATTTCATTTCAACGGCACAGTAATGTAACGGTTAAGTACCTACATCCCTAAATTGGATGAAACATTATTCATTTCATTTCAACGGCACAGTAATGTAACGGTTAAGTACCTACATCCCTAAATTGGATGAAACATTATTCATTTCATTTCATTTCAACGGCACAGTAATGTAACGGTTAAGTACCTACATCCCTAAATTGGATGAAACATTATTCATTTCATTTCAACGGCACAGTAATGTAACGGTTAAGTACCTACATCCCTAAATTGGATGAAACATTATTCATTTCATTTCAACGGCACAGTAATGTAACGGTTAAGTACCTACATCCCTAAATTGGATGAAACATTATTCATTTCATTTCATTTCAACGGCACAGTAATGTAACGGTTAAGTACCTACATCCCTAAATTGGATGAAACATTATTCATTTAATTTCGTTTCATTTAAACGGCACAGTAATGTAACGGTTAAGTACCTACATCCCTAAATTGGATGAAACATTATTCATTTCATTTTAACGGCACTGTAATGTAACGGTTAAGTACCTACCTACATCCCTAAATTGGATGAAACATTAATTTCTTTTCAGCGTTTTAATATCTAAGAGTATTTTACATTAAATATTATTTTACATTAAATATATTTATCTATATTTAATATAAATATATACTTTTCACTATTTATTAGACTATATTTGCCAACTACGTAATCATATATAAAAATGTATGTTTACATTTTTTCTACACATTATGTTTTTTTATACTTAATTTGTTTTTTGAAATAAACCGATTTATTTTTAACTCGCCGAAAATTATTGGTCTTAGTTTGATAAAGAAAAATCTTTGGTTAATGTAATACAAGATACATAATCTATTATTAATAGGTAGATACCTTAGAAGTTGCATCTGTGTTAAAAGTTGTTTAAAGTGACTGGCTCCTAAAACATCCCCTACAGATATATTATACCCATTTCTTGTATTATTATTATGTATTCTATGCCATTTCCAAGCATCCTGTATGAACAAGTATGTAACATTTGTTATGTCTGGCCCAATGACGTTGTTCCGCGCGTATTTATACAAACATGAATGTATTAAAATTGTCTGCTATTATTACAGGTTGGCTGTTGTCCGCAACATCGTCTGTATAGATTTGCGCATAAAAATGTGTATTTTCACAGTGCTGACGTCATATTTTTATCTTCAAACGTATCAGCCTATAAACATTCCACCACTGGGCTTACGCCTTCATGGATGGACAATAGTACTTACTGTGTGCGATCGGAACATAGTTAACAATTTTTTTTTACACAAATTACGAATGTACATTGAACTTGAACCACTTCTCCATTCGAGGCAGCCTCGAGTCGAGGCATTACAACGTCTCGTGGATGAGCGGCTTAAGTAGAGAAGTTGCAGCGGGATAACTCTTGCATCGAGACGTGAGCCTCGTGCCTCATTCAATGTCAGTTTTAGTCCGTTCTCAAAGGCAAGGTGAACTGAACCGCGCGCGCAATGAAGAAGGGACCAGCTTCTGGCTAAGACTACTGAGAACAGTGGCTCAAGGCACGCTTAGAGCGACGCAGTATAGAGGTGCACTGCCTTTAATAAAGATGCGACTTTCCCTCCGAGCCATATCTCCCAAGGCAGCACACCTAAAAACTCCTGCACTTACCTTCACTTGCGGCTATGGTGATTCGGGAGTGCTATAACAACCACCGGTGATGTTTCTTTAGTCCACCTTCAAGCTATGTAGCATAAAATTTACTAGGTAAGTATTTTCTAAAATAATTCTATGCATTTTTAGAACTTTTTTAGTAATAATTTAGTGTAATATGGATGTAGACTGTAGGCAGACTTTGGTGAAGACTTGGAATATTATTGTCTAGTAATACTATATTTGCTGATGGACTTGTTACACTCTACATTTTTTCATCTACATAACGTTAAATGTACTTACCTAGTTATTCATCTACTTAAACTTATCTTCTTCTTACTACTATCTACCCTGGCCTTATTTTACTTGGGATGTGCGCAAAATGTTCTTTTCCTCCATTCTCCTCTATCAGCCCTCACCGGATCTATAACTACCTTATTAACTCAAAAGTTGTCTTGCCTAGAAACACTGCCTTGTCTGCCTTGCATAGATTAAATAATCGTTATTGTGTAATAGCTACGTCACTCTCAAACAAAAGCGATAATACATACGCCACAATAGCGTATGCAAATAGCGTTCGCCATAGTTCTCGTAAGCGATCATCATGATGTAGCATTACTGTTTCAATGTCTATGAAACAATTTGCCACTGATTGTGTACAATTGGCAATTTTTTCTTTTCATTGCAGACCAGACAATTAGGTACTACTTGTGCGTCTGGCGTCGCGTCAACATTGCCAAAACATAACTTGTTTTCAGAGTTCCGTAAGTCCATTAAAAAATATGTAACACTTACCTCTTGTACTTGTTGTTGGCCTGTTAAAAAAATAGTTTAGCCTATATACTTAGTGTCCCATTGCCGGGCAAAGACTTTCAATTATTAGAAATCAAGCGCTACTGGCCTAATCTGTAATTTTTTTTTTCTGGTAAACTAATTCTCGGCATATAAAACAAAAATCAAAGGCTGAAATAAGATTAATATATTTATCTTTTAGTATTAATATAAATTCTTAAACTACAATTCACTACAATATTTTATAAAAAAATATATTAACAACATAAAATAAGTATGTATTATAAAAAAAGTTAACCGTTGCCAACTACCGGCAGCGGGGATAGACCCAAGCTATCGGTGGTTCGGGCTGCAGAATGAGCAACCTCCTGACAATACGCGCATATTATTATTATTACCTATTATCAGCTGGTAGGCTACTCTTCAAACAGAATTGCATTAATCAATTTCCAATCACAAATCTAAAAAATGCCAAATGGCACTTTTGTAAGCGACAATAGCGCCACATTGGAATTAAATTGCATGGAAATTGATTGAACAAATTATTATCGAGATGGCGTTCCGGAATTATCTTTACTTATCCCAATATTGATACATATTAATCGCATTGGAATTGTATTAAGATTGAGTTTGCGTTCGAGAGTAACCCCCCTGATATTGTCTCAATGCAGGGCAAGCAAAGTACCCTTCGTTCCTTCCCCTTTTCTATGTCAGCAGCTGTAGTGGGCTAACAGTTGGTATGCGCTCAGCTCAACTCAGCATATAGCTGAATTTGGAAGCTGTAACAAAAAATATTTTTTATTGAATTACTTATATTTAATTTTACTATAACAGCTTAATAGAAGAACTCTTCTAGAGAAAGAAAATAGAAAGCTGTCCGGTTTTTTAAAAGTGGTGGTGGTAATTTTTTAGGTAGGTTGATTAATATGTATAAACCAATAGCCATCAATTAGAGCGATGTCTTGATTTCAATGATAGAGGCGTTTGCCCAGCAGTGGGACAATACATTGACTAGTATTTTACTTTACATACACCCTTAATTTTTATTTATTTTAATGAAATTAAGAGTGAGTTCCACCCATGAAACTAAACAACTTTCCCCATGAAAACTGTGTGCAAAAATGACAAAAAAAAATTCGCAAACTATTGTATTGTCAACTGATCGGGCAGTTTTGTTTGAGAGGTCAACATTTTTGTACATAGGTTTGTTGGGAAAAGTTATTCAGTTTGACGGGTGGAACTCATCCTTAATTTCATTAAAACAAATAAAAATTAAGAGTGTATACTGTATACGTATACGGAACCCTCAGTCCTCGCATTCGGTCGTTGTTTTATAAATAATAAACACCTAGGTAGTCGCGTCTAAAGTTCGCGTTGACCTACGAAACCGGTTACTACGTGGAATTTGTATAATAACAAAAATAAATAATCAATGACCAAAGATGCTACCTTGTGTACATAACATCAGTCACTATTTAAGCTGTCTGTCTCTCGTCATCAGTATTCAGACGCCTTACTCTATGTATGTGAGCACTGAGAGATCACTCTCAAATTCGTGAGTACAATATTGTAGGGTTTTAGTAGAAGTAGTAAAACAATTTTAGAATTGCGTCCTGAAATTTGTAAAAAAGTCAAAAGTCAAATTATTTATTCAATGTAAACCTTTACAGGCACTTATTGACGTCAAAACTAATAATAAATAAATAAAAAAACAGTTTACTAACTTGTAGTTAAGACTTAACAACTAATCTAACTAACTAACTATAGTCTGACTAACTAACTATAGTCTAAAGAAATAATTAAAAAGATACAGCCTTGAAATATGTGATCTCTCAGTTCTCACGTACCCCTACCCCTACACCCTACTGCCCCTACATATGGGAAAATATGAAATTTAAACAAGATCTTTGCTTAAGGATATTTAGTAGAACTTTATTTATGATGAATCCACTTTAAAACATGTTAAACAGCGTCGTGTATAAAAAAATACAATGTTTCTTCATTGATCTCTCAGTTCAAACAGATGAGATTTGTAGTGATGGCGGGTTAACTTTATTTAATTAATAAATCTAGATTATTTCCATTTCACATTTTAGTAGAAACTATAAGAATTTTGTAAAATAAAGAGGACATCACAAATGTGTCCCTATTCCATACAATTGATATTTAATCGTGATCTCTCAGTCCACACATTTCAAATTATCTAATCATTTTTAAAACAATAAAAATAATATCTACATTCATGCCGTGCCATCCAATATTTTGTAAAAAAGTTCTACTAAAATTCGGAATTGATAGCGTGAATAATAAGCTTATCAGCTTGATTATTTCTGTAAAAATTGACCAAGTGTACAAAAATTTAAACATCTTGGGATATAATGATTTTTTATTTCAATAGAAGAGAGATAAAACAGTTCTACAAACAAGGCATTGAAATATTTACTGTAGGACGATTACAACGAGAGGAATACTTAAAACATTTTTTTTTCAATAACAGAGTAAGCCTGTTATTTCTTCTTAAAAAAAATATTTGTTTTCTTAGACAATTGTATTTCGTATTTCTATAAAATCATATTGGTGATATATTTTTATACATTTTTTATCAGAACATAAGTAATCACATGCAAAAAATTACTCTTATTGGTGCTTTCAGTCATTTTTTATTTCAATAGAAAAGAAAAATAACAATTCTACAAATATAGAAAATAATATAGATTTGAAATTAAAATAAAGTTAACCCGCCATCAATACAAATCTCATTTGTGTGAACTGAGAGATCAATGAAGAAACATTGTATTTCTTTATACAGGACGCTGTTTTACATGTTTTAACGTGGATTATAAATAAAGTTCTACTAAATATCCATAAGCAAAGGTCTTGTTTAAATTTCATATTTTCCAAGATATAGAGGTTGCTACGTGAGAACTGAGAGATCACATATTTCAGGCTGTATCTTTTTAACTATTTCTTTACAAATTTCAGGACGCAATTCTAAAATTGTTTTACTACTTCTACTATATTGTACTCACATACATCTTGCTCTGACAGCCTTCTAGTGTAAAAAAAGAAGTTTCCCGTTGTATAATGAAATTAAGTTGTTGTACAGACACCAGGTGATTAACCCACCACAGCATGTCATATTTATCTCAGTTAATCATCACGCTTGTTAAAAACGGAAGAGTGTTCACATACATACATACTACTCTGTCAAGAAAGTAACGGGAAAAGATCAATAATACACAAAATGTTAGATATTCATTCAAATTTATTTTATCGCCTTCAAAGTATGCTCCTTCAGGTTCACATACATACATACTACTCTGTCAAGAAAGTACCGGGAAAAGATCAATAATACACAAAATGTTAGATATTCATTCAAATTTATTTTATCGCCTTCAAAGTATGCTCCTTCAGAAACGATACACTTACGCCAACGAATAATCCAATCATCGAAACATTTTTAAACGCTTTTTCCAGAATTGAGTTCAGTTCTCGCCGCGAATTCTCCTTTATGTCTTCTACCGAATGAAAACGGGTGCCGCGAAGTGGTAATTTGAGTTTAGGAAAAAGAAAGAAGTCGGCTGGAGCCATATCTGGTGAATATAGTGGTTGCTCGATTTTGTTTGTTGACTTTTTGGTCAAAAATTCTTTCACAATGATGGCCTTGTGCGAAGGCGCATTATCGTGGTGCAAAATCCAAGGATTTTCTTTCCACTTTGGCCTTTTTCGTCGAATTTGCTCTCTTAAGCATAACGCTCAAATAATATTTTTTATTTACTGTTTGACCTTCCGGCAAGAATTCCGAGTGCACAATACCGCGATAGTCATAGAAAATAGTCAACATGACTTTGACTTTTGATTGACTTTGGCGTGGTTTTTTCGGTTTCGGTTCAGTCGGAAGGCGCCACTCCTAAGCTTGTTGACTAGTTTGCATGTCAAACTCGTAAACCCACGTCTCGTCACCAATAACAATGCGTTGCATGAATGTTGGGTCGGAATTGACTCGTTCTAGCATGTCCTTAGCGACTCTTATGCGATTAAGTTTTTGGAGAAAATTCAGGTTTTTTGGGACTAGCCGAGCGGCAACATGTTTCATACCCAAGTGATTGTTTAAAATGGTACGAATCGACTCGTGAGACACAGAAAGTTCAGCAGCTATCTCTCTCAAACTTGAATGAGGGTTTTCAGTCACCATTTCCTTCACTTTTGCGATGTTAACTTCAGTTGAAGACGTTGATGGCCTATCAGAGCGAAGCAAATCTTCCATCACATCTCGACCGGTTTTGAACGCTTTGTACCACATAAGCACGTGTTTTTGATAAAGTCGATTCACCGTAAGTCTTCTGTAACATTTTCAGTGACTCCAAACACGAAATTCCATTGGCGACGCAAAACTTAAGACAAACTCTTTGTTCGATGTTTTTATCCATTATGAAATTCGCAATACACACTAGATATAAACTAATTAAAAACAGCACTGTATTTAATCTAAATAACAGATGCAACTCAAACTCCGCGCCAAAATGGATAACAGTTGTGCCAGTCTAACAACTAAAAAAAAAAAAATTTAATTTGGAATCATAAACAAATCATCCGTTCCCGAAACTTTTTTGACTGAATAGGGCAGTTGATTAGTTATACATACATATAATCACAACTATTATCCCCTAAGGGTTAGTCAGAGACTAGGCAATGAGGACAGAAAAAGCAGTCCTCTACCATAGTCCACTATTCACCAAAAAGCTACTGTACATGTGAGCCCATCGCCGCTCTATGCTATTGCATGTATGTATACAGTCTTTAGTCCGTTAGTCTCCTTTTATGACACTCAAGGGAAGAGAGGGGGTGGTGGTATTCTTTCACCTCTACGCGACACGGTGTGATGAGTGTTCACAGTGCGCGTGAAAAGTGGTCACAAACCCATGCATCGAAAAATCCGAAAGACACTTTGCTCGCTGAGCGCTGACCGATTTGTCACTCGGCAACTGTGGTAGGCGAATTAGATATTAAATTACTTACATATTTTTAAAAATTTTGATTGATTGTAATAATAATAATTTATTCTCAGTAACAATTTAGTAACAATAACAAGTAGTTGGAGCTTCATTTTAAGCAAAAATATTTTGCTTGTTATAGTAAGCACCGCCCTGCCATGGCAGCATTACATAATATAGTTGAAACCGCCTTATAAATTAACTTTAGAAAAAGTTACATTAAAAATAAACTAACAAAACATTAGCTAATTGCGCACAAGTTTATTCTGTGTTCGGGTGTGTATAGGTGTGTATATGCGAGTGGAAGTGTGTATGTGAGTGAAAGTGTGTATTTATCTATTAGTATTTTTATTTATTTACTTAATTTTTTATTTTTTATTTTAGTGTTATTATTAGGTACTTATATTTTCCTATTTATTATTTTCATTTTATTTGGTTATTGTTATTGTTGCCCTACGACATTGTCTTGGGATCGAAAACTTGTAGTTTTCACAACTGTTTGACACAGTAATAGTCAAATAAATGTTTCGATTTCTTCGTAAGTTTTGGTATTTAGCCATTGTGTTAGAGCTGTTTTGCATTTGGCATAGGGCAGTGGGTAAATATTCAGTTCCTTGTTGATCTTATTGTATACAGCTTACGTATTGTCTCTTAGCGAAAACTGATTTGACTGCAGCTTCTAAATGTTCTATTGTGTGTGATGATTGTGTATACCGCCACCAATATAAAACGTACAGTTCTAAAAATCATTTAAAATATAGTTGAACATAAATTATGTAATGACTCTTAAAGACAGAAACATGATTGGTAATACTTCACTCGATAGATAAAAAATTCAAAGACGGCTCTGTCAACATTTTAAAAAGCTGTAAGTCAGATAATACATTAATAAATGACTAATTTTTTTATCAATAGAAGAAACTTTTCTTTGTCAAGTGAATGCAAAAAAGCACATTCACTTGTTTTTCCCTACCGGGGCGCCGGGGCGCCTGATGGCCGACCAATTTAAAAACAACATCTCGAGCTCCTCCATGCTTCGGAAGGCACGTAAAGCCGTTGGTCCCGGTTGTTGTCGTAAGATGGCAGTCGTTAAAACCCACCAACCCGCATTGGGCCAGCGTGGTGTGTTATGGCCCAATATCCCCATGTGCTATTGTCCACTTGGGTGGCCTGTGCCCAGCAGTGGGACGTTTATAGGATGATAATTATGATAGATAGATAAACACTTTATTGCACATACACAAGAAACAGTTACACATGACATCAGCTTAAAACTAGTATGTACAAAGGCGGTCTTATCGCTAAAAGCGATCTCTTCCAGACAACCTTTGGTTAGTGGAACCTTAGGAGGAGACAGAGGAAGTGCGCAAGTTTTAATAAATATATATTAATATGATGGATAATAAATTAATATTTATTTATTTATAAACATACATACATACCTAATATATATAAGACATACATACATAAATATATACTTATAAAACATTTTATATAAACTATAACAAGTTACTAGCATAAAACAGAGCCAAAAGATGCTTGTGGAGTTTAGACTTAAAGATGGACAAAGACTTGGAGTGGCGGATTTCGGAAGGTAAATTGTTCCAAAGACTTCTTTGCTTGGACTGTAAAAGAATCCATATAATATCCTGACCTCGTGAAGGGAGCCCTATGCACGTTATCTGATTTTGACCTTAGACCACGGTTGTGATCCTCCCCGAGAAACCGGAAACATTCTTTAAGGTAAGAAGGAGTACGAGGATCATACAGCCCGTTAAACACAAGAATGAGGATATGCTCCTCACGACGCAACCTAATAGGTAGCCATTCAAGCCTTTGCCTGAATTCAGACACATGGTCGTACTTGCGCAAACCGTAGACAAACCTGATGCAGAGATTTTGTAGGCGTTGTAGCTTATTAAGCAGGTCTTCATTCAAATCAATAAGGCATATCATCGGCATAATCCAAGATCGGTAAAAGGAGAGATTGTGCAAGCTCAACCTTGGTCTTTACAGGGAGCAAGTTCCTCCATCTCCGAAGTGACCCAGAGGCAGCGAACAACTTTCTACTTATCTTAGAGACTTGAGAAGACCAAGACATATGATGATGAATCCCTTCATAAGAAACACACTTAGGGATAAGAAATCTTCCCACTCATCCACTATTATAGTAAAACATGGCTACTACACATTTCGTTAGAATTAAGTGAGTAATAAAAAAGTAACTAAAAATTCCCTAGCTGGGAATTGAACCCTGGCTCTCTGGATATCGGGTCAAGTCAATTAAAATAAATATAAAAATCAAATAAAAATTGCTTTATTTCCCAATGCAACGCATCTGCGACTCCTCTGGTGTTGCGGGTGTCCGTGGGCGGCGGTGATTGCTCTCCATCAGGTGACCCCGCCTGCAAATTTGCTTCCTTCTTTTATAAAAAAAAGTGCCTTACTACGTACTACTGAGGCGTACGTTAGAAATATGTAGGGATTAAAAACAAAATACTCATTAATTTACAACATTAACATATACCGCCGGTTGAGATTCGCTCGTGTTATCAACCGATAACAGTTAATCTTCGATTATCTAACACTCATTAAACACAACGCGTACGATAAATAAAGAACCAATAAATCGATGTAATCAATAAAAAAATATATGTTTTTTTTAGGTGAAAACAACAGACATTATATGCAATTTTGATGTATTGTTTGTAGTTCGTAGCAGTAAAAGACTTGACAAAATTGCACAGTACCTACTTAAATTGTAGATACAAAACTGGACTGGATTTTCTTCTACACCACAATGGGAAAGCGCTTGGTTGATGATAAGTGACAATAGTCTGAAGAAAGAAGCGCACTTCACTCAGAATCCAGAAACTATCTTATCTTTGACTATCGGAGAACACACCATTACAATGCTTTTTTATATTTTTATTTATACGTAGCCATTAGACATGGGCGCCGAGTAAAAAAAAACCAGCGGCGGCGCGCCTTAAAAATATGCTCGGCGGCGGCGTGAAGCCGGCGGCGTGGGGTTTTTGAAGTCGTTTTTGGTTATGTAGTTAAAGGTAGAAATAGTGATAAATAAAACCAACACTTCATAAAGATTTCAACAACAAAACATTATATCGTCGTCGTACAGCGAAAAGTCACTAAGTAGGTAAACTTTGATAATAAAGTTCCTCTTTGCGTCGTGTTCCTCAATGCTGAGGGTCGTGACCTCCCTTCTGCATCACTTTCTTATGGATTTCCTCCATCTGTTTCTGTCTCTGGCGGTGTGGAGGGCGTTGTGAACTGAAGGGTTAAGAGTGGTGCGGATCTGGTCAGACCAACGTATTGGGCTGCGTCCTCGAGGCCGTTTCCCGTCTACTTTGCCGGTCATGATGAGCTTTCCGAGGTTGTCACCGTCTTTCCTTGCAATGTGACCGAAGTATTCGAGAATTCTGCTTAGACATCCGAGGATGACAGCCGCGTGGAGATTTTGAGTTCTCGCAATATAGAGACGTTAGTCTGAAATACTGTCCAAGGAATACAGAGCATCTTTCTCCAGCACCACATCTCAAAAGCGTCAATGCATTTGCGGTCTGCAGCTTTTAGTGGCCAAGTCTCAGCGCCGTATAAAAGATCGAGAAGACAAGAGTCCGTACCAGTCTGGTTTTGGTTTTTACGGAAATATTGCAATCTCTCTAGATTTTTGCAAGCTGAGACATGGCCCTCTTAGCCATGCCAATTCTCCTGCGCACATCCTTCTCGCACAAACCATCGTTACTGATGTTGGAACCCAGGTATATAAAGTTGTCCACTATTTCTAGGTCCAATGCGCCATTGAGTTCCAAGTTCTCAGATCTATAATAAGTGAAATCCGAACTGGCAGTCACTGAGGAAATCTCAAGGTATGCTAGCAGTCGAGACTTCAGTGCACGTTCCATAATCTTGCAGAGTATGGACTTGACTGAAATCGTCTTACAGTAGGATGGATCGGCACGGCAACCTTTTTTGGGCACAGGCTGCACATTAGCCAGCTTCCACGACTAAGGAACTAGACCAGTCTCAAGTGAGAGGCGATACAGGCGTGTTAGAACAATAGACAAGTTAGGTGCACAGTTACGTAAGATAATGGCCGGTATTCTATCAGGACCACTAGCCTTATTCACGTTAGAGTACGGAGAGCTTTGAGTACCTCTTTGCTGCGGATGTGAGGTTCTACTATAGAGAGGTCGGCTATAGGAAATTTAGGTGGAACTCACGTCTGGAAGTCGTATGCAAAAAGAGTGGCAAACAAATTTCTGGCTTTATCAGCGGTGGAAATAAAGGTACGAGTATTTCCAAAAGTTTCTCACCCATTTGTACTCGTATTACCTATAGCCGACCCCTCTATAGGAGAGCTTCATGACCGCGGCGGGGAGGTACTCAAAGCTCTCCGTGGAAATAAAGGTATTTCCAAGAGGGTGCGAAGCATGTTTAACACCGATGGGGCCGATGTGATTGAATCGTGTCCTACGTAATTTGCGCGGTCCAGCATCAGCCCAGGCCAAGAAAGCTGACGGGGTTCCGGGGACAGTTACAGCAGTGTGCCATACTCTCCAACATTTTTAAGATACTATACCAGCGCGTTGGTGTGGATCTTAACGCTAGGCACGTTCGCGAAGTCCCCAAACAAAAGGCGTTTTTCTGATTCTTCTCCCTCTTGATCGGAAATATGGTCGTCTTCGTCCTCATCGAGCACCTGAGCGGACGCCCCGCGCGGCCCATATGAGTAAAGAATAAACTGAGATTATGTTACAAGAGCCTACACATTGGAACAGTCTAGACGGCGCGAAATTTTGAGCAGTCGGCGGCGGCGGCGGCGCGCCATACCTAAACGGCGGCGGCGAGCCACGGCGGCGCCCATGTCTAAGCCATATAATAATAACTAAAGCCAAATGAGACTCGTAAAGTTGTCCTATTTTTTTAAATGGGCCATAAACATAGAAAGAAAAAAGACAAAATAAGTTTGTAAAAACGTCATACGTATAAAGCGAAAAAAACCGGTCACCATTTATGATAGGTAGGTACCGAATTCAAAATCGACCTCTAAAGAATGTAAATCAAATGGTGACCAAACGGAGTGCACAATCAAATGTCATAGCACTACTTCTATACTTCAGTTATTATTCTCAGTACGTAGCACGGTAGATGACACCACTCCACCTGAATTAAATGGGAATGGAGTCCATACCATAAAGTTACGTGTATTAACTTGGTCCATACGCGAAGGCATCTGGTGTAGCGTTAGCAAGACAAAGCATCAGACGCCTTCACCTTGCCGGCTCACAAAGTGCCTCTTCACGCCTCGTTAGCAGGATCCCACATTATAGCTAGGAGGGATAACATGTGCTGGTACACTATTCCATCTTTTGACAGTGCTAATAATGCTACTAACTTTGTTACACTGACCATACTTACACCTTTTAAGATAAGATAAGCCCTTTACCAGGAATTCTCTATTAGGAACTGGCTATCTTACTAACCTCACTGACGTAGACAGTGATATCTCTATAATAAATTCAAAGTCAAGTCAAATGGTTTATTCAATATAAACCTTTACAGGTACTTATTGACGTAAAAAAATATATACTTAAATAACTGTAGTTAAATCTTATCAACTAACTTAACTATCCACCCACCTAATCTACCGCCAGTTCGGATTTTGGGAGAGCCTTCGACTGAGAAGAAGCTGCCAAGAAACTCAGGAGGCCTTATTTTTTTCTCCCTTTAGGTAACAAAGGTTATAATGTCGTAGCTAGTCATACAATAGTACATTGTTACCCTAGGGGTGAAAGTAGCTTATTTACTCCCGAGACAGGGTTTGGCGCCCGAGCGTGGCGAGGGCGCCAATAGTTCGAGGGAGTAAATAAGTCTTTCATCCGAGGTAAACACCGTGCTTTTCATTACGAATATAAGGAAAGTAAAAACAAAAACATTAAAATCTTTAGTCCGTTAGTCGTCTTTTACGACACCGAAGGGAAGAGAAGGGTTGGTAGTTTATTTTGATAAGCCCATCGCCGCTCTATGCTTTTGGATGCATGTGCAGTCTTTAGTCCGTTAGGCGCCTTTTACGACACCCAAGGGAAGAGAGGGATTGGTAGTATTATTTTGATGAGCCCATCGCCGCTCTATGCTGTTAGATGTATGTGCAGTCTTTGGTCCGTTAGTCGCCTTTTACGACACCGAAGAGAAGAGAGGGGTTGGTAGTATTATTTTGATGAGCCCATCGCAGCTCTATGCTGTTAGTGTATGTGCAGTCTTTAGTCCGGTAGGGGCCTTTTACGACACCAAGGAGAAGAGAGGGGTTGGTAGTATTATTATGATGAGCCTATTGCCGCTCTATGTTGTTGGTTGTATGTGAAGTTTTTAGTCCCTTAGTCTCCTTTTACGACACCGAAGGGAAGGGAGGGATTGGTAGTATAATTTTGATGAGCCCATCGCCGCTCTATGCTGTTGGATGTATGTGCAGTCTTTAGTCCTCTTAGTGTCAGTGCCGCCACCGGCAAATCACGGACGTATTCGTTTTGACAAAATTTATAGAAAATGTATGAAAGAATACTTTTCACTGTGCCGGTACTGTGTCGGAACCGTGACTTCACTGATATGTGTCAAGCAACCTTTATGTCTCTATTCCCTGTAATTTTGTCACTCAACGCTGCTACCTGCTGCAACAAAGGGAGGCTCTTCCACTCAGAAGCAGAAGTAGCAAGGTGAAATGCTGTCTTACGCAGCATACACTGAGGCCAGGGGCGAACCAGGGTTTTGTGGGATTCTTCTTGGTCTCCTTTAGGTCGACGAGGGGAGCTAATAGGGCTAAGAATTTTTTTGTATACTTATATAGAAAACATCGTGTCGTGTCGGCTGTAGTGAGATTATGTAACGGCGACCCGTCCGAAGTAAACAAAGCGCGTCATTACACTATCGTCACGCCGAGGATAGCCAATCAGAGACGAGCAGTTTTAGTGGTTTTATTAAAATTTGTACGTACACGTACCTACACTGGCCTGCAAAAATAAGTATCACACTTTTAAAATTGTAATAACTTTTAAAGTACACAAGATAAACAAGACACTCATGACTTAAAAATGTTACTAATGTATAATTTACTATAGTTTTAAAGAAAGCTGATAGAATTGCTATAATTTTTTTTTATTTTAAATCTCTAACTTCTATAGTTTAGAAAAAAATCAAGTTTTAAAAGTGTGATACTTATTTTTGCAGGCCAGTGTAGATTATTAGACCTAATGTTTTCTTTCCAAACAAATAAACCATTGATTCGTCCATTATCTTATACATACCTACATCCTTATATAGATTTACGAACATTATCCTCGAAGAGTAAGTCAGAGACTAGGCAATGAAGACCGCAGAAGCAGTCCTCTGCCATAGTCCACTTTCCACATAATCACAACTGCACATGTACTCAGCGTGATAGGCGGTGAGCCCATCGCCGCTCTATGCTGTTGGATGTATGTGCAGTGTTTAGTCCGTTAGTCGCCTTTTACGATACCCAAGGGAAGAGAGGGGTTGGTAGTATTTTTCGTGAGCCGCTTTATACCACACCGCTTCTCATTTTCAGTTTAAGTCTTAGATTAAAGCAAAAAGGGGTTTAAGTTAAATTTATAAAATAATTTATTTGATTTCACATATAGTCAACTCATGGCACTGAACCCACTGATAACAGTAATAACAGATTCCATTCTGCTATTGCCTTTAAACAATAAGATGAAACAAATGTGTGCACTTAAATACGAAACTTAAAATACCTATTTAATACGGCATAATTTTACTAAACACATAAATCCGGAGTCGCACTAAAATAAACGACGTGGGGCGTATCATTGCGCAAAGGAAGTGGCGATGGGCGGGTCACATAAGCCGCAGAGATGATGGCCGGTGGAGCAGAAAGGTGCTTGAGTGGAGAACGAGAACCGGCACCAGAAGCGTTGGCCGCCAGAAGGCTAGATGGGCGGATGACATCACAAAAGTAACGGGCAAGAAGTGGTTACAGAAAGCCCAAGACCGATCAGGATGGCGTGCAAATGAGGAGGCCTACACTCAGCAGTAGGTGATTATGGGCTGAAGAAGAAGAAGAATTTTATTAATGATATTTCGGATACCCAAAGGCAGTTAAAAACACCAACAATATTGTTACTAAATTATTGTAATGTTATATTTTATATTTATAAATGATTGCCAAAATAAATAGCAAACAAATTATAATTCATAAAAAGTTCGGCAAAATATACCACTAGAGGCCTAATAGGTTTTAGGTAATTAGCCTTGTAGGGCGCCTGACCCTGTTTGTCAATTTCAAAAGATAAACGTTTAAATCCCGCTAGTGGTATATTTCAGCTGAATTTTCTAAATTATTATTGTAAATTGTTAGTTATGGAAAAAAAAGATTGCCTTCGTTTACATATATATTATATGGATACATACTTTATAAAAAAATACACATTTAGATAACAATATTACTTCTGCCATTGGAGATTAACAGTAGAGAACTCTCCAAGTTCGCTAATAGCTGGCTGATTTATGGATACGAGACTTGGCTCCGTTTTTTACACGTGGAATGAATAATTTATGTACATATAAACTGCTGAACCAATGATGGAACCATATACCACAATGTGCTTATACTACATTTCAATATTTTATATTATGAAGCTAAATAATATAAAAGACTAGCGGCCTCTCGTGGTTTCACCCGCGTGGTTCCCGTTCCCCTGGGAATATCGGGATAAAAAGTATCCTATTTGTTAAATCCAGGTTATAAACTATCTGTATGCCGGATTTTATCCAAATCCATTTAGTAGTTTTTACGTGAAAGATTAATAAACATCCATCCATACATACAAACTTTCGCGTTTATAATATTAGTAGGCTTAAACTGTAATCACCAATAGAGCATAGAGAGGCGATGGGCTCACCCCGTATCACGCTGAACACATGTGCAGTTGTAATTTGGTGAAACGTGTACTATGGCAGTGGACTAATTCTGTGCTGCGGTTCTCATTGCCTATTTTTTTTTATAAAAGAAGCAGGCAAACGAGCAGGCGGGTCACCTGATGAAGAGTAATCACAGCCGCCAATGCGGACACCCGCAAGACCGTACATCCTCTAAGGAAGGAATAGGGTTAAGGAAGGAATAGGGTTAAGGAAGGAATAGGAATTGTGAGAGGGGGGGGGGGGATATATATATATATATATATATATATATATATATGTAATCACTAATGAGTGAAACTAAACTATGAATCTAGAAGTTTCAAGTAATGACCAAACTATCAATCTATCAATCAAAAGTTTATTGCAAACTAAGTGTACATAATGGTGACAATAAAATAGAAGTGCTTAAAACTTAGTTACCGTTTGGGTATTGGAGATTTAAAGACAGCTTATAAACTTTATTAATAAATTTTATATAAGAATGCGACTAAACATTTTGGAGCACATAGTCGACACGACGTACAATAATATTACACTTATGAATTTCCCAAGCTACTAAAAATATACATAATTAATTTAACTATTCGGCTGATTACGAATGTAGATATTCATCCAAAGAATAGTAGCATTCGGAGGTTAAATGGAGACTTTAAAGTTTTTGAGAGTTTCTTTATGTTTGGTTCGTTTTTAATATACGCTGGTAATTTATTAAACATTTTGACTGACATGTATTACACTATGACCAAACTACAAAATTAATTAAGAACGTAAATAATAATTTGCTACGTTATACAGATTCTGGATCAAGAGCCCCATAATTTATAACAGTAGTTCAATGCGCTTTTAATTAATTGGAAGCTTCTATAAATTAGGATAACGACCTATCTCTTAGGGCGCTGCCAATATTATGTCATTGGCTAATATTTGACTAACAGTTCTAATCATTGGGAGTAACCACAGAACAGTTAAAGAAAAATTTATCTATATTGTGGGAAGAGAAAAAGATTTATCATTTCCGTTTTCTGTAGTTCGAAATGCTGTGAAAAATGATATAGGCCATTTTAGGCACGTAAAATGCGCATTTAACCTCAAATCCGAAACTTTCCACAACACAATAGTAGATAATTAAACCATAGAGACTCTATTAAGATGATTTCAAAAAGAATCTTAATACTTAACTACTTTTTTTAACCTTTTATTTTATTACTGTTTACAATTGCATGTTAAAAATAATACGGTACGTCCTCAAGTACGGTCAGGTAAAATAGAATGACTAAACATTCTTTATCATTGCGAAAATCATCAATTTTATAGTGACCTAATAAAGTCAAGTCATATAATTACAAAATAATGTACTTAACCGAAAACACACAAACAACACAACTTAACTATATAAAAATATTCATATTTAAAACCTTAAACTATAAATAAAAGATGTCCTCCTACTATGGACACATGGGTAACGTTACCTCCTTGGATTGCCAGGTTAATACGCTGGCAGAGGTAGCTGCCAGCTTTCTTGTCACCGGAGGCCTCAATAACGAACCTCTTGTGTAGGTGACTGTAAAACCTGCCATATTCCTTTGCATGTTTTTGACGTGACAACGTCTTAAATTAGGTTGCGGCTGGGAGTCACTTATGAAAAAGTGTAACGCTGGGTAACGTTACGATGAGTCACCGAACGAGAGAGAGGCCCGCCGAATGCCTTGCGTCTCTCTCCCACTCAACTATGATAAATTTGTGCAATTCTTATTTTCATTCAATTCCTTGTTCCTATTGTGCAATTTAATTATATTCATATCAATAAATATTCTACCGAGAAAAAGACGTTGTCACGTAAAATCTTCGCCCGTAAAACCGACTTTACAGGCAAACAATTTTTTATGTGAAAAGAAGGCAAAAGAGCAGGTGGGAAGTAATCACCGCTGCCCATGGCCACCCGCCAAACCAGAGGAGTCGCAGATGCGATGCCGGCCTAGAGGAAAGAGTAGGAACTTTGTGGAAGAGTTGTCCGTGAGAGTGCCCAATTCGTGCTGCAACGCAGCGTGGCTCAACCTCTCAGACAGTGTCACTCATTTAGCACCACCCAGTAGGCCTAGCATGCGCAACACGAGAAAATTTCCTCGACCCGTTTTCTCGTGTTATGTCTATACACGTTGTTATGTCAAAAATAGACATAATAGCAGTTTTTGCTACTTGTCTGTGGTATTTTTCTACAAACCCTCAAGGCACACATTGGCGTATGTTGGCCCACTGCCGGCCATCGCCATTGTGTTGGCGGGCAATTTGTCGATCTACTGGGCCAACATACGCCAATGTGTACTGGGGCCTTAACATGCAACATAATTTTATCGAGTTTTGACAACTGTAACCGAGATAGTTTGTCGTTCCCGCCCATAAAGTTAGGTATAGTAACTCTATGTTCCCGCCATCGAAGGAAGAGAGAATATCGTCCGCGACATAATATCTCGTGTTGCGCATGCTAGCTAGGCCTACTAACAGGAGTCACGTATAGAGTCTCAAAGGTAAACTACGGACGCGGGACGCTTTAACCCTCTGCTTTAGCATGGTGTTGTAGTCTTTTGTGACTTGGGAGGCCAATTAATAAGGAAGGCAATCTCCAATTTTTATTTGACTCTGTGAAAGAAAGGAAAAATAGAAATGATGCCCTTGCTGAGTTTTTTGCTATTGTTGCCTGCTCTGCGCAGTGCAAGGTATTTATTGTAATTATTGTAGCCTAAACTAAATAAAATGATATTGCGAATCTTGTTTTTTTTTTGCCGTGTGGTATAGCGGCTACCTAAAAGGCGACTAACGGACTAAAGACTGCACACACTTCCAAAAGTTAAGTACTATTATTTATTCTGTGCTATCACGGTGAGCATATGAGCCGTTGGAATTTAGTGAAACGTGAAAGTGGACCGCTTATGCGGTCCTCACCTCATTGCCTAGTCCTCTACGTATTCTGACTACCCTTTGGCGATATAGTCGTGGATTTATATAAATATGTAAGTCATCATCAGCCTATAAACGTCCCACTGCTGGGCACATGCCTCCCACAAGTAGCACGTGGGGATATTGGGCCATAACCCACCACGCTGGCCCAATGCGGGTTTGTGGGTTTTAACGACTGTCATCTTACGACAACAACCGGGACCAACGGCTTAACGTGCCTTCCGAAGCACGGAGGAAGCTCGAGATGTTATTAATTGGTCACCCATCAGGCGACCTGGCATTGCGAAAGTTGCTTAGCGGGCAAGATCGCAAGCCGAACGCGCTAGCCGCTGCGCCATATAGCTCTTCAATTAAGCTTATCAATTAATTATGTATGTTTTATTTTTTAGAACTATATAAAGAACAATATTTACAACCAATAAATTTAAGACACAAAAATAGACTGGCTCTTCTCTTTACTAAACTCCATATGGTCAGTTCATCCACTTATCACATGTCAATTAAAATATTTAACAAAATACCTACCGAAATAAAAAATGTTTCAAAAGAAAGAGTATTTTATACAATGTAAAAAAAATATTTAACAGAGAATTGTTTTTATAGTTTAACAGAGTTTTTTTAATAGTTAAGTATAGTATTAGTTAATAACTTAGATTATTTTGATTTAATCTAAGGTTAATAAGTAAAGATTTCAATTACTTATACATATGCAATAATTAAGTTACAATGTAGTTAGTACCTAATTAATTTCATTGTTGCAATGCCCTTGCAGGGCCATGTTTGAGACTAATATTTTTTGTAAGATCTATGTACAACATGATGCAATAAATATCTATGACTATGACTATGACTATTTTAGCCATTACAGCGTAAACGGCTAGGAACTAAATAGTGTTACCCACTTACATAGAATCTTCCGTTTGATAGCCTTGGCTCCATTGCATCGAATACTGCCTAATAGCGCACCTGCCTCATTACAGTTATTGCACGTTCTCATTAATAAATATTAATATTAATGATATTCGCCAGTGAACACTTACGAAAATATGAATCTTGCGACTGTGTTGTGATTAATATTTGTGTTTATCGCCCGAATAACCTAGCTCAGGCAATCGTGTTAATGTTATTTAGAATATAAGATTAGTCACTTATTATTATTATTATTATTTATATTATTAATTTTGTCAATAGTAGATGCAAACGTTAAAGATTATTATTATTACGTAGATTAGTACTTTTGTCAATAGTAGATGTAAACTTTTTCGTAGATTATTATTATTACGCCGTAGTCCGGCTAGATCGGAGACGTTCGCATAAAAGGTCAGATCATGAGTACCCTAAGCCGACGAGCAGTATAAAGAATGTTATGAGAGTAAGTGAAGAAAAATAGTGTTTTGGGATCCGAACAATGGCTAAGAATAACATTTATAACTTTCCCACTTTCACACCAATTATCCAGGGTAAGTAAAGCTTCTCTTGTAACTTTTTTTAATGTTTACATAAATAACTGATGAACATACTTGTTAAACTCAAAATTTCTTTATTCAATATACTTAAAATAAGCATTTTGTATCGTCTTAATTTATTTGGATGGATAGGCAAACCCATTCAGGAAGTCTTTTAGCTGTGGAGAAGAACGGGCGCAAGACAGTCCACAAATTTATAATAATATAGAAGTAACGACATTTACAAAACCATATGTCGTTACCAAATTACACAATATACAAATTACTAATATGTTATGCTCGTACATGCACTATGTCCATACATATTTGTCATTTACATAATCTTCCACTTTATAATAACCTTTACTCATGAGGGTTTTTTTTAACATGGGCTTTAAATGTATGTAAAGGCATTTCAGTAATATTTAGTGGAAGTTTGTTATAAAACGTTACACATTTACCCAAGAAAGAGCCACCTGTTTTATGAAGTCTAAAACTAGGGACGACAAGCTTATTTTTCCAGTTAAACATATAGAAAACACCCGACACGAAAAATACGTAAAAAAATATAAGGAAGTAGCGCTTTCTTTCATTGTTACTGAATTGCCCCTCGTAAGATCAACAATGCAATAACAAAACGTTTGATAAAGAAAAGTTGGTGATTAGGTATTTATCGAATAGCAATGATAAGAGAAGTTGGAGGAAAAGAGTAACTACTAATTTTCAAGTTGGATTTTTCCCTGTGGAAACAATCAGCGGTGGAATCTCGATAAGTCTATGTTTTGCTAACCAAATTAAAATATCATTAGGTATTTCAACTGTATGTAGGTACCTTAGATGTGTAATTTTAGTTTTTTTTTAAATAATTTTTATGGGCGGTTACATCTGCAGGTTATGTTTCTTTGTTTTTTTTTATTGTTAGGACTTTATCCAACTTGTTGGTAAGTGACGATGTCTAGATACACATTTAGTTTCTTAATATGAGAATAATAAATTAAATTAAATGAAAAAAAAAATAAAAAAGATATGTATATATAATTTAATAAAAACTAAATTCCGTAAAGGCACAAAGGACTGCTTTTGCGGTCGTCACTGCCTGCTACCCTATCAGTTACAAAATATGAATATGGACATGGACTTCATTTGACATTTAAAGCCCATAATATATATTTTTTTAAAGCCCATACTATAAGGACAAAATATGGGCTTCAAATTTCAAATGAAGCCCATGTCCATATCGATATTTTTTAGCCGATAGACCCGCTGGTCTCTGACTATCCCTTCGGGAATAAAAGTATGTATGTAAAAGCAGTAAACAAAAAAAAAATATAAGAAAGACAGAGTGTTATCAAGTAGGGTAATACATATTTCTTTGTTCTCACTTTCGATACGGAAATCGATGGATTACTGTGCATTACAAAACAGCTGATAGTATTATTATCCAAGTGACAGGTATTGTTATGTTGAAAATAAATATGTTTATCTTCACTAGTACATAGATGTCTTTATTATTTAAATTTTGCATTCACAATGCTATACAATGTGATAGGGGCGGTACTTCTAACCTGTTAAGGCTAAGTACTACATATAAATTCATCGACAAAAAAAATAATAAAGACTTATAAAAAAGTGATTTTAGATCACAAAATAATTAAGTAATGATTTTTTTCTCACCAAAATAATCTCAAACATACGAAACAAAGTAATTTATTAGTTAGTTAGTTAGTTAGTTGAGGAGCTCGATGGCGCAGCGGCTAGCGCGTTCGGCTTGCGAACCTGCTTGCTAAGCCACTTTCGCAATGCCGGGTCGCTGGATGGGTGACCAAATTTAAAACATCTCGAGCTCGTCCGTGCTTCGGAAGGCACGTTAAGCCGTTGGTCCCGGTTGCTGTCGTAAGATGGCAATCGTTAAAACCCACCAACCCGCATTGGGCCAGCGTGGTGGGTTATGGCCCTATATCCCCACGTGCTATTGTTCACGTGGGAGGCCTGTGCCTGTTTATAGGCTGATGATGATGATTAGTTAGCCAGTGTCATTAGCTACCGTTTGCCATTTTTTTCATGTTTCTCCGACGTATGAAACCTTTGATATCGCATATACTTAGTAAAAATGGTCATAAATTATAAGGGGAGGGGGTAGGACCCCCTTTATATTTTTTTTGTCGATGAATTTAGATGTAGTACTTAGCCTTAACGGGTTAGAAGTACCACACCTATCACATTGTATAGATATAGGAGGCAGCGGCCTCCTCGTGCCTTTTGAGAATAACTATACCAAGAATATATCTATTCCACGATTTTATTCTCTATTAAAGAAATCACATTTTTCCATGTAATCCACAGATTAGTTACTCTTGAAATTATTATTCTTCATTATTTAGTGAATGGCATGCGCGCATGGTGAATGAACCTAAGTATTATCCGACCAATGGTCATTGCTCTACAAACGAACTATCTAAAAGGCAAAGTCCTGACATCACATCCCTTGGGTGTCGTAAAAGGCGACTAACGGACTTAAGACTGCATATACGTCCAATAGCATAGAGGAGCAAGCCAGCGGGCTTGCAGCGTAAATCATCAACTACTAGAAAGAATTCAACGAGTCTTCTGGGGTCTCGGTAGCTTAGCGGTTAGAGCAGTGGAACGGCAATCCAAAGGTTTGAATCCCATTCGAGCTTTCCTGAGACTGGTTGATTTTTTCTAAGTAGTACTTAAACATTTTTATCCTAGTACGTAGATGGTTAATATATAATTTATTGTTAACGATTATTGTGGGTAAGTACTGTTTTGTTTAGTTATTGTTTCTATCTTTTTGAGCTTTTGGGAATAATTTTCTGTTCACCCCTTACACTTGAGTTGTTAAATGTAACGAAACACGATGTTTCCTACGCTTACGAAATTAAATAAACGTAGAAGAAGAATATACTTACCTTTATTCGATTTTGTATCTAACATCATCATCATCACCACTATATAAGGCGACTGCTAGACACCGCAAGAAACTTCATGGGCTGGTCAGGTCAAGTGTTTTAAACATGGCAAAAATGACAATACAGAAATTCGTGCTTTTTTCATTTTAATTAAATAATTCATTTTGTGAATTTTCATTAGATAGTCTTTGAGTATCTTATCTATTTCAAAGCAATAACATAAGAAAAATAAAATGAAAAACAATAAAAATAACGATTAATTACAACGCGCGGTCACCGGCCGGTCGTTGACCCAAACCGTCTGTTGACCCGTCCGCGGCAGCCGGGCGATACGTCCCAACTAGCAAATTGGTCATATAAAAACTGTGCTATGCGACTTTCAGGTATATAACTGTTGAATTGATGTTATTAGACAACTACAACGTTGTGTATCCGTTATTCCTACAACGATTTAGTCCCGTAACTAAATGGTCTACTAAATAAGTCGAGTAAACGTTTTTACGACTACTACAACGTCGTATAATGGTACAAAAATATAGGTTAAGTAAACGTTTTTACGACGGTATTATACAACGTTGTATAGTGGTGCCTGTGTATAGGTTAGGTAGACGTTTATACGACTGATTTATACAACGTCGTATTGTGGTGCCTGTGTATAGGTTAGGTAGACGTTTTTACGACTGATTCATACAGCGTCGTATAGTAGTGCCTGTGTATAGGTTAGGTAGACGTTTTTACGACTGATTTATACAACGTCGTATAGTGGTGCCTGTGTATAGGTTAGGTAGACGTTTTTACGACTGATTCATACAGCGTCGTATAGTAGTGCCTGTGTATAGGTTAGGTAGACGTTTTTACGACTGATTTATACAACGTCGTATAGTGGTGCCTGTGTATAGGTTAAGTAGACGTTTTTACGACAGATTTATACAACGTCGAATAGTGGTACCTGTGTATAGATTAGGTAGACGTTTTTACGACTGATTCCTACAACGTCGAATAGTGGTGTTGGAGTATAGGTTACGTGAACGTTTTCACGACTGCTTTATTATATCGTCGTATTATGAAGCCAGGTTGTAGGTCGGATAAATAAAAAAAAATATGACACCATGTATAAAGGGTTTATTTAAGTTAAAGGTTATCATAAAGGGTTTATTTAAATTAAAGGTTATCTGTTCATGTTTATTATCTCACGGAACTCTAACATAAATTATCATGGCCCACCATCTTGGTCTCAAGAAACCCCATTATGCGACATTTTCATTCTATAATTGATGTATAGAAGTCGTTTCTTAACTTAGACAAGATGGCTGCTATTTTAGTATGTAAACAAATTTTAAGCAATAGTCTACAATAATTTAATTTCAAGAAATTCGATAGGGGCGTAAAAACTTTCACAACAACACACCTATATTTCACCACAAAACCAAACGTCCCATAAGAACTAGGTGCACTGCACACATTTATCCATACACTCTGTTCATGAATAATATTGTTTAAGTAAATGTAAAAATAATTAAGTAAATTATAACTTATAAACCGTTTAAATTTTGTATTTGATAACCCGCACTTCTCCAGCAAACATCACAGGAACGAATGAATGGAATGAACTGAAGTTCATTCCATTGTGTACAATAAAAGTCGATGTTAAACATTTAACCGACATTACAGTCATCTTCTAATGTCTATGCAATTGTATATAGGACTTCAGTGGTTCGATAACAGTCGGTCGAAAACTTTTATGTAACATTTAAAAGTTGTTAACTGACGTTTATTTAACTTGTAAATAACAATAATGTCGTTTAATATGGGCCTATTTCGCGTTGTATAAACGTCTACGACACGTTTATATGACCCACTTTATAGAACCAAAAGGAAATGTAAAACGTTTTCTCAACTATTATGCAACAATAATTTGTTACTTGGGGTACCTCTACGTTAGTCTGCAATCAGACCATTTATTTTCCTATTACGAAATGTGCGTATTTTAATTTTTCTTATGTTATTGCTTTAAAATAAATTAGATACTCAAAGACTATCTAATTAAAATTCACAAAAGAATTATTTAATTATAAATGAAAAAAGTACATTTTGTTGTGTTTAAAACACTTGACCTGACCAGCCCTTGAAGTTTCTTGCGGTTTCTAGCAGTCGCCTAATATTATAATAATAATAATAATAATCATTTAATTCAGGCAACAAAATGTACAGATGGTAAATTACATAGGCCCATATAATATATACCTTACAGACTAACATACATACAAATAAAATACAATGTTTTGTTAGTAAATAACTTAATAACTAATGTTAGTATTATTTAATTGGCACCTGCGGTACTAACTCGGTAGCAACAGGCAGCTTCCCTCGGAAACGCCTGTAGACTACACCCTTAGGCCAGAAGTCCTCCTTCAAAAAGATGTCCAGCTTTGATGTCGGGATTCGCACCACAAACGCCTTGAAGCTTGTGTTATGGCGCGACTCCAGCTGTCCAATCCTCAAATTAAAGTTAGACTTCATGCGAATGTACTCTGCTACCTCCTGCGATGTGGTGGTGTAGTGCAGTGTAGTGTAGTGCATAAACGTCCCACTGCTGGACACAGGCCTTCCAACGTGGACTACAGCACTTGGGGAGATTGGGCCATACCCCACCATTCTGGCCCAATGCGGGTTGGTGGGTATTAACGACTAAGTATTATTTTTTACGATAACAAACAGGTAAGGGACCAACGGTTTTAACGTGCCTTCCGACGAATCAAGCTAGCTCTCGGCGGCGGTATTTCCGGACCGTTACGACTTAGGGATCTTCAAGAAACGAGGCCCGCAATGCGTCTGCGATTCCTCTGGTTTTGCGGGTGTCCATGGGCGGCGGTGATTACTCTCCATCAGGTAATTCACCTGCTCGTTTGCCTCCTTCTTTTATATGTAAAAAAATAGCACACAGATCACATCCTGTGGTCTAGCATCATCGTCCAAAAGTCGGTATACGGGCGAAAGTTTTACGTGACAACGACTTTGAGTGGTAAAATAATTTTAATGTGAATATTCATTCGTATAGTAGGAAGAAGGATGAAATAGGAAAGGGACGCGTGCCTTTCACTTTTTATGTCTGTCTCTCTCGCTCTTAGGCGGGCTAACCATGCCCGAGTGGAAGGGACGCGTGCCTCTCACTCGCTCTCATTGTGAGCGCATAACGTGAGCGGAGCGTAACGCAGTTTCTTGAAGTGTCACCCGGCAAACCAATTTATAAGACGTTGTCACGTCAAAAAGTGACAACATTAGTTTTATACTAGCTATATGAATGACTTTATATCCTCTTTATATGTGTTGTCGTTCATGTGGAAAGACCAGTGCCAGAGGTTTTTGTAAGGGGTAAGCATCTAATACTTAGGTTGGATAGTACTGCTATCTAATAACTGAATCTGATATAACAAAAAGACTTTCAATGTAATAAGGTAAGTTATACATAAAATTTTCTGTGAGTTGACGAGAGAATGATAATCTTAAAGATTTGTCAAACAGCTAGCGCGGAGGAGACAGATGCTAGCGTGACGCAAGGCGTGCCTGTGTCGTGCTAATCACTATGAAGATGTTGAAGGTCGACGAATAAAATAATGCTAATGCCACCAGGACATATTGCTGAGCCGTTGCTTTTAATCTCAAGCAAGTTTCCATATCATACTAGATTCTCCAAGGGTTTCGAGTCGGTTTACGGGAGTTAAACACCTGTGGATGCCTCTAAAGGCTAGCCTTTGGGTCTTTGTGACCGCGGTCGCGTAACAACGCCTAAAAAACTGCTCGCTTTGTGTTAAGAGGGGTAAACCCCACGTCTCTCTTTAATTCTTTGGCTTAGACATTTCAGTACCACATACAAATTCTATCCTCCTATTTTAAGCATACTTTGCATGCTAAATCAAAATACAGACATTTAGATACACGTTAGTGTAAAACATTTTATATAAACCTGTCAACTGCTTACGATTTTATTAAACTTCTATAGTGACTTTAAACTGCGTAAATTCAGCTGAAAAACGTTTTTTTTTTAAATTTTTTCTAGTAACTAACTGTTAAGATCTCTGTGTTTTCCTTTAGCATGCAAAGTTTCATTAGAATCGTTACTTTACTTACCAAGTGAGATGACGGCTTGCTTAGAACTAAAATTTACATTGTTCAAAACTTATATGGATAAAGTTACAGGCTAGTTAGGCGACTAGCGATGTTCTTGTGAAGTTTAAACATTTGAAACATGTATTGATTGAACAAAGTACATCTTCGTGAATTAAGCAACTTCTTGCGTGGTGTAAATTAAAAAAGTGTTAAAATTGAAAACTCTTTAAACTTTCTATTACTGTTAGTAATATTATAATAAATAATTAATAATGTTTTTTTATTCATCTTATTGCTTGCTATGATGTAGCAAGCAATAAGGTTGTTATTACTTATCACATACATTTCTAAGCTGATTGTTGAAAAGAAAATGTTATATTTTTAATTGTGCAACAAAAATATTTATTTATATCTTTATCATTAAATTGAAACAAATATATTCGCAATACAATTGCTAACATTTACGAGAATGAAATTCAAAGAACAATACTGTATGCAAACTGCAGCTAATAAAAACGGCAAGAAACAGCATTTTTATGGAAGCGTAATTTTTCCCTAAAAATGTCACATTCTACATTTCATATTTGCAACGACGACGACATTCGCTCGGCGATAGCTATCTCAAGGATAGCCGACGGCACGACAGCCGCTTAGATCCCTTATCACTTTTATCAGTCACGGACGCACACAATGACATCGGCATGTGTGCCCAACGAGAATTATCATTCACAACCTCCATATACTTTTCTCTTTTATCATACATATACATATAATCACGTCTATTATCCCCGAAGGGTTAGTCAGAGACTAGGCAATGAGGACCGCAAAAGCAGTCCTCTACCATAATTACTTTTCACCAAATAGTGACTGCACATGTGCTCAGCGTGACATGTGGTGAGCCTATCGCCGCTCTATGCTGTTAGATGTATGTGCAGTCTTTAGTCCGTTAGTCGCCTTTTACGACACCCAAGGGAAGAGAGGGGGTGGTAGTATTCTTTCACCTCTATGCGACACTGTTATCTTTTATCAGTTGGTATTATCTGTTATGTAACGTGGTTTCATTACGCGTATCATCAGCCTAAAACGTCCACAGCTGGGAAAAAACTCCCGTATGGGGAGATTAAGCCATAACTTACCACGCTGACCCAGTGCGGGTTGGTGGGTTTTAACGACACCCACATTACAACGACAAACGGGACTAATGACTTTACGTGCCTTCCGAAGCATGGACGAGCTCGAGATGTTTTTTACCGACTCCTGTGACCCGACATTGCGAAAATTGCAAGTGGCAAGATCGCATCACTGCAATTTTCAGGATCGGCATCTGATTGGCCTACCGTCATATAAATGATCAATTGAATGAAAAATTAAACGGTCTTTGACCACATTTTATATGTGAATAATAAATGTGATCAAAGATTACCGTTTAATTTTACAACGGATAATGGGCAAAAAAAACCCAGGCCCGGCGAAATAAAACTTATCTCAAATTTTTACTAAAAATGTGTCATTAAATACTGCATAGTTGGAATCGGCGAAATATTTTTTTAAAAGTGTGAAATTGCTTTTCGAAATTAAAAAAAAATATTTAAATTAAAATTAGTAAAATGATTGGGTTTATCGGACTAGCTTCCGCCTGCGGTTCAGTCAGCGGTGTTAATCCTGGTCCTTATCTATCTACATAGTTTCATTCAAATCAGTTCAGTCATTGAGGCGTAAAAACAGAAAAAACATCCAAACATTAAAATATCAAACCATCGTTATTTTCACATTTAGAATATTACTTAGGTGTGATGTGATTAATACTGATACCTCTATATGTATATTACCAAAAAAACATTTTTTTTGATACATTGATGACTTCTGCTACTACTTTAATAATAGTAGTGGTGGTAATATATATACTGTAGAAAAATATTTGGATTATACTGCTAAACACCCATTTTAGCAATTTAATGATCCTTTTACTGAAACATTGAAATGACCCCTGTAAAACTTTCAATAGCAATTTTATACATTTAAAAAAATATTTCGGCGGTGTCCCCTATGCAGTAATTAATTACTCAACATTAACTGTATTTTGAGGTACGTTTCTTTTGCGCCGGGCCTGGGTTTAAATTTCATACTACGTGACCATTGTCCTTTAATGGTATAGTACAGTTTACTAAGAAGTTTTTAATTTTTCAATTTCATTGCTGGTTTTTTGGGTTTGCTTTTATTATGGTAATGATAGCCATAGTACAGTAGTAAAAAGTTTTTGTAAAAGAAAGTAATTGAAGTTGCGCGCAGAGGCGCGCAAGTGCTTTGACATAAAAATAAATCAATACCGATAACCGATGCATTTAATTTAACGTAACTCTTTTGTGAACAAATTACAATACTTCGTTATAATCAAGTTAAAAAATTTAACACGAGCAGGGTTTAAACCACAGAGCTGTTACAGTCTGAACCTTAACGTCTTTCTAACATTTCAGAAAGGTCAAATCCTGTTCGTGACATTTTATCAACTATTTTCTTAATTAATTAAGAGGAAACCTTAGAATAATAACGTAAGTATAGAAAGATAGTCTTCATACAAGCGCTCTGACGAAAGTGAAGCACTAAACCGATTCACACTTTCGTGACAATCACTTGCTTGCGCTCGGCGACACGCACACGTACGCTTGTAACTCCGTAGTGTACATTGAAAACTCGGCGTTTGGAGCCATATCTGGCTCCAAAAAAAGTGCTTCAAAATGGGCGCGCGGACTTACCTTCTATATGTTATTATTCTAAGGAGGTAACACTACTTGGAAGTGACATGCAAAATTCACACACGAAACACAGAAAAACGACGTTACGTAGTCACCTGTTTCCACCTTCAGAACTGGACCAATTTTTATTACTTTTTTAGCATTGGTAAAAGAAAGAGATTTTCTATCTCTATATGTTTGATTTTTTTAAAACCGGTTACCTAATGTTTCTGATGCCGCCTTAAAACGTAGAGATTTCGCAAAATTTTGAATAGAATAGAATAGAATAGAATAGAATAGAATAAAACTTTATTGCATTACTGTTACATTTTTGTTTGCTAGGTTACATTGCATTAAAGTAAGAACAGTTACCCTTAACGGGCATACAATAGAATAACACATTCAACGATTCAATAATTTTAAATTAAACAATTCCAATCACATTTCATTAATATTTATACATATTATTATTATTATTTATTAATTACTTAATTCATTTATTTATTATTGTACATTGTTAATTATTATTAATAATATAATATTCATGCATGCCTAATTAATTAATTAAGTTTTTATATCATAATATTCATTAACATTATAAAATGCTTTAGTAATTAGCCACTCTTTCAACCTTCTTGTAAATTTATAATCGGCATGGCACTTTAATTCAATAGGCAATTTATTGTAAATACGTATAGCGGACACATAAGTACTCTTTTCAAAAATCATAGAACTTATTCGCGGTAATTGCAAAGCATCGAAGCGTCTCAAAGGAGCTTGTCTTATTCTTGAATTTGATATTTTTGGAAACAACGACATTTGATTTCTCACGAATTTGCACATTTCCAAAATGTATATGCTAGGCAATGTTAAGAGTCCCTTTTCTCTATATGTACTTCGAACACTTTCATCGTTTTGTTTGCTAAAAATTAATCTAATGCAACGTTTTTGAAGTAAAAATGTACTATTCACATTAACTGAATTACCCCAAAATATTATTCCATAAGACAACAATGAATAGACATTTGCGTAGTAAGCATTTAAAGCCACTTCTATAGAGGAAACATCGACCAGCACAGACAGCGCATAGCAGTAACTGTTTATTTTATTATTTACTTTTTCTACATGAAATTTCCAATTTAGGTGAGTATCGAGGATTATACCTAGAAATTCTGTGCGTTCGATTTCATTTATAACAATATTATTGTGTTCTATGTTAAGTTTAAGTTGTTCCTTTTTGTAGTTTCTTATTTGCAGTATATTTGTTTTTTGTAAGTTAACTGTTAAATTTAGAGATTTGAGATATAATATTAATTTATTTAATGTCATTTTTATGTCAGATTTATATTCTTCAAAGCATATGTCCTTATCTTTAATGAACAGAAATGATGCATCATCTGCGAACATTACACAAAGATGTTTCGTTACTTTAGGGAGCTGATTAATGTAAACCAAAAACAATAGAGGACCCAAAATACTACCCTGCGGTACTCCCATTAGTATTGTTTGAAGTCCAGATTCAACATTTTGAAGGGTTTTTGTGTGCTTATTTAGAAAAGTTAAGTTTATCTTTTGCTGCCTATTATCAAGATATGATTCAATCAATTGTAATGCGATTCCACGAATGCCAATTTTTTCAAGTTGAGTAATTAGAATAGGGTGTACAACACAGTCAAAAGCACGCGTCATGTCTATAAAAAGAGCCGCACAATGTCTCTTCTTGTCAACTGCTTGCCACACTTCCTGAAGAAAACGATATATTGCCATGGTAGTTGACAAATTTTTCCTAAACCCATACTGGTTATTTTGTAGTACTTCATGTTTATTAAGAAAATCCAGTATTCTTGAGTATAATATCTTTTCAAATATTTTTGAAAAGGCAGGAAGGAGAGCAATAGGCCTATAATTATCCGCTAAATTTCGAGGACCTTTTTTATGAAGTGGTTTTATCACTGTAATTTTTAAACTGTCAGGAAAGTAGCCTGTCTCTAACATCATGTTGATAATAAATACTAAATGCGTAGCAATAATTTCTATGCAGGACTTGACTACTTGCATTGTTACATCATCATATCCACTGCTCTTCTTATTTTTGAGCGCTTTGACACAACTAACAATTTCACACCTATCGGTAGGCTCAAAAAACAAACTACTTATAATAGGGTCACAACTCAGCAGATATTCACGTTGGTTCGAATTCGGATTGTAGTTATTGACGTTTTGTGATATAAAATGACTATTTAAAAAATTTACAATTTCTTGTGGTGTTGTAATTTCGTTGTTATTATTTTTTAGACATTGAATTGATTCCTTTAACATTCTTTTCTGTGATGTGTGTAATCTTATGAGACCCCAAGTGGCTTTAGCTTTGTTTGTGCTTTTTTTAATATATTTTAAATTAGTTTGTCTCTTGGAACAAGTAATGATGCGTTTTAACTTTGTTTTGTATCTTTTATATTCAACAATATTTTGATCGTTTCTGCTTAATTGCAGTTTTTTGTGTAGCCGACGTTTATTTCGACTGGAAATCTTTATGCCTTTAGTAACCCAGTTTGGTTTTAGTTTTGATGTCATTTTAACTCGTTCCAAAGGGAAACAGAGATCATAAACTAATTTAAAAATTTCCAAAAATGCGTCATAGGCTGCATTAGCATCTTTTTGTTCATAAACATTCGTAAAACTAATTTGTGAAATATATTTATTAAATATGTCCAAATTGTTATCAATATGTCTTTTGTATTCGTACCAGTACTTGCATGTAAAGTTTGGTTTAAAGGGAAATGATAAAGTTTGACCAGTGTGGTCCGATATACCGTTGTTTAATACTTTCACATAATATTTTCTAATATTTGTTATTATGTTATCAATACAAGTACTAGATTTTGAGGTGATGCGTGTCGGTTCATTTATTGTACATTTCATATTATAATTAGTTAATAGTGAGATAAATAACCTAGTGTTCTTACTGAGCTCTTGAATGTTAATATTAAAGTCTCCCACTAGTACAACTTTTTTGTTAATTTTCCGTGATTGGCGTAGGGTTTTGAATAGAACTTGATCTAACTTTTGTAAGAAAATGTTGATGTCACTGTTTGGGGGCCTATAAATACAAATTATCGTGAGACTAATGTCAATCAATATTATACCACAGCATTCAAACACTTTGTCAACTGCTATATCACTTAACCAGTCTAAATTCTTAAACTCCAGAGTGCTTTTAACAAAAATACAGGCACCGCCTCTGCTAGTTAGCCCTCTAGAATAGTGAGATGCTAAACGATAATTCTTTATTTTGATACAATCTATGTCGGATGTCCTTATAAAAGTTTCTGTAAAACATAAGATGTCAATTTGTGGAACCATAGTGCTAATATATATTTCTAAGTCATTATATTTATTTTTTAAACTCATTATATTTTGATGGAAAATTTTAAAGTTGTTATTCGTAGTCAAGAAAAAACTCATTATTTTCAGTCTGAGTACCTACTGATAGTTTATCATCGCGAGTTTTCTTTGCTTTTTTAATGATATTATTTCCTCTTATTGCTTCACGATATGCATTGTATTTGCGGGCATATTCTCTATTTAAAATAGCCTTCAATATGTTTCTACACAAGTCCATGAGTCTAGAGTAAGCATTATAATGTCGGCCATACGTATATCCAACAAAAGTAGCCCACTCAAATTGATTACATAAATACCGGTATGAAGTACATAGTATATGTCTATTCATGTTCACATTTCTAAATATTTGAGATAGAATAACATTAGTATTATCAAGTTTATTCATGTAATAATACAAATGGCTCTGCAATTCCATAGGGTTCACATCGTTACAACCTCCAATTATAACCACATAGTCCGATTTGGTTAAGTTTTTACAGTAAGATAAGGACGAACACAGTATTTGATTGATTTTAGCACCTGGCATCAATAACGAAAACACCTTAAACTGACTTCCTAAAAGAGATTGTAAAAGCTTACAAGTGCCCTTTCCTTCATCATCTCCAAAAATTATAACTTTTTGATATCCTATCTTTTTAATACAGTTTTCACTTAATGACTCGCTACGTAAATCGGAATCATAAACTTTACTTAATCTAGTACTTAAACCTAGGTCTTCAGGCTCAGCTATCTTCGTTGAAATTTGATTTTTCACAATGGCTTTACTACGTTTTGGTGTGCTTTGTGGTCTTTCATTTGTATCTATAGCCGTAATTGAAGGGGGAATCGGCGATAGATTGTTTTTGTTTTTTGATTTTGCTTTCCTAGTTAGTTTTCTTATTGGACTATTAATTTCTTTAAAGGCTTTCATAGTGGTATTGTTAATTACAGTTTGTTTTTTTAATTTCGAATTTTCCAGTAGCAAAGTTTCAATTTCATTATGCGCTGCAGCGAGCTCCTCTTGCAATAAACGAATTTGTTCTTTCATTTCTAATATTTGACTATCATCCAAAGATTTATTTGGCGCGCTTTTCATAGAACCATCTAAAGTTAGGGAGCTGTAACTGCTTTTTTCGAGAACTGATGTATCTCGAAGGGGACTAATAGATTTGGACCGCGGTTTTCGTTTCGTGATGTTCTCCTTACTCGAAGAAGGTATCGGTAGTAAATTTGAACAGTTCATACACTTCCATGATTTTTTGTTGTCGCTTGTCATTAAGAAATATCTTTTCTCAGACACTTCTGTATCTTGAAGTTTAAAGTTTTTTTTGCATGATGAACAAGTTATGGAGAGACATTTGTTCTTAATTTGCTTCATTTTAATTTTAATACTTATAGAAAACTTTGTAGATACACAAAAAGATAAGATTCCTCACGGGATCGATCTCCGGTTCTCTGGTATGTATGTAGGCGTTAAGCCAATGCACCAAGGGCTCAATAATTTTGCTGACAAATATAAGAGTCTGATTCCGTCGTCTGCTCAGTGCTCAGATATTTCAATAGATGGCGTTGATGTGCTTATTATTATATCTCGTAGCTCATCAGATGTCACTAGTTTCCTTACAATATTATGAATGTCACGATAAGTATGAGTCACGATGAATGCAACCGAAAATGTTTTTTGATAATTTAAAATTTAACAAATTTTGCTGTATGATTCGTTTACAATAATCACTATTTGAGTCAGTAGCATGGAGATGAATGACTTTTGATTTCAACAGTCACAATTTAGCACTTATAAATAACTTTTTAACTTTAGTCACTTACTAGCGGTTTATGTCCACTTAACGTTGTTAATTTTCGTAGATAACGATATCACTGTACTATTGAGTCTTTTTATGTGTATTGAATTGCGATTTGGGTTTATTACTACAAAGTTACTATTTTTAAAATGTATTTATACGCGCACTTGATGTTAACATTGAAGTGTAAATGTTGAAGGCAGGAAGAATTTATTTAACAACCAGGAGGTTGTTAAATGAATAACTTAATGCAAATAAATTAAACATACAGACGTAGAAAATCTTTTTATTTAATCGGTGCGGAAAAAAAAAATTGGTTCAGTTCTGAAGGCGGAAACAGGGGACTACGAAACGTCGTTTTTCTGTTTCGTATGAGAATTTTGCATGACACTTCCATAGTGTTTACTCTTAAAAGGTCAGGGTTCAATTTCCAGGTCGTGATGCATAGTGTGTTTTTAATCTGTTATTCATTATTTAACTGGCAATATATACAACAAATGACAGTTGTTGACAAATGATAGCCGCTAGCTGTCAAATCAAACATGACGTGCCGTGAGCGTGACGGCATTGTTGACATTTCCCTTTTTTTAAAAGCAAAAGAATTATGGTTTACATTTTTAAAGTAACATGTCTGTTTTTTGAAGACTTAGTGTTTCCATATTAAAAAAATATTAATAATTAAATAACTCTTACCCGCGATTCGATAAAAATGAGACAAATCTTGGTTTAGGTAGCAAATAGTATTAGCTTTACTTTGTGACCAAATTGTAATACGAATTAAGAGGGTTTACGCATTTTGGTTTTCCATTCAAACTTCCAAGTCGAAATTTTTAAAAACCAATTAGCTAATTTTGATGAAACTTTGCATGCTAAAGTAAAACACAGGGATCTAAATAGTTTGTTGAAAACATTTAAAAAAAACGTTTATTTAACTGAGTTAATGCGATTTTAAACTTTCTATAATGGACTTTAACACAATAACTCAGCCAAATAAACGTTTTTATAAAATGTTTTCAACAAACTATTTAGATCCCTTTAGACGACCTCCTTGGTCGAGTGGTTTGTACACCGGTTTTCATGGTGTCGCCATCTCTGAGGTCCCGGGTTCGATCCCCGGTCGGGTCAATTTAGAAATTATTGTTTTTCTAAATTGTCTCGGGTTTGGGTGTTTTCTATGTATAATAAGTACTCGTATGTATTTAAGTATTTTAAGTATGTTTATCCGTTGTCTAGTAACCATTTAACGAGTTTCTTCGAAGCTTCTCTTGGGCTAGATAATTGGTGTGATTATAGGAAAGTTTAATGTTTTAGTTTTTTGTTTATCCCTGTGTTTTACTTTAGCATGCAAAGTTCCATCAAAATTGGTTTATTAGTTTTTAAAAATTTCGACTTGGAAGTTTGTATGGAAAACCGAAATGCGTAAACCTCTTAGGCATTTTTTTCAATGGAAAATGCCGGTTCTCCTTTCGATGCATAGCCCGGGTTTGTTTGTGTTCACCATCCCGCATTGCAAGCGTGGTAATTAACCCAACCCTTCAATAGTAGCGATGACTTGACTTCAATGATGGAGGCCTTTGCGCAGCAGTAGGACAGTATGGACAGTTTCCTTTACGGTATTGACGACCTCCGTGGTCGAGTGGTTAGCACGCCGGGTCTGGCGTCGCACCACCTCTGAGGTCCCGGGTTCAATTCCCGGTCGGGTCATTTTAGAGAAAAACTGTTTTTCTAAATTCATTTCGAGTCTGGGTGTATTTTCTATGTTTATGTAGGTATATTTATCCGATCTTACCATTTTAACGAGTTTCAAAAGAAAAATCATTTTGGTCTAGAAAATTGGTGTGAGCAAAAACAAAAAAAAAAAAAACTATTTTAAAAAAAAGTATAGAAACTGTACTTACTTTACTGTACTTACCTTTTTTTCTCAAAAAAAAAATGTTGGAGCTAGTGTTTTATTATAATAATATTTTTTTATTTATTATAACAGACCGATTCGCACACTCAGTTCGGTAAACAATGTCTTGCAGCGCCTACGTTGGTCGCGATGACGTTAGTTCAATGACGTCGGTTGTATTGATTAGTATAATCTGATCCGGCTGAACAAAATAAACAGTGTAAGTTAAGCCGGGTCCGCTGCGCTAGATTTTGAACAGAACATTGTTCGAAAACATAAATTACTCAATGGGGCACATTATTACTCAATGGGCCACGCCCCTTATTTATGTTTTCTAACAATGTTCTGTTCAAAATCTGGCGCAGCGGACCCGGCTTTAGTGTACAAACCACCGTTACATTGATGGAAACAACACACACCATCAAAAATATGTTGCATTAAAAAAACTAAAGAATTTTTATGAATATGAAATAAACATACTTACAATATAATCACGACTATTATCCCCGAAGGGTTAGTCAGAGACTAGGCAATGAGGACCGCAAAAGCAGTCCTCTACCATAGTCCACTTTTCACCAAATAGCGACTGCACATGTGCTAAGCGTGACTGGTGGTGAGCCCATCGCCGCTCCATGTTGTTGGAAGTATGTGCAGTCTATAGATAGACCGTTAGTCACCTTTTACGACACCCAAGGGAAAAGAGTAGATATTTGCACAAAGAATTTGTGAATATTTTGCTTTCAAACATTTCTTATCGAATTTTGTAGTACAGGTAATTCTTACGTACAGGTATTCCTTTGATCAAACTACGGAATTTTTATCCCCTTTAAACCCTTCGTTGTTGTTTACTTACTTGTGTTTTTTTTATAACATAGCTTACATTTTTATTTATTTTGAAGGTGAAGTCGAATTAAGTAAGTTGAGAAGCTGAACATGTAGGTATATTTCACCAGGTATTAATAAAATAATAATAATAATCTTTCCTACAATCACAACAATTATCTAGCCCAAGAGAAGCTTCGAAGAAACTCGTTAAATGGTTACTAGACAACGGATAAACATAGGTATTTAAAATACTTAAATACATACTTATTATACAAAGAAAACAATCAGACCCGAGACAATTCAGAAAAACAATAATTTCTAAATTGACCCATGCCGGGGATCGAACCCGGGACCTCAGAGATGGCGACACCATGAAAACCGGTGTACAAACCACTCGACCAAGGAGGTCGTCGTGTTCATTCCTTCCTTGTTTCTTTATTCTGATTCCTAGAGCATTAAACCAACATGCTCTAACTTCTGATTATTCTTTGAAAAAGATGTATTGTAGTAACAAAATACCAATAACATTTCAAAGCGACTCTAACTTTCAAATTCTATCGTTTAAACTATCGTGATAGTTTCAAAACTATCAAACATGTACTTATATATATATATATATATATATATATATATATATACATAAGTATAATCACGACTATTATCCCCGAAGAGTTAGTCAGAGACTAGGCAATGAGGACCTGTGTGTGTGTGTGTTGTGTCTAGTGGCGCCGCGCTTAAATTGTTAATTAAAAAGAAAGGATAAAAGGTCATAATTGCCCGGATTAATAATGTATTAAAAATTTCAAAATATGTAAATATGGACTGGAAAACCTAAAATATGTGAAAAACTAGTGTTTAAAAACAATACTTATTGTTGAAATAACGACTGTTTGTTGTCAAAAATAAGAAAGAATACAATTTTATTCAATTTCCGCTACATTATTATGTGAATTGCAATATACATATTACGTGTTTCTTCAAATTTTCTAAATTAAAAGTCTTTCTGTTTGGTCGAAATAGTGCTTTATACCTACTGGCTGAATGATCTTTCTACATCACAGGATGTGATCGGAGCATTTTTAACTTTGCATAGTTCTGCAAGTGAGTAGGGCATATCAATGATGCCATCTAATGTTCCGCACAGATCGCTGTTAATTATTTTAGAGTATGAAATCCTTTGTTTTTTTCCAACACGAAACTTAATTTTTGCTTAGCCACTTCAGCAATCGGGCCTTCTGACTCAAAAACTTTCATTTCAATATTTTCGATGACTTCAAACTGAAGTCGAAGAATTAGTATGTCGTTTCTTCTTTCTTTAAACGTACTACCTACCTTTCGTGACGTGAAATTATGAAAATATGGATCACTAATCCATATTTTATCCATATTTCCCAAAATGATTGTCAATCTAATTATCAGATTAACAATTATGGATTTATAAATAAAATATGGGAAAATTTGTAAAATAAAAATTGGATTTTCCTGATCTAAATATTCATAATTTGTGTACAAAATATAATTAAGAACCATTTCAATTAAAAATATGTAATTACATATTATTCCGGGCCCTCATAACAATTTAGAACTATTTTTTTATAGTCAAAGTTTTCCTCATATGTACTTCTCTGAGCTTACTTTCTTACAAATGCTTTCAACGCTCGCATTCACAGTTTCACGTAGTATACAAATTTAGTTACCCGATACGAAGCATACAGCAGGTCATCAGCCTGTAACCGTCCCACTTATGGGCACTGGCCCACATGAACAACATCAGGAGATTGGGCCAAAACCCAGCACGCTGCTTGATGCTGGTTGTGGTTTTAACGACTGCCATCTTACGACAACAACAAAAATCAACGGCTTCACGAGCCTTCCGAAGCACGGCGAAGCTCGAAATGTTTTTAATTTGGTCACATATCCAGTTATCGGCTTTGAAAAAGTTGTTTAACTGGCAGGATCTTGGTACTGTACGCTATAGCCGCTGCGCCATTGCATGAGCTCGCTCCAGGGGTCCTACTGTCAATTCTTAGAGCATTATTACTTTATATTCGTATGGGAAATTGTATAGTAAGATTAAAGTAATACTGCTTTAAAAGTTGCCCCAGGTTAGAATGGTACTAGGTTTTTTAGTGGGTAGCCTGTCCTTCCCCGTCAAGATTTACTCTGGGCGAGACAGGAGAGGCCCACATTACCCGAAGTCGCCCCAGGCCTCTGTATGTACGCGTAAGACTGCATTTAGTCTAGTTGAAAATAAAGAGAAAAAAAAGGTCCAGTTACATGAACGACACTGGAAAGTCAGTCTCTTAGACATGTGGCAACCGGTTCATGTCGATTCGTTTACCGTGTTTCAACATTATTACATAAATACATCCACTCACGACTATTATCCCCTAAGTGTTAAGGGGCTACCAGATTGTTGTAAACAAGCCTTTCTCACCAAGTCACCTTGGTGGGAGGCTAGTTTACAACTTGTTGTAAACGAGCTGCCACTTGGTTTGCCACAGTCCACAGTGTTGCCATTTTTAACAGGATCCTGCTTTATTAGTATTTTTAAGAGTAAAATTTAGACTACAGCAGGATGTTATGCAATATCGTAAAATTTAGTATATTTGACATATTTTGTTTTATTTGCGAATTTAAATCGCGCTATTGGCATCCCTTCCTTGATATACCTAAGTAGTGAAGGCAATTTAAAAACATTTGATCAATTTGCTGGAAAAAAAC
Organism: Scoparia ambigualis; assembly: GCA_963921215.1. NCBI lineage: Eukaryota > Metazoa > Arthropoda > Insecta > Lepidoptera > Crambidae > Scoparia > Scoparia ambigualis. Next base: position 24,396,482 of record OY992522.1, on the reverse strand, counting down.
GCGATTAAATTTATATCATTATTAGCTAGATATGAACTTTTAAAGATGTAAAAAATACCGCGCCGTATGTACATTAATATATACGAACTTGGCTTTTCCCAGTAACCACGTTGTATGTAGGTTGTAAGTTGAAGATAGCGGTTTGTGTGTAATGGTGTTTATGGCAGTGGCAACATAGCGGTTTTTAACGGACGCGCGTTAAACGCAAAGCGCAAACAAAGGTCGTGGAAAGGTCTACCGAAATTTCGTTGAAAATAACCTACCACACTGTTGTAAACGGCTGTTGTAAACGTCGGTTTACAACAGTCTGGTAGCCCCATTAGTCAGAGACTAGGCAATATGACCGCAGACGCAGTCCACTGTCTCTAATAGGTAGGGTCCTGATTGGCTCGTCACACTGATGTGTTTCTTTATTTGTTATTTGTTTGTTTTTTTTTAATGTCACGTCATAGTGACTACTTTCTGCCTAATGGTAAGCAGCCGATGCAGTCCAAAATAATGAGAGCGCTCCTCACCGTGGAACAAGCACGATAACAAGCGCACCCATTCATGACGGCCTGCATAAATGCCGTTTCACGGCCCGTTTAAGACCCGGGAATATAGGAGCTGGGAAATACATGCGCCGCCAGAGAATTCCAAAGCCGAATGGTCTTACAGAGGAACGACATGCCAAATTTTTTGGTACGAGTGCTGATAGTCTACACAGTATGATGGTGGTTCCTAAGACCAGCACGTGTAGTCCGGTAGAGGAAAGGAGAGGGCGGGATTAGACCAAAAAGTTCTTTAGAACATTCTTCGTAGTAATTTCGGTAGAAGATACTGAAAGAAGCAATGTCTTTTTTAATTTTTTTTTTTAAATACATTGAAAGACAAAGCCAGACCTCGGTAGCCAAGTGGTTAAGGCAGCCGCCCGGAATGCGGAAGGTGCGTGGTTCGATTCCCGCCTGAGGTTGTCGTCTTTTTTCAGTGTTTAAAATTTTACTTAAGTATATTTAAGAGTTAATAAAACGCTAAAATATAAAACTTTAATGCTTTTTTTGAATTTCTTTTTGTTATTTTCTGTTTTTGTATTTCACGTCTTTTTATTCTAATTTTAATTATTAATAATTGGACAGGCAATAAATGTTTTTTCTTTTTTTCTTCTAATTCACGTTTCACCAAATAACAACTGCACACGATGTGCTCAGCGTGAAAGGTAGTGAGCCCATCGCCGCTTTTTGCGGTTGGATGTATGTCTTTAGTACATTAGTCGCCTTTTACGACACCCAAGGGAAGTGCAGGGTTAGTTTTCTTTTAATGAGCCGCCACCACAGCGCTCAACATTATTTATCTTAAGGGGGTGCCGCGCGATCGCAAAAACTGACATAAGTCTCTTAATTAAAGTTTCAGACTTAGTAATTTAATTAGAGCAATGTTTTTATTCTGCGAAATGAGCAAAATCATCTCGCGCTTGTGTTAAAAATTAAATTTACTTTTTAAAGAAGGGGCCTGCGGAATATCAATACAAATATTTTCATGTAAGAATTATTGTTTCATGCGCAAAATTAAGAGTAAACCCTCTTAATTGTGCATTTCGGTTTCCCATGCAAACTTCCAAGTAGAAATTTTTAAAAACCTTTAAGCCAATTTTGATGAAACTTTGCATGCTAAAGTAAAACACAGGGATCTAAATATTTAGCTGAGTTATTGCGATTTAAAGTCCACTATAGAAAGTTTAAAATCGCAATAACTCAGTTAAATAAACGCTTTTTAAAAATGTTTTCAACTAACTATTTAGATCCCTATATTTTACTATAGCATGCAAAGTTTCATTAATATTGGCTTTGTGGTTTTTAAAAATTTTGACTTGGAACCGAAATGCGTAAACCCTCTTAAGAAAGTTGTCTAAAAAATATGTTTTTAGGAGTCATTAGATTTGTGTATTGTTTGTTATTGTTTATGGAATTTGTTTGAAATTTCAACAAGGCCATGGCCTTGTGCAATGATCAGGCTAACTTACATACGTTCTTTTAATGTATTTAACTAATTCAGCGCATAGTACCTACAAGTGACTTAAAAATACGTAAATTTTCACAATTTCGTGCAGGACCCCTAAAAATAAGATGAAGAAAGTAGTTAGTTTCTTCTGGGATAGGTTATCAAAAGGATTAGGATTTTACAGCTGACTGGTTAATGCTTACTGCAGGCAGTGGCCTGATATCTAATCACGTGTACGGTAAACATGTGAATCACCGTAGGGATTACGAAAAGTCTTGTTTATCTATCTATCTTATCAAATCACCCACCGTTGGGTGAATGCCTCCTCTTTTTAAAGCACTCCTTGCGATCTTGTGCTAGCCGGAGCCATTGTTCTTCTACCATCTCTTCTATCTTCTCTAATCTAAGCGAATCCGAAACTTCGTTGACCCGTAATTCGACGTACAATGCACGCGCGCTGTTGTTTTTTTTCACTAGCGATTGACGCAGTACTTGCACACGCATTATTTTATTTTCCATTAGAAAGAAAATCCGTTTTGGCGGCCTGGCGCGTTCTCTGGGCAAAAACTGAAAAACCAGTGCTCTCTGAGCAAAGGTATCACTGAGTTTTTGCCATTTTGCATCGCTGCGGCACACATGCTACCAAACGACATGTTATTTAAATGTTTTTATTTGTACCTAAGCATGTGTGTTTTTTTCGATGCCAATAAATATTTTATCTATCTATCTATCTTATTGCTTTTACCGCTATGAGTAAGCACTTAGCCTTCATCTCACGTGAGGGTACGTGACGATAAGGCCGAAGGTGGAAGCGCGCTTCACCCGGAATCCTCAACCACTGAGGAACTGGCTATCTTATCTCAAACTGTCGGAATACAACAATGCTATTAACATTGTTGTCATGGCGCCAGACTTAAGATAAGCCAGGCGGACTTAACAAACCCTACCACTAACCAAACCAAGCACACAAAGATGTACCCCCGCTAGAAATAGTACCCGTTGATCTCTAAGTCTAAGACATACATAAATACATATCATCACGACGACGAGGGTTATTCAGAGACCAGGCAATGAGGACCGCAAAAGCAGTTCTCTGCCATAGTTCACTCTTCACCAAATAGCGACTGCACATGTGCTTTGCGTGACAGGTGGTGAGCCCATCGCCGCTCTACGCTGATGGATGTACGTGCGGTCTTTAGTCCGTTAGTCGCCTATTACGACACCCAAGGGAAGAGAGGGGGTGGTAGTATTCTTTCACTGCTACGCGACACTGTTAAAAATATATTGTTCTTTCAATTAATTTGTTTCTTATCAGCGTAAGGGTATGTTTATTGTATGGGCTAGGTTCAGCGAACTGTATGCAATCCGATCGCTTGTATCAGCGGCTGTAATCTGCAATATAATGCTTGCAGTGATTACCGAGAAGTGTCCGCTAATTGTTTATGTGGTCAGCAGGGCTGTATACTTACGAATTTGCTATTTTTTAAATAAAAAATGCTTCAGGCGGATTCAGCGCAAGCAGCCATTATGTGTTAACGCAGCAGTTAATATGACGTGCTACTAAAGTGCTAAGCTACTTCTGAGGCTGAGTGCTGACTGTACTTACCACATTTTTTTTGGCTAGAATCTTGAATATAAATTTATTATTTTGAAGCAATATTTATGTTATCATTGAACACAAGTTGGCAGCCCTGACCTACGCCACACGTAAATGAACGCGGTTTCAGTCACTTAAACGTGCTTATACGCACACCCCTGGGCGGACGTTTTACGGTCGTTGACCTTACTCTGTCACCAAAGATCACAAACAAAAAATCTTAATAGAAAAGCTGTAATTTTTTTAATTCTTTATTTTTTTAGGGACTTTTATGACACAGTGACAATGCCAGTCCCATCATATCTTATTCCTATACTTAATGTCTAAAAGTATAAAAGCTATACAGTTGGTCCAAAGATAACAAAACGTTGAAAAAAATTTCACAGATCTCATGCACCACATGACCTTCAAATAGCATTAGAAATGAACTTCGGTAATAAAAAAAACGGAAAATCTATTTTATTCTTCAAAATGTTTTATTTTAATTCATAATGGAAAATACAAAGGTTTCAATACTACTCATACTATATACCTAGGCGTATTCTTTAGCTTTGTTGTACGAACAAGTAATATTTATTTTTACTAACATTATTTTATACTTAATTTTCAGGTTTCACATAACAGTAATAAATAATTTTTAAATATTACGGAGATTATAATTATTTTCCTTATTTTCAAACATAGACTATTTTCACAATTTAGTATTAACAAAACTACAAAAATAAAATGAATACCATAACTATATATATAATATCAAAACCCCGAATATAAGACGCACAAACCTAGATCTTAAAATCGTCATATCTCCCAAACCTATTATTATTTTCATAAACTTCGAAAAACATCCCGAGATATAACCTTTCTGAACATGTACATGTTGAGATTATGTAAAAAATATCATAAATAAGAGTAGATATTGGGCCTACAAGGTACACCAAAAAATTACCATTTAATAGCATTTATTATAAAAATCCGTTATCCGCTCGGCTATACCAACGCCTCAAATTATGATTAAAGCAGGTACTAACTGAACTTTTGTTCACCATTCGTATAGCAGTAATGTAACTTGCAAATAAAACTCGCACTGATGAGATTATAAAACTTAAATAAAAAAATCTTTATCTTTTTTACATACATACATAGGTACATACATACCCATACATAGTTTCATGACTATTGTCCCTAAAGGTTTAGGTCAAAGACTATGCAAGGACCGCAGAAGCAGTCCACTGCCATAGTTCACGTTTCACCAGATGACAAATGCATAATGCATTTGTCACTCTCGTGCTCACCGTGCCAAGAGGTAACCCGATCGCCGTTCTAAGCTGTTGGATGTATGTGCAGTCTTTCGTCCATTAGTCGCCTTTTACGACACCCAAGGGAAGAGATGGATCTCTTTAGTATTCTACCCGCTACCAGCACACCTTTTTTTACAAAAAAATCAAAAATAAATTTCATGCTACCTACGTTTAAATATTCATTCGGAACAGGTGGCAAATTGTCTAGTCGTCTCACGGTCTTAATTTATTACTTACTTAAACTTTTTTATCTTATCCTGAGGTAGAAAAGAAATAAGGACTATCACACTACTAAGCGTTGTTTGCCAAAAATTACAATTCAAATTACCAACCTACGTGAAAATACAGTTTCAGCGGAATGTTGCCTCAAATTTTGCCTGGAATGTTGTCCAGAGTATAAAGAAGTCAAAATATTTTTTAGTATAATAACATTGAGTATGCATGAGTAAACGACATTCCACTTTAAATTTTATTAAAAAAAACTATTCCACTTTCATTGTTGGGTTAGTGGCATCTCGCACCATTCAAAGTGAATAATTTCCATTTCCATTTTATCCTTATCCCATTTTCTCTTCTGCCTACTTTACATAAAATATTTCATTGTCATCCGATTGCGTTATCTTAGAATTTATTGCGGGTTCTAAGACAGACTCTCCTTGTACCATTTGCGAAAACTCCAAAATATATGATTACTTTGGTGGTTAAGAATGAAATATACAACTTTGTATTTTATCGTTGTAACTGCGAGCACACACAGGCCTACAACAATCTGGTGGCAAATGGGGAAATTAATTTGTGTTACAATAGTATTAGCAAGAATAGTAGGATCATAGTTCTTTTATCAAAAAATTAGTAGCCTCGTACGTTTGAACAAAGCTTTTTAACAAGGTTTAAAGCAGACATCTAGTATACTACCTTTTTAAAATTATAATAACTGTAAAATGCTGGATACCGCCAACACTTATTGCACTGTATCACTTGATCAGTTTGTAGCAAGCCTAGCTCTTCCGTCCGTCATCTTCCGTCCGTCACTGCGGTTGACAGCCGAATGCCCCCACCACTCAACTACACTACAGTATACTCTGTGATACTACAATAATGAAGTCGTTGATCTAACTTATTTATTTATTGAAACGCTACACGTGAGACACGTGACTTCTGGGCGGTGTTAAATTAGGGGCACTGGCTGAGTGGTAAACCCACGTGGCGTTGCAGCACGAATTGGGCCGGCTCTCTCCGGCGAGACTCTCACGGAATATCGTAAAGTGTAAAAAAAACCGGCCAAGTGCGGGTCGGACTCGCCCATGAAGGGTTTCGTAGTAGCAACTGCAAGTAACACCATATACAAGTTCTTGTAGTTCGTTGGTACTTTGAACGATGTTTTAATAATAGTGTATTTATTTTAAATAAATAAATAAATTTATGACGTATTAAAAAAAAACTACTTACTAGATCTCGTTCGTCGAGATCGAATCGAAACCGAGGGCGCCGCGCGGGGCGTCCGCTCAGGTGCTCGATGAGGACGAAGACGACCCTATTTCCGATCAAGAGGGAGAAGAATCAGAAGAACAGCCTTTGTTTGGGGACTTCGCGAACGTGCCTAGCGTTAACATCCACACCAACGCGTTGGCATAGTATCTTAGAAATGTTGGGGAGTATGGCACACTGCTGTAACTGTCCCCGGAACCCCGTCAGCTTTCTTGGCCTGGGCTGATGCTGGAGCGCGCAAATTACGTAGGGCACGATTCAATCACATCGGCCCCATCGGACCTTTATTTCCACGGAGAGCTTTGAGTACCTCCCCGTCGCGGTCATGAAGCTCTCCCATAGAGGGTTCGGCTATATGTAATACGAGTACAAATGGGTGAGAAACATTTGGAAATACCTTTATTTCCACCGCTAAAAAGCCTGACAGCTCACTTGCCCACACTGCAGCTGAGAAGGTATATTTCTTTGCCACTCTTTTTGCAAAGAACTCACGTCTGGAAGTCGCTGCTAGCGACTTCCAGACGTGAGTTCCACCTAAATTTCCTACAGCCGACCTCTCCATGGGAGAACCTCACATCCGCAGCAAAGTGGTACTCAAAGCTCTCCGTACTCTAACGTGAATAAGGCTAGTGGTCCTGATAGAACACCGGCCATTATCCTACGTAACTATGCACCTAACTTGTCTACTGTTCTAACACGCCTGTATCGCCTCTCACTTGAGACTGGTCTAGTTCCTCAGTAGTGGAAGCTGGCTAATGTGCAGTCTGTGCCCAAAAAAGGTAGCCGTGCCGATCCATCTTACTGTAAGACGATTTCAGTCAAGTCCATACTCTGTAAGATTATGGAACGTGCACTGAACTCTCGACTGCTGGCATACCTTGAGATCTCCTCAGTGACTGCCAGTTCTGATTTCACCTATTATAGATCTGGGAACTTGGAACTCAATGGCGCATTGGACCTAGAAATAGTGGACAACTTTATATACCTGGGTTCCAACATCAGTAACGATGGTTTGTGCGAGAAGGATATGCGCAGGATAATTGGCATGGCTAAGAGCGCTGAGAGTCGCAGCTTGCAAAAATCTGGAAAGATCGCAATATTTCCGTAAAAACCAAAGCCAGACTGGTACGGACTCTTGTCTTCTCGATCTTTTATACGGCGCTGAGACTTGGCCACTAAAAACTGCAGACCGCAAACGCATTGACGCTTTTGAGATGGGGGTGCTGGAGAAAGATGCTCTGTATTCCTTGGACAGCATTTCGGACTAACGTCTCTATATTGCGAGAACTCAAAATCTCCTCGCGGCTGTCATCCTCGGATGTCTAAGCAGAATTCTCGAATACTTCGGTCACATTGCAAGGAAAGACGGTGACAACCTCGGAAAGCTCATCGTGACCGGCAAAGTAGACGGGAAACGGCCTCGAGGACGCAGCCCAATACGTTGGTCTGACCAGATCCGCACCACTCTTAACCCTTCAGTTCACAACGCCCTCCACACCGCCAGAGACAGAAACAGATGGAGGAAAACCATAAGAGAGAAAGTGATGCAGCAGGGAGGTCACGACCCTCAGCATTGAGGAACACGACGCAAGGAGGAACTTCATTATCAATTGTACCTACTTAGTGACTTTTCGCTGTACGACGACGATATAATGTTTTGTTGTTGAAATCTTTATGAAGTATTGGTTTTATTTTTCACTCTTATTTCTACCTTTAACTACATAACCAAAAATGACTTCAAAAATCCCACGCCGCCGGCTTCACGCCGCCGGCTTCACGCCGCCGGCTTCACGCCGCCGCCGAGGCCGAGCATATTTTTAAGGCGCGCCGGCCCTTGTTTTTTTTTACTCGGCGCCCATGTCTAATGGGTCACCCAAAAAAAATTTTTTCTTCTATTTTTGTGTAAAAATTTTATACGGTTTACAGAATACATCTACTTACCAAGTTTCAACAGTTATAGTTCTTATAGTTTCGTAAAAAAGTGGCTGTGACATACGGACGGACAGACAGACATGACGAATCCATAAGGGTTCCGTTTTTTGGCATTTGGCTACGGAACCCTAAAAAGTAATCCTTAAATATAATCCTCCATCATTACAATCAAGTCATCGCTACAACCGGCGACTCAGAATACACTTTATTCTGAGTCTATCTTCTATACCTACATCTTCTATAAACCTTCATTTTCATAGAGAAATCGTAAACGCAAAGTTACGTGGCCTAGGTGTCTACCGTCAGACGAGGCATTATGCATTCACGGGCTGATTTGATGCATTATTCATAAGGGAAGTAGTGAAAGCGAACTAATGAACGGAAGAAACCCTGTACTAACCTGATTAGTTCCTGGCGTGGATCCGACTGGGGACAAGCTTGGGTACTTAACGACGGGATTACTGGAATACAAAAATTGCTTTTAATTAAAAAAATATAACTAGTAGAAATACTGTATTATTTAGAATATACATCCCACTTCTTGAACAACTGCAGTTTAAGAATTTTTTCTGACCGCCTCTGTGATCTAGTCTAAGCCACCGGTCTCAGGCCCAGAGGTCCCAGGTTCGATTCCCAGGGGAAGTACATCTTTGTGTACTTGGTTTGGTTGGTGGTAGGGCTGTTAAGTCCGCCTGGCTAGCTACCACCATCTTATCTAAGTCTGTCACCATAATAACGGTGTTTAAGCATTGGTGTGTTCCGACAGTTAAGAGATAAGATAGCCAGTTTTTCACCAGTTCTTCTTCTTCTGGGTGGCGCGCTTCCACCTTCGGCCTTATCGTCACTTACCATCAGTGAGATGAAGGCCTTGCGCTTACACGTTAAAGAATACAAATAATAGACATATTTCCATAACCAACCCCTTTGACTTGTAACTTTAGTTCTTATTTTGTAAGCTGGCATCACGGCCACCATCTTGGTTTTGTTTGTCACGTAGACAGTTCTTTATCTACGGTCTGTCAAAGCGTCTGTACAAAACCAAGATGGCTACCGGGCAGCGGCCCTGTCGCCCGTCCGCAAGACGTTGAGCTGAAAGGTTGTGTCGGAAGGAAGTTGCTGTGAGAAGTTGTATTGCTGATATGCTGTAAAAGTTGTTAAAAGTAATAAAATGGCGATTTAGTCAAGGAAAGGTTTTCATTTTTGCACCATTGGTTATTATATGACGACGAATTACGAATAGACAGGGGGTGAGGTGGGGTTTGCTACTTGTCTAGGAGGGCAGATACGAAGGTAATGCTCTTTCCAGCTATAAATAAAATGACTCATACATTATATCATATTCGTGTTCACCCACATGCTAGTCAAATTAATATTGCACGCGCCTTAGCAATGGCGGTCTCTTTTAAAGCAGCTCTTGTTACGTTACACATTGTGCGAAACGCGGCCGATCCCGCGTCATAATTATGCATGAGATGTATGCGGGACACGCTCGAATACACTATTTAAAAAAAAACATGTTTTGTATATGGATTTATTTATTACACACAACAAATATATTACAGACATCTTAACATGAAATTCGTGTAAGGGTGGCCGTCATCCACTTCTGTATAATCCATTTCTATAAACACTCTTTTTATAAAACATAAAAGCAGGTCTATCTGACATGTTTGCATGCTGGTGCTTGGATAGTCAAGCGCGCTATTGCGTGAGCATACAGATGGATCCCGTGGTTTAATTCCCTTGTGAACAGGTTTCGCGGCCTCCACTATACTGGAATAGCTGTTGTCCAGTGTTTAGTGGATAGACTTCCCTCCCTGTCATTCCTGATTGCAATGTGGCTTTCAGTGTGGAAGGGGGACGGATGGAGCCCCACATAACCATGCCTCCATTCTGGGGGTGAATGAGGTGTCCATAATATGGCTCTATTATCACTGAGAAAAAATAGTATTCACATTATTCATTATCATTCAAGGACGTGCATGAAACTGTTTATGGATGTAAGAGAAGCAAGCGAGGTGTATCAGGACCGCGCAAACTAGAGATCCATCGTCTTTGCCCTGTAGGGACTGAGATGATGATGATGATGATTCAATATCAGACAGGCACAGGCCTTCCACATAGATAACACATATGGTGAGATTGTGCCATAGCCCATCACCCACCACGCTGGCCTAATTCGGGTTGGTGGGTCACATTATTTATTCTATTATTCATGTTCATATCACATTTTAAAACACACAAATTTATGTATTAATTTTTGATGTATTTTTATGCTTAAGTTTTATAAAAAAGATATTCGAATGATTAAAAATGTCAACCTTATTAGGTACTAATGTTTTCCAAAACTCATTTCAGCCGTTACTTTATTTTACTTTAAAAACTCAGTTATTTCTAATTTCTATTACTTACCACAATATCAATACGATAATCCGAAATCACATTTAATTTTATTCCATAAAGTGATAACTTATGTTAAAAATTCATTATGATTTATCATTCTTCACCTTTCATCACAAAAGACGATAAATTACCTATAAGTTTTAGCCGTTTGTGTCGCTAGGGGAGAGACACTTGCCCGCTATTTTTGTCTCGTACCAGGATACGTTTGTTTACACAGAATTCTATCACCACGGCTTATAATTATTTCGGTTCGACGCGATTCTGTTTCGGTGTGCAGTACTAGGGGTTGCGATGCGCATTTGTCTGGCACAGACTATAGCTCGTTAGATTAGTTGTTAAGTCTTAACTACAAGTTAGTTAACATTTTTTTGTTATTATTAGTATTGACGTCAATAAGTGCCTGTAAAGGTTTACATTGAATAAATAATTTGACTTTGACTTTGACTTTATCAAAGTAAAATAGAGTACTTACACTTGTATACTGTCCTACTGCTGGGTCACGTGGTAAAGGCACTATTAAAATCAAGTCATTGCTACAATTGAGGAGTTATATATTATATCTTATCAATCGTTCTTCAAAACATATCCTACCATTAGTTTATAGTTTTTTTCTTAATTCACTTGTTTTCCGCTATTGACAGAGATAGTTTTCGAGCGTTTCCCGATAACGCTCCGCTCGGCCACTTGATATTTCATGCGCGGCTTAGCGACAGATTAGGCGCCCACCGTATTCGTCGGCATTGTCGGTAACTAGAGCTCCTTTTAAATTCTAGCTTAGAAACATACATACATACATCCATCACGTCCGCTTCTGGTAGGCTACTCTTGAATCAGAATTGCATTAATCAATTTCCAATCACAAATCTAAAAAATGTCAAATGGCACTTTTGTAAGCGACAATAGCGCCACATTGGAATTAAATTGCGTGGAAATTGATTGAACAAATTATTATCGAGTTGGCGTTCCGGAATTATCTTTACTTATCCCAATATCGATACATATTAATCGCATTGGAATTGTATTAAGATTGAGTTCATTCATTCATTCATTCATTTGCCACGAGCCTGACACACATCCGGAGCTGCATGAGCTCATACCGCCATCCCCGTTCTTCCATCGGACATCCAGATGCACTGCGGGCTACCAACATTTCTTGTTGGATAATCCTAAATGTCGTATAAAGCGCTACTCAACATCTTTTATACTGAGCACAGCAAAGGAGTGGAGTACTTATAACCCGTCCATCTACAAAGACAAAATAGACACCTTATGGGTTAGCTCTCTCCATCATGGATCCTGTCTCAGCCCCTGGGCTTGATTGGGATCAAGAGCAAACCCATTCACAGTAAAAAAGAAACATTTAACATTCATTGTACATGCTCGTCCGTTTAGGGTACTCTTGACCTCATCTCGCTTTCAGTGTGAAAAGAGTGACGAATGGAACCCCACATAACCTTGCCTGCCTTCTGGAGGTGGGATATAAAGCGGATTCACAGGGAAAAAAAAGAAAAAAGAGGGTACTCCTGCCAGACCTTCAACGAGAACCGATCTGATCCAATCCAAGTACATTCGTCGAGGTCTACCCCTTCCAACTAAGTATTCCATTCACTCTCGCCTCATGCACTTAGTTTATAAACGTTGAGTGTATGAGTCGTGTGTGTGACGGCCACGGAACAAATAGCGTCTCACTAAAAGAAAACTACTCTCTCCTCTCTTCTCTTGGGTGTCGTAAAAGGCCACTAACGGTATTCCGTTTTTCACGTTGCGGAGGTCGGAGGGGTGACACGATGAGGAGAGTAGATGAAGATAACAGCACGATGAGTTTAGACGTATATTATTTTAAATAAATGGTTAGTTATTATATGAAGCACAATTTAAGCGTTAGTACACACACGTCTAGGTAAAGGTTTAGGTTAAAACTTATTATTATTATCAGGACGTATGCCTGGAACTGCCTAGTTATAATAATGCACTTTTCGCAATAACAATAATTCGGAAGGAAAACAATAATTAGAAGGAGCTCATTCTAGCTCCGCGGATGAATCTGAACTAAACTTACATCAAAGAGTAGAGCTATAATGAAAACAGAGGCTAGACAGAGAGTGCAAGTAAATATTTGAATTTTAAATTTAAAACTAGATAAAAAAGAATGTCATTCACAAAGAAGGTCACAAAAACCAACAAGGCTTTAGTTGCCTTGTTACATGTTAGTCGCCTTTTACGACATAAAGCATATTGACTGCACATACATCCAACAGCATAAAGCGGCGATGGGCTCTACAACTATCACGCTGAGTACACGTGCAGTTGTAATTTGGTGCAACATCCGGTAGTGGATTCAGTGGTCTTCATTGCTTAGTCTCTGACTAACCCTTTGGGGATATTAGTCGTAAATCAATGAGTGATGTATGAGTGTAAAAAAACGTCATCGAAGTTCCAGTAGATCAATTTTTTTGTTCCTTACATATTCCTAGCAATCATTTTATTATTTAAATTTTTGCATTCACAATGCTATAATATAGATTATTATAGATAGAGGATAAAATGTTTTTTTTTTAATTTTTTTTTGTTGTGTGACTCTCTTGCATTTGGCCACTATCCCACCTGATGGTAAGTGATGATGTGGCCTACGGTGGAACATGCTTGCCTAGAAGTAACCTGTTCACTCATAATTTGAAGACTCCAATATTGTACCTTATAGGAAACACCGACTCTGGCAGGGAGTTCCACAGCTTTGCACTACGAATGATGAAAGGAGACGCAAAGCGCTTCGTACGCATATGCGGAATCTCCACAGTGAATCTATGACGTCGCTCAGTTTGTCTGGTTGTCCTATGGTAGAAGGGGGATGGAGGAATTAAATCGAATAATTCCATGGCACACTCTTCGAAGTGTATCCTATAAAAACTGATAGACATGCGACCTGGCGCCTATGTTCTAAGCTCTGCAGCTTGGCGTCAATAAGGTTGTTTACTTGAAAAAAACTTCGTCTTAGGAAAGTTCGAATGGAATTCAAACCCATGACCTTTGGATTGCCGGTCCACTGGCTCTAACCGGCAAGCTAACGGAGACCCCTGACGACTGGTTGAATCTTTTCTAGTAGTTTGTGATTTACGCTGCTTTCCTAGACTGGTTGATGTTTTTCTAGTACCTAAGTAAACATTTTATCCCAGTTCTCTTATTGTCGTAAGATAGCAATTCCTAATTGTTAATCGTATTCAATTCACATAATATTCTTTGATAACCAAAATGACAGACTTAGACGCATTTTATAATTAAACAAACAATGTAATTGACAAAAAAAACTAATAACGATTATTTTTGCTCAAACATTTAATGATGCTCATGGTTTGATGAGACACTGTTGCTTTAAAAACATTTAAGTCAAAAAGCGTTGAAAAAACTTCGACAGATCTAACCAATATACGGTAGTAGGTACTATTAGTTATTCTGTGCCAATATCTCGGTGGCGGGGCGTGGTCAACGCAGCAGCCCGCGGTATACGAAGGAGATTATTAGGTAGTCTGTTAGATTCCCACCTGAAGCAGTATTTTTTTTCAACGTTTTAATATCTGAATAACAACGTTAACAGTACTCGTATATTTGGGAAATTTTATTATTGTGTTTGGTTTTGCTATCAACATCTTATCTCAGTATGTGGCCATAACAACAAAATTAGTGGCATTGTTGTGTTCCGATAGTTGGAGATAAGATAAGGATAGGTTCCCAGTTTCTTAACGAGTGATATATGATTTCATCTTGGACTTTATCATCACTTACCATCAGGAGAGATGGAGGCCAAGCGGTTCCCTCTTGTGAAATGTTAAAAAAGATCAAAGTAGATCGTTAAATATAACACGTGTAAGTTATTAAACACGAATTTGTAAATTCAATTTTACGTAACTAGTAATTTACGAAGTACTATAGTGTTTACCGAGCTAATCGGCGTTTCGTGTGTGATTAGATTTCATTCATACAAATGTTATCGCTACTGAATCGAATTTCCAATATTTACGCATTATGTTGAAGACGTTATATTATGTTTTCTATATTACCTACTATATTAAAGTACTTAGATGATTACATAAATATAATCACGACTATTATCCCCGAAGGGTTAGTTAGAGACTAGGCAATGAGGACCGCAAAAGTAGTCCTCTGCCATAGTCCACTTTTCACCAAATAGCGACTGCACGCACAATGTGCTGTGCTCAGCGTGACGGGTAGTGAGCCCATTGCCGCTCTATGCTATTGAATGTATGTGCAGTCTTTAGTCCGTTAGTCGCCTTTTACGACACTCAAGGGAAGAGAGGCGGTGGTAATATTCTTTTAATTAGCTGCTACACGACACGGCCAAGAATACCGAAGATAATGTTAAATACTCAAAACATAGAAGCACAGGTATCACGATCAGATAAGCGAGAGTGGATGGAAAACAAAGTGAATTAATCCACTGATATCCAAGCCAAGATAGCCAAGCAACTATGTATCTTAACAATAGGCAGACACCAAATATGGGAAAGAGATGACAACGCAGCGGTTATCTAGTACCTATTTTATGCAAATATATTTTGGAGCACACTTATTGCTTGCTGGCTCGCGAGCATACGTAGGTCGGTCAAAGTTAAGTAATTAGGACATTAAGACATTTCACGTGGCTATTTGAGAATCTATTTAAAGACTCTTTCAGAAGTGATTACCTAATGTTATACTCGTAGTAAAAAATATACATATAATCACGACTATTGTCCCCTAAGGGTTAGTCGGAGACTAGGCAATGAGGACCGCAAAAGCAGCCCTGTAATATAGTCCACTTTTCACCAAATAGCGACTGCACATGTGCTCAGCGTGACAGGTGGTGAGCCCATCGCCGCTCTGCTGTTGGATGTATGTGCAGTCTATGGTCCGATAGTCGCCTTTTAAAATACCCAAGGGAAGAGAGGGGGTGGTAGTATTCTTTCACCGCTACGCGACAAATTGTAAAAAAAATGTTATAGTATAATGCTTTAATTGTTTTTAATGTAGCAACAGGCAGCAGTTTGGCTTGGGATCGTGGAAGTTAAGTAGTTTTCCGCAAAAGAGATTAGTGAAAGGGTCACTAAAGTTAAAAAAACTTGAGTTTTGAGACTAATGTTATAAAACGGTATTATTAGTAAGAAAGATAATGATGATTGCATAACCTGGATATGAACGGTTGACTGTTGACAGAAATTTTACGCGCCCGCAGGATTTTATTTTTAATTAATTTTAATTATTTTATAGTTTTTATTACATTATCTAAATTATCATTATTTTTCTTTTTAATAAAACCGTTTAACTAAAAAAAATAATTTACCAATTTTTTTACTATAAAGATTTTAGCTTTTTTTTATAATTTACTGTATACTACTAGTCCAGCCCTTTCATTTTATACCCATATTGAGGTGCTTGAACCAAAAAATGTAATCTACCATTTTGTGGAGGCGGCCATTTTGCATTTACAATGATACTGAATATACATAATTGTATTGTTATCAGAACTACAGGTGTGTAACATATTTCAGATCAATCAGTCAAAAGGAATGGGGCAAAATCAACAACATCATCAAACAGGTGAAGCTAAATAAAACCGTTAAAAAAAAGGCTGTGGATAGAGTGCCACAAGCGGCATTCTAGTACGATCGGTTACGATGCCATAATTACGGCATCGTAGTACAAAGTGTACAGAGTGCTACAAGTTAGTGGCATTGTGTCTCAATCGGTTTGGGAAACGTAACATATTTTTTATTTGCCATAATGTTCAGGAGCCATAATATTCAAAAGATATTTTTGTATGGAGTTAGATTTCTGTTGTCTAATAAAAAAATTACCTCGAAATTCAAGACAATCGCTACGCTGCGCTTCGCGATTGTCTTAAATTTCTAACCTATCACGTGACCTACATGAGTAGGGCAGCTAGTATTTCTGTTGTCTAATAAAAAACTTTACCGCAGATTAGGCGGCGTCACTATTATAGGTAAGTACCGCAAAAATTAAGGTTCCCGAACCGCTTGAGATACAGTGCCGCTTGTGGCACTGTATACACTTCCTTAAAAGAAGTGACTTTAACTTGCTTTTTTACTCTTCCCATTGTTGTGATCATTATCATCAGTCTTTTCTTAAACGTCCCACTGCTGGCAACAGCACATGGGGAGACGTGACCATAACCCACCACTCTGGCCAATGCGGGTTGATGGGATTTGGTGGATTTACCAGCTGCCATCTTACGACAACAACCGGAACCAATGGCTCCGAAGAGCGGAGCTAATGCGCTGAGCGGAGATGTTTTTAAAATTTGGTCAAATTTGGTCACCCATCCAGTGTCGCTCATCTCGAAAGTTGCTGAACTGACACGATCGAGCTGTCAAGAGCTGTCGTCTCGCGTGAAATATTAATAAACGAGGATCGATGCCATTCGGCGGCGGCCTTGGGGCGTCAGTGTTTGGAAATTACTTCGCGCCGATTATATTATCGTTAGCGTATTGATCATTTCACTGTCATGGGCACTGTCGCAGACGGCACATTGTTATTACATAGTACATACATACATACACTACTTTGAAAAGTAGGGATCTATTATTTGTATCAGGCTAAGTATCTATACAGGGTGTTATTGGTAAAACAGTGGTTAAGGCTTCCGGGCGCTTCCACCTTCGGCCTTATCGTCACTTACCAAACGCAAACACTTTTGTGACCATCAGTCTCGTCTCTATAAAATAAAAATTGGACTAGAAAATTGCGTGCTACATTGCGTGCTACACTTTTTTTTTGTAAAATGTCCTGTGCCTTTGTTTGCACACATGTTTAATTATAAATTTTAGGATGTTAATTTAGTTGGTAGGGATAGTCTTCGTGTATGACTTTCTATTGCTTCTCCTCTTCCAACTCTATGAAGTTTCTCACACATCTAGAGTTGTGTGTTGACTTTTGCGTCGCGTCGCGAGTCACGTCCGTGTGCTGGTGTGTGGATGGTTGTAAAAACTCGTACGAGTGTGTACAGTAGTCATCCATGGGCTGGCGCACGGGCGTCAGGGAGGATCCCGTGGTTTAATTTCCTAATGGACAGGTACCACGGCCTCCACTTTTTTCTCGAATTGCTGTTCCCCAGGTTTAGTGGGTAAACTTCCCTGCCTTTTGCCCTTTCTGTGGAAGGGGGAAGGATGGAGCCCCACATAATCCTGCCTCCCCTCTGGAGGTGGGGTATCCATAAGGCGGATTCATTGAGATATAAAAAGTCTCCTACTCTATCTATCTACCTACTCAGCTCTGAATAAAGCGTTTTCTCTGTTACGCTACTCCGAGCGATCTTGTGCCAGCCGGATCTCCATTGGATCTAGGACACATTCGTCAGATTCCTTGTTCTCCTACTGCTTTGACATATCGTCCGAACAGCAGATAGGTGGTCTGCCTCGAAGCCATCGCATATCTTAATGACGGCCTCCGTCGTCGAGTGGTTAACACGCCGGTTCAGACATCGCGCCAGCTCTGAGGTTCTAAATTCAATTCCCGGTTGGGTCAATTATGAAAATTACTGTTTTTCAAAATTGATTTCGGGTCTGGGTGTTTTCTATGTTTATGTAGTTTATGCGTTATCTTGTTTAATTATTTAAAGAAGTTTGAAAATAAGCTTAGCTTGGGCTTTAAAATTGGTGTGAGCGTACAAAATTATTTACTTACTACTCCGCTAGCTCAGCAACGCGAAGTGGATCTTGGCCTCTGACGCGAGACGATTGCCACTCGCTGACCAAAGTAGGGTGTGGTCCTCCAGCATATTGGGAATCGTGCAAGGAGCTAGCAACCCTCCATCTTAAAAATCTAAAGGTTACGAAACCGACACCAGAAGAAAGATATTTATTATTGTGTTTATCTTGGCCACCATTTGGTGCCAGCCTTGGTCCATCGGTTACCTTCCGGCCGCGCCAAGTGTACAAATACGTACGGATATAGGGTAAGAGAAGATGAAGACCAAGCGTTTCTCCGTAGTGAAATTAAAATAAACCCTCAGCAATGTCACAAAATTGCAATTTTCAAACATAATTAAAATACCTCATGTTTTATGTCATAAACAATGCAGTTAATATTAGAAATTACATAGTCACGTTATTTAGAAAAACGGCTGAACCGCACGAACTGAGGCCGCCAATTAATGAGCATCAATTAAAAATAAGCAATGATTATGTCAGCCATCGCTCACCTTCGGACACGCGAAATGTAAACCACAGCATACCGCAGTGCTGTTACAATGATTTACGAGGAAATTTTCCTACGAGGAATTTATTAAGACTTAAATATCTTTTTCGTGAAATTCGGTCTGTCACGAAAGTGTTTGCGTTTTGAAAGAGTAAGCCACCCCTAATCCACGTGATGGTAAGTGACGATAAGGCCAAAGGTGTCAACCGACTAATTTTACGACTGGATTACTATCGGGACTGTCAAGTTACAGCCCTAAACGTAAAAGAGTGGAAGGACGGTACGGAGGTCTTTGACCAGAAGTGAGACAAGTCGGGCTGAAAGTAATCTAGAATAATAAATAATCAACCGACTCGAACCACACGTACCTACCCCCGGTGAATCTAGTAGTGGGAAAGGACTCTCTTGCGACCCATGTGATACGCCGCCAGAGACCCTAGGCCCTATGGCACAAAATCTGGTTACGCTGTAAAAGCTACATATTATGGCAAACGGCAAGCTTCTATCAAATGAAAAACCGCCTAAAAAGCTTTACTCATATACAAGAATTGACAAAACAGAGCCTTGTTTACCCACTATCAGGCAATATCATCCATTATAATATTATCAAATCATGATCATCGCATGCAACATTAATACCAAAGAAGCTGATTAGATATCAAGTCTCACTTGAGACAAGAAGTCGTCTGGTAGTTTTTATGTGTGCTGTTTTTTTTAACTTTGTAAATGCAATTTACAAATAATCTAAACAATTAGGGCCTTATTTATAAACACTATTATTATTCAGTGGTACTTACATTGTTTGTCTCAAATTCAAAATGACGTTAGTGTGACGTAGGTAAAACAATGTTTAACTAAATATTGCTTATTTAGAATATGTAAGGCCGTAAATTTATTACGACAGTATTGCCACGCTAATATGATCTATTGCGTCGATTTTAAATAAATTAGTTTTGGCCTTTTTGCGTAAAAATCTAGTCAGTTTTTATTGCAAAGGAAATGAAACAACATCTTTATTATCCTTTGTCGGATAAGGCGGATTATGTATTTAATAATATCAGACAAGATTTCTTTCGCTAAAATTTATTATTATAATATTTTCTGACATTCATGGATGTTCAACTTGTCCAATTAATAACTATCGATTAGATAATAATTTTACAGATTATTCTTATGTAGGTACTATTTCTCAAAAGTACTCTCGTACATTCTACATTATTTCGAATCTTTATATGATAACTAACAGTAAATGTTCTGATTATCAATCTAGACAGGCCTAAATGATTGAGATCGGCCATCGCAACCCTTGGACCCTTCAATACCAAAGGTTATCGACTAACTGACGGGACTTCTTGGCGGGAAAATAAAGCGTCACGTATGCAGTTTTGTTTTACTTAAAAAATGTGTTTGTCGAATAATGTTGTGAAATAATGGTAGATTATTAACGGTTAAGTGTTCGTGAACGTGCATGAGTGTTGGCAAATAAATCAAAACAGTGCAACATCACATTTCAAATTATTTCACTTACGTGTGAGATCACAGTAAAGTCCCACATCTTTACTGAAACTCAATCGGGGAATATCATTTATTACTAAACATTCTTATTATCACGCACTACCATCTACTTTAGCCAAAGAAAATATTTTCTATTATCTCTCTTATTTGACACTATCTGAATATGAAGCACCAAGCCAAGTGGAAGCTTCTGTTTGTTTTTTAATTTTTAAGAAAAAAACGCCGTAGTTTCAGATCCTAAGCTTCTCTGCGCTCTGAAATTTAATTTGATGTAATACTCCTAAAATTTGAAGACACCAATGTAAAACAATGCGGCGTTGGCGGTAGAGTTAGGTAGGTGGCCGCCTCGCCCGGTCGGATTCCGGGCTCGATTCTCCGAGAGTCCTACGTAACTCGCAAAATTATCTATTTTTGGATTGTGTTCTTCTATTTAAAGTGAACAAATATTTATGTTTGGGTGGTTAGATTGCATAAATCTTCCTTTCGGCACTATAGGTCTAAACTACCAAGTAAAATAGTTTAAAAGCACTACACTGTGTAAATGATATTTGTTGCCAAAAAAAAAATTACTAATAGTAAACAGCGTATACATTTTTTGTAGATTTGAAATGTGTGAAGTGGGCGTGGTGTTACACACCCACTCCACACATTTTAAACACTAACTGCCTCACTACAAACATTATTTAAGCATTATTTAATTTAAGCAGGGTCGTATCCTCGTTTGCAGGTTGAGCAAAGTCAGCAACAAAAATTAGTTATTGTAGTTTAGAAAAGTCTTAGAAAACCAAAATAATAATAAATTTCTTTTACAATTAACTTACATACAAACATAGATTCACTACTATTGTCCCTAAAGGCCTAAGAGACTACAGCTGCATATGTGCTCAGTGTGATAGGTTAATCGTATTTACGACAAACAAGGGAACCTTCCTTTTGAACCGCTACACTCACTATTTTGTATTAGTGACTTAAATGACAAAGTCACCTAGAAGCTTTTGCGGTACCCTCTACCAATTTTCTTCTTCTTTCATTCCTTGTCTTTAAATAATCATCATTTCCTTGTCCTTATCCCTAATTGGGGTCGGCGCAGTATGTCTTCTTCCATTCGTCGCTATCAGCAGTCAGTTCTACGGTCACTCCCTTCTTTACCATATAATTTTTCACGCAGTCCATCCATCATTTTCTCGGTAGGCCGAGAAAATGACCCCTTGTATCCATCCACAGTCATGCATAACCTCATTACATGTCCGTACCAAGATAGTCTCTTTCCCCTTACCTTCTTTGTCACTGGTGCTACTTTCATGCTCCCTCTGAATAATATTTTGTTTTCTCTTTGTATAATATTTACCCTAAAAAGTTGCTAAAAACGTCTCAGATTACGAGTATAAAAAAGGGGCGACGCGTCGTCAAGAAAATCTCGCCGACTATGAAGAAAACTTGTATTAAACTTTTATCTTTACATTTTCTCAAAGAGGTCTGAATGGCATGAATGCCTTCCAAATGAGAGCATGAACGGGAATCATTTCAAAAGAAAGGGGCTTGCAAATTAAAACCGGCAAGGTCTGCGCGGTTATGCAAGTTCTCTAGTGACTAGTGAGTGAGTATTATAAGCGATATTCCCGTGAGTAATACTATGGTAATGTAGGCTATTGTTTGCTCTTTAAACATAAACAGTGAGATTGCTTGTCGTAACAGCAAAATATGAGAAAGTGATCAGCAATAAGGTAGCTGCGCCAAAGAGGAGCTGGTTGGAATTGTTGCTACATAGCGTTCGGATCAATGTTGTGTGTGCAGATTGAGTCAAATAAGGTAATATCTCCTTAAATGAGTTCACTCTGACTTTTATAGTTTAGGCAAAAACAAATTAAAAATATGAATTTATTAAAGAAGAACGCTTTAGTGGCCTAGTGGTCAAGCGCTCGACTCGACATCCAGAGATCCCAGGTTAAATTCCCAGGTCGGGCAAAGTGTGTTTTTGGCATTTTTGAAGCATAGCCCGGGTTTGTGATGACCAACCCGCATAATAACCCGTGAATGGTGGCGACGACTTCATTTCAATGATGGCCTTTGCCCTACAGTGGGACTGTATACACCCTTAATGATTATTAGTTTAAGGGCTGATTTTTCCATCCTCGGATAAAACTTATCCGTCTGAAAAAGTATTAGGTGACCTACCTGAAATGTCAGTTGTCAAAAAAGAAAATACATGATTTGACAGTTCATTTTCAAATTGGTTGTCCAATACTTTGACTAAGTTTTATCTGACAATTGAAAAATCGGCCCTAAGTGAAATTAAGGGTGAATTCCACCCATGAAACTGAACAACTTTCCCTAAGAAACCTATGTATGTGCAAAAATGACAAAAAAATTTTGACCTTTCTATTAACGACAATAGTGAGGTTGATTTTTGCACATAGGTCTCTTGGGAAAAGTTGTTCAGTTTCATGAGTGGAACTCACCCTTAATTTCATTAAAACGAATAAAAATTATGGGTACAGGCTGTGCTTTACTTGAATTAAAGACATTATACTTAACCGCGTCGCGTAGCGGTGAAAGAATACTACCACCCCCTCTCTTCCCTTGGGTGTCGTAAAAGGCGACTAACGGATTAAAGACTTCACATACATACAACAGCATAGAGCGGCGATGGGCTCACTACCTGTCACACTGAGAACATGTGCTTTAGCTATTTGGTGAAAAGTGGACTATGGCTGAGGACTGCTTTTGCTGTCCTCATTGCTTAGTCTCTGACTAACCCTTCGGGGATAATAGTCGTGATTATAATTATGTATGTATACTAAAGTGATCACTTGTATTTTAATAACTCTCCCTCAATAACACATTTCAAAGCGGCACGGGACGTTCCTATAGAAGTAGGTCATCTGGCCTCGCCAGCTCTAAAGAATACTAGTTTTTATATAACATCTCTGGCAAACAGAGCAGAAAGCAATTATAGAGAGAGTCGAACCATGATGTACTAGTTTCTTTAAGGTCGATTAACAAGATAATTTATCATACTCACAAAAGGAATTCATCTCCATACAATCTTAATTAATGGATACGGAATCTGTGTATAGACTACCAAATTCTTGAATCATACTTATACTAATTCATACATAAATGAAATAACGATAGGTACGTTAAAAGAAAAACAGTTTTTTTAAAGCAGCAAGTAGGTACCTAAATGTTATTAGAAATGAATAATATATTAAGGCTCCTACCGTCGCCAACGACCTTGAGCGTACGGGCGGAGCTTATACTTCACCCCCGCACTACCCGCTGATAAACATCGCGCGCGCCAAGAGGTATATCAATGTTCAACTATAGGTTTGGTATTACTACTAGAGATGGAAAAAAGTGCTTATTTTTTTAACCTTTATGCGTTGTACGATTTTCAAAAAGCATGCTTATAAAATTCTTTTTTGCTTATTACTTACAAAAAGCTGGCTATGTTGTGTTGAAACGAAAAAAGTAAAGCTGTGAGTGTTAGCATACTTACCTGCTTAATACGTTTTTCGTTGTTAACATAATTTGTTGTCAACGTGTTTCGTTGTCATTTAAACAAAAATTAAATATTAAGTTGTACGACGTAAATATTAAATATGTAAACAAAACCGTTAATAATTAACCGATCAAATTAAGTGCAATTCTGTGCAATGCATTTTGTCGCAGCCAGCCTTTGTCGTGCTTTGCTCATTATTGTTTTAACAACAATAATGTTTCATAAATAAAACCTCACATATTCATTGTATAGCCTGACCAGAAAAATAGAAAACCTGCTACCCTATCGGCAAAAAAATATGAATATGGACATATATACATATGGACATGGGCATGATGTCCATATTCATATTTTTTTGCCGATAGACCCGCAGGTCATGATGCGGAAAACTAATGACACTAATTTCCTTTACTGGCAACAGTAACTATAAAACGTCATTATCATGAAATCATTATCATCTGTTCATTGCTGTCAAAGTGTCAGCACGGACTATATAACGTTAATTTTGTTATTATTTGATATGTTGTTATTAGTTTTATTTTTAAGCGTTATAATGCTGAAAACTATTCATATAGTCGTGAGAGAAAAGTAGTTTACAATGTATAAATATTTGTGAGAGAGAAAGCTCAAGTCTTAGATGAATGATTGTCCTCGATTTTTATTGTACTTGTTAGTTGTGTTCAAAAAAGGCAATAAGTTTTTTATTTTAATAAATTGTTAACCTCCCTTCCCCCCACACCCCCCGACCCCCAATTTAGGAGACGCGTTTGTACATTTTTACCTATTTTATTCAAGTTTTAAGTAATTTATGTTTTTTAGGTGTGTCTCGTTCTTTTGTAATGAAATTAAAAAGAGAAGGACATACGTCAGCTGTATTTTCTACGCCTAAGAAAAATAAACCAAAACCAAAATAGAAAATAAACTAGATGATTTTGAAGTGTGCAATTATTCATAAAGTTTATGAATTTTATCCAGTTCGTAAAGAAGTACCGAGTGCTTTATGTTGGTGGCGGTGAAAGTGATTCATTATGCAATGGAAGTTACAATGAGTCTGATATATCTGAAATCCAACCATTGGTGCAATCTGATAATGATGAACATGAAATGTCGTATGATATAGTTGAATACCTATTTAGATAGGTACTGATTTTGATTAATGATAGGTATTAAAAATCTGGCTTTGATAATTTTATTTCTTTGACCCTTGACTTTGTTATGTAGGCATATCTACAGGAGCACGTTAGATTACATCAATCCAGAATCAGAAATGTTCTTTTTTGGATTTCCAATGACACCATAATAAATAAATTAATGATTGGTACTATGTCAAATAGTATGAAAAAATTTTAACGCTTGCCAATTCACATGGGTATGACTTTACTTAGTGTTGCAATAGAAAAAGGATTTGAGGCGCCCCTAGACCAGGTTTTTTATTTTTCTGGTCAGGCTTTAAATAATAATATTATATCACGGTATCTGGTGAGTAAAATGTTTTCTTTTGCTTTTACAGTTTTAGCTCATGACCTCTGGGATATTTTGTAAAGGCGTTATAATTTAAAATGGTTATTTTAGGTTGGTGTTTTGAGCCACACTTATTCAGTGGCTTTCGGATCTGGGGGGAGTATTTTGCCCAACATCCTTTGGGTTTGCTTTTGTTTCTGCATGAGATTAGGTAGGTAGTAACTTTTTTTAACGGCCCTTTGTAAAAACTGTGTATCAGACATTAGGTACTAATAAGGGCTGCGTAATGTAATGTGTTACTATATGGCTGTAAGATTCAATTTGATTTACAGTGAATACAACACTAATAATCACGCTAAACAATTAACTAAATTTCTGTGGGAATTGAACTCGTAGGTATGAATGAAGAGCGTAACCCATCTGTTTTACAATCATTTTATAGACAAACACTCGTCAATAAAACAATAGGTACTCTTAACAAAGAAAAATACTGGATCAAATATATGCATAAATATGTATACCTAGGTAGGTACCTAGATTGAAAACATACCTATGAATAATATCGATACGTAGTACTATTATTTATTCTGTGTCGATACCTGTAATTTAAATTGACGTAAAGCACATTTTGGCCAAAACGAGCTATGAATGAATGCCGTCTTACTTTTTTTTTATTCTCTTTTTTTCTGTCTAATCCATGTAGCATTACGGCCAATAATACCTACCTAACTATTTTAGACACATTGAAAATGAGACTTAAAGAACGTTTTTAATGTCAAATTATACATTTTAGGTGGCATGTCATGTGATGTTCATAAACTAATGCTTAACGTAAAAAACCTCAAAATATTATTTCGTTATACTCGAAAAAACCCAACCATTTACTCCATATAAAAATGGTCTTAGAGAACATTTTAATGACTTTTCTTAGCACATCCATTTTCTAAAATAACAAACTAGACTAAAAGAGTAGTAGCAAGCATCGATATTATGTCCTTTTTTTGTAATGTTTCTTGAGATTCGTTTTTGTCGCCTCTGCTTTTTTCCCATCTTGCACAAACTATGACTTTGGTCACGGAAAACTATAAGTACGAGTTTGCAAAATACTATTTGCAAAAAAAAATACTTATTTAAAAATTATTTTTACAACACGCTCTCCAGTCAAATGACCACTCTAGTATTACTCATGAAACACGCCGTCCGATCACTGTCCAAACTAAATATCAAATACTATTTCGAAATAGAAATTTTGCCTGCTCTCATACGCAACGCAGCACAGGGCCCTTATTCTGTAACGATTCCTTGTTTCAAAACCACGTCAATTCCTTAAAAAGTTACGATATCTTCCCAAAAACGTATGCGTTTGACGTTTGTGCGCGGTAAGGTTTAGGTGTGGAATCTATAGATTGCGATACAGAATCCAGGTTCGTCTAGCAACACGTCTCGCCCCGCACTGACTGCATGGACGAGAGCGGGGTGACAGTAGGAACTTAGTCGGAATTTTTGAGAAATAACATAATATTTATTGGATTTTAAAAAATTAAGAAAACCATGTTATTTCTTGTTGGTTTATATAATAGAATATAAATTTTCATACGTTTGTGATTGAAATTGATGCAGTAAAATGGTTACAACTGGAAAAATAGGGGTAACTTCAGATATTTTTTTTTTTAATATTTTTTGGTTAAAATTGAAAAAGGGAAAAACCAAATCACTAATCATATCTTGGTAATTACTGTGTATTTTTTTTGTTTCCTAAAGTACCATATTTTAGGAAGAAAATGGTTACAAAGTTACTTAGTTTTGCGGTATTTTACGACGGATGAGCCTTAATACACACCTACATACATACACTCACGACTAGAGACTAATGCCTCATGTCTATAAGAACCGCAAAAATAGTCCTCAGCCATAGTCCACGTTGTACCAAAAAACAACTGCACATGTGTTCAGAGTGACAGGTGGTAAGCCCATCGCTACTCTTTGCTGTTAAATGTGTGTGCAGTTATAAGTCCGTTAGTCGCCTTTTACGACAGCCAAGGGAAGAGATGTAGTATTCTTTTAATGAGTCGCCACTACACATCTCCATGTATTAATAAAACAACAAAAGATGAGTGGGCATCAAAAAGGCGGATCCTTTTTTATAAAAGAAGGAGTAGCCTCCTTCTTTTATGCCCATGGACACCCGCAAAACCAGAGAAGTCACAGATGCGTTGCCGGCCTTTAAGAAAGGAATAGGGTTTAGGAAGGAATAGGAATTGTGACTGAATGTGTGCAGCCGGATAACCTCCGGGAGGTAGAGATGGCGCGACATCGTGAGGCAAATAACATCTGCCCTCCCATAGTACCTACTACGTAACGAGCACGACCGCTCCGCCAAGAGCGTAATGACAAAGAAGAAGAAGAAATGTTTTTAAAGGGGGTACTAAGCCGAAAGGAGGGTAAAGTATACTTACATGATAGTAAATAACTTTTGTCTAAGAACTTTTCCTTAAAAAAAAGATAACTTTAAAATAACAGCTTTTTTAAGATTTAAAAAAAATTACGCTGTAGTGGTCCTGGCGGTCAGCTGTTTTGAGAGAGAGACAGATTTGAGTTCATTGAGTTCATTGCCGGGGTTAGCAAAATGGCGTTAGCCCCGCCCCTATTCAGGGTTGTAAATTTTTTAAATTACATAACCAAAAGTTTATTTTGTATGGAAGTAAATATGAACGTTTTTCGCAAAACTTATATTTGCAATATAACAGTTGATAGTAGCACATTCAGTTGTCAGCGGCTTAATACCCCATTTCCGACTGATGTTGTATAATTAAAAATCAGTAGCCACGAATGTTTGCACCTATTTGGCTAAATATTTTTTGTTGTCTTTGTCAGGACATGGTTTGTATGAAATATTTTTTTGTAAACGTATCACGGGTAGGGTTCTATGCGGACGAAGTCATGGGCGGACCCTAGTGTAAAAATACGAGTGGGCATCAAAAATGTTCCGCCAAAATGCAGCGAGTAAATGTTCTTAGAAATGAACAACGTAAGTAATGAGAAAAGCGCACAGTTCCTGTCTAGCTAGCGGCCGCAAATCTTTTCGGACAGCGAAATTGTTTCACTCTATTTAGTTGATAGACAATTTTACAATTGTGTGGCGCGTCACCCGGCGCGTCTGGACTGTTGACCTCACCGAATTTTAAGTCTGGCCTGCCCCCTTACTCTTGAAACCGATCGCTATTGGATCGGATTGGTAATGTGAATTTTCGTACTCCTTAAGTTACTACACCAGAGCTAATATGGATACATATTGAGTAAAAAAAATACAAAACTCAATGCCATTTAGTTCACCCAATATCAATCGAAATTAGCGCTGGTGTCGTAACTTAAAAATACGAAAATTCACAATACCAATCCGATCCAATAGCGATCGATTTTAAGAGTAAGGGGGCTGAGTCTGACTTGGTAATTTTTTATGTGAAAAGAAGTAACCGTGTCTCGTAGCGGTGAAAGAATACTACCACCCCCTCTCTTCCCTTAGGTGTCGTAAAAGGCGACTAACTAACTAAAGGCTGCACATACTTCCAACAGCATAGAGCGGCGATGGGCTCACCACCTGTCACGCTGAGCACAATGTGCAGTAGCTACTTGTGAAAAGTGGACTATGGCTGAAGACTGCTTTTGCTGTCCTATCATTGCCTAGTCTCTGACTAACCCTTCGGGGATAATAGTTGTGATTATATGTAAGTATTTATGATAAGGAGGCCAACGAACAGGCGGGGGACACCTGATGGAAAGTAATCACCGCCGCCCATGGACACCCGCAAAACCAGAGGAGTCGCAGACGCGTTGCCGGCCTTAAGAGGGATTACGCATTTCGGTTTCCCATACAAACTTCCAAGTCGACATTTTTTAAAACCATTAAGTCAATTTTGTTGAAACTTTGCATGCAAAAGTAAAACACATGGATCTAAATAGTTTGTTAAAAACATTTTTAAAAAACGTTTATTTAGCTGAGTTATTGCGATTTAAAGTCCACTATAGAAAGTTTAAAACGCAATAACTCAGCTAAATAAACGTTTTAAAAAAATATTTTCAACAAACTATTTAGATCCCTGTATTTTACTTTAGCATGCAAAGTTTCATTAAAATATGCTTATTGGTTTTTAAACATTTCAACTTGGAAGTTTGTATGGAAAACCGAAATGCGTAAACCCTCTTAGGTATGGAGTAAGATATTTGAGGAAGGAGTAGGAATTGTGAGGGGGGGAGGAGTTGGGCCTCCGGTACTTTCACTCAACGGACGAAACACAACAGCAACGAGTGCTATTGTTTCACACCGATATTTAGTGAGAGGTTGGTGTTACGCCGGACGAGCCGGTCCAATTCATGCTGCTACGCTGCGTGACTCTACCACTCAGACAGTGTCACTCATTTAGCACCACCCAGGGGTCACGTGTAGGTGCTCAAGGGTAAACCAGCAAACGCGAGTGACTTTAACCCTAATTAGGTAATCTATTTGGATCTTCACCCAGCCCAAAATAAGTTTTATTTTCTTTAAGGGAATCCTGCACGAAATTGTGAACATTTACGTATTTTTAGGTTACTTGTACTATGCGCTGAATTAGTTAAATAAGTTAGCCTGATCATTGCACAAGGTAGTGGCCTTGTTGAAATTTGAAACAAATTCTTTAAACAATAACAAACAATAGGTACATAAATCTAATGACTCCTAAAACATTTTTTTTCGACATTAATTTTACGCATGAAACGATAATTTCTTACATGAAAATATTTGTATTGATATTCCGCAGGTCTTATCTTAAAAAGTAAATTTAAATTTTTAACACAAGCGCGTGATGGTTTTGTACATTTCGCAGAATAAAAACATTGCTCTAATCAAATTACTAGGTCTGAAACTTCCAAGCAGAATTGTTCTAATTTTATATATCAATATGATTGATTTTGCTTTGAAGTTCATTATGAGACTTATGTCAGTTTTTGCGATCGCGCGGCACCCCCCTAATACAGCTGGCAAATGAGCATAGGTCGACATCATGCGAGTTATCTACCCTGAAGCTTCGTTTAAGCTTCTATACCCTGTTATTCCACTTAGGTACTAGATGCAAGACTTGTTTAACTTGTAAGATCGCTAGCCGAAATTGCAAGCCACTGCACCTAAGCTCCACAAAGGAGTTACAATTACAAAGTACAGTGGTGCTATATATAAACTGTACGCGTCTATACACCCAGCTCTTTGGCAAAACTTCAAGCGGTGAATACTTAATAGTACTACGTCTTTGAGTAACACGTCAAGTCCCAGCAATTCACACTTAATTAACGAGCTAAGCAAGTAGTAACAGCAGTCATAACCGCTTACTTAAATAGTTTGCATCAGAGTAAATATATGTAGAAATGTGACGTGGTTCGAGTACATTAGCAATGCCTACTTCTTCTACAAGGTACTTGTAAAAACATGATAATTTTTGTAAGCTCTGTCACAGTATAATACCGTGGCTCTGACCAATGTTTTTGTAACATTTATGTAGACACTTCAATAATGCTGGATTTTTGCTCGTATATTATAAAAAAACGCATTAGTGCCTTTCCTGCCACTGATACGACACTAAATGTGTTAACATAGCTTTTAAGTTATTTACTAACAAGATTGTATTATAAAGTAATATGTATGCCAGTCTATAAGGTTTATGTTAGAAGCCATAGAAGCCTGAAACAAAGTTTTCTATTCTACTCTACTACTGAGACACTCTTATAAATGCTGAACAAAAACAGGGTTTCCATACATTTAGGTAGACTATTATTATGCCGTGTTGTATGGAAAAGTACTTAATTTGCAATTTTAAAGTTGGCTTCGTCCAAAATCAAGAGGTAGACCCAAGACAAGGTGGAAAGATGTGGTGTCAAAGGATTTGAGGGAGCATCAAACATCCGATTCTAACGTCGAGGACAGAGCGAAGTGGAGAAGAAAAGTTAGGAAAGCTGAACTCACCACCATGTGGGATACGTAACTTGGAAGAGAGAGAGAGAGAGAGAGAGAGAGTTGGTCCCATACAATTGGTTGTTCTTTGCACAAAATAGGGTGGCCCAGTAGCGGAATTACATAATTGTTACCAAACACACTGTATAAGACTTTAGTTAACTTTTACATATAAACGTTCACGACTATTATCCCCGAAGAGCTAGTCAGCTAGCTAGACTGGGCGATGAGGACTGCAGAAGCAGTCTACTACCATTCATGGTCTACGTTTCACCAAATCACAATTTTATTGGCTACTTGACAGTTTTCGAAAAAGTATTTAAAAAATTACAAACGCTCATTTTATACCCCGCACAATATTTTCTTTCTCGAAAAAGCTTCATTTAACAGAAAAAAACAAAAAACGAAAGAAAGCGAAAACGGTTGGTCACGTGACATTTGACTCTGTGACGTCACATTCCAATAAATATAGAAACTTATCTTGAAACCTGACAGATAGTTTTTGTATATTTTGTGAAAAAACGTCACATGAAGCTCAATCATGGCCGCCCGTGTTTCGGGTCTTGTAATCCACAGATAAAAAAATCGCAAATTTATTTTGTAAAAATTAAATATTTAAGTACAAATTATCTTAATAAAAATACTACTTATTGGATAGTTATCGTTAAATCATAACCTACCATTTCCGACATATTTCATATTTTATTATTGCACATGTGCTCAGAGGGGTAGGTCATATCATTTTAGTGACCCACTGTACCACACGGCTAGTTAACTTTTAGGTAATTTGTCATCATCATCATCATCATCAGCTTATAAACATCCCACTGCTGGGCACAGGCCTTCCACGTGGGCAACAGCTCGTGGGGATATTGGGCCGTAACCCACCACGCTAGCCCAATGCGGGTTGGTGGGTTTTTTAACGACAGTCATCTTACGACAACAACCGGGACCAACGGATTAACGTGCCTTTGGAAGAAAGAAAGAAAAAACATTTATTGACTGTCACAATAAAATAAAATATAGAATACTTAATAAAAAATAAATTAAAGACGTGAAATACATATAGGTACAGATAATGCTACTAACAGAAAACCACAGTGTGACGAGCCAATCAGGACCCTACCTCAGCATATGCCGCTACGGTGTGACAAAGTCACTTCGCACGGAGGCACGGCGGAGCTCGAGATGTTTTTAATTTGGTCACCCATCCAGCGACCCGGCGTTGCGAAAGTTGCTTAGCGGGCAAGATCGCGCTAGCCGCTGCGCTATCGAGCTCCTCAATTTATCATGTTTTGGTAATTTAACAGAGACACGCACACATTCTCCACGTGCTTCTCTGAAAAACACCGTTGCAGTTTTATAAGTTTGAAGCTGTAACATAATGCTAATCCTTCTCGTCGTAGCAATGTAATATTAAATTTTGAAATTTAGTCAAAATGTGCTTCGTCGAATAAACGGTATTCTGTCCAGAATCCGACTTGGGCGTGGAATGGAGTCTATTCACAATGTTATTTCTGCCACCAAACAGAATTGTTTTGCATTGCTGCGTCCGGATTAGAAGGGTTACTTCAGCTCTAGTAGGACATATAAGCCCTCTGTTGTCTAGCGGGTAAGCCACCATTCTTAGACCCAGTGGTCCCGGGTTCGATTCCACGCGGAGGGTTCATCTTTGTGTGCTTGAATTTAGTTGGTGGTAGGACTTGTTAAGTCCGCCTTAGCTACCACCATCTTATCTCAAAAAATCAAAATCATAATTTCTTTTTTCAGTAAACTTAAAATAATCATTTTGATTCGTCTAAACTTAATTTTATTACTATGTAAGGGTAGGCACCCACCCACCCACTCCACCCATTCAGACATCTTTTAGCTCTGTAGAAGTACGGGCGCAAGAAACTCCACAGCTTTATAGTAATATAGAAGTAACGACATTTACAAAACAATATGTCCTTACCAAATTATACAATCGACAATCATACTAAAAGAAAACATAAAAACAAAAGTGAATCTAAAAGTTTTACTCGGGCACTATGAACGCATTAGAACTAAGTCTGGCGTTTTATCGACAATGTTAATCAAACGCATTTTTAATATTCATCATCATCAGCCTAAATACTTCTCACTGCTGGGCACAGACCTTCCCACATGTACAAAGACATGGGGAGGTTAGGCCATAACCCACCAAGCTGGCCTGATGCGGGTTGTTAGGTTTTAACGCCTGCCATCTTACAACATCCACCCCCAACAGATTTACGTGACCTCTGAAGCACGGAGTTGTAATATTAATTAAAGGATTATCCGGCTGTTGTGGAAACCGGCCATAATAAAGTCCTCGTGAGTCTATCCACATGGCATAATGGCTATAATTCGTAAACATTTCATACGTAAATGCTTACGTACTAATTGGCACAGCCGTTTGCTTTGCTTTACAGTTGGCTGGGCAAACACAGTTTTCATGAATAAAAAATGGCGGACTGAGTGGAGGTGTAGACAGTAGGACAAATTTAAAAGTCAGTGCGTACAGAACATGCATACATACATGTAATCACGACTATTATCCCCGAAGGGTTAGTCAGAGACTAGGCAATGGGGACCGCGGAAGCAGTCCTCTGCCAATCCACTTTTCATTAAATAGCGACTGCACATGTGCTCAGCGTGACAGATGGTGAGCCCATGGCTGCTCTAAGCTGTTGGATTTATGTGCAGTCTTTAGTCCGTTAGTCGCCTTTTACGACACCCAAGGGGAGAGAGGGGTGATAGTATTCTTTCACTGAGCGACACGTATAGAAACACACAAAGAAAAGTTCAAATCTCTTTTTAATTCTAACGTTTTTTAGGTTTTCAATTTTTTGCACTGATTTAGCTTTATCGACAATTCGGAGTCGATTTGCACGTGTCATTTTGATAAACACACATTACAAACCACAGCTTTCCATTTCATACGATCCTGACAAGTTTCTTTTGCTTTATTCACTTTCATAGCATCTTTATTCATTCACATACAGGCTGTTTGGTAATAGGTATATATCCCCTATCCCCCAAAGTCAAATTCTATATTCAATATAAACCTTTACAGGTACTTTTTGACCTCAAAAAATATGTATAAAAAAAAGATAACTAACAGTAAGTAGTCCAATCTTATCAACTACCTTAACGTAGTTAGTTAAGGCTACCTAATCTACCGTCAGTTCGGATTTTGGGAGAGCCATCGACTGAGAAGAGCTGGCAAGAAACTCAGGAGGCCTTACTTTTTTCTCCCTCTAAATAACAACCGCCCTCTAACCCCAACTGGGTCATCGTCCCCCCCCCCCCCCCTTATTAAGTACTTTTTTAAATTCATTCATACACACTTACAGTTCAGTACATTACATACATTTCTATTATGTAGGTAAATATTTATTATAAAATTAGATCCAAAGAACAACTATTTTGTATGCGAGTAGGTAACACTGAAAGTTCGATAAAAATCAGCTGTTCCATACAAAACTGCAGATTCAATTTCATCTGAATGTATGATAAATTGTTTTTTTTTTGCAATTTCATACAATTACTTGTTTTTTTGCACTTAATATGACGGCTGTATTAATTTTCAGTATATTCAGGCTTTTGTTTTTCACTGCTGTGATATGGATGTCCGAGTTAATTAATAAATATTTAATAAATCTAATCATAAGCCTATAAACGTCCCACTGCTGGGCACAGGCCTTCGTACATGGAAAACATCACATGGGGAGGTTGGGCCATAAGGCACCACGCTGGCCCAATGATGGTTTAATATATAAAGTGCTAATAATTCAATGGCGTATATTTAGAGTACAGGTAGTTTACGGTAAAAATAAAAATATCTGTCTCAATCAGCAGTAGTATTTTGTCATTGGTTTAGGATTTAATTTATTAAAATTTTTTTAATTTTTTTTTGGCAAAAACTGCATCATACTGTAGATGCCTTCACTCACACATGCGACTGCATTAAGAGGGAGTTGAATTGAGTTATTGTGATTTAAAGTCCACTATAGAAAGTTTAAAATCGCAATAACTCAGTTAAATAAACGTTTTTTAAAAATGTTTTCAACAAACTACTTAGATACCTCTGTTTTACTTTAGCATGCAAAGTTTTATCAAAATTGGTTTATTGTTTTTTAAAAATTTCGACTTGGAAGTTTGTATGGGAAACCTAAATGCGTAAACCCTCTTAAGGAAGACTTACTTCCACAAGGACATCGGGGCATCTAAGTATGATGCAGTTTTTGCCAATTAAATAATAAATTATTTTGTTTGAAAAATTTAAATCTAAACCAATGACAAAATACTACTGTTCATTGCAAAAAAAGGTATTATGTTCTCATGTCGTGTGCAGTGTTGCTCTACTGGCCATTTATTTTACTGTTATTACTACGTCGCTCGGCAGCGCTGTACCTACACAGAATACGAAATACGGAATGGATGGGTGTGGGTATCTGCATTTTGTTTCATGTCGGATTTATTTTTATTTTCCGACGAATGGAATCTATAACATTATGATAATAAAACCCTCCAAAAGAATATTAGTTAAGAGAAATAAGAGTTATCGCATTTCAGTTTCCCATACAAACTTTCAAGTTAAAAAATTTACAAACTAAGGAGCCAACTTAATAATAATCGGAAGCAGACTTGGAATAGGTCTGTAAGTTGATCTTGATTATTTTCCAGAGATAGATGGATACAAAATGTCTATCATATCAAAATATATAATTAACAATTGCGGCAGGATTCGTCAGGAACTATTAAATAATCTTTGATAGGATGGTGATAAGTACTTACCCAGATATCGTTATCATACTCATACATCATACTTTTGTATATTTCGGGGGTAAAAGTCCAAATCAAATGCTTTATTCAATATAAACCTTTACAGGGACTTATTGATGTCAAAAAATATGTAAGTATATAAAAAGAAGTAAACAAACAGTAGTTAAGTTAGTTGATAAGATTTATCTTATCAACTAACTTAACTACCTACCTACCTAATCTACCTACCTAACTAATCTATCGCCAGTTCGGATTTTGCGAGAGCCTTCGACTGAGAAGCTGGCAAGCAACTCAGGAGGCCTTACTTTTTTCTCCCTCTAAGTAACAAAAGTTATAATGTCGTCGCCAAGTCATACAAAATACATTAAAAAGAAATATAACTATACAAATTACTAATAAAT
Organism: Scoparia ambigualis; assembly: GCA_963921215.1. Classification (NCBI taxonomy): domain Eukaryota; kingdom Metazoa; phylum Arthropoda; class Insecta; order Lepidoptera; family Crambidae; genus Scoparia; species Scoparia ambigualis. The sequence continues at coordinate 24,359,932 of OY992522.1, read as the reverse complement.
GGTTACTCGTAACTAAAAGTTACTCGCGTCCGTAGGTTTACCCTTGCACGTGACCCCTGGGTGGTGCTAAACGATTGACACTGCCTAAGTGGTAGAGCCACGCTGCGTTGCACGACGAATTGGGTCGGCTCGCCCGGCGTAATACCAACACCTTTAACGGAATATCGCCGTGAAACAATTGCACTCGTTGCTGTTGTGTTTCGTCCGGTGTGTGAAAGTACCGGAGGTCCAACTCTCCCCGCTTGCCGCTCCTACTTCTTCCTCAAGGTTGGCAACGTATCTGCGACTCCTCTTTAGGGGTGTCCATTAGCGGCAGTGATTACTTCCCATCAGGTGACCTGCCAGGTCGTTGGCCTCCGATTCTCAAAAAAATATATTTTTGCTAAGAAAGGCACACACCGTGTCGCGTAGCGGTGAAAGAATACTACCACCCCCTCTTTTCCCTTGGGTGTCGTAAAAGGCGACTAACGGACTAAGACTGCGCCTACACACAAAAATATACAGCGGCGATGGGCTCCTGCCACGCTGAGCACATGAGCAGTCGCTATTTTTTGATGCCAATCGGTACTTTGAGTGTACCCACATCATATTATGTGAAGTGTTCGGTGATAAAATACTTACTTGTCTGAGAAAAATGGACATAAAAAGTGCTTTCCGCAACGAAGTAGCTTATTTCAGGTTATTTCTTGGCCATACTAATAAGCCATTTTGAAAAATACTCTGACGTAATTATAATTACGTCAGAGTATTTTTCAAAATGGCTTATTTATGGAACGTTTTGTAGGAAAACTTAGCAAAAATACGTAGCAAAAATGCTTATCTCTAGGCTAGTATCACAGGATGATTTTGGAGGGTGGATAGATTGCTTTATTTTCTGAAAGTGAATCCGAACTTACATTTATATACATCGGCAACACTATGGTCAATAAAAAAAATATTGAACGTCACCGGTAATATCAGGATCTTGTGAATTCAAATTGTCTAAGTTATTTTTTGATAAACGAATACAGTTTTTCGTACAATTTAACGGTTTTTCTCGCTGATGAGATTAATTTGGACTTATGAACAGTGCATAATGGATAAAAAGGTGCAGGAATTAAATTCGGGCGGAAGGAAAAGGAAATCCAGATACAATAGCCGGACAAGGTAATCTTAAGTAGTTTTGGACAATGTATGAACGTTTTATAATGTTATCAATGTTTAATCTACTTCCATACTTCCTATTAGGATTCTTTGGGTAAAAACAATTGTCAGCACTAATAAGGCAGCAAAAATCGTGGTTCTTTCGCCTTTCATTTCTAGGAGTGTCGAAACAAAAGGGCTTATTTCTACCAAGCGCCGAAACAAAACGTCTTATTTCTATAAAGGTTGCAAAAAATGGTGTCCATGTCTACAGCTTCCTCATTCGACATAGAGAAATTCTAAGCATGCCATATTTTTGTGCATATTATGTGCAATCAACCGTTTCAGTCCTAATTTTTGTGCCACCACAACTTCGTTACTATGAGTTGTTTTATGTGTGTAAGCTGGAGACACGTGTCACCAGCTCGCACACGCCCGTTAAGACAAACCAGTGAGGTTAGGGTTTTGGACTATAGCTAGAAATTTTGTGCATAATTTGTGCACTAGGAACAAAAAAAACTAACCATCACACTCAAATACTGTTGAAACTACGATCATAAAACTGTGTGCGAGCTGGAGACACGGGTCTCCAGCTCGCACAGCTGTATCTTCGTAATTGTTCAAGCTACGGTTATGAATTATACCTCAAAATTTTGTGCAGAATTTGTGCATAAGGCACAAAAATTTTCAAAACTTTAACTCAAAAGGTTTTTGAGCTACGAACCGATAAGTATGTGTAAGCTGGTGACACGTAACACGGGCTAACACATGGTGAATTATTGTAACTGTATAAGATAGCGCTTCGTTTTAAAGATCAAATAATACGTTATAATTTGTGCACACACGAGGCAAAATTTCAAATCTCTGGGCCTCTTACTTTATAAATTATAAGCCAAAAACTGTTTTCCCGCCAAAAAATTCAAAATAATGGCTCGGAAGCGGCTAAGCGCGCCGTTGCCGTTCCGTGCGCTACACTATTGCCACTTTTAGACTAGGAGCCGTCTGTTAAAGCGATGCGCGACGCGACTATTTTAGTTTTACTATAGGCAGGTACCTAATAACCTACCCTACTTTTTATTTTAGATATCTCACACACGAATGTCTTAGTTATTTTTTGTTGTTGAGACAATTAAATAATTAGATTTGGCATAATGATACACATTATGGAGGAGTGCAGCCGTGCGATTCTCTAAGCTAAAGCCTTGATAGCTGCGGCTGCCGCAGCGCTGAAAAATGACTCTGTCTCTTTCATATTCATAAAATTGGAAAGAGACAGCAGATCACAGCCATGCGCACAGCGTCTATGTGTCGCTTAGAGAATCGCATAGCAGAACGACAAAATGGTTGAATACTTGAGCCTAATTCGATAAAGAACGGATGCTTTCCAGCAAACTAATCGCTATCGACCGTCACAGAATAAATTTTAACCATTGAAAGTAATTTATTTTAATATTAGATTGTATTACTTCCCATGGTTAAATGTAAATAAATAAATAAAAATAAATGTACTCTATGGTGATCGATGACTTTGCGATTAGTCTGACGGGGCATCCCAATGTAATGCTAGGGCCACATTATCGCGCTAGCGCGAAGATTTGCGTTTTCGCGACACGTCTGGCCAAACACTTCGCGTTAGCGCGTTGTATCATGGCGTTGACGCGCCGCGCTGTTGGTAAATTGCCGCACATCAAGGATTTTGTCGCGATAATGTTCGTGCGGCCACATTTCCTTCGCACACTTTAGTTGACTGCTAGACAACTAGAGGTGTGAACGTGTTGCAAATACGACTATCGATATTATTCTGTTTCGATAATTATGGATTGGAGTAACGATAAAGTATTAAAAGTAATACAATATTACGAATTAATAATTAATAAAAATAATAAAGATGCAATAAATAGTAATTATTTGCCGACATGTAATAAAGCCCAATCACCTCTTCCATTTTTTCCGATAAAATTAGGAGTAGGCGATACAAATCGTATAAGGTTACTGAAACGTATTTATTGCATCAATATCGTCAAATCCGATATCGATGCGTTCTGAAACTATACCTATTTTGGAAAACACTATATCGCGTCAGGAATGCGGTGTGCGTTGAGATCACTATATTGTACGTGATCGAATTCAAGAATATTGTACCTTATCCCTGATATTTATTGAGTTATCATTAATCTGTAGTTTTTATCAAACAAATGTGCTTGTAAAAGTTTAATAAAATAAAATTATTATAAACGTTCGATGCGTTCTGAAACTATATAGTGGAAAAAAACACGATATTGCATGAATTTTTAATAGTCCGTAGATATGGTCAATACTGTTATCACCGATATTAAATTTATGTAGCTATAGTTTAACACTTTGCAAGCGGGCATTTTATTACGCGTATCTTCCTGTGCGCCGGCCTTTTTCGTCATTATTGTAAATTCTATAGAAAAAGAACTATAATAAAAATTAATTTAATTGTGTTCTATCTAATCGTTCTGCTGCTTACCTATACTAACCTCCAGTTATGGCTTCTTTATGTAGATGTTGTCCATCCGCAGTAGATCACCTAGATTCAATAGGAGGCGTACCTTTGTTATCTTATGAGTAAGTACCTAAAGTTATTTTCAAATGCTAGTAAGTAGGTAGATGTTAAATTTTATATGTACGAGTAGGTACCTATTTCAAACCCAATCCACAGATAACGAAAAAAAAGATACTTTTATTATTTTTAATAAAGCCATTTCAAATTTTTATTTTACCAGTAGTAAGTAATTCTTACTTTTTCTATTTACAAGTTAAAAAGTTTGCAAGTTACCAATTCTTCTTTGTGTTGATGGCTGACCGACCCCTTGTCAGAATGGTTGATGGTTTAGTTATCGTAGCGTAGTAACTGTTTTTTAGTTAACGTGCCATAACTTAAAAATTCTTCATCTCCTATGGGAGTAGTTGTCAAGACGAATCAAACGAGCGCAAACTCGATGGGGTTGTGTGGTATTATTATAAAGTTCCTGTGTCCTTTTTCCGGCTCCATCATCAGACCCTGAACACTATTTCTTGATAAAGTACTCGTCAAGGCGATTCAAACGACCCCGAACTCGTTGGGGTAGCATGGTTTTATTATAGAGTTCCTGTGGGCTTTTTCCGGCTTCATCGTCAAACCCTAAACACTATTTCCCAACAGAGTACTCGTTAAGACGATTCAAACGAGCCCAAACTCGATGGGGTTGCATGGTTTCAATACCGAGTTCCTGTGGCCTTCTTCTGGCTCCATCATCAGACCCTGGACCCTTTTTTCTAACAGAGTATTCGTCAAGATGAATCAAACGAGCCCAAACTTGATGGGGTTGCATGGTTTCAATACTGAGTTCCTGTGGCCTTTCTTCGGGTTCATCATCAGACCATGGACCCCGTTTAGTCGTCTTCCGTCAGAGTGCTCATCAAAACTAATCAAATGAGCCTGAATGGGGTTTCATGGTTTTCTTACAGAGATCCTGTGGCCTTCTTCCGGCTGAATCATCAGATCAGCTCAATGACACCATAATATTGCATTGTCATCCTGTTCTGACCTATGTTCAAAGTTGCAAGTCTAGCTCATCGGGAAGCTAGTATAAAATCGTTTGCATTTGTCGACAAATAAATAAACAAATAAACGAGAAAGCTACCTAATAAAAACGTGGTAATAAAAACATACAGGCAGACTAATTTTATCACTACTTATCATATTAATGAGGTTATTGTAAATACTTAAAACTAAGCATAGCGATATTTTATGAACATTCATAAATAAAATAGACTGTTTTTATTTTAAATTAACCAATTTCCTATATCAGCAGTCTCCTAGTCTAAAATTCTCGGTATAGAAACGAAACGATCAAGAGCGCAAATTAAAATGACACTAAATTAAGCTAGCTCTCAAGTTCAAACTCGATTGCAATAGTGTAGCGCACGGAACGGCAACGGCGCGGTCGGCGCGCGTTTAGCCGCTTCCGAGCCATTATTTTGAATTTTTTGGCGGGAAAACAGTTTTTGGCTTATAATTTATAAAGTAAGAGGCCCAGAGATTTGAAATTTTGCCTCGTGTGTGCACAAATTATAACGTATTATTTGATCTTTAAAACGAAGCGCTATCTTATACAGTTACAATAATTCACCATGTGTTAGCCCGTGTTACGTGTCACCAGCTTACACATACTTATCGGTTCGTAGCTCAAAAACCTTTTGAGTTAAAGTTTTGAAAATTTTTGTGCCTTATGCACAAATTCTGCACAAAATTTTGAGGTATAATTCATAACCGTAGCTTGAACAATTACGAAGATACAGCTGTGCGAGCTGGAGACCCGTGTCTCCAGCTCGCACACAGTTTTATGATCGTAGTTTCAACAGTATTTGAGTGTGATGGTTAGTTTTTTTTGTTCCTAGTGCACAAATTATGCACAAAATTTCTAGCTATAGTCCAAAACCCTAACCTCACTGGTTTGTCTTAACGGGCGTGTGCGAGCTGGTGACACGTGTCTCCAGCTTACACACATAAAACAACTCATAGTAACGAAGTTGTGGTGGCACAAAAATTAGGACTGAAACGTTTGATTGCACATAATATGCACAAAAATATGGCATGCTTAGAATTTCTCTATATCGAATGAGGAAGCTGTAGACATGGACACCAAAAAATGGCTTATTTCTTAAAATCTTATGATGATATCTCGTGATAATGCAGAATTTTCTAACCTATTGAGAATAATTATAAATGTAATATACGATAAGTAATCCTATTTTCGTTGTTCCTGAAAAAAACGATAACACTGAAATAAGCCATTTTGAAAAGACACTCCTCATTCTGTGGTCCGTAACCCACAGAACCGATCAAACCCGGTTTATTTCGTTTCAATGAATTCTATCTTAGGACAAAAAGCAGGATCAGGACCGAGACGACTTATTGTGCCTTTACATACAAATGTATGTGTGTATGGGATACCTACGCCTTATTATTATGAATGATATTATGATCGTTCGATCATTTAAACTTTCGATGTTATGAAGACTCGATGTATTGACTTTTCGATTTTTTGAGCTTTTGATAAAATGAACGTTCGATTATTTGAATGTTCGATACATCGTTGTCTATAATTGATATTCGATGAACTGGTATTCGATATGGCTTGGGGATCCGTATGTATAACCATGGACAACCAGAAGAGTTGCAGATGCGTTGCCAGCCTCGAGGAAGGAGTAGAAATTGTGGAGGAAAGAGGGGGGAGGCATAGGCCCTCGGAACTTTCACTCACCGGACGAAACACAACAGCAACGAGTGCTATTGTTTCACGTCAATATTCCATAAGAGTTTGGTATTACGCCGAGCGAGCCGGCCCAATTCGTGCTGCAACGCAGCGTGGGCGTGGCTCTACCACTCATACATATATACACACATTATAATCACGACTATAATCCCCGAAGGGTTAGTCAGAGACTAGGCAATGAGGACCGCAATAGCAGTCCTCTACCATATTCCACTTTTCACCAAACAGCATATGTGCTCAGCGGTGACAGGTGGTGAGCCCATCGCCGCTCTATGCTGTTGGATGTATGTGCAGTCTTTAGTCCGTTAGCCGCATTTTACGACACCCAAGGGAAGACAGGGGCTGGTGTATTCTTACACTCTAACGCGTCATGGTTAACTTTGACCCCCATATCTCTCGTTTGTCCTGATAGCTCTAGTAAATGACAGATGGGATGAGATAATTTTTCATTGTTAATATGTGGGAATCTCTAAACGTGGTCTAAGCGCACAGTAGGCATCTTTTACAAGTACATAGACCTGTTTCTTGTTTAAATTGTCTGTGTCGTTTTTGTTAATGTTGTTAATGTCCAGGCTAGTCAATGCTACTCTTTCTATTTTTATTTTTGTTTTATCTGCGTTATTATTTATTAGTAGTCTGTGCCCAGCAGTGGGACGTTAACAGGTTGATAACAAGTTAGTTTGCTTATTCAAAATTAATTTTAAAATAATCTAACTAGCGAAGCAATTTACTTTTACTTGAAAGGTACCCACTTATATGATAAAGTTATACAATAAATTCCCTATTTTCATTAACGTTAATATTTCATAAATATCGTCGTTTATGAAACAGCAGCTGATATCTAAGCCGAAGGTCGGTGTCTCCATCATTAGAATATGACAAATGACCCACCGTTCGTAGCAGCCTGCTTCGATGTCCACCGATTTATTATATCTCTGCTGTGAAGTATGACAGGCTCGTGTGAGCATGAATTATTATTTGGCTATTCATGTGTATTAATGTTTTATATTTGAGCATTTTAATAACGCTTAAATATACTTAAGTAAAATTTTAAACACTGAAAAAAGACGACCACCTCAGGCGGGAATCGAACCACGCACCTTCCGCATTCCGGGCGGCTGCCTTAACCACTTGGCTACCGAGGTCTGGCTTTCAACCGTCGAAATTTGTCAGTGCTTGATGCTTATGTTTTTAGTCAACATTGCTTCTTCTTTCTTTCGGATCTCAGAGGTGAAAACGTTTCACCGAATAACAAATGCACATTTTAAAATTATATAAATTAAGTATTATAAATCAAGTATTTTCCTTATGCGAATACCTGTTAATATCTAAGTAGATTTATACATATGTATCCAAATATTGTATAAGTGCTGGTGTTCGGAACAAAATAAAATAAAATAAAGTAAGTAATTGATTTAATTTACTGTAATATTTGTTTTTTTTTTAAATTTGCATTTAACTACCGCTTGAGAGTCGCGTGCCGACCGTCACAGAAGAACAATTAAAATTCAATTGTTCGTGGCCGGCTCGACGCTCAAGAGGGTATACAATATATATTATGTATGCCTTAGTTATTGGTTTTCATGTATGTCTAATACTTGTGATCTGTTACTTTCCTACGAAAAATTGCATGTCAACTTGTTGGTGTACCTTGTAATAATAAATAAATATATAAATAAATTTTAAAATAATGGAATGGAAATCCGTCGCGGAATGCTGGCACGGTGCGGTGGTTCACGCAGACGAAGTCGCGTGCCGGACGCTAGTTATTAATAATAATATAAGTATGTATATAAAAATATGCAGTAAAATGTCAGAGACAATAACATTACTGCAATGATTTGAGGTAGTCTGAACATACCATTTACGTAACATCAAAACCGAAGCGTTGAAATATAAGCAACGAAACACCAACTCGAACATAAAACAATAATGGCCCGGCAGCCATAAAAACGACCGCATACCAAATATCTAAAGCAGATCTGCGAAAACAACGGGGAATTAAGTGTCAGAATCTCGGATGACGTCAACAGAATTCGGACTGCGCCGTCTGCGCCATAATACAGTCGCTGTCTTTTTGTAGTCCGTTATTCTTGACATGTCATATTAATATTAACGATTTTTTCCTTATTAACGAAGGCCTCCCTCGAATCCTTCTATCCGTCTTTATTCCAAGCCACCTCAAGTTCGTCGATCTGTGGGTCCTTTTCTTGATTGTTAAAAGAGTTCTTTGTATGCGCACCTTAATAAAAGTATATTAGGAAGTGGAATTAAAGATAAAATTTATTATATTAGTCCTCACTCTCCCACTGCATAGGCAAAGGCCTTCTTCTATATACAATCCATACTTCTGTGGAACGCACTACCTCAGGAAATCAGGATGGCTACGAGTCGTGACGCATTCAAAAAGAAAGACCACATGCTCCTGTTTGATAAAACCATGGCAGAATCATCTCAGTAACGTCCTAGCTATTATATATTATGTAGTGTATGTAAGTATATTTATAGATTTGTATAATTTTTTATTTATTTATGAATTTGTTTATGATAATAAATGCACCTACCATGTTATCTCTGCATCACTCTAAGGTTGACTGGTAAAAAATGCCTCAGGCAATAAGTCCGCCACGTAATATTATAATGTTGCAAAAGTTTAAATAAATAAATAAAAATAAATAAAGGCCTCCCTCCATTTTTTAAAATTCCATTAAAGATAAATATAGCGCAGAATACAACATCAATTTTTTTGGAGGTGTAGCATGTAAAAAAAAACAAATAAAGTCGACCGACATGCGACAGCTATCCTAACTGTAATTTGTAGGTCAGCTTAATGGCTAGGATAATCTATCCTACATCGAAAGTTACAAGATTGAACGTTTTCCTAGAAGATTAATTACAACAGCTTCCTGAATCAGAGACGTTTTATTTTACGACAGCAGTGTTGGTAGAAATTAATCTTCAGGAAGATGTGAGAAATAAAATAGGTAGGTATCTGTATAATTTACGAAATTTGTGACGAACAGATTACAATTAAAATTACAATTATAATTATTAAACCGTGGCGCGTAGCGGTGAAAGAATACTACCACCCTCTCTCTTCCCTTGGGTGTTGTAAAAGGCGACTAACGGATTAAAAACTGCACATACATCCAACAGTACAGAGCGGTGATGCGTTCACCACCCGTCACGCTGAGCACATGTGCAGTCGCTATTTTGTGAAAAGTGGACTATGGTAAAGGACTGCTTTTGCGGTCCTCATTGCCTAGTCTCTGGCTAACCCTTCGGGGATAATAGTCGTGATTATATATGCGGTATTATTATTAAATAACTAGCGGCCGCTCGCGGTTCACCTGCGTGGTTCCCGTTCCCGTGGGAATATCGAGATAAAAAGTATCCTATGTGTTAATCCAGGTTATAAACTATCTGTATGCCGAATTTCATTCAAATCCATTTAGTACTTTTTACGTGAAAGAGTAACAAACATCCATCCATACGTTCCCGTAGGAATATCGGGATAAAAAGTATTCTATGTGTTAATCCAGGTTATATACTATCTGTATGCCGAATTTCATCCAAATCCATTCAGTAGTTTTTACATGAAAGAGTAACAAATATCCATCCATACTTACAAACTTTCGCGTTTATAATATTAGTAGGATGAGCGCGCTTCCATGGGCTGCGGTGGCCGCATTCCATCAGGACACTCATTTGCCGACTCAGTATCACAAAAGGAAGAACAAACATGAACCATTTAACTCAGGATGACTGTACGTTGTACAAAGGATGAGACATAGTGATTAAACTCTGACACCAATTATCACGACCGTAAAACAGTACAAATTTGTTGTAGTGAGCAGTTATATCATTAATTCGTTCATTGCTTGTTGCTTCTTCGTCGTTTTAAGTAATTTATTTGTTTGTTTATGACTATAATGCCGCGCCCGTACGCTTGGCATTTGCCGCGAACTCCATAACTCTACAAACGTTTGGATTTATAATTTATTCGACGGATCGGTTACAAGCGCTTGCAAACCATGCAATACGCTCTATCCACACGATTGAATTTGTGACGGCTTGTTGATTTTTACCAAGCGTGTGGACACGGCATTCGGTTTGTTTTTGTGCAAATTACATTCTAACAAATTCAAATAACGATTGAGGCGAATACAAACAGATTAATATGATAAAAGTACGTTTTATGATTAGGAGAATGTAATCATAAAACGTAATTTAACCGAGTCGCGTAGCGGTGAAAGAATACTACCATCACCTCTCTTCCCTTGGGTGTCGTAAAAGGCGACTAACGGACTAAGGACTGCACATAGATCCAACAGCTTAGAGCGGCGATGGGCTCACCACCTGTCACGCTGAGCACCATGTGCAGGCGCTATTTGGTGAAAAGTGGACTATGGTAGAGGACTGCTTTTGCGGTCCTCATTGCCTAGTCTCTGACTAACCCTTCGGGGATAATACTTAGTCGTAATTATATGTATGTATGTAGAATGTAACAACAATGTTTTTAAAGTTTAATTACTTTTTTTTGTTTGTAGATTTTTTTAATTCTACATCGGGTAAGCACTGGCCTTCATCTCACCTGATGGAAAGTGACGATAAGGCTGAAGGTGGAAGCGCGCTTCACCCGGAATCCTCAACCACTGAGGAACTGGTTATCTTATATCTAACTCTCAGAACACATCAATGCTATAAACATCGTTGTTATGGCGACAGACTTAAATAAGATGGTGGTAGCTAGCCATTCGGACTTAACAGCCCTACCACCAACCCACGGAAAACAGAACTTTGCACCAACCAAACCAAGTACACAAAGATGTACGCCCCGCTGGGAATCGAATCCAGGACCTCTGGGTCTAAGATCGGTGGCTTAGCCACTAGACCACAGAGGTGGTTAAACGCTAGCCGCTAGTTTTACCATATTTGTCTATGTATTAAAATTACGTCTTGATGCTTTGTTCGCACCAGGCGATTTAGATAATTTGGTCGAATAGCGGTGTTTATCGCTACGCTAGTTTGAATATTTTAAAGTTTATTTTATACAGGGTGTGATCGTTGATCGCGGGTCGGAATTTTGAATTTAGAACAAATAACAAAAAGTTACTTTTTTTTTGGTATTTTTGTAGTGCGTTGCTTTTCAGCGAGTTCAAATTAATGCGATATTGAAACAAGGTTTATTATTAGTTTACAGTGCTAAGATACCTTATTAATCTACACGTGTATCTACCTGAAAATCATAATTATCATATCATACGTATTCATAAAATATGATTAAGGTAAAATGAATACTAGACCACTAAAAACAAGGAAACTAAAACCATTCTACTAATCTCATACTAAATGTATGTTTGATTTTTAAAAAGTTATTAATGCCACTTTACTCATTAGATAACGTACTTTCGTTATCAGTTTTAAGTTTTTGGATATCTCTCATAGTTTCGGAATAATCGCCTGTGCACACTTAACGATTACACCCTGTATAGGTACTCTCCTTCGTCTCGCGTAGCGGTGAAAGAATATTACCACCCCCTCTCTTCCCATGGTGTCGTAAAAGGCGACTTACGGACTAAACACTGCACATACTTCCAACAGCACAGAGTGGCGATGGTCTCACCATCTGTCACGCTAAATACATGTGCAGTCGCTATTTAGTGAAAAGTGGACTATGTTGAGGACTGCTTTTGCGGTCCTCATTGCCTAGTCTCTAGATTATTGTGATATGTTATTACAGTCGAGTTTGTAAAAAGTGTTTCACTTATTATTAACCTTACTGTACTTAACGTCATTATTCTATGCTAACCTCATAGCTACTTTAGAAGTAGTAATGATTTAAATTCGAAATTATTCAATCGGGAAATGCAAATACTATGGCCCAATTGAACTATCGCTGGCCATATATTGAAAGCCTGTATTATCTGACTAGGCAATATTGAATTTGGGTCTGTACCATAGACCTAAATTACAATTTAGACAAAACATCAGGGTAGGTATAAGTAAAACTTTGTATATAACTAAGATCTTTATCTATGTTCACAAAAAGGGGTTCACAAATTGGTTTTAGGGGTTAACAATGCTCACATCCGTAGGTGTGTACACTTGAGACCCTACATGTGACCCCTGGGTGGTGCTAATTGAGCATTTGGTGGTCTACCACCAAAGAGCCTAGCTCGCCCGGTTATCGAGCACCGTGCGGTAGTGTACGCCCGCCAAGTGATCTGTGCTCGTCGCAGGTCGCGTTCCGGGAACAGCGCCGCACTACCGGAGCCAGGGGAGCGGCTATTGTTGCAAACTGTGAACCAAAGAGTTCTGCCGTGGAACCATTGAGCGGGATACGAAACTCGACACGCCGGCCAGGGAGACCCGTAGAAACGGTGGTGCCGCTGGCCGCCCGCGGCATAGTACAGGGGCCCGACCGGGGCTAATCACCTCGGGAGGCTGCCTCACCAGGTCGCGCATAATCTCGGAATGGGTCGTCGTGCCGGTTGGTGACCGGAAATGGTGGGACCCGGCGACCACTTACGGGAGGGTATGGTGGCCCTTCCGTCCGGCGTGTCGGCTGTGGTTGCAACGCTTTTTCAATGGTGAAGCGGAAAACTCTCGCTTTGTTCATTTCTTTGCAACAGTAGTGGCTCCTTGTTCACGTCCCTTCCTTACCATTTTCCAATAACAATGCCTAAAAAGAATGCAGGTAATACAGCGGCTTCCTCCTCTCTCACCACCAATTCGCTGTTTGAGATGGAGTTCACTAACATCTGTGGGTTTCATGCTAACCTCCACGCCGTCCACCAACACCTCGAGACGGCGCGGACTGCATTGCTTTTTCTGACGGAGACTCAAATTCGTTGCCCTGCTGACACGTCTTATTTAAGGTACCCTGGCTATCAGCTTGAGGAGCAATTCCGCGCGAAAGCCGGAGTATGTCTGTACGTGAGGGCTGACATTTGTTGTCGTCGTCTGCATTATTTGGAAGACCCCTCCTTTCCCATCCTTTGGTTGCGCATTGAATTCGGCCCCCGTTGCCATGTCTTTGCGTGCCTATATTGGTCCCACTCAGGAGATGCTAACACAAGCAGCCTTTTTGACCACCTCGGCCGAGTGACTGATGTCGCGCAGGAGCGATTGCCAAACGACGAGGTGGTGGTTTTGGGGGACTTCAACGCCCACCATGAAACATGATTGGGCTCCTCCAAAACTGATCACGCTGGTAGCGTCGCTCATGACTTCGCTCTGACGCAAGACCTGACGCAACTGGTAGACCAGCCCACCAGGATGCCAGATATCGTAGGTCACGCGCCCTCCTTGTTGGACTTATTGTTGACGAGTCGCCCTGCAGGGTATAGAGTGTCGGTGCTTGCACCTCTAGGCTCGTCAGACCACTGCTTGGTTATTGCCACAGCACCGCACAGCGTTGGTCCACCGAAAACGGTGGAGACCAAGCGTCGTCTGTGGCACTACTCGTCGGCGGATTGGGACGGATTGCGTGATTACTTTGCATCCGTCTCATGGGGCCAGAGCTGCTTTCTTGGAAAGGACCCATCGGAGTACGCTTCTGCCATTGCTGACGAGATCTTGTTGGGTATGGAATATTATATTCCATTCACAAATCTTGCCAGCGTTGGCAGACAACGGCCTTGGTTCAATCGCGAATGCGCCAAAGCTGCTGAATGCAAGCAAGCGGCGTATCGTCCTTGGACGAAGGCTTGCGCTCTGAATGACCCTAGTACCAGCTCCTTGAAGGCGGCCTACAACAAGGCCTCTTAGTCTAACAAGAGGGCTCTCGCAGGAGCGGATGCACAAAGAGTGGCAAGGGTGGGGCGGGAGTTGATCTCGCACCCTACGGGTAGCCGTAGCTATTGGCGGCTCGCTAAGGCCGTGCAGGCCAACTTCTGCTCACCCTCGCTGCCCCCGTTGAAACATCCAGATGGCTCGTTAGCTTACCAGCCGCTTGAGAAGGCGAACTTGTTGGCTGAATTTTTCGCGGCCAATTCGCGCGTCGACGATTGTGGCGCCGCTCCACCTATTATAGCACATTGTGGGACCACCATGCCTGATATTCGTATTAGGCAGTGTGATGTACGTGCCGTGCTGCGGTCGCTTGACGTGCGGAAGGCTAGCGGGCCGGATGGTGTTCCGGCGATTGTGCTGCTCAGATGCGCGGCTGAGTTGTCTCCTGTATTGACACGATTGTTTAGGGAGTCTTACGATACTGTTATTGTGCCGGTGTCTTGGAAAGAGGCAAACATACAACCCATCTCCAAAAAAGGGGATCGTTCGGATCCGGCCAACTATCGACCCATCGCTGTAACTTCTGTGCTGTGCAAGGTGTTTGAGCGGATAATTAATTCCCAGCTCATTCACTACCTAGACGATCACTCGCTGCTCCATGATCGCCAGTATGGTTTCAGACCAAAGCGATCAACGGGTGATCTTCTAGCGTACGTTTCTCACGCGTGGGGTGAAGCGATGGACAAGCATGGCGAATCCCTGGCAGTTAGCCTTGATATCGCCAAAGCTTTTGATAGTGTGGCATCGTTCCCTTCTTTCCAAGTGTGCGATTCTATCTATGAGAGATATCAAAGAAGCCTTCGGTGTGCCGCCCCGTTTGTGCGCCTCGGTTGCAGACTTTCTAGAAGGGCGGAGGATTCGTGTCCGTTGTGAGGGTAGTTCCTCCGCGTTCTACAAAGTCAATGCCGGAGTGCCGCAGGGTTCTGTGCTCTCACCTACTCTATTTCTTCTGCATATTAATGACATGTTGTCTTTGACCAAAGGCAATATTTATTGTTATGCGGATGACAGTACGGTGCATGAGCGGTACTTGGGACATCCTGCGGCAAAGCAAGCCGATATCATGGTGAAAAGACAAGAACTGGTTGCCAAACTGAACCTGACTCTGGATCGTGTCTCTAAGTGGGGATCTTAAAACCTGGTCGAGTTTAATGCTAGCAAAATCCAGGTTTGTGCATTCTCGTCCAAGGTACTCCTTTCCTTACTCCTCCCTCTCTTCAGAACTCTCCGTTACCCATTTCGGTGAACCTCAGCATTCTTGGCATGGACATCGGCAAGGAACTGAATCCAAAATGCTACATCGAGAGTGCTATTTTAACTGCTCTCGGAAGTTGGGTATTCTCAATAAGGTGAGGCGGTTTTTCACTCCCGAGCAGCGCTGTTTGCTGTACAAAACTCGGGTGCGATCGAGTATGGAGTATTGTTCCCATCTATGGGAAGGCTCCGCTAAATACCTCCTCGATGCACTTGATAGACTGCAAAGGCGAGCGGTACGCATTATTGGAGATGCTGAGGTTTCAGCCTCCCTAGAGGACCTCCAGCTGCGTAGAGACATTGCTTCTCTGTGTCTTCTTCCGGAACTACTACGGATAGTGTTCTGAAGAACTTTTTGATCTTATCCCGCCCTCTCCTTTCCTCTCCCGGACTACACGTGCTGGTCTTAGGAACCAACTTAAGAAATTTGGCAAGTTGTTCCTCTGTAAGACCATTCGGCTTTGGAATTCTTTGCCGGCGCATGTCTTTCCCATTTCCTACAGTCCCGGGTCTTTTAAGCGGGGCGTGAAACGGTATTTATGCAGGCCGTCATGAATGGGAGCGCTCGATGTCGTGCATTATTACACGGTAGGGAGCGCTCTCATTATTTTGGACTGCATCGGCTGCTTACCATCAGGCAGGATGCAGTCACAATGACAAGTCTTTATTAAAAAAAAATGAAGCGTATTTAGGCTTTTCCGCATTTGATAACTACTTTGGAAATAGGCTGATTCTTAGATGCTGCTTTAATCAGGACATCTAAACTATTCAACACATATGTAATTCCTTATTGAGTAAAATGGGATCCAGAATATTTTGGTTTAATTAATTTTATGTTTTGAACAAGGATTTTTTTTACTACTGCATCAGAAGTGGTTAATAGTCCAGAATACTCCGTCTCATATTTAGATACTTATTCAAAATTATAGATGTTTTACTTTTTAAGCAGTGTTTGTTGCGGCTCATTAAAATAATACTACTAACCAACCCATCTCTTTCCTTGGGTGTCGTAAAAGACGACTAACGGACTAAAGACTGCAAATACATTTTTTTATTATTCTACAACGGGTAAGCGCTTGGCCTTCATCTCACCTGGGCCCTGATTCTGTATCGCAATCTATAGATTCCACACCTAAACCTTACCGCACAAACGTCAAACGCATACGTTTTTGGGATATCGTAACTTTTTAAGGAATTAACGTGGTTTTGAAACAAGGAATCGTTACAGAATAAGGGCCCTGATGGTAAGTGACGATAAGGCCGCAGGTGGAAGCGCGCTTCACCCGGAATCCTCAACCACTGAGAAACTGGCTATCTTATCTCAAACTGTCGCAACACAACAATGCTATAAACATCGTTGTTATGGCGACAGACTTAGATAAGATGGTGTAATGGCGTTGGGACGGAGACCCGAAATGAAACAATGTCTTGCGTTGAATCAATAAATTTTATCCTCTAGTGTATCATCTTAAATACTAATTAACATCACATCTATACGTGACTAGAGGAAGGACGCCTTGTAAATCAGGAAGACCTTAATTATCACGTACTATTGAGTACGTGCTGATAGTGTAATTCACTATATCACACCTCCCCTGAAAAGGCTAGGCATCCCTTCCCTGAAAAGTAAACTCTTATTTTCTAAATATCTTAGTCCTATTCTTATGAACTATATATTCTTTATTATTCTTTAATATTTTTACATTAGTACCTAGCTCTTCTAAAACTTCAAATGGACCTAAATACAAGTCATTCAATTTATTATAATTTTCATTCTTATACAAGAGTAGATCACCTTTTTTGTAGTGTACTTCCTTACAATCTAAATCATAATTAGTTTTTCTACTTTGTTTTGATATTAATAAGTTGTTCCTGGCATCATTATGAGCTTTTTGCAATCTAAATTTTAACTCCGATGGATAATTGTCGTATACATATAAGGGATCAACTTTACTAACTAAATTACTAGGTACGTTACATGTTTTCCCAAAAACTAGTTCATAAGGGGAGTATTTGGTACTAGTATTTACAGAATTATTATAAGCAAAGCACCAATATGGTATCCAGGTACTCCAATTTGCCGACTGATTCTGTGTTTGTATTCTCAAGTAACATCCGAGATGTTTGTGCCAGTTTTCTAGCGAACCTATACTCTCATGATGATAGGGTGTTGAATTTAACTTATCAATATTTAGCAATTTACATACTGTTTCTAACGTGGAATTAATAAATTCCGTTCCACAGTCAGTCGCAATAACCCTGGGAGTACCATATCGTAAAATAAAATTTTCAGTAAAAACCCTAGCAACAGTTTCAGCTGACTTATCAAGTATTGGGTAAGCTTCTACAAACTTTGTCAATTCGCATTGTATTGTTAATATGTATTTATTACCCAAATTATCGACCTCCAACGGCCCCACAATATCTAAATATAATTTTTCAAAAGAAGTAGATGCTGTAGTGGTTATTACCATTTTCTCTTTATTATTTTTATTACAAAATTTCTGCTTTTGGCAATCTTTACAGCGAGTCACATATTCAGTTATGTCTTTTTGCATATTACTCCAAAAATATTTTTTTCGAATATTCTTAGTCATTTTATTTATGCCTACATGACCACTTGTCGGCAATAAATGATAATCATTTAGTATAACACGTATCAAGTCTTTATTTGTAACATGTTCAACTTGGTTATTAATAATACATAACCGCGGTAATTCTTTATGTTTCATGAAAGTTTGGGTCAAAATTTTAATAAACTTTTTATTAAACCCATTTTTAATCACAACGACTTCTACAATATTATATTTTTTACATAATGCACTCAGTTCTCCTATCGTTGCGTCTCGGCGCGCCTCCGTTAGTAGAGATTCCTGATTTATGTAAATAGTAGAGTCACTAAATAACATATCACCCGTCTGTGAGACGTATCTTTTCTTTTTCCTCAACTTCACGAAGTTTTCATACGAACAAATATCTAACCTTACATCATTTTGTGATTTCTGCATAATATCTACCACTCTTGGTTGCCTATGATCAACAGGGGGCTCAACCCTGCTACTTCCAGAGGTAGCGGGTTCATTATTTTGCTCCGTGGTTCTTTTCATTGAACGGGTTAATACCCCCAAAAAATTTGAATTTAGATTTTTTAACTCGTCTGATGTTATAATGACTCTCGATAAGGCATCTGCCGTTACATTTTCGGAACCTTTTATGTATTCAATATCGAAACCATATTCTTCTAAACAAAGTCTAAACTTAGTTAAACGGCTACTAGGATCTTTTATGCTAAATAGATGAACCAATGGTCTATGATCTGTTAATATTTTAAATTTTCGTCCGTATAAATATGGTCGAAAATGTTTTATAGCCCACACTACCCCTAATAACTCTTTATGAATGGTTGGGTAGTTTATTTCTGAACTGTTTAATTGTCTGCTTGCATAAGCTACGGGCTTATTATTTCCATTTGATAATACAGCCCCCAAGGCTACCCCTGACGCATCGGTTTGCAACCGGAAAACATTATCTTTTCCAAAATCTGGATAATCTAAGACAGGAAATGAACTAAGTGACTTTTTTAAGGTCTGAAATGCCACGTCACATTCTTCCGTCCACTGAAACTCGACATGTTTCTTACAAAGACGGTTTAGTGGGTACACTATTGTGGCAAAGTTTTTTATGAATTTTCTATAAAAGTTCGCAAAAGCCACAAAACGACGAATCTCATTTACATTTTTAGGTACTGGGAACTTTTCCAAGACCTCGATTTTACTGTTGTCTGGCAACACCCCGTTTGGCGTAATAACATGCCCTAAATAATTAATTTCTTTCCTCAAAAATTCGCACTTACAAGGGTTTAGTTTTAAATTAACTGACCTAAACCTCTCAAATACACTCATTAAATTTGTATTATGCTGCGATAGGCTTTTCCCGAAAACTATTACGTCATCGAGATATAGAAAACATATCTCGTAATTTAAACCCGATAGAGCCATAGACATAAGTTTAGAAAATACGGTAGGACTCGTTTTGAGACCCATAGGTAATCTTTTCAGTTGATATTGCTTATCAGCTGTAAAAGAAGTGAATTTCCTACATTCTGGTGATAACCCTAGCTGGTAATAACTAGAACTGAGGTCTAAATGAGAATAGTATAAGCATCCCGAAAGTGAGTCAATAATTTCTTGTATATTTGGTAACGGGAACTTTTCGTCTACTATTTTTTTATTTAAAAGTCTATAATCTATTACGATTCTCCACTTTTTTTCACCGCTACTGTCAGCTTTTTTCGAAACATTTTTTATATCTTTTATTAGGTCTGCCACAGACACATAAGACTTATTAATTTTTGTTTTAGCACTGCTAGAAAGACGAGTTTTTAAAACAAAATTGATTAACAGAGGCTGGTCCTCGTTTCTAAGGGTACTACTATAATACTCTATTCCGTCTATTAGTTGGTTAATTTGCGTTTCGTCGCAATCTACTACTGGGAGGAGCGTGAGCGCGACTTTTAGATCGAACGTGGCCATGGTTGTGATCGTTTCTGAATGATGCGGGTTAACGAGTGACTCGATTTCCTCAAAATTACATAAAAACTTTGACGATATTGCTTTTGTTATTTGTAATTCTACAGCATCTATCCCTTTTTTACATAAGTCTGCAGATATTTGTTCAAAAATATTTTTAATTTCCTTTGCTCTTAAAAACTTATTCTGCCCCTGAGCGGAATAACGTTTGTCCTTACTTAATTTAATAATAGAGTCTCTAATAGCCTTAAGCTCACTCAAGAGTTCTGACAGGTTTGCCATGAACACACTTTAGAAAAAAAAAATCACTCACACACACACATAGATTCTTTGTAGCATAGTTATATTAATTCGTGCTGGCTTACACGTTCTGTGCTGGTCCAATTGCCCGTCGAACCGCTCTGCGTTCTACCTCTTCTAATAGTCGTGCGTTGAAGTAACGTAGCAGCCTAAGTACTATATAGCCCGCTAGTACAACGACGATGGTCAGTAAAAAGATCTCTGAAAGTTGCATCCCAACGGCCAAGGGAGTTGATGCTGCCGCCGATTGAGTTGGTGATTGACTGACAATAATATTGTCTTTAGATTGTGGGTTTCCCATAGTTAAACAATTTTGGCTTACAGTTTTTCTTCTTATTTCCTTCGTCCTTCTTGTAGGCCCGTGTAGCACTATTTTCCTGATATTTTGTAGACTTCAACTAGCGATTTCGCGGCGCGGACTTGTGACACCATGTCACGGTCGCCATGTAATGGCGTTGGGACGGAGACCCGAAATGAAACAATGTCTTGCGTTGAATCAATAATTTTTATCCTCTAGTGTATCATCTTAAATACTAATTAACATCACATCTATACGTGACTAGAGGAAGGACGCCTTGTAAATCAGGAAGACCTTAATTATCACGTACTATTGAGTACGTGCTGATAGTGTAATTCACTATATCACATGGTGGTAGCTAGCCAGGCAGACTCAACAGCCCTACCACCAACCAAACCGAGCACACAAAGATGTATCCCCCGCTGGGAATCGAACTCGGGACCTCTGGGCCTAAAACCGGTGGTTTAGCCGCTAGACCAAAGTGGCGATTAAATCCAGTATCATAGAGCGGCGATGGGCACCACCTAATCACGCTGAAGGCACGTGCAGGTGTTATTTGGTTTAACTTGGACTATGGCAGAGAATTGATTTTACGGTCCCCATTGCTTAGTTTCTGACTAACCCTGAGGGGATTATAGTCGTGATCGTGAGTGTATGTATGTATGCTAACTTAATAAAAAATGGGGAAGCTAACCGCACCTTTATTTCTTTGTCAACAATGTGTGTCACTGTCTGCATCAAATAATGACTTCCAAACAATTATTTTATTTTCACATTTGATTTTTACATAATACTATTCAGGTTAGATGTGTAGAACAATACGAAAGAGGCACCCAACGTCGAGCGACGTTATTGTATACGTTTTATCAAAGCTAGCAGATATGTATTTCATTCAAAGAACCATCGCTCAGGAACCCTATTGTCAGGCACTGCCACCTGCCACAATAATAATTGAGAATGGTGGTGACATACATGTGCACATAATGTTTTTATATGTGTACAGTCAAGACTTAAAATATGTAAACAATTGTAACTCTTAATACAATGGAATAAGAGCCAAAGTGTTTACATATTGGTACTCGTGTAGGGTTGGGTACCTTTTTTAGGACGAATAAAGTATTTTTTAATTTTGTTAGAACAAAAATAGAGTATCTACATAGCATAAAAAAGAGTATTTATTTATTCGTCCTTAAAAACGTATTTTTGTTGCTCTTTGCGACATTCAAACAAATATTTGTCTTTCTTGGAGATATTTACAACCTCTTTGCAATCATAATTTATATTAAAATCATATAATCAACTTTTTTAAAATTATATAAACAACGATTTTTATTAAATTTAGGGTAGCTCTATTCCTTTCGTCTCTCCACTTTACATTCATAAGAGAGAAGACTCTCAGTGAAATCTGAAGTACTCATAACCAGTAACGATCAGTTTTTTCGTAGATAGAGTATTTTAGCGTACTCTATTATTGATGTCGTAGATTATAGAGTACGCATACTTGAAAAAGAGTACAATACTCTATTTTAGAATACGGGTGGCAACCCTACTCGTTAAATACATAAAAAAAGCTAATATGAAATAGATAAGTACTTAAACAATATTCAATGTTAACCGATGTAGGCAAAAAAATGTTATGACGATTTAAAAACTGAAAAGTTTATTTTTATTGAATAATATTAATATTGAATAATTGATTTTCGAGTTTGAGTTTGATAAATACTTTGCACCTACTGGTCAAACTGGAAACAAACTGAATTAAAGAAAGAGTTGTCTTTCCCTACGTCTGCCTGTATGTTTCTTTGAAATTATTGCTCTTGTCAATATATTTTGTGTTCATGAAAACATCAAAAATACACAAATAAGTAGAAAGATTTAGGACATGAAATATGAAATTAAATTAAATGAAAATGTATTTAGTAGAACACACACAACTTACAAATTGTTATACATTAGACAAAAAGTTCGACAAAAATGTGTCCCTTTAGGACACATTTTTGTCGAACTTTTAAATTTTTTAAACTTTTTTAAATAAGTATTACCAAAAAGAAAGTCATGTTTCTGGAGACAAAAAACAATACAAGATGCTGATACTGAATACAAAAATATACCTACTTTAACGCACACTGAATGAAGAAAAAGAAAGTAAAATTATTAATTAAAAAAAAACTAAGCAAGTATCAATATCTAAAAGCATCAAAACTTTTCCATGTCTGCCAGACGTCTTAACTCTATGGTGCCTAGATATAGCTAGGGCTGTGACATAAACACGGGCCTTTGGCAAGGGTTGACTGGGAGCTGGAAGTGAATTAAATTCGGAGGTGGTGTCAGCGCGACCTTGCATTATTACTTCGGGATTGCGCCAATGGGGCGGCGCCGTCGGAACGACTTTCACATGATTCTTAATGGACTACCATTAAACTCACACAATTTATCGTGTTAATCTAAGCTTGCTGTCTACCTGAAGGGCTTAGATACATTACATACATTCATAATAATCACGACTATTATCCCCAAAGGGAAAGGGAGGAACACTTTTTACAAACTCGACTGTAATAACATATCACAATAATCACGACTAAGTATTATCCCTAAAGAGTTAGTCACAGACTAGGCAATGAGGACAGCAAAAGCAGTCCTCTAGTCCACTTTTCATCAAATAACGACTGCACATTTCACACTCAGAAGTATGTGCAGTCTTTGATCCGTTTGTCGTCTTTTACCACACCCAAAGGAAGAGAGGGGGTGGTAGTATTCTTTCACCGCTATGCGACACGGTTTAATAGGTCAAGGACCATAAGACCGCCGGCGGTCGCGAAACAATTGATGTTCAATTGTGTTTGGTTTTGCGGTTCTCAAGGGGTTAAGGGTTTAGATAAGTGGCATAAACGGTTGTAACATAGGCTGTTAACTACCGTAAAGCCAGACACAATAGTAATTCAATCATTTGTTAGTCGGTTTTCTCGCAGACGAGAGGATGATGATGATGAATGTGAATGAGTTGGAATGACATAAACATACATAACGTCATTAAGGGAAGTTTAATTGATAATTTGAAAACTTTAAAGAGCTTACTCATGGATACGTCCTTTCTTAGCAAATTGCATATTCTGTGGTAGCGATAAATAGAGTCAGCGTTTGCAAGTATCTGTACACTGAACTTGTCTACCATTTTAGTTTCGAGAACGCTATATAAGGCGTAATTAATCGTTTAACACAATAGAATCGACATGGTGTATTGCTTGTTTGGCTATGCCGTTTACACTTTAACTTACAAAAATAACACAGTTCAGTTTTCAGTTACAAAAGCGTTTATTTCGTAGAGTATGTAATTATAATTGAAAGCCCACAACAGAAAGTTTAAAATCGCAATATCTCAGCTATATAAACGTTACTTTTAAATGTTTTCTACAAAGTATTTATTTCTCTGTATTTCAAAGTAAGAATGAATAAATACTTTGCATGCTAAGTTTCATTATAATTGGCTAATTGATTTGTAAAAGTTTTAACTTGGAATTATGTATGGGACACCGAAATTTGTAAACCCTCATATCAGTATTTATCGAAACTAAAATAACTATTTATGTATAATTAGGTATTTAGTTCAATCCCCGTGGACAAGGTTCGATTTTTAATCTCATCTCAATAATGCTTGAAAAATTTGAGCATCTGAATATTTGATACTCAGTAATATTTTTACACGTAAGTACCTACTTAAATAAATATTTTTCTTAAATACCTACTTAATTGAAAAAGATTTTTATCAGTGTTATGAAATATTTTAATTAATTATTTACTTACTTTTGTTTGTTTGTTTGTTTGTTTGGCATTAATTTACTTAATTTCATTTCAATATTACAATTAACAACAATAAAATATTATCTTACATCTTTACAACTCGGTAATAAAACTGTATGAATAGTGTGTCGCATCTGCGCGCTTAGACATTTCTATGATAACTAGTTAAGCCCCGCACCACGGTACAAGTATCATTGTAGCTGTGCACAACTGCACATCTATTGTATGTGACGTCTTCTCTAGTTCATATATCTATCTATTGTATTGTGTTTATAATAGTACTATTAAAGTTTAACCTGACATTAAGTATATTATTGTATTTAGTGACCAACTATTTTTATTTATTTTTTTTTTTTGAGTAAAGTAGTTCATAAGCAGGAGGTAACTTTGCTCCGTAACTTCTCTTCACATGTCCGTCATTTAATTTTTAAATGGAGAATAGTTATATTTTATCATTTTTACTTTGCTCCGATAGGACAGGGTAATAGAAAGCAGGTGTGTTATAAAATCACCTTTATTTATGAGAGAACAATTTAAAAATCACATTTTGTTTCCATTACAAGTTTAGGAGATGCAAAATAGATTTTACTCATTTTCAAATTTTCACCTTGTAGAGCGATCATAGAATAATCAGAGCGATTCAATTCTCTCACTCACAGAAAATATTAATGGCTGACTTTGACATCTGTCAACAACATCTTTTTTTAATATAATTTGTTTCTTGACCATGGATACTAGTCCTCCAGTCGAAATAATAGAGTTCATTTATTATGCTTATAAGATGATAATGAGTGATGAACGTTAAATGCTTAATAATATTCCCCTAAACCCCTTGAGTTACAGTAAAGATGTGGGACTTTACTGAATCTCACACGGACTTCTTGAGAGAATTTGAAAAGTGATGTTGCACTGTTTTGTTTTATTTGCCAACACTCATACACGTTCACGAACACTTAACGGTTAATAATCCACCATTATTTCACATTAATAATCGACAAAAAACAAATTTTACAAAATCAGACAAAACTACAGACATGACGCTTTACTTTCCCGCCAAGAAGTCCCTCAAAACATCTGTCTGTCTGGTGTTGCTAGATCAAGAAAAATATTTTCAGACGATAATATTAGATTCTACTAAATAGTAAAGTAACAGTACGCAAAATCAGATTTAATAATTTTTCGGAAGTGGAGCACTTTTACAACCCTAGGAGCAAAGTAGGACCAGATTACATAAATTTCTTTCTTGTCCTGACAATTACAAACATATCAAAATAAGAATTTTCTAAAAGGTGCTGCCGTTCTGAAGTGATGCGCGAAACAACAAACGATCGATTTTTATTCTTATGTATACATTTTGTTGATGACATTGGATAAAGGTATCTTTGGCTTTTTAAGTCAAAGTAGATAGTGTTTATAAGTTTGTGCGGGCTGGGCAGTCACGGTGGCATAGTCGGTAGGGCACCTGACCCGCATTAATGTCCGAAATACGTAAAGTTTGAATCCTGCTCGTGAAAATTATTTCAAAATTTTCTAAACTGTAATTTTATCGCAACAAAACATTTGTTAAACTAATTTCTTATACATTATAATAATTGTTAGCTATTAGCTACATTGGCGGCTCTAGTGAACGTATATAATTACTTATTGCAAATGTTTAGCTGGAAATAAACGTAAATCCTTATCTTGTAATTAAACTTAAACAACAACCGCTCATTACTGAGCTGGTTGTACCGGTTTTATTGTACAATGTTTTCCTTAAAAATAACGTACAGCGGTCATCTTTTGTAATTTAGTATAAATGACTGCTTAGGTTAGGATTATGGCACATCCACCTTTTGAAATGAAAAATATTTTATTTGGCAGAAACTTCCCTTTTCTGGGCCAGTTTTATACAATGGGATAGGGGTGGTACTTCTAACCCGTTAAGGCTAAGTACTACATCTAAATTCATCGACAAATAAAAATAATATGGGGGGTCCTATCCCCTCCCCCTATAATTTATGACCATTTTTACCTTGTGCGATATCGAAGGTTTCATACTTCGGAGAAACATGAAATAAATGACAAACGGTAGCTAATGACACTGGCTAACTAATACATTACTTTGTTTCGTATGTTTTAGATTACTTTGGTGAGAAAAAAATCATTACTTAATTATTTTGTGATTTAAAATCACTTTTTTATAAGTTCATATTATTTTTTTTGTCGATGAATTTAGATGTAGTACTTAGCCTTAACAGGTTAGAAGTATCACCCCTATCACATTGTATAATGAAACATTGTATGCTTCCCAAAACATATTGTTCGGGTAAGAGGTCCACTGTTCGTCAAGGCCTCTCCCATGGATCTCCACCACGAGTCCACGACCGGTCTTGTGCTCCTCGCATCTAGCGGCTACCTGCGACCTTCACCAATTCGTCGGACCGCCTTGTTGGAGGCCAAACGTACAATATGTCTGTTTATTACTATAGCTCTATTGACTATAGCTCGTAAGATTAGTTGTTAAGTCTTAACTACAAGTTAGTTAACTGTTTTTTTTATTATTGTTATTATTAGTATTGACGTCAAAGGTTTACATTAAATAAATAATTTGACTTTGACTTTATTTTTTACGTAGCGGTCTAAGGTTGCTTCACACGTATCAGTGAAGTCACGGTTTAGACACAGTACCGGCACAGTCCTTTCCATACATTCTCTATGAACGCATCCCCACTTGTCAGTGATAATGCTCTCAGTGTCAGTGCCGCCACCGGCAAATCACGGACGTATTCGTTTTGACAACGTTCATAGAGAATCTATGAAAGAATATTTCGCACTGTGCCGGTACTCTGTCGGAACCAATGATAGGTCATTGGTCGGAACCAATGACCTTTTATAAATAGACTAGTTATACGTGAATAAATTGCATTTTATAATGGCGGAATTGTTTCTATGACGTAATACACGTCGAAAGGGAAAATCATGTCATTAGCCTATTGTTAAAAAGAGAGAGAGAGGAGACAATATTTTGACTTTTGGTAGTTGACCAATGAGCTCATAGAATTTATGCGCTATCTCGGCCGCCATTGTTTTTATCTTTCACTCTTACAGAAAGCATAGTATACGCTAATCACTCATGCATATCGGATTGGCAACATGGCAAATGTCATCACTTAATGAAAATTTGTATTTTAAATTTATATTTACAATACTTACTTACTTAATGAAATAAGACATTTTTATTGTCTCTTACGGTTGCAGTACAATTTTTACAATTTCTGGATACACAGGAAGGCATTTTAACCAATTAACAAATCAAAAACTTATAAAGGTAACGATCGTGTGTAAATCGTGTTGACGTGACACTGACTGACGTGTGACTGAGTGAAACTCGGGCAATTACCTTGATTTTTCCTTGCCACTACGGAGGCCAGGAAACGTATCTAAACATAAAATATCATTGGTCGGAACTGTGACTTCACTGATATGTGTGAAGCAACCTTTAAGGCCTTAGATAAGTGGCATAAACGGTTGTAGCATGCTGCATAGGCTGTCAACTACCGTTAAGCCAGAAACAATAGTAATTCAATCATTTGTTAGTAGGTTAGTAGGTTTTCTCGCAGACGAGAGGATGATGATGAATGTGCCAGATTGACATAAACATACAAAACATAATTAGGGAATATACATTGATAATTTTAAAACTTTAAATAGCTTACTCATGGATTCGCCCTTTCCTAGCAAATTATTATTCTGTGGTAGCGATAAATAGAGTCAGCGTTTGCAAGTATCTGTACATTAAACTTGTCTACCTTTTTAGTATCGAGAGTAATAAGGCATTTAACGCATTAGAATCGACATGGTGTATCGCTTGTCTAGCTATGCCGTATACCTACACATAATAAACTTACAAAAATAACACAGTCATAATTTCAGATCCAAAAATCAAAACTTCTTCCCTTGGATTTTGTAAAAGAAGACTGCACATACATCCAACAGCATAGAGCGGCGATGGGCTCACCACCTGACATGCTGAGCACATGTGCAGTCGCTATTTGGTAAAAAGTGGACTATGGCAGGGGACTGCTTTTTTGGTTTTCATTACCTAGACTCTGACTAACCCTTCGGGGATAATAGTCGTGTTTATATGTATGTAAAATATGTATGTAAAACGTTTTTTTTTGTTTCAGACGTGATTTGTCAACAATAATGGCAACATTAAATCTTTATTTTCATTTCACTTTATTGTTCCGCGGCGCCGGCAGTCTCGGTCAGTCGTAAAATTAGTCATTAATTCGTCACGGCCATTGGTCACAGGGTAAAGATGACTAAAACATATTTATGTCGGTCATTATATGCCGATTGGAAACAGTTACTTTCTCAGACTGACTTTAATTTCTTTCACACGAAAAATTTTTTTACTACTTTTACTTACTTACTTTTTACTTTTGACTAAAAACATAAGCATCAAGCACTGACAAATTTCGACGGTTGAAAGCCAGACCTCGGTAGCCAAGTGGTTAAGGCAGCCGCCCGGAATGCGGAAGGTGCGTGGTTCGATTCCCGCCTGAGGTTGTCGTCTTTTTTCAGTGTTTAAAATGTTTCTTAAGTATATTTAAGCGTTAATAAAACGCTAAAATATAAAACATTAATTCTTTCATACGTTCAATGTGCTTAGTTCGCTCTGATATTCGGAGGTCTCGCGTTCAACTCCCAGGTAGAGCAATGTGTGTTTCGGACTTCGATCATAGCACAGGTTTGTGACCACCAACTAGGGTTGTTGAGGATGTGGTTATGAGGCAGAGGAAGGAGATGAGGAATTATATAGCACAAAGAAAGAGGATGCGGACGAGGGAGAGGAAGGAAAAGAAAATGTGATGAAACAGCCACATTATTAAGTGTATTTTCATCACACTATCCGTTTTTCTTTTAGTTATTAATAAAAACAAAGTAACTACGTTGTATTTTGTTTGTTTATTTGTTGCCGGCCGGAGATTTCGCGCGCAATTTCAATTCCCCCTTAATTCCTCGTAATTTATGAGGAAGCGATAGCGGAAGAGGAATTTTGAACTTTCATTTATGGGGAAGCGATAGCGGTAGGGGAACTGCAATAATTGCGGAACTTCCGCAACATGTGGAAGCGGAAGAGGAATCCTCATTAACCCTACGACGAACCCGCGTGATTAAGAGCATTTACACATTTCGGATTCCCATACAAACTTCCAAGTCAAAATTTTTAAAAACCAATAAGCCAATTTTAATGAAACTTTGCACGCCAAAGTAAAATATAGGGATCTAAATAGTTTGTTTAAAACATTTCTAAAAAACGTATATTTAGCTAAGTTATTGCGATTTAAAGTCCACAATAGAAAGTTTAAAATCGCATTAACTCAGTTAATAAAACGTTTTTTAAAAATGTTTTCAACAAAATATTTAGTTCAATGTAATTTACTTAAGCATACAAAGTTTCATTAAAATTGGCTTATTGGTTTATATAAATTTCGACTTGGAAGTTTGTATGGGAAACCGAAATGCGTAAATGCCCTTAAGCCATCAAGTAAACAATTGTGGACCAAATGATGGAAGCCTTTGCTCTTGCAGTGGGACAGTTTATCTAGGCTATTGCTTTACTTTAACCGCGTCGCGTAGCGGTGAAAGAATACTACCACCCCCTCTCTTCCCTTGGGTGTCGTAAAAGACGAGTTACGAAATAAAGACTGCACATACATCCAAAAGCATAGAGCGGCGATGGGCTTACCACCCGTCACGCTAAGCACATATGCAGTCGCATTTGGTGAAAAGAAGACTATGGTAAAGGACTGCTTTTGCGGTCCTCATTGCTTACTCTCTGACTAACCCTTCGAGGATAATAGGCGTGATTTTAAGTATGTATGTATTGCTTTATTTAACTTTACTTTCGACATAGCGCTGAAAGAATACCTACTACCACCCTTTCTATTCCCTTAGGTGTCGTAAAATGTGACTAACGGACTATAGACTGCACATAAATCCAACAGCGTAGAGCGGCGATGGACTCACCATCTGTTGTAATTTGGTGAAATGTAGACTTTGGCAGTGGACTGAGTGAATATGTGATAATTAAGGTCGCGTTAACCGCGTCGCTTTGCGGTGAATCGATACTACCACCCCCTCTGTTCCCATGGTGTTGTAAAAGGCGACTAACAGACTAAATAGGTACTGCACATACTTCTAACAGCACAGAGTGGCGATGGGCTCACCACCTGTCACGCTAAACACATGTGCAGTCGCTATTTGGTGAAAAGTGGACTATGGCACTGGACTGCTTCTGCGGTCCCCATTGGCTGGTCTCTGACCCTCTTTTTGGGGATAATAGTCGTGATCCTATGTATGTATCTGATATTTATTTTTAGACTGAAACCGAACCGAGAGAGTAGTAGACGCGTATCCTTTCCCAAGTAATATTCCCTTGGAATGGCCTTTAGCTGGAGCACCTACAGTTAATAAAGGCATGTCGCACATAAAAAATACTATTTAAACTATTACAATTTTTTTTGTTAAATTATTTATTGAATGTAACTTTTTACAGGCACTTATTGACGTAAATACTAATAAAAAAACAGTTAACTAACTTGTAGTTAAGTCTTTACAGCTAATCTATCGAACTAAATTAAAATAAAACACTTTTTACGGATTAACTTGCGTTCAATTTTACTACATTACATAGTTTTTTAGTTTCCTGGGGTTTCGAACCTTTTACAGCGTCAGTGGTCACAGGGAGACTTACCTTACCGACTTACAGACGCTTAAACCTTAGACAACAATATTACTGTTAGTTTATTACAACAAGTTACTATGATACTTATTATACAACTTGTTACAAAACATTTGCAACACCTTGTATAAATTACCGTTGTACAGATATTATTTTCAGGCTGAAACCGAAAGAGTAGTAGACGCGCGAGTACCGTTTCCCACGTAATATTCTCGCAGAGTGGACTTTAGCTGGAGCTCTACGGTTAGTAAAGGCTTGTCGCACGCAACAATTTACTATTTTAACTCCCACTGTTAGTTCATAACAAGCTACTATTACACTTGTTATCGTTGCATTATGGACTAAATTACCATTGTACTGATATTATTTTTAGACTCAAAGCGAGAGTAAAGAAAGAAAAACATGTATTGACAACAAAACAAAGTACAAAATTAAACAGGATACAAAGACACACTTCATAAAAAAATGAAAGTAGAGAGTAAGTACTCGTAGTAGACTAGTGAGCACCGTCTCCCACGTAATATTCCCTAGGGATGGCCTTTAGCTGGAGCACCTACGGTTAATAAAGGCATGTCGCACGCAAAAATAGCGCACGCGACAATACGGCCCGCAATGTGGGCCACATCTCGCCGCGGGTGTGGGCTGAGTGTGGTGACCACGGCTTCTGAGGACAAGTGCGTTTTATTCACTACTTACATTTGCCCGCGACTTTGTCAGCGTGGATTAGGTAGGTACATTATACTGACGGACGGAAAAAGTGCATTTACACCCAACAGCATAGAGCGGCGTGGGCTCACCACCTATCATGCTGAGCACATGTGCAGTTGTAATCTGATGAGACATGGAATATGGCAGTGGACTGCTTCTGCGGTCCTCGTTTCTAAGTCTCTGAGTAACCCTTTGGAAATGAAAGTCAAGAATCTACGAGTATGTGTGTATGAATGATTACATTATTTGTTAACCAAAAGGAACCTTTTACCGTGGTATTAAGTATCATTTTCTGTTTATCTTGACACCGTGTATGCAAAAATTCGTAATGATGAACAGTTAACAAATTGAGCTATTTATTTTAATTCCGACAATCTTCTTTAACCTTGCGCTTGATGTTCTTCCATCATTACCATCTACCTGTCCTGTTTCCAATTTTATTTAGTATCGAAGTAATGTGGGATTTTTATGGCGATAGTAGCGGTACGGATGCGGAGGGCGGGATGGGCATTCACCACATCATGGTTATGGCCGGACCCCAGTATATCAAGCAGGCCATCATATGCCTTTTTGGCACGTAAATCACTTCGTTTTTTTCTCTCTTTTATTGTAATAAACTACAGCTGTTTTTGTTGTTCGTACTTCTTTTTAACCGACTTCAATAAAAGGAGAAGGTTATCAATTCGGTTGTATGTTTTTTTCTTTTGTTTCTAACTTAACTCTGTTATTTATTCACCGATTTGGAAATTCTTTTTATATAACTTATTGTTAGGGGCCGATTTTTAAAGCCTAAAACTTATTCGTTTGTTAAAGGTAACCTCTTTGAAAAGGTGTTGTCATATTGTGTTTTTTCTTTATTTACAGATGACATTTTAGGTGGATTACTTAATACTTTATCAGATGAATAAGTTTTATACGAGGACTGAAAAATCGACCCTTAATAAAGTGTGTAAATAACTTCTTATTTTGTCAACATGAACACTTACCCCGCCCGTGCTATAAAATTTATGCGATATATTCTAAGAAAAATGGGAAAGGTTGGTCACCCTGAAAAGTAAGTGAGACTGCGCAAAGACTTTGTATGCCGTTTGTTGCCAGGGCCTTTGTTCTACTATTGGACTTCACTGAATTTTCCTTAAAGTCTCGGATGAATCGAGGATAAGAGGGTATCAAATTAAACTACGAGGATATCGTAATAATAATTTGATCTTATAATATGAAAACGAAATCATGTTTTTTGTTCACTGACTTAGTTGTTTTTTGATTATGTTATAAAATGTAATATTTTCTTATATATTCTTTTATTTAATATTTTTTTTATAAAACTTTAACCTTATGTGTATCGAACCTGGGACTTCTACGTCTGCGCCCCATGGTCTAATTCGTACACCACAGAGGCGCTAAGTATATTAACTAACATCCTGAGAGTGGTAATAATTTTTTTATAAACTAGAATAATGATGAATGAGGACATACATATAATCACGACTGTTTTCCCGAAGGGCAATGAGGTACTTTGCCATAGTCCACTTTTCACCAAATAGCGACTGCACATGACTTCAGCGTGACTCGTGGTGAGCTCATCGCCACTCTATGCTGTTAGATGAATGCGCAGTCTTTAGTCCGTTAGTCGCCTTTTACGACACCCAAGGGTGGTGGTAGTATTCTTTCACCGCTACGCTACACGGTTATACACTATAGGATGTATATACAGCGTGTTTCTTGTAAGGTGTCAAGCCGATGTGTGGTGATAGAGAGTTTTCGTAGCGCACGCGATGTAAGAAATTGATTACAGTTTTAGTAAGGATCCCTAATTTTTTAAATAATATAATATAGCGTATGTCACCCGGAGATAGTGTAGCTTCCCGACGGTGAAAGAACTTTTAAATCGATCTTGTAGTTTCGGAGCCTATTCAATACAAACAAACAATCAAATGATTCTTCTTTATAATATTAGGATAGATGAAAATTACACAATTTCCGATCTACCACGTTCAACGACCGATTTCAGCAAAAATGTCCCATTTAGTACATCTTTTTTTGTATTAGTATGAAAGCATATTTGGTCGGGCAGTTTTTAAAACTAGCCAGATGCTATGGGAATTTTTTGAATTTTTTATGTTTAACATTCCATTCTGTTCTGATTAACCCAATTTTTAAAGTTAATATCAAAATTTTATTATCTTAGGTTAAAGTTAGGAACGAGATTTTTTTACTTATAAAAGTGAAAACAATATAGGCATTGTATTTAGAAAAACATCGAAGAAAAGTAGACTCAAAAAAAATAATATTTTTTTAGAGCTGCCTCTAACACGGAAACTACAAAAAATTGTTGAACATACGTGGGGGTTCAATATATAGGTATAGTACCTAGTTCCCTATCACCACACATCGGCTTGACACCTTAGAAGAAACACGCTGTATATACATACGAGTACTATAGGAAATGCAATCAAAACATAGTATTCTCTAACTGAAGCTGTAAACCGGGCTTTATGTTCCACTAAAGCAGTGGACCGATTGAGCTCGAGACATTTGGCTAAACCACCATTTGTACACGATTCTGTTATAATATCGGCCAGTGTTGGGACATGCGGCGATTGAGATTTTAGTATGAAAACAACGATTTAAAACAAAGTTAACCACAAAATAATAGGTGCTGGTATTAAATTTTTTCGCAAATATAGTTTTTGTTTTAAATATGACTACCACTCACAGGTACTAATCGAACCATCGTCTTCCGCATATCGGGCAGCTGCGTGTCCTGAAGATTGTTAATATCGGGACATGGACGAGTAAAAAAAGAAGGACTTCGCGCCGCGATATTTACAAGTGAAGCAACCTTTATGTTGGTGTGCGTGTGCTGTCACGGGGACGGTTGACATCGCAATGACAGCCGATCGGCTTACCTTTGTGTAAGGGTGTACCGTATTCACATAATAATACTGGCTTGGTACATCGCGTCAACTTTAAAGTACCTATGTGACGCGGAGTCCTTTTTTTACTACTTATATATTTTTAACATTTAAATTCAAAATTCAGCACTAATTGAAATCCCGTGTTCTTTGAGATGTTGAATGATGACTTTTTAGCAAATATAAACCGCCACGAAAAATTAGATATGATTTTCTCAACAGTCCCGTTTTCCTTGAGACTGTCAATTTATTTCCTAAATTATCATCTGGTTCTTTGAGAAATCCCTTAATATAGCCCTGAGGGTGCTTGTTCCATTTCAGTTGTATAATAAAAGAGATGTCAAAAATGTTAGTCATTTGTAATAATAATATGACTGGTATTAGTTAATATTTCTTTACTTTAGATCAGCCTACGTAGTCATTTAATTAATTTGCATTTACCTTATTCGTAATGTCAAATTTAAGGAAATAATAATTGTACACCGATTCAATATACCTAGAGACTTTAAACATTAACGTTTCCCTATATTGTAAAACTTAGTAAGTATATTCAATAGCGACATAATAATAATAAGATCAGGTCAAGAGTACTTAAACCGACGAACATGCATAAAAAACATTTATGAGACTAAGGGTGGATTCGACCGAACTGGAATAAGACTTACTCCGAGATTAGTCTCTATAAATTTGGCGTTTAATCTAGGTATAAGACCTTATTCCAGTTTGGTCGAATCCACCTTTAATGAAGCAAAGGATATGTGTTATGAGAAAGAACGCAAACAAAACAAATGCACATAGACCAATACCTAATAAGTACTAATAAATAAATAACTAAATAAAATAAAATAAAATTGGTTTACCTCACATCAATTATCTAGCCTAAGTTAAGTATTCTTTGGAAACTCGTTAATATGGTAAAATAACGGATAAATATACATAAACATAGAAAAAACACCCAGAATCAATTTAGAGAAACAGTTCTTCTCTAAATCGATTTGAACCCGGGACCTCAGAGATGGCGCGACTCTAATAGGCCTAGCATGCGCAACACTTTTATTTTAGTAGTTCAATCGATGAGCTCAAAAAAGTGCCTTCGCGCACTTTATGAAAATCTTTCTCTGCAATTTTGGGTTTGATTAAAAAGTTAAGCAAAATTTACAAAAAGCGAGGCCGCTACGCTCTATTCCAATATACTACACTATTCAATTAGTCATAATTGTTAATGTATTTTTGTTTCTGAGATCCATAACGAAAAAATTGGCCATTTTACGCAAAAATCACAGTCGAGATGTAATAGGCCTCTTAATTAATACTATGTTTTCATCATCAGCCTATTAACGTCCCACTACTGGGCACAGGCCTCCCACGTGGACAATAGCACGTGGGGATATTGGGCCATAACCCACCACGCTGGCCCAATGCGGGTTGGTGGGTTTTAACGACTGTCATCTTACGACAACAACCGGGTCCAACGGCTTAACGTGCCTTCCGAAGCACGGAGGAGCTCGAGATGTTTTTAATTTGGTCACCCATCCAGCGACCCGGCATTGAGAAAGTGGCTTAGCGAGCAAGATCGCAAGCCGAACGCGCTAGCCGCTGCGCCATCGAGCTCCTCTTATATATACTATGTTTAGTTTAAGAAAACCGTCATGCATGTCTGCAGAAAAAGTGGTCAATTGAATTTTAATTTGAAAAAAATAAAAGTCTGCTATATAGTAATCACAGGTTGATTTATTATCACAATATTTTTTTTTGCGATACAAAAAATACAATTGTAACTTTTCAATCAGTCTTTTCAGAACATATAGGTACCTAAAATCAACATTATTTCAAAAATGACGTTTAAAACAGAGATAATTGAGTACAGACACGTGGTCACACCAACATGTCACACCAGTGTAAAAATAAGGAATATTTTTCCTGTTAGTCACCACACTGCTAGTATATTGACCCCCGTTGTTTCTAGAATTTGAAATAATTATTGTAGTAATAAACTATAAAATGTAATTTATTATGAATTATTTGATCATACTGTATTTTTTTTTAAATATTTTGATAAAAATTGTGTTTTTAAAACTGTGCTCTAACATTTATTTTAAATACTAATTATAAATATAATATATTTATAAATTAATATATTTTTGTTAACGGTAACACACGATAGAAAAAATAATAAAAGTAAAAGAAATCACATTTACTTATCGCATTCGGGATCCTCCGGGACAGGATCCTCGGGAAATGGGATTCTCATGGAGTAACCCACTTCTTCTTTACTTCTAGACTCGTAGAGGGGGGTCCGTTTTCCTGCTTTCATTTTTCTAGTGGATAACTCGGTGAAGCATAGTTGTAACTTTAATACCGAGAAGAAGTCGCAAGAATCTCGGCAATTTAAACTACAATAAAATAACATTTCCTCTAACTCTTGGTAAAGCTGTCCAGTTTCTATGTTGAGCTAAAGTACAAATGTTGAAGTTTCAGTTCCAGGAAATCTATCGTAACTGTTACACACGACAATATACACGCTTTGACACGGTAAACTTTACAGTGCCTCTACTACCTTGTAATAAGACTTATATTTGCAGAGACTCATTAGCAATAACATTTACAAACTTCAATGGAAACAGAATACAAACATATGACCTGAATTCGCATTAGTGCGAGTTTTCTACTCTATTCAATGGAGTTAAAGTTAACTACACATTGTATAGGATCAAAGAAGTGCCCTCTAGTGAATAGACTGACCTAGACCTAGGACCCCTTTTTTGTTTTTTTCTTATGTCTGTTTTTTCCGTAATATTTACAATTTAGTAAACAAACACCCCCCCAAAAATCACCGTTGTTTTACATTTTTCAAAATTCCAAAAAAAGTTACCAGCCGGTTTCCAAAATTCAAACGCTCACAGGTGTCTTGGTAAATTCCTCAACACTTGGTACTATTTCCATCTCGATCCTCCTTGAAATCCTCGGAGTTATGGCCAAAAATACGTCTCAGGCGCTTTGCATCTGATAACCAGTTTCATATAGACTGCGTAGTTTTTTTAAATTTTTTATTCTTCTGATTGTAAGCACTTGGATTTCATCCTACCTGATGGTCGGTGATAATAAAGTCAATTGTCAAAAGCGCACTTGAATTGGATATCTACCTCTAACTGTCTGAATACAACAACGCTAGTAACATTGATATTATGGCGACATATTTAGATACGATGGTGGTACCTAGCCATGCGGACTTAAAACAAGCCGAACGGCTGAACCGAGTACAAACACGCACCTCCCGCTGGGAACCAAACACGGGACCACTGATCCTATACTAAATGTTCATTCTTATTCCATCGCATTCCATGAAAAATGTGGCACTTACCATTGTGAAGTCATGCTTTATTCCAAACATATACTTATACAATCGTTTTTTTATAGCACAAACCGCATAAAAGATTGTAGAGGATTTAAAATTTACGAGTCAGAAATTGGGGCACGAGGAAATAACGAGAAAAGTAGGCCAGCGCAGGCGGGATAGGTCTACATAGCGACTTAAGTAAAGTGCCTGCCTATAGGGTGCCATTCTAAAAAGAAATAACGACAGCTGGAGTCGAACGAAAGAATTGTCAAAATCAGTATTAGTCTAAGATCCGAGTATAGAACGACCTTCACCGGGAAGGTTAATGGATGTAAAGTATTTTATATTAAATTTAATATGTTATATAATATATCGCGAGTGGGTTGGATGAAAAATTTCAGTGATTAATTTAAATTTAAAAAAAAATAATTACATAACACTGGTTTGGTGTGTGTGTGTTTTTATTGAGCTTATCTTTATATAAACATAAGTTTTATTTATTTAACCAGACGGTTGCAAATTACTAATATTGACTTACCTTTTTACACCAGCCTACCCAATGTTATGACAGAAAAAAATATAGTCAACCTAACGTTTGCATATTCTAAAGGCTTCATACTTTCGATTGGTACCTACGTAATTTATCTATTATCGAAACAAGTGCAATGTTTAAAAAAAATATTTTTAAATATTTAATTAATCATATACTGGACTGAAATTTTCAGCCAACCGCAACCGCAATATATTTTTTAACACATTAAATTTGATATAAAATACTTTTCATCCATTAACCGCTCGGTGAAGGTCGTTGTATACTCGGATCCTCTACTACATCAGCATTTCATATCAACAGTGTCGCGTAACGGTGAAATAATACTACCACCCCCTCTCTTCCCTTTGGTGTTGTAAAAGGCGACTAACGGACTAAGGACTGCATATACATCCAACAGCTTAGAGTGGCGATGGGCTCACCACCTGACACGCTAAGCACATGTGCAGTCGCTATTTGGTGAAAAGTGGACTATGGTAAATACTGCTTTTGCTGTCCTCATTGCCTAGTCTCTGACTAACCCTTCGGGGATATAAGTCGTGATTATGTGTATATATAAAAAGTAAAGTCGCCGTTTTCCTGTGTCTGTGGTTCCGCTTTTCACCTTTATGGACTAATCTCCCCATTTGCGGTTTTCCATGTGGGAAGGCGTGTGCCCACAAGTGGGCGGACAGTGGGACGTTTTCCGGCTGATGGTAATGACGCAAAGACTTGCGTCATCGAGAGTTTAAAGAACTTTTTGACTGGGTCGACGTATACAGATAATATAATGCCGTTTTTTCGTCCGTGGCGAAGCGTAACGTCACATGAGTAACGAAACCTTTTTTTTTTATAAAAGACGAAAGCAAACGAGCAGGCGGTTCTCCACCCTCACTCTCCTTCACCTTCACAGCACCAAGTGCCATTATTTCACGCCGGATATTCGTGAGAGGGTGGTATTACGCCGGGCGAGCCGGCCCAATGCGTGCCGTGACGCAGCGTGGCTCTACCACTCAGTCAGTGTCACTCATTTAGCACCACCCAGGGGTCACGTGTAGGGTCTCAAGGGTAAACCTACGGACGCGAGTAACTTTAACCCCCAAAACGTGGCGTAACCTTTTGGAATAATGGTCATCTGTACTGTACCACTATTCATTTTGAGCACAAGGGCCATACTGTGTACATACATACGTATAATCACGACTATTATCCCCAAAGGGTTAGTCAGAGACTAGGCAGCAGCAAAAGCCGTCCTCTGCCATAGTCTACTTTTCACCAAATAGCGACTGCACATGTGCTTAGCGTGACAGGTGAAAGCCCGTCGCCGCTCTATGCAGGTGGATGTATGTGCAGTCTTTAGACCGTTAGTCTCTTTTTACGACACCCAAGGGAAGAGAGGGGGTGGTCGTATTCTTTTACCGCTATGTGACACGGATAATTAGAGCAGCATAAAAGTTTATCATACAATTCCAATTTTGTATGGGAATTAGCATAGAAAAATTAAAGTAAATGCTCTAAGTTGCTCTAAGTTGATGATAAGGTCCCAGTAGAAGTAAACTTTAAAAGCAACTTAAACTAGGAACTTTTAATTCGAAAAGGTTATGTATTTTTTAGTACTTTGGTAAGTATGTCGATTGTCGATGACATAATGTTATAGGAAATACATAGATCATATTACCAGTATTAGAGTACCTACGTACATACCCACATACTTCTTTAAGTACTAATTTTACTATTTTTTTAGGTTTAAAGATGAAGTCCATTGCGATGTTGAAAAGCTTATAACTTAAAAGTCTTGTTTTATTTAAGCTCTACTTAAACTAGCAGAAACATATTCCAAATATATTACTGGAAGAGGGTTATTCTTTCTATTTAGTGAAACACATGCTAAGCACACATAAACTAGTTGTGGTAACACATTTAGGACATTAGTCTAGTGTAAGTTTTTCGTGACGTGGATCCACACACACTTTTGTACTTCAAGTCTGCAAAAACAATACGTCTTTCTTCAACCCTATGGTTCGCATGTGCCGTCTATATAATGACCTCATTAATAAAAGCAATAACTCGGGTGTAGATATTTTCCAACTTAGACTTTCAGAATTCCAAAATTACTTAGAAGTCTTGATAAAACCTTCTACTGTAATTTAGTTTTAGTTTTATATTGATATAGTTTAAATTGTAACATAGGAAGCACCTTTTTATAGTTTGGATATTTAAGTTATGATGTGTGCGCTCATTATCGGATTGTAGTTTAACAAAATACTTTATATATTGCTATGTATCCTGTTCATGTTTTGGCTATAATCTGTGCTGTGTACCGTATATAAATAAATAAATAAGTAAGATATTGTTAAACCTATTATGTATTTATTACTTTGTTACGATTAATGTCTGTTGTGTAACCTATTAAATAAATAAAAGAAATTGACAAAATTAAATAATCAATAAATTGCTTTATTATAATCTTCGGTCACAATAAAAATTATGAGACCGAAGATTAAAATACGATTTTTCAACAATGACAACCATGGCAAGACAATGCACACACACTTAAAACTTAATGAATTCCACAACATGCCGTCACAATATAAGTAAAAGCAATATTCAGATTATTTCGTATTATGATTTCATTGCCTTAAAAATATTTTCAAAGAAGAGTAGAAAAGCTTAGGGCTGCGTAATTTGCTAAACCGTTATTTATATGATAATTTTAAAAACTTTTTCGCTTTTCCACTTTATTCGCAGACAATATTTTATATTTTCCCATGACCCTAATTTAACACGGGACCAAAAGGTGTTATTTTGCACAATGTCAGATACATTAAAATATAAATTAGGATGTGGCTTTTATTTTTGTTTATTTATTTAGATTAGATTTACAAACGTTAGGAAAAATAGGTTGCTTCAATTAATACTGATGTTACTGATGAAATCAACGCAATAATATTGGTTACTGAAAGATATTCTTCTTATATTCTGTTTTGTTTACTAAAGTCAGCAGCCATACCATATTCCACAAAAGCATCGTGCACAATGGCTTGTTGTGCTACAGTGTAATATTTGCAAACAATGACATCTGAATGCAGAACTAAGTTCACTTAGACATGGTAGAACGGCCCAAAAATAGCCTCTGATTTTGGAACGTCTCACAATAACAGTATCGTATACTAAATATTTTATTTATGTAAAGAAGCTATCATTGGACTTTTTCTGAAAATGTCGGCGAGAAAAACATGTTATTTTCCTCAAAAATACACAAACTGGCTGAACTTCAAGTTGTTATGGATAGAGATGGAAAACTAAAGGTTTTCATTGTGACCTTTTTAAGCAATAATATTATAATAAAAAGAGGTTTATAAGGGTAAGAATTTTTCTGGTTTTTTAAGAGTGCCATTAAATTATTTATATGTCAATCTTATCTCATTAGTTGTAAAATGATATTTTCTTTTTCACCAGTGAAGTTTGACTACACTGAAACTATTGTTATTTGCAGTTCACAGTTACAATTATGTGGCAGTCACACCACCGGTCACATTAAAATTCATTAAAAGTCGATTTGCTCGAAAATTACACATTTTAAACCAGAGAGGCAGCGCAGCGGTGCCGTATTGTTAAAATTTGACCTAGATGCATACCTCGATATTTTCTGGACTTACTATTTACATTATTTTTTTGCAAGAACCTGCATCGGTAAGTTGTATACACATTTTTTCTTTTGGCACATATTATTATAAAAATAGTATAAAGTTAGAAAAGAATCTATTCTAGTTCTTAGTGTACCTGATACACATATACAGTCGTGGTCAACTAATTAGGGACAATCTCTAGTTAAGCCAAATTGTGAATTTATTTTTTATTTTCCAACGAGTCTTAACAATATTCCATATCTTTTACACGTAAGTATAATTAGTCATTGATGTGCCCGATTATACAAACAATAACAACTTCTTAAACATTAAACCTCTTTACAGTATAGCTGATAGATTATCAGTGTGCTATTTGTTCAAAGAATGCTGGCTGGCCATTTAATTAGGGACACTGAGATATTGCGTTCTATTTTCAAAATTTGAATCTCAATACTTTTTTATTTCTTCTTTTATTGTTTTAAGGTTTTGTGGTAGTTTTGGCGGCAATCCAGATTTTTAATTTTAAGTTTTGAGAATTATTTTGAAGAAATATGGGCAAAAATAAAAGTTGCGATCCAACACTACGAACAATTATCATGAAGTTTGTCGAGCGTGGTTGGTCATACCGAGGGATAGCAGAACATTTAAATTGTTCAAAAACTATGGTATGCAATGCAGTGCAACATTTCAGGCGCAATAACACAGCTTTAAATGTGCCCAGGACAAAAAGATCGAGAAAAAGAACTCCGCAAGAAGATAGAATGATAACCAGGTTAGCTAAGAAAGATCCGTTTCTAGGCTCTATTTTAATTAAACACGAAGTGTTTGGGGCAGACGAAAGAGCCGGTGTATCAGCGAGGACCGTTCGACGACGTCTGGTAGAAGCAGGGTTGTTCGGAAGAGTGGCTCGCAAAGTACCGTTGTTGAAGAAAGAACATAGAAATGCTCGTTTGGCGTTTGCACGTAAATATGGACATTGGACCTACGCCCAATGGCAACATGTATTATTCTCTGACGAGACCAAGATTAATTTAATTTCTTCAGATGGAAGGCAATACGTACGGCGTCCTGTAAAAGCGGAAATGAATCCAAGATTCACAAAAAAGCAGGTGAAACATGGCGGTGGAAACATTAAAATTTGGGGTTCATTTTCTGGACGTGGAGTGGGACCTGTGAGAAAAGTTCAGGGTAACTTAGACCAACATCAATACAAAACAATATTGGAGGAAACTATGCTTCCCTATGCTGAGGAGCATCTCCCTATTATATGGACGTTTCAGCATGATAACGACCCGAAACATACCGCCCGTTCAGTCAAGTCGTTTCTTACCAGTCAGTCAGTATCGGTGCTAGATTGGCCAGCAAATAGCCCGGACCTCAACCCAATTGAGCACCTTTGGCACGAAATCAAGAAAAAAGTTTCAACTTATCGTACCACAACTTTAGATCAACTTAATCAAGCTTTTTGTGAGGCATGGGCAAACATTCCTATCGAAACATGTCAGAAACTGATAATGTCTATGCCACATCGGTGTCAAGCGGTAATTACTAACAAAGGTTTTGCTACTGGGTACTGATTTTACACGTAATAAAATGGAGCTTTTAAAAATATTATAATACTGGAGATTATTCGTTTTGTTTAACTCTATTCATCATTATACTTTACTGTCCTTAATTAAATGTCCAGCTACATAATTATACCTTAAAATTTAATACATGTTCAACCTTTGATATTAAATACTTTTTTCTATTTAA
The DNA here is from genome assembly GCA_963921215.1 of Scoparia ambigualis. Taxonomy (NCBI): domain Eukaryota; kingdom Metazoa; phylum Arthropoda; class Insecta; order Lepidoptera; family Crambidae; genus Scoparia; species Scoparia ambigualis. Next base: position 24,315,943 of record OY992522.1, on the reverse strand, counting down.
TTATTCTCTTATTTACAGCCATTTATAGTATAGTAATCGGACCAAATTATGCAAATAATAGGTGCTGAAAAATCAATAGGGTTTTATATTTATACTCGTATGTACATAACCGGTTATTGCTCTTCACTATCTTGAATGTCCCTAATTAGTTGACCACGACTGTATATGTCGCAGGGATATGATAAAAACAGAGATTTGGTTAATTCCCTAAGTGATTTGATCAAATCACGGAGGATGTTAAAATAACAACACGATTTTATCATTTCCCTAAACAAATCTAGGGATTTGAAGAAATACCAGAACTGGTTTCGTGAAATGACCAAAAACATGTGACCTACAGGAGTAGGGCAGCTAGTATTTCAGTTGTCTAATAAAAAACATAACCTCGAAATTCAAGACAATCGCTATGCTGCGCTTCGCGATTGTCTTAAATTTCTAACCTATCACGTGACCTACAGGAGTAGGGCAGGGCAAGGGAAATGACAAAATCGTGTTGTAATTTTAACATCCTCCTCATCTCCTTAGGAAATTGATAAAATCTCCGTTTTTACCACATCACTGCGACCAGTGGCGTGCCTAGGGCTTCAGATTGGGGCAAGCCACGAAACCTGAAGTTCCTAATCTTGCTACCTAGGTACAATGTTGGTGCCCATTTGTGACACTAGCCACATTTTTTACTCAAATCGTCATAGGCCTCGCTTTTTGTAAATTTCGCTTAACTTTTATTTAAACTCAAAATTGCAGAGAAAGATTTTCATAAATTGCGCGAGGGCACTTTTTTGAGCTCCCGGATTGAATTGAATGAAATTTCATTTCAATTTATTATCCTATTTCGATGAAAACTATAAATACAACTAAGTACAACTAAAATTACAACAAAATGCGATGCGCCGGCCGTCCGAACTCAGCTTATTCCAATGATGTATAAAGTTGCTTATTCTCGCAGAGTGGAGATTCGTAATATTACGCATGCATTTATTATCCTATTTCGATAAAAACGATAAATACAACTGGAAAATTACTACAAAATGCGAAAATGGGCATTTTGCGCGGAAATCACAGTCGATATGTAGGCCTCTACACTTAATTTATTAATTATTACTTAATTATTAGAATGGAAGCAACCAACAATCCAAAGAGTTTTTTACATAGACCTATTATAATTAATGCCTTAGATGACTTTTAATAGTTTGCGAAATACATAAATCATGTGTGATGTTCAAAGAATTTATTTACCTCTGCCTTTCGTATGCCAATCATCAACACGTTTAAGTACACATTTGTTTGCAACACATCACATGCTCAACACATCTTAGTTCGTCACAGAGACCAATAAAGCGACGAACTGAACTCGGAACACATTTTTTTATCACAAATTACGAAAACACTTGTTATTTAAAAACAATCCCTTAAATAAAGTGAAGTGTGACAATAACAAAGAATAAAATATGGCTGGCTGCTGCCTGTGGCTGCTGCACAGCACAATCGCGTATTAACGCTCACCTCTGATTGGTTCGCCCGAGCTCGAGCTGTCGTCGGTCGCCTCTGATTGGTTCGCCCGCGTTCAAGTTGCACGTGAATCGGTAGAAATAAAGCCTAATTTGGAGAAGGCCTTACTTGCGAACTTCATAACGCAAGCTGGCTTTGACGAAGAGTATGAATTTCTCATAGAATCTATACATACTTACGCAGTATTATGTTTATAGAGTAGCAATTTTGTTAAAGTTAGAAGAGAGCGGATATACTTTAAATCCGAAGCCCGGTTGCAAGCCAACTTGTGCGAGAGAGATGTAAAGCGTCGCACGATTTTTATGCAGCTTTATGCGATTTGTTTGGTGATTATTGATAATTTGAATGCTGATGAAAGAAAATTAACAATAGTAAAAAATATTAAGTGATTTTAATAATTGCGTTTTACCAGTAGTGATATTGAGTTTTTGTTAGGGCAAGCCGGGCTTTTCGGCTTGTATGAAGGTACCGCCACTGACTGCGACATATACATAGATTAGATATACATACATACAAAGATTCTTGACTATTATACCCAAAGGGTTAGCCAGAGACTCGGGAATGAGGATCGCAGAAATAACCATAGTCCACGTTTCACCAAATTACTGCTGATTAAGCTGCACATGTGCTAAGCGTGACAGGTGGTGAGCCCATCGCCGCTTATGCTGTTGGACGTATGTGCAGTCTTTACACCCAAGCAAGGGAAGATAGGAGTGAGTCTTAGATGAATAGATACCGCCCTATCTAAAAACCACAGCTAGGTAAATGCGGCAACTCATCTATGACAATTTGCAAGAATGCTTTTCTTCTTATTTTTTTGTAGTGTGTATACACAGTTTTATTACGCAAACAGGCATTTTACTTTGAATTATGCCCAAAATTTAATAAAAAACTCGGTACGTACACTTTACACACCGCTATCAGTGTGACTGGCTCTCGGGTACGCCGATTTCGGCGTAGTATTTGTTGCCGCATTTTACAAGTACGACGGAGGTATCTAGTCGAGCGCAGCGAGACCATTCATCTAAGGAGTTAGTAGTATTCGTTTAGTGAACCGCTATAGGTACCACACGGACCTCATACACATCTTTTTCCATTATGACATGAATACCTATAGTGAGAAAGAAATCTATTTCTTATGAAAGTACACTGAGATCACAAATTTTCTGCTCTCTTTTCTACCATTTACACATTAGATTTATAAGAAAAGCAGCAGGGTTATGACCGTTCTGTTTACAGCAATACTAATTATCTTCAATTATAGCAATCTCAGCTCTTCGTAATATGCCTTTGATCTTTTAAATCTTAGGTTTGCAAAAGATTTAGTATTTGTATATTTCAGAGGTTCTGTTGTCCTTTCGGTCGCTTGCGTGTGGGTTGCGTAAACTGTGTTCCCATGTGGCTAAACTCTGAGTAACATGAAAGCGTGGGTGAAGCGGTGTATGGACTCAGGAAACTTCCCGATGTTATTAATGGTGATACGTATAACGCAAATTATTCCTTGGAGTTTTGATAAGGCTTTTGTGTGGGCACGATGTAACAATGGAATTTGGATAATCATAAATGATTTACACACGCCCTTTTTTATCATCGTCTTTTCTAAATTAGGAATTATTAACTTATAAAAGTAAAAGTCAAAAATATTTTATTCAAATTAACTTTTTTAAAAGTGCTTTTTACCTACTACCCCATTCAGGACCTCTTTTAGCTGTGGAGATGAAAAAGCGCAAGAAACTCCACAGATTTTTTTAAATGGAATTAACTAAATTTACAAAATAATATGTCGTTACACGTTACCCAAAGTACATTTTTGATTTTATTTGCGCTTTCATATAAATAAAGATAACGTAAACGTAAAAAAACTACCTCGGGTGGAAATTGTACACACAGCTTCCGCATACTCTTACAAATTCAAAGAAACAATGTTGCTAAATAACATACCTAAGAAAAAAAGACTTGTAAAATTTCGACAGCTCTTACCTTTTTCGACACTCAAGGGAATATATCGGTTGGTAGCATTCTATTAATAAGCCGCCACCACTCAGCTATCTATCTGTTACGTCTATCTGAATCCTCCAGGCACATCACTAAAGTCAAGTCACGCGTATCATAAAGAATTGTTAATTTGTCATTACTCGTCATCGTCAGGCGTCGGTGACGCGCAGACGCCCGCGTCGGTAAGGATTTGCGTCGGTCACTACACATGCTCGGCGCCGTTAAAGCAGCCATAAAATAAGCTTTTATTACCTATTAATTAATGAGTCTATTAAATAACGGGTTGTGTAGGCATACATTGCTCGTAGGACCTATGGTCAAGAACATGGAAGCAACTGAGATAAGTAGGTAGGGTTGATGCCCCGATTGCCAGTCCTGACAATAATACTGGCCTCTTTGCCTTTTTTCTTCGATAATAAGATTTATGTTGATCCTAGCTATAATTGTGGCCGATCCAAAATAGCTACAACGCAGGTAAATAGTCAGATAAGTCTGTCATACTATAGATATAAATACCTACCTACTCATTATCAAATACGTAACACATGTGAGCTAGCCCAATGCAGGTAAATAAAATTGAAACCCACCGGGATAAACTACAGTTTACAGTGATCCTGAGCGTTTCCGTAGCAACGCATTGTGAAACATTGTAAGCTTGAACATACATATTATATGTACGTTACATCACACAGTATGATTCAAACGACAATAGACGCTTCGGTCATGTAACTTCGTTTGTTTTAGTCATAATTAACAACGCAAAGGTTAACGCTGTGTTCAATTTGATTAATTTTGTTTTTTAATAATAATCTGTAGGGCTGTAGGCGTATTTGCTACATAAACAAACTGGTTGAGTGAGTGAGCGATTTGGTATGATGTGACACGATAGAGCCGTGTGCGTAGAGTCTAACTAAAAGAATACTATCACCCCCTCTCTTCCCTTGGGTGTCATAAAAAGCGACTAACGGGTTAAAGGTACTCGAGTCCGTAGGTTTACCCTTGAGACCCTACACGTGACCCCTGGGTGGTGCTAAATGAGTGACACTGACTGAGTGGTAGAGCCACGCTGCGTTGCAGCACGCATTGGGCCGGCTCTCGCGAATATCCAGCGTGAAATAATGGCACTTAGTGCTGTTGTTTCGTCCGGCCAGTGAGAGTTCTAGAGGCCCCTCCCCCCCCTCACAATTCCTATTCCTTTCTTAATTATTCTTTTCTGTCGATGTCGGCGTTGTCTGTTGGATGTCGGAAACGCATCTGAGACTCCTCTGGTTTTGCGGGTGTCTATGGGTGGCGGTAATTGCTCTCCTTCTGTGACCCGCCTGCTCGTTTGCCTCCTTCTTACATTAAAAAAAACCTAAAGACTGCACATACATCCAACAGCATAGAGCGGCGATGGGCTCACTACCTATCACGCTAAGCACATGTGCAGTTGTGATTTGGTAAAATGTGGCATTGTACTGCTTCTGCGGTCCTCTTTGCCTAGAGTCTGACTAACCCTTTGGAAAAGAAAACGTGAATCTATGTACTAAAGTGTGTATACTTCTGAGGCTGACTGTTATAATATAATAAGAAAAACTAGAATTCTATGTACGGTAAGTTGAATCAAAAATGGAATCTTACAGCCCTCACAGCACGTGTTGCTACGAATAGAACTCTGGTGAAACTGCCAGTTCATCCCATCATTCGTGGACCTGTTAACACGAGCAGTGACGTTTTAAAGTCAAACAAGAATGTTTTAACGTCGAACAGCGACACAACCCGTCCACGCAAACGGTTATACCATTTAAAATTTTAATCACGTCCATTTCGGTGTGGTCTCGCCATTTCGGTGTTATAACTAGAGCAGCTATTCCATACAAAAAATGTACTCAGCTAGATGACAGCGGGCAACGCTTTAGGCGTAGGGGGCGCCCGGGATTGTCGGAGAAGGAGACAGCAGTTTGCTTTCTCACTACCCCTCAATTATCATCATCATCATCATCACCCAGAGGACGTCCACTGCTGGACAAAGGTCTCTCCCAAGGATCTCCACCACCACCGGTTTTGTGCTGCTCGCATCCAGCGGCTACCCGCGACCTTCACCAGATCTTCGGACCACCTTGTTGGAGGCCTATCTACTCTGCGTCTTCCGGTGCGCGCTCGCCACTCGAGAACCGTTCGGCCGGTTCTACGGGCGATGTGCCCTGCCATTGCCACTTGAGCATGGCGACTCTTTGGGCTATGTCGGTTACTTTAGTTCTTCTACGAATCTCCTCATTTATGATTCGATTACGTAGAGAAACCTCGAGCATGGCCCTCTCCATTGCTCTTTGCGTGACTTTGAGCCTGCCTATTAGGCCCATAGTGAGCGACCACGTTTAGGTACCGTATGTCATCACTGGCAACACACACTGCTCGAAGACTTTCGTCTTGAGACTCTGCGGTATTTTGGACGAGAGAAATTTCGTAGCTTACAAAACGCTGCCCAGCCGAGTTGGATTCGACGATTGACCTCTTTCTTAAAGTAGGACCTACCTTACTGAATTTGTCCGAGGTATACATATTCGTCAACGTCGCAATCCTGTTTATATTGTTTGGGTGCCCACGATTCGGGTTTTCCCAGCGTGGGACCCATATCTAATGCATCCTGTATGTTACAAGTTAATTTTATTGTGCTTTTAATCTTACTTTAATATATTTTTTGTACCTTATATAACAACCTAATATTAAAATAAATAGTTTGTATTTGTACATCAGACGTTCTCTCCTAGCGGGTCGCTGCTGGGGTGAACTCCGGTGATTGTTTATGGCGGCCCCGGATCAACCTGGCGGCATGTGACGGGAAGTGCAGGTATTTTGTGGGAATCCCCATTATGGAAGGTACTCCCACATAACCATCTGCGTCTCCCCAGGCACGGTAGTATGAGTTAAGAACTTTTTTTCTACCCTTTTCATTTTTGAATTTTCTCCTGTACAAAAAATGTGGGTGTTGCTGTCATGCGTTTGCTGCCTATGTGCCGCAACGCAACTTAGTGCGCAAAAACTAGCTTCACGGCGACATCTCTAGTTATAATACCACAATGGCTCTCGCCCCGTATTCCATGCCTACCGCCATTTTGTGCTAATTGGCTTTCGAGGCCGTAAATATTTTTTCGTTGCTATTCTTGAATTGAAATGAATTGGTGGAAACGTTTGACTCAAATTAATGCAGTGATGGAAGCAATAAAGCTGTTAAATTATTTGCTACTTAGGGCCTAGTGGCAAAGCTTGGATCGTGCGCCGGAGCGGAGGTCCTAGTTTTGATTTCCAAGATAGGCAAAATGTTTCATAATTTTCGATGCATAAGCCCGGGTTTGTGCTCGTCAACTCGAATTTGGCAAGGCAAGGTGATTTTCGATCACGTGATCGATGGTAGTGGAGACAATAGTCAATACCTAGGTACCCATCTATTGTAGGGCTGACTTCATTAGCTCAGCTGCGGTAAAACCAGAAAAAAATTAAATTCAGTCGTAAATAAATTCTAAGTCTTCGCGACAGACAAGGGGTTATAGGTATTTACATAACAAGGGAATTGTAGTGTTAAGAGAAATATTTTTATATTTTACAACGTCTAAAATGGTAGAATGTTTAAAATATCTTGTATAGTGTTCCATGCACAAAATGATTTATGCGCATACAATGCACAGTTCACAAACACGGTATCGTAATGTTCTCTAAATACCACTCGTATTTATACATTAGATGATGTTGTTTCGTTACTAACGTAGCAATTAGCAATATTTGTGTAACGAGTGTAACTCGAATGAGTTTGTTGCATGTCTGGTTATTACTTCTAGAGTCTTTTTAAACCTATGCTATCGTCGTTCGTTTGGATATTGATTTCAATGCACTAAACAGTACGTGCGTATCAAATTTAATTGGAATTGTTAAAAAACTTATAAATAAATAAATTTTCCTACACTCACACCAATTATCTAGCCCAAAAGAAGTTTCGTTATGAAACTCGTTAAATGGTTACTAGACAACGGATAAACATATAAACATACTTAAAATACTTAAATACATACTTATTATACATAGAAAACACCCAGACCCGAAACAATTTAGAAAAACAATAATTTCTAAATTGACCCGACCGGAGATCAAACCCGGGACCTCAGAGATGTCGACACCATGAAAACCGGTGTACAAACCACTCGACCAAGGAGGTCATCAAACTTAATGAGAGAACATAATATTACAAATGTTCTCTATAAGTAATGCCTTTTATTGTAAATTTTAAATCTCTATTAATAAAAAATCAATTGCCGATAATGTTGGTACGCGCATCACTTCAGAAGGGCTTGACCGAATTGGATGATTCTTTTTTTGTTGTGTTTGTAATTTTAAAGACAAGGTTTATGTGAATTTTTTTTTTGGAAATTCTTCACGAGGTACGTAGTAAATAATCAATAGCTCATGTTAGACTAAGCAAAGTCGTGTTCAGCTGTAATCGGAGTGCAAATTTAAATAGGTAATTTTATCTCTACTGATATCGTATTGTAATATTCATAACTTTTTAATATGTTGCTGTTCCTTAAATAAGTAAATAGACAATGTATTTTCGATTAAGTACAAAGGAATCATAAATACATATCACTTTAATCTGTACATTCTCTTGGTAACGGCGCGGCAGTTTCCACTCGAGCCAGTATTCACTTATATAATACACGATACATTTGAAATTCAAGTAGCGGAGAAATAGGAAACCTTGGGACAGGCCCAATAAACCGTGAACAAATAGACTTCACACAAAATGATATAGGTTTCAACATAAATTACGTACTATTACATAATAATATCACGAATGGGTGGTAACTACGATATCCGTAGTCCTCTGTGTAATTCCCAGGTTAGGCCTAGTATGTTTCGGATTTTTCGATGCTTAGCCCTCGTATGTGACGATCAGGTATCACCAAACCGCACGTGGTGATATACATGTGAAAAGGAGGCAAACTAGCAGGTGGTCAGCTGATGGGAAGTCCATCAAATGAAATCACCCGAAGAAGTTAGTCACTCGACTCAGACAGTGTCACTCATTTAGCACCACCTGGGAGTCACGTGTAGGGTCTCATGGGTAAAAATACGGACGCGAGTGTACTGTGTATGAATAGTACTTACAAATGTAACGAAAATTTGATTTCAATGATGGAGGCCTTTACCCCTATCATATTGGCTCTGCTTTACTTTACATTATACCACAATTAAGCTGCAAGCGCGTGCGTTTATCAATCGTGAAGTCAAAGCGATTGTCGTGATTGCCATTTAATGGATTATCATCATCATTTATCAGCCTATAAACGTTATGCCTATCGAGAGTAAACATAGTGTATAAAATTGTTAAAATTCTAAATCGAGAGATAAAACAATTTTTTTATCTACTCCCACTCTATTAATCTTCTTTGTTGCGAGCCCGTAGCGTTATCACCTGCACTACGACTGCTAATGCCATTTATTTATTTATTTGTATGCCAATAGGCAATACAAATCTTACTCAATTGATTTTTTCCTCGTTTAATAGCAAGTTACTTATATTAAACCAGCGAACAATCTTTGAGACCGCATTGTTCACGTCGTTATAATTTGGGTGCCATCTTTTACAAAATGAGGTAAGTCATTAATATAAATCAAAAACAAGAAGGGACCAAGTGTTGAACCCTGCGGAACTCGCATTGTAACCACTGATTCCGGAGATCTTTGACCGTTAATGTCGACCTTCTGAATCCTGCTACTCAAGTGTGAGATTAGAAGACTCGAAGAAGCATCTCTAATTCCATAGTGGTAAAGCTTCCTGGCCAATGTTGCATGTAAAAAACACACGAAAGCCTTGGATAAATCACAAAATACCATCCTGTTACTCAAGTATGAGATTGGAAGACATAAAGAAGCATCTCTAATTCCATAATGGTAAAGCTTCCTGACCATCGTTTTATGTAAAACACAATAGAAAGCCTTAAATATATCACAAAATACCCTTAGAGCAACCCGTGAATCCTCCCAGGCATCAAATATTTGAATTAAAAGCTCAACACCGGCGTCAGTTGTTGAGCGACCCCTAGTAAAACCATTTTGTTTACAATGTAAAAGTTTATTTCTGTAAAAATGAATTTGAATTTAGTCTAGCATCAACTTTTCAAAATTTTACTAAATGTGGTAGCATAGAAATAGGTCTAAAAATAGTGGGGTCAGAAGTGCTACCTGATTATATTAATTATATTTGTTTCACAAAATAACTTATTAAGTTCATACCAATCTGGTTTTCGTTTTACAGACGATATTCGCCATGCCATGGACAACCGATTGTTTACGATTATTGTGTTACTCGACTTTAGCAGTGCCTTTAACTCTGTTGACCATGACCTTCATTCATTCATTCTCCGCTCTCTTAACTTTACCCCCACTGCGATAGCTTGGTTCTCAGACTACCTCTGCAATCGTTCTCTCCTCTCCTCTGCAAACCGTCGCAAAAGCCAGAATGTGGAATAAACTGCCTGCCAATATCTGTGACAGCTCATCGGTGGAATCGTTTAAACACAAGCTCAAAGAGTACTACCTGTCCAACGCTATTATTAATCAGTAACTTAATTTATTAAATTAATGTTGTTTATTATTATATGTATATATTGTGTATATGTTATGTACATATGTATTTATGGATTATGTATGTAGGTATGCTTATATATGTATATATAGGTAATAAGTATATGTAGTTACGGATCATATTATTTATTTATCTATTTCTAATCTTAGTGTGTATTAAAATTTACATTTTATTAGTCCCGCATACATGCTTTTAAAACCACAGCTGGGGTTGGCTGTAAGAGATCTCTTTTAGAGATAAGCTCACCCTTGCATATGTCTTGTGTAACATGTGTGTAAATGTTGTTTATTTGTACAATAAAGGATAATATATCATCAGTACCATATTAATTATATCATCTGTACCAGTGCTACCTATGCTTTTGTACTAAATTTGAAAACACTTATAAAACACCAATATGGTTTTCCTATTATTTCGCCGCCATTTGTCCTAAAATTTAAAAAAATAATGTCATGTAAACTTGCGTCCCTGCGCGGTAGGATATCAAATTGCTACAAAAAAAAAAAATTGTACTATTCAAAATGTAAATTATTATTTTAATGAATAATCCTACTTTTTTGTTTCTTTTAGTAGGTATACTTATTGTTGAAACTCATAATAACTTTCGGGAATGCAAATAAAGTTAACTGCTATAACACTGCTGTGGTATATACATGGTATTTGTAGTTATTTAACAACTTGTTAACAATCAATAACTAAAGAGTATAAAATATAAACTATATCACATGTTCACAAATGTAATAGGTAGGAATTACGTCATACACCGACTAATTATAGAGTCGAGTAATCTGCTAATGCAAGGATGTAATGTTTACCCAATATTGCTCGCGACTATATTTAGTGCGTGATATATTTCATCTGACATCCTGTTTGACAAATAACGATTTATGACTGGCAAACCATTACTTGAGAAATGTTACGGGTATAGACATACACACTAACATACATAGGTACATACACACTATATTCTGTCGCGTGGCGGTGAACGAATACTACCACCCCCTCTCTTCCCTTGGTTGTCGTAAAAGGCGGCTAACGAAGTAAAGAGTGCACATATATCCAACAGCATAGGACGGCGTTGGGCTCACCACCTGTCACGCTGAGCTCATGTGCAGTCGCTATTTGATGAAAAGAGGACTGCTCTTGCGGTCCTCATTGCCTAGTCTCTGACTTACCCTTCGGGGATAATAGTTGTGATTATATGTATGAATACACAATATCACGCTAACATACATACAGACTGAACCAATGATATTATAAATAATATCATTGGACTGTACATATTATATCACACCCGTTTCCTAGGGGTAGGCCGAGATGGAGAGCTGCCATTTGCTTCGATACTGTTACACTACTTTTGCTTCATTAATTAGGTTGAATTAATGAATACTACCTGGCAATATGGTAATAATATAAATATTCCATGCTGGCAATATGCAGTTTATTATATCTCAGTGTCAACACCGCACCAAAAGATAGTATGAAGTCATTCAAGTAGGAACGGAACGGATTAAAAAATAAATGACAGTAGCATGACCCTGCAAAGAGTTGCAAGCGTATTTTTGTTAATAGTACCTACCTATTAGATTTTATTATTTTTGACTACCTCGCTTCCCTAATTTTTATTCATTTAATGAAATTAAGGGAAACCTATGTGGAAAAAGTACCAAAAAAATTAAGGGTTATGCGGCTCCGTTTTAAAATACATTTTATATATTTTCTTTTAGTAAGTAATCATCAAAAATGATTTGTCATTGCTTTAATTAGAGATTGCATCGCATTGAAAAAAAACTATTTCAGTTATCCTGCTATTATACCTACGCTTTCAAATACCTAATCAATTAATGTTTGGTGCTAGTTTTCTACCAGTCCCCAGTTATGTAAACAAATAAGTAAATCTTTCCAAAAGTTACAACACACAAGTTAAGGGGATCCTGCACGAAAATGTGAAAATTTACTTGTACTATTCGCTGAATTAGTTAAATACAATAACGGCCGAAATTAATAACCGATCTCGAGATAGAGATATGCCTATTTTGGGTTTGTTACTAAGCAACTGTTGTTATTTCCCGTCATATAACAGAAATATCTAGGCAACAAATCTCAAGTAGGCCTATCTCTATCTCGGGATCGGTTATTAACGTAAAAGAACTTATGTAAGTTAGCCTGATCCTTGCACAAGGTCGTGGATTTGTTGAAGTTTGAAACAAATTCTTTTAAACAATAGATAAATCTAATGTCTCCTTAAAACATTTTTTTTCGACAAGTTTCTTAATTTTACTTATGATACAATAATTCTTACATGAAAATATTTGTATTGATATTCCGCAGGTCAACCCCATCTTAAAAGAGTAAATTTAAATTTTTAACACAACCGCGTGATGGTTTTGTACATTTCGCAGAATAAAAACATTGCTCTAATCAAATTATTAGGTCTGAAACTTCAAAGCAGAATTGTTCTAATTTTAAATATCAATATGAGACTTATGTCAGTTTTAGCGATCGCGCGGCACCCCCTTAACACAAAAAAAACTTTGATTCAACTTAATAAAATTAATTAGCAAAACCAATGAAAGGGATTTTTAGAACGTAATATACATTATATGCAAACTGCTCACAGCCACTACAGTGTGAACATTGTTACTTCAACCGTAAAAAACCAGGTCACGTGAACACGCTATAGGAACTTGCTCTAATTGGAATCTTAAGTATACACACATAGTTGACGTCAATACTGAGGCGAAAAGCACCTTATTCGTTAGTTGAGACGGTTTCTTTTCCTCTCCGCCTGTGAATGTTGGATAAGCATTACAAGTGAATGAAGAATGGAAGTCTTAGGATTAAAGGCGCCAAGTCGCTAAAGTTTGATTTTGTTTCGAATAGCAGCGATAGTGTTGACAAGACTTATCCATTCAAGCTTTCCACTTGTAGTTCCACTGAACTTACATAGTTAATTGAACGCCGCATGTTTCAACTTCAGGAATTTTATAGAGAAATCATGCCTGTGCCCACATGGACAAAAGCACATAAGAAGATTGGGCCTTAAACCATCACGCTGGCCCAATGCAGGTTTCTGGGTTAATTAATTGCATTGCTATAATAAAATTCAATATTTACGGACAAAATTGAAGACATGCTATAAAATGGGATATTGGTACCTTATGTATAGTAAAAGACATAAAATTATCTTACTCTTACATAAAGTAAGTTAAGGTATATGATGAGTGAGAAAGCGAAAAAATCTCTCCAAATCCTTGCTATGTAAATTGAGGATGCTGATTGAAAGAAAGAAATATTCTAAATATTGTTATGTAAAGGTGTAGAAGAGCCCTGGTGGAATGGTTGCCGAAGACACAAGGGAAGCGCTAGCAAACCAACAACCAGATGGGTCAGAGACAGAGCTGATCGCTGGCAAAACTAGTAGTAGTTTTACTGTCATGTCCAAAATTACATGACCCCTCAAAGGTAAAACCGTTAGTAGTCACTGCACTGATGCTTCCCAGTATATTCTACAGAAATAGGTATAAAGAAGGTCCATTGAGGTGGGTTTTGAGCGGAAACATAGACAGCTATAAACGTTAGACGGAATGTACCGTTAACTCAGCAAGGGGCGCTTAATATACATAATTCTTCTAGTGACGTCACTCTCTGAAGCGTTTCCAGAGAATTTACATGGTAATGAAAATTGTTATTTCAATAGGAGTCTGCATACACATCCTATTAGCATACTTCGTCAACTCTTGTACAATTTTTTCCGCACTTGACTTTCGTTAGGCTAGACAAAATTCGCACTCGGACAGTTTTAGACTCTCTGCCTATTGGTTTAGTGCTGATTTTTGTTTTATGACTTTATATCGTTATTGGAACGAAGTTATTATAGGCAGGGAGAAGTTAACGCGTCCAATATTTACTGACATATACGTGGACAAAATTAGAATTTTTATTCGCATGAGTTCCTACATTTTTTGTAATTCTGCCACAGTTATTTTTAGGTTCTCGCCGAAAAGGGTACCGTACTGTATCACGAAAATTGCTGAAAAATAAATCCATGCAGCAATCACTATCCTAGAATGTAACATATTCGGTAAGCATTAAGGTTTTCAACAATTAACGATTTTGCCGTGTTGATCTTTTGTAACGTTTCATTTTCATTGACGCAAAAACTATAAAAACTAATTTAAACTCAAAAAATCACTAAAAGAGTGATTTGTAAATTTTATTATGCCATAATATGCAAATAGATAAAACAAAATAATCTTTTTTAGAGTTCTCATTGTGACGTAGGTTGTACATTAAAAAAGTAATCTACAATGAGTTTAAATAAAAATATAAACGAGACACTCAGATGTCCTACGAGGTTCGCGTTGTTATTCATGATCATTAACTTTAGAGAGTTCATCTGCATGTCGTTTTACTAAAGCTCAATAAAGTAAACTAGCTTGTCACTTCGATCCTCACGTTCCGATCAAGACTGAAATTTGTGACGTTTGTGTAGAGTCGAATTTAGAGAATGCGGATTAGATAACTCCGCAATGAGTTTCAGGATCGAGTTATCGATCTAGCCATTACAGAATGAAACTGCTGTTTTAAGATACTGTAAAAAATAACAATATGACGTTTATTGATATCTTTTGCATCAACGAACAATCGGCACGAAATTCTTTTGTTAAAAGGTTTTATAGTAGCAACCTTTTACTGATATACGAGCTAGTTAGTAAAGTTTGCTTTTTAAAACAGCTAAAGCTTGATATTGGCTCTTTATGTAAAAAAAACTTTATGTTCTTTAGCATAATTTTTATCTGTGTCCTAAAATTTAATACTGTTATGTTTTCTAAGGTTTACGCGAACACTACACATTGAAATGAAACATGTTTTACGGATCTAATTCGCGTTTTTATTACATTTTATGGTTTTGTTTTTAGTTCTGACGTTTCGTTTTAAAATGTAATAATAAACGCGAGTTAAATCCGTAAAAAGTGTTTTATATCAATTCAATTCTGATCTGAATGTTTTCAACAACATTTCATTATTTTACAAATACTATTATTTCATTCTTTTGGAACATATAATATCCATTGACATGGTATATTCCTTTGACGATTTCCTTGGTCGAGTGGTTTGTACACCGGTTTTCATGGTGTCCCATCTCTGAGGTCCCGGGTTCGATCCCCGGTCGGGTCAATTTAGAAATTATTGTTTTTCTGAATTGTCTCGGGTCTGGGTGTTTTCTATGTATAATAAGTATGTTTTTAAGTATTTTAAGTATGTTTATCCGTTGTCTAGTAACCATTTAACGAGTTTCTTTGAAGCTTCTCTTTGGGCTAGATAATTGGTGTGATTGTAGGAAAGTTTAATTAATTTTAATTTTAATTCCTAAGCTGTAATTAGGTAAGTCGGTGAAAGCCATCCAAATAGAGATAGTTTTACACTTCGATTCAATTCCTTGTTTTGTGACTCACTATGTTTCGTAAAGTGAATTAAGTCAGTTTTATTTAAGTTTTTCCGCTTTACATTACTCTGCTTGTAAGGCATTGTATATGTATGGGGTTACAAACTTATACTATGACGAGAAACGTGACTGGTTGCCTGCCCCTGTCAGGCACAGCATTTGGATATCACCAGTGTATTAAACGATGGTAATTAAACGTGTCTGTTTTCTAACACAAATATTGTGAGAGTAATTATTATTATTCCTGTCATCATCGTCCACTGTTTGGCACAGCCCTTCCCACATTTACAATAGCACATGGGGAGGGGGGGGGGGGGGGATGGAGGGTAACCCATCACGCTGGCTATGTATTATATGATATTATTTGTGTTCATAATTAAAACTTCTCTGTAATTACCTATAGTGACGGTCATGTACTTTTGACTCAACAGCTATGTCAGACAATTCTGGTCGTTTCAACCGTAACAATCATTTGAAAATTTCATAATATGCTAAGCTACTTTTGATGCTGACTGTACTCATCCATCAGTCACAGTCAGTCATCGTTTCTAAAGTGTACCGTAAAATACTTTGTACTGTGAAGAACCGGCAACCAACATAATAAGGGTATCTCCTTTCTCCCTTTTTTATAGTGTCAGAAATATTACAAAATACCCTTATCTTTCAAAGGAGTACGTACCTACCTAATTTTGCAAGTTATTATATTTTGCTTTTTGTTGGGAAAGCCAACAGTTATTTTTTCAGATGTCACACGGTGATTCTTAGTATTACGTGCATTGCCGTTGACATAGTAAAGTAAAGAAATGGGTTATAATTTTGAAGGACTGTAATAATTGTATCTTTATTATTGAAATGTTTGCATTCACAATGCTATATAGACATAGGATAAAATGTTTACTAGAAAATAATCGCTCGAATGGGATCCCATTCGAGCTTTCCTGAGACTGGTTGTTTTTTTCTAGTAAATATTTTATCCTGTAATAATTGTAATTGTCGACATCCCTCTTTTCAAGTTCCTGTGGTTTTAAAGCATCTTGTAAGAAATGCTCATTTACAAGTCAAGAGTGATTGTTAACACGTTGACTGCTATAAAACCAGACACAATTTAAATTTAATTATTTGCCCTGCACTGGTGTCTGCTATGACGCTTGAAGTAAGTGTTGATTATGTAATTAGCAACTGAGCCGTCCTAAATTTAGTCACAATTTCTTAGTTGGTCTTATAGGTACTCTCTCTCTCACTCAAATAGTTGTTCATTGCGCTTGATAGGATGGCAACTATAACCAAACATTTTGTACAAAATCCGGTGCGACTGCTAGGAGTTGTTATAACAGCTGTATCGTAACTTTTTAGTAATTCTCTTCAAACACTTGCTTCACGTCTCATATTGCGTCATGCAATAAAGATACTGTAAACAGTGTTGGAATATCCATCAAATATCTGGATACTGTACACATGCCGTGTGTATATAAAAAATTACGACACGCAGCGTTTCTTTTCTGACTGTCTATTCTATATCTAAGGGTGAGGCGTTATTATCATCTGTTGATGAATTCTTTTATATTTTTCAAATAATTTGTACATTAGACACGAAGATTTGATAGAACACGTTGGATTTGTGCCAATATTGAATTGGTTGATTTACATCAATTTAATATTAATTAATAAACCATTCAATACCATAATTACACCAAACTTGAATATAATATTCAAAACACCTGCTTCAAAATTCACATCGAATGAAAGAAACAAATGTTCAATTAGTGTAGTAAATACAAAACAGTTTGTATGACAACCAACTTCTAATATTGGTAAGCAAGCTGCATACCGAAAAGCAATTAAAGATACCCCTCGGACATAGAGCGACAGTTTATTAAAACTTTGAAAAGACTCTTATCGGAATCGGCTTTTAAAATTAAACGAGTAAAACCGCTGACAATTTCAGCTTCGGCTGTATTTCAATTCCAATCTTGTCTGTCCGCGTTGGAGTTGGATTTCGAGAGTTTGCATTGGAACGCTAGATCTGCGAAAAGTGTTTCGGCAAACGCAATTGCAGCCGTCATGTCATGGAGGTACATGTGAGTACGATTATGCGAATATTATCATTAATCATTTAAAGCTAGCGAGCGGTTAGATTGAAAATTACACACATAAATAATCACGACGACAAAAGCAGTGTCCACTTTTCACCAAATAGCGACCACACATGTGTTCAGCGTGACAGGTGGTGAGCCCATCGCCGCTCTATGCTGTTGGATGTATGTGCAGTCTTTAGTCCGTTAAACCGTTTTAAACTTCCTGAACTCAGTCAATTTACAAATTCATGAATTCCAATGTTATGTACCTACTTTTTTATATTGTTGTTTTTATTTTTCTTACCCAGTGCACATCTAGCCCGATACAAGTAATGGATATAGTTAAATATTTAAAATGTACTTTGTAATGGTAATGAATGGTGACAGAAATGTAGAATGGTATGTGTCAGGTGGAAGCGACTGAACTTTAAAAGTATCTGATAGGGAGTTGTAGATTTCATATTGATTATAATTTGCAAACAAAATATTATAGTATCCGACATAAGACACCGAAAGTATCTTCGTTTGCGGCTTACATAGAAAAGCTGTGTTGCCAGCATAGCGAAAGATCGTGGTAGTGAGAACATTGCATGAAATTTTTACCGTCATCGTGTATTATCTGTCAGGAGGTAGGGCACGAACTTGTTTGACTTACATTATTATAATCACGGCTATCATCCCCTTAAGGGTTAGTCAGATTAGGCAAATGAATGTCAATAGGAATAGGCTAGCTAATAAGCTAGAAAGGTCAATTCATAATGAGGACAGCAAAAGCAGTCCTCCACAGTCCTTGGGTTTATGAATACTAATAAGAATACTACCATCCCCGCTACTCACCGCTACGTGACAAGGATATTTATATTATGATGGCTAAACAGAAAAAATGGAAGTTATAGATATTTATTGATTTTAAATTCAGATTCATGTTTATTCTAGTAAAACATTCCTTTTTAACGATCTTATAACCTTGAGCATTAAAACTATTTCTAGAAACATTTTATTGCAGTTTAATTGCCACGTTCGGAACATTAAAGAGTTTGTTTTAAAGTGTTTTATGAGTATTAAATCTAAAATAAGTGATAGAAATTACTGGCAGCCGCTACTTGAATACTAAGTATGTTTGGTTTGTCCGATATGATTGGTACACGTAACTTGCTAAATGTAACGTTCTGTGAAATGGCCAATAAATTTTTAACAATATTAATAATGCAGTAATCTTGAAATAATTTCAAATGCCTTTCGCAGACATTACTGTGATACTTAGTTAGGGACTTAACTTAGTATCTTTTTTACTACTTAGAAGTTAAATAACAAATGCGAACCACTAACGAGTGCAGAAAATGGTAATACTGTGTAAGTGCCTGTTAAATGTTGGTTTTGTGTAAAAAAACACATAAATCGATGTGCCGTTCGTTGACTTTAAAAACAAATGAAGTCTGTATGTATGTGGACTGTTGATATTAGCCTGCTTGTAAACAATACTTTTATTTGTACAGACATGCAACTCATGCAAGTTTACGAACACTGTTGACATAATAAAATATCAAATCTACGAGGTAGTTAGCACGACATTACACCGTTAGAAGTTACAACAATTTTAGAAAACATTTTATCTACGGTAAATAAATGACGCCTCTACGGCCAAGTATGGTGAAGCGGCTTGGCCCGATATTACGGTAGTCCAAGGGATCCACAGATTATGGGGCTCGTAGTTGAATTGTTATAGATGATGCCTGAGCTGTGTGTTGGCGGACAATGAAAATGAAATGAAATGAAAATGTTATTTATTTTTCTCATCACAAAAGGTACTTAACTGTAAGATATACATGGATGACAAAATTATATTATCCTATCTGTGAGAGACTGATGCCTGAAGTAGGTTTCAAAGAAACCTGGTCTACAAGCACCTACAAGACACCAGGCCCCACTCAGGACTATATTAGTGAACACTTGCGATGAACATTACAGTTATTATTTTTAGACCAACGTAACGTAATAATAGACTATTATATAATCTTATAATACAAGACAACTTATTAAGGTCTGTGTATAATTAGATTTTGTTTTTTTTTCTTATTTAAATAACCCACTTCTACCCACTTCATACATTTTTTACCGTTTATTTTCTATTATATAAAAATTGCAGAAATCAGTAATATGATTGTAAATACCTACATGTGTGTGTTTATGTGTTACTATTATGTGTTGTGTAAGTGTAGTGTAAGAGTTGAATTTGAAACATATATTATTAACAATTGGGGACAAGTAAATTACGTATTACTTATATTGCTAATATTGCCTAGGTCTTAAAAGGTTTTCTGTTGCCTCGTAGTCGAGACTCTTAAGATGATTTGAGACGGTTGTTTTGCATGCAAGTTAGTGAAGAAGATACTCGTAGATGTTCAGGATTAAGTTCAATCTATTATATAAATAATTGCCTAAGTAACAAAAGAAGTTAAAACAATACTACCGACCAATATCTTCCTCTGGGTGTCGTAAAAGGCGACTAACGGACTAAAGACTGCACATACATCCAACCGCATATAGCGGCGGTGGGCTAACTCCTGTCACGCTGAGCACATGGGCAGTTGTTATTTAGTGAAACGTGGACTATGGCAGTGGATTGCTTTTGCAGTCCTCATTGTCTAGTCTTCGACTAACCCTTCGGGGATAATAGTCGTGAGTATATGTATGAATTTACAAGGGACGTAACACCTAACCCTTTAAATTTAAAGGATTAGGTGTCAGTTCAAAAGTTGTTTACGTTTCACAGATATTTAAATAATGAATTATATTAATCGAAAACAAAATTGTGTGTTCATCATGATGAGTAAGGAGCGATTTAGAAAACTCCAAATCATGACTGCTACAAATAATGATTGCATGTCGATCGCTCGGAGAAGACAAACTACTAACGTGCTATTCCGAGAAAAAGATAAATCGTTTTCAATCGACACTCTCCGCTGTATTTCGATGTAATGTTGCGTTGTATATCTTCTGCTATAAAGATGTTACCTCTAACTCATAAAAATTGTTCCCCAGATAGGTAGTTCTGAAATGCTATTCTGTTGGTTGGTTGAAATGAAACAATTTATACGGATTTATTCACGTTTGTAATACAAGTATCCTACCATGGCATGACCCCTTTACGGGCAGGTTCATGGTAATAAGTAGACAGAATTGGTCGTGGTATCATAATTTTTAATATTACTGTTATTATATCAACAATTTTTTTTATTTTTAACTAGCGGCCTGCCCGCAACTTTGTCCGCGTAGCACCCAGTATCCTGTGACAAATACCAAAAAAAATATGTTTTACAAAAACCTTGTGCTGACAATTACGAACACACGAACAATATACATTTTTGAAATTGGTTGCTTTGTAAAGTAACACGTGGAACTATTTACAAAATCAAAAAATAAATGTAACAGCGAAAACGCAAAAGTACCAAAGGAATTGTATCTACATGTCAAAAAAAATGTATAATAAAATTCCCAGTGAAAAAAAAATAACAGTATGAATATTTTAACGATAAATTATATAAAGTAAGTGAGTGGCTTATGGACCAAAAAATTTATGACCTGAACGAATTGATTCTGAACTTTAGAATTGTTTTAATTAAAGATAGTTGATTTGTTTTGTTTTGGCAATAATCATGTTGTTTATGTAATCGTTAACATAAGTTATTTTCATTTGCAAATATTTTTGATTTAACCTTTCAAAACGTATAATCTTTAGATTTAGTCACTGGTAGTATCACCATGCCTAAATAAGCTTTGTCGACGAATCCTTCATTGGTGAAAGATTCTGTCGTCGATTCGCTCATGAATGAATCCTTCTGTCGGCGAAACGTTCTTATTGGAAAGGTTCTGTCGTCGATTCGCTGATGAATAAATCGTTCTGTCGGCGAATCGTTCGTAGTTGAAAGGTTCTGTCGTTGAACAACTCATAAACGAAACATTCTATCGACGGCCCATCCGGCAGAGAAACGTTTGTCGGAGGTATGTATCAGAATTGAACGAATTACTTAATCGCATGTATTAATTACTTTGATTATTATGTATAACACTGGAATAATACAATTATATAAACATTGACATTTTTAATTATGATATCTGAATTTTATAATTATGTATCTTAATAAATTAATTTATCATACTCGAGGATATCTAAATTTTTTTGTGTTTGTAATAATCGAATTTGTAAATGTGATCTCCATATAATTTTAATATTTGCATGCTAATAATTCTGGCAATACGTGTGCACACTATAATGTATCTACCATCTTTGTATACCATGTGTACTTACACAAATAAAGTTTATGAATTATGACCAAAAAAAATTCTTTCACAAAAACCTTGTGCTGAAAATTCGAACACAACAAAAAAAGAATTAGCCAAATCGGTCAAGCCGTTCTGTAATGATGCGCGTACAAAGATTTTGGCATTTGTTTTTTTTATGTATAAAATTATAAAGCAATCATGGAATAATCATTTAATAACAATGACAGGAATTTAAAGTGACATAAGTATTTTTCTAAAGACTCTAAGAAAGAAGAAGCACTCAGCATTAAAAAGTATATAATTATCAGGGCTCCGCCCTTAATTACGTAGTAGTGACCTTCTCGAATGTTGTGCCCAGCATGTGATCGACATGCCTCTTCCAAACCAAACCAGAATCCGTTAATATTTCATAATGTAACCGACCAAATCGTTTAGTAATTGTTCCAAATTGCCACTTACTATTAGAATTATAACTATAATCTCTCACTTGGACCCTCTGGCCCAATTGAAATGTTCTCACATTGGTAGACCCTATGGTTGAGCTGGTTGGTACGTAACGTTTCTTCAGCATGGCGTGAAGGAGTGTCCTTACTGGTCGACCCCCGAAGACCTGTTCATAAGGACTTTTTCCAGTGGCCGTGTTGGGGATTCTACGCAATTGTGACGAAAATTCTTCAGATGTGAACTGTCTGCCATTGTCGGAAACCAAGATATATGGTATACCAAAATCCACAAATATATTTTTTAATTTTGAAATACACCAGGTACTTCTAGTTGTTTTTGTCGGAATAATCTCCACCCATTTTGACATCGCATCTACTATTATAAAAAGGTAGTAACCATGTAAAGGTCCAGCGAAGTCGATGTGTATGCGTTGCCATGGTTCTGTCGGTATGTCCCAGTGATGTAACTGAACCTTATTCGGTTCATTCTGTTTAAAACGACATTGACGGCAGTTGTTTACTAGTTCTTCGATATCTTTATCTATATTTTTCCAGTAGACGTAACTGCGGGCCAATAATTTCATTTTCAATATGGCTAAGTGACTTAAATGTAACTCTTCCAATATTTTACTTCGTAGGTTCTTTGGAATCATGACTCTAGTTCCTTTAATAAGACAATTATCTTCAAGCGTAATTTCGTTGTCATTATAGCCAAGTGTTCGTAAAGTTTGACCCTTTCTCAAAGCTTGAACTAATTGATTATATTCAGGGTCATTCATAGTTTCTTCTGCTATTATATTTCGATTGATATTAGGTGTATTTATTTGATTTTATTGAAATAAGCTATGTTGATCCATTTTGTGTTCAGGAGTTTGCTCTACCGGAAACCTTGAGAGGTAATCTGCATTGCTATTATTAACTGTATTTCTGTATTCAATGTTGTAGTCAAATCCTGATAGAAAGTGTGCGTAATGGAATAATCGCATTGTACTCATTGCTGGTAACATTTTGTTTGGATGAAATATTGTTGTTAATGGCTTATGATCTGTAATGAGTGTAAACTTTCATCTTTAACAATAGTGAAAAAAATTTTTTACCCCCCAAAATATAGCTGTAGCTTCTTTGTCTATCTGGCTATAGTTCTTCTCACTTGAAGTCAAAGATCGCGAAGCAAAAGCAATTGGTCTGTCACTACCATCAGGCATGCGATGTGAGAGAACTGCACCCAAGCCGGTTTTCCGATGCATCTGTTGCAAGAACTAAAGGTTTGTCTTGATTGAAATGAAGTAGAATATTATCACTTACGATTTCTTTTTTAATTCTATTGAATCTCTGTTCACATTCATCTGACCAAATGAATTTCGAATTTTTCTGTAGTAATTTGTTAAGTGGGTGAGTAATTGTAGCTAAATTAGGTATAAATTTGTTGTAATAGTTGCTCATACCTAAGAATGTTCTCAATTCATTAACGTTTTAAGGTCTTTCTGCTTCTAGTATTGCTCGAATTTTTTCTTTATTCTTATGTTAACCTTGTTTATCAATAGTGTGTCCTAAGTAGTTTATACTTTTCTTGAAGAAGTTACATTTGTCCTTATTCAACTTGAGGTTATTTTCTAATAATTTCTCAAGAACTTTATATAATCTTTCTTGTAGTTCTTTTTCAGTGGATCCTTGTATAATTATATCATCAAAGAAACATTTAACTCCTTGTAAAGGAGATGTTTAATTTTGTATGGAGAAAATGCCAACACCATGTACACAATACCAAAATGTAGCTAATTAATGGAATAAGCTTTTTCGAAATGATTTTCTTCAAATAAATGAATAGTTTTCATGTAGAATTTATTTTAATTAACAAATTATAGCAACTTTCGTGATCGCAGGCGGTAATCTGTCAACGTCATGTGACATGTCAAGTAGCTGTCAAAACAAAAGTACTTTTCTTTTCTTTTTCGTAGTAGCGTAAATTGTTTTCTGTAATTTTGGTCCTAATAACAACTCTATATTCCAATACTGACATTGATAATGTTACTTAAAAATTAACTTACTCTTGGCCAGGTCAAATCCAGGTATTTTTACTAGCAAAGCATGTATTTCTATTGGTGTAAGTATAAAAGAGAAATAGACAAACATACATCTGCCTGCTGCTCTGCACAACAATGCAGTTTTCTGAGGCATTCATTCCATCTGTAGACCTCTTAGATTAAAACAACAAAAAGGGAAGATACGGCATTAGCGTCTACTAGTAAGTGAGCCGCTAGAATTAGGCTTAGAGACCTAAAGACACAATTTCACTTCAGTCGTAATCGGTCGTGTACGTACGAGAGAGACTAGAGACGGCAAGGCGCGTCAGTTGAGTAATTGAGTAGGACTATATTTTGATTGACTACAAGTAGGCGCATGCCGTTTCTTCCCTTTTTGTTTTAATCTAAGGTAGACCTATTGTTTTCTTATTGGAGTACGCATATGACACTACTAGTAGTGCCTAGGGTAACAAACGAGTACAACAAACATTATGAGGAACATAGTTTATCTTTATTTGGCTGCCTATAACTGGGCACTAGGAGATTACCCAGATGAGCCTGTTTTTATAGGTACTTAACATTATTTTCCTTTTCCTAAAAGGATTGGTCTCAGATCGCTGCTAGTAGGGAGGAATGGAAGAAGGGAAGGGTGGCCTTTGCCCTGCAGTGGGACAATTGCGGCTAAGAATAATAATAACAATTATATCTTCTATTAGTTTCTTATCATGTAGGTAGAGTTATACTTAAGCTGTTAATTGTAATTGACTGCTAGATTTCAGCGTTTTATTACCTTTTGCTGCACCTACACATAACATAAGAGCAGCACCTCGACCCTTACATCAAATCAAATCTAACATACATTAAAGAACACAACCATATGAGAACATGGTACTAGTCCTAGTGTATGTACTAATATGCATTGAATAATACCTAGTTAAAGTAACACACCTAAGTAGGTAGAGTAGGTAACTGGTAGTAATGAAATAAAACATTTTTACAATTTATGAAGCATAATTAATGTTTATTTTATTTGCAAACTTGTTTCTGGTACTGCGATAATATTGGGGTTCTCTCGTAACTCCTGCACCATTCTCCAGCATCCCATACATAGGTACTAATGCATCCGCTGGAAGCTGAAAACACAAAATTGTTACCACATCTATCTATACTATTATAAAACACTGAAGATATTTATAAAAAACTAAATGAGATCGACTATTTAGTGAATTGTGAGCTCAAAATAATTTTTTTGTCATCCCCCGTACAGTAGAACGAAGATATGGGGCATAGTGTTTCAGGGCAATTATATAAAAAGATTTTTGATAAATAAGACTACTTACTTCTCTTGAAAACATTATTTCTGAGATTATATTTCTCTCAGGACCATCTCCCTACATATGTGTCCGTCTGTGGAGCAAAGAGGATCTGCACCCCACGCAAACCTTTCTATCATACGTGATTGCTTGATCCTCGTTCCTATCAACAATTACATTCTCTATTTGCCTCACAGCATTGTTTGCATCTTGTCTGCGAATATTTCGCTGAGCAGCCACCCAACAAGCATAGTAAACACACACATCCACTATTAGGTATCTGTAAACAAAGAAATCATAAAATGTGAGGAATGTAAAGTAATTTTTTTACATTAGATCACTCACTTGTGTCTCTTGAAAATGAAACTATAATAAGATACCTGTCTTGGACTAATTCTTTCCGCGAGTTTATTTCTTTCGGGGCCTTCTAACAATGCATGTGATCTTCTGCACCATACACAGACATTTGAGTCCTGTGATGCCAAAGTTCTAGGAGGCCTGGGATTTTGACTAATGAGCCCCTAAAGTAGACCCAGCATGAGTAACGTACTAATCCTCCTTCAGGAATCTACAAAAAAGACCATAATTTAAATCAGTAAGTAATTCATAAAAAAATCTAGGTAAGTACTTCAATTATTATTATTTGAACATGAATTTATACTAAGTATTAAAAAAGTTAATCAATACCTGTCTAGAATAAATTCTAGCAGCAATCAGTTCTCTCTAAGGTCCTTCTGAGATAGAATGTGATCGTCTTTAAAACAATGCTGATCTGCACCAAACGCAAACATGTTCTTGATGGCTAGAAGCTTCATTTTCAGTTAATGACGTTCCTACACCTAGTCCTGAGAAACATGGATGACAAACTATTCCATCAGTGTCAACCTAAAATTCAGAAGTTTGTTAATAAACTACTATTTATTTTGTCTTGTGAAGAATGTGTTAGGTTCTAAATAATAGGAAAATAAAAATGCAATAAAAATAGTTTTTCATAAATACTACATGTTTAATGTAAACTGTTACATTAAAAGTATTATCTATCTATCTACATGCACTACTAACCTCATGTCCAACATGTTGTTCCAAGATTAGTAGGTACCTAGTAATTCTATCCCCAGATGCCAGATAATGGTCTACCGAACACATCTATCTGTCCATCACACACAAAGAAGACATTGTTTGCTGCCTGAAATAGATATTATATTTAGTTTAATGTATTTCACTTTGATTATAGTTACTGTTATTTCAATAGAGAAGTGTTCGGAATCTATTTCCTTGTAAAGAAGTGATAATAAGTATTTTATTAATTCTCTCGTAAATGCCTAATTAAAATACGAAAAACTCACCTGAAAACAACGAATGTAGGTAGTAGCAACAATGGTATTAACAATCTAACAGGTCAATCAAATGCAAATCCAAGTCCGGGATAGCAGGCCGAAGTCAACAAGTGAGGCAGCAAACGAAAGTCCAGGATAGAACATCTCCTTTTGTAGTATTCTGTACATAAATTTTTGCCACAAACTTGGAGCTACTTTTACTCCGAACATTAAGCGGTTTACTTTGAATGTGCCTTTATGCGTGCTGAGTGTTTGTAGGATAGCGCTATCTTCGTCCATTTGCATATTAAGATAAGCTTGACAAATATCCAAAGTGCAGTAATACTCTCCGCCATTCATTTCTGCGAATATATCTTCTATGATAGGTATGGGGTATTGTTCATCTTTAATTACCTTGTTCAGTGTTACTTTATAATCGGCGCATAAGCGAATGGTGCCGTCAGGTTTCACGATTGGTACTACCGGCGTTCCCCATTCAGAGTTTTCAATTTTGGTAATAACTCCTTCTTGGCATAGGCGTTCAATTTCTTTGTCTACCTTCTCTTTTAGAGCGTAAGGTATACGCCTAGGCTTGATGAAGATTGGTGTTGCGTTTTCCTGTAATATCAAATGACCCTTGTAATTTGGAATACATCCAAGCTTTCCATCAAATACTGGTGCAAATTTTGTAAGAATTTCATCTAATTTTGAATGCGAGCTGTCAATTGTCAGTTTTTTTATGTCTGCTAAATTAAGTTTAATTTCTCGTATCCATGATCTGCCGAATATGGCATCCACATCTTGTCTAATTATGAAAAGTTTCCCGAAGAAGTGTTGATCTTTGTATTTACATTTTACATATATAACTCTAATGGGTGTAATAAGTTCACCTGTATATGTTCTCATTCGTACTCTTGTGTTGAATATTTTGTTTTCTAATTTAAATTTTTTGAAATCTTTCTAAGACATGGAAGATAGTGCAGCTCCTGTATCAAGTTCCATCTGAACTTTCTTGTCTTCAATTACGACGTCAACTATAAACTTATCAGAGAAATCAAACCTGATAGTGTTGATATCGCAGTCTAAGCTTTCAGTGCCACTTGTATTGGGTTCATCTAGTTGGTTATTCTTATTCTGTCTTAAAATTTGAAGACAAACACGGGCTAGATGACCTGTCTTTAGGCATTTCGTACATGTGGTATTACTGTGTCTGCATTTATTTGCTCTGTGGTCAGCATCCCCGCAGCGATAACACTTTCCTTTTAAATCTTTAATTGAGGTAATTTGAAGACGTTGTGTACTTTGTGTACGAGAATTAATTTTGTTCTGGATTATATGTAACGGTGCTTCAGTATTTGATTGCAGTTTACTTGTTATAAATTCATTGTCAGTTCTAGCCATTTCGGTCGTCGTTGCTAATTGAACTAATTCATTAAATTTTGTACTTTGGTTATCTTGAAGTATTTTTGTTCGAATATTACTGTCACGAACTCCTCTGGTCAATTGTAATGATAAGAAGATGTCAGTAATAGGTTTTTGACAATTGTCACAGTTGAATTCGCATTCATTTGCTAATCGTTTGAGTTCTGTGCTAAGTTTTGGCATGGTTTCATCATCGCCTTGAATACGTGTTATGAATTTATGACGTCGTGCCCACACAGTGGGTTTCGGATCAATATATTGTTCCAATAAATGTACCAAGCTCTGGAACTCCACCTGGGTTGGGTCATCTGGTGCGCAAAGATCACAAGCTCTTTCATGTAGTTCTGGGCTTAAGGAACTATAAGTAACATGTAGTTTTTTATTTTAGAATTTTGACTATTCGTCATGTATAAGTTTTTGAAACTTTCATTATGTTGAAAAGGTTGAAAGTTAATTTTTGGACCTTTATTTGACCTGAATTTTTACTTTTTTTTTTTTTTTTTTTTATATAAGAGGGAGGCAAACGAGCAGGCGGGTCACCTGATGGAGAGTAATCACCGCCGCCCATGGACACCCGCAAAACCAGAGGAATCGCAGACGCGTTGCCGGCCTTTAAGGGAGGAATAGGTTTAAGGAAGGAATAGGAATTGGGAGGAGGGGGGGGGGGGGGGAAGGGGCCTCCGGAACCCTCACTGGTCGGACGAAACACAACAGCACCAAGTGCCATTATTTCACGCCGAATATTAGTGAGAGGGTGGTATTACGCCGGGCGAGCCGGCCCAATGTGTGCTGCAACGCAGCGTGGCTCTACCACTCAGTTGGTGTCACTCATTTAGCACCACCCAGGGATCACGTGTAGGGTCTCAAGAGTAAACCTACGGACGCGAGCAACTTTGACCCCCAGAACTTTTTCTAAATACACTTCCTTTAAAACAACATTACGTATATTATTTATTTGATATACCTAATACTCATATTCTCTAACATCTTATTCTATAAAGCTATATTGGTAGAATAATTATATTCTATAACTTCATTTGACATAATTTTTGCTTAAAAACAAAAATAACATTTTAACCCTAAATTGATTTCAAATATTGTCTTAAAAAGTAATACGCTGTGTTTTCGTTATGGTTGTGCTAAACAAGTCAGTGTCAGAAACGAATCGCGGCAAAACCGACTCCACGTAGACTTGTCTGCCCTACGCTAGAGTGTAATTTAATCCCGGAGCCGTGACAGAAAAAATGCCTGCTGCATGCCTGCTTGCATGCTGCATGCCTGCCTGCATGTTCCATGCCTGCCTGTAGCATGCTGCATCCCTGCCTGCATGCTGCTTGCATGCTGCATGCTTGCTGGCATGCTGCTAGCTTGCATGCTGCTTGCTTGCATGCTGCTTGCTTATTACATGAGTAATGTTTTATATAATTTGATTATTATATCAAATGTACATTATATCAAAAGTACATTATATCAAAAGTACATTATATCAAATGAAATTATAGAATCTAAAATTATATTAAATGTTTATTATATTAAGTTAGTTGTTATATCAAATGAAATTATATGAAATGAAATTATATTATCTGAACGTTAGACCATAAGTATTTATATCAAACATTACACACCTGTTTTTCTAATAAGTAAGTATTTATTAATTATGCATGCAAGCATGCCTTCAAAGATCTTAAAAAGAAAATAGTCACAGTAAAGATGTGCGCTGTGTAAAATACATTAAATGTAACAATATTATTTATAATTTGGGTGGTAGATATTAGATAATCACATAATATCAATAGATTCTTGAAGCCATCTGGATGGTTCCCTAACATTACTTCGATTTATTATTCAGGACATTATATCGATTTTGTGAAAACATCGCTGTTTTAATATAAATATGTAATCGACGTACATAGTGAAAGTAATACAAAAGTAAACAAATACCGAAGATCATATTTTTTTAAGAACACTACATAAGCTCCAACAAGCCCCTGCATAAGAAACAAAAGAATACTACCAACCTATCAATTCTCTTGTGTGTAATAAAAGGCGACTTACGAACTACGGACTGCACATACATCCAACAGCATAGAACGGCGAAAGGCTCACTACCTGACTACCTGACACGCTGAGCACATGTGCAGTAGTTATTTGGTGAAACGTGAACAATGGCAGAGGGCTGATTTTGCGGTCCTTGTTGCCTAGTCCCTGATTAACCCTTAGGGACTATTAATCATGATTGAAATAACAGCGGTATGAACATAGTGTGTAATAACCGTGTCGCAAAGCGGTGAAAGAATACTACCACACCCTGTCTTCCCTTGGGTGTCGTAAAAAGCAACTAACGGACTAAATACTGCACATACTTCCAACAGCATAACGGCGATGTGCTCACCATCTGTCACGCTGGCCACATGTGCAGTTGCTTTTTGGTGAAAAGCGGACTATGGTAGAGGACTGCTTTTGCCCTTTGGGGATAATTGTCGTGATTATATGTATGTATTTTAAGTAGGTACATATGTTCGTAACCACAAAATATATGTAAAAATATTTCGCTAGAGTTTTTATTTCTATTACCTACGCTTTCCCTGTGTACAGTCAATTTCAATAATTTATGAGTGTCTCTGCGCTTTATTTCATTTTTATGGCAGAAGTTTTGACAGCTGTTATAGACTGCTAAGATTATTATTGAACTCCACTGTACATGACTTATTTATAACTTACTAGTTGCCCGCCCGCGACTTTGTCCGCGTGAAGCCCGTCCCGGTATACCGCGACGAATTTAAAAACAAATTGTAGCCTATGTGTTGTTCTGATGTATAAGCTATATTATTGTACAGTTTCATTAAAATCCATTCATTAGTTTTTACGTGAAAGAGTTACAAACATCCATCCATACTTACAAACTTTCGCGTTTATAATATTAGTACGATGGTCTAAGCACTTTTATTCAATTTTATTCGGTAGTGCCAGTAGTATCACCACTAACTTTACGTGATTGATTTCTTGCATTTCAGCCTACCAACCCGGATTGTACCCCCTGTTCATGTCCGAAGGCCTGTGCCTGGTGATGCTGATGATGATATCTGAATCCAAGCATCTATCCGTTTTGTACCGATACGAGTAATACCCCCAACGAGTTAGCTAAGACTAAGCATTGAGGACCCCAAAAGAACTCACTGCCGCACACGGGTCCAGCGCGGATTCCCTAAATCGCAATTCGTCTGATTATCTAAATTACCAGTTTCTCACTTCGTACACATAGAGCAGTCTTTAGTCTTTTAGTCGCCTAAAGAGGAGGTTTAGATTTTTTAAAATAATGTTGTACCGTCAATTCTTATAAATCTTTCACCATCATCATCGGCCTATAAACTTCCCACTGCAGGGCACTAGCTTTCCCACTTGGACAACAGCACAAGGGGAAATTGTTTGTAAGGATAATCTCACACTGATCCGTCATACACTATGCTCAGAGTATCTGAAATATCGATTCGGTTCCTATTTTAGACGTTTTCATAATTTCGTTCCACGGTCAAGCTTTTGTAATACGCACATGCTACGTAACTTTGAAGCTTGTTTTGTATGCTTTAAGTTTCAAAATATGATAAATGCCAAGGTATGTGTTTAATGTTGGATGTACAAGCACAGTTACGGGCATGAAGTTACGATTGTCCACCTTCATTAAAGTATTTACTTATAATCGATAACTAACTTAAACATTATTATTGCTTAAAGCACCAATGCTTGTAAAAACGGACTACCTCAGATAGGACTCGTATGTTCAACCACTTGCAAACCCGGTTAGTGCTCTTCCTATTGATCTAGCGATACACTAGGTTCCAAAGGATGTATTTTTACAAAATGTTATCAAACGGTTTTTTTATGAAGCAAAACAACCCGCAATAGGACAGCGTGGTGGAAAATGGCTCGGGATGCCCAAGTGCTATTGTTCATGTGGGGAGATCTAAGCGCAACAATGGGACGTTTAGAGTTTACACCTAAGCTGAACGATCGGAAAACACATAATTATATTTTTATCTCTGAAGGGTTAGTCAGAGACTAGGCAAGGAGAACAGCAAAAGCAATTCTCTACCATAGTCCACTTTTCACCAAATACTGCGACTGCTCATGTTCTCAGCGTGACAGGTGGAGAGCCCATCGCCGCTCTATGCTGTTGTTAGTACGAGTATGTGCGGTCTTTAGTCCGTTCGTCGCCGTTTACGACATCCAAGGGAAGAGAGGGGGTGGTAGTATTTCTTCAATGCTACGCGGCATGGTAAATTAATTTTAGTGCGCTTTTATACATGGTGTATTATTTTTTTCGTAATGTGAGTGGGTGAAGCTATGGTCTCTTCTACCCCTCCGGGAAGCCGGCGTGTGTATGTATTTAAAATTAATATACGAGTATTTCATTAGAAAACCAAGCTTCACAGTCTCGCTCACCGTCGCGCGTCGCTTAGTTGCTTGCTTGTCGGTGTTTTACAGGTTGTACTTCGGAAAGTGTGCTGTTGAGCTACACGAGCTCATTCCACCGTCCCCTTTTTACTATCGGGAGTCCAGACGTACTTACCTACTTGGTTGATATTCCACTCATACGCACCAAGCATTATTCGTCTTCATTCATAAGGCGTAAAGCCCGAGTGTATAAGCTGCTTCTGGGCAAGCTCGCTCTATTCTTCGGCCTGTTCTTAATCCTACGGATAAGAATGTGGCCAAGAGCAAGACCATATTATAATGAAGACTGCGAAGTTAATAAACAGATTTTCCCTCTTAACATCCCATTCGTAAATATTATATTATTAGATGAAATGACTTTGTATCGTTCTTTCAAAGGGGATTGATGTGTAGCTGAGATTCTATTTCGGGACTTCAGATGAGAATATCTTTCGAAGGAACAATGAGAACGCTTTCGTTTGGATCGGATTATCGTGGAAGTAAATTAGGAACGAGGACGAAACAAGGAAAGTCAAGGCGCCACAGCTAAAAGACGTTCTGAATGGGTAGTAGGCAAAATAAATTATGGACGATACAAAAGCATTTATTTATAAGCCGTATGGTAAAGTAGCTCACTAAAAGAATACTATTCATCCCTCTCTTTCCTTGGGTGGTAAAAAGCCAAGTAACGGACTAAAAACTGAAAATAGAGCGGCGATGGGCTCACCACCTGTCACGCTGAGCACATGTGCAGTTATAATTTCGTGGAACGTGGACTATGGCAGTGGACTGCTTCTGCAGTTCTATATTGACATATCAAGTTTTTTAACAATTGACAGGTGCCTTTAAAATGTCGTGTGTAATAATAATGAATGACGTCTTTTGAATATTAATTTTATTATTATCTTTTCATTATTATTATATAAAATATAAAGTGGGACATGGTTAAATTCTTATTATAATGTTTGTGATATTTTATTAATCATTTAATTTTTAGATGCACACGCTCTTTGACGGCAAAATTGACGGACAATTTAATTAAATTCTAACATTATTACTCTATTTCTGTGAATAAATATGTTTCATTTTATTTCTCATTGCCTAGAGTCTGAGTAACACTGGATAATAGTAGTGAGTGAATGAAACCCGCGACATCCGGACCTGACACCAGTGCGTAGTTATATGACCACTAGACCTGAAGCTCGAAGATCGGGTTAAGATGGACAATAACAAAATAACAAAAAAAAAATAAAATTGTTGTATAATTGTTTCACTAATAACAAGATTATATTTGCTTGTGTACTTACTTACACATTATAATCACGACTATTATCCCCGAAGGGTTAGTCAGAGACTAGAATATGACTACCGCAAAAGCAGTCCTCTGCCATAGTCCACTTTTCACCAAATAGCGACTGAACATGTGCTCAGCGTGACAAATGGTGGGCCCATCGCCGCTCTAAGCTGTTGGATGTAAGTGCAGCCTTCAGTCCGTTAGTCGCCTTTTACGACACCCAAGAGAAGAGAGGGGGGTAGATTCTTTCACCGCCACGCGACACGTTAAACGGCTTATGTACTTAAACATACTTTTAAAGTACATTTAAAAAAAGTATTCCTCAATCAACAAAATTGTAGGGAGGGGGTGGGTTTCGGGGTGGAGCAGTGATCGGCATAAGGATATTATAAGGATTTTATTGTGGCATTATTACATATTCTGGTCAGTCAGGTCAGTGTGCTCATGTTAATCATATTGATATTGTGAATTGCTAAAGCAGGATTTATGGATATATATGTTTTTTTTTTTTGCATGTACCTACCCATTAAGAATAATAGCTTTAAGAGATAATGGAACTGGCTGAAAACCAGCGCTACATAGGCATTATGTCTATGTTGCATCTAGCTGAGCCGGTAGCCTTTGGCATACAAATTGTTAATGATATAATAATATGTAATTTATACTGTCATAGATGTAAAATAACAAATATGTGCCAATAAATTATTTTTCATTTTCATTTTTAACTTTCTTCAATTTAGACTTAGCGTTAATTAATGCACAGTTGTCTGTAAATAAAAATATCGACGCGAGCGGGCTGCGTGCACTCTCGAGGTCAAACACATACGCACGGCAATGTCAACAAATTAATCAGCCTGTGAAATCAGATTTCAGGCTACATTTGTTTTACGAGGCGCACAAAATAGAATTATTAATACATAAGTTTATTACTAAAGCGTATACCTTCTGTTTTGATATTATAAATTCACGGTATGATGTGGCGTTAGCAGAATGATTAAATTTTACGATTGTGTTTAATTTTAGCGGATTGCTCAATGGGATTAGGCGAATCGGCGTATCTAAATAATATGTTAAATTTACACTGTTATTTGAAAAAGTGCATTAACTTAGACTTGGTTTAAGACTGACAATGTCTTAATTAACTTTTAAATAAATGTGGTATACGACATCAATTTTAATTTAGGTTTAACTTATTAGAAATAATGCTATTGGTATTGGAAATATTGAAGTAATTTCAAATGTTTTAATTTCAGATTTAGGCGTGACATGATTGTATTTGACATGGAATTTAGCTGCTACTGTAGTATTTTAGAAAAAAATAGTAATTGTATTATAAGAATAAAAGATCTTACGAATTCACCAGCACATCTATGGTATCAAAGGTAAAACAATGTTAGAGCGGGTTCAAAGGAAGTTTTGACGATAACTGTATGAAAGGCTGTATGCGAGATATAGATATAGGATAAAATGTTTACTAGAAAAAAGTATGTAATTTAATGTTGCTCTG
This sequence comes from Scoparia ambigualis, assembly GCA_963921215.1. Lineage (NCBI taxonomy): Eukaryota > Metazoa > Arthropoda > Insecta > Lepidoptera > Crambidae > Scoparia > Scoparia ambigualis. The sequence continues at coordinate 24,280,262 of OY992522.1, read as the reverse complement.
GAGAGCAGTGGACCGGCAATCCAAAGGTCATGGGTTCGAATCCCATTCGAGCTTTCTGAGACTGGTTCATTTATTTTCTAGTAAACATTTTATCATACATATTTGAATCCTTATCCGTTCGTGCATTGTAATAAGTATAGACTGGTACGAATTTAGTCGTAAGTGTGCATTAGCCTATAAAAGTCCTACTGCTAGACAGGCCTTCTAATATTGGCACCAGCACGCGGGAGACTGGGCCATCACTCATCACGTTCGCCCAGTGGGCCCGTGGGCTTTGACGACTGCTATCTTACGACAACCACCGGGACCAAGCAACTGTTTAAGGGGGGTTAGGCGGTGACAACCGTAGCCAGCCGATGGCCGGGCGGGGGGGGGCAAACCGATATAAATAAAGGAGGCGATTGTAATAAGAACGGTGCAAAGCTCCATTGTGTAACCTCTACAACCTCTTCACTGTACCACTGTACATAGAGGCGTGCCTAAGGTTTCAGAGTAGAGCAACTTTATTTTCTTGTGATTTTTAACATTTCATTACGTATTTTTTTAGCAGCTGCCCCCACCTCCGCCCTCTGGCGACGCCCTTGGGCGGTGAAAACGGAAAAATTTGCTGTTCTCTATTAGCTGTTATTTAAAATACGATTGATAAAAATGTGAATAGCGCTTACGAATTACCGCGGACCCCGCGCCGCGCAAACCCGCGAGGGCCCGGAATTTTCGCTGACCGCACCCCCCTTAACGTGCCTTCCGAAGCGCGGAGAAGCTCGAGATGTTTTAATGAGGTCAGTGCATTGCCGCAGTCCACGTTTCACCAAATAACAACTGCACATGTGCTCAGCGTGACAGGTGGTGAGCCCATCGCCGCTCTTTGCTGTTGGAAGTATGTGCAGTCTTTAGTCCGTTAGTCGCCTTTTACGACACTCAAGTGAAGAGAGGGGGTGGTAGTATTCTTTCACCGCTGCGCGACACGGTAACGATTGCGTAACTTATTTAATTCAGATAGTTGGTCAATACAGGTAAATACCTATATAGAGGCTAAATAGTTACTAAGAAAAAGATGTGCTGACGGAGTTGTGTGGAGCTGTGGTGGAGGCTGCGATTGTATAAAGAATACTAATAACCCCTCTCTTCCCTTGGATGTCACAAAAGGCGACTAACAGACTGAAGACTGCGCATAGGACACAAAAAAATGGAAGTCACATCAAACACCTACTAAAGTAAATGAAAGGATATGAAAACAATGCATTTTATTAATTTTAGACATCATTTTTCATACTAACATTTGCTGCTTAAGAACTAAGTACCTACACAATCGATATCTAAATAGAAATAGTGTTAGTTTTATTTTTCAAAACGTCCGGGTTCGATTCCCGAGCTAAGTACAAGTTTTAAAAAAATGTTTGTATTCAGTTTTTCTTGTTACTAAAATCGATGACATGGTTCCTGAGAACAGATGTTCGTATGTCAAGTTTCAGACTCCCCCATCTGACCCATGTTATATATAAGCTTGTGTCCACGAAGAATAAATCGGGTAGATTGGCGTTTCTAATGATCAATTATGATCTAAAGAAACAATAAATCTAAAATATTCATTATAAAATATTGGGATTATTAATATTTTTAAACGAAAAATCGACAATAATACGTATTCAGTCATATGACCTTTGATTATATAATGTCTAGATAGAGTCTCGACCGCGAGAGAGCGTCCAAAAAAATATCAGCCAACTGTTGGCCGCTAAGCTCAAACCTATCGCTCAGTGCCATTTGTGTCGCCGCAAAAGATGCACATCTTTTGCACGCCTTTTAATTTTACTAAGAATGACGGTTTGCGCTATAAAAATATGCAGAAATTATAAAGGTCGACATAAAACAATTAGAACAATTACCTACCATCGGTAAGTAACCATTGAATTGTCATAATGTAGTTTTATCGTTAATTTTGAGCGAAGCGTATTTTGCCGTAATTCGTAACCCGCCAATTTCTGTGTTGCCTGCCCTAGGGCACGCAAAATTCCCGAGTTAGTATTAAATTTTAATAAATATTTATTGAGTAAATGACATTTGAAATATATATATATATATATACAGTCGTGGTCAACTAATTAGGGACAATCTCTAGTTAAGCCAAATTGTGAATTTATTTTTTATTTTCCAACGAGTCTTAACAATATTCCATATCTTTTACACGTAAGTATAATTAGTCATTGATGTGCCCGATTATACAAACAATAACAACTTCTTAAACATTAAACCTCTTTACAGTATAGCTGATAGATTATCAGTGTGCTATTTGTTCAAAGAATGCTGGCTGGCCATTTTATTAGGGACACTGAGATATTGCGTTCTATTTTCAAAATTTGAATCTCAATACTTTTTTATTTCTTCTTTTATTGTTTTGTGGTAGTTTTGGCGGCAATCCAGATTTTTAATTTTAAGTTTTGAGAATTATTTTGAAGAAATATGGGCAAAAATAAAAGTTGCGATCCAACACTACGAACAATTATCATGAAGTTTGTCGAGCGTGGTTGGTCATACCGAGGGATAGCAGAACATTTAAATTGTTCAAAAACTATGGTATGCAATGCAGTGCAACATTTCAGGCGCAATAACACAGCTTTAAATGTGCCCAGGACAAAAAGATCGAGAAAAACAACTCCGCAAGAAGATAGAATGATAACCAGGTTAGCTAAGAAAGATCCGTTTCTAGGCTCTATTTTAATTAAACACGAAGTGTTTGGGGCAGACGAAAGAGCCGGTGTATCAGCGAGGGCCGTTCGACGACGTCTGGTAGCAGGGTTGTTCGGAAGAGTGGCTCGCAAAGTACCGTTGTTGAAGAAAGAACATAGAAATGCTCGTTTGGCGTTTGCACGTAAATATGGACATTGGACCTACGCCCAATGGCAACATGTATTATTCTCTGACGAGACCAAGATTAATTTAATTTCTTCAGATGGAAGGCAATACGTACGGCGTCCTGTAAAAGCGGAAATGAATCCAAGATTCACAAAAAAGCAGGTGAAACATGGCGGTGGAAACATTAAAATTTGGGGTTCATTTTCTGGACGTGGAGTGGGACCTGTGAGAAAAGTTCAGGGTAACTTAGACCAACATCAATACAAAACAATATTGGAGGAAACTATGCTTCCCTATGCTGAGGAGCATCTCCCTATTATATGGACGTTTCAGCATGATAACGACCCGAAACATACCGCCCGTTCAGTCAAGTCGTTTCTTACCAGTCAGTCAGTATCGGTGCTAGATTGGCCAGCAAATAGCCCGGACCTCAACCCAATTGAGCACCTTTGGCACGAAATCAAGAAAAAAGTTTCAACTTATCGTACCACAACTTTAGATCAACTTAATCAAGCTTTTTGTGAGGCATGGGCAAACATTCCTATCGAAACATGTCAGAAACTGATAATGTCTATGCCACATCGGTGTCAAGCGGTAATTACTAACAAAGGTTTTGCTACTGGGTACTGATTTTACACGTAATAAAATGGAGCTTTTAAAAATATTATAATACTGGAGATTATTCGTTTTGTTTAACTCTATTCATCATTATACTTTACTGTCCTTAATTAAATGTCCAGCTACATAATTATACCTTAAAATTTAATACATGTTCAACCTTTGATATTAAATACTTTTTTCTATTTAATTATTCTCTTATTTACAGCCATTTATAGTATAGTAATCGGACCAAATTATGCAAATAATAGGTGCTGAAAAATCAATAGGGTTTTATATTTATATGTACATAACCGGTTATTGCTCTTCACTATCTTGAATGTCCCTAATTAGTTGACCACGACTGTATATATACAGTCGTGGTCAACTAATTAGGGACAATCTCTAGTTAAGCCAAATTGTGAATTTATTTTTTATTTTCCAACGAGTCTTAACAATATTCCACATCTTTTACACGTAAGTATAATTAGTCATTGATGTGCCCGATTATACAAACAATAACAACTTCTTAAACATTAAACCTCTTTACAGTATAGCTGATAGATTATCAGTGTGCTATTTGTTCAAAGAATGCTGGCTGGCCATTTAATTAGGGACACTGAGATATTGCGTTCTATTTTCAAAATTTGAATCTCAATACTTTTTTATTTCTTCTTTTATTGTTTTGTGGTAGTTTTGGCGGCAATCCAGATTTTTAATTTTAAGTTTTTAGAATTATTTTGAAGAAATATGGGCAAAAATAAAAGTTGCGATCCAACACTACGAACAATTATCATGAAGTTTGTCGAGCGTGGTTGGTCATACCGAGGGATAGCAGAACATTTAAATTGTTCAAAAACTATGGTATGCAATGCAGTGCAACATTTCAGGCGCAATAACACAGCTTTAAATGTGCCCAGGACAAAAAGATCGAGAAAAACAACTCCGCAAGAAGATAGAATGATAACCAGGTTAGCTAAGAAAGATCCGTTTCTAGGCTCTATTTTAATTAAACACGAAGTGTTTGGGGCAGACGAAAGAGCCGGTGTATCAGCGAGGACCGTTCGACGACGTCTGGTAGAAGCAGGGTTGTTCGGAAGAGTGGCTCGCAAAGTACCGTTGTTGAAGAAAGAACATAGAAATGCTCGTTTGGCGTTTGCACGTAAATATGGACATTGGACCTACGCCCAATGGCAACATGTATTATTCTCTGACGAGACCAAGATTAATTTAATTTCTTCAGATGGAAGGCAATACGTACGGCGTCCTGTAAAAGCGGAAATGAATCCAAGATTCACAAAAAAGCAGGTGAAACATGGCGGTGGAAACATTAAAATTTGGGGTTCATTTTCTGGACGTGGAGTGGGACCTGTGAGAAAAGTTCAGGGTAACTTAGACCAACATCAATACAAAACAATATTGGAGGAAACTATGCTTCCCTATGCTGAGGAGCATCTCCCTATTATATGGACGTTTCAGCATGATAACGACCCGAAACATACCGCCCGTTCAGTCAAGTCGTTTCTTACCAGTCAGTCAGTATCGGTGCTAGATTGGCCAGCAAATAGCCCGGACCTCGTACCCAATTGAGCACCTTTGGCACGAAATCAAGAAAAAAGTTTCAACTTATCGTACCACAACTTTAGATCAACTTAATCAAGCTTTTTGTGAGGTATGGGCAAACATTCCTATCGAAACATGTCAGAAACTGATAATGTCTATGCCACATCGGTGTCAAGCGGTAATTACTAACAAAGGTTTTGCTACTGGGTACTGATTTTACACGTAATAAAATGGAGCTTTTACCACTCACTCTTGGATTTTTTTGACAATTTTTTGACAGTAACTGTCAACGTCAAATTTGACAGAATGGAGCATAGACTATGCTATATTGTGCGATAACAATACATAAGATGAACAACAGAACCGAAATAACCAAACTTGTTCGTACTAAAGTAGTCTGTAAGTCTATGAAAACACGGTACAAAGTCAAGTGTGTTTTTGTAGGTGCGGTCTCATGCGACCGCTTGGGGTTTGAGGGGTTAAAAATATTATAATACTGGAGATTATTCGTTTTGTTTAACTCTATTCATCATTATACTTTACTGTCCTTAATTAAATGTCCAGCTACATAATTATACCTTAAAATTTAATACCTGTTCAACCTTTGATATTAAATACTTTTTTCTATTTAATTATTCTCTTATTTACAGCCATTTATAGTATAGCAATCGGACCAAATTATGCAAATAATAGGTGCTGAAAAATCAATAGGGTTTTATATTTATATGTACATAACCGGTTATTGCTCTTCACTATCTTGAATGTCCCTAATTAGTTGACCACGACTGTATATATATATACTGATGATGACTATAAATGTATGAAATGGTCAACGCTATATAAATATAATAATGTATTTGCAGTCTTTAGTCCATTAGTCACCTTTTACAACGCCGAAGAAAAGAGAGGGGTTGGTAGTATTATTTTGATGAGCGCATCGCCGCTCTATGCTGTTGGTTGTATGTGCAGTCTTTAGTCCGTTAGTCGCCTTTTACGAAACCGAAGAGAAGAGAGGGGTTGGTACTATTATTTTGATTAGCTCATCGTCGCTCTATGTTGTTGACTGTATGTGCAGTCTTTAGTCCGTTAGTCGCCTTTTACGACACCGAAGAGAAGAGAGGGGTTGGTAGTATTATTTTGATTAGCCCATCGCCGCTTTTTGCTTATGTTGTAAAATGTATGTGCAGTCTTTAGTCCTTTAGTCGCCTTTTACGACACCGAAGAGAAGAGAGGGGTTGGTAGTATTATTTTGATAAGCCCATCGCTGCTTTTTGCTTCTGGTTGTATGTGCAGTCTTTAGTCCGTTAGTCGCCTTTTACGACACCGAAGGGAAGAGAGGGATTGATATTATTATTCTGATGAGCCCATCGCCGCTCTATGTTGTTGGTTCTATGTGTAGTGTTTATTCCGTTAGTCACCATTTACGACACCGAAAAGAAGAGAGAGGTTGGTAGTATTATTTTGATGAGCCCATCGCCGCTCTATGCTTTTGGTTGCAAGTGCAGTATTTAGTCCGTTAGTCGCCTTTTACTACACCAAAGAGATAAGAGGGGTTGGTAGTATGATTTTGATTAGCCCATCGCCGCTCTATGTTGTTGAATGTATGTGCAGTCTTTAGTCCGTTAGTCGCCTTATACGACACCAAAGAAAAGAGAGAGGTTGGTAGTATTATTTTGATAAGCCCATCGCCGCTCTTTGCTGTTGGTTGCAAGTGCAGTCTTTAGTCCGTTAGTCGCATTTTACTACACCGAACAGAAGAGAGGGGTTGGTAGTATTATTTTGATGAGCCTATCGCCGCTCTATGCTGTAGGATGTATGTGCAGTCTTTAGTCCGTTAGTCGCCTTTTACGACACCCAAGGGAAGAGATGGGTTGTTAGTATTAGTTAAATTGAATTAGTTATTATAAAAGATGAAGGTGGGTTGATATATGTCTCATCTGACGTCTATTCTGTTTGAAAACCACTGAAACAGTTATTCGTCAGTTTATTTAACAGGACTATGTAATGACAAGCACTAATTATATATTATAGTATCCACAGTGATGAAAAATTTTTTTGAAGATGTGAATCTTTTTCCAGTAGACACCGATCATATCTGCGGCATGCTTCACCAAGTTAATTTAATAAGATTGGTTGTAGAAAAGTACTTGTCAGTGAGGTATTATTATAAATTAAAATTGGACAATGTGAATAGCAACGCAAAATCTAAAAGAAAATTATTCAATATCAAATACAGAGAGGGATGTCATTGATTTTTTTTAACGTGATACGAATAAATCAAAATGCATTGTCATTGTTTTTTTTTCATTGAATACACAGGTATTCACTGGATATCGAATAATCGAATGCATATTTACCTAAACTTAATTATTCGCTAACATATTATTTTCATTTAAAAAAAATTATTGGAAATTCGGGTAGGCTGATAATGTTGGTTCATCACGAGAAAGTACATTTCTCCTTATTCCGGAATTTTTATCCGCAAATACCTAGGTACGTATGCATCCCGTTCCTTTCTTGCCACTGTAATACTGATACTTATACATTGCGATTTTTTGCAGCGATGCAGTCGTGCGACTGCATCGCGATTGTGTCGCTACTTTTATTAAGGCGGTACAAGGATTTGCGACTGTATCGATGCTGCACCGCGATTGTATCGATGCTAAATAGCGACTGAATCGCATTTGTAGCCCGTCTTTTCTCTTTTCTTCAATTTTTAATCTTTTCACGATTCTACCAATTGAATTTGGCAACTTTCTGATTCAAACCAGCAAGGAAAGAGGTTGCGAGTTCGAATTATAAATTATAAATATACTTAAATAGCATAAAATATATTTGTATAGTTATATATATTTTGTGTATAATTTATGTATGTATATTTAGGCTAATTAAGTTAAGTGTTTCTTTTTTTTTCCTTATTTAAATTGTTATTCTCTAAATTTTAATGTCACCGCCTACTAAAATTTATGTGCATCTTCACTGGTTGACTGTTAGAGAATGCCTTATGGCATTAAGTCCGCCGTTTGCTGTATTATTGGCAAAAAAGTTTAAATAAATAAATCATTTATTTGCGAAATATCATGTACACAACATTGAGATGTAAGACAATTTAAGGTATCAACAATATTCTTCCTTATGTGTGTACCACCGCGCTAGGGCTATATCCGCCTGTGTACGTAAATTGGAGGAAGAATATTTGTAAACAATTCGCCCTTAGAATGAGTTACCATATCATTTAAGAGATTTTTTAGTAATAATAATATCGATTTTGAACATAATGGGATCACAAACCAAGAAATTTAAAACGGCAGTCACTTTTTCTAATTATATCTTCGGAATCGTGTTTAGAGACCTTTTAGATCCCCAGATATCGATTTTTAACATGATCGGAGCATAAACACAGAAATTCAAAGTGGCAGCCAGTTTTTTTAATTCTATCTTCAGGATCGTGTTTAGAGACCTTTTAGACCCCCAGATATCTATTTTTAACCTAATCGGAGCACAAACCAATAAATTCAAAATCCATCCATCCACTTTTCCAATTCTATATTCAGAATCGTGTTGAGTGACCTCTTAGGCCCCCAGATATCGATTTCGATCATAATCGGAGCATAAACACTAAAATTCAAAATGGCGGCCAATTTTTCCAATTCTGACCTCGGAATCATGTTTAGAGACCTGTTAGACCCCCAGATATCGATTTTGAACCTAATTGAAGCACAAACCAAGAAATTCAAAATGGCGGCCCTTTTTCCATTTCTATTTCAGAATCGTGTTTAGAGACCTCTTAGGCTCCCAGATATCGATTTCGATCATAATCGGAGCATAAACACAGAAATTCAAAATGGCGGCCAATTTTTCCAATTCTGACCTCGGAATCATGTTTAGAAACCTGTTAGACCCCCAGATATCGATTTTGAACCTAATTTATTTATTTTTTATTTATTTATTTATTATCAGGCAACAAAGTTACAATATAACAGGCCCATAGATACATACCTTAAAAACTAACATATACATAGCTTATAAACATTTATTGTTAGTATAATAACTTAAAACTACCTATGTTAGTAATTTACATAGCACTGGCTTGTGCTGTTTCGGTGGTGGTAGGCAATCTCCCGCGGAAACGCCGGTACACCACGCCCTTCGGCCAAAAGTCCTCCTTCATAAAGGTGTCGTCCAGCTTAGCTGTTGGGACTCGCACCACAAATGCCTTAAAACTGACATTATGTCGCGATTCCAGCGGCTCCACCCTCAGAAGGAAGTTGGTCTTTGTCTTAATGTACTCAACCACATCCTGCACTGTGATGGTGTGGTGCAGGCGCGACAGGTACATCGGCGTAGTCGGCGTCGCAGCCGCAATTGAAGCACAAACCAAGAAATTCAAAATGGCGGCCACTTTTTCCAATTCTATCTTCAGAATCGTGTTTAGAGATCTTTTAGATTCGCAGATATCGATTTTGAACCTAATCGGAATACAAACCAATAAATTCAAAATGGCTGCCACTTTTTCCAATTATTATTCTTTATTCAGAATGGTGTTTAGAGACTTCTTAGACCCCCAGATATCGATTTCGATCATAATCGGAGCATAAACACAGATATTCAAAATGGCGGCCAGTTTTTCCAATTCTGGCCTCGAAATCATGTTTAGAGACTTATTAGACCCCCAGATAATGATTTTGAACGCAATCGGAGCACAAACCAAGAAATTCAAAATGGCGGCAAAGAAAATAATCCCTAGTTCCCTACACTCTCATGGACTTACATACTCGTACACTCTACACCAATCGTTTTAATTTCCTCACACACAATATTTTATAATAATAAATACCTACCTACATGTGATTTCAAGGCTTCAAATAACTTACTAAACTTTATTAAACTAGCCTGCACTAGCCCGACCTGAAAAATACTCCCATTTCAAGGGGTATTTCTAAGAAACTGACATCCCCGTCTCACGCACACTACGATAGCAGCGCGTCTATTAGATAGAAACGGTACTGTCGAACTCGTAAAAGGTTGGGGGGCGTTTGTTTTAATAACAACAACCTTTATTTAGTATACGAGTTCATTTATTGTATACTTTTTATATACATTTACAATTACATATTTACAATATAAAAATAACATGGTCAAGTCTACCCATGTTGGCACTTCAGATCGTTCTCCACAATTCCCGGTTTGACATCTTGTCATTTCAAATTATGTTTTTAATAAATTACTATAAAGTAAAACCAGCCAGCGCCCTAACATGGTATAAACTCTACAGTACGCACACTAGCCTATAAAACCCGGCACGTTGACAATCGCGTAAATGCAGCGGAAGGCTCCATCTAGACATTATTTAATCAAAGCATATGACATTAAACGGAAATCAAAAGCCGTGACGTCACGCCATGCCAAATGTCATTTTATTGTTGTGACATTTCTATAGAACAAGCCTCGAACGAAACGAATGTTTGGCACGGCGTGACGTCATTTACTTAACATGGCGGTCTTAGGGTGTTACCACACCAATCGATCGATCGTCGATCGACGGCATCGATCGACGTCGATCGAAGTTGATCGACTGGTCTGGTAGCTTTAATCGATCGACGGATGCCGTTCGTCTAACCCATCGATCGACGGTCGGTCGACGTTGATCGATAAACCCCGGCTATATATCATCAGTTTCTTTCGAAATGTTTTCAGAAGAGGACTCGTTGTTCTTGGCCAGTACGATGTTGCTCGTACTATTATTACGGAGACGCAAACGCAGAAGAATCTGGATGCGGCCGTTTTTTAAAGCCAAAGATCGCTTATTCTATTCAAATGACATTTTATGCAGTGGTTTTTGTTTTTTTTTTGCGTTGCGATTGTCATGAATTTCGAGGTTTTTTTTTATTAGACAACAGAAAACTAGCTCCATTCAAAAATATCTTGGGGGAGGAAGGGACGGGGATGAAGGGGATACGGTAATGGTAACTTAGTAGAATATTTGTTTTTTCCTAAAAATAACACAAATAAATAAATAACCTAACATAACCTCAAAATAAAAACATCTTGAAAACTATGCATTTCCGCACTTTGGCTCCCCCTCCCCCTCCTCTTTCCCCCTTTTTCGGTGGTGCTAAATCTAAAGTGCTTCCCAAGGGGTTTGGGGGAATATCATTTAGCATTTTAACGTTCATAATATTATCACTCATTATAATCAACTTTAAGCATAATCAATGAACTCTATTATTACGACTAGTATCCATGGGCACTAAATAAATTTATAAAAAAGTGAAGCGGCCGGCGCGTCTAATCAAACAGCTCGATCTTACACCCAATCCATTCTACCGGTCGATTGTCGATCGACATCGATCGATAGGTCTGGTAGACACTGTCGATCGACGTCGACTAATCCATTCTACCATCGATCGCTGCCGTCGATCGACGATCGATCGATTGGTCTGGTAACACCCTTAAGCGTTTTTGCGGTAAATTTGAATCGAAATATAAAAACGCAAAATAAATACTGTAAATGATCGATTTTTTTTAAAGTAATGTATTTTTAGGATAATATAGGTAAACATGTATCGTTTTAATATGATTTTGAAATTTTGTCAAATGTAGCCTATTGTTGTTTTGTTACACTCTGTATAAGCGCTTGTGGAGCCTGTCTGATTTTCCATATGCGCTTAAGTGCGCATTACATTTCGCACATCGATAAATTGGACGCGCATGTATGCGTTATGATGACAAGTCCGCTCTTAGTCTACTAGGCGTCTTTCGCGGGAGCTTTAGGGCGTATAAGGTACAAAACATGCGTGTGTGACAGAAGCACTCGTTTGCGAGAGTACTAATTAGGATCTACGCGATTTAAAATTACCTACCTATTCAACAATCATTCATGCCACCATATATGGGTCCACAGGAATACGATTTTTTTTATATATAAGAAGGAGGCAAACGAGCAGGCGGGTCACCTGATGGAGAGCAATCACCGCCGCCCATGGACACCCGCAAAACCAGAGGAGTCGCAGATGCGTTGCCGACCTTTAAGAATGGATTAGGGTTAAGGAAGGAATAGGAATTGTGGGAGAAGGGGGGGGGGGGGAGGGGGAGGGCAATACGAATTTTATTGTTGACGTAAATATTACAATTCGTTAAGCGTTGTCAAATAAATATTCAAAAAAAGTGATGGTATTCTTGTAATAATTATAAGAACACCATCACTTTTTTTGAATATTTACGTCAACAATAGAATTCGTACTCTATATAAATCTAATAACACCTGTTAGGTGTTTATTATAGTCACTTCTGTTTAATTCAATTTCTATAAGCGTCAACGTTTTCAAGAAAATGTTACATTCATTGGTAGCGTGAGTGCAAATGTAATTCGCTTTATTAGGATTGTGGGCAATTACGAATTCCTAACGTGTTGCCGTGCCCACACATTCTTATATCCGTAACATTAATTACGAAAGACTTTGGCTAACCCAAAGTGACCTTACAAGATACTTATGAAAGCAGAAAGTCTGCTACAAATACATAGAATATGGCTTAACATAATAATTTACTTGTATGTATAGTTTTCTAAGGTTTACGCGAACACTACACATTGAAATGAAACTCTTTAGATGAACTTGCGTTTAATAAGAACCTACATTTTAAAGTTTTACTTCAGTTCTGACGTTTAGAATCCTTTACTTACCATAGAATAATTACTAAATTTATTATTCTGAGTTTAATTACAGGGTCCGTGGTCACAGAGATACTGTCTCCCTTCCATCAGTGGCCATAGACTTTAAAATGTAGATAGCTGATGCATGTCGCGTAGCGGTGAAAGAAACTACCACCCCCTCTCTTCCCTTTGGTGTCGTAAAAGGCGACTAACGGACTAAAGACTGCACTTATATACAACTGCATAGAGCGGCGATTGGCACACCACCTGTCACGCTAAGCACATGTGCAGTCGCTTTTTGGTGAAAAGTGGACTATGGCGGAAGACTGCTTTTGCGGTCCTCATTGCCTAGTCTCTGACTAACCAGGGATAATAGTCGTGATTTTAATTTGTATGTGTGTATGATAGCTGTTAATCGTTGAATAGTGTTTCGCTAGAATTGGCTATTTGACAGTTGTAACAATAAAAATATGAAATATGTCGGATATGGTAGTTTATGACTTAACGATAATTATCCAATAGTTTTTTTTTAATTTAAATAATTTGTAAATTTTTTTTTTTTACAAAATAAATTTGCGATTTTTTATCTGTGGATTACAAGACCCGAACACGTGCGGAAAGAGACGGCCATGATTAAGGTTCATGTGACGTCACATTTCACAAAATTATCAAAAACTAGCTGTCAGGTTTCAAGATAAGTTTCTATATTTATTGAAATGTGACGTCACAGAGCAAAATGTCACGTGACCAACCGTTTTCGCACGAAATTGGAAATCAATAAAGAAAAATATGTTTTTTTCTGTTAAATAAAGCTTTTTTCGAGAAAGAAAATATTGTACGGGGTATAAAATAAGCGCTGCTAACTTTTTAAATACTTTTTCGAAAACTGTCAAGTAGCCAACACGTACGTATAGTTTAAGTTTCATAAATTAAACTTTTTGACTGAGTGGTAGAGCCACGCTGCGTTGTGGCACGCATTGGGCCGGCTCGCCCAGCGTACAGCGTAGACTAACGAATATCCGACGTGAAATAATGGCACTTGGTGCTGTTGTGTTTCGTCTGGCCAGTGAGGGTTCCGGAGGCCCATCCCCTCCCCCCCTCCCTCTCACAATTCCTATTCCTTCCTTAAACCTATTCCTTTCTTAAAGAACGGCAACGCGCCTGCGATTCCTCTGGTTTTGCGGGTGTCCATGGGCGGCGGTGATTACTCTCCATCAGGTGACTCGCCTGCTCGTTTGCCTCCTTCTTATATATTAAAAAAAAAATGAAACGTACACTGGTAGGTACGTTTAGTTTGAACACAGACCGTTATGTGGTCTGTGGGTTTGAGTCATCGTTATCGTCATCGGCCTGTTTGCGTCCCACTGCTGGGCACAGCCTTCCCATATTATGGACAACAACACACGCCTCCTGTTGCTGCACACTTAGTGCAAACAGCCGAGACGGGAACGAATAAGCACTCTACATCGGCTGTTACACCTTCCTCAGACGAAGTTGTCCAACACGTCATTGTAGAGTACAGCTCTCTATCCAAAGTTACACGAGTACTCGGTTGGTGGCTTCGTTATATGCATAATGTTCGCTCACCAAAGGATAAACGAGTAGGTAATTTGACGATCTACGAAATAAAATCAGTGTTATCAACTTGTATCAAATCGGTTCAATCTTCAGCGTTTGCCGATACTATAAAACTCTTGCGTCAACGTAAGCCTATCAAGGGCGCCTACGTCGCCTCCATCCCTTTCTCGATGAGCTAGGTTTTCTTCGAGTTGGTGGGCGACTGGTCAACGCCAACTTGCCTTTCGATAGTAAACATCCATTTTTGTTACTTCAGTCGCATGCTTTCACAAATCTTCTCATCGATCATTATCATCAGCTCTACGGTTATCCAGGTCCTGCTATTATAAGGGCTATCATATTGCGTAGGTATTGGATTGTGTCAGCTAGACGTGTAGTGCGGCACAGGATTTTTCAATGTCAACGCTGCTACAGACTAAAGGCGAAACCTATGAATCCATTCATGGGCAACTTACCTGCCGATAGAGTCACTCAAGCTAGGCCCTTCCAAAGGGTTGGGTTAGATTTCGCCGGACCGTTCAAAGTCAACGATTCCAATGCTCGCAAACCTAAAATCTTTAAGGCTTACCTATGTGTGTTCATATGCTTTGCAACCAAAGCGATGCATTTGGAAGTAGTGTCCACCTTGTCTACTGACGCGTTCTTGGCCTGTTTAGATCGATTTGTTTCGAGAAGAGGGTTACCTTCTAACATATATTCCGACTGTGGCACAATTTTTTTAGGCGCACGCAACTATCTTATGGATATTTATCTGCTTAAAGCTCAAATCGATAGAGACTCAGATAAAGTTCAATCTCATCTAAGGCGACTAACAGACTAAAGGTTGCCCATACATCTAACAGCATATAATGGTGAGTCCATCGTCACGCCGAGCACATGTGCAATAGCTATTTGGTGAGACATAGATTGTAATAGTCGACTGTTGCGGTCCTCATCACTTAGTCCCTGGCTAACCCTTCGGGGGTAGGTAATAATCGTAAGTATATATATATATATGTGTGTTTCTTTATAAAAGAAGGAGGCAAACGAGCAGGCGGGTCACCTGATGGAGAGTAATCTCCGCCGCCCATGGACACCTGCAACACCAGAGAAATCGCAGATGTGTTGCCGGCCTTTAAGCAAGGAATAGGGTTTAGGAAGGAATAGGAATTGTGAGGGGTGGGGGGAGGGGGGGAAGGGCCTCCAGAACCCTTGCTGGCCGGACGAAACACAACAGCACCGAGTGCTATTATTTCCCGCCGGATATTAGTGAGAGAGTGGTATTACGTGGGGCGAGCCGGCCCAATACCGATTTAGCACCACCCAGGGGTCACGTGTAGAGTCTCAAGGGTAAACCTACGGACGCGAGTAACTTTAACCCCAAAATGCATGTAATTTATTATCAAGACAAAATGTTATCGGTAATATAAAAAGAAATCACTTCACGACCTTTAAACTAATCGAAATCAATAGTTGCATACAGTAACTGTTAACCTACAAAACTAACAGAAAGAAAGCTACAAAAGTCAAAATATATTTATTCAATAAACTCAAATAGGTACTTTGAATCGACCAAATCTTTTTTAACCTACCACCCATTCAGGACATCATTTTTTAACTGTGGCAAAGAACGGGCGCAAGAAACCACAGCGCACAGAAGCAACGACATTTACAAAAAAAAAATATGACGTTACCAGGTCATAAAATACAAAATATGAATTTGAGTGTAAATAGTTTATTTTAACATGATGCTCTATTTAAATTAATTATAGACAATTAGAAATAGCTGTTGGAGTACTTGGAGCATTTCAGACCCAAGCTGTTTTGTTTTCTGTGTAATCTGACAAAATCTGAAAAAAAAGAGGACGTTCTGTACTATCAATTGGTGTTGTTATGAGTAAAACTGAAGCCAAATCTCTAGGGCAACGAAATCATGCCGCGCCGCCATATCTACAAAGTGAGTTCGGTAACGTAATTTGTCGCCCAGTCACTACTTTTTAGTTCCTGACAACGTTACGTCGCGTAGGGACGTCGTCGGGTGGACGTGGTAGGGAATAGGCTAGAGAGATATTTCAAGGAACTATATAGATACATTTATTTACGATAGTTAATCAGAAACTTGCAATGAGGACATCAAAAGCAGTCCTCTACCATAGTCCACTTTTCCCTAAAAGCGACTGCACATGTGCTCAGCGTGACAGGTGGTGAGCCCATCGCCGCTTTATGTTGTTGGATGTATGTGCAGCCTTTATTCCGTTAGTCGCCACCCAAGGGATGAGAGGGGGTTGTAGTATTCTTTCACCGCTCTACGCAACACAGTAATATGTATTTATACGGTAGATAAAATTACATATTTATTGCAGCAGCTTAAAGCAAATCACCTTGTCAGCCTCTATGTAGGTAATGTGTTATGTCTGCTATTATGCGGCTGAAGCAAAAGCTGGCAGGAAACCTTCCAAATTTATAGCCCACTTATTCAGGCGCGAGTTAACCCGTAAACCGTCGAATTGCCCCACCATCCGTTACGTACCTAACCATAACTTTCTCCCCTTCAAATAAAACCTTAGCTGTATATACCATTGAGGTACTACAACTAGAGACACTCCGAAGCAAGTTTTTGCGGCACATGGGCTGAAAACGCCTCAGTCATTGTGAGTGATTCAAGCAATTTTTGACCTTGCGGTCGCAAATCAATGCGAAAAAAATTGCTTAAAAAGATCTCTAGTTATAATACCTCAATTGGCTACTTGACAGTTTTCGAAAAAGGAATTTTAAAATTACAAACGCTTATTTTATACCCCGTACGATATTTTCTTTCTCGAAAAAGCTTTATTTAATAGGAAAAAAACATATTTTTTATTGATTTCAAATTTCGTGCGAAAACGGTTGGGTCACGTGACATTTTGCTCTGTGACGTCACACTTCAATAAATATAGAAACTTATCTTGAAACGTTTTTGATAATTTTGTGAAATGTGACGTCACATGAAGCTCAACCCGGATCTTGTAATCCACAGATAAAAATCGCATATTTATTTTGTAAAAATAAAATATTTACGAATTATCTTAAAAAAAACTATTGGATATTTATCGTTAAATCATAAACTACTATTTCCGACATATTTCATATTATATTGTTACAACTGTCAAATAGCCAATTGTATATTACATTAAGAATTACAGACATTGTATTTTAAATACGGCAGCTATGAAGAAAACGTGTACCTTAGAGAAAAGTTAAATTACGTCCTGTGGGAATATCGGAATAAAAAGTATTCTATGTGTTAATCCAGGTTATAAACTATCTGTATGCCGAATTTTATCCAAATCCATTCAGTAGTTTTTACGTGAAAGAGTAACAAACATCCATCCATACTCACAAACTTTCGCGTTTATAATATTAGTAGGATACGTAACGTAACTGAGCAGCACAAGACCGGTCGAAGTGGAGGAGCCTTTGTCCAACAGCGAACGTCTTTAAAATTAAATTTGTTTACGCTTACACCAATTATCTAGACCAATATGAGTATTCTTGTGAAACTCGTTAATATAATAAGGTAACGGATAAAATAAATATACATAAACATAGAAAAAACACCCAGACCCAAAATTCAGAAAAACAGATTTTCTCTCTCCCGACCGTGAATTAGACCCGGGACCGCAGAGATGGCGCGACGCCAGGCCCGGCGTGTTTCGGCTTGAACTTCCCAAAGCTGGTCAGAACTACCCACATGTACAAACAATCCACTACGCTGGGTCTATGCGGGTCGGTGGGTACGTTAGAAGCTGTATGGTAGCAGGAGGAGCATGGAGAAGCTCGATGGCGCAGCGGCTAGCGCGTTCGGCTTGCGATCTTGCTCGCTAAGTAATTTTCGCAATGCCAGGTCGCTGGATGGGTGACCATATTTAAAAAATTTAAGATGACTGTCGTTAAAACCCACCAACACGTATTGGGCCAGCTTTTTGGGTTATGACCTAATATCCCCGCGTGCTATTGTCCACGTGGGAGGCCTGTACCCAGCAGTGGGACGTTTATAGGCTGATGATGATGTATGGTAGCAGCTCCGAAACCGATCTCTTCCCTCGGGTGTCGTTTATGGCAACTAACGGACTAAAGACTGCACATACGTCCAAAAGCATGGAGCGGTGATGGGTTTATCATCACCACCTAACACGCTGAGCACATGTGCAGTTGTTATTTGGTGAAAAGTGGACTGTGGCAATGGTCCTCATTGTCCAGTCTCTGACTAACCCTTCGGGGATAATAGTCGTGATTATATGTATGTATGTAATGTATGTATGTATTTAAAGTATAACTTTTGTTACAAACAGTTTTATAGGAGAATAACCAAACCAGCCTATTCGATATCTATTGCGTCTTAATCATTCACATATCAAAAGTGTTCTCTTAAGTTATATTGATTACTGTTAAAAATGGTTTTCTATAGAACGCTGCGTTAAGAGTCAAGTGATAAATAAATGCTGAACTGAACTTATAGTCATACGATAACAGTTGTCAAAACCTCAAAATACCTAAAAAGTCTTAAGCTAAAAATGAAGATAGCTTCAAACTCCCGCATGATATTGCAATGTAATTTTTTCTTCACAATTAAGAGCATTGCTGCTATTGATTACTATTTATTTCATTAAAGCGCTGTGTTACGCTAGCTAGCTAAAAAACTAGCCTAACTCCCATAGTAAAAAGGTCATTCTCCTTTATTTACAATCCCGTATAATGTATTAAACTTAACCTTGCCTCAGAAGTACCTATCTTTCTAAATGGCAAATTGAAGTGTATATTAAAAGATAACGTCGTCGTGACACAAATAAAATGGAACCTTTAAGTAGTTAAGTAATGAAAATGCCTTTTTTGTAAATGGATTTAAAAATACTTTGCTTTATTATTGTACAATGGTAAATGTGATTTTGACTAAACCTTTATTTAGAAACATTTTGTTAACCTCTTATTCTCAATGGATTATATTTATTTCTTATTTTTAAATTGCGAATATTCATGGAAATAAATGAACGTTAAAACCTGTTTTACGTAATGATAGTCTTTCGAGAAAAAAATAATCAGTTTTCATAAAAACATAAAACTGCTCTTGATAAAAGACGACTTGCCTCAGGTGGAAAGCAAACCCTTGACCTTTCGCTGTCCAGGCTCTTCCAACTAAAACCGAAACACAACAATGTAAAACATTACTGCTTGGCGATAGAAACTGGTACTATTTATCAAAAACTTATTATGAATACGCCTTATAAATTTTAACAAAAAAAAATAATAAACACAAAATCTATCAACGCGCAAACTCTATTGTTTCATTTATAATAGAAAGTCGGCTACATGGCTTCACCGACCGGCGCCCAATTAAAACTTGAGACTTGCTTCTTTATGAGATACGGAACAAAGCTACTGCGATAAAACGCTTCAGGAAGTTCAGCAACTTTGTTTGCGTGGACTTAAGACTTGATAACATATAAAAGTGAAGTAAAGTAAAGCCTACGTACTGTCCCACTGTTGGGCGAAGGCTCTTTGAATTAAAGTCTTCGATACAATTGGCTATTTGACAGTTGTAACAATAAAATATGAAATATGTCGGAAATGGTAGTTTATGATTTAACAATAATTATCCTATAGTTATTTTTTATTAAGATAATTTGTAAATATTTTATTTTTACAAAATAAATTTGCTTTTTTATCTGTGGACTAAAAGACCCGAAACACGGGCGGCCATGATTGAGCTTCATGTGACGTCACATTTCACAAAATTACCAAAAACTATCTGTCAGGTTTCAAGTTATGTTTCTATATTTATTGAAATGTGACGTCACACAGCAAAATGTCACGTGACCAACCGTTTTCGCACGAAATTTGAAATTAATCAAGAAAAATATGTTTTTTTTTGTAAATAAAGGTTTTTTCGAGAAAGAAAATATTGTACGGGGTATAAAAATAAGCATTTGTAACTTTTTAAATACATTTTCGAAAACTGTCAAGTAGCCAATTGATGGATATTGACATCAAGTATATATCAATTTTCCTCTATAAAGATTGAATCGTGCAATATATACCTAT
Organism: Scoparia ambigualis; assembly: GCA_963921215.1. NCBI lineage: Eukaryota > Metazoa > Arthropoda > Insecta > Lepidoptera > Crambidae > Scoparia > Scoparia ambigualis. The sequence goes on along the minus strand of OY992522.1, from coordinate 24,259,960 downwards.
AGGAAAATGTGTTACTACCAGAGTCATAAAAGTATACTTAATGTGTGTTCCCGCCAAAGCCGGGACGGCCTTTCAAACCGTACCGCCATCGGTATGGCGGTTGACTCAGCGGTTGTTGACGACCGCGTCCGCCTGTCTGCCGCGGCGCCACCGCTGCGCGACCCCGCCGCCGCTAGCTGGGTGAGCCGCGCGAGCGACGAGTCTGTCTGCTAGCTAACGCGAGACGCCCACAAAATACGCGCGCTGCTATCTGCCTTATTATAGTGACTCCTGAACCTAAAGTGAAGAGCCCGACCTAAACGCCCTTAACCAGTGCCCCTAGTGAACTGTTAAGTGTAGTGACTGTGCGCCAGGAACTCAACCTACCCCGCCGACCGTGGACAGCTCGTCTCCAGGTTCCTGTGTATCCCTGTAAGTACTTCACTATCCATAACCTACCCAACCCACATCTTTTATTTCGCCGCTGTTACTGCGAACGCCTTTCGCCGTAACATTTCTGGTCCATCGAGCACGGAATACCTCTAAATTTCATGGTCTTTCGACCATAATCAGCCCCGAATCAGCCCTTAACTTTGATTAATTATTTACAGTCCGCTAAAAATAATGTTTCATAATTATATCTATTTCACTTCCTAACATTTATAATTTCATCTCCATACAAAATCTTTTCTGCACGACAGTCGTTGCAAAGTTGACCTACCTACACGAATAAAAATTCGTGTTTCGGGTATCGTGTTCCAAATAAAAGTTCGTACCTGTATCCGATTCGTGCTAACTCCTAGTTAATTTACGCTAACAAGTTTAGTGTTTATGTTGTTGATGTTGATTTTATGGTGTCATACAATGTCTTTGTGATTTGAGCGAGCTAGTGTACTAATTGTGTAATACTTGTACTAATGATGCGTTAGGTTTAGTAGTTAAATTATTGCGTTACGTTTGCGTTTTACGTTTTTCGGTTGCACATATAACTTTGGTTACGTAATAACACACCCGCGTCTAGACGACGATATTGTTGTTATTCCCGTTTTATTTTTTAAGGAATTTTTTATGTTCTTGTCGTGTTAAATCGGCTCATTCTTGTGCGTGCTCACCACAAGAGCACAGTACTTCTACACACGTTCACACGTTTGCCCACTAGTGGGACACAGACAGAGTGTCCCAACCTTTTTAATTAAGTTTTTATTATTAGTTTATTTTTATTTTTTTGTTTGCGACTGACTCATTCTTCGCGCCAGTGTCGGCAACAGGTCTGCCCGATTGTGAGCGCCTTGCCCAACAGTGGGCTACGGATAACGTGTTTTTTTTTTGTTTTTGTTGTTTTGTTTGCTTTTTGCTTGCGGTCGGCTAATGTTACGTACGCGCGTTCAATAAGCATACATACATATACACAGACATACCTACACATACACACGCGTTTGCACCACCCGTGGGCCATATACAAGGCGCCCCAACTTAGTTTTGCCTTCTTTATTGTTGCGTTAATTTTAGCCCATTTGCCCTTACCTTAGTAAACAAATACCTCCAGCCCAACTATAGAATATATACAGGGTGTTGTTCTTTTTACTGCCTTTAAATATGTTAAATTTTTTTTATTTTTTATTATTTTTTTTGTCTCCTTTTATTCATCGCGATGCCGACCAAGTCACAAGCCGCGATATTTAGGGAGGCCGCCAAAGCTTTACACCAGCTCCTAGAGATGGGATCACTGATCATTGCTGGCGACACCAAACATTCCATAACGGAATTCAACGTGCGTTTCGCACAGATACAGGGCATAAAGGAGAAGCTGGACTCAGTGTATTATAGCATTCTTGACGAGGAGGACCTGGACGAGAAGACCGAGAAGGCATACACTGAGAACCACACAAAAGCCTCCGGGGCGTACATTGGGATTCTTGTGGCTAGGGAGGAAATCTTACCCTCTTCCACGTCATCCCCAACCCATAGCGCTCAGCCCAGTTTCGGCGTCAATACGCCCACAGCCGTCCTCCCCAAGATAGCGCTGCCCAGGTTCAGCTCAAAAGTGGAGGACTGGCCTTCCTTCATTGCGCTGTTTAGGAGTCTGACTGACGACATGGCGACCCTGTCGGACGCAGTCAAGCTCCACTACCTATTCTCATGTCTCAGCGGTGAGGCATTAAGTATGGTGTCCCACTTAAAGGTCACCAATGAAAATTTTGCCGTGGCCATGGACATCCTCACCAAGCGGTACGAGAACCGCCGGGTTCTCATTGATAGTTTTGTGGACATCATCCTGGGGCTGCCAAGCATCCATACGCGCTCGAACATCCGCACACTGTTCCTCACGCCGCTTATATCGGCTCACTGTTCCCCTAAACAATTTAGATTTGCCCATAGGAGACTATTACGTGTTTGTGTCAATAGTGGTGCGGAAGCTCAAGGGCGAGCTCCGCACGCTATTTGAACGCAGGCACGGGTCTAGTAACACCCTGCCCACGTTAAGGGACCTTATCTCCTACCTCGAGGAGCACGCGCGCTGTGTGGAGACAAAGTTCTCCAACATAGCCATGGCTCAACCCATTCAGCCCCAGCCCGGCCCTTCTCGTAGCCGCGCGCCTCCTCAGTTGCCCCATCGCACTTATGCTCAGATGGCTCAGCAACAACCCGACCATTACCGTGGCCGTTCCTCAGCTCCATCGCCTCACCGCGCCCATGAGCAGCCTACTCACCAACCGTTCCGCCCAGCGCAACAAATGCGTCACCGCCCATCCACCTCCCCGGCTCGCAGTCAGCCCTTCCCCGTATACTCGGCCTTCCAGCAAAGCTGCTCCTCATCATCGTCCTCGTCCTCTTCCTCACGCTCGACGTCCTACTGTCCCTATTGTGCCACTAGGGGACATACGCTTATGACGTGCAGATGGTACAATGCCCAGCCAACACAGGGCCGTTGGGACTTTGTACAGGCACGCGAGCGCTGCCAGCGTTGTCTTGGCCGTCACTACGAGAGCGAGTGCAGGTCAAGGGGGGCATGCAAGAACTGTGGGAGTACGAACCACCACACGTCCCTCCATCGACCAGACGGCCCAACGCACTCAGCTCATTCGTCGTCTGTACATGTGCCCCCACCACAGCTGACAGAGCACTCGAGGGAGCGTCCCAGAAACAGCAGGCGGCACGAACCCGCACATGCCAAACAGGCGCAACCCAGCTCTGCTCACAGAGCCAGCCCGCCCAGGTCCGGTTCGCCAGGTAGGCCCCGCGAACGCCGCCAGCAATTATGACTCCCTACTATCACAGAGCACCCTAGCGAAGAGGTAGATTTAGCCCATGCCCAGTCAACCCATGCCCACACAGCTGATACATACTCAGCTCATACAATTTCAGCTGATACTCAATCAGCTCACTCACCTTCTGTGCCCACTGGCACACCCATTTTGTTGCCAACCGTCTCACTAAGAGTCGCGGACGTACATGGCCATCTTCACACAGCCAGAGCTTTATTGGACTGTGGCAGTATGCTGACGTTAATATCGTCACGCATGGCACGACTTTTGAACCTGCCATCAAAACCCACTTCTGTAAAAATTACAGGAGTTGGGAATCAGCACAAACATGAGTCAAAGGCGGCAATAACAATAGTATGCCGACCCACTCACAATGATACTCCTACAATTACTGCCACAGCTCACATTTTAAAAAACGTCACTGGCTACCTTCCCTTAGAGAAGGTACCAAACATTTCCCACGTACTAGGCCAGCCACCCGTGCCATTGGCTGACCAGCTTTACCACACACCAGCCCCGATCGACCTCTTATTGAAGTCGGACGTTCTTGGTCAAGTGTTAGACGGGACTAAGGTCTCGTTGGGCCCGGGCAAGCCCATAGCCTTCGGCACGATTTTCGACTTCGCGTTGATAGGACCCATTGAGGACTTGTATGCGCAGCCCGCGCAGCAGGTTAACTCAGCTCACGTCGTCAGCTCACAACCAGACTCAGCTGAATCAGCCCAGGACATACGTCAGAGTCTGGAAAGGTTCTGGGAGTCTGAGGAGCCCCTCCCTCAATCTCACACTCATAATGATCCCCTGGAGGAACAATGCGAGGAAATCTTCCGCTCTACCACTACACGCGATCCCTCAGGCAGATATACGGTCGCTCTGCCCTTTCTAAAGGACGCCCCTCAACTAGGCAAAACTCACCCTATCGCATTACGCAGATTCCTCAATATTGAGAAGAAGCTAATGGCGAACCCGTCTCTGCGTTCTAAATACGTCGACTTTATGGCCGAATACATCGACTTAGGGCACATGGCTCCCTGTCACCCAAATACATTCGCCCATAAACCTCACTTCTACATCCCTCACCATGGCGTATTTAAGTCAGGGTCGGACAAGCTGCGCATTGTTTTTGATGGTAGCTGCAAAATCTCCAATGGTGTCAGCATAAATGAATGCCTACACACAGGCCCCGCCCTTCAACAGGACATTGTGGACATCATCATGTCCTTCAGAACGCATCCAGTCGTTTTCAGCACTGACATCCAGAGGATGTTCAGAAATGTGCTGGTTGCCCCAGACCAGAGACGGTATCAGCTGATACTATGGCGGTCCTCACCAGATCACCCTCTGCTCACCTACGCCCTCAATACAGTCACGTACGGCTTAAGATCAAGCCCATATCATGCAATCCGCACCCTGCTCCAGCTGGCTGATGATGAAGGCCATCGCTACCCTGGAGCCGCTCAGGTTCTTCGCAAGTCTATCTTCGTTGATGACATCTTGTGTGGCCATGACACGGTTGAATCCGCCCAAGCACTTCAGGACGAGTTGATAAGTCTGCTAGACCTAGGCGGCTTTCAGCTCAGTAAGTGGACATCTAACTCGCCTAAGCTGCTCGAGAGATTTCCCGACAACCAATGCGACATGCCCAAGGACTTCGACATGAACCCAGAGTCCACGTCCATTAAGGTCTTGGGTATACAGTGGAGCCCTCAGTCAGACGAGTTCACCTACCGCATCTCTCTGCCCCCCATCACACATGTCACAAAGCGGTCTATTTTAAGCACCGTAGCCTCACTTTATGACCCAAACGGCTGGGTTTCGCCCGTTATCTTCCGCGCAAAGCTGCTGCTTCAGCAATTGTGGCTACTGAAGCTGGAATGGGATGAGCCCACTCCCTCTGAAGTACAAACGGAGTGGCACCACATCTCAGAGGATCTGCCGCTGTTGGCTAGCATTCGTTTCCCTCGGCACATTTGTGCAAACAAAGGCTCAGCTGCATACTCGCTTCACGGGTTTGCAGATGCCTCTGAAGCCGGGTTTGCCGCCGTTGTTTACCTCCATGAGCTCGATGCCTCCGGAGATACTTTGGTACACTTGATTGTCGCCAAGTCGCGAGTCGCACTAATCAAGAACCGCCTCACAATCCCCAAGTTAGAGTTGTCGGCCGCCACTCTACTCTCCCAGCTCATGATCCGTGTGTCGGTTCAGTTATCGGCCCATATCAGTATACAACAACACATATGTTGGTCAGACAGTACGATAGTCCTGGCCTGGCTCAATACACCGCCTCACCGTCTTCAACCCTTTGAAGCCAACAGGGTAGTCAAAATCAGCTCAGGCTCACCAGAATGTACCTGGCGACACGTACCTTCTGAGCTCAACCCGGCAGATTGCGCAAGCAGAGGAATGTCTGCGCAATCCCTGTCAGCCCACGACCTATGGTGGTCTCCCACGTGGCTTGGACAGCCTTGTGAGTCTTGGCCTGGGATGCCCTTAGCTCTGGGCCATCACGCCCTGCCCGGCCTTAAGCCCAAACACGTCCCGTCACTGGTCACAGTGCCCGGTCTTGACTTTGACCTGCTCACTCGGTTCAGTTCACTAGACAAGCTCGTCGGAGTGACAGCTTGTCTAAAACGCTTTCTGCACAACTGCAGACACCACCCAGATTCGCGACGCTCAGGCCCCTTGTACGTCAGTGAACGAAGAGAGGCCCTACTTTACTGGGTGCGCAGTGTCCAGCACAATGAGTTTGCGGAGGACATCCACCGCCTTCAAACTGGCAAAATCTGCTCCGTCAGACTCCAGCGGCTGTCACCTCTCATTAAAGATGAGCTCCTTAGAGTTGGTGGACGACTGTCCCATGCGTCTATCCGATATGACGCGCAGCACCCGCTCATACTTCCCAGCTCTAGCCCACTTGTAGACCTTATCATTGACCACTACCACAAAATACACTGCCATCCTGGCGCTGACACTTTACACGCTATCCTACGCCAAAAATTTTGGATATTGTCCGCGCGCCGTATTATTAGACACCGAGTTTTTAAATGCATTAGATGCTTTCGATGCCGGGCCCAGCCGCAAGCGCCCTTCATGGCCGACCTGCCAGCCGATAGAGTTACGCCTCAGCCAGTATTTAGTCAAGTCACGACCGATTTTGCCGGACCATTCCTCGTTAAATCTAGTACCCTACGTAATGTTAAACTCTTAAAAGCGTACTTTTGTATATTCGTGTGCCTCTCGGCTAAGGCGGTTCATTTAGAACCGGTCTCGGACCTCAGCACGGAAGCGTTCCTCGCGGCATTACAGCGTTTTATAGCACGCCGCGGTGCCCCGGTTCTCATCCGCTCGGACTGCGGTACAAATTATGTAGGCGCTAGAAATCAGCTCATCGAAGTACAAAACTTTCTTGCCTTGAACAATGATACGATTGCGCACAAGCTCGCTGGTCAGCACATTACTTGGTTGTTAAACGTCCCTAAGGGACCATGGTTCGGTGCGTTACATGAGATCAACGTAAAATCAACAAAGCAACTTTTATATCGCGTAATTGGCGAACAGCACCTCACATTCGAGGAATTCTCTACACTTTTGGCACGAATCGAAGCTGTCCTTAACTCTAGACCTCTCTGCCCACTTTCGTCTGATCCATCAGACTTTGAGCCGCTTACAGCCGGACATTTCCTCATAGGCCGCCAACTAACGGCCCTTCCCGAACTATCCGTGGAAGATAGGCCGATCTCCACACGTAGGCGATTCCAAATGGTACAGGCTCTTTCCCAGCGCTTCTGGACGCTGTGGACCCAGTCCTACCTTCATACCCTCCAAACCCGCTCCAAATGGTTGTCCCCATCCTCCCCTCCCCGAGTTAGCGAGCTCGTCCTCATCAAGGAGGACAACCTGCCTGCCCTCCAATGGAGACTGGGGCGCATTGCTCGCACCCTGCCTGGGAAGGATGGCGTCGTGCGGGTGGTAGACCTGAACACCGCGAATGGACATCTTCGGAGGCCTGTATTCCGGATCGCCAGGCTCCCAGTGGATGAGCCCCCCCTGGCCCCCGGAGGATGTTCCCGCCAAAGCCGGGACGGCCTTTCAAACCGTACCGCCATCGGTATGGCGGTTGACTCAGCGGTTGTTGACGACCGCGTCCGCCTGTCTGCCGCGGCGCCACCGCTGCGCGACCCCGCCGCCGCTAGCTGGGTGAGCCGCGCGAGCGACGAGTCTGTCTGCTAGCTAACGCGAGACGCCCACAAAATACGCGCGCTGCTATCTGCCTTATTATAGTGACTCCTGAACCTAAAGTGAAGAGCCCGACCTAAACGCCCTTAACCAGTGCCCCTAGTGAACTGTTAAGTGTAGTGACTGTGCGCCAGGAACTCAACCTACCCCGCCGACCGTGGACAGCTCGTCTCCAGGTTCCTGTGTATCCCTGTAAGTACTTCACTATCCATAACCTACCCAACCCACATCTTTTATTTCGCCGCTGTTACTGCGAACGCCTTTCGCCGTAACAATGTGTTTACTGTATTTGTTTGCTAAATACATTATAAATTGTCTACATATCTGTACTGAATCCGTCAAAATGAGAATCCGTCCTTTTGCGAATCCGACCAAGAGCGAATAAATGCAAATAACGTTTAATAAAATATACAGTTCCCTAAGTTTACGGTACATTTTCATTACGATAAGATAGCCAGTTCCTCAGTGGTTGAATTCTGGGTAAGAAGCCGCTTCATCCTTCGGCCTTAACTCACTTACCATCAGGTGAGATGAAGGCCAAGAACTTAAGCGTAGTAAAAAAAAAAATTGTTTACATTATCCATTGTCTAGACTTCACTTTGTATGCTTTATCGTGGTGGTACTCGTCCACAAACCACAAGCACGATTTACTCGTTTAATAATAATAATAAACTTTCTTACACTCACACCAATTATCTAGCCCAAGAGAAGCTTCGTTATGAAACTCGTTAAATGGTTACTAGACAACGGATAAACATACTTAAAATACATACTTATTATTAAACATAGAAAACACCCATACCCGAGACCATTTAGAAAAACAATAATTCTAAATTGACCCGACCGGGGATCGAACCCGGGACCTCAGAGATGGCGACACCAAGGAAACCGGTGTACAAACCACTCGACCAAGGAGGTAGTCATTCGTCGTATTAGATAAGTATAATATAAACGTAATAAAACTGTGTCAATTCATACATTCACAGTTCACACTCTTTGGAGCACAACATAACTACGCGTAAGAGGCACTCACTCTGTTACAGCCTTATTTTGTTTTTATTCAAGCTCATATTGCTCGATGCCGTTCAATCCTACTACATAATCCCCGAATTCGGTATTCAACTATTGTCTGTCCGGGCTTACGTACCAAATCTGAATCAGGTGTGAAAGAAACGGCGGCGTGGGAGGCAGGGTTGACAGTTGCCACGCTGTGTATCTCTGTAGAATATTGTGAAGTGTGACTTGTTGATTGCAATAATGTACGGAGTTTTCATGCACTTATCATTTCGGTGGCCGAATGGTAAAGCTCTATGCTTTATTATTTATTTATATATTTTTTAAAATAATAATTTTTATACTTTTGTCTTTCCTGTCTGTAATTGCGTCCGTAGGTTTACTCTTGAGACTCTACACGTGACCCCTGAGTGGTGCTTAAAGTGACACTGACTGAGTGGTAGAGCCACGCTGCGTTGCAGCACGCATCTACCACCCTCTCACGAATATTCGACGTGAAATAATGGAACTTGTTGCTTTTGTGTTTCGTCTTACCAGTGAGGGTTCCGGAGGCCTTCCCTTCCCCCCTCACAATTCCTATTCCTTCCTTAAACCTATTCCTTCCTTAAAGGCAGGCAACGCATCTGCGATTCCTCTGGTTTTGCGGGTGTCCGTCCATGGGCTGCGGTGATTACTCTTCATCAGGTGACTATCATGCTCATTTGCCTCCTTTTGAAAAAAAAAAATTTTTTTTTGAACTATTTAGCCGATTATATGATTTACTTACTGAAGTACTTACTTACTTACTATGCCTGATATCCTGAGGTCCGGGGTCATTTCCGAGGTCGCGCAAAGTGTGTTTCATATTTTTCGATGCATAGCCCGGTTTGTCATCGCTATCCGTCAATTGTAGCGAAGAGTTGATTTCAATGATGGACGCCATGGCCCAGCAGTGGGAACTGTCCCACTGTTCTGCAAAGGCCTCCATCATTGGCCATATAGCCTAAGTATTGAATTAGGCTTACTTTCACCAAATTATTGTGTTGTTACATTTTTATTTGAAAATGAATAAATAGCTATAGAACCAGGACAGTAAATAATTTGGTCCGTCCCTATTTTTATCACTGGATGAATTTCTTTAATCAATAACAAAGCAATTCATTTCCGATTCTCCTCTGTCAGCAATAAAACATTCTTTATTATCTATCAAAAGACTATAAGAGCCGTGTCGCGTAATGGCTCATTGAAAGAGTATTCTTGTACCACCCCCTCTTTTCCCTTGGTTGTCGTATAAGGCGACTAACGGACTAAAGACTGCACTGCAACACGATAGAGCAGCAAAAAGCTCACCACCTGTCTCGCTGAGTACATGTGCAGTCGCTTTTGGTGAAAAGTGGACTATGGCAGAGGACTGCTTTGCGGTCCTCATTGCCTAGTCTCTGACTAACCCTTCGGGTATAATAGTCTTGAATATGTATGTATGTATGTAAAAGACTAAAAGTGGCAGCCCTGGATTTTCTTGCGACGTAATTTGGCTGCTCCCCTTACCAGTGACGTCACGCTGGGATCAAGGCAGCCAATGGGTACTATAGTGGAGGAGTTTCAGACAGTTTGGTAACCGCAACACGTCTACGGGCTTCTATGATAATACTGCTGTAGTTTTGGCCAATCTTGAGTAATTAATGGAATGAAACACTTTTTTGGGATTAACTCGCGTTTAATTCGTAAAATAAAAACTGATTTTGTAATACTCATTGACTAGTATCTGAATAACTTAGAGGATGAACAGTCGTGAGCAAATTATGTATGTTCATTAATTCAAAAAACTGCCTATAAAGGGTTCGTAGTTCGAAATGTGAGGGTTAAATAAATCAGTAATGTAGCCATTAAGCGGTAACGAGTTATTGTGTTCGCGTAAACCTTGAAAATCAAATGAGTAATTTTATTTATTTTACCTCTCGACTGTGAGTGAACCTAGAATCGGTAACTAACATTTGAATTTTTATTGTGTCTGGTTTTAGGGCAGCTGACAGGTTATATATATATATATATTACATAAACAAAGGTTATTATTAAGAGGGTTTACGCATTTTGATTTCCCATACAATCTTCCAAGTCGAAATTTTTAACGACCGGTAAGCTAATTTTAATGAAACTTTGCATGCTAAAGTAAAATACAGGGCTCTAAATAGTTTGTTGAAAACATTTTTAAAAAAGATTTATTTGGCTGAATTATTGCGATTTAAAGCCCACTATAGAAAGTTTAAAATCGCATTATCTCAGTTAAATAAACTTTTTTTTTAACGTTTTCAACAAACTATTTAGATATCAATATTTTACTTCAGCATACCGAGTTTCATCAAAATTGGCTTACTGGTTTTCATAAATTTCAACTTGGAAATTTGTATGGGAAACCGAAATGCGTACACCTCTAAGAAAGGGCTTTAGATTCAAGAGTAACATTATTAGTGGCTCTACATTCTTAAATAGCTTCTTGTAACGGTATCTCTGGCTTCATTGATGTGACTAGCTCCGAGAGCATGCCCTAAGGTTACACGTAAAAGGAAAGATTAAAAGATCAGGCGCTGCTATCTGTGTTACATTGGATTCAAAGGAGATCTCGATTTACCGTGCAACGACAAAATGCTGATATTACTGATATCTAGTAGATAAAGTTTAGTGAAACTTATGTCATCTTTTTTCATTGTAAAGTTCTCAGATACGATTTTTATAGAAAGAGTGACTCTAAGGAGAGAGAGAGTGTGGCTGTAATGTAACCAAACTCCCGCAACATTCATTATTTTGTAATTCATCAATTTGGCTTCCAATAATCCTGAATTAGACCTTCTTCATTACAAAAGACAAACTTTTTTGCCGTCGGCATTAGAAAAATGCTTAACGACGCCTCTCGAAGACTGAGCCGAGAATAAATTGTGGAAAAGGGAAAAAGAATATAGCGACGGAAAAGAGTTACGCAAATGGGACTCGTAATTGTTCTTTTTAAATGTCTGTAATGAATGTTTTTTTAGCTACCCTTCGCTGGCACTGGCCCAAGATGAATTAAGAATAAGTGGAGAACAAATTTGTGTATACATGAGGCCGATCTGTAGCATGACCTAAGAGGTCTGATTATTGATGATGTTTTAATGTTAAACTAAGTTGCTACCGAAGTTTGTTTAAGACTTATTTAAGATTATTACGTAGCTAAAAAATATATCCAAGTATAAATTATACTCGTATAAATAATTAATTAAATGGCATACAAAGTGGGAAGCGTTAAAATAATCTACACGCGCCGGCTCACCGCAAAATTCTTAGCGAATATTTACAGAGCCAATCAGAGAACAAGACGCGGTCGCGGCGACTACAATGAAATGTTCTCAAAGCTTTGATCACATATAAAAACATGTGAACGAAGTCTTAAAGTCTTCTAGAAAGCTGCAGGTCTGTTAAACATGGAACAGTATATTAAAAATTACGTTATAATTATACACAATATTTACATGTTATGATTTATTTAAAACCTATTATGGTATCCTGTAAATGTATTTGTAAAAATTGGTTTGTAAAAACTCTCTTCAAAACTGGCTACTTACCTACCTTAACTTACAATGAGACAGAAGAGCTCCTTCACGTTATCTCGTAACTTTGTTTAAATTAAAGCAAAATTATATCGTCTTTGCTTAAAGGGTGATCGCAGAAAGAGTGGATGGCCCATCCTGAAACATTGAATGTCCATCCATGTCACATCTAATAAACACTTTAAGTTTAACTAACAATGTAATGTAATCATTGTAAATGTAATCTAAAATGAATGTATTATGTATTGTATTATTTATTAAATTTCAATAATTATATTTTACTAACATAGTTTTAAGAAATAATGTAACTAACAATCTATGGACAAAATATTGTCTGATAACAAATAAATGATTTGATTAAGGTAATCGATAGTGTTGTGTTTGTAATAATATGAAATATATATGACCGATCCCAAGAAACTTCTTTTCGTAGGCCGGTTGGTTGGTTTGTTTTGTATAGAAAACTCACTGTTATTTCACATGCGACTACGTTTGTTTTTCTTATTTTTTTTAATATTTTCATGTTGTTTTTTTTGTAACATTTTAAATAAATCGGTATAAGTATCAGTTGCTAGTGTGTAAAAAACATCCTATATTATTTGTTATATACTTAGTATAACTGATAGGTGGGAACCTGGTGTCCGGATGACGATACAGGCATTTTTCTGCCTAGCTTAGGCACCAGTCTCTTACAGAGTATTAATAACATTAATTTATTTTTAAAAACTGTAGCACTCATGTGCTGTAACTAGCAATAAGACTATGCTTTGCTGGAGAGAAATTAATTATATGTAAGTATATAGTATTGTATCCCTGAAGGTCCAGTTCTTATGCCTTATATCTTTTAATTTCACTGGATCTTTTACTCTTCACACCGAAACGCTCAGCGGGAGAAGTAGGTAATAAGATGGTCGCTATTCTGGGCAGAATTGTACTGTAATTTATAGAGAGTATAGGAATATAATAGGTTAATAATAGGATAATAGGAGGCCAATTAATACTATAAGCCACTGTATCCCTCCCACAGGGAAAAGGCTTTCCTATTTTCATTCGACTCTATCGGCTATTTCAGGCCAATCCTTTGTGTGGGAGGACTCAACAGGGCTCGACAGGCATTGAGTATCATAATTGGAGAAGCAACTTTTTGCGCTCTAAGTTGCGGCCGTGGGCTGCAAACGCCTAGCACAGTAATATAATATTACCGTGCGCCTACCGCCTAGTCACTTCTAAGTTCCAAGCCATTGACACAATATACATAATATGCAGTAGTTTAACCGGGCCGTATGCTTGAGTTAAATACCTACGGCGCCTACAAAAATAAAGCAGGCGTGTGTAGATTTGTATTGAAAGTACCATGTGTGGAGTTTAAGGTTCAGGAATAAAACTTAATGTTAACTTATTAACATATTTATTTATTAATTAAATTATTTATGAGTGTGTAACAGAAAAGAAATTTCGTCTATTGCGACGTGTTCGGAAAAGTTTGATGTTAAATTTAATTAAGTATATAAAAAAATCTCATTCGAATAAAGAGTTTATTTAAAAAAAATTGTTATTCGGGTCCCGGTAGTGGCGACAGATTTAAATCTTTAATTTCTTCCCGTAAACACAGCAGTTTGTATAATATTTTCGTGACACCGCCATTATACAACGTTATTAAAAAAAGAAACAAAAGGCGGGCGACGGATGGCGCGCCATGCGACTGTCATTTCCAAAATAGGTTAGCGGACGTGTAAACGACGCCTGTGTGTGCGTGCGTTGATTCGGGCGCTTAGTATGAAATTGAACTACTGTATACTATGTGTATTGTGCCATTGCCATGCGTTTGAAGCCCATAGGCCGCAACTGAGTGCGCACAAAATTGCATCTCGGATTGGACTGGACAGGACTGGACTGGACAGTCAACCCGCTATCTCCCCCTACATCAAGTAGTTTATGGAAGATAATTATTCTATTTAAATTTTTTACACACACACTTTTAGATCTTGCCGATGACATAACTTTCAATTATCAATATATTACTTATTTTCGTCTTGGTGAAATATGATATTTTTAAACAATGTTTGGCTTCGGCGAATTGTTATGAAAGTAGTGTTTGATTAAATTGTTTTAAACAAGATTAGCGATAAATCTATATTTAAAATGTTAACATGCTACCCTAACAAAGAACTTTAACAATAATATAAATTTAACTTAAACTAAGGTTATTTATGGCGAAAGTCTTACGCGAGGCGAATAAGCGTGAAACTCGAACTTTCTTATTAATGGTGTGAAGCAAGCATAATGTGTAGTAATTTATGAAACTGTTCGGAAGTTGCCAGACACAGCGTCTGAAAATTATTGTGTTTAGTAAAAATAACTTTTTACAGCGTTATACGAGTATCTATTTAAAGTCTTACTTTTTGCATGTTTTTACGAGGCATTAAAAATGATGTAAGATTTTTTTTAGCACAGGACCGAGGCAAATGGCATATACATAGGGAGGCCTATGCCCACTAGTGGGCTGAGAAAGGATGAAAATTATGCTGATGATGAAGACTTTTTGTGTTAACAAGCATTTTCTTTTCTTTTTATATTGGCATCTTTGATAACCGTTAACACCCATAGCTGGTGCACCCTATGCTTACAAAAAAACACACTTGACTCGGCCCATAAATTGAACCCAGAACCTTCGGATATAAGCCCAATCCCCTTGCCACTCGACCATGGAGGCATTACAGCTTTTCTTTCAAAATATCAACTAAAATAATGTTTTAAATGTATGTCCTATTAAGAGGTTCATTGAAAAATAGTATTAATGTATTGTCAAAACAGTACCGGTTTATTGTTACTAACACCGATATTACACTAATTTTAAACAAAAACAAAATTTCATTAAAACAATTGAACGCGAAGTCCATTCAGAAAACCGTACAAACAAAATCAGTGCCAACAAAACAGGAGTTGTAACAAGTAGTAATACTCTTAGAAGAGAGGAGCGCTCCCAAATAAAGGTGGTTACGCAATGGTAACAAGTTGCGTAAAACAGTTAGCTCCGGATCGATCCCTCCTGAACTTCACCTTGAGCCGCCCTCCCTTCCCGGCGGCGGCGGTCCCAGCAAAAACTGCCGCCCGACTGTGGACACTGCGCTTCATTGTTTTCCTCGGATATATCACATACTCATACATACCTCTTTTTCACAATAGAAATAAAAACTCTTTTTAATTAATTTCTCTCATAATAACATACAAAACCGAACAGTTACATAAATACATACACTCACTCATGACAATTATTCCCAAAAGGTTATTCAGATATTATAATAGGCTTGTGTACTAAGAATAAATCGGATAAATTGGCGTTTCTAATGATCAATTATGATTTATAAAAACATCATCATCATCATCAGGCTATAAACGTCCCACAGCTGGACACAGGCCTCCCACGCGGACAATAGCATGTGAGGGTATTGGGCCATAACCCACCACGCTGGCCCAATGCGGGTTGGTGGGTTTTAACGACTGTCATCTTACGACAACAACCGGGACCAACGGCTTAACGTGCCTTCCGAAGCACGGAGGAGCTCAGGATGTTTTTATTTTGGTCACCCATCCAGCGACCCGACATTGCGAAAGTGGCTTAGCGAGCAAGATCGCAAGCTGAACGCGCTAGCCGCTGCGCCATCGAGCTCCTATTATAGAAACAAAATATCGAAAATATTCTTTATGAAAAATTGGGATTATTAATATATTTAAATAAAAAAATCGACAATAATAAGCATTCAGTCACATGACATTAAACGCCAATCAAAAGCTGTAACGTTACGCCGTGCCAAATGTAATTTTATTGTTGTGACATTTATATAGAACAAGCCTCGAAGCACGGCGTGACGTCATTCACTCAACATGGCGGTCTTATGCGTTTTTGCGGTAAATTTCAATCGGAATATATAAACGCAAAATAAATATTGTAAATAATCGATTTTTTGAAAAATAATGTATTTTTATAATAAAATAGGTAAACAGGTATCGTTTTAATATGATTTTGAAATTTAGTTAACTAGCCTATTGCGGAAATGAAGACTGCAAAATCAGTGCATTGCCACAGTCCACGTTTAGCTTAACAACAACTGCACATGTGCTCAGCGTGATAGGTGGTGAGCCCATCGCCGCTTTATGCTGTTGGATGTATGAGTAGCCTTCAGTTTGTTAGTCGCCTTTAACGACACAATAGAGCGACACACGAGAGCGACATACGAGAGAATAGATAGCTTGGTAGTATTCTTGTGTGATGAAGTGATGGGTCTACTCTGACCACGTAAAACAATACTTTGTTTTATTTTTGACAACTTTTTTTTTTTATATATCTTATATATATAAATAATAATATTATTTATCTTAACCAAGGCCTAGATATGTTGCTTAAACGCTTGTAGATAATGGTAAATATATGGCATTGACCTAAGCCAACGAGACGTCATTTAGTGATTTTTAAATAGAACATTTTTTTTCAATTATTATAATTACATAACATTCTGCGGTTTCTATCGAAATTTTTATTCGTCAATTAGCTGTAAAGTTGTCTATCAATTTACTATTACTTTTATTATAATGAATAAGGAGCTCCTAACAAAAGTGCATTGTCCGAAAAAGGCGACTAATTATAAAGTAATATTTACATTGTGTTAGCAACTTTTGCACTAAAGATTTTGTATTTGATAATGCTAATAGAATCACGGAATAGATAAAGAAGGTTTAATTGTTCTGTGAATAGAATCGACGGACGTGTAGCGGTATCCACTTGTCTAGCGGCATTATAACATTTATAACTGACGGTGTCCTCGTTTCGTCCACAATGCCGTGGCGACCCTACGCCGCGCCCTCCGCTCGTGACAATGCGCTGGTTTCCGTATAATTGCGGAGTAATTCGTTACAAATCAAATTTATTACAGCCTACATTACATGTTGCTAATCTCTGTGATGCTCTTGAAGTAAGTCAACTGAGTTCTTTCCATTTTAAACCTCTTCAATAAAAATAGTTTTAATGTCGTAAGGGTAAGTTCTACGCACCTGACATTAGGTGATAAAGCCAAAGCTGGAAGCTCACTTTACCCAGATTAAACTTAATTTAACTTAAACTACCAATTAATTTTTTTCATAATAATGCTGTCTACCTAGGATTTTTCCATTTTCTACTTTAATTAGCGCTTGACTTTCGTCTGACCAGATAAGGCCAAAGATAGGAGCGTACTTCACAAACTTTACTATTAGAAATTTTTCTTTATTTAATATCATAATACATTAAAATCATTATTAGTTTATTACTAATGCACTAATTTATTATTGTTGTTGTATGTAGTACCCTAACTATAACATTTTACTTTTGCATTTAATTTTATTTGCTTTTTTGCCTCAGTTCTAACAACGTTATGAAATCGTTAAAGTGTGTACCGACCTAGTTCCTTAAGTGAAAGGGGGGATTAATTTTCTGCTTCAACCGCTGAGGACCAAACAAAATTAAGCTTGTGTATAGGAGGCTATTATCCACACTATTTGATTGTATGATTATAGCAATGGAACAAGAACACTTTCGCCACTTCAACTGTTATTGGTCACGGACGCTTTTTTTGATAGCACTGGTGATTTTGACTTAAAAGTTTCGATCATGCAAAAACTTGTAATCGAAACTTTATAGTCTATTGTTAATCAGAATATTTGGGCATTATTTACAATTTGTTTATTTTAGGTACCTTTATACATCATTATCATTACATTATTATAAAGTAAAACCGCCGTTTTCCTCTGTCTGTGGCACCGCACTATACTCCTAAACCACGCAATGGATTTTATGCGGTTTTCACTAAAAGATAGAGCGATAACTGAGGATGAAATGAAACGAAATGAAAAATAATTGATTTAGCTACAACACACGAGACAGTTACAACGATAACATTAAAACAACTAAGATTTAAAAAAAAACAACAAAACACTTATTGTATAATAGCACATTAGTGTCTCACGGCCGCAGCTAAACAGGCAGCCAATTCAGCATTATGGCAGGTCCAATAATATGGAACCTGACGCTGGTTTTCAATTGGCTCCTTAAAAAAAATTCTTTTGACATATGGATGAAAAAAGTCAATATTAAAAAACAGATAAATAGGGTACCTAACAATAGACATACTTACATATGACGGCGCATCCACAAAAAAGCGTTACAGTACCATAGATAATTAATGGTCTAGACCTTAGGCTGAATGAACGAACACCAAGCACTGGATAGGCGGCCATCTTGTGAGAATGTCAATTTGGATTGAGTCTTCTGGTGTGCGCACGCGTTCACGTGCTTGATGGACGTTAATCTAAATCGGGTTTAAGCGTAGCCATCTTTTATAATTTCTTGTAACGGATAATTGTATTTTGATTGATTATAAGTGCAGTGAGTGTTAAAACCGTTATTTTATTAAAATATTCTCTATCTGCCCGCTATTCCACGCTCATAAAGAAAATGAACCATCCTGATAACGGTCTAGTGCCTTCATCAGAAGTGGGATGCGAGGGGCTTAACTCCTCAGTGGAGAAGGTTCATAATAATATGAATCAAGAAAATAAAAGCGCCTGCGCCAGTGACGTGAATACTTCCGGTTTTCTCGCGGGAATGGAGTCAATCTTTACACGACTGCTTGCTGCAACGCAAAACCCGCCGACGCAGCATAATTCGACACAACTAATAAAATTCGACCCCGACGATGCTGAAGCCGACATTGAAGGTTGGTGCAAAATTACCGACATTATAGTAACTAGCCGAAAACTATCGGGCCCTGAGCTTCTTCTCGCTTTGATTCATTCATTGAAAGGCCGGGCTGCTTCGTGTCTTACTAAGTTAAAGACTACAGATATAGAATGGCCTCTGATTAAAGAGATGCTTCTTGCCAAATTTGGAAAGCCGATGCTTATGCAAGACTACTTTGATAACATCATGAAATTCGATATTAGCGCTCAGGAAACAGCATCAGAAGCGGCTATGCGTTTGTGGAACCTCATCGAACGTATACCGAAAGTTGAGATGACCGAGGAGGTTATCACTGGATTCGTTATATCTGTCCTCAGTCAACGGAATGCTCTGATACAAAGAGAGCTAAATTCATACGCTGTTACAACGAGAGCTCAGTTATGCCGTGCTCTTAGTGGGGTATCGTTGAAAAGACGCAATGAAGACATTGACGACCATGCTTTCAACTCGAAGAAACCGCGTACTGTTACTGAAGCAAGATTCAGTGGAACCTGTCATTACTGCTGCAGCCGTGGTCACAGAGTGTCGTAAACGCCACTACAACGCCGCAAGACCTAAAGCTGCTGAAATAGAGAAGACGATCACATGTTTCACATGTCTGAAGCCGGGACACATAAGTACAAGCTGCCCGAGTAACAAAATTGAAAAGGATCAACCAGCTCGGAAGGAAGTTCATATCTGCGAGCGCAGATTGGCAAAAGGTACTCTAACTACGTTGACTGGTAAGACGATTTTGTTTCTATTTGATAGTGGCTCAGCATGTTCATTGATTAAGGATTCTCTAGCCGACCAACTTCTAGGTTCTACACACAACGACACCGTTTATTTGGCAGGCATCAGTGGTGAAGACATAAAATGCACAACCCAAATACTCGGTTCTGTTCAGATTCAGGGCATTCAATTAAATCTTTTATTTCATGTAGTCCAAGAAGATATTCTAACCGAATCTATCATTAAGAGGGATATTTTAGAGCAAGGTTTACATGTTGAAATTGATAGTGACTCTATAAAATTTTCTTTACGAACATCTATTAACACTTGCCACACAATTAACACTTTTGATTTTAATTTAATTGATACTGATCTAGAAGGTGGGGAAAAAGAGCAGTTGCTAAATGTGCTACGTAAGTACAGTGAGTACTTTATAGATGGCGTACCCACTCGACGCGTATCCACAGGTGAGCTAAAAATTGACCTCATTGACCCGCATAAAACAGTACAGAGACGACCTTATCGATTGTCCCCGGTAGAAAAGGTAATTGTACGCGAAAAAATTAAATCACTGTTAGACGCCAATGTCATCCGCGAGAGTTCATCTCCCTTCGCAAGTCCCATCTAACTTGCTAGTGAAGAAGAAGGATGGTACGGACAGGATGTGTGTTGACTTCAGAGAACTGAACGCGAACACCAGACCCGAACATTATCCTCTTCCTAGGATAGATGAACAGGTAGACCGCTTAAATGGAGCTCGCTTCTTCTCCTCACTTGACATGGCATCTGGCTACCATCAGATCAGGGTCAGCCCAGGGTCAGTTGAGCGAACAGCTTTCGTAACCCCGGAAGGGCAATACGAATATCTAGCTATGCCGTTCGGGTTACGAAATTCTGCATCCGTATATCAGCGATGCATCAACAGGGCTCTCCAGTCCCTTAAAGACACCATAACCCTAGCTTATATGGACGATGTACTTTGCTATTCAACCAGTGTTAGCGAAGGGTTAGAGCGTCTGGATGCCGTACTAATGGCTCTGGCCAATGCAGGATTTTCCTTCAACATAAACAAGTGTAAACTCATGAAATCCGAAATCAGCTACTTAGGTTATGTCATACGTGCAGGTGAAGTTAGACCTAACCCTAGTAAAGTCAGAGCTCTCGTTGAGGCTCCCTTACCAAAAACTGCGACACAGGTTAGACAGTTTCTAGGGCTAGCTTCCTATTTCAGGCGGTTTATATCCAACTTTGCCCTTGTATCCCTTAACAAGACTAAAAGGTCCCATTACTTGGACACAGAAACATTCAGAAGTACATAAGAAAATAGTAGAGATTCTTTCATCGGAGCCAGTGTTAACGATTTTTAATCCAGATGTACCCGTTGAACTGCACACCGATGCCAGCTCTGAAGGCTATGGCGCTATCTTAATTCAGAGGATAGAAAACGTGCCCCACGTGGTAGCTTATTTCAGTCGCCGTACAACTGAAGTTGAGTCTAGATACCACTCGTACGAGTTGGAGACTCTGGCGGTTGTGCGTGCGGTTGAAAACTTCCGCCACTATCTTTATGGTCAACATTTTACAGTATACACTGGCTGCAACTCCTTAAAGGCTTCTAAAGCTAAAGTAGATCTCTCACCTCGCGTTCATAGATGGTGGGCATACCTCCAAGCTTACGACTTTGACATTATATATAAGGAAGGGCGCAGCATGGGACACGCTGACTTTCTATCCAGGAACGCATTGCCCTCCCCAACGAACACAATTGAGGTAGCTAACACGATCCAAGTAGACACTCGCAAATTGGTAAATTTTGTTGAACTTCACAGCAGTTGGATCCAGGTGGAGCAGAAAAGGGATCCCGAAATCCAAACCCTGGTAAGGCAACACGAAAATGGTGAGTTGCCTGAAACAATTGCCCATACTTACGACGTCCGGGACGGTATTCTCTACCGCAAGGTAGAGCGGAATAAGATGAGTAGCTGGCTTCCTATAGTTCCACGTTCTCTAGTGTGGACACTCATAAATCATGTACACAATGAGATCAAACACCTGGGTTGTGATAAAACTCTTGATAAGATATACGAGCAATATTGGTTCCCTCAAATATCAAAAAATGTCCGTAGATTCATTGATTCGTGCATAGTATGCAAAGCATCTAAAGGCCCATCAGGCGCACAGCAGATAAGGTTACACCCCATTCCCAAGACTGCTGTTCCGTGGCATACTATCCACATTGATATCACAGGAAAACTCAGCGGGAAAAGTGACCGGGAGGAATACGCTTCCGTCATCATAGACGCATTCACAAAATATGTCCTTTTAGAGTACACCCAATCTTTAGACGCAGCTTGTGCAGTAAAAGCATTAAAGAGAGCTGTAAGCCTTTTTGGTGCCCCTAAAAGAATAATAGCAGACCAAGGTAGATGTTATATTAGTGCTGAGTTCAAACAGTTTTGTAGTGAGCATAATATTGAGCTACATCTGATTGCAACTAGCTCCGCCAGAGCCAACGGGCAAGTAGAGAGGGTTATGCGCACTCTGAAAAACTTACTAACGATTATTGAGAATGATGTAAACAAGGTTTGGAGAGAGGAACTAGACGAAGTTCAATTGGCCCTGAATAGTACTAGGTCTAGGGTTACAGGGTTCACACCGACTGAGTTAATGTTCGGTGTGCGCGCACAATCTCTTGGTATATCCCAAATCTCTCCCAACGTTGATATACTCCAGTCCGAGCGAATCTGGACGTCATAAGAAGGGAAGCTTCTGCTAATATTCTTAAGGCGGCCAGTTCACAAGAACAACTATTCAATCGAGGTAAGGCTACTGTGAAACCATTTGAGCGAGGCGATCATGTCTTCATCAGGGGTAGTGAGCGTAACCAGACTAAGCTTGCAAAGAAGTACAAAGGGCCATTCATTATTAAAAGAGTTCTAGATTATGACAGGTACGAACTTAAAGGCATCAATAGATCTAGCCGTGTTTATAAGTACTCTCACGAAAATTTGCGTGCAGTACCTAGAGGGTTTGAGGGTCTGGTAGAAATATCTTCATCGTTGAACAATGACGAGGCCGAGACGGCGGTCAATGGAAACGAAATCGAACAAATAGAGTCTTCCGATAACGACGGTGAAACAGCTTCAATTGCTAGTGAAGACACTTTGGCTGCTAACTCTGACACTCTCACAGCGTCGTCCGAAGACGAACGTCGTGTCATCGTAGAACACGCTCTAGTACTTCGAAGTAAGTAATTATTTTTCTATCTTTCCCATAGCTAGTTGTTAGAGCCTAGCACGCCCGCTACAAGTTGTAATGCAAAAGCTGGTCGAAGGGGCCTCGCACGCCCGGGCCACGGCTTGGTAACTGGTTGAAGGGGCCTCGCACGCCCGGACCACGGTAGGGTATCTGGTCGAAGGGGCCTCGCACGCCCGGGCCACGGTTTGGTAACTGGTCGAAGGTGCCTCGCACGCACGGGCCACGGTTTGGTAACTGGTCGAAGGGGCCTCGCACGCCCGGGCCAAGGTAGAGTAAATGGTCGAAGGTGCCTCGCACGCACGGGCCACGGTTGGGTAATTGGTCGAAAGGGCCTCGCACGCCCGGGCCACGGTTGAGTAATTGGTTGAAGGGGCCTCGCACGCCCGGGCCACTATTTGGTAACTGGTCGAAGGGGCCTCGTACGCCCGGGCCACTGTTAAGCTAACTGGTTGAAGGGGCCTTGTACGCCCGGGCCATGGTTTGACAACAGGAATAAACTAGGTCTTTGTCAGGAATGACCGAACGCGTGATAATGTGTTTCCTTGTTCGTCGGGTAGAGAGGAGTAACGGCGAAGGCTAACGGGACGCGCGACGGCATTACCCGCACGAGGCCGTGCGGCTGTCAGGGTTGGCCGTGACGGCGCATCCACAAAAAAGCGTTACAGTACCATAGATAATTAATGGTCTAGACCTTAGGCTGAATGAACGAACACCAAGCACTGGATAGGCGGCCATCTTGTGAGAATGTCAATTTGGATTGAGTCTTCTGGTGTGCGCACGCGTTCACGTGCTTGGTGGACGTTAATCTAAATCGGGTTTAAGCGTAGCCATCTTTTATAATTTCTTGTAACGGATAATTGTATTTTGATTGATTATAAGTGCAGTGAGTGTTAAAACCGTTATTTTATTAAAATATTCTCTATCTGCCCGCTATTCCACGCTCATAAAGAAAATGAACCATCCTGATAACGGTCTAGTGCCTTCACATAAGTTTTGAATCCATGTGATAAATACAACAATGTATATAAAAAAAACAACAGACCACAGCCCGTTGTCCATTACAAAATTAACAAGGAAGGAAGATATCGTATGTTAAAAACGAGGTAACATTGCAAAACAAGCAAACTAAACGCAGATAACGCCGACACAGAACTTGAACAAGAACGATGGCCCAGAAGACAGGGAAGCAACCTATCCCAACGTTCTGTAAAGCAGACGTGTTTAATTTTTTACGGTCAGAGCAATGCTTAGGGTGGGAACTGATCCTCTGTTTCCCTCTAGGACACCCACCGGCTGAGGCGTGCTATCACCAGTAGGGGATACAGCATAATCTACGGTAACAAGCACCCCGCCCTGGACATATTTAGGCTGGCGCACACACACACGCACTCTCACACATACGCACACACACTCACACATACACACACATATACATTCACACACACCCATATATCCTCACATACAGACACACACACACGGAATAAATGATATCTCACCGCCTAAATGAAGGATGGTTTTTGTTTATATTTTCTAGACATATTTTTTTAAATGGCTGAACTATGACGGTTTTTCTAAGTTAGCGTAGACGAAGGCGCAGGCGGGCCACTAGGTAATACCGAAAAAAAAAATAAGGCGTATTAAACTTCCTTTCATGATAAGGATATTGTCTTAGCGGTAGCTACGTATGCACTGTTTATTGCTTCTCATGTGACTTTGTCTACAAAACATGATGGATAGCGACTGTTCGGGAGATGATTCATCATTTTTATATACGCGACATGACATAGTAGCCCACAATAATGCCATTGACATTGTTCGTGGCTATTTACATAATAAAATAGAATATGGCCATGTTTTTTGTGAAGTTCAAAGAAATGACAAAATTCACTCTAGAAACATACAAGTGCCTTTATATATTTCAATATTCTAAAGTTAATTATTTCTAAAACCATTCAGCACTAATTTTAATGAAATATTTTATGCTGAAAAGATTTTGTAATTTGCCACTTCAGAATTTATTGCGTATATATAAGTTGATTAATTTGATTTCCTTTATCAACCGTAGAGGTATGAATTAAAATACTCAACTCAGTTCGAGAACATGACGTTCTGAATATAAAGCTAGGGAAAAGGCGTAGGCGCTTCTGTTTGCGAAAGAAGGGGATTACTTTGCCATATTATTAGATTAAACAAAAGGCTCTTAAAGTTTTAAATAATAATTTTAATGGAAAACATTGACTTCCATCAAAATAGCTTTTATGATATAAACACACTTTGCTTATGATTTCAAAAGATAGAAACAAACTTTAGGTTGAGTATGTCACACGTTTACAACTTACAACGTGAGAAAATCAATTGTATTATCTTCGATTTCAAACTCTTGTATTGTAAGTCAAAATGTTAATTCTTTGAGTTAATTGGCATTCGCTGTACAATGCGTTTCTTGCCGGTTCTTCTCAGTACAAGGCTTCCGCTCCATAGATAGACTTACAAACCGATGGCATATAATTGTTTTATGATTTTTGATCATATAATTTGGTAACAACATATTATTTTGTAAATGTCGTTACTTCTATAATAATATAAAGCTGTGGAGTTTCTTGCGCCCGTTCGTCTCGTTCGTCTCCACAGCTAAAAGACGTCCTGAATGGGTGTGCCCATCTATCCATATAGAGAAGTAAATTTAAGTTTAGACGATTCAAAATGCTTATTTTAAGCTTACTGAATAAAGAAATTTTGATTTTGATTTTGATCTTGAATCGACGATATAGTGCTACGCGTAGCATGGATGTTCGTTTGTCGTAGCGACATACTACGAACATCGTCATGCGACGCGACAAGCGTTTTGCTTGTTATACTTTTCATCATGCATCCTATAAACACTGCTGGGTATCTGGGCACAGGCCTTTCCACATGGGGAGGTTGGGCGATACCCCACCACGCTGGCCTAATGCGGGTTGGTGGGTTTTGCGGGTGCAATGCAATGCAACACAGACATTATCACAGTCTTTTAAACAAGTGCTTATTTCGTTGCTATATTATTTTGTTTTCAATCTTGTACCACGGCAATGTTATGTAAGTAAGGTTCGTTTTTGGTAAAACAATATTAATAATAATATATATTTTTCGTTTTTTTTTTTAAATTTATATTTTCTCTCAAATGTATGCTAAGTTGTTTTTCATGTCAATGTAATCCTGTTCGTTTTTTTTCTTATTTTTTTTCTTGTACATAACAAGAAAAAAAATTTTTTTCTTGTAATTCTTAATTTTATCACTTTCTGTGTTCTTTCTTCATAATCATAAAATCTTTCATAAAATCTTTATTTGCATAAAACATGGTAACAAGGATGTAATTATTGGAGGATAGCAACATACATGTTTTATCGATCTGTCGATATGCAAATATTTTGTCGTCATGCTTTTGAAATTAATTATTAAATAAGTACCTATCTATAATTCTAAATTTACTAAAATAAATAATTACAATATTTACTAAGATTAGATGTTACTGTGTCATTAACAATTTATAAAATTATATAATAAAATTAAGATTTAAAACATTATTATTTATTCAGGACCAAAGCCATCGTCACAGAGAAATATTGAGAAGTCAACAGTAAGTCATATTTTGATTACCAATTTTATTTAGATGTCATTCTTTTTATTTTAGATTTCCTTTCCGACAAAAGTTAATAAATTCATTTATGTCATAAAAACAATTTTTCACAAGGATTCTAAAAACAGTCTTTTTAAAGAGATTAAATGGCATATTTCTGATATCGTTGGAAAGTAAATTGTATAATCTAATACCCATACTGTAACAATTTCTTGAGAAACAGGTAGTAGCTGATGGAGGTACAACTAACTGATTGGGATATCTTGTATGAAAATGACACTGTTCACGTTTTTCTGTAAAAAAAATTAAGTTTTTCTTTATAAATGTCAGTACCTCGAGTATGTACAACGATGGTAGAGATAGAATGTTTAACTGTTTAAAGAGAGGACGGCATGATTCTAACTGTCCCGCATTGCAAATAGATCTTACACATTTTTTTTGTAAAATGAAGGCACGTTTTATATTTGTTGAGTTTCCCCACATCATAAGCCCATACCTTAGTATAGATTCTACATATCCATGGTATGCCATCAGAGCTGTTTTTAGGTTTGCTTCTTTCGAAAGATGATACAGAGCGTACACAAACCTATTTATCCTCTGGCATACCATGTCAATGTGCTGTTGCCATGTTAGTCTTGAGTCTATCACTATACCAAGAAAGGTAGCGGACTTTGTCTCTGCGATAGGTTCATTGTTATGATGTATGGATAACTGTAGAGGATTAGCATTCTTATTATAAAATTGGATGAATTTAGTTTTATTCACATTTACATTTAAATTATTATCTTCTAGCCAATTAGTTATTTTTCCAATTACATTATTAATTTCATCATTATAACCAATATTAGGCTTTCTATAAATCATTACGGATATGTCGTCAGCATAGAGGGTTATAGGATATTGAGTACATTTAGGAAGGTCATTTATATATAAGATAAAGAGCAATGGGCCTAATATGCTGCCTTGAGGAACACCTGAACAGTTAACTTTACTCTCCGACCTGTACGTTACGTTTTGAGACTCATTATTCAGCTGTGAAATTTCTACAAATTGACTTCTTTCCCTTAAGTAACTTTTTAGCCAATTAAGGGCAAGGCCACGTATACCGTACAATTCAAGCTTTGTCAGAAGTGTTTTATGATTAACAAAATCAAAAGCCTTACTCATGTCAAAGAAAATGGTGGATACGGGAACCTTCTTGTCCATTTGTATCGAGATGTTTCTAATGAGGGAGTAACAAGCGAGCGCAGTAGATCTACCCTTGCGAAACCCATACTGTTCTTCTCTGATCATGTTGTGTTTTTGATATCAGTCTCATTTGCATAATTTTTTCAAATATCTTTGACAGTACGGGGATGAGGGCGATTGGTCTATAGTTGCTTAAGTCGTGCTTCTCTCCACGCTTATACAGTGGTCTGACAACCGAGACCTTGAGAATGCTTGGAAACTTTCCTTCTGCAAAACACTGATTCACAAAATATTCCAGTAACGGTGCCAGCTCATTAATACTAGTTTTAATTATTTTTGTACATATGTCATCAAAGCCAGTAGAATTTGTATTATTTAAAGATTTTATAGTGTCCCTTATTTCTTCTTCGTCAGTAGGATATAAAAATAAAGACATTGGATTACTATCTATTAATTTCTGTTTATTTACATTTGAGTCAAATTGACGATTAGTGGGATTAATAAAATGGTTATTAAATACCCTTGCTATTTCGGTGGGATTATTAATTTGTTTATCATAAATTTTTAAGTATTCAATATTATGTTTATTATGTAAGTTATCTTTATTTTTTATGATCTGCCAAGTTGCCAAGCACTTATTTTTTCTGTGTGCTTATGTAGTAAATAAAATAAATGTCTATGTCTAATAATTTCTGACGGTGAGCGATGAGATGCCTAAATAATCTCAGAAAGTGTGGAAACAATTTCTTTGTACAAATAATAAAATATGTTTTGATTGCACACAAGAACATATACACAGAAATACATTTTTACAGAGACAAATACAAAATAGGCGGCCTTATTGCTAACAAGCAATCTCTTCCAGGCAACCTTGGGTGATAAAAAATAAAGGAAGAACAATAAAATTGGTGCAAGAATAAGGAAATAAAAATTGGAAAATATGTTTAAGAATTAGATAGATAAGACAAAATACATAAATAAATGATATAAAAAGAGATCATGCAATATTATATGACGGGAAGTAATTGTGAATATGAAGATTTGTTAATAGCATATTATGATTACTTACTAACCTTAGCTATATTTGTTATTTGTCTGTAAATCTTCCTAGAAATAAATAAATAAATAAATAAAGCTATGAGGCTATACTTAAGAAATTACTCTGGACCTGACCCATAAACGAATCCAACGTGCGAGCACTCCTGATGCTCACTGGAAGATGCATGCTGTCCGGCTATGGAATGATGGCATTCCATAGTCGGACAGCATGCACAGAAAAGGAGTAAGTAGGATAGGAAATTTGAGGAATGAAGAAGAGCAAGGATAGTAAGCAGAGCGCAAAGTACTGCTAGAAGGAAAGGTACGAAAGGAAAAACAATACAAAATATGTTAGTAGGCCGGCCGAGGGCCAAAAAGTCGTCTCAAAACCAAATCTCGTATGTAAGTTTTGTATGAATATGTTTGTGCCAATTTCACGAAATTTCAATTAATTCTAAATATTTTTGTAAATACCATGTTTTTGTTATAGATGTCTATGAAGTGATTAAAGTACATTTAATGTGCTTTTAAATGACACCTTGCACAAGCAAATTGACCGCTTATGTGTGCCACTATTGAAGAAAAAGTAAACCGTCGGCGGCCATCTTTATGACGTCACTGCTGCCTCCTTCACCACTTTAGAACTATACAACAAGCAGTTTCGAAATCTAGAGGATACCCCGAACACATCCATATCTGTTGTAGGTATTCACAAAACTTACATACGAGATTTTGTATTTTCTACCAATGACCGGCCTACTATGTAGCGTAACTCGGTATTTACTGTTTTTTAAAATAATAAATACATCATCGTTACTTGTATCGTGAATCTCTATCAAGAAAAAGTAAAAATCTTGCAACTTTATTATTTGCATCAAGAATAGTCAATAATATGTTTACAAACGAGGAGCGTCTGATCAAAAACCAATATTTGCACCTAAGGGTCATTTCAATTTTTTTTTGGCAACAAATATTAAAATCTATCCGAATCATTGCTCCATTCGTTCAAAAAACAATATTTCCCTTAAAAAACAGCATTCAAAATCAATGGTTCGGATCAGAAGCCAATAGTTCCAATCAAAGTTATAACGTTATTTAATATTATATAGAATCTTGTTCAAAACCCAATAAATTTCATCAAATATTCTCTTGAAGAGAAGAAGTATGCATCAAAACCTAATAAATGTTTGTTTTTATGTTTAAAGTATTTTAACTCTGCCTACCTAAGGCGGTATGGTTGTATGTTCTCGGAGCTTTAAAAAAACAATCATAGACGAAAACAAAACTTTTGGTCAGGTTTTTGACACCTGTCATAATACATTTTAACGAATTATACCATGTTTGAGTTGTTGGTTTTGAGTCCCCGATCCCCAATATTTTGGCGCAGTTGCATGCACCATGATCACGGAGTAACTGCAGCTAATGCGGGTGGATGTTAGGAGCAGACGAAACGGTCTACCCTCCCTCTTTCTTGTTCGTTTATTGCGCTCGACACCCGTACCAATACTGTTCTCGATCGCACTGTCAACTCGAACTTGTTCACGACACACATAACTCACAGTATCACTACGAGAAACGCCACCGATTTGATTCTTGTTGTTTTTACATAACTGACCGTCCTTACGATATAACCCGTCTTTACGATTGAAACTCTCATGGGGACTCAAAATCAACCACTCAAACATGGTAAAAATCCCGTTTTTTCATAAAAATAATAAACATTGTGATCATAAAATGACATTACTTTATTTAAAAATATTACTTCCAAAACTGTCAAAACAGAAATCAATATTTCCAGAACTGTCTGAATCAGAAATCAATATTTCCAAAACCGTTTATAACAAAAAACAATATTTTTGGTTTGCTTGGTCAAACACCAATAATTAAAAACTTTTCACTCCTCTTGCTCAAAAAGACTGTCATTGTAGCGGTCTAGAGCGGGGCTAAAATACCTTTTCTTGCCCTAGGGGAAAAAGTTTTTTTTTTTTAATTTTTGTCTGTCACATGACAAGGAGCCTACAAAAACGAAAAAGTATTTTGTCTTAAGTAGAATAATCATGAATAAAGACTCGACTTATTACTGTTTACTTAGATCAACAACTTCTTTGAGATAGTTATTATTAAAGTTTATGGTAAAATTAGTAATAATTTGAATCTATGGACAACACAGACCACACTTCAACAAAAAAAAATGCACAGTCTGCACATGTGCTTAGGCCTTTAGCCCGTTAGTCGCTTTTACGACACCCAAGGGAAGAGACGGGTTGGTAGTATTATTTTGATGAGCCCATCGCTGCTCTATGCTGTTGGATGCATGAGCAGTCGTTAGTCCATTAGTCGCCTTTTACGACACCGAAGAGAAGAGAGGGGTTGGTAGTATTATTTTGATGAGCCCATCGCCGCTCTATGCTGTTGGATGTATGTGCAGTCTTTAGTCCGTTAGTCCCCTTTTACGACATCGAAGAAAAGTGAAAGGTTGGTAATATTATTTTGATGAGCCCATCGCCGCTCTATGCTGTTGGATGTATGTGCAGTCTTTAGTCCGTTAGTCGCCTTTTACGACATCCAAGGGAAGAAAGGTGTTGGTAGTATTATTTTGATGAGCCCATCCCCGTTCTATGCTGTTAGATGTATGCGCAGTCTTTAGTCCGTTAGTCGTCTTTTACGACACCGAAGGGAAGAGAGGGGTTGGTAGTATTATTTTGATGAGCCCATCGCCGCTCTATGTTGTAGGATGTATGTGCAGTCATTAGTCCGTTTGTCGCCTTTGACGACACCCAAGGGAAGAGATGGAAAGACTGCACATACCTACTATCCAACAGCATAGAGCGGCGATGGACTCATTAAAATAATACTACCTACCATTCTCTTCCCTTGGGTGTCGTTAAAGCAACTAACGGAATAATTTTTAATAAAATAAACCAATTCATATTGTATTGGATTGTTTTATTTTCTCGCATTCGTAGTGAAAATCAGAGTGTAAAACACGGCGCTAAAAACCCATTAAAACTCGGTTTCTATTTACTCCCTCGCTGAAGCTCGGGAGTAAAACTACCTCGTTTATAATGGGTCATTTTAGCCCCTTGTATAACAATCTACTATTATATGCTCATAAGTCAATAAATAGGTATGCATGGAAGGATAAAATAACAAAATACGTGTTTCATAGAAATGCTAGATGTCCGGATGTACATTAAAAAAGAAAAGGGCTAGTAGGTATAATAATTGTTCAAGTTATGAGTTTTTTGCATTTTGCCAAAAAAAGTTTATGGTGCAAATATTGGTTTTTGATCAGACGCTCCTCAAACATTCTTTATTGATTTTGACCCTAGTATAGCTGAAAGGTATTCCATACTTGCTTTGCGGAAAAAATGAGTTGAAATTGTCCGACACACAGGCAAATTATATCTGCCACGAACACTGCGTATGTCGCTGACAGATAATGGAAACGTAGGATTCCCCTAATACATCCATTATTAACCTGGTATTTGTGGTACAACGGATGAGACCAAAGAATGTTCACTGTTCGCGATTTTAATTATACTGATCCTATCGATTTGAAAAGAAAAATGTTATACTTCTTTATCTGCAAATATTTTTTAAAACTTCAAAAAAAAATTAGCTATGCATCACAGGTAAGATAGATACATTTTTCAAAGACGTATCTTAGATTTGAACTTAAATAAAATGATGTATTTATAAAGGTTTAAAGCATATTTTACGCCCGTATCCAGGAGGATTAGGCAGATACGTACCTATACCTTGTAACAAAATTAATTTATCGTAAACATTTTTGTTTTCTGAGGTTTAAGCGAGCAGTACACATTGAAATGAAACACTTTTTTACGGATTACAGGGTCCGTGGTCACAGGGAGTAAAGACCCTGTAAAGGGTTCGAAACGTCAGGATAATATAAAAAACTATGTAAATAAAGGGTTTCATTTCAGTAAACATTTTTTTTTCTTTTTTTATATATGTATGTACGTTTGGAGTAGTAACTATTTGCTACAAAGTTCACCTTATAATGGCGTGAATGTTCAATCGGATTACATCATCATCGACTTATAAACGTCCCACTGTTGGACACAAGCCTACCCACATGGACAACATTACATGGGTAGTTGGGCCACAACCTACCACGCTGGCCCAATTTGGTCACCAATCCGTTGACCCGGAATTGCAGAAAGTTGCTTAACTGGTAAGATCGCAAACTGCGACATCGAGCTCCTCAATTATATAGGGTATTTATTTATGTTGCTAAACAATTTTAAAACACACAAATTTATGCTTTTTGACGTTTTTTATGCTTAAGTTTTTATAAAAAAAGATATTTGAATGATTAAAAATGTCAACCTTATTGTTAGGTACTAATGTTTTTCAAAACTCATTTCGGCCGTTACTTTATTTTACTTCAAACACTCAGTTATTTCCAATTATTTCTATTACTTACCACAATATCAATACCCTTATTAAAAATCACATTTAATTTTATTCCTTAAAGTAATAACTTAAGTTAACAATTCATTATGATTTATCATTCTTCACCTTTCATCCCAAAAAAACGATAAATTACCTATAAATGTTAGCCGTTTGTGTCGCTAGGGGAGAGACACTTGCCCGCTATTTTTGTCTCGTACTAGGATACGTTTGTTTACACAATTCTATGACCACGGCTTATATTTCGGTTCGACGCGATTCTGTCCCCCAGCACCACTGCACGCCGCAGTGCAGTGGTGCTGGGGGTAGCGATGCGCATTTGCCTGGCACAGACTATAGCTCGTTAGAATAGTTGTTAAGTCTTAACTATAAGTTAGTTAACTGTTTTTTATTATTATTAGTATTGACGTCAATAAGACAGTGCCTGTAAAGGTTTATATTGAATAAATAATTTGACTTGACTTTGACTTTATGGGCCATTCTTGCCTGAAATAAATGAATAAATAAAATAAATATAAAAATAACTAACAGCCCGCCCACAACTCCGTCCGCGTGAACACCCTGTAATCCATGAAGAATTTCCAAAAAAAAAAGAACACAAAAAAGAATTAGCCAAATAGATGCAGCCGTTCTGAAGTGATGCCCGTTTTATTTTTTATTTATTTTTGTACGTACTTATATAGAAAAAATATGTCAAATTATATTTTAAAAAATACGCCTAAACAATGATAAAACATGACATAATTCATATTAGCAATATTATTCTGCTTTGACGCAAATATAAACTGGGTATAAGAGGAGCAGGTAAACGGGCCACGGAAAATGCGCGTAAGCCTTCCCCCGGGAAATTTTATTTAGTTTAAACGGCTCTTCAGACCCTGCCTTATATTGTAGTCCTTTATGTCGGCAAATATGTGAGGAGCGCGGGATCTTAGCGAGATGAAGTCGCCTCTTTGAATACAATTTTATACGTGTGACGAAGAATGTGAAAGTATTTGCCATGCCCTTATTTAGACCTCGACTTAAACATATTTACTTGCCATATAAGCTTTAAAGAGATGAGGTCGGTATTTATTTCTAAAGCATATAGATATTTTCTATCTATTTATTACCCCTCTATCTTTTACTTTTATTTTTTTGCTTTATTTTTTTTTATTTATTTTATTACATGTAACTATAAGTATTTTTATACGCGTGATGAAGAATGCAAAAGTATTTGCCATGCCCTTATTAAACCGCGACTTAAACATATTTACTTACCATATAAACTTTAAAGAGGTAAGGTAGGTAGGTATTTATTTCTAAAGCATAGTGCTAAGATATTTTCTATCTATTTATTACCCCTCTTTATCTTTTATTTTTTATTTATTTACTTTACTTTTTTGTTTTTCTTTTAATTATGTAACTATGTTTGAATGTTTGCATATCCGATCTTAGAGTTTATGTTCTCTTCATCCAACTGGTTATCTGGCAGAAATCGCTTTAAAACGATAAGCGTTAAGCCAATACTCAAGTGTAGCGAAGACTTGATTTCAATGATTTGTCTTTCTCTCTCTCTCTCTCTCTCTCTCTCTTTGTCAGCAGTGGGAAAGTACCTACATATTTTTTATTTGACCATGTCCCACTACTGGGCAAATATCCCTTCTATTTCACACGTCTCGACCTTGACGGCCTCGCACTAATAAGTTCTTCGAAAACAATAACATGTTCAATTACATCTGAATTTGTCGTCGGTTCTCGAAACTTCTATTACAGGCAGCGGTTTATTATCATGGACGCCGTGAAACAGCCCCGTGGTTCTCACGCAATCGGCTAAGCACCTGGCTATGTACAGGGAGTTACGTCACGTCGACTTCATTACATTTGATAATTTTTTTTATACATTTCTAAACTTACGCGTTCCATTATAAACATAACATTTCGACATATACTCCGGCGCCGGTCAAAACTCGCAACTCGGTCGGAACGTTGGGCATAAAAAGATATTTGTAGGATGCTTTTAGTAAGCACTTAGCGTTAATGCCCG
Organism: Scoparia ambigualis; assembly: GCA_963921215.1. Classification (NCBI taxonomy): domain Eukaryota; kingdom Metazoa; phylum Arthropoda; class Insecta; order Lepidoptera; family Crambidae; genus Scoparia; species Scoparia ambigualis. The sequence goes on along the minus strand of OY992522.1, from coordinate 24,224,859 downwards.
CATAAATGTTTTGTTAAATAATTTTTATTTATAGACAAAAATACTACTTATTCAATATTTTTGTCAGCGGCTTAGCTCGCCTTGTGAAAATGTAGCCTTTAACCGTCTTCAAGGCCCTATAAATCTTTATACCAAATTATCAAATCGGTTTAAAGTCGTAAACTCGAGTCGTAAATTGCAAGGAACTCAGGAGCCTTTTTTCCGTCTTAGTAAGAAAACTTACAGTTAGTTAGTTACTTTTTCGTCATATGTTACGGAGTAAGTCATAATATCATTAGTTAATCTATAGACATAGATTGTAGATTTTTTTTTTCAAAAATAAAGCACTGGTGTCTGTAACTAGCAAAATCATTCTTTGTTACAAAGAAATAACAAACAGTACGCCATTTTAATAAAAGAAATATTTAACCTAACAATACTAAAAACTGAGAGTACAATAATAGGCACGTAATCATTATTAACTTTTACTGTGCTAGGCGAGTAGAGTAGGAGGCTTTGGTAATAAACATGGATTGTTGCAATTGCGTTATAGTTTCATTCACTCATTAAGTTAAAGTATATCTTATTTATTTCAGTTTTAAAGATAGAGCGTCCTGTATCTATTAGTTCGCCATGAAAATAATAAGTAAGCAAGTAAATTATTGGTATACGCAATTGGGTCAATACTCTGAGCTGACCTTGGAGGAGTTTCGACGATTTCATTTGTATATTTTGGATTACGTACTAGTTCCTATACGTTGTTATAAGTCATTGGTTAATGACCGTGAATGTTATAGAGTTACGATTAGTAACATAAAATACGTTTTGGCAAAAATATGAATGTATGCACAACCTTCCAGCACATATAAAAACGCTACAGCGCACACAATAAAGGTCCCGTACCGAACGAATCTAATTTGCGAAATGGCGACATCGCAACACAAAAACAACATTATTATTGCAAACGAAATGACATTAGTGTCTGCGTAAACATTGGTATTATTTAGGCTTGAGGATATTGAAATGGTCGCCGTTCCTTAATCCCGTTGTGCTGTAAAGGTCAGAGATGTTCAAACTAAAGCATCATTTTCTTGTCTTTTAAGTTTTTAACTACTATGTAGATTTGTTTTAACACACGACTAAGGCGATTGTCGTAAACAGAGAGAGGCGTACGCCCAGCAGTGGGTTGAGAAGGGCTGGAATTTCCTACGACTTCGTCCGCGTGGACCCTGCACCGCACCCCGTGAGGTTTTTCAAAAAAATATATTTTGTCCTGACAATCACAAAAACAATAAAAAAGAATTAGCCAAATAGGTAAAGCCGTTCTGAAGTGATGCGCAAACATTTTGTGAAAATTGATTTTTATTTATCTATTAGGTTATAAAACCTAAGTCAAATCAAGCAAAAAAAATATATGGTGAGAGCCAAATGTGCGCTCACGAGACACTTTAGTAGCGGTTCAAAAATAACTGTGTTTGTGTTTCAGTGGTGGGACAGACCCAGATGTTCCTGGTTTGACTTTCAGCGGGGTCAAACATTGTAGGTGGATTTGGCCTGGGTAGTTACAACCGCAGAATAAGTTCTGTGGTTATAGCCATAACCACCATTATAAGGATGCTAACAGCAGTGTTAGCAGAGTTATTGTGTTCCAGCAGTTAAATATAATATGATTAACCTTTCTACTACGGCCTGCCGTGCACTGATCAGTGCTCATTGAATGGAATTTCTGTTGTATTTAAGTGGCGCCGGGTTCTATTAATTGTTAAGTCAAAGCTCTATGATTGCCTTTTCCGGGAAAGTGCTCTTCCATTTTCAGCCTTACAAGGTCAACCTCTGACGATACTTACGATATTTCCGTTTCGTTATACAGTTTTGTCTTATCAAAAATAGATTAGAATAAATTGTTAACGATACATCAGTCATCAATATCTACCACATCTTTAACCCGCGAGGACTCGCGCTGGGTCTAAAAGACCCAGAGCTGTGTTAATTCAGTCGCAATTCCTTAAATATTTGTTATTTCACGGCGCCATTCTAAGTATCTTCAAACTACATTATATAAGCTACCACCAGGCCCCGCACCGGTCCGTTTCCGCCAGGCGTTTGCGCAGGAAGGTCGCGTTAAGTAAGTTTGGGTCGATTCGACCCACATGCGATGGTTTACGTTTCAAAGTAGTGTTTTTTAATATTGGTGTTTTTATAAATAGAATGTCGCGAAAACGCGTAGCTGACTCTGTTATCAAGGACATTTTGGCGGAAGATGATATTTCAGAAGGTGACTACTTAGAGGAAGAAGATAACCTAGAAATGGACTCCAATAATTCAGATTTTTGGTGTGTTTGGTGAAGTGTGGAAGATGATTATTCTGAAACACCTACGATTTAAGTCGGTTGACTTGGTACAGAGACCTGATTTAAGTGACGTTCCGCTTTTCTATATTCGCCAAGGTTATTACATTGGCAAGGACAAGATTACACAGTGCCATATCCATGAACCACCAATAGCTGTAAGGACAAGGCGACACAATATTGTTACAGAAGCGTGCGTGAAGCTAGATACGCGGAGGCACCCATGGGTAGTTGGAGTGTGATGTTTCCCGCTTAGAGCTTTTTGGAGAAGATTGTTACTGAACTGCTGTTCCTAACCTACCTAAGCACATTTGTACCCGGATATCTGTAATACTCGGTGGTGAAGAAAGCACTAGTCAGCCAGTAGAAGGTCCTGCACTTGGCATTCGCAGGATGTATGTGCCCCAGAAAGGACAGAAAGACAAAAACATCTTGTGAATATTGCAGAGGGTTTATATGTCGTGAACACACAAGCTTTTTGTGTAAAAGGTGTGAGGAAGATCACAGGAGTTAATCAGATTAGCCATAGTTGCGTTATAGTTGCCTTATAAAAAGAATGTGATTATTTTTATCTCTATTTTAAAAATAGTCCAATAAAAGTTGATTGTTATTTCGTTTATTTAGAATATAATATTTTGTTTATTGATAATTAAAATTTATATTGCATGTTTGTTAAAAGAAAATAGAAAAATTCTATTCTTTTTGTTTCTACTGCCAAAAATTAAGATACTTTTTGATCTCAGCCTGAAAGTAGTTTTTATTAATATGTTATTTAATAATAAATGTACAAAAAATGTTAAAATGTTTTTTGTTAACACTTATCCATTCTGTTATAAAAAATGCTCAAAAGTAATTGGGTTCACATTAGTAAAGGGATTTAAAATCTGGGTCTTTTAGACCCACGTGCGACCGTCCTCGATAGAAAATGAGATGCGAGTCCTCGCGGGTTAAGAAATAAACCTTATGCAACTGCTATAAGATTGAAAATTATAATAAGCTGTACCAAATGCCAGCATAGTAAGCTCTTGAGGTCGAGGAACGTCAGTCTCCCATCCGTAGGTCATGCATTTACAGAATGTAAAGCTGTAAATGTCAGTGTTGCAATACGCCAGAAGCAGTAATTCGATGTGGATAAACATTATCTGTTGAGCAGTTACACGGAACATTTGGCATCATAAATATCAGCGGAGACCGTGGGTGTCCAGAATTTCCTGCGTGTCGGTTGTGAACTTGTGATTCATTAATGTTGATTCGATTATAAATAGCATAGAATTTTGACCAAGTTTATTACTAACGCATTTTTCATTTTTCAACATATTTTGTTAAGGCTTGTATTTTTTTGACTTTCTAATTTGTAATTATAGGTACTTAGGTACTTTCTTTTTTGTGTTGACGTCGCCCCTACTCAAGACCCAGCTGGAAATTAGCATTGTGGCGTCTAGCTGCAACAATAGCTGAGCTGTTACCCTTTTCAGTCAACCTACCAATATTGATTGATTATTTTTTTTTTAAATATTATTTACTTATAACTGTTTTTTTCTTGTCTGTAATTTTTAAATGATGTAGCCGAATAAATTATTTACTTACTTACTTACTAAGTAAATGGTCATAGTACTGTTATGCTCTACTGCTAGGCTATGGATTGTATTAGGTATTGAGACATGGCTACAATTGATGGATTGTCTTATTTTGGTCAGCTGTGTGGTGACAGCACGTTAATAAAATACTACCAACCCTTGGGTGTCGTAAAAGGCGACTAACGGACTAAAGACTGCACATCTCTCTCTCTCTCTCTCAGCTCTCGGCGGCGGTATTTCCGGACCGTTACGACTTAGGGATCTTCAAGAAACGTGATTATCCCTTCCTTAAAGGCCTGCAACGCGTCAGCGATTCCTCTGGTTTTGCGTTTTAGTGTCCATGGGCGGCGGTGATTACTTTCCGTTAGGTGAGCCGCTTGCTCGTTTTCCTCCTTCTGCTTTAACCTCTGTCTTGGCAACGAAATGTCAAAAAAATTTGATAGCAGGTGCGATTTGGCGGGAATTTAAATTTGCGGAAATGGAAATATGTATTATTGGAATAATAAAAAAAAAATCGAACGCAGTTCATGTTAAATTTTGCATTCACGACGCATAAAATGTACCACAGAACCGAAATAATCGACCTTGTTCATACTAAAGTAGTCTCTAAGTGTATCGTGACACGCTACAAAGTCAAGTGGAGAGCGCGGCCAGGGCGGCCATACCTATATGGCCGCTTGGAGTCTGACGGAATAGCGAGTTTTTTAGGTGCGGCCAAATTTGGCCGCTTGGGGCTTGAAAGGGTTAAAAAAAACATACATTAAGCATAGAACGGCGATGGGCTCACCACCTATCACGCTGAGCACATGTGCAGTTAATATTATTTAGTAAAACGTGGACAGTGGTAGTACACTGCATTTGTGGTCTTATTGCTTCGTCTCTGACTAACCCTTTGGGGATAATAGTCGTTAGATAGTGTGTGTATGTATGTATGTCTGTATCTTAGTTAATGACGTATCCCCGCGCTTGCCAAATGCGAGTTGACGATGACAAACCTGGGAAATACGTTTAAAAATCCTCGAATATCGAAACACACTTTACCTGAATTAGCAATTGAAGCTTTAGATATGCGGGCTTATCGCTTTGTCACTCGGCTAGAGAGGGGTTAGATTTTCGACGACTATTAGAATAAGTGATTCCTTAATATAAAATAATGGAGCAATTTTTAGAACTAGATGGATAATCGCTTGCCTCTATGGCATGGCCAAATTGAAACTACACATAAAACTGTGTTTTAGCATTAAAGTCACGTAAAAGCAAGTAAGCAGTTTTATATAGGTAAACAGGCAAGCCTGATGGCAGACAAGGCTCTTAACCCGCAATATTTGTTTAGGAACTGGAGTGTTCCAAATATTGTATATACATTTTTCTTGCGTTGACATTTCGTGCGTGTCCTCATACACGCTTGATAACGTTAAAGCCGTTCGTCTCAGCTGTCATCGCGATTATGACGTCGTAAAGCCTCGTATCGGGCCCCAATCATGGCGTGGAGGTAGATTCAGCCTTAATATTTCATCGAGCTAAATATGGAAACTGAACTGAAATGTCAAGTTGTAGCTTCAGCTCAACCAGTCAACCCACTTGCTGATCGTTTAAGCTGTCATCGGGATTATGATGTATTAAAGCCTTGTGTCAGGTTCTAATGATGGCGAGCAGATTTAACCTTAATATTTGAGCGAGAAAAATGTGGAAAAATAACTGCGTTGCCTTAATTGAAAGATCGGCTCATCCAACTAATCAGCCCATGCACTCACGATCGATGTTTGAATCGCTATGACAACATAAACGAACATCGAGTGTCACAGGGGTGTCAAGCTATAATCATGGCGTGGCTGTAGCTAAAGTTGAGCGATTAAAATTTGGAAGCAAAACTGCAATGTCAAATCATAAGTCTCAGCCTATTTGTTGATCGTTTTAGCTGTCATCGCAATTATAATGCCCTGTGTCAGGCGCTAAACATGATGTAGCCGTATCTTAAAGTTGAGTGAAACAAACGAAACTTAACTGCAATGACAAAATCATAGGCTCAACTGATTGTGTGCCAGTTAGCAAACTAGCTATTGGCCGTCGTTTGAGTTGCTGGGTGACAGCAGAATGGATGGAACGACAACATACATGTTCCGTGCAGTATGAAACTACGACCCCAAGACGCATCTGACACCTTCCTTGACATTAACCACCCACACTGGATAAGGGCAAGAGGCTTTTGGCTTTCTTTTTTCATTATATTTTATTACTTTTCTCTATATTGAAAAACCTACTTCCCGACGTGTAGGTACGATTACTCTAGCTTTTATGGACATAAATGCCTATAAAGAAAAATATAGGACTTGCAAAAACCTTTACAATTTTCCCGAAGTTCCCCATGTCGTCGTGAGCTTTGGGGCACTGAGCAATTTAACAGTGAACACAACAAAGTTAGTCGGAGGAACCGGCGACCTAATTCGCAAAGGCGGAAACCCGATCTCATGTTAACACTGTTTTATCTAACGAGGGCACATCGGCCTAACATAATCAAACCGTTTGGAATATTAGAAGGCAACAGTGATGTACCAACGCTCTAGCAGTGTTTTCCAAACATTGCTCTGCAAATGGCACGTAATTTTTATACTGCCACTTTGTGACTTACTCAATACTTTTAATCCTCACATATATAGGTAGTTAGTAAGTAGGTATGTTGTTACGACTTAAGTATTATAACTAAAAACGTGTTTTGCTTTAACTAACTTTTCAAACTATAACTAAACAGAACAGAATATCACCTGTAAATACCCGGGTAATACCACCCTGACACGAATATTCGGCGTGAAATAATGGCACTTGGTGCTGTTATTTTGCGGGTGTCCATGGGCGGCGGTGATTACTCCATCAGATGACCCGCCTGCTCGTTTGCCTCCTTCTTTCATAAAAAAAGGGGAAGAACGAGGTCTTCTGTTTTGTGGTATCGGCTGTTTAGTGCGAAGTATGGAAATGCATATATATTACCAAACAATCCAAGTTCGTCAATGTTCGCAAATGATGAACTTTTTATCCTGAGGTCTGGTGCCACGTGATGCGTAGATCGGTTCTATATTTTTTAGAAAATGCAGGAGTGCTGCGACCCGAGGCTAATTGTCTAACTTTCTAACCTTTCTCAATACCTTTCAAGTACAAGTACATTGCTTTGCTAATTTCGTGATTTAAAAGTAGCATTTAAATAATCGAATTAGCGTAGCAATGCACTTCTACTTAAAGGTATTTCGATGTATACTAAACTTATACAATAAACAGGGGTGTATTTTATTTTGAGGGCCCGGGTCGCGACTCACCAAATGGGAAAGCTCTAATGGAATCTACAGGTGAACAAACTTTTTAATAACTTTGTACATGGCAATTAAAAAGAATTGGAGTGAGACACCGACCCTCATGACATGACCCATTTCCTGTTAGCTCACACAGGTCAATTGACAAGTCGGACGTTCTAAAATAGTCTCTAATTATACCAGCATAGGATAGATGTCAGCTTAACCGACAGTTAAAGTGGATCCTGAAATAGATTTGCGAGACATTCAGTTTTAAACAGTATTGATTGCTTTCGGAATAGAATAGTGAAATTACCGATATAGATAAGGCGACATACTTACGTTTCAATAAACCTTTGCTTCAATAAGTAGATAATTGGGTTATTCTGGTATTCGTACTAAAAATATGGAGTGTGTATTTCACCTTAGTTTATATTTAGGGCCATTCACGCACATTTTGACAGACTTTAAATACAGTTGGTATCAATTGCTTCTACATTTTTAACAGGCATTTTTGATAGAGTAACATTGGAGACTAGGACGTTGAAGATACTAGCACTTTAGGAGTTGTTAAAGAGCTAAATATTAAAAAGGAAAAATTTTATTTAGAAATGTCTCACAAATATTTAAAGTAAAAAAGATGCAACGTAAATATCGCTATTTGTATGAAAACTACAAAAATATCAATAGGTGGTGTTTGTTATTAAGAAATTGTTTTGCGGAGTTATGTTTACTAACCGTGTGGCGTAGCGGTGAAAGTACTCTTCCTTTGGGTGTCGTAAAAGGCGACTATTGGATTAAAGACTACACTTACATCCAACAGCAAATAGCGGCGATGAACTCACCACCTGTCACGCTGAGCACATATGCAGTCGCTATTTAGTGAAAAGTGGACTATTGCAGAGGACTACTTTTGCTGTCCTCATTGCCTAGTCTCTGACTAACCCTTAGGGGATAATAGTCTTTCTTGGTTACATAAGTACCTAATACAAGCGGCCCCCCGTCCACGACTTCGTCCGCGTGAACATCCCGCATCTCGTGACAAATTTCCAAAAATGTTCATGCAACAATTACAGATGCAACAAAAAAATGAATCAGCCAAATAGAGGTAGCCGTTCCAAAGTGGTGCGTGAACAAACATTTCGGAAATTGATTTATATTTTCCAATAAACAAAAGCGAAACAGCTTAGGTATATTAAACTGTCTGGCATGCTCTTGCTTTTACTTAGTTATTATTATTATTATATTCTTTACTGCGGCCCGTCCGCGCAAACTTAGAAACATCGTCATACTTAAGCCATTTTGTACAAATTATAAACAAAAACCATCCTCAGTTAACGCTCTATCTTTTAGTGAAAACCGCATAAAAATCCATTGCGTGGTTTAGGAGAATAGTGCGGTGCCAGAAATAGACAGAGGAAAACGGCGACTTTACTTTATAAATGTAATGATGATGATGATTGCACAGAAACACAGTAACAACTCCAGAAAAATAGACCTGACTAAAATAACGTTTTTATATATTTTATCGTTTTATTAACGCTTAAATATACTTAGGTAAAATTTTTAACACTGAAAAAAGACGACAACCTCAGGCGGGAATCGAACCACGCACCTTCCACATTCCAGGCGGCCGCCTGCTTTCGGATCTCAGAGGTAAAAACTTCTAAGATTTGATGAAGCAATGTTGACTAAAAAACATAAGCATCAAGCACTGACAAATTTCGACGGGTGAAAACCAGACCTCGGTAGCCAAGTGGTTAAGGCAGCCGCCCGGAATGCGGAAGGTGCGTGGTTCGATTCCAGCCCGAGGTTGTCGTCTTTTATCAGTGTTAAAAATTTTACCTGACTAAAATATTTTAAAATATAAAAATAAATCTAGACACCCTTACAAAAGCTCCTCGGGGGCCAAGTGGCGAAGCATACGTCACGCTAACTAGAGGTCTGTTAGGTACATCACTATATAGATTGTGCATAGTGGTACATCCCTACAGAGCCGCTATATTTATGACTCGTTTCTGAGCGGCCGATCACGGACGCTAAACTTACCTGTAATGTAATAACCTAAATTGTGACAAATAAATGATGTGGACCTGAAAACTATTGTATCATTAAGAAGACCCAAAAACCGACATAACAAGGTCCAGGCTTCAATTCTCAGTCCCAGGTCGGGCAAAGTGTGTTTCGGAGTGCATATACCCGTGCATTTCAAACTTCAATAGCATTAATCAATTTAGGCTACAATAATTAAGCACTTATGAATGTCGCTATGCCATCGGTTCGTAAGTCCTAACTATGGGGCGGGAGCCTTGTACTGAGAAGAACCGGCAAGAACTCAGCAAGGGCATTTCTTTTCTTCCTTTCTGTAAAACGGCGTCAATACAAGTTGGAAAATGCCATACCTATCCTGCCGTCATAAGGAAAAAGGGCACAACTAACATTTTTTTTTAAATTTGAGTTACATACATATTTGGAATCAAGAGAAAAAGGCCTATCTGCTCATAATTTTTGTAAATTATAGAAGCACGATAAACAAAAAGTACCTACCTTATGCAAAATGGGCACAACTGAGCCATTTTTTCTGTAATAGTACGTAGAAAGAGCATATCTAGCTTACATTACGTCAAAAGGTCACAAATGAATAAAGATTTTTTATAAATAGTAAAGGCATATTTGACCAACTTTAAATTGTAACGGCTTATGTGGCAAATATGCCCTTTCATTTAAAATAACATTTAATTCAAAAGAAAAGTCACAACTGGCCTTTTCTACCTAACATTTTTGAACAGAGGTGAGGTGAGGGGGCAGAGGTACGAAGCAAGCACAATACGTCAGTTGTGCTTTGCCTAACGTGTAACGGGGGTGCGTATCATTTTATATAATGACAAATGAACTAATTTCAAAGAACATAACGTTCATTGGATATAATTTTTACTTGTTCTAAATACACTTCCTATAACAACAGTAGGTATATTATTCATTTGATATAATACTCATATTCGCTAACAACTTATTCTATAAAGCTATATTGGTAGAATAATCATATTCTATAACTTCATTTGATATAATTTTTGCTAAAAAATAAAAATTACATTTTAACCCTAAATTGATTTCAAATATTGTCTTAAAAAGTTAATACGTTGTGTTTTCGTTATAGTTGTGGTAAAAAAGTCAGTGACAAAAACGAATCGCGGCAAAACCGACTCCACGTAGACTTGTCTGCCCTGCGCTAGAGTGTAATTTAATCCCGCGTAGGCGCGGAGGGGCGAGGCGGCCCACGAGCTGAGGAGCAGGTGGGTTTAACGCTCGCCGCCTCGGCTGAGGCTGGCCGGCGAAGCCGAAGCTGCGGTGGTGAGCGAAAGCCATCTGCGACGATAAGCTCGTGTGGGACCGCCGGAGTCCCGCAGCGCCGGAGCCGTGACAGAAAACATGCCTGCTGCATGATGCATACCTGCTTGCATGCTGCATGCCTGCTTGCATGATGCATGCATGCCTGCATGCTCCATGTCTGTCTGCATGCTGCATGCATGTTTTATATCATTTGATTATTATATCAAATGTACCCTATATCAAAAGTACATTATATCAAAGGAAATTATAGAATCTAAAATTATATTAAATGTTTATTATATTAAGTTAGTTGTTATATCAAATGAAATTATATGAAATGAAATTATATTATCTGAACGTTAGACCATAAGTATTTATATCAAACATTTCACACCCGTGTAACGGTGAGTCCACGCTTGTCTGAGCTGCGCGGGTAAGTTGTTGTTATTACTCGTCTAATGTGAATTTTGTGATTCAATTATTTTATAGGTATTTTGCTGACTTGTAACCTTCGAAATATTTGATGGTTTAGTCGCGATTTACTATGAAAATACGTCATTGTACTTACCTCCATAATTTTGATCTACGTACTAACAAGCTAACGTATCATTAGTATTTCGTAGAAATGCCGCTATAAATGTACTCTGATTTAAAACTTCTGTATTTTTGATACAACGTTAAATATATTAATATATGGCTACGATTTAATGTTAGTTCTTAAAAAGCTACCTCTCCAATGTTTTAGTATTATGTTATGAGCACGCGTGATCTTAACTTTGTGGCCCCATACGTAGGCATATGAGAGACTTCCTACCTACTTAATTAAATGTGTGGTTCATTCTTCGATCAACAATCGAAGGGTTCATTAATTGAAATTGTGCTTTGGCGACCTGCCTGGCGCAGTGGTAGATATATCTGCCTACTACCCATAAGGGCTGCGGGTTCGATCCCCGCTCAAGACAAATATGTAAAATAGGTATTAGATAACTGTACGAAAATATTTATTTTTACAAGCTTTAATTTAGTTTCACCTGTCCCGATTTGGTCTGTAATCAAATCTTGCAAGTAAAATTTGATTCACTTCCCGGTTACCGATTGAGCTGAAATTTTGCATGTATGTGTAGATCGGATGACAATGCAAAATAATTATGACATGGAGCTGATCTGACGACGGAACCGGAAGGTGGCCATTGGCCGTAGGAACTCGGTAGTTAAACGACACAACCCCATCGAGTTTGGGCTCGTATGATTACGATTACTTTGGTGTATTATGTTTGTAACAAGTTCCATAATAATGTGATAGTAACATTAATATATTATAATAATAATAATACCAAAATGTTTGTCCCGTTTTAAATAAAAGTTTTATATTTTTCAGTTGTGTTTTTTTATTTCACTAAATTACGATCACATAACTTGTTTAAGCTAGAATAAGAAGGCACAATTGTATAAATGTGCCTTTGTATTGTAATATTTAATTTTCTTTTCACTAAATGTTAGAATAAAAAATCGCATGTGGTTAATTTATTATGTAATATTAATGTTATTACTCATTTTTTTCTGTTACGTTGAAAAGGAAAATATATATTATTAAATAGATACCTTTAAAAAAAAAACTCGTAATTAAATAATCTTGTAAAAGTCATATTGATGCTACTATTTTCATTCATGCATTTCCGACAAACACGATACTATCAAATTTATTCGCCGAAAACCAAGAATTTTTTCAAACACGTTTTTCTCACGATTTGCAAAATATTAGATGTGCCTTTTTAAATTATGACGGCAGTATCATAGAAGGACATTTTCCATTACAATAGAAAAACATTGAATACGATTACAAGACGACAACACAACACATACAAAAGAATATCCAATAAAACAGGTATTGCTCAATTTAAAATAAAATGAACAACGTCTTTCTTAAAACAAGAAAAAGAAAGACTATTTCTACTGCAAATAAAAATAAGATTGCAAGAGCAGACCAACCTCCACAGGCGGCACCCGTTCACGAGTACGACATATGAATCAGCAATCGCTTCGCTCTACCACAGTGTGGCTCTACTATGTTTTAGGGAACGTAACGACCCGACGCACATGCCACCACCGCAGAGACACTTTGAGAGAGCATGACACACTCGAGCAACTCCAACGACAGCAAGGCGAGTCACCGAGAGGATATGCGGGCAGAACTGTTTTGCTAGATCAAATGGTTTATGTATTTACTATTAAATAACGCTCTTATAAAAATATATAATACATTAAAGGGTATTGCCTAAAGAATGCGCTAATATGTTAAGCGATTATATAGATGTACTTTACTCGATTATAAAAAAATCCCGAAAACAGGCCAAACAAAAGTCTAAAACGGATGATTTCTTACATTTTTTTTAAATTTTCTACATTATTTTTACATGTTAATATTTATTTTGAAGTACTACAGAGAACCTGCTAATTCATTAAATCCTAAAGTCTATATAGGCAAAAACCTATAAAAACTAATAAAACGCGCCTATTTGCGCCCGTCCCGTACCGTCGTCGTACCGTTTCGAGAGAGCGAGAGAGTAGCGCTCGAAAGGACTCGCCTGACAATATGCATTGTAGAGAAGACTTCATTCCAATGACGGAGGCCTTTGCCCGTGTGACATTATACCTAAGGGTGAAATTGGATATGTAAGAATATAGACTAGGATAACAATAGCCCGTATCACTTTCGGGCGTTCGAATTAAAAATGAACTAATCTTTCAATTCGTTAAAACTTAAACATAACCTGAAGAAGAACCTGATGACAAACATATACATTTAAAATATTACATATAGTCACGACTATTATCCTCGAAGGGTAAGTCTGAGATTAGGCAATGAGGACAGCAAAAGCAGTCCCCTACCATAGTCCACTTTTCACCAAATAGCGACCGCACATGTGCTCAGCGTGACAGGTGGTGAGCTTATCGCCGCTCTTTGCTGTTGGATGTACGTGCAGTGTTTAGTCCGTTAGTCGCCTTTTACTACACCCAAGAGAAGAAACGGGGTGGTAGTATTCTTTCACCGCCACGCGACACGTTTATGAGTTCTATATCATTATTACGTATTATAAAGTAAAGTCGCCGTTTTCTTCTGTCTGTGGCACCGCACTATTCTCTTAAACTACACAATGGATTTTCATGCGGTTTTCATTAAAAGATAGACCGTTAACTGAGGATGGTTTTTGTTTATATTTTGTAGAAATATTCTTTTAAATGGCTGAACAATGACGATTTTTCTATGTTAGCGTGGACGAAGGCGCCTGCGGGCCGCCAGTATTCTCATAAATAACTGGCTCATTAATATACATTGTGTTTGGTAATATCCTTATGTGCCAAGAATAACTATTTGTATAGAGCAACTCTGAAAGTGCAAAAAAGTGCTATTGTTTATGTCGAAAGATCTATGCCCGGCTGATCTGATGACGATCATTTTTATCATCAGCCTATAAACGTCCCACTGCTGGGCACAGGCCTCCCACGTGGACAATAGCATGTGAAAATATTGGGCCATAACCCACCACGCTGGCCCAATGCGGGTTGGTGGGTTTTAACGACTGTCATCTTACGACAACAACCGGGACCAGCGGCTTAACGTGCCTTCCGAACCACGGAGGAGCTCGAGATCAATTTGGTCACCCATCCAGCCACCCGGCATTGCGAAAGTTGCTTAGCGAGCAAGCCGAATGCGCTAGCCGCTGCCCTACCGAGCTCTTCATGACGGTAACCTATCAGAAATTAGAAATTTTCCTGTACAATTTTTTTTGGCCGTTTTGTAATTTTTTGTTTTCCATAATTTTTTTTCCCAAAAATCCAATTGACAAAGTTTTGAAATGCCGATTATCAATTGTTATTTTTTTAAATCTTTATGTTTTGAAATCCCACTCGACGTCTGGCCGAAGCTATTAATGCTAGATGATTCATTTTATAGAAACACGTTTCCTTATATTATAAAAATACAACATTTTAAATAATTGAAATCCATTATATCGTCGAACAACTTGTAATAGTAGTAACAAGCAAGCATGCAGCATGCAAGCAAGCATGCAGCATGCAACCAACCATGCAGCAAGCAACCAACCATGCAGCAAGCAACCAAGCATGCAGCATGCAAGCAAGTATGCAGCAAGCATGCAGCATGCAAGCAAGTATGCAGCATCATCCAAGCACGCTGCATACAGCAGGCATGGTTTCTGTCACGGCTCCGGCCGGCGCGGCGTTGCGAGGCTCCAGCGGTCCCACGCGAGCTTATCGTCGTAGATGGCTTTCGCTCACCACCGAAGCTTTGGCTTGCTGGCTGGCTCAGCCGGCCAGCCTCAGCTACGGCGGTCCTGCTTCTAACATAAGCTCGCAAGCCTAAATTACACTCTAGGGTAGGGCAGACAAGACTATGTTTGTGACTACGTGGAGTCGGTTTTGCCGTCATTCTTTTGTCACCAACTTTAGTAGCACAATCTTACCGAAAACACAAAGTATTAACTTTTTAAGACATTTAAGTTTATTTACCTAATAATATGAATACCTACCTATATGAAAAAAAAAAACCGAAAATATAGATATATGAAATTTATTGTAAGCAAAATATCTTCCAAAAAAAAGTGGTTTTGATAATGTATGATAAGTTTATGGATTAACAAAATTATGTAAAAGCAACAATCTAGTAAGTATTTAAAACTTCGGCATTTTTTTTCGAACAATTGAAATTCGTACAGGAAAGTTTCGGCTTTATAATAGATTACGCCTCATGACGATGATCTGGCCTAAATTTTATTAAGAAATTTGTTCAAAATACATAATAATTATCTCCCCAACCAATTAAAATACGGCGTATGTTAGTAATTATCGGCCTGTTGTCCTTTCTATATTTCGAGCAGCGCAGGGCAAATACTTTCCGCGCCCGTTGGTTCGGAATAACGCGACCAACACTCCTTCAGGTCTCTGCCTAGTCCAGTGGAAGATAAATGTTCGCTACTATAACGTAAAATTCATGTAAGCGGTGTCAAAACTTCGGAGGCCTGAAGTGTGTATGTAATGTAACAACTTTTGCTGGTCCAACTTTAAGTAACTTTGTACATGAGCTGTCATAAGATAACTGTCGAAAAAAAATGATAAGACTCGAATTCGAACCCAGACCTGAAATTAATTTGACCCGACCGGGAATCGAACCCGGGTCCTCAGAGATGGCGACCAGAACCAGCGTGCTAGCCGCTCGACCACGGAGGTCGTCGAATAATAATAAAGAGCTACAAATAAACGAGAAAATACCAAAAGAAATGCACACGGTTTTCCTTTAACTCCATACACAGGTGGAGTGCTACTATTGAGTTATTATGACTAGAGACGGCACCGCGAAGCAAGTTTTGTGCGCACTGAGTTGCGGCCCATGGGCTGGAAACGTCTCAGTGATCGTGAGATGAGACAAGCGATTGTAGACCTTGCGGACGCAAATCATACTTACATACATTACGACTATTATCCCTGAAGGGTTATAGTCAGAGACCAGGCATTGAGGACCGCAAAAGCAGCCGACGGCCACAGTCCACGTTTCACCAAATGATATCTGCACATGACGTGCTCAGCGTAACAGATGGAGGACTTTGGTCCCTTAGTCGCCTTTTACGACATCCAAGTGAAGAGATGGGGTTGGTGTATTATTTGAGAACAGTCAATTTTCCGATTTCATCACCTAAGACGCCTTAACTTCATATACAGATGGAGTAGCTGGCTGCCATTGAGCAGAGAGCAGATAGCAGACACGACACCGCGAAGTAAGCTTTATGAGTTGCGGCCGCAAACGCCTAAGTGATTGTGAGTAATTCAAGCGATTGTGGATATTGCGGTTGAAATGAGTGCGCAAAAATTGTTTTGCGGTGCTCCTCTAGTTAGAATAGTTACCTGAAATGTGGCTGCGATAGGTGGGTCTTGTTGCAGGATCGATCGGGGCCGTTGACCCGGTATGACAGTCGTGAGTTACGGGCTTGTGGATTTGCGCACTAGACCTTCGCGACTCTTGAACTTTCATTTATAGCTGTTCTATTCTTAGACACAATGTGAGATTTAGCTTAGCTTCAACAATGGTAGCGTATTGAATGCAACCGATATAAAACAATTGACGGAATGCAAGTTATAATTTGTCACCATGGACTTACTCATAGTTCTCTCTTACTGACTTGTTTGCATGTGACCACGGACCCTGTGTTAATGATTCCAAACGTCAGGATTAAATAAAATGTCAAATTAATCGCGGGTAGATTTCTAAACAGTGGTCTGACCAAAAACTATCAGGTTTTGGTTCAGACCGTACCAAAAATTAGGGTTTTTCCTTATAATTTCGATGTGGGTTGAGTAAGAAATGCTTGTGGGATGAGTAAGGAAATAGAAATTAAAATATTGCTGTGGGTTGAGTAAGGAATACAAATGGGATGTGTAAGGAAAAATTTATTAGTGGGATGAGTTTCATGTGGGATGAATACGGAACAACCCAATTAAACGCTAACGAACTCATGTCGCCGATAGAGTATTTTTTTTTAAATGTGGTGTTATAAAATATCAAGATACACAATATCCTGTATTATTGCACAGACCGATAATGTTGCTATTTTTGGTTTTCAATTTGAGTCGAAGTGTCACACACAAGAAATAAGCTCATTTTTAAGATGACCTTTTATCCTAAAAGGTACCACCACCGACCACCGTGCATATGATTTAATTTATATGCTTAACTTTTACTAAACCGCTAATAACTCAGCTCTCTGATATACAGAATTTTCAATAAGGGACCGCAAAGTTTGAATCTCACATAATTTTCATCTTATTACATTCAGGCCCAATATTGTATCTTTTCAGTCTCCTTTAAGTAAAACGGTGCTATGGCATTGGCATAGTGCTAAAATAAGAATATTTATAATGAATAGCCTTGCATGCAAATGCATGTAACACCCTAATTTTTAAATTGATTAATATTAAATTGCTCATAATTACACATGCAAATAGGCCGGTTACAATAAAGTTATTAGTGATTTAAATACAGAAACACATTAATTAATATTATTATAATTTTTATTTATTTACGGGTAATCATTTGGCTTTTATCTTACCTGATGTTAAGTGATGATAAGACCGAAGATGGAAGCGTACAACACCGGGAATAATCGACTACAGAGGAACTGGCTATTTTATATCTAACTGCCGGAACACAATAATGCAGGGTTAAAAAATTGTAGGGTTTGTCATTTTGGTTACAGAGATGAGAAGGAAATCTCTCGTATTATAATATAAACGGCTTTTAGAAAGCACCTATAACTTTCAAACATTTGTTACCTATATATTATTTAAATTTTATTAAATTATCAGCATCAGCACACTTACATCTATTTTTACCTAATACTATAATAGAGTAATTGTTTTATGTATAAAAAATTAAATAAAAAAATATATTAGAACAGTTTTAATGAGAATACCAATTACGTACATTCGACCAAGAAACTGGTCTATCTCCTTCGGAACGACATCGTCTACCTAAACGTCCCTTAGAATATTATCATTTTGCTGTATCATTTGAAAATAGACCTTAAAAGTATTTCAACGTAGAGCCAAATGTCAATCTAAAGATGGTAGACAATTTGACCATACACAATTTTTTAGTTGTTAACGCTTACTCGCAACTTGCAACATTTGAATTGAGGTGTAGTATTTAACTCGACAGCGCATTTAAAACAGTTCACTATATAATTAAGTAAAGAATTTACATTGAAGACTGTATAATTTTACTAATTCGAATTAATAGTGGTATATAAGATGCGTTGCTTAACGCGGCTGCTTAATACGATCACAATGAGGGGGTTAAAATGGTCGGTGTTCATATACTGTGTATTTGTGCAGGAGATAAAACCCTCTTATGGATACGAATACGCTAATGCGACGGTGGATCGGGTACCCCTTCAGCTAAGAGAGTTCAAAATTGAGCACCCAGTAAGTTGTAAAATACATCCCTTTACTAATTCTTATAGCATAAAACCTGGCTCTTTTTTCAAGGAGGGGCAAAGTGTGTTTCAGATTTTCAGAGGGATTTTTGTCACCAACTCGCGTTTGAATTAATTGTTGCGATAACTCAATTTCAGTTATGAATCCCAGCATTCAGACACTAAAGGCTAATTGCTTACCTGTTTTAGCTATTTTACAAAATTTAATAGTTTAAGAATACGCGTTTTTAAATTAGACATTTAATTAGTGTTAGATTGCAGTTTCAGTCAGAAACAGAACGCCTAATTTGAAAGCACCCTTTCAAAAACGTATTATATTTTGTCATTTTAATAAGTAATCAAATTGTCCGCAGGTACCAATAGGAGTCCAGACAACTTCGGCCGGGGCACCAGTCGATATAAGAGATACAATCACAGTAAATTCAGATATATTTAACAGCGAACACTTTGTAGATCACTTGATACATTTTGATGGCGAGAGAATCCCTGAACGTGTTGTTCACGCTAAAGGTAATGGCGCTTTTGGATATTTTGAGGTAACTCATGATGTCTCAAAGTACACCAGTGCTGATGTATTCAATGGCATTGGAAAGAAAACTCCAGTTTTTGGCCGGTTTTCAACAGCCACGCAAAGTATTGGCGGTACTGAACTTGCAAGAGAACATAAAGGGTTAGCCGTGAAAATGTACACTAAAGAAGGCAATCTTGACTTACTGTGCATACATTACCCCGTCTACGATTATAGAGATCCGGTAGACTTTCCGAGTTTTGTTCGGTCTACAAGAACAAATCAGAAAACTAATATTATTGATTTTACAATGAACTGGGACTTTGCTTTATTAAGACCGGATCGATTACATACTCTTATGTGGCGGCAATCAGATTTTGGTATACCGTTTGGATATAGACGGATGGATATATTTCCTATTCATGCATATGAAGTGCATAACAAAGACGGAGAAAGGTTTTTTGTGAAATTTAATTTTCGCACGGAACTAGGAATCGCCAACCTAACGTCGGCGGAAGCTTCAGCTATATCAAGTCAAGATCCAAATTTTTTCACAAGAGATATTTATAACGCCATTGCAAATAACAATTTTCCATCTTGGAGATTGGATATGGATATCATGACTTTAGATGACGCCAAAAGTCTTGATTACAATCCTTTCGATGTCACAAGATTATGGAAGTTTGGTACATTTAAAACGGTAACCATAGGAAGGTTAGTAATGAACCAAAATTCAGACAATAATTTTAGGGATAGCGACCTGAGTGCGTTCAATCCTGCAAATTTGGTACCTGGTATTCCAGGGCCCGTTGATTATGTGTTTAAAGGTCGAAGGCTTGCTTATCTTGACACGCAAAATTATCGTTTGGGAAGAAATCACAATAATATTGAAATTAATTTGCCTAAATATGCCAAAACTTATTCGCGTGACAGCGTCCCTCCAGTAAGACACAACATGAAAGACGCTCCAAAATATAAACCAAACTCATTTAATGGCCCAGTACCTTACGTTGATACTGGTCGCCCTAGTGAAAAAGTAATAATGCTGGATAAAAATGCCGTAGATTTCGAACCAATTTGGTACTTTTATAACTATATTGTTAAAGAAGAAGGCCACAAGCAGAGGTTAGCTGAAAATATAAGCAGAACGCTTGTCACAACTGATGTAGAAATTGTGGAGAGAGCTTTTAAACTTTTAAGGTGGATTGATCCAGATTTAGGTCGAAGAGTAGCAAACAGTTATGCAGTAGCAATAAAAAAGGCAGAGGAACGGTCGCAATTGGATGTTAGAACAAGATTTGAGCCTCTTGCGAGGTGTATGACTTTATATGCACAGAATCAATTAAAAGATGTATTAGATAAAACTTACTACTAGTAAATTGCTTTAGTAAGAACCCAGGAAACACGAGTGGTCGTTCGTCTGATATGTAAACGTCCCATCACTGGACTTATCAGTCTCAGCAGTCTCAGCACTGGCCATTGTCTGTTTCGTGGGGTGTTTGTAGGTACATGTGTATGATCCAAATCATAAGTATATTGTAGTTTCAACCATCACAAAAAGTCGAAACTGGTGAATCAATAAATTATTTAATGTATAATAACAAAATAGTTGGAGTAATCATTCCTTTCATCTGTCTGCTCACCGCTGCAAGTTGTAAAATTGTGTAATTTGTTATTAGTACAATGATAGTATCAGTAATTGCAAAAAAAAAGACTGTTTTGTGACTGTATTATTATTAATATTATTTGTGTAAAATAAAGTTTACTACTGTTTAATGGTATAACTTATATGTATTACTAGCAGCCGCTCGCGGTTTCACCCGCGTGGTTTCCGGTACCGTGGGAATATCGAGATAAAAAACATCCTATGTGTTAATCCAGGTAATAAACTATCTATATGCCGAATTTCATCCAAATCCATTCAGTAGTTTTTACGTGAAAGAGTAACAAACATCCAACCATACGTTCCCGTGGGAATATCGGGATAAAAAGTATCCTATGTGTTAATCCAGGTTATAAACTATCTGTATACCGAATTTCATCCAAATCCATTCAGTAGTTTTTACGTGAAAGAGTAACAAATATCCATACATACTTACAAACTTTCGCGTTTATAATATTAGTAGGATGTAGTTTTTTGATGTTAAATAAAATGAAATAAAAATAAATGTATTACTTGAAAGAAGGTGTTAACTAGGAGTTGGCAGCAAATTTTATAATAACGAGAGATTTAAAATCGAATCATCAGCCTATAAACGTCCCGCTACTGGGCACAGGCCTTCCCCCATGGACAACATCACATGTGGAGGTTGGGCCATAACGTACCACGCTGGCCCAATGCGGGTTGGTGGGTTTAAACGACTACTATTTCTTTCGGCGACAACCGGGAACGACGGCTTTACGTGCCTTCCGAAGCACGGAGGAGTTCGAGATATTTTATAATTTGGTCACTCATCCAGCAACCAGGCATTGCGTAATTAATTTGCTTAGCGGGCAAGATAGAAAGCAGCAGTGCGATTCTCTTAGTTAAAGCCTTGGTAACAGCGGGTGCCGCAGCGCTGAGAATTGACTCTGTCTCTTTCATATTCATATAATTGGAAAGAGACAGCAGATCACACCCATGCGCGCAGCGTCTATGTGTCGCTTGGAGAATCGCATAGCCGAACGCGCTAGCCGATACGCCTTCGAGCTCCTCTGAACGAGAGGTTTTACCTACATCTAATTAAAACAGTATTTTTAATTTCCTATTTTTTTAATCGATCAATTGTAGCTGTGACTAGATTTCAATGATAGAAGGCTTCTGCTTCTGCCCTGCAGTGCGATATATGTATATTATACAGGTTGTACTATTTTTTTTCTTTAATTGTTTAGATATCATTTTGTTACTAAGATAGATAGATAATTAAGTTTTCACCCTTGAATAAAATAAAAAATCAGTTTCCTTACTACAATTCAGTTTCACTTTGCATACAAACCGTATAACAAACGTACACACGGCGTCAGATCAACCTACCCAAATATGTCAAATTTCTGCGATCAATTTTGAACTTTATTGTTTATTTCTATGGATCAATATTCATTATATGACAGTTTAGGGTAGGTTGATCTGACACCGTGTGTACATATTAAAACATAGATAAACACATGAAATACATAATTAATACGAGTACTCCTATGTAAAATTACGCATGTATTTGAAACAGCAAAGTAAGTAATGAAAATACTAGTTAATTCAGTAAGTCAGAGTAAACTGTAGAGTCTGGCTAACGAAAGCTGAACCTCGTAGTTATTTGATTGGCAACACTTTGTCTCTATGTGTGTCTATCTGAAGTGTCATGTCGTATGTCAAATTGAATTTTTTCTGAGAAAATTGCAGCTGTGTGAGTGACACTGTTACCCAGTCAAGATTTTTTTCAATTTGCCGCGTTTTTCCTGGTTCAGCTTTCGTTATTCTATCAACGGAAGAGTGCCAACAACAATAGGTACTTCAAAAGGGACGTTTTATCAAACTGAAAATAGTTATTAACAAAAGTTTTATCAAACAGAAAATAATTATCAGCTATATCCTAGTTATAATTAGTTTTTGTTTAACGGTTTATCCCTTTGCCAATCCCTTTCCTTGGGTGTCATAACAGGCTACTAACGGACTTAGGCCTGCACATGCACATACATCCAACAGCATGAGGCTGTT
This sequence comes from Scoparia ambigualis, assembly GCA_963921215.1. Classification (NCBI taxonomy): domain Eukaryota; kingdom Metazoa; phylum Arthropoda; class Insecta; order Lepidoptera; family Crambidae; genus Scoparia; species Scoparia ambigualis. Next base: position 24,202,139 of record OY992522.1, on the reverse strand, counting down.
AAGGGCTACCTGTCACGTTGACCATTTTATTTCATTTATTGCATTCATGTAGTGTAAAGATGGTAGGACATATAACACTTTCGAAACTTAAACACGAACCCTGTTAAGGTATTGCAATTTTCCCATTAAAAAAAAGGAAATTATTATTATTATTATTACAATTACATAATTAGTATTATTATACAATTACAAATTAATTGAAAAAAAAATAAAAAAGACATTAGGATCACATGGTGACACTCAGGTGACCCGCTCGCTCGTTTGCCGCCTTCTTATAAAAAAAAATGGTGCTCTTATTATTTGGTAAAACTCGTACTGTGCGGCAGTGCACTGGTTTTGCGGTCCCCATTGCCTCGTCTCTGACTAACCCTTTGGGAATAACAGTCGTGAGTGTTTGTATGTAATTTAAATTTTAGTTCAGATCCATTGAATTGAACAATTCTATCAATGCGTGCCAACTCCAATGCAACGACCTATACCAGTACCCGTGTGCGTTGAAGCATTAATTAATAATGCTCTTCAACTTAAACTAATCGTTGAAAAGCCGCTTCCTATGCTAAAACAATTATGTATCATGATAATGTTACGCAATTTTTATCAGTACATGAGGCATCATAAAATATGTATCCGGCTTGATATAGACAAAAGCGTAGTCGGTGAAGAGTCTTTTGACTGTAGGCAGGATGAAGTGGACGGTGTTCTTGTATATTTTAGGTGTGCTGTCGGAAGGTGAAGGATATGCTAATGTGACGTTAGACGCAGTGCCTCTTCAGTTACGTCAATTCAAACTGGAACATCCGGTAAGAGTGTGATGCTTATTATTATTCAAACGGGAAATAACATAAGTATTGATTTCGTATTTAAATTCTCATAAATTTATACTGTCTCAGATGCTTTTCCAATTGAGCTACAGAGGGTTTCGCTAACGAAACAGTGAAAATGTTTCAGAGTCATAATTTGAGGCAGTCGTCATTTTTTGATGCTGCGATTGTGAGAGCATATTCATCTTAAGTGAAAGATATTTATTTGACGGATATTCGACATTTGTGTACTAGAAATTCTAAGTTTAATCCTTAATACTAGTTTTTATGCTACCGCTTTGGATTGATACCATTCTAATAGTTATCTCCAATTATGTAGTAAACATCATCTTTTAACTTTGGAAAGTCGCAGAACCATAGCTGACATTACCATTTTTTATTTCATTGCCCCGAGCTCCTTTTTTTATTAACTCTGAATGTTCTGAATAAAAACCTGCGTCACTATAAACCAATTCACCCACCACTTTCGAATACCAACTATAGGCAAAATTCCTTCTTTCTTCGAGCAGGCAAATGTTTTAACGAACTGTGCGAGAGACTTGATATGGACCTTTTCGGTTCTAAATGTGACGCGGTGAGGCGTAATCTTGCATTATTGCTATCCGATTATTAAATCTGGCGGGTTCTATTGTGTTTGTTATATTATTGTGTTTACTTTAAATATGTAGCTTAATATATGGGTAGCTTGTTATACATATAAAACAAATTAAGTTCCATATCTTGCATGCTCTATTAGTTTCAAAAATTATCAATTTGGCGATTATGAATAATTGATTGTATTTGTTGCTTGAGTTTTCAATGTAACTATCATATATTTTTATTTGTGTGAATCTGTAAATGGTTTGCTATAGTTTTTATAGAACTGTCGATTCAGCTGTGAATATAAAATAAAATAAAATACTGTCTACTAATGTATTAAGATGTGTACTCGTACTTATTACCTACCATTATGATGAAAAAGTCTTATTACTACAAAATTAAAAAAAAAACAGATTTAACAATGTTTATTCAAAGCGCTGATGAACGGCACCGGTGTTTAACCCTTTAACGGGCAGAGGGATGTATATTCCCACCAAATTTTGAACTTTATGCAATTGAGATAAGGTCGAAAACCAATGAAAAATTTTAACATGCTATGACCGTCAAAGTGTTAAAAATCAATTGTTCTTAACATTTTATTTTTATTTTTAGGTACCGATAGGAGTTATTACTACCACGGCTGGAGCTCCGGTGGACATAAGAAGTACGATGTTAGAAAATTCTGATGAATTCGTTAGTGATTTCTTCATAGATACGCAGTTTCACGCGGATGCTGAAAGAATTCCAGAAAGAGTCGTTCACGCAAGAGGCAATGGAGCCTTCGGATATTTCGTTGTAACCAAAGATGTCTCCAAATACACAAGCGCTGATGTGTTTAACGGAATTGGTAAGAAAACACCCGTTTTCGGCAGATTTTCTACAGCCACACAAAACAAAGGCGGTTCAGAATTAGTAAGGGAAAACAAAGGCTTATCCGTCAAAATGTATACTAAGGAGGGAAATTTAGATTTTCTTTGTTTGCATGTCCCTGTATACGAATATCGAGACCCTCTTAACTTTGCTATGTTTATTCGTGCATCTCGACGTAATCCTAAAACTAACATATTTGACTTAACCATGACTTGGGACTTGACCACATTAAAACCATCAGTTCTCAATCCAACTTTATGGCGAGCATCTGATTATGGAATTCCTTACGGATACAGAAGGATGGATATTTTCCCTATTCATGCGTATGTGTTGAGCAACAAACACGGAGAAAAATATCTAGCTAAATTTAATTTACGAACTGAATTAGGTTTAGCAAATCTAACAACAGCTCAAGCCCAAGCTATAGCTAGTCAAGATCCTGATTTCTTTACAAGAGATGTATACAATGCTATAGCTAATAAAAATTACCCATCATGGCGACTGGAGATGTATGTGATGCCTTTAGAAGACGCCTCTAAACTTGATTACAATCCATTTGATGTCACTAGACTTTGGAAAAAAGGCACTTATAAAACAGTTGATATTGGACGATACGTGTTTGATAAAAATACTGACAATTTTTTTAGAGACGTAGAACAGAGTGCTTTTAATCCTGCAAATTTGGTTCCTGGTATACCTGGCCCTGTTGATTTTATGTTTAATTCACGAAGGGTATCATATAGACATACACAAGAACACCGATTAGGATTTAATTCCGAAAATATTAAAATAAACTTACCTAGATATAGAAAAACTTACACGCGTGACGGTGATCCTCCTGTGAACGATAACATGAATGACGCGCCAAATTATTATCCAAATTCGTTTAGTGGACCAGTTCCTACGGTTGACGTAAATCGCCCTAGTGAGAAATTAATCGTGTATGACAAAACTTCCGTAGATTTTGGGCCTATGTCGTACTTTTACAATCATATTATCGAGAATGATGCCCATAGACAAAGGATAGCGGATAACTTAGCTGCGACGCTCGTAACAGTTGACAGAAAGATTGTTGGAAGAGCTCTCAAACTGTTCGGGTACGTAGATCTAGACCTAAGAAGGAGAACTACGGAGAGCTACAAAGAACAGAAAGCAAGGGCCGATGCCGCGGCGAAGTTAGATGCCAGGACTAGATATCAACCAATCGCTACGTGTATTGATTCATTGCAAGAAGGTCGTTTGAAGTCTAATGTTTTTAAAGGATAGTACGGGTGTAAATATTGGTGAAATATTTTTTTATAGCGAATGAGTACTTTTAGAGATTACCTCACTGTAATCAAAATACTTTCAAATTTTTAAGAAGTTTTAAAAAATCTATTATTTATGTACCTATTTCTATTATTGTCAAAGAAATGTTTTGCACTGAAATATTTAATAAAACTCTGTTCTAATATATTATTCTTAAATTATTAAATAATCATCCAATAAAATGTGGTGTTAGATATTATTTGTATTTTTCTTTTTATAAAAGAAGGAGGCAAACGTGCAGGCGAATGGAATGGAGAGTAGGTAATCACCGCCGCTCATGGACACCCCGCAAACGCAGAGAAATCGCAGACGCGTTGCCGGCGTTTAAATAGTATTTGGGTTTCCATTCTAGTTTGTTTTAAAAATATTCTTTGTCGATTACTTTATATTGTTTGATATTTACTTTCACGAAACATTTAAATAAGCATATTTATTTAAAACGGCAAAAACTTTTTGTAAGTTTTTTAAATGTATATTTATTTTTATTTACCTGGCATTCGTTAATAATAGCAATTTTTTAATGTTCATTTTCCATAACACTTAATTCGTGAAGTTGAGTTCACTAATATTTTAATAATTTTGCCTTAATCTTTTAAAACAGGCATAAGTAATGTGTAATGTAAAATACTAATCACATATGAGGAGTGTCTGTTCAAAAGGTCATATTTCCCTGTAGAAAGAAATTGTTTTTTATTTTTTTTCCCTAAACTGTTACATATATCCTATCCATATTTGATAAAATTCTGATCGAAAAACACGTATTTCCAATATAAAATAAATCTTTAACTTTGACATTCCGACCAAAATGGGCTTATTTCTGTGTATAAAACATATTTCGATCAAAAAGTCTTATTTCTCAAACAAAAATATGTTTTAAGAAACAATTTTGTTCAAAAGGTAATTAAATCTTGCCATACATTATTGCCTGCCGAAAATCGAGTTTGTTCGATTAATAAAATCGATGTTTTGGATGTATGTATACTCTAAATAGCCATTGTTTATTGATTGTCAACTGTGAAAGAAAAATAAATGAGATTTAGTAGAAGTTTATTGGTATGTGGAACATTTTAACATTAAGATTTTTTTGTTTTGGGTGTATTATTTGAAAATACAGAGTTAAATCGCTTATTTTTTTTAAATGGATGAAGGTTATGCAATTGTACATACATTAAATATGGGAACTAGAACAAAGAAGCGAAAAGACTGTTCTATAAAAGGTCGTATTTCTGGAATATTCTGATCAAAAAGACTTATTTCTGGAATATTCTGACCAAAAAGACTTCTTTTTGGTAATTCCGATCATAAAGTCGTATTTCCAAATGAAAATTATTTATAAAAAAAGAAATACAGTAAAAAACTAAAATTAAAATGAACATGTATATCAAAAAGTCTAATTTGCGTTTAATACAATAATAACAATTACCATTATATTTCAATAAAAAATTAAAATACTTTTTGTTGTTTCTTGTAAAATTTGTTTATCATGGAATTATGACCTTTTGAACAGACACTCCTCATATGTTGTCCTGATAACAAATAATAACATTTAGCAACAAACATTTTGGTGTCAGGTTACTCTTATTTTAAAGACCTAACCACTCTCCCGTCCACGGTTACTTCTGTAACCCAGTGACATATAACCCCTTCCGTCCACGGTTACTTCTGTAACCGAGAATTCGAAACTCGATACCCTCACGCGTTCCCGAGATAAAGGATCTTGACAGACAGACAAACGGACAAAATAAAGACCCTGTTTTTTAATGATTTAATTACAAATGTATAGTTTTCACATTTTTCCCTATACTTGTAGTATAAGATGGTAATACTTGCCAAGTTTTATAGTTCTAGATCAACGGCAAATACCATATGAATTTTGATTCCCTTGAGAGTGTCGAAATATACGTTTTTTTTGGCATAAGACCCTGTTTTTTAATGATTTAATTACAAATATATAGTTTTCAGATTTTTCCCTATACTTGTAGTATAAGACGGTAATACTTGCCAAATTTCATAGTTCTAGGTCAACGGCAAATACCCTATGAATTTTGATTCCCTTGAGAATGCCTAAAATTTACGTTTTTATCTTTTTTTTACGTTAACTTAAGAGTTTGATTTTTTCACAGCTTCAAGAGACTGTAGATTTTAGTATATTGTTTCAATTTCAACTATATTCCCTATATCTCCACGCGTTCCCGAGAAAAGGATCTTGACAGACACGACAGACGGACAACAAAGTGATCCTATAAGGGTTCCGTTTTTTCCTTTTGAGGTACGGATCCCTAAAAAGAGAACTAGAATCTTCTAGAATACAGTTCTAAGAACATCAAATTAAATGTTATTTAACGTTACCAGCTAAAAGGTGGAACGAAACTATTAAAACCTTAAATTTGTTACTGCCATAGGTAAACAAAACTGAAAAATTGTATTTTTTTCCTGACTTTAAAAGAAAACTATGATAGCATGGTTAGATTTAGTGAATTTTGAGTTATTTTTGCCAACATGATTTATATTTCTAAGACAGGTCCAAAATGGGCATAGTCCTTTACCGGTAGCCAAGTATCCGTTTACTTAATTTAAGGAACATAGCCGAATTATTTTTCAATTATAAACTAAGCAAGATCTACCGGTAATAAAAAATAACCTTCGGCATAGTTGGAAACGCCCGTTGTATATATGTGTTGACCGCATGCATAATGTTACCAAATCACGCAATCTTATTATACTTATTTGTTGAATGCCGATATTGTTTTCTCAATTTAGAAACTCTAATTGAAATCGTCCTCGATATTATACCTATGTCAATATCTCTTGTCTACATTTTGCATTAAATACTAAATTACTTCATCAGCAATAAAGCCTATAATCTTTCCACTGCTGGTCGCAGAGCTTTCCTTCAAACATTGGCAACCCAACCCAACTAGCAAAATAAGTACTTAAAACGATCTCAAGACTACTTTTATTGTCACTTATAAGAAACTTGTATCATGCTACAAAGCTGGATTTGGGCGCAGTTATAGGAGCGTTTATTTCTATAACTATCTTATAATCATCTTTTAAAATGTTACTAAACCCTATAATATACTTGACGAAGCGCAATAGCTTCTATAATGATATGAGACTACACAATTACAAGCACAAACGCTCTTGTTAGTATCTGACATAAGTATCTTACTAAAGCAATCTTGTTTTTAATGCACTAGTAATGTACTTAGTTATTAGTAATAAGTATATTTTATTAGAAGTTATCTTTTTTGTTCCTTCGGCTGGTGGTTCCGGTTGTTTTGTGTTTTACTTAATAAGAACGTATGTTTCTATTACTATTATTTTGTATTATTGTAAAACATTAATTACTAATAATATATTGTCAATATAGTGTATGAACTCGTGGGGAAATCTTTTTTACTGTAAATGTGTACCGCAATTTAGTTATTTTCACAATCCCCTCCGAAAAATAGCACATTAGTATATTGTTGTAAATAAAATATTTCATCAATTCTTATGAATATTCGCCATGTTTTGAAATTGCTCTCCATTAAGTACTTTATAGTATCATTGTAGGTAAATTAGTACTTGTAGCAGTTTCAGTCCAGATAACTCGCCTCCATTTAAAAACAAATTAGGGTTCCCTTGAAATATGCCTGCTAATGCTAATTATAATTCTTTATACCTATTTGTCACTTTTCTCCTGTAACCACCACTCCTTTTCAATCGTTTCCAATCGCTTAAATTCATGTTCAACTTATTTCCTCAAGACGAAGGGTAACAACTGAATCTCTACAAAATGGCTGACGTTTACTAATAAAGTTATTGATCTAGTAGCTTATAAGCTTTTTTGATCAAATAGCGCTCTTATTAAGTACTATTAGATTTAAAAGAGTCTCGAGCAAAACTATACCGGCGCAAACTTATAGTGATCTCAGCTAACTATATTATCATATCATGTTTTCTCACAAAATGCTACTATAGGATTAAAATGTTATTCTAGATTATTTAGTTTTACAGTAAACAATTATAAGAGACTTATTCCTAAAAGTGTCCTAAAAGAAAATCTTGTAGCTAACTATAAGACTAACTTACAAAGACAAAACCTCTTGAGAATATCTACGTTTCTGAAATGCTATTACTAGTAAAAGTGTCCTATAGATGTTTTGTAGGTCAGTCTTGTAGCGAACTATAAGACCGAGATATAAAAACGAATGCACTTAAATATGTTAAGGCTTGGCAAATGCTATTATAAGTTAAATAGTCTACCGCAATGTCTTTATAAGAACGTTATTAGTAGTGACAGACTTATAAACTTTCTTTATAGGATTACTTTGCTAGTTGGGAAGTAACAAATTATTGTTGCATAATAGTTGAGAAAACGTTTTACATTTCCTTTTGGTTCTATAAAGTGCGTCATATAAACGTGTCGTAGACGTTTATACAACGCGAAATAGGCCCATATTAAACGACATTATTGTTATTTACAAGTTAAATAAACGTCAGTCAACAACTTTTAAATGTTACATAAAAGTTTTCGACCGACTGTTATCGAACCACTGAAGTCCTATAACAATTGCATAGACATTAGAAGATGACTGTAATGTCGGTTAAGTGTTTAACATTGACTTTTATTGTACACAATGGAATGAACTTCAGTTCATTCCATTCATTCGTTCCTGTGATGTTTGCTGGAAAAGTGCGGGTTATCAAATACAAAATTTAAACGGTTTATAAGTTATAATTTACTTTATTATTTTTATATTTACTTTAACAATATTATACATGAACAGAGTGTATGGATAAATGTGTGCAGTGCACCTAGTTCTTATGGGACGTTTAGTTTTGTGGTGAAATATAGGTGTGTTGTTGTGAAATTTTTTACGCCCCCATCGAATTTCTTGAAATTAAATTATTGTAGACTATTGCTTAAAATTTGTTTACATACTAAAATAGCAGCCATCTTGTCTAAGTTAAGAAACGACTTCTATACATCAATTATAGAATGAAAAGGTCGCATAATGCGGTTTCTTGCGACCAAGATGGTCGGCCATGATAATTTATTTTAGAGTTCCGTGAGATAATAAACATGAACAGATAACCTTTAATTTAAATAAACCTTTTATGATAACCTTTAATTTAAATAAACCCTTTATACATGGTGTCATATTTTTTTTTATTTATCCGACCTACAACCTGGCTTCATAATACGAAGATATAATAAAGCAGTCGTAAAAACGTTCACGTAACCTATACTCCAACACCACTATTCGACGTTGTATGAATCAGTCGTAAAAACGTCTACCTAACCTATACACAGGCACCACTATACGACGTTGTAGGAATAAGTCGTAAAAACGTCTACCTAATCTATACACAGGTACCACTATTCGACGTTGTATGAATCAGTCGTAAAAACGTCTACTTAACCTATACACAGGCACCACTATACGACGTTGTATAAATCAGTCGTAAAAACGTCTACCTAACCTATACACAGGCACTACTATACGACGCTGTATGAACCAGTCGTAAAAACGTCTACCTAACCTATACACAGGCACCACTATACGACGTTGTATAAATCAGTCGTATAAACGTCTACCTAACCTATACACAGACAACGTTGTATAATACCGTCGTAAAAACGTTTACTTAACCTATATTTTTGTACCATTATACGACGTTGTATAAAGTAGTCGTAAAAACGTTTACTCTACTTATTTAGTGGACCATTTAGTTACGGGACTAAATCGTTGTAGGAATTACGGTTACACAACGTTGTAGTTGTCTAATAACATCAATTCTATATGTCACAGTTTTTATATGACCAATTTGCTAGTTGGGAAGTAGGGCCACCACCCACCACGCTCCGCTGGCCCAATACAGATTTGGGGCCGTCCATAATCACGTGAGGCTTGAAAGGGGGGGAGAGGGGTTCGGCAAAAATCACGAAATGTAGTAAGATATCAAGTGTATTTATTTTTTGTCAAAAGCGCTATTTCTAAACCAAAAGCGACCTATGTAATGTGACCTTGACTCGCCGTTGTAAAAAAAACAACCTGCAACCTATCTGTCCAGACATTTTTATCATGATCCTTAATTTCTATAATAAAATTAGATTAGGTATACTTTATAAGTAAGTACCTGTATTAAAAAAAATAGGGGGGGGGGGGGGGTTAGCCTTAAACCTCACCACGTATCACCAAGGGGGAAGGGGGGCCTAAAATATGCTAAAAAAACATCACGTGATTAATGGACGGCCCCTTAGTAGTTGAGAAGCGACGGAACAAAAATAGTTAACTACTCAAGAGGCAGAAAATGACGTGACACATGTTAAGGCGTTTTTTTTAAGTCCAAACAAAACCGGTTATTTTCGATACAAAAATACCTAAAAATCCGACTGACGGAACAAAAATGGTTTATAAACGATTTTGTTTTAACAAAACTGGTTAATTCCTATATAAAATACTATCTATCAATACTAGTTAAGTGTTAATTGTTAGATCAAAATTTATTATATTAATTAAGTTAAGTACGATTTTGTTGTATCAAAATTGGTTATCTGCATTTAAAAAAAAACCGGCCAAGTGCGAGTCGGACTCGCCCTTTTTTTCTACTATTTTTCCTATCATAAAGTAAAATTCTTCATTAGTATGGTATACAACTAAAAGTTTTTTGCATTTCGCCACAATCTAGACATTCGTACTTAACTATTTTTGTTTCGTCGCTCTTCAGTTTTTAACGACTACCATTGTACGACAACCGGGACCAACGGTTTTATGTGCCTTCCGAAGCACGGAGGAGGTCGAAATATTTTTATTTGATCACCCATCCAGTGCAGAGAGACCCGGCATTGCTAAAGGTACCTTAGCCGCTGTGTCACCATCAAGCTCTTCTTACTATTAAGTTACTAAAATAAAAATGTATATTCATTCCTTAGAACACTAATTTCGTTATATTTGTTTAAAATTAACGTCTAAACTTTTTGTTTCAATAATAACTGCAAATAACCAAATTTTGAAATACACGTTAACCAAACTGGCGTAATAATTAAAAAGACGTATCTTTGGAAATGTGTAGATGGAAGGTCACAATTAAGGTTTATCTATCAGTCCAATCAATCCAAAATTATATAATCACGACTATTATCCCCAAAGGCAGGAAGGAAGTCAGAGACAGTCAGTTATATAGTAGCCTTTTACGACACCCAAGGGAAAAGAGGGGGTGGTAGTATTCTTTCACCGCTACGGTTATGTAACATAAAAAATATCAATACAACATCATAGTTATTCAAATTACTATTCAATATGAGGTTTATGCCTCGGTGGTAGAGTGGTAAGCACTTGCTCCTAGATCCAAAGGTCCCGGGCTCCACAGGTATCTTTGAATGTTTGAAAACACATTTTTTTTCATTTTTAACTTAGATTAAGTCACACTTTCAAAGAAACGTTTTTAGCAGTACTTTACTGATTGATATTATGATTTCTGTCTAAAACTATTGTACAAAAAAGCATCACCACGATGACATATCAAAACATATATAATATCTTAATTACTGTGTTTGAGAATTTAATAATTTTGTTACCGCTTTATTTATTTATTTGTGTGAATAAATTTACAGATTTCTTTAACCTTGGCAGGAAAAGAGATATTTTGTGTAGTGAATATTTTTTATTCGATAATTGATCACTAGTACTACCATAATCTTTAATATAATATTATAAATAAGAAAAATTTATTTGTTTGTTTGTTGGAATTGAATAGCCTCCGAAACCGATTTAGAAAATCATTTAACCATTACAAAGATACATTCTTCTAAAGTGACATAGGCTATATTTTATCCCGATATTCCCACGGGAACGGGTATCACGCGGGTAAAACCGCGAGGATCCGCTAGTAATTAATAATGCCAGAAGGATGCGGATGATCTGTACATCCGCGATCAAGGCGCATTGCAATTATGCCAACATGTATCCAGAGTGGGTATCCACGTAAGATCAGCGTCATGGGTTTATCCCATGACATTTTGCCCTTTGGTACCTTAATGTTTTATGTTAAGTTTTTATAAATTGTTAATAATTTCTGTGTTATATTATGTTTTATTTTTGTGTTAAATTGAATATTCTTTTTTTTTGTAAATTGTATCAATAAACCATTTTCTATTTCTATTTCTATTTCTACTCAACGCCTGCAAAGAACATGATAACAATCTTGTAATCATTAAGTCTGGCACTCCGCCCGCGACATTGTCCGCGTGAATACCCTGTGTACCACGTGACGAATTAAAAAAAATGTCTTTCATACAAACCTTGACTCGACAATTACCCAAAAATTTGTCAAATTGTGCAGCCGTTCTGAAGATCGGGTGCGCATTTATTCACATAACTTTTTAAGTCCTGTTATCGGAAGTCCTAAAATATTTCTGATACTTACCATTTTACATCATAATGATTACTCTTCAGCTTGTTACTAATATTTTTTTTCATATACTTATAAGAAAGTAGTAGGTATACTACCGATCGAAACTCCAAATCATTTTAATCCATAACGCCTATTGTCATAAATTGGTTTCATACTAATATTTGTTTTCATAAATTTCTAAAATTTTAATAAATGCTGCGTGCTTGCTCCCCCACGACCCTCACTATTTCTTAATCCTAAGTGTATATTAAAAACCATATTATGAGTTCAAATATTTTCTTGATACTGACATTATTAAAAAGAAAATTATGATAATTGTCTGTTAAAGAAAACAATTATGAAAAAAAGGTTTATGACTTGTACTTAGTAATGACAGTATTAATAAAAAATATTTGACAACAGTCTGTTATGAGTTCCGATAGTAGAAATGATTTATGAACAAAAAAAGTATGAGGATAAAAATTAGAAAAAGACGATTATTATGAACACAAATAGGTAGTAAAACAAAAAAAAATAGGAATAATAGTTCTATGTGAGTCAACATGGACCCCTGAAGGTCACTTCCGCGCATCAGCGCGGACATTAGGTACATTCGTGGCAATTGACTTTCATTTGTATAGATATATTGTTCTAATGTTACATCAATAATTATCTGATCATTGATCAATGATTATTAAAAAGGACAATAAAAACCTAACGTGACGTAGATTACGATTCGTTTTCCATATTGTGAAAAATTACGTGGGCGAATAAGATGTATATAAGGTGACTGCTAGAAACCGCAAGAAACTTCAAGGGCTGGTCAGGTCAAGTGTTTTAAACTTGACAAAAATGACAAAAAGGGAAATCGTGTTTTTTAAATTTTTTATGATATAATTCATTTTGTGAATTTTATTTGAATAGTCTTTGAGTATCTAATTTATTTTATCTTATTTATTCCTTTTTTGCTTAATCTAGGTACGAGTATGTGTATTGTTTACCTGTCTGATATATTTTACAACGAAAACAACCATCCGTTGTTTTATTAGTTTATTTATTAGTTACCTTCAACCATAACCGTGACGCGTAGCGGTGGAAGAATACTACCACCCCCCTCTCTTCCCTTGGGTGTCATATAAGGCGACGAACGGACTAAGACTGCACATACATCCAGCAGCATAGAGCGGCGTAGTGGGCTCACCACCTGTCACGCTGAGCACATGTGCAGTCGCTATTTGGTAAAAAGTGGAGAATGGTAGAGGACTGCTTTTCTTGTCCTCATTGCCTAGACTCTGACTAACCCGACGGGATAATAATCGTGATTACGTAGTGTCCTTTTCGTTTTTATTACATCGGCGAATCATAAAGCATAGATATTTGTTTATGTTGTTTGTAGATTTTTTTTAGAGAACACATGACACGACAACAACACGAATAAAATGATTGAACAAGTGGGATAATAAAGATCACTGGAATTGTTTACGGTGCAAACAAGTAATTTAAACATTTTTGGTTACTTTTCAGTACCAAAAAGCGTTTCTCGACACTTTTAGGTTTCAACTACAGAGCTGATTTATTACCGTGTGAGCGTTTATGTAATGTTTATAGAATAAAAAAGTGATAAAACTAGGGCCTATTTGGGGTTCTATGAACGTTCTTTAACATCATTATAGTGCTAATCATGTACACATAAGCACGTTCTAAAACGTTCTCAGGACTTTTGTAGTACCAAATTTTGTTGCTTGGGTAAGTATGTATGTATGTAGGTACCTTCAAATAACCCGCATTGGGGCAGCGTGGTGGGTAAAAGCCCAATTTCCTAATGCGCTGTTGTCTACGTGGGAAGGCCTAAGCCCAGCAGTGGGACGTTTCTAGCCTGATCATGAACTTTAGTGACCTTATGCGGTGAAATCGGAAAAATTGTCTGTTTTCTATTGGCTGTTATTCAAAATAGTTTAGATATTTCGCGCTGAAATTTTCAATGTGTATTACAGAACGTATGTGTGAGGGGATGAACGAAGCCAAAACACGATTGGAAACATTTGGCTCGATAGAAAAAAATCCTGCAGTTACCTCTAAAATTTCATATAAATGCACATTACGACCGTGTTTTACAATAATAATTCCTATAACATCATAAACACATAGGTATTTACCTTTTCGATTTCTTCACTGATTTGGATTTCCAAAAAACTAAATATTTTTATTAACTTTTTGATAAAAATGTGAATGGCGCTTACGAATTACCGCGGACCCGCACCGCGCAAAACCCGCGAGGCCTCGCGCAACATCCAAATTTCGCTGACCGCCTAACCCCCCCCCATAAGCAAAAAACATAAATTACATGCAGGTAATATATGTGGCGCGTACCTTCCAGCCTGAACTAAAATAGACGTTTATAAATACAACGGCCGCCGGCCATGTTGAAAAAATCTAAGGTTATCCATGTGAATACACAATCAGTCCGTCGATCATGCAGCCCAGTGGAAGTTGACCTGCCCGCGCCGCTGGATGCTTTCAAATGCGGGCACCCTGAGGGGTTGTGTGTTTGGTCGCAGAGCTCAGGCTACGCTGGTGGATGATACACCATTTGTTCGTGCCACCTATGTTAATCCTCTTTAGCTGGGGTGTGTTATGTATTATGCTTACTTGCTTTATAAACATAAACATCGTTACTATAAAACTGTGTTGCAAACTGAGTATGAGTTTCGTTTGCTACGCTTTATTCCGCGGCTAATGTAGAGTTTATCAATTCAATCAATCAATTTTGTTTGTCGAACGATACAGCTCCTACTCTCCCCCTATTTTAGGGTTAAAGTCATTTACCTTCTCTTCTCTGTCTACGTTCTCAAAATGCAGGTCATAACGCTACTTTTTTAATTTGCTTAATTGCAATCTTTAATATTATATGTTAATAATTATGTTTAAATAAAAGTATTTTTATATCGGAAACCTTCGGCAGTCGCCGTACATGCTTACCATGGGACAGCGCGGCCCACGTGATCGTCAATTGTTATTTTCTACTTTTTAAACGTGTTTCTCGCACGCAGATTTATAGGAAGTCGAGGTTGGTAGATAAACATAAATTTAAATTTATAGTAGCTCTAAGTAACCTAGAAATAAAACGAAGGTGTTTTATAACCTACAAATTAAGTAGGCTAATAAACAAAATTAATAAAAAAATCAATTACGTTACTTTGTCTTGATTAAGTACCTATTAAAACAATTAAAAATGTTCGTATAATAAAACATTTTTCCTAAAAAAGGAATTTCCCGTACCGGGAATCGAACCCGAGCCTCCTGGGTGAAAGCCAGGTATCCTAGCCACTAGACCATACGGGAGGATACAATTTATAATGAAATATATCATTATAAAATATGGGAATCTTAAAACTAAAAAAATAGTATCTAGCCTCTCCTCTGCATATTTATGGAACTGACTTCATCTGACTGACCAAGCTGCTGTAGGTAGTGCCATAGGTAGCGCTTATTAGCACTTAGCCTTTTTATTCTTTCATTTATTTTATAATTGTTATTACTTACCAAATATTTTTTTGTGAACTGGTATAACCCCAGACAACCTTAAGGCCTCTTTATGAGCACATACTAGTTTGACAACGTGGTAAGTACTTAAGCAATAAAGATCAATGGAATCGAGAACCACTCCTCAACCACCTCAACTCCTCCTTTACAATGTCTATGCCCGTAATATAATCAGCCTTTGTCCCTGACATGTATTAATATAGCTTGTATAATTGTTAAGTCTATAAGAAACACAATTTTATAAGTGTAATAAGTATTATGTTTAGTTCAGCAATCTAAAATAATATTTATATTTGAAGTTTAAATTTTAGTCCTGTTAGTGCCATCTTGCGGTAACATGTAGTATTATTACGCCCGTAACGCACGAGGTTAGAAAAAAGCATACTACTCTGTGGACAACGCGCGTTAGAAGTTGACGTGGATGTACTACAGATAGCGCTTGCGTCGGATAACCCACTTCTGAACGACAAGCACGCAATACTTAATACAGCAAAACATCGATAGATGTCGGATACTCAGTAAAATAATTTGTCGGATCCGAAATGACTTTAAATTGTATACATACACAAAATTATTTAAATATATATTTAAGTTAAGTAATCGCAAAGAAACTGCTGTTCTTTCTTGTAGTAAATTAGTAGTTACGTAAAACGAAAAGCTTTTACTTCTTCTATAATTGATTATACAACCTATTTATTTATTCTCTGACAACTTTAGCGTGAGGCACAAGATATTTTTTCAGCTATTACTTTAACAAAATAAGATGGGTAACGCAAATAAGCTGACTTTAGTGTTGTATTTTAAAAACAAGAATACAACCATAAAAACATAATAAGTTTGTATGTATGTTTATATATCAATGAATAGGATCAAATCAACCTTAGAAATGTTGTCCTAAATAAAAGAACGAAAAAAGCTTTTGTAAGTCAGAGTCTAAACTTACTAAACCTATAAATATACAGTGATCCTTATCTTATTCTATAAATATCGAATACCCTTAACCTGATATCACAAAATAAATAAATAATAAAAAAAAAAAAAATAAACTTTCCTACACTCACACCAATTATCTAGCCCAAGAGAAGCTTCGTATGAAACTCGTTAAATGGTTGGCATCTAAGTAAGGTGACGTTCGTTGGTCTTATCCGTACATTTCACTAAAGACATTCTCATTACGTACCTAATTTTACAACTTATTATGGACTTGACCCACCAACCCATATTGTTGCATTGTTCTAGCGTGGTGGGTTATGGGCGCAGTTTCCACATGTGCTGCTGTCTAGGTTGGAAGTCCTGTGCCAAGCAGTGGAAGGTTTATAGGCTGATGGTAATGGGCCTCGCTCGTTTTCACTGTTTATACTAGTTTTTTTTTATTTTATTTTTTTATACAAAGCCCGGAAAATGACCCTACTCCACCTGATGTTAAGTGGAAATGAAGTCCAGGTGCGAGGACAACTGGTGCAACGTAAGAGACGTAGCATCAGTCACCCTCACTCTGCCGGCCCACAAAGTGCCTATTCACGCCTCGTTTGAAGGACCCTATGTCATAGGTAGGAGGGAATACGTGTGCTGGTAGACTATTCCATCTTTTGGAAGTGCGACAAAGAAACGAGTCACCAAATTTCTTTGTGCGTGATGGAATATTAGAGACTGTAAATTGGTGACTCCGGAGAGCAGCACGCGTACTCCTACGGAGAAAGGGAGAAGGAGGGATGAGGTCAAAGAGTTCTTCAGAGCACTCGCCATGGTATAAACGATTAGTGATTCAAACTGTAAGTTTAGGAAAGGAATTAAGGAAAGCTTATGATATCCTATTTACTTATTGACATGTCACCATCGTAGTTTATAAGCAACTTATTAAAGAATTTCGAACTGTTTATCTATTTAAGAATTTCAGATAACCTCTAATATGGAATCATAGACTAGTGTACTCTAGTACCTTATTAATAAATGAACGACACATTGCGTAAATATGAATATCTCTTTATTTATTAACAATAAACTCTAGACAGGAGGTATTTTATCACTTAATTTAACTATTCACTAAATAAATTGGCCACAAACATTCATAGGAATAGTATATTAAACCACTTTTAAATAATACATTAACAAAAAAGCTGGGAGATATTTTATACTTTTCTAATTTACATTTAGAGTAATTTAAGCGATTTGCTAGAAGTAAAACTTTACAAATGGAAAGGAAGTTACAGGAAAGTAGATCATATTTTCCATATAGATAGGTTCCTTATAATAATGTATATTTGATATTAGTTTCATAATAAATAAAACAATTTGGTATCTTTTAATGATTGACTAATAATCACAAAATTATCACAATCGTGTTAATGCTTAAATCAGGTAATCATCCAAAACAAGGATCAAAATTAAAAATAGTAAATAAACTTAATTAAAAAAATTGATAAAAGTTGGACTACAACAATGACTAGAATCTCAAATAATGTATATATCGGAAGCTCACAATCACAAATGCTTGCGATTGTTAAATTAAAAATAATGGTACATTTAGTTAACAAGATCTTGATATCGATTATGATCAGTACAACACTTTACTTAAGGTTACGAACATGTAGACACATAAGGCTTACAATACAGCATGGAGTTGCTTTACAATTTGTATTTTGGAGCTACAAATCTACCAGCTCACTGTTATAGTGGCATAAGTTAAGGGTTTACGGAAGATGTCATGGTAGCGAGCGACCATTATTTTTTGATGATGTTTTTCTATTTTATTGAGGCGATATTTATTGATAGCTTTCGCCTCAATGATCCGTGGTTATTGGCGTATTACTGGGCGTCTCGTCGCCTCCTGCCGGGGCCGAAGGCGGAGTTGGCGGCAGCGACCCCGAGCATGTGCTTGGCTTGCAGGGCGCCGGAATAGCCGCGGCTGAGACCAAGGTCCAGGGCACGTTTCTCGCTGTAACACAATAAGAAATATTTAATGAGTTGGTTGGAGATAACTGTTGACAATGTTGCGTTTAGCTAATTAAGACTTATCTGATTGAGTCTACGAATTATTACGATCGACATAATGTTAGTTTTAGCATACAAAAATGAAGTATATATTAAAAAGCTTGTGACATAAGATAAATAAAAATATTTCAAATTGAAACTGAACATTTAAAATGAAGTTTGGTTTATACAGAGTATTTATTGGACATCAATATACTTACGTCGAAATCAAATTAAGTACAGAAAGCTCTAACAGATATGGGATTAAGTCTAGCTAAAGAAACTAGAATTACTTATTAACATAAAATTTGTTTTGTAAATAAATGAAATAATACAAATACAGCGATTTCTCGGAATGATACGAACTGCGAGTTTTGAAGTTTCTGTTTTTGAAGCAAAAAAGTGCCAAACGTGCCAAACAAAATGTAGAAATCTTGAACAGTTGACATTAATAACAATCTAATCATAAATGACAGTCTAATTAACATTATTTCTTTTATAATTAGTATTAAATATTATAATATATTTTAATGAGTAAGGTTAATGATATTTTTTTAGAAATGTTGTCGTTAAAGATTTCGTTACCTATGTGTGGAGAATTTCAGCTAATTAAACGCTATCGTCAGAGTATGACAATCACGCTTAAACAATAAGGTAAAGAGAACAACAAATTAAATTTAATAATATTTATGATTGTTGAAATGATACAAAACAAATAGTCATTCCGGAAACTAACAAAAATCGACAACCAGAATAAAGCATATTAATTATCAACCAAACTAATACGTAGGTGCAAAAATAACTAGCTAGGTACTTTGAAATCATACAACTTATTTAATAGTATTTTTATAATGGATCATTCATCCTATTACACTTCCAAGTTCGGATATCACAGCAATCCATCAAGTCAAACAGCAATATAAGTAAGCAAAAAAAATGTTTTGGGCAAACCAACTGAACGTTGAAGTAAAATGTGATAGTATCTATAACAAAACTGTAATGCCCACAAGTAATACTAAAATGCTACTAAAAATGCATGCAGTACTACAAAGCATGTTGAGTAGCTTCTACCGGACACTACAAACCAGTTGCACCATCGCATACGTTTTACGTTACTAAGTAGGTTCATGGTCTTACGTTCTTCGGAGTTCACGTTTAGCGTGCTTGCAGGCTACCAGGCCTCTCCAAAAAGTTCTTAATTTGATAGTTATACGCGACTTGTACACACAGCATGTTATGTCAAACTTCGGTTATTGTATCTTCTGTGATTTCGTAATAATAAGTACAGTTATTATTAATAATACTGAAAGCGTAAGACGTAAAACTGCGGGTGCAACCGGCCGTAAGTACGATGTTCAGAACGTACCTAGTAATGTCATCTTTGAAGCTGAAAAAGTGATAAAAAGATAGTTAACATTGATAGAATAACCTTATTAGCCCTATACACGGAGACACAATATTTTGTTTTGTTATCTGATCAATGGGATAACTTCATGCTAGTAAATGAGAAGGCAAGTAAAAGGTATAGTATTAATATGTAATGGTATTATTGTACTCGTAAATGCTCTGATCCTGGTAAAGCGCTAAGAATTTCACATTTAAACAAGATTAGAACTCCTACAGTACATAGTTGTCGTATTATGTCGTATTAAAGGTATTCACCATGGTTTTCGATGACTTTATCACCATTTATGTAGATCTAAATTTGATAAATTGAAGAGTACTTTGATGATATTTCTAAAGAAAACTCTCTCGGGATATAAGTGATGTTAGTAGAAATATATAAAAAATATATTATTCAGTATGGAAGTACCTAGTCTATTAGCGTTGTTTGTAAGTTGGTTTGTTTAAATGTTATAAAAATAATTGTGTTTGTAACGATAAAAGCTACATTTAGATACTATAGGAAAAATCTAAATAAAACAGTGTCATTTAAAATAGTTTTTTTAATAATGAAGTATTTGTAAATTATGTTCAGTATTTTTTTATTTAATGATAATTAATTATTCTACTAACTATTCAAATATTGTTGAGAGCTCCGAAAAATATCAGAATCAAAATGGACGTTTCAATAACTACTTGTGAAATTTGAGACTTCTGGGTTAGTGATATTCTTCATAATGAAGCTGAAGACTTAGTAATTAAATAACTTTAAACGACTTCACAAAGTGATTAAATAAAATTTTGCGACGACTGTTTCTGCAATGTCCTTAGTAAATCTGATATGATTGCTAAAACCGGATTATGTGAGAATCGTTATTCATTACATTAAATAATAATGGTTTATACATCAAACATGCAGTTATAAATAAAATATGTTTTGATTTACGAGCCTTATGCAACAGTATTTCTAGAAGAAGAATTAAAAGAATTGGGAAACCGAAAAAAAATTGTTTGTTAACTGACTTAAGTAGGTAAGAGTGTACGAGAATTTGCATAGCAATATTGCAACTCACCTCGTTTGTCATCAAGAAAAGTAATTGTTACAAATTCTCGTTTTCGTTAACGTGATTGAATCTTCTACAACGTTAGTCGGAAAGGGGGGTACTAAGCCGCGGACAACTGAAACTACTATCAACTGTTGCAAATATAAACTTTGCGAAAAACATTCAAATCTTATGCATATTCATATTTAAAAAATGTACAACCATTAAAAGGGGCGGGGCTAACGCCACTTGTTAATTCCGGCAATGAACTCAATGAACTCAAATCTGTCTCTCTCTAAAAACAGCTGACCGCCAGTGCTACCACAGCGTCATTTCCTATGAAATCTTAAAACAGCTGTTAATTTAAAATTATCAATTTTTTAGGAAAAGTTTTTAGACAAAAGTTATTTACTATCATGTATACTTTACCATCCTTTCGGCTTAATACCCTCTTTCCGACTGACGTCGTATAAAAAATAAAAATCAGTTGCCTCCAATGTAATGTTCGTGCATCACTTCAGAAGGACTTGACCGAGGTATCTGGCCATTATGACATTGTCATTGTATCTGGCATATTATTTTGGAAGTGTATAGAGTGCCACAACCGGCACTGTATCTCTATCGGTTAGGGAACCGTAAGTTTTGCGGTATGATAGTGACGCCGCCTAAGCTGCCGTAAAGTTTTTGTTAAACAGCGGAAATACTAGCTGCCCTACTCCTGTAGGTCACGTGATATGTTAGAAATTTAAGACAATTGCGAAGCGCAGCGTAGCGATTGTCTTAATTTTCGAGGTTATTTTTTTTATTAGACAACAGAAATCTAACTCCATACAAGAATATCTTTTGAATATTATGTCGTCTGAACATTATGACAATTAATAAAAAATATGTTACGGTCCCCCAACCGATTAAGTAACAATGCCGCTTGTGGCACTCTATACGCTTCGTACTAGGATGCCGTCAAATTACGGCATCGTAACCGATCGTACTATGTTGCCGCTTGTGGCACTCTATTCACTGCCTACACTTTGTACTAGGATGCCCTAATTACGGCATCGTAACCGATCGTACTAAAATGCCGCTTGTGGCACTCTATCTACAGCCAATTATTTTTTGGTGTGTTTATAAATTGTTAGGACAAGGTTTGTATGAAAGAGATTTTTTTGAAAATGGTCCCGGATTGTGGACGGGATGAGTACGCGGACGAAGTCGCAGGCGGACCGTTTATAGTGAATACAACTCGCTCTCAGCTTTCTATTCCCAAACACGTATCAAGTGAAATGTTTTAGATATTGATCGAAATAATTCGTTTCATTCCCCACAGCTCTGCTTATTTCTTAATACTAAGGTAGTACGAGAACCCATACAACACAAATGTATTAGTTTTTTAGAAATTTAGAATTAGTTTTAACCGCCTCTGTGGTCTAGTGGCTAAGCTACCGGTTTCAGACCCAGAGGTCCCGGGTTCGATTCCCAGCGGGGGGTACATCTTTGTGTGCTCGGTTTGGTTGGTGGTAGGGCTGTCAAGTCCGCCTGGCTAGCTACCACCATCTTAACTAAGTCTGTCGCCATAACAACGATGTTTATAGCATTGTTGTGTTCCGGCAGTTTGGGATAAGATAGCCAGTTCCTCAGTGGTTGAGGATTCCGGGTGAAGCGCGCTTCCACCTTCGGCCTTATCGTCACTTACCATCAGGTGAGATAAAGGCCAAGCGCTTACCCGTTGCCAATAATAAAAAAAAAAGTTTACTCTCTTTTTATTAGTATGTGAAATATTAAATACTAATACACTCACTTTTCCATTTTCCTTTCGATTTGCAGCAGGTTCCCGAGGCGGTTTAGCATGTCCATAATTTCTTCAGGTTCGTACGGCCCATCCTCACGGTAGTAGTTTCCAAGACTGAAATATGTATTTATATTATTTTACTTCAGAAAGGGTGAAAGGTAACATAAAAAGTGACCAGGACTTTGAACCTACAGATCAGGTTCACTTCTAATTATGCTATCGTTTAACGCGTGCTGATTACTTACTTAGTAAGCAAATATTTTTTTTTAAAAGCTGATATCGTGATGAAAAGGCAAGAACTGGTTGCTAAACTGAACCTGACTCTCAATTGTGTCTCTAAGTGGGATCTAAAAACCTGGTGGAGTTTAATACCAGCAAAACCCAGGTTTTGTGCATTATCGTCCAAGGTAACTCCCTTCCTTACTCCTTCCTTTCTTCAGAACTCTCCGTTACCCATTTCGATAGACCTTAGCATTTTGGCATGAACATCAGCCAGGAACTGAATCCAAAATGCTACATCGAGAGTGTCATTTTAATTGCTTCCCGTAAGTTGAGTTTTCTCAAATTTTCACCTCCCAGCAGCGCTGTTTGCTGTACAAGACTCGGTGCGATCGAGTATGGAGTATTGTTCCCATCTATGGGACGGCTCCGCCTAAATACCTCTTCAATGTACTTGATAGACTGCAAAGACGAGCGGCACGCATTATTGGAGATGCTGAGGTTACAGACTCTCTTGAGGACCTCCAGCTGCGTAGAGACATTGCTTCTCTCAGTGTCTTCTACCGGAATTACTACGGAGACTGTTCTAAAGAACTTTTTGATTTAATCCCGCCCACTCCTTTCCTCTTCCGGACTACACGTGCTGGTCTTAGGAACCACCATCATACTGTGCAGACTATCAGAACTCGGGTACCAAAAAATTTGGCAAGTCGTTCCTCTGTAAGACCATTCGGCTTTGGATTCTTTGCCAGCGCATGTATTTTCCAGCTCCTATAGTCCCGGGTCTTTCAAGCGGGGCGTGTAATGGCATTTATGCAGCTATGCGATTATCTTAGTGACACATAGACGCTGCGCGCATGGCTGTGATCTGCTGTCTCTTTCCAATTATATGAATATGAAAGAGACAGAGTCATTTTTCAGCACTGCGGCAGCCGTAGCTATCAAGGCTTTAGCTTAGAGAATTGCACGGCAGGCCGTCATGAATGGGTGCGCTTGTTACCGTGCTTGTTCCACGGTGATGAGCGCTCTCATTATTTTGGACTCCATCGGCTGCTTACCATCAGGCAGGATGTAGTCACCATACAAGGCAAAAAAAAATAAATTAGTAAGTTATTGTCATTCAAAAAATATCGTAACACTTGAACAGCTAAAATGTCTTTTGGCACTAACAATTTACTAGATCTTCACCCTTTGACCACAGAAATATAGAACTACGTGCTGCTTGCTCCTTGGTGGCAGTAATATGCATGCCTACCCCACCGCCATAGGTTAAATTGTACGCACCCATCTGCCATGCCATAATGTGCCAGCCGCTGCATAAACTATCACTAATATTACAACAAACCATTATCTAAATTTAAATTAATAAGAAACAATTCACAAAAGTTCACAAATCAAGCGATACATAAACAAAAGTTTACGGAAAACAATAACAAATAATTGGGATCCGAAATACTTCTAATAAAACATCGGAGGCGAATAACTAAATTTTAGACTCTTTTAGCCTACGTTCATATAAACTATATATCTAACTATAGATATAACTTATTACACGATTGCTGGTTGAAAAACGGCACCCCGAAAACAAGGCTTGAATCAGAAAGGATCCTTGTTTTACATTGCGGTAGGTCACCAAGACTCAAAGCAAATAATCTAACAAGGGATAAAACATGTGAACAGCTTCTTAATAAATCAAAGGTTAGGCTAAAGTACCACTACCTGGGGTAGGCCAAAGTGGGTAAGACGAGAAGCAACGCGAACAGAGCGCACGAGGCCAAGACGCAGGTAGCTCGCACCATCCTGGAACAGAAAAAAAAACACGTTTTTTATAAGGAAATCACCAGAAAGGATATTTTGTGTTATTAATGGATTATTGGGCAAAGGCCTTTGCCAAAACTCTCGTTACTATTAACTTTTTTCAATTTCATTACATCTTAGAGGGCTAAAAGACATGTTGACACAAAAATCATGGCAAAACGCCAAACACTCATAAAATATTATTATTATGTTTGCTTCTTATCTGAAAGTCAAACCACATTGGGAGTTAAAGTTACTCGCACCCGTACGTTTACCCTTGAGACCCTACACGTGATCCCTGGGTGGTGCTAAATGAGTGACACTGACTAAGTGGTAGAGCCATGCTGCGTTGCAGCACGCATTGGGTGAGTCGGGTAATACCACCCTCTCACGGATATTCGGCGTGAAATAATGGCACTTGGTGCTGTTGTATTTCGTCCGGCCAGTGAGGGTTCCGGAGGCCCTTAGCTCACAATTCCTATTCCTTCCTTAAACCTATTCCTTCCTTAAAGGTCGGCAACGCGTCTACGATTCCTCTGGTTTCGCGGGTGTCCATGTGCGGCGGTGATTACTCTCCATCATGTGACCCGCCTGCTCGTTTGCTCCCTTCTTTTAAATAAAAAAAACATATCTTTTTCATTTTAAGGTATACCTAATTGATACTTTATATACCTACCTATATATTTTTGTAAGCAGGCAACTTATTTCTTACAGGACTAAACTTTTAATTAGTTTGAGGTCTTCAAGGATAGAACTAGATATTTTAAAAGAGTTGGAAGTCGCACACCAGGATCGCTTTCGCGTACAATCGCTTTGTGAGTAAAAGAAAAACAATTTGCAAAAAGTTGATTTAGTTCCCTCTCGCTAGATTTTGCTCTTGGTGGAGAACACGTAACGCGACACTTTCTCAAAGTGAAGCGGTAACGTGAGAGAAATCTTAAGTGCGATGCAAACTACGACGCAAATGGGGAGACTCCATTCATTATAAGTATTCAGCCGAAAGCACTAAAGGGCATCACCATCAAAATCTGCAGATCTAACACTAAAGATGTAATTAATCACGTACTCTGCCGTCATAAGGAAAAAGGGCACAACTATTTTTTTTTTTACATTTGAGTTACATACATATTTGGAATCAGGAGAAAAAGGCCTACCTGCTCATATTTTTTGTAAATTTTAAAAGCACGATAAACCAAAAGTTCTTAAAGCAAAAAGGGCACAACTGAGCCATTTTTTCTGTAATAGTACGTAGAAAGAGCACATCTAGCTTACATTACGTCTAAAGGCCACAAATGAATAAAGATTTATAAATAGTAAAGGCATATTTGACCAACTTCAAATTGTAGCGGCCTATGTTGCAAATATGCCCTTTCATTTAAAATTTTACTGATTCTTTAACATAACATTTAATTTAAAAGAAAAGTCACAACTGGCACCTTTGTCTTTGCTATCAAACATTTTTAAACAGAGGTGATGTGAGGGGGTTGAGTTACGAAGCAAATCGAGTCAGTTGTGCCTTTTTTTTTGCTGACTTGTAGTCTTCAAAATATTTGATGGTTTAATTGTGATTTACTATAAAAAATACTTCATTGTACTTACCTCCTTAATTTTGATCTACGTACTAACAAGCTAACGTTTCATTAGTATTTCTTAGCAATTCCGTTATAAATGTACTCATTTCTACGATATAATGTTAGTGCTTAAAAAGTTACCTCTCCACTGTTTTAGTATTTTGTTATGAGCTAACGTATCATTTGTATTTCTTAGAAATTCCGTTATAAATGTACTCATTTCTACGACATAATGTTAGTGCTTAAAAAGTTACCTCTCTACTGTTTTAGTATTTTGTTATGAGCATGTGGCTCCATACGTAGGCATATGAGAGACTTCCTATCTACTTAAATGTGTGGTTCATTAATTGGAATTGTGCTTTGGCGACCTGTCTGGTGCAGTGGTAGAAATATCTGCCTACTACCCAAGAGCTGCGGGTTCGATCTCCGCTCAAGACAAATAGGTATTAGGTATTTGTATGAAAATATTTATTATTACAAGCTTTTATTTAGTTTCACCTGTCCCGATTTGGTCTGGAATCAAATCTTGCAAGTTAAATTTGATCCACTTCCCGGTTACCAATTGAGCTGAAATTTTGCATGCATGTGCAAACCGGATGACAATGCAAATTATTATGACATGGAGTTGATCTGATGATGGAACCGGAAAGTGGCCATAGGTACTTGGTAGTTAAACGACACAACCCCATCGACTTTGGACTCGTTCGATCCGTCTTGACGAGTACTTTGGTGCTAGATTGTAACCAGGGTTTGATGATGGAGCTGGAAGATGGCCATATGACCTCGGTAATTAAACGACTCAACCCCATCGAGTTTGGGTTCGTATGATTCGTCTTGACGAGTACTTTGGTGTATTATGTTTGTAACAAGTTATATTATTACATTGATATTTACATTAACTAATTATAATTATAATAAAGATACAATTTTTTTGTCCTGTTTTAAATAAAAGTTTCATATTTTTCAGCTGTATAGTAGTATATATGTAGCAACTATAACTTGTTTAAGCTAGAATGAGAAGGCTCAATTGTATAAATATGCGTTTGTATTGTAATATTTAATTTTCTTTTTACTAAATATTAGAATGAAAAGTCGCATTTGGTTAATTAAGCCTTTTATATGTAATATTAATGTTATTACTCATTTTTTTCTGTTACGTTGAAAAGGAAAATGTAGATTATTAAATAAATGCCATTAAAATAAAAACTTGTAATCAAATAATCTTGTAAAACTCATATTGATGCTACTATTTTCATTCATGCATTTCCGACAAACAGGATACAATCAAAGGACATAATTTTTTTGGGCCTTTTCTGAAAAATCCGGCCAACAAAAAAAATGGTACGTATTGTTTGAACTAGCCATTTGGAGAAATAGTTAATATCGCACAAAAGTTGTAGGATTGCTCCGAACCAAGTTATACAAGTTCGAAGATTCATCATTTTCATACATTTATTGATTCCTATTTTTTTTTGTATGAACGGAACAGATGATGGCCCCACAGCATTTGCGCTGCAATGACAATTGCTTCAGATCATTAGTTCTAGCAATATCTATCATTATTTTATGTTTCCCAGTCCCAGCACTTTCAGAAATCAATAAATGTATGAAAATGATGAATCATCGAACTTGTATAACTTGGCTCAGAGCAATCCTACAACTTTTGTGCCATATTAACTATTACTCCAAATTGTTAGTTCTAACAATACGTACTATTTTTTTTTGTTGGCCGGCACTTTCAGAAAAGGCCCAAAAATGTATGGAGCCTGAAATTCGCCGAAAACAAATAAATTTTTCAAACCCGTTTTTCTCCCGTTTTGCAAAATGTTAGATTTGCCTTTTTAAATTATGACGGCAGACTGTTGTTTGACTAGAATAGAAAGGTCAATTAGAATTAATAATAATTACAAAGTATAAAAATTACGATTGTGTGAAAAACCATCTGTATTACTACCTACCTTATACTGGGTGGCGCAAAAGTCACGACAGGGTTGCAGTTGGTGACAACTTTATATTCTTTTTTAATTCATATAGATTTTTTATGAGATAATTAAAAAAACACTCATGGAGATATTTTTGAGTTAGGTTTTAAAAATTACATCACGTAAATGACCACCATTTTCAGCCTTACAAAGACGGGCTCTTTCGAGAGCACTTCTTATTACTTTCCCCAGAACATGAGGAGTTAGCAACTGTATTTCAGCTCGGATGTTAGCCTTCAGCTGCTCGATTGTCCTGGGTTTATTGATGAACACCTTGTCTTTTAAATAACCCCAGAGAAAATAATCTGGCGCTGTTAAATCTGGGGATAGAGCGGGCCAGTTAAATGTTGAAAATCTCGAGATTAAACGCTCGCCAAAAGTCTCTTTTAGGACGGCCATTGCGGCTCGAGCCGTATGCGCTGTGGCTCCATCTATTTGGAACCACATCTCTGGACTGTCAACAAGAGCTGGCACTAGAAAATTTTCAATTAAATTGCGATATCTCAAGCCATTTACAGTAACAGCGTTTCTGTCGTCGTTTTCAAAAAAATAGGGCCCAATAATTCTTTGTGATGTAACTGCGCACCAGACTGATTGATGGGGTGTAATTCATGATGGTGGACTTCACTTGGACTTTCCGTACCCTAAATTCTGCAATTTTGTTTGTTATTGAAGCCGTTCAAATGGAAGTGAGCCTCATTATCAAACGATCGATGATGTCGTTATTCTCTCGAGCCAGTTCTTGAATCCAAACCGCATAATTAAGACGCTGCTGGTTATCAGTTGGCTTTAATTCCTGGACTAATTGCACCTTCTCCTCACTTGCTTGCACTCGCTGAATATTGTCTGCACTTCGAGCAGAACGTGGTCTTCCAGTTCTTGGGCTACTGAACCTATCTGCTGAAAACGTGCCGCCAAGCGTCGGATCATGTGTTCAGCCGTGCGATTCTCTAAGCTAAAGCCTTGATAGCTGCGGCTGCCGCAGCGCTGACAAATGACTCTGTCTCTTTCATATTCATAGAATTGGAAAGAGACAGCAGATCACAGCCATGCGCGCAGCGTCTATGTGTCGCTTAGAGAATCGCATAGCTGAGGGAGAGTTACGCACATGGAAATGGCGGCGTTACGCTCGCTGGGTTTGAATTATCGACTGATGATGTTGAAATTTATCGATTTTGGTACGTTGAATAACGGTAAAATTGTCCACGCTGAATCTCCAAAATGTATTTTATAATTTTTGAAAACAAAAGAATATTAAATGTCAGTGCATATGTCAGATTTTAATTTTTTAAATCCCGTCGTAACTTTTGCCCCACCCAGTTTAAACCTCGGTGGCCGAATATCTAACGTTTCGGATTTTTCAATCCATTCATGGTGATTAAGAGAATACCCATCAATAATTCTATCTTCCCTTAAGTTTTTTACCTAATGAATAATAGTCAGTATAATGTTTGAGTAAGTACCTATTTTCATAAATTGTGAATTAATAATAATAATAATAATAATTTTTATTGCCATATAGTTTTACAACTTCCTATGAAAACTCTGACACCCCAAACTAGGCTAAAATGCCAGTATCTCAAGGGTCAGGGGCTTAAAAATTAAAAATCAAATGCACAGTCGCCTTTATTCCCTCTCTTACACAATTTCAGAAATGTTTTATAAGTAAAACTGATGCTAAACAATTTGTTATATCTTACATTTCCTTTATTAGCTTCATTCTTTTTACTTATTGTTACAAATTTTTCCAATAAGTGTATGAGGAAATTCTTAAGGATTTTCTAGGGCAAGTTCACAGTTACTTTGAGTCAATAAACGGACTTATTTTTTTGAAAGAAAGTCAAAATACCTTGTTTTGACTACCTCATTTTAGGATAAAATGTTTAAAAAATCAACCAGTCTCAGGAAGCTCGAATAGGATTCGAACCCATGACCTAGAGACTGGTTGATTTTTTTATCTAGCTATATCTATATAACATTTTGAATGCAAAAATTCAATAATAAAGAGAACTCCTTTTACCTAAGAGACAAATAATAGTAAACTATTCACATTCACACACACCACACAAACTAAAAATCACATACGTACCTAGTCACTGTTTTATTTAAATGTTAATAGTATTTTATTTGTTAACTTTAGTTTTATTTTTTATTGTTATTTAGTTAAATAATAATCATATCTTTCATAAGCCAGACAGTATCTTTCTTTGTAAGAAATGGAACATTTATGTGCTTTTATAGAAAACTGAATATTATATAAATAGAAAATTTAAGTTCTAAAAATGAAATGTGGCAAGTAAACGAATTAACTCACGCAATGCGCCCAGGCCTGATTGCTGCTCAATGATACTGCTCAGGAATTTTACGTTGCCGTAATTCTTTTATAAGCTCAATTACAGGAGTTCGGTCAAGCGAACTGGTGACAGTGACATGATAACAACTAATTAGTGCATGACCCTGCTTCACGATTCTGGCTGATACTTTGATAAGTTATCGATTGTCGTGATTTGTGTTACGGCGACTTGAGTTTGTCGAGTGATTTCTGAATTTAGAGTAACACCTACACCCTCATTTCATTAGGATTTTGGGATGATCGTCGAAAGTCATTTTAATGTCAATTTATGGGGGATCGGTACCTAAAATCAACATTCTTTAGATCAACTTTCATTATATCAACACCAATAGGTCAACAGTCAACCATTTATTGAATCAATAATTTGTTATATCAATGATTCATTAGATCAACAGATTATTTTGTCAACAATTAACTACATCAATTGTTTACGAGTTCAAATAGGTGTCAATTATGCGAATATGAGAAAAAAGAAACACTTCATATTATTATAAAAATCAACGTTTATTTTACCCCAAGATCTACAGAAGACCTTTTTATAAATATTCACTAACATAATTTCCAGGAGCAGCCAATCGACTGATAGGTTACTTTACCAATGAGTCATTTTGCCGAAAAGCCACGTGTACGCATCCCATATCTATAACAGTATCCCTACATTTCTTTGAACGTCATATATTCGAAAGGCAAATAACATTATATATCTATATAAACAGGTACAAGGTACTATAGGTACAAACGCAGGTCTTGTGAATTCAGTCTAGGGATTAATTATTATAATTGGTATAAAAATCAAAATTTAACTACGTCCCTTTAATAAAAAGGTCAGTTAAGTAACAAGATACATTATTATTAAAGGGTAGTTAGTGAAATTAACACCAGTAAAGTAATAATTTGCGACAATGACATTTTAGAGGTACTATCGGTATCATATTACAAAACTTAGCATCTCTGTCTTAACTTCTAGTATGATAGAAAACAACTGAAAAATGAATAGGCTATTGTTACTTCCTTTTTGACATAAATCTTTCAATATCTTATTAGTTACGATCTAGATCTGTTTAATACAAGTGCGTCATCAGCGAGGATTGTACTGAGAAGGCAGTTCTTCGAGTCTTCAAATTACAAAATGTGGGTTTAGGACTCGAGCTTTAGTATAGTTTAGTTTAATTTAACAATAGATAGGATTCTCTTTTCCGTCTGATATAAGCGTGTTTGGTTTTGGGCAAATGTTTTGTAAAGAACTTAGTTTATTTTTGTGTAATTATTTTTAATTAGGATATTGTTTGTATGTTTCTGTTGTTACTTGTGTGGAGCTGTATTTGGCCATCTGTTATTATTACCACTACTTATACTGTTTGAATAAGCTGTTGGTCTTCCTAAGCTATAAATAAATCAATATTAAGACTATTCAAATTGATGCATTTGTTGAATTTGTTAACAAATATTTCCCATCTTACTCGAAAAATTGCCAATTTTTTACTATTTTGAAGTGATTCTGAACACCTCAGTTGCATAGTTATGGTGTTTACTTAGCCATTCAACCACTTTTGCTAATTATCAGACCCGTCCCACGTTTTCACACGGACCCTTTTACCGTAAATGAATATATTTGATCCTATCAAAGTGACATCTTTGCTGAAAACGGAAAATGTTCAAGAGATTCGTCGTCGAAATATACATTTATGTATACATTTTTATGCCGCTGTTATTATGATTGATTTTTGGAAAAGCCAGACATTTTTCATCTCTATTAAGTGTAGACTTATATACACGTACATATTAATGAAGATGCGATAAAACTTCTGAAAAAAATAACTATTACACAGAATACCATATAAACTGAATATTACCACATAAACTGAACACTATTTTCCGGCCTGTTATGTTTAGTCACATTACACGCTACATGTTCTTTTATTTAAGGCCTAGGCATTCATTTTACAATTAATATAAAATATTTAACTGTTACAATATAGAGTTGTTAAACAGCTTTACCAATCAAAGTTTATGACAAGGTGCCTTTGACGAATTAACTAACATTTAATGCTTTGAACAATACAATTATGTCAATCAAACATTTAAACAAAAACAATGGAGCCTATAATCCCGTCGAAAACATAACAATTTTCCTAATAGTTATATTTAAGCTCTTACAATAATAAGTTTAATTTAAGTCAAATAAATTGTTTGCTATTCTTGTTGTGTACAAATATATCTTAAAACTGACATACAGTTCAAACAAGAGCATTGCAAGGCCACTGCAAATTATTTGTAAGTAGAAAACGCTAAAGATAATTCCAATAATAATGTAAACCGCAGATTTTACACTCCGAGAACCATACTATTCAAAAGTATGATACATACGAGCTTATATAATTTTTTTTTATTCCACTACGGGTAGAAATTTGTTTTCATCTCACCTGATTTTAGGTAATAATAAAGCCGATGGTGGAAACGCAGTTCTTCCGTACCCCTAAACTTCTGAGGAGCAGGCTTTCTTCTCCCTTACTCATAAATGTTATTTTTTTTTAAAGATTTGAAATCTATAAACCGTCGCGTGGCAGTGAAAGAATAACCACTTCCTCTCTTCCCTTGGGTGTCGTAAAAGGCGACTAAAGGACTAAAACTGCACATACGCCCAACAGCATACAGCGGCAATGTCCTCACCTCCTGAGCACAATATGACGTGCAGTCGCTATTTGGTGAAAAGTGGACTATGGGAGAGGACTGCTGTTGCTGTCCTCATTGCCTAGTCTCTGAATAACCCTTCGGGGATAATAGTCGTGATTGTAATTATGTATGTATGAAATCTATACATTTTTGTATCGATGTCAAATCTTATGTTATACTTAAATTTAAGTAACGTTTATAAGTCAGGCCGATAATCTCGTACTGTCGAAATACAATAAATGCTTGTAATATTGATGTAATGGCGACATATTTAAATAAGATGGTGGTAGATAGCCAGACGGATTTGGAACAAGCCCTTCTTCCAAGCAAACCGAGTTATAATATGTATCTACCCCTCTCGGGGAATACAACCTGGAACATCTGTGTCTGAGACCGCGGTGGAGGTCGAAACACTAGACCACAGATGCAGATAGTTAGCATATTAAAACAAATATTCACGAACGCCAGGAATAGAAATTTTTATTTCCATTAAACACTTTCCTTGTAAACGTATGAAGTTGCGAGTAAAGCTAACATTTACACTTGTTATCCCCAGACAAGGCTATATTTATGACTGCTTATCATAACTCTTAATATCAACCATACTAAATACCGAACTCGGAAATATTCTTGCTTTTTTTATACGAGTATGCATATGCGGGCTTTTAAATTTTCACCAGAAAGTAACAACATTTTACATATTTCTACATGTCGTTGATATTGACTACCACTACCAATTAAACGTTTAGTACTTGGTATAAATAAAATCGATACGTTACGAATTACATTTGACAGAATAATTCAACCTTAATTTATAAAAAATAAACCGTCCCTGCATAACCCTATGCCTCTATAATATCCTCACTGAAGTAGTTAATGAACTTCAATCAAAGCGGATTTATTCTGCGAAATGTACAAAACCATCACGCACTTGTGTTAAAAAATAAAATTTACTTTTTTTAAGATGGGGGTGACTTGCGGAATATCAATACAAATATTTTAGATGAATACAAGTAGGTACGCCAGATGTTAGGCGAATATACCACTAAACAGGCTGTTGGTTGCGGATGCCATTAAAACTAGTACCACAGACATAACACAAAGGCCGGCTACTAGTTCGTAGTCCACAGTGTAGTTAACTTGTAGCATTGCGACACAAAGTAGTATCGGGCTAGGCTAAGGCTCGTTAAGCCTTGCCGTCCGTTGTCACCTGCATGAGGTCTCGCGGCTTTGTGCAAAGCTCTAGCTTCTAAGGCTAGAGTTCCACCTTAGAATTTGTACGGAAACTTTATACAAAAGCGTGTTCATTTGAAACGAGCTTTTTACTAGTTTTTGTTGTTGGTATCTCTCGTTAGATTACATAATATCTTTAAAAAAAGTTGTTCATCCTACTAATGTTATAAACGCGATAGTTTGTAATTATGGATGAATATTTGTTACTCTTTCACGTAAAAACTACTAAATGGATTTGGATGAAATTTGACATACAGATAGTTTATAACCTGGATTAACACACAGGATACTTTTTATACCGATATTCCCACGGGAACGGGAACCACGCGGGTGAAACCGCGAGCGGCCGCTCTTAAAAAGAGACTAGAAATGTCATGTCAATGTGTGGAAATGGATCGAAGTAAATGGAAAACTGTGATTTCTGGCTACCCCTTCGGGAAGCGGGTGTGACGTGTGTATAACAATACACACATGCATACATGGTCCCTCTGTGAGAAAACCATTTGTTTTTTTGTTTGTCCTTGAACTCTTGAACAAATAAGGCAGAGGAGCTGCACCATACAGCCTCAAAGTGGTTTCTTAGGTTAATTGTGTTTTTATTTTATTAATTTATTTGTTTTAGGTTATTTCCATTTTTGTTTTTAATTTTATTGTATTGTATTGTATTCAATTTTAATTGCATTGCATTAATTTTTAATTTTAATATCTCTACCCATTTTTGCATGCTACCGTGGTTGGCTGAATGGGATGAGCGTAAAAATGTAACAGCTGTAACAACATCTCCCTCATGTTCGCCATTCATACGCAAATAAATAATTTCATTTCGTTTCATTTTATTTACACAGGTCTAACAAGACGAAAACTAGATCAATCGATTAGAACATCCCTAATGCCAATGTAACCCAGCACTAGTTGCCGAAATTTGACACTTGAGTTACCGCGCTTTTGGTAGTTGTGGTAAAATACTTGGTTGTAAATATAACAGAAATAGTTTTTGTGAACAATTAAATTTATTTCTATTTGTATGTACAAATTTCATCTAAAATATATATATATATGTATATTGTAAAATTTTACAGTAATTTGATTACTCTTGTCGGATAGATAGGGTTATGCCTAAAGTGAGCGCTCCTAGGAGAGGTTTACCTCTCGGCTACCGAGGCACCAAACACTTTAGTGCTTGTCCGATATTCGGATGTTCCTGTTCAATTAAATTAGAGTCTCAACTATGAAGAAATTGAAAGATTACTAATAGCTTGCCATTAATGCGACAAACACACACACATTCACATACACACACGTAGCACACTTACACACACACACACACACACACACACACGGCTCCTTAATAAATACATACATATATTAATATTAGGCTACGTAATTAAAATTTTATTTTTATTTTTGTAAAGGTATTTGAGTCTAGTTTCGAACCAGCCGCTAACTGTGACTTTGAAATTGTAATGACTCCTGCAGGTCAGGCCTAGAGTCTAGTGCAGCGGCCGCTGTTAAATTCATAAAGGTTTCCCTATGCATTTGATTTATATACTTTAACGTTAGTTCATACTTGTTAGCATTTAGTTTAAGGATTTCTATGTATCTGGAACACATTTCTTTTATGGTAATAAAGATTGTCCGGCCAAGTGTGTTTCACATTTAACATGCTAGCCCAGTTTCGCTTATCAGCATTTCAAGCTTCGTGATTAGGCCATTAATTTTAGCGATGGGTGATTTCAACGATGGAAGTTTTGGCCTTTGACAGCAGTGGAACAGTGTATAATAAGCTGTACTTTACCTTTACTTTATTTATGTATAAAGTACGCACTGAAATCTAGGCAAATAGTAAAGCATTTTAGAAAGAGCTATAAAACCAAAACATGATCAGCACGTCTGTCAAAGGTTACAGTTTTATTCCGTGTAACCTTATATTTCTTTGACGAGAAATAGTATTTGCAAGGAAAGCGATTGAGTTTCACAGTCCACGTTTCTGTAGTACATTAAGAACAGTTAGTTTATTTTTAAAAATGTTTAGTTTTCTTTTTCTTCTTTAATGAAGAAAAATAATGTGAAAATCTCACCAAGTCGTGTGATTTTTACATTTAGCCAGTCAAGTAAAAAGTCACAAAAAGGTTAACAGTAAAGTCACAAGTAAAGTTAATTAAGAGGCCTAGTGATTTTTGCGTAAAATGGCCAATTTTGGCGTTATGGATCTCTGAAACAAAAATACATTAACAATTTTGACTTATTGAATAGTGTAGAATAGCTATTGGAATAGTGCGTAGCTGCCTCGTTTTTTGTAAGTTTGCTTAATTTTTTAATTAAACTCAAAATTGCAGAGAAAGATTTTCAAAAAATGCGCGAAGGCACTTTTTTCAGCTCCTATATTAAACTACTGTTCTGAACAAATGAAATAAAAAAATAATGTTACCTTTTATATAGTCGAATAGTGCTTAGCGGCTTCGGAACTTTTAGATATCATTGATTTTATATAGAAAAAAAATCTTATTCTAAATCAAAAAACTTTGAAAATCGCTTTAAGTTAACTGTGAATTTCTCCTATCTACGATAATATTATTGAGCAAAATGTATAGCAAAATAATCGTTACTTCATGATGAATAAAGATTTTATAATAAATTTATTATCCTATTTCGATAAAAACGACAAATTTAACTGCAAAATAACAACAAAATGCGAAAATGGGCATTTTACGCAAGAATCACAGTCGAGATGTAATTAGGCCTCATAAATAACTCAGGGACTTTTTTAGAGAGTTCGAAAGGTTATGTTGCACTGTTTTGTTTTGTTTCCAACACTCTTGTACGTACATAAACACATTAAGGTTTATAGTCCACCATTATTTAACATCAATATTCGACAAAACACAAATTTCATAAAATATTACAAAGCTGCAGACATGTCGCTACACTTTCCTGCACAAAACAGAAGAAACTCCTCTTTTCTGTGCTTTCCCGCCAAGAAGTCCCTATATTTAGTTGTACAAACCTTACTTGCTTTGCTTTTGTCTGCTTTTGTTGTGCAGGAGCCTTTAGATTTGGACTCAGGAGTTCGACTCATTATTTAATTCTCACGGGTTAGGAGTCGTTGCCTTTTATTGTGGTGGTATACAAAATTTTATTGTTACTGGCCTAAAGTCTAACATCGTCCAACTTTATTTTACTACCGTAGAGATTTTACTTTCCGAGTGTACTTTTTGCTTTGATTTGTACTTGTACCTACCACACTTTGGTTTTAATTATTTTCGACTTATAAACATGTTTTCATGATATTGGCCTAGAATCTGACTGATTGATGACTATTCTAATACTTCTGCCGTCTTGCATCATTGTTTCGCTGTTGTTTGTGGCTTAGAGTAGGTATACTTGGTATGGGGTGCGAATTTGGGAACCTCCTCGTGGTGCACCCTGGGGTAAGGCCTCTCGGCCCACGTTCAGCGTGGGACAAGGGGCCTTATGCTGATCCCTGGCGTCCCTTCTGGGCGCCGAATAAAGTAGGTGGTGCCCCTTCTGGGCATCGCACCCCCCTTCAACGCGCGTCCCTTCTGGACCGCACAGCGGGTCACTCTGACCTGCGGGGGGGATCTCCACGTGCGGCCCACTCTGGGCCGCACGCTCGCCGCTCACTCTTGAGCGGCTTTGAGGGGAGTTTTGACGGCGCCCCTTCTGGGCGTCGTTGCACGGGGGGGGAACGGGGTAGTTCGGCGCCCCTTCTGGGCGCCGCTTAGGGCAAAGGTTCCGGCGTTGCGGGGCGCGGCGTCGGGCGCCCGTCCTCGGACGGGTTGGTGGGCGGCCCTAACAACCCACCCATTAGCGACCAAGGGATGGGAAACCTTTCATTTCCAACTATAATGAAAGGTTCCGATAAGAAAGTGCGTTTGCTATACGATCCGGCTAGCACCCGGCGCGTGGAGGTATCCGGGCCTCCGCGTGAGAAATTGGTAACCGAAGGCTGCCCTGAGGTAGGCAACCAGGCCTCAGGGGTCAGCGATGCCTCTGGAAGGAGTAGGGGGAGTGTGCCCAAGGGGGGCGTAGGGGACGTTGGGTCCGTGAAGGACGGGGAGGCCGGGGACGCGTCCGGTGAAGCGTCCGCCTGGGCTAATGGCTCGGGCGGCGTGGAGCCGGCGGTGCCCGGAGGTAGTGGCGCCAGTCAATATGACTGGGTGGCCGAGGTGGAAAGGGAGCGGGTCCGAGCTGCGAGTGACACGCAGAAGATGGTAGTGGACCTTGTGGAAGCCACTCGAAAGCGTGCGTTGCTCGACTCGCGCATTGATTCGAGTGGCAGTTCCGACAAGGTTGCGCTGAAAAAGGCAGCAAAGGGAGGGAAGACCAAGAGGGTCGCGGTGGAGGGGCGCGGAGACACCAAGCGGGTAGAGAGGTTAGGCACCTCCATTGGTGTGGCCGAAGCGAAGAGGTCGGCGAGAGCCGGCACCTCCACGTCAGAGGAAGAAGAGGGTGTACCGACAGGGGAGTTCCGAGTGGACCTCCAGTGCACTAATAAAGGGAAGGAGGCTTGCCGGAGCATAATTGAGGCGGCCAAGGAGCGGTGTTTGCTTTGGAACAGGGAGGAGTTCGGAGCCTGGGCCAAAAAGAGCGACTCCATCGTGCGCGAGACTGTGGGGCGAATGTCTACCCCAGAGCTATTCGAGGCGGCATTTGATTCCATCGCCCAGATTGGCGATGCAGCTCGGAAGTCCCAAAACATAAAGGGGACATGCCGCGGGACAATGGTGACTGGATTGCGGTTGGTGACAGCTGTATTGGAGCAGCTTGTGATGTTCTCCCAGGAGGAAGAGGATGAGAACCTCCGGGGGTACAGTAAGATGCTGGAGGAAGAGCGGGAGAGACTGAGGGCCGAGGTTAAGCGGCTGCAGGATAAGCAGCAGGAGCCCATACGGACCCGGAAGAAGGAGCCGAAGGTGGCGGAGGCCCCCCCTGAGAAGGTGATGGATATCCCTCTCGAGAAGGCGATGGAGGTCCTTAGGAGGGATGTTGTGGCGGACCTAAAGAAGGATCTGGTAGAGTCCCTGGGAGAAACGATCGGGGCCAGGCTGGACGCAATTGAGAGGCGGCTACCACGAGAGCCTCCGATGAGGCCGCCACTGGCGCACGACGGGCGGAGGGCTGGGAGCAGCTATGCCGAGGTGACTGCTGGGCCTACTGACGCCTCCTATGCCCATCCCGGAGAGATGGTCTTGGGGCCTAGGCCGGAGCGGGAGAGGCCACCGCCTCCCCAAGGGGCGCCCGATGGGGGGACGACGCCTACTCGGGCGGCCTCCCCTATACTGGGAATGACAGCCAGAACGCCCGCGAATGAGTGGCGCACTAGCCTCTCGAAGAGAGCAAAGGTGAGGGCGAAGAAGGCTGCGACCGCGGCTGCTAGGGCTGCTGCGGGGGCCACTGCGCCAACCGGGAGGGCCGCTGGGGGGTCGGCCAATGGGGTGAGGCTTGTGACACCGCGCTCCTCTGTGGTCACAGTCACCATTAAGCCTGAAGCTGCGGCTAGAGGGGTGACCTACGCCGGGATAATGGAGAGGGCCGTGGGGGCTATAAACTTGCAGGAACTGGGCATTGAGGCCGTCCGAATGAGGGACACGGCCGCGGGCGGCCGCAAGTTTGAAATCCCGGGTGCGACTAGTGCGTCCAAGGCGGAGGCATTGGCGGAGAGGTTGCGCAATGTGGTGGCGGAGGACGCCGAGGTCCGCAGGCCATTCTGGAAGGCGGAACTACGGCTAATAGGCCTCAACGAGGAGGTTAGGCCAGAGAGGGTGACGGAGGCCATCATGGCCAAGACCGGGTGCAGGGCAGAGCACGTGTCGTTGGGGGCTCTTCGGGCCGGCCCATGGGGCACGCATAGTATGCTGGTCAGGATGCCGGTGGGGCAGGCCAAAATACTGGTGGATGCGGGCCGCCTAACGGTGGGTTGGGTGCAGGCGCGAGTGGTGGCTCTAGCGAGACTCCCAGTGCGCTGCTACAAATGTTACGGCGTGGGCCATACCGCCTACACGTGCGAGTCAAAGGTGGACCGCAGTGCCTGGTGCTACAGGTGTAGCGCGCCAGATCACCGAGCAGCGGAGTGCGCTAAGGAGAGGCCGGAATGTGCCGTATGCAGGGAAGCAGGACTCCCCAGTGGACACCAGCTGGGGGGTAGGACCTGTAGGCCCCCGATCACTAGGTCGAAAGTGGTCCCGTGGAAGCGGGCCCCCCCAGAGGTGGTAAGGCCGAGTGCGCCAATGGAAGTGGCCGACGATCCGCCCGATCCGGGCGCCAGTGTTTGTTAGGAGCGTTTGTCTGTGTTGGGTGAATGAACATGTTGTGTGTTAGTGTATATGTTGATGTGGCTCTGATTGCCGGGCACCGGCATGGGTATTTTTTATAAGTACCACCCCAGGTGCCCGGTAAGTCGGATGGGAGGTGCAGCCTTGAGTTGTGTGTGTGTGTGTCGTGTGATATCTGTGGTTGTTTGTTGTATTTTGTGTGAGGCTGGTGCGGGACTCCCGAGGACGCAATGATGAGGGGCACGGTGGCTAGGCGACCAAACTGGTCGCTGTGTCACCTGGCCTTCTCGGAGTGATTCATCGAGGAGTCCCGCACCAGCAAATGGGGATGTCTGCGTATGTGCCCGCGGGGCGTGTGTATGTGGATTTTGTGTGTCTGGCCAGCAAGTCCGGGAAGCTGGACATGTACTGGTCGGTTTTGTGTTAGTCCCCCTTCTTTATAGGGAGTGTTGTGTTGTGCCTTTCGCGCGCGTTGTCGCCGTGTGCTGGCGCGTAATGGCTGCTTAGCAGCGGTTATAGGTTAGCACACGGCGACGGGGTGGCTTCGCGTGGTCATTGCCCTAGTGGATCAGGTCCCGTGTCCGCCACTCAGCCTTACGCTCTCGGAGTTTGGCCCCCCGGTGATTAGTGGGTAGGCCCCTCCCTCTCGCCCGACGTTACGTCGTGGAAAGGGGGACGGGAGAGTCCCACATATCCAGTCTCCCTTCTGGAGACTGGAATCCATAAGCAGGGATTACACCGGGTAAAAAAAAAAAAAAAAAAAGGTATACTTGGTATATAGGGATAAAAACTTGTGTTTTGGAATCAACAACTTGTTGATATACCTTTGGTTCCTTTAGGAAGCTCGTTTTCCGGTTTAGTTTTTTTCTCTTTTATCCATCTGCGCCGCAGCGATCTATTTCAGGAAAAAGAAGCTGTTCATTTGATTGATAACTAAATATCCGGAATGACTATTTTTAAAGAGGTATAAGAGTATGTGTTACTGATAGCTCTCGTTCGATTTTGAAGAATCTTATTGTGAGACTGGAAATTTCATGTCTATTTAGTCTTATGGCTGCCATTCCTGTTCAGTGCGAATGCAAGTTCGTTGGTGTGTTGTGAATATCTTTTGATGTACATTAATTTGCCGGCCCAGTATCATAAAAAAAAGATTGGCCTGTGTAGTCGACTACTACTACTAGTAGTGCGTTTATAAGTCGTCGATAATCATGATTATAATTGATCAGGTTTAGAGGCTTTCTGTAGCCGTGTTGACACCTCAACTCAGCCTGTAGGGCGTATAACAGTTATTACTTGATAGGACAAGCAACACGCTACGCTGTATACTGAAATCATGCCATCTATCTAGACTATGTTTGTAATCATTGTATATATGTGTACTGTCCATGCAACGATTGTGGTGAATGATTGGTTGAGAGAGATGGTTGTAAAGAAGTTTAAAAGAAAATGTTTAAAATTTCTCATAAATTTGCTTAACGCCACAGACAAGTCACAATCAAATTTTCCGCCGCCCCGTTGACCATAAAGCGAGATCATCAACCATAAATAATTCGCGGAGTATTCCACCGGCGCGACCTTGCGCGTCTGGTGCGATATAACTTTTGGTAATATGGTTTTATTTCAATCCGGCCACGTTTGAAACCGTAATGAATCTGTTAATAACATTGTTTATGCTCCTCAGCGCTTTATGGCTTTACCAAATTGTCTGAACGTTACTCGTTGTTGCGTGTCTCCTTTTCGTTCAGTTTTCATTCATATTTAAGTGTGAACACTTTTTACTAGGTGTACTTGAAACAACTTTTTTATACCGAGTCGAGGAAAGCAGCTTAAAGAAAAAGTTAGAGAGAAAATGCATAATACCGCCGGCAGGTAAACCGTGACTTGCGTGGAGATCTGTCAGTCTTGTTTATAAAACTACCTAGAAAAGGCAATGCGTACTCTTTGGTAGCGCGCACTCTGTGCTTGCTAAAACTACCATTTTCTAATTGGCTATCTTGGCTACAAGACGCTGAGCCATCCGAGTAAGAGTAAGTAAGTTAGAAATTGTACCAGACAAATGTAACCATAAAAAGAACGAATGGTAAACCTGATACACTTGACGGGTGGGTCTCATCCATCTCGCTGTGGCAGGATCGGTTGTTAGGCGTAACCCCGCGCGCGTATTACATTACAATTGCAAAGGTTAGGTTAACGTTCACCATTATCATTTCATATCTTGTTACCATCACATAAATGTTAAACACCTACATGTAGAAAATAACACTCATGAACAGAGTGGAAGATGTGTTGGAACAGTTTTATAAAAGGTTTTTCGGTAACAGTTATTTTTAAAGTCTCAATTAGTATTGACGTATTTAATTATTGTTGCTGTTATTTTGTGTAAGTTGTTATCTAAAAAATATTCTTGTAACTATTATTGTAGAATTTAATTTTATAATTTTAGTTTGTATTTGTATTTCATCATCATCATCATCATCAGCCTATACTCGTCCACTGCTGGACATAGGCCTCTCCAAGAACACGCCACTGAGCACGATCCGCGGCCACTCTCATCCAGCTCTTGCCAGCCACCTTCGCATTTGTATTTAGTCAAAGGCAAAGTCAAAATATATTTATTCAATAAACTAAATTAATAAGTACTTTGAATCGTCCAAATCTTTTTTAACATTCCACCCATTCAGAACGTCATTTTTTAACTGATAGCAAAGAAGCGCAAGAAACCACAACGCACAGAAGCAACGACATTTACAAAAAGTAATTTTCAGTATAAAAACTTCGCGATTT
Source organism: Scoparia ambigualis (assembly GCA_963921215.1). Lineage (NCBI taxonomy): Eukaryota > Metazoa > Arthropoda > Insecta > Lepidoptera > Crambidae > Scoparia > Scoparia ambigualis. The sequence goes on along the minus strand of OY992522.1, from coordinate 24,158,546 downwards.
GTAAAGAACACCTAGTTTTTTTTAAAATAATGGCTTCGTGCGGTTAGCACATTTAGCCACTGTCAAAGAAATGAGGTAATAGTAAATATAAAAATTTATAATAATAAAAATTTTGGTGTAAAGTAGATGATAATAAGTGTTATAATATGAATGTTTAATTGTAAATTATATTTCCCCCCAACCCCTTGACTTTCAGTAAAGACAAGGACGATTTGTCTATGGTAAAGATGTGAGACTTTACTGAGAACACGCACATCTTGAGAGAGTGATGTTGATGCTGCACTGTTTTGTTTTATTTGCCTACACTCGTGTATGTTCACGAACACTTAACAGTTAATAATCCACTATTATTACACATAAATATTCGACGAAGAACACAAATTTTAGAAAATAAAACAAAACTGCAAACAACTCTACACTTTCCAAGGGTCCAACAACTAGGTATTTGTATGACAGCAACTCGGATATTGCAAAAAATTAAGCTATTCCATACAAAACTGTGCACCAAAAAGTATAATTATGAATTTTACTAAATCTTTGCTGGGTGCGTGTCAAACGGAGACAGGTCTTGGCTGTCTCAAAATTCATTAATAAACTTTATAACTTCTAAATTCTGGGAAATTAAAAGGAAATTAATTCTCCATAACTGACTATTCTTTGTAAAAAATAAAATCAAATAAGTTGTATTACAACTTAATCGAAAAAAATCTATTAAATGACAGCTAACGCAATAACAATTCAAATGACGCAAAATTAATACTCTGAAAGCTATTAGCATACCAGCTCAACCCGAGAAACCTCCATAAATCTTAACCCTGACTAACTATAACTAATAATCCTAGTTAGGAACTATAACACACACAGCATAATACACACATAGTACACTAAATACGTATCTAATAACTTGATGTAAGCTATTCGCTCAGTATATCTTTAAACATCCTACACATTATTTTCTTGAAAAAAGGCATTTCACTGTGCTGAAAAGCACTTATTCTTCATTTTGAGTAACAAAAAGTAAGTAAGTGACGAAAATACTGACCTCCAAGGTTCCGTACGTTTTCAAAATTATTATTACAAAAGCAAATTGCACTTCGTACCATCAATATCTTAACACTAGCGACCCGCCCCGGCTTCGCACGGGTTACTACCCGTACCCGTACCTAAACAAATTATTGCCTATAACCTTCGTCGATAAATGGGCTATCTAACACTGCAAGATTTTTTTAAATCGGACCAGTAGTTCCTGAGATTAGCGCGTTCAAGCAAAGAAACTCTTCAGCTTTATAATATTATATTATATATATATGTATAATAGTATACATAGTTTAAATAGGCCATTGATAAAGTTTGCTAAAGCTGTAATCGTCGCGGCTGACATTATGATCTTAACGATGATGGAACGTGGTTAATCAGTCACATGAAAACACAGAATAAGGTTTTCCTTTAACGGCGCCACGTTATCGACAATTGAAGATCGCCGAAGAATTGCGTCATTGAGAAGTTATTACACGACATAACTTCACGAAAACGTTGACTTTCTTGTTAAATGACATTGTGCGGTTTGTACATTTAGCCATTGTCAAAAGAGGCATTGTAAAATATTTGCTTGTTAATAATAGATGGTATTGTGATTGTGAGTGATAATAGAAATGTTAAATGATTGATAATATTCTACCTAAACCAATTGAGGTACCCCCTATGGTAAGATATAGGACTTTACAGAGTTTCGTAAGAGTTTGAAAAGTTGACGTTGCTCTGTTTTGTTTTCTTTTTACTAACACTCATACACGTTCAGTAACAATTAACGGTTAATGATTATTAACATTTTACATTAAAATTCTATAATAATACACAAGATAAATAAAATATTATTATACAGCTTAAATGTCCACTCTTAAAGTACATTCTAAAAAGTTATAAAATTTAGTGATTTTTTTTTAAATCGGATCAGTTTTTTCGGAGTATACCTTCTACAACTACCACTCTCACATCCATTTAAATACACAGAAGGAATAAGTATAATGTTGTCAATTTAAAAATAAATTGGAGAGAGGGAAAAGAAGAGACGTCTCGTGTTCATAAACCTCATATCGATAGAAGTAAAGTCGTCAACTCCGATAAAATCACGTGGCGGTGACAATACAATCTGAAGAACATTGTCTTTACCGATCGTTTTACTGGGGCGCTCTTTTGCTTTGTGACATCGAATCGGAAATTTGTTTGATACACTCCATTTTTGAACCGAAGATAGCTTTTTGAATACTTACTTACTTTATTTATTTAAATGAAATGGCAGTCAGAATTTTCTGTCAAAGTAAACACTCAAGTTTCAAAAACGCTGAATACAAACGAAGGTACTTAAATCTGTATGTTTTGAAATCGAAACAAATAATAAATACATTTATTTACCCTCACACCTATTATGTAGCCCAAGATAAGCTTAGTTTGTAACTCGTTAATATGGTTAAACTAGATATCGGATAAACATAGAAAAACATCCAAACCAGAAATCAATTTAGTAAAAACAGTTTTCTCTAAATTGACCCGACCGGGAATTAAGACCTCAGAGATGGCGAGACCCGGCGTGCTGACCACTCGACCACGGATGTCGTCAAATATGTAAATATAATAATTATATGTATAGCCTATTAACTAAAAAAATGTCTTCCCAGGTGCGGTGGTCAATTCAAAAAGGCTTATGTCCAGCAGTTGGACGCTTATGGGCTGATTATGATCACTGATTCAATAAAGTCTATTCAAGAGCAAATCTTCATCTTCATTTCCTTTATCTTTATTTTTCATTTTTCTGTTTATTTGTCCTTCAGTAACTATAAAATTTTAAGATCTTAAATTATTTTAATTCCTAAACTAACATTAAAGTGGCTTCTACTTATGACAGACATCGGTGCAGAATAAACAAGAATCGAAGATTAAATTAAACATAATAATGTACAAGACTATTACAAAGTTTACGCACTCTTCAATTGTTATGGAATCCACAAGAGTCAACGTAACAATAAAAGTAAAATTATATGCTTCATAACGTAATTTGGGAAATTCGTTAAACATGAATGAACCCTTTCTCGATTCACGTACTTACAAGCAAATGTAATTTGGAGAAAACGAAGTTTAAAAGTTTCTCAAATCTTAGCGTCCCCGAGCTTCCTCGAACAATGTTCTGAATTGGAATGTTCGAAGTGCTTGTACATTCCGTATTCTTGGATGATTTTGTTATAATCACCTTAATTAAATACTAATTTCTTAACCCAAGACGTTCTGTTGTAATTGTGTTACCGCAGAAGCTTAAATCGTCGTCACATTGTCTATTCAAAATAATATCTAAAAATAATATAAAAATAACAGAAAAATCGAACAGTTTTATAAGATTGCTCTTATAAAATTTTCATGCTAAACGTATAACGGATTATGACACGTACAAAAACTGTAGAAACTTTAGTTAGTTTACATACATTTAAGAAGTTAAAACAAGTTTGTACCATATACCAAGGTTAAAATCAACAGTCAGCATGTTACCACGAATTAACTGATAGTTCCTCTCGTTATTTTTCAACGGAAATTTATTCACGACCTCAATAAAATAAATTGTACACAAAATGAACAAGTGATTATTCTCAACCAAAAAAATTGACCAATTGCCTAACTCCCGTATTCCGTCCCTTTGTCACAACCCAGGATTGTGAGTTGGAAATCAAATTAACCCTTGTCCGCTGTGGCCAGTGCGACCGGATAATACATTTCAGTGGACACAACTATCAAACTGAGTTATTAGCTTATTGATAGTTGCGACCACATCTATGATTTAATTATCGTTTTCCGGGCCCTTTATCGGGCTCTCTGGTATTTTGATCATGCTATGGTTTATATTAAGGGTTGGATTTGGGTTTCAATGTCTTTATTACAAAACTACAGTAGATTACAGTGTGACAACATATCTTATAAAAGAATTAGATCACACAGCTAAATAAACAGATAATTATGTGTGATATTTTTTGATGTAACGCGAAGCTTAGACATTAGTGTCATGAATAAGATTATCAGGCCCGTATAATTAACAGTCGACGAGAGAGATTAGTGCACAATCTCAGATACAGGACCTATATAATATAATATTCCCGCATGTGACAAAATTGCTTGTTAGATGGACATACGAGTATTAAGAATAATTTGATTAAGTTTGTACTTTGAGTTTTTTTTTGCTTATTTTAATATTTATCCGTCAACCGATACCAAGTAATAAAAATTGTAAAAGTTTGTCACATTTGTAACACAAAACAAACGTTTTACTATAACTGTTATCTCTTGCAGACTTAAAGAAGAATTTATCTTTAAATAGATTTGGTTTTCAAAAGTTTCTCTAACGATTTGACACTTCTATGCAACCGTATGATTTAACTTTTTTTGTCGTAAATATTTCCGTCATCAGGTTTTTAGAAATATCTGTATGCAAGCAAAATTTTACCACTTTTATTGAATAAAAAGTACATACGCCTTTATTATATTTTTATTAATTGACCCAATTGGTACAATACTAACTTTACTTTAAGTAGATTTATAAAAACAGAATTAACAAAACGACATTTGAGGGCACAATTACAATAGTAAATCTTGTGGAATCTTCAAGCGAATATCTGAAATAGGGTCCCAAAGGGATAGCTGGCGAGGTTCTCGAGTAACGCAGCTAAGAATGTTATAATAAGTTTATACGGCCTTGCAAATGAATTTCTTCATATTTAGTCAGTCGTGGCAACAACAGCTTATTCATACATAAATGTGTTAATGAATTAATCTTAAGGAGCGAAAGAAAAAAAAAGTTGAAGTAAATGTCTCTAGAATGCACTGACACTTCTGTTAGATGGTCTGGGACCACAGAAGCGGTTTTGATATCTTTATCACTTTTATTATGTAATGGAGTTTAAGTTGGTAATTTGTGAGGGTTTAATATTCTATTTTATTGTTAAACATCATTGTACTCCTGTAAGCTGTTTTACAATTTTTTTTAAAGAAATGTATTTTCTTTTCGGCGCTTACCTGCTTTCCTGGTGATTTAATAAATATACATACTCAAAAATATGTCACGTATAATTTGTCTTTATAATTTGCAAAGTTACCCACATAGCCATAAATTCTGTGAAATAATGTCTGTAAATGTTGTTCATATCCATTTATGATTTTGTGGTGCCATATAAATTTTCTTAGAACATTACTCTCTCGCGCTACCGAATTCCACAAGGCAAATTCTACAACTGTTCGTGATTGGCCACCGACTAGGACCAACACCAGTGTTCTAATGCCATTATAAATAAACACTTTTGGCCTACAATCACATCACCTCAGACTAAGAATAATGTTTAAAGTAGGATCTAAATCTTGATTTAAAATTATATTACAAACCACACTAAATATTTAAAATTCTGATTAGTTAGTGTTTAACAATAACATTAAACTTATAAGAAATGCAAATCAGTTAAATCTAATTTGTGTTAGATATTGTGACATTAATGTAAAATGTAGAAATGTGTATGTTTTATAAACATAATATTTCTATAAATGAGTCAATATGTAAGCAATTGTTTGTTTCTTAAATGTTTCAACAAAACCGGTTTTTCATTAATTGGATTTAGTATCAATCTCACTTGTAATTTTAATGACAATCTTTGATATATATTGTTTTCTGAGGTTTAAGCGAGCACTACACATTGAAATGAAACACTTTTTCACGGATTAACTCGCGTTTAATTTACTATTTACATAGTTTTTATATTATCCTGACGTTTCGTATGAACATTTAAAAATCTAACATCTATAATACGAAAAAAGCGCAAAACGAATCATTTCATTTCTGTCTGATGAAATCAAAATTTAATAAATTTATTTGATATATTTCGTCACAAAGTCGAATAGAAAGCAATTGAATTTCACACGCGGCCTCTTTCAATTATGTAGGGTAAAATAGTTTTTCCAATAAGCTGGCTTATTGAAAGCATCCCATTGCTTCCGTAAAAGGGGGGAGTTGATACCAAAAGTGAGATTAAGTAAGAGGTGAAGGAAGACGGAATGGGTAATAAATGTAATACATATTCTACCAAAAGTACCTATAATGCGTTGAAGTAGAAACTCATTCTCTTCGTGTTTTCTATCCTCGGGTTTATAAATCTTTGCTAGGTCCGTGGTCATTGTAGACTGAGGTATTGGTCTTCTTAAAATTTATTTCTAACTTGCTACCTTCACCATTTTATATCGAGTGCGTTTCGTTTTACGCAGTTTTGCGTGTTGGTAACACATAAGTGTGTAAATGTCGATTATGTCACGACAACCATCGGAGTCAAAGAATTGCCGTCCGAACTGCCTTTGTGGTCTAGTGGTTTAACCAGCGCCGTTGGTGTCAGACTCAGATATTTTGAATTTTATTCATTTTCAAGCGTGGGCTAAATACGGTACATGGTTTATTTAGTGGTGAGCTTATTTCTATGTGGTTCATCAGAAGTAGGATAGCCGGTGGCGGTCTTCCGTGGTTGATGATGCCTGGTAAAGTACGCTTACATATTCGCCCTATTGTCACTATAAACCGTGACGCGTAGCGGTGAAAGAATACTACCACCCCCTCTCTTCCGTTGGGTTTGGTAAAAGGCGACTAACGGAGTAAAGACCGCCAATACATCCAACAGCATAGAGCGGTGATGGGCTCACCACCTGTCACGCTGAGCACATGTGCAGTCGCTATTTGGTGAAAAGTGGACTATGGTAGAGGACTGCCTTTGCTGTCCTCATTGCCTAGTCTCTGACTTACCCTTCGGGGATAATAGTCATGATTATTATGTATGTATATGTATGTGAATGTATGTAAATGTCACTTTCTCGCTCATCATTTCTAACTATGAACTACATAGTGACATTTTCGCAATTAAGTTTCAGTTATGTCGTGGGACCTCACTGAGATCAAAAGCGGATTTCTTGAGATAACTTAGTTTGCCATTATTCACGAACGTACTCGAGCACTAAACAGTTAATATTTAATTATTCTTATTAGTATTAGGCAAATACTAGAAAAGAAATAGAAATGCAAACATTACTCTTCACTTTACCGCCAAGAAGTTCTTTCAAACAACAATTTTCCTGCGTCAACATTTTAAGATGTGCTCGAGAAATGTCACTCGTTTGATATATTCAAAGCTCGAGAGAAGAGAAAAGAAAACAAACGATACAAATTAGTTTGCAACAGAAACATTTAAAGATGCATTAAACGTTCATTCCCGTCAGAATTAATTTCAGGTGCAAAATTTTACCTCAAACAATTCACGGTGGACTTCAAGAGGGAAAGTTTTGTAAGAGAAAGTGTAACTTTCAATATTACTTTCTGCGCTCAAGATCTTCTTAGAGGTGGTAAAAGTTGTGAGTGAGACGTCGCTGCAGAGACGACCAGACCTTTTGTTACTTTTCCACATCTTATTGTGACCTTATACTTCGGTATTGTAACTTCTCAAGTTTCAATTACAAAACATGCCTAATTCCGAATATTTAAAAATATTAAACATAAATTATTTCGCAATAATTTTTTTATTATTTTTACCATACTAACTTAGTTAGTCGTAAAATATGATAGGGCAACATGTTATTCTTTGTAAAAAGTTCCTTTTTTACATACATGCATACATGCATACATACATACATACATACATACATACATACATACATACATCACACCCGCTTCCCGGAGGGGTAGGCAGAGACCACAGATTTCCATTTGATACGATCCTACCTGACACACATCTTTTGCTTTACTTAAGGGCCCCACACACGTTCAGTTTGCCGGCAGATAAAGGCCTGTCAGTTAGTACAGCCGCACGCCCCGCCGCCGCCGCTCGTGCGTTGTACTACTAAAGCCGGGTCTCCTGCGACACTATTTGATGTCGCCTAACATCAAACATCTAACAAAATATACTCCCATATTTTGTTAGATGTTTGATGTTAGGTGTTAGAAAACACAAAACAGTGTCGCAGGAGACCCGGCTTAACTGACAGGCCGAGACCTGCCGGCAAACTGTGGGCCCTTTACTCTCATAACATTCTTCATACGTGCTTGTCGGCTTAGGATATAGAGAGGTTTGTTAGATATGATTGTACTGATTATTTCTTTTATGTATTAATTCGAATCTCAATTTAGTCAATCATTTTCGTTTTATTCATTTATCATTATTTCTAATCACTTTCTTCTTTAATTCATTGTATTTTGTCTATAATTAGTGCACAGAACCACATCCGTAGCGTTTTAAAAATTATCTTCGGCAATAAAATATTGCTAACATTACATTTCATGTTGTATTTAAAACATATATTATAAGTCACTCAAACCAATCGAGCCTGCATTGTATACATGGTACGTAATTACCTACGCTTAACTAATAAGTTCATAATAGATTTCGGTCGACATTGATCGACTCGACTTACTAAAACTTCCTTTTTCAGTTAATGAAATACTATTATGGCAAAGTCGTGTTAGGCCTATCGCAGGTGACCGCTTTTTATTGGTCACTGATTTGTAGGTGACTACGGCCGACTCTTGTCATTTGCAGGTAATGACAAATTTTGCACTAACGCAATGCACAAATTCGCATCAACGCAATTAGTCAATCAAAAGTCATTGGAGAGACTCTAGTACAGTACTACGGAATGGCTTTGCAAAGATTGAGATATTAATCTATACTAATATTATAAAGCTGAAGAGTTTGTTTGCTTGAACGCGCTAATCTCAGGAACCACTGGTCCGATTTTAAAAATTCGTTCAGTGTTAGATAGCCCGTTTATCGAGGAAGGCTATAGGCTATAATTTGTTTAGGTACGGGTACGGGTAGTAACCCGTGCGGAGCCGGGGCGTGTCGCTAGTGTATTATATAAAAGGATATTGAATAATTTAATATGAGTAAAACCACTTATCTTTCACAGATTTATCGAATGACAAACAGACTTACATATGAACCAAACCGTGTCGCGTAGAGGTGAAAGGATACTACCACCCTCTTCCCTTGGGTGTCGTAAATGGCGACTAACAGACTAAATACTGCAGCTGCACATACATCCAACAGCAATCACATAGAGCGGTGATGGGTTCACCACTTTTCACGCTGAGCACATGTGCAGTCGATATTAAATGGTGAAAAGTGATCTATGGTAAAGGCCTGCTTTTGCTGTCCTCATTGCCTTGTCGCTGACTAACCCTTCGGGGATAATAGTCGTGATTATATTATAATATAATCACGACTGTCGTGATTATATTATTTGACTTCTTTCTAACTTTTTTTTTTGTTTTTTTGTAAATTTAAAAATGGTTTCTTTTTTGCTGTTACTAATTAAAAAGATTTGCAATTAATTACTTACAAGCTTTTATTTAACTTGCAATGTATATTTGTTCGGGTGAAATCTTGCAACTCAATTTTGAAGCAGATAATATACGTTCAACCGATTGAGCTGAAATTTTGTATACACGTTCAGTTTGGATGACAATGCATGGATAATTGGAGTCAGCGTATACTTCCCGATTCTTATTTTTCCAAGCGAAAAATTTTGCAAATTATTATTGGGATAAATCTTCTTCTTGTAAACTCTTAATTTTGTTTATTCTTATGTGTTACGTTATTCTAAATCCAAGATGGCGGCACACCCAAGATGGTGGACTAATTATTTTTAATGCATTCCTACATTATGAGTATCCTTAGATTAAAACAAAAAGGGAAGATACGGCATGCTCCTACTTGTAGTCAATCAAAATATAGTCCTACTCAAACTAAATATGCAAACACTCACACACGCACACCTATAAAAGTGTAAATTGAGCGAGCGAGAGAGAGCAGTAAGTTTCAACGTCAGCGCGAGGGAGTCAGCGAGTAGCGCGATGACGTCTCGGTCGCTTCGCAACAGACGAGTACGTACGACCGATTCCGACGCCACTGTCCGCAATAGTACGATGTAGCCTGTACGCTCGGCAAATTGCTACTGAAGTGTCAATTGTGCCTTTAGGCCTAATTTTAGCGGCTTACTCACGAGACGCTAATGCCGTATCTTCCCTTTTTGTTTTAATCTAAGTGAGTATCAAATGAAAGGGCTGAAAATAAATAACTCAAAAAATAAAGTGACGTCACTCTAAATCCAATATGGCGGACGTCCAGGGATAACAAAAAAGTAAAAAATAAATAATAAGTAAAAACCTTTCTAAAAAACAAACTTTTATTTAAATGCGCTAAAAAGAAAAAAATAAACTTCTACTTTAAAACTTTTACTATCAACTTATAACGTCATAACTGGTCATTACACAGTTTTAAATGATATAAAAGGTTGTCGCGAGATTTACTTGTGTGATTGATTTTAACTATTAAAATTTTCAATCTAAGTAAATACAAACAACTTTTTATATCATATAAATTGTGTAATGACGATAAAAGTTGATGGTAAAAGATTTAAAGTAGAAGTTTATTTTTTCTTTTTAGCGCATGAAAGGTTGTTTTTTAAAAAGGTTTTTTACTTTTAATTTATTTTGTTGCAAAATTAATTATATCAGTTATCAGGAATTAAAACGGTGTTTTGCTGCTTAAGAATAAAAAGAAACTCTGGAGCCGATTTATGCTTTCATAAAAAATAACTAGAATTTCACACGACCCAATGTCTACAACGGGTCACCGCGTAACGCAATGCAATATTATGAATGTGACAGTTCATTTCGAGATTGACAGATTCGCGGGAGGAATTGGTACGTTCCAGATTTTCAGCGTGTCAACCTTCGGAGAACCTTCACTTATAAAAACTAAGTAGTGTTGAGAAATAACTTTACTTTTATACAATAATGTAGCAAACGTTAGTTTAAAAAATTAAAGACAAAAACAACATTATTCAAATAATAATGCACTTTACAGCTACCTATATATTCTTATTAATCACGATCTTCGTGGTCGAGTGGTAAAGCACGCCGGGTCTGGCGTCGGGCCATCTCTGAGGTTCCGGGTTCAATTCCCAGTCGGATCAAAACAAAACTGTCTATGATAAAAGATCAATTGCCGAAATGTTTGTACGCGCATCACTTTAGAGCGGCTGCACCTATTTAGCTTTTTATTTTTTGTTAAGTTTGTAATGAGCTTGGGAACAGTATTTTTATTTATTTATTTTTGAAATATTTACATTTTAACTTAAAATATAACTTTAAATTTTTTTCTGTAGCCCTTCAAAATACTTCTAAATTTTTTTTAAAGATTCATAAAAATGACTATTTTTAATGTTTGTTACCTCAGAACACAGTCATTTATACACCGATTTAGAAAATTCTTTTTTCATTTGAAAGGATATACTTTCAGATTGGTCCCATTTTTATCAAAATCCAGTTCTGATGATGGAATCCAAAGGAATTGAGGGAACTCCTCAAATATTGTAGGTATACCTATAGCGATTTTGGTATTTTCAGCAATAAATCAAGAATTTGCATTCAGAAAGTATCATTTGATGAAGAAGACCACAGAATGTCATTGGAACTCCTCAATGATAAGTATTTCACGGGTGGCGATAAGATATCTCGATTAAGATAGTTAAGCGACTATGACGAAGCAAAAGAAGGCAGGTACCGGAACTCAGTTCTAATTGTGGAATCCTTGAGGAATTGAGGGAACTCCTCAAATATTGTAGGCATATCTATAGCGATTTTGGTATTTTCGGCCATAGGTCAAATGAGATCCACTCCGGCAATAAATCCTTCCTAATTAATATTGTGAATTTCTTCTTAACATCTTTATGCCGATGACTTACAAATTTACTCTCAGGCCTCGGCTGAGAACCTCTCAGAAGCGATTGAGCAGATCAATGGTGACTTGGCTACGATCTACGACTGGAGCAAGTCAAAAAGTCCCTCTAGTTTACCTAACGGTGAACCCTAGTAACTCGCAAGTCATCATCGTAGGGGGATCTATACAGCGTTCACGATTAAATCCGGGTAACTTGCCGTCTGTTTTGGATGTTGATTTCCTACTTTGTGATAGGCGTTTCTCGTTTTCTTCGCTTGTCGCATTTAAACGGCGCTGTCTGATACAAGTATCATCAGTAGAAGCTATTTAGCTTGTAAAACTAAAAATATGAGCATGAAAAAATCATAAAAAAATATCAATAAAAAGTGTACTAACCCTTAGTACCGGACGATCTTATGAAAGTCAATGACCGAGGCGCTTCAAACGCTCCGCCTACTCCCCGCTCCGCCGCCGGCGCAGGCGGCCGGGAAAGTTCACAGGGGTCACGGTGTACGACTTGATAAGGAGAACGTTACTACGTGTTTTCGACAAAAAGTCACTTTTAAAACTTTTTTTTCTTTGCTCGTAAAGCAATTATTATTTCATAAATAGGTACAACACTTTTTCTGTATTATAACGTTTTCGGCTCCAAAACCAATGAAAAATCTCGGTGTATAAATATACCTACTAGCGGCCAGCCCGCGCCTTCGTCCGCGCTAACTTAGAAACTTCGTCATAATTCAGTCATTATGTACAAATTATCTAAAAATTATAAACAAAAACCATCTTCAGTTAACGCTCTATCTTTTAGTGAAAACCGCATAAAAATCCATTGAATGGTTTAGAAGAATAGTGTGGTGCTACAGACACAGGAATACGGCGACTTTACTTTATAATATGTCATCATCATCATCATCCTATAAACGTCCCACTGCTGGTCAAAGGCCTCCTACGTGGACAATAGCACGTGGGGATATTGGGCCATAACCCGCCAAGCGTGCCCAATGCGGGTAGGTGGGTTTTAACGACTGCCATCTTACGACAGCAACCGGGACCAACGGCTTAACGTGCCTTCTGAAGCACGGAGGAGTTCGAGATGTTTTAAATTTGGTCACCCATCCAGCAACCCGGCATTGCGAAAGTGGCTTAGCAAGCAAGATCGCAAGCCGAACGTGCTAGCCGCTCCGAAATCGAGCTCCACGATAATCCTCCTCTTATAATAGTAATGACAATGATATGCTGTGCTAGTAGCGGCCCGTTAAAAATATACTACCGGTCCCTATCTTCCCTTGTGTGTCGTAAAAGGCGACTAACAGACAAAATACTGCAATACATCCAACAGCATAGAGCAGCGACAGGCTCACCTCGTATCGTGCTGAGCACATGTGCAGTTGTAGTTATTGTAATTTGGTGGCACGTCGACTATGGCAGTGGACTTCTTCGGAGGTCCTCATTGCTTAGTCTCTGGCTGACCCTCTGGGGATGATAGTCGTTTGTATAATGGTGGTATCTCGTGTCGACAACAGAAAGTGTCCACTTTTATCCAGAGAGTAATAAGGTTCGTATTCTAAAACCAAACTCGCACTTAAATCTCTGCTTGAGTCCGTTGAGGAGCGACGGAACAAAAATAGTTAACATACCTACTCAAGAGTAATAATTAATTTTATTTTAGGTTATTTAATTTTCACCTTAATAATAATAAATATCGTTTATTTTCCTCTAAAACACTGTAGGTTATACAGTAAAGAACCGGCATAAAACATAGAGACGAAAAGGACTACATCTCAGTGGCTACAGAACAATTTACAGCCTCTGCTATTCTGACATAGCCTTTTTCCACATTATATAAACAAAACAACGACGTGGTAGAGTTACAATAGCTAATATAAAATAAAATTAAAGTTTTATAACGTGTGCCAATTTACTTAAACAAAAACATTAAATGACGTGAACAATGGCACTCGATCGGTGTCCACGGGCAGACTTGTAGTACCTAAAGTTAATAACTACTTTGGTTATAGAACTTTAAAGAAACGTTTACCGTACCTACTTAATAGTTTGCCCGAGAACATCCGTCGGGAGTGTAACAAAAATAAAGTTAAGATTTTGTTAAAAATGTATTTATTGAATACATTAATTTAATAATTAGGTAGCTAAGCTGTAAGTATATATTGTGATATATAGATTTGAGACTCAAACTCAACCGATCCTGCAGACAAACTGTGTAAACAGTTTTGCGGGACTATGTATAGCAGTAAGGCATTCATGTATTTGTAATAAAAAACAATAAAAAAAAAAAAAATTATTATGACGCTTATCATGAGCAAAAAATAAACAGAAACCAATACCCTTTACAAAGTTCAAGGTACCTGGCAAGACGCGAGAGTCAGGGATTGCTGATGAAGCAGCCATTTGCGACATCTTGATTTAAAAGTTGATAGTGACAAATCAAGAGCTGCCCGGACAGGGGGAGGTAAATCGTTCCAGATCTTTGCGGAGCGTGCTTGAAGCAACCCCTGGTACTGGCGAGTTTGAACACAGGTAGAGTGAGCTGATGCCCTCTATTTCTGAGTGATGGCTTATTGCGCTTCTTAGAAATCTTATGAAATAGATAAGCTGGTGATCCTGTGTGTAACAGTTTGTAAAGAAAACATGCATACTTTAGCTGGACTGAGTAAGACATATTAAGAGTATCCTTAGCAATCAAATGTGGTGTTAAATGCTCTCTCCTGGGCACATGATAACAAAATCGTATACATGCGTTTTGCACTTTCTGTATGCGTTTTAGAGTTTTCATATACAGACATGGACTATAAACGATGTCACAGTAACTAAGGTGCGATAAAATTAAACTGTTACAGAGTAAAACCCGAATTTCCGGTTTGAGAAACTTTCGGAGCTTATAGATGCTTTTCAACGAGCCAAAACACTTTCCAACTTTATTTCGGGTATGCTGTTCAAATTTTAAGTTCTCGTCTATTATTAGACCCAGATTACGCACAAATGGTTCGAACGGTACAATTTCCCCACCCACCCTAACCACGGGTGTACTTTATTTTATTAATTTGACCTGGCTCTTGGTTCCATACGTAATCAAAACACTTTTAGAAGGATTAAGGGCGAGACCGCACCGCTCCGACCGGGACCTAGTATCGAGCCCTGAACTCCCGGGTCTCTCTCCAGATGAAACTGCTCGGAAACCATTATCTGACTATCGTTATTAGTACATCTAATCAACTGACTGCGATTCTGAAAGTAAGATCGAAACCAGTCGTGTGCTGCACCAGTGATGCCGTCGTAGCTTAATTTTGCCAAGGAAATTGGTATACTAATGCAATCAAAAGCGCGGGTGAAATCAAGCATAGCCAGCAGCGTTCCTTTACCCTCATCCGATGCTGTCAGGATGTCGTCCGTGATAGTTAACAGAGCGGAGACTGTACTGTGGTCCTTATGGATCTTATCGAAAAGGATTTATTAACTATCGTATAGATAGCGTGGATGGAATATGGAAGGGTCAACTTAATCATATACATGGTAATCTCATCACATCCCACAGAGTGAGAGGCAGAGGCGTTAATAATTTTTTCTATGGCCGAGGTTGAAACCGCTGAAAAGCTGAATGTTGCGTCCGTATATTTTTGTTTTAGGATTTCTGATAGTGTACTGTCATCAATCTGACTACATGGCACGCTACTGATAGAGTAGTTATTGAGAGCATTGGGATCGGCAAGGTGATCAGGAAGAAAGTTATTTTTTTCGTTTCTAATGACCTTATTTATATGACGCCACATAACCGTAGAATTCTTTTTATTGTTGTTTACAAATTGGGAGAAATAAGCTTGTTTTTCCAAGGCTAATGCACGAGTGTAATAGTTTCGTATGTCCCGATAGCATTGACGACTAGATTCAGACCCAGTGGTATTAGCTCTACCTAATAGAGCTAATACCACTGGGGCTTTATCGCGGGTTACTCTAATTTCTCTAATGGTATCTGTCATCCAAGGTGCAGGAGGACGATTAAAAAGGCGTGTTTGTTTAGGGGCGAAAGTGTCCACCAAATCCAGGATCAGTAAATAAAAAAGATTAACGATATCTTTAATGTCTGTACAATTCAAAACCAAGTCCCAAGGAGTATACTTTGCTGCGTTATAGATAGCAATAGCATTTTCTGATAAAGATCTATATGTAATAGAACGTGCTTTGGGTTTGTGACTTGCAATGGGAAACTTGCCTAAAATAAGCCCGTGATAACTTAGATCGTCATTGTGTATAACATTGATTAAAATAGGTTTTAAATTCTTTCTAGTAAAAATAAGATCTATTAGAGACATAGTAGTCGAAGTGACACGCGTAGGTTTGTCTACTATTTGGTGCAAATTATAACTATTCATTAGATCATGCCAACAGTGGGAAACAGTTACACGACCGTCTTCATCTAGACAATTAATATTGAAATCGCCAGACACAAACATTATGTCGAATTGCATTGAAAACTGTGAAAGGGAGAGTTATCTAGGCATTCCAGAGCTGTTCCGATGTTCACGGATTCAGGACGATAGCCTGTGCCGATTACAATAGTATGATGATCGATTTTGACTGAGAACCAAATCTGTTCGAGTTCCCCGCTAGGATGGTGTAAACGCTTTGATCGCAAACTGGACCTTACATAAGCACCCACACCCCCACCTCGACCGGAACGAGGTCTGTGTATCAACTTGTACCCAGGTATAGAGTATAAATCAAGATTCGAATCTTTTTACAACCAAGTTTCATTAAGACATAAAACATCAAAATCACCAGCCGCAACACTATCTAACAACTCCTCACGACCTGTATTCAGGGAATGCACATTTGATAAAGCTAATGTAAAAAAACTTGTCCTTTTAGATTTACCTATACTTTTTAAAAATATAAAACTATTCTGAATATAATATTTAAATATTACGTTACAGTTACAACATAAACTGCAATTGACTAATGAATTAAGGGCTTACTCTAGTTTTTTTAAACAGTCTTCAGATTTTATTAGTATAGCCATATCATCTTCGGTTTTACGTGCGTACACTAGGCCCCTTTTCACCCAAATGAATCTAAAGCCTCTTTCTCTTCCAATTCTTCTTGCTTCTTTATAAAAGCTTTTTACATTCGGAGAAGGTATGATATACTTTATTGGTAGCTCCCTGAATTCCTAGATGAGAGGAGATGAGTTTGTCATTTTGGGTTCTATTAAACTTAGCAACAGCTTTTAATATATTATCACGAAGCCGCGGAGATGACAGCAACACAAGCACGTTATGGGGTCTCTTCGAAGCGGGATCCATCTTGGCAACTCGGCGACAAACCCTAATATCTACATCCGAAATTGGTGTATTGACTGATTGACAGAGATTCTTAAGTAGTTGAATTAAATTTTCAGTTCGGGCTTCCTGTACTCCATGGATCTCCAAATTATTACCTCGTGAAAGCTTAATGTTATATATTTTAGCGTTTTATTAACGTTTAAATATACTTAAGTAAAATTTTAAAACACTGAAAAAAGACGACAACCTCAGGCGGGAATCGAACCACGCACCTTCCGCATTCCGGGCGGCTGCCTTAACCACTTGGCTACCGAGGCTTTCAACCGTCGAAATTTGTCAGTGCTTGAATTTAAAATTAAATTTTACTCGTGAAAGCTTCTCAAGAGTGGACAGACGGCTGCCAAGCGATTTTTAGTTCGTTTTGTAATTGTGATGAATTGTTGCGCAGTTCATTTATTTCTTGGTCTTTTTATTTAGACTTAACTTTAAATCCGATTGCTCGGCGGCTAGATGTCTATGGTTTTAGTAAAGTCGGCCTTTAACTGGTTAACGATAGAGTTTAGCTCCTGAGTTATCATTGATGCCAGATCTTCTTTGAGCTTACTGCGCAGGTTACTTATTATCGGTGATGCTGCTGCAAGTTTTTTATCCAACAGCTTGCTAATATCCTCAATGGATGCCGGCGAAGAGCCCGCCACAGGTTTCGAACCGTGAAGTTTGGTTTGGGACGGCTTTGTATTTCGTAATGTTACGTTTTTGCTCTCTGACGAGTCGAGCAAATCCGTCCCCTTCGCGTCTAAAACAGGGGTTCGTATAGGCGTAGGTACTCGATTTTTACATGCCTGGCAAGTCCAAGAGGATTTGAGGTCTTTTTCGCTAATGTTCACACAATCAAGATCGTATATCAGTTTACATAGGCAACAACACATAAACAATCTATTCGTTATCTTACTATTGCATCCGGCGCAGCTTCCACTTGTTGACATTTTGTTGGCGGTTTCTAATTAGCAACCAAACTTGAAGTCGTGTGACTTCTGTGTAGATCTGAACAGGTTACAGCGACAAAGGTGCCTAAATAGTATAAAACGCCGAACGCTCCAAACACTGCAGCGCATTAAAGCGCTTAGCGGTAACACAGTGAGCGCTGCCCGGGTTGTCGTAGGTCATGGACGGCCCCCCTATAGATTGCAACTTCACAAATATCTTAACCATATACGCAGATTTCACTTAACAAATCATTGCACTGATATGACTGTTATTTAGCAAATTGTATTAGCTTTCTAATAATCTATAACACTCTAGGCAAACTCAATTTAATCTTGGTAAAATACGCAAAAAAACAACGAGCAATAAAATTTTAGTGTTTATTACTCAAACACGTAGATGCCTTATGTGGCACGCACCTAGCTCTCACTTTTGTTATTGTTTTTGTTAAAATTTATTTCGATGATTTGTTTGTAGTAAGTAACTTGTAGATGAATGGCCATCATGACGCCATTCTCACCTAACAGCTAAGAGAAGTGGAAGTGGCTGAAAACCAGCGCTTACTGGAAGCATCTTCTTGTAAGCATATGCTGAGCCACCTCCAATTGCTTTCACCTTTTTTTTTTCTCACTTATATAATGGCTTCTTGCGATTAGCACATTTAGCCAATGTCAAGTTTATAATAGTAATTATTATTTTTTTGAAGAGCTTCACATACAATGCTTTTTTATTACTATTTTTCCTATCATAAAGTAAAATTCTTCATAAGTATCGTATACAATTACCAGTTTTTTGCATTTTGCCACAATCTTCACATTTTGTAGTGAACTATTTTTGTTTCGTCGCTCCTCAGTTAAAAAGGATGGTGCTATTCATCGCTTAAAACGCTATTCCTTTCTAACTGTACTCAAACAGAGATTTGAGTGTGAGTTTGGATTGAAAATACGAGCCTTAGTCATCTTTTTCATGTTTATTTTTCATTTTAGATTTCATTCAATAAGATGAGTACCTGCTGCAAACATTGGAAAATATACATACATACATAAACAAGACTATTATCCCCGAAGGGTTAGTCAGAGACTGGATGAGGACCGCAAAGGCAGTCCTCTGCCATAGTCCACTTTTTACCAATTAGCTACTGCACAATGCTCAGCGTGTCAGGTGTTGAGCCTATCGCCGCTCTATGCTGTTGGATGTATGTGCAGTCTTTTACGACACCCACTGCCATAGTTGTCTTGCCACCAAATTACAACAATTACAACTGCACTTGTGCTCAGCACGATACGAGGTGAGCCTGTCGCTGCTCTATGCTGTTGGATGTACCTCTAATGCAGTCTTAAGTCCGTTAGTCGCCTCTTACGACACCCAAGAGAAGAAGTGCGTGGTGGTATTATTCTTTCACCGCTACCCGACGCGGGTTTTTTTTCTATTTTAGTTACAATTATTTAATAAGCAGAATACCTGCTACAAACATTGAAATATATACCTATGTTTATCAAATACAAGTAACAGGTCGGAAATATTTATACTCATCATTACTGGTATTGTAAACAATGTTTTGACTTCCACCTTTTGTTTGTGAAAGAATTATGATTGGCTGTTACATCTACGACGTAATAAAAGAAAGTAGCAATATGAACATTAATTGGTGTTTGCTCTTTTTTGTTGTCCTGTAGACATTTTCATAACATTTATAATATGGTAGATAGATTGTTTTAATTATTCTTAAATGTAATGACTTTCAATGATTATGTGACTATTAAAAGTCAATAAAGGTTTTGGAAGTTGAAGTTAATTGTGAAAATCAGAAATAGCAAACTTGTACTTACAAAGTAAGAAATACTTCGTTTGAGTTTATAACTTTTTTTAACAGTATTGTACATTTCATAAAAAACGTTCCACTTCGGTATTTATGTGTAATTATAAAATTTAAAGACAAATAAATAGCAACAATAAAATTAGCAAATACACATTTAAACTTTCGTGTTCCTTTATTAATATTTTAACGGGGTTTAACGCAAAACTACTTAGTAAATGCAACCTACGCTTATTTTTTTATATCCGTCGTTTCGACCGAGCTGCACCGGTCTGCACCAGTTAAGGCGCTATATTCCCATTTTTATTAAATATTAAATATACAGTTCTTAAAGTCATGTATAATATAGTTGAACATATTATCTAGTGACTCTTAAAGACAGAAACATGATTGGTAATACTTCACTCGATAGAAAAAAAATCAAAGATAGCTCTGTTCAACATTTAAAAGAGCTGTAAGTCAGATAATATATTAATAAATGACTTAATTTTTTTACCAATAGAAGAAAATTTTTATATTCTAGTGAATGCAAAAGACACATTTTTTTTTATTTCACCTATTTTTTCCTTAATAGGCAAAAAACCTATAAAACTCACCTATTCGCGGCGCTTCGCTGTTATATCCGTCCCTTACCGTCGTACCGTCAAGAGAGCAAGAGAGAAGCGCTCGGAATAACTCGCCTTAAGAAGATGTTGATTGTATGTTGTGATAAATTAAAGCTGGATTACGGTTGACAGCCATTAGTGTCAAACAACACACTTTAGTTTCAGTGAACAAAAGAAGAACTAAACATTATTTTATGCC
Source organism: Scoparia ambigualis (assembly GCA_963921215.1). Lineage (NCBI taxonomy): Eukaryota > Metazoa > Arthropoda > Insecta > Lepidoptera > Crambidae > Scoparia > Scoparia ambigualis. The sequence goes on along the minus strand of OY992522.1, from coordinate 24,137,862 downwards.
ACCGAGCTGATAAACGAGTACACGGCCTACCGGATGGTGCGTGACCACCGCAGGCCATGGACGCGCCGAGAAAAGGATGCACCAACTCACAACCCATTAATCTGGCTGACGTTAACTCCGATAACCCTCAAGATGCTGTCATATGTTATGAGTGACATTTCACATGAGATAGTCGATTAGATAAATCCAGCAAACTACCCCCGGACACCGGATGAGGCCATAATCGATAGCCCACAGGATGTTGTCAAGATATCTAAATATTAGGCTAATTCGTCGATAAGTATAAAACCATATTCGATGTTCATTCGCTCATCAGCTTTCTTTTGTATCACATCATTGTATTGTATTTAAAAATAAATTCTTTTTTTACACCTCCAGTTCAGTTAAAATATTAACTGCCGCCCTAGTGAGGGGCTAAGTGTGACCTTGACTCCTGCATCAGGAATCGTACACCTCAGCCTTTCGAACCTTTATTAAAGACTTCTCCTGCAAGCGACTTCTGGCGTATCTACGAGCACAAAACAAGAAGTACGCAACAGTTTGGAAGCCTATTTAAATACTTCTCCTGCAAGCGACTTCCGACGACGTATCACAAGAACAAACAAGAAGCACGCAGCAGTTTAGAAGCTCATCAAAATCAAGCGGACGTACGGCTTCTCAACTATCGAAGACGCTGACTCTAAAGATATTCGATGAAACTAGAGGCAGTAACTATCTTTGCCATCATTCAATTGTGAGTACATTTGATTATTTACTTTTGAGGTAAAAATCTGGCTACCACTCCTTCAGGTAAACCTCTGAAATCACCATCTAGAATGAGCCCTGCATCCAATCCAATTCCTAGCACCTCTACTAGCCCACATATTGAAACACGACACATTCCAATACCTATTCTTGCGGTAACGGTAGTGGACGCGATTTGAACGGCTTTATTAGGGCGTGTGAGTGATTTTTAGTTACGATACCGGGAGACGAAGTTACTAGAGTAAACTTAGTATTATCTAGGCTTTCAGGTGAAGCTGCTAATACTATCTATCGAGGTAACCATGATTTCTCTTGGCAAAGTATTAATGCTCTTTTATTACAAAGGTATGCTCACTGGGCAGTAAAAAAACGAATACATAATTATGGAAATTCAAAACACACAGCCTTCCACAGACAGAATAGTGCTATTCATTCATGACATAGATGAGATCGTATCTGAAGGCGAAGCTCAAATAATTTTAGAACTATTAGCAATACAAACTGTAATAAAATATTTACCTCTAATATATGAGGACCTTTGTAAAATGGATAGTTATTTAGAAGTATGTAACAAAGCGCGACGTTTAGACCGCGAAGGATACAGAATTATTTGAAACAAAAATTTATACCTATAAACAAACCAGTAATTAGTTACGCAGTAGCAACCACAGGTCAAAAAATAAAATTTTAATTATAAACCTATGTAAACTCCACAATTTCCCATTTTAGAGAAACGAGAATGAGACGTACAGCCACCGACAAACTTCCGCTAAAGTGATCACGGGAAACCATTTTTGATATCAAAACAAACGAGAAAGAAAACGAGTATGATCACTGAATGCAATTTTGCGAGGATATGTACCAAAGCATTTATAAAATCAGGAACCCGAACTTAGTGTATTACCCGAGAAAAGTGAAGTAAATTTTCAACCAGAACCTCAACAAACGGAACCCATATAAAATTTCACACTTAAGTAGGATTCCAATTACCTTAAGTAGTGTTACCCAACTTTAACGAAAAGATGTTAGTGAACACAGGTAGCAAAAGATCCTTTATGAATCCGCGAATAGCCAAAGAATATATACATCAAGGTTTTGCAACATACTTAAATGAAAGTTTCACGGTTCAAACCGCCCATCAAACAACCAGACACGAAGGTAAAATAATTTTAGCTTCAATGCAAAAAAACTTTGGTCCTAGCGCTACTCCGCTAGAACTCTATCTGTTTAATTTCTCTGATAATTACGATTACCTATTAGGATGGGATGCTATGACAAAACTACAAATCTCTATCACTCCTGGTCAAAACTCTTTGAGTAGGTACGACGGAAAAGATAATACCATTATTTTATACGGAATCATTAAAACATTAATTAACATATTAATTGAAAATCCAAACATTTTTGGTGAAACCGCCGCGGAAACATCATTTGATAAAAAAACATCGCATATTGTTAAAAGATGAACCGATTTATCAATGTCCTAACAGACTACCGGAAGATCAAAGACAGGAAGCAACCCGACAAATAAAAGAGGTTTTATCGATGGACTAGGCTCAATAGTAAGAGCAGTCACTGGTAATCTCGATAATAATGATTTAAAGAACATCGAAAAAAAGTTTAGCATAATTACACATTATGGAAAATTTTAATAAAATAATTCAAAATGTATCCGAATAAAATAATATTATTAACGTCTTATTAAATAACTATAATCGCAAAACATCCATAGAAACACTCACTACTGAGTTATTATTCAGCTTTGATAGCCTGAAAGATATGTGTTACATAAAAACTGAAGCTTAGGTATTTGCTCAACACGAAATATAACACCCTTCAATCATAGATCAAGTACATCTAATGAATTGCTTAAACACATACCTTCCTCGATTAACGTGTTAAAGAATTCCTTAAAGTTAGAAGCTCAGATCACTTCTCACGTTACAATTATAGAATCTAACGTCATGATATACCAACTTCCAATTCCTATTATATCTAGAGACTTTTGTTACTTAGGGTAGATTCGACTAAACTGAAATAAGGTCTTATACCTAGATTAAACGCCGAATTTCCCTTTAAAACGGCCTGAGTACCACATTCGATGTTTATTCGCTCATCAGGTTTCTTTTGTATCACATCATTGTTTTGTATTTTAAAATAAATTCTTTTTTTAGACCTCCAGTTCAGTTAAAATATCAACTTACAGCACTACGAAGCTTTAGTTTATGCCTCTTTGCTCTGTAATTTCACTGGATCTAGCACCAAACCTGGAGACACGGCAATGAAAAACAACGCTGCTTGTCAGAAGAAATAGGTATTAGGGTTTTTATCCACTAGATTTACCGACGATAATCGTTGTTCGTTTGTCTTCACGCAACGATGAATGGCATCAACAGGTTTTGATTTTCTGATGTTTTGTGTGTTTAAAAGTTATTGTATTGTTGAGGAATTTGCAATAAAGTACTTAAGTAAGCCGTCTAACGTGATTAATGAGACATTGTTATTGGCAAACAACGAAAGTTCAACAATTGCGAAATGATAAAGTTTGGTTCAAAATATCGGTACACTTCACTTCAGTTAATTAGTCGTCCTATCAACGAAATAATGGATTGCATTTTATGTCGGTATATGACATTCAATCAAAAAGTGATTAAACCGCGAATATAATATAGTTGACATCAATTTTCATTTAAATCACAAGTTATTTGTTCCGGGAATGTATTTTACGGAAAGGTTTCTTTGGAGACTTTATTTTTTTGATATTGGTACTTTTTAAGAACTATTGTGTGAATTGAAAGAAATACGAGTCATAATAATTAATAGTCATTGAACAAAAATTAAAGAACTTCAATTACATTAAAGAATTGCTATTAGCAAGGAATAAAAAGTTAAAACGCCTAATAAGTTTTAAGTAGAACTGCGAACTGCCTTTTAGTATAACTGGTACCTGTCTGTTTTGAATTTAAAGTAGTGTTTTTTCCATTACTGCCAGCAAGATATAAAATTATTAAAGACTTTTCAGTCACATAATTAATTCAAACATAATGAATGTCGTTTCTTTGGCCTTTGCCCCGTCTCCTTCTTTGGCCTTTGCTCAGTATTGGTATCCCACTCCTCGACCTACATGCAACATCTCACCTAATAAGTGTGTGTGTGTGTGTGTTTTATTGGTTTTATTTAAAAGCTGAGTCATATGTTAATGAAAGCGTTATGGTTAAGTTACGGTTGTGGTTATTTGGACCAAGAGAAGTAGAATAATTTCCATGGAATTTCGGTTGATAAATGGTCCTGCATATTTTGTTTATATGCAAAGTTCTCCTGCTTGCTAAATAAATTAAACTACCTTTTGCCAATTTGCATTGTCAATTCTGAACGGGTACAATTAATAGTTTAATTAAGCCTACGGCTATTGCTTTACGCACAGAAGAAATTTTAAACATGCTAAAATTTCCTTTCAGTTTACCTGAATTTATTATTTTAATTTGACGTTGAATAATGGTTTCAGTTCATCAAAACCTTCTGAAATATTTACTTTATATTCTGGATGTTCCTAATCTTATTAATATATAATGAACATTTTTTATTGGAACTTAACCTGTATGTGCTTGTTATCCTTTGTTGATCTAAATCCTAGACCAGAGAATATGTTTTTAACATTTTATGCAAAATAAAATTTATCAGCAATCAAATTGACTACTACATTATTTTATATGTCTCTCATTACAAAAAGCAACCCTCGCACATACGCCAGCTCCGAAATCGCAAAAAGATAATCAGCTGTTTCATAAATTTTTGATTATGTAAGTAGCAGCTGCCTTTTCTTAGCAATTTCGAAGTTGGACCCAATGGTAAAATTTGCCTCTATTTATGGGTAGTTTTACCCTTTTTCGGAATGCTATACCCTTAACTGAACATTGTGTAGATACTTACATAAAAATTTATACATATTAGGACAGCGTCAGCGACAGCGACCTACTCGTACTTTAACATGTGAGTAATAAAAGCATACGTATCTAGGTATTAAACCGTGTCGCGTGGCGGTGAAAGAGTACTACCACCCCCTCTCATCCCTTGGGTGTCGTAAAAGGCTACTAACGGACTAAAGACTGCACATACATCTAACAGCTTTGAGCGGCGATGGGCTCACCACCTGTCACGCTGAGCACATGTGCAATCGCTATTTGGTGAAAAGTCTGCTATAATTAGCAACTAACATAAGAAAATGATGCAATCATTGCATCAGCTTGGGGGTTAAGTTGCTCGCGTCCGTAGGTTTACCCTTGAGACCCTACACGTGACCCCTGGGTGGTGCTAAATGAGTGACACCAACTGAGTGGTAGAGCCACGCTGCGTTGCAGCACGCATTGGGTCGGCTCGCCCGGCGTAATACCACCCCCTCACGAATTTTCGGCGTGAAACAATGGAACTCTGTGCTGTTGTGTTTCGTCCGGCGAGTGAGGGTTCCGGAGACCCCTCCCCCCCCCTCACAATTGATATGGCAGCGAACTGTAATCTAGATTTACCCCAGGGGGGAACCGACACATCCAGTGTCGGAGAATCCCCCCCTGAGCGTTCTCGCTCAGGCTGCCCTACGTATTCTGGGGAGGGCAAAAGTTCGCCCGTGCCAAGGCATGCTGCAGGCAGGAGAAAGGCGGGACAATTGGCACCCCCTCCTACGCTTCGCGTGGACTTCTGCAATATCAGGGGAATCCACTCTAATTTGAGCGCCGTCCATTACCACCTCGAGACGGCGAAACCGGCCTTGCTCTTCCTCACCGAGACGCAGATATCCCCCCCTCCTGACATCTCGTACTTGCGCTACCCGGGATACAACCTGGAACATGCATTTGTGCCACGAGCCGGTGTTTGTGCCTATGTCAGGGAGGATATGTGCGTTCGTCGCCTTGGCAATCTTGAAGATAGGGACCTCTCCATCTTATGGCTGCACGTCGACTGCGGACGTCATCCTCGCGTCTACGCGTGCCTGTATAGGTCCCACAGCGGTAACATCGGAACTGACCAACTCATCGAGACCGTCCAAACAGCGACAGACTCCCTTCTCCAACGGATCCCCTCGGCCGAGATTGTGGTATTGGGAGACTTCAATGCCCACCACGTCGAATGGCTTGGTTCACGCACAACTGACCACGCGGGTAGAGCCGTTCATGACTTCGCTTTGGCCTACAGTCTGTCCCAATTGGTAACCGAGCCAACACGGGTTCCAGATGTGGAGGGCCATGCACCTTCTTTATTGGACCTTCTGCTGACCTCGCACCCAGACGGCTATCAAGTTTCTGTTGATGCACCACTAGGCTCATCAGACCACTGTCTGATTCGCAGCATTGTGCCTCTCACAGAAACTTCAAAACCGCAACCAGCGGCTAGCCGTCGAGTCTGGCATTATAGGTCGGCGGACTGGGATGGGATGCGAAGTTTCTTTGCGTCCTACCCGTGGTGGCGAGTTTGCTTCTCGCTGGATGATCCTGATGTCGCCGCTGACTCTGTCGTTGATGTGATACTGCAGGGAATGGAACTTTTCATTCCAAACTCTGTGGTTCCCATTGGCGGCAAGTCCCAACCATGGTTTGGTCGTTGCTGCAAAATGGCGTCTCGCCAAAAGCGACAGCATTACCAAGCCTGGGCTAATGCGGTGTCATCAAAGGATCCAAACACCAGTGCGCTCAGAAAGAAGTACAACTTTGCCGCCAGATCCTTTAAGAAGGACATCGCCAAGGCGAAGTCATCATTCATAGGTAGAATTGGCGAGAGGCTAGTGCGTCTTCCTTCGGGGACGCGTGCGTTCTGGTCTCTCGCCAAAGCTATCTTAGGGAATTTTTGTCAGCCGTCCCTACCACCATTGCACAAGACCGATGACTGCCTGGCCTATACTGCAAAGAAGAAAGCAGATCTCTTGGGCTCTCTTTTCGCATCAAACTCGACCTTGGACGATGGGGAAAACTCTCCACCAACCATACCGCATTGCGCTTGTACAATGCCAAACGTTCAGTTCCTGCAAAGGTCAGTTCGTAAGGCTCTTTTTTCCCTTGATATCCATAAGGCGAGTGGGCCAGATGCAGTTCCACCCATTGTGCTTCGGACGTGTGCTCCTGAATTGGCACCAGTTCTAACGCGCCTTTTCCAGCTCTCTTACACCACTGGCGTCGTCCCGAGCTCTTGGAAGACAGCCCTTGTGCACCCGATTCCAAAAAAAGGCGATCGCTCAGATCCGTCTAACTACAGGCCAATAGCTATTACCTCTTTACTCTCCAAAGTAATGGAGTCCATTATAAACCGCCAGCTCTTAAGGTACCTAGAAGAGAACCAGCTACTAAGTGATCGCCAGTATGGTTTTCGTCGCGGTCGATCGGCTGGTGATCTTTTAGTGTACCTTACTCACCGATGGGCGGAGGCAGTCGAGAGTAAAGGGGAGGCACTGGCAGTTAGCTTGGACGTAGCGAAAGCTTTTGACAGGGTATGGCACAGGGCTCTTTTCTCTAAACTTCCATCATACGGGCTTCCTGAGAAATTGTGTTCATGGGTTGCCAGCTTTCTTACTGGGCGTAGCATCAGAGTCGCAGTCGACGGTTCGTGCTCCGACATGAAGCCCGTGAATGCTGGAGTCCCGCAGGGGTGTGTGTTGTCCCCTACTTTGTTTCTTCTGCATATCAATGACATGCTGCATAACAACAGCATTCATTGCTATGCGGATGACAGTACTGGGGATACGCTCTACACCGGGCGAGCTAATATTTCTCTGGAAAGCGTCATCGAGAGCCGGAATAAACTTGTGACTGACACCGAGAACATGTTAAGTTATGTCTCGGATTGGGGCCGACATAACCTAGTCCGCTTTAACCCCTCCAAAACACAAGTTTGCGCATTTACCGCGAAAAAACATCCCTTCGTCGTACCTCTGAACTTTGAGGGAGCTCCCCTTGATACCAATCCGATTATTGGAATCCTTGGCGTCGATATTTCGAGTGACGTTCAGTTTCGTGGTCATTTGGAAGGTAAAGCTAAATTAGCTTCGAAAAAGCTGGGTGTGCTTAATAGAGCGGGTCAGTATTTCACGCCGGCCCACCGTTTACAACTGTATAAAGCACAGGTCAGGCCGCATATGGAATACTGCTCCCATCTCTGGGCTGGAGCACCCCAATACCAACTCCTTCCATTTGACCGCATTCAACGCAGAGCTGCTCGAATTGTCGGCGACGTGGTTATTTCAGGTCGGCTCGATCCACTGGCTCTTCGGAGAGACGTTGCGTCTCTCTGTATATTGTACCGTATATATCATGGGGAGTGTTCTGAGGAATTGTTCGGCTTGATCCCTGCCGCTAATTTCCTTCACCGCACTACACGCAATCGACTGTCATTCCATCCACATCGCCTTGATGGATGGCGGTCTACTACTGTGCGTTTTTCAAGAAATTTCTTGCCTCGAACTACAGTGTTGTGGAACCAGCTCTCGGCGGCGGTATTTCCGGACCGTTACGACTTAGGGATCTTCAAGAAACGAGCCTATTCTTTCCTTAAAGGCCGGCAACGCGCCTGCGATTCCTCTGGTTTTGCGGGTGTCCATGGGCGGCGGTGATTACTTTCCATCAGGTGACCCGCTTGCTCGTTTGCCTCCTTCTGCTATAAAAAAAAAAAAAAACAATATTTTTGTGGGTTTAACCGGTAAGTTTAACAAGGAGGAAAGGAGGCCTTTGTCCTGCAGTAGGACAAAATAGACTGATAATAATAATTATATTTTAGTGTCGTGTCTGTAACGGCTTCCTAAAAGAATACTGACCCCTCTCTTCCCTTGGGTGTCGTAAAAGGCGACTAACGGACTAAAGACCGCACAAACAACGAAATAAAGACTGCACAGACATCCAACAGCATAGAGCGGCGAAGTGCTCACCACCTATAATTCTGTAATTTGGTGAAACGTTGTGCAGTGGACTGCTTAAGCGGTCCTCGACTCACGACTATAGTCCCCAAAGTCAGAGACTAGGCAATGAGCCTCTAACTTTGGGGACTATGGTGGTGAATCTTATATGTATGTATGATATTAGTACACCCACAAAAGTAACCGGTGAGCTCTGACAGTGTCTAACAACAAACAGCTTTGTGTATGAAGACCTTGTACGAGTGCTGCCATATAAAAGCAATGTGTTTTCCCGATGGTAGCCCCTTTGTTCTATAAATGTCGTCGCACCCTCCTTACTATCCCGCGATCGGCTTAGCTGTAGGGCTTGCATGGAATGCAACTTAAGTTAAACCTCAACCTTTTTATTTCATCAAAAGTGAATTTAAAGATTTAAAAAAGCGCTGTCTTAAAAGAGTCGAAGTTTTTCAAAGTCGTAGCTGTGTGTTTTCAATATAAAGTAAGAAACATAATTTGAAATACTTCTTTTTAATTAGATATGTATATAATAATAGCTATTCGAGAATGAATCATTACTTACAAAAGGTAAGGTATTTCTGTACTCTCTGTATTGAATTTCTGTACTAATCGTCCGTATACCAATTAAATATTATGTAAATTTAAGTATTTTTAAATGTAACCAATGTCAATCTATAGAATGTGATCGACTGTAACGTGGAATACCATTCTGCGCATAAAAATAATTAAAATGAAAAAATGTATCACTTAATGTATTCATAAATGTTTGTCAACCCTGACCGTCTATACCTTCGACTGGAACCCAACGCATAATGCGATCACAATCACAACATAGCAAAAACATTTCTTTGTCAATAACATACTTGACTATTGGAAGATATTGTAAAAATGCTCACACATTTTTTAGAGTCAAAATAAAATGTTTGTCTGATTTATAAGAATGCTGAAATTTTATAGACCTAACATTTGTTTTCGAACGATTTTCATGTGTATAGTTAAAATCGAATTGTTTCAAATGATTTTAACACTAGGTATTATTTTAAAATCTAAATTTAAGCCTTGATTTCGTAAATCCTAAGTAGGAGGCAAGAGAATAAGTCGCAACAACTTCAGTCCTTTATCATCATCATCATCAGCCTATAAACGTCCCACTGCTGGGCACAGGCCTCCTACGTTGACAATAGCACGTGATATTGGGCCATAACCCAACACGCTGGCCCAATGCGGTGTGCTTCAAGCTGTAATCCTCATATTTGAAATCTTAATGAAAATGAATTTTGACAACGCTAAAAAATAGTCATGAAATAGTCATAAATAGTCGTACATGTAAAAAAAATAGTCGCATTATAGTTTCGGCGTTATAGCTATAGGTTAGTGAGGATTATGGCTTGAACGTCAAGCTGTAATCCTCACTTCTGGTGCAAGCAAAAGTTAAAATCTTTCGGATTGGTTTAGGTTCCAAAAAATAGTCATGAAATAGTCGCAACGACATGCCAAATCTCAGAAATAGTTCTTAAAAGATTCCAGAGATATAAAGGTACCCTGGTGAGGATTATGGCTTGAACATTTGAAAACCTCAAATTTCTCCGTAACGCCTACGATTTTCGGTTTAAAATTTGTACCAAAAAATAGTCATGAAATAGTCGTATGAAGTGATAATAAATTTGAGCTGATTTAATTTCAAAATAAAAAGTTTATACTTTCCCTACATTTCTATGGATGTACATTTCTGTGTTCAAAATTTGTAACTTCATTTGATATGATTGTGAAATATTCCGCTTAATATATAACATTACTTCCAATTAGGCGTTTTCCATGGCAGCTGTTATAATTAAACAAAAAAACAAACATTGATGTGTATTTTGTTTATATAATAGAAGGTGGCAAACGAGCAGGCGGGTCACCTGATGGAGAGTAATCTTAGCCGCCCATGGACACCCGCAACACCAGAGGAATCGCAGATTCCTCTGGTGTTCTCCGGAACCCTCACTGGCCGGACGAAACACAACAGCACCAAGTGCTATTATTTCACGCCGGATATTAGTGAGAGGGTGGTATTACGCCGGGCAAACCGGCCCAATGCGTGCTGCAACGCAGCGTGGCTCTACCACTCAGTCATTGTCACTCATTTAGCACCACCCAGGGGTCACGTGTAGAGTCTTAAGGGTAAACCTACGGACGCGAGTAACTTTAACCCCCTTATCCTTATTTATTACAATCGAAAGCTTGCCTTACATAACTTGTTTAACCTTTTGATTACCGCATGACATATTCTCGTGCCATAGACGATAGATTTTCTATTGTGTCTGGTATTACGGAAGAGATATTACATCTCAGTACCTACATATATGTTTATATCACAGCAATTAGTTTTGATCACATTTATCATAGTTAGTTCAATATCTGTTGGTGTTGGATTAGTTCATTCAGTTTATGTTTCTAGAAAATTTCAATAGATGGCGCTGGTAGGTTGAGTGCATATTCTAAAATCACAAATTCAATAAACGAATCCGACACCAACAATATCAACAACTTTTAATTACTTACATCGATAAAAGTATAATACTATGTGATAGTATGTTTAAGGTATCACTAATGTTAAAAAGTAACAGAACCTTCCACTCCAAGAGTAGCGTCTGTTGTATCCACAGACGTTATTATACGTCTGTGGTTGTATCAATCCGGGATCGACCAAATAGCGATATATCCTTGTCTCTATCGTTAACGGACGAAACCGGACGGGCGGCTTGTTAATTGTAATCTAAGTCGAAAGTACGTTGTATACTCACAATAACTTCAAAAACCGTCTTCGTAAAAGTTAATAAATACATTAATACGATTTCTTTAGCACTTAAAATCCTTCACCAGAGTACCCATCACAAATTATTTCATGATTTCAATATCACTGGACCAAATAGCCATTTTTTTCAAAATTTTGCGAATGCAACATCCGACGAAACACGTGATCTATGACCTTGACGTACATTCAACTGAACTTGATAATAACATAACAAGCAAAACAAACTTCGGCCCATCGCACTGCGGTCGATGCGTTTGGGTGGAGACAAGGATAGCGCTACATGAGCAATCCCGAGAAACAAAAGCGCGCTATTTAAAATGGTGCCATGGACCCAGTTTTTTTGTATTTATAGGTACTTACTGGTTTTTGTTGGAATTATATCATCATCATCAGCCTATTAACTTCCCACTACTGGGCACAGGCCTCCCACGTGGACAATAGCACGTGGGGATATTGGGCCATAACCCACCACGCTGGCCCAATGCGGGTTGGTGGGTTTTAACGACTGTCATCTTACGACAACAACCGGGACCAACGGCTTAACGTGCCTTCCGAAGCACGGAGGAGGAATTATATATGTTAACGTAGTTATTTAATAACAACAAATGTGTGTTACATTAATGTTTCAAAGAGACAAACAAACTTTTTTAATATAAATGCTATTTTTCTTCATAACATGCATAGGTATAAAATAATGTAAACATCTTAGATAGTTTCACCACCCTGTACCACACCTGTACCTTGCTGCCGCTTTCAATTTCAAAAAGTATTATCTAGAATGCGTTGCCGTTCAAATTTGAGCCTTTTTGTATAGGTGGTAAAGTTGCTATTAACATAAAATATTTCGTTGTTTATGCGTTTCGTTGTGCACTACTAAAACCATAACAATACCATTCATTGGAAAATACCCTTAAGACTACACGTGATCCCTGGGTGGTGCTAAATGAGTGACACTGACTTGAGTGGTAGAGCCACGCTGCGTTGCCAGCACGCATTGGGCCGGCTCGCCCGGCGTAATACCACCATCTCACTAATATCCGGCGTGAAATAGTAGCACTTGGTGCGGTTGTGTTTCGTCCGGCCAGTATGGGTTCCGGAGGCCTTTCCCCCCCCCCCCCTCACAATTCCTATTCCTTCCTAAAACCTATTCCCTCCTTAAAGGCCAGCAACGCATCTGCGATTCCTCTGGTGTTGAGGGTGCCCATGGGCGGCGAAGATTACTCTCCATCAGGTGATCCGCCTGCTCGTTTGCCACCTTCTATTATATAAACAAAATATACATCAATGTTTTGTTTTTTTGTTTAATTATAACAGCTGCCATGGAAAACGCCTAATTGGAAGTAATGTTATATATTAAGCGGAATATTTCACAATCATGTCAAATGAAGTTACAAATTTTGAAAACGACTGTACATCCATAGAAATGTAGGGAAAGTATAAACTTTTTATTTTGAAATTAAATCAGCTCAAATTTATTATCACTTCATACGACTATTTCATGACTATTTTTTGGTACAAATTTTAAACCGAAAATCGTAGGCGTTACGGAGAAATTTGAAGTTTTCAAATGTTCAAGCCATAATACTCACCAGGGTACCTTTATATCTCTGGAATCTTTTGAGGACTATTTCTGAAATTTGGCATGTCGTTGTGACTATTTCATGACTATTTTTTGGACCCTAAACCAATCCGAAAGATTTTACTGTTTGCTTGCACCAGAAGTGAGGATTACAGCTTGACGTTCAAGCCATAATTCTCACTAACCTATAGCTATAACGCCGAAACTATAATGCGACTATTTTTTTTACATGTACGACTATTTATGACTATTTCATGACTATTTTTTAGCGTTGTCAAAATTCGTTTTCATTAAGTTTTCAAATATGAGGATTACAGCTTGAAGCACACCCAATGCAGGTTGGTGCGTTTTAACGACTGCCATCTTATGACAACCAACCAACGGCTTAACGTGCCTTCCGTCCTTCTTTAATTGGTCACCCATCAGGCGACCCCGCTTTTACGAAAGTTGCTTAGTGGGCAAGATCGCCATCGAGCTCCTCAGTCCTTTATTATAGAAAGATAACAATAACCGTTTTTTCTGTGGTACAATTAACATAACCGGTTAATAATGAAATTAATAGTCGAGTTTATTTTGTGCGAACGCCTAATTGCCTCGGAAACGTGCTGCATATAATCATTTCTCATCCCCCCTCAGCCCCCCCCTCTCCAGGGGCTCGCAACAATGAGCAAGGCTTGGGCAGTAATGAGAGAACCTCTTCCCAGTGACTAACAGATGTGTTAACGACTTCGCTTAGAGCTGTCTGCGACGCTTTTTTAGATATTTCTTCTATCCCTCTCAAATATTATTAAACAAGGAGCCGAATGGCATAGCGGCTAAACGAATAATACTAACCCCTCTATTCCCTTGGGTGTTGTAAAAGACTACTATCGGACTAAAGAAATTAATAAGAAACTAAGTATTCATCCTCTAACAAATTTTAAATTAAAATTGAAGTTAAAAATTGGCTGTTATAAAAGTATTACTTGGACACTGAAAGTTTATTGTGTACGCTTAAATGAGGTTCAGAAACATACATGCACGCACACACCCTACACACAAACTCACAGACACACACACACACACACACACACACTCACACATACCCCCCACACACACACACACACACACACACACACACACACACACACACACACACACACACACACACACACACACACAGATACATACACACCTTTATATTGTTTGATTGTATTTATTTTGTAAGTTTGTAAAAGTTACCTTGTGTAACACAGGTGTTAAACCTAGCACAGATGTCAGGGATACCTATATTGTTCTGTACAAAGCTTTTTTATGTAAAATAAAATTTATAATTATTATTTTTCCTTTATTTAACATATAGGATCTTAAGATTTTTTTTACAATATTTTATATAAAAACATATTTACATTATAAAATATTATAAAAAACTTAACCTAGGTTGCCACCAGCAGCGGGGATAGACCCAAGCTATCGGTGGTTAGGGCTGCAGAGTGAGGGACCTCCTGACAATACGTGCCGTGTCAAGGAGTACCTGCCCTCTGTATCTGACCCTTGACCCAACTTTTTAGCTTTATTATTATACATCCAACAGCAACCGCTGTTCACCAAATTTTTAACCGCCTCTGTGGTCTAGTGGCTAAGCTACCTGTTTCAGACCCAGAGGTCCCGGGTTCGATTCCCAGCGGGGGGTACATCTTTTTGTGCTCGGTTTGGTTGGTAGTAAAGCTGTTAAGTCTGCCTGGCTAGCTACCATCATCTTATCTAAGCCTATCGCCATAACAACGATGTTTATAGCATTGTTGTGTTCCGGCAGTTTGAGATAAGATAGCCAGTTCCTCAGTGGTTGAGGATTCCGGGTGAAGCGCGCTTCCACCTTCGGCCTTATCGTCACTTACCATCAGGTGAGATGAAGGCCAAGCGCTAACCCGTTGCCAATTAAAAAAAACGATCAAGCTGAGCACATGCGCGGTTGTAATTTAGTGAAGCGTGGACTATGGCAGGGGATAACTTCTGCGGCCTCATTGCCTAGTCTCTGACTACCCTTTGAGGATAATAGAGTTGAATCTATATGTTTCTCTATTATTAAGACTAGGTGTTAGTAAAAAATTAAAATAACACGTTCTTAGAATTAATTTTTGAAGTAGTACAATTAAAATCTACAAAAATTATGAAATATTGTTGAGGCTTTATTCTGTAGAATATACCCTATAGAAACACGATTTGATAAAGTTGAGCTTAGGATCATCAATGGTACCAACGCACTTAGGTGCCTTCACGTATTTAAGGGAAGGTATTTCAAGCGCTAATTTAAGAATAAATAAATAATTACCATAAATAAATTATTTTGACTCTGATTTTAAATTATATAGGCTCACGTTGAAACAAATCGGTGCGAGCCCTTATGGTTGACTCCAGCCTCCGTGTTCTATTTGAGAACGACACAAATTGAGGAGGTTTTGCTTTTAGTAGGTTTTACTTTGCAAACATTAAGCAACAATAAATTTTTGCTTCGAAAACTAGCAAACTATTTCAATTGTGGACGTTTTGATCTTAGGGCATTTTATATAGCGGTTAATAAGACACCAAGAACGTTTAGCTTGGAGGACCTTCTGCTCAATAATGGTTGGTACTGGTCGTTGTCGTAAGATGGCAGTCGATAAAATCTACAGCGTGGTGGCTTATGGCCCAATTTACCAATGTTGTCTATGTAGAATGCCTGAGCCCAGCAATGAGACGTTTAAATTAAATTAAATTTAAATTTGTTAACACTCACACCAATTATCTAGAACAAGATGTATTTGAGTATTCTTTTGAAACTCGTTAATAAGGTAAGATAACGGATAAATATACATAAACAGAAAAAACACCCAGACGCGAAATCAATTTAGAAAAACAATTTTTCTCTAAATTAACCCGACCGGGAATTGAACCCGGGACCTCAGAAATGGCGCGACGCCAGACCCGGCGTGCTAACCACTCGACCATGGAGGTCGTCGTGTGGTTTATATGCTGATGATATAATCATCATCAGCATAAAAACCACATAGAAAATGGTAGAATAAAAGTTACAGTAAAATAATTCGCGTGAAACGGAACATTCAAAGTTAAAACTTCGATAACTTTTTAACGTCGTTTTGATTAATTTAGGACAGTTTGGGATATCACTACATTATTATAGGCTAAAATTACATTTAAATTTGTTCGTGTTTACTTGTTGAGATTAACTTTACTTAAGATTGAAGAGATAACACTTTAAAATCCACATCTGTCATCAAAGTGACAATGTCTCTATCATAAAACCAACAGAGTCTGAGAGACGGTGAGTGCATTTCCTCTGAAATGAAAGTCTCGAGTGCCATCGTAGTCCACGAGCTGTATTTTTGTGAAATGTCTATGTTTGATGCAAACATACTTAAATCTTTGTTTGTCTACTTTAAAACAGATGAACAAGTTGAATAAGTATAGAAAATTGTTCAACCGTTTCAGTTATTATAAAAGCTCTGCATTAGTAGACTTACTTACTTACTTCTTGTTTTTTAAGTTTACGAAAACAGTACACTCAATAAAAAAATTACATCAAATCTTTCTAAAGATCTTTGAATCTCTATGAAGTCTTACTAGTTGTTTTTTTTCTGTTTACATGATTAAAACTAGCTTTTTTCCATGTAGTCAATTACTCTGTTTTTGTTTTTACTGGGTGCCTTTTGGCTCTGACAACTAATTTTATATAATTTTTTCCGTAGTAGCCTTTTAGATAGATAGATAGACAGATAGACAATACTTTTATTGTAACTTAACACCACAAACATTTACATAACACAAAACAATGAGCACAAATACAAAGTTACAATTTGGCGGTCTTATCGCTTTAAAGCGATCTCTGCCAGACAACCATTCGGATGGAGAGAACTTATACACTCAAAGATCGGAGGTGCATACCACAGTAAAACAATTAAAAACAAAAGCAAATTAATAAGAACCAAAACATAATACATAATATTATAAAATAAATAAATAATAGGGTGTAACAATTATATATACATACATATAAATACTTAAATATAATAGTCTCAGGTAGGATGTAGCGGACAATGACAGCTATGCAGCAGGATAGGGTTAAAGGGAAAGGTAGAAATTCTTCACGTGCACCTTAAATGCGTGAATTGTTTTAGCACGCCTGATCGCAACTGGAAGCGAGTTCCAGAGACGAACAGCTTCAACGGTGAATGAACAATCGTAAAATGTAGTGTTGTGAAGAGGGGTTTTAAGGGATAGATTTTCTGATGACCGTAAGGAGCGCGAGGATGAACAATAAAGGAAACTGAAGCGTTCCTTTAGATAGGAAGGATAGGTGGGATTAAACAATATGTTATATAGAAGGGAGAGGATGTGAGTATTCCGGCGAAGACGAATAGGAAGCCACTTGAGTTTAGCGCGGTATTCAGAAACATGATCATACTTGCGTAAGCCAAATATGAATCGTATACAAAGATTTTGAAGGCGCTCAAGTTTATTTAGCTGGTCCTCCGAGAGATCAAGATAGCAGGCGTCGGCATAGTCTAAAACGGGAAGAAGCAGCGAATGTGCTAGCGCAATTTTAGTGGCAGTGGGTAAAAAGTTGCGCAGTCTTCTTAAAGAAGCCGAAGATGCGTAGAGCTTGCGACTGACAGCTTGTAGTTGCGGCCCCCAACTCAAGCAGCTATCAATAATAACGCCCAAGTCAGCAACTGATTTACTAAAAGGGATGTCCACTCCATCAAATGTAACCTTAGGGAGGGTTTCCCAGTTTACCTTGGAAAGCAACCTGGAGCTGCCGACCACAATAGCCTGCGTTTTGCTTGGATTGACTTTAAGTCCGTAGGCTCGGCTCCAATCTACAATATGTTTCAAATTTACGTTGGTAGTTAATATAGCCTCGGCGAGATTACCAAGTGGTGCCTGGCAATAAATTTGTAAATCGTCTGCATATAGGTGGTAGGAGGAAGAAAGGTTTTCGGAAATAGAAGTGATAAAAATAGCAAAGAGGAGAGGAGATAAAACGCCACCCTGCGGGACACCAGCCGTCGAGTCACACCACGCAGAGAATTTCTCTTCAAGGCGAACCCTTTGCCTGCGTCCGTACAGGTAGCTGTGAAACCACTCAATTACCGTTGGAGATATGTTAAGTGAGCGCATCAAAGATAAAAGGATGTCAAAGTCAACTGTGTTAAAGGCATTGCTGAAGTCCAGCAACGTAAGCACAGTTAGGTGACCGTTTTCCATGCCAAGGCGAATGTCGTCGGTGATCTTGACTAAAGTAGTCACAGTGCTGTGGCCTGGACGGAAGCCGGATTGGAGTGGGTTTAGGAGATTATGATGGGAAAGGAACTTACTTATTTGATTGTGGACCAGACGCTCGAGGACTTTGGATAGGAAAGGGAGAATGGAAATAGGTCGGTATTCAGCAAACGATTTAGGATTACATTTTTTAGGCAAAGGAACTATCTGAGCGTCTTTCCATGAGGATGGGAATACAGCATTGGAGATGGAGCTGTTAAAAATAAAAGTGAGGACTGGAAGGACGATATCAAGGATTGGCACTAACATATTGCGACTAATACCGTCACCGCCTACCGCATTGGAAGTAATTGACAGCAAGCTCTTTTTAACATCACAATCCGATAATTGGTCAAATGCAAAGGGAGCAAGATCAGGAACTGGTACAGTAGACAGTTTGTCTAATGTAGTCGCTTTTTCAGCATCATTGATACATGATGAGGAAGAGAAATGGAGATTTAGTGAGTCAATATTAATATTGGGTGAAATAGAATTTTGTTTTAATTTTCCAATTCCTAGCGACTTAAGGAACTTCCAAACTTTGGATAAATCTACGTTTTCAACTGAATTGTGAATGTGGCGGCGAAGCGCATCCCTACACGCCCTATTGCAGCGATTACGAACCTTGACATACCTTTCCCTGTTGTGGTCAGTAGGTCGAAGTTTAAATCGTCTTTTCGCTGCTGATTTTTTATTCCTTAACATTTTTAAGTCGTCAGTTAGCCATGGCGCCGGGTGATGCTTTATTTTAACAGCTCTAAATGGTGCATGCTTGTCGTATAATGTGGTTAAAAGGGAATTAAAAACATTAACTTGTTCATCGACAGACAGAGCTAGAAAAACAGGAGACCAGTCGATCTTACCTGCGTCATCAAGGAACGCGCGTTGATCCATACCACTAAAATTGCGCTGAAGAATGACTTTGGGTTTAGCTTTAGGAGGACGAACTTTATAGGACAAAAATATGAGATCATGATACGAAAAGCCATCGGCCGAGCATTGACCGTGCTTCGCAACATGCTGGGGAGATGACACTATTAACAAGTCAAGAAGAGATGGAGTAGAATTTGGAAAATGATGGGTGGCAGTAAGTGGGAGAATATATAAGTTACTAGAATTGATGACGGATTGAAGTGAAACGGTGCGAGAATCATTCTTTAGGAGGCAAGTATTAAAGTCACCCATGATAATTGAATGGCTGTAGGAAGGAATTATATCATCTAGAAGTTTCTCAAATGATGCGAAATAATTTACATTTAAAGAAGGGCTGTAATAAACTCCGAGAAGGATTTTGTTATGCGAAAGGAGAACTTCAACTAACAAATGCTCGCCAGCGTTAGCAGGAGGTGGTTGCGCCGAGGTGCTAATTACAGAGAAAGGAATATGAGGACGTAGGTATATAGCAACCCCGCCACCCCTGGAGCCAGTGCGGTCATTTCGTATAAGATGGAAGCCAGGCAGAGCATATGAGGTAGAGGGTAAACATGGCTTAAGCCAAGACTCGGAGATTAAAACAGCGTGGATATTTTTGTGATTAAGTGACGCCAGCATGTCTGAATAATGAGCCGGAATACTTTGCGCGTTGATGTGGATGACGTTGAAGTTTTTTGGTACATCAGAAAAATGACACTCCAGTGTGTCGGAGAGGGACGGGATGCTAACAAAACTGTCTTCATCGCTGCTATTCGAAGATAAAGAAAAATAATTTAAGTCATCACCTGAGATTGACATGCAAATAAATATAAGATAATTAAATAAATATTAAAAAATATACTAAATACCTAATATTACAAAAATAACCAATTACTTTTCAAAAAGGTAAGCTAACTCCACCCGCCGGTTTGTGCTTGATTTAAATAGAATAATCTACAATAACAAGAAAATTAAAAGACAATATTAAAAAAAAAAAATAGCTGTGAACCACAGACGTAATTAATTATACTAACAAAGTATAAAAAAATTAAAAACATTTGAGAGTGAAACGGAACGTACCATTAAAAAAAAATAAAAAGAAAACGTCAGCGTTAGGCGTCTGTCATGCGCGTTTCACTCACTGTCACTACTGTCACTGTCGTAGAAAAAATAAAAAGTTGATTTACAAAAGTGCGCAAAACAGAAAAAAAACAAACAATAAAATATTATCGACTAGAACTAGAGGGTAAATCAATGGTAAATATTAATGATGTACCTTGTAACGAACGACGCAACAGGGTCCACATAAAATGTTCGCTGAACAATAACAACACAACTCACAAAGAAGTTCGAATGACAACAAAAAGTTACTTCTTACTCGTGCCTCCGGCTCGCCTTGTTTTCGGCACTGCAGGTTCCGGAATTTTGGCAACAACCGGCGGCTTAGGTACATCCACTGCCGCGATCTTATCAAGCTCAGCAAGCGAGCTAATGCGGCTGCGCTTCCCGTCCGAACTGACCACGAAGACGTATCCCTGGCGCGTGAAGCATCTGGTGATACCAAATTTCTGACGCGCCGCCATAAAAGTATCGTGCCGTGGTTTCGTCAGAAACTCGGAGACTGTAATACCAGTGCCTTTCAACGCGGTCTTGGCGTGCCAGATCTTGTTCCTCACCTCGAGATCGCGCAGCTTCAGCAAAATCGGTCGCGGCCGGTCGGTTGCAGATGTGCGGCCCATTCTATGACAACGGCCTATGTCTTTTTCTGCGAAACTGGACAGCTTCATACGGCCGGCAATGGCACTGACAACAACTGCGGCCGCATTCTCGTTGGTCTGCTCTGGCAGACCATGAACCAACAGCATTTTTCGCCGACTGTGCATTTCTATGCCGTCCACCTGACGGGCAAGAAGACTCACTTGGTCCTGGAGGGTGCGAAGGGCAGACATAATGAATGTCCTGAATGCGGCAAAGTCAGCCGTTAAGTTGGAGATGCTTGATGAAGGAGCCGCATTATGAAGCTCACCCTGGTAGGAATCCATCCGCTGAATGAAGATGTCTTGGAGTTGAGCCAATGAATCCTGAATAGCCTCCATCGTTGGTTGTCCGTAGTGCAGTGCAGAGTATGAGTGATTTATAAGTGTTGTGGTTGTGCTTTTGACTTGAAAACACTCACCGGCAGGTATTGCGTGCTAATTATTATTTATCATTAATGATTGGGTTCCCAAAACAAATATTACAATTGATAAATAATAAACTTTCACAGAGCTTTTAAAGTTGATGTTGATTTTAGCAGCTACCCCCGAAGAAAAAAGGCAGCAATATGATAATGGTACCAAATTAGAGTAATTTTAGCAAGTAAGGGTGTACGTTCTTGTTGGTTGTCCAAATAATTAATTCTCGCTTAAGTAAAAGCATGGTTGGAATGTGTGGTCTTATTGGCAAACGGAAACTAGGGGATTTGAAAGCAGTATTCAGTGTAAGTCTCAATAGCAAAGGTTTCTTAAAGGCCGACTAACATTTTGAAGACTTTGGCAACCCATTTCGGGAAGTGCTTAATTCTAATTGGGTGGGGTGTAGGGCTTGTGGTTACCATTTCAAATTTAGTCCTTTTAGTAGCCCGCAAAACCACGTTAGGGCAACGTCGTTAAGTCTAACAGTCTGTTCTGAAATTTACTGAATCTTTCAAAGTAAGTGAGCATTGCAAAGCGCTATAGAAAAATGGAAATCTGTTTATTTACTGACTGCATAACTCCTTGCCTTTAATGAATTCCGTAGGAGTTTTAAATGCTGGAAAGCTTTTTCCGTTTTCTTTTGCGTTTTATGTGTATTTTAATTTATCTCTGAAATAAAAATTTTGGGCTACTCAGTCGTTTTGTTAGAATCCTGTTGCTAAGTATTATTTCTTGACGTGGACGATGGACGTCAAAACGTGTGTAAAAAATAAACGTAAGTAAAAAGATATTGATTTAAAAATTAACATTACTTGGTTTTTTAAAGTTTACGCCTACACCACAGATTGAAATGTTTATCATTTTAATATTTTAATTTTAATCAACTACCATTTCTATAAAAAATTGTTGGCACAAAGATGAAGGAGATTACAAAAGCTCCGACTGCACACGTATCAGCGATCTCTTGCAATCACGAAAGTTTTAAAATACTAGAATGGATGCTGATGTTAGTGATGTTGAACCTGAACCTTTTACCTCTGATATTTCCTCAGCGCAGCATCGTTTGTTATGGTGATGCTACTAAACAGGAAGTCCCTAGCGATGCTTTAAGGTTCACGTGGAAATTTGCGTTCTTTTCACACAGTCACGTAGCTCGGGGCGAGACTAGTTCGTTATCGCGGACAGGTGAACATTCATCCTTCGCTATAAGGTTCTTTCAATTGAACAGTATATGCCATTGTCTTCGGATGTTCATTATTTCTTGCCCAAGGATATGTCGTTGTAATAAAGGGGTTTCCAAATGTTAAGAAATAGGGCTCATATTTTCTTTAATTGACTACGAGTTATGAGCTGTTTTTTAGAGTTAAGTAACTCATGATTAGGAACAGACTACGACATTTTTTATAGGGAAACTAACAGAACTTGGTTGGTAGGTTTTTTGGGGGTTTTCAATGTTCATTAAAAAACATATGTATTTCCGTGAAAGAATGAATGAAAAATACTTTATTGCACTAAAAACATAAAATAATACATAATAAACGGATCAGTTTTACAAAAGGCGGCCTTATTGCTAGGGTAGCACTCTCTGCCAGGCAACCTTCCGTGACCTTTTCTTCTTACCTATCTCTTTCCTCCACCCCCCTACCCTCTTCACCTTTTAATGAGTGTCAACTAATGGAAATTAGAACCTAAAATAGCATATGAGATAATCGTCTCACCTACCTACTACTCCTAATATTAATTATAAGCCAAATTCAAGTGGTATATTTTGTAGTAGTACACTGTCTTAGGGTTGGAATTGGAATTGAAATGGACTCTCAACACGGGTTGTTGCGAAAAAAACACTAGTAAAACTACCTTGCATACTCAACAAGTCGGCTCAATACAGTCTGGTTTCCGTCAGGCGTCAAACGCGTTGCCACCTCGACGAGACGCTAAACACTTTTTCCAAGAAAAAACAATCGCAAAGTGATTCGTTGCCTATTTTTAAGATAAACGAAAGTAATCAAGTAAGAGGCAAGTAACGTTGATGAATTGATGAAATAAGAGTGATGTTATTGTTTATGGGAGACAAATAAGTGTAACTCGCTTCCAACGCGTTCACGATCGATCAACGTATTGTATTGATTGATTAGTCGAAGTTCGTTCGAGCCCGTGGGTATTTGCTAAAGTTGATTTGGAAACGTTTGTCGTAAACATTATATTTTTTCTTTATCGATTTTTATACTTCAAGAATAGCCGCGCTGTAGGCTGTTTTTTATCCTACTCAAACGAAAATAAAAATCACAGCTTATTTTTTATTATAAATAGCATTTTGTGAAGTTTATTAGCACATAAAACAAGTACAATAGCAAGGTTAAGTAAATCTCTTTCCAACAACAACTCCCATTCTTTTTGGTTCTTGTCACGTTCACAAACAATGCAATTAGGTGACTATACTTTCTCTCTCTTATTAATATACTTATAATCTATTTCGATGAAAACATTATTAAAGAAAGTATCTATAAAATGTTATGAAAAGTCCGAACAAAGTAATAAAGTAAGTAGTTTTTATAAAAAAAAAATTATTGGCTCAAAACCCTTGGATTAGAATTGGATGGATGGTCTGGCTTTCAACCGTCGAAATTTGTCAGTGCTTGATGCTTTAGTTTTCACCTCAGAGTTCAAATATTTGTAAAAATATTTCTTTCGGATCTCAGAGGTGAACTTCTAAGATTTGATAAAGCAATGTTGACTAAATACATAAGCATCAAGCACTGACAAATTTCGACGGTTGAAAGCCAGACCTCGGTAGCCAAGTGGTTAAGGCAGCCGCCCAGAATGCGGAAGGTGCGTGGTTCGATTCCCGCCAGAGGTTGTCGTCTTTTTCAGTGTTAAAAATTTTACTTAAGTATATTTAAGCGTTAATAAAACGCTAAAATATAAAACATTAATCTCTAAACGCAGCTTCATCTTAACCGAATGTTCAAATATTTGTAAAAATATTTCTTTCGGATCTCAGAGGTGATGAAAACTTCTAAGATTTGATGAAGCAATGTTGACTAAAAACATAAGCATCAAGCACTGACAAATTTCGACGGTTGAAAGCCAGACCTCGGTAGCCAAGTGGTTAAGGCAGCCGCCCGGAATGCGGAAGGTGCGTGGTTTGATTCCCGCCTGAGGTTGTCGTCTTTTTTCAGTATTTTAAGTATGTTAATCCGTTGTCTAGTAACCATTTAACGAGTTTCTTCGATAAGATTTATTATGATTATTATTATTTTATAAAAATGTGACCCATATTTTTTATTACTGGAGTCGATTCTGCTTTCAGTAATGAGCTGTTTCATTAACACGTAGTAGTATATTATACTTTCAAAACACTCAAAGATAATAAAAATAACAGTAGATAAAGTTACACTTGGAATGCCTTTAATTCAATACTTGGATTGTTTAGCATAATTGTCTCTCATTAAGCCTACGTTCCACAATCGCCTGTGGAATCTAGACATGCCTAATTCTTAATTCAGACCAGTGTGTATAAAGGACGGAACATCCTTGCCAGAGGTTAAACAAAACCTTTGTTTTTTACTGTACAACGGGTTAGCGCTTGGCCTTCATCTCACCTGATGGTAAGTGACGATAAAGCCGAAGGAGAAAGCGCGCTTCACTCGGAATCCTCCACCACCGACGAATTGGCAATCTTATCTCAAACTGTCGGAACACAACAATACTATAAACATCGTTGTTATGACGACAGACTGAGATAAGATGGTGGTAGCCAGCCAGGCGGACTTAACAGCCCTACCACCAACCAAACCGAGCACACAAAGATGTACCCCCGCTGGGCATCGAACCCGGGACCTCTAGGTCTGAAACCGGTGGCTTAGCCACTAGACCACAGAGGCGGTGAAAACTTTGATAGTTTTCGAGTAAGTACCAGTTTTTTCACTATTCAATTCCTCTAACGAATATAAAACCTATATGGCCTTGATTTTTATCACCAAGTAGCAAAACTTTATATCGCCGTTCAAGTGACAATACCTAACATAACTAACAACATCTTTATAATATATTAATGTTTGATATTTTAGCGTTTTATTAATGTTTAAATATACTTAAGTAAAATTTTAAACACTTAAAAAAGACGACAACTTCGGGCGGGAATCAAACCACGCACCTTCCGCATTCCGGGCGGCTGCCTTAACTACTTGGCTACCGAGGTCTAGCTTTCAACCGTCGAAATTTGTCAGTGCTTGATGCTAATGTTTTTAGTCTTTATATAGTCGTGTAAAAATCTTTATATATTTTTACATACATACATAAGTACATATATTCACGACTATTATTCTTAGTCTCTGGCTAATCCTTCGGGGATAATGGTCGTGAGTGTATTATCCCCAAAGGTTTAGTCAGAGACTATGCAATGACGACCGCAGAAGCAGTCCCCTGCCATAGTCAACGGTTCACCAAATAACAACTGCGCATCTCAACGTGACAGGTGGGGAGCATATCGCCGCTCTATGCTGTTGGATGTATGTACAGTATTTAGTCCGTTAGTCGCCTTTTACGACACCCAAGGGAAGAGAGAGGGTGGTATAGTATTCTTTTTGTGAGCAGCTATACCACACGGCTCACTACTCGGCTAATGATTATCCAAGTCTGTCGCTATAATAACGAGCTTTTTATCTTTATTATTGAAATTTTGTATTCACAATGCTTTATAGATATAGGGTAAAATGTTTACTAGAATAAAAAATCAATCAAATCAAGACTCGTTGAATTTTTTCTAGTAGTTAATGATTTACGCTGCACGCCAGCGATATTACGTCACTGTGAAGTACCTACTCATAGCCGAAAAAATACTATTGCAAGTATTTAACAATCGCTAAATTGACATACTAGAAAAAAAATCAACTAGTCTCCGGAAGCTCGAATCGAATGGGATTTGAAATCAATTTTTCTTCTAGTTTCTTCATGATTTACGCTGCACGCCAGCGATATTACGTCACTGTGAAGTACCTACTCATAGCCGAAAAAATACTATTGCAAGTATTTAACAATCGCTAAATTGACATACTAGAAAAAAAATCAACTAGTCTCCGGAAGCTCGAATCGAATGGGATTTGAAACCAATTTTTCTTCTAGTAAACATTTTGTTGAGTTTTTTTTATAAAGAGGTCTGTCTACTTTCAAAACAAAACCGCATAAAGCATCGTTCGCGTCGAAAACAATAACGCCCAATAGCGAAATACTGTTCTAAATTCACGTGTCGTAATAAAGCTCTGCTATTGGCCAACTCTATTTTAGTGGAATTTGATAGTGACAGACTGGTGTTTTAGTGGGTTTTGATACAAATGTCACTTTTCCTAATGACTTTTGAACGTGTTTCAGTGGGATTTGTTACGGAATCATGGAAGGAATTCATTGTATTTTGTTTTTCTTGTAATAGTAAAATTTTGACCACTATTTCTTTTAGGGGGTTTCAAAGTAGACCTCTAATTATGGATTTCACGTCACCACGCAGATTGTAACATGGCTTTGTTCCAAAAGTAAGTAGTAAGTAGGAAAGAACAAAAATAATGAAATAGATTACCTATACGAAATAATTTATTTCATTCCCCTCATTATAGGTATTTTGATATGCGGTTCTTTGTGGTAGTAACAGCATAAACTGTTTGCTTACGAGTTGTTATCAATTAATTCACGAACGATACCTGAGCTGTGACGTTAATTATTTTACTGTCCTAATTACGATAATTAATTGTCACACAATTATGTTTAAAGTTGGCTGATCAAATCGTCTATTCTGTACTCTGAGATCAAATCATGCTAAGTGAACAATTATAACCCCAACGCTTTGAAGCAGTCTTCTTAGACTGTTGATAAATACATATTATCACGACTATTATCCCCGAAGGGTTAGTCAGAGACTAGGAAATGAGGACAACAAAAGCAGTCCTCTACCATAGTCCACATGTACTCAGCGTGACAAGTTGTGAGCCCATCGCCGCTCTATGCTGTTGGATGTATGTGCAGTCTTTAGTCCCTTAGTCGCCTTTTACGACACTCAAGGGAAGAGAGGGGGTGGGAGTATTCTTTCACCACTACGCGTTACGGTTAGATAGACTGTTGAGATAACAACTACCCAAATTAACTAATATAATTATAATAATAACAACGTATCATCTTCTGTACATCACCAATACAAACGATTAGATGGGTTACAACCCCAAAACCGTCAAAAATAAGACACAAATATGTCTCATTTTTTACTTATTTTACAGTCTGTTC
The DNA here is from genome assembly GCA_963921215.1 of Scoparia ambigualis. NCBI lineage: Eukaryota > Metazoa > Arthropoda > Insecta > Lepidoptera > Crambidae > Scoparia > Scoparia ambigualis. Next base: position 24,110,197 of record OY992522.1, on the reverse strand, counting down.
AATCCTACCAACCCGTATTTTACAATTATGAGTCAAACGAACTTACCTTGTTAAGTTGGATTCCAAATATGCAAGGGTCAACCGAAAACGATTACTTAGACTTAGTACATGCAGCAGTAGGTTCATGAGATGGTGTTCCCTTTTTCACACTTTTAGATATCCTAAAAAGAAAGTTCTTAGTTCCCGCCGCTTAAACTAACGTCATTATTAATTATTGTTTCATGCGTAAAATTAAGAAAGTTGTCGAAAAAAAATGTTTTTAGGAGTCATTAGACTTATGTATTGTTTGTTATTGTTTAAAGAATTTGTTTCAAATTTCAACAAGGCTACGACCTTGTGCAATAATCAGGCTAACTTACGTAAGTTCTTTTTATGTATTTATCTAATTCAGCGCATAGTACAAGTAACTTAAAAAATAATACGTACATTTTCACAATTTCGTGCAGGATCCCCTTAACCGTCCTCAAACTTTTAAAACGTTCAAGTTATAATTTTTAGAATAAAGTCACCAAGATATTATTGAACTACAGTACTGATTTTGTTGCAAGAGATGTCAACTTATCTCAAGATACTCGTGGTATGCCATGTCTGGTTAACGATTCACTAGTGATTCGGCGCCATTAGGCTATCTTGAAGTGGATGGCTCGCCTTGAAAGGAAATTATAACAGATATTATTTCGAGCCGAAGAACGATTCTTCCCATACAACAAGTTTGGGCCACATTGTATACCAAGGATGTAAATTTTAATCTGTACCACAACAATACCTTCTGCTTTATCCAATTTATGTAGGTGTATATTTATTTTATTTGTATTTTTTTAATTGCTCCAGGCACTAAGTAAGATTGGGAATAGATGTAAAAGAATATCTTTCAAAATATGGGTCAGACTTCCGTGATGCATTCTGCGTTTGTAGTTTCGATAATTGACAAAAAGGTCAAATTAGGGCTTTGCCAATGAACTAATAATACATAAAAATGCATGGTTTGAGAGTTACGTACTCCTCATAAATATGTATGTAGGATGCGAATACAAAAAAAATGTTTCTGAATAAGTTAATGCCAAGAACTTCTCTTGTCTGATAACTTGGTATACCTACATCAAACCGCAACTGACAGCTGTGTATGCCGTAGTCAAAAGCTCTGAATTCAGCTAAAACTCTAATTGTACATTTAGTTCTGTTGTTCGGTTTTTTAGTAAACTTTTGTTAGTGTTTGCGACAAACCCTAATGACTCCAATAATGTGCTTGTACTCGTCATCGTTTGAGCTTATTTTTCGTGCGTAGGTACAAAACATAAACTAAATTATTAATTGTAGAAAATTCAAACATGCGAAATTGTTCTAGAACGGATTTCAGTAATTTCGCAAACACAAAAGGTGCTAAACAAAGGCCGAACAGAAGAACACTGAATTCAACTGAAACCTCCAACTAAACCATAACTTTTTCCGATCAGCTTTATTTACAGTAGATAATTAAAAAATAAGCATCTTGAATATCAATTGATGTCAAAAGTAGTTGCAGTTTAATAATTTATGGGCAGTTAGGTCTTTTATCTAGAAAAAAAATTTAAGTTCCAATTTTTTTTTATTTGTGATTGTTTTGCTGACCTTTGTAAGGTCACACAACAAAAATAATCAGTCGAGCCGTTTTCGTGCGCTTAGACATTACATTACAGACATTGTTTTGGGGTGTAGTTGTTTATGTATATGTTCGTCTGGAAAATGAATATTACATTCAGGAATCCAATGTAAATATTATGATCCCTTGTGAGCTCACACTTTCTGTTATTCAGACATAAAAATTGGTTAAGCAACTGCAGAATTTGAAGCTCTGGTTCCAACGTCTCCTTATCGGTACCCGGCGGAGAAAAAAGCGTGGCGACGTTTGCAATTTTTTTACTTTTTAAACGGGTATATGGTTAACAGTGCGCAGTGATACTAAAACAGTATTATGGATACTTTATTTTTGTTCAACAGTAATGTATGCGGTAATGCGGGTTGTTAATAACAGTAATAACAGTTTATTACTGTTATTAACAACCCGCAATTGCAATTAGTTGGCAACCCTAATCGTAGCTTATGCTACTACTACGCACAGTGCCCCCCCCCCCCCCCACTCGAATTTAAAGAACTTCGAAGTTGTGATGGACCAGGACGTTGGATTTTTGTTATCTTTCCGAATCGAATCAATCTTGGTCATGGGCTTTTGAGAACTTAATATTATTATGCTCAGAAAATGTATGTTTAAAACTTTTATTCATATTTATCTCCAACAGAGACATTTTTTAATTTCCAAATTTAGTTTTGGAGCTTAGAGGCTTATGTACTTATAAATATAGAATCAACACTGTTAAAGTGGAGTAAGTACCTTCGACATGGATTGCGTGGAGTAAAATATGCCTCAACAATGTTAAAGTGAAGTAAGTATTCTCGACACGGCTTGCGTGAAGTAAAATATAGCCTTTAGGGGAGGTATTTCGAACGCTTTTTTCTCGCTCTCTCGACGGTACGACGGTAAGGGACGGGTATAACAGCGAAGCGGCGCGAATAAACGCGTTTTATATTTTAAAAAAATTGATAGATGTAATAAATAAAAACGATCGGTTATAATCCCTCAAGTTATGTATGACCTTTATTTTGTTAAATTACTCATAATATTAAATCACTTATTTTAAGAATAAAACCTGGAAAAAGAGATAAAATGACACAAAAATACGTAATTTTGTGAATTTATTCTATCAAGCCAACTTTATCAAATCGTGTTTCCATCGGGTCTATTCCACAGAATAAAGCCTTAACAATATTTCATAATTTTCGCAGATTTTAATTTTACTGTTTACTACTTCAAAAAGTAATTCTAAGAACGTGTTATTTTAATTTTTCACTAACACCTAGCCTTAACACTGTTAAAGTGGAGGAAATTACCTCGACATGGCTTGCGTGGAGTAAAATAAAGCCTCAACACTAAACTATCTAAAAGTGTGAAGAAGATAGCACCATCTCAGGTACTGCTGCATGTAATAAATAATCATCTTCAGTTGAGACCCGAAGTATAGTTAAAAGTAAAATGAGCTACTTACTACCTTTATACAACTGACATAATGATGGTACTTGTGTTCTATGACTGCTCAATGTTAATGTTATTAATGAATTATTTGTAAAAAATAGTAATAAACCTTACTATTTTTTACAAATAATTCAGTATTATATCTTTCTCATCACTCACAAATTAGTGATAGGTATTTACGAGCAAGCGCCCACAGGAAAAATAAGAACTGAAAAACCTAAAACAAAGTGTTCATCTAGAATTAATAAAAACGTGTGGCTGAAACGAATAGCTCATTCAATTTCATGAGAATGACAGCCTTTGTAGTCGATGGGCACCGGTTTAACGTTGTGAATTGCATTTGGATTATTGGGATTTGCTTTTTTTTTTGGTCTACAGATGGACGCAAAGCGTTTTATCGATCATACTATTTTTTCTGGGACTGTAAACTAGTTCACAATTGTGTTTCTTTTATCCGTTTAAATTTTAACTGTGTTCTTCGGCACAAATCTGTATATAAAGAAAGATTAATTTGTTCGTTTATTTTTAGACATAATCTATCTATCTATCTATTTATATATCTATCTTAAAGTCACTTATTATTGAAATTAAACAACTTTTTACGGATGAAAGTCGCGTTTATTCACTCGATTATTGAGTTTTATTTAGTCTCCCTGTGACCACGGACTCTGCCAGGGATTCGAAACGTCAGGACTAAATAAAACTTAATAATGGAAAAAATAAACGCGAGTTTCATCCGTAAAAAAGTGTTTCATTTCTATGTGTAATATTCGCGTAAAGCTTAGAAAACACTATCACATATTATTATAAAATTAGACAGTATTGTGTTGTGTAAAGTAAACTTTTGTCGTATTACTATAACATCTTGAATATGATGGCATGTCATCTAATTGTTAAATTATAATGACGTGTGTTGCCTCCTCTACGCCTCGTTGGTCAAATGGGACAATTAATAATAACATTGCTTGTAATAATAATCAAATTAAAGGCAATATTCTAGTTAATTTCTTTCCGAAAAAGAAATCTTTTTAATAGCCTCTTCTACAACTTCGAACAAAACATGATTGTTCGAATAAATTCATGAATTCCATAAAGCAAACTTCTTTGGTACAATATTGTAGTCATCGTCATCATCAGCCTATAAATGTCCCACTGCTGGGCTTAGTGTAGAAGGTATGAAGTCGGTCCACCGCACTTTTGGGCGTCCTACACTGCGTTTGCCTAGACGCGGTCTCTACTTTAGATACGCCTGCTCCAACGGTTGTCTGTCCTTCTGCAGCCTTTTCTTTTAACATACATACTCGTACATACATATAATCACGCTTATTTTTATCAGGGATAATTCCCTGAAGGGTTAGACTAGGCAATTGAGGACCGCAAAAGCAGTGCTCTGCACTAGTCCGCTTTTCTCCGAATGGCGACTGCACATGTGCTCTGGTGAGCCCATCGCCGCTCTATGCTGTCGGATGTATGAGCAGTCTTTAGTCCGTTAGTCACCTTTGTCACCTTTTACGACACTAAAGGGAAGATAGGGGGTGGTAGTTTTCTTTCACCGCTACGCGACACGGTTGACCTTTTGTTTTTTAACTAGGTAAAATGCCGTTACTGTGGTATACGGATGTCAGAGGCGACTTCAGGCTATGTGGGACTCTCCACTCCCGCCCAGTTAGAAAAGCTCGATATGGAAAGTGGTGGTTTACCCACTATATATTACTGTTTCTACTACGGTTTTGACGGAATAGCAGCGGTTACTGCTAGCTACCGCAGTAGGCTTAGGCTGAGTCGAGTCGAGACCCATATTTTGCTGCTGTAGCACACATAGGTAAGTACCTACTTCAATAGATGTTGTTCTTTTGTTTTTGCTTTTTGTTTATTTTTTAAAATTAATATTTACTTTCAATTGTATGTTATGTTGTTGCCCATGTTAATTTAATCCTGTTTGTTTTTTCTTATTTTTTTTCTTGTTATGTTGTAATTATGAATTTTATCGCTTTCTGTAAAGGTATTTTATGTGTGCTTATGCAGTGAATTTATAAATGTCTACGTCTACTGTTTTACGGGTATAGGTCGGGACTCGGGAGTAGTCGGGACGACGAACAGCAAGCACCGAGTTTGATATGACCACATAGTTATGATCATTTCAGGATGCAGCATCGCTCGCTCCATTGCACGCTGAGCGACCTTGAACAACTGATGGACCGTGCATGTCTAAGTTCCTGCTCCGTATGTTATTACAACTTATTTGCAATTTGTTGTGTTATTGCAACTAAGTTCTAAGAACTAAGTTTCATCCGACATGCGTTAAAGTTAAATAGCGTGGACAGCTTGTTTCACCTCGCATGTCGAATGTTGGTAATAAATAACAAATTTGCCGGCGCTAGCTCTAATGAAATTTAAATTAAATTTGTTAGTAAAATTTAATCAGTGTTTTGCGAGGAGTTGGCAAAGTATGTTTAATTTTTTTTTCAATGCATAGCGGGTTTGTGACCACGGCCGTGTGTGGTGTGTGACTGTAAACGTGTTAGCAACTGTCAACTTATGAAAACAACCGGGACAAACGGCTTTATGTGCCATCCGAAGCACGGAGGAGTTCACGATGTATTTAATTTAATTAGCCATCTAGTCTAGTGACCCGGCATTGCGAAAATTTAACGCGGCGCCACTAGATCTACAATAATAATTCTTTAAAAAAAAGTATACGCTCACGCCAATAATCTAGCCAAAGGAAACTTCTATTGAAACTCGTTAATGGGCCATTTTTAAATTCTCTAAATAAAGGTAAATGTCACTTCTATTTCAAAAACAAAAATTTTACAAACTCTCTAAACATTACTTTTTCCTACATCTATGCAGAAAGTAACCATCAAATTTTGATATCCTGTCATTAGCCGGAAGTTTATTAATAATTTTAGATTTTATTTCGAATTGAATGTCCTTAGGTAAAAATAAATTCCACTATGTTACCAATACGAAGTATTTTTTATTTTAATAATGAACTAATGAATCACAAATATTTTGGTATCATTATTAAGTACAGCCTTTTATCTCTGAATAACATGCAAAATCACATTTTGTTATTATTGTTAATGTTTATACAAAATAAATCTTATACAACTATGTTACTTATATCGGTAACAGTGCGGTCACGCAATAAACACACGCGCCTCCTCCCACGATTCCCGGTCGACTGACTGGCGTTGCGTCCTTCCCCACTTCCCCAGGCCCCGCGAACTATCTAGAATGAACTCTGACACCACGCCAATATAACTGACGGTACAACAGTAGCGCCATCTGCTTTTTGGGTAAAATTTGCTATAGTAACAGAGTATAGTTACAAATTTATATGGAAAGCGGGACAAACTTTCGAAAAATAGAAAAAAATACATTTTATCACCAAATCTGTTTTAAATAAGTTAATAAGTTTTATCAATGTCTGTATTTATATAACCCATTAATTTTTTAATTTATAAGTGTGCTATAAAAACAAATTATTAACGATATTTGTACTGCCCTACTGCCTGGGACATAATGATTTTGTATGGAAAACAACTCTGTTACCAATAATAACCATAATGTTACTTTAAACAAAGTACAAAAATATGAAATTAGATTATTAATTTTCATTTTCGATGCTTAATTTAACAGTTTATTTTGCATTTATTTACTTCACATTTGCAGTATTTTTGTAAAGTAGGGGGGGGGGGGAGTAGTAGTAGGTAGTTGCCCCCCCCCCACCCCTCTAGCGACTAAAAAATAATTAAAGTCAAAAATCACACAAAAATAATGTTCCCTACTCTGAAAACATAGGCTCGGCTATAATGAGCAGTGATGAGGTCGTAAAGCCGTTCTTATTACAATCGCCTTCTTCAATTATTTGCCCCCCCCCCCCCCCCCTCCTGGGCCGTCAGCTGGCGACGCATTGTGGAAACGACTCAATACTAACCATAAGGACAAGATTGTAAATGCAAACACCGAGATTAGGTACTACTCTTAGTAGTGGGTACAAAGAATGTCATAAAAGTGATAATTGAAGTCGTCACGTACGATCCATATTAGACGGCCGGCTAGATTGGGCAATAAATCAGTCGCTTACGGCGTGACGTCAAGGGAAGAGTTGGACTAGATTGTGTTTATTCTGATAACGTGTTCGCATTTCTATGTAATGATGCAAAAACATAAATCAACAACAGGCAACATCTAAACTGTAAATTACTAACTGAATAAATAGTTATAATGGTGTTTTTCTCTCTGTAAACGACTAAAGAAAGTGAAAATGCATAACCAGAAATGCATACGAATATCATAATACCGGAGCAGCGGTGCAACTCAAACAAAAGCCAACAGGCAAAAGAAAAAAAAGAATAATGGTTTGTCATAATCTACTTACCTGGAAAATATACGCCTTCCTTACAATTTATGTGTGAGAGTGATAGTTATGTGTAAAAGTTATAAATTAACAATTTAATACTAATATTTTTTTATACCTATTTATAATTTAACGCAAATTGTGTGGTTTGTCATAATACTCATAATCCACTTATCTGAAAATTATACATCTTCCCTACTTTGTATATGTGAAAGTGACAGTTATGTGTAAAAGAAATAAATTTACAATTTAATTGAATAAGTAGGTACATAGTTATATTTTTTTTTTTTATAAATTGTGTTGTGAAAAATGTATTCTACATCTCAAACACGTAATTGTTGACATTGAATAAAGGCGTACTTTAGTTTTAAAAGTAAGAGTAGATAGAGTGGACAAATTGGCTTGATTGTACACCTGACCAGTAATTTCAGAAAGGTTTTCCAAAAACTAATAACTTATCGGGGAGTGTGGCGACACCAGCCCTAAATCTTTCCTTCTGTTTGATAGCAAATAATTATTTAAAACGTAGCGGCACATGTTTCGATACAGGAAAAAGGAACGAGATGTGATAACATTCGGATATATCTGTTGCAAACACACAGCACGTTCCTTGGATTCGATAATGGCAGCCACTTCCTTCGGCAAACAATCGGCCATCGTAATAGTGAGTTTATCTACTCTCTAAATGTTTTGAGAGATTTGGACTCAATTCAGGGGTGCGATTTTTGTACCGGCGACAATAACTATTTTACTCTGGATACCAATTACGAGTACACACGCCAGCTATTGGGTAACTATCCAAAACTACACTGGCCTGCAAAAATAAGTATCACACTTTTAAAATTGCAATAACTTTTTAAGTACACAAGATATAATACTTTCGAAAGAAAAAGGACTCGAAAAAGAGTTATTTAGTTACTATAGTTACAAAGAAAACTGGTAAATATAGCTATAAAACGTTTTTTATTTTAAGTCTCTAACTTCTTTGGTTTAGAAAAAAAATGATATTTTAAAAGTGTGATACTTATTTTTGCAGGCCAGTGTATATTGTTTTTTATACCCAAAAAAAAGTTTCAATTTTATCGAAGATTCAGAGTGCTCAGCAGTGGGATATTTATAGGCTGTTGATATATTATCTTTGAACAACTTAATAACACCTCTATCGCAAAACTTTTTTAATAAAACAGTTAATTTTTCAGATAGTTTTTCACCGTGTACCTGACCAGAATTTTTATGGAGTGCCGACAATTAAAAACGACGCTAATTAACGGTAACTTATTTAGCCACGTGCTGTCTTTGGGTCGGTAATTAGATTTCGGAAAGCAAACGATTCATTACTAGATTACGGCTGGCCGTTGGAACTACTTCGAAAAGAGTTTGCGCAACGCTAACTGACCTTTGTAGGAGTTTTTATTTGACTTAGTAGATGTTGCAAAGTAGGTAGGTATCTTTGCAAATATTTTTTTCCATTAACCTTGTGGTGAGATGGAGAAAATACGGACTAGCCCGATACTTATTTTCCTAACACTTCAAGCCGCAAAAATAAATCTACAATAATGAAACTACCTAGATAAAATAGGGCTTAAGTGTTCCCTACATGAAGCGAACGTAGAGAAGGAAGGGAACAAGGACCGTTCGATTTCGCGACATTCGACGTGGTGAACCATTGGACGTGGTGGGCCAGCTTTGTGGGTTATGGTCTAAGCTCCGCATGTGCTGCCCATGTGGGAAGGCCTAGCTTTGCCCAGCAGTGGGACGTTTACAAGCTGATTAAGATTATGTTGTTATCAGTTGATACAATGGATTCTAAGTTAAAAAGCAACCTCAGCAGGCTCCTCTGAAACAAGCTACTAAGACTAATAAGATTTTATTACGGTCAGCATCAGAAGTTGACACACACTTTTGAAAGTTATTGACTCTTATATCTTAAGAAATATAGGCTACTTCTTCGTAATCAGTCACTCTTGGCAGAGCAGTCGTGGTCAATGAAGGGTCGCTTTTAGTTTCAGTTGCTGCGTTTGCAAGTAAAGACCACAAACCGTCAAATAAGTGTTCTGCTTTTGTTATTGCTGTACGAAGGCTGTACGTCATCGTTTCAGCAATTAATCAATAAATTGGCAACGTGACAACTCCAATAAGTACAGATGTAAATGGATAACGAGCCAAAACTACAAATTAATTGTCAACAACATCGAAAGTTCGCATTGTATAAGCGATCCAACATTCGAAACGTGATTCGGGTACTGAAGTGCCGTTGCCTATAGCATCGCAGGTAGCAGAACAAACTTTAAACCGCCTATTGGTCTAGTGGTTAATTCACTGGTTTCAAACGTGATCCGAACCCGGATAATTTTTCAGGGGTATTATATAAGAATATTATTGTACTCGGTTAGAATATTGAAGACTTTTTCAGGCCTGGCTACCACTATAATAATATCTAAGTATGTGTGCAGTAAATGGCAGGCCCGAATAGACATCAATCCCCTTACCAGGCACACAACAAACGCTCCACAGAATGCAACTAGCAACAAACCGCCTGTGCAGGGCATGAGGAGAGAAAACGGAGTTTATGCAGCACCTACTGAGCAACTGTGATGCTCTTGCATAGAAAAGTAAGAGTGTTTAGGATCAATATGAAACTTGAAGGTTTTCTAGGTACTTCGCCCTCAACTACCACGAACCATGTTTTATAAGCAAATAAAGATTCATTATTATTATTGATTATCAAAAACGTTGCCAAGCGTATGGCAGTAATTTTCACAGAGGAAGTAGAATGATACGATTGGGTTGCACAAAAGATCCCGATGGTTCTAATGATTTCGATGGATGTTAATGGCAGAAACGTTAATGCATATACATTACATACATATGATCACGACTATTATTCCCGAAGGGGTAGTCAGAGACTAGGCAATGAGAACCGCAAAAGCAGTCCCCTATGCCATAGTCCACTTATCACCAAATAGCGACTGCATTTGTGCTCAGCGTGGTAGCCCATCGCTGCTCTATGCTGTTGTAAGTGTAGTCTTCAGTCCTTTAGTCGCCTTTTACGACACCCAGGGGAAGAGAGGGGGTGGTAGTATTCTTTCACCGCTACGCGACACGGTTAAGTTTAAGTGTTGATGGATAGTGGAAGATATTTTTTTTTAAATTGTTTTAATTTTTTAAAATAAAAAAAAAAAAACAAAAAGAATACAATTTAGGTACATAAAGACCGCACCACGAAAACCTCGTAGGGTTTATCTGGGTGTCGGTGAGTCGCTAGTATAATTTATTAATTAGCAGAAGTCAACGATAAACTAAGTTGATAAAGTCAACCCAGACCTCTGCTAACATCCCTCGCCATTATGTAATGCTTTTTTAACTTAGATCTAAGAAATTTCACATTGTTAATATACATTGATTGGAAATCAAAAAAGCTGTGGTCTATGCCTATTCCTAAGGGAAAATTTTATATTAGTAATAAGCACTCTTTTGTAGTTAGCATTATCATGAGCCCGTCGTCCCATAACGTGGGGGTTTCTATTACGGTCTGAAGGAGCCTTTTAAAATTGGGCGTGAAATTATCCAGGAAGTGTTTGCTAAGGCAATTAGTAGGAGCTGCGGCGAGCGGCGGAATAAATATCAAGCCACGACGTTAGGGAGATCAGTACCCTGAAGATATTAATGACGGTAACTTTTAGGAACTTCTTCTTTAGGTGGTAAATAGCTGTTCCAAAACTGTAATAAAAAAATTAACTAATCGTACATTCCCATTGTCGGCATGATCGCCAGCAGACAGCTGATACGCAAAATGGTTGTAGCCTTAGAATAATAACGCATTCTATGGTTGTAGCAGTACCGTATGGATTTGTAAATCTATCGTTTCGGGAGGATATAGATATAACATCCCCTTGTCTGCCACGAAGACTCCTCATCATCAGCCTATAAACGTCCCACTGCTGGGCACAGACCTCCCACGTGGACAATTTAGCACGTGGGGATATTGGACTATATCCCACCACGCTGGCCCAATGCGGGTTGGTGGGTATTATCGACTGCCACCTTACGACAACAACCGAGACCAACGGCTTAACGTGCCTTCCGAAGCACGGAGGCTTCTATTGGTAGCTAACAATTGAATTTCTATTATGTCGACAGCTGAGGTCATATTATATAAGAATGATAATTATTATGTATCTAACTAACAATTTATTTTTTCAACGTTTAGTTATCTTTGAGTTTATTTGAGCGTTTTTTAACGCAAATAATCAAATATTACGAATCTATAAAGCAGTCTCATCTTAACAGAATGTTTAAAATAATGTAAAATATTTTCATTCACTTCTCTAAGAATGTAAATTCTGAGAGGTTTGATAAGACACTGTTGCTATAAAAACATAAAATCAAAAGCGTTAAAAAATTTCGTCGGTGTAACCCTCGGTGGCGGAGTGATCAACGCAGCCGCCCGGATTGCAGAGGACGCGGGTTCAATTCCCGCCTGAGGTAGACATTTTTTTTAATGTTTCGTAGTCTTGGTCACTTGAATGCAAATAAAATAATGCAAATGCAAATAAATAAATATAAAAGATGAATTAATGAATATATATTTTCAGTTTTATTCTAAGCAAATAAATAAATATAAAAGATGAATGAATATATTTATTGAGTTACATTCTAAGCATATTATATACCTAATAAAAAATTGCACTGCATAAACTCAACACCAGCTGGTGCAGAGGTGAATGAGCCAAATCAATTTACCAATTAATAGCATCGGCTAATTATAATGTTATTATTGTGCTCATGAACAACTAACTGACCTACATTAACAGTGCTTGATTTGATCCATACGTATCTACGTAATTAACTCAATTAGCGAGTTATTGTATTATTTAATTACGTCAATATAATACACTGGTCTGCAAAAATAAGTATCACACTTTTAAAATTGTAATAAATTTTAAAGTACACAAGATAAACAAGACGCACAACTTAAAAATCTTACTATTGTATAATTTACTATAGTTTAAAAGAAAGCTGATAAAATTGTTATAAAACTTTTTCTATTTTAAATCTCTAACTTCTATAGTTTAGAAAATAAAAAAATTTAAAAGTGTGATACTTATTTTTGCAGGCCAGTGTAGATTTGGCTTCATAAATAATCTCTTTATCGCTCATATCTCGATGCTTTCTTTAAATCAGATATTTTTTATCAGAACTTGTTATAAAAGTTTGTAATACATCCTTCTAACATGTCAGCTGACGTTAAACCGACCTGGCTGGTCGCAATTTTACGCCAACAATCATATCCAAAGGTTTAAGTAAAAACTGATAAACACTACGGAGGTGTAGGTAAATAAATTAAATTTCCCTACGATTATCTAAAATTATACCATAATTACAGAGAATTACTAACTTTGTGCCTACATGCCGGAGTTAATTTCGTCCGCCGCCATCGGGGCTGAGGTAAAAGCTTTTCAGGGCAGTAATCTAATAAGCAGAATTGGAGCGATGTACCAGGCCAAGCCGCAGCCGCTCTTAAAAAATAATTATAATTGCCGGGGCTCATTTCTGATACGTATGATCACTTGGTCAAATTAGCCGTGAAAGTATACTCCACCCATTCTCTCCCTTGGGTGTCGTAAAAGGACTTAAAGACTGCACATACATCCAACAGCATAAAGCGGCGATGGGCTCACCACCTGTCACGCTGAACACATATGCAGTCGCTATTTAGTGAAAAGTGGACTATGGCAGAGGACTGCTTTTACGGTCCTTGTCTCCTAGTCTTTGACTAACCCTTCGGACACAGAATAAATAATAGTACTGCTTCGGGGATAATAGTCGTGATTATATGTATGAATGTATGTATCTACAAATTATAAACAAAAACCATTTTCAGATCCCTCTCTTTCTATCAGTGTAAACCGCATAAAAATCAATTGGAGCCACAGACACAGGAAAACGGCGATTTTACTTTTTAATTAAAGTAATGATTGCATCAATTTCATTCTTTCATTCATCCTTCAAAGTTGTCGGTCTTTATACCAGTCACATCCCTAATTTTTGCGTCTGTTGTTGTCAAGACATTAGCGTATTTACAGCCAAATGTTTACTTGTGTGCAACTTTTGTGATTGTGTGACGATTTGGTTTTAATGTGCGTTCATAGCGACGTGACCAATTTTGTTATCAGTGTGCGTTACCGTGTTGATGTGTGCTGTACGTGTTTACCTCGTCCCCCTCAAAAAGAAGCCGACTATTTATAGTGTAGAAGTTGGCCAAAGGCAACTCCCATTCTTATTTCTCTGAGACTCACTATCACGCTGCGGCCTACCCCGCCCCGACCCGCCGCTAGTGGACGCTATTTCATAATAAACACAGGCAGGCGGATTTTTGGGTTGCGATGCGCCCCGACCCGATCCGCCTAGTGGACGCGAGCCTTTAGGGTGAGTTCCACCCATGAAACAGAACAACTTTCCCCAAAAAAATCATGTGCAAAAATTACAAAGAAAATTTGACTTCCCATACTATTGCCGTCAGCTGATCGGACAGTTTTGTATGGAAGATCAAAATTTCATTCAAACGAATAAAAACTAAGGGTGTATAGGATTTATTATTATTTTACTCACAAACACACGGACCTTAGATTTTGCTAACTTATATTTTTACTTTGATAAATCCGAGCGGCGAATTACAAGTGGTTGACACAGATAATGTAAGCAGGCATCATCGTTTACGGCCATCCATCATCGCCCCAAAGTTCGCTAACCCCAAACGTGATGTTTGACATACAGCCGGTTGATGTAGCAAATCTGATACATTTACATACATACTCGTACATACTTATAATCACGACTATTATCCCTGAAGGGCTAGTCAGAGACTAGGCAATGAGGACAACAAAAGCAGTCCTCTACCATAATCCACTTTTCACCAAAAGAGACTGCAGATGTGCTCAGCGTGACAGGTGGTGAGCCCATCGCCGCTCTATGCTGTTGGGTATAGTGCAGTCTTTAGTCCGTTAGTCGCCTTCTACGACACCCAAGGGAAGAAGGGGGTGGTAGTATTCTTTTACCGCCACGCGACACGGTTGGTACATTTACATGGTACATTTAGATAAGGGCATGATTTCCTCCCTTTTCTAGTCTCACAGCAATAATCCAGCCCAAGTTAAGCTTCTTTTGAAACTTGTTTTTATTAGTTAGACGACGGATAAAATTACGTATCGTACAAAAACACCCAGATCCGAAATCAATTTAGAAAAACGCCACGATTTTTGAATAATTGCATTGTTGAATCCTACTTATATTATAAACGCGAAAGTTTGTAAGTATGGATGGATGTTTGTTACTCTTTCACGTAAAAACTACTAAATGGATTTGGATGAAATTCGGCATACATATAGTTTATAACCTGGATTAATTAATTGGATTGGTTAATTTACGAAATTGTTTAAAGGAAAGTACATATTTATAACTATAAAAAATACATACAGTTTCAACTGGAGAAAACTCATTGCTCGTACCACTTCGTTAGGAGAGACGCTGATGCTCATGTGGTCGCTACCAGGTCTAGTATTATAATTTTATATCTAGTATAATAGGTATCCCAAGCATAGTATTTATCGTTTAGCCACGGCTACTAGCGCTGCGGCACACGATTTCTCTGTTAATTGCAATATTTCTATGTCTGTTGACTAAGAGTCCCGTAGTATAACGCACAAAGAACTATAAATTCACTTGCCTTAAGACGCTTGTGCTCGTTCAAGGACTTATAAGTATCCAAAATTAAGACTAAGTTGCTCCGGTATCAAGAGGGTTTACTCATTTCGGCTTCCCATACAAACTTCCAAGTTGAAATTTAAAAAAAAAATAAACCAATTTTGATGAAACTTCGCATGCTAAAGTAAAACACAGGAATCTAAATAGTTTGTTGAAAACATTTTTTAAAAATGTTTATTTAACTGAGTTATTGGTATTTTTAAATTTCTATAGTGGACTTTAAATCGCAATAACTCAGCAAAAAAAATTTTTTTTTTTTATGTTTTCAACAAACTATTTAGATCCCTGTGTTTTACTTTAGCATGCAAAGTTTCATCAAAATTGGCTAATTGGTTTTAAAAATTTCGACTTGGAAGTTTGTATGGAAAACCTAAATGCGTAAACCCTTTTATGTATAAAAACTAAAGGCTAGGCTGTCACATTTAGATCTCTATGATTTCCTTTAATGAAAGGTGGGTTATAAACCTAACTCATTATTGTTACTGTGGAATTTTCGTGCACCGCCTCATTACTATTATTACCTGCTTACAGATAATTTCCCTTGACACATCTCATATACAATAACACGTTATTTTGAACTCCTTTACCAATAAAACTCCTTACCTCCAACCAATAAATGGTTGCCACGTAAGATTATGTGTAAGGATCCCATTTCCTCAATTATTATTATGATGTTTTCTCTGAGTTATGATATATTACATTCACCTGATGGTAAGAAATGAGTAGACCAAATAGGAAAATATCAATAAATAACCGAATTGACTTATATTATTATAACTAATCTTACAAGGCAGATTTATAACAAACCATCTTTCCTACCATCAAAGAATCTGTGAGTAGTTAGTATAATAATCTAAGGATTGAACCTAGGATCTTTAGGTAAGAAAATGTTGGAACACTAGACTACGGAAGTGATTAATTTTCATAATTGTCATCTATCATTGATTTACTCGTTTCCAGCTTTTTTATTTTATAACCGCGCCGCGTAGCGGTAAAAGTATACTTCCACCACCTCTCTTCCCTTGGGTGTCGTAAAAGGCGATTAAGGGACTAAAGATTGCACATACAACCATCAGCTTAGAGCAGACATGGGCTCACCACCTGTCACACTGAGCACATGTGCGGTCGCGGTTTGGTGAAAAGTGGACTATGGCAGAGGAATGCTTTTCCGGTCCTCATTGCCTGTTCTCTGACTAACCCTTCGGGGATAATAGTCGTGAGTAATAAATTTATACATATGTATGTATATAAAATTTTCTTTCTACAGGCTTTAGCAGGGTATTTTTAGCATAATATATAGTTGTCGTTAAAACCCACCAGTATTTGGTCATCTCAGTGCGTAATGGATCAATCGCCCTATATCATACTATTGGTCATGCTTGGACAAGCCCGAGGGAGGGATTTATAGGCTAACGGTGATGATTCGATTTATTTTGGGAAGTTCAGTAAATTGATACTTTTTTACTATATCAATCTCTCTGTTAATTGAATAGACTCTTGTATACACTTATACCCGTACACGCATAAAGTCTAATGTAACCCCAACATAATTATATATCTTTTATAATTAGAAGGGTCGCTTGGCATGCAAATGTACATCATAACATGTTATCATTTTAATTAGCAAAAGGTCTTTTTCATCATAATTATATCCTTTGATAGGTCGAGAGCTTTATCAGGGCGGAGATGCACTACAGATTTTATCTTGTAAAACAAAAAGTTAACACAACAAATTATTTTTAAAAAAGCAGTCTTTATCTGCTAACTACTGTTTATAACTTCACCTTAACTAAGGACCATCTTGGATGGAATGATGCTGTTTTCTTTTTACTCATATCTTATTTTAACTTTTAATTTAAATTAAAGTTGTTACTTCAACATGATTAAGCTTGTCGTGGCAACTTATAATTAAGATAACAATGTAACATTCTGCTTATAAAATGTGATCAGATGTAGTCGGTGTGTTGGAAAGTTTCCAAATGATGATTTGAAACTAAGTATAGTTATCAAGTTTTTGAAGCTTGTTATCGCAGTTATTTAGCATTCATTATAATGGAATTCATATCTTAATGTTAGAGATGACATTCAAGTTGTAAAACGAGATTAAATTTAATTATTTGTAAATGATTTTAATTTTTTTTCTTTCGATGTGACTTTAAAGATTAAGATTGATTATATAACTTTACATCCATGTATACATGTAATTACGACTATTATCCCCGTAGGGTTAGTCAGAGACTAGGCAATGAGGACAACAAAAGCAGTCCTCTATTATAATCCACGTTTCCCCAAATAACAATTGCTCAGCTATACGATTCTCTAAGCGACACATAGATGCGCAAGGTTGCGATCATGGATGTTACAGCCGTCACATCGTTCGCTGCAGTGCCGCCCATGCGGAACTTGTGTCGAACAGCGTTAAAAATTATTTAGAAAAATACCGATGGTACGCTCACCGCTGTTGCAGCCGCTGCTACCCGATGTTTGAGCTTAGAGAATCGCACTACAGGTGCTTAACGTGATTGGTGGTGTGTGGTGGTTCTATCATCATCATCATCAGCCTATAAACGTCCCACTGCTGGGTACAGGTCTCCCACGTGGACAATAGCACGTGGGGATATTGCGCCACAACCCACCACGCTGGCCTAATGCAGGTTCGTGGGTTTTAACGACTACCATCTTACGACAACAACCAGGATCAACAGCATAACGTGCCTTTCGAAGCACAGAGGTGCTCGAGATGTTTTTAATTTGGTCACTTATCCAGCGAACGGCATTGCGAAAGTTGCTTATCGAGCAAGATCATGCCGAACGCGCTAGCTGCTGCGCCATCGAGCTCCTCGTCATTCTATGTTGTTGGATATATGCACAGTCTTTAGTCCATTAGTCGCCGTTTGAGACACCTAAGGGAAGAGACCGCTTAGTAGTATTCTTTTAATAAGCCGCCGCCAGACAGCTGTGTGAGACTAAGGCTCGAATTCTAATAACAAACTCAAAATCAAATCCATATTTGAATACAGTTAGAAACGGATAATAGCACCATCCCTTTGTATAAGAGATTTGAGTTTGAGTTTGGTTTAAAACTAGCCTTAATATCCAGTGTTGAATATTTCAACACGTATATTTTTTTTTTCAGTAAAAAAACGGTTCTTGAAATAGTTTTAATAAAAGTTCTGCCACGCTAAAGAAAGTAACAAACAAAACACGTCTTGGTTTAGGTAATAGGACTGTGTACACTATATACACTATGTACACGATATTAGTTGAGTCCCAATGGGAAACGGTCAGATTAAAGCATGCCGGCGTGCCGGTAGCCTTAAATGTGCAATTTCGCCCAAATTATTACTTATGACACCTGAGGGGACGTCTCCTGGTGAAATATTATTACGTCAACAAATTTCTGTCACGGACCGACTAAAATTATTATATTTTGTCTATTTGACAAAAGTTAGTAATTTATCTTTATTAATCTTAATATTCGGAGACGGATGATGTCTCTTGAGTATTGCAGTCATTTATTTGGTTTCGTAATTACAATTTGAGTTAAATTATTTATTGATTTTACACACAGGTATGGGAGCAGCTCAAAAAAGAAACTAGCTGTTCCATTAGTTTTTTCATTATTAGTTTGGAGTTTTGTATCGAACCGCTGATATTTTTTGGCAATATGACTTCTTTTACAATACCTGTTTTTTTTACCTTGCCCTGCTGGTAAGTGGCGATAAAGCCGAGGGTAAAAACCGATGCGGAACTATCTTATCTCTTTTTCTTGGTGCAATGCTTTTTTTTTATAAAAGAAGGAGGCAAACGAGCAGGCGGGTCACCTGATGGAGAGTAATCACCGCCGCCCATGGACACCCGCAAAACCAGAGGAATCGCAGGCGCGTTGCCGTCCTTTAAGGAAGGAATAGGGTTAAGAAAGGAATAGGAATTGTGAGGGGGGGGGGGAGGGGGCTCCGGAACCATCACTGGCCGGACGAAACGCCATTATTTCACGCCGGATATTCGTGACAGTATTACGCCGGGCGAGCCGGCCCAATGCGCGCTGCAACGCAGCGTGGCTCCTCAGAAAAATGCTGCTGCTAATGTTGTTGTTATGGCGACATACTCGTACATAGATAAGATTATGATAGCCTTTAGCTTACCCTGCTGGTAAGTGGCGATAAGGCCGAGGGTGAAAACCGATGTGGAACTATCTTATCTCACTTTCTTGGTAAACAACAATGCTGCTAATGTTGTGCTAGATGGCCTTCACTTTACCCTGCTGATAAGTGGCGATAAGGCCGAGGTAAAAACCGATGCGGAACTATCTTATCTCTTTTTCTTGGTACAATGCTGCTAATGTTGTTGTTATGGCAACATACATAGATAAGATTATGGTAGCCAGGCAGAATTAGATCAAGCAGTACTTAGTCTATGTATTATGTAGCCCGCTGCGAATCAAAACCAGGACCTCTGAGTCAGTGGCGATAAACGATAACGGATGAGTAATAGTTTGACTCTAAACTTGTCATAGATATAGCGTTCTTATTTATCTTATTATATAAAAATCAATTGCCAAATGTATGACAAGCATTATTTGAGAACAGTTCCACCGATTTGAATGACATCATTTACGTTGTGTTCGTAATTATGAGGAAGTGTGAGGTTTGTATCAAAAACAAATATTTAGAAAAACCACGATCAAAGTTCCGACTTTTCCCAAATACTTATTGAATGCAATTTTTATATGAAAATTATGTAAAAGTATTCGTAAAATAATATAATTTCGTATTCGTAGATAATGAAAAAAGAGGTAATGCTTCCAACATTCTTGGGACCGTAGGTAAAGTTGGAGGACATTTGTATATACAATTTTATCTTTAGCTTTAAGTTAGTCATTTTATCATTTTATTTAATTACGGGATATTCACGCATGTTCACGCGGACTATATTACCTACACAAAATTTATTTTTAGTAAATAAAATAAGTAACGAACCGGAAAACGCATTTCGTTTCATACACGAAGACTTTTTATTTTAGTAAATAAAATGAGTAACGAACCGGAAAACGCATTTCGTTTTATACACGAAGACTTTTATATTAGTAAATAAAATGAGTAACGAACCGGAAAACGCATTTCGTTTTATACACGAAGACTTTTTATTTTAGTAAATAAAATAAGTAACGAACCGGAAAACGCATTTCGTTTTACACACGAAGACTTTTTATCGGTGATCATGACCTACTAATTCCGACTAAGTAAATGATGGCCATTGCATGAATAATAGTAGATGTTTTCTTTTTATAAATTTAATTTTGTACCAAAATAATTAGAATGTATGGTTTTCCTGCATTTTTATGATGTGAAGAAGATACATCAGTCATTATTGATAGGTGATGATGATTGATTGATGATTTTAATATTAATAATTATTAACTTTAGATAGATTGAAAGATAGATTGATAGATAGATAATACTTTTATTGTAACATAATAACACAAATTTAAATAAAAGAGGAAAGAAAAAAAAGAAAAAAAAGTTACAATTTGGCGGTCTTATCGCTAAAAGCGATTTCTGCCCGACAAAAAATATATAAGTACCTAAATGGAACGCTGACATGTAACTACTATTATTATTGCAATGGCCTTAATTTACTTTGTCAGAATCAGTAGGGCCTGATCACCGATGAAAAGTCTCCGTGTTTATTTCGGTTACCTACGAAGCAGTAAGAAGGAAGTGGTTCACGGTTACGCAATATAATTTCGGTGATTTTCAATCCTCACCAGCTAAATCAGAATCAACATTTATTTGCTCAACCAATTTAAAAATCAATTTTCGACATAAAAGGGAAAAGCTATAAAGAGGTATTAAGTAAGTAAGTAGGTACTTTCGATAAACCAGAATCTTTCATTTGGTTAGAAATATAAATGTTGTTGTATTTCTTTGATTTTAGCCTTTTAGAAGTTGCTCAAGTATGTAAATTTAGCGGGCTGACCGCTCCGCGCATCAAAACATTCTCCATTTTTCGTGGACAAAAAAGAACTTTGCGATGAAATTTTAATTCTACGGCGTAGTACCTAAAATGTAATCAAAAAATAACTTGCCTCCTACCATTTTCCCTGCTACTGCTACATGTTAAGTTTTTCTTTGCTAAACATTTTCAGTTCGTTTGGGAGGAAGGCTTGTAGTGTTTCAATTATAAATTAAGTATTTTATGATTTATACTTTAAATTTTGTTATCTAAGATACAAAGCATGGTTATAGTTTACTTTTACACGACAACTACACAATAGAAATCTGGAAGCCTACTGTCACCTCTTAAAGCAGTATTATTTTAATATTACTATGCTAATTTCCCATACAAATTTTGCATAGCAAAATTAAGTAAGACAGATAAAGGAGGTGACAGGTAGGCCCGCTGTGGTCTGTACTTATCCTTCCGGGAAACGAGAATGATTTTTAAAAAAATTTTTATTGGAGACCGATTGCGCGTTTGTCCCCGATTTCACCTGTTGGAAAGTGATAATGTCAAAGTCAAAGTTAAAGTCAAAGTATTTTATTTGCAAAGAATAGGTATAAACAAGATGTAAAATATAAGTATAAAAATCGCTATTCAACTAATAAATATTAACATGCAAAAATAATTGATAATTAATAAATAATTAAAGAACTCATTTAAGCTATAATAACATTTTTCTAACAACCATATACGTAGCTTTCTTGTCATTAAACTTATAGGTCCCTGTTTAAATTGATTTGGGATAATGTTATATACTTTCATGGACCTAATAGAGTAACAACTTTTTTGATAAAGAGCAGTGTTTGGGCGGAATTCTAAGACAAGTCTATCACTGTCTCATGTGTTTCGAAGAAATACATCCTTGGCTCGTAAAAACAATTCTGGGTGCTGTTTGACAAACTTGTATATCTCCAATATGTACATACTTGGAATGGTTAGTATGCCTAACTTTACAAATAGTGGTCTGCATGAGTCAAATGGACCTTTGTTACATATGGCTCGTATGCATTTTTTTTTGGGCAATAAATATTTTATTTACATCTGTGCCATTGCCCCACAAGGGAAATATTTGTTGCGACATAACCATAATAAGCAGACAACGTCACTTTAAGAGACGTTTTCTTCGTTAGTCGTCTTAAGACATATACAAATCTATTGACTGCTACAAACCTTTTGAACATGGGTAGCAAAGTTTAGGCTTTCGCTTGGTTCTATTCCCAAGAATGTTACATTGTCCGCCCTTTTAATAGTTTTATCGCCCTAATGTACATTTAAATCATTCACTACACGTCCCTTCACATTAAAGTTTACAAAATTAGTTTTACTTAGATTAACATTTAGATTATTTGCATTAAGATACTGGATAATATTATTAAATGTTTCGTTTATGTCATCTTCATATTTCTCTAAGGCATCAAAATAATTAGATTTAATAATAATAGAAATGTCATCAGCAAACATTATACATTGGTTTTTAGTCACTTTTGGCAAATCGTTTATATATAATAGAAACAGTATAGAGCCAAGTACGCTGCCTTGCGGTACTCCGAAATTATTATTTAAAAAACTTGAACGATCTGACACAACTACGTCATCGCCTCCTATACCATTCACTTCCACACTTTGATGTCTATTGTCAAGATATGATTTTATCCAAGAGAGACAAATTCCGCGAATTCCATATCTCTTTAGTTTGTCTAGTAATACATCGTGTACAACAAAGTCAAAGGCTTTGGACATATCAAAAAACAATACAGTAGTTCGTTGTTTTCTGTCTAGACCTAAAATTACTTTATGAATGAGGTTAAAACACGCTAGTGAAGTCGACTTTCCCTGCTGAAAGCCATATTGTTCCGAAGCTTGAGTCTCTTTAAAAATTTAAGCAATCTTTTTTGCATAGTCTTCTCAAATATCTTGGACATAACGGATATTAATGTAACTGGGCGATAGTTCTCCACGTTAGTTTTATAATTCTTTTTGTATATTGGTTTTACTATTGAGTATTTGAGAGCATTAGGGAAACAGCCTTTCTCGAATGATAAGTTTATCAGAAATGTAACGACTGGTGCTAACTCGTACTTACAGAACTTCATTACCTTTGTCGCTACTTCGTCGTAGCCACAAGAATTAGACTTTTTTAAGGTATGAATAATATTTATAATCTCCGCCAACGTTACCGGTTCTAGGAACAACGAATTCAATATAGGAGCGATTAAAGGTAGTACCTTTCGCTTTTTATCGCCGTCATAAACGTACTCGTTGCCAGTTAGATTTGTGTAGTACTTATTAAATGCTTGCGCTATCTCCCTTTTATTATTAATGACGTTATTGTCATGTTTTATGCCAGAAATGAAAGTTTGTGGCATTTCCGTATCAGTTTCGTCCTTAATAAGTTTCCATGATGCTCTATAAATATTTTGGCTGCTTTGGAGAAACTTGTTATTGCAATTTTTTTGAGCTATTGATATGTACTTTCGCAGTATCTTTGAGTAACTTTTTTTTTTATTATCACTGTTTTTATGTTTATAATATTTAAAAGGCAGTGATCTCCTTACTTTTGAACAAATTTTAAGCCCTTAGAAATCCATTTAGTTTCGTAGAATTGTTTCTAATTTTAACTTTTTGTTTTGGAAAACAAGATTCATAGAGCGTGCCTAACAGCTCATAGAATTTATTAAATGTTACGTTCATGTTATCTGAGCTGTACATATGGGAGAACGATAAAAACCTCAAATACCCCCGAAACTTCAGTAGTTTTTCAGTACAATAATCTCTCCTGAAAGCGAACCAGTACTTGGCACTCTTATTATCTTTAACGGGAAATAATATTATCTGCGCTGTATCATGATCTGATAGGTAAAGAGGTAATAATGCCCCAGAAGCCAAATTTATATTACTTAAAATATTGTCAATGCAGTTCTCACCTCTAGTAGGTTCATTTATATGAAGAATTAGGTTACAATATTTGCAGACATCTCTCAAATGTTGAGATGCTCTCCCGTTTTCTCGATATTATTCTTGTCTATTGGAGTTCTACAAATGCTTTTCAATATTTGTATTTCTTTACTTAATCTTTTTATTTCTCTCCTAAATCCATTATTCTCAATTAACGTATTATCTAGTTCTGCTTGGGTGTTTAAAAGATTATTTTTAAGCTCATTTATCTCATCTCTCATTTCCTGCATATCTGTCATTCTAATTGTTGAGTAGTCTTCACTTTTAGATAAAATAATGATTCTTCGCTCTCGATGGATTTCCATGACGTACTCGTAGATTGAATTGGCGATGAGGTTGATGAAGTGGGTTTTGGCAAAGATGGAGTCGTTGGTTTTGCCACTAATATCGGTTTCTTTCGCAATGTAATATTTGTGACTGTGAGGTCGGGTGCTGTTGTTGTTGCTAGTACTAGATATTCATTTGACGAACAAGCATTGCACTTCCATACTAATCTTTTCTTAGTTTCCATTAATCTATAAAGTCTTTCCGAGAAGCCCATGCAATGAAAATGGTAGTATTTTTTACATTGTGAGCATAGAATAATGTCTTTCTTGTCGCTGGTGTTCTTGCATTTATCACAAGTAACATACTGTGGGTATTTTGTTTTGGCATTCATTATTGAGGTCATTTCGTTTCGTCTCATTTAATTTATAGCCAACAAACAGGTATTCTATGTTTTTCTACTTACATATTTGTTTTAATATTAACACAAATTACATAATACAATCCAATAAAAATATTAGTATTGATATTCCGCAGGTCACCCCCCTTCTTAAAAAAGGAAATTTTAATTTTTAATACTAGCGCATGATGGTTTTGTACATTTCGCAGAATAAAAACACTGCTCTAATCAAATTACTAGATCTCAAACTTCAAAGCAGAATTGTTCTAATTTTAAATAACAATATGATTGATTTTGTTTTGAAGTTCATTATGAACTTATGTCAGTTTTTGCGATCGCGCGGCAACCTTTAAGAGTAATTTGTGTTTGTTACTCTTCCTCACCATCATCGTCATTGGTTTCTTGGTTTGGAAAGTGGGTAAGTAAAGTAAACTGCAGCCTGATACTGTCCCGCTGCGGGGCAAACATCTTTGAAAATACCTTGAAATCAAGTCATCGCTACTATTGATGGGTATTGACTTATCCACCTGGATGATTAGTATTGAGAAGCTAAAGGTAAAGAGGACTAATTACTTGAACATAATATTGAAAATGTAGTAGGTAGGTAGTTGCTCTATGCACTGGCGACCGCACATTAAATTAACCTTTTGTCATACATCATCATCACCATAAAACGACTATAATTTAATTTAACCTACCTATTAATTTTATAATACTTATGATTAGAATGTAATAACTTAAACATTTATGTTAGATATTATTTTCTTACTTATACTTAGGTTTATGTAGCACTTATGATAAGTATTGAGATATAGTATTTTATTTAGAAAGACGTAATAAATGATTTATTTTTATTAATTTTACCTAGAAGTCGGAATCCATGCCACACCAATAAATCCTAGTAATATTATAAACGCGAAAGTTTGTAAGTATGGATGGATGTTTGTTACTCTTTCACGTAAAAACTACTGAATGGATTTGGATGAAATTCGGCATACACATATTTTATAACCTGGATTAACACATAGAATACTTTTATCCTGATATTCCCACGGGAACTGGAACCACGCGGGTGAAACCGTGAGCGGCCGCTAGTAAATAAATAAATATACCTACTCATGTAGACATATATTTTAATTTCAACTTCCAGACAAAACCGATAGGGTATTAAACATGGACAAAGGGAGAGGTAATGTTTTTTAAGTCTTATTTTAGACTGTTTCAGGAGGTAGAACCTTAGATTAAAACAAAAAGGGAAGATACGGCATTAGCGTCTCGTGAGTGAGCCGCCAAAATTAGGCCTAAAGGCACAATTTCACTTCAGTCACAATTTGCCGAGCGAACAGGCTACATCGCCCTATTGCATATATTCTACTGTGTAAAAAAGAGAAAGACGCTACTCCGCAGTGGCGTCGGAATCGGTCGTACGTACTCGTCTGTTGCGAAGCGACCGAGACGTCAACGCGCTACTCGCTAACTCCCTCGCGCTGACGTTGAAACTTACTGTTTTGTCTCGATCGCTCGATTTACACTTTATAGGTGTGCGTGTGTGAGTGTTTGCTTAAGTAGTTGAGTAGGACTATATTTTGAATGACTACAAGTAGGAGCATGCCGTAACAAAAAGGGAAGATTCCATTTTTGTTTTAATCTAAGGGTAGAACTCTTGATTAAATTATCTGGCAATCCATTTATAAGTGTAGGTACAAGCCATCTCCTCTCACGTTACTTTACTTAACCCAATGCCTTCCACGAAGACAGCTAGAGGTTGCTAACAATTGAATCTCTATTGTGTCTGTATTACGACAGCTGATCTCTTATGGCATGTACTTAAAAGGCAGCTATAATTCATAGACAAATAGATTCGCTCACCTTACACTAGCTACATGTTAAGACCGCCGTCGAAATTAGGTTAGCTGAGTACCCTCCGACGTTCACCATTTATATACATTAACGTTACATTCAGCTCCAGGCGGAGTCACGAAAGTATCACGATGTAAGTATATTATGTAACAGGTATCACTTTTTGACTGTTACATGATATGAAAGATAAAGAAACGTTGAAAGAAAGGTCTACCTCAAGTGGGAATCGAACCCGCGTCCTCTGCAATTCTATGTCCAATCCTATATCCATTCTCTTGGGGAAAGGTTGATAAGACACTGTTGCTATAAAAACAAAGTCAAAAGCGTTTGAAAAATTGATTTATTCTTCGTTCTTCCCACTGAGTTTCGTCCCACATAAAAAAATCCTGGTTCGTCCCAAACAAAATGTTTCCTTCGTCCGTCTAACCAATACCTCGGTGGCGGAGTGGTCAACGCAGCTGCCCGGATTGCGGAGGACGCGTGTTCGATTCCCGCCTGAGGTAGACATTTTTGTCAACGTTTCGTTTTCTTTGAGTTTATTTGAGCGTTTTTTAACGCAAATAATCAAATATTACGAATGTTACATAATATACTTAATCAAACGAGGATCGAAGAGGCATTTTTCGGGCCGGCAGGGTGAGGGTGACTGATGCTACGTCTCATACGCTGCACCAGTTGTCCTCGCTCTGGATTCCATTTCCACTTAAAAGAGTTCACGCATTTCGGTTGCCCATACAATTTTCCAAGTCGAAATTTTCAAATACCAATTAGCCAATTTTAATGAAACTTTGCATGCTAAAGTGAAATATAGGGATCTTAATAGTTTGTTGAACACATTTCTAAATCACGTTTTTTAACTGAGTTATAGCGATTTTAAACTTTCTATAGTGAACTTTAAATCGCAATAACTCAGCCAAATAAACCATTTCTAATAATGTTTTCAACAAACTATTAATATCCGTATATTTCACTTTAGCATGCAAAGTTTCATTAAAATTTGCAAATTGGTCTTTGAAAATTTCGACTTGGAAAATTGTATGGGAAACCGAAATGCGTAAACCCTCTTATCATCAGGTGGTTTGGTGGTTTGGGGGTCAAAGTTGCTCGCGTCCGTAGGTTTACCCTTGAGACCCTACACGTGATCCCTGGGTGGTGCTAAATGAGTGACACTGACTGAGTGGTATTAGAGCCACGCTGCGTTGCAGCACGCATTGGGCCGGCTCGCCCGCTCACCCTCTCACGAATATTCGGCGTGAAATAATGGCACTTGGTGCTGTTGTGTTTCGTCCGACCAGTGAGGGTTCCGGAGCCCCCCCCCCTCCTCCTATTCCTATTCCTTCCTTAAACCTATTCCTCCCTTAAAGGCCGGCAACGCGCCTGCGATTCCTCTGGTTTTGCGGGTGTCCATGGGCGGCGGTGATTACTCTCCATCAGGTGACCGGCCAGCTCGTTTGCCTACCTCTTTTATATAAAAAAAAAAGGTGAAATGGAGTCATTTGCCAGGCTTCATATAAAAAAATACTCAATGACTCGGCATTGACGGACATAATATTGCAACAGATTAAACATTTGTAGGGATATGTGGTCGTCTGTTAAATGTCGGACGAGCAGTGGACTAAAGTCACTACTGAGTAGAGCCCACGCAACTTAAGACGACGTTGCGGCAGGCAGGAAGGAGAAGGCGAGACGAAATGAACTACCTACTATCGGAAGGACTGGTAAGTTACAGCAGTGCGATTCTAAGTGAAAGCCTTGGTAGCAGCAGCTGCCGCAGCGCTGAGAACTGACTGTCTCATTCATATTCATAGAATTGCAAAGAGCCAGCAGATCACAGCCATGCGCGCAGCGTCTATGTGTCGCTTAGAGAATCGCATAGCAACCCTAATAGAGTAGAAGGAGGGTAGGGATGCCTTTGCCCAGTAAACCGCCAACAAACTTTTGATTGATTGATAGAAACCCGCACTGGGTCAGCGTGGTGGGCTAAGGTTCGGTCCCCAATACCTAACATAATCAGCCTTAAACGTCCCACTGCTGGGCACAGGCCGCCCACGTCGATCATGCACATGGGGATATTGGGTTTGGGTTTTGTTCTAGCCAATTTCATTTATATTTCTATTTTATTAACAAATTAAGTTTTGATTGTATTAGCAAATTCGGTAATGTTTTTTAATTGATTATTAATTTATATGTATTTTTATTTTTTTAAATCTGAACTGTTATTATTAGTTTTTTTATTACTGTAGTTTAATATTATCGTTTTTTTATGTAGTGTTAAGTATTCGATTATGCATGCTGTTTGCACAAATAAGTGGAGGTCCAGCATACCTATGTTAGAAAATGCTGTTATAGTTATTTTTAATTTTTGTTGAGACTCTGTTTTGTGTATAAATAAAATAAACCCACCACGCTGGCCGAATGCGGGTTGGTGGGTTTTTTTTAATGACTGTCATCTTACGACAACGAGCGGGACCCACGGCTTGACGTGCCTTCTGAAGCACGAAGGAGCTCGAGATATGTTTAATTTGGTTACCCATCCAGCGACTCGGCATTGCGAAAGTTTCATAACCGGCAAGATCGCAAGCCCAACGTGCTAGCTGCTGCGCCAATGAGCTCCTCATGATTTAATCCTAATTCTTAAAGTATCTTTATTTTATACTTACCAAAACTGAAGACTTTCCTTCAGTTTATTGGCTACAGAGTCACTGATAACAACTAACCATTGAACTGTTTTAAAAAAGACATGACAGACTACTTATAAAAAAAATTAACGTAAATAACATACAAAAACAAATACAGTCTTTTGTAAATATTTACATGCTTTATTTACAAAGCTGAAAGTCGAGTTCCAAAACATGTGTTACCAATCCGATTTTGGTAAGCTAAGATCTCTTTCAATTCTTATCTGCTCTAGAAACTACTACATTATTCTACGTAATTTACATTACGTTTTGAAAAAAACATTTGAACAGCGGAAAGGTTCCCATGCAAACATGAGACATCACTGTTTTAAATATACATGTTTCTTCCATTACCTTTGAAACCTAAAAAAGCATAATCTTAAAATATTATCTGCAATGCGAATCAAAAACACAAATACCTATATCAAAATTTTAAAAGGCAAATACATGTTGTAGAAAAAATACTTTTTTGAAAATTGCTTGCTTACAAGAAACAGATACACTACCGCGGTACCGGTTCGGAATACTGCCTTCTATCAAATCCATATAGAAATCCTATTTATAGGTATATACTGCATGTATGCCACCACTAAATCAAATATAATAACTATAATCACCGCCTAAACCGGAACACTCAACTCTTCAATAATTACCTGAAATCGGAAATCAAGTGCGCCCATGACTCAATGTGGAACCAGTTAGAATTAATGCAAATTAGCTGTCACGGAGGCGATAACAATTGATAAATTTGTTATCAATCGCATAAAGCACTAGCCGTTATCATACTTGATTGCGGCGGTCTCGATTGTACTAGTAAAGATTTGAAAAGCTTTTATACAAGTATTACGCTTTGGAACATGGGGAATTTTAAAGTGATGGTCGTACTAGGTGGATTTACCCCGGTTGCCGTTCTTCACGTCACGTCCGCGTCGGTCGTACAAGTGACAATTGATTTACACGTCATACAACGTGAAAAAGCATTTATGCAGGCCGCCTTAGTGTGAGCGTTCGGCATAGCGTGGTAGCGCTGTGATGAACGCTTTCACTTCTTGGGCTTCACTGGCTGCTTTTCATCAGGCAGAGTGAGGCCATTATGGCGTGCCACAAAAAAAAACAATTAAAACTTAATAATTACGTATTATACACGTTTCGTTATAATACTCGTAGATGTTTAACGGGCTTTTAAAGCAAACTGACTAGTATTGGCATCCTAGGCACTTTGGGTACTTAAAAAGGTATTTCTAAGATTCTCATATAAATCAAAGAACTATTGTCGTTTTTTGTGCATTTTCGTGAAATGACTCGGCCACTCGTGTGTGGCAACCAAAAGGTTCTTGTTGATATGGTTGCCATAGCCTTTTGACGCTTAACGATTACTATCACTTACGCGTTATTGATCCTGTCGAAAGCTATCTGCCTTTTTGGAAAACCCTGACGCCTCATGGGAAAATTTTTTCGACAGGAAAATAATATTCGCGACAGAATATTCTTGTGGCACTGTTCGGAGCTCTCGGGGTTTTCAGGCAATTTTGTTGCCCGCTACTTTAGCCTTTACAACACCACCGAATGCACTGTAAAGACTGATTGCAAGATAATCGAGTTATAGAGTGCTGGTTTCGATTTTAAAGTCTCAATGTCATACGATGCTCGTTGTATTTTATTTTATATATTTAGAAAATTACCAACCAATCTTGTTCCTTGGGTGTCCTAAAAGGCGACTAACGAACAGAAGACTGCACATACATCCTACAGCAGAACTCAGCGGGCTCACCACCTATCACGCTGAGCACATGTGCAGTCGTTTTTAGGTGAAACAAAACAGTAAATTATAAAATAAATAATAAATATATTTTTATAATAAAAACAGTAGCAGTGGACTTGCAGTCGCGGTTCTCATTGCCTAGTCTCTATCTAACACTTTGTGGATAATTTAATAAGTATGTAGTTCGTTTATTTAATCCAATGTACAATAAAATGCAATTTATTAGACAAAACTATTTTCATAGACATTCGCGATTATTTAACTTCGATAACTCGTTCGAAAGGTCCATCAGTTAGGTCGTTAGTGTTAATCGAAATGTGTCAATTCGCAAGTTTTTGTCTATGCAAAGGTATACAGAATGGCGAGTGCGTTAATTTAACAGGTGCAACTGTCGTGCAGTCCGTGAGGGCGACACGGACATCTGCGTCCATCGGCGTTCCACATGCGTGCCTTGCTTAATTATAATATACGGTTTGTTGATTTCGATTCGTTGCCTCGGCAGGAACTCAGCTCAGGTTTAATACGAAAAAATCATGTTATACGTACACGAACTTGGTTTTCTAAGTTTATTCCGTGCTAAGGAAGGCAGGTACCATAACACTTTAACCACTCACTCGTGGAAATTTTCTGACACAAAAATTGGCGCAACTGTCAACGTCAAATTTGACAGAATCGAGCACAGACTATGCAATATTTTGCTATCAGAATGCATAAAATGTACCACAGAACCGAAATAATCAAACTTGTTCATACTAAAGTAGTCTGTAAGTCTATGAAAACACGGTACAAAGTAAAGTGTGTTTTTGTAGGTGCGGTCTCATGCAACCGCTTGGGGGCTGAGAAGCGTCATGAGTCCCTGGTGATTGAAAAACATTAAAATGTCTAGTTTGTACGGTTTTGTAGCATTCAATGTGTTAGGATTGAAGTATACGGTTTGAGCTAAACATATTCACTTTAATCAAAACCTATTCACGAGCAAACGTAACTCAACTTATCGCATCACGAAAAATCTATTCCATTTCAGACAGATTTGATGCGTATTTTCAATAGGCGGACGGTCAAAATTCTTATTACTTATAACTCACAAATCCCCATGCCCGAATATTCTGTCATGTTACGTAATGAAAATATATCCAAATCCAGTAAGTACTGGAAGGGTCTAAGAGATTTTGTGATAATTCAAAATGTTAGTTGTGCTTGCGTCGTGGAGCTTATGGAATGAACTTCCTGCAAAGGAGTGTGTTTCTTCAGAAAGGGCGTGAAAAGGTATGAACTGGATCGGCGAAGTGTAAATGATGCCTATGTTGTCGCAGCGTTCATAGTTTACTATAATCGCCACCCATCAAGCAGGCCGTAAGCCTTATTACTTTTTTATACTGAATGGCTGACTGTTAAACCCAAACCTACGACTTCTTATTATTAACTACTGTTTAAATTGTTTTTTTTTGCATTTTTTATTATATTTTGCAGTTTTTTATTTGACTACAATCACACATGATGGTTAGTGATGGCGTTTGCTTCATCATCAACAACATCATCATTGGCCTTTGCGACTTCAGTACCTATAATCATATGATCGTTTGTTGCCGGAAATAAAGAATTAATATTATTATTATTTATGGAGCAACATCTGACATACATCGCTATTTTCATTGACACGCTTGCCTAGAAGTTACATCTGTTCACTCTTGAAGACCAATACTTGAGATAAAACACAGACTCAGGCAAAGAGTTCCACAGCTTTGCGTTGATGGAGGAATCAAATTAAACAATTCCATAGCACACTCTCCGAAGTGTATCCGATAAAAAACTGATAGACATGCGACTTGGTACCAACGTTCTAAGCTTCATAAGCCGTGTCCACACCAGCCGAGCTTCTGCTTCCTGCTGGCGAGCCGTGGCACCAGAGGCAAATTTGAAAGGTTGCGAGCGGGCCCCGCGAGTCAAAGTAGCCCAGTGCAACCTTTCTGCCTCGGGTGCCACGGCTCGCAAGCAAGAAGTCCGAGCCATACAGCTCGCGAGCCGTGCTCGGCCGGTGTGGATACGGCTATATATATAGTCATCGTCGATAACATTTCTGGCTCTTTTGTCAAATAAACTTCATTGCTCCATGTTTGTATTAACGGATCGGATTATTTTCAGTTATGAAGACAAGCTTAATTAATATCAAGTTTTTATGCAAGGTCTTTAGAAATATTATATATTCTTTATAATTAAAAATTCAAGAAAACAATTGCTAATATTATATTATAATTTCAATTTTACCTTAAATGAATTCTAACAATATAAATAAGAAAGGTGATTAATTATCTTCCTTGTGATTTACATGAGCAGAAAAGCGATTTTGGTAAAACATTTTCACAATAAACAGGATATCAAAGATTCCAAACATTTCGTACAGAAAATTGTCATAAATGGTAAAATAAATAGACAGCAAACGAAAGCCGGCCTCTGGGTTCTTATTACAAAAGAGAAATCTATATAAATATTTAGGTAGTTTATTATCTTACGTACGTAGCTTCACAAGACGTCGCGTCTTCCATATACATTGAATGTTACGTACGTAAGATGATCGAAATTGTATTATTAAATTGTACCTTTGAATGGTAAAATTAATAAGAACGATAAATTAAACAAATAAAATATAAATCTTTCCATAACTTGCGAGATGAATTATGTCTGTGAAAGCGATAGCATTTCGGTACTGAATTCAGTTTTGATTTCATGATTTAAGTCATCCATTTTAAAAATCAAAGCAATTGATTTTAATTCGTGTCGGTTCAAAAGTGTAATTAAACATAAAATGTAAATAATATGTATGATGTCTTATAAACTAGAGGTCTCAATTTTTAGAGGTCCAAGATTTCAATATTCGATTTGTTGTCAAACAGAAATCACTTTCAAGCTACAAAACTGCCTAAATTTAAATCGTTCTGAAGTTTTATTTCAAATATTTATTTTTGTGGTATTAATATTACTATTATTATTATTTCAACCATGGTCGTCCCACTGCAGGGCAAAGGCCTCCCTTCCCTTTTTCCAATCTTCACGATTAAGGGCTCTTGATGGCCAGTCTTTGCATTAGGAGTCTAGCTCTATTGTGGTATTGCAATAAAATATTATTTATAGCTATCTATCTATCTATCTAACTTAGTGAAAGTCCTTGTATGTAGAAGATTCTGTTGCTCTTTTTTGTTTAGCCGTTTTTGATTAAATTTTATATTATTAAATTCACCCTTTTTCCCAATTTATATCGGTGCCTCTTTATTAATAATTCAGTCCGCGGACAATTTTACTCGCATAATCGAGGTAGTCACAGAATTCCGATTTTTCAACGGTATATGTTTTTTTACTGATTGAGTGAGAAGGTGTACATTGTATGTGTTCATGATTTTTTTATTAAGCTTTGTTCAAAGCTATTCAAATGCCAGTGCCAGTACTACGCCCATTTAAATGTAATGTACACGAGACGTGACTGCGGAGTCAGCTAATCCTGCACAAAACGAATAACAATAATGACATCAAAACGAAACTTTACCAGGATAAAATGTTTACTAGAAAAAAACAACCAGTCACAGGAAAGCTCGAACGGGATCCGAACCCGTTACCTTTGGATTGCCGGTCCACTGCTCTGGACCGGCAAATGGAGCAGTGGACCGGCAATCCAAAGGTCACGGGTTCGAATCCCGTTAGAGCTTTCCTGAAACTGGTTGTTTTTTTTCTAGTAAACATTTTATCCTATATCTATATAGCATTGTGAATGCAAAAATATCAACAATAAAGAAACTTTACTAGCCAAAACGAGACATGAGTGTATTAGTAATCTATGTTTGTTTTAAATTAAAAACCTGAACAAAACTCCTGTTTCTCGTCTGACGTTTTCCTGAAGTCATAAAGTACGATAAGATAAAATGCTATTTTGAATAACAGAATTCGACGTTGATTCGGACAAGCATGATCTAAACCAGTATTAAACACGGTACTGTATTCTGTCCTTATGTATTTCAGGCACAGAATAGATTTCAGATCAAAACCGGTATTTATTACATAATTATACTGTCAAAAATGCACAGAACCCAGAGGAACTTATGTCAGCATGTTACATGATGGAGTCTGCCTACCCTTGACTATGCACAGTACGCGCAGACCATGTGCAGTACGTAAGTATCCATACATAAATCTAGCTAAATACAGACTTAGCAGCAGATCCGAAGTAATCTCGTAAATCTTAGTCGACAGAGATAACTTTACCTTCTTGGATCGCTATTTAACTTCTTCTTGGGATAAATTAAACAACACGTTTCCGTGGCCTAGGAACTTTTTATTGTATTTCGTGCCAAAGCACTCGAGGTTTTAAAGGAGACTGGGTTATACTGAGCGTGTGGCTGTAATGGGCGGAAACGAGTGACGAATACAGTAGAGGCCTTTACAATTTTTTACAGAATTGTTTTCGTATAGTGCAACGGGCTAGTACAGTAACAATATTATGTTCTTCTTAAAATGTTTTGAGAACAAACCAAAAACGTAAAAATAACATTTCTTTTTAAATCCCTTGATTTATAATGGTTCTACCAATATCGACAATATTTTTTCTGAGTGTTTTACCAACATTATTGGTTGTTCAAACGAATCCCAAAATAATTAAATAATGATATTTTAACGTATAACAATTTATTTTGCATACTTATTATATTTTATACTTGTCGCGTAGCGGTGAAATAATACAACCACTCCCTCTCTTCCCTTGGGTGTCGTAAAAGCGACTAATGGACTAAAGACTGCATCCAACAGCATAGAGCAGCGATGAGCTCACCACCTGTCACGTCGCTATTTGATGAAAAGTGGACTATGGTGGAGAACTGCTTTTGCTGTCCTCATTGCCTTGTCTCTGACTAACCCTTCGGGGATAATAGTCGTGATTAGGTATATGTATGTATTAAAGTTAAAACGCCCAAAGCGGTATGATTAAAAAAAAACGTCGATCGATACATTACTGGAAAACTGTCCTAAGATTACAAATCACAAAATGTGGAAATATCTAAAGCTCAGAATTATGTAAGCTATGTTATAAATATTTGTTGTTTTTTTTTCAAACTTTAACAAAAATAGTTGTTTATATCCAGCACCGCGAGATGGGTTTTTCAGTTCCCCAGTCGACACAAGTGAAACTGTGAACTGGGTCTTAATTAGCTCCCACTGGCGGCTCTGTGGGTGACAGCTAACTATTATGACTGCGATGGCCATTGTCCAAAGGCATCTATTCTAACACACCACGTAAGACGGTTATGGCAACGCTATTCGATGTCAAATATAAAAGGGTTTAAAAAAGGTAAATAAAAAACGATTTTCTAAGAAAAATTATAAAACAATTTTCACGGAATTTAACGTTTAATTACTACATACATTCGTACCTTACCTTTATACGGCTGAGCAAAGGCTTATCAATAAAATCAAAACGTCGTCGCTACAAATTATAGCGATTGGCTTTTTCCCCCACGCTTGTCAAATAAGGGTTGACGATTACAATACTGGTAGAATAAAAAGTCAGAATGATCAGTAGTCTTGTGATTCCCGGCACATGCAAACGTCTCCGAGACGTTAACCGATTGCAGTGTCAACCAACATTATTCTTTGTACCTATATTATTTCTTATTTTTAACAATATGAATAATTCGTCACTAGCTGTATGTTTAGCACTTAATCTGTATAATATATATTTAAAAGATTTGTGGATTTTGAAGTTATAACCTTCCTTAATTTCTTCAAAACCCGTCCTTCCGTTGGAGGTTCCGGGTTTAATTGCCTGATATAGGGCTGAGCGCTTTCCTACTCCGGCGACCGAAGCGAACCAAATTCTACAAACACTGAAAAATACTTCCACTTCGATCAATCCGATTTCAGTACCATTCTAGGTACTGAAATCGGAATACAAAAGACTTATTGTCCTGTTTCGATTAACCGATGTTATATTTTTAATTTTAAACAACAAGATAGACTAACAGTCTCCATTCAAGTAGATTTTGCTTTGTTTTCTTATCTTTTGTTTCAAACCAAACAATTGACTTTTATTCATTACTTTTCTGCTTTCAAAATGACTTATTGCGGAATAAGTTGCAACAAATAACCGCATAAAAGTATCAATCCATGTTAAAGTTATTAAAGTTCAATCTAGCTTAGCTCTCTCGCATGGGTTAGTAAAAAATGATTCCCTTACCAAAGTACTTAAAGTAGAATCCGCATAAAAGGAAGCTTAACATATTATACTTATGCCGGCAACTTTCGCAGTTAGAACAAGTTATGTGGTATTAGGAATATATTAGCGAACTTCAATAGTTCCTAGAACATAAGTCGTAAAAAACAGCCTCCGATATCTTCACTTTTCATGTGAGTTTCATTATTATGAGACACCTTATTCTGACGTCATCACTATCTTTTTCAGTGGCCTGGTGTAGGGCTCACTAAAAGAATACACGAAGGCAAAAGCCTTTTACACCCAAAGGAAGAGAGGAAGCCGCACTAACGGAGTAAAGACTCCAACAACATAGAGTGGCGATGAGCTCACCACCTATTACGTTAAACACATGTGCAGTTATAATTTAGTGAAAGGTGGACTATGGCAGTCGACTGCTTCTGCGGTGCTTATTGCCTAGTCTCTGTCTCTGACTAACCCCTTGAACTCAAACTCAAACTCATCTCAAACTCAAAAGATATTTATTCAATAAACTTAATTAATAAGTACTTTGAGAGCTGGATGAGAGTGGCCGCGGATTGTGCTCAGTGGTGTGTTGTTGGAGAGGCCTATGTCTATCAGTGGAGCAGTATAGTCCAAACCTTTTTAACCTACCACCCATTCAGGACGTCATGTTTTAACTGTGGCAATGAACGGGCGCAAGAAACCACAGCGCACAGAAGCAACGACATTAACTTTAACAAAAAAAAATATCTTTCATCAAACACGAGTAAAACCAAGGAAAGAGTCAGCTATAAGAGTCGAAATGAAAGTCATTCAGTTTTTGTATTTGCTTATTAAATTATTTTTTATCTCTTCATAACCCTATGAAAAGGACTAAGGAATTTTATGACATTCTGCCAACGGTTGTTTGTTTATTCATTATTAGTATCCATTTGTGTTGTATCTATTTATCTATTTTATGTAAGTAAAATATAAATCAAATTTCAATTTATGTGGATTTTCCATAAATCGA
This sequence comes from Scoparia ambigualis, assembly GCA_963921215.1. Lineage (NCBI taxonomy): Eukaryota > Metazoa > Arthropoda > Insecta > Lepidoptera > Crambidae > Scoparia > Scoparia ambigualis. The sequence continues at coordinate 24,071,873 of OY992522.1, read as the reverse complement.
ACCTGGGATCTCTGGGGCAGACTCCGGTCTAACCACAGAGGTGGTTTTTCTTTTCCTTTAAAACAGCATATTTTTAATACACTTCCATTTTCCTCACGCCTCCATTACAAAACGAATTGCCTCTTGCGAATTTTACTTATCGTTAAATTTTTATAAAATTAATTCAATAATTAACACGACGAATCTTATTAAGCGATCGTAGAAAAATGGACAGGTGTTTTCTTTGATTATGATTACGGTCTTAAGGTAAAATGGTTTGAAAAATACTCCGGTACAATAGCGAGCAAACTCATGAATTTCTTATAAGGGTGGGTCTTGTTACTCTTTTGATTAGGTTGAAAACGGTTGAATACTGTTTAAAAATAAACTTTTTAGTACCCGTAATGTCACTTGAAGACTAAAATATAGCGTATTTTTTATTATACGGTAATATAATGGTTTTTATAGTTAATCATCAGTAAGGCGATATTAAATGTCGGATACTCATAGACAACCAAAAACTAAAAGTAATTCCGTAAATTATTACTCCATTGTTATCACCTTGGTGGCAGAGTGTCATAGCGATCGCGGTTTGATATCCGGAGATCCTGGGTTCAATTCCTGGGTTAGGCTAATCTTTTTAAATGCAAATCAAATCTTTTTTAATGGTTTGTCATCACCAACCCGCATTTAGCAAGCTTGAAGGCAATACCCATAAATTGTGGTGATGACATGATTTCAAGCCTCCATCGCCGCTATATGCTTTTGGATGTATTTGTCCGTTAGTCGCCTTTTACAACACCGAAGGGAAGAGATACGTTGGTAATATAAATCATTCGCCACCACACAGCTGTCTAAAATATTTATATTATTTTTAACGAAGAAGCGTTTTATCTAAATCACAATTTAATGTTAAATGAAAAAGCCGAAAATGGAAACGCGTTTCTTTCGGAATCTTTAACTACTGAGTAACTTTTATAAGAAAGAGAAAACACTAAGGGTGGATTCGACCAAACTGGAATAAGACTTACTCCGAGATTAGTCTATACAAATTCGGCGCTTAATCTAGGTATAAGACCTTATTCCAGTTTGGTCGAATCCACCCTAAGACAACTAAGCTAAATAGGAGATTTTCTTAATTACTGTTTATAACGTTAATCTATTAAGGTGATATTAAGCTAGACGGACATACTCGTAGAATAAGCCGTACCACTACCACCATATCTAGATACAATCCTGGAAATCGCACCGGGACTTATGGGCACAAGAACGTTTGTCTTACCTAGAGTCGTTATTAAAATGTTGAAGATAGTTGACAACCTCTGGTGAGGAATTCGGCAACGTGGACCACTGCACCACCGAGGTATTAGTGAAACTTGTCGAAATTCTTCAATGCTTTCAACTTAAGAGGCCTATTACCTACATCTCGAATGTGATTTTTGCGTAAAATGCCCATTTTCACATTTTGTAGTAATTTTACAGTTGTATTAATCGTTTTTATTGAAATAGGATAATAAATTTGTGCATAATATTACAAATCTACATTCTGTAAGCATAAGTTGAATTCGGACGGCCGGCGCATCGCATTTTGTAGTAATTTTGCAGTTGTATTTATCGTTTTTATCGAAATAGGATAATAAATTCATTATAAAATCTTTATTCCTCATGAAGTAACAATTACTCTGGTATAAATTTCGCTCAATAATATTATCGTAGATAGAAGATATTCACAGTTAACTTATAGCGATTTTCGAAGTTTTTTAATATAAAATAAGATTTTTTTCCTATATAAAATCGATGATATCTAAAAATTCCGAGGCCGCTACGTACTATTCGACTATATAAGAGATAACATTATAATTTTTTATTTCATTTGTTTAGAACAGTAGTTCAATCGATGAGCTCAAAAAAGTGCCTTCGCGCACTTTATAAAAATCTTTCTCTGCAATTTTGTGTTTAATTAAAAAGTTAAGCAAAATTTACAAAAAGCGAGGCCGCTACGCACTATTTAAATAGCTATTGTACATTATTCAATAAGTCATAATTGTAAATGTATTTTAGTTTCTGAGATCCATAACGCGAAAATTGACCATTTTACGCAAAAATCACAGTCGAGATGTAATGGGCATCTTATGTTTTTATAGCAACTAGTGTCTCATCAAACCTCTTTGAATTTACACCATAAGAGATCTAAACGAAATATTTTTACAAATATTTTAAACTTTAGTTTAATTGAATGTTATTAATACAAAAAATAACAAATACTTATTACAGGAGTCGGTAGTTTTCGTCAACAACAATAATAGTTTTAGTAGTATCTTTATTCATTGTTAATAAAACATTGTAAGTTATTGCGTTTAAAAGTTTACGTAAACGCTACACGAGCGGAAGTCAGTTATATGCAAAAGCATACATGTCAATGTATACATTCTGACGAATTTGGTTTGCAAAACTGCTGTCTAGAATATTTACTACACCTAAATATAAGAAGAATTACAACCGAACGCAACGTGACAAAGAAAACTTCAACAATGAGTACGAGTGCTAAATAATTTAGACCGAGACGAGAGAATTAATTACGCTCACGAACATCTCACCCTTAGTTTTAATTAAATAAGTATACTGGGCTTGTAATAAATAACCACGTAATTGTCTGTTTTGCATTAAAACAACGTGTTTGAAACATGTTCTGGTGTTCACGAGCAAAGACAATAATTTATATACAACTTCAGAACTAATGTAGTAGAGGCTCTACTTTCAAAACGTAGCGTAGTCTAATCTTAATACTATTTTAACCTGCTGTACTGTCTTTAGTCTCATATATTAATAAAGGCAGATAGAAACAGTATCAGTTTTAACCCTCTCGGCGTATAACGTCACGTTCGCAAAATGTCAACCAGATTTTAATTTATACCACGTTTCGTAATAACAGAGACAATGATTGGAAAAGTGTAAAAAACTTGTTCTATGATACGGAAAGAAACTGCATTAAACTTGGTTAGTTTTGATGAAAACCAAACTAAGAGAAACTTGAAATATCAGGTAATAGGTATGTCTGTTTTGTTCAAGATGTTAGTATAGCATTTCATTTTTTACTTTGTAAAATAAGAAAAGTTTTTATTTTGAACCGACGTATCAACGTAAATAATTGAGTTGGTAGGTTTATTTGCTTTAGTTATAAGTTTAGTTAAGTAGTTTAATTTTATTTAAGTACTTATTTAAGTTATGTTGTTGTTTTATAATATTTTGTTTGGTTATAATATATTAATTAGATTTGTGTTAGTTTTGTGTATACTCGTAGCAAGAAGATCAGTAAGTAACTATTAGCTATTGTTTAAACAAATATGTCTTTACTGCTTAAAAGAAAACGATAACGAGTATGTTGAAAAGTATATTTGTGATAAGTTTTCTTGCCTGTATTACCGGGAGAATAAATTGACTGCCACGTAACTCAAAATCAACAAAAAAAAAATAAAAAAGGTTGTCGTAACATTACCGTTTTGATGTTTAAAACGCTTACCTACCTACAAAAGTTATGTATTTTAATGAGAATCCTTTGGATGCAAATTTAGTATTATGCGTGAATAAATAATTCATTGACACATCAAAAGTCCCACGTTGTTTAATCGCGAATTTAAAATACGAAATTAATATTTTATCAAATGATTTTAGCTTGAAAGGGACTTGTTGTCCTCTAGGTTTTGTTGAACAAAACTAAGATTAGGATTTTTTATGGAGCAATAAGAGTCACTGGTAAGCGTTTAAACACAACGAAGGATTATGATTAAACACCGTAATATTATTTTTCTAAATCACACACAGATGTGTGTGTGATCTAAAGTTTCAATGTGTGCAATTAGTATATACCTATGTAAATAATCCTCCTTATCTGAATGAAACTTAGAAGTCTGTCAGTTTACTGTTTTTTTTGATGCTGCAACATTTAGCTGATCGTGTTTAATTTCGTCGTACCAATGTTATACTCGTAATATTAAGTTAAGGAATTAAGCCAAAATGTGCTACGACGATTTTATTTTAATTGCAATCATAGGCGCACTAATTAACTTCAGGAATTGTTATAGGAATGAGGTAATAAAATAATGAAATATGACGTCACAAGTAACATAATCAACATAATGTCAGGAAACGTTTTGAAATAATTAAATACGACGTCACAAGTAACATAATCAACATAATGTCAGGAAACGTTTTATCTAATATTTTATTGCATTTATAATTATTTCATTAAAAGTATCGAGTTTGATATGCCTTTTTTGAGTATACTTCCGATTCTTCTACTACTAAAACTGGTATATACCGTTTTAGATTTAATAGTATTTTCAGAACTTTTGCATGATAGCTTAGGAAATTCACTTTTTTATACCCGCTCCTTTGTATTTACAATTTATAATGTACTAGCGGCCCGCCCGCCCTTCGTCCACGCTAACTTAGAAAGACCGTCATAGTTCAGCCATTAAAAAAAATATCTACAAAATATAAACCAAAACCATCCTCAGTTAACGCTCTATCTTTTAGTAAAACCGCATAAAAATCCATTACGTGGTTTAGAAGAATAGTGCGTTGCCAAAGACAGAGGAAAACAGCGACTTTACTTTTTAATATGTAATGTTGAAGCTGTATTGCTCTGCAAAATACTCGTAGCCTATGGTAACTAACACTGAAATACCGACCTGCAGTTTCATACAATAATTTAATGCATGTTCTATATTCTTTACGGGTTTGGTAATAAATCTCGTTATAAGAATTTCCATATGTTACAGTTTAATTTTAATAAAAAGGTTTCACAGATAAAAGTGTTAATTGTAGATTATTAAGTATTTTTTTATAAAGTTGAAAAATAGATATAAACATATTTTAAGTCTATTTTTGAAATAAAAATAAACGTAAAGGTCATTGGAGGTAATAATTTTTATCTTAGCCCAACTTTTCAAGCCGGAACGGGCGCTTTAGAGCTCAGGCGATCGTTGAAAACTTTCTGATGTTTCAAAAGTTTGTGACGAAATCACATTTAGATTTTTGTAGTAACATAATAGGTATTAAAAAGATGATTATGGAAATGTACCCTTTTAAGTTTGTTTTCTTTAACATTTTATTTAAAATGTTTTTTTTTATTTTAAGTAAAATTATTAATGTTTAAAAAAACTTTTTAACTAACATATTTTTTTCTTTAACTCCAAATAAATAACTGTTTTACTAATTCGAAGTTTGTATAACCAGAAAAAATAACCGGCCTTAATTTAGACAAAGTAAAATACACTGTGTATAAAAATGTCAAATTTAAAAAATGTTACATATTCCACTTACTTGGATACGTGACAAGTTGTGACGACGGACAGCAACGACCAGCCACGACCACCGCAACAAGTGTGTTGTGCGTCCGCCCGCCCTAGCCGCCGCTTTTATACGGGCGGGCGCCGCCCTCGGCCGCCTACCGCCCTAATCATCGCGAGAATGCTACTAACATAGTTTGCATTTCAATCTGACGAATCAAAAATGTCTTGATTGTTGCGTCGCCGTACATTTTTAGAGTTATGACGAGTTCGTAATTATGTCATAATGTACGTGTATAAAATTGAACTTAATTTTTATTCATTTGTGATAGGTCAAATAGAATAATGACACATTTAGTGCCTCGATTTTGCTATTTTATAACTTCTTTAATCGTGTCTCAGCCATCTTTTTTGACATTTAAGCATGTGCCAGACGGTTGTAATCCAGCGTACCAACAGGGGTGACCTCAGTGGGAACTTGGTTTCCATCCGCGGATTGTGTTTGGATTTGGATTACATCCGTCTGGCACATGCCCTAAGATAAGTCTATGATGAGATCGCTGAGACGCGATTGTAAGTTTGAGGCACTAGCACATGAGTAAATACCAGAATATTTACTCATGTGGCACTAGTGTTGTTTTACAGTGTTTATAGAGAAATTAGTATAATGATATAAAACATATATTTCTCACAACTTTACTAATAAAATTTTTTAAAATTGATTAAAATTACAATGCCCTTATTTTATTTAACCAAACCATATAAAAATTAACGCGATAATGAACGTTATTATATTAATTGGTATCAGGTTCATTGGCATTTTTAAGCTTACGATACTTTCAGATATTATTATTTGATAATGATAATGGAGGGGCTAGATGGCGTTACGGCTTGTGTGTTCGGGTTGCAATCTTGCAAGTTAAGCAGCTTTTGCATTGGCAAGTCATCGGATTTGTGGCTTAATTAAATACAATGTAATTTTGGTCTTGGCTGTTGCCGTAAAATGGCAGTTGTTGATGGTATTGTGGTAGTGGTATTCTACTAACCTGCAATGGGCCAGATTGTTGGGTTATGGTCTGATTCCAAGCAATTCCATGAGCTACTGCGGAAGGGCTTGATGGACTTTCAAGGGCCCTGATGGGCCCTGCTGGGACGTTTGTAAGTTTGTACTGACACGATTGGACTAATATTATCATTATTAGCTAAAGATGATGACTTCATAAAATAATAATTGTAAATCGTAAAAGTAAAAACATAAAAACAATAAGGTGCATAAAATAAATCAATAATTGTCAACACGTTAATTATAACATATAATTAAAATAAGCTGTAAGCTGTAACCGATCTTTTCCCTTGGGTGTCGTAAAAGGCGACTACTTATGTATGTAGTCTTAAGTTTATTAGTCGTATTAGTCGCCTTTTAGCCCATCGCCACTCTATGATGCTGGATCCGACAGCATAGAGTGGCGATGGTCTCACCACCCATCACACTAAGCACATGTGCAGTTGGTATTTGGTAAAACCTGGAGTGTGGCAGTGGACTGCCTTTCTGATCCAATGGCCTGGTCTCTGACTTGCCCTTCGGGGATATTCATCATCATCATCATCAGCCTATACTCGTCTACTGCTGGACATAGGCCTCTCCAAGAACACGCCACTGAGCACGATCCGCGGCCACTCTCATCCAGCTCTTGCCAGCCACCTTGCGAAGATCGTCGCTCCACTTTGTCTGAGGGCGTCCTACGCTACGCATGCCGATACGCGATCTCCACTCCAGAACTCGTCTACCCCAACGGTTATCGGTTCTGCGACTGATATGGCCGGCCCACTGCCACTTCAGCTTGCTAATCCGGTGGGCTATGTCGATTACCTTGGTTCTCTGCCGGATCACCTCGTTTTGAAACCGATCCCTCAGAGAAACTCCGAGCATAGCCCTTTCCATTGCCCGCTGAGCGACTTTAAACTTGTGAACCAGCCCTTTCAGTGTCCACGTTTCGGCTCCGTATGTCATGACGGGTAGGACGCACTGATTGAAGACTTTCGTCTTTAGACATTGCGGAATTGGCGACGTAAAGACCCGACGTAAATTTCCCATACGCAGCCCAGCCCAGCTGTATCCTTCTGTTGGCCTCTTTCTCGAAGTTGTTTCTACCCATCTGTAAAATTTGCCCGAGATAGACATATTCCTTTACAACTTCGAGAGCACTGCCTTGTATTGCAATCGGTTCCGGGACGACATGTTCGTTGAACATAACCTTGGTTTTGTCCAAGTTCATCCGCAGACCGATGCGTCGGGGATATTAGTCGAGAGTATATGTACGAGTATATTCATTAACGAGTATAAACAGTAACCGTGTCGCTTAGCGGTGAAAGAATACTACCCTTCCCTTGGGTGTCGTAAAAAGCGACTAACGGTCTAAAGACTGCACATTCATCCAACAGCATAGAGCGGCGATGGACTCACCACCTGTCACGCTGAGCACATATTCAGTCGCTATTTGGTGAAAAGTGGACTATGGCAGAGGACTGCTGTTGCTGTCCTCATTGACTCTGACTAACCCTTCGGGGATAATAGTCGTGATTTTATTTATGTATGTATGTATAAACAGTATAGTAAACAATTTTGGTCTTACGACAACAGTGTCCTTTTATTTTTTATTTCTTAATGTAGTTTTTTTAAATAATATTTATATACCTTTTGTAGAAGATGAGAGACTGACCACCCCAACGTGGCTATATAAGCCGGAGCGCGCCAGTGCTCGCCCCTATTTCGCCGCCAACCGTCGTCGTGTTCAGAGCTCTCTCACTTTACTTATTTTGCGTCTTGTTGCTGACCTAATTATTTTCCGTGATTTTGTTATTCGAGTCTGTTATTTTTCTAAAAAGTTATTAAATTATTTTAGCCGTTATTTTTGTCTTTTTAAAAAAATAATTTCCTTCGGCATTTACAAGACTTTATATATTTTATTCTCGGAATACACAATATTGTATTCTGAGATTTTATTTATATTAGGGATGCCTTTAGATAGCAGTTTGTTAGTCTATAAGTTTTACATATACATTGTCGTTCTTTTTTTAAACTGTTATCAGTTGTGTGTCTTAAGAGGCATATTACATCTCGACTGGGATTTTTGCGTAATATGCCCATTTACGCATTATGTTGTAATTTTGCAGCTATATTTAACGTTTTTATTGAAATAGGATAATAAATTCATACTTAATATTACAAATCTCTACTCTGCGAGAATAAGCTGAGTTCGGATGGCCGGCGCATCTCAATTTGAAGTAATTTTGCAGTTGTATTTATCGTTTTTATCGAAATAGGATAATAAATTCACTTTATTTTAAAATCTATATTCATCATGAAGTAACGATTATTATGGTATAAGTTTTGCTCAATACTATTATCGTAGATAGGAAAAATTCACAGTTAACTTAAAGCGATTTATATAAAATCATTGATATCTAAAAATTCCGAGGCCGCTACGCACTATTCGATTATATAAGATATAACATTATATTTTTTTTATTTCACTTGTTTAGAACAGTAGTTCAATCGATGAGCTCAAAAAAGTGTCTTCGCGCACTTTATGAAAATCTTTCTCTACAATTTTGGGTTTAATTTAAAAGCTACTCTACACTATTCAATAAGTCATAATTGTTAATGTATTTTTGTTTCTGAGATTCATAACGCCAAAATTGGCCATTTTACGCTAAAATCACAATCGAGATGTAATAGGCATCTTAAATAAAAAAAATAAACAAAATAATCCATATTTAGGTTGGCAGCATTCTTTAGAGTAAGTATGAGCTTTCTGGGTAGGTTAACAGGACTATAAAGCAAGGATGGTGATAAAGCCAATATCCATCACTTGTAGAGACGAGATAATTTCGATGATGAATTTTGCCAAGTAGTGGAATAGAATATAAGCTATATTAATACTGTGTTTCGTTAAACACATAAGGAGTAGTCTTAGGACTAACTATGACGAAATATTTAAAAAAATATTACGAATAAAACACCCCCATATGGCAAGGATGGTGATTAAGCCAATGTCCATCAATTGTAGCGAAGAGTTAATTTCGATGATGGATTTTGCCTAGCAGTGGAACAGACTTTAAGCTATATTAATACTATGTATCGTTAAACACATGAGGAGTAGTCCTAGAGTTAATGACAAAATATTTAAAAAATATTACGAATAAAACACCCCCCTATGGCAAGGATGGTGATTTAGCCAATATCCATCAATTGTAGCGACGAGTTAAATTCGATGATGGATTTAGCCTAGCAGTGGAACAGAATTTAAGCTATATTAATGCTATGTATCGTTAAAAACATAAGGAGTAGTCCTAGGACTACTTACTTCTTATGTGTTCATGATGAAATATTTAAGAAATATGACGAATAAAACACCCCCACCCCCATATAGCAAGGATGGTGATTAAGCCAATATCCATCAGTTGTAGCGACGAGTTAATTTCGATGATGGATTTTGCCTAGCTGTGGAACAGAAATTACGCTATATTAATCTACGTATCGTTAAAGACGACTATAACAAAAATCACTAACACTCTATTAGAAATAAATATAATTATTGTAGGTCACAAACATCATAATTCTCATTAATAATTGTCGCGTAGGTATGACGCAACCACCACATGGTCAGACAAGACTCTTCATTAATTAGACATCGTACACAATTAATGTTAATCTATAATTAACATTAATCCTAACTTAACTTACTCCTTACCTTACTTAACTAACTTAACTCCTTCGTGGCATTTGCTGTTATTTTACAACTACCTACCAAACAGCTAAGTATTACTCGTATTTAAAGATGCTAATTGCATTACTAAAACAGTTGTATATATCCTGGTGAAGAGATAAGTTTTACACTCCTTTATTTCTGAAAAGGGGTGTAGCGTGTTATTTGGCAAAGTTCGTTAAAAGACGCAAACATATTTTTCCACGATATCATAAAGTAAGTTTTTTATTTTACCTATGGGACCTCTGTCCCAGGTTTGATTCCAAGTGGAATATTTTTTTTGTTAGGGTTCAACTAATCCGCCTAGCGCTCATCTATAGCTAGCCTTACTGTAACTGTAGTCATAAAAACAATTTTAGTAGCATTGTTGTGTTCCAACAGTTAGGTATGAGCTCAGCTTTTGTAATACCACGTCATTAACCCAGTGGTCGAGCGGTTAGCGTGCCGGGTCTGGCGTCGCTCCATCTCCGAGGTTCCGGGTTCAATTACCGGTTGGGTCAATTTAGAGAAAACCTGAATTGATTTCGGGTCTGGGTGTTTTTCTATGTTTATGTATATTTATCCGTTTTCTAATTTAACCATATTAACGAGTTTCATTTATCTTAGGCTAGATAATTAGTGTGAGCGTAAACATATTTTATTTTTATTTTTTAATACCAGACACAATATAAATTCAATTATTAGCAACCTCTAGTATCCTTTTGTAATAGACAAGGGGTTACAGATAGCCTATTTTTCGGTGGTTTCCGGTTTTCTGATATTTCCTCAAACAATCGCAATCGTTAGATGTGACAAACGAGTTTGTGAGTGAGTGTGTCAGAACCCGGAATTCCGGGTGAAATATCAGAAAGTTGGAACATTTGGCTTTGTCGTCACTTATATGAAGGCCAATCGCTTACCGGTGTGTAATATCGAAAATACCCACCCACGACTTGCACATCACTAATCATCATCAAATAATAAAAATCACATAAGTACAGTTATTTTTAAACACTCGATTGTGATTTTTTGATCTACACCTTGCAAAGAGCAAGTAGCCACTTTTTTCTGTGTATGAGCAGAATAGTCACCTGAAACTACCCTGAAACGGACAGTTAAATTTTCATATGCTCAAAGGCCTTTGCGTTCCTTTGAACGCATTAATTAAATGTCATAACAAAAGATCTGTTATTATTTGATAAGTCCAGTTAAACGACTTCATAAAAATAATGTTGCTGCAACTTTCTATGACGGGAATGAGAGCTGCACCGGACGATGTTATATATATTTAGAAAAAACCCAATGCTTTTGAGTAAAGATCTTGTGATAAAAGTGTGTTTTATAAAAAATAATTCACAAGATGAACAAACGACGAGTCGCGGCTAAATGGCCGGCAAAAGCCGTAGATTAAAAACGAGGCCTGACGCCTATTCGTTTCTGATTTTTATAAAAAAGTGACCCAAAGCTCAACTTGAACATGAGAAAGAACGAATTGATGAAAAAGCCCTTTGCCTTAAAATAGACACAGGCTATAAAAAGTAAGGCATGTAACAGAACATTAAAAATAGTTAAATTACTTATAATTATGTAAATATGTCATATTTATCCCCTTATTCATCTTAGGACAGATTCTGGTTTGGACAGATTATGGTTACGACAAATTCTTGTTATGACAGAAGTAACATTGCCAACAAAAGTAAAAACCACACAATTAATGGAATACTTTATATAGGTACTATATTTATAAAATTAGAACTTAAAACCTTGTAATCCAGAGCAGGGAAGCTCTTCTCCCTCATATTACCTGTTAGTGACAATTATTTATTTAATTGTTTATTTACTAGCAGCCCGCCGCGCCTTTAAAACACCTTTATACCATAACTTTGAAACACCTTTAGCCATTTTGTACGAAATATCTACCAACTATATAAAAAAAACTATCGTCCTTTATCGATCTTAAACTAATCGACCTCTTTACTAAAAAACTTATCTTTAAAAATCGATCGAAAACGTAATATCGACAGCGTAGTGACAATATCTTCTAACTAACGAAGACAACGTTTTACACAAAGTGAAAAAAACGTTTCGCGTCTAAGTGTAATCGAGTTGTACCTAGTTGTACGTAGATAAAAGAAATTGCCAAAATTCCATTTAGTTAGAAGCTATTTCCACAAACACATTTATTTTTTCTCGTTGTCGTCAAAAATACGGATAAGTGATTTCATCAAAATACGCGAAAACCGACCAGAAAGTAAATTTTTCGAAAAATGTCAGATAGGTAGGAGGGTAGGTATTGTCACTTCGCCGTCGATATGTATAATTTTCATCATTTCAATTCTACTTTTAAAAAGTCATACAAAGTACGTCCAGGCGTTAAAATTGTGTAAGTACAGCGACTAAAACATTGTAATAATCTATGTAATTGAATAACAAAATTGATTGCAGCTACTTTTGAGCACTCTCATAATAAATAGAATACAATAGAATAGCATAGAATAGAATGGAATCTTTATAAAAAAACCATTTAAAAAAATGTACTTTCGCGCTTCACTCTAAAACAGCTGCAAGTTTTTTGCTAATTATTTTTACGTTGTGTTTGAAATAGTCACAAAAAAAATTTATGAAAAAATACAAGTATTTGGAAATTTGTCTCGGCCGCTAGTAGAATAAATTTCTTGCAGAAACACGTTAACTATCAAAAGACATGAAAAGCCCTAACATGTTAGATGTAACACATGTTCCGGCTTACCATTTCCCTCCCCATCGCTTTCAATGAGCGCGCCCGGCTGATCAATCACAACTTCCCGATGATTTGCTACGCGCTTCGGCGTTTAGAGGCCAATCTCGCCCGTCGGCGTCGTGTGTATGTTACAGTCAAAACTCAGAATCGGTCAAAACAACTTTTGACTACAGAAGTCAGCAGTCAAATGTGGTTTCAACTGTAAAATCAGCAAAAGGTCACAATAATTGCTATATTTTTACCTTTATTAATACTAAGTTCAATCAGGTTTGGTTACTAAAGTAATTAATACTAAGTTACTTAGGTTAGGTTAGATCAAATATTGCGTTACTGTGGGGTGGGAGACCCCATCCACGAGGCTGCATTGCACGAGCTTTACGGAAGTCTGAAGGGCGCTCAAACTATTCCGGGCGTCCACCCCATTGGCAGGCCGTCGTAGGGTGGAATTCGAACTCCTGTCCGTGGTCCTGAACCACCCTCATGACAAGTGATGGGACAAGGAGTTTTAGTGGGTAAGGCCCCCCTTCATCCAAATCCCTAGCGAGGCCTTCGGACCTGGATAGGGAAGCGCGGGCGCTGGGGGGAGAGACGCCACATAATCAGCGGGCTTCCCCAGGTTCGCTGTGTATAAGTAAACAGGATTTCTCACAGAAAAAAAGAAAAAAGAAGTCTGACCAGATAAGCGAGCGCGCCGCGGCAGCGGCCTTTGAAGTGCCAGAATCAACTTTAGTTAATACCTAAGACATCTTATATTATACTTGTACTTTAAGGAAATTTCCAGTATGAAAACAGTTTGTTATTCTATTTTTAATTGCAATAATTTCTCATTAAATAACTGTAACTTTTACCTAATCTTCGCTTTAAACGTGGTTTTGACCGATGCCCTAGGTCAAAAACAGTAACACCGTTTTTTTTCATTCAACAGTGGTTTTAAGACGGTTTACGCATTTCGGTTTCCCATACAAACTTCCAAGTTAAAAAAATTTAAAACCAATAAGCCAATTTTGATGAAACTTTGCATGCTAAAAGTAAATTACAGGGATCTTAATAGTTTGTTGAAAACATTTTTAAATAACGTTTATTTAACTGAGTTATTGCGATTTTAACCTTTCTATGGTGGACTTTAAATCGCAATACCTTAGCTAAATAAACGTTTTTTGCAAATGTTTTCAACAAACTATTTAGATCCATGTGTTTTTCTTTAGCATGCAAAGTTTCATCAAAATTGGCTTATTGGTTTTTAAAAATTTCGACTTGGAAGTTTGTATGGAAAACCGAAATGCGTAAACCCTCTTAAGCGGTTTTGAGTTTTGACTGTAGCATGTACAATTTGCCGCGAATCTCCTGCATATTGCCTACACTACTTATATCACTACACCGCGATCAATTTTGACACGGTTTGTTGGTTTACTTATTTTGGTTTTAGAGAATCGTCGGTCGTTGAGACTCACTGGTTTGTGGTGAGAACGGAATCTTCTCACCTGGACGTGAAGCAGTAGTAGTAACCATATTTTTTTTGTTCTACAACGGGTAAGCGCTTGGCCTTCATCTCACCTGATGGTATGTAACGATAAGGCCGAAGGTGGAAGCGCGCTTCACCCGGAATCCTCAACCACTGAGGAACTGGCTATCTTATCTCAAACTGTCAGAACACAACAATGGTATAAACATCGTTGATATGGCGACAGACTTAGATAAGATGGTGGTAGCTAGCCAGGCGGACTTAACAGCCCTACCACCAACCAAACCGAGCACACAATGATGTACCCACCGCTGGGAATCAAACTCGGGACCTCTGGGTCTGAGACCGGTGGCTTAGCCACTAGACCACAGAGGCCGTTTAATATTTATATATATATATATATATATATATATATCTAAATATATATATATTTTCTCTCTCTCTCTATTTCTCTCTTACACAACGTCACAGGGTATGGCTCGGGAACACAAATGGCAAGAAGCGAGTTAGTAGTGAGCTATCTAATTTTAAACTAATTTTCATTTTTATAAAGTTAAATAATATAAATTTAAACAGTGTCGCGTTGCGGTGAAAGAATACTACCACAAAAGGCGTAAAAGGTCGTAAAAGGCGACTAACATACTAAAGACTGCACGTACATCCAACAGCATAGAGCGGCAATGGGCTAACCACCTGCCACGCTGAGTACATGTGCAGTCGCTATTTGGTGAAAAGTGGACTATGGCAGAGGACTGCTTTTGCGGTCCTCATTGCATAGTCTCTGACTAACCCTTCGGGGATAATAGTCGTGATTATATGTTTGTTAAATATAAATGTTAAAGCAGAACGTCTCGGTGGCCCAGTAGTAAAGCGCTCGGCTCGATATTCGAAAGTCCCGGGTTTAATTCCCAGGTCGGGCAAAGTGTGTAATCCGAGTTTGTGATCACCAACTCGCATTTTGGCAAGCGTGGTGATTACGCCATACCCATCAAATGTAGTGATGCTTTTAATTTGATGATAGAAGCATTTGCCCTGCTGAGGGACATATATACTATTGTTTTTTTAAGTTTTTCTTAGATCGGTGATCTTCTCGTTAAAGGTCAGGTCAAGAGTACCCTAAACCGACGAGCGTGTATGAAGAATGTTATGAGAGTAAGTCAGAGACCCCCCACATTGGCGTCTTTCGAGCGTCAGCGTCATGCCGGCGTCTATGCGGCGCGCGGCGTCACGTCGACGCCGCGCGAGCTCTGCATTGACGCCGTGTGTACTCCGGCTCGTGAGTCAGGATCGTAGAAAATGGAAATCTGTAGTCTTTACCTACCCCTCTTGGAAGCGGACGTGATATATGTATTTCTGGCAAAAAAGTTTCGGAAACGGATGATTTGTTTATGATTCCAAATTCATTTTTTTGTTTTTTTTTTGTTAAATTGGCACAACTGTTATCCATTATGGCGCGGAGTTTGAGTTGCATCTGTTATTTAGATTAAATACAGTGCTGTTTTTAGTTAGTTTATATCTTTGACTATATACATGTCTAGACGGAGCATCGCGGTACAAACGCTTCTCAAAATCCGCCCGGTTTTTGTATTGAATTTGAAGTGTGCGTGACAGCCGCGTATCTGACACTAGC
This sequence comes from Scoparia ambigualis, assembly GCA_963921215.1. Classification (NCBI taxonomy): domain Eukaryota; kingdom Metazoa; phylum Arthropoda; class Insecta; order Lepidoptera; family Crambidae; genus Scoparia; species Scoparia ambigualis. The sequence goes on along the minus strand of OY992522.1, from coordinate 24,056,023 downwards.
GCAAATGGTTGCCAGCGAATGCCTAATTTCCGATAAAGTAGGGAAAAAACATTTATGCACAATATAATTTTAAAATGATTCATAACATAACATAACTTTTTAAATTAGGTATGTCTATCGTATATGTAGGAATAACGCATAAAAGAAGCTAGTGTGTTTAGAAAAAATGGATGATTGAAGGCGAGGGCGAGTACAATAAAATAATGCGCTAATGGAAGCCTGCGTGCGTGTGATATGTTTGTAATAGGGACGAAATAGAAGCAACAGGCAGGATGATTTACATTTAATACTTAATCAAAATTGTTTTTTTTAATTAGAAATTTAAATATTTTAAATTAAAATCAAAACAATTAATGGCGTTCCCTTTGTATTTGTTTCTTAAAAAACTTTCGTTTGGATGTTACATCATTTTTCATGTTCTCTAATTTCTTATTATGTTGAAACCTTGTAGTTAAATATTTCGACAACGACTTCTTTCTACCGGATCAGTTGGAAATCTGAAAATGAAAAAGGTTTGCTATGTGGTCGAACAGTTGTAAAGGTTACATAATGTGATGACTGCTCATCAATATCCGTGTCCAATAGTTTACCTACATGAGACGAGAAATATTGACCCTTTAGGGGCACAAACATACACCCGCACTTTCTCAAACATCGTAATCATCTTTATCATCAGCCTATAAACGTCCCACTGCTGGGCCAGGCTTCCCACGAGGAGATAGCACGAGGGAATATTGGGCCATAACCCACCACGCTGGCCCAATGCGTGTTGGTGGGTTTTAAACAACTGTCATCATACGACAACAAACGGGACCAACGGTTTAACGTGCCTTTCGAAGCACGGAGGAGCTCAAGATGTTTTAAATTTGGTCACCCATCCAGTGACCCGGCATTGCGAAAGTTGCTTAGCGGGCAAGATCGCAAGCCGAACGTGCTAGCCGATGCGCCATCGAGTTTCGAAGCATACATACTACCATCCTCTACATACATATACTTAAACACACACTTCTTACATAAATACTTACGTACATTCCATTTCAAACATAATAATTTTTTTATTCGTTTCGAATATCGATACGATACTATACCACAATAACAATTTATAATAATAGTATTATAAAATATTACAGTAGGTATTATATTTTTTCTTGTTTTAGAACGGAACCTATAATCCAGCCGAATTCGATGACGAATGTTTGTAAACAGATTACTGTTATACCTAGTTGCAGTAGGATTTTACTTTTTCTTCAAAGACATTCACAAGAAAACAGTTAACTATTGTGACTTTCTTTTAAAAAAACAGTAAAAATCAAAGTGAAACTAGACATTTGCACAAATGACAGTAATATGTTTACAAACATTCGGCATCGAATAGGAACCGTGACATTTATTCACGCTCTTATAAATCAGACATCAGTTTAATAAAAAGAAAAACTTTGAAAGCGTTCCAATAATAATTTTATTTATTGTATTTACTTTATTTACAACAAGACCATGTATAAATACTAACTTACAAGACTGAGTATTTTTTATCATACTTATTATATTTAAACCTCCTTTTAAATTCTACATTTTGATACCAGCAACACTACGCATACATGGCCGTTATTAAACTTTAAATTTTCATTAAAATTTATCGATACTTATAGATGAAACGTGACTTACCTTTTCGAAAAAAAATTTCTTTTGCAGTTTCGACAGAATTTCACTGAGCAAACGGTCATTTTGCGAACAATTTCACCGAAACGCGGGAGGTAAACACTGCTTGACGGCACAAAGACACTGACCGCCAGGATTGCGCGATAGACCAATTTTTGCCTATAAATTTTTCTACGTTTTTTTACGGCCACGCTCTATCTAGACATGTATAAAATCAAAGGTTTATATCATCTAGTGTGTATTGCTAATTTCATAATGGATAAAAACATCAAACAAAGAGTTTGCCTTAAATTTTCCGTCGCCAATGGAATTTCGTGTTCGGAGTCACTGAAAATGTTACAGAAGGCTTACGGCTAATTGACTTTATCAAAAACACGTGCTTATGAGTGGTACAAAGCGTTCAAAACCGATCGAGATTTGATAGAAGATTTGCTTCGCTCTGGTAGGCCATCAACGTCTTCAACTGAAGTTAACATCGCAAAAGTGAAGGAAATGGTGACTGAAAATCCTCATTTAAGTTTAAGAGAGATAGCCGCTGAATTTTCTGTGTATCACGAGTCGATCCGTACCATTTTAAATAATCACTTGGGTATGAAACATGTTGCCGCTCGGCTAGTCCCAAAAAACCTGAATTTTCTCCAAAAAGTCAATCGCATAAGAGTCGCCGAGGACATGCTAGAGCGAGTCCATTCCGACCCCACATTCATGCAACGCATTGTTGCTGGGGACGAGGCGTGGGTTTACGAGTTTGACATGCAAACTAGTCAACAAGCTTGGTGGCGCCTTCCGACTGAACCGAAACCGAAAAAACCACGCCAAAGTCGATCATAAGTCAAAGTTATGTTGACTGTTTTCTTTGACTATCGCGATATTGTGCAGTCGGAATTTTTGCCGGAAGGTCAAACGGTAAATAAAGAATGCGGCGTTTAAGAGAGCAAATTCGACGAAAAAAGTCAAATTTGTGGAAAAAAAATTTTTGATTTTGCACCACGATAATGCGCCTTCGCACAAGGCCATTGTGAACGAATTTTTGACCAAAAACTCAACAAATACCATCGAGCAACCACCTTATTCACCAGATATGGCAGCCGACTTCTTTCTTTTTCCTAAACTCAAATTACCACTTCGTGGCACCCGTTTTCATTCGGTAGAAGACATAAAGAAGAATTCGCGGTGAGAACTGAACTCAATTACAGAAAAAGCGTTTTAAAAATGTTTTGATGATTGGATTATTTGTTAGCGTAAGTGTATCGTTTCTGAAGGAGCATACATACTTTGAAGGACGTGATACAATAAATTTGGATGAATAACTAACATTTTTTGTATTATTAATCTTTTCCCGGTTTTTTCTTGACAGAGTCGTATATGTATGTATTTTTACACATAAATATACATACATAAATATACACATCCTACAACTTGCCCGTTTTTGAAAGGGTAGGCAGACCACCACACTACAGCTTTCAATAGTTTTTTTTTATGCCTATCGCCGTCCACCGCTGATCGTAGGTCTCCCCCAATGAGCGCCGACTATCCCGGTCCTGTCCAGTCCGCATCCATCCGTTGCCTGCCACATGCCTTATGCCGTCGGTCCATCGAGCTGCAGGGCGTTACTCTAGGACGCGGTCTCTACTCTAGGATATGCCTGCTCCATTTTCCATATAGCTGTTACATTTTAATCCGATAAACCCCTTTTTGGTTTACATTATCAGTCTTTGTTGCTGCAGCATTTGAGAGGTTTTTTACTGACATTCCAGTTTCAACCACAAAAGCCTTGATTTCGTCCCCCACTGTAGCTGAGTCTGTTTTAAAGGAGAATGTTAAAATTGTAAAAGTAATTTTAGTTTTCAAAACAATTCTGATATACATATAATAAAAACCTTTGACACTCTCAATAAAAAGAAAACTGCTGATCTGTGGGGTAATTCCGTGGACGTCGCTAAATCAGTAATAATGCCAATAGCTCCAGTTTTAGCTAGCTTTTAACGAATGCAGTAGTTTTACAGTTCAGATGTTGACTACATATTTCGGTACGACCAAACTTCCTCTATCTTTAACTTTTATAAGTGACGATCTGGACTCTATCTTTAAACCTTTTTGAAATGTATTAGCTACCTTAACTAATAATTTTCTTGATAGACTTGTAGCTTAATGTGTCTTGTGGTAGCACTTAGATTTATGAGTTTCATAACATAGAGTATGTTAATTGCGTTCAGTTCAGTCCTTACATAAAACCACTAAAAGAAAATTGGAAATTGTTACACATTTTCGGGCGACACTGTGTCATAAATCTATCAGCATTATTGTAAGATTCGCTAAGAGAACCTATGGAAGATTTTGTGTGCGTATGCTAAATACAATGCCTGTTTTAAAAAAAAATTATAAGAAAACAAAATAAAACTCACATACCTACATTTTAACAAAACATACAGTATAATTTTAAACACAAAAACAATTTCCGGGCGGCTGCCTTAACCACTTGGCTACCGAGGTCTAGTTTTCATCATTCATTCCGAATGTTCAAATATTTGTAAAAATATTTCTTTCGGATCTCAGAGGTGAAAACTTCTAAGATTTGATGATGCAATATTGAATAAAAACCTAAGCATCAAGCACTGACAAATTGCGAAGGGTGAAAACCAGATTCGGTAGCCAAATGGTTAAGAAAGCCACCCGGAATGCGGAAGGTGCATGGTTCGATTCCCGCCTGAGGTTGTAATTTTTTTCATTGTTTAAAATTTTACTTAAGTATATTTAAGCGTTAATAAAACGCCAAAATATATAAAAAACATTAAAACATACAGTATTCGTGGTATAAAAGTATATTTAAAGTAGAATATTATGAGAATGTCAAGAATTTAAGTACTTAAACGGTAAGGTAAAAGAGCTATCTATGAATTCCCTATTTCCCAAAGCAAGAAAGAAGAAGTTAAAAAACAACAAAACAAAAGAAGCAGTTAGATTATTATTATCTAGTAGCAGCCCGCCGCGAATTTTTTTTTTTCATACCTTGTCGTGCCCATTACAAACACAACAAAAAAAGACACAGTCAAATCAGTCGAGCTATTCTCGAGTTTTGCGCTTCATCTTTATTTATAAAGATTAGAAAAATAACAACGTGAAAAAGTATTTGTCACTTTCATAACAATAACGAAACGTAATTTGAAAGGTCTAAAAGTGTTTTCCCTCGCGTCTTCTAATACACTGAGTAATACGTTTATCTTTCTCAACAATGGTCCAGCTCAGTACGGGGAGACAATGGGCAAACAAAAGGAGATATGGGGAAGTATGATTGGCGCCCACGTCCGATCGTTCGACACCTCAGTGTCAGATGACCCAAGCTTGTTCACGGTCAATAGAGAATACATAATGGGACTGCAGCACCGAGAAAGGTTAATGCTAGATAAGGATCACCTTATTCTCTCATGGCCTACTTTCTTAAGGTACTTAATTTCCTTGACATGTCATCTATCTATCTTTATAATATAAAAATCAATGCTGTTCGCTAGTCTGGCTTGTAGTAAAAACAGCTTGGCTAATTTGTTTTTTTGTTGTTTTATTTTGTTCATTTTAATAGAGGGGTGGTATAGAGAGAAAAATAGTAGTGAAAATCTTAAAGAAAAACTTAAGAAATTTGGTTGATAGCAACTTTTTGCTGTTTCTAATTTCTTATTAGCGAGTCATTATGTTATTGGTCAATCATATTTAATAACATTTAGACAGGATAACGTCAACTACGGGTCAACTAGTTATTAATAAATTTGTTAATTATATTGAATGGAATTAGGCGTTACTTTGCGAAAATCTCCTGAATGGATGTTCCGTGGAGGCATTAGATGGGCGAAAAACGTGTTAAGTTTTAGTTTGCATGATGCTTTTATCGCTCGTTTTACTTATTTTCATTTCATTTTTGTAATGATTAATCTAATCCTTAATTTAACTTCTTTTAAATAATCAAAAAAATCTTTAAAATTGACAAGAATATATTTATATTGATTTATTAAATTACAGAAATCTTAACTCTTAACTACAGCAAAACTAGTTAATTTAATTTATTAACAGTCGGAACGCAACAATGCTGTTAGGATTAGGTAAGGCAGTGATCGATGGCGCAGCGGTTATATAAGGCGTTCGGTTTGCGATCTTGAAAGTTAAGCAACTTTCGCAATGGCGGGTCACATGATGGGTGACCAAATAAAAAAAATATCTCGAGCTCCTTTGTGCTTCGTACACGTAAAGCCATTGCTTGTTGTCGTAAGATGGCTTCAGGCTCCCAAAAACTAAAACTACATAAGAAATGGTATACGAAGTATTCACATGTTTATATATTCAACAAACAGACCTACATAAATAACACATAAAATGGTAATAACGTATTTATAATTATTCAGAATAAATGCTGTCACAGACATTGTAATGAAGTGTAGCTGAGTGAGGTCGGCGCCAGTTACCCATAACGACCCATAAAAGTAACATTGTGACCGCTAATAATGTAGTTTCCAAACTTCCAAAACAGACATTTTGTCAATGCCATTAGGGAAATTTTAAATTTGATACAGATGATAACCGTGCCGCATAGCGGTGAAAGATTACTACCACCCCCTCTCTTCCCTTGCGTATCGTAAAAGGCGACTAACGGATTAAAGACTGCACATACATCCAACAGCATAGAGCGGCGATGGGCTCACCACCTGTCACGCTGAGCACATGTGCAGTCGTTATTTGGTGAAAAGTGGACTATGGTAGAGGACTGCTTTTGCTGTTCTCATTGCCTAGTTTCTGACTAACCCTTCAGGGATAATAGTCGTGTTTACATTGTATATGTATGTATGATACATATAGCTTTTACAGATAACCGTGTTATCGCCTTGTGTTCTCTGAATAGCGATCACGTATCGTTTATGATTCAAAGCAGCAGCGATTACAAGTAGCATTTGTATACTTGCGAAAGGGTGAATCCCTCGATTTAGTTCCTCTACGACGACTGAAATTCGATGTTCTGCTTTTAGTGCAACTACATCTAATCTAATTTTGCAGTTTTATGGTTTTCTCGCTCTTTTAAAAACGTATACTTACCGTCAGTTTTAACCACTGCTACTTTGATTTTACGTTACATGTCTGTACCTCATTACTTTTTCCAGACATTTTTCACTTAATACAATAAATTATGTATCATCAGCCTATCAACATCCCACTGCTGGGCACAGGCCTCCCACGTGAACAATAGCACGTGAAGATATTGGGCCATAACCCACCACGCTGGCCCAATGCGGGTTGGTGGGTTCACTTTATTAAAAATAAAATATTAAATAAGTGAAATTTAGCCTGCTTTTAAAAGGTTAATTAAGAAACTATAAAATTATTGTTCGAATCTCACCATTCTTGAGCAAAGAAATAACATTATTTTAGCCACCGGTCTTATACTCAGAGTTTCCAGGTTCGATTCCCAGCCGGGGGTAAATCTTTGTGTACTTAGTTTGGCTAGTTACTACCATGGTTTCCAAAGTGTAGGGCCTTAACAACAATATTATAATATGTCATAACAGCATTGTTGTGTTCCGACAGTTTAGAGGTAAGATAGCCAGTTCCTCAGTGTTTGATGATTCCGGCTGCAGCGCGCTTCCACCTTCAGCCTCTATCATCACTTTCCCTAAGGTGAGATGAAAGGCAAGCGCTTACCTGAAGAAGAATAAAAAAAACTGAATTAATTATTTTTCGTATAATAAATTTATCTAACCGCATCGCGTAGCCGTGAAAGAATACTACCACCCCCTCTCTTCCCTTGGGTGTCGTAAAAGGCGACTAACGGAATAAAGACTGCACATACATTCAACAGCATAGAGCGGCGATGGGCTCACCACCTGTCACGCTGAGCACAATGACATGTGCAGTCGCTATTTGGACAAGGTAGAGGACCGGTTTTGCTGTCCTCATTGTCTAGTCTCTGACAACCCTTCGGGGATAATAGCCGTGATTATGTATGTATGTATGAACCTTTATCTATGAACTTTTAGCTTAGATCACCAAGTTTCCAAAGAGGCATAATCAAGTTTTTCCGTTCTCGCCTTTCGGAAAATCGAGATTACGGGATACACACTTGCGTGAAGCAAACTACTTCAAAACCTCTGGGGAGTAGTGTTCTGTCACTACGGCATGAGGAAACTGTTTTTTTTACTCCTTAGACATTAACTTGATTACATTGTAAAGGTCACAGGTAGAGGACAACCACAATTTATATTTAAAAATTTGGATAGCCGTCTGTTTCGGTCCGCCTCTGTGTGGTGGCCGAGTGGTCAAGCACTGGGGTCGATATCCTCAAGTCCCAGGTTCAATTCCCAGGTCGGGCATAGTGTGTTTTCGACTTTTTCGATGCATAGCCCGGGTTTGTGATCGCCCACAAAGGGGGTTTTGGGGGTTAAAGTTGCTCGCGTCCGTAGGTTTACCCTTGAGACCCTACACGTGACCCCTGGGTGGTGCTAAATGAGTGACACTGACTGAGTGGTAGAGCCATGCTGCGTTGCAGCACGCATTGGGCCGGCTCGCCCGGCGTAATACCACCCTCTCACGAACATTCAGCCTGCAATAATAGCACTTAGTGCTGTTGTGTTTCGTCCGACCAGTGAGGGTTCCGGAGGCTCCTTCCTCCCCCCCTCCTCTTCCCAATTCCTATTCCTTCCTTAACCCTATTCCTCCCTTAAAGGCCGGCAACGCGTCTGCGATTCCTCTGGTTTTGCGGGTGTCCATGAGCGGCGGTGATTACTCTCCATCTGGTGAACCGCCTGCTCATTTGCCTCCTTCTTTTATAAAAAAAAACATTGGCAAGCATGGTGATTAAGCCAATACCTGTTAATTGTAGCGATGAAGAATTAATATTCCAGCCCGAAATTGGAGACCTCCTTCTGTTCAGAGCGTAGTAAAATTAAAACAAAACTCCAACGACAAAACGAGCCGGATCTGTTTCTAGATATTAAACGATATCATGCTACAGACCATTAGCTCTGATATGCAATATTTTCGATGTAAACTTATAAACTTAAACTTTACTACACTTCCAACAATTATCTAGCCCAAGAGAAGCTTCGTTATGAAACTCGTTAAATGGTTACTAGATAACGGATAATCATACTTAAAATACTTAAATACATACATTTTATAGATAGAAAACACCCAGACCCGAGACAATTTAGAAAAACAATTAATTCTAAATTGACCCGACCGGGGAGCGAACCCGGGACCTCAGAGATGGCGACACCATGAAAACCGATGTACAAACCACTCGACCAAGGAGGTCGTGGATGTAGTTTAAAAGTTTCGTTAATTTTAAACAGTGTCACTCATTTAGCACCACCCAGGGATCACGTGTAGGTTCTCAAGGGTAAACCTACGGACGAGAGTAACTTTAACCCCCAAATTTGTTCTTTGTTGAAACATCAAATGGAATAGAATTAAATAACCACTCATCACTAGCGTTCGATAAATCAAATTAAAAAGTTTGTGGCTTAGCCTATTTACACTTTACACAGTCGACTCCAAAGTCCAGGCGAACGGAGTCACGGGCACATATAGTTTTGAAATAAAACGAAGTGTGGTCTGTTATCTTTGTTTCTATACGATACAGAGTAAAGTTAAGAATATTATTCTTTCATATAGATTCAATATCAAACTGCACTGAACCGCATGAGTCAGGCACCGTCATATGGCGACTTTTAAATCGCTAGGTACCTATGATAATAATATGTATTATTATTATACTTAAGAGTTGATATACTAGTTATTGACTTACGCTACCTAAGTTTTAAAAGATTATAATTATTTACATAATGAAATCTATTTATTAAAATAAGTAATGAACTATTTATGAAAAGAAAATATAAACCTGTAGGTCTATGTAAACTGTAACTTGTGTAATTTGTGCATGCTTAGAATTCTTCAGCACGTTAAATAATCTAAAGTAAGTCGTACTGTAAGTAAACTAATTCTGGCTGTAAAACGATCGTCCATTAATCCTCGACCACAATGAGCGGTCTAGGTTACACATAGATAAGTCTAATTTGTCTTAAAGTAGGGGTCTCTGAGATAGCGAAGCCTATTTGTGGAATTGAGATTTATTACATGCTAACAGCTACCTAAACGACATGCTTTTAAAGTAGAAGCATTTATTTGTCATTGAGAATTAAACCTTATAGATTATTTAATTTTTTTTCTCGCCTATACTATCCCAATGTTGGGCAAAAGCCTCTATGTCAGTCGGTATATAAAACATAAGAAACAAAAATTTTAAACTAATGTGCAACTAACTAAAGGGAATCGCCAATATCGGCTCAGTTAAAGTATTGTTACGAATAAATACAATAAATTCATTAATAATTATTGGTGCAACACTCATCGCAGGAAAGTGTTCTGTAAATAAAGTTATAATAAAAGAATTCTTGCCGATTGCACGCACAAAGCACCGCCATTTTATAGGTGCAAGCTTGCAAGCTCAATTTTGGGTTACCACATGAACTCTAATACAATAATATAGTTTTATACATGAATAATCGATTTCTAGTACCAACTGGATAAGAACTTTTACCTACTGATCAAGTGGTTTGGTACAGATTTTATAATAATTTCACTGTAATTAGTTTGCCTGGCAGACCGACTAACGGTGGGTTGTGCTGTGTTCACGTTATGACAATAATGTGGTATTTAAGCTGGGCAAGGCACGAAAATAATACTTATTACACCAGCTGGCCAGTTTCTAGACAATATTTTAATTACATACGATTCTAAATAAAACCATTATACGAAATAATGTTGCTTTATTATATCCGCTAATTAGCGGATAATGGTAAAATATCGACGCAAAAAAGCGGAACTGCTGTAACCCACAAAATAAAATGTCCACCAGAGCAAAAAAACTTTTGACATTTCGGAAAAAAAGTCATATCTTCTTTATTATTAAACCTACAAGTGCCATTTTTTGAACACTAATTTATTTTTCGAGCTGTTATCTAAATAAATACCTAAAATCTTCTAGAAGTTACTTTTGACCTATGTTTCTGTGGGTTACAGCATTAGCACATTTTTTTTTGTTACGATAAAACGCTGTAAATGAAATAGATAAATTGTATGGGCGACTCGAAATCAAGTATTTTCCTATAAAGCTAAATTGCAGTATGTACTTATTACAATATATTTCAATAGCCTTAATTTCGACTTAAACGCTGTATATCTATGTATTTAGGTGCATTAAAATATCATAACTGTTAAAAGTTAGAAAGGATAGTAAAATTTAGCAATGTAAGTATGAAATGACATTTATTAGTGTCTTTTTAAAATGTTTAGGATAAAAATCACTACAAATCACATTGAACATTTTAAACAGAATTCAAAAGATAACACAAGACTAACAACAGTTAGCCATTTAGGCTTATCCTACTAACATTATAAACGCGTAAGTTTGTAAGCATGGATGGATGTTTGTTACTCTTTCACCTAAAAACTACTGAATGGATTTGAATGAAATTCGGCATACAGATAGTTTATAACCTGGATTAACACATAGAATACTTTTTATCCCGATATTCCCACGGGAACGGGAACCACGCGAGCGGCCGCTAGTTAAAACATAAAGAAAAGCAAAAACTACAACAAAGAGGAAATAGAAATAGTAAACGTGTGTCCTTAGAACATGAAAATTCACAAAATAATAAATATACCTTGTAATGCTAGTGAGACAGAACACAAATATAGGTACAGATATGAAATAAATAAATATAATTTTGAAAAAGAGTCAAACACTAACATTTGACAGAATTTAACAAGTACGGTACCATCATAGTGCTTTTGACAATTAATGTGATAGCCAGCACAACACAAATTCATGACAACAACACAAGACGCCTCACAACCAAACGGGACATACAAACAAGGTAAGGGTTTTATGACAATGCGCTCGTATCTTGTAGCAAAAACTCTTGTGTACTCTGAAAGTTGCTTAGAAACAATTTTAGTATATGCATAAAACCGTTTTTTTTTGCAGGTCCCTAATCGGTGGAGGAATATTGTTCCAGCATTTTGTCGCTGCATAACGGAAACTTCCTCGGAAAGCAGCAGATGCGTGATGTGAAGTTGACAGCTGTAAAGCATGTCGTCGGACCCCATAAGGCTTACGGTTCGAAACCCAAGACAACTTGTTATATAAATAAGCAGGAGCTTGATCCTTTACAATATTGAACATTGCACAAGCCAAATGAAGTTTACGGCGGTGACGCATCTTCAACATACAGTGTTTATTTAAAAAGGGAGTAATACTACCTATTCTGTTCTAATATCGAGTACTAATAAACATCATTATCCTAGCCTTTTCCCAGGTCATTTGGTCGGCTCTCCGTATCATTTTGCACCATTCCTCTTTATTTTGAAATCTATACTTACGCCCATTGTCTTCATATCCTTATTTATTGTGCTTGTCCAAGTCGTAGGTGGGCGACCACGGTGTCTCTTACCCTCGGCAGTGTTATTTAGCGCACTCTTAGTCATGTGCTCGACATCTCTGCGCATCACATGGCCGAACCATCGCAGGCGACTCTCGCACATCTTTTCTTGTGTTGGCGCAACCTTGAACGTGCCACGGATATATTCATTCCGAACCTTATCTATTATTGTTACGCCCCCAGCCTACCTAAGCTTTCGCATTTCTGTACAATGCATCATAAGCTCCTCTTGCTTGCGCATCGGCCAGTATTCCGCACCATACAGAAGGGCAGGTCAAACTGCTCTCTTGTAGATATTCCATTTTACTTGAACAGGCATTTGCGAGTCACAAAGTACCCCAGTCAGTGCTCTCCACTTTTGCCACCTAGCTTGAATCCTGTTTTCTATGTCTACGTTGATACTTGCTTCACTTGTTGTACGGATCCAAGGTACTTGAATTTGGAGACTTTATTAAGGGGAAATTATCTATTAGTGGTGGGGATACGATCGCATTTACGCCAGAGAAATTGCAGTGCATGTATTCCGTTTTTGTTCGGCTTACTCTGAGGCCTCGGCTTTCCAAACGGTTGCTCCACAGGGATAGTTTGTATTGCAGGTCTTAAGCAAATTCCGACACGAGTACTATATTATCGGCATATAGTGGTGTCCATGGAACAGGACGTTGCAGATCTTCAGTGACGTAATTCATGACCGTTAAGCAAAAGTTGGCTTAGTTGGACCCTGATGCACTCGTCTACTACGACTACGTACCGTTGTGGTTACATTGTCGTACAAGTCTTTTACTATATCAATGTACTGTTCGGGAACGTGCTGTGCTCGAAGCACTGTCCATTTACGATCTTTTAAAACTCTATCAAATGGTTTTTCTAGATCTATAACAGTGAAGTGAAATCCTTTCCAGATGATTTGTACTTTTTTAAGAGCAGTATTATAGAGTGAATGGCATCTATAGTTCCTACGCCTCTTGAGAAGCCACATTGGTTTAGCGTTAACTTTATAAGCTGCGATAGTCTTCTAGCTATCATGGTTTCCCAGATTTTTAAGGAGTGCGAAGTTACCTTTATGGCTCTGTAGTTCCTTTATTTTTATAGAAAGGTATGATATCGCTTTTTCTCCGCATGTCAGGCATTTTGCGATCTTCTATAACTCTATTGAAAAAGTTTGCTAACCATACCATGCCGGTATCGAATACTTTTCAAGTTTCAGAGTACTTTCAGAGTTCTAACTACCGGATTTTCTGGCCCGGTCGTCTTGTTCTTTATTCGACGAAAAACAAATTTTACTAACTCAGGTGTTTTTGGTTCTATTACAACACCCTATCTCGTGGGAATTCTTAATAACTCTGCAAAGTATTTTTGCCAGTGTTTATTTATGTCTTTTTCTTGTGTTAGGAGCATACCGCATTTCACTTTTTATGTGAAGCTGACGTGTGGTAGCTAACTACTAGCCCTTGTTGTAGGGCGATCAGTTGTGCTGCTTTCTGTAGGTGTGGTATCAATTTTTTCTGTGGAACTCAGCGAAGATGTGTTGTAGTCAACATGTAACAGCCGTCTAATAAAATAAACAGGTACCTTGGGATTTCATAGAGGGTCAACGTCGCCAAAGTCAAGAACTTAAAACATGTCTGTTTTCTTACTCCTTCACTTAAAGAAGGATAGCTCCTAAAACATGAGTATAATTTAAATAAATATGGTATCAATTCTAGCTTACAGTAAAGTCTTTAAAATGGTACCATTTTCAATATTCTTCACCAATCGTTTAGGTCTTAAGATCACTCGAAACAAATCATAAATAGGTTATTACACACTTTTGCACACATTTCTAAATTTCGTTTGCAAAGATTCTTTAAAATCTGTTGCATGTTCCATTACTTCCTCTTTAGTGTGATTATACCCACCATTTATTCCACTATTATTAGTTTTCGCTTGCCAATCAACCATCGTTTCTAATACGAAGAGAATAAATAGTTGAGTTACGTCCAATGTATTCAAAATATATTTTTGACAAACTTTTCTTCGTCCTTCGCCTTCATTAATAATATAATCATATTGGATGGCCTTCTAATATATTTTTTTACAATACACTGAGTTATCCAGTCTTTTCTTCTTTGGTGACTCTTATAGTTTAAAAATATGAAAATATACTTTAGCGTCTTTTCTCAGGTGTTTCTTTCCACACTTTTTTACTATCCATAGATTAGATTTTATTGATATCTCTTCTACTTCAACTAATTCTCCTTTATTGTTGGCATAAGATTCACGAACTCCCTTCTTTTTCTTATTTTCTTGCCGTATACCAGTTTTTTTATTTTTTATTTTAATGTCTTTCTTTATCTTTTTCTTTGCTTTTATTATCTGCAATTTATCAACATATTATACACATTATCTTAATTTTAGTACTAATAGATGTTTAGATAGATTTAAATAGTGGTCCAATAAAATAATTAATACCAAATCCAGATTCGAAACATTAATGATCTAATTTTATTCTAATAACTAAAATTCGTTCCATTTACGTTTCAAAACGGCTCCAGTCACGCGGAGAAAATCGGTTACAGCAAACACACACAACACACTCTTTCGTCTGTCGCGTAGTGACCGAGTGGCGAAGTAAGCCGCCGGTTTGAGGCGTGGGAGTGAGTTTTAATGGCGGTAAATTCACATGAAAATGCCAAAATTCTACAAATGTAGACTTTTTAAATTGGCGTAAACGCTAATTGTCTATATTACCATGCTTGTGTGAACTGTAGTAAACCACGACGACTAAAAATTTCTTAACTAATAAATGTAGTAAACGTAGAGCATTATTATTTTATGATAGACAAAAACGCTGTAACCCGTACCGTTCAAAGTTTCAACAGCGCTTTAACTACCAGGATAATATAATTTGCAAAAGATGAGTTAGTGTAAATGAAAATGATAAAAAAGCCGTTTTTTATGCTATTTACAGCACACGTTTATGTGATCCCTCAACAAATAGGGGTTAATTAAAACGCTGTCCAAAATTTTCTATTGGTCGTAGAGACATAGGGAGTCAAACCATTCAACGCAGATTTTTTTTCTATTTCCGAATCTGCAATAAAATAAATTTGACCTAGTTGCGGGTTACAACGTTTCCGCTTTTTTGCGTCGATATGTTATTGTATAAAATGGTTTTATTCAGAATAGTATGTATTTAAATATTGTCTAGAAACTCAGTCAGGGAGTGTAATAACATTCCCTGACAATTAAGATACATTTTTTTCTATACACAAAACTTAAAAAATATAAATAAGTAAGTAGACCACGCATAAATAAGTAAATATCTTATATATAAATCTGTACTTAACTTATTTTTAAAAGAAATAATCATTTATTAAGAGTTTTAGTAACAAAATCACTATATTAAGCATTCTAGATAGGTATGGCATGTTTGTACAATTTGCTGCAACTTTGTTATGTTATTTAATTTCTTTTAGGTATGAAATATTTAAATCATTAATTCATTTAATATTGTAGTTAATGTCTACGCCAGGCCAAAGCACCCTAACAAACTGATTAATTCCCTTTTTGGTTATACTCGTAATTTGGTTAAATTATAAATGTCATTGTATCTAAATCAGTTTCGTCACAGCAGTTTTTCTGGTAATAATATCTGGGACTAGTCAATTTGGCAGTATTATTACTATAAGCGCTTTCTGCCAGACTACCAGATTCATGGTGATGATACCCTTAACTGAAAACTGTTGCAACGATAAGTGTTTGTAAACTCCTCGCTCCATTATCAACCGCAGCCCGCCAGTACTAATCCCCACTTTTTATGTCCTAGATCCATTCTGTGCTCAAGTGATTGCTTATTGGTGCTTTCGTGCGTTTATGCGCCGTAAAACGGGCTCGGAGCATCGGCCCAACGAGACAATTATCCAAGGAGACGGTGACGTAGGCCGCGCACGGTCACGTTTGTACGCCTACAATTTGTAATATCAGCGAGCAAATATGTGTTGGTTGGTTGGCAAAAATGAGCCGATTTCCCCAAGCGCTATTGTCAATTTTTTTTTCTTTATGTGAATAGGAGGCAAACGAGCAGGCCTGGTTCGTAATCACCGCGGTTCAGTCGCAGAATGTACCTTACGCATAATGCACCCCATGCGCAAAACGTCCCTTTCGCAAAATGTACCTTTCGCAAAATGTACCTTTCGCAAAATGCACCTTTCGCAAAATGTACCTTTCTCAAAATAGGTACCTTTCGCAGAATGTACCTTTCGCAAAATGCACCTTTCGCAAAACGTACCTTTTTTCTACATAAACCCGTTTAGTCCGTTAGTCGCCTTTTACGTCACCCAAGGAAAGAGATGGAAAGACTGCCCATACATCCAACAGCATAGAGCGGCGATGGGCTCATCAAAATAATACTACCAACCCCTTTCTTCCCTTGGGTGTCGTAAAAGCAACTAACGGGTTAATTTGTTATAAAATAAACTATTTCATATTGTATTGTTTAAACTGGAAGATGGCAATAGTAATTCGGTAATTAAACGACACAACCGTATCGAGTCTGGGCTCGTATGATATGTCTTGTCGAGTACGTTGGTGCTAGATGATGATGGAGCTGGGAGATGACCATAGGAACTCGGGTAAATAAGTTCATTCGTTCGTTCCGTTTGTTATGAATGTGGATTTATTCTTTGATTAGATGGATTAGATGGATGCCCCAATGCCAAGGTGAGCACGTGCCGAGAGCTAGATGGTATGAGGGTGTATAAACATATCATATTGCTAACGTCGCGACATAGTGTACCAGGGCGAACCCTTTTTTTAAAAAAAGGATTTTTATTTTCATATACTTAGCTATTTATTTACTTATTATTTCAATAGAATTATTTTTTAATAGTTTTTGGTGGACAGATTGATGAGCTCTATTATTTAGTTCGACTTTGTAGCCTTTGTAATATTTTAAATTATTATTTGATTATAAATACAAATATCAAATCACAACTTTTGCCTTTTCATTACCTGTAGCACACTACACTGTAAAAGGGTTAATGTAGAAAAAAAGGTACGTTTTGCGAAAGGTGCATTTTACGAAAGGTGCATTTTGCTAAAGGTACATTTTGCAAAAGGTGTATTTTGCGAAAGGTACATTTTGCGAAAGGTACATTTTGATAAAGGTACATTTTGCGAAAAGTGCATTTTGCGAAAGGGACGTTTTGCGCGTGGGGTGCATTATGCGAAAGGTACATTCTGCGATTAAACCATCACCGCTGCCCATCCGCAAAACTAGAGGAGTCACAGATACGTTGCCAGCCTTAAGGAAGAAGTAGGACCTTTGAAGAAGGAGTATACAATTTTGTAGGGGGGAGGAAGGAGAGATGGGCATTCGGTACTTGCACTTCATCACTCGTTACTTAGAAGGAGAAAAAAGTAAGGCCTCCTGAGTTTCTTGCCAGCTTCTTCTCAGTCGAAGGCTCTCCCAAAATCCAACCTGGCGGTAGATTAGTAAGGCAGGTAGATTTAAATACTGTTAGTTAACTTTTTTTTATATACCTACTTATTTTTTGACGTCAATAAGTTCTTGTAAAGGTTTCTAATGAATAAAGCATTTGACTATGACGTCAGCACCTTATTGGAGGAGCTCGATGGCGTAGCGGCTAGCGCGTTCAGCTCGCGATCTTGCTAGTTAAGCAACTTTCGCAATGTCGGGTCGCTGGATGGGTGACCAAATTTAAAAAATCTCGAACTCCTCCGTGCTTCGGAACGCACTTTAAGCTGTTGGTTCCGGTTGTTGTCGTAAGATGACAATCGGTAAAACCCACCAACCCGCATTGGGCCAGCGCGGTGTGTTATGGCCCAATATCCTTATACGTGCTACAGTCCACGTGGGAGGCCTGTGCCCAGCAGTGGGATGGTTATAAGTAGTGATGCAAGGATTCCTGGTTTTAAGATTAAGAATAGAAATTTCTGCACCGATAATCACCGATTAAAATTAGGATTTGGATTAATAGAAGATACTATATTGATAGAAGGAAAGGAAATGTTGATCAACTAAAACCACCTGATATTATTAATAATAGTCAACCTAATTATTTGTACTCAAAATTCAGAATTACAATAATTATGTCAGAAAAGTGTAGGTAATTTCTTTTTGGCAATTTACGGGAAAGGCAAAGGAATTAGACCATACACCCAATTTTATGAAAAAACAATAATCGTGTAGAATCGTATGTAATAATCGGCGATTAGGATTAATCAGAAATATACCGAATAATCGGGATAAGGATTAATCGAACCCTGATCCTTGCATCACTAGTTATAGACTGATGATGATGATGACATGCACTTACCGGACGAAAGACAACAGTAACGAGTTTGATTCTTTCACGCCGATATTTCGTGAGAACGTATTACGGCGTGCAAGCCAGCCCATTGCGCGTGGGTGTTCCTCTCAGACAATGTCACTCATTTAGCACGCGAGTGACTGTAACCCCCAAAATGACCATGTGGGAAGGTAGGAAAGTTTTTATTATTGAAATTTTTGCATTCACAATGCTATATAGATATAACATAAAATATTTACTAGAAAAAAAACAACCAGTCTCAGGAAAGCTCGAATGGGATTCAAACCCATGACCTTTGGATTGCCGGTCCACTGCTCTATGAGAAGACTCGTTGATTTTTTTTTAGTAGTATGCCAGCGGTATTACGTCACTGTGAAGTCTATCCTCACAGTCGAAAGAGATACTATTTCAAGTATTTAATAATCGATAAAGACATAATTGCTTATTTTTGCATTCACAATGATATAGGATATAGGATAAAATGTTTACTAGAAAAAAACAACCAGTCTCAGGAAAGCCCGAACAGGATTCGAACCTTTGGATTGCCGGTCCAGGCCTGGATTTGGCCTTATTCTAGGTAGGAAATTCAATATATGTTGAAGTCATTACGCGTCGGTTCGTAAGTCTACGGCGGCGGGAGAATGTGTGAACTGAAAACGTGGAAGTACGGTGGTAGGATTCTGGACAAAATCCTACAGGATGTCAACCACTAACTTTTATGAATATTGTTGCCGCCAAGCAAGCATGTTTTACTTTGCTGCGTTCAAGCCTGAAGGATAATGGATCCAGTGAAATTACAGGGAATAGAAAACTGGCTGCAATGGCCAGCTCAAAGTATCAAGAAAATATGGTGTAAGCCTAGCGTGAGACGTAGATAGGTATAAAGGCTTATGATAATTATTAAAAAAATGGAACCAGATATAATGTGGGACTCCTTTTTAATATTTTTACTTGAATTTGCTAATTATATATTTGAGTCGCATTATGGAATCTTCTCTATTTATAGTCTATGTATTTTTTTATATTAAACTGTTAGGGTGTTACCAGACCAATCGATCGATCGTCGATCGACGGCATCGATCGACGGTAGAATGGATTAGTCGACGTCGATCGATAGTGTCTACCAGACCTATCGATCGATCGTCGATCGACGACATCAATCGATGGTAAAATGGATTAATCGACGTCGATCGATAGTTTCTACCAGACCAATCGATCGATGGATCGACAATCGACCGGTAGAATGGATTGGGTGTTAGATCGAGCTGTTTGATTAGACGCGCCGGCCGCTTCACTTTTTTATTAATTTATTTCGTGCCCATGGATACTAGTCGTAATAATAGCGTTCATTGATTAGCTTAAAGTTGATGATAATGAGAATAATATGAACGTTTAAATGCTAAATGATATTCCCCCATACCCCTTGGAAAGCACTTTAGATTAAAACACCGAAACAGGGGGGAAGGGGAGGGGGGGGGGGGGCGAAAGTGCGAAAATGCATAGTTTTCAAGATATTTTTATTTTGAGGTTATGTTCGGTTATTTATTTATTTAGGTTATTTTTAGGAAAAATACAAATATTCTACTAAGTTACCATTACCGGAGGGGGTCCATTCTCGTCCCTTCCTCCCCCAAGATATTTTTGAATGGAGCTAGTTTTCTGTTGTCTAATAAAAAAAATAACCACGAAATTCATGACAATCGCTACGCAAAAAAAAACCGCTGCTAAAATGTCATTTGGATAAAATAAGCGATCTTTGGCTTTAAAAAACGGCCGCATCCAGATTCTTCTGCGTTAATAGTACGAGCAACATCGTACTGGCCAAGAACAACGAGTCCTCTTCTGAATACATTTCAAAAGAAACTGATGGAATATAGCCGGGGTTAATCGATCAACGTTGACCGACCGTCGATCGATGGGTTAGACGAACGGTATCCGTTCATCGATTAAAACTACCAGACCAGTCGATCAACTTCGATCGACGTCGATCGATGCCGTCGATCGACGATCGATCGATTGGTCTGGTAACACCCTAACGCGCTGCGACAAGAAAAAATATGGAAACAATTGTAACTCTTATTACAATGGAATAAGAGTCAAAGTGTATACATATTGGTGCTCGTGACTACCGAATATTCTTTTCAACACCATTTTTTTTTTAAATTCATATATCGATAGGTTTTATAATATTTACACAATAATGTTAAAGCATTATTTGAAGCCTGAAAAATGAAACTTGATCTATTGTTAACCCACTTAAAAAATATACTTATATTATGAAGATGTTCTTGCATTATAGAAACTTTACACAACATGCTATAATAATTGCTACCCACAAGAGTAATGCGCGCCAAACATTGCTATTATCAAGCTTACAAAAACAAATTCACTAGTCGACAGCACTTTCATTGTGACGTGACGTGGCATGGCGTGGCGTGGGTGGAACGGAGTGCTCTTCAATCACGTCTACAGATTATACAATACTACTAAATATTGAAATGTAACACTATTTACGGATCTACATACATATACTTAATCACTACTATTATCCCCAAAGGGTTAGTCAGAGACTAGACAATGAGGACAGCAAATGCAGTCCCCTACCATAGTCCTCTTTTCACCAACTAGCGGCTGAGTAGTAGCGAAGGGGAAGTATTCTTCCACCGCTACGCAACACAAATACGGACTCGCGTTTATTAATACTTTTTATGGTTTTTTTTTAGTCCTGACGTTTCGGGAGTGGTCACAGGGAGATTAATAAACGCGAGTTAGATCCGTAAAAAATGTCTCAATGTGTAGTGCTCGCTTAAACCTCAGAAAACAATAAAATTCATACATACATATAATTACGACTATTATCACAGAATAACTAATAGTACTACGTACAGAAGGTTCACTCACTAACGACTTTCACGCGAAATTGAAACTTATCGTGTGATACGAGCGTTCATATTCCGTTAAGCAACGCTGACTCGATATCGATTTGACGACATGACCTCACAGAGCGTAGGGTTTACGCGCGCGCGCAGGGATTATGAGTAAAGTGACGACGCGTGACGTGTTCGGTGCGTCTCATATCATCAATCATAATTATCATATCGTACGTAATCATAAAATATGATTAAGGTAAAATGAATTCTAGACCACTTAAAACAAGGAAACTAAAATCTTTCTACTAATATCATACTAAATGTATGGGAGTGTTTAAGGTCAAAATTTTGGATACTTCTCGTTTGATTTTTAAAAAGTTATTGATGCCATTTTACTCATTAGATAACGTACTTTCGTTATCATTTTTAAGTTTTTTGATATCTCTCATAGTTTCGGAATAATCGCCTGTGCACACTTAACGATTACCTATACCCTATACCCCGTATAGTTACGATGGGGCTGACATGTAATTTTGTATTCAAAAACCCCTTTAAAAAAAATAAAGAATAAAAAAAAATGTATGTAAGTACACCATAATTTAGACCAACCCACCAACAAAATTAGAGCTGGAAGGGCATTACTTACCTTACCTTACCCTCGATGGTTCGTTTTACCCTGTAGAGAAATCAGACCATCGTGTATAGGCAAAAGTTGACTGCCTTAAGTATGAATGCAAATACATTGGGTTATTATTACTAGAGACGTCACCGCGAAGCAATATTTTTAACACTAAGTTGCGGCCCACCGGCAGCAAACGTCTAGTCACTTATATCCCTTTGCCTGTCACGAAGACTACTAGGGGTTACTAACAATTGATTTTCTATGGTTTGGTTTTACGGCACGGCAGCTGAGCAGAGATTGCGGAGCTTTAATTGAATTTCAATTATGTTTGGTTTTACGGCAGCGGAACACATAAGCGATTGCGGTGCGTTTGCAGCCCATTAGCCGCAACTAGAGATGGGTTAATAGCCCGATTGTTTGGATTATTAACGATTATTATCCAGTAATAGCCATAATTAGCCATCCATTGGCTAATAACCCCGCTATTAATAGTTTCATACAATTTGATTGATTGAACCTTGAAATTTTAGAATTTTTTTAGAACCTTGCTCTCCAAACTTAGAAATTGAAGAAATCACCTTAGACAGTGATGAACAAGAACAACTCTCTCTTCTTCTTATCCGCTACACTCTTGACAGAGCGGTCGTGGTCGTAATGTAGTAGCGATTTGGGCAGATGTTATTCGCCTCACGACAGCGCGCCACTTTTCTCTGTTGGAGGTCATCCTGCTGCAGTCGTTTAATGGACCTCCCACGGCTGACTTAATTTGGTCCGTCCATCGCATGGGAGACCTTCCACGCGGCCTTGTGCCCTCCATTTTTCCCTGAACGACAAGACGTTCGATGGACTGATGGTCGCGTCGAGAGACGTGTCCGAAGAATGTGAGTATGCGAGACTGTACTACTGAAAATAGACGCTGCTCAATGCCGAGTTCTTGAAGTATCGAGACGTTATTGCGAAACTCGGTATACGATACTCCAAGCATTCTTCTCCCGCACCACAACTCTAAAGCATCTATTTTCATCCTTTCCACTTCTCGCAATGTCCACGTCTCTGCAGCGTACAGGAATATGGGGAAAATAAGCGTTCGTACGAGTCTGGTCTTAGTAGTTTTGGTTATATTTGTGTCCCTCCATATTTTCCTCATCTAGTCCATTGCTGTTCTTGTGGTGGCCATACGTCGTTTAATCTCATCCATGCCAACTAAATACACAGAATAAGAATCTGACGGACCCATTACAGTCCGATTAAATGTCACATATAATAACGAACCTTAGAAATGATGATTCTAGTGATCTAGCAGTAATTCGAATGAAAAATATTTTTTTTTTAAGTTAGTAATAACTATTTTGATTAAAAATTTAAAAAAAACATAAAAACGCAAAAAAATAAAACTTACCTAAAAATCGTCGCAAATGATTGACAATTTATTAGAAAAAACAAAATCGTACATAGCTAATTAACAATTTCTAAATGGGCCAAGTTAATTTTAAATTACTATATGTATTGACTAACTAAGAACGACGATAATAAAAAGAAACTAACCTGACAGTCCTAAGACTGAAAACCATGAAGGGAAATTTTTAATCATTACTATAACATTAATAGCAGGGTTACCATCCGAAATCGGCTATTAATGGCTATTAACTGCTTTTAATCCATTATTAGCCAAATGATATTTACCGGATTATTAGCACTACCCATCTCTAGCCGCAACTCTTTGCGCAAAAATTGCTTCGCGGTGTCGTCTGCAGTTATAATACTTCAATGTGCAAATAGCAGGGAATGCGATCGGCCTCCGCAAGAAAACTTTCAACAGCCAATTTTCTGTCGCGACTCTACTCGTAATGGACATCGAGGGCATTTACGGGACAACATTGCAATCCGACGCTATTATAATATCGACTTGTTTTGTTGTGTTTAGCAATTTAAAAAGAATTGTTTAAAAAAGACACTACTTTTTATTGGAGTGTTGTTTGTCTTTTAAATATCCATACAACAGACTCGTCGAACTCCTGTCCTTGTCTAAATTCAAAATCCTTATTCATAAAAAATAAAAAAATAAAAAAGATATACCTACATGTAACATTAATAATGTATCTCAATATAAACAAAACGGTCAACTTTTAAGGATATTAAAGTGAATTTGCGCACTTACGACTAAATACTAAATAAAATGTTGCAATTCAACAATAATTATGTAACTTGTAAGTACTTACTAGAAGTTGTATTAGATGGCGAATTGACAATGTACGGCAAAACCAAAATTATTTTTTGTGACACTGTACATATTTAATAAAATGTATACTTTTGTAAAATTTATAAATAAATAAAAAATGGGATCATAATCGGGCGAAAAACCACAAAGGCGTGCTCAAAAGATAAAAAACTTTTCCAGTAATGACCACTTGATCTAACTTTACTTATTTGTTAATATAATGTAAGTATATGATTGGTGTGAAAGATTGGTTCAAAATTTATCTTTTTAGAGGTGTTTCACAAAGTTACTCACAGACACGGAGCAACTCACAGAGAAAATGCAAGTTTAAACAGCAAGAGCTTTTATTACAAACAAGCGGCCCACCCGCGCCTTAGAATGACCGTCATAGTTATTTAAAAAATATATCTACTAAGTAATTATAAACAAAAACCATCCTCAGTTAACGCTCTATCTTTTAGTGAAACCGCATAATAATCAATTGCTTGGTTTAGGAGAATAGTACGGTGCAACAGACAGAGGAAAACGGCGGTTTTACTTTAAAATATGTAATAAAGAAGCATTTGAAATTCTTTTTACACGAAACTATGCTTGTTTTCTTTCTAAATCCATTAAGAAACATAGGGCAATAATCTTCCTTACGGATACTTATATACTTATTTCAAATGCAATACTCTATCATTGTGATCCAAGTACTGAGCAGATGTTCCAAGCACCTACATCTGGGATCATCTAAACACACCTTTATGTGCGTATCACGCGCTTGATATGTGAATAGTGTACTAAGCATCGTTTATAAAAGATGCCGTCTATGTAGTCTAGTGGTTAAGCCACCGTTCTCAGTCCCAGAGGTCCCAGGTTTGATTCCCATCGGGGAGTACATCTTTGTGTACTTGGTTTGTTAGGTGGTAGGGCTTCTTAAGTCGGCTTGGCTAGCTACCACCATCTTATCTAAAGACCGTTGTCTTAACAACATTGTTAATACCATTGTTGTTTTGCAGTTTAGAGAAAAGATAGCCAGTTCCTCAGTGGGTGCGGATTCCAGGTGAAGCGCGCTTCCATCTTTAGCCTTTTCGGCACTTACCATCAGGTAAGACGTAGATGGTGGTTTCTTACGCCTGTTCTTTGCCAAAGTTAAAAAATGACGTCCTGAATGGGTGGTAGGTTAAAAAAGATTCGGACGATTCAAAGTGAGTACTTACTTATTAATTAAGTTTGTTGAATAAATATATTTTGAGTTTAAGTTTGATGTATTTTAGAACTAACTAACTTAGAGATAACAAATATTTTGGATATATCATTGTCGTAGACTGAAACGATCATTGTGCATCGACATTGGTACGTAGTTGCCTTCACTCTATCACCACAGTAAATAAAGTTTCATCATGTAGCGCCATCTATCAAAAAAATAGCAGAACACGATCTCGAAACATAGAAAAAGCAAACCGCTATCAAGGCATGTAGTTCCGACAACAATGGTTTTCTAGAAAACTTTTATTTCTCATTTTTTATATTCTCCACATAATGTTATGTTTATATTTTGTACCTACTTAAATAATAATAAAATTGATTTCGTTATTAAAAAAATCAATGCCGCATATCTGTCTGACTCTTATATTTCAGCTTTGCCAAAGATTTCCCAACTGTGGTTCTTGTGCTTACCTACATAAAATCATTAAAATTATCATAAAGTTCATCAGCCTTTAAACGTCCCACTGCTGGGCACAGACCTTACTACATGGACCACAGCACGTGGGGAGTTTGGTCCATAAATAACCAACCACGCGAGCACAATTGCCATCTTACGACAAAATTCGGGACCAACGGCTTTGCTTATCTATTTTTATGTGAAAAGGAGTGTCGTAAAAGGCGACTAACGGACTAAAGACTGCACATACATCCAACAGCATAGAGCGGCGATGGGCTCGCCACCTGTCATGCTGAGCACATGTGCAATCGCTACTTGGAGAAAAGTGGACTATGGTAGACTGCTTTTGCTGTCCTCAAGTCTCTGACTAACCCTTCGGGATAATATTCGTGATTAAATGTATGAAAAGGAGGCAAGCGAGCAAGTGGGTCACCTGTCTCTTTTTATTTTATAATCTATTTAATATTTCTATTTCTTATTCCCTTTATTGTTACACCCATTTCGATATTCTATTTATTATATTTCTATAACCCAAGGTTCCTTGTTAGCAATAAGGCCGCCTGTTTTGTACTTTGTCACTGTAAAAATGTTTTCTGTTATATGTTCTTGTGTGCAATAAAAGTATATATATTTTTTTTATTATTATGATCACCACCCCCCCTGGACATCCTTAAAACTAGAGGAGAGTAAGATCTTCGGGGAAGGAGTAAGAATTGTGCGGGGGGAAGACGGGCCTAGGAGTCGCAGATGCGTTGCCGACTTAAGGAAGGAGTAGGATCTTCGCGTAAAGAAGTAAAAATTGTGGGGGGGGGGAGGGGAACGTAACACAATAGCAACGAGTGCCGTTGTTTCACGGCGATATTTCGTGAGAGGGTGGCAGTATGCAGTCACATGTAGGCATCGTAGGGTAAACCAACGGACTCGAGTGACTTTAGCCCCCATCTTGCGTCGCACGGAGGAGCTCAAGGTGCTTTTTGTAATTTGGTCACCCATTTAGTGACTTGTATTGTAATTGCGAAAGTTGCTTATAATTGCGAAATCGCAAACCTTGTCTCAGCCACAGCGCAACCGCGCTTTTCAGAATAGGAATATTCTATTGAAATTGGTACAGCCGTCACAATTACAAAGTCCGTAAAATGGAATCAAAGAGATTGTTCGTGACAGGCTATAGACAAACAATCTAGCCGTTGTGCTTCAATGTGGACTGTATGTTTTTTAATAAAACTCGGTTCTTAATCTTCAAGGTGGGGTCCGGATATTGGTACAGTCGTCACAAATACAACGTCCGCAAAATGGAACCAACTATAAAATTGACACAATATCATTAACTTCATAGAATTTATGACGTCATCGCGACTCCTTTACGCTACGACTTTGATTGGTGTTGGGGCCAATCTTTTATATTATTAATCACTTTATAAGAGCTCAATGCGAGAGTGATAGCTGGAAACCGCCTATATCTTTAATTTGTTATTTTCTTCGAGTTCACAAAAACTATAATGACGTAAAAGGGGACTATTTCAATTCTCTGAATAAACCAAAACAAATGAAATCTAAGAATCGCTTTAATATTGTAATTGCGTAAGTTTGGATGTAAGTATGTTTGTTTCTAGAACGTGCCGAAAAACAGACTAAAATAAAGCATGCTTTGGATTAATACAGAATATTTTTTTTTAATGTGACACGTCATAATGACTACATCCTGCCTGATGGTAACCAGCCGATGCAGTCCAAAATAATGAGAGCGCTCCTCACCGTGGAACAAGCTCGGTAACAAGCCCATTAATGACGGCATGCATAATGCCCGCCTTCCACTAAGAGCAGAGCGTGCTTCCACTGGGAACTGGGAAACTTCTATGATGATTGCCGTTGCGAGTTAAACGGAGTCCGTACGGAGCCCGCTCTGCTCTTAGTGGAAGGTGGGCATAAATGCCGTTTCACGCCCCGTATAAAAGACCCGGGATTAAAGGAGCTGGGTCTTACAGAGGAACGACTTGCCAAATTTTATGGTACCAGTGCTGATATTCTGATCACAGTATGATGGTGGTTCCTAAGACCAGCACGTGTACAAGACCAGTCCGGGACAGGAAAGGAGAGGGCGGGATAATATCAAAAAGTTCTTCAGAACACTCTCCGTATTAATTTTGGTAGAAGATACTGAGAGAAGCAATATCTCTGCGCAGCTGGAGGTCCTCAAGAGAGGCTGTAACCTTAGCATTTCCAATAATGCGTCTCGCTCTCCTTTGCAGCCATCAAGTGCATCGTAGAGGTATTTAACGGAGCCTTTCCATAGATGGGAACAATACTCCATACTCGATCGCACCTGAGTTTTGTACAGCAAACAGCGCTGCTCGGAAGTGAAAAACCGCCTTACCTCATTGAGAATACCCAACTTACGGGAAGCAGTTAAAATAACACTCTCGATGTAGCATTTTGGATTTAGTTTCTGGCCGATGTGCATGAAAAGAATGCTGAGGTCCACTGAAATGGGTAAAGAAGAGTTCCGAAGAGAAGGAGGAAAAAGGAAGGGAGTTATCTTGGACGAGAATGCACAAACCTGGGTTTTTCTGGCATTAAACTCGACCAGATTTTCAGTTCCCCACTTAGAGACACGATCGAGAGTCAGGTTCAGTTTGGCAACCAGTTCTTGCCTTTTCACTAGGATATCAGCTGGCTTTGCCTCAGGATGTCCTATGTACCGCTCATGCACCGTACTGTCATCCGCATAACAATGAATATTGACCAAGGACCACATGTCATTGATATGCAGAAGAAATAGAGTAGGTGAGAGCACAGAACCCTGCGGCACTCCGGCATTGACTTTATAGAACTCGGAGGAACTACCCTCACAAAGAACACCAATCCTCCGCTCTTCTAAAAAGTCTGCAACACAGGCGCACAAACGGGGCGGCACACCGAAGGCCGGCAACTTGGAAAGAAGGGAGCGATGCAATACTCTATCGAAAGCTTTGGCGACATCAAGGCTTACTGCCAGAGATTCGCCATGCTTGTCCATCGCTTCACCCCATGCGTGAGTAACGTACGCTAGAAGATCACCCGTTGATCGCTTGAGTCTGAACCCATACTGGCGATCATGGAGCAGTGAGTGATCCTCTAGGTAGTGAATGAGCTGAAAGTTAATTATCCGCTCAAACACCTTGCATAGCACAGAAGTTACATCGATTGGTAGATAGTTGGCTGGATCCGAGCGATCCCCTTTTTTGAGGATGGGTTGTGTGTTCGCTTCCCTCCAAGACACCGGCACAATACCGGTATCGTAAGACATCCTAAACAATTGTGTCAACACAGGAGACAACTAAGCCGCGCATCTGAGCAGCACAATCGCCGGAACACCATCCGGCCCGCTAGCCTTCCGCACGTCGAGCGACCGCAGCACGGCACGTACATCACAATGCCTAATACGATTATCAGGCATGGTGACCCCACAATGTGCTATGATAAGTGAAGCGGCGCCACAATCGTCGATGCGCGTATTAGCCGCGAAAAGCCACACACCTATTTATGTATACATTATTTATTTTTATTTATTAAATGTTATCTATTCACTTTTTTATTTTTTTTACGGGTAACGGGTAAGCGCTTGGCCTTCATCTCACCTGATGGTAAGTGACGATAAGGCCGAAGGTGGAAGCGCGCTTCACCCGGAATCCTCAACCACTGAGGAACTGGCTATCTTATCTCTAACTGTCGGAACACAACTATGCTATAAACATCGTTGTTATGGCGACAGACTTAGATAAGATGGTGGTAGCTAGCCAGGCAGACTTAACAGCCCTACCACCAACCAAACCGAGCACAAAAAGATGTACCCCCCGCTGGGAATCGAACCTGGGACCTCTGGGTCTGAAACCGGTGGCTTACTAGACCACGGAGGCGGTTAATTAATTAATTTAAATTCCGTAAAAAGTTTACACCTCCGATTTTCGAGTTTATTAAGATCTCTTCATCCGACTGGTTGTCTGGAAGAAATCGCTTCATAGCGATAACACCACCAAATTGTAACTAAGTATTTTATCTATTTTCATGTTTTGTATGTATTTGTAAACTGTTGCAATAAAAAAAAAATCTAATCTATTCTAAACCTAGAGCCTTGTTGTAAGCCGCCTTCAAGGAGCCGGTACTAGGGTCACTTAGTGCGCAAGCCCTCATTCAAGCACGATACGCCGCCTGCTTGCATTTAGCAGCTTTGGCGAATTTGCGATTGAACCAAGGCCGTTTTCTACCAACGCTGGCAACATCTGTGAACGGAATATAATATTCCATATCCAACAAGATCTCATCAGCGATGGCAGAAGCGCACTCCGACGGGTTCTATCTAAGAAAGCAGCTCTGTCCCCATGAGACGGACGCAAAGTAATCACGCAATCCGTGCCAATCTGCCGACGAGTAGTGCCACAGACGACGCTTGGTCTCCACCGTTTTCGGTGGACCAGCGCTATGCGGTGCTGTGGCAATGACCAAGCCGTGGTCTGACGAGCCTAGAGGTGCAAGCACCGACCCTACCCCTATATAATAAATACCCTAAAAATACCCAAAATAATAAACTTACATACATACATATAATTATGACTATTATCCCAGAAGGGTTAGTCAAAGACTAGGCAATGAGTACCGCAACAGCAGTCCTCTACCATAGTCCATCATCATCATCATGATGATGGAATATGGTAGAGGATAGTCCATAGTCCACTTCTCACTAAATAGCGACTGCACATGTGCTTAGCGTGACAGGTGGTGAGCCCATCGCCGCTCTATGCTGTTGGATGTATTCCGTTATTCGCCTTTTACGACACCCAAGAAAAGAGAGGGGGTGGTAGAATTCTTTAACCGCTATACCCGACACGGATAATAACCCTTATTAGGGCAATGGTATATATATTACCACCATATTTTGAACTTTATACAATTGAGATAAGGTTGACAACCAATTAAAAATTTAAACATGCTGTGCCCGTTTAAGGGATAATCTTCCTGTAATTTAACTTATTCCCTCGGGAGTCTGTGAAAAAACAGAATTTATTATACGGGTAGAGCTGCAGGCGGATAATAGTTCTTACTAATTTTACTTGGCTAAAATGTGTAGACTCATTTAAGCTAGATGTTCTCACATTAGAACCAAGCAGCGGATCGACGTACGAGTATTTAATTGACAGAGTCAGTTTTATTGGAGAGCTCGAGATAATTTTGTATGCCGAATCAAATACAATATTCCTGGTCGCTGACGAAGTAAAAGTTTTGTGAAAGACTGAAATTCAATGTCCCAGACGGTAAACAGTTTTGTAAAGGATTTTAATTGTCGCGGGCGAAACCGCGTGCGAAAGCTACTATGACTATGTAGCATAATTGATTTCTGTTGACATACAGTCATGCTGATATCTTGGTTCAACATTCGCGCGAACGCATAAAACACTCGTTTACCGGGGATTTTACCCTTTGACTTTCTGATAAATGTCTTGTTTTTATAGATAGTGCAAATAATTATAGCGGTTAAATATAATTGATTGCGTTCATATTCTTTTTTGTTTATTAAGCGTAAGAATCAGCAGAGAACAGTCCACGATAAATAAAATAAGTGCAAAATGTATCATTTACTGTTGTGTTTGTTATTGTTTATTTCTGTGAGTAACTAAAATTTAAAATCTTTTCATAAACATAATTTTTGATAGATGTTTAATGTATGCATTCTATTATTATTTCATAAGAGCTTGACAGTGCATCGGCTAACATTCAGATAAATTCAGCTGTTTATTTCTAAATCTCAGCCGCCTGATTTTACCATTTTCGAGTTAAAAGTGAAAAAAGTAAAATACAGCCTAAAAACAGTCCCCTGCTGGACTAAGACCTCCGTCATAGAAAACTAGTCATCGCTACAATTGGCTGAACAACCACGCTTGTCAAACGCGGGTGGCTATCACAAACCTGAGTGATGCATCGAAAAATATAGCGCGACATGGGATTTGAACCCAAGACCTCCGGTTATGAAAGAACGTATTTCTATGGCAAGCTAGTAGAAGTCTAAATGAGTTTTGTAAGACAAACGACTTCGATATATTTCATTCTAGCATAGCAACAGCAAGGCGGCTATTAAGTCAAAATTTCTTTATTAAATAATATAAGACATTTTTATAATTCACTCTCAATGTTAATCTGTAACTTTTTTATATTTCTTAATATTTTATATTTTGTTTTTTTTTGTCCACACAAAGCATTGTTTAATCTGATTTTAAACGTGGAGACCTGTTATTGGCCATCTGCTACCAATTTCTTGATGTAAGTATGTTTCATGTGCTGTTGGTCTTCCAAATCAAAATAAATAAATACAATGAAGGCTACAATTATTAAATAAATTAGGCTACTGCGACGCTTTGTTCTTAATATTATATTCTCAAAATATTACATTCGCAAAACATTGCATTCGCAAAATATTATATACTCAAAATATTATCTCTTTTAAAATGAAATACAAAAGTATTCTCCATACAGCAGAAGATAAACATTATTCTCAAAACATTTCATTTATTCAAATTGACGATAAAAAAACAATTAACTATTTATAGCTCCGATAAATCCTGCTAGCATTCTTCAATCGATATTTCACTGTTAAATTTTAAAATTATTTTATCAACTTGATCCGATGTTTGAATATCTTGTTGCCGCCGTTGTTGCAGTTTACTTTTTTCATTTCATTTGTCTGTAATTCTGCTTCTTTTTTTATTTTCGATATAAAAAGAAATAAATTCGGTTTTTTAATGACGATCGAGTTTATTCTTCTGTGCCAGCCTTCTAGTGCATTATTCGTCTGAAATGTCTCGTTATGGCAACTAAATATTTCGCCTGTTATTAAATTAATCCATTGTTTCTTGAAATAATCTTGAAATTTTGAAAATAGCATACATTATTAGAGGCTTTTTCACAAATTGATAAATAGCCCTCTGGAATACAATTCGGTGGGAGTAATGGTAGCATTGTACAAAGGCGAGTAATATGTTGCCCATCTCTAGATCCAGAAAAACCATTTTTTTTGACATTTTTCCGTATAGCATTTACAAAATGATAGTAGCACCCTTTGGTGTTGCAACCCGGAAATATATTTTTTACAGCTTGTATAGTACCCATTTCGTAATCGCATTTGTAAGTCGTAA
Organism: Scoparia ambigualis; assembly: GCA_963921215.1. Classification (NCBI taxonomy): domain Eukaryota; kingdom Metazoa; phylum Arthropoda; class Insecta; order Lepidoptera; family Crambidae; genus Scoparia; species Scoparia ambigualis. The sequence continues at coordinate 24,023,048 of OY992522.1, read as the reverse complement.
TATTCAAACCTAATTTTTCTTTTAAAATTGTGAAAAGCCTTTCGTACGTCACTTTATTTTTATTTGGTAACAACTAAGCTTGTTAAATTAAAACAATGTTTTAATCTAAGGTAACAAGTCAAAAATCAGTGGAACAAAACATGCTGTATCATTGCTATTAGATATGGCTACATAAAGGGCGTACAGCTGATAATAAGGTTTTGGAGCTATACGAAATGTGCCATCACCATAAACTTCTTTTTTGTTCGCATTAGTTCCTTAGCCATTTGAGTGCCGAAAATAATTATTTTTGACGACCTCCTTGGTCGAGTGGTTTGTACACCGGTTTTCATGGTGTCGCCATCTCTGAGGTTCCGGGTTCGCTCCCCGGTCGGGGCAATTTAGAAATTATTGTTTTTCTAAATTGTCTCGGGTCTGGGTGTTTTCTATGTATAATAAGTATGTATTAAGTATTTTGAGTATGTTTATCCGTTGTCTAGTAACCATTTAACGAGTTTCTTCGAAGCTTCTCTTGGGCAAGATAATTGGTGTGATTGTAGGAAAGTTTAATTTAATTTAAATTTAATTTTGTTTTTTTTCCCTTGTCCCATAAAAATATAAATTTTTGACTAGTTCTTCGGGTAGTTTAAATATCACTTGAAAAAGATGTGCGATCTTAATTGAAAAACTTGTTTCTTGCTCTGTACAATGTATCGTTCTTTGAAGCAAATAAAGGTATTTTGTGTTCGAATGATTGAAAATCGCTATTTTCATTTGAAAAACGCTTTTAAATATTTTTGGGAAAATTGGTGCACACTTCTTTCTTGCACACATCAATCTTAGAGTCGATAATATTTTTTTAAAGTGTCGCGTGTGCGCATAAGCTTTGCTTTTCTAAAAACAGCATTTTTCAAATCTTAAGTAATTAAAGTTTTACATTCCCTCTGATTACTGCACCTTCAATTCGTATATCCCTTAGATTAAAACATGTTTTAATCTAAGGTATATCCAGATTTATTTTTCTTAAAAAAAATAAACCTGTAACCGTCGTGCAGCAACACATTTTTGACTTTTTGCCTTTTTATAATTTAAACACTTGGTGCTTCGTCTACTCCGTTCCACATTGTGATTACACAATAATATTTGCAATTAAATATTTAATCAATACAGGAAAAACATGTAATGACACATAAGGACTCGCCAAGACATAATTATGTCCTTTAGGAAAAAGTATTATTACTAATGAGTTTAGTGCAAAGATTTTGATAATAATGTTGTAATAGGTGATTCATCTGCTTTATTCATTTTACAAGAGATAATATTTTGAGAATATTATATTATCAGAACGAATGAAATTTATTACATAGTTTATGTTTCATTGTACAGGTAATATTTTGAGAATATAATATTTCGCGAATGTAATGTTTTGCGAATGAAATATTTTGAGAATATAATATTATGACAACGAAGCACTGCGACAATATTAATTTAATAGACGTATTAAAATTAAACTAAAGTGAGTCATAGTTTTGTTTCGCATTGCTGGTCACTGCACTGGTTGCTTGGCCAAATTAATATATCTTGAGCTTTGTGCTTCAGAAGGCACGCACGTTGAGCCGTTTTGGTCCCGCGCTTGTTGCCGTAAAATGACAGTAGTTAAAATCGACCGACCCGTAGACCTGGTGACTCATGGTCAATTTTATATTAATTTAGATACATAGATAGATAATACTTTTATTGTAACATATTAAAACAAACATTTAGACATACAAGAGCAAAAATACAAAGTTACAATTTGGCGATCTTATCGCTTAAAAGCGATTTCTGCCAGACAACCAATCGGATGGAGAGAACTTATAAACTCTATGATCGGAGGTGCAAATATTTAAAACATAGTTATGAACACAATAAAAAGCAAAACTAAGAAAATAATTAAAATAAAATATTAATTATATTATAACATTTATTATAAAACTATTCAATAAATAAATATTAATAATATACATATTTCCATATACATACTTAAACATAATAGTCTCAGGTAAGAAATAGTTTAATAAGAAATAATTTAATTAATTTTAACATAGTACATTGGACTCATATTTCGCCATTCTTGTGGGTTTTGGTTTAATATCATCCCCATGTACGTTTACAAAGGCAAAAAGTGTGGTCGATGTATCAGGCGAACACGATAATACTTAAAAAACTGTCACTGTTCACTGCATCCCTTCGCGTCTCCACCTGTGCGAAATCGTATTGTCACAGACTTCAGATTCCCGAGGAAACAAGATTATGTCCTGAAAGTTTTATTAAAAGTATTATTGTATTACGTAGTACGAGAAAGTGTCAATTCTTTATTTATTTATTTACTTAAGATACAAAAGCAGATTACAAACTAAAAAAATACATATTATTACAGTTGAACAGAAAGTTTAGTGTAAATCTGAAAGCCTTATATTGTATACAACTTACAATAAAAAAATATTGTATTAAAAAGAAAAACAAAAAATAAAAAGAACATGTAATAAGAATGTAATACTCTTTGAGTTATACCTAAGTATTTCGGGAAAGAGCATATTTAAATTGGTTTATGTTTTGATCGAAAATATCAAAAGACAAGTCAAGATCATTGTACAATTTACACATTCTATTGATGGGACCATTCCGAGTTACATTGTTGTTTGTCAGTGGAATGCTGAAAAGCCGGGAGTTCCTTTGGGATCGTATGGGTGTATTAATAAACAACATGCTTAACAGACGCTCACTTAACAGTCCATTGGCCAGTTTATGTAATAGGCACAGGTCAGAAACTTTTCTTCCACTCTCGAGGCTTTTTACACCAAAGTAACACGTTCTGTTATTGTATTTGGGAAGAGTACGCCTTTTTGACGTGACAACGTCTTATAAATTGGTTTGCCGGGTGACACTTCAAGAAACTGCGTTACGCTCCGCTCACGTTATGCGCTCACAATGAGAGCGAGTGAGAGGCACGCGTCCCTTCCACTCGGGCATGGTTAGCCCGCCTAAGAGCGAGAGAGACAGACATAAAAAGTGAAAGGCACGCGTCCCTTCCATATTATTTCATCCTTCTTCCTACTATACGAATGAATATTCACATTAAAATTATTTTACCACTCAAAGTCGTTGTCACGTAAAACTTTCGCCCGTATATTTCTGTTCTTATTGCAAGGGATCGCAAGAAACAAGCTTGCACTGATTCTATCCTATTGATGTCGACATTATACACAGGCGCCCATACTGACGAACAGTACTCAAGTTGAGATCGCACAAGAGTATTGTACAACAACAAAAAGGTTGAAATTCGTTTAAATGGTTTGGAAATTCGAGAGATAAACGCAAGCATCCTCTTTGCTTTGCCTATTATATGATCATAATGGGTTTTAAATGTCAGCTTAGTATCGAACCAGGCACCAAGATCTCTTACAACAGACACTTGTTGCAATGCTAATCCATCGACGCGATAATCAAATAGAAAGACATTCTGCCTTTTAGTGAAAGTAATAAATTGACACTTATTAGCATTAAGATGTAACATATTTATTTTGCACCAGTCGCTTAAAATGTCTATATTTTTTTGAATACGTTTATAATCATCCAGCGAGGAGACAACACTAAAGAGTTTAATGTCATCAGCATACGCTAGTCAATTGCAAGTGACATTCTCTAATAGGTCATTGACAAAAATCAAAAAGAGCAAAGGTCCCAGGTTTGACCCCTGAGGCACACCAGAAGGTAAAATAAAAGGACGGGACTCATAACCATACACAGCAACTAGCTGCGTCCTATTACGCAAATATGACTCTAACCATCTATGAAGACTACCATGAATGCCAAGATGATGAGCTTTGATTAGTAGTATGTGGTGGTTAACGTGGTCGAAAGCTTTTGAGAAATCAGTATAGATGCTGTCAATTTGCATTTTATTATTAAATGTTCTAGAAAGGTAATCTATGTAATTAATTAAGTTTGAGCTAGTTGATTTGATGTTTGACCTTCAAGTCTTAGTGTCAATACCTACTTTTTTCATTTTTCGATGATGATGGTTTAATTCACACTCCACAGACCAGTAATGCGGACCTTTTGATGCAAGAAAGAAGCAGAGGGGCTACACTGGTATGTATTAAACTTTGTTGCTATACCATGGAATTTAGATGTATTGAATATAATTGTAACAAAGTCCGCCTTTGTACAAACGTGCATAAAGTGTTAAATAAAATAAATAAATAAAAAATAATAATAATTAAAAATTATTTTAAGACTTAGCTTGCTCATTGCCTTACTCATAAACACATAAACACTATTTAAGCATTATTTAGTTAAATATAGTTTCGTCTACGTACACAAATGTAATTTTGAAATTGGATAAAGAGACATAACAGTGTTTAACTAAATAACGCTTAGAATCAATATCTTTATTCAGATTAGGCTACAATAATTTTGCACTTATGAATGTGCATTGCATTGCATGCATTACGCCTTCGGTTTGTAAGACTAAGGTCGGGAGACCTTGTACTAAGAAGAACCGGCAAGAAACTCAACAAGGGCATTACTTTTCTCCCTTCCGTTTACAGCATTAAACAAAAATTGAAAAAGTGGGTTTAAGAAAGGCCCTTCATTATTACTTTTCTATAAAACTTAAATAAAATTCTTTCCAGAAACCTATTTCTGCGTGCTGTGATATTCCAGAGCTAGGTGACTCTAAGCCGCTTACTGAGTGCTCCAACCCTAAATTGCCTGGTCCAGTAAGTTCATAACTCTTTATAAATTAAACTGTTTAATTCAGGGTTCCTAACTTCTAGTATGGTAGGCCAGCCTTGCAGATTAAAACGACGATGAGCTGTTATTTGACTGTATTTCTACTCCTTCTACATTAACATGTACATTTACAGGATTACTCCTGAGGTATGATTTTGGAGGTAGTCACTTTATGGACACCCATTTTAGAGCTTATAGGTATCTGGGGACTGTCTGTGACTAATGTCACATTTGAATTAAAGTATCCCAGTTCCCATTTGTCCAAAGAAATTGCGCTAGAACAAGCTGGATACGTAAAAGGTAAAGGATCCCGTGAAAAAATTCTCAACGTTCTCAAATCATTGAGAAGGCTCGAGAATTCAACAAGCCGTATACATATTATCCTTTGTTGATTTTTCCAAAGCGTTCGACTCGGTGAAATGGCTAACGTTGTTGGAAAACACTATTAGACATGGACACACCACTACCTCGTACACCTGCTCAGGAATCTTTACGAAGGGGGAACAGCTTTAGTGCGGACAGATGACTTCCTGTCAGATAGTTTTCACCCAAGTGCGGGCTTGCAACGGGGCTGCATAATATCATCGTTAATATTAACGCTTACACCGAACTTGTGATGCGAAACACTCTCGAAGACTAAATCGATGGTGTTGTGATTAGTAACTATAAAATTTGGAACTTGCGGTATGCAGATGATTTTCGAGTAATTCTGAACTAATGGAGGAATTACTTCTCAAAATGGAGCGCATAAGCCTTACGTTTGGGTTGAAATAAACCGATCTGAGACCAAGGTTATGATCGTGGATCGCGCCAACGACAACTCGCCCGAGGTGACACAGATTGCGAATTGTGGCGTGGTTCAGACCTACGTATACCTAGGAGCCTTGATCTCAAACAACGGTGGCTGCGGAGATGAAGTGAAACGACGTATGGCCATTACCAGAACTGCGATGGAGAAGCTAAGGAATGTATAGAGGAAACGCAACATTACAAAGCCACCAAAATCAGGATTGTGCGAACACTAGTATTCCCCATTTTTCTTTATGTGGCAGAGACATGGACAGTGCGTGAGTTGGAAAAGGGGAAAAAAGATGCTCTAGAGATGTGGTGCTGGAGAGAGATGTTTGGGATATCGTGGATAGAGTTTCGCACCAACGTGTCCATGCTCCAGGAGCTCGGCATCTCGCAGCGTCTGTCGGCCGTAGTACAAACGCGCATACTGCGGTACTTTGGCCATGACTCTTGGCGGTATGGAGATTTAATGGAGCGGCTGGTCGTCCAAGGAAGAGTGGAAGAAACCAGATGACGTGGAAGTCATCTATGCGCTGGACTGACCAAGTCAAATCCACAATAGGGGACAGTGTATCAGACTGTGCCAGACAGTCAACCATCAGGGAGAGGTGGCGGGAGATCGTGAGGAGGACCATGTCCGCCTAAACCACCAAACTTGATGACTTAAAGTAACCACCACTGCCCTGCCAAGAGCGAATCGATAGAGAAAAAGAACCCAGTTCTACGTTACCTAGAACCTTCAAGCCGCCTTTTGTTCAAAAGTGTTATCAATTTAAGTTTATTTGAATAAAGAAAATATGACGTTGTCTATATTATTTTTATTATTCAGCCTGATTTATCCCACCATTGCTGGGTAAAGGCTTATCTACCCTCTTTAAGTCCAATTCGGTGAACTATTTAAGTAGTTACTTCTAAAGTCTTCAACAATTTTCAGAATTTTGTATTGTTTCCTCCAATTTCAGTGCAACGACGTCCAATGTGTTTTCGAGAAGTCCGACTTTCTCGTCGACAAGAACACCCTTAACAAGGACGTGTACAAAAGGCACCTTCGCAAGTGGGCTGAGGGGCACCAGGGCTGGACCGAGGCCGTCGAGAAAGCGGTCACTGATTGCGTAGACCGCGACCTTAGGCAATACCTGGACTACCCTTGCCGGGCTTACGACGTGTTCACTTGCACGGGAATTGCCATGTTGAAGGTATATTGTAATATTATGTCAAACATCTCTTTTGTCTTTGAAAATTATTAAGTTAATGTTCGAAAACGATTGAGATGTTGTTTATGTATAGTGGCAATTGGTAAAGATTTTTAATAGAGTTTTTTTGTGTTTTTTTTTCAGAAATGTCCGAAAGAGGCTTGGAAGTGTTGATTAAATTAATTTGTCAACAGAATAAATTATATGTTATATATTATTATATATTATTTATGACAAAAATATAAAAATGATGTCTACTTACATAAACATGTTTTTTCAACAAGACTAAATTTAATGTAGTGTGAACTGCACAACAATAAAAAACTGTTTTCCTGTATTTTTCTTTTTAATTTCTTTGCATAAGCTTTATTAGTACGTGGGTGCCTGTATAAAGTTATTGTATCACTCCAGAGCTGGGATGCCCAACGGCATAGTAGCATTAAAATTTTTGTAAACCCTTAAAAAAACTAAGAAACATCTTTTCCCTTTCAACCGGGACGATGCTTGCATTTTTAGAAAATCTAACGCCTTCTTCCCGCTACGCGAGTAATTTAGTCGTTGTATGAGTACATTGCTTCGCTAGTTTGATTACTTTTTAAATAAGCAGAGTAGCGAAGCAATGTATCAACTCGTCTAAATTACTAGAACAGGTGCAAATTAGGCTTTAAAGATGCAAATATAGGTTGTACGGATATCTTAATCAAATCTCTTATCTTAATTAATTTATTGAAACACCCGACAAAAATACTTAATAACAACTTAGAAACTCTACAGCGGTATGATTTTTTTTATTCTACAACGGGTAAGCGCTTGTCCTACATCTCACCTGATGGTAAGTGACGATAAGGCCGAAGGTGGAAGCGCGCTTCACCCGGAATCCTCAACCACTGAGGTATTGTTACTTTAAAGCGATCTCTTCCAGATAACCACGAAGATAACTTAAGCTACGTAGTAATACAGATAACGAAACGTTGAAAAAAAATGTCCACCTTTCAAGGCCGACAACGCGTCTGTGATTCCTCTGGTTTTGCGAGTGTCCATGGGCGGCGGTGATTGCTTTCCATCAGGTGACCCGCTTGCTCGTTTGCCTCCTTCTGCTATAAAAAAAAACCTCAGGCGGTAAACGAACCCGCGTCCTCTGCAATCCGGTATTGGTTAGACCTACGAAATTTTTCAACGCTCTAGACTTTATGTTTTTATAGCAACAGTGTCTTATTAAACTGTATTACCCGCCTGAGGTAGACATTTTTTTCCTCCTCCCCCCCTCCCCTCAAACCCCAAGCGGTCGCATGAGACCGCACCTACAAAAACACACTTGACTTTGTACCGTGTCTTCATAGGCTTACAGACTACTTTAGTATGAACAAGTTTGGTTATTTCGGTTCTGTGGTTCATCTTATGTATTGTTATCGTAAAATATCGCATAGTCTATGCTTGATTCTGTCAAATTTGACGTTGACAGTTAGTGTCAAAAAACTGTCAAATAAAATCCAAGACTGAGGGGTAACTCAGCGAAATAAACGTTTTTTTAAAATGTTTTCAACAAACTATTAAGATCCCTGTGTACTACTTTAGCATGCCAAGTTTCATAAAATTGGCTTAATGGTTTTTATAAATTTCGACTTGGAAGTTTGTATGGGAAACCAAAATGCGTATACCCTTTTAAGATCAAATATTAAAAATACGTAGTAATATATATTTCAAATAATCCTTTCTTAGTGTTCACCTGCACTATAAAAGGAGGATGGTGCCAAATTTCGAGTTTCAATTCTTAGTAGTTTGGGCTGTGCGTTGATATAATCAGTCAGTCAGTCATTAGTTTAGTTAAGGGGAGGTATTTCGGGCGCTTCTCTCTTGCTCTCTCGACGGTACGACGGAAAGGAACGGGTATAACAGCGAAGCGGCGCGAATAATCGCGTTTTATATTTAAAAAAATTGATAGATGTAATAAATAAAAAACGATCGGTTATAATTCCTCAAGTTATGTATGAACTTCATTTTGGTAAATGACGCTTATTATCAAATCACTTATTTTAAGAATAAAACCTGGAAAAGAAGATAAAATGACACAAAAATATGTAACTTTGTGAATTTATTCTATCGAGCCAACTTTATCAAATCGTGTTTCCATCGGGTGTACTTCACAGATTAAAGCCCCAACAATAATTCATAGTTTTCGCAGATTTTAATTTTACTGTTTACTACTTCAAAAAGTAATTCTAAGAACGTGTTATTATAATTTTTCACTAACACCTAGCCTTAACCTATTCATATATTTACGAGAAGATGAAGGTGACTCTTTAGAAGTTAACACGTTATAGCAGCCTGTGTAATCGCATACCTAAACACACACCTTGCATTATCGGCAGTTCATTGTACCTGTAATTGTCCACGTTCCCCGAGGCTAGGCCTCTTGACCCTGATAAGCAGACCGTGCTACGCCTTGAGGACATCCGACCCATTGTGGTGATGTGAAATTAATTGGCCGGCTCGATGGAGAATTGATTAGACGCTGATATTTGACAATATTCGTTGTAGCTGAGTGGATTGGGATTTCAAATCTGTGGTTGTCCGAAGTTTAGATAAGTGAATAAACATTTACAACAAATTAGCGGCATCTTGGCGATTGCGGGACGGGCATAATATCCTCTATTCCTCCTCCCAGTCCTCGTGCCAGTCCCCTCTTTTTTATACCGATCTCATTCAGGTGTGAGTCTGACGACATCGTCAACAGGTCGTGCTTTATTTGACGACCTCCTTGGTCGAGTGGTTTGTACACCGGTTTTCATGGTGTCGCCATCTCTGAGGTCCCGGGTTCGATCCCCGGTCCGGTAATTTTAGAAATTATGGTTTGTCTAAATTGTCTTGGGTCTGGGTGTTTTCTATGTATAATAAGTATGTATTTAAGTATTTTAAGTACGTTTATCCGTTGTCTAGTAACCATTTAATGAGTTTCATAACGAAGCTTCTCTAGGCCTAGATAATTGATGTGAGTGTAGGAAAGTTTATTTATTTATTATTTACTGATTGACTTAAAAAATAAGAAGTTCCTAATTAGTTTTTTGTTTAACTGTTGTTGTTACACCCTGTTTACCTATTCAGAAAGCTACTGATGTTGTTATGCCAAAGATAATAATCGTATACATAATTCAAATACAAATAACGTATATTTAAATCATGATTAGGTACGTATCTGATTTAAAAAAGACAAGATCTTCAATAAAATTAAACCACAATACAAGCGAGCACACTGATACATCAGGCAGGTAATTTTCAAACTATTGCATTTGCTTATAATTGTTCAGCCAAGATAAAACGGCACTGATAGCGTTATAATTTACACACAAGCCAGCACTGAACAAAGGGCAATTTTATGAAAGGATTGGCCTTATGAAAACTAGGAAAAACCAGTATGTAAGGGATTTTTATAACACTAAAGACAATTGGACTAATGTACGAGTATGTTCTCGCATCACTTCAGAACGGCACCCATTTGGCTATTTTTTTGTTGTTGTATGTTCAGGATAAGTTTTGCATAAAATATATTTTTGAAAATTACTTAGTTTAAACAAATTTATAACTCCCATTCCTTACTCCTCCCTCTATTCAGAGCTCTCCTTTACCCATTTCAGTGGACCTCAGCATTCTTGGCATGGACATCGGCCAGGAACTGAATCCAAAATGCTACATCGAGAGTGTTATTTTAACTGCCTCCCGTAAGTTGGGTATTTTCAATAAGGTGAGGTGGTTTTTCACTCCCGAGCAGCGCTGTTTGCTGTACAAAACTCAGGTGCGATCGAGTATGGAGTATTGTTCCCATCTATGGGACGGCTCCGCTAAATACCTCCTCGATGCACTTGATAGACTGCAAAGGCGAACGGTACGCATTATTGGAGATGCTGAGGTTACAGCCTCTCTTGAGGACCTCCAGCTCCGTAGAAACATTGCTTCTCTTAGTGTCTTCTACCGAAATTACTACGGAGAGTATTCTGAAGAACTTTTTGATTTAATCCCGCCCTCTCCTTTCCTGTCCCGGACCACACGTGCTGATCTTAGGAACCACCATCATACTGTGCAGAATATCAGCACTCGTACCAAAAAATTTGGCAAGTCGTTCCTCTGTAAGACCATTCGGCTTTGGAATTCTCTGCCGGCGCATGTGTTTCCCAGTTCCTATAATCCCGGGTCTTTTAAACTGGGCGTGAAACGGCATTTATGCAGGCCGTCATGAATGGGTGCGCTTGTTACCGTGCTTGTTCCACGGTGGGGAGCGCTTTCATTATTTTGGACTACATCGGCTGCTTACCATCAAGCAGGATGTAGTCACTATGACGTGTCACATTAAATATATATACATATATATTATCCTCGAAGGGTGAGTCAGAGACTAGGCAATGAGGACCGCAAAAGCAGTCTTCTACCATAGTTCACTTTTTAACAAATAGCGACTTCACATGTGCTCAGCTTGACAGATGGTGAGCCCATCGCCGTTCTATGTGGTTGAATGTATGTGCAGTCTTTAGTCCGTTAGTCGCCTTTTACGACACCCAATGGAATTGGTTGTAGTATTCTTTCACCGCTACGCGACATGGTTATGGCTGACCAAAAAAAAAATCTCAAGTTTCTCCTTAAGTTCGGGTTGTTGTCGTAAGATAGCCGTAACATAGATAGTCTTTGAACCCGCTTCGGGACATTGCAGTGGGTTTCGGCATAACTTCCCATTGTGCTGCTTTCCATGTAAAAAGACTTGTCCCAGCAGTGGGACTTTAATATGATGATGTTGCCATCCTATGTACATAAATAAATAAATGTGGGACTTTAATAGGCTGATGTTGCCATCCTATGTACATAAATAAATAAATGTGTTTAAATTCTACCAACAAATGACATTGGCGACAAAATTAATTGCGTTAAGAAAAATTGTGCTCACGTTCTGCTTAATTAAGATGCTTGATGAGGATGCAACGCTAACGAGCCATTAGTTGCAATTTACTAGAAAAAAAACCGTTTGATTGCTTACGTCTTTAAACTTTAATGTTGCATTAGGATGTTTTAATTTTTATAATAATAATTTATTTTGCTTATGAATCTATAATACTGTTAGCAATAATTACAAGTACACTTAAGCTAATGTTACTAAATATATAAATAATAGCTCTCTTATTATCTTAAAACCAGTTTTATTTAGAAAATGTTCGTAAGAAAATTTGTGTTAACATTATGTAAACAATCTTTATTATTGACATTTTGCATTCACAATGCTATAGATATAAGATAAAATGTTTACCAGAAAAAAAGTTTCAACGAGTCTTCTGGGGTCTCGGTAGCTTAGCGGTTAGAACAGTGGACCGGCAATCCATAAGTCACGGGTTCGAATCCCTTTCGAGCTTTCCTGAGACTGGTTGTTTTCAAATGTAAACAATATTTATAACATTATAATTTAGAACATAGCTAGCCTATTTCTTAACTGATCTATAATGTTTGTAAAAATAAGAAGATCGGATGTTTATGACGCAGTTGGTTGTCATTGAATTGGCGCCTTTGGCTTTCTAAGTAAAGAAGTAAATAATGCTGAGTAATTTCGGCGGGTCAACTGGAAATAGCACCTGGCCCGTATTGCCAGAAGGGTGCGGGTTCGAGTCTTATCACTTTATAAATGTCCCAGGTTCCGTGTAATTGCGGTACCGAACTGACTATGCACCACTGGCTCTCTTGCCCACTGACCCCACATGCGTGAAGTATGGATAAACTCAAGGCGATCACAGATGCAGCGATAGATCTGGCTGCGTACTGGGCTAACAACATTTAATTGTATTTTGGCTGTCGTACGAACCAATGATACGGAGGAAAGAAAGATTTAATAAATTAAACTATTATTAAAGCGTTTAGACATAATATTAATGGGTTTACAACCACAAAAAGTAAATAAAATCGCAATAATGGAGTACCAACAGCCATAATTATGTGCCATTTTATCACAATGACACGTGAATGGACGGAAATAATAGTATTTTTCTGCACCATGAATCTTTTATTTACTCATCCTTTACTGTCACCTCATTTAGGATTATATTTTGTTTGAGAATAAAAGTTGGGACACGTCTCGGTTGCCTTTATAAGGTTCATTTAAAACGTTGAGTTGTACGTCAGGTAAAGAAATAAGAAGATTAACGTCTCCATGTTTTTCTATTTTTAACTCTTAGCCCATGCTAAAGAAAATCGAATGGGTCAACCCTCTATTTATCAGGGATCAATGTATGTTTTACCATATAGGAAAATAAACAAAATACTAAAATAAAGTAAAAATAGCTCCGTAAATAATTTTCAATATAATAATTATTATGGTTACATTTTCATCAACATAGGGGAAGGCCTATGGCCTGTAATGGAGGCGTAAACCGCCATCGCGTTTAAAAGTAAATCAGTATGAGCTATTATATTCAGTCACCAACAATGTGTGAAATGATTTGCTTTGCGGAAGTAGGCGGATATTAGATATTTCATTATCACTATGGACATGCCATAGAAGTCGTACACAGGAATACAATTTAACATAGGTAGGTATATTTTTTTACAATACTTAGGCGTAACACCGCTAACCGAGTCGCGTAGAGGACTAACGGACTAAAGACTGCACATACATCCAACAGCATAGAGCGGCGATGGGCTCCCCACCTGTTACGCTGAGCACATCATGTGCAATCGTTATTTGGTGAAAAGTGGACTATGGTAGAGGACTGCTATTGGGGTAATCATTGCCTAGTCTCTGACTAACCCTTTGGGGATAATAGTCGTAATTATATGTATGTATGCTCTTAGTCATAACACCAGCCACAAAAGAAGGCAAACGAGCAGGCGGTTTACCTGATGGAAAGGAATCACCACCGGCCATGAAGACCCAGATGAGTCGCAGATGCGTTGTCGGCCTTAAGGAAGGAGTAGAATCCTTAAGGATGGAGTAGGATTCTTAAGGAAGGAGTAGGATCCTCAAGGAAGGAGTAGGATCATTAAGGAAGGAGTAGGATCCTCAGGGAAGGAGTAGAATCTTTAAGGAAGGAGTAGGATCCTTAAGGAAAACATAGGATCCTTAAGAAAGGAGTAGGATCCTTAAGGAAGGAGTAGGATTCTTAAGGAAGGAGTAGGATCCTTAAGGAAGGAGTAGGATCCTTAAGAAAGGAGTAGGATCCTTAAGGAATAAGTAGCATCCTTAAGGAAGGAATAGGATCCTTAAAAATGGAGTAGGAATTGTGAAGGTAAGGGGGAGAAAGGCGTCCGGTACTTTTACTCACCAGACGAAACACAACAGCGACCATTGTTTCACGCCGATATTCAGCTAAACGGTGGTATGAAATAATGATTTATGATCTTACCCTATATGTACACTTTATCTATGAAGTACGTTTTTCTGAGTCAACTTTGGTCACCTGCTCAAATATTTTATGACCGTTTAAATTTAATCATCGTGATTATTGTTAGTTTTTCCGAAAATAATAATTGCTTAATACTTAACACTTTAGGTTGGTTGAATCAGAATCCATTATGTTGCTCATTTTTCTTTATGTAAATACTTCCTGTAACGGACATGTCCTACTTACAAAAAATACAAAAAAAATACAAAAAAGTTTATTTACAGCAACTTAGTCTAATACAGTCAATATGTGGTTGGTGCTCCCATTTGAGCTAAAAAAACTTGTTGTAGGCAGCACCGCTCTTCCATAGCATGGTTACTAATTGACTAAACCACTTTAACAGTCGTAAAATGACTGCTTCAAATGCCAATAAAACACAGTAGTACCTAATATAAACATTTAGAAAACATTTTATGTGTGTGTGAATGTGTGTGTGTGTGTGTGTGTGTGTGTGAGGGGTGTGGGGGTGTGTGTGTGTGTGTGTGTGTGGGGGTGTGTGTGTGTGTGTGTGGGTGTGTGTGTGTGTGTGTGTGTGTGTGTATGTGTGTATGTGAACTACTTGAATGCAATCACGTCACTGCGGGGATTCTATTACTAAAATATACATTATAAATGACGCAACGCATCATCGTCATCATCAGCCTATAAACGTCCCACTGCTGGGCACAGGGCCCCACATGCACAACAGCACGAGGGGAGATTGGGCCATAACCCACCAAGCTGGCTTAATGCGGGTAGGTGGCTTAAGAGGCCTATTTACATCTCGACTGTGATTTTTGCGTAAAATGGCCAATTTTGGCGTTCTTGATCTCAGAAACAAAAATACATTAACAATGTTGACTTATTGAATAGTGTAGAATAGCTGTTGAAAAAGTGCGTAGTGGCTTCGCTTTTTGTAAATTTTGCTTAACTTTTTAATTAAACCCAAAATTGCAGAGAAAGATTTTCATAAAATGCGCGAAGGCACTTTTTTGAGCTCATCGATTGAACTACTGTTCTAAACAAATGAAATAACAAAATCTGAATGTTATCTCTTAAATAGTCGTATAGTGCGTAGCGGCCTCGGAATTTTTAGATATCATTAATTTTATATAGAAAAAAACTTATTCTACACCAAAAACCTTCGAAAATGGCTTTAAGTTAACTGTGAATTTCTCCTATCTACGATAATATTTTTGTGCAAAATTTATACCAGAATAATTGTTACTTCACGAGGAATAAAGATTAAAAAAAAATATATTATTCTATTTCGGTAAAAAGATAAATACAACTGCAAAATTACTACAAAATGCGATGCACTGGCCGTTCCAACTCAGTCTATTCTCGCAGAGTGGAGATTTGTAATAATATGCATGAATTTATTTTCCTATTTCGATAAAAACGATAAATGTAACTGCAAAATTACTACAATATGCGAAAATGGGCATTTTACGCAAAAATCACATTCGATATGTAATAGGCCTCTTAAGGGGGCTTAGGCGATGAAAACGGAAAAATGTGCTTTTATTCAAAATATTCGCACTGAAATTTCCAATATGTATTACAGAACGTATGTGTGAGGGGATGACTGTTTTCAAAACACGATTGGAAATATTTTGTTGGTTAGAAAAAAAATCCTGAATTTACCTCTAATATTTCATATAAATGTACATCACGCACGAGTGTTTTACAATAATAATTCCTATAAAATCATTAACACATATACCTTTACGCCACTGTGTTAGGTACGTATATAACTGGCTATAAATTAAAAAAATATATATGCATCACGTGTACATATATATCTGTGTATTTCTCTCCGCTTTTCTTTTCTTTCTCTTACGAGCATGCGACTAACACGTTATGAGTAATAACGCGTTAGTCGAAAACCCCTCAAACCCCAAGCGGTCGCATGAGACCGCACCTACAAAAACACACTTGACTTTGTACCGTGTTTTCATAGACTTACAGACTATTTTAGTATGAACAAGTTTGGTTATTTCGGTTCTGTTGTTCATCTTATGTATTGTTATCGCACAATATAGCATAGTCTATGCTCCATTCTGTCAAATTTGACGTTGACAGTTACTGTCCTAAAAATTGTCAAAAAAATCCAAGAGTGAGTGGTTAATGAAAAAAATAAGCTGCCACCTTAAAATGTTGTTATTTTTTTTTTGGCCTTGGGCCATTGCAAGTGAAGTTAATGTATCTCAAAAAGTGTATACGCATAATCCTAAGACGTTTATACTGTTTTTTTACCATTGAATCCGGTTTTTTCATACTTACCTCACCCCCAAAACGGAGACAGGGTTATGTGGGTCTCCATCAATCGCCCGTTCCACACTGAAAGCCAATAGCAAAAATTATGAGACTAACCGTGTCGCGCAGCGGTGAAAGAATACTATCACCCCTCTCTTCCCTTGGGTGTCGTAAAAGGCGACTAACGGACTAAAGATTGCACATACATTCAACAGAATAGGTCGGTGATGGGCCCGCCACTTGTTACGCTGAGCACATATTAAGCAGTTGCTATTTGGTAAAAAGTGGACTATGGCAGAGACTTGCAGTCTTGCTGTCCTCGTTGCCTAGTCTCTGACTAACCCTTCGGGGGTAATAGCACAGAATAACTAATAGTACTACGTAGTAATAATCGTGATTATATGTATGTTTGTATGTATGATGAAAGGCAGGGTAGTCTACCCATTGAACCTGGAGAACAGCAAATCGAGTCAAGTGGAGGCCGCGGGAACTGTCCACAAGGTAATTGGACCACAGAAGCTGTTTACCCTATGAGCTTACGGGAGCTTCTATTGATCAAGTTAAGAGGATCTCCGCTCTACAAGATTTCGAGCATCGTGATTGGTCAATTCAGCCCCGCTCCGCTCAGCTCCGCCTCAGTGGAAACCTATCCTCATGCTTGAACGTCTAGCGTTCCCCACGGGTAACTTCTAGTACATTCAATTTATTAGATTTTTTTTAAATCCGTTAAGATTTTCGGAGTTTGTCTCTCCTACATTATACAAACATACAAAATCTCTTTATAATATAAGTGTAGATTCAAAAAGATACGTATGCGCTTCCTTAAGCGCGTTTGTCACAAGCAATTGTTCCCGCGTGGTCACGGCCGCCGCTGCCGGCGCGCGCGCACCTATATAACCACCGTTTGCTGCGTCACATCGTCACAACGGCGTAGGACTAGCATCTGTCAATATGTTAGGACAAGCGTCAGTCATTGTACTTGCAACTGCATTTCAGGTGAGAATTCAAATGTCTTGATTAGATTTTATGCACTTCTGATAAATTTATGGGTTTTAGGAATTATAGTAAAGATTTTGATATTGATGAAGCTTCATTTTGGGGACAGTAAAAGAAGAAAAACGTGAAGTCCATGCAAAACATGGAGGACTTTCTACTCTTTCACTAACTTTCTAAGAGATTTTAAATTTTCAATAATTAATCAATCAATAAAATGTTCTAAACTATACTTGCACAAAGTTTTAGTTAGAGGACCGGAAAATGATATCATTTAATAGTTAAACACTATATTGTCTGCTTTCTTCTATGCGAATCCTTAGTTTGTCCCTTGTCTGTCACTAAGACTTTTATTTATTTTTTTATTTATTAATCTAGAGGTTACTTTGTAAAATATCAATAAATCTATTGTCTGGTTTGACGGCAGCTAAGCTCTTAGAGGACCGGAGAATGATATCACTTAGTACTTAAACACTAATAATTGTCTATTTTCTTCTATTTTGTTAATTTGATCCAGGTGATATCATCACAAGGGCCGCCGCCGTTCCCGCCAAACCTACCACCTCAATGCAGGGGACCACCACAAGGCGTTGTAAGTTTAACTTATAAGTTACTAGCGTCCGCTCGCGGTTTCACCCACGTGGTTCCCGTTCCCGTGGGAATATCGGGATAAAAAGTATTCTATGTGTTAATCCAGGTTACAACCTATCTGTATGCCGAATTTCATCCAAATCCATTTAGTAGTTTTTACGTGAAAGAGTAACAAACATCCATCCATACTTACAAACTTTCGCGTTTGTAATATTAGTAGGATAATATTGTGTCAACCCTGTCGCGTAGCGGTGAAAGAATACTACCACCCCCTCTCTTCTCTTAGGTGTCGTAAAAGGCGACTAACGGAAAAGAGACTGCACATACATCCAACAGATTAGAGCGGCGATGGGTTCATCACCTGTCACGCTGAACACACGTGCAGTCGCTAATTGATGAAAAGTGGACTATGGCAGAGGACTGCGTTTGCGGTTCTTATTGCCTGTAGTCTCTGACTAACCCTTCGGGAATAATAGTCGTTATTATATATTTGTCTGTAATATAGTAAAATTTACTAATTGTAAATCACCAGTATTCTCCTTATAGCTATTCTGGCGCATGGCGTTTTTTGCCCGACCTGGAAATTGAACCCGGGACATCTGGTTATCGGGCAGAACCCTTAGCTAATATTCCACTGGGTTACTTAGCCAATCACCAATGGATTTTTAATTAAAATAAATAAAGGACAAAAGGCACTGGATAATAATAAGGAAGCTTAATGGTGAAACGATCTCGATGTCTTTGTGGGAAACTGGTGGGAAAGCGCCAAAGATAAAGATGCGTGAAAGGGTTTGGGGGAGGCCTTTGCTCAGGAGTGGGACAATATAGGCTGAAATAAATAAAAAATGGTGAAACAATTTCCTTCTCAAGGTTGTTTATCATCTTTCAAAGCATTTTTGTACATTAAACACTTGACTGAAATAACAATTATTAGGCGCACTTTGACACGGTAATTAACATTAATGATTGGTACACGTTACTGACTTCGGTCGTCTTAACGATAATATAGTCGTAATATCTTGATTAGCATTAGAACATTTGGCAACAATGCATTGCAGACCTCGTTCCCTTTGTTAAAGGGTAATAGTTTATCGAAGCTCGTTCCATACAAATTTAAAAAGAAAAAACATACATACAAACATATAATCACGACTAATATCCCCGAAGGGTTAGGTCAGAGACTTGGCAATGAGGACAGCAAAAGCAGTCCTCTACCATAGTCCACTTTTCACCAAATATCGACAGCACATGTGCTGCGTGATACGTGGTGAGCCCATCGCAGCTCTATGCTTTTAGATGTATGTGTAATCTTAGTCTGTTAGTTGCCTTTTACGACACCCAAGGGAAGAGAGGGGTTGGTAGCATTCTTGGTAGTCGCTATACTATACAGCTCAGTAAAATATTAGTATGTAAGTAACTAACATTTTTTTACAGGGGAAGCCACATGAATGCTGCAAAGTCCCTCCACTTTTTAAGGATAGTGACTTTGAAGAATGTGGATTCAAGAAGATGGAAGATGAATCAGAGAATCGGGGACCTCCTGATGTAAGTGAATTTTCATTAAAACTCTGAAATATTTTGTCAATTATAACCGAAAAAACAATATCATAAAACTATTTAGTACTATTTAAAAAATAATTTTATGTAATTATTCATAACCTGGGGGTCAAAGTTGCTCGCGTCCGTAGGTTTACCCTTGAGACCCTACACGTGATCCCTGGGTGGTGCTAAATGAGTGACACCAACTGAGTGGTAGAGCCACGCTGCGTTGCAGCACACATTGGGCGGGCTCGCCCGGCGTAATACCACCCTCCCACTAATATTCGGCGTGAAATAATGGCACTTGGTGCTGTTGTGTTTCGTCCGACCCCCCCCCCCCCTCCCAATTCCTATTCCTTCCTTAAACCTATTCCTCCCTTAAAGGCCGGCAACGCGTCTGCGATTCCTCCGGTTTTGGACACCCGTCCATGGGCGGCGGTGATTACTCTCCATCAGGTGACCCGCCTGCTCGTTTGCCTCCCTCTTTTATAAATAAAAAAAAAAAAAAAACCAACTAGTGGACAGCCTTTTGTGCCTGTTTTCCGGAAGGCACTGCTTTCTATAATCTACGATTCTGACACACTTGTGTTTTTGTTCTTCTGATTGTTCTTGTGATTGACACCGCACATTTTTTATTGTAATTGGCATTTGTAGTATGGATGCCATGGACTATCGGAACGTATCACCCAAAACTTACAATTCCTTAAACTTTTGCTAAATTTCTCAATTCTTGGCAGTGTTCAAAGCAACTTTGCATTATGAAAAAATACAAACTCTCCAACGACGCCGATGAGATGGACTACGACGCTATACGTGCGTACGTGGACAAGTGGTCAGAAGAAAACCCTGACTTCAAAGCTGTCATGACCATAGCCAAGGACAGGTGCATTGACAAACCACTCCCTGGACCACCGCACATTTGTGAAGCCAACAAGATTGTTTTCTGTATGATGGGAACAATGTTTAAGGTAATTTGTAAATATGGCCGTGTGATAAAGCGGTTCACTGAAATAATACTTTCAACCCTTCTCTTCCTTTAGGTGTAAAAGGCGACTAATGGACTAAAGACTGCATATACATCCAACAGCATAGAGCGTCGATGGGCTCACTTGTTTTCCCGGCGAAAATTCGTTAGGCATTCCTCCGCATCAGGGATGTTCGGTGCTATGTAGACTCCCCTTCTCTAAGATGGTAGATGAGAAGGGTTTAACCACTAAATTCCGGGTTCTCTCCATCTGCCGTTTGTCAGAGTCCCGGAAACCTTGCAAACGTGGCGGGTGAAGAAAGCGACAGTTTGCCCGACTCATTTCTCCGCTCGGACATTCTCTCTCTAGCGGGCCGCTACTGGGGTGAATTATCTTGATTACCCTGGTACGTGAGGGAAAGTGCTAAAGATTTTAGTGGCCATCCCTTCCTTTGGGGGATTAGTCCCTCATAACCATCTGTATCTCCCATACCGCGTATGCGCAATGCATTTCTTCCTGTATAAAAGAACCTGCTTTGCAGGTCTCCTCCGCAGCCACACACACCGTCCCTTCAAACACACTTTGTACTTAGACCAGCTCACACTTACCTGGTAACATCATCGAAGGAGAACTAACGTAGACAATTAATTTGTACATTCCCAAGACTAAAATCCACAAGCTGTTTTCTAAACGAACTTTTCATCGTTCAAAGCAATGCTCTCTTAATGCTCTTACTATACTAAATAGTTATTCCACTACAATTCCAATTGCCTAATTAACATCTTTTCTAATAATGCAAGCAGCTAGTTTGAACTATACCACGACCTAAGCAAAGCGAACTAAATTTACTTCTGCATGACAATTAGAACGCAAGCTAGGCGAAGCCTGATAATCGGAGGTCCTGATGGCTTCAATTTCCAGCTACCCTATCGGCTAAAAAATATGAATATGGACATGGGCTTCATTTGACATTTGAAGCCCGTAATATGCCCATATAAGGACAAAATATGGGCTTCAAATGTCAAATGAAGCCCATGTCCATATCCATATTTTTTAGCCGATAGACCCGCAGGTCGGGTAAAGTGTGTTTTGAATTTTTTGATGCATAGTCCGGTTTTTTAAGCACCATCCCCCAATGGCAAGCGTAGAAATAACTCATCAATCGTAGTGAAGATTTGAGTTCAATGATGGAGACCTTTGCCCAACAGTGGGACAGTATAAAGGCTATATATACTTGACTTTAATATTTTTATGACAATTAACATTATTTCTGTAAATAGTAACAACGTTTCTAAAATCTCTTTTTTGGATTAAAAGTTGTTTCAAACCTTTACCTTTACCTTTCCAAAGTATTTACAACTAGCATGGCCGGAGGAAAATAGTTTTTTTAGAGGCCAATGTTTCTTCCGTCAAGTAATGTTTATTATCTCTACCATATTGCAGTTGTATTTGATTAAAAGATAATTAAGTAGCCACGCACCAGGAAAATATTCCATAACACTTTGTCCTTGTATGGACTGACCATTGCTGCGAATCGGATGTTTAGTACCTCCATTGTCATGAACGGCCATTATCCCATGCAATGTCCCATACATTGCGTTGTACGGCATTGATTTTGAATGTTGTTAATCAAATAGTTTTCTCAGACTGCAAAACAGTACCGCAGAGTGTAGTTTAACTGCTGATATCTTCAGCAGTTAACAATCCTTCGATTTGTTGGTATTAGCAATACCATTATTTTATCAAACATTATTTTGCGGTAATGTTTGTTTTTGATCTGATTTTTTGTTTTTTTTTACGTTAAAGTCTCTTAAATAGGTATACTTTAAAATAGTAAAACGGTAAAAACGTATGCTGAAAACGCATTATCTCCAATCGGTATGATAAACTCTTTTAAAAAACTCCTTTATTTTTTTAATGAATAACAAACACATATTGAATGTGATTGATAACAAAATATATATCATCCTTTTTTCTTGCAGGAATGTCCTAAGTGGGAAGAAACTGAAGAATGCAAAAAGTTAAAAGCGCACATAGACGAATGTTCGCCCTTCTTCCCGAAGCACTGAATTCACTTTTAATAACTAATAAATGTATTTAGCGAATAGTTTCTGTAAATAGTCCCTAATAAAACAGTATTCAATTTAGGTTCTCTATAAATTTACTTCTGTGCAAGTAATCAGTGACGGAAGTATACTCTTTACTGATTATTATTTATTATGTTGTATATTATATAACATGCAGCGCTTACTTATTTTAATATAATTATTTACTTGCAATGTGGTGCTTTTTTATTATTATACTATGCTTTTGTTTTAGTTTTAACCGACTTCAAGAAGGAGGAGATTCTTAATTAGTTTGTTTAAATTATTTTTTGTAATATGTGTGTTCACGAATCTTCGACAGTTTTAATGGTCTATTTTTCAACTATAGGTTAAAACAATTAATATTTCTAGAATACTATAATTAATACTATACGTGATCAATCTATAATATTTTTTCTTTAGCAAACAATTAAGTTTTATCTATCAATAGAAAAATCATCCCGAAGTTGTTTAAACTCTAGTTTAGGATATCTGTTATACGTAGCATAACGAAACATTGAAAAAATGTCTACCTTAGGCGGAAATCATTTCAACTATTTTTTTTCAAATCAAATCAAAATCTCGAATCAAATTCACATTTTTTTAAAGTTTTGTTATCTTCGTTTTTATTTGAGCGTTTTTTTACGCAGATAATCAAATATTATTATTACGAATATACGTAGCAAGTTAACCGTGATGTACTCACCCAAGGTACTTGCTTATTCTTTCCACTCATAGGCAAGGACCGGAACCGCTTACCAAATAAGGGATTTTTGATTGGGTAATTCATAGACTTGTTTTCACTAACCCTATCAATACCGTAAGCATTTCGTCGACTTACTGCATCGAAAAGTTAACCAAATTGATACAGTTAATTAGAGTAAGCATTAACCGCATTCAAAAACCCTAATGAGGCTAACCCTATAAAAAGTGTTTTAACGCGCGCAAGCAATTCAAGCTTCTACGTGCATTGCATTAGACTTATTATTGCATTACTGTTTAGCTTTCAATAGAGGCCCCCCTGCGGCGAGCTTACTGCAAAATATTGCTCAGTCAGATAATAACGAGTAATAATTTATTCGTTAATTTTCGTGTGACTTGTCAATCCGACTTGTCGCGCGGTGCATGTAGCTTGTTAGTTTTTGTCCGGATAAATCCTTGGTAAATGATAAATGAATAATTTAAAGCAGACGTCACTGTGAATCTAGAAAACACTGCAGTCCGCCGCAGCCGCCCGCTGTGCACGAAAACGAGATAGAAGACAATAGGGTAACCTTATTTGTTGATAAGCGTTTAAAATTACCGGTTAATTATTGGAAGCAGTTAACCTTATTAAAAAAAGTTTCCGCTACGAAAGACTAACCCTATCAATAGGGAAACCCTATCGTTAGGTAACCTTTTGATGGGGTTTCCCTAACAGTCGGCTTAATTAAAAAAGGGGTTTTCCGGTCCCTGCTCATAGGAAAGAAGGACGGACTATGGTAAACAACATAAATCCAGTGGTCCCGTGGTACTCGGCTTGATTGATCGTGCTGTTTAAGTCCGTCTGGCTAGAAGTCTGTCGTAAGTAACAATGACTTTAATTGTTGAGGCTTTTCGTCACTTACCCTCAGATATGACAAAAAGGGCATGAGCTTCCGTGTATTAGGTTAAAAACAAAAATAAAACAATACCAAAGGTTCTTAAAGGTGGTCATGTCATGCATAGTACAAAGTTGTGTAAGATGAAATTGTAGCTGGTCAGCTAAACTCTAAAGGAATTACTTTGCGAATGGTATAATGTTATGAATCTTTATAAAAAGGTAATAATTTTATTATAAGGTTTACTTAACTTATTTAGTTGTAATACCTTTCATTACCATTTTAAGTTGTGTAAGAGCCGTGTCATTGTGTCAAGTCAACAGCATAGAGCGGCGATAGGCTCACCACCTGTCACGCTGAGCACATGTGCAGTCGCTATTTGGTGAAAAGTGGACTATGGTAGAGGACTGCTTTTGCTGTATTCATTGCCTAGTCTCTGACTAACCCTTCGGGAATAAAAGTCGTAATTATCTGTATGTATATTGTATAAAACGCGCCTCATCATAATCACCGGGTCCTATGGCAACATCCGTAGGTTAGATAATTCATAAATGAATATCAACCGTGTCGCTTAGCGGTGAAAGAATACTACCACCCCCTCTTTTCTCTTGTGGGTATTGTAAAAGGCGGACTAAAGACGGCACATACATCCAACAGCATAAAGCCACGATGGCCTCACCCCTTGACACGCTGAGCACATGTGCAGTCGCTATTTAGTGAAAAGTGAACTATGGTAGAGAACTGCTTCTGCGGTCCTCATTGCCTAGTCTCTGACTAACCCTTCGGGGATTATAGTCGTAACTATATGTATGTATGTGTCTCTTATTAACGTGGAATTGGCGACCCCCGTAGGTCAGTCAATTCATAATATGAATATCTATTCCAAGTATAGTATTTGTATACCTCCGCGGTCTAGTGGCTAGCACGCGCGCCGGGTCTTGCGTCGCGCGTACTTATTTTATTATAATTATTGACTAGCAATGTGGTGTTTTTTATTATTAAATGATAATCGTTGATAATGTTTACGAGACAACATAACTTTGTATGCAGTCGTCGGCTAGGAAACATCTCGGCATTGTTATTTTATGTTGTCCCCTCTGTTAATTTTAGAATGACAGTTTACTTTATTTTGTCGGCTATTTAACATAGTTTTGTAATTACATAATTATTTGTATATGGACTAAATAAATTGTATTTTTAAACATTAAATGTGCGACATTTCCAACAGTATAAAACAAAACAATACTAAAAATATAAGATGTCCTCTTACTTTGACCACACAGGTAAGGTTCCAAGGATGTTGCAACATTACCTCCCCTTAAATGCATCCTGTATCGATATCGATACATCGCATTGTAATCGTTTTTACCGGTTTTTTTATTGAAGTACTGCGTAGGCTAAACCTTTACAAATTTCTTTGCCTCATTTCCCTGAAGAAAAAAAATAAGTGTCAGGTGTCAATGTCATTTCTGAAGGATAATTTCCTTGTCTATGCTGAGAACGTCAACTTAGTGCGCGTAATCTCAACATTAAGTTTTTGATTTAACTGCGAAAACGAAAATAATTCGAATTGTTACCAATAAAAATCACAAAATGGATGGTAAGTCCTTCATTTACTTGAAAACATTTGAATATGCACGACTTTTATGTGTTTACGTGAGTAAATATCGCATTTTATGTTTGTATCGAAAACGATACAGCATGCGTTTGATTCCCGCCTAAACCTAATTCAATTGTTTGTTCATAACGGTATTGGTTTTGATGTTACTCGCTTTTGGGTATGGCTGAATCCTTTTTTTTTGCTTTTTAGGGCTGCAAATAGAGGATATGCTTATGAGGTTGGAGAATGGTGATATTTCGGAAGATGATTTAGAGTCAGATGGGGAAGATATTCTTTATTACCCATCTCGAGAAGCCTTAGCAGCTGAATTAGAAGATGTTGAAGAGGTTCTAATGGGACAGGGCAATTCAGAAGAATTTCCAGACCCTCCATTGGTTCAGGATGAGCAGCATGTGCAAGACGCACAGTCATTGGAGCGTGTGGAAGCACAACCGACTGAATCTCTCATGAATGTGAGGAATTTACTGTGGAGAAAGCAGTCTTTTCTATTTGATGCGAATAATATCAAATTTGGTGGGTCTGAAGAGTTACCTTCATCTATAATGGAACTGCAAAGTCCTTACCAGTTTTTTACCTACTTTTTCACGAATTCGTTTATGGAAAACATTGTTACTGAATCAACTCGCTACGCTGTCCAGAAACAACCAGACAGACCTGAGTTATTTACAGTGGGTGAACTTCGCAAATATTTTGGTATTCTAATATTCATGTCTGTTTACCATTATCCGAGCACAAGGTCTTATTGGTCCAATACATTTGGCTTTAGTCACATCAAAGAGACAATGCCTGTGAATAAATTTGAAAAAATGCGAAAGTTACTGCACTTCAATAATAATGATGATCATCTACCAGTAGACCACGCGCAGCATGACAGGCTTCATAAGTTACGTCCTATAATTAACCATTTAAATGAGAAGTTCTCTAGCGTGACTATTGAGCAGCGATTATCCATAGATGAACAGATGTGCGCCACCAAAGTTGGACATTTTCTGGAGCAGTATCTCCCCAATAAACCCCACAAATGGGGTTTCAAATTGTTTGTTCTTTGCAGTTTGGGCGGTTTTGCTTACAGATTCATAATCTACTCTGGAAAAGAAGCTAATGAAGGATTGTCAAACGAACATAACCTGGGAGTTGTGGGACAAACAGTAATGAATTTGCTAAGTGTGGTACCCAGGCTAAGAAATCATATTGTCTATTTCGACAATTTCTACACATCTTTGCCATTGATGTATACACTAGCCAAACAAGGTATACCTTCCCTAGGCACCATTCAAAGAAACCGACTGGGAAAAACTTGCAAGTTGCAAACAAAGCAAGATGTTATGAAGAGTTCAATTCCAAGAGGGTCTTATGAAGAATATGTTACAAACTTTGAAGGAATTGACATGACACCAGTAAGTTGGAAGGACAACAAGCAAGTCATCTTAGCTTTGACATATGTTGGAGCGTGCCCCGTGGAGAGTATCGAACGATTCGATAAAAAAGAAAAGAAGAGGATTGCTATCACGTGCCCGAAATTAATCAAGGAGTATAACATGCACATGGGTGGTGTAGACCTAATGGATTCCTTTTTAGGAAGGTACAGGATTCGAATGAAGAGCAAGAAGTGGTATATGAGAATCTTTTATCACCTGCTAGATTTGACTGTAATAAATTCATGGGTATTGTATAAAAAAGTCGAAGAAAGAAAAAGCAACCACAAAAATATCATGATCCTTGCAGACTTTCGATCAGAGTTGGCCGAAACTCTTTGCAAGTATACTCCTGCTAACACCAGAGGGCGCCCAAGCACCAGTTCAATAAGGGAAGATCAACCACCACCCAAAATGCGAAAAGGGAAACTCTGCCAAGTTTTGCCACCCCTTGAAGTTAGACTTGACCAAATAGATCATAACATCATGAGAACAGAAACACGTGGTCGATGTATGATGCCGTCGTGTAATTTATTAAGTATCATTAAATGTTCTAAGTGCAATATTCACTTATGTTGTAAGAAATCAAAAGATTGTTTCACCCATTTTCATACTTCTTCAACTATATAAAATTACATAGTGTATCGAAATCGATACAAACTTATTTTTATAAAAAAATAAATGTTTTACATTGACATAGATTTTTTTTATTATTTTTTTGAGTTATATTACACCTTTATGAGACATAATATATTTTTTTGGGTAAAAATCTTTTATCATGCATTTAAGGGTTAAAATAGTAATAACAAAAAATACTAAAGTCATAGGCATAAATCATTGTAAGGTAACGTAAGTAGATTCATAGTCTAGTCGAAGGTAGTATTACAAGTTACAGTTTACTTTTCTTTAGGAAATTGCTCAAACTTCCGTGTTATGAAAGCAAACACGCCGACACATACTTTAAATAGAAAACTTCAAACCAATGTGAGGTATAACGCTTCTGTAATTAGGTTTGCCGACATGCAGACACGTTATTAGTGAAAAAATGTGTGACTAAGTAATAATGCATTAATTTGTGTACTACCATGAAAGAATTTAGTTATTTGATTATAGTTATTGTGTTATGTCATGTAAGTACTTTTCTGGTTATCTTAATAATGCTATATTTATTTATATGGTTTCTAAACCACAGTTTCAGATAAAATTAAAGATACTAAGGGTGAATTCGACCAAACTGGAATAAGACTTACTCCGAGATTAGTCTATTCAAATTCGGCGTTTAATCTAGGTATAAGACATTATTCCAGTTTGGTCGAATTCACCCTTAGACTAATACATAGTTGCATAGTCATTTAGAGTTTTGTTTATTCTGATTAAAGGTGGCTTGTCAAAGGCAATTCTACGAACCGGGACCTCTTAAGCCGATGCCAGAAAGCTGTCGCATGACAAACTTAATGGTAATTATATACTTCTTATCTTAGTGGCGCCTGCAGAGGTCTCCCTCGCAGCAGCACGTCGACCCATTGGGATCTTTCGTGCAACCCCGTCCTATCACTCTGTTTCCTCAGTGAAAACGACTGCCATAAGTATGGCAATATCTCTGAGGGCGAAGTGCTTAAAATCTTCTGGTTTCGGGTAGGCCAATCCCAGGAGACTCATTCTTTTCCTAGCAAGGGAGTCACAGTCACACAGTAAGTGTTGCATGGACTCCGTTTTTTCCCCACATGCCCTGCACCAGCTGCGGCTGGTCCATTGAAGAACCTAGTAAGTGCAGCGGAGTAAATATTAAAGAAGAGCGAAAAAACACATTCTCATTTGCCCTGATGAAATGCTCAGAGATTTGGATAACTTTCGATGTTTACATTGAAGATTAGTTATTGAACTATATTTTATAGAATTAAAAAAAAATATTTACTTATAAATTGCAAGTTTTATGCCCCTTACTAATACTAAAAATTAATTTGTTAGCATAATTAGCTCGTAAAAACCAAATCAAAACCTAGTATGGGTACTTCATAGGTTTTAATATGGTTATAAGGTGTCTGCTACCAGCTCGAAATCATTTTTAAACATAGAAAGTGTATATTTTAAGTACCTCTATCTTTAATAATTAAGTTAATTTACATAGACATTTAAAAAAAATAAACAATAACAAATAAGCAGAAAAAATATCATCGGGAACTATTCCTCTCAAGTTCGTTGCTGGGTGGACAAAATATCCAATGAGCTATCATTGACTGGTAGGTTATACCAGGAAATTCCGTCTTGATTCGGGCATCAGAGGGACTATTTTTTTTTGTTACTTCCTCCTTTTTTGTGTTGTCACACCTCGTGGATTAGGAATCATTCTAGGCGAACTACAGACACTGAATCCTTTCATCAAGTAATTCAACTCGGTAAATTAAGATTCAAATCTGAAATAAAAACCGGACAAGTGCGAGTCGGGCTCGCCCACCGAGGGTTCCGTACAAAGTAGGTGAATATGATAATTTGTTTTTATCGCATTCTTCGTCAAAAATCAAAAACTATACCTACATCATAAAAAATTAAAAATCTGTTTAAGCTTGTGGCAATAAAGCCCTTTCATATGATACCACACATGACACAGTTAACTCAATTCAAAATTCGGAATATAATTGAACAAAATTTGAATGCCGTTCCTGGCATAAAGACCCTGTTTTTAAATGATTTAATTACAAATGTATAGTTTTCAGATTTTTTCCCATATACTTGTATTATAAGACGGTAATACTTGCCAAAATTCATAGTTTTAGGTCAACGGAAAATACCCAATAGGGGTACTCTCAAGGGAATCAAAATGATTCCCTTGAGAGTGTCGAAATATATGATTTTTTGGCATAAAAACCCTGTTTTTTAATGATTTTATTACAAATGTATAGTTTTCACATTTTTCCCTATACTTGTAGTATAAGATAGTAATACTGGCCAAATTTAATAGTTCTAGGTCAACGGAAGATACCCTATAAATTTTGATTCCCTTGAGTGTCGAAATATACGTTTTTTTGCGGCATAAACAGCTGTATCTTTTTTTTACGTTAACATAGTAGTTTGATTTTTTACAGCTTTAAGAGACTGTAGACCTGAGTATATCGTTTCAATTTCAACTCGATACCTCCACGTGTTTCCGAGATAAAGGGACTTGACAACAAAGGGATCCTATAAGGGTTCCTTCTTTTCCTTTTGAAGTACGAAACCCTAAAAAAAGGAATGGTTAACAATCATTTGGTTTTAATTTTAATATTTGTTTTGACTAATGTTTCGAATAATTTTGTACCTAATGTAACGACAACTGACAAAAATTACGACACGACCTTTCGAATGAAGCGCTGGCGCGGTACTAGATGGGTACTGGTTACGAAGAGAATCGCCAGGTGGTCTGGATTCCGCCCGTGCGCAGCTCTTCTCCCTCTTACTAGTTTCTTATTGGTCGACAGATAAGTTAAAACGTATTTCCATTTCCTAGTAAGGAACATTGACCATTACACAACCAAGTAAGTCCATGCACTTACTAGGTTTTAAAATGATCTAGGTTACTTGCAAGGTGTAGATATTGTTTAAAGCAAATTTGCATTGTACTTGCTAGGTTTTGAGGTACGCATCTTTCCGGTGTTTAGTGTAATATTACGATTTCTGTCTTCACATCCTGTGGATACCTTAATTTTAAGGTGATTTATGATAAAAAACTAAAATCTTAAAACATGTCCCTTACTAGGTTCTTCAATGGACCAGCCGAGCTATCTGTTGCTAGTTGCATTCTATAGATCATTTGTTTTGTGGCGTAGTGCCCGGTCAGGGCTCCGATGAGTGTTCGTGCCTGCCTTTTGCTACCTCCGCATATGATTGATTATTTGACCTATGAAGGATTTTGAGTGTTTCATGCCGGGTAACTTTTCCCATTCGGTTTTATGCCTGTTATATATTCGGTGCCAGTGCAACAAACGGCTCAAGACCAATAAATAGGGTCTCTGAGCCCTCCCTGGCAAGTGCATCGGTCATCTCATTGCCATGAATTCCCATGTGGCCTGGTACCGAGATCAATCTCATCCTGTTGTGTCCACCTAGCTTGTTTAAAGCTTTTGTGGTTTCAAGTACAAGGTTGGAGTCGATCCGAGGCGATTTAAGTGACTTGAGTGCTGCTTGGCTGTCACTTAGGATGAATATGTTTCGCTTTCTGGGGGCGAGTTCAAAATTCTTTTTTCGCATAGAAGAATTGCAAAAGTTTCGGCCTGGTATACGGTTACGAATTTTCCTATGCTTTGACTATGTCCGAAGTCATTGCTAAAGATACCTGCTCCAGTACCCGACTCCATTTTGGATCCATCGGTGTACCAGATTAGGCTGTTCTTCTCTGGAGACGGTGGTCCTTGTTTCCATTCATCCCTAGTTGGGACATATTTACTAAATTTCTTTTCGAACATGTACTGGGGGAAATTTTATCACACCCCATTTCCATGATCCTATCAAGGGAATCATTAGGTTCCCATTTTGTATGTCTGGTCAGAGGCTTAGATGCGTCCCACAGCCCGGCCACCTTTAGTCTATGTAGCGCTTTCTTTGCCTCTGTTTCTATGACACTGTGCAGGGGTGGAAGGTCCGTAAGGACCTTCAGAGCTAAGTAAGTGAGCTAATAAGTGGACCGACACATACCAAAGACCCTATAGGCCTTGGTAACGGTCGTGTCCATGTGCTGTTTCCAGGTAAGTTCCTTATCCAGTGTTATGCCTAGATATTTCACGTCTCTGGACCAGGGAAGCTGGGTGCCGTAAAGTTTTAGGCTTTCCAGTTTCCTGAGGTTTTTCATCCTCGTGAAGGAGAAGGAGCGGTTGTTTTCCCGGGTTTACGGATAGATGATTGGTATTACACCAATCCTCCAGCAAACATAGGGCACGTTGCATTAGCTCCGATACCGTGGAGGGAAACTTTCCACTGACTGTGATGAGCAGGTCATCCGCATAACCAACCGTATATAGTCCTTGGTTCAGTTTTGCTATGATTGAATGAACTACAAGGCTCCATAGCAGAGGAGAGAGTACCCCCTCTTGCGGACATCCTCTAGTTTTTTGAGCGAGTAAACTGTCCCCAAGCAGTTCTGATTAGATTATTCTACCCTTTAATTCAATCCATTTGCAGATCGGTTGTGGCACGCCATGATCTCTGGCTGCCACATTGATGGAGTCAAAGGTTGTGCGATCAAATGCACCTTCAATGTCTACGAATGTGCAGACGCAGATCTCTTTGTTCTCCAGGGCTGACTCCGCTCGGCTCACCACATGGTGGAGAGCGGTTTCTTTTGACTTCCCTGGCTGGTACGTGCATTGAAATCCGTGAAGTAGGAATTTTTTTAATGGTCCCGCTCTGATGAATTTGTCTACCAAGGTCTTAAGAAGAAAAGATTGGAGACTTATTGGCCTAAAAGCTTTGGATTCTTCATAATCTGGTTTACCCGGTTTTGGTATGTATATTACTTTAGCACGTCTCCATGTTCTGGGTATATATCCAAATGCAATGCAGGCTTTATACAATCTGCAAAGATGGGGTCCAAAAATGGAAGCGCCCTGTTGTAGTAGGATGGAGTAAATATTGTCAAATCCAGGTGCTTTAAATGATTGAAAGCTCCCCAGTGCCCATTTAACCTTAGATTCATCCACCACCTTTTTAACTATTATCCAATCATTCTTGGAAATCTTAACTTGCTGCTCCTTCCAGCTGATTAGATCATGTTCGTCTTGTATGATGCTAGATCCAGGGAAGTGGGTATCAAACAAGACCTTGTATTCTCACCATTTTCTGTTCGAGTTCCATTTGCCCTCATTACTGTAGACAGTGGAATCGCCTTTGTTGTAGAGATTGCCTTGGTTAGTCTCATTGCTTCAGGAACAGACTGTATTTGTTTACAATTTTTCCTTCAAGCCGATTGCTTTACGAACCGCACTGCTGTAGCGAGTTAAAGCCTTAATGTAATCGCTAAAGTCGTTCTTCGCCTTCGCTTCATTGAACGCCTGTCGTGTCTCTAATCTGAGCCACCTCTGGAGTCCACCACGGCAGTGGCGGCACTTTAGAATTTTCTTCCACTCTCTTGCGTATATTGCTTATCTGGCTACTATGGCCCTAAAAGTTATTTGATAACGTAATATGGGGTTATTATTTATATACTTACTCGTATATGTATTTCTGTTACTTGCTATTATTAATGTGTTTATTCTGTATTAAGGAGCTCGATAGCGCAGCGGCTAGCGCGTTTTGCGAACTTTGCCCGCTGAGCTACTTTCGCAATGCCGAGTCGCTGGATGGGTGACCAAATTTAAACACATCTCGAGCTCCTCCGTGCTTCAGATGGCACGTTAAGCGGTTGGTTTCGGTTGTTGTCGTAAGATGACAGTCGTTAAAACCCACCCACCCGCATTGGGCCAGCGTGGTGGGTTATGGCCCAATATCCCCAGTTATTGTCCACATGGTAGGCCTGTGCCAAGCAGTGGGACGTTTGTAGGCTAATGATGAATTCCGAAATTGCGAAAATATCAGCTGTCTATTAGCATTTGCAGTTTTGTATGGAACAGCTTGTATTTGGTACAGTGAGACGCATCAGTAAGAAAAAGCAAAAGCAGCAAAGACTGCTATACTTGGGGAGTTGCTAAAACAAGTTTAGATGGCTAAAATACCAGAAAGCTCTAGACTCTAACACAGTTATAAATTTTGAGAACACATCACACAATAAAATAATAAATTATCTGATTGAGAATTGTTTAAATTTGTATAAAAGTTATAAGTGGAGGTCCTACTTTTATTATTTATTATCTTGATGAAGTTAAGGTAAAATCCTGAAACCTAACGTTTAAAGAAATGGTATAAATACAGAAAGAGCACTTTTTAAGTAACTGTGTCGCGTAGAAGTGAAAGATTATTACCACCCCCTCTCTTCCCTTGGGTATCGTAAAAGGCGACTAACGGATTAAAGACTGCACATAAATCGAGCAGCATAGAGCGGCTGTCACACTGAGAACATGCATATGCAGTCGTTATTTGGTGAAAAGTGGGCTATGGTAAAGGACTGCTTTGCTGTCCTCATTGCCTAGTCTCTGACTAACCCTTCGGGGATAATAGTCGTGATTATATGTATGTATGTACTTTTAAAGTAATTCAATAGCTTAACACTGATATCGTATCAGTGTCTGATAAATTACCCTATTAAGGTGAACCTGTACGTTTTCAGAACCATCAGTGTTGCGTGTTCCCACCGTTCTTCATACGTGAGGTGGCTCGGGAGTGCGGCGCGAGGTTCAAGCTGAACAAAGTATACAATGAGAGTGAACTGATCACGCTTAGGAGGGAAACAATCAGCGGGGTCTGTAACCATAGAACTTCTTCGTGATCTGCTCCCCTTTTACCAGGCTCAAAATGTCTTTGATAAAACTTTTACTAGAAAAAAACAACCAGTCTCAGGAAAGCTCGAATGGGATTCGAACCCATGACCTTTGGATTGCCGGTCCACTGCTCTAACCGCTAAGCTACAGAGACCCCAGAAGACTCGTTGAACTTTCTCTTACGTCTGTTTCTTCCATTCTCTTCTATCTGGATACAGGAACAGTCAATCCTTTTTCATTCATATTATACAGAGTGTTTGGTAAGATATACCAGTAACCTTATAACTGGGCCATCATCAGTTATCTTAAGGTGATATGAATATCAGATGTTAACACGTTGTAGAATAATAAAAAAGAGAGAATAAAAAGAGTCTCTAACGGCGACACAGTAGGTCATATGTTTTTGTTGTTGGTTGACCAAAAAATATGTTCTGACGTATGGTAGCCGGTGCAAAATATTGAGAATAGCATATCACAATGGAGAGGGTACCTAACCAAAGTAACTACTGCACATTATTATCTTGCTTGTCAACCCATTAATCATCTGATTCTTATGAATACTTAGTTGATTGTGCCAACATGTAAAATTCTACCATAAATTTTCTATTTCAGTGCGACTACTGGACATGTGTATTGAATAAATACGATTTTATGACGTCAGACAATTTCGTAGATGACGAGAAATATTTCTCACATCTCGACAGATGGGTGGACCTGAATGAAAACTTCGCTGATGTGATTTTAAATGCAAAAATTCATTGCAAAATGGCTTTCAGACCAATGATACCGCTACAGCCGTGCGAATTTCAGGACTTCCACATGTGCATCAGAAACTTTGTAAACTTGGTAAGTGGACTTCATCAAACAAAGAATTTTGTGGCCTTTAACGCATACTTCTTGGTATTAGGTGAGGTATTAACTTATTGTTATTTGTGTTCTGGCTGCAACGCGCAGTGCATAAGGGTGTTTGCGCGTCTGTTTCTGGAAACACAAAGAATATCGCAAAGTTGACGGATACGTCACACAAAGAGCCACCCATGGACAACCGCGACAGTCATATGGCGTGGGCCCTTCTATCACATAAAAACCTGGGTCTCACTCTCTAGGCACATCGGAAACCTTATTGGCTCGTCATTCGTCGTACAATCCGCGCGCTGCTTATGTGTGATTGAGGTCTGGGACTCACTCTCTGGGCGCAGCGGAAACATTATTCGGATTCGGAGTCTTGCAATGAGCGCGTGCTGCTGTCTTTTTCACAAGCAAATGGCATAGTACATACTCACAACAGTGTAAGATGAATTAAAGGCCAACCAAGTTTCGGATAAGCTTAGAGGGAGACCCTGATGGTAGGTGATACAGTTGCATTGATATGCACGTAGCAACTAAAACATTAACTAATGAAGATCTAGCTTTTTATATACAACAACGTGAAAACGGTTAGCTAATAGTAGTTAGTAATTGCAGATAAGGCCGAATATGGAAGCACATTTCCCCGAAATGCTCCTATACTGAGTATATAGTTGTCACTACCTAAGTTGTTGGTAGTTCGCTAGGCAAAATCCTGCCTAGTATTATTAGACGCGAGTTTATTGGGACTCGACAATAAAGGTGATTTGGTTAAGCTTAATTAGTAAAACTTAATAATGAAATTTACACTGAGCAAACTTCTTCAACCTTATACTTCAACGCTATACTGCTGCCTTTGAAGCAACTTAGATCTTAAATTAGTTTTATATAAATTCTTAATGCAACAACGCAATATGCTAGTTTACTATTTTGTTATTTTAAAGCTATATTAGAACAAAGTATAATGCGATCCTATTAGCATATATGTATTAAAGAAAGATTTCGATGCTTTGGAGTAGTTATTCCAATGCTAACATTTAAAGCATCGAAATCTGTGTCACTAATCATTTTTAAACGATCCTTTATTTTTCAGAGTTGCCCATTGACAATACCAACAAAAGAATGCGACAAGTTGAAAGAGTTTTTCAAAGAATGTAAAGAATATTACATTTGACCCTTGAACATAAAATAAAAAAGGAAATCATGAAACATTGAATTTATTCTATAATAGAAACTATG
Organism: Scoparia ambigualis; assembly: GCA_963921215.1. Classification (NCBI taxonomy): domain Eukaryota; kingdom Metazoa; phylum Arthropoda; class Insecta; order Lepidoptera; family Crambidae; genus Scoparia; species Scoparia ambigualis. The sequence goes on along the minus strand of OY992522.1, from coordinate 23,986,406 downwards.
ATAACGATTCAATGAAAATCGTCTATTCGAACACACTACTTAAATTGTGTCACATTACAAACTATGCAGGCATTCAGCACTATTATGCCATCATCATTCCTTTGTACATTTGATATGATGTTCAATGGCACGGTCGATTGGAGTCGACACACACAACCTGTTTGTGAACCATTAAATCAATTATTAATACTGTCATAAAAATGCTCAGCCGTCAAGCACTAACATATCACACACGCCAGTTTGTCCCCTTATCACTTTCCTTATAGGAATTAATTACACTAAACTAACAGTCTTGTCTGATAAGTTCAAGGTAGGAGTCTCGGATTGTACCGACCGACGTATAAGATCATACCGGAAGGATTGTGCCTTACAAAGTACAGGAATGGCCGGTCGAATTTTAACCGAGTCGGTTGAGCGTTTCTGGATGGCAGTCGCGCTTGCCTCGGCCGCAGGTGCAACGGCAAATGCATCGCTTCACCAACATCGTGCGGGTCATGGAATGCTCTCTGGTAGTCTCTGGGTTCAGACCAGTCAGCCGTCCACCTCGTAGAACGACGCCTTGCGACCTTTCCCAATGTCTCTGGATACTCCTCCACGTGATGTTGTTCACCGATAACATCCTCTCCACACGTCACGAAAGTAGTAGACTGAATCATATCAGATAAGTAAAGATCCTTTGATGGACCATTTAAGCCACCCAAGTCAGCATGTTCGGAATCAAACAAATCTTTTAAGCCCATATCTCTTAAGGTGTCAGAGACGTTGAAAATGGATTTGTGTGAAAATCTAGGAATTTGAAGTTCAAGACCAATCCGAGGGAGTAAAGTTCTCAATAGGCGATTCCAGGCTGGCGTCGTCGGGTTAGCGTCTAACAGCCGTTGCTCAAGAGCTTCTAAGTCTTCACCATGTACAACGTTCCCTTGCTGGCCGGGCATCACGAATAGCGTGCTGATGATGGAACTAGTTTTGCCCAACGCAGCAGCGGTGGCGTCTAGAACAGGGTCGTATCCTGCCAGGAAGCCGCTTCTGTAGACTACTGCAGGAACGGGTACTAAGCGTCTTTGACGGACAGTCGGTGATACCACGAAGTACATTTCCCCGTCTCTTCCTTCAACTGAAGATCCGCTGCAGTCAGTCTGAAATACCATTTAGATATAAAATTATTTCACTTATCATTAAAGTAAAGTCAACAAAATCATGAATAACATTGAATACTTGTATGCAGGGTATAAAAACCCGTAACGAAGCTGAGAGCCATGCATTCATAATTACGAACATTTTTCTGTACTGGACCATACCTGGGAACCATGGTTACGAAGATATCAAGTGTCAAAGTTAAATTTTGACGTGACAACGTCTTATAAATTGGTTTGCCGGGTGACACTTCAAGAAACTGCGTTACGCTCCGCTCACGTTATGCGCTCACAATGAGAGCGAGTGAGAGGCACGCGTCCCTTCCACTCGGGCATGGTTAGCCCGCCTAAGAGCGAGAGAGACAGACATAAAAAGTGAAAGGCACGCGTCCCTTCCATATAATTCTTTGTATAAATAAATGTTTTAAATTGTTACTATTATTTCATCCTTCTTCCTACTATACGAATGAATATTCACATTAAAATTATTTTACCACTCAAAGTCGTTGTCACGTAAAACTTTCGCCCGTATACCGACTTCACAGGCAACCAATTTTTTTTTTTAAAGGTTTTGCTATAACACTATTAATAATGTTAGCAAAAAATGAAAAAAAAAAATAAGGCGACTGCTAGAAACTGCAAGAAACTTCAATGGCTAGTCAGGTCAAGTGTTTTTCATTTTAAAAATAAATTATATACTCAAAGACTAACCGATTAAAATTCTCAAAATGAATTATTTCATTAAAATTGAAAAAAACACGAATTTCTTTTTTGTCATTTTTGTCATATTTAAAACATTTGACCTGACTAGCCCTTGAAGTTTCTTGCGTTTTCTAGCAGTCGCCTTATACAGGGCATCCCACGGATATGCCACATGGAGGGAAAGTACCTTGAATATTGTAGATGGAACATTTTACTGAAAGAAGACATTATTTGAATTTAAAAAACCATTTAAACTGCATTCATGGATATTTAAATAATTACATGGTGGAACCGGGAATCGAACCCGTTACATGGGAAAAATAATCAACTAGCTTGTAGCTTTAACATACCAATCGAAAGGCTTCATCATAAGGATTATGTTTTGCAACATACATAGTGTCACAAATAAAAGGAAGACCATGAATTTTAATATTTGATGTGAAATTTAGTTCAGAAAAATGAAAAGCTGACATTACCGTAAGTCATACAACTGACATTATCATAAGTACCTATTACTAATAAATGTACCCACTTGAGAAGTAACCAGTATGAAAGTGTCCACGAGCTACAAGCAGAACTTAGACGTATTATTCTAAATATCCACCACAACAAGATCAAAAAATCGTCAGGGAGCGAAATAATCAAAAGATTGCGACTTTGTATTCAACAGGAAGGGACTCATTTTGAGCATTTGATAAATTGATTAATTTTGTATTAAAAATGTTAAAATTCATGGTTTTCCTTTTATTTGTGACACTATGTTATTTAGCAAAAAATAATCCTTTTAATGAAGCCTTTCGATCGGTATGATAAATCTACAGGGTGATCATTTTTCTCATGTAACGGGTTAGATTCCCAGTTCAACCATGTAATTATTTAAATATCTATGAATGCAGTTTAAATTGTTTTTTAAATTCAAACAATGTCTTCTTTCAGCAAAATGTTCCATCTACAATATTCAATGTACTTTCCCTGGGATATCCGTGGGACGCCCTGTATATTGTTTTTCTTGTTTTTGAAAAAAGTTTAGTAATAAACTGAAAAAAACAATGTGTGCGTGCATGACATTGCATGCTGTTGAAAACAACGGTTTAACAATTATTTCTGCTCTATGTTACTTTTTTTGATTTACATTATGCGTAGATTTCGGCTTTGTTACGGGTCTTTTTATACCTGAAGAATAGCTAAATGCATTTGTAGCATACAAAACACACGTTCGGAAATAAACACAAAAGAGAAGTCTTTTGTGGTCATCGGTTCAATATAGCGATAGCCCTTCCACCTGGGGAAATTTAGGACGGGGATACACTTTTCGTATCATGTACAGGTTTGATATTGTTAATTGTTCTTTAACTGCGTTCCTAATGGAACTGAAAACGGATCGGACTATTCTCTATACTGAATAAAAGAAAACTTAGAGAGTACAACATACTTAAAAACCGTATATTTACCTGGAATATATTTGCAGAAAAAGCAGCTAGAGGTGGTTGCATGGTGATCGTGTTAGATTTCATATATTCCGAAATTTTACCCCAGGTATATCGCTTGACAAGTAAGTTTGTCCTTCTTCTAATAATATCACTAATTAATTTAAAATTAATCTCTTCCACGTGTCCATTATAGAACTGCTGAGCTCTTTCTTTGTAAAAAGTCAATATTTTTCCTTTAGTTCTATCACTGTAAAGTTCTCTTATAAATGCAGAAACAATTACACCTGATTCAGGTGTAGTTTCTATTGAATCGGATATGTTTTTTAATGTAAAATGTGGATTAAATGTAACCATGTCATCTAACTTCAGGATATCATTCATTTCTCCCGAAGTAGCCCCTCGTGCACCCATGAACATCATTGCAAGCATTGATGTAATGGAATAAGGTGACAACACAAAACTTCTTCTTTTATCAATATTTTCAATCATGGTATTCCAGTACCTAAATGCTAGTTCATTACACAACTCTGTGAATTTTGCGATATCTTCTTCCAAATCTTTCGTAGTAACTTCTAAACCTTGATTTTCTTTAGAAAAGTTCAAAATGATGTCTTTATTAGAGTTATTGTCTCCAGGACTGTGTCCATTATTTTTCTCCTTGGTTTTTTGAATTTCGTTTGATTTTGGCGGGGAAACTGTGGATATAAGCTTCCACGAGTTATTACGATCGTTGGCCAGTTCTTTGTCATCAATATTTACCTTTTGTATCTTCTTTTTAAATTCGTCGATTTTAGGTAATAAAAGAGGCAGTTGATCATTTTTTTTATTTTTATTAGCATCAACGATGGACGTTTTATTTTTAATTTCTTGTTTCATATTAATTAATAATGTGCTATCCGTTGTACTTGATTCAATGTTTTGTGTTTTATTTGTTAGTGTTGCAATATTAACTTCTTCTTTCTTCGTTGATTCCAATACTGTACTATCATTATTTTTAACGGATTTGTTCTCAGTTTCATTAGATACAAAAAAAAATTCTGGCTTTATGTCTGATTCTGTACTAATAACAGCAGCAGAAGCTGATATTTGGACATACTTCGTGTTGCCTACTTCTTCTGTTTTTTCATTTTCAGTGGAGTTAACCTCTTTTTCAATTATAGAAATTTCGGTTGTTTCAGTCATTATAGAAGTTGTTAGTTCAGAAATCCTGTTTTGAATTTCGGGAATATCATTTCCAGTTTGGTATTTTTCTGTGTCTGTTTGTAAAGGTTCAATAGTAGTAGTAGTAAAATCTGACACATTGTCATTTGTAGTGGTCTCTAGACTAGTTTCTGTTGTTACATTATTTTCAAAGTCAAACTTATTTTCTGAATCAACAATAGACTGCGGTGCTTGATTTACCACTTGAAATAAAAGATCTCCCATCGACTCTGACATAATTCTGTCAATTGTAGTGCTTTCTAACGTAGATGTTGTATATACATTTTTTTCTGTAGTAAACGATTGCTCTGAATTTATATTATCACTCAATATGTCCTTTTCTGTCGTAGCTTTATTTTCATTTCGAGGATGAGGATCAATCGTAGATATTTTAACAAAATTATCATTGTCGCTTTCTGAAACATTTGGTTTTGGCAAATTAGAGTCAATATCAGTGAGAATGTCCATTTCAATATTTTCTTTACTTTCTAAATCCATGTCATTAAGCGTTGTTGAGACATCAATATTACTAACTGTAGGTAAAGGTATGTAATTACTACCAAGATCTGATGCTATTTGACTTATACTTTGTGCAACATCAAATAGCGGCATGTCTGGTTCTTTGTTATAGTTACCTAAATTTTCGCTAACATGCTTGATTTCTTGCTGGTGCTCATTTGATAAAAACTCTGTTGAAGATACAGTTGTTGAAGGAGAAACGGATTGAGTGGTAATGGTTGTGGCATTTAACTTATCCGAGTCTTGATTATGGGCTGTAGAAGAAACGTATGCAGATTCAGTAGTTGTTGGTTTATATGTTGTAATTACTGGTAGATTCTTCTGAGAAGTTGTGCTTGGTTGTGCCGTTGTTGTACTAACAGTTTGCTGAGTTGTATTTATAAAAGCTATAGTCGGTCTGGCAGTTTGTGGTTTTTGCGTTGTTCTTTCAGTTATGTAAGTCGCGGTAGAGATTGGAATATATGTAGATTTTTTTTCATATTGCACAGTATTATTTTCTGTTGATACAACGTTACTTGTTGAAACTTCATTATTATTTATATTGATTTCCAATTTCGGTGTTGTTGTCGTGGTGACAAAATGTTTCTTAGTAGTGGAAGGCTTGAATGTAGTGATTTTAGGCGTAAATTTTATAATAGATTTTGTTGTTGATGCTGGTTTTACTGTGGTGGATAGGCGTAACTTGGAAGTACTTGAAACGTATGGCCGACTTGTTGTAGCGCGTGTCTTAGTTGCAAGAGTAGGAGCAGTCGTTGTTGGAGCTAGTTTAGTTGTGCTTGACACTTCCGTGGTTCTAAAAGGCTTTGTCGAGGGTTCCGTTGTGGACGTCAGTTTTATTTTTTCTTTTGTGGTTAGAGTAGTTAATTTTGTTTGAGGATCTTTAGCTGTTGTTAACTTTACAGTAGCTTTTGTTGTTAAGGGTTTTAATGTTGTTGTAACTCTTTCAGTAGCTTTCGTAGTAGCAAGCGTAGTTGTGCTGGTAGTAGAAGGAGGATTTGTGGTTGTTGTGGTAGTTGTAGTCGTTTTCAACGTTGTTTTTGGTGGAGCAGCTGTTGTTGTTGTTGTGCTGGTGGTAGCAGCTATTTTTGTTGTGGTGGGAGTTGATTTTTCTGTAGTTGTTGGAGTTGCTTTATCTTCTTCAACAAGTGAAGTAGCTATAGTTGTAATGTGTTTCAAACTATCGTTATTCTCTGTGGTGGTTGAACTACTTAGAATTTCATTGTTACCCTCTTTACTAAAAGATATATCGTTTGTTTCAAAATTAGAATCATGGAACTCTAAAGTGTCTGTTTCTGGAGGAGTAACAGCATTAGGTGTTTTATCAGGCACTATATCGAGACCTGTATTTCCGAAAATAGATGGTAGAATAAGGCTCCATGAATCTGAAACATCCGGAGTGTCGAGTGCAGGTTGGATCAAAGGATTTTTTTTGTGTGCTTCCATCTGTGCTTTCAAAACATTTTGAACGTTTGTGACGACACTGTGAACTTTGTTGTGGGACGGCTGGCTGAAATTAAAAGCCACAGTTGGTTGATTGTCATTGGCAAAAGTGACCAAACCCTCTGCTTCTTCGCCTGCTGCAACTATCGCTTGTATCTGCGCCAACGTCATTAGCCTTTTGACAAGTTCTCCTGATTCGTCAAATGTGTAGAATTCGTATCGGTCTGGAGATATCAGGTTCACTGGGCTTCCAACGGTGGCGGGCACATTTGATGGCGGTGGTAAAGTGTTTCCGACGGCGTCCACGACGAAAGGCGGTTTCTTCGCTCTGAAATAAAATTAAAAGAATGATTAAATATTTTCTCGAAAAAAAACTGTAAGGCAAGTATTTTTTACAGAAATGTGGTATTAAAATATTTGAGTACGAATAATTATGGTTACCTATGTGTATATATTTTACTAAAGGGTTCGTCAGAGAATAATAAAACAATACAGAATATTCCAGTATTTTTTTTTCCAAACTTGTCCCTTTCTGAAATTGCATTTTCTTATATTTTGCATTAGGTGTTCCTGGTGTATAAAGACTTATAGAGACGTATACAAGGAAGTAAAATATGACTGGTATTGATTTTTTTTGGTATCTTTGATTGCATAAGCGCATTTCTTACACCGACTTGTATACTTCAAATCAAATGCACCAATGAAAAAGTTCCTTTTAAAATAAAATTTAAGTTTACGGGAACAATACCTATCAATGGAAAATGTTATACATAAAATAGCCTTATAATTAGAATTAAACATGTTTAGTAGATCTATATGTTATGATACGTTGTGTTTTTGGTAAGGTTGTGCTACAAAAGTCAGTGACAGAAACTAATCGCGTCTTATCTGCCTTACGCTAGAGTGTAATTTAAGCCCGCGTAGGCGCGGAGGGCGAAACGGCCTGTGAGCTGAGAAGTAGGTGGGCTTAACGCTCGCCGCCGTAGCTGAGGCTGGCCAGCAAGCCGAAGCTGCGTTGGTGAGCGAAAGTCATCTGCGACGACAAGCTCGCGTGGGACCGCGCCGGAGCCGTGACAAAAACTATGCCTGCTGCATGCTGCGTGCTTGATTGCATGCTGCATGCTTGCTTTCATGCTGCATGCTTGCTTGCATGCTACATGCTTGCTCGCATGTTGCATGCTTGCTCGCATGTTGCATGCTTGATTGCATGCTTGTTTATTAAATGAAGGATGTTTATATCATTTGATTATTATATCAAATGTACATTATATCAAATGAAATTATAGAATCTAAAATTATTTTAAATGTTTAATATATTAAGTCAGTTAACTAACTTTTTAAAAATTAAAATTCATAATGAGGGACGGGTAGGTATTTTTTTAAATGTAAATATGGCATGTATTAATGCCATGCCGTCCTTCAGGGGTCCGTAGTGTTATTAACGTAGCGATTTTTTTTTTGAGTTTTCGTAAACCAAATAGCGTATTTGAAATAATGTTGTACTAAAGAGCAGAAAGTTAAAAAGTGGAATAAATGTACACACCTTCCCTCATCCTCGCTTGCAAAGGCGCAGGAGACAACTAGCAGACACAGCAGGAGCCGCATCCTCAGCTCCCATACAACGCAGCGGTTTTCTGAAACTGGAAAAACAAAGTAAATTATAATAATGCAACATTAATCACAGTAGAAATAATCAATATCATGAGCCGTGTGGAAAGAATACTACCAACCCCACCCTTGGGTAATGTAAAAGGCGACTAGCGGACGAAAGACTGCACATACGTACATTTTGGGGGTTAAAGTTACTCGCGTCCGTGGGTTTACCCTTGAGCTTTCGTTTACACGGGACCCCTGGGTGGTGCTAAATCAGTGACACTGACTGAGTGGTAGAGCCACGCTTCGTTGCAGCACGCATTGGGCCGGCTCACCCGGGGTAATGCCACCCTTTCACGGATATTCGGCGTGAAATAATGGCAATGGTGATTTGTCCGACCAGTGAGGGTTCCGAAGGCCTCTTCAGCCCCCCCTCCCCCCCTCCTAATTCGTACTCCATTCTTAGTCTTTGAAATTTTTTGACATAATTTTTGCCGCAACTGTCAACGTCAAATTTGACAGAATCGAGCATAGACTATGCGATAACAATGCATAAGATGTACCACAGAACCGAAATGACCAAACTTGTTCATACTAAAGTAGTCTGTAAGTCTATGAAAACACGGTACAAATTGACTGTTTTTGTTGGTGCGGTTTCATGCGACCGCTTGGGGGCTGAGGGGTGACGCCAACGCGTCTGCGATTCCTCTGGTTTTGCGGGTGTCCATGGGCGGCGGTGACTACTCTCCATCAGGTGCCCCGCCTGCTCGTTTGCCTCCCTCAATTATAAAAAAAAAATCAATAGCATACAACGGCGATGGACTAGCCGCCTATCACGCCGAGCATAGTATGTGCAGTCGTAATTTGGTGAAAGGGTGGACTATGCCAGGGGACTGCTCCTGTGGTCCTCGTTGGACTAACCCTTTGGTGGTGTTTCAGATGGTGGTGGCTCTCGTCTTTAACTGAATATATGAATGTAAAAATTATCAATGCTTCACCAACAATTTTATTGTAAATACAGTGGCTAATCTCTCATGTAAACAAGAAGTTCCTGAAGGTTACAAATTGAAAAACCAGTGTCGAAAAAGTTTCCACGAGCAGGATACGAAACCGAAGCATTCTGACAATAATGCTCGTAGAAACTTTTTCGACACTGTATTTTTCAAATTGTAATTTGTTCGCAATACAATTTTCGTTTAAATTATATAAACAATATCATTGTATTTCCTAAAGGTCCTAAATTCCGGGGTTGTGCAATATTTAAGACAAGCAGCCGCTCGCGGTTTCACCCGCGTGGTTCCCGTTCCCGTGGGAATATCGGTATAAAAAGTATCCTACGTGTTAATTCAGGTTACAAACTATCTGTATGCCGAATTTCATCCAAATCCATTCAGTAGTTTTTACGTGAAAGAGTAACAAACATCCATCCATACGTTCCCGTGAGAACATCAGGATAAAAAGTATCCTATGTGTTAATCCCGGTTATAAACTATCTGTATGCCGAATTTCATCCAAATCCATTCAGTAGTTTTTACGTGAAAGAGTAACAAATATTCATCCATACTTACAAACTTTCGCGTTTATAATATTAGTAGGATGTTTCTCAGTTTTGAGGTTGGCGCGGTCGAGGCGTATAGTGACATGGCCGAAATTAATAATTAGTCTATCTGTTGTTTTGCCCTCAGAACAATACTTGTTATTGTTCTGAGGTTTTGCCACAGACCACTTATCCCATAGACTTCGCATACGAGGGTAACGTCACTCATACTACATATGCAATCCATTGCATAAGTAAGTGACACGCCCCAAAACCTAGATTCAGTCATAGTTTGACAGCGCCGCGGCACGCTAAAATTCAAAAATCTATTAATATTATAAATATGCCGTATTGCGCTGTTAAATTGTGTGGAAAGTGAAGCAAAACTTCTAGCTTACAAAAAGATAATATTTCATTTCATCGGTAAGTACAATTTTATGACGTAAAAGAATAAATTTTAAAATGGTGTAAAAATTCAATTATAAATTAAGAAAAATGCACGCGTTGATGTCTTTTAAAAAGTCCCTTTCATTCTATTTCAAATGCTTAAAGCACTATCTCCCTCTGTTTTGGTGAGTGTTGCCTAAGTTAGAACCTACAACTTGACGATAAATTTGTTACAAATATCGATAATTTTTTATTAAGTTTAGTACTTTGTTTTACCATTATAACATTATTCGGTTATGTGAACGAAATCAAACTCACTGGTGTATTTTGGTAAATTCAAAAATAACAATAAGAAGCTTTCACGTAAAATGTAATGTTGACTTTAGCAATTTCTAGCAAAATATCATTTCTATACCTCGAGTTTTCGTAACCGAACGGAAAGTTTAGTGTATATGTACTAAAAATAAAGTTTTTTAGGTTGTTATTGGCATTGTATAATCAGTTTTAGTTGGTTTAAAATTATTATTATCTTTTTATCAAAATATTCAATGCTGACTTTTTGTTTTAACTTCTTTATTTTAATTTATTATTTAAAGATAACTAACTTTTGTTGTAAAAGGTTTCCAAAATGCCCAAACTTGAAAATAAAATGGATAGAAGCTACAAGCAAATATAGCGTTATATGCTCACGACATTTTGCTGCGGATAGCTATCAACTAATGAAAAAGCGGCGACTGTTATTTAGTAATGCTGAACCCACGCTTATGCTTCCAACTGTGGTGAGTGAGTGAGCTAAGTAACTAACTATGAAGTACTTACCTACTACCTACAATTTAAATATGCATTTCAATATAATGCGACTAGGTAAATATTCATTTTAACCTTTTTTAATGTTTTAGGGTTTTTCACAAGGTGAATTTGCTTTAGCCACAACTTCATATTGTTCACCAATGAGGCTAGTTACCACCTTACAGCATAGACCATCGATGATATCTTCTTTGTCACTTAAAGTACCAGCCTATAAAGATCTAATCTAATCTAACTTCTATTTTTTTTTTTTACGTTTAAAACTTTCATTATACTTGTTTTGCAGGATTTTACTCAAAATTATCAAGAAATACCAACGACTTCAGATATGCATATCTCCGATAGTTCTCTCTCCAATAATAAAACTATAAAACATCAAGCAATTAACCAACCAAGTACAAATACCGATTTGTTAGAAATATTTTTTACAAGATTTTTTCCAAGATCTTGTATCTTGGAAAAAATCTTAATCGTCTAATCGTTAAACTTATCCGTCTGATAAAATATTACGCGACCAATCTAAAAATGTCTTGTAAAACAATGAATGACATGATATTATGACAAAACATTTTCAAAATGGTTGTATTAACTCTAACCACCAAATAAGTTTTGCCTGACCTTTGAAAAACCGGCCATTACATATTTATTTTTTTAAACTACTCCGAAACTGATTATGGCAAACAGATTGATTGACAAAATATAATATCTATCTTAGCGTTACGTTATAAAAGTTAGTACCTATTAAATAAGAAGAATTGATTTATTAACTTATTAACACCGTTATATTAATCATCAAGTACGAAAAAAGTCCATCGATATCAATATCGACTCCTACCACATTACTAATTCGAATACATTTGATAATGGTGTGTTACGTGTCACTAGTTTGACCTTTAAATATCCAATCACAGCCAGAGTTACACCCCCGCACCCCGCTGAATTTTTACGATTGCATCTTTTAGTAAAACTCGCTGAAAGCGACGTCTATGGGATAAGTGGTCTGTGGGTTTTGCCTACTAGAGTTAAAAATTTTACTAAAGTCTCATACAAATTATGTCAAATATCTATAGAGCTTCTCATAAAGATCTCTAACCTCTTTTCTACTGACTGATTATTAATTACGGCCGTAAGGCCATACCCATCATGAACTGTAGCGATGAATTGATATAAATAGAGATTTTTTTAAGCACAACAAGCAAGTGCTTACCACTTGGCCTCCATCTCACCTGATGGTAAGTGACGATAAGGCCGAAGGTGGAAACGCGCTTCACCCGGAATCCTCAACCACTGGAAAACTCGCCTCTAAACTGTCGGAACACCACAATGGTATAAAAAATGTTCATATAGCGCCAGACTTAATATATAAAAAAAGAAAATTTGTTTACGCTCACACCAATTATCTAGACCAAAATGAGTATTCTTTTGAAAATCGGAAATCAATTTAGAAAAACAGTTTTTCTCTAATATGACCCGACCGAGAATTGAACCCGGGACCCCAGAGATGGCGGGATGCCAGACCAGGCGTGCTACATACTGGACCACGGAAGTCGTCGAATATAAGATGGTGGCAAAACCTGTTAGTTAACATTGATGGTATGGCGACTGACTTAGATTAGTGGTGGCTAGCCAGGTGGACTATAACCAAGCCCCACCACCAACCAAAACTAGTATAACAACTTGTACCCCTCTGTTGGGAACCGAGTATTTCTGGGTCTGATGTAAAAAATAAAACAATACGATTAAGATTAATATATATATATATATATATATATTAATCATACATATATATATATATATATATATATAATTTTAATTAAATACGATTAAGGTTAAAATATAAAAAGTGAGCATGGAGCTATTAATACATGCAAAATAAGTTACCTACTTAAAATGCGAGTCATGACACAAAACAAAGTGTAATAGAGCCATTTATTCCAAATAATATTCATTTTATTAAATATGTTTTCGTCTGAGAAACCCGACCAGGCACGCAGCTATTTTTGTTACCTAAAATAAGATTAATTTCAATATTCATTTCATCATCATAAAAATTAGAGATGGGCCGAATGTGGTTTGAACCGAATACGAACTTCGGCCGAACATTCTGTAAAAAATCAAAATTCGGCCGAATTTCGGCCGAAGTTCGGTTCTTTTCACGACGTTTTCTCTATTACAACTACAACACGTTCTAAGTCTAACTACGCGCTATCTTCAATTCTTGGTATTGCATCCCGCCCGCAACCCAGCCGCAACCCGCGGCAAATTCCCTCGTCTCCCGACCCGGCCGGCCGGTCATTAGCAAATAAATACCACGCGACAATTGCGTTATTGTTTACATTAATATCTACGTCATTTTAAGTGAATCAACGAGGTAAAGTAATAGATATATTTTCGTATTGCAAGTACAATGAGTGTAAGAAAAGATCAAGTGTTATTTCAATATTTTCTTGTACCGAAAATTCGGCATTTGAACCGAATGTCGGCCGAATGCCGAAGTTCGGTTCAAGCTGTCGAAATTTGGTTAAACCGAATGTGAAACGAATTTCGGCCCATCTCTAATAAAAATGCATCGTCATTTTGAATTGATTAATGAAGCTTTGTAATATACTTATGGTTTTATTTTGTAAATTACTTACTAAAAGTAACAAAAAATGCACTCTAACATTTCTATTGTAAAAATTAAATTTATAATAATATTTTTATTATCGAGTCCATCAGACCCACCAGGCACGAAGTGTAAGTTTTACCCACCAGGCATCCTAAGGGTTAAATGACTAGTTCAATCATTACCAATTATTGATGTATGTAATGACACGTAAGTATTGTGATTAGGATGTTAACATCCTTCCGTTATCTGATCGCAAACGCTATGTAAATGTATTCGGGCGTGAACAAAAAAACCACAGCAATGAAGTTGTAAATAAACCAGTTCCAATAGCGAAGTCACGGTCATTGTCGCGCAAGTGGAACTAGTTTCGAGCCGCCGAATCTCCGCTGAGCCGACAGAATTCCATTGTTCAATCGCCACAGCCTCTTTTGTTGCCGCCAATACGATTTTTCTCATATCGATACTGCAATGGACATCACTCGATGCGTGGTTATACAGTTTTCTAGCAATTTCTTTGACCTCGCCTGGGAGCGTAAAGTTCCGTTGTGTTTTGACAAGATGTTTGCCTACTGAAATGTGGGACACCTGCCGCTCTTGGTCTCCGAGAATTTATGGGTTCACTCAACTTCGCCGGTGAAATATCAATTACATATGCCGACGATAAAAGATTACGATGTGTTATATGGCGGAATCAAGTTGCGATTCGGTAATGTTAATACAAATAATCGTTGTAGTATATATGAAGGTAGTAAATAAAATACATGCACCTTATTAATTTTATCTTGTAGTAAGTGAGCGTGTTTATAAGATACTACAAAGTAGATGTAGTAGATAGCCTATTAATATTCTACATGGGGTCAGTTCTTAACTTAGCCTATGAACAACAGCACATGAGGAAAAGTAGTTTTAACCCTACACGAGTATAGCGTAATAAGGTTTGAGGGTTTTAACGACGGATATCCTAACTAAAACAATAGAGTATCGGCTTAACAACATTTCCGAATCATGCTTAACTTACACGATCGTAACTCGAAGGAGTTACTTTGTTAACGAACTCTTCTAAATATACTAAATACGTATACTAAATACAGATAATAAATACGTAAGGGTATAACAACATAAAATGTTGGGCTGAAAATCCGGCCTTTAATGACACACCCCATTACGATGTTAAAGTCAGAGTTTTTGCTCTGATTCTATTATAAGCTAACAAGGCACTAATAAAATACAGACACCGGTAATATTCTGTAATGGGGCCAACTGAATTGTACATGGAGAGCTCTAAGGTCTTGCAAATCCCATGCATCTATTTAAGGGTTAAGCGACAATTTTGGGTTCTGGTAACCCTATAAGCCTATGCTGAGGAGCTTGATGGCGCAGCTGCTCGAGCGTTCGGCTTACGATCTTGCCCGCTGAGCAACTTCCGCAATGCCGGGTCGCTAGATGGGTGACCAATTTAAAAAAACATCTTGAGCTCCTCCGTGCTTCGGAAGGCACGTTAAGCCGTTGGGCCCGGTGGTTGTCGTAAGATGACAATCGTTAAAACTCCAATATCCACACGTGCTATTCACGTCCACGTTGGAGGCCGGTGCCCAGCTGTGGGACGTTTATACGGAGATGATGATGAAACCTATGCTCAAATATGGCAAACAGACTAATCAATGTGCCCATTGCTGCAAAACGTACGGTTTGATCTAAAAACATATTCAATCTATTATTATCTACATATTATAAAGTAAAATCGCCGTTCCCTGTGTCTGTGGTTCCGCTTCCTCATTCTAAACCACGCAATTGATTTTACTAAATCTTCTCTAAAACATAGATCGATAAAGGACGATGGTTTTATATATAATTTGTAGATATTATGTATCAATGGCTGAAGTATGAAGTATGACGTTGTTTCTATGTTAGCGTGGACGAAGGCGCGGGTGGCGGACCGCTATGCTAGTCCTTAATATAAAGGCGAAAGCTGACTTACTGAAATGTCAACGCACAGCCTTAAGGCCTACTAGGATTAGAATCTTGCTCAGAATAATAACTAAAGCATAGAAGGAGTGCTATTAGTAGAGGATCCGAGTATACAACGACCTTCATCGAGCCGGTTAATGGATGAAAAGTATTTTATATCAAATTTAATGTGTTAAAAATATATTGCGAGTGGATTGGCTGAAAAATTTCAGTCCGGTTTAAGATTAATGAAATATTTAAAAATATTTTTTTTAAACATTGAACTTGTTTGGATAATAGATAAATTATATAGGTAAGTACCTATATCGAAAGTATGAAGCCTATAGAATATGCAAACGTTAGGTTGACTATTTTTTTCCTGTCATAACATTGGGTAGACAGGACAGGTAAGTCGATATTAGTAATTTGCCGTCTGGTTAAATAATGAAAATTTATGTATGTATAAAGATAATCTCATTACAAACACACACACACCAAACCAGTGCAATGTAAAAATATAAAATATAAATTTCACTTCAACTTAACATTTGAAGTGAAATTTTCTTCAGAAAAATGAAAATCTGACATTTCCGTAAGGACATAAACTGACATTGAAATCAAAACATACATAAATTGATTAATTTTGTATTAAAAATGTTAAAATTCATGGTCTTCCTTTTATTTGTGACACTATGTTATTTAGCAAAAAATAATCCTTATGATGAAGCCTTTCGATCGGTATGATAAAGCTACAGGATAATTAATTTTCTCATGTAATGGGTTCGATTCCCGGTTCAACCATGTGATTATTTAAATATCTATGAATGCAGTTTAAATTGTTTTTTAAATTCAAATAATGTCTTTTTTCAGTAAAATATTCCATCTACAATATTCAAGGTACTTTTCCTCTATGTGGCATATACGTGGGACGCCTTGTATAGTAGATATCGCAGTGCCACCGACTTCGGTACCGATGTACAAATTATGCGTGTAATTACATCACGGTATCACATGATTGATAGCATCCGTCGCATCTACATCCTAGCCGGACTCAATTAGCATACGCATCGATGTCACTCCCTGTGACACGAATTATTCACACGTTTTACTTTATAAATCCATGTTATTTACATTTAAATTGGCGTATGATAGTACCTTACCTGGCATTACAGTGAAAATTAGACCACATAGATAAGTAAAGAAAACTAGTAGGTCGTATAAACCACATAGTCCACCACGGTGCGGTATATAAACCGGACGTGATAATTTTCCACTATGATATCAATTGCAAGTGTATCACACTTGTATTCTAATTATAGACTCTTTTGGTACTAAAAACTAAATTAACAAATTATAAATAAATCGAATTGTCCGGGGACATTTTAAAATCGCAGCCCTGTCAGTCGGCAAATCGCCTCTTCATGTCTTGTCGCAAAAAATTATGTTGTTTGTAGAAGGGCACACGTGAGCCAGCAGAGAATTCAAATGATAACTCCGCAAAGAAACGAGTTTCAAAATGTCTTTGTTCACGTTGAAACGTTTGCAAAGGTATTTGCCTGTGGCATTCAGGATCCACACCGGGAATTTTTATGGTGGAAAGTAGAATGTTACGCAAATAACCATTGCTTGCCATAAGATTCGAAATTGCGTTGCCAGTCAAAATCAAAAACTGTAGAAAATCAGTAAATATAAATTATAGGTACTAGTTAACGATCCTTATAGCTTTCAGCTTTGATAGTTTAAGAATAAGTTAGAAAATACAATTTTTACAAATGTCAATATTGTACTTATGGAATATTTTTTCTTTTGAATGCTTGTTTACCCTCTGGCTGTCACAGCATATTCTAACTGCGTAATTCACTGTGTATTCTTAATCCTAAGTGGACAAACAATCACAGAGGCTGCCTAGTTTTTCCATTAGAGACAAAAAGACAAGAGCGGCGACCCCGAAAGTGCTAACGCTAGACCTCGTCCCTGAACTAGCGTTAGTACAGCTAGACGTTGTCTTTGAATTATCTTTGTAAAGACAATCCCAACCCAACACCAAACGAACGGTGCACCAACAATGTGTCATTACACCGGCACTTCTTAGCTTCATAATCGCCGTCCGTAATCTAACGCTGAGAGCGCAAACGTAACTATTAGCTCCGAAACAATAGCCGGTCGGCTGCCACTGGCATCGCACTCGTCACAACATCTTCCCAAAGGAAAAAAAACTGCGGCATACCGCAACGTCACGCTTCGGTGGCGGCCGACAATCGCCCCGTTACTCGATCCGACGGTGAGACAGTTATTCATCGCCGACATTGACACGGTGTTATGTAAGAAATAGGCCGTAGTCTCTGCGGCCTTTGCGGGGCGTGTAACATCTCTATTGACCATCAAATGTGTTAGAGGTTAATCGAAACGGTTTTGTTGTAGCTTATTTAAAAATATAGCCGTTTAGTTCAGCGGGTCATTAAAAAAATACTACCAACTCATCTCTTGCCAAGGGAGGGGTGTCGTAAACGGCGACTAACGGACTAAAGACTGCACTTTTTTTGTAAATGTCGTTGCTTCTGTGCGCTGTGGTTTCTTGCGCCCGTTCTTTGCCACAGTTAAAAAATGATGTCCTTAATGGGTGGTAGTTAAAAAAAGATTTAATTCAAAGTACTTATTAATTGAGTTTATTGAATAAATATATGTTGACTTTGACTTTGCACATACGTCCGACAGCAAAGAGCGGCGATGGGCTCACCTATCTCGCTGAGCATATGTGCAGTGGACTGCTTCTGCGGTCCACTCATTGCGTAGTCTCTGACTAACCCTTTGGGGATAATAGTCATAAACAAATGTATATATTCATAAAATTAAACCTAAAAACCAAAGGTTTAATATAGGTTTCATTTTAACCAATGGAGTAAGTAAGTTTGTTCTTACTGACACTGTGTTCTAGTGGTTAAGACTCATCGATCTCAGATTGAGAGGTTCCTGGTTCGATTCCCAGCGGAGGGTTGGTTAGGTTAGTTGCCACCCGGCAGGCAACCACCATCTTATCTAAGTCTGCCACCATAACAATAATTTTGGTATGGTTGTTTCTTGACAGTAGGAGATAAGATTAGTTCCTCGGTGCGATGATCGTGATTCCATGTGTGGAGTTTTCCATATTTAGTATTATATACATACTGTAGGTAAAATTTGTTATTGTACCGCCTTAATAAAGTAATTTTTATTAATTAAAGATTATTATTAAAGTGCTTAATACATTAATTATATTACTTACCTATAATCTCCACAGAAATGACTCAAAGCTATAAAATAAAAAAGCTGTTTTGCGTAAACGTAGCTAACGGTAGTAAGTTTTAAAAAAAGATTTAACTTATACCTGTTATAGGAAACCGACAAGTCCGTGATCACGGACCCTGTAAAGGGTTCAAAACTTCTAAACCAAAAATATACAAAGTAAATCCGTAAATGAAAATATCATTTTAAAAAGTGTAGTGTTCGCTTTGACATTAGAAAACAAAACAATGCAAACGGATCCGTTCGTCTTTTCCGTATATATATATAAATATCTGCAATAACAACACATTTCAATTCCACATACATTTGTAACGGAAACCCACGCCAGACAAATGTACCCACGTCAAGTCGAGATCTCCCCGAGAGTTATTGAATATTTTAGAACGGACTCGGATGCAAAATAGACGCGCAGCCACATTCAGAGTTGCTACGTAAATTGTGAAAATAAATGAGCATGAATGAAAACAATTTATTCAGTATCACACATAAATATAATTTATAAATACAAAAATAATTGACTATTGCACTTTGTCACGACGCTGATCTTCCGCGGATACGTAGAGGACAAACAGAAAACATCAGAGTGATCTAGAATTCTACTACAAGCAAGAGTTTTTTTTGTGTGACATCCATAGCAAATTAAAATTGTCGAGTGTCCCGAAATTCAAGTAGGGAGTAATTTATGATAACATTTGTTACTTTCTTCTTAAAAAGTCGTCTTGCGAATATACCCTTAGAAAATTGTCATTTTGAGCGGTTTAGTAACAGACATCTCCGCAGAACCATTACTTTCATAAAAAGTAAAAGATCTTACAATATTTGGACATAATAATATATGTAAATATAATAACCTTAAGTAAAATTTTAAACACTGAAAAAAGACGACAACCTCAGGCGGGAATCGAACCACGCACCTTCCGCATTCCGGGCGGCTGCCTTAACCACTTGGCTACTGAGGTCTGTCAGTGCTTGATGCATATGTTTTTAGTCAACATTGCTTCATCAAATCTTAGAAGTTTTTACCTCTGAGATCAGAAAGAAATATTTTTACAAATATTTGAACATTCAGTTAAGATGAAGCCAGACCTCGGTAGCCAAGTGGTTAAGGCAGCCGCCGGGATGCGGAAGGTGCGTGATTCGATTCCCGCCTGAGGTTGTCGTCTTTTTTCAGTGTTTAAAATTTTACTTAAGTATATTTAAGCGTTAATAAAACGCTAAAATATAAAACATTAATCTATAATAACCTTATCAAATAAAGATAATTCGAATTGATAATTTAAATTTAATTAACGCAAAAGTGAACACCACAAACGTGGAATTTTACCGGTTAATGTCAGCGTACTTGTTAATTTAACGCAACGGCGCATAGCTTGTATACTTAGAGCAATTAAATGTTGAACTTATTTTTTTTGTTTACATTATTCCTTTAAAACAAAAAAATATCAATGTAAAAAATGTAATGTAGAGACCTCTCCGTCTATCAAAAAAGGAAGAAGGTACAGCAAACTTAATTTCAAGGGGTTTTAATAATTAAAAGATTTACATATTATTTACACATTTACATAAACACCTTTAAATAACATATTAAAGTAACATATTTAAATTCATACAAACTTCATTTTCTTCTTTCTTTAGCTCTTGAATAATTATTGTAACATTATGAAATATAATTTGACATCGGTCAATTTCATAATCCTAAACAATTAATAACCGTGTAGCATAGCGGTGAAAGAATACTACCGCCCCCTCTCTTCCCTTGGGTGTCGTAAAAGGCGACTAACGGACTAAAGACTGCACATACATCCAACAGCATAGAGCGACTCACCACCTGTCACACTGAGCACATGTGCAGTCAATATTTGGTGAAAATTGGACTATGGTAGAGGACGGCTTTTGCTGTCCTCATTGCCTAGTCTCTGACTAACCTTTCTGGGATAATAGTCGTGATTTTATGTATGTTTAAATGTATAAACAATTAAGCCAGCCAATCTAAAATCTCAGCTAGAAATATTCTACTTAAAAAACGTTATTCGTATATCAAGCAGTCAATCACCTGCCGCTTTAAATCGATAAGATAAATATTCTGTCCTATTATCTGAATGTCATCTTACGGAATATTTGATTTCCAAGTAATTATACGATTCAACGATGAATATCAAGAATATAAATGACATAACACTTAAAAGCTTTTATCTGGTTACACCGACGGAAATTCAAAACAGTGTTAACAGCTCCATTTGTAAGACCTGTCGCTCGGATCGCAAAATGTCCTGGGTTCGAATATATTTATGGTATTATTAAATAATTGTGAATTTAAATCTAATAAAGTTATACAATTTATAAAGACTAGTTTTAATGTACAAGTTAAATTAATAATGGTGCATCCTTATGTGCATTTCTCTTATGTGTTAATGGTGCATTTCATTTTAAATACAAAACAAAATCAAATTCATCATCACCAGCCATTCAACGCCTCACTGCTGAGGTAATGGCTTTCCACATGAACATGGGGAGGTCGGACCACAACTCATTACTTTTTTTCCCTCCAACAGTACTGTTTTATTTATTTATTTATTTAATCTTTATTGCACATAAAAACAGCAAAAGGCGGACTTAACGCCACAAGGCATTCTCTACCAGTCAACCGGTATGGATGTAGGAGACTTAGGTAAGGCGATAAATCAAAAAAGATACATTAATGAATGTTAAATGAAAAACAACAACTTACAACCAACTTCATAAATAGCATATACAAAATACACAGATCTACAAAAAATATAATATACTTACATAACAAAGATTCAATATATAATATAATGAATAAATAAATAAATATTTTACATAGAAATATAAATACCTACATATATAAATAAAATACATCAGATAGTGTGACATCATATTATTAGTTATATACATTTTACTCATAATATAACCAATATCTAGATAGAGCTAAAATAGTGCTCACGCACAAGTCTTTTGAATGCCATTTTACTCTGAGCACCACGGATATTTAATGGCAGAGCATTCCAAAGGCGGATAGCACATAGAGTAAAGGAACTGGAGACGAAGCCAGAATGATGAGCGGGGATTTGAAGAGTGAGGTTGTTACTGGAGCGAAGGTCACGATGATGAGAGGCTCCCAGAAACTGAAACCTAGATTTCAGGTATCTTGGGGTTCGTGGATCGTTAAGGATGTTGAAAAGCATACAGACAACTCTAAGATTCCTACGCTCACGGATAGGCAGCCATTTGAGTTGTCTTCTGTAGTGAGAAATGTGGTCGAACTTACGCAAACCGAAGACAAAACGGATACAGCTGTTTAGCAAACGATCCAACTTATTCAGAAGAAGTTGATTAATGTCAGAGAAACAGACGTCGGCGTAGTCAAGAATAGGAAACACGAGAGCCTGAACAAGCGCGATTTTAGTACTGGAGGGGAGAAAAAATTTCAATCTATACAAGGACCGTAGCGAGTTGACAGTTTTACGAGAGATCTCGTTCACTTGATCTTCCCAACTGAGAGAGCAGTCAATAACGAGACCTAGGTTCTTAACTCGAGGCTGATACGGTATGGAATCCCCATTGAACACCAAACTAAGCACCGAGCTCAAATCGACGAGAGATAACTGTCGAGAACTACCTAAGATAATTGCTTGGCACTTAGAGGCATTAACGGAGATGCCATAACAGTTTGACCATTCGGCAATCCTGGCAAGATCTTCATTGACGCTAACGACCGCCTGATTAAGATTACTTTTATCAGTTTGAACATATAATTGGAGATCGTCAGCATACAGATGGTAAGAAGAATGAAGTTTTGTAGTAAGAGAGTCAATAAAAAGTGAGAAGAGAAGGGGGGAAAGTATGCCGCCTTGTGGAACACCAGCAGTCAGCTCGCACCAGTCAGAAATAGACTGATCAACCCGAACAACTTGCTGGCGTCCACGAAGATATGAGGAAAACCATGTCGTAGTAGAAGAAGACAGTCCAATATGGGAGAGAATTGCTAAGAGAATGTCATGGTTGACCGTGTTAAAGGCGTTGGAGAAATCAATAAGAACCATCACAGTCAACTGAGAATTCTCCATGCCGTTGCGTACGTCCTCCAGGACATTAACAAGAGCAGTGGTAGTGCTATGCCCGGGTCGAAACCCGGACTGGAAGGGACTTAAGAAGCTATGTCGGAAGATGAAAGAGGAAAGTTGGCTGTGGACCGCAGCTTCAAGGATTTTGGAAATAAATGGTAGGATAGAAATAGGTCGAAAATGGTTTAAACAAGTCGGGTTACGGATTTTGGGAAGTGGAATTGCGATGGCTTTAAGCCAGGCAGAGGGAAACGTACAAGAGGAGAGAGAGTAATTGAGAATAAAGGTAAGAACAGGAAGTATAGAAATAAGAATAAGTGTGATCATAGATCTACCCACTTCATCACATCCCACTGCCTTGGATTTGATGGAGAGAACAAGTTTCCGAACATCTTCTTCAACTAACGGACGAAAAGAAAATAAGTCAAGAGTAGAAAGAGCCGTTGAAGTAATAGAGGAAATAGTGGAGAGTTTACTGAGTCAGATAAGGAGGCAGTTGAGGTAAAATGACTGTTAAGGTCATTAAGCGAAATAGATGAACTATGCTGGGTCGGCGTCTTGCCAAAGCCCAGGGTACGAAGAAACTTCCATGTGTCGGCAGGATTGGAATTTAAAATATTTTTATGGATATATTGGCGTTTAGCAGCTCTCACCATCCGATTGCAGCGATTCCTAGCGGTTTTAAAAGCATCCCAGTTAAAATCGGTTCGGCATCTTTTGAATGTACGAAAGTATTTGTTTCGCCTACGCATGGCCATGCGTACTCCAGGTGTAATCCAAGGCGCAGGAGGCCGACGTAGCTTGACGAGCTTTTTAGGTGCATGCTTATCAAACAGATTCAGGACTGAACTGTTGATGTACGCAACCATGTTGTCGACAGAATCAGCCTCAATAACAGGTGTCCAGTCCAAAGCGCATGCGTCATTGTTAAGTTTGTCCACATCCAGTCTAGCTAAATTACGCATTTTTAAAATAAGGGATTTGGATTTAGGAGGCTTAGCCTTATAAGCTACAAAAATGAGGTCATGCCTGGAGAAGCCAGGAGCAGGAAATTGGCCATGTTTGACGACATGGGAAGATGAAGAAATTAGAATGTGATCGATCCAAGAGTCAGAAGTCGTTAAATTATGGTGAGTTGGATCGAGTGGAAGAATATGAAAGTTTGCTGACTCAACTATGGATCGATACTTGCGCGACTGTACAGAAACCTTTAAAAGGTCGGTGTTGAAATCACCCATAATAATGTGGTGCGAATAGTCAGTAGCGAAAGAGTTAAGAAGAGAATCGAAGTCAGGGTGAAATTCAACGGAAGGGGGGCAATAAACCACTCCCAGGACAACCTTCATGCCCTTTACATCGATCTCAAGGAAGAGATATTCCATGCAGCCGTGGCGGGAGGCAAAGGAGGCTAAAAGCTTGTGAGAAAAGGTGTGAGATAAGTAGATAGCCACCCCACCGCCACCCTTGCCAATGCGATCATTGCGGATGAGATTGAAGCCTGGGAGGTTATAAGTTATGGAGTTTAGACACGGCTTAAGCCAGCTCTCTGACACTAGGACGGCATGAACCGTATTCGAAGAGAAGGAATGAAGGAGATCAGTGAAGTGTTGTGGAATGCTCTGAGCGTTTATGTGACAGATGTTGAGAGTCTCATGGCAACAACCAAGTTCACGTGAGAGAAGATTGCTTATGTCACATGAGTCATCAATGGCATCATCAAAAGAATGAAATGAAGAATCACTATCACTAGCTAAAACGAAGTCATCAGAATCTGACATTTAAAATATATAATAAGAAATAAGATATGAATATATAAAAAAAATTAAATATAAGTAATATAATAAAATTTGCACTAAAATAATAAAAATACGAATAAATTAAAACAAATAAAAATTAAGAACTAAATGAAAATTCTCTGGACTCCACACATCCTACCAGTAAACCGTTTACAAGTGGAAAAACACTAATTAAAATAAACTTCAGACGAGTACAGGAGACATGGAAGATTTTAAACAAACAAAACCATTTGAATAAGGCAAAGGCCTAAACACTAAAACTAATCTAAATAAAAAAAATATTTATAAGGCAGTATGAACATAGACCTTTGCCTGAAAAAGTTACGACAGTTATACAAATTAGTTGTCACTCACTGTCACTTTACTGTCAACTCACTCAGTCAACTGTCAATTGAAATGTCAACTGTCAAGAGAAAATAAAAACAAGAAAAAACCGTGAAAAACCTTACAGTAAAATAAATAATAAAGGTTATCTGTAAAAATTAAAATAATCACTGACCGTCTAAAATTATTGTGCAAAGTGCACAGTGAAGATCGACACACAGCAATGCAATCGGTCGACACAATGGAAGAAAATAGGAGAAGCATGAAAGTACATAAACATTGTCTTACTTTGCATTCTTATTTAAGCGTTTCGACCTTGTTTGCACCGACCTAGTTGACTGCGATGGGTCCACATTCAATCCAGCAGCTGCAGAAGATGGCCTCGGAAACTTAGTTGTAATCTTGCCCAACTCATCAACCGAAACAATGCGCACTCTGCTTTCGTCGGGTGTTATAATGCAGACATTCCCACTCGAAGTCCAGACATTTTTTACGCCGAAGTGTTCACGTGCAGCTTTAAAAGTGGCCTGACGGCACTTTGTCAGGAACTCACGTAGAACAAGGGAAGAACCTTTTAATTTAGTTTTGTTCTTCCATACCGAAGAACGATGAGTCAGGTTGGAGAAACGGACGACTATAGGACGCGAACGACCCTCGATGAAGCGACCAAGCCTATAGCAGGATTTGATGCAATCAGCTGTGACATCAGAAAGTCCAAGGTGCTTCTTGAACAGGCAAACAATAGTTGAAGTCAGGTCGTCGGAAGATTTCTCCGGTACCCCGTTTAAGAGAAGACATTTTTGTCTATGTCGTGTCTCCAAGTCATCAAGTGATCTGACCACTTCACTAATTTGTTGACGCAGTAGTGACAATATGTTGAATACAACATCTTTGAAGCTGTAGAACTCCTCTTGGATCCGAGCAACCTTGTCCGTGTCCTTTTTGGTGGATGAGGACTGCTACAGCTGTGCCTCCAGATCGTTCATTTCCTTGAAGAGCATTGTCTCTAGGGACTTCTGAGTCTCCATAATCGCCGAAAGGTTGTCCATGTTGCCGCAAAGTAGTGGAATGACTCGGAGAAGTGGAAATAGTGCACTGTTGTGAGAGTACAAGTGGTGGTAGGAATGTGCAGTGATGTCCACTAATTAACCATCAGAAGTTGTAGTCTACACACTATGTAGTAACATGTAAGTTTTACTATTGAATAAACTAAAAACTAGTGAAGAATTCAAAGAGTTATTATTTTTAAACATTAATTTTATGAGCAGATGATGTTGCTCGTTTTTTCGCCTACCGCCAAAAAAAAGTTGCTCTATTTTTCTCTTTAATTCCAGTTCTCACTCTTATGCTTCTCGTACTTTCAATCCTCATACTTTAACTCACCAAGTTAGCCTTATGCAAGTTGGATCTAGGTAATCAAAACCAATATTCATATTATCATCAGCCGAAGGACGCGACTTTACCAGATCGTCGTCGGTCCGTTTTTTTGGAGGCCTACCATAATACTACTTCAAATAGTTATTTTCCCTAAAACCCAAGTTTCTTTTAAGAGGGTTTACGCATTTCGGTTTGCATGCTTAAGTAAAATACCGGGATCTAAATAGTTTGTAAAAAACATTTTTAAAAAACGTTTATTTAACTGAGTTATTGCGATTTTAAACTTCTATAGTGAACTTTAAATCTTAATAACTCAGCTAAAGAAACGATTTTATAAATGTTTTTATCAAAATATTTAGACCTCTGTGTTTTACTTTAGCATGCAAAGTTTTATTAAAATCGGCTGATGGGATTTAAAAATTTCGACTTGGAAGTTTGTATGGGAAACCGAAATGGGGTTACAAAAGCTAAACCCGGTCCTGACAAAAGCTAACAATAGTAACGTATTTACGTTGCTTCAATTTAATTAAGTACAAAAGGGACGTTTCTTTTTCAGCGACATCGGCTTTTGTTTCATTGAGTTAAACTAGTTTACTATTCCGTACGCCACTTACGCTTATTGTAATATTAAATTTATCTTTGGTAAGTACTGTGCAAAGTTCGAATTACAGCTTCGTAATGAAGTTTTATTCGGTTGCAGGGCTGTCACCGCGTAGTAAGTTAGGCTGGATTCGAGGTTTTATCATTATCATTATCATCTCACAGCCTAGTATTACCCGAGCGCTACGCTAAGCCGCTACGTACCACGTAGCGGCTTATTAAAAGTATAGGTACCAAACCCTCTCTTCCCTTGGGTGTCGTAAAAGGCGACTAACGGACCAATAATTAATAATAATAACCTAGAGTGGCTCTCGCTGAAAGGTTGGGTCAAGGGTTAGATGCAAAAGACAGTACTCCATAACACGGCACGTATTGTCAGGAGGTTCCTCACTCTACAGCCCTAACCACCGATAGCTTGGGTCTATCCCCGCTGCCCGTGGCAACCATAGGTTAAGTTTTTTATAATATTTTATATTGTAAATATGTTTTTTTATATAAAATATTGTAAAAAAAATTACTGAAGACCTTTAAATAAAGAGCATAATAATAATAATGTTTCACAACTGTCACACCAATCATTCAGCCCCAAACTAAGCATAACCCGAACTATAGTAACTGAATAACGGAACATACATAAATACTAATAAACACCCATGATTCGATCACGAAATGATCATAAAATGCTCGTGCTCACCACACAAACATTTGCCCCTACCGGGATTCGAACCCGGGACCTTGGGTTGCGCAGACATCCAACAGCATGGAGCGTCGATGGGCTCACCACCTGTCACGCTGAGCACATCTGCAGTCGCTATTTGGTGAAAAGTGGAATATGGCAGAGGACTGCTTCAGCTGTCCTCATTGCCAAGTCTCTGACTAACCCTTCGGGGATAACAGCCGTGGTTAAATTATTTGTATGTATGTATTATCATTGAAATGAAACACTGTAAAGAGTTCGAAACGTCAGGAAACTAAAAAACTATGTAATGTAGTAAAATTAAACGCGAGTTAATCCGTAAAAAGTGTTTCATTTCAATGTGTAGTGCTCGCTTAAACTTTATAAAACAAAATCATCATCTCACATCATACAATCATCCCATTGCTGTGCTGAGGCCTTAGCAGGAATAGCACATGTGGAGATTGAGTTATATCCTAGCACGCTAGCAATGGAGGTTGGTGTGTTTAACTGACTAATAATACTCAGGATGGAGGAGCTCAATATATTCTAATTCTGCCACCATCCACTAACCTGGCAGTACCAACTTGCAAGTTCGTCATCGAGCTCCGTAGACCAAGTGCTAGCTATAGGGAATTCGATAAATATTATATAATTAATATTTTTTGCAGTGATAAGTTTTAAAACCTAAGTATATTATGGATCTAACTACGATGTCATTGACAATGCTCGGGTTGAACGCAAGAGATAGTGGTTCAACATCCATAGCCCCATTAGACTACTCACGTAAACCCACTCCAACACAATCATTTAGATTAACAGGACTATTATTAATGTGTTAAACGCAAGCACATTATTAATAATCTTTTTTCAAAAAACGATAAAAACGAAAAACGAATTTGCCATTATGACCATATACCTTGAATTAATCAATTGTGAAAACCTGCTTCATTAGCTGTTTTCATGTGTTCCGCTTCCGCTTCCTAGAAGTCATTGGCTACTTTACTACATACATAGATAGATTCCCAAATATTATCCGCAAAGACTTAGTCAGGGACTAGGCAATGAGGACCGCAGAAGCAGTCCTCTGCCATAGTCCACTTTATACTAAATTAAAACTGCACATGTGCTCAGCATGATAGGTGGTGAACCCATCGCCGCTCTATGCTGTTGGATGTATTTGCAGTCTTTAGTCCGTTAGTCGCCTTTTACGACACCCAAGGGAAGAGAGGGGGTGGTAACATTATTTTAGTGGGCTGCTATACCACACAGCTCTACTTCCATAACAAAGGTCATTGGACAATTAGTTCGGACATTTGACCTGACAATAATATAGGTGGCATGCCTGCAAACCGTGGGAGAATTGAGGAAAAATGATTAAAAAAAAACAACTATTACATTTTTATTTTGTGATACTTTACTTACAATACTTTGGCCTTTTAGTTATACTTCAGTGTAACTGAACGATTTCTTGCCTCGAACTACAGTGTTGTGAACCCAGCTCTCGGCGGCGGTATTTCAGGACCGTTACGACTTAGGGATCTTCAAGAAACGAGCCTATTCCTTCCTTAAAGGCCGGCAACGCGTCTGCGATTCCTCTGGTTTTGCGGGTGTCCATGGGGGGCGGTAATTACATTCCATCAGAAAGGAAAATATAAAATAAATATTCTACAAAACTTCTTTAATTTAATACATAATTTGGTTTTTGTATGCGACCTTTTGTGATCTGGGTCAAACATGCCCAATGACCTTAATTAAAAAATATAGGTAAGTACGTCGTGTTTGATCTTACTGGTTGGTGGCAGCCCTAAGCAGCACACATAAGTCAGCCTAACTTACTCAGCAAGTTTGTGAACATAATGAACTCCGCTCTCTTTTATGACTTTGAAATGATACAGTGAGTAAGGTACGATATGACTCTTCTGTATTACTGCATTATTCAAAACCTAGAAAAAAGGTTTCTTCAACCAGCTTTGTAGTTCATTGGTTATACACACAAGATGACGACACGAGCAAACATCTTCAGGTTTAAAAGTATCTGAAAAGCTTCGTCAACACTGATTAGGCGAGTGACTAATGAGTTTTAGTCATAAACTTATAACGCAACACGTTACAATCTACGTTTTCGCTTTTACCAACGTACAGACAATTTTCGATGTGAACCTACAGCATACCTGCCCATTCGTGCGACATGCAATATACTATTGCCTACATTGCACATAATTATAGTGGTGGGAAACCAACAAATTAATTATAATGAACATTGCATTGCACACACGGAACTGGTGGCGAGTGTGACTTAGTTCCAGCCCAAAATAGGTGGCTTTATTATTCCATCTGATTTACTTATTTCGCACGGCCTCGAAAGTTTCAACTATTATGTTCAATAAAAGAAATAAGGTTTCTTTGTTACCTTTAAATGTGTAAAGCAATCTACGGATGAAGATTTACGCTTGACGCTTTCTTACAAGTAAGCAAAAGCTTGTATTAATTGATGAAACGCAAAGCATAATCGTCTACATCTATCAAAACATTAGGTTTGGTAACAATATTATTTGGCTGTCTGAACTTGTTTTACTTTAAGATTAAGATAATAGGATAAGATAGTATAGGAAATACAAAATGGCAATATTCATTGCGTTTTAGTACAGAACAGAATAACCCCTCTCTTCAGTTTTGTTGTTTTTTCCAATTCGTTGCTCTAAAACGCCCAAAACTCTGTTTTTTTTTTAATAAACGGTTAAATTATGGTAAAGCTGGCATGTTCACCAACCCTGCGCGTGAGTTGGACGGTGCCTATTCAGTTCCCATGGCCATAAACCACGGATATGTATTTGAGCATGCATTGACCTGTAAAACAATTGACACATTCCATTTTAATGGCGACACACACCGACGTGTTTTTATAGAACAGCTTTTTATTGCTGCACTCGAGAATTTAGTGCCATTGTCTAGTAAAAGTTTGATATCAAAATGTTAACAGATTTTATTAGAACTTCGTCGAAATTTTTGCGTTTTTATTGCTAAAATTATGTCAATATAAGATTTTAAAAAATGACGTGAAGCCAGCTAGTTTAAAAAAATAACTGTTAATAAACAATAAGGTATAAAAAAAGTATTGAAAAAAGTATAAATAATACAATTTTTGATTTTGACGTTATTATTTTATACCACTTAATTGTTTTAAAAAAGATTGTTATGAAATCACTTTCGAAAACAACGAAAATTTTAAATTTTAAAGTTTGTATGGTGTTCCGTTATGTGTAAACTCTCGTATGTATGTACAAATGTTCTTAATGACTTACCGATTCTATATCTATCTATGAATTATTTATAGATAGGTAGTTGATGTAATATTAAAGTTCGGATTTATTTTCGTCAGATGTCTTTATTTCGGAAAGTTTACTGTATAAAAACCAAAACAACTCTATTATTGCTAGCTTTAACAAATTGAGAGAGAAGTTGTGCGATATTTCACCCGTTGCTTCTTTATGAACAGTTAGCTTAGGCAAATTTTAATTTATTTAGGAGAATACAATGCAAATTTTTATTTATTTAAGCAAATTCAAAGTAGAATACGCAATGTTAACATAAAGGAAATACAGATAAAAAACATTTTACATTGCTTTTGCTTTTTTTTTAGATTTTTGTTTTGGAACAATATTTGCAACTATTCGCGCTATGCGGATGAATACTATTTACATAGAAGAAATTGTAGATATTTGATTACATGTTAATCTAATCTGTGATAAAAACTATGACTGAATCCAAATTCTATACGAGTTTAGGACCTTTGTTTATTTCGTTGGTAAAACGACCTCGTTAAAATCCCCAAAATTTTCATGCTTTCGACAGTAGCTGTCCAAATAAACAAATAAACTATTACGCTTGTAGAATGGTGTGTATTAACACCGCTCAACACAACAGCGGATTAAGCCCCTTCGTACACAAGGCTACGCAAATCTTCTATACTCGACGATTTTAGTCTCCAAGCGACTACCGCCATACAAATTGGAGTCGCGGGACAAAATGTCGGCGACGCGACTCGTGTACGAACCTCAATGGATTTGTATGGCGCTAGTAGTTTGGTTTGCTAAAATCGTCGAGTATGGAAGATTTGCGTAGTCTTTTGTACGGAAGGGGCTAACGTGCAATTTAGTTTATCATTTCGTCACCCATCCTTCTACCCGCCATTGCCTATGTCGCCCCACTTGCACGATCGCAAACGCTTCTCATTGTTTATTTAGTCAGTGCTGTGTCCAGTATCACTCGAAGGGTACTACGCTCATCCAATGGTGAGTATCAACAAATTTTGATTCGGTCACCAATCCTTTTACCCGCCATTGCCTACGTTGCTTCGCTTGCACGATCGCAAACTAAATTCGCTTCTCATTGTTTATTTAGTTAGTGCTGTGTCCAGCTCAACGTTGGGACAGCTAACGGCACCGGTGTCCCGCGCAAGGGTCGACGAACCGACTAGCCTAGAGCTTTTTGCGGAAAAAGTATAATTACACAGCCACCGGCAGGGCTGCCACACGGCAGACCTTACAAATCTAATTTTGGAATTGAACTCTTGGTGGCGTGCATGGAGAGAGACTACATGCATACATATAATCACGACTATTATCCCCGAAGGGTTAGTCAAAGACTAGGCGATGAGGACCGCAAAAGCAGACCTCTGCAATTAGTCCAGTTTTCACACAATAGCGACTGCACATGTGCTTAGCGTGACACGTGGAGAGCTCATTACCGCTCTATGCTGTTGGATGTATGTGCAGTATTTAGTCCGTTAGTCACCTTTTACGACACCCAAGGGAAGAGAGGGGGTGGTAGTATTCTTTCACAGCTACGCGACACGGATAAGAAACTATCTTGATAAGAATTTGGGGGTTAAAGTTACTCGCGTCCGTAGGTTTACCCTACACGTGACCCTTGGGTGGTGCTAAATGAGTGACACTGACTGAGTGGTAGAGCCACGCTGCGTTGCAGCACGCATTGGGCCGGATCGCCCGGGGTAATACCACCCTCTCACGAATATTCGGCGTAAAAATAATGGTACTTGGTGCTGTTGTGTTTTGTCCGGCCAGTGAGAGTTCCGGAGGCCCCTAGGTCCCCCCCCCCCCCTCACAATTCCTGTTCCTTCCTTAACCCCATTCCTTTCTTAAAGGTCGGTCACGCATCTTGTTCTCCATCAGGTGACCTGCCTGCCCGTTAGCCTCCTTTTTATATACAAAAAAAATGGAAAACGTATATTTTAGCGGACATGCGAAAGCGTTTTAGAACTTCAACTTCTGTCACATTTAAAACAGACATGAAGTATGAATATTCTAGTGAAGTTTCAGCAAATTTTTATTTACTGTAAGTTTTTCACTTTCTAATGTTGCTTTTATCTAGTTCATTAACCACAGAACAGTGTTTTTAATACTCTATGACATCTAAGTTTGTGGACTTATCATCAACGCTAGTACGAGTCTAGTAATCTTGGATTCTGTTGAGGATTCTGGTGGTATTTTGCTTCGATCTTCTGTCTTATCGTTACTTACGATCATTTAAGATACAGAAAAATTGCTTCAAATTGTAGAGTAAAAAAATTGAAATAAAATTAATATATTTTATTTTACATACAAGCCCTTAGACACGAAAGATATGACTCAGATTTCTAGTCACATTAAGAGTCATTAACGGTACGCGAAGCCGAGGACATACATGAATAGGTAAACTTAAGACAGCCAGACGCGTTATGAAACCACAATACGTAGGAAAGCAATAGGGACGCCGGCGCCGGCGCCCCGTTAGAGAGCTCAGTGACATAGTAAGTATAATTAGGCACTTTACACACAACGCCTATAAGCAGCTTTTAAAGATTACTCCTGCCCCATCTCTTCCCTTGGGTGTCGTAAAATGCGACTAACGGACTAATAACTGTACATACATCCAACAGCATAGAAAAGCGATGGGCTCACTACTTGTTACACTGAGCACATGTGCAGTTATCATTTCGTGAAACGTGGACTGTGGCAGTGTACTGTTTTTGCGGTCCTCGTTGCCTAGTCTCTGACTAACCCTTCGGGGATAATAGTCCTGAAAATAATTTATGTTTGTTTTCAAACGCGATACAATTGCGGTGTAGTAGCCATGCAATCGCTATCCGGCTACCTAACACACTAGTACACCTTTTTGCGGCGCGTCTGTTGCGATACAGTTGCGATACACAGCTTGTTCAATCCACAATGCCACTGGTCTGCTGTCCAAACGCGCTGTTGAATCGCTAAAAACGCGCGTTGGCATCGTATAATCGCTAATGTCGCGATCCAGGCGTGCGTTACAATCACGCGCGGTTGCAACGCTACAAAAAGGCGCCGTGTAAAAAGAACCTTATATTTATACATACGGCGACCGTGAGCCAACAGTGGGGCAGGTCACTTCTCAATTGTGACGTCGAACGTCAAGCTTCAGGTCAAGTAATATACTGTGTCACTGAAATGGCAGTGGGCTGGTCACAATATAAGCATACTGATATCCCTATTGTTTTGGACGTGTTTCTTTTCTTAATGTTTTAAGCAACTTTTATTTTCCACTAGCGGGCTTGCCCTCGACTTCATCCGCTTGACCATTATGTACTCCTAAATCTTTCTCGCAAACCTTGTTCTAACAGTTGCAAACAAAGCAAAAAAAAAAATTAGTAAATGAGGCAGCCGTTCCAAAGTGGTGCGTGAACATACATTCGTGGCATTTGATTTTTACTTTTTCCCACCTATTTGGTCACCAGGAGGCGCTGCTTCAATGTCATAAAAATTATTGTTAGCATAGTTGAACGGTTATCAAAATTAACACTGGAGTGACAGTCAGCAAACGTGGACGACGGACGGCCGACCGGATCACAACCTGATCGGACGACCTACGGGTAGGTGGACTGATTTTAAGCTTGTACGCAGAGTAGCCAGCAACAGTTTGGTGAGAAGAGGTAACGATGGGGCTCAGTGGCATGCATAGGTAGAGATGTTTCGTCCAGCAGTGTACTACTGACAGACTGTCATGATGATGATACAGTGTAACTCACACTACAGCAGCGTAGGACAGCTGCGTGGCCTATTATAACTCTTCAAACAACATCATACAATGTATGTCATAGATTCATGTCTTATATCCCCATAGGGTTAATCATAGACTCGGCAATGAGGACCAAATTACAACGGCATATGAGCTCATCGTGACAGGTGGAGAGCCCATCGCCGCTCTATGCTGTTGATTATGTGCAGTCTTTAGTCCGTTAGTCGCCTTTTACAACACACCCGATGGAAGAGAGTACGACACCTAAGGGAAGAGAGGGGTTGCTAGTGTTCAACAACATATCCTACGTCTTACCTACTTATATTATAAACGCGAAAGTTTGTAAGTATGGATGGATGTTTGTTACTCTTTCACGTAAAAACTACTGAATGGATTTGGATGAAATTCGGCATACAGATAGTTTATAACCTGGATTAAACACATAAGATACTTTTTATCCCGATATTCCCACGGGAACGAGAACCACGCGGGTGAAACCGCGAGCGGCCGCTAGTTTATAATAATATACAAACTTAAAGGTACCACACCTTTGTAGGCGCTAAAAGGTGCTTAAACTCAACGGTGTCCGATGCCGGCAGTTTCCTTCTCGTCTTCGTTAATTTTACGAGCCGTCGTCTGATTAAAGTAGCCGTTAAATTGTTTTAATTTATTTTAGCGAGGCGGTAATGGCCTCCCACTTATGATTTATGGCGCAATTGTGCTCATATTACGTTGGTAGTTAGGTTTACTTCTTTAATTAGTGTTAAACAATAATAACACATTTGACTATGTAACTAGATGTATTGGTTATTTTAGGACAAAGAAAGAATACATGAAATCATTCTTTATGTCATTGTAACATTATCTTATGTAGAAGAAAACCGTGAAAATAAGGAGCCGTGTGGTATAGCGGATATCTAAATGAATACTACCAACCCCTTTCTTCCCTTGGGTGTCGTAAAATTCGACTAACGGACTAAAGACTGCACATACATCCAACAGCATAAAGCGGCGATGGGCTCACCACCTATCATGCTGAGCACATGTGCAGTTGTAATTTGTAGAAACGTGGTTTGGCCGAAGACCTAAGATGGCAGCGTTTTATTTCCGTAAAAACACAGCAATGTTAATACTGGTACTAACATTGTTGTCATGGCTGCAAACCTAAGAAAAAGATAGTAAGAACTTGTCAGTATACCATCAACTCTTAGATCTGTATTATTTTATTCTTACTATGGACGACATTAATAAACAACATTTATAAAAATTGATATTGTTTATTATTATATGAAAGTATATGTTTTATATATTATTGTGTATTGATGGATTATGTATGTAAAATACATATCCTACTAATCACACTAATATTATAAAGGCGAAAGTTTGTGAGTGCGTATGTTTGTTACTCTTTCACGTAAAAACTATAGACTGGATTTGAATGAAATTCGGCATACAGATAGTTTATAACCTGAATTAATTTTATCCCGAAATTCCCACGGGAACGGGAACCACGCGGGTGAAACCGCGAGCGGCCGCTAGTTATATATAATATATGTGTGAATGGATCAAACTATTTTTTAATCTATGCCTAAGTGTGTATTAAAATGTACATTTTATTAGTCCCGCATACTTGCTTTTAAAACCACAGCTTGCAGCAGTTGGCTGGAAGAGATCTCTTTTAGAGATAAGCTCACCCTAGTATGTCTTGTGTAAATGTTGTTTATTTATACAATAAAGGATTATTATGGACTATGGCATTGGACTGCTTCTGCAGTCTCCATTGTCTATTCAGTGACTAGGCCTTTGGGGATAATGATCATGAATCTATGTAGAAGAAAACACTAGTGGTTTAGATGATAGATGTTGTTGTTTAAATACGAGACAATGGCCACTTTTTGACGCACGACAGTTCCGGATATAACCTTGTATGGAGTGAACTCTGGGCCAGTTCATTGGCACAGTCACCTCAACGCACAGAGAGCCGAGTGTAAGTTTGTAAATGCGCAAACGTTACTATCGCGTTTGTGTTAAGAGTTTTGTTTCTCGATCATATTTACTTATACTTAAGATCTATCTGTCAAAACTTAACTCAAACGCGATAGTAACGTTTGCACATTTACAAACTTACACTCAGCTCTCAGACGACCTCACCGCTTTACGTCACCGCCATTAGTACGAGTATGTCAAACTTCACGACAATAGAACCGAAGAAGTAGACTTTTTATGAGACAGGCTTTATTATTTGGATGGGGAAATATGGTCCAAGACAGATGTTATGGCACAGTACTACAACTACACACATCCATCTCATCTTCATAACAGAACGCATCTAAGTGTTATTGTGTTATTAAAAAGTATTGTTTTATTTATGGTTTTCTAGTTTAATTTAATTAAATTTATTGCAATTAATTTGATTTATAGTTTTTAATTTAAGCCTGAATATTGCTTGTTATTATTATTATTTTAAAGTATTTCTATAATGACGTGTCTATGTTTGCGTGCATGAGTAATATTTATTTATGTGGTGTAGGTACAGGTCTTTGGGTCTCGATCTAGTTTTAATCTATTGTTTTTTATGTTCTACTTTTTATTTAATTGTTACCTGTGCAGGCCAATAAAGTCAAGTAAAATAAAGTGTGGCCTACAGGTCTATTGGAATTTTAAGTCAACCTACCTTTTCGAACCATCATTAAAAACCACTGCTAATGTATTTGAAGGTGAAAAGTCTATGAGAAGAATTCTGGTAGAAGTCGGCTGGTTTCGTCTAGGCCAATTTTAGAAACTCGGCCCCTGATGTTCTTGGTCCAGAACCATCCCCATGGCACAGAAGAGATGGTACTAGGTTTTTAGTGTGTAGGCAACCTCTTTCCACGTCAACCTCTTCTAACTGGGCGGTGAAAGGATCTTTCCTTACTACATAACCCGAGGTCGCCCCTAGCCTGGGTGTATGCGTAAGAGGCATTCTACCTAGTTAAAAAGGCCTTTTCTAGGAGTCCCGCTATTTTCCTAGAAATTCAGTAAGTGTTTTATTGGGCTCCGATCAATATCCATTCTAAATCTGATCATCGGAACTTGCTTAGTTCTCCAAATCGATTTTCTCATGCAATTACCGCAACACCATTACGCGCGTTTATTTCAATTAGTTAAATTCCTCTTTTATTGACTACAAATCTGACTCATACTTACCAATTATTGTATCATCAACATACATACTATAAATTGCTTTAACCGTCATCATAAAATAATATTACATAATATATGAAAATGAGTGCAATAAATAAAGTTATAACAAGATGGTCTACTTACAATAGAGCGCAGTCAAGTGAATAGCTTTATTGCTAGTAATTTAAACGGTCCCATTAAATAAGACGTGAGCTTCACATTTGAGCACGTAACGCTTTATTATACGTAAACGATGCGTCGTTATTCAGACAGTTTGGTTGAGTACAGTCGGCCTCAAAAGTAGTTTAACGCTTTAGTACTATGTCACACCAACTCGATCGGAACAAACGCGCGTAGCACGAGCGAATATGTATCGCACGGCAGTAGTCGGTATAAGATGGTACTCTTTAGTGAAGCAACTTAATAGACCTAGTACCACAACAATGAAATAGCTATAGTAATGAATGAAGTGCACTGATGATCCAGAAATAAACCTTTCTCATAAAATCTTTTACTCAACGTAGTGTATTCTATAACGGAACACGCTTATGATAATATATTATTATATACATACATTTTTTTTCAAGCAGAATCTTTATTGAAATGAATTACTTTTTACGGATCCAACTTTTCTTTTGATCATAATCTTCATGTTATATGAAAAAAGAAGTATGTAGTTCTATTCAGTCCCGCTGCAGGACAAATTATGGCGTGTATGCTCACCACAATTGCCAATCCCGTTTTGCAAAAATCCAAAACACTTTTTCCGACCTAGGAATTTAACCCAGGACTTCCGGTAAGCGTTCGAGCCCTTAGCCGATCGGCTACAAAGGCTATAAGAGTAATTTATATCATAAATGATGATAATGATGAGATTGATAATGACATCCAAGTAGTAAGTGAGATATGTTTGACATTATTATTCCAGAGCAACTTTTGATCTAACCGTGTCGTAGCGGTGAAAGAATACTACCACCTCCTCTCTTCCCTTGGGTGTCGTAAAAGGCGACTAACGGACTAAAGACTGCACATATAGCGGCGATGGGCTCACCACCTGTCATGCTAAACACATGTGCAGTCGCCATTTGGTGAAAAGTAGACTATGGTAAAGGACTGCTTTTGCAGTCCTCATTGCCTAGTCTCTGACTAACCCTTAGGGGATAATAGTCGTGATTATTATGAACTTTTGATTTATTATTGTAAAAGTAAATTATTGCCGTTATAATTAACTGCCTTACCTATCCGACTTTATGTTCAGAACAGATAATTAAGTTATGCTTTGCACGAAGCTCCTACTTAATAGTTTCAGATCAATCTTCGAGACCAGAATAGTTCGGAGTTCGCTAGCTATAAATATACTTCATCTTTGGGAAAGTGGGACTTATCCAGGTCATAATGAAGTTGGCGAAATATTATCTATGTGTGTACCTATGTATTGACGTATTTTTGCAATCACTATATGTATAAATTGACGTATTTGTTTAAACGGTACTACGAGTACATTTCAGCTTGAGAAGTTGAAAATATACAGGTTGAATAAAACAAATGTATCAGTCAGTTCGGAGAAATTCCAAACTAGGTTTATGAGATAGGGTTCTAAGAAACCATAATAAAAACTCATACCCACAATGTATGGCCCTAAATCCCTTAATTTAGTTATTGGCAAAGATAACACCAAAACTCTTACAAATTTGATCAAACATATTTAAAACTACCTATGTAGGGTGTTTCTTGAGTGCTATGCGAGGTGATAGGGGACTACCATACCTATCTATTGGACCCCCATATGTACAGCGATTTTTGGTAGTTTTCGAGCTATAATTTTTTTTTCTATGTATTTTATTACGACATCATTTCAAATTATTTTTTGTATTTTAACTTGTATTGATAGATTGATGAGATCTGAAACAATGGCATTTTCATACTTAAGTGTTAAACACCTTTCGTTAATATTATGGGTATACGAGTATTACAAGTTACTCAGTTAAATTAGTAAGAAAATGACATCCGGAATAGGTACCTATTAATTTATCTTTACCGTCAACTCAATTATAACGTACACAAAAACACTCAGCAAACACAGTTACCTAACAATTAATTACTTGACCCCTACCACAAATCCATTCATAGAGAGCGAGTACTGAATGTGTTTGAACGATGGAATTCCGGAAAGGTATAAATTGGTTCCGAGGCACTATACTCTGTTAATATTAGTTCCAGATTAATCTCCGGCAGACGAGTGGTGTCGGGACTTGATTAAAAGCTCGTCTTCGGTCCTTCTGTGAGGCAAGGTTATGAGTTACAAACCTTGCTTATGAGTTGAGACTAGATTTTGTTAGAGAATAAACTCGGTTACTTGTGAAGAAAATATTAAAAGTAGAGTATGACAGTTTTAAAAATATAAAAGTCGAAACATTATCTACCTTTGTAAGTAACTGCTAGTCAAACTTTACGATTAAATAATAAATTCATCAATTTGAGTGCCAAATACTTTTTGAAAATAATTGGATAGGCTTACAGTACATACAAAAAAAATCAGAAACTACAGAATTTTGATTACAATTTTCTACGTTAGCGTAATAATATCTATAACTTAATGTAAGACTAACATTAGACTTATTTTATGTTACAATAACAAAACATTTATTATCATTGTTACCATTATCATATGTAACAAAAATTGTTGTGCCCCGTCAGTGCGTCACGTGTACTTAACTTAATGTAAATATTTCACCAACGGTGATTCATGTGACATGTAATGAAATATAATAATGTGATGACAATACATAAAAAAATAATCTAATATCTTTATTATTAAAATTTTTGCATACACAATGCTATATAGATATAGGATAAAATGTTTACTAGAAAAAAATCAACCAGTCTCAGGAAGCTCGAGTGGGATTCGAACCCATGACCTTGGTTGATTTTTTTCTAGTAAACATTTTATTCCAAAATAACCTAACAGTACTCATTGCAACAATAAAGTTTTTCTCACGTTAAAAGTTTAAAAATAAGCGCCGTACACTTATATAGTAAGAACTTATACTCTGACGAGAACTCATTACACGAACCAAAGGCAGATTCATTATTACACAAATTATGTTTTTATTTTTTTTAATGAAAATAAGCAAACAACTAGGTAAACATGAAAACAGTTTCAACAGTAATGAATATTAATTTGGTGATTCTCCGCTTCTAGCCACCATCATGTGCAAAATGTTCAAGAAAACAAAAGGAAAATGGAATAAAAAAATATGTTGATCAGTGGTTCGTACGTATTGTGCTATCTTATAATGTTAAGCAACTTTCGTAATGCCGGGTCATCTGATGGGTGCCCAAACTATGTCTCGAAATCCATCCTGCTTCGTAACGTATACACTTATATACTTAGGCACGTATTGCCGTTGGTCCTGGTTGTTCCCGTAAGATGACAATGGTTAAAACTCGCCATTCATTCTTCAATCATTTCTTGGAAGAACAGCTTCATTGTCTTCCCGATTATAATTGGTTTTACGGGAAGCCGCAACAGTTTTGAATTTAACAAAGAATTATGTTTTAATCAGATAAAAATCTTTTTTTTTATCATACCAACAATAGCAAAAGATAAAACATTCGTTAGAAATACGTTTTATTCGTACTTCGTTCTAAATTCTCGTTTTCTACGTTGATGCTAATCTTGTGGTTTACCCGACCTTTCCGTAACGACTAGAAAATTTTAATAATAATGCCTCTTTCAAATCAACAAAGATCAAAATAGCCGTAAGTATGGTTTTTGAACGCTTCGCTCCGAATGAGAATGTCGATCACAATAGAAAATCTTGGTTATTATCAAGAATTTCTATTGCACTAACGTACAGTATGAAATTGAAATATCATTGTTAAGTATAAACAATTTATTTCATGTTTGTCTGTGTTTCACATAATTTTCGTTATTATTTTGTGTTGTACAAATACATCTCTTTCTATTCTTTGGTAGAATTCCAAGTATACTAATACCCAATATACTCGTACTAAACCTAATACCCGAGATATTAACTAAAAAAAAGCTTTTTTTCCCAACTTACCCAACAAAAGAGTCAAACCTGATACAAAGTTAGCTTACCTAGTTGTTTGTGTGTAAATGTGTACTATTATTACATGAATAAGACATAAAGTGTAACACCACGCATATACAAATATTAAGGTTGCTCCAGGCGAGAGCAAGGCAATTTGCCGTCACTTTTAGCATGCTACGGGTGACGTCACGTAAACCGATAATCTTGTGATCTCCGGCTGCATAAATGAAGCCAACGTGGTTTTAAAATATTAACCTGTAAAACTTTGAACGCTCGAAATTTGTGCGATATGGCAGAAAAAGCTAAATTAACTAAACATTTTAGGTAGTTTGCGTGCAACTTGATAACTCTTAGAATACCCGATTTTTAAATTATTTCTAATAATAATATAGAATAGCATATTGCTCCTAATACTTTGCAAAAAAATCACAATATTGTACCTACTGATTTTTCAAACAATTATCTGTGTACGTGACAACAAACAACAAAACAACTTATTTTAGTAAATACACCCCACAAGTTAATCAAACTCATACGAATAATGTTCAAAGAAAATGTTTTTAAAAGCAAAGTCTTTTAGAATGTTAAATCACAAAACCTAATAAAAGAAAACAGAACAGAAACATTGTCGTACACAACTCAATTACACAACGGAAGAATATGGTAATCCAAGAAATTGGAATTACTTACCGCAGCGGAGCTGAAGTGGTGTTTATAAAATCAACAGATTTACGCTACTACAAAACTAGTGGAGCCCTTTCTTTGTAATCCTAGAATACAGTGTCCAATTCCCGAATAGGCAATTAGCGACGAAGGGAGCTTAGCTTTTATTTTAGAAACTCTTTTAAGTTGAAAATGGTTGAAAACATTAGAAGTCTGTTTTTTAGGCAGTAATTCTTGAATACTTATACTTTTAAATCACCTTGATGCCCAGTGGGAAAGCGTTCGGCTCGATGCCCGGAAGTGTTGGGTTCAATTCACAGGTAAGGTAAGTTCGGCATTTTCTATGCACAGCCCACGATCGCCGAGATTTTGGTCAAAGCTCTTATTTGGCTAGCTTATTTGGCTTAGCGTGATAGTTAAGACAATATCTGCCAAATGTAACAATTCATCATCATCACCACCTATAAACGTTCTATTACTGAGCACAGGCAAAAGACATCGCCAACAGAACATAAGGAGATTGTGCCATTACCCCTCACCACGCTGGCTCAATGCGGGTTGCGACCCGATATCCCCATGAGCCTGTTCCTGTGCTGACGTGAGAAGGCCTATGCCCAGCAGTGGGACGTTTGAAGGCTTTTAATGATGTTAATGGACATTAACAGTGTCGCGTAGCCGTGAAAGAATTCTACCACCCCCTCTCTTCCCTTGGGTGTCGTAAGAGCTGAGATGGGCACACCACCTGTCACACTGGGCACATGTGCAGTCGCTATTTGGTGAAAAGTGGACTATGGTAGAGGACTGCTTTTGCTGTCCTCATTGTCTAGTCTCTGACTAACCCTTCGGGGATAATAGGCGTGATTATATGTATGGATGTAATAAACGCACCCAATCGTCTCATAAAATGCTCCAAAATTTTAGCAGCAATGCTTTGTAATTGTTCCTCGGCGTTCTTCCATTTGTTGCGCCCCAACGCGACGCTACATGCCATCTGGCTATCGCAACTGCCCCATATTCGGGACAAAGCGCCGCTTTGATGACGCCAACTCCAATATTGAACTTTACTCTGACGGGTGTTAACGCCGTGTGTATTGTGTACAAACATACATATACGCAACCACGACTATTATACGCAAAGGACTCGCTGACGTTTCGGACACATTATATTCGAACACAGTGTCCGAATTGACACTTTTTAATTTTATTATATTTTTCACTGACGATTCGGACACCAATAAAAATTTACATTAATTTTAAGAAAATATACCATAGTAAAAAACAACAACTTGATTTATCTGACTGTACTGAACAGCTCCAATAATTTAATAATGTCCGAATCATCAGTGAAAAAATAATAAAATTAAGAAAGTGTCAATTCGGACACTGTGTCCCAATATACTCGTAATGTGTCCGAAACGTCAGTTAGTCCCGCAAAGGGTTAGTCATAGACTAGGCCAATGTGGAACGTAAAAGCAGTCCACTAACACAGTTTATGTTTCAACAAATAACCTCAACGTGTTGTTGAGCCATCCCCCGTCAGAAACCCTCTGGGGAATTCCGGTCTCACGGCTCTAGGAAACTGTAAACAAGCCCGGTTAAGCTGTAAAGGTCATCTGCGAACGACAGCAAGCACACTCCAAAAAAAAAGTATTGTTGAGCCTATCGCCGCTTTATTCTGTAGGATGGATGTGCAGTTTGAGGCCGTTAGTCGCCTTCAAGATGGGTGTTGACTAGTGTTAGGCAGGACTCGAGCTCTTTAAGTC
This sequence comes from Scoparia ambigualis, assembly GCA_963921215.1. Taxonomy (NCBI): domain Eukaryota; kingdom Metazoa; phylum Arthropoda; class Insecta; order Lepidoptera; family Crambidae; genus Scoparia; species Scoparia ambigualis. The sequence goes on along the minus strand of OY992522.1, from coordinate 23,942,267 downwards.
CTAATTTAGGGACTGGTCTCATGTTGGCAGAGCTCACAAGACTCCGACTAAAATGAGTCCTTAGTTCTGAGATTTGAGTCCTTTCGTCGAGTCCTAATGCAAAAAGACTCGACTCATAGAACTGAGCCTTTATTATGAAGCTCAAGTTCTTAAAAAACCTAACCTTTTTAATTGTATAATACTAATATAAATTTTGCTAAGGCGTCACCTCCTTGGGCAAGTATTTTTTAATAAAAAAATTATATTAATTCTTTGATATGATCGAAGTAGTAACTCTTTGAACTTCTTTTTTCCTCTTTGACGCACTCGTCACGTTGGCACGCTTGTGGAGGTGGTTGACGAACGCGTATATCAACAGAATTGATATGAAACTCACTATTTCTAATAAAACTTTGGCACTGAACTCGTCTTAAGAGTCTCTAATTTTTGTAAAAAGACTCGAGTTCTCGAGTCATATTATAAGGACTCGTGAGTCTTATCACTAACAAAAAGGCTTGAGCTCTCATTTACGAATCCAGTGTCGAAAAATCAAGTCCAGTCTCTAAAATAGGACTTAAAGAACTCGAGTTCTGGTCAACACTAGTGTTGACCCAAGATTAGAAATGGGTTGGTATAATTATTTTAATAATGTGCCGCTACCACAGCTCGCTCGGTTGTGTCTACCGTTATAAGGGTATGTTAATGACGTAGGTATTACGCTTTGCTGAAATACCCAAAACGGAAGTACAGATTTCCTCTTTTGTAATTACTTTATGAAACTAAATATTATTGTAATTGTTTACATGATATTATATTTATTGATTATTAATTCTTCTTATATGAACTGATTGTATTTAACAGATTCTCTGCTTAGAACTATGCTTTAACTTTAAAAATCTGTGGCCCTGAAAAAAGATTTAAAGCTCAGTCACATAATGACAAAAAGCTTTATATCATGTTTTCTAGTCATACATCACAATTCAAAATAAAAGCAACATTAAACACTGGTTTATGATGAAACACATAGCTGTGGGCAATAAATAACTGTTTATTAAGTACAGCCGGTTCGCACCTCGCCTTTGCGAGATAAAAGCTCTATTATCGTCAGTGCTGTTCAGTGTTGTACCCGTATTGTTGTAAATCACATAGAAATATTGACCGATGAATTACAGGCTCTTTCTTTTTGGAATACAATGCGTTGAGCAACTGCTACTTTGGAAAAAAAAGATTTAATATTATTGATATTCTATCGATTTATCAAGATGTCTCAGATAATATACTTTTATCTGAGAAAAAATTCTTGACTCTACAATCTATGAATCTAGAATAGGAATCGCAAGAGTAAAAAAGTTACTTATCGATTTTTAGCGATAGGCAACGGTAAGAGATAGTGTTTTGTTCACTGGCAAGCAATTAACCTCTATGTTACAAGGTTATACGTATATCCAAAGGATTAGACTTAAATTATCCAAGGTGGTATAACTGCTGAAGAATTACAATGCTACTTAGTTATGGCGTTCTTGATTAGATCACGGTAAGGACTCTTAGCATTAAACGTGATTTCTGTAGCTACTTTTACTCAACCTCAATCCTCTCTATTGCAATCTGATCGTAACGATTTTCTTTCTAGTAACACTATAGTCATTTGTTTAAGACAATTTTATACCTGACCTTGTTTCAAACATTGGAAAAGTAAGCTTTTGAGAGAAAGTGTGGTTTTGTAACAATTGAAATATAACAAAAAGCGACATTGTCCGCGGAAAGAGTGACACTTATCATCATCAAGGAGGTCAGTGTCGGCACGATCGAGCTCCTTGCAATGATCGTAAATGTTAAGCTGTTTTGGGCGAGGTCGTAAACAGATGGGTAATCTAGTTTTCAAACTGGTCATGTCATCTAGCTCTGGCACATAATTAACACTACCATTAATTACTCCACGAACATCATGAAACAAAATTGTGCGTTCATCTGTTTTGCTTTTCCCTTTGAAAACTGTCGATCGTTTCTTGATGTAACGTAGCTGAATTCGCAACTCCTAACCACTTTGAAATAGTTTCAATGTCCTATGACAGATTTTCTCGTTTGACCATGGAAATCTGTTTCAGTTTAATGATAGCTTTGCATCCACTGTCACTTCTTTCGGTTGCCAATAAACGGATAGTTTAGAACATTCCTATAGTTGACACACATTTTATTTAATTAAAATGCGCTTCAGGCGTTAACTGGTGGTCTAAGAAAGCCATAACCATTATTAGCATAAAGCCCTTTAAACTTGTACTTTTACTTCTGTTTAAAACATCTAATGTCTGACACAGGAGTTCACAAGACATCTCACAAGAGTAGGTAAACCGAATCTCGTAGCACCTGGCTGGCCTAATGCAGCCTGTAATCGTTTCTGTAAGCGCGATCTTACGAAAACAAAGTACCAACAACTTACCGTGCCATCTGAAGCATAATCAAGGAGTTCGACTTAATTATAGTCACTCATCCGGTGGCCCAGCGTTGCAAAGTTGCTTCGATTTAACGATTATAGCACTGTACACATAATAAATTATTTATTTAATGTAAACCTTTACGCATGCGCACTTATTGACGTCAATACTAATAATAATAAAAAAAACAGTCTAATCTAACTAACTATAGTATGTGCCAGACAAACGCGCATCGCTACCCCCAGTACCACTGCACGCCGAAACAGAATCGCGTCGATCCGAAATATAAGCCGTGGTCATAGAATTCTGTGTAAACAAACTTAAGTTTAGTTTAAATATAATAAAAACTTAGCAAAGCGTTTTCAGAACCAATAACTTACCGTGCTTTCGAAATCATAAAGAAATTCGACTAATTGTACAATGATCACCCATCCGGGACCCAAAATTGCAAAAGTTGCTTAACTCTAACGATTGAAGTTTCAACACTGTTTGTTTAAGTATGATAATAGTTAGCCAGTCTAACACCAATGACTTACCGTCCTTTCCGAAACACGAAGGAATTAGTATAAGTGAGCTATGATCACCCATCCGGGAGCCGACATTGCAGAATGTGCTTATCTTCGACGATTGTAGAATAAGCGCTGTGTTTGAAGATTACAGAGCTTAGCGAAGCGTTTCCTCTATCCAACGTTAATCTTTTTTTATCGATAAAGCTGAACACTTCCCGCAACGTTCTTGTAAACGCGATATAAATGACCGCTAATACCGGCTCATTATCTGTATAATGCCAGGCGGAGGTAGGGTTACCGCATGACAGCTATACGGTGCAGCTGACAGGAAATCTCATGTTACTCGTATAACAGGCGTGCGAATTCAGGATTCAGTTTTACCCTTGTGACGAGATTTAGGTGTAATTGTTTAGTTGTTTCTTTAATAAAACTCATTTGAGCACTGGCAAAATTAATTGTTATAGTCTTTTGGGTTTGATGAGGGTTAGTATTTTTGTGTATATTGGCCAATTAATAAAAACCTGGTGTGAGTTGAACTCACACCAGATTTATATTTATAGGCCAATTTAAATATCAATTTTAATTATCAAATATTACCTATGTTATATTGGGCTACAATTTAAATCATACAAATGACACTACTTTGTAATTCTAACATACATACCTACATATAATTACGACTAATATTCCCGAAGTGTTACTCAGAGACTAGACTAGGCAATGAGGACAGCAAATTAAAGTAGTCCTCTACCATAGTCCACTTTTCCTTTACGACACCAAAGGGAAAAGAGGGGGTGGTAGTATTCCTTTACCGCTAAGCGACGCGGTTAATTGTAATGGTTTACTGCACGGTTTATTGCAATTCTAAACTATGTAAATAATAAATACTTACATAAATAAAACGTGGGAGGCGTACGTGGAAAATCCGTCAGAAAACTCAGCAAGGGCATTTAGTTCTACCATTCTTCAACAATCCCCAGTTAACACACAAATAGAACTTAGAATACCCATTTTTGCAATATTTTTAGACTTTTTAGAAAAACAACATCAGTCACACTATAAATGTTCCTAGAAATGGTAACCCTAGCCAAACTGTTGTAAAGGATAATCTAATAAGCCATAAGCCAACTATAAAAACTTACGGGCGGCTTGTCAACATGCTACTGAGCTGGCGACAACATCGTAAATAAATTCATTGAAAAATCTAGGCAGTTAATTAAAAAGCTAGGGGCTTACTATGCCGCTTAAAGATGCCGATTAGCACTAGTTTATTTATCGCAGTTTCTAAGCTGTTTTATGGACAACTAGTATAGATGAGTGGCCATAGTAATAACTATTTAAGATGAATTGATGGTCAACTAGAATGAAGCTGTTGCAAAACTGTATGTATATTTAAAAAGAAAAGCCATGACTCACTCACTTACTCACACATCAACAAACAGCCCAAAACCTTTGACCTCGAAAGCTGAAATGTTGCACAGATGATCTCTTTATTATCTAGGCAAAGAATAAGGACGGTTTTTACGAAATTCGCACGCGATATAGGTGTTTCACGCTGGCGAATTCACGGGCGATTGGTAGTTGATAAATATAAATTACAGTTACAGAAATTAAATGTTATAAGTAAGGCTGTAAGTACCTTACGGGCTAGTGCGGTGTTTATCTTCCGTTCGCGACTCTCTGTTGAAATATGTTGTTATCGTACCGCTTAGTTCCGATTTGGGTTAAATCCTTCGTGTACAATAAATTTCGAGCACTAAATTTTGGATCATCCCGATTTACGAGTATAGCAGCGGCTTTAAAGAGTGTGCTGTGTTTTTTTAAAGATCTTACAACGTTGTTTAGAACTTGTTGGTGTTTTAACGTATTTAAATACCAGTTTGACACATTTAAATTTAATTGTTTATTTTTAATATGATGAAAAAATAACTATTAGTGTAATACAACTGGAAGCACTTGCCCAAAATATTAAAATTAACACCCATTGTTTAAATCCTAAGCATAAATAACTTTTATTTATTTATTCGAGGGAGTCCCATAAAAAACGTACGCTGGATCGCGTTTAGTAATTAACTATCTAAATTCGAACTTAATAGGTGTGGCAAGGGATTCGATACGGTTGACGAAGATCGGCAAATTTTATGAAGGTGCCATCAGGTTTTCCACTATAGCAAAGACCCCCGACTCTGCTCCAAGGACTCGCTCAAGTTTTTAAGGGTGATATAGCTATGAGAATGGTCTGTCTAACGAGTTTTCTATTGACCTTACCTCTGTCCGCTTTTGAAAAAATATTTTTACACGTGAAACAACATATGCGGTTACCCTATAAGGTATATCAGAACCATTACCTAAGGTTGTAACTATTTATGACGCTATATAAACTGGTTCTCTTATCCATACATATGATGATAATGTTGATTACACTGATCACATTGGGAAGTTACTGCCAACCTTTTTTGGCCCTTAGTTATGGGGGTGCCGCGCGGTCGCAAAAACTGACATGAGTCTCTTAATAAACTTCAAAGCAAAATCAATCATATTAATATTTATAATTAGAACAATTCTGCTTTCAAATTTCAGACCTAGTAATTTAATTAGAGCAATGTTTTTATTCTGCAAATTGTGCAAAACCGCCACGCGCTTGTGTTAAAAAATAAAATTTACTTTTTAAAGAAGGGGGTGCTCTGCGGAATATCACTACAAATATTTTCATGTAAGAATTATTATTTCATGCGTAAAATTAAGAAAGTTGTCGAAAAAAAATGTTTTTGGGAGTCATTAGATTTACGTATTGTTTGTTATTGTTTAAAGAATTTGTTTCAAATTTCAACAAGGCCATAACCTTGTGCAATGATCAGGCTAACTTAAGTAAGTTCTTTTAATGTATTTAATTAATTCAGCGCATGATAGTACAAGTAACTCAAAAATACGTAAATTTTCAAAATTCTGTGCAGGACCCCCTTAAGTATCTATATTTTTATTTTATGATACCATCCCGCATTGGGCCAGCTAGGTGGGCTATGAATCAAACCATGTTCTGTTGCCCATGAGGGAAAGCGTGTGCCCAGCATCAGACGTGGGCTGATGGCTTAGACTCTAAGCCATCAGCCTTAGAGGCTTATTAGTGATTAATAACTAAACTACTTTTTTTTTATGTGACACGTCATAGTGACTACCTACATCCTGCCTGATGGTAAGCAGCCGATGTAGTCCAAAATAATGAAAGCGCTCCCCACCGTGGAACAAGCACGGTAACAAGCGCACCCATTCATGACGGCCTGCATAAATGCCGTTTCACGCCCCGCTTAAAAGACCCGGGATTATAGGAACTGGGAAACACATGCACCGGCAGGGAATTCCAAAGTCGAATGGTCTTACAGAGGAACGACTTGCCAAATTTTTTGGTACGAGTGCTGATATTCTGCACAGTATGATGGTGGTTTCTAAGACCAGCACGTGTAGTCCGGGACAGGAAAGGAGAGGGGCGGGATTAGATCAAAAAGTTTACGTTACTACGTAACTACGTTACACTACGTTTGAACTCAGTCTCATCTGATATCAGTTTTTAAAATATATCAATCATATTATCTAGAATCAGTAAATTTTACGTAAAAACTTTCCTTGTGAAATTATATAATAGAATAAGTCTAATATGTTATTTTAAAAAAGATCCAACTCAGGCCCCACCTGTCTCTTTCTCTCGCTCTTTCTATCTACTTATGCATGAAATTTTAAATAACAAATTTATAAATTCTTAAGTTTTGAAATGGTATTTGTCCCAGTTTGTGTGTTAGCAAATAATAAGTCAAAAGTTAAGAGACATACGCGTCTAACTCATTTGTTTGTTGTCAGACCATCGCAGCCAGTGACAAATTATAAATGATCAAAGATGCTTTTGCAAAAGATCTTATTTCACGAATATCATATTTTAGGCGTCACGAAACAGTGCCAAATGTTTTGAAGTTTCTCTTATCAGATTAAAGTTACCAAGTAATTGCCAACTTTGGCTGGCACGTTAGTTATCTATTATGATCAGTTGTTAATTTGTTTCTATTAGACATATATTTTTCTAATTGCTATCACAACTTGTTTTCTTATCATCGTCATACAGTAAACGTCTCACTGCTAGGCACAGGCCTTCACAGGACAAAAGTACATTGAGATATAACCAGGACCAACGACTTTACGCATACACCGAGGCCTGGGGCGATATCGTGTTACGTGGGACTCTCCGCATCTCTCCCCATCCAGCCCAGTCAGAAAAACTCGACTGGGGAAAGGGGAGTCCTACCCACTAAAAACTTGTATGTACCATCCTTTCTGTGCCATGGGGATAGCTAAGGACCACAAACGGCGAGCACCGAGTTCCATCCCCAAACAGCCCGCTAAAGGGGAGACGCTCGATATAGTTTGGGAGTCCCCAAGACTCCCGTGAGGCTGTTCAATGCAGCTAGAGGTGCTACACCCAACTGTTCAAAATCCTGCCACCGTGCGTGCGTATGTAAATATATACTAATGCGAGTAGAAGCATGGTTCTTCGGGACAACGCAACGTTCTCAGTCTACTTTCTGTCTAGACTAAGAGAAACAAGCGTAATCCTACTACATTTATAAAAGAGATATAATGACGTATTGGCTTAATGACTTACTGACTAAACACTAAATGCTAGAAAAGCTTTAAAACTTGATAATTAAATAGGTGCTTTGCGAATGGAACATCCGCTAAGAATATATTTTTTAATATTCCTTCCCGATATGTGCCATAGTGGTTTCCGCGGATGAGCTAGTACTAGCTAGTACTAGTAACAGTAATATTAAAATTACGAAATAATGGATATTTGTTTGATCATTGTTCTCAATCGCGCCGAAACAGCTGAAATGTATAAAATTTTGATTACTCATAGAGTAAACTAAATTATACTTTAATGCTATTACGTGGAATATGTAATATGCCAATACAAATATTCCACGAAACACTTGAATGAAATTACTTGATGAGCCTTTCATCGCCCTGTAACTAACCAACGAAACATGATACGATAATTAGAAGTCGATATTTCACTGAGAGAACCTTCTCCCGAACATGTAACTTTGTACAAGAGCGTATAGCTAGATGTAAGTGAATTATTTCACGAGTACTGCTAGCGTAAGAAGTCTTTTATCTAATTGAGTGAAAATAATGTAGTTGTCTTACCCTAAAGTCAACAAAAAGGGGATTCAAAGGAAACATTGGTATTAGCTACAACAATCCTCCCGTGACTTAGCCTGCGAGATTCAGTTTATCGAGAATTTCTAAATGAATGAAAAGTTTAGGGAGATAAAATGTACCTATTTGTCCTTCATTACTCAGGGATAGTGTACAATTCTCTGAGAAAAATATCTTTTGAGAAATAAATCTGTATTACCAGAAAAAATCTTAACGTCAATAAATGTACAATGTAAAGAATAAACAAACAAAACATTACCTCTTTATAATACTTATTCTGTATGAAGATTCCTAAGTAACTGCTTAAGAATATTTGTCTTTGTGTAGCTAGCAAAGGAATCATACGGAGTATTCAAAGATCGATGTTATAATAAAATAAATTAGACCCAATTTACCCGCACTTCTCGCAAATTGTATTATTGTTATTGTAGTATTGTGAGTACCTATTATTGTTATTGTAGTATTGTACAGTTTATAGTGAAGAGCCTAAATAAGCATCTCAAAAATAATTGTAGTCGTCATCTTATTTAATATTCGACGACCTCCGTGGTCGAGTGGTTAGCGCGCCGGGTCTGGCGTCGCGCCATCTCTGAGGTCACGGGTTCAATTCCTGGTAGGGTCAATTTAGAGAAAACTGTTTTTCTGAATTGATTTCGGGCCTGGGTGTTTTTCTATATTTATCCGTTATCTAGTTTAACCATATTAACGAGTTTCAATAAAATCAAGATTTGGTGTGAGCGTAGGTAAACAAATTTTATTTATTTAATTGATATTATAAATGCTGAAGTGAGTTTGTTTGAACAATCTTAACTCTATCTTTTCATAAAATATTCGAGAATGCTTAGACATGATATCACCCTTTGTGCCTTACTGCGGACTTTTCCTTAAAGCTTTTCTCTTTGTTGTCATAGCATTTAGTTTCTCCCATTTTTAAGTACCTATTCACTGAAATACCTACCTCGTATAACATACTGAATCAACCATTAAAATGAATAAAACTTACAAGCCCAACATAACATGACACTTATTTGTGTCATGCGCGTAAATAAATATTATTTAACCAATATTTTGAGAAAACACACTGTTGTTTCCAAAATTATTATTAAGACCTTATTTGTACAATGAATAACTATTATATTATATTCTTTATACACATTGCATAAGTGTTGTGTCAAGTGCTCAAAGGTTCTAAAGAGACAAGTTCAACTAAAGTTAACTGTGGAGAAAATTGTTAGTATATCTTTGCAAACTGTGTATTAACCTGTAGTTCGGGCTTTTGGTCCAGTTGGTAGAGTTTGTCTCTAAATCGTTAACAATGTTCTCGTGACGCAACCGTAGACCAACTTTAAACGATACTTATCATCTCTATGTATATTGTGTACTCGCTGTGAAACAAAACTCATTTCAGATCAGGATGTTCGTTGTACCCCAAAAGCAGTAAATGGGTCGCGAAACAAATTGATTATGTATGAAACAGATCGACAATACAATTTGTCATGCTGAAATAAACCAATGTTAATCATAATGAGCCTATAAACGTCGTACTGTTGGGTACAAGGCTTCCTACATAGACAACATAATAGGATGAGATCTGACAAAAAACCATCACTCTGGCCCTCAGAGCATTAACCCAACGCTCTAAACTCAGGTCCAATGCGGGTTGGGGTGTTATACATAAACATACATATAATCACGACTATTATCCCCGAAGGGTTAGTCAGAGACTAGCTAATAAGGACCGCTAAAGCAGTCCACTACCGTAGTCCACTTTTCACCAAATAGCAACTGCACATGGTGCTCAGCGTGACAGGTGGTGAGCCCATCGCCGCTCTATGCTGTTGGATGTATGGGCAGTCTTTAGTCCGTTAGTCGCCTTTTACGACACCCAACGGAAGAGAGGGGGTGGTAGTATTCTTTCACAGCTACGCGATACGGTTGGTGAGTTATGTATACAGGTTTTTTTTTATATTTGCACATATTTTTTATGTCATTCAGTAACGTTACATCGTTTTAATTTTTTTTGACGTGACAACGTCTTAAATTAGGTTGCGGCTGGGAGTCACTTATGAAAAAGTGTAACGCTCGGTAACGTTACGATGAGTCACCGAACGAGAGAGAGGCCCGCCGAATGCCTTGCGTCTCTCTCCCACTCAACTATGTTTTAAATATAATTCTTTGTTTAAATAAATGTTTTAAATTGTTACTATTATTTCATCCTTCTTCCTACTATACGAATGAATATTCACATTAAAATTATTTTACCACTCAAAGTCGTTGTCACGTAAAACTTTCGCCCGTATACCGACTTTACAGGCAACCAATTTTTATTTTATTAATTTTATTTATTAAAATTGTCCGGCACAAAAAAAATTAACTCGTTGATACCGGGCAAATGAAAGTTCACGTGTAACGTAGCCCAACCTAGGTATCCCGTGGTATCGTAATGTGGCAGAGTTCAATTGCGCGGTCCAGCCCCCTTACTCTTGAAACCGATCGCTATTGGATCGTATTGGTATTTTTGTACTCCTATGTTACGATACCAGAGCTAATATGGATTTATATTGAGTGCAAAAAATACAAAACTTAATGCCATTAATTTCACCCAATATGAATTCAAATTAGCGCTGGTGTCGTAACATAAAAATACGAAAATTCACAATACCAATCCGATCCAATAGCAATCGGTTTCAACAGTAAGGGGGCTGGTCGATTGACCATGATTAACAGTGTTTTTGTGGATATGTGTGATCAATTTTAGTTTCTTCATTTTTCACTTTAAAAAAATTTAATTAAATCGGTAACTCTAGATTAAGTTACTTGCTCTATAATTTAAAAAAATATGTGCACGCAAAAAAAAGTTCCTGTAGTTATGTAATTAACAAACGCGGGTCAATCCGTAAAATAGGGTTTTAATTTAATTGAAATAAAACTCTTTATACAGTGTTTACTAGTGTTTGCAAGGCTTTACTAGCTTTAACTTTACAAATAATTTTATACCGACGGACATAACGAACTATTTGTGGTTACACGGACATTGAGACTTTAGTTGTCTCGAAAATAACTTGTAATTAGCTATAGTCACCTTTTTTTTACGGCTGCTTTCTAGGTATATCACGAAATGAACTAACAGTACCTTTGGACCTTTGTTCATGCGTCAACACACAATATTGCACTCTGGAAAAAAAACGACCGAACTTAAAAATTTATATTTTTTATACTAAGTTGCAAACTCTGCTCTTTAGTAGATATTTCAGTAAATCTAAATTTTGAGTTAGGTCTGTATTTTACTAAGTATACGATATCTTTACAACCTTTTCGTATAAAAAAATACTGTTCAGCTCTTTCTTACCGTTACATTTCGCATTGGAAGGAGGAAACCGCAGAGCAATTTTGGCCGCAGTTATCGTCTTGCCCATTGATTTCAACCGATGTAATCTAGTTTGTCGTTATCTTGACAACCATCTTGGTTATAATAGACCACGTTTTTATGCAATTCCGCTTGTATAATAGAAAAGAGTCTTGAAATGTTAAAGAAAGGCAAAATATACTTATAAAACAGCTGCTTACTATAAATAAACCTATGAAACTTTTTAAATTATGATGAAATATTTTTGTGCTTCTGGGGTTTGGTGAAACAGTGGGGCCCATCATACCCATAACATCGTTCAGTCGCATTTATGGTCTTTCGATTGAAGATTTCGTAGTGATATTATTAATTGTAATTGTAATAATAAAAAATACATAAACTCATCAACTACTAGATACGTAATAGTACTCAATAAGCTGATGAATAAAAATTAAATCCATCAACCGCATTGACTACACGCCATTTTCAGAATTAATGTACTTTATAAATGAACATGATGAAATCCAACAAAAGGCAGTTGATGTTCAATGGGTGGCAATTTTCAATACAATGAAGTCCGGTCCATTAGGTGTCCCTTCTAAAATGAATGGATGCAGATGTGATGCTGGCATTCCGCAATAGGTCACATTTGCAACCTCACCTAATTAGCATGTGGCCTAGTTAACAATCAATAGGTGGCCACCATCTGCTCTGGATGTAGGTGCAGCTATAGATAATACGATTACACAATACAATACAACGTCGAAGAAGTCATTTACGAAATACTGCATGGACATACCGATAATGTTTGAACGCATATGAATAAAAGATTAGATTTTATTTGAAGAAGTTTTGAAAAGGCTAGTAAGGTTAAGCAACTATTCACGTTGTTGTAAAATAATGATGACATTATAATATTTTATCAGATGCCCATTATTAATTTTACTATATCAATTTAGGACTTAGTAGTACTTACTGTAACACGTACTAAGCTTGTTACGAAGTTGTCCGAAACCTTTTTAGTCGTATCCCGTAGTCTTATCCTAGATACCGAAAATGTATGAAATCTAGGAATTGTATACAACTCCTAGGAAACGTATACAATTCCGAAGCTAATTAGGAAATGTGTAAAATATTGTTTTAATTTTTTTTAAATACATACATATCTTGGGAAATGTATACATTTCCTAGGAATTGTATATAATTCCAATATCGTATTAGGAAATTTATAAAAATAATGCTTTGTGTAATAAAACTCGTTGTTAAAATCAGAATAATATTTTTTATTAAGGCACTCGTTGAGACAATCTGGTAACAATCATACCGTACAAAGTCTTAAATTTCTGTTCTAGTATTTCTGTTCTAGTATTTCTGTTGTCTAATAAAAAAAATAACCTCGTAATTTAATTTAAGACAATCGCTACGCTGCGCTTCGCGATTGTCTTAAATTTCTAACCTATCACGTGACCTACAGGGGTAGGGCAGCTAGTATCCCCCACTATCCCCGCGTACCCATATCTTAAAAGTTTTACATTTACTATTGCTATTTAGGAAATTTATAGAATTCCTAGGAAATGTGTCATAAATTATTAATTTCACACATTTCCGGGCGATTTTAGGAATTACATACATTTCCTAGGAATTTTTACAATTACGGATTACATACATTTCCGTTAATATATTATATATAATTAACCTTGTCGCGTAGCGGTGAAAGAATACTAACACCCCCTCTCTTCCCTTGGGTGTCGTAATAGGCGACTAACGGACTAAAGACTGCACATACATCCAACAACATAGAGCAGCGATGGGCTCACCACCTGTCACACTGAGCACATGAACTGCACTACTAATAGCGACTGCACGTCGCTATTTGGTGAAAGGTGGACTATGGTAGAGGACTGCTTTTGCTGTCCTCATTGCCTAGTCTCTGACTAACCCTTCGGGGATGTATGTATGTCAAAATATCAAACAAATCTAAGCAACACATAGGGTACTTTTCATGTTTTTATTTGTTGTAAAAAATATATATCTAACACTCTTCATATTTTTTAAAAATTTCCAAACAACAACACATTATTTTATCAAAGTGTTACGGCATGGTTCGGCCATTTTATAATTAAGTTTTCTATTGTTTTTCATATTTTATTTGTTTGTCGAATGAAAAGTTCCGTAACCTTCGTAGTATGTACGAGGTGGTGAGTTCTTACCTCTTTCTTCTGTTCTATCGTTCTATTTTCCGCGACACACATATCTTTTTAAGGTTCAACAAAATAACTCTTGGGTATTTTATCTTGAAAAGCTTAAACTAACCGTAGGAACATGAAATTGGACATGGACATCCTTTTGCGTCGTAAACTATTCAAGAGTTCGTGAAAGCCGCTTATATGCTTTGAAATAGGGTTCGGGTTAAGATGCGTGTGCTAAGATATTTTGTATCGAATGGCTTTCACCGCACCACGAACTGAATTCCAAAACACATAATAAATCAATTCGGCAAATTGGCAAAAGATCTTATAAATAAATACTCTATCGAATTTCTTTTAACTGTAACTTTTTTTTCGAATTCCGATAGCTTTTGTTTTATGAATAGTGGAAGAAACAAACAACCACATAATATTATATACTAGTTTCCCACCCGACTTCGTCCGCGTGAACCCCCGTCCCGGTATACCGCGACGAATTTCCATACAAATTGTAGCCTATGTGTTATTCTGATGTTTAAGCTATATTATTGTAAAGTTTCATTAAAATCCATTCAGTAGTTTTTACGTGAAAGAGTAACAAACATCCATATATACTCGTACTTACAAACTTTCGCGTTTATAATATTAGTAGGATAGCCTACTGATTAAACTAGTACCCGGCTTCGATTCCCAGCTTATTATTTTTCTGTTCGGTTTATCATATCGAAGTCTGTTGTTATAATAACATTTGCATTATCGTGTTGTGACAGCTATTATAGAATTATTTCAGGTGAATTAAAAAAAACTTATCGTGAGCATGTGCTTAGGTACCTACTCGAACTGTCATTAGCATCTAAATTACATTGGCGCGATATTGTGACATTGCGATACTAATGGAATCTTCAAACACAACATAATAAATGATTGTCGAATTTGGCAACCCTATTCTGATCTACCGGAGATTACTTTTATAGTCGCCTATCGCAGCGGTCGGTTCTGCTGGTTTCTATTATTTCCTGCATACATGCTGAGACGTTTTCCCGAGATAACAATTGATATATTTCCGTTGCCGACACTCATAAAGATTCCATGTTATGCCATCGTAAACGGGGAATATCGGTGATACCCAATTCTGTTAGTGTTACAAAGTAACCTTGGATAATACTGTTGATTTCTAACTGTCTATAATTTCACGGGCTGATAAATGTGGAGTATGTTTTAAGTATTAGACTACAATTCGTTTTTAATAAGTTAGTTGTTTTGACTTTCCTTAAACCATAATATGCAATTGGCTACTTGACAGTTTTCGAAAAAGTATTTTAAAAATTACAAACACTTATTTTATACCCCGTACAATATTTTATTTCTCGAAAAAGCTTTATTTAATAGAAATAAGCATATTTTTCTTTAATATTTTCAAATTTCGTTCGAAAACGGTTGGTCACGTGACATTTTGCTTTGTGACGTCACATTTCAATAAATATAGAAATTTTTCTTGAAACCTGACAAGTAGATAGTTTTTGATAATTGTGTGTAATGTGACGTCACATGAAGCTCAATCATGGCCGCCCGTGTTTCGGGTCTTTTAATACACAGTTAAAAATTCGCAAATTTATTTTGTAAAAATAAAATATTCACAAATTATCTTAGTAAAAAAAACTATTGGATAATTATCGTTAAATCATAAACTACAATTCCCGACATATTTCATATTTTATTGTTACAAGGGAGTTTAGCATTTGCATTCACGATAATTAAGTAAGTAAATGTCACATAAACTATAAATAATTTGTCATTTACGAGTATTAGGAAGTGTTGCGTGAGCCGTGTCGCGTAGAATACTACCGCCCCCTCCCTTTCCTTGGGTGTCGTAAAAGGCGACTAACGGACTAAAGACTGCACATACATCCAACATCATAATGCGGCGATAGGCTCACTACCTGTCACGCTGAGCACATGTGCAATCGCTATTTTGTGAAAAGTGGACTATGTAGCAGAGGACTGCTTTTGCGGTCCTCATTGCCTAGTCTCTGACTAACCCCACGGGGATAATAGTTGTGATTATATGTATGTATTATTAAAAAGTAGTGAAACCAGCCTGTAGAATCCAATACAGAAATCATTTTCAGCAAAAAACATGGATTACCTACCAGGGATTTTATATTGCCGTAACGGCATTAAGTGTTGAGGTAACAATTAGTACCCTAACTACGCTTTCTAGTGTAACGTATTAATTACAGGGGCATATGAGTTGCCTAAACATAGCTAGCTCCTTCTCATAACTATGTTCGTGCAACGCTTACGAACTTCGTACACCAGGGAGCCATGTATCCTGAAACAGTGACGTGGAAGCTCAAAACAAGCTAGAGCGGTTGGCTGTTTGTTGTCAGTTATAAACCGTTCAACTCGGTTCCCAATAGAAATGATAAACGTAGTACAGTCAGCATCAAAAGTAGCTCAGCATATGAAATTTTCAAATGATTGTTACGGTTGAAATAACCAGAATTGTCTGACATAGCTGTTGAGTCAAAAGTACATGACCGTCACTATAGGTAATTACAGAGAAGTTATAATTATGAACACAAATATGTCATATAATTCTGAAATGTTAAATGATGAGTATTTAAAGACACTTACACGTGACTATTAATTTTGCCACTTTGTTTTTGTTCAGTTACTTTTAATGCTGACTGTACATCTGAGCTACTATGTAAGAATTGAACATGTTTTTTAGTATTCTGATCCATTGTTTATCCAAAGTTTATGCGAACACTACACATTACGACTACGACGACCTCCATGGTCGAGTGGTTAGCTTGCCGCGTCTGGCGTCGCGTTATCTCTGAGGTCCCGGGTTCAATTCCCGGCCGGGTCAATTTAGAGAAAACTGATTTTATAAATTGATTTCGGGTCTGGGTGTTTTTCTATGTTTATGTATATTTTATCCGTTATCTTACCATATTAACGAGTTTCAAAAGAAGCTCATCTTGGTCTAAATAATTGGTGTGAGCGTAAACAATTTTTTTTATTATTATTATTTTATTTACATTGAAATTGACCATGTTTCACGTCAGAACGCCTTACAGGCTAAGTGATCAAGTGCTTGAATGCTCCGCCTCAAAGGCCAAATGGTCGAGTACTTGGCCCGATATCCGAAGTTTCAGGGTTCGATTCCCAGATCAGGCAAAGTGTGTTTCGGATCATAGAACCGCATTAAAATTTAGCAAGCAAAGTCAAAGTCAAATTATTTATTCAATATAAACCTTTACAGGCACTTATTGACGTCAATACTAATAAAAAACAACAGCTAAATAACTTGTAGTTAAGACTTAACAACTAATCTACTCTACCTACCTAACTAATCTACCACCAGTACGGATTCTGTCGTCAAGCGTTAAGTCACAGTATTACTATTTGGATAGTAACACTGTGGTTAAGTCAATACCTTCTCATAAATTGTAGCGGTGTGGCTTGAATTCAATGATGGAAGACTTTGCCCAGCTGTGGGACATTACATCGACGGGTCCAACGTATACGAATGCAAGCCGCAAAATGACGAAAAATAACCTTAATTTTGTATGCTGAAAAAAATATTTTTAATATATATTATCAGCTTTGTAGATACAAATTTGTAAATTGATGCAAGTGACACTAGTTTTAGCTAAGTAACTGTTAACACTGATGTAAGCTACTTGCACCAGTGTAGGTAGTTGCGATCCACGCGGCACGTGAGTGCAAGTGATCGTCATAAAAGTAAATATTATATATATGTATATTATTTATTCATTTGATAAAAGTAACGCATATTTGTAAATTTTTTGTGAGTGCATGTTATGTAATTTTTTTTTAATGTGCAAAAAATATTGTACAATATTAACTGGTATATAATTGGCCACTTACACCTCTTTACGGGTTGTAATATTTTATGGAAAACATGTTAAACAAATGCAAATGAAGCTATTTTCTAAAGTTTGAAATTTTTTTAATAATTATGTATGCAGTCTTATATTAATGATGTTCAAGTTCAATAACATTTCAAAATTTCAAATATTTATGTTGAGATATCTCAAAGTTATAAGCATCCAAACCTTTAAATCGCTCTCCCGTAAAGTTGAGCTTTTGCACTTGCACTAGTATACGCAGGACCCGTCGACATATGCTGTTACTTTGCTGTAATGTAAAAAGGTGTAATCTGTTATTTCTAATATATTTGTTGTATCTTGTGTTCTCCTATAAGTAGTGAGACTTTCAGCACTTATTTATTTTGTTACAATGTAAAATAGTTTAAAACAAATGTAAGTACTCATTGTTGGAGAACCAAATAAAGAAAATAAAAATAAAAAACGTCAGAAACCAACCCAAAGATAAAGTAATGTATGAAGTAAAGGAGACGACTGGATCATTGTAAAGTGTGTAATTTCAGCGTTAACATTTGTTGAGGAAGTTCGTTTATTGAATACACACAGTTGTACAAACATCCATGGAGCACTTATAGTGAGACTGTGACTCTCTGGCTAGGAAAAGAATGAAAATTTTAGTACCAGTATAATTTTAGTACCAGTATAATTTTAGTACCAGTATAATTTTAGTACCAGTATAATTTTAGTACCAGTATAATTTTAGTACCAGTATAATTTTAAAAAACATACTTTATCTTTGCCTTTAAAATATTGACAAGTAGCTGACTTCAATTACGTGAAAATAATGGGGTGGAACAAAAAATTCCAAAGTTGAGATATATAGTGATTTTTCTCTAATTTGTAACATTTTATAAATGTTTCACATCTGTTATGCCTGTTAAAAAAAAGTATAAGGGCGAACGTCCAAAAAGTGACGGACAATATTAAGTAACTCTGTTCTACTTTTAAGCTCACTCACAAATCAAATAGTTACTCAACGCAACATAATTTATCAAATGTTAAGATCTAGATAAGATCTTGAGGACTCCAATCACTGTCTGTCGAATAACAAAATGTTCATATTATCATATGTCACACGAGCATTAAGATTAATAGCCATTGCAAATCATAGACAATTCGACTTATTCGACCCGTAGACTATAATAAAAGAAATTGCAAACAATAACATACGAAACACGAGTTTTGTAATCGTGATCTTTAATTCGATGCGGTGATGAAACGAGATAGACCGCTATTGTTGCCTCAGTCTAGTTGTACGGTATCTATTGTAATTATTTTGTCTGTCATCTCATTTACAACTGTAAAGACATTGACCTTTTCGGATGGCAAAAGAAGCGATAAATGGAAGTAATGTTGTAATTTCAGAATTAAGGAATGGTTAATTGTATTTCGTTGCTCCACAATTTATCTTTTTTTAATAGGAGAGTAATTTTACCCTAGAGTCCAAGTATGTATGTGAATTTGCCTGCGTAACTGTTACGCAGGGTCTAACTTGAGACTCTTATTTCCTATAAGTTATATAATATCGTAAAATTAATTAGTCTGCGTCGTACTTAAATATTTATGCTACTTTGCTAAATATTTATAACAGATCTTTTTTTATTTTACAATTATGAGGTATTTTAACAGAAACCTCTGTAAATTGACTGAAATTTTTATTTTTAACTACGGTCTTAACATTACTTATTTTTATTAAATAGAAAATCACAATTAACATAACCCTCCTTCTGGCGCAGTCGGGTAAAAATAACCGAGAACCTAGTAATTATCTAAGTGCAGAAAAAGACGGTCGGTATACAGGTGGTACCTACATACAAATAGGGCCTTTTAACTATCACACAAAAAAATGCTGTCCGCCAAGATCACATACAAACAGGACTGAGTTAATTGCTATAGGCAACGGACCTCGCTATAAGACAATATGACGTTACCGACAAGGAAGTGAGCCTAAAATTGAGGTATTATAGACTAGAGACGAAACCGCGAAGCAATTTTTTGCGCACTGATTTCCAGCCAAAAGGTCCACAATCGCATGGATCACGCGCAACCACTGAGGCGTTTCCAGCCCATGCGCCATGGGTTGCAACTCAGTACGCAAAAACTTAGTTCATCGGTGTCGCTTCTAGTCTATAACACCTCAAGCCTTACGGTACTAAACATGATACTCCACCGCTAAGCCATTGTCACCACCAGTTAGTCTCACAGTCTCCGCTTACAGTTAACGGTTAGCGCTTAACTATCATAACAGTATACGGCATAGTGAGACTTGAGTCCTGAAGTCTTATGATAATGACACTCAAATAACTTTTGAATACTCAGTTCTAATTTGCTAGTTAAATCTCAACTTCTGTATGTTATTGAAATATGGGGAACCTCATGTAAAACTAAATTAAAACAAATTCAAGTAGCTCAAAATAAAATATCCTTACCTAACACCAACTGAGAAAATTTACAATGACACCGGACTAATGAATATTAAAGGACTTTTTAATTAGGTACTGCACATTCATAGATATTAGTGTATAAAGTAAAACATAAAATCATAAGGACGAATATAAACTTTACTAAAATAAGCCAAACTCGTAAACGTCCTAGTCCGAAGCCCAAAAACCTAGTCACATAGTACTACCCAAAACGCGAACTAATTTTGGAAAGAAGATTATTACTTCTGAGGGAGCACAACTCTCTAACAAACTTCCATCTGATTTGAAGGCTGCCGACGCTTTGGGTGGGTTCAAAGCAAAATTTAACAACTTTATTATAGAAGACCATAAACTGCTACAAAGCTGAGCTCGCCCTCGCCCTCGCACCACTTCTTCGAAACCCAATATTTTTACTTTATAATGTAACAACTGTTTACTGTGTAGTTCATAATGTACGATTGCATATTGTTAAGTTCTCATATAAGTGACATGTATGTATTCTTGAGAATAAATTTCTATAAACGGAGTTCTATAACCCTTTCGAAGGCAATGGTAGCTATATTGCCTTCGAAAGGGAAAACCTATATAATAAATATTAAACCTTATTCTCTTGGAATAAGATTGAAAAGCAATGAAAAATTGCAACTGTACTACCTGTGAAAGGGTTAAAGACACAGCTTTCCATTTACTATCCTGACACACATCCTTTGCTTCACTCACTCTCATAACGTTAATCATAATGCTCGTCGGTTTATGTTACTCTTGACGAGAGGAGAGAGGAGAGGAGGAGAGCCCAGGTCTTCCCTTTCCATCCATCTCATGCATCTTTTTTGTGCATATTTTTGTACCTAAGAAAAAAATACAGAAAAACCACATGGCAGGCTTTTGCAGTGAAGTTTATTAGTAACTTTCGTGTATTTCAAAAACTGCTGTTGTAATGATTTCTGTGAATTCACCTACTTTTTCTTCTAAGTTTTATTAACCTTTTCCCTGTGTAGGATCACATGTGATCATAACAATTGATTAAAGTATACTTGCGACCTTGTTAAAGTACTAAAACCTTTTCTTCAGACGTATGTAGAAGCGTGCTAGACAGTGTACGTTAGTTAGCACTTAAAAGTATGCAAACAACGAAACAAAAGACGGAAACATGTCACGTGAAGCTGAAGGGCTCTCATTCGCTGTGTAGTTGGTCATTCAGAATTAATGTCGCTTATTCTGTTGCAGTAAGCGTCATTATCGCAACTCTAGTACGTCTGTTGACGAGGTGCATCTTGTACAACAGCCATAAGCTCGCGGCGATACAGCAGATCTTATACTTACATTCCGAAGGAGAAGCTTTTTAAAAAGTTCCGCGACGCTTTAATTGGTCGGAAAATGCAGAAACTTCCCCAGACGCTATTTAACTTACCTGAAAGAAAAGAAAAATAGATTAGAACCAAGTAAGAGACAATATTAAAAATAAAACACTTTTGCAGTTAAAACATAATTTTAATGTCTGAAAATAAATATTACGCTCATACATAAATTATTTCTCAATTTAATTTTGAAAGTTTAAAATTCTCCAAAAAAGTTGGTGCAAATAAAACCTTAATACTTATACCGTAAGCCGGTTTTGGTGCCACCGTCGGTTAGCAAGTACCCACATTTATTGTTATTGATAGTTTGCGGGAACTCTATATAAATACAAAGTGTCTTGCCTACCACCAGTGGTTATTTAATAAAAATTAATGCACTGCCGTAGGTCACGTGATAGGTTAGAAATTTAAGACAATCGCGAAGCGCAGCGTAGCAATTGTCTTGAATTTCGAGGTTATTTTTTTATTAAACAACAGAAATACTAGCTGACCTATTCCTGTAGGTCATTTGTTTTGTTAGTGTTGTCTAATAAAAAAAATAGGGTAAGGTGGTGTAAGAGTGCGCGGTCGATAAGAGTGCGAATCAAACGTCACGCCGGCTCTGTGCGAGGTCTGCGGCTAACTTCAGTGTGTTTTAGTTCATTAGTGATAAGGGTTGCGCTGCCGAAAAAAAATCGAAATTGGTTAAAAAAAGGAGATACTACGTAAGTCAATAGATTTTTCCTCATTTTGATCTAATTTTCTTGCGTTTTGCAAAGATATCTGTTCCGAAACTGTTGGTTTTACAAGAATATTCATTGATTATTCAAATAACGTATTTACTTGGCTAACCGATTCGTTCGAAAAACTTTGCTCATATTTCAATAGATGGCGCCAATGGCTGAATATGTTTGTGAAGGGTGAGGTGTACAAGAGTGCGCACGGTATGCGCGTATAAGATTGCGCGCGCACTCTTAAATTACATTTATTTTTCCCTAATGTAGTGTTTAAGATAAAGTCTACTTTTACAAACTAAGTATTTTTTTTGTGTACTTACATTATATCTCTCGAAGAAAATGAACTACGCAGCGACAAAATTGTTCGCTAGAGGTTCTTGATGAAGCTCGAAAGCTAATCGAAAAAGGACAGTCGAAGTGTTCTGTAGCTGAATCTTTTGGAATCGCGGAGTCTACTTTGAGGAAGCGGTTGAAAAATTCTACCCCTTCCACTAAATTAGGCCGTTCAGAAACTACATTTTCCCGTGAAGTTGAACAAGTAATCAGAAACCATTTCACACCATATGGAGGTGTGGTAGGTGTCAAGAAATATACAAAGAGAATATTACTGAAGACTGGATCGAATGTTTGGTGTGTCAACAATGGTGGCATGAAAACTGCATTGCCTATATTTAGGTCAAGGACTATATAAGTGCCACTTGTGCACTGAGAATTAATGCGCGCACTCTTGTACAACTCGCCGCGCACTCTTGAACACCCGGGCGTATAAAAGTGCGCAATTTTTGTTTTTTTTTATATTTCTTCAGTTCATACTTTAATTAATGACATTAGTGTAATTCGTTGTTCCATAATTTGTTATCAAATATATAGAGACTATAAATAAATAATGTTGATTTTTCTAAATATGATACTTTATTTTTTATGGGGCCTCAAAGTTAAAATGCGCACACTTACACCACCTTACCCTAACGTCGAAATTACAAAATACATATTACAATGACTAATAAGTTGTGGCAGAATAGCTTTTTACGTTAGTCTGCCGCTAATGAACTATTTCACTACGCTACCTTAATGTATATTTAAAATTAAACTTTATTAGCTTGCTCTAAGGAAAAAATGGAATACCTTATAACTTACGGCAGAATAACATTATTTCTTAACTTACCACTAGTGGCAGCACATTAATTTTTATTAAATAACCACTGGTGGCAGGCTTCCTATATTATATAAAATATTTTATGCGTATCTACACACATTTATTATACATATTATTTTAACCCTTTAGGTCCCATCGTCGCAAAGAAATCGAGGTGCTTGACATTTGGAGAGCTTCGCACGGCCCGTGGCTACCCGTGGGGATAGCCACCCTTGCTTGGTAGTCTCTTAATTGAAATATACGAGTAACTTGGTAATGTCAGCAATTTATTGTCGCGTACGTTGCGACGCCTCGGTGGCGGAGTCTTCAAGCGCTCGGCTCAATATCTGGTGGTCTCGGGTTCAACTCCCATGTCGGGCAGAGTGTGTTTTCGGACTTTTGGATACATAAGCCTGGTTTGTGATCGCCAACCGTGGTAATTAAGCTAATGCCCATCAATTGCAGCGACTTCATTTAAATGATGGAGGCCTTTACCCGACAGTGGGACAGGCTGTACCTAACTTCATTTACGTTGCGAAACGTCAGGATACATTAGTACGAATAAAAAAGTCATTAGTGTGTAAGTACAAGTGGGTGTTGCTGTGGTTTCTTGCGCCCCTTCTTTGCCAAAGTTAAAAAATGACGTCCTCAATGGGTAGGTTATAAAAGATTTGGACGATCCAAAGTACTTATTAATTGAATTTATTGAATAAATGTTTTTTGAGTTTGAGTTTGATGTTTACTTATAGTATTATCTCGGTTTCTCCCGTGTTCTTTTAGCAACAACACGTGTTGTGAGACTCCATTTTATTCCTATCTACCGTACAAAACTAAAAATACTTTAAAAATTAAAATACTTGAGATTGGCTTAATGCTACACGCGATAGCCATTAATTAAGATATAATAATAATAATAGTATTATCTCATTTCAGTAAGCTTAATTTGTATGTTATGTCAATGCTAAATTCAAAATGGTTACCGCCCAATTAATTTTTAGTGTAACTCCGAAATTCGATGATTCGTGAAGAGATGGCGATATTATTAATTCTATTGTAAAGTTGAGTACCTATATACTCAATGGTTTCGCTAAAAGGTTGATCGTTTGCTTGGTTAAGAAAATAACGATACAAAATATGAAAATAAGTAATTTGAATGACTCTTTCATGGCGTTTTGCATTAATAAACCAATGAATATATTAAGAGGATCCTGCACGAAATTGTGAAAATTTACGTATTTTTAAGTTACTTGTACTATGCGTTGAATTCTTTAAATACATTAAAAGAACTTACGTAAGTTAGCCTGATCATCGCACAAGGTCGTGGCCTTGTTGAAATTTGAAACAAATTCAAATAATACATAAATCTAATGACTCCTAAAAACGTTTTTTTTCGACAACTTTCTTACTTTCTTTACGCATGAAACAATAATCCTTACATGAAAATCGATGTATTTTATTATTTGAGTAAATTTTAATTTTTAACACAAGCGCGTGATGGTTTTGCACATTTAGCAGAATAAAAACATTGCTCTAATTAAATTACTTGGTCGGAAACTTCAAAGCAGAATTGTTCTAATAAAAAATATCAATATGATTGATTTTATGTCAGTTTTTGCGATCGCGCGGCACCCTCTTCTACCAAACCATCTTTTCTCTTGGGTGTCATAAAAGTCGACTAACGGACTGATGACTGCTCATACATCCAACAGCTTAAAGCAGTGGTGAACTTACCACATATCACGCTGAGCACATGTGCAGTGATTATTTGGTAAAACGTGGACTGTGGCAATGGACTGCATTTGCGGTCTTTTTTGCCTCATTGCCTGGCAGACAAATCCTTTAGGGATAACGGTACTATGCGCACCTAACACTTAAAGTGGGGTTAAGGTGAAATATTAATACCCATATTTGTCGTTTCTACGCACCTGGCCAGTTTCTGACCAACCCTTCAGTAGCCGTTATAATATAGAATACTATAACATCATACTAATTCATGATAATATTGTAACTAAGATTATAAAAAGAATGATAGTTATGGATTGTTTCTATTTTGTAGTATTTTTTTATTCTACAACGGGTAAGCGCTTGGCCTTCATCTCACCTGATGGTAAGTGACGATAAGGCCGAAGGTGGAAGCGCGCTTCACCCGGAATCCTCAACCACTGAGGAACTGGCTATCTTATCTCAAACTGTCGGAACACAACAATGCTACAAACATCGTTGATATGGCGACAGACTTAGATAAGATGGTGGTAGCTAGCCAGGCGGACTTACCAGCCCTACCACCAACCAAATCGAGCACACAAAGATGTACCCCCCGCTGGGAATCGAACCCGGGACCTCTGGGTCAAAAACCGGTGGCTTAGCCACTAGACCACAAAGGCGATTAAATGCGATTTATGTATTTGTAATATTTTTATAAGTGTGATAAGTTATTTGTAAGTGTATCCCTCCATTTCTAGAAAATTACATGACAAATTTCCATTTTACAACCAACCATTGACAAAAACGTGATTTGTCATTTTATCATTAGACAACGAAACGTTTAACAAACATTTTAGTTAAAAAAATAATTGACTTGACTAACTTTCATTTCACAACGTATTATTTGACAAAAAAATAGACTTTAAAAAAAATAACCGACCAACTTTCATTTTATATAGCATTATTTGACAAGAATATTTATTTTAATTTTGGGTCTCACTTAAAGTATTTTTAAAGCCATATTGTCATGACATTTCATGTGCTAGTTGAATTCATGCTGCACGTTTTTTTTAAATACTACATGCTAGCTTGCTCGTATGCATGTTGCATGCTTGCTTGATTGCTTGCTTGCTAGCACGCTGCATGCCGGGGGATGCAGGGAGGCTGGCCCCCTTGCTCGGGTGGGGGGCCTGAGGCTCCCGCTTTAAAGAAAAAGTTAAGTATGCTATGCAAAACTATAGTTCTGTAGGACTGCTTTTGCGGTCATCATTGCCTAGTCTCTGCTAACCCTTCAGAGATAATAGACGTGATTATATGTATGTAATTGTCAGACTTAGACAAGGTTTATATGAAGAAAATTTTAGGAAATTTGTCACGGGGTTACGAGGTCCACTCGCAAAAAGTCGCGCGCGGGCCGCTACTATCAAATAAAATATAGGCAGAATCCACGTATAAACACGCCCCCTTCACTATTTACAATTTATCTTCACAAAATCACGGCTATGACAATGCACTGCAATAATATGCAAATTCGGCCAAATGTATAATTTGGCGTTATATCAAGTCGTATTATATTTACAGTGCATTTTATGTCCTGTTTTTTGTTTCAAGTTTGTGTGTGTGCGTGTGTGAGGGATTTTTGCTTACGTGTGTTCATGTGTGTGTTCATTACCTATGCATCTATTCATCTTAAACACTTACACATATTAATATGGAATATGATTAGAATTCAAAAAAGCTTCAATCTTTTTGTAATTTGTTGATATTTTTTGTTAAGTACGACCGCAGCGTATACTTACTAACGAGCACTAAAGCCAACCTACGACGAACCAAGAAATACTATGAGTAATAAAAAAAGATAAAGCTCGCCACGTCATACGTAGCTCGGTGTAAATACAAACTATTGGGAGCAACCCGAGTGTGCGCAGAAATGTACGACGAAACCACTTTCACATCGCGCGTCGCGTTCGTTCTAATTTCGATGTGAAGCCGCAGTGGTCCGCTTGGAACGCTTGTAATTAACTCATTTCTTTGCGAAACTGGTAGTAGAGGTGTTTGGAGCCTTCTTCATATGTGACCTATTTAAGTAACCCGAGTTTCTTGTTGACTGCCATTAGTTCTATGAAAGTGTGTACCTGGACCTATTTTCTGTGACTATGTCAGTTTGTGGACAGAAAGCTTTTAAATAAATTCTGGTTTTTCGTTTAAGTAATTTTGTATTTCCATTTTCTGACCTACGTCATCCGAATAATATACCTACTTTTTAAATGTCCACTTCAGACATACCAGACTTATAAAGAAGTAATAATTACAAAATCATAAAGCTGTTCCATAACGACCAACAACAAAACTGTGAATCAGACGTCAACATTAATACAATATTTCACCTTTCCAATCCCCAAACCAAGAAGTAAACAAAAACCCAATATTTTTTAATCGGATCGGATCGGCTACAAAGCAAAATGTTCATATATGCTTTTGGTCTTCTCAAGCAAAAGGTCTATTTAACCAATCTTGACCACATGTAGAGATTGTCCTGGGAGCAAATCGTCCACAATTTATTTATGTCCATAATTCAAGTAGTCTATAATTGAAAACTGCCTGTAGACATATCGTTCATGGTGCATTATGTTAGCATTAATTCCTACAGACTAATAAAAAAGGATATTGAATAGATAAACATGTGCATACATCCTTCCTGTTATAATTTAATTTAATTTATACTTCATGAAACAGAACTCTTTAGTATCTAAATAGCCATATGTTAACCTAACGATTAAAATTGACATTGACACTGAATACAGAAGAATAATATTTATTTATTGATAGAAAAATATAATTGAACAATATATCAACAATATAACAATGATGGAAAGTGATTCTAGTAAAAATTTTATTTTTATTAAAAGTCAACAAAATCGGGAGGCTTTGTTGATTGCTGGTTATAGGCACACCTTAGGATTTGTAAATAAAGGTGGCTCGTCAAGGTGGAGATGTATTAATCGTGATAGCTGTAGTGCTACGGTGACAATAAATAAAGAAAGAAATAAAATTCTCCGTCAAGTAGAACATACGTGCAAACCCAATTATATAAAAAATAATATTGATGTCGTTATGGATAAGTGCAAAGACATAGTTTGCAAGAATTATGAACCAGTCCAAAAAATATTTGAAGAGCAATTTAGAGAAACATATAATGAAGATTTTGTACCAAATTTTCAATCCAAGAAGGATACATTACGTCGCGCTAGAAGACATTTTCTTAATGTACAAAGAACAGAATTCGATTCTCTAAACGATATAAAAATACCAGAAATACTAGCGCGTGATTTTCTTGTTTGTGAAGACGGAATTAACAATGACAAAATATTGTTATTTTGTACAACATCATTGAGAATTAATATTAAATACTTAAAAGATCACTTATTCTTTATTGATGGTACGTTTTCACGCACACCAAAACCATTTTATCAGATTATATCTATACACGTTGATATAGACAGTAACAGCGAGACATCAAATGTGGTAGGGATAATTTATGCATTACTTCCCAACAAATTACAAATAACCTATGAACGATTG
Source organism: Scoparia ambigualis (assembly GCA_963921215.1). Taxonomy (NCBI): domain Eukaryota; kingdom Metazoa; phylum Arthropoda; class Insecta; order Lepidoptera; family Crambidae; genus Scoparia; species Scoparia ambigualis. Next base: position 23,913,772 of record OY992522.1, on the reverse strand, counting down.
TTTCAACTAATAAAGCAACATTTAGACATAACTATAAATAAAATAAAATGTGACTTTGAAATTGGTATTACAAATGCATTGAAAAAAGTGTTTCCAGACATATTAATAAGTGGATGCTATTATCATTTTCATAACGCTATTTGGAGGAAAGCGAAAGCCTTGAATATCACTGATACTAAGGAATCTAGAAGTATAATCAGAATATGTGCCAATTTTCCTCTTCTACCATCAACACACTACTCAGAGTGCTGGTTGCATATTAAAGAACATGCTTTGTTAACAGACGGCACTCGTAACTTTCTGAATTATTTTGAGAATCAATGGCTTAAGGCGTCTGTGAATATAAGCTGCTATAATGAGAAATTTCGTACAAACAATCCGCTTGAGGGATGGAATAGACGCTTTAGCACAAAATTAAGTAAAAAACCTACATTACTACTATTTCTGGATGCCTTAAGGAAAGAAGCGAAATGGCAAGAAATCAGATATAAAAACAGTTTGTTTCATAGCAGTAAAAGGAGAAAAATCGATATCAGTTTCAATTTGCGTTACAATGAGGAGAAAAAAAAATTGGAAGAAGATCTGATCTCACCCTATGAATTCTTAAAAAGAATTTCTAAAATTAAATATTATTTAAATATTGACTAAAATGTTGCATGCTTTTAAATTACTTATTACCTATTTTGTTTTTTGTTAATTTTATTAGAAAATAAAATGATTTTTTTTTGTGAAACTTAATATATAAGTAAGCCTAAGTTGCAATATACCCTATTTTTAAGTATGTGTTCAAAAAGTATTTAAAAAATAAATGAAATTATCTATTATTACAATGAATGGATTTGTTTCACACATCTTCCTATCTTGCCCTCTCGTTAAGGTGCTATTTCACTAATCGATCGATCGATAACTATGAGTTGATAGCACTATGCCCCAAATCTCGCTTGTATACTCATCGACGTTAGTCGATCGATGCCATCGATGCATGATGATGTGATTAGTCGACTGTTTTCAAATTATTTAGCGCTCACTGATAAAACATTATCTGAATGACAATGTAAGGGTTTACATTACCCTTAAAGCATTATGTAGGTAGTAAGGTGCAATTAGTTCTATCCTACATACACTGTTTCCGATTGTCATTCAACAATAGTTATATTATGCATTGTGGACGGTTTGCTTCGTAGCCAATATGCTGGTTAGACATTTTCGCAAGACGTCATTAAAACAATTTTTGGTTACATTTTCAAATGTGGACGATTTGCTCTCAAGTCTTATTCAATTGTGGGTAGTCTTAGTCAATAGACATTTTGCCTTGTAGCCGATCCGATCCGAAATCTGAAAGGGATATAGTTTCCGCGGGCACATAACCGAAAGAAACACTGAATTCTCCAAATAATATCACTGGCGTTCCGCGGCAGCAGCGGCGCGGCAGCGCCTCGAATGCATAACGGCATAAATCAGATTTTCTAAGGAAAATATTCCATGTATATCCTTGTACACACCCGAGGGCGTCATAACGCTTACCTTCCAGCTGGAATAATGGATATACGGGTGTGCATGTTGTCACGTGCGCCATGCAATATACAAAATCATTTCTTGGCTTATAGATTGCTTTTTTGAGCGAGATTTAAATGCGAAAAGATTATTAACCCGCTAATACAATTTAAACATGACGATATAGATAATATCATGCCAAATGTAGTCCAAAATAAAATGGCAAAATATTATTTGATTTTATTGCTATTTTTTCACTTGCTGGGCATAGCAAATTGAATGTATGAAATTGGAAAATGAGGTTGTGTGAACAAATCCGATTTCATACAAATATAATGGAAATTGAGTTACGATGTTAAATGTTTTAATTATATCTTTAAAAGAATTACCGTGCCGCGTAGCGGTAAAAGAATACTACCACCCCCTCTCTTCCCTTGGGTGTCGTAAAAGGCGACTAACGGACTAAAGACTGCACAATGCACATACATCCTAGAGCAAAGAGTGATGATGGGCTTACCACCTGTCACGCTAAGCACATGGGCAGTCGCTATTTAGTGAAAAGTAAACTATGGCAGAGGACTGCTTTTGCGACCTCATTGCCTATAGTCTCTGAATAACCCTTCGGGGAGAATAGTCGTGGTTATATGTATGTATGTTAAAAGAATCAACAAATACAATAAATAATAATTATTTAATATTTTTACAGTGTAATTTTCATAATTTATACATGTGTCGTATTTTTTATAAATTTACATCGACCAACATATAACGTTCTGGTAGCTCAACAATTTCTCTATCCGTAATCCTTTCCTCATCGTCAGAGAAATAAAATGAGAAGGGAAAAACGCCAAGAAAGCCAATAATTGAATCGAAGTCTGCAAATACTCGTTAATAGCTAACTGGAGGCAATAATCGTTCGTCCGACGGAAATGACTTTCAGACCTCGTTTCTCCGTCCGATAGGAACGAAGTCCAATTTTTATTTTGTCCTTTCTCCATATTCCTTGCAAGTATTTTTGCTATATAATACGAATTAGAACGAATAGATCTATCTTTATACTAGCTTTAACCGCTATGCTTAAGCTAATTTTTCACAGCAAAAAGAAGCCCATAACTGCCTTTAGGACCCTAAATCATATAATAATTCCATTAGTCCGTACCAAAATTTATCAAAACCGGCTCAGCGGTTTAAGCGTAACAAACACACAAAATCACTATTACATTTAAAATCTTAATAAGGATGTTTTAAACTCTCAATAAAAAACCTACGGTGAAAAAATTGTGAGAATCTCTTTTAAAGACACCGTCGCCGAGGCGTCTTTTATATAATTAAAATTAAATTAAACATGGTCTAACTAATTCTACATAAAATTATATCTAGTTTGAGTTAGCACGTGGTTAATGTATAAAAATATATCTTATGTAGGTTAATAACACGGTCAAAACCCACAACGATTCCTAATCAACCCTTGTCATTTCACCTCATTAGAGTGCGTACGTGTACGAGCAAGTACATAATATACAGGTACATAAATAGGCAAGTATGTATATCCACCAAACGCGTATGTAAACTGGAATCTGGAAGCATTGCCGTAATCTAACGAGGGATGAAGCTAATTACCGAACATATTTTAGAAGGGCTTGTCTTGACTTATGTCTCGGCTTACATCAAAACGGGAAATTAGATTTAAACATTGTCTTAATCAACACATTAAATAAGATTGTCAACCTAATACATACATTATGTTGACTAACTTTATACATTAACAATAAGTTCGCATTTAATTCAGTTTGAGTATTTACACAAAATAAAGCAGCAAAATGCCTAACTGATTCACCAATGTTTTTTTAATATCCTCCGTGGTCGAGTGGTTAGCACGCCGGGTCTGGCGTCGCGCCATCTCTGAGGTCCCGGGTACAATTTCCGGTCGGGTCAATTAGGAGAAAAACTGTTTTTCTAAATTGATTTCGGGTCTGGTGTTTATTCTATGTTTATGTATATAAGGCGACTGCTAGTAACCGCAAAAAACTTCAAGGGCTGGTCAGGTCAAATGTGAAACATGACGAAAATGACATAAAAGAAATTCGTGCTTTTTTAATTTTTAATTAAATATTGTGAATTTTAATTGGATAGTCTTTGAGTATCTAATTTATTTTAATGCAATAACATAAGCAAAATACGCACATTTTGTAATAGGAAAATAAAGCCCAGCTGACGCGGACGGGTCAACAGACGGTTGGGTCAACGAACGGCCGCTGCCCGCGCGTTGTAAATAATCGGTATTTTTAATTGTTTTTCATTTTATTTTTCTTATGTTATTTTTTAAAATAAATAAAACACTCAGACTATATAATTGCAATTCACAAAAAGAATTATTTAATAAAAATGAAAAAAAGCACAAATTTATTTATTGTCATTTTTGTCATGTTTAAAACACTTGACCTGACCAGCCCTTGAAGTTTCTTGCGGTTTCTAGCAGTCGCCTTATATATATCCGTTATCTTACCATATTAACGAGTTTCAAAAGAATACTTATCTTGGGCTGGATATTTGAGTTTATTCTTCGTTCGTCACACTGAGTTTCGTCCCACATAAAAAAATCCTGGTTCGTCCCAAACAATATGCTTCCTTCGTCCCAAAATATAAATTTATCTATTGGGTAATCACCTGTCACAGACCCATAGGGCCTGGGATCGATACCAAACGGGGGATAGGTATAGGTATATACTAATTTGCTCGGATTGATTATAATATGTTATGAGAGTAAGTAAAGCAAAGGATGTGTGTCAGGATCATAACAAATGGAAATCTTTAGTCTCCTACCTACCCTTTCGGGAAGTTGGCGTATGTATATTGTACGATTGTTATAAATCCGACTGTCTATCTAAATCTCTCGCAATATAACAATGGTGGTAACTTTTCCTAAACTGTTAAATTTATGTTCCTATCTACTGACCCCTATAGATAGGGTATCGCAGCTGGAACTACGGGTCCGGCTGTGTTTCTCAGGGGTACTACGGGGTTGCTGTAGAGCTTGGGAATGTTCGTTTGTCCTGGTATTGTGTGCCGGGACTTCCAAACTCGCGCACAGCGAGCGGGGCTTAGTAGCGGTCTCTGTGGGGCCACCAGCGAAAAGTCCTGCGGGGAACGTGAGTTTCCCTTATAGTTGGCAGCTTTGTCCGGTGGCTCTCATTGGACATTGGTATTAACATCTCCGGTACTAGTCCGAAGAACTAGTAGAGGCGGCCCCCTAGATGCCGTAGCCTCCGGTCCAGCCAGCCGCGTAGGTCAGTCCACTGCTCTATCCGGGAATTGCACCAAGACCCCAGAAGACTCGTTGAATTCTTTGTAGTAGTTGATGATTTACGCTGCAAGCCATTGCTTTTCTAGTAAAGATTTTATATCCTATATCTTTATAACATTGTGAATGCAAAATTTCAATAATAAAAGATATGTTAAATTTTTATTTATATATATTTAAACTGTAAAAATTCAACTGTTCTGTGTATAATACTATCTATTTATTCATTAACACATTGAATTATACAAAATTACAGTTAAAACCAAAGCGATGCACAATTTAAATATATTATCGATGACCTCCTTCGTCGAGTAATTTGTACACCGATTTTCATGGTGTCGCCATCTCTGAGGTCCCGGGTTCGATCCCCGGGTCGGGTCAATTCAGAAATTATTGTTTTTCTAAATTGTCCTGGGTCTGGGTGTTTTCTATGTATAATAAGTATGTATTTTAGTATTTTAAGTATGTTTATCCGTTGTCTAGTAACCATTTAACGAGTTTCATAACGACCCAGCTAGCAAAATACCCTTAGAAACGAAAGCTTTTAAGAGCAATGTTCTTAAATAAATTTTATATACGTTCTGATTAAGATAAAGACTCTAATAATGGCATATTACAAGTCTATTTAAGCTATAAGAGCATATATACTTGTAAAAATACTTTTAGAAGTATATAAGAAAACGAGAAATGACATCAATAAGACCAGTAGTCTTATTAACGCACTCTGTAAGCCTAATTCTTAATTAACACTTATACATGCACTATGTAAGTCCACTTAATCTTAAAAATGACTTATCAAAGTATTTTATTGGATATCGGCTGTTACACTATTAGCTTATTCTTACAGACGTATATAAGCAAACTTTATATAATGTTTATAAGAGCATAAGTATTATACACGCACTTTATAAGCCTAATTGCCCTTGAGTCTTAATTAACACTTATACATGCACTTTGTAAGACCACTCAATCTTAGAAGTGACTTTACTAAGTGTTTTGTTAGATATCGTCTGTCACTTATAACTTATTCTTAAAGATGTATATAAGCTTACTTTATAAAACATTTGTAAAAACAGTAGTATTATATGCGCACTTTATAAGCCTAATTACCCTTGATTCTTAATAAACTTTTATGAATGCATTTTGTAAGATCACTCGATCTTAGAAGTGACTATTGTAAAATATAGTAAAGAGTACTAGCACGTCAAATGTCTTAGAAACTTAGATAATTGCAATTAGAATTCTAATGCATTGCAAAAAAGTCAAAAGGTGGTCGACCAGGAACTTCCCTGTTTGTCTTTTAGCCTACTTTTACTTTAATAAGGAACCCTAAAGGTTATGAGCAATGGCCGCGTGGATTAGAAAATGTGGTTGAATTTGATTTTAGAAGTGCGGTGTAAACCTCAAACAATGGTAATGCACTTATATTGGTTCTGTTAAAGCCACTATAAGGCATGATTGGTGATAATGGCGACAATTCCATATTTTTAATTTTTAATATAATATTTTTTAGGCTGTGGATAGAGTGCCGCAAGCGGCATTCTAGTACGATCGGTTACGATGCCGTAAATTGACGGCATCCTAGTACGAAGCGTATAGAGTGCCACAAGCGGCATTCTATCTCAATCGGTTAGGGAACCGTAACATATTTTTTATTTGTCGTAATGTTCAGACGACATAATATTCAAAAGATATTTTTGCATGGAGTGAGATTTCTGTTGTCTAATTTAAAAAAATAACCTCGAAATTCAAGACAATCGCTACGCTGCGCTTCGCGATTGTCTTAAATTTCTAACCTATCACGTGTCCTACAGGAGTAGGGCAGCTAGTATTTCTGTTGTCTAACAAAAACTTTACGGCAGCTTAGGCGGCGTCACTATTATACCGCAAAACTTACGGTTCCCTAACCGATGGAGATACAGTGCCGCTAGCGGCACTCTATACACTTCCTATTTTTTATTATTTAAGATACATTGTTGAAATGGCCCGTAAAAATATTGTGATTGTTATTTCAAAATACTCGATAAAATCGACTTCGCAATTAAATAACAGTTAGTAATGCGAATTATACATGAAATTATACTTATACATTTTGTAGGAAAGTGAATTAAACAGGACAGTACATAGTACTTACGTTTTTAATACTCTTCTTATTATTCAGAAAAGTTTCACGAGCACTTGGCAATCCTTTCGGCGGACTGTGATTACATCTGATTACATGTCTTACTAAAAGCTCGCAAAGAGCACTACAAGTAATATCACACTTATAACAGCATTAGTAAGTGCATTATAAGGGTAAATGCCCATAAAGAATGCCTTTGTAAATCATTTATAAGTCTGTTTGGTATTATTAAAGCATCAACAAGAATTTTGTAAGATTGAAAATACACTTCTCGAGACCATTTTAAGATATATTTAAGGGTAAATAGACTTATTAAGTGCGCCCAAATCCACACTTATAGCAGTCTATCGGAGTACCATAAGACTGGTAAAATTATACTCTTGGGATGTGTGTAAGAGGAAATTTTGCTAGTTGGGGAAGCTTCTCTTGGGTTAGACAATTGGTGTGAGTGTAGGAAAATTTATTATTATATAATAATACACCAGTTTCATACCTCTCGCTCACAGAATGCCAAGCATACTCTAGCAAGATCTGAATGTTTGTCGCAAAAATATCTAACTGACAACCTCCTTGGTCGAGTGGTTTGTACACCGGTTTTCATGGTGTCGCCATCTCTGAGGTCCCGGGTTCGATCCCCGGTTGGGTCAATTTAGAAATTATTGTTTTTCTAAATTGCCTCGGGTCTGGGTATTTTCTATGTATAATAAGTTTGTATTTAAGTATTTTGAAGTATGTTTATCCGTTGTCTAGTAACCATTTAACGAGTTTCTTCGAAGCTTCTCTTGGGCTAGATAATTGGTATGATTGTAGGAAAGTTAATTTTTTTTTAAAGCTTTACCTACTATAGGACCTTTCATACCCACACATCTAAGAACCGAAATGGGCATAGAGCTTTCTTTTCCGTACACTCAGGTTGTATACCTTACCAAGATGTTCTCAATAAAGTAGAGCTGTGTGATGACGGCTCTTTAATTTTATACTACCAACTCATCTCTTCTCCTGGGTATCGTAAAAGGCGACTAACGGACTAAAGACGGCACATACATTGCCGTCTACCAAGATGAGCACATGTGCCGTTAATTGTTATTTGGTTAAAAGTGGACTGTGGCAGTAGTCCACTACTGCTTTTGCGGTCCCCATTATTAGTCTTTGACTAACCCTTCGGGAACAACAGTCGTATGTAAGTTCGCAAAAAATTCAAGTACAGTACAGTACATCTAATTGGCAATAAATACAACACAAAGACAAAAACATTGACTTTGCATACAGGAACCGCTTTCCAGGTGGACCGTATGCTAGATATGCCACTATAGTGGTAAAAATTAAAAAGAAGCTGATGGAAGCTTTCCTTTGTAGATTAAATAAATAAAATTCACAAAATATTTACGTTAATTTACTGTTACTGAATAACAATAACGGGCTTAACGAACATAATTAAGTAGTGTTAATAAAATAACAGGACTATATATTGTATTTACGAGTACCACGGTTATTAAGTTTTATTTAAAACCATCAAAACACAGTTGAGATTATATCGCGCCATACTCATAGTGCTTACTCCTGTATTTAAATAGGCTCTGTTTTCAGCAGTTGGTAAGTATAATGTTATGCTCAGTTTGGTCGGTGGTAAGCTTGTTGTAAATCCGCTTAGGTAGACACCATTTTAGTAACATTGTTGTGTCCCGATTCCCGTTAAGTAAAAATGAGATAAGTTATCAGGTTATATGTGTCTTCAGCTACTGCCTTATCGTCACTTACTATCACGTAAGTAAAACCAAATACTTTAACTTTTAATAATAAATTATTGTTGGTATTTACCTATTATCATCATCGTAAAGTCTTTGCGTATAAAAAGACGTATAATAATGGTACAACATCTGACAGAATCACAGAAGCCTGACGGAAAGACTTGTACCTATTTAATGTTACATTTCGATCCTTATATACACTTATTGGCAGAAAGTTCCAATACATTAGACGAACGTACACTGATAGATCAATAAGCTACGGCAGCTTCGAAATTTTCAATCACTCCATTTGATTAAATCCGATCCATCTATACAAGCTAATGGTACAAACAGCATATTTTGATCATCAATATATGCTGTTTATTTCATATCTCTATGAAATCCAATTAGACAACTAATGTAATGTAAGATAGTTAACAACATTTCTCGTTTACAACGCAGCGAACAATATATTTTGAAAATGATTTACAGCACAACGAAAATTGTCGATACTAAGTATTCACACTATACACTAGCAAAATCAACATAGGTACCAATCTAAATGAGCATTAAATTAGCATGCAAAAACGATAATTCAAAATGTTACATAACCCCAATCTATGAGACAATTATCGGGCCATATAAAAAGTGTACACTATAAACTAATTATCTTTATCGCACTATCTTATTGTGTGCCGGTTTAGAGGGTGTGAATTAAAGCTGTTGCACTTATAAGTTAGTTATTGTTTCAAAATGTGCCGATTGCGATAGCGGAAGAGAGTTCACCTAGCAGAAGGTGGGTTGGGTCACTCGCTTATCAGGATTTGTTTGTTATCTATGTAACATACAATCTTACTCGTAGTGTTGTTATGTTACGGCTCACTTAAAGAATGCGAAACCCCTCTCTTCATTTAGGTGACTCTTCAACCGCCCCTGTGGTCTAGTCTAGTCTAGTTTGGTTGGTGGTATAGGGCTGTTAAGTCCGCCTGGCTAGCTACCACCATCTTATCTAAGTCTGTCGCCATAACAACGATGTTTATAGCATTGTTGTGTTCCGACAGTTAGAGATAAGATTGCCAGTTCCTTAGTGGTTGAGGATTCCGGATGAAGCGCGCTTCCACCTTCGGCCATATCGTCACTTACCATCAGGTGACATGAAGGCCAAGCGCTTACCCGTTGTAGAATAAATAAAAAACCGGCCAAGTGCGAGTCGGACTCGCCCATGAAGGGTTCCGTAGCAGCAAGTAACATCATATAAAAGTTCTTGTAGTCCGTTGTAACTTTGATCGATGTTTTAATAATAGTGTAATTTTTTTAATTTATTAATTTATGACGTATTAAAAAAAACTACTTACTAGATCTCGTTCAAACAAATTTTCGGTGGAAGTTTGGATGGTAATGTACTTCAAATATTTATTTTAGTTTTATCATTCTCTTATTTTTTATTTAAGTTACAGGGGGAAGGACACACATTTTACCACTTTGGAAGTGTCTCTCGTACAAACTATTCAGTTTAGAAAAAAATTATACTTAATAGAAACCTCAATATCATTTTTGAAGACCTATCCATAGATATCCCACACGTATGGGTTTTTTGAAAAAAAAATTTTGAGTTTCAGTTCTAAGTGTAGGAATCCCCAAAATTTATTGGTTTTTTTTTCAATTTTCGTATAAAAATCTTAATGCGGTTCACAGAATACATCTACTTACCAAGTTTTAACAGTATAGTTCTTATAGTTTCGGAAAAAAGTGGCTGTGACATACGGTCGGACAGACAGACATGACGAATCCATAAGGGTTCCGTTTTTTGCCATTTGGCTACCGAACCCTAATAAGGGTGTCGTAAAAGTCGACTAACGGACGGCAAATACATCCAAAAGCATAGAGCGGCGATAAGCTCACCACCTATCACGCTAAACACATGTGCAGTTATTATTAGGATAAACATGGACTATGGCAGAGGACTGCTTCTGCGGTCCTCATTGCCTAGTCCCTGACTAACCCTTAGGGGGTAATAGTCGTCAATCTATATAAGGTGACTGCTAGAAACCGCAAGAAACTTCAAGGCCTGGTCAGGTCAAGTGTTTTAAACATGACAAAAATGAAAAAAAAGGAATCCGTGTTTTTTCATTTTTAATTAAATAATTCATTTTAGGAATTTTAATTGTAACCAACTATCTAATTTATTGTCTTTGAGTATCTAATTTATTTTAAAGCAATAACATGAGAAAAATAAAATGAAAAATAACGATTATTTACAACGCTAGGGCAACGGCCGGCCGTCTATTGACCCGTCAACGTAGGTACTTATCGCCCAGCTGACACGATTGAAAAAAAAACACGAATTCCTTTTTTGTCATTTTTGTCATGTTTAAAACACTTGACCTGACCAGCCCTAGAAGTTTCTTGCGGTTTATAGCAGTCACCTTAATGTATGAACGTTAAATCTTAGCTACTTATTAGCTATATAGCTAAGCTACGTAGTAGTCCAGTGACAGCTGTTTGTGATAACTGACAGATAGAATTTAAAAACAGATATTTGTATTAGTCATGGACATGTAACCGTTTGGTATGTGGTTTAAGTCATAGGCATACAGTGATAAAGCTTATTTACATAGATTCAATGGCAGTCTGTCTATTAAGTCATTAACTACAGATGACTTAATATACAGATGTGAGGTTTAATTTTTTAATCCTAGATTTTGTAATTAAAAATGACAAATAGTACATTAATATAATTATAATATACATACACGACTATTATCCCCGAAGGGTTAGTCAGAGAATAGGCAATTAGGACAGCAAAAGCAGTCCTCTACCATAGTCCACTTTTCACATGTAGAATTTTTTCATTTTCATTCAAATTTGTTTTTTACGTGACCTACAATTGTTACTTTTAAAAATAGTGTCAGTAATCTTTCTTGTAAAAAAATAATACTGTTACTGTTTCAAAAATGCGTCGTCGACTACTGTCTATGGTTGTATACGAGTATATGCTAAGGGTCAATTGTGGATTATATCAGCACTGAACTGACTTTAAAATAATTAACAGGAGCCGTTTATAGTCTGCACTCATGGCCTAATTATAATGACCTCCTAACCAGCTCTATGCAAATCAGGTATAGACACGACATAAAATATGCTTAAAATAAATTAACGGACCATGTTATAAATGTTAAAGGAAAAATATCGAAAATAAACGATTTCGATGGATGTTTTTTGGACTTAACTCTTTATTTGGACTTAAAGTATAATTTGTTATGACGCCAATTCCTTGATAACCACCTCAGCCGAAAATATCTTCCGAAGTTAAGAGTTCCTAATGACTTTTCTGTTTGATAACTTTGTCTGTTCTTAACTATTTGTTGCTTAAACCGATAGTCCTGCTTATAAACTATAAAATTCGATATTAAAATGCGAATGCGAAAATAAATTGCACAATGTATACATTAAACTCATAGTAATCAATTTTTTTTTTTTTATCCACAACGGGTAAGCGCTTGGCCTTCATCTCACCTGATGGTAAGTGACGATAAGGCCGAAGGTGGAAGCGCGCTTCACCCGGAATCCTCAACCACTGAGGAACTGGCTATCTTATCTCAAACTGTCGGAACACAACAATGCTATAAACATCGTTGTTATGGCGACAGACTTAGATAAGATGGTGGTAGCTAGCCAGGCGGACTTAACAGCCCTACCACCAACCAAACCGAGCACACAAAGATGTACCCCCCGCTGGGAATCGAACCCGGGACCTCTGGGTCTAAAACCGGTGGCTTAGCCACTAGACTACAGAGGCGGTTAAAAAAATCAATACTTTAACGAAAAAATATATTACTTCTAGCTGTTTTAAAATCATATTATCACTACCGATAACTGCACGAATAACCCTTGGCACTACGCCATCGGTCCATCCTCCCCTATGTCCTATATTTTTGTAATCTAAATGAGAACACCGTATCAGTTCGCATGCAATTTACATTCATTGGAAATTATATATTTATTTATTTATTACTAAACTTATTCACTATTTCAAGTAAACTTTTAATATATATTAGGTTTTTTTTAAACAACGTAAACTCGGGCGGCTCCAGTTCATCTATAAGATTATATACGTCATAAATCCGAAGAAATATCTATGTGCAAAAATTACGCCAATCCGTTATTCTGTTTTGACGTGAAGAATTTGTCCTTTCTTCAAGTTACTATTTCTATTTCTTTTATTTCTAGTTTCTATTTCTAGTGTTAGTGGGAATAACTCATCAGAAGTTGCATTATTATACGGCGTTTATCAGAGTTCTTAACCGATACCAGCACATAGCGGTGCCTGAGTGCTTGTTTGATGATGAGCATCTAATCAGTGCTGCTGTAGTAACTGTTGGGAGCGGCAGTAATGGGAGGGTAGTCGTTCCCACGACGGCTCCACTTTAGACCCGTAACACACGGTTGAACAGGGGCCTCACTCTCTAAGTTCGAATCTAAAATTTCGTTGACCCGCAATTTTGCGTACAATACGCGCGCTGTTGTTTTTGTTTGTTTGTTTTTGGCACAGTACATACACACACACACTGAAAAAAAAACTGACTTATACATAACCAAACTTTCATCAACCCATAACACAAAAAAGTGACCACATAACTTTTTGCAATATGTAACCAAACCCAGTTGGCTTATTTTTCTGACAAACTATGTGTGTTGTGTATTGCTAAACAGTTTTTGCTACGTGCTATGAAAAAGCTTACGTTACTTTTGGCCTAACATTTGTTATAAATAAACAATTTGTTTGTTTTCCATTTGTAAAACACTTAGACTGGATGTAGTCAAAAAATTTGTTACTTTTTGTGTTTATTTAAATTCAGCAAAACTTTTGTGTTGATACATTGTTTACGTATAGCAAATCTTGTGTTAATTCTCTGTTTACCTATAGCAAAACTTTTGTGTTAATACTTGGTTTACATAGCAAAACACTTGTGTTAATATTTTGTTTACGTATAGCAAAACTTTTGTGATAATACTTGTTCACGAATAGCAAAACTTTGTGTTAATATTTTGTTTACGTATAGCAAAACTTTTGTGTTAATACTTTACTTAGGTATAGCAAAGCTTTTGTGTTATTACTATAGCAAATAAAAATTGTTATCCTTAATGCAGCTCACATACCTGCAAGTTCCTCAGTGAAGCTTACAGGCACGTGAACCACATTAAGAATAACAAATTTTATTTGCTATTATTTCTATAAAAAATGTAGTTGATGGAATAAAACAAAAAGATACATATCAAATGGTTTATTAAATGTTACAAAAACTATTATGTATCAGTCTTTCTTCACTTAATTCTTCATTAATCAATTAACCTTAAGTAACTAAAAAATAAGAATTATTCCACATAATTAAATTTTAAATATTAATAAGTTATAATGAATATTACAAAAATAACTACATTATATAAAAATAAATACAAAATATTATTTATTATTATTATCATTTATTTATATTATTAATTATTATTAAATATTAAATATAACACGCTTTCGTAACGTAAATGGTTAAATATTATGTACCTTGAGATTATCTCTTTGAGTGATGAACCCACAATAATCATAAAGGGTTGGAAAGTTAAGTCCATTTGTACATTTGTTTGAACATTTGTTTTGCGACTTTGTATGGTTTCTTCTATCTCCGCAGCGCTTATGTGGCAGATGAAGCTATCCAAAACTTCAAGTTTAGAAGGTCTCCACTGTTTTTTTGTCTTGTCTGTTTTCAGCAAGGAGGTTGTCATTTAAAGGGCAATACCATAAACGCAACCACATTCAAAACCTCTTCCGTGTCTGTAAGAGATAATTTAACATGTTAATGACTGTCATTGTAATATTAAAATACTTAATACTACTTCAAAGATTTAAAGAAAATTATCTCTTTAACTAAGTTCTTTTACTGATAAAAAAAAATCGATGACGCACCATGCTGGTTCATCATCAGCCTATTGCAGTCCACTGCAAGACGTAGGCCTCCCCCAGGGGGCGCCCCAAAGCCCGATCTCCCGCTTTCACCATCCAGTCAATGCTAGCTACCTTTTCTAGGTCATTGGTCCATCTGACCGGTGGACGTCCAACACTACGTTTGCCGAGCCCTGGCGTCCACTCAAGAACCCGTCTACTCTATTGGTCATAGGTTCTGCGACAGATGTGACCATGCTGAATGAATGTGAATGCATGGTTGAATTTGATATAAAGAATAACTTACCTTTGAAAGAAGCGATGTACGTTTCCAGACCCCATAGACGGAGTCTCAATTGAGGTTTTCAAACCTTTTAATAACTTCACGTACATTCACCACAAATATTACAATAAAACTATAATCTCTAGCAACATCGTGACTGTCTTTGCCGACGCGTAAATAAAAATGAACGAACACGAGCTGTCAAGTTTAGCGTCGATTCGGTTACAAATGTAAACAAAATGTTTTGTTAATAATAAACGAAAGTTTGGCTTGATATTACTAAAGTTCTTTTATTATTAAATAAACGTTAGGCAAGATGTTCTAACCTGCAGTTTTGTCACGCACTACAATATACATTATGTTATTTGTTACAAAATATTCATTTATGAATAAGCAAATTATTGCTGAACTGCTTTTTGTTGTGGCTTACAAAGACGTTGGCTGTACGCAAAATAAATACTTTTGTTGTATGTTATCAATATTATTGCTTAAATTGGACAAAACGGTTTATTACCCTGTAACCACTTGAATTTGCCTAATTCAGTATGTTTAGAGCTAATCAAAGGTTTATTTACTAATAACCCAACTTGAAATAACATAAGCGGTTTTGTCTTATAAAGACAAATCACTTTTGTTAAATCAAGTTAACTTTATTAGAATATTGTCAAACTTTGGTTATTCCTGAAATAGCCAAAGTATTTAGGTTAAATATTTTTTTCAGTGCAGCATTGAACCACGAATTACGGTCCGACGATGTTTTGGATGCGCTTAAAGAGTAAGGCTCCGGAACTGGGATGACGTTCGTTCTAGACTCTGGTTAGGAACAAGTTTTAAACCATAATCTATGTATAATTGATTACGCCTACACTTAATACCTACACGGGTAACTTCGCGACAAGATGAATTACTAAAAGATAATAAAAAACACTTATGACCACACAAACAAAAACATGTAATATATATAAATTACTCAAAAACGCTTTACAATAAAAACAAAGTATTTTTTTTATTTATCAATTGACTGTTATAATAATTAAATAAGCAAGCTCAACGCAGATGTTAAAGACTGTCATTTCAATTTGAGGCTTAATTAAGACAATGTACACTCAGAACAGTTGCTTGAGATATATCAATTTTAGTTCCGCCTTGTGTTGTAGGCTTTAGATAACGCCCGAAATCGGTGGAATAGCGTGTAACCTCTGTGGCTGAATAAAGCGCTCTTTTAACATAATTATGCAAAACATATTCGAGCTTGTTTGTATTGTATCATTTTCATACGGTGTTGTTTACTGTTATGATAATGACACTTATTTCAAACATAACATATTCTTTTGTTAGGACTCTTATTTCATTATTAATATTTTATTTCTTTACTAGCTGCCCGCCTGCGACTTCGTTCGCGTGAACGCTCCGTATATCCCGTGAGAAATTTTCTTTCATACAAACTTTATCCTGACAATCACAGACTCAACAAAAAAGAATCATCCAAATTGGTGCAGCGGTTCTTAAGTGATGCGCGTACAAACATTTTGGAAATTGATTTTTATTAATATAGATTAATTTCTTTGTTGGAAGTCAACTAGAGATCAAAGATAACAAATCATCATAGATAAAAATAGCTACACATATAAATGAGTGAGTTTTGACCCTTGTGCCGACTTTCCCTGTTTGTCGACTTTACTGAAATATCATACAACGATTACCCTTATGCCAAATTTTCATGTTTCTTTGAGTTTGGTTCCTTTATGCCGACTTTTACTTGATGCCGACTTTTATAATTAATCCATGTTTAGGTTTAGAATGCCGAAACAATAAATATCTTCGGTTTAAGAACCGCAATGCCGACTTTTTGAACAGTCGTGTGCAGTAGTGTCTTAAAATTGCCTTATAAATACGTGATTAATTTTATTTAGCACAGGAACCTTTTGAATTCTTGATCATGAAACCGTTAAACTTAGAAAGTGATTTCAATCGATAACTGTGTCGTTACAAGAGTTATCATTGCAATTGGTTAAATGAACAAAATTCAAAACAACTGAGCGATCGAAAGTGGTCTTTGTATTGCTAAACAGTACACGAATCGGCTTGGATCGTGACTCTCAGACGGTCAACTTTCTTGGTGTCGCTGTTAACAATGAGTTACGCCCACGACGCATGCTAAAACAATTTCTGTGTCAATTTCTTTAACGACACTTGGGTCCTTTCGGGCCCTGGAGTATTCTCGTGAGTTTTGTTTACGCATTCAACTTTTACATTTCGAACGTACACCGAGGTGTTTGTTCGCGATGTAGCATTCTGCTTCTGCCTCTGTCTAGCATATGGTAATTCAAAGAGTTATAGTAAAAAAAAACAAAAAAAAACAAATGCAGAGTTTTTTAAAGGAAAGTCTTGACTCACTCACTCACTAACTCATCAAGGCTGTTCACACCCACAGGACTTGGACTCACAGTTGACCATTAAAAATTATTGTATTTACTTATATAACACACAACGTATTAATATACTTCAGACACCTCAACATAGAAAACTGTAGACTAACCTGGTCAAGTTTAATGCCAGCAATACCCAGGTTTGTTTTGTTTGTGCATTCTCGTCCAAGGTAACTCCCTTCCTTACTCCTCCCTCTCTTCAGAACTCTCCGTTACCCATTTTGGTAAACCTCAGCATTCTTGGCATGGACATCGGCCAGGAACTGAATCCAAAATGCTACATCGAGAGTGCTATTTTAACTGCCTTCCGTAAGTTGGGTATTCTCAATAAGGTGAGGCGGTTTTTCACTCCCGAGCAGCGCTGTTTGCTGTACAAGACTCAGGTGCGATCGAGTATGAAGTATTGTTTCCATCTATGGGACGGCTCCGCTAAATACCTCGTCGATGCACTTGATAGACTGCAATGGCGAGCGGTACGCATTATTGGAGATGCTGAGGTTACAGCCTCTCATGAGGACCTCCAGCTGCGTAGAGACATTGCTTCCCTCATTGTCTTCTACCGGAATTACTACGGAGAGTGTTCTGAAGAACTTTTTAATCTTATCCCGCTCTCTCCTTTCCTCTCCCGGACTACACTTGCTGGTCTTAGGAACTACCATCATACTGTACAGACTATCAGTACTCGTACCAAAAAATTTGGCAAGTCGTTCATCTGAAAGACCATTCGGCTAGAAAATATTAAAAAAAAGAATGATTAAAATAAATTTTCGGGGATTAAATAAAGATGTACCTATTATTTTACTGTTGGTTTTCTTGCATTTGTGATTCATGTCGCGAGTTAAGTCTCCGAGTGGCAGCGATGATGTTGCATTCAAATTGTGAGTTGATGCTAAGAAAAAGAAAAGTAAATTTTTAGAGCGGCTTAGCCAACAATATTTTTTTTATAAAATGTTATCCATGTTTTTTATTAGTGGAAACGATTCTACTATCAATTCTGTACAAATTACAGAGTTTGAGCAATAACATTAACACGTTGTATACGTTGAAATGAAACACTTTTTTACGGATTAACTCGCGTTTAATTAGTAAATTAAACGCGAGTTAATCTGTAAAAAAGTGTGTATATTGCTCGCTTAAACCTCAGAAAACAATACGTTGTATACGAATAACCCTTTATTCATTTTACACAAAAAGTAATTTAACATTAAATCTATTTCATTACAAAGTATAAACTCTAGCTGAAATTAATTGCGGCACTCGCTCAAAGTTAGCGCTGTACAACTATCTGCCTAACAACGGGCGTAAGTTAACTCGTTAGTGTTTTACAATACAAAGTTGCTTTTACTATACAAAGCTTCTGCTTGAAACAATGATATTGTACGAAACGGAAACAGTTTATCGGGCGTTGGCTTGGTACCTACTTTCTACTTACTTCATATGATAGGTGAGCTGTGTAGGTGGAGGATCATTAAAAGTATACTACCAAGCCATCTCTTTCCTTCAGAGCCGTAAAAGGCGACTACATACATACATACATAATAATCACGACTATTATCCCCGAAGGGTTGGAGGGTTAGACAGAGACTAGGCAATGAGGACAGCAAAAGCAGTGCTCTACAATAGTCCACTTTTCACCAAGTAGCGACTGCACGAATGCTCAGCATGACAGGGGGCGAGCTCATCGCCGCCCTATTATGTTGAATGTCTGTACAGTCTAACAGACTAATAACTGCACATACATCGAACAGAATAAGCGGCGGGCTCACCACCTGTTACGCTGAGCACATGTGCAGTGGTCACAGTTTACATTTGGTGAACGTGGACTGCGGCAGTGGACAGCTTTTGCGGTCCCCAGTGCCTAGTGTATGATATATGGTAATAGGTAGGCAGTTCTACGTTTTTAACTGAATTTCAATAAGTGATGACATTGTTAGAGTCATAAGTTTAACTATTCATACGTGTAACATACTTGTTACTTATAATATGTTTATATGGGTGCCATTCGGTTCGCCTAAAATTTTTAGTTCTAATTTCATATGGCCGAACTATGTTGGCAACTTTTAACGCACAATAATTGTCTAGCCTAACAGTTGTTTTCGCACTATTATACCTAAAAATTGAAAACCCTAATTTTAGAATATTAAATGCACTAAAATGTATTGGTATAACTTTCTTTCGGCATTATGAAGATTAGGTAGGCCTCTAGTATTGAAAGCTCTAATTTATTATTATTATTAAGTAAGTTCCAACTTTAATATGTTTTTATTAGACAACAGAAATACTAGCTACCCTACTCCTGTAGGTCACGTGATAGGTTACAAATTTAAGACCATCATGACGCTGCGCTTCGCGATTGTCTTGGCGATAAAAAGTTTGGCGAAGTAAAAATAGGTTTAACACATTTAGGAAAAGTAAAAATGTGCGAATAAAAATTAAGGTTTGTATGCCATTGACAATTAGGAGTACAAAAAATTCGGCGATCCAATATAGACCCGCTTATATACTTGTCCCATTGCTGGGACAAAGTTTACTTATTTGAATTCAAATTACAGCTACAATGGTCAATACTCATGGCTTAATCACTGTCCATATCTACTACTATAGCAAAAAGTCATTAAATTAATGCACATTTTATGTAAGCCACTCGATGAGATGATAATGAACAAGAGTTATTATACTTCCAACCATTTTAACCAGAATGGTGGGCAAATAAGATATGGTAACTACCAGCAAAAGGAAATAAAGTTTAGTTACGAATTCCGCCAATGCCTTCTCAACTTCGCATACGAAAACATTTTTACACATAAATTTCATTCGAAATGTATACACACGTTCTGCGATATTTTTGTGTTTTTGAACCATTCGAAACTAGATGGCCGACAATGTAAAATAAGAAATATTTTATTCAACCCACGTAGAAGCATTTTGTGAATATGGTGTAATAATTGTACTCAGTGTCATGAAAAATAACTGTACAAAATTAATCATCATAATCAGCCTATAAACATCGCACCCAACTACTGCAGTGCGATTCTCTAAGTTAAAGCCGCGGTAGCAGCGGCTGCCGCAGCGCTGAGAATTGACTCTGTCTTTTTCATATTCATAGAATTGGAAAGAGACAGCAAATCACAGCCATTCGCGTCTACCTATGTGTCGCTTGGAGAATCGCATAGCTAGGCACAGGCTCTCTCGCATAGACAACAGCAAAAAGGAAGTTTAGTGGGCCCTAACATACCAGGCTGGCAGCAAAATATTATTTAAGTACTAATATTTAGGTGAAGAAACTACACAAATAAAAGTTAAAGCCACTTTTAAATTTGATACTTTTTATACAGATCTGCTATTTTACATATTATTTTGGCTTGGCGTTTTTTGCCGCTTCCACCCTGGTCACAATGAGACTAAAAATATGTAAATTAGACCGTATAAAAGTTCAAGATTAAATTATATTATCATAAGTTTCGAAAATGTTCTCAGATAAGTATATGACTGGTATATGTCATCAAAGATTGCATATACATTCACCAGCAGAGGCTGTTGAATGTATGTGTAGTCTTTAGCCGTTAGTCGCCTTTTGCGACACCCAAGGAAAGAGGTGGGTCGGTAATATTCATTTAATGAACCGCCACCACACATTTGTCGCTACCACGTAATATATATATATATTTTACTGGTAACGGGTAAGCGCTTGGTCTTCATCTCAACTGATGGTAAGTGACGATAAGATCGAAGGTGGAAGCGCGCTTCACCCGGAATCCTCAACCACTGAGGAACTGGCTATCTTATCTCTAACTGTCGGAACACGACTATGCTATAAACATCGTTGTTATGGCGACAGACTTAGATAAGATGGTGGTAGCTAGCCAGGCGGACTTAACAGCCCTACCACCAACCAAACCGAGCACACAAAGATGTACCCCCCGCTGGGAATCGAACCTCCCGGGTTCGATTCCTCTGGGTCTGGAACCGGTGGCTTAGCCACTAGACCATGGAGGCGGTTCTAGGCGGCGGAGGTATTTGCTACGAAAGACGGAATGATATTGAAAATTAGGTCTTAACTTTAAATCACCAATTTAAAGTTCGCTTAGTGACGTATGTCAATTAAATTTACTAATGTCAATCTTATACATTTTGATGTCATTTTAATAACACAATGCAAAATTCTGAAATATAATGTTACAAACAAATGAGTGGGGCTAGGAAGCTGTGTGTCGGTCGCCATTTGTTTGTCTTATCTTAGCTAACGGGGTGGAATTAACGAGGCATTGCCTCCAGAGCTTTTGCCCGACTCGTATTAGGACCCGTTTTGTTAACACTTTTTGTCGATAATAAGATCCTTATCGATATTTATAGGGCAATCAGTTTTACTTTATCACCAGTTGCCATCTTAACGTAATCGATATGGGTGCCTTGCCTTTGGTATATTGTTAAAAGGATTTTAAAGACTGACTTTAATTTTACGTTATGTATTCTGAGGTATCGTACCCTTTGCAGGGTCCGTAGTTAAGGAAAGACCACTGTAACTCTGTCTCCCTGTAACCACAAACCTTGCAAAGGGTCCTTCAAACAAGGCGTGAAGAAGCACTTTGTGGGCCGGCAGAGTGAGGGTGACTGATGCTACGTCTCTTACGCTGCACCAGTTGTCCTCGCGTCTGGACTACATTTCCACTTAACATCAGATAGAACTCCACATAACACAGATTTCCACTTAACATAATATTATATAGAGGAAAGATTTGTTTTTTTGTTTGAATGGAATACTATTTTGATTGGAATGCTAACAGAAAGCAATTCAGAACAAAGAACATCATTAATTATATTATAAATGCACCAGCAACATCAAAAAATACTGACATTAAATAATTTTTATTTTCAATATTTTTAACATAGAATAACAACGCATAAAACGATAGTCTCGTATTAAAAAATTGTCAAGGCGTGAGGCAAGAAAAAAATGGATGTAGGAGTAAGTTACGCGTACTATCTCGGCGATACGCACACAAGTGTACAAGTAATATTGCTAGAGAAATCAGATTTGCCCCAAAAGTAAGGGCAGCTACTGGGCCGATTTAGAAAATTCTTTAACTACTAGAAGGCTACATTCTTCCCAAGTAACATAGGCTATATTTTTCCCGACATTCCCACAGAAACGGGTACCACGCGGGTAAAACCGCGAGGATCCGCTAGTGTTAAATAACCTCACTATCTCTAATATACACTGTGGTTTGTTAATAAAAGAATACTAATACTACTACTTCTCTTGCTTGTCGTAAAAGGCTGCACATCCAACAGTAAAAAGCGACGATGGGCTCATCACCTTTCCCGTTGAGTACAGTCACGAGCAAAAATATGTATACAATTGTAACTCTTAATACAATGGATTAAGAGTCAAAGTGTATACATATTGGTTTTTTTTTATACTAAGCCCGGCAAATGATCAAACTCCACCGGATGTTAAGTGGAAATGAAGTCCAGGCGCGAGGACAACTGGTGCAGCGTAAGAGACGTAGCATCAGTCACCCTCACTCTGCCGGCCCACAAAGTGCTTCTTCACGCCTCGTTTGAAGGGTCCTTCTATGTCATAGGTAGGAGGGAATACGTGTGCTGGAATCATCTTTTGGAAGTGCGGCAAAGAAACGAGTCACCAAATTTCTTTGTGCGTGATGCAATGTTAGAGACTGTAAATTGGTGACTCCGGAGAGCAGCACGCGTACTCCTATGGAAGAAGGGAGAAAGAGGGATGAGGTCAAAGAGATCATCAGAGCACTCGCCATGGTATAAACGGTAAAAGACGCTGAGTGACGCAATATCTCTACGCAATTGCAAAGGCTCGAGAGTTTTAGTGACCTCCGCATTGCCGATAATGCGCACAGCGCGGCGCTGCAATCTGTCCAAGGCATCGAGAAGATACTTTGCGGAGCCGTCCCAAAGGTGAGAGCAATACTCCACGCAAGACCGCACCTGTGTCTTGTATAATAGACACGACTGATCAGGCGTGAAGAATCGCCGCACCTTGTTCAGGACACCGAGTTTACGTGAGGCATTTTTAATCACGGTTTCGATGTAGTCCTTTTGGTTCAGATCGCAGCGGATATCCATACCGAGCATGTTAATACTGCTCTGCAGGCCTAGAGATGTACCCTGAAGAGAGGGAAGGGGAAGGAATGGCGACTTTTTCGCCGTGAACGCGCATACCTGTGTTTGCTTGGCATTGAACTCCACCAGATTATGGGAGCCCCATTTAGAAATGAGATCCAGCACCCGATCGAGCTCAGTGACAAGATTTGCTCGCTCCATTTCGCTGTCTACCCGCCCAGCCGTTGGGTGACCGTTATATCCCCCATGCACTGTGCTCGCTACTATAGTCCGTTAGTCGCCTTTTACGACACCCTATTCTATGTCGCTACCAGCACTGCCACGACCCAAGGGAGTTATTTATAAACAAGAGGAACACGATATAAAACACATAGTCTTAGTACGAACAGAGAATGATGTACAGGGTGTCCCATAAAGAACGTGCCAAACTGAAGAAGTAGATAGATATTGAGGTGATCAGTTAGTTAAAAAAATTACCTTTTTTAAAAAAAAATATTGCATGGGTTCATTCTCATAGAGTTCGACTTTGACAAAAAGCTACCATTAGAAGCAACCATAGTATATTAAGGAGCTTATAGGCAAAGTGACTTCCGCATTCTGGTTAAGCAGGCAGCTAAATAAGCAAACCTTCTTAAATGCCAATGGGTGACCAGATGTTTTTTGTTATTATTTATTTATTTAATTTTGTTAGGTCTATAAACAGGCAGGAAGGTACTCGTATTTATGACTAGCTCCTCAGAAGGCTAGTTAAGTCTAAGTTAATTAATTAATGTATTTATTATTTGGACAGTCAAAAAAAACATATACTAACAAAAACAATGATACTGTTACAAACATAAGCCTTATCTAAACACAGTTTTTACTTACAGACAGCCACGGCATGCGTTGTGTACTATTGAAATCATTAATAAAACTAATTAAATATATCTAAAATCTAATGCCTTAATGAGGTGTAACCAACCCGCATTGGTCCATCAGTGGTTGTTATGAGCTGATCTACCCTACTTATACTAGTACTAACTAGTAAGTATCTTGTCCCAGCAGTTAAACGTTTATGGGCTTATGATGATAACGGACATATCTACTTCATCGTCATCGGCAAGTCGTTCCTCTGTAAGACCATTCGGCTTTGGAATTCTCTGCCGGCGCATGTGTTTCCCAGCTCTTTTAGTCCCGGGTCTTTTAAAAGAGGCGTGAAACGGCATTTATGCAGGCCGTCATGATGGGTGCGTTTGTTACCGTGCTTGTTCCACAGTGAGAAGGGCTCTCATAATTTTGAACTGCATCGGCTGCTTACCATCAGGCAGGATGTGGTCACTATGACGAGCCACATAAAAAAAAAGATATTGTGGCGGGTTTTAACGACAGCCATCTCACGACGAGACCAACGGATTTACGTGCCATCTGTAACACGGAAGAGCTTGAGATGTTTTTAATTTGGTCACCAATCCTGTGACCCGACATTCGAAAAGTTGCTTAACTGTAGGTCGCGAACCGAACGACTTAGCTGCGCCATCAAGCTGTGTTGACTTGAGTAATCTTGATCTGATTATCATTTACTGCCGTTGCAGTTGCAGTTGTGTGGAATCCATATTGTATAGGAATCACGAATTGGAAGAATCGCATTAGTGCAATCGATCGCATAATTCCATGACACTCCTACACAGTTAGAATATTTTATACATAATATACACAACAACATACAATTGCATTAAATATAAATACGTACTAGCAAATGCACTCGTCGATGCTATGAGACTTTTTACAAAACATTTACCTATCAAATTGCACTGGTGTTAGTGGATTTTAATGACTGAAGTCTCATCTAAAACATTCATAATTATCATAAAAAATTAAGTTATCTGTGTTATATTACAGTAAAATCATATGCGGAAGTAGCAAAAGGCAGGCACGAACACTCATCGGAGCCCTGACCGGGCACTATGCCACAAAACAAATGCTCCATAGAATGCAACTACTGGCAAGAGACAGCTTGTGCAGGGTATGTGGGGAGAGAACGGAGTCCATGCAACACTTACTGTGTGACTTTGACTCCCTTGCTAGGAAAAGAATGAGTCTCCTGGGAATGGCCTACCCGATAAGATTTTAGGCTCTTCGCCCTCAGAGACATTGCCAAACTTATGGCAGTCACTAATACTCTTTTTCACAGAGGAAACAGAGTAATAGGACGGGGTTGCACAAAAGATCCCAATGGGTCGACGTGCTGCTGCGAGAGGGAGACCTCTGCAGGTCCCACTAAGATCAGATAAGATAAGATATATTACAGTACAATTGTAACATACAATCTTCTCAAATGCGACATAACAAATACAATCAAGTTTTTATTGTCTCAAACGATAATATAAAGTTTGAGAATCTCTTTTAAGTATCAAATATAATAATATGAAAGTAAAGTATAGCCCATATCATACATATAATACAAGTATAGTATTTTTTGTCCCCCAGAAAGTCATTACAGCGCCGACAGCTAGACGTGTTCCCATTATAATTCCCGGCGCGCTGCACATAACCGCGAAAGTAATAGTGGTGCCATTACTTAAATGTATGCCTTTCTTATTTTTACTGTAGTAGGCCGGGATGTGACTCCTTAACGATACCTTAAGAGCCTGTGACGTTTCTCTTTTTCCTTTGACACTGACAACACTTTAAAATTTTTACGTTTGACATTATATGCTTAATACAACTTAAAGTAAAACATTTTATTTCTATCTACGTGTATCGCTACGCCAAGCAGCAGCATATTAGCCAGCAATGTATTTCGGTATGAAGGATATTACTTTATTGTAAGACGTTATTTTGCCTTTACATACAGCGTGTCTCAAGAAATAGGATCACGCGGAAGTCTAGAGGTCTCTACCTCTAGACTTCCGCTTGCCCCTATTTCTAAAATAAACGAAAATAAACAATCATTTATTTTCGTTATATTTCACCTCGCCTCACTTAATAACTTTTTAGACTAAATACGCTTAAGCTCAAAATTAAATATGATACCGTAAAGATAGCTCTATTAAAGTTTGCAGGGCAAATAGCTCATAGAATTTGGAAGTTTTTAAAATTATTTAAAAAAATATTTGTACAGACACTTTATTTTTTAAATCGCACTCGAAAATTTTGTTTTTGTTTATGCAAGATATGTTATTCGCCAAATTTAAAAAAAAAATCAAGTATTTACTTTCATAATTGAAATCCCTGTTACCAATAATATCTTATAAATCAGTTTTTGCTAAAAAAAAATTTAAAAAAATATTAACTTGAAAAGTACGAAAAATCGCGAAACATACGAGTACATGGGGAAGATTCAGGTAGACCTAGTGATGCTCGAATTCTAGACTTCCACTTGACCCTATTTCTAGGGACACGCTGTATAAATATATACATATGTATATCAGGTAGGTAAAACGGAACTGGCTAATGGCGTCTTAAACAAAGCCTTACTGGCAAACCAATGTCTAGATAGCTCAGTTGGAAGAGATACCACCCGGATAGCTAAATTAAGGGTTTAGAGTCCTATCTGACGACCTCTAGACACTCTAAGCAGCAATGTAAACGTGATACCGGCCCCGTGTGGTATAGCGGCTAACTAAAATAAAACTACCAATCCCTCTCTTCCCTTGGGTATAGTAAAAGGCGACTAACGGACTAAAGGCTGCACATACCTTTAACACAGAGCGGCGATGGCCTCACCAACTATCACGCTAAGCATTTGTGCAGTTTGTTTATATGGTACAACATGGACTATGGCAGTGGACTGCTTCTGCAGTCCTCAATACCTAGTCTCTGACTTACCCTTAGGGGGTAATAGTCAAGAATCTATTTATGTGTGTGTAAACCTGATACAGTCGCGTTGCCGTAGCAATGCAGCCACTAGCCGTCTACCTTTATATACAAGTAAATGCGACTACGCTACAAACGCGCGAAGAAGTCGCGCGTTTCAATAACGCGATGAATAGCATCATCCCTTTCTAACTGTATTCAAGCAGAGATTTGAGTTTGAGTTTGGTTTTAGAATACGAGCCTAATGCAGGACGTCATGCGATTTTTCTAGTGATATTTACACTTTGGAAATATTAATAATAATATCATTTTACGGTCAGAGGTGGCGCGACGCCAGAACCGTCGTGCGAGCCACTCGACCACGGAAGTCGTCATCGGAAATGTCTTTTGAAATGAAATCTATTGACACAGGGCAATAAATGTGAGGCGTCAGAGTCTATCTCGTTATGTGTATTAATATCACTTTGGCTGTATGCTGACTGCTTAGGCATAGTCGGTAGACTACATGCTTAGCTGCTTCAGTCTAAACCAATAATAGTTTTTCTGTGACTAAACCAATAACAGTTCGGTTTTCTTTGTGAAATTCATTAACATGAAGAAGTAAAGTGCCGCCCCCCCTTCCCCTCCTGATGTTATGGCGGTCTACCTACTAAAACACCGGGATAACCTTGTCATTTTGGGACTAGACCGATGGTGTAGCTGAAAGTGGGCAGGCTGTTGCATATATAGTTGCATATAATAGCTTTACCAACTAACGACAGATTAATTTAACTTCTTACACTGCCACATACTTATAGTTTAACAAACAGATATGATATCATTGTTGAAACTATATGTTGCTAAAGCACAAACATATACAAAGTTGCTTGCAAGTAAGGTATTCCAGTCATAAATTACGGGATAGCTGGTAGGGTTGTCGATAACCAAAATGACTATTTAAAAGCGTCATCGTGCCGGTCGGGAATGTCTTTTGAATTACGACGCTCTTTCATGAAGCTTTAAATAAAAGATTAGAAGAAAGAGTAGAATTATAAATGTCTGAGGGACCACGTTTCCAAAAACTATTACTAAATCAATGATTTACATTTATTTAGCAGAAAAGTACTCATGACTGTTGTATGAGTTCTTGCTTGTAAAATCAAAATCAAAATTTATTTATTCAGTAAGCTTAAAATAAGCATTTTGAATCGTCTAAACTTAAATTTACTTCTCTATACGGATGGCTGGGCACCCACCCACCCACTCCACCCATTCAGGACGTCTTTTAGCTGTGGAGAAGAACGGGCGCAAGAAACTCCACAGCCTTATATTATTATAGAAGTAGCTTTATACTATTAAGAAGTAGTTTTGTATGTTGATGATAGGAATCTGATGATCTTCAATGATAAACTTGTAGAGAAAAAAACTTTGTTTATAACGTAATTCTCACAGTGTTTCAATAAATGATAGAATAAACTGCTGATGCCAATGAGAGCGCGAAAGGCGGTGAAACCTGAACATATACTAAAAATATGCACAGCACATTTTTAGTGTATGTTTTTTTACTTGCATATTAGTTATTTTTTTATTTATAGTTTGTTAATTTCATTTTAATTTGGTTAATTTTGTATTGTTGTGTTGATGTGAAACCAAGTAAACATTTTTGATTTTGGTTTGGATACCAGCCCTGCTAGCGTCTTATAGGGGCTCCTTACAATTTGCTTATGTTAGACCGCGCCTCCGGGGATCTGCACATTGTAACTTGCCCAGGACCTGCTCAGCATAGTAATAACAGAGTAGGGGACGCTGGTGACGAAGTTTCATTCGGCTCATCAATTATTTGACCACCGGATTTGGCACGGTTCCTTGCGCGTTATGTCGCTTTTAAAGCCACTAAATGATTAAAGCGAGTAAAACTTAGAGTATATATTAGAGTAAGATATTGAAACGTTACAAAAATTACTGCTTCAGGTGGGAAAGTCTTTTTTTTAACGTTTTAACTTCTTAGAGTATGTTTGAGCATTATTAACGCAAAAAACATTAAATATTATTAGATTAAAGCGAGTCTCCCAATCAATGTTACAGAGAATATTAAGGCCACATTTGGACTATTGACGAAAATCTTCCTTTATACGGGTATTAGTTAAGTTTGGAAAAATACTTTTTGTAGCAAATAATTTGAATTTTTATTTCTATTGTAATTGATAAGTTTAATTGTCATCATAACCACTCTTACTTAACAATGGTAATAACATTTCGAATGTTAGTTATCATCATTTCAATAAAACAAAAAGTTACAGGAATAAAATAAAAGCCAAAACGCATACGATAAACGGCATATTATCATGACATTAAAAATTATGATTGCTCAAATACGACAAATACATCAGAAAATGCCGTTTAATAATTGAGCTGACATGTACGAGTATTTTTTGTCAACACTGTCGCCAAATGTAACGTGACCGTAACGTGACAGTTCTCTCCTCAATTACCGCGAATACTGATGGTTTGAGAACCCGTGTCACTGTCAATAATAATAATAATTTGATTGACCTTTTTCAAATCACTCTATTAGGACGTTGTATTACTTTTACCAGGCTGTCACGCATCGGGTTATATCCATGAACTTAAGTTTAAGTAATATTATGTCCATGGTTATATTTGCCGAGAGCACCAGCGGCAATTACAATTAGCAGGATCATAGCAAAAGACAGAATGTGCTTTCAAAAACGAAGTCAGAAGTAGGGTGCGAGTTTTTTCTTACACTAAAAGTTATGTATTTTGTTTTATTTTGTTTATTAAATTATAGTCCAGCCTTGCATTCATTTTTTGAAGTCCTACCTAAGCCAATGATTTAACAAGAGACCATGTTGTATGTTGGAATAACATGACTGTATCATCAGAGGTAATGATTTTTGAATCCGGTAGTTCAAAATTACAAAGATTACTCACATAGATTAGGAACAGCGTAGGTCCAAGTGCCGAACCTTGAGGGATTCTTAAATTTATCTTTAGCTTAGAACTTAGAAAATCTCCTATTTTTACGGTTTATGACCAGTTATCCATCCAAAGCAGATTATTTCTTTCTAAATATTGGTTATCAGAGATAATAATATATTTGTCTTAAAAAATTACAAGCCTATCTATTCATTACTTTTTCTAAAGTTAGTCGGCTAACTGGTCCGTCTTAAGCATGAGGTAGGTACCGAGTTCGAATCCCAATATCCGCCATGTACCAATGACTTTTTTTGTGGTACGTACCGATTTCACTCCGATGCTCTTACGGTGAAGGAAAACATCGTGAGCAAACCTGCACACTCAGGCGACTGAATGTGTAACCATGATCCAAGCTGGTCAGGTTCCCCTGTTAACAGGGTCACGGAGATCAGACAGCAGTCGCTCCACTGTTATTACCTGATCTCCCCAATCCTGGATCATGGTCCAAAGTTATGGATGTAGAGTTGGCGATACATCAAGCTGCCCACCATTTTTTTCTAATCTATGGGAACAAGAATTAATAAAGAAACTTATTTTATTTTAAAAGAAAAGAGGTAGCCTTAAATGTTTCGCCTACTGTACCATTGCCAAGTAAAAAATAATTCCTCAGTTAGAAAAGTAGGTAGGTATAGGTAAAAATAGGGTTATGAATTTCATAAAGGTATTGTTTCTAGAGAACCCTAAACTCAAATATAAATGCTATTATCAGTCGGTATTAGATTTCTATGGTGAAGTTAATACCGACTAACAACACTCGGTAATAGCTTCATAAACAAGTTTGGTTGGGCGTATTATTGTAATATACCTCAAATTCAATTCATCAATTGATGTCGATTCGATTAAGGCTGTTTGGTGCTTGCTTCCTTTGCCGCCTACGTGCAAAGAAAAGTTAGCTTAAAAACGGTGGTCGTTCAACGATAACTTTTTTTCCCGCCGACACGTAAGGACGCTTAAAATACGAGCGGCCTGTTTAAAACTCTTCGCGTTATTTATGGTGAACAGTTTCGTGTGTGTGTGTTCCTGGTCAAGTTCCACCCTGCAGGGTCATTGGACATTGTGTTTGAAGACGTTCCTGTGCAAATTTATTGCTGCTAAGCTGACTGCTAAGACTGACGGTGCGGTGCGCGTTGTGAGCTGGTCGCACAAGGTTAGTGGGTACTGACAACTTAGTTGAATCGACAGTTAGCAAGGGATATAGAACTTAAAAATTACTCATAGCTGTAATAAACAGCATTACATACTCCAATTACGATCCCGCATGTAGTCAACTATTTACACGTTGCTACATCATATTTATGGTCCTTCTTGAGCTCGGATATTGTTCTAGCATATTACAATATCATTTAGTTACTTATTACCGAGAAATGGCTTGTTTTCACCATCGGTGATAGCTTCATCCGCTATAGAGTAAATAATCTAATTAAATCACATTTAATTTTATCCCTTAAAGTAATAACTTAAGTTAACAATTCATTATGATTTATCATTCTTCACTTTTCATCCTAAAAAAAAACGATAATTTACCTATAAATTTTAGCCGTTTGTGTCGCTGGTGGAGAGACACTTGCCCGCTATTTTTGTCTCGTACCAGGGGGGTTACTCTCGAACGCAAACTCAATCTTAATACAATTCCAATGCGATTAATATGTATCGATATTAGGATAAGTAAAGATAATTCCGAAACGCCATCTCGATAATAATTTGTTCAATCAATTTCCACGCAATTTAATTCCAATGTGGCGCTATTGTCGCTTACGAAAGTACCATTTGACATTATTAAGATTTGTGATTGGAAATTGATTAATGAAATTCTGTTTCAAGAGTAGCCTACCAGGATACGTTTGTTTACACAATTCTTTGACCACGGCTAATATTTCGGTTCGACGCGATTCTATTTCGGCGTGCAGTGGTACTGGGGGTAGCGATGCGCATATGTCTGGCACAGACTATAGCTCGTTAGATTAGTTGTTAAGTCTTAACTATAAGTTAGTTAACTGTTTTATTATTATACTCTTTATTAAACATATATCTTAAGAATTTTTTTTTACAATATTTTATATAAAAACATATTTACAATATAAAATATTATAAAAAACTTAACGTAGGTTGCCACCGGCAGCGGGGATAGACCCAAGCTATCGGTGGTTAGGGCTGCAGAGTGAGGAACCTCCTCACAATACGTGCCGTGTCAAGGAGTACTGCCTTCTGTATCTGTCCCTTGACCCAACCTTTTAGCGAGAGCCTCTCTAGATGTTGATCGAGGCTCTAAGCTATAAGACCATGTGCCGAAACGACTATCGGTACAATAATAGTTGAATCCACATCACACATGGCGGCAACCTCGTGAGCCAAGTCAAGGTACTTACTGAGCTTGTCCTTCTCGGCTTTCACGAGGTTCTCGTCATGAGGTATGGTGATATCAACTAATATTGCTTGAAACTATTTTAACGGGACCTAACACGATTAATTTTTGTAAGTAAGTACATATCTACTTACTGCTTGACGTTTCGGCCGCAATGCTGCGGCCGTGGTCACAAACGAACTGCCCATCCCGTTAAAATAGTTTTAATGCAATGCAAGGCGACAGTTTAAAGTCTTATAATATTGCTTGGCGCTGAGATCGGTCGATCACCACGATATCAGGCTTATTGGCGACAATAGTCCTATTCGTGATGATAGAGCGATCCCAGTAGAGCGTTGCATGACCATTTTCGAGAACTGGTGCAGGTGCGTACTTATAGTACGGCAACCTCTGATTCAACAAGGCCATATTGAAGAGCAAGTTGCTGGTGAATTATTCTGGCTACTTGGTTGTGTCTGTGCAAATACTCTCCGTTAGCAAGATGAGAACGACCGGAAATAATATGTCGGAGTGATTCTCCAGGACGGCGGCATGCCCGACAGATGTCGACCGTACCGTCCTTCATAATATATTTCCGGTAGTTATTCGTCTTGATAACTTCATCTTCAATGGCACAGACAAAACCTTCGGTTTCCCCAAAGAGGTCACCGAAACGTAGCCAGTTCACCGAGGCAGGCAAATCTACATCAGGCCCAGTTAGAGCCTGATAGTAGCGCCCGTGTAGCACCTTGCTTCCATATGTCCTTGCGATCGAGAGTGCTTAGCACCACTGGTTTGCGCCAGTTTTCTGTTGCCAAGGAGAGCGGCGTAAAGTGTCTATCAACTGCCACGACATCCAAATGCATCCCACACTCACTGTTAAGGAAATAATCCCTGAGACTGCACACCTCACGGTTATGTAGGTCCTTGGCATTTAAAAAGCCGCGACCCCCACATCTCCGCGAATGTACAGCCTCATAACAGATGAGCGCGGGTGTAGCATTCTGGAAGTCGTGAGCATTTGACGGACTCTTCTATCCAAAGCGTGCAATTCGGTCTGAGTCCATCTTAGTATACCAAAGGAGTATGTGAGCAGAGGCATAACCCAGCCATTAAAAGCACGCGACTTATTGCCACCCGATAAAAGACTGTTAAGTACTTTTCTCAGGCGGCAAAAGAATCGCTCCCGTAATGACTGTTTTATGTACCTGTCCGCAACACCCAAAGACTAACTCTTAAATTTCCTCTTAGGAAATAACCTAAAACTACTAAACTTAGAACTTAAGGGTTTCTAAAATTATCGGACACTATTCCGAAAAAATTTTTGAAATTCGACCAAAAACAAAGAAAGTCAAAAAGACTTAGAAAAATTTCGACCAAAACTTCAAAATTTACATTTTTTCAAAATTCAATATTATAATACCTTATACCTAAAAACACCCAAAAAACCAAATTTTGCAAAAATTTTTCTTATTAAAAACTTATAAAAAATTAAATTTAAAATTAGCTAACCTAACCTAACCCTAACCTAACTCTGACCTAACTTAGGATGGAGATTCCGTATGAGAATGTTCCAAGTCCACCATTTGAGCGTTCTCATTGGGAACCAGGGAAGACCTTTGAAGATGCGTTCCTCGACTACACCGGTCGTATAAAACGGGCAGTTACGGAGGGCAAGTCGGTAACAAGAGCCAATAAGGAAATAATCCTCGACTCCACGGCAAGACTTGAACATGCCCTCGAACTCTTCAAAGCAACAGCAGCTGCTTACTCTCCACGTCCGCAGCCTGAGCCTGAACCAGAGTTTTCCTCCACTCAGGAGCACATCAGCGAGGACAGCGTGAGGGAGTTGGGCCACAAGCTGGACAACAGCGTGAGCGCCGTAGTCGCGATGCAGAGCGAGGCAACGGCGGAGATCCGGCAAGAGGTGACCCAAAAGGTCAACGAGATGTTGGCGCAGCAGGCGCGTCTCGACGATCTTGTGCGGCTGACCGCCAATATGGTCACAGCCGCACTGAAAGAGGCTCCTCTTGCCCAGGGTCCGCCGACCGGCGCTCGCACTGCTTCACAGGTCCAAGAAGCCTTGCTCCCGAGTGCTCCCTCCTACGCTAGCGTTGCTGCCAGGGCTATACCACCTACGCCCAAAACTCAACCCGCAATCATAGTATCGTCGTATGACTGCACTTTGAAGCCTCCGGAGGTTGTGTCTCTCTGGAAACAGGAGATATCCTTCCGGAGGCATAAATATGCCCCCGTAAAAATCCAGTCACTACCCAAGGCCAAACTGAGGGTAGAGTTCGAGGACGTGAAGCAGTGCGCAGAAACCATATCCCGTCATTCCAATAGCACTAAATTCGCCGCCGAACAGGCGAAGCTACGACCACCGCTAATCATCCTAAAGGGCATATCCAAGGATGTTGCCCGCGAGGAGTTAGCGGAGGTCCTAGTTGCTCAAAATGACGTGGAGGTGACCCGCATCTGCTTCCTGACCACGAACCGGAACCCGGCACTTTACAACGCGGTCGTTGAGGTCACGCCCGAGATGCGAAATACCATCTTAGCTCTCGGGCGGCTCAACGTGGACCATAGTAGGGTCCACGTTGAGGACTTCGGCCGCTTTGTGCAGTGTCGGGAGTGCCTTCAGTACGGGCACACGAAAGCGAAGTGTAAGTCCGAAAGGAAACCTTGTGCCCATTGCGCCAGTCCGAGCCACCAAGTAGCACAATGCCCCAACAAGACCCAGGGGCCAAAGTGCTACAACTGCTCGGCCCATAACCAACGCATGGGCACAGGGATTGATACCGGCCACAACGCAACAAACGCCAAAGAGTGCCCCCGCATCCGGTCAATGGTCCTGCGCCTGCAAGGCCAGACCGACTACGGTTATTAGACTGTCTATATTACAAATCAAATTAATTAATTACAAATAATACTAAACCTAAATAAATACCAAACTTAAAATATAAAATAATAAATAAACAATAAAATTACCAAATAATCACATAAATAAATAAAACTAATATAAATACTTAACTTATAATTATAAAAATAAAACTTAAACCTTATCTAACTAAATCAACTATAATAAAACAACATAAATTAAACTTAATTATAAATTATAACAAAATAAAACTAATATAATAAAACAAATACAATAAACAACACCAAAATTAAATAATTAATTAAAACTAACTTAAACATTAAACTTAAAATAAAATAATAAAACAAAAACCTAATATAACCAAAACCAACCCAAATAAAACAACATATTCACAATAACATAAATTAAACAAGTTTTACAAAAACAAATATAATCAACATCAAAGTAGATGTCCATACAAATAAATGTAACTTAAACTCCAATAGTAACAGATTGGAAAATACAAAATAAATAAACCTAAAAAAGCCTACAACTAATTTAATAACTAATAATAATACAAAATAATACTAAATTAATAATTACTAAAACATCTAAACAAATTAAACTTAACGTACTTAAAACTATATAAAGAAAATAAACAATCAAAATAAAAAACGTACAAACAAACAAAATAAACACCTAAAATAAAAAAAATAAAAAAATAAATAAAATAAAATATACAACCAAAAATTTTAAAATATAAATAAATAAAACAAAAGAAAAATTTTAACCCTTAAAACCCAAAATCTTAAAATAAATAAAATGACTTAACTTCCTCTTTCCCCCCTTATTTCTTATTCTCCCCAACCTTTCCTCCTTATTCTTCCCCCCATTGTGCCCCGCAATTCGGATAGGAGTGGACCATCAGTCCATCTCAATAAAAAGGACTTAGTCCTAATTGTAATAAAAGATAAAAAAGCAAAAAATATGCTCTTATCACGTAGGAGCAGCGAGTATATAAAATAAAAAAAAAAAAAAAAAAACACCCAAAGACTGTGACATACCAAGATATTTATAAGTTTCAACTTCAGAGACAGATCTGAAGTTTATCGTTTCGGAGAGTTGTAAATTGGTTGAATTTACTACTCTCCCACGCTGTACATGCACACTTATCCAGACCAAATTCCATCTTGATGGCACTGCTGAAAGTCTCAGTAATTTTCAGCAGTTTCACCAAGTCTTGGCGGTTTGGTGCAAACAACTTGAGGTCATCCATGTACAACAAATGCGACATAACTATTATTATTATTGTTATTGACGTCAATAAGTGCCTGTAAAGGTTTACATTGAATAAATAATTTGACTTGACTTGACTTGACTTGACTTAAAATTGATTAGTTTTATATAAAACAAAAGTTCAATCGATAGCCAATGACGTTACCTAAACATATACATGATATTTGAATGAAGTACTGGGTTTAACATACAGACTAAGGAAAGGTTTCATGTTGTATAAAGTTAATTTTATTGGCTCAATTTAGGACAAAAAGATAAGAGTTCAAGTGCAATTTTCATTCCGGCGAAAATAGTTTTTTTACGATAAATACAAAATTACCTAAACGAATTACCAATTCATTTGAATTACTGCAATATACAATTTTCTTAAAAATCAAATAAAACTATTGATACTGATTTATGCTATTACCGAGTATATCGCGGTCAATACATTCAAGAAGAAATTTGTGAAGCTATCACCGCGGTATTACATTTCTATTAACTGTCGTAAAATAGGACAAAATAAACGAAAATTAGATAGTTACAATCATGGCTGAAACTATGATCCACTTTGTAACCTACATCGAATCAGTAAAAATGGTTTCTTTACGACACTAACCCTAGCAAAATATTGAGTGTACATACATTTCGCAACTCGCGTTTGTATGAACGTCGTGCTCCGGCACCGGCTTGAAGCAAACTAATCGTTATTTTGTTTTTCTGCTTTGTTGTGCACAGTGCGCCACGGATCCATTCAAACGATTTATTTATTGGGGGTTAAAGTTACTCGCGTTCGTAGGTTTACCCTTGAGACCCTACACGTGACCCCTGGGTGGTGCTAAATGAGTGACACTGACTGAGTGGTAGATCCACGCTGCGTTGCAGCACGCATTGGGCCGGCTCGCCCGGCGTAATACCACCCTCTCACGAATATCCGGCGTGAAATATAGCACTTGGTGCTGTTGTTTTTGTTTCGTCCGGCCAGTGAGGGTTCCGGAGGCCCATCCCCCCCCCCCCTCCCACAATTTCTATTCCTTCCTTAACCCTATTCCTTCCTTAAAGGACGGCAACGCGCAAGAGATTCCTCTGGTTTTGGGGGCGGCGGTGATTACTCTCCATCAGGTGACCCGCCTGCGTATTCCCGTTCCCGTGTATAGTAGGAGGCAGCACTGCCTTGAACCCTACACGGGTTTGATAAGCTAACTCTCTTTTTAAACTCGTGTATAATTCAAGGCGGAAGTCCTCCAATCGCGAACGGGTTTGCAAAGCAGACTGTTATGCTAACTCCCTTTCCAAAATCGTGTTCTATTCAAGGCTGGAGTCCTCCAATAGCACACGGGTTTGTAACTATTATACGCTCTGATTGACGTATTTCTTCCTGTGCTCAATAGGAGGCAGACTTGACACACATACGTAGTACTATTATCTTTTCTGTGCACATACCACCAACGGAATCCATGTTTATTTGAGGGCATTAGGGCAAGAAAACTCAATTAGTCTTTAGTTTTATATTAAGGCAAAAGAAATATGCATTCAACGATGTAATACTATAATTATAATGTATGGCAATCAACGTTATTTACAAAAAATTAAATACGCAACGTATCGTATCTTTAAATTTTATATATAATTATATATAATATATAAAATTCTATTACATAATTAGACAAATAAAATAAATTGTAATGTAGGTATGCATATAATGTATTTAAATTAACTTTTATTAATTTACATAATTAGTTCCAAATCACTTATACATTAAACTTTAATTTAAATAGCAG
Organism: Scoparia ambigualis; assembly: GCA_963921215.1. Taxonomy (NCBI): domain Eukaryota; kingdom Metazoa; phylum Arthropoda; class Insecta; order Lepidoptera; family Crambidae; genus Scoparia; species Scoparia ambigualis. The sequence continues at coordinate 23,875,357 of OY992522.1, read as the reverse complement.
TTATAGTATTTGACATTCTTCGAAATCTAGATAATTATTAAACTTTTTCACATGGACCAATTGAGTTAAATCAAGAGAAGACAATTAAACAAAAAACGGAAAATCACGGATGTGCCACATCTATACGGACCGTCGATGGTTAAGTTCCATGCATCGCCATGCATACACGTGTTTAGAACAAAATTTTGCATTGCAAACCCGTGTGCGGTTGGAGGACTCCAGCATTGAATAAAACACGAGTTTTGAAAAGGAGTTAGCTTAACAGTCTGCGTTGCAAACCCTTTCGCGATTGGAGGACTTCTGCCTTGAATTATACACAAGTTTGAAAAGAGAGTTAGCTTAGCAAACCAGTGTAGGATTCAAGGCAGTGCTGCCTCCTACTATACACGGAAACGGAAATACGCAACCCGCCTGCTCGTTTTCCTCCTTCTCATAAAAAAACGAATATAATTGATCTTTCATAAAAGTATAACTTTTTAAGTAAAATATGCCTGTAATTGCTTAAAACTACAATTATATTACATTCCTCGATTGTTACCTGCTGATTTTTTACTACCGCGGTAATACGTGCGTTTACCATATATCGCATCTGGAATCTATTTTAAACTGTAAATCACAATCCAGTTTTTACAATAATATGACTTGACAGGTTGACAACCGGTTAGCGAAAACCAGTTCACTACGAACCAAACAAACATTTTAATGACATCACAATACACTTAGCATTTTTAAAATTATCCAGGGGTGCTTACTCACACTTTCTTAAAACTTTCCTTTTGCAGAAGAACAATTTTTCTTCTTTTCTCTTCTTCTTATAAATTCTTAGTAGTATCTTTACTTTACAATGATTATTATTATAACTTAGACTGCTTCAATTCCGTACACGTGGTCATGTGTACGGCATTGCTGCTTCAATGCCGTACAAATGTTCTTTTTCTCGTTAACTTGATCGAGTGGTAAATAAAGCTCGCACTAGGCAGGCAAACCGACAGACGCTAGACGTTCAAAGACCTACATAACGATACCGCACTCGATAGGGCTCGTGATTTCATGGCTAGGGTGGAGTTGGCTCGTACGTTATTGTGATTTGTTGTATATATCGCAATGTCTTTATTTCAACGACTGTGTAACATTCGGTTCCTGATCGGTGCGGTACGAATTGGGAATTACTTTGGTATCCGTAAATGTATTTGTGTTCGTACTAGTTCTGTGTATATAGGTACGTGACAAACCAATTCATTAGTTAACTAGTTAAAATCATACTATACTCGCTAAATAAAACATTTGATGTTTGTTGTATTTGAGTGACCTGCTACCCTATTGGCTAAAAAATATGAACATGTACATGGGCTTCATTTGACATTTGAAGCCCATAATATGCCCATATAAGGACAAAATATGGGCTTCAAATGTTGACATTTGAAGCCCATGTCCATATCCATATTTTTTAGCTGATAGACCCGCTGGTCACGAATGTTCTTTAATTAAAGTAAAAAAATAGTACAATGTTTCAAGTAATCTTTCTTTTACTTAAGTTTATCATAATTAATCTTCGAGATTAATACAGTCTGCATCCCTACAGCTTTCATGCTAAAGTCTATCTCGGGTGGTGAGAGAAAAAGAGCATGTTAGCTTTTCTCGCTCTATCTCTAAGGCGAAACCGGCCAGACCACTTTTATTGTTGTTTTACTGTTCGCAATTTAACTTGAAACGTTAAACCCGGGGTGAACAAACAATGATGGTAATCGCATTGCCACAGTACCGACAAAGTACGAACAAAGTACGAACGACACTGGGTAATTCGAGCTTTCAATGCTGATATCAAAACTGGAAACATTGTCATACCTTCGGATGAAATGGAGGAATGCAGCGTGCATTCTGTGAAGTGTTGTGTCTGTTGACATAAAATATGTATGTTGTGTGTCTTAATTTACAATATTACAATATAAGCCATGTTTAAATAAACATCCAAAAAAATTGTTAATCTAACCTTTGGTGCAAATTGTATTTTTGGTGAATAATTACTATCTTTCGGTATGTGAGAATGTTGTACCAATTTACAATATAATTTTGTTTATAATATCTTATCTAAGTCTGTCGCCATAACAACGATGTTTATAGCATTGTTGTGTTCCGACAGTTTGAGATAAGATAGCCAGTTCCGCAGTGGTTGAGGATTCCGGGAGAAGCGCGCTTCCACCTTCGACCTTATCGTCACTTACCATCAGGTGAGATGAAGGCCAACTGCTCACCCGTTGCAGAATAAAAAAAATAACATTAAATTTTAGTGTACCTAATATGTAACATTTGTTTTATTTGCTTAACTTTAACTCCATACAAATTATGCCTAACTCTAGTAGGCAAAACAACAGATAGATAGGTTATTGACACCGACCGTAGATGGACTGTAACACAGTCTACGGCATTGGCTTAATTTATCAAACAATGGATTATAGTAATAAACAACTGTCATCGTCCTATTGTTGTCGTGAGATAACAAACTTGATCACCCATCCGAAAACTTAGCATTACAATTTGCACGATTGCAGCGCTGGAATTACAATTCTGTGTCAACGACCTTTTAAAAACAATAGACAATCATTTAAATTTTACTGCGGGGATGCTTTGGCGTACAGTCAGCATCGAAAGTAACTGAACAAAAAAAAGGTGCGGCAAAAGTAATAGTCACGTGTAAGTGTCTTTACATACTCATTATTTAACATTTCAGAATTATATGACATTTTTTGTGCTCATAATTATAACTTATCTGTAATTACCTATAGTGACGGTCATGTACTTTTGACTTAACAGTTATGTCAGACAATTCTGGTCATTTCAACAGTAACAATCATTTGAAAATTTCATCTGCTAAGCTACTTTTGATGCTGACTGTACCTATACCATAACTTTTTTGAGAACTTGTTTTAAGTTACAATTAACGCTAGAACACGTTTTAAGCTGTAATATATTTTTAAGCAATTGAAGAATTTTCATAGTAAGGTAATGCTGTATGATTTACTAATTACATTACCTCGAAGTTACTAAAAGAAAAGGTTAATCTTAAAATTATCAACTATTATAACTTGTAGAAAAGCTTATAGTAAAAGTTAATTTTATATTAATGTTATGTGGTTGTATCCAAAACTATTTACATTTCCAAAAACTGCATACAAAACTAATCTACAACATATTTCCCATAATTCAAATAATCTAAAAATATTTTTTCTAACATCATAGAACATTTAAAAAGACCAACAAACAACACCTATTCACATGTTTCCATAGCCACTAGTCCAGTAAACCACTTCCGAACACTCATGACGAACCACTTAAAATCGAAAATTTACGACATCGAAAGCTGTCGAATATCAAAACTCGGACCGTTAGGGCCGCTGACCTATTTCTTCTAACCTGCAATGCAGCCACAGAGACGTGTGAAGGGGAATTTGCGGTCAGGAATAATAGATGGCTCGTAAAAATATTGTTCAGTGTGCGTTGATGTCTTTTGATAAGTTTTTGTATAATTTTGTTTTCCGACCAGTGTGTAACGTTTTTAAATAGAAAGAGATACGAGAAGTAGATACGAGAAGAGATAAGTAGTAGGAAAATTAAAAGAGCTATTATACTTCTGTGTGTCTGTTTTAACGCGGTTGCACCAAACAATGTTTACTTTTTGACTCAATACTCTTAAATTAAGTTAACTGATACGTCATGTCATGTTAGATTTTTATCATGGTGATGCTATAAACTAAAGAAAAGTAAAAAGTTATAAATTTAATGTTTTATACATTTAGAGATTTCATAAATCTATAAATTGCTATCCCCTCGATACAGCGCTGGCAGGTGACCGCTATAATACTTTAACTTTATTGTGAGAAAGAAAATTGCCTCTAGGGAGACAATAGTGGAGCAATGCAATCGAGTTAAGATTTCGTGAAGGCACGCGACACAGTATGCAAACCGTGCGCTGACTAGAATAGATTTGCAATGTTATCATTTTTCTGGTTTAATAAAAAGAGTTTTACCCTACGTGTTTGCGAAATAAGTTTCACGTGAGTTATTGAATAGAAGTAAATGCGATATAATTATTACAAATTAATATGTGTTCTTCGATAATCAAATCAGGGAATCTCTCCAGGAAACAGGCGTGATGTATAAATGTATGTATGTGCATTAAATTAAATGTATTTATCAGAAGAGTTAGGTGACGTCACAGGCATGCGTTCTTTACAATGTATGAAACTTAAACCTTGTCGTTCCGTATCTTACCTTACTTCGGAAAATATTTCTTCTGATCATTTTCGTTTTGCAGTAGGCACGTTAAGCTATTGGTTTCGGCTACCAATGCAATATTGCCAGGAACAAGTAATGTCGAAAGCCGCAATACTAAACAGCATAAAAACACTAACGTCAGGTTAACCTTGCAATTAAAAGGAACTCTATAAGAAGATTTAACTCAAACAGAGATACTAAATAAAATACGTAAAGTATGGAATTCAGAGTCGGGTGCATAATTTAAATAGTACCTACATAAAACTAATCTCATTTCGGTCAGAAACATTAAACTTAGCTACTTAGTTTAAATTTTCTTAGTGAAGATGTATCTAAACAAAATTACAAATTCGTAAGAGACCAAAGCCTATTTCGAAGCGAATCAATAAAAATATATGTCTCTGAAGTTATAGTTGCATAACGTGATAGAAAAAAGTATTAATATTGGTTTTTGTATTAGCAATAGTCGTTAAAAATAATGAACCATTTAGTAAAGTTATTAACGTTTTAAACTGAACATAGGGTTCAGTTAAATTACGTACCATAATACTTATTTTTTATTTTATTATAATAATAAAAATCGTGAAAGGTTGCTATCCCTTCTATTAATGAGTGTAGTAAACTTTATTATAATGTGAAACAATATTACAAAACATATAACAAGTCTATTATATAGTACTTGGTAGGTGAATTCATTACACAGAAAAATTATATTATAGAAAAGAGACAGCAATAAATTTTCAATATAGCATGATTCCGTCTGTACAAGACTATACAATTAATATCTGCAATATAATTATTTATATTTCAGGAATGTTAAATGCAACTCGGATTTTGAAACGTCATTTTCTGACGCAATACGCACACTCGTTAAATTGTTAGGGTTTAATGTTTTTTATTCCACAACGGATTTTGATGTTGTAAGTAACAATAAGACAAAAGATGTAAGCGCATTTCAGCCAAGTTCATGACATGTTGAGTAAACCCACAACTACTGAAGAACTCACTCAACTACTATTGCTTTGAAACCCTATGTCTACAGCGAGAAGAAAATTCTGCATTTAGTTATTTTACTATTCTAGGTTAGCTCCTAACCTCTCGTCTGTGAGAAAAACCAAAATCGGTTAGTAACAATTGAATTTCTTTCTTCTTAGTTTTGTGTCTAGTTTTACGGCGGCACCATCTTTATAAACAACTAGCGGATCCTCGCGGTTTTACCTGCGTTGTACCCGTTCCCGTAAGAATATTTTGGGATAAAATATAACTTATGTCACTTGGGAGGAATGTAGCTTTCTAATGGTCAAAGAATTTTCTATATCGGCCCAGTAGTTTCGGAGCCTATTTAATTCAAACAAACAATCAAACAAATCTTTTCTCTCTATAATATTAGTATAGATGTAGGCATATTAGTATTCCAATTCTCTGACTTTTAAGCAACACATACCCCATTAAATCTAACCGATCTCAATGGACAAATGAGCTTATGTGATGAGTGATGACTGAACTGTCTGTAAAGACCATAATATAAATAAGTAAAAGTTCATTGAAGAAATAGATCATAAACTTGTAAGTATCAATCTATTATATAGGCATCAATTAAGCTACGTCTACCGACGCTCGTTTTAATACTTTTGAAGACGGTTAAACTGTCATAAACTACACAGTTACAGGAAGATTACAAAATGATATAAGGTTATAATAAACATTTATGTAACTAAAACAATTAAAAAACATAGATCGTGATAAAATATCAACCTACAACATTCGCTTATAGAACAAGCCTTTTTGATATAATATTTGCTTGTCACGTTGGTTGTCAGCAGTAATAATCCAATATTTTGTCATCATTTCATTACTGGTTACTTTGAAAGCCTTTTAGATCCGTAACATCTATCATGATATGATGAACGTTACAATTTCTTGTCCAAAAAGGAATATTAATAACTGAACCACTACTCAGCGCCATTTTTAAACAGATGATAATAATTTTCACTGTATGATACATCAATTAGGAGTGCTTCATTTCACTAGTGTTCGAAATCACCGGTGGCTATTTTATCACTGGAAAATTACACAATCCAAACGATTGGATTAATGATCTTAATTTATTTATGTTCATGCATAATATGCATGAACATAAATAAATCCATAAACCATCAACATGCATAATATGCAAGAAATCTGTATTATTGCTTACATGTAACACTAATTACAGATGTCCTCATCATGCGTCCTTGACTTAGATTAAACCCTTTTTGTTTTAATCTAAGGTCCTTCACTATAAAGTGTAGTGTTGTGTTTACAGTAGTTTTATGTTAATACATTAACTTACTGTAAATTTTACAGTCAACTAACAGTGGGCTTTAAGACCTTGATTCCCTTTAGATATTAATTCCTTTGCTCCGTTGCCATACATTTTTTGCTAGCTTTGTGGAAATTGACTGTAGTTGGAGGTGCTGGTTTCCAGGTCGGGAAAAGTGTGTTCGATCATTCCGATGCATAGCCCGGTTGAGTGATCATCAACTCGCATTGAGCAAGCCTGGTGATGAACCTAAAATCCATCAGTTGTATTGATGATCTGTGATTGATGATTGAAGATTTGTGATGTACCTACCTACTATTAAATTAATTTGATACTGTTCTTTTAGCAGGTCTCCAACAAGTTTAACAGTAAAAGATTGACTTTTGTCCCTTTTAAAAAAAGTCCCACTTTTAGCCACAGGCCTTTCTTCGTGGACAACAACACATGGGGAAGTTGAACCTTACGGCACGGCCACGAGCTTTCCGCTGTGAGCGGAGCGGCGAGCGGAAACTTTGACCAAAACGCATTATACTACGGAAGTATCAGTCAATGGCCATAGAAAGGTCGCAATGAACAAATCCATTAACCGCTCGCCGCTCCGCTTACAGAGGCAAGTCGTGGCGGAGCCGTTGCCCCTATATGAGTAGGTGGGTTATTTTTCAAAATTGGTTATTTATTTACTACGTGCTAATTGCCCGTCTAAAACACAGCAACATCAATTTGGACGCTCCAATTAAATCATGACTCAAGTATTTTTATGACAGAAATTCAACAATAAATCGCGTCAGCGATCCGGTTGCGCCGTAAAAATTCGACGCGCAGCCTGAAAGATGGCCCCGTAAAATTGCCAATAAACCCCAACGTACTGTTGTTAACGTTTGTTATTTTGATACCTGCGCGTGCTTGTTAGTTGTAAAACGGGTTGAAATCTAATAGCACGAAATCATTTTCTTATTAATAAATTCACATATTTTTGGGCTAAATAGGCAAATTCGGAGAAAGTGATCTATCAGCAATACATAAATAAATCATATAGATTTCTTTTATAAAAGAAGGAGGCAAACGAGCAGCCGAGCCACCTGATGGAGAGTAATCACCGCCGCCCATGGACACCCGCAAAACCAGAGGAATCGCAGGCGCGTTGCCGTCCTTATGAAGGAATATGTTTTACGAAGGAATAGGAATTGTGAGAGGGATGGGGGGGGGGGGATGAGCCTCCGGAACTCTCACTGGCCGGACGAAACAAAACAGCACCGAGTGCCATTATTTCACCCCGGATATTCGTGAGACGGTGGTATTACGCCGGGCGAGCCGGCCCAATGCGTGCTGCAACACAGCGTGGCTCTACTACTCAGAACTCAGATGTTATTGTTTCAGCGTAAACAGCTGGTATAGTCAGAAACAATAAAATGGGCTACCACAAACATACTGACCTCGGACAAATACCCGTAAGTTGCATTATAGCGGTGCGGTGTAATCAAATCCACAAACCTTTGAGTGCCAATACCTACTACACCAAATACCTGCAGCATTCGTATCTGCAACTATCCGTAACCTATTAGTTTGTGTACACATTCAATGTCGGATTCACAGTACATGCGAAAGCTCCAATCCGTTTAGCGTTATGTGCTTTCAGCGTAAGTATATTTTGCGTACTACACTGGCCTGCAAAAATAAGTGTCACACTTTTAAAATTGCAATAACTTTTTAAGTACACAGGTTGTTTATACAAGACACATAAGACTTAAAAATGTTACTAATGTATAATTTACTATAGTTTCAAAGAAAGCTGATAAAAATTGCTATAAAACCTTTTCTATTTAAAAATCTCTAACTTCTGAAGTTTAGAAAAAAATGAAATTTTAAAAGTGTGATACTTATTTTTGCAGGCCAATGTACATTTCGCGTACTGTACATTTGTCATGATGTAGATTTTGCGTACTATGTACATTTTTACTGTTTGCATTGTACATTATTAGCCGAAGCCCTTTCAATACTGTATGAAATGATAAGAATTTACAGCAGAAACAAAATCTCTTTATGAATGTCTTTTAATAATTGTGTTTTTTTGTTATTTATTATTTATTCGTTTTTAATTACAAAATATTTTTTTTTTTTTATCCAGTAAAGTTTTATTTACCTAATATTAAACACTTTCTTTTTTCATGGCGTTAAAGCTAGTCCTCATAGTAAATAGCATAACACTACTGAACGTTTTTTAAAGGTTTCTTAATATAATACTAGTACAAGCACAATAAAATCTAACTATCAACCAGCACCATAGAACAGAAGACAGACTTTTGTTATGTGACCAGCACTGATTTCTATAACAAAAAGCTAGTCTGAAATTTTGTATTGTCTTTTTGTTTGAAATATTCAAAACATTAACAGTCTTTACAGCGAGGTCAAAATTTCAACCAAAGGACCATGCGTCATTTTGAACCCACTTTTAAGCTTTAATCAACAGTGATGAATTAAATGTCATATGAAAGCTCTTAGCGTGTACTTTATTTTATTATATGGCAACTAAATTCAAATCCAGCGCAAAAACGGTGTTTTGGTGCGTTTTTGAAAAAATGTTTTGTTTTGATATTAAATTATGATTAGCTATCAGTCAGTAGCTAGGACTATAACTCACTATAGAAAAAATTAACTTGCCGAATCTTTTGTTTAATTATGTTACACAGAAATACCTAACACATACCTAATACATAGGCAAAGGGTATATAGCGTTCATAAGGATGGAAGCTAATCTGCCACATTTAGAAATATGATAGTTATCCAAATGATTTCCTTGGAATTTTACATTTACAATAATTTTTGAATGTACCAAAACGCCAATTTTTCGCGCACGTTTTGAACTTGGCTGCGATAGAATAAAGTACACGTCAAGAGCTTTCATATGACTTACGTTTCATCACTGTTGCACAATTTTAGAAGGTGGTGGGTCCAGTGCTCATACAAAAGTGCCCATGGTCCTTTATTATAATATGGGTTATTTACGGACGGAAGAAAATGAGGAAATGAAAGAAGAACCATAACCAAGACGCGTTTAGCTACAAAGAAAACTTTGATACCGCGATTCATAGCGGTACAGCCACATCTATTGGAAAACATAGAAACAACTAGAACTTATACATATATTAAGTTATTCATTTATAATTTAAATTTCTTCATAATAATGTTGTTAATAAAAATGTTGGGGTCTATATTGGATAGCCGAATTTTTTAATCTCCTAATTGTCAATGGCACACAAACCATACGCCTTAATTATTTTCGCACAATTTTACTTTTCCTAAATGTATTAAGCCTATTTTTACTTCGCCTAACTCTTTATAGCCGAATTTAAACTTCCCAAATGCGACATTAGGCCATTCATAATCCGTACTATGTATTTACAATTACTAAATTGTAATTCGCACAAAGTTTAAACGCACAAGAGTTTATCGCCTAATCATTTTTATATGGCAAAATAACTTTGCAAATTATTTAATTGCGTGCATGCAAACAAGCATGCACCCAACTAAGAATACAGCATGCAAGCACAAGCTAACCTGCGGGTCTATCGGCTAAAAAATATGGATGTGGACATGGGCTTCATTTGACATTTGAAGCCCATATTTTGTCCTTATATGGGCATATTGTGGGCTTCAAATGTCAAATGAAGCCCATGTCCATATTCATATTTTTTAGCCGATACAGGGGCTGGTTAGGTTGCATGTATGTATGCTTGCCTGCATGCAGCATGCCCCGCTGCGCTTCGCGATTGCCTTAAATTTCTAACCTATCACGTGACCTACAGGAGTAGGGCAGCCAGTATTTCTGTTGTCTGATAAAAAAAATAACATCGAAATTCAAGAGCTTAGCTTTATAAGCTGTTATTAGTTTTAAATTGGCACATGCTGTGGATTCCTTTATGTAAGATTTGTGTTTAGCTATAAGTTTTGTTTGTTATTTTTTATTTTATTGTATTGGTACATGTCTTGTTGGAATTCCTTAATAAATAAATAAAATAAATAAATAAATAAGAAAATAATATTTATTTATCTTTTACTTATTTATTTATCTCTACGCTGCGCTTTGCGATTGTCTTAAATTTCTAACCTATGACGTGACCTACAGGAGTAGGGCAGCTAGTGTTTCTGTCGGGTGTGTAATGTTTGATATAAATACTTATGGTCTAACGTTCAGATAATATAATTTCATTTCATATAATTTCATTTGATATAACAACTGACTTAATATAATAAACATTTAATATAATTTTAGATTCTATAATTTCCGCCTACGCGGGCTTAAATTACACTCTAGCGTAGTAGGGCAGTTTCTATCACTGAATTTTTAGCACAATCTCAACGAAAACCCAACGTATTAACTTTTTAAGACATCAAATTAATAATATACGAAATGTTGATTTAAGAAGTGTATTTAGAACAAGTAAAAGTTATATCCAATGAACGTTATCTCCTTTGAAATTATTTCATTTGTCATATGAAATGATACGCATCCAGTTCGTCTAATAAAAAAAATATGAAAAATATTAATTAAAGTTTGAACTTAGGTACTTAATTATAATAATAAATTAGGGCTTTCAACACTAAAGCGTAATCGTCGTAATGCCGAAAGAATGTTATGCCGATACATTTTAGTGCATTTAATATTAGGGATTCCAAAATTAGGGTTTTCAATTTTTAGGCAAAACTATAATGGTGCGAAAACAACTGTTAGGCTAGACAATTATTGTGCGTTAAAAGTTGAAGCCAACATAGTTCGGCCATATGAAATTAGAACCAAAAATTTTAGGTGAACCGAAAGGCACCCAAAAATGTTGTCTAGTCTCTCTGAAGTGGTAATAATTGTTTTTTTTATCAACCTTATGTTTAAATAATCAATAATAATTAAAATCAATTGCCGAAATAACATTTTAAACTTTCATGGCCGAAATGTTTGTACGCGCATGACTTCAGAACGGCTGTACCTATTTGGCTAATTCTTTTTATGTTGTGTTTGTAATTCTATTTATGTTATGTTTGTAATTTTCAGGTCTAGGTTTGTGTGAAATATTTTTTGGGAATTTTTTGGAAACATTTTGTTTGGAGTCCCCGATATTTCGGCGCAGTTGCATGCACCACGATCACGGAGTAAAGTTACTTCCAAAAAAATATTATCATATATCAAAAGACTCAAAACCAACGACTCAAACGGCTGCACCTATTTGGCTAATTCTTTTTATGTTATGTTTGTATTTGTCAGGACTAGGTTTGTGTAAAATATTTTTTTTGGAAATTCTTCACGAAGACGAAGTCCCACGCGTGCAGCTAGTATAATAAATAGAAACAGATAGAAAAAGTACAACATCCACAGTTAGGTATTAAGAAGTTTGTCAAGAGAAACCTAAAATCATTATCATCATCAGCCTTTAAAAGTACCACTGCTGGGCTCAGGCCTTGGGGAAATGGGGATATTAGGCCATAAGTCACCACGCTGTTCCAGTGTGGTGGCTTATGGCCTAATCTCTTATGGAGGGTTGATAGATTTTAACGACTATCATCTTACGTCTATGATATAACGTGCTCTCCGAAGCTCAAAATAGCTCGAGTTATGTAATTTGGTCACCCATCCGATGACCCGGTATTGCAAAAATTGCTTAAATTTTAAGATCGTATGCAAGCCTGTGTACCATCGAACCTGAATGTGCTCACACAAACTTTTAAAGAATGTGAACTCGTACAGAAACTCTTTAAGTTTCTACCCTTTTTCGTTCCGTGACCTACAATAAGGAGGCAAGTTTTTATATACTTTGCGCTCTCACGCTAAAAGCCGGGTGCATCTTTCACTTTCAGTTAAGTGGAAACTGGAGTGCACAAGGCAGTGGGATAACATAATTACTTCTGTCCTCGCATACTCTGGCATAGAAGTTTTCTAACAACGTGTGGTTTGAAAACAACATTTAATTTTCTGTGACCTGCCTTCAACCAGTGCTAGTTAATGGAAGTAGAAAAGGTATCATATGTAGCTCTTAACAAGTTGACGAACGATGTTTAATAAGTACCTATATAAAATGAAACGGTGATGGAAATGGAATCATCATTACAATCACTAATATTTTTAGTGATTGTAGTCGATTATTCTATATATTCGACTAATTTCTTATGGTAAACACCATTAAGAAACTACCTCGCTTATGTATTAAGATAATTTAACCGATAAATAAGTGCTTGCCAAAGACTTAAACGAAGCCTAAGATGGTTCGTTCAATCAGTATTTAGCAGTCTTTTTTATCCCATGCAAAAAAATCGGCGAAAGTCTGATATAGCATTCGATCGGAAATATGCGGTATTTTTTTAGTTAGGGCAACCTTGCCTTGTCATTGGACATTTATATGATTGGTAAATTTTCTCATTTTGACATGCGTTTGTACATTTGTCTATTTGGACAATTTTATCATTCGACATTTCTTGTTTAGCGCAATATTATTACAGGTGACTTCAATAATAATCCTGTTATCCCATACAGAAAACGCTGACGCTTATGTCAGGAATTCAAGTCAGTAGTCGAAGAAGTTCTCTTAAAAATTGCTGTGTCCGAAAAGGGCGACCTTTTTGCACACATGGTTTGCAATAAAGATTTTGAATTTTGAACAGAGCTATAAGGATTAAATCACGACTTCTCGCATTTAACCTGAGCAATAATCCATTCGGATAACACATCCAATAGTTTCCATAGCAACTGATTTAAACTGATTGAACCATAGTAATGTTGTCAAAGCCTACAATCTGAACTCCTCACGTTAATCAAGATACATTGTATATTTTACCTCAGAATTAGAAGTACGATAATACCATATACTACAATTTTATTATTAAACTGTACGCAGTTGTTTCAATTCAGAACTTACTGTTATGATTATTTACATTAAAGCGAGATTTATAGAGTTATTCCATTAATCAACCAATTGGAAAACTTTCAGTTAGTTGCTTTATAAATTATACCCATTTCAACAGTTATCGATTCTCAAATTTATTTCACGTCAATTAAAAAAAATGTCTTAACTTTTGTCACTATTTCAGGAATGATTTGCTCTGTTCGATTTTAGATAAGAATGACGCTTGAAACGTTAATACGAATAACAGGCAAACTTTAAAAAACATACATCTATCTTAAAGTTGGAATCAGAACAAATATTTCAAAATGTATTTTTTTTAATAACCTGACTATTAAGTAACTAAGGAAAATTTAATTTATGAAGAAAGAGTTCAGTCTTTGCACATATTTCATGTATCACTGTGTTTTTATAACAATAGTAAAAAAATAACCATAACTTTAAAAAATGTTGTAAACTTTTACATGGTTTCCAACATCATAAATATATTATATAAAACCAAAGTATTGCAGTCGATGCAACACAGCTAAAGACTTTTGCTGTTTTCTTTATAATTACAAATTAAATCTACAATTGTAATGTCATGTATACTAACAATGTTGTGTACGTCTGTAATAGACATAAGCATTAGTCATTTTTTTAAACTTACTTGATCATTATATTGTTATATGTTTATGTTGTAGATGTACCTTTTTCAAATAAATAAATAAATAAATAAACATCATTTGTTAAGATCACTGTGACATAATGCAATGATTAAAAATTAAAGACTTAAAAATATAGAGTTATAGATAAAGAGATTAAAAATATAACGCGAAAGAACTACGTAAAGCCGGTAGAGTGCACTAACAACTTGCATCAGTATTTTAAACTTAAAGTAAATAAGTATAAAATATACAGACAATCGTGCTTCTAAAAGAACTCTTTTTTTATCAACTTCAAAGATGTCAAAAACTAGACATCTACCGATAAGGAGCAAATTATCAATTTTACACCAAATACTTAAGCATATTAAAAATCATTGAGACGACGTAAGTTGCACCCAACATACCATAGTTAGAAAAAAATATTTTAAATACGTAATGTATAGAAAATACTTTACTAACTAAATTGCTTAAATTTAACAGCAATGTTTTTGTAAAAAAGCAAACATTTCGTTCGATCAAGTGAATATCAACCTAATTCAACCATAAAAAATGTTGATTCAACCCCAAAACAAATAAGTAAGTACTAAATAAAGTAATTAATCGATAATTTTAAATTTAAACTTCAACACACACTCAATGCGACATAAATACACCACGTCAGTAAAAGCTCTACCTTGCGATACGTACGCGCTTCTTAGATAATAAACACAGGCCATTAACAGATGCCTAGCCAGGGCGATGAACATGTCAATGACTCGCGGCTTATTGCAAAAACACGTACTAAAAACAGGTTACTTTTTCAAAACTTACCGATAAAATCGGGATATCTCGCGGTTACGTAGGTCAAAAACAATTCATTGGAGCATCATCTGATTTGAAAAACACGATGAGCAAGAAGGGCGATTGTCTTATTTTTTTCAAATTTCGAATAACTGTTTATTTTTTTAGTGAGTCGCGTCGTATTGCGTGCGGGAAGAGCGATCGCGCGCGCGGGCTCTAGAAAAGGCGGGTTAGCACTGCGAGAAGCGGCAGCCTGCGCCAGTGCCCCCTCCGGCTATCACTCTACTTTCGGTTATTCTCTCGCCTCCCCCGAGACGCAGACCGATTTATCACAGTGCTGTATCTGTGTTAGCTCCCAGACAATCCGGACTCGAATTGTGGTGTGCCTCAGAATTTTTTCACACGACACCTTGGGCGCACTTCATGAAATTGTTGTAGCATCGCATTTGAGCGATATTTAAAAAATAGAATCCACATCGACACATAGACAAGTTTGAATAAAATTCGATTTTTAAAGTTTTGCGGTAAATCAGATTCGTTCTCTAAGATTCATTGACCCTTCGACGGTGCAGTTACAGTAGTTTTTTTTAAACTTTTCGTCTTGAGAATTTGCTACGCATTGTCGTGGTTTTATACTGTGTGGTGAGGTAAGGAAACTTTTGAAGGAAAAGTTCCGGTGTTCATATTAATTTGGATAATATTAACAAATATACAGTAGGACTAGAATATAATTATATTTTAGTTATAATCAATAAATATAAAAATAATTTAAAGTTTTTACCTAAGGTTGACAATTGTTGAAAACTTTTTATTATTTGTCATAAATTGAAGTTGTACTAGACATGTGGAAGTTTTTAAAAGGAGAGAATTTTGTCAAAAGTAGAATGATCATTATTCATCATTACTACAGGAAACGAAAATAAAAAAAAAGGTTTACATGTCCCTAATTAGTGTGTCCAAGATCATCCTAACTTATTTATAAATGCGAAAGTGTATTTGTTTGTTACGTTTTCACGCTTCATCTGCTTAACCGATTTTGATGAATTTTGGTATAGACACAGATGGGACCTAGGAGACGGTTATAGGCTACTTTTTTCCGTGCAAAATTAAAGCGAGCGAAGCCACGCGCAAAAGCTAGTACACAATTATGTATGTTTTGGCTCGACTCGGCATCGTTTGGTTGGTTTAGCAGGAATACGCTGTTGAATACATTTTTAGTACTAACCCTTGCACTGAATACTAATACATCATTTCTCTTCTTACGTGAAAATTAGAGAAGTCCTACCCTGTGCAATCGGATATTAACAACACAAAGTAATAAATATCCAAAGTCTATGTTTAAGAATCTTTATTTACTCATATGAAAAAACATCCTAATATTTAATATTATAAAAGCATAATAAGTTTTTTTGTTTGTTACGCATTCGTGCTGAACCAATTTTAATAAATTTTGTAAAGATATACATAGATAGGCTGCTTTTGAAAACGTATTACGCGAGCGAAGGACTCACTCCTTCGCTCGCGTTAATTTTTCACGGGTTTCAAAAGCTAGTAATAAATAGAGTTCAATGAATCAATTGCTAGTTTTCGCCTTTTCGCTTTCGGAAACGTTGTACCGAAATTCATAGAATATTTTTGGAGTTAAAATGCTAAATCCATTATAATTTCTTAACACTTTTGAAGAGCAGTTTTACATAAGTTTCCATTTGAGACAAGTTCTGTAATGTAACGAAGGATTTCTAAATTTCTAGCTAAGTATAAGAAGTATAAGTATTCTTATTAGAAATCTTCTGAACAAGCGGTAGAAACGAGATAAATCAGTGACGGTATTTGTTATCATTTAATTATTATACCGACCGAGTCGCGCAGCGGTGAAAGAATACTACCACCCTCTCCCTTCCCTTGGGTGTCGTAAAAGGCGACTAACGGACTAAAGACTGCACAAAGGTACTACCAAATGCATAAAGCGGCGATGCGCTCACCTCTTGTCACGCTGAGCATATGTGCAGTCGCTATTTGGTAAAAGTGGACTATTGTAGAGGACTGCTTTTGCTGTCCTCATTGCCTAGTCTCTGACTAACCCTTTGGGGATAATAGTCGTGATTATATGTGTGTAATTATCATAACATTTGCTGCTATCCTCATGTCGTTGATTATAATTTAGTTTTTTAATTACATTTTTATTATTTTACTTTATTTAAGTTCATATGCATTGAATAAATACATTTAATTGCCAAATTTTTTATTATTTAATTTAGACAATAGAGTTTTAAAAGTAGCTTAACTTGGGCAAGTTATTCTCATGTATTTATTGGCTATATGCAATTGTCGGCACATAAAGAAATTTGTTGGTAGGTTTGAAAACTGCCATCAAACTCAAACTCAAAATGTATTTATTCAATAAATATAATAATTTTTAACCTACCACCATTTAGGACGTCATTTTTTAACTGTGGCAAAGAACGGGCGCAAGAAACCACAGCGCACAGAAGCAACGACATTCACAAAAAAAAGATATGTCGCCAACAGGTCATAAAATACAAAATAAGAATTTGAATGCAAAATATATAAATTAATTATAGACAATTAGAAATAGCTGTTGGAGTACTTGGAGCATTTCAGTTCAGAGCCAAGCTGTTTTGTCTGTTCTATCATCTTACGGCAACAAGCGGCACTATAGCGGCTTTACGTGCCAACGAAGCACGGAGCAGCTCGAGATGTTTCTATTTGGCCACCCATCCAGTGACCCGCCATTACGAAGTTGCTTAACTGGCAATATCGAATACCGAATGCCTTAGCCGCTGTGCTATCAAGCTCCTCGATTACAATACATAGTTTTTTTTAAATTCTCTACAAGATAAAATGGCAAAAGGCCGGATGGAATGTCCCTTATCCCTTGGACGCTGGGGAGGTCGCTAGTGTGGGACGCGACCTGTGTAGACAGTAGACACGCTGGCTCCCTCCCACATCCGTGCGACCTCCTACGAGGCGGGCGCGGCAGCAGCCGCAGCCGAAAGCCTCAAGCGGCGCAAATACGAAGCACTTGGTGAGAGCTATGTATTTGTGCCGTTTGGGGTTGAGACGCTGGGGCCGTGGTTGCCAGAAGCTCGGCGTTTCGTCAAAGATTTGTCGAAGCGTCTTTTCGAGGTCTCCGGCGACCGAAAGGCTAGCAGTTACTTTGCCCAACGTATCAGTTTAGCTATACAAAATGGCAACGCTGCCAGCCTCTTGGGGACTTTGCCGCGCGGCAGCGGGACCCTTAAAGATATTTTTTATTTATAAGATATTTTTAGGTTTTTAGTTTTTTCGTTATTTAGTTTTAGTTTTTAATACTTTATTATTATTGTTTCGTGTTTGTGTAAATATATAAAATAAACTAGTTATTAAAACAGATAAAATTAAATCAACAAGGAAGTACCACTCCTTTACCACAATATTGAAAGGGAAAACACAATGCACTTTGTTCGAAGTTGGCTGCGCTTTTTAATACATATATACATACATACATCCATATAATCACGACTATTATCTCCGATGGGTTAGTCAGAGACTAGGCAATGAGGATAGCAAAAGCAGTCCTTTACCATAGTCCACTTTTCACCAAATAGTGACTGCACATGTGCTCAGCTTGACAGTTGGTAAGCCCATCGCCGCTCTATGATGTTGGTATTATGTACATTATTTAGTCCGTAAGTCGCCTTTTACCTTTAACGCGAGCGAAGGACTCACTCTTTCGCTTCATTTACTTCATTCATTACTAGTTTCAAAAGCTAGTAATAAATAGAGTTCAATGAATCAATTGATTGTTTTTGCCTATTTAGTTTTCAAAAAAGCCGGAAACGTTGTATCAAAGTAATTTAAAGAATATTTTCGGAGCTAAAATGGTAAGTCCATTATAATTTGTTAACTTGTAATTCATTTTCAAGTATTAATATAGGTTTCTACGGAAGACCAGGGTCGGGGTACCTTCTAGGTGTCTTGACATAATTGCTATATGCTAAGTGGAAGCCAATTCTGTGTAACCTTTTATTTGTGTTTTGTGTGTCACAGAATAAATGTAATATTTTCATTAAATTTCAGAAATTTAAAAGCAAATTGTATTGCAAAAAAGTGCAATAGGAAAAGACGTCGTTAACAATAATCAACAGAAGGCTTCGAACCTTTGACATACAGCGTCAAGCGCACTACTAACTACGCTATCGCTCACTTACAAATACTATTTTGTTTGTGTCATAATGTGTACTATTGTTCGTTTCTAGTTTGTTATATTTTATATACTGTTTGTCTTTCTATCGTTAAATAAATAAATATCTTCTTAATACAATCACTCGTGAAGTGCCAACATCGCATCACCTTCAGTTGTTTTTCTTTACGGCCCATTCCAGTGGCGCATTCAAAGTAGAAAATGTTTAAAATTTTAATTAACATTAGTGTATTTCTATCTACCCATACTTCTGAATGGTAGAGCCACGCTGCGTTGCAGCACGCATTGGGCCGGCTCGCCCGGGGTAATACCACCCTCTCACGAATATCCGGCGTGAAATAATGGCACTTGGTGCTGTTGTGTTTCGTCCGGCCAGTGAGAGGTCCCGGAGCCCCCCCCCTCGCAATTCCTATTACTTAACCCTATTCCTTTCCTAAAGGTCGGCAACGCATCTGCGACTCCTCTGGTTTTGCGGGTGTCCATGGGTAGCGGTGATTGCTCTCGATCAAGTGACCCGCCTGCTCATTTGCCTCTCTTATATAATCTTAATCATATATAAAAAAAAATTACAACAGCATAGAGCGGCGATGAGCTCACCAAATGTCACGCTGACCACATGTGCAGTCGCTATTTGGTGAAAAGTGGACTATGGTAAAGGACTGCTTTTGCTATCCTCATTGCCTAGTCTCTAACTAACCCTTCGGAGATAATAGTCGTGATTATTATATGTATTTCTATTAGTTGATTAAATCAAATCAAATCAAACCATTTATTTGCCAGAACACAGGTAAAGTACAATATAATTGTGATCTTAAGATTAGTACATTTGTTTCACTGGAGTCAGTCTGCGTGCAGACGTGCAAAATGTTAATTGTGATTAAAATTATATAAAAAAGTAATAGTAAGAATGAAAATATTTATTAAAATTCACAATAAAATTTACAATCAAATAAGATAAAATCAAGTATGTCCAATTTTAAAATCTAGAAATTTCTTAACACTTAACATAAAATTGAAACAGGTTGACGCTATAAGCAGGATTGTCTACTTCGTTAAAAATGTTTGCTTTAATAGCTCTCAAACAAACTCAAAGTTAACGAAAGGTTGAAAAATATGACCAGGTCTACGTTAAAAAAAATGAATACCTCAGGCGGGTATAGACCCGCCTGAGGTATTCATTTTTTTTAACGTTTCGTTATCTACGAGGATTATCTAAGTCTAGACCTATTGTCTAGACAATATTGCTTTTTCATTAACAGCAGCGATCTTAATACACGATGACAGACTATTAATATTGAACTTCTCGAACCTTAACATCGTCACAATAATCGCAACACGCATTAAAACTTTAGTTACCATTCTCATAGAAGCCTCTTCTTCTGAGATACATGCAAAATTTAGTCTCTACATAGGTTTTGTTCAGTTCCATTCTAGTCCTTGTATAAAAATGTCCTTGTATTGTCCTTCTATAAAAAAACACAAAATTTTTTGAAAAACATGTTTGTAGAATAAACTTAAAGAGACATGTTTTGGTCTTTACATCAAAATAGTTTTAAGCGTAAGTAAATATTGGATACAGAAAAACAGGCACGAATCCGTAAAAGTTTCACTACAATAAAAGTAAACTAAACTAACAAAAATAGCTATCGTGTTAAAATGCTTATATTTTCTTTACTATTCCCATTCACAATTCTGTTAACCTACCCACGGGAATTTAATTAACACACAAAAGAGTAACTCCGCCAAGTGCTACCTCAAAGACGTGTCAGAAGAAAGTAAATGTCTCCCATTCGGTCAGCCTGAATACATGAATGACGCGAGGATATTTGTATGGACGTCGTCTACTCCATGACGTGCTCGAAGGAACAATCGTAAATGTTTAGTCATTATCGATAATGACGGGATTGACGTCCTGGGATAAGACTGTTGGATTGACTAAGGCATTGTGAATGAAGTGAGACATCTAAAGTGGAACTCATTGAACTCGATAGATATTATCAATAACGTAAGAACTTGACGAGTTACCGTTATTAAACAAGGCTTCATGTTCATTACTGTTTCAATACGTTCCTACGTAACTTTAAACAATATTTGCACAGTTCTAGCTTATATGAAATAGAATACAAAGTGCTATTAATTAAATTGTGACGGCACAAAAGTTTTGTCAGAGGCCATGACAAAACGTTCCCAGTGGCAGTGTGGCGTTTAAAAAATTCCGTACACGTAGGACCGCAAGATTGTCCTCCATTTAAAATTTAAAACAAGGCACCGGCTAATTGTTGGTAAATCGCAAATTCTCAAAGTCTGACTCCAAATTGTACCTGAATATTTGATGGCGGAAAAAAATAATGGTTTTGCGCAGTGAAACTAGCGTCAACGCGATATACATATTTGATGAGCCGTAAAACATTATACATTTCAGAGGAGGTGCTAAGCTGAAACTCGATCGACGTCGAACACGTATTTCTAATTATCTAGTTAGGATTTGTTTCCGATACCTATAATGAATTCAGGAGAATGGATGCGAGCTGATCGGGAGGAATGGAAGACAGAACTATACCTACGACTTTATAACTGTTTAAGCTTATTGATTGACGCTTCTGTGTCACCAAACCAACATCAATCTAATATTATAATTTAGTTATTTATTGTACTTCATGCTCTGTTCATCAACGAAGTTACAATGGCCTCTTGCTTCAGTTCGTAAATTGCATTGGTTAGCACACCGGTTCTGGTGTCGTCGCCATCTCTGAGGCCCCGGGTTCAATTCCCGGTCAGATCTATATTAAAAACACAGGTTTTCAATATTTTTTCGTATCTCGGTGTATTCTATGTATCATAAGTACGCATTCAATTATTTTATCCGTTATCTATTCAACCAATAATAACAAGTTTCAAATAAGCCTAAGTTGGGCTAGATGATTTCTGTGAGCCTGGGAAAGTTATTATAGTTATATGCCCATGTTTTTTTGGGTAAATTTCAACAGGTTCACCAAAATCTTCATTTTCGTGATATTTTTATTTTTAAGTTTTTAAAAAAAATTATGGTTATTAAAGTTTTTGATAATGTATTAATTCTTGCTGAATATCTGGCAGATAACTTAAAAAACTAACTAAGATTAAAAATTTTGTGCCACGGCGATGAAACATGCGTGCACGGCAATGAAACAAGCGTTCACGGCAATATGAAAACATAAGTCACAGAAATGTAACACCTGGCCACGGCAATGAAACTAAACTGTTTTATAAGGCACGGTAATGATTTTTTTTTCATCGATGTAGCTTTTTTTTCACTGCAATAGCAAATTTTGACCACGGAAACCACGGCAATGAAAGCACGGCGATGAAAAACAAAGGAAAATAATTAATAATAAAAATCTATAAATTATTCGAAGTAATAAACACTTCACAAACAAACATAATAAGATATGGCGTTCTATCGAATGCTTAATCAAGAATACAACCTAATTAAATAGAAGTTATACCTATCTACGGCGATGAAAGAAAATATGTCCAGTAACATAATAATGGAAATGGAATACCTACATTTATGGCGCGAAAACGCAGGCACATGTGTACGTCCTTCCACGTCGAGCACTTAAGTTGCACTGATAGGCATCGTTTAGCGCACAGGAGGGAGGACGCAAGTCGTTAGATAAAACAATGTTCTTAAACATGTTTAGGACAGGGCGATGAAAGGTAGTTCTAGGACAAATGAATTTTTATTAACCATTCGTTGTATCGTTTTAAATATTTGAATAAATGTATTCCGTAACAATACTTTAACTATTCATGTATCAAATAAAACAAGGTTTTAATATAAATAGCCAGTACATTTTTATCAATGAGGTATAATAATAATATAATACGCATCAAGGTGACGTGTGGACAAACACGGCAATGAAAGTTTTCGAGATTTAATTTATTTTTTAGAGTACTTATTATTCTATTAATAAAATATGTGTAGACATAGATTACTATTTCACCTAACCAAAAAAAATATTAGAACCTTATAACTATGTCTTTTAGTGCCGATTTCATCGATGCCACACAATTTTTTGTCCCGGGAAATTCACCCATATCGTAGCCGAGCATTATTGTGAAAGCTAATGTTTTTATTCTAGTATTCTAGTAATATGGACTTAAAAAAGTGATATCAAATCACAAAATAATTAAGTAATGATTTTTTTCTCACCAAAATAATCTCAAACATACGAAACAAAGTAATTTATTAGTTAGTCAGTGTCATTAGCTACCGTTTGCCATTTTTTTCATGTTTCTCCAACGTATGAAACCTTTGATATCGCCTAAAGTAATAATGGTCATAAATTATAGGGGGAGGGGGTAGGACCCCCCATATTTTTTTTTGTCGATGAATTTAAATGTACGATGAGTGTAAATTTAACGGGTTAGAAATACCACCCCTATCACATTGTATATAGGTATAGCATTGTGAATGCCAAATTTCAGTAATAAAGAAGTTAATATTATTTTCATATTGTATAAAAAGGCATCGGTTGTCTATTCCATTTTATTGAGCCTCCACAACGAAAAGTGACCTCGTGTTACTCGAACTTTTCGAAAAAGCTACAATGGCGGAACAGAAACAAACGAGTTGCATTTAATATACACGTACAGCGACGTTCGCCCGGAGATATTGCTCTCGTGCCGAGTGTGACCGTTTTCGTTCTAGCCTTCACAGTATTATTACATACTCGTACATACATACATACATACATACATACATACATACAATTCCGACTATTATCCCCGAAGGGTTAGTCAGAGACTAGGCAATGAGGACCGCAAAAGCAGTCCTCTGCCATAGTCCACGTTTCACCAAATAGCGACTGCACATGTGCTCAGCATGACAGATGGTGAGCCCATCGCTGCTCTATGTTGTTGGATGTATGTGCAGTCTTTAGTCCGTTAGTCGCCTTTTACGACACCCTAAGGAAAAGAAGGGGTCTACGCGACACTGCGTAGTATATTGTTGTACTTTTACCGAATATATTCCACCTTTTCTATTAGAAACCAAACTTTCATTGGCATAAAATATTAATGTAATTGGATTAAACTAATTGAATATGCAACGGTGGTGGGCTCAAACTTTACGAGATTACTGAGACGCCTGTCCGGAAAGTAATTTTGCTTTTTAAATCTTTAAACAGTCCGAATACCCATATCCGTATTTTTAATCTCGGGACATCACTTGACTATTATGGCAGTATTTCTTTAATGCAAATCTTTTTATGCAAATTGACATACGAATTTTGCATACTAGGTAAGAGATGGCTGTAGAGCCCTAGGTCACACACATCAGGTTACATTTTGTGAACAGTTTGTCTTTTGTCCCTAAAAGCTTTAACCTCTAACTGTCATCATCAGCATAATAAAATTCGTATAAATTTAAAAAGACAGTCTCGAAAAATTTCCACGAGCAGGATTCAATCCTGCGGTAATTAACGGTTCCTGTTCCACGGTAGCTCAACTGGAACGAGCACCGGGCCCAGTTTGCCAGAAGGGTGCTGGTTCGAATTCTGCTCGTGGAAATTTTTTGATACCGTCTTTTTTAATTTGTAATGTGTTCGCAACAAAATTTGCGTTAAAATTATATAAACAATAATTTTATAAAATCCGTATAGTTAAACCGGCCATTTTAGACCAAAATCACTTGCTGCAACGTCGAATGAGATTATGTAAGGGATGACGGCTGCCATCGTACGTTTACAAAATGCCACCCCTTTATTGATAGACAACTTTTGTAATCCACCTTTCTATCTATTTTTAAATCAAAGTAAGCAGCCACGCATACTTTACTTATTTATAACAGCATACATATTAGGTCTTTACCTATGAAATTGCCGTTTTGTATGGAATAAGTGAAAGTACTTATTTTTTTAAACTTTTTCATTTCTGTTATTCAAAGTAGTCACCCGTGCAATCGACGCATCTTTACCAACGCATTAGCAGTTTATTGATGCCCTTCTTGTAAAAATCAGCTGGACGGGAGGCAACAAACTCTTCAAAGGCATTTTGTACTGCCTCTCGGGAATTGAATTTTTTACCCACTAAAAAGTTGTCTAAAT
This sequence comes from Scoparia ambigualis, assembly GCA_963921215.1. Lineage (NCBI taxonomy): Eukaryota > Metazoa > Arthropoda > Insecta > Lepidoptera > Crambidae > Scoparia > Scoparia ambigualis. Next base: position 23,850,179 of record OY992522.1, on the reverse strand, counting down.
TTTGGAAAAAGTAATAGTCGGTAGGTGCAAGGTCTGGTGAGTATGGCGGATGAGGGAGAGCTTCCAACCCCAGCTCTTGCAGGTTGGAGACTGTCTGTTGTGCAGTATGGGGTCGCGCGTTGTCGTGAAAGAGCAGTGGGGACGACCAATTGACCAAAGCTGGTTGCCGCTGTGCAAGCTTCTCCATCATTGTCTCCAGTTCTTCACAGTACACATCTGCAGTAATGCTCATGCCGTTTTGTAAAAAGCTGTGGTGAATCACACCCGCACTAGACCACCAAACAATGATTATAACCTTTTTAGGGGTAATTTTTGGTTTAGGGCATTGCTTTGGTGCTGAACCAGGATCTAACCAACTTGCTGAGCGCTTTCGATTGTCGAACAGAATCTATTTTTCGTCGCACGTAACAATTTGGTTCAAAATTCCTTCATTTATTTGCCTATTGAGCAGCGCGAGGCAGGTCTCGACGCGTACGTTGCGCTGGCGATCGTTAAGTTCGTGGGGCATCATCTATCAAGTTTTTTTACCTTGCCTATTTGTCGTAAATGGATCAAAATTATTTTGATGATAACATCAAAAGCTGCTGCTGGCTCAGCTGTAGATTGAGTTTCGTCAGCTTCCACAATCGCCTTTAATTCATCATTGTTGACCAAAGTCTCCGGACGACCAAGAGCTTCATTTTTTAAGTCAAAATTTCCAGAACGGAATCGGGAAAACCAATAACGTTGTGCGTTCGTTTGTACAGTTCTCTCCGTAAACGTTTTTGATGTTACGTGCCGTTTGTGTCGCGTTGGTGCCACGACGGAACTCATATTCCATAATTATACGATTTTTTTAAGTATCCATTATGACGAAAAATTTTCAAATGTAATGAAAATACAACGCTAATCAATAAACAAAAGACTGAGCTTGTAAAAGGAATGTCATGTTTTTAAAACAAAATTAATTTCAATTTAGAATACAAAGCCATTCCAAACTTTTTTCTATTTGAAATGACCTGTACTGAAGAACGGCAATTTCATAGGTACCTATTATATATACCTATTATAACCGCCTCTGTGGTATAGTCACTAAGCCACCGGTCTCAGACCCAGTTCATACCCAGGTCAGTCCCGGGTTCAATTCCCGGCGGGGGGTACATCTTTGTGTACTTGGTTTGGTTGGTGGTAGGGCTGTTACGTCCGCCTGGCTAGCTACCACCACCTTTTTTAAAGTAAATCGCAATAACAACGATATTTATAGCATTGTTGTGTTCCGACAGTTTGGTGATTAGATAGCCAGTTCCTCAGTGGTTGAGGATTCCACGTAAAGCGCGTTTCAACCTTCGGCCTTATCGTCACTTACCATCAGGTGAGATGAAGGCCAGGCGCTTCCTCATTGTAAAATATAAAAAAAATTATGGAGATCACAGCACATAACAGCTTTGTAAACATGCCTTTCAATACACGGAAAACCTCATACCAAGCGTTCTTAACCTCACTAGCGTCTGTAACCCAATTCCAAGAAGTTTTCTACTATTTTGCCCTTAAAGTTTTCAGTTACACTACGTCTTGATAAGCATCTAAGCCTCACTCTTTTCTACTTTCAAAATACAAAGGATCCGCAAACTTCACAGTAAAGCTGGGGTAAGCCATGTGGCTATATACAAGCGTACTTATGTTAGTACGCAGTTAGTACGTTCCGTTAAGCAGCCACGACGTCAGTAAATATCTTTTTTATTAACATTAGAAGCAAAACATAATGTTTAGTAGTACTAACAAGAGTTCAGCAGCTTAACTTCTTTTTAAATCATGGAAAAGCTTCAAATTAAGACACTATTTTTTTACCAGTCATCCATAAACGGACTAGTCACTGCAACTTATACATTCATTTACATTATAATCAATATTATTGTCCCCGAAGGGTTATTCAGAGACTAGGCAATTAGGACAAGAAAAACAGTCCTCTACCATAGTCCACTTTTCACTAAATAGAACTACACATATGCTCAGCGTGACAGGTGGTGAGCCCATCGCCGTCTTTAGTCCGTTAGTCGCCTTTTACGACCTCCAAGGGAAGAGAGGGGGTGGTAATATTCTTTCATCCTACGCGACTCGGTCTAGTTTCGCTCGGTAGTTTACTGATTTTTGAAAGAAAAACACCTTTGTTAGCTGTTTTCTTGTGAATCTCTCTCAAGAATAATTAAAAGTTCGTGTGATACTTGATATTTGCTCAAAGAAATGACAATAATTTGTTTACAAACTTACTTTATCGAATTTGGATGTAATATAACTTAGAGAACTTCTCAACTAATATATAATTACATTATCATAACCTTTTACTGAATACTACATCTTAACAAGCGACTAAGTCACAAAGTTTCCTACTTTCAAAAATACAAAGGAAACTGTAAACTCCACAGCAAAGCTGGGGTAAGCCACTTACGTACGCTCGGTTACGCAAGCCACTTCACTGGTAAATATTTTAATTATATACATTAGAAAGAAACATCATTTAGTAGTAATAAACATCAACTACGAAACAAACCGTTTAACGCACCTTTTGAAACATGAAAAAGCGATTAAGACCCCAATTTTTTATCAGTCAGCCATAAATAGACTAGTGCCAACCAAAACCAACTAAACCAAAACCAAAACAAAAAAACCGTATCGCGTAGCGGTGAGGGAATACTTCCACCCCCACTCTTCCTTTGGGTGTCGTAAAAAGCAACTAACGGACTAAAGACTGCACGTACAACCATCAGCATAGAGCGGCGATATGCTCACCACCTTTCACGCTAAGCACATGTGCAGTCGCTGTTTGGTGAAAAGTAGACTATGGTAGAGAACTGATTTTGCTGTCCTCATTGCCTAGTCTCTGACTAACCCTTCGGGGATAATAGTCTTGATTATAAGTATATACGTATGTAGCAGAAAACTCCTAGAAGTTTGCACCTAATGGATAATTACACTATCATAGCCTTCTACTGTATACACACATACATAGACTATTATCCCCAACAGGTTAGGCAATGAGGACCGCAGAAGCAGATTCTACTGCATACTACTTCTTAATACGAGTCACAATCTTTCCTACTTTAAAAAATACAAAAAAAAACTGTAAACTCCACAGCAAAGCTGGGGTAAGCCACTTGCGTACGCTCGGTTATGCAAGCCACGTCGCTGGTAGATATTTTAATTATTTACATTAGAAAGAAACAACATTTAGTAGTAATCAACACGAACTACGAAACAAACAGCTTAACGCGCCTTTTGAAACATGAAAAAGCGATTAAGATCACATTTTTTATTAGTCATTCATAAATGTACTAGTAGCAACCAAACTCCTAGAATTTTGCACGTAATGGACAATTACACTATCATAGCCTACTACTGTATACATACACAAATAGATTGTCGAATATTATCCCCAAATGTTAGTCAGAGACTAAGCAATGAGGACCGCAAAAGCAGACTCTACTGTATACTACTTCTTAATAAGAGTCATAATCTTTCCTACTTTAAAAAATACAAAGGAAACTGTAAACTCCACAGCAAAGCTGGGGTAAGCCACTTGCGTACGCTCGGTTATGCAAGCCACGTCGCTGGTAAATATATGTAAATTAGGTGCTCCGCATCCTCGCCGGCCGGAGCCCCTGTAATTTACTGATTTATTGGTCCAGGTACCGTGCCTTGTATTTGATTGAGTGGATCGTGAATTAGAAAAACCTTAGGCTATTACGTTTGGAAGGAACAGCGTTACATTGTTGGAACAGATTCGATTTACAAACGTTTTCTTGGGAAAGAATTTTTTTTTATTTGATGATATGGAATAGATATGCTGTGGTAGGAATGAATATTTTTTTATACTTTACAATAGGGAACGCTTGACTCTCATCAGACCTGTAGTAGAAGTAAGTAGACTTCTCACAGAGAAAAGAGAATAAAGAAAAGCCTCCTGAGTTTCTTGCCAAGTTCTTCTCAGTCGAAGGCTCTCCCAAAATCCGAACTGGTTTTAGATTAGGTAGATAGGTTGATTAGTAAGTAAAATTAGCTTTTAAGATTTAACTACACGTTAGCTAACTGTTATTTTTGTTTTTACATCAATAAGTGCCTGTAAAGGTTTATGTTGAATAAATGATTTTGATTTTGACTTTACCCGAAATCTTTGAAATCCACATTTCTGACTCAGTGCGGGTTTATGGTTTTTAAGGACTGCCATCTTAAGTTAAGACATCAACGTAGACCGACGGCTTAACGTGTCTTTTAAAGCACATAAGTCTTCGAGATATTTTAATTTGATCAACCTGACCAACGCTGATTGGGTATTGTGAAACTTGCTTAACTCGCAAAAACTCAACCCGAAAAAGCAACTCTTCGTGAAAATACAAGATATTTAAAAATGTCAATGAAAACTTCGAGTGAATATGTCTCTAATTTTATTGTAATAGCAGTCGGATTGCAAAATGTCGTAGATTTTATTCCCACCCAAAACAAACTTTTTAGGTTGTATTTCATTTTTTTGAACATCGCAAGTTTGCAATGACATCAAAGGTAACGACTTGGACCAATTCTATACCAACTAAATATATCTCTTCACTGTTGATACTATTTAATTATTTTAAGAACTTGTTACACAGTCTAAGCAATAAATAAATTCTAGAGTATTCTATTCCATTCATCTTAAACTCGTAATATCAAAAGATAACATATTCTATTATTAACAAGATATCTTAAAACTGATATCTACGTATTCTTTAAAATTCTTACAACACAAATAAGATTTTCCAGTCAAGTGTTTCAACTTGTTCCTCCACAACTCATTCTCATAAAGGAAGATCAAAAGCCAGTCATTGCCTTATCGACTCAACAACCGTATTCTCTTGCAAAGAAAATCCAGTAAATAATTTATAAATATTCTGAAGACGAATAACTAGGCTAACTTAGTCAGACACCGATGATCTGTGATGTTGACTATTTAACCATATAGGAAGGTATATTTGCTAGAATATTATGATTAAAACTATATGATCTTGATAGAGTTGCGCTCAGGTTGCAATCTTGTAAGTAAAGCCACTTTTATCAAAGGCTGCACGATACAAATTGTAGAACGCCAACTAACGAAAATACATAGTCGTATAAGTTATTATAAGATATACACTGGCTTGCAAAAATAAGTATCACACTTTTAAAATTGCAATAACTTTTAAAATACACACGATAAACAAGACACACAAGACTTAAAAATGTTACTATTGTATAATTTACTATAGTTTCAAAGAAAGCTGATAAGATTGCTGTAAAACGTTTTTTATTTAAAATCTCTAACTTCTATAGTTTTAAAAAAATTAAATTTTTAAAGTGTGATACTTATTTTTGCAGGCCAGTGTATCTGGGATACATAACTTATGTAGTTTTTGTTACACCTCGTTAAATACTTTACTTAAAATAGGTTTTAGTAAGAGTAGACTCGAACTTTAGGTTAGAGTTAAGACTAGAAGCACCACAGGTCGTTGGCTTTCTTGAGAAAATACATTTTTTGTTTATCATTGTTGTTGACCTCTTATACCTCTGGCTATTCGTTGGCAACCAATAAATTTTTTAAAAGTATTTTTGAAGTCAAAAGCACAAATATTATGCTACAAAAGGTACAAAACTTTCAATCTCTACAGCTTCCTTTTTGTGACATTCACTAATACGAGATGTACATGCTGTTAATAAAAAGAAACGTGCTTCACTCTACGGCTATCTTCTGCAGATCAACTTTTAAAAGAAGAACCTGCGATATTTCATGCGACACTACGCCTCCAAGGCCTTTAGATATGAACATTGGTACGTACCGAGAGTGCCCCGGGGAAATCTAACGCCGTCGCGGAACATCTAATGAGTTTAATCAGAAGGAATAATAACATCCACCGTTTTTATTGGCGGGAGATGTTCATCGGCATTTCATACTTGTTTATTGTCAGACAACATTTCGTACTTTGGTCTTAATCCAAATTCTGAAAGAATCTGTGGTGTGGTTAGATCTTTGGTCTTAGGTATCGGGTACGGTATTCTCATTGGGGAGATAAGACAAGATATAGTACTAGTAGAGATTAGTATTTACCCGATAATCCACGTGATTAGATCATCATCATCATATCAGCCAGAAGACGTTCACTGCTGGACAAAGGCCTCCCCCAAAGATCTCCACCACGACCGGTCTTGTGCTGCTCGCATCCAGCGACTACCCGCGACCTTAACCAGATCGTCGAACCACCACGTCGTGATTATATTCGACGACATATATTTTTTTGGTAAATGTCGTTGCTTCTATGCGCTGTGGTTTCTTGCCTCCGTAATTTTATTTATTTTTTAAGATACACCATCGCGGTATCATTTTACATAGTAATAAATGTTAAATATAAATACTTTTAACAAAACGTTGAAAAAATGTCTACCTCAGGCGGGAATCGAACCCGCGTCCTCTGCAATCCGGGCAGCTGCGTTGACCACTCCGCCACCGAGGTATTGGTTAGACCGACGAAATTTTTCACGCTTTAGACTTTGTTTTTATAGCAACATTGTCTTATCAAACCTCTTAGAATTTACATTCTTAGAGATCTGAATGAAAATATTTTACAATATTTTAAACATTCTATAGATTCGTAATATTTGATTATTTGCGTTAAAAACGCTCAAATAAACTCAAAGATAACGAAACGTTGAAAAAAAAGTACTGTTGCTATAAAAACATAAAGTCAAAAGCGTTGAAAATTTTCGTCAGTCTAACCTATCTTTGGTGGCGGAGTGGTCAACGCAGTTGCCCGGATTGCAGAGGACGCGGGATCGATTCCCGCCTGAGAGTTTATTTGAGCGTTTTTTAACACAAATAATGAAATATTACGAATAAATACTTATTTTAAAGATATGCCTTTACAGGTGTATACAGCATTCACAAATTGAATTGCTACCTACCAATAATAAAATAAAGTTATAACGATAAACTAACAGTTCTATATTACACACAGTTTAAAAATGACGTCCTGAATGGATGGTAGGTTAAAAAATTTAACAAAAAAACACCGACTCCAAAAATTTTACTGAAATAAATGCACTAAAACGTAAAAAATAATTGCGTAGTTTAGTTTGTTCAATTTACTTGCAATATTAACCTTAATTTTACTCAATCTTATAATCTTAAAAAATATTTCTGGAGTCGGTGCCAGCCAAGGTAAACATAAACAGTAAAAGACATGCGTGTGTTGGCCAATCCTTCGCGTAAGCATCAAGCTCATCTCTCCACCTCCGTCTGGGTCGCCCTCGCTGCCGTTTAACCCCATTGTCGTTTTTATTTGTAAATATGTTTAATTAGCCTTTAACAGTTGTCGTGTTCATTAGTAAATTTTATTAGGTATTACATTGTCGTAATAAGCTGGCACCGACTCAAATATTTTTTAAGATTATAAGATTGAGTAAAATTAAGGTTAATATTGCAAGTAAATTAAACAAACTAAACTATGCAATTATTTTTTACGTTTTAGTGCATTTATTTCAGTAAAATTTTTAAAGTCGGTTTTTTTTTTGTTAAAATTTTTGTTTATTTCTCGCTTTTTAGTGAATCGTTCCGATCTATTTATCGAAAGCGAATATTGGTAAACCTACGAAAAATGCGACAATGCCAATGCCGTTTAAATGCGACAAGCGAAGAAAACGAGAAACGCCTATCACAAAGTAAGCACTCAACATCCAAAACAGACGGCAAGTTACCCAGATTTACTCGTGAACGCTGTATAGACCCCCCTACGATGATGACTTGCGAGTTACTAGGGTTCACCGTAAGGCAAACTAGAGGGACGTTTTTGACTTGCTCCAGTCGTAGATCGTAGCCAAGTCACCATTGATCTGCTTAATCGCTTCTGAGAGGTTCTCAGCCGAGGCCTGAGAGTAAATTTGTAAGTCATCGGCATAAAGATGTTAAGAAGAATTTATATAAGAAGTGACAGAACTATAGTGTGAATAGTGTATTTTTAAATCGTAATTGAAATGTTTCAGAAGGAGTGATAAAAAGTAGCCTATGTCACTATTTAATTGTTCTTTAGCTACCTATGTCCAAAATCAGGTCGATGTGTAAGTGAGAGACGGACAAACAAACAAACACGCATTCGCATTTACAATATTAGTTAGGAAGGATTTATTGCCGGAGTGGATCTCATTTGACTTACGGCTGAAAATACCAAAATCGCTATAGGCATGCCTATATTTAATATATGTCTATATATATTACAATATTTAAGGAGTTCCCTAAATTCCCCAAGGATCCCACTATCAGAACTGATTTCCGGTGCCTGCCTTCTTTTAATTCGTCATAGTCGCTTAACTATCTTAATCGAGATATCTTATCGCCACCCGTGAAATACTTATCATTGAGGAGTTCCAATGACATTCTGTGGTCTTCTTCATCAGTTCTATATCCTCAAATGATACTTTCTGAATGCAAATGCTTGACTTATTGCTGAAAATACCAATATATAGGTATGCCTACAATATTTGAGGAGTTCTCTCAATTCCTAAGGATTCCATCATCAAAACTGGATTTTAATAAAAATGGGACCAATATGGAAGTATATCCTTTCAAATAAAAAAAGAATTTTCTAAATCGGTGGATAAATGACTGAGTTCTGAGGTAACAAACATAAAAAAACATACAACCGAATTGAGAACCTCTTCCTTTTTAGAAGTCGGTTAAAAACGATTTGGACGATTCAATAACTACATATTAATTGAGTTTATTGAATAAATATATTTTGAGTTTAAGTTAGAATTATCTTAGCTAACTAGCTACCACCATCTTAACAAATTCTATTGCCATGATATCAATGTTAGAATCTTTGTATGATCAGTAAGAGAAGAACGACAGATGGAGATAAGATCGCCAATCTCTTATGGTTGCTGTCATAAGATAGCGTTCGTTAACACCTCTTTTTTCTGAGGGCCTATTCTCTTTCTCCGAAACGAAATTTCGGCCTATTCCGTTTGCTATTTACAGCGGTATCCATTCCTTCCGAAATTTCGTTCATACAAAATAGGTCCTTCATAATCAGAACAACTAACTTGCAAAACGCCTTTTTATGCTATTTGCCTAGGAAGCATAATGTCTAAATTACAAATTGGAAAATGTCTAAGATGACAAAAGTGTACTTACAATATCAAACCGACTAACACCATAGAATAAAAACTTTATTATTCTGAGACGCAGAATGCTTCAAATGCGAAGAATTGCAACGTCTAGAACGCCATTACGTCTACGTAGCAGAATGATTATTATCCGATATGGAAATTTTTCCGAGTAAAAAGATTATACAATGGCGAGTGAGATGCATATTCATAAAACAACAGTTAGTCATGTCATTTCATAGTAACAGTATTTCGCATTAATATATTTAATATATTTGCCTTAAAATAGTTTGTTCGAAGCTAATGACCGTAAGAAAGTTTATGTAGAACTCACCAAATGTACCAAAAGGAATTACAGCGTTTGACTGAAAAATCTGTGACACCATTGCAATTTTTAAACAGAATTAGTATGTTTAAAAAGAAAATCATTACAACTAAAAAATAATTATTTTGAAATTTAAATTTTAAAAAATACTTAAGTAATTTGGCATTTAGATTATTAATTTTTAGAAAATAGTTTGAAATTTCAAAAATAATGGAAAGTGCTTTAAATAGCAAACGAAAATCAGCCGCAATTTCGTTTCTGGGAAAGAGAGTAGGTAGGCCTTCTGTTCTGTGGTTAACACCCATCTACTATGTTCGCCACCCTCATGTGCCTACTATAACTATACATGCAGCCTAACACCAGCTGACATTTTAAGTTTAAGCTGTAAAAAATATTTACCATCAATATTTTTTTTTATTTTTTTTTATTTTAATTAAAAAAAAATTAAATTAATAAATTTTAATTTAAATTTAATAATCCTTAACTTTTACTTTTAAAAAAGTAGGAATCTGTTAAGGATTTTCCTGGAAGGTCTGTATTAGGATAAGTACATAATGTGTACGCTTAATTTAAAAGAGTGCTATTGATTCCATGATAATAAGTTAATAAAAAACCACACACAGTGAATCCTACCTAAGACTCATCCTGCTAGTAATACTGAGAATATTATTTATTTTATAATACAATTTCCTTTCATCTGTTTGAGGGAGATTGTTCCATATTTTCCATAATATTTCAGCATACATGCTGCTCAAGTACTTTCATAGATATTATCATAACACACACCGGCGTACATAAGAGATACGAAAATAATCTCAGCCTGATATATTGCAAGATAAATAAAAGTCTTGACAGTGTTCAAAATTAAATTGTTTTTTTTTATTTGTTAGCAACATGCCTAACAGTAAGTATAATAACATATTGTTATGCCTACATGTAAAACCAATCTTGGGAGCAATTGGCTATTTGACAGTTGTAACAATAAAATATGATTTTTTTTTATACTAAGCCCGGCAAATGACCCCACTCCACCTGATGTTAAGTGGAAATGAAGTCCAGGTGCAAGGACAACTGGTGCAGCGTAAGAGACGTAGCATCAGTCACCTTCACTCTGCCGGCCCACAAAGTGCTTCTTCACGCCTCGTTTGAAGGACCCTATGTCATAGGTAGGAGGTAATACGTGTGCTGGTAGACTATTCCATCTTTTGGAAGTGCGGCAAAGAAACGAGTCACCAAATTTCTTTGTGCGTGATGGAATATTAGAGACTGTAAATTGGTGACTCCGGAGAGCAGCACGCGTACTCCCATGGAGGAAGGGAGAAGGAGGGATGAGGTCAAAGAGTTCTTCAGAGCACTCGCCATGGTATAAACGGTAAAAGATGCTGAGTGACGCAATATCTCTACGCAATTGCAAAGGCTCGAGAGTTTTAGTGATCCCCGCATTGCCGATAATGCGCACAGCGCGGCGCTGCAATCTGTCCAAGGCATCGAGAAGGTACTTTGCGGAGCCGTCAGGTGAGAGCAATACTCCACGCAAGACCGCACCTGTGTCTTGTATAATAGACACAACTGATCAGGCGTGAAGAATCGCCGCACCTTGTTCAGGACACCGAGTTTACGTGAGGCATTTTTAATCACGGTTTCGATGTAGTCCTTTTGGTTCAGATCGCAGCGGATATCCATACCGAGCATGTTAATACTGCTCTGCAGGCCTTTTTTTTTTTTTACCCGGTGTTATCCCTGCTTATGGATTCCAGCCTCCAGAAGGAAGACTGGATATGTGGGACTCTCCCGTCCCCCTTTCCACGACGTAGTCGTCGGGCGAGAGGGAGGGACCTACCCACTAATCACCGGGGGACCAAACTCCGATAGCGTAGGGCTCTTAGGGTGGCGGTCACGGGACCTGATCCACGGGGGAATTGACCTCGCGAGACCAACGGCCTAGAGGCCTGAACCCTGAAGAGAGGGAAGGGGAAGGAATGGCGACTTTTTCGCTGTGAACGCGCACACCTGTGTTTTCTTGGCATTAAACTCCACCAGATAATCGGAGCCCCATTTAGAAATGAGGTCCAACACCCGATCGAGCTCAATGACAAGATTTGCTCGCTTCATTTCGGTGTCTACCCGCCCAGCCGTTGGGTGACCGTTATATCCCCCATGCACTGTGCTATCATCAGGGCCCTGATTCTGTATGACAACATTACGATTCCTTGTTTCAAAACCACGTCAATTCCTTAAAATGTTACGATATCTTCCAAATACGTATTCTCTATGACAATTGAACGAAACCTTGCGGTATGAAAGCGACGTTGACGTGACTAGAACTGTCAAAAATTTCACGTTTATTTTCCGCGCGGAATCATTGTGACTAGTGATTATTTCGGTGTTTTATTACAAAACTCTGCAAAATAACTTCAAAGGGTAAACAATTATTGATATTTCGTAACAATAAACACAACACAATACTTGAGTAAAGTGATACAAATAACTATACTTAAATGATTAATGTAAGTAGATACATATTTTGTGATCCTGTAGAACTAAAAATCTTTGCAACTATTTTTCGCTTTTACTTTTTCTACTGTTTATTTTTTTAAATTAATAATTCTTTTTATACCCAGTTACACGATATTTGACTTTAAAATTATTAACTGTAAAAGTTTTTCGAAACTTTCAATCATAACAAACAAACGTTCAAAAACCGTCTTACCTCTTAGTTTTGTGTAAAAGTATTTCAAAGAAACTTATTTTAAAAGCAATTGGTTTGACTTTTTGTTATAAAACTTTATAAGTACATGAAATAAAACGTATAGTTACAAATTATAACAACATTTTCATCTAAAAAAACATGTTTTTGCCAAGTACCAACAGCATGGTTAGATAAACTAGAGTTTAATTTCTGAACGCAAGTGTGACATCGTAATGTTCCATAGATAAAGTGTCTTGGATCATACAGAAATTTACAGAATAGAGTTATCTCGATTCCTTACCGTGGCAAGACGTGGGCAAGACACGAGAATGACGTGGTTAGTGCGCGGTAAGATTTAGGTGTGGAATCTAGATTGCGATACAGAATCAGGGCCCTGCATAGCAATGAATGCTTCCAAGAGGAAGCATGTCATTGATATGCAGAAGGAACAGCGTGGGGGATAGAACGGAGCCTTGAGGAACACCAGCGTTCACTGACATGAACCGCGAAGCGCATCCATCTGAAAGGACACGGATTCTACGCTCATGCAGGAAGCTAGCAATCCAGATACAGAACTGAGCGGGCAAACCGTATGCCGGGAGCTTGGAGAGAAGAGCTTTGTGCCAGACCCGATCAAAAGCCTTGGCTATGTCAAGGCTAACTGCCAGTGACTCGCCACGCTTGTCAATAGCCTCAACCCAGAGATGTGTGACGTACGCTAGAAGATCACCCGTTGACCGTTTTAGCCGAAACCCATATTGACGATAGTGAATTAGGGAGTAATCTTCCAGGTATCGAATAAGCTGTTTGTTAAATATTCGTTTTAGGATCTTGCTCAACACTGAAGTTACGGATATAGGGCGGTAATTAGTCGGATCTGACCGATCTCCTTTTTTAGGGATCGGTTGCACATTAGCTTCTCTCCAAGATTCCGGCACACAACCCGAAGAGAGCGAGAGACGGTACAGACGCGTTAACACAGGGGACAACTCCGCTGCACATATTTTCAGGACTATTGCTGGGATGCCATCAGGACCGTTAGCTTTCCGGACATCGATTGACTGCAACTCCGCACGGACATCACACTGCCTGATTTTAATATCAGACATTGTGTGGCCACAGTGAGGAATTGAGGGTAGCTTTGCATTACAGTCATTGATCCGGGAGTTAGCCGCAAAGAGTTTGGCCAGGAGATGTACCTTTTCCTGCGGATTGTGAGCTAAAGTTCCGTCAGGACATCTCAGTTGTGGCAGCGAGGGATGGCAGAAGTTGGATTGCACGGCTTTGGTCAGACGCCAGGAGCTACGGCTGCCCGTAGGATGCGTCAGGATTTCTTGGCCTACTCGTGTAACGTGCTGGGCATAATGTAGGCCCTCTTACACGACTTGGTGGCATTATTATAGGCTGCTTTTAGCGAGCGAGTTTCGGGATCCCCATGAGCTTTACCTCTGATCCAAACGCGGTATGCCGTCTGTTTGCTCTCAACAGCGCTGGCACACTCGCGATTGAACCAGCGGTTGCGTCTGCCTTTGCTGATGACATAGGAGTGTGGAATATAGTATTCCATTCCTAATACTATCTCATCAGCAACGGCAGTGGCGCTAGCGGTCGGGTCCTTCCCACTAAAGCAGCGCTGCTGTATGTGTATATGTAAGTTTAAAATTTAACACGTTTACTGCACAAAACCAGACTTAATTGAAATTGTTTGTCGGTCACCGATGACCACCATGGCGCTTAAATGCTTATTGTTAAGACAATAATTATCGAATATTTTTTTTTTAGGTAATTTGTAAATACTTACTTATTTTATTTATACAATATAAATTTGCGATTTTTTATCTGTGGATGTGGATTACAAGACCCGAAACACCGGCGGCTATCTGTCATAAAAACTTTCTGTCAGGTTTCAATATTAAAAATATTTGTTTGTTTATTGAAGTGTGACGTCACAGGGCCAAAATGTCACGTGGCCAACTGTTAACGCGCAAAATTTGAAATTAACAAAGAAAAATATGATTTTTCTTTATTAAATAAAGGATTTTCGAGAAAAAAGATATTGTAAGAGGTATAAAATAAGCGTTTGTGAATTTTAAAAATACTTTTCAGAAAACTGTCAAGTAGCCAATTCCTATTGAGCAATTAAATTATTGTTGTTACTTATGTAACTTTCATCATTAATATTGTATTAACAGTTACTGTTTCTGTTCATCGCGGTTAACTTTCTTAGCTCTTTGCGATAAGGAAGCCTTTTGAACGACTTTTAACATTGTTTTTATTATAATCTGTCCCTAAACAAATAAATAATATTTTATATACTCCTCGTTAGAAGCTCATGTTTGACTTTGTTTTGTTGTACAATGTCTTTATCATTTCGGTATTATGTCAATACCAAGTACCTACTTGTAGTATGCTTGGCTATCTTCACAAAAGACCAGACCAAAAGCAGGCATTTAATTTTGCACGAATTAATACTTTAAAAAAAAAATTGTAAAATATCTCCTTTTTGTTACCACAAAAGGAAAAAGGTAAATACCAACATCCGTATCAAATCACACATCCTCTTTAACGTTGCCACTGATTTTGCCTCTTATTTTATGGGTGCTAAAAATTTCTCAAGTGATTTATTATTTTATAAGTTGGACAAGTGCAAAGATTCTCGAGCAAAATGAATGTCAGCTACATTACGACAGAGTGCATTGTGGACACTTTTTGCGTTCGCGCCACTGTTGCCCGGTGCACAGGAAATTTCCTGGGAGCATGCCAGGGCCGGAATCGGCATTGGTGGCTTTAAACATGTTTTTCTTGAACAGCTTAACTCGTAAACGGTGGTTGGTCAAGTCACTAGCGTATCGAATATCTTTCAAAAATTATACTGCGCGTTGGAAGACCGCCAGATTCTGTTTACATAAACGACTAAATAAGCCACATTTCTTGCTTCAAAAAAGAAATTGCAGTAACAAAGTTCTGTGGGTACGGTTATGCAAATTGTATGCTGGCCTACATTTATGCATAACCTAAATAAAAATAAATCTTTGAAGACTTCATCATCATATTTTACTCTAACAATACAGTGCCAGATTTAGTATTTGTGCATTTTGATAAATAGATAAATCAGTGTTTTTGGTATTTCATCACACAAACACCATTCTCATTTCTCGAAAAAGCCGTTGAGAACTTGAAAACAATGGATTTTAGCTTCATAAATAAATTGTATAGTGCTGATGTGGTCGCGAGAATAGTGGTGGACAAAATATCTCATTGTAATAAAGCCAATTCTAAAGTAAGATAGAATCCTGAAACCATGGATCACTCCGGGTCTTCTGCGATGCATTCGGCATAAAGACAGATTACACATGACTTCACGCAAGGACCCTAATAATAGCACTCTTCTTGTCACTTATAAGCGATATCGCAATTTTTGTAACGACTTACTACTAAAAAAGTTAAACATGTTTACGAGCGGACAGAATTGGAAAAGGCCAGGAATAATAAGGAGAAGTGGAATGCTATTAAACTTATAACAGACCTCACTAAAACAAAAACACCAGCTACTGAGCTTTTAAGCAACCAATGTAATCCTTGTGAATCGGTTAATTTTGTCAACGAATACTTTGCTGAGATAGGGAAAAACCTTGCGGAAAAAATAGCATCTTTTTCTAAGTTAGCTTCTCCATATAATTTTAATATTCCACGATTCCCAAAATCAATGACTCTGCTTCCACCAGATGAGAAAGCAGTTGAAACTTAATTTTAAATCTAAATAATAATGTTGCAGTTGGTCATGATTTGATATCTGCAAAATTTATCAAAATGGCTAAAAACGTTTTAGTGCCAGTATTAACAAAGCTCTTCGTACTTTGTTGCGAACAGGGAACTTTCCCAGAAGACTTAAAGATAGGTCTTATCACGCCTGTCCACAAGGGTGGGGATCGGGACTAGGTCACTAATTTTCGTCCCATTTCGGTATTGCCTACTATTTCCAAGCTACTTGAAAAAAATCTCAACAAACGCCTTGTGGATTTTGTAAATTACAATGACCTACTCTCACCTTGTCAATACGGTTTTAGATCTGGAATGAGCACAGAAAATGCTGTATCACAATTGGTAAATTTCACTACTATGCAAGTAGATAATAACAGGAAATGTCTAGGAATATTCCTTGACCTGGCCAAGGCGTTTGATACTGTCTCGATTCCCATACTTGTTGACAAGCTAGAACGACTTGGAATTCGTGGAACTGTCTTGGATATTTACAAAAGCTTTCTTAATAACAGGGTACAAAGAGTTAATATTGATAACTTGGTAAGCGACGAATCTCCAGTCACTTTCGGAGTCCCGCAGGGTAGTGTTCTTGGCCCGAGTCTCTTCTTGATTTATATTAATGACATGTGTCAATTAACTTTACATAACGGACAAATGTTTGCATATGCCGACGACACAGCTTTGATTTTTCAAGGAGATACTTGGGAGGAAGCATTCCTTGTAGCCGAAAGAGGTCTACATATAGTAACGTGTTGGCTTAATTCCAACTTGTTAACTCTTAATCTCTCGAAAACAACTTATATAGAATTTACTAGAAAAGGAAAAATAAATTGTACCAACTACGCCTTGAAAGCCCACACGTGCTCTTATTGCCCTGCGGACTTCAATCAAGTCTCATGTTCATGTTACGAATTGGTTAAATCTCAATTTATAAAATATCTAGAGGTAATTGTGGATAGCCAACTTAGCTGGCGATTTCATATAGAGTTATTAACTGTTCGCATCAGAAAACTTATTTATGTATTTAAAAGACTCAGGCATGTTGCAAACAAGGAGCTCTTACGCACAGTGTACATTGCCTTAGCTCAATCTCTCCTAACGTATTGTATAAGAATATGGGGTGGATCTTGTAAATTCCTAATGATTCGCATGGAGAGAGCTCAGTGGTCGCTATTGAAAGTTATTTCATTTAAGCATTTCAGGTTTTCAACTGCTTTATTGTACTCTGAACTTCAGCTTCTGACAGTAAGACAACTGTTTGTATCAAAATTGGTTATGGGAAAGCATTTAACCACACCGTTTGACAAAAAAATCTATAACAGCAAACGAAGAAAAGGTAAAGTCTGTCCAAACGTTAAATGTAACTCAGCATTTGCAAAACGTCAACAGGAGTTTTTATCTGTTTTTTTATATAACAAGATTAATAAAATTCTCAACATATATCCTCGTAATATAAAAAAAGTGTAAAGCCGATATTACTGATTATTTGCTTACGTTGGATTATGGTATGACAGAGTTACTTTTGCTAACACAAAATTAACTAAGTACGTTGTTATTTCTTATTTAAGGTAATGCAATGTTTTCTTTGATCATATAATGTATGCAGTGTGATTTAAACTAAGGAAGGTTTAATTGCCTACGTTACAAGTTTTCCTCGTGTAGGTAGTTAAGATTATGTTGTTGTATCTGTTGTATGCATTTAATAAATTATTATTATTATTACTATTATTATTCATTTAAATAAACAATAATAAGGTATTTTTTTTTACTAAAATTAAATTTGTTTACGTTCACATCAATTATCTAGACCAAGATAAGTTTTTTTTTAAACTCGTTAATATGGTAAGATAACGGACAAATATACATAAACATAGAAAAAACACCCAGACCCGAAATCAATTTAGAAAAACAGTTTTTCTCTAAATTGACCCGACCGGGTTCAATTCCCGGTCGGGTCAGAGGTGGCGCGACGCCAAACCCGGCGTGCTACCCACTCGACCACGGAGGTCATTTTGTAATAGGTATTAACGGTGTAATAGGTATTAACGTGTCGCGTAGCGGTGAAACAATATACTACCACTCTATCTTTTCCCTTGGGTGTCGTAAAAGGCGACTAACGGACTAAAACTGCACATACATTCAATAGCATAGAGCGGCGATGGGCTCACCACCTATCACGCTAAGCACAAGTGCAGTCGTTATTTAGTGAAAAGTGGACTACGGCAGAGGACTGCTTTTGCTCATTGCCTGGTCTCTGACTAACCTTTCGAGAATATAGTCGTGATTAATTGTGTATTATGTTATTTAAAAATATATAATATAATCCTGCACACGGGCCATCCTAATAAGTATAACGAATAACTATTAGCATGGGAGTAACTTTAAAATTTCGAATTAAAATTGTACATCACGCCCGCTTCCCGGAAGGGTAGGCAGAGACCACAGCTTTGCATTTGCTACGATCCTAACACACATACATACATCACGGCCGCTTGCCGGAGCGGTAGGCAGAGGCCACAGCTTTGCATTTGCTACGATCCTAACACACATACATACATCACGGCCGCTTGCCGGAGCGGTAGGCAGAGGCCACAGCTTTGCATTTGCTACGATCCTAACACACATACATACATCACGGCCGCTTGCCGGAGCGGTAGGCAGAGACCACAGCTTTGCATTTGCTACGATCCTAACACACATACATACATCACGGCCGCTTGCCGGAGCGGTAGGCAGAGGCCACAGCTTTGCATTTGCTACGATCCTAACATACATACATACATCACGGCCGCTTGCCGGAGGGGTAGGCACAGGCCACAGCTTTACATTGTTACGATTCTGACTCACATCTTTTGCTTCACTTATGGGTGATCTTCTAGCGTACGTCACACATCTCTGGGGTGAGGCTATTGACAAGCATGGCGAGTCACTGGCAGTTAGCCTTGACATAGTCAAGGCTTTTGATCGGGTGTGGCACAAAGCTCTTCTCTCCAAGCTCCCGGTATACGGTTTGCCCGCTCAGTTCTGTACCTGGATTGCTAGCTTCCTGCATGAGCGTAGAATCCGTGTCCTTTCGGATGGATGCGCTTCGCGGTTCATGTCAGTGAACGCTGGTGTTCCTGGTTTCCTCTTTGTACCCTGAAGGCTCCGTTCTATCCCCCACGCTGTTCCTTCTGCATATCAATGACATGCTTCCTCTTGGAAACATTCATTGCTATGCAGATGATAGCACAGTGCATGGGGGATATAACGGTCACCCGACGGCTGGGCGGGTAGACACCGAAATGAAGCGAGCAAATCTTGTCATCGATCGGGTGTTGGACCTCATTTCTAAATGGGGCTCCGATAATCTGGTGGAGTTCAATGCCAAGAAAACACAGGTGTGCGCGTTCACAGCGAAAAAGTCGCCATTCCTTCCCCTTCCCTCTCTTCAGGGTACATCTCTAGGCCTGCAGAGCAGTATTAACATGCTCGGTATGGATATCCGCTGCGATCTGAACCAAAAGGACTACATCGAAACCGTGATTAAAAATGCCTCACGTAAACTCGGTGTCCTGAACAAGGTGCGGCGATTCTTCACGCCTGATCAGTTGTGTCTATTATACAAGACACAGGTGCGGTCTTGCGTGGAGTATTGCTTCCACCTTTGGGACGGCTCCGCAAAGTACCTTCTCGATGCCTTGGACAGATTGCAGCGCCGCGCTGTGCGCATTATCGGCAATGCGGAGGTCACTAAAACTCTCGAGACTTTGCAATTGCGTAGAGATATAGCGTCACTCAGCGTCTTTTACCGTTTATACCATGGCGAGTGCTCTGAAGAACTTCATGACCTCATCCCTCCTTCTCCCTTCCTCCATAGAAGTACGCGTGCTGCTCTCCGGAGTCACCAATTTACAGTCTCTAATATTCCATCACGCACAAAGAAATTTGGTGACTCGTTTCTTTGCCGCACTTCCAAAAGATGGAATAGTCTACCAGCACACGTATTCCCTCCTACCTATGACATAGGGTCCTTCAAACGAGGCGTGAAGAAGCACTTTGTGGGCCGGCAGAGTGAGGGTGACTGATGCTACGTCTCTTACGCTGCACCAGTTGTCCTCGCGCCTGGACTTCAATTTCACTTAACATCAGGTGGAGTGGAGTCATTTGCCGGGCTTAGTATTAAAAAAAACTCTCTTAACGCTCTTAAAGTCATCATCATCATCATCAGCGTATAAACGTCCCATTGCTGGCCCTCCCACGTGGATATTGGACCATAACCCACCATGCTGGCCCAATGCGGGTTGGTGGGTTTTAACGACTGTCATCTTACGACAAAACCAACGGCTTGACGTTCCTTCCAAAGCACGGAGGAGATGGAGGTGTTTTTAAATTTGGTCACCCATTCAGCTACCCGAAAGTTGCTTAGCGGTCAAGATTGCAATCCATTCGCTGCGCCATCGAGCTCCTCGAAGAAGAAAAGCATATTGATTCATGATACGCCCCCGCAAGCTCTTAAAGTCATCTGTTCTATTTATTTAGGTCACATGGTATTTGTATGTTGCCTACATTAATAAATAATGAAACATGAAACGCAAACATTGGAACAGTATGTGTAGCAAGGCTTTGCGATTTATTGCACCGAGACATAATAGACATAATAATTATGTATTAGCCAAACACAAGACATTTATAATTACGTACCAACAACATAATAATTAATGCTTCAAAGCGGATCAGTGTTCAGTTTCCCTGGCTGAACAATACAAAGAGACGTTAATGTATCGCCGGCCATTGTTTTAAATTCTAATTGACTATAAAATTAGCAAACGTCTTCTCAAAGCGACAATAAGCTTACTTATCACGCCATACATATTATATTTAAATGAGTTTCGGCAAACCTGCTCTACTGACCTACCTAGTAGTTCTGCAGTATCACGTTAATTACATATATTATCGTCATCAATTACTTAAACTTAAAATATATTTCCCTGAATACATACCTGTGGTCTATATCTAGTCCCAAAGGACTCGCTCTTCAAGTCAACGCCATTTTTACATAAATTTTTATTCCTCTTTATTGTTAAAAATTCTTTAGGTGTACTTTACCTAAGCTTTAACAAATTTTTATTATTAGAGTTCCGTACCGCAAAAAGAAATACGGAACCCGTTCAGGATCACTTTGTTCTCCGTCTGTAAGTCTGTCTGTCAAGACCCTTTTAATTGGGAGCACGTGGAGGTATCAAGTTGAAATTAACATCTAATACTTAAGTATGTATGCGATCCCTTGAAGCTGTAAAAAAAGCTTTTAAATCAACACAATTAATATTTTAAACATTCATTACATTATTACATTATGTTACTCTGAGTTAGGTACTACATGGCCTCAACACGTTAAATATTACTTAATAATTAATGCTTGATTAAAAGTTAACGGCGACTGAAACGTACTGAGGGAAGTTACCATAAAGTTTTCCCGTTCGTATAAAGTTATGTAGGGCGGGGTTCCTACATTACGAAAGCTAAAAGGTAATGTGGAAATAGTACCTAAGCTGTGTGGCGGCTCATTATCAAAAGAATACTACCACCCTATCTCCTCCCTTATGTCGTAAAAGGTGACTAACTGACTAACTGCACATGAGTAAAGAAACGGAACAGAGACAAAGCTTCATACAACGCGCCGTCGCGAGTCTCTCCGTTTGTGCACTGGCCGAGCGAGCGTAAACACTGTGGTAAACCGGTTTTATCCAGTGGCGGTGCATACGCGACTCGCGACGCAGCGGCTAGTGGACACGCACACATGCGCCGTATGCTTGTAGTAGTTGACTCGCGACGGCGCGGTTGTATGAAGTTTTGTCTCTGTTCCGTTTCTTTACTCATGTGCTAACTGTACATAAATCTGACAGCTTATTAAAGCGATGATCACCACCTTTCCCGCTGAGCACAGTAGTGACATTTGTAAGAGCACAAGAGCGCAATAACTAAGCTGTAGCAAACCGAATAGACCTCAAATCAAACAGAGAACTCTTTTAAATTCTATACTTTGTTTTCAGTACTAGCTGAGGCATTCCGGTTGCTACGAACTGCATAATTTATTCGGAGCATGATTTGATTTCAGGCTGTTCATTAGTCTAATGCCCTATGGGTCTCGCGGGCTAATGCGACTATTATTAGTTCGCGATCGTGACTTGATCATCATAACTCTATTGGTCTGCAAGCTTCAGAAGTTTTTTTTAAACGTTAACTGTATAACTCGTGTATGATGAGCTCGGTGTCGTAATACCAGACACAATAGATATTGAATTGTTAGCAACCTCTAAGGGTGGATTCGACTAAACTGGAATAAGACTTACTCCGAGATTAGTCTATACAAATTCGGCGTTTAATCTAGGTGTAAAACCCTATTCCAGTTTGATCGAATCCACTCTAATAGTAGGGGAAATAAGCGACTAAACCTTGAACTTTTGTCTCGGAAGACGCCACTTGGCACGATTGTTCTCTAGGTCATTCTGAGCTGATTTAGCCCGGTAGCCACGGAATTGCCCACTACTGGTGGGCACCAGGGCGGGGGGGGGGGGGGAATTATTAGTCTCCCTCTCCCGCGTTGCAGTCGGTGCATAGATCCTCTCCACTTATAGCTACTATGGCAAGTTTGATATCGTTTTCGTATAATTTAAGGATGGGGAATTCATCTGGAACAAAATTTTTAACCCGTCATAGTAAAAAAAAGAAAAATTAACAAAAATGTAATAATAAAAAACAATTTTTTTTGAAAATGCTCTACTACAGCGATTTCACATGGATTTTTGCCAAATAAAAAATATGATGATATAGCCTATTTAATTGTGAACCTAAAAAGTATTACTCGAATGATTGCTTTTAAAGAAAATGTTCGTCAAAATAAATATTTTTATTACTTACGCAACCTTGATTTCACATGTTCGATGGACTTTGACATGGAATGATTACACTTTCGCATTTAAATCTCACTATAAATCGTCAATATGACATTATATTTGTAAACAGAAGCTACCACCGTGTTAGGAATGGATATAACGAGAAGAACCGTCAAGAAACTCGATAGTAAAGTTACTCTTTTCAATTGCCCCATAGTTATTTTGTCAAAGCTTATTCAGTTAGCTCTTTCAGACATAGGTAAATTAATTTTTTATTTGCAAAATTAAGTTTGCTCCTCATGTATTGTACTTATACATGAACCGTCGCACCCGCACAAATCTGTATTTTGGTACAGTTGCATCTGTTATTTCCGCAGGTCACCTTGCACTTGCATCTTATCAGTTCCAAACATGCTTTATCAGCGAGGGGTAATGTGGAATAAACAGGCTTCCAAGTTTGGTCTTATTTATACCATCCCCTCTTAGAATGACATGGCAGGTCTTGATGGGGGTCGTAAGATTTGACCCCATACATGCCCTCCTTGGTAGACAGCTCGCAATAGATGCTGAGTTAAAGCGTCTCGAGTCGGCGGCAAATTTTCAATGTTCCTGAACAATTCCAGCGAAAAAATTAACATCAGTCATCTGGGTATCGGTGGCAACTAAAAGATCCCAGTCTATGTAACAGAGCACCTGACTCCGGAAACTAAATTGTTGCATGCGGCGACTCGTCGTACTGCCAGGGAGCTAAGTATAAATTTATCGTACGCGACGGAAACATTTTTTTGCGGAAGAACGAGGAATCCAATTATGTACCCATAGAGACTCTCAAAACAGTGCGCTAAGGTTATTTTTTTTCACTAAAAGGCTTGTAATGACATAATTGTTTATTACCAAAATGTAAGAGGTTTGCGAACAAAGACTGTCAATATTTTTAATAATATAATTTGTAATTCTTGACTGAAACGTGGTTGAATGACGGCGTTTCTGATTCTGATCCTTGATAATAGATACAACGTGATCGCCAAAGCAGTGGGTTCCATCCTTCAAAGAATGGTGAAGGGGTGTTTATCGCTGCCACTAAACGACTTGACTCAGTACGACTTTATTCATGCGAATCTGACTGTGAGGACTCGTGGGTGTGTGTCGGGAGTGACAGCGCCGATTCCGCGAGGTGGAACATTTGCGGTGTACCTATACTTGCCACCTCCTATTCAAAAACATATTGTGAAACACTATATAGACAATTGTAACCGTTTTTTAGATGCACTGGTTGGCGATACGCTCATAGTGGGTAACTTAAATTTAGGCAGTACCTATGTCATGGATTGCGGTAGCGTGTAATGATCTTTTACTTGGTTACTCGAACAGCGAACTACACAATATGTTAACAGATTTTCTCTCCCTTGATAATTTTAAACAGTATAATGGCATAACTCAATAGAAAATCTTGAGTTTAATTTTGTGCAACATAGCAGTCGCCGATATTGCAGGCATTCCTGACCCCTTGTCTATCGTGGACCCGCTGCACCCTCCAATCAGCTTTTCTATCTCTTACATATGTAATGACACTTTATCACCCAATAATGACGCCAGATTTTGTTTTCGCAAGGCCGGCAAGGTATAGTCATACCAGTGTTATTAAAGATTTGCACACTATCAATTGGAAGGAGTTACTTTGTAGTTGATGGTCTGTTGATGAGATGCTGGAGGTATTTTATGGCATGATGTAACGTTATAAACGTATAGCTATTAAATACTTTTATAAAATTTTAATTTATAAATAAACAAACGTAGATTATCTTATCCTAATTAACTTAATTCTAAATATTACTTTAAACCAAATTACTTATCTAATAACTACAAAGAAATAAAGTCTTAATAGTTTTGATAACTGCAAAACAAACGTATTTTATTTGATATGGTTTTATCATTGCGCGCACGGTACCCTAAAATGCCTTTCGTATATTTTTATTTGATGAAAGTAGGTAGGTTAAAATTTACCTGCGCGGTGGCAGTTGGCGTCGTCTGATACGCTTGAGAGACAGCCATACTACACAGACGTTGCTTTTGTAAATTTGTGCAATTTCATACGTTTTTTTTATAAATATTTAATAGGTCACGTATTTGACCAAAGCTATTATTTTTATAAAGTATTCAGCCTTATCGTCATTCTACGATAATTGTGCTACTTAATCCCCGTTAGGGTAAGTGTTGAACAGTTTTTAAAATTAGAGTAGTTATTAGCTAGTAAGTATTTAGTTGTGTGTTAATCCCATTGAGATAAACTTATCAATGGTTAATCCTTTGTTTTAGCCCTAGCTCGCTTATGCAGTGCGTGTAGATAGCATTACTAAGCGTGCGAAGGTTTGTTTATAATTTCAAATCAAAGATTTAAACATGTAACGGTGATTTTCAAAAGTGTTTTATCATGTAACCGTTAATGGGTGACCGTCATTGTATAATGTTAATTTTTAGTTGTGCAACTCGTTTGCTAATTTCTATTTGTTTCCTTGTCTGTCAGGAAGACTTCTAGAGGTTGTTAATTATTTAATTTCTGTTGAGACCGGTATTAATACGGTCGATCACTTATTTAGTTCAACCTTAAATCACGGAGAGGAATTAAATGTTTTACATGTAACCTCGACCGGGACTCGAACCCGCACATATGGTTCAACGCTTGGATTTCAACGCTTGGATTGGAGTCCTACATTCCACGTTCCACGTTCTACGTTTGGAGTTCTACGCGACCGTCTTCGCATTTCGACGCGGCCGCCATTTTGTGGACACACCACGCAGCTCGCAGCTCCTGTACAGCAACGCGCCTCCGAACACCTCGGCGTTCCCCACAAGCTAAGTCAGGGACGAGAGCAAACTACCCAGCTAGGCCTTTATGTACTCCACGCCCTGAGACCAAGTTAAAATAAATTTGTATGATCGTAAGTGGGTGTTATTATTTCATATACCCCACGCTACGTCACAACGATAAGGAGTTTGATCCTGAAATACGTTTCAAGACGTTTTCAGTAAGGTCCCTTAAAGAAAAAAATGAATATCGTGTTAGAATGCGGTAGTACAATAATAACCCCCGTGATGTTTTAACGTTTAAACTCCTTAGAAAAAGGTGTGATTCACTGTTGTCTTCTTCCTATGCTTTAAACTCTCGTATGGAGGATTCGTTAAAGCCAAACCCGAAGCTTGTGTGGACTTTTATTAAGCATAAGCGCAAAGGTTAGGCCGGATATTTGCAATCTTTTTGCTGATTATTTCGCATCAGTCTTCAATAAGTCGGATCTATCACCTCATTCTCCAGCGGTTGCCTGTTGTTGTGACTATCATAGCTTTTTGTTGTTTACTACGGATGAAGTTTACAAGGCTTTAAAAAGACTTGACTCCACTAAGAGCGCCGCAACGGAAAGCATTCCGGTTTTCTTTGTCACTAATTGCGGAAAAGGCTTGGCATTACCCCATACGTTAATTTTTAACAGGTCTTTATCGCATGGAGTTTTTCCTTGCGCCTGGAAGGAATCGCTCATTTTGCCACTGTTCAAGAGTGGTGACAGGTGCCCTGTTGGTAGTTACAGACCTATCTCTATCTTACCTGTATTTGCAAAGGTTTTCGAGTCGCTTGTTTATCCACTTTTAGCATTTCTATTTAAACATATTATTGCTAAATGTTATCTAGATGGAGCATAAATCCACTGCGACTAATCTTATTTCTTTCATCGGGGACCTTACAGTAGTTCTTGATCATGGTTATTCTATAGATACAATAAATACAGACTTCAGTAAGGCCAGACTTTAAACTATCGCGTTGCATTGCATTAAAACTATTTCAACGGGACCTAAGCCCCTTCGTACACAAGGCTTCGCAAATCTTCGATACTCGACGATTTTAGTCTCCAAGCGACTACCGCCATACAAATCCATTAAGGTTCGTACACGAGTCGCGTCGCGGACATTTGTCCCGCCGCGACTCCAATTTGTATGGCGGTAGTCGCTTGGAGACTAAAATCGTCGAGTATCGAAGATTTGCGTAACCTTGTGTACAAAGGGGCTAACACGACCACGCTCGTAACCACGGCCGCAGCATCGCGGCCGAAACGTCAAGCAGTAAGTAAAATAAATCGTGTTAGGTCCCGTTGAAATAGTTTTAATTCAGTAAGGCCTTCGATAGAGCAAAACTTACCTAGATATACACATGCACATAGACTTTTCCATAGGGGGGGAGAGGGGGCGTCCCCTAACCTTTCCTCCCCATGGGGTGGGGGGGCTTCCCCCCTGGGCACGTGCCAAACGAGTAAGTAGTGTTTCATAGTCAAATAACCTCAAAATAAAGAAAAATGATAAAATAACCCTGATCAACAACCAAAAAAAATTTTTCTACCAAACTTTTTATTTAGAAGCTTTCATTCAAGTAATACTTTTAAGGTACATGATTTAATAGGCTATAACACCATATTTTTTTTTACTAAATATCCAAGAGGTATCGCTGTAGTAGAGCATCTTCAAAAAATTTTTTTTTTACAAGAAAGTCGTAAAACAAATACCTAAGTATTTGTTTTACGACTTTCTTGACGGTTCTTCTCGGTATACGCATTCCTAACACGGTGGTAGCTTCTGTTTACAAATATAATTTTATATTGACGATTTATAGTGAGATTGAAATGCGAAAGTGTAATCATCCCATGTCAAATTCCATCGAACAAGTGAAATCAAGGTTGCGTAAGTAATGAAAATATTTTTTTGAAGAACATTTTCTTTAAAAGCAATCATTCAAGTAATACTTTTTAGGTTCACAATTAAATAGGCTATATCATCATATTTTTTATTTGCCAAAAATTTACGTGGTATCGCTGAAGTAGAGCATTTAAAAAAAAAAAATTTTAATTATGTTTTTGTTAGTTTTTCTTTTTTTACTATGACGGGTTAAAAAGTTCGTTCCAGAAATGGATTTCCCATCCTTAAATTATACGAAAACGATACCAAACTTGCCCTAGTAACTATAAGTTGAGAAGAACTATGCACCGACTGCAACGCGGGAGACAAATAATTCCCCCCTCCCCTGGTGCCCACCAGTAGTGGGCAATTCCGTGGCTACCGGGCTAAATCAGCTCAGAATGACCCAGAGAACAATCGTGCCAAGTGGCGTCTTCCGAGACAAAAGTGCAAGGTTTGGCCCAAAATCGACGCTTATTTCCCCAGCTATAAAAATAAACGGAGAATAAGGTCGGAATAGTAATTCCGTGTTTTGTCTTTTTTACTCTAATTTAAAATTACGTTTGCGTGACAGGAACAAAACGCGGAATAACTATTCGTAGCTTATTATTTGTTTATTTGTAAGGCACTAAGAGTCTTCTTGACAGACACGGAGTAGGAAACGAAAAGCAAAGACTTCGTTGGTTATTTGTGTTTTCGTGAAGGGGTCAAACTTAGCACCTGATCCGGTATGTCAGAGGGTGCAGTTTCGAAGCCCGCTCGTGAAAATTCGATTTATCACTTTTTTCGAGCTTCCTTTTTTTGTTTTTACCAGCAGGTCGGGTTATGTGGCGACTACAAACCGTGTAAAATACGAACATATATCCCGCTAACAACAGAATCTTTGGGTCCGCGACTAGTGGTCGTCCCTTTACCGACGCAGAAGTCGACAACATTTTACGCTGCAGCTAGAGGCTTTACCAACCTTACACAACCATATCGGTATTATCGCAACTTACCGCTATAAAAGACATCGGAGCGCGTGGAAAAATGCTCTTTTTACTCTTTATTTTTTTTTCTTATTTCTCGATCTTTAGACGGAAGTGAACAAACCGCAGAGATTGCGGGACCAGCGCCGCCCGTGCGACTTTGTTGTCGAGCTTTTTGCTGGTGAAGTTTTTGATTACAGGTTGGCCATTCAACCTTTTATATTCATCGCGTTTCAGCTTTCGTGTGCTGTTGACTTAGGCTGCTTCGGACTACACTGTAATTGTTAATACCGTCATAGAAAAAAAATCGACTATTTTAATAGTACTTCTTGTTTTATATAATATCATTGGTAAGTGCTAAATTAAAAGATTCTACCTACTACCCCCTCCCTTCCCTTGGGTGTCGTAAAAGGCGACTAACGACTAAAGACTGCATATACATCCAACAGCATAGAGCGGCGATGGGCTCACCACCTGTCACACGGAGCATATGTGCAGTCGCTATTTGGTGAAAAGTGGTCTATGGTAGGGGACTGCTTTTGCTGACCTCATCGCCTGGTCTGTGACTAACCCTTCGGGGATAATAGTCGTGATTATATGTATGTACGTATTAATAGATTTATCAGTCTAAGGACGTCCTACTGCAATTTGCAGATATTACAGTAATTTATTTACAAACATTCTTCATCGAATTTAAAAGTAGTATTAATTACTAGCAGCCGCTCGCGGTTTCCCCCGCGTGGTTCCCGTTCCCGTGGGAATATCGGGATAAAAAGTATGCTATGTGTTAATCCAGGTTATAAACTATCTGTATGCCAAATTTCATCCAAATCCATTTAGTAGTTTTTACGTGAAAGAGTAACAAATATCCATCCATACTTACAAACTTTCGCGTTTATAATATTAGTAGGACTGAGGGGAGCTCGATGGCTTAGCGTTAGACTTGCGATCTTGCCCGCTAAGCAACTTTCGCAATGCCGGGTCGCCTGTTGCGTGACCAATTAAAAAAAACATCTCGAGCTCCTCCGTGCTTCGGAAGGCACGTTAAGCCGTTGGTCCCGGTTGTTGTTGTAAGATGGCAGTCGTTAAAACCCACCCGCATTGGGCCAGCGTGGTGGGTTATGGCCCAATATCCCCACTTGCTGTTGTCCACGTGGGAGGCCTGTGCCCAGCAGTGGGACGTTTATAGGCTGATGATGATGATTAATTATTTATTTATTAAATTTTTATTCTTTATAGGCTTTTCCTCTAGTAAGCCCTCAGAATAATAACTAAAGCATAGAAGAAGTGCTATGACATTTGAGTGGGCACTACGTTTGGTCACCATTCGAATTACATTTTGTACAGGTCGCCTTTGAATTTGGTATCATAAATGGTGACCGGTATTTTTTTTCGCTTTACATTTGACGTTTGGCAACTTATTTTGTTTCTTTTCTTTCAATACTATAGAAGTCTCATTTGGACTTCTTCTAGGCTTTGGTTATTATTCTACGAGTGAGCCCAATGCTGGTTGGTGAGTTTTAACGACGACATCTTACGACAACGACCGGAACTAAAACGGGTTAAGGTGCCTTAGGGAGAAACTTGAGACGCTGTTAATTTGGTCACCCATCCACTACCCGGTAGATTGGAGGTTTACGGTAAAATGAAGGAGTAGGTAACGTCATGTTTCAAACTAGGATAAAGGCAAGGCTAAATAAAATGGGTAACAGACATATTTAATAGGAAAAAATAGAGGTTCTACCTACCGTAACGTTACGCTCAGTGCTTCAAGAGACTGTAGGCTAAGTAGGCTTTTGACCTTATTTACTGTACATAATTTGGTCTAAACGGGATTTAGTCAGAAATCAGAAGACAACATAACAAGGAATGTGAGTAGAAACCACTAGAAACTTAATACTACTTTTTAAAATAAAATGAAAAATGAGTTCTATACTAACTTTGAAGTTTAAAAAAACCTATAAGTAATGTATCACTTAAGTCACATTGCGCAATAAACAAAGGATTAATATGTGAATAGCATATTTGTTACATTGGTCTCGGGTCATGGTTTTAAATAATAGTAACATTTTAACAGAATTTATGCGATTTAGAGACGGCAATGTTGCATACATGATTCAGTAGAATAAATTTTACTTTAAATGCTGCTCTCTATATTTCCTTTTCATAGAATTGGCATATCGGTTTGAACCGAAAAACCAGTTCGAATTGGAATATATTGAACTTAATATGAAGGTTTATAAAAAGTCAAGTAAGTAGTTTATCCAATACAAGCTGGTCGCCCGCGACTTCGTCTGTTGAACACCGCGCACCACATGACAAATTAAAAAAAAATCTTGTTACAATTACAAACACAACAAAATGACAATTAGCCCAATAGGCGGAGCTACTCTGAAGTGATGCGCGAACATACATTCGTCGCAAATGATTTTTTTTTTATATAGATAACGTCAAAACAAACAACAAATACCTAATGTTTTTTTATATATTTTAGCGTTTTATTAACGCTTAAATATACTTAAGTAAAATTTTAAACACTAAAAATTTACTTAAATAAATACTTAGTCAAATCTACACTACTAAATGTACCACATTGCAAGTTCAGATTATGGGAGAGCCTAAAAAATCCTAGTAACCTCCCTTTTCAGCCAGCGGGATAGCTTGGGACCATAACGGCAAGACCCGTGTTGGCGCTGTGTACCTTAATTCTTATATTGTAATTAATAAGAGGAAACACTACGTCGACGTCGCATGCAAAATTCTCATACAAAACTCAGAAAAACGACTCGTACGTTTCGTAGTCCCCTGTTTCCTCCTTCAGAACTGGACCAATTTTTATTACTTTTTCAGCATCGGTTAAAGAAAGAGATTGTCTATGTCTGTATGTCTGATTTTTTTGCATTAAGTCATTTATTTAATAACCAGGAGGCTTCTAAATTTCGCGAAATCACTCCGTTTTAAGGCGTCTTCAGAAACATTAAATGGCTGGTTTAAAACAAAATCAAACATACAGACATAGAAAATCTCTTTCTTTAACCGATGCTCAAAAACTTATATTTTTTTTTTATTGGCAACGGGTAAGCGCTTGGCCTTCATCTCACCTGATGGTAAGTGACGATAAGGCCGAAGGTGGAAGCGCGCTTTACCCGGAATCCTCAACCACTGAGGAACTGGCTATCTTATCTCAAACTGCCGGAACACAACAATGCTATAAACATTGTTGTTATGGCGACAGACTTAGATAAGATGGTGGTAGCTAGCCAGGCGGACTTAACAGCCCTACCACCAACCAAACCGAGCACACAAAGATGTACCCCCCGCTGGGAATCGAACCCGAGACCTCTGGGTCTGAAACCAGTGGCTTAGCCACTAGACCACAAAAGCGGTAAGAAATAAAAATTGGTCTAGTTCTGAAGGAGGAAACAGGGGACTACGAAACGTCGTTTTTCTGTGTTTTATATGAGAATTTTGAATGCCACTTCGACGTAGTCCTCTTAATTACTCAAACATCTTGCACCAACAGCAAGGACTAACAGCTCGTTTTTAATGCGCGTAATCGAAAGCACAAAGAATTTGGAGCGCTTAACTGCAATTATTGTTCTGAAAAGTTTCTGTGTAAGTTTTTTCTGTAGTAAATAAAATCTCATTCTGCGTCTGTGCAGAGATGTCGGCTGATAGAGGAGAATGGAAGAGAAAGACATGTTGTGAAGACGATGAAGATGATGTTGATGATGTCATAGAATCTCTAATTAATTAGTAGTGTTACAGACACACTGTGCTAATAACAATTATGTTAAGATAGTAATCCATAAGTCAGTATCTATTTACTTAACCTAATTGTGGAACCATATTTGCATGGACTAGTCTTCGCTTGTGGTTTCACCTACAAAAAGTGATTTAGTTACAATCTGCGATCACATATAAAAACTACGTACATACATACATATAATCAATCACGACTATTATACTCGAAGGATTAGTCAGAGACTAGGCAATGAGGACCGCAAAAGCAGTCCTCTGCCATAGTCCACTTTTCACCAAATAGCGACTGCACATGTGCTCAGCGTGACTAGTGGTGAGCCCATCACCGCTCTTTGCTGTTGGATGTATGTGCGGTCTTTAGTCCGTTAGTCGCCTTTTACGACACCCAAAGGAGGAGAGAGGGTGGTAGTATTCTTTCACCGCTAGGCAACACAGTTACCAATCAACGCTCTCAAAACGTCCACACAAAAAGAGTACCTAGCAAGATATTCAGGTCAAAATGCTTGTAAGTCAATATGCGTGTAAGTCAAAATGCGTGTAAGTCAAAATGCGTGTAAGTCAATATGCGTGTAAGAAGATTAGTCATTATGCGAGTAACCCGGGATAGGCTATCTAGTTTTTATATGTGATGTTTTTGATCTAATAATATATATATATTTTTAGGTGCGAGATAAACGTGGCCAGTATTTTAGGCAACATTGGATGCCCAACGACCGACGTCGACGTCAAGCCTTCCTCGGAAGCGGTGGTGCGACGACTTCGATGCCTTCGATGGAAATTGGTTGGAGCTAGCTGGGGAAAGAGAGAGAGAGCTGGAAGGATATGGGGGGAGATCTTTACCCAGCAGTGGGCACTATAAGTTAATTTATAAAAAAATATAAAAAGGAGACTAACGATTTAGCTGGACGTAACGGAGTTAGGGTTGCTAGACGCAAAAATAGAATTGCCGGATGCAGATCGATATTTAGCCGAACATTTTGGCAATGAAATCCTGACAAATTGGAATTTCATAGAAAAATAATAGTACTTTTGTTTATATTACGAGCGCCCCAGCGTGAACACGAATTATCGCGAGATCGCACAGCCGCTTTCGTTCTGCATCTTTTTGGCTAGGGCGTCGGAGTCGACCAAAGGCTAACAAAAGCCGGACCCGACTTGAATATATTTGGCCGGCTCGACTCAAAAAATCCGAGTCTTTACCCGTGATCCCAGTGAGTCGACCCATTACCGTCCCTGTGCCATGGGACCACGGGTAATTAAAATTACCCGTGGTCCCATGGCACTAGGGATTACATTTGGATGAATATTTCGACTTCGATTATATCGATATTAAATTATTTACAAAAATGAAAAATATAAAAAATAAATAAGTAATTAAGTATAATAAACAAAAAAATATATACTTACTAAGTAAGTAAGGAAGTAATGATGTATGTGCAGTCTTTAGTTCGTTAGTCGCCTTTTACGACACGCAAGTGAAGAAATGGGTTGGTAGTATTATTTTGAAGAGCCCATCGCCGCTATATGCTATAGGATGTATGTACATAATAATACATAGGTAATCTTAAGTATACCTGATAACCCTAGGTGGAGTCCGACGCGAAGCTAAGCTCTAGAGAAACATGATTGTGCCGTACTAGCTGTCCTAACTTTGCTGACCTGTAAGTTGCTTCTTCACACCTCGTCTAAAGGACTCCACGTTTAGGAAGAAGGGTGTACGTAAACAGGGAACTGGCATTCCATTTTTAGTAGTACACCAGTGATTTAATTTATTTTTGAAGTCTGAATAAATAAAGAGTTGGTGTTAATGTAAATTGAAATCAATTATACTCAACCTTGTTGCTTTGTCTAATTACTCCAATGTATCAAGTTCAGAAATTACATTTAATGAAACCCCAGTTCGTATACACATAATTATGGCTATTATAAAATATAATGTTTATAGGAGGATCAACGCAAACTGTTAATACGACGGATCCTATAATATTTTTTAATTATTTATATACCTATCATGACAACATTAAACATTATAATAATACGCCTAATACGCATACATCACCTCCCTTAAACATATTTTTGTAAAAAATACATACATACATAGGTAATAATAACATAGGTAGTAATAAATACATCAACCCCCGTTTCTTAGAGGAGTATGAAGAGACCAAAGTTCTCCTATTTCCAATTCTTAACCCTTTATTTTGCTTTTTTTTTAGTGACACTTATAAACTAGTAAGTACAACAAATTCGCCACTTCTCTTTTCTTTATAGAAAATAATAATAGACATACAGACCGACACAATTACAGCTACTGCTACTAAACAGATACCTCACGTGTTGTGTAGTAAATTGGAGCAATGAATTATTAATGTGCCTGGATCCTCAATCAGTAGCAACCTGCAACGGGAATCCATTTGCCGAAACGTATTGTTGACGTAAACCAGACTGTACCTGTAAAT
The DNA here is from genome assembly GCA_963921215.1 of Scoparia ambigualis. Taxonomy (NCBI): domain Eukaryota; kingdom Metazoa; phylum Arthropoda; class Insecta; order Lepidoptera; family Crambidae; genus Scoparia; species Scoparia ambigualis. The sequence goes on along the minus strand of OY992522.1, from coordinate 23,815,482 downwards.
TGCTTTGCGGTTGTGGCGGGAAATAAGACAAACAATTTGAATAAAAATGTGAAGCCGTTTACTGATGGGCCGTTTTTGTACTGTTTTAATGTGGGTAAATGTACCTTTACATGTAATTGTTTTTTATCATTTTACCAATAAACGTACCGCTTCCGGGCCTAGACATTTGTTTATTTGTATACATAATGGAACACCAACAGCAAAATATAGGTACGTAACAATATTAACAAAAATATAGTTATTTATTTTTATTTTAATCTTTATTGCACAAAGAAGAAAAAAAATTACAAAAGGCGAACTTAATGCCAAATGGCATTCTCTACCAGTCAACATTAGGGCTAGGCAGAAAGAGTTGTAGGCGGTGCAATACGAAATAGTAATTGTGAACTAACAAATAAATTACACAAATCAACATATTTTATTTTTTTTTTTATATAAAAGAGGGAGGCAAACGAGCAGGCGGGTCACCTGATGGAGAGTAATCACCGCCGCTCATGGGCATCCGCAAAACCAGAGGAATCGCAGACGCGTTGCCGGCCTTTAAGGGAGGAATAGGTTTAAGGAAGGAATAGGAATTGGAAGGATGGGGGGGTCGGACGAAACACAACAGCACCAAGTGCCATTATTTCACGCCGGATATTAGTGAGAGGGTGGTATTACGCCGGGCGAGCCGGCCCAATGCGTGCTGCAACGCAGCGTGGCTCTACCACTCATAACCGGCGAATCAGTGAAACTGACGAGAAAGGAAACCGACCGGTGATACGCTATCTCATTTTTTCGTCCTTCAACACACTGTACGCTGGCATGTTGTTTAACATTGAACAATTTCCAATGAAAACTTGAGCTACATAAATGGTGTAAGAGAAGGAAATGTTTTATATTTTATTTTGTGTCATACAAACAATTATTATTAAACGAATTTAGTGACATACTGTCACGGTTTTAGTCAACTGCCTTTTTGGAGCAGCCATCTTTGTAACGTTTCATAATTGGAGTCACGATTCGGTATGTGGAATGTTTCTTGTGGTTTTGTATCTGATCTCTAAATCTACTAGGGCTCAACTTTTCATAGTTTGGATTTTTGCCATGGTACTATTAAAATGAAATACTTTATACGAGTAGATTGTTTAATTGATTAATTTCAATGTGTATTTCAAAACAATATTCTATTATTTCTTTACATATAAAAAAGTTTAATATATAAATCTAAGTGTTAATTAATCAATTGAGGCTATCAGAACGAAAGTGGTGTAACCTCAGACTACTTCATTAGGAAGATAATGAGGAATTCATATTTTCTTACGCCACTCTTTGCTTTTTGTTTTACTTTAATATGCCTCATGCAAAAACAGATGTTTTTAACGCCATCTATTGATGGATACTAAAAGGTAGCTTACGCCATTTTTATTAAAAATGATATTGTAACGAATTATTTTATATCAAAATTGTAGGTAACAGCACTTTTACGCTAATAGCCTCAATTATTACTTGTATAGCTCTTGTACCTATTGCACAAGCTGTTGGAGGTGTTAAAACAAGCAATAAAAATATTCGACACACTCGCTTAACGAAAGGTCATTAGTTCGATACCCATCTGAGACAGTCGCTCTTATAATTGTTACATAATTTTAATGTAAGTAAAGCACGATGCGACAATAACCATTTAAATTTATAACTGCAGTTACTCATGAAAAAATCATTCAATAGAGCCCTCAATAGTCGGTAACACATTGTTTTAGGACAGCGAGATCCACTTCAGATGGTGAGTAGCATTCTCGTTTACGTTATTTCTTACGTAAAAAAGGCAATTAGCTTCTACTGCATAGAGAAGTTCAACTCGGTCTTTAAAAAGGACATTGCAACACAGGGTATCAAAGGGTATTCACAAAAGTAAAACAAACCACTAAAAACTTACGGCGACAACATCGGACCGTTTCCATTTCAAATAAAATATTTGCAGCGTGTATTGTTGTCCCGGCAATTCATTTCTACTCGCCAACAGCCGAGACAAAAGAAAGAATTCAATACTCGCAGTCCTCATTACAAACATGCACGACACGTAGATTCAATGGATTATCGTCCTTACGTCTTCGTATTTTCTTCAAACCTTCGAATTGTCTGATAGCAAACTCTACATTGTCGCTATGAGTTATCTTGTGAAGTCCTTCTGCAGATGCAGTCGACAGTAAAAGCATGTGCAGTGATCTCAATCACCCCTATCTTTGAAACCATAAGGTACATATTCGTATAGACACAATTTCAAATGCACATACTAGAAGAAAAGTTAAAGTTGTCGACCTGCAGTGAAATAATAAGTACCTGCTTTCTCTGGGACGAATCGCGGACAGCCAACGTTACTAATCATTAAAAGTACACTTGTGGACACATTGTTGCTACTCGTGATACTATGCCACCTTCTTTACAGGACACCCCACTTGAATATACCTTACTACTTGACTTAATTTGAGACCATCATCATCATTGCGCTTTATGTGTGCTACTGCTGGCCTCAGCCATCTCTCACATTTACTCCCACAAGTACCACACGTACTCCCATGTCTAGGTGACTCGCCTAAAGAGATTTTAGGGTTGTGATAATGACTATCTGTATCAACGAGACCCAGGATACTGGTAGGCTCCTGGGGCTGGAAGTCAAACCACAGAAGTCATGTTAATTATATTTGGACACCCATCTGGGTATACGAAACTTGAAGAGTCGACGTAGTAAGCGCAGGTTGCTGTTTCTAAATCTGTACTTTTTTGATCTGAAACCTGTTAGTTCGTAGTTTATTTTTCTACTTTACACAGTTATATTGTGTAAGTTAGTGGATTTTTTATTACAGAGAAAACACAGTTCGTTGATACCAAGAGTATCTCCACTAGTCTCAAATTCTCTGCGCATCACCAATTCTCAATCGATACGGCGGCCTACGAAAATCAAACTTAAATTAATATTGATTCTCTAAGCTTACATAAAAGACAATAAAAAAAATACAATTGAACATGTCACACGCTTGTCATGTCATGTTTTTGACCGGTTTGCAATTTTGCATTTCGATAAGCTTTTAAATATATTTTTTTATCGTTTTAAGTTAGAAAATGTGTAGCATTTTACGATTTTTATAAGATAAAAACATTGTTACAAAGAATACGACGGATTACAATTACAATATTCGCATAATTCTAACGTAAGTTCTTCATATTTTGTATGTTTTGCCGAGGGCAATGATATAATATTTTATTATCGTTGCCTGCCTGGGAGTCATGGTTTATTCCACTTTGTTCACCTGTGTGAAATCACCATTCGGGTTGATTCCGAGTTTTGTTGAAATATCCATTGTTTACCAGCAAACAGTGTTACTTAGTGACTTAACCACCTTCTCTAAAATATCGCTTTGGTAGTTAGTTGCTCGTGTTTTCACCCCTTGTTTACAAAAATGGAGCTTTGTCACGCCGTCGTAGGACACGTCCCACCAAACCATTACAAATGCTGGGTGGTGCCCTCTTTCGATCTTTGGAATTATCTCAGTAGCTTCTTGGAAGCTATGTGCATACACTCTATCGTTTTGACGGTTAAACTTCTCTTCAACACTAAAAATGTTTTCATCCGTAAAGAGAATTATTGTCCGGTAGCCAACAACTTCTTGGCTCTCACGATTCTCTCTGGTACCCCACTCCATGTTTACACAGCTATATGTTAGATCAAAATGAATAGTATAAAACTTATGTAATAATAGTACTACCGTCATATTATTTATTTAAAAATGCCCTCATTTAAGTTGGAACAGAACTTATGTCAATACTAGGGTATAATGCATAATTAATAAAGTTTCCTTATCAAACTTAACAAATACATTCGAAGATACATGCGTTTAGAAAACAGGGAGATCGAGACGGAACTTTGTTCCCTTTAAAAGCAATAAACGCATTGTCTGTCTAGTGTAAGCGGCGTTTCACTCTCTTTATGAATAATTCAGATCGTGGTGCGTTTGACCATGACCGCGGTCACTCGTGAATATTAAACCGGGACAGCATTGGCTGGCCGTTTCTCCCGCTGGTGTATTAAAATTGAAGAAAATATATATATTTAGATATTTGCTTAAAGCATGGCTTTACATTAAAGTTGCATTATAATAGTATATCCTGACGTTTACCTAAAGTGTCATGCAAATAATGTTAGGCAGAATCAGGTAGGTAACAATTCTTGGTGGATTTTTATTGTCCGCTTCTTTATTTCGCACTTTTGCTCGCGGCTTCGCGTGCAACTATTTTTCGCTGTTCAAAGAAGCCTATCCTACACCCGTCTTCAGGGTCATTGGCAAATTTTGTCTTTACAAATTACGAACACAGCAAAATGAACATTATTCATGCGACAATTATTAAATCATTATTATATTATATGAGCTCACAACTTTTTCAAAAAGAAATTGATTTAATTTAGATTTCATATATGTACTTATAAAAATAATAGTATCAACTTCTTTTATTCAGTGTATAGCCAATATTACCAGCAGCAGATTTTTTGAAATTGCCGCCGCTTCTCAGGGACAGCTTTTTTTTTATTCTTTTACGGGTAAGTGCTTGGCCTTCATCTCACCTGATGGTAAGTGACGATAAAGCCGAAGGTGGCAGCTCGCTTCACCCGGAATCCTCAACCACTGAGGAACTGGCTATCTTATCTCAAACTGTCGGAACACAACAATGCTATAAACATCGTTGTTATGGCGACAGACTTAGATAAGATGGTGGTAGCTAGCCAGGCGGACTTAACAGCCCTACCACCAACCAAACCGAGCACACAAAGTTGTACCCCCCGCTGGGAATTGAACCCGGGTCCTCTGGTCTGAAACCGGTAGCTTAGCCACTAGACCACAGAGGCGATTAAAAGCTTTCATTAGCCAGACTAAACAAAGTCACTTTCGCATAGATCTATAAATGGCTCCGGCTCATACTGACTAAATCCCATTACGACAATTTCATACATAAGTCTAAATCTCAATATGCCTTAGTGCCAAAATGCCTGAAACCCAAAATGACTGATTTTCTCAATGCCCGAATTACAAAATGACTGGTAATCGAGGTACAGTCGGGGAGTAGACATTTGAATGAAAATTAATAAGAGATTTTTTTTATTGTGTTATATATAACAAGAAACAAAACATTTACTTAAGTATATAGTAATTTTCCTTTAATAAATATTATAAAAAATATTCTTAATTGTATCTAAACTTTAAGCAAGCTTTTCTGATCCTTCAGAAATATCTATTTTATTTACGTCTTCTAATTAAATCGTATTTTCTAAAAAAAAATAGGGCTGATGTTACCCTGGTATAGCTCGTACGGTTGTTTTTTGTAGTTTCGATCAAAAGTTATAAACTCCAACTCAAACTCAACTTGCTCCAGAAAACAGCGCATTCTTTATACCTACGAGTGTCCTGGTAATGTTTCTCTTTTCTTAAAGTGTAAATTAAGCGAATAGTGTTGGTTTGATAGGCATCCGGATGACACACATACACTGACTTTTTTTTATTCTATCCCGATTGAGGGATAAAAAGTCAGTCAGATAAACCTTTACTTCTCGGTTGTACCAGTCCTTTTGCAAATCAGGCATTGAGAAAATCAGTCATTTTGGGTTTCAGTCATTTTGGGAGTTATTTTTGTTGTGTTTTTGTCAGGACAAGGGTTGTGTGAATGAAAATTTTTGGAAATTTGTCACAGGATACACAGGGTGTTCACGCGGACGAAGTCGCGAGCGGGATGCTAGTTTATAAACATTTGTTAGGATACTTAAGCAAGACTAATGTCTCAGGTGACCCCTGGGCCCTGAAGTAATCACCGCCGCCCATGGACACCCGCAAAACCAGAAGAGTCGCAGATGCGTCGCCGGCCTCGAGTAAGGAGCAGGATCTTTGAGTAGGAATTGTGAGGAGAGGTGTAAGACGAGCCTCCGCTCATTAATAAATTAAGGATGTTTTACTAATAATTAACATTTCTTATTACAGATAGTTAAACTGAGACACCGAAATGTCAGCTCTAAAGTATCGAGACAGCTCTTTGTAAGCACTTTATGATAACTACATAATATACCATACATATAATTACTACTGTTATGCCCGAAGGTATAGAGGAGAGCAAAAGCAGTCCTCTACCATAGTCCACTTTTCACCAAATAGCGACTACACATGCGCTCAGCGTGACAGGTGGTGTGCCCATCGCCGCTCTATGCTGTTGGATGTATGTGCCAGTCTTTAGTCCGTTAGTCGCCTTTTTCGACACCCGGTGGTAGTACTCTTTCACCGCTACGCGACACGGTTGTGATAAATTGATAACCAATATTGTAAATTTTACGATATGTCTGTACATGACACTTGTCGTACGAAGCTTTGAAATGTCGGAATTCTGGTCGGTAGTAGAAAAGTATATTGTTCTGATAGAAGTAGAACAACAATATCCTTTAAACTGTCCCACTACTGTACAAAAACTTCTATCATTGAAAATGACACTTGTCATACGAAGCTTTGAAATGTCGAATTTCTGTTCGGTAGTAGAAAAGTATTTACTGTTCTGATAGTGAAGTAGAACAATAATATTATTGTTCTACTTATGAAGTGGGACAGTTTAAAGCATATGCTTTAAACTGTCCGACTTCTGGACAAAAACTTCCGTCATTGAAAATGGCACTTGTCATACGAACTCAGATCATAGAAGATACGAAGCTTTGAAATGTCGAATTTCTGTTCGGTAGTAGAAAAGTATATTGTTCTGATAGTGAAATAGAACAATAATATCGTTTAAACTGTCCCACTGTTGGACAAAGACTACCATCATTGAAATCAATTCATCGCTACAAATTTAACGACCTCAGTGGTCATCGCCATCTCTGAGGGTCCGGGTTCAATTCCCGGTCGGGTCAATTAAGAAAAAAACTGTTTTTCTAAATTGATTTTGGGTCTGGGTGTTTTTCTATGTTTATGTATATTTATCCGTCATCTTAACATATTAACGAGTTTCAATAGAATACTTTATCTTAGTCTAGATAAATATAGATAAAAGTGTGAGCATAAAAAAAAACAATTGATGGGTTTTGGCTTTATAACCACGCTTTCCAAATACGGGTGATCAAAGTAATCACAAACCCGGGTCATGCATCGAAAAATCTGAAAACACGCTATGCCCGACCCGGGAAATAAACCGGAGACATCGAATCGAGCGCTTTACCTCTCGGCCACGGAGGCGTTATAGTATAAAAGGAAAAATAAAGATTCACGTTTCCCACTCGCCAACTTTCCACGTGAACTTTCAACTTATTTAGCCGTCATGAAAAAGTGAATATGCTCGTGCATAATTCAAAGCGCGCGCGTATGCTAATAATAAAGCCATACTCGTCTTCAGTTTACTCACATAAAATTTAAATGAGCCGAGTTATGAAGTCAACGGCGTACCTATAGGTACATTAGAATACGAGATCCGCACGTTTTCGCGTGATTTTAATAAAGAACCTGAAGGCCTACTCTCATTCTCCGAAACGAAATTTCGGCCGATTTTCGTTTTTTTTTATTCTGGTACGGGAAAACGCTTGGCCTTTATCTCACTTGATGGTAAGTGACGATAAGGCCGAAGGTTAAAAGCGCGCTTCACCCGGAATCCTCAACCACTGAGGAACTGGCTATCTCTATTGTCGGAACACAACAATGCTATAAATATCGTTGTTATGGTGACAGACTAGATAAGATGGTGGTAGCTAGCCAGGCGGGCTTAACGACCCTACCACCAACCAAACCGACCACATAAAGACGTACCCCCCGCTGGGAATCGAACCCGGGACCTCTGGGTCTGAGACTGGTGTCTTAGCCACTAGACCACAGAGGCGGTTAGAAGTTTGCTATTTATAGCGCTTTCAAACATTTTTTTTAAATTGAATTAAAACACTTTTTACGGATTAACTCGCGTTTAATTTTACTACATTACATAGTTTTTTTTAGTTTCCTGACGTTTATGTATGAACGTAAAAAATTAATAATCTAAATGCCAAGCCTATCCTTATGAACGAAATTTCGGAAGGAACGGAAACCGCTGTAACTAGCAAACGAAAATCGGCCGAAATCGTTTCGGAGAAAGAGAGTAGGCCTTCAGGAGGTATCCAACTTTGAATGTGTTCATTTTATTAGAGTTCCGGAGAAACGAGTATCCCAGTGGGAGTCGCTTATGAGAAAGTTCTCCGAGGCGCACAAAGAAGAATGCAAGTAAGTTATCTGTGAACTTTGCTCCGAAATTAACGGTAACGGATGTTTTTCTTTCTATAATTACCTTAACAGTAGCAGGAGGAATAGCAAGATACATTTGCATAAATTATTCGCTTCGAATGACTTAAGATAATCTTAACATTGAATGGACGGACCTTTGAAGGGACGGACGAGTAAAATTTTGTTAACAAAATTTAATTCATAGTAATTTCGATCTTTTGCGAGATGCAAACTTGTAAATACTGAATCCTGTTTCCCGTGACAGTTTCTTCTTCATCCTACTAATATTATAAACGCGAAAGTTTGTAAGTGTGGATGGATGTTTGTTACTCTTTCACGTAAAAACTACTGAATAGAATTGGATGAAATTCGGCACACAGATATTTTATAATCTGGATTAACACATGGGATACATTTTATCCCCATATTCCCACTGGAACGGGAACCACGCGGGTTAAACCGCGAGCGGTCGCTAGTATTATCATAAAATTAATGTTAACAAATTATTATTTTTTATCGACTTTATGCAGTCCAAATGGTCAATCATAAGCTTATAGGTACACCTTGCCAATGCTCCTGTCCTCCAACCTTCTACTTAAACCCGCGTAGAGAAAATTATAAAGAGATATTGGACCGTTATCTTATCACAGATCACTCTGGCCACTGCGTGAATAAAACAGCTGTAAGTTTCATTATTTTTAATTGTCTGCCATTTATCTGCATTACAATACTAGCAGCGTAATCTGTTGTCTGTGGATTTTTGCGAATAAAAAATCGCGCTCGAGCCTTTGCCGCGAACAAAAATTATATTTTTTTTGTTGTAATACTTCGCGATACGCCTGCTTTAGTGCATTATTATGCTGCTTTTCCGCCGCTCACTTGAATTACATCTTCAACGCGACGTCGCGTCGTCGTCACTCGGCGTATATTATTTTCCAACGTCACTCTTAAATATACGCCTGCAAATATAGAGTATTCTTACTACATATTCGTAGCACATAACACATTCTAAGGCGAGTTGCTTCACTCAAAACCACAAATGCTCAAAATAACAATACCGCGTGCCTACCAGAAAATCTACACTAAGTTTGAGGCTTGTGGGCTCTTAAAAGCTTTACCGTGAAAGCCAAGTGTCAGTACTGCCTTTGAATTCTGAACAGTTTGAATTTGCCCTCCGGTATTATGTTAGTAAGCCTGGACTAGTCAACTTAGCCGATGCAGTGATATCCTTTACAGGATTCTGACCCTTAGGTGAAGGCATTTACAGGCTTTAGTGGTTTAACGATTACCATGTTACGCAGCTGGGCCTAACGGCATAACGTGCCTTCCGAAGCACACAGCTTTGGATACTAAATTTAGAAACACATGCAGCAAAGCGAAAGTTATATAAAAACAATTTACTTTTTTGCTTATGAGTTATTCCAAATATTACAGCATATGGCGGCGGTAACATTTTTCTTTCCTTGATGATGAATACTGGTTAGATATAATGTTCTAGATTGTGTTATATAAGAATAAACATTATACTTATACAAATAAATGTATCATAATTATCTTTACTATCGTAATACTTACAGCTATACTGCCGCCGGTGTCAATAACCTATCTGTTGTCTTACTGGTTTTAGAAGTTTGACATAAATTGTATTAGGCAAATAACAGATTCATAGGTTATTGATTTCGAGCGTATGTTATGAGTATGAGAGAAAAGAGAGAAATCCTGTTTACCGATGCACAGCGGGCCTGGAGAAGCCCGCTGGTAATGTGGCAGGCCTAGACAGAAAGACTCCATAAATAAAACAAGCTTCAGTTTTCCGAATGGATAACATGACTAAAGTCTTATTGTAACAATCTGTGAGTTGTGTAAGCAGCTCACTGAAAGAATACTATAACCCCCTTTTTTCTCTTGGGTGTCGTAAAGGCGACTAACGGACTAAAGACTGCATATACATGCAACAGCATAGAGCGGCGATGGGCTCACCACCCATCACGAGCACATCATGTGCTGTTGTAAATTTGTGAACGTAGACTGCTATTGCGGTCCTCATTGCCTAGTTTGTGAGTAAATGCCTTCGGTGTCGTATCGTAAGCGTATCGTAATACGCGCGTAGGACGAGAGCATTACGAGCGCGTACATTTTCAAACAAATCCGCACACGAAGCGCTTGTTACCGTGCTTGTTCCACGGTGGTGAGCGCTCTCATTATTTTCGACTACATCGGCTGCTTACCATCAGGCAGGGTGTAGGTAGTCACTACGACGTATCATATATAAAAAAAAAGTGTCTCCTACGATTCGCTGCAGCAACGTTGTGTGCGACGAAGGCACTTACTCTTTGGGGATTAGAGTTGTAAATCTATGTAAGTAATAATCTTTACGAAAAATTGTAATCCAACTGACAGTTTCAATGCGTAGCTATTCACACGGAAAGAGGTCCTGATACAAAGCGGTCTTCGACTTGGACGGACAGGCCAATTTCCGTAATAATTCCCGAACCCGACCGAACACATCTGGGTGGATCCTACAACATTTGATATCAAAATCTACCGTTGATTATTTATAGAATTTCAGTTTTAGCTGCAAATAATGAGTACACGATAATACTAACTAGGTAAGTAATTATAAAAATAAAACTACTACTAGGACCAAAAAATAAAAAAAATCACTGTAACTTGATGAATGTGCCATTAAGTTTATAGATATGTCGGGGAAACATTGACATCTTCATTAGTGTTCTCGGGTTGGGTGGGCTCCATTATGGGTGAATGCAGGCGCAAAATAAAGTAGAACGAATTTAAACTGACACTGTATATTTTTTTATAATAAAAGTGATACACGACACGGTTGGCAAATAAAAAAAGGATAACTTAATTTAAACTAGCGAGTTCGTGACAACGAGCATGAGTTCCTTGCTCCTCAAAATTTAACAAAATAATGACCCTCCGCGGCCAAGTACCTCCATTATATCTCATTCGAACCCCACCCCGCTTGTTACGACCACGCTCCAGGCAACGCGCCTTGTTCTGATTGGACGATTTATTAAAGACAGTACAAAACAACTACTTTTAAAGCTAATCGACATTTTAAACTAAACAAATACTAAACAAACCAATCAAAAGTAAATTAATTATCATTATTACGATTTTTACTCATACCATTTAAACAATTAAATTAAAAACGTTATGAATGTACACTACTAGCAAGTTTAAGCTTTGCAACTAATCCTATCTCGATCACTTCCTCCAACACGGCCGTCCTGACACTTCACACGCCCTCGTGTGATGTCGAAGGCATGTTACTGCTATCATCGTTATCGTCTGAAAAACACGGATCCAGCTCAGTAGGAATATAGTTTTGAGGGAATGGACGTAAGCGTTCTCGCGAGTATTTGTACGTACGGTTAGAATTAAGACTTTTAAGACGGTACCTGTCACCGTGTAGAACTTCTATGACTTTATACGGGCCCTTATATTTTGTATCCAACTTGGTTTGATTCCGCTCATGATTTTCTATTAACACAAAGTCTCCCACATCAAAAGAAGTTACTTTAGCTTTATTTTTATCAAAACGTATTTTCATTCATTAATTTTTCAGCTTGTTTTCTAACCTCTTCAACATTAATTTCAGTTTCGTGGTCATCAACAGTCATTAAGTTTATTGGTCTAGCTACTCTTCCTATTAGTAACTCTAGCGGGCTAGCTTTTGTCACTCTGTGTATTGTGCTATTTATGGACAACTGGACGTCATCTAAAGCATCCTGCCAAGATTTATTTGAGCTAGTTTCAACTACAGTTAACATATTCTTTAGAGTGCTCATTTTACGCTCTACTTGGCCGTTAGCTCGACAAGAGCCAGTTGCTATTAAATGTAAGTTAATATTGTGGCTGACGCAAAAGTCTTTAAATTCTTTATTTGCAAAGCACCTGCCTTGATCCGCTATTATTCGAACGGGGGGACCAAAGAGGGCGATAGATGCTTTAAGAGCATTGATCGCACTTTCAGTATTTATTCGAACGGAATGTCGCAACATCACATGCTTTGTAAACGCATCAATAAGTACAAATACGTACTCCTTTAGGTCGCTTTTACCGCTAAGCTTTCCCGTGGCGTCTATATGGATGGTGTGCCAAGGGATACTAATTTTTGGAATAGGATGCAATTCTATTTAATTCTAATTTGTAACCCGCAAGATACACCACAGTTACCTACTCCTATCAGGGTAACCAGAGAACGTTGAAGCTTGCCAGATAATTTGTGAGCGATACTTTCCCTAATTAAAGAACAATCTGCACCGGAATCAAAACAAAATGAATACTGCTCACCCGATTGAGTTATAACACCGGCGACAGGCTTTGCTCCGCATACATCCACTCGTCTCACTACGCTGGCAGTCGAAGACGGAAGAGTGTTATTTTCAGAAGTAGCAGCTGTCTTGAAGCAGCGCGATGCAACATGGCCCTCGACACCACACTTATAGCAGATGATAGGTGGTCGTGCAGCAGCCGTGTTGGGTCGATCGATCACAGGAGTCAGTTGCGGCTTGTCGTGCGTGCGGCTGAAACATTCATAAGATCTATGACCAAATTTTCCGCAAGCATAACATTTCAAAGTAGCAAGACTTAATCTAGGTCTCTTAGCGTCGGGTACAGCGATATTATTTTTCATATGAGTTTCGTGAATACTCCGTTTATGGTATGAAAATGCCATTAATTCACGTTGCATCTTATTGCGGGTAGTTATTTCTTCAGAAAAAATAGTGCGTTGTAATCGCGGTTCAATTTGTCCCACATGACCAAGAATGATTGAAATAATGATTTCCTCTTTGGTTTTATGATTCCATAGGGCCATAAACGATAAAAAATAGTCTACTTGCATATGTAGCAAGGCATTCACCTTCACGTGGTTTACCATTAAGAGTTTTTAAAACAGTACCGGCGTTTGTATCTGACGTATCGAAACGAGAGAAGAAAAGTTCTTTAAATTCTACCCACTTCATATTCGGAAAAGCAATTTGAGAAAACCATGAAGCAGCAGAACCTTTCATAGCTTTACTTAGAATGAGAATAAGTTTACTCCCCTGACTTTCACTTTCCGTAAGGCAGATGTCAGCGGTGGCCAGCCAGGCACGGGCATTCGTGTCTGCGTCCTCCGGATGGAATTCAGGCAGCGACACGTCCTTGGTTGCGGCGGCCGGCGGGTTGCGTAGAACTTCCACAAGCAGCTGCATGTTATTTTGTTGCGCTTCGAACAAAGCGCGCCAACCGTCGATCGACCCATTTGATTCACCAATAACGTTCTGCTCCCGCACTGATCCCACTTCTGATGTCGGGGAAACATTGACATCTTCATTAGTGTTCTCGGGTTGGGTGGGCCATTATGGGTGAATGCAGGCGCAAAATAAAGTAGAACGAATTTAAACTGACACTGTATATTTTTTTTTATAATAAAAGTGATACACGGTTGGCAAATAAAAAAAGGATAACTTAATTTAAACTAGCGAGTTCGTGACAACGAGCATGAGTTCCTTGCTCATCAAAATTTATTTTACAAAATAATGACCCTCCGCGGCCAAGTACCTCCATTATATCTCATTCGAACCCCACCCCGCTTGTCACGACCACCCTCCAGGCAACGCGCCTTGTTATGATTGGACGATTTATTAAAGAGAGTACAAAACAACTACTTTTAAAGCTAATCGACATTTTAAACCAAACAAATACTAAACAAACCAATCAAAAGTAAATTAATTATCATTATTACGATTTTTACTCATACCATTTAAACAATTAAATCAAAAACGTTACAATGTACACTACTAGCAAGTTTAAGCTTTGCAACTAATCCTATCTCAATCACTTCCTCCAACAGATACAATAATTAAAAATAATTAATATTTTGGAAAATAATTCAATTCAAAGTTTTGTCATCGTAAATCCGTCACTCAGTTCACGATGACAATTCGACTTTTGAAAATTTTCAAATTCATGTTTGATCGTGCCGTGACCTGCCGAAACCTCACTAAACCCCCGCCCACCAGCCTACCTTCATTCGTCGACCGTGATCACTGGGAGAAAGACGTTTGATATTGATATTTTTTTAACCAATTTTCGTTCGCAGTATTTTGTCACTACTTTATGTAATTCCGTTTGAACGTATAACTCTGTAAAGGATCAACCATATGTAAATTCTAATTTATGCATTTATTAGACCCTGGTGCACAACGATAAATGTGTGGCGTTTTACCTATTAGCTTCTTATTTTGCAAACATTATAATTTAACATTGCTCGTCTTGTCATTACGCTCTTAGTCATTACGTTCAAAAGCCAAAGAAATTTTTTTATTTTATAATCAGATTACGAACTTAAAGTACTTAGGTGTTTTTGAAACTAAGTACTTTACGAATTAAAAATTCTCTTAATCTCCAAGATGCTACGGATTTTGGAATATTTTTTTATTGGGTAAATGTAAATCAAAGTTGTAATTTATGTTCCTTATTAGCACCTAATTATTCCTTGCTTTTTTATATTGCAGTTAACACATAATTGTTACCTATTATATCTAAGAGATAAAGTATTGTTACTGTTCTGTTACTATAAAAAATCAAAGCCTTGTTAATTCTACGAAGTATTTTGTTGTTTATTTTTGTTGTATTTTTGTTCCGAGTTGTATTTTTGTTTCGAGTTGTATTTTTGTTTCGAGTTGTATTTTTGATTCTAGTTGTATTTTTGCTCCGAGTTTTTTTTGTTTTGAATTTATCTTTCAGTATATTATGTTTTGAGTAGTATTTGTGTTTGAGTTTATCTTTGAGTAGATTTTAACCTTACGGCGGCGCCGGCGTAGTTATCTTGCATTAACCCTGAGCATGGTCTCCTGATGAGACTGAAACTGATCGGCCTATCCGACAAAATCGTACGTATTATTATAATAATGCCAAAAAAATATATTGTTATGGTTATTCAAACTAACTTTTAATATTAAGTACTTACTTAGGTACTTACTATTGTTATTTTTTATTTTTTTTATTGAATACGACGCATTGATAGTTACTTTTTTTATTAAGTTTGTATAATCCTTATAAGATAAATAAGATATTACAAGAATTAATTAACTAAATACCTTAATTCCTATACTGCAATATGAAAATGTCATTACATTCACGGCAATAAATAAAATTTTCTTGATTATTCAAAATCTACAAGAGATAACATGCTCCAAATACTTGTAAAAAGCTGTCAGTAAGGTAGACTATAGAATGTATCCCAAAATATTGATTTTATAGAGAAATTCCCGTGGAAGATAAAAAATGCATTAAAAAAATTTGTTGCATTAAAAAAATATTTTTGTAAGATCCAACCATCTATACCTTTTGAAGCGCAAACTGGGACCGTACCATTACCGTAGACCTTAGAGCATTAAACCAACTTAATGCTTTAAGGATGGATTCGACCAAACTAGAATAAGGTCTTATATCTAGATTAAACGCCGAATTTGTATAGACTAATCTCGGAGTAAGCCTTCTAAAATGTTTAGAATGTTTGAATAAGTTAATTGTAAAGAAAATTATATTGTTTACATTACCTTATTGTAGTAGTTTGCCACAGGAGGAAAATTCTATTAGACATAAGCTTAACCTGACATTACATTTATTTTGCAAAAATGACATAATGCATTTAATTGACACTAACAATTATGTTAGTAATTTATATTTGACAAGAGATAGTTATTATCTGCCAAATTATTTTAAGCGACAAATAGCTTTATCGCTATCCTATTGTATTCAAACGTCAGTTAAAAACTTGGCTAAACAAGTTGCTTCTATTGAGCAATGTATATTTGACATAGACGTCAGTAGTGTTTCTACTGACATTCCAATTAATTATTTAAATTAAATTATATGACAAAAGAGGAAAACTCTTGCGAAATGTTTGTTAATAAAATGAAATTAAATGAATGTAAAAATAGCTTTAGCAAAAGCCCATGTCAAATATTAAATTTAAAAAATGTACAATCTTTAAACATTGTCCACCAGAACATCCAAGGAATGATGGGCAAAGATTTGGAGATTGAATTGTTCATGAACTGTAATAAAATTGATATTCTTTGCATAACAGAACACTGGCTTAAAGACCATCAGTTCATGTTCAATTTTAAGAATCATTTGGTAGGAAGTTCGTTCAGTCGAGGAAATGCAATACATGGTGGCTCCTTAATTATTGTTAGTAAGAAGTTTAAATTAAAGGAACGCAAAGACATAGTGAGCCTCTCGGTTGAGCGAACAATAGAAATAGCTTGTGTGGAGTTGGAGCAGTTTGTTGTATTAAGTGTGTACAGACCTCCTTCAGCATCATATGATTATTTCGAAAAAGTTATGGATGAGGCATTACATAAAGTCCGTAATGTAGGTAAAACAATAATTGTTTGCGGGGATTTTAATATTAATTTGTTAGAAAATTCCACGATGTCAACTAAAATTAAAAACCTATTTCTATCATACAACTTGAATAATTTATTTTTGGAGCCGACAAGAATAACTGCCACTTCGGCCACCTGTATTGATAACATATATACAAATGTAAAACCACTGGCTAAGCAAATTATTAATAACCTGGACTCTGATCATTGTGGCCAAATGGTCAGCTTTCCACACCAGCGTAAACAAGTGACGAAAAAGAATATCACTGTTGTACCAAAAACTGCAGGTCGGCTGGAACGCTTTAAAAGCAATCTAGATACAAAATTAAATTATTTAGAATACAATGACAACCCTAATGTCTTTTATAATAATTTTTTTAACATTTATTGTTCAGAATTTAATAAAACTTTTATTCCAAAAAAGATCTCAGTTAGTGGTACTGTAACTTTTAATGAATGGGCTACAATTGGTATTCACAGAAGTAGGAAACGCCTTTATGAACTTTATGGTGAACGCAACTATAACACCAGCGATGACTTCCAATTATATGTTAAAAATTATTCAAAGTTATTCAAAAGAGTATGTCGATTAGCCAAGGCAAACTATCTGAGTTCTAAGATTAAGAATAGTAATGACAAAATAAAAATGACATGGAATATTATAAATAGTGAAACAGGAAAGGTCAAAAGTCGTAATAATGAGTACAATTTAAATTGTGATAATAAAACCTTGACTTCTGATGCTGATGTTGCTGCAGCATTTGAGAGGTTTTTTACTGACATTCCAGTTTCAACTACAAAAGCCTTGATTTCCTCCCCCACTGTAGCTGAATCTGTTTTGAAGGAGAATGTTAAAGATTGTGAAAATAATTTCAGTTTTCAAAAAATTTGTGTTATAGATATAATAAAAACATTTAACACTCTCAATAAAAAGAAAACTGCTGATCTGTGGGGTAATTCCGTGGACGTCGCTAAATCTGTAATTATGACAATAGCTCCAGTTTTAGCTTGCATATTTAATGAATGCATTGACTGTGGTGTTTTTCCTGACCTCATGAAATATAGTAAAATAATTCCATTATTTAAATCAGGTAGCACTTCTGACCCCTCTAACTTTAGACCTATTTCTGTGCTACCCACATTTAGTAAAATTTATGAAAAGTTAATGCTAGATTAAATGCAAATTCATTTTTATAAAAATAAACTTTTACATTGTAAACAATATGGTTTTACTAGGGGTCGCTCTACAACTGACGCCGGTGTTGAGCTTTTAATCCAAATATTTGATACCTGGGAGGAATCACAGGATGCCCTAGGGGTATTTTGTGATTTATCCAAGGCTTTTGATTGTGTTTTACATGAAACTTTGGTCAGGAAGCTTAACCACTATGGAATTAGGGATGCTTCTTTGAGCCTTCTGATCTCATACTTGAGGAACAGGATTCAAAAGGTCGACATTAACGGTAAAAGATCTCCGGGATCAGTGGTTAAAATGGGAGTTCCGCAGGGTTCAATACTTGGTCCAT
Source organism: Scoparia ambigualis (assembly GCA_963921215.1). Lineage (NCBI taxonomy): Eukaryota > Metazoa > Arthropoda > Insecta > Lepidoptera > Crambidae > Scoparia > Scoparia ambigualis. The sequence continues at coordinate 23,797,302 of OY992522.1, read as the reverse complement.
TCTTGTTTTTGGTTTATATTAATGACTTACCTTATTTTGTAAAAGACAGCCATGAGATAGTATTGTTTGCTGATGATACTTCACTTTTATTCAAAGTGAAACGACGACACCCAAATTATGACGATGTGAATAATGCGGTCTCAAAGATTGTTCACTGGTTTAGTGTTAATAACTTGCTATTAAACGAGGGAAAAACCAAATGTGTAAGATTTGTATTGCCTAATGTTAAGCAGGTAATAACTAGTGTACAAATTAAAGATAAGAATGTGAATCCTGTGGACACCACTGTGTTTCTAGGCATCACGTTGGATGCCAAGCTTCAGTGGGGCCCACATATAGCTAAATTGTCGAATAGACTTAGCTCTGCGGCTTATGCAGTAATGAAGATCCGTCAGTTAACTGACGTTGATACAGCTAGATTAGTTTATTTCAGTTACTTTCATAGTGTCGTACGCCATTTTACTGTGGGGAAATGCTGCCGACATTCAAACTATCTTTGTGCTGCAGAAGAGGGCTATTCGAGCAATATATAACCTACAGGCTGGTGACTCTCTCAGAGAGAGATTTAAGGATATAAGTATAATGACAGTTGCATCACAATATATTTATGAAAATCTTGTGTATGTTCATAAAAATATTGAAATGTTTTCAAAAAACAGTGATATTCACAAATTAAATACTAGAAGTAAGAACAAATTAGCAGTGCCTTATACTAGGCTCCATAAAATAAATAATTCTTTTAAGGGTCTGTGTGTACGATTATACAACAAAGTACCAAATGATATTCAGAAATTAGATCTTGATAAATTTAAAATCAAAATCAAAGAAAAGCTTTATAAAAAAGCTTATTATAAAGTGTCGGATTATACAGAAGACAAAACAGCTTGGGTCTGAAATGCTCCAAGTACCTACTCCAACAGCTATTTCTAATTGCCTATAATTAATTTATATAGAGCACCATATTTAATTAAACTATTTACATTCAAATTCATATTTTGTATTTTGTGACCTGGTAACGACATATAATATATATATATTTTGTAAATGTCGTTGCTTCTGTGCGCTGTGGTTTCTTGCGCCCGTTCTTTGCCACAGTTAAAAAATGATGTCCTGTATGGGTGGTAGGTTAAAAAATATTTGGACGTTTCAAAGTACTTATTAATTGAGTTTATTGAATAAATATATTTTGACTATTAAGTCTTATTCTAGCTTGGTCGAATCCTCCCTAAGCCGTACTCACGTCAGAAAACTCACGCCGCGTGCGCGATCGCAGAAACTGGCATAAGTCAATACCCTCTTGAGAGCTGATTTCTGTTATACTGTGTTTTTTGATGCTTATGTTATGCTTTATTACAATAAAATATGGGTTTTCCTTATATTTTTTTTGTTATTTTACTAGAAAAAAAAAATATTTTTTTATAAAAATGTATATCTTTATTCTTACAATATTTTAGGTATGATAAACTTCAAAGCAAAATCAATCATATTGAGCGACGATGGGCTCATCAAAAAATAATACTATCAACCCCTCTCTTCTCTTCGGTGTCGTAAAAGGCGACTAATAGACTAAAGACTGCACATACATCCAACAGCATAGAGCGGCGATGGGCTCATCAAAATAATACTACCAACCCCTATCTTTCCTTCGGTGTCGTAAAAGGCGATAGTAAAAGGCGTTAGATGTATGTGCAGTCTTTAGTCCGTTAGTCGCCTTTTACGATTCCGAAGGGAAGAGAGGGGTTGGTAGTATCATTCAGATGAGCCCTTCGCTGCTCTATGCTGTAGGATGTATGTGCAGTATTTAGTCCGTTAGTCGCCTTTTAGGACACCCAAGGGAAGAGATGGAAAGACTGCACATACCTACTATCCAACAGCATAGAGCGGCGATGGGCTCATCAAAATAATACTACCAACCCTTCTCTTCCCGTGGGTGTCGTTAAAGCAACTTACGGGTTAATTTTTAAGAAAATATTCCATTTCATATTGTATTGGATTGTTTTATTTTCTCGCATTCGTAGTGAAAAACATAGTGTAACACACGGCGCTAATAACCCATTAAAACTCGGTTTCTATTTACTCCCTCGCTAAAGCTCGGGAGTAAAACTACCTCGTATATAATGGGTCATTTTAGCCCCTTGTATAACAATTTACTATTTGTACGTTTCTGAACGAAAGTTCCGGTTTTTTTATGTTAACGAACGCAGGGTAATGTAGAAACGATATCGATAACACATTTATCTTTTTCGCACATAGTATTTAGCAACGATACACACAACTATTACTACATGTAGTCTGTTAGCTGGCATGTAATGGAATAAATAAATAAATAAATAAATAATAATAATAACTATTAATTAGCTAACACAACGAGTCATTGAAAGCGCGGCCGGGAATCACCTGGCGGCTGACAGTGACAGTCTGACATCTGTCTACGATGCGTATTGACATATAAAACGTCAAAAAAGCGTCGCTTTTTTATTTTTAGTGTCACAATCCTAAAATAATGTTGCCATTTTCGAGTAGAAATCAATGTTGGTTTTTATATTATATAAAAAACCGAGGTCTTTTAATGAATAATACGGTCATAAATATGTTAGTAATAATATATTCTTCAAGTATTTATATATTGGCGTCAAGTTAAAAGACTTTGGAATTTAGTACCAATTTCGTGCAGGACCCCCTTAACAGACATTCCGTTTCTCCAGAACTGCTTCAGTGGATATTCCGAGGCTCCCGCGCACTGTCAAACAATTTCCAACGGGATCCCAGTACGAAGGCACTTGGGACGTACTGGGAATGAGCGGTTGTGGAACTTACACATTCCCCAATGGTAATGTGCATCATTCAATCTTTGTATCCTTGTTCTTCTTCTTACATCTTTCTTATAGGACCGTGTCGCGTAGCGGTGAATGAAATCTACCACCTCCTCCCTTCCCTTGGGTGCCGTAAGAGGCGACTAAAGGACTAAAAACTGCACATACATTCAACAGCATAGAGCGGCGATGGGATCACCACCTTTCACGCTAAGCACATGTGCAGTCGCTATTTGGTGAAAAGTGGTTTTTGTTTGAGGACTGCTTTTGCCGTCCTCATTGCCTGGTCACTGACTAACCCTTCGGGGATAATAGTCGTGGTTATATGTATGTTTCTTAGAGCATGAGGTTATAATTAAGCTCCTGACTTTTAATTTTGGAACCTAAGAATTATTTATTCATCATCATCATCAGCCGCAAGACGTCCATTGTTGGACAAAGGATATCCACCTTCCTGTTGCCCACCTATCCGCTACCCGCGGCTTTCACCAGATCGATGGACCTTGTCGGAGGCCTGCCTACACTAGAAAATATTAATTAATATTGTCAAAGAAGTTGTCAATATTCTAAATGCAGAGTTACGCCTTTACTGGATCTTATCTTATCTATATCTTACAAGGCTTCTTTGATAGGAATCAAAGAATAAAAATATATTTATTATCATTCATCGGGTATAAAAGTATTATGATGCTTTTACTAAGTATTTTTGCGTTAAACCACGGTGAAATATACGTGAAAGTTCAAAATTATAATCATTGTTAATCGATCATATTTAACACAATATTTTGGGTTACTCGCACAATGACTAATTGACTTAGGGCGGATTCGACCAAACTGGAATAAGGTCTTATACCTAGATTAAACGCCAAATTTGTATAGACTAATCTCGGAGTAAGTCTTATTTCAGTGTGGTCGAATCCACCCTTACACGCATTTTGTCTTACACGCATATTGACTTACACGCATTTTGTCTTACACGCATTCGTCTGTGGGATGGCTCAATTGAGCCACTATTTTCTAGCGCCTGTCTGTGGGCTGGCTCAATTGAGCCACGCCACAGACGGCGAAAATGGGTGTCATATTTCGGCTCTGTGTTCCTTTGTTTTTTATTTGTTAGTGACATGCCGTACATATTTGGAATCACCATGAACTAGGCTCCATGATTCAAAAGTTCCTTTGTCGCGTCCCGAGGGATAAAAATAAAATATCGTCGTTGGGAACGTAGGGTTGTTTTAGCGCGTATATTGAAATCGGAATAATCGATTTATTATCGAGTTGATAGTATTATGAGCTGATTTATGTTATAACATGTTTTTTGATGCTTATGTTATGCTTTATTTCAATAAAATACGGGTTTTCCTTATATTTTATTTTTATTTTAATATGAAAAAAAAAAGATTTTTTTAAAAAGTCATATCTTTATTCTTACAATATTTTAGGTATTGGGAATGGTTTTAATAGATTAAGGAACTAATGCAGAGTTACTAGTTATCATATTAAAGCTTAATTATGAATAGAACGGACGGTAGCAACGTTTTTAGCGGTAGGTAGCTAAAAAAACCCCTGTCTGTGGAGATGGCTCAATTGAGCCACACAGACTAGGGGCCGCGGCAATACCGGCTCTCCACAGACGAGAGGATGACTTACACGCATTTTGTCTTTCTCGCATATTGACTTACACGCATATCGACTTACACTCATATTGACGCACATGTTTATTGACTTACACGCATACTGACTTACACGCATATTGACACAAGATATATTAGGTATTTAACACTAGTTTCCCATCAAGCGGCTTCGCCTGCGATGTTGATTTCTGTTGATTTCCCACCGTAAAAAGTTGCCTGTGTCCAAATCTATTTCTGTGCAAAACAATCATGAAAATTTGATGCGTAGTTTTGAAGAGAAATCAAACACACTTTCTTTTCTTTTCTTATAAATAAATAAATATGAAAATAAAAAACTAAAAAAACCTAATGGCAAATAGACAGTTTTAAAATTATCCAAAAAAAACAAATTAAAAAAATTGGTTGCCTGTAAAGTCGGTATACGGGCGAAAGTTTTACGTGACAACGACTTTGAGTGGTAAAATAATTTTAATGTGAATATTCATTCGTATAGTAGGAAGAAAGATGAAATAATAGTAACAATTTAAAACATTTATTTATACAAAGAATTATATGGAAGGGACGCGTGCCTTTCACTTTTTATGTCTGTCTCTCTCGCTCTTAGGCGGGCTAACCATGCCCGAGTGGAAGGGACGCGTGCCTCTCACTCGCTCTCATTGTGAGCGCATAACGTGAGCGGAGCGTAACGCAGTTTCTTGAAGTGTCACCCGGCAAACCAATTTATAAGACGTTGTCACGTCAAAATTAATGTACATTCACGAATGAGTTTATTACTAGAAATCCAACACCTACATTAACTACTTACAGTCTTACCTTCAAATGTACTAGCCACTTCAAACTATCATTTGCAATTATTTTATAGAGTAAGCCCCTTCGTACACAAGGCTACGCAAATCTTCGATACTCGACGATTTTAGTCTCCAACGGACTGCCGCCAGAGTCGCGGGACAAATGTCGGCGACGCGACGCGTGTACGAACCTAAATGGATTTGTATGGCAGTAGTCGCTTAGAGACTAAAATCGTCGAGTATCGAAGATTTGCGTAGCCTTGTGTACGAAGGGGCTAATAATGTGTGTACTCATTATGTCATGTTCTGTCATATGCAAACATTATTTTTAACCTTTTTGTTTTATGCCCAATTTAACAAAAATGGAACACGAATTATTGATTTAAAATCACTAAAAAGAACGAACTTTATGTACCTACCTATGTAATTTCGCTTAGTCGTTCCCGTGTGTCATTTCGTGAGAATATTATGTGTCAATTTGCGTATGTCATTTTGCGTAGACACGATGTGTCATTGTGCGTTTGGCTACCTAAATGTGTCATTATGCGAGTAACCCATTATTTTTAAAGCTATTTTTAAAAATACTTCTTTTTTAAAAACATAGCTATGTGATCCCCCTTTAACACGCCGTGCCGTTCTTTCTAATCACCATCATCATTAATTCAACCCGCAACCACCCACTGCTTAATACAGTCCTTATTTATTTCTAATATTCACAATATATACCACGTGGTATACGAGGGCGAGTTCAACAACGGCATGTTCCACGGCAGCGGTGAGCGGCAAATGACGGCGCGGGGTGCTCATCGAGAAGACCCCCCCCCCCCTTAAAATGAAGGAAGAGCCCCTTTAAAAATATGCATATGCATCATATTTTTAAAGAGCTCATACCCAACATAAATATGTGAAATGATTCTTCTTTAACACCCCGTTCTTTCTAATCATCATCATCATTTTACCCACTGTGAAGTTGAAAACAAACCTCCTTTATTTCTAATATTCTCAATTAATGCCACAGACGTAGTATACGAGGGCGAATTCAACGACGGCATGTTCCACGGCAGCGGCGAGCTGCGGTACCCAAGCGGCGCCATCTTGCGGGGCAAATGGCGACGCGGGGTGCTTCTCGAGAGGACGCTGGTGTTCGCCGACGGGCTCGAGTACAGCGAGACGGACTGGAAGTATTGCAGAATGCCTGATAGACGGTACCCGTGTTATTCTTCTATTTGTTTTATCTTCTTATTCTTCTGCTTTCGTTTCTGCTTCTTTTTCTTCTTCTTTAGCTTATAGTCACCTACTACTAAATGTACGCCTTCTCACATGTATCCCATCCTGTCTTGTCTAGGGCATTTTGTAACCAGTTCTTTCCCATGAGCTTGGTGATGTCTATGTACATCTAGCCTTTTGGCGGCTAACGCTTTTCATGTCGGTCCGCGGTCTCCACTCTAGCAGTTTTCTGCTTCACCGGCCATCGGTTCTATGGCTTACGTGAGGTTATTATCTTAAGTAACTGGTCAATTGTGGTGTGGCTGCATGGATACCGCAGCTCAATATGACATGATACTGTAAGATGGACTGGAAGAAACCAATTAAGAATGACCCATAGACGGTGAAAGTATACGGTGAGCTGCAATTGGTACCCATGTAGTGCCTTCTTATCTTTAGCAGCAAATGGTGTTAGGGGCGAGTGTGGCGATGACTTTCCGAAAATCGAATTTTACTGCAAGCGATTTTATTCATTCGCATAATTTCCCAATCGAATCGTGTCCTGATATTTTTTTTCCGGAGGTTAATTTTTTATAAGCTATTTTTCTATTCGCATATTTCTCGAATTTTGAGTTTTCTTTCTAGCATTTTATATTTTTCAGATAAATAAATAAATATCAGTGTAGGTATGCCAGGGTCAATAGTCTATCTTATCGTATCCCAATTTTCACATAGGTACCATAATGCATGACTTTTGATATATATTGCTGAATCCCGGATCTTAGCAGCATATCTTATAATCCCAAAATCCCGACATTACATAGTTCTATTTTGTGGTTATAAGACAGTAAAAAAGTTACCTACATTTTTTTAAATAGCATAGAAATTAAAATGGGACAAATTGCTTACAGTAAAATTTTCTAGTGATCATGTAAGCGAATGTGTAAATAACGCGACTAGGAATATTTGGGAGGAGTACCGGCTGTCAATACCTACAATGCAAAAAACCTACGTAGCAAATAATCCACATCTCATTTTCCCTATTTCGTATTATGACTAAATCGCATAATGACATAGTAGTGAAATGCCTACTTTTTCAAAGTTACAGTCGAGAAAAAAACAACTTTTACACATATAATTTTTATTCATACTTAAAATCTAAGTACATAATTATTATCATTTTACCTATAAAAATAACGTTAAAAGACTGTTAGTGAATAATTCACGATTGGTGAATAATTTTCTTCCGTATTCTTATCATATTCTGCAAAAACTGTAAAACTGTAATATTCTATTGCTTGAGTGAAGTGGCCAGCGTATAAATAGTTCCATATCTAACTGTACCTATTTTGAAAAAGTAGGCATTTCGCTACTATGTCATTACGCGATTTATGCCATCATCATAAGACCGCCGGTGGTCGCGAAACAATTGATTTTTAATTGTGTCTGGTTTCACGGTGCTGAAGGGGTTAAATAAAAAAAATCAGAAATTTACCCTTCGGAAAAAAACCTAAAAAATTAAAAATTAAGAAATTATGCGAATGGAAACATCGCTTACAGTATTATTCGATTTTTGGAAAGCCATCGCCACACTCGTAGGGGCTGCTCGTCAACAAGACTAGAATATTTATCTATTTTCTACAACAGAATGACTGATGGCATAAAGATGCCTAGGTACAATTCTAGACGATTTACTCAAATGTACAACTATGGCAAGTTCCGTGGCAACGGCAACGCTAAGCTATAGTAGCCATCTTGTGAGGCTAGCACATAAAATCTAATTTTCTAATAATAATTTTTGCTACCGAAATTGTACTTGTATTTGTCAAAGCAAAAGGCTTCCGGTCTGTTAGGCCTGATTCCTATATTGTACTGATCTCATAATGAACAAAAATCAAAATCACCTTTTCCCATAATGACTGATTTTCTAAATGTCTTAACGCCGGAAACTTTTATTGTCTGACAGAAAAAGTACATTCGTGATATTAAATCAAAAATAATAAAAAAAATACAAACCTGTTTTCTTTAGCGGAGCTATTAGGCACAGTCCTAACATTTTATTCGACAACTGACAAAAAACAATTTCTATGAGTTACAATGCGGAGATATAACAGAAATTCAGTTTCTACAAAATATTGCAACTATAAAAAAGAGTATGCACTAATTTACTATTGACTTTTTTAACAATAATATTTATCGTTTTGTTTCTTAAAGAGAATACAATTTTTGTTATTTAGTTAAAAGATTTTAAAAGAAAGTGTTAATGGCTGTACATGAATTTGACAGTTTTATTTCCGACATTCTACAAAGACATTTAGAAAATCAGTCATTTTGGGAAAAAGTATGCTCTAAGGATTTTGGCGTTTGTTCATTATGAGATCAGTACAATGTAGGAATCGGTCAGACCGGAAGCAACAAAAGGCGTATTATGTCGTATTATATACTAGGTACTGTTAAATATACAATTCATTAGAGCGAAAAGTATCGTGCTCCATTTCATTGAGCAGTAGAACCAAAGGACAGGAAAATTCAAAGTAGGCAGTAACTTATAAATTCGATTCGCTTTATCTTAGGCAACTTTTGGGTTTGATCCGTCCCAAGTAAGGGTTTCCTGCTACTGTCCTTCATTTTTATGCTAATGAGGGTACTCCAATAAAGGTCGCACATCAAACGCGCACATGTAAACAAACGGACCTTCTCTCGTTTGTGCATTAATATTTCTTGTTAACGTCAAATTGACAATAGTGATATTGTCCCGTATATAACCGTGTCGCATAGCGGTGAATGAAGTCTACCGCCCCCTTTCTGCCCTTGGGTGTCGTAAAAGGCGACTAACGGACTAATGACTGCACATACATCCAACTGCATAGAGCGGCGATGGGCTCACCACCTGTCACACTGAGCACATGTGCAGTCGCTATTTGGTGAAAAGTGGACTATTGTAGAAGACCGCTTTTACTGTCATTGCCTAGTCAAACCCTTCGGGGATAGTCGTGAACAATCACGACACAAATGATACGATACAAATGTATGTATATGTTCCTCATATCCCCATAGTTTACAATTTTGTTTACCTACATAAGAATTTACAGCACTCGCCAATCTGTGCACTGGATTCGTGCTCAACACAATCCACGAACATTCGTATAATGAAAGCTACTGCTGCATACGAAGAGTTTATACAAAGGGCCCTCTCGGGTCAAACGCGAGCGGGTGCATTCGATAGCCAGCCCGCAGCGAGCCACTAATGACCCGACGTCCGCAGAATGAAATCAAAAATAAGGCTCCTTATCCAACAGAGATGTACTGTGCTAACTGCTAAGATGCATTGCGAGGGATGTGTATGATATTCACCGGTCAAATAATTTGATTTTACTAGAAAATAGTGTTTACATAATCGTTGAAGCTACCGGTAGATAAATAACGAAAAGTTTAAAAAAAATTTATTAGGTACCTCAGACGGGAAAGGGTGGTAGATATTTATTTCAACGTTTCCTTGTCTTCGACTTTTTAAAGCGTAATTAACGCAAAGAAAATAACAAATACAACTCTGTCAAGAAAGTACCGGGAAAAGGTCAATAATACACAAAAGTTAGTTATTCATCCAAATTTATTTTATCGCCTTTAAAGTATGCTCCTTCAGAAACCAATACTTTACGCTAATGAATAATCTAATCATCAAAACATTTTTAAACGCTTTTTCCGGGATTGAGTTCAAGTCTCGCCGCGAATTCTCTTCTACCGAATGAAAACGGGTGCCACTAAGTGGTAATTTGAGTTTAGGAAAAACAAAGAAGTCGGCTGGAGCCATATCTTGTGAATAAGGTTGCTCGGTGGTATTTGTTGAGTTTTTGGTCAAAAATTAGTTCACAATGATGGCCTTGTGCGAAGACGCATTATCGTGGTGCAAAATCCAAGAATTTTCCTTCCACAAAATTGGCTTTTTTTTCGTCGAATTTGCTCTCTTAAACGCCGCATAACGCAAAAATAATATTTTTTATTTACCGTTTGACTTTTCGGCAAGAATTCCGAGTGCACAACATAGCGATAGTCAAAGAGAACAGTCAACATAACTTTGACTTTTGATCGACTTTGGCGTGGTTTTTTCGGTTTCGGTTCAGTCGGAAGTCGCCATTACGAAGCTCGTTGACTAGTTTGCATGTCAAACTCGTAAATCCACGTCTCGTCACCAGTAACAATGCGTTGCATGAATCTTGGGTCGGAATTGACTCGTTTTAGCGTGATTATTTAAAATGGTACGGATCGACTCGTGAGACACAGAAAGTTCAGAGGATTTTCAGTCACCATTTCCTTCACTTTTGCGATGTTAACTTCAGTTGAAGACGTTGATGGCCTACCAGAGCAAAGCAGATCTTCCATCACATCTCGACGGCTTTAACCCACGTCTCGTCACCAGTAACAATGCGTTGCATGAATCTTGGGTCGGAATTGACTCGTTCTACCATGTATTTAAAATGGTACGGATCGACTCGTGAGACACAGAAAGTTCAGAGTATTTTCAGTCACCATTTCCTTCACTTTTGCGATGTTAACTTCAGTTGAAGACGTTGATGGCCTACCAGAGCGAAGCAAATCTTTCACCACATCTCGACGGCTTTTAAACGCTTTGTACCACTCATAAGCACGTGTTTTTAATAAAATCGATTCACCGTAAGCCTTATGTAACATTTCAGTGACTCCGAACACGAAATTCCATTGGCGACTCAAAATTTAAGACAAACTCTTTGTTCGTTGTTTTTTTCCATTATGCAATTCGCAATACAGTGTGTATTGCGAATTTCATTCAGTTAAAAACTAACTAAAAACAGCACTGTATTTAAGAGGCCTATTACATCTCGAATGTGATTTTTGCGTAAAATGCCTATTTTCGCATTTTGTAGTAATTTTGCAGTTGTATTTATCGTTTTTATCGAAATAGGATAATAAATTTGTGCATAATATTACAAATCTCCATTCTGTGAGCATAAGTTGAATTCGGACGGCCGGTGCATCGCATTTTGTAGTAATTTTGCAGTTGTATTTATCGTTTTATCGAAATAGGATAATAAATTCATTATAAAATCTTTATTCCTCATGAAGTAACAATTACTTTGGTATAAATTTTGCTCAATAATATTATCGTAGATAGGAGATATTCACAGTTAACTTATAGCGATTTTCAAAGTTTTTTGGTTTAGAATAAGATTTTTTTTTATTAAAAATCAATAATATTTAATAATTCCGAGGCCGCTACGCACTATTCGACTATATAAGAGATAACATTCTATTTTTTTTATTTCACTTGTTTAGAACAGTAGTTCAATCGATGAGCTCAAAAAAGTGCCTTCGCGCACATTTTGAAAATCTTTCTCTGCAATTTTGGGTTTAATTAAAAAGTTAAGCAAAATTTACAAAAAGCGAGGCCGCTACGCACTATTCCAATAGCTATTCTACACCATTCAATAAGTCATAATTGTTAATGTATTTTTGTTTCTGAGATCCATAACGCCAAAATTGGCCATTTTACGCAAAAATCACAGTCGAGATGTAATAGGCCTCTTAATTTAAATAACAGATGCAACTCAAACTCCGCGCCAAAATTGTGCCAATCTAACATAAAAAAACACAAAATTGAATTTGGGATCATAAACAAATCATCCGTTCCCCAAACTTTTTTGACAGAATGTTTTACGAACCAATATCTGTTGAGGATGCGAGCTAAGGATGACTGCTAATGTTGCAGCTAAGGGACGCATGCTAACGATGTGAGCTAGGATGCGCGAGCAGTGTAACTGTCTGAAGTATGGAGCAAAGCTGACTAGATGACGTACGGCGTCAGAGCACTTACATTCCCGATTAGTCCCGAGTACATATTCATCGTGGAAGCAATAAATTTCCTTTTCCCTCATCGTTCCCCTCTGTGTGCCGTGCCCTTCTATTATAGAAATGCATCACCGGCACAGCTTCCTGGCACAGCTACCGCACACATCTTACCTGCTCCGCTACACCAAACAGGTTTGCTGTAAATAGACTCTGTTTCGTACCTTATTTTAAAAATTCGCTTACCGCCTAGCTACCTCGCACATGGAAAGTAACCTTAAAATCGACGCTAATGTGTCGAGAGGTGGAGAGCGCTAACGCTATTTTCATTTCGTTGACCGTAAATCCTTCGGGGCATAATTTTAGAGGACGTCACAAGATAATGTCTATGTTATTTTTGTGTTGCGTACAACAGTTTTGAAACTCAACATTGACGCATCACCTATTTCCCTTGTTTCCAAAATAACTCTATAATGTCTACTTAGCAGTTTTTGTCCATGTAACAAATAACTTGATTAAAATACATGCTGAAAAGTAAAAACCCTCAAACATACATAATTAACAATAATATTCATCCCAAGTGTTCACTAATATAGTCCTGATAGTCGCGTAGCCGGACAAAAATTACTTACGATAATTCTAAAACTTTTCGTTTTTACTGAGTGGATAGAGTATGTGGATTGTGAGCTACTTTTAAAAAGTTAGAAGTTTTATGACTGTGCTTTAGGTATGGTTTAGGTATTTCATAATATTTTGTGTAACGTAATGTATATAATATTAAAGTTTGATATGTTGAGTGTTTCATAATAAGAACTATCTTATCTTTGTGTTGTAAAAAGTTTAGAAACATAATATATGTGGAACTATGAAAATCACAAAATCACTCTTTTTGTCTTTGAATAAAATTTTAAAATTTATGAAATAATATTTAAGACTTTCAGTGGTTAGTGGTATACATGTTGAACAAAGTTTAGAAAGTTAAGTGGTGTGCTTCTTTGATCATTTCATTTTTCTTTCGTAGCACACGCAATAATAAATTAAAATTGACAGAATCGCTCATACATGTCCTTTGTAGTACTATTTTATACCACACAAAAAATTAGAAACATACATACAGTGCATTTTGTTTAAATCACGATAAAAATATTTCGCTAACGTACATTTCTTTATGCGGACGCGGCCGGCTGCGGGCGCGGCGTGGCTGTGGCGGCGGGCAGGCGCGGGGGTGGGGGCATACCTACCTACACTCTATATGACTGATAATCCAATCGTCACGTCAGACGAGTGGATACATGGCGAACATAATACAAGAAGACGTAATGCAGAAAAAGTAAACTAAGTACCTTAACCTACTTACTTTACATCTTAGATGATATCATTAAAAACATTATTAAATGACAAGTTTTGAGTAGTTAGTACTTACAGATCGCGCAATTCTTCTTTCAGATAAGATTATACTACAATCATCCGAATTGGATGAATGGGATGAAAACGTAAACACGCAATATTAAATTAAAATTTACAGAATCGCTCATCATGGCCTTTGTAATGCTATTTTATACCACACAAAAAATAGAAATATACATACAGTGCATTTTGTTTTAATCACGAATAAAATATTTCACTAAGGGTGGATTCTACCAAACTGGAATAAGGTCTTATACCTAGATTAAACGCCGAATTTGTATTGACTAATCTCGGAGTAAGTCTTATTCCAGTTTGGTCGAATCCACCCTAAATACGCGATTGGGCATGCAGGACGTGGGCAGGTGGATTTGGGCATCAACTCGTTACACCAAAATTTTGTTCTAACTGGTCACACCGCCAAAAGCAGTATTATTTGTTTCAACCCGTCACAAGTTGATTTATTTCTATTAGGACACATTGTAATTTTTGTAGCTATTGCTGCTACTTACTTAATTACTGCTCTTTAATGATTTCTTGCAGTAAGCCGACGATATTATCTTATTTGCACCTGCCCCTTATCTGTGCATAATACCATAGAATACTTACATAATAGTACAAGTACAGAAGATTCACTCCGCAAAGTCATTTAAATAAATAGCGACTCTTGCTAAGACACAATAAAATGCAATTCAAGTCGCACACCGCTCCCTTATCTACAGTTAAATTTACCTAGAAGTTGCCTCTCTTTCTATCGCGTACTCTTATCTCTTCTAATGACTTTTGGGTTGCCTTCTTTTAAATAATAATTAATCTGAATACTTACTTAATTTATTACAAATTATGGTGTTTATAATGTGTACTTAAATGTGAACAAATTACCATTTCAAATAATCCTAGGCTAGGTATGCCAGTACAGTCAACGCCACATCAGACTACCTAAACGGTAATATAATATATATTACTGTGCGACCTATACATGTTTATTTGCACCACCAGTGACACTCCGTGTACGTGAAAGCTCGAGCGCTGGTGACCTTGAGCAGAACGTATAAACACTAGCGTTTAATACCGAAATGGAATTTAGACTTGTGCCAAAGAAGACGTATGTATATGTTACATAGTATGTTATGAAACGTAGAATAGTATTAGCAGTTACTCCATTAAGTAAGTAACTACTAGAGCTTGCAATCCTGGTAATGTGGAGAAAACAAGATTCCCGGTACTGCGCTAACTATGGTACCGGGAAAACCGGGAATTTCCGGTACTTTTTGGTACTGAATTTTTAACCCAGATGTAACTTACGTTTGATTAATGGATCAATGAGCAAATCAAAATATTACACAAAATTTTTATAATAAAAAAATTGTTTTGCTAATTGCTATACTAGCTGTGGCATCACTTTGTCGAATGGAATTGGTTAGAGGTCATCCGAGTAGAATGTTTAAAATTTAAAAGATCTATATACAATGGATTTTTATAATGAGGGTTTTAAGGTGAGTAAATAATATAAATTCGTCCAAACCGAGACCGTTCAAACGGCGACAGACCATTCTCCAACGGATGCCCTCGGCCGAGATTGTGGTATTGGGAGACTGCAATGTCCACCACGTCGAATGGCTTGGTTCACTCAAAACTGACCACGCGGGTAGAGTCGTTCATGACTTCGCTTTGGCCTACAGTCTGTCCCAATTGGTAACAGAGCCTACGTGGATTCCAGATGTGGAGGGCCATGCACCTTTCTTATTGGACCTTCTGCTGACCTCTCACCCAGACGGCTATCAAGTTTCTATTGATGCACCACTAGGCTCATTAGACCACTGTCTGATTCGTAGCACTGTGCCTTTCACAGAAATTTCAAAAACGTCGAGTCTGGCATTATAGGTTAGCGGACTGGGGATGCGATGGGAATTTCTTTGCGTCCTACTACGAGTTTGCTTCTCACTGGATGATCTTGATGTCGCCGCCGACTTTATCGTTGATGTGATACTGCAGGGAATGAAACTTTTCAATCCAAACTCTGTGGTTCCCATTGGCGGCAGGTCTCAACCATTGTTTGGTCGTTGCTGCAAAATGGTGTCTCGCCAAAAGTGACAACATTACATGGCCTGGGCTAATGCGGTGTCATCAAAGGATCCAAACACCAGTGCGCTCAGAAAGAGGTACAACTTTGCCGCCGGGTCCTTTAAGAAGGACATTGCCAAGGCGAAGTCATCATTCATAAGTGGAATTGGCGAGAGGCTAGTGCGTCTTCCTTCGGGTACGCGTGCGTTCCGGTCTCTCGCCAAAGCTATCTTAGGGATTTTTTATCAGCCGTCCCTACCACCCTTGCACAAGACCGATGACTGCCTGACCCATATTGCAAAGGAGAAAGCCGATCTCTTGGGCACTCTTTTCGCAGCAAACTCGACCTTAGACGATGGGAAAAACTCTCCACCAACCATACCGCATTGCGCTTGTTCAATGCCAAACGTCCGGTTCCTACAAAGGTCAGTTCGTAAGGCTCTTTTTTTCCTTGATATCCATAAGTCGAGTGGGCCTGGTGCAGTTCCTCCCATGAGTTGGCGCTGGTTCTAACGCGCGTTTTCCAGCTCTCTTACACTACTGGCGTTGTCCCGAGCTCTTGGAAGACAGCCCTTGTCCACCCGATTCTCAAAAAAAATCGATCGCTCAGATCCGTCTAACTACAGGCCAATAGCCATCACCTCTTTGCTCTCCAAAGTAATGGAGTCCATTACAAACCGCCAGCTCTTAAGGTACCTAAAATAAAACAACTACTAAGCGATCGCTAGTATGGTTTTCGTCGCGGTCGTTCGGCTGGTGATCTTTTAGTGTACCTTACTCACCGATGAGCGGAGGCTGTCGAGAGTAAAGGGGAGGCACTGGCAGTTAGCTTGGACGTAGCGAAAGCCTTTGACAGGGTATAGCACAGGGCTCTTTCTCTCTAAACTTTCATCATACTGGCTTCATGAGTAATTGTGATCGTGGGTGGCCAGCTTTCTTTCTGGGCGTAGCATCAGCATCGTAGTCGATGGTTCGTGCTCTGACATGAACCCCCTTAAATGCTGGAGTCTGGAGTCCCACAGGGGTGTGTGTTAGCCCATACTCTGTTTCTTCTGCATATCAATGACACGTTGCATAACAACAGCATTCATTGCTACGCGATTGTCAGTAAGGGAGTAACGCTCTACACTGGACGAGCTAATATTTCTCGGGAAAGCGTCATCGAGAGCCGGAATAAACTTGTGACTGACAAGTCACCAAGAACATGTTAAGTCATGTCTTGAATTGGGGCCGACATAACTTAGTCCACTGTTACCCCTCCAAAACACAAGTTCGCGCATTTACCGCGAAAAAACATCCCTTAGTCGTACCTCTGAACTTTTGAGGGAGCTCTCCCTTGATACCAATCCGACTATTGGAATCCTTGTCGTCGATGTTTCGAGTGACGTTCAGTTTCGAGGTCATTTGGAAGGTAAAGCTAAATTAGCAAACAAAAAAGAAATTATTTAAATGGAATTATCAAATCATTGGAGTGCGATGACGATGAAACCGTAGGGTGTAGGGTACGGGTACATTAGTTACAATTTTTTCCTTAGAAAAAGTACCGGTGACGTTACGGTTGAGAACTGTGGAGACAAAAATTTGGTAACGCTACGAAATTTGTATGGTTTGCAACTAAGAGCATAGGCCGAGGTTACCGGTAACGACTACCGCAAACGCGGAGCCTAATATTGGTGTAATTAGGCTCCGCGTTTGCGGTAATTAATTGCGTATAAGTACCGAATTTCCCGGGAAACAAATTCTCAGTACCGGTACTGCGTAAAAAGTCAATTTCCCGGGAAATACCAGGAATTCCTGGGAGCAAGCCCTAGTAACTACCAACCTAGTTAGATACTTGTAAATTGTAATAATATCGGTAGGTACTTAATAATTGAAGGTGACTAGTAGAATTGATATTATAATACTTAATTAAGTAAATAGGTACCTACGTACTTATGTAGACATACAGACGCGGGGGGACTGTGTTTTATAATTAGTAGGTACCTAGGTAGTGATGAATGATTTAGTGATAATAAGAGTACCTACTTACCATACTATAATTTAGGAAATACTTTTGCATACTTACCTGAAGCTCTTAATTGATTAATTGTCAAAAAAACACGTAAGGGTTTTGGAAAAAACTTTAATCGTATGATGTGGCCCTAGCTAGATACGCAATTTCTATAGCCTATTGTACATCTTAAAAATTACTTTCCTATTATTGTGATTTGTGAACATGACAGGATGATAGATTGATTAACCAAAATGAAAAATAAACAGATAAGTACTTAATCATTTGCAGTTTTTATTTTTAATTAAGAATATGTTACATACTCATCCGTTTACGTTACGTACGTTTTCATCCCATTCATCCAATTCGGATAATTGTAGAATATTCTTATCTGTAAGAAGAATTGCGCGATCTGTACTTAACTACTCAAAACTTGTCATTTAATAATGTTTTGTTGTCAGATAAGATGTAAAGTAAGTAGGCTAAGGCTGGATTCTACCAAACTGGAATAGGACTTACTTCGAGATTAGTCTATACAAACTCGGCGTTTAATCTAGGTATAAGACCTTATTCCAGTTTGTTCGAATCCACCCTAAGGTACCTACTTAGTTTACTTTTCTGCATTACGTCTTCTTGTATTATGTTCGCCATGTATCCACTATTCCACTCGTCTGACGTGACGAGAGGATTATCAGTCATATAGAGTGTAGGTAGGTATGCCCCCACCCCCGCGCCTGCCCGCCGCCACCGCCGCGCCGCGCCCGCAGCCGCCCGCGTCCGCATAAAGAAACGTACGTTAGCGAAATATTTTATTCGTGATTTAAACAAAATGCACTGTATGTATGTTTCTAATTTTTTGTGTGGTATAAAATAGTATTACAAAGGACATGTATGAGCGATACTGTCAATTTTAATTTATAATTGCGTGTGTTACGAAAGAAAAATGAAATTACCAAAGAAGCACACCACTTAACTTTCTAAACTTTGTTCAACATGTATACCACTAACCACTGAAAGTCTTAAATATTATTTCATAAATTTTAAAATTTTATTCAAAGACAAAAAGTGTGATTTTGTGATTTTCATAGTTCCACATATATTATGTTTCTAAACTTTTTACAACACAAAGATAAGATAGTTCTTATTATAAAACACTCAACATTTCAAACTTTAATATTATATACATTACTATACACGAAATATTATGAAATACCTAAACCATACCTAAAGCACAGTCAAAAAAGTTCTAACTTTTTAAAAGTAGCTTACAATCCACATACTCTATCCACTCAGCAAAAACGAAAAGTTTTAGAATTATCAAAACTTCTGTAAGGAATTTAATGTCCCACGACCGGACTATGAGTGGGGCCTGGTGACTTGTAGACCAGGTTTCTTTGAAACCTACTTCAGGCATCAGTCTCTCACAGATAGGATAATATAATTTTGTCATCCATGTATATCTTTCAGGTACCTTTTGTGATGAGAAAAATAAATAACATTTTCAATTTCCAATTTTTCAATATTTTAGTTACTTACTTTGGCTCATCTTAGTTACTTTGGCTCATCTTTTTACTATATTGTTTTAAAAGAGACGATTTCATGAAAACTGTTCGAAATCTTATCCTTTAACCAACAAACCAAAAAATATCGCTGAAACATAATACAGCGATACTTTGTGTGATATGATAATAATATCTAGGTAAATCGAGTAACATGTGTGTTTAAAAGTTCACCTTATTGTGAACGTGTTCCTTCTGAAGTCTGTTAAAACTCATCTTAGCTTGAGCAAGCCATCAAAGCAAATCTTCAACGAAGGCTTCAAGATCGTTAATGTCAACCAATAGCAGGCACTCCACGTTGAAAAGTTTTATTAAAAGTTCAAACACGAGAGCAGAGCAGAGGCAGCAAATTTTCTCGCAGCCTGCCCTCCATTTGTTGAGCAAATAATTTTTACCTTTACTAAAATTACTTCTCATTGCGTCGGGCTCGCAAAAATGGACAGGTATGAATGGTTGCGCACCCTAAAACACTTTTGGTCCCATTTTTTACTGTCTCGCTAATCACCGTTTTTCCTTCCAAGGTTTACGTAACAAATGTGCCTCATCAAAAATATTCCTCCCGAAATTACAGTCGTTTGTGATGTTGTGCAGTATTTATATGGAAGCCAACATCTTTCGCTCGGTGATACGGTTTGTTCTAAGTCCGCCTGGCTAACAACCACCGTCTTTTAAGTATTTCGCCTTATTAACTTCGTTTGAAGCAATAAGGGGTTTCGAAAAATAATAAGAAACAATCAGGTGCAATTTCTCTTCCCCTCAATAGAAAAGAAATACTTTAATGCAAAATTATTTTTAACTATATTATTTAAGATTGAGTGAACATTTAAAAAGTTCGTCTTACATTATTTCGACGCTAAATCTTTCCTCAGTTCGCAAGATTTGCATATTTGCCAGATAGTCTACCCTTATTTTTTTAGTATCGAACAGTTTATAGAATAACTAGAGCTAGAAAGCATTAGTATATTAAAATGTATAGCTGTCTTCATCATATTTATGGCAACATAGGCTAGTCATACATACATCATAATACGGTTTCCGAAGCGGTAGGCAGAGATTTTGCTACGCTCAGCAATCCTGGCTCATTCCTTTTGCGTTATTTACATTTATCAATATTAGTTAGTATGGTTAACTGTCATAAATTCGAAATTTTTCTGTACGAATTTTATTTGGTTGAAAACGTTTCGTAATTTTTGGTTTCCTATCATTTTCTTTTTACCGAAAACACAAATGACAAAGTTTGGAAATGCCGATTATGGATTGTTATTTTTTTCTAAATCATTATGTTTTGAAATCCCACTCAACCTTTGGCCGAAGCTATTAATGCTAGATGATTAATTTTCCAGAAACACGTTTCCAATACTTATGATAAAAATACAACATTTCAAATAATTGAAATTAATAATATCATCGAACAAGCAAGCGTGCAGCATGCTAGCAGGCATGCAGCATGTAAGCAAGCAAGCATGGAGCATGCAAGCAAGCTGCAGCCTGCAAGCAAGCATGCAGCATGCAACCAAGCATGCAGCATGCAAGCAAGCATGCAGCATGCAAGCAAGCATGCAGCATGCAGCATCATCCAAGCACGCAGCATGCAGCAGACATGGTTTCTGCCACGCCTCCGGCGCTGCGAAGCTCCGGCGGCAGCGGTCCCACGCGAGCTTATCGTCGCAGATGGCTTTCGCTCACCACCGCAGCTTAGGCTTGCTGACCGGCTCTGCCAGCCAGCCTCAGCTACGGCGGCGAACGTTAAACCCACCTGCTCCTCAGCTCGCAGGCCGCCTCGCCCCTCTGCGCCTACGCGGGCTTAAATTACACTCTAGCGTAGGGCAGACAAGACTTCGTGGAGTCGGTTTTGCTGCGATTCGTTTCTGTCACTGACTTTTGTAGCACAACCTTACCCAGAACACAAAGTATTAACTTTTTAAGACATTTTAGTTTATTTACCTAATAATATGAAAATATGAAAAACAATATAAAACGAAAATCTGAGTAGCTATGTTATTTTAGAAAAAAAGTTACTTTGAATTTGAATACTTCTAGATATAAAATTTATTGTAAGCAAAACATCTTCTAAAAGAAAAAAGTAGTTTTGATAATCGGCTAATAGTTTTTCTGGAAAATGAAACTTATGTAGGTAGGTATGATAAGTTTATGGATTGACAAAATTATGTAAAAGCAACAATCTGGCATTTAAAACTTCGTCATACCGTTTTCGAACAATTGAAATTCATACAGGAAAGTTTCGAAGTTATGATAGGTTACCATTAGTATGCATGTATTTTTAACGAAATAAATTTCTTCAACCATCGATTCCAAACAGTGGACTGGACTTGTCTATCGTCAGTTAAAAGCTACTTCATGGGATCGCAAGAAATTTTGGCAGCTGTCCTCCAAACTCCAATGTATGGATGGCACCCAATCGTGATGATCGATTCCAATCCCTGTTTTAGTTTCACCATCGAGTACGAACAAGGGCTCCAACCCGCCGGCCAGTCCTTCCTGACCGCGGATCAGCCCACCCGGGTGATCCCGCCCGGGTATTACGACACTGGCGATGGTTTCTACGACCCGAAGACGAAGGTTATCTACAAGGCGGACGATTTGACGGCAATAATAAGGTGTGAACATGCGTATTTTTTTCCATCTTTCTTAGGGCACCGTGACGCGTAGCGGTGTAATAATACTACAACCCCCTCTCTTCCCTTGGGTGTCGTAAAAGGCAACTAACGTACTGCACATACATCCAACAGCTTAGAGCGTCGATGGGCTCACCACCTGTCACGCTGAGCACATGTGCAGTCGCTATTCTCCCTCTTACTGGTTCTACAGAATACCAGCGCCATGGCATGTAAATGTCACGGCATAAGCTGAGTGGCGACCATTTCGGTTGCACAATGTCCACGTTTTTATATCCTTATTTTTAATTGTCCTATTTATGCTCCGAAAAACATTTTTCATTTCATTTCATTTCATTTCATTTCTATTTGGTGAAAACTGGACTATGGTAGAGGACTACTTTTGCGGTCCTCATTACCTAGTCTCTGACTAACCCTTCGGGGATATTAGTTGTGATTATACGAGAATGTTTAAGTATATATATGATTAGACAATACCAATTTTAAAAGAAAACATTCCTTCGCTAGGTTAATTATTTCAGTCCGATCGCCAGTGTATCTGGTCCAGATAGGCCCTGCAACCGACTAAATATCGTCTGACAAACAAGCAGAAACTCTGCCGCCAATTAACTTATACTCTACTAAATTACTAGCATAGGTGCGAACCTTAGACTTCGAGATTTTGAGCCAATTGAGGATTTCAGGTGAAATGTTGCCCTTGACCTTATCGTTTACTGCAATGCGATGCGCGGCATAATTGCCGAAACCATAAAAATCAAGTCGAATTGTGAGTGCGAATGCGAAGGCATGGATTTAATTAGTGAGTCGTCCAAACGCGGTAATTGCCGTGTTAATTGACTCGCTGATTGCCGACTCGGCCCTACACGACGCCACAGTGGGTATAAGGAATCAGTAGAATGTGTAGAGAAAGAGAAACAAATGTAATTTTTTTAGAGTCGTGTGGTAAAGCGGCTTTAAAAGAATACTACCAACCCCTCTCTACCCTTGGGTGTCGTAAATGGCGACTAACAGACTAAAGACTGCACATAGGTACATCCAACAGCATAGAGCGGCGATGGGCTCACCACGTATCACGCTGAGCACATGTGCACAGTTGTATGTGGACTGCTTCTGCGGTCCTCATTGCCCAACCATAACCCTTTGGTAATAATAGCCATGAATATATGTACTTATGTTATTTTTAGTACACATTATTGTCATGCATGTAATGGTACATTATGATATTAGTGCGGTAAGATGAAAATTACAGCCGAGGCGATATTGCTAGCCCGAGCCGTAGGCGAGGGCTACAAGAAAGCAGAGGCTGTAATTATCAAAGCGCACGTATGCCATACGACGTTTTATAACATATTTGAGAAAAAAAAAATTCCGAAAATGACTGCGTTTTTTTGTTGTTTTTCTAGTGCATGAATCTTTAGTAAGCCAATATATATTTTTCTTTGTCCAACAGCATAGAGCGTAGATGGGCTCATCAAAATAATACCACCAACCCCTGTCCTTCCTTGGGTGTCGTAAAAGGCGACTAACGGACTAAAGACTGCACATACATCCAACAGCATAGAGCGGCGATGGGCCCATCAAAATAATACTACCAACCCCTCTCTTCCCTTGGGTGTCGTAAAAGGCGACTAACGGACTAAAGATTGCACATACATCCAACAGCATAGAGCGGCGATGGGCTCATCAAAATAATACTACCAACCCCTTTCTTCCCTTAGTTGTCGTAAAAGGCGACTAACGGACTAAAGACTGCATATACATCCAACAGCATAGAGCGGCGATGGGCATATCAAAATAATACTACAAACCCCTTTCTTCCCTTTGGTGTCGTAAAAGGCGACTAACGGACTAAAGACTGCACATACATCCAACAGCATAGAGCGGCGATGGGCTCATCAAAATAATACTACCAACCCCTCTTTTCCCTTGGGTGTCGTAAAAGGCGACTAACGGACTAAAGACTGCACATACATCCAACAGCATAGAGCAGCGATGGGCTCATCAAAATAATACTACCAACCCCTCTTTTCCCTTGGGTGTCGTAAAAGGTACTAACGGGCTAAAGGCCTATGTTTGTCCATAGATTCAAATGATAACTAATTTTTAAATTACATTACTGCACTAGTGCGAAACTTATTACATTACGATGCTGAAATCGGTGTAATAAGAGCTACTTTACGAGCAAATGTGTCATAAAAATTTTAACCTTACATAATTCAAATTGTATTTCTTAATTATATTTGTATTAGGTAATTTAATTTATTGTAACAATAATATTATATCAGGTTTATTATTTTTCTAGCTAAAGTAATTTATTTTAGTTTTTACTTTTTTTAATTTACTGTTAATTTATTAAATTTAAGTAAAACTAATTATATAATTTACTTATTACTATAACAGAAAGAAAAAAAACCTATAAACTTAACGTAGCTTATTTAATTTAAATTATATTATGTATGTACTTTTAAGTCCATTTGTTACTAACACTAACCCTATGAGTCCTTGTTGCTTGTACAAATAAATAAAATTTAAAAATAAAATTCAATTACAAGTTAGAAGCCACTTGGTCGTTGGTTATCATCATCAGTCTATGAATGCCCTGCTGCCATGTCAGCCATTTCTACATGAAAATTACAACAATTAGGAATCGGTCCATAACCCACTATGCTGATCCAATGTTAGTAGGTGGGAACGTCATTGGTATTTGACTCATGTCTGTGACCAGCTTCATTAATTCATTCATTTTCCTACACGCAACGGCATGGACTTTATACATTTCATTTTGATTGGAACGCTTTGATCATCGCCTTATCGGTACTAACCATCCTGATCGTATAGCAGCTGAAATATCGGTAAATGGTCTCTCTCTGTAAAAAAAATAGTAACTTAGCGTTAAAGCGATCAGGAAGACAGACGGCAGCTCTATGAAGATGAATAATAGTTACTTCTGTTTCAACTATAGCAATGGCTGGTACCCAGATGGGTGACCAAATTATTATTTTCAAAGTTCAAAGTTCTTTGTTACATTCATGTTGTACCTACATATACAGATGCAAAATAAACAAAACACGAAGCAATAATGATTCATGGCTATGAATAAAAGACCCCACACACTGGCGTCTTTCGAGCGTCAGCGTCAAGCCGGCGTCTATGCGGCGCGCGGCGTCGCGTCGACGCCGCGCGAGCTCTGCACTGACGCCGCGTGTACGCCGGCTCGACGCCGACGTCGAAAGACGCCAGTTTGGGGGTCTCTAAGGTAAAACTTATCAATATATCTACATTTGAATCAGAATTAGAAATAAACCATATGCTACCGAACTTTTGGGTCAACTGTGTAAGAAACACAATGATGGCGTGTTTAAAGGTGTCGCCCAATTCCCAGTGAAATATGGCGTTTGCTTTCATTTAGAAAGCGGAAACAAAAAGACGTGTTAGTCGTTTAAGTAACAAATAATTAGGAACTGTTCCCTGGGCTAGCAGAGCAAATAGTACCTATTACATTATTAAGTTCTTAATATGCAATAGTTTGGCGAGACTTACAATGTGGTCTCTACATAGTACAGTTTTCCAGTTTTAATAGCTAGTCTGGGGAAACCTGCGAGTTATGCGAGGCTCTCCCCTTTGCATACCAAACTTGGATAAGTTCTGCAGCATGAACGGGCGCGTACCCACTCAAAAGCGCAGTACAAACCCAATGCTTGCGGAGGCGGCTTAGTACCACGAACGGCAAGTATAGAGTATATGTAAGGCTTAAACTACGACGCAAACGACCTGCGTGGTCGAATGGTTAGCACGCTGTTTCTGGTGTCGCCATCTCTGAGGTCCCGCGTTCGATTCCCGGTCAGGTCAATTTAGAAATTTTTCTAAGTTGATTTCAAGTCTGGGTGTGTTTTCAATGTACAATATGTATCTATATCCGTTAGAAATATAGAAATAAAAGCAAATTTTAAAAGAAGCTTAAAGTGGGTTAGTTAACCGGTGTGAGAGTGGAAAGGTTATATTTTTTTTAAGCTGACCCTGTTCCATCGTACCCTCAGGTCGCCATCACTACGCGAGCAGAAGTGGATAATAGAGAACTGCCGCACCGCCCCTGAGAAAGAGGTAGGTCCACGGCCGGACCTGTACGAGGATTGGTCGCCGCCGAAGGTCGTGCCCGACAAGCTGCCCGAGCCAGCGGTGGTCACCCGCACGCCCGTCGACCAGCGAGTGTCGTTTAGCCGTTTCGACAGCGAAGTGGTAAGGATGCCCTTACCTGATCTCGAGACAGCTTCGTTAGACACATACAGTCAAGAAGAGTATTCTACGCAACAATGTAGAAATGAGATCACTGATTTCGAGATAGCTCCGTTACACACACAACTTGAACGTATTCTACGGAGCATTTCACAATGTAGAAATTAGATTATCATTCGCTTGCCCTGTTCCCATGTCATTTGGGGTCGACGCAGTATGTCTTTTTCTTCATACAACTCAGTAATTTGTCATCAAGTCATCCAATCCCTTCTTCTTTGGTCTTCCTCTTCTTCTCCTACCTTCAATTTATCACTCTTTTTGCCACATGGTTTTTGTCCATTCATTCTCATTACATGTATGGACATGTAATAATAGGGTAATGGTACCCAGACAAACGGTTCCCTTTTATCTTTTCTGTTATATTTTTCTCAATGTAGATATGAGAAGTAATTTCTATAAGTAGTAATTTGCGGTGTGATTTTGAGGGATCGATAGTGTAATAAGAGTACAAGTGTGAAATGAGTGAGTGTATTTGATTAAAATTAGAAGAAAGAAAGAATGAACGAAAAACATTTTATTTCACACAAACAGATTGTAGTGGAGAGTAACCTTTATTGGACCACTTTTGACATAACACTAAAAATACCTAAACCTTGTAAGTTAGAGAAACCCAATCTGACTCAAGTGATACCTTGGTATTCCTGTTACAACATATTGCGCATTTAAGATTCTTATCAAGTTAAAACTATTTGGAAATATTAATCTACTCATAGTTGTCCTTCAGTTCAATTTACGGAACTAGTATCCTAAATTGTACCATGAGATGCCTAAATTGTACCAAAGAAAACCCATTACAAAAAATTTAGGTAGAAATCTGAAACAAAACGAAATCATAATAATTTATTTACGTATTATTAGGAACAATATTTTTAGTAACGATAAGGAATCATTCTTGGCATAATAGAAACTAGGCATCGTAAATCTTACCTCAGATTAACATTTAATTGTAATAATTGTGCCGGTCCAATATAGGGTACACGGTAGTTCGATAGCAAACTTAAAAAAAAACAACAACATAACCTTAACCAACTGATTTGTACTCGCGATGTTTAAAAACAGTAGGAATCGTGCTTTCATAAAGAATACAATATTAAATGTTAAATGAAGAAACAAACGGGCGCAGTGACAGTGGCGCTGTAGTCGCCTCGTTTTGTGTTGCCAGTGTAGAATAATGGCACCGTTTAGTAGGAAATTTGAAGGTCAAGAAGGTAGGAGTCGGTACAATATAGGTTACTCTCCCCCTACATAACATTAGAAAACAAAATGAAAAAAGTTCACAGATACACAGGTAGACATAAGACAGGTAATAGATTTAGTGTAGCCAACTAGGCCCCAGTCTCAGCATAGCATAGCTACAGCGACAATAGCCGCTGCAGCGCTGATATTCTGGCGGGACCTATTAGAGGTCGAGACGACGACGTCAACAAAATTGATAAAGGTATGCTAGATGGCTTGGTCATGTAGAGAGGATATATGAAATTCGGGTGCATGAAGCGAGAGTGAATGTGATAGTTGACAGGGGAAAAACTTGGCGAACATACTTCGACTAGATCGGACAACTCGTAACCCTTTAACGGGTAGAGGGATGTATATTCCCACCATATTTAGAACTTTATCCGTTCAGACGGATATGTTTCCATACGCAGGGTTGTCTGACCCTCCTTTTGAGCTGATGTTTGATAGGCCAACACTAAATAAACACGGGCCAACGTAAATAAGTTTTCTTCAGCAAGAGTACCTACTAGTCATATAACCTGAGTGTTGGTAGTGGGTTAACTCAAATCTAATCAAAACTATCACAGTTAGCAGTTCCATAGAAACCACTCATCCAAGGACGCGCATTTGTTTTTCATGGCGGCATTCGCGCCACGGCCGATTTCTGTAGTGGCGATGCAAAGAAGACACGCCAGCAGGTCAACATAACGAAAACTGTCAAACATAGACATTAATCTTTTCTAATTGATGTTCATCCTAATATAAGTACCCAAATATTCAAAATGTATTGAAGAATTATTCGTAACATTTGATTATATTAAATACAAACGAAAAACAGAAGGAAAATAAAAATAACACGCCTTGTACTTAAAAAAAATAACTTAAAACTATAAATAAAAAATGTCTAATTTAAATTAAATAAAAAAGTAATTGTAAGTATTTCATTTTATTATTTTTTTCCTTTCTATGAAATGTCATTTGTTTCTTACGTAAAACAAAGATGGTATGTATGTTATTATTATTTTTTTATTAATTTGATTATAATTGCATTAATTAGCTCAAATAAACTTGAAATCACGGAACGTTTTATTAGGCTGATTGCTGAGTGAGGCTTTTTTACTATTCGATCGAGTTGGAGTTTGATCTCATACCAATCACAAAAAATTAGCACTCTGCAATGTGACATACGCAGTACCTATATGAAATATATAGGTTAGAAGAAACGCACCCTACCTGACGGACAAGTACGCTCAATAATAAAAATACGCAAAGGAAACGGTCCTTTGTGTTTTGGAAATTACAAGAAGTGCATGTTAAATAAAAAAAGGAATTGTATTCAATTTTATTATTTTTTCCTTTCTATGAAATGTGATTTGTTTCTTACATAAAAAGATGGTATGTTTTTTATGTTTTATTATTTTTTATTATTAATTTAATTTATATTTTCGTTTTAAAACATCCTTGACTATTGTTTATCAATTACTTCAATTTGATGGATATGTATGGAATAATTAATGTACCTATATTTCTCGTTTACCAGGAAATGGCCTTCAGTAATCTTCAAGAAATTTCATCAGAGTCTAGCAATGACTCATAATTTAGGCTCTATTAAGTTATCAGTTCTGGTATACTAGTTTAGTATTATAATAAGCACTTTTATAGTTTTCGATAGTTAAAATGTTTAACGGAGTTTTACTTAGTCTAAACAGATATTCCAGGCATACCTTTTTAAGTACCTACCCGTTTTGGTCCGGTTGTACTGTGCCTCGATTCGAAAATGAGATGGCCAAGATACGATTGTATACTTAAAATGTTAGGATCGTATGTTGTTGGCGTTTTAGTTGATATTTGATAAAGGCGCCTCTGTTTTTAAAGAAAGCGTAATTTACGCAGGCTGGACACAGCCATGATAATAGTTGGTAGTGAACCTGGGGTTGCCAGGCCAAAAAATAGAAAAGCCGGACACAAATTAATAATTAGCCGGACATCTTGCCCTAAGCGCGGATATTGAATTTTTTAATTTGTTTTCGAAACAGAAAAGCCGGACACAAATTGATAATTACCCGGACATCTTATTCTGTAAGCCCGACATTACATTTTCAAAAATATATAAATCACCAGGAAATGGCATTAATCACATAAATCGTATTTTAGATTGTTTTCGAACTGCAAGTTATGCGTGGCCGCGTGACTCGCTCGCTTGCGTTTCGTTCGGCATCTTTTGGCTAGCGCGACGAATTGACCCAAAGCATACCACAAGCCGGAGAGGCTAGACTTATATACAATTTATTTGGCTGGAGAAAGCCGGACATATCCGGTTAAAGTCGGACATGTCCAGTTAAAGCCACTGGACTTAGGGTTGCCAGGTGTCCACCTTGACCTGACCTGACCTGACCCGGAACATTAGAAAGTAGCAGGTTCGAATACGGCTCGTGGACATTTTTTTAACATTTTCAATCAAATTGTAACAATTAAAGACCATTTAAAATTTAATACTTAATCGAGGCACTGGCCGCATTATGAGCTGGCTGATAATCAAAGTCTGTCAAATACCGTTAAACATTTTAAAGTGGTATAATTGAATTAAATAGGTTCAAGGCATTGAATACATACATTAACATTTCTTATATTTCTTACTACAAGTCTGTTATGGTATTGTTAATATTTTCCTTAATGCTTTCGCGACGAGGATGTAAAATGTTATCTATGATATGTATACTGTGTTTTATAAATAAATACGTTAATTTAATTTTCAATAATATTGCAACTTGTGTATGACTTTAATTAACATTTCAAACTTGGAGGATTCATGTTTATTATCTGTTAATTGTTATTAATAAATTAATTATCTTTATCTTCACTTTATTTGCATTACAACCGTCTCTGTGGCTTATTGGTTAGACCACCGATCTCATGGTCACGTCAACCATTTTTTTTATAAGCTGTCCGGCAAATGACTCTGATGATAAATGAAAATGGAGCCCAAGCGCAAAGACAACTGGTGCAACGTTAAAAAGACGAAACATCAGTCACCCTCGCCCTGCCGATGCCGGCCCATTTTATCAATTAGGTACTCAGACTCAGACATATAAAAAAAGAAAGACTGAGCATTAGTACGAGCTCGGACAAACAAAAAAAGAAAATACTGAACAAAATGTGCATAGTTGTATTGAATCTGTGTGCATTATAATAACCTTAGATTAAAACAAAAAGGGAAGATACGGCATTAGCGTCTCGTGAGTGAGCCGCCAAAATTAGGCCTAAAGGCACAATTTCACTTCAGTCACAATTTGCCGAGCGACCAGGCTACATCGCACTATTGCGGATATTCTACTGTGTGAAAAAGAGAAAGACGCTACTCCGCAGTGGCGTCGGAATCGGTCGTACGTACTCGTCTGTTGCGAATACAGATGGGCGGGTGGGTAAAAATTGTGGTGGGTAAAATTAGGAGGAAAGGTAAAAAAGGGTATTTACCCATTTATACCCATTTATACCGGGTATTTTTAATAAATACCGGGTAAAAATTGAATACTGTCTATAAAATTATTTAATTGGCTTTACCATCCTTAAAATGATCTACGATGTTAGTTTCGGTCTTGCCTATTGAAGATAAAATATTGATTTCTAATAAAACACAGATGATTATATTTTAAATCTTTAATCAACACATATTTTCAATTAATTCACCACAAAATGGCGCAGATCTAGATAGTTGAATAAATGCACTTCGAATGAACATGTGCGCGTACGAAAAATACCACGTGGAGTCGGGGCGAGAGTCCGCGTGCGGTAATAAGGGCCCCACAGACGATCAGGTCGCCTGCAGGTATCGGCCTGTCAGTTAGTAGTAAAACTTACGGGCGGCGGCGGCGGCGGGCGGCTAGTACTAACCAACTGATCGTGTGTGGCCCGCCGGCAGGTATCAGTCTGTCAGTTAGTACTAGCCGCCCGCCGCGCCGGCGCCACCCAACGCTGCCGCCGACAACTGACAGGTCGATACATGCAGGCTACCTGATCGTCTGTGTGTGAGGCCTTAGGGGACTGCTAGAAATCGCAAGAAACTTCAAGGTCAAGTTCGTCAGGTCCAGTGTTTTAAACATGACAAAAAAGAAATTCGTGTTATTTTCATTTTTAATAATTAAATAATTCTTTTTTGAATTTTAATTGGATAGTCTTTGAGTATATAATTTATTTTAAAGCAATGACATAAGGAAAAAAAATGAAAAACCATTAAAAATAACAATTATTTACAACGCGCGGGCAACGGCCGGCCGGCCGACCGTCTGTTGACCCGTTCGCGTCAGCTGGGCAATAAGTACCTACCTACGTTAGTCTGCAAAGTGCAATGAGACCCCATTTATTTTCCTTTTACAACTGAATTGAAATGTACGTATTTAAGGTGCAGTTAAGTCCAACGACTATCGATAGCATCAAGTTATGTTATGGCTACATTTTAACTGTAATTTTTATTATGATAGTGTTAGATTAAAAATGAAAAAAAAACACGAATACTTTTATGTCATTTTTGTCATGTTTAAAACACTTGCCCTGACCAGCCCTTGAAGTTTCTTGCGGTTTCTAGCAGTCACCTTATATTTTGCGCGTGAGATGTTGCCAGCTTGCAGTAACAGGGAGAATGATAATTACATTACCCACTTTATACAGCGTGATTTGAATTATGCGATTATTGTGAAATAAAATAAATTAGACCAGCGGCCCGGATGGGATTCCAGCTAGACTACTTAGCCGCAGGCCCCGCTGGCCTTTGCAAACCTTTGACCGGGTCTGGCACGCTGGCTTGCTGAGCAAGCTTCCAGCGTACGGCATCTCTGCTGATTTTTGTGCCTGGATTTTGAACTTTCTAAGTGAACGGTCCATCAGAGTAGTCATTGCTGTTCCTCTAACCTCATGGCTATCGACGCTGGAGTCCCTCAGGGTTCCGTTATCTCTGCTACCCTTTCCTTGTTGCATATTAACGATCTGCTCAAGCCGGGAATTGTTGGGTACCTATGCAGACGACAGCACGGTCACAGAGAGGTATCTGTCTAGCGCAAGGGTTGGCGGAAAGAAGTTCACTCCTTAAGAGAGGCCATGGTTGAGCGGACAAACTTGACTTTAAGTCTTGTCTCCCAATGGGGTGACAACAGTTTGGTCAGTTTTAACGCCACCAAAATGCAGGCGTGTTTGTTCTCGGCCAAAAGGAGTCCTTTTAACCTGGCTCCTACTTTCCGGGGTGTAGATGTACCAATTACCGACAACCTCGATCTCCTAGGCATGAAGTTCACCTCTAATCTCAACTTTGACGACAACATCGAAATCAAGGCTCAAACTGCGACAAAAAAGCTGGGTGTTCTAAATAAGGTTAAGCAATATTTCACGCCGGGACAGTTTCTAACTGTATATAAAGCACAAGTCCGGTCGTGCGTGGAGTATTGCTGCCATCTTTGGACGGCTCAGCAAAATATCAACTTGCCGCGCTCTATTGGGTGGAACGCAGAGCCAGGAAACTTAGGTGACGATATGCTTGTGAAAACCAAGCTTCACAGTCTCGCTCGCCGTCGCTCAGTTGCTTGCTTGTCGGTATTTTACTAGTTCTACTTCGAAGAGTGTGCTGTTGAGCTACACGAACTCATTCGACGGTCCCCTTTCTACCATCGGGAGTTCAGACGTACGGTGGGTTACAATACTTGGTTAATATTCTACTCATACGCACCAAGCGCTATTCGTCTTAATTCATAATGCGTACAGCCAAGGTGTGGAATTCCCTGCCGGCGTCAGTGTTCTCGAGTGCATTTAGACCCAACATCTTTAAAGCCCGAGTGAATAGGCTGCTTATGGGTAAGCTTGCTCCATCATCGGCTTCTTCTTAATCCTACGGATAAGAATGTGGCAAAGAGCAAGCCCATCTATTATAAAAAAGTAGTTTTTAAGGAACCGAGATTCGTATTTCAAATACCTAAAAGAACCAGAAATACCAGGGTGCATGTCACAGACATGATATTATAATTAAAACAGAAATTTAACTAGAAATGATAACTATAACGTATGAACATTTTAAATGTCTTAATAACAAAAGTCGTGCCTCAGCTCAAAAATGAATAGAATCCTACTAAGGATTAGACTTTAAATGACTTAAAAATATGCTTTAGTCGGTATGTAATAGTATCTTTAACCAAATTCAATAGTTGGTTTAAATTAAACTGATTTTAATTTTTACCCGGTATAAATTAAAAATGGGTGGGTAAAAATAGGTTAAAATGGGTATTTACCCACAAGTCGGGTATTTACCGTGTAAATGCCCATCTCTAGTTGCGAAGCGACCGAGACGTCAACGCGCTACTCGCTGACTCCCTCGCGCTGACGTTGAAACTTACCGCTTTGTCTCGCTCGCTCGATTTACACTTTATAGGTGTGCGTGTGTGAGTGTTTGCTTATGTAGTTGAGTAGAACTATATTGAATGACTACAAGTAGGAGCATGCCGTATCTTCCCTTTTTGTTTTAATCTAAGGTAATAACATAAATGAGCACGGTATTTTTGGCTTTACTAAAACTGCGCATAATGCTCCGTCTTTCTTTTTTTGTTGGTGTGAGATTAGGTAACCATAAGGGCTAACCGCTTCTGTGGTCTAGTGGCAGAGGTCTCAGGTTCGATTCCCAGCGGGGGGTACACCTGCTTGTTTTGGTTGATGGTAGGTCTGTTAAGTCCGCCTGGCTAGCTACTACCGTCTCACTTTTAAACTTTCACGTTCCATTATGCACACATATTTAGACAGGATTTAACGCAAAATTACTTAGTAAAGGCATTCTACGCATACCGGTGCAACTCGGTCGAAACGTCGGGTATAAAAAGGTATGCGTAGAATGTCTTTACTAAGCATTGAGTTATAATGTACTACGTACTAGAGGAGCTATGACAAGCTAAAGTCTTGTTCTATTTTTTTTAAAGGTAAAACAAAAGTGCGCTGCAGCGCTAAAACAATAATTTATCGTCTTTCTGAACAATCCAAACATACAGCGCTAGACCGTTTCTTTTCTCGCGACCAAAAGATCTAAAGCGCCGAAACATGGCCGCCCCAATTTGATGAATAATTAGTCAAATGCATTTTATATCGATAATTAAGTGCGTATTTACAGGTGAAAAGTGATTCGTTTAGTTTTATTTGTACTTCCTGAATTCTTTAAACAGTACCTTAGCACTCATGAAGGCATATTTTAATAAAATAGAACACAGAATACACACGTATTGTTGCGTCTAGCACCTGCCACAGGCTAATATAGTTGGAGCGAGCCCCTTCGGAGCATAATGTACAAAATGTACACTACACGCAAAATATACTTACAATACTCAGAATGTGCAAAACGTAAAATGTGCACTACACGCAAAATGAAGGGGAGCAAGCTAGCTCTAACGCGTGTAGCAAACAATCTAATTGTGATGTCTTCTCTAGTACGTCGTACATTATAACTCAATGTTATTATGTAGTTTTGCGTTTAATCTCGTCTAAATATGTGTGTGTACTACCGTCTCATTTAAGTCTGTCGCCATAACAACTAATGTTTATAGCATTGTTGTGTTCCGACAGTTTAGTGATAAGATAGCCAGTTACTCAGTGATTGAGGATTCCGGGTGAAGCGCCCTTCCACCTTCGGCCTTGAAGGCCAAGCGCTTACTCGTTGTAGAATAAAAAAAGGCTTATCTTTACTGTATCACACACACATACACACACCGGTACACATGGATCAAAGATCACTATTTCACTCCCTTAACGATTTCGCAGGTGGGAGCCGAACCTACTGTTAGAAGATCCTCCAGGTGGTCATCTTTGATATCTGTGAAGTTTAACAAACACGCGACCATATTATACGACAATGTTTTTGATCATTTTGATGCTTTCTAATTGAATTGTTGTTTATATTTTAGATTTGTCATATTTGGCAATTTTTTAAAATCTCATTAATAAAACTGAAAAATGTCATAACATTTTTTTCTTTCGTAATAATTAGAAGAAAGTTTGGCATAAACTTTTTTGTCCCTTGTAGTCGCAAAACAATAATTACAACAATTTATGATTGAACTGTTAAACAGTGTGTATCTAAGAGTAACCCTAATAGCATTTACCGTTGGCTTCCATTCGCCAACTGTTGGCAGTTGGTTAGTTTACTTGCCAACTTAAAATCAAAATAGGTCCAATGGTTATAACTTGCGCAATTTAACCAACAGATAGCCTATCACGGGTCTGATGTTATTTTATTACAGTTGGGCAATTTTTGTAGGGATA
This sequence comes from Scoparia ambigualis, assembly GCA_963921215.1. Classification (NCBI taxonomy): domain Eukaryota; kingdom Metazoa; phylum Arthropoda; class Insecta; order Lepidoptera; family Crambidae; genus Scoparia; species Scoparia ambigualis. The sequence goes on along the minus strand of OY992522.1, from coordinate 23,761,603 downwards.
AAAGATAAGGTAACACCATTGCGCCAACAAAAAAAACTTTATCTATTACTACCATGTTATTCCTACCGTCGGGTAATTACTGTAGGCTGAAGCGATTTAGCGGGCTATAACCGATCAACTGATCAACTAATTGTAGTAGGCTACAATTATTATGTAGCGGTTTAGTCCCTGCCTCAGAATAGGAATGAAACAGTGAATAGGTAACAAGGTTTATTCCTATTCTTCTAGAAAGAAGAAAGAATTTACAATCTCAGGAAGAGTATATGGATCGCTCACTCTGCCCGCTTGAGTAGGACTTAAAAGGGACTTAGCTTTAGGCTAATCTTCTTCGTAGACTGCAACTACCCGGAACCTGGAACCGGCGGGATCAGTCTGCGCGCAGGGACATAAAGCGGAGTCGCGTACGCCAGGCAGCTGGTCACGCACAGGCTCTAGCAGGCGGACAGGCAGCAGGCAGGCAGCGAACAGGCCCAGGGAACGAACTCTGGTACAGGAACCCTGGAATACACCAAGAAAAAGGAATGAACTTACGTTCACTAAGTCCCGGCTTCTGTGGGCTCTGGTGCAGTACAGCTACAATTGAACCAGGCTCACTTTACTGAGTAAAATTGTAATTGCAAAACCGTCAGACAATTTCAACAAGAGAATTCACAACAAGCGGGTAGATACCAACATTGTAATTGAATGTTGTACTGTAAAGGTAAAAATGAGTAATTATTAAATTAACTGGGAATGATATTTCGTCCACGGAATCATTGGAGACCTCGCGTCACCTCACTACCATTTCACTTTATACCAAGGAAGAAATAGCAATTATTCAACTTGGAGGTAACATGACTTCAAACGAATTATACTAATTTAGGCTTTACGATAAACACTAACAATTTATGCAACTACCAAACACTTAAAAAAATCAGTAATATCTGTAAAATTAAAACACAGCAATATAACAAAATAATTCAAGTTGAACAGTGACAGCCAGCTCGCCCTAAGATTTCGGGGTTATATTTCGTGCAGAATTTCGGCAGCACGATGTGGTAAGTTATGTAGTGTCGAGAGTAGGTAGACTCAGCAGTAAAAGAGACCGTTCTCAGTATGAGTCGGCCTTTTTATATCCACGAAATATAAAAAAATACTCCGACTGTTATTTTAAATCCCCCCACGCTACCTTGTAAAATGATACTCAAGCAGAGACAAAAATAGAGCGACTAGACCATAGAGAACACAGAGCAATAATACCCCGCTTAAACATTCCGAGGTGTAGCGGCGCCACCTACCTGCATGACGCCGCACATAGTTCGACACGAAGCAAACACCTTCCTAACCGTGTCAACAAATGGCGCCACAAAAACCAACTGAACGACATCTCCATACCGCGACAGAAAATAGTATGGGAAGCCTGCATCGCGGTAGCGAAGTTTCACCACCTCCTTCGCCATATATAGCACCTCCAACCAATATCCGTTGGACCTCGGTCCTCGAGCTATACCACCCAGCTCGGAGGAAGATCTTCCCTTTGCCTTCCTCAATGTGGCACCCACCTCCTATCATACATACATACCTTTGGCTTCCCTACACGAGGAATCTAGCAAAATTATAAGTGATATATTATTTTTTTCTTTTATAAAATTAAACAAAGCCTCAAGGTTTAATCATTAAAAACCACTTCAATCCGGCTGGAACACGCTTTCACTGTCCTAACATAAGTGGCTAACGACAGGATATTTAGAGTAAGGGAAACAAGCTCTGTTATATGCGTCTTTGTCAGCTGTCAAAAATCAATGCATAAAGCAGGTAAATTAGAGGTGTTTAATTAGCTAAATTAATCATATTTGCCCAGCAGTAGGACGTTTATACTAAGATTATTTGATTTGATATTATATTATTGAATGAAACAACAACGCAAGTACTCCAACCAATCATTGTATGTTTTAAGTTTGTCCTATTTTTGCACAGCATTTAGGATTTAGGATTTGTGGTTAGACCCCGAGGGGTGTGATGCAGTTGGAGAGGAGGGGAGAATAGGGAAGAAGGGCGTGGAGGCTGGGGACAACATTTAAAAAAGTTAGATACTAAGTTCCTTTGTATGTAGTCCCGATATTTCTTCATAGATGGCGCTGTACTGTTTTAAACCATTTCTAAATCACGGTGACGAGATTTTTGTGGCCTTAGATGGTAACATTCAAACGATTCGGTGCACGTTTCCTATTCCTTACTCCTTTGATAATCAATTCCCAAAAATCACACTTCGTTTATATTTCGTTTCGGTGCGGTGCACGTTTCCTGACTCCTACTAGGTGCATTGCACCTGTTTTCTAATACTCGATCGACCATAAGTTGGCCTAAATAGACAAGTCCATCGTTGGCCCTACTGATAGTTAGGCCTTTGTAGGTAATCTTACTTTGGCCATCAGTTATGGGACCAACGCGTAAACTGCGCGCCAATTATACTTGTTGGCCAACAAACCGAAGGTACGTGGCCCAACTTAAGGAAGCGGCGTGATGTTACATATTTACACAATCCTTACAAAATCTATGAAAAATTAAGTAGATCCACGTTCAAAAAATGTTCCCAAATAAATAATAAGTAGGTAGAACAATCCGCTTTTCTACTGTTGCATACTATTCCTACATAAAAGAAGCTCTTAGACGAATTGAGAACTTCGACTTTTTTTAAATCTGTTTAAACGAATAGTCTCACATTAATTTCAGTCATCATCATCGGTTAATGGCCCGGGCTTTACCACTTGAACATAGGGAGGTCTATATATTACATAGGGAGGTCTATATAATACATAGGGAGGTTGGGATATAACCCCCCACACTGGCCAAATGGCCACAGGGTTTGATCGACTGCTGTCTTACGTTACGTTACGGCAACAACCAGAAGCAACAGCTTGATGTGCTTTCCCAAGTACGGAGGAGCTTAAATAAAATATTTGGTCACCCATCCGGGTGACCCGCAATTGCGAAAGTTGCTTAACTTGGAAGCTCGCAACCACCAGCGATATTTTACGGCATTGAGTTTCCCTTCTTCTTTTTATCTTTTCTACTAACCGTACATAAAAGATCTTATAATTATAATAATAATATGTACAAAAATATCGTAATAATTATGCTACATTTGGGTACCACTGTAGCAGCAGAGTTCAAACTGCGACCTTTATTAGGAAACAAAGCAGCGGACTATTATAGAATCTCTAACCTCGAGACTAGACGTAAACGTTCTCGAAAAGCAAATCACGACACGAATTATAGCGGAATGCAGTGACAAGAATTTTCAGGCTGCAAGGGGAACGAGCTCTATATTAGGAAGGCGTAGGGGCTCGTGACCACGCGGACGCGGCCATAAAACAAGCGGATACCGGCGGGCGGCGGCGGATTGGTGTCTTCGGCAGCGTGTGCGCGGGTGGTCTGAGGGCCCACCCGTATTTGGATAATCTACGCACATTAAGTCTTATTTTTCGCAAAATTTCACGGTGTACACGTGCGAAGTCGCGCGCGGGCCGCTTGTAGAATATTAAATGCAACAAACCATTTTTTTAAATACGGACTAAAAATATTATTTACTACTAATATTTCTATATCGCAAATTACTTTTATTGCACTTGTGAGAAACTGCAGCCTATATTGTTTCCAGTGAATATATTCGACGCGACTGTCTGTTACGGGGCGAAAGAACGGAGGTACTCCTCGGAAGAACGGAGGAGTGACACGATGACGAGGCAAATCAGCAGGGCTAATCTCACTCAACTGACAGTTCAGGCAATTCGACGTAAATTGCGCGCGCGCTCTGTAATTTTTCACTTGTAATTCGCATAGTACACAGCAGTGTGGCAACCAGACGTCAAACCAATAAAGGTTTTCTTCGTTGTTTATCGTTTTAACTGTCAGTTGAGTTAGAGAATAGGCCTGCAGGTCCTTCAGCTGATCGACGACCGTAAACGAAGGGGAAAGAATAATGACTTGACACGTCGTCGTTGGGAGAAGCGTATGTCCAGTTTGAACCGAGACACTGCTGTGGTGATGATGAAACCTACGCTTGTATAAAGAGGCAGTTTTCGTAAGCAGATCAAAACAGAGTAATTTATATTTTTTGATTAATCAAGTCAGTCAACAATGACAAGCCACCCTGAGATTAAAAGGAAATTCCCACTGTTAGTAGGTTACCTATAGAAAATATTTTTAGCACCATCTCAAAATTTTTGTACAACACTAAGTTAAGTTAAGTTAACAAGTTAAGTCAATACAACAACTAATTTATACGTAGGTACGTTAATAAACTCGCTTTTGCCCGGCTCCGCTGTAACCGAACCGCGTCTTGTTTCGTGACGACTTAAGCAACTTTGCATTAATTTCACGAAAGACAATTAGTAATTACACGAAAATAGCTCACGGCTATGAGCAAGAGCTTCGCGCACCGTTAAAAGCAATTAAAATACTTCAGCCTGGATAAATATCTTCTTTTATAATTCCGACGCATTTATATTTTTAAGTATATCATACGTAGTTTGATATTAAGTCATAATAACTATTTATGAAATTCTATGATTATGTTACCAAAACAATCAAAAGATACTGAAAGCTTGAACATCATGAGAGACCAAAAAAGTCGGTATAACATACCTAAGCACGCATCGAACAGGAATCAAATAACCAATCTATCAAACTATGCAATATGAACAACTTCGAAACTTTCAACTTTTTTTGGCTCTATACTTTAGTTCTAGTAACACCACCGTGGGTGAGTGGTGGTTCGGTCCGATTATTGGTGGTCCCGGGTTTAACTCCCTGTTGTGCGTTCAAATTGATATCTAGCAAGTTATGTAAATATTCCTCCGGGGCAGTTTACCAGATTCTCAATTCACCAGTTTCGTAACTCGCCAGATTCTCAACTCTACAGATTCGCAACTAACCAAATGTATAATATATTCTTTAATATATAAAAATTAATTGCAACGAATGTAGGTTTGTGCCATTATATAATCAAAGGTTTGTGCATCTCTTCATAACGCCTACAACACCTAAATGACTAATTCTGTTTTTGTTGTGTTTGTAATTATTGTCAGGAAAAGGTCTGCATGAAAGTTTTTTTTTGGAAATTCATTACGAGTTAAGGTAAGAGGGTTTTAACGCGGACGAAGTCGCGAGCGGGCCGCTAGTTTCTTTTTAACACATAGTAACCGACAAACTTATTCGTATTTTTGTAGGTACATTAACCGCGCATTTAATAGCGCAACATTTATTTTTTCTTTTGGTTATGTGATTTTTGGAAATAGAATGTTAATATTAGATAAGAAGTAAAAAAATATATAAGTTACGTATTAAGTGTATTTTTTTGGAAATTGAATAATAATAACTTTATTGCACATTAAAAACAAATAACACACAGATACTTATGGAATTATTAGTGCAAATTACAGAGTACAGTATTATTATTACTAAGACAGGGACAATTTACTGCACTATTTTTAAACAATAGAAAAGTATAAATACCAAAACTTATTTTAAAAATAGAATGTTTAACTATTAATTTCATTTTAAGGGGGTGCCGCGCGATCGCAAAAATGACATAAGTCTCATAATGAACTTCAAAGCAAAATCAATCATATTGATATTAATAATTAGAACAATTCTGCTTTGAGACCTAGTAATTTAATAATTACTAGGTCTCAAAGCAGCGGTCTAGAGCAATGTGTTTATTCTGCGAAATGTGCAAAACCATCACGCGCTTGTGTTATAAATTAAAATTTTTATTGAAGGGGGTGCCCTGCGGAATATCAATACAAATATTTATAAGTAAAAATTATTGTTTCATGCGTAAAAATAAGAAAGTTGTACTAAAAAATATGTTTTCAGGAGTCATTAGATTTAAGTATTGTTTGTTATTGTTTAAAGAATTTGTTTCAAATTTCAACAAGGCCATGACCTTGTGCAATGATCAGCCGTGCGATTCTCTAAGCTAAAGCCTTGGTAGCAGCGGCTGCCGTAGCGCTGAGTAATGACTCTGTCTCTTTCATATTCATAGAATTGGAAAGAGGCAGCAGATCACAGCCATGCGCGCAGCGTCTATGTGTCGCTTAGAGAATCGCATGGCAGGCTTACTTACATAAGTTCTTTTAATATATTTAACTAATTCAGCGCATAGTACAAGAGACTTAAAAATACGTGCACGACCCCCTTAACATCATATAAAATTTTGAGTAATATTGGATAAAAAGTGCTATTAAAAGATTTCTTCCGTGGATGCATAGTCCAGCGATAGCAACCAGGTTGTTAGAATCTTCTTAGCCTCAGAAACAAAACAAGATACTAAACTCCAAGGCCGAGTTTTATCACATATGATAACAACATGATAGAAAGTATCAAATATGTCACATTGAGCAATAAACTATTTAAGTGAATAACATGTCTCATATTTGTTACATTGGTCTCGGGTCATGGTATTAAATAATAGTAACATTATAAATAATATTAACTGGGAGGGCTTCATGAGGGACCTCAGGAGGGATCTAGATGGTCAAAGCGGCAAACTCAACTCATCCCTGGACGTAGAACTTGAAGTTCACAGACTTACAGAAGTACTGAGTGATGACAGCTTGGCAAAACAACTGCCCAGAAACGAAATCAGTGGCAAAGAAACTACCGTGGTGGACTCCAGATCATGCTAAAATTAGAAGAGCGTGTCGCTCTTCTACTGGCGTTCAATGAAGTGAAGACTAGGAACGACATTAGTGAATGCCATAAGGCTTTAACTCGCTATAGCAGTGCGGTTCGTAAAACAAAGAGAGCAGCTTGGAGGAAACATTGTGAACAGATACAATCTGTTCCTGAAACAATGAGACTAACCAAGCCAATTTCTACAAGAAAGGCGATTCTATAGCCTACAGTTACGAAGGCAAATGGAACTCGTATCGTACAGAAACTGGTGGTAATACACTAAAGGTTATAATAATACTCACTTCACCGCATCGAGTACCATTCAAGAAGAACATGATCCAATCAGCTGGAAGGAGCAGCAGAGTAGGACTTCCAAGTATGATTGGATAATAGCTAAAAAGGTAGTGGACCTTTCAACCATTTAAAGCACCAGGACATCAGCAGGCCATTTCCGTTCTGGGTCCCCACCTCCGCAGACTGTACAAATAGTCCGGTCGTAGGACATTAAATTCCATAAAGAAGTTTTGATAATTCTAAAACTTTTCGTTTTTGCTGAGTGGATAGAGTATGTGGATTGTGAGCTACTTTTAAAAAGTTAGAACTTTTATGACTGTGCTTTAGGTATGGTTTAGGTATTTCATAATATTTCGTGTAACGTAATGTATATAATATTAAAGTTTGAAATGTTGAGTGTTTTATAATAATAACTATCTTATCTTTGTGTTGTAAAAAGTTTAGAAACATAATATATGTGGAACTATGAAAATCACAAAATCACTCTTTTTGTCTTTGAATAAAATTTTAAAATTTATGAAATAATATTTAAGACTTTCAGTGGTTAGTGGTATACATGTTGAACAAAGTTTAGAAAGTTAAGTGGTGTGCTTCTTTGATCATTTCATTTTTCTTTCGTAACACACGCAATAATAAATTAAAATTGACAGAATCGCTCATACATGTCCTTTGTAATACTATTTAATACCACACAAAAAATTAGAAATATACATACAGTGCATTTTGTTTAAATCACGAATAAAATATTTCGCTAACGTACGTTTCTTTATGCGGACGCGGGCGGCTGCGGGCGCGGCGCGGCGGTGGCGGCGGGCAAGCGCGGGGGTGGGGGCATACCTACCTACACTCTATAAGACTGATAATCCACTCGTCACGTCAGACGAGTGGATACATGGCGAACATAATACATGAAGACGTAATGCAGAAAAGTAAACTATGTACCTTAGGGTGGATTCGACCAAACTGGAATAAGGTCTTATACCTAGATTAAACGCCGAGTTTGTATAGACTAATCTCGGAGTAAGTCCTATTCCAGTTTGGTAGAATCCAGCCTTAGCCTACTTACTTTACATCTTAGCTGACAACAAAACATTATTAAATGACAAGTTTTCAGTAGTTAAGTACAGATCGCGCAATTCTTCTTACAGATAAGATTATTTTACAATTATCCGAATTGGATGAATGGGATGAAAATGTACGTAACGTAAACGGATGAATATGTAACATATTCTTAATTAAAAATAAAAACTGCAAATGATTAAGTACTTATCTGTTCATTTTTCATTTTGGTTAATCAATCTATCATCCTGTCATGTTCACAAATCACAATAATAGGAAAGTAATTTTTAAGATGTACAATAGGCTATAGAAATTGCGTATCTAGCTAGGGCCACATCATACGATTAAAGTTTTTTCCAAAACCCTTACGTGTTTTTTTGACAATTAATCAATTAAGAGCTTCAGGTAAGTATGCAAAAGTATTTCCTAAATTATAGTATGGTAAGTAGGTACTCTTATTATCACTAAATCATTCATCACTACCTAGGTACCTACTAATTATAAAACACAGTCCCCCCGCGTCTGTATGTCTACGTAAGTACGTAGGTACCTATTTACTTAATTAAGTATTATAATATCAATTCTACTAGTCACCTTCAATTATTAAGTACCTACCGATATTATTACAATTTACAAGTACCTAACTAGGTTGGTAGTTACTAGGGCTTGCTCCCGGGAATTCCTGGTATTTCCCGGGAAATTGACTTTTTACGCAGTACCGGTACTGAGAATTTGTTTCCCGGGAAATTCGGTACTTTTGTTATAACTTCAAATTACGCCAATATTAGGCTCCGCGTTTGCGGTAGTCGTTACCGGTAACCTCGGCCAATGCTCTTAGTTGCAAACCATACAAATTTCGTAGCGTTACCAAATTTTTGTCTCCACAGTTCTCAACCGTAACGTCACCGGTACTTTTTCTGATGTGTCTACACCCAGCGGGATCACCTATCTGGGAGACTTATGAGTAATGCAGGAAATTAGATCTATATTTGTTCTATTGAATTATGCTAAAGACAGAATTTGTTCCGTAAAAACAACGGAAATATGGGCTTTTCTAACCGACCTTCAGCCAGCGGGATATTTACCAAAGTTACGTCTGATGATGTATAAATTGGTAGTAACATTTAGGTCTATCATTGTTCTGTTCACCAAAACAAAAAACATTCTTATACCGTCCTTACTTCAGCCACAATCAATCTGCAAAGAAACCTCCAGTCAGCGGACTTTTTCTCTTAAGGCATTATTTTTGTAAATTTTACACTAAATTAATAAAATTTTAACTATTTACGACTATAATTATAACTATATTATAAAATTTAAACTATTTACGACTATAATTTTACTTAAATTACCTATTCGTACCTACATCTTGTGATAAAATAAAAAGTATGGAATTTGAAAGCTATTATGTGGGTAGAATACAAAAAAGTTACATGCAAATTCAAGCTGTTTATAGTTTATAAGCAATACAAATCTCGGTTAGTGATATTGTGTTACTCAAATTTGCGTAAAGAATATTAATAAGAATATAGAATTGAATGTAAAATAAATTTAGTGTAAAAGTTACAAAAATAATGCCTTAGGAGAAAAAGTCCACTGACTGGAGGTTTCTTTGCAGATTGATTGTGGCTGAAGTAAGGACTGTAGATAAATGTTTTTTGTTTTGGTGAACAGAACAATGATAGATCTAAATGTTAGTACCAATTTATACTTCATCAGACGTAACTTTGGTAAATATCCCGCTGGCTGGAGGTCGGTTAGAAAAGCCTATATTTCCGTTGTTTTACGGAACAAATTCTGTCTTTAGCATAATTCAATAGAACAAATATAGATCTAATTCCTTGCACCACTCATAAGTCTCCCAGATAGGTGATCCCGCTGGGTGTAGACACATCTTTTTCTGGGGAAAAAATTGTAACTAATGTACCCGTACTCTACACCGCACGGTTTCATTGTCATCGCACTCCAATGATTTGATAATTCCATTTAAATAATTTCTTTTTTGTTTGCTAATTTAACTTTACTTTCCAAATAACCTCGAAACTGAACGTCACTCGAAACATCGACGACAAGGATTCCAATAGTCGGATTGGTATCAAGGGAGAGCTCCCTCAAAAGTTCAGAGGTACGACGAAGGGATGTTTTTTCGCGGTAAATGCGCAAACTTGTGTTTTGGAGGGGTTACAGTGGACTAAGTTATGCCCCACAGACATATATATGTCTGTGGTCGGCCCCAATTCAAGACATGACTTAACATGTTCTTGGTGTCGGTCACAAATTTATTCCGGCTCTCGATGACGCTTTCCCGAGAAATATTAGCTCGTCCAGTGTAGAGCGTTACTCCCTTACTGACGTTCGCGTAGAAATGAATGCTGTTGTTATGCAACATGTCATTGATATGCAGAAGAAACAGAGTATGGGCTAACACACACCCCTGTGGGACTCCAGACTCCAGCATTTAAGGGGGTTCATGTCAGAGCACGAACCATCGACTACGACACTGATGCTACGCCCAGAAAGAAAGCTGGCCACCCACGATCACAATTACTCAGGAAGCCAGTATGATGAAAGTTTAGAGAGAAGAGCCCTGTGCTATACCCTGTCAAAGGCTTTCGCTACGTCCAAGCTAACTGCCAGTGCCTCCCTTTACTCTTGACAGCCTCCGCTCATCGGTGAGTAAGGTACACTAAAAGATCACCAGCCGAACGACCGCGACGAAAACCATACTAGCGATCGCTTAGTAGTTAGTTTTATTTTAGGTACCTTAAGAGCTGGCGGTTTGTAATGGACTCCATTATTTTGGAGAGCAAAGAGGTGATGATTATTGGCCTGTAGTTGGACGGATCTGAGCGATCGATTTTTTTTGAGAATCGGGTGGACAAGGGCTGTCTTCCAAGAGCTCGGGACAACGCCAGTAGTGTAAGAGAGCCGGAAAACGCGCGTTAGAACCAGCGCCAACTCATGGGAGGAACTGCACCAGGCCCACTCGACTTATGGATATCAAGGGAAAAAAGAGCCTTACGAACTGACCTTTGTAGGAACCGGACGTTTGGCATTGAACAAGCGCAATGCGGTATGGTTGGTGGAGAGTTTTTCCCATCGTCCAAGGTCGAGTTTGATGCGAAAAGAGTGCCCAAGAGATCGGCTTTCTCCTTTGCAGTATGGGTCAGGCAGTCATCGGTCTTGTGCAATGGTGGTAGGGACGGCTGACAAAAATTCCCTAAGATAGCTTTGGCGAGAGACCGGAACGCACGCGTACCCGAAGGAAGACGCACTAGCCTCTCGCCAATTCCACTTATGAATGATGACTTTGCCTTGGCAATGTCCCTCTTAAAGGACCTGGCGGCAAGGTTGTACCTCTTTCTGAGCGCACTGGTGTTTGGATCCTTTGATGACACCGCGTTAGCCCAGGCCATGTAATGTTGTCACTTTTGGCGAGACACCATTTTGCAGCAACGACCAAACCATGGTTGAGACCTGCCGCCAATGGGAACCACAGAGTTTGGATTGAAAAGTTTCATTCCGATAAAGTCGGCGGCGACATCAAGATCATCCAGTGAGAAGCAAACTCGTAGTAGGACGCAAAGAAACTCCCATCGCATCCCAGTCCGCTGACCTATAATGCCAGACTCGACGTTTTTGAAATTTCTGTGAAAGGCACAGTGCTACGAATCAGACAGTGGTCTGATGAGCCTAGTGGTGCATCAATAGAAACTTGATAGCCGTCTGGGTGAGAGGTCAGCAGAAGGTCCAATGAGAAAGGTGCATGGCCCTCCACATCTGGAATCCACGTAGGCTCTGTTACCAATTGGGACAGACTGTAGGCCAATGCGAAGTCATGAACGGCTCTACCCGCGTGGTCAGTTTTGAGTGAACCAAGCCATTCGACGTGGTGGTCTCCCAATACCGCCGAGAGCATCCGTTGGAGAAGGGTCTGTCGCCGTTTGAACGGTCTCGGTTTGGACGAATTTATATTATTTACTCACCTTAAAACACTCATGGTAAAAATCCATTGTATATAGACTCTTTTAAATTTAAAACATTCAACTCGGATGACCAATTCCATTCGACAAAGTGATGCCACAGCTAGTATAGCAATTAGCAAAACAATTTTTTTATTATAAAAATTTTGTGTAATATTTTGATTTGCTCATTGATCCATTAATCAAACGTTAGTTACATCTGGGTTAAAAATTCAGTACCAAAAAGTACCGGAAATTCCCGGTTTTCCCGGTACCATAGTTAGCGCAGTACCGGGAATCCTGTTTTCTCCACAGTACCAGGACTGCAAGCCCTAGTAGTTAAGTAACTAAGAATTAAGTAAGTACTTAACAGAGTAACTGCTAATACTACTATACGTTTCATAACATACTATGTAACATATACATACGTCTTCTTTGGCACAAGTCTAAATTCCATTTCGGTATTAAACCCTAGTGTTTATACGTTCTGCTCAAGGTCACCAGCGCTCGAGCTCTCACGTACACGGAGTGTCACTGGTGGTGCAAATAAACATGTATAGTAGGGTGGAGCGTCACTGTATGAAAAAAAAAATTTCTTGCTAACTCGTAATAGAACTATAACCAAAACTTTTATTTAAGTATAGGCCTCCTATAGTTAAAATATTTTTGAAATTGGTCAATTAGAAATACTGCCCCAAGTAACTTCAAGTTTGAGAAATTTCAAAAATTTCAAGTAATTTTCACCCTTTGTTTTAATATTATTAAATAATATTTATAAAACTTTATATAACAATTTAGGTTGCTTAAAGGTCAATCTTTCAATATTATTACCTAGAACATCACTACAGCCGCGGCCCCCCTAACTACTGGCAAAAAACGGAATTCTCAGTTGCGCGTCGACCGTTGTTCTTCACAAAACGCCAGAAGGTTTTTGAGAAGGCAACCACGCAAAACCAGACTAGCAAATGGCAATAGCGAGCTGGGTTCTTCTTCTCCACAAAATGTTACTGAGGGACAGTTTTTGCCTGACACCTCTTCATCTTCTATCGAGTCGAGTCATGAGAAAAATCAAGACAAGTTACCGTCGGAGCCTGCGTTGTTAATGCCTCGAGAAGTCACTCAAAAACGTAATACGATTTCTTTAGCTACTGTTGCTCGGACGGTTGACCGATACGGTGTCTCAGATAGAGCTGCAGCAGCTATAGTGTCGGCGGCATTTCAAGACGTGGGTCTAATAACAGAAGAAAGTTCTACAAACATCGTAGATCGTAGTAAAATCAGAAGAGCCCGTGAACTACAGCGACAAACGTTAATAAATGAGTCCAATTTGCAACACGACAATTCGACGTTTGGTTTATATTTTGATGGACGCAAGGACAAAACTTTAACTATGATAGATTCGTGTAGAAGAAAAATAGTTGTGGAGGAGCATATTAGTTTATTAAAAGAACCGAATTCAGAGTACATTGGACACATCGCATTATCATCCGGGCGAGCGACAGTTGTAAGTAAAAAAATAATCGACTTTTTGCAAGAAAAGCACGTAGATTTACATAACATGGTGGTGGTTGGCTGTGACGGTACAGTTGTGAACACAGGAGCAAAAGGAGGAGTGATACGATGCATAGAACGAAGTTTGCAAAAACCGTTACAGTGGTTCATATGCCAGTTACATGCAAATGAACTTTCGCTGCGTCATATGTTTGAGAAACTGGACGGTCCTACTTCTGGACCACGAAGCTTTATGGGGCCAATCGGTAAAGATTTAAAAGATTGCGAAATGCGGCTATTGATAAACTATCAATCAATTAGTTGCATACCACCAGATGTTTCTAACGTACAAGATTTGAGCTCCGATCAACAGTACCTGCATGATATTTGTATGGCTATTAATTCGGGTCATTGTAGTCTAAGTTTATCTAAAAAGAATCCTGGTAAAATTGTTCATTCCAGGTGGCTCACGATGGCAAACAGGCTTCTTAGACTATACGCCTCCACAAGGTCTCCTACCGAAAACCTAACACACTTTGTAACATTTATTTTGAAGGTTTACGCCCCTATGTGGTTCTTTATCAAAACAAAGCCAACATGTATTTATGGTGCAAAACATTTGCATAAAACCATTGTTCTTTCGAGGTACCTCCTCGAACACCTAAAAAGTATAGTAGATCCAGTCATACAACGAAATGGTTTCTTTGGTCATACAGAGAATATTTTGTTGGCTATGTTGGCTGATGAAAGAAAAAATGTAAGAGTCTTAGCGCTGCGCAAAATCCTTAAGGCACGTGATTCAGCTATTAGGGGCGTGAGAGATGTTAAGGTTCCTCAATTAAATTTTAATGCTATTGACTACATTGACATCGTAATTTGGAATGATGTGGCTGTCACTGAGCCTCCAATTTAAAAAAAACATAAGCACAAGCATAATTCTCGAGTGCATTGAGACGCCTGAAAAAATTGATCATTTTATAATACCACTTCTGAAAAAGTACCCTTGTCACACCCAAGCTACAGAGAGGTGTGTTAAAATAGTAACAGAAGCCTCCACTGCAGTATGTGGTCCAATAAGGAGGGATGGATTCATACGAACCCGCCTTCTATCACGTAAAATTATGCTTGTTTTTGAAACGAAAAAACATTACAAAACCCATTGATTTTTATTTTTTATGTATTTTTTTTGTCGAACTACAAGTTATAGTTTTCCACTTTTTGTTCCATGTTTTTATAGCTATTATAATTATGATAGTTTTAAGCTAATAAATATAATTTTTATTAATAATTTACTGTTTTATTAAAACTCCATCAAACATCTAAATATTGTCCAAAAAGTGTAATTTTTCAAAATATCAGAGGGCTTGGGGCAGTATTTTCATAAATATATATAAAAAATTAATTATACAGTTTTTAATGTAATTATATCTGACAACTATTGGAAATAGTTCCATTTAGAAATTCCAAAAAAAAAATTACGCTCCACCCTAATGTATAGGTAGCACAGTAATATGTATTATTACCCTTTAGGTAGTCTGATGTGGCGTTGACTGTACTGACATGCCCAGCCTAGGATTATTTGAAATGTTTATTTGTTCACATTTAAGTACACATTATAAACACCATAACTTGTAATAAATCAAGTAAGTATTCAGATTAATTATAATTTAAAAGAAGACAACCCAAAAGTCATTAGAAGAGATAAGAGTACGCGATAGAAAGAGAGGTAACTTCTAGGTGAATTTAACTGTAGATAAGGGAGCGGTGTGCGACCTGAATTGCATTTTATTGTGTCTTAGCAAGAGTAGTTATTTATTTAAATGACTTTGCGGAGTGAATCTTCTGTACTTGTACTATTATGTAAATATTCTATGGTATTATGCACAGATAAGGGGCAGGGGCAAATAAGATAATATCGTCGGCTGACTGCAAGAAATCATTAAAGAGCAGTAATTAAGTAAGTAGCAGCAATAGCTACAAAAATAACAATGTGTCCTAATAGAAATAAATCAACTTGTGACGGGTTGAAACAAATAATACTGCTTTTGGCGGTGTGACCAGTTAGAACAAAATTTTGGTGTAACGAGTTGATGCCCAAATCCACCTGCCCACGTCCTGCATGCCCAATCGCGTATTTAGGGTGGATTCGACCAAACTGGAATAAGACTTACTCCGAGATTAGTCAATACAGATTCGGCGTTTAATCTAGGTATAAGACCTTATTCCAGTTTGGTAGAATCCACCCTTAGTGAAATATTTTATTCGTGATTAAAACAAAATGCACTGTATGTATGATTCAATTTTTTGTATGGTATAAAATAGCATTACAAAGACCATGATGAGCGATTCTGTAAATTTTAATTTATTATTGCGTGTTTACGTTTTCATCCCATTCATCCAATTTGGATGATTGTAGAATAATCTTATCTGAAAGAAGAATTTCGGATGATTGTAAAATAATCTTATCTGAAAGAAGAATTGCGCGATATGTAAGTACTAACTACTCAAAACTTGTCATTTAATAATGTTTTTATTGATGTCATCTAAGATGTAAAGTAAGTAGGTTAAGGTACTTAGTTTACTTTTTCTGCATTACGTCTTCTTGTATTATGTTCGCCATGTATCCACTCGTCTGACGTGACGAGTGGATTATCAGTCATATAGAGTGTAGGTAGGTATGCCCCCACCCCCGCGCTTGCCCGCCGCCACCGCCGCGCCGCGCCTGCAGCCGCCCGTGTCCGCATAAAGAAACGTACGTTAGCGAAATATTTTATTCGTGATTTAAACAAAATGCACTGTATGTATATTTCTAATTTTTTGTGTGGTATTAAATAGTATTACAAAGGACATGTATGAGCGATTCTGTCAATTTTAATTTATTATTGCGTGTGTTACGAAAGAAAAATGAAATGATCAAAGAAGCACACCACTTAACTTTCTAAACTTTGTTCAACATGTATACCACTAACCACTGAAAGTCTTAAATATTATTTCATAAATTTTAAAATTTTATTCAAAGACAAAAAGAGTGATTTTGTGATTTTCATAGTTCCACATATATTATGTTTCTAAACTTTTTACAACACAAAGATAAGATAGTTATTATTATAAAACACTCAACATTTCAAACTTTAATATTATATACATTACGTTACACGAAATATTATGAAATACCTAAACCATACCTAAAGCACAGTCATAAAAGTTCTAACTTTTTAAAAGTAGCTCACAATCCACATACTCTATCCACTCAGCAAAAACGAAAAGTTTTAGAATTATCGTAAGTAATTTTTGTCCGGGTACGCGACTAAAAGCCTGCATTGCGTTCGGCTATATATCTGTAATCTGTATACCAAAAACGGATAAACTGGATTAGGAAGAACCCAAAGCTTTAAGGAGTTGGAGAAGATGGTACGACAAATTTATCAGAGCGGGACCACTGAAAAAAAATTACAGATGTCGCAGTCCCCGCAAGAATCGGAGCATTAAAAATGAATTAAAAAATTAACGAAAATTATACATATATTTTATTTTGAATAACACATTACAAGTTGATTAATAAGAAATTTTTATTGAGATATACTTCCCTAAAATTATACAACTACATTACTCTTACAAGTTGAATTACTTATAACTTACGAATGTATAACACTGCACAACACAAAGAATAACATTTACTTTTCTTTTACAAAGGACAATGTTCTGCGCCCATACATTGTTAGCCTAAGAACCAACAATTATGAAATATTCTTTTCTAGGTTCGAATTTTCAAGTAAATAACAGTAAAAACAAATATTTTTGACGGACACTCCCGAGAACCTAAATATCAGGAAAACTTGAGGTTATGTTTAATTACAGAATTTGAGAAGTGATGTTGCACTCTTTTGTTTTATTTGCCAACACTCACGCACGTTCACTAACAAATAAATAATCCATCATTATTTCACATTAATATTCGACAAAACACGAAATAAAGAAAATAAAACAAAACTGCAGACATGACGTTTCACTTTCCCGCCAAGAAGTCAAGAACGTCAACTTTTTTTTCTTGACTATGGTTACTAGTCCTTCAGTCGTATTATTAGAGTTCATTGATCGACTTAAGTCCACTAACGTTTACAGTTTGGAATAAAATGCAATGTATCGTATTCTAATGATGCTTGGAGTATTTGGCACTAAGTATATCGAGTCAGCCATGCATGCATAATATTATTAGGTTTGTTTGTACATATTATAAATATTTTGGTCATATACCTTTAATTCACTGGCTGAATGCACTGAACTCTCAATACCCAACCCATAATATAAAAACGATACTCAATATTAATGTCCAAAAAGTTCTTTTTATTATTGGTTACTTAACTAAAAGTGTCCGCGAATATCTAAATACTGTTATCTGTCGTAAAAAATAAGCTAAGAATTATCATGTATGTCATGTTTGTGTTGGTTCTTAGGCTAAATTCAACAATGTCCTTTACAAATCATATACTTTTGAAATTCTAACTTGAATGCACTTCTCGCCTAAATCCGCATCTTTTAACATTATTACCATGACGATCGGTTAATAATCATAGAAGCTACATCACTTTTATACAATGTGATAGGGGTGGTAATTCTAACCTGTTAAGGCTAATAATATGGACTCTTAAAAAAGTGATTTTAAATAACAAAATAATTAAGTAATGATTTGTTCTTACCAAAATAATCTCAAACATACAAAACAAAGTAATTTATTAGTTAGCCAGTATCATTACCTACCGTTTGCCATTTTTTTCATGTCTCTCCGACGTATGAAACCTTTGATATCGCATAAAGTAAAAATGGTCATAAATTATAGGGGGAGGGGGTAGGACTCCCCATATTATTTTTTTTGTCGTTGAATTTAGATGTAGTACTTAGCTTTAACGGGTTAGAAGTACCACCACTATCACATTGTATCTTATCTTCTTATCTTATCTTAGTGGTTCCTGCAGAGATTTCCCTCTCGCAGCGGTACGTCGACCCATTGGGATCTTTTGTGCAACCTCTAAACACTCTGTTTCCTCAGTGAAAACGACTGCCATAAGTTTGGCAATGTCATTGAGGGCAAAGAGCCTAAAATCTTCTGGTTTCGGGTAGGCGAATCCCAGGAGACTCATTCTTTTCCTAGCAAGGGAGTCACAGTCACACAGTAAGTGTTGCATGGACTTCGTTTTCTCCCCACATTGTAACGGTACAGAGTGAATGGTATCTGTCCGTTAATAAGGAATACATGAGTGTAGCACTAAAATCAATATTAATGCGTTGCACCATTATTGTGATAAGCATAAAAAGGGGAAAATAAACTAGTTTAACATAATTGCCATGTGGACAAGTGGCTTTATGGTTGAAGGTTGTAAGAATGAGTCAATGGACAAGTGGCTTTATTTTTATTTGAATTTCGCGGGGATTGTTCCGTACGTCGCTTGCGAAATAGACGCTGTCTATTGGTTTGGATTGATTGGAGGTTCGCCTGGATTGGTCAGCGCGTCCCTTGCGACATAGGCGCCGTCTACCGTGCGTTATTTTCTTGAGTTCGCGAAAACAGGGAACGGGTCGGTACAATTGCTTCACATACAACCAGGCGCCATCTATGTTCAGAATGCAGAACTTTTATAATTTTACTAAATACGGGATTATTAGCATAAGTGGGTGTTTATTAAGAGGGAATTGTTGATGGAAGGCTACATCTCGATGTTCAAACATGTAATATTGGCTATCTAAAGAGATTTGATTGATTTATGGTAAGCACTAAAATTTGCGGGAGCGTCGGTCATGAGCGGGCGGAAGTTGAAATTGAAAGATAGAAAGAGAGAGGAGATTTTGTCTCCACGTGTAAGGAAGTGAAGTTGGCCATTTAACAAAAGATAACAAGGGTGAAGTAGAGGCGAGTAAGCGATAGGGTGGATTTGCGCGGGCGAAAGTCGGGCGAGCGAGGCGCGAAATTGGAGGGCTTTTGGCGTCACTGGAGGGAAGACAGGCATTCAATACAAGGTCGTCGGGCGATAACGATCTCATACGCGGGGAAAAGAGCGTCCTAGCCTTTAAAGCGCGCTAAGTGATATTCGAGCTGCGATATTAATTAAAATTGTTTGTTAAATTGAAAGTGATTATTAAAGTAAAATTATTGCTGTCGCAACTCGAACCTGTTAACGGAATAAAGTATTCCGGGTTATATAGCTGATACACGTAACGGTGTCAACGAAACTATATTACATTCAACTGATTACGATCAGGAGGCATTTGGCTGTATTTGATAATGCTGAGGGCCTAGTCAACTGGCAAACGCTCGACCGGTGACAGCGTCAAAATCGCTCATCAAATTCGCTAGGCTACATCGATATCGATAAGCTAAGGGATTAGTATTTTTTTGTTTGATGTTAATCTAACGCTTATGTAAGATTAATAAATAGGTAGTAACCACACCGATCCTTTTGAGTTTTAGTGAATTGAATGTCACTTTACTAAGAAATTCGGGTAGACTCCTTCAGACAATTTGAAAAATGAATCTATCGCTTTTTTCGCCGGAAGTTCGCCAGGCAAGCACGTTTGTAAATAAGTACTTATGATGACGAGTGACTTACCTACCATAATATGATATTGATATGAGACCAAACCCATTTTACAGCTTAGAATCACGGACCTGAAATAAATTAAGACTGAAGACCACAAGCAAACGCTTGCCGCCAAGAATTTCTCAAATATTAACAACTTGACGTCCATCTGTAGGTAATGAAATAATAAGTGATAACACTAAATGTTACAAACCGCGCAAACCTTTAAACAGTTTGATCTTAGATGCGAGTACCCACTAGGTAGTGATTAAAACGTTTGCATCTTGTATGAGTACATCGCCTAAAGTAACTTTATGGCGTAGCGGCTAAGGCTTTCGGGTTTAATTGTCTAACAACAACACCTATCACATTACTTTTCTAATTGATTATTGTCCTAAATAAAATAAAATTAAAAACATTCCAACTTAAAACTAATTTTAAAATATGCAAACTAGCGAAGCAATGTACTTACTGTTACTTAAAAGGTAATGCTAGAGGTTCAACTAATGCAAAAAGTCCCCGCTCGCGCCGCCCTGGTTTGTGATCTTGCCAGTTAGTTACGCAACTTTCACATTACCGAGTTAAAGGATGGGTAACCAAATAAAAAGCGTCTCGAGCTCCTCCGTGCTTCGGAAGGCACGTAAAGCACACTGCGGTTGTATTGGCTCATGGCTTAGTTTGTTATAGCCCAGTCTGCCTTAGTGCTGTCGTTCATGTGGGAACGTTCAGGACGTTCAAAGGATGACGATGATGACCACATCGCCTTAATATAGGATTGCTTCATTGTAACTTATTGAAAAAATAATTGAAAATAAAAGTCAAATCATTTATTAAATATACGCCTTCACAGACACAATGACATGATCGTGGTCTCTACGCGACAAGTTAAAATATTTATTTATTTTACATTATTTATTTCACTGCCATTAATTATGAGTTGGTTGATAATGTTTCGAATTAAAACATAGGATTATTTATATATTTACCAAAAATAATTTTAAATACTTAATTAATTTTATATAATTACCCTAGTATGTTGATAATGAATCAAGTACAACTTTAAGCCATATTTAATGCAGTTTCATTGTTGGATACGACATGTGGTAAACATCCCTTCTTTATTGTGAGCCTGATGCAGAATTAAATATTGGTGTTATTATGATTAACCATGCTTTTTGAAGGTATCCAGAATCTCCTAAGACATTAGAACAATATACTTACTTCTAGAAAATTGTCATAGATAAAAAGTTAGTAGGTAGTATATATTTACCAAAAATAATTTAAAAACAATTAATTGTATTTATTTATATAGTTTATATTCACAGGTGAATCGACAGTTCTATAAAAAGTATAACACTGAAAATGTGAAACAGCAAACCATTTACAGATTCACACAAATAAAAATGTGATAGTAACATTACAAACTCAAGCAACAATTACAATCTATTACTTCACAATCGCCAAATTGATAATAACTAAACTATTACAGAGTATGCTAGATATGGAACTTAATTTGTATTTTATGTATAACAAGCCACCTTATGTTAAGTCACCTATTTAAAGAAAAAACAATATTATAACAAACACAATAGAACCCACCAGATTTAATAATCGGATAGTAATATTACAAGTTTATACATATAATTACCTTTGTATGTTGATAATGAATCAAGTACAACTTCAATAGCTTAATGTTATGACTAGTAGAAATTGATATAAGTAGGTACTTAAACATTTTCTATAGGTACCTACTGCAAGATAAACTAAATATCAAGTAAAAAATAACATTAATGTTGTATTTCTTAATATTTTCTTATTTCCTTACCTAACTCTCTCAAAGTCAAAGTTTATTAAATATGAGGCTTCACTTTCTCTTATTGACATTAAGTAAGATGACACTTAGCTTTAAGTTTATGTTTGTTTCTAAAATTTTTGCTTGTATCAGTGTTTGTCTTGTTGGTTGTCCTAATAAATAAATAAATAAATAAAATAAAATTATATGTAACTATAAAAATAAATGGCAATTGTGTGTATAAGAAGGTACTGTTTTTTTAGTACCTACCTAAGTAAATCTTTTTAATAAAGTACAATAAACTTAGAACTAAATCAACTTTATACTTAATTTTTCCCCATCATATAAACCAAATCACTATTTTATGGGTTAAATAAATATATATGGCACACTGTTCCTTTTTTTAAAATAAAAATGTTGTCAACGAAGGTACTGTTTTTTTGTAAGTACTTAGGTAAATCTTTTTAAATAAAGCACAATAAACTTAGAACTAAATTAACTTTATACTTAATTTTTCCCCATCATAGAAACCAAATTAATATTTTATGGATTAAATATATTTATGGCACAGACGACTCCTTTTTGTAGAATAAAAACGTTGTCAACATTAGAGCTCCACAAAAAAAATCATGTAAATAACTAAATTCAACAATGCCAAAGCCATGTTCAATGCAGTTTCATTGTTGGATATGACATGTGGTACAAACCCCTTCTTTCTTGTGAGCCTGATGCAGCATTAAATATTGTTGTTATTATCATTAACCATGCTTTTTGAAAGTATCCAGAATCTCCTAAGAAATTAGAACAATATACTTACATAAAAAAAATTGTCATAGATAAAAAGTTAGTAGGTAAGTACCTATGTATTATACAAAATTGCTTGATATTGTTTTTACCAAATAACCATGTTTGTTCACCATTCTGAGGAAGTATCCATCCTCCAAATTATGAGGTAACATTTAAGATTTTTGAATCATCGTCTCAAATCTGCAAAACCCCATAAAATAGTTTTATCTTTATGTCAATACTCTTTATTCTAGCAACTTTAACAAAACTGACATTTCCTGGTAAATCCCAATATAATAATAGGCATAATACTTACCTTTATTATGTAAGTAATAATTTATTTATTAAAACTTACCGTTTGAACATAAGGACTGATATCTTTTCCTATTATGAAATATGCTTGTATAAGATTTATAGGGTATAGTCAATAGGTACACGTTACTACACTTAGAGCGTTGGTTTAATACTCTAAGCTACCTGGCAAATTAAATCTTCATTGGAACCTGTAAAACAAATAGGCAATCTAAGTTATAAATTGATAAATGGACATTATGGATAGGTTACATTTAATATTTATACAGAAAGTCCCTTACTGTTGTCCTATTCTTGACCTTTCTTGTCATGATTAAAGGTACTTAGGTGGATTTATTTGGCCAAAATGTTTGTATGGCTTAAGAGCCCCTACAAATTGTTATGCAGCGACTTGCTCTTCGTTGCAGAAAATGTTGCATGACACACATTTATTTGGTCACTCACATCGCAACAACTATATCAGCACGCAATTCCCGGCAGACCTTAGTTAGATATTTGAAAGTTCGTAAATGAGAACTCCGAGAACTATTCACAAGTAGGTACAACAAACTCGGGATTTCGTTAATTTGCTCCAAGCAACGTAGGGAAACATTGCTTCCTTAGCGCCTGAGCACTTGATTATTGCAGTCCACAATAGCCCTATAAAGAGCATTTTAAACAAAACTTTCAACACAACACAACACTTCCTTCATCAGCTGATGAAACAATCGCCATTTTGTGTGAATTTTTATCTTCAATGTTTTAGTGATCGCTAGATTAGCGATTCTTGGCTTGTCAAACTGTCAATAAGGTCTATTTTAGCGTAAATTTTACGTCGTAGGTAACTTTTGCTTATGTCAATCCCATACATTCGGTTTATCGTAGCGATGATTTCGTAGCGTTTAATTTGTTTGCCAATTGACTAGGCCCTCTGGCGTTATAAATTACAACGCCAAAGAATACCCTATATTCGAGAGAGTAACAGAGGAGAGACAGTTGTCTCCTTAGTGAAAATCGAAGATAGGTCAGACACCATTTAGCTGGAGGTAGACACGTATGACCCAGTCCAATTTCAAGTCTACCTTCGTACACACAGTGTAGTGTTAGGTTTTAAACCCTGAGTATACTGGCTCGACTCAATAGCTCACTTAGAGGTCTGTTGCTTGCAGGGGCGACTCGACTTACATAACTCACCACACAATTAAGTTTAAATGTGGCTTGGGCCTAGATTGCAAAGGTATACAATTAGGGACTGTTAGTTCGACAGAATATAGGTAATTCAAGTGAGGCAGGCTGTAGGAATCTATAGGTAGGCGTCTCTATATATGTTATTAGGTAGTTGGGGATAGCACGGTATGTACATACTGTGCCCACATAGACTAGGTACGTAGGCCGCGGAGCTAGGGCTGGATTAGCTTCGACTAATAAAGTTGGGGATAATTAAGATATGGTACCTAGGTAGATGTTGCTATGTAGTTATGTTGATTATGAGCGCTGAAAAGACCGATCTAGGCATGTAAGCTGTTACCGTAGGTCAATAAGACTCTAATTGCTTTCTTCAAGGTGATACCAATTAACTATTCATTTTAAATAATTAGCAGAAGTGAGGTGATATTGAACCATCATTACTTTGGATTACCTAAGAGTTTAGACTGGTTTCCTATTACAAGAAAAATACTAATAAGTTATAGCATATAAGCATAACTGTGCTGTGTTTGATTTCTGATACTGAAATGACCAAACAGGCATTCTTTTAGCTTTCCCTGAGGTATGTACAATACGGCCTTAAATTGCAACTCTTCAATGTGTTATATATTGACATCCAGAAACCTATTGGTAAAATTTAAGCTAATATTAAACAACTAAGACCCAGTTTGGAACCTAGGTTATTTCGCCTGAAGATGCGAAATCACCTTAATGGTCAAAGATCTTACAAGTTATGTACTTCTAATATTATGAAACATAGAAATATTTGATTGGTAACAACCTGAACCGATTAGACTAATAGTACAGTCTGCTTTATATCTATTAAATTCACCTTAATGGTCAAAGACCTTACAAGTTATGTACTTCTAATATTATGAAACATAGAAATATTTGATTTGTAATAACCTGAACCTATTAGACTAATAGTACAGTCTGCTTTATAACTATTAAAGTGAGTAAAGAATAACTTCTAAATATAATTGATTTAATTATTAACAAGGACAACTGTGGACAATTACATGGTACCTACCTACTTGAAGTATACTAACTATGATTTAGTAGGCTATTAAATAATCACCCAGTCTGAGAGACTGAGGTATAAGTTAATGAAAAATAATTAACTTAACTTCACTTCCTAAAAGATAAGAATAAATCAGGCATATTTAATAAACTTGAGATGTGATAAGCTGTCAAGCCAGTCAATACAATGTAGATAAATTGGTAATTTATGAGAACTGTATAATAAACACTAAGAGTAAATAAAAGTAATTTTCCTTCAAATGATAGCATTCTATTTGAATTCACCTCCTGAAAGGAGTAGAAAATTGAATAAATTAAACATCTTTATTAACTTAAGACTTGATAACCTGTCAATGCAGACAATACCATCTAATTATATTGGTACTTTATAAGATCTGTATAATAAACACTAAGAGTAAATAAATGTAAGTTTACTTCAAATGACAGTATTCTAATTAAGTTCACTTCCTAAAAGTTAGAGGATATTGATTAAATCAGGCATCTTTTAATAAACTTGAGATGTAATGAGCTGTCAAGGCAGTCAATACAATTTAGTTAAATTGGTTATTTATGGGATCTGTATAATAAATACTAAGAGTAAATAAAAGTAATTTTACCATTATTAATAGCATTCTATTTTAGTCCACTGCCTGAAAGTGGGTTTTGAATAAATTATTCACCACTTATAGAACTGAAAGTTAATATTCTAATAAGGCAATAAGGACAGTCAGTTAATAATGTTACATTGTAATAGCTTTATAATAAACACAATGATCAGAGAAATAAGTGGGATCTGTTGAATGCTGGCTTCACACCTCTGTTCTATAAGGGATATCATAAGACATAAATTATTGCATCGAATAGTTGGGTTCTGAATGTGATAAAGATATTTGGATGATAGCAAGCCCTAAGATAAACTCTATTGATTTTATAAGGAATAATAAGAATGTAGAACCTAATAAATAATTTTCATAATGTAAGATGAAATTAAGTTGAAGAGTTATGTAGATTCTCAGTAAACGATAAATTAACTTCAATTGGACGGAGCCATAATTAAACAATGTGATGTATGGCACGCTATGGAGCGGCGGTTGGGGCTCATAAACTACCACAAAACTCTTTTATGTATAATGCTATCGATTATAAATGATAATAATACCTGCAAGCTAAGCTATCATCTGATTATCTTTGAGTGGTTAAGCATTCCTTTCCCGCAGCTGCTGTGAAGGATTTAGGTCACAGTTCAGACGAAGACACAAATAGGCTTATACATATCTAGGATATTAGTTATTGACGGCTAGGTTAAAAGGTCAGTAGGAAATAATTTAACGCAGGGATAAGCCAATTACTAAACTTTCACGAAAAGGACTTGAGTTACTTACTCGTAGATGCGGTTAACAACGGAGGGTTCACTAGACCATCTGGCCAAAATAGTATCATATTATAATATTACATTGCTTGACTGAAGTATATTGCTAATAGGATTAGTTATGTTAAGTCTAGGTTAAGGTTCCATTATCATACAACCACAACGCACTCCACAAAACATAAAAGACACAAACAATAGTTGTAGATCACATAGTCTTTAGTTAAGTTATGAGTTAGTATAATAAAGTTTAAGTTGAGAGTTAGGGAAGGCGTAATTGATGGCAATCTTGAACGGCGGTATGTTTTAGGTTAACTAGTTTTAAGAATTAAAATAGTATGTTAAGTTAAGATTAACGGCGGTGGTGTATGTATGTAATTAGGTCAGCAAAAAGGCCATGAACGTGACAGGTTACAACATACTCTGCACAAGCTGTCTGTTGCTAGTTGCATTCTGTGGAGCATTTGTTTTGTGGCATAGTGCCCGGTCAGGGCTCCGATAATTGTTCGTGCCTGCCTCTTGCTACCTCCGCATATGATTTTACTCCGTCCTAGGGCGTCTCCACCTATGAAAGATTTTGAGTGTTTCATGCCGGGTAGCTTTTCCCATTCGGTTTGATGCCTGTTTTGGATTTGGTCCTTAAAGGCCTTGTTGATGGTGCTCGGTGCCAGTGCAACAAGCGGCTCAGGACCAATAAATGGGGTTTCTGAGCCCTCCCTGGCAAGTGCATCAGCCATCTCATTGCCATGGATTCCCATGTGGCCTGGTACCCAGATCAATCTCACCCTGTTGTGTCCACCTAGCTTGTTTAAAGCTTTTGTGGTTTCAAGTACAAGGTTGGAGTCGATCCGGGGCGATATAAGTGACTTGAGTGCTGCTTGGCTGTCACTCAGGATGAATATGTTTCGCTTTCTGGGAGCGAGTTCTAAATTCTTTTTTGCGCATAGGAGAATTGCAAAAATTTCGGCCTGGTACACAGTTGCAAATTTTCCTATGCTTTGACTATTTTTTTATTTATTTTAATCTTTATTGCACAAAGAAAACAAAATGTACAAAAGGCGGACTTAATGCCAAGTGGCATTCTCTACCAGTGAACCTTAGGGCTAGGCAGAAAGAGTTGTAGGCGGTGCAATTCAAAATCTTGTGAATTATCAAATAAACAACACAAATCAACTTACATAGGTAAATAATTATACAATAAATAACATTACATAATTTTAATATAAACTACATGAACTTACTTAGATTTAATAACGATACGGTGATAGAAAACTCTTACGAGGATGATGAAGACTCTTGGAGAAGCATATCGCAGATCCTTTTCTTAAATATAATTTTGCTCGGGGCCCGTCTAACTTCTTCAGGGAGAGCGTTCCATAAACGGATGGCCTGTACCGTAAAGGAATTGCCCACGAAACCTGAGTGGTGAAGGGGAGTGGCAAGAAGAAGATTGTTTGATGAGCGAAGGTGCCGGGCATGAGAGGAGCTGAGAAGAGGGAAACAAGTTTTTAAATAAGAGGGAGAGTGAGGATCGTTTAAAATTGAGAATAAAGTTGAGAGAATCCTGGACTTACGACGTTGCGGGATGGTCAGCCATTTCAGCTGGAGGCGATAAGATGATATGTGATCGTATTTACGTAAGCCAAAGATGAAGCGAATTGAATTATTGAGAAGGCGATCCAATTTGTTCAGAAGATCTTTATTTAAATCGGGATAGCAAATATCAGCGTAATCAATAATCGGGAGAATAAGGGTTTGTACAAGAGAAACCTTGGTTTTTAGGGGCAGAAAGTTCTTGAGCCTATAGAGAGAACGTAACGCAGCAGTCACTTTCCGGCTAACCTCAGTGACCTGAAGACACCAACTGAGTGTGCTGTCGATCTGCAGACCAAGGTCTTTCACACAGGAGCTAAAGGGGATGTTGACACCGTTAAAAGAGACTGGCGAGACAACAGAGAGGTCAAGTTTGCGGAGTTGTCGTGGACTACCAATAACAATAGCTTGGCACTTGATGGGATTAACAGACACTCCGTACTGTTTGGACCAATCATTTACATTACGAAGGTCGCCAGTGAGGGCAGCTATCGTCTCGTCAATATCCTCAACATGACATTGCCGATACAATTGCAGATCGTCAGCGTACAAATGGTGGGAACAGCGAATGTGGGGGATCAGAGTGTCGATAAACAGGGAAAAAAGAAGGGGGGATAGGATACCTCCTTGTGGAACACCAGTGTGGAGCTTACACCATTTCGATAATTTCAGGTCAGCTTTGACAGCTTGTTCGCGGTTGCGAAGATAGGACGAGAACCACTTCAACGCTATTGAAGAGACTTTTAAATGTCAACAGTGTTGAAGGCGTTGGAAAAGTCGATAAGGACCAACACAGTAACCCTACCGTGCTCCATGCCCTCCCTCACATCCTCAGTCACTTTAAGCAGAGCAGTGCATGTACTGTGAGCAGGTCTAAAACCGGATTGAAAATCAGTTATAAGCAAGTTCTTATGCACGTGCTGGGATATTTGCTTACTTACTACAGCTTCAAGGACTTTCGAGAGAAATGGTAATATGGAGATAGGCCTAAAGTTGTTTAAAGTACTGGGGTTTGACGTTTTTGGTAAGGGTCAGACATAAGCTTTACGCCAGATAGCAGGAAAAGTTCCAGTACTTAAGGAAACATTTACTAGGTGTAAAAGGGCAGGGGTAATCTCATCCAGGATGGTAATAATCATGGTACGGCTGATGTCATCAACGCCAGTTGCGTTCGACTTGATTGAGTGGATGAGCTTACAAAGTTCATCTGAGGACACTGAAGAGAAGACAAAATATTCTTTTATGGATGAGGGCATGGAAGCTATGTGACTGAGGGTCCTTGATCTGGTGGCATGGTCGAGAGTAGTAGCAGACGAGAAATGTGTGTTAAGATCATCGAGAGAGAGAGTGGGGGGCAGAGGATCGGTTGAGGCCTTACCAATGCCAAGACTTTTTAAAAATTTCCAGATATCAGATGGAGAGCAATTTGTAACGTTGTTGACTATGTTCGAAGTCATTGCTAAAGATACCTGCTCCAGTACCCGACTCCATTTTGGATCCATCGGTGTACCAGATTAGGCTGTTCTTCTCTGAAGACGGTGGTCCTTGTTTCCATTCATCCCTAGTTGGGACATATATATTGAATTTCTTTTCGAACATGTACTGGGGGGAGATTTTGTCACACCCTTTTTCCATGATCCCGTCAAGGGAATCATTAGGTTTCCATTTTGTATGTCTGGTCAGAGGCTTAGATGCGTCCCACAGCCCGGCCACCTTAAGTCTATGTAACGCTTTCTTTGCCTCTGTTTCTATGACACTGTGCAGGGGTGGAAGGTCCGTAAGGGCCTCCAGAGCTGCCCTCGGTGTGGTTCTGAATGCCACAGTAATCGCGATGCATGCTGTCCTCTGAAGTTTGCTTAAAGCATTCTTACAGATTTTCAGCCTAGTTCTGAGCCACCAGACAATGCTGCCATATGTAAGGATCGGCAGCACCATCATCATGAAGATAGATAGTGAGAGATGTTAAGTCCCCACGTTTTGCCATAGGTGGACCGATACATACCAAAGACTCTATAGGCCTTGGTAACGGTCGTGTCCATGTGCTGTTTCCATGTGAGTTCCTTATCCAGTGTTATGCATAGATATTTCACTTCTCTGGAGCAGGGAAGCTGGGTGCCGTAAAGTTTTAGGCTTCCCAGTTTCGTGAGGTTTTTCATCCTCGTGAAGGAGAGAGCGGTTGTTTTCCCCGGGTCTACGGATAGATAATTAGTATTACACCAATCCTCCAGCAAACATAGGGCACGTTGCATTAGCTCCGATACCGTGGAGGGAAACTTTCCACTGACTATGATGACCAGGTCATCCGCATAACCAACCTTATATAGTGGTCCTTGTTTCAGTTTTGCTATGATTGAATCAACTACAAGGCTCCATAGCAGAGGAGAGAGGACCCCCCCCCCCCTTGAGGGCACTCTCTAGTTGTTTGAGCGAGTAAACTGTCCCCAAGCAGTTCTGAGTAGATTATTCTACCCTTTAACATGCATTCAATCCATTTGCAGATTGGTTGTGGCACGCCATGATCTCTGGCTGCCACATTGATGGAGTCAAAGGTTGTGCGATCAAATGCACCTTCAATGTCTACGAATGTGCAGACGCAGATCTCTTTGTTCTCCAGCGCTAATTCCGCTCGGCTTACCACATGGTGGAGAGCGGTTTCTGTTGACTTCCCTGGCTGGTAAGCGCATTGAAGTCCGTGAAGTGGGAATTTTTTTAACGGTCCCGCTCTGATAAATTTGTCTACCATCTTTTCCAAGGTCTTAAAAAGAAAAGATTGGAGACTTATTGGCCTAAAAGCTTTGGGTTCTTCATAATCTGGTTTACCCGGTTTTAACTTTACACGTCTCCATGTTCTGGGTATATAACCAAATGCAATGCAGGCTTTATACAATCTGCAGAGATGGGGGCCCTGAATGGAAGCGCCCTGTTGCAGTAGGATGGGGTAAATATTGTCAGGTCCAGGTGCTTTATATTAGAGTTAAAGCCTTATTGTAATTGCTTAAGTCGCCTGTCATGTCTCTTTTCTAATCTGAGCCACCTCTGGAGTCCACCACGGCAGTCTCTCCGCCACTGATTTTGTTTCTGGGCAGTTATTCTGCCAGGCCATCATCAATGCTTCTGTGAGTCTGTCAGCTTCAAACTCTATGTCCACAACTGAGTTAAGTTTACAGCATGGACCATCTAGTTCTCGCCTGAGATCCTTTCTGAAGCCCTCCCAGTTGGTGTTTCTTGGGTTCTTCCTTCGCACAGTTCCTATGGTCTTACCTAGTCTGTACCTAAAGCATATGTAGTTGTGATCGGAGAGGGATACTTCGTCCGATACATGCCAGTTTGTGATGTTACTTACCGCTCTGTTTCTAGCAATAGTTATATCAACCCTCCGGGCATTGAAAAAGGTAGCCTTATTTCCTTTGTTAAGTATTTGCATGGGTGAACTTACCAGATACTCCAGCAGTCTCTCCCCTCTCTCATGGGTGTCTGAGTTGCCCCAGATCACATGATGCGCGTTGGCGTCGCAGCCGATAATGACATCTTGGTTTTCTCGGCCAGCGCAGGTTACCAGTTCCCGTATCTCCTTTGATACTGGATCCGCCTTCTCGAAATGGAGGTAAGCTGATGATAAACGCCATTTAGAATCGTTGCCGTGTTCTAATCGATCTGTGAATCGATCGTCTCAATTTTCAAAATGTTACACGCTCGGTCTCTGTACAAATTGCTGAACTCTTTTCTTCTATCTTGTTAAATTTCTGTGGTTTTGGACGTCTAAATAGTATGTTGCCACAGCAAACAAAGTTATTGCAGCAGCAGCTTTTACGTCCATTTCGCGGCGGGTTTCACGAACGACTTGTGCAGTGAATTCATGGCGTGAATTCACGGCACTAATGTGGAGCCGCAATAAAACGAAATGCAAATCTTGTTTGACGTTTATTTTACAAGTTGCCACTAAAAAATTTTTACGTTAATCCTGGACAAGCAGCCGATTATTTTGTAGCATTACCTATAACTAGTTTTATCTATACTAGTTGTGGCCTGCCCGTGCCTTTGTCCGCGCTTACCATACTTCAGCCATTGTGTAGATATTTACAAATTATAAATAAAAACCGTCGTCGTCCTTTGTCGATCTTTATAATAGTAAAAACTGCGTAAAAATTCATCCCGTGCTTTAGAAGGAGTAAGCGTAGCGTAGCCACAGACACAGGAAAACAGCGAGTTATAATATGAATTGATGTTCAACAACAACAACAACAACAATGCAACATTGATCAATCAAACAAAGTGTTGTTTTAATAAAGTAGGTATCTTGTACGAGGTGAAGATTTATCTATAAGCTTAGTTTTGCTTGTATTGTAAGAAATTTAATGTTTACTAATGAATTTAAGTCGATGTGATGGAAAAATAAAATAAAGCGCTTTTTATGATTAAATATATTTACAACAACGGTAACACCTGTCTTAAAAAAACTAAAAGAGGACTTATTGGCGGGAAAGTGAAGCGTCATGTCTGTTGTTTGTCTTATTTTCTAAAATTTGTGTATTGTCGATTATTAATGTAAAATAATGGTGGATTATTTACCGTTAAGTGTTCGTGAATGAGTGTTGGCAAATAAAACAAAGCAGTGCAACATCACTTTTCAAATTCTCTCAAGAAGTCCGTGTGAGATTCAGTAAAGTCTCACATCTTTACTGGAACTCAAGGGATTTGGGGGGAATATCATTTAGCTTATTATCATCACTCATTATCATCTTATGAGCATAGTAAATGAACTCTATTATTACCACTGAAGGACTAGTATCCATGGTGAAGAAACAAATTATCAAAAAAAAACTAAAAAAGAAATAAAACAGCATGGACGTCATGACGTTTTCACTCACTGAAATCTTCAAAATAGATCGATATTATTTTTCAGTATAGATAGTCATGCTAATTGTAAAGTTTCTTTTCATTCTTTTAAAGATGAAGCTTCTGCCTTAAGGGTTTTAGTTAATTTAGATAATTATTAAATTTCTCTTCGAATTAGGTTAACATTTGCAAAAAAAGGGCTGCTGTGAATTTTATCAAAGTTTACTTATTATGGTCATAAAATGAAGTGCCACTACGAAGTTTTAAGCATATCTAAAGAATCAAATGCGTCAGAAATAAAAAAAGCTTACAGGCGCCTCGCTCTACAATGGCATCCTGATAAAAACTTAGATAATCTGCTTGAGGCGAAGGAGCAGTTTCAGCTTGTGCAAAATGCATATGAAGTGTTGTCAGATCCTCAAGAAAGAGCCTGGTAAGGGAAATTGCACTTTACCTTTTCTATGACGCCCTTACTTTAAATGTCGCATTCAATAATATTTTATCTTTTATTTCCAATTTACATACCAACATAAAGTTAAGAACGATGTATAATGACATGCCACAATATCATTTTCCATGCAAAATGTTATTTTATTTTCGATTAGTAATTATATTCTATTTGATTTTTAGATTAATTAGCTCATTACATACTAATATATTAAGGTAATTTAAAGTCTTTAGTTTGTGGCATTAGCAATGTATACCTATACTGATTCAATCTTGTAATAAACATAAAACCTGAATATTCAATAGTGCATGTTATGCAATAACTATTACAGTTTTATCAGGAATTCATTAGACCTACATTATAGGCAGTATAGCTGGAATGAGTATGTAATACTAGCGGCCGCTCACGGTTTCACCCACGTGGTTCCCGTTCCCGTGGGAATATCGGGATAAAAAGTAATCCAGGTTATAAACTATCTGTATGCCGAATCTCATCTAAATCCATTCAGTAGTTTTTACGTGAAAGAGTAACAAACATCCATCCATACTTACAAACTTTCGCGTTTATAATATTAGTAGGGATCATGCTTAGATCCTGAAAAGTCTTTGGGAGAAAAAGCCACTATAGCCAAATATCACAAAAATGGGATATACAATCTTTTTAGATGAATGATTGATATGTTGTAAATCAACTGTTTTTATTTTAGGTATGACAATCACAGAGACCAGTTACTGCGCGGAGCAGGCAGCTCGTACAACGATGACAGCCTCGATGTTTATCCATACTTCAGTCCGTCCTGCTACAAAGGCTTTGGTGACAATCCTCAGGGATTCTATGGAGTCTATGCTGAAGTAAACAGCAATTTTTTGTATGATAAAAAGTCATATATAAAATAAAATGAAATGCTCATACATACATAATGTACATTGAAAAAAATGGCTAGATAGCTCAGGGGGAAGTAATTTTTTTCAATGTATTGTTATCTTTGAGTTTTAATAATGCAAAAAAAATTATAAATAAATAATTTGCTTTCAATTTATAATGAAAAATAAATACCTTAATCATTAATATGTACTTACTTACAATTTATTAGCATAATCATGTGTCCGAATTCATTTTATCAAGGACTTTATAATATTCTGTCTTTAATTTAAATAGACTTGATACAAATAAATAAAATATCAATTTTATCTAGATAATGGAGAATGATTTTTATTACTTACAGGTTTTCTCAAAACTAGCAGCTGAAGAGACAGATTTTCTGGATGATCCTGAAGAAGTTACCAAACTTCCGAAATTTGGCAACTCAACCACTCCTTATGAAGATGTTCATGAGTTCTATGGCTACTGGATGGCCTTTTCAACTAATAAAAGTAAGTTTCAAATTGCAAAAAACATTAAACAGTTACCAGTAATTCTTGGAAACCATACATTTTTGGCATTTACATGACATGAATAATTGAATAAAATAAAATAAACTTAGTAATAAGAAAGACTGATAAATAAAATTTTAAAAAGAGTCGTTAATTTTTTATTAATAATTTAAGCTCGAAACATAGCAAGCGCCTCGTGTGCCGCGTTTCGGGCGCTCAATCAAATAATATATAATTATATGTAACGAAAAATATCTAGCGTCCAAAACGCGTCGGCACAGTGCACAGGGCCCGTAAGAGGGTTACTTTCCTATGCCTTGTGTAGTGAAGTATTTTATTAGGCAATATAATATCTATTCTCTGTGCAGCTAAGGTTCATTTTTGAAAACTTTTGTAAGGGATTGATAAATCATTTATTGAAGTATTAAGTTTAAAAGTTGGTATGAAGTTTAAGTTTAAAAGTTAGAGTGTCCTTATTAATATAAATATCACCAATTAATGGTATTTTTAGGTTATGTATGGCTAGATCAATATGAAATCCAACAAGGCGACAACAGAAGAGTTATCAAATTAATGGAAAAAGAAAACAATAAGATACGACAGAAAGCCAGAAAAGAGCGAAACGAAGAGATTCGGCGTTTAGTAAGCTTTGTACGTAGAAAAGACAAAAGAGTAATTGAACATACTAAACTTCTTCAGGAGAAAGTAGAAGAAAACAAGCGAAAGGTAACAGTGTAAACATTACATTATAGCTTGTTTCTATAAACAATTACTGTTTAATAATTATGATAAAACATACCTATTACCACACATATTATGGTTTGTGTAATTATTCATTAAAATAAATACTTACTTACATACATTTAATCACGACTATTATCCCCGAAGGGTTAGTCAGAGACTAGGCAATGACTACAGCAAAAGCAGTCCTCTACCATAGTCCACTTTTCACCAAATAGCGAATGCACATGTGACAGGTGGTGAGCCCATCGCCGATCTAAGCTGTTGAATGTATGTGCAGTATTTAGTCTGTTATAATCGCCTTTTATGGCAACCAAGGGTAGGGAGGGGTTAGTAGTATTTTTTCACCGCTACACAAATCGATTAATATAAATACTTAACTACTACTAAATTTTCATGCTATAGTCAAGTCATCACTTCCTGTTTAGTAAACACTAAACAACAATTTAAGGGACTAAACGGCACATTAGATCTTAGATCATGTGGATTTTTAACTGTTTGTAATATGTAATTAGTAATTACTAATGGCCGTCATTGACATTGGGCGAGGTCATCAAACATTATACGGCGACAAACTTGATGCCAGCACAGCGACAGTTCTAATAAAATGTAATTTTTTTCTTTTCTAATTATCAGGCAGAACAAGTGAGAAGAGATAGAATAATGCAAAGGCAAAAGGAGATAGAAGAGGCAAAGAAGCAAGAGGGCGAGAGATCATTTATTCAAAGTGAGGAGTACCAAAAAAAGCTTAGTGAAATTGAGTCTCTGCTGGCAGAAGAATTTGGGTTGTCGTCCGATGATGACACCATTAGTGAGGGTGGTATGGAAAGCAGTAATGAGGAGAGCTCTAAGACTGAAGAGGTAATATTATTGGAGTTTGTGGTGGCGCCACCTACTGCATGACGCCGCACATAGTTCGACACGAAGCAAACACGTTCTCAACCGTGTCAACAGATGGCGCTACAAACGTATACCAACGACGTAATCATACTACAACGGTAAAATAGTATGGGAAGCCTACCCACTGTAGGGGGCGCGGATAGTAGGTAGGATGAAAAGTTAAGATCTTCCTCCGAGCTGGGTGGTATAGCTCGGGGACCGAAGTCCGGATGTTAGTTGAAGGTGCTATATATAGCGAAGGAGATGGTGAATTCTTCGCTATCGCTGTGCAGGCTTCCCATACTATTTTACCGTCGCGTCGTAGTATGGAAACATCGTTGGTATACGTTTGTGGCGGCCCAGCTCGGAGGAAGATCTTCTCTTTGGCCTTCCTACAATGTGGCATTCATCCTACCTGCCATTCGCTCCCCTACAAGTTTTTTCAAGGGTTAGTCAGGGAAGGCAATGAGGACAGCAAAAGCAGTCCTTTACCATAGACCACTTTTTACCAAATAGTGACTGCACATGTGCTCAGCGTGACAGGTGGTGAGCCCATCCCCGCTCTATGCTGTTGGATGTATGTGGAGTATTTAGTCCGTTAGTCGCCTTGTAGGACACCCAAGGGAAGAGAGACATGGTTATTAAATTTTAATAGTGTTTCTGTTACAATAACTTAGCAAAATTTTAATACTTTAATTAAATGACAATACTCAATACTAACAAATTATTGAAAAAATATTGGAGTTCAAATTTTTATCAACAATTAGCTAATAAAATTTTAAGTAAACTTTCTATTTTAATTTCAGGCAAGTGAAGCATCAAAAGTAACAGCCAAATCATCTACAAAATCAAAATCATCCCTGAGGAACCTTTATTGTTCAGCTTGCAGCAAACTATTCAAAAACGTCAAATCATTCGAAAATCACGAAAATAGCAAAAAGCACAAGGAAAATGTCTCAAACATGCGTTTAGAGGATGATATAGTTATTTCAGATAATCAAGAAAACAATGAGGAAGAAAACGTCGCTCCTGTTCAGGAAGAAGCAGAAGAAATAGTTAATGGACAAACTGAGGAAGTAAAAGAAAATGTAGGAAATTCAACTTCAGATAATGAAGACAATGATGTTAGAGAAACTCTGAGTGATGATTCTGATCAAGTGCAGGTAAACACTTATATAAATAAGATGCTACAATAATGTTTTCCAATTTTTAAGCTTTCAATGATAACATTTGATTAGTAGATACTGCATGTAAATCTAATCCCTGTCAAAACTTTATGATAACTTGTTTCAGTGTTTAATATATTTTTTTATTTTACAGGCACTACCAAAAAGTCACAAAAAGAAAAAGAACAAAAAAAAGTCTTTCATACCAATGCCTGAAAGTGAGGGCAATGACAGTCATGATGAGATGAGTTTTAATGAAATTGAGGGACCTTCTCGTAGTAGGAAAGCTAAAAAATTTAATATGTTAAAAAGTCAAATACAAGCAAAAAAAGAAGCAAATCTAAACAAAGGATCTCATTCACAGACCTCTACTGAAAATTTGTATGAAGTGTCAAGCACTACACCAACTGACGATGTTTTAGGGGAAACAGCTTTTCCAAAAGATAAGCCTATGCTTCCTAAAATGCAGAGGAATGTCAAACCAAAAAAACCTGTAGAAAGGAAACCTCTTAGGCCTAAAACTAGTGAGACAGAAGACTCGAGTACAGCACTACTTAGATGTGCTGTATGTCAGACAGATTTTGCATCAAAAAATAAACTATTTGACCATTTAAAAACGACAGGCCACTCTGTGCCACTTCCTCAAACAAGCTTTTCTCAAACTAAAAAAGGTAAGAGAGCTAATAGGTAAATATGTGCAATGAATTTAGATAGGATGAAAAGTATAATTGATCATCGAGAATCGTTTTGATTTTCTTTAAATCTCTACAAGTTGTAAATTGACTTTGTCAATCTATTTATTAAAATTATGATCACTGTCATTAAAATGTCTATGTAATTTCTGTTTTATTAAAATGAAACCTCAATTCAACATTAATAATGTTTAATTTTTCCCTTGTTAACAATAAATTGCATCAGCATAATTATGTTTAGAAATATATACATAGGTGGTAAAGGAATTGAAACATTAACTTAACTGACATCAAAAGCAAATTAAATTACAAATCTTAATAATACCTCTTTTATTTACTTGTTGATATGTCTTCTAGTATCTATTTTAATTGGTAGAAAATGGCAGTAACATAGTAATTATATTATTATATTGAGATAAAGATTTAACAGTTCTATGCACATAAGAGGCTTATTCGGTGTAGCTTGACAGATCTGCTTCTATGTTATTTACGCTTGACCGCAACCGCTATACCGCTGCTGCCATACAAGTTAGTATGGCAGCAGCGGTATAGCGGTTGCGGTCAAGCTATAGCACATGTTTTACATAATGTTTAACATAACTTTATTTCATTTAAGGCATTTAAAATTTTTCATTATAATACATTACATTACAATTGATATTAGACTATTTGTTACTATTATAATAATAACAATTGAATTGCACACTACAAGATGTATAATTTTTCATTTAATCATTCACAATTAAATAACAATGTGTTATGTCATTTGGTTCCTTTTTGGCTACAATTTTCTATTTACATGAACACTCTTCAACCAGTCTGTTTTATTCCCAACATTTTAAGACATAGGTAATTAATAGAACTATCAAATTCTTATATTTAGAGTACAAAATGAACTAAGACTATGTTTTACCCAATTTAACATGATAATTGAGTGTCTCTGATTTATATAAGTGAATACAACATCATTTTTACTAAACAAAAATAGTTAGTTTCAGAATCACTCATCATCATTAGCCTATAAACGTCCCACTGCTAGGCACAGGCCTCCCATGTGGACAATAGCAAGTGGGGATATTGGGCCATAACCCACCACGCTGGCCCAATACAGGTTGGTGAGTTTTAACGACTGTCATCTTACAACAACAACAGGGTCCAACGGCTTAACGTGCCTTCCGAAGCACAGAGTAGCACAAGATGTTTTCATTCAGTCACCCATCCAGCAACCTGGCATTGCAAAAGTTGCTTAGCAAGCAAGATCGCAAGCTAAACACCCTGGCCGCTGCGCCATCGAGCTCCTCTCCTCACTATGTAGCATAATTTATTTCACTTGTTTCTAAACCACAACAAAAGAGGGCTACATCAACAACACATACAGTCAAGATTTAATATAAAAAAAGGAAGGAGATTGTTTATGATGCAGCCTGCTGCATACCTGATGGATGTCAACCCAAGATAAGATAATAACTTCAGAATGTATAGTCTAAAAGAAAATCCATTTATGATGTTTCAACATTTGTAAATGCTAAAGATAATAATATTGTAGATGGTGAAATGAAGTTGACTACTCAAACTCTGGTATATCAGTAAAACTGTACCCTGGATACTCTTTATATGCATAATATGCTATTCGTATGTGATAAGCACCAGGTAAGAACATGATGCCCCCTAATACTATCATTGGCCATAACCTATCTGAATACTTGGTGTCTATGTGCCCCGTCACTATTAAACTTCCAGCTACAAGTAGTACTGTTCCGACTACGAACAGAAATGCTGCTAAACTTATGGCCTTCCACGGAATCTTTGGCGGTGGTAATTCAAACTGAGCGTCTGAGAATCCGCTATCGTCGTTCGAAACAAGCCGGTAGCCTTCATGTTGTCTTCCAAATCTGAACCGAGACATTCCCAACTTTATTATGTTATCTGAAAAAATTAGAAATAGCAAAGTTAATATGGAACCGTACCTAATCCTATTGTAATCAAGACGAAAACGATGAAAAAGAGAATATTAACTATAAAGTAGTACATGTTAACACTATCGATCGATTTAAGGTCGTCTAATTAGTGAATAGTGCTTTGAAACTAACCTAGTAGAATAATATTTTGTAAACGTAACTAAGTTTTATATAGTTTATCCACTAGCACTAGCTTTAAAAGGGAATAAAATTATTAATTTATCAACTTTTGTTTACACCATCTGTCAATTTCCTAATGTCTGTCACTGTCACAAATGTTTGACATTTCTTTTTACTGTGCGGTCCGAAACACGCTCAAAACGCCAAGAATATTCATCTAATAGTGATGGATATGAAAAAATCGTCAATAATTCACTACAATAAGTTGTACCTAGTGAATCAATGACGAAATTTTAAATAAGTTTAAGAGGCGGTCCATCATGCAAATCATGCATGAACTTAAGCGAGCGCGTCAATAAATTACATATTACATGTTCCATTTTACTTATTGATTAGTACTTTTTCGTAACAACTGACTGCTAACAGTGCAACCTTAGACAGCGAGGATGAATATGATCATGATTGAAGACCTTAAAACAATTTATGCATAGCTTATTGCAAATTCAGTTTGTATGAGAGTCACTCTTATAAGCACTCACAAGCGTGTCTCGGACCGACGGCTAATAATGCGTTTTGTTTTTAACAGAACGCCTCGGTGACCAAGTACCTAGTCAAGCGCTCGGATCGATATCCATAGGTCCTGGGTTTAAGGTGGCCGAGTGGTCAAGCGCTCGGCTCGATATCCATAGGTTCTGGGTTTAAGGTGGCCCAGTGGTCGAGCGCTCGGCTCGATATCCATAGGTCCTGGGTTTAAGGTGGCCGAGTGGTCAAGCGCTCGGCTCGATATCCATAGGTCCTGGGTTTAAGGTGGCCGAGTAGTCAAGCGCTCGGTTCGATATCCATAGGTACTGGGTTTAAGGTGACCGAGTGGTCAAGCGCTCGGCTCGATATCCAGAGGTCCCGGTTTCAATTCCCAGGTTGGGCAAAGTGGTTTTCGGATTTTTTGATGCATAGCCCCGGGTTTGTGATCGCCAACCCGCATGTGGGAAGCGTGGTGATTAAGCCAATCAATGATCTAGGCCTTTGCCCTGGAGTGGGACATCCCCTCTCCTTACTTCACTAAGTTTTATTTGTACTAGCACCTCGAGACCAACCATTAGGTTATGCAAGAAGCGCCAGACGTCTCTGCGCCAGTAAACCGACTCGCGCAGGACACTATCTGCGTTAGTTCTTGACGCCAAATCAGTGCCCGCCGAAGCGCGCTCTTTATTCGGTACTCATAAGACTAGTGTCTCGGGAGAGTTTCCCCGTAAACAAATGTAGTTCACTGTCTAAGTATTTTCCAAATAGGTAACCGGAGCTGTCAAGCTCGCTCACTTCTCGTTGCACGAAAGGCACAACTAGCAGTTGCCACTGCTCGGGTTGTCGACTGTAAAGTCGACTCCCAAGTGTCCACCTTGGTAGCGGAGTAGTAAGCACACTCACTTCTCGGAACCCATCCGGGCGCCTAGTCAGTTCCCACGTCCTACGCGGCTGGCTGAACCGGAGGCTACGGCATCTAGGGGGCCGCCTCTACTAGTTCTCCAGACTAGTACCGGAGATGTCAACACCAATGTCCAATGAGAACCACCGGACAAAGCTGCCAACTATAAGGGAAACTCACGTTCCCCGCAGGACTTTTCGCTTCTGGCCCCTCAAAGACCGCTACTAAGCCCCGGTCGCTGTGCACGAGTTTGGAAGTCCTGGCACACAATACCAGGACAAACGAACATTCCCAAGCTCTACAGCTAACTACAAACCACTACGAGTCCAACCCATGTCCGGATCCCGCCGGACGCGCCTGGTTAAAGGCACGACCAGCGGGGGGCTTGAACCAGAACCCCGTAGTACCCCTGAAAACACAACCAGACCCGTAGTTCCAGTTGCGATACCCTATCTATTGGGGTCGGTAGATAGGGAAGCGCCTACGGACTATTGAAAATTTTTAGTCACCACCAATGTCCAATGAGATCCAAATTTATTATTTTTTTTGTCTCCTTTTAATCATCGCGATGCCGACCAAGTCACAAGCCGCGATATTTAGGGAGGCCGTTAAGGCCATACTTCAGCTCCTTGAGATAGGATCACAAATTATTGCTGGCGGCACCACACATTCCATAATGGAATTTAACGTACGTTTCACACAGATACAAGGCGTGAAAGACAAAATGGACGCAGTGTATTATAATATTCTTGACGAGGAGGATCTGGACGAGAAGACCGAGAAGACATACACTGAGAACCACACAAAAGCCTCCGGAGCGTACCTGGGGATACTTATGGCTAGGGAGGAAATCTCAACCTCTTCCACGTCATCCCCAACCCATAGCGCTCAGCCCAGTTTCGGCGTCAATACGCCCACAGCTGTCCTCCCCAAGATAGCGCTGCCCAGATTCAGCTCAAAAGTGGAGGACTGGCCTTCCTTCATTACGCTGTTTAGGAGTCTGACTGACGACATGGCGACCCTGTCTGACGCAGTCAAGCTCCACTACCTATTCTCAAGTCTCAGCGGTGAGGCATTAAGTATGGTGTCCCACATAAAGGTCACCAATGAGAATTTTGCCGTGGCCATGGACATCCTCACCAAGCGGTACGAGAACCGCTGGGTTCTCATTGATTGTTTTGTGGACATCATCCTAAGGCTGCCAAGCATCCATACGCGCTCGAACATCCTCCATCATGTTCCTCACGCCGCTCATATCAGCTCAGTGTGCCATCAACAATTTAGATCTGCCCATGGGAGACGACTACGTGTTTGTGTCAATAGTGGTGCGGAAGCTCAAGGGCGAGCTCCGCACGCTATTTGAACGCAGGCACGGGTCTAGTAACACCCTGCCCACGATAAGCGAAGTCGACTCCCAAGTGTCCACCTTGGTAGCGGAGTAGTAAGCACACTCTCTTCTCGGAACCCATCCGGGCGCCTAGCCAGTTCCCACGTCCTACGCGGCTGGCTGAACCGGAGGCTACGGCATCTAGGGAGCCGCCTCTACTAGTTCTCCAGACTAGTACCGGAGATGTCAACACCAATGTCCAATGAGAACCACCGGACAAAGCTGCCAACTATAAGGAAAACTCACGTTCTCCGCAGGACTTTTCGCTGCTGGCCCCACTGAGACCGCTCCTAGGCCCCGCTCGCTGTGCGCGAGTTTGGAATTCCCGGCACACAATACCAGGACTAACGAACATTCCCAAACTCGTAGTGGCTTGTGGTTAGCAGTAGAGACAGCTAACCACAAGCCACTACGAGTCCAACTCACGTCCGGATCCCGCCGGCGGCGCCGGTCAAGGCACAACCAGCGGGGGGCATGAACCGGAACCCCGTAGTACCCCTGAGAAACACAGCCGGACCCGTAGTTCCAGCTGCGATACCCTATCTATAGGGGTCAGTAGATAGTAGTGGGACATCTCTCTCTCCTTACTTCACTAAGTTTTATTTGTACTGGCACCTCGAGACCAACTGTTAGGTTATGCAAAAAGTGCCA
Organism: Scoparia ambigualis; assembly: GCA_963921215.1. NCBI lineage: Eukaryota > Metazoa > Arthropoda > Insecta > Lepidoptera > Crambidae > Scoparia > Scoparia ambigualis. The sequence goes on along the minus strand of OY992522.1, from coordinate 23,717,837 downwards.
GACGTCCCTGCGCCAGTAGAACACTCGTGCAGGAAACCATCTGCGTTAGGTCTTGACGCCAAATCAGTGCCCGCCGCAGCGCGCTCTTCATTCGGTACTCATAAGACTAGTGTCTCGGGAGAGTTTCCCCGTGAACACATGTAGTTCACTGCCTAAGTATTTTCCAGATAGGTAACCGGAGCTGTCAAGCTCGCTCACTTCTCGTTGCACGAAAGGCACAACTCGCAGTTGCCACTGCTCGGGTCGTCGACTGTAAAGTCGACTCCCAAGTGTCCACCTTGGTAGCGGAGTAGTAAGCACACTCACTTCTCGGAACCCATCCGGACGCCTAGCCAGTTCCCACGTCCTATGCGGCTGGCTGAACCGGAGGCTACGGCATTTAGGGGGCCGCCTCTACTAGTTCTCCAGACTAGTACCGGAGATGTCAACACCAATGTCCAATGAGAACCACCGCTGCTGGCCCCACAGAGACCGCTACTAGGCCCCGCTCGCTGTGCGCGAGTTTGGAATTCCCGGCACACAATACCAGGACTAACGAACATTCCCAAACTCGTAGTGGCTTGTGGTTAGCAGTAGAGACAGATAACCACAAGCCACTACCGGCACTAGGCCCCGCTCGCTGTGCGTGAGTTTGGAAGTCCTGGCACACATAGGAGTGGGACAGTATACAGGCTGTACTTTTTTACTGTCAGGGGGGCGATCACGCTAAATAATCTCAACCAAACCACAACTGAACCGTAGCCGTTCCGCTGACTTCGTAGCGCCATCGCGTGTGTCGAACGCGATAGGACTAGAAAAGTAGATCTAACGGCTGAGGTTCAGTTGTGATTTGGTTGAGATTATAGCGTGATCGCCCCCCAGTAGTGGTAACTGGTGGTAACTAATATGACAAAATTAAATAAACCTCTTGGCGGGAATGTGAGGACTATTGTCTGCAGTTTTGTTTTATTTTCTAAAATTGATGTTATCGATATTAATGTAAAATAATAGTGGATTATTATCTCACTTGACACAGCCTATATGTGCTAACCACACTAAGCCATTAACTAACTAAAAAAAATTAATCCTGAGGTTCTTGGAGGCAAAGTTAATAGCGCGCGTCATGTCCGCACTTATTTATTTTCTAAAGTTTGTGTTTTGTCGAATAATGTGAAATAATGGTGGATTATTAACCGTCATCTAAGTGTGTATTGTGTGTTTATTTATTTGCACAGTATTAGAGAAAGGTATATACGGTGGACTTAATGCCAAAGGAATCCTTTACCAGTCAACCTTAGGGCTAGGCAGAAAGTGATCGTGAACGTGTAAATACGTGCAAAGTGTTGGCAAATAAAACAAAAGAGTGCAACATCACTTTTCAGATTCTTTCAAGAAGTCCGTGTGAGATCTCAGTAAAGATCTACATCTTTACTGGAACTCAAAAGGGTTGGGGAAAATATAATTAACCAAAAAGAAAATATTTTATTATATCATTCACTTGATACTGGCTAAATGTGTAAAACAGCACCAAACCATATTTAAGATAAGATTAAAAATAGGTACCTACTTAGTAATAATAATTTACCTAACAATGCTGCTACTAAGCAAAGTTAATGTGGTTTTAAAATGTAATGGTTGGACTGCTGGGAAAACTGTTAATTATTTACCTTTGAAATGAAGTAGAAATGTCATTTAATTCAATAAATTAAGTACTCGGCAGTTCCTTAACAGTTAACTCTTCCAAAACCGTAGTACATAGTAGACAGTTCCTGAAACAAATAAATTCTTCGTAAGTAGGTATACTTATTATGTTATTCGTAAATCTTCGTATACTTACCTATTGTTATCTGATAGAAATATTGAGAGCTTATGGTGTCAAAAATACGTACTACATTTAAAGGCATGATTAGGCTGTACATACATGTGATTGATTACACATTATGGTGTATGGGCTTTATTGTAATAAAATATACTTACACGCGTTTTCCACACATTTTAACACAAAAAAACATTAGTGTTTGTCAAAAATATGTATGTTGTACAGTCTAAAACTTAAATTGGCGGTAATGCATTTATCATCTAAAATTCTATAAACAGTTCCCAGCAAGATCAAGTACCTAAAGTAAAAGTGCTATTCGCCTTATTTTGCAAAGTAGGTCTAACGGCTGAGGTTCAGTTGTGGTTTTTGCAAGTAATCTTCCACCACTCAGGTGTAGTCATAGTCCCTAAAGTCAAAAGGCAGTTTAATTAACGTCTTGGGTGCTATGTACCCTAGAAATCCCATTTTAGTAAGAGCTTTATCTGTCTTCTTATAACGAGCAGATTTGTTGGAATTTTGAGATTTTGAAATGGTTCTCAGAAGACGTACGCAGAGAATAAAATCAAGTTAACATCAACAGGGTTATGAGACCCGAAGGATTACCTACCAGATACACGAGTTAAATCCTGGGAAAAACTCAACCAACTTGGGGTCCAGGGACTCAAGCCGTTAATAGGCTTGATGTTTGGGTTCCACCTCTGCCGGATTAGGGTTAATGAGTATTCCTCACAATACGGAAGATCCCTTTTTTTATTTCACATCCGCTTCCAGACTATCCTTATTAATAGGATTAAAGGCACTTTAGCCACTTTGCTGCATCTCTGTAAATTCCTATCGTATCGGAAGCGTCAAGTGTCCTGTCCGTTTTAAAGAGTGTTCAAAAGTTAAGGAGTGAAGAAGAAAGAGTGTGGTCTTAACTTTCTCGCGGAATTTTGTTTAAAAGTACTTTAGTAATTCTCTATACCGTAACGCGTAGCAGTGAAAAAATACAACCGCCCCCTCTCTTTCCTTGGGTGTCGTAAAAGGCGATAAGCGGACTAAAGATCATCATCATCATCATCATCAAGATCATACATCTAACAGCATAGAGCGGCGATGGGCTGTCACGTCCCACCATCTGTCACGCTGCTGAGCGCATCTGCAGTAGGTAGCTATTTGGTGAAAATTGGACTATGGCAGAGCACTGCTTTTCGGTCCTTATTGCCTAGTCTCTGTCTAACCCTTCGGGGATAATAGCGGTGATTATAAGTATGTATGTAATTCACTATCACTTTATTTTCTGCTCCCTCTTCATCCACTTGTACGAAAGTTCACATCTTTTTGTATTCTACCTAGGACCCTACGAGTATTATCTACATTCGACGAGCGTGGATCCGAAAGGTCGGAAAGAAAGTAAGACACCGACAAAACGTTCTATACCGTGGACTTTGTTGACTGTGTATAGAAATTACATGACTTACGCTAACCAGGTGTCGTGCCATGAAGTTCTTATTCCGGTCTTGAAATGGTATACAACTTCTGACACTTTCTAAACGAACTGTCAAAAGTTCCACTTGAATTAAATCGGATGTGCTTTAAGTTTGCGACAGGTTTGCCCGGAGTCAAGAGCTCCTATGACATGAAAAATACTAAGAATATCTACATAAACGATTCCTTGTAGGAAACCTGTTTGTACCTATTACACTGTCTGAGAAGGTCATAAGGGTTATGGAATAGGGAGTGCGCTATATACTCCCAAGTGTCCAACTATTTGTAGCATAGACCACTGTGATTCGTACTAATACTTGGTAAATAAAAATAATTTAGATGCCATTGAAGCAGCACTCTCTTGTGAGTTGGTGGCAAATAAGTAGAGTTTTTATTCCGTCATACAAAGGAGAATAACCAGAATTGTATGGGTTCTGGTCCAAAACTTTTATTTGTTGCCCCCAGTGGTAAAACTCTTGTTGATTGATTCACACTATTACATTACATTACATTACATAGTTCAAGACTTAAGTTAAGCCATGTCTCTTGTGCCTTATCAGGTATCATGTTTTTTTTGCTAACAACTTAAATGTTTCATAATTTTAGCTGATAGGTAACACTTTGTTTTATTTATTTGTCATTTCTGTTTGATTATTATTGAAAACTATTTATAATTATTATACATACATACCTACATACACATAATCACAGATTTTATCCCCGAAGGGATAGTCAGAGAATGAAAGAGGACCGCAAAGGCAGTATTTTACCATAGTCCACGTTTCACTGGATTTTTATGACGATTTTATGAGGATTTTTATGATTAACGATTACAGTTCATCTTATATGTTCTAGTTTAGTTAGTTTAATGCTCTATTGGTATCTAGCTTAAATCTTTGTTTTCGTGGGGCAGATTTTTACCTTCCCTTAAAAATAAATATTTTAATTGACACAAGCTTTCAAATTAACTATGTGGTAGTTAAACCTGGGGTCACAATATTTTTTTACCATTTCAGTCACTCTCCTTTTGTTCATCGAATGTTGATATAACTCGCTCTACCCATAGTATTTCACCTCGTTTTTTCTCTTTTTATTTTTTTATATTATTATTGATGTGCGTTTAAAACATTAATAATAGTCCTGTTAACCCATCCTGTTAATCTAAATGACTGTGTCGGAGTGGGTTCACGTCAGTAGTCTAACGGACCTATGAGGATTGAACCTCGAATCTTGTGTTCAACCCGAGCATCTATCTGCTCGGCTACCGACGCTATAACCAGATATTGTTTGAAACTCTCTTCTAGCATGCTTTCCTTGTATCTTTTTCTTTGCAGATTCCTATTTATTTATTTAATTACTTAAAACGGTTAATGTGCTTCGTCGAATTTTAAGTTTTTACTGGACTAGTGAAAAAGCTCAAAGATCAAAAACAAAGATCCCTCCCAAAATAAGTTCGTGCGCATAACGCATTATTGTTATCGTTTGCTAAGTCCAACTTATTTAGTCTTTGATTTAAGTTTACTTTGTACGAGGGCAGTTTGGCAACTCAATCTTTAAGGTTGAATAAAAACTTTTTTTGTCTCATATTTGGAAACTTACTACGAAGCTCCGTTCTTTTTTCAAATTTGGCGCGAAAACAAGCTTTTAGAAACAAAACGAAAATTTTACCAAAAGACCGACTCCAAAAATATTTTTTAAGATTATAAGATTGAGTAAAATAAAGGTTAATATTGCAAGTAAATTGAACAAACTAAACAACGCAGTTATTTTTTACGTTTAAGTGCAATTATTTCAGTAAAATTTTTTGGAGTCGGTTTTTTTTTGTTAAAATTTTCGTTTATTTCTCGCTTTTTAGTGAATCGTTCCGATCTATTTATCGAAAGCAAATATTGGTAAACCTACAAAACGCGCTGCTTGTATGAGACAGCGCCGTTTAAATGCGACAAGAGAAGAAAACGAGAATCGCCTATCACAAAGTAGGAAATCAACATCCAAAACAGATGGCAAGTTACCCGGATATACTCGTGAACGCTGTAGAGACCCCCCTACGATGATGACTTGCGAGTTACTAGCAGAGTTCACCGTTAGGCAAACTATAGGGACGTTTTTAACTTGCACCAGTCGAAGATCGTAGCCAAGTCACCATTGATCTGCTGAATCGCTTCTGAAAGGTTCTCAGCCCAGGCCTGGGGCCTGAGAGTAAATTTGTAAGTCATCGGCATAAAGATGTTAAGAAGAATTTAGATAAGAAGTGACAGAATTAATAGTGTGAATAGTGTATTTTTAAATCCTAATAGAAATGTTTCGAAAGGAGTGATTAAAAGTGGCCTATGACACTATTGTTCTTCAGCTACCTATGTGCAAAATCAGGTCGATGCGCAAGTGAGAGACGGACAAACAAACAAACACGCTTTCGCATTTACAATATTAGTTAGGAAGGATTTATTGCCGGAGTGGATCTCATGTGACCTATGGTTGAAAATACCAAAATCGCTATAGGTATGCCTACAATATTTGAGGAGTTCCCTCAATTCCTCAAGGATTCCACTATCAGAACTGAGTTCTGGTACCTGCCTTCTTTTAATTCGTCATAGTCGCTTAACTATCTTAATCGAGATATCTTATCGCCACCCGTGAAATACTTATCAATGACATTCTGTGGTCTTCTCCATCAGTTCTATTTCATCAAATGATACTTTCTGAATGCAAATGCTTGACGTATTGCTGAAAATACCAAAATCACTATAGGTATGCCTACAATATTCGAGGAGTTCCCTCAATTACTAAGGATTCCATCATCAGAACTGAATTTTGATAAACATCGGACCAATCTGGAAGTATATCCTTTCAAATAAAAAAAGAATTTTCTAAATCGGTGTTTAGATGACTGAGTTCTGAGGTAACAAACATAAAAAAACATACAACCGAATTGAGAACCTCAACCTTTTTTGAAGTCGGTTAAAAAAAGTTAGGCGACTTCTAAGTATTCTTTGAAAATGGAGAAAAGCGAGTTTCGTGTGCTATAACTTGACCACGACTGCTGTACCGCTGCTACGGTACTAACTTGTATGGTAACAGAGGTAAAGCGGTCGTGGTCAAGCATTAAACACTAATTTTTACGTGGTAAAACTACGAGTAATAAGCAGACCGAAGACAAATTGAAACAGTATTATGGTGATTCTGCGCCTTCTCATGGGATGGTACATAAGTGGTACATCCGCTCGGCTGCTGACGCCTTATCCAGATATTGTTTGAAACTCTCTTCTGGCATGCTTTCCTTGTATCTTTTTCTGTGCTGATTACTATTTATTTATTTAATTACTCAAAACGGTTAATGTGCTTCGTCGAATTTTATGTTTTTACTACATATGGATTAGTGAAAAAGCTCAAAGATCACGAACAAAGCTCGCATTATTGTTATCGTTTACTAAGCCCAACTTATTCAGTCTTCGATTTAAGTTTATATTAGGACTTTGTATAACTGTATGTTTATATTAGGAATATAAGTTCTTAGTATATTTATTAAGGTGGTTATATGCACACTTTTTTCGCGACAGCAGTCAGCCCGTTCGTAGCCACTCAAAACGTCAAATATAAAATGGTATGCTTTGGGTACTGTTACGAGGCGGGTCAGGAAAGTCTATATTGTTGGAATTATATTTTATCGGTACCTATAAAGAATGGACAGGACAGTTTTATGTCATACGGAGGCAATCCAATGTAATATAGGAAGTTACTAATGATGTTACAATGATGTCGGTTTTCTTTTTCTATTGCATTATGATGATACAAACGTAATGGGAAACTCAGCATTATACCTATGGCGAAAAATGCTTATTGCGATTCAGTACGACATTGTGGTAAATGTCATTAAACTTCTAAAAAAACTCCACAGTTTTTTGCGCCCATTCTTCTCCCCAGACATTTGGACAATTCAAAAGTGCGTATCAATTAAGTCTCATTGAATATTATTATCGATGAGCTCACCACCTACCACGCTGAGCACATGTGCAGTAGTAATTTGGTGAAACGTGGACTATGGCAGTGGACTGCTTCTTCGGTCTTCATTGCCTAGTCTCTGACTAGCCTTTAATCGTAATCTTTTTACACACGGCGTCAGATCAATCTACCCTAAACTGTCAAATTTCTCCAATTAATATTGATCCTTAGAACCAAACAATAAAGTTCAAAATTGATTGTAGCAATTTTACAGTTTTGAGTAGGTTGATCTGACGCCGTGTGTACATGTATGTATGAATATTATCATATTTTGTTTTTTTTTCAAGATTTAACCGTAAAAGTAGTTAGCGCCCGTATTAAAAATTATAAATAGGTACATCTAACACAACAAACGATTTCAGATACCTACCGAACGGCTAATGCATGCGCTTGAAACAATACACCACACTGCAGATTCGTGTGCGGTACATAGGTAGTCCTTGACCCGATGCAGCTACCACATAAAACAGAAACCAGCTCGGCACGTGTCGGTGCTGATTTTACTTTTTTTATTATACGAAATACATTTTGACACGTCCCGCAATAATGAATGCGCCTGTTTTCATAACCTACTTTAAAACTCCTTTTTTATTTTTTTTTGCTCTATGCCTGTAATAGGGAAGAATGAGTGTCGAAGTATACGTTTTTTGCGGCATAAACGGGCTTATCTTTTTTTTACCTAAACTTAGGAGTTTTATTTTTTCACTTCTTTAAGAGACTGTAGATCTGATTATATCGTTTTATTTTCAACTCGATACCTAGACGTGTTCTATAGATTAAGGGACTTAACACACAGACGGACGGACGGACGGACAACAAGGTGATCCTATAAGGGTTCCATTTTTTCCTTTGGAGGTACGAAACCTCAAAAAGGTAGTTTTAGAACGAATTGGTAATTTCATTAACCACCCCCGTTTTTTGGCGGAAAACTTGTAAATACCAGACAGTGTGGTGTGTTTAAACACATTTCGGTGTCCTACACAAACTTCTAAGTTCAAAACTTTACAACCATTAAGTCCTACGATCAACAATACTGATCGAAGATTAAGTCATACATACATAGGTACAAATAATCACGACTATTATCCCCGAAGGGTTAGTCAGAGACTAGGCAATGAAGACAGCAAAAGCAGTCCTCTACCATAGCCCACTCTTCACCAAATAGTGACTGCACATGTGCGTGACAGGTGGTGAGCCCATCGCCGCTCTATGCTGTTGGATGTATGTGCAGTCTTTAAGTAGGTTAGTCGCCTCTTACGACACCCGAGGGAAGAGAGGGGGCGGTAGTATTCTTCCACAGCTATGCGACACGGTTAATTAAAATTGATCAATAAGTCAATTTAATGGAACTCTACTATCTATAGAAAGTTTAAAGTCGCATAAACTCAGCTAAATATGCATTTTTTTCTTATGTTTTCTTATAACTATTTAAATTGGTTTGTACCTAATTAATATTTCAAAGTTCTAAGTTTGCATGGTACTGAAATGTTAAACCCTCTTAGGTGGTTACCTAATCTAAAACGCTGACGCAGGCTCTAACAGCTGTGTTTCCACAATCTACGAATAACACACGAAACAAAAGACAGTGTAACAATGCACACCCGCTCGGTGGCTTTCGTAACATTCATTATAATTATGCTGGTTGTTATTAATAATTCGAGGAGTAAAAACTCTCCTAGTTCGTCATAGGAGGTGGTTATTTACTAATACTAATATTCCTCTTAACCTATTCAGGGGGATTGAACCACAATTTCTCGCATTACAATGATGATTATAATCCCCGAAGGGTAAGTCAGAGACTAGGCAATGAGGACAGCAAAAGCAGTGTTCTACCATAGTCCACTTTTCACCAGATAGCGGCTGCACATGTGCTCCGCGTGACAGGTGGTAAGCCCAACGCCGCTCTATGCTGTTTGAAGTATGTGCAGTCCGCTAGTCGCCTTTTACGACACCCAAGGGAAGAGAGGGGGTGGTAGTATTCTTTCACCGTTACGCGACAAGGTTTCCCAAACACATATTCTTTAAAATGAAACTATTTTTTACGGATTAATTCGCGCTTAATTTACTATTTACATAGTTTTTTATATTATCCTGACGTTTCGAACCTTATTGTATTGTATTGTGTAAACTTGAACGCACCCGGTTGAATATAAAAATGATTGACGGTAGGCAAATAACTATGAGACGACCAACACCACAGTCTCCCTGTGACCACGGACCCTGTAAAGGGTTCGAAACGTCAGGATAATATAAAAAACTATGTAAATAGTAAATTAAACACGAGTTAATCCGTAAAAAAGTGTTTCATTTTAATATGTAGTGCAATGTGGCTACCAACGACCATGCATTACTTATTACATACATACATATATACAATTCCACTTGCACACATTCACGACTGTTAGTAGAGCTCCTGCAAAAGCTGCATAATATTGTTTAAAAAGAAAGTTTTTTTTTACCTGTTAATAATAAATAATATATATTTACATATGTAGGTACTATTGTTAATTTTACCAAGTATTTGTGAATCAACCTAACTGCTACACATTCTGTGAAAACATTTTTATTTTGTACATTTTTACATTTAATACGTGACGGTTATATATTTTTTTATAAATGTACAAAATGTAAATTTGACGCGTTCCAACTTCTAACGCAAAATGCGTTCCCTAGTAACAGGACTAGCTAGACGCCATTTTTGGAGCACCGCCAAAACAAAGAACGTTTCGCGCCCTAACGTGAAAGTGGCGCCAATCGATAGCGCCCCCGCGATAACCTACAGCGACAGCGAACAGCTGATTCCGACATTTTACGCTACTAACTTGATCTAGATATTTTATATCAATCTATTTAAATTTTGCAGCGGAAAAGGTCCTTTGACTTCTGTTTGAACTCATTGATAAATTTTTTGAAAACTGTTTTTTTTTTAATGTAACCTTATAGCGTTTCTGCTTGTGCTTGCCGGCTTTTCAGGGCTTTTGTGTAAATTAGAGCAGTAGTTTTCAAGTAGGGTGGAAATCATAGTTAAACCTTATCGTTGCACAACCTAAAATAAACATAACAACGATATACACACACACCAAGCGTCAACCATGTTCTTATTTATTATGTTATAATAGTAAAATATTAAAAAAAAACTGTCTTACTCGCTGCCAACAATTGTACACACTGTCGTATTGCACTATTGTAAAGCACAAAAGAAATGATTACGTATAACGTTTCCTTACCTCAGTTTATGTTAATACCGCGTTAGGATATATGTAGCACATGTATCAAGGAATCGGGGAATGCTCGGCTGATGGTTGAGTTGAGATTATCGCTTGCGGCTGCGCGCGGTGCAGGCGCGCGCAGCCGGCAGCGGCGGCCGGCTGTCAGGCGGGCGGCCAGCCTGCCACTCCGCCGGCAAACCGACCTCGAGCCACACGCGCGCCCATCGCTCGCTACGCGAAGCAACGCCGGCCCCCCGCGGCCAGGAGCCCTCCTCGGCGCTTCTAACACCCTAGTACTTCTCCATACCACCAGCGGGGGCAAAGCGCCACGGACGCCGGCGTTTGCACACAGGGCTCGCATACAAAAGGTACGTCACCCATTATTCGTTGCCAATGACATGTCCGCCCTGAAAACGCTTTACATTATGATTCAAACCATTCGGCTCGAATCATTAACAACTTTGCAAATGATATACTATTTGCGAGTTGGTGTTACTGCATTATGACAAAGGGCAGAAGTACTCATCCTTCTTTCCTAGCATAAACGTGCGGTTAATCCTCTAATTGGCCAGTAGAGCATTGTGTTTGACCTTCCCTCATTACGGCTTCTACGTTGAATTTGCAATGTAGCATTCCACGTAACTAAGCACTTTCTATGAATGTACTCGTAAAGTGAAGTCTCGACATTATCTCTCTCATATTTAGGTAGTGGTTTTTAAAATATTTAATTTTATTTAAATTACTTCATGTACCGACTCACCTTAAAAAGTTAAATAACAGATAAATTCCTACGAATATGTAGAACAAATAAGGTCAACCTAGTTATTCATTGATCGAGGAACTCCTTTTGCCATATCGTAAAATAATTTGACAGTACTTATGTCCTCACAATTATTTGATAAGATGCATAAGGACAACTTCTCTATATTCTCAGTTCTACTTCCGGAACTAAATAAAGTAAAATTTTCGATACCTACTTAGGTACATTTAAATGATGTAGATCGATACAGCCTATGAATTCATAATTTAAAAAGCCATTTATGCCATTTCATAATATGAGTTATGCCATTTCCTAATATGAGTCAGAAAGCGTATTCATAAGCTTAGTTTTTTTCATGTCTTATGACGAAGACAGGAGTTATACTATATATTATAAGCCTTACAGTTTATGAAACAGTGCCCTGGTATTGTATGTATTCTAAATGTTAAATATATTTCTCACTTTAAATTTATTTTAAATAAGTAATATTTTTGACAAGTCTAAAAATAATGGGTATATTTCTTCAGTACCTACCATTTTAAGTATAACAAACCGGTCAGCTTTTGAGGCTAGTTTCCGATTATTTTAAATACAGTTCTGACAATTTTAAGTACTAAGTATATTATAAATATTTGATAGAGCGTTTGCCTCATGTAGGACTCGAACCGACGACCACCCTAACAAATATTGTTTAAAAGATATTCTTTTAAAAGATTTAATGTAATTTTTGTTACGTACAAATAACAATTTGAAAAATGTTTTCTCAAAAACGTAAGTATTGTTTATTAAAACGTAACTATAGGTACTGGCAAAAGATAATATATTAAAATTTACGATGATGTGCATTCTGATCTCGCTGTTTTTTTGGGTTTTCGCGCGTACTTTGCTTAATTTATGTTAGGGTAGGTTGGGTATTTATTTTTCAGGATTAGAGTTTATGTTCGGGAATTAGGTTTTAATGAATTGTTATTGGTTTTTTACATAAAGTTACTTCCGCTAGGTATAGTAACTTTATGGTTTTTTACTAACTTTATTTTCAATAAATTATCTGAGTCTTATTTTTGTGTGGTTCGAATACAGAAAATTTAAAAACAACGTTTAGGTAAAATTGTCTAGTGCGTTAACGTGTTAACAACAGCAGCTAATATGAATAGCTTTGTTTACGTGCCGTAAACATGCATAAACGGCGAACGTGCGCTCTGAGCAATCACGTAGTTGACATACGGAAATACGGATACGCAGTATGCACATCACGGATTGATCGAGAAGAAGAACTACCGCATTGTCAGCGAATAAATACAGCATCAAAACATTGTCACTCACACATCTTTGATAATAAACAATACACACATTTGTAAATATATTAATATAAAATAGCATGTAGAATTATAATAAAGTACATTTTGTAACCAGACTTTAAACGTCTTGTGACTCTTTCGACCTACCTACAACTCCTCTCACTGCGGCCAAGACACCTTTAGCCGTCAGATAGCATAATAACTAATGTTGATATTATAACTATATCTTACGTTTTATCAAGGACGATAATTTATCTATGGTATTATGAAATTATCATAATGAATTTTTAATTACTTAGATGAATAAATCTATAAATCAAATAAATAAATTTAACATACATCTACAATACTACAAATAGATAAAATTATTTTTTTCTTTGATGACATGCCACAATCACCGCGATAGCGTATGCTGACTCTGTTTTATATATGTTCAATCTTTTAATAATGTTACATTAGTTAATTCGTAATGACTTCAGGTATATATGCTCAAACTGTCTAACATGAATGCCGCATCAAAACCTACATTATGAAAATCGCTAGACACATATAACTGTCCTCGCCGACCTTGTACCACCAATGCTGAAGTAAAAAAAGAAAAGTCTAGCCTATTGTCCGGCTAAACTACTTCCAAGCCCTATCGATCACTGAAGGTTAGTCTTATAAAATACTTCGAAAGAAAGACGATCTTCTGCATGACCCATAAGGACTAGTTTGAGTTCGTTTTTGATCCCTGAAACTTTTATGTCGGAACTTGCCGTCACCACGACGGGGCGTCGGCGTTTCTCATTTGAATTTATCCCGTTTTAAGTCGCAACTCGCAATTGAACTTTTTTAGATCTTATTTAAAACTTGGTGATAGCATTGTGGCATTCATATCCTTTCTAGGGATTAAATATAGTTTTCTGACTATATAATGAGATATCACTCTCATAGCCAACCTTTTCAATGGGTAATTAAAATGTTTTCGCAATAAGAATGTCTAAGATTATAGATCTTATTGCCTGCCACCTTAGAGATTAAAAAATAGCTATTAATTACAGTTTATATGGTTCAAGGCAATGTACATTTGTATGGCAAAACTTTGTCAGTTGTTGGTTAAGTTTGTAAGAGATGTTGGACACTATTTATGGAGCGGCACGTACAACAAACGGAATTTTCTGGGTAAAACTTTAATTACAGTTTTACACCGTGGCTGTAAATGTTTTTTAGTATTTAAGTACGAATAGGACGGCATAAAAACGGAACCTGCAGAGCACTATTAAAAAGGTTTAGTAGCTCTACCTTGTAAGACTTGGTATACTCGGAGGACTATTTCGTTATAGGATAGGGTATATATTTGTATATACATATACCTTTCTTACACTTAAAAGTAATAATGCGCACATAAGTTTGTATTTAAAAAAATGGTGGTATTCTTTAAAAATCTCTTTTGGGAAGTTGGTTGTAATCTAAAAAAAAAGAAATAGCATTGCATACCAATGGCTAATTTTATTTATAATGTTAATTGATAACTATTTTAGTAGGTAGCTCTTCGTCACTAATACAATAAGTATCTGAATTTATACATTTATCAGAGTATAATAAAAATAGAACGTAATTTATTTACTTGTCAAATAAAGGCAAGTTCCACAGAGGCAGCTGAATTTAATCCTATTGAATTCCTTAGACTTTAATCGACTATTACTTAAACAATTTTAACTATTCCGTAAAAAGGTATTTTATAATATTAAAAACACAAAAATCTATGGTTTTACTTTTCCTTAGACGTTATATCATCCTATAAATTTCCACTGCTGGGCACTGACCTTCCTACATGGACACAGCACATATTTATTTGTTAAGTTGTTTTTGTTTTCTTTGGCTTTTTATTATATAAGAATTGTTTTTACTGTTGTGTAACAGTAGCCAATAAATGTTTCATTTCATTTAAGTAACCCTTACATTAAATACGTAAAACTTATAAAGGTGCCGCCTGAAACAATTTGGTGCTAGTTTGCAGTACAAAAACAGCGGTAATTGCAGGCACGCGAAGCTTAACACCTTGCCGTCACAAAGATACAAAACACTTTACTATCCGATGTCTTAAGCCGTTATTAAGCTTCATAACTTAGCTTAATGCTATGGTAATATTTATGATCCACACATTATTGTTAACACTTTTGAACTTTCACGTTCCGTAAAAGTCATATTGACAACAGGGCTGACTGCAAGTCGCCATCTTTCGATATAAATAAATATCAATTGCCGTAAATTTTAGTTCATGCATAACCTATTTGAGCAAAAATTATTGGAAATTCGTCATACCTACGAGATTTACTACTCTGTCAAGAAAGTACCGGAAAAAGATCAATAATACTCAAAATGTTAGTTATTCATCCAAATTTATTTTATGGAATTCAAAGTATGCTCCTTCAGAAACGATACACTTACGCCAACGAATAATCCAATCATCAAAACATTTTTAAACGCTTTTTCCGGAATTGAGTTCAGTTCTCGCCGCGAATTCTCCTTTATGTTTTCTACCAAATGAAAACGAGTGCCACGAAGTGGTAATTTGAGTTTAGGAAAAACAAAGAAGTCGGCTGGAGCCATATCTGTTGAATAAGGTGGTTGCTCGATGGTATTTGTTGAGTTTTTGGTCAAAAATTCGTTCACAATGATGGCCTTGTGCAAAGGCGCATTATCGTGGTACAAAATTCAAGAATTTTCTTTCCACAATTTGGCCTTTTTAGTTGAATTTGCTCTCTTAAACGCCGCATAACGCTCAAAAAATATTCTTAATTTAGCGTTTGACCTTTTGGCAAGAATTCCGAGTGCACAACACCGCGATAGTCAAAGAAAACAGTATACATGACTTTGACTTTTGATCGACTTTGGCGTGGTTTTTTCGGTTTCGGTTCAGTCGGAAGGCGCCACTCCGAAGCGTGTTGACTAGTTTGCGTGTCAAACTCGTAAACCTACGTGTCGTCACCAGGAACAATGCGTTGCATGAATGTTGGGTCGGAATTGACTCGTTCTAGCATGTCCTCAGCGACTCTTATGCGAATGAGTTTTTGGAGAAAATTCAAGTCTTTTGGGACTAGCCTAGCGGCAACATGTCTCATACCCAAGTGATTATTAAAAATAGTACGGATCGACTCGTGAGACACAGAAAGTTCAGCAGCTATCTCTCTCAAACTTGAATGAGGATTATTAGTCACCATTTCCTTCACTTTTGCGATGTTAACTTCAGTTGAAGACGTTGAAGGCCTACCAGAGCGAAGCAAATCTTCCATCACATCTCGATCGCTTTTGAACGCACTCATAAGCACGTGTTTTTGATAAAGTTGATTCACCGTGAGCCATCTGTAACATTTTCAGTGACTCCGAACAAGATTGGCGACGCAAAATTTTTTTGTCCTTTATGAAATTCGCAATACACACTAGATATAAACTAACTAAAAGCAGCACTGT
Source organism: Scoparia ambigualis (assembly GCA_963921215.1). NCBI lineage: Eukaryota > Metazoa > Arthropoda > Insecta > Lepidoptera > Crambidae > Scoparia > Scoparia ambigualis. The sequence goes on along the minus strand of OY992522.1, from coordinate 23,701,850 downwards.
ATTTAATCTAAATAACAGATGTAACTCAAACTCCGCGCCAAAATGGATAACAGTTGTGCCAATTGTAACCTCCCCCCCCTTTTTATATCTTTTGCTCCCTTAAATCTAAATCTAAATCTACCTATATGCCTAGCTACCTTATATTACATACACACATCCTCGCCGCTTTACCTTAACTTAAATTATTATCTAATTCTTAAAACTAATTAACCTAATTTATCTACAATCTAATGGTTGTGTCTGGAGTTTTGTAGAGTGTGTAGCGTTTGTATGAAGATGGAACCTTAGCATAGCTTAATTCTATTTGCAGTGAATTTCAGTCAAGCAATGTAATATTATAATAACTACTATTTTGGCCAGATCGTCTAGTGAACCCTCCGTTGTTAACCGCATTTAAGTAACTCAAGTTCTTTCGTGAAAGTTTAGTAATTGGCTTATACCTGTGTTAAATTATTTTCTCCTGACCTAATTACCTACCAGTCTATAAATCCTAACATAAATATGTGTAGCCTAGCAATGACTCCGTCTGAACTGTGACCTAAATCCTTCACTGCAGCTGCGGGGAAGATTTGTAACCACTCAAAGGTAATCAGATGATAGCTTAGCTTGTAGGTATTATTATTTATTATCAGTAGCATGATACATAAGAAGCCTGGTGCAATTTATGAGCCCCACCACCGCTCCATAGCGTACTGTACATCTCATGGTTTAATTACAGTTCCGACACATTGGCTTTAACTTTAATTATTAGCTTGTGCCTTTAATTCTTTAACTGAGAATTTACATCTCTCCTCAAATCTAATTTCATTTTACATTATGCACTATGTGTTAGCAATTTAAATTCTTATTATTCCACATAAATCAATAGAGTTTATCTCAAGGCTTGCTATCATCCAAATATCCTTTTCACATTAAGAACTTAATTATTCAATGCAATAACTTATATTCAGTTCCGTAAAGGGTGGATAATTTAATAAAACGCCAACTCAGGCGGTGGCTAAAGTAGAATGCTATTAATACAGGTAAAACTACTTTTATTTATTCTTAGTATTTATTATACAAGTCTTGTAAAGTTCCAATATAACTACATTGGATTGGCTGCATTGGCAGATTATCACATCTTAAGTTTATTAAAGGATGCTAAATTCATTCAATATCCTTGACTTTAGGAAGTGAACTGAAATAGAATACTATCATTTGAAGTAAATTACTTTGGATTACTCTTAGTGTTCATTATACAGATCTTATAAAGTATAAATACATCTCAAGTTTATTGAAAGATGCCTAATTTATTCAACATCCCTGACTTTTAGGGAGTGAATGTAGTTAATTATTTTTCCATTAACTTACACCCTCTGTCTCTCAGACTGAGTGGTTAATTTGATAGACTACTAAATCATAGTTAGTATACCTATAGTAGGTAGTTAATTATCACTTAATCATTAAATAAATTACATTTAGAAGTTATCTTTTACTCACTTTAATAAGTATAAATTAGACTGTACTAGGTATTAGTCTGATTGATTAGATTGTTCCCATCAAATATTTCTATGTTTCATATTATTAGAAGTAAGTACTTACATATCTTAAGAGGTCTATTCAAATGGTATTAGTAGACCATTGTCAGGCTAATTAGCTGGTTGTTATCAATCAATTATTTCTATGTTTCAGATTATTCGAAGCTCATAGCTTGCAATGTCTTCTTTCAACGACTTATCCTAGGTTCTAAACTGGTTTTAGTTGTTCAGTTTGTATCAGCTTATTTTTGCTAAGGTATCGGATGTAAAATTTTCCATACTTTGAAGAGTATAGCCATGTGAGATCGTATTGCATCCCAGGGAAAGCTAACAAATGCCTGTTTGGTCATATCAGTGTTAGAAATCAAACATCACAGTACGACTAAGCTTATTTGCTATAACTTTTTAGTATTTTTCTTGTAATAGAAAACCAGTCTAGACTTTTAGGTACTCCAAAGTAATGATGGTACGATATTATCATACTTCTGTTAATTATTTAAAATGAATAATTAATTGGTAACAACTTTAGGAAAACAATTAGAATTTTACCGGCCTGCGGTAACAGATTACTTGCCTAGCTAGGACCCACATCACTTCATCATAATTTTATTTAGCGCCGTAACTTAATTATCCCTGCCTTATTAGTCTGAATTAATAACTAACCATATATATATATCCGCCTACCTATAGATTCCTACAACTTTCCTCACTTGAAAATGCCTATATTTTGTCGAACTAACAGTCCCTCTTGTGTACCTTGCAAACTAGGCCAAGCCTCATTTAATTTAAATTCGTGGTGTGTGGTGAGAGTCGCATTGCCCCTGAAAGCAACTAACTCCTAAATGTTCTATCAGTCGAGCCAGTATACTCAGTGTGTTATTTTCCTATCACTACACTGTATGTATGGAGATAGACTCGAGATTGGACTGGGTCATACGGGTCTACCTCCAGCTAAATGGTGTCTGACCTATCTTCAACTTTCACTAGGGAGACAACTGTCTCTCCCCCATTACTCCGTCGAAGATAGTGTATTGTTTAGCGTAATAGTGTAAAACGCCGATCTTATTAAATACAATCAAAGATCATCCAGACCGAAGTCTGTTGAAAGGTACATAGGGTTTTGTTGTCACCGTGACTCGTTTCAGCCGATGCACCCCAGAATACTTCATTCTGTTAACGGATTCGAGTTGCGATCGCAATAGTTTACTTTATTTATAACTTTCAATTTCACAAATCTTAATTAATATCGCAGCTCGAATATCACTTAGCGCACTATCAAAGCTCGGACGCTATTTTTCCCGTATGAGTCGTACCGCACTCTTAAGTTGGACCGCTCCGTTGACGTCCCAAAACTCAATGTCCTCAATTTTCCGCCCTTTTCCTAAGCATCTCAACTTTCGCGCCACGCGCGCCTAAGATTTGCCCGCGCGAGTCCGCTTTTCTTCCCTTCAACCAATCGCTAGCCGTTTCCCCGATCCCCCCTGCCTTCGCGCCGCGCCACGTGGAGCTATCATCCGACCTCTCTTTCTGTCTTTTTCTCAACCTCTCGCTCGCTCATTGCCGCTTTCGCCGCGCAATTCTAAGATTTTTCCATAATCTAACCAAATCTCGTCCGATAGCCAATATTTCATCGTTGAATATCTAAATGTAGCCTTCTATTAACAATTCCCTCTTAATAATCCTCCACTTAAGCCAATAATCCTATATTTTGGGAAATTATCAAAAGTTCCGTATTCCGACCATAGATGGCGTCCGCCCGTAGGTGAACCACTTTGCCGACCCCAGAGCAGTCCCCGCGAACCTCAAAATAAAATACGGTCCTAGTCAACCTAGCAACCTTACGCGAAGCCCAAATAAATGACTTCCGCTAGACGCCACCTATGTCGCAAGGGACGCGCAGAGCAGTCCCCGCGAAATTCAAAATAAAGAAGTCAAACTAGCAACCTTATGCGAAGCTTACGTAAATAACTTCCGCTAGACGCCGCCTATGCCGCAAGGGACGCGCAGAGCCGTCCCCGCGAAATTCAAACTAAAGATAAAGCGCTAGACCATTGACCATTATTCTGAACTAGTTTATTATTCCCTTTTTCATGCTTATTATATTAATGGTGCTACGCATTAATATTTATTTTAATGCTACTCCCACACCTTCCTTACTAACGGACGGATATCATTCATTCTGTACCGTTACAGCCGCCCCCGATAGAATTTAAGCAGATAAAGTACCACTCTTATCTGCGGCGAATTATATCTAAACCCTGTACTTAATTAAGTACAAAATAGCACGCTCTCTCTGCTAACCCCATTGTCATCCTAGCCCTCTTCCTCAAAGATATTCCTACTATTTATAGTTCCTTCCCAATCCCTAATGACTCCTTCCTCAATAAGCATTCTCATTGCAAAAAAGCCCACACCCCTCATTCTATTCAACTGACACAAAATCATAATCGCATACCCAGTTCTCGTGTTCGAAACGGAATCCTAGTAAACTTAGTTTCGGCAAATATTTCCCAATAACTTAGGTATCTACCATGTCTCTAATCATACACAACCTCCGAATAATGATTTGCCTTTTGTTTACCATCATAACAACAAATCATAATATAATATAAATCAATATAACAGTCTCTTGCGCTGTCTACTAACGCCCCCTAGCGGAAACTCTTCAACTCTATGACGATTCCGACGTAAAGTTTATAACATCTTCCGAACCATTCAATTATTCTATTCTTTAAATTATTTTCCTAGAATAATTTCAAGTACATCTGTCATCATGGCCTTCTTTTAACTTACGTCTTCTCTTACAACTTGTTCCGCATCTAAATGTTGCAACCTAAGGATCGAACCTGGGATCTTTCGTGGGTGAAGCATCAACCACTTCGCCGTGATGGTTTTAGTTCCAACTAGGCTAATGAATAATTATTAATAATTTGAATTAAAACTTTCCTTCATACTTCAACGCTACCAATCTCATCTTAGCTTATATAATTACCTAAGATAACGAAACGTCGGAACAATTGTCTACCTCAGGCAGGGATCGAACCCGCGTCCTCCACAATCCCTAATTAGCTACTTCTTTTAACGGAAACCTATTTTCCTCTCCGCGGATAAGAAATCTTAACCAAACCCCCATATCAACCAAAACCAGTAGGCATACCATCATCGCCCAAGAGTTATAACTTTATTTTAGATGAGATACATCTATGTCTAATCCTACAAATAACCGAGATAGAATACTAGACTCGCTTCCGTCCGGTACGCAGTGACACCCACTCACCGTGCATACAAATAGAGGTCTTAACGCCTTACAATAAGGTTGTCGATCGTAAATACTTAGGAAAAACTCATTCACTCTAAGGGGGTACGCATCTCGAAACACGTCCTTGAGTTTTGAACTAGCTACCCCGTAGTTCAGATCTATTAGAAGTTTGTGTGCTATGTATATCTGTCTAACTGTCAATGTATGCGTCATCGATAAGTACTTGTTAATACCCCGGTACGCGTTGGACATTGTATACTAATTGACAAGTACTGAGCTTATACGTATAAGCAAATACTTATGCCAAAACCTATCTAGTAACTATGTCTCATCCCTAGTTATTACTATGTACGAAAGACAACATTTAGTCTCATTTGCTAATATATAATACGTCAATATCCCCTTACTTTCCTATACCTTTGAAAAATATCATTTTCCTATTAAAATAAACAGACCGGTAACTATCTTATCCGCCCCCACAACTCTACTTAACTTCCTACCTTTTATATAACTAATAACGATCAAATCGGTAAATAATAAGCCACTGAAGGTGACACTTAGTTTTAGTATTCATGGTAATTAATATCGTGAGTTCTTTCTCGTATTTACTGAATTCCAAACTGCGTGATTCAATAGTGCTAGTTTCTTTTTATTTTTATTTTTTATTAGATGATTTTAATTTTACACTCGCACAAGACACATTATTAAGATGGTAATCTCCCGAATGTTTGTAACTCTAATTGGTTACTCCTTAATTACTCTACTCTACTTTCAGCCTTCCGTCCAGATTGTAAAATTCCCCAGTAGCGCGAGTTCCACTGATAACGCTAAAATGAAATGCTATCAATAACCTCATTTCCGCAGCTACCGGTAATATCTCTCTGTTGTTTAGTCAAGCATATTTACCCTGGTCCACACTCCATAAGGCGTCCTCGAATGGAATTACCCTACAGCAGAATTCTCACAACTTTTAGAAAGGCTAGTTTAGGAAATGAAGCTAAATGGAAACCACTTAATTTTATTGTGTGCTGAGTAATTCCCACTTCTACAGCACAGTTCCGAAACTTCGATTCAATTACTTCACCAGGTAAATCAAACAACTCACACGCTTAACTAAGTTCTATTTGCGCCCAGTGCGACTAAAAAATATTCGAACACCCTAAACAAACTACTTTTACTAATTTAACAGTGCCAATTAAGAATGCTCCCTTGTGTCATCTATAATTTTATTGTGTGCATAGACGACCAAAGACCTCGCTTTCAGCATGCCTTCTTCGTTGGACCCGCTTAGTTAAATACTCTAATCAAAATTCTAAAGTTACAATTGAAAATGTCAAAAGTTCGAATATTATGCAATAGAGAATTTCTCTAACATAGTTACTCCACCTCTTCGCACTATTTAGTCAGGCATATTGCAATTCAAGTATTTATTTTAATTTATAATGACCTATCTTCTCCACCCCTGTTCACATACTTTAGCCATCCCTATCCACAGCTGCGGTGAAGATAATTAGTTAATGAACAAAACATCCTATAAACATTCTATGTTACTACCGCAATCACAAGAAATATTTACTAGGAGGATTATCTATCATACAGCTGACTATAACAAAATGAGTCCCCCTTATCTTTCTCCGTTCCTTCTCTAACGTAGAAGACAGCAACAGACAATTAATATTTAATTATTTATAATTTAGAACAACCCTAGGTAAAATGCTACAACAAAACTAAAATAGAACAGGATAGAACTAACCCGAACTAAACTTTTGTATTCACACTTGCAAATAAAATATCTTTATCTTTCCGTGATGAATGATTTTGATAACACTATTTCATCAACTCAATGTCCCGGCCTACATGCCTATGTGAAAACTGCCAATTAATTAGTTTGTTTATAACAATCTAGATGCAACATGTAGTTTACATTAAAACTAACAATTTTAAGGTTGTGTCATAACTTCGACAATAACCTACCTTAGCACTAATTTTAATCATCTACAATTACATCACGTACATACCTATTAGATGCCAATAATCTAGATTATTTAAGAATTCTAGCAATTCTAATAATTATCCAACAAGTTCATCCCGCTGTGACAGTCTGCGCTGACCTTCCCACAAGTCAAAACCGCGTTTCGTTCGTCCTATCATCTCTAAACCCGTAGACATTTACTTTGTACTAAAACAAATTATTGAGTTAATAATTATTTGTCAATTGTTAAGCAACCCTATTTAATTTCATAATAACAATTTTAATATAGCAGTATTAGAATATTATTATAAGTTCCGATTATCTATATTTATTATAATCAACATTACCGGCTAAAGTATTTGAATGTCCTAGTGCGAACTAGGTTTCAGGTCTCACCTCGGAAAATAAATTTACTATTGACTTTAAAATCTACTACTTATAAATTTATTATTTTCTTCTGACATATAAAGATAGGCTATGACTCTAAGTTGGGTTTAGTAAACTTTGAACTATGGCTACCTCCAGGATAACCTCGGTTAAATATATATATCCGCAAAACGAAATATGTCCAATACAGCCGATTTTACTAAATTTAAATTATGCTACTAAACAGTACGTGTCCTAAGAACGTCACACATCCGAAACCCATTTCAGTTCTAATGTCTTTACCCATCTAAATTAAAATTTGTACCTGTCGACGCGAGACAACATCTAAATAATTACCTTGTATGATTCGAATTGTGATAATCGATTTCATATTGTAATCTCGATAACGCAATACCAGGGATTTACTTGTTAATAAATTTTACACTAAGAGATTTATTCTCAGCTCGCAATATCAGTCGCTTTATTTCCGGCTTGAATGTTTCTGCGGATTATGAGTTTAAAATTATCCTACAACTTAAAATCGTGGTATATAAAATCGATCACTGTTTTATAAGTAGCTTGTGTTAACTTTCAAAATAATAAAACGAGTTAACTATTGAGTATGACGTGACATCCGCCCGCAACTCGCCTTTATAATTGATGTGATAACATACGCTATTGTTATCCCTATAGCGTAACAGTGCTATAACTCGTTAATTTAGCAGTTAAATCTCGACTTCAAGCCAGTCAACTATTTTTTCTTTTCTCTACCACTATTATTATATTTTCTTTCGACCCCTATTTTGCTCCCAAGCTCAATTAATATCCACCTTCCACAATTATCCATCATCCGTTTAGGTATCCTCGAGAAGCATTTCTTTTTTTTTTCTACTAATTCGCCTATCGTATTCCTACTAACATCTCTTCAGCATATATAATTTCTACCGTTCCTCAATTAAATATAATTAAAGCCGGCTCTAAGATAATTATAAATATAATATTTTAGTGTCGTGTGTGTGTAGAATCAAACTTCGACTAGTCAATGATCCCTAGTAAGTCGGCATGGTTGCCCTAGAAGAACCATCAACTAACCAAAGCTAGTGTCTGGGATACACCGTCAGGATATTCTCCTTCGGCACTACCCGATTAGTCAGTACCAGCCTCTTGTACAAGTGCCTCTTTCGATTTACCCACAAGCAAAGCTGCTGGCTTATGTAGACGCGGTCAAGCATCCGATTCAATGGTTTTTGTCTGTAAAATGGGTGATTATGTTTTGCTTTGTGTACTGTAATTGAGTATTGTAACAAGTACTGATTGGATATGATTTATAAAATATATATAATATTTTGTAGTAGAATAAACTCACTACACCCTATCCTGTGCTATGCTACCACTAGTATACCTCCTACACTTTCTCACCCACAAGAGTATCTCCGCCCAACTATATTTATATAAAACCAATAATTAAATATAACCAAGTGCAGGTTCTAATGTACTTATAAATATAATAGATTAGTGTCGTGTGTGTGTAGAATCAAACTTCGACTAGTCAATGATCCCTAGTAAGTCGGCATGGTTGCCCTAGAAGAACCATCAACTAACCAAAGCTAGTGTCTGGGATACACCGTCAGGATATTCTCCTTCGGCACTACCCGATTAGTCAGTACCAGCCTCTTATACAAGTGCCTCTTTCGATTTACCCACAAGCAAAGCTGCTGGCTTATGTAGACGCGGTCAAGCATCCGATTCAATGTTTTTGTCTGTAAAATGGGTGATTATGTTTTGCTTTGTGTACTGTAATTGAGTATTGTAACAAGTACTGATTGGATATGATTTATAAAATATATATAATATTTTGTAGTAGAATAAACTCACTACACCCTATCCTGTGCTATGCTACCACTAGTATACCTCCTACACTTTCTCACACAACACTTAACTAGTAATATCATTTTATTTTTTTTTCAACATCTTAATCGTTCAACGGAGATAGACAATTGTGCAAGATACCCTTCTTAATGGGCTAATCCAACCCAGTGAATTTAATGATTTATCTATCTCTACCTATCCTAACTAATTAGTCATGTAGTAAGGTCTTTTCTTTTCACCGCTCTCCCGACTTAGATATCTCTAGGTAACTCACAACTGATAATATTAGGTAAGCAGGTATAGTAAGCTGTGCCCAGCGAGCTTTACCTCTGCGTACGTTAACCTCATCTTAAGCTAATAATAATCCTTTATAAATCTTTATAATTAACTATTTATCACGATTTCAACTATACGGTAAGAAGCAATGATTACCGGTAACGACTACTTACAACGCTGCAAGAGTATTACAATTATACATATTATTATTAGACAGCACCCTTTTACCATCATCCAAAATAAAATCTTTTATTGGTAACCCAACGCCATCTAGCCTCGCTAATAGGTAACCTCCCCACAATAGAGTAGATATTAGATAGTTGTTTCCAGACGGTAACGACTTTTATCGCCTACTAGACGTATTTATCCGTTTATATTATGCATCCCAAACTACGTTGCTTTTAAACCAAAATTCCTACTAGCAATGAATAGTCATATGATTCTATCCCCTACATGACATCCCTGCTACTTGTTATTACTTATAATCGCAATTCCTCATCAACGCGTGTATTTTGAACCGTAATACTATTTTATGTTACTTTTCCTAGGATTTTAGCGAACTAACAAAATGAAGCGGCATTTCCATTGTGCAGAGCAATTGTCCCCATCTACATGTCACATAATGATAATTCCACCACAATGTCATTGCATTCTAATCTACTACGTGATAAGTATTAGGAAAATCTCTTTCAATGTAAAAATCGCAGGTATTAAAAATAACAGGTATGGAAAATAACAGGTGATTCCGCTTGCTATAACAAAATCATATGATTACGCGATAAGGAAGTTTCCTCTCCGATTGGTTTTATGACGTCATGTTTTATAATCATTCCTAATTCTAGATTGTTTATGGTCTAGCTAAATCATATGTCTATGGTCCAACCATAGACAAATGATTTAATAGTCCCTGACTAGCCTAAACTACTCTATGGATTTCAGACGTGAGACTCAAGTACATTATTATATTTTTCTAACATAACCAACAAAATAAAATATAATACGTGGAATAGCACATTAACTAAAAACCGCAATCGCTCAACGATTATTAGTCAAAATATAATTATTATTAGTTTTATATTATGCTGTTAGCGTCATAACTTTATAATATTGTACAGCATATCGCCGTCCTATAATATAAATTGAATCCAGCAATAATTAAGTTGGTTACCTCTGTCCAATCTCGCCCCCTAGCCTTCCCATCCGACAGCAATAATAATTAAACCGCCCCCTATTCCACAAATATTTCTAAATCAATAAATGTTGAACTATGTCATCCTATCGACCTTTTACGATCCTAAAAATAACTCAACACAAGGCTGTATGAACCAGTTGCCTATGCCTATATGAAATCTATCACCAGGAATAGAAACAAAACTACAGTTACCATAACTCTTAACGTCAACAATTAACTTGCGTCCTATCAAAATCGAATACAAAGTTTTAGTACTCATAGAAAACAATTACTAAAGGTTTCAGTATTCACAGATAACTCAACAGTTTTAAAATTAATACTCCCGGAATAGTTTGGTTATTGACTATATCTAAGTACTTTGTTCACTCATTAAACTTTGGAAAACCAACAACGCCACCAGCATCACGGTAGAAATCCGCCATTAAATAAAGAAGAAAAAGATAATAACTGAAAGGTATTGTATTTCAAATAATACTCATTACATTATTGTTTTGTAGTTTTATCTCCTTTGACCTTTAACCTAACCTAAGAATCTTTTTGTTACAGATTTCGTACAACAAAATTTAGCTCCAGCTCTCATTGCGACTGTCTACAATATTGGTCTTAATCTATTGTCAAGAACCTATATAAAGTGTATGAATCAACTTTAGAAGATAACAATGTTTATTGTGAAAAGTGTCAAATTATAATTCACCCACTATCAAGAGCCCGTAATACAAAGTGTATGAATCAACTCCAGAAGATCCAACAAAGTTTATTGTGAAAAGTGTCAAATTATAATTCTTCAATATCTCTGAATTAATTAATCTTCATTGAATTATTCCCTATTAAGCCAATTCTAAACTCACGCATCGCAACACGACAACAATTTGTGGGAAAAAATCCCACTTCTAAATTAAAGTATTACCGCTTGACTGAAATCCAATACAACTATATTAATGATAACTTATAACTTAACTTTCTGATCCTGGTCATGGCTTACCAACTTGTAACCTCCCCCCCCTTTTTATATCTTTTGCTCCCTTAAATCTAAATCTAAATCTACCTATATGCCTAGCTACCTTATATTACATACACACATCCTCGCCGCTTTACCTTAACTTAAATTATTATCTAATTCTTAAAACTAATTAACCTAATTTATCTACAATCTAATGGTTGTGTCTGGAGTTTTGTAGAGTGTGTAGCGTTTGTATGAAGATGGAACCTTAGCATAGCTTAATTCTATTTGCAGTGAATTTCAGTCAAGCAATGTAATATTATAATAACTACTATTTTGGCCAGATCGTCTAGTGAACCCTCCGTTGTTAACCGCATTTAAGTAACTCAAGTTCTTTCGTGAAAGTTTAGTAATTGGCTTATACCTGTGTTAAATTATTTTCTCCTGACCTAATTACCTACCAGTCTATAAATCCTAACATAAATATGTGTAGCCTAGCAATGACTCCGTCTGAACTGTGACCTAAATCCTTCACTGCAGCTGCGGGGAAGATTTGTAACCACTCAAAGGTAATCAGATGATAGCTTAGCTTGTAGGTATTATTATTTATTATCAGTAGCATGATACATAAGAAGCCTGGTGCAATTTATGAGCCCCACCACCGCTCCATAGCGTACTGTACATCTCATGGTTTAATTACAGTTCCGACACATTGGCTTTAACTTTAATTATTAGCTTGTGCCTTTAATTCTTTAACTGAGAATTTACATCTCTCCTCAAATCTAATTTCATTTTACATTATGCACTATGTGTTAGCAATTTAAATTCTTATTATTCCACATAAATCAATAGAGTTTATCTCAAGGCTTGCTATCATCCAAATATCCTTTTCACATTAAGAACTTAATTATTCAATGCAATAACTTATATTCAGTTCCGTAAAGGGTGGATAATTTAATAAAACGCCAACTCAGGCGGTGGCTAAAGTAGAATGCTATTAATACAGGTAAAACTACTTTTATTTATTCTTAGTATTTATTATACAAGTCTTGTAAAGTTCCAATATAACTACATTGGATTGGCTGCATTGGCAGATTATCACATCTTAAGTTTATTAAAGGATGCTAAATTCATTCAATATCCTTGACTTTAGGAAGTGAACTGAAATAGAATACTATCATTTGAAGTAAATTACTTTGGATTACTCTTAGTGTTCATTATACAGATCTTATAAAGTATAAATACATCTCAAGTTTATTGAAAGATGCCTAATTTATTCAACATCCCTGACTTTTAGGGAGTGAATGTAGTTAATTATTTTTCCATTAACTTACACCCTCTGTCTCTCAGACTGAGTGGTTAATTTGATAGACTACTAAATCATAGTTAGTATACCTATAGTAGGTAGTTAATTATCACTTAATCATTAAATAAATTACATTTAGAAGTTATCTTTTACTCACTTTAATAAGTATAAATTAGACTGTACTAGGTATTAGTCTGATTGATTAGATTGTTCCCATCAAATATTTCTATGTTTCATATTATTAGAAGTAAGTACTTACATATCTTAAGAGGTCTATTCAAATGGTATTAGTAGACCATTGTCAGGCTAATTAGCTGGTTGTTATCAATCAATTATTTCTATGTTTCAGATTATTCGAAGCTCATAGCTTGCAATGTCTTCTTTCAACGACTTATCCTAGGTTCTAAACTGGTTTTAGTTGTTCAGTTTGTATCAGCTTATTTTTGCTAAGGTATCGGATGTAAAATTTTCCATACTTTGAAGAGTATAGCCATGTGAGATCGTATTGCATCCCAGGGAAAGCTAACAAATGCCTGTTTGGTCATATCAGTGTTAGAAATCAAACATCACAGTACGACTAAGCTTATTTGCTATAACTTTTTAGTATTTTTCTTGTAATAGAAAACCAGTCTAGACTTTTAGGTACTCCAAAGTAATGATGGTACGATATTATCATACTTCTGTTAATTATTTAAAATGAATAATTAATTGGTAACAACTTTAGGAAAACAATTAGAATTTTACCGGCCTGCGGTAACAGATTACTTGCCTAGCTAGGACCCACATCACTTCATCATAATTTTATTTAGCGCCGTAACTTAATTATCCCTGCCTTATTAGTCTGAATTAATAACTAACCATATATATATATCCGCCTACCTATAGATTCCTACAACTTTCCTCACTTGAAAATGCCTATATTTTGTCGAACTAACAGTCCCTCTTGTGTACCTTGCAAACTAGGCCAAGCCTCATTTAATTTAAATTCGTGGTGTGTGGTGAGAGTCGCATTGCCCCTGAAAGCAACTAACTCCTAAATGTTCTATCAGTCGAGCCAGTATACTCAGTGTGTTATTTTCCTATCACTACACTGTATGTATGGAGATAGACTCGAGATTGGACTGGGTCATACGGGTCTACCTCCAGCTAAATGGTGTCTGACCTATCTTCAACTTTCACTAGGGAGACAACTGTCTCTCCCCCATTACTCCGTCGAAGATAGTGTATTGTTTAGCGTAATAGTGTAAAACGCCGATCTTATTAAATACAATCAAAGATCATCCAGACCGAAGTCTGTTGAAAGGTACATAGGGTTTTGTTGTCACCGTGACTCGTTTCAGCCGATGCACCCCAGAATACTTCATTCTGTTAACGGATTCGAGTTGCGATCGCAATAGTTTACTTTATTTATAACTTTCAATTTCACAAATCTTAATTAATATCGCAGCTCGAATATCACTTAGCGCACTATCAAAGCTCGGACGCTATTTTTCCCGTATGAGTCGTACCGCACTCTTAAGTTGGACCGCTCCGTTGACGTCCCAAAACTCAATGTCCTCAATTTTCCGCCCTTTTCCTAAGCATCTCAACTTTCGCGCCACGCGCGCCTAAGATTTGCCCGCGCGAGTCCGCTTTTCTTCCCTTCAACCAATCGCTAGCCGTTTCCCCGATCCCCCCTGCCTTCGCGCCGCGCCACGTGGAGCTATCATCCGACCTCTCTTTCTGTCTTTTTCTCAACCTCTCGCTCGCTCATTGCCGCTTTCGCCGCGCAATTCTAAGATTTTTCCATAATCTAACCAAATCTCGTCCGATAGCCAATATTTCATCGTTGAATATCTAAATGTAGCCTTCTATTAACAATTCCCTCTTAATAATCCTCCACTTAAGCCAATAATCCTATATTTTGGGAAATTATCAAAAGTTCCGTATTCCGACCATAGATGGCGTCCGCCCGTAGGTGAACCACTTTGCCGACCCCAGAGCAGTCCCCGCGAACCTCAAAATAAAATACGGTCCTAGTCAACCTAGCAACCTTACGCGAAGCCCAAATAAATGACTTCCGCTAGACGCCACCTATGTCGCAAGGGACGCGCAGAGCAGTCCCCGCGAAATTCAAAATAAAGAAGTCAAACTAGCAACCTTATGCGAAGCTTACGTAAATAACTTCCGCTAGACGCCGCCTATGCCGCAAGGGACGCGCAGAGCCGTCCCCGCGAAATTCAAACTAAAGATAAAGCGCTAGACCATTGACCATTATTCTGAACTAGTTTATTATTCCCTTTTTCATGCTTATTATATTAATGGTGCTACGCATTAATATTTATTTTAATGCTACTCCCACACCTTCCTTACTAACGGACGGATATCATTCATTCTGTACCGTTACACAATCTAACAACAAAAAAAACAAAAAAAATAATTTGGAATCATAAACAAATCATCCGTTCCTACATAAATATATATAATCACGTTTATTATCCCCGAAGGGTTAGGCAGAGACTAGCCAACGAGGACCGCAAAATCAGTCCGATCTGCCTGCCATAGTCCACTTTTCACCAAACAGCGACTTTAACTGTGTCTTTACACATTTTCTACTTCATAATACTACCAATAACACCAGTATTTCATTATCCGCTTGTCCTTCCTGTTCCGAATTTTATTTGGGGTACTCGCAATATGTTTCCTCTTCTATTCTCTTCGATCAGCTGTTATCTCAGCATTGACATGAATGTGGTCACCATTATTTATTTGTCGTTTTAAGTGTTGAGCAATAACTTTGAAGAGATATTGGCTTAATTTTTAGGTGTCACCACCTGTCACGCTGAGCTCATGTGCAGTCGCAATTAGGTGAAAAGTGGACTATGGCAGAGAGCTGCTTTAGCGGTCTATTGCCTAGTCTCTGACTAACCGTTCGAGGATAATAGTCGTGATTAATGTATGTATGTACATCCGTAAGAAATGTTTTTACAAAACTTTTAACAGTGAAAGTTTTTTTTTAATTTTCACATGTTAATTTGCGTTTACAATATTGTATTATGTCGATACTGTAAATATAATCTGAAAAAAAACAAGAATTTCTGAATTTTTGAGATATTGTTGTCGTTTTCCTTTTACCATTTCTCCAGGTTGCCACTAAGTTATTATTTACCCACTTCTCTTCGCGTTCTTTTGTCATGTGGCTACATTCATTTAATAAATCGTCGAGTCAACCTTTGTATTATTTCTTATTTTATTTTGACGTGACAACGTCTTATAAATTGGTTTGCCGGGTGACACTTCAAGAAACTGCGTTACGCTCCGCTCACGTTATGCGCTCACAATGAGAGCGAGTGAGAGGCACGCGTCCCTTCCACTCGGGCATGGTTAGCCCGCCTAAGAGCGAGAGAGACAGACATAAAAAGTGAAAGGCACGCGTCCCTTCCATATAATTCTTTGTATAAATAAATGTTTTAAATTGTTACTATTATTTCATCCTTCTTCCTACTATACGAATGAATATTCACATTAAAATTATTTTACCACTCAAAGTCGTTGTCACGTAAAACTTTCGCCCGTATACCGACTTTACAGGCAACCAATTTTTTTTCTTTCGATAATTTAAGGTGAAACTTTAATAAATCTTTTCCTTCCCTTTTCGATAAGTACTTTACTTTAATTACGTATGTTTTAAGTACATACCAATTTTTTACTTACTATAATTTAACCAATACTACCGCCCTCTCGCTTCTCCGTCTTAGTGAAATACGCACATACCAGGACGAATTACCAAAATAATGTTCACTTTCAAATTTTGTCAATAGGTTCATCCAACAGTTTGTCTTACATTTTTACATATACAATTAGGTGTAGGAATATTTAATGACGTCGTGTACCTAATTATGGCTAGTAACATACAACAAGTATTCGTAGTAGGCAGTGTTTCCATGTACGAGAGTTCCGTAGCGTTCCTTTCAAACAAACGCGTTGCTGCAGTGTTGGAGCAGTAGCGAACGTAACGCCTCTGCTACGAACAATCGCGTTACTGTTGCGTTACGCGGCTACGAAGATCGTCAGAATTGACACGTTATTATTTCGTTATAATATTAAAATTCTATTAGAGAATATAGTTATAGACGACAGCTAATATCACGGCATTCTTTTTGCAACGCAATATATAACTTGAAACATCATATACGGTATGTAAAAAACAGGTATTGAAAAACTTTTTTCAGGTAAACGCTTCCCAATTAATTGTTCTAATAAGCGTCGCTTTTGTTGTGTAAGATATTATATTAGCAAGTGTATTCGACGAGCGACTATTAGATATATTTAACGATGCGTAGTAGAGTAGATTTAGCCCTCACCTATAAAGTGACGTTATAGGGTGAAGTGCGCTTCCACCTATAGACAACCCGGAATCTATACCACTGATGAACTTAGTAACTTATTTAAAAGCTTGTAATCCCTTAGTTTATAATTTATTTATCGATAAGATTAAGTCAGCGTAGCCAATCATAACGTCCTTGGTTTCACAAAAAAAAAGAAATTTTAAACCAGATAATTTTTTAGAGTTCATTATACCAGAAATACGAGGTTCGCTTCGAGATAGCATTAGCTATCTATTGGAGTAGGTACGTTTGAACGTAAGTGGTTCGTGCAAGGCTTTTAATAAATATCGGATACCGCCATTCAAGAATGCGGTATCCGAGATTTCATTCAAATAGAGACGCTGGCGGAATAAATTTATGCCGATTCGATCGTTATTTTCACCATCCCATTTATTAAAACGTGAAATATGACTTAACTTACTTGAAGTCACTTTTGCCTAACAATTTTATCAACGCAATTCAGTATTTATTTTATTGAGAAGTTTTAGTCTCGTGATCTTAATAATATTAGACACTTACTTAGTTATGTCATTCATAACAGCATCAGTGCGTAATGAAGATTTCTCTACATTTACATTTAGGGCTACTCAAAATATGAATGCAGCGTTAAATTAAAGCATGCCCACATGAAATGGGTAATTCCGGTCGTCACCAAGCTGACTTTATGCGGGTTGGATCAAACCAGTTGGTGGGCTTTTACGACTGCCTCGTCGGGTGCCTTCAGAGGAGCTCAAGATTTTTTCTGTTCGTCCGGCACCGATTACTTAATTTTGCAAGATCGCAAACCACCAATGATTTACGACATGTTCGTAAGAAAGTTGGAACCTTATGAGATTCGCTATCACTCCAAGGGAAGTTGGTTAAGGTCCAGGTGATTTGGCACATTATCCCACTTAGAATAAAGAACTAGAACAGTACGAGCCAACATTCAACACACTAAATACGTATTTCGTTTGAGTACGATATTTTTATTTTATCCTTAGAAGATACCTAAAGATTTCTGGTTTACTTATTATAAATCTTCTACCTAGGTTATATGTATAATTTATAAATGATTGATGATCATTTAAAATTCTGCTTCATGATACATAGATATCACGTTGTTGATAAAGCAATAATGCTGTATCCGCGAGAGCAGGTGATTTCATAGGGAATTGGCAATCATTCCGAAATCTCTCCACGGAGGTAGAACTAGGTCAAATTTAGTACCGAATTTATGTCCTTTGAATTGCGTCGCTGTCGAATAAATTGGTAAATATTCAAAGTTCACTATTCACGAAGAATTTATTTATGACTTTCACTCCTACCACGAATACCTACGAGTGCCTCTCTCATTTTATATAGTGGAAAGTTTGATCTCTAGAAATGGTAAAAAACCTTAAAGATTTATTACTTATAACCTGTTATATTAGGACATTAATATCAGGAAATAAATATACAATACCAACAACAGAATGTTGATAATAACATATTCTATAGTTAGCAATAAATTTTAAGTAGTGAAGTAGCGAATATTAAAACACCTAATAAAATTTTGGTGTTCTATATTGCTTTTCCCATGTCTGTCATGAAGACTGGTAGAGGTTGCGAACAATTGTTTCTATTGTGTCTCGTATTCTGAGCTCATAGTTATGCTTAGGCCAACCAACCCGCCTTGAGACAGGGTAGTGGATTTGGGTTGTTGTCTATGTATGAAGGTAAGGTTAAAGATACTTGTTAAAGTACGCTTCCATCTATGACCCTATCTTCATCCACTGTTAAGTGAGATAAGCGGTCAAACGTTTCCCCTTTGTGAAATAAAAATATACGATAAACACACGCTTAATCTTGTAGTTTGCATAGCTATTAAAGCCTAATCTGAACTTTGACTATATGATGTGGGGTGAAGATTAGAAATTCGGTCACCAAGTTGAGGTTATTAAAGAGAGGGCAATAAACGGGTGGTGCCTATTTCAAATTACGATATTACAAGGGAGGTCGCGTGACCTCTGTGGCGTGATAACTTTCTAAGCTCCTAAAATATGATTTACGCACTTCCTTGAAGGCGGTCTAAATGCCTATTTGGAGTACATTGTTTACAGTGAACAGTGAATTTTACAGTACAACTATGGCATTTCCACGTAGTTGTAGCACAACAGGAGACTTATGGCTTTAGTCTCCTGAATAAAGTGTGGAATATGACTAGTCTCCCTGGCAGTTTGGTGGTGCCTAAGGACTGTTGAAACTTTTTAGGCAGAACACACACATACACAACCGTACACAGCGAAGCTTGCAATCTGTATAGCTTTTAAAAACATTATATTTTGCTATGGCCGAGCGCAGTCTTCTGGTTGGTTCAACCAAATTTCCGACTCCTCCATGTTATGACAATCTTTTAGAGGCTTTATAGCTTTTAGTAATTTCTTTTAAATTTTATTTCTTATTTTATACTAACATCATTAAGAATTTACAAACCATAAGAAACTTTCACAGAGCGAGTTAGTTATTTACATTTTAAAACGACTTTTATTTAGAATAAAAAATAATAAAATAAAGTGTGTTTACGCTCACACCAATTATTTAGCCCGAGATAAGCTTCTATAGAAACTCGTTAATATGGTTAAACTAGGTAACGGATAAATATACATAAACATAGAAAAACATCCAGACCCGAAATCAATTCAGTAAAACAGTTTTTCTCTATGTTGACCAGACCAGGTATTGAACCCAGGACCTCAGAGATGGCGCGACGCCAGACCCGACGCGCAAACTACTTGACCACGGAGGTCGTCAATTTAGCTTTGTTTTAAATTGTTACATAAACTTTTAACTACTCTATTTTTCTTCTTGTTTTCATTCACATAAGTCGTAGTAATGGCGAAATATTTACACTTGGACATTTTCAGCAATTACCGCAAGAATAACTCGGGAAAAACGTGAAGCGTTGAATTTTTTCACACAGTTTTTACGGCGTAGTAAAATACCTCTAATGAAGCTCTGAGAGTACTCATGACGCCCGCCGTTCGACTTACAAACAGAAAATTAATTATGCAACACTTTTGACTTCGCAACTTCGAAGGTTTCGTCTTTACAATTAACGAGTTAAAATTTATTCTTTTAAATACAAAAATGTATAACTGCAAGAATGATTTATGAGGTACGAGATACATGTTACGAAAACCGGAACAGCAGGAACTTTTGTCAAAACTGACGTAGGTACAAGTTTGTTCGCAAATTTACAAGTAAGTTTCAAAAACGAATGATATACTTACATACAACATATGGTACAGTCGACTACACTTCAAGCGGAACAAAACTGTTACGCGGACTCAAGGTCGAGCGCTCTTTAAATCCGCTCTTATCCCGATCGTAATTTAGTGTCTACAACACTACTGTCACTATTTTGCGCTGTGCTGTATGTTCAAACATGCAAAGAAATTCGAATGTATTCCTTTAAACTAGTACCCGTCGTTTGTTAGCCTATCAAACCTTTAATGAAAATAAGTAGCTGAAATCGTATGACATTGTACAGCATCGAAGCAGCGCCTCCCGTGACAAACGACTCCATTTGTTATGTTGCCATACAAATTTTCGTTTACGTCAACTTGATGGAATGGCAAATAAAACTCGCACTCTTCACCCTAAATACGAAGTGCTAAATTAACCGTCAATTTAATTTGCCTATCCGTTGCTTTGCTACTTTCATATTTATTAAATTAGCATCTTTTATCAAGAGTACCCTAAACCGACGAGCATGTTCAAAGTCAAAGTCAAAGTATAGTTTTTCAATAAACTCAATTAATAAGTACTTTGAATCGTCCAAATCTTTTTAACCTACCACCCATTCAGGACGTCATTTTTAACTGTGGCAAAGAACGGGCGCAAGAAACCACAGCGCACAGAAGCGACTACATTTACAAAAAAAAAAGAATACCTATGTGTAGTTTACCAGGTCATAAAATACTAAATATCAATTTGAATGTAAACTATGTAAATGGTTCTATATAAGATTTGTTAGCCGTAGTGTCGTGCCGTGTTAATACGCAGTTCGTCCAAATTGTATTTAAACGCTCATTTCGTCCGACTCGTTTAAAGTCCAACATTTCGTTCAACATCTATTTGTTCAACACGTCAAATACGTGTCCAATATACATTTTGTCCAACATGCATTTCGTCTAAAAGGCATTTCGTCCAACGCTCATTACGTCAATACGTATTTGGTTCATTCAACACGCATTTATTTATTTATAGTAATAAGTAAATTCGTTTGTTTTGGTATTACTTATATTATTTATTATGATGAACAGCAAAATACGAAATAGACGAATTACGTATTGGACCTACGGCTAACAAATCCTATATAAATGAATTATAGACAGTTAGAAAATAATAGCTGTTGGAGTACTTGGAGCATTTCAGACCCAAGCTGTTTTGTCTTCTGTGTAATCTGACACTTTATAATAAGCTTTTTTATAAAGCTTCTCTTTGATTTTGATTTTAAATTTATCAAGATCTAATTTCTGGATATCATTTTTGACACTTTGTTGTAAAATTGTACACACAGATCCTTAAAAGAATAATTTATTTTATGAAGTCTAGTATAAGGTACTGCTAATTTGTGCTTACCAGCCTTTAGGTTATATATTGTTAATGTATAAAGAACGTTATAAGAGTAAGTGAAGCTAAGGAGGTGTGTCAGGATCGTAGCAAATGGAAAGCTTGTGGTCTCTGCCCACCCATCCGGGCAGCGGCCGTGATGTATCTACACTGGTCAGGCTCCGAAACTACTAGACTAAATTCTTTCACCGTTGGGAAGCTACACTATCTCCGGGTAGGGTATGAAACCGATTTTAACCGATTCCAAAATAACCGGAAAAAACCGATCCCTTTTTGTCCTGTGAGAACCGATTCTTAAATAAGTAAAAATCGATTCTCGATTCTTTTAGATTCTCGTTAAAAAAATACCAATCCTATATTGCTTAGACGGCTTAAGTTGTGATGGCGCGCACAAGAATCACAATAACATTCGATTAAGCGCTTTTTGATAATGGATGTATAAAGGACGGTATCCGACGCAAGTATAGGGATGATCATTTGTTGACAATCTCACCTACTAGTGCCCGAGAGCCCGAGAGCCCGAGCGATTGTTTTCGTCGGCAGGCTTTATTGCAACCGCCTTCGCACATCGTTGAGCGATAGGAGCTTAAACACCTTATCATTTTTACGTTCTTATTATCAGAATCAGAAGTCTGAATGAAAAGAAATCAGCAGCTAGGGCAAAAAAGTGTTCTTTGTAAGGTTACAAAGAACACTCTTTTTTTTAATGTTACACGTCATAGTGACTACATCTTGCCTGATGGTAAGCAGCCGATGCAGTCCAAAATAACGAGAGCGCTCACCATGGAACAAGCACGGTAACAAACGCACCCATTCATGACGGCCTGCATAAATGCCGTCTCACGCCCCGCTTAAAAGACCCGGAAATATAGGAGCTGGAAAACTGGTTGTATTGTCTGTGTGGAAAACATATGCGCCGGCAGAGAGTTCCAAAGCCGAATGGTCTCACAGAGGAACGACTTGCCAATTTTTTTGGTATGTGAGTGCTCGGGAGTGTAAATCCGCCTCCCTTTTTGAGAATACCCAACTTATGGGAGGCAGTTAAAATAACACTTTCGATTGTAGCATTTTGGATTCAGTTCCTGGCCGATGTCCATGCCAAGAATCTGAGGTCCAATGAAATGGGTAAAGGAGAGTTCTGAAGAGAGTGAGGAGAAAGGAAAAATTTCGATGAAGGAATCGGAATCGAAATTTTTGATTCTTCAAAAAGGTCCGATTCTGCATGCCCTATCTCCGGGTGACATAGGTTATATTATATTTTCAAAAAAATTAGGGATCCTTACTAAAACTCAATTAAATTCTTTAGATCGCGTGCGCTCAGAAAACTATTGATGATAGAATAAAATAACGTACTATGGCTTTGTAGAAAACACCATTACTCACAAAAAGTGTCGCGATAGCATATGTCTAACTATTTTAGTTACGTCACAATAAGTGTTCTGGGGAGGGGAGTCATTTTGAAAATTCGTCACGGGGTATGGGGTCCACGCGAACGAAGTCGCCGGCGGTTTAGTGCTAGTATATTATATTTGTATTTTATCAAGGCAGCTCATACCACAGGACTTGATAGGCTCGCTTGCTAGCTCGCACGTGATCAAAGAACATATACGCATGAACCTTTACTAGTATGGGTTCATGCATGCATATACGTTCCTTGCACCTGATAGGTGGACTCAGTCAGTGAGAGTTAAAACTACAGAACAGAAGAAGGTTAAAACTGTACGTGCAAATACTACGTATAGAATAGAGTATAGAACAATCGATAGCGTACGCGTAAGTAGCCTGGCGGCCACTGCAGTGGTTCGGCTCCGCAGACTCAAGGGCGGCGGGTAGCGGGCTGCGGCTAACGCACAGGGTTGGCACTTGCTAGCCGCCACACCAAAAATATTCTTTATTGTACACCGCAGAAACATCAAAAGGACAAACATATAGTACATACAATTACACAATCTCGCTATTTTCTTACGGCTATCGACATACTAAGTTTAAATACACTGGGTTGCCACTTGCAAGCCACCACACCAAGATAAAGACAAAGATAAAATATTATTTATTGTACAAAACAGATTCGTATATGATAAAAAAAAATACAAACACATAAGATTAGACCAACACTTGCTAGTTACCACAGCTAGCAACTATATTCTTACGGCTAACAACACACGGGGTCATCATAAAAATATATGCTAGCCACCATAGCTAGTCACAATATTTTTACTGCTAGCGACACTCAAGGTTGAAAAGACCTTGTTTATCAGTGGGATAGTATAATGGCTGTTTATTTATTCCGTGATAAGACTGATTTAAAAGGAGTTACAACACACAACATGAATTACAAAATAATACAAAATCTACACTTACGCTATTAAACAACATACAGTTAATGACTTATCTTAGCATTTTTTATTGTAACAAATCAATTAATAAATTAATAAAAAAATCGATTTTTAATATTCATACATTTACAAATTACAATGCTTACGTCGGTTTAAAAAAAAGGTGTAATCAGGTTGTTTAAAAAAAACTGAAATTAATAATTTAAGTACTTAAATTTTAAGCAACAGTTAGTGACAACCCTAAATAGATGATTGATCTGATTCCCGCGTTAGTAAGTTGTTGTTAGTTAACTGTCAAAACCTTAGCAATACTAATTCACTTAGCATTATTTTTATCTATCATCATCAGCCAATAAACGTCCCACTGCTGGGCACAGGCCTCCCACGTAGACAATAGCTCAGGGGTTTTTGGGCCATAACACACCACGCTGGCTCAATGCGGGTTGGTGGGTTTTAACGACTGCCATCTTACGACAACAACCGGGACCAACGGCTTAACGTGCCTTCCGAGGCACGGAGGAGCTCGAGAGCTGCTTAGCGAGCAAGATCGCAAGCTGAACGCGCTAGCCGCTACGCCATCGAGCTCTTCTATCTATGTTAATAAAAATCAAATGCCGAAATGTTTGTACGCGCATCACTTTATAACGGCTGCACCTATTTGGCTAATTCTTTTTTGTTGTGCTCGTAATTGTCACGACTAGGTTTGAGCGAAATATTTTTTTGGAAATTTGTCTCGCGATACAGGGTGTTCATGTTCACGCAGACGCAGTCGTTTGCGGGCCGCTAGTAATGAATAATAAGAAAATTGCTATATTGTGCCTAGAAAATTGATATATAAAATGTGCAGTAGGTACTAAGTCTAGTAGTAAATAGACTTATCGATCTACCCATATTGTGCTTTGAGTATTTGCTTAATTGAGCATGACAGCGTACAATGAGACATAAACAGTACAATAGGACAATAGAAGTCAACAGTTAACTATAAATTGCTCCTAAAATTACATGTTTTCAGACTTAGTATTCATACTCAATATAATATTTATAGTAGTACAATACTGATATTATGTTTTTATTTACTTATTCACAAGCATGTTATTCAAACATTTTACAACTTAAGAAAAATGTATAGCATAAGAAAATCGTATCGAAAATCAATACTATTAACTGTAAAATATGTATTAACTGTAACACACCTCATATTATTTTGATGAACAGATTTGGGCGGATTAAATTAAGAAATTAATGACGTTTCAATTTTAATGATGTAGTCTTTTTTACCTTTCTTCTTATGAACATTTCTTAATTCGATCTTATTTAAAAGTCCAACTCGACACAAAAGTCAAATAAATAAAAAGTTAAAAGTAAGGTGTTGTTCGCTGGAGTTGTTCACCTTTCCCGAAGCCATATTATTGTCATAAGGAAAAAACATTTCTCTGAACTTGTTTTCTCATTGCAGACATTTAAGAAAATATACACTTTGCTTCTAAAAAAATTGAAACTAATTGCTTAAGATGAATAAAAATGTTTTTATTTCCCTGTTCCATCTATTCCTGCCAGGCTATCTCCACTGATAGGAATTTTATTGAGTACTAAACAATTATTACAGACAACGTGACACCGTAGCCTTTGTAAGTATAAACTGTGCTACAGGCACAGATGTGGTCTGTGGCTACAGGCCACGATTCTCCCAGATAACGTTAGTTTTGTTTAGTGTTTATATTATAATTTAAAGTACTATACGACCTATTAATTACGATAAACCAACTATAATCATATACACTGTTACTACTACTGTAATGTTACATTTTACGTAAATAAAAACAATAAAATAAATAAATAAATTCTAACTAAATGTTTACGCGAGCACTGTAAAACAATAAAATATACAGCAAATTTTTTTTTTGTTTTAACTTTTGCAACATAACATTGCATGACTGACTTAATGCCTGAGGCATTCTCTACCAGTCAACAATAGGGTGGTGCAGAGATGGTAGATGCATTTAGGTGCGATAATAAAAGTGGAAGCGTATAGTTTTATATATTTTAAACATTTAATATAAAAATATAATATTGTAAAATCTATAAACACACTATATTTTAAAAATGCATACATTACTTTTAAATAGATGCGGTTTGATTTTTGTAAGTAGTGACAAGGACTAACAAACCTCTTAACACACAATTGCTCAAAAATATAGGGTTCAATTAGGTTTCGTGAAATAATGGCACTTGGTGCTGTTGTGTTTCGTCCGGCCAGTGAAAGAAAGTTCCGGAGACCCCATCCCCCCCCCCCCTCCAACCCCTCACAATTCCTATTTCTTCCTTAACTTCTCTGGTTTTGCGGGTGTCCATAAGCGGCGGTGGTTGCTCTCCATCAGGTGACCCGCCTGCTCGTTTGCCTCCAAGGCGAAAAAAAAAATGTGTCTGTAAATTTCATTTATCTGTGATAACTTCGAAACGTCTAAACCAATTCTATTGTTGATAGTATATGATGATAGATAGTCGATGTATTTAGTATTGCTAGAATTAATGTCTTTTTTGTATATTTTAGCGTGTTATTTACGCTTAAATATATTTAAGTAAAATTTTAAACTTAAAAAGACGACAACTTCAGGCGGGAATCGAACCACCTTCCGCATTCCGGGCGGCTGCCTTAACCACTTGGCTACCGAGGTCTGGTTTTCACCCGTCGAAATTTGTCAGTGCTTGATGCTTATGTTTTTAGTCTACATTGCTTCATTAAATCTTAGAAGTTTTCACCTTTGAGATCCAAAAGAAATATTTTTACCAATGTTTGAACATTCAGTTAATCACCTTAACCGAATGTTCATAAATTTGGAAAAATATTTCTTGCGTTGCTGCGTTTATAGATTAATGTTTTTTTTATATATTTAAGCGTTTTATGAACGCTTAAATATAATTAAGTAAAATTTTAAACACTGAAAAAAGACGACAACTTCAGGCGGGAATTGAACCACGCACCTTCCGTATTTTCATTACTTTTTCCCAGGTACCATAGAGTAGGGTAAAAAAGTAATTCATAAAAATACCTCTTCGATTTTTCCTTAATCGGGCGATGTTCGTTATAGGTATTTTAATGAACAATTGGATATTACTTAACATATTATGTACATGTTTTGTACACAAATAACACACAATGATCTTATACAACGTATCGCGAGTGATTTACTCCCCCTAACTACTACATACTACTATTACTATTCGTTAGTTAAGTTTCTATTACATAAACCTTTGTGTGTTCAGAAGGTACTTTTAGGTTGGCGAAGAAATATGTTCCTGGCACGCTTCCTACTTTGAAGGTGATAAATTCTTTGTCAACTGTTTATATGTATTGTGAACTATTAGGTTACATAACAATTAATCTAGATATCTACAAATAACAATACATAGACTATTATTCCTTTTATGAAATAAAATGAAAACTAGTTTATTTAGCTACAACACATGAGACTGTTAATACAATAATAGGATAATAACTTAAATTTAAAAAAAAAAAATTAATAAAAACACTAATTTATTATAGCATATTATTGTCTCACGTTTTACAAAATTGTTTTATTGTATTGAATTAACAAAAGATTTAATACAAGCCAATCTCTTTCTTTATAAAATTGAAAAAAGGTAATTCTAGAACAAATTGGTAATTTCATTAACCACCCTTTTTTGGCGCGAAAAGTCGTTAATAGCAGACAGTGTGGTGTGTTTAAACACATTTCAGTATCCTATACAAACTTCTAAGTTCAAAACTTTACAACCAATAGGTCATACATATAATACATACCAGTCTGCCTAGAAAGTACCGGGAAAAGATCAATAATACACAAAATGTTAGTTCTTCATCAAAATTTATTTTATCGCCTTTTAAGTATGCTCCTTCAGAAACGATACACTTACGCCAACGAATAATCCAATCATCAAAACATTTTTAAACGCTTTTTCCGGAATTGAGTTCAGTTCTGGCCGCGAATTCTCCTTTATGTCTTCTACCGAATGAAAACGGGTGCCACGAAGTGGTAATTTAGTTTAGGAAAAAGTAAGAAGTCGGCTGGAGCGATATCTGGTGAATAAGGTGGTTGCTCGATGGTAATATTTGTTGAGTTTTTGGTCAAAAATTCGTTCACAATGATGGCCTTGTGCAAAGGTGCATTATCGTGGTGCAAAATTTAAGAATTTTATTTCCACAAAGGACATTGGCGAACTCCCATACAAACTTTAGTCAACTCTTTTTTTAAGCGTCTATAAATGAAAAAAATATGATGGTATAGAGTTTGGAATCCCGAACAACATGGTCATGGTTTTACTTCTCTAGTAAGTCTACAATTAAAGATATTCCAATTTAAAGTTTTGGAGGTTTGTCTATCATAATTGGATAAAACAAGTTACCTTACCTACCTAGTTACCCACCTAGTTGTGTTATCCTTTCAAGGATTGGCCAGCACAAGCAACAGACTAAAAAACTCTTTGTTAGATGTTTTATCCATTATGAAATTCACAATACACACTAGATATAAACTAACTAAAAACAGCACTGTATTCAATCTAAATAATAAGTGCAACTCAAATTCCGCGCCAAAATGGATAACAGTTGTCCAATCAAATTTAGTTTGTAAGTAAGTAATATATTAAAGTTCTGAGTTTGCATGGGGTACCGAAATTTTAAACCCTCTTAAGTGGTTACCTAATCTAAAACGCTGGCGCAAAGCTCCAACAGCTGTGTTTCCACAATCTACGAATAACACACGAAACAAAAGACAGTGTAACAATGCACTCCCGCTCGGTGGCATTCGTAACATTGTTATTAATAATGTGAGGAGTAACAACTCTCCTAGTTCGTCACAGGAGGTGGTTATTTTTTTCGTAAACCGGATCGAATGGTAAGAAGTTGCGTAACTATATAAAAAATAGAAAATGCAAAACTATTTTGTCCTCAGAACGTTACGCAAACAATATACATTGAAATTACGACTTTACACGGATCTAACTGAATAGTTATTATACGTTAGCCTGACTTTTCTTTGATCGAACCTAAAGCGATGTAGGGAAATATAGTATTAGTAAGTAGGTTCATTTTGGCAGTGAAATAATAATAGAAATGTGCTAGTATAGGCAAAAGCAAAGTAGAAATACAAAACCTTGAAGCTACACGAGAGTTGATTTACATTTTAACAATCTGTAATCTTTGAGATAAAGTGAAACAAAATATATTTGCAAAAAACAAATTCACAAGAAAAGGTTCTTAGCTGACAATTGAGACGCCTGGGGCTTCGAAGGCGAAATAAGGGTTTCTAAATCTTTCATAAGAAGAAGCTATAGGCTATTAGTGATAACTGACATTTTAACGAATGGTTTAAAAGGTAACTTTAAACTTTAAAAAAAAGAAAATTCTCACAAATGAAAAAAGTTTATTTAAGGAACTTTCATTAACAGTCATAAACAGTGACGAACGACTTCAGTCATACATTAAAAGTTTATGTAACAATTCCCATCCCAATTAACAATATACACATAATTTACAGTTTTTTTGCATTCAAACTAAAAGCTTTAAGTAGTCCAACATTACAAACTCAAGCTTACTGTTATCGCCTTGATTATCTTAATTCGCTGGTCACACTCAACTTTCGAACTAATAGTGTTGGTGTTAAGAAAGGTTTTTTAATAAACACCCGCAGTAACAATGGCTCGCGCGAACACAGGTGAAGGCGCAGGACACTTTGCGGATATGACGTCACGCCGCCCTTGAACCTTGGCACATTCGCCCTCCATGTACGTTTGAAATTTATGCTCCGCTGCAAAACAAATTGCAGGGTGAAAGCGATTATTTTAACGAACACGTAGGAGTTTCGGTTTTATGACACGAAAAATGCAGTTCATTTTTGAACGGAAAATAGGAATCAATGGTGCACACGTAAGTTGAGGGTGAGTGTGGCATCCTTTTAACTTAGAATGAGAGCTAAAATATGTTTTTAATAATAGTCTGAGTACTTAGTAGTTAAGCAATGACAAGGTAGACACGTACAAGTACTCGACAAGACTAAGTTCATTCTTTATGCGTAGGAATATTTACAGTTATTAGTAAGCCAAGGTGAAAATTAGTACCGAACTTATCTTACCATTTTTTTTTCTTAATGACTTACAGGAATAATAAAGCATTTTTCAGCCCTGTTGCAAGTATGTGCTGAAACTACAATGAACTATCACACCGCGGTGATGTTGATGTGTTCGGGCAAAGCTTAGTCTATTTCAAAAAAGTAATCACAGAGATGCTCGGTGCTGCTTCCCGCCCATAGTGATTCTAATATCAGATTTATTATTAGTATTTTTTTTATAAATTATTCTCATCATTATTTTCATTTTTGTGCACAGAATTTATTATTTAATATTGTTAATTTTGATTATACTTCTAGTGATTCGGGTATGGCTTACACTCATGTGCGACTTGCTAAGGACTTTGGCCTGGTCCTGAACCGCTTTACTAGTTTAAGTTTTATCTGTTTGTATCAATGTCTGTTAAGTTGCCTAATAAAATAAATAAATTACTCAAACAACATATTTATTCACAGCAAAAAATTATTTATCAGCTGTAACAGTACATTATAAAACAAGTGTGCTATATTGGTCATTACAATCGAGGCGGGTTATGAGCCCGAGCTGAAGGCGAGGGCTTAATGGAACCGAGGACTGTAATTACCAATGCACATGCGTTTCATTTGACGTTTCTCAACATACTTGTGAGGAAAACACATTTTCTGAAAATGACTGCGTGTTTTTGTTGTTTTTCTAGTGTATAAATCTTTGGTAAGCCAACATATATTTTTCTTTGGACTTAGATGGTAATAGGCTGTCAATAACATTTTGTGCTTCACTTAATATTTCCGACGGTGTAGACTGTAAATTTAGTTCTTCATTACTAGAACTAGACATATTTTTATTAAACTTACAAAGTAATTGAACAATAAGCCGCTGTATGAATCAACAAAATATAGGTATGTGAAAGAGACGGCAAATTTTATGACGCACCGCTGATTCTCGCTCGCAAGTAAAAATAATAATAAGGCAAAGGACAACAGCCAAACAGCCTATAGATATTAAAAATATAATAAACTAAACAATAATGTTACGAATTAAGTTTAATTTGGTGAAATTACTCCGTGTTTATTTATCTAAAACAGTTTATGTATTCATTAAGTATTCAAAAATGTTTGCCTTTTAAAAAAAATCTAGTTATGAAAACTCTAGGTTGAGATTCCATTTTT
This sequence comes from Scoparia ambigualis, assembly GCA_963921215.1. Taxonomy (NCBI): domain Eukaryota; kingdom Metazoa; phylum Arthropoda; class Insecta; order Lepidoptera; family Crambidae; genus Scoparia; species Scoparia ambigualis. Next base: position 23,670,580 of record OY992522.1, on the reverse strand, counting down.
AAACTACATTACCGCACTAGTGTGTAATAAGCTACATTACGATGTTGTAATCGGTGTAATAAGAGCCACTTTACGAGCAAGTGTGTTGAAAAACATAAAACTGTCTTGTTATATGAATTAACTTTTAACAAGATCGGGAACAACAGTTATTAGGTGCTTCGTAATCTTTGATAAACTATACCCTATTAAAGTTTGTAAAGAAGAAGCGTTGAAAGATATTAGTAGAATTTAAAAACAAATTGTGAAATTTTTAGTAATCGACGTATTTACGTATTTATAAACAGAAAATAAAGAAACTTCGTACATCCTTCTTACACATCACATTATCCAAGGAAAGTGACATGACCTCTCGCTACTTACGCTCCAGCGATGCATAAAAGACGAGCCTTGAATACCAGCCTGCCCGGGAGCAACATCTACTATTGGAAAAAGAAAAGTATTTTTTTATTCCTGATAAATGGCGCTGAACAACGGCGACATCAACATAGGTAAGGCTTGCTATACATAGATAGATGTTTGTATCACACCAGCATGTCGATTCTCTAAGGCTCGATCGTAAACTTGCGTCTCACTTCGACCCTCACGTTCCGATCAAGAGTCACATTTGTGTAGAGTTGAATTTAGAGAATGCCATTTTGATAACTCACTGCGCATTCAGGGGCCCCACTGCCACCTCTTAAAGCAGTGTTACTTTAATCTTACTGTGTAAAATACGTTTGGGGTTTTGCGTAGTAAGATTAAAGGAATACTGCTCTAACTGCCGTACTCAGAGACGTCAATTAAGTTTTAATGTTGTCATTAAAACTTAAATGACGTCTCTGAGTAAGGCAGTAAGAGGTGATGGTAATGCCCCAGGATCGAGTCTTGGATCAAGCCCTTACAGGTTCGCAGTACAGGGTCCACAATAGAGTTAGTAACTATTTTCAATATTATTAGGATTAGGTGTTATCTATTTCATATAAGGGTAAACCGCTGTCCAACAAGGCTACAAACAGTCTCGAGAAGCCACATTCTCGTATCGACAATCTAATAAAAATTTGCTAGACGAGGTCAAAATTCACGACTTTCTAAAATTTATGATGCTATTGAGACTAGGTTCACATGAACTGTTAGGAGAATATCTTTAAATACCTAGATTTTAAAAAAGACGTTTAAAATCAGACTAATAATGTCACGTTATGTAAAATAAGTTTATTTGTCTATGTAAAGGAGAAATATGTGAATAGCATTTATTGTACCTTTTCGCATTTTCTAAACCTAAAAAATAAACCTTAAAAAGAATGCTTTGATTTCTTTTAATATAGATTTTCAGTTTGCCTATTAATAAACCAAATAATGCAGAGCTAAAAGAACTAGATAACTTAAATCTTGGCACCTAGCAGTCTCACTAAAGTGCTAGGTATAGGTAGCCAAGCGCCTGATTAGATTGGCTCACTAACTCTTGTCGGGATTAAAGGGGAATTGGATTTTATTTTTGAATCTACTAAAGGAAAAACATAATTTTTCCAGAGTATGATTAGATTGGACGGTTATGCGAAAATTAGCTATATGTTTATATGTTAGTAAACTGTTAATTTATCAATTTAGAGTAACCGTGTCGGGTAGCGGTGAGAGAATACTACCTACCACTCCCTCTCTTCCCTTGGGTATCGTAAAAGGCGACTAAAGGACTAAAGAACATTTAAAATCTATATTGTGATAAAAGTTCATTATAATTAAATTAAACTTTAGGCAAAGCATTTTCAGACCTTCAAAATCTACGCTATAGTTTCATAAATCAATCGGTTTTCACCAGTTGGCTGATGGTAACTTATATTTAAGCGTCGATGACACGGCACACGAGTTGCTAGTCGGCGAGTATAAAAGCTAGCGAGTGAGCGAGCTTTTTTATAATCGGATAGTCAACCAGACTAAAGATTGAACATAAATCCGAAAGTATAGAGCGGCGACGGGCTCACCACCAGTCACGCTGAGCACATGTGCAGTGCGGTATTTGGTGAAAAATAGACTATGGTAGAGGACTGTTTATGCTATGCTGTCCTCATTGCCTAGATCCTGAGTAACCCTTCGGGGATAATAGTCTTGATCGTTATCTATGCATGTAGTCAACTAGCAAATTGTAAAATAGCCGATGACACGGGGCGAGTTTCCAAGCTGCTAACGAACTCGCTGGCTTGTAGCTCGTAAACCAGCCTCGTGTCATCGGCGTCTCGTGTCACCATAATGGTAACCGAGATCGTGATGACCTGTTAGGAAACTAGTTACAATAAAAATATTTAATACTGTACTTTAATGTTGTTGTAGTTGTTTACGAGAAATAAGTATATCTCCTGGCTATTGACGACCAACGTTGTTTCTTGAATTATCATTTTAATATATATAAGTAAAACTAGAATTTACGTATTGTGAATTCTAGTTTTACTTTATATCAAATATATCAAGAATAAATTATGCAGGCTTTATTGTTGCTATATATTCCCATTTGCAATAGATGGCGGTTTATTTTAAGGTTAATAGAAGGATAACACGCAAGGTTACCATATAAGGTTATGGAGGACCTTGTTTTGAAAGTAGATTGACAAAGTCTTTTCCCTCCGCTTGAACATGTTCTTTTTATCCACTGAGGGTAATTTAGCCTTCACCTCACCTCTCGCACCTGACGGTAAGTGTCGATAAGGCCGAAGTTGGAAGCGCGCTTCACCCGGAATCCTCAACCAGCGATAATATCTAAACTGCCGAAACACAACAATGTTATTTACATTGTTGTTATGGAGCCAGACATTAGGTAAGATGGTGGTAGCTAGTCAGGCGGACTCAACAAGCCCTACCACAAAGATGCCTTAGATCGGCTTAGTCACTAGATCACAGAAGCGGTTGAAAAAATATAACATTTGTAGTTAATAGTCAAATCCACGTAGATTTCACTCTTTGACTTTATAACACCATAGAGTGACAGTATGGGTCATTCAGATTTACTTATCAAAATGTTTGGTTTTCTTAAATAATGTGGTTGTTTACTTCTTAAGCAAGATATCATAGGCTTAAACATTTATTAAAGATATAAATTATGAATGTAATACAGTAGAACTACGGGTGTAAAGCGTTACGCTGCCGTAGCATTGCTACGATCCATCGTAGACGGCCGTAGCGGGAGCAACCATTTTAAGAAAATAATGTTGGTTATTAAATGCCTACATTTTGTAACTGAAAACTGACTCTAAATTAACAACATGTAATTGTACCCTTAATAGTAGAGGATCCGAGTATACAACGACCTTCACCGAGCCGGTTAATGGATGAAAAGTATTTTATATCAAATTTAATGTGTTAAAAAATATATTGCACGTGGGTTGGCTGAAAAATTTCAGTCCAGTATATGATTAATTAAATATTGAAAAATATTTTTTTAAACATTGCACTTGTTTCGATAATAGATAAATTACATAGGTACAAATCGAAAGTATGAAGCCTATAGAATATGCAAACGTTAGGTTGACTATTTTTTTCCTGTCTTAACATTGGGTAGGCAGGTGTAAACAGGCAAGTCAATATTAGTAATTTGCAACCGTCTGGTTAAATAAATAAAATTTATGTTTATTCAAAGATAAGCTCATTACAAAAACACACACCAAACCAGTGAAATATATTAAAAAAATATATATTAATTTAATCATTAAAGGTACTGGACTGAAATTTTTCAGCTAACCCACTCGCGATATAATATTTAATTAATAATTAATTAATTATTTAGCCCAATCTGTCCCACTGCAGGGCAAAGGCCTCCCTCTCCTTCTTCCACACAACTCTGTCTCCTGCTACTACGGGCCAAACATACGAGTAACAGCTATTTAACATATTATGTTTTATAGTAGGTAATGTTGGTCATTAATGAATTGTTAATTTCGTGATATTTATAATAATAAGTAAGTTGTTGGTTGTATACTTTGTTTAGCTTGTAAGTATATGTTTAAGTACCTATAAAGTTTTTTTTATTGTAAGTCCAAACACTTAAAAAAAAATACATATAGATTTTAGTGGGTATCCACGTAAGATCAGCGTCATGGGTTTATCCCATGACATTTTGCTGAGTGGAGGCCCTTTGGTACTTTTATGTTTTATGTTAAGTTTTTATAAATTGTTAATTGTTCTGTTTTATTAGGTTTTATTTTTGTGTTTAATTTAATGTTCTTTTTTTGTAAATTGTACCAATAAACGTTTTTCTATTCTATTATATTCTATATTAAATTTGATATAAAATACTTTTCATCCATTAACCTTCCCGGTGAAGGTCGTTCTATACTCGGATCTTAGACTATAACGTACAAACATCATCAGCCTATAAACGAATACTGCAAAGGCCTTCCCGCATGGACTACATCACATAGGAAGATTGGGCCGTTTCCTACCACGCTCTGGCCCAATGAGGGTTGGTGTACAAACATACTTATCTCGTTGTCATTGAAATTTTTGCATTCACAATGCTATATAGATATAGGATAAAATGTTTACTAAAAAAACAACCAGTCTCAGGAAAGCTCGAATGGGATTCGAACCCATGACCTTTGGATTGCCGGTCCACTGCTCTAACCGCTAAGCGCTTTCCTGAGACTGGTTGTTTTTTTTCAAGTAAACATTTTATAATAGCTTATCGTTTGGGATCTCCTGTTGATACCAAGATAAGTCTTAGACGTAAGATAATTTTTGTACTATATTTTGTTCTGCTTAGTCTATGTCATTCTAAAAGTAGCAAAGCATTTTTATTTAATTTTTTTTTATAATTTTATTTATTATATTTATACTGTGACTTGGCTAACTAGCTAGCTTTACTTAAACACATTTTTTTTAACTACGCCAAGTAAAGTAAAGTTTAATCCGGAAGTCAATACTTCAATCGGTACATGAAAACCTTGGTAGCTTCAATTGAGCTAGTAATATAATAACGTGTGAAGTGTCAGCGTATTTAAGTCTACCATTGACTTTAACAAAGTCAAGCCGCCATTTCCTGACTTACTCCTTCCATATACAACGCCTGCAACGCCTTACATTGTTATAAGTATAGGTAGTCTATTATACTTACCGATATTTGATAGCATCTGGTCTATATTACAAACCAGATTCTAGTGATGTCTGAGTTTTTATAAAAAACACACGTTACTAAAAAATTTTACAAGAAATACTGTGGTAAGCTACATGCTGCTGAAACAAGCCAAAAGTTTACCAAAAAGACTACCGTATATAAGTTATTTTATATAAGCACCGCTCGACATGACATCAGTTGTGAATTCTATATTCACATAGGCAGAGCACTCCTGGGGCTAAAGGTTGGTAGTTGCTTACATGTATTATTTACATGTTCGGTCGTATTTATCTGGAAACCTTTAGCGTAATAGGTCTCGACTTCCACCGACGGACGACCCAACGATCGCAAGGGTTCCTCTCCCAAGAGTGTTTTGTGCTCTAAGAATGTCACAAATTAAAGATCTGTGAAGTAATATCAGTCTTAGTGGCATCAATTGAAGAGATGACTTTATTTTAATGATGGAGACCTTTGCCCTTCAGTAAGACAGTATACAGATTGCACTTTACTTCTTTTTATCTTTAACTAGCGGCCCACCCGCGCCTTCCTCCACGTTAACTTGGAAAAACCGTCATACTTCAGCCATTTAAAAAATAAATCTACAAAATATAAACAAAACCATCCTCAGTTAAAGCTCTGTCTTTTAGTGAAAACCGCATAAAAATCCATTGCGTGGTGTAGAAGAATAGTGCGGTGCCACAGACAGAGGAAAACAGCGATTTTACTTTATAATATGTTATGATAATGATGTAATGATGATGATAGCGAAACAGCTATCGTTATTCGACATTCACCTGTCAAAAAACCATAATTATCTCACGACTCACTCTCAGCATCGCACAGTAGGCCTGGCAAGCGCAACACGAGATATGTCGCGGACGATATTCTCTCTTCCTTCGATGGCGGGAACAACAAACTATCTCGGTTACAGTTGTCAAAACTCGATAAAATTATGTTACATGTCAGGGTTTGTAGACAAAAATACCACCGACAAGCAAAAACGACTATTAAGTCTATTTTTGACATATCGTGTATAGACATAACACGAGAAAACGGGTCGAGAAAATTTTCTCGTGTAGCGCGTGCTAGGCCTACAGGCCTTCTCACATGGATAACAGCACATAGGGAATTGCGGCCATAAATAACCCACCACGCTGGCTTATGGTGTCGTCTTTCCTCAGTAGACGATCCAAATCCAACTCCAATCGTGTGATCACGCCTAATTTAATTAGCCTTAGTTGAGTTTTCTAAACAGGAGACGGAGAGACAGAGAGATCTAACTCGAAGACGAAATAATTGCACGACAAAAATATTCCTATCAGTGAACAATTTAGTAATGCATTAAACTTACAAACATATAAAAAGTGCATCGATTTAAGGTTCTCAAATGAGTGCTAGCACATATAAGCACGCCATCACACCACAAACCATCCAGTTGACGACACGAAGATTCATACAAGTGGAATAGTTTACAAACTCTACTATACAGGGCGTCCCACGAATATGCCACATGGAGGGAAAGTACCCTGAATATTGTAGATGGATGTTGAATACTCTTTTGATTATTTCGCTCCCTGTCGATTTTTTGATCTTGTTGTGGTGGATATTTAGAATAATACGTCTAAGTTCTGCTTGAAGCTCGTGGACACTTTCATACTGGTTCTTGTAAACAAATTTTTTTACATAAACCCATAAAAAAAAATTACGGGGTTAGATCTGGGGATCTCGGTGGCCATCTAATTTGTCCATTTGTCCCGGTCCAGGGATGAAAGTGTTATGTGACCTACTATTACGTATCTCTTTATCATTCTATAATGGAATTTAATTATAATAGGGAAATTATGCGTACTTCTCAAGTGGGTACATTTATTAGTAATAGGTACTTCAATGTCAGTTGTACGTCCTTACTGCAATGTCAGCTTTTCATTTTTCTAAACAAAATTTCACATCAAATGTTAAAATTCATGGTCTTCCTTTTATTTGTGACACTATCATATTTAGCAAAAAATAATCCTTATGATGAAGCCTTTCGATCGGTATGATAAAGCTACAGGTATGATTATTTTTCTCATGTAACGGGTTCGATTCCCGGTTTAACCATGTTATTATTTAAATATCTACGAATGCAGTTTTAATTGTTTTTTAAATTCAAATAATGTCTTCTTTCAGGAAAATGTTTCATCTACAATATTAAGGGTACTTTCTCTCCATGTGGCATATCCATGGGACGCCCTGTATAATACGATCTGTGCCGATTGTTACGATTAAACATTAAATACCACATGTCTTATCTCTATTTAATGTTTAATCTTACTTTCGTTATATATTGGTACGGACAGCCTTTATCTTGATTTTATTACTACGTGACTCTACGCGAGTAAGTTCGTGACGAACCAGCACACGATCCAACGAAAAAATGCATGCAACCTACTATTTAAAAGTGCATCGATTTAAGGCTCTTACTAGAGTGATATCACATTTAAACACGCCACAATCCATCTACTTGACTACCTATACAAAGATTTATACAATGTGATAAGGGTGGTACTTCTAACCCGTTAAGGCTAAGTACTACATCAAAATTCATCGACAAAAAAAATATTAACGGGGGTCCAACTTAGTTTTGAATAATCTATGAAAACATAAAAAAGTGATTTTAAATCACAAAATAATTAAGTAATGATTTTTTTCTCACCAAAATAATCTCAAACATACGAAACAAATAATTGATTAGCTAACCAGTGGCATTAGACCGTTTGCCATTTTTTTCATGTTTGTACGACATATGAAACCTTAGATATCGCATAGCGCCGCAGTAATTGAAAAAAAAAATGGTTATAAATTATAGAGGGAGGGGGTTGGACCCCCCATATAATTTTTTTGTCGATGAATTTAGATGTAGTACTTAGCCTTAACGGGTTAGAAGTACCACCCCTATCACATTGTATAAGTGCAACCTTTATTACAACCCCAACAATAAAATACGACCCAACGAAATAATACATACAACCTACATATTTTAAAAGGGAATGAATAAATGATTGAATTCTATGTTGTACACTAAAGAAACATCAGAAGTAAAATACAACACATAGTTCTTAGGTTCACCTTTGAAATGGCTCTTAAGATATTAAGTCTTAAATAAACTCGCGTCGAACTTAGACGTTTTCCTCCTTCTTTTTGAAAACATTCAGTATATCGAAATTTAATGTTGTTGTTGTTTTCTGTTGTTATTTATTAGGTTATAAATAAATTATACGGAGGAGACCGATGGCGCAACGGCTAGCGCGTTCAGTTTGCGATCTTGCCCGCTAAAAAACTTTCGCAAAGCCGAATAAGTGACCAAATTAAAAATATCTCGAGCTCCTCCGTGCTTCGGAAGGCACGTAAAGCTGTTGGTCCCGGTTGTCGTCGAAAGATGGTAGTTGTTAAAACCCACCAACCCGCATTGGGCCATCGTGGTGGGTTATACCATAGACAAATATTATATATCGTCCTTGGTTATACCCAACCTCTTCATGTGATGTTTTCCACGGGGAAGGCCTGTTGCCAGCAGTAGGACGTTAATAGGCGATGATTTTATTTGATTTGAAATCATACGATGCTGAAAAATATAAATTCAAAGTTTTTTAAGCATCATAAGCAAGCAAGAGCATAAAGGGTCACAAAATAAAATTATTCCATATTTTCTAACCAGAAACTAGACACTGGCTAAATCACAGTACTTATGCCGTAATCAGAAATTGAATTGAGGGGTTTCACAGGAGTGCATCATACATAAGGGTGTTCGTTATAATAGGTAGCAGAATAAATATTACTAATATTGATTTATATTCATTTATTAGAATATATTCAAATATTAGGCACACCTAAGAAATTGGTATCTTCTAAAATATATTAATTTTCACAGTTAACAAAAATTTACATAATGCGCCATCTATTGAAGCCTGCGTAAACTTACTGTTAGTACCGCAACTGCCGTAAATTGAATTGTGTTTTATTACAAGGAGATAAGATCTAATATTATTGTTGAGCGCTGGATTGCATGTCCATAACGAATTACTAACATTTTTCGAATTCAAACGTGATAATATAATAATAGTAGGTACGCGGCCGGTTAAATTAGGTAGCAGAATAAATATTACTAATATTGATTTATATTCATTTATTAGAATATATTCAAATATTAGGCACACCTATTAAATTGGTATCTTCTAAATATTAATTTTCACAGCTAACAAAAAGTTACATAATGCGCCATTTGTTGAAGCCTGCGTAAACTAGCTAGTAGTACAGTACCGCAACTGCCGTAAATTGAATTGTGTTTTAATGCAAGGTGATAAGATCTAATGTTATTGTTGAGCGCTGGATTGTCCATAACGAATTACTAATATTTTTCGAATTCAAACGTGATAATATTAGTAGGTAAGCGGCCGGTTTGCTAGGTGTTGTTTTGATATTGTTGTTGTACTTTTTGGTGTAGATAATTGTGTGTACATAGTTTTATTTATAATAGGTAGGTAGTGTTTTAGATTTAGTTTATTACTTAGATGTTTGTTAATAAATAATAGGTTTGGAAATGATAAAAAAAATGCTGCGAAAAGGCCATTTTTTTTAGCTATTTCAGTGATGTGGACGATGTTACCAAAAAGGCTGTGTGTGTAGTGTGTGTAAAGTACTCACGAAGGAAAGTCCAATGAGTTTCTGCTCGTTTGCCTACCTCTTTTATTAAAAAAAAATTCATTGCTTTTAAATAAACATGCTGTGATTTAGATGTATTTTTTGTGTGTTTGTATTGCACTTTTAGTTATAATATTTTTTTTCTCCAATCATAATTATATGGAAATCAAGTTTCTTAGGGTTAATAATATTATAACAGTTATCATTTACAGCATAATGTATACTGCAACGAGCCAACGAACGCTCGACGAAGTTTTTGTGGTTATTACTAATGTCCTACTAAACTAATAATTAGAGCTTATAAAATATTGGGTTATTTTGAAATAGCATATCGTTATAACGCGTTGGCAATATGTAGCCGTTGTGAACACTCCTCATACAATATAAACACTGCTCAAGCCGTCCATTCGCATCGCACTGCGTCTGTGCATGCAGCAAAACGTTCCAACCTTGACCTGATGCAGAATGTCGTTAATGTAACATGGACAGACCGACACTTTGCTTAGCAGTTAGCATCGCTACAATTTTCATGTCATACTAGTCACTAGTTCAGATATGTGAAACGTTAGCTTTAATACTAGTAAGCTACGTAAGTTTATATTAATTGGTGTAATTAAAATAAATTGTTTCAAAATGGTTTTTGTTATATTGTAATAACTATAACGCAAGTAGTATTAAAATGTATATTGATTGAGCAATATTTAAGAAATGGAACATTATGATGAATTATTTCAATGTTATCTTTCGTTATGATCAATTTATTGAATCAAATAAATAATATTTATAGTCAATTTCTTTCGATGGTGTTTTTTGATATTTTGTTTTATACATTAGCAAAATTATTGGAGTCAACATAATGACTTAAGATTTTTACTCAGCATATTTAAATATCTTGTTTTTAATACAGTTTTACCCGTACAAAGTCGTTTTTTCAATATCATGTTCCTGAGTCATGTATAAAATAAATATAACAATAAAAAATCTTTTGTGGTCTGGTTGTACGTTGTATAGTGCTTAGAATGTATAAATAAATAAAATTAAGTACAAAAAAAGTAAAAAAAGTTTTTTGGCGATTGTTGCAGAGATGGAAATCGTGTCTGAGGGAAAAAACTTTCGATTGGTAACTGAAGAAGAGCTCCCAGCTGTGGCCGACATTTTAGTGCAGTATATGCCTGAATCTCTAAAGGTGATTAATCATTTATTACATGCATACCACCCCCTCTCTTCCCTTGGGTGTCGTAAAAGCGACTAACGGACTAAAGACTCCACATACATCCAACAGCATAGAGCGGCAATGGGCTCACCACCTGTCACGCTGAGCACATGTGCAGTTGCTATTTGGTGAAAAGTGGACTATGGTAGAGGAGTGCTTTTGCTGTCCTTATTGCCTAGTCTCTGACTAATCCTTCGGGGATAATAGTCATGATTATATATATGTATGTATGATTCCTCATATAAGATAATGACGTCACCAAAAAGTAATCTCAAACTAATATTATTGATTTGTCCACAGTTTCATCAGACGATTCAAACATATCTAAACAATAAGGTGTGGGACTTCCATTTTTATGTAGCGAAGAATTGGCCCGAGGACCCGATCTGCTTGCACTTCCCCGGCTGTACTAGTACGGTGAGTTGAGACTATTAGCAAAATATTTTTACTAGGCTTAATATACAGCTACTTAGTAATGGTACAGACGTCATCATTTCAACTTCCTAAAAAGTCAAATTTCTTCATTATAATTTGAACTTCGTCTATTAGATTTTATACGACCTCCTTGGTCGATTGGTTTGTACACCGGTTTTCATGGTGTCGCCATCTCTGAGGTCCCGGGTTTGATCCCCGGTCGGGTCAATTTAGAAATCATTGTTTTTCTAAATTGTCTCGGGCCTGGGTGTTTTCTATGTATAATAAGTATGTATTTAAGTATGTTTATCCGTTGTCTAGTAACCATTTAACAAGTTTCATGACGAAGCTTCTCTTGGGCTAGATAATTGGTGTGAGTGTAGGATTTTTTTATTGTTTTATTATACTTAAGGATCAATATCCATTGGAGAAATTTGACAGTTTTGGATAAGTCGATCTTCTGCAGGCGCGTGTACCTTTTTATACCCGATGTTTCGACCGAGCTGCCCAGTCCGCTCGGTCTCACTTTCTCCGAAACGAAATTTCGGACGTTTTTCGTTTGCCATTTATAGCGCTTTCCGTTATTTTTGTAATTTTAAAAAATATTCTAAAAAACAAAAGAGCTAAAGATCAGGCTGTGTTGCATTGGGAGAGGCCTATGTCCAGCAGTGGACTAAGACGGGCTGATTATGATGATGATGATGATTCTAAAAATTAATAATCTAAATGCCTAACCTATTTTGTATGAACGAAATTTCTGAACGAATGGAAACCGCTGTTAATAGTAAACGAAAATCAGCCGAAATTTCGTTTCGGAGAAAGAGAGTAGACCCTCTGGTCACAGGCCACAGACCACATTCACAGGCTGACAGCTGTCACGTTGATGCATACCTTTGTACGGCAGTCTTTTTTTACCGTCACATTATTTACCCTACTTACAATGTTGCTGCCCATTAATTAGTAGTGAATGAGTGATAGTTTAAAAGTTGATAACAGTGCCATGTTTATAGAGTTTACGAGACTCGGAGCAGTACTTAAAGGTTTTCAAGAAATAAAGAGCGATCAAAACATTATCTTAGTGAATACTTATTGAGGCCTTGTTTTACAAATTAGTTAGTTTCCGCCCATAACTTTACCTGTGGTAATGAAGTTTGTCACAAAGTGCAGTTTTCCGAAGGAATAAACCTTGATTCCGGGGAATGTTCAATGCGTGTATTTAGGACATGCTGTACAATATTTATCCAAAATCCGATCAGCCGTATCTGCGTAATTTTGGAGTAAACAAAAAGGTTTTATATTTTCTTTTAATTTAGTGCCTTTCCGAAACTACACATGTATAGGAACTACAACAGCATTCTTACGAATTTTATAAAGAAGAGTGGGTAGTAGAGATAAGATTACATATTTATCTAATTGATCCTCTCCGGTGAGGTCAACTTTACTCAGCATCATATCAGCAGCATATTTCCGTTCTCTCTTTAAGTTTTTATGGGCAAAAGGCAGGTAGCATTAGAAAAGATCGCGTCTCGCAGCGTCGAGAGATACTCATCTTCACTCGAGTGAAACGTTACGTTTTCGTGTCGCTCTTCGGGGAAATATTTTTGCAGAAATCTTTTCTGGAAGCTCGCCTTAAAAAAAATTGTACTCCCAAATAGTTACAAACGCAAAAAATGTTGGTGTAATTCAAATTTATTAATTAGTTTTGAATGTCTCGCTGCCGGGCTCAGGCATATTCTTGTAGTAAGGTAAAGTAGAAAACAGTTTTTATTCAAGTAGGCTCACTCTCAGAAGCATGTTCAAATAGTCATGAGACTCTACCACCGGCTCGGAATGCAGTATTTTATCGAGACGAAGACCGGCAAGAAACTTAATAGATAGAAATTATTTGTACATAAATATTATACAATTTGAACTCAACACTTAACACTTAAAGTAGAAAATCGATTAAAGAAGTTTAACCGTTTTCTTTTTGTATATAATAGTGATTTCTAAGGTTTACGCGATCACTTCCCATTGAAATTAAACACTTTTTATGGATGAACTCACGTTCACTAACTACATATTTTATAGTTTTATTTTAGTCGTTTCGAACCCTTTACAGAGTCCATGGTCCCAGAAAGACCTCAGGACTAAAATAAAACTATAAAATGTGTAGTTATTAAACGCGAGTTCATCCGTAAAAAGGGTTTCATATCAATATATAGTGTTGTTGTGTGTACTATGGGAAAATGTCAGAATCAAGCCGCTCAGACACGACTTTGGATGTATTAAATTAATGAATCGTGCCTTCAGTTGTAGTTGACAATTGCCATTTTAAGAAAACTGCTGAAATGATGGGCATGTCAACCTTATGTTTAGTTTCGCCTCCCATTCCGAGACCTGTCGTTGATAATCATATTTCATTATTCAAACCAAATCCTACATGGATCGGCGCCATCAATCCCCTTTTTATTTTGGAGGAGCTTAAATTGTAAACAACTTCACCATAGTTTAAGATTAGGGTGTAGTGCGCTTCCACCTTCTGCCTTATCACCAGTTATATAAGGTACATAATAGTATCTAAGTTCAGGAGCTAACTTTACACATTTACAAAAAATACATATTCAAGCGTTAATAAAACTTCGTCATTGGAAATCTCATTAGTTCATTAAATTAATCAGATAATTACCAGTTGAGCATTAAAAATGGCAAAATATCGTAGTCCACCCCCGGGAAATCATATTAATTGAGTTGATGTCATTTTAATTATCAGTGCTCAACACGCAATGCAATTAATGATATTTATTACAAAAAGATCTTTTGGGCTCTGAATTCACCAGGGGTCAAAGTAGAGAGACATGTTTCTGGCTTATAATTTGTTAATAAGTACCTTAAGTGAACTCACACACGTCTTACAAAAGTACGGACACCGATCCCTTCTTTTGCATTAAGGACGGTCCTACAAAAAAACAGTGTCTGCCTCTTATCCGACTTCCGTCAGATTCGAGTGTGGGGTAAAAATTAAACATTTTTTGATGTGATATTTATTTTTTTATTTTATTTGCGACACAAACAGGTAGATAGCCTTAACTACAATGCAAAAAACTTAAAATAACAGATAACATCTAGATACAACCCATACTCTTGCTTGTTATGTGCGTTGAGCGGTCAGAAAGAAAGTAGGAAAGTCGGTCATGCATGAGGGCTGTTTACGGTTATTCAATATATTTTGGAAATAAACTGTTTCCGGGGGTTGAACTCATCGCTTGCTGTCCGTGGCACAGAAAGAATGGTACTAGATTTTTTAGTGGCTAGGCCACCACTTTCCTTGAGCTCTTCTAACTGGGTGTGGATAGGAAGGAGAGTTCCATATAACTAGAGGCCGCCCCTGGCCTTGGTGTATGCGTAAGACGGCATTTTACCAAGTTTGATAAAGGGCAAAATTGTTTTTTTTTTGCGCTTGCATTTATGGCTCGCTTTATCGTTAGACGCAAACGCGCGACGGGATGCAACAATCGAACAACAGACAAGGTCGAGGCGCGAACGCCTTGCCCATACACGTGTGTATATATGAATATATATATATATATATATACATACATATGTCTGTACATACATTCTGTTACACGTAAATAAATTACACAATACACACAGAGGTGGCACGGGGTGGGGACTGACGGGCCTTAGAAACTAAGCAAAGGTTTGTGCATATAATATCAGTCTTACTCGACTTTTTATGGTTTCTTGAAATACATATTTTCACGAGAAAACCGCTATCAATAGTATCCTTCTCTCAATCAGTAAAAATCCAGGTTACACTAGATATTTGCACAAATTATTGTAAATTATTGTAAATAATTTGTTTATTAACATTCTACATCTAATTTCGCTCTAATAAGTATCGTCTACGTCTCGCCCTTGTCAGTACTATTGCCTTGTCTATATCGGCTTCGCGTTATTAAGATAAATAATAAGTACGGTAATATGGTCTTTCATAAATATTAGGTTAATCAAATACTTAGAACTTACTACGAAAGAATTTCCTAACGAGTATGATCATACAAATAATAATTTATAAACCTACGAACTTCTCCCTATGTGCCATTGTTTATTGTCTTTTCCCAGCTAAGCGAAACTTTCTTGATGGTAGTCTATTTACAAGATAACCACTGTTTTATGGAACATTCCTTTATTGTTCGTTAGACTGAAATTATAACAAAAAAAGTTCAGTTATTAGGGAAAGTTTTAAGCATAATTTAGCCTTATTCGATCGTACTTTAATCTAACAAATTTTTTAGTGACAAAAAATTAAGTTGGTTGTAAAACACGATATTTTAATATCTTTTTTAATTGTATCGTTCCAGCCGAACTGTCTGCCGTATGAGAGCGTGACGGTGTTCTGTCCGTCGGAGCGCGCGGAGCTGGTGGACCTGGTGACGTCAGAGGACATCCTCATCGACCTCACCCAACCGCTGTACCTGAACTTCACGCACGAGGCCATCGTGAACCGTTTCGAGAGGCACTATGAGGCGCACGACAAAATCACCGGGGACGTGTACGTCTGTGATAACCCGCCGACGGAGGCCACCACTGAAGGGTTAGATGTCAAACCTCTTTGTTAACTTTTAAGGTTTTTCAATCTTATTCAACAACTTCAATGGCAACTATGAGAATTCATACTACGAGTGTAGCAGTGGTAGCAAACCACTGAAGGGTTAGATGACAAACCTCTTTGATAAATTTCAAGGTTTTTTAACCTTATTTAAAATTTTTGTTGCCTACAAACTATGAGAATTCATACTGGTAGCTATTGTAGTTTGTTTTAGTTGATGGCGAATAACTTTGTTAATAATTCGGTAAGATTAATTAACGTCGTAGGAACGTAACGTAACCTTACTTACGTAAATTAGGATCAGGATATGATAAGACTGCATGACATCCATTAAGGAAATTTCGTTCATACTGTTTACTACATTTCACCTGTGGAAAGAAGATAAGAAGCAGAACTTCCACTTAAACTTTAAATGAATATTACTGCGTCCATTTAAACCAATGACACTTTTTCTAATTTTCAGTAAACTTTCCTTCTTTTAGAACAAATAATTTAATTGCTGCTATGCGATGCGGCACAATCGGGAGTTTGTAGATTAACTTTTATCAATGTAAGCTAACAAGCTCTTCGCATTTATTTGATCTACTGTTCTATATTTTAGTTTTCACTGAGAAATGAATTGTATAAAAAAATTATTGAGACGTCTTATCCAATTTAAAATTATGCCTT
This sequence comes from Scoparia ambigualis, assembly GCA_963921215.1. Taxonomy (NCBI): domain Eukaryota; kingdom Metazoa; phylum Arthropoda; class Insecta; order Lepidoptera; family Crambidae; genus Scoparia; species Scoparia ambigualis. Next base: position 23,653,936 of record OY992522.1, on the reverse strand, counting down.
TAACCGTCAGATTGCCATCGGACGTGGAGCTAGTTCGCCTGCAGCCTGAGCACATGAAGGCGGTGTACGACCTGTACCCGGCCAGCGACATAGAGTGCCGCGAGGTGTTCGAGAAGCTGGTGGCCGAGCTGCCAGCCTACGGCATCTTCGTGGAAGGAGCGCTCGCCGCCTGGATGGTGCAGTCCTACTACGGCGCCATGTTCTCCATGCAGACCCGCCCCGAGTTCCGCAGGAAAGGCTACGGCATCTACCTCGCGCGGCGGCTCACCAAAGAGGTCGCGGCTCGCGGCTACAAGCCCTTCGTCGTCATTCGTCCGGAGAACGACGCCTCCCGCTCGCTCTACACCAAGCTCGGCTTCGAGAGGCGCTTCAGAACGGTGCGCGCCGTTTTGCGCCCCCGCTAACGCGTTGAAAGTTGATCACTAGCAGATTTTATTTTTTTAAGACTTTTAAAATCAATCTAGCTTGCGATCTTTGATCGCTTAGAGAATTTTAGTAGTAGCTTTAAGATTAGCGGCTGCCGTTCTCGGTCTGTAACTACCCTCAATTAAAAAATTTAAAGTCTGCCAATAGCGGTTCTAAAGGTTTCCTGATTATGAACTAATGACAACGAAACGATTTTGATGATGGTCATTTGTGAATGTTTCCTAGCTTTGCATTTTCTTCTGCTTCTGACAGACACGAGAACAGTCGCCGCGAGCTGCGTTCTCTTGCGCAAGCCTAGTCACTGATCTCAACGACTCTAACGTGCCAAGATGTGTCCTGAACCTGTTTTACGATCCGTCAATAGTCTATATCGCTAGTTCTGTTAAACAAATTGTTCATTACTATTATGAAACAACGTCTAAAGTGTCGATTGGATAGTCAACATCTTTGTTAAAAAAGTTATTCTAAGTAACAAAAGTGATAAAAATGTTTGGTGATAAGCTAAGATTTGATGATAGGTTCCGCTATGCTCTTGGCATCGTTAGCTTCTCATTTAGGCGATCGCTTTATAACCACTCGTTGATCGTTCGGAAACTCTTCTGTCTCATGGTTTATGAAATTATGGGACCCGTTATGACCTGTGTGTGATAAAACGTTTAGTGATATGCATGTTGAAATTGACGTGCGATAGGACATGAGAAAGACAGGTTGCCGCAACGCACTCCCCCAGTCTGCACAATTCGAAAAATAAAGCACTATCAAGTTATCTGACTAACGCAATAAGATAATATAACGTAATAACGTTCTCGGACATTTCCAAAATGGATATATAATTTCGATCAACCGATATTATTTTAAATTGTGATATAGAAAATGAAGATCTTATGATGATTTTTCTCGGGTGGAAAGCTGTTATAGAGTTGTGCTCTATATGATTATAGAGAGAGAAAAGTTGAGAACTGAAAACTGACTTTAGAAATCGCGACTACCCCAGCATCATTGCAACTACACACAAAACTCAGATTATTACCAGATGGCATAGTGAATATATTTTATACATTTATAGCTAGAGCCAGTTTTCAGCTTTAGCTTTTCCGGATAGACTGGATTTTTTATAAATCGATTAGTAGTTTGTTGGATAAAAAGAAAAAAAACGTCATTTGAAATTTCATACGAAAAGTAGATAGGTAGGTATTTTAATACGGGAGTATATTTTACAACTATTACGATTTATCTATTGGAGATTTGCTATGCGTATACCATGATGCTTAGGTATTCATTTTAGTTTTATTTAATTTAAGTGAAAGGTATTATTTCTATCGTGTGATATATTTATTGCTTACATTAGACACTTTGTACCTTAATTTAACTTTATGTACCTATTTTACCTATTATAAAGACTGGCTTGTATGCATAGAATTGAGTTACCAAGGTATGATGCAGAATACAAAAAAACTGTTTCTAAATTGTTTTTCAGGGTGTTACTGATTATAATTTTCGCCATGATGTGTATACTTACTTGGTACATATTTTAGTGATTTAAAGCAGGCCCGCTAATGTCGTTAAAAGTAAATTCCTTTGCCTTGCTAGCAGCTTCAACCTACAGGGCAAGTACTAAATAAACTACCTACGACTGTTTAGCATCGATAGCTCATTCAACGATAGTTTCATTTGATGGAATACACTTTGTTTGTGCCTATTATTTATAACGAGAAGCGAAATTTTACACTTACATCATTATTTCTATAAAAACTATTATTAGCCTAGTGAGTTTTTATGATATATATATAATTTGGTGACGTGACGGTTAATGTAAAATTGGCAGCAAATAATATTGTCAAGTTTTGCTCAATACAGGGAGCTTCCATCTATTCGTTTAACTGAATCTGTTGTTTTTGAATAAAATTACGGCCAAATTATTAACTATCGGCTAAAGTTTGTTATAAAAATATGTGCTTGTCTCTAGTCGCGAGAGATATGGGAACTATCTCGTAGGATAACGATCACCACTAAACATATTGTACGTATTGTTTTGTCGTCATGGATTTTTATTGAGCGGATGACATCGATATTCATTCATTTCGAATAGGAAGACTAGAAAGAATAGCTGCTTAATCAGGAGGTAGTGGACGGAGCAAATTGCTCGCAGAACTGATGCTCTGAATAGCGACCGAAAGGTGTTATGCTATCCCTCCGACAAAGAACACAATACGAACTGGTCGCTGTGAGAATGTTATAGGAAATATTCCCAGCTGCAGATGATGATAAGTGTATCTATTGGAAGAGAGATGACAGTCGTGTTATTCTTGGTGTTAAGACATTGTGCAATCGTGGTCACCTGCTTAATTGAAATCAGTCATTACAACATCATGCTAAAGCTTTCCTACTTCCTAAGTGGGTGAATACCTACATGTCGAATAAGTAGTTCGTGATTTCTTAAAATTATTAACTCTAAGAGCATTTTTTCCAGAACACTATCCGTAATTAAATCGCAAAGGACACCATGTTCCGTCCTATTGAATGCAGTAATAATGATAAAATCAGAATATTTTTAACTTCTGCGAAATAAAAAGAATGTAGTGTCCGTTCTGTATTGTTTATCAGTTTATCACTTCTTACCTACCTTGCAAAGGTATTGAGAACAAAAAATAAAAAACCAAACTATCGACAAATGTGTTTTATTTGTAATACCTACCTACTTACGAGTTTTATAAAAACAGCAGATTACAAAATTAGTCCCTTAGTAAAAGTTACTTATACTACCCGGTAGTATAAGTAACTTTTACTACAGTAGTATATAACCGGGTCGCGTTGCGGTAAAAGAATACCACCACCCTTTCTTATCCCTTGGGTGTCGTAAAAGGCGACTAACGGACTAAAGACTGCACATACATCCAACAGCATAGATCGGCGATGGGCTAACTACCTGTCACGCGAAGCACATGCGCAGTCGCTATTTGGTGCAAAGTGGACTATGGTAGAGGACTGCTTTTGCTGTCCTCACTGTAAAAGTAACTTTTACTATAGGACTCCTTTCTTCCCCATATCGGGATGTCACATTCTTGCCTACCTACATAGGGCTACAATAGACATCCGTAAGGGGTAAGACCTAAGTATATAGTTCTATTATTATTTACTAGTATTACTAAAACAAAAATTGTATGACATTGATTGAAACAGCGTGAAACTAGATGAGTATTTTTTTATTTCACGTTTTGTTAACGTGATCGAATAATGAATAAACCTGGGCATAGTGATGCCTGTTACTGTCTTACTCTTCTTTAACACAATGTTCAATTGTAATTAACGCACTGCATAAATAAACATGGCCTAATTAAGCTCTACTTGTTCTTACTCTACTGTGGGTTTTAGTTACACTTGACCATGGACCTTAAAGGTTCATGCACTGTACAGTTCGATAATGAAAAAGAAAGCGCACTTCATCCGAAACCCTAACAGATATTGCTTGCCCGAGCCGTAGGCGAGGGCTACAAGAAAGCAAAGGCTGTAATTATTAAAGCGCACGTATGTCATACGACGTTTTATAACATATTTGCGAGGAAAACACATTTTCTGAAAATGAGTGCGTGTTTTGTTGTTTTTCTAGTGTAGTTTCTTTGGACTTAGATGGTAATAGTCTGTCAATAGCATTTTATGCTTCGCTTATTATTTCCGGTGGTTAGACCGTAAATTTAGTTCTTCATTACTAAAACTAGACATATTTATTTTTAAACTTTGAAAGTAAATAAGTATTGAACAAAAAGCCGCTGTTTGAAACGAAAAAATATAGGTATGTGAAAGGTAGGAAGTCTTTCCATCCAATCACTTGGATGTCGTAAATGGCGACTAACGGACTAAAGACTGCACATACATCCAACAGCATAGAGCGGCGATGGGCTCATCAAAATAATACTACCAACCCCTCTCTTCCCTTGGGTGTCGTAAAAGGCGACTAACGGACTAAAGATTGCACATACATCCAACAGCATAGAGCGTAGATGGGCTCATCAAAATAATATCACTAACCCCTCTCTTACCTTGGGTGTCGTAAAAGGCGACTAACGGACTAAAGACTGCACATACATCCAACAGCATAGAGCGGCGATGGGCTCATCAAAATAATACTACCAACCTCTTTCTTCCCTTGGTTGTCGTAAAAGGCGACTAACGGACTAAAGACTGCATATACATCCAATAGATCGGCGATAAGCTCATCAAAATAATACTACAAACTTTTCTCTTCCCTTCGGTGTCGTAAAAGGCGACTAACGGACTAAAGACTGCACATACATCCAACAGCATAGAGCGGCGATGGGCTCGTTAAAATAATACTACTAACCCCTCTCTTCCCTTGGGTGTCGTAAAAGCTACTAACGGGCTAAAGGCCTATGTTGTCCATAGATTCAAATGATTACTAATTTTTAAATTACATTACCGCACTAGTGCGAAACTTATTACATTACGATACTGAAATCGGTGTAATAAGAGCTTCTTACCGAGCAAATGTGTTATAATAGTACATTATGATATGAGTGCGGTAAGTTGAAAATTACAGCCGAGGCGATATTGCTAGCCCGAGCCGTAGGCGAGGGCTACAAGAAAGCAGAGGCTGTAATTATCAAAGCGCACGTATGCCATACGACGTTTTATAACATATTTGCGAGGAAAACACATTTTCTGAAAATGACTGCGTGTTTTTGTTGTTTTTCTAGTGTATGAGTCTTTGGTAAGCCAACATATATTTTTCTTTGTCCAACAGCATAGAGCGTAGATGGGCTCATCAAAATAATAACACCAACCCCTCTCTTCCCTTGGGTGTCGTAAAAGGCGACTAACGGACTAAAGACTGCACAAACATCCAACAGCATAGAGCGGCGATGGGCTCATCAAAATAATACTACCAACCCCTCTCTTCCCTTGGGTGTCGTAAAAGGCGACTAACGGACTAAAGACTGCACATACATCCAACAGCAAAGAGCGGCGATGGGCTCAACAAAATAATTCTACCAACCCCTTTCTTCCCTCGGTTGTCGTAAAAGGCGACTAACGGACTAATGACTGCTTATACATCCAACAGCATAGAGCGGAAATGGGCTCATCAAAATAATACCACCATCCCCTCTCTTCCCTCGGGTGTCGTAAAAGGCGACTAACGGACTAAAGACTGCACATACATCCAACAGCATAGAGCGGCCATGGGCTCATCAAAAAATACTACCAACCAATCTCTTCCCTTGGGTATCGTAAAAGGCGACTAACGGACTAAAGACTGCACATACATCCAACAGCATAGAACGGCGATGGGCTCATCAAAATAATTCTAGCAACCCCTTTCTTCCCTTGGTTGTCGTAAAAGGCGACGAACGGACTAAAGACTGCATATACATCCAACAGCATAGAGCGCCAATCGGCTCATCAAAATAATTCTACCAACCCCTTTCTTCCCTTGGTTGTCGTAAAAGGCGACTAACGGACTAAAGACTGCTTATACATCCAACAGCATAGAGCAGCGATGGGCTCATCAAAATAATACTACCATACCAACCCCTCTCTTCCCTTGGGTGTCGTAAAAGCTACTAACGGCACAGAATAAATATACCAACAGGCTAAAGGCCTATGTTGTCCATAGATTCAAATGATTACTAATTTTTAAATTACATTACCGCACTAGTGCGTAATAAGCTACATTACGATGCTGAAATTGGTGTAATAAGAGCCGCTTTACGAGCAAATGTGTTATAATAGTACATTATGATATAAGTGCGGTAAGATGAAAATTACAGCCGAGGCGATATTGCTGGCCCGAGCCGTAGGCGAGGGCTACAAGAAAGCAGAGGCTGTAATTATCAAAGCGCACGTATGCCATACGACGTTTTATAACATATTTGTGAGGAAAAAAAGTCCGAAAAGGCGACTAACGGACTAAAGATTGCACATACATCCAACAGCATAGAGCGGCGATGGGCTCATCAAAATAATACTACCAACCCCTTTCTTCCCTTGGTTGTCGTAAAAGGCGACTAACGGACTAAAGACTGCATATACATCCAACAGCATAGAGCGGCGATGGGCTCATCAAAATAATACCACAAACCCCTCTCTTCCCTTCGGTGTCGTAAAAGGCGACTAACGGACTAAAGACTGCACATACATCCAACAGCATAGAGCGGCGATGGGCTCATCAAAATAATACTACCAACCCCTCTCTTCCCTTGGGTGTCGTAAAAGGAGACTAACGGACTAAAGACTGCACATACATCCAACAGCATAGAGCGGCGATGGGCTCATCAAAATAATACTACCAACCCCTCTCTTCCCTTGGTACTAACGGGCTAAAGGCCTATGTTGTCCATAGATTCAAATGATAACTAATTTTTAAATTACATTACCGCACTAGTGCGAAACTTATTACATTACGATACTGAAATCGGTGTAATAAGAGCTTCTTTACGAGCAAATGTGTTATAAAATATCTTATGCCTATTTAGCTATATAACCATAGCTTGCAAACATTTTAGTTTAAGTTTCATTTATAAGGTAAAATTATTACATTTCAATATTTATCTTTCTAATTAAGTATCACAAAATATATTAAAACAATTTTTATTAATTTACTTTAATTCGCTTATAAAATATATTAATAATTAATTAACTAATTACGACTGTTTATAGTTTTATTAATAAAATATTACAAATAAAACTGTTAATCGATTTATTAATTTTCAATACACTTGCTCGTAAAGTGGCTTTAATTACACCGATTTCAGCATCGTAATGTGAAAAAATAATAGCCAGCCATTATACAGTCAATCCAGATCGCGATCCTTGATCGTGATCAGTGATCGCAACATTATTTTTTTGTCTCTCACAACGAAGCGCATGCCGTTCTTTTTTAAATTTGGCGCGAAAACAAGCTTTTTAACAACAAAAAAGTTAGGCGACTTTTAAGTATTCTTTAAAAATGGAGAAAAGCGAGTTTCGAGTGCTAATTAAACACTATTTTTTTACGTGGTAAAACTGTTAAGCAGTCCGAAAACAAATTGAAAAAGTATTATGGTGATTCTGCGCCTTCTCATGGGATGGTACATAATTAAGTGGTCACTGAATTTCTTTGTGGACGTACTACCACCACTAATCACACGGAGCGCCCAGGACGGCCGATTTAGGTCACTACGGAGGGCATGGTTAATAAAATTCATGATATTGTTTTGACAGACCGTCGAGTGAAGATACGCGAAATAAGTGATGCTGTGCACATCTCGACTGAACGAGTTTTTTTATATTTTGCATGATATTCTGGGCATGAGAAAGCTTTCTGCAAGATGGGTGCCGCGTTTACTAACAGTCGACCAGAAACGAAACCGTGTAACAGCTTCTGAGGAATACCTAGCCATGTATAATCGCAATAAACTCACTCGTTTATGCGTCGGTACATAACAGTTGACGAAACGTGGGTCCATCATATACACCCGGGACTAAGCAACAGTCGAAGCAATGGACTTCTACCGGGGAACGTGCCCCAAAGAAGGCAAAACTGTTTGCTCGGCTGGTAAAGTGATGGCCACAGCCTTTTGGGACAGCTTTAACTTAAGAGAATCACACTGTAGTACGTTTATATTTTGACTTATTTAACTACAAGATACTATGAAATACTGAAAGCTTACCTGTGAAAAGTGATGTTATTACACTTCTTTTGTTTTTCAGATGTGTTGTTGTGACACAATTTAACTTCACAAACCGTCATATTTTTTTGTATTCGCGAGACACGTTCAGCGCACTTTGTCATTGAACACTACGGAGCGGTCCGGCGTTTGGAGCCATTTATGGCTCCGATTAAATAGGCGCGCGGACTTGGTTTCTATAGCGTTATTATTCTAAGTATGCTGCATTGTTAGACAGATTTAATAAAAAGTTGATCAAGAAACGACCGCATCTAGCAAAGAAAAAAATTCTATTTCATCAGGATAATGCACCGGCCCACTCGTCTGCAATCGCGATATCAAAAATAAACGAATTATTGCCACACCCTCCGTATTGGCCAGATTTAGCCCCCTGTGACTTTTCCTCTTCCCAAACATGAAGAAATGGCTTGGCGGGCAAAGATTTTCGTCAAATGAAGAGGTGGTAGCCGAAACTGAGGCCTATTTTTCAGGGTTTGTGAAAAAATATTTTTTGATGGGTTGAAGAGGTTGGAACATCGCTGGACTAAGTGCGTAGAGTTGAGAAGAGATTATGTAGAAAAATAAAAATAAAATGTAAAAAGAGTATTTCTTTTTCCAAAGTCTTATCAAACCGCCCACGTATATTTAAAAAAAAATCTTCAACTTTTTTGAGATATTTATTTAAAGTTTATGGTAAAATTAGTAATCATTTGAATCTATGGACAACACAGACCACGCCCACACAGTCCACGCTTCAGCAAGAAACAACTGCACAGTCTGCACATGTGCTTAGGTGATGAGCCTTTAGCCCGTAAGTTGCTTTTACGACACCCTATAGGCTAGGGAATAGAGGGGTTAGTAGTATTGTTTTGATAAGCCCATTGCTGCTCTATGCTATTTTATGTATGTGCAGTATTAGCAAGGGAAGAGAGAGGTTGGTAGTATTATTTTGATGAGCCCATCGCCGCTCTATGCTGTTGGATGTATGTGCAGTCTTTAGTCCGTTAGTCGCCTTTTACGACACCGAAGAGAAGAGAGGGGTTGGTAGTATTATTTTGATGAGCCCATCGCCGCTCTAAGCTGTTGGATGTATGTGCAGTCTTTAGTCCGTTAGTCACCTTTTACGACACCCAAGGAAAGAGATGGAAAGACTTCCTACCTTTAACATACCTATGTTTTGTCGATTCATACAGCGGCTTCTTGTTCAATACTCTTATTACTTTGAAAGTTTAAAAATAAATATGTCTAGTTCTAGTAATGAAGAACTTTTACAGTCTACATCGCCGGACATATTAAGTGAAGTGAAGTGAATGGAGGTTAAAGTTACTCGCATCCGTAGGTTTGTAGGTTTACCCTAAGACCCTACACGTGACCCCTGGGTGGTGCTAAATGAGTGACACTGACTGAGTGGTAGAGCCACGTTGCGTTGCAGCACGCATTGGGCCGGCTCGCCCGGGGTAATACCACCCTCTCACGAATATCCGGCGTGAAATAATGGCACTTGGTGCTGTTGTGTTTCCTCCGGCCAGTGAGATTTCCGAAGGCCCCTCCCCCCCCCCCCTCCCAAATTCCTATTCCTTCCTTAACCCTATTCCTTTCTTAAAGGTCGGCAACGCATCTTTTGCAGGTGTCCATGGGCGGCGGTGATTGCTTTTCATCAGGTGACCCGCCTGCTCGTTTGCCTCCTTCTGATATAAAAAAGTGAAGCACAAAATGTTATTGACAGCCTATTACCTTACCACAGTGTTAAGAACGTACAGTGGTCCAACGCCTTTGAAGTTGCGCGAAATGCTGCCATCGTCTATCCATTCGTCATTGTCGCAGGGTTGTCACATAAAATATTTAGTCTATTTCATATTTTGCGTAATGGTAACTAGGTACGTTTATGTAATAATTTTCTATTGACAAATTATTGTAATTTAATGTGTAATGTCATAAAAAACAAATACTTCTTTTAAAATGGTTTTATTTCTACTGGGGGTTTAAAAAAAAGGGGAAAAAAACTTATTTTTAGCTTAAGATTGAAATAACTGAATCCGACACCCAAAACACTGACTACCCGCGGGGGGGGGGGGGCTGCCACTTTACGCCGTGTTGGTTTGTAAACCATGGAAGTGATACCAATATTGATATAATATAAAAAAGTCACGTTCGCCATCTTGGATCTCGAAATAGATATTGTATTCGAAATCGGCATCCCCGAAAACTATGGAAGTGATACCTATATTTATTTTACATAAAAAAGTTGCGTCCGCCATCTTGGATCTCGAAATAGATGTTGTATTCGAAATCGGCACCCCCGAAAACCATATAAAATAAACATACAAATAATATCCATATTGATTTTATATCAAAAAGTTGCGTCCACCATTTTTGATTTCGATTTTAATAGCTAGGTAATTAAATCTTGCCTAAATGTAAATATTAGCGAATTTTAAAATGGCGTTTATCCACAAATAAATCATTTGAAAAAGACCTTACGCATTTATTAACTTTCATTTCTAATAAAAATAAATCAAAATTAACTACACGCGCTTTAATACAATGTGCCAGCCCACTCCTGCCTGACGCGTGTGTCCCCAGTGGAGTGTATGGCGAGCCCCAGTCGCGCCGCGCCCCGCCCGCCCCGCACACCCCTCACGATTGCCTTTCCTCACAAAAGTGTTGAAAAACGTCGTATGAAACGCATGTGCATTGGCAATTACAACATATTTAGTCCGTAGATTTACCCTTGAAGCCCTACACGTGACCAATGGGTGGTGCTAAATGAGTGACACTGACTGAGTGGTAGAGCCACGCTGCATTGTCCCGGCTCGCCCGGCGTAAAACCACCCTCTCACGAATATCAGGCGTGAAATAATGGCACTTGGTGCTGTTGTGTTTCGTCCGGCCAGTGACGGTTTCGGAGGCCCATCCCCCCCCCCCCTCTCACAGTTCCTATTCCTTCCTTAAAGTAAGGCAACGCGCCTGCGATTCCTCTGGTTTTGCGGGTGTTCATGGGCAGCGGTAATTACAGTCCATCAGGTGACCCGCCTGTTCGTTTGCCTCCTTCTTTTATAAAAAAACCCTCGGCTCCATAAAGCCCTCGCCTTCGGCTCGGGTTCATAACCCGCCTCGATTGTAATGACCAACATAGCACACTTGTATCATAACATAATATACTATTATCAGATACGCAGATGCGTTACCGACCTTGAGGAAGAAGTAGGATCTTTGAGGTAGGAGTGGGAATTGTTAGAGGTTAGGGAGAGATGGGTCTCCGGTACTTTCACTGACCAGACGAAACACAACAACAACGAGTGTAATTGTTTTACGCCGATATTCCGTGAGAGGGTGGTATAACGCCGGGCGAGCCGGCCCAATTTGTACTAAAACGCTGCGCGGCTCTGCAACTCAGACAGTGTCACTCATTTAGCACTAACCAGGGGACGTGTGGGGTCTCAAAGGTAAACTTACGGACGCGAGTAACAAATTGTTTAAAGCGCGACCACAGATTAAAGATGAGTGCGCGACGCTGTAATTTTTCCAAGGCAATGCGTGTCCGTGTGTTGGCTGGCTGTTGTATTTTTCACTAGTTCTCAGCACGAATTACGAATAGACCGGGGGTAAGCGTTAGCTACTTTAGTAGTGAACATTGCTTCGCTACTGAATTAAAAGCCGATTTTTCAATAATCTTTGTCAGATGCAACGGATACCACTTACTTACTTGTTTGTGAAATTATTATAAAATCATTTTGAATACGTATTGTCTTATGAGTACCTTATCACTTTTCAAATTCTCTCAAGAAGTCCAATTGAGATCTCAGTAAAGTTTCACAGCTTTACTGAAACTCGAGGGTTTTGAGGGAATATCATTCACTACTGTATTATCACTCATTATCATCTACTATAAGCAAAGAAAAAATTTACTTTTTACAAGCAACAAGCTCGGCCGCGATTTCGTCCGCGTAAACACGCAAACGAAATCGACATAAAATTTTAGAATTAATTAAATAAAAAATTAGCCAAATAGGTGCAGTCGCTCTAAATTGATGCGCGTACAAACATTTGTGGCAATTGATTTTTTATTATTATAGATTAGGTAGTCTTATTTTACAATGGCTAAATGTGCTGACTGCACCAAGCCATTACTTATGTAAAAAAATGTTAATGTCATCTTGCTGTCAGTGAGTGCTACATGTCAAATTCTTTGCAAAATGGCAGCCACACATGTTTAAAAAAGCAAATCGTGGTGTTTGTAAGCACGCTAAATGTCTGTTTTTCTTTAAATTATGACGAGTTTAATCAAAAAAATTGAACTCTTAATAAAGAGAGAAAAAACTACTCCAGAGAGGAAAGAAAAAGATGACTCCACAAAGACTTCAAGTGAGATCCTTTCTGAACTATTTGGCGCTTTCAATGCTGATCCACCAAAAATCGATGAAAGCTCCCTAAAAAAGTCTAAGAAGAGCAAAAAGAAACACAAAAAAGATAAGAAGAAACGGAGCCGAAGTGCCAGCAGCAGTAGTGATTCAAATGACAGCGATTATTCCCACAAACGTAAAAAACGAAAACAAAGTAGATCTAAGAAAAGAAAAGATCGTGATCGTTCGCCTTCTAACGGCCGCTCAAGAACACCTGTATTGGTTAAACCTGATCCAGAACATAGCGTAAAGGTTGAAAAAGATCTTAAAAAAGTTGAAAGTGTAAAAAAAGTTATTGAGGAATCTATTTCTATTAAAAAAGAACTTAAGATTGAGCCGAGCAATGAAACGGTGTCAATTAAATGCGAAGACAAGAATTTTATTGAAACAAGTTTAATTCCCATGCCAGAGTCTCCTACCAAATTAGATGAAAGTGATTTACGGCTGAAGCTAGAAAGTAAGAAAAATGATGAAAGCCAGTCCAAAGGTAAAATACAGATCAAAAACTTAAAGTTCAGTGCTGTTTTTGAGGAAACTGTTAAACAAGCTGAGGAAGAAGCAAGAAAGAAAGCTGAGAAGTATGAAGAAGGAGAATACACTGACTCATCAAGTGAATCTGTTAAAGAAGTTATTGTTAATTCACAATTCCCTAAGAGCTCCGATCCTGGTGGAATTCTCAAACAACAAGCTGCAGACGAGATAAAAGTGTAAGATATATGTTTTTATTACACACTTCAATTTTATTGTCCTTGGATACCAGAAATATTCTGATAACATCATTGGTGTCCTACTAATATTATTTTCAATATAGTAACTGCTCTCACCCTTAAATATCAGTTAACTAACTTATCAGTAATTAATTTTAATACCCATTAACTCAATATTAACTTTCTCAAATAGCTTCCTTATTCTTTAACTACTCCATGATTTTCTCATTAAACCTTTCAACCGAGGCTGTACACTGATCAGTGCACTGCCTCAATGAATAGAATTTCTATTTTGTCTAGTGGAGCCGCATTGTATGTGTTAATGTTCATATTGGATATTTATAATATAGAGGTTAACATTAAGGCTAGTAAGCTTATGGTTTAAAATTTAAGTAGATAAAGATCATATGCCTGACCTGGCTTGTTATAAGAATTGAGCCGAAATTTTTACGACACCTTTTCCAAATTATAATTTGTTTGCAATAGTAAGTTTTATGAGTATATTTATATCAACAGACCTGAAGAAGAAAAGAGCAGTTCTAAAAAAAGCAGCTCAAAACATACAGAAAGTTCACACAAGTCGTCACGAAAAGACAAAGATAAAAGTAAAGAAAGAGCTAGCAGTAAAACACGAAAAAGGTAAGTGAATTGTAGTTTAATTGCTTTTAATACCCAATTAAAAATTATACGAAGATGAAAGCACACTACACCCGGAATCCTCAACTACTGAGAAACTGGCTTTCTTATCTCTAGCTGCCGGAACACAACAGTGCTACAATACAAACATTGATGTTATGCAACTTATTTAAATTTAGCTACCTTAAGGCCTGTGAAGGCCGTGAATAAAATTCATGATTCGTCTTGTGGCTCTATTAAAAATATTTACAACATACATAGATCAAGAAGCAAATCAAAGCTATCATGTTCCCACTCCGCATCCCACAGTGATGACATTCATAAGTGCTGTAGCCAAAACATGGCCTAAACTGAATAAATGATATTGATTTTTGATTGATTTGAAATTTACTTCTCTTTCTCTGACAACTAAAAGGTGTTCTGAATCCAAGTAAAAAAAAATTATGGACGATTAGAAAATTGTTACAATTATTAAGTTTACTTTAATAAATATAATTTGAGTTTGATTCTTGATTCTCGCAGACACAAGTCGAGCCGCGACGCGCCACGTCACCGGTCGCGGTCGCGCCACCGGTCGCGGTCACGACACCGGTCGCGGTCGCGTCGCCGGTCGCGCTCCAGGGTGCGGCCGCGTCATCCGTCGCCGCGGCACAGGGAGAGAGAACGGGGTAGGCGATCGAGGTGAGCATTAGTTCTTTCATGATGTTTGGTGAAACATAATTATGTAGTGCAATGCTTTTACGGTCCGCATTGCCTAGTCCCTGACTAACCCTTTGGAGTCGTGGGTATATTATTCTTAAAGCCAACATGACATTTCTTTCTGGAGTGAAGCTAGTAAGTAAGCCTACCAAAATAATACCAATCCAATAAAGCAGAGCATGTAATAAGCTCCTGATTGTAACTTTTAGGTGTCCATTTCTTAGAACTGTTTTAACGGGACCTAACACAATTAATTTTGTAATTAAGTACATATCTACTTACTGCTTGACGTTTCGGCCGTGGTCACAAGCGAACTCGCTTGTGACCACGGCAAGTAGATATGTACTTACAAAATTAGTTAGGTCCTGTTAAAACAGTTTTATTGCAATGCAACGCCATAGTTTAAAGTCTTATGTCCATTTCATTTAATTTAATTCCACAACAGCCTACTTCTGTCTTGACGGTAAGGTAAGGCCAAAGATAAATGTGCACTTCAACTGGAAGAATCAAAGCACTGAGAAACTGACATTCTTAACACTTACTCGCTTAATGACAACATCATCATATACTCCAGGCCTTATCACATGAACACTAGCACATGGAACATACGTACTACTTATATTTCTAAAACGCCTATACTTCGCGTATGAGCGTATGATCCGCGCTCGAATACCAACCTTGCAGGGAATACTAACGCCTTGCATTGCAGGGCTATGTTCGCGATTAGTACTTTATTTTTTTGTAACATCTATGTTCAACATGAAGCGAAAAATATCCACAGCACAGCACTGCACAGCCACTATAATATAAAGAGGTCCGCAGTTGGTGCTGTACTCCTGTAGCGCATTAAAGCGCTTTAAGAATTAAGCCTAGCTTGTGAGATGTTTGTAGGCTGTGTTGGCATTTATTTTCAGACTCTTTCAGTTTAGCAGGACCACCGTGCACCGGGCACCGTGATGGATCGTGTTATATTTGCTGTCCCTTTATTCATATATAGAGTCTACACTATTGAGACAAACGCACGGCTGCGGTCCGTTTGTCGTACATAGGCCAGAATACCCTGGTTGTTACTAATAGTCTGTTTCAAGTGTTACTTGAACCATGTTGGTCCTGCTCTAAATGCTTATGGTCCTGCACTAAATTGTGATAATTTACGTATTTTAAGTCACTTGTACTAGGCGCTGAATTAGTTATATACATTAAAAGAACTTATGTAAGTTAGCCTGATAATGATTGCACAAGGTCCTGGCCTTGATGAAATTTGAAACAAATTCTTTAAACAATAACAAACAATACATAAATCTAATGACTCCTAAAAACATATTTTTTAGCCAAAATTCTTAATTTTACACATGAAACAATAACTCTTACATGAAAATATTGGTATTAAAATTCCGCAGGGCACCCCCTTCTTTAAAAAAGTACTTAAATTTTAGTTTTTAACACAAGCGCATGATGGTTTTGCACATTTCGCAGAATAAAAACATTGCTCTAATTGGTCTGAAACTTTAAAGCAGAATTGTTCTAATTATAAATATCAATATGATTGATTTTGCTTTGAAGTAACTTTGTCGGTTTTTGCGATCACGCGGCACCCCCTTAATTGAAAGCAGCCTTACACATCACAGCAGATCACCGAGCGGCGTGAAGCTAGCGGACAGTGAGAAGAAACGCCTGCTTGAGGTGGCCCGCCGGAATGCCATCAACATGCTCAAGAACGGCGCGGTGCCGGCGGGCGCGGCCGCGCTGCCGCCGCACACGCGCAACCAGGTCATGGCGGCTATACAATCGGGAGGTCAGTGTGATTCTTAAGCTCGACACTCACGGTCAGTTAAACTGATCAGTTGAATAACTGATCAGTTAAAACGATCCCCACTCACTGGCTTCAAACCGTCCTTCATTTCTCGAGCGAAGGGCAGTGTGACCATCTCAACAATGGCGAATCTGCCCGACACTGGCAAAAAATCTGCCGCGTTTTTATCGCAACTTCAAAAAGACGATTTCTCGAATGTACTTCTATACTTCTCATTAAAGGTGCTAGAAAAAGTAGCTAAATTTAGCTGCAGTTTTCATAAAATTGTAGCTGCTTGGCTCCCAAAAATAGCTAGATCTAGCTGATGATGACTGATGGCAAACGGATGTAAGCACGCGCACTCACGGTCAGTTTGAACTGGTGCAAACGAACTGAAGCTAGCGGATTACGGTCTCCCTGGAAATATCCGTGGGTTGTCGTCAGTTAAAAATTTCAACTTGAGATTTCACACTCACGGTCAGTTTTTGAATGTACGTCAGTTAAACTGATCAGTTTAACTGGCCGTGAATATCGAGCATTAAATGGTATCCTATTCGAATTGATGATTTGAATAATACAGGATTTTTTTTATTAAAACTGTTTTAACGGAACCTAACACGATTAATTTTGTAAGTAAGTACATATCTACTTACTGCTTGACATTTCGGCCGCGATGCTGCAGCCGTGGTCACAAGCGAACGAGCGAACCGTTAAAACAGTTTTAATGCAATGCAACGCTATAGTTTAAAGTCTTATTTTTTATATCATTCAGTAACGTTAATTAATAGACATAATTTTAATTTTTTTTAATTTATTTATTATTTATCTAATTTGTCCGGCACAATAAAAAATAACCCGTGGATACCGGGCGAACGAAAGGTCACGTGTAACGTAAAGGTAACCTAACCTAGGTATCCTGTGGTATCGTAATGTGTCAGAGTACAATTGCACGGTCCCTGGTCGATTGACCATGATTAACGGTATTTTAGTGGATATGTTTGATCAATTTTAGTTTCTTTACTTTTCACTTAAAAAAAATTAAATTAAATCTGTAGCTCTACATTAAGTTACGGTATAATTTAAAGAATTATGTGCACATAAAAAAATCCTGTATTATGGAATGAATGGAATGAATTCTATGGTTCGGGTGCAATGAGCACTTAATAGAGGGAGTCGATCACTTGTGAATTTGTGATATGTAAAATAATAAAAAATTTGATTTTAATATTCTGCCTTCCCACTTAGGGTGAGATTTATAGAGCGTGCTTACGAGTAACTTTGACTTTACTTATGGCGAACTTGGCTCAGTGCATCCTAAGTACGAGCTTTGATTTCGAATTGATAGTCTTAACTGTTTTGACAGAAAGGTAACCCGTAAAATTTAAAAAGGCTCGGAAACGCCGCCGTAGAGCTGTTGAGGTAGTGTGCTTTTATTCACATTCGGTTAATATCTAAGTTTTTCGTAAGTCACCGATTTCGGTGACTTAACCCGTGCTAAGCCTGTGCTGAGACAGCGTCGAGGCATTGATTATAAATTCCAATTTTGTCTTAGCTCGCAAGATAAGTCTGAGTAAAGTATAAGTACGCTCTATAGATCTCAGCCTTAGACGACGTTACATGAGGAGGTTGAGCCATAGCCCATAAACCACCACGCTGGCCCAACGCGGGATGGTGGGTTTTAACGACTGCCATCTTTCGAGAACAACCGGTACCAACGGCTGTGCGTGCCATTCGAAGCACGGAGTAGCTCGAGATGTTTTTAATTTGGTCACCCATCCAGCGACCCGGCATTGCTAATGTTGCTTAGCGGGCAAAATCGCAATCGAGCTTCTCATTCCTCCGCCTTTTAAATGTATGTAATTGTAAAGATGGGGAGAGAACAACAATTGACAACAGAAAAAGCCTTTTAAAAAAATAATAAAGCAGAATAGTGCCACACTAGCTGTCCTCGTTGCTTTTTCATTTGAGCCATGGTGTCTACAATAACCTAATTATAACCAGGATATAATTATTATGTATCTTAAACCATCTACGAAAGATGATTAAGAGTGGCATCATGTATAGTTAGATGTAGCCGTAGCTCCTAATACTTCTAATATATAGTAGTAAACCATGAATTCTTCACAGGTAAATCTGTTGACGAGCTGACAGACTTCTGCAAGCACTTGTCAAAGAAAGAAGCATTGGGTGAACTATCTTCAGTCTCCTCTCACGATGAAGATATGAGTGAGAATGAAGACACTATTGCATTCCATCATCCGTTCCTTGTAAAGGAAAAAGCTCCTATCGTTATGAATATAAGGGTGAGTTCACTGTACCAAACAGCTTATAGTTAATTCTGTTTTAAAATTAAAAGTAAGATAAGTCCTACAGAGTTCTACCATAGAGAATAAAGTTTGATTAAAGTAATAAGTGGATAGAATTCTGCTTTGCATTTGATACAATTAATTATTGTTGTTAATTGTTTATAACTAAAATTTGATTGATTTCTACCTTTTTCGTTTTATACGACTTATTGTTTTGTTCAGAAGTGAAAGCTTTTGTTAGTATTTAGCGCCTATAATTCAACACCACCATGTGATTTTTAAAAATTATAAAGCTTTCACTTTTCCGTAGGTGGACAAATTTGTTTTATAATAAGATGCTGTTACATGCCAGGTGTAAACTCATCATACTCGTACTAATTTTCTAAAGGGATATGAGTACCTACCACGATTTCTCGCTCAGTTACAATGTCTACAAATTGTCTTAACTCTTTCGAAACAATTTCTAGGGTGGAGCTCCTTTACCAATAAAGTCGACGACTCTCGTTGTCAACAAGGACGAGCTACGGTTACAGTTTCCAGTCTCATCCGGATCGCAGCATAGAGAGAAAGCATCGGAATGGGTGCCCGTCTCACCGCCTAAGAAAGATATGGTAAACACACTTAATTGTATAATCCTTTGATGTAACTTTCATACACTGTTTTAATCTTTTTTTTTATCGTTCTGGGTAAGCGCTTAGCCTTTATCCCACCTTTTTTTTTTATATAAAAGAGGGAGGCAAACGAGCAGGCGGCTCACCTGATGGAAAGTAATCACCGCCGCCCATGGACACCCGCAAAACCAGAGGAATCGCAGATGCGTTGCCGGCCTTCAAGGGAGGAATAGGTTTAAGGAAGGAATAGGAATTGGGAAGGGGCCTCCGGAACCCTCACTGGTCGGACGAAACACAACAGCACCAAGTGCCGTTATTTCACGTCGAATATTCGTGAGAGGGTGGTATTACGCCGGGCGAGCCGGCCCAATGCGTGCTGCAACGCAGCGTGGCTCTACCACTCAGTCAGTGTTACTCATTTAGCACCACCCAGGGATCACGTGTAGGGTCTCAAGGGTAAACCTACGGACGCGAGCAACTTTAACCCCCAAAGCAACTTTAACCCCCAGGCCTGACGATAAGGCCGAAGGTGGAAGCGCGCTTCACGCGGAATCCTCAACCACTTAAAAACTAGCTATCTTATCTTATTTCATCTTTTCTCCAAACTAGTTTTTACTAGATTAATGTTTTATATTTTAGCGTTTTATAAACGCTTAAATATACTTAAGTAAAGTTTTTACTAGGCGATGTATATGTCAGGTCAAAAGTTAACTAAACCGACGTACGCATTTGTAACAGAACTAAGGTTGAAAGTTAAGTTAGCTTGTAGGAACTAGACGAAGATTACGATATATTCATTTTGTCATAACAAAACTAGTTCAAAACTTGACTGGGGTTTGGACTGTTACATAATATATTATTTAAATCTATACTACCGTTAACTTTAAAATGTTTTTTTTTACAGCAAATAGCTAAACTGAATTCCAAACCCACCAAGACTGATCTCCCAGCTGAGAAACCCAAGTAAGTTGACACTTTTATGTTTTAATAAAATGCTCTGAAACTAGTAACCATATAAAATTCTCTTATTTCCTCCAGTCCATTATGGACATTTGTCCTTATATTAAGCGCTGTAATTTCAACGATTTGTTAGCCCGTAGGTCCAATACGCAATTCGTCCATTTCGCATTTTGCCGTTCGCCTACTACTCAATTCGTCAATAATTTGATTCGACCATTTCGTGAATCGTCATTACGCAGTTCGTCCATTTCGAGATACGTCTTTATGCAGTTCATCCATTTCGTGAATCGTCATTACGCAGTTCGTCAATGAGGAGCTTAGTCGTGAAACGAATTCGTTAATAAATCCTGCAGTAGGCTTGATTTTTAGGATTCCGTACCCAAGGGTAAAAAAGTGACCCTAAGTAGTACTAAGACTCCGCTGTCTGTCTGTCTGTCTGTCACCAGGCTGTGTCTCATGAACCGTGATAGCTAGACTCTAATTTTTGTTTAAAAAAGGGTATGGTATGTATATAAATAATAAATAATATAATATGAAAACAAACGAATTTATTTATTACTATAAATAAATAAATACGTGTTGTACCAAATACGTATTGACGTAATACACGTTGGACGAAATGCCTTTTAGACGAAATGCTTGTTGGACAAAATGTATATTGGACCAAACACGTGTTGGACAAATAGATGTCGGACGAAATGAGCGTTGAAATACAATTTGGGTTAACTGAGTATTGGACCTACGGCTAACAAATCATTTAAACTTTATTTCCTTTTAGGTAAAGTGGACGATTAGAGTGGATGAATAAAGACTTTATCATAAAGGGCCGCTTAATAAAGAGCACAAGCGCCAACTGTCCACTAGATCAAATTTTGTGATTTCAAATTATAAAACAAAAATTATTATTATTACATGTTCTTATTTCGTTTTTCTTTGTACACAGAGAGCCCCTGGCGCTGCCGGCTCCACCAGAGAAAACTGCCCCCGCTTACCTCACCGGTTTTACTTCGGGATCCCGTAAGTCTTTGGCACTTTCAAATTACAAAAAACTTTGTTTGATAAAGGAGAACCGGCGTTTTATGCTTAAGTTGTATACTTTTTAATTTTTAATCTGTAATGGCAATGTCTCTTGACAAATGTCAGTGTACAGCCGCTAGCTGTCAAATCAAAGTCACTGACTGACTGACGTGACGGCATTGTTGACATTTCACTTTTTTAAAAACAAAAGAATTATGATTTATGCAGCCACGTTAGACATTTTTAAAGTAACATGTCTGTCGTAACATGCCTTTTGAAGACTCAGTGTTTCCATATCAAAAATATTAATAATTAAATTACTCTTATCCGCGATTCGATAAAAATAAGACAGAACTTGGTTTTAGGTAGCAAATAATATTAGCTTTACTTTATGGCCGAATTCTATTGTATACAAGTTTAGCATTTTTTCTATGGGAAGTGCCGGTTCTCCTTTGTAGACGCTACTAGTTTTTTTTTTATATATATATAAGAAGTAGGCAAACGAGCAGGCGGGTCACCTGATGGAGAGCAACCACCGCCGCCCATGGACACCCGCAAAACCAGAGGAGTTGCAGATGCGTTGCCGACCTTTAAGAAAGAAGGAAGGAATAGGAATGGTGAGGGGGGGGGGGGGAGAAGGGGCCTCCGGAACTCTCACGGGCCGGACGAAACACAACAGCACCAAGTACCATCACTTCACACCGGATATTCGTAAGAGGGTGGTATTACCCCGGCCCATTGCGTGCTGCAACGCAGCGTGGCTCTAACACTTAGTCAATGTCACTCATTTAGCACCACCCAAAGGTCACGAGTAGCGTCTCAAGGGTACAATGGAATGGACAATTAATGGACTGTTAAGTGAGCCGTCTGTTAAGCATGTTGTTTATTAATACACCCATATGATCCCAAAGGAACTCCCGGCTTTTCAGCATTCCACTGACAAACAATAATGTAACTCGGAATGGTCCCATCAATATAATGTGTAAATTGTACAATGATCTTGACTTGTCTTTTGATATTTTCCATCAAAACATAAACCAATTTAAATATGCTCTTTCCCGAAATACTTAGGTATAACTCAAAAATTCCTATTACTTGTTCTTTTTATTTTTAATATAATAATTTTTAATTGTAAGTTGTATACAATATAAGGCTTTCAGATTTACACTAAACTTTCTGTTCAACTGTAATAATATGTATTTTTTTAGTTTGTAAGCTGCTTTTGTATCTTAAGTAAATAAATACATACTTAAATAAACCTATGGACGCGAGTAACTTTAACCCCCAAAACTAGTGCATTAAGGTTACTAACAAGAGAGGTTTAACAGCATACATACATAAACTCACGCCTGTTTCCATAGGGGTAGGCACAGACTATATGAATCGCCATCTGCTACGGTTCTAACACACTTCTTTTGCATCATTTAAACCCATCAATCTTTTCATGCAAGCCCGGCTGGTTTTTAGTCTCTTTTTAGTACCAGATGGCCCTATTCCTAAACTCGTTACACATTTTAAAGCTGCTGTGGAGTATCATGCTCTCATTATTCTCCACAGGTAAAGGTATCCTATATGATACTGCCCGTATACAAATTTCTTTAAAAGTATAAATTTTGTAAGCATTTAAAAAAAGTTTATATTGCAAGCTGTGGAGTTTATAACTCTCATTCTTCTCTCTCCACAGCTAAAGGATGCCCTGAATGGGTAGAAACCATAAAATTATTGTACGTTTCACAAGTATTTTAAAAGAAGTTTTTTTCAATAAAGGATGTTTGACTTTGTTTTATAGTCGACGTTCGACGACCTCCTTGGTCGAGTGGTTTGTACACCGGTTTTCATGGTGTCGCCATCTCTGAGGTCCCGGGTTCGATCCCCGGTCGGGTCAATTTAGAAATTATTGTTTTTCTAAATTGTCTCGGGTCTGGGTGTTTTCTATGTATAATAAGTATGTATTTAAGTATTTTAAGTAAGTTTATCCGTTGTCTAGTAACCATTTAACGAGTTTCTTCGAAGCTTCTCTTGGGCTAGATAATTGGTGTGATTGTAGGAAAGATTTATTATTTATTTATTTATAGTTTTGTCTTAGAACATAATGTATTTTCATTTATCTGTCAGAGCTAGCGTCGGTTCCTGCGTTACCGGCGCCGGGGCCGCAGGCTTACCCGCCGGGCGTCGATCCGCCCATTATAGTAAGTGCTATAAATACTGTTTCTTTAATAATTTATTTTATTTTATTTATAGTTAATTACAACTAGCAATACTGGTATTTTTTTTGTTACACTATATTGTGCCCTTTCAGGGTATCACATGTCTACTGTACTTACATTTTTTATTCTACAACGGGTAAGCGCTTGGCTTTCATCTCACCTGATGGTAAGTGACGATAAGGCCGAAGGTGGAAGCGCGCTTCACCCGGAATCCTCAACCATTGAAGAACTGGCAATCTTATCTCTAACTGTCGTAACACAACAATGCTATAAACATCGTTGTTATGGCGACAGACAGATAAGATGGTGGTAGCTAGCCAGGCCGCCTTAACAGCCCTACCACCAACCAAACCGAACCCGGGACCTCAGGGTCTGAAACCGGTGGCTTAGCCACTACTCCACAGAGGCGGTTAAATTTTTTTTTAAACCACCGATAAAATACCATGTTATATGCACATACGACAATATTGGAACGTTTCATTCTACGTTTAAATCGTCAAAAATAAATTATTAGCAATTTCCTTTTGCGTTGTGTTTTAGAGTGTGGTTGTCATGTAAACCATTCTAGACACACTATGATGCATTACATATTATAAAGTTTCTACCGCGTGGTTCCCGTTCCCGTGGGAATATCGGGATAAAAAAGTATCCTATGTGTTAATTCAGATTATAAACTATCTGCATGCCGAATTTCATCCAAATCCATTCAGTAGTTTTTACGTGAAAGAGTAACAAACATCCATCCATACTTACAAACTTTCGCGTTTATAATATTAGTAGGAAAGTCGTCGTTTATCTGTGTCTGTGGAGAGCCACAGCTCTGCTTCTTTCTTTGAAACCACGCAATGGATTTTATGCGGTTATCACAGACAGAAAGAGCGATAACTGAGGATGTTTTTTTTATTGTTTATAATTGAAGATATATTGTACAAAATGGCTGAAGTATGGGATGTTTCAAAGTTAGCGTGGACGAAAGCATATTTACCATTCTCGCCACACAATTACGTATAAATCTAAAGTTTTATACTGACAGTATTACTGTATATTTGTTACAGGACGTTGCTGCAATAGTATCTCAGAAGATAGCAATGATTCGCAAGGAGCAAGAGCAAAATGAACTGGCTATCACGGCAGGCATAGGCGTAAGTATTTTCTGTAAATCGTTTAACTCCTAAATCCTATTCGCACCTGTGCTAGTAATTTAGTATAGAAGCAACGAAACATTGCATCACTATTTTGCTTATCAAAACCAAATTTTAAAATAACCTACCTAGAAAGAATACTACAACCTCCTCTCTCCCCTTGGGTGTCGTAAAAGGCGCCTAACGTACTAAATACTGCACATACATCCAACAGCATAGAGCGGCGATGGGCTCACCACCTGTCACGCTGAGCACATGTGCAGTTGCTATTTGGTGAAAAGTGGACTATGGTAGAGGACTGCTTTAGCTGTCCCCATTGCCTAGTCTCTAACTAACCTTTCAGGGATAATAGTCGTGATTATATGTATGTATGTATTATATATATTGAGTTGAGGAGCTCGATGGCGCAGCGGCTAGCGTGTTTGGTTTGCGATCTTGCCCGTTAAGAGGCCTATTACATCTCGACTGCGATTTTTGCGTAAAATGGCCAATTTTGGCGTTATGGATCTCAGAAACAAAAATACATTAACAATTATGACTTATTGAATAGTGTAGAATAGCTATTGGAATAGTGCGTAGCGGCCTCGATTTTTGTAAATTTTGCTTAATTTTTTAATTAAAGCCAAAATTGCAGAGAAAGATTTTCATAAAGTGCGCGAAGGCACTTTTTTGAACTCATCGATTGAACTACTGTTATAAACAAGTGAAATAAAAAAATATAATGTTATCTCTTATATAGTCGAATAGTGCGTAGCGGCCTCGGAATTTTTAGATATCATTGGTTTTATATAGAAAAAAAATCTTATTCTAAACCAAAAAACTTTGAAAATTGCTATAAGTTAACTGTGAATTTCTCCTATCTACGATAATATTATTGAGCAAAATTTATACCAGAGTAATTGTTACTTCATGAGGAATACAAATTTTATAATGAATTTATTATCCTATTTCGATAAAAACGATAAATACAACTGCGAAATTACTACAAAATGCGATGCGCCGGCCGTCCGAATTCAACTTATGCTTACAGAATTGAGATTTGTAATATTATGCACAAATTTATTATCCTATTTCGATAAAAACGATAAATACAACTGCAAAATTACTTCGAGATGTAATAGGCCTCTTAAGCCGTTGGTCCCGGTTGTTGTCGTAAGATGACAGTCGTAAAACCCACCAACCCGCATTGGGCCAGCGTGGTGGGTTATGGCCCCACGTGGGAATCCACGTGCTATTGTCCACGTGGAGGCCTGTGCCCAGCAGTGGGACGTTTATAGGCTGATGTTGATAATAATAATAATAAACTTTCCTACACTCACACCAATTATCTAGCCCAAGAGAAGCTTCTTAATGAAACTCGTTAAATGGTTACTAGACAACGGATAAACATACTTAAATACGTACTTATTACACATAGAAAACACCCAGACCCGAGACAATTCAGGAAAACAATAATTTCTAAATTGACCCGACCGGGGATCGAACCCGGAACCTCAGAGATGGCGACACCATGAAAACCGGTGTACAAACCGCTCGACCAAGGAGGTCGTCAATGATGTATGTATAATTGATATATTCACAGATAATCTGCAAAAATTTAAACGTAACATACTCACTTCTTTCTCGCCCGGGTCTGTTTAGTTAGCTATTATCTCCTTCTTGTGTTTTTAATGTTTATCCACCTTTTACGTTAAATCTTAGTTAAGTTTTAGGTTATTAAATAAAATATTGAGTTCACGTTTGCATGCCGTGGCCTGCCGTTTAATTAAGTCAGCACTTAGAATGAGATACAGTTCACTTACATAAGTCTTTTGTAGTGTATGCCTTGTTGGTTGTCCTAATAAATAAAATAAAAAATTTTTTTTTTTTTTTTACGTGTTACGGGTAAGCGCTTGGCCTTCATCTCACCTGATGGTAAGTGACGACAAGGCCGAAGGTGGAAGAGCGCTTCACCCGGAATCCTCAAGCACTGAGGAACTGGCTATCTTAACTCTTAACTGTCGGAACACAACTATGCTATAAACATCGTTGTTATGGCGACAGACTTAGATAAGATGGTGGTAGCTAGCCAGGCGGACTTAACAACCCTACCACCAACCAAACCGAGCACACAAAGATGTACCCCCCGCTGGGAATCGAACCCGGGACCTCTGGGTCTGAAACCGGTGGCTTAGCCACTAGACCACGGAGGCGGTTAAAAAATAAAAAAAATAAAATAAAAATAATTTCCACAGTTTGGTTTTGGTGCGTCGGGTTCGACTCTCGGTGAATTCACGGGGTCCACGGGCGCGCAGATACTCACGCCGCGCGAACTGGCCAGCGGCACACAAGCGTGGGCCAAGAAGGTACGTATTATATCCCACAGCTGCTCGAAGAGATGATGGGACATGTTGTGTAATATGAAAAGGCTTGTGACAAAGTTCTTTAACCATCACGCAGATATTCGTAGATTTGAAATTATGTGTACAAATATAAGCCATTTAATTAGAAAACTATTGGGTTTGTCTATGTGGACCAAAGATGTTTAATGTGGTGTCAGTTATGCTATGCATATTTAAATTGTTGCTATTTGCAAAGTTAATAATAGTTGTATATCTACATTCTAATGTGTAATTTTAATTTATGTGTTCTAGTCTAAGGTGCGGCGTTAAAAATTTACCCTCCGCTGTTATTTGATGATGAACAAAAATTTTATATTCAAAATTCTATTTAAAGACAATAATGATAATAGTTGTGCTGACTTGAAAGTAGACAACTTATATTTTTCAAATTACTTGGGTCATATTCTCTTAGCCAATGCCCGATTTTGATAAATAATTATTGGAGGAGTTGTCCAAAAAGGTGAATAAAAACGCATGTTAAGTAACAGCATCGACACGTGATTTAACTAGAAAAGCCATTGGCGATTGATCAATGTACATATTTTTTTCAATAATTTTTGTCATCGTCAAATAACAGATGAGAATATGTATTTTTAATTCCGGATCTGTTAGCTTTTGTATTACTTTAGGATCTATTTTTTTAAAAATAAATAATTTCTACTGATATAATACATGATAAATTGCGTGAATATCTTTTGCGATGATTAAAGAACATTCAAGATAAAAAAAAATCTATTAAAAGTATCAACCGAAACCAAATATTATTGCTATCGTGTTGTGTTATGCTTATCAATAGTTTTTTTGTTCGTACATCTAAAACACATACAGAATATTGAAAATACAGTAATATACTTAAGTACCTACTAAATTCCCTTTTTTATTTTTAGTTCAAACATTTTTAAAAAGGACATTTTAATATAATATATAACATACACTTCTAAATTCTATACTTACTGTCGATTTAACTTATATAATACGTGTAGCAACATGTGTGGTTTCATTTGATACCTTAAGCCTCTTGAAATAACTTTTATTTCAGCTCAATGCACCGTCGGTCGGGATTCGCGTACACTGATGCTGTGTGGACGCCACGGTCAGAGCTTATAATACACAGCGTATTACACTTTCTGACCGGTTCTGAATACTAGCGGTAGTGGCAACAACATAACAACACAAAACTACTTTTGTCTCTTTCTAAAGCCATACATGTGAATGTAACAGATGTGATTACGACAAGACTTTTTGCTTGCGATTAACCTTGGTGGAGCATTTGCAACCTAAAACTTAGTACTTATCTCCCAGGTAATTTCGATGGTACCTAACATAGAGAAAGTTTTATGGACAGGGTAATAAAGCTTACTTTTCTATGACATTACAGCCATCAGCGCCGCATCTGCCTTGTTGTGTGGCGCAGACTCTACTAGAGACTAGTATTGCTACAGTATCGCTTAGCAAATTAATCATCATTACAATTAAAGCTTTTTTTGAGTATACCGTTTTGATATAAAAGAAAAACAACAATATAAATTCTTATAATAGGTACTTACCTGAAATCAGGTCATGTCATTTGTTTTATCAGATTCTAATGTTATCGCATTACTTGTGCAAGTGCCAAAATATGCTGGCCTTGATATTGAGATGTTAAGTGTTTAACGCTTCACTACTGTATTCTGTCATTTTGATTAATACGTCAATATAGTATGTTTTGAAATAGGTAAAAGGAAGGCTTTAATAACGTAATACTATAGTCAGCGTCAAATTGATTAAAATACCAAACAATGTGATTAATTAGGTACTACTCACTATGTATTCAACATCATATATTATATACTACACTCACTATTAAATTCGACATCATCCTTCCTTACCTTCTTACGTGTAAATTACCGGAACTGACGAAAACACAGCAAACTTGTCTTGGTTAGAAAGTTGTTTTGTTGAAGTGTAATTGAAGATAGATTTTTTTTGTTAATAACTTTTAACATTTCAACGTCAATGCGGTACAGATTAACTTTTTGGTAGACAAAGTATGGGTGTTATGTTGTTGCCGCCGCTCCCTCACGTACCTACATGACGTGTAAAGAGAGAACTCGTGCAGTTCACTCCTTACACCCGTACCGTTTGCGAAGGCGTAATGATAATTGTCATGCCACCCAACCAAAGGCATAGCATTCATCATTACCAGTGTTTGCATACAAATATTCAGTTTTCCCCTTATTTATTGACTGACTGGTTATTTTATTTTTAACTATATTATACTTCTCACATTATAATAAATAAGT
Organism: Scoparia ambigualis; assembly: GCA_963921215.1. Taxonomy (NCBI): domain Eukaryota; kingdom Metazoa; phylum Arthropoda; class Insecta; order Lepidoptera; family Crambidae; genus Scoparia; species Scoparia ambigualis. The sequence goes on along the minus strand of OY992522.1, from coordinate 23,624,706 downwards.
CCATGTATTTGTTGTTAAAAAGTTTATTTACACTTTATTACTTAATTTTAATATATTACAATGTGTAATAAGTACATTATTATAGTTAGGTATCTATTTTTTTTTTTAAGAATTTAGAATTCCATACGTTATGTTGATTTACCATACTTATGTGTCGCAATTTAACCATCACCTAACTTTATAATACAAATATTATTATAATATATAAATTGTTACTATTGTACTAACTTCAGTATTATTGAGTCAGTCGCACCCACAAACTAAATATTAAAGCCTAGTAATTCTACAAGCTATTTGTCGCAAGCAGTTATGATATGAGATAATAGTAAAAGAATGTCTTCGTTCGCACTAATGTCTCAGCTTGTAGAATAACGTGGCCTTATATGGGGAAATCGTGAATATTTGTTGCAGCTTTTAAGTGTTAAGGAGATGCGCGCACTGAGTTACCCTACGGTCGACCCGTGATAGGGGCAATGCTATACACTTCACTGAGGTAAGTATTACCGCAGGGACGGATGTTATCAACACCAAGGAAATGGATATAGGGCTCGTGGGAATAGGACTAACTTCAGTTTAGTGTTCAAAGACTAGTTTTATTTTTTTACAAAATCTATAAAGTGTCTGTCGTCACGCTAATAACAAAGAATCTCAGGTTATCAGTAATGTTAAATTTTCAAACTAAAACTAATATTTTTACGTATTTTTAATATATTTTTCTGTAAATTGAAACTCAACGCAACTTTTCCAAGCTGCCAGTACTTAGAAGGCATTACTACAAAACAGTACTTAAAGTTAAACTAGTGTTCTAAATATTGTGTCACTGTCTAAAAGTATTGGCGAGAAAAAGGCAAACATCCGTTTTGCACGTAAGTTTTTTTTAAGAAAATGAGGTTTTATGTAATTTCTAAATTCGAAATGTAACGTATAGGACCAACTCGTAAGAGCGGCGCCGGTAGAGGGTGGCATGGGAATGCATCTACTGCAGAAAATGGGCTGGACTCCAGGGCAGGGCCTGGGCAAAGAGGGCACGGGCACCCTGCAGCCTCTCCTGCTTGAAGTGAAGCTAGACACGCGCGGCCTACAGGCCAAAGAAGAGGTCAGTAGCAGGCAGAACAAAGGCGTGAGTAACAATTTTTTGTTTGTTTTTTGCTACAGATTTGGTGGTGGGTGTATTTTTATTTTATTTTTGAAGTATGTACCTACTCTTTACTGTTCAATGTTTTAGTAATCTCAGGTTTATGATACGCCTTCAAGTCATGCCACACAATAGAATAATTTTTGGTGTGAGTATGACTGTTGATGTGTGTGTATTTGTAATTTCTGACAGAAGAAGAACTTCGGGTGTCGTAAGAGGCGACTGCTGATAGAGAGAGAGTCAACAGACGACTAAAGACTGCACATACATCCAACAGCATGAAGCGTCGATGGGCTCATCACCTATCACACTGAGCACATGTGCAATGGTTATTTAGTGAAACATGGACGTTGGCAGGAAGACGATCCGACGATCTGGTGAAGGTTGCGGGTAGCCGCTGGATGCCTTTAAGACAGTGGACGACCTTCGACTGATGATGCAATGAATGATGACTGTTTTCAAAGTCCTCATTGCCTAGTCTGTTAAACCGTTTGGGAATAATAAACTCAAACTCGAAATATATTTATTCAATAAACTCAAATAATAAATACTTAGATTTTTCCAAATCTTTTTTAACCTATCCTACCACCCATACAGTAACTGTGGCAAAGAACGGGCGCAAGAAACCACAGCGCACAAAAGCAACGACATTTAAAAAAACTTATGTCGTTAACAGGTTATAAAATACAAAATATGAATTGCAAAAATAATAATAATTTCGTGAGTGAATTAGAGTGAATTAGCTGATTATGATGGTGTATGTTTGTTGGTGATGATTTTTGAGCCATGTTCCGTAGCGGCTCATTAAAAGAAAACTACCACCCCCTTTCTTCCCTTGGGTGTCGTAAAAGGCGACTAACGGACTAAAAGATTAAAGACATGTGCAGTTGTAACTTGGTGAAACGTTGACTATGGCAGTAGACTGCTTCTGCGGTCTCCATTGCCTATTATCTGACTAACCCTTCGAGGATAGTAGCACAGAATAACTAATAGTACTACCGTACAGAAGGTTCACTCTCTAACGACTTTCATGCGAAATTGAAACTTATCGTGTGACCCGATCGTTCATATTCCGTAAAGCAACGCTGACTCGATATCGATTTGACGTCATGACGTCACAGAACGTAGGGTTTACTTGCGCGCGCAGGGATTACGAGTTAAGAGGGCACCGCGCGGAGCCGCACGATCGCAAAAACTGACATAAGTCTCTTAGTGAACTTCAAACCAAAATCAATCATATTAATATTTAAAATTAGAACAATTCTGCTTTGAAGTTTCAGACCTAGTAATTTGATTAGAGAAATGTTTTTATTCTGCGAAATGTACAAAACCATCACGCGCTTGTGTTAAAAATTAAAATTACTTTTTTATGATGAGGGCGACCTGCGGAATATCAATACAAATATTTTTATGTAAGAATTATTGTTTCATGCGTAAAATTAAGAAAGTTGTCGAAGAAAAATATTGTTAGGAGTCATTAGATTTATGTATTGTTTGTTATTGTTTAAACAATTTGTTTCAAATTTCAACAAGGCCACGACCTTGTGCAATAATCAGGCTAACTTACGTAAGTTCTTTTAATGTATTAACTAATTCAGCTCTTAGTACAAGTGACTTAAAAATACGTAAATTTTCACAATTTCGTGCAGGATCCCCTTAAGCGACTCGGCGCTCGGTGTTCGGTGCTTGGCTCGCGGCAACCTTTACTGCCATACGCCTAGGCGGCCTGCCTGGGAGGCGCGCCGGCCGAACGTACCTAAACTGCGGAGTGACACCCCTCTGATAGTAGTCGTGATTATTTGTCCAGCAGTGGACAATGATGATAATGTTACACTTTTCAAGGCATATTGCCAGTGTTTCTACACGTGCCGCCTATAGGTCAGTTATACGCTGAGGGCTTGCAGCGCACTGCGAGTCCAATATAACAACGCTTTCAGGATGCTGTAGTGCGATTTTCAAGCGCAAACATACATAATACACACGCTAAAGTACATATACACCTCCCACACACACTCACATATACTTACCCCCAGACACACACATACGCACACACACACAAACACATACACACACGCACGCACACACACACACACACCCCCACACACACACACACACTATCTCGCAAAGAAATTTTATCTTGTATCACTCATGTAAATCGAAACTGTTATGTTTACGTAGGAAGAGCGAGGCGTACCCCTCACAAGTGTCTTCTGACTACTTTCTGGGGTAGCCCCGGTAACTTAATTGTAATTGATTTACCTGAAATAAATACATTTTTATTTTTTTATTTAAACATCGTTTAAGCCTTGGTAGCGGCGGCTGCAACCGCGGTGAGCGTACTATTGGTATTCTGCTAAATAATTTTCAATGCTGTTCCACACTAGCTCCGCACGGCTGTAAGCGGCGTGATAGGGAATCACTTCTTTGTCATTTATTGTAGGTATAAAATTGGTATTCTGTAAGTAAAACAGCCTAAACTTTGACCACGGCCGTGGCTGCAGCGAACGATGTGACGGCTGCAACTCTATGATCACAGCCATGCGCGCAGCGTCTATATGTCGCTTAGAGAATCCAGCTGCGTAGAGACATTGCATCTCTCAATGTCTTCTACCGAAATTACTACGGAGAGTGTTCTGAAGAACTTTTTGATCTAATCCCGCCCTCTCCTTTCCTGTCCCGGACTACACGTGCTGGTCTTAGGAACCACCATCATACTGTGCAGAATATCAGCACTCGTACCAAAAAATTTGGCAAGTCGTTCCTCTGTAAGACCATTCGGCTTTGGAATTCTCTGCCGGCGCATGTTTCCCAGTTCCAATAATCCCGGGTCTTTTAAACGGGGCGTGAAACGGTATTTATGCAGGCCGTCATGAATTAGTGCGCTTGTTACCGTGCTTGTTCCACGGTGGGGAGCGCTTTCATTATTTTGGACTACATCGGCTGCTTACCATCAGGCAGGATGTAGTCACTATGACGTATCACATTAAAAAAAACAAGCTGTTGGGTTTGCCTAAGTGTCGCAGTGACCTTCTTGGCGGGAAAGTGAAGCGTCATGTCTGCAGTTTTGTATTATTTTCTATAATTTGTGTTTTGTCGAATATTAATGTGAAATAATGGTGGATCATTTACTGTTAAGTGTTCGTGGACGTGCATGAGTGTTAGCAAATAAAACAAAACAATGCAACATCACTTTTCAAATTCTCTCAAAAAGTCCGTGTGGGACCTCAATAAATTCCCATAGCTTTATTGAGTTTCCAGGGGTTTGGGGGAAAATCATTTACCATTAAACGTTCATTATCACTCATTATCATCCACTTTATGTGAAGAAAATAATAATTACCTATTATTAAAAACTTCACACTGGCTAAATGTGCTGATCGCACGAAGCCATTATATAAGGCGACTGCTAGAAACCGCAAGAAACTTCAAGGCCTGGTCAGGTCAAGTGTTTTAGACATGACCAAAATGACAAAAAAGAAATTCGTGCCTTTTTATTATTCATTTTTTGAATTTTAATTTGATAGTCTTTGAGTATCTAATTTATTTTAAAGCAATAACATAAGAAAAATAAAATGAAAGAATTAACAATTAAATAACGATCATTTACAACGCGCGGGCAGCGGCCGGCCGTTGACCCGTCCGCGTCAGCTGGGCGATAAGTACCCACGTTAGTCTGCAATCTTTTTTGTCATTTTTGTCAAATTTAAAACACTTGACCTGACCAGCCCTTAAAGTTTCTTGCGGTTTCTAGCAGTCACCGTTTATAAGAGAAGAAAAAAAAGTGTCGCAGTGCTTGAAATGTATGTAATGGCTCCCACCAGTTGAACAAAGGCCAGCGCTTGGGGCGCGGGCGCGGCGGCGGTGGGCCGGCGCCGCTGGTGGCGGGCGGCAAGCACCCCGTGTCGCTGCTGGGCGAGTACTGCTCCAAGCAGAAGCTGGGCCCGCCCGAGTACAACCTGTGCTTCGAGTGCGGCCCTGACCACAAGAAGAACTTCTTGTTCAAGGTACATGTATGTGGATTAGACTGTTTTTTGTTTGTTTTTATTTTACTTATTTAGTTTTATCGCCAAGGGCCACCTTGGCGTGTTATAACTGTAACTGTATAATATAACTAGAGACGGCATCGCGGAGTTTTTTTCGCACTTAGTTGCGACACGTGGGCTGCAAACGACCCAGTTGATTGTGAGTTCGCACTGCAAAAAAATTGCTTCGCGTCTCTAGTTATAATAAAAACCCCGATATCCGCAGATCATAGCAGGGGGGTTACTCTCGAACGCAAACTCAATCTTAATACAATTCCAATGCGATTAATATGTATCGATATTGGGATAAGTAAAGATAATTCCGCAACGACATCTCGATAGTAATTTGTTCAATCAATTTCCACGCAATTTTATCCCAATGTGGCGCTATTGTCGCTTACAAAAGTGCCATTTGACATTTTTTAGATTTGTGATTGGAAATTGATTAATGCAATTCTGTTTCAAGAGTAGCCTACCAGGTCGGGCAAAATGTGTTTAGATTTTTTTATTTTTTCGAACCCTCATTTTGCAAGCGTGGTGCTTTTAGGCCAATAACTATATTAGTTCAATAATGAACGACAATGCCTCGTAGTGGGTCACTTCACTTATTCAACATTTTAATTTATATTAAGCATTATATCAATAAATTTTAAATGGTAAAATGTTGGAAGCGTTACCCAGAACTACAGTTTATAATATATTCTAAGAATATTTTCACAAAGAATTTTATTTCGGATTTGTAAACCATTCAAAGATTTTATTCCAAATAAAAGTTTCATTACCATTATTACAGACTTTACTATAAAATGGGTGTTTATTGAACTGTGTGACAGCTAGTTATTGTACCAAATGAAGCATAAAAATGTACCTATGACTTATGAATTGTTTTGGTTACAGGTAAAAGTCGCAGGCGTGGAATACCAGCCAGCGGTGGCCAGCGCTAACAAGAAGCAAGCGAAAGCAGACGCAGCGCAATTGGCGCTGCAGAAACTGGGCATCGTAATAAATTAAGATTTTACATAACAATGTATAAACATAGCTATATATCGCGTTCCATTGTGACATATTATTACTGTTTGATATGTTGATTGGTTGTAAAAAAATAAATATTATTGCATATTTGTGTGGTTATTTTTCGTAAAAACTTGAAACCAGTTTAAAGAAACAACAAGAGTCTCACTTATAAACCTGGTATAAAGTGATAGCCAAAGGTGCCATTGGTTTAACAAATAAATGGTTTAAAATTTTTAATTTTGATTGGGTGACAATGGTGCAAAAAAATCGTGTATCTACGCCTGGCGTACTCACCATGGGATTCTGTTATTTCAAGAATGCCAAAAAACTGTGCCCAAATAGTACCAAATAGTGCCCAAAGGAAATAAATAGTACCCTTATGGTTCAAAAGTTATAGACATAGTTTGGTGAGTACGCTAGGCGTAGGTTACGCCTAGCGTACTCACCTCAGTTTGGGAAATCTGTGTAAGCTACAACTTTAATTAGTATGTCAAAAAACTGTGCCCAAATAGTACCAAATAGTGCCCAAAGGAAAAAAATAGTACCCTTATGGTTCAAAAGTTATAGACATAGTTTGGTGAGTACGCTAGGCGTAGGTTACGCCTAGCGTACTCACCTCAGTTTGGGAAATCTGTGTAAGCTACAACTTTAATTAGTATGTCAAAAAACTGTGCCCAAATAGTACCAAATAGTGCCCAAAGGAAATAAATAGTACCCTTATGGTTCAAAAGTTATAGACATAGTTTGGTGAGTACGCTAGGCGTAGGTTCTACGCCTAGCGTACTCACCTCGTTTCGCGAAAATAGAACCAGCAATGGCTCTCATTTCTATCTCAATAAATAGTACCGGAAATAGTACCCTCTAAGAGTGTAATTGTTATTTGACTTTTACACTAGAAAGTCGTTAAATTTGATAGCAAACTTCTACATACAAAAATTACGTGTGGTACAGTCGAGCACAGTGAATGGTAAAATATTATTTTTATTACCAAAGGAATTAAGATTGGAATAACTATGGAGTTCATTAATAGACGACGACCTAAAATAAAATAGGTACATATTTAATAACAGTAAACCAAGGGTGGCCAAAAAAGGGAGGTCTTGAGTTTGGTATGTCTGTCTTTGGCACCGTAGCTCCTAAATATCCTAGATTTGGATGCGGATTTTTTTATATGAAGGCTGGTTTTTAGCGGTGATTCTTACTTCGACTATAAATCTAGTGATAACTGTTATAAATCACAAAGTTTGTAGTCGAGGGTGAATGAGACCCACTCCAACTTATATCTATGTATCAAGCATTGCTTATTTATGATTGGTTGATCGTGAATGACAGCCCGCCCGCAACTTTGTCCGCGTGAACCCCTTACCCCGTGACGAATTTCCAAAAATGTTCATTTTTATGCAAACCTTGTCCCGACAATTACAAATACAACAAAAAAGAATTAGCCAAATTGGTGCAGCCGTTCTGAAGTGATGCGCGTACAAACATTTTGGCAATTGATTTTTATTAATATAGATAAATACCTTCATAAATAGCGACTGCACATGTGCTCAGCGTGACAGGTGGTGAGCCCATCGCCGTTCTAAGCTGTTGGATGTATGTGCAGTCTTTAGTCCGTTAGTCGCCTATTACGACACCCAAGGGGAGAGGGGTGGTAGTATTCTTTCACCGGTAAGCGACACAGTTAAAAACTTTATACAGTCCAGAAAACTAAGGATATGATTTAAATTGTTATTCTACGATTAATAAAAAACAATAACGTATTTCTGTAGGTAAGTATATATAATATATTTAAACTGAGTAGGTACGTACCTAGCTAATGAAAGATCAACTGCAAATCGACATGAACATAAAATGCTATTACAGATGAAATATACATAGGTACTTATGAAATATACATAGGTACTATGAAAAAACTTGTGAATTTTGTTTCATTGTGATGTGAGTGATCTTTAAATGAGTACATTTAAAGATCACTCACATCACAATGAAACAAAATTCACAAGCTTTTTCATTAATTGTTTCACAAATTAACTATTCGCAAACCTTTGCGGTTGCGGAGGCAAGGCAAAGTAAACGACTAAAAAAAATCGGTTCCAGAAAACTATGCGTTCCCACCGCGGCGTCAAGCAAATTGTTGTGAATTGCAATATTGATCTTTAGCACTCTCATAATACAGGTCAGTTTATAAGTAACTAAAGTAAGAAGTGTGATAAGCGCCATCTATTGTAACTTGTTCATACTAAGATGCATCGCTGTCGCGCGTCGATAAGTTGCACTATGATCAACAAAAGTAACAGATTGTTCTCGCACAATATTGAGCTTTCAATTTCAGACATAAGGCAAATAGTTCCTTATTTAGAAGGTGCTTTTACTTTATGAAATCCGGCAAAAATACGATAGTCAATATTTTGGAAAACATGGATCTTATTTATAAGATAAATAATTACAATCAATTATATAACTGATATTAAACTTCCTCGTTACGTATATACACCTATTAATTTCAACAAAACTAAAAGTAATATGTAGTAGGTTCATAATACGAAAATTAATAATATTAAAATTATTATGAGTTCGCCTGTACCACATGTCAATGTACTATCGACAAAACCCATGCAGTACCATTTTCAAAAATATTTGCTTGCACATTATGACTATAATTCGTCCCGCCCTTTGTTTAACATTGACAAATGACAACAAATTGTTTATTTAAAAGAAAGAATATGTTGGCATGACTGTGGTGGCCATACCCCGTTCCGTCTTATGTTTTCATTGATTAACGACAAACAAAACATCCTTTTTTAACATCTTGACTGATTTCACAATTTTATGATTTTTGAGTACGCCGGTAAGATCAAGTTTAAGCAAGCCGGTACCATAGATTTTACAAATGCAAATGAAAATAGCCCTTAAGGTGGTATACGGCGGATTTTGTTGATAGTATGTAGAAGTTTGCTATCTTTAATGACTTTCTAGTGTAAAGGTCAAATAACAATTGCACTCTTAGAGGGTACTATTTCCGGTACTATTTATTGAGATAGAAATGAGAGCCATTGCTGGTTCTGTTTTCGCGCAACGAGGTGAGTACGCTAGGCGTAGAACCTACGCCTAGCGTACTCACCAAACTATGTCTATAACTTTTTAACTATAAAGGTACTATTTATTTCCTTTGGGCACTATTTGGTACTATTTGGGTACAGTTTTTTGACATACTAATTAATCTTGTAGCTTGCTCCGATTTCCCAAACTGAGGTGAGTACGCTAGGCGTAACCTACGCCTAGCGTACTTACCAAACTATGTCTATAACTTTTGAACCATAAGGGTACTATTTATTTCCTTTGGGCACTATTTGGTACTACTTGGGCACAGTTTTTTGGCATTCTTGAAATAACAGAATTCCATGGTGAGTACGCCAGGCGTAGGTACACAAAAAATCAATTGCCATAAATGTTCACACATCCCTTCACAATGGCTGCACCTATCTTTTGTTGTGGATTACTAGAAAAAAACAACCAGTTTTAGGAAAGCTCGAATGGGAATCGAACCCATGACCCTTGGATTGCTGGTCCCTAACCGCTAAGCAACCGAGACCCCAGAAAACTCGTTGAATTTTTTCTAGTAGTTTGTGATACGCTGCAAGCTTACGTCACTGTGAAGTCTACCCTTACAGTCAAAAGAAATATTGCAAGTGTTTAATAATCAATGGTGTAGTAGCACTATTCCGAAATCACATTTTTCCGACTGAACAATTTTAACCTTTTAGTATCTTTATTCCAATTAAAATAAAATATTTGTACAGTCAGCGTAAGTAAAACTAAAACATTTGATTGATAACTTAAATGCATTCTGTTCATAATTAGACATAAAAATTACACCACTTTATTATGACAGCCAAATTGCAAAATAAAAATAAACACCTTCCAAATAAAAAATAAATATTTTTATTCTTTAATGTGTTGCAGTTTATGTAACCACTGCTTTATATCTATCTTCTATTTTAAAAGATTTCTATAATCAGCTCTGTAAGTTTTCTTGTCCAAGTACTTCTATTCCTTTTAGCAATTGAAATATATAGATATTGTGCCAAATGATCTGTTGACGCAGAGGGCATCAACATGCGACGTAGTTTAATGGAAAAGATGGGATAGATGGGCTTACTGTGTTCCGGGCTGTAGGCACTGGATCGTGCTGAAGGTGGACGTGGCTGGCGCTCTTGGCGCGGGCGTTAGCGGGCTTGAGGGCGGCAACACACACACAGTTCACTGAGGGCACTGCTGTTCGTTAAGTGTTAGGGGTGAGCTGGTAGTCCTAGCTCTCTCACTGCACACACTGCACACATATGTGACGTGGTCACGGGCTGAGTTCAAGGGCGCGCGACGCGTGGGTTCGCCTTGAGATCTTGAAGGGCACTAGTTTTGCGCGGGCGCCGGCAGGCGAGCTAACACTTCGTCCGGTATATTTGTCGGAAGGTCCGTGCGACGGGGTAGTGCAGTCCAATATGCACTCTAATTGGCCGGCGTAGAGACGGCTGTTATTCGTCGTTGCGCTGTGGCGCAAACATGATCCATTTTGCGATCGATTACTAAAGACTTAATTGCTTATAAATAACTTTACTATTGAAATTTTTGCATTCACAATGCTATAAAGATATAGGACAAAATGTTTACTAAATGTTTACTGAAAAAAACAACTTGTTTGTACTTTGCAGGACAATGTTTGTATGAAAGAATATTTTTGGAAATTCGTCACGGGGTACGGGGTCCACGTTGACGAAGTTGCGGGCGGACCACTATTAAAGAAATAAGAATGACATCATCATTTGCTTGCCCTGTTCCTAATTCCTATGTTACTTAGGGTTGGTGCAATATGTCTGTTTCTTCCATAAATGGGGGTTAAAGTTACTCGCGTCCGTAGGTTTACCCTTGAGACCCTACACGTGACCCCTGGGTGGTGCTAAATGAGCAACACTGACTGAGTGGTAGAGCCACGCTGCGTTGCAGCACGCATTGGGCCGGCATGCCCGGCGTAATACCACCCTCTCACGAATATTCGGTGTGATATAATGGCACTTGTTGCTGTTGTGTTTCGTCCGACCAGTGAGGGTTCCGAAGGTCCCTCCCCCCCTCCTTCTTCCTAATTCCTATTCCTTCCTTAAATCTATTCCTCCCTTAAAGGCCGGCAACGCGTCTGCGACTCCTCTGGTTTTGCCATGGGTGTCCATGGGCGGCGGTGATTACTCTCCATCAGGTAACCCGCCTGCTCGTTTGCCTTCCTCTTTTATAAAAAAAAGAAACTAGGTCATTTTGTCATCAAATCATTCAATTCCTTCTCATTCATTTCATCCCTCACACAATCTAATAATCTTATTTTTGGCTAAGAAAGAAAAAGAAAAATAAGAATGCCTTATATTTGAGAAATAATAAGTACTAAAGCTACTTTCAATAATTTATTTAAACATTGATTTTACAAACACACAAAATACATAATTTTAAATAGACTAGTTTAATAGCAGTTTTTGGCAAACTCTAAGAGCATGCACTTAATTTTCTTTGCTTCAATAGTTAACTTGTTTGCTACAGATATATCTAGATATTCTAGACTATAACCTAAGGTTCATCTACCTTTGTATAGCAATCACAGATCTGTCTCATCAATACTACCAGTCCATTACATAACTTGATTATTTAATTTTTCTCATCAGGTATCTGTTGTTTGATTCGATAATCAGACAATGCAGCTTTTATAGCGTCTTCAGCCAGCACTGAAAAATAAGAGTATGTTAGCCATCATAATATAATACTATGATTTTTGTATTAGAATCTTGTCTGTCACTAAGACTGAGATTACTAACAATTTAATTTCTATTGTCTGGTATTACAGCAGCTGAGCTCTAGATTAGAGTATCCAATATCTTACATGCACTATGATCAAGTCATGAATGTCACAATAATTTATTCAATATAAACCTTTACAGGTACTTATTGATCAATCACAGATATACTGCAAATATTGGTTGCTCAAAGAGATAAAAATAGAAATTAATAATGCAGACCTAGAAAGTTCAAAAAGTTAAGAATAGTGTTTACATATTGATAACAAGCAGTAATAACATAACAACAACACTTAAAATAAGTTATCAAATAACATGCATGTTATAAAAATCAAAGTCATTGCAACTGTTGTCAACTAACAGTGGAATACAGACATAATGTTCACAAAACTTGCGATAAACCTTTGTTTATGGCAAGTTTAGAAGAGGAAGGTAATAAATACTCACTGGAGCAATGTAACTTCACAGGCGGCAAAGAGAGCTCTTTGGCAATATCTGTGTTCTTAAGCTTCAGTGCCTCATCAACGGTCTTGCCCTTCACCCACTCAGTGGCCAATGAGCTAGACGCGATTGCAGAGCCGCATCCAAATGTTTTGAATTTAGCGTCAATAATCTTTCCATTGTCATCAACTTTGATCTGTAACTTCATCACATCACCGCAGGCTGGGGCACCCACCAAACCAGTTCCCACATTCTTAGATTTCTTATCCATAGAACCGACATTTCGGGGATTTTCATAGTGGTCAATCACCTAAACAGTCAAAACAAATAAATGATTATTTAACATTAAAAAAAAGAATGGATGTAAGAGTATCAGCATAAACTGTACTTAGTAACAGATTGTTATGTCTAATGTATGTCAGAATTTTCTTGTCTAGCTGTTAAGCTGGGTTCCCTACATGAAAACGAAAGTTGTCACACCGAATGTCGCCATAGCGAACACGGTGCGTCGAATGGTCATTAAACCGATTATATGCCACATTGAATGTCGCGAAATCGAATGGCTCCATGATGAATTACTGCATTGAATGGTTAACACAGCGAAAGTCCTGACATTGATAGAAAGTTTGTGATATTGATTAATCATGGCTGCATTAATACTAATAATTAGATGGGAGGGGTAGGTAATGGATTTCCTAACACAGTAAAATAATGGTAAAAATACTACATTAAATGTTGATAAGTAATTAAAAGCATATCTAGCTATTGCATACTTATAAAATGTGTAGGGGTAGATATAGTTAATTTTATCTATTTAGATACATATTAAGTATTTTAAAATATTTAGTGTATTTACAGTTACTATTATTATTATTTATTATTATACATACATATTAAATCAAAATCAAAATTGCACGTAATAAGCACATTATAACACATACAAGTGTATTTTTTAATGTAAGTAATCTGTAATTTTTGTCTGCTTTTGTTTTTTCATTTTATTGTAAAAACAGTCTCTAATACTACTGTGTATAGAAGACATTGCTATGGTCAAATTATCATTTTCAATATTGCTGTGAACGTAAATGCTTTACGTCGTTGAGATGACATTTTTTTCACAGTATGTACAATGAAAAACACAAATAGCAAACGAAAAACAATGCGTGACCTTCAAGCGTCAATTACTCACTGAGATTCATAACAAAAACGAGCCACGTGCCGAACCTCGTTGGGAATCAACGCACATTACCGAAGGTGTAAAGAATCATGTTGGTCATTATAACCGGACATAATTTATTAAAAATGGGTCTTATTAAGCGAAATGTCACTGTAAGGGAAGTCATTATATCCGACTTTTTAATAAAGAATGTTATATGAAAACCAAACTTCGTAGTGCAATTACGTCATAATAATCGGTTGGTCAATATAGGCGAAGTCATAATAAACGGATTCTACTGTATAAACACTAAATGCAAAGATATCCAATATCCATCACAAACTGCTGGCAAAACATTGTTATTTTTCTTGTTTGACTGCTAATTGGCGTTTAATATTTCTATTAGGTAAGTAGAAAGATGAATTAATATTTCATTACTAATGTTAATTTTAAGTGTAAATAAAATATTGTACAGTTGTTATTGCACAAGCAAAGCGCGACTTACGTTGGCGTGATAAGACGCAGTTTGAATACTCCCCAAACTACTTAAATTCACCAGACTAACACATCTGCGAAGATTTGCTGAAATCAATACCGACATGATGAGGCTATAAAATTTTTATACAGTAAAGTTAAAAAACTAAAACGCGCAGTTTCTTTGATTGATTTCGGCAACCTGTCTGACTGACTGACTTGACTGTGTGCTGAACTGCTGACAGTCACACTGACATTTTTTTTTTTATTTATTTGTTCCATGAAGGAACAGGCTAAGGTCTGAGCCATACTGCCTAATCATTAGTTTTTTATTTGTTTTTTTTCCCTTGATGATAATGAGTGGTGATTAAAATATATAAATAGATATAAATGATGTTCCCCAAACCCCTTGAGTCCTGAGTAAAGATGTGGGACTTTACTGAGGTCTCACGCGGACTACTTGTGAGAATTTGAAAAGTAATGTTGCACTGTTTTGTTTCATTTGCCAACACTCATGCACGTTCACAAACACTTAACGGTTAATAATCCACTATTATTTCACATTAATGTTCTAAAAAACACGAATTTTAGAAAATAAAACAAAACTGCAGACATGACACTTCACTTTCCCGCCAAGAAGTCCCTGACAATGACAATTTTATTTATATTTTTTTTTATATATATTTGTTTCATGAAGGAACAGGCTAAGGTCTGAGCCATACTGCCTAGTCATTAGTTTTTTATTTGTATTTTTCCCTTGATGATAATGAGTGGTGATTAAGATGAATGATAAATGATGTTCCCCAAACCCCTTGAGTCCTCAGAGGGCCTAGTCAACTGGCAAACGCTCGACCGGTGACAGCGTCAAAATCGCTCATCAAATTCGCTAGGCTACATCGATATCGATAAGCTAAGGGATATAGAACATACAGGCTTGTCTTAGTATTTTTTTATTTGATGATAATGTAACGCTTATGTAAGATTAATAAATAGGTAGTAACCACACCGATCCTTTTGAGTTTTAGTGAATTGAATGTCACTTTACTAAGAAATTCGAGTAGACTCCTTGAGACAATTTGAAAAATGAATCAATCGCTTTTTTCGCCGGAAGTTCGCCAGGCAAGCACGTTTGTAAATAAGTACTTATAATGATGACGAGTGACTTACCTACCATAATATGATATTGATATGAGACCAAACCCATTTTTCAGCTTATAATATAAATAAATTAAGACTGAAGACCACAAGCAAACGCTTGCTGCCAAGAATTTCTCAAACATTAACAACTTGACCGTGTCCGTCTGTAATGAAATAAGAGATAACACTAAATGTTACAAACCGCGCGAACATTTAAACAGTTTGATCTTAGATGCGAGTACCCACTAGGTAGTGATTAAAACGTTTGCATCTTGTATGAGTACATTGCCTAAAGTAACTCTATGGCGTAGCGGCTAAGGCTTTCGGGTTTAGTTGTCTAACTACAACAACTATCACATTACTTTTCTAATTGATTATTGTCCTAAATAAAATAAAATAAAAAACATTCCAATTACATGGTTTTGCTAGTTAAATTAAAACTAATTTTAAAATATGCAAACTAGCGAAGCAATGTACTTACTGTTACTTGAAAGGTAATGCTAGAGGTTCAACTAATGCAAAAAGTCCCCGCCCGCGCCGCACCGGTTTGTGATCTTGCCAGTTAGTTACGCAACTTTCACATTACCGAGCTAAAGGATGGGTAACCAAATAAAAAGCGTCTCGAGCTCCTCCGTGCTTCGGAAGGCACGTAAAGCACACTGCGATTGTATTGGCTCAGGGCTTAAGCCTGTTATAGCCCAGTCTGCCTTAGTGCTGTCGTTCATGTGGGAACGTTCAGGACGTTCATAGGATGACGATGAAGACAACATCGCCTTAATATAGGATTGTTTCATTGTTACTTATTTATAGCGGTAGGTACCGAAAATAATTGAAATTAAAAGAGAAATCATTCATTAAATATACGCCTTCACAGACACAATGACATGATCGTGTTCTCTACGCGACAAATTAAAATATTTATTTATTTTACATTATTTATTTCACTGCCATTCATTATGAGTTGGTTGATAATGTTTCGAAATAAAACATAGGATTATTTATATGTTTACCAAAAATAATTTTAAAACAATTAATTTTATATAATTACCCTAGTATGTTGATAATGAATCAAGTACAACTTTAAGCCATGTTTAATGCAGTTTCATTGTTGGATACGACATGTGGTACACATCCCTTCTTTATTGTGAGCCTGATGCAGCATTAAATATTGGTGTTATTATGATTAACCATGCTTTTTGAAGGTATCCAGAATCTCCTAAGAAATTGGAACAATATACTTACTTATAGAAAATTGTCATACATAAAAAGTTAGTAGGTAGTATATGTTTACCATAAATAATTTAAAAACAATTAATTTTATTTATTTATTTTATATTCACAGGTGAATCGACAGTTCTATAAAAAGTATAACACTGAAAATGTGAAACAGCAAACCATTTACAGATTCACACAAATAAAAATGTGATAGTAACATTACAAACTCAAGCAACAATTACAATCGATTACTTCACAATCGCCAAATTGATAATAACTAAACTATTACAGAGTATGCTAGATATGGAACTTAATTTGTATTATATGTATAACAAGCCACCTTATGTTAAGCCACCTATTTAAAGAAAAAACAATACTATAACAAACATAATAGAACCCACCAGATTTAATAATCGGATAATAATAATGCAAGTTTATACATATAATTACCTTTGTATATTGATAATGAATCAAGTACAAATTCAATAGCTTAATGTTATGACTAGTAGAAATTGATATAAGTAGGTACTTAAACATTTTCTATAGGTACCTACTGCAAGTAAAATTAAATATCAAGTAAAAAATAACATTAATGTTGTATTTCTTAATATATTCTTATTTCCTTACCTAACTCTCTCAAAGTCAAAGTTTATTAAATATGAGGCTTCACTTTCTCTTATTGACATTAAAACTATATGTGTATAAAAATAAATGCCAATAGTGTGTATAAGAAGGTACTGTTTTTTAGTACCTACCTAAGTAAATCTTTTTAATAAAGTACAATAAACTTAGAACTAAATTAACTTTATACTTAATTTTTCCCCATCATATAAACCAAATCACTATTTTATGGGTTAAATATATTTATGGCACACTGTTCCTTTTCTTAAAATAAAAATGTTGTCAACGAAGGTACTGTTTTTTTGTACATAAGTAAATCTTTTTAAATAAAGCACAATAAACTTAGAACTAAATTAACTTTATACTTAATTTTTCCTCATCAAATAAACCAAATTACTATTTTATGGATAAATATATTTATGGCACAGACTGCTCCTTTTTGTAGAATAAAAACGTTGTCAACATTAGAGCTCCACAAAAAAAAATCATATAAATAACTAAATTCAACGATGCCAAAGCCATGTTTAATGCAGTTTCATTGTTGGATATGACATGTGGTACACACCCCTCCTTTCTTGTGAGTCTGATGCAGCATTAAATATTGTTGTTATTATCATTAACCATGCTTTTTGAAGGTATCCAGAATCTCCTAAGAAATTAGAACAATATACTTACTTATAGAAAATTGTCATAGATAAAAAGTTAGTAGGTAAGTACCTATGTATTATACAAAATTGCTTGATATTGTTTTTTACCAAATAACCATGTTTGTTCACCATTCTGAGGAAGTCCATCCTCCAAATTATGAGGTAACATTTAAGATTTTTGAATCGTCGTCTCAAATCTGCAAAACCACATAAAATAGTTTTATCTTTATGTCAATACTCTTTATTCTAGCAATTTTAACAACACTGACATTTCCTGGTAAATCCCAATATAATAATAGGCATAATACTTACCTTTATTATGTAAGTAATAATTTATTTATTAAAACTTACCGTTTGAACGTAAGGACTGATATCTTTTCCTATTAAGAAAGATGCTTGTCTGTATAAGATTTATAGGGTATAGTCAATAGGTACACCTTACTACACTTAGAGCCTTGGTTTGATACTCTAAGCTACCTGGCAAATTAAATCTTCATTGGAACCTGTAAAACAAATAGGCAATCTAAGTTATAAATTGATAAATGGACATTATGGATAGGTTACATTTAATATTTATACAAAAAGTCCCTTACTGTTGTCTTATTCTTGACCTTTCTTGTCATGATTAAAGGTACTTAGGTGGATTTATTTGGCCCAAATGTTTGTATGGTTCGAGAGCCCCTACAAATTGTTATGCAGCGACTTGCTCTTCGTTACCTTTGTTAGATATTTGAAAGTTCGTAAACGAGAACTCCGAGAACTATTCACAAGTACAACAAACTCGATTTCGTTAATTTGCTCCAAGTAACGTAGGGAAACATTTCTTCCTTAGCGCCTGAGCACTTGATTATCGCAGTCCACAATAGCCCTTAAAAGAGCATTTTAAACAAAACTTTCAACACAACACAACTATTCCTTCATCAGCTGATCAAACAATCGCCATTTTGTGTGAATTTTTATCTTCAATGTTTGAGTGATCGCTAGATTAGCGATTCTTGGCTTGTCAAACTGTCAATTAGGTCTATTTTAGCGTAAATTTTACGTCGTAGGTAACTTTTGCTTATGTCAATCCCATACATTCGGTTTATCGTAGCGAAGATTTCGTAGCGTTTAATTTGTTTGCCAATTGACTAGACCCTCAGTAAAGATGTGGGACTTTACTGAGGTCTCACGCGGACTACTTAAAAGAATTTGAAAAGTGATGTTGCACTGTTTTGTTTCATTTGCCAACACTCTTGCACGTTCACAAACACTTAACGGTTAATAATCCACTATTATTTCACATTAATATTCGAAAAAACTCAAATGTTAGAAAATAAAACAAAACTGCAGACATGACGCCAAGAAGCCGACAATTTTATAGACATGTTGACATTGACATTATTTTTTTTTTGCGTCAAGGAATAGGCTAAGGTCAGAGACCTTATTGCCTAGTCATTAGTTTTTTATTTATTTTTTTCCCTAGATGATAATGAGTGATGATTAAGATGATGATATTTCCCCAAACCCCTTGAGTCCTCAGTAAAAATGTAGGACTATAATGAGGTCTCACGCGGACTTCTTGAGAGAATTTGAAAAGTGATGTTGCACTATTTTGTTTTTGCCAACACTCAGCACGTTCACAAACACTTAACCGTTAATAGTACACTATTATTTCCACAGACGTATTAAACGTCTGTGATTATTTCCATAAAGTTACTATACCTAGCAGAATAGAGAAAGAAAGGGCTGAGGGAGCGGGATGTCATTAGCAACAGCACTGTGGGATGAAAAGGAGATGCGTGATGCGACGTAACAGAACCGTTTTTGGCTAGGTACTGTTTGACAGTTGGCCGCACCTAACAGCACACTGAGAATTTGGATTTTGTGAATTTTCTGAATTTTACGTGTAATCGTGAATATTTTTGAGAAATAGTGCTTTAGAAACATGATGACTTTTTCAGTGATTGATTGTTGTACAATACAGCGAAATAATCTCATAAAATGTTCATTTCACAGGTAAATTATTACAAACCGACACCTTCTTACCTAGGATTTATTTATGCCAATACGCCAATGACCTTATGTGCAATACTCTTTGAATTTTAACCTGAAATGTGATAATTCTCTTCTATAAACATTTATTTATGTAAGAAGCAAAGATAGAATATACATAATGCACAATAAACGAATAACTTTTGTGTAAAGAAATAATTTTCATTTTACACTAGGGCTGTATCAAGTTCCAAGAAAAGTCCCAAGAAAAGTTCATGTTTTCAAAAGTTCCAGTTCTTATTTTGAAGAAAAATATTTACAGACGCGAGGAGCGAAACGAATTTTGATGAAATTTGCAATTCCAACTAAGTTAGTTTCGGTAAGCTTAAATAAAATTATACTATTCTTCTGCTGATGTTTCATTAGATAGTAATGTCTACTTAGAACCATGTACCTGCATTCAACCCCTCCCCACTGAATAGCATAAAAGCAAAACATGAGGTTCGCAAAATATCATATTAGCAAAACACCATATTCGCAAAAAAATCATAATCTCAAATTACCACATTCTTACAATATCATATTCTTGAAACATTATATTAGCAAAATAACATATTAGCAGGATACTACATTTTTAGTACAATTAATGTCATAATGTTTTTTTTCAATTACTTTTCAAGAAATAAAACAATCCGATAGCATGTAATAACCGTTTATTGATATCAAAGTCAAAATAATTCTTTTAATTAACAATTTCTTTGCTATTCTTACTTTTTTTAAATTTATCTATTCCTTTCTCAAAGGCCGGCAACGCGTCTGCGATTCCTCTGGTTTTGCGGGTGTCCATGAGCGGCGGTGATTACTTTCCATCAGGTTACCCGCTTGCTCGTTTGCCTCCTTATTTAATAAAAAAAAATGGACAAGGTCTGTATGAAAGAAAAACTTTGGAAATTCCTCACCGGGCACGGGGTCGACGCGGACGAAGCCGAAGTCGCGGGCGGGTCGCTAGTTATTAACCGTATAACTGTCCTGCAGACAACATAATATGGTCCATAACAATTGATTAGCCTATTGTTTTATTTTTTGGACAGTAAACCTGTTAATAATATATTTTACCTCTATTTAATATTTTATATGATCCACGTTCCCCCGGATGCCTGAAATCTAGGTTTCAGTTTCTTAAAGCCGTGAAAATCAGGGTGACCTTTGCTTCAGTAGCAACCTTACTTTCCAAATTCCTGCTCATCATACTGGCTTCCTCTCCAGCTCTTTCACTTTAACCGCTATCCGTCTCTGGAATGCTCTGCCGTTGCATAGCCGTCGTGCACAGAGCAAAGTAGTGTTTAAAATACTAGTGCATGAGCAGTTTTATATGTAAGGAAGATTAAATAAATAACAAAATGTAAAAGAAAAACACTACTTTTATCATAATTGTACATTTTGTTAAGAAAATGTTGTTAACCCCATGAGAATCTTAAAACCAGACACACCGCCGGCGGTCTTATGATCCTTGACCTATTTCACGAATAGGATGATAATCGAATATGTTAGTTTGCTAATATGATATTTTGCGAACATCATGTTTTGCTTTTATGCTATGCAGCGACGGAGGGATCCCATCCTATTTTAGTTCTATTAATACTATTACTGTTAGTAATTAATATTATCGATATCGATATTAATGTGAAAAGCGACATGACGTACATCACTAAACGCATTTTTAAACAATTTGACATACACAAATGCCATCCTAATTCGGTTTCGTTTGACAGTTCATGTTTGTTGCTCTATTCCGCTAGGTATAGTAACTTTATGGATTATTTCCTTAGATTAAAACAAAAAGGGAAGATACGGCATGCTCCTACTTGTAGTCATTCAAAATATAGTCCTACTCAACTACTTAAGCAAACACTCACACACGCACACCTATAAATCGAGCGAGCGAGACAAAGCGGTAAGTTTCAACGTCAGCGCGAGGGAGTCAGTGAGTAGCGCGTTGACGTCTCGGTCGCTTCGCAACAGACGGTACGTACGACCGATTCCGACGCCACTGCGGAGTAGCGTCTTTCTCTTTTACACACACTAGAATATCTGCGAAAGGGCGATGTAGCCTGTTCGCTCGACAAATTGCGACTGAAGTGAAATTGTGCCTTTAGGCCTAATTTTGGCGGCTCACTCACGAGACGCTAATGCCGTATCTTCCCTTTTTGTTTTAATATATGATTATTTCACATTAAAGTTACAAAAAACACAAAGAACAATGGCCACTGTCTATACATTTGAAAACATAGGTCTAGGAAGTCTAAAAATAACACCTATAGGTTTGAGGTTAGAAATCTTTTTTATCGGATTTTGATTATGTAAAAGCAAAAGGTACCATTTTTATTTAAATTAATTCTCTAGAACACATTACATTGATAAACCAATAATAACATGTCACGACTATTCTTGACTGCTAAGGAATACTTCCGTGTACTATAATTTAAACTAATAAATACATAATCAAAGATGTATAAATAAATAAATTTTAAATTTTGTTTACGCTCACACCAATTATCTAGACCAAGATGAGTATTCTTGTGAAACTCGTTTATATGGTAAGATAACGGATAAATATACATAAACATAGAAAAAACACCCAGACCAGAAATCAATTTAGAAAAACAGTTTTTCTCTAAATGTACCCGACCGGGAATCGAACCCGGGACCTCAGAGAAAGCGACACCATGAAAACCGGTGTACAAACCACTCGACCAAGGAGGTCGTCAAACAGTGTTGCCAACTCAATTTTTTAAAGAGAGCTAGATAACTTACGTAAAAGAGCTAGAAAAGAGCTAAATTTTCTGGAAAAAAACAGCTAAAATAAAAGAACGTTAAAAAATAAAATAAAAATTATTGATAATGAAAAATCGTAACTCGATATTTTTTTTCTTGTTAGATTAAGAGTGTTTACGAATTTCGGTTTCCCATAAAAACTTCCAAGTCAAAATTTTTAAAAACCAATAAGCCAATTTTGATTAAACTTTGCATGCTAAAGTAAAACACAGGGATCTAAATAGTTTGATGAAAACATTTTTAAAAAACATTTATTTAACTTAGTTATTGTGATTTAAAATTTCCACTATAGAAAGATTAAAATTACAAATACTCAGTTAAATAAAATGTTTTCAACAAACTATTTAGTGTGTTTTACTTTAGCATGCAAAGTTTCATCAAGCTTATTGGTTTTTAAAAATTTCGACTAAGAAGTTTGTATGGAAAACCAAAACGCGTAAACCCTCATAGTGAGATATTACAATTTACGATTTTTAGTCGTCAGAACTATCGAAATTGTTTATCAAATTCACTACTTCTAATCCTCAAACTCAAGATTAAGCACAAGTGTGATTGGTCCTGAGTTTTCCTTATCTTAGGTAGCCGATTTTTTTTAGGACTTTTTGGCACTTTATATTTGTGGCAGCATTTTTTCGCAGCAATGAATGATCGAACGAAAAGAAGTACCTACTTAAATGAAACGAACGAAATAAAACATTACGGGGATTTTCCTTAGTTCAAGTAATAGACTAAATATGCATGAAATTCGGAAACACACAAAATTTTAAAAGAAACAAAACTAAAAGTTATTTTTTTCATGTATTAGAATGGAGCAAAAATATCAAAATTAAAGAGCTAAAGAGCACAAATTGTTTTTTTGGAGCTGTTTAATGGGCGATTTTCTGACAGTCCAAATTAAAAAGTAAAAATTAGTTCAAAAACACCCGATAGATGTCGTTTTATAAAAGCCGTACCTACCTAAGGGCTGTAATAAATTCTACACTTTTACTTGTCTACCAAAAGAATAAAAAAATAGTAAGTCCTTACCTATTTATATTCAGGACATCCAGAACCTATTTCTATTTTGGAATAGAATAAATATTACGCAGCCATACACGTGCTATTCATGAACCCGCCTTTTACCATGCGCCATACTAATCTATGCTAAGCGCCATCTATGAAGTCATTTACGAACCAATTTCTGTTTTTTTTTTATCTCGGAAAATCGCCCATTGAAAATAGAGCTAAATTTAGCTCTAAAAGAGCTCTAAAAGAGCTAAATTGGCAACACTGGATGTGAACTTGTGGATATTACTTACTAAAAAGTACTTATGGTGTGCAGGAAAACTGAAGCATAAAGGCACAGTGGAAAATATTCTTTCATACATTCTCTACTACGAACATTGTCAAAAAGAATACGTCCGTGATTTGCCGGTGGCGACACTGACACTGAGAGCAATATCACTGACAAGTGGGGATGCATTCGTACGGAATGTATGAAAAGGACTGTGCCGGTACTGTGACTTCACTAATATGTGTTAAGCAACCATAAATAACGAGTTTGTGCCTGTATTATTAATTTTCTCATTGGTTTGTACTTTAGTAGTTATGCACAATTTCTTCCTATAGATGTTAAGGTACTAGTAAATAAAACACCTCTGTTCGGTACATAATATTTTTTATTAATTATCTCTACCTAATCTTACAGCTACCTCATCCAAAAACTCCACTGGTGCTGTTAAATATTTAGCTCATCCAAAGTACCAGACTAACGTCATTACGTGGGCTCAACCTCAGAACAATAATTTAGTTATTATTCTGATCTGACTCAACAGCCTATTGTTTAACGCCCCCAATAAACAATGGCGACTTTCTGGCAGCCCAAATTAAAAAATATAAATTAGTTCAAAAACACTCAATAGATGGCGTTTTATGAAAGCCGAGCCGTACACAAATGGTGCACTTTTGTTTGTCAACCAAAATATAAAAAAAAATGTATTTTCATTTCAGGACGTATTTCTATTTTACATAATTTTGTTCACAGTTTGACAGTTGCACAATATTGATAGTTTCCAAAGAGATTTAAATAGTAATAGAGCGGCTATTGTACACTATTCATACAAAATAGTAATTTAATGTCTTCGACTTCATACAAAACTTTGAGCTGGTGCTCAAGTTACGCCATCTAACGTTGAAAGGCATAATCTTTTATTAAGAATATTGAGAAGTATACCTACTAATAACAATTAGAATAAGTTTTACTTACCCCACGGTAGGTGTCGCTCTGCGGTAGGGATGTTCCGTTATGAAATTCGACAAATCGATAATTTTGATGAAGGTTAACCACAATCAGCTTATACAATATACAGCATGTATCAAGCGGGGCCAGCCTTAATCCAGTGTTTCAAATTATCCCAAGTGTAGACCCTTTCTATAAATACCCTAGTAAGATAAGCTCAATTTAATTTGTTTTTGCATTTACAAACAAAGATAATCTGTAGTTAATTTAAAATCAGAACAAACTAAACCCATCACTAGCAGGGTCATGAACTCTGTATGATAAATAACTGCCTATAGTGGACCTCCTGACTATAAAACTGCGTACCCTAGTATGGCCGCGCCACGCCCCCCCCCCCCCCCCCCGCCTCCTACCCTACCAGGCGCACAGTTTTACAAACAAGAGGTTTTACTGTGACGGTGGCGGGCAACGAAAATCAAAAACCTTTGACCATGGCGGCACCTTTGACACAAACCGCCTGGGTTGTTTGTCGGCAGTCGCTTGGCGGCATTTTTTGTTGGATTTGTTAAGACAGATAAGTAGGCAGCTATTTTACTTTCGTGATTTAATAATTTGTATTAAGTAGGTACCTACCTACCTAAGTACCTAATTATTATCAATGTAATAAAAATATTATCATTTTACAGTCACATTGTTTCGACTCTAAAGTAGATATTTTCACCTTTCATCCTAAAAAAAAAACGATAAATTACCTATAAATATTAGCCGTTTGTGTCGCTAGGGGAGAGACACTTGCCCGCTATTTTTGTCTCGTACCAGGATACGTTTGTTTCCACCAAAGACAATTTTAATCTCTTTGGTTTACACAATTCTATGACCACGGCTTAAATTTCGGTTCGACGCGATTCTGTTTCGGCGTGCAGTGGTACTGGGGGTAGCGATACGCATTTTGTCTGGCACAGACTACAGGCTCGTTAGATTAGTTGTTAAGTCTTAACTATAAGTTTGTTAACTGTTTTTTTTATTATTATTATTATTGACGTCAATAAGTGCCTGTAAAGGTTTACATTGAATAAATAATTTGACTTTTGACTTTTGATAGGTACGTTTACCTACGAGTAGGTAGGTACCTAAATAGGTCTTAAATTAAAATGACTTATTTTTGAAATAACTCAATACAACTAAAGCGAAGCACTTTGAGGTGTAGTCACAGAATAGATAATCGTACTACTCTTAAGCTGGCCACTGACGATCAGTTTTGCGCGTCAGTCCTGGATCACTCCAAATGGTTTTAGGCCAAAAAGATTTCCCACTCACTGGCGACACTCCGGCTCGTCAGTTCTCGACCGGCCGGTACAATCAATTTTGAACTTTAGTATTCGGCATTAAGGATCAATATTCATTAGAGAAGTTCGAATCGAACTGAGGTGATACAATCAATTTTTTTAACGACATTCACGATCAAATTTTGGACTGACGTCAGTTCAACTGATGGGAAAAAGTGATCGTCAGTGGCCACCTTTAGCCAGAGTCCTAAGTCACGGCGCATCGCGCGGGCGGAATCCGCCGCGCACGAAACAAATACCTACTCGACATGTAAGAACCTGTCCGAACTGCAAGCGGGCGCTTACATACCTACTTTATTTCTACGCTCCGCAATCCACCTCCGCGATGCGCCCGTGACTCAGGACTCGGCCTAAAGGTAGCTACGCCTACTTAGAACTAGGTACCCTAGGTCCTTGATTACAATGACTTATTTTTGAAATAACTAAAATCAAAACCTCTGTTTTGGAATCGAAATGTCAAAAAATGTTTAAAACATTAAAAATAAGTAACTAAGTTATCATGTAACAGTAAATAAAACAAATGTTGTTACAATTCACTCGGAAATTGAAAAAATGCTAACGGATTACACCACGTATTATTTTACTCGTATTTCGATGTATTTCTTACAACTTATTACCTACTGATCATTAGTCAGAATAATAATTTTCTAATAAACAACAGTACCTACTTACATTAGATAAATCTGATAAAAACAGCACACAAAGATTCACTTCTTGCCGCTTGGGGCTTGAGAGGTAAAGCGATGCACGTGTAGTCCACTGCACTTCACAATAAACAGTTTACAAAAGTGGCTCCAACACACAGTCTCCTCAAAACCCGGGTCCCGCATATTTAGCTGGACCTCCGGACTCGTCGCACGAAAGGATCCAGTCTGCTGGAGACGCAAAACCATTCGTCGAAAGCAATCCGCCGATGGCAAGCGTCGCTGCTCAGCTTCTGGTCTGCCGTCGATGAATCTCTCGCGGTACAGTTCACAAGCACCACGGAGACTGCCATTAGCTGCTCCGATACAAAGAATCATTTCGTAATACTCCTGATTACTTAGAAATGCCATACTAATTTAATAGGTAGTCGAATCGAAACCAAACAGCAAAAAAATATCAAAAAGTAGGTATGCACTCTGTAAGCTTTCACAAACGACTGCGAAAAAATTGTAGGCATGAAAACAACAACAACATGAAAACAAACCTATCGTACCGTTGGGCGTTGCTATGTCGGGGGTGTGCCGCCTATACTGGTACTAATGGGCCGTTTACACGTATTAAGTTGTCAAGTAGGTAACTAAATTTTAAGTTAATTTTAACTTAATTTTAAGTTGTCGATCGTTTACACGTGTATTTACTTATGCACTCTTTAGTGCATACGGCGGCGACACATCGCGGCAAGACCGGCTCTCGTCACACACGAGACTTCACGACTTCACTAAATACTTCACTAAATTGTTGCGTCCACACGTCAACTAAATGACAATTTAGTAGAAGCCACGCCTACCGGGGAATGCAAGCGGTGCGGGAGGGGAGGTTACTTACTCAAAAAATAGACTCGATTCTATTCTACTTGTTCACTTGCCCACTAAATCGTTTACTTACCACTTGCTACTAAAGAGCTTATAAGTGACTGTTTACACGCAAGAATTTAGTTAAAATTAACTTAAAATTAAGTTACCTACTTGACAACTTGATACGTGTAAACGGCTCTTTAGAATTCCGAAATGTGTAGTTTGCCCGCTCCCACAAAGGCAGAGTAATGCCCCCACTATCAACTGCGGTCTCATGCGACCGGTTGGGGTTCTAGAAGTTAATACCGCCCATAACCCTAGTAGTTTTGTGGGTTCAAAATTTAGACTTAAGTTACGAAAACCAGCAATATTTTTAAATTAGTTAAGTTATTCATCAATTCATCACAAAATACTACCAAAGTGTAAACTGGCTTAAGCGTTGCGTATTATTTTTAGGTTTGTTGCTATTAATTTAGTCAATTAGTGATAAAATATTCCATCACACGTAAGTTTTATTTAGTACGTATGTCACAGATGTTTAAAAATGTTATTCTTATGAACATTATTATTGTACAAAACAAGTATTGAAACTATGTGTGATACAACATAGTTAAACTTAGTTAGTTAGTTAGTAAAGTTTAACTATGTTGTATCACACTAGTTAGGATTTCAGGAATGCTTACATTTATACCGGGTCAACCAAAGCGGTTAGAAAAATAAAATGAACTACAGAACCCATTAAGAAGAAAGACGCACGCGCACGCTTTCTTGTGACTCCGCCCATACCAGGAGTGACTCCTAGTATCAATACCGCCATTATGTTGATACCGCCCATACTTTTTAGGGCTCGTAAATTAGACTTTGAGTTAAGAAAACTAGCAATATTTAAATTAGTTAAGTTAAGTCTTTTTTTATCACTGTTCAAATTATTAACATTATTATTTTCTGTTTTTTTAGAGCTGACATAAAAGTTACAATGAAAACTCACATGGTGACAGATTTTTCTGTTTTGTTATTTTTACTGCGTGTAAACGGGTGAGTTTAGTTCAGTGCTGAATGAAACCCGTATTTACAAACATTTACTTGTCTAAGCCTCAGAACAATACTGCTTTAGTTATTGTTCAGCAGTGCGATTCTCTAAGTTAAAGCCTTGGCAGTAGCGGCTGCCGCAGCGCTGAGAATTGACTCTGTCTCTTTCATATTTTGAATTGCACCGCCTACAACTCTTTCTGCCTAGCCCTAAGGTTGACTGGTAGAGAATGCCACTTGGCATTAAGTCCGCCTTTTGTACATTTTGTTTTCTTTGTGCAATAAAGATTAAAATAAAAAATAAATAAATATTCATAGAATCGGAAAGAGACAGCAATCACAGCGTCTATGTGTCGCTTAGAAAATCGCGGTCTAAGCAAAGTAAAAATGCTATGCGAAGTAAGACATTTCTCAGTGCGTTTCGTATGACAAGCCTTTCAATTCATGAACAATACTCAGACGACTCTTTACATTTAAGTACATTTAATTTTCTCAAAATCATAAATGTTTTGGATTCGTACCTCCATACTTATTAACCGTCAAAAGTACTTACCTGATAGATAACACATTCTTGACTTGACCTGGTGATAGGAACAGAGAATAATTGACTAAATAAAAGTAGTCTGGGGGTCAAAGTTGCTCGCGTCCGTAGGTTTACCCTTGAGACCCTACACGTGATCCCTGGGTGGTGCTAAATGAGTGACACTGATTGAGTGGTAGAGCCACGCTGCGTTGCAGCACGCATTGGGCCGGCTCGCCCGGCGTAATACCACGATCTCACGAATATTCGGCGTGAAATAATGGCAATTGGTGGTGTTGTGTTTGGTCCGACGAGTGAGGGTAACGGAGGCCCATCCCCCCCCCCTCCTCCCAATTCCTATTCTATCCTTAAACCTATTCCTCCCTTAAACGCCGGCAACGCGTCTGCGATTCCCCTGGTTTTGCGGGTGTCCATGGGCGGCGGTGATTACTCTCCATCAGGTGACCCGTCTGCTCGTTTGCCTCCCTCTTTTATAAAAAAAAAAGGTAGTCGTAACTTATTTTCTTAGTGAAAAAAATAACAACACAGAACCCTTTAAACTTTATCAAAAATAAATAGTTGAAAGCGGGTGGAGTCAGCACAATAGGCACAAAAATACTAGGGTCACAGCAGAGGCAAAGGAGGAAGTAACACTAGACAGAGTGCATTACTCCAATCAGCTGTTTGATCAGCTGTTTGTTAGTGTGGTCATAATGTCGATAAACTCTTATTATTTTCAAAAGTATGTACTTCCACAATGCCCGAGATATCAAGAAATGTTTTTATGTGTGCCAGCTCACTAAAAGTAACTGATTAGGTACGTGAAATATGGCTGGCCCCGCTTAATACAAGCCGTATAACATTTGAACAAGCAAGTGACAATTAGGAAAGAAAATAAAAAAATCCGGTATTTCCAATACTATTTATTTGGTAATAAAGTGTTAACTTATTAAAAATTCAACAACTAATTATAAAACAATGTGAAATAACATAAGTACCTAGCTAGTACCTACGAACAGCATACTGACAAAATTCATTTTTGAAGTTAACTCCCCCTTGCGATCAGTTATCATAAGTCAGGATTATTATACACTCTCGTATACCAAAATCGAGTCTACTTCAAAACGTATCTAACATGGTTATGTGATTGGATTTAGGAATTAATTCATGGGAATGATAAGGTAAATGGCTGACTTTAACAGATTAACACGAGTTGATCCATATAGTGTTTCATTTATATATATTTAATTATATTTATTTTTCATAAAATACCTAAGCAAACTGTACTGGCCAAAGCCCTAACTACAATAGGTCGGGATATTTGTCCAGAAAAAGGCCAGTGAACTGTATAAAAGGCTGGTGTATTTTGCAACCATACAAATTCGACCCGACAATGAAATCGCCCGCGGTTTGTGTGTCGTGCGCCCGAGTGGCTCGTAAGACGTCGTAGCGAAGATTGCTGGCGATCGCCGCGGTGAGCGGCGCGCTGCCTTAAGCCCGCGTTGCCCCCCCCCCCCCCCCCCGCGCCTCTTCTGTGACTGTGGAGTTGTGGACTCGGTCCGTGCGGCCCTGTCCTGACCATATACTCCCCGCGTTGAAGTTTCTTCAATGGATTCCAATGGCAGGGGGCGTTTTTTCACGAGAACCAGAGCTCCTTCCTTGAGGTGGCCTCGAGACTGGCGCCATTTGGATTTCTGTTGAAGCCACAAATGTAAAATTAGAGAACTGATGCCAACACTATTGATTGAGAAACTCGATGCGCTGGAATCTCAGCAGTGATGTTGTTCTGTGCATGAGGCACAAAGATTAAAGATCGTCCAATAAGAAAAGGCAGGAGTCAGTGAATAGAAATCGGAGGGTCGTCGGAAATAGGGGTCATAGGTTCGGAGTTGAGAACTGAGGATACCTTCAACCTGTACCAACAATGTAGACATCAGTCTCCTCGTACGTCAAATGAGTTGAGTCCAAAACGCGCCTAATGTGTTGCTTGGTCTTTGACTCCAGGTTACCACAAGCACCGAATTGAGGAGTGTATGCTGGAAAAAACGAAAAGTTTATGTTCTGTTTACCAACGTTACAGTGTAGCAGTGGCAATGATTTTATGACGCGTGACAATTAATTGAACGCACCCACAAAGGTAGTTCTGTTATCGGAAAACACATTCTGCTGCTTGCCTCGTCTACCAATAAAACTATTTATGTCTCAATGAATCGGTTTTTGGTTAGGTCTTAGACAAGTTCAAATGCACAGCCTTTGAAGCAAGGCAAACTAATAAACAGATGTATGATTTAACTAATTATTATTGTGAACCTCGCCCTTTTCTGGTTGTTATCATAACTGGTTCCGCATAATTTACCTAAGTTTCAAGAAAGGGCAATTCAAGACAGACCCGTTACTTTGGGAGGTTTCCCATCATGACCCATGATTGACTGGATAGCTTGTCCCTTGTGCATTTGCACATGCACATTTGCAGGGTGTATGTGTATAGTACGCTTAATTAAGTTTGTGTAAGTAAGTTATAGGCCGCAATAAAGTTGCGCCTTATGAACTGAAAAAACTCCTCTTCCCCCCGGACCTCGCTTGCGAGAACACCTATCCAAAACCTATTTTAATTTTATTCTAAATTTAAATTAAATATCTTCATCACAAAGATAATTAAAAAAATAGGAGTGCAGAAGTGTTGAAGAGGTCGCGCGCAAGTCGTCAACGCGCTTCACAAATACCATACATGTGAGTCACCAATAGGCACAACCCAAGTAACACACATAGGCTGAATACTAGATGAATAATGGATTATTGTGTACTTAGCGCTGAATAAAATTACTGAATAAAAGCAGAGTAGCATGCTATTCAGCCACTACATTGCTTAAATGGGCACAAATTATTCAGCTTTAGTTCGCAATTGCTGAGTAATATCGTTATAGTAACATTATAATCGCAGTATAAGGTGTAACAGGTGGTAACAAGGCAAAATACTAGCAAATTAAGGAAACACTAGTTAAACTTTATTTAGACAATAAAGGTTCACGATTTGTTCTGTAAGAACGTCTATTAATACTTTTGGTGACAGATGATTCATATTTATGACAGTGAGAGAAGATAAGTTTTTAAAATGATTGTATGATATCGGTATACGTACCTTTTGTTAATAACTTCATTATTTTACGTAAAAGTTAGTGGGAATTCAAAATTACTGTTAGAGTATACATATATATCTAAGAAAATTTTCAAGCGCCAGTGCATAAATAAGTTTTTACTACAAATTATACTAAAATAAACACATTTAATCAAAAACATTTCGGGTAAAAATTGATTGATTGTGTCATTATTTTAGTATGTCACCAATAATCACATTAAAAATATTTATTTGTAATTCCTTACTTTACTAAGTTCGTGTTAAATAAATAAAATTATCTATACCACTGTAGATATTAAAGGTTATACAGAATAAAAAATGGTGGTGAAATTAAAGAGCGATGTGAACCGGTATACTTCAACATTACTGTCGTAGCCCGCGTAATAGGGCACAAATGTCTGTTTATTCAAACTTAGCCGTAATAAAGTCTTACATGTGAATCCATATAAGGCAATACACTGATTACTGGCTGAATATTCGTTCGAACTAGCAACGATAAAATGTGTGATAAAATACACTTTTAAGGATCCGCATAATATAGACTGATCCATTTTAGGAACTTCTTATGTAAATGAATTGATCCGTGACAAGATTCACGGGGATATACTTATTCAGTCATCACCAGATTAAATCAACTGATGTGAACCTCTATTAAGCAATATACGTTATAAAATACTCGAAGTGCTCTTCAAGAGTAATAATAACGTTCAGATGAACTTGTAAACAGCCACTATTCAGTCGAACATAATAGCAGTATAGATACGGATTAACAGGGAAATTTTAAACCATTTACTGAATTACACACGAAATGTACTCCTTTATATATCATATCAATCTGTGTAACAGTACATATGTACACTCTCTTTAGAAGGCAGCGTTTAGAGGTACACATTTACTCTATTATACAGCATATGACATATTTGCCACAACTTAATTGCCCTTATTTAGTAAGTAGGCATGAAAATTTAAAACGGCTGAATAAAAGCGTAGGTTATATACCAAATAAACGCATCTTGCTGTTTAAGGGTGAAGAATATCTACCATTATTTAGTTCGTATTCAGAATATAGCTCCTTGTGTACTAATATTCAGCTTAAGGATCACCAGTGAATTATAATAACGGTTTTAATACTCTGTAAGCAGCCATTATGACCACAAGTGATTAAATATACAGCTTTCTGTGTTACTTGGGAATAGTTAACCGCCCGCCGCCGTCCGCACCACTTGCACCGCCCCGCGCTCCCCGCCGCAGCACATCCATCGCCCCACTCCCGGCGCAGCACACGCACCGCCCCGTCCGCCACCCGCTGGCCGGCCGCTCACAACCGCGGGTACCTACCTTAAACGCTGTCGCCCTGGTACCTCGGGCTCTTGACGCCTAAGCTACACGCACCGCTCCGCTCTCCGCCGAAGCTCCACGCACTACCCAGTCGCTCACCGCTGCGCCGCACCGTGCGTACCCACTTGATGCGCTATTGTCCTGGTACCTCGAGGTCTTTGACAAGTCTTTGACGCATAGTAGCCCAATCAACGGGGCTTTTTTTTGTAACCCGAAAAATTCCTCTGCCTCTGAAATTTGGCATGTGATAAAGTTAGGTAGTACAGATTACAGATGTAAAATAATCCAACTAAATTTGTTACGAGAAGTTAGGTATTTTTACCAAAACATGAAAATCGCTTATAACTCTCTGTGAATATTTCCTCAGGCTGAAATTCTTTCTGTATACGTACTTATGTACTAGTTAGAATAAGTGTGTCAAAGAATCCAAAATTTTTTCCATTTCAGAGAACCCCAAATTTTAACTTTTAACATTTTCCACTATAACTTCCACTGAAAAATTGCTCCGTCCATTTTTATTTTTTAATATGTTTTTATATCATTAAATACACAGCTTTGTTTAATAATCCAATAAATTTTCCATTTAAAACATATTTTTTTGATTTTTGCTTAATTACGTATTCAGAAAAATTGCTCCGTCCATTTTTATACCTTTAATAGTCATATTATTTTATATTTAATCAGATTTATCAATAATCCAACAAATTTTCGAACGATTAGTATTTTTTACGAAATTATTATGTTCGCTGATTTATCTTGACCGCTCGGAGCAGCTTTGCCCGCACTTACCAGGCAATTTTTTATCTTATACGCACAGCACAGAAAATACACAACGTTGTACAACGGGGCGCTAAGAAATTAGCTTTTAAAAGAAATATTTATTACTGCTTAATTCAATTAGGTTCACACCAAACAGATTATCTATCCGCCGCGGACTGTGAGCGCGTGTTACGCAGTTTATCGTTTTTCCATTTATGTATATTTAACTTTTCGTTCACAACGAAAATGGATTATATGTGTACGCTTTTACGTAGTGCGTAGTCGCTGACTCTTTGAGGC
This sequence comes from Scoparia ambigualis, assembly GCA_963921215.1. NCBI lineage: Eukaryota > Metazoa > Arthropoda > Insecta > Lepidoptera > Crambidae > Scoparia > Scoparia ambigualis. The sequence continues at coordinate 23,590,056 of OY992522.1, read as the reverse complement.
CGAATTTTGAACTACGCGTCTATGCACGGCGGACGAGGATTGGCTACGTAACCGAACGTAACAGCGTATTAATTAGCACAGAATACTATTTATGCAGAAAAGAAGCCACTCACGGTCAAATTTTGTAGTGACATCAGTTCAACTGATGGGAAAAACTGATCGTCTGTGGCCACGCTACCCAGGACGCTATAGCGTATTGAAGGCTTGGTGTGTACGCATACAGGCTTAGACATACAGGCCATACAGCAATACAGCAGACTGAGTTCACGTTCACACTGGGGCTGACAGTGAGTATACTCATAGTCCGCGGCGGACAATCCGTTTGGTGTGAACAATGCCTAATAAATATTTTGCAAAAAAATCCCTCTATTTAATAATTCATGCGGTAAAGGGTTAAACACCGTTCCTTGCACAAATAGTACATAACGGCAACGCCGCTTCATGTAGCTCAGTCGCTGCGCGAGCGCCCCCCAAACCGCCCGCGCCCGCCGCCGCACCCCTCATCACACCCGCCGCGACCGGTCGTTTCGTCTAGCTTGCTAAGCGCGCCGGCAATGCTTGTAGGTACTTAGCTTTTATTATTGATATACTTACCAAATAAAAATAATGTGTATAAAATACATACAGAGGTAGGTACCAAAAGTAGGGCCAATTTAATAGATCACATTTTACATCTGTCAGTATTTAGTCTTATTAGTTTATTACCGCTTGCCTAACTAAAAGCAAGTAAGTACCTAATAAAGATGACTATAGGTACTTAGGTAGGTACTTACGTTTTTAAAAGGTAGGTACTACAGCTTGTCTAACTGTGAAAGTAATTTTAAGATGACTGTAGGTAGGTAGGTACGTTATGTACTTACTTAAAATAAAAAATCTGAACCAAAAAAATAATATTTGTGGTTATACCTACCTAGTCGATTATTGATGTTAGTTACCTACCTGCAGCTTGTTTAGTAATTTGAATTGAATTAACATGATTTTAGCCACGTGTTGTTATATCAAAAAAATGTAAACCAAATAAAAATAGTGTAAGTAATAATTACTTAGGTACCTTTTATTTAGTATTTTATTTAGAAATACCCACCATTGTCTTAACTCTTGAAAATCTAATGCCGAGTCTGCACGCTTGGCACTTGCCGCAAACTCCAAACCTCAACAAACGTTTGGATTGATGTGAGGAAATAAACGTCGCCATCCACACCCTTGCGAGTGCGTTAGTTTGTTTCATTGATGTAAAAATGTGTATGTGTATTGTATTGTTTTGTTATCTTATTTTGGTAGTGTTATTAGTATTTATGTTATTTATGTCTTTACTTTTGAATGTTGTGGACACTTTTAAGTGGCAAACATGTAATGCGTGTTTTTAATGTGTAATTAGTTTCTAAGTGTATATTGTATTGCTGTAAGTGTGCTTATCTGAATAAATAAATAAAAATAAAAAGCTAGTTAAGACTCCGCGAAGCAAGTTTGTGCGCACTCAGGTGCAGTCCATGTCGCTATCCACACGCTTGCGAGTGCATTAGTTTGTTTCATTGATGTAAAAAGCCAGATTAAGAAAACGCGAAGCAAGTTTGTGCGCACTCAGCTCAGTCCATCCATGGGCTGCATGCACCTCGTTTAGTCGCTTCCAAGCGATTGCGGTGACATGTCGTTAACCGTATCACAAAGAAAAAAAAAGAAAAATGCCTTCTTGTGCACTCAAAAGTTGTTACAATCACTCGAGAAACACAGAAAAAAGTCTGGGTGTAACATTTAATCGGTAAGTACACGAAACACTACTCGTTTTAACTTAAAAATAAAATATTTCTAACATCTACCAGCACGAAACCATATCGCCGCCATTTTTTCAACGCAAATCATAGACTATAAAAACAGACCGCGCAAATGAGTTTCTGCATATTATGCCTAATTTGGTTTTTCTGTGAAAAAAATATTTGCTATTATTTTATAATCCGCATATGATCATGAGTATCACGACTGACAATTTAGATTACGTGATATTATTGTAAAAAAATGAATGAAATGAAACAATAAATAAAATATTTATTTCAAATTGGAACGCAAGTATTGAGTGTCAATACACTCAATACTGAATTATACTTCAAAACCACAAAACACGATAGTGCACTAAACTTATGTTTTAAACCATCTAAGAAAACCCCATATTACCTAATCAAATAACTGTTAAGGCCGTAGTAGCCAGATAAGCAACATACACAAAAGACAGGAAGAAAATTCTAAATAAAATAAAAAACATTAATCAATTAAGGGATGAATTATATTAGAGCGGGCCGTGCACGAGGCGTGCCCCGTCCGGGCCCGGACGCGGCCACGGCCCGCTCTAATATAAATACAAAATGTATGCAACGCCTCTAAAGTCAGTGGCCCGTGCCCGGACAGGGCACGCCCCGTGCACGGCCCGCTCTAATATAGTTCATCCCTTACTATAAATTATTAGGTAACATGTGCCTAATTTAGAGTTATTTGATTGGTGTTTTTTTCTACAAGCTTACTCTTTGAGTAGTCATGAAAACAGAGAAAGATGGATTAGATTCGTCAAAATAGTCAACGTCATCGTCACAAAAAAAGTAATGCTTTTATAAGCATCTGGGGGCACGGCAGCGCCCCCGCCAAGTCGAGCAAAAAAACGGCACGGCCCCACCATTCTTTTCTTGAAGCAGTTCAGGCCATTTTCGACCCCCTATAACTTCGTTGTGGATAAAAGTAGAGGCCTGAATTTGAATTGTATAAACACGGTATATTTCAAATTTCATTCAATTTGAACCAGTAGATTAAGAATTAGACAAAGTTTCTTAATTTTGTCACTCATTGACTGACCGATTATGAAAACTCTAAGGCACTTCTAGCAGACATTTAAGCTTCAAATTAAGAATACAATTAGTGTTTAGTATATGAATCAAGGAAAAAATATTTTGCAATTTCTGTCCAGTTTTCTAGATACACCAACTGCATAAATAACTTTGTAATCTCATATAAATATATTGGATTACAAAGTTACATTTGCAGTGAATAAATCAGTGTACCTGTATATTATTATGTATACTATAATATAATGGAATATCCGGTGTTAGTATTCAAGAAGTAAGGTAAGTAAAGTAAAGGTACCGGTAAGGAAAAAAATAGGACTATCTACAAAAAGAAATGAGATGGCATCAAAAACATACTTGTAAAAACCAAGTCTCACACGCAACTTAGTTCTTCTATCGTAAAAAGTTGTAAAATCCATGTAATACCAAGTCAACTAAATAATCTAATTTAACATAATATAATATAATGTATTACTTGTGAGATACATTGTGTTTTAATGCGATGGCCAAGTCAACCGACTTGGTATTACATGGATCACACAACTTTTTACGGTAGAAGAACTGAGTTGCGAGACTTGGTTTTTTACCAGTATGATTTTGATGGCTAGCTTTTACAAACATTACTACTAAAACTTAAAAGGAAGTTTATGAAATTTGAACAGAACCACGTCTATATGGTCAGTTGAATAAAATTTATAAATAAAATACATTCACTTCCAACTGACTTACATTTAATGTAATTTAGTTGTAAGTAAATGTATTTTATTTCATTCAACTTTTTTATTTACTCCATGAGCTATGAATATACTTATACAAGTTGGTAAAATAAGTAATTCCAGATGAAGCAGGAAGGCCTCATACCTTATTAATATATTATTGACATCTACATAATGATTGAAAAAGAAAAAGATTTTATAATATTATTACCTATATAAAAGTTTTAGCTAATAAATTATTTACTTATATTTTTTTGCATTAATTTACTTATTTTAAAATATTACAATTACAAAATTCAATAAAACATTAAAACTAACTACCGATTGATTTGTATATTTTTAACAATATTCTCCTACAACACGATAAAACTGTATGAATAGTGTGTCGCATCTGCGCTCTCGGACTTATTCTATAACAACCAAGCCCCCTCCCCAACGTACCACGTGATGCCTGCAGTCATCTAGCTGAGCACAATCTTTGTATTGGACGTCTACTCTAGTTTATTGTACCTCAATGGTTTGTTTGCACAAACGAGACAAGTATTCACAGACGATCGAACTTCAGTCTGTGCTAGCATTGCGTGAACACGTCTCGACATGCCGCCTATTCTATAAAAAACAGGCCAAAATTGCATTAGTTGTGGTGGCAACTATCGTTGCTACATCGCCATTAGATAACAAAAGGAAAAGGTGAAAGTAAGGGCAAAATTTTATCTCAGAAACAGACAATAGTACGGTCATATGAATTTCATTAAAGATCTCGATGATAAAGATTTTTGTATATATCTTCGAATGAGTTCCGAAGCATTTATTGAATTGTTGGATTTTGTGTAAAAGTATTTAAAAAGCTTGATTGCGTGCATCTGATGTCTTCTTGGCATTGCTCCGAACCGAATCTATGTCTGAGAACACGTCGCGACGTATTGCGCTTACGGTGGCACAATAGCGACTAGACCGACAAATGGTTCGCTGCGCCGCTGTCCACACGAACGAATCGGTTCGGCTATGTGATTCTCTAAGAGGCACATAGACGCTGCGCGAATAGCTGTGATCTGCTGTCTCTTTCCAATTCTATGAATATGAAAGAGACATAGTCATTGCTCAGCGCTGCGGCAGCCGCAGCTATTAAGGCTTTAGCCATAGAGTACTATATATTGTGTATGCTCCGATCCAGTCGTACCGATACTAATAATAATAATTTTCGGCGGATCGTGCGCCACACGATCGAATATGGTTAGTTCGGAGCGCACCATGTTCGTGGTCCGGAACCAACCAAGTTCGATCGTCTGTGAATACTTTGAGTAGGTACAAACGTGTGGACGCTTCGCAAGCGCTTGCGGAAAATTCACTTTGATTTGTGACAAAAAACCGACACATGACGGATCGGCTACAAGCGTTTGCAAACCTACGCAAACCAAGCCAATCGCTCTATACACACGTTTGAATTTGTGACGGCTTGTTGAGGTTTGCCAAGCGTGTGGCCGCGGCATAATAACGGTGGCTGGCCACCAAACAAAATAGTGCGTGGCAAAGCAGCTCCGAGCAAGCGGTCAAGTGAAGGTCAACTCTTTAATCTCTTTAGGTAGTAGGTCTTTCTAAACATTATTATACGTAGGTACCTACTTGTTGACCTTTTTTGCACATTGTACAAGTATCAAACGTTTATTTGAAACGCAAAGTAAGTAATAAATATTCTTTTAAAAGCTAATTTCTTAGCGCTCCGTTGTAAGTACACCGTTGTGTATATTCTCTGTGCTGTAGGTATAAGATAAAAAATTGCCTAGCAAGTGCGGGCAAAGCAGCTCCGAGCGGTCAAGATAAATCAGCGAACATAATAATTTCGTAAAAAATACTAATCGTTCGAAAATTTGTTGGATTATTGTTAAATCTAATTAAATATAAAATAATATGACTATTAAAGGTACAAAAATGGACGGAGCAATTTTTCTAAACACGTTATTAAGAAATAACCAAAAAAATATGTTTGAAATGGAAAATTTATTGGATTATTAAACAAAGCTGTGTATTTAATGATTTAAAAACATGTTAAAAAATAAAAATGGACGGAGCATTTTTTCAGTGGAAGTTATAGTGGAAAATGTTAAAAGTTCAAATTTGGGGTTCTCTGAAATGGAAAAAATGTTGGATTCTTTGACACACTTATTCTAACTAGTACATACATAGGTATACAGAAAGAATTTCAGCCTGAGGAAATATTCACAGAGAGAGTTATAAGCGATTTTCATGTTTTGGTAAAAATACGTAACTTCTCGTAACAAATTTTGTTGGATTATTGTACATCTGTAATCTGTATTACCTTCATCACATGCCAAATTTCAGAGGCAGAGGAATTTTTCGGAAGTCTCCACATAACAAATGTCCTCGTTGATTGGACTATAGCTTCGCGTGCCCCTTCTGCACGCAAAAGCCTATGCGAACCTAATACTTCCCGTACCGTACCGTACTGCGTTAACTGGGTGGATCCGTTTGCTGTCGCTGCGCACTGAATTATTTTTTAGTCTCTAGCGTGCCTATGTTCGCCTAGTACACTTCGTATCCGGAAAATAACTTTATTGTTTAGTGTACATTGCTTACCAAGATGCAACACTCCCCAAAGACTAGCAAAGCATTGTTTACATCTGATATCAATCTGCGTGGTAGTGTCTCGACTGAGGACTTAAGAGGCCTATTACATCTCGACTGTGATTTTTGCGTAAAATGGTCAACTTTGGCGCTCTGGATCTCGGAATCAAAAATACATTAACAATTTTGACTTGATGAATAGTGTTGAATAGCTATTGGAATAGTGCGTAGCGGCCTCGCTTTTTGTAAATTTTGCTTAACTTATTAATTAAACCCAAAATTGCAGAGCAAGATTTTCATAAAATGCGCGGAGGCATTTTTTTGAGCTCATCGTTTGAACTACTGTTCTAAGCAAATGAAGAATGTTATCTCTTATATAGTCGTATAGTGCTTAGTGGCCTCAGAATTTTTAGATATTGTTGTTTATATATAGAAAAAAAATCTTATTCTAAACCAAAAAACTTCGAAAATCGCTTCAAGTTAACTATGAATTTCTCCTATCTACGATAATATTATTGAGTAAAATTCATACCAGAATAACTGTTACTTCATGAGGAATAAAGATTTTATAATTTTAAATTATCAATTTATTATTCTATTTCGATAAAAACGATAAATACCTACAACTGCAAAATTACTACAAAATGCGATGCACCGGCCGTCCGCACTTCTTCAGTACTGCGCGAGCGCTCCTCAGCGTTGGACCTGTGTCGAATTTCTTCATATCGATCGATCGAGGGGCAGTGCATGTATAGTGTGACTACCAAGTTTGATCACATAAGTATAATTTTACAAGTTTTTATTTAGCTTCACCTGTCCGTTTGTCATCAAATCTTGCAAATTAAATTTGATCCACTTTCCGGTTGCCGATTGAGCTGAAATTTTGCATACATGTGTAAATCGCGTGACAATGCAATATTATGATGACATGGTGCTAATCTGATGATGGAGCTGGAAGGTGGCCATAGAAACTTCACGATGAAACGACACAACCTCATCGAGTTTGGGCTCGTTTGAATTGTCTTGACGAGTAGTTTGTCTTTCAATGGTAACCAGGGTCTGATGATGGAGCTGGAAGGTGGTCATGGGAACTCTGTTAAACTCACTCTGTGGAAACGACGCAACTCCATCGAGTTTCGACTCATTTTATTGGTCTTGACGAGTACTTTGTTTTTAGATGGTTACCAGGGTATGATCTGATGATGGAGCTGGAAGGTGATCATAGGAACTCAGTAAAGAAACGACGCAACCCCATCGAGTCTCGGCTCGTTTGATTCGTCGTGACGAATACTTTAGTTCTAGATGCTAACCAGGGTCTGATGATGAGCTGGACGATGGCCATAGAAACTCAGTAATTAAACGACATAACCCCATCGAGTATGGGCTCGTTTGATTCGTCTTGACGAGTACTTTAGTGCTAGATTGTAAGCAGGGTCTGATGATGGAGCTGGAAGGTGGTCATAGGAACTCAATAATTAAGCGACATAACCGCGTCGAGTTCGATTTGTCTTAATGGGTGAACCGTTTTAATTGATATGTAAAGTTATTAAAATAATACTGAAAAGTTAAACATTTAATTAACCTTTAACTGGTGACCTGGAAATAGTAGTGCGTATTTGGTGACACGACGTTTAAGAGACGTCAATGAAAAAAAGGGTAAACAAAAAAGTCGTAAACGGAAAATAATCTTTAAGTCTACCATATAATGATATACATATTAATATACCTTATAATTAAATATGGTTCAAAACAAACTACAAGTTTTTTTATAAAGTTAGTCTTTAATATGTATGGAACTTTTCTTTAAAAAAAATAGGAACAAACTCAAAATGGGCCTTCTTGGCCAAATACTAAACTTTGGAACATTTTTAACATTATTTTTTTATTATTAAGATACTAATCAACAAAACATAGTAGGTAAAGTTAACCTTAGATACAAAAATAAAAAAAACTACAAACATCAAACATCGCTTTCTAGGAATAGCAGTCATCACAATTTGCTTACAGCACTTTAGGCACATAGGTTTATCACAGTAGGTACATGAGAACCTAGTACGTCTTTTTAGACGGCTAGGGCAAATGGCACAAGTTCTTTTAGTCCCAAGATGGCTTTGGGACGTGGCAGAAGCCAGTTTAGGTGGTAAATCGTCAACACCAATTACTCTCTCTATAGTCGAACGCAGCTCGCGGGGTAGTCTCTCATTATAAACCCGGAGTTTCAATTGAGGTAGAACTAAAGATCGAGCCAATGATAATAAGAAGTTACCCCTAGTTACCTTTTTAGTGTAGTCACAATCATTGCATAATATAAGCTTTCGCCAAGTTCAAAGTCCTTTATAGTTTCCAACAGTATTTATTCACTTTACACAATTTTCAGCACAATATTCTTAACATCATCGGATGATAACACAATCGGATCGCATAAGTTGCACGTTTCGTCGTCGGTGAATCAATGCCGCCATTTTTACCGGCGACCGTCCTTTTGCGCGTATCGTTTACCGGAAGCGCAAAAGGGCAGTCAATCGCCGAAACATTATTTTAATACCTAATTAAATCATAAATTATTGTAATATTATCAACAAGTTTTAAAATCTAATTTAATTAAATTATACTCTGGCTAAATATTAATTTAAAACGTGTTGGCAATCACGCCGGAAGTACGACTATAACACACTGAACTAAATAAAAACAAATGAAGTTAAATAATTTTAAAGGTCTCTATAGTTATTTCATAACATTTTATAATATATTCAAGCAACAATATAAATATGAAATTTATTTAGCATAGCCGGAAACGCCTTACCGTCTTTTACATCACCGTGTAACAGGAAGTGGAAAAGACGGTTTATTAAAAGGAAACACTATCAAAGATAATATTAATCAGTTCGAACGAAGTTCTAAATAATAAATATAATAATTCATGACGATTAACTATTGCTTTAGGAAAATGACCCTAACAGCTCGGCCTTCCTGTACGACGCGAGACCCTTCGCGGATAGTGTATATATTGTTTACAATAAATAATTAAACATTTGTTACCGTATATAATTACCGTACGTAATGAATTATTACTTAGGTTCGCTATTATAATCTACGTATTTACAACATCTCAATAAGAGATCAATCACCATAAATCATAAATACAAAAATGTGTTAACTTAACTTATACTAAATGACACGAAATTACAGTCGAACGAGTATTTCTTTTAAATAATTGTAGTAAAATGAAATAACAAAACAGTTTTAATAATTGTGTTAGTTTAAATTAACCGTGATCTAGTTTTTATCTAGTGGTCAATCAATCGAAGAAAGGAAAACAGATATTTACATGCAGCAATTATTTTAAACTTTATTATCTACGTCCAATTGTATCGTTTCATTTATCTTAACACCATTATCCACATTTAATTCATTATTTACATCAATAGTAGTATGGTTGTCTGAGTCGTTAGTACCTTCATCGTCCGAATCGCTCTCAAAGTTTCGATCAAAGCTCATCCAAGGTTGGATTTTGTCTATAGCTACTATTCCTTCATAACGGCGGTTGTTTTTTCGTGAGAGAGGCGTGTCTTCTACCACGAACCTATCATGCTCAAGTATTTTAATAATACGGTACGGGCCTTGATATTTGACAACAAGTTTCTGGGATTGACCATCATGTGGGACTTGTCTTTCGATTCGAACGAGATCACCTATTTTGTACGTTTTAGCCGATTTCCTGCGTCTATTATAACGTTCCGCATCCTTGAGCTGCTGTATTTCTATACGTTTGGTAGCTTCCTCTCTAACTGATTCTATCTCATCCCCAGCTATAATATTAATAGTGTCATTTATCACGGTACTTAATATGCCCTGAGTCCTGTGGTTAACATTAAATCCGAATAGGAGTTCAGATGGAGATTTCTGGGTGGTTTTGTGAACTGTGGTATTTAACCCTATTTGTATGTCCTGAATACGCTCATCCCATGTTTTTTCGTCTTTCCCGTGGTTTGACGTGGCCAACGCTTCAGTAATCGTCCTATTGAATCGCTCGACCTGTCCATTATTCTCGGAGTTGCGACCGCATTAAGAACATGTTTTATCCCGTAATCGGAGATAAAGTCTTTGAATGTTTTGCTGGTAAAACTAGACCCTCTGTCAGAGATAAAGCGGGTCGGAACTCCGAAATAGCTAATGTGGTTCTTTAAAACTTTAATTGTGGTTAGTGACTTTGTATTTTTGACGGGAGCTATATTAACAAATTTTGTGAAACTATCGATTATTACTAGCAGATAACAGTTCCCGGATTTGCTCTTGATGAAAGGCCCCAGGTGATCAGCGTGTATGGTATGAAAAGGTACACTACATTTTTCTATTGGATGTAGCTCACCTTCACGCTTACCACCCGGTGCTTTGTGATGAGCGCATTCCAAACAAGCCGACACATATTTCTTCACGAACCGTCTCATCCGTTTAAACCAAAAATGTTTTCTGATACGATCAAGAGTTTTTTCAAAACCGTAATGGCCTACGTCATCATGGTTTTTCTGAAGGATCTGCCAACGAGCTCCACGAGGAACAACCCATTTAAGTTCCTCTCCTACTATCCGATAAACACGACCATTTTTAATTTTAAAATGCTTATGAATATCAGCAACTTGCTCGGACGTGGGATCACACAGGATATTCTTTATTGTCAGAATTTCGTCATCCGCAGATTGTACCGTTGTGATCCAATCTAACTCTGGTTCTACCGCTAATATATCCAAAACATGAGGTTCGCTAGGTTCTGCATCGATCGGGTTCCGACTGAGAGCATCAACGTGTGTCATGTTTGCCCCAGGTCTATACTCGATTGAGCAGTCGTACTCCTGTAGCTGGACCCACCACCGAGCAATTCGCGATACTAAATCCCTTTTTGTAAGGGTGGATCTCAAAGCATTACAATTGGTTTGTATGGTAAACGGAATTCCGATCAGATAGACGCGAAATCGGTGCAAAGAAGCAACGACCGCAAGGGTTTCCAGTTCAAACGAATGGTATTTCTGTTCCTCGGGAGTCGTTTTGCGACTAAAATATGAGACGGGTTGTAAAATACCATCACGGTTGCGCTGAAGAAGAATACCTGCAAGCCCAATTTTACTAGCATCGGTATGAAGATGAGTCACGAGTTCGGGGTCGTACAAAGCAAGCAAAGGTCGCCCAGAAAGCAATTCTTTAATACGCAAAAATGCTTTATCCTGGGCCTCCCTCCAGACCCACTTCATGTCTTTTTTTAATAAATCTGTTAGGGGAGCGGCCAACAAAGCATAGCTTTTTATAAACCTCCTGAAAAACCCAGAGAGACCCAGAAATTGCCGTAACTCGTGTTGGTTTGTAGGTTTTGGAAAATTCGATACCGCTTCGCATTTTCTAGAGCCTGGTCTAATGCCCTTTGGGCTCACCTCGAAGCCTAAAAAGTCAATCTCGTCAAAAAAAAAGTTACATTTACTCATTTTCAAAGTGAGTCCGCCCTTCCTAAGTAGATCTAGTACTTCTTTAAGTCGAATTAAGCCTTCGCTGAATGTTTTACATGGAATTAGAATATCGTCCATGTAAATAATGGCATATTTAATTTTGGCCTCTGACAAGATTTTGTTAATTGTTCTCTGGAATACAGAAGGAGCATTGACAAGGCCAAACGGGACGCGAACGAATTCATATTGACCATCCGGGGTCACGAATGCTGTTTTGAAACAAGAATCTTCGGCAATAGCTATTTGGTAGTACCCTGAAGCTAAATCTAAACAAATAAACATACTGTTGCCTGCTAGCAAGTCCAATTGGTCCTCGATTCGTGGTGTAGGATAATGATCCTTTTTAGTTTTACGATTTAAGGCGCGGTAGTCCACGCACAATCTTTTTTCGCCACTTTTCTTATTAACAAGAACAATTGGACTTGCGTAAGGAGACGAGGATCCCTAACAATACCACTATCAACCATGTCCTGTACCATATCTCGAACTAGGCATCGTTCGGAGTGAGGCATTCGGTATGGTCTGTACACTACCGGTTCGGAATCCTCGAGTTCTATTGTCATTTCATTAGCCTCAGTGTAACCTAAGTCCTTAAGCCCACTAGAGAAACAATCCCCATAATCGGCCAACGTAGATTGAAGCTTTAACCGTTGCTCGATTGTTAAATTTGGGCCACAGTTTATAGTATCGTCTACTTCGGTTTTGCTGATAGTGAGTTCACAAACGTCTACAGTCATTTGTATTTGGGTAGCCCTTGTTAGTAAAAAATCCTTTTGAATAACAATATCTACATCAGAAACATTGCATATAAGTAATGAACTCTTATTATATGCTATTTTATATTCCCCAGGTAATAGATAATACTTCTGCCCGTCGAGTCCTCTAATAGTCCCATCTACATAAATTTTGCCCTGAGTTAGCGAATCACATTTAACAGAAACAGCACGTAACCCGTTAACGGGAATCGTGTTTTCATTTTGAGTAACGAGATGAATCTTTGTACTTTGAGGAATCTTTTGGAATATAATTTGATCTGGAGTCTTTGTTATAACAATTTGAGGTTTTTCTGTAAAGGAGTGACCTAATAACACTGGATAACTCAACACATAGTCCTCAACTACGTAAATATCAACAATTTCTTCGATATCCTGAACTTTAACACTGGCGACGATCAGGCCCAAAGGCCTAACAAGATTTGCTCCAATACCTCTCAACATTGGTAATTCCGAATCAGTGTCTAGCTTCATGTTCAATAATTTCGCCTCACTTTCTCTCATTAGGGAACATTGACTACCCAGATCCACATGACATTGAAAGGGGATATTATTGATTTGAATGGTCATTATGTATTTTCCACTAGATTTGTCTAAAATGCTGGGTTCAGAATTATGTAAATTGTTTCTTTTATTTACTACGTTAGATCCAGGGTTATATGTCTCTGATTTATCTACAACACTAAGTTTAGATATTTGTTTCTCGTTCTTATCTGTTGGACGGTGTTTAATTGCGTTATTACTAGTATTTGAAACGTTATCTACCTTGTTTTTATAACAATTTGATACCTGATGTCCCATCCTATCACAATTCGTGCACTTTACTAGTGGTTTATCGCATTTGAAGCTAGGGTGTCCTACCTGATTACAATTAAAGCATCGTATGTTTGTGTTGTTGCCCACGAATCTAGAATTATTTTGTTTAATGTTCGGAGAATAATTATTTTTGTCTAACTTAGCCCTTTTTGAATTATCGTTAGATTCTTTAGTGTAATTTACTTTAATCGATCTGAAATATTTAAGAACTTGTTCTGGTTCTTTAAATTGAGCCGCCTGCGCCCCAACTTTTACGGTACGATCATCGACACCATGCAACAAGCAATCAACAGCCTGCCTACCGCTTATTCTACATCGGTTTAAGAGATTAATTTTAGCGTAATAATAGTGTTCCAGAGAATCTCCATAACGAACCCTTTTAGATAACATCTCTGTGAGAAGTTCTGCGTAATCCTCCCGACATGGAAAATTCTCTATGAGCAGCTTTTTCCATTCGGACCAGGTGTGTGATAAAGAGTTGAGACCGCGATACCATGTAGAAGCAAGGCCAACCAATTTAGGCAGTGAATAATGAATTGTCTCCCGTTCATCCCAATTATATATCTCAGCACACTCCTCAACCTTATTTATCCATGTTAAAATAGTTTGCTTCTTGGACATGGGATCGAAGTCAGGTATGACGTTATTGTTGAAAGTTAATTTTGGTTTCTCTGAGCTTTTAACATCTTTTATAATAGAAAGAACCTTATCTAAAATTACGTTTGTATCATTTTCTGAAGGTTTAGAGCGCTTGTATGTTGAATGAGCTTTAACCGACTCACCCGATGAGGTACTGGAACGCCTCCGTCGTCGCCTATCTCGTCGCTCACGACAACGCCGCCTACTCCTGCCGCGACGTCGTCTTTCGTCATAGTCCCTTTCGCTGTCAAAATCCTCTGTAGAAGGTGTCCTTCTTCCCCGTTTTCTCCTTCGTCCTTGAAATCCTTGATCCATCCTAATATCAATTCCTGACCCTTGACCTCGGGCAGTGTCCGGTCCTAGCCCTTGACCTCGGGCAGTGTCCGATTCTAGCCCTTGACCTCGGGCAGTGTCCGGTCCTAGCCCTTGACCTCGGGCAGTGTCCGGTTGTAGCCCTTGACCTCGGGTATTGTCCAGTTCTAGCCCTTGACCTCGGGCAGAGTCCGGTCCTAGCCCTTGACCTCGGGCAATATCCATTCCTTGCCCTTGACCTCGGGCATCGTCCATTCCTGGCCCTTGACCTCGGGCATCGTTCGTATCCATGTCTCTGGAACTTACAGAAGGTACAGCTTAGAACAGCAGTCAAAAAAAAAAGGTCTTTCAATAAGGTTGGCCAACAAAAAAAATAAAAAAAATAATTGGATAATTAAAATTCGCTCTAACATAATGTTTCAGGTGTAGCACCCATTTAGTATCTAGTTCATAGAATGCTACTGCGGGGAAACTATGATTCGCTCCAGTATAACAAAATTTACATAATAAAAAAAAAAATAATAATAAAAATAATTTATTTAGCACTATAATATTTTCAGCACAGATGCTGAAGTAATACTTCTTGGAATAGCATTACCTAGGTACGGTTGTAACGTGGTAGGTACCGACTCGAAATACATGTTTAGTAATTTTCTGAACATATTCACACAGGATAAAATGTTTACTAGAAAAAATCAACCAGTCTCAGGAAGCACGAGTGGGATTCGAACCCACGACCTTTGGATTGCCGGTCCACTGCTCTCGCAGAGCAGAACATTTTATCCTGTATCTAGGTATATAGCATTGTAAATGCAAAATTTCAACAATAAAGATATTCACACAGTATTGCATGCATTGATCTGGCCCCGATATAAGTAGCGTGACCACTCATGCAGCAACGATGAGATCAATACTACTTAATTACGTAAATAAAACTCCCACAAAACACAAATGTTCACTACGCGAATACTTATATACCTCAGGCGGGTATTCGAAAAAAAAGAGAAAAATCTTATAAACCTATGCGCACAGAATAGGGGCGCTATCGTAGCTAGACAGCAAAACAAATGGATTAAATAAAGATAATTCATTCAGATCGCCGAATTTCCAGACACAATTAAAAATAATTGTAACACCGGCCCGAATACGGAACGGAATTTAGATTTAAATAGCTACCTTGTATAAAGCGAGAACAGAAAAAACAGTACAAATTCCATTGTTCGTTATACAAAATGGTCCTACATCTTATTCCAGCCGAGAAAAGTAAAATAAAAGAGAGGGAAAAAGATAACTTTTCAAAAGAGAAAAGAAAAAAAAAACATTACTTACATTTTCGTAGGCGTGAAGGGAAATTTTATGTATCCCTTTCGTTATCCCACTTCTGAACTATAAGCTTTCGCCAAGTTCAAAGTCCTTTATAGTTTCCAACAGTATTTATTCACTTTACACAATTTTCAGCACAATATTCTTAACATCATCGGATGATAACACAATCGGATCGCATAAGTTGCACGTTTCGTCGTCGGTGAATCAATGCCGCCATTTTTACCGGCGACCGTCCTTTTGCGCGTATCGTTTACCGGAAGCGCAAAAGGGCAGTCAATCGCCGAAACATTATTTTAATACCTAATTAAATCATAAATTATTGTAATATTATCAACAAGTTTTAAAATCTAATTTAATTAAATTATACTCTGGCTAAATATTAATTTAAAACGTGTTGGCAATCACGCCGGAAGTACGACTATAACACACTGAACTAAATAAAAACAAATGAAGTTAAATAATTTTAAAGGTCTCTATAGTTATTTCATAACATTTTATAATATATTCAAGCAACAATATAAATATGAAATTTATTTAGCATAGCCGGAAACGCCTTACCGTCTTTTACATCACCGTGTAACAGGAAGTGGAAAAGACGGTTTATTAAAAGGAAACACTATCAAAGATAATATTAATCAGTTCGAACGAAGTTCTAAATAATAAATATAATAATTCATGACGATTAACTATTGCTTTAGAAAAATGACCCTAACAATAAAACATAAGAGTTTATTCCTGAAATATCAACTAGGCGATAGAATATGGCCGTTGGCCAACGGCGTGTTAGTCGGGATGTTCACTTTTTGTCTACCTCATTCACCCTACCTTTTGTTTTATTGTAGTCAATAATCATAGCTGGTTTACCGGTTTCTCTGTCCGTCTCTTTCTTGTGATACAATAAGGACATAAGGATAACCGCTTTGTTACTTTTGGGTACTTATGAAACAATCGTGTAATTTTTAGTAAACACGAACAAGCAACTACCGATTTATCTCTGTCTGTTATACTGAAACTCAGGAGGAATATCCCTTTTGTTTGTCATCATAGTTTCTAAATAAGTAAGGCCTCTTTGGCGCAAAATTTCAATAAGATAGATAGATAGATAAGATTAAAAAACAACACATTATCACCGCTGCGACGTTTCTAAGACACTATGAAGTTGTGCACACTAACTGTGAGGTGACGAACTACAGACACATAGATAAAATATACATTAGCACTGACCTGACGTCTGTGAGACGGCGAGAGCTTCACACAGGTTACACGAGCGTCGCTGTGCGGGTGCGCCTACTACTAAGCTAAGGTGCGGGGTGAATGCGGAGGGTACTGAGGCGGGTGGGTAGAAACGACAAAACGGCGTGGAGAAATATCAAAAAAACGAAACGCGGTGTCTGAGAGACGGGCAGGTCACCAGTTAAAGGTTAAAAGAAAAAAAATACTTTTTAAAAAAAAGCTTTTAATATTGTTCCCGCCAAAGCCGGGACGGCCATTCAAACTATACCGCCATCGGTAAGGCGGTTGTTGACGACCGCGTCCGCCTATCTGCCGCGGCGCCACCGCTGCGCGACCCGCAGCCGCTGGCTTCGTGAGATATACCGCGCCGACCAGTCTGTCGGCTAGCTAACGCGAGACGCCCACAAAATACGCGCGCTGGTATCTGCCCTTATTATAGTGACTCCTGAACCTAATGTGAAGAGACCGCCTAAATGCCTATTGTGTAGTGTAGTGACTGTGCGCCAGGAAACCAACCTACCTCGCCGCCCGTGGTCAGCTCGCCCCCCCGGCTCCTGTGACTCATCATCCCTGTAAGTACTTTATTCCCTTATACCTCCTGCCTAACCCTTATTTCGCCGCTGTTACTGCGAACGCCTTTCGCCGTAACATTCTGGTCATCTTCGAACCGGTAATATTAATGCCGGCGACCTTCCCGTAACAAGTATTCTTTTACCATCTCACCATAACTTGGTCTCACGTTCCATCAGCTCCTTTAATTACAGTCCACTAAAAAATAATCGTTTCCGCCCATAATCTAATTTGTGCCATCATTTCGGAATTCATTTGTTCACATAACTTTACCCTGCCCCAATAAAAATTTGGTGAGGTAGGTATAATTTGTTTGTGGTAGGATTGCGACCACACAACATCCGAATTATCTTGACGCAATTATTTCTGCATGTTGTTTTTATGTTGCTTTCGTGTATGCATCCGGTATTCTGAACCAGGATCACAGATCTATGGTGTCATACAATGTTTTTGTGATTTGAGCGAGCTAGTGTAATACTTGTACCTAACTATACGATCGTTGTCTAATGATACATTAAGTTTAATTAAGTTTAGTTAAATTATTGCGTTACGTTTATCGGTTGCACATATAATTTTAGTTACGTATAACACACCCGCGTCTAGACGACGATATTGTTGTTTTTCCCGTTTTATTTTTTAATGAATTTTTTATGTTCTTGTCGTGTTAAATCGGCTCAAATCTCGTGCGTGCTCACCACATGAGCTTAGTGTGTTTCATTTAGCTTCATCAGTTTTTTTTTATATCGCTTACGGCTATTTGCGTGCGTCGCCTTCGCTTCTACACACGTTTGCCCACTTGTGGGACACAATTGTCCCAATTTTTTTTAATTAAGTTTTTATTATTTGTTTATTTGTTTATTTTGTTTACTTATTTTTTCTGCGACCGACTCATTCTTCGCGCTAGGTTCCGCTAAAGATCTGTCCGACTGTGAGCGCCTTGCCCAATAGTGGGCTACGGATGACGTGATTTCCTTTGTTGTTTTGTTTGCTGTTTGTTTTGCGGTCGGCTAATATTGCGTACGCGCGTTCAATATACACAGACATACACATACACGCGTTTGCCCACCCGTAGGCCATATACAAGGCGCCCCAACTTAGTTTTGCTTTCTTTATTGTTGCGTTAATTTTAGCCCATTTGCCCTTACCTTAGTAAACAAATACCTCCAGCCCAACTATAGAATATATACAGGGTGTTGTTCTTGTTACTGCCTTTAAATTTGTTTAATTTTTTTATTTTTTATTATTTTTTTTATCTCCTTTTATTCATCGCGATGCCGACCAAGTCACAAGCCGCGATATTTAGGGAGGCCGCCAAAGCTTTACACCAGCTCCTAGAGGTGGGATCACTGATTATTGCTGGCGACACCAAACATTCCATAACGGAATTTAACGTGCGTTTCGCACAGATACAGGGCATAAAGGAGAAGCTGGACTCAGTGTACTACAACATTCTCGACGAAGAGAACTTAGACGAGGGGGTTGAAAGGACATACACTGAGAACCACACAAAAGCCTCCGGGGCATACCTGGGGATACTTGTGGCGAGGGAGGAAATCTCACCCTCTTCCACGTCGTCCCCAACCCATAGCGCTCAGCCCAGTTTCGGCGTCAATACGCCCACAGCCGTCCTCCCCAAGATAGCGCTGCCCAGGTTCAGCTCAAAAGTGGAGGACTGGCCTTCCTTCATTGCGCTGTTTAGGAGTTTGACTGACGACATGGCGACCCTGTCGGACGCAGTCAAGCTCCACTACCTGTTCTCAAGTCTCAGCGGTGAGGCATTAAGTATGGTGTCCCACTTAAAGGTCACCAATGAAAATTTTGCCGTGGCCATGGACATCCTCACCAAGCGGTACGAGAACCGCCGGGTTCTCATCGATAGTTTCGTCGACATAATCCTAGGGCTGCCGAGCATCCACACGCGCTCAAACATACGCACGCTTTTCCTCACTCCGCTGGTGTCCGCCCAGTGTGCCCTTAGTAATTTGGATCTGCCCATAGGAGACGACTACGTGTTTGTGTCGATAGTGGTGCGAAAGCTTAAGGGTGAACTCCGCACGTTGTTTGAACGCAGACACGGGTCTAGCAGCTCCCTGCCCACGTTGAGTGACCTCATCTCCTACCTCGAGGAGCACGCGCGCTGTGTGGAGATAGAGTTCTCCAACATAGCCCAGCCGCAGCCCAATCACGCCCTGCCCGGCCCTTCTCGTAGCCGCGCGCCTCCACAGTTGCCCCATCGCACTTATGCTCAGATGGCTCAGCAACAACCCGACCATTACCGTGGCCGCTCCTCAGCTCCATCGCCTCACCGCGCCTATGATCAGCCTACTCACCAACCGCTCCACCCAGCTCAGCAAATGCGTCAGCGCCCATCCACCTCCCCGGCTCGCAGTCAGCCCTTCCCCGTCTACTCGGCCTACCAGCAAAGCTGCTCCTCATCATCGTCCTCGTCCTCTTCCTCACGCTCGACGCCCTACTGTCCCTATTGTGCCACTAGGGGAAATACGCTCATGACGTGCAGATGGTACAATGCCCAGCCAACACAGGGCCGTTGGGACTTTGTACAGGCACGCGAGCGCTGCCAGCGTTGTCTCGGCCGTCACTACGAGAGCGAGTGCAGGTCAAGGGGGGCATGCAAGAACTCTGGGAGTACGAACCACCACACGTCCCTCCATCGACCAAACGGCCCAACGCACTCAGCTCATTCGTCGTCTGTACATGTGCCCCCACCACAGCTGACAGAGCACTCGAGGGAGCGTCCCAGAAACAGCAGGCGGCACGAACCCGCACATGCCAAACAGGCGCAACCCAGCTCTGCTCACAGAGCCAGCCCGCCCAGGTCCGGTTCGCCAGGTAGGCCCCGCGAACGCCGCCAGCAATTATGACTCCCTACTATCACAGAGCACCCTAGCGAAGAGGTAGATTTAGCCCATGCCCAGTCAACCCATGCCCACACAGCTGATACATACTCAGCTCATACAATTTCAGCTGATACTCAATCAGCTCACTCACCTTCTGTGCCCACTGGCACACCCATTTTGTTGCCAACCGTCTCACTAAGAGTCGCGGACGTACATGGCCATCTTCACACAGCCAGAGCTTTATTGGACTGTGGCAGTATGCTGACGTTAATAACGTCACGCATGGCATGACTTTTGAACCTGCCATCAAAACCCACTTCTTTAAAAATTACAGGAGTTGGGAATCAGCACAAACATGAGTCAAAGGCGGCAATAACAATAGTATGCCAACCCACTCACAATGATACTCCTACAATTACTGCCACAGCTCACATTTTAAAAAACGTCACTGGCTACCTTCCCTTAGAGAAGGTACCAAACATTTCCCACGTACTAGGCCAGCCACCCGTGCCATTGGCTGACCAGCTTTACCACACACCAGCCCCGATCGACCTCTTATTGGGGTCGGACGTTCTTGGCCAGGTGTTGGACGGGACTAAGGTCTCGTTGGGCCCGGGCAAGCCCATAGCCTTCGGCACGATTTTCGACTTCGCGTTGATAGGACCCATTGAGGACTTGTATGCGCAGCCGGCGCGGCAGGTTAACTCAGCTCACGTCGTCAGCTCACAACCAGACTCAGCTGAATCAGCCCAGGACATACGTCAGAGTCTGGAAAGGTTCTGGGAGTCTGAGGAGCACCTCCCTCAATCTCACACTCATAATGATCCCCTGGAGGAACAATGCGAGGAAATCTTCCGCTCTACCACTACACGCGATCCCTCAGGCAGATATACGGTCGCTCTGCCCTTTCTAAAGGACGCCCCTCAACTAGGTAAAACTCACCCTATCGCATTACGCAGATTCCTCAATATTGAGAAGAAGCTAATGGCGAACCCGTCTCTGCGTTCTAAATACGTCGACTTTATGGCCGAATACATCGACTTAGGGCACATGGCTCCCTGTCACCCAAATACATTCGCCCATAAACCTCACTTCTACATCCCTCACCATGGCGTATTTAAGTCAGGGTCGGACAAGCTGCGCATTGTTTTTGATGGTAGCTGCAAAAGCTCCAATGGTGTCAGCATAAATGAATGCCTACACACAGGCCCCGCCCTTCAACAGGACATTGTGGACATCATCATGTCCTTCAGAACGCATCCAGTCGTTTTCAGCACTGACATCCAGAGGATGTTCAGAAATGTGCTGGTTGCCCCAGACCAGAGACGGTATCAGCTGATACTATGGCGGTCCTCACCAGATCACCCTCTGCTCACCTACGCCCTCAATACAGTCACGTACGGCTTAAGATCAAGCCCATATCATGCAATCCGCACTCTGCTCCAGCTGGCTGATGATGAAGGCCATCGCTACCCTGGAGCCGCTCAGGTTCTTCGCAAGTCTATCTTCGTTGATGACATCTTGTGTGCTCATGACACGGTTGAATCCGCCCAAGCACTTCAGGACGAGTTGATAAGTCTGCTAGACCTGGGCGGCTTTCAGCTCAGTAAGTGGACATCTAACTCGCCTAAGCTGCTCGAGAGATTTCCCGACAACCAATGCGACATGCCCAAGGACTTCGACATGAACCCAGAGTCCACGTCCATTAAGGTCTTGGGTATACAGTGGAGCCCCCAGTCAGACGAGTTCACCTACCGCATCTCTCTGCCCCCCATCACACATGTCACAAAGCGGTCTATTTTAAGTACCGTAGCCTCACTTTATGACCCAAACGGCTGGGTTTCTCCCGTTATCTTCCGCGCAAAGCTGCTGCTTCAGCAATTGTGGCTACTGAAGCTGGAATGGGATGGGCCCACTCCCTCTGAAGTACAAACGGAGTGGCACCACATCTCAGAGGATCTGCCGCTGTTGTCTAGCATTCGCTTCCCTCGGCACGTTTGTGCAAACAAAGGCTCAGCTGCATACTCGCTTCACGGCTTTGCAGATGCCTCTGAGGCCGGGTTTGCCGCCGTTGTTTATCTCCATGAGCTCAATGCGTCCGGAGATACTTTAGTACACTTGATTGTCGCCAAGTCGCGAGTCGCACCAATCAAGAATCGCCTCACAATCCCCAAGTTAGAGTTGTCGGCCGCCACCCTACTCTCCCAGCTCATGATCCGTGTGTCGGTTCAGTTATCGGCCCATATCAGTATACAACAACACATATGTTGGTCAGACAGTACGATAGTCCTGGCCTGGCTCAATACACCGCCTCACCGTCTTCAACCCTTTGAAGCCAACAGGGTAGTCAAAATCAACTCAGGCTCACCGGAATGTACCTGGCGACACGTACCTTCCGAGCTCAACCCGGCAGATTGCGCAAGCAGAGGGATGTCTGCGCAATCCCTGTCAGCCCACGACCTATGGTGGTCTCCCACGTGGCTTGGACAGCCTTCTGAGTCTTGGCCTGCGATGCCCTTAGCTCTGGGCCATCACGCCCTGCCCGGCCTTAAGCCCAAACACGTCCCGTCACTGGTCACAGTGCCCGGTCTTGACTTTGACCTGCTCACTCGGTTCAGTTCACTAGAGAAGCTCGTCGGAGTGACAGCTTGTCTAAAACGCTTTCTGCACAACTGCAGACACCACCCAGATTCGCGACGCTCAGGCCCCTTGTACGTCAGTGAACGAAGAGAGGCCCTACTTTACTGGGTGCGCAGTGTTCAGCACAATGAATTTGCAGAGGACATCCACCGCCTTCAAACTGGCAAAATCTGCTCCGTCAGACTCCAGCGGCTGTCACCTCTCATTAAAGATGAGCTCCTTAGAGTTGGAGGACGACTGTCCCATGCGTCTATCCGATATGACGCGCAGCATCCGCTCATACTTCCCAGCTCTAGCCCACTTGTAGACCTGATCATTGACCACTACCACAAAATACACTGCCACCCTGGCGCTGACACCTTACACGCAATCCTACGCCAACAATTTTGGATATTGTCCGCGCGCCGTATTATTAGACACCGAGTCTTTAAATGCATTAGATGCTTTCGATGCCGGGCCCAGCCGCAAGCGCCCTTCATGGCCGACCTGCCAGCCGATAGAGTTACGCCTCAGCCAGTATTTAGTCAAGTCACGACCGATTTTGCCGGACCATTCCTCGTTAAATCTAGTACCCTACGTAATGTTAAACTCTTAAAAGCGTACTTTTGTATATTCGTGTGCCTCTCAACTAAGGCGGTACATTTGGAACCGGTCTCGGACCTCAGCACGGAAGCGTTCCTCGCGGCATTACAGCGTTTTATAGCACGCCGCGGTGCCCCGGTTCTCATCCGCTCGGACTGCGGTACAAATTATGTAGGCGCCAAAAATCAGCTCATCGAAGTACAAAACTTTCTTGCCTTAAACAATGACACGATTGCGCACAAGCTCGCTGGTCAGCACATTACTTGGTTGTTGAACGTCCCTAAGGGACCATGGTTCGGTGCGTTACAGGAGATCAACGTAAAATCAACAAAGCAACTTTTATATCGCGTAATTGGCGAACAACACCTCACATTCGAGGAATTCTCCACACTTTTAGCTCGAATTGAAGCGGTCCTTAACTCAAGACCTCTCTGCCCACTTTCGTCGGATCCTTCAGACTTTGAGCCGCTTACAGCCGGACATTTCCTTATAGGCCGCTCACTAACGGCCCTTCCCGAACTATCCGTGGAAGATAGGCCGATCTCCACACGTAGGCGATTCCAGATGGTACAGGCCCTTTCCCAGCGCTTCTGGACGCTGTGGACCCAGTCCTACCTTCATACCCTCCAAACCCGCTCCAAATGGTTGTCCCCATCCTCCCCTCCCCGAGTTGGCGAGCTCGTCCTCATCAAGGAGGACAACCTGCCTGCCCTCCAATGGAGACTGGGGCGCATTGCTCGCACCCTGCCTGGGAAGGATGGCGTCGTGCGGGTGGTGGACCTGGACACCGCGAATGGACATCTTCGGAGGCCTGTATTCCGGATCGCCAGGCTCCCATTGGATGAGCCCACCCTGGCCCCCGGAGGATGTTCCCGCCAAAGCCGGGACGGCCATTCAAACTATACCGCCATCTGTAAGGCGGTTGTTGACGACCGCGTCCGCCTATCTGCCGCGGCGCCACCGCTGCGCGACCCGCAGCCGCTGGCTTCGTGAGATATACCGCGCCGACCAGTCTGTCGGCTAGCTAACGCGAGACGCCCACAAAATACGCGCGCTGGTATCTGCCCTTATTATAGTGACTCCTGAACCTAATGTGAAGAGACCGCCTAAATGCCTATTGTGTAGTGTAGTGACTGTGCGCCAGGAAACCAACCTACCTCGCCGCCCGTGGTCAGCTCGCCCCCCCGGTTCCTGTGACTCATCATCCCTGTAAGTACTTTATTCCCTTATACCTCCTGCCTAACCCTTATTTCGCCGCTGTTACTGCGAACGCCTTTCGCCGTAACAAATATTGTTCTTGTTAATAATAATCTTCTATTACAGTAGAACTCCAATTATCCGAACTCCGACTATCCGAATCACCGATCATCCGAATCACAAAACCACCACTTGCAACTGCTCACCGTCAAGCGAATGCGTGACCTGGCTGCCCGAAAACGGTTGAAGACCGTTTTATTTCTAAACTTGTACATAAGTACATTTTATTTATATTTAAAACATGTGAAAATTTCATGTTTCTTTCATTTAATTCAATAAAAAAATAGTGCAATATCAAAACGTAGCTTTTATTCTCTCCAATGGCAATATTTTTTAAAAAAATCCGATTATCCGAATATTTGATTATCCGAATGGGTCCCGGTCCCCATTAATTCGGATAATTGGAGTTCTACACTGAATGCAAGCACAATATAGTCACTTGTTACGCTCGCCTGCAGTTAACATTGACATGTCTTATCCTGTACGTAAGTTTAGATCCATATTAATAACCGAATTAAAAGATTGCCTGGAGGGGCCACAAACACAAGGTGATTGATACAAAATCGGCTTGTGGTTTTTTATATAAATCTTGTAGTTCTTAAGTAGTTTGTTTGTGTGAATGATAGTGTGTGCATAGTACGCTTCCTAATAACTCTAATTTAGTTTATGCATGTCGTTGCAACCTCTAATTAAGACAGCGCCTTAGAATGTAACCCAATATCTGTTGTTTTATAAATGTACATGGTGTTTGTATTTTTGGTTGTCCTTAAATAAATAAATTGAATTAAAATTTAAAAATAATAATTAAAACCTGAAAAGAAAAAGATTATTATATGGGGTCTTACAATATCAATAAGCGAACGTTTAAGGGGAGCATCTATACATCACATTGAGCATGCTCACCAAACTTGGTACAAAACTACAGGCTTGTTACCGAAATAATCAACAAAACATTATCATATTTCACCAAAAAATACACCCTTTCCAAACCGTACAGCTGTACTACACTCACACAAAGATAGCCGAATATGCACACTAAACTCGGAGCACACTGAGCTATCTTTTTATTGATGCTTGCGTGCGTGTTAGTAAAGATACAGCATGTTTCATGATGTGCATTATTTTAATTGATTTAGTTTGTCAGAAAACATAACTTTGAAAAATCACTATAACTGGAGCTCATTGTTTGTCATTGTATTCAGAATTATCTAATTATTGATGACAATGCAACCTTTAACTAAAATTAACCATATTCGTCTACGTCACAATAATCCCATATCGTAAGTAGGTACATGCCTATTAGACATTTTATTAAACCATAAAACTTTACACCTTACATTTTTTATAAATAGAGTCTGGTCTCACGAAAGCTGAACCTCGTAGTAAGTTATTTGATTGCCAACGCTTTTTATGTGTCTGAGGTGTCATTTCGTATGTCAAGCTTTCGTTGGCCAGACTCTAAAAGCGTGTTACATTGTGATTGCAAAAGAAAAATAATGAAGGTGTAGTTATGCTAACATAATGTTCTTTAATGTTCCATCACAATGTAATGCGCTTTTTTTTAATAAAAAAATTGGGTAAGCATGTGATAAAAAACGCAAAGATTTAATACAAGGTGTAAAGTTTTATGGTTTAATAAAAATGTCTAATAGGTATGTACCTACTTACAAAATGGGATTATTGTGACGTAGACGAATATGATAAATTATCGTTAAAGGTTGCAATGTAGGTACCTATGTACTTATATATGTATTATATTTTTTTTCTAATGAGGTTTAAATTGTTATTTTTAAATTTTTTATTCTTTTTATTAACAAGAACATAATAAAAGCTTAAAAAGTATTTATTTCTTTTAACTTTATTTAGTGTTTGTTTTATATCTTTGGAATCTAGAAAGCTTACTATGATTTCTTAATATTCTTAATATTAATTTCGTTATGTTCAGCATTGGTCGAAAAAGGTATCAATGTGTAAAGAAGTTAAGTTAAAAATGAAGAAAATTTTTTACGAAACAAAAATCTTTGCCAAAGGTCACAATTATGCTCATTGTTGGATATCCAACGGCCGTGTCCTCCTACGCGAGAAGGATGGTGGTCAGTATCTAATTGTCCGGAGCTTGGAGCAACTCTCAGAGTTAAAAAACGCAAGAACGAAATGACAACCACGCATGCTGCTCGTATGTGTTGTGAAACTTTGTGTTATGGTTGTCTAGCACTTTTCCCGAACTTGATGTGTAACTGCATGTATTTTTATCTCTTGTCAGAAAATTGTAACTGTAATTATAGCTACTTCGCAACCACAAACAACCCACCACATAAACAAAATAAACCTACAAACATACAAACTATTAATTATTATAATCATTTAAATATTCTTACTGTAATTGAATATTATATATTATACATGGACGCGTACTCTTTATATACTATTTTTAACATACTATTAAAAAACATCTGTTCATATTTTAATTACAACACAGAATACATTTATAATAAATAGTCGATATATTCTTAAAACTTATATTACATCTGATGGCAAGGAGAATACTAATTTGAAGTTGTTTATTGATTACACCTACAATAGATACTCACTATACATATTTCTGAACTTGATTGTCTACGTCGTTGAAACATCGGTTAAACTGTTTTATTTATTAAATAAATACTACTTTGTTTATTATGTACAACTACTTAGGGGCATGCAATTAACTTTTTTTTTAAAGAGGGCACAATTAAAGAATTAATTAATGACATAGACAACTATCAAGTATCTGACTCAACTGTATGTAAACCAGAAGAACTAAAACCAATAATTGACTAATATAAGAAGAAACTTACAATTATTACCCAAAACATCAGAAGTATTAGACGAAACATAAATGAGTTCTCATTGTTATTGGTAAGACTTGACTTTCTACCAGACATAATAACTCTCACTGAATGCTGGCTCTCAGTAGATAGTTGTCCCCCAGTTCTGGAATTTTATACCCCATATACTACAAAAAGAATTAATAATCAAAATGACGGCATTGTTATCTTTATAAAAAATTACATATTAGCATCAACATATGAACCAGATTTTTTGGATGCAAATTGCTTAGCCACTGTAAATAACAATTCAGCAATTATATCTATTTACAGATCGCCCTCGTATACTACCACTGATACCTTTTTGAACTCACTAGAAATAATTCTTACTTCTCTTTCCAACTATTCTAATATCATATTAACCGGCGATATAAATATTAACATAGAGCCAAATTCGAGTGATAGACATGCCTCGGAATATTTAAACTTACTTTCTACCCACGGTCTAATTCCCTCTCACTATATTCCAACTCGTATAAATAGCTGCCTAGATCACACTATCATTAAAACTACCCTTCACTCGAATACTTTTGTAATCCAATGTGATATAACAGATCATTACCCTGTTTTGTTAGTTTTGGGGGTTAAAGTTGCTCGCGTCCGTAGGTTTACCCTTGAGACCCTACACGTGATCCCTGGGTGGTGCTAAATGAGTAACACTGACTGAGTGGTAGAGCCACGCTGCGTTGCAGCACGCATTGGGCCGGCTCGCCCGGCGTAATACCACCCTCTCACGAATATTCGGCGTGAAATAACGGCACTTGGTGCTGTTGTGTTTCGTCCGACCAGTGAGGGTTCCGGAGGCCCCTTCCGCCCCCCCCCCCCCCCCTCCCAATTCCTATTCCTTCCTTAAACCTATATCTCCCATAAAGGCCGGCAACGCATCTGCGATTCCTCTGGTTTTGCGGGTGTCCATGGGCGGCGGTGATTACTTTCCATCACGTGACCCGCCTGCTCGTTTGCCTCCCTCTTCTATAAAAAAAAAAAAAAATTAAATCTGGAAACTAAACAAATTAACAAAAAAATTACAATCAATAAAGTTATAGGCATAATTAGACTTATACAAAAATATCGGAAGACTTAAAATTATTAGATACCAAACCTGTACTAGAAACTGATAATCCAAATATAGCTACTGAGTATCTAATAACATCGTTAACCACTATTATCAGGAATAACACAACAGAAAAAATTATCTCGAAACATAAAACACCACAGAGACCATGGATTACACCGGAACTACTGAGATGTATCCGACACAAAGACAAACTTCACCTTAAATTAAAAAAAAAACACCAAGTAATGATGTACTAAAAATCACATATAAAAGGTACCGCAATTATTTGTATGAGATAATTAAAAAAGCTAAATTACAGTACGAGAAATACCAGCGTTAGAAAAACATGGGAAGTTTTAAATAACATTGCGAAGTATAAACCTACAAAGCAGAAGTGCACTGACTTACTTACTTTAGATAATGATCCAAATGTAGCTGCAAACGAAATTAATAAATTCTTTACCAATATTGGAGAAAATTTAGCTAAAAAAATTAAAAGCAAAATTCCAGCGCAGACTAGTCACCCTTCTATCTCATCTACCCCAAATAACTCATTTGTACTATTTGATACCTTAGATTAAAACAAAAAGGGAAGATACGGCATGCTCCTACTTATAGTCAATCAAAATATAGTCCTACTCAACTACATATGCAAACACTCACACACGCACACCTATAAAAGTGTAAATCGAGCGGGCGAGACAGAGCAGTAAGTTTCAACGTCAGCGCGAGGGAGTCAGCAAGTAGCGCGTTGACGTCTCGGTCGCTTCGCAACAGACGAGTACGTACGACCGATTCCGACACCACTGCGGAGTAGCGTCTTTCTCTTTTTATCACAGCAGAATGTCCGCAATAGTACGATGTAGCCTGTACGCTCGGCAAATTGCGACTGAAGTGAAATTGTGCCTTTAGGCCTAATTTTAGCGGCTTACTGACGAGACGCTTATGCCGTATCTTCCCTTTTTGTTTTAATCTAAGTTTGATACCGATATTGAAGAAGTCCAATCCATCATTAGAAGTTTAAAGACTGATAGTTCCGCTGGCTTGGACAATATTTCTAACAAAATCTTAAAATATAATATCCCTATACTTGTGCCATTAATAACTCATATTTGTAATATTTCAATTGCCTATTCAACATTCCCTTCTTTTATGAAACTATCCAGAACCATACCCATTCATAAGGATGGTGACACTAGATCTCCTAACAACTACAGACCCATATCGCTGTTAAACTCGTTCTCTAAGATATTAGAGAAAATTGTAAATGCTAGACTTGTCAAAATTGTAAATGCTAGACTTGTCAAATATCTAGAGGAGAAAGAGTTGCTCTCTCCTAACCAGTTTGGCTTTCGTAGAGGGAAATCAACCAATGATGTAGTGTCGGAACTGACTAATTTTATAGTTTCAGAGCTTGACGCAGAACGCAAATGTGTCGGAATCTTCTTAGATTTGGCAAAAGCGTTCGATACTGTATCTACCCCCCTTCTTCTTAGAAAGCTTGAGACGATTGGAGTTCGAGGAGAGCAGCTCAATCTTTTCAAAAGTTACCTTAGTGACAAACTGTTAAAATTGATACCATCATTAGTGATCCTCTTCCAATCCGATATGGTGTACCACAAGGAAGCGTACTTGGTCCCACCCTCTTTTTAGTTTATGTGAATGACATAATTGACACTTCTCTAGCGAATGGTAGAATCATGCCTTTGCAGATGACACGGCACTCGTTTTCAGTGGTAACAATTGGGAGCAAGTACTTCAATATGCACAATCTGGCTTTACCAACATACACCATAAACTTTTTTCAAATCTTTTAACTTTAAATACAGACAAGACAAAATTCATTACTTTTTCCATATCTAATAAATCACAGCCTTCTCTTGAAATCTCAATCATTAAAGCTCATCATTATAATTGCAATCTTGACTTCAGTAGTACTTGTTCATGCCCAGTGTTGGATAGAGTATCCACAGTGAAATATCTTGGCATTACTATTGATTCTCTACTTAGCTTCAAACCATACATTAAACTCTTGACCCAACGGGTTCGTAAACTTACTGCCGTTTTCAGGAAAATTAGACACATAGCTAACAGCAAACTTCTTAGAATATTATACCTTTCATTGTGTCAATCAATATTGCTATATTGCATAAATGTATGGGGAGGAGCACACAAAACCAATGTTTTGCCACTAGAACGAGCACAGCGTGCAGTGCTTAAGTGTATAAATTGTCTTCCTTATAGATATCCAACTGCAAAATTATATACAGAATATGGAGTCCTAACAGTTCGACAACTATATTATTTAGAAATTACTCTTAAACAACATAATACCCATGCCTCAATCTCCTTGCCAGTAAACAGTAGACGAAAACTTAATAAAAACCCAACTCCATTACTCTAAACAAAATTTGCAAATCGCTTTATTCTTTTTAGTGGTCCCTTTCTATACAAAAAATTAAACAAAAAACTAAATTTACAAAATAAATCAAAACGTGAATGCAAATCTTCAGTTAGGGAATGGCTGTTAACGTTGAACTACCATGAGACGGAGGAACTGTTGACTGTTGTTACTTGATCGTGTATGTTAGTTATTGTGTGCGACATAAATCATGATCATTAATTATCATTTTTTACTTTTTCTATAAATTTATATTATATTACTTATATGTTTTTAAATGGTATACATGCATTGGTTATTTATTATTATAGCTTTATTTTAATACCTACTTATTATATAATTATTATATTGTTTATGCATTATCATATTGCATTGTCATATCATACATAACACTATGCATGCGCAACATCATTTACATACAATTTTTGGAAGAGCGTAAGTGCCTATAAGAGCAGGTTTGACCTAGTTTAGGTACTAAAGTGTTATACAAAATGTATCAAATTGATGTTTTGATCAATAAAGATTATTATTATTATTATTATTAAAGGCTCAAGAATTTAAGTAACTGTTATGTTATGTTATTAGTAATGAAAATAAATTTAAATTAATTCAGCTAAGCAAAGAAGGAAAATTGCGCCTTATGGTCAGCCGAACCTTCCTGTGTCTCCGAAACACGATGACAAACATAGGGCTTGTATCTTGTATTTAGTGTATGGATGTATTTTTTCCGAGGGGTCGAACCTCCACGGATTTTTTTGTAGCAGTCGCTGCGATTTTGAACTCTTGCGTCAACATGCTGTAAATCATTGAAGGATTTACCTGACGTTGTGACGGCTGATGCGTCGCGTCGTACAACGCGTAGCTTTGTTGATGAGCTAAGCTCGTTTATTTTTTTTGTTGTGTTTTTTTTTTCTTATATGTGTGTGTTTGTTTATGTTTGAATAATATGTGTCTGTGTTTAAGTTAAAATTGTTACTCTTGCTAGTGCTCATGTGTCCCAAATCTAGATACTCCTTGCTGTGTGATTTAAATGAATCACCTAGTGCCTTTGGCGACTTCTTTAGAGGTAATGTTACTACAAATCGACCTTTTGGATTTCGAACTTGAGTATTTATAAAGGTTTGCTCGCATGCTTGTTCATCAGGTGTCTTCGGCAGAATATTCTCTAGCTCCCGAGACTCAGAGAGAGGTGAAGTCTCTCTAGAGATCATGCACATAGACGTGTCAGTGTTAGTACTGTGTAAACAGCCTGAGATAAGCCAGCCTAGTTTGGTTTCAAACAATATTGGTTTGTGTTTCCCTAACTGGATACGATTTGTGCCTATCACATTCCAAAATAAGTCCACACCAACTAATATGTCGATGGTTGACGGGATATGGAAATTAGGATCGGCTAAGCAAATACCCCTGGTATTTGCTTAGCCGATCCTATTCGACAAATTACTTATGTCAATATGAATGTTTGGTACCAAATTTGTTATGTTCGGCAACACGTAACAGTCAATGTCCGCCCCATAGTCACTAGTAAAAGACTATTCGAAAAGAACAACGTTGTGAGCTACGGGAAGTCTGACTATTGATGCCTGTTATGTTAGAAGTTGTAGGTGAAGTAGTTACACTAAGCTTACCACAGAGATCTTGTGTGGCAAAATTGGCAGTACTCACATTGTCCAGTAGAAGCCTGGCCACATGCGGAGTACCCCTGCTGTCAAACACCTTGACCAATGCTGTGGAAAGTAGTACATGCGGCGTTAAAGCAAGGTTGACGTTTCTTGCGGATAAAGCAACAGTGTCGTGAAGTGATGATTTTAGTGGCTGTTCGAAATGAAGCAATGTGTTGTGTTTTACATTGCAGTATTTGCAATGTCCAAGCTTGCATTTAACTTCAGGATGACCCAAGCGCAGACAATTAAAGCATACCTTAAGCTCCTTAGCTTTATGATTGCGCACTTCCACAGATAGTCGGCGAAATGATTCACAGTTAAATAACAGGTGGTCTTTATAGCATAAGGGACAGCACATTGTGTTTGGTGTCCTACCGGAAGATACAATAAAGCTCTTTTGCTTTGAATGAGCTAGCTCTGATTTAACTGCGAAACCATGCTTCGATTCCTTAATAGTCTCTAAAAGATCAGCTCTGTTGGTTAAAAATTTAATACATATGTCTAGAGTAGGGGGACTATCTAAGCTGTTCCTACGCTCTTCCCATTCACGACTAGTGATGCTATCAAGTTTGGTAGACATCATATAAATCACCAAAGTGTCCCAGTGATCGGTAGGTTGACCTAAGCTAAGGTAGCAAGTGCTCTGAGATTTTTGTTAGTGACGTCTACTATGTAGCGTAATGCTTTGCTAGATTCTTTAGCAATGGAAGTGACATTGAATAAAGTCTGTACATGGTTGGTGACAAGCAAGCGTTTGTTGTCAAACCTTTCGCACAGAAGCTCCCAAGCTGATTGATAATTATCAGATTTAAAATCAAGGCTCTTAATGACTAAAGCTGCAGAACCCTGCAGTGAAGCGCGCAAATAGTGATATTTGTTAATGGGATCAATGCTATGGTTTGTGTGAATTAGCGATAAAAAGGTATCTCGAAACTCGAGCCAGTGCTGATAACAACCATTAAAGTGCGGTAAATCAATTTTTGGAAGTCTCACAACATTATGTGCATTGCGAGAACTTACCTCAGACCTGTCAGTGACCCGGTGAGTTTCAATGAGAGCACGAGCAGAAGCGGCAAGCGAGAAATATTGACTCTCGAAAGTATCCCGTTCCTCCACCTCGGGCTCGTCCAATAAATTGTCCATTTCAGCCTGTAACGCATCGAAAGCATCGTATAAATTTTCTAATTCGTCAAAACGTAATTTTAATTCGATTTGTAGTTCCAAATCACCAAGTTGCGAACTGTCCTTAATGTTTGTCATGTAGGTATTAAACGACGTAAGCTTTGATTTAATCGCACCACGTTTCTTTCTTAAATCCTTCATTGACTCCTTATAGTCCTTAGACATGTTGAGAGAATGTGCAAAAAGGATTCAAAATTAAAAGAAAAAAAACTATTTACTGGTATTAACTAGTGTGCAACTAGTTGGAAACTTAAATTGCTGATAATCAACAAGGACAATCTATTTAAAAAAAGGCAATTTCTAAAATGTTTTCAATCGACTAGTATTTTTATGTTAAAGTTTAGAAATATCTAAATAGTTTAGGAATAAAAAAAAGAATAAACGTTGTATTGGATAGGTACTAGTATTAACTAGTTTGAAATTAGTTGTAACTTATTCAATAACCACTAGTACAGCAAAAGGAGAAAATGTCACTAAATCGTAAAGTGCTAATATGAAGTTAAGTACTACTATAACCAACCACTAGCTAATATCATCATACTATAACTCTGATTTTTAATTAGATGGACTAAAGTGACAGCTGCCGGCGCACTTTATTTTTTTTAATGTTGCCAACTGAAGAGCGAAGTGTTGTGACGCGAGTGATTTTACCGATTAAATTGAATTATTGAGTCATCGACTTGGCTATAAATAAGTATTTAACAAAATGTTATTAAAAAGTACAGGTAATTCGCAAGTTTACGTGATATGTAGACATTTTTAATGAATCCGCGTACAAAGAAAGTAACCACAGAATACATACACGAGTGACGCGCACTACGACCCTTGTTGATGACAAAGTGTAGTCACATCATTTGTCCTCATTTCATCACGCGATTGGTTGTACGTATTTCTTGCGCTCTTATGGTTGGTTGTTTTTTTGTTTTGTTATATTTTCCCTGTACTTTGATTTTTATTTATTTTATTAGATTACATACCAAACTGACTTTTAATAAGTTACTAACTATAACCTTTTTGACAAAAGTATGGTGATTGTCAAACACGCTATTTTATTACGTTACATACCAAACTGATACTTTTAGTAAGTTACTAACTGTAACCCTAACGACATTTTATGTATGGTGACTGTCAAAAACACTAATGTAAACTACTTTTAGCGATGTTGTATAGTTTGAATGTCTAACCTAGGGTGCGGTACAATGGGTAATATGCTAAATTACCTTTTTCCGAAAGTTTTTAAATTAAATGAGTAAATAAATGGAAAAATAAATAAAAAACAAAATTATGTCTTGCCTGTCGATTAAGGAGCTGCGGCGATTGCGCCTTGTGTATTTAAAATTTAAATGTCTGAGAACTTTTCTCATTGTTGTTCTTGAAATATTGGGAAGATCAGGATCTTCATTCACAGCGTCTGTGCTCTAAAAGCAAGAAAACATAAAATATTAGGGAGAGGTATATTTATGGATATTTTAAACGAATATAGTGTTTGAAAATGGAAAACATTAACATTTTTTAATTATTTAGTCATTAATTAGCCCCTCATTTCCACTACATCAGTTATATAAAATATTTAAATTTTATTGTTTTTATAAACCAATTTTTGCCTAAACCAAAATATCTCAACTTATGACAAGCCGGAGTATAAATTGTAACCAGAGCTAATCGACCATAGTTAATAGTACCTATGGTCTGTTCACTGTAGCTTGCAGGTGAAAATATTTGCGATGTTTTTGTTACGGCTCCCAACCATTTTCATACTCGCAAATATCGTTTATTACACTTAGCTTAGCGATTTAGAATACTATTCTATAATTTTTTTTAAATTAAAGATCTATATAAAGCCCTTTCACATACATACATACATACATATAATCTCGACTATTATCCCCGAAGTGTTAGTCAGAGACTAGGTAATGAGGACCGCAAAAGCAGCCCCCTGCCATAGTCCACTTTACACTAAATAGCAACTGCAAATGTGTTCAGCGTTACAGGTGGTGAGTCCATCGCCGCTCTATGCTGTTGGATGTATGTCCAATCTTTAGTACGTTAATCGCCATTTACGACACTCAAGGAAAGATAGGGGGTGATAGTATTCTTTCACCGCTACGCGACACAGTAAGCCTTTTTAAAATTTAAAAATAAATGTAATTTGTAATTGTAGCGACTAGAATCGCTACCGCAAACGCTGCCGCCCGTGAAACGCGCCAGATCCTTAAATCATACGATGGTCACCTCATGTGACGTCACGTTCATTGTTCTCGCGCGCACTAGCAAGATGTCTGCGCGCGGCGCGCTATCATTGGAAGGCGCGCGCAGACGGCCCGCCGGCGGAGGGCGTGGCCACACCCACTTCAACATGGCGTTGTACGGCTGCTACCACCCGGCGCGCGCGCAGAGCCGCAAGATAAAAAGGCCGCGCTCCGGCGTTAGACAGTATTACTGCTTCGCTTTCTGTCGGCTTAACTTGCTTAGTATTGCATATTGTAATTTTGCCTGTTTTAGTAATAAATTTAGCTTTGCTGTAAATAAGTAGTTTAAATTCGCTTCCGTAGTGTCCTACAGTAATTCGCCTAAGTTGTTTTCCTACCAAACTTGTGTTAACGGCCTTACGGGTTCGATTCCCGGAAGGACATATCGAAGGAGGTTCCCAACGGAGTCACGAACCCCTTCACTGGTGATCCCGAAAAGAACAGCTGCATTGAAGATTATTAGCACCTGCGATAATAAGTGATGGCGCAACGAGAAGCCTACAAGGATGCTGATGATAACAGAGGCGGTGGTGGTCCAAGTACAAGCGGCGGGATGAGCGCAAGCGGATCGGCGGAATCGTACCGTGTGGGTGTTCGTGTGCCGCCGTTTTGGCCTGAGGAGCCCGAAGTATGGTTTGCCCAAGTAGAAGGTCAGTTTATCCTATCTAATATTACTAGTGACGCGACGAAATGTTATTATGTTGTTGGCCAATTAGAACATCAATTCGCGGCGGAAGTGAAAGATATAATTGTATCCCCGCCGGCTACAAATAAATATGATAAGCTTAAGACAGAGCTAATTAAACGCTTAACTACTTCTAAAGAAAGAAAGATAAAACAGCTTTTAATGCATGAAGAGCTAGGCGATCGTAAGCCGTCGCAGTTCTTACGCCACTTACAAAGCTTAGCAGGGGCAACAGTGTCTAACGACCTTATGCGCACTATTTGGGCTAGTAGATTGCCGTCTAATTTGCAAACCATCGTTGCATTACAGAAGGATAGCTCTCTCGAAGCCGTGGCGGACTTGGCAGACCATATCCAGGATATTGCACCATTAAATGTCGCTCAGGTCACTTCGCCTCCGTTAATGCCAGGTACTGCTTACAATAATTTATGCGACAGAATAGCCGAATTGACGCGACAGGTGGAGTCTATACGAATTGAACAAAAAAGGAGCTCCCGTCCAGGAGGCTACAGACCCAGGTACAGTAACGACAGGCACCGCAGTCGATCGCGTTCAAAGTCCAGATCCAGACATCCACCGGAAGGCCACCCGCACTGCTGGTATCACTACCGCTTCGGGACAAGAGCAAACAAATGCGTCGCTCCATGCACGTTCAAGGCGGGAAACGAGAGGGGCAGCCGTTAGTGGCCGAGAGTGCTTGCCCGACGACAACAGGCCGCATTTTTATTACTGAGCGCAAAACGAAGCTTCAATATCTTATAGATACTGGTTCTGATTTGTGCGTGTTTCCTCGCTCTCGAATAAGCGGGCCGCGTACAAAAACTAGATATGAACTTTTTGCAGCAAATGGTACAGTAATACATACTTACGGGTACATTAATTTAACATTGGACCTGGGCCTGCGTCGTGCATTTGAGTGGCGATTTACAGTGGCTGACGTTTCGAAACCCATTATTGGCGTCGACTTTTTGAGTTTCTACAATCTGCTGGTTAACTGTCGTAAGCAAAGATTAGAAGACCAGGTTACGTCACTTTCCACTGAAGTCACTCGGAAAGTTCTGCGAGAAAATATTTCTTCTATACACACAACTCATGGCAACTCAGTTTATTTGGACATCATCAGGGAGTACCCAGATATAACGCGACCCGCTGGTAAGCTCATTGAACCTAAACACAATACAGTGCATCATATTAGAACCACACCGGGCCCGCCCGTATCCAGCCGACCTCGCCGCCTTGACCCACAACGGACACTTATAGCCAAAAAGGAGTTTGACGAAATGCTGAAGAGTGGAACAGCTCGCAGATCAGAGAGTGCATGGTCATCCCCGTTGCATTTGGTACGTAAAAAGGATCACGGCTGGAGACCATGCGGTGACTATCGGGCGCTAAATGCTCGAACAATACCATATAGATATCCAGTCAAACATATCCAGGATTTTGATTATCAGCTCGCAGGTAAAAAGGTATTTTCACCGGTTGATTTGTTAAAGGCATATAATCAGCTGAAGGTCAACGAAGCCGATATTCCAAAGACAGCCATCACTACACCGTTCGGACTTTTCGAGTTCCAATTTATGACCTTTGGACTTAGAAACGCTGCACAAACTTTCCAGCGATTTATGGATGAAGCGCTAAGAGGGTTGGATTTCTGCTACTGCTATATAGACGACGTACTGGTCTTTTCAGAGTCAGAGCCCCAGCACCAGCAGCATCTGCGCTTGTTATTTCAGCGCTTATCAGATTACGGTGTCCTTATAAATACATCTAAGTGCGTTTTTGGGCAAGACCAGGTAACATTTTTGGGATAT
This sequence comes from Scoparia ambigualis, assembly GCA_963921215.1. Lineage (NCBI taxonomy): Eukaryota > Metazoa > Arthropoda > Insecta > Lepidoptera > Crambidae > Scoparia > Scoparia ambigualis. The sequence continues at coordinate 23,551,512 of OY992522.1, read as the reverse complement.
ACAGTCACCGCAGCGGGAGTGAAGCCATTACAGTCCAAGGTCCAGGCGATCCAGGAGTATCCAGTACCGAAGACAGTCAAAGAACTCAGGCGCTTCTTGGGTACGATAAACTTTTATCGCAGGTTTGTACCCAAGGCTGCAGAACTACAAGCGCCGCTGAACGAGCTGTTGACCGGTCCGAAAACCAGAGGAGCCCAGCCTATTACACTAACACCTCTGCTACTGGAAGCCTTCGAGAAGTGTAAGACCAGCCTGATACAAGCCACTCTTCTAGCTCATCCCGACACGGACGCTGAACTGTCCATACACACAGATGCTTCAGATACAGCAATCGGGGCAGTGCTACAGCAAAGGAAAGAAGGCGTGTGGCAACCACTTGGCTTCTTTTCAAGGAAACTCAGCCCAGCACAAAGGAAGTACAGCCCATATGACCGTGAGTTACTGGCAATCTACGAGTCCATTAGGTATTTCCGGCATATGGTGGAAGCTCGACAATTCACCATTTATACAGACCACAAGCCGCTGACCTTTGCCTTTGGTTCCAGTAGAGACCACTGTTCACCCCGCCAATTCAGGTATTTGGACCTCATAAGCCAATTTAGCACTGACATACGCTATGTGGCAGGGAAAGACAATACGGTCGCAGATAGTTTATCCCGCATCGACGAAGTGGCAGCGCCTATAGACTATCAGTCTCTCATGGAAGATCAAACTATCGACAGTGAGTTGAGTCATATCTTGAATGGTGAAACTAGCCTCAAACTAGAAAAAGTAAAACCTATCAATGCAAACTTCGAGGTTTACTGCGACGTTTCGATGGAAGAACCTAGACCATACATCACCAGTAAGTTCCGACGCCAGGTGTTCAACACCCTGCATAGTCTTAGTCACCCCGGAGTAAAAGCGACGATGCGCCTCATAACAGAACGATTTGTATGGCCAGGTGTTAAAAGAGACTGTAGGCAATGGGCTCGAGAGTGCCAAGAATGTCAACGTAATAAGGTTGCAAGACACACGATAGCACCGCTAGCAAGATTTGACTTACCATCTGCTCGTTTCCGGAATGTCCATTTGGATATTGTCGGGCCATTATCTTGTTCCCTTGGTTACAGGTACTGCCTCACGCTAGTCGACCGCTTCACCCGTTGGCCTGAGGCATTCCCGCTCCAGGACATTACGGCGGAAACCTGCGCAGCTACATTTGTGTCAGGGTGGATCGCCAGGTTCGGTTGTCCGGACCACATCACAACTGACCGGGGTCGCCAGTTTGAGTCCCGGCTTTTCAAACGTATCGCAGCGCTGGTGGGGGCAGTGCATCACACAACAACCGCTTACCATCCCGCAGCAAATGGGCTGGTTGAACGTCTTCATAGGCAACTTAAAGCCGCCATTAGATGTCATAACACAATGCAGTGGTCAGAGGCACTGCCTTTTGTGCTTCTAGGTCTCCGCAGCGCATGGAGGGAGGACCTGCAGACTTCAACAGCGGAGCTAGTCTACGGCGAGCCTCTTCGCTTGCCTGGACAGTTCCTCCAGCAAACTTCAGATGAGCCAATCGACGTCACCGATTTCGTTGACCGACTGAAGCAGCATGTAAGACGCCTAGTTCCAACTCCAACAACATGGCACGGTACTCGCCCGTTCTACGTGCCCAAGGACCTGCATCAAACCACACATGTCTTTGTTCGTGAAGGCCCCGCCCGCGGGTCGTTACAAGCCCCGTATGCTGGTCCCTTCAAGGTGCTTAAGCGACAATCCAAGACGTTTGATGTTGAGGTACACGGTCGCACTCAAACAATTTCTATCGACCGCCTGAAGCCAGCTTTCGTCGCAGACGAGGAGAGGTCGACATCGAAAACCAACGCAAACTCAACTACTCCTGCAGCTCCAACGCAGAACACCATCAAGATCACCAAAAGTGGGCGGAGAGTGCGATTTCCGAACTACTATCGATCGTAGGAACGATCTCAGCGGGGGAGTGGTGTAGCGACTAGAATCGCTACCGCAAACGCTGCCGCCCGTGAAACGCGCCAGATCCTTAAATCATACGATGGTCACTTCATGTGACGTCACGTTCATTGTTCTCGCGCGCACTAGCAAGATGTCTGCGCGCGGCGCGCTATCATTGGAAGGCGCGCGCAGACGGCCCGCCGGCGGAGGGCGTGGCCACACCCACTTCAACATGGCGTTGTACGGCTGCTACCACCCGGCGCGCGCGCAGAGCCGCAAGATAAAAAGGCCGCGCTCCGGCGTTCGACAGTATTACTGCTTCGCTTTCTGTCGGCTTAACTTGCTTAGTATTGCATATTGTAATTTTGCCTGTTTTTGTAATAAATTTAGCTTTGCTGTAAATAAGTAGTTTAAATTCGCTTCCGTAGTGTCCTACAGTAATTCGCCTAAGTTGCTTTCCTACCAAACTTGTGTTAACGGCCTTACGGGTTCGATTCCCGGAAGGACATATCGAAGGAGGTTCCCAACGGAGTCACGAACCCCTTCAGTAATCATAGTTTTAAATATAGGTAATTACCGATTTAATAAACAAAAAATACTAACCTTTGCAATTGTAGGTGCTGCCTTATTATAAAAAAAAACTGTGTACTTTGCGCCGGATGGCAGAAAGAGTGAACTCATCCAATTTGTCTTTGATCGTCAACTTTGGACCAGATCGTTGCGGTGGAGTTGGTGAAACATTTTCCTTTAAGTCTTTTAGAACATTAAAAACAGTGGTAACACCGATTCCCAAGATGTTTGCTGTTTTCTTAGCACAGTGGCGCTTATTAGGCTTTACACATAATTGCGTATCCAATTTCTTTTCTTCTTCGTTGAATACGTATTTAAATACATTTTGCACCATTGTCTTCTCTGTGACACTCAGATGAGCGGGCCGTCTCCTTTTCCTAGGAGACATAACTGCACCCGCGGTACTCGGTTGAGCGTCTGCCATGTCGTTTTACAAAAAAACAACAAACAGGAAAAACAACACTTAAAAAACAACGTAACAAGGAAAGTTATAACAAAAACTTAAGTTTTTAACAACAAGAACAGGAGTTATGAGCGCAAGGAATATTCGTACAACCAATCGCGAGCGAAGAAGGGAGACGAATGACGCGCGCGACCTTTGACTTTGACATATCTGTTAAAAACAAAATGGCGGATGCGTTTTTTATTTTGGTAACTAGCGGCCCGCCCGCGCCTGGAACACCCCGCATCCCGTGACAAATTTACAAAAAATTCCTTTGTACAAACCTTTCCTTTGTAAATACCTATCTGGACAATAGGCAGTGAACTACACGTGTTCACGGGGATACTCTCCTGAGACACTAGTCTTATGAGTACCGAATGAAGAGCGCGCTGCGGCGGGCACTAATTTGGCGTCAAGACCTAACGTTGGTGGTCTCCTGCGCGAGTGTTCTACTGGCGCAGGGACGTCTGGCACTTCTTGTATAACCGGTTGGTCTCGAGGTGCCAGTACAAATAAACTTAGTGAAATAAGGAGAGGGGATGAACAAACCTTGTCCTGACAATTACAAAAAGAATCAGCCAAATAGGTGCAGCTATTCTGAAGTGATGCACGCACAAACGTTCGGGCCAATTGTTTTTTATTATTATTAATATAGATCAATGTACACACGCCTTCGAATCATTGCTTGAGTCGGCAACTGACGACTTTTAGATGACAGTCACCTACACCGCACCCACAGATATAGATTTACATAGATAACGTAAATGCATGTACCTCGCGTGTCCGAACCCCGACAAAGCGTCAAGATTGGTCGACGCTAACTTCAGTCCGCGCGCGTCTGTTGTTATTTTAAACGGTGTGTGGTCACTGCATCATTCGATTAATTTTAATTTACAAGTATTTTGGCACGAATTTTATCAAATAAAACCGAATAAAACACAATGAAATTAATTTGAACTGATTAAGATTTTGAAAACTATGTTTCTGAAATTATTAGTAAAGTGGTAACTGGGTTTCAAAAATGAAAATAAAACATAAATCAAAATTTCTTTATTTAGTAACCTTAAAATAAGCATTTTGAAACGTCTACATTTAATTTTACTTCTATGGATGGATGGATGGATAGGCATAGGAACCCACCCACCCACCCACCCCATTTTATTTATGTTTCCTAATTAAGTAGCTTCAATATCAAGATAACACAGTTCGAGTGTTTTGCATTTACCAATAAGCGAAATTGAACCAACAATTGAACTTCGTTTGAGTAAGGGTACAACACTATTTTTTATTTGCCGATAAGTGGTATCATTACTAATGTCACTTTAGTCCATCTAATTAAAAATCAGAGTATAGTAATTGTTAGCAGTATCACCAATCTAGTGACTAACAACCGATAAATACATTAAAAACACTCTCAACGTAAATTCGTTAACTAAAAAAAAAACTAAAGGCAGACTAAAAGGAACTATGTACTTGTGACTACCAAAAACACAATTTATTTGCACTAATTACTACTAACAAAGACTGCTCTATTTTACTTTTCTAAAAATCACACCACTAAATAAAGTTTAAGCGTTATAAGTAATTATGTATTATGCATCTAATAGGTTTAACTACGCAAAATAATTTTAACGTTACTGTCCTTGAGTTGTGCCGTGCCGCGCGATCGCGAAACGCAAGCGAGCGCTGGGCCGTTTGGTCACCGGCCGCTTATTGTCGAGCTACCGACCTATAAAATAAAAAAATGGTTTAGCATAAAATGTAAAAAAAATGTGTTTTAAATGTTTGGATTATTAAATATAATGATTTTGATTAAATGATGATAACTTTTTACTAGAAAAACTGATAGTTGTCTAGGGATTAATTGTACTTCGACGTTGCATCCTCGAGATTTATATTCACAGGGTAGTCCACTCTTCAATGTACCAGGCATCCAACACATATTAAGAGCTATCTAAAAGAAATTTTATTAAAAAAACATAAAACGTTACCCATAGTATCACAGGCGCATCTAGTGAATACCAACCGAGTGCACGAGTTTGTCACCCGCGCTGTCATCGTCATTCGCTTTTCGTGTTCGGGCATCCGCACATCGTTACCCTAAAAGTGTTTTGTGTAGCAAAAAACTATGTGCAAAAGGAAGCATGGATAATCATTATATACGCATGTGGAAAAACTGCGTAAACGACGATCGCCATTTAAATCAGGTCAGTCAGTGTTTTAAATATTACATTTTGTCAATGTTATGATTAAATTACAAAGACAAACGATTTTTTAAAAACTATGTGATTCGTTAGCGAATATACGACTCAGAACCTCTTAGTGAGACATTCAAAGTAGAAACGTTATTGAAATATATTTTATAGTATCTACGTTTCCTTCTAAATTTCGATTAATACTTTCGCTAGTGCCTTTGTGGTTACCCACATTTTTTGACTTTTTCACTATTTATCGATTTTCAAGAATACATAAGACGCTTAGCTTTTTTAAATAATAATAAAAAGTAAAAAACACTAAGTAGTACCGTGAAGTGATAACGGTCAGTGCTAGTATGAAATCTAGTATCGTGACGGAGATTACGATCGATATTAGGGGTACATACCCTATGCTGTGACGCGATTACGGTAATTCTATTCTTCGGTCATTCCTTCCAAATGACTCTTTGTTCGTGTAAGCGACGCATTCCTAGTTCCATATATTTAATTTATTTTATGTTTATTAATTTTATGCTTGGTTTAGTTTATATCTTATTGATCTATCTATCTTCTTGATCGCTGATGTGATCGGACGTGCTCAATAATTAATGTAATAAAGTAAATAATAAATTGCAAAATCGTGACCTAGCTCTACATAATACGGAAGCAACTTATCTGTGTCACTCAGTTTAATGTTAATTGTGTGTGTTATTTTGCTCGAACTTATAATGTTTCTATAATTTAACTTAAATAAAAAATGGACGGCAGTCCCTTTAACCGGACCACGCTTACGCGCCGCAGCCCGCCGCCCTCGCCCGCGGCCGCGCCCTGCCAACCGAAGGAGGATCCTCCGGAAGTCGTGTCCACACCCGAGCTGCAAACCTGGATGCTTACTATTGAACAATGTCTCAATGAAGTATGCACTATCGCATCGGAGGGAAAACTGAACTCGGATCAGAAAATTAAGATTCATAACTTGTGCCGAAAAGTCAACAACGGAACATCTCAGATGGCCGTGCTGTATCAGTCGCTAAAACTGAAAGCCATTCAAGCCCATACTTCAATTAATGTTCTAAAAGAAAACCAAGACCTTTCGCAGCGACTACAAGACCTTAAACATCGTATTGAAGAGTCCTCCAACCCTCACACGAGCACAGTTTCCTTCGCCGATATGGTTAAGAAAAGTGCCAACAATTTTATTCAGCCGAATAACATTAAGTCTCTAGCCATTTATCCTACAGATAAAAAGAAATCTAGCGAGGAGACAAAAAACCTCGTACAAAAAATTATTAGACCCGACCATATGAAGTTGCACGTGAGAGGTTTGCGCAAGACGAAGAACGGCGGTGTAATAATCAGCACTGATACAAAAGACGACATCGAGAAGCTAAGGCAGTCGGCGCAACTGAAGACATCTGGTCTGACTATGGATGAGCCGCTAAAACGTAAGCCCAGAATCATTGTAATCGGTGTGCCCTCGAGTATGCAGGACAACGAAGTTTTTAACTGCATTTACCAACAAAACTTGGCCGAAAACCTCCTAGACACAACACTTGAAACTTTCCTGACCTCTATCAAGTTAAGCCACAAGTCAGGTAAGAAGGACGCAGAGACCTGCAATTATATCATCGAAGTCCCGGCACATATTCGGAAGGCCTTAATTGCGAAGGATAGAGTTTTTATAAATTGGTCATCGTGCCCTGTTAGAGATTTCACTTTGGTAACCAGGTGTTTCAAATGTCAGCAGTATGGCCATGTGGCCAAGTCATGCCGAGAGGAGGCCATCACCTGCGGTCATTACGGCAAAGTAGGTCACGCACTAAAAGATTGCACGAAGAAGGACGAGCCAGCAAAGTGCGCTACATGTTTACACTTTAAAAAGCCCTACAATCACAAGACTGGAGATGCCGACTGTCCTGCGAGGAAAATGGCTGAAAAAAGGTACATTAACTCAATAGACTATGTCGGCGCCTAAGAGCGCCTCTTTTATTTTACTGTATTTTAAAGCTTTTACATTTATTTTATTACTTAAATACCTATTATGGTTGAGAGTTTGATTTCGGACTTAGATAATTATTCTGTATCCGACTCTAAAGTTTGTGAGGTTGAAATGTGCAAGCAATATCTATCATCTTACAACAATCCTTTAACTGTACTAACACAAAACATACGCAGCATAAATAAGAATTTTCACAACTTTAGTGTTTTTAAGCAAAGATTAGACATAAATTGTGACATCTTTGTTTTAACCGAATGTTGGCTCGGTAAACATAGTAAACATAGTAATTTACCAGAAATACCAGGCTATAATTTGTACCGCAGCAAGGTAAATTATAACCAAAATGACGGGATAGTAGTTTATGCTAGGAATAATTTAATTATCACCGTCGAAGAACCACATATTTCAGACTGTAATCGGCTACTAATCAAAATCGGATCAGATTTTGCAATATTAGCTTTGTACAGACCGCCCTCTTTTAAAAATACCAATACATTAATTGACTCACTAAATAACACATTACAAATACTATCACCATTTAAAAATACAATAATAATAGGAGATATTAATATCAACATTCTTCCCGACAACAATGATTCCGCTGCTCAGGAATACCTAAACCTATGCTCCTTTCATGGCTTACTTCCCGCGCACACGCTTCCCACACACGTAAGCGGCTCTTGTTTAGATCATATCATGCTTAAATCGAATTTCCCATCAATAACACTGGTTACTAACTCGACAATTACCGATCACAAAGCTGCTCTACTAACCTTAAACTGTAAGATACCTAAATTAAATCGCACGCCAACAATATCTAAAATAAATGTAAACAAACTTGAAGTCGATTTATGCAATATTGACTTTAACCCAGTTTTCAAATGTGATGACGCTGATGTTTGTATGTCGTACCTAATAAGTAATGTTCAACAAGCTATTTTTAGAAATACAATGCACATACGTTTAAGTAATAAAAACTACAATATTAAGCCCTGGATTACACCGGTACTTATTCGCTGTATGAAACATAGAGACAAACTACATATGAAGGCCAAATCTAACCCAGCGAATTTAATCTTACAGTCAACGTATAAAAGGTACAGAAACTTTTGTAATTCCCTTCTGAAAAAAGTCAAAAGTAGTTACGAAAGTGAGGAATTGAAAAGTACTAATAGTAAAAAGATATGGAAGTGTATAAAAAAATGTTACTCATATCTCAAAACAACAAAAATCATCCACAGAATTATTACAGGTGTATTCATCACAGCTGGCTTCTGTAAACAGTGCAAATAGTTTTTTCGTTAATGTTGGAAAAAATCTAGCTGAAAAAGTTCCGTATAAGGATATATCACCGTCAACTTCAAGCCAGCCTCAATCAACCTGTAGCAATAATCTAAAATCATTTGTGCTATTAGATACGGATGAAGCTGAGGTAGAAATGATCATCCAGAGCCTAAAAGATAACTCGGCGGTTGGGTGGGACAACATATCAAATAAAATATTAAAACAATTTAAGCACATCCTGGTTTCACCGCTTACTTACATTTTTCGAAAATGCTTGGCTGAAGGAATTTTTCCCAAATGTCTGAAGAAAGCTGTCGTTATTCCGGTATTTAAATCTGGCAGTAAAAATCATATTACGAATTATAGACCTATTTCGTTACTGCCAGCTATATCTAAAATATTAGAAAAAATTATAAATAAAAGACTTGTCCAATATTTAGAGAGGCATTCCTTATTGTCAGATAGCCAATTTGGTTTTAGAGCTAAACTATCGACTGCCGACGCTGTGCATCAACTCACTGACTATTTAGTCCAGGAACTTGACACAGGTAAAAGGACAGTGGGAATATTCCTGGACCTCGCAAAAGCTTTCGACTCAGTTTCAATACCTATTCTATTGCAAAAGCTAGAATCTTTAGGCATAAGAGGCACCCAGCTTAAACTATTTGCAGATTATCTTAATGAGCGTACTCAATGCGTAAAAATAGGCAGTGTTCTCAGCTCTGATATGAAAAGTACTTCGTTTGGAGTTCCTCAGGGAAGCAATTTAGGTCCCACTTTATTTTTAGTATATATAAATGACCTGTGTAATCTCAAATTAACTGGTGGCAAAATCATATCATATGCTGATGACACTGCTCTGCTGTTCTCTGCTGACTCTCATGAAGATGTCTATAAACATGCACAACATGGCTTCAATATTGTTTATAACTGGCTCCAGCAACATCTACTGACACTGAACGCGGTTAAAACTAATTATATACATTTTTCTATGCGTAAATCAAAATCGGCACCGACGAACCCTAAACTTTATGCACACCAATGTAAGGACCCCACAAATCTTCTGTGTAAGTGTTCAGATATTTCTATGACTGACAAGATTAAGTACTTGGGTGTTATAATTGATGAAACCCTTACTTTTAGGCACCATATTGAAGCTTTATGCGGCAGAATACGAAAATTAATATTTGTTTTTAAAAAACTACGCACAATTGCGGATTTAACATTAATCAGGCAAGTTTACCAAACTTTATGTCAATCAATAATTACTTACTGCATTACGTCATGGGGTGGCACTGCTAAAACTGTATTACTAACCATTGAGAGAGCCCAACGAGCGGTATTAAAAGTCTCTACCTTTCGTCCATTCCTCTTCCCCACTGACATTCTTTATAAATCCTGTAAAGTATTAACGGTTAGACAGTTATTTATATTAAACACCGTCATCAAACAACACGTCGCACTTCCATACAGCACTGAAACTACTAACAAAAGACGAAAAGATATTGTTTGCCCTCAAAACGCGGGAACAAAACATGCCTTCTCTTCTAGATTTTACTTGTTCTTAGGTCCACTTCTTTATAATAGGTTAAACGCTAAATTAGGCATATATCATCACTGCTACAGTAAAACAAAGAATATACTCAAAGAAGCCCTTCTCAGTATGTCCTACGAGGATACAGAAAAATTATTAGTTGTCTTAAAATGAATGTTGCTCTTTATACCTAGCAGTTTGGAATGAATATTGTTTAAATTTTATACATTAAGTAGTTAAGTTTATGAATGGAATGTTGTTTTCGCTATTTATTTATTTAGCCACAAAGAATAAAAGAGTCATTTGTATTATTATTTAAGAATTTAGTATGGTTCCTAGTTTGAAACAAATAATGTTTAGATAATTTATACATTAGGAAGATAGGTTTTTAATGATTATAGTCCTGTTTTTTTATTTTTATTATTATTTAGTCTCTATGAACATAAATGTATTTTGCATTGTAATTTAAGTATTTAGTAAGTCCTTTATTTTTGCCTGGAAAACAGGATAAACCTAGTTCAGGCAGTTGTGTATTTTTGTCACTAATAGTATGTTTAGTATTCTGGATATGTTGTAAAATAAGTTATTCAATAAAGATTTTATTATTTATTTATTTATTATATATTTGTAATTTAGTTCAAGTTACAAACTTAATTTCATCATGTTTCTACCAGTCAACCATTGTTATTTATTAGTTCAATAAAACCTATAGTCTAAGTTTCGCACTACTGTACAACTAGCGACATCTATGATGCTTTTAATTAAATAAAGTTTTATCGGTAGTTGAGGGTGTGCACATCAATTTTAATATTTTTTTATGGCGGTCACTTGTTACAAATTGGCTCAGTACAATCGGTTGCTGTTCTCACCCGCATCACCTATCGTTTTTGGCAACATATTTTTGGAGTTTTATTAGAATCCCTTACAAAATTGGTCTTCGAGCCGCATCTACGGATCAGCAACAAATGTTTCAGACGCCAACTTCGAAAGTATTAACCCGCCGAAAACGACAGGAACTGATGGAAGCCGGTGCGTTAGAACAAGCACCTGTGAAGGAACTCAGAGCTGGTTTATGCAAGGATCGTAGCTACAGCTGTGGTAATCTCCAACCTAGGAAGCTGCACGAGATGGAAGAGATTAAGAGTGAACCTTTAAAACAGTCGTCACTTTGTGGTGCTATAAAAAAGACGACACAATCGGGAAAGTGTTCCGTAAAATCTAAGAGGTCCACCGCATCCTCTTCTGCAGCCAAGCGCAAGCAGTTGGAGCTGGAAGCTGCCGAAGCCAAGGCTAAGATACAGATGGATTTGATTGATAAACAGCTTCAAGCAAAGCTGTCAGCTTTGGATATGGAAGAAGACAAAGATAATCCAAGTTTGTTTGGCAGTGATCTTCCTAATAATCAGGTGCAGTCTCGGGTTGATAATTGGCTAGAACGTGAATGCGAGCCTACTAGGGAATCAAACCCGGAACCTACCTCCAACCATGCCATACAGCAATTAGCAGACACCCTGAGAGATATTATGGTGAAGTGTCAATCATCGTCGCAGCGATATGATCGTCTAATAAGCCGTCTTGCCACTCCACGTGATCTACCTTCATTTAGTGGTGATTGTATTGAATAGTTGCATTTTAAAAGTGCCTACAAAGAATCTACTCGTGTGTGCAAGTTTAGTGATTCTGAGAACCTTTGGAGGCTGCGCAGGGCTTTACGTGGTGACGCTATGGAAGCCGTGACCGACTTGTTGATCGGAAACACTGCACCACAGGCCGTTATGGAAGCACTGGAATTAGGGTTTGGTCGATCCGATATTATCATATTAAATATCACTACACAGTGCGATTATCACCACTACCTACCTGGTATCACCAAGACATTATTAAGTTCTCCGTAAAAGTAAATAACTGCGTAGCAACAATACGTGCATTAGGCCAAGACGACTATCTTCGTAGTCCAGAGCTCGCCGCTGCAGTCTTGTCCAAGCTGCCTAGCACATTAGTTGGTAAATGGACTGACTACGCTTACGAAAAGCTAGCCGAGAAGCAGCCTAGACTAGAATTATTAGCAGCTTTTCTTAAGAGAGAATCACTAATGTTGTGTAATGTAGGTTTTCCACAACCTTCAGAACCTAAGAGGCACCCCGAGACGCAAACTAGAAGAATGGAAGAATCAAAACATCGTAGTCGTCCCGTATTCGTTACAAGCGCATTAGAAGAGGACTCCAAATGTATTTATTGCAAAAAATCAAAGCATGAGCTGCCCGACTGTCGCATATTTCGACGTGCAATGCGCAAAGAGAAGTGGAGATTCGTCAAAATAAATGGACTTTGTTATTGTTGCTTAGTAAGTCGCCACGCTCGAGATACGTGCCCCGCTCCTGTGTGCGACATAGATAATTGTGGTATGGCGCATCACTCACTACTACATTGGAAAAACCCTACACAACACTTAGAACAAACAGCTGATCGCTCTCAAGACCCTGTGTCGTCAATATCGGCCGCAACAGTAGCACACGTCACCGCCGCGGCAAACAGTGATAACGTAGCGCGCTCCTGCAGTGACGTCATGTTGAAGATAGTTTCAGTGACATTACGCGGACCCAACGGCCCTGTGAATACGTATGCCTTATTGGACGACGCCGCTTCAGTGTCTATGATAGATTCCGATTTAGCCGATAGTTTAGGTCTCAAAAGTGAACAATCAAATCCAATTAAATTTATCGATGCATTCGGTATAGAAGTATATCAGTCGGACGCCCCTAAGGTGTCTACACAAATTAGCGGAAAAGAACTATCTTTTCTGATATCCATAGTGTAATATTTCGCAAAGTGTCAAAACTGAATTTACCAATGCAAAACTTATCTGTTATCAATAATCTTAAGCATCAACATATATTGTCTGTAAAACAGTTTATTTGTAAAGAGTGTGTATATCCACGTATACTTATAGGTGAAGATAACTATTTTCTTATCGCTCCGCTAGAAGTTTTGCATGGAAACAGGAATGCGCCGTATGCAACCAGATGTCAACTAGGATGGTCTATTCACGGATACTGTGGTCGCAGTCGCTCCCGGGTAAGTGAACATATTTGTCATCTTGCTCAATCCGACGAAACATTGAACAATATTAGTAAATTAAACGACATGATAAAAAAATCTTTTGATATTGATTCAGTGGGAATTTCAACTTTGCGCCGCGAGAATACGGCACACATTAGGGCAATACAGATATTAGAAAATACTGCACGCAAAGTAGGTAATCAATGGGAGGTTGGTTTACCATTTAGTAAGGACGATTTTGTTTTGCCAAGCACTTATGAATACGCACTTTCACGTCATCGTTCATTGTTGCGTAAATTTAGCAAAAATGATTCCTACGCCCATAGATATTGATTAGAGATGCAAAAGTTGTTCGATAGTAATTACGCCCGTAAATTAACACCCAATGAGCTCAATAGTGACTTTTCGCACATATGGTATCTTGCGCATTTTGGTGTTTTAAATCCTAATAAACCTGGGAAATTAAGATTGGTCTTTGATGCAGCTGGGAAAGTGGATGGTGTTTGTCTGAACGACTATTTGATAACTGGGCCCGATTTATATAATTCATTGTTTGGCATAATGTTGCGTTTTCGTGAGCGTAAAATAGTGATTATCGGGGACATTGCTGATATGTTTTTAAGGATTAGGATTCGCAGCGAGGATCAACACGTGTGTCGATTTTTATGGCAAGAATCCGATAACTCGCCAGCCGTAGAATTATGGATAGTTTAATAGTGTTATGGATAGTTTAATTTTTGGTGCAACTTGTTCACCGTTTATTGCGCAATTTATAAAAAATAAAAATGCCCTTAAGTTCGAGGATCTGTACCCGGAAGCTGTAAGGGTTATAATCGATAACCATTATATGGACGATTGCTCTTTGGCAATAGCAAACAGGTTTTGGAATCTATACCTACGGAAGCGCTCGCACAAAATTCTATCCATTTTAAGGATGGCGCCACCGATACAAGTGAGCGCACGCTAGGGCTCATATGGCATCCTAATGATGACTCATTTACTTTTAATATATCGCTAAACCGCATTCCAGAACAGATTTTAAATGGTACGGAAAGACCTACCAAGGTGAGGATGCTAAGCATAATTATGTCAGTCTATGATATTCATGGTTTTTTGTCACCATTTATTATAAAAGCTAAAATGATTTTACAGAGCGTACACCGTAGTGGGATTGACTGGCAATGTTGTATCTGAGAGGAAGAGCAAGTAGGTTGGACAAAGTGGCTTAATGAACTGAGGACGCTCGACGCCCTACGCATCCCGCGCTGGTATGACGATGCAGGTGCGTGGACGCCGTGTTACGCAGCGCAGCGGCCGCCGCCGGCGGGTGAGTCATGCCCTACTGATAACAGCTTGCATATTACCGATACACAGATGCACATTTTTTGTGACGCTTCTATGAAGGCGTACGCAGCGGTGATTTATTGGCGTTTTACTCGTTCGGATGGGAAAGTAAATGTTTGTTTTGTGGCCAGTAAAAGCAGAGTAACACCGCTGCGTCCCGTATCTATACCTCGCTTAGAACTACAGGGGTCTTTCATTGGCGCTCGTCTAGCCAATACTGTTCAGAAGGAGCAATCGGTAAAGTTCACAAAACGTTATTTCTGAACAGATTCCACTACCGTATTGCAGTGGATAAGAAGTGATCCGAGGGATTATAAGCCTTTCGTTGCTCACCGGCTTGGAGAAATCGATGAGCTAACCATGATATCGGAATGGAGACATGTACCATCTGGGCTGAACGTAGCCGATCAGGCCACGAAGGACGATACTCCACCACTGCAAACAGGTGACGCATGGTTTCATGGGCCTAGTTTTTTATGTCAACCAGAGGAATGTTGGCCTAGGGATTTTATTATTAAAAAGGTACCACAGGATTGTGAAAAAAGAAATATTAATTTAACTGTGGTACAGGAAACTGTTAATTTGGAATTAGCTTTGCCAAATGAAGAAAGGTTTTCTTCATGGATTAAACTTAAAAGGGTGACTGGGAGAATTTTACTGTTTATACGGAAATGTCAGAAAAGATATGTCAAATTTGATTCTAGTTTAATGATTGAAGCTGATGAACTTCTTTTAAAGAAAAGTCAACATTACTGTTTTAATTCTGAGATGGCCTGTCTGAAATTAGGTGAATCACTGCCAGCTAATAATAGTCGATTGTTAAATTTAACACCCCTTTTAGATCAGAGTGGTTTACTACGGGTCGGTGGGCGTATCGACAAGACCACTGGAGTTGGTGAGCACGTGACACGACCTTACATACTAGATGGAAAGCATCGTATATCTAAATTACTTGTCGAATATTATCACCGACGAGCGTACCATGGTGCCAATGAGTTGGTAGTGAATGAGTTGCGACAGCGTTATTGGGTAATAAACCTGCGACCCACCGTCCGAGACATAGCTAGTCGCTGTCTGTTCTGCAGGTATCGACGGGCGGCCCCACAGCCCCAGCGCATGGCAGACTTGCCGCCGGCCCGGCTGCAGCATAATCGACGACCTTTCAACTGCTCTGGAATCGACTACTTCGGGCCGATGGAGGTGACTATTGGTGGCAGAAGGCAAAAGCGTTACGGTGTGATATTTACATGCTTAACCATACGCGCTGTGCATATCGAGGTCACCGAAGATCTAACCACCGATGCAACGATTATGGCACTAAGGCGCATGATATCACGTAGAGGACAACCTAACATTATCTACTCTGATAACGGAACGAACTTAAGAGGCGCCGCTATAGAGCTAAAACAATCTCTTGAGAGTATGAACTTGGAAAAGTTGGCCGAAGATGGATCTGTTAGAGGAATAGATTGGCGATTTATACCACCTGGAGCTCCTGAAATGGGAGTTCTTCGGAAAGAATGGTCCGTACTGTGAAGACAGCTCTCAAGGTCGCATTAAAGGAGCGTGCACCACATCCAGAGACCCTGGCCACTATGTTAGCCGAAGTTGAGGCTCTCGTTAACAGTCGTCCATTGACACATGTCTCGGTTGACCCTAACTACCCAGAGGCTTTGACACCAAACCATTTTTTAATAGGTACCTCGTCAAATGGCCCTCATTTTGGCAAATATGATAACTCGGATTTAACTCTTAGGAAGAGATGGAGAGTAGCCCAAAGGCTGACAGATATGTTTTGGAACCGTTGGGTAAAGGAGTATTTACCCACACTATTGCCCAGGCAGAAATGGCTCAAGGAGGAGAGGAATTTAGGTGTCGGGGACTATGTCCTACTAATAGAACCCAATATTGATCGTGGGTGCTGGCGGCACGGAGTGGTGAGTGCGACCCACGCCGGCGGCGACGTTCGCGTGCGCGTGGTGGACGTGCGCACGCGCACCGGCCTGCTGCGGCGGCCCGTCACGCGCGTCGCTTTGTTGGCACCGGCGGACTCTAGTGCTAAGTAATAGCACTAAGGGGGGGATTGTAAGCGACGCATTCCTAGTTCCATATATTTAATTTATTTTATGTTTATTAATTTTATGCTTGGTTTAGTTTATATATTTGTAATGTAGTTCAAGTTACAAACTTAATTTCATCATGTTTCTACCAATCAACCATTGTTATTTATTAGTTCAATAAAACCTATAGTCTAAGTTTCGCACTACTGTACAACTAGCGACATCTATGATGCTTCTAATTAAATAAAGTTTTATCGGTAGTTGAGGGTGTGCACATCAATTTTAATATTTTTTTATGGCGGTCACTTGTTACAAATTGGCTCAGTACAATCGGTTGCTGTTCTCACCCGCATCACCTATCGTTTTTGGCAACATATTTTTGGAGTTTTATTAGCATCCCTTACAGTTTGCGCGAGGCAGTAGTTACCTACATTCTATTTTTTTTTTACTAATCTTTTTATTGGATCGTTTTTTCGTATGCAAGTGTTTTCTACAAAATCCTACAGTGCCGCCTTACTTATTGCACATTTATGTATTACCGTGATGTGATTACGGTCAGTGCTAATATGAAATATAGTATCGTGACGAGATTACGATCGATATTACGGGTACCTACCCTATGCTGTGACGCGATTACGGCAATTATATTCCTCGGTCATTCCTTCCAAATGACGCTTCGTTTGCGCGAGGCAGTACCTACATTCTATTTTATTTTTTAATAATCTTTTTATTGGAGTGTTTTTTGTGTGCAAGTGATTTCTACAAAATCTTACAGTTCCGCCTTACATACTGCACACTTATGTAGTACCGTGACGTGATTACGGTCAGTGCTAATATGAAATCTAGTATCGTGACGCGATTACGATCGATATTACGGGTACCTACCCTTATGTAGTACCGTGACGTGATTACGGTCAGTGCTAATATGAAATCTAGTATCGTGACGCGATTACGATCGATATTACGGGTACCTACCCTTATGTAGTACCGTGACGTGATTACGGTCAGTGCTAATATGAAATCTAGTATCATGACGCGATTACGATCGATATTACGGGTACCTACCCTATGCTGTGACGCGATTACGGCAATTCTATTCTTTGATCATTCCTTTCAAATGACTTCGTTTGCGCGAGGCCTCTCGCCTACCGCAAGGCTTAGTGACTCCGATTTCAATAAATAACCGTAAATAACGGACGTATATAAATCTAATATTGAAAAAGACTTACGATCTGTCATGACTGTAGCACAAGTACACAGTCCGGATCTTACCCAGACCATCCAGGACGCTAGGGATACCTAGTCGTAACAATCCAAGCGCAGCAGAGGAGTTGCCAGTTGTAAATCCAATATCGTCGGATTTTCTTGACGTTCTTGGAGTTTCTAAAGTGAAGGAGGTACCATTGGGACCCAAAATACCAGAAGAGGTCTCTAAACGCTAGGGAAATCCTCATAGATGGTATCAACAAAGAAAATAAAAAAGAACTGTTAGCAACAACTTTGATACCTGTTTGAAGTTGGCCAAATTATGCTGCATTTACATTATGAAAATACCATGAATAGGAAAATGCTTACACTACCTGCCTACTCTTGATAAAAAATTCTTGTCAATGACACAAGATGTTAAAAGAGACGCACACTCTTTTGGAGAAAATTTGGGAGAAAATATAGAAGCTGCTAAGGCCGCTGAAAAATCTGGTTTGCAAATACGGAATACTAACAACATTGGACCGTCAACTTCACTAAGAACTACGTCGCCCAGCAGGGAAAGTGGCAAGACCCATCCAAGCAACAAGGTCATGGGTTGCCAGGCCGGGTGGGAGCAAGCAAAGATTCCCGTATCCACCTCCGAGGCGATCAGCGCAAGCACCGACGTTCGCCCGCTATCACACCATGACAGCAGTGAGTCCTTCATACAGACCGATGTTGCGTAAATAACAACCAAGGTAACCTTACACGCTGGTCGTATAAATTTTTTTTTTGTTGACACATGGTGTTCAATCGTAAAGGACCCGGTAGTCTGACAGTACGTTACGGGTTACAAAATACCATTTAATAATACTGTAAAGCAAGCTACTGAACCTATCACTCCTAACTTTTCTTCGGCTGAAATAAGTAAGTTAATCACAGCTATATCTGACTTGTGCCAGTCAGGAGTAATATGCATATGAGAGGATGTCAAAGACCAATTTATTTCTCCCATATTCTTAACACCTAAAAGTGAGATTTATCTTGAACCTAAAATCATAGAATAAAGCTGTCGCCTCATACCACTTTAAAATGGAGGACATACGGACAGCAAGCAAATTATTGTTCCCAGACAGTTATATGGCCAATGTTGATATCAAAGACGCGTATTTTTTCTTTAGTTCCTATTGATGAAAACTACAAAAAGTATTTAAGGTTCTAATTTTTAGGACACAAAAGTAATACGTATGAATTTTAGTGCCTACCGTTTGGACTTAGTTCAGCACCTTATTATGTCTTTACGAAACTCATGAAACCGGTCTATCTACCGGATTTATCTTAGAAACAGAGGTTTGTTAATTCTAATATATTTAGATCTTGTGCCTTGGCCATTCTTATGAAGAATGTAAAAGTTTTGTTCTCGAAACTGTTTGTTTATTACAAAATCTAGGCTTTGATAAAAACTTCAAAAAGAGTAGCTTGGAACCACAAAAGACTAGAAAATTTCTCGATTTTGAATTAAATTCAGAAAATATGTGTTTGCAATTGCCAATAGGAAAACGAAAACGCATTCTTGAACAAATAAATATCAATAGAATGGGTGGAGTACAATAAGTTCCTTTAAATAATATCACTTGTCGTCTATGGCAATGGTGCGAGAAACGCAAAATATTTTGTCTTTGCATCCTACATAAAATCTAAAGATAACTTCGAGGCGGATAATAGTCGCGTAGCCGGAAAAAAATTACTTACGATAATTCTAAAACTTTTCGTTTTTGCTGAGTGGATAGAGTATGTGAATTGTGAGCTACTATTAAAAAGTTAGAACTTTTATGACTGTGCTTTAGGTATGGTTTAGGTATTTCATAATATTTCGTGTAACGTAATGTACATAATATTAAAGTTTGATATGTTGAGTGTTTCATAATAAGAACTATCATAACTTTGTGTTGTAAAAAGTTTAGAAACCTGTTTTAGAAACATAATATATGTGGAACTATGAAAATCACAAAATCACTCTTTTTGACTTTGAATAAAATTTTAAAATTTATGAAATAATCTTTAAGACTTTCAGTGGTTAGTGGTATACATGTTGAACAAAGTTTAGAAAGTTAAGTGGTGTGCTTCTTTGATCATTTCATTTTTCTTTCGTAACATGCGCAATAATAAATTAAAATTGACAGAATCGCTCATACATGGCCTTTGTAATACTATTTTATACCACACAAAAAATTAGAAACATACATACAGTGCATTTTGTTTAAATCACGAATAAAATATTTCGCTAACGTACGTTTCTTTATGCGGACGCGGGCGGCTGCGGGCGCGGCGCGGCGCGGCGGTGGCGGCGGGCAGGCGCGGAGGTGGGGGCATACCTACCTACACTCTATATGACTGATAATCCACTCGTCACGTCAGACGAGTGGATACATGGCGAACATAATACAAGAAGACGTAATGCAGAAAAGTAAACTAAGTACCTTAACCTACTTACTTTACATCTTAGCTGACATCAATAAAAACATTATTAAATGACAAGTTTTGAGTAGTTAGTACTTACAGATCGCGCAATTCTTCTTTCAGATAAGATTATTCTACAATCATCCGAATTGGATGAATGGGATGAAAACGTAAACACGGAATAATAAATTAAAATTTACAGAATCGCTCATCATGGCCTTTGTAATGCTATTTTATACCACACAAAAAATAGAAACATACAAATAGTGCATTTTGTTTTAAACACGAATAAAATATTTCACTAAATACGCGATTGGGCATGCAGGACGTGGGCAGGTTGATTTGGGCATCAACTTGTCACTGGTCACACCGCCAAAAGCAGTATTATTTGTTTCAACCCCCCAAAAGTTGATTTAATTCAATTAGGACTCATTGTAATTTTTGTAGCTGCTACTTACTACTTACTTACTTACTTACTGCTCTTTAATGATTTCTTGCAGTAAGCCGACGATATTATATTTTTTTTTTAATAGAGGGAGGCAAACGAGCAGGCGGGTCACCTGATGGAGAGTAATCAAAACCAGAGGAATCGCAGACGCGTTGCCGGTTTTAAGGGAGGAATAGGTTTAAGGAAGGAATAGGAAGAGGGGGGGGGGGACCTCCAGAACCCTCACTGGTCGGACGAAACACAACAGCACCAAGTGCCATTATTTCACGCCGAATATTCGTGAGAGGGTGGTATTACGCCGGGCGAGCCGGCCCAATGCGTGCTGCAACGTAGCGTGGCTCTACCACTCAGTCAGTGTCACTCATTTAGCACCACCCAAGGGTCACGTGTAGGGTCTCAAGGGTAAACCTACGGACGCGAGTAACTTTAACCCCCAAAACCCCCTTATTTGCCCCTGTCCCTTATCTGTGCATAATACCATAGAATATTTACATAATAGTACAAGTACAGAAGATTCACTCCGCAAAGTCATTTAAATAAATAGCGACTCTTGCTAAGACACAATAAAATGCAATTCAGGTCGCACACCGCTCCCTTATCTACAGTTAAATTCACCTAGAAGTTGCCTCTCTTTCTATCGCGTACTCTTATCTCTTCTAATGACTTTTGAGTTGTCTTCTTTTAAATAATAATTAATCTGAATACTTACTTAATTTATTACAAGTTATGGTGTTTATAATGTGTACTTAAATGTAAACAAATTACCATTTCAAATAATCCTAGGCTAGGTATGTCAGTACAGTCAACGACACATCAGACTACCTAAACGGTAATATAATATATATTACTGTGCTACCTATACATGTTTATTTTGAGCACCACCAGTGACACTCCGTGTACGTGAGAGCTCGAGCGCTGGTAACCTTGAGCAGAACGTATAAACACTAGTGTTTAATACCGAAATGGAATTTAGACTTGTGCCAAAGAAGACGTATGTATATGTTACATAATATGTTAAGTAACGTAAAGTAGTATTAGCAGTTACTCCATTAAGTAAGTAACTACTAGGGCTTGCAGTCCTGGTACTGTGGAGAAAACAGGATTCCCGGTACTGCGCTAACTATGGTACCGGGAAAACCGGGAATTTCTGGTACTTTTTGGTACTGAACTTTTAACCCAGATGTAACTAACGTTTGATTAATGGATCAATGAGCAAATCAAAATATTACACAATTTTTTTAAAATCAAAAAATTTTTTGCTAATTGCTATACTAGCTGTGGCATCACTTTGTCGATTGGAATTGGTTAGAGGTTTTTCGAGTTTAATGTTTTAAATGTAAAAGAGTCTATATACAATGGATTTTTATCATAAGTGTTTTAAGGTGAGTAAATAATATAAATTCGTCCAAACCGAGACCGTTCAAACGGCGACAGACCCTTCTCCAACGGATACCCTCGGCCGAGATTGTGGTATTGGGAGACTGCAATCTCCACCACGTCGAATGGCTTGGTTCACTTAAAACTGACCACGCGGGTAGAGCCGTTCATGACTTCGCTTTGGCCTACAGTCTGTCCCAATTGGTAACAGAGCCTACGTGGATTCCAGATGTGGAGGGCCATGTACCTTTCTTATTGGACCTTCTGCTGACCTCTCACCCAGACGGCTATCAAGTTTCTATTGATGCACCACTAGGCTCATCAGACCACTGTCTGATTCGTAGCACTGTGCCTTTCACAGAAATTTCAAAAACGTCGAGTCGATGCGATGGGAGTTTCTTTGCGTCCTACTATGAGTTTGCTTCTCACTGGATGATCTTGATGTCGCCGCCGACTTTCTCGTTGATGTGATACTGCAGGGAATGAAACTTTTCAATCCAAACTCTGTGGTTCCCATTGGCGGTAGGTCTCAACCATGGTTTGGTCGTTGCTGCCAAAATGGTGTCTCGCCAAAAGTGACCACATTACATGGCCTAGGCTAATGCGGTGTCATCAAATGATCCAAACACCAGTGCGCTCAGAAAGAGGTACAACTTTGCCGCCAGTTCCTTTAAGAAGGACATTAACAGGCGAAGTCATTATTCATAAGTGGAATTGGCGAGAGGCTAGTGCGTCTTCCTTCGGGTACGCGTGCGTTCCGGCCAAAGCTATCTTAGGGAATTTTTGTCAGCCGTCCCTACCACCATTGCACAAGACCGATGACTGCCTGACCCATACTGCAAAGGAGAAAGCCGATCTCTTAGGCACTCTTTTCGCATTAAACTCGACCTTGGACGATAGGAAAACTCTCCACTAATCATACCGCATTGCGCTTGTTCAATGCCAAACGTCCGGTTCCTACAAAGGTCAGTTCGTAAGGCTCTTTTTTCCCTTGATATCCATAATTCGAGTGGGCCTGGTGCAGTTCCTCCCATGAGTTGGCGCTGGTTCTAACGCGCGTTTTCCGGCTCTCTTACAATACTGGCGTTGTCCCAAGCTCTTGGAAGACAGCCCTTGTCCACCCGATTCTCAAAAGAAATCGATCGCTCAGATCCGTCCAACTACAGGCCAATAGCCATCACCTCTTTGCTCTCCAAAGTAATGGAGTCCATTACAAACCGCCAGCTCTTAAGGTACCTAAAATAAAACTAACTACTAAGCGATCGCTAGTATGGTTTTCGTCGCGGTCGTTCGGCTGGTGATCTTTTAGTGTACCTTACTCACCGATGAGCGGAGGCCGTCGAAAGTAAAAGGGAGGCACTGGCAGTTATCTTGGACGTAGCGAAAGCCTTTGACAGGGTATAGCACAGGGCTCTTCTCTCTAAACTTTCATCATACTGGCTTCCTGAGTAATTGTGTTCGTGGCTGGCCAGCTTTCTTTCTGGGCTTAGCATCAGAGTCATAGTCGATGGTTCGTGCTCTGACATAAACCCCCTTAAATGCTGGAGTCTGGAGTCCCACAGGGGTGTGTGTTAGCCCATACTCTGTTTCTTCTGCATATCAATGACATGTTGCATAACTACAGCATTCATTGCTACGCAAACGTCAGTAAGGGAGTAACGCTCTACACCGGACGAGCTAATATTTCTCTGGAAAGCGTCATCGAAAGCCGGAATAAACTTGTGACTGACACCAAGAACATGTTAAGTCATGTCTTGAATTGGGGCCGACATAACTTAGTCTACTGTAACCCCTCCAAAACACAAGTTTACCGCGAAAAAACATCCCTTCGTCGTACCTCTGAACTTTTGAGGGAGCTCTCCCTTGATACCAATCCGACTATTGGAATCCGACATCAAATCATTGTGTGCGATTTGATAATTCCATTTAAATAATTTCTTTTTTGTTTGCTAATTTAGCTTTACCTTCCAAATGACCTTGAAACTGAACGTCACTCGAAACATCGACGACAAGTATCTAAGTGCGATGACAATGAAACCGTACGGTGTAGGGTACGGGTACATTAGTTACAATTTTTTCCCCAGAAATAGTACCGGTGACGTCACGGTTGAGAACTGTGGCGACAAAAATTTGGTAACGCTACGAAATTTGTATGGTTTGCAACTAAGAGCATAAGCCGAGGTTACCGGTAACGACTACCGCAAACGCGGAGCCTAATATTGGCGTAATTTGAAGTTATAACAAAAGTACCAAAAGTACCGAATTTCCCGGGAAACAAATTCTCAGTACCGGTACTGCGTAAAAAGTCAATTTCCCGGGAAATACCAGGAATTCCCGGGAGCAAGCCCTAGTAACTACCAACCTAGTTAGGTACTTGTAAATTGTAATAATATAGGTAGGTACTTAATAATTGTAGGTGACTAGTAGAATTGATATTATAACACTTAATTAAATAAATAGGTACCTACGTACTAACGTAGACATCAGACGCGGGGGGACTGTGTTTTATAATTAGTAGGTACCTAGGTAGTGATGAATGATTTAGTGATAATAAGAGTACCTACTTACCTTACTATAATTTAGGAAACACTTTTGCATACTTACCTGAAGCTCTTAATTGAGTAATTGTCAAAAAAACACGTAAGGGTTGTGGAAAAAACTTTAATCGTATGATGTGGCCCT
Organism: Scoparia ambigualis; assembly: GCA_963921215.1. Classification (NCBI taxonomy): domain Eukaryota; kingdom Metazoa; phylum Arthropoda; class Insecta; order Lepidoptera; family Crambidae; genus Scoparia; species Scoparia ambigualis. Next base: position 23,526,919 of record OY992522.1, on the reverse strand, counting down.
AGCTAGATACGCAATTCTATAGCCAATTGTACATCTTAAAAATTACTTTCCTATTATTGTGATTTGTGAACATGACAGGATGATAGATTGATTAACCAAAATGAAAAATAAACAGATAAGTACTTAATCATTCCTCAATCCTATCCATATCAATATCAATCCTAAATCTATATAGCATTGTGAATGCAAAATTTCAATAATAAAGATGTTTTTATTGATGTCAGCTAAGATGTAAAGTAAGTAGGCTAAGGTACTTAGTTTACTTTTCTGCATTACGTCGTCTCGTATTATGTTCGCCATGTATCCACCCGTCTGACGTGACGAGTGGATTATCAGTCATATTGAGTGTAGGTAGGTATGCCCCCACCCCCGCGCCTGCCCGCCGCTACCGCCGCGCCGCGCCCGCAGCCGCCCGCGTCCGCATAAAGAAACGTACGTTAAAGAAACATTTTATTCGTGTTTTAAACAAAATGCACTGTATGTATGTTTCTAATTTTTTGTGTGGTATAAAATAGTATTACAAAGGACATGTATGAGCAATTCTGTCAATTTTAATTTATTATTGCATGTGTTACGAATAAAAAATGAAATGATCAAAGAAGCACACCACTTAACTTTCTAAACTTTGTTCAACATGTACACCACTAACCCCTGAAAGTCTTAAATATTATTTCATAAATTTTAAAATTTTATTTAAAGACAAAAAGAGTGCTTTTGTTATTTTCATAGTTCCACATATAATAAGTTTCTAAACTTTTTACAACACAAAGTTATGATAGTTCTTATTATAAAACACTCAACATTTCAAACTTTAATATTATATACATTACGTTACACGAAATATTATGAAATACCTAAACCATACCTAAAGCACAGTCATAAAACTTCTAACTTTTTAAAAGTAGCTTACAATCCACATACTCTATCCACTCAGCAAAAACGAAAAGTTTTAGAATTATCAAAACTTCTTTATGGAATTTAATGTCCTACGACCGGACTATAAGGAGTCACGGCGTATGAATATCTATACAGCAGTGACGAAGGTTCCATACAACTCGATTCCCACCGGCTTCCCTTCAGAAGTTTAGAACACAACCACTCTCTACTTGAATTGAGAAATGGCACAATCAGTAATTAAAAAAGTAAATATATAAAAGAAACATTACAAATTGCCTACACTATGGACATTAAATCAACAAAATTTGCTTTTTAACAACATATTGCTTTAAAATAAGCCGCAGGCGCGATCGGCTTCTAGGCAGTTAAACTTCTGTACAAAATAAACGTCATGACGTCACATAAAGGTCAATAAACCCACCCGCGTATTAGCAGCCGGTAAGCCGTCTTTATCCGAGTTACTTGATAGAGACAGTTATACAATTTGCGTACGTGTGAGCGGGACGGAGGAATAACGTTTTCGGTTTGTGTTCTGTTGACAGATAATTTGACGTAATTGCAATTCATCATTGAATGCATGACTGTGTTTTATTAGTATTTGAATTTATTAGTTAGTTGTTTCACCTATTAGAATGATTAGTATTGTAGTTGGACTTTGTTTATTTGTGTTGTGTGTAGAAAGTAGTTACGAAGACGTACGTTGTAATTAGGTATTTGCGGTAAGTAGATATTGTAATAAGTTGAAATTACGTATTTAGAGTAAGTAGATTTGCAAAGTAATCGGTAGAATTGTAAGATGTCGTCATTAATAGCTTTAGATTTGCGGTAAGTAGATATTGTAATAAGTTGAAATTACGTATTTAGAGTAAGTAGATTTGCAAAGTAATCGGTAGAATTGTAAGATGTCGTCATTAATAGCTTTAGATTCTTCCCGGCTTTTATGATAATGTCTTAGCGCACTTTGTAAGAAAGAATAGACGAATAGCTTTAGAGTATAAGTAGTATTATTAGTACTTAGTCGATTAAGTTTTGTTTAATTTACATCATATCAGCATTTCACCACAAACGGCTTTTATCAAAGCCACTTCTATTATGCTTGCAAGACACTGTTTCAATATCTCAGTGCTTACACGTATAGTAAAAGTGGACTGAAGATACATCTGCCTATACAAGACTGAAGCCAGGATGCCAATCACAGATTTTCGGTAAGGACTCAAGACTGCGTGCCCGCGCTCGGAGTAGGTAAGCATTTTTTTTTGCTCCGGCTTACATCTCTCAATATTTCATGCTTCGCCACTGCTATACAGAATGGCAAATGTCGGCACCTGTGTTCGAAAAAATTGTTCAATCGTTTGGGACACCTCTTAAAGATCTCTTTGTTACTTACCAAAATTATTAATGCAATAAATACGTCTCATGGCAACGAGACCCCCCCTACGCCTTTGACATAGATGCATTCACCTTAAATTGGAATATATTTTTTTTTTACGCTTTTACCCCTTTCTCGCTCATATTAAAATGCTACAGGAAAATAATTAACGACGAAGCCACTGGTGTACTAGTCGTATCGTATTGGCCGAGTCAACCCTGGTATCCCCTACTTACCTCAGTAGCTCACCACCAATATACTTCGGCCCAAGTGACGATATGTTATTATCACCTTTCAGGACCCAGCACCCCCTTTGCAAGAAAGTTATCCTGGTAGCATACAAATTATCAGAAAAGCATTTTAAAGACAATCGTTATGTAATGAAACCATTGAGGTGATGATTTCCTCATTGTCTACATCCTCACTAAAACAATACAATGGCGCTTTTACGAAATGGTGGAGTTATTGTGATATTTATAAAGTTGATTTCTATAATTCCCCACTTCCAATTCAATAAAAATGCCTTACGGTCAACTGTTAACAGCAAAAATTGGTTGTAGTTCATTAAATATGCATCGTTCTGCTCTAGCTATTTAGGGCAAACTAAGCTGATTTAGTTGTTCGGTTTTTTAAAGGTATTTACAGGACTAAACCTAGTCATCAGAAATATTCGGAGACGTGAGATCCAAAGATTGTAATCGATCACCTTAGTAATTTATATCCAAATGAGGAACTTGCTCTGGAGTTTATTACTAAAAAATTAGTAACTCTGCTCGCATTGTCAACCGCACAACGAGTACAGACGTTATCTTCGAACTTCTAATTTAAAAATAAATAATAACTATGTCGAAACCATTGTGGATGATTTAATTAAAACATCTGCTCCAGGGCGACGACCGCCTTGTTTATTTATACCATTTTTTCTAAATAAGATTGAGATCTGCCCCGCAAAAACATTACTGTCCTACTTAGATATGACTAAAGTTTACAGAGATAAACCTAGAACGGAAAGGTTATTGCTCACCTGAAGCCTATTCATAATGCAACTAGTTGTACATTAAGTCGTTAGTTTAAAAACACCCTATTTAACAGCGGTATTGACACTTCTTTATTCTCAGCACACACGTGTAAGACACGCGTCCACGTCCACCTCGGCAGCAACCAGAAAAGGCCTTTCAATAACTGCAGGATGGACTGGTAATTCTCTGGTGTTTGCACGGTTTTACAATCGACCCCTTACCATTGAGAATGACGATAATGCTGTGTCTATGTCTACAGCTTCCTCATTCGATATAGAGAAATTCTAAGCATGCCATATTTTTGTGCATATTATGTGCAATCAAACGTTTCAGTCCTAATTTTTATGCCACCACAACTTCGTTACTATGAGTTGTTTTATGTGTGTAAGCTGGAGACACGTGTCACCAGCTCGCACACGCCCGTTAAGACAAACCAGTGAGGTTAGGGTTTTGGACTATAGCTAGAAATTTTGTGTATAATTTGTGCACTAGGAACAAAAAAAACTAACCATCACACTCAAATACTGTTGAAACTACGATCATAAAACTGTGTGCGAGCTGGAGACACAGGTCTCCAGCTCGCACAGCTGTATCTTCGTAATTGTTCAAGCTACGGTTATGAATTATACCTCAAAATTTTGTGCAAAATTTGTGCATAAGGCACAATAATTTTCAAAACTTTAACTTAAAAGGTTTTTGAGCTACGAACCGATAAGTATGTGTAAGCTGGTGACACGTAACACGGGCTAACACATGGTGAATTATTGTAACTGTATAAGATAGCGCTTCGTTTTAAAGATCAAATAATACGTTATAATTTGTGCACACACACTAAAAAGTAGGGTAGGTTATTAGGTACGCCTATAGTAAAACTAAATTAGTCGCGTCGCGCATCGCTTTAACAGACGGCTCCTAGTCTAAAAGTGGCAATAGTGTAGCGCACGGAACGGCAACGGCGCGCTTAGCCGCTTCCGAGCCATTATTTTTAATTTTTTGGCGGGAAAACAGTTTTTGGCTTATAATTTATAAAGTAAGAGGCCCAGAGATTTGAAATTTTGCCTCGTGTGTGCACAAATTATTACGTATTATTAGATCTTTGAAACGAAGCACTATCTTATACAGTTACAATAATTCACCATGTGTTAGCCCGTGTTACGTGTCACCAGCTTACACATACTTATCGGTTCGTAGCTCAAAAACCTTTTGAGTTTGTTTGCGCGCTTTTATTTGTTTCCTTGTGTGGGAGGGTAGTAGCACCATAAATGGTTATCGGTGCACCGTCCGCACAAGCGATTCTCGGCGCGCCCCAGCATTCCTCTAACTGTCGTCTGACAGTAGCAAATTCACCGCTGAGCTGAACGCCCGCTCCCGCTTGTTCGCTTTTCATCGCCGCCGCGAACACCGTCGCCGCCACCGCCGCTAACCGCTCCGCCCGCGCGAGTCCGCGCCACACACCGCCGCCGCAGCTAGCTGCCAGAATCCTGGGTGCTGAAGACGCCGATTACCAGGTTAGTGTTGCTGCTTATTTCGCTCAGGGGAACACTTGAAGGCCGTAACCGCCGCCCTTGGCTTCCTTCGTTTAAACTGCCCCTTTCTATATATTTATACGAGTATATGTGATAACCGCCCCCGCTCATACAGTCCACTGCGCTTAGCATAAATTTACCCGCCCTCCAGTAAAACGGAGACACCATAAATTTTGGTCCATACGACCCGGATTAAAACTAGTTTATTTATTTATTTACCCGCTCCGCTTATAATTATATTTATTTATCACATATATTTTTAAATATATATTTTAAGTACCCCACGCGTTTATAACTGTATTCTCGACAGTCGTTATTTTCCAGCACATACCTACCCACATTCCGTGGTAGGGGGCACTTACCCACCGCTAAATCATAACGGATTTTAATCAACCGCGCTTATAGCACTTTAATTGTTTCTTCGACTACAAAATGGCAGCCGAAGAAGCAAAACTAAAACTAGTCATTGCAAAAAAGCAATCCATTTATAAACGCGTTACCAAATTGTATGACGTTTCAAAGCAATTGGTGCCAGGCGCCGTCGACACTAGAACGAAAACTGAGTTTATGGCGATGTCGTCTAACTTGAAAGGTTCATATGAACAATTCAGCTCATTGTGTGATGAACACAACCTGTTGTTGTTGCAGCAAAAACCAGACGCTGAAATTAACTACAATGACTGGGAATCTTTTGAGACCTTATATACGCGTATAAGCCATACACGCACTCTAATGTCTGGGAGTAATGAGTCGCCATCATCGCCCGCTAATTCAGCCCCTTCTAAATGCAAATTACCGCCTATCGAATTGCCATCATTTGATGGGAACCCGGAACATTGGCCTCTTTTCTATGAGTCATTCAAGGCAAACATCCATACCAATAATAGTTTGTCTAACGCGCAACGGGTCCAGTACTTAGTGGGTAAACTGAGTGGGAAAGCTCTTTCGGTATTTGCAGGTATCATACCTAACGAGTCTAATTATCCCATAATTTGGGATTCGCTCATAACTAAGTACCAAGATAAAAGAATGTTGGGTACCTTATATTTAAATAATATTTTTGAATCGCAACCGCCCGCTAATTCACCCGCTCATTTAAATAACTTTATAGAAAAAATACACTCGTCACTATCCGCTTTAAGGCAATTAGATATTTCTGATTTGGCCGATTTTATCGTCACGCATATAGCATTAAAAAAGTTAGACTTGCAGCTTGTGCAATCGTTTGAACTATCGCTAAAGGACAAAGATCTTCCTAACAGTTCCGATTTAATTAACTTTGTTCGTCATCATATTAAAATACTCGAGAGAACGTCGACCGTTAACAATTTAGAACCTACCGCCGTTAATTTAAAGTCGAAAGTTCGAAATCTACCTCGCCAATCAGTAACTAAGATGTCGCATACCTTCGCTTTAACCAGTAATCATAACCGTCAAATGTCGGCACCCGCTTCCACTTGTGGATATTGCAATATGTCCAATCATTCTCAATTATTTAATTGTCTCGCATTTAAAAAAATACTGGTTAAGGATCGTTTTAATTTCGTGAAGCAAAGTAGGTTATGTATAAACTGTTTAAGCGCAAAACACTCGACGTCTTATTGTAAATCGCGTAATACTTGCAACGTATGTCATAAGGGTCATCATTCGCTTTTACATTTTAATACGGAAACCGGTTCGATGTTGCGCTCGCGTGACACTGCTGACACGGCTGCGCGCCCGCCCGCCGGTGTTGCGCCGTTAGATAATAATAGGCCTGCCACCGCCAGCTCAGACATCTCGCCGCCGCCGCTCCGCCCGCGCGAGTCCTTGTGTTTACACAGTAGCGACACGGAGGGCACGTTCGCAGTTCGTGATAGCTGCGCGCGCGCTCAGATTAAGAATAATACGACTGTTTTGCCAACCGCTCAAGTTTATGTGCCTACTTCTGATAACAATAACGCTATTATACGGTGTTTAATAGATAGTGCTTCACAAAACAATCTCATAACGCTCGCATCTTGTAAGAAATTAAACTTAAAAATTACACCGCTTAATAACACTAACATAAAAACTGTAGGACTGATTAGTACACCTATTTTAGGATACGTTCCGCTCAAGATTAAATCGCGCTATACGGATGCTCAATACAGTTTGTATTGTTTAGTAGTTAATCAAATTACAGATTATCTGCCTACGCAAATTATTAAGTCAGAGTTTATTAATAATTTCGCAAACTTACCGTTAGCTGACGATTCGTGGAATATTCCTGGGAAAATTGATGCTATACTTGGCGCTCAAATGTTTCCACACATAATACTTGGAAATAAAATTATTTCCACGCCGCCGCCGTCGCGATCAGCTGATCGTAAGAACGCTGTTCAGATAACACCATATGCGCTTGAAACTACGCTTGGTTATATTGTTATTGGAGAAATATCTACAATGGAACTGACTAATACGACGTTGTCCTTTGGTCCTTTACTAAAGGAAAATTTAAATAAAAATTTAAAATTTTCTAAACTCAAGCAAGTGCGTACGATTAAAAATAATATAAGTTCGGACGATCGCAAATGTAAAAGGTCATACCAATATTCGGGAACGCGTCACCCTTCTGGTCGATTTATTGAATCCTCACCATATAAGGGCGATCAGTGTCACACAACATTAGGGCACTCGCACACTTCGGCTCAACGTCGTTGGTTAACGTCGATAGAACGTAAATTCATTTCGCGTCCGGCTTTACGCCAAACATTATTTAATGCTTAATACTAAACCGAACGTAATTTAACGTCAATTCTTTCTTTAATAACCCGCTTATTTGACGTTTTAGGTTTTAGGTTTAGTCGCGCCTGTTACACTTTATGCCAAATTGTTATTACAAGACTTGTGGCTCGCTAAAATGGATTGGGATGAGGAACCGCCTCAACCAATTATCAACCGCTTTAATTAAAAGTGAATTATCACTTTTATCGCATTTACAAATAAATACCGCGGCATTTAGGAATTTCGACAGATTGTACTGCACATCTAGGTTTTGGTGACGCAAGCCTGAAAGCTAACGGCTGTGTCTTTTATTTACACTTTACGTATCCTAATAGCAACGTATCACAATAGATTTGGTATGTTCGAAATCCAAAGTCGCTCCGCTAAAAACAATAATACTCGCTAGGCTCGAGTTATGTACCGCGCTGCTTTTGTCTGAGCTAATAAATCAAGTTTACCACATATTACATAATCGCTATCCTATTAAAAGATATATTCGCTTTTTCTGATTCTACTATCGCGTTATCGTGGATACATTCTTCGCCGCACCGTTGGCAAACGTTTGTTGCCAACCGTGTTAGTATAATACATGATAATTTATCTCCTGATCGCTTCTTCCATATACCTGGAACTGTGAACCCCAGTAATTGTGTTACGCGTAAAATACTTTTTGTGGAGGCATGGTCCAATGTGGACTCATAGCCCTATATTCGCATGGCCTATTGTGCCTTTCGAGCATTCTCAAACTGAAGATGTACCCGAAATTAATCTTCCGTTATGCATCCGCTTATTAAACTCGCACTCCAGGTCTCGTCCTGGAAACAATTAGGTATTTACGCATAATAATTTATGTTTTGCGCTTTATAAAAATAAAATTACTCTAGTCCCCGCGGATTAAAGTTTCGCATTTAGAAATAGCAGAACACATTCTTCTCCGCTCCTTGTAACATTAATACTTTTGTAAGAATGCTGCTGCCGCGACATCATCACATCGTCGATCTTCGTATCGATGACTGCCACCGCTCCAACTGCCACACTGGCTCGCATCTTGTTATGTCTTTAATAATAAAGGCAACGCTATTGGATAATTTCGCAATATAAAACGACAGTTGGAAATTTATATACTTAGTTTCTTTTTGTCGCTCATGAAACATCAGCCGCTTTTCAAAACGAATTTAGTAACCGCAGAATTGAATGGAGAACTATTCCCGCTCGCGCTCCTCACATGGGAGGTTTGTGGGAGTCTAATATAAAATCCATTAAAACTCACTTATATCGCACCATTGGTAACCAATTGCTTTGTTATGAAGAGCTTCTAACTGTGTTAACGCAAATTGAATGTATCTTAAACTCGCGTCCGCTATGCTTGTTGTCCGATCAGCCGCATTTTGTTCTCACTCCCGCTCATTTTTTGCAAACTACTCCTTTACAGTCACTGCCCACGTGTGAGCTGGATACAACGCTTAGTCTCTCCGCTCGTAAAAGATTGCTAGATAATTTGGTGCGTGGTTATTGGAAGCAGTGGCGTGTAGATTATTTACACACCCTGCAACTAAGACAAAAATGGAATACACCTGACGTCTCTGTCAGCCCCGGTACTCTCGTACTAATTCACCAAGACGATGTTCCGCCTCTACGCTGGCCTACTGGCATTGTAGAACAAGTCTTCCCAGGGAAAGACGGAGTAGTTCGTGTCGCTTCTGTACGGACAACAACTGGCACGTACAAACGTCCTGTTGTGAAATTGTGCCCACTGCCTACGCAATAGTTAATACAGTTATATCTGCACTTAGTTAGTTTATTTTAATCCCAATGTGGTCCTATATATATTTTTGTTTAACTTAGCTTCATATCAACATATTTATGTACATATATTTCCGCTTATTACCCGCTATAATTGTATTTCCGCTCATCCTCTCTGATGGAGAGACTTCTATACCGCTTTATGGTTTCGAAAATCCCTAGTATTTTCAAGCCGGGGAGGATGTTTGCGCGCTTTTATTTGTTTCCTTGTGTGGGAGGGTAGTAGCACCATAAATGGTTATCGGTGCACCGTCCGCACAAGCGATTCTCGGCGCGCCCCAGCATTCCTCTAACTGTCGTCTGACAGTAGCAAATTCACCGCTGAGCTGAACGCCCGCTCCCGCTTGTTCGCTTTTCATCGCCGCCGCGAACACCGTCGCCGCCACCGCCGCTAACCGCTCCGCCCGCCAGAGACAGAGACACCAGAGTTAGTTTTGAAAATTTTTGTGCCTTATGCACAAATTCTGCACAAAATTTTGAGGTATAATTCATAACCGTAGCTTAAACAATTACGAAGATACAGCTGTGCGAGCTGGAGACCCGTGTCTCCAGCTCGCACACAGTTTTATGATCGTAGTTTCAACAGTATTTGAGTGTGATGGTTAGTTTTTTTTGTTCCTAGTGCACAAATTATGCACAAAATTTCTAGCTATAGTCCAAAACCCTAACCTCACTGGTTTGTCTTAACGGGCGTGTGCGAGCTGGTGACACGTGTCTCCAGCTTACACACATAAAACAACTCATAGTAACGAAGTTGTGGTGGCACAAAAATAAGGACTGAAACGTTTGATTGTACATAATATGCACAAAAATATGGCATGCTTAGAATTTCTCTATGTCGAATGAGGAAGCTGTAGACATGGACACGATAATGCTTTGCAGCGGCTATTTACATTGACTAATTTCTAGCTTATCATTCATTATAATATTATAATATATCATACTGGTTTGTCCTAATTATATTTAATCGGTTATACTCGTAAATACTCAATTAAAATAGTTGAATTAAAACATAGAAGTACTTAAATTATGTCGCAAAATTTGTGTTCTAAACATCTACCTTGTGAATATAAATCTCGAGGATGCAACGTCGAAGTACAATTGATGGTTAAACAAACTTACCTGAAGTGAAGTTTGACCGTAATTGTACGAGACGTTGCATCCGAAGAGATTTATATAAAGATCCCTCCCTTCCCTTACATGCTGGCCCCATATAAATTAATTTTGCAAAAAAGCTCTAAAAGTGAATGACGATGACAGCGCGGGTGACAAACTCGTGCACTCGGTTGGTATTCACTAGATGGCGCCTGTGTCTATACTATGGGTAACGTTTTATGTTTTTTTAATAAAATTTCTTTTAGATAGCTCATAATATGTGTTGGATGCCTGGTACATTGAAGAGTGGACTACCTTGTGAATATAAATCTCTTCGGATGCAACGTCTCAGGTAAGTTTGTTTAACCATCAATTAGCAAGGAATAATGATTAACGTTTAATGTCATATGACTAATCTGTTTGATTTTGATAGAAATTGACTACCCAGTTTTAATTTCGTAGTTAAGTTTACGTAATTATGTATTTCAATGCAACTGGAACAATGAATTATGTTTAATGTTTTAGTGATGTAACGATTTTGTAAGACTCAATGTTTTATTAAAATAATTTGATTAGGTACCTACTTTATTTGTCATGCAAAATCAATTTATTTGGTAATAATGAATTGATAAGTAAGTAGGTAGGTACGTTAATTAAACTGAGTTGATGTTACAATGTAATGAAACAGGTGAATTAGTTAATCTGTTATTTTAAATGAATTGAATGAAATATCATTTCATAGATTTATTTGATGCATTATCATTAAATACCAATGTCATAACGGATGTGTGTATATGTTTAATTTGGACATCCTATTTTCTTATATATCCATTCAATGTCTTTAAGTTAAGTTTAACTTAAGTAGTAATTTAAACAATCATCGGACGATATTGTTACACTGCATAACAGTCCCCCAGCGCAATGATCATTGAATCTGAATATTACTACTTTTATAAAACTTAAACTTACGTTAAAAAATATTATCTATTTATAACATTCATCGATAAATAAAACGACATCACTTGAACACCACTAAATCATCTACTTCCGCTTTGACAAGTGTGGTGATATCTTAAAAGTACTTTTGCTTTTCACCACTAGAGGTTAGCATAGGGCAACGGTAAATGTTCTAGAATAATTATTGAAAATTATTATTACAGTCTGATTATTGGGTAAATATACAAAATACTTACGAGAATAAGCTGTAATCACATTCAGCCCTTTTTCCATATCGGAATTTGCAGTATCGCAATACGCAATTTGGCATTTTTTCCATTGTTTACGTCAAATTCGTTCACGCACAAACACGACTGCACTAGAGGGCGCAAAACATCAAACAAAAAAGTACTTTGTGCATCAAACTAAGAGACTTGTTACCACTTGGTAATAAGTTGTGGATTAAAGTTTTGATTTCTATGTCCTGTCTATTAGTAATAGTCATTGAGGTACAAATAGTTTATTGTCTTTGATATTTTCTGATACCAGCAGCTACACTCGTGCTCTTAATGAACTCGCTCGCCTTTTATTAAGCGCCATCTATCTAAGTCATTAGTAATTGTTCAAGCTACGGTTATGAATTATACCTCAAAATTTTGTGCAAAATTTGTGCATAAGGCACAATAATTTTCAAAACTTTAACTTAAAAGGTTTTTGAGCTACGAACCGATAAGTATGTGTAAGCTGGTGACACGTAACACGGGCTAACACATGGTGAATTATTGTAACTGTATAAGATAGCGCTTCGTTTTAAAGATCAAATAATACGTTATAATTTGTGCACACACACTAAAAAGTAGGGTAGGTTATTAGGTACGCCTATAGTAAAACTAAATTAGTCGCGTCGCGCATCGCTTTAACAGACGGCTCCTAGTCTAAAAGTGGCAATAGTGTAGCGCACGGAACGGCAACGGCGCGCTTAGCCGCTTCCGAGCCATTATTTTTAATTTTTTGGCGGGAAAACAGTTTTTGGCTTATAATTTATAAAGTAAGAGGCCCAGAGATTTGAAATTTTGCCTCGTGTGTGCACAAATTATAACGTATTATTAGATCTTTAAAACGAAGCACTATCTTATACAGTTACAATAATTCACCATGTGTTAGCCCGTGTTACGTGTCACCAGCTTACACATACTTATCGGTTCGTAGCTCAAAAACCTTTTGAGTTAGTTTTGAAAATTTTTGTGCCTTATGCACAAATTCTGCACAAAATTTTGAGGTATAATTCATAACCGTAGCTTAAACAATTACGAAGATACAGCTGTGCGAGCTGGAGACCCGTGTCTCCAGCTCGCACACAGTTTTATGATCGTAGTTTCAACAGTATTTGAGTGTGATGGTTAGTTTTTTTTGTTCCTAGTGCACAAATTATGCACAAAATTTCTAGCTATAGTCCAAAACCCTAACCTCACTGGTTTGTCTTAACGGGCGTGTGCGAGCTGGTGACACGTGTCTCCAGCTTACACACATAAAACAACTCATAGTAACGAAGTTGTGGTGGCACAAAAATAAGGACTGAAACGTTTGATTGTACATAATATGCACAAAAATATGGCATGCTTAGAATTTCTCTATGTCGAATGAGGAAGCTGTAGACATGGACACGATAATGCTTTGCAGCGGCTATTTACATTGACTAATTTCTAGCTTATCGTTCATTATAATATTATAATATATCATACTGGTTTGTCCTAATTATATTTAATCGGTTATACTCGTAAATACTCAATTAAAATAGTTGAATTAAAACATAGAAGTACTTAAATTATGTCGCAAAATTTGTGTTCTAAACATCTACCTTGTGAATATAAATCTCGAGGATGCAACGTCGAAGTACAATTGATGGTTAAACAAACTTACCTGAAGTGAAGTTTGACCGTAATTGTACGAGACGTTGCATCCGAAGAGATTTATATAAAGATCCCTCCCTTCCCTTACATGCTGGCCCCATATAAATTAATTTTGCAAAAAAGCTCTAAAAGTGAATGACGATGACAGCGCGGGTGACAAACTCGTGCACTCGGTTGGTATTCACTAGATGGCGCCTGTGTCTATACTATGGGTAACGTTTTATGTTTTTTTAATAAAATTTCTTTTAGATAGCTCATAATATGTGTTGGATGCCTGGTACATTGAAGAGTGGACTACCTTGTGAATATAAATCTCTTCGGATGCAACGTCTCAGGTAAGTTTGTTTAACCATCAATTAGCAAGGAATAATGATTAACGTTTAATGTCATATGACTAATCTGTTTGATTTTGATAGAAATTGACTACCCAGTTTTAATTTCGTAGTTAAGTTTACGTAATTATGTATTTCAATGCAACTGGAACAATGAATTATGTTTAATGTTTTAGTGATGTAACGATTTTGTAAGACTCAATGTTTTATTAAAATAATTTGATTAGGTACCTACTTTATTTGTCATGCAAAATCAATTTATTTGGTAATAATGAATTGATAAGTAAGTAGGTAGGTACGTTAATTAAACTGAGTTGATGTTACAATGTAATGAAACAGGTGAATTAGTTAATCTGTTATTTTAAATGAATTGAATGAAATATCATTTCATAGATTTATTTGATGCATTATATGTTATATGTATAATTTGGACATCCTATTTTCTTATATATCCATTCAATGTCTTTAAGTTAAGTTTAACTTAAGTAGTAATTTAAACAATCATCGGACGATATTGTTACACTGCATAACAGTCCCCCAGCGCAATGATCATTGAATCTGAATATTACTACTTTTATAAAACTTAAACTTACGTTAAAAAATATTATCTATTGTTTGCGCCATCGCGCAACGGAATAGAGTGCATATTAGAATGCACTAAGCCGTCGCGCCGCCATGTTGACGGCCGGCGTCGCGCCAGAGTCAGTAGCCCTTGACATCTCAAGACGACATCACGCGTCGCGCGCCCTTGAACTCAGCCTTCGAAATAAGCAGTACATAGCATATGTGTAAGGTTACGCCTAACGAACCGCCCCTAGTGAATAGTTTCGTGTAGTGACTGTCCGCCAGGAAACCAACCAACATCGCCGCCCTCAAGCCTCGCCGCCCGTGGTCAGCTCGCCCACCGGTTCCTGACTCATCATCCCGGTAAGTCATTCCTTCCTTCAGCCTTCCTGCCTTCAGCCTGTAACCTCGTCGCATGTTGGTGCCTTAAGCGCCAACATTTTTGGTCCAATCGAGCTCGGAATACCTCTAAATTTCATGGTCTTTCGACCATAATCAGCCCCGAATCAGCTTAACCTTAACTTTGATTAATTATTCATTAATTACAGTCCACTAAAAAATAATCGTTTCCGCCCATAATCTAATTTGTGCCATCATTGCGGAATTCATTTGTTCACATAACTTTACCCTGCCCCAATAAAAATTTGGTGAGGTAGGTATAATTTGTTTGTGGTAGGATTGCGACCACACAACATCCGAATTATCTTGACGCAATTATTTCTGCATGTTGATTTTATGTTGCTTTCGTGTATGCATCCGGTATTCTGAACCAGGATCACAGATTTATGGTGTCATACAATGTGATTTGAGCGAGCTAGTGCACTAATTGTGTATTACTTGTACTAATGATGCGTTAGGTTTAGTAGTTAAATTATTGCGTTACGTTTGCGTTTTACATTTTTCGGTTGCACATATAACTTTGGTTACGTAATAACCAGTGGTCGGAGTAGGTATATTGAATTAAGGTCACTGACATCAAACGTATATGTTAATATGGATACTCCTCCGAGTTTCCGGATTATTATGATAAAAATACCGAAACATCGAAATTATTACATGAAACTAGTTAAAAATGTATCAATACTCTCAACGCTATGCTGCTAGTGGCGCTGGTCTCCATCTCTAATGTTGGCCGTATCCATTGTCTCAATCTCGCAAAAGAAAAGAAATCACGTCTTAAATTATTATTAGTGATTTTTTTTTGTTAATCTTTAAATATCTTGGAAACGGTGCGTCCTACGCTAAAATGGACGAAATTTTGTCCCCCCTTTATAAAACCCCCGTCTAACGCTAACCAACCATCACGATGGTACAATTATTAATAATTGTCGCTTTTTAATAATTATTTAGGGTAAGTAACGATTAACTAGTTTAGGAAATGTAGTTTATAGATTTGTTGGGCTTATTTCCCCTTTGGAACTCATTGACTCACTTGGCCGCACATTTGGTCGTTGATTGTAGAGGTTAAGTCACTCTCACACAGGCCGGTCAACGGATAGGTGACCAAAGCTTTATTGTTTCGACCTGTTGGCTAATGTTGAGCCGGCTCTTTGGCCTAAATAAAAGTGTAAGGCCTAAGTAAAAAATCAAAATGTAGAACTTGTAACCGATGAGGATTAAAAATAATTATTTTTAATAAAACTGTAATAATGATTATTTGTATTAACAATAAACAATTTTGTTTGCTTACATATGGTTTTTTATTTTATTACTCTATTTACCAAATTTTTGGAAACTCCGGTACATTCCGGAAGAAATGCATGTCCATGTTATGATATCATGACGCAAGTATCTAAAATCAATATACCTACTCCGACCACTGGTAATAACACACCCGCGTCTAGACGACGATATTGTTGTTTTTCCCGTTTTATTTTTTAAGGAATTTTTATATTCTTGTCGTGTTAAATCGGCTCAGATCTCGTGCATGCTCACCACGCGTGCCAAATAGCGTGCTATATTTTTTCGCCCGTGTTAATTTTATATCTATTTTTTTATTTTTTATTTTTGCCTTTGCGATCGGCTCATTCGTGGTGCGTGCTCACCACATGACCGTAGTGTGTTTCATTTAGTTTCATCAGTTTTTTTTATATCGCTTACGGCTATTTGCGTGCGTCGCCTTCGCTTCTACACACGTTAAGTTTAATTAAATTTTTATGATTAGTTTATTTTTATTTTTTTTTGCTTGCGACTGACTCATTCTTCGCGCCAGTGTCGGCAACAGGTCTGCCCGATTGTGAGCGCCTTGCCCAACAGTGGGCTACGGATAACGTGATTCTTTTGTTTTTGTTGTTTTTGTTTGTTTTTTGCTTGCGGTCGGCTAATGTTACGTACGCGCGTTCAATAAGCATACATACATATACACAGACATACCGACACATACACGCGCTTGCCCACCCGTAGGCCATATACAAGGCGCCCCAACTTAGTTTTGCTTTCTTTATTGTTGCGATAATTTTAGCCCATTTGCTCTTACCTTAGTAAACAAATACCTCCAGCCCAACTATAGAATATATACAGGGTGTTGTTCTTTTTACTGCCTTTAAATTTGTTTAATTTTTTATTTTTTTTATTATTTTTGTTGTCTCCTTTTATTCATCGCAATGCCGACCAAGTCACAAGCCGCGATATTTAGGGAGGCCGCCAAAGCTTTACACCAGCTCCTAGAGGTGGGATCAATGATCATTGCTGGCGACACCAAACATTCCATAACGGAATTTAACGTGCGTTTCGCACAGATACAGGGAATAAAGGAGAAACTGGACTCAGTGTACTACAACATTCTCGACGAAGAGAACTTAGACGAGGGGGTTGAGAGGACATACACTGAGAACCACACAAAAGCTTCCGGAGCATACCTGGGGATACTTGTGGCTAGGGAGGAAATCTCACCCTCTTCCACGTCGTCCCCAACCCATAGCGCTCAGCCCAGTTTCGGCGTCAATACGCCCACCGCCGTCCTCCCCAAGATAGCGCTGCCCAGGTTCAGCTCAAAAGTGGAGGACTGGCCTTCCTTCATTGCGCTGTTTAGAAGTTTGACTGACGACATGGCGACCCTGTCGGACGCAGTCAAGCTCCACTACCTGTTCTCAAGTCTCAGCGGTGAGGCATTAAGTATGGTGTCCCACTTAAAGGTCACCAATGAAAATTTTGCCGTGGCCATGGACATCCTTACAAAGCGATACGAGAACCGCCGGGTTCTCATCGATAGTTTCGTCGACATAATCCTGGGGCTGCCGAGCATCCACACGCGCTCTAACATACGCACACTTTTCCTCACTCCGCTGGTGTCCGCCCAGTGTGCCCTTAGTAATTTGGATCTGCCCATAGGAGACGACTACGTGTTTGTGTCGATAGTGGTGCGAAAGCTTAAGGGTGAGCTCCGCACGTTATTTGAGCGCAGACACGGGTCTAGCAGCACCCTGCCCACGTTGAGTGACCTCATCTCCTACCTCGAGGAGCACGCGCGCTGTGTGGAGACAGAGTTCTCCAACGTAGCCCAGCCGCAGCCCATACACGCCCTGCCCGGCCCTTCTCGTAGCCGCGCGCCTCCACAGTTGCCCCATCGCACTTATGCTCAGATGGCTCAGCAACAACCCGACCATTACCGTGGCCGCTCCTCAGCTCCATCGCCTCACCGCGCCTACGATCAGCCTACTCACCAACCGTCACGCCCAGCGCAGCAAATGCGTCACCGCCCATCCACCTCCCCGGCTCGCAGTCAGCCCTTCCCCGTCTACTCGGCCTTCCATCAAAGCTGCTCCTCGTCATCGTCCTCGTCCTCTTCCTCACGCTCGACGCCCTACTGTCCCTATTGTGCCATTAGGGGACATACGCTCATGACGTGCAGCTGGTACAATGCCCAGCCAACACAGGGCCGTTGGGACTTCGTACAGGCACGCGAGCGCTGCCAGCGTTGTCTCGGCCGTCACTACGAGAGCGAGTGCAGGTCAAGGGGGGCATGCAAGAACTGTGGGAGTACGAACCACCACACGTCCCTCCATCGACCAGACGGCCCAACGCACTCAGCTCAGTCGTCGTCTGTACATGTGCCCCCACCACAGCTGACAGAGCACTCGAGGGAGCGTCCCAGAAACAGCAGGCGGCACGAACCCGCACATGCCAAACAGGCGCAACCCAGCTCTACTCACAGAGCCAGCCCGCCCAGGTCCGGTTCGCCAGGTAGGCCCCGCGAACGCCGCCAGCAATTATGACTCCCAACTATCACAGAGCACCCTAGCGAAGAGGTAAATTTAGCCCATGCCCAGTCAACCCATGCCCACACAGCTGATACATACTCAGCTCATACAAATTCAGCTGATACTCAATCAGCTCACTCACCTTCTGTGCCCACTAGCACACCCATTTTGTTGCCAACCGTCTCACTAAGAGTCGCGGACGTACATGGCCATCTTCACACAGCTAGAGCTTTATTGGACTGTGGCAGTATGCTGACGTTAATAACGTCACGCATGGCACGACTTTTGAACCTGCCATCAAAACCCACTTCTTTAAAAATTACAGGAGTTGGGAATCAGCACAAACATGAGTCAAAGGCGGCAATAACAATAGTATGCCGACCCACTCACAATGATACTCCTACAATCACTGCCACAGCTCACATTTTAAAAAACGTCACTGGCTACCTTCCCTTAGAGAAGGTACCAAACATTTCCCTCGTACTAGGCCAGCCACCCGTGCCATTGGCTGACCAGCTTTACCACACACCAGCCCCGATCGACCTCTTGTTGGGGTCGGACGTTCTTGGCCAGGTGTTGGACGGGACTAAGGTCTCGTTGGGCCCGGGCAAGCCCATAGCCTTCGGCACGATTTTCGACTTCGCGTTGATAGGACCCATTGAGGACTTGTATGCGCAGCCGGCGCAGCAGGTTAACTCAGCTCACGTCGTCAGCTCACAACCAGACTCAGCTGAATCAGCCCAGGACATACGTCAGAGTCTGGAAAGGTTCTGGGAGTCTGAGGAGCCTCTCCCTCAATCCCACACTCATAATGATCCCCTGGAGGAACAATGCGAGGAAATCTTCCGCTCTACCACTACACGCGATCCCTCAGGCAGATATACGGTCGCTCTGCCCTTTCTAAAGGACGCCCCTCAACTAGGCAAAACTCACCCTATCGCATTACGCAGATTCCTCAATATTGAGAAGAAGCTAATGGCGAACCCGTCTCTGCGTTCTAAATACGTCGACTTTATGGCCGAATACATCGACTTAGGGCACATGGCTCCCTGTCACCCAAATACATTCGCCCATAAACCTCACTTCTACATCCCTCACCATGGCGTATTTAAGTCAGGGTCGGACAAGCTGCGCATTGTTTTTGATGGTAGCTGCAAAAGCTCCAATGGTGTCAGCATAAATGAATGCCTACACACAGGCCCCGCCCTTCAACAGGACATTGTGGACATCATCATGTCCTTCAGAACGCATCCAGTCGTTTTCAGCACTGACATCCAGAGGATGTTCAGAAATGTGCTGGTTGCCCCAGACCAGAGACGGTATCAGCTGATACTATGGCGGTCCTCACCAGATCACCCTCTGCTCACCTACGCCCTCAATACAGTCACGTACGGCTTAAGATCAAGCCCATATCATGCAATCCGCACCCTGCTCCAGCTGGCTGATGATGAAGGCCATCGCTACCCTGGAGCCGCTCAGGTTCTTCGCAAGTCTATCTTCGTTGATGACATCTTGTGTGGCCATGACACGGTTGAATCCGCCCAAGCACTTCAGGACGAGTTGATAAGTCTGCTAGACCTAGGCGGCTTTCAGCTCAGTAAGTGGACATCTAACTCGCCTAAGCTGCTCGAGAGATTTCCCGACAACCAATGCGACATGCCCAAGGACTTCGACATGAACCCAGAGTCCACGTCCATTAAGGTCTTGGGTATACAGTGGAGCCCTCAGTCAGACGAGTTCACCTACCGCATCTCTCTGCCCCCCATCACACATGTCACAAAGCGGTCTATTTTAAGCACCGTAGCCTCACTTTATGACCCAAACGGCTGGGTTTCGCCCGTTATCTTCCGCGCAAAGCTGCTGCTTCAGCAATTGTGGCTACTGAAGCTGGAATGGGATGAGCCCACTCTCTCTGAAGTACAAACGGAGTGGCACCACATCTCAGAGGATCTACCGCTGTTGGCTAGCATTCGTTTCCCTCGGCACATTTGTGCAAACAAAGGCTCAGCTGCATACTCGCTTCACGGGTTTGCAGATGCCTCTGAAGCCGGGTTTGCCGCCGTTGTTTACCTCCATGAGCTCGATGCCTCCGGAGATACTTTGGTACACTTGATTGTCGCCAAGTCGCGAGTCGCACCAATCAAGAACCGCCTCACAATCCCCAAGTTAGAGTTGTCGGCCGCCACTCTACTCTCCCAGCTCATGATCCGTGTGTCGGTTCAGTTATCGGCCCATATCAGTATACAACAACACATATGTTGGTCAGACAGTACGATAGTCCTGGCCTGGCTCAATACACTGCCTCACCGTCTTCAACCCTTTGAAGCCAACAGGGTAGTCAAAATCAGCTCAGGCTCACCAGAATGTACCTGGCGACACGTACCTTCTGAGCTCAACCCGGCAGATTGCGCAAGCAGAGGAATGTCTGCGCAATCCCTGTCAGCCCACGACCTATGGTGGTCTCCCACGTGGCTTGGACAGCCTTGTAAGTCTTGGCCTGCGATGCCCTTAGCTCTGGGCCATCACGCCCTGCCCGGCCTTAAGCCCAAACACGTCCCGTCACTGGTCACAGTGCCCGGTCTTGACTTTGACCTGCTCACTCGGTTCAGTTCACTAGACAAGCTCGTCGGAGTGACAGCTTGTCTAAAACGCTTTCTGCACAACTGCAGACACCACCCAGATTCGCGACGCTCAGGCCCCTTGTACGTCAGTGAACGAAGAGAGGCCCTACTTTACTGGGTGCGCAGTGTCCAGCACAATGAGTTTGCGGAGGACATCCACCGCCTTCAAACTGGCAAAATCTGCTCCGTCAGACTCCAGCGGCTGTCACCTCTCATTAAAGATGAGCTCCTTAGAGTTGGTGGACGACTGTCCCATGCGTCTATCCGATATGACGCGCAGCACCCGCTCATACTTCCCAGCTCTAGCCCACTTGTAGACCTTATCATTGACCACTACCACAAAATACACTGCCATCCTGGCGCTGACACTTTACACGCTATCCTACGCCAACAATTTTGGATATTGTCCGCGCGCCGTATTATTAGACACCGAGTTTTTAAATGCATTAGATGCTTTCGATGCCGGGCCCAGCCGCAAGCGCCCTTCATGGCCGACCTGCCAGCCGATAGAGTTACGCCTCAGCCAGTATTTAGTCAAGTCACGACCGATTTTGCCGGACCATTCCTCGTTAAATCTAGTACCCTACGTAATGTTAAACTCTTAAAAGCGTACTTTTGTATATTCGTGTGCCTCTCGACTAAGGCGGTTCATTTGGAACCGGTCTCGGACCTCAGCACGGAAGCGTTCCTCGCGGCATTACAGCGTTTTATAGCCCGCCGCGGTGCCCCGGTTCTCATCCGCTCGGACTGCGGTACAAATTATGTAGGCGCTAAAAATCAGCTCATCGAAGTACAAAACTTTCTTGCCTTAAACAATGACACGATTGCGCACAGGCTCGCTGGTCAGCACATTACTTGGTTGTTAAACGTCCCTAAGGGACCATGGTTCGGTGCGTTACATGAGATCAACGTAAAATCAACAAAGCAACTTTTATATCGCGTAATTGGCGAACAGCACCTCACATTCGAGGAATTCTCCACACTTTTAGCTCGAATTGAAGCGGTCCTCAACTCAAGACCTCTCTGCCCACTTTCGTCTGATCCTTCAGACTTTGAGCCGCTTACAGCCGGACATTTCCTTATAGGCCGCCCACTAACGGCCCTTCCCGAACTATCCGTGGAAGATAGGCCGATCTCCACACGTAGGCGATTCCAGATGGTACAGGCCCTATCCCAGCGCTTCTGGACGCTGTGGACCCAGTCCTACCTGCATACCCTTCAAACCCGCTCCAAATGGTTGTCCCCATCCTCCCCTCCCCGAGTCGGCGAGCTCGTCCTCATCAAGGAGGACAACCTGCCTGCCCTTCAATGGAGACTGGGGCGCATTACTCGCACCCTGCCTGGGAAGGATGGCGTCGTGCGGGTGGTGGACCTGGACACCGCCAATGGACACCTCCGGAGGCCTGTGTTCAAGATTGCCAGGCTCCCTCTGGATGAGACCACCCCTGGGCCCCGGGAAGATGTTTGCGCCATCGCGCAACGGAATAGAGTGCATATTAGAATGCACTAAGCCGTCGCGCCGCCATGTTGACGGCCGGCGTCGCGCCAGAGTCAGTAGCCCTTGACATCTCAAGACGACATCACGCGTCGCGCGCCCTTGAACTCAGCCTTCGAAATAAGCAGTACATAGTACATAGCATATGTGTAAGGTTACGCCTAACGAACCGCCCCTAGTGAATAGTTTCGTGTAGTGACTGTGCGCCAGGAAACCAACCAACATCGCCGCCCTCAAGCCTCGCCGCCCGTGGTCAGCTCGCCCGCCGGTTCCTGACTCATCATCCCGGTAAGTCATTCCTTCCTTCAGCCTTCCTGCCTTCAGCCTGTAACCTCGTCGCATGTTGGTGCCTTAAGCGCCAACATCTATTTATAACATTCATCGATAAATAAAACGACATCACTTGAACACCACTAAATCATCTACTTCCGCTTTGACAAGTGTGGTGATATCTTAAAAGTACTTTTGCTTTTCACCACTAGAGGTTAGCATAGGGCAACGGTAAATGTTCTAGAATAATTATTGAAAATTATTATTACAGTCTGATTATTGGGTAAATATACAAAATACTTACGAGAATAAGCTGTAATCACATTCAGCCCTTTTTCCATATCGGAATTTGCAGTATCGCAATACGCAATTTGGCATTTTTTCCATTGTTTACGTCAAATTCGTTCACGCACAAACACGACTGCACTAGAGGGCGCAAAACATCAAACAAAAAAGTACTTTGTGCATCAAACTGAGAGACTTGTTACCACTTGGTAATAAGTTGTGGATTAAAGTTTTGATTTCTATGTCCTGTCTATTAGTAATAGTCATTGAGGTACAAATAGTTTATTGTCTTTGATATTTTCTGATACCAGCAGCTACACTCGTGCTCTTAATGAACTCGCTCGCCTTTTATTAAGCGCCATCTATCTAAGTCATTAGTAATTGTTCAAGCTACGGTTATGAATTATACCTCAAAATTTTGTGCAAAATTTGTGCATAAGGCACAATAATTTTCAAAACTTTAACTTAAAAGGTTTTTGAGCTACGAACCGATAAGTATGTGTAAGCTGGTGACACGTAACACGGGCTAACACATGGTGAATTATTGTAACTGTATAAGATAGCGCTTCGTTTTAAAGATCAAATAATACGTTATAATTTGTGCACACACACTAAAAAGTAGGGTAGGTTATTAGGTACGCCTATAGTAAAACTAAATTAGTCGCGTCGCGCATCGCTTTAACAGACGGCTCCTAGTCTAAAAGTGGCAATAGTGTAGCGCACGGAACGGCAACGGCGCGCTTAGCCGCTTCCGAGCCATTATTTTTAATTTTTTGGCGGGAAAACAGTTTTTGGCTTATAATTTATAAAGTAAGAGGCCCAGAGATTTGAAATTTTGCCTCGTGTGTGCACAAATTATAACGTATTATTAGATCTTTAAAACGAAGCACTATCTTATACAGTTACAATAATTCACCATGTGTTAGCCCGTGTTACGTGTCACCAGCTTACACATACTTATCGGTTCGTAGCTCAAAAACCTTTTGAGTTAGTTTTGAAAATTTTTGTGCCTTATGCACAAATTCTGCACAAAATTTTGAGGTATAATTCATAACCGTAGCTTAAACAATTACGAAGATACAGCTGTGCGAGCTGGAGACCCGTGTCTCCAGCTCGCACACAGTTTTATGATCGTAGTTTCAACAGTATTTGAGTGTGATGGTTAGTTTTTTTTTGTTCCTAGTGCACAAATTATGCACAAAATTTCTAGCTATAGTCCAAAACCCTAACCTCACTGGTTTGTCTTAACGGGCGTGTGCGAGCTGGTGACACGTGTCTCCAGCTTACACACATAAAACAACTCATAGTAACGAAGTTGTGGTGGCACAAAAATAAGGACTGAAACGTTTGATTGTACATAATATGCACAAAAATATGGCATGCTTAGAATTTCTCTATGTCGAATGAGGAAGCTGTAGACATGGACACGATAATGCTTTGCAGCGGCTATTTACATTGACTAATTTCTAGCTTATCATTCATTATAATATTATAATATATCATACTGGTTTGTCCTAATTATATTTAATCGGTTATACTCGTAAATACTCAATTAAAATAGTTGAATTAAAACATAGAAGTACTTAAATTATGTCGCAAAATTTGTGTTCTAAACATCTACCTTGTGAATATAAATCTCGAGGATGCAACGTCGAAGTACAATTGATGGTTAAACAAACTTACCTGAAGTGAAGTTTGACCGTAATTGTACGAGACGTTGCATCCGAAGAGATTTATATAAAGATCCCTCCCTTCCCTTACATGCTGGCCCCATATAAATTAATTTTGCAAAAAAGCTCTAAAAGTGAATGACGATGACAGCGCGGGTGACAAACTCGTGCACTCGGTTGGTATTCACTAGATGGCGCCTGTGTCTATACTATGGGTAACGTTTTATGTTTTTTTAATAAAATTTCTTTTAGATAGCTCATAATATGTGTTGGATGCCTGGTACATTGAAGAGTGGACTACCTTGTGAATATAAATCTCTTCGGATGCAACGTCTCAGGTAAGTTTGTTTAACCATCAATTAGCAAGGAATAATGATTAACGTTTAATGTCATATGACTAATCTGTTTGATTTTGATAGAAATTGACTACCCAGTTTTAATTTCGTAGTTAAGTTTACGTAATTATGTATTTCAATGCAACTGGAACAATGAATTATGTTTAATGTTTTAGTGATGTAACGATTTTGTAAGACTCAATGTTTTATTAAAATAATTTGATTAGGTACCTACTTTATTTGTCATGCAAAATCAATTTATTTGGTAATAATGAATTGATAAGTAAGTAGGTAGGTACGTTAATTAAACTGAGTTGATGTTACAATGTAATGAAACAGGTGAATTAGTTAATCTGTTATTTTAAATGAATTGAATGAAATATCATTTCATAGATTTATTTGATGCATTATCATTAAATACCAATGTCATAACGGATGTGTGTATATGTTTAATTTGGACATCCTATTTTCTTATATATCCATTCAATGTCTTTAAGTTAAGTTTAACTTAAGTAGTAATTTAAACAATCATCGGACGATATTGTTACACTGCATAACAGTCCCCCAGCGCAATGATCATTGAATCTGAATATTACTACTTTTATAAAACTTAAACTTACGTTAAAAAATATTATCTATTGTTTGCGCCATCGCGCAACGGAATAGAGTGCATATTAGAATGCACTAAGCCGTCGCGCCGCCATGTTGACGGCCGGCGTCGCGCCAGAGTCAGTAGCCCTTGACATCTCAAGACGACTTCACGCGTCGCGCGCCCTTGAACTCAGCCTTCGAAATAAGCAGTACATAGCATATGTGTAAGGTTACGCCTAACGAACCGCCCCTAGTGAATAGTTTCGTGTAGTGACTGTCCGCCAGGAAACCAACCAACATCGCCGCCCTCAAGCCTCGCCGCCCGTGGTCAGCTCGCCCACCGGTTCCTGACTCATCATCCCGGTAAGTCATTCCTTCCTTCAGCCTTCCTGCCTTCAGCCTGTAACCTCGTCGCATGTTGGTGCCTTAAGCGCCAACATTTTTGGTCCAATCGAGCTCGGAATACCTCTAAATTTCATGGTCTTTCGACCATAATCAGCCCCGAATCAGCTTAACCTTAACTTTGATTAATTATTCATTAATTACAGTCCACTAAAAAATAATCGTTTCCGCCCATAATCTAATTTGTGCCATCATTGCGGAATTCATTTGTTCACATAACTTTACCCTGCCCCAATAAAAATTTGGTGAGGTAGGTATAATTTGTTTGTGGTAGGATTGCGACCACACAACATCCGAATTATCTTGACGCAATTATTTCTGCATGTTGATTTTATGTTGCTTTCGTGTATGCATCCGGTATTCTGAACCAGGATCACAGATTTATGGTGTCATACAATGTGATTTGAGCGAGCTAGTGCACTAATTGTGTATTACTTGTACTAATGATGCGTTAGGTTTAGTAGTTAAATTATTGCGTTACGTTTGCGTTTTACATTTTTCGGTTGCACATATAACTTTGGTTACGTAATAACACACCCGCGTCTAGACGACGATATTGTTGTTTTTCCCGTTTTATTTTTTAAGGAATTTTTATATTCTTGTCGTGTTAAATCGGCTCAGATCTCGTGCATGCTCACCACGCGTGCCAAATAGCGTGCTATATTTTTTCGCCCGTGTTAATTTTATATCTATTTTTTTATTTTTTATTTTTGCCTTTGCGATCGGCTCATTCGTGGTGCGTGCTCACCACATGACCGTAGTGTGTTTCATTTAGTTTCATCAGTTTTTTTTATATCGCTTACGGCTATTTGCGTGCGTCGCCTTCGCTTCTACACACGTTAAGTTTAATTAAATTTTTATGATTAGTTTATTTTTATTTTTTTTTGCTTGCGACTGACTCATTCTTCGCGCCAGTGTCGGCAACAGGTCTGCCCGATTGTGAGCGCCTTGCCCAACAGTGGGCTACGGATAACGTGATTCTTTTGTTTTTGTTGTTTTTGTTTGTTTTTTGCTTGCGGTCGGCTAATGTTACGTACGCGCGTTCAATAAGCATACATACATATACACAGACATACCGACACATACACGCGCTTGCCCACCCGTAGGCCATATACAAGGCGCCCCAACTTAGTTTTGCTTTCTTTATTGTTGCGATAATTTTAGCCCATTTGCTCTTACCTTAGTAAACAAATACCTCCAGCCCAACTATAGAATATATACAGGGTGTTGTTCTTTTTACTGCCTTTAAATTTGTTTAATTTTTTATTTTTTTTATTATTTTTGTTGTCTCCTTTTATTCATCGCAATGCCGACCAAGTCACAAGCCGCGATATTTAGGGAGGCCGCCAAAGCTTTACACCAGCTCCTAGAGGTGGGATCAATGATCATTGCTGGCGACACCAAACATTCCATAACGGAATTTAACGTGCGTTTCGCACAGATACAGGGAATAAAGGAGAAACTGGACTCAGTGTACTACAACATTCTCGACGAAGAGAACTTAGACGAGGGGGTTGAGAGGACATACACTGAGAACCACACAAAAGCCTCCGGAGCATACCTGGGGATACTTGTGGCTAGGGAGGAAATCTCACCCTCTTCCACGTCGTCCCCAACCCATAGCGCTCAGCCCAGTTTCGGCGTCAATACGCCCACCGCCGTCCTCCCCAAGATAGCGCTGCCCAGGTTCAGCTCAAAAGTGGAGGACTGGCCTTCCTTCATTGCGCTGTTTAGAAGTTTGACTGACGACATGGCGACCCTGTCGGACGCAGTCAAGCTCCACTACCTGTTCTCAAGTCTCAGCGGTGAGGCATTAAGTATGGTGTCCCACTTAAAGGTCACCAATGAAAATTTTGCCGTGGCCATGGACATCCTTACAAAGCGATACGAGAACCGCCGGGTTCTCATCGATAGTTTCGTCGACATAATCCTGGGGCTGCCGAGCATCCACACGCGCTCTAACATACGCACACTTTTCCTCACTCCGCTGGTGTCCGCCCAGTGTGCCCTTAGTAATTTGGATCTGCCCATAGGAGACGACTACGTGTTTGTGTCGATAGTGGTGCGAAAGCTTAAGGGTGAGCTCCGCACGTTATTTGAGCGCAGACACGGGTCTAGCAGCACCCTGCCCACGTTGAGTGACCTCATCTCCTACCTCGAGGAGCACGCGCGCTGTGTGGAGACAGAGTTCTCCAACGTAGCCCAGCCGCAGCCCATACACGCCCTGCCCGGCCCTTCTCGTAGCCGCGCGCCTCCACAGTTGCCCCATCGCACTTATGCTCAGATGGCTCAGCAACAACCCGACCATTACCGTGGCCGCTCCTCAGCTCCATCGCCTCACCGCGCCTACGATCAGCCTACTCACCAACCGTCACGCCCAGCGCAGCAAATGCGTCACCGCCCATCCACCTCCCCGGCTCGCAGTCAGCCCTTCCCCGTCTACTCGGCCTTCCATCAAAGCTGCTCCTCGTCATCGTCCTCGTCCTCTCCCTCACGCTCGACGCCCTACTGTCCCTATTGTGCCATTAGGGGACATACGCTCATGACGTGCAGCTGGTACAATGCCCAGCCAACACAGGGCCGTTGGGACTTCGTACAGGCACGCGAGCGCTGCCAGCGTTGTCTCGGCCGTCACTACGAGAGCGAGTGCAGGTCAAGGGGGGCATGCAAGAACTGTGGGAGTACGAACCACCACACGTCCCTCCATCGACCAGACGGCCCAACGCACTCAGCTCAGTCGTCGTCTGTACATGTGCCCCCACCACAGCTGACAGAGCACTCGAGGGAGCGTCCCAGAAACAGCAGGCGGCACGAACCCGCACATGCCAAACAGGCGCAACCCAGCTCTACTCACAGAGCCAGCCCGCCCAGGTCCGGTTCGCCAGGTAGGCCCCGCGAACGCCGCCAGCAATTATGACTCCCAACTATCACAGAGCACCCTAGCGAAGAGGTAAATTTAGCCCATGCCCAGTCAACCCATGCCCACACAGCTGATACATACTCAGCTCATACAAATTCAGCTGATACTCAATCAGCTCACTCACCTTCTGTGCCCACTAGCACACCCATTTTGTTGCCAACCGTCTCACTAAGAGTCGCGGACGTACATGGCCATCTTCACACAGCTAGAGCTTTATTGGACTGTGGCAGTATGCTGACGTTAATAACGTCACGCATGGCACGACTTTTGAACCTGCCATCAAAACCCACTTCTTTAAAAATTACAGGAGTTGGGAATCAGCACAAACATGAGTCAAAGGCGGCAATAACAATAGTATGCCGACCCACTCACAATGATACTCCTACAATCACTGCCACAGCTCACATTTTAAAAAACGTCACTGGCTACCTTCCCTTAGAGAAGGTACCAAACATTTCCCTCGTACTAGGCCAGCCACCCGTGCCATTGGCTGACCAGCTTTACCACACACCAGCCCCGATCGACCTCTTGTTGGGGTCGGACGTTCTTGGCCAGGTGTTGGACGGGACTAAGGTCTCGTTGGGCCCGGGCAAGCCCATAGCCTTCGGCACGA
This sequence comes from Scoparia ambigualis, assembly GCA_963921215.1. Lineage (NCBI taxonomy): Eukaryota > Metazoa > Arthropoda > Insecta > Lepidoptera > Crambidae > Scoparia > Scoparia ambigualis. Next base: position 23,497,322 of record OY992522.1, on the reverse strand, counting down.
TTTTCGACTTCGCGTTGATAGGACCCATTGAGGACTTGTATGCGCAGCCGGCGCAGCAGGTTAACTCAGCTCACGTCGTCAGCTCACAACCAGACTCAGCTGAATCAGCCCAGGACATACGTCAGAGTCTGGAAAGGTTCTGGGAGTCTGAGGAGCCTCTCCCTCAATCCCACACTCATAATGATCCCCTGGAGGAACAATGCGAGGAAATCTTCCGCTCTACCACTACACGCGATCCCTCAGGCAGATATACGGTCGCTCTGCCCTTTCTAAAGGACGCCCCTCAACTAGGCAAAACTCACCCTATCGCATTACGCAGATTCCTCAATATTGAGAAGAAGCTAATGGCGAACCCGTCTCTGCGTTCTAAATACGTCGACTTTATGGCCGAATACATCGACTTAGGGCACATGGCTCCCTGTCACCCAAATACATTCGCCCATAAACCTCACTTCTACATCCCTCACCATGGCGTATTTAAGTCAGGGTCGGACAAGCTGCGCATTGTTTTTGATGGTAGCTGCAAAAGCTCCAATGGTGTCAGCATAAATGAATGCCTACACACAGGCCCCGCCCTTCAACAGGACATTGTGGACATCATCATGTCCTTCAGAACGCATCCAGTCGTTTTCAGCACTGACATCCAGAGGATGTTCAGAAATGTGCTGGTTGCCCCAGACCAGAGACGGTATCAGCTGATACTATGGCGGTCCTCACCAGATCACCCTCTGCTCACCTACGCCCTCAATACAGTCACGTACGGCTTAAGATCAAGCCCATATCATGCAATCCGCACCCTGCTCCAGCTGGCTGATGATGAAGGCCATCGCTACCCTGGAGCCGCTCAGGTTCTTCGCAAGTCTATCTTCGTTGATGACATCTTGTGTGGCCATGACACGGTTGAATCCGCCCAAGCACTTCAGGACGAGTTGATAAGTCTGCTAGACCTAGGCGGCTTTCAGCTCAGTAAGTGGACATCTAACTCGCCTAAGCTGCTCGAGAGATTTCCCGACAACCAATGCGACATGCCCAAGGACTTCGACATGAACCCAGAGTCCACGTCCATTAAGGTCTTGGGTATACAGTGGAGCCCTCAGTCAGACGAGTTCACCTACCGCATCTCTCTGCCCCCCATCACACATGTCACAAAGCGGTCTATTTTAAGCACCGTAGCCTCACTTTATGACCCAAACGGCTGGGTTTCGCCCGTTATCTTCCGCGCAAAGCTGCTGCTTCAGCAATTGTGGCTACTGAAGCTGGAATGGGATGAGCCCACTCTCTCTGAAGTACAAACGGAGTGGCACCACATCTCAGAGGATCTACCGCTGTTGGCTAGCATTCGTTTCCCTCGGCACATTTGTGCAAACAAAGGCTCAGCTGCATACTCGCTTCACGGGTTTGCAGATGCCTCTGAAGCCGGGTTTGCCGCCGTTGTTTACCTCCATGAGCTCGATGCCTCCGGAGATACTTTGGTACACTTGATTGTCGCCAAGTCGCGAGTCGCACCAATCAAGAACCGCCTCACAATCCCCAAGTTAGAGTTGTCGGCCGCCACTCTACTCTCCCAGCTCATGATCCGTGTGTCGGTTCAGTTATCGGCCCATATCAGTATACAACAACACATATGTTGGTCAGACAGTACGATAGTCCTGGCCTGGCTCAATACACTGCCTCACCGTCTTCAACCCTTTGAAGCCAACAGGGTAGTCAAAATCAGCTCAGGCTCACCAGAATGTACCTGGCGACACGTACCTTCTGAGCTCAACCCGGCAGATTGCGCAAGCAGAGGAATGTCTGCGCAATCCCTGTCAGCCCACGACCTATGGTGGTCTCCCACGTGGCTTGGACAGCCTTGTAAGTCTTGGCCTGCGATGCCCTTAGCTCTGGGCCATCACGCCCTGCCCGGCCTTAAGCCCAAACACGTCCCGTCACTGGTCACAGTGCCCGGTCTTGACTTTGACCTGCTCACTCGGTTCAGTTCACTAGACAAGCTCGTCGGAGTGACAGCTTGTCTAAAACGCTTTCTGCACAACTGCAGACACCACCCAGATTCGCGACGCTCAGGCCCCTTGTACGTCAGTGAACGAAGAGAGGCCCTACTTTACTGGGTGCGCAGTGTCCAGCACAATGAGTTTGCGGAGGACATCCACCGCCTTCAAACTGGCAAAATCTGCTCCGTCAGACTCCAGCGGCTGTCACCTCTCATTAAAGATGAGCTCCTTAGAGTTGGTGGACGACTGTCCCATGCGTCTATCCGATATGACGCGCAGCACCCGCTCATACTTCCCAGCTCTAGCCCACTTGTAGACCTTATCATTGACCACTACCACAAAATACACTGCCATCCTGGCGCTGACACTTTACACGCTATCCTACGCCAACAATTTTGGATATTGTCCGCGCGCCGTATTATTAGACACCGAGTTTTTAAATGCATTAGATGCTTTCGATGCCGGGCCCAGCCGCAAGCGCCCTTCATGGCCGACCTGCCAGCCGATAGAGTTACGCCTCAGCCAGTATTTAGTCAAGTCACGACCGATTTTGCCGGACCATTCCTCGTTAAATCTAGTACCCTACGTAATGTTAAACTCTTAAAAGCGTACTTTTGTATATTCGTGTGCCTCTCGACTAAGGCGGTTCATTTGGAACCGGTCTCGGACCTCAGCACGGAAGCGTTCCTCGCGGCATTACAGCGTTTTATAGCCCGCCGCGGTGCCCCGGTTCTCATCCGCTCGGACTGCGGTACAAATTATGTAGGCGCTAAAAATCAGCTCATCGAAGTACAAAACTTTCTTGCCTTAAACAATGACACGATTGCGCACAGGCTCGCTGGTCAGCACATTACTTGGTTGTTAAACGTCCCTAAGGGACCATGGTTCGGTGCGTTACATGAGATCAACGTAAAATCAACAAAGCAACTTTTATATCGCGTAATTGGCGAACAGCACCTCACATTCGAGGAATTCTCCACACTTTTAGCTCGAATTGAAGCGGTCCTCAACTCAAGACCTCTCTGCCCACTTTCGTCTGATCCTTCAGACTTTGAGCCGCTTACAGCCGGACATTTCCTTATAGGCCGCCCACTAACGGCCCTTCCCGAACTATCCGTGGAAGATAGGCCGATCTCCACACGTAGGCGATTCCAGATGGTACAGGCCCTATCCCAGCGCTTCTGGACGCTGTGGACCCAGTCCTACCTGCATACCCTTCAAACCCGCTCCAAATGGTTGTCCCCATCCTCCCCTCCCCGAGTCGGCGAGCTCGTCCTCATCAAGGAGGACAACCTGCCTGCCCTTCAATGGAGACTGGGGCGCATTACTCGCACCCTGCCTGGGAAGGATGGCGTCGTGCGGGTGGTGGACCTGGACACCGCCAATGGACACCTCCGGAGGCCTGTGTTCAAGATTGCCAGGCTCCCTCTGGATGAGACCACCCCTGGGCCCCGGGAAGATGTTTGCGCCATCGCGCAACGGAATAGAGTGCATATTAGAATGCACTAAGCCGTCGCGCCGCCATGTTGACGGCCGGCGTCGCGCCAGAGTCAGTAGCCCTTGACATCTCAAGACGACATCACGCGTCGCGCGCCCTTGAACTCAGCCTTCGAAATAAGCAGTACATAGTACATAGCATATGTGTAAGGTTACGCCTAACGAACCGCCCCTAGTGAATAGTTTCGTGTAGTGACTGTGCGCCAGGAAACCAACCAACATCGCCGCCCTCAAGCCTCGCCGCCCGTGGTCAGCTCGCCCGCCGGTTCCTGACTCATCATCCCGGTAAGTCATTCCTTCCTTCAGCCTTCCTGCCTTCAGCCTGTAACCTCGTCGCATGTTGGTGCCTTAAGCGCCAACATCTATTTATAACATTCATCGATAAATAAAACGACATCACTTGAACACCACTAAATCATCTACTTCCGCTTTGACAAGTGTGGTGATATCTTAAAAGTACTTTTGCTTTTCACCACTAGAGGTTAGCATAGGGCAACGGTAAATGTTCTAGAATAATTATTGAAAATTATTATTACAGTCTGATTATTGGGTAAATATACAAAATACTTACGAGAATAAGCTGTAATCACATTCAGCCCTTTTTCCATATCGGAATTTGCAGTATCGCAATACGCAATTTGGCATTTTTTCCATTGTTTACGTCAAATTCGTTCACGCACAAACACGACTGCACTAGAGGGCGCAAAACATCAAACAAAAAAGTACTTTGTGCATCAAACTGAGAGACTTGTTACCACTTGGTAATAAGTTGTGGATTAAAGTTTTGATTTCTATGTCCTGTCTATTAGTAATAGTCATTGAGGTACAAATAGTTTATTGTCTTTGATATTTTCTGATACCAGCAGCTACACTCGTGCTCTTAATGAACTCGCTCGCCTTTTATTAAGCGCCATCTATCTAAGTCATTAGTAATTGTTCAAGCTACGGTTATGAATTATACCTCAAAATTTTGTGCAAAATTTGTGCATAAGGCACAATAATTTTCAAAACTTTAACTTAAAAGGTTTTTGAGCTACGAACCGATAAGTATGTGTAAGCTGGTGACACGTAACACGGGCTAACACATGGTGAATTATTGTAACTGTATAAGATAGCGCTTCGTTTTAAAGATCAAATAATACGTTATAATTTGTGCACACACACTAAAAAGTAGGGTAGGTTATTAGGTACGCCTATAGTAAAACTAAATTAGTCGCGTCGCGCATCGCTTTAACAGACGGCTCCTAGTCTAAAAGTGGCAATAGTGTAGCGCACGGAACGGCAACGGCGCGCTTAGCCGCTTCCGAGCCATTATTTTTAATTTTTTGGCGGGAAAACAGTTTTTGGCTTATAATTTATAAAGTAAGAGGCCCAGAGATTTGAAATTTTGCCTCGTGTGTGCACAAATTATAACGTATTATTAGATCTTTAAAACGAAGCACTATCTTATACAGTTACAATAATTCACCATGTGTTAGCCCGTGTTACGTGTCACCAGCTTACACATACTTATCGGTTCGTAGCTCAAAAACCTTTTGAGTTAGTTTTGAAAATTTTTGTGCCTTATGCACAAATTCTGCACAAAATTTTGAGGTATAATTCATAACCGTAGCTTAAACAATTACGAAGATACAGCTGTGCGAGCTGGAGACCCGTGTCTCCAGCTCGCACACAGTTTTATGATCGTAGTTTCAACAGTATTTGAGTGTGATGGTTAGTTTTTTTTTGTTCCTAGTGCACAAATTATGCACAAAATTTCTAGCTATAGTCCAAAACCCTAACCTCACTGGTTTGTCTTAACGGGCGTGTGCGAGCTGGTGACACGTGTCTCCAGCTTACACACATAAAACAACTCATAGTAACGAAGTTGTGGTGGCACAAAAATAAGGACTGAAACGTTTGATTGTACATAATATGCACAAAAATATGGCATGCTTAGAATTTCTCTATGTCGAATGAGGAAGCTGTAGACATGGACACGATAATGCTTTGCAGCGGCTATTTACATTGACTAATTTCTAGCTTATCATTCATTATAATATTATAATATATCATACTGGTTTGTCCTAATTATATTTAATCGGTTATACTCGTAAATACTCAATTAAAATAGTTGAATTAAAACATAGAAGTACTTAAATTATGTCGCAAAATTTGTGTTCTAAACATCTACCTTGTGAATATAAATCTCGAGGATGCAACGTCGAAGTACAATTGATGGTTAAACAAACTTACCTGAAGTGAAGTTTGACCGTAATTGTACGAGACGTTGCATCCGAAGAGATTTATATAAAGATCCCTCCCTTCCCTTACATGCTGGCCCCATATAAATTAATTTTGCAAAAAAGCTCTAAAAGTGAATGACGATGACAGCGCGGGTGACAAACTCGTGCACTCGGTTGGTATTCACTAGATGGCGCCTGTGTCTATACTATGGGTAACGTTTTATGTTTTTTTAATAAAATTTCTTTTAGATAGCTCATAATATGTGTTGGATGCCTGGTACATTGAAGAGTGGACTACCTTGTGAATATAAATCTCTTCGGATGCAACGTCTCAGGTAAGTTTGTTTAACCATCAATTAGCAAGGAATAATGATTAACGTTTAATGTCATATGACTAATCTGTTTGATTTTGATAGAAATTGACTACCCAGTTTTAATTTCGTAGTTAAGTTTACGTAATTATGTATTTCAATGCAACTGGAACAATGAATTATGTTTAATGTTTTAGTGATGTAACGATTTTGTAAGACTCAATGTTTTATTAAAATAATTTGATTAGGTACCTACTTTATTTGTCATGCAAAATCAATTTATTTGGTAATAATGAATTGATAAGTAAGTAGGTAGGTACGTTAATTAAACTGAGTTGATGTTACAATGTAATGAAACAGGTGAATTAGTTAATCTGTTATTTTAAATGAATTGAATGAAATATCATTTCATAGATTTATTTGATGCATTATCATTAAATACCAATGTCATAACGGATGTGTCTATATGTTTAATTTGGACATCCTATTTTCTTATATATCCATTCAATGTCTTTAAGTTAAGTTTAACTTAAGTAGTAATTTAAACAATCATCGGACGATATTGTTACACTGCATAACAGTCCCCCAGCGCAATGATCATTGAATCTGAATATTACTACTTTTATAAAACTTAAACTTACGTTAAAAAATATTATCTATTTATAACATTCATCGATAAATAAAACGACATCACTTGAACACCACTAAATCATCTACTTCCGCTTTGACAAGTGTGGTGATATCTTAAAAGTACTTTTGCTTTTCACCACTAGAGGTTAGCATAGGGCAACGGTAAATGTTCTAGAATAATTATTGAAAATTATTATTACAGTCTGATTATTGGGTAAATATACAAAATACTTACGAGAATAAGCTGTAATCACATTCAGCCCTTTTTCCATATCGGAATTTGCAGTATCGCAATACGCAATTTGGCATTTTTTCCATTGTTTACGTCAAATTCGTTCACGCACAAACACGACTGCACTAGAGGGCGCAAAACATCAAACAAAAAAGTACTTTGTGCATCAAACTGAGAGACTTGTTACCACTTGGTAATAAGTTGTGGATTAAAGTTTTGATTTCTATGTCCTGTCTATTAGTAATAGTCATTGAGGTACAAATAGTTTATTGTCTTTGATATTTTCTGATACCAGCAGCTACACTCGTGCTCTTAATGAACTCGCTCGCCTTTTATTAAGCGCCATCTATCTAAGTCATTAGGAACCAATTTCTTTTTTTATTGATTTAGGAAAATCGCCCTGGGCGATTTTCTGACAGCCCAAATTAAATAGTAAAAATTAGTTCTAAAACACTCGATAGATGGCGTTTTATGAAAGCCGAGCCGTACCTACCTAAGGGCTGTTATAAATTCTACACTTTTGCTTGTCTACCAAACAAATAAAAAAATAGTCTTATGTACCTATTTTTATTCCGAAATCCAGGACCTATTTCTATTTTGAAATGGAATAAAAATTACGCAGCGATACACGTACTCTTCTATTTAAAAACAAATATTAATATGTCATTACGAATAGTTTTATCGATAACTTAATACTTTTATGAAATGTAAGTTCGATATATACCGTTTTTCTGGTAATCAAAACAACTTTAAAAGATTTTTTTAAGAAACGTTTTTCGATGATATAAAACAGCGATGATTAACTATTTGATGAATTGAAAAAAAAAATTAAAAGTCGTGGAATAGTTTTCGGTAAAATTAAATTCGATATCAAAAAAATCTGTTTCTAATTGGATTTCGCCATTTTTTATTACCATGACACTGGCCACTGAACACTGAACACATCTGCCTATGGTCTGGGGACTGAGGCCCATATTATAGGACGAAACTCAAGCACACTCTGATCTCTACTCAATTACTGAATCTAGCCTCAAGCACCCCGCTGATTCCAAAACAATGCTCGAGTCGAGACTTAGCTGATCTCTACTTGGAGTAATGCTCAAGCAGAGCTTTCATGAACTTTGCACAGATTAGGTAGAGACTAACGTTTAGCTATGGTTAGAATCTGTTTCCTATTACAAAACATAATTTATGCAGAATGAGGCGAGCGTCAAGTTGGCAGGCACACCACGGAATTAGATGGTTTTGACTATGTCAAAAAATTGTGTATAAATAGTGATAAATAGTGACGTATATCATATAAATAGTGATACTATGGTTCAAAAGATATTTGAGTATCTTGGTGTGCCTGCTAACTTGACGTCAAGATAGCAAGCACATTAAGAAATACAGTTCGTATCAATGTGATTTATATGTCAAAAACTGTGCATAAATAGTGAATCGAATACGCAAAATTTCAACAATTGTACTTCAATACAAACCGAGATATTACGGTCTCTAAGTGGGCTGCCAACTTGACGATTCTTGCGATGGCGATTCCAGAGAAACGGGTTGAAGTTTTAAACAAATAAATACATGAAAAAATTGTGTGTGAAATTGTGAATAAATCTATAAATAAATCTTTCCTACAATCACACCAATTATCTAGCCCAAGAGAAGCTTCGAAGAAACTCGTTAAATGGTTACTAGACAACGGATAAACATACTTAAAATACTTAAATACATACTTATTATACATAGAAAACACCCAGACCCGAGACAATTTAGAAAACAATAATTTCCAAATTGACCCGACCGGGGTTCGAACCCGGGACCTCAGAGATGGCGACACCATGAAAACCGGTGTGCAAACCACTCGACCAAGGAGGTCGTCAAATCTTTTCGTTGAATCTTTCAATACTTATCAATAAAAAAAGAATTCTTTGCTATTTTCCAAAAATCTAATGTAAACTTCTACCATACATTAGATTTTAAGTACAATCGTGCACAATTTTATTTATTGACTTAAGATACTGACATAAAGTCTAATTATTTTAAATTCAAGTCATAAAATTACACTTAAATCTATCGTTGTAATGTCAGTTTCACGTTATTTCTATGGAAACTTATGTCAAGCAATTTGTAATTTTAGTGACACGAATTAAAAGTCTCGGGATAGTGGTGGACGAGCGAGTGTCGCGAACGGCCGAGAGATGGCGTGATTTTGTTTACGTGCGGTGAGCCGGTGATACGAGAACGGTGTGCGAAAAGTTTTATTTGTTTGTGTTGAAATTGATAAGCAGTGAGTACATTTGCATCAGAAGTGAAAGTGTTTAAATCGTTTAATAACAACCTACATTTTTATAGGTACGCAGCTTATTTTCTATTATGGTATTTACAAAAAAGATATACCTAGGTACGGTCGGGGTCGCCGTCGCTTTACCACTTTGCAGCGATTTTCGTGTGAAGCGCACCGACCGCCCGGGTACCTACGTGCCCGTACCAAATAGACGACGTGGTGTGCAAGGGATTTTGACCTTTAGACTGGTAAAGCGACGGAGTCCGCCATTGTACCTAATGTGAGGTAGATATTTTCTCAGTCATTCCTAACTTTTCATATTTACTACTCGACCAACATAATTAATCGCATTTAAGGTAGACGTTTATCATAATTGTTCAATGATTAACAATCTAAATATATTGCATTTCAATTAGTTTGCACATGCTGAGTGGTCAGATTTTAAAATGGAATATCGAAGAAGATACGTTTAGTTTGTAAAATATTGAACAACTGTGATAAACGTCTAGCTGACATGCGCCTAATTGTGTTGGTCGAGTAATACGTATAACTTTATAAGTAGGTAGGTACTTACCTAGCTAATCTTTCGTAAAGTTAACTAGGGTCAAGTATATTCCTAGTGCATTAAATGTTAAGTTACCTGCCTAGTCTTTTATGACTAATAAACAAAGAATGAGCTACGAATAGTTATTCCGTGTTTTGTCTCTTTTACTCTAATTAAAAATTATGTTTAAATGACAGAAACAAAACACGGAACCACTGTGGTAAAGCGACGGCGACCCCGACCGTACCTAGGTATATCTTTTTTGTAAATACCATAATAGAAAATAAGCTGCGTACCTATAAAAATGTAGATTGTTATTAAACGATTTAAACACTTTCACTTCTGATGCAAACGTACTCACTGCTTATCAATTTCAACACAAACAAATAAAACTTCTCGCGCACCGTTCTCGTATCACCGGCTCACCGCACGTAAACAAAATCACGCCACCTCTCGGTCGTTCGCGACACTCGCTCGTCCACCACTATCCCGAGACTTTTAATTCGAGTCACTAAAATTACAAATTGCTTGACATAAGTTTCCATAGAAATAACGTGATGAAACTGACATTACAACGATAGATTTAAGTGTAATTTTATGACTTGAATTTAAAATAATTAGACTTTATGTCAGTATCTTAAGTCAATAAATAAAATTGTGCACGATTGTACTTAAAATCGAATGTATGGTAGAAGTTTACATTAGATTTTTGGAAAATAGCAAAGAAGAATTCTTTTTTTATTGATATTGAAAGATTCACAATTTCACACACAATTTTTTCATGTATTTATTTGTTTAAAACTTCAACCCGTTTCTCTGGAATCGCCATCGCAAGAATCGTCAAGTTGGCAGCCCACTTAGAGACCGTAATATCTCGGTTTGTATTGAAGTACAATTGTTGAAATTTTGCGCATTCGATTCACTATTTATGTACAGTTTTTTGACATATAAATCACATTGATACGAACTGTATTTCTTAATGTGCCTGCTATCTTGACGTCAAGTTAGCAGGCACACCAAGATACTCAAATATCTTTTGAACCATAGTATCACTATTTATATGCTATACGTCACTATTTATACACAATTTTTTGACATAGTCAAAACCTAATTCCGTGGTGTGCCTGCCAACTTGACGCTCACAGAATGAGTTTCATCTTACGCATAATTAGAATAAAATTGGAAAAAGTAAATGTTGTTTCGCAATGTGATTTAAGTATATTTTTTATGAGTTGCATTGACCGTTATTTTTATTAATTAAGATTTATATTTTTTATGAGTTGCATCGACCGTTATTTTTATTAATTAAGATATTTGTGCTTACAATAATTATAGAAGTATTGATAAGATTTTTAAGTTAATGTTGTCAACGCAGTAAGTTATTTCGTAAAATGGAGTTACACGTGAAGTCAGTGTCACTGTCACTCACTTCATCACTTTACTTCAAATAAAAAAAATTATTAGAGAATAAAAAGACGGACTCCGTTACCACTGCAGCCAAGAAGGCTGCTTAGAGTAATATAAAAACGTAAGCACACAAGGATTTGTAGTTCAGGAGCTAATGGCAGACCACGATTACTGGGTTTTCGAAAGTATTCGTCAATCAGCGGCAAAATCACTCTTTTGACAACTTCTTGTGAAAATCCAAATACGTAACAATCTCGGACCAAGTATATTTGGTCCGAGGTAGCAATCAACACAAAAATTTCATATATTTTTTGTTTTGTACTTGTTACGTATTCAGATTTTAGTATCGACTTTAGGTGCTTAGCGAATAAACAGTTGTATACGTACCTATAGATAGGTATATATCTATAAAGGCATCTAGTTTCACACCAAATTACAGAGGGCGGCATGGTAGTATTCAAATATAACGGATAATGAGTGATGATATTATGAACGAAATTATATTCCCCCCCCCCCCAACCCTTGAGTTTTAGTAAAGATGAGAGCTCACTCGGACTTCTAGAGAGAATTTGAAAAGTGATGTTGCACGGTTTTGTTTTATTTACCAACACTCATGCACGTTCACGAACACAACAGTTAATAATCCACTATTATTACACACTAGCGGCCGCTCGCGGTTTCACCCGCGTGGTTCCCGTTCCCATAAGAATATCGGAATAAAAAAGATCCTATGTGTTAATCTAGGTGGATCACTTTCTCGTCAAGAAATCGACAAAATCTCTGCTCAAGAGTGCCCTCGACCATACTTACGTAAACTGAGATCAAATCCTGACTTGAGCAGAGATTTTCAGTCAAGCACCGTTTTAAAATAAGCTATAATCTGAGTCTAGTACTCGAGCATCGTTTTAAAATTAGTGTAATCTAAGTTTGAGTTTAGTTTGTCGAAGCTCTGCTCAAGCACCGTTCGAAAATTAAAACTGTACCTAAAACTAGTTTTAAGTAGAGATCAAGGCTTGAGTCTCGTCCTGTAATACGGGCCTGATTGTAGATTCAACAAGGAAAAAAAATTGGGGACTTTTTGATGTTCACACATCCCTTCACAGGGGAAGGGGGTGGTCCACATTGAGTTACGAAGTTGCGAGCGGACCACTTTTAATGAAATATGAAATACCAAAACTACTTTCAATTTTTATTTAAACATTGATTTTACAAACACAGATAATACATAATGTTATATCATAAATATAAACCAGTTTAATAGCAGTTTTTGGCAAACTTTAAGAGCATGCACATTTATTTTTCTTTGCTTCAATATTTAACTTGTTTGCTATGGATATACCTATATATTCTAGACTAGACTATAACCTAAGGTTCATCTACCTTTGTATAGCAATCACAGATCTGTCTCATCAATACTACCAGTCCATTACATAACTCGATTAATTACTTAATTTTTCTCATCGGGTATCTGTTGTTTGATTCGATAATCAGATAATGCAGCTTTTATAGCGTCTTCAGCCAGCACTGAAAAATAAGAACATGATAAGGCAACTTAATATATTATTATTATAATAGGTACTATGTTGTTGTATTAGAGTACCTATCCAATATCTTACATGCACTGTAAGGTATTGGATACTCCTATTAATAATGCAGTGACCTAGAGAGTTACAAAGTTAAGAATAACTACTAGTTATCAATATGTTAACACTTGAAAATAAGTTATTCACAAAACTTGTTGTAAACCAAAGACATTATTGTAAACAAAGCAGAGGAAGGTAATAAATACTCACTGGAGCAATGTAACTTCACAGGCGGTAAAGAGAGCTCTTTGGCAATATCTGTGTTCTTAAGCTTCAGTGCCTCATCAATGGTCTTGCCCTTCACCCACTCAGTGGCCAATGAGCTAGACGCGATTGCAGAGCCGCATCCAAATGTTTTAAATTTTGCGTCAATAATCTTTCCATTGTCATCAACTTTGATCTGTAACTTCATGACATCACCGCAGGCTGGGGCACCCACCAAACCAGTTCCCACATTCTTAGATTTCTTATCCATAGAACCGACATTTCGGGGATTTTCATAGTGGTCAATCACCTAAACAGGCAAAATAAATAGATGATTATTTTACATTAAAAAACTGGTTGTCTGTAAAGTCCGTCAGAAAATATTGATGAAATATTGCATACTTTTATGAATTGAATTGAAATATTACCACTGAATTATCATTATTTTGTAGGTAACACAAAAACGGAGTTCATGGAAAATTATATTTTTTTCAATAAATTAACATTTATTTGAACTTGTTAATTCAAATATGTTTTTAGTTAAATTAAACAGATTAAACTTTACTTTATAAATAGTTGACTAAACAGTTCACGTGTAGATTGTGTGCTGCCGCTATCTCTCTCTACTCGGACGCATCGGCCGATGGAGTCAGGAGTGGAAGAGAAATAGATGTGTCACCATCCGAATGCTTAGGCCGATCGTGCCTCTCTATCGCTTGTTCCGCGCTTTCGCTTGTACGCCCGGCTCAGGCGGAACGTGAGACTTTTTCGTGCATGCAGCCGGCGCACAGTGTTTTACGCAGTATGGAAGAGTTGGCAGAAATTATATAAGGTAATAATATTGTAGATTTTATTTATTTTTACTGAAAGAAGACATTATTTGAATTTAAAAAAACAATTTAAACTGCAATCCTAGATATTTAAACAATTACATGGTTGAACCGGGAATCGAACCCGTTACATGAGAAAAATAATCATCCTGTAGCTTTATCATGCGATCGAAGGTTCCCCATAAGGATTATTTTTTGCTAACTAACATAGTGTCACAAATAAAAGGAAAACCATGAATTTTAACATTTTTAATACAAAATTAATCAAATTATGTATGTATTTATTTCAATGTCAGTTGTGTCCTTACGGCAATTTCAGCTTTTAATTTTTCTGAACAAAATTTCACATCAAATGTTAAAATTCATGGTCTTCCTTTTATTTGTGACACTATGTTACCTAGCAAAAAATAATCCTTATGATGAAGCCTTTCGATCGGTATGATAAAGCTACAGCATGATTATTTTTCTCATGTAACGGGTTCGATCCCCGGTTCCACCATGTAATTATGTATTTAAATATCTATGAAAGCAGTTTAAATTGTTTTTTAAATTCAAATAATGTCTCCTTTCAGTAAAATGTTCCATCTACAATATTCAAGGTACTTTCCTTCCATGTGGCATATCCGTGGGACGCCACTGGACGTTGGGCGTTGCTATGTCGGGGGTGTGCCGCCTACTCCTGGTACTTAGAATTCGGAAATGTGTAGTTCGCCCGCTCCCACAAAGCCACAGTAATGCCCGCACTGTCAACTGCGGTCTCATGCGACCGCTTGGGGTTCTAGAAGTTAATACCGCCCATAACCCTAGTAGTTTTTAGGGTTCAAAATTTAGACTTAAGTTACGAAAACTAGCAATATTTTTAAATTAGTTAAGTTATTCATCAATTCATCACAAAATACTAACAAAATGTAAACTGGCTTAAGCGCTGCGTATTATTTTTAGGTTTGTTGCTATTAATTTAGTCAATTAGTGATAAAATCTTCCATCACACGTAAGTTTTATTTAGTACTGATGTCACAAATGTTATTCTTATTAACATTATTATTGTAAACAAAAACGAATGTGTTAAGTATTGAAACTATGTGTGATACAACATAGTTAAACTTAGTTAGTAAAGTATGTTGTATCACATTAGGTAGGATTTCAGGAATGTTGACCCGGTATAAATGAATGAAATTCATTTATACCGGGTCAACCAAAGCGGTTAGAAAAATAAAATGAGCTACAGAACCCATTAAGAAAAAAGAAGAAGATTTTCAAAAGTATGTACTTCCACAATGCGCGAGATATCAAGAAATGATTTTATGTGTGCCAGCTCACTAAAAGTAAGTGATTAGGTACGTGAAATATGGCTGGCCCCGATTGATACAAGCTGTATTACAAACGTAAATACGTGTTATGTGCTAGGTAGCAGAAACAAAGACGAAAGATGTCACGTAGAACATTTTCTACCTCCACTTAAGTCGCCTTTTTATCAAGAAGGCAAATAAGTACCTACAATCATGCCAATAATAAATCCAACAATATACATGCTATATATAACATACCTTTCCCCTAAGTAGGTGTAATACCAAATTTACAATTATTGTTAATAAACAAAATACTTAATACTTCTCTTTTAATGACAAACTAAACGAAAATAAAAACTAAACAAAACTTTCTTGTAGTTAATTATAAAAGTACATATTTAAAACAATTTATATGTAAATAGAGCTTTTTAGCTTTCAAATTCAGATGGAATTCCTAACATTTCAGCCCATCTATCAGCACTAGGGATTTCAATGATTTCATCAGATTCCCGCTCCCTACAACTTGGCTCCCCACTAATATCATCATGCCCATTATTATGCATAACAAGACTGTCATTTCCCGTTGATCCTCCAAGCACTCTATCCTCTTTCTGAAGCTGATTTCCTGCTACTTGAATTAATTGATCAATGTGACTGTTCACTACTCCATCTTTCTGTAGGACTCTTCCCGGCAACCATCTTGGCCCACTACTGTAATTTCTGTACATCACATTTTGTCCCACGTTCGTCTCCCTATGTTTCCTCTCAGCATTAGTTTCAATTTGGTGTTCCGTTTTCTTCAGTTGTAGGTTGTCAGGGTGTATAAGTGTTCGTAGTTGCCTGTTCATTAATAGTTGTGCTGGACTCTTGTTTGTCGTTGAGCATGGTGTAACTCTCAAACCAAGTAATAAATTTGGTATTTTTACATCCCATGGCACTTGATCCATTTTTCGTAACTTGTCTTTGACAGTTTGAACCATTCGCTCTGCGAGTCCGTTAGTAGCTGGGTGATACGGCGCTGTCGTCACGTGTCTTACTTTATTAGAACTTAAAAATTGTTTCATTTCGGCGCTTACGAAAGAAGGGCCATTGTCCAATACTAATGTTTCGCATATTCCATGTGTAGAAAATAACATTCTCAGATATCGTATAACAGTAATGGATGTCATATTGCTGACTATAAATACTTCAGGCCACCGCGAGTAAGAGTCTACCACTATCAAAAAGTATTTGTTTTGGGATGGTCCTGCGAAATCTATGTGGATTCTTGACCATGGTCTCGTCGGTGTTATCCACTCATGTTTTGGGTGGCATGTGTCGGGTTTCGAGGCACTTCATACAACCGTTTACCAGCGTCTCGATATCTTTATTGAGTTGTAGCCACCATACGTAACTTCTTGCGAGCGCTTTCGTGTGTACAATCATGGAGTGAGTGCTGTGTAGGGCACGCAATATGGCAGAGCGTAGGGGTGCCGGCGGGCACTACCACGCGATTTCTTAGTAACATGCAGCCATCCTGCAATGCTAGTTCACTACGATGCAACCAATATGGGCGTAGCTGCTCATTATTCACTTTGCCTGGCCAGCCACGTTGTAAATAATGTGTTACCTGTGACAAAGTCTTGTCTTTATTGGTTTCTGTTACTATCTGCTCGATTTCGAAATGAAAATCTTCTGGCTTCTCCGCCATCAACAGTACATCACTAGGCAGTGGTTCCGGCTCATCTGGGACCGGCTGCGGCCACCTACTCAAAGCGTCCGCATTACTAATTTGTGAACCGGGCTTATAAATTATATTGTAATCGTGTGACGTCAGAACGATCGCTATTCGCATTAAACGAGGTGACAGCGTGTTCGGCATAGGTCTTTTTGGATCAAAAATACCAAGCAAAGGTTTATGAATCCGTTATAATAGTAAAAGTTCTTCCCGAAATGTAATTATGAAATTTTTGAACTCTGAACATAATTGCAGCTGCTTCTTTATCCAATTGTGAGTATCGCCGTTCATGAGTATGCAGCGTTCTTGAACTCATTGCGATTGATAGTTCTTGTCCGTCCTCCATTACGTAAAACAATACGGCCTCAACACCGTACTCAGAGCTATCACAAGTTAGGTGTACTGGCTTTTGTAAGTCATAATGTATTAGAGTCATGTCAAAAGTCAATATTCGCTTTGCTGTATCAAAAGCATTTTGTTCTTCTTCACTCTATTTCCAATCTCGTGCAATGTCTAGTAATCTATGTAATGGTTCTAAAAACGTAGCCTTGTGAGGTATAAATTTTTCGTAAAAGTTATATAAGCCTAGGAAAGCTTGTAATTCCTGTTTGTTTTTTGGTTCTGGAGTATTTTTTATTGACTCAACCTTACTAGCTGCAGGATGAACACCCTCCGCATCGATGACAAATCCTAAGAATTCAACTCTTTCTTTGGCGAACTTGCATTTCTTCTTATTGAGCCGCAGCCCAGCCTACTCGATGCGTTGCAGCACGGTGTCGAGGCGCTGCAGCATTTCTGATGCCGTGCGGCCGCTTATAATGATGTCATCAATTAGCACCGCGACACCCGCGATGCCCGCTAGTAACGATGTCATCAACCGTTGGAAAATGCCCGGACATGCCTTTACACCGAACGCGAGCTGATGAACTGTATGTAGCCCTTTACATGTATTGAGCGTTAGCAGCTTAGCCGTAGTGTCGTTTACCACCACCTGCGTATAGGCCCGGTCAAGGTCAAGCGTGGTAAAATATATACCACCGGCCACCGTCGCAAAAACTTCGTTAGCGGTAGGCATCGGATATGTATCTGACACGGTAGCTTGGTTTACCGCACTCCGATAATCGCCACATAGCCGGATATCGACAGACTTCTTTATAATAGGCACGACTGGGGTAGCCCAGTCAGAAAAGGGTGTCGGCCGAAGTACACCTTCAGCAACCAATCGGTCTATTTCTGTCTCGACTTTATCTTTAATGGCGAACGGCACAGGCCGTGCTTTTAAAAACTTCGGCGTCGCTCCGGGCTTTAGCTGAATTGCTACCGGTTGACCTCGGTAGGTACCGAGTCCATCTTTAAACACTTCCCGATGTTTCGATGTTACCTTATCCACTTCCTGTAGATCGGAGTCTGAAATGAAATTTATCTTAAGAAAGATCTCAAGCGGTCTGAGCCAGTCACGACCCAATAGGTTGGGTCCTGAACCCTTTGCAACGATGACGTTGAGCTGGCGCGCGACGGTGCCGTGCTGTACCCGCAGCGTGACCTGGCCCAGAAGCTGCACTGTTGTGGCTGTCCACGTGTGTAGCGTGAGCGGCGCGGGGCGCAGAGCGCCATATGGTAGCCGCGTGCGTAGAGTGCGCTCGTTCACTAGTGAGAAGCTTGCACCGGTATCCACTTGCATAGAAATAGCCCCGCCTTCCAAAAGCACCGTTACTTCGAAGGGAGGCACACGATTCCCACTCTGTATGTATGTCGCATAAATGCTATTCAAAAAATCACCATCGTCGACATCATGTGTAAAATTAACGTTTCGATTCGCGTTTTTCTTTTTTGCAATACAAATTTTTTCTAAGTATTCATTTTGCAGTACCGGCACACAGTATTTACGAAACGACATTGCCCTCCATGGCGTTCTCCGCAGCGATAACAAAGTCGTATGTTTATCTTAGACTGCACCGTGTTGATGTCCATTGGTTCCGGCGGGGCAGCAAGCGCCGCAGGCGCGCAGCTGATGGCAGTAGTGCCACCGGCGTCGCCATCGGCGTAATGGGCGGCGACCCCCTGTATCATACGCACATCCTTTCCTGCACTTTCTGACGATAACATTGCGTCTACAACGTCTTGATAACGCAGATTGTCTTTTTTAAGTAATTCGTATTGTAACCTTTGATCACTCATTCCACACACTAATCTGTCCCGTAACATTCGCTCTAATTCAGTAAAATTGCAACATGAACTGATTCTCCTAAGCTGAGCGATGTATTCTGGCGCCGGTTCTCCTGGTTTATGATCGCGTTTGTAAAATTTAAACGATGTCGATATCTCATTAGGTCTGGGACTGTAGTGTTTTGTAAGGATTTGTTCAACTTGCACAAATGTCACATCACTAGCTCTTCGGGGTGTTATTAACGCTAAAAATGTTTCAAACACTTGTGCACCACAAACTGTGAAGAAATTTGCTTTTTTGACTGTGTCTAAAACAATTACATTTGCTTCAAAACAAAATTTTAACCTGTCCATGTAATTGTCCCAATTGTCCGTTTGTGGATTAAATTCGGTAAACTTCACCGACTTTTTATCCATTTTAACTATTTTACTACTCGTCGCTACTATTATGTATATAAAACACTGTTTAATTCGTAATCTATTTATTACAAACGTAAATACGTGTTGTGCTAGGTAACAGAAACAAAGACGAAAGATGTCACATACAACATTTTCTACCTTCACTTAAGTCGCCTTTTTATCAAGAAGGCAAATAAGTACCTACAATCATGCCAATAATAAATCCAACAATATACATGCTATATATGACAGTGGGGAATCCTATTAAATTTATTTTAAATTGCTTTTTGAAGGCAAGATATTTAAGGGTCTGAAAACAGTAAGTCTATTGAAAACATCTAATAAATTGAACTCCCGTACGTAGGTACAACAAAAATCAAACAACCGCAACCTAAAGCAATTTTTTTTAACTGATTTGCATAATATAAGTTCTGTGCTATATATGCTACAAATAAACTACCATATAGAAATGCACAAAAACTTATCAAAACCACGATTTAAGTTTTTTTTTAAAGAAATTTAGTCTCTTTTTTTAACACCTCAATAAAACACGAATATTATTATTGTTACATTACGTATGTACCTTCAACTTCACTATTCATATTGAATAAGTTAGTACTTAAAACCAAAATTATAAAATAAACAGCGACATAATTTAACATTAGTATCAATAGCACGCAAAGAAAACAACATACTATCTACACTATACCTTCTTAAGGCAAAAATAAGTGCCACACTATCTGGCTCACTAATTTTAAAGAAAAAAGTGGTTAGTAATCATATTTACAAAATCGATTTTCTGCCATCGTTCCCATACATAGAAAAACACTGTGCGGCGTTCATCGATTTATGACGTTAGCACGTCAAAAAAACAGTGTAGCCTAGCAGTTCCCTCTAGCATTTCCCCCTTGGGGGACAATTGGGATTTTTAATAAAAACCTCCCAGTAGTCCCCTCTACCAACGACACGGGTGACAACTGGGACTTTAATTTTTAGATGTCCCAGTCTCCCCCACTTGAGTTGTTGCCTTTAAGTGGAGGAGACTGTTATTAAAAATGTAAGTCCCAATTGTCCCCTCCACCGGTGACACGGGGGACAACTGGGTGATTTTTATAAAAAAATCCCAGTTGTCCCCCAAGGGGACAAACGCCAGAAACTACTGGGATACACTGAAAAAAAAATGCATGCCTCGCATGATTGGAATGTACCTAACACTAAATTCACTGCTATCCATCAGGATCTGCTGAGTAAAATTTTCATTTTTCTTCGTTGACGAATTAATTTTTATACTTAATTCTTTGTTAGAAATATAAAAAGTAAGTGAAAAGATAAACTTATGTTTTATAATATTAATTTTCGGTGTAAATTCTACAGTAACAGTTGTGCACAAGCAAAGCGCGACTTACGTTGGCGTGGTAAGACGCAGTTTGAATACTCCCCAAACTACTTAAATTTACCAGACTAACACTTCTGCGAAGATTTGCTGAAATCAATACAGACATGATGAGGCCATACAATTTTTCTACAATGGATATTTTAATTATTTTATCCGGTCTTGAAAAGTTACAAACAAACACGCACGCAGTTGCTTTTGATCGATTTCTTTTTTTTTTTATTTAATTGTTTCGTGAAGGAACAGGCTAAAGTCTGAGACCATACTGCCTAGTCATTAGTTTCTTTATTTCTTTTTTTGGTGATAATGAGTGGCGAATAAGATGATTAATGATAAATGATGTTCTCCCAACCCCTTGAGTCCTCAGTAAAGATGTGGGACTTTACTGAGGTCTCACGCGGACTTCTTGAGAGAATTTGAAAAGTGATGTTGCACTGTTTTGTTTTTGCCAACACTCAGCACGTTCACAAACACTTAACTGATAATAGTACACTATTATTTCCACAGACGTATTAAACGTCTGTGATTATTTCCATAAAGTTACTATACCTAGCAGAATAGAGAAAGAAAGGGCTGAGGGAGCGGGATGTCATTAGCAACAGCACCTCGGACCAAATATCACAATGGACAGAGTCTTTGGATTTTTAGCATGTCCGTATTTTGTTAGTGTGCAGCTTTCTATCTGTACATGTGTGCGTGACTAAAGATGTGACTAGTATATCGATATAATCACATTAATGTGGTATGTACCTAGTTCGTTATTATAATTGGGGGTTAAAGTTACTCACGTCCGTAGGTTTACCGTTTAGACCCTACACGTGACCCTTAGTTGGTGCAAATGAGTGACACTGACTAAGTGGTAAAGCCACGCTGCGTTGCAGCACGCCGGGCACGCTGGGCCGGCTCGCCCGGCGTAAATACCAACCTCTCACTAAGGGTGTTACCCGACCAATCGATCGATCGTCGATCGACGGCATCGATCAACGTCGATCGAAGTTGATCGACTGGTCTGGTAGCTTTAATCGATCGACGACGGTCGGTCGACGTTTATCGATAGGTGTGGTAGCTTTAATCAATCGACGGATACCGTTCGTCTAACCCATCGATCGACGGTCGGTCGACGTTGATCGATTAACCCTGGCTAAATTCCATCAGTTTCTTTCGAAATGTATTCAGAAAAGGACTCGTTGTTCTTGGCCAGTACGATGTTGCTCGTACTATTATTACGGAGACGCAAACGCAGAAGAATCTGGATGCGGCCGTTTTTTAAAGCCAACGATCGCTTATTTTATCCAAATGACATTTTAAGCAGCGGTTTTTGTATTTGTTTTTTTTTTGCGTAGCGATTGTCATGAATTTCGAGGTTAGTAGTTTCGAGGGAGGTAGAGAGGAGGGGGATGGAGGGGGTACGGTAATGGTAACTTAGTAGAATATTTGTTTTTTTTCCTAAAAATAACCTAAAATAACCTCAAAATAAAAATATCTTGAATACTATGCATTTTCACACTTTGGCTCCCCCTCCCCCTCCCCTTCCCCCCTTTTTCGGTGTTGCTTAATCTAAAGTGCTTCCCAAGGTGTTTGGGGGAATATCATTTAGTATTTAAACGTTCATATTGTCATCACTCATTATTCAGAGACTGGCAAAGTGAGTAAAAATGAGTCAGGCTTTCTGCTTAAGTTGAATGATGAGCTTATTAAAGATAATCTTAAAGTTGCTGACATTTTTGATTCCTTTTTTGCCAATATACCTATTGAAACAACTAGACATTTAGAATCGTCCTCTACTGTAGCACAAAGTTTATTAAAACTTAATTTTAAGAAAAAAGTACCGATCTTTAATTTTAGAGATATAACATATTTAGACATAATAAAAACGTACAAAAGCTTGAATAAAAAAAGAACGGAAGATTTATGGGGTCTCTCTGTGACAGTTTTGGAGCCTATTATAGAAGTAATCGCACCGTTTTTAGCAGGAATATTTAATAAATGTATCGAAGTAGGTTCATTTCCAGATTTAATGAAAAATAGTAAAGTAACTCCCATTTATAAATCAGGTGATAAATTTAACGCTGCTAACTATAGACCGGTTTCTGTTCTTCCGGCACTTAGTAAAATTTTCGAATCTATAATCTATACACAAATGAATGCACACTTTAGAATGAATAAAATTTTACACTGTGATCAGTTTGGTTTCACGAAAGGACGGTCAACTATAGATGCTGGAGCAAAACTGGTCAAAAACATACTTGACACTTGGGAATCTTCGCAGGATACAGTAGGTATTTTCTGCGACCTCTCTAAAGCCTTTGATTGTGTTGATCATTCAACTTTAGTTGGTAAATTATTTCAATATGGCGTTCGTGGTAATGCACTAGAATTAATAAAATCTTATCTGCACAATAGAAGTCAGAAAGTAGGTATAAATAATGTAGTATCAGGAGGTTCGATAGTCAAAATGGGGGTACCCCAGGGATCTATTCTCGGTCCCTTTCTGTTTCTTGTTTATCTTAATGACCTTCCATTCATGGTTAAGGAAATGTCGGAAATAGCGTTATTCGCTGACGACACTTCTTTAATATTTTCTTTAGATAGGAAAGACCCAAAGGTTGGAGAAGGAAAAATTAACGAAACACTTAACAGAGTATCACAATGGTTTTCTGTTAATAACTTAGCACTGAATGCTAATAAAACTAAATTTCTTAAATTTTCTCCACCTAATACACGGCTCAGTCATTTAAATATTGAATTAGATTCGGAAACGTTAGAAATTGTTAATGAAACGTCTTTTCTTGGTATTAGGATAGACTCTAAATTACAGTGGGGTTCTCATATCGAGGGTCTGGCAAAGAGGCTCAGTTCGGCTGCTATTGCTGTTAAAAATATAAGAAAAATTACAAATCAGTCTACTGCTAGGCTGGTTTATTTTGCTTATTTCCATAGCGTTATGTCATATGGAT
Organism: Scoparia ambigualis; assembly: GCA_963921215.1. Classification (NCBI taxonomy): domain Eukaryota; kingdom Metazoa; phylum Arthropoda; class Insecta; order Lepidoptera; family Crambidae; genus Scoparia; species Scoparia ambigualis. Next base: position 23,473,669 of record OY992522.1, on the reverse strand, counting down.
TACTACTATGGGGAACGGCAGCAGACGTTAGTAGAATTTTCATTCTCCAGAAAAGAGCAGTTCGGTTTATATATCAGTTAAAAGCACGTGATTCGTTGAAGGAATTATTTAAAGATATAGATATCATTACTTTACCGTCCTTGTACATATTTGTAAATATTATGTACGCTCGTAAAAATCTACACCTTTATACCAGAAACAATGAGGTTCACGGATATAACACAAGGAACAGGAACAAACTGTGTGCTCCGAAGTTCAGACTTAGCAAAAGTAGTAAATCTTTTATATGCAACTCAATTCGTTTTTATAACAAAATACCTGACGACATCACTGCATTGACAGACAACAAATTCAAAACGCACATTAAACGTGTGTTAATTGCGAAAGCTTATTATAAGATCAATGACTATGTTGCAGACAAAAATGCATGGAAATAAGTCTACTCTGTACTAGTGTTTATTATTAGTATTTTTAGTCTATTATTAACTATTCTTTCATTCAATTATTATGAATTGTTGAAATTATTTAGTTTAGTTATTATTAATTTTATTGATGCATACAAATTGTACTTAATTATGTTTAATAATTTGTACCTACTTAATTAGATCTATGACACTGTAAAGTAACATTGTTACTTAGAGGGAGAAAAAAGTAAGGCCTCCTGAGTTTCTTGCCAGCTCTTCTCGGTCGAAGGCTCTCCCAAAATCCGAACTGGTGGTAGATTGGTTAGGTAGGTAGATTAGGTAGGTAGAGTAGGTTATGGTCTGTGCCAGCTAGATGTGCATGAAGGGTCATTTACCCCATTTGTACCAGTGGGGTGCTGCAGTTTAGGTACGTTCGGCCGGCGTGCCTCCCAGGAAGGCCGCCTAGGCGTATGACAGTAAAGGTTGCCGCTCGGCTCTCACGCTCCACGTCGCGCGTCGTCGCTTAAGGCCAGGTATTTCTCTCTCGCGGCTTCTCTCTCGCTCTCTCGATGGTACGACGGTACGGGACGGGTATAACAGTGAAGCGGCGCGTTTATAGGTTATATTGCCTATATTTATAGACTTTATATATAGGATTCTCTGCTAATTTATTTGCGAATTATTTGTCTTTCGTTGAGTACAAAAATTAAATGTAAAGTATCAGTATCGTATTTATATATGTGTATAGTGTGTATGAATGTATTGTATGTGTGTATATATATGTATGCATGTATATATATTATATTTTAAAATAATTTTATATCTTATTTGGTGGATTTGGATCAGTCGTATTCGGTTGCATTCGCATCACTGTCGATCGAGTTGGACTTGTGCCGATGCTGCGTCCCTAGCCTGGCTTCTGCTACCCTCGTCATTTTTTGTCCTCGGTCCTGTGGGGGTGGACCGGTGTCGCGTCGTGTCGCGTAGGCAGGCTGGATCGGAAGTGAATATGGCCGGCGCGACGCGACGTGATGTTGGTTTGCCCCCGTGGGATCGGGGGTGGGGAGTGGTGGGGGTGGTGGGGGTTGGGTTGGGGACGTGGCGTCGGTGCGGGTCTGGTTCGATTGATGGTGATGTGAATGTGGTTGAGTGTGATTGATCTAAATCTACCACTTATTTATTATTATTATTTTTTTTTTTTTTTTTTTATCGAGTGATGTTATTGGATTTTGTAACTGAATGAGACTTTGAATAGATTGGATCCTTAACTAATACATAGTTTTTTTTTTTTTTTCCAGAATTTAAACCATTATTTTCTATGTCTCAGATGGTTTGAAAAAACTTAAAGCGCGATCTATCTAGCCTTGAAAGGAAACACTGCGTCGGCGTGGCGTTCGGGATTCTCATGCGGGGCGCGGGGGAGCGGCGTTTCGTGGTCCCCTGTTTCCTCCTTCAGAGGTGGACCAATTTTTTATTTAAGCGTCGGTTGGGGGAGGAGGTTTTCTGTGTCTGTGTGTTTGATTTTTTTTTTTTAAACGAGTTACCTAATGTTTCTGAAGACGCCTTAAAACGAAGTGATTTCGCTTAATTTTGAAGGCTCCTGGTTATTAAATAAATGACTTAATGCAAAGGAATCAAGCATACGGACGTGAAGGGTCTCTTTCTTTAACCGTTGCTGAAGGGGTGGTGGGAGTTGGTCCAGTTTTGGAAGGGGGCTGCGGGGCGTCGTTTTTCTGTGTTTGGTGTGGGAGTTTTGTGTGCCGCGTCGGCGTGGTGTTTCCTCTTAACTCGTAATCCCTACGCGCGCGCGTAAACCCTGAGCTCCTGACGGACGTCAAATCGATATTGAGTCGGCTGTGCTTATCGGAATATGAACGCTCGGGTCACGAGATAGGTTTCAGTTTCGCGTGGGGGTCGTTGGAGGGTGAACCTTCTGTACGGTACTAGTATTAGTTATTCTGTGCTTGTACCAAGACGAATAACGAAACAATTTTAAAACACAAGTTTATGCTTATTAATTTTGACGTTTTTTTATGCTTAAGTTTTTAACAAAAAGGTTTTTAAATGATTAAAAATGTCAACCTTATTGGTTAGGTACTAATGTTTTCCAAAACTCATTTCAGCCGCTACTTTATTTTACTTCAATAACTCCAATTTATATTACTTACCACAGTATCAATACGATAATTGGAAATCATATTACACAATTCTATGACCACGGCTTATATTTCGGTTCGACGCGATTCTGTTTCGGCGTGCAGTGGTACTGGGGGTAGCAATGCGCATTTGTCTGGCACAGACTATAATAGCTCGTTAGATTAGTTATTAAGTCTTAACTATAAGTTAGTTAACTGTTTTTTTATTATTATTAGTATTGACGTCAATAAGTGCCTGTAAAGGTTTACATTGAATAAATAATTTGACTTGACTTGACTTGACTTATTATCAACATAAACATAATCTAATATTACGATTATTATCCATGGGCACGAAATATTTTTTTTTTTTATAAATGAGGGAGGCAAATGAGCAGGCGGGTCACCTGATGGAGAGTAATCACCGCCGCCCATGGACACCCGCAAAACCAGAGGAATCGCAGACGCGTTGCCGGCCTTTAGGGGAGGAATAGGTTTAAGGAAGGAATAGGAATTGGGAGGAGGGGGGGGGGGAAGGGGCCTCCGGAATGGCATAATTAAATCGCAATTGGATCGTATTGTAATTGTTTGACACATTTGGTATTCTCTTACTCATATAAGAATACCAAATGTGTCAAACAATTACAATGCGATACAATTGCGATACAATTACGATTCAATTATGCCATTCGTAAATTAGCAGACTTGGGCCCCTGGTGTTGCAGGTGTCTATGGGCGGCGGAGATTACTCTCCATCAGGTGACCCGCCTGCTCGTTTGCCTCCTTCTATTTTAACAAACAAATAAAAAATAATAATTTGTGTAGTAAAGTGAAGAGCAATACTTTTTACTATTCATATTCCCGCCCATATTATTAAGATTCAATTTTGAACTAAGGCTAAAATTTTTACTGTAAAAAAAGATTTTTCAAAATGTTTGAAACAGAGCCTTGAATATTTTGTAGGCTCTCAGTTATCACGTCTAATAGCTTTAACCCATTCACGTCTTATTTCCGGGCATTTTGGAAACCTAAAAAAAGAATAATAAAAAGAATATTAGTAGGTAATATCGATAAAGCTTCGACACACAAATACGTACATCACTAATCATTATGCCAAAAACAAAGCCTTTAAATTACATTTAATTAAGGTTTAAAACCTGATTCTTATGAATAGTGTACGATATAGTATGATTTAGAATTAGCAAAAATTAATGCTTTGCCGTTTTAATTATTAAAATACTCATAGTAAAGCATACATATTAAGAGAAATCACTAACGTATGAAATGATAATTCCTGGTCTTTCACACCTCCTTTTGTTGTTCTTGACGAACAATAAACAGCTGAACAAGATATTATGTCAATTGTATATTACACAAATAACACAAACACTAAGATTTCTTAATATTTCACTATTATTTCGCACAATCCAGCAATGTTTTGACCTAGTAGTCGGTCATGAAATGACACGTCTCACACCGACGGTGCGTCGTTGCCAAACGTACATTAACTATCTCTTTTACTCATATCACTCTACAGTCATACAGACAGAGATACAAATACTTTACTTTGATACACGTATGTAAAAGCGGCAACGTCGTAAGACTCTGTCACAGACATATACTCTGTCCATGTAATATTTGGTCCGAGAACAGCACTGTGGGATGAAAAAGAGATGCGTGATGCGACGTAACAGAACCGTTTTTGGCTAGGTACTGTTTGACAGTTGGCCGCACTTAACAGCACACTGAGAATTTGGATTTTGTGAATTTTCTGAATTTTACGTGAAATCGTGAATATTTTTGAGAAATAGTGCTTTAGAAACATGATGACTTTTTCAGTTATTGATTGTTGTACAATACAGCGAAATAATTTCATAAAATGTTCATTTCACAGGTAAATTATTACAAACCGACACCTTCTTACCTAGGATTTATTTATGCCAATACGCCAATGACCTTATGTGCAATACGCTTTGAATTTTAACCTGAAATGTGATAATTCTCTTCTATAAACTTTTATTTATGTAAGAAGCAAAGATAGAATATACATAATGCAGAATAAACGAATAACTTTTGTGTAAAGAAATAATTTTCATTTTACACTAGGGCTGTATCAAGTTATCGAAATTTCGTGTCCGCTGTCTATCACGTAAACGAATATGTATTATTGTTATTAAAGTACCTATATGACGTTTAGATATGAATTACCTGGGAATGTAATCACATTTAGTTAAGATACTTAGCCGATCCATAGGTATCAGTTTTTGACTGTTAGGATAGGTAATAACATTAGTAGGTAATTTATGTATCTTTTAGATTTCCTACTAACTTGGATACTAAAAATACATGGCTTAGGCTAATTGATCGTCCAAACTGGATTCCCAAGAAAAGTTCATGTTTTCAAATGTTCCAGTTTTTATTTTGAAGAAAAATATTTACAGACGCGAGGAGCGAAACGAATTTTGATGAAATTTGCAATTCAATTCAATTAGTTTACTTCCAGGGCCCATCATTTCTTTCCACCATGTTTTTTTGACTTATATTAAAACCTTAGATTAAAACTTTTGTTTTAATCTAAGATTAAAACATTTAAAACCCACTATGATTATGGTAATGTCAAAGTAGACTTCAGTACGAAATCAATAAGCTTCATCGATACTTTATCGACAGATAAATGACGAAGTCGATAAGTGTACAACACTAAGCCGCCATGTTTAGACGCGGTAATACCTAATAGGTATACACGTTTTTTTCGTAGGTATGGCAAATCCATTTGAATAACTAATCTAATGCTGGATTTACACGGAGCCAATACTTGAGACAATCCAATAAGCCAGTCCAATATTGGCATCGTGTAAATAGAGACAGTCCACTACATTGGATTGTCCTCAAGGCATTTTTGCTTAGCATTGGCATTGGCTTATTGGACTGGCTTAGTGGATTGTCTCAAGTATTGGCTTCGTGTAAATCCAGCATAAGCTGCAGACTGACTGACACTGACATTTTTTTTTAAATATATATTTGTTCCATGAAGGAACAAGCTAAGATCAGAGACCATACTGCCTAGTCATTAGTTTTTTTTTTTTATTTTTTTCCCTAGATGATAATGAGTGGTGATTAAGATGATGAATGATAAATGATATTCCCCAAGTCCTCAGTAAAGATGTGGTAAGGTGGGGCTTTACTAAGATTTTACGCGGACTTCTTGAGAGAATTTGAAAAGTGATGTTGCACTGTTTTGTTTCATTTGCCAACACTCATGCACGTTCACAAACACTTAACGGTTAATAATCCACTATTATTTCACATAAATGTTTGAAAAAACACAAATTTTAGAAAATAAAACAAAACTGCAGACTTAATGCTCTAAGCTGTAGACATGACGCTTCACTTTCCCGTCAAGAAGTCCCTGACACTGACATTGACATGATATTGACAATTTGACAATTGCAACCAAACCATTGAGGTATACCTAATGAGATGGCATACCTACAAAAAAAAACGTGTGTAATAGATGTGAAGCAGGTTACTAACATTTTCTAGCCTAGCGGCTAGAAACTGCTTTTTTGGCTTATCATTTCTAGCGATAACTAGCGGCTGGAAACGGCTGCTTAAGTTTCATTGATATATTTTCATGATTTTGTTTTTAGTTTTTGGCGTTTCTCTTTTGATTTATTTATTAGAGGATACATTTAACTTAAATATATATAAATAATGACATTTGCATATCTATTATGTGTTAAAAACTGAAAATTCTCATACAAAATGTGACACAGCAGTGTTATTACATTGCTGTCTAATAACACTGCTGTGTCACATTTTGTATGACTAGGTATTTTAATAATTTAATGGGCGATTTTCCTAGATCCAAAAAAAAAAAATTTGGTCCGTAAATGACTTCATAGATGGCGCTTAGCATAGATTAGTATGGCGCTTAATAAAAGGCGAGTCCATAAAGAACAAGTGTATGGCTACGTAATATTTATTCCATTCCAAAGTAGAAATAGGTCCTGGAGATCCTGAGTAAAAATTTGTAAGTACTATTTTTTTATGTTTTTGATAGACAAGCAAAAGTGTAGAATTTATTACAGCTCTTAGGTAGGAACGGGTCGGCTTTCATAAAACGCCATCTATCGAGTATTTATGAACTAATTTTTATTTTTTAATTTGGGCTGTCAGAAAATCGCCCATTGTGAATAATGTTTTGGAAACTGGTATTTATCCATGAAATAAGTGTGGACAGATACCTAGTAATAGCAGGGAGGTCACTCCGTAGTGTAAGTACGTTCGGTCGGCGCGCCTCCGGGCAGGCGTATGGCAGTAGGTTGCCGCTCGGTGTTATTTAGTAGATATTACTTACTTAATAAAAAAAGAAAAGGAAAAGACGACTTGTCACCCCCGCCACCCCGCGCGCGCTCGAGTCGCCACGATCGAGTGCGCTCGCGCCGCGCGCGCCATTGAATTGAAATACCGACTTACGACTTTACGAGCCATTACTTTCACACGGGCGGGCGGGGGGCGGCGCGTAGGCGCGAGCTGGCGCGGCGCGACTTGTGATGATAGACTTGTGAAAACTAACTATTGTTAAACTTTTTTTTATACAGTAGCACTTAGTATGTTACGTTATTTTGTTTTTTTTATTAACATAGAAGACAACGTTAATACCTACCTACTAATTTACTTAACTCAAAGACGTACAGAAAGAAGTGGTGTATGAAAATTATATGAATAAAGGTACTTAGCTAAATTAGTTTACTATGGATCTAATCGTCATGATAAACCAACAACAACTCGAAGTACCTACTGTCCGTGCCGCGCCCGCCGCCGCCGGCCCTCGCTAGCGCATGGATTCGCGGCACACCGGCGGCTACACTCCGTGTACAGTCACGAGCAATAATATGTAAACAAATGTATCACTTAATACAATGGAATAACAGTCAAAGTTTATACATATTGGTGCTCGTGACGTACGTGAGAGCTCGAACGCCGGTGATATAAAACGGAACGTATAAACGCTAGGGTTGATTGATACCGAAATAGAATTTGGACTTGTGCAAAGAAGACGTATATTATTATGTTACATAGTACCTATGTTATGTAATGTAAACCTATGCAAGGATAATTAAGTAGGAAAGTGAAAGATAGGTCGTACGGATGATAGGTATAGACGGATAACGTACTACCCTACCTTTACTTCTTACGATTTTATATTAATTCTCGTAGTAGTATTAGCAGTTACTCCATTAATTAAGTAAGTACCTACCAACCTAGTTAGGTACTTGAAAATTGTAATAATATAGGTACTTAATAATTTTTAGGTGACAAGTAGAATCTTCGATCAACAATACTAACTAGATGTCAGGTCGGCGCTAAAAATGTGTCTCGGTAAATAACAGCTCAATGGGCGATTTTCCAAGATCAAAAAAAAAAGAAATTGGTTCGTAAATGACTTCATAGATGGCGCTTAGCATAGATTAGTATGGCGCATGGTAAAAGGCTGGTTCATGAAGAGCACGTGTATGGCTGCGTAATATTTATTCTATTCCAAAATAGAAATAGGTTCTGGATGTCCTGAATATAAATAGGTAAGGACTTACTATTTTTTTATTCTTTTGGTAGACAAGTAAAAGTGTAGAATTTATTACAGCCCTTAGGTAGGTACGGCTGGTGGCCGGCTTTTATAAAACGACATCTATCGGGTGTTTTAGAACTAATTTTTACTTTTTAATTTGGGCTGTCAGAAAATCGCCCATTGAGAAGTGAGCTTTTATTTTGTTTAATTTGCTTGAAACACGGCCAATGTAAACACGTTCACAACACCGCAATGTGTATTTAAAAGTAGCAAAAATAATGCCCAAGAAAACAATTTAACGGCCGGAGTATCTTACATTCGGTAAGTACCTACATGTAGAATAAATTATATTTTAAGCTTTAAACTGACAAATAACATTAAATGTTAAACACAATTACCGATTTTAACCCACCACGCTACAAATGTTTAGCCAACGTTGACCAATAGACGCGCGCGCCAACATTTGTGTTACAGAACAGTGGACGCAAGGAGTGAGTGAGAGATTAGAAGATTTGTGACTTTATTACTACTAGGTGCCATGGTTGTAATTAGGTTGAACTTAAAACTGTTTTATAACTTTTGTCTCAGTTCGTTAGTAAAGAAATATAGCTGTATAAGTATATATTCACGTGGACAGAATTTAGCTTTGATTTTGTACGTGACGCGTTATCTAATTGGTATTGTTGATCGAAGAGTAGAATTGATATTATAATACTTAACTAAGTAAAGGTATCTCGTGCGTAGACATACAGACGCGGTGGGACTTTGTTTTATAATAAGTAACTAGGTAGGTAGTGGTATAAATATAATGATAATAAGAGTAGGTACCTAGGTACCTATTTCAAACGTCAAGAGTGATTTAGGTACTTATATACTACGTGTATTACAGGAATTAGGCAATAGAATATTTATATAACATAGGTACCGTAAAATGGGGTGACTTTGAATAACGGGGCGACTTTGATTAGAGCTTCCGTTTTTCACTTTTTAAATTCTAATTTAATAAGTTTTGAACGTATCGTTTTTGTTCTGTTTGTAGTCTTAGTAGCCTTGACAGATCAGCCATTGTTTGCAGATGTCAGCGACGACGCGACAGTGCGCTATAATACAATGATTTCGATGTAAAATAAAATCCCGAGCTTGTAGATAAATTTTCGTGAAAAAAGTAGTCTAAAAAACTTCTTATGTGTGGCCGTAAGTATAAAATGGGAGATTTTATGACAGCCTAAATTAAAAAATATAAATATGTTCAAAAACACTTGATAGATGGCGTTTTATGAAAGCCGAGCCGAGCCGTACACAAATGGTGCACTTTTGTTTGTCAACCAAAAATAAAAAAATAGTATTTTCATTTCAGGACCTATTTCTATTTTTCTTCGTTCACAGTTTGACAGTTGCACAATATTAATATCTTCCAAAGAGATTTAAATAGTAATAGAGCGGCTATTATACACTTTTTCATACAAAACTTTGAGCTGGTGCTCAAGTTACGCCATCTTACGTTGAAAGTCAAAACCTTATATTAAGAATATTTTGAAGTATAATAAGAACAATTAGAATAAGTTTTACCTACCCCACGGTAGGTGTCGCTCTGCGGTAGGGATGTTCCGTTATAAAATTCGACAAATCGATAATTTTGATGAAGATTAACGAAAATCAGCATTAACAACATTTGAACAAGCAAGTAACAATTAGGGAAGGAAATGAAAATTCCGGTATTTCAAATACCATCTGTTTAGTATTAAAGTGTTACCTTATTAAAAATTCAACAACTAATTATAAAACAATGTGAAATAACGTAAGTACCTAGTAGCTAGTAGTGACAACATTCATTTTTTGAAGTAAACCCACCCCCGCTATCACATATCCTAGGTAAGGATTATTATACACTCCCGTATACCAAAATCAAGTGAGTCTACTTCAAACCATATCTAACATTTTTGTGTGATTGGATTTCCGAATCAATTCATAGGAGTGATAAGGTAAATGGCTGACTTCAACAGATTAACACGAGTTAATCCATATAGTGTTTCATTATATTTATTTATAAAATATTTTTCATAAAATACCTAAGCAAACATAGATATAATTAAGTCCACATTGCACAGTGTTTCCAAATGCTCAAAATTCGGACGCCGTCCTTTTCATTACGAATCTCGAAAGAGTAAAGTGTAAAAAATGCAAAATTGAAACTCTTGCGTTCCAATTTTTCTTAGTTATAGAGTAATTAATTTTTGAAATATGCCTCTTTTTTGTACCGGTAAATCGAAAAATAATTATCATAAGAGATATATACACGTTGAAGACATATTTATTATGTATTGTATATGTAATAGATGAATTTAAACTTTAAATACTTTATTCGGTTCTGAACTTCTACAGCACGTGTTTCGAACAAAATTAATTAATTTCATTTTTTTTTTAGAATAGAATAGAATAGAATAGAATAGAATAGAACATTTTATTGCATAACTGTTACATTGTATCTTATTACTAGGTGTAATTGTAATAGTTGGTCCTAACAGTTACCCATATCGGGCATTACAATAGTTATTACAAAGTTATATATACTTATATATAACTATAAGATAACCATGCCATATTAATTAATTTTTACATAATCGAGTATAATCCAGGAGCATTGTATAATATATTGAATATAAATTAGAGATAATCATGCCATATTAATCAATTATTACCTACGTAATATAATCCAGGAGCAATGTAGGTATAAATATTAAATAAAAATTAGAATAACAAATTAACAACAATAGCTATGTCAAAATTACAATTATATAAAAGCAAAATATTCGTGCAGGTCATAAAATACATTACAAAATAGCCATTCCTTTAACGTTTTCTTAAAAATATGCTCAGGAACTTGTTTAATATGTATAGGTAATTTATTGTAAACACAGACAGCAGACACGTGGGCACTCTTTTCAAAAATAGCCGATCTAACTCGTGGTAAATAAAGGTCATCAAAATATTTTCTAGTCGTTTTTCTAACTTTCATTTTAGACTTCTTTGGAAATATATGATTGTTACTTCGTACAAATAGGCAAATTTCTAAGATATATATGGCGGTTAAAGTTAATATCTTTTTCTCTTTAAAAATGGCACGCAAGGACTCGTCATATTTTATTCTAAATATTGTTCTTAAGCATCTTTTTTGTAACAGGAAGGTACTATTTACATTGACTGAGTTACCCCAAAATATTATCCCGTAGCTTAGGACGGAATAAACGTTTCCATAGTAGGCGTTGATCGCTACCTCTACAGATGATACGTCAACCAACACCGATAAAGCGTAACACAGGCCATTGATTTTTTTATTAATTTTTTCAATATGGAGTTTCCAGTTTAAATGACTATCTAAGACTATGCCCAAAAACTCTTTATTTTCGACTTCATCTATTTTTGTGTTGTTAAGTTCAATATTTAGATCAAGTGAATCCCTTTTGTAGTTTCTAAATTGAATATAATTAGTTTTTAGTAAATTTACTGTCAAATTTAAAGAATTGAGCCAATTTGTTAAATTATTTAATGTCTGGCATATATCATTTTCAAAGTCACTCAAACTGACATCAACATTTCTTACGAATAAAATTGATGCGTCATCTGCAAACATTACACACAAGTGTTTAGTAATATCCGGTAATTCGTTTATATATATGAGAAACAAAAGAGGCCCTAAAATGCTACCCTGTGGAACTCCCATAATTATACTTTCCAGATTTGATTCGACCACTTCGAGTGATTTGGTCTCTTTGTTAAATATTGTCAGCCCTGTTTTTTGCATTCTATTACTAAGGTATGACTGTAAGAGGTTTAAAGAGCCACCACGTACACCAATATGATGTAGTTGCATCAATAATATTGAATGATCGACACAGTCAAAAGCTCTTGTCATATCAATCAAGAGAGCAGTACAATCTGTTTTGTTGTCAATTGCCTGCCATGCTTTACTCAATAAACAAAAGGCAGCCATGGAAGTTGAAGAGCCTTTTCTAAATCCAAATTGAGATTCACTAAGAATATTTTGTTTGTTTAAAAAACTAAGTAGTCTGGCATACAGTAATTTCTCAAATATCTTCGAAAATGCAGGTAGGATAGCAATTGGTCTATAATTACAAGCTAGGCTCTTTGAGCCCTTTTTATGCAGCGGCCTAATAATTGAAATTTTTAAGTTATCTGGAAAACAGCCAGTCTCAAACATCATATTTGCAATATAAGCCAAGTGTTCTGCTATAAATTCTATGCTAGACTTAACTACTTGAATTGCTATTTGGTCATTTCCACAGCTTTTTTTATTTTTAAGCTTTTTTACACATTCGACAATTTCACTTTTGCTTGTAGGTTTTAAAAAAATGCTATTGCAGGCATCCTTGGAGCTTGGTTTATATAAATTACGTTTATTTAGATTCATGCTTTGGGTTACAAAAAAATTATTAAGGTAATCTGCTATTTCTTGGGGGTTCGTAATATCGCGACCTTTACTATGTAGATGTTCTATTGATTGCTTTAGCTCGTTTTCCGGTGAAGTATGTAGCTTTATCAAACCCCAAGTGGCCCTCGTTTTATTTGTGCTTCTTTTAATATAATCTAAATTAGACTTCCTCTTAGAAAAAGTTATTACCTTTTTCAACTTTGTCTTATATGTTTTATAAGCATATATATTATTTATCGTTTTTTTTACTTGTAGTTTCTTGTGAAGCTTTCTTTTTTGTTTACTAGATACTCTTATACCTTTAGTTATCCAATTAGGCTTTTGCTTGTAAGTAATTTTTACTTTTTCTACGGGAATACAAAGATCATAAATTAATTGAAATATAGCAAGAAACTCATTGTAAGCGGAGTTTACGTCACCTTGCTTATACATTTCGGCAAAACTGATTTGTGAGATATACCAGTTAAAAATTGGTAAGTTGTTATCAATTTTTCTTCTATACTCATACCAGACCTGACAGACAGTTTTTGGCCTAAAAGGAAGTGTTATAACCTGACCAGTGTGGTCAGAAATACCATTATTTAAAATTTTTACCTCATATTTTTTTAGATTAGTTAATATGTTGTCTATACACGTGCTGGAGTTTGCTGTTATGCGTGTGGGTATGTTTATTGTGCAAACAATGTTGTAACTGGACAATAACGATAAAAAAAGTTTTGTATTTTTATTGGATTCCAATATATTAATATTAAAATCGCCCACAAGAATTACTTTTTTGTTTATTTTTCTGGACTGACGGAGAATCTTAAATAGAACAATATCGAGTTGAGTTAAGAAAACATTTATATTGCTATTTGGGGGTCTATAGATACAGATTACGGTCATATTTAGATCTGGCATTATTATACCACAACATTCAAATACTTTATCCACCGCGACATCATTTAGCCAGTCTAGTTTTTTATAATCCAATGTCTTTTTCGTATATATACAAACACCACCTCTACTAGTCTGACCCCTACAATAATGAGATGCTAGAGAATAGTCCTTAAAATCAATACAATTTAAATCAGAGGTCTTTATGAAAGTTTCCGAGAAACATAGAACGTCTAACTTGTTAATCAAAGATTCAAAATAAATTTGTAGATCATTATATTTCGTTCTCAAACTCATAATATTTTGATGCAATATTTGAAAACTATTATTCTGTGTTACGAAAAAATTCCTCAGCTTCCGTTTGTGTGCCTACTGATATCAAATTATATTTATTCCGATGGGTATTTATTTTTCCTTCCTTTAATTTAAAAATGTAGTCATTATAGTTACGTATATACTCTTTGTTTAAAATTGTTTTCAACAAATTCCTACACAAGTCAACAAGCCTGAGATAAGTTGAGTAATGTCTGCTATATGTGTATCCAACTAAAGTAGCCCATTCAAATTGGTTACAAATATATCTATACATGTTTTGTAATACTTTTCCATTCATATTAGCATGCCTAAAAACCTGAGACAGAATAACATTAGTATTAGATAATTTATTTATGTAATAATATAAGAAGCTTTGCAATTCCATAGGATTTATATCATTTGATCCTCCGATTATAATAACATAGTCCGATTTGTTCAATGCATGACAATAAGATAAGCAGGAATTCAACAATTGATGAACCTTAGCACCGGGCATTACAACAGAAAAAACTTTAAAACAACTGCCTAAGAGAGACTGCAGTAATTTGCAAGTGCCCTTTCCTTCGTCATCACCAAAAATAATAATTTTATGTTTAGGACATCTAACATTTTCACAGAATTTATTTTCTCCAAAGTTTTAAGGATTCGGCATTTTGTTTTCAAAGGATAATATAGTATAGGACATACACTAAATACACAAAAAAACCAGATGCCTAATCCATAGAATTTTGGAGATACAATATATTTTTAATTTTAGTCAGGGTTGTCACGTTATTTGTTTTTGATTTACCGGTATTTCACAAATTTTGTATTTCGCGTGTTGAAAATTTTAAACCTGTTTCGTAAAGTAGACTTATTTGTTATAAGTGAATAAATATTAGTCGTTTTTTAGAAAATACCTTCCGAAAAACATTTTAATCGATTAGTTTAATATTACGTTTGTGTTCTCATATAAAAAATCTAATCACTATCTGTGTTTAATACTAGGTCAATTTCATTATCTTCTAAAATTTGTTTTTCGTCAGCTGTATAAGACATGGTATTTTCCATAGGGACATATTAGATTGAGCATAGAAATTAAAGGATCTGAGGATTCCAGGGCCCGGTGAAAGAGATCTAACATTGTAAGTTCTCGGCTCATTTTTCTAGTATGGTGCTTCCGGTCGCTTCTTCAAAACTTATTCCGGTATTCTGCGCCTTGCTCAGAAAGCATACTTATAGGCAATGTCGTGGATTCTATTGTATTCTTACCATGCACTAATATTTTATACTTTAGTAGTTCATCATAAATCATCATAGTTATAGGTATATAGCTGTAGTGCAGCAGCTAAGGCGTCCTTAAGAAAGGGTATTAGCCACAATCTACCAAACTAAAACAAAGAATTTTTTCGAAACTTAATTATAAACAGTCCTACAAGGTCACTGACATGATCTGGTCATTTCAAATTATGTATTTTACAACGATACAAAATAAAATATAACTAATACCAGCTGTAGTGCAGCAGCTTAGGCGTCCTTAAGAAAGAGTATTAGCCACAATCCACCAACTTATAACAAATATTTTTTTCGAAACTTAATCATAAACAGTCCAACAAATATAACTAATACCGGTAGTTGTTTTTTTTAAGTTTATGACAACCCTAGGACGTAAGTTACCGGTATTGGTTTTAAATGCATTTCACAGTGAAGTTCCATGGAATAGGCATCTTGTTTTTTTTGTGTATTTAGTGTATGTCATAAACTACGAGTATATTATCATTTGAAAAAAAATGCCGAATCCTTAGAACTTTGGAGAAAATAAATTCTAAAAAAAACGAAATTAATTAATTTTGTTCGAAACACGTGCTGTAGAAGATCGGAACTGAATGTAGTATTTAAAATTTTGATTTCTCTATGCACCTACATAATGAATATGTCTATAACGCGTATATTTCTTTTACGATAATTATTTTTCGATTTTCCAATACAAAAAAGAAGCAATTTTCAAAAATTTATTACTCGGTAACTAAGAAAAATTGGAACGCGGGAGTTTCAATTTTGCATTTGTTACACTTAACTCTTTCGGGATTCGTAATAAAAAGGACGGCGTCCGAATTTTGAGCATTTGGAAACACTGTGCATTGTTATAATGAAAACTCGCAATCGCAAGTATCAAATTATTTTTGTCGATCCTAATCTGTTATTTTGAATGAATTGAATGAAATATCATTCCATAGATTTATTTGATGCATTATCATTAAACACCAATGTCATAACGGATGTGTGTATATGTTTAATTTAGACATCCTATTTTCTTATATATATCCTTTCAAAGTCTTATAAGTTTAACGTAAGTTACGTTAATATTACTATATTTTGATTAAACGATCATCGCGTGATATTGTTACACAGCATAACAGTCCCCCAGCGCAACTTTCATTCATCATCATCATGAATCAGAATATTACTACTTGTATAAAACTGAAACTTACGATATAAAAATATTATCTATTTATAACATAATCGATAAATACAACGACATGACTTGAACACCACTAAATCATCTACTTCCGCTTCGACAAATGTGGTGAACTACTAGTGACATCATAAAAGTACTTTTGCTTTTCACCACTAGAGGTCAGCATAGGGCAACGGTAAATGCTCTAGAATAATTTATTGAAAATTATTAATACAGTCTGATTATT
The DNA here is from genome assembly GCA_963921215.1 of Scoparia ambigualis. Lineage (NCBI taxonomy): Eukaryota > Metazoa > Arthropoda > Insecta > Lepidoptera > Crambidae > Scoparia > Scoparia ambigualis. The sequence goes on along the minus strand of OY992522.1, from coordinate 23,457,233 downwards.
GGATATACAAAATACTTACGAGATTAAGCCGTAATCACAACTAGCCGTTTTTCCATATCGGAATTTGCAGTATCGCAATACGCAATTTGGCCACAGTCGTATAATAATACGTCTGTGAATTTGGCATATTTTCTAGGAAGTGTATAGAGTGCCACAAGCGGCACTGTATCTCCATCGGATAAGGAACCGTAAGTTTTGCGGTATAATAGTGACACCGCCTAAGCTGCCGTAATGTTTTTGTTAGACAACAGAAATACTAGCTGCCTTACTCCTGTAGGTCACGTGATAGGTTAGATATTGAAGACAATCGGGGTGCGCAGCGTAGCGATTGTCTTGAATTTCGAGGTTATTTTTTGACGTGACAACGTCTTAAATTAGGTTGCGGCTGGGAGTCACTTATGAAAAAGTGTAACGCTCGGTAACGTTACGATGAGTCACCGAACGAGAGAGAGGCCCGCCGAATGCCTTGCGTCTCTCTCCCACTCAACTATGATCGGTCTGCATATTTGTTTTAAATATAATTCTTTTTATAAATAAATGTTTTAAATTGTTACTATTATTTCATCCTTCTTCCTACTATACGAATGAATATTCACATTAAAATTATTTTACCACTCAAAGTCGTTGTCACTTTACAGGCAACCAATTTTTTTTATTAGACAACAGAAATCTAATTCCTAAAAAAAATATCTTATGAATATTATGTCGTCTGAACATTATGACAAATAAAAAATATGTTACGGTTCCCGAACCGATTGAGATAGAATGCCGCTTGTGGCACTCTATACGCTTCGAACTAGGATACCGTCAAATTACGGCATCGTAACCGATCGTACAGTCACCAGCATTAAGATGTGACTATTGACGGCCTGCAAAAATATCTGATTATTGGTGGAAGGCATATACACCGAGATTTTTGACCCGAAAACGTTATAATATAAAAATAGTGTTGTACCTATTTATGAAATAATAATCGCTTTACGAGCTTAGTAAAAAAAATTATAAAAGTGACTTTTTGTCGAAAACACATAGTAACGTTCTCTCATCTACTCACTACACCGTGACCCCTATGAACTGCCGGCCGGCCGCCTGCGCCGGCGGCGGGGCGGGGGGTAGGCGGAGCGTTTGAAGCACGTTTGAAGAGCGCCTCGGTCATTGACTTGCGTAAGATCGTCCGGTACTAAGGGCTCTTACATTTTTTATGAATATTTTTTTAATGATTTTATTATGCTTATATTTTTAGTTTTACATGCTAAATAGCTTCTACTGATGATAAACGTGAACAGGGTTTCGGCTCCAAAACCAATGAAAAATCTCAGTGTATATGCCTAAAATATGCCTTCCACCAATGATCACATATTTTTGCATCATCACATCTTAATGCTGGTGACTGTACTATGTTGCCGCTTGTGGCACTCTATTCACTGCCTACACTTTGTACTAGGATGCCGTAATGACGGCATCGTAACCGATTGTACTAGAATGCCGCTTGTGGCACTCTATCCACAGCCTATTTTCTATTGTTTACGTCAAATTCGTTCACGCCTAAACACGACTGCACTAGAGGGCGCAAAACATAAAACAAAAAAGTATTCTACTTTGTGCATCAAACTGAGAGACTTGTTACCACTTGGTAATAAGTTGTGGATTAAAGTTTTGATCTCTTTGTCCTGTCTAGTAATAGCACAGAATAACTATTAAATACCTAGTTTAAAAAATGTCTTTGTTATTTTCTGATACCATTAAGCAGCCATACTCGTGCTCTAAATGGACTCGCCTTTTATTAAGCGCTATCTATGAAGTCATTAGGAACCAATTTATTTATTTTTTGATCTCGGAAAATCGCCCATTCATAGTAATGATAATAAGGTCATGTTATTTTGACAGGCTTTGCATAATCGACAAGGTTTTTTTTTACCTAAGTCGGCCATTTTGTATTGCACAACGAAATCTGTTACAATGGGCTACTTTGACTAGAGCCACGGGGCGACATTGATAGTTATTAATATCGCCCCAATGGGTATTGTTCTAGAGATATACTTGAAATTGTATTGAATTACAAAGTAACCCCAACTTTTTTTTTAGGTTCCTAGTGATGGTTCGCACATACAAAAAAGTTGCGGGAAGTCGCAACTATAAGAATTATACAGACGAGGCACTTGAAGAAGCCTTTGCGAAGATCACCGATGGTGATCTTTCTATTTTTGCTGCTTCTTCGACATATTTACTAATTCACATGTTTCTATTACGATCGTACCTCAAGTAAAAATTATTATTACACGATATTTTTAATCAGAAATGCATAGTTTTACTTAAAATGCCACTATTTGCTATTATAAAATGCCAATATCAACTTCGCCCCTTTTGTCAAAGATGCCCCGACAGACTTCAAAACCCAATAATTCCTAAAATACATTATCAAAACAATTTTTTTTTGTGTTAAATTCTAAATTGGGGTTACTTTCGATATCAATAATAAAAAAATCGGGTATCAAAGCAACCCCATTTTCAGTCTAAAGTTGATAGGCCACATTTAATATTTTTTCTCCAAACAAATCAAGCCAAAATTTTTGATTAAAAAAAATAAAAAAAGTTTGAAATGAGTCTTCACTAAGATTTTTTTTACATTTCTAGTACGTAAATTGAATGAAATAGAAGCCTTTCAATTTATACATTGATCAAAGTCACCCCATTTTACGGTACCTAATTTTCTGGATCGCTAGGCAATGAGAAGAAACTTTTATCAGTTTGTTTTTGGTTATTAACACAGCCGTATCAATAATGAAAACCGAGCATGATTACTCGTGCGTGTAATCGTAGGTCAGTCCGTGCGTGCGTTGTGCAATACAAAGTCACAGACGCTCGTTCGCTCGAGTCTCGACTCAGCCTTCGGCTGAGGGCGGTCACAAGAATGCCCGCTCCACCCCCGCGCGCCGCGCAAGACCCACGCGCAAATCCAGACACCCACACATAGAGACACGATATCGAATAGAAAGTATCGATACTGTACTCATGAGTAGTATCGAAAAAAAAATATCGTACTCATAAAAGTATCGAAACAAAAGTATCGATACTCAAGGTATCGAGTACTTTTTTAGGGCCTAACTATGGCCCTAAAAAGTATTCTTCGATTAATCAATCTCAGATCGCCATCCATAGATAGGCCCTAAAAAATTACTCGATACCTTGAGTATCGAAACAAAAGTATCGATACTCAAGGTTTCGATATGTAGTGCTCAATCAATCCAGTGAATCGATATTTCAATATAGAAAATCGAAATTCGATTTTTTCAGTTTTGTTAAGGACCATAAAATGATTTACAGCTAGTTGAACGTACTCAAACACATGTAATCATAAATAATAGTTTTCCGCTAAATTACTTAGAAACTCACGACATGGCTGTGTGCTTAGTTTGCTTCGCTTCTTTTTAATAAATTAAAGCAATATTGTGAATACAAACTCTAAAATAAATCGATTTTTAAGAGATCGATCTTTTAGGGTTCGATTTTTTTGTGAATCGATTAATTAGATTGCGATTCGAATATATGTAAAAATCGTTTTTTTTAAAAGAGTCGCCATCCCTAGGCCTATGCCTAATGCGCATCGAATGACAGCCTTTTCATCAGCGTAGGTAGGTCAACCAAACCTATGTTTTGTCTTCAGTTTATCAAAGATTTATTCGATACGATACTTGTCAAAAAGTACTCATATGAGTAAAAGTATCGAATACAAAGTATCGAGTACAAAAGTATCAGTATCGATATGAAAGTACTCGATACCACAAAGTATCGATACTTTTTTCGTGTCCCTACCCACACATAGCCGCGAGCGATTTTACGAGCACACATGCTTTAGTGTCGCTTCTTTTTATTATGGGTTATTGGTTAATAAAAGGAAACCGGACTTCAAAGTAAATCAACTATATAATAAGTAAAAAGTACAAAGAACGCCATATTGAGCAGAGCGTGGGGACCGAGAGAGAGAAGTTATTTAGGCGGGCTGTCAACATGAATTTTTGACAATTATGACATAGACAGTTGACAGCTATAAATACTGTATGCGTTCCAATATTATTGTCTATTACTATTATCTTTTTGTAACACCGAAGGGTGTTACAAAAAGATAGCTCTCGGAGCACGGAGCTCTCGGAGCTCGGAGTTGGCACGCATTCTTCAATTACAATACTTTTATTTATTTATATCATCTTAGGAAATTTCACATACATACTTACTATCTATACTATTTATCTATCTATGAATTTAATTATTTATCAAACTACACAACTTGTTAAACACTTCTTTATTTAAACCTTTAGTAAATATATCCGCTATTTGTTTCCCTGTTGTTACATATCTTAACTCTACAAAATTATTTTCTACCTTGTCTCTAACAAAATTATATTTCAAATCAATATGTTTTAATCTTTGATGTTTTTCAGGATTTTTGGCAACATGAATAGCTGACTGATTATCAATATAAATCATAAAATTATTACAACCTACGCCAATTTCTTTTAATAAATTGTAAATCCAACAACCTTTAGCTACCCCTTTTGCTAATGCCATATATTCTGACTCTGTAGATGATAGAGCAGTACATTGTTGCTTTGAGCTGCACCAAGATACTGTGCAACCAAAAAGCTTCATGATGTACCCTGAAGGTGACTTTCTTTCCAGCTTATCTCCAGCCCAATCTGCATCTGTATATCCTACTAGTATATCCTTAGAATTTCTTTTGTAAATTAATTTGTAATCCAATGTTCCTTTGATATATCTCAGTATTCTTTTTAACGCCTTCCATAAGTTTTCATCTGCATAAAGTTGATATCTACTCAGATACCTAACAGCAAAACAGATGTCTAGCCTTGTGCCTGTCTGCATCTTTTTACCATATCATTGTTTTTGGCTGGTTCAGTTGATAGTACCAAGCCTGTCTCTATAGGTGTCATCGCCAGTTTACATTCTTCCATTCCATACTTCTTAAGTAGATCTTCTAAATACTTTCTCTGATCTAGTTCAAGTCTGTCTTCTTCTTCTGTGATATTGATTCCTAAGTATTTCATTTTCTTATTTCCCATGTCAGTCATTTCAAAGTTTCTTCTTAGTGATTGTTACAGTTTATCAATGTCTTCCTATTTCTCTGCTATAATTATTAAATCGTCGACATATAGGAGTATGTAGAATGTTTTATTCGCTTTGTAGTACATGCAGTAGTCCGACTTGCTTCGAATAAACCCTTCCTCTTTCATATAATTATTGAGTCTGTTATTCCAGTTCCTTGGTGACTTCTTTAAACCGTAAAGTGACTTCTGTAATTTTACTACTTTTCCATCATATTTCTCAATTCCATTTGGTATCTTTATGTATACTTCTTCTTCTATAGTCCCATAAAGGAATGCACTCTTCACATCCATCTGTGTCATTTTCAAGTTGTACTTACAAGCTATAGATAAGAGTATTCTCAAAGTTGGCAATTTTGCCACTGGTGTGTATATGTCTGAGTGGTCAAAATCCTCTTCCTGTTGAAAACCCCTTGCTACTAGTCTTGCTTTATAAATATCTTTATTTTTCTCTCCTTTTTTCACTTTAAGAACCCATTTTGTATCTGTGACTTTCTTTCCTTCCACTGGTTCTTCTATTATCCATGTATTGTTTTTCTCTAATGCTGCCAGTTCTCTTTCTATTGCTTCTTTCCACTTGTATGAGTCTTCTCCTTTTATTGCTTGGTCATAAGTTAGTTGTTCTTCTGTGCATGCCTTTAATCCTGTATAGTAATCTCCATACTTCTGTGGCTTCTTGATCTCCCTTGTCCTAGTTTCTGTGGTTTCTCCACTGGTAACTCTCTAAAAGAACTTTCTTCTTCTGTTTCTTCACATGACTCATAGTACTCTTCTCTTCTGTGTCCAGTTCTTTCTTCTCCTTCTTCAAGTATATTACTCTCTTGCTGTATATTAGTCTCTCTTCTGTTAATTTTTTCTTTTCTATCTGTCTTCTGTAAGTCTCTTTCTGTTCTTCTGTCTTCTGTTTCTGTCTGTATATCTTCTGTTATTATATCATCCAAAGTTTCTATTTTATCTTCATGCTCTTCTTGTCTCCTGTCTTCTTGCTGCTGTCTGTGTCTTCTGTTTATGCTATTTGTGTCATCTTCACAATCAATGTGAACTATTCTGCTCTTCTGCTTGTCTTCTGTCTTTTCTTGGATAAATACCACATCTCTATATGTGTTGATTTCTTTGTTCTGAAAACATACTTTGTAACCTTTGCAATTTATCCCATATCCAACAATTATTCCTTTCTTGCTCTTTGCATCCCACTTGAGTCTTCTTTCCTTTGGTATATGTTCATAAACTTCTGTTCCGAATGTTTTCAAATCTTCTATGTTAAAACTTCTTTTATATAGTAATTTAAATGGTGTCTTGCCATGAACTGATGATTTACCTGTTCTATTCAACGTATAAACTGCTGTGCTAGTGGCTTCTGCCCATAGTTCCTTCTGTAACTTCTTTGCGTGGAGCATGGTTCTGGCAGCTTCTACAATGGTTCTCATCTCCCGTTCAGCTCGACCATTCTGTTCGGGTGTGTAAGCAACTGTGGTCTGGTGAGTAATCTCCTTTATTTTTAATTATTGACTTACCTCTTTGTTGACAAATTCTCCTTCATTATCTGATCTCATATTCTGAATTTTGTAACCACTTTCATTTTTAAATGTTATTATAAAATTTTGAATACTATTTTTTGTCACTTATTTTTTAGAAAATATACAAACCTGTAACCTGTAAAATCATCTTTGAATAACAAAAAATATTTAGAACCACCTATTGAATCTTTTTCTATTGGACCACACAAATCCATATGAATCAATTCTCCAGGTACACTAGCTCTGTTATCACTACTCTGAAAAGGTACCCTACTTTGTTTACCCTCCAAACATGCTGTGCATTGATCAGTCAACCCTTCATGTTTTACATTATTTTTGGTAAAAATTCCTTTACATAACCCATATTTTGATGTGCAAGCCGTTCATGCCATTCTACAATTGATGTTAAAGCCACTTCAGTATTAAATTTAATATTCATGTAATACAATTTACCCACTCTGTTTGCTGTACACATAACCTCTCTATTTTTAGTAAATTGACATCCTTCTTTTATTGAAGTCATATTATCCTTTATCTAAGCAACATGATACAGAAAATAAAGTTACTGTTAAATCTGGTACAAATAAAACATCCAACATCACATAAGGTGCATACACTTTGCCGTTGTACCCATTTAAATGAATTTTGCCTATACCCTGTACTTTCAGTTTATTACCGTCTCCTATTATGACAAATCTATTCTCTAATATATCTGTATAGTCTGTAAGTAACTCTCTTTTGAAGCACATATGTTCACTTGCCCCTGTATCTAAAACCCAATCTCTGTTTTAAATTAAATTGTCATTATTCAGGATAAAAGCATTGTGGTTACCTTTATTTTGTCCTTGCCGGTTTCTGCAGTCCTTGTATAAATGACCCAATTTTCCACAAAAGATACACGTACGCACTTTGCATTCTTTCTTGTAGTGTCCAGCTTTACCACAGATAAAACGCTTTTGTTCAGTTTTATTGTCCTGTAATTCTCCCGCACGAGGTTGTCGTCTTTTTTCAGTGTTTAAAATTTTACTGTAATTTTCTGTTGTTATTTCTTTTCGCCATAAGAGCCGATGATAATGGTATCCTTTCCTATACGCTCCTCTTCCACAAGCAATCTTGCTGTAAAATTCTTCATATTCTGTTCAGTTGCAGGTACTGATTCCCATACAGAGATAAAATGCCTGTATTTATCAGGTAGGCTCATGACAATCTTTGTGACTACCATCTTCTCAGAAAGTTCCTCTCCATTATTTCTTAGCTGATTGACAAGTTCCTCAACTTTGAATATGAATGCTGCCATTGGTTCCTCGAACTCCATGCTGTAAAACTTCTGTTGAATAAGATGTATTCGGACCTTAGATTTTGCTTCATAAATTGTGTTCAATTTCTCCCACATTTGACGAGCAGACGTGCATGCCAATAAGTATGAAAGTATCTTCTCTTCTATTCTAGTAACTATTATTTCTTGCGCTTTTCTGTCTACTTCTTTGTCTTCAGTGGACGACGTCTCTTTGAGTAACTGTTAAGAAGAAGGTGCAATATGTTGTATTATTCTCTATTACCTTTGTACTTCATTATTTTATGTTTCCTAGCAACTGTTGTTGATAGTTGACTCATAAACAAATTGTCATGAACAGAATATTTGTTTTATTTGTATTTCTTTAAAGTGGTAAGCTAAAATAGTCGCAGCCAGCGAAACCGCTAGAGAGGTAATATGGCTCACACAGATAATAAACTTTATGAAGACTGAGGTTGTGAAAGAGATCACCTCACTCTACATAGACAGTGAATCCGCAATAAGATTGGCTCAGGCACCGTCATATGAGACACATCATAGAATGAAGCACATAAGGCTTAGACATTTTTTTTGTAAGACAGTGTGTCCTAGAAAAGGATCTACGAGTTGAGAAAATCTCCACAAAGGATCAGCTGGCCGATTTCCTAACTAAACCTCTGTTTAAGCCTCGACTACAAGAACTCTGCAAGCTATCCGGAGCCTACATATGAAGAAACAACTACAGTTTCCTTGAGGAATGGGGATGTTAAGAAGAAGGTGCAATATGTTGTATTATTCTCTATTACCTTTGTACTTCATTATTTTACGTTTCCTAGCAACTGTTGTTGATAGTTGACTCTTATACAAATTGTCATGAACAGAATATTTGTTTATTTGTATTTCTCTAAAGGTAACGCGTCGTACCACCCCTTCGAACTCAGTACAATCATAATTTGGAACCTCCATAGTGCCCAGTTATTATCGTTTAGAAATAACGCGCCGTCTTTTCTTTCCATCTTCTATAAATCTCCTGTAGATTTCTTCTGTTATTTCCGTCTGTAATGACCCGGAAGTGGTCGTCGACTTCTGTTCTGTCTGGAGTACGCGTGCTCGGTGCCGGTAATCCTGATAGGTACACGGAGCTTTCTTCTGTCGTCTGTTAGTGTCTTACTTCTGTGATATCCATGACTGGGCCCATAACCTATTGTGGGTTATTGGTTAATAAAGGAAAACCGGACTTCAAAGTAAATCAACTATTTAATAAGTGAAAAGTACAAAGAACGCCATATTGAGCAGAGCGTGGGAACCGAGAGAGAGAAGTTATTTAGGCGGGCTGTCAACATGAATTTTTGACAATTATGACATAGACAGTTGACAGCTATAAATACTGTATGCGTTCCAATATTATTGTCCATTACTATTATCTTAATGGGCGATTTTCCGAGATCAAAAAAAAAAAATTGGTTCGTAAATGACTTCATAGATGGCGCTTAGCATAGATTAGTATGGCGCTTAGTAAAAGGCGGGTTCATGAAGAGCACGTGTATGGCTGCGTAATATTTATTCTATTCCAAAATAGAAATAGGTTTTGGATGTCCTGAATATAAATAGGTAAGTAAATACTATTTTTTTATTCTTTTGGTAGACAAGTAAAAGTGTAGAATTTATTACAACCCATAAGTAGGTACGGCTTTCATAAAACGACATCTATCGAGTGTTTTTGAACTAATTTTTACTTTTTAATTTGGGCTGTCAGAAAATCGCCCATTCATTCGTAACACTTTTCACGGTTCTTTTCACGGTAGTGTATATTTTCTTTGCCCGCTCGCGACAAATCTGGCGCACAGGCACAGTGCAGGATCTGCATCTGCCCACACTTATTTCATGGATAAATACCTATAAGCAAAACATGTCTTACAAATAAATTCTTTAAATAGTCCAAGACAATAACTACGCATTAAATAAGACGAGTCAAGAGAAAAAAAACCTCTATAGTTTATATACGTCAATGGTACTGAGTTTTGCCTCCACTGTCCAGTATTTCCTTTAACTTCATGGGTCCGAGTTTTCTACAATCACAATCACATGCGATGCGAGCGATTCATTTTCCAATCAACTCAACATGACATTCGGTTTACGGACTCTTTCTAAGCTAGCCGTCCCTATTGTTGGTAACTTAGTTTGTTTAGCTCGAGCACAAATAAGTACAATGTAAGTTCGTAAATTTTAATTATAACCTTTTTACTGTGTATATTATGCAATAGGTAGTGATTGTCAGGAACTTGCAAAATTACGTCAGATGTTTGACGAAATTGTTATCACTACGTATTGTGTTCTGTGTCACTAGGTATTATTCAGTATCGTAGTAGCCGGTAACCGGTGGAAATAAGTGATAAACATGTTTTGTTTGATTTTTCAGCAAAATGGCCGAAAATAATCCAGACTATAAGAGTGCTACATCTATTCACGATTTCACCGTAAAGAATATCAAAGGAGAAGATGTGAAACTTGATGTTTACAAGGGCCATGTTTGCATTATTGTTAATGTTGCATCGCAGTGTGGTTTGACCGCTAACAATTACAAACAGCTGAACGAACTTTTCGAGCAATATGCTGAAAGCAAAGGTACCTTTTCACTAAATAAAATTGTGAGTTCAATATCAAGCGATTGTAGGATAATATGTATTTTATTAGTTTTTTCTCTATAGGTCTGCGCATTCTTGCATTCCCATGCAATCAATTTGCTGGTCAGGAGCCAGGCAACCCAGAAGAACTTGTGTGTTTTGCATCAGAGCGAAAAGTGAAATTTGATCTCTTTGCAAAGATTGATGTCAATGGTGATTCTGCTAGTCCATTATGGAAATTTTTAAAGGTAAGATTTCTCATCTTTCTTGTTTAAAAATGTTACTGTGATAAAGCAAATAAAGTAGGTATTTAAATTATGATAAAATTGATAAAGTAAGGTACAAAGTTTGATTAAGCTGTTAGTCATCTTAGCAAAAATGTCACAACATTATGTGAAGTGTCATTTGTTACAGTGAAACCTCAGAATAACAACTAAAGCGTAGAAGGAGTGCTATGACATTTGAGTGGGCACTCCATTTGGTCACCATTAGAATTACATTTTTTTAAGTTGCTTTTGAATTTTAATAAATGGTGACCGGTTTTTTTTTCTAGACATTTGACGTTTTTGGCAACTTATTTTGTCTCTTTTCTTTCAATGTTTATGGCCCATTTGAAAAAATAGGACATCTATAGGAGTCTCATTTGAACTCCTTCTATGCTTTAGTTCTTATTCTATGAGTGAAACAAATAATATATGTACACATGCCAGCAGCAGCAGATCAACCAATCCAAAGTCAAATTTCTCCAATCAATATTAATCCTTATGACCTTGTGACAAAGTTTAAAAGGAGAATGACCAAACCAGCCTATTCGATATGTATTGCGTCCTAGGAGGGTTTACGCTAGAGTTTCCGGAACCGGCCCTGTTTTTGAGAACCGGGAATTTCGGTTCTTTTTCTTCAAGGAACCGGTTTCGGTTCTTAGTAGTTTTTGCAGTCTTCTTGTTATGTAATTAAGTTAGTATCTAAATATCTACTTTCAATCAAATTGGAAAATTAAGCAGTCATATTGGTTTCTTAAACATTTAGAATTATCTTAAACATTTTTCAAAGGAAACTAACAAAATTAAACAATTTTAACAAAAAATAAACAAATAATGTATTCTTTTGAGTAATATGATCTTAACAACAAAAGTGCATCAAGACTAGTATTGACACTCAAACAAGATCTTATTTTATTGCACAGTAAAGGTTGCTTTACAAATCAGTGAAGCCACAGTTCCGACACAGTGTTTTTCATACATTCTCTCTGAACGCATCCCCACTTGTCAGTGATAATGCTCTCAGTGTCAGTGCCGTGGACGTATTCGTTTTGTTAAAATTCATAGAGAATGTACGGAAGAATATTTTTCACTGTGCCGGTACTGTGTCAGAACTGTGACTTCACTGATATGTGTGAAGCAACCTTAAACCAGCCGAAGAGAAAACTCTTTCCGGTTTAAGACTAGTTGGCGGAGTCTTAAAAGATGGTAATATACCTGAGACAAGTAACGCCCACGATCTCCTTCATTTTCAAAAAGAGCCATTTTAAATCTTACATTCGTAAAGATTTTTTTTATTCTTTGTAGGCAAGTATTTGACCACAATCTCACCTGATGGTGAGTTACCCTTGCTTTGAAAATATCCAGGTTGTACGTGTCAGGAAACAGATCCACAGGAAGGGAATTCCACACTTTACTTACTTCCTTCCAATGTTCATTTTCTTGAGCAGAAGATCTAAGTGTCCATGTCTACAGCTTCCTCATTCGACACAGAGAAATTCTAAGCATGCCATATTTTTGTGCATATTATGTGCAATCAAACGTTTCAGTCCTAATTTTTGTGCCACCACAACTTCGTTACTATGAGTTGTTTTATGTGTGTAAGCTGGAGACACGTGTCACCAGCTCGCACACGCCCGTTAAGACAAACCAGTGAGGTTAGGGTTTTGGACTATAGCTAGAAATTTTGTGCATAATTTGTGCACTAGGAACAAAAAAAACTAACCATCACACTCAAATACTGTTGAAACTACGATCATAAAACAGTGTGCGAGCTGGAGACACGGGTCTCCAGCTCGCACAGCTGTATCTTCGTAATTGTTCAAGCTACGGTTATGAATTATACCTCAAAATTTTGTGCAGAATTTGTGCATAAGGCACAAAAATTTTCAAAACTTTAACTCAAAAGGTTTTTGAGCTACGAACCGATAAGTATGTGTAAGCTGGTGACACGTAACACGGGCTAACACATGGTGAATTATTGTAACTGTATAAGATAGCGCTTCGTTTTAAAGATAAAATAATACGTTATAATTTGTGCACACACGACGCAAAATTTCAAATGTCTGGGCCTCTTACTTTATAAATTATAAGCCAAAAACTGTTTTCCCGCCAAAAAATTCAAAATAATGGCTCGGAAGCGGCTAAGCGCGCCGTTGCCGTTCCGTGCGCTACACTATTGCCACTTTTAGACTAGGAGCCGTCTGTTAAAGCGATGCGCGACGCGACTAATTTAGTTTTACTATAGGCAGGTACCTAATAACCTACCCTACTTTTTATTTTAGATATCTCACACACGAATGTCTTAGTTATTTTTTGTTGTTGAGACAATTAAATAATTAGATTTGGCATAATGATAAACATTATGGAGGAGTGCAGAACGACAAAATGGTTGAATACTTGAGCCTAATTCGATAAAGAACGGATGCTTTCCAGCAAACTAATCGCTATCGACCGTCACAGAATAAATTTTAACCATTGAAAGTAATTTATTTTAATATTAGATTGTATTACTTCCCATGGTTAAATGTAAATAAATAAATAAAAATAAATGTACTCTATGGTGATATTGGTGATCGAATGACTTTGCGATTAGTCTGCTGGGGCATCCCAATGTAATGCTAGGGCCACATTATCGCGCTAGCGCGAAGATTTGCGTTTTCGCGACACGTCTGGCCAAACACTTCGCGTTAGCGCGTTGTATCATGGCGTTGACGCGCCGCGCTGTTGGTAAATTGCCGCACATCAAGGATTTTGTAGCGATAAAGTTCGTGCGGCCACATTTCCTTCGCACACTTTAGTTGACTGCTAGACAACTAGAGGTGTGAACGTGTTGCAAATACGACTATCGATATTATTCTGTTTCGATAATTATGGATTGGAGTAACGATAAAGTATTAAAAGTAATACAATATTACGAATTCATAATTAATAATAATAATAAAGATGCAATAAATAGTAATTATTTGCCGACATGTAATAAAGCGCAATCACCTCTTCCATTTTTTCCGATAAAATTAGGAGTAGGCGATACAAATCGTATAAGGTTACTGAAACGTATTTATTGCATCAATATCGTCAAATCCGATATCGATGCGTTCTGAAACTATACCTATTTTGGAAAACACTATATCGCGTCAGGAATGCGGTGTGCGTTGAGATCACTATATTGTACGTGATCGAATTCAAGAATATTGTACCGTATCCCTGATATTTATTGAATTATCATTAATCTGTAGTTTTTAACAAACAAATGTGCTTGTAAAAGTTTAATAAAATAAAATTATTATAAACGTTCGATGCGTTCTGAAACTATATAGTGGAAAAAAACACGATATTGCATGAATATTTTAATAGTCCGTAGATATGGTCGATACTGTTATCACCGATATTAAATTTATGTAGCTATAGTTTAACACTTTGCAAGCGGGCATTTTATTACGCGCATCTTCCCGTGCGCCGGCCTTTTTCGTCATTATTGTAAATTCTATAGAAAAAGAACTATAATAAAAAATAATTTAATTGTGTTCTATCTAATCGTTCTGCTGCTTACCTATACTAACCTCCAGTTATGGCTTCTTTATGTAGATGTTGTCCATCCGCAGTAGATCACCGAGATTCAATAGTAGGCGTACCTTTGTTATCTTATGAGTAAGTACCTAAAGTTATTTTCAAATGCTAGTAAGTAGGTAGATGCTAAATTTTATATGTACCTATTTCAAACCCAATCCACAGATAACGAAAAAAAGATACTTTTATTATTTTTAATAAAGCTATTTCAAATTTTTATTTTACCAGTAGTAAGTAATTCTTACTTTTTCTATTTAAAAGTTAAAAAGTTTGCAAGTTACCAATTCTTCTATGTGTTGATGGCTGACCGACCCCTTGTCAGAATGGTTGATGGTTTAGTTATCGTAGCGTAGTAACTGTTTTTTAGTTAACGTGCCAAAACTAAAAATTCTTCATCTCCTATGGGAGTAGTTGTCAAGACGAATCAAACGAGCGCAAACTCGATGGGGTTGTGTGGTATTATTATAAGATTCCTGTGTTCTTTTTCCGGCTCCATCATCAGACTCTGAACACTATTTCTCGATAAAGTACTCGTCAAGGCGATTCAAACGACCCCGAACTCGTTGGGGTAGCATGGTTTTATTATAGAGTTCCTGTGGGCTTTTTCCGGCTTCATCATCAAACCCTAAACACTATTTCCCAACAGAGTACTCGTCAAGACGATTCAAACGAGCCCAAACTCGATGGGGTTGCATGGTTTCAATACCGAGTTCCTGTGGCCTTCTTCTGGCTCCATCATCAGACCCTGGACCCTTTTTTCTAACAGAGTATTCGTCAAAATGAATCAAACGAGCCCAAACTTGATGGGGTTGCATGGTTTCAATACTGAGTTCCTGTGGCCTTCCTTCGGGTTCATCATCAGACCATGGACCTCGTCTAGTCATCTCCCGTCAGAGTGCTCATCA
Organism: Scoparia ambigualis; assembly: GCA_963921215.1. Taxonomy (NCBI): domain Eukaryota; kingdom Metazoa; phylum Arthropoda; class Insecta; order Lepidoptera; family Crambidae; genus Scoparia; species Scoparia ambigualis. The sequence goes on along the minus strand of OY992522.1, from coordinate 23,441,964 downwards.
AAACTAATCAAATGAGCCTGAATGGGGTTTCATAATTTTCTTACAGAGATCCTGTGGCCTTCTTCCGGCTGAATCATCAGATCAGCTCATGACACCATAATATTGCATTGTCATTCTGTTCTGACCTATGTTCAAAGTTGCAAGTCTAGCTCATCGGGAAGCTACTATAAAATCGTTTGCATTTGTCGACAAATAAATAAACAAATAAACGAGAAAGCTACCGAATTAAAACGTGGTAATAAAAACATACAGGCAGACTAATTTTATCACTACTTATCATATTAATGAGGTTATTGTAAATACTTAAAACAAAGCATAGCGATATTTTATGAACATTCATAAATAAAATAGACTGCTTTTATTTTAAATTAACCAATTTCCTATATCAGCAGTCTCCTAGTCTAAAATTCTCGGTGTAGAAACGAAACGAACGAGAGCGCAAATTAAAATGACACTAAATTAAGCTAGCTCTCAAGTTCAAACTCGATTGCAATAGTGTAGCGCACGGAACGGCAACAGCGCGGTCGGCGCGCTTAGCCGCTTCCGAGCCATTATTTTTAATTTTTTGGCGGGAAAACAGTTTTTGGCTTATAATTTATAAAGTAAGAGGCCCAGAGATTTGAAATTTTGCCTCGTGTGTGCACAAATTATAACGTATTATTTTATCTTTAAAACGAAGCGCTATCTTATACAGTTACAATAATTCACCATGTGTTAGCCCGTGTTACGTGTCACCAGCTTACACATACTTATCGGTTCGTAGCTCAAAAACCTTTTGAGTTAAAGTTTTGAAAATTTTTGTCCCTTATGCACAAATTCTGCACAAAATTTTGAGGTATACGAGGGGCGTTCAAAATATTCTCGGTATGTGGATAAAAACAAACAAGTACGAAAAGTTTGATATTTTTATTTTTCAATATACTCCCCCCCTATGTTCATACACTTATAAGATCGATCAATTATTTTTTTTAATCCCTCATAAAAATATTTTTTATCTTTGGTGTAAAAATGCTCCTCCACGGCCGTCTTCAACGCTTCATCGTCAGAAAATTTATTTCCACGCAGATCCTTTTTAAGAGTGGGGAACAAAAAGAAGTCGCTTGGGGCTAAGTCCGGACTATAGGGTGGATGAGTAACAGTTTCAAACCCACATTCAACAATAGCTGCCTTGGCAATATGAGCAGTATGGACAGGTGCGTTGTCATGCAGAAGCAGAACACCTTTGGTTAACTTTCCTCGCCTCTTTTCTTTGATCGCATCTCTTAATTGACGTATAACGTTAGCGTAGTACTGCCCTGTGATATTTACACCTTTTTCTTTATAATCGATAAGCAAAACTCCTTCACAATCTCAAAATATTGTGGCCATGACCTTGCCAGCTGACGGGATTACCTTGAACTTCTTGGGATGAGCTGAACCCTTAATGTGCCACTGCATGGACTCCTGTTTGCTCTCTGGGTCATAATGATGAACCCAGGTTTCATCTCCAGTAACTATTTTTTGCAGCACCTCATCGGGATTTTCACCACACAGGTCGATAAAATCTGAACAGCAAGCCACACGCATATCCTTTTGAAGAAGCGTCAGCATTCGCGGAACCCATCTTGCACTTACTTTTGACATATTAAGATGGTCATGTATAATGTCATGTACGGTACCAATAGAGAGATTGGTTACTTGAGCTATAGATTTTACCTTCACTCGGCCGTCTTCCAATATAAGTTTTTCCACTTTATCAATATTTTCTTGTGAGGTAGCCACTACAGGCCGGCCAGGTCTAGGGTCATCTTCAATACTCTCCCTTCCACGCTTAAATTCGCTTGACCATTTTTGAATAGTAGATAAAGAAGGAGCAGACTCACGGTAAACACAATCCATTTCCTCTTTTATGGTTTTTTGATTTTTACCCTGTTTTGTCAAGAATTTTATGACGGATCGGTGCTCTAATTTCGTTAAAATTGTTAATTCGCTCATGGTGTTCATGTTTGTTCGGCAATTGCAGAAAAACAAAAGAACATCTCGGTTCCAATTTTACTTTTTTTTAATGTCAATGGATGAATCTTAGCGGCCAGTAACAAATATATATATAAAAGAGGTTGTAACGTATCAATACCGAGAATATTTTGAACGCCCCTCGTAATTCATAACCGTAGCTTGAACAATTACGAAGATACAGCTGTGCGAGCTGGAGACCCGTGTCTCCAGCTCGCACACAGTTTTATGATCGTAGTTTCAACAGTATTTGAGTGTGATGGTTAGTTTTTTTTGTTCCTAGTGCACAAATTATGCACAAAATTTCTAGCTATAGTCCAAAACCCTAACCTCACTGGTTTGTCTTAACGGGCGTGTGCGAGCTGGTGACACGTGTCTCCAGCTTACACACATAAAACAACTCATAGTAACGAAGTTGTGGTGGCACAAAAATTAGGACTGAAACGTTTGATTGCACATAATATGCACAAAAATATGGTATGCTTAGAATTTCTCTATATCGAATGAGGAAGCTGTAGACATGGACACAAGATCTAATGCGTTTTTCACACAGACCACTTATCCCATAGACGTCGCTTTCAGCGAGTTTTACTAAAAGATGCAATCGTAAAAATTCAGCGGGGTGCGGGGGTGTAACTCTGGCTGTGATTGGATATTTAAAGGTCAAACTAGTGACACGTAACACACCATTATCAAATGTATTCGAATTAGTAATGTGGTAGGAGTCGATATTGATATCGATGGACTTTTTTCGTACTTGATGATTAATATAACGGTGTTAATAAGTTAATAAAACAATTCTTCTTATTTAATAGGTACTAACTTTTATATCGATAGATATTATATTTTGTCAATCAATCTGTTTGCCATAATCAGTTTCGGAGTAGTTTAAAAAAATAAATATGTAATGGCCGGTTTTTCAAAGGTCAGGCAAAACTTATTTGGTGGTTAGAGTTAATACAACCATTTTGAAAATGTTTTGTCATAATATCATGTCATTTATTGTTTTACAAGACATTTTTAGATTGGTCGCGTAATATTTTATCAGACGGATAAGTTTAACGATTAAGACGCTTGTATCTTGGACTGCTAAATGTAAAACATATCTCTAACAAATCGGTATTTGTACTTGGTTGGTTAATTGTTTGATGTTTTATAGTTTTATTATTGGAGAGAGAACTATCGGAGATATGCATATCTGAAGTCGTTCGTATTTCTTGATAATTTTGAGTAAAATCCTGCAACAACAAGTATAATGAAAGTTTTAAACGTATCAAAAAAATAGAAGTTAGATTAGATTAGATCTTTATAGGCTGGTACTTTAAGTGACAAAGAAGATATCATCGATGGTCTATGCTGTAAGGTGGTAACTGGCCTCACTGGTGAACAATATGAAGTTGTGGCTGAAGCAAATTTACCTTGTGAAGAACCCTAAAACATTAAAAAAGGTTAATATGAATATTCACCTAGTCGCATTATATTGAAATGCATATTCAAATTGTAGGTAGTAGGAAAGTACTTCATAGTTAGTTACTTAGCAAATTGAATATAATTACACACCACAGTTGGAAGCATAAGCGTGGGTTCAACATTACTAAACAACAGACGCCGCTTTTTCATTAGTTTGATAGCTATCTGCGGCAAAATGTCGTGAGCATATAACGCTATATTTGCTATCTGCGGCAAAATGTCGTGAGCATATAACGCTATATTTGCTTGTACCTTCTATCCATTTTATTTTCAAGTTTGGGCATTTTGGAAACCTTTTACAACAAAAGTTAGTTATCTTTAAATAATAAATTAAAATAAAGAAGTTAAAACCAAAAGTTAGCATTGAATATTTTGATAAAAAGATAATAATAATTTTAAACCAACTAAAACTAATTATACAATGCCAATAACAACCTAAAAAACTTTATTTTTAGTACATGTACACTAAACCTTCCGTTTGGTTACGAAAACTAGAGGTATACGAGGGGCGTTCAAAATATTCTCGGTATTGATACGTTACAACCTCTTTTATATATATATATTTGTTACTGGCCGCTAAGATTCATCCATTGACATTAAAAAAAAGTAAAATTGGAACCGAGATGTTCTTTTGTTTTTCTGCAATTGCCGAACAAACATGAACACCATGAGCGAATTAACAATTTTAACGAAATTAGAGCACCGATCCGTCATAAAATTCTTGACAAAACAGGGTAAAAATCAAAAAACCATAAAAGAGGAAATGGATTGTGTTTACCGTGAGTCTGCTCCTTCTTTATCTACTATTCAATAATGGTCAAGCGAATTTAAGCGTGGAAGGGAGAGTATTGAAGATGACCCTAGACCTGGCCGGCCTGTAGTGGCTACCTCACAAGAAAATATTGATAAAGTGGAAAAACTTATATTGGAAGACGGCCGAGTGAAGGTAAAATCTATAGCTCAAGTAACCAATCTCTCTATTGGTACCGTACATGACATTATACATGACCATCTTAATATGTCAAAAGTAAGTGCAAGATGGGTTCCGCGAATGCTGACGCTTCTTCAAAAGGATATGCGTGTGGCTTGCTGTTCAGATTTTATCGACCTGTGTGGTGAAAATCCCGATGAGGTGCTGCAAAAAATAGTTACTGGAGATGAAACCTGGGTTCATCATTATGACCCAGAGAGCAAACAGGAGTCCATGCAGTGGCACATTAAGGGTTCAGCTCATCCCAAGAAGTTCAAGATAATCCCGTCAGCTGGCAAGGTCATGGCCACAATATTTTGGGATTGTGAAGGAGTTTTGCTTATCGATTATAAAGAAAAAGGTGTAAATATCACAGGGCAGTACTACGCTAACGTTATACGTCAATTAAGAGATGCGATCAAAGAAAAGAGGCGAGGAAAGTTAACCAAAGGTGTTCTGCTTCTGCATGACAACGCCCCTGTCCATACTGCTCATATTGCCAAGGCAGCTATTGTTGAATGTGGGTTTGAAACTGTTACTCATCCACCCTATAGTCCGGACTTAGCCCCAAGCGACTTCTTTTTGTTCACCAATCTTAAAAAGGATCTGCGTGGAAATAAATTTTCTGACGATGAAGCGTTGAAGACGGCCGTGGAGGAGCATTTTTACACCAAAGATAAAAAATATTTTTATGAGGGATTAAAAAAAATAATTGATCGATCTTATAAGTGTATGAACATAGGGGGGGAGTATATTGAAAAATAAAAATATCAAACTTTTCGTACTTGTTTGTTTTTATCCACATACCGAGAATATTTTGAACGCCCCTCGTAGAAATGATATTTTGCTAGAAATTGCTAAAGTCAACATTACATTTTACGTGAAAGCTTCTTTTTGTTATTTTTCAATTTAATAAAATACACCAGCGAATTTGATTTCGTTCTCATAACCGAATAATGTAATAATGGTATAACAATGTTCTAAACTTAATAAAAATGTATCGATATTTGTAACAAATTTATCGTCAAGTTGTAGGTTCTAACTTGGACAACACTCACCAAAACAGAGGGAGATAGTGCTTTATGCATTTACAACAGAATGAAAGGGACTTTTTAAAAGACATCAATTATAATTGAATTTTTACACCAATTTAAAATTTATCCTTTTACGTCATAAAATTGTACTTACCGATGAAATGAAATATTATCTTTTTGTAAGCTAGAAGTTTTGCTTCACTTTCCACACAATTTAACAGCGCAATACGGCATATTTATATTATTAATAGACGCGTTTTACCTGAAATAAAACGCATATTAAATACTTACCTCATTAGAAGCTTATAATATTGAGATAGGCATATCCGTTTCCCGTCGTATTTTCCTTCTCTTTCTTCCGGTATATCGCTGTCTCTCTCGCTCATCCCACTCAGTGGCGTCACCAGGTGGCGCGGTGGGGGAACCAGGAGATTTCACCCCCGTGACCATTTGTTCATCATTGCGTCGAAATATACATTAAGCACCAGGCGGAAATAAAAACTAAGCTTCTAATGAGGTAAGTATTTAATATGCGTTTTATTTCAGGTAAAACGCGTCTATTAAACACTTGACCGTCATTAGAAGCTTATAATATTGAGACCTGTTTGTTATCGCCTGGTGAAAACGCCAATGTGAGAAATAAATTAAACTATAAGTGCGAGAGAGTTTATCATATGATTATGGTTTAAACAAAAAGTTATAATAAGAGATTTAATTAAGTACTCATTATTTACAATTTAAGTCATGTAATCAAATAATTTAGCTTGTAAACCATGTAAACATTATTATTATTAGGAAATAAATATTGTTTACTATTTGATTTCAATAACTTTAGAGGGTAAAAATAAAAAATGAAAAACTTCGTGACGCCTGAATCAATATTTCACGACAATAAACCTTGTGAAAAGTATTAACTAATCTCCAATTAGCAATAGTTAGTATATCCTCAATGGGTAAATCATATCAATCTAGTTTGTAGATGCTACAGCGGAGCAAAACACAACCAGGTGTGGCTGTAATATCCATCTATAGCTACCACAGTGCTTGAAACAGGTGTAGGTGAACCACTCGAAGTTTTAAATAAATTAGTTTAGCCATTTTGTACAATATTTATTGATCCTTTTAACCAGTAGCAATTTCCAGCGTGTTTGTCTGTAGTCCCTACAGTAAGTCTTTGACCCAAACTGTCGCCTTAATATTACTGCATTGTCCTGAACAAAATAATGTTTGGTGTCCACAGCAAGGTAACAAAGGAGCAATGCGACAATAATATTGCAGTGTTACGAACTGTTTGAAATCTAGTTGATCCTAGGTTTGAAATACATTACAGACTAATATTACTAAAACCTGGAAAAAGGAGGTTTTGTTGTTTTTAAATGTTTAATTGAGATTGATTTTAAAACATATTTAACTATTACCTCGTCACTAAGATTCCCATACAATTGTGCGCTGCATAAAGTAGACACGACAATTTATGGTAGTGTATAGTATTGTAAGAAAGATTTAAAATATTAAGTGTAAATCTGCCAAAAACTGGACTGACTGGACCCATTTGGTACGCGTTCCGCGTGTGGATGGCGCCGCTGCTGCTGCTAACGCCCTTCCTGTACTACTGGACCAAGCACAAGTGCTCATATGGTTTTATAATAACCGGACGCTTGAGTAGGGAAATTTGCTTGTGGTTTCATAACGATATATCATTTAAGCACACCCAATTTCAACGTCATGTCTTGAACCTTGGGGGTTGGCAGGCCTGTGGTTATGTCTACCAGGCGTCTACGTTTCGAATTCCATACTGTGAATGAGGCAGCAAGGGGTACCACAATCAGATAAATTCCTGTTGAGGTGTGCTAGCACCCGGGGGATGAGGGAAGGTGGTGCAAATTTCCAAGCCAGAGGGAAGCGTTCTACTTCAGGCTGAAAGCATTGTGAAACATCGATTCGTAATCATTGAGATAAATCTGCATAGTTTACCCACTACTCGAGCGTTCTTGGATACAAACAGGTGAATTACTGGCCAGGCCCACTTCGCGAATATCGTTTGTGTGAATTCTGGCAGTAGATGCCACTCTAGAGCTTGGCTATGTCGAGACAGTTCATCTGCATGGCTGTTCAATTTCCCTGGAATGTAATGAATTTTGACCACAATTTGGTTGGTGGTCATTTGTTGGTTGGCAATTTGGAGGATTAAAATAAAATTGTCGCAGGCTTCGTGTTCGATGCTTGTAATTCTAAGACTTAGAACAGCCCGCTTTTCTTTTTGATTGCCGTGCAGCTTTTGTTCGGATGCACTCCACCTTCCCGATAGGGCAGAATTGTTGAGTTGTGACCCCCCAATCCTGAAGCAACGGTTGTCAAAAAGAATGTTGGTGGAGGTATATGTATTGGTGTTTCTGATAATTTTTAGCTACCAATACATTTAACTACATCGTAAGGTAGAGTCTATTTTACCGCCCAATTTCTTCTCTTAGGTATCGTAAAAGGCGACTAACGGACCATAGATTGCACATACATCCAACAGTATAGAGCGGCGATAGGCTCATCACTTGTCACGTACATGTGCAGTTATCATTTGGTGAAACGTAGACTATGGCAGAGGACTGCTTTTGCGGTCCTCATTGCTTGGTCTCTGACTAACCCTTCGGGGATAACAGTCGTGAGTATATGTAGGTATGTATGGACGCTTGTGATTCCTCCATGTATCCTAGTATGTCCTTGCGGAAGACCTTGATTTTGGTAAGCGCCCTGCGAGGGCGGTCAAACAGACTTTTTGAAGTTTATGTGGACACCAAAATAAGTAAGTGTTTCTATTACAATGTTGGCATGTCTGGACAGAACCATCTGGTCTTTATGTCTATAAGATAATAATCTAAGAAAACATTGCCGTGCTCATCTCAAATGGAAGGCATATAATTTTTAGTAATTCGCCTTTGTAGAACTGACGAAGAAACCATTGTGGGATTTGGCTATAGTCAGATGGTAGTACCTAGGTCTGAGAAAAGTAATTTGTGCATCTCGTCTCTTGCCCGTACACAGTCCGGAATTCATATAATAATTTAACGACTTCAGGTTAAAAATTGGACGGAGTGACCTTTCTTGAGTGCTCTTTGGTACTAAGAACTGGGTTAAAACGAAGTTTGGAAAAAAAAACTTACTGTTTCTAGAAACCTGTTCCTTCATCTGTGTCAGCATTGCAGACATTTTGTCCGATACAAGTGTGTAACAACTGTCGATTGTAACGTTTGGAACCTTGAGCGATGGCTTCAGATAAAACGGTATTCGATACCTTTGTGTTATGATAGAAAACTTGGAGCACCTATTTAGTCCCAACGGTGTCGATAAAATGCAAATTGACCGGCTCGAAATTTCGGAGCGTCATTATCTACGTCTTTTGTTACCTCTGTTAGCAGAGAAGATGGACGTTTTTGTCCTGATTGATAGAGCTGCCAAGCCTATGATCCTGGGGATCGAAAGTAAGAACAGCCTCCGTTATTTATATTATAGCTACGATGTGGTTCGTGGCTGGCATAAGTATGTCCTTGCGGATGACATTGTTTTTGTTAAGCGCCCTGCGAGGGCGGTTCATAGCCATGATGTGGTTCGTGGCTGGCATAACCATGTCCTTACGGAGGACATTGATTTTGGTAAGCGCCCTGCGAGGGCGGTTCATAGCCACGGTGTGGTTTGTGGCTGGCATAAGCATGTCCTTGCGGAATACATTGTTTTTGGTAAGCGCCCTGCGAGGGCGGTCCATAGCCACAATGTGGTTCGTGGCTGGCATAAGCATGTCCTTACGGAGGACATTGTTTTTGGTAAGCGCCCTGCGAGAGCGGTTCATAGCCACAATGTGGTTTGTGGCTGGCATAAGCCTGTCCTTGCGGAGGACATTTATTATTTAATTTAATTAAAAACGGTTACATAACCATTTACAACAATTAAACGTATTATTCAAATCCAAATAAAATAAGGTACATTTAGCATAACATTAACATACATGCATCTTCTCGCAAAAACCGCAAACACTCAAGCAATATTACCATTGATTTTGGTAAGCGCCCTGCGAGGGCGGTATAGCTACGATATGGTTCGTGCTGGCATAACCGCATGAGCATGCCCTTGCGGAGGACATTTATTTATTAAATTTTATTAAAACGGTTAAATACCAATTACAATAATTAAACATATTATTCAAAATCAAATTAAATTAAATAAGGTACATTTAGCATTATATTAACATATATGCATCTTCTCGCAAAACCGCGAACACTCATGTAATAACCATTGATTTTGGTAAGCGCCCTGCGAGGGCGGGCAGATTATTGCCACGATATGGTTCGTGGCTGCCATAAGTATGTCCTTGCGAAGGACATTGATTTTGGTAAGCGACCTGCGAGGGCGGGCAGATTATAGCCACGATATGGTTCGTGGCTGCCATAAGTATGTCCTTGCGGAGGACATTAATTTTGGTAAGCGCCCTGCGAGGGCGGTTCACAGCATGCTGTGCGTGTGTCTGTCCCATGAACCAGAAGAACAACGCAATGGTACACTATAAGAAGTTTGCCCTTGCGAAAGGTAACCGTTTGTTGTTAGTACAGGTTTTGCTTGCGAGGCATTCCCAGTACTAGTATTTAATAACTGGCCAAAAAGTTTTCTAACAGGACATTTTTTTTTTTTTAATGCAACTGTAATCTGTTCAGAATTAAACAAATGTGTGTTTGAAGGTAGAATCTTATTCAAAGTAGCAAGCATTTGAGGGTATTTTACATTTTTATGAGCACCTATCCTCTTTTCATATATTTATAGTTTCAGTCTACAACCTAATCACCACTGAAAATAAGACCTTTATGAGGGGCATCAGATGTTTGCGACCAACTAGTAAACTGCGCAGACAATTATTAAAAATATCTTTTTAGTTTTAAAATACCAAAAGTTATTGGTAGTGCACCAATTTATCAGAATATTGGTGCTTAAGGCCTAGCTGGCTCTTTTAGTTTACTTTTAAAATCAAAAATCAAATCTAGATCACTACACGGAATATTTAAATTGTTTTACTGTTTTAGTCAGTATTGGTAACACCTGCGAGGTGCAACAATCGTTGTAAGATTTCCTCTAATGTCCGATAAAGCAGACACATTGTCGTTATCGTCATGAAAGGCGGGTAGGTACGATGACCATGCTTCTTTGAACGATGACGACTAACTCGAACTCAACCTTCGCCGATGCGATCGGGATTGTTAGAAGGACTAGCTATAGCCGCTTAGCTACAATTCATTTTTCTCATTATCTAATGTAAGCACTAATTATCGGTTTCTTATCTAAAATAAAAAGAAAAAGTGCCTGGAGGGTAGATACCACGTATTAAACACAAAAAACACTTTTAAAAATACTATCTTTACTCGAATGCTTTCTTATCTTAAAAGAAAAGGTGTATCTACATCTCTGGCGGGTAAAATAAAAAGTTTGATATACCAGATAAGTTTAAATTATAAATTCAGCGAACGGTAACACCGTTAAGTTAAGAAACTATTCGAAGTACTCACGTGTATTGTAGAAACTCACGAGAACTGTGTTGCAGTTTAAATAAAAATAATTCTATTTCTTTGTCACTTGATCACTATGTAGTGCACAAGTTACGCCGACGGGAAATTTCACGCCAATGATGAACAAATGGTCACGGGGGTGAAATCTCCTGGTTCCCCCACCGCGCCACCTGGTGACGCCACTGAGTGGGATGAGCGAGAGAGACAGCGATATACCGGAAGAAAGAGAAGGAAAATACGACGGGAAACGGATATGCCTATCTCAATATTATAAGCTTCTAATGACGGTCAAGTGTTTAATAGATTTTTGAATTTTAGCGTGCCGCGGCGCTGTCAAACTATGACTGAATCTAGGTTTGGGGGCGTGTCACTTACATATGCAATGGATTGCCTAAGTAGTATGAGTGACGTTACCCTCGTATGCGGAGTCTATGGGATAAGTGGTCTGTGGTTTTTCACTAACAGCCTTTGCAAGCTCAGCATTTAACTCATCGCCTTTCGACAAAGCAATGATTTGTACATCAGAATCCTGTTCACATTCTCTCGCCTGTTCACCGACCTGATGTTGGTAGGGGTTGAGCATGAGATACTGAGGTTTTAGTGCGGCTTAGCAACGATACTATTTCGTTGCACATTTCATTGCTGCTTGGGCGACTGATAAGTTTTCATAATCATTTTGTTGATGGAAATAATTTTCTAAATTCTGCAAGTAAATCAGTGTCGCAGTTGCAAAGCTGAAACACCGTTCTGTGTATCGTTTTTTTAACATATTGTACATTTTTGGCCACGTAATTATTATCAATATTCGCTAATTTTCTTAGTGCAAAAATAGCAACATCTGCTGTCAATAATATCGAATTGCGACGACATAAACCATCTAATACAGTCTTAATGATATCAAGAACTTCATGTAACTTCCTAATTACTTCCCAATCTCTTTCTAAGAATTGTATTTTAGAGTTCAAATCAAATAATGCCTTCACAACGCAAGTTCACAGCTTCTAGCTGCGAACAGCAAAATTTCTCGAAAGTACCGAAAGAACCGGGAGTCAAGTTTGATTTCCCGGTTCTTTTTACTGACAAAAGAACCGGGAATTCCCGGTACTTTCGAGACCGGGATTTCCCGGTTCTGAACCCGGTTTCCCATACAAACTTCCCAAGTCGAAATGTTTAAAAAACAATAAGCCAATTTTAATGAAACTTGGCATGTTAAAGCAAAACACAGGGATCTAAGTAGTTTGTTGAAAACATTCTTAAAAAAGGTTTATTTAGCTGAGTTATTGCGATTTAAATCCACTTTAGAAAGTTTAAAATCGCATTAACTCAGTTATTTAAACGTTTTTTAAAAAAAAAATTTTACAAACTATTTAGATCTCTGTATGTTACTTTAGCATGCAAAGTTTCAATGTTTTATATTTTAGCGTTTTATTAATGTTTTATATTTTAGCGTTTTATTAACGCTTAAATATACTTAAGTAAAAATTTTTTTTTTTAAACACTGAAAAAAGACGACAACCTCAGGCGGGAATCGAACCACGCACCTTCCGCATTCCGGGCGGCTGCCTTAACCACTTGGCTACCGAGGTCTGGCTTTCAACCGTCGAAATTTGTCAGTGCTTGATGCTTATGTTTTTAGTCAACATTGCTTCATCAAATCTTAGAAGTTTTCACCTCTGAGATCCGAAAGAAATATTTTTACAAATATTTGAACATTTGGTTAAGATGAAGCTGCGTTTATAGATTAATGTTTTATATTTTAGCGTTTTATTAACGCTTAAATATACTTAAGTATTTTTTTTTTTTAAACTAAAAAAAAAAAATTTACTTAACAGTTTAAAAATATTTCGACTTGGAAGTTTGTATGGGAAACCGAAATGCGTAAACCCTCTTAATCATTCAGATATCAAAACTAGCCTAACTCCCATAGTAAAATGGTCATTCTCCTTTATTAAAGAAATTTGACATTTTGTGGCTGGCCTCTTACATTTAGAACAATATTTAAAATTATTTGATACTATGCTATTTGTTTAGCATTGAGTGTTAAACAGGATTGTTAATTAATTCAATACCTTATCTATTATTTAAGAATGGCCAATGACATGAATGACATGTCAAGTTAACATTTGAATTGCAAAGTAACTTTTGTTAAGAGGCCTATTACATCTCGAATGTGATTTTTGCCTAAAATGCCCATTTTCGCATTTTGTAGTAATTTTGCAGTTGTATTTATCGTTTTTATCGAAATAGGATAATAAATTTGTGCATAATATTACAAATCTCCATTCTGTGAGCATAAGTGGAATTCGGACGGCCGGCGCATCGCATTTTGTAGTAATTTTGCAGTTGTATTTATCGTTTTTATCGAAATAGGATAATAAATTCACTATAAAATCTTTATTTCTCATGAAGTAACAATTACTCTGGTATAAATTTTGCTCTATAATATTGTCGTAGATAGGAGATATTCACAGTTAACTTAAAGCGATTTTCGAAGTTTTTTGGTTTAAAATAAGATTTTTTTCCTATATAAAATCAATGATATCTAAAAATTCCGAGGCCGCTACGCACTATTCGACTATATAAGAGATAACATTGTAATTTTTTTGTTTCACTTGTTTTGAACAGTAGTTCAATCGATGAGCTCAAGAAAGTGCCTTCGCGCACTTTATGAAAATCTTTCTCTGCAATTTTAGGTTTAATTAAAAAGTTTAGCCAAATTTACAAAAAGCGAGGCCGCTACGCACTATTCCAAAAGCTAATTTACACTATTCAATAAGTCATAATTGTAAATGTATTTTTGTTTCTGAGATCCATAACGCCAAAATTGGCCATTTTACGCAAAAATCACAGTCGAGATGTAATAGGCCTCCTAAGTTGAAGTTAAAGCAACTGTTACTATTAAAATTTTTTGACCATCCTTAAACACAAAAAAGTACAAATAAATCAATACTATAGAGGCTAAGTTCATAAAATATTCAGTACTGAATAACAGCCATTGCAGTTTGACCTTGGCTTCCTACATAATTTCTTTCACCTTCACTGTTAGTAGCAATCATAACCACTTACAAATTCATTTAAAAATGATTTCCATTTTCCCTAGGACATTAATTTGTTAGTGTCATGCTTTCAAATTCATTGATTTTTATGACTACCTTGTTTACAAATAATAGATCTTAATTTTTAAAAATAAATCATCACTCAAGAGAAGATTTTTATGAAAATTTTCATATAGCTAGACCATGACCTAGATAAAGACATAGGATACTTTTTATCCTGGTAACAAATTCCGGTGGGATAGTGTAGTTCTCGTGAACAAAGTTAATTCACCTATACTCCAGCCATATTCAATGACAAATGTTTGTAAACAGAGTACTGTAATTTCTTTGTGCAAATATCTAGAGTTTACTCGGATTTTTACTTTTCTTTATAGAGATTCACAAGAAAACAGTTAACTATTGTGTCTCCCTTTCAAAAAACTGTAAAAATCCGAGTGAAACTAGATATTTTTTTTTCTTATTTAACTATTTGCGATCGGTCGCCAGACCATAAGCGAATTATTTGTGGTGATTGAATGATTATTTTTAGCAAAGCCGCCAGCGCGGCCCTGCTTTATTAGAAAATGTGGCTTCTTTTTAAGCGCTTCACTATTGCTGATTGATCTAACAGCTCAACAACGAGAGGGTTAGGGTGGTGAGACAGACGCTCTCTGTGCCGATGCCGGAACCGCTCGATTTCCGATGTCACGGTCGGCATGTTTAAGTATTCGTGAATTTCGTCATTCTTCGTGAACCAAGGAGCATCAACGATCGTCTTCAAAATCATATTCTGCACTCGTTGGAGACAGAGAATGTTGGGCTTGCTGGCTACACCCCACAGTTGAATGCCATACGTCCAGACTGGCTTAAGGACGGAGTTGTAAATAAGGAAGGAGCTTGTTATCCACTGATAGTACTGAGTTTCTGCCCATAAGCCAGTACAAGTTTCGGAACTTTAGGTTGATTTCATCTCTCTTTTTCTTGATGTGGTTTTTCCAGGTTAGGCGCCTATCTAAGTGGAATCCAAGGTACTTCACGCAGTCAGAGTGTGGTAGAAGGTCGTTGCCAAGTTTTACAGGGGCGCAATTACCCTTCCTCAGTGTAAAAGTGATGTGCTGAGATTTAGTGGCACTGGCACGAATTCGCCATTTGCAGAACCATTTGTGTGTGTCATCAAGTTGATGCTGGAGAGTGTTGCTAGCTATTATGGGGTCAGCATCAACTGAAAGGAACGCCGTATCATCAGCGTAGGTCGCAACTGTGATGTTATTTGATACGGGTAGGTCTGACGTGAATATGGTATATAGTACAGGACCGAGAGCCGATCCCTAAGGAACTTCAGCTTCGATGTTGTGCAGTCTTGATCTGGCATGCCCCTGCTTGACTTGGAAGGAACGGCCAGAAAGGTACGATGCTATCAGAGGAAACATAGAGTGTGGTAATTTTTCTTTCACTTTTGCTAGCAGTCCCTTGTGCCAGACTCGATCGAATGCCTGTTGGACATCGAGGAAAGGGGGTGGGTGGGTGGGGGTGATCTAAAACGACCTGCTGTAACATCGGAGTATTTGTGTTGTGTTTTGTCTTGAGTGATTGAGTCAGGTGGTGCGTTGAATCCAGGAATAGTTTTGTTACTATTACCTGTGCTGACTGTTGGAGCTCTCCTAGGGGTCTTAGGTGCAAGTTTTTTGGGATTCATCTTTCTTGTAAGAATTTCTTTGTAAACTTGACACCCCTTACAGTTTGCAGGGTGATCACAGGAACATAGGGCGCATTTAGCGGGAGAGTTCCTATCTTTTTTGGGGCAATCGGAAGTTTTATGGCCTTCCCCACACTGGACACACCTGAAAGGCCTCATGCAGTTATTTTTGGAATGGCCATATTGTTGGCAACGGTGGCATTGAACAATATTTTGACTTCTGCGTGGATCTTCTATTTTGATGCGTTGGTGGAAAATATATTGTATACCTTTTACCAGTTTGTTGTTGCTGTCAGGTTCTATATTAACAAAAAACGTTGAGGTTGGAATCTTATCAGGACCATATCGGCAGTTGATGATTTCACCTCTAACTTTATTGCCGGTTTTCTCTTTTTCTTCTATTATGGCGTTATGTGGGGTTGTGTGGTGGAGATTTTTTATGACAACTCTGTAACTTTTGGTATCCTTCCGGGTAAAAGTGTAGCCGATTAGCCCTTTCTGACGGATTACATCTATAACCTGTTTGTAACTTTCCGGAGTTTCAACCATAACACGCAACAGATTTTTATTAGTAATCCTGAATTTAAATTCGGTGGGTCCTACAACAGTTTCAATGAGTTTGGTCAGTTCGTTGAGGTCTTCAATCCAATTGGAGGAGGCTAGTTAGGCTGTTTATGGTGATTGACTGTTTCTGAGGTGGAGTCTACGGGCAGGTTGGCAAATCTATTTTCAATTGGTGTCGCAGTAGGTGATAGCGAATGTTCGCGTACCTTGCGCTTTTTTGACACAGGCACCCGTTGCCATGGGGGTGGTGCTACTGGTGACTGAACTGCACTTGGTTGCACTGGAGCTGAATCATCTAAAGTTATGGAATCGTGTGAATTTTCTATTTCCAGTGATGAATTTAAAGATGGTTTAGACCCAAATGAGGAGCTTCTAGGTCTGCTTAAGAACAAGCTAGGGTGAAATGCTTGCTGCACTAATACTTTCTTTCCAGTAGCATTCACTACCGCTGGAGCCTGGTCGCTCGCTCCAGCGGAGTCTTCGGTAACAGATTTCACACTCTGACCCGGGTACCAGAGAGCGCCGGGGGTTAGCCGGATCGCATGACAAATAGCACTCTTGATTCGACATATTCATAATAAGGGGGGTTGGGAAAATACAAACAGCGCTTTCCCAAGGCACTGTTGCCACTGTGTTGAAAGGGGATTTAATACCTTATGGCTTGTGGTAACCAGGACAGGTTAATTGACCGCCGCCTGTGACTCGGCGTTGTTGCTCGTTAGCATCACCCAGGGGACACGTGTAGGGTGGGCCTAGGAGAAGGTGGTAAATCCTACGGACGTGAGAAACTCGTCCCCCGAAACGAAACTAGATATTTGCACAAAGAAATGACCGTAATCTGTTTACAAACTTTTTTCAGTTATTATTAGAAGTTTTTTTTATGTTACACAGCACAAGCAAGGAGGCACTTTAGGCAGTTTCATCAAGTGGAATTTCACTAAGTTCATCATCAATAAGGAGGGTGTACCAGTAGAGAGGCATGGACCTAACACCGACCCCTTGGATTTGGTAAAGTCCCTCGAAAAATATTGGTAAAGAAGAAAATAAACAAAGGATGGGGTACGCTAGGTAGTAGATTTTTCTCATAATGAAGTAAAGGGCTAAGAATAATTACGTATAGAAAGATAGTCTTCATACAAGCGCTCTGTCAAAAGTGAAGCACTAAACCGATTCACACTTACGTGACGATTACTTGCTTGCGCTCGGCGACATGCACACGTACCCTTGTAACTCCGTAGTGTACATTGAAAACTCGGCGTTTGGAGCCATATCTGGCTCCAAAAAAAGTGCTTCAAAATGGGCGCGCGGACTTACCTTCTATACGTTATTATTCTAAGGTAAAGGGTCTTTAGGTAAAGTTAACAGGCAGACATCAAATTGTATTCAAATCACTATCAAGTATCAATGCTAATAAGTATATTTTTAAAGTTATTACTCTATATTCCATTGTTATATGAATGTAATTCAAAGGTAAATATTGTGGTCTTAACTAATTTGTATCTACTTCATTTGATGTGACGTTTGCTGAACTTATTTTTTTATATTGTATTTTATCATATAATTAGGTGTTATAAAATTCTAAAATTAATTGGCACTGGTGTTTGGATTTAAAATGCTGTGATATTCCAGCTAAGCTTTATTCTTGGCATTTTTAAGCATTGTAGTTAGCTCGTTACTAAGTACTCTTAAATGAGTAGCCCATGGGATTTATCTATTCATTTTTATCAGTTTCTCACACTTTTATTGTTGTTAATTATTTAATCTATTGTTTCACAGAATGATAGTTCTTGTTTATAATGTTAAATACTAAGTACAAAAATAAAAGTTTAAACATTCTATTGACTTTTATTTGGAATGGAAAAGTATTTGTGGATCTCTACATCCACAAATACTTTAACATAACTACTTAAGGGAGCACCAATCCTACCCTATACCCTATAACAGTTTACAGTGCTGCGCGCATCGGCTCAACATGATAGATCTTCATGACTTCGAACACAAATAATATGCTGCACAATCGACGCTCTGAAAACGTACAAAAATAGTAGGTACCTACCTAACGAGATGTTAGGTTTAGATAGATAGATAAAATGCTTTATTGCACACACAAAAATACAGAAAACAAAATAAACATATTAAAACTCTCTTCCAGACAACCTTTGCTGTATAGGACAATAGAAAAGAGCGACAAGCAGTGCACCAGAAACAAGCGGTAGGTAGTATGCGAGAGCTAAGTACCAACATGACGAACGCTCCTACAGGAATTGCTATTCTGATGTATATCCGTGACCCCCAGCGGGATAACTTCTTCAGATCGGCTTCAAATTTCGCCATGATTTAGTTGATATTATGTTTAAATTTGTTAGCAAATATCAAAATTAGTTGACCAATAGTTTAATTTTTTATATTTTAGCGTTTTATTAACGCTTAACCTTTTGACCGCCAAAGTCGTCTATATATGACCAGCACTTGCGGGCCCTGTGCGCCAACGACATCTATAGTTGACAAAAAACCCAGCTTACAAAAATGTTAAATAAATGTGTTGAAAAACTATTACTGGTATTTCTTTTTCTACATTCGGCAATAAAGAATATCCCTGCAACATATGAGTATAAAAACAAGTCTCTTAGAGCCATAAGAACTGAGAAATATTGAACTATAAAACATGGATTTTTATCTAAGCAAATACTATGTCCAACACGCCAAAGTCGTCTACTCTTGACCGCTAGTGCTGTACTGCGGAAGGTAGTTTTATCGTAAATTACCTATTCAAAATTCAACTGAAACGTGTTATTTGATTTATTATTATTGCTATTTTAATAAAATGAAATGTAAGAAAACTAACACTACCATAGCGTACCGTAGCTCAGCTACATGAATAAAGAATCGCATACTACCTACCGCTTGTTTCTGGTGCACTGCTTGTCGCTCTTAGACGACAACCTCAGGCGGGAATCGAACCACGCACCTTCCGCATTCCGGGCGGCTGCCTTATTTAATAAAACGCTAAAATACAAAAAAAGTAAGTTCTAGTTGAGTTGTAAAAAAAGGCTACATTCATGAAATCTAGGGAAGATTTTGTTGACTCTTGAGAGAAAATTTGTTAGACAAAACGAGAACTCTAACTACAGTAAGTACATCCTGGCGATCGCCAACAATACGTAAAATATGGTTGCTATGCATTTAATGGCTCCTCCTGACAATTGCGTGGAGGGTATACTCGCCGCATTCGTCTGCATGCGCCTGCATTCGCCTGCGCTCGCCTACCGACCCGTGAATTGTCGGTTTTTCGGGCACGCATCAAAGGGATTCGCGCCGGGTGTTTGCGGAGGTGCCCCACTGCCCACACACACAATCGCCGAACATTTATTCGCCTTTAGGCAGTGAAGCGTTGCACACGTGCGTCCATGATTTACCCACTTAAAACTGTGTCCATGTCTACAGCTTCCTCATTCGACATAGAGAAATTCTAAGCATACCATATTTTTGTGCATATTATGTGCAATCAAACGTGTCAGTCCTAATTTTTGTGCCACCACAACTTCGTTACTATGAGTTGTTTTATGTGTGTAAGCTGGAGACACGTGTCACCAGCTCGCACACGCCCGTTAAGACAAACCAGTGAGGATAGGGCTTTAGACTATAGCCAGAAATTTTGTGCATAATTTGTGCACTAGGAACAAAAAAAACTAACCATCATACTCAAATACTGTTGAAACTACGATCATAAAACTGTGTGCGAGCTGGAGACACGGGTCTCTGGCTTGCACAGCTGTATCTTCGTAATTGTTTAAGCTACGGTTATGAATTGTACCTCAAAATTTTGTGCCTAATTTGTGCATAAGGCACAAAAAATTTTAAAATTTTAACTCAAAAGGTTTTTGAGCTACGAACCGATAAGTATGTGTAAGCTGGTGACACGTAACACGGGCTAACACATGGTGAATTACTGTAACTGTATAAGATAGCGTTTCGTTTTAAAGATCAACTAATACGTTATAATTTGTGCAAACACGAGGCAAAATTTCAAATCTCTGGGCCTCTTAGTTTAAAAATTATAAGCCAAAAACTGTTTTCCCGCCAAAAAATTCAAAATAATGGCTCGGAAGTGGCTAAGCGCGCCGTTGCCTTTCCGTGCGCTACACGATTGCAATCGAGTTTGAACTTAGAGCTAGCAATATTTATAGTCATTTTAATTTGCGCTCTCGATTGTTTTAATTTATGCACCGATAATTTTAGACTAGGAGCCGTTTGTTAAAGCGATGCGCGACGCGACTAATTTAGTTTCACTATAGGTACCTTACTAACCTACCCTACTTTTTATTTTAAGGCCCCAGTACTAGTGTTGTTGCAATAGTTATAGTTTCACTATCGATAGTTGACCTTGAAAAATAGTCGATAGCGCGAATAGTCCTTTCGAAAATATCGAAATGCTGCGATACTATCGATAGTGAAAGTTAGGTAATACTATTAAACTTGGTCGATACTATCGACATACGATACTATCAGTGGGATCGATACTATCTATAAACTATTGACACGTTTCGATAGTATCGATAGTTTTGCTTTAGTAACTATCGACGAATTTTCGATATTATCAAGTGAGTATTGTAAATCTAATGATATGATGTGATAGATGACCTATGTAGGACCTTCGATAGGACTATTGATAGTATGACTGAGGTTCGAGGTCTCGATAGTATCACGATACTATCGATTGACTATCGCTATCGCAACAACACTACCCAGTACACATTGGCGACTTGGCGTATGTTGGCCCATTGTGGGCAATCGCCATTGTGTAGAGGGAGTAAATTACGCGCCACTATCGATAAATTGCCCGCGACTGTACACCATTACCCCGTCTACACAATGGCTATGGCCAGTAGTGGGCCAACATACGCCAATGTGTACTGGGTAGTGTTGTTGCGTAGGATTGTGATACTATCGTGACTTCGAAAATCAGTCATACTATCGATAGTCCTATCGAAACTATCGACCCTTGACAATACTATCGATAGTATCGATTGATAAAAATAAGTAATACTATTGCTAAAGATCAATAGTTTCGATACTATCGATAGTATCAGCAAAAAACCATTCGATCGATAGTAACAGTTGTTCAACATCGATAGTCAAACATTTTTCGATTGCATTGCTTGCTCATAAAAGGTAATATAGCTGGTAATTACGTAGGTCATCTATCACATCATATGATTAGATTTACAATACTCACTCGATAGTATCGAAAATTCGTCGATAGTTTCTAAAGCAAAACTATCGATACTATCGAACCGCGTCGATAGTTTATAGATAGTATCGATACTATTGATAGTATCGTATGTCGATAGTATCGATAGAATCAACGCGATTCTGTTTCGGCGTGCAGTGGTACTGGGGGTAGCGATGCGCATTTATCTGGCACAGACTATAGCTCGTTAGATTTGTTGTTAAGTCTTAACTATAAGTTAGTTAACTGTTTTTTTATTATTATTAGTATTGACGTCAATAAGTGCCTGTAAAGGTTTACATTGAATAAATAATTTGACTTTGACTTTAGAATCGATAGTATCGACCAAGTTCAATAGTATTACCCAATTTTCACCATCGATACTATCGATAGTATCGCAGCATTTCGATAGGACTATTCGCGCTATCGACTATTTTTCAAGATCAACTATCGATAGTGAAACTATCAGTATTGCAACAACACTAGTACTGGGGCCTTAAAATAAAAAGTAGGATAGGTTAGTTAGGTACCTATAGTGAAACTAAAGAAATCGAGTCGCGCATCGCTTTAACAAACGGCCTTAGATTAAAACAAAAAGGGAAGATACGGCATGCTCCTACTTGTAGTCATTCAAAATATAGTCCTACTCAACTACTTAAGCAAACACTCACACACGCACACCTATAAAGTGTAAATCGAACGAGTAAGACAAAGCGGTAAGTTTCAACGTCAGCGCGAGGGAGTCAGCGAGTAGCGCGTTGACGTCTCGGTCGCTTCGCAACAGACGAGTACGTACGACCGATTCCGACGCCACTGCGGAGTAGCGTCTTTCTCTTTTTCACACAGTAGAATATCCGCAATAGTGCGATGTAGCCTGTTGGCTCGGCAAATTGTGACTGAAGTGAAATTGTGCCTTTAGGCCTAATTTTGGCGGCTCACTCACGAGACGCTAATGCCGTATCTTCCCTTTTTGTTTTAATCTAAGAAAACGGCTCCTAGTCTAAAATTCTCGGTACATAAATTAAAACAATCGAGAGCGCAAATTAAAATGACTCTAAATATTGCTAGCTCTAAGTTCAAACTCGATTGCAATCGTGTAGCGGACGGAACGGCAACGTCGCGCTTAGCCACTTCCGAGCCATTATTTTGAATTTTTTGGCGGGAAAACAGTTTTTGGCTTATAATTTTTAAACTAAGAGGCCCAGAGATTTGAAATTTTGCCTCGTGTTTGCACAAATTATAACGTATTAGTTGATCTTTAAAACGAAACGCTATCTTATACAGTTACAGTAATTCACTATGTGTTAGCCCGTGTTACGTGTCACCAGCTTACACATACTTATCGGTTCGTAGCTCAAAAACCTTTTGAGTAAAAGTTTTGAAAATTTTGTGCCTTATGCACAAATTATGCACAAAATTTTGAGGTATAATTCATAACCGTAGCTTAAACAATTACGAAGATACAGCTGTGCAAGCCAGAGACCCGTGTCTCCAGCTCGCACACAGTTTTATGATCGTAGTTTCAACAGTATTTGAGTATGATGGTTAATTTTTTTTGTTCCTAGTGCACAAATTATGCACAAAATTTCTGGCTATAGTCTAAAGCCCTATCCTCACTGGTTTGTCTTAACGGGCGTGTGCGAGCTGGTGACACGTGTCTCCAGCTTACACACATAAAACAACTCATAGTAACGAAGTTGTGGTGGCACAAAAATTAGGACTGACACGTTTGATTGCACATAATATGCACAAAAATATGGCATGCTTAGAATTTCTCTGTGTCGAATGAGGAAGCTGTAGACATGGACACCTTAAAACTACGCACTAAAACGGCTAGTGGGTGGTCTAACAAAGAGACTTTCAATTTCATAAAATAGGTGTAGTTCAAAATAGAAACCTTTCATTTAGAAAATAGGTAACGTATAGATAGGGGGCAGCAGTAACAGAGGACAATTGTAACATTGGCGATATTTCTACTGTTAAGCTACTTGTGCCTATGTGTGTAAGCTTGAATACGCACAGGACAGGACACACCCCGAAGTCAGCGGCGCACGAGCTGCAAAACGGACGTGTGCGACGACGAATTCTTGTTTTTGCAGCACCAAAGTAAGTTTTAACTTGTAATTATATTGTCTGGTATTCACTTAAAATGTGTTAATCGCTTGAGATTTTTTATTGAGTCGTCAGCTGAACTCTCATACGTTGCGTAGCTACTGTCAAACGGGGTAACTTGAGAGCTCAATGCTTGAGACCAATTTGAACTTTGTACTCCTACCAAAAGCTTATTGTCAATAAAATAAATTGCTACATTTACCCAAATTATTAGTCTATTTTTCATTTACAGATTCCCGATGCATTTACAAACCTGGGGCGTTCCAAAAAAATATATTAAAAAAAATAGTTACTGTCTCAAGTTACCTTTTCAAGTGGGATATCATGAGACATGTTACTTTTTATGTGATATCTCGAGTTAGACAGGGATATGAGTAACTTGAGACATTGAATTTTGTTTTAATACCATTGACAACCAATTAGTTTTGACACTTCAGTAATAAATTGAAATAGAAAAAAGTTAGAAACAAAATACTTAGTAAATTATGAACCATTGAATTAACGAAATGATTTTAAAGAACTTTTTAGGCATAATATCATGCAGTATTGGTCCTATTTTACTGGTTGGACATCTTCAAACATAGGAAACATAAATACATCGTCTACCTTGGAGCAGGGACTGAATAACCCAAAAATTAAGGTACCTTTATATAGCGGTATGGCGTCATACCGAAAAATAGCGGTTACCGGAATATTCCGATATCCAAATTTATATCGGTACCGTAATTTTGAGTTTTTAAATAATAAAGGTTTATTTCGGTATGAAAGAGACGGCTAACAACCGTTTCAAGCATAAGCGACTACTGGTTTGCTTAGAAAGATTTAGTTTGGATTGTTCTCGTTGTCAAAACACGTGCGCCGCGCATAGGTGTCTAAGTAATTTTTTTCTTGTGGATAACAATGTCAAAAGTGTAGGAAAGTTTATTTCTTTACTGTAATAAACACAACAAATAGTGTAATATTTTCGTTATTTTTCATTAAAATTATGTGGTATGTTTTCCATTTGTTTCTGGCTATTGCAACCATCCAGCACAATAGAACAGTTACGTAATTATATTTATTTAAGTAGAACCACAGAATAATATTGTAGAACAATGCAACTGCCGTGCACACGGACTTTTAAAAGTACGCTTGCTGGTAGGTATATTAACGCCAACTCAAGCTAGTGTCTGCTAATAAGCGGACGGACTTTTATTTATCCCATAACCGATTCATTGCGTATCCCACTTTTAATGACTTTTGTGCATAAAAAATATTAACAAATATTCTGTGATGCCTCCGGGCGTCAGCCGTCACCCATTAAAGTGACGCGCTTGCGCGTCTTCAGCCATGAGTGAAAATAAATTTTGTTTTTGTTATGATTTTGGCTTGTTTACACGTGATTACATTCAGTCGGCATCGGATGTCAAACGTGAAGGGTTTGCTAATTCGTTTAGTGTATTGTAAAGTGACTTATCTACGCGATTTTGCTGGAATGGCTGCTAAGTGATTTATTTGGATCAGTGGTTGTAAACCTTTTGTGTATTTTTAGTAAAAGTTTACAAAAGAGTGTGAAAGGAGTACCTTTATTTAGGTTCTATACCGTAGTGTTGCGATGCAGTCACTATAACGAGTCAAAATATAAAAAAAAAATTAAAAAATACGCATTAGTAGGTGTCGGAACTCTTGTTCTCATTGTTAATGAGCAATGTAGTCCAATGAAATGGAAAATGGGTCGTGGTGGTTCAACTTCATATTGAATAATCGCTTGAATTTGCGAATAATCGAACTTACTTATAAAAGCAGTTTTCAATCTAGCCATTTTTAATAGTAGATTGATACACAAGTCGCTAAAATGACATATTAAAACGAGGTATTTTAACTCCCGAGCTTAATTCGATTGTGAAAAAATAAAATAATTCAATACAATATTTAAAATAAAGAATGTACGGCCACTCAGGGCTTGTTTATTCCCTTCCGGGCTGTTTGGAACTAATCTCGAAATACCCCATTACTCAATACGACCTAAGATCTAAAAGACCTTTTCTCATATGGAATGAAACCCGAATGGACTAACTACCAAAAAGAGCGGTTCTCAACATATACTATTAAGCCAATAAGACTTAATTTCAAATGAACTGAGTCTCATTGAAACTTATTCCCAAAACGTCTCATTCCCAAAATACACTAAAATATATACACATGGAAATATCAAAACACACGATTCCCATAATGACTAATTTTCAAAACTTCCTAGTCCCAAAATACACTAAATGTTTGATTCAGCAGGTTTGAGTGCAAAAATTGCTGTAAGCACCAGATTAGTTCTCTAAAGGCGCGAATTATACAGAGGCGAAGGCGCGGCGCAGGCATCTCGCCGCTTCAAAACGTTTTCATATGAAATGTATGAAGGCGTCGTGTTGTGAATTACACTGAAGCGGCGGCGCAGGTACACCCGCTTTGTTGTTCTGTGCCTGCGCCGCGACTTCGCCTTACGCCTTCTCTGTATAATTCGCGCCTAAAAGTGTCGGATTATGGATTAATAGGTCAAGGATTATAAGACCGCCGGCGGTCGCGAAACAATCGATTTTCAATTGTGTCTGGTTTTACGATCCACAAAGGGTTAAGAAAGGCAAATTGGTTTGATTATTGAAGACCAAGGTGAACCGGATCGCAGGGCGAATCGGATCAAGTTAGGAATTTACCTAAAATTAGTATATTTCTTCATTTCGTGTGTAATCCAGAACTTCCAAGTTTTGAAAAAAAAACTGCTTTTTTCGCCAAAACGCAGGTCACCAGGCCTATTGAGAGGCAAACCTAATTTTATAAGTTTTTTTTTGCTACCTAAAACTTAACCTTTATTATCTTTATGATAGTGTTGAAATTTGTCTGATAAGTTTGTCTAGAGAGTATAATAAATGACGGAATTTAGTGTGTTTAGGGACTAGGACGTTTCTAGAATTAGTTTTTATGATAATCGAGTACTTTGATACTAGAATTTAGTGTATTTTGGGAATGAGACGTTTTGGGAATTAGACGTTTTGGGAATAAGTTTCAATGGGACTCGGTTCATTTGAAATTGAGTCTTATTGACAATAGTATATATTGAGAACCGCTCTTTTTGGTAGTAAGTCCATTCGGGTTTCATTCCTTATGAGAACGGTCTTTTAGATCTTAGGTCGTATTAAGTAATAGGTATTTCGAGATTAGTTCGAAACAGCCCGGAAGGGTTTATCTGTTAATTTTCAAACCTTGTCAGCAGCCAGTACATAGGAACCGTTTTATTAAGGTTTGGCTCTTTTTTTTAAACAAGGAAAAATCCTATTTACGGATACACAGCGGGCCTGGGGAAGCCCGCTGGTTATGTGGCGGCTCTCCCCCCAACGCCCGCTTCCCTGTCCAGGTCCGAAGGCCTCGACAGGGACTCGGGTGAAGAGGGGCCTTACCCACTAAAACTCCTTGTACCATCCCATCACTTGTCGTCAGGGTGGTTCGGGACCACGGACAGCAGACTCCAAATTCCACTCTACGACGGCCCGCCAGTGGGGAGGACGCCCAGGATAGTT
Organism: Scoparia ambigualis; assembly: GCA_963921215.1. Classification (NCBI taxonomy): domain Eukaryota; kingdom Metazoa; phylum Arthropoda; class Insecta; order Lepidoptera; family Crambidae; genus Scoparia; species Scoparia ambigualis. The sequence goes on along the minus strand of OY992522.1, from coordinate 23,414,776 downwards.
TGGGCGCCCTCCAGACTCCCATGAGGCTCGTGCAATGCAACTATGGGGTCTCCCACCCCACAGTCACGCAAGCCTCACTGCGATGGAAGGAGGTGGGCAAAATGCCGCCTCCTCCTATCGACTCGCCTGCGTCCGATCGGGTCCGCATGGGTTCTGTGAAACAACCGCTTCACTGAACAAGGCCATGGCCCTCCATGATCTGTCGCTGTCTAGCATGGCTTTTACCACGCTAGGCAGCAAGAGGTCTTCCCCAACGACCGACATCAGACTGTGGCGCTGCGCAGCCCACGACCCGCACTCCTCAAGGGTGTGCGTTTCTGTGTCCTGCGCAGCTCTACAGCTGTGGCATTCTGACGTCGGCTTCCTTCTTGCCACTCGGTGCAGGTAGTGTCCAAAGCATCCATGCCCAGACAGCATCTGCACCAAGTGGAAAGATAGAGTCCCATGTCGCCGCTGTAGCCATCTTCCCAATTCTGGTTCGGTGGCTCGGCACAACCGGGAGACGTAAGTCGACGAACGCAAATCATCGGCCCATTTGGCCAGCAGCTCTTGGTCAGCCAAATCTCGAGCCCGTTTAAGCTCTTCCCGAGTATGGTTTCTACCCTGTTCTTTAGCCTCTGCCCGCTGTCGGTACAGTTCCGCCAGCTTCACTGCCTCCAACTCCCATGGCGGGATGCCAGCCACCGCACAAGCTGCAGCATGAGACACTGTCCTGTACTCTCTGATGGCCCTCAACGCTATTATCCGCTGTGCGGCACGAAGATGTTGTTTGTTGGTAGCGTTGGGGGCAGTCACCCATAAAGGGGCCCCATAAAGGGCCATCGAGCCCACTACTCTAGCATAAAGCCGGCGAGTCAAAGCGTTCGGCCCACCAACATTCGGCATGTTGCATCCCAAAGCGGATGCCGCACTGACGAGAAGAGGGGAGAGTTCGCGAAAGTGCTCCTCGAAGCGCCAACGCCCGTCCAGAATGAGACCCAGATACTTCATCCGGACCCCAACCCGGATCCTATGCTCGTCTATTTCTAGGTGGGTTCCAGGCGGCGGTCCTCGTCGAGGCCCATGGAAAAGAAGAGCCTCAGTTTTACCGATCGCTATCTCGAGCCCCAACATACGGATTCTGTCCACCACCAGAGATATTATGACGGTGGCCAGTCTCCCTGCCTCTGCGCAATTTCCGCCCCGGGCCGTGATCAGAGTATCATCTGCATCATCTGCACAACGGGACAACGCGAGCGCCCGAGTGGCAAAGCGAATAGCGACCTTCCATACGTAGGCATGAATTCTATTTGCCTGAAATACCGCTCTCCCAAAGCGAGCGCGCGAGTTTTAAATCGACTAGCGAGCTTATGTCTACACACGAAAGGTCGCCATTAGCCTAATCGCCTCGCCAGCAGTAAATACATTTCGCAGCTTCGGATTAAACCGGTTTATTTAGGTTTTTGAAGCCCTCTCATACACATTGGAAGCAGTTTTTGTAAAAACCTTAATCAATAACCGGGATTTTTTAAACCGGTTCCAAGCCCTATCGTCACTAATTCAATTTATAATTAGAAAATATTAATAAAAGAAAGATGGCGAGCCAGTTTAAACCTTTACATCGTTGTTCCATAATAAGTCTTACCGCGTCAAAAACGTATGCCGCATAATCGCGTTTATCGTCCGGCATAGAAAAACGCGTAGCGAATTATTTATAACATCAAGCAAATCCGCAATATAATGAAAGTTCTGCTAATTAGAACTCTCTAAAAAGTAATTTTACAAAGTTTCAGTGGAATTTTCTTTATGACGCTAAGTATGTGGCGTCATACGCCATACACAAAAGAAGTAAAATTAGGGAACAAAAGGTTTGCAACCACTGAAGTTTTTTAACTGGCACTATCTCTTAAAACGATCCATACAGGCATAATCTACGTGTCAAATAATGTAAGTTCTGTTAATTAGAACTCTCTAAATAGTCATTCTATAGAATTTCAGAGGAATTATTTATGACGCCATTTGGCGTCAAACGCCATACGTAAAAGATATCAATGACGGTCCATGGTGTCATACGCAATGAATCGGTATGCATGGCAAATGGCAACACGTAATGATGGACTTATTATACTAGTGCAGTAAGTTGATTTTCACAGACGAGTAGACTAATGTAAAGCTTACTATTGACATGAGTTTGTAAATACCAATTTCCGCATTAGTGTAAAATGATGTTTACACGCGCACATTTTTTACACATTTTTGCGCGCGACACGCAACAAAAACAGGTTTTTACTCGTCGCCTCGCAAGCAAAAGCAAGTCTCACCCCTCACCCTGCGGCCCGCAACTGTCAATGCAACGTTTTTCGGTACCGATATCGCATAAAGGTTAAATAACGGTAAAGCCTTACCTTTATTTTATTAAGGTACACTTATTTTTTACCGGTAACGTAACCTTATACCGTAACCGCTTGGAGGATTTTGCCTTTGATTTTGCTAACTCCAAGGCTTGGAGGATTTTGCCAAATTTGGTGTCTCAAGTTACCCTACAAAATTTCACCAATATAGGTATCAAATGAAGTAGTGCTTACTTGAGACACTATTTTAACAAGAAAGCTAATAAAAACACAAAATACAAAAATAATTTATTTAAAATCATTTTTTGTGCAATTGTTGCAGCAAAAAAATGGAAAGACAATTAGGAACAATTAAACTTACGAAGTAATTTAGGAAAAGTATGTCTCCCCCTAGAAATCTTTATAGGAATAGGAATAATTTTTTGTAGTATTTGGTCAGTACCAGAAGGCCCGCCATGTATCCAAGTATCGTAAAGATTCTCTGCTCGGTATACTACGTACGGTGGAAGTAGATGACTATCACCTGCTGCAGCAAACATGACTGATGTGCTTGCTTTGCTGCAGTCTATTATTTTTTCAGGGTGACGGCAACCTCGTCTCACAATGACCCTTGTCCGTTTAGGGTCATCAGTTAGGTTCGTTTCGTCATAGTTCACAATTAAACTTGGCTCAACATCTTTCAAAGTTTCAGCAAGTTCGTCAAAATATTCGTTTATAATTTTGTCGTCAACAGCTGCACGGGATCTTTTTATATTTTGACTCAGTCTAGTGGTTAGTTCGGCTTTATTCCTGAAAAGGAATGAGCTCACCCAATCTGCCCCCTTACTCTTGAAACCGATCGCTATTGGATCGGATTGGTATTGTGAATTTTCGTACTCCCAAGTTACGACACCAGAACTAATATGGATTCATATTGCGTGGATATTGAGTGAAAAAAATACAAAACTCAATGTCATTTAGTTCACCCAATATGAATACAAATTAGCGCTGGTGTCGTAACTTGAAAATACGAAAATTCACAATACCAATCAGATCCAATAGCGATCGGTTTCGAGAGTAAGGGGGCTGGTCCTGGTAAATTGTTACAAAACCTGCTTTCAGTCAATCCATTCCGATCCTAGAATGATTTAACATAACAATCAATCGAATGTCGTACTTGGTAAAAGGGAAACCCATTCTCCTGCCAAGCAAATACATTCGACAATAGTTTTTTCGTCCTCTTCTGAAAAAACTTGTGGTCGCCCATATTTCCCAGTGTTTTTGCCTCTTACGTGTCTGTTAATTAAGCCTAACCGCATCTACAGCTTTGTGTAACTGTTCTGTTGTGTAAGTCACACACGGCCGACCTCCAAGCAGCCTCGCTTTTTTTTTCGTGTCATGTTTGTCCTAAAAAGTAATAAATAAATAAAACTTACAAATTTAAAAACAACAACACAATCACATCACACATCTCACTAATTTGAGACATAGTGGGACAACTTGAGACAGAGACGACACGCGTCTCATTTTACCCGGCAACACTCCTCATTCAACATTTCTTTTTTTTATTATTTGTGTGTTGGTAGTACTGTCTATTAATACATAACAGGAAGTCGAAGACATTTTGAGGTTATTGTAGTTTAAATCTCAAAAGAATACAACAAAAACTCTTACCAGTAGCAGAAAAGTTATCCGGCGTATGTCCTGAGCAATATTTTTCTACAATATTAGAAAATTTACTACCTAAAACTGAGGCAAGTTACGACTTCCGCTTAAATGCAGAGCGTAAGCGCAATCCGTTTACAAACTTTTGACAGCAATTGCTAGGCGATTTTCCGAGATCAAAAAAAAAAGAAATTGGTTCGTAAATGACTTCATAGATGGCGCTTAACATAGATTAGTATGGCGCTTAAAAAAGGCGAGTCCATGAAGAGCACGTGTATGGCTCCATAATATTTATTCCAAAAAAGAAAATAGAAAAAGGTCTTGGATGTCTCAGGACATCTAGGACCTTTCATTCAGATGCAAATAGGTAAGTACTACTTTTTATTATTTTGGTAGACAAGCAAAATTGTAGAATTTATTACTAGCCCTTAGGTAGGTACGGCTCGGCTTTCATAAAACGCCATCTATCGAGTGTTTTTGAACTGATTTTTACTTTTTAATTTGGGCTGTCAGAAAATCGCCATTGCTACTGACTAATTCATAATAGTGTGGCCATATTATCAACATAAAATTTTCGTACTAATCGTCTCAAGATAGACCCCCGTCTTAAGTTACCCCGTTTGACGGTAAGTGTTTGTTTGTTAGTGTTCAGTAAATTATGAGATATGAATATTTTTCCATAGATCGTCTGTAAAGGACAGTTGTACCACTCACGATGGGGGCAATTGTAACGTTACAATTGTCCACGTGTTACAATTGTCCACATGTCCACTATTGGAAAAAGAAGACATACAAAGAAGAGCAGAAACAAGGAAAAAACTGATCAAGTAAAAATATTAAGAAGGAAAAGCAACAGAAAACCAAAAGTATTGTCAACTGTGATGAAGACAAAAGCAGTACAGAAGAAGAATGGTATTGCCTTGTTTGTATGGAGCCTTACAGCGCCAGTCGACCGAATGAGACCTGGATAAAAATGCACTCAATGTAAAATGTATGCGCACGTGGAGTGTACCGAACAAGAAGTCAATTATCCTTGTCACAAACCGCTCGAATGATCTTTGGGACAGATCTATCCCACAAACAATGAAATTTCTATTGTGTCTGGTATTTATTTGTATGACTGTATGGCATGTATTAATGCCATCTCGTCCTCTGGGGGTTTTTGCGAAAGTAGTAGTTACTAAGGTTTTTTAAAAATATTTTTTGATATGTTTGTTTTTGCTTATTTTGTTTGTTTTCGGTTATTTTGTTTTTAACTTTATTTACTACTTAAAAATTTTAACAAAAAAAAAAGCGACGCCAAAAAATTTTACTGAAATAAATGCACTAAAACGTAAAAAATAATTGCGTAGTTTAGTTTGTTCAATTTACTTGCAATATTAACCTTTATTTTACTCAATCTTATAATCTTAAAAAATATTTTTGGAGTCGGTGCCACCTATTGCTGGGCAAAGGCCCCCCCCCCCCCCTTCCAGTATTCGCGGTCTTTTGCGTGTGTTGGCCAATCCTTCGCGTAAGCATCAAACTCATCTCTCCACCTCCGTCTGGGTCGGCCTTGCTGCCGTTTTACCCCATTGTCGTTTTTATTTATAAATATGTTTAATTAACCTTTAACAGTTGTTGGTTCATTAGTAAATAGAGTTTATTAGGTATTGCTACAAGCTGGCACCGACTCCAAAAATATTTTTTAAGATTATAAGATTGAGTAAAATAAAGGTTAATATTGCAAGTAAATTGAACAAACTAAACTACGCAATTATTTTTTACGTTTTAGTGCATTTATTTCAGTAAAATTTTTTGGAGTCTGTTTTTTTTTTGTTAAAATTTTTGTTTATTTCTCGCTTTTTAGTGAATTGTTCCGATCTATTTATCGAAAGTGAATATTAGTAAACCTACAAAACGCGCTTCTTGTATGAGACAGCGCCGTTTAAATGCGACAAGCGAAGAAAACGAGAAACGCCTATCACAAAGTAGGAAATCAACATCCAAAACAGACGGCAAGTTACCGAATTTACTCGTGAATGCTGTATAGACCCCCCTACGATGATGACTTGCGATTTACTAGGGTTCACTGTTAGGGAAACTAGAGGAACGTTTTTGACTTGCTCCAGACGTAGATCGTAGCCAAGTCACCATTGATCTGCTCAATCGCTTCTCAAAGGTTCTCAGCCGAGGCCTTAGAGTAAATTTGTAAGTCATCGGCATAAAGATGTTAAGAAGAATTTAGACAAGAAGTGACAGAATTAATAATGTGAATAGTGTATTTTTAAATCCTAATAGAAATGTTTCGGAAGGAGTGATAAAAAGTGGCCTATGTCACTATTGTTCTTCAGCTATCTATGTGCAAAATCAGGTCGATGCGCAAGTGAGAGACAGACAAACAAACAAACACGCTTTCGCATTTACAATATTAGCCAGGAAGGATTTATTGCCGGAGTGGATCTCATTTGACCTATGGCTGAAAATACCAAAATTGCTATACCTCAATAAAATACCTCAATTCCTCAAGGATTTCACCATCAGAACTGAGTTCCGGTACCTGCCTTCTTTTAATTTGTCATAGTCGCTTAACTATCCTAATCGAGATATCTTATCGCCACTCGTGAAATACTTATCATTGAGAAGTTCCAATGACATTCTGTGGTCTTCTTCATCAGTTCTATTTTATCAAATGATACTTTCTCAATGCAAATTCTTGACTTATTGCTGAAAATATCAAAATCGCTATAGGTATGCCTACAATATTTGAGAAGTTCCATCATCAGAACTAGATTTTGATAAAAATGGGACCAATCTGGAAGTATATCCTTTCAAATAAAAAAAGAATTATCCAAATCGGTGTATAAATGACTGAGTTCTGAGGTAACAAACATAAAAAAAACATACAGCTGAATTGAGAACCTCCTCCTTTTTTGAAGTCGGTTAATTAAAAGGCAAATAAATACACATGCCTTTTTAATAATAATAACTAAAATGGTACTTTTGCTAAAGAATGTGAGATATTATAATAATATGTGCCTGGGGCACAGACTATGTCTGTGGCCTGGGGCACAGACATATAGTGTTCTGGGGATATTTGTAACGGTGGACAATTGTAACACCATACAGATAGAAAATGTTCTATATTTTGATATTTATTAGTGTTTTAGAGCTAATAACTTGCTTGTAGAGCTAATAACTTGCTTGTTAAGCTTGTTATTAGCTCTAAAACACTAAGCAGTGAAGCGTTGCACACGTGCGTCCATGATTTACCCACTTAAAACTACGCACTAAAACGGCTAGTGGGTGGTCTAACAAAGAGACTTTCAATTTCATAAAATAGGTGTAGTTCAAAATAGAAACCTTTCATTTAGAAAATAGGTAACGTAGGGGGCAGCAGTAACAGAGGACAATTGTAACATTGGCGATATTTCTACTGTTAAGCTACTTGTGCCTATGTGTGTAAGCTTGAATACGCACAGGACAGGACACACCCCGAAGTCAGCGGCGCACGAGCTGCAAAACGGACGTGTGCGACGACGAATTCTTGTTTTTGCAGCACCAAAGTAAGTTTTAACTTGTAATTATATTGTCTGGTATTCACTTAAAATGTGTTAATCGCTTGAGATTTTTTATTGAGTCGTCAGCTGAACTCTCATACGTTGCGTAGCTACTGTCAAACGGGGTAACTTGAGACCAATTTGAACTTTGTACTCCTACCAAAAGCTTATTGTCAATAAAATAAATTGCTACATTTACCTAAATAATTAGTCTATTTTTCATTTACAGATTCCCGATGCATTTACAAACCTGGGGCGTTCCAAAAAAATATATTAAAAAAAATAGTTACTGTCTCAAGTTACCTTATCAAGTGGGATATCATGAGACATGTTACTTTTTATGTGATATCTCGAGTTAGACAGAGATATGAGTAACTTGAGACATTGATATTATAATAATATGTGCCTGGGGCACAGACTATGTCTGTGACCTGGGGCACAGACATATAGTGTTCTGGGGATATTTGTAACGGTGGACAATTGTAACACCATACAAATAGAAAATGTTGTATATTTTGATATTTATTAGTGTTTTAGAGCTAATAACAAGCTTAACAAGCAAGTTATTAGCTCTACAAGCAAGTTATTAGCTCTAAAACACTAATAAATATCAAAATATACAACATTTTCTATCTGTATGGTGTTACAATTGTCCACCGTTACAAATATCCCCAGAACACTATATGTCTGTGCCCCAGGCACATATTATTATAATATTTCACATTCTTTAGCAAAAGTACCATTTTAGTTATTATTATTAAAAAGGCATGTGTATTTATTTGCCTTTTAATTAACCGACTTCAAAAAAGGAGGAGGTTCTCAATTCGGCTATATGTTTTTTTTATGTTTGTTACCTCAGAACTCAGTCATTTATACACCGATTTGGATAATTCTTTTTTTATTTGAAAGGATATATTTCCAGATTGGTCCCATTTATATCAAAATCTAGTTCTGATGATGGAACTCCTCAAATATTGTAGGCATACCTATAGCGATTTTGATATTTTCAGCAATAAGTCAAGAATTTGCATTGAGAAAGTATCATTTGATAAAGTAGAACTGATGAAGAAGACCACATAATGTCATTGGAACTTCTCAATGATAAGTATTTCACGAGTGGCGATAAGATATCTCGATTAGGATAGTTAAGCGACTATGACAAATTAAAAGAAGGCAGGTACCGGAACTCAGTTCTGATGGTGAAATCCTTGAGGAATTGAGGTATTTTATTGAGGTATAGCAATTTTGGTATTTTCAGCCATAGGTCAAATGAGATCCACTCCGGCAATAAATCCTTCCTGGCTAATATTGTAAATGCGAAAGCGTGTTTGTTTGTTTGTCCGTCTCTCACTTGCGCATCGACCTGATTTTGCACATACACTCGGCGTCAAAAAAATCGCACCTTTTAAAAATCATCTTTAAAAATTCTTAAACCTTATGTAGAGGATAGTGTTGGGTATCATTAGAAAGGTAACAAAAAGGAGTATCAAAAAACAATTAAATTTAACTTTCTGTTTAATTATAATTATACAAACAACATTAAAATTAATAAAATAATAAAAATCCTTAATTAAGTCCTAATTAACAACAGATAATTTACAAAGAAAAATGTACAAAAAGTGTCTTAAAATTAACTTTAAATCTAGTGTTACCCCCCCTTGCCCTGATCACGGCTTCCATACGGTCCCTCATGGACCTCACCAACTTCAGGAGCTCTTCTTGAGGGATAAGCCCCCATTCTTCAATCACCGCGTCTTGGAGCTCCTGTAGAGTCGAAGGAGCTGGATCCCGAGATCGAACCTTACGTTTAAGATGGTCCCAGAGGTGCTCTATAGGATTCAGATCCGGACTTCGCGCTGGCCACTGCATCACAGAGATTTGGGACCTCTGCAAGAAGTCGCTCACGATGCCTGCAGTGTGAGCGCGAGCGTTGTCGTGCATTAATGTGAACCCCTCGCCAAAAGATTCGGCAAAGGGGACCACATGCACTTCCAGGACCTCAGTGACATAGCGGCGAGCAGTCAGCGACCCTTGTCCGCGAGCACCTCCAGTCCGGGAGACGCAGACAAGGTCGGTTTTGCCGGCAGCAGACATACCGCCCCAGAACATGCAGGATCCGCCACCATATTCCACCGTCTCCTGGATGCAGGCTTGGGCGAAACGTTCACCCTGCCTCCGGTATACTCTTCTCCGTCGGTCGTTGCAGAAAAGACACACTCGCGTCTCGTCTGAGAAGAGAACAGCTCTCCACTGCTCAAGGGTCCAATCGACGTGGTCACGAGCAAACTGCAAGCGGGCTCGCCGATGCGCTGCAGTCAATTTTGGACCCGTAGCAGCTCTGTGGGCCGCTATCTTCTTCTCCTTCAATCTTCTTCTAACCGTAGATACGCTTACGGTGCGTCTGCGAACTGCCTGGAGCTGCTGTTGCAACTCAACAGCGTTGGAGAAACGATTTCTCAAAGAGTTCGACACAACGAACCGGTCGTCTCTTTCCGAAGTGCAGCGACGTCTACCCGAACCGTGTCTGCGGATATAGCCACCGGTCTCTATGAAGCGCTGGTACACTCTTCGAACGGAATAACGGCTCAGGTTCAGTTGCCGGGCGACATCACACTGCCGCACCCCTGATTGCAGTAGTGCAACCACTTGAGCGGCTTTATCAGCTGTGGTATCCATCAAAATCTGTGCGTGTGTCCTCTTCAACGGTTGAATAGCGAATGACCCACATTGAACCCGTGTTGACCGTTTTATACCCACAAAGGAAGCGCAACTAGCAACTCTCACGGGTAGCAAAATTTGCATCGAATTTTTGTGACACTTTATTTGTTGCATTAGGTTTTATTTGATAATGAAAAGTAATGTTTTTTATTAAGTTAATTAAGTAACCTTGTAAATAAAATCATAATTAATGCGACTGCATGTGCATATCAAGAGTAAATGACATTTGAAAGTGATTTTCTAAGAGGTGCGATTTTTTTGACGCCGAGTGTAGATAGCTGAAGAACAATAGTGACATAGGCCACTTTTTATCACTCCTTCCGAAACATTTCTATTAGGATTTAAAAATACACTATTCACATTATTAATTCTGTCACTTTTTGTCTAAATTCTTCTTAACATCTTTATGCCGATGACTTACAAATTTACTCTCAGGCCTCGGCTGAGAACCTTTGAGAAGCGATTGAGCAGATCCATGGTGACTTGGCTACGATCTACGTCTGGAGCAAGTCAAAAACGTTCCTCTAGTTTCCCTAACAGTGAACCCTAGTAAATCCGCTGTGGTCAATTGTAACAAAGGTTTTTTATAAAATAATACACAGGTGCGTTGAGTAGGGACACCCAAACTATTATTTTATTGCAGTCTTATCAATTAATAATCAGACATTAATCATAAAAACAAATCAGATCATAAAAAAAGAAAAATAAGAAATTAAGTTATATCTGAAATTATCATTTGTTAAAGAAGAAATTGATTTTATTTGTTATTTAAAGCTGCAAAAGGTATGTTACTTTTAATTCATACAATAGTGTCATTTTTTTCTTTTTTTATGATTTGATTTGTTTTTATGATTAATGTCTGATTATTAATTGATAAGACTGCAATAAAATAATAGTTTGGGTGTCCCTACTCAACGCACCTGTGTATTATTTTATAAAAAACCTTTGTTACAATTGACCACAGCGTGAGTACAATTGTAAAACTTGCCTTCGTTCACATAACATTCGATTTTTACGTTTCTCTTATACAATAGGTATATTGTGAGTTCAAAATATCTTATTTGAACAACCTGTGTCCCTAAAGACACTCAATATTTTTTTTTATTTTTTTATTTTTTATACTAAGCCCGGCAAATGACCCCACTCCACCTGATGTTAAGTGGAAATGAGGTCCAGGCGCGAGGACAACTGGTGCAGCGTAAGAGACGTAGCATCAGTCATCCTCACTCTGCCGGCCCACAAAGTGCTTCTTCACGCCTCGTTTGAAGGACCCTATGTCATAGGTAGGAGGGAATACGTATATTTAAAACAAATACATTTTGCACGAGAGCCCTTCAAACAAAAAGTGTTACTTTGGCACTTGTATGGTGTCTAATATAATTAGTTATAGGCTTTAAGTTAATGTAATTTTATAGTGTTGTTGTTTTTCTTGGTCAAATAAAATTATTATTATTATTATTATTCACGTGTTTATTTATTTTCTTAAGTGTAGGTTTTTTATAATATCCCATATAAAAATAATAAACAAAACTACTATAAAAATAAAACATTATAAAATTAACATTATAAAAAACCTAAACCTAGGGTGCCGCCAGCAGCGGGGCAGGGCCCAAGCTACCGGTGGTTAGGGCTGCAGAGAGAGGAACCTCCTGACGATGCGTGCCGTGTCAAGAAGTACCGCCTTCTGTATCTGGCCCTTGATCCAGCCGTCTAGCGAGAGTCTCTTGAGATGTTGGTCGAGACTCTTCGCTATTAGGCCGTTTGCAGATACGACTATCGGGACAATGATAGTCGAGTCAACATCCCACATGGCGGTAACCTCGTAAGCCAAGTCAAGGTACTTGCACAGCTTGTCCTTCTCAGCCTTCACGAGGTTCTCATCATGTGGGACGGTGATGTCGACTAGCACTGCCCGCCGCTGGGACCGATCGACTATCACGATGTCAGGCTTATTGGCAACAATAGTCCTGTCCGTGATAACCGATCGGTCCCAATAGAGCAAAGCACGACCATTTTCGAGAACTGGCTCAGGTGCGTACTTATAGTACGGCACCTCGGACTCAATAAGACCGTATTGAAGAGCAAGTTGCTGGTGAATGATCCTGGCTACAAGATTGTGTCTGTGCAAGTACGCGCCGTTAGCAAGATGAGAACAACCGGAAATAATATGCCTGAGTGAATCTCCGGGACAGCGGCATGCTCGACATATGTCGACCGTACCGTCCTTCATGATATACTTCCGGTAGTTGTTCGTCTTGATAACTTCGTCCGCAATTGCACAGACAAAACCTTCGGTTTCCCCAAAGAGGTCCCCGAATCGTAGCTAGTTCACCGACGCGAGCAGGTCCACATCGGGCCCTGTTAAGGCCCGATAGAACCGGCCGTGCAGCTCCTTGCTCTTACATACATCCTTGCGATCCTCGGTGCTCAGCACCTGAGGCTTGCGCCAGTTCTCTTTGCCTAAGGAGAGAGGCGTAAAGGTCCTGTCAACTGACACCACATCGCGATGCATCCCACACTCGTTGTTGAGGAAATATTCTCGGAGACTGCACACCTCACGGTTGTGGAGGGTCTTGGCATTTAAAAAGTCTCGACCACCCCATTTCCGCGGGATGTACAGTCTCATAACAGACGAGCGTGGGTGGAGCATGCGATGTTATGTCAGTTGCTGTCGAACCTTTCTGTCCAGGGCGTCTAACTCGGTCTGAGTCCACTTTAGTATGCCAAAGGTGTATACCAGTAAGGGCATAACCCAGCCGTTGAAAGCGCGCACCCTGTTGCCTCCTGACAAAAGACTGTTAAGTACCTTTGTCAGGCGACCAAAGAAGCGTTCTTTCACCGACTGTTTTATACCCTCACTCTCTATACCCAATGACTGTGACTTACCAAGGTATTTGTAGGTGTCGGCTTCGGAGAGAGATCTGAAAGTCATCGTCTCAGAAAATTGCAAATTCGTAGAATTTACAACTTTCCCCCGCTGTACGTGCATGACCGCGCACTTGTTTACACCGAACCCCATGTTGATGGCGCTGTTATTATTATTATTATTATTATAATTAAATAACTTTGCTTTATTGACAAAAGAAAAAACAAGTGCATAATATTATTTGATAATGTAACTAGGTACTTGGAGGATTAATCATAATAAGATTTTTTGTACCCAGGAACTTCCCAATTCACCTTTTATTTAGTAGGAACAATATGTTTAAAGCAAACTCAACTGCAGGTTCAGTACATAATGCTTTCATACATACATATACATATAATTACGACTATTATACCGTGTTGCGTAGCGGTGAAAAATACTACTACCCCCTCTCTTCCCTTGGGAGTCGTAAAAGGCGACTAACTTTATGATTATGGGCGAGCACGATTGTGTAGAGGGCATACTCGGCTGTATTCGCCGATCATCGTCTATGATCGCCTGCAATCTCTGAATGCAATCGTCTGCGACCCGTGATTTGTCGGTTTTTCGGGCACGCATCAAAGGGAATCGCGCCGGGCGTTCGCGGAGGTGCCCACACAATCGCCGATCATTCATTCGCCTTTGGGCAGTGAAGCGTTGCACACGTGAGTCCGTAACTTACCTACCTATTAAAAATACGCACTAAAATGGCTAGTGGAAGTGGGTGGTCTAATGAAGAGACGTTCAAGTTCATAGAACTTTATAGAAAATATTTAAATGATTATATAAAAAATATGCTCTCTTAATAGATCAGTTTCTATATACCCACGTTGACATAATGGTTGTATGCCGCTATTAAATAAATGATAGCAGCAGCAACACACTCCACGTCCATCTTGTACGCTTGCGTTTCGACGACTACTACAGACGCATGCGTAAACGCTTGCACGATGATCGTGCCGGTGATCGAGGCGATTATAGACGAAGTGGCGGCAGCATAGATCGGCGATGGGCTCAGCTCACCACTTGTCACGCTGAGTACTTACATGTGCAGTCGCTATTTGGTGAAAAGTGGACTATAGCAGAGGGCTGCTTTTGCGGTCCTCATTTCCTAGTCTCTGACTAACCCTTCGCGGATAATAGTGATTATATGTATGTATGATACAGGCAATGAGGACCGCAAAAGCATTTTTTTTTCACAAATTTTCGTTGAACCACTTTGATATGATGGTTCTATGCCGCTATTAAATAAATGGTGCAGCAGCAACACACTCCACGTCCATCTTGTACGCTTGCCGTTCAACGACTACTACAGACGAATGTGTAACGCTTGCATGATGAATGACCGTGCCGGTGATAGAGGCGAATATAGACGAACTCACGATCGGCGAACTTTGCCGGCTGTGTCGTGGCGGCATAAACTAAACCCTATTGGCTCCTCTTTACACTCGCCGAATCACTCAGACGAATGCCCGTATTCGTCTGAGTTAGGCGATTGTGTGGAGGGCATACTTGCCGCATTCGTCTGCATTCGCCTACCGACCCGTGCATTGTCGGTTTTTTGGGCCCGCATCAAAGGGATTCGCGCCGGGTGTTTGCGTAGGTGCCCACACAATCGCCGAAGATCCATCCATTCGCCTTTAGGCAGTGAAGCATTGCACACGTGCGTCCATCCATAATTTACCCACTTAAAAGTATGCACTAAAATAGCTAGCTAGCTAGTGACTTTCAAGTTTTTAAAATAGGTGTAGTTCAAAAGAGAAACCTTTCATTCAGAAAAAAGGTAACCTACCCGTTTTAGCTAGTACCATAACTTTGCTTTATTGACAAAAGAAGAAACAAGTGCACAATATTTTTTGATAATGTAACTAGGTACTTGAAGGATTAATCATAATAGGATTTTTTATACCCAGGAACTTCCCAATTCACCTTTTATTTAGTAGGAACAATATGTTTAAAACCCTAGCTGGTTCCATTAGATAAAATAATACACATTTATTAACTAGTAAAAGTGTTTTATTAATAGTACATATTTTAGTATCGCCTATTTAGTCACTAAATTTTAGTGCGAAGTATGGAGCTGTTGCTTATTTTTTACTAACGTTAGGAGTCGGCGGCTAGCTGTCGACATGTCATCGGCAAGCTGTCGACGTTTCAACTGCTTGCCACATACAGGTCGACAGCTAGCTGACGACAGCAAACGCCGTCACCTGTCGTCGGCAAGCTGTCGACGCTTTAACTACTTGCCGCAGGCAGGTCGACATCTAGCTGATGACGGCAGACGCCGTCACCGGTCGTTGGCAAGCCGTCGACGTTTCAACTGCGTGCCGCAGGCAGGTTGACAGCTAGCTGATGACGGCAGACGCCGTCACCTGTCGTCGGCAAGCTGTCGACGTTTCAACTGTTTGCCGCAGGCAGGTTGACAGCTAGCTGATGACGGCAGACGCCGTCACCTGTCGTCGGCAAGCCGTCGACGTTTTAACTGCTTGCCGCAGGCAGGTCCACAGCTAGCTGCCGATAAGTGAATACGTCTGCAGTCGCCTCTTGTGTGTTAGAGCTGGTCTCTTTACGATGCGTCGATCGATAGTTAGTATTATTTTAAAACAAGGCGGGAATGTTGCGACCCGGCAAATGGGAAACGCTGGTCTAGGCCATGATAAAGCTTTCTCTCACGACCTGTACCCTTTGGCCACTCAGATAATGAGATCTACATGGGAAGCCCAGTGGCGGGAGAAAAGCAAAACTGTAGGGAAATATTTCGCGGACATTAAGCACTCCTTGCCTGACAAGCTATGGTTTATTAAATATAAAAAGCTTCCAAAGCATACACCTACACTGTGAGCCGTTTAAGGTTAGGACATGCATGCACCCCTGTCCATCTGGCCAACATTAGGGTTAAGGACTCATCCCTTTGTGAATGCGGTTTGGAGGAGGGGACAGCTGACCACATATTTTTTAACTGTCCCAAATATCCAACTTCTCTTTATGATCTCCTCCCCCCATGTATCCCCAAAGCCACAAATTTTAAGATTGTTCCCAGCTATGTGAAACCCCCCTGCATTGATGTTTTATGTGCTTATATAACTAATAAATATATGATTATAATTTGTCTGTCTGCTACTAACAAATGTAATATTAAATAAGTATTGTGTTTGTCCATAGGCATTGCAGAGTACAGATCACCAGCTGGATCTACAGCCTCAAAATTTGAGATCTCACCATCTCACCACTTCTGTACTTGTACATTGTGCTCTTACGAGAAACCGATACAAGCAATGAGTCTGTAGAAACAAAGAACAGAGCCAAAAACTGGATATTGGCGAAATCCAAAGGGAAACGCCACTGCGTAAAAAGAAGAAGAAGAAGACCATTGAGAAGTTATAAAGCTCAATGGAACAGACTATGTATAGTTTATGTTCAAGTTGACGGACTCCTTTCATCATAAACATTTGGCTGTGGATAGAGTGCCACAAGCGGCATCTAGTACGATTGGTTACGATGCCGTAATGGGCAATTTTCCGAGATCAAAAAAAAAAAAATTGGTTTGTAAATGACTTCATAGATGGCGCTTAGCATAGATTAGTATGGCGCTTAAAAAAGGCGAGTCCATGAAGAGCACGTGTATGGCTGCATAATATTTATTCCATTCGAAAATAGAAATAGGTCCTGGATGTCTCAGGACATCTAGGACCTTTCATTCAGATGAAAATAGGTAAGTACTACTTTTTATTATTTTGGTAGATAAGCAAAATTGTAGAATTTATTACTAGTCCTTTAATAGGTACGGCTCGGCTTGCATAAAACGCCATCTATCGAGTGTTTTTGAACTAATTTTTACTATTTAATTTGAGCTGTCAGAAAATCGCCCATTTGACGGCATCCTAGTACGAAGCGTATAGAGTGCCACAAGCGGCATTGTATCTCAATCGGTACGGGAACCGTAACATATTTGTTATCCATGTCATAATGTTCAGACGACATAATAGGTATTCAAAAAATATTTTTGTATGGAGTTAGATTTCTGTTGTCTAATAAAAAAAAATAACCTCGAAATTTCTAACCTATCATGTGACCTACAGGAGTAGGGCAGCTAGTATTTCTGTTGTCTAACAAAAACTTTACGGCAGCTTAGGCGGCGTCACTATTATAACGCAGAACTTACGGTTCCCTAACCGATGGAGATACAGTGCCGCTTGTGGCACTCTATACACTTCCTAAACATTTTAATGATTGCAATTTTGACGCTGGGGCCACCTATCGCGCTAGCGTGCTAATTCGACACGTCTGGCCGAAGGGACACTTCGTCTTGGCTTTATCAATGGCTTGAGGACAATCAAATGTAGTGGACTGTCTCTATTTACACGATGCGAATATTGGACTGGCTTAGTGGATTGTCTCAAGTATTGGCTCCGTGTAAATGGTGCATTAGCGCGATGCATCATCGCGTTATAAATTTTGCGCGTTGTTATAGAGCTTGGTCTCTGTAGGATAGTTAGTTACTCATGATGTGGCACGCGCTACTGTGTCGCGTAGTAAAGCGACAATGGTACACAAAGTTTTTTAGCGCGCTAATGTGGTGCCAGGTAAAACTGTTTAAACGGTGGAACACAACTAACTAGTGTTGCCGCTCGATAGTCCACTATCGATAGTTGAGTAATAGCAATAGTATCGATGTGCCTATCGGTAGCATCGATATTCGTCACACAGCAATACTAACGATAGTATCGATACTATCGAAGCTCAATGTGAAAGTCACTATCGATAGTATTGATATATCAATACTATTGCTGCTGACCTTTGCAATAACAATCAATACTATTGACAGTATCGATTCTATCGTCTCAGCGTACTATCGATAGCGCATACATATCGATAGTATTGTTGTTGTAACTATAGTCATAGTCATAGCTGATACTATCGATAGTAATTGCGATATTGGGCTTCAATACTATCGATAGTATTTCAGTATCGATACCAATACTATAGTACCAAACTGAGCTATCGATAGTATAGATACTGTCAATATAATAGACAATTTCCGAGGTCAACTATCGATAGTACGGAAACACTAAAACCAACTAATCCCCCGCGCCAGTTCTGCCAACATAGAAGAAACGCGTGTGTAAAAATGAGACAAAACAAAATATATATTTCCGGTAGAAATGGTAGGATTGCGGTGACTATTTTTAACCAATCATCGTGCGCGTTTTGAAATTTATTCTGGCGTCGTTGGCGCTTGGCTTCGTTTGCGTGCGTTGCGTACCTAGCGTGCGTGTGTATGTTTCGTGTTCAGTGTGTTGTGATTTTTGGAAATCGAAGTTGTTATTGTTGTGTTTTTATAAATTGTGGCGTCAACGTCATACAGTTACAAAAGGTGTAGAATAGTATTATCTATGATAGGTGTCACCCCGAAATTGTTACAGTCAAGTAAATATCTTCACGTGTGGTACCTAGTGTTAATTTTAGCCACAAAAAAAAGACTTATTACAGCTAACGCGTTGTGTAATTATATTCCAGCATGTCTACGAGAAGCGGTCGTGTGCGTGCCAGTGTAATAGAATCCAGTCCTCCAAGGACTCGGAAAGGTGTCTCGCCGCCGCGTTCGCCCGCCAGAACGCGAAAAACTTCTTCGCCGCTCAAAAGTTCTCCGGCGCGTAAAAGTTCACCCCCAGCACGCTCTTCCCGCAAATCGCCTTCACGGAAGTCCCCGAGTCGTAAACCAACGTCGAAGTTTCCCGCACGCAAGTCCCCGTCGAGGGCAACTAAAGAGTCTTCAGATAATGCTATCCCTAAATCACCAGTCAAGCGTCCCACACTTAAATCGGACGTTTCAGTTAGATTGGAGGATTTGTCTTCCAAACTAGAAATCTTTCGAGGCACACGTTCCAAAAGAATCGAGTACTCCATCAAGGATGTAACTAGCACCACTGATAATGATTTGTTAACTTCTCTTGACAAAGTTAATGGATTGGATTCCTATGATGTTTATGGCTTGAGAAATCGCAAGTCAGTTGAAGAATTGCCTCCACGCAGATCTAGTAGGCTCAGAGATTTTATTGAGAGTGTGCCGGACATAAGACGCAGCCTTAGCAAGTCTCTCAGTAAATCAATCAGCAAGTCAGTCAGTCAGTCTATTGATAAATTTTCAGATGAGGAAAATTCCGCTGATGAAGTAGTTGAAAGAGCAAAACCTGTTACAAGAAAACTAGCCACCCCAATACGAAGCAGTGAAAGTAAACTTGTGCTTACGGGCAAGTGGGAATTCGGTGGGAGAATTGGATCTGCATTACTGATTTTATTGATGCCAATAACAGTATTTTCAATTTTACTATCGTGTGTAAATTCATGCACAGCTAAATCTATTCTGAATCTCTCTGCATTTAATTCTCTTGCTACCTGGTTTAGTATACCAGTGTTTGTGGTAATTGTCAGCCAGTATGCTCTTCAGGCTCTGATTGCCTTCATCCCAGTTTGTGGAAAAAAGGTTGACCGCATGGATGGAACGGGTAATAAATACTGCTTCAATGCATTTTTTGCAAGCATTTTAACTGCAACGTTAGTCTTCTTTTTAGATTTCTTCCATTTATTTAAAATAGAATCATTTCTGACTGAATATATTAAATTGTCCGTTGTCTCATACATTTTTGCTGTTCTATTGAGCATTGTCTTATATGTAAATAGTAGGAAAGTTGACAATGGTGAATTGAATTTTTATGGAAATACTGGATATGCATTGTATGACTTTTTTATGGGTAGAGAACTGTACCCATGTCTCAAGGGATTGGATGTAAAAGTTTGGATTTCAAGAGTTGCGAATGTTAATGCTGTAAGTACCCAATTGCTTGTTTATTTTTTTTACATTTACTAACTACATTTCATACCATTCTTAGTAATTGAAAGTATTTGCCTGATATCCCTGCTCTTGAAAGGCTAATGAATAAAATAACCTGATGACCTTGTGATGTACAGACACTGACTGTATTAAATTGTTCTATGTGCATTAAGTCTATGTAAAATACATGTCTTGTTAATTGATGTTTAACTTAAGATTTTTATGTAAAAAAACTTATTAAAAAACAAACATAATATTCCGGGAGAGTGGAACTTTCCTGATTAGTATTGAATTGTTTGTTAGGCTGTTGAATTAGTTGGCTGGTTATCGGAATAGTTCTATTATACTCTTTGGTACCAACAAGATTATAATATAATTCTAATTATTATCCTTCTAATTCCTTGCATATATTTTCATAGCTAATAACACATTGACTGCCACATAACCAAACATAATAGAAAATGTATTGTTTGTTGGTCACCGGTGATTACCATGGTTCTTTAAGTGTTAAGTAAGTAAGAATAAATTACTGTAATTAATTCAAACATGTCCTGTTTCAGCTTATTTTGACAGCACTCATCTTCAGACAAGGTCTTAACATTGAACCTTCAGAAATAGAAGAAATATCACTGAATGGCCTTAAAGATTTACCAAGTAAAGTGCAATTAAAGCCTACAATTCTCTTGTTCTCGACCATGCAACTGACATACATTCTGAATGTGATATTAAAGGAACATAAGGTCACAACAACATTTTACTGGCAGTCTGAAGGCATTGGATATCTTCAAGCTGTAGCAAGTGCTTTATACCCATTCTACTTCACAACAATATCTAAGTTCGTGGCAGACACTCAATTAGTCCTATCAACTAACATTTTAATTTCTGCTTCTGTGCTATATGTGCTGGGATTCTTCATAATGCTTCTTAGTAATAACATTAAACATGAATTCAGAAAAAATCCACTACATCCCAGTGTTGCAAGTAAGTTGTATTTTTAACTGTTATTTATATTTAATTACACACTATAAAATTATGCTTTGGGTAACTGTATGCATTCCATATCTAGATCTAACTTTTATAGTATGTATATTATATAAAATTAATTACCTACCTAACTTTGCGGTTCAACCAGATTCATATACCATCCTATTTAAATAAGGTGTTAGAACAAATGATATAAATAGATAACTACTGTTTTTTCTTTTTCCAGGTCTAGATTCGATGCCCACATTCCATGGAAAGAAACTGTTGGTGTCTAATCTTTGGGGAGTATTGCGCCATCCGAACTACGCCGGTGATATCTTGATACATATTGCTTTGGCTTTGCCTGGAATCGTATCCAAGCAGTACGTGGCTGCTGCGCCGGCTCTACTTACGATCTTGGTGTTGGCACATCGTGCTTGTCGGGACCACGCGCGCTGTAACCGACGCTACGGGGCGGCTTGGAACAGATACTGCAAACGGGTACCCTCAGCACTCATACCCAAGATTCTATAACACATGACTGTTATTGAACTATAAGCACCTCATTACTTGCGGGATGTGCTTATAAAAATTAGAGGATATACTAGATTAATTCATTGAAATTGTACATATCAACTTTGAAATTTGACAATATTTTATGATTGATTGCAAAGATATTAAGGAAGATCTCGAATAGTAGTAATTGATATTTGTTGAATCTTAATAGTATGTAATTATGTAGTTAATATTTATGAGATTGATAATGTTGCCATATATACCACCGGACACTTCGAAATCTAAATTAGCTCTCTAAATTGTATTAAAATTAGTGTAGTTCAGTATTTAAATTTAAAATTTAGGTTTATCCATATTTAAATCTAGTAATCCTCTTAGCTACTCGTGTAGTTTATCATTTTATTCATTGACATGAAATTTTGAGAAAATAAATTTAGTTTACATTTACTTATTTGTATGTGTATGGAAAGATTTTTAAATAATTTTGTCTTAATTTTGAGTTTGAATAAACTTGTTTGTTTGGAATTACAATAATCTCAGTGTCTTGAAATTTAGTGAACACTAGTTTTATAATTTATTGTTGTACTAATAGATTTATTTGACATAAATAATTTTTAGGTAATTATAATCTTAGTCAGTAATAATGTATGCCTCAAATAATGTTGAAGCTTCAAAAGCAAAAATTTTTTGAAAAACATTGATTTAAGTAGTGCTTGTATCAATAAGTTAAGACACTGTTGCTCAAATATTTGGGTTAATATTATCAGGTTGTATTTTATAGGTAGACAATCCGCCTATTGGATCATTATTTACTTAATATTGTATACTTAAACTTGCCACCACATAGCCGATATGTCAACTCAAAATTACTAGGTAAGTACATATATCTGGCACGAAAACGACACTATTTTTGTACATTTATGTATTCTGGTAGTTCATTATTTGAAGGCGAAGCGTACAATTAGTTTTATTTTTATACATGTGTGTCGCAAAAATTTTATTTAATTAATAAATACTTTGTACAAACATTAGAAAGGTTGTATTTATTGTGCATTATTTGTTACTTATCAAGTAGATAATGGTGCAAATTTAACACATGAGGCGAGGCATAAGTAAATAAGGCACTTTTATTTTTTTAATTACTTTAATTTTCTATAAAATACACATACGATTTGTAAATAAACAATTCGATATTCAGATATATAATTAATTACAGATCTTCGTTTTTGAATACAAGTTCTTGCTTTTCCAGTGATGGTCCTTCTAAGGATTTGTTCAGGCCGGTATACTGGTAGGTACATCATTCCCTAAGAAGCATAATATGTTAAAATATAACTAATCGGAGCTCCCACACTTTAACCCTTACAATTTTTTTATTTTTTAAGCATGTGTTGTGCTTACCTACGTCTCTGTGGCTTGCCATGGTCTTGGGTCCACAATATGAGACTTGTAGGAACGCCATAGACAGAGGTAACTTAATAAAACTAGCTATTTGTAAATAAAAACAGACTGCAGAACCTGTTAAAAAAAATATCGAAATTTGACGTTTTTTTCGCAGGGGAAAAGGTAATTCAGTATCACGGTCTGAATGATAGGAACCCTTAAAAGTATTTACTAGAAAAGTTTGACCTTATAATAGGTAGGTACTTATTTCCACACTAAATAAAATGCTGGATTAATTAATGCTGGATCATAGCGCAGCAAGTACATTATCATAGATAAACAATAGTTATTTACTTACATTGGAACTTATTCAATATAATTAGTTACGTTATACATTTGGTATAATAATAAATGATAAATCGATCTTAAGTAGGTGGGCGTGAATTGAAAATGTCAAGTGACTGATATGTAGTTCATTTTCAGTAACCATTAACATACTGGACTGGATGCCATTATAGTGTGTTATCATTTCCTATGTTAGGTATGTACTTTTGAGCTTCGCCGAAGATAAAAATAAAATACATTTAGACTATCATCGCAAAATATTTATCTTTAAGCTTTCCAAAAAGAAATAAATAAATAAAAGTGGTGTAAACTCAGACTTCATTAGGAAGATAATGAGGAATTAAAATTTGCTTACACCACTCTTGCTTTTTTGTTTTGCTTTAATATGCCCCGTGAAAAAAACAGGTGTTTTCAACGCCATCTATTGATGGATACTGAAAGGTGGCTTACGCCACTTTGTATTTAAAAATCATAATGTAACGAATGCATTTTACACCAAAATTGTGGGTTACACCACTTTGGCGCTAATAGCCTCATTTTAAACCTGACTACTTTTACAAATACGCTGTGTGGACATCACAAGTTTTGTACACTAGAGGAATAAATACATTTTAAGTTGGTATCCAACGTGTTAAATGTAAAATTGTTTGACTACGTGATGCCTGAATTTAAACATTGATTCACGGTGTATGCACATCCACATCAGATCAGCTTATTAACTTGGATTTCTTAAGAGCATAGCATAATGTAACTTCTCTATTTGCCGATGTGTAATATAGTTTTCTTTAAATTTACTTTTGTGAAGTCTGCAAAATTAGAAAATTTCATAAAATTTAGGTACTAATTGCGCAGATACTATGAATCTATTTCAACGCATAAAAATAAACATAATGACACGTATAACATCAATGTAATATAATCGTCCTATAGGACAAACCCGTCTACTCTAAATTAACTAACATCGAGTACCTGTAGACTTCATACTAGTACATACATAGACCTTTGATAAAAGAAATCCGTATTCATAATTTTACTAATAGGCCTATGATAATATAACCAGAAAAACTTTAAAATAAAGTTAATTACAAATAATTCGCGCGAAGCATTAGGTAACTGTCCTAATTTAAAATAAGAGCATACATTTTTCTTTAAAGATTTTGACAATAATGTATAATTTTAATGTTATGATTTGGCACTAAGATATAATCCATACATTGATCGATATTGTAAGATTTGTCTCTGTGGTGTTTGATGCACCATGCACAGAAGTGATATTTTAAACCACATTCAGTCATAAAATTTTAAATTATGTAGCGCAAATACTATAAACTAACTTTTTCGATAATAATGATTCGTAAACTCGCCTCCATCTCTCTAAATTTAGGTACCTAATTCCATCATAAGACATTTTTAATACTTAACTACGGTTTTTAATATGGCTCATCTGCTATCTACTTGGATCGATTACACAACAAAAGGATCTACGATAAATTGATAAGCAAAAAATGGAACTAAATTAAAATCTACCTAAGTGGCTAGCAATATATATTTAAAATAATCTAGAATATTGTTTCCAAACACGTATTTTTAATAAGGACCTATAATAAACAAAAATGTTAAGGAAGACTCAAGCAGGTAGGTTCATACATAAATGTCTTATCTATGTAAGCTCGACCAATAACTAATGTTTTGATAAATTACAATAAAAATATTCCATGGTGTTTAAAATGTAAATATATATTTTATTATATATTTTAGGAGTCACTACAGTTTGTGTACGGTTAAGAAGAATAGTCATTTAATATTTAACTTTTTAAATATAAAATTTACCATGGTAGGTTTTATTAGTTTATTTTCGTCACTTCCATCAATCACAATGATTCATAAACTGTATTCAAGCAAGACATTGAACATCAACATACTGGATAAAATTTAATATGCCATCTATTTATTTGGTTCCATTTAACATTCACTATGAAAATATACACATTTAATTCTATGTTAACTTTTATGTACAATCATATTTACATCTATAATATCTTAGAAAATATTTCCATTTTTATTGATTTTATCGACCTTAGAGGTTACAATTGAAAATGACGTGACACAAAGAGGACAAATAAAAGTTCGTATGTTTCTAATATATTAAATTTGTGCAAACGCAAAATTATACATTATTTTAAAGATACATACATACGACGATTTTCAAATTATTGTCGCCACGACAAGGCAAATAATTTATTTCGGATGTTCAATTACCTACCCCGAGATTTTGATACTTTTGGAAAGGTTCCCAATGTCGCTTGTATGTTATGGCAGTGTTGTGACTTGTTTTATTTGAATATTTGCTAAATTCCATTCTATTAAAAATGTATTCAGAACCTTAGGCCTTAATAGATTTTACATTTATATGGTAAACATTTGATAAATTAATTAGGATCATACAATGTATAATATCATTGGGATCATACAATCTTTAGTGATAATAAATGGAAGCGTAAGGATATGGCGAAAGCATCAAATCAAATAGCTTATCATAATGGGTCAATGCCTAAAATTATTGTAATTACAAATATCTAAACCGATGGTATAACTATAAACACCCTAAAACAAACGTTATACTCTAAACATCTATAAAAAATGGCCGGAACGATTTAAAAAGAAGAGAAATCACTTGGAAATATTTGTGACGACCCAAACCTAGAGGTATTAATTATAGAAGAAAAATCGAGAAGACTAAAGGAAGAGGAGATTTTAGCATACACAGATAAAACAATGAAACTCTAAGAACATTAAATGTATTAAGATTTCCGCTAAAAAGTTATTACCTGCATGTTACTTAAGATACGTTTTTAACAGGATTTCACTTCGAAAAGTATGTCTACCTAACGAACTCACATTCAGAGAAGACTACGCTTTCAAAATTCTGAAAATACTAAATTACTAAAGGGCCTTCATGTATTACAAGACCTTGTTCCAGAGTTATCCTAAAAGTACGAAGTAGATAGCTAGTCAAGATGATTAAATTTTAAACTAGAAGATATTCAAGAGAGATCTAAAAGAACATAACACCTTTACTCTCGTCTTGGACACCTCGACTGTAAGATAGCCTTTAACCTTGGTAATTTGTCTACCTACCTACTGTATTTATATTTTAATGTTTTTATTAGGCTTAAATAAGCATTATTGCAGTGGCTAAGGGAAAATTTCTTAACTTTTTTTAATGATATAGTATCACTACAGTGGTAGAATTTTTCGTATAAGACTAAGCTATCGCGTTGCTTGCATTAAAACTATTTAAACGGGACCTAACGATTAATCTTGTAAGTAAGTACATATCCTTATACTTATAGATAATATGTACCTACTTACTAACAAAATTAATCGAGTTAGGTCCCGTATAAACAGTTTTAATTTTTTCGTAAGTAGGTATGTTCCTTTGCTATCATAGATTGAAAATTAAACAAATGATAATCTATATTTTAGGAGCATTATTATTTTACATAGGACTACCTAGTACCACCAGTGAATTATTGTACGAATAGTATGTTATACTAAAATTCAAGATAAGTAGGTTTAGTTCGTAGATCGACAGAAATAAGGTATAAGTACCTTTATATATTTTACATATACTTAGATACTGCCTTTTTTTTTAAAGTTTGGAACCAAGCCGACGGAGTTTTCTCCACTGTTCGATCGAGTCAAATAAGTAACAACATTTTTCATGAGACATGGACGTATATATTACGTCCATGGCATGTGATTAAAACAACGCCATCTAGCCATCTAGTGACGGAATTGTGTAACCAACTCGTAACTGTAGAATAGTCTGCGATCACATAATATTATCATATGTGGTTGAAGAGAATAGTGTAAAAAAAGCTCCCGCTTGGCACTCGGAGCGCCTGCAGTTTAGTCTTAGTATAACTTAGTTTACGAGGCAAGCTCTTCTACGGGACGCGGCGAAAGCAGATTGCGCGCGCCGACTGCAGGCCGTCAGAAGTTGCTGTCCAACACGCCCATCGACCTGGAGATCTCCTCGTCCCGCAAACAGCAGTCCAGGAACTCGTCCAGTGTAAGTACACCATCGCGGTTGAGATCCATCTTCTGGAAGGTACGAAAATTGGTCACATTAAAGGATCTAGGCACATGTTCCTAATCCTATCCACGTTTTTAAGAATGACCACTAAACTAAGTAGGTAATCTAATTACCCGTTCGCCTTGTGGTAAGACCGCACCGGTCTCCGTCCTAGTGGTCCCAGGTTTAGTTCCCAACATGGTAAATATTATACAGGATGGGAAAAAAGACCGTGTGGTTGGAGGAAAAGTACCATATTCCTTTATTTCCAAAAATAATTAAAACTGCATTTAAAGATTTTTGAAAAATCACCTGCTTGAGCCGGGAATCGAGCTGGTGAAATGTGAAAAAAACATCCTGTTTTTTATGATACCAACCGAAAGAGTCATTCACAAGGATCAATTTATTTTAAGCAACATAGTACCTATCTTAAATTGAAGAAAGACCAAGAAAAATATTTAGGTACTTACATAAGTTAAGTAAATATTTTTCTCAAAATGAGATCCACAAGCACAGACGTATTCTTCGACTGGATTCGCTACGTGTTGCTTTTTATATAGAGTTATGGTGAATATTTAAAATATTAGTTCAACTTTTCTGGGAATGGGATGTAATATTCGTACTGGCCACTCATGAAAATAATGTAATTGCTTTTTGTTATCTGTGTACCTGGCTGTTATTTATTTTAACTATTCACTTTAACTCGATACAAAAGGCGACACGTATAACGGCAACTAAGAAAGTTCCCTATGGAAATATTAGTAATTACCTGAAATAGCCTCTCGACTTTCTCTTGTACGACATCGTCTTCCATCGTGGAGTCCACGATCTTTCCCATGAGGTCATAGACTGCCGAGACGATTTCAGTCATTTCCTCCTTGGTGATACACCCGTCCCCGTTGATGTCATAGAGGGAGAAGGTCCATCGTAACTTCTCTTCAAGCGTCCCTCGAGATAGTATTGACAGCCCTATCACAAATTCCTGTAAATAAAGTTAGGTATTACATTCTACTTTTAATTACGTATTAAAATTATGTAGCATTCGAAGAGAACAAAACGTTAAAAAAAATGCTACCTTAACTGGGAATCGAACCCACGTCTATTAGCATTATTTACCTACTCTCGTCTCTCTTTATAAGCTTTGGCAGCTGTGATGCCACCAGCTATTGAACCAAACCTACCTGCACTTTGACTAAGATTTAAAAGCAGCAGGACTTCCCTTTGTAATTTCTTAAGTGTTAATTGACGAGTACCTATCTATGAGCCAACTCAGAAACTCACAACTGCGTTTGCTCTATGTCACACAGTCACACATAACCACTTTATCAAACTAATAACTTAGAGTTGTTTTGTTAAATCTAATAGTTAAGGGGTTTAATACTCGCGCAGGGAGATTGGGTGTGGGGTAACCCATCACGCTAACCTAACCCCAAATCTGGGTTGATAGGTTTAAAAGAATGTCATGTTACACCATTCGGGACCACCACGCCTAAACGTGTGACATTACTTATACCTACTTAGTTTAAATATTTTTATACTTACTTCGAAGCTCAACAGGCCACTTCTATCTTGGTCCAGCGTGTTGAAAACGAAGTGCGCATACTGTGCGGTGTTAGCTGAAAATAAAAAACAACCCTAGTGAATAAAGGTCAAGCACGGAAATCGGAATATACAGGTAACTTTTATACGATATAGGTTCAATGACATATTGGCATTGGATTGATCCATAGACAGAGAATCTTATTCTCTTCATTGATTGATTGGATGGACCTATTCTACGCCTAGGTATTCTGCCCACACCACAGATCCAGGGGTCCAAGTCTGCTAATTTACGAATGGCATAATTGAATCGCATTGTAATTGTTTGACACATTTGGTATTCTCTTACTCACTTAAGAATACCAAATGTGTCAAACAATTACAATGCGATCCAATTGCGATTCGATGCGTCCTCCCACCATACCTATTTCTGCCGCCAAACAGCAGATTTGCATAGCTGTTCCCTTTTAAAGGGCATCAGCTGCAATGAAATTACATGGTAGATATCACCGAAGTGGTCAGCAAAGAGCGTGTTGTCCTTGACGGTAGCCCATAGTAGCTATGCTCGCGGACCAGTTCAGGAACTTTGCGTTTGGGGTATCTTCTCTAAAAGCGCATCCGAAACTTGTTGTTCAATGCGCACGCGCTGCAGGATTTTTCATAAGCGATTAGCATAGTACATGAGGAGCTTAATGCCGCGTTTGGTTTGTGATCTTGCTCGCTAAGCAACTTTCGCAACGCCGGGTGGATGGGTGACCAAATTAAAAACATCTACTTATAGTCCGGCAACTTCGTGCGCGACCGTCCCGCGGGGTGACAGACGGTGGCGGGGACGAGGCACCTTTGATGTCAGCGGGTAGCGTAGCAGGGAAGGGCAACGCGTGCAACTGTTGCACGCGTCATTCTAGACGTGCTAAGAGGTAGCACGTCTAGAATGACGTGCTATCTCGTCCCCGCCGACGTCTGCACCCCAACCTCCCCATGTGGGAAGGTCTGTGCCCAGCAGTGGGACATGAATACGCTGATGATGATAAACACATAGCAGTGTACGACAAATTGCGGCTTATACGAAAATGTCAAGTTTCTTATTATTATTAACCCTTAAATGCATGAATTATCCAAATATTTTTCATTGCTTTTAAAGCTTATATCAAGGGGTTAAGGTTTAAAGTATGATTGTAAACTTTTGGCAACAAAAAAAGGCATTAAGGCAATTTGCATTTTAAGGGTTAAACCTAAAGAACTCGAAATGAAGGTAGAAAATATATCGTTCAGAACTTCCAGTTCTTTAGGTTTAATAATAATTAAAGTAAACTAATTAAAAAACTTTACATTTTGCGTATAAACCCAAATTGCGGACCAACGAAGTTTTGGATGAGCGAGGCTCTCTGCCCGCTTAATCAGTCGGCAGGCCTAGAGCCAGTTGTCCAGGCTCGATGCGGAATAATAATTATTCATTGTTATGTACATTTATTGAATTTGTATATATACTTACCAATAATTTTGTGTCTTCATTTGTACGATAGCTCCTATACTGAACCTGCCGTGCCAGTTTTAGCCATACGTGAATTTTGTTTTCAACATAGCTTTGAAAATTTAAATATGAGGGCATTATGTGTGAATTATATTATTGTGTTCTAATAAATAAGTACATTTTTATTTCATTTAATTTCAATGTACACACGCCTGCAGTACAGCCTATCCAAAACTGTCAAATTTCTCCAGATCGATGTTGGTCCCTAAGCACTAGCATGACAGTTTAGAACTTATTGAAGAAATTTGACATTTTGTTGGAGGTAGTGATGGCGTCTGTACTTCTACTTGAAAGGTATTGCGATAGATGTTGAACTTATACAATATGCCCCCTGCTGGTCAGTGCCTACATACATGCAGGTAATATTAAATTCTAACGTCACATCACCAAACAATTATTGTTGTATATTAAGTTACATTGTACAGATGCCAGCCATCAACCTACCACAAAATGTTAACTTCAATTACATTTTGAAGAATAAGGGCTATAAAGTATAACATGGATTGGTGAAATTTGAGTTTTGCATAGGTTGTGATTGGTAGGAGTGTGTACATTCGATAAGATGATCGGTACAGTAAAATTAATAAAATGCTCTTACACTGGAAGCATTTTATCAAGAACATTGCAGAATATTCGCAAATTTAACAAAACAATCAATTGGTCTTTTATTAACTAAGATTAAATAAAAATGCAAACAATTGTTACATTTACTTTATTTCAGAAGATAGGTACATTAGTGGTTACAGACTTTGATAATTGATATGGACACATGTCCAATAAATTACATCTTACCACAAACAGAAAGATATGAAATGCCTTAGTACCTCAGCATAAAAAAATACTGGCTGTTGTATTAGACTTGTCAACTAAAAATTATCACAATGGAATCCTTTTTGCATTAACTTTTATTTGGCTTAACACATTTTCCAACCCTAATTAAGAGGAAAATTTCAGGTTGCACAATGCCTAGAAAAATGTTGTGCGCCCTGAAACTTTCTCTGACGTCCTTTAGATATTAACATCGCTATTAAAATTAACTTAAATGTAAAATGTTTGAGATGGGCACACCACAGCGATCTTCCCATGGGAAATGGACAGTTCCTTATGTTATGATCAACTACACTATCAGCGCTCCACCAGTTTGCTGTTGGTACACTTCTATTGTGTCACCCTCCTCCATTTCCAGTGATGTTGGCGTGTCATTTTCATTAATGGGCTGCCCGTCGAACCTGAATCGTACTACTTGCATTGATAGACCCTGAAACAAATTCACATTGTTTTATTACTTATTTTTGCCTCTGCAAAGCATTCGAGCATCAGAAAAGAAAGAAAAGCTCATACTTAAAATTTTTTTGAAATTAAAAAGTACAGACTGTATACCAGCCCACTGTAGGACAAAGGGATCACTCATTAATCAAGTCATCGCTAAAATTGATGTGTATTGGCTTAATCACAAATTTCTGGACCACCAACCAGCGGGTCTATGGGCTAAAAAATATTATATATTATATTCATATTTTTTAGCCGATAGGGTAGCTAATGGGTAAGGGACATAGAGCTAATCTCTGGAAAAACCTGGATGCGATCGGCTCAAAACAAGACAAAACGGCATGACAAGGAGGAGGCCTATGCTCAGCAGTGGGCTAACATGATGATGATGATGATGGCTTAGTGACCATGCTTGCCAAACGTGGGTTGGTGATCAGAGGTGCAATTCGTAAAATCAATCGTATTCATTTGTCAGTTCAAATCGTATTCCATCGGCTGCAATTTGTATGGAATGACATTAAATATGATACAATATGAACTGTCAAATGAATACAATTGACTTTACGCAATCGCACCTCTGATCATAAACCCGGGCTATGCATTGAAAGATACAAAACAAACTTTGCCTGCCCTGGGTATTGAACCCAGTAGGCCTAGCATGCGCAACACGAGAACATATAACAAAGATAGTTTGTCGTTCCCGCCATCGAAGGAAGAGATACGAGTATTGTTCGCGACATATCTCGTACGCATGCTACGCCTACAGGACCTTCGGATATCAAGCTTAGAGCTTAAGCACTCGGCCACCTAGGCATATGTGAAAATAAACAATTATTATTACCAGAAGATAACAATAAAAAAAGCTAAATAAATATGATTGTATGATGAACACTAATCTAACCTAAGATTAAAGGTCAATTATGTTAACACAAAAAAAAACTGAAATATGGTTTCATAAGCCTCCCTCAATGAATGCCACTGCTACCTTAACAGCATCACAATGGCACATTTAAAATAATCTAATAAGAAAAGGAAAACAAGTTAGGTCTCACAAATGCTTAGAAAAAAAGACCGAATAGTCAAGACAATGGAGTAGAAAAGTTACAGACTGGAATCTGAGTTCAATATGGCAATAGAAGTCTTGGAAGGCAAGCTTGAGCTTACAGCGGAACCCAACTGGAAAAGGGTTGCCCAGGATAGGCCAGTGTGGCCTTTAGTGCAGGAGTCCTATGCCTAAAAGCTCATCATGAATAGACATGGCACCCATTGCTTTTCATAATATGGAACATGTATTGAAATGATAATTATCTTGAAATTTTGATCATAATTTGAATGAATAGTAGAAGTAACTCCTTGAGTAAAAATGAATAATTTATTTGATTAAGGCATCTCATTTCCCCATCGGTTTGTAAGACTTCAGAGGGTGACTTTGTACTGAAAACAACTAGCAAGAAACAGTGAGGGCATTTTTTTTACACATTTTCATATTAGAAAATGACCTTCCTATCTTAGATTTCCATTACATAAAGTCCTATTCAAACCTGAGCGGTATATACCTTTACCCACAGCGGCAGCGAGTACCTCTCAGGTTTGAATAGGCCTTTAGCTAGTTATACACATCTATAAGTGGGCATCAGCCAATCAAACTATCAAAGTGCATTAAAAAAGTAAAATTTAATAACTAACATTTTATAATTTTTTCAAATGAGACAAGATAACAATATCAATGGTTGTTTTATTAAACCAAATAATGACTAGTTGGAACTGCTACTAAATAATACAACATTGATCTTCATTTAAACCGTCGCTTCAAGCTAGGTTAGTCCTAAGCTAACCAAACACAACGTAA
This sequence comes from Scoparia ambigualis, assembly GCA_963921215.1. NCBI lineage: Eukaryota > Metazoa > Arthropoda > Insecta > Lepidoptera > Crambidae > Scoparia > Scoparia ambigualis. The sequence continues at coordinate 23,381,332 of OY992522.1, read as the reverse complement.
AGGACTATGAACTCCCAGTGATGAAACCATAAGGATTTTCTTATCAAATCAATAATAATTATGAATTGCAAAAGATTGTGCAAGCTTTAGAAAATAGATGATGTAGGTAGGTTAAGTTAAAATAACATTTCATACAGGATGTGATTAATTGATCACAAAAGCATTTTTTTCGTTTATTACTGCTTTAATTAAGTTAAATGCTGATAAACGATGCATTATTTAATAAAATGACTTAATTCAATAAAGCCTCAATATTTTAGGGCTATTTATTTTAAGATTTAAAGTGGCACCTTATTTTATTTCAGTTCTGTTTATGTTACGAGTTCAGAAAGTAAACAAATAAAACGAATTATAAATTAAAACTTTCATGTAATAAATTAAACAAACTTACCGCTCTATCACAATATGCATTCATCAGTTTTCTCAAAGGTGTGTGTTTCTTTATTTTGAACTGCACAATAGCATTATCCTGACCTAAGACTTTCAAGTTGATGTGTTCACTTTCTCCCTGAAAATGGATAAAAACGTGGAATGTTAAGATGAATTATTTACTGAGCATTCAAATAACACAAGGAACAACCACATTTGAAGCAAAACGCCATGTCGATTGCGGTCGGTGAGTTAAAATGTAAAACACTGATATTACATTAATCTACGTACCTTTTTCTCGTCAGACATTTTGATGGAACTTTTCTTTAGTTAACTACTAACACAAATTAAGGAATTCGCAAGAGAATTCTTGAATTTTATCAATATCTACACACTAGTGACAGTTTCGTAGTCCGGTGGCGTGGTAATGGCGTCCGGTCACGGCTTGGAGGAAACAGTTCAATGCTGCCAACATGCGCAGTAAAAACGGCGCAGATGGCGCGCTTCTGCGCGGTGCTGTCATTGTTGCGTTTCGTTAACCGCTCTTATAAAGTTATTTAATGTTTCATTTGACCTAAACTTAAATTGTTATTATATTTATTGAATTAACATCAAAATTTTGTGTTGCGCTCAAATATTTACTAATTATGATTTATTCCTTGCTTCGAAACCATTTTTTTAAAACCTTCTTCATGCGTTTCGTTATCATACCCCCAATGACGAAGCAAAAATGATTTTGACAACTGTGATTTGGCACATCCCTATTGAGAACAATACACTACAATTATATCTTACGAGGAGATGCTACATTTTGTTAGAAAACGAATAGTGAAATAAACTTTTATTCACGAATTGTGCATGATAAAACGTTTTATTTTATAATACAATGTGTAAATACAACTGAAAAGTATTTTATTTGAATAAAACCGGCAACATAATAAACAGAACCATAACCGTTTTTAGTGTTGGGAATGTCGATTGTTTTGCGGAAACGAAAAGTGCTGCCAGGGTGTCGACAATTAATCACGATAAAATATTGATGTTATAAATAATTTTAATATCAGGTTCGATATTTTTAATATTAACCTATTTAATAAATGTGATTTTCTTTTTCTTTTTAGTAAAAAAATAGATTCATGATACTACGATGAAAAGACGTATCTACGTAGAAACGTCCTTTCTTTCTATCTTTTTGTTTTATCGTAACATAGATACTCTTTTTACATTTAAGTTTTAATAGGCATGCCTTTAAAATAAAACACAAAATTTGAGAATCAGATTTTATATTGTTTCATCAGTTTTATCCTCAGAGCATTCAGCCAACGTTTCATCATAACAAAAATAATTAACAACAAATTATTTCTGTTATGACGATTTAATTAAATATCACTTTGTTTTCTTCATTATAGGCTATTATCGCAGATGTACTGTAATGCTTATTTTTATATAATTTAATTTTTATATTGTTTTGAAATAAGTACGTTTTAATGGGGAGTAACTACTTTTTTAGTTTGTAAGCGGTGTTTGCAGCATTTTACAAAATTTTGAGGTCAGACATTCGAGTCAGGTTAGTCAGTTACATAAAAGCAGAAATTTGGAGCGAATTTAGTTAAAAATATACAAAAGTTTCTGATGTGGGTACTTTCTGCTACTTATGAGGAGGTAATAAAAGTTTTTTTTTTAAATTTAAAATGTTAATAAATTAAATGACGGCGTTGAAATATCATTTATATTTTCTGTCCTGCTCGGGTAGCAAAGTACATAATGGGCGATTATCCGAGTTAAAAAAAAAAAAGAAATTGGTTCGTAAATGACTTCATAGATGGCGCTTAGCATAGATTAGTATGGCGCATGGTAAAAGGCGGGTTCATGAAGAGCACGTGTATGGCTGCGTAATATTTATACTATTCCAAAATAGAAATAGGTTCTAGATGTCCTGAATATAAATAGGTAAGGAATTACTATTTTTTTATTATTTTGGTACACAAGTAAAAGTGTAGAATTTATTACAGCCCTTAGGTAGGTACGGCTGGTGGCTGGCTTTTATAAAACGACATTTATCGGGTGTTTTTGAACTAATTTTTACTTTTTAATTTGGGCTGTCAGAAAATCGCCCATTACAATACGAGTACTTTTGTGTTATTGCAAATTGCTTTATAGAAATATAATATGTGTGAAGGGTTCACTTTTATGAATGGATATTAAATTATATGCTCGGGTGAAATGCTAAATCGTAGATCTAAATCCAGCTCCATTAGACTACTATGATGTGAACCCATTCTAAAACAAGAGTATTCAATACGCTTAATTTGGGAATGGGTTTCTGAAATAGGATAGGTAAGTAATAGATACATAATACACTCAAACCTATATTCCCTAAGGGTTAGTCGGAGACTACTAAATGAGGACAACAAAATCAGCCCTCTGCCATGGAAAACTAAAACCTTGGATTAATTTTCAACAAATAACTGCACATGTGCTCAGCGTGATAGGTGGTGAGCCTATCGCCGCTCTATGCTGTTGGATGTATGAGTCGTATTTGGCTCGTTAGTCGCCTTTTATGACATCCAAGGGAAGAGGTGGGTTTGTCCTTTGGTATTGTTCTTTTAATGAGCAGCCACCACACAGCACCCCTTTCCGCCCTTATTATAAAATAAAAAAAATACTTAAAGATATAAAATAACATAAGTATATACTTAATAAGAAATCTATTTGAATTTGTACACGTTCGTTACGCATACGTTCTTAAAACATATTATAATCCCATCAAGAATGCGTTTAATTACTAATAATTAGTAATTAATAGCTACTTTTATGGTAATAGTTATGATTTTTATAGAAAGAGAGATAATATTGATCAACTGAATGTAAAGTCCCACCGCGACCCCCTCTCTTTTACCCCGCACAACTAAGAAAACGAATTAGAAAAGACGCTACTGCCACTTGCGCCTGTCAAATTTTTAATAATACTGGAATGTAAAGACGCATATCTACGCAGAAGCGTTCTTTCTTTCTATGACCAGTGCAGACACGTCTTTTCATTTTATGATTAGACCAACATTTCATAAAGTAATAAGACTCATAGCTCAGATACGTCTATTCTATCTATTGTTCGTCAGTATACTGACTTTTCTACTTTATTTTCAAAACAATATGTTTTGAAGCAGATACGACTTTTTATCAGCGAGTATTTGTGGGTTATAGTCACAATGGGCGATTTTCTACAGCCCAAATTAAAAAGTAAAAATTAGTTCGAAAACACTCGATAGATGGCGTTTTATGAAAGCCGAGCCGTACCTACATAAGGGCTAGTAATAAATTCTACAATTTTGCTTGTCTACCAAAATAATAAAAAGTAGTACTAACCTATTTTCATCTAAATGAAAGGTCCTACTCGTAGATGTCCTGAGACATCCAGGACCTATTTCTATTTTCGAATGGAATAAATATTATGCAGCCATACACGTGCTCTTCATGGACTCGCCTTTTTTAAGCGCCATACTAATCTATGCTAAGCGCCATCTATGAAGTCATTTACGAACCAATTTCTTTTTTTTTTGATCTCGGAAAATCGCCCATTATGAAATGAAAAAAATACTAGTAAATGCGTCCTTTTTTACTGATTACGAATAATGAGTATGTAACTTTGAAAAAAAATTTAGATAAGTCTTTTCTTCTTATGACGACAGAATAATGCTTTTAACATTTTTTTAATAATTTAAGTCTGCAAACGAGCAGGCGGGCCGCCCTTAGATTTAATGCTCTAAGGGGCCGCTTGATGGTGAGCGGTCACCGCCGCCCATGGACATCAGCAACATCAGAGGTATTGCTTTTGAGTTGCCGACCTGAGAAAAGCCTCTTTACACCCCTTTTGCAGAGTCCATGCCGTAGCATAATGGGAAAACCGCAGATGGCAGCTCATTCCCCAGTTTTGTAGTGCGTGGAATAAACCACAGAGGCGATAAATACTCCCTCCCTATCGTCGCCTGCCATGAGAAATTTTGTCGTAGTATGGACGCCAGAAGGAAAGTGCCAGTGGGTGCACTTGCACCCTCTCGTCGGCAAATAAAATAAATAGAGAACAATAAATAAATATTTATTTATTGTTATGAGGGTGTGGTCTATGTGCAAAATAAATTTAAAAACTGCGGGATTTTTTTCCTCTCGTTGCGGGTTCCCACATCACTAATTTGATCAAAGAATCCTTCTGGGACGACTCTCTACAGTGCATCCATTCACATTTACGGAAGTATATCTTTTCGTCGCTCTCTTATCAATGCTGCTGTCGAAACCGAACCAATTTATACACCACTGAATGCTGTAGCTATAAATTGCACTTCAGTGATGTATTTTATTATCAGCTACGTCTTTCCACTTTTTCATGAATAGTACCAAATTCAATTTGCAGCGTTTTTTTTCAATTGCTAATGTAGCAGTCCCTGATAACAGCTGCCTCCAGTTGCAAATAATCGGTACCTATCGGATCCCAATATATTTTGCTTGAATTAAATTCTGTACGTGACTCGATTCCCGGATCGGCTGGCAAATTGGTATCGATTCTAAAACCGATTATTTATGGGTGTAATTTTGTTTTACTTGTTTTGTCTCGTGCCTACGTTAGATTTTAGATTTTTTATTGTTTATATTTCCACATAGAGGACTTGTACATTTTTTGTATATTTTCTATGGAACTATGGCAGTTCCACCCTCCAACCCGTATTGGGTCAGCGTAGTGGGTCATGCATGGCCACTCATGGCCCAATATTCCAATGTGCTGTAGTTCATGTGGGAAGGCCTATGTTCAGCGATGGGACGTTTTAGCAATTGTAGCATATTCGGAGTATAGAAAGTATAAATACTTGTATTTCTCACAGACATAATAATAGAAGGTATTTTTGCATTCTAAACTACATTGTTGAAAGTTGTGCAATCTTGGTAGGTATCATCCATTTTCTCCATTACAAACAAGCAAAGAAAGCGCTGCAGCTTTTTGCAGCCACTTAGCGGCTGCAATGTAATGAGATGCATTTCCCGCGAGAGTCGCGAAATGGATATCGGAACGACGGTTTTTAAAGTTTTTAGATGAAAGTACTGTTTGCGGTATGCTTTTGGATTTGCAGTTTTATAGTGGCTTAATAACGGAGGTACGTCTATGAAATTTGGTTAGACGTAAGTAGGTAGACATTTACTCTTCTGTTATTTTAAGCTTGTCTTTTTTATTGGCATCTTTCGTAGTTTATTGAAATTGTAAATACTTAAATACAGTTTAGTTTAGTCTAAAAAGTCAGTTTTATAGAAACTATATTTATTATTGGTAAGTAATATAGAATGTACAGGGTGATGTAGGCACCTATGTTTATATTATGTTCATTATGAGAAATTTTACTATTGATATTATTTTAATCTTGTAAGCATTCTAAACAAAGTTATCGATTTGAAAAACAAAAAAGTCATAATTTGTGGTGATTTTAATATCGACATTTTTAAAGATACTCCAAGAAGTCGTGACATTAAATATCAATTATTAATTGCAAGTGTTAAGTTCCGGCTTAGAGAGCCGACAAGAGTGGTGGCAAGCGGAACATGTCTTGACAATTTTGCTCATAACATTACCTAGGGGATCCAAAGCCAAAGTTGTTGAAACAGCTTTATCTGACTGATCACAGCAATTGTGAAAATACCCTATTAGAAAGACGTGTGCTGTAAATTCATGGTTTATCAAGCGTCAAGATATCAGTGACAAAATCCTAAAAAAAATTAAGAAGTGCTTAGATAGCTTAACTTTTTGCGACACACTGATCTCTGATGATCCTAACATAGCTTACGAAAATTTTATAGACATTTTAAAGTTTTTTTTTATGATCTATGCTTTCTATAAAAGTTTATTAAAAAACAACAGAATCAAAGCTAAATGCATTTCGCGGGGATTTAGATCTTGCTGTGAAAAAAAGAGAGAACTACTATGGCATTATAAGATTAAAAAAGGCAATGCCTCTACGACTGCGCTAAAGACGTATACTATGAGGCTACGTAAAATAATTAGAATAACACAAAAATCACAAAATTATCATGATGACAACAAAACATCAAAAAATAAATCGATGGCTAACAAGGTTTGTTACAAATAAATCAAAAGCTAACCTGCCTAAAGAGCCCATACAAAGGATAAAAGTCGATGTTATATACATCATATGCCCTGTAGAAGTTGCTAACACGTTAAATAATTATTTTATAGATGATATACATATATACGCAACTATAAAATTCAAACAGCAAGGGATCTATCAATATAAAAAGTAACTTAAAGTCAATATTTCTAAGCCCTGTTACTCCAGGCAAGGTGCTCCAAATAATAAATTGCTTAAAAAATACAAATAGTGTCGGTTTTGATGATATAATTGTACAAGGTAATAAAACATTCTGTTAGTGCAATTGCACATGCATTGAGCCACATAATTAACTTATATTTTACAGTTAAATTTTGTGAGCATTCTTTATCGCCCTTTTTGTATAGTGGCTACCATACAAAAAGGGCGATAAAGAATGCTCACAAAATTACCGCCCTATTATCAGTGTTTTCAAACATTTTTGAAAGGATTTTTTACGGTCTTTTCTATGATTTTTTAGAGAAACGTAAAATATTTAATAAGGAACAAAAGGGATTTCGTAAAGATATAACAAAAAGCAATTTATGACTTGGTAAAAAGGGCTGTCCACGGTCTCGATAACCGTCATTATTTTATGGACATAACAAAAGCGTTTGATCACGCAGACCATGAGCTGATCTTACTTGAAAAATTACACCGCTATGGTATCCGTGGTAATGCCCATAGGCCATAAGGATAGAGAGCAATGTACTGAAGTAACTCAAATTTGCATGTCTATTATGAAATAACAGAAATTTACATCCCAACGTAGAACAATAAAATACGGAGTCCCACTGGGAAATGTTCTGGGCCCATTGCTGTTCATTATACAGGGCGTCCCACGGACATGCCACATGGAGGGAAAGTACCTTGAATATTGTAGATGGAACATGTTACTGAAAGAAGACATTATCTTAATTTAAAAAACAATTTAAACTGCATTCATAGATATTTAAATAATTACGTGATTGAACCGGGAATCGAACCCGTTACATGAGAAAAATAATCACACTGTAGCTTTATCATACCGATCGAAAGGCTTCATCATAAGGATTATTTTTTGCTAAATAACATAGTGTCACAAATAAAAAAAGACCATGAATTTTAACATTTGATGTAAAATTTTGTTCAAAAAAATGAAAAGCTGACATTACCGTAAGGACATACAACTGACATTGAAATAAATACATACATAAATTGATTAATTTTGTATTAAAAATGTTAAAATTCATGGTCTTCCTTTTATTTGTGACACTATGTTATTTAGCAAAAAATAATCCATAAACCATTTAACAATATCTCTGATTTAATATTATCTTTTCTATTTTTACCGAATATGTGAAGTGATGATCGAGTTGTGAGTTGTGAGTCGTTGGTAGTAAACGATCTTTGTGAACCAAAAATTGTTTGATTTAGAGAGGTCAATCAATGTCCCTGCGCTCTGCTAACCTCAAACTGTGTGGTCCAGAGAGGTCATTGACCGACCTCCGGAAATATAGTTGCTCTGCTACCTTTTTACCACCAACTATGTAAATTGTCCAGATCAGCTTGCAGAAGCCGGATATCCGATAAAGTTTTGATTGTCCTAAATATTTTGAGATCATCAGCAAAGAGCGAAACCGTACTAGATTTTATGCAAGATGTAATATCATTAATGGAAATGAGGGTAAGTACTGGACCCAAGTGAGAGCCCTGAGGCACACCTGAGCGAGCGTAGAAACTGATGACTCGTAACCAGCCACAGCGACCATCTGAGGTCTGCAGCTTAATTAAGAGTTAAACCACTGAAACAATGTTCCGGAGATACCATAATCTTTGAGTTTTGATAATAAGATAGGATGACCCACCTTATCAAACGCACTCGTCAGATCCGAATATATGATATCAACCTGACCACCAGCGTCAACCTCAGCCGCGACAAAAAAAACCATAGTTGCCAAGTTCGTTTCCACCGACCTTCCCCTTAGAAATCCATGTTGCGATGTGGATAAGTCTTTTTGCATTAATTCATAGATATGAGGTAAGACTAGGGATTCCAGTAATTTGGTGAAACAGGACAAGATTGATATGGGGCGATAATTTTGAACGGCATTTTGATTACCTTTTTTGTACAGGGGCACTATTCGGGTCTTTTTCCACTCATCTGGAAAAACTCCTTCCCTCAATGAATAATTAAACAAGAACTGATGTTCTTGTTTAATTATTCATACGGGAAGGTCAGTGAAGATCGACAACGATTAACGAACAAAGGCGGAATGTTATCTGGGCCAGCACCTTTTTGTGAGTTAAGAGACGTAATAGCTTTCATAACATGTTTTTCAGTGAATTGGAGACTAGAGAGGAAACTTGCATTAGGGCGACCCAGTATGGTAGGGGGAGTGTTACTGCTGTCAGTGTACACCGAAGAAAATTGCTGGGCAAACAAATTGGCAACCTCCGAACCCGTCGAGGCTATAGTATCACCCATATTCATGACAGCTGGAATAGATGAGCGCCCATTACGTTTATCTTTAATAAAACGCCAAAACAATTTTGGGTTCTTGCCTAAGTTAGACTCCATTCTCTTTTTGTAATTACTGTTACATATATCTGTTAACTTATGACAGCGTTCACGTAGTATCTCAAACTCTAATATATCACGAGGATTTTTAAATTTTTGGTATCGTTTTCTAGATTTGTGTTTTTCCCTCAAAAGATTTATGAGATTGTTGCTGAACCAACTAGGATATTTATGGGGAACATTACGACGCTTAGGCACATGTTTTTCAACATTCAGGATACCAAACATTATAAAAGGCTGAAACTGCTTCATTGACACCATCTGCCCCTTCAAGTTCATCCCGCCAATTAACACCATTGAGTTCTAGATTAATATTGTCATAGTCTACTTTATAAAAATTAAAACCTGTCACTTTGTTGGGCTGGAGTCCTTGATTAACATTAAAATTTAGAGGAACTGTAAACAAAATAGCAGGGTGATGGTTGTCAATTTTAGTCAAAACTTCCAAAGGTGCTGAGACACAAACTTGTTCTACGTTACTAAGAGCTAGATCCAGAATCTTACCGTTATCATTACAAATACCGTTAAATTGATGTAAATTGTTCATACTCATAAGGTCTATAAGTGAGTAACCCAAAGAGTTATCATAATTAGCTGGTGTCATGTAGGACCCATCATCATGTGAATTCCATTTTATAAAACTAAGATTAAAATCTCCAAGTATTATCACTATATCCCTATGACACATTTCCTCGTCTACCCTATCCAAGAACTCCTGCTGCCTCTCCAAGTAGACTGGCGGCGGCAGGTACACAGCATAAATCGATATAACTCTCTTCTGGCCGTTTATTTTGACATCAATATTTACTTATAAATCCTCGCAGGAAGATTCCCATTGTCGGGCATGAGAAGAAGAAAGTCCTCGAGAAACAGCGATAAGTACCCCACCGCCATCCCGCCTAGAGTGCGCCGAACAAATGATAACTTGAAATAATGTCGACATTCAAGACATACAAAAAAAAATTTGATTATATATAGATATATAATATTTGGGAGGAATCACAGGATGTCCTAGGGGTGTTTTGTGGTTTATCCAAGGCCTTCGATAGTGTTTTACATGAAACTTTGGTAAGGAAGCTTAACCACTATGGAATTAGGGATGCTTCTTTGAGCCTTCTAATCTCATACTTGAGTAACAGGATTCAGAAGGTCGACGCATTAACGGTAAAAGATCTCCAGGGGGATCAGTGGTTACAATGGGAGTTCCGCAGGGTTCAATACTTGGTCCATTCTTGTTTTTGGTTTATAATAATGACTTACCTTATTTTGTAAAAGAGTCATGAGATAGTATTGTTTGATGATGATACTTCACTTTTATTCAAAGTGAAACGACTACACCCAAATGATGACGATGTGAATAATGCGGTCTCAAAGATTGTACACTGATTTAGTGTAAATAACTTGCTATTAAACGAGGGAAAAACCAAACGTGTAAGTTTTTTTTTAAATGGCTCTAATATGACGGGGTTCGTGGACGATGGCGCGGGCGGACCTTAACCTAGAAGTATAGACAAGAACGTTCATACAAACCATTTGTTCAAATTCTGGAATGAGAGACCTAAAGTTCGCTGCAGCCGCTTAAACATTTATGTTGTCTAATCAACAGACAGACATCGCAGCGCCGCAGAGCGCCAGATCGGTCAAAGACAACGTAGTGTATATCAATATGGCGTCCCAAATAGATTGTCAATAACAATAATTGAAAAAATATCTTTTCTATTCTAATAAGACGATATAACTACATAATAATGACTTAAATAACAATTAATTTCATTTACTTGACAACTGAATTTTAGTAAACGTCTAGGTGTACACGGTACACTTTGAAAAGAAATAAAGAATTATTTTCGCGTGCGGACGCGCTAATGTCAAAGCTTAAAGCAAGGTGCCAAAGTCGACTCCGCAGATGTGCCGCAGATGAGAGAACATAGTGCGTGTTCAGTACGGCCTATCTAGTGTAACGTATATATCGCTGCGGGCGGACCGCTCGTTGATAAATAAAACTACCTACTAAATAAATTTTCTTGAACTATAATTTTCGTTGTGGCATTTGTTTTTTCTGTCCCTTGTCTATGTCCAGTAACCTCCATAAAGTCCATAAAGGTTGATTTAACTATTGTTTTATTTTTTGGACAGCGAGTGAACCATAGAGTCGAAGGCATAATGACCTTTATCTTTATACCATCGACTTCTGAACATGGAATGAATTGATGTTCTTTTCTCCACAGTTTTACTTAAAATTCTTACTATAATAAGGAGTGTGTGGAGTTAAGTGGATCTTCCATACTACCTCACCTATTTCTTTTCACAATCGCCTTAGATCTTCGATCAATAGGTTTTTTTAAACTTGGATACAAAGTCAAGTACGTACAGGTAATAAAAAAACGTACTACATACAATCTTTTTTTACATATAAATTCCAGATAATACAAATCGTTTCATATTGCTTACCTACGCGCTACGGCGTAGAAGAATACCTACTCGTAGCATAATTCACTTGTTTATATTTTATTTGTAGTTTTAACAGATGAGAGAAATTACCTTTTGTAGGCATTGTAAATAATATTTAATTTTAAACTGGTAGTAACAAGCTATACTTCATATATTTAAAAAAAATAGATAATACAATTTAAGAGGAGTAGTCTAACCATTCGTTTTTTTGAACAGCCCTCGCAACTTTCTGAAAATTCAAATAAAAACGAACGCTGATGAAGGCAATCAGAATGAATGCAAAGAGAACCGCCAGCAAAGCCAGCGAATAAAAAAGTAAATGGGTTCCCGAAGTTGCTGTGTAAGCGTTTATGGTCTGCGAAAAGCGATCGGCGCGGCCATTCCTAACTTTCTTTTACACTGATCTTGGATAGTGTTAACGGCTAGTGTTTTAATTGAAAGATGCTTTTGTTTTATTTTTATACTAGGTAATTACTGTCTGCTCGCTAACCTTTACTATTTTTATAAGGTCAAGGTTTAATTTTGTTGTAGCGGCCTAGTAAACTAGCGGCCCTTTCGCGACTACGTCTGCGTGGACCCCGTTACTCCTTGAGATGTTTCCAAAAAAAATCTTTCATGTAAACTCTATCCTGACAATTACAAACGCAACAAAAAAAGAATTAGACAAATAGGTGCAGCCGTTCTAAAGTGTTGCGCGTACAAACATTTCGGCAATTGATGTTTGTTAACGACTAGCGGCCGCTCGCGGTTTCACCCGCGTGGTTCCCGTTCCCGTGACAATATCGAGATAAAAAGTATTCTATGTGTTAACCCAGGTTATAATCTATCTGTATGCCAAATTTCATCCAAATCCATTTAGTAGTTTTTACGTGAAAGAGTAACAAAATACACACTCACAAATTTCGCCTCAGAATAATAACTAAAGCATAGAAGGAGTGCTATGACATTTGAATGGGGACTCCGTTTGGTCACCATTCGAATTACATTTTGTTTAGGTCGCTTTTGAATTTAGTATCATAAATGGTGATGGTGCGGTTTTTTTTCGCTGGACATTTGACGTATTTGTCAACTTATTTTGTCTCTTTTCTTTCAATGTGTATGGCCCATTTGAAAAGATAGGACAACCATATTAGTCTAATTAGGACTCCTTCTATGCTTTAGTTATTATTCTCTGAGTAGATCCCACAGACGTTGTCCTGTCCAAATCATAATGAAAACTCAACTGACATCCCCTCTCCTTAATTCACTAAGTTTTATTTGTACTGTCACCTCGAGACCAACCGTTAGGTTATGCAAGAAGTGCCAGACGTCCCTGCGCCAGTAGAACACTCGCGCAGGAGACCATCTGCGTTAGGTCTTGACGCCAAATCAGTGCCCGCCGAAGCGCGCTCTTCATTCGGTACTCATAAGACTAGTGTCTCGGGAGAGTTTCCCCGTGAACACGTGTAGTTCACTGCCTATTGTCCAGATAGGTAACCGCCCAACTAACAAAATTGTCATACAATATGAAGCCTAAATAACATTTGGTGATATAGAGGTCATATAGATGTAACTCAAATTCCCATGAATCGTGTTACAATATATAATACGAACGATTAGTCGTTTATTATTTTAGTCATTTATTTGAGTCCTGTAAACGTATACACAACCAAATTACATGACCATCTTATAAAGATCGTAGCTGTGACCTTTAAAATACATTCACTCGTTTATTAGTCTCGTTTACGACCACTTTATGCCTTCTTGATGTAGTATAAAAGTAATTTATATGACAATCATAATCTGGTTATAATGACGACCATAACACTGCTTTTTGTCAGTAATAAGATTTCTACATGACAATCATGTAACGTCCATAAATTTAACTCTTATAAAACGTACAGCTGTATACACATCTCTTAAAGGATTTTTTGACTATCTTCACACGACTTTTATATAATGTTTAAAAGCCCAATATTCATATTTATATGTCTTATATAACTTATGGGTTTAAAATGCTTATATAAGTTACTTATATAAACATTTTGATTATTTAATGGTTTCACGTGGTACTCTTTCACGAACTGAACTTGTATATTTTCCGTTTTTGTGACTTTGACTATACAAGCTTTTTATATGATAGCTATGATAGTGTCAAAGAATCAAAAGATGGTTCCGTAGTAAGAAATAGTATTTGTGAAAGGATGCATATTTGTACCTACATATACAAAATGAACTTAATATTAAATAGGTAGCTTATCGTAATTATATCTAACACCTGTCAATTATCATACTTTTTTTTCTTAAAATTTAGTAAGTTCAAGAAGTAATCCTCAAATAATCATCGCAGATTTGCAAAATGATGATGAAAATGATGATTATTCGTTTGAAACCCAAGACGATGATGATGAAAACAGTAATGAAAATGAGAATTTTAAAACATCTTCAATTATCACTATATTGTGATTTCAATAAAATGTTTATCCCACGGGTTTTCACTTCTTTACGGTATCCTAAAAATGGCGGACGACAAGGAATTAAAATTGTAGTACATGACTTATAGTCCTAAGATATCATATAATAGGTATCATCACTACCTAAAGTCGTATAATTGTAAAAGTACTAGAAATCTTAAATAAAATGGGTTTAATTATTTTTATTTTGCAATAATTCGAAAGGAGCATTAAACATTTGTGAAAAATTGTATATACAATCGTCATGAAATTTAATTTCCCTTAGAAAAGTAGATATTGTTACCTACTAACACCAACTACAACATAGTTAATAACATTCAGTAATAAATATGGCAGACATAAGATGGTGACACTTTGTAAACAGTTATTTTGTTTTACGTTTGTTTTTTGTTGTCTCACACCCAATGAACTGCGCTGTAATAGCAAGCATCCGGGTAAAGGCTATGCTAATGACTACTTCCCAATGTTTATTAAGTTATACGACGTCTATTGGATCACTACACGACAAGATGGTAAAAATATTATTCACTTTCACGACTGCTATACGAATATTTATCGTATATCTGATATTAATATGACTATTACCTTCCTAGTAGCCACTAATACGACCTTGACACGATCGCTATACGAATAAAAGTTTTATTATTTCCACCTATTTCGCGTCATATATACGTCAATACGACAGCTATATAACCAAAACAGTCTGACCTTAAGTTGTGACGAAAACGTTGTCCCGAAAACTATACGACCAAATTTTGTTAGTTGGGCGGAGCAATCAAGCTCGCTCACTTCTCGTTGCACGAAGGGTACAACTCGCAGTTGCCACTGCTCCGGTCCGCGACTTTAAAGTCGACTCCCAAGCGTCCACCTTGGTCGCGGAGTAGTAAGCACACACACTTCTCGGAACTTATCCGGGCGCCTAGCCAGTTCCCACGTCCTACGTGGCTGGCTGGACCGGAGGCTACGGCATCTAGGGGGCCTCTTCTACTAGTTCTCCAGACTAGTACCGGAGATGTCAACACCAATGTCCAATGAGAACCACCGGACAAAGCTGTCAACTATAAGGGAAACAAACGTTCCCCGCAGGACTTTTCGCTGATGGCCCCACAGAGACCGTTACTAGGCCCCGCTCGCTGTGCGCGAGTTTGGAAGTCCCGGCACACAATACCAGGACAAACGAACATTCCCAAACTCTACAGCTAACCACAAGCCACTACGAGTCCAACCCACTTCCGGATCCCGGCGCCGTCAAGGCACAACCAGCGGGGGGCATAAACCGGAACCCCGTAGTACCCCTGAGAAACACAGCCGGACCCGTAGTTCCAGCTGCGATACCCTATCTAATAGGGGTCGGTAGGTAGGAACTCAACTGACAGGAAAAGATAAATGTCTCGAAGAAGAAGTAAGAAAACTGCAAAAAGTTTTTAGCAACCAATTAATATTTAATATCTATAGTGCACGCCGTCTTTTTATGTTCATAGTTTTTTTTTAAATATCTTTACTATTTCTTTATTGTTGAAATTTTGCATTCACAATGCTATATAGATATAGGATAAAATGTTTACTAGAAAAAAAATCAACCAGTCTCAGGAAGCTCGAGTGGGATTCGAACCCACGACCTTTGGATTGCCGGTCCACTGCTCTAACCGCTGAGCTACCGAGACCCCTTTTTTTTCTAGTAAACATTTTATCTTTACTATTTTTTCTCACCGTTTAAATCTTACCTTAACTTTCACGAATATTAATTTCAAGATCAAAATTAGCGAAATCAGTTCGGTTATTCTCGAGTTTTGCGAGACAAACGAACAGCAATTCATTTTTATATATACAGATAGATGTTTGTGATGTCATCATCATGATAAGCTTATAATCATCCCACTGTTGAGCACTGGCCTTTTCATAATTGGACAAAAGACTGGGACTAGGACACACAACACACAACGCTATCCAAGCTAGTCCATTGCTGGTTGGTTGGGTTAACAACGAAGTTAAAAAAAAATCGTATTAGTTACAGCAACCAAGTCTAAACATTTTTACATTCCCTTTGTCCGTCCAGTGAACTTTTTAAGGCCCATAACAATTGGTTTAACTATTATTAAGTAAAGATTTTGGACAGCCAACCGTATATTCAACAAGTCGTACAAAACCATTTCATTTATTTAGGCAACCACCAATAAAATACACCTTATATATTTAAACAAAACAATTCCAAAAATGTCGATTTACCTTTATACCCCATCTTAAAAGGTAGGTGTAGTCTTAATTACAGACTGCCACGGCAAGCATAAATAATTAAATAAGTACCTACCTAATTTGAGAGCAGAGGAATTCCCTAAGTCTAAGTAAAAAAAAGGGTTTTGTACTTTTTTATTAGACCAGAAACTTAGGACAACTAATTATACCACACCTGATTGTATTTTTATGATAGCTAATTTAGAAAAACGAATTGGAAGAGAGGACAGGCACGCTTTGTTAGCTGAATTAACTACATAAAGTTTACTTTTAAAGTAAAATAATTTATTGATAAAGAACAAAACTGCTTTACTCAGATACGTCAATTAAGTTTTAATGATTAATAAATGTCTTTCCTTCTCTATTTAGCACTATACATAAAAAAGTGACAGCAAGAGACTTAATTGTCATTAAAACTTAATTGACGTCTCTGATATAAAATATTTGTATTCGTCAACTCACTCATGTTATAAATTATTCCATTGTCAGAATTTTAAAACTTAGTAAATACCTATATTACCCGTTTGCTAGATCTTTCTCTGAAACAGTTTTATACATCTTGAGTACTTATATTAAAGTAAAGATTGAAATCACATCCATGTATCTAAATGCGACTTACTAGTTGACAATAGAAAATATATGAAACTTTGCATCGGACAGGTCGCAGGTCGCGTCCTATGTCAACCGGACATTTTTGGGGCATGTAAAGCAAGCAGTCAATAACACATAGTCCCCACCGGGACCACTCCACTTGATGGGTTTATATGATTATGTGATGCGTTTTTCATGTCCCCGTTTTATTCCTTCAGTGCGCGGTCCGCCTTTTATTATCATTCCGCGAACAGTACTTGGCTTCACCTTGTATTGTGCGGATATTTCGAGCTGAAAATCTGTAATTTTGCTCGCTCCTGTTATTGTTATAGCTTTACGAAACGTGTTTTGCGTTAAGAAGCTTGCTTTGTGTATTTTAAAAAGTATACGTTGAAACAACAAGGTGTAGTAGCAAGGTGTGTACCTATACGGAATAGAACCGCAAACTTTTTCCTTAATATGTAGATATAAAAAGATTTTCACATAATAAAACTACTGAGCTGTGTAGTGGTGGCGATTCTTTGTTAAAAGAATACTACCATCTCTTCCCTTGGGTGTCGTAAAAGGCGACTAACGGACTAAAGACAGCACATACCTACATCGGATTAGCACGCTGTATGTCACAAACGCGATTCGTCACATACGCAATTCGACATCAACGTTCTGATTTACTCAGTTTGTCACATACGCGATTCGTCATGAACGCGATTTGTCATCAATATAACATAGTACGTCTTATACGCCTTTTGTCATAATCGCAATTCGTCTTATACGCGATTTGTCATTATTGCAATAATTCACCTTACCAGGGACGACCACGGTTATCGACTAGCAATTTTCAAAATTCATACTATGAATTAAGATTTTGTTATGATATTTGAAACATTACGTACCTACCTACCTACAAAAGAACATAAAAGTAGGTAGGCACTCCTTATCTATTATTAGTAATATAGAAATCTTGATCCGAAGATAAGATATTCTAATGTGGTAACCTCTTAATGATAGAATTATTATCATAATGTTTTTAAAAAAATAGTTTGTGTAATGTCCAAGCTGCTTTATCTCTAAGTCGATTTGGCTGACCTTTATATTTTAGTTAAAATAAACTGAGGAGGAAATTTTGGTGGAAATACTTTCGTATAAGTTTTTTGTACTAAATTGGTCTATCTTTACTTAGGTTATGGTCTGCTTATTTAAATAGAATGATTATAATTTGTATAATAACTTATAAATGCGAATGATTAAGTTTGTATGTTTTTTTTGTTTATTTATTTACTTGTTTGTTATGCTTTTACGATTAAACCGCTAAACCAAAGAGTTATGATCTTTGTGTCGACTTTCCCTGTTTGCCGACTTTATAGAGATAGATAGATACATACATAGTACATACATATAATCGCGACTATTATCCCGGAAGGGATAGTCAGAGACTAGGCAATGAGGACCGCAAAAGCAGTCCTCTACCATAGTCTACTTTTCACCAAAAACGACTGCATATGTGCTCAGCGAGCCAGGTGGGGAGCCCATCGCCGCTCTATGCTGTTGGATGTATGTGCAGTCTTTAGCCCGTTAGTCGCCTTTTATTACACCCAAGGGTAGTAGCATTCTTTCACCGCTACGCGACAAGGTTAATTAATCAATTATAAAGTTATAGAGATAGATGGGGATCTGAAAACGGTTATAGGCTACTTTGTGCTGCGAAAATTAAAACGCGAGCGAAGCCACGGGAAAAAGCTAGTAGTGTATAGGTATATTTTTAATATCAAACCCTAGTCTAACCTGAGGGTAGCTGCTTATTATCAGTCACTCTACCCAGAACCATCAACCTGACCTTGACCTGCCTGAAGAAACTGGCTGTTTCAACGTTAACGTAACTGTAATGCAATGCTTCATTGTATTTGTTAAGGCGACATGCTTAGATAAAAGATTGCAGGTTGTAGGCGAAGCTTTATTATTTTCCAATTCGAGTGCAATGTTAAGAATAAGAATAGTTCCTCACTCTGCAGCCCTAACCACCGATAGCTTGGGTCAATCCCCACTAGGTTAAGTTTTTTATAATATTTTATATTGTAAATATGTTTCTTTATATAAAATATTGTAAAAAAATTTACTTAAGGTATATTTTAAATAAAGAGAAGAATAATAAAAAAAAACTTGAGAGGTGTCAAGGGACACCCGGATGGAACGAAGTTCCTTTCGATTAATTAGTGAAGGAATTGTAATAAAATTTTATTTTTTTAAGTTATAATATATTTTTCTTATTATTAACAAATGAAATGTTATATAAACTTAATCAGTAGGCTCAATTTTCGTAATAATTGGCTTGTGGTAACTGAAGTAGGAAACATATGTTTGGGATTCTATTTTACTTCGTAAACACAACAGCGTATAGGTTAGAACACGCACGGCTTGCTAAATACATACGTTCTGATACTGTAATATTAAAATATGATTTGAGGGGACTACGAAACATCGTTTTTCTGTGTTGTCGTGCGGTCACACGCCACGCCGCGGCTGATGGCAATCAAAAAAGCTTTGTTCCAAATTACAAGTAGATAATAAAAATAAAGTTAACAAAAAAAGTGTAAGTATTTATTTAAATGTGTGTGTACCTTTAACTGTGTTCTTAATAATATACAACTAAAAAATAAAAAAATTATGATGAACAAAAAATCATCTCGTGGTAGGATTTGATCTCAGGATCCACGGCGCTCATACGGGTGAGTCCGATGCGCGAACTACTACACCAACCAGGCGATAAGTTGAGCGACGAAATAATGATTTACGTTTGCCGCACAGCTTACTAGCAAAAAGTGTCGTGACAACTTTTCGTAAGAATTTTTTCCGTCTAGCCCCCTTTCACAACGCGCGATAAGGAACTTCGTTCCAAAAGTAATGTTACTTTATATTCTCTAGGATTTTTTGTAATCACTAGACAGATACTAGAACATCTTGTAATCACTAGATCACTGACGCAGTTTACTTTTACTCCAACAAATAAAAATAAATTGCTACGAATGTAAGATAGATAGATTGATAGAATATTCTTTATTGTACACTAAAAACAAAACAAAAAACACAGAAAATATAATATATTACAATTTAAAAGAAGTCGTACAATGGGCATATCACTAAAAGCGATATCTTCCAACCTAGGAGTTTAGTTTAAACCTAAGTTTACACATCACTTCAGAACAGGCTCCCGTTGGTCTAATTCTTATGTTGTGTTTGTATGTCAGGACAAGGCTTGCGTAAAAGATTTTTCTTTTTAAATTCGTCACGGGATTACTGGGTTTTAACGGTGACTAAGTTGCGGGCGCGCCGCAGTCATTACAATACGAGTATCATAAACTAGAGTCGCCGTTTTTCTGTGTCCGTGACTGCGCTTTCTCCTTCTGAGCCACGCAATGGATTATTACGCGATTTTCACGGATAGGAAAATCGATAATGGACGGTGGTTTTTATATAATTTGTCAATGACATTATATAGGATTCTTTTATTATATGTGCACATATTTTGTTATATCATTCAGTAACGTAAATAGACATCATTTTAATTTAATTTTATATTTATTTAATTTGTCCGGCACAATAAAAATAACTTGTGGATACCGGGCGTACGAAAGGTCACAACAACTAATTCATTCCTGTGTAGACTCATCTTACTTGTTGAGTAAAATATTTTTTAGGTGTTCCAGACCGAGCGCTCGTAACAAAAATACATTCTTTGCGCCATTGTGCAAGACAAATTATAGTTATATTATAAGAGTCGTTAACGAATTCAATAGTTTTTTCAACCACATCGACATATTTCACGAAAGTATTGGACGTTTTCGTATCCTTTTAAAAGCAACCGAATTTTAATACACTCTGTTGCCTACTTATATTATATTATCATTTTATAATTGTTTGAACTTTGAACTCTGTTGTTCAAAGTTTAGGTGTAAAAAATATTTTCTTTATTTCAACCAAAAGTTTAATTTAAGAATTGTTTTCTCTTGTTTTTTTCATTTGTTTTTCGCACTGTTGTCTTTTTTCAACAATATATTTCTTTTGTTAAATTCATTAGTGGAAACTTTAAATGCTACTGTATTATCTATAAATTATTGTTTATATGTGTAATAATGAAGCTGTATGTTTCCTTAAACAATAATTAAAAAAAAACAAGTTCAATTGCGCGGTCCCGGTCGATTGACCATGATTTACGGTATTTTTGTGAATATGTTTGATCAATTTTAGTTTCTTAACAAAAAAAAATAAAATCTGTAGCTCTAGATTAAGTTACTCTATAATATAAAAAACTACGTGCACAGATATATATTTTTTTCCTGTATACACATAATTTGTAGATATTCTGTACAAAGTGACTGCAATTTCTAAGTTAGCGTGGACGAAGGCGCGGGCGCGGGCCGCTGCCTATAGTAGATTATAATAATAACATAACTTACAACTAGAACTTACCGTTTCTGCACAAGACTGAGTCGCCAACTTTGTCTAGCGAGCAGTAGAGAGAAATAAAAGTCTGAAGTCAAACATAAGTATTTATTGTTCTTATTTTTAATAGTAAGTTGAATCTCTTTAGTCTATTCCGGAGGTAGAATACTAAATTGAACCCCTTTGGTCAATTCTGGAGTTAGAATACTAAATTGAACCTCTTTGGTCTACTCCGGAAATAGAATACCTATTTTACCGTAATACCCAATTTTAGTCAAACCTAGCCATACTTTGATTACCGCTACTGCGGCAGGCTTGCTTCGCTCGCTCCACAGAGCGATGCTCGGACCAATTATTACATAAATTACATTACATATTTGGTCCGAGGAGCGATGCGTTGCCACAAGTCAAAATAGCTCAAGTGAACGTTTTCAACGGTTTTACTACATTACGAAGTTTCGGGGTTACGCTAATCCGACCGTATTACGTTATTTCTAAATTCTAAAAACTCAAATGGGAGTTGAACGCGGGACCTCAGATATGGCTACGCTTACTTCAGTGGCGACTCCGTGACGACGCCAGAACCAACGTGCTATCCACTCGACCACAGAGGTCGTCAAAGAACTTAAGAGTATCATCATTTCATGCTTGCCTTCTTCGTCCTCATCGTTCGTAAAGTATATAGCTATGAAGCCTAATAATGCGGCCTGTATATTAAGAACCAGAAGGCGGTGGTAAACTTCCAAGTTACCTTGTTTTTGATGCATATATACCTCCTTGCGGGTAAAAACTGCGCGTAGGTATATAACCAGCGCAGCGCTGCGATCGAGTCGGGCCGGTATCCTTTATGTTAGAAGGAGGCAAAGAAATCACCGGCGCTGATGTTCGTCCGCAAAACCAGAGGAGTCGCAGATGAGTTTCCGACCTTAAGAAAGGAGTAGGATCTTTGAGGAAGGAGAAGGAATTGTGAGGCGGGAGAAGGGAGAGATAGCCCTCCGGTCCTTGGACTCACCGGACTAAACACAACAGCAACGAGAACGAGTTTGAAGGAGACTTTGAAGGTGTCTCCCTTCATCACCCTAGTGGAGCACTCCTTAGAGTCTGTTTTAGATGCACTTACCTCCTTGCGGGAAGAACTGCACGTATATGACTTTGATGGTATCCTCCTTCACCACCCCAGTTACGCACTCTGCCTTGAACCCTCGGTACAGGCTCTTGAGCTCTGGCTCAGCAAAGCGGGCGACTCGGCACAGCGCCGCGATCGAGTCAGGCTGGTAGGTACCTTTTATGTGAAAAGGAGACAAACGTGCCGGCGTGTCGCCTGATGGAAAGAAATCACCGTCGCCGCCCATGAACATCCGCAAAACCAGAGGAGTCTCAGATGCGTTTCCGACCTTGAGGAAGCAGTAAAATTTCTGAGTAAGAAGAAGAAATTGTGACTGGAATGGGGGAGCGATGGGCCTCCGGTACTGTCACTCTCCAGACGAAACAACAGCAACGAGTTTGAAGGAGACTTTGAAGGTCTTCCTTTATCACCCTAGTGAGGCACTCCTTAGAACCTATCTTTGAAACACTTACCTCCTTGCGGGAAGAACTGCGCGTATATAACTTTGAAGGTGTCTTCTTTCACCACCCCAGTTGGGCACTCCGCCTTGAACCCTCGGTACAGCCTCTTCAGCTCTGGCTCCGTGAATCGGGTGACTCGGCGCAGCGCCGCGATCGAGTCGGGCCGGTACCGCGGCAGCTGCTCACCCAACTCCTCGAGTTCGGAATCTGGGGGAGAGGAAATGTGCCTTTTTAGTTAAAAATTCAAATATTGGAACTGTTGTTGGATGTGACTTATGGTGATTTTGGAGCAGATGTTTGCGTTGCGTGCATCTTGTGTTTTAGATTTTTATGGTATCATAGAAATTTATGTTCCGTGAACGTACCTATACTTACTCGTTTTTTTAGACCACAACTGAGAAGCCTAGATGATGAAAACCCCTTATCTAACCTGGGCCTTGACTCTGCTACTTTAAAACTGCCACAATGATGTCGCAGTAGCTCTATTTTGACATGGGAAAAGGTCTGAATCGGGTCACAAAGATATGAGACTATACTAATATGTAGCAATAGTTACTATTATTATAGTTTGTTTTAAAAACAAATAAAGAGTCTATAGTTTTATCCCCAACAAAGGTGAGTGGATCAATAATAATTATGTATGCCCTTCGCTGGGCTACGAACCTACGATTTCTAAATCTGTGACCTTTGTACTTGTACTTGTACTTGTGAATAGTTTTTACTATTCATAGTCATAGTTATAAAAAAAATAGAATAAGTTCACCCCGATAAAGCGTGTTACTCTTACTTACAGAGAACCGTTGCGAAAAAGTAATGGACATAACCGCTGTTCTTAAATGATCACGTGCTTTCACGGTAATCCGGAGCCTCGTGTGGGCACAGATATTATCGGGTGACAGTCTGTGCCTCGCTAGTACGTGCTCGGGATGCGAACCTGCGCCATGAATATCAACGATACGCGCCTGCCACTTCAGACTCCATGAAAATGCTCATAAACGGGCTACGTACTCGGGTGAGGACATTCTGTTATGGCGTATTTTAAATGGCGACGAACTGATGAACTCGCAGATAAAACGTTGTCGCTCGGGTTACTCTTATGTATGATAGTAAATAAACGGATATGATGAAATGGTACTCCACAGTGTTAACAGAAGCGTTCATATCAAATTTAAAGTAGAGCTATGCGAACGTCAAACCATTTCTAGCACAGTTGGTTTCCTTTCCAGTTATTTCTTTACATTTGCTTGGGTCGTTGATTTCGGGATATAAAGAAAAAAACAAACACCCCTTAAACCCCAAGCGGTCGCATGAGACCGCACCTACAAAAACACACTTGACTTTGTACCGTGTTTTCATAGACTTACAGACTACTTTAGTATGAACAAGTTTGCTTATTTCGGTTCTGTGGTACATCTTATGTATTGTTATCACAAAATATCGCATAGTCTATGCTCGATTCTGTCAAATTTGACGTTGACAGTTGGGCCAAAAAAAATGTCAAAAAAATCTAAGACTGAGGGGTTAAGCTGGATTATTAACTGATAATATTAAGCCATTTACAAACTCCGCTTAAGGGGGGTTAGGCGGTGAAAACTGAAAAAAGGCTATTTCTATTACTTAGCTGTTTTCTTTTCTCAACATATTTTAGATATTTCGCACTGAAATTTTCATTATGTAGGTATTACAGAACGTATGTGGGAGGGGATGACTGTTTCCAAAACACGATTGGAAACACTTTGCTCGATAGAAAATATTCTAAAGTAACCTCTAAAATGTCATACTTTTACTTAAATGCACATTACGACCGTGTTTTACAATAATAATTCCTATAAAATCATAAACACATAGGTATTTACCTTTTCAATTTCTTGACCGATTTGGATTTCCAAAAAACTAAACATTTTTATTAACTTTTTGATAAAAATGTGAACGGCGCTTACGAATTACTGCGGACCTCGCACCGCCTAACACCTACAAAAATTCTTAGCGGTCTCAGTTACACTTAAATGTCCAGGAGATCGGAAGATTTAACCTTTATCATTTATCGAATCTATAGAACTCATAGAATGTAAACTAATAATGTACCCATCCTTCTGACGATGTAATTATGCTTATAATATGAGGATGAGGATCGTAACAACTGGAAAGCTGGTTCTCTGTCTACCCCTTCGGAAATCAGGCGTGATGTTTGTAATTATTTATGAGCATGAATTTTATTTTAAATGCCCTTTAAATTACTACACTGTTTCTTGGGCCGCCGAGGAGAAACAGAAGAGTGGTGGATATCCAAGGTTCTATATAACCGTCCTACCGGCCTACACGCACGTACAGATACGTACCAGCCGTTTGGAGCAACTTGTTGATATATCAGATAATAGTGTAAAGTGGTAAATGGGACATAAAACGAAATACGTAAATATGTCTGAATCAGTTACAAATTGCGCTTAAGCCCAACTCTGATAACGTAAGCTGCGAGTCACGTGTTTCCATCTCGCCGTTTGCTCGAATACAGAGTGTAGCGCATTGCGGAAACAAAACAAGCAAATCCCAGTTGGCCTATCAAACGTTTACTTGTGAATTCACTTGTGCGTTCGTATCGACTTCGACTGCCTTAGAGAATCGTGCGAGTTTTGAACATAGTCAACAAAATTCTATAGACGATGTTTCGACAAGAATTTGAATTTGGAAACGCGCGCCTATTTCGATTGTCAATTGTTATGTCAGCCATGTTTTGTTGCTGAAGGTTTTAGTACCTATCTTCCTACGTACTTTCCACGGTGGTAGGATTCTACCCAGAATCCGACTGGGTGGCGACTAACAAAATAGCTATTTCTGCCGCCAAGCAGCAATGTTTTACATTGCTGTGTTCTGGTTTAAATGGGACAACTAGATACAGTGAAATTACAGTGCATTAATGCAATATTTATGTTAAAATTGAAAATACATAGGACAAACAGGAAGCAGTTTATTTTCTACAAATATGCTTTTTATGACGTCCGCTTAGTAAGATTACTATCTTACTAAGCGGACGTGAAGATCCAGAAGAAGAGAAATCTTTTTTCAAAAGACAAACACGTCTTACTAGACGTTTTGTCTTTTCCCTTCGATGTCATTTTAAACGAATTCCACTGTAGCATTAACAAAAAATGTCCACCTTAAGTGACTGGTCAAAATTCGGTTACCTGTGCAACCTTCAACGTTTTACGGGGCGTTTTCTTAATTTTAACAGTAAAAAACACAACTTCAACCGTTAGGATACTTGTATAACAACCTGGTAATGACGTCACAGCACAGTCACAGAATAAATAATAGTACTACCACAGTGCTGAGTTTTTTGGCCCGACTATATTTGGTGCAGTCAGCAACAAAGTTGATAAACACTTTAGTGCTTTGTTAATGCAATAAAAGAATCTAGAAAATTTATGATTTGGTACCAAGCATATTTTTCTTTTTATCAGAAATAAACACATTTTCCGTTTTTCTTTAAACAAAAATACTTAAGTCATTAGGTACACAATAATGTGGTACATATGTACATCGGTACCTATTAATTATTTTTTTAATTTTTAGAACTCGTTGCTTTTGCAGAAACCGTACTTATTAGGTATAACTTAAATAAATACTATACTGATAAGTAGGTATTACTCATTACATTGTTCGTCTAAACTGCTGTTCAAACCACAGAACAGAAAAAAGAGGTTAAACTGTCTTATATTAAATATTTACACTGTTACTATAGTTACACAGTTATTATCTATTGAAACTTTATGAAACATGTGATAAAGAGTAGTAATGTGTGAAAGTCTGACTTATATAATTTGCATCTAATACTCAGGAGATAGTAATGAACTCCAATTTCAGATACATAGAAAGTTCGGGAAAAGGGTTTTCTGTTTGGAATGGTCTGTTTTCAAAGTATATTGGAAGCATAGTTCTGTAATCAATTCGAACTTTAGTTATTAATTTGTTCTGAATCGTTTCCTATAATGTTAAACATTCCTAAATTTATTGCGAGCACAAAAATTGTCGTCGCACAAAGAAAAATGGAACATCTAGCTTTATCGTTTTAGCACCTACTTTTCTGATGAATGCCAATTACCTTTAATGAGTTAATGCTAGTTACAATAGATACTGATTGAATACCTTAAAATGTGTCCTCAACATTTTATTATCTTTTTGTATAACTGTTTTAGTGTGTTCTAAAGAAATAATGTTCATAAGTCAGCTAGCAGCCCGCTCGCGTTTTTGTCCGCGTGAACACCGAGTACCTACCCCGTGACGAATTTCCAAAAAATATCTTGCATACAAACCTGTCCTCATCCTGACAATTACAAACACAACCAAAAAAGAATTAACCAAATCGGTACAGCCGTTGTAAAGTGATGTGCAAACAAACATTCGTAGCAATTGATTTGACTTATAACATTTCGGTGTAATGTACTCTTATCGAGTTTTTGTAACAGAAACCAAAGATTAACTTGTAACGTTAGTTTGTAATGTATCATTCGCGGCGAGCACCGCATGCTCCACTCGACTGTCGGTATTTTCGCGAATCCCATTGAGTGTTACATTACAAGTCAGTCAGTGCAGGTCACATCGTTTCTGTACTGACCAGATAAACTCTTTTTTTCTAAGAATATTCATTAAATTCGTACCACCATTTTCGCTTCTCTTTTGGTACAAATTGGATATCCAATATCGTTTTGTTCTTTTCTTCTTTTTCAAATAACAATGACTTAGTAAAATTAATGAAGTAGATACACACAACCTCGACGTCTGACATTATTAGTAAAACATAAAAATGGAGCACACTTGAGCCAAGAGGTCGAATGATATATTACAAACACACGTTACAAGTCAGTCTGTGTCGCCGTATTCTAACAAGATCGCCTCGAATGATTCATTAGGTACACCAAAATGTTACAAGTCAGTCTCTACCTTTAGATAATTATCATTTTTGAACAATTTGTCTGTCACGAAGACTCCTAGAGGTTGCTAAATACAGAATTTCTATTTGTGTGGCATTACGACAGCGGAGCTCATATACGAGTACAATGTGATAAGGGTGGTACTTCTAACCCGATAAGGCTAAGTACTATTCATCGACAAAAAAATAATAGGGAGGTCCAAATTAGTTTTCAGTAATCTGTGAAAACATAAAAAAGTGATTTTAAATCACAAAATAATTAAGTAATGATTTTTTTCTCACCAAAATAATCTCAAACATACGAAACAAAGTAATTGATTAGTTAACCAATGTCATTGGCTACCGTTTGCCATTTTTTTCATGTTTCTACGACGTATGAAACCTTTGATATCGATAGCGCCGCAGTACATTGAAAAAAATTAAAAATGGTCATAATTATAGGGGGAGGGGATTGAACCCCCATATTATTTTTTTGTCGATGAATTTAGATGTAGTACTTAGCCTTAACGGGTTAGGAGTACCACCCCTATCACATTATAAAAATTGTTAACCCTTTGTCAGATAAAACAAAAAGTAGTCAAGTTTATGTCGCATAGAGCACGTTTGTCGCACTGCGTCTCATTATCAAGGCGTGCGATTTGTTTACAGGTAAGACAGTTGGCGGCAATAGGTGAGAACAATAGCTACGCGACGACTTTTGGCTGGAGACTTTACACCATTTTTTTCATTAAGTTTGTCCTTTTTATCACTATTGCACTTAAGAGACGCGCGGATAGAAGCACATCTTATCGCGAAGTTCCAGTAATGCGCTATTAATGGTATGTTCAGATGATGAGCGCTCAACGCGGGTTTTGCTAACGCGCGTTTAGAACTACATGTATTTTATTCTAGAAGTACACATCCTAACGCGCGTTTCTATACCGTTCTATAAACGCGCAGTAGCGAGGCGCGCGTTGGATGCTGGTCATCTGAACGTACCCTAACTCTTTACAGGTGGGAACCATAGCTGGCTACACAAAAACTTAGGCTGGCGACCGTAACAACAATTTTTTTTTCAATTTTGTTCATTATATGTTTATCACCATGCATAAAAGTACCTAAACTCTCCCGGCGTTCCAGCCATGTGTTATTAACTCATTAATAATAGTCCTGTTGACCCAACCGGAAAGTTAACACGCTTGTGTTCTGTTGTGATGTGTGTGTTAGGAATGGGTTCACGTAAGTAGTCTAACGAAGCTATGGGTATTGTAACCTGGATTTTTGACGTCCAACCCAATTTGATATTGACGTTCGGCCGACGCAAATATATTGTTATTACCAATTAATATTATGTACAGCTCTCCTACGAGAAATAGAAGAAATCTCTTTGATAATTATACATCACACGTTAAAACATAAAATCAAATTCAAAATTAAGCTTAAAAAGTATTTCATTGATAATTTAATGTAATAAAATAAGTAGTTTAAAATAGTATAATAATACTGGAAAATAATTTTGTTTATTTAGATTATGAAGATGTTTTCTTGCCTTAACTTATCTTAGATTAGGTTTTTTTCTAAGATAATATATTTTAATTTGTTTTACTTAAACTTGATCCGGCTATCAAACCGCCCAGGCGGTTTTGGGGGACATATTGTTTTTATTTTTGTTATTATATGTACGTAATAAATAAATAATAAGTAACATACTCGTACGTCGTGCTTCGGTAAGCATTATCCCGTTGCTTGGTCGCAATGTCATTGGTCACGGCAGTTGTCGTAAGGTACCGGTCATTAAAGCCAACCAACCCGCAATTGGCCAGCGTTGTGGACTACATAAATAGGTAAATAGCCAAATGTACATAATGTTGCACAAATAACCCTGTCGCGTAGCGGTGAAAGAATACTACCACCCCCTCTCTTCCCTTGGGTGTCGTAAAGGGCAACTAACGGACTAAACACTGCACAATACATATATCCAACGGCGTAGAGCGGCGATGGGCTCACCACCTGTCACGCTGAGCACATGTGCAGTCGCTATTTGGTGAAAAGTGGACTATTGGCAGAAGACTGTTTTTGCGGTTTTCATTGCCTAGTCTCTGGACTAACCCTTTGGGGATAATAGTCGTGATTACATATAATGTACGTTTAATGTATATGTTGCACATATACCTTCATATTATCAGAAATACCTTAATATTATATGAAGGCAGTAGGTGTAAATGGTACCTAACTGACCACTGTTCTGAAGATTTCGAATGTATACGTTCCATTTTCTCATAAGTAATTATAATGTGACATATTTTGCTCACATGTATCTGATCGAAGGGTTTAGAAGACTTAATTCACTTGGCTAATATCACATTGTGCATTAAGTCTACCAAATAGTATACTTAATTCACCTGAAAATGGGTGAATTAAGTCTACTGAAGGAAAACGTTAATCTTTAGTAGACTTAATTCACCTATTCCACTAAGTTTAAGTATACAATATTTTTTTCCAATTTTAATAAAAAAGCAATGTGTGTGAGTTTCGGAAAAACAAATGAATGTCGGGAAATAAATGAAAGTAGGAAAACATTTTCTAGTGATCTGTAGTTAAAAAAATACAAGTGGTGACCATAGCTAACGAAGGATTAATATTTTAATGCGTATGTATATACTTATAATTAAATTTTGTGTCAGACTCTGGCCGGCTGATCCCGGATAATTGTTTGACTTTGTATTCCTACGTGTCCCTCCCGGGCTCCTGGCCCTGCTTACGACATTAAAATATTTTAATTTTAAGCTACTATGAATTATAATGAACTACATCGGTTCAATAATACCTACCTACCTAATACCAACGTAGTGCCTATTTAAAAAAACAACATTGAACTCCTAAGGGATTATAACTTACTTAGATTTATATTTCGTAATTGTATAGGTACAAAATGAAGTATCAAAGGCGCTCTTCACATTGTAAATACGCACGTATAACCACTTTTACTATAAACTGAAAGGTACTGATAGACATGCTACTAAATAAGTATGCTTATTAGCATGCTTATTACAAGCGTATACGTAATAAGCAACGCTTTGACACACATACTACTAAGTAGCAATTGCTCAATAGTGGCATGCTTTCGTGCTAGTAATGAGCATGTCTATCTGTAACTTTATTCAACTTTATAATAATGAACATTTAAAGTAAAGTAAAGTGAATACTATCTCGCTGCAGGGCAAAGGCCTGCAACATTGAAATCAAGTCATCGCTACAATTATCCCAATTAATAATAAAATAATTCTTATAATAAATTAAAAGTTATAATTAGGCGATTATAATATCCTTGTAACGAGAAACAGTCAGTGGAATCAAACATGTGTAAGGCTATAATAGGTATTTATTATTGTGTTTATAATCTAATTAAGTTAGCAATATAAAATGATATACAGATATCGAATACATATTTATAAAATTTTATTAAATTCAGAAGAATTCAGTTTGGTACCTTAATCGCATATAAAAAAAATCCAAAACACACATCTATAGGTAATGCAAATTCTCTTTGGTTTTCTCAGCCTCAGATGCAATACAAATAGTACGGTAGTATGTATAATTATAATTTCCTTGCCTACAAATAAAAGGGATCTAAACTTTTTTCTATTTAAAAGAACTCCGAAAAGGTAGAAAGAACTTATCATTAAAAAGCCTCTAAGGAACCCTCTTGCCGCGAGCGAAGCGCAATAAATTACTCGTTATCAACCCTAATTGCAACCGAAACGGAATGCGAATTCAAGACAAATTTAGAGACAGCAATTAGTCTTAAGACTAGTCGAATTGCTGACAATTTGTCGCCAACATCCGTAGGTTTCATTAAGAGGCCCTCAGCGTAGGGGTATTACGGTTTAACGTAAGTTCCTGCTGATTGTCAGCTATGAGATGTTATGGTAATTATCTACATGTGCTTGTTATGTAGGTATATACATATTCAAATAAGATAATTTATATTTGAATTGAAACTGAGATGTATTGATCGAAGATTAACTAAGGTTGCCGATTTTACTTATATTAGATTTGGTTGATTAAGCTATTTTTTAATCGATTATCATAATAAGACAAAGTCTTATTCCTTAGTGATTGCATTTCATAAAGCCAATACAATTCTAAGAAAGCAGTCTGCGATGCGATCTGAGAATAAGGAATAGTCTACATATATTCTGACTCTCACTATGGGTTTTACATGTTAGATTATGTTTGAATTATCAACAATCTTAAAGAAAATCTTTTAAAATATTACATAATAACATACTCGTTGTAAACTCGTACTAGTCCAGACTCCATACTATAAATTAATCTCTTTTGTCGGTAACCACGTTTCTTTTGGTTTAACGTTGGTTAGTCAAAGTCAAGTCAATTTAGCTAAAGTTAGACGCAGCCATTGTTTACATCTATGAGCCAACCCTATTTACGTCCTCTAGAGACTAAGCTAAGCAAACCTGTGCAGTGACAATTAGCCAGCAAAAGTTCGGATTTCTCTCGAAAGGTTTTTATCTTGTTGGCAAAGCTGGCTGGAACATTATTTAACGTCTCAACCACCCGGCGGCGCATGTGAAAAATATTCTACAGCAAAAAGATGTAGACGTATCACAAATGACACAAGACTCTAATGGATCCAGAGCAATTAATTAAGCAGAAAGTAATGCTTAGCTCTTGGCGTTTTGCTGGCGCTACCGCTATGGTTTGCTCGAGGCGAAATTCGACATTTAAAGATGATGTCGTAAAATGCAGTCTTTCATGTGGAATAAAATAGAAAATTGTGAAAATGACATTGATAAGTTTTTGTAATTTTTACCATTATTATGATTATGATGCCACTAATAAATTTGGTAGAAGTTGTAAGATCACCCCTTCGGTTTCTATAATGACAATAGAACTCACAGCTATCAGAAGCCCTTGATTATATAAAAGAATTGCCGTATAACAACGTGGTTATACTGACCAACAGTAAAAGTGCTTTGCAGCATATTGCTGGGTGTGCCTCTGGTCGCAGAGGTACTTTATCAGCGTATGCTATGCTATACTCCAGCAGACTGATTAACTGAACAAATAACGCAAGGAACTGAGATTGCAGTGGGTTCCGTCACATATTGAGGTGTTGGGAAATGAGGAGGCTGATAGATTAGCGAAACGTGGTGTAACTAAAGGACATCTATTACAAGTTATACCAAGCTATGAAGAAAATTTACACAAATACAAAAAAATATGTCAATAACACTGGAAGACATAATTTGACGAAAGATCAATGTCAACGGGTATTTGGTACAAGGTCATGCAATCGGAGCCTCCTCGGATTCCTTGGTGTAGTAAGAGGAGTTTAAGTAGGAACCTCATAGTAACTGCTCACAGACTTTTATCTGGACATGTTCCACTAAATAGATTTGGACATCTCATGAAAAAAAGTTAGCTCCCCCAATTGTACAGTGTGTGGAAAAGTTGAAGATGCCCATCATTTATTGGTGGAATGTGTCCTAAGTCGAGCGCTGAGAGAAAGCTTATTCGCGAACCTGAAAGTCGACAGCCTTGATATTGGAGTATTTCAAAGTGTACTGTCTGACCCCACGTCCAGGGAAGCGACGCTGATTTACAGATTCGCGGCGCAAAGCCTTAAAATTCGATTATAATCAACCGTATGTAATGGTACGTTTACATGCTTGCCGAGTGTTTGCAAGCGTCCACAAACACAAGCGTGTGAACGGGGTGTTTGGCATGGCTTGCGTGAGCTTGCAAAAGCTTGTCGCTGATCCGGACCGGTGTCGGTTTTTGAACACAGATCAAAGGAAGCTTGCGGCAAGCGTTTGCGACGCATTTACACATTGGTGCTTGTTTGGTGTCGCCGTGTCACTCATGAGCTCGTGCTGTACGGATTTTTAACATTCACCACTTTTTCGGGCAAACTTTTAGCTTCCTTTGTTTTTGTTAATATTGTAAATAAAAATAATAATATGTCAAACCAAATGCTAGCGCCGAAACAACTTTGACGTCTGTTACCATAGAAAACATTTCCTGTTACATCCGCGTCTGCCATGCTTGCTGTCTGAAACTCACTAACGCACTCGCAAGCGTGTAAATGACACGCAAGCGTTTGTATAAGTTTGGAGCTTGTGAACGCTTGCCAAGCCTCGGCAAGCGTGTAAACGTACCGTAAGATAGCTCATTAATTATTGGTTTATTACTTTTTATTTTTTTACCTAAAATGAAACAGTTACGATGGCGCTGACTACATGTCAGTGTCATTGTTATACAAAAACCCTTAAAAATAAATAAAGAGAAAACAAAAATGATATGATATACGTATAACTTTGTCTAAAAAATTAACGATCTATCATTACAAGATTATAGATTAGTTCAAAGAAAAAATTAAAGTCTAAAATTACAAAATATCAAATTATTATATATATGCAATGCAGCAAAATTGAACACAGAACTGCAGCGTGCAAAAGCTTTCAGTTACAATGCTCCTTTGTAAGGATTTCCAGCTCTAAGGTAATATCGAAAACTCGAAGCAAGCTCCAAAATTTACACAGTGGAATTCAGAAGGCGTGTCCTTCCCTGCTCCGCGCCGAGGCTAGGGGATGATTGCCAATTTGCCACTCAATACGAGCTTAGCATCAGCAGTTTCTTGGCGTTATTTCAAGATAAGTACATTATTTTCTTAGAGCTACCGGGAGATCGCACGAAACTTGCCTTTTCAGGTTATCTTGTTTAACAAAAAGAATAGCTTGTATATTTACTAAATTCTTGAGTTTGTTGTGTTAACTATAGACGAACAAAAAGAAAAATTCTTTTAGAAAACAAATGAGCTATACACACTTTTACAACTACATTCTTTTACACCGATGTTTAACGAGTAGCGACATCAGTTGTATCTTTTAATTGTACAGAGCCAAAACAGACGTAGGTAGGTAGCAACCATTACAGGCTTCACATAATATTTCAATTTCCGATGAAGCCTATAAAATAACCAACGCTTCGCCATTCCGTATCCCGCATTCGTACCCCCCAAAAATACATAAATCATCCGTTGAATATCTACTACATGCAGATCCAATGGCAGAACAAAATAAAATAGCTGGATATGGTTTTAGCTTTGCATATTAGGATTAACGCAGTATTGAAACTGGTTTTAAATTTAACATTACATTTATTTAAATTAAAGAATAAGTAAGACTTGTATCAAAAATAATAGCTAGGAGCTGTATGGTAGCGGCTTTAAATTTATAAAAGAATACTACAAATTCATCTCATCTCTTGGGTATCTATCGTAAAATGCAACTAACTTCAAAGGGAATCAGTCAGTAAGGGAAGAACCTACGCTTCCCAAAGTGTCAAAATTTTAGGTAAATAGATGGAACTGTAGACTTTAGTAATTGTTCGAAAATTTATTTGTTTTGATGCAATATAAATTTAAAACGTTAAACAATCTATTACTTGTTTTTAACACACGTCAAATATGTTAAACCATGGCTCCGATAAATCACTGAGGCGAAGCCTTTTTGCTCTATAGAGTTTCCATTAATCATACAATAAGGGTTTGATTGTTCCGATGACGCAGGTCAGCCCAGCGTACCGTCGATAAATGATAACCGTTTATAATATCACTTCATTGTTCCATTGTTCGAGGGCTGCCGCTGAAAGTTTATCCGAATAGCACAAGAACTGACCTTCCTGATAATATTAATTATCCTGCGTGCGTTCGTTTGAATGAGGATTTATGTATATTAAGTTAAACATTCATGAATGAGTCGGATAAATCGATTGTGGCATTATTGGTGAATACTTCAGTAGATATTTTTTTTTGCTTAAATGCTATTATGCTTCGTACACATAATAATCATTGTCCTTAGCCCAATTTAAAATGGATTAAGGTGCACCAAATTAAAGGTCTTCTTAAAGTTAGAAAGAAAAAAAAATACATTATTTTATTTTCTTTTTTATGTGTCTGTTGATAATTATTGTGTATTATGGCTTTTCAAGAGAAGATAGGGAAAACTTTATCTTCGATTTGACTCTGGACAAAACTCTTTCAGATTGACTCATGCCTGTCAATGCAAAACCTACAAACCTCCATGGGTCAGCGGGCCAGCGTGGTGGGTGGGTAAGGGCGATCGCCCTGTCACCGCATGAATCTCACCTAGGGAGATCTCCTGTGAGATTCATGCGGGGACTGGACTGACGGAGGCATACGCTCAGCAGTGGGACGTTTATAGTATAAAAATAAGTTCCACTGGTGTTAATTCATTCAGTCATAGAGGGACAAATACCTCCTTTCATTTGGCGTTGTTCACACACGGTTGCTCGAGTTAAGTGAATCAATTACAGGGCAATGCTGCCATAAATCCAATACGAATTGGCTCGTGAAAATCGCTTATCGGTTTTGGTACAGTTGAGGCGATGGAAATATAATTCATCCCATTTGCTAATTACTCGGAAAGTTGCGGAAGGATGCGGACGGACCCTTTCTTATGATTAATTATGGGAATTAGAATATGTTTATTTGATAACGTGGAGAGCAACATTTGAGGATGCAATAATATTTTAAGGTCTAATGTTTAGATCACCGGTTTCAGATCGGAATCTGGGCGAAATGCGCTTTTACCATCGGCCTTATCTTCACTTTACATCAGGTTAGATGAAGGCAAACTGCTTGACTATTGGAAAATAGAAAAAAATAAAAAGTATTTTGTTCGACTGGACGGCCACGGCGCTCTTTGCTCTAAGAGTTACCTTTACCTTTTTACATTTTCTGGTTTCTCTTTAAATAAAAGTATGCATTTAATATTTTTCGTCCGTCCATCCACCCGGATGAGTACAGTCTCAGCGTCATAAATCTACGGTAACAACGTCGCATTAACTCATTCTTTTGCTTAACGGATGGGATGGATATCTCGAAAACTAGAGAGAACTTTTTACAATGCAACCATCCTCGCGGAAGTAATCGGATAAATTACGAGACATTCTGTAAATTCTAACATTATATTTTTATATTAACGCTTGTCATTTGTGAAATTTTTCGAATCAGCGCGGTTAGTGCCAGTTGTACTTTAAACTTTAAGTTAAACAAATACAACAAATATGTACCTCGCGGCATTAAATTCTATTTTTTTTCGAACACGCAAAACCGTTGATTGTCATTCAGCTGTGACGTGAAGAAAGTCAAATAAAAAAGTTTATTTTTATTACAACCTCTTTTGTTTTCGACTATTTGTCTGCAAGACCGTGGATTGTCATTATAAGCTGGGACGTGGTAAATGGCGGGAAATTGCCATCCGCTGACCCGCGTCCGCTGCGGCGCGGCACGCGGCGGGCGGGGCGGCAGGCACGTGTGGACGAATGCCAAAACTGCCGGCTTTGCGGCAGATATGCATGCATTACTGCCTTCACTTGCTAACTCGTGTAAAATAATTAGGTTACATGTCTTTGACTTAGTAATGTGGGAAACGTGGAATAACTTAATTTCGATGGACGAACAGCGTTTTCGAAAATGTAATAAATAGCACTATACGAATTTCGTGTTTGTTTTACAAAATCTCATGGAAGACTGAACACGGAACAAGAAACAAAAGGTTCAAAGCGTCAAGTTATAATGAAATGTAATGTTTTTTACTTTTTCGTTTAGGGGGTGCCGCGTTCGCAAAAACTGACATAAGTCTCTTAAGTCCTGCACGAAATTGTGAAAATATACGTATTTTTAAGTTACTTGTACTATGCGCTGAATTAGTTAAATACCTTAGAATAATAACGCTATAGAAAGATAGTCTTCATACAAGCGCTCTGTCAAAAATAAAGCACTAAACCGATTCAAAAACAAAACACACGCGTGACGTGCGCGTATGGCCGTGATCTGCTGTCTCTTTCCAATTCTATGAATATGAAAGAGACAGCACTGCGGCAGCCGCTGCTACCGAGGCTTTAACTTAGAGAATCACATTGCAGTACGTTTATATTTTGACCTAATTAACTACAAGATACTATGAAATACTGAAAGCGTACCTGTGAAAAGTGATGTTATTACACTTCTTTTGTTTTTCAGATGTGTTGTGACACAATTTAACTGCACAAACCGTAATTTTTTTTTTGTTTTCGCGAGACACGTTCGGCGCGCTGTGACATTGAACACTACGGAGCGGTCCGGCGTTTGGTGCCATTTCTGGCTCCAATCAATGTGCTTCAAAATAGGCGCGCGAACTTGGTTTCTATAGCGTTATTATTCTAAGTTAAATACATTAAAAGAACTTACGTAAGTTAGCCTGATCATTGCACAAGGTCGTGGCCTTATTGAAATTTGAGACAAACATAAATCTAATGACTCCTAAAAACATTTTTTTTCGACAACTTTCTTAATTTTACGCATGAAACAATAATTCTTACATGAAAATATTTGTATTGATATTCCGCAGGTCACCCCCATCTTAAAAAAGTAAATTTTAATTTTTAACACAAGCGCGTGATGGTTTTGTACATTTCGCAGAATAAAAACATTGCTCTAATCAAATTATTAGGTCTGAAACTTCAAAGCAGAATTGTTCTAATTTTTAATATCAATGTGATTGATTTTGCTTTGAAGTTCAGTATGAGACTTATGTCAGTTTTTGCGATCGCGCGGCACCCCCTTAAATAGGTCAAGTAGGTATTATATGACAGCTAGCAGTCCCGAAACAATTGATTTTCAATAATGTGTCTGGATTTACGGTGCTCAAGGGGTTAATGAACTTCAAAGCAAAATTAATCATATTGATATTTATAATTATACCAATTCTGCTTTGAAGTTTCAGACCTTGTAATTTAATTAGAGCAATGTTTTTATACTGCGAAATGTGCAAAACCATCACGCGCTTGTGTTGAAAATTAAAATTTACTTTTTAAAGAAGGGGGTGCCCTGCGGAATATCAATACAAATATTTTCATGTAAGAATTATACCTACTTTATGCGTAAAATTAAGAAATTTGTCGAAAAAATATGTTTTAGGAGTCATTAGATTTATGTATGTTTGTTATTGTTTAAAGAATTTGTCTCAAATTTCAATAAGGCCACGACCTTGTGCAATGATCAGGCTAACTTACTTGAGTACTTTAAATGTATTTAACTAATTCAGAGCATAGTACAAGTGACTTAAAATACGTAAATTTTCACAATTTCGTTCAGGACCCCCTAAAATAAATAATAATAAAAATAAAACAGTTAAGTACAGGCTGTATACTACTGTCGCCACTGCAGGGAAACAGCCTCCATCATTGAAATTAAGTCATCGCTACAATGTCGATGGGTGAACTTTAAATATATTTTACTTTAAAAAACAATATGAACAATTTGAAATAACTTACTTAATTACATTAAAAAATATATGGTACAAGGGTTTTACCATACCTTTTTACTGGATTTAAAACGAAGACATAACAATATTATATGTCTGGTGGAATGTCCAAGTGAGTGAGTGTGAGTGAGCGTAAGTGGGTGAGGCAGGGCCGCAGAGGTAGGAAATGAGTTTTTTCCCGCTCCCCGCGGACAAGCACGGCGGCCACAGTTGCGACAGCAAACGCAGGAAATTGCAAGAACATTTTGCATCCACATTCTCATTTTATCTACCTATTCTTAGGAATTTAATTACCTTTTTTTGTTTAACTGGCTGGCAGAAACGTGTGTAGTCCGTCAGATGGAAAGCGGTTATAAAATTAATTTGAATGTTAGAAAAAAAATTCTTTTATTTATTATTAATGTTATTCACAATGATATTGTAATAAAAAAGGTAGATAGGTTATGTCAGTACTAATGTGATGTCATTAATGGACTAAAGC
Organism: Scoparia ambigualis; assembly: GCA_963921215.1. Classification (NCBI taxonomy): domain Eukaryota; kingdom Metazoa; phylum Arthropoda; class Insecta; order Lepidoptera; family Crambidae; genus Scoparia; species Scoparia ambigualis. Next base: position 23,341,786 of record OY992522.1, on the reverse strand, counting down.
TCGTACGAAAGTGTGAGCAAGATAGCATGACAACTAGGTAGCTATAGCGTAAACGAGACAGATAATTTTATTGGTGGCCTAAGTTTTATGTAGCCAGTTTATGGCACATGTAACGCATCTACCTCTTTTTATTGTAACATCATATTATTATAACATCAGGTTATACAGTGGTTTCAATGGGACGTAAAAAATTTTTGGTGACTATTTTTAGAAACTCGAGATCTTGTAAATTATACCAGGGGGGTGTCACTCCGCAGTTTAGGTACGTTCGGCCGGCGCGCCTCCCAGGCAGGCCGCCTAGGCGTATGGAGGTTGCCGCTCGCGACGCACGCTCCAAGTCGCGCGTCGTCACTTAGACCTTCCCCCTTACTCTCGAGAGCGATCGCTATTGGATCGGATTGGTATGTTGAATTTTTGTATTTTTAAGTTACGACACCAGCGCTAATTTGGATTCATATTGGGTGAACTAAATGGCATTGAGTTTTGTATTTTTTTCATTCAATATCCACGCAATATGAATCCATATTAGCTCTGGTGTCATAACTTAGGAGTATGAAAATTCACAATACCAATCCGATCCAATAGCGATCGGTTTCAAGAGTAAGGGGGCAGGTCCAGAAGAGGGCGAAATCGCCGCGAATTCGTTGCAAAACTCGCGCGATGCTTGTGGACGCAATGTATGGGCAGCCAGTACCTCGACAACGCGCGTATGCGTTCGCGCGAAACTATTCGCGGCGAATTCGCCCCTTCTGGACAAGGTCTTAAATTCGTAATCCCTGCGCGCGCGCGTAAAGACGCTCCGTGACGTCATGACGTCAAATCGATATCGAGTCAGCGTTGCTTAACGGAATATGAACGCTCGGGTCACACGATAAGTTTAAATTTCGCGTGAAAGTCGTTAGAGAGTGAACCTTCTGTACCGTAGTACTATTAGTTATTCTGTGATAATACTTTTTGTATTATCGGAATATTTAAGAATCAAAATCAACTTATAACATCCCACTGCTGGGCAGAGGCTTTCCCACATTAGGAGATTGGCCTTTACCTACCACGCTGGCCCAATGTGATTTATGTATTCTCTTTCAACTGTTCTTGACTAGCCTTTTCAACGATAAAAACACGATTCGGAAAAAAATGAAGGTGTCTGTTAAAACTGCTTAAAAAGAATTCCATTCGCAGCCGCAACCGTAAGCAAAGCTAGATCGCGACTTAAGCGCTTGGTATCGGCACGTCCGAAAATTCACCCTGTTTTCCTACGAAAGGTGCGGATAAATTCGGATGCCATCCAGCGTGTGCGAAACACTGACGAATCTAGACGGCCGGGAGATTGCATTCACCGACACGTTTGCCTGAGCCCGATTATCCGATATGAGATTTCGGTGGAATTGAATTCCGCAGTCTTTTACGATCAATCCGCAACGCTAAGTAACTTCTGCGCTTAGGGTGGGCGAACTTCGAATTGGATTCGACTCATTAATTATTCTATAGTACGGAAATTCGTAAAGGACAGGCGGACGGTATATTTTAGATAATTTAATGTACGTCTGAATGGACAATGATTTATTAAATCTGTTCCCTCTGAATGGGAGACGGACGCTGTGATTCGTTAAAATAACTGCGCCGCACAAATTCGTGAAACAAAACTGTTTTGTCTGTTGTACTTAGTTACGATTGAGGAGGTGAGTTTGGTCGAGCTGGGGGTTCGCGGGTTCAATTTATCATACTCACGAAAGACTGTCAAAACTTAATTAGGGTTAGTTGGTAGAGTAAAACATGCCATTAACGCAAGATACTTATCGACTGACGACCTCCTTGGTCGAGTGGTTTGTACACCGGTTTTTATGGTGTCGCCATCTCTGAGGTCCCGGGTTCGAACCCCGGTCGGGTCAATTTAGAAATTATTGTTTTCTAAATTGTCTCGGGTCTGGGTGTTTTCTATGTATAATAAGTATGTATTTAAGTATTTTAAGTATGTTTATCCGTTGTCTAGTAACCATTTAACGAGTTTCTTCGAAGCTTCTCTTGGGCTAGATAATTGGTGTGATTGTAGGAAAGATTTATTTATTATTATTTATTTATTAAAAATAGGACGCAATTAACATTTTGCAGCTAACAGGACATCATTTTTATTGGTACTAAAATAAAAGAAAAATTAACTGCTACAATATACTCCCTTGTCCAAGAGACTAAGTGCTATCATTCTGTATATTTTTTAGATTTTTAATTACCTCCGTTAATGAATACTGTATTTTGATAAGTTTTGTACGTTTCTGAACGCAAGTTCCGGTTTTTTTATGTTAACGAACGCAGGGTTATTAAGTAGGTAACTATAAAGAGATCTATGGTAATGTAGAAACGATGTCGTTAACACAGTTATCTTTTTCGCACTTAAAGTATTTAGCAACGATACACACAAATAACACAACGAAAGCGCGGCCGGGAATCGTCTGGCGGCTGACAGTCTGACATCCGTCTACGATGCGTATTGACATATAAAACGTCAGACAAGCGTCACTTTTTCATTTTTAATAACATAAAGTGTCACAATCCTACTATAATGTTGCCATTTTCGAGTAGAAATCAATGTTGGTTTTTAATTTATATAAAAAAACGGAGGTCTTTAAATTAATAATACGGTCATAAATATGTTGATAATAATGTATTCTTCAAGTATTTATACATTGGCGTCAAGTTAAAAGACTTTGGAATTAAGTACCAAGCCCCATAGTAAAAAAATATGTCCTTTATGTAGGTAAGTAGAGCAATGTATATGAAATAAACATACTGAATTAGCATTAAAGTTGAGTAACCCACGTTAAGTACAAGATCTCAATATTTTTTCTATGTTGGTAGAAAAGCGATTTCAATCGAACATGGACTGAAAATTGTCTCCATCCAACTTTGCACATAAATAAGCCAGGGCCGACTAACTTAATTTTAAATGAATTTGGTGACGGAATTATACGGGTTGCTAGGTATCGCGAAAATAAAAAGGTCACGGCTCCATCCAACCTACTATAAAATTACAAAACTTTTTATTTGAATTTAAAAGGTTAAAGGTGAAATCGACTGAGAGTATTGAAGTTAAATCGTAAGGCGAGGACGCTATCCATTTCGTTTTGTAATCATTTGTAACAAAACAATGGACTTTTTCTTGGCAAAACTGAAACCATACAAAAATATTAACTTCTGCATAATGGTTTCATTTAGTAATATTTTTATTTATTTCACGACGGGTAAGCGATTGGCCTTCATCTCAGCCATTTAATAAGTAACTATAATGCCACAAAAAAGAGCTAGATGATTCGTTTACCTGGAACGTTACAATCCGCTCTTAGAAGTAGAATACTATAGAAATTCCTATACGAATTTTGCATAGTAAAATAAAAATAATACTTTGCATTATTTGAAGATTAAAGTATACTAAGCGTATACTAGGGCCCCAGATGGTAAGTGATGACTGTTGATACTACCTCAGACAGAAACGCACTTCACCCAGAAATATCACTACTGAATCGAAGAACCGGCTATCACATCTCTAACTGTACAGAAACACTTACACGTGCCGCTTCTACAGAAATAGATCTAAGTGGAAGAGGCACTTGTAAGTACCTACTTTACGTGCCAAAATAGTGTCAAAAGGATGGTAAAATCCCAACTTTCAACCGCGTTTCGTTTAGCCGTTGTCAGCACCGGGCATAAGAATTCTAAAAAAATACTACTTGCGCTGTATCCAGCTGTAAAAACTGTACAAGAAAGGTTAGCCGAGATAATCAACAAGTTTCATGCATCGGTAAGTAATTTTGTTATTAAATGGACACCGAAAAAAGTGACACACTTGTTTTCATACAAATGAGCTAACATGCCGCTTCTATTTAACCACTTACTCGTGACAATTTTCTGACACAAAAATTGGCGCAACTGTCAACGTCAAATTTGACAGAATCTAGCATAGACTATGAGATATTTTGCAATCACGATGCATAAAATGTACCACAGAACCGAAATAATCAAACTTGTTCATACTAAAGTAGTCTGTAAGTCTATGAAAACACGGTACAAAGTCAAGTGTGTTTTTGTAGGTGCGGTCTCCGCTTGGGTGCTAAGGGGAATCTCTTTCTGTGGCGGTGAGAATCATAATATCCGCTGCTCGTCCGTGCTGCGGGGAATCAGCGCTGTGCAAGCCGCGTCCAGGGTTGCCAGTGTGAAATTTAGCCCATTTTGTGGAGCTGGTGTTTATAACGAGTTTTTTCAATGTCTACGTGAAAACTATGGGTGTAGCATGTAGTTTGTAGATGTTGTAGCTACTTGCCTTTACAAAAGGAACGACAATATAGACAGTTTCCTGCTGCCACTGGCGGCCATATTGCTACTTATCATCAGATAAAATGGTGCCCAAGCATTTATCGTTATATGAAAATTTAGTTTACTAAAATGAGCTTGCTTTCAACATTACACATAAAGAATAAAGCTACTGGGACAGTACAGATATATACATCATGGGACTTTCCTTTCCCAGAGCGCTAGGCTGATAGCTTTCCACATGGATAGTAACGGAAGAAAATACGGAATAGGTACTGTTGAATGAAAAAAAGCTATCGACCAAAGCTATATTAAGTAATTAATATAATAATAATAATTAAGTCTTCACATGCTTTATTAGCAAAATATCATACATATATTGATATCCAGGACGTCCGGGAAGTATAACTAATCATTTCGATAGCTTGTTATTCAATTATGCGGCTTTATAATGTTACAACTGCTGCAAACTCGCAATATGTTCCAAAGCCTCAAGAATGTTTCATCTCCAATTACTCCTGGAACACAGCCAAGAACCAGAATTGAAAGCTTGTGAATTAGATTAAAGGTTGTATCACTCTTGTTCTACACGCTATTTTCAGCGCATTTTTACACTCAACTTTGAACTTTATGTACATAATTGTTAGGAAAAATACGTCGAAAATATGTTTAATTGCGTGTTATTAAAAAAAGCATTAAGTATAATAAACGTAATATTGAAAATAATGAAATTGAGGAAAATGTAATATCATAAGCATATTTTGATCCTTCTATTCTAAAAGTAAGTCAGAACAAATGTAGTCCAGATGATTTCAGGTTTTGTGACCCGTAAACTTCGAAGATAAGGTGTGCCATTTTCATATTTTACACGTTACTCAAAATACAGTCTCAAAAATAAATCTGAACCTACATTTTCTTTATAGTTTTGTTCGCAGCTGCTCTTTCTAACTATCTACCTATTTCATCTTTGGAGATAAGCATAAAGAAATTTTATTAACTATTTTATGCACTTAGTTTGTAAACAAACAATAATAAAATATAGCAAGTACGTAGTTTGTTATCTGCATTTAGAATAAGTCTTTTATATTTCTACTCTTTTAAAATATTCTTTAAACATTGTTAAGTCTCAAAAATAAATATCGCATCATAACTTTGATAGAATTACTTATTTGTAAATTTGTTTTTATTCTTGCTCCTCATCATCATCAGCCTGTAGCCCCACTGCTGGGCACCGGCCTCCCCACATAATCAACAGCTATTTGGGGATATTTTTGTCTAAGTTTACTTATGTTATACGAGTTTGAGGTTAAAGAATTTATTTAACTCCTAAGAAATTTACATTTCACTTACTGAGCTAAAACATGCACTTAATCTAGTAATGTTCTATGTAACGGCGTGCAATAATGTACTTATATAATCAAATAACCAAAACCATTTCTATACATACACAAATTATATTTTAACTTAGTTTATATTGTTGACATGTCATTGTTATTGTACATGATCTGTAAATTTAAATAAAAGATAAATAAAAAAACAATCAAATCTGCCATAACTTAACTAACTCCATAGTTTAAATTACACAATAAAAAGTATTTATTTCAACAAGAGTGTTGTCCTGTCGTTCCAATAATATGAAGTGTACGAGTATCTGTAAGAAGCTGTATCACAAGATATATTAGTGCCAACATGTGTGGGACGGAGAAACTTTTTGCCGTTTCCGAGGCTAATATCGTTATTGTCATATTACAAAAACACGGGAAAAGTTCTCGCTAACTTTAGTACCTACACTCCCTTTTACTGGCGCCAAGCACCAGTGACCTACATCCAATGATATTAATATCATTGACTACATCGCTGTGTTCCGGGTTAGAGGGAAGAGATCCGTTTAAACCATGAAAATATACCTAATGACTAAAATTACAAGGCAATTAGGCATACAATCTGTATAACTCTCTATTTTTCGTTAATAGGTCAAGGATCATAAGACCGCCGGCGATCGCGAAACAATTGATTTTTAATTGTGTTTAGTTTAACGATCCTCAAGGGGTTAATAATATTTTATTAGCGCACCTATCACACTTACATGGTAATGAGTAATAATTTGAATGTTTAATGTTAAATTATATTTTTATCAAACCCCTTGCGTGTCAGCAAAGATGTAGGACTAAACACACGGACTTCTTGAGAGAATTTCAAAGTCAAATTATTTATTCAATGTAAACCTTTACAGGCACTTATTGACGTCAATACTAATAATAAAAAAACGTTAACTAACTAATTAACTATAGTTAAGACTTAACAACTAATTTAACGAGCTATAGTCTGTGCCAGACAAATGCGCATCGCTACCCCCAGTACCACTGCACGCCGAAACAGAATCGCGTCGAACCGAAATATAAGCCGTGGTCATAGAATTGTGTAAACAAACATATCCTAGTATGAGACAAAAATAGCGGGCAAGTGTCTCTCCCCTAGCGACACAAACGGCTAAAATTTATAGGTAATTTATCGTTTTTTTGGGATGAAAGGTGAAGAATGATAAAACATAATGAATTGTTAACTTAAGTTATTACTTTAAGGAATAAAATTATGTTGTTTTATTTGCCAACACTCATGCACGTTTACGAACTTAACAGTTAATAATACACCAATTTTTCACATTAATATTCGACAAAACACAAATTTTAGAAAATATAACAAAACTTCATTCATTGAGGCAAGTACATTTAGCTCAATAATGACTTCAGTTAGATCACTTTCCCGCCAAGAAGTCTCTCTTCTCTCGATAGACGTAGGAGAGGCAAAGGCATCAAGCTCATACAGCAATGTCTTTAGTATTTGACGTGATCAATGGTGATGAATAATGATGAGTAGCGATTAATGCGTGATAAATGATGGATGATTAATGATAAGAAAGATATTCCCCAAACCCCTTGAGTTTTAGTAAAGATGTGGGATTATACTGTGACCTCATACGGGCTTATTTCAATTGGAAAACAAAACTAAAACCGCAAACATGAGTGTTTAATGTTAACTGTCCCGCCAAAAGACCTCATAGCTAGGCATAAAAAAAATGCGCTATTTATACATTGGCTAACTATGCAAACCGCACCAAGCTTAAGGTTTAATGCAGCATTTAATTAAATAATTTGATTGTTAAAATTTTTTTAAAATGTTATCGTTCTTTTACACATTTAAATCTATCTAAAAGCTCAATAATGTAGTATTGATTTGTATTAAATTGATAAAGTTTAGGAAGTTTCAAAAGATACGAACCTTTTCTCGGTAATTCTATTCTAAATATACTTTACCGTTTCCCTATCGTTGGGGGACATAAATAAAAATAAGCAGATAGTCTACTAGTGTGGCAACGATTCGCATACAAAATAAACCATGTGCTTGTAGGGTCGCCAAACAAAATCGGGACCGAAAAAGATTTTTTCAATTACAATAAAATGCTATATAGAAATAGGATAAAATGTTTACTAGAAAAAAATCAACCAGTCTCAGGAAGCTCGAGTGGGATTCGAACCCACGACCTTTGGATTGCCGGTCCACCGCTGAGCTACCGAGACCCCAGAAGATTCGTTGAATTTTTCCTAGTACTTTGATTACGTCTTTATCGATTGTTAAATACTTGCAATAGTATTTTTTTCGACTGTGAGGGTAGACTTCACAGTGACGTAATACCGCTGGCTTGCAGCGTAAATCAAACTACTAGGAAAAATTCAACGAGTTTTCTGGGGTCTCGGTAGCTCAGCGGTTAGAACAGTGGACCGGCAATCCAAAGGTCGTGGGTTCGAATCCCACTCGAGCTTCCTGAGACTGGTTGATGATTTTTTTCTAGTAAACATTTTATCCTATTTCTATATAGCATTGTAAATGCAAAGTTTCAATAATAAAGATACAATAAAATGTTGATAAATGTCATATAACATGCTACAACGACGTTATTTTATTACGTTACACGTCTTTTTAAACACATTATACTGCTGCCAACATTTAAAAAATTACTTAACTTAACACATTATCATTTACGCTCGTGAGTGTTAGTGTGTGCGTACACACTGCGTTGTGTACATTTGTTTAGTATTTAGGAAAACAACAAGCACCATTAGATTCTGTATTTCAACTTAATATTACTATAAAAAAGTAGAAAAAAAAAGATTTTTTGAAGACGGTTAATAAAAGAACAGTGAAATACTTATCAGAATATAATAAACTAACATAAGATTTAACAGCGAAGAAAAATCCGATAACATGTTTGTTTTACTTTTTTCTGAAACCAAGTCTAGTCCGTCCTAACCAGACGTGTTAGTAACCGTTCTGTATCTGATTTGATAGTAACCAGGCTGCATGTAGAGCGTCAAGTTATTGCGGATGAGATTGCGTCCGCTGTTCGCACTCTAGTTTAGTAGCCTGTTTTCAACATTTTCCAATTTGTTATAATAAACTAATATAAGATTTAACAGCAAAGAAAAATCTAACAAATAATTTTATTCTTAAGGCGAGACTAGTCCGTCCTAACCAGACGCGTTGGTAACCCTTCCGTATCTGATAGTAACCAGGCTGCATGTAAAGCGTCAAGTTATTGCGGGTGAGATTGCGTCCGCTGTTCGCACTCCACTTTTGTAGCCTTACCCACATGTCGCGAAGGGAACATATTTTATGGTACTTTTGGCCGAGCACGTACCATCGTAATTGCTGTAGGTATACTCCGGTATTTCACTGTGAGTAAGTGGTTTGAAATAGTAGATTGCGTTACAAGGGAACAAAATTATGTATTTAAGGCGAGAACGATTTTTTAATCCATAGCGAAGCGAAGGATTCTAGAGTAGAATCCTAAGCGTAGCGAAGGATTCAAAGTACGTCGCTCGAGGTAAAATCATTTTGGTACCGTGTGGCACACTCTGCTTTTCATCCTAAACCATAGAATACATAATAATACAAATCCTAAACTTTGAGAAACATTTTATCATACGAGAAAAAATTGAAATTGAAGAATTGCGTTTAAACTTTTTAATTCAATAGTGTTCTAAATTTAAAAGTCATTTCGTCGCTGTTATTAAGTGCGGTGGAATGACCTACTTTGCTCGCACATATCAAGGAACCCTTCGCCTCTTTTCGAATAGATGGGATGAAATAACCTTTTTATAGTTTCGGTATTATAGCGGCGAAGACTGTGTTCTGTATAATTATGTAATCACATTTTATCAAAATAAATTAGAGGCCCGTCTGAGACTTCGTCCACGTGAACAACCCTTGGTCCCGTGACAAAATTAAAAAAAAACATTTAAAAGAAATGGCTATTTTATATCATACAGTCGGAACACAATTATTATTATTATACTAACATTGTTGTTGTGAATCGTAGGAGGAGGAGATTGTCTCCTACGCGCGTATTACGATTTACGATACGCTTGCGATACGACGCCGTGTGTGGCCGTGTGCGAAGGCACAGAGTGTTACTATCTAAACCATTGAGATAAACTAATAGAGGAGCAAACCGCATTACCGCGCGTCATAAAAAATGTAACCACTATTTAAGCGCGACGACGTAGCTTTGAAACCAATAAACATTTTAATGTAAATATATAACTGTCTCATCTACACAAGTCGCAAGAACCATGCTGTCACTAAAATTAGACAAAGTATTATTTAAATAACATGTCTTGCTTACTAGATACATAAAAGTAAGAATAAGTAATGAAATAATCCTCCTGTCCCCGAAATTCTATCGTTTTTGCTAGTAAGAAGTAGTTAAATATGTTCTGAATTACTAGACATAATTAATTTTTTTACATTTTGATAAGTTAAGTAATTTATATGTCAATAATATAGTCATAATCTAATTTTATGAAGCGATTTACTCATGCTGCATGATAAAATGTCACTATTTTAATGGAAAAAAATTAAAAATGTTCTCTTATAGTTTTTGCCCAGTGAATGGACATTTATTCGGCATATACAGACATTTATCGGGCATTTATCCAATGCATCCAAAACGCCCGGGCGTAAACCCATCACTAGACATAATGGCAGTTTATTTATACAAACAGTAATCAAACTCCGCTATGAAGCATCAGTTTTGTGTTTAGTCTCTTTTTTGTATGTTTTCATGGTATAATCTTGTTTTAAATAGTTCTTCTCACGGCGTCCTGCATCTTTAGGCATCCTGCAAAATTAAACATATTAAATAGAAAATATAATGTGATTATTAGATTATTCATTGATAAAATATACTACAAATTAATAAGATAGTATTAATCTTTTGAAAGAAACTTAAAATATAATTACATAACTACTTATTATTATTTAAAATCGGAGGTTACAACTTCATCCATTGATTAATTTGTTTCTCCCATTAAAGTGGGAAACCAAAACGAGGTTTTTAATGGCAACACTGAACATAAATAACAATATTTGTTATTTAATTATTTTTTTGTGTGTTTTTACGTCAATATTTAAAAATTAACAATGTACTTACGTATGGAAAGTAATTCCGTTTGAGTTATGATGCTTCTGTGACCTTTAATCGCACTCTTTCACTATGCATTTACCCATTTTCCGTCCGGTTCATCCTGGCCGGCGTCACACTGAGGACTGAACTGACATTAGCTAGGCATATGGCTGTGGCCATATGTGAGGTGGCAACGCTTTGGCGCGGTAATTGCTAATCTAGTGTAATATATATATCAATGATCTAAACCGAGTACATAACATCTATCCCCAGTAAGAATCGAATTCATGACCTATGGTTTTGAGACCGGCACTGTGGTGTCTAACTGAGCCGATTTAGGTAAAGTTTTTGGTTAAAACTACTGCTGACACTCTTATTGAAGTGACGTAAGCGCGGCGTCATAAATATTGGTGACAACTTTCTATACCACCAATATGATGAAACATTGTTGTTTGGCAGAATAAATATAGCCTGTGAGTGCTTAAATGGCTCGTTCGGCATTTGGATTTGACTGGCGGCTCAAACTATCAATCGAGTTATTGATTTAGTCTTTAACACTTAGAACGCGGCGAGACTAGATGAAATATAAATTCTATTATTCTATTTTTATTATAATAATATCTATATAATATATATAAATAATATAATTCTATTTTTTCGGCGTGCGTTCTCTGTAGTGAACAGACGTGTTACCACTTATTTAAATTATATTAAATAAAGTTTTTAATTTGTGCTGGAGCCCCGGACTTTGCCCCTGCTGCAGAAGGTACTTCGTCCAGCCACATCCGAAGCCCCCAGCGTTGAAATTAGTCCGAGCCGACGCGGCGCGGCTGGGATTGAACTCCGGACCTCTAGCGTGAGTGGTGTATCATTAACCGTTCGACCAAGGCCGCTAGGCGTAGTACGTTCGAAATTACCTCTTGCTGTCTACGGCCGGATACCTCGCTACGAGTTGTACTACGGCACGCTACGGCCACCATTCTAACTACTGTTGAATTAATTGCACCAGGCGGACTGATTGTGTTCTTTATGCAGTGTCAATGAGGTATAATTTAGCCCACTAAATTATAAATAGAAAGATACTTTTTAAAAGAAAATATTACTTCCCCTCCGCGGCTAACACGTTAAAATAAACAAAGATGCATTCGTCTACGTCGAAGCCCGTGGCTCTGGAGAGTTGTGCAGCTTGTACAAATTCACTGGCAAAAAAAGAATTCCTGCGCTGTGTTATGTGTAAATCAGCATATGACATATTATGTTTAAATATGAGCAGCCAGCGCTACCCATCATTTTATTTTGCAAATTCTGAACGAAAGCTTAATTGGAAATGTCCCGAATGTCTAAGCAAAGCGCCAAAACAGGGTAACCTCGCCACGCCTGTTCGTGTAGACCCACCAGTAGCGACAGTCTGTAGCGACAGCACGGCTAATGTTAAGAATCCTAACGACGACCAAAATGTAACATTGAGAAGCAAAATTTCCAAATTACCGACTAGGGAGGAATCATTATCAAATGATTCAGGAGACGGCAGTGTTTGCTCACCTTCTTCTATGACCTACGTAAAGGTTCTAGCCGAAGAACTGCGAGCGATGAGACAGGAATTAAGCAGAATGTGCGACCAAATTACTACTTTTACTGAGGCAGTCAATACACGAATGGATAGATTAGAGGAAAGAATAAACTCAATAGAAAGCAAAAAAAGTGAATTAGAAAACAGCAAAATAAAAAAGATGGAAGAAACAGTATCGCAATTGAAAATGGAGATCCAGGAACGGGACCAAGAAGCACTAGGAAATGATATAGAAATCGCGAGCTTCCCTGAAGCAAAGAATGAAAATACGACACACGTGATCTTGACGGTTGCTCAGAAGTTGGGTGTGGATCTGACCGAGCACGATGTGGTCAACGCTCAGCGCGCGGGGCCTGTGCCAGCGCCCGTGGAGGGTGGCGGGCCCTCGCCGCGCGCCCGGCCTTTGGTGGTGCGGCTGGCTCGGCGCGCGACTCGTGATGCGTTGCTTCGGGCGGCGCGCGTGCGTCGCGGTGCCACTACTGAGGGCATGGCCCTCCAAGAACAAGTACCACCTCGCTCTTTTTATGTAAATGAAAGGCTTACTAGAACAAATAGATATCTCTTCCAAAAGGCACGTGAAGCTGCTAAACGCTCCGATTGGAAATTCGTATGGACCAGAGAAGGGAAAATATATGCAAGGAAACAGCAAGGACAGGCGAGTGTCCGGATTCGTTGCGATACCGACGTAATGAAGGTTTTTGGTAACCACAATGTTGGCTCTGAGCCGAGAAATGTGCAGTGACATTGAAACAATAGTTATTAATATTATAAAAGCTTCCTTAAAATTTAATGTTATTCCATTTAATTATTTTTGTAAAATTTGCAATACACAATATTTTGATTTTTTGTTAGGTACTTACAAAGGTTTCTCTGTGTTCTGTTTATTGGTTTTAGAATTTTATACGGTTTATATTTTAGAATTATGCAATATAGTACAAGTGCTATTGCAAGGAATAGCCAGTCAGTTGCGTTCTGTTTTGTTGAAACTCAATTATCTAATTAGTGTTTCTTATGTGTCTGATAAGTGTAGTAATAGAGTATACCTAGTGGCGGAACACCGTTTGTTGGGAGACTGTTTAATAAGGCGTTATTGTATTTTGATTTGTGTTTTTACTCATGCAACATATGTTTGTTTATTGCGAATGATAATACACACAAAGTTACGAGATTTAATATATTATATTATTTATATTATTACGACATATATAATATACGTATATTTATTGCAAGTTATGATATTTATAAACATACGATTTAAGTTTCATGTTACTTATATATTTTATCTAATAATGTGTAATATTTTTATTGTTAATATTGTTTCAACCACACCATCTTACATTGAAATTTACAGACATGGGCTAATGATGCTTCCATTTATTTTTAAACTTGATCGGCGTCACTTAACAATTTTGAAATTTTACTTGAATACCTGTATTTATATAGAACTTTCTTTTAGTTTTCAGTTAAAATTTATAAAACAGAAATACTTAACCTTGGGTCTGCTTAACCCTGGCTCGCTTGGTAATCGCCGGCGCCATGATGAGTTGGTGGTCACTATGGAACGCCACGCAGTAGACATGCTAGCTATTAATGAGACCTGGCTTCGTGAGGGGGAAGATGCCCGCGCGCCAGCGGTGCCCGGCTACCGGCTGCGCCATGTGCCGCGATCTGCGCACGCACCGCGCTCACGCGGAGGTGGAGTTGGTTTCTACCTTCGGCGCGGGATATGCGCTCGTGTCCTAGAACACCCACCAAGCCAGCACGTCGAACAAATGTGGCTTAGTATTAAACATGGTGGCTATAGACTAGCTGTTGGTACGGCTTACCGTCCACAATGGATGGATATTGATACTTTTATCGATGCAATGACAGAATCAGTAGGATCTTTTTCAAAATTTGATCACGTGGTTGTGGTTGGTGATTTCAATATTGACCTGCTGGCTCATAGTAATAGTGATTCCAAAAAACTTCTAGACTTTATAAATTGCATGAGTCTCTCCCAATATGTAACAGAAGCGACACATTTTACTGACCATTCAGCTAAATTGCTAGACGTTGTTTGTAGTAGCGCAAAGGTCATAAATCTTGTCGTGGATTATGTACCGGATTTAAGTCATCATGCATTTATTTCATTTCAGCTAAATATAAAAAAGCCTAAACCAAGGCCACGTTGGATAACCTATAGACCTATTAAAGATATAAATATTGATGACTTTAATAAAGATGTTAACGTCATTAGATGGGAAGATTTATTGTGTGACAATGTTAATGACTCGCTTGCCGCTTTTAATAAGCAAATAATTGCTTTGTTTGATCTCCATGCTCCAGTAAAAACTTCTTATGTCAAAGAACAGAGTTATCCCTGGATAACGCAAACAATTAAGGACATGATGCAATTAAGAAACAAGGCGCACTGTAAATCACGCAAAACAAAGTTAGACCAAGATAAAGCATCATATAAAGAATTAAAAAAGTTAGTCAACGAGGCCTTACACAGTGAAAAAACTGCATACTTTCGTTACAGACTAGAGCGAAATTTTAAGAACCCACGTGTTCTCTGGAAAAATTTAAAGCGTAACATAGATTTTAATAAACAGCAGTCAGATTTACCCTATCACATTTGTAATCCCAATCAGATCAACAGACATTTTTTGGATGTCCCTGGCAGTTCGTCAATGAATATGGAACAGTTATCATTTTTCTGTTTCAATAGATTCTGTACATCGGTGTTCAGTCTACAACCGGTGGGTGAAAAGACAGTTCTTGAAACCATTAAACAAATTACAACAAATGCACAGGGTGTAGATGGCATATCATTGGATATGATTATACTAACATTGCCGCGTACATTGTCCATCATTACTGGTCTTGTGAATATGTCCATCGTAAGTGGTGTTTTTCCAGATCTATGGAAAAATGCTATAGTTCAACCACTCCCAAAGGTTAGCAGTCCTAGAGATTATAAAGATCTTCGAGCTGTTAGTATTTTGCCCTTTATGTCCAAGGTATTAGAAAAAATTGTTTGCAAGCAACTGGTGGAATACTTGAACACAAATAATATCTTACCGTCCAAGCAGTCAGGCTTTCGTGCTGGCAGAAGTACAGCCACAGCGCTTTTAGATGTGGTGGATGATATTTTGGCGGGAAGGGATGTGGGTGAAGGTTCGATCTTCGTGTTGCTTGATTACTCGCGTGCTTTTGACACAATTATCTCCACCCTGCTTATGGCCAAACTTGCATATTATGGAGTTGATGGTCCCACGCTGAAATGGTTTTCAAGTTACCTAACTGGCCGTTCTCAAAGAGTGGAAATTACTTGTAGTGATGGCACTAGGTTAATTTCAAATAATGAACCGGTGTTTAAGGGGGTCCCACAGGGATCAATATTGGGACCGATACTATTTATTCTATATACTGCAGACTTGGCTGAATCTATTAAAAACAGCAAATATCATCTTTACGCAGATGACCTCCAAATTTATAAGACATTCAAGCACTGTGATACTAATAACGGAGTTAGTGAGATTAATGAAGATCTGGGACGAGTAGCTGAGTGGTCAGATGCTAATGGTCTAGTTTTAAATCCAGACAAAACTAAGTATCTTGTCATAGGCACTAAAGCACAGACAGCGAACATCAAAAGTCACAGACCAGAAATCAAGTTAAAGGGTAAAAAGGTTCAAGAGGTTGCTGAGGCAAAAAATCTGGGTGTCATAATGGACAGCAATCTAAAATTTGAAAAGCATGTACTTGATATTGTTAGAAATTGTTATTACCGGCTGAAAGTGTTATATCAGGTACGTAATTATATAAGCATAGAACTGCGAATTTATTTATGTGAGACTCTCATTTTATCAAAATTAAATTACGCTGATGTTGTAACGGGAACATGCTTACTAGCTCGTACTAAAAATTTGATCCAACGCGTTCAAAACTCTTGTGCTAGATATTGCTTCCCCATTCCTCGCAGAGCTCACATAACGCCTTATTTGAACAGAAACGACTTGCTTAACATGGAATCCCGTCGTACTTTACATTTTGCTTCGCTACTCTTCGGTGTTATTAAGAATGAAAGCCCATCGTATCTCTTCAATAAATTAAAGTTTACTGACCGGGCACGAATACCTGACCGTTTAGTTTGCCCTAAGTATAAAACAGCTGCTTTTAGAGGTAGTTTTAAATACGCTGCGACAAGTTGTTGGAATAACATTCCACCTCCCATCAGAAATTCTACAACTATTAAAGCTTTTAAAGTTAAATTTAAAGAGCATATTTTAAGTGCACAGAAATCTTGAACTCGCAGTATCATTTTATCTAATTAATATTATTACTTATTTAAAATTCATATTTATTCTTATTTGGTAGGTTAATATAGTTTTGTTTACGTAATTGAATCTTGTTGGTAAATTATTATTCGGCAAATTGTATAAAAAGCTGTATTTATTTAATGTGAACACTGTCATGTAGCGCCTTTATATGTATTTCTTTTTATTGTTTATTTTTATTAATAATGGCATCCGCGGAAGACCAGCGTCGTGGGTAACACCAAGACATATGCTGAGCGGAGACCAGTTTGGTACAAGCACATTATATTCCTGTTTTTTAATTTAAATATTGTAATGTAGTGTATTGTATCAAATAAAGATTTTTCTATTTCTATTTCTATTTCTATTAATTTAACACTGATCAGAGCGCGGCCGCAGTTGAAAGGTTATGTTATTAACTTAAAAATATTCATCATCATCAACCTATAAACGTCCCACTGCTAAGCACACGCCCCCTACGTGGACAATAGCACGTGGGGATATTTGAACCATAACCTACCACGCTGGCCCAATGCAGGTTGGTGGTTTTAAACGACTTTCATCTTGCGACAACAACCAGGGCCAACGGCTTAACGTGCTTTCCGAAGCACGCAGGAGCTCGAGATTTTTTTTAAATTTATTTGGTCAACCACCCCAATACCAACTTAAGAATAGGCAATAACATTATAAGAGAAGACGATAAAGTTGCTGATGCTTTTAAACAGTTTTTACAAATATACCAATTGCCATAATTATGTTACTCAACTCTTCATCGAGCAATGCAGAAATTCTGTTAAAAAGTATGTACCCATGTGTAATGAAGTGTTCAAATTTAAATACTTAAACTGTAAAGACATACTTAAATCCTTTAAATCTTTAAAAATGGAAAACATTTGTGATTTGTAGGATATTTCAACAAAAATTATTAAAAATATTATCGAGTCCATTGCGCCTTTTCTTGTAGTCATATTCAATAGCCGTGTTGAAGAAGGAGTTTTCCCAGATCTCATGAAGCATACCTAGCAAAGTTCTGCCACTTTTTAACGTCGTTACTTCTATATTATTATAAAGTTGTGGAGTTTCTTGCGCCCGTTCTTCTCCAAGACGTCCTTCCTGAATCTGCGTGCCCATCTATTCATATAGAGAAGTAAATTTAAGTTTATAGACGTTAAAAAATGCATATTACTGAATAAAGAAATTTTGATTTTGATTTGACCCAGCGACCCGGTATTGCAAAAGTTGCTTAGCGGGCAAGATCGCAAGCCGAACGAGCTCCTTAACTGTTCATAAGGAGTTAAACCCCAGGTAAAGTTAATTTTATAATGACGAAAAGGAAAACAATGCAATCCTATCTACAACTTACAAATACTACAACTAACGTTAATTATATTCCTCTCCTAAAGAATTACAGCTACAGCTTTCGGATGTTAGAACATACAAAAAAATGGCGTCTAAATGCACGCAGCTGTTTTGAAAAACAACGAGATTCCGGGCGCTCTGCCGCGTCGCCGCGCCGGCCGCCGCCACGTCGCGTCGGCTGAGCCCGGTTGAAATTAAAAACTTCGTTAAATGCGCGAAGTGGGCGTTAAACAATAGCTCTCGCCGAATAGAGGACTTTATCGTGTAGAAATAACCGCGAATAATGGGGCGCGGACGACACTAAAGACCGACAATTAAATACGGTGTTTGTTTTTAAATGGGAATAAATTTTACATAAGTCTGCATAATCGTTATTAAGCGTTATGTTCGCTAAGTAGATTACACAGGATTGGTTACAAAAATGAGCACAGTAAAAGACACGCTTGCTTTTCGTGTCTTTTGAGGAGCGTAGATGCTCGAAATATTTAATTTGGTCACCAATCTAGTGACGTGCTTCACTTGCCAACTCGAACCGCAAAAACATACAAACACAAGCGGCTGCTCGCGGTTTCACCCGCGTGGTTCCCATTCCCGTGGGAATATCGAGATAAAAAGTATTCTATGTGTTAATCCAGGTTATAAACTATCTGTATGCCGAATGTCATCCAAATCCATTCAGTAGTTTTTACGTGAAAGAGTAACAAACATCCATCCATACGTTCCCGTGGGAATATCGGGATAAAAAGTATCCTATGTGTTATTCCAGGTTATAAACTATCTGTATGCCGAAGTTCATCCAAATCCATTTAGTAGTTTTTACGTGAAAGAGTAACAAATATCCATACATACAAACTTTCACGTTTATAATATTAGAAGGATATATCCACGACTATAATCCCCGCAGGGTTAGTCAGAGACTTGGCAATGAGTCAATGAGGACCGCAATTATAGCAGTCCACTGCCACAGTCCACGTTTCACCACGACCAACTGCACATGTGCCCAGCGCGATAGGTGTTGAGCCCATCGCCGCTCTATTTTGTAGGATGTATGTGCAGTCTTTAGTCCGTTAGTCGCCCTTTGCGAGAGATGAGGTGGTAGTTTTCTCTTCATAGCAAGCCGGCACACACACAGCTACCATGTAGAAAGTTACGAATGTTTACATATTCGCCAAATCCGCAATCCTAATCAGGAGCGAGTAATTGTTTCCGAGGCATAATAATCTTTTTATTACATCCTTCCCGAACCCGAAGGTCTGGAGACGGCATAATTTCTCATACTGCAAGACGTATTTCGGTCGGGCCAGTATGATTTTATTCTCTCCCTGAATCTGGTGGCGCAGAAAGCCAACGAGGCGAGACATTATTGGGTAAGAGCGAATTTCGGTCTTCGGCATAATAATAATTAAGTTTATTATTATTCCTCTATTTTAACATTGCACAAAAATAGCGTGGTAAATATATTAGAAGGCTCCGAATAAGCTAGATGAAAGCTTAAGCATTTCAACGATGTTACTTGAGCGTAATCCTGTTTAAGTTAATTCCTCATTATCCACATCAATGCAATAATGCTTTGGCTGAGGAATTATTGTGGTTTCATGGCAATTTAGCAATATGTCTAATCGGAATGTGCTCAGCGAGTCAAATGTGACACGCGTCAACTGTCTTTAACGGCATATCATTTCACACAGTGTTTATATCTAGTAGATTGGTAGATAATACTTTACGATTTAGTCTTCCGTTTGCTGTTAAAATAAAGACAGATTTTATGATAAAAGACACACCTTGTGGGCTATTTTCCACAAATCATAAAAACATCGGGTCATTGTTCAATAAGCTAGCCAAGTGCTCGTAACAGCTGCCATCTTACGGTAAAAATACATTTTGACAAATCGTTTTTATATGTGACTAGCGGCCGCTCGCGGTTTCACCCGGGAACCACGCGGGTTCGCGTTCCCGTGGGAATATCGGGATAAAAAGTATCCTATGTGTTAATCCAGGTTATAAACTATCTGTATGCCGAATTTCATCCAAATTCATTCAATAGTTTTTACGTTAAAGAGTAACAAACATACTCACTCACAAACTTGCGCCTTTATAATATTAGTGTGAAGTGTGATAAAAGTATGACACACAAAATTATTATTCAAAAAAATGTCTGTACTCTCTTCTTTTTATGTTCGAGATTAATGTGTACAAACACTAAAGTCTTTTACTTACAACAAAATATTTCTTAACCTTTGCACCCGAAAATGTAAATCTTCGTAGAACAATCAAAGCGTCAGCCACGTAATACTTCGTTCATGTACAAGGTGATATTGGAATTATGCAGAAGCACCGCATAAGGTGGTGACAGCAAGCGATTGTTCGCGGCGTCGCTCTCCGCCGATAAAGTTGACGGAGCGACAGTAGTGCACGCGATCGCGTGAGAACACAAGGATGCAGTTGTACAACACTACTGTATATAGATGAGACAAGATGATTGTAAGCGTTGATCATGTTTCGATAGCTAAAAGAAATAAGATATAAAATCGCCTCTCTAGTTGAGGATTTTTGAGGTAGAGCTCATTATTAACACTTAGAACACGGCGCCATAAGACACAATAGAAATTCTATTTATTGAGCACTGATCAGTGCGATGCCGAAGTTGGATAAATGAATTTTACTAACTCATCTCTTTTCTTGGGTGTCGTAAAAGGCAACTAACAGACTGATGACTGCTTATAAATCCAATAGAATTAAGCGGTGATGGGCTCATCACCTGCCAAGCTGAGCACATGTGTAGTTGGGGCATTTGGTGAAACGTGGGCTATGGCCGTGCACTGCTTTTGCACTCCTTATTGCCTAGTCTCTAACGACGATGATATATGTCTTAATGAATTATAGTTACCCCTTGTCACCTGTAATTTTACACAGATTTCACAACGATCGTACAATCGAGTTAGTATTTCGGTTAACTTTAAGTTTAAGACTTCAAATTATTAGCTTAAAGAATAAATTCTAAGAGAGTCCCTTTAGTAGAATGTCTTCGATTTCAACTGGATTTCAACGTTAAATAATGAAAGGTTTCAAATTAAAGGTTTCGCAGAAGTTACTTCCGTTTAAACACAAGTTACTTCCGTTCAAACACAAGGAGGTTCCAAGAAGCTGTACGTATTGCAACGCCTCTTTAATAAAATACATTCCGAGAATAAGCAAGATTCAGTTACTATACGGCACATGAAATAAAACTAGATTGTGTGAAGCACTAAAATGCTTTCACTCTAAACGTGTCAGGCTTTTCTAAGTAAGTATGTTGACTCGTAGGAAGATATTCGTAATTTCGTAGCAAGTTAATAATTTTACTAGAAACTGTAACTACATACCTTTGTTATGCATCCCCTTTGACGAATAAACCATTCCACAAAGAAGAATTGATACTTGATAACCATTAATCATAAATACTTTTCATAAAGACATTCTGTACTTATAATTTGCATTTTGTAGTTCATCCGTTTCACAAGTTTAAAACTGGATACAAAACCGAATTACTATTATTATAAAAAAATACTCAAAATATACCTACATTTTTCATTTGCAAATTGTTGTGGAAGAAAGAGTTTTGTTAGAATACTTCAATGTCCTCTTGTTAGACGAACACAGGTCGTCTATTCAGTTTGTTAAAAGGTCTTTTCTTTAAGAAGGTTTATTTAGGATTTGTTGGAAGTGAAGCAAATAGACTTTTAAGGAAAATTCATCAGTCTCGTAAACGTGTTATAAGAATGAAAACCTCATAAAAGGAGCATTATATTGCGAAAATGCTTTGTGAATTGCGATATTATTCGAGGGATGGCGGCGCGTGTTAATTGAACGACATTCCGTCTTCTTGATGGAGAATGTTTCTTGTTTCTGCAAAGAGGTTGTAAATGTCTGAGGTTAAATGAAAATTTTAAGTAAGTTAAGTGAATTAATAAAAAATGTTCTTCTTGATGTAACGGATACAGTATACCTACTCTTAAAAGAAATCCGAATGTTTTGTGTACATTTTGATTCCAAATTGATATATATCCAAACTACTATATGAAATAAATCAAATTGATCTGAGGATGCTTACTAGATACATAGTCGTAGATATTGCGTAAGTGGTTTCATTTACGAACACAAATGAGTCAAATCGTCCTCAAGTGATGCTCAGTCAAACAAGAGGCAATTGATTTTATCTATTTTAACTTATTAAGATAAATGTAACAATTTTATTATGCATTTCCAGAATTTCTTATTTTTCCTAGACGTTTATAAGATCAAACATAATTATTCATTATACGATATTAACTTCCACGATTTGGGTATAATCAGTTTATCGACGTAGCCCCATCGGTCCGTCTTTCGCTCCTATCTTTCGTATTGATTCCTCGTGACGTATTTAGGTGATTCGTGCGATCGTAAACGGTCAGATTTACGTCTGCACCAAATCCGGACCAGTTTATGACGACTGTAAAACTTCTAGAGGTGTAATGGTATACGAAAATCAACGCAACTAAATTCGAAGTTTTTTTACGTTCCTCAGCAAACGAGCGTATGGAAAAGAGCATGGAAACCTGCAACATCAAGAGTCATCGATGACCACTCGGACACTGAGTGGTCAAGAGTGCTATTGGTCGATAGAAAAGTGTCCTGCACATCGCATAGGATTTAAAGGAGTCTTCGAAATACACAATAATTGTGTCTACTTACATTTTATAATTATGTTAATGAAAAAAATCGTATCATTTAAATAATAGCAGTGACGAAACGAAATCTGTATGCATTGACAAAAATAAAAAAGTACTCCATCCGAGAGCTTCCGCTTTCATTTAGTATTTGATTACTCGTCGTTTTTATTGCGAAATTGTTTTTTAAAGTATTACGAAAGAGAGGACGGCAAGCGCTAATCACTTATAAAAAAATAATAACATATTAGTCTTTTACCTTTTTATCCAAGTTTGAATACGTAAACATCGTTTTACTCTATTTCTTCTGCATATTAATGACATGTTGTCCTTGGGAAATATTCATTGTTATGCGGATGACAGTACGGTGCATGAGCGGTACTTGGGACATCCTGCGGCAATGCAAGCCGATACCATGGTGAAAAGGCAAGAACTGGTTGCCAAACAGAACGTGACTCTCGATCGTGTCTCTAAGTGGGATCTAAAAACCTGGTCGAGTTTAATGCTAGCAAAACCCAGGTTTGTGCATTCTCGTCCAAGATAACTCCCTTCCTTACTCCTCCCTCTCTTTAGAACTCTCCTTTACCCATTTCGGTGAACCTCAGCATTCTTGGCATGGACATCGGCCAGGAACTGAATCCAAAATGCTACATCGAGAGTGCTATTTTAACTGCCTCCCGGAAGTCGGGTATTCTCAATAAGGTGAGGCGGTTTTTCACTCCCGAGCAGCGCTGTTTGCTGTACAAAACTCAGGTGCGATCGAGTATGGGATATTGTTCCCATCTATGGGACGGCTCCGCTAAATACCTCCTCGATGCACTTGCACGACTGCAAAGGCGAGCGGTACGCATTATTGGAGATGCTGAGGTTACAGCCTCACTTGAGGACCTCCAGCTACATAGAGACATTGCTTCTCTCAGTGTCTTCTACCGGAACTACTATGGTGAGTGTTCTGAAGAACTTTTTGATCTTATCCCGCCCTCTCCTTTCCTCTCCCGGACTACACGTGCTGGTCTTAGGAACCACCATCATACTGTACAGACTATCAGTACTCGTACCAAAAAATTTGGCAAGTCGTTCCTCTGTAAGACGATTCGGCTTTGGAATTCTTTGCCGGCGCATGTGTTTCCCAGCTCCTACAGTCCCGGGTCTTTTAAGCGGGGCGTGAAACGGCATTTATTCAGGTCGTCATGAATGGGAGCGCTCGTTATCGTGCTTATTCCACGGTGGGGAGCGCTCTCATTATTTTGGACTGCATCGGCTGCTTACCATCAGGCAGGATGCAATCACTATGACGAGTCACTATAAAAAAAAACATCAACAGCCTATACATGTCAGAGAATGCTGGGCTTAGGCCTTCCCGTATAGTCAATTTTTTAAACTCTTTTAGGGATTTACACAATGTGTTATGTTAGTCCCACCATAACTTAAGCTTAGCTACACAACATTATTTTTAAGTATTGAATTAATCTATTTCATTTTAAGAATTATGGTTGGGTGATACCAAATTAGATAATCTATGACATACTCATACATACAGTCATACCCCACCCTGGTCCAATGCGAGTTGGTGGATTTCAACGACAACGACCTGAACCAAAAGACTAGTGTGGCTTCAGAAGCACGGAAGACCTCAAAATATTAAAAAAATATCATCCATCTGGTAATCATCTAGACTTGGCGTTGCGAAAGTTGCTTAAAATGTCAAAAAATATCACTAAGAGATTTTTATTCTTTTTCCCTTATTTTGGCACTTAACAGTTATACAAACAATAAAAACACAACTAAATTACATATGTTCTAGACAACGGGTGCCCAATATTACAATACTTTTTTATCCTGAGATAGTCATTTATTTTTCAATGTTTCATTAAAAACAAATTCATCTAATAACTAACAGCGTGCCCGTAGCTAGTTTTACTTTAGTTCTAGAGGTGCGATATTGTGGTTAAGAGTGCATTGATCTGAAGGAATGTACGGCGACTGGAGAGAGCTACTCAGCCGCTCCTTCACCCCAGTCTTGAACTTTGTAGAGGCAAGTGCAGCTCGCAGCTCTTAAGTATCTTTGACGTCAGCTTTTGTAGCCATCGGATTAAGGTTAACCAACTAACTTTCGATAACAAAGGACGTAGAAATTGAAATAAAAGTATCAAAGGTGAGTACTAATTTAGTGAGTAGTGTTAATAAAATTTGGCACTAATTTAGTAAGTTTACTTTATAGCTTATTTACAGTTCTAATGCTAGGCGAAAACCTCTATCATCGAAATAAAATAATCGCTTGAAATCTTGTGAGTTAGCTTAAACACTATACTCGTCAAATGCAGGTTGATGATCACAAACCTGGGCATCGAATAATCCGAAACACATTTTATCTGTCCTAGGTATAGTCAAAGTCAAAAAAATCATTTATTCAATTTAGGCTTACAATAATTGAGCACCTATGAATATCGCTATGCCATCGGTTCGTAAGTCCTAACTATGGGATGGGTCCTAAAGAAGAACCGGCAAGAAACTCAGCAAGGGCACTATAAGACCCAGGTCCTCCGCTTTTTATTCACATTTGCTAAGTAATTAACCGTATCGCGTAGCGGTGAAAGAATCACCCCACTCGTCCCTTGTGTGTCGTAAAAGGCGACTAACGGACTAAACACTGCACATACATCCAACAGCATAGAGCGGTGATGGGCTCACCAACCGTCACGCTAAGCACATGTGCAGTCGCTATTTGGTGAAAATTGTACTATAGTAGAGGCCTGCTTTTGCTGTCCTCATTGCCTAGTCTCTGACTAACACTTCGGGGGTGATAGTCGTGATTAATTTTACGTATGTATGCTTAGTGATCACGAAAAAGAATATGGAGGAATGCCATTCAGAAACAAGACGCAACAAATCTACAGAGGGATTTGGTTCACACCTTCTGGCAATCCGGATTAGGTGCCCTACGAATTACGCTACCGCGGCTGTGAAGCCTAATTGGTAGGGTTCCATACTTTTGTTGTAGTAGCTCGATGGCGCAGCGGCTAGCGCGTTCGACTTACGATCTTGCTCGATAAGCCACTTTCGCAATGCCGGGTCGCTGGATGGGTGACCAAATTAAAAACATTTCGAGCTCCTCCATGCTTCGGAAGGCACGTTTAGCCGCTGGTCCCGGTTTTGTCGTTAGAGTCGTTAAAACCCACCAACCTGCATTGGGCCAGCGTGGTGTGTTATGGCCCTAGAACCCCACGTGCTTTTGTCCACGTGGGAGGCCTGTGCCCAGCAGTGGGACGTTAATAAGCTGATGATGACGACTCGTATTGATATACATATTTATTCTACAACATTAACATTTCATAGTAAGTTTTCGTAGCATCTTATTTTCGTAGCACGTTTATTGCTACATTCACGTAGCATTGCGTAGAAACGTTTCTGTTTATGCTCACACCAATTATCTAGAACCAAGATAAGAATTCTTTTGAAACTCGTTAATATGGTAAGATAACGGATAAATATACATACCTAAACATAGAAAATACACTCAGACCCGAAATCAATTTAGAATAAATTAAAAGTAAAAAGCCTTTTTAAAAAACAAGCTTTTATTTAAATGCGCAAAAAAGAAAAAAATAACTTATACTTTAAAACTTTAACTATCAACTTATAACGCCATTACACAATTTATATGATATAAAAAGTTGTCGCGAGATTTAAGTAAATACTTACTCGTATTTTCTTAGATTGAAAATTTTAATAGTTAAAATCAATCACATCAAGTTACATATTAAATTTACTTATTTAAACGAGCCAAAACTCGACGAGGTTGTGTTGTTTCATTGCAAAGTTCCTATGGCCACCATCCAGCTCCATCATCAGATCAGCACCATGTCATCATAATATTGCATTGTCACGCGATTTACACATGTATGCAAAATTCAGCTCAATTGGTAACCGGGAAGTGAGTCAAAATTGAGTTGCAAATTTTTTTTTTTATATCTAGCCCGGCAAATGACCCCACTCCACCTGATGTTAAGTGGAAATGAAGTCCAGGCGCGAGGACAACTGGTGCAGCGTAAGAGACGTAGCATCAGTCACCCTCACTCTGCCGGCCCACAAAGTGCTTCTTTACGCCTCGTTTGAAGAACCCTATGTCATAGGTAGGAGGGAATACGTGTGCTGGTAGACTATTCCATCTTTGGAAGTGCGGCAAAGAAACGAGTCACCAAATTTCTTTGTGCGTGATAGAATATTAGAGACTGTAATTCGGTGACTCTGGAGAGCAGCACGCGTACTCCTATGGAGGAAGGGAGAAGAAGGGATGAGGTCAAAGAGTTCTTCAGAGCACTCGCCATGGTATATATATTTCACCCGAACAAGACATACATTTAAGTTGCTTTTTTGAGTGGTAGAGCCACGCTGCGTTGCAGCACACGTTAATACCGGCGTAATACCACCCTCTCACTAATATTCGGAGTGAAATAATGGCACTTGGTGCTGTTGTGTTTCGTCCGACCAGTGAGGGTTCCGGAGGCCCCTTCCTCCCCCCCCCCCCTCCTCCCAATTCCTATTCCTTCCTTAAACCTATTCCTCCCTTAAAGGCCGGCAACGCGTCTGCGATTCCTCTGGTTTTGCGGGTGTCCATGGGCGGCGGTAATTACTCTCCATCAGGTGACCCGCCTGCTCGTTTGCCTCCCTCTTTTATAAAAAAAAAATAATACATACATACATTGCAAGCTAAATAAAAGCTTGTAAAAACAGTCCTTCTCTAAAATTATCCGGCCGTTAATTGAACCCGGGACCTCAGAAATGGTGTAACGCCAGACCCGGCGTGATAACCTCTCGCCCACGGAGATTGTCAATTTTCACGTTTCTGTAGAACCTTTACAACAAATATTTTTGTGTAGAAATAAGTCTCAGTAAAACATGGTCCATTACAAGGGCGGACTATAAACCAGTGTGTTCACAGCTTATTTGTTCAGTGCTTATTTCACACTTGCCTACAGGGCAGGATCAGGTAATAAAATAAATGTCAATAGGAGTGAAGAGTGATTTTGGATTTATGGTTTTCGCACGCCGGCAATCCGCGGAGAAGGGAGTCCTGGAATCTTTCCCATTTGCTTAATGCTCTAAGCATTTGTTTATACAAATGAAACGATTTATCACGCCCCCTTACATGGCGATGTGTATACATGCCGTATACATATATGCAGAGTAATGGATCTGTTTACGGTTTGATCCTTGTTTTCTGTAAAATCAGCAAAAGAGCCTTTGATTTATTTTATAATCCATTTATTTAGGTCATGCTTTTTATCGGAGAAGCGATTCTCCTTTTCCCCTTTATCTCACCTGATATTAGGTGAGGTTAAGACTTAGAGCATTCAACCAAATGCTCTAAGGGTTAAGAGGGTGGAAACACATTGGAATCTTAAGAGCTCAACTGTCCTAATACCAGATACAATAAAAACTCAATAGTTAGCAACCTCTACGAGTCTACGTGACAGACTAGGGGTTAATGTACTACTAGTATTCAAAGTCAAACTCAAAATGTATTTATTCAATAAACTCAATTAATAAGTACTTTGAATCGTCCAAATCTTTGTTAACCTACCACCCATTCAGGACGTCATTTTTTAACTGCATCAAAGAACGGGCGAAATGAACCACAGCGCATAGAAGCAACGACATTCACAAAAAAAAAAAGTATTGTGTTTTGATGATCGAAGATTATTGTTATCAACCTCAATCATAAAGTTGCTGTTACTCAACTGAACTGCTGATTGACTGCGATGATTTTTTTTGTTGAAATTGTCAAATAAGAAATGAATAAGTTTTTCTCTACGAAGCGAGTTACGTGCTTGAGATAGATAATCGGTGGAAAAAGTGCTTTAAAAAACACCGTATTATTCGTGTCGCGTAGCGGCGAAAGAATACTACCACCCCCTCTCTTCCCTTGGATGTCGTAAAAGGCGATTAACAGACTAAAGACTGCACATACATCCAACAGCATAGAGCGACACCTGTCACGCTGAGCACATTTGGTGAAAAGCGGACTATGGTAGAGTACGCTTTTGCTGTCCTAGTCTCTGACTAACCTTTCGGGGATATTAGTCATGATTATACGTATGTATAAAAAAACATGCGCCGGATTCACATCAGGGTCCTTATTCTGTAACGATTCCTTGTTTCAAAACCACGTTAATTCCTTAAAAAGTTACAATATCTTCCCAAAAACGTATGCGTTTGACGTTTGTGCGCGGTAAGGTTTAGGTGTGGAATAGATTGCGATACAGAATCAGGGCCCTGCTGTCTCTGATATACCTAGCCAGTAATTTGATCGACACAAAATTTGCGTAAAATTTACATAAATTGTACGCAAAATCTACTTTGAAGGTCGGCTATCATTATGACCACTTGGGCGGCTAGGAAAAGTTAATTAGTACTCAAATATACACTCATATTTACTTATATTTCTTACCGGTGGTGGTGGTGGTGGTATGGATTAGGCAACATTGTTAACGCAACTGACGTTAAGGCGGCTGGACGTGGTAAAGGATATGAAAAGAATAACCGCCCACTCTTTGACTATATACATGTTTAGACGGAGCATCGCGGTACAAACGCTTCTCAAAATCCGCCCGGTTTTTGTATTGAATTTGAAGTGTACGTGACAGCCGCGTAAGACTGGCACTAGCGCGAATGGTTGCCAGCGAATGCCTAATTTTCGATAAAGTAGGGAAAAAATATTTATGCACAAATCAATTTTAAAATGATTCATAGCATAACATAACTTTTTAAATTAGGTGTGTCTATCGTATATGTAGGTATAACGCATAAAAGAAGCTGGTGTGTTTAGAAGAAATGGATGATTGAAGGCGAGGGCGAGTACAATAAAATAATGCGCTAATGCAAGCCTGCGTGCGTGTGATATGTTTGTAATAGGGATGAAATAGAAACAACAGGCAGGATGATTTACATTTAATACTTAATCAAAATTGATTTTTAAAACAACTAATGGCCGTTCTCTTTGTATTTGTTTCTTAAATAACTTTCGTTTGGATGTTACATCATTTTTCATGTTCTCTAATTTCAGGTTTCAACATAATATGAAACCTTATAGTTAAATATTTCGACAACGACTTCTTTCTACCGGATCAGTTGGAAATCTGAAAATTAAAACGTTTGCTATGTGGTCGAACAGTTGTAAAGGTTATACATAATGTGATGACTGCTCATCAATATCCGTGTCCAATAGTTTACATGAGACGAGAAATATTGACCTTTTAGGGGCACAAACATACAACCCGCACTTTCTCAAACATCGTAATCATCTTCATCATCAGCCTATAAACGTCCCACTGCTGGGCGCAGGCTTCCCACGTGGAGATAGCACGTGGGGATAGCACGTGGGGATATTGGGCCATAACCCACCACGCTGGCCCAATGCGTGTTGGTGGGTTTTAACAACTGTCATCTTACGACAACAAACGGGACCAACGGCTTAACGTGCCTTTCGAAGCACGGAGGAGCTCGAGATGTTTTAAGTTTGGTCACCCATACAGCGACCCGGCATTGCAAAAGTTGCTTAGCGGGCAAGATCGCAAGCCGAACGTGCTAGCCGATGCGCCATCGAGCTCTGAAGCTTACATACTACCATCCCCTACATACATATACTTAAACACACACTTCTTACATAAATACTTACGTACATTCCATTTCAAACATAATAATTTTTTTATTCATTTCGAATATCGATACCATACCACAATAACAATTTATAATAATAATATTATAAAATATTACAGTAGGTATTATATTTATTCTTGTTTTAGAACGGAACCTATACTCCAGCCAAATTCGATGAAGAATGTTTGTAAACAGATTACTGTTATACCTACATACTTGCAGCAGGATTTTTTATTTTTTCTTGAGAGACATTCACAAGAAAACAGTTAACTATCGTGTCTTTCTTTCAAAAAACAGTAAAAATCCTAGTGAAGCTAGACATTTGCGCAAATGACAATAATATGTTTACAAACATTCGGCATCGAATAGGAACCGTGACATTTATTCACGCTCTTAAAAATCAGACATCAGTATAAAAAAAAGAAAAACTTTGAAAGCGTTCCAATAATAATGATATTTAATGTAAGTATTTACTTTACTTACAACAAGACCATATATAAATACCAACTTACAAGACTGAGTATTTTTTATCATACTTATTATATTTAAACTTACTTTTATATTCTGCCACCAATAATGAGAATTCTACATTTTGATACCAGCAACACTACGCATACATGGCCGTTATTATTGATAAACTTTAAATTTTCATTAAAATTTATCGATACTTACTGATGGAACGTGACTTTTCTTTTCGAAAAGATTTTTCCTTTGTAGTTTCGACAGAATTTCACTGAGCAAACGGTCATTTTGCGAACATTTTCACCGAAACGCGAGAGGTAAACACTGCTTGACGGCACAATGACACTGACGGCCAGGATTGCGCGATAGGCCAATAATGGCCTATAAATTTTTCTACATTTTTCGACGGCCAGTGTCTATCTAGACATGTATTTAATGAAAGCCGCCCACTATACATATATTTTGCTGTTACTTACTTCTTTTTCGCGACATTTGTCTTTCCCGTCAGTTGAATTGTCAGTATGTTATTAGCCTAACATATTTATTAATATTTGGATAGGACAACGTCTGTCGGGTCTACTAGTATAAAATAATTTAAACTAACAAAATACATTCAATAAATCATTACACAAAAGCTCTTGCTTCTCCTATGGCGGCTAGCCGCGTCCCGTCGTAGCCGTCGTTAATTAAAAAAAGCTCTGAAAACTGACAGTCGCACGAGTTGAAACTGACGTGAGCTGTCAACTTGACGGACGCCCGTAATGTCACATTCAGCTATAAACGGAATCAAAATGGAACGAAACCCAATGCCAAGCGTGTCAACCGGTAATCTATTAATATCCGACATACCTAATTGTTTTATTGGAGTGGTAATAGTACGTAGTTACTTAAGTATAAAGATCTAAATGGTAGTATAGTGTAACTTTAGCACCTCAGCTAAAGATGAATTATGCTTTAGAGATTTAGATGCTACTGAAAATTATTGCATTTTATTTCAACGAGTGGGATTCGATTCAAATCCCACTTTATGGCATTTCCAAGCTAGTTGCACCACCTTTGAGCTATATCGTGGACGTGTCCGACTAGTGTGGATGAAATATGCTTTGGTAACTTATTCCTCGCTCCGCTTTCAAGGAAAAAAGATGAATAAATTACTTTGCCAGCCAGCATTGAACGTGCTTAGTCGTTAAGTAGATAGAATAAATAAGTGTTTTAAAGAAAAAAATTTGCAATTCTTTAAAAAAATGTAACCATCCAATTTTTTTATTATTTTGACCCTTTGGCACGTTTTGCTGAAAACGGACTCATTGTAGCAATGATAAGAATACTGACAATATTACTATAATTATTTATGAAGTGTAGACTTAATATTTTATTTTAATATGCAAATAATAATGTGTGGTATACATAGCGTGTCGCTAGTCTAAATGAATTACGTTGAGTGTGCGTTTGTAACTGGACGGACATTTCAAGACACAGAAGGAGGTCAACACAATCACCCTATCAATCACAAAAAAAGTAAGAGAAAAAAAAATCGAGGTGTAAGACGAATAATCTTTTATCATGATCAGCTCGTGTCAGTCCACTGCTGGACCTCTCCCAACACATGCCACTGAGCCCGATCGTCGGCTCTTGACCAATGATTTTTATGTTTCAAATATTATGCTTTCACTATTGACATAAACTACAATAATCGACAATTTGTGTGAAATGAGCGTAAAGCGGTGATTATGCAAATCGCCTAATAGCAAGCGAAATGTAAATCATCTCTACACAGCGCGGCCGCAATGTGTGGCAGGTAGGGATGCCAAAAGTGTAATTTATTTATTTGTTTATTTAGACATACGAGTACCAACAGTGTATGATTGTATACTAGCGGCCCGCCTGCGACTTCGTCTGCGTGGACACCTGTTTCCCGTAATGAATTAAAAAAAATAATCACGCAAACGTGGTCCTGACAATTACGAATACAACAAAAAAATAATTACCCAAATAGGTGCAGCCGTTCTGACGTGATGCGCGTATAAACATTTCGGCAATTGATTTTTATTGATATAGATAGATTAACATGGTTTCATAAACAGTAGACAAGTACTGATATATACACCAATAACAGGTAACATTCACTATTAAAGACTTCTAAAATAACAGAAATGTAAGAAGTAAGTAAAAAGTAGTGTTCTTAGGAGCAACATAAATGCTTCCAACCGCTGCTATGCTGACGGGTCATAACTTCTATTTTTACTCGACTGTACCTGAGAAAAGTTCTTACTTTAAAGTCTGAGGTCCGACATAATTACTTTAAAAGCACTTTTATTTTGAGCGATTTATTATTCTTTGTGTATCAAAATTTCTGCATGGCTGCGGTTTTGACACTATGTTTATTTAATCTTATGCTACTAGTAGGTACCTTATTTCATTTTTTCTGGTATATTTTCTTGTCATTTTGGGCTGCTTTATACAAGGGCATCGAAAAGTGATGTCTTTCATGTGATGAACTTAGATGAACTTCTTAGCAAGTAGCACCTTCGGAGACACACTCGTTTAGGTTATTTTTTTTGCCACCATGCCGGGACACAAACCCAAGGACTTTGGGAAGCATTGCTATCATTTTACACCAGAAGTTTGGACAAAAGTTAGAATAGTAAAACAATTAAAATCAGCTTAAACACTAAGTTATCACACAATGTTTATTACTATTTTACGTAAAATCTATGAGATGTCAGCCCTGCTTGCAACAGGTCGCCGTGGCACTAATTACTATCGAACATTTCACTTCTCATTGGCCAAGTATCTGCTCTGTATAGATTGACCAACAAATGCTAATGGCGTTGATGAAACTTAACGCTCCGACGCCTTCTCTCATTGGTTGAGTTGATTATGTATATTTGGCTTCAAACTTTAGAGGCTTTGTCTACATAACAAATAGTAACGACGAATGATAATGACTTCGATTCTCGGTATGGCATAAAAACAACAAAATTGTTTGTGTGAAAAACCGTGTTGCATAGCATTGAAAGAATACTACCGCCCCCTCTCTTCCTTTGGGTGTCGTAAAAGGCGTCTAACGGACTAAAGACTGCTCATACATCCAACTGCATAGAACGGCGATGGGCTCACCACCTGTCACGCTGAGCACATGTGCAGTTGCTATTTGGTGAAAAGTGGATTATGGTAGAGGGCTGCTTTAGCTGTCCTATTTGTCCTAGTCTCTGACTTTCAACCCTTCAGGGATAATAGTCGTGATTATATGTATACTAGCGGCCGCTCGCGGTTTCACCCGCGTGGTTCCCATTCCCGTGGGAATATCGGGATAAAAAGTATTCTATGTGTTAATCCAGGTTATAAACTATCTGTATGCCGAATTTCATCCAAATCCATTCAGTAGTTTTTATGTGAAAAAGTAACAAACATCCGTCCATACTTAAAAACTTTCGCGTTTGTAATATTAGGATATTATTATGTTTGTGTGATGAACACGTACGGACGACCTCTAGGGGCCTCGCCGTCAACTCTTGGAGCAGTATTATTATAATTAAAAGCTTTTATCTTACTTTACAAATTCCCATACGAATTTTGAAAAGAAAGATTAAATTTAGCTTAACATAGCATACGTCAGCTTATCGAAGTACGTCAGACAATAAATAAAATGTGTGTTGCGTAAAACATTCATTAAACGTTTTCTTGCGATAATTGGAGTTGCTTGAGTGAGTCATCTATCTTCTTATTGTCTCTGTGGTGTTGGCAATGGCAAGTGGGTCGGGTCGTTGTGTTCCCTAAAATATGGATAAATGGCTGATTCAAAAGTCATACTCGTAAACGGGTGCCGCTTTTGGAGGCTAGTCTGGTTTTAAAAATTGTACGTGTTTATATTGTGTTTAGATAGACACGATTACATACAATTTTCTTCGGTTGACGTCTTATAGGAGCTGCCTGTACCTACCCTGCCTATAGCTTAGAATAGAAAAAACGCGATTAGACGAAATAAGCTCAGTAACTACATGGTGCCTACCAATATATACCACTAACGACGATGTTAAAAACTTACTTTACGAAATGTCACAAGCCCGAAATTGAAGAATCTCTTTTGAAACGTGCAATTTAATTCCACCCGTAACAAGGAGCACTCATAATAGCAGACGAACTATTAAAGCTGAGTAAATAATTCATAATTCGGATTTCCCGGGTCGCGCGCTGCCAGATGGTTCGCCCTATTGTCTTCCGTCAAAGAAAGAGCTCGAATGCTGCATGCGGATGAATATTGAAACGAAGGGAACTCTGCGACGCGGGCAGGACGCAGGCGCAACCGTCAGTTGTCGAAAATGAATTACTTAAGCTTGTTCTGTTTTTTAATTATTAGCTATGGTCTCTGCCTACCGCATAAAGCATAGAAGGAGTGCTATGACATTTGAGTGGACACTCCGTTTGTTTACCATTCGAATTCCATTTGTATGTCGCTTTTGAATTCGGTATGGATAATGTCATAAATGGTGACCGGTTTTTTTATTTTCGCTAGACATTTGACGTTTTTAGCAACTTATTTGATCTCTTTTCTTTCAATGTTTATGGCCCATATGAAAAAAATAGGACAACTATACGAGTCTCATTTGGACTCCTTCTATGGTTTAGTTATTATTCTGTGGCCTATCTTTCCGGAAGCCGGAATCATGGCGGATGCAAGTTTCGGATACTCCATAACAAGAAAAACTTGGTAGTAGGTCCGTCCTGTAAGCGACAATAATGTTTGAAATGTTTTATTTGTTAATGACCTGCGGGCTAATTCTGTTAATTATTTTCCTAAACAGATCGGCATCGGTTCGGTTTGATTCCGTTTGCGGTTTTAACACAAAACGGTATTCCACTAACATAGCTTATGAAACGGAAATGCAAACGAAACGCAACCAGTTGGTTTATAATCGGACATAAAGAGATACGTGATAAAACAAATATTGCGATTAGCTAGTTGCCCGTCCATTGCTCCTTTTTCAATAGTTTATGACTGTGTCCCGTTAAACCTTTGCTTTTAAAAAAACTGATAACTTTAGACAGCTAGTTGTAAAAAGTTTTGAAAAGTACGTAAAATGAAATAGCAGTATTGGCCCGCTGAGACATCAACTCTTAGAGGTGACAGTGGGGCCCCTGAATCGGCAATATTTTGTTCTATTGCTTTTCACTAAACTGTATACTTCTCCCTCTCACACCAATTATCGAGCCCAAGATAAGTTTTACTTTAAACTTGTTTAATGCTTAAATAAATAACAAATAAGTATATTTAAATACATATTTATTGTACACAGAAAACACTTAAGGGCCCTACAGACGATCAGGTCGCCTGCAGGTATCGGCGTGTTAGTGAGTAGTACAACGCACGGGTGGCGGCGGCGGCGGGCGGCTATAGTACTAACTGACAGGCTGATACCTGCCGGCTGGCGCCACACACGATCAGCTCACTGGCACACCGGCAGGTATAAGCCTGTCAGTTGGCTGATACCTGCCGGCGGGCCCCACCACGATCAGTTCGCCTGCAGGTATCAGCCTGGCAGTTCCGCCGCCGCCGCCGTCCGTGCGTTGTACTACTAACTGACAGGCCGATACCTGCAGGCTACCTGATCGTCTGTGGGGCCTTTTAGACCCGAAATCAAATTTAGATAAACAGTCGACCGAGAATTTTACCCAGAACCACAGAGATGGCGACACCATAACCAGCGCGGTAACGAACTACGCAGGTCGTCAATCGTTATAGTACCTACATCAGATTAAATCTATTTAAATGCAGGTAGGACCCTCGCATGACGTAGGCAGGAGATAAGACGGGATTTTCCGATATTCTCTACGGATCATGAGATACAGATGTGTCCTCAGACGATGTCGCGGGCGAGTCGCTATAATAGTTGCTATAGGTATGTATATTATGTATTTATTACACAAACGAACGTATTCAAATGAAAATGGGCACTATATTATCTGCAATAAAAATACCGTCTAACTTTATTGTGAACTCAACTGCTATGGAAGTGAAGTAGATAAGATTATTATAGTTTTCGGTATGGAGAGGAGTTATTGTAGTCACAAACATTTTATTGGTAGATTGGACATCGTATTTGTACATACAAAACCCATAAAGGGGTTTAGAGGAATACTTAATGTTGCATTTAAACACATCAATTCCCCTGCGTTTAGTGTATGGGAATGACCCACTTTATCTCTCCGAATGTATTTTAAAAATAGTCGCCTTGACCCCGGCTTCTACAATGAATATTGAGACGTCAGATGAAAGAGATCTTTATTACATTTAGAAAAGAATTCGTAAGTTTACAAAAGCATTTTACTTCAATTTGGGAACAAAAACACTTAAGTTGTAAATCACAAAACCACGTCAGAATGCGGGTTGCATAGGGCCAGTGATGTGGTGGGTCATGACCCAATCACCATAATATAGGAAGTCCAGCGCCCAGCAGTGGGACGTATATACGCTGATGATAATGATGAAACTATGAAGCTCTTCGTAGGAAGAGAAATGAGTTGAACTGAACCATAGTTTAACAAAGGTGGAACCAATACAAATTCTCGTTATCGTTAACGACATCGAGTGGCGAATCAAACTCGCACTCAGCACTCGAACTCGTAAAAACACCAGGTTTCTTTTTAACTGTAATCATGCGATCGGTCGTTTGACAATAAAGCAGATGGTCTGAAGTACTTTAAGGTGGAGTGAATCAAACTCGCACTCAGCATTTTCAGCACTCCGAACTCGTAATGGGAAAACTCGAAATGGAAACAATATTCGTAGTAGCGTTACAGAGCGCCGGCAGCTATCTGATGAAAGCGTATTCGAGTCGAATGAACAAACAGGCAAGGAACTATTCAGACTCGCTCCGTCTCCTCGCAAACGAGCCGTGCACTTCGCACAGGATCTATTTGGGTTAACTGTATTAGGAACCTGTGGATTGGAAAAACAAAGATTTCTTTGGAAACTGGTAGCTTTGGCCCGCGGCTTTGCTCACGTAAATTTTTCACGGGAAATAGTATTCAATAACTATCTTTAGAGCCCCTCTACCTTTATAACAAAATTAACTAATTAAAATCGTAGCGGTTTAAGCGTGGAAGCGTTACAAACAAACAAACTTACTTTCGCATTTATAATAATAGTTAGCGATTGGCCCGATGTCTGGAGATTTCCTGTTAATCATTGTTTACCATTGTGTCTGTTACCATTTTATG
This sequence comes from Scoparia ambigualis, assembly GCA_963921215.1. Taxonomy (NCBI): domain Eukaryota; kingdom Metazoa; phylum Arthropoda; class Insecta; order Lepidoptera; family Crambidae; genus Scoparia; species Scoparia ambigualis. The sequence continues at coordinate 23,303,761 of OY992522.1, read as the reverse complement.
CGGAAAACTTTTGCAATATAGCTTTGTTTGCTGACGATACATCTTTGATATTTAAGACTGATCGAAATAAAAATAGTTTTGATGACATCAACAATGCCCTAACAGATGTGTTGAATGGGTTTACTACTAATAATCTTCAATTAAACGCGAAGAAAACCAAATGTATAAATTTTACTCTACCTAACGTAAAGAATATTATAGTAAATAAAATTAAACTGAATGGTGAACTGTTGGACCTTGTTGATTCAACATTTTTCTTAGGTATTACCTTAGATTCAAAAATACAGTGGTACCCTCATATTAGCACCCTTGCGGGGAGACTTAGTTCAGCTGCTTACGCTGTTAGAAAAATTAGGCATTTTACAGACGTGGAAACTGCTCGATTAGTATATTTTAGTTACTTTCACAGTGTTATGTCCTATGGTATTCTACTTTGGGGAAAAGCAGCAGATATAGAAACCATTTTCATTTTACAGAAAAGAGCAGTAAGGTCCATATATAACCTAGGGTCACGTGACTCCCTTAAGGAGCTGTTTATAGAAATAAAATATATTCTTACAGTTGCATCACAATTTATTTATAACTGTGTTGTTTACGTGCGTCAAAACATTTCTCATTTAAAAAAAAAATGCGATATACACAAACTAAATACTAGAAATAAGTGTAAACTTGTAATTCCTAAATTTCGACTTCAGAAAGTTTATGAATCATTTATGGGACAAAGTGTCATAATTTACAATAAAATCCCGAACGATGTTATAATTTTGCCCTTTGACAAATTTAAGAAATATGTTAAGGATAAACTTTTAGAAAAGTGCTATTACACTGTAAGCGATTACATCAATGACAAAAATGAATGGAATTAAGATTCCTCTAGTTTCGCACACATTGTTCTAATGCGTTCATAGTGCCCGAGTAAAACTTTTAGATTCACTTTTGTTTTTATATTTTCTTATAATTTAAAGTTGTTTTATGATTATTGATTGTATAATTTGGTAACGACATATTGGTTTGTAAATGTCGTTACTTCTATATTATTATAAAGCTTTGGAGTTTCTTGCGCCCGTTCTTCTCCACTGCTAAAAGACGTCCTAAATGGGTGAAGTGGGTGGGTGGGTTTCTATGCCTATCCAGCCAACCATGGAAGTAAATTTAATTTAGATGATTCAAAATGCTTATTTTAAGCTTACTTAGTAAATAAATTTTGATTTTGATTTTGATTTTAAGTCCCAGATCGGGCAAAGTTTATTTGATATTTTTTTCGATGCATAGCCCGGGTGGGCAGTGGGCCGGCCATATTAGTCGCAGAACCGATGACCGTTGGGGTAGACGAGTTCTGGAGTGGAGACCGCGTATATGAGGTTGGTTACATTGCACCCATATAATAATAATACCTCGTACTATAATCCAATTGTTTGAATGTGCCGTTTATAAAACGAGTTGCTACAAAATCACGATGAACTGGATATATTCGTTAACAAACACGCTACCTTTAGATATGTTATTAAACGTATCCTCGAATAAGCTACACCAATATTGCCTTCGATTGACTCCCTTATTGTATGATTTTACTTACTAAATTTATTAAAAGTGTTTTTATTTTTTGTGATGTTGCTAATTATATAATTGTTTTTATCCACTTTTCTTAATTTTGATTGTTAATTTTAATTTTTATAGTGGTGTATTTCTTGCTTGTCATGTTGTGCCAGGTCCCAAACCTATCGTGTATGCCTATGTTAAATAAATAAATAAATGAATATCGGCCAGCGTAGCGTAGGACGCCCTCAGACAAGGTGAGTGGCAAGAACTGGATGAGAGTGGCCGCTGATCGTGCTCAGTGGCGTGTTCTTGGAGAGGCCTTTGTCCAGCAGTGGACGACTATAGGCTGATGATCATGATGATGATGATAGACAAACCCGTGCTGGGTTTGTTATTGCTAGCCCGCATTTGGCAAGCATGGTGTTCAAGCCAATACTAACCCATGAATTGTAGTAGTCACAAGTCATCATTTCAATGGATTGATCCAGAGGCCTGTGTCCAGCATTGGGACAGGTTAAATACTGTAATTAACTTTTTTTGTAACTAAAAACCATTCTTTACAACTCTGACTGTTTTCATCATCTTATATTAACGGATTGATAGTACCTACGAACACTTTTAGTGTTGCGACATCTGGTACCATCAAATTGGCTGTAAAAGTGAGATGAGGCCACCACCCAACCTTTTTATTCTTGTTATTTTTTTATTCAAATATTTCCATTTCTGCAATTGATACTATGTACATCCTCCACAAACCTAAGAGCTCAGCTGTCGTAAATTACGAGGTGGGAAAAAGTGCTCATTTTATTTTAACATAAAAGCATTGTACGATTTTCAAAAAGCATGCTTTTAAAAATGCTTTTTGCTTTTTTGCTTTTTACTTACAAAAAGCTGGCTACGTTGTGTTTAAACGAAAAACGTTAAGTTGTTCACACTGACAAACGTACTACTTTTTACTTAAAAAAACCAGGTCAAAATCGTTAAATTAACCGACCAAATTAAGTGCAATTCTGTGCAATGCATTTTGTCGCATACGCATACACGGCCTTTTGTGGCGAAAGACTGAAATACTGGAAGTATTCAAGTAGTTTTATAGAGACCTCATAGATGGCGGGACGTACACATTTTAAGTGAAAAGCGTAATAAGTGAAAACCTAAAAGCATGCTTATTACTTTTGTCTAAAAGTATACTTTTTTAAGTGCTTTTGCTTTTAACGCCCACCTCTAGTCGTAATACCAGACACCATAGAAATTCATTTGTTAAGAATATCTAGGAGTTTTCGTGACATACAAGGGATTAAGAGGAAACACTACGTAGAAGTGGCATGCAAAATTCTCATACGAAACTCAGAAAAACGACGTTTTGTAGTCCCCTGTTTATTCCTTCAGAACTGGACCAATTTTTATGTTTTTTTCAGCATCGGTTAAAGAAAGAGATTTTCTACGTTTGTATGTTTAATTTTTTTGCATTAAATCATTTATTTAACAACCAGGAGCCTTCAAAATTTTGCAAAATCACTCCGTTTTAAAGCGTCTTCAGAAACATTAAGTAACCGGTTTAAAAAAAATCAAACATGCAGACATAGAAAATCTCTTTTTTTAACCGATGCTGCAAAAGTAATAAAAATTGGTCCAGTTCTGAAGGAGGAAACATTTTGCATGACACTTCCAGTAGTGTTTCCTCTTAATAGGAATAACTACGCAATTGGCCTTACCTTAGCCGTTTAGTGCAGATATAAAAATATATGAAACAATATCATCACCAGCCAATAATCGTGTCGCGTAGCGGTGACAGAGTACTACCACCCCCTCTCTTCCCTTGGGTGTCGTAAAAGGCGACTAACGGACTAAACACCGAACATACATCCAACAGCATAGAGCGGCGATGAGCTCACCGCCTGTCACGCTGAGCACAAATGCAGTCGTACTTTAGTAAAAAGTGGACTATGGTAGAGGACTGCGTTTGCTGTCCTCATTGTCTAGTCTCTAACTAACCCTTCGGGGATAATAGTCGTGAGTATATGTATGTATCATTACCAGCCTGGAAACGTCCCACAGACGTTCTCACATGGACTACAGCACAAGGGGAAATTGCACCATAACCCACCACGCCTGACCCAATGCGTGTTGGTGTGGTGGGTAATATTTACTGACACCTTACGACAACAACCGCAACCAACAACGGCTTAAAAACGACCTCCGTGGTCGAGCGGTTAGCACGTCGGGTCTGGCGTCGCGCCAACTCTGAGGTCCCGGGTTCAATTCCCGGTCGGGACAATTTAGAGAAAAACTGCTTTTCTAATTGATATCGGGTCTGGGTGTTTTTTTTCTATGTTTATGTATGTTTATCCGTTATCTAATTTAACAATTGGTGTGAGCGTAAACAAATTTTGTTATTATTATTATTATCGGATGGATTTTTTTTCTCAGCTTCAGCTGGTTTTTCCTGTAATTACGGGTATATACCAAGTAATTACAGGGTATGGTGTGTATTGTAAGTGTTGTATGTAATATTATTATTATTCCCTTTATTAAATTATTTCCCATCAGAAAAATTATTACAATATTTTATAAAACATATTTACAATATAAAATATTATAATAAACTTAACCTAGGTTGCTACCGGCAGCGGGGATAGACCCAAGCTATCGGTGGTTGGGGTGTCCCCATGCCCCGGGTATTCGTAAAGAATTTCCTCCAGTATAAAGGAAAAAAAATAAACTATCAGTGGTTAGGGATGCAGAGTGAGGAACCTCCTGACAATACGTGCCGTGTCAAGGAGTACTGCCTTTTGCATCTGACCCTTGACCTTTCAGCAAGAGCCTCTCTAGGTGTTGATCAAGGCTCTTATCTAAAAGACCGTTTGCCGAAACGACTATCGGAACAGTAATGGTTGAATCCACATCCCACATGCCGGTAACCTCGTGAGCCAAGTTAAGGTACTTACTGAGCTTGTCCTTCTCCACTTTCACGAGGTTCTCATCAAGAGGTATGGTGATATCAACCAAGATTGCCCGGCGCTGAGATCGGTTGTCCACCATGATATTAGGCTTATTAGCTTCAATAGTCCTGTCCGTGATGATAGAGCGATTTCTGTAGAGCGTTGCATGACCATTTTCGAGAACTGGCGCAGTTGCGTAGTTATAGTACGGCACCTGCGATTCTTATTATTATTATTATTAAACTTTCTCAGCCTTACGTGCTTTCCGAAACACGGAGGAGTTCGCGATGTCTTTAGTTTGGTCACCCATCCTGGTACTCGGCATCGCGAAATTCACTCGTAAACCAAACGCCTTAGCCAGTGCGCATCGAGCTCCTCGAAAAAAGGAAATTAGCTGTAACAGCTAGTCCAAAATATATTTTTTGCCCGTAAACCTTTCCCCACTTTTCCGCATTTGGTGGCTTCGTGAAAACAATGAAATGCCTTGAGTGCCCGTAACATGTTTGTCTTAGTACTGGTATTATGGTTGCAATAAAAGCTTTTTACTAATTAACGCTTATTTGTTTTAAAAAGTAAGTTACTGTTTCTGCATTGCATTCGACTTAAAAAATTATAAAGGATATTATATTTAATGTTTTTTTATGTATTTTAGCGTATTATTAACGCTTAAATATACTTGAGTAAAATTTTTAAACACTGAAAAAAGACGACCACCTCAGGTGGGAATCGAACCACGCACCTTCCGTATTCCAGGCCTTAACCACTTGGCTACCGAGGTCTGGTTTTCACCCGTCGAAATTTGTCAGTGCATGATGCTTATGTTATTTAGTCAACATTGCTTCATCAAATCTTAGAAGTTTTCACCTCTGAGATCCGAAAGAAATATATTTACAAATATTTGAACATTCGGTTAAGATGAAGCTGCGTTATAGATTAAGGTTTTTAATGTATTTTAACGTTTTATTAACGTTGAAATATCCTTAAGTAAAATTTTTAAACACTGAAAAAAACTGAAAAACTGAAACAAACTGAAAAACAGAAAAAAAAATTTTGTTTGTTTGTGTGCACTATACTGTCTCACAGGAACCTGTTATAAAGATAAAAGTATCCTATTGCATTTCATCCAAATCCGTTATAGGTCGTTCTTAAGTGACCAACGAACATCATTTCAGTTCTGTATTTAAAAATTACGTAGTTTTATTAACCATAAAAATCTGGCCTGTATTCCCTCTTCACTATTTATTTTATTTAACGCTCGTATCTGACCTGAATTTACTAAACTGTAGAGACTGGAATCTATGCTCATATCGCTATCCGCACGTCACCGAAATTGGCAAAGTTTGATAATGTTTGTCAAAAGTTTCAACGTTCCCATCAACCCGATTCTGTGCCGAGCACAATGTTTTCATACTTCAATTCTTAAATAATGGATAAATGAAAAGACGTAGTGATGGGTTTAAAGTCTAATCGTGTATTACCGGAGACTGGCGTGGATTTCCTGTAGTTGGAGATTTTTCAACTCAATTCATACATAATTATACATACTACATATAATCATGACTATTATCCCCGAAGGGTTAGTCAGATACTAGGCAATGAGGACCGCAAAAGCAGTCCTCTGCCATAGTCCACTTTTCACCAAATAGTGACTGCACTCAATTCAATTTTTTTTTTCAGTCTAGGCCCTTATAAAGTGTTGTTATCAAACAAATCATATGCTAGAGTTAGTAAAGTATATTGTTCTTATTTAAAACTAACAATAGGGCGTGCAAAGCGAGGGCACAACCACACAAGAGCATTGACTATGTCGTTAAGCCCCTTCGTACACAAGGCTACGCAAATCTTCAATACTCGACGATTTTAGTCTCCAAGCGACTACCGCCATACAAATAAATTGGAGTCGCGGGACAAATGTCGGCGACGCGACTCGTGTACGAACCTCAAAAAAATGGGTATGAACGAGATCTAGTAAGTAGCTTTTTTAAATACGTCATTAATTAATTAATTTAAAAAAATAAACTATAATTAAAACATCGATCAAAGTTACATCGAACTACAAGAACTTTTACATGATGTTACTTGCTGCTACGGAACCCTTCGTGGGCGAGTCCGACTCGCACTTGGCCGGTTTTTTTAAAGAAGCACTTCGTCATGTTGACACTTAGGCCTCTTCCTCACCGGATCGGTGCGATGCTGAAAAACATTTCCTCACAGGCTCTGGATGTTTTCGGTACGATATTGTTCATTCTATATTGTACAGTTGCGTCAACATGACGTCTTCAGAAGATGATGTGCGCGCGGCGGATGGTGGGGGTAAGACGGAGGAGGCCGGCCGCTCTGTACAGATTCTACGCAGAGGCGCGTTTGCGCTCGGAAAAAAATCTGTACCGAAACGACTCGGTCTGAAACTCTCATTTGATTACATGCGCTTGGTAAACAATCTGTAGATTTGGTGCAGAGGCGGTACCGAAACGAAAACACACCGATCCGGCGAGGAAGAGGCCTTAAGTATCACACTACCAAATGAAATGAGTACCTCCATTTTTTGAGAGCTTTGATTGTGCATCAATTTTTTATAATATGTGATCAAAGTGGTGCGCAAACGATACAGCGCAGAGGCACACCGTTTCCTCATTAATGCAGAGAAGCTAGCGATTCGCGCCTCCGTGAACATGTTGGAAGCGCTGCATCGGTAGCCTCAACAGCAAACAACAACAGCAAGTTTTGGCATGGCGTGCATTGTTTGATTATAGAGCCGACAAACGAGCTAACGATTGGCCCGCCGAATGAAGAACGGGCACCGCAGCGCAGGCTATGGGCGCTTGCAACACCAAGCTTATCGCACGCGTAACCGATCCCATAGCTTAAGTTCTTACGCTTCCATGTCCTGTAATTACACTGGGTCTAGTAAATTACAAACTAGAACACAGCAATGTAAAACAGTACTGCTTGGCAGGGGAGAATGAGTGGTCGCCAGTTTGATTCAGGACAGAATATTACTACTAGATCATTGACAGACTTTTTTGTTAACTAATTACATTAGTGGCAACTATTAGTGAGGAGCTCGATGGTGCAGCGGCTAACGCGTTCGGCTTGCAATCTTGCCTAGCGGGCAACTTTGGCAAAGCCGGGTCGCTGGATGGGTAACCAAATTTAAAACATCTCGAGCTCCTCGGAAGGCACGTCAAGCCGTTGGTCCCGGTTGTTGTCGTAAGATGACAGTTGTTAAAACCCACCAACCCGCATTGGGCCAGTGTGGTGGGTTATGGCCCAATATCCCCACGTGCTATTGTCCACGTGGGAGGCCTGTGCCCAGCAGTGGGACGTTTATAGGCTGATGATGATGATGAACTACATTAGTAGTTAAAACGATTATGAAAAGTACATAATGCAGATGCAGTGCTTCCAACCAACTTTAAACTGATTTTATGAACACAGTTTTATTGGCATAACTATTTACATAGGTATATTTTTTTATATTGGTAATTCTTTGCAAACGACGTCTATAAAATAATATTTCAAACAACAAGGATAAACAACAAGCCATTTAAAATGTGAACCATTGAATTTGATTTAATACTATTTTGCTGTAGAATATTTAAATTTTATGATAATGTCTGTAAATGACACAAAATATAATGGTTGTGGAATTCTGTTGTTTCATAATGAGCTGACTTGTGCATAAACCTTGAAAAAAGGGTAATGGCTTAACAAAGGAAAACAAAGAACTGTGTAACTGCAAGGGAAAATCGGGGTGATTAATTTGCGCCCCCAAATGGAACCAAGTCACGTTGAATTTAAAAGAAAATATGTACAAAGAAATAATGTTATAATCGCAAAAAGGAGTTTTAGGCGAGTTCGGGTTACGAACTTGCTTTAAGTAACTAACGTAACGTTAGGTAACCGGATGGCTAGCCAAATTGAAATATCTACACCAAGTACCTCTCGCAAATTGTGATGAGCGGTACCCATAAAATGTGTTTATAATATTATGGTATTTCCTTTAAAAATTAACCCTTATTGTCGTTTTTCTCTATGTGAGTGGGCCAAGTAGAAATTCTCGTTTTGTCGTAAAAAAGGTAAAATATAAGAAGTCCAAATATTTATTACGAATTTTTATGTTGAATCCATAAACGTGTCTGCGATCACACAGAAGCCAACCTTTCATTTGTAATCTCCAGTAAAGACAATTTATGGAGCCTTCAATATCATTTGCCCAAATATAAATAAAGAGATTTAATGTCACGTCCTTTGATGCTGAAATGAAAGAGCTGTACCATGGCAGCACACGTGAGAGGGAGACAGAAATCTTGCAGTGACGGGGAACGGGGAAAACGTATTAGAAGTCAGTTCTGTATTAGAATGAATGAGTTGGCAAGTCGGAAGTGCGCCATTCGTATTGAAATGAATAGCGAAATTTGAAAAGCCTCTGTCAAGGGATGGTATTGATGTTTCCACAAATCTGCATTCGTTTTGCATTCTCGTGGATTGATAGAGAGAGAGTATACGTGATGGTGGTAAATATTTTGAATCTGAACATTGACTAGAATTTACTATTTGGATAAGACATTAAAAGAACAACATAATATACACACACATATTTCTTGAAATGAATATTTTAATTGACTTTCGTTTAGTTTACCTATTTTTACCGTTTTGTTTACCTATTTCTTGTAAATAAAATTAGCGATCAATTTTGTTTTCTACAAAATGATGATGATGGTGAAGATGATGATTTTATACTTCCATTTTACTGTGTTTCGCTTTATGGTATTGAAACAAAACTTTTCAACGTCAAATAAAAAAGTGTAAAATATAAACAGAACTACAATTCTCCTACTACAATCACAATCGATACAATTTACTTCACTTAAGACTACTTTTGAATTCTTAAAAGTCACTACGCGATCGGTTCGTAACTCTAATGTGGGCTGTGACAGTGGGTGACCTTGCACTGAAAAAACCGGCAAGAAACACAACAACATTTTTTTTTCCTTTCTTTCATAGTTATTGGAAAATGCCCTTTCTATCACAGAAGGACATTTCCATCACAATAATGTACAATGTACTCAATCTACTAAGCATGTAGCCTGTGCCACCTTCGATCAGCAATCATAATAAAAGCGTCCTTTTCACAATATTTCCTCAATCAATTGGTCTTACATCTGTTATTGTTATTCCATATCTTTATGTTATCGTACTTTACTTTTTGGTTCTTTTTTCTCTTTTTGTTTCAATAGTCAATAGTCAATAGTCAAAATATATTTATTCAATAAACTCAATTAATAAGTACTTTGAAACGTCCAAATATTTTTTAACCTACCACCCATTCAGGACATCATTTTTTAACTGTGGCAAAGAACGGGCGCAAGAAACCACAGCGCACAGAAGCAACGACATTTACAAAATATATATATATTATATGTCGTTACTAGGTCACAAAATACAAAATATGAATTTGAATGTAAATAGTTTAATTAAATATGGTGCTCTATATAAATTAATTATAGGCAATTAGAAATAGCTGTTGGAGTAGGTACTTGGAGCATTTCAGACCCAAGCTGTTTTGTCTTCTGTATAATCCGACACTTTATAATAAGCTTTTTTATAAAGCTTTTCTTTGATTTTGATTTTAAATTTATCAAGATCTAATTTCTGAATATCATTTGGTACTTTGTTGTATAATCGTACACACAGACCCTTAAAAGAATTATTTATTTTATGGAGCCTAGTATAAGGCACTGCTAATTTGTTCTTACTTCTGGTATTTAATTTGTGAATATCACTGTTTTTTGAAAACATTTCAATATTTTTATGAACATACACAAGATTTTCATAAATATATTGTGATGCAACTGTCATTATACTTATATCCTTAAATCTCTCTCTGAGAGAGTCACCAGCCTGTAGGTTATATATTGCTCGAATAGCCCTCTTCTGCAGCACAAAGATAGTTTGAATGTCGGCAGCATTTCCCCACAGTAAAATGGCGTACGACATTACACTATGAAAGTAACTGAAATAAACTAATCTAGCTGTATCAACGTCAGTTAACTGACGGATCTTCATTACTGCATAAGCCGCAGAGCTAAGTCTATTCGACAATTTAGCTATATGTGGGCCCCACTGAAGCTTGGCATCCAACGTGATGCCTAGAAACACAGTGGTGTCCACAGGATTCACATTCTTATCTTTAATTTGTACACTAGTTATTACCTGCTTAACATTAGGCAATACAAATCTTACACATTTGGTTTTTCCCTCGTTTAATAGCAAGTTATTAACACTAAACCAGTGAACAATCTTTGAGACCGCATTATTCACATCGTCATAATTTGGGTGTCGTCGTTTCACTTTGAATAAAAGTGAAGTATCATCAGCAAACAATACTATCTCATGACTGTCTTTTACAAAATAAGGTAAGTCATTAATATAAACCAAAAACAAGAATGGACCAAGTATTGAACCCTGCGGAACTCCCATTTTAACCACTGATCCCGGAGATCTTTTACCGTTAATGTCGACCTTTTGAATCCTGTTACTCAAGTATGAGATCAGAAGGCTCAAAGAAGCATCCCTAATTCCATAGTGGTTAAGCTTCCTGACCAAAGTTTCATGTAAAACACAATCAAAAGCCTTGGATAAATCACAAAATACCCCTAGGGCATCCTGTGATTCCTCCCAGGTATCAAATATTTGGATTAAAAGCTCAACACCGGCGTCAGTTGTAGAGCGACCCCTAGTAAAACCATATTGTTTACAATGTAAAAGTTTATTTTTATAAAAATGAATTTGCATTTGATCTAGCATTAACTTTTCAAAAATTTTACTAAATGTGGGTAGCACAGAAATAGGTCTAAAGTTAGAGGGGTCAGAAGTGCTACCTGATTTAAATAATGGAATTATTTTACTATATTTCATGAGGTCAGGAAAAACACCACAGTCAATGCATTCATTAAATATGCAAGCTAAAACTGGAGCTATTGTCATAATTACAGATTTAGCGACGTCCACGGAATTACCCCACAGATCAGCAGTTTTCTTTTTATTGAGAGTGTTAAATGTTTTTATTATATCTATAACACAAATTTTTTGAAAACTGAAATTATTTTCACAATCTTTAACATTCTCCTTCAAAACAGATTCAGCTACAGTGGGGGAGGAAATCAAGGCTTTTGTAGTTGAAACTGGAATGTCAGTAAAAAACCTCTCAAATGCTGCAGCAACATCAGCATCAGAAGTCAAGGTTTTATTATCACAATTTAAATTGTACTCATTATTACGACTTTTGACCTTTCCTGTTTCACTATTTATAATATTCCATGTCATTTTTATTTTGTCATTACTATTCTTAATCTTAGAACTCAGATAGTTTGCCTTGGCTAATCGACATACTCTTTTGAATAACTTTGAATAATTTTTAACATATAATTTGAAGTCATCGCTGGTGTTATAGTTGCGTTCACCATAAAGTTCATAAAGGCGTTTCCTACTTCTGTGAATACCAATTGTAGCCCATTCATTAAAAGTTACAGTACCACTAACTGAGATCTTTTTTGGAATAAAAGTTTTATTAAATTCTGAACAATAAATGTTAAAAAAATTATTATAAAAGACATTAGGGTTGTCATTGTATTCTAAATAATTTAATTTTGTATCTAGATTGCTTTTAAAGCGTTCCAGCCGACCTGCAGTTTTTGGTACAACAGTGATATTCTTTTTCGTCACTTGTTTACGCTTGTGTGGAAAGCTGACCATTTGGCCACAATGATCAGAGTCCAGGTTATTAATAATTTGCTTAGCCAGTGGTTTTACATTTGTATATATGTTATCAATACAGGTGGCCGAAGTGGCAGTTATTCTTGTCGGCTCCAAAAATAAATTATTCAAGTTGTATGATAGAAATAGGTTTTTAATTTTAGTTGACATCGTGGAATTTTCTAACAAATTAATATTAAAATCCCCGCAAACAATTATTGTTTTACCTACATTACGGACTTTATGTAATGCCTCATCCATAACTTTTTCGAAATAATCATATGATGCTGAAGGAGGTCTGTACACACTTAATACAACAAACTGCTCCAACTCCACACAAGCTATTTCTATTGTTCGCTCAACCGAGAGGCTCACTATGTCTTTGCGTTCCTTTAATTTAAACTTCTTACTAACAATAATTAAGGAGCCACCATGTATTGCATTTCCTCGACTGAACGAACTTCCTACCAAATGATTCTTAAAATTGAACATGAACTGATGGTCTTTAAGCCAGTGTTCTGTTATGCAAAGAATATCAATTTTATTACAGTTCATGAACAATTCAATCTCCAAATCTTTGCCCATCATTCCTTGGATGTTCTGGTGGACAATGTTTAAAGATTGTACATTTTTTAAATTTAATATTTGACATGGGCTTTTGCTAAAGCTATTTTTACATTCATTTAATTTCATTTTATTAACAAACATTTCGCAAGAGTTTTCCTCTTTTGTCATATAATTTAATTTAAATAATTAATTGGAATGTCAGTAGAAACACTACTGACGTCTATGTCAAATATACATTGCTCAATAGAAGCAACTTGTTTAGCCAAGTTTTTGGCTGACGTTTGAATACAATAGGATAGCGATAAAGCTATTTGTCGCTTAAAATAATTTGGCAGATAATAACTATCTCTTGTCAAATAAAAATTACTAACATAATTGTTAGTGTCAATTAAATGCATTATGTCATTTTTGCAAAATAAATGTAATGTCAGGTTAAGCTTATGTCTAATAGAATTTTCCTCCTGTGGCAAACTACTACAATAAGGTAATGTAAACAATATAATTTTCTTTACAATTAACTTATTCAAACATTCTAAACATTTCAGAAGGCTTGTTTTGTTCAGATTACCTCTATTACCAACAAATAATAATAAGGTGCTATTGGGTTTATATTTATGTTCTACAGCTTTTTTCAAAATATGTTGATAAGAAGCACCCGGTATACAATAATTGATAACTGAATGTCCCAAGTCAGATAACAACCGACCCATGTTTTTACCAAATTCATCACTAAATATTACCAAGTCACTATTACAATCTGTCTTACATGGAATCTGGTTGGTTGGTATAAGTTGTGGTACATTTTTAATTGTGCACTGAGTAAGGGAACCTTTGGAAGAAACATCAATCAATTCGACAGAGGAAGAATCACATGGGATTGATGAACGGCTTGGTAACTGTTTACATTTACAATTACTTGTGAGTGAATCAATCCCTTCATTGTTACCATTACACAGGACTACCAGTTCATCAATGGCCAACATGTGTTCTTTTATTTGACCTTGTGAAAGATCATATTGCTTAGTAATAGATATAAGCGAGTCCTCTAGGTGTGCAATTTTAGTTTGTAGAATTTGTGTATCATTTTTATATTTTAAATTTTTATTGTGTAGTTGTGACGAGTATATATCTAATTTGTCAATTAAGTACAATCTTTCTCTATTTAATTTTACATTTTTAATAAAAAATTTGTGCTTCTTAACTAATTTTTGCGTTTTCTTAATGTACTTATTTATCTTAATATATTTTTTTAGTTTATTTTTGCTACAGCCAACAATCTTCACTGAGTGGTTGCTATTTTTATTTTCCTCACATGTAAGATCTATAGTGACAGTGGGCTGACTGCTAGCTGTCGCAGAAACCATGGAGGGGGCACAGACTACCAACTCATCGAACAAGCTTTGATTTAATGAGGCAGTCATATTAAGTTTTGATGTTTCCAATAAAGTAATTTTGTTATTGGCCTCATGCAATTGTTTTTTCAACTCATCTATGCACTTCAGAGCCTGGTCATACTCTGAACTACATTGGTCGAACCTGTCCACAATGTTTTGGAGCCTGTCTCGGGCATCAATAGCATCGATATAACGGTCATTTAACTGTACCAACTCATTTTTTAACTTTTGATGCCTGTCTAATGATTCCAAAAGTTCCCTTTCGTTGTCATCTCGCTCTCTGTTTAGTTGATCACACAACTCTTTCGAAGCCTTCAATTCATTTAATGTCAGTTGGAGTTTGGACTCCTCCTGACGAGACAAGGCCTTGCGAGTCATCATTATGGGAAAACTTAAAAATTGAACCGTATAAAAGAGAAATACAAATTTTTAAATACTATGTGGGTTACAAGTAAACAGCTGTACGAGTAGTCGCGTAACCAACAAACAGAGGTTATGTTTACGTATGTTAATCGCAACTAAAGTGTTGGAATTAAACAAGATACGTATAATAATTAACAAATCGTCAACTTATGCAAATTTATAAGATTTTAAGTGAAATAAGGGTAGGTACCATAAAGATGACAACGGTTCACTTACATGCCGGTAACTGTCACTAAACAGTTTTACTTAAATTTTTGATTTTGCACATGAAATACACTAAAAGTGAAACGCTCACCACTAAAACACAACTTAACTTAATGATTGAATTGGAAAATGGGCGTAAAATGAGTAAATAATAAATTAAATTTCGAATTTTACACAGGAGACATTCAGATCAGCTGTTTACAAAAGTGTTGCCACAGAAGAAAAAAAAAAAAAAAAAAAAAAAAAAAAAAGTTTGTTTATGACAGTCATTTATTTTTTCTTTAAATGAAAATATTGGCCGTAAAGGGCGGCGTAGAGGTTTATATAAATTTAGCAAGACGCACTGTATTACTTTTGTTGTAATAGCTACGGTATCTGCTTATCATCAGTCGAGCAAATGCCAAATTTGATGCTAGACAAAGATATATCTGGGGGTTAAAGTTACTCACGTCCGTAGGTTTACCCTTGAAACCCTACACGTGACCCCTGGGTGGTGCTAAATAAGTGACACTGACTGAGTGGTAGAGCCACGCTGCGTTGCAGCACGCATTGGGCCGGCTCGCCCGGGGTAATACCACCCTCTCACGAATATCCGGCATGAAATAATGGCACTTGGTCTGCTGTTGTGTTTCGTCCGGCCAATGAGAGTTCCGGAGATCCCCCCCCCAAACAATTCCAATTCCTTCCTTAGCCCTATTCCTACCTTAAAGTTCGGCAACGCATCTGCGACTCCTCTGGTTTTGCGGGTGTCCATGGGCGGCGGTGATTGCTCTCCATCAGGTGACCCGCCTGATCGTTTGCCACCATCTAATATACATTTGGCTGGACACGCAATTAAAAAGCCTAACTATTTTACTACTTTATCCGTACGCCTGGCAACTCTACATACAAACATACACAAGCTGTATATATAAAAAAATCGAGCCGTGTATATAGCGACTCAATAAAAATACTACTAATCCCTCTCTTTCCTAGCATAGAGCGGCGATGGGCTCACCACCTACCACGCTGAGCACATGTGCAGTTGTAGTTTGGTGAAACGTTAACTATGACAGTGGACTACTTCTGCGGTCATCATTTGCTCAGTGTCTAACAAATCCTCTGGGGATAATAGTTATGACTCTATGCATGTATGTACAAAGATATACAGCCTTAAGAATGAGGTTGTATCACTCTTGTAGTACCGTATTAAGTTAAAAACTGTTTTAATTAAAATCAGATTGCACTGCGTGGTCACGTAGTTTGGCGAGCTCGGGACGTGCCTGGATTTGGAGCCTTCAGGACCACTGTCACGTGACAGGGCAATGTTACGGGACACCTGTGGCGAATCAAACAACAGTTTGGATGTATTCGTTAATAAATCAATGGATTCCGGGAAATAATAAAACTTATCGAATTCCAAATGTCATCGGATGGTAATTATCACGTAATAATGCTTTCTACTTAAAGTAAAACAGTGGCATCAATTCCTGAAAATTCTTGTTTACTCACTACTAGCATTAGCTTTCTTAACATATCTTTTCCAATAACAGCATAGCAAGCAGATATAAAATTTTAAACACTGAAAAAAAGACGACAACTTCAGGCGGGAATCGAACCACGTACCTTCCGCATTCCGGACGGCTGCCTTAACCACTGGCTACCGAGGTCTGGTTTTCACCCGTCGAAATTTGTCAGTGCTTGATGCTTATGTTTTTTAGTCAACATTGCTTCATCAAATCTTAGAAAGTTTTTAGTTAAGTATATTTAAGAGTTAATAAAACGCTAAATATATATAAAAAACATTAAGCAGATATAAAATAAAATAAAGTTTAAGAATAGCTTTATAAATTGCGTGATTATTGTGATAGAGGAGCGTATCTTCCTGGAACAGGCGCAGCAAGATGCCCAAAAGGAGGAGGTTATAATGTTCATAACGAAATCCAATAAACAAGATTTTATTTAATTTTGAATAGGATACTGTGTGATCGTAAAACAGGTTAATCATAATCGATTTTGTGTTAAGTCTTGGATATAAGAAAGCTGTAGGCAACCACAGAGGTTTTTAAATCATTAAATCTTTCTACACGCTTCTCGAAAACCAGGTATAAGCTGCCCAAACTTTGTGCTAGCCTAGCTCCTGTGTTACGGTTCACTCAGCCAGAATATTTATCTGAATTTAATTTACCAAAGTTAACAGCTATATGTCAGTAATACCTCGTGTTTTTATTCCTGTCAAAGGGTTTATAGTTTTAACGAATCATTATTTTCACGTCCAAAATACCTTTACATTTTTTTCTAAACTTTATTAATAATATAAAAGACTTAATTTAACATGAATAAGGCATAGAAAAAGTGTTAAAACATTATTCAACGATTGGGATTTGAATTAAAATCTGCTGACAATTTCGGATGATAAGGTTATATAAACATTTTCGATATCTTTAAGTTTACTTAAAAGTAAGTGTATTAAACGAAATAACAAAAGAAGAAACAGGAAGTTACAAGTACGTTAAAATTGAAAGTCAAGTTGACTTAGGCATCCTACTCATTTTCAAAGCTTCTGTGATAAGGTAATCATATCATTATTACTTAAATTGTTTCAAAAGAATAATTTAATATTTTCCTCCTTCTGTTACAAATTATTTGAGAGAAAGCGTTTTGCTGCCTATATAGTCTAAGATCCGAGTGTAGAACGACCTTCACCGGGCCGGTTAATGGATAAAAATATTTTATATCAAATTTAATATGTTGAAAAACATATCGCGAATGGGTTGGCTGAAAAATTAGTCCAGTACTATATTGATTAATTTAATATTGCATTTTTTTTACGTTGCACTGGTTTGGTGTGTGTGTGTGTGTGTGTGTGTGTGTGTGTGTGTCTGTAATGAGATTATCTTTATTTAGGTATACATAAATTTTATTTACTAACCAGACGGTTGCAAATTACTAATATTACTACTTACCTGTTTAAACCTGCCTACCCAATAGTTATGACAGGAAAAAATAGTCAACCTAACGTTCGCATATCCTATAGGCTTCATACTTTCGATTGGTACCTATGTAATGTATCTATTATCCAAACCAGTTCAATATTTAAAAAAATAATTTTTAAATATTTAATTAATCATATACTGGACTGAAATTGTTCAGCCAACCCACTCGCAATATATTTTTTCATATATTAAATTTGATATAAATACTTTTCATCCATTAACCGGCCCGGTGAAGGGCGTTGTATACTCGGATCCTCTACTATAATAACTATATGCATCATTGAAATTCAATTGCTAGCAAAATATCGAAAAAAGCCGAGAACTACTTCCTTCCCCTTTCGGCGACTTAGGGCCATAAATAAAAACGTCCACTTCTTTAAGACATGATAGATGAAAATAAACATTAAATATGGAGGTTATAGTTTTCCGCGTGCTATGTGAACATCTGTGTCAATCTTTCAAAGGCTGATCGCTCAACTACAATTATAGTGAGAGTACGTCCAAAGCTAAGTCACGTATCACCAAAAGGTCCCGGACGTGCCAGGACTGCGTGCCACTAACAGGATTAACGCAGT
This sequence comes from Scoparia ambigualis, assembly GCA_963921215.1. NCBI lineage: Eukaryota > Metazoa > Arthropoda > Insecta > Lepidoptera > Crambidae > Scoparia > Scoparia ambigualis. The sequence continues at coordinate 23,285,384 of OY992522.1, read as the reverse complement.
ATGACATTGCCGGGGTAACGCACACCTGTGAATAATTTCAGAATGAGTTTTTATGTAAGACTATTGTTTTTTTTCGGTGGGATAAAGTATACCAAAAATCTGTTAAGGTTAAGACAGCTGTAACAAACAAAATACTCACTCTTGCATTTATAATAATAGCTAGGATGGAGTACACATTTTTTATTGAACAAATCAAGGGTCTTGTACGGTTTATGTTAAGACAAGAGAACTCGGGAGAGTGAGAAATAAAACAGAAAAATGTACAGTCCAAACTTAATATGTACATCTTTAATGTAAATGGTAGTCTAGGACAGACATTATAGACATTTAAAAAAAAGTAGAATCATAGCCCTGAAAAGATGTCCGAAACTCCTTGATGGCGCATTCAAAAAATATTTTCCAATTTGGTATATAAATGTTTCTTAGGCACTGTAAACTTTTAAAATGCTATTTGTGCGAATGTAGCGTGGTATATAAGTTAGTATATCTCGCAATTTAAGAGAAAACTTTTGAGAACCCTTAAAACATTAAATCATTTCCTTGTTTTTTTATTTTAGTAATAAAAAAGATGAAAACGTTGAGTCCAAAGCTGGTAATTCACATTTTACGAGCGGTTTCATCGATAAAGCTGTAGCCATATTTATTGCTTCAAATTATGTGCGGATTGTATATTTCTCTTTCGGGAATGATGTTTTATTTAACACAGTTGTTTTATAGAAGAACCAAGTACAAAACGTGTAATAAATTAACTTAAAATATTCTTTAACTTAAGATCAAATTAATATTCTATCAATCTTATTTCTAGTTGTAGTCCTAATAGTAATACTCCTTTTTTCATACAGTAGGTATCGCTTGAAATTCATCTGATTCATAGTAAAAGATACACCTCGCCCTAAATCCTATATTTCATTATAACACTTCAATGCTATTATAGTTATGACGTTATGACGACTGCCTTACGTAAGATAGTTGCAGCTATCAACACTTAAACCTATCAGGACTAAGTAAATATGGTCTACCACCAACCAAATCGAATTCAATAATATGTAACCCTTTGCATCGAATCCAAGTCCAGACCTGCCCCTCTATCGGCTAAAAAATATTAATATGGACATGGGCTTCATTTGACATTTGAAGCCCATAATATGCCCATATAAGGACAAAATATGGGCTTCAAATGTCAAATGAAGCCCATGTCCTTAACCATATTTTTTAGCCGATAGACCCGCAGATGTCTAACGACTAGACCACAGAGCCAACAAACGTAGGTAATATAAAAGCAAGTATATCTGTTTATGTCATCAACAGCCTTTGAAAAGTGAAGACTTATGTTGACCAAACTCTCAATGAGATCCTACAGCACCGAAGTCTCTTTCAGCTCCACAAAGAATAGACCACTTCCGGGGTAACTTTTATAAGATATTAACAGGCTATTAAATTAATTTGGAAGGCTTTGCATCAGCAAAAAACAAAGTGACACCCCTCGAAGGTATCTTGAGAGTGATGAGGGTTGGCTCTCTGCATTCACGTCATCACTCAATCAATATTATATAGCTGTGTGGTCTGTTCACGGCCTATTTTCGTCCCTTAAAAACACAATGACCGCTTTCGAATAATGAACGCATTTATTTACAACGTTTCAAGGCATTTCGGTTGCACCAAAATACTTTCTTTGTTTTTGTTTTACACAACAAATGGAAGCGCTTGTCGCTGTATCGTGGTGGTAGCATATTAACGTTAAACCTCTTTGTATGTTTCATTTGTGAGTGGTTAAGGTATGTAATGTACGTGCATTGATTGTCTTTAGTGATCTCTTCGCGCATGAAATTGTTTGTGTTTGAAAGATGTTTTAAGCGGAAGGAAAGTAATCACTTTCCTGCCGCAAATGACTTCAAATGAGCCAAAGGCAAGCTACGAAGACAAAGGAGATCTACTTTTCCGCAATTAAGATTTGCTAACAGCGTTCTTCAAATACGAGAAGAAACCATGGTTCGGTTAAGACTCTAACATAAATAGCAAATCTTGTTACCCTAATCTTAACCCTAAATAATATTACTAAACAATTTATAGTCACATCACTACTCATGTATTTGGGTCAAATTATTGACGTACAGCAATTTTATTTACATACATCCTTTTTTAATTGAATTTAATAGAATGTATGAGTAACGATTTTACAAAAATAATAATGACTATTTTACGAAAATTAGAGGAATGACATTGTTGTTTTGTGTTTATTGAGAATGATTGTTTTTTAAAAGTAGTATTTCGACTGAAATGTATTTCTCTTAATGGATAAAGTTGAAATTAAATACTTTTTCTACGAAATGTTCTCGAGAATTTATTGCGTATGTACTTAGATGTGTCGGATTTATTAAAAGGAATAACTTGGATAACGTGTGTGATGTCATGTGGTCTTTGCCTACCCCTCCGGGGAACAGGCGCGATGTATGCATGTTGTAATAATAAAAAAAAATTAAAAATTGCTTTGGATATGGATCCAAAGCAATTTTTTTATTTTTTTAGCCGCCAAGTACTTACATTTTAGAATCTTAAAAACACCTATATGAAATTTCATTATTATCATACTTACAAGCGACGTGCATTTAACTTCAAATAAAAAAAAAAAAAAAATACATCAGCAGCCGTAAAACCAGACTTAATAGAAATTCAACTGTTATTAACCGGTTTAAAGTTTCCTCACTGACGAGGTTAACACTTTAGTACTCGTACCATGTCAAACCATAAATGCTACCACGCAGTAGTCTGCGTTTGTACTTAATAGTTGTTGTAACATGGTACTGCTGAGACAGGCTAACGTACAATCAAAAAAACCAATTTCACCCACGTACAGCCGAACAAATATTAGAAAAAAAGCGGTACATTTTGCTTCAATAAAACGTTCTTCTGTTTTAATCAACCTTGTAGGTATGTTGTTAGATTAAAGTAAGTATTAGTAACATTGTAAAACTTTCACAAAAGTACGTAACATAACTTTTGCTTAAAGAGTAACATTAGATTTTCTTGTGCCTACTCAAATACTCGTATACGCAAAGAAAAGTTCCAAAGCGAGTGGAGTCAGTTGACCCGCTACCTACGCATACTCAACTCAGAGCGTTTTTGTGCCCATTCGCGTGTTTCCCCAAACAATTGCCCCAAGTGATTCGGTCGACGAAACAAGAAATATAATGTTGTTCGTTTCTCAAAATACGAGATTCGTTGTTGCCTACTTTACATATATTATTGTGTACGAAAAGGAAAGCGGCTGATGCCGGGAATACGATTATGAATATTAAATGTCATCTTTTGACAACATCACGTTTTGGTATTTTCGATTATGATCATGTTGGCGGTGGATATGATTACTTTATTGCTTTATTTTATTGCGAGAATGTGTTTTTTATGTGACTTACTGCTGGTAAAATTAACAAACGTCGTACGATGGTAGTCTTTGAAACCTTCCATCCTATCTGCATTGGGCCAGCATAGTAGATTATGGCTCGATCTTCCAATTCAATTAATTATGTCACAAAGTTTAGTCATTCTACTATAACCACGAGGACTAACATACCTTCCAAAGCATGGAGGTAAAATATTTTATTTTTAATCAATTAACGTTGACACCACAATCAAAAGAGGGATTCAACTAAGAACCATCTGAACTTTAATATTGTGACAACAATGTGATTACTCTCGTTAGCGTTTGTTCCGCTCATAACATGTTAATTAAATCTGCGGCCAAATTAACTTAAGCCGGGCTCAATGCAGACATCGTCATTAACCTCTCATTAAAGAAACGTTAATCCACAGTATAGGCTCAACGTGTCTTTATCCAAATTAAAATCATAACAAACGCGGTAATATTCCAAATTGTTCAGCCATTTTGACCTGACACGGGAAGAACGGCCATTTTGAAAGTCTTTTAAAATGAATTTGACGTAACCGCCACGATGTTTTTGGGCCTCTATTATGTTTCTCTACCTAATTTTCGAGAACAAAGAAAGTTAATGTTGTTTCTAACAGGATTAGTGGATTAGTTGCATCATAACTTCATCTCAGTTATTAAACTTCTTGGAGAAAGAACGAACGTTAGGTAGGCAAATAAGTGTTATGTACCTTTTTGGTATTTGTAATTTTTATTAAAGCCGGCAAACAACCATACAACATACATAAGGAAAACGGCCGCTGGAGCCCACGTCCTTCCTTGCAACACCCAGGGTGTCACGCGTGGGTTGCCGACCCTGGAGCTGTATTTCAAATGTCTCTATAACCTATAATTTCACTGGAACTTCCTATTAACGTTCAAAGTCAAGCCGGAAAAAGCAAAGCAAGACAATTCTATTTGGTGGGACAGATAGGTTTTAGGGAGGCCGTATTACCACAAATAACGGATTACAATCAGATGTCGTATCTGTATGTGATATTCTATATACGAATATACAGTAAACAGCTGCTGCGCAAATCCTTTACCATTTCGCGGATGCCTAAGTTCAATTTGCATAGGAATTTAGGTAAGCTGAGTTCCCATGCGATTCTTAGTTCGGTATTATCGCCTGAGAGTAAGCCTCCCGGAACAAGGCAGTAAGCCTCCTTGCGAGCTCGAGATTTAGTTTTATTCGTTTGGAGAAGTTTCCCTTTGTCTGTTTAGAACTAGACGTTCAATGATATTTTATAATATCATTGTAGACGTTTCATTCATGTTTAAGTAGAGAACGGGACGTTTTTAATATATACATTATCTCTATTAAAAAGGTGGTATCTCAGAGAGTACCAACTTTAAATGTGCCTTCGGATTTCTTGGCGGGAAAGTGAAGCGTCATGTCTGCTTTCTTTTATTTTCTTCAATTTAGGTTTTGTCAAATATTAATGTGAAATAATGGTGGATTATTTACTGTTAAGTGTTCGTAAACGTGTATGAGTGTTGGCAAATAAAGAAAACAGTGCAACATCACTTTTCAAATTCTCTCACGAATTCCGTGTGAGATCTCAATGAAGTCCCAGATTTATTGAGTCGCAAGGGGTTTGGGGGAATATCATTTACCATTAACCGTATACGAGGAGCTTGACGGCGCAGCGGCTAGCGCGATCGGCTTGCGATCTTGCTCGCTAAGCAACTTACGTAATGCCGGGTCGCTGGATAGGTGATCAAATTTAAAATATCTCGAGCTCCTCCGTGTTTCGGAAGGCACGTTAAGCCGTTGGTCCCGGTTGTTGTCGTAAGATGACAGTCGTTAAAACCCACCAACCCGCATTGAGCCAGCGTGGTGGGGGAATGGCACAATACCCCCACGTGCTATTAACCACGTGGGAGGCCTGTACCCAGCAGTAAGACGTTTATAGGCTGATGATGATGATGATCATTCATTATTATCTGCTTTATATGCAAAGAAAATATTCGCTTTAATAATATTATCTTACTTGACACTGGCTAAATGTGCTGACCGCACGAAGTCCTTATTTATGAGAAAAAAAATCACCATCTTGATTTTGACAACAATTTCTAAATAAATATGCTTTAATCTATATTAATGAAACTAATTGCCATGTATGAGTATGACGCAGCATCACTTGAGAACGGCTCGAATATTTTGGCTGATTTCTTTTTCGTTGTGTTCGTAATTTACCTACCTACTCCCATTATTTTAATATAAATATATGAGTTACAAGGTGGAGGCATATGCCCATCACTAGGTGGATACGGTCTAGAAAATCATTATAGAACAATTAAGAAAATTCCAGTTTTTGTGTGGCAATATGAAAATATACTTACAATATTGTTTTGTGCCACGAATATGTGGAATTTGCATGCAATTTTGATTTTCTGGAAACCACTTCTACTGTAATTTCGCGCATCTGGAGCTTAAATATTGTTCGTGTTAAGGATAGCGTAGTTTTGAGCCGTTAACAGCACTAGAGCTGAGTACTACTAACAAAGCCATTTACGATTATAACTAGAACAGGCCCAAAATCGAATGAAAAGAGATAGATACCTGGAACAAAATAATCCAAGTCTTTATTAGGCGGAAGCGCTTTGGGACGGAATATGTTCACATACGTAGGAAGTAGAAGGCAGGCCTTAAATAATCGCTCCATGCAAATGCTCCAAAAATGCAACATTTCAATTTGTAGAGCATAATAATATAGAGAGAAAATAGAATTGTAGTATGTAGTTGTACTGTGCGACTGTGATTCACTAATTAGAAAAGGATAGGATTGCTAGGATTGGCCTATCCAATACCAGAAGTATTTCTTTCGGCAGACCATGGCGCGGCGATAGGATAGCCTTAAGCCCGATCTTCTCTTTTCATCCAACCGCTGCTAGTTACTCTTTCATAATTTAGTAAATACATTTTTCTATATACAGCAAGTTAAATCTCAACAAAGAAAGTGTAATACAAACCTGTGCGTTATTCAAGTAAGATATAGCAATGAATAATGCAGAACTTCCCATCCGAGTACACTTACCAAGGAATATGTTAAGTAAAGCACATCTATACTCTGACTTAAATTGACTACACTGCACGGCACGAGAAAGCAAATCCTCCTCATCCTTTGCTTTGTGCTCGTCAGACGATAATACTCGTAGCATCAAAAAGACCTTATTGTAAAGATCCCTCAGAAAGGCAAGTTGGCTTTCAGATTTATTATAAAAGAAGTTTAGTTTAACTGTGACTCTAATGTTATGTATTACCATATGATATTATAATGCCTAGTTTCTTTAAAATCCGTCCTGTATTTTCTAAGATTTAGAAAAGGGAAAATTCAAAAAGAAATCGCATGTTTATTGTCTGTCAAATAAATAACCAACGATTAAAGTTTAAGAGGGTCCTGCACGAAATTGTGAAAATTTACGTATTTTTAAGTTACTTGTACTATGCGCTGAATTAGTTAAATATTTACATTAAAAGAACTCACGTAAGTTAGCCTGATCATTGCACAAGGTCGTGGCCTTGTTGAAATTTGAAACAAATTCTTTAAACAATAACAAACAATACATAAATTCTCTTAAAAACATTTTTTTTCAACAACTTTCTTAATTTTACGCATGAAACAATAATTCTTACGTGAAAATATTTGTATTGATATTCCGCAGGTCACTCCCATCTTAAAAAAGTAAATTTTAATTTTCAACACAAGCGCGTGATGGTTTTGTACATTTCGCAGAATAAATACATTGCTCTAATCAAAATTACTAGGTCTGAAACTTAAAAGCAGAATTGTTCTAATTTTAAATATTAATATGATTGATTTTGCTTTGAAGTTCATGAAGAGACTTATGTCAGTTTTTGCGATCGCGCGATGTACAGTTACGACCTCTTTACTTTTTTATTTCAGTATGGAGTAAATTGAAAAAGTTTCGTGTACCACTTAACAACCTGAGCGACGATAATCGTATCTCCCATTAGCTGACTGACCGATAGTTCGTTGCCGGATCTTCATTCCATTAAGCCAAGTTGAAAGAATGAGTTTAAGCAGACCAACTTCTGTGATTAAGGAAATGATTTCAGCGAGTGCGCCGGTCAGTCCAGGACAACCTCGTAAATTGTCGCGGACGGAATAGAGTTTCCGAATGTTATATATACACAGCAAAATACATTTGTTTCTGTCTGTCATTGGGGTATAATAATATTATATGGGCTTCTATCAAATACATTTGTACTAAGTAGTATTAATTTAGTTGTAATAAAATATTTAAGGTTAGGTAGCTGTAGCAATAAAAGCAATAAACGCATTGATGGTTTTTTAAATTTATGTAATGTGATTTAGTGAGTTACAGTTTGTTGCAGATGCATCAGACAATTAGGTAACCTTGAGGTATACCTCAAAGGACTCTGTTCTTGAACCAAGATGTTTTTGAATATAGAAAGTATAGTAAAGCATTATCCTCTCGTCTGTGAGAAAAGCTACTAACTATTGAATTACTATTGTGTCTGGCTTCACGGCTGTTCGCAGCTTATGATACATGACACTTCCTTTCGGCTTAAAATCGTACATACATTTTCCGCTAATTAATAGTGTCGCTCAGTGACGCCACAGGCTCAAATAGCGACTCGAATAGTCCAGTCACACGAAAAGAAAAGAGGCAAAAAAAACATGTGAAATCCAGGATTCCGTCAGTAATATCAGTGATGAATGCAACCGACCGCGAAAGCGGAACCGCTCAAGCGGGCGAGCGCTTTTTTATTTCGTGTTTGTATTTTCCATGCATTAACACTCTGATGTCTTTTAGGTTTTTAAAAGAATAGTCTATCTATTAATCTTGTGGAAAATGAAAGTTGACAGATATAAAGGACTTTGTTGAATTTAGCCTAAGAACCAACACAAACATGACATACATGATAATTCTTAGCTTATTTTTTACGACAGATAACAGTATTTAGATATTCGCGGACACTTTTAGTTATGTAACCAATAATAAAAAGAACTTTTTAGACATTAATATTGAGTAGCATTTTTATATTATGGGTTGGGTATTGAGAGTTCAGTGCATTCAGCCAGTGAATTAAAGGTTTGTGACCAAAATATTTATAATATGTACAAACAAACCTAATAATATTATGCATGCATGGCTGACTCGATATACTTAGTGCCAAATACTCCAAGCATCATTAGAATACGATACATCGCATTTTATTCCAAACTGTAAACGTTAGTCGACTTAAGTCGATCAATGAACTCTAATAATACGACTGAAGGACTAGTATCCATAGTCAAGAAAAAAAAATGACGTTCTAGACTTCTTGGCGGGAAAGTGAAACGTCATGTCTGCAGTTTTGTTTAATTTCTTGAATTTGTGTTTTGTCGAATAATAATATGAAATAATGATGGATTATTTATTTGTTAGTAAACGTGCGTGAGTGTTGGCAAATAAAACAAAAGAGTGCAACATCACTTCTCAAATTCTGTAATTAAACATAACCTCAAGTTTTCCTGATATTTAGGTTCTCGGGAGTGTCCGTCAAAAATATCTGTTTTTACTGTTATTTACTTGCAGTTTCGAACCTAGAAAAGAATATTTCATAATTGTTGGTTCTTAGGCTAACAATGTATGGGCGCAGAACATTGTCCTTTTACATTTTCACATACATATGTTGTATGTTTCTAGTTTTGTGGAAAGTCGTTCGGTATCACGCATGCGCTACTGATATCAGTACGCATATGCGTCTGAAAAAAGGTTGTTGGTATTTTTCATTAATATATCAATAATTAATAATCGTGTCGCATAACGTTGAAAGAATGCTACTAACCCCTTTCTTCCCTTAGGTGTCGTAAAAGGCGACTAACGGACTAAAGACTGCACATACATCTAACAACATAGAGCGGCGATGGACTCACCACCGGTCACTATAATTTAAATACATTATAATTTTTTTGACACAAACTTCACCTCGGGTGAGATTACATGAGCTCATATATCGAGTAGGATGGATACCATTGATGAATAAAAAAAAACTTACAATAACAATATTTGTAAGTTACATCCTTTGAAATATGGTAAAAAATATATATGCTCAGCACGAATATGGCGTGGAGTGCATCGGGCCGTAGCGGTTACCGTTCATGCGGAAAGCGGCTGATTTTTACTGCACTCTTTGTGCAGCCGCCCGCCCAACGCCGGGCCGTAACGACGCCATTCAAATCATTTTGTCGAATTGCTGATTTAAATCGGAAATGTTAGGTACTTTTTAGGTGAAATTGTTCTGGGCTACCACTAGCGTTCTTGTTGTTAAGTAACGTTGAGTTAGGGTTTACAATACAAATTATTTAGACGTTCGCATGTATAATAGTAGAAGTACCCCGAAGCTAGTCGACATTAAAAAAGCTTTATTACTGTAAGGTGAAATCTTTAACTTATTTAGGCGCAATTCTTTAGCGTTAGAGAGGTCACCAATCTTTGGTTCAGTCCGCAGGTTGTAGCCCTTAGCCTTAATTTCACCTGATGTTTAGACTGAGACTAAGTGATGATAGGATTGAAGATGGAAGCGTACGTCAGCCGGAATCTTCAAATAACATATACAGATATATATCCTCAGTTTACTAAAGATATATATCTGTATATGTTACGGTAATTGTTTTTCCTACTACGGCAGCGGTCATGCGAGTTGCACTTTTACTGGTGCCGCCCGCCCTGTGACCGCACCATTGGAATCATTTGTGTGGTCGCTGATACAGATCTGCCTGTAAATGAGGCGGAATTCCTGTTTTTGATACAGCGTGTAACGAATTAAGGGTTATGTAATATATACGTCTGTGGAACATGATTTGTTCTCAGTAAAGTTAATAAAGGCACGGTATTAAGTAATATTATGTTTTATCGGGACATATTTTGTTGAATATTTGCATGGATTTATATGTTATAATGAGTATGGAAATATCGGAATATTATAAAATATAAAAACAACAATTTGTGGAAGGCATTTTTTTTAGATGTAACTGATATTGAATTCCATTTATACGGTTTCTGCAATTTTTATAAAACCATTGATTTTTGTAAGAAATATGTATGCGGAAAATTTCTTAAGTGTAAAATATTCATCAGGATTTTACAAAAATGGTACGTATTTGTATCATGATTTATTTTTTAGTAGCCAACGTTTTGGTTCAGCTGTACCGGCCGTGGTCACGGACACACTAGGATAGAAGGTACTTAGTGCGTTTTTGTTAAACCCCAAGCAATGTTTCATATTTATATTGGAATGAAAAGGTTAAAAGTATAAACTACACGACGTTACATAAATAAAATAACATTCTAACAGTACTCGCACTGAGTTCTACAAAAGATATGGGCTTATCCTTGGTGTAGTGCTATAACAAAGTATATAATATAATTATAATATTAGGCTATCAAATTTTCACGGCTGTAGACTACCAAAAAAGTTGAGCATAAAGAGGAAATTCGGAAAATATAGTAAAGGTGTCTCTTGTGACTCATGTGGTAAAAGTGCATTGTGCTAAACCGATACATCCACTGAAACAATAAAAGCTAGCCTAGCCTAAATACTAACCGTAACATGTTCCGGTATGGATTTAGTGCAAAAACGAACGGCCCTCTCCATGCATACGGACTTTTGATTGTAACAAAATATTTCTATTTCCCGACTTTCCCGGCCGGTGGTTCACTCGGACGGCTTTACAACTTGTAATGAAATTCGACGCAATACGCCCCTCGACTTTCACCGATTTGTCAGCGAAAATAAATAGGTCCGCTCTGTTGTGGGATTCAGATTAACCAACAAAATGAATTTCCGTTACGTTTCCATTTTTTTTTGTTTTGTTTGTTGTCGACCGATGATTTGAAATTGCTGATTGTGGAACTGTTTTACATAGTGTAATAAACATTTTTGGGCTAGGCAGATTTCATTAAAATCAACATTCCCAATATATTTACCAGAGAACTGTTTCATAAATCTAACAACTTGATATTATATAATTAATAAAATAAATTTGATAAATACCCTCGAAGTTTTCCGGAAAGTTTATAATGATTATGGTAATGATGATGAATATAAGCATATTATATTGGTACATTTATACAGGCTGTTTAGAAATAGGCATATAATCCCGCAACTGAGCCATCCGACTCATTGAAAATAACAACTACTTGAATGGGAGCAACATGAAAAAGCCTGAAAAAGCGAAAACAGCTTTTCAAACAAAACTGCAAATACTTTTCGACCTAATGTTTGTAAAAACTGTTTTTTTTAAAACAAATACGCACACAAACAAACCTGTAGATGTAGAATAGGCATTATTATACAATTAATACATTCAACTACCACCAACATTTAAATCCATATACATTAGTCATAAATAATTTCTAAAACTTTCAACACTAATGGCTTTGTTAATTTGAAACAAGTGAAAACTAAATAATTTTATTTGTAGCTGGGCTTGAATAAACGAATTACGATATCCTAAAATAATATTAGCTCAGTGAAATTTCTTTATGTTTTGGCACCTAGATACAAATCTGAGAGAACAGATTGTAACTTTTAAAAGGAGACATAATATTGGTAACTTTAGTTAGGGTACCAAAATGCGAACCTAATATTTACATTTTATTGTAATACCAAATTGCCAATCAATAAAGAAATTCTTGTAAAAAAAAAGGATTCCCTTGATTTATTCGACTAAAGATAAAGGATGGAAAAGTAGGAATAGAAGGTAAATGAAGAAGTGGAAGTGAGACACATTTTGTAGACCGCGGACGTACTCGTAGTCAATAGTATTTTTATTTATTTGAAATAATGCTTGCAATGCCAGTAAGCCAAGGATTTATTATAGGTTGCAGTTAGATTTAGGAGATAAACGATTTTAAATTGCTCTTGTTCTGTATATTCTCGTCTTGCCTTGAGCTAGGTTAGGTATCTACTACCGATATAGGTATTTTATGTACAAAAGATGTGATTGCTTAATCTAAAGTAAACACTGATGTCTAAACGAATATAAACATAATTTACATATTATTTTAGCCTGATGTAAAATAAACGACGTTTGTATATTCGGAGCCACAAAGCTTTCTAATAAATAAAATGTAATGCAATAGTTTATTTAAGTATACGTCTGGTTAAAATGTATCTGAATGCAATGTGCTTATAGTTAGTACATAAACATGAAGCAGTGAAAAGGCGGACGAATCCCAGAACATATTGACATTTGATTAAAAGCTTCTATCTGGAACCTTCTATCGTGACATGTGCTTTAGGTAACTACATATTATATGAGGTAGACAAAAACTCATGTAGTCCCGGAATCACTGCCTGCCTGGCGTAGGCGACTTGTTAGCTCTGCTGCACTCGCGTACGTGAATAAAACATCGTGTGTACTCAGCGTTAGGCAGAGGAAGGTGCAGGCGTTTACAGACTATACTGGGTACGCTGCATAATTGAGAATTATCTGTTTTCCTGCTGATATTTGCTGTTTAAAGTTGTAAAGAAGAGAAAAGAATAGGCTGCTTGATATAGATATTGTAGAAGTACATGCGGTTCATGTATACTTTGCATAGCGAGCTTGCTGGAAGAAATCTAAGAAATATCAATAAGCAACATCCTCGTAATCTATTTTCTTAATTATATTTTTTATTGTTTATTTATACACATATTGTAAATAAATAAATATTGATTGGGTGCCGGGCCCTCGAATGGGTGACCAACATTCAATTATCCGTCGTACTTCGGAAGGAATGTAAAGCCTTTGCAAGGCCAAATTAAAATACATAGAGTGGCAGTCGTTCTAATTACCCGCATTGGGCTACAACGGTGGGTTATGTCACCATAATCCCCAGCACAAACTACTGTACATGTGGAAGCTACTGAGCCTATTTATTTGTGAGCAACTTATAGATTACTGAATCTTTAACAAAAACGTTCATCCTTCTCTGCACAATTGTCGCACTCAAAGCCAAATCATACATTGAAACTTGTATAAAGTCATGTCCTGATACACAAAGCTGTGAAAAAGTTCGTACAAATTACAGTGAATGTTGTTTCAGTACAGTAGCGGCCACATAGAGACTTGTAGGCTCCGCTGCACTCGTACAAGCTATTGCATAATACATAGCGAGTGCTCGCGTTAGGCGGAGGAAATGTTTGTCGCAGGATCAGCACTGTTATTTGAATTGGAAAGCCGTTATTGATTTCGTATGGTCAGTGTGAGATTAAACATTGCTTTTTAATGTAAAACACTGCGACTGCGTGTAAAGTGACATCGCCTTTTACTTGAATAAAATAAATAGTTAGGTACGGTGTTTTTAACAGTATATTTTCTTCATAAAAAAATTGGTTGCCTGTAAAGTCGGTATACGGGCGAAAGTTTTACGTGACAACGACTTTGAGTGGTAAAATAATTTTAATGTGAATATTCATTCGTATAGTAGGAAGAAGGATGAAATAGGAAAGGGACGCGTGCCTTTCACTTTTTATGTCTGTCTCTCTCGCTCTTAGGCGGGCTAACCATGCCCGAGTGGAAGGGACGCGTGCCTCTCACTCGCTCTCATTGTGAGCGCATAACGTGAGCGGAGCGTAACGCAGTTTCTTGAAGTGTCACCCGGCAAACCAATTTATAAGACGTTGTCACGTCAAAACTATTTTTCTATGAGATTTTAGAATTAATATAAAATCATGGCGGTTTTCTTCTTTGTTTCTTTTCTTCTTTTTTTATATTCTTTTCTATAAAAAAACCACATAACATTTACATATACTTTTTAAAGTTTATCTGTACCGAGAATCAAAGTAACTAAAAATGCAAATAGAAAAACGTGTGTTGCTGTTGTTGTTAATTAATAAAAATCTATCCAAACGTAACCTGTGTGTTTTCTTTCCCAGGAGTCAACAGTTGCAATCAAAGATGTTAAAATTAAATTTTATTTTATTATCATTGGTTGCAATCATCACTATGTAAAAGATGGTCAAGAACGTGTTATATTCACACTTTTTTTTCTCTTAAATAATGGATTCGTGCGATCGGTACATTTAGCCAGTGTCAAATTTTTAATAGTAATTATTATTTTCTTTACATTAAGTGGATGATAATGAGTGATAATGAATGTTTAATGGTAAATGATATTCCCCCAAACCCCTCGTGACTCGATAAAGCTGTGGGACTTTATTGAGGTCTCACACGGACTTCTTGAGAGAATTTGAAAAGTGATGTTGCACTGTTTTGTTTTATTTGCTAATACTCATGCACTTTTACGAACATTTATCAGTAAATAATTCACCAATAGTTTACATAAATATTAGACAAAACAAAAATTTTAGCCAATAATACAAATCTGCAGACATGACACTTCACTTTCCCGCCAAGAAGTCCTATTCACACTTTTTAAAATTTGAAGCTCCTAATGCCATGAAAGAAATGTTTACATAAATGTGTTAGTCAATTAAAACCTTTAGGGGTTTGACGTCTGGTTGCTATTATCACCAATTCCCAAAATGTTAGTTTTTTCAAACTGGCAACATATAATAATTATGAGCACTAGTCGTACCTTGTCACTCAGGTATACTGGTAGTCTCTTAGTTATATTCCATGGCCACCAAGAATACAATCGAGCGTCAAATTCCTAATTGCTAAGATTTTTGAACTCGACTGTCTGTCTGTAAACATACTGTGATTCTTGTTGGTTGTATATTTAGCGTGTCAAAGTCGGCGCGTTTGTCCAAGCCAGACATAGAATTCCTATTTAAGACTAGGCTGATATCGATTTTGAAGAAGAACGTTCCCTAAGACCTTTATTAATGTAGTGCTATGTACAACTATCGCTTGTTGTTTGTTTATTAGGTAGGTTAGGTCCGTAGTAGTATTTAAATATATATAAATTAAAATACACATATATACATATAATCACGACAATATTATCCCCGAAGGGTTAGTCAGAGACTAGACAATGAGAACAGCAAAAGCAGTCCTCTACCATAGTCCACTTTTCACCAAATAGCGACTGCACATGTGCTCAGCGTGACAGGTGCCGAGCCTATCGCCGCTCTATGCTGTTAGATATATGTGCACTCTTTAGTCCGTTAGTCGCCTTTTACGACACCCAAGGAGAGAAGGGGTGGTAGTATTCTTTCACCGCTACGCGATAAGGTTCCTTTAAAAGTATAACTATATATTTTCAGTGTGGAAAATAAAGACCGTGGTTGGAGGAAAAGTACGCTTAATATTGATGGTGGCAAATTTTACTGTGAATGATTCTTTCGGTTGGTATCATAAAATGCAGGATGTTTTTTTTTTACATTTCAACGGTTCGATTCCCGGCTCAAGCAGGTGATTTTTCAAAAATCTTTAAATGCAGTTTTAATTATATTTGAAAATAAAGAAATGATTCTTTTCAGTAAAATTTGCCATCATCAATCTTTTTTTCCAGCCTGTAGGTATATAATTAACGTCAGTATAAAATTATATGTAAAATTTCAATTCATTTATTTACTTTTAATACAAAATAGTAGTAGTTTGTGTTCGCGTAAATTTTAGAAAACAAATAAGTGAAAATTGTTTATATTTCAGCGTAACAGTGAGTTGGTAGTTTAAGGTCCTTATGCGCACCAATCATTATTATGCTACTTCATTCAATTGTTTCGGCACAGGCGGGCCGGAGTCCACTTCCACTTCCGCTTCCGATTGACGTCGACACAAAGCCTTTCTCTCGTCCACATGGACTTTGGTTGGGAATTTGCTGTTCCTGTCCCAAAATGTAGGCACGAGTTGAGAAAAAGGTAGTAAAAAAATTATGAGTAATGATTTTTTTTACATCAAGATATAGCAAATTACGCCCCGCAAAACCTGCAGAAGCATAAACATGCGAAATGTTACGATATATCATAGCATTTGTCGACGCCGCGTCTGTTTAATGAGAGGGCAAATGTGCGATACCCCCGCCGACTTATTGTGATTTACATAATATGGGCTTATGTCATATGTTTTGTTGAGTTTTAAAGTTATTGCCGCAGACAGGCATTTTGTATTTCTTTTTACTGCATACGAGTTGCTGTAACGGTACAGAATGAATGATATCCGTCCGTTAGTAAGGAATGTGTGGGAGTAGCATTAAAATAAATATTAATGCGTAGCACCATTAATATAATAAGCATGAAAAGGGGAATAATAAACTAGTTCAGAATAATGGTCAATGGTCTAGCGCTTTATCTTTAGTTGAATTTCGCGGAGACGGCTCTGCGCGTCCCTTGCGGCATAGGCGGCGTCTAGCGGAAGTTATTTACGTAAGCTTCGCATAAGGTTGCTAGTTTGACTTCTTTATTTTGAATTTCGCGGGGACTGCTCTGCGCGTCCCTTGCGACATAGGTGGCGTCTAGCGGAAGTCATTTATTTGGGCTTCGCGTAAGGTTGCTAGGTTGACTAGGACCGTATTTTATTTTGAGTTTCGCGGGGACTGCTCTGGAGTCGGCAAAGTGGTTCACCTACGGGCGGACGCCATCTATGGTCGGAATACGGAACTTTTGATAGTTTCCCAAAATATAGGATTATTGGCTTAAGTGGAGGATTATTAAGAGGGAAGTGTTAATAGAAGGCTACATTTAGATATTCAACGATGAAATATTGGCTGTCGGACGAGATTTGGTTAGATTATGGAAAAATTTTAGAATTGCGCGGCGAAAGCGGCTATGAGCGAGCGAGAGGTTGAGAAAAAGACAGAAAGAGAGGTCGGATGATAGCTCCACGTGGCGCGACGCGAAGGCGGGGGGGATCGGGGAAACGGCTAGCGATTGGTTGAAGGGAAGAAAAGTGGGCTGGCGCGGAAAAATCTTAGGCGTGTGGCGCGAAAGTTAAGATGCTTGGGAAAATTAGCGGACATTCAGTTTTGGGACGTCAACGGAGCGGTCCAACTTAAGAGTGCGGTACGACTCATACGGGAAAAATAGCGTCCGAGCTTGATAGTGCGCTAAGTGATATTCGAGCTGCGATATTAATTAAGATTTGTGAAATTGAAAGTTATTAATAAAGTAAACTATTGCGATCGCAACTCGAATCCGTTAACAGAATGAAGTATTCTGGGGTACATCGGCGGAAACGAGTCACGGTGACAACAAAACCCTATGTACCTTTCAACAGACTTCGGTCTGGATGATCTTTGATTGTATTTAATAAGATCGGCGTTTTACACTATTACGCTAAACAATACACTATCTTCGACGGAGTAATGGGGGAGAGACAGTTGTCTCCCTAGTGAAAGTTGAAGATAGGTCAGACACCATTTAGCTGGAGGTAGACCCGTATGACCCAGTCCAATCTCGAGTCTATCTCCATACATACAGTGTAGTGATAGGAAAATAACACACTGAGTATACTGGCTCGACTGATAGAACATTTAGGAGTTAGTTGCTTTCAGGGGCAATGCGACTCTCACCACACACCACGAATTTAAATTAAATGAGGCTTGGCCTAGTTTGCAAGGTACACAAGAGGGACTGTTAGTTCGACAAAATATAGGCATTTTCAAGTGAGG
Source organism: Scoparia ambigualis (assembly GCA_963921215.1). Lineage (NCBI taxonomy): Eukaryota > Metazoa > Arthropoda > Insecta > Lepidoptera > Crambidae > Scoparia > Scoparia ambigualis. The sequence continues at coordinate 23,267,422 of OY992522.1, read as the reverse complement.
AAAGTTGTAGGAATCTATAGGTAGGCGGATATATATATATGGTTAGTTATTAATTCAGACTAATAAGGCAGGGATAATTAAGTTACGGCGCTAAATAAAATTATGATGAAGTGATGTGGGTCCTAGCTAGGCAAGTAATCTGTTACCGCAGGCCGGTAAAATTCTAATTGTTTTCCTAAAGTTGTTACCAATTAATTATTCATTTTAAATAATTAACAGAAGTATGATAATATCGTACCATCATTACTTTGGAGTACCTAAAAGTCTAGACTGGTTTTCTATTACAAGAAAATACTAAAAAGTTATAGCAAATAAGCTTAGTCGTACTGTGATGTTTGATTTCTAACACTGATATGACCAAACAGGCATTTGTTAGCTTTCCCTGGGATGCAATACGATCTCACATGGCTATACTCTTCAAAGTATGGAAAATTTTACATCCGATACCTTAGCAAAAATAAGCTGATACAAACTGAACAACTAAAACCAGTTTAGAACCTAGGATAAGTCGTTGAAAGAAGACATTGCAAGCTATGAGCTTCTAATAATCTGAAACATAGAAATAATTGATTGATAACAACCAGCTAATTAGCCTGACAATGGTCTACTAATACCATTTGAATAGACCTCTTAAGATATGTAAGTACTTACTTCTAATAATATGAAACATAGAAATATTTGATGGGAACAATCTAATCAATCAGACTAATACCTAGTACAGTCTAATTTATACTTATTAAAGTGAGTAAAAGATAACTTCTAAATGTAATTTATTTAATGATTAACAGTGATAATTAACTACCTACTAAAGGTATACTAACTATGATTTAGTAGTCTATCAAATTAACCACTCAGTCTGGGAGACAGAGGGTGTAAGTTAATGGAAAAATAATTAACTACATTCACTCCCTAAAAGTCAGGGATGTTGAATAAATTAGGCATCTTTCAATAAACTTGAGATGTATTTATACTTTATAAGATCTGTATAATGAACACTAAGAGTAATCCAAAGTAATTTACTTCAAATGATAGTATTCTATTTCAGTTCACTTCCTAAAGTCAAGGATATTGAATGAATTAAACATCCTTTAATAAACTTAAGATGTGATAATCTGCCAATGCAGCCAAGCCAATGTAGTTATATTGGAGCTTTACAGGACTTGTATAATAAATACTAAGAATAAATAAAAGTAGTTTTACCTGTATTAATAGCATTCTACTTTAGCCACCGCCTGAATTGGCGTTTTATTAAATTATCCACCCTTTACGGAACTGAATATAAGTTATTGCATTGAATAATTAAGTTCTTAATGTGAAAAGGATATTTGGATGATAGCAAGCCTTGAGATAAACTCTATTGATTTATGTGGAATAATAAGAATTTAAATTGCTAACACATAGTGCATAATGTAAAATGAAATTAAATTTGAGGAGAGATGTAAATTCTCAGTTAAAGAATTAAAGGCACAAGCTAATAATTAAAGTTAAAGCCAATGTGTCGGAACTGTAATTAAACCATGAGATGTACAGTACGCTATGGAGCGGTGGTGGGGCTCATAAATTGCACCAGGCTTCTTATGTATCATGCTACTGATAATAAATAATAATACCTACAAGCTAAGCTATCATCTGATTACCTTTGAGTGGTTACAAATCTTCCCCGCAGCTGCAGTGAAGGATTTAGGTCACAGTTCAGACGGAGTCATTGCTAGGCTACACATATTTATGTTATGATTTATAGACTGGTAGGTAATTAGGTCAGGAGAAAATAATTTAACACAGGGATAAGCCAATTACTAAACTTTCACGAAAGAACTTGAGTTACTTAAATGCGGTTAACAACGGAGGGTTCACTAGACGATCTGGCCAAAATAGTAGTTATTATAATATTACATTGCTTGACTGAAATTCACTGCAAATAGAATTAAGCTATGCTAAGGTTCCATCTTCATACAAACGCTACACACTCTACAAAACTCCAGACACAACCATTAGATTGTAGATAAATTAGGTTAATTAGTTTTAAGAATTAGATAATAAGTTAAGTTAAGGTAAAGCGGCGATGATGTGTGTATGTATTATAAGCTAGCTAGGCATATAGGTGTGAAAGGCATTAGATTTAGGTTTAGATTTAGGTGTAGCAATTTAATGTTGTGGGGAGGTTACAATTTGGTAAGCCATGACCAGGATCAGAAAGTTAAGTTATAAATTATCATTAATATAGTTGTATTGGATTTCAGTCAAGCGGTAATACTTTAATTTAGAAGTGGGATTTTTTTCCCACAAATTGTTGTCGTGTTGCGATGTGTGAGTTTAGAATTGGCTTAATAGGGAATAATTCAATGAAGATTAATTAATTCAGAGATATTGAAGAATTATAATTTGACACTTTTCACAATAAACGTTGTTATCTTCTAAAGTTGATTCATACACTTTGTATTACGGGCTCTTGATAATGGGTGAATTATAATTTGACACTTTTCACAATAAACTTTGTTGGATCTTCTGGAGTTGATTCATACACTTTGTATTACGGGCTCTTGATAGTGGGTGAATTATAATTTGACACTTTTTACAATAAACGTTGTTATCTTCTAAAGTTGATTCATACACTTTGTATTACGGGTTCGACCAATATTGTAGACAGTCGCAATGAGAGCTGGAGCTAAATTTTGTTGTACGAAATCTGTAACAAAAAGATTCTCAGGTTAGGTTAAAGGTCAAAGGAGATAAAACTATAAAACAATAATGTAATGAGTATTATTTGAAATACAATACCTTTCAGTTATTAACTTTTCCTTCTTTATTTAATGGTGGATTTCGCCAGCATCAGGTACCGTGCGGCTGTTAGACGTTGTTGTTTTCCCAAAGTATCATAAGTGCACGAAGTACATAGATATAGTTATTATCCGGGGGTCTGGAGTATTAAATTTTAAAATTGTTGAGTTATCTGTGAATACTGAAACCTTTAGTAATTGTTTCCTTGAATACTGAAACCAGGTATCCAATTTTTGTTGTTGACGTTAGGAGCTATGGTAACTGTAGTTTTGTTTCTATTCCTGGTGATAGATTTCATATAGGCATAGGCAACTGGTTCATACAGCCTTGTGTTGAGTTATTTTTAGGATCGTAAAAAGTCGATAGGGTGACATAGTTCAACATTTATTGATTTAGAAGATTTGTAGAATAGGGGGCGGTTTAATTATTATTGCTGTCGGATGGAAAGGCAAGGGGGCGAGATTGGACAGAATTAACCAACTAAGTTATTGCAGGATTCAATTTATATTATAGGACGGCGATATGCTGTACAATATTATAAAGTTATGACGCTAACAGCATAATATAAAACTAATAATAATTATATTTTGACTAATAATCGTTGAGCGATTGCGGTTTTTAGTTGATATGCTATTCTACGTATTATAATTTATTTTGTTGGTTATGTTAGAAAAAAATATAATAATGTACTTGAGTCTCACGTCTGAAATCCATAGAGTAGTTTTAGGCTAGTCAGGGACTATTAAATCATTTGTCTATGGTTGGACCATAGAGACCAATGATTTAGCGACACCATAAACAATCTAGAATTAGGAATGATTATAAAACGTGAAGTCATAAAACCAATCGGAGAGGAAACTTCCTTATCGCGTAATCATGTGATTTTGTAATAGCAAGCGGAATCACCTGTTATTTTCCATACCTGTTATTTTTAATACCTGCGATTTTTACATTGAAAGAGATTTTCCTAATATTTATCACGTAGTAGATTGGAATGCAATGACATTGTGGTGGAATTATTATTATGTGACATGTAGATGGGGACAATTGCTCTGCACAAGGAAAATGCCGCTTCATTTAGTTAGTTCGCTAAAATCCTAGGAGAAGTAACATAAAATAGTATTACGGTTCAAAATACACGCGTTGATGAGGAATCGCGATTATAAGTAATAACAAGTAGCAGGGATGTCATGTAGGGGATAGAATCATATGACTATTCATTGCTAGTAGGAATTTTGGGTTAAAAGCAACGTAGTTTGGGATGCATAATATAAACGGATAAATACGTCTAGTAGGCGATAAAAGTCGTTACCGTCTGGAAACAACTATCTAATATCTACTCTGTTGTGGGGAGGTTACCTATTAGCGAGGCTAGATGGCGTTGGATTACCAATAAAAGATTTTATTTTGGATGATGGTAAAAGGGTGCGGTCTAATAATAATATGTATAATTGAAATACTCTTGCAGCGTTGTGAGTAGTCGTTACCGGTAATCGTCGCTTCTTACCGTATAGTTGAAATCGTGTTAAATAGTTAATTATGAAGGTTTATAAAGGATTATTATTAGCTTAAGATGAGGTTAATGTACGCAGAGGTAAAGCTCGCTGGGCGTAGCTTACTATACCTACTTAACTAATATTATCAGTTGTGAGTTACCTAGAAATATCTAAGTCGGGAGAGCGGTGAAAAGAAAAGACCTTACTACATGACTAATTAGTTAGGATAGGTAGAGATAGATAAATCATTAAATTCACTGGGTTGGATTAGCCTATTAAGAAGAGTATCTTGCACAATTGTCTATCTCCGTTGAACGATTAAGATGTTGAAAAAAAAAAAAATGATATTACTAGTTAAGTGTTGTGTGAGAAAGTGTAGGAAGTATACTAGTGGTAGCATAGCACAGAATAGGGAGTAGTGAGTTTATTCTACTACAAAATATTATATATATTTTATAAATCACATCCAATCAGTACTTGTTACAATACTCAATTACAGTACACAAAGCAAAACATAATCACCCATTTTACAGACAAAAACATTGAATCGGATGCTTGACCGCGTCTACATAAGCCAGCAGCTTTGCTTGTGGGTAAATCGAAAGAGGCACTTGTATAAGAGGCTGGTACTGACTAATCGGGTAGTGCCGAAGGAGAATATTCTGACGCGTATCCCAGACGCTAGCTTTGGTTAGTTGATGGTTCTTCTAGGGCAACCCTGCCGACTTACTAGGGATCATTGACTAGTCGAAGTTTGATTCTACACACACACGACACTAATCTATTATATTTATAAGTACATTAGAACCTGCACTTGGTTATATTTAATTATTGGTTTTATATAAATATATTTGGGCGGAGATACTCTTGTGGGTGAGAAAGTGTAGGAAGTATACTAGTGGTAGCATAGCACAGAATAGGGAGTAGTGAGTTTATTCTACTACAAAATATTATATATATATTTTATAAATCATATCCAATCAGTACTTGTTACAATACTCAATTACAGTACACAAAGCAAAACATAATCACCCATTTTACAGACAAAAACATTGAATCAGATGCTTGACCGCGTCTACATAAGCCAGCAGCTTTGCTTGTGGGTAAATCGAAAGAGGCACTTGTACAAGAGGCTGGTACTGACTAATCGGGTAGTGCCGAAGGAGAATATTCTGACGCGTATCCCAGACGCTAGCTTTGATTAGTTAGTGGTTCTTCTAGGGCAACCATGCCGACTTACTAGGGATCATTGACTAGTCGAAGTTTGATTCTACACACACACGACACTAAAATATTATATTTATAATTATCTTAGAGCCGGCTTTAATTATATTTAATTGAGGAACGGTAGAAATTATATATGCTGAAGAGATGTTAGTAGGAATACGATAGGCGGATTAGTAGAGAAAAAAAAAAAGAAATGCTTCTCGAGGATACCTGAACGGATGATGGATAATTGTGGAAGGTGGATATTAATTGAGCTTGGGAGCAAAATAGGTGTCGAAAGAAAAATATAATAATAGTGGTAGAGAAAAAGAAAAAATAGTTGACTGGCTTGAAGTCGAGATTTAACTGCTAAATTAACGAGTTATAGCACTGTTACGCTATAGGGATAACAATAGCGTATGTTATCACATCAATTATAAAGGCGAGTTGCGGGCGGATGTCACGTCATAATCATTAGTTAAATCGTTTTATCATTTTAAAAGTTAACACCAGCTACTTATAAAACAGTGATCGATTATATATACCACAATTTTAAGTTGCAGGATAAATTTAAACTCATAGTCCGCAGAAACATTCAAGCCGGAAATAAAGCGATGATATTGCGAGCTGAGAATAAATTTCTTAGTGTAAAATTTATTAATAAGTAAATCCCTGATATTGCGTTATCGAGATTACAATACAAAATCAACTATCACAATTCGAATCATACAAAGTAATTATTTAGATGTTATCTCGCGTCGACAGGTACAAAATTTAATTTAGATGGGTAAAGAAATTAGAACTGAAATGGGTTTCGGATGTGTGACGTTCTTAGGATACGTACTGTTTAGTAGCATAATTTAAATTTAATAAAATCGGCCGAATTAGACATAATTCGTTTTGCGGATATATATATTTAATCGAGATTATTGTGGAGGTAGCCATAGTTCAAAGTTTACTAAACCCGACCTAGAGTCATAGCCTATCTTTATATGTCAGAAGAAAATAATAAATTTATAAGTAGTAGATTTTAAAGTCAATAGTAAATTTATTTTCCCGAGGTGCGACCTGAAACCTAGTTCGCACTAGGCCATTCAAATACTTTAACCGGTAATGTTGATTATAATAAATAAAGATGTTCGGGATTTATAATAATATTCTAATACTGCTATATTAAAATTGTTATTATGAAATTAAATAAGGTTGCTTAACAATTGGCAACTAATTATTAACTCAAGAATTTGTTTAGTACAAAGTAAATGTCTACAGGTTTAGAAATTATAGGACGAACGAAACGCGGTTTTGACTTGTGGGAAGGTCAGCGCAGACTGTCAAAGCGGTATTATCTTGTTTTGGTTATTTATTATATTAATATGAATTGCTAGAATTCTTAAATAATCTAGATTATTGGCATCTAATATGTACGTGATGAAATTGTAGATGATTAAAATTAGTGCTAAGGTAGGTTATTGTCGAAATTATGGCACAACCTTAAAATTGTTAGTTAATGTGAACTGCATGTTGCATCTAGATTGTTTTATACAAACTAATTAATTGACAGTTTTCACATATGTAGGCCGGGACATTGAGTTGATGAAATAGTGTTATCAAAATCATTCATCACGGAAAGATAAAGATATTTTATTTGCAAGTGTGAATACAAAAGTTTACTTCGGTTAGTATTATTCTGTTCTATACTAGTTTTGTGGTAGCGTTTTACCTAGGGTTGTTCTAAATTATAAGTAATTAATTGTTAATTGTCTGTTGTTGTCTTCTACGTTAGAAGAGGAACGGAGAAAGATAAGGGGGACTCATTTTGTTATAGTCAGCTGTATGATAGATAATCCTTCTAGTAAATATTTCTTGTGATTGCGGTAGTAACATAGAAGTTTATAGGATGTTTTGTTCATTAACTAATTATCTTTACCGCAGCTGTGGATAGGGATGGCTAAAGTATGTGAACAGGGGTGGAGAAGATAGGTCATTATAAATTAAAATAAATACTTGAATTGCAATATGCCTGACTTAATAGTGCGAAGAGATGGAGTAACTATGTTAGAGAAATTCTCTATTGCATAATATTCGAACTTTTGACATTTTCAATTGTAACTTTAGAATTTTGATTAGAGTATTTAACTAAGCGGGTCCAACGAAGAAGGCATGCTGAAAGCGAGGTCTTTGGTCGTCTATGCACACAATAAAATTATAGATGACACAAGGGAGCATTCTTAATTGGCACTGTTAAATTAGTAAAAGTAGCTTGTTTAGGGTGTTCGAATATTTTTAGTCGCACAGGGCACAAATAGAACTTAGTTAAGCGTGTAGGGTTTATTTTGATTTACCTGGTGAAGTAATTGAATCGAAGTTTCGGAACTGTGCTGTAGAAGTGGGAATTACTCAGCACACAATAAAATTAAGTGGTTTCCATTTAGCTTCATTTCCTAAACTAGCCTTTCTTAAAGTTGCGGAAATTCTGCTGTAAGGTGGTTCCTTTGGGGGCGTCTTGTGAAGTCTAAATCAGGACAATTATACTTGACTAACCTATAGAGAGATAATGTCTTAGGCTGCAGAAACAGAGGCCATTGATGGCATTTCATTTTGGCGTGGTCAGGGGATCTCGTGTTGCTGGGGAATTTTACCAACTGGACGGAAGGCTGAAAAGTAAAGTAGAATGCATAATGAGTAACCAATTAGAGTTACAAACATTCGGGAGATTACCACCTTAATAATGTGTCTTGTGCGAGTGTAAAATTAAAATCATCTAATAAAAAAATAAAAAATAAAAAGAAACTAGCACTATTGAATCACGCAGTTTGGAATTCAGTAAATACGAGAAGGAACTTACGATATTAATTACCATGAATACTAAGACGAAGTGTCACCTTTAATGACTTATTATTTACCGATTTGACCGATTATTAGTAATATAAAAGGTAGGAAGTTAAGTAGAGTTGTGGGGGCGGATAAGATAGTTACCGGTCTGTTTAATTTAAAAAGAAAATGATATTTTTCAAAGGTATAGGAAAGTAAGGGGATATTGACGTATTATATATTAGCAAATGAGACTAAATGTTGTCTTTCGTGCATAGTAATAACTAAGGATGAGACATAGTTACTAGATAGGTTTTGGCATAAGTATTTGCTTATACGTATAAGCTCAGTACTTGTCAATTAGTATACAATGTCCAACGCGTACCGGGGTATTAACAAGTACTTATCGATGACGCATACATTGACAGTTAGATATACATAGCACACAAACTTCTAATAGATCTGAACTACGGGGTAGCTAGTTCAAAACTCAAGGACGTGTTTCGAGATGCGTACCCCCTTAGAGTGAATGAGTTTTTCCTAAGTATTTACGATCGACAACCTTATTGTAAGGCGTTAAGACCTCTATTTGTATGCACGGTGAGTGGGTGTCACTGCGTACCGGACGGAAGCGAGTCTAGTATTCTATCTCGGTTATTTGTAGGATTAGACATAGATGTATCTCATCTAAAATAAAGTTATAACTCTTGGGCGATGATGGTATGCCTACTGGTTTTGGTTGATATGGGGGTTTGGTTAAGATTTCTTATCCGCGGAGAGGAAAATAGGTTTCCGTTAAAAAAAGTAGCTAATTAGGAATTGTGGAGGACGCGGGTTCGATCCCTGCCTGAGGTAGACAATTGTTCCGACGTTTCGTTATCTTAGGTAATTATATAAGCTAAGATGAGATTGGTAGCGTTGAAGTATGAAGGAAAGTTTTAATTCAAATTATTAATAATTATTCATTAACCTAGTTGGAACTAAAAGACCATGACGGCGAAGTGGTTGATGCTTCACCCACGAAAGATCCCAGGTTCGATCCCTAGGTTGCAACATTTAGATGCGAAACAAGTTGTAAGAAGAGACGTAAGTTAAAAGAAGGCCATGATGACAGATGTACTTGAAATTATTCTGGGAAAATAATTTAAAGAATAGAATAATTGAATGGTTCGGAAGATGTTATAAACTTACGTCGGAATCGTCATAGAGTTGAAGAGTTTTCGCTAGGGGGCGTTAGTAGACAGAGCAAGAGACTGTTATATTGATTTATATTATAATATGATTTGTTGTTATGATGGTAAACAAAAGGCAAATCATTATTCGGAGGTTGTGTATGATTAAAGAAATGGTAGATGTCTAAGTTATTGGGAAATATTTACCGAGACTAAGTTTACTGGGATTTCGTTTCGAACACGAGAACTGGGTATGCGATTATGATTTTGTGTCAGTTGAATAGAATGAGGGGTGTGGGCTATTTTGCAATAAGAAAGCTTATGGAGGAAGGAGTCATTAGGGATTTGGGGAGGAACTATAAACAGTAGGAATATCTTTGAGGGCTAGGATGACAATGGGGTTAGCAAGGAAGGACGTGCTATTTTGTACTTAATTAAGTACAGGGTTTAGATATAATTCGCCGCAGATAAGAGTGGTACTTTATCTGCTTAAATTCTATCGGGGGCGGCTGTAACGGTACAGAATGAATGATATCCGTCCGTTAGTAAGGAATGTGTGGGAGTAGCATTAAAATAAATATTAATGCGTAGCACCATTAATATAATAAGCATGAAAAGGGGAATAATAAACTAGTTCAGAATAATGGTCAATGGTCTAGCGCTTTATCTTTAGTTGAATTTCGCGGAGACGGCTCTGCGCGTCCCTTGCGGCATAGGCGGCGTCTAGCGGAAGTTATTTACGTAAGCTTCGCATAAGGTTGCTAGTTTGACTTCTTTATTTTGAATTTCGCGGGGACTGCTCTGCGCGTCCCTTGCGACATAGGTGGCGTCTAGCGGAAGTCATTTATTTGGGCTTCGCGTAAGGTTGCTAGGTTGACTAGGACCGTATTTTATTTTGAGTTTCGCGGGGACTGCTCTGGAGTCGGCAAAGTGGTTCACCTACGGGCGGACGCCATCTATGGTCGGAATACGGAACTTTTGATAGTTTCCCAAAATATAGGATTATTGGCTTAAGTGGAGGATTATTAAGAGGGAAGTGTTAATAGAAGGCTACATTTAGATATTCAACGATGAAATATTGGCTGTCGGACGAGATTTGGTTAGATTATGGAAAAATTTTAGAATTGCGCGGCGAAAGCGGCTATGAGCGAGCGAGAGGTTGAGAAAAAGACAGAAAGAGAGGTCGGATGATAGCTCCACGTGGCGCGACGCGAAGGCGGGGGGGATCGGGGAAACGGCTAGCGATTGGTTGAAGGGAAGAAAAGTGGGCTGGCGCGGAAAAATCTTAGGCGTGTGGCGCGAAAGTTAAGATGCTTGGGAAAATTAGCGGACATTCAGTTTTGGGACGTCAACGGAGCGGTCCAACTTAAGAGTGCGGTACGACTCATACGGGAAAAATAGCGTCCGAGCTTGATAGTGCGCTAAGTGATATTCGAGCTGCGATATTAATTAAGATTTGTGAAATTGAAAGTTATTAATAAAGTAAACTATTGCGATCGCAACTCGAATCCGTTAACAGAATGAAGTATTCTGGGGTACATCGGCGGAAACGAGTCACGGTGACAACAAAACCCTATGTACCTTTCAACAGACTTCGGTCTGGATGATCTTTGATTGTATTTAATAAGATCGGCGTTTTACACTATTACGCTAAACAATACACTATCTTCGACGGAGTAATGGGGGAGAGACAGTTGTCTCCCTAGTGAAAGTTGAAGATAGGTCAGACACCATTTAGCTGGAGGTAGACCCGTATGACCCAGTCCAATCTCGAGTCTATCTCCATACATACAGTGTAGTGATAGGAAAATAACACACTGAGTATACTGGCTCGACTGATAGAACATTTAGGAGTTAGTTGCTTTCAGGGGCAATGCGACTCTCACCACACACCACGAATTTAAATTAAATGAGGCTTGGCCTAGTTTGCAAGGTACACAAGAGGGACTGTTAGTTCGACAAAATATAGGCATTTTCAAGTGAGGAAAGTTGTAGGAATCTATAGGTAGGCGGATATATATATATGGTTAGTTATTAATTCAGACTAATAAGGCAGGGATAATTAAGTTACGGCGCTAAATAAAATTATGATGAAGTGATGTGGGTCCTAGCTAGGCAAGTAATCTGTTACCGCAGGCCGGTAAAATTCTAATTGTTTTCCTAAAGTTGTTACCAATTAATTATTCATTTTAAATAATTAACAGAAGTATGATAATATCGTACCATCATTACTTTGGAGTACCTAAAAGTCTAGACTGGTTTTCTATTACAAGAAAATACTAAAAAGTTATAGCAAATAAGCTTAGTCGTACTGTGATGTTTGATTTCTAACACTGATATGACCAAACAGGCATTTGTTAGCTTTCCCTGGGATGCAATACGATCTCACATGGCTATACTCTTCAAAGTATGGAAAATTTTACATCCGATACCTTAGCAAAAATAAGCTGATACAAACTGAACAACTAAAACCAGTTTAGAACCTAGGATAAGTCGTTGAAAGAAGACATTGCAAGCTATGAGCTTCTAATAATCTGAAACATAGAAATAATTGATTGATAACAACCAGCTAATTAGCCTGACAATGGTCTACTAATACCATTTGAATAGACCTCTTAAGATATGTAAGTACTTACTTCTAATAATATGAAACATAGAAATATTTGATGGGAACAATCTAATCAATCAGACTAATACCTAGTACAGTCTAATTTATACTTATTAAAGTGAGTAAAAGATAACTTCTAAATGTAATTTATTTAATGATTAACAGTGATAATTAACTACCTACTAAAGGTATACTAACTATGATTTAGTAGTCTATCAAATTAACCACTCAGTCTGGGAGACAGAGGGTGTAAGTTAATGGAAAAATAATTAACTACATTCACTCCCTAAAAGTCAGGGATGTTGAATAAATTAGGCATCTTTCAATAAACTTGAGATGTATTTATACTTTATAAGATCTGTATAATGAACACTAAGAGTAATCCAAAGTAATTTACTTCAAATGATAGTATTCTATTTCAGTTCACTTCCTAAAGTCAAGGATATTGAATGAATTAAACATCCTTTAATAAACTTAAGATGTGATAATCTGCCAATGCAGCCAAGCCAATGTAGTTATATTGGAGCTTTACAGGACTTGTATAATAAATACTAAGAATAAATAAAAGTAGTTTTACCTGTATTAATAGCATTCTACTTTAGCCACCGCCTGAATTGGCGTTTTATTAAATTATCCACCCTTTACGGAACTGAATATAAGTTATTGCATTGAATAATTAAGTTCTTAATGTGAAAAGGATATTTGGATGATAGCAAGCCTTGAGATAAACTCTATTGATTTATGTGGAATAATAAGAATTTAAATTGCTAACACATAGTGCATAATGTAAAATGAAATTAAATTTGAGGAGAGATGTAAATTCTCAGTTAAAGAATTAAAGGCACAAGCTAATAATTAAAGTTAAAGCCAATGTGTCGGAACTGTAATTAAACCATGAGATGTACAGTACGCTATGGAGCGGTGGTGGGGCTCATAAATTGCACCAGGCTTCTTATGTATCATGCTACTGATAATAAATAATAATACCTACAAGCTAAGCTATCATCTGATTACCTTTGAGTGGTTACAAATCTTCCCCGCAGCTGCAGTGAAGGATTTAGGTCACAGTTCAGACGGAGTCATTGCTAGGCTACACATATTTATGTTATGATTTATAGACTGGTAGGTAATTAGGTCAGGAGAAAATAATTTAACACAGGGATAAGCCAATTACTAAACTTTCACGAAAGAACTTGAGTTACTTAAATGCGGTTAACAACGGAGGGTTCACTAGACGATCTGGCCAAAATAGTAGTTATTATAATATTACATTGCTTGACTGAAATTCACTGCAAATAGAATTAAGCTATGCTAAGGTTCCATCTTCATACAAACGCTACACACTCTACAAAACTCCAGACACAACCATTAGATTGTAGATAAATTAGGTTAATTAGTTTTAAGAATTAGATAATAAGTTAAGTTAAGGTAAAGCGGCGATGATGTGTGTATGTATTATAAGCTAGCTAGGCATATAGGTGTGAAAGGCATTAGATTTAGGTTTAGATTTAGGTGTAGCAATTTAATGTTGTGGGGAGGTTACATTACCTAATGATTCGCGTAACGTTTTTCGTCATAAAAGGAATAAAGATGATGGTGCATCATTTAAATTGTCATAATCATCGTTTGTTATAACGCTGACTGGAACAACGTGTTTACTCATAATTTAATTTTGTATTAACATTCTTGATATAATCAACTGGAAAATAACGACCATTTCAAAATACTTTTGACAGATGATAGGGATACATTTTTAAGAAATGCTCCACTTACCAATTAAGAAAGGATAAGAATAGAATGTAATTTGTCAGACCTAATAGGGTCGGAGGCAGCGATCTATTAAAACATCTTTCAAGCACTTTTACAGGTTTTTCATTTATACACTTAAAAAATTGAATTTTAAAAGATTATTATAAGATTGATCCGTATCGTGTAGCACACTAAAAGAATACTACCACCCCCTCTCTTCCTTTGGGTGTCGTAAAAGGCGACTAACCGACTAAAGACTACACATAACAGCCTAAAGCGGCGATGGGCTCACCACCAGTCACGCGGAGCACATCTGCATCGCTATTTGGTGAAATGTGGACTATGGTAGAGGACTGCTTTTGCAGTCCTCATTGCCTAGTCTCTGACGAACCTTTATTCGTGATTATATGTATGCTATTTATGTAAAAGATTATAATAAGATTGAGCCGTGTCGTGTACCAGCTCACTAAAAGAATGCTACCACCCTTTCTTTTCAATTTGGTGTCGTAAAAGGCGACTAACGGACTAAAGACTGCACATACATCCAACAGTATAGAGCGGCGATGGGCTCACCAAATATCACGATGAGCACATGTACAGTTCTAATTAGGTGAAACGTGGCTGTGGCAGTGGACTGCTTCTGCAGTCCCCATTGCCTAGCCTCTGACTAACCCTTAGGGGATAATAGTCATGAATCTATATATGTATAATAAGTTTTTCAATTCTTTAAAGAAAGGTCTGGGCCTCCTTTCATAAAAAAACTTACAGATATATGTCGTCCTGCATCAACATTGTATCAATTTAACGTTTCCAGATCTGCCAACAAAAATTGGACAGCGCAGAGTTTTGAGATTTATTTAAAAACGAAATGGTATCGAATTTTCCGGTAGAAGAGATACGTAAAATTGAAGTCGGTTAATCTGTTACCACCGGGGAACTTTATGCAAAATTGTGCGATCCAAATCTATATCAATCATATTATTATCTTCATGGTATCAAATCTGCAAAATTTGTATGTCTCAGACAATATATCTATCTAGGAAATTATGAGAACAAGTTATGTGTAATGTATTAAACCTGTTTTGCGACAGTTGGTGATAAAATATTCACTTCAAAATTTTCTATTTTTAAGTAAGTTTGACACTAAAGTCGATATCGCACTTTCTTTCCAATAATAAATAGTAAGTATTCTAAAAGTAAGATATACCTTATTGTCTATTTTGTTTTTAATCTAATATTTTTTATTAGAGTAAAGTGTTTAGTGTGTGTTTCCAAACATGCTGCCCGATTCTGGGAAAGTTCGTAACACATTTTGCCCGACCTGTCACTTATACCCAGGACCTCCGACCTCGAGCCGAGCGTTTTGTCACTCGACTTCATGGTCAATAACATTAACATTAACTATGTGTCTCGTTGTCTTGGAGAATCCGATATATCGACACGACCGTGACCAAACTTGTTCGAGACGCATGCAACGTTGCTTTATTATATATTACTCATCATCATCATCATCATCGTCAGCCATAAACATCCCACTGCTGGGCACAGGCCTTCCAAACGTTGGCCCAATACAGTAGAGTAGGTTTTACTACTGCATTTTACGACAACAACCGAAATCAACTTTCCTTGCATTCCGAAAGAGGAGCTCGAGATGTTTTTTAATTTGGCCACTAGTCTCGGCATTGCAAAAGTTACTTAACAGACAAGATCTCAATACGAACGCCTTTATCCGCTGTGAGACTTTACTCATAGGCAACAAAGAGCATGATAACAATACCGATGAAGAAAATCTCTCTAATCATAAATCGCTTTCAAATTGATTTTATTAGTTCCGACGGGTTACAGCATAAAATTGACCATTGTGCCCGTAACCGGCACGCCTACTCCTGTATTGATCCATCCGCGTGTCGTTGTGATCCGAGTGTCTTTATTGTGATATCGTAATGTCATTAAGCAGCATAAGCGCGTGTGGATTTAATAAATAACTTATACAGAGAGCTCGCCGGCGAACGAATGAATGAGATAATTCTATTGTCGTTTATGGTATGCCTATCTGCTATACCTACATATATTTATTGTATGGTACGTTGTACAAAATACATTAATGTAATAAACGTCGTGGAATCGTTGTCATGGCGGCAGGTTGTTTCGAAGGGTTCAAGTACTTAGAAGGAGTCATTTAGGAAATACAGAAATTTTGTTATATCTCGTTGGTGATACATTATTTCATGGGAACCGTGTTTCCAACAGTTCAGCTCCTAGACCGAGTCACTTAGGAAATATAGTATTTTCATTGTATCTCGTTGATGACACATTGTTTTCAGGAAGGTTGTTTCAAGGCTTCATGTAACAGAACGAGTCTGTAACCAAACACAGTATTTTGAATTGTATTCCGTCGGTAATAGTTACATTGTTTACTTTCACAGCACAAACACGAGAGCCGAATAATGTAATGAAATGAAAATGCTTACAAATACAAAAGCTATAGTAGTAGGTAGTCCTGTTAATAATTGGTGACCATGTTTAGCTTAAAACAGTTTTATAGTTTGCTAAATTCAACATACTTTAGAAAATATAAAATGTGAAATGGGAAATAAACGAATACATTTTGAAACATGCTCCAACTCGAAGATTGATGATGCAAAAAAGCTCACCATTATGCGGACTTTATATAAATCAGACACACAAACTTTCTGGACATCTTTAAGAAATCCAAGCTCCGACTTAGGTCATTAGTTAACACTTATTCGGAGCATATTAGAGATGAATGAACTAAACTTGGTCGGTATGCTAACCTATTCTGCATTTCCTCGGCAGTGCCGTCCTATTTTGCATTCATGCATTTCAACTATTTCTGTTTGTAGGCGGATTTTGAGTTGCTTTAATTACATAAGTAAATCTTATTTTACGAAAACTAGCATACGTTTTAACTTTCTAAGAGGTGAAAGATAACGTTGGAGTACATAATTAAAAACGTCGACAGCCTAACGGGGAGATGCTTCCGTTGAATGTTTGCGAATTTAATTAATCCTTATTAACAGTGTGTTCATTTATTTGCTTGTGGGAAGATTTACAGTCAAAATATCAACTGTTGAATAGCAATATGAATAAACCAATGCCGTTTACAAATGGCTTCATATATAATAGGTTATCTTCGAATATTTAAGATAACATAGTAGTAAAATACTTTGCAAATAATGTGATAAACTCATTTTGTGCGAAAAACCAAGCAACATCTGCTTACGTCATTTAATAATATTTAAGTGAATAATAATGGATTCGCAGTACAATATTTTTGCGCGAGATTTTTCTGAACTTAAGTGGCGGTGGCCCCGCCCCTTGCTTACGGAAATGACAGTCGTTGGACCAGAAAAGTTCTAAGTGGCGACCGTGTGTCAGTAGAAGCATTGTAACTAGGCTTAGAGGTCAACATGGCCGACCGATTGTACGTGACACGAGCGTGGCGCAACCGGGCTTAATTGAGGCTGATTTAATGCAGTTGATGGCAATTCTATTTGTTTCTGAATAAAAATAAATTTCTGGTAGCGGATTCATTATTTCATTAACGAATACTGGCGACCTATCTCTTCTCTTAAGTGTCGTAAAAAGCGACTAGCGGACCAAAGATTGCACATACATCCAACACCATAAAACAGCGATGGGCTTACTACCTGTTACGCTAAGTACATGTGCAGTTATCATTAATTTGGTAAAACGTGGTAGTGGACTGCTTTTACTGTTCTCATTGCCTAGTCTCTGACTAACCCTTCGGGGATAATAGTTGTGAATTTATATTATGTATGTATGTATGACAGTCGTTGCTGCAGAAAAGTTCTAAGTGGCGACCGTTTGTAGCAAGAAGCATTGTAACTAGGCTTAGGGGTCAACTGGGTCGACCGATTGTACGTGACACGAGCGTGGCGCGACCGGGCTCGATATCCTTGATTGAGGCTGATGTAATGTAGTTGATGGTAAATAATTATGTTACGCTCCTTTGTTAGACACAAACGAATCGTAACAGCGCGCAGTGTATCAAACACTAGCTGTCACTTTAACAGGTTTCAAAGTAAACTTTTGTGTTTTAACAACAGCCCATGAATTCGTCCGCGTGAATGTCCGCATGGCGTATCTTTTTTTTTTTAAAACCGGTCATACTCCTTGGTCACATTTTAAAGAAAAACTCTGTTCAAAATATTTCAAGGTCCAAGAGTTAGGGCTGGGCGTAGAACAGACAGACAGAGCACTCACTTTTTACAATTTATAAACTTTTTCTTTTACTTATACGTATACCTACCGATACAACAAACAAATTAACAAAAATCTAAGAATGTGTGCTTGCTTATTTCTCAAAAAAAAATAAGCTTCCTCTTATTGCCCTAACGTAACGTTACCAGAATAGTTTCGACTCTTCCACTACAAGTGTAGGCGAATTTCATTTCGCTTCGGCGCCGGGGCGCCTCGTTGCGAAAATTGAATGTTAAACGAGCACGCTCGTTTCAATTTCCAAAATTACGCCCCCATAGACGGATGGGATGCGATAAAAACATCTGAGGAGATCTGGCCGCATTCCGCTTTTAGGCATTCAACGCAATTGCGCTGCTTCGCGCCTCAGTACCTATATACGAAACACGATGTTTTGTTATTCCAAGCAACTGCAAAAGATAGCGTGTAGGGAAATGCTTAATTAATTTTACTCTGTTTTGGAGCGCATTGAGAAATAACGAGAGCGCTGCAGAGGCAAATTACTTGTCATAATTTTTGAAAGAAATTAAGTATGTATATAAAATACAAAGGTTGCTATATACATAAGCGTTCCAACATCGACTGTTTAAAATGACTGTTATATATTGCAAGTCACCCGTGGAAATGACTCACATTGTTGCCGATGAAAATATCGCGTCCTTCGGTTGTATTTTCATCACACTAAAACGGTTTGTGTAAACAGGACACGGAACGCGTCACCAAAGGCGGTTTTTCAAGTTACATATCGGATGTAACGCGACCGTTTTAGTGTTTTATTTAGGGTTTTTTCAATTTTTGTTTGGTTTGTTTTCATCAAATATTATAATCCTACTAACATTATAAATGCGAAAGTTTGTAAGTATGGATGGATATTTGTTACTCTTTCACGTAAAAACTACTGAATGGATTTGGATGAAATTTGGCATACAGATAGTTTATAACCTGGATTAACACATATGATACTTTTTATCTAGATATTCCCACGGGAACGGGAACTACGCGGGTGAAACCGCGAGTGGCCGCTAGTAATTAATAAAAACGAATCATACACTTTTGATATTGCATATATTTTGTGACGTGTTTTAGAATAATAATGTTCAATGTTTTATATTTTAGCGTTTTATTAACGCTTAAATATACTTAAGTAAAATTTTAAACACTGAAAAAAGACGACAACCTCAGGCGGGAATCGAACCACGCACCTGCCGCATTCCGGGCGGCTGCCTTAACCACTTGGCTACCGAGGTCTGGCTTTCAACCGTCGAAATTTGTCAGTGCTTGATGCTTATGTTTTTAGTCAACATTGCTTCATCAAATCTTAGAAGTTTTCACCTCTGAGGTCCGAAAGAAATATTTTTACAAATATTTGAACATTCGGTTAAGATGAAGCTGCGATTATAGATTAATGTTTTATATTTTAGCGTTTTATTAACGCTTAAATATATATTTAAGTAAAATTTTAAACACTGAAAAAAAGACGACAACCTCAGGCGGGAATCGAACCACGCACCTTCCGCATTCCGGGCGGCTGCCTCAACCACTTGGCTACCGAGGTCTGGCTTTCAACCGTCAAAATTTGTCAATGCTTGATGCTTATGTTTTTAGTCAACATTGCTTCATCAAATCTTAGAAGTTTTCACCTCTGAGATCCGAAAGAAATATTTTTACAAATACTTGAACATTCGGTTAAGATGAAGCTGCGATTATAGATTAATGTTTTATATTTTAGCGTTTTATTAACGCTAAAATATAAAACATTAAACGTCGTTAAACATTGTATTTCTAATGAAACACGAAAGTTTCGAAGTGTTTATTTATTTTAGTTTAGTTGGAGTACTGATGAGGTTGCAAGCGCCTTCGGTAGAACTAATCCCTACAGATGGCCCTAGTTAGCGGGACAAACTGATACATTGATGTCACTCTTGAAGCGAAACACTTTATTTGACTTTCTCGATCTTTTCCCGTTTTTAACAATTTCGATTGATTGTACCGCCACCATTATAAAACATACAGTTCTAAAATTCATATATAATAGAGTTAAACATATTATCTAATGACTCTTAAAGACAGAAACATGATTAGTAATACTTCACTAGATAGAAAAAAAATTCAAAGATAGCTCTATCAACATTTTAAAAGAGCTGTAAGTCAGACAATACATTAATAAATGATTTAATTTTTTTACCAATAGAAGAAACTTTTTATTATCTAGTGAATGCAAAAAGTACATTTTTTTTATTTCACTTATTTTTTCCTTGAAAGGCGAAAACCTATAAAACGCGCCTATTCGCTGATACACCCATCCCGTACCGTCGTCGTACCGTCGAGAGAGCGAGAGAGAAGCGCTCGGAATACCTCGCTAGGATTTTGCAAAGCTAATTTCTTAATATTATCTCTAATAATAACCTATTGCGAGTACATATTTTATTCCATCTTTGAAAAATTAGGTGTTTTTATGCGCCTAATAATAACTAAGTATTGTAATTAATATTACGTATAAATATATTATTCCATTTTTTCAAAACTACCATAGATTGTTCGGCACAAGTACCTACGAATAAACTTTAATAAACTGTAGGAAAACAAAACATAACAATGTCATACCATTCGTGCTTAGCTCAACTTTGTAAATTTAATTCACTCTTGCTGCTCCACTTAAACTTCTATTGTAAATGTACAAATTAAGCTATTACAAAGTTGTTATTACTTGGAAGAAGAATTGCGTTAACCAACTTCAGTTGCCAACGGTACTGCGAGTTCTCGGCCTGAATGGTATTCGTTTGTGTAACCGTAATAGTTTTTATTGTTTGTGAAGAACTTCAATTATTTCTTTATGGTGCCTTTCATAAGTAACCAGTTGTTTCCTGTGACTTCCTTGCAAGGACTACACTACCCCACAGGAACCTGTTACCGGGATTAAACAATCCCATATTTAGGTTGGGTCCTGGTCTGTCTATGTGCTAAATTCGTTCAGCTGATCGCAATTGATGAGCTTACCTTTAGCGTAACGAAAGATTAGACGGCGGTCTACTACTGTGCGTTTTTCACGAAATTTCTTGGCTTGAACTACAGTGTTGTGAAACCAGCTGTCGGCGGCGGTATTTCCGGACCGTTACGACTTAGGGATCTTCAAGAAACGAACAAACGAACTTCCTTAAGAGGAACACTACGTCGAAGTGGCATGCAAAATTCTCATACAAAACACAGAAAAACGACGTTTCGTAGTCCCCTGTTTCCTCCTTCAGAGCTGGAGCAATTTTCATTACTTTTCCAACATAATGGACTGCGCCGATAATCTGTTAGAGTTCACAAAATATTTGGGTGAATTTTATTTATATTAATTATATATATAAAAAATATAAAATATAAAAAATATATTTTAATTATAGAATCAAATAACGTTGAATCCGTCTTTGTCCTTGGTGATTTCAACGCACATCCAGGTGAGCTTTTTTCAGTTGAACTTTTAAATTTTTGCTCTGAACAGTCCTGGTGTTGTGTTGACATGGATTGTCTTCCTGTAAGCACATACACATTTGTGAGTGAGGTGCATGGCTGTCGGAGATGTCTTGACCACTGCGTAGTGACAAGTGCAGCTAAATCGACTGTTGTTGCCGCGGAAGTTATTTATGATGTTTATTACTCTGATCATTACCCATTATCAATTGAATGTAATATTGCACTGATTAAGCCTAAAATTATGTATACAAGTACTATCTTAAATAAGGCAATGTAGGGGGAGAGAACCAGTGAACAAATAGAAAAATATACTAAATATTGTCATACAAAGCTTAGAGAAATAGATTTTCCTAACAGTTTTTGTAAATGTGATAACTGTTTGTGTACAAACATGGAACATAGGCAGTTATTAGAAGTAATGTATCGATATATGGTTTGTATCTTGTGAGAAGCCGCTGAATGTACTCACAAAATGGTTCACATTAAAAATAATAAAAATGTAGTAGGTTGGAATAAGTATGTAAGCAGTGCACACCGGGAGGCTCGGTATTGGTATCAGTGGTGGTTAGTTTATAAGAAACCTAACTCAGGTTTCATCTATGAAAGTATGTGTAAAACGAAGAGAAATTTCAAACAAAAATTAAGGTACTGTTTGGACCATCAGCAACAAATAAAAATGGATATAATAAATAGCCAAAAATCACGCTGATAAGAATTTTCGTAAATTTTAGATAAATTCTAACAAATTGAACTCAAAACCGAGCGCCCAGATTTGCGTAGCTGGTGAACATGAACCGTCAGCGATCGCTAATGTATTCCGGCGTCAATTCAGAGTTAACTCTCCGCTTCTCCCATCGGAAAATAACTCCATTTCTGAGACAGAGGCTCTGGCCTGTCAGTCAAAATTACTTCGAAACAAGTCTCAGCGGTTGTTAAGAATATGGTATGAGGTAAGTCGCCCGGTCAGGACGGCCTCAGTGTGAATCATCTGAGGCACGCAGGAGTGCATATGTTTAGAGTGCTCTCTCTATTCTTTAACCTTTGTATTAGTCATAGCTATCTACCTGACCAACTTATGTATACAACTGTGGTTTCGATCATTAAAGACAGAGCGGGTGATATCTCAGATACTCAGAACTACAGGCCTATTTTGCTAGCTTACATCATAGCCAAGGTGCTGGACGCTCTCCTTCATGACATCTTGGATAATCACATTAAACTACATGACGCTCAATTCGGCTTCAGACCCAATTTATCCACTGAAAGCGCAATCCTGTGTCTCAAACAGACCGTCCAGTACTACAAGGATCGTAAAACACCTATTTACTGCTGTTTCTTGGACTTATCAAAAGCATTCGATCTCGTGTCATATGATGTCTTATGGAAAACGCTAACCGAAACTAGTTTACCTCCTGAAATAATTTCTGTTTTTAAATTTTGGTATATAAATCAAAGGAACAATGTAAGATGGGGCGGTGCTTATTCGGATGTGAACAGATTGGAGTGTGGGGTGAGGCAGGGGGGGTTGAGCTCACCCAAGCTCTTCAATCTGTACATGAACAATCTGATCGAGGAGCTGAGCAATACCGGAGTCGGTTGTCACATCGACGGCGTTTGTATTAACAACATCAGCTACGCGGACGACATGGTGTTGCTCAGCCCTTCGATTGAAGCACTGCGCAATTTACTAGGAATATGTGAAAAGTATGCGCTGGATCATGGACTCAAGTACAACTCAAAAAACAGCCAACTTTTGATTTTTAAGGCTAAAAACAAGGGCTATGAATCGGTTTCATCAGTTGCGCTTTATGGATCACCGTTGAGTAGAGTCACTAAATTTAAGTACCTAGGTCATTGGCTCACTGAATCTATGTCTGACGATATAGACATTAAAAGGGAGCGCAGGGCGATTTGTGTGCGCGGTAACATGCTGGCTCGGAGGTTCGCACGTTGTAGCAAACAAGCTAAATTAAGAGGCCTATTACATCTCGACTGTGATTTTTGCGTAAAATGGCCAACTTTGGCGGTATGGATCTCAGAAACAAAATTACATTAACAATTATGACTTATTGAATAATGTGGAATAGCTATTGGAATAGTGCTTAGCGGCCTCGCTTTTAGTAAATTTTGCTTAACCTTTTAATTAAACCCAAAATTGCAGAGAAAGATTTTTATAAAGTGCGCGAAGGCACTTTTTAGAGCTCATCGATTGAACTACTGTTCTAAACAAGTGAAATAAAAAAAATATAATTTTATCTCTAATATAGTCGAATAGTGCGTAGAAGCCTTGGAATTTTTAGATATCATTGATTTTATATAGGAAAAAAAACTTATTCTAAACCAAAAAACTTCGAAAATAGCTATAAGTTAACTGTGAACATCTCCTATCTACGATAATATTATTGAGCAAAATGTATACCAGAGTAATTGTTACTTCATGAGGAATAAAGATTTTATAATGAATTTATTATCCTATTTCGATAAAAATGATAAATACAACTGCAAAATTACTACAAAATGCAATGCGCCGGCCGTCCGAATTCAACTTATGCTCACAGAATGGAGATTTGTAATATTAAGCACAAATTTACTATCCTATTTCGATAAAAACGATAAATACAACTGCAAAATTACTACAAATAGCGAAAATGGGCATTTTATGCAAAAATTACATTCGAGATGTAATAGCCTAGAGCATACTGTCAAACGTTCTACTCGTGCAGCCTCTGGATCAGTTTCACGCAGCGTGCATACAGCGCTCTGCGGGTGCAGTATAACGTCGCCTTCGGGATGCTTTTTGGGTTGCCGCGATACTGCAGTGCCTCGATGATGTTCGCAGAGACGAGGAGCGATTGTTTTTATACAATAATAAGAAAGCGTTGTGCCTCACTGCTAAATCGTTTTCGTGGCACTTCGAACAGCATCCTGAATACACTTGCCCAGCGTTGGGACTCACCACTGTTGGAACGGTGGTTGTGCCTTCATGCTCCTGCACGCAGGCACTGAATGTTTATTATTTTTAGTTTTTGATTTTATTTTTAAACATACTAACATAGGTTAAGACATAATTGTTACTAACAAAATAATAGGAAACAGGGGACTACGAAACGTCGTTTTTCTGTGTTTTGTATGAGAATTTTGAATGCCACGTCGACGTAGTTTAAAGGCCGGCAACGCGTCTGCGATTCCTCTGGTTTTGCCTGCTTGTTTGCCTGCTTCTTCTAACGAACTGTATTTTTAATTAATTAATTAATTTTATAAGATGCAACGTAAACCTGTTCCAGTGGCATAACATTTTTTGTATGATTCTAGTTTACAATAAAAAATTGAATAGTCGAATTGGTAAAAGAAAGTTTTAGCTAATATTATGCAGCTTCAGATATGGGTAAGAGGTTTAAAGGTTTTAAACATAAAAACACAAAGATCCTACTAAAAAGTAAGAATAAAACGCAAAGGCCAACCTACTATCAAAAAAATTAAAACGAAACCAAAAAAATAAATTATTTAAATAAAACTAAAACATGCAAAAGAAAAAATAACGCGAACTAAAAAGAAAAAAATATTTATAGTGACATTTTTCATACACAGGGTAACGTTGAACGTTTATATCCCTGCCTCCCGGGGATGTTAGTCCAAGACAAGTGTCCAAGTTTATTATAGGTAGGTTCTAGTGACTTATTTAAATAAATATAGATCTTTTCAAAATGTATAATATAAGGTCCGATTCGTCACACTCTCTTTCAAAATAAGTTTAAATACGTTTACCATTTAATTCACCCATAATTCAATAACGGTGGCACCTCGATTTCAAACAGCTGTGATCACATCGTGGGGAGATATTAACTAGAAAAATTACTTGGCAAGTGCCGTGCTAGTTGGCTGCCAACTACATAATAGCTTTAAAAGATGCCTCGCGCGACGCGGAACACGTGTGGAGTGTAGCAGAAACTTTGACTTTAAGGCGCAAACGTGTACTTTGTTTTTTAGCAAGATAAATATTAAAAGACAAAGTCAAAACTGTTGTCAATATTTGGGTATTTATTATGTCCGAATTATTAACAGTCACCGATGTAGTTTTTAAATTCATCATTCATGACAAAGATTTTTTATTTTACAGGTCACATGCTATGTTACATTGTTAAGAAGAGTCAATTAATAGTGTAACAAAAAATAAGTTTTTGGCCACACATACTTTCAGGTCTTTAATATTTTCAGACACACTTTTATAATATGTTAATAATAATAATAATTGAATCAGAGGTGCCGTACTATAAGTACGCACCTGCGCCAGTTCTCGAAAATGGTCATGCAACGCTCTACTGGGATCGCTCTATCATCACGGACAGGACTATTGTCGCTAATAAGCCTGATATCGTGGTGATCGACCGATCTCAGCGCCAAGCAATATTGGTTGATATCACCATACCTCATGACGAGAACCTCGTGAAAGCCGAGAAGGACAAGCTCAGTAAGTACCTTGACTTGGCTCACGAGGTTACCGCCATGTGGGATGTGGATTCAACCATCATTGTACCGATAGCCGTTTCGGCACACGGCCTTATAGCGAAGAGCCTCGATCAACACCTAGAGAGGCTCTCGCTGAAAGGTTGGGTCAAGGGTCAGATGCAAAAAGCAGTACTCTTTGACACGGCACGTATTGTCAGGAGGTTCCTCACTCTGCAGCCCTAACCACCGATAGCTTGGGTCTATCCCCGCTGCCGGTGGCAACCTAGGTTAAGTTTTTTATAATATTTTATATTGTAAATAGGTTTTTATATAAAATATTGTAAAAAATTAAACTTAAGAATTATGTTAAATAAAGAGGATAATAATAAATAATAATAAATAATCTTTATTCGTGTTTATACAAAGTTTTCAAATTCTTGTTTAACGTTAATAACTACAGTTAGTCGAAGACTGTGTTGTAGTCATT
Organism: Scoparia ambigualis; assembly: GCA_963921215.1. Taxonomy (NCBI): domain Eukaryota; kingdom Metazoa; phylum Arthropoda; class Insecta; order Lepidoptera; family Crambidae; genus Scoparia; species Scoparia ambigualis. The sequence goes on along the minus strand of OY992522.1, from coordinate 23,240,968 downwards.
AGCGCCCACCTCGAGCAATTACTTAACACAAAGATTAACAAAGAAAATTAATCATAATATACAACTACATGCCATTGAGTTAATATGTACTACGTACTAGAGAAGACATCTCAACTAGATTGTTTGCAACACGCGTTAGAGCCAGCTCGCTCCACCTCTATTAGTCTGTGGTAGGCGCTAGATGCAAATACGTGTGTAATTCTGTGTTCTGTTTAATAAAAATATGCCTTCATGTGTGCTAAGGTACTATTTAAAAAACTCAGGAAACACAAATAAAAACAATGCAATCACTTTTCACCTGTAAGTACCTACGCATTAAATTAACGTTTTAACATGCATTTGACTAACTATTTTATCAAATCGCCAGCCATGAAGCTGCGGCCATGTTTCGGCAATAGCATTGCATAGAGTAACAATATTTCTGTTTTGTGCAGATGTGACACTTTTAACGCTTTATATGAAATAATTACTAGAGTTGGAATTATGATGGCAGTTTGATTGGGGATTTCGTTAGAATTATTATACTTAGAATATTTTTCAATTTTTGATAAGTACTCCCAAAAATTTTTTTCTGAAATAAAAATTAAACGAAACGGCATAAACTTACTAAACTTGTATTATTCCAAGGAAATCAAAATATTTTGTTACCATTGAAATACTTTTTTTATTTATTTCTCATACCTATATTGGACTCAAATACGATTTTTAATCTCATCTCAATAATGCTTGAAAAATTTGAGCATCTGAATATTTGATACTCAGTAATATTTTTACACGTACCTACTTAAATAAATATTTTTCTTAAATAATTGAAAAAGATTTTTATCATTGTTATGAAATATTTTAATCAATTATTTACTTACTTTTATGTTTGGCATTAATTTACTTAATTTCATTAGTCACTCACTCACTCAGTTAAGCCAGGCACCACGGTACAAGTATCATTGTAGCTGTGCACAACTGCTCATTTATTGTATGGGACGTCTTCTCTAGTTCATTTATCTCAATGCTACAAGCATGAGTTTGTATGAGAGAGTGTTGAAGTGTGAGTGTGTATTGTGTGTGAGTGTGTATTGTGTGCAAGTGTGTATTGTGTTTGAGTGTAGTGTATGTGTGAATTTATTTAATTAGAGACTCAACATCATCATACTCCAGGCTAAGAAGTCACTCGTTCAACACAAATTTACATTCACGGAGAGACAATTTGTAAATATATAATTTATAATTAATTTTGTTATATAATGATGTTGTTAGTGAAAAAGGTTTACTACCACTGCCAGTTTAATTACCCAATTTCGCTTCTTAAAAAACGGAGTATGGACATTTTATGCCTTTTGTCGCATAAAGTCCACTATATCAAAACGTCCACTTTAAAAAGTCCACTATATCAAAATGTCCACTCTATCAAAACGTCCTCAATATCAAAACGTCCACTTGAAAAAATCCTATTATCAGAATGACCACTGCACTAAATTGTCATTTCACCAAAATGCCAACTGTATTAAAATATCAACTCTATTTATTATAGAAGCGAGAGTTTGAGTGTGCGCTAGCTGCCCTACTCTTGTAGGTCACGTGAGAGGTTAGAAATTTAAGACAATAGTTAAGCGCAACGTAGCGATTGTCTTGAATATCGAGGTTATTTTTTTTTATTAGACAACAGAAATACTAGCTGCTCTACTCCTGTAGGTCACGACAAATTGTCATGAATTTCGAGGTTAGTTAGAGTTAGGTTTAGTTTTAATTAATACCAAATTGCAAGGAATGGATCGCAATTTACATGCAAAGTTATTTTGATACAGTGGACATTTTGATAAAGTGGACGTTAAGAAGAATGGACATAATTATACTATGGACATTTCAATACCGTGGACGTTTTGATACTGTGGACATTTTGATATAGTGGACTTTATGAGACTAAAGGACTTTCTGTTGCTGACAGAGGACACCGTCGCGTCACACAAAAACGCGGTTGCAGTGTACGGTAGCGGCAACTGAACGCACTTCAAGTCGCGTTTTTGTACGATTGTGTCCCGTGTCGGCGACAGAAACTGTCTACGTTTGCGAAGCGCAAACCGGGAATTTAATCAACTAAGAAACAAAAAACTAGGACTTCTTGGCGGGAAAGTGAAGCGTCATGTCTGCAGTTTTGTTGTAATTCTTTTTATTCTCGAACTTTAATGTAGCAATTATTCATAACGCATTTTTTCATAATCGTAATTTTTTTTATTTGCAAAGTTTAATGTAGCGATTTTTTATAAAGCAATATTTTATGGTCGCGTTTATTTTGATCGCTTAAATTACCAGTAGCTTTTTTTATTATCTGCAAATATTTTCAACAGAATTTTTTCGCAATTCACATTTTTTTATTGTATGAAAGTTTTCTGACATAAGAACCAATGTAAAAGAATAAAGTTACTGGTAATTTAAGCGATAAAAATAAACGTGACCATTAAATATTGCTTTAAGAAAAATCGCTAAAATAAGTACACTCACGACTATTTTCCCCAAAGGGTTAGTCAGAGACTGGGCAAATAGGACTGCACAAGCAGGCCACGGGCACGGGTCGGGCTTGCGTGGATTCCCTAATCCGCAATTCGTCTGATTATCTTATCTATTACCAGTTCCTTACTTCGTACATATCGCAAATCGTCTTAGTCGCAAAATGTCTAAATTCTAAATTACCAGTTTCTCACTTCGTACACATCGCAAATCGTCTTAGTCGCAAAATGTCTAAATTCTAAAATAAGTATGGATCGGCTTGGGTCGGGCGTGGATTACCCAAAACCTAATTTTCTGAATAATATTTGATTCATATTTCGACTTTATTAAATATAACTTATACATACAAGAAATAACTTTACAACTTATATATGATATACTGTCACTGTGACTAAATACTTGTGTTTCTGTGTATCACAATATTTTTTTTTCATTTTATCTTAGTGTTGTGTTTGTTTTTCTCATTTTTGTTAAAGTTATTCCCGTGTGTATTTTTATTGTTATTTTTTATTTATTTTGTAACTTTCAGACAACCTGTGGGTACTGTTATACTGTATTAGTTTATTTATTGTTTTTGATACCTATTTATCTATATTATTTCCTAACTTAATATGAATATATCTTTAGATTGTAGTGACCCTTTTATATCCTATGCTTCTACCTCTTCTGACTCTGACTCGAGCTTCAAAAGCATAGATCGCCCTCTTAGTGAGTTTCTCGATGATACTTTCTCTGATGTTCGCAAGAATTTTAATGTTGTACATATTAATGCGCAGAGTATTCCTGCCCATTTTCCTGATATGCTTGCGTCATTTGACATTAAAAACTTAGCCGTTGGCGAGTATGCGAGACGGACGTGTTACCGAAATTCTTACGTTAATAATTAAACTGGACCTTGTAGTGCATAAATAAACAAAAAGTGGAATAACATCTAAATACAAAAAGTGATATAAGACGTTCCTGAACCACGAATCTGCTTAGACGGGCTCTTAAATAATCGTCGGAACTCACAGCACCATCATACCTGCACAAAATGGACAAAAATCACTCACCACAGAAAGGAGTCATTAAGTATGGCGATAGCGACCACCTGATAGTGACTCGGACAGTGAGTGCTAGTGGATCACAACCAGACTTAAGACAGCTTAAATTGTTTGATTCGGATAAACAACAAATAACGGTCCGCCCTAAAAGAAAAAACTTGGACGATGACTTAAGTGCTAAATTTGATGCCTTCGAGAGTAAAGTAATGGCAATTTTAACTAACATGGCTGAAACACAAAATGATAAACTGAGTACTATATCGAAGGATGTATCACAAATAAAAAACCAAGTTACAGAAATGAAATTTGTAACAGATCGCTTGGTAGCGAAGCAAAATAAATTTGAGGAGAAGTTAACAAGCATGAGCAACTTTAATAAGGATATTGAGCATAAAGTTCAATCCTTAGAAAGTGACATTAAAACCATTAAGACAACCACCTCAACTCGGGCTTTACAGACAGACTATGAGAGTTTGATCTCCGAATTTCAAGAACGTACCCACAGAGAGAATTTAATTATAAGTGGAATAGAAGAAATCTCTTCTGCAATTTTAGAAGAACGACGCAATCACGATTTGTCCAAAGTAAAAAATTTAATCAAATCTATTGTTCCTGTTTGTGCCGATCCTGACAAAGTGATAAGACTGGGCAAGTATGAAAGCAACAAAAGTCGACCCATTAAGGTATGTTTTTCAACTCCTGAAATCCCTAAGACGATTCTGCGAAATAAAACTTCTTTATTAATAGACCATACCAAAGTTAAAATCTATTAGACGACCTCCTTGGTCGAGTGGTTTGTACACCGGTTTTCATGGTGTCGCCATCTCTGAGGTCCCGGGTTCGAACCCCGGTCGGGTCAATTTAGAAATTATTGTTTTTTAAATTGTCTCGGGTCTGGGTGTTTTCTATGTATAATAAGTATGTATTTAAGTATTTTAAGTATGTTTATCCGTTGTCTAGTAACCATTTAACGAGTTTCTTCGAAGCTTCTCTTGGGCTAGATAATTGGTGTGATTTTAATAAAACTGTAATAATGATTATTTGTATTAACAATAAACAATTTTGTTTGCTTACATATGGTTTTTTATTTTATTACTCTATTTACCAAATTTTTGGAAACTCCGGTACATTCCGGAAGAAATGCATGTCCATGTTATGATATCATGACGCAAGTATCTAAAATCAATATACCTACTCCGACCACTGACCATAACCTACCAAATTGCCGAAAATCATACAAGCTTAAACTAAAACATCAAATCTTTAAAAATACTGTACGCAAACACGGAGTATCGTAAAGCCAGGAAAGTTAGACGAGTTACGGTGTATATTACACTCTATACCACATCAAGTTCATGTCATAGTCTTATCTGAGACTTGGGTAAAATCTGAACCAGAAGCCCAAAGCCTACAACTGCCAAATTTTACACACTACTATAATTTCCGAAACAGAGGAATAGGAGGTGGCGTATCGATATTCGTACACAATGATTTAAAACATAGTTACATAGAAGACATCTCCGAAGATGACAACCATTTTTTATGGGTACACCTGAATAAATTCTCCTTAGATATTGGAGCTGTTTACAAGCCAGAGAGAACTAACAACCCTAATTTTCTTGACACCTACTCACAGCAGCTACTGAAACGGAAGCGAGCAATAGTTTTGGGTGATTTAAATTACGACTTACTTAAAAAAAGCCAAGCAACTACAGCCTACAAGCAAATATTAAAAGAGAGTGGATACACTATTCTAAACAAAAGAGATCCTAAGTACTCTACACGGGAAACATCAACTTCAAAAACGATCCTAGACCATGTATGTTCCAATATAAAAAATAACACCTTTCACTTAGCCTTAGTAGAATCTACAATGTCTGATCACAAACAGATTTACCTTGAGGTACATAGATGTAAACCAGAAAAGGGGAAAAAGGTTGAGTATCAAACGATCAATTACAGCAAACTTTCTGAAGAACTTGAAACTATAAGACTTGGTGAATGTGATGGTGACTATGAGAAGTTCGAAACCTTTTTACGAGAAGCTAGTACTAAAAGCAAGACAACAAAGATAAAAATATTAAACCCTCCGAAAACAGATTGGATTAATAAAGACTTAATTAAAGCTATCAATAGAAGAAATGAAATTGGATACAAATGCATCAGAGCAACAGACGATGAAGCAATAAAAGAAGAATATATTATTGAGAAGAAGAAAGTGCAAAAATGCATACAAAACAGCAAATCGAACTACTATCAGAAACTATTTAAAAGCTGTGTGAATAAGCCCCTTAAAATGTGGAGACTTATCAATAGCCTTAATAACAATAAAGTTAAATCGAATACTCTTACCGATAAACTTATGACAGACGCAGGTCAAATCACAGATCAAACTGAGATATGTGAATGTTTCAACTCGTTTTTTTCTAGCATAGGCTCATTTTTAGCTAAGAATATTCCCGCGTCGTTTCATAAAAAAAAACAGAAACTCAAAATAATCATAAACATAACCGTGAAGATGAGTTTTCTAGATTTTCTCCGGTAACGACCAATGAAATTAATAAAATAATTGCTAACCTAAATTCTAACACAAGTTGTGGTCTAGATGGTATTAGCTGTAGAACTATAAAAAACATAAAATTTTTAATCTTAGACGAGCTTACTAATAATATCAACAAATGCTTAGAAAGAGGCTGCTTTCCAGACTCACTTAAAATAGCTAAAGTTAGTCCAATATTTAAATCAAACAGCAGGACTGATTGCGGTAATTATAGGCCCGTATCTGTGCTACCAATAATTTCAAAAATCTTTGAACGAGTAATTTATAATCAGCTTGAAAAGTATTTGAATTCTATTGACTTTCTATATAACAAGCAGTACGGTTTTCGACCTAAGTCTAACACTATCTCTGCGTGTATCGATCTTACAACTAAGGTTTTTACCTTAGTTGTAAGATCGAAACTTGATCATAAGCAAATAGCTCTAGGAGTTTTCATTGATCTAAAGAAAGCCTTTGATACGATAAGTCACGAATTTCTCTTGCACAAATTGCGTTCAGTGGGTGTGACGGGCATCGTGCTTGATATGCTCCAGTCATATCTTACTAACCGATACCAAATCGTTAAAATCGGTGAGGTCCAAAGTTCAGCAAAATCAATCACATATGGAGTTCCTCAAGGATCTATTTTGGGTCCACTCCTATTTCTTGTCTATGTGAACAGCATTGGTGAACTAAGCCTAAATGGCGAAGTTTCACTTTATGCTGACGACACGTCCCTATTTTACTTTGGTGCAGATATTGTTTCCATAATTAAAGATGCACAAGATGACCTAAATTCTCTGTTTGTCTGGTTCCAGTCTAATTTATTAACAGTAAATATAGCTAAAACCAACTATATTATTTTCTGTGCCAAAAACAAACGGATCTCCGATTTTGAACCTTTGACTATTGATGGCAAGTCTTTGACTCAAGTGAAGGTGGAAAAATATCTAGGACTTACTCTTGATAGTCGTCTATCCTGGAAACCGCATATTGAAAACACTCGTAAAAGAATTTCTGCTCTTATGTCTGTACTTCGCGGCAACATACGCTGCTTCCCTAGGGCCGTTCGATACACCATTTACAACTCCCTGGTGAAGCCTCATCTCGATTATCTAATAGAGGTATATGGTAGTGCTGCTAAAACTAATCTTACAAAACTCCAAACGGCGCAAAATAAAATTGTCAAGCTGTTATTTCACTTTGACTATTTGACTCCAACATCAGAAGTATATAAAAAAACCAGACTTATGTCGTTAGCTCAAATTTATAAATACAATACATGTATACTAGTGCGTAAAATACTAACTAAAACTATACATACTCAATTAATATTTAAAACAAAATCACAATTCCAAAAACGTTCCTTAAGAAGACCTAATGACATACATATAATATCACCTCGAACGAACTATGGCAAGAAAAATATAATGTGTGAGGGAGTTCAAATATATAACAAGTTACCTAGCAATATTAAACACATAAAGTCCTTCACTTCATTCAAAAATAAATTAAAACGCTATTTTCTAGATCACTACTCGGAGTTCACATAAAATCTAATTTATTTTGTGTTTTCAATAACAAAAAAAATAGCAATGTACCTAATAATTCAATAAAAGTAATTGTTACTTAGCTAAACAAACAAAAAAAAAGAATAGGAAAGGAAGGGAATATTCATTGTAATTTAATTGCACCTTTTTACTTTAATAAGCATTAGCGATGGCATCTAATGTCTATCGAGAAGTACGCGGTAGTCACAATGTTATCGATACTTAATTGAGTCCAACTTAGTGGTATGGCTAGCTAACACGTATTTGTATGCATGCTTGCATTTTTCGATATTTTTGTATTAAAATGTAAACAAAATAATAATTGTCTGTAATGTATTGTGTTTTATCTGAAGTGTGAATAAGAAAGTGTGTTGTGGATTTGGATTTCTGATCGTTTGGGAATCTGAAATATTAATTACGTGAGTACCCACAACGTGTTATAAAATTGTTAAATAGGAATAATTTTAACTTATATGTATTTTACTTGTTTTGCATGCTCACTAATGTGTTACTTTTATAATATTTTATGATTTCTTTTGTATTTCTCTTGTAAGTGAATTGTTAAAAATTCTTTTAGAGAAATAAATGTCTTAAACCAAAAAACTTACATGCTATCCTAATTTCTGAAACGTTCCTTAATCCTTGTCTTTCTTCTGTCTCTTACTCTTTACCCGGCTTCCAATTAATTCGTAATGATCGTGTAAGTTCCTCACATGGAGGGGTAGCTGTTTATCTTCGCTCACATATACCTTTTTCTATCCTAAGCCATTCTCCACAGCCACTGCCTTCCAATAGCGGCGAACACCTCTTTATTGAAGTATGTCTAGCCCATACAAAAGTCCTTTTTGGTGTCTTTTATAGCCCTTCTCTTCGTGTTGACTATTTTGAGTCACTCGAACAGCTCATAGAAAATTTTACTTTCTCCTATTCCCACACCATAAATTATGGGTGATTTCAACACGTGTCTTATTAAAGATGATGCCCGGGCCAAAAGACTTCTGTCTGCGGTTAATTCATCTAATTTACATATTCTACCATTAAAGGCTACTCATCACTTTCCCAACTGTACTCCCTCTCTTCTTGACCTCATGATTGTCTCGTCTCCCATCCTAGCTGCAAAGCATGGTCAATATTCTGCAGACGCTTTTTCCTATCATGACCTGGTTTATTTATCATACCGCATTCGTCCACCCAAACCTAAACCAACTGTGCAACTTCACCGTAGTTTTAATAGCATTAATCAAGACCGGCTAATCGAAGATGCTGCAAACATGGACTGGTCGGCTATTTTCTCCTCTCATTGTGTTGATGAGCAGGTCGAACTTTTTAACAAACTCCTCACAGAGCTTTATGACAAACACGCTCCGATCCGACCCGTTAAGATCAAGCATTTCCCAGCACCTTGGTTGACCGATGAGATACGAAAAAAGATGGCAAAGAGAGACAGAACTAAGGCTAAATTCAAACTCGATCCTTCGAATCAGAATGAAATGAAATACAACCATGCCAGAAAGCGATGCAATACGGTGATAAGGGACGCTCAAAGACGCCACATTCATAAATCCTTAGAAAACGAAGATCCAAGTAGGCAATCGAAGTTTTTAAAATCGCTTGGGATCGGCAAATCTCACAACAACAGCTCCAACTTGAATTCAGATATTAATCATCTTAATAGTCACTTCTGCTCTTCTACGTCTATTAATAACTACTGCAAATCTCAAACGTTGCAAAATCTTTCAAATTTGCTAATACCCGATTCCTTTTTTATTTTTCGTCAATTTGCAGATTGTGATATTAAGAGAACAATACTTTCTGTTAACTCTACTGCCGTAGGGGTAGATTCCACCAGTCGGAAAATGATCCTTCCCATCCTTGACGTCCTACTTTCCACAATTACCTATATTCTCAATACCTCTGTCTCAACTGGAACTTTTTCTAAAGCTTGGAAAGACGCAAATGTTACACCACTTCCCAAAAAACCTAAGCAAACCACTTTTTCCGAGTTCCGACCTATTTCCATTCTTCCCTTCCTTTCCAAAGTCCTTGAAAAACTTGTTCACCACCAGCTTAATGCTTACCTCAATACAAATAATCTATTCAATCCTCTCAAGTCTGGACTCCGCAGGGGTCATAGTACAACTACAGCTTTAGTTATGACAGCGGATGACATACGCCAGGGTATGGAAAACCGACAACTTACTATATTAACATTACTTGATTTTAGTAATGCTTTCAACTCTGTAGACTATGACATCCTCCTTGGTGTTTTACGTTCTCTTAACATATCTCCAGCTGCAATTGATTGGTTTCAAAGTTACCTGCTAGGGCGTCGGCAGCGTATCCGGCTTGGAAATTCCTTCTCTGGTTGGCGCGACATTAGTGCCGGAGTTCCTCAGGGTGGCGTCTTATTTCCACTTCTTTTTTATATATTTATTAACTCTATCACTGACTCAATTTCAAGTTCCTATCACCTATATGCGGATGACCTCCAGATTTATACACAAGCTCCTTTATCTGAACTCTCATGCGCTGTGGCCATCACAAATTCAGATCTTGCGCAAATTGGAAACTGGAGCAAATCTTATGGTCTAACCGTAAACCCTTCTAAGACACAATGTATCATTATCATTAGGTAGTCCTTATTTCGTTTCGAGGATCGATTTTGAACAGCTTCCTGCGATAACTTTCAAGGGCACTGTAATACCTTACTCGAAATCCCTCCAAAACCTCGGTGTTGTTTTTGACCAGAACCTTTCGTGGAGACCCCAGGTAGATGCCGTTAGGAAGAAGGTTTTCGGTGCATATAGCTCGTTTAACCGCCTGCGTAACTTTCTGCCGACCAGTACCAAAATAACTTAGCAGAATCACTAATGCTGTCTATTATCGACTACGGTGATGTTTGCTACACTGATTTGTCCGAAGAATTGCTTGATAAAATGGAGCGTCTGCAGAATGTTTGTATTAGATTCATCTTTAACCTCCGTCAATTTGATCACGTGTCTCACTTTCGCTCTAAACTTAACTGGCTCCCTATTCGCCGGCGCAGGGACTTACACGCTCTTACGCTCCTTTATTCTATACTTTTCCTACCAACTTCTCCGCCTTATCTTAAAGACTGCTTTTCCTTCCTTTCCTCAACTTCACATTGTACCTTGTGTTCTTCTTCTAAGCTTTCTTTAAAGATCCCTCAACACGCTTCCGACTTCTTCTCCTATTCCTTTACTGTCCACGCTGTCCGCTTGTGGAACTCACTACCTGAGAGCATCAGGAAAACTCAGACTCTAAGGTCTTTTGGCGATCGAGTCAGAAGTTATTTCCTTTCTTCGGCTCCCATCTAGCTAACTATAAGTATATATTTCTGTCCTTATTTTTCCGTATTTTTATAGATATTTATTTATTCTTTATTCTTTCTATCTTTATATGCACCTACTTCCCTATTACTCTTTACTATTTTTCTTTACTCTTCACCCAAGGTTGCCTGGAAGAGATTGCTATAAAGCAATAAGGCCGCCTATACTTGTACTCTCTTCTCTCTCTATTGTCATGTTTTGTAACTTTTAATTTCTTAATGTGCAAATAAAGTGTTTTATTATTATTATTATTCTCTTTATTTAAATCATATCTTAAGAATTTTTTTTTACAATATTTTATATAAAAAACATATTTACAATATAAAATATTATAAAAAACTTAACCTAGGTTGCCACTGCCAGCGGGGATTGACCCAAGCTATCGGTGGTTAGGGCTGCAGAGTGAGGAACCTCCTCACAATACGTGCCGTGTCAAGGAGTACTGCCTTCTGTATCTGATACTTGACCCAACCTTTTAGCGAGAGCCTCTCTAGATGTTGATCGAGGCTCTTAGCTATAAGACCGTGTGCTGAAACGACTATCGGTACCATAATAGTTGAATCCAAATCCCAATAATAATACAGTAGAACTCCAATTATCCGAATTAATGGGGACCGGGACCCATTCGGATAACCAAATATTCGGATAATCGGATTTTTAAAAAAAAAATTGCCATTGGAGAGAATAAAAGCTACGTTTTGATATTGCACTATTTTTTTATTGAATTAAATGAAAGAAACATGAAATTTTCACATGTTTTAAATATAAATAAAATGTGCTTATGTACAAGTTTAGAAATAAAAATCATTGTTTTTTAAACATCTCCGTCAATGTAAGCTGTTTTGCGGTCTTCAACCGTTTTCGGGCAGCCAGGTCACGCATTCGCTTGACGGTGAGCAGTTGCAAGTGGTGGTTTTGTGATTCGGATGATCGGCGATTCGGATAGTCGGAGTTCGGATAATTGGAGTTCTACAATAATTAAGAATCAAACGAACTTACCTTGTGAAGTTTGATTCCAATTATGCGAGGGTCTCAACCGAAGACGATTACTTATTACATGCAGCAGTACATGAGATGGTGCTATCTTCTTCACACTTTTAGATATATCCTAAAAAGAAATATCTTATTTCCGTTCCCTGCACTGGCAACCCCGCGTCACGAGACGTCATTATTTCAGAGAATTTTGTGTTATCCTCCACAATTTATTTATTTTATTTTTTGGGTTGGGAGGGATGGGTTGACGTAATCGTCTTCGGTTAAGACCCTCGCATAATTGGAATCAAACTTCACAAGGTAAGTTCGTTTGATTCTTAATTATACTTCGGGTCTCAACCGAAGACGATTACTTATTACATGCAGATGTTCAGAGCATTGTAATGTTAACACAATAAAAATAAAAAATTATGTCAATTTAAACTTTACAATATGTAGGTAGTTTAGTTTTTTATAGTTGCGTAAGCCCCCTTTAAACCTTAAAAGATGCATTTAATGGCTATCGATGCATTGGTCGTTTTCTAAACAATGACTTTAACAATTTCATTTATTTATTTGATTAAGTATTATTATTTTGTTGTAAATACTGCATTGATAAATTCATTCTAATTTGTACCTAAACATTTCTCCAACAGTATTAACAAATACATTTAAGTGACTCAGCCCAGCCCACAACAACTTTGCGAAACACCTCCAGACTAGATCTGTGAGCAGTGTGAGCAGTAAATGCCGAGCGACTATGTGACTGATATCCGTATCGGCATGTCATCCACTGTCTTAAAATCTTTTTTTATCTGCAACAAATGTTTGTGACCGCTTTTTTATAAGGTTGGCACAGCCAGCAACAAATAACTGGGATTCTTACAAATATTGGACAATCTGATGAGCGGTTGCTAAACACGGGTCCTGAAGTCTAAATGAAGTCGGTAATTTCAATCACAATCACATAATTTTGTATTGATATATTATTTTTGATTAAACTAATAGACTGCCTTTTTTGAGCAGAAACAATAGAAAATATAGTGTAAGAATCATAAGTGACAAATAATTGATTATGATCTGATTCTAAGGATAGTCCTGGAAATATGGTTTAATTAATATGACATTTGTGTCCCATGTTGAATTGTATTTTTGATTTGGAGCAATAAATCTTAGTTAGTGAACACTTAACAAAACTGTGATAAACACAGTCATTCATGAAAAGTAAATTACTTCCCTTATATGACAGGTAAAGTAGACCTATGCGTATAAACAACATAGAACCTTCCTCAAACTTTTTGGTTAGAAATGATAACTTTATAACTATCAGCTTTCAAAAGATTCAAGTTATTATTTTTCGAATAAAGCTACCAAGATATTGTCAAATACAGTACTGATTTAATGTTACTGATTTTGTTGCAAGGGATGTAAACATATATCTCAAGATGCTCGTGGTATACCATGTCTGGTCAACGATTCACTAATAATTTGGCGCCACCTGGATAAGGCTATCTAGAAGTGGATGGCTCGCCTTGAAAGGAATTATGTATAACAAATATTATTTAGGGCCGAAGAACATTTTTCTTGGACAACAAGTTTGGGTCACATTGTATACCAAGGATGTAAATTCTAATCTGTACCACATCAATACCTTCTGCTTTATCCAATTTATATTAAATGTAAGTGTTTTTTTTTATATAACTTTCTATATAAGTATATTCGTATAATGTTTTCACAAGACTGGATGTAGGATGCGAATACATAAAACTTTCTGAATCAATTAATGCTAAGAATTTCTCTTGTTCAAACAACTTGGTGTAGGTAGGTAATTCAAACCGCAACGGCCGCTGTGCATGCCGTAGTCAATATTCTTGAATTCATCTAAATCTCTTATTATACATTTATGTATAAAACAAGTTCTGTTGCTCGGTTTTTTAGTAATGCTTTTGTAAGTGTTTGTGACAAACCCTATGACTCCAAAAAGGTGCTTGTACTCGTAGTTTTATTATTCAATACACACTCGTCATAATTTGAGCTTATTTTTCGTGCGTAGGTACAAAACATAAACTAAACAATTATTGTAGAAAATTCAAATATTATGCGCAATTGTTTTAGAACCGGTTCCAGTAATTTCGCAAACACAAATATGCCGAACAGAAGAACATTAATTTCAACTGAGGCCTCAAACTAAACCTTAACTTTTTCCGATCAGCTTTAATTGCAGTAGATACTTAATTAAAAATAAGCATCTTGAATATCAATTGTTGACAATAGTAGCTGTGATTTAATAGTTTAAGGGCAGTTCGATTCTTTTAAATATAATTATTTTGAAGCTGCTTTTAATTTTAAGTGAATCTGTGAGATCCTATACATTGTTTTTTGTAAACTTTTCCTGACCTTTATAAACACAACAAAAGAGAATCAGACAAATCAGTCGAGCCGTTTTTGTGCGCTTAGCAACATATTTGGCGATTCATTTTTATCTATATGAGATAGTAAGTAACACACATTGTTTTGAAGTATAGTTGTTTTGTATAGGTTTGCCGGGAAAATGAATATTACATTTACGAATCCAATGTAAAACATTACGATCCCTAGTGAGCTCACACTTTCTGTCATTCAGTCATAAAAATAGGTCAAGCGACTGCAGGAGCTCTGATTCCAACGTCTCCCTGTCAGATATCCGGCGGAACCTCGGCAGTCCCTTGGCAGTGTGAATGGTGGTGGTGGGCTTGATCGCAGCTCGATAGCTGATGATACTACTACGCACAGTGGCGCCCCCCCTATAGTTTAAAGAACCTCCAAGTTGATCACAACTTCAGCGCGGGCATCAGCCCGGGACTCTGTACAGAGCGTTGGATTTTTGTTTTCTTTCCGAATCAAACTTGGTTAAGGCATTAGGGGTCTTAATATTATTATGCTCAGAAAGTGAAGTTTTAAAACTTTTATTCATTTATTTAAACATTATCTCCAACAGAGCTTATTATTGTTATTATTATTATTATTATTATTTCAATCTCCTAATTTAGTTTTGGAGCTTCGAGGCTTATGTACATAATTACTATTTTTTTTTTATTTTATTTTTTCCATTTATTTAAGTAGGTAAGTAAGTACTTATTTTTTTTTGTTAATTATTATTATGAGTAACCCTTTATTTTTTATGAGATTCGTCTCTGAGAAATTGTAGAATCCATGGGTGTCCAATGAAAGCACGCTATCGTCGAACTGACCGTCATATACGGGGACAGATCGAAGATCTTAGTGGCGCAGCTGGCACGGGCACAGGCGCTAGCGCTGCAAGCAGCGCAAATGGCCAAACTTCGTTTCTGCCGCTACTGGTTGAGTCATTGTAAACATCAATGACATAGTTTAAGATGTCTTCACCAAATCATTATTGATAAGTAAACCCGAAGATAACGAAACGTTGAAAACATGTCCACCCCAGGCGGAAATCGAACTTACGTCCTCAACAATGTTTAGACTCTGCTTTGTTCCACGGATGACGTGGAAACGTGAAACTGTTAGGGTGAAATAGGTATGGCCTCTCACGGTTTATGTGGAGTAGAAAATCCTCAACACAGTTCAAGTGGAGTTAGAAACCATGAAACGGCTATCGTGGAATAAAATAAAGCCTCAACACTGATAAAATGTACTAAATACATATTCCCAAAACGGCTTGCTTGAAATAAAATATAGCCTCACTCAACCCTGGTAGAGTGGAGTGAGTATCTTCGACACGGCTTGTGTAGCCGCTGTGTCACGGAGAAAGTCTAATTCTTATTCTAATACAATTAATAAGTATATATAATGCTGAGGTCTGACCTGAAAACCGCGTGGCGACTCCATTGCTTCCAATCCAGAGGGGTTCCTTGGAATTTTCTTTCTTGATGTATCCACCAATTGACAACATCGATATAGCCTCAACACTGTTAAAGTGGAGTGAGTATCTTTGACACGGCTTGCTTGGAGTAAGATATAGCCTCAACACTGTTAAAGTGGAGTAAGTATCCTTGAAACGGCTTGCGTGGAGCCTCTACACTGTTAAAGTGGAGTAAGTATCCTTGACACGGCTTGCGTGGCGCTTCAATACTGTTGAAGTGGAGTAACTATCCTCGACACGGTTTGCGTGGAACTTCAACACTGTTAAAGTGAAGTAAGTATCCTCGACACGGCTTGCGTGCAGCCTCAACACTTTTAAAGTGGAGTAAGTATCCTCGACACGGCTAGCGTGGAGCCTCAACACTGTTAAAGTGGAGCAAGTATCCTCGACACGGCATGCGTGGAGCCTCAACTCTGTTAAAGAGGAGTAAGTTACCTTGACACGGCTTGCGTGGAGTAAAATAGAACCTCAGCACTGTCTAATTGGTGTAAGTAACCTCGATACGGCTTGTATGGAGTAAAATCAATGACATTCAATGTCATTGAGTAAAATAAAGCATCAACACTGTTGAGCAGTTATATATCCTCGACACATCATACGTTTAGTAAGTTAAACACTGTTACAATGGTGTCTATATTTCTTGTTGTAAATGGCTTTTAATTTTGTTACAATCATTATTATAGAACCCAAGAAAAACCAATAAAAATGAGGGTAGATAATTTTAATGATAAATGATCTTAGTTCCTTACAACTATGATACATTCCTTAATAGTTAATTTTCCAGGTAAATTAGCGTCATGTTCCAATACCTGCGTGTCGTAATATCGTTGATACGACATTTATCACTATTCACCGACACCGATGATGATAAACGCCTACGTTTTTTCAATTAAAAATGATTTCTTTACTTTACGAAGAATACCGTAATGATCACTGTCTCTCAACTTCGAACTTTAACATTTTCCCATCTTATTAAATACATATTTAATTTCGTTACGAAAAGTACGTGTGATTCCGATAACACAAAAACACGTAATCCCCGCGTCACGAGACGCCATTGCGTCTCGTGACGCGGGGTTGCCAGTGCAGGAACGGAAATAAGATATTTCTTTTTAGGATATATCTAAAAGTGTGAAGAAGATAGCACCATCTCATGTACTGCTGCATGTAATAAGTAATCGTCTTCGGTTGAGACCCGAAGTATAATTATTATTAACTTACTTAATAACTAAACACATCAAATAACAACTGCTATCGCCGCGCCAGGCAAGTCGCCCTACCCTAGAGAAGAGGTGGATTGGTAATATTCTTTTCATAATAAGCCGCCACATGCACACGCAACTAACGTTTAAGTTTAAAGTTATTTTTTTGTAAGTCCAAACACTACATAAAAAATAAGATTTTAGTGGGTATCCACGTAAGATCAGCGTCATGGGTTTATCTCATGACATTTTGCTGAGTGGAGGCCCTTTGGTACCTCAATGTTTCATATTGTTTTATAAATTGTTAATTGTTCTGTGTTTTGTTATGTTTCATTTTTGTGTTTAATTGTTAATTCTTTTTAAATTGTACCAATAAACGTTTTTCTATTCTATTCTATTCTAACGTCAAAGATAATTATCCCCACTGCTGGGCAAAGGTCAAATCAAGTCAACGCTGCCCAATTTTTTTTTAATGTGACTCGTCATAGTTACCACATCCTGCCTGTTGGTAAGCAGCTGTTGCAGTCCAAAATAATGTGAGCGCTCCTCACCGTAGAACAAGCACCGTAGCGCACCTATTCATGACGGCCTGCATAAATGCCGTTTCACGCCCCGCTTAAAAGACCCGGGACTATAGAAGCTGGGAAACACATGCTATGTTTTGTTGACCACAAACAAGGAGAATGCATCAAAAATTTAAAACGCAATTTGCCCAACCTGGAAACTAATTGTATAACTTCAAATTCTATCGAAATCGCTTTCAAGTAGAAGTACATTAATTAAATTAAATTATTAAACTTTCCTACACTCACACCAATCATCTAGTCCAAGAGAGGCTTCGAAAACTCGTTATATGGTTACTAGACAACGGATAAATATACTTAAAATACTTAAATAATACTTATTATACATAGAAAACACCCAGACCCGAGACAATTTAGAAAAACTATAATTTCTAAATTGACCCGACCGGGGATCGAACCCGGGACCTCAGAGATGGCGACATCATGAAAACTGGTGTACAAACCACTCGACCAAGGAGGTCGTTACGAATTGAATAGCTAGTTTGCTTATATAAAACATTTTTTTAAATAATCAAACAAGCGAAGCAATGTTGAAATCGCTTTGAAGTAGAAGTACATAGAATAGCTAGTTTGCTTATATAAAACTATTTTTTAAATAATCAAACTTGCAAAGCAATGTCGAAATCGCTTTCAAGTAGAAGTACATTGAATAGCTAGTTTGCTTATTTAAAACTATTTTTTAAATAATCAAACTAGTAAGGCAATGTCGAAATCGCTTTTAAGTAGAAGTCCATTGAATAGCTAGATTTCTTATACACTCGGCGTCAAAAAAATCGCACCTTTTAAAAATCATCTTTAAAAATTCTTAAACCTTATGTAGAGGATAGTGTTGGGTATCATTAGAAAGGTAACAAAAAGGAGTATCAAAAAACAATTAAATTTAACTTTCTGTTTAATTATAATTATACAAACAACATTAAAATTAATAAAATAATAAAAATCCTTAATTAAGTCCTAATTAACAACAGATAATTTACAAAGAAAAATGTACAAAAAGTGTCTTAAAATTAACTTAAAATCTAGTGTTACCCCCCCTTGCCCTGATCACGGCTTCCATACGGTCCCTCATGGACCTCACCAACTTCAGGAGCTCTTCTTGAGGGATAAGCCCCCATTCTTCAATCACCGCGTCTTGGAGCTCCTGTAGAGTCGAAGGAGCTGGATCCCGAGATCGAACCTTACGTTTAAGATGGTCCCAGAGGTGCTCTATAGGATTCAGATCCGGACTTCGCGCTGGCCACTGCATCACAGAGATTTGGGACCTCTGCAAGAAGTCGCTCACGATGCCTGCAGTGTGAGCGCGAGCGTTGTCGTGCATTAATGTGAACCCCTCGCCAAAAGATTCGGCAAAGGGGACCACATGCACTTCCAGGACCTCAGTGACATAGCGGCGAGCAGTCAGCGACCCTTGTCCGCGAGCACCTCCAGTCCGGGAGACGCAGACAAGGTCGGTTTTGCCGGCAGCAGACATACCGCCCCAGAACATGCAGGATCCGCCACCATATTCCACCGTCTCCTGGATGCAGGCTTGGGCGAAACGTTCACCCTGCCTCCGGTATACTCTTCTCCGTCGGTCGTTGCAGAAAAGACACACTCGCGTCTCGTCTGAGAAGAGAACAGCTCTCCACTGCTCAAGGGTCCAATCGACGTGGTCACGAGCAAACTGCAAGCGGGCTCGCCGATGCGCTGCAGTCAATTTTGGACCCGTAGCAGCTCTGTGGGCCGCTATCTTCTTCTCCTTCAATCTTCTTCTAACCGTAGATACGCTTACGGTGCGTCTGCGAACTGCCTGGAGCTGCTGTTGCAACTCAACAGCGTTGGAGAAACGATTTCTCAAAGAGTTCGACACAACGAACCGGTCGTCTCTTTCCGAAGTGCAGCGACGTCTACCCGAACCGTGTCTGCGGATATAGCCACCGGTCTCTATGAAGCGCTGGTACACTCTTCGAACGGAATAACGGCTCAGGTTCAGTTGCCGGGCGACATCACACTGCCGCACCCCTGATTGCAGTAGTGCAACCACTTGAGCGGCTTTATCAGCTGTGGTATCCATCAAAATCTGTGCGTGTGTCCTCTTCAACGGTTGAATAGCGAATGACCCACATTGAACCCGTGTTGACCGTTTTATACCCACAAAGGAAGCGCAACTAGCAACTCTCACGGGTAGCAAAATTTGCATCGAATTTTTGTGACACTTTATTTGTTGCATTAGGTTTTATTTGATAATGAAAAGTAATGTTTTTTATTAAGTTAATTAAGTAACCTTGTAAATAAAATCATAATTAATGCGACTGCATGTGCATATCAAGAGTAAATGACATTTGAAAGTGATTTTCTAAGAGGTGCGATTTTTTTGACGCCGAGTGTATAAAACTATTTTTAAATAATCAAACTAGCGAAGCAATGTGCTTCTACTTAAAAGCGATTGCGAGATGTTGAAGTTAGTCAGATAGCCTCTCCAGAGAATTTAACTCAACGCTTTGCTATTCGGCCACTGGCACAGGATAAAAAAATATTTTTTATTAAATTGATACCTTAAACCTTACTTTACTTTGAGTTCAGTTGAACACTGAAAATAAGTTGGAACACTAAGAACAGCCTGATCATAAAATTTTACTTTCACCTAAAAAAAGTACACGAAAACAATGACTGGCTCGCGTGGATCCCGGGAGCATTCAACCGATGTGACAGAAAGGTCGTTTCTTCAAGTCTCACCTTGCTTACGCAGTCTAAAGGTCAAATCCGTTTTTATAATTTTTATAAATATTTCAAATATGGTATCCTATATCTAAATATGCGTAGTGGCTAAGCGCTCAGTTCCCAGGACAGACAAAGATGTTTCGGATTTTCGATACATAACCCAGGTTTATGATCTGATCCTCATTTGGCAAGTGTGGTGCTTAAGCCCATACCAATCATTGTAGGGACGACTTGCTTTTTTTATAATTAGCCCAGCAAATGACCCCGCTCCACCGAATGTTAAGTGGAAGTGGAATCCAGGCGCGAGGACAACTGGTGCAGCGAAAGACGTAGCACCAGTCACCCTCACTTTGCCGGCCCACAAAGTGACTCTTCACGCCTCGTTTGGACCCTATGTCATAGGTAGGAGGGAATATACGTGCTTTTAATGATAGAGGTCTTTGCCCAGCTTTGCCATTAGGATTATTTAGACTGTAATTTATGTTACAGTTACGACCTTTACAGTCACGACCTCCTTTGCTCAGTAGTTGTCTATACCTAATTTACTCAAACTATTTGTTGTCCACTCTCATACCATGGACTATGGTAATCTTTCTTGAAACTAGTTTTTATTGATTAGATAACGGATAAAAATACTTATTATAGAAATAAAATACACCCAGACCCGAAATCAATTTAGAAAAGCAGTTATTACTAAATTGACCCACCTGGAAATCATTAAGCAATTATGATAAACTACATAAACATACTTAGATTTAATAGATTATAAGATGATGAGAAACTTTTACGTGGATGAAGACTCCTGAAGAAGCAAATCATATATCTATTTCTTGAAAGCAAATTTGCTAGGGGCCCGTCTAACCTCTTCGGGGAGAGCATTCTATAGACGAATGGCTTGAACTGTAAAGGAATCGCCCACGACACCAGTATGGTGAAGTGGAGTGGCGAGAAGGTGGTTATTTGAAGAACGAAGCTGGCGGTTATGATAGTAGTTAAGAAGAGGGAAACAAGTTTTTAAGTAGGTAGGAGAGTTTAGATAATATAAAATGGAAAATAGAGTTTAAAGAATCCTGGACTTACGATGTTGGGGGATGGTCAGCCATTTAAGCTGGAGACGATAGGACGATATGTGATCGTATTTGCCTAAGCCAAAAATAAAGCGAATTGAAAAAGATGCTTATTTAATAATAACATGCAATATTATGTTGTTTACATGTTGCTCTACTTTCCTGTTCATAACCCCACCTCACACATGCGACGTAGAAGAATCGCCCCGATGATTTATAGTTGAGACCTGAAGGTTCTATGAGAATGGGAACGTCGTTTTTTGGTCATCATTCATGCTGCAACATAAGTGCGGGTGGCTCATTCATAGGCTTACCATAATTTTGGAACTCCAAACCGGGACAGGAGGGAGATAAAAAAAAGTGACGCCGAAGTAAAACACATTAGGTACTTATGCTCTACCAAACAATGTTTTATTTAACAAAATATGTAAATAAAGTAAAGAAAAGATAGATACCCACAGTACCGAAAGGCCGCTGCATCAGAATATGACATTGCTTTAGTTATTAATTACTGAGTTACTTAAGTTAATTCTATGGCATTTAGTACGTTCGTTTTTCTTAATACACGTTCCGACGGTTTACCGGGACAAAATACCAAACCGGCCCGGACGCCGGGACCGATGCTTGAAACCGGGACAATCCCGGTCAAACCGGGGCGTATGGTAAGCCTACTCATTCATATGATGTGTTCAGTAATAGGTAAATAACTGGGCTATCCTATTAAGTGCAAAGAACAACTATTTGTTTGCTAGCAACTCTGAAAGTGCGAAAAAGAAAGCTGCTAATACAAAACTGTCTATACAATTCTAATCAAAATGTGTGAAATAGCTACAATTTTTTTTTCGAAAGACACGGAAATGTTTTGGTCACGGTTGTAGTTGTAAGATGGCAGTCCTTAATAACAACCAACCTGGATTGGGCCATCGTGATGGGTGGGAGTGGCCAAATCTATCCATGTTGTCAATATAGAAATGGCCAATAATAAATATGTGTGCGTAAATCCACACTTTGACCTATTAACTTTTATGAATTTATTGTGCACACAAATTCCTTCCGCTGGGAATATACACTGGTAGATAGATATTTTAAGTATGAATTATTGTTGCAGTTTTACATTAATATTACATATTTTTGTCATCAACATAAACTACTGTTAGAGCTGGAGTAACCGCACCAAACCGTTTTACGGCAGTTTAATTTATAATTAATAGTTTTACTGGTACAACTTATTAAAACATCCTCCAGTATTTCGGAAGATTGGAAAACAGTATTTTTGATAAAGATAAAGATAAAAGCAATTTATTCATTACAACACAATACAATAAGGACAATTAAAACAGAAACAGTCACATTACCTTTTTATCATCGTCGTTTTTACATGGAAAGATCGGGTTAAAGAATAACCCAGCATTTTGAGCCAAATGTGAGTTGATGAGTTTTTTTACTGATGTCTTACCAATGCGACAGCAACAGACTGACATCAACAACAACCTTCTGAAGCAGAAAGAGCTCTAAATAAAATAAAAAAGTTATTTGTTCACTCATCCAGTGATTACTAAATTAGCCATTACTAGGAACATGCCTTCTCAAATGAATAACTGCACATGGGGACATTGGGCCATAACCCACTACGCTGGCCCAATGCAGGTCGGTGGGTTTTAACGACTGCCATTTTACGACAACAACCGGGACCAACGTCTTTACGTACCTTCCGCAGCCCGGAAAGCGGGCACTCTGGTCAATATTGTGGATTGTTGTAACTAACTTTAATCGAAGACTTTCATAATGAAACCACTATACTGTTTCTTAGGAGTTCCGAAGTTACTTAAGAATTTTCGGGTAACTTTCCTCCGTAATTTTGTCCGGTGTTTATATTTTATCATATTATTCTGTTTTTCTTTTATCTGTAAGCTGTTTCATGAATTTCATTAAAACCTAAATTACTATTATAACGAAGTAACTTCTATCGAAATGAAGAATCGCTCGCGGCAATGCTAACATAGGTTTCAAGCTTCAATAAAGTTATCGAAGGTTTCATAATGTCGTCATACTTTTCTGAAATCTTGTTATGTTGCGAGCCGTGTCGTATAGGGTCACTAAAAGAATACTACGAAGCCTTGGATGTTGTAAAAGGCGACTAACGCACTAAAGACTGCACATACATCCAACAGCGGCGATAGGCTTACCACCTATTGCGCTGAGCACATGTATTGTGAAGTTATAGTTCGGTGAATAATATTATGAAAGAGGTCCAACAGAAAAACTCAAGTCTTTATTTGAATAATTGATTTATTAGGTATAAAAAATCACATGGAGCTTTACAAAGGGCAAAATGGAGAGAGAGCGAGTCGATAACAGCAGTGCAAGACGTTTATTCGGCAGCACAGTAGCGCCATCTAGTTAATATTATGTTACAATGTCGATAAAACAGTTTTAAATTAAGAGGGTTTACGCATTTCGGTTTCCCATACAAACTTCCAAGTCGAAATTTTTAAAAACCAATGAGTCAATTTTGATAAAACTTTGCATGCTGAAATAAAACATAGGGATCTAAATAGTTTGTTGAAAACATTTTCAAAAAAACTTTTTATTAGCTGAGTTATTGCGATTTAAAGTCCACTATAGAAAGTAAAAAATCGCAATATCTCAGTTAAATAAACATTTTTTTTTAAATGTTTTCAACAAACTATTTAGATCCCTGTGTTTTACTTCAGCTTGCAAAGTTTCACCAAAATTGGCTGATTGGTTTTTAAAAATTTCGACTTGGAGGTTTGTATGGGAAACCGAATGGCGTAAACCCTCTTAAACAATAGTATTTTTGTTATTTACCATTTGATGAAGGACTAAGGCAGTGGACTGCTTCTGCGGTGACGTTGGTTCGGAAGACACGTTAAGCCGCTAGTTTTGTCTATTGAGTTAAGTTGTTCTAAAAGTGGTATTGTTCGTTGTTATTGATTGAGGATTCCGGCTAAAATGTGTTTCCATTATATTGTAATTTACCATCAGATGAGCTGATAGAAACATCATCATCGTCCCGTGGTAGAATTTATATAAATATATTGAACCTTAACCTGCATTTAAAATGTAATATATTTGATACTATTTAAAACCCGGTCTTCTAGCTGCTGGACAGCAGGATAAAAGCTCAAAATAAGATAAATGCGAAAACGAGTCTTAGTAAAATGTAAAAACATATTTCCCTGAAGGAATAAGTATTCCTCTTTCATCTGAATATTATGGAGCAAGAAAATTGAATACAGATTTTTCTTCTACGAAAGAGAGTTAGCTCTTTTTATTGTTTTTTAACTTGCAAGATTTATCTACACTGCGGCATGGCTCGGTACGGTATGATTCTAGCAAACTAATTAGCTGAGCTTTTTTAGAAAAACAACTTTATGCTGCGAATATAATTATGTGGGCAAAAACACTGACGCTTCTGTTTATGTTTATTTCTCCTGGCTAAACTAACACACATCCTATCCTACTAATATTATAAACGCGAAAGTTTGTAAGTATGGATGGATGTTTGTTACTCTTCACGTAAAAACTACTGAATGGATTTGGATGAAATTCGGCATACAGATAGTTTATAACCTGGATTAACGCATAGAATACTTTTTATCCCGATATTCCCACGGGAACGGGAATCACGCGGGTGAAACCGCAAGCGGCTGCTAGTACATAATAATCACGACTATTATCCCCGAAGGGTTAGTCAGAGACTAGGCAATGAGGACCGCGAAAGCCCCGTTTTACCAAATAGCGACTGCACATGTGCTTATCGTAACAGGTGGTGAGCCCATGCCGCTCTATGCTGTTGGATGTATGTGCAGTCTCTAGTCCGTTAGTCCTTTTACGACATCCAAGGGAAGAGAGGGGGTGGTAGTATTATTTTAAAGAGTTGCTACGCGACAGGGCATCGACACTAATTTTAATATTTTTTTTTGCAATTTATTTTTGTTTCACATGACTGTACCTTCCATTTGTCGAGATATCCACAACAACGCTATTCGGCTCAGAACCTCTTGCCGAGTTGCCGCACAAAAATAATATTTTATCAAGTTTCACGGGGATTACCCTACTTTTGTCGGGCATTGTGCAAAGCTGTAGAATTTGCTTAATAAACCGCCACTTACAGGGTTGCCGACTTACTGTTGCTAGAAAGGAGCAACAAACTATATCTAATGCCTAATTGTACCAGAGATTATAAAATTTCATCGAAGACTTTTCATATTTACATTGGTATTCTTTTATTACAAATACATTTCAAACGAATGGTGAAACGTTTCCCTGTATTTTTTGGACCTTTTGGAGTATTTCAGTTACCAGAAGAGTCTTGTAAACAATACTTTTTTTGTTTCAGGCCTAAAATGTTTCGTAATTTAGAATAAAATAGAACAATTTATTATAGAGTATCATAAAAACTGTCTTTTTTATATCCAAAATACAGGAGTGATAAACGAAAAAAGTTATAAATAACAGTTATAAAAAGGGAAAAGAATTCTTCGGTATAACTGCTATGATTTTTGTATTATTAAGAGATAATATATAGTTTCCAGTTAATTTTTAGAACATCAAATAGGTAAAATAACATCCACAAAACATTACTGTCTTCATCTTTATACTGTTTTTATTATGATAGGTTAATGTTAATATAGTCTAGTAAACTCTAATCCAGCTTAATAAAGTGAGGTAATATTAGCAAGTTAGCGTTTAATGAATAAAGTGAATTTAATATACATATAATTATTTAATAGGAACCATACTTGTTATATTTAAATTTACAACTGCCCTGTCAATCTTGATTTGCTAGTAATTATATTACTTTTGACGACCAATTCTTTTAATAAACGATTTTCTTTAAATAATAATATACTAGTGATCTTTTGCGGCTTCGTTTGCTTTTAACCATATTTCGTGATTTTGGAAAATTTTGCATAACACCGGTTTACCTTAGGCATAAGGCCTACGTCCAGTAGTGGCAGTAGTTGGGGTGCGATGGTGATCCTCCTTCAGCCAGTCAGGACTTATCGTTTAATATTTATAGATAAATGCGGTGACTTAGTAATTTCCCGCCCGAACAACCCTAGGCGGTATGAGAATATTCGTCAACGCCCCATCGCTAAGAGATTTCAATGGAGAGAGATAAAGACAGTTGCGAACGCTTTTTCCTCCGGTACAATGCAAGAAACGTAAGACGTATAAATTCTTATTTCTTAAATTACAAAGTTCTGTGGTGGGACTGCCGGAGACACCGTGCGAAATATAATCTTTACAGTACTTTGATTTAAGGTTGTTTGCGTTAAATTGCCTTCGGGATTCCTTTTGGGACAGTACCTGGTTATAAATGTCTCAAACTTGGATTGTTTATTTGTTGTTTAGATTACAATAATTGTTTGGTATTATTTTATATAACTACCATAACGGGAAACTCTTGGCCTTCATCTCGAATACTTACAAAGTAAGGCGGCATTACCTTGTACAACTTTTACAGTTCAATACGACGAAAGTAGTATTTTTTTTTAAATCCACTTATGTCGGTGCTGACAACGGCTAAATGAAACGTGGTCGAAAGATGGGATTTTTCCATCCTTTTAGCACTATTTTGACTCGCAAAGTACGTAAGTAGGATCACATGCGGCTTCTATTTAGATCTATTTCTGGGGCTGGCTGTCAGCAAGGAGTGACAAAGTAAGGCGGCAATACGGACAACCCACTAACCCGACAAGGTGGCTGGCCCGATGGCCAGCGTGGTGGGTAATGGCCCGGTACCTCTCCATGTGCTTTTGTCCATATGGATGGCCTGTGCCCAAGCATTGGTACAATTGGCTACTTGACAGTTTTCGGAAGAGTATTTAAAAAAAAATTACAAACGCTTATTTTATATATCTTACAATATTTCTTTTTTCTCGAAAAAGCTTTATTTAATAGAAAAAAAACATATTATTTTTCATTAATTTCTAATTCCGTGCGAAAACGGTTGGTCACGTGACATTTTGCATGTGACGTCACATTTCAATAAATACAAACAAATCTCTTGAAACCAGACAGATAGTTTTTGACAATTTGGTGAAATGTGACGTTACATGAAGCTCAATTATGGCCGCCCATGTTTCGGGTCTTGTAATCCACAGATAAAAACTCACAAATTTATTTTGTAAAAATAAAATATTTACAAATTATCTGAATAAAAAAACTATTGGATAATTATCGTTATATTATAAACTTCCAAATTCGACATATTTCATATTTTATTGTTACAACTGTCAAATAGCCAATTAATTATAGGCTGACAATGATAATTACGTATACTATTGTTCTTCGGTATGGTATTCTGTTTGTCGTAAAATTGTAATAACATTCCTTGATACTTAAGGGGGGTTAGGCGGTCAGCGAAAATTCCGGGCCCTCGCGGGTGTTGCGGGGTGCGGGGTCCGCGGTAATTAAGCGTCATTCACATTTTTATTAAAAAGTTAATAAAAATGTTTAGTTTTTTGGAAATCCAAATCAGTCAAGAAATCGAAGAGGTAAATACCTGTGTGTTTATGAACATATGAAGTTTTAGAGGTAACTTCAGGATTTTTTTCTATCAAGCTAAATGTTTCCAATTGTGTTTTGGAAACCGCCATCCCCTTACACATACGTTCTGTAATACAAATTGAAATTTTCACTGCGAAATATCTAAAACATTTTGAATAACAGCTAATAGGAAACACACATTTTTTTCGTTTTCACCGCCTACCCCCTTAAACGTTGATTCGACTCGTTTGTGGCATTTCTCTTACCTTTATAGGAACGAACGATCTCAATGTTCAGGATACTTTTATTCCAATACGGAGAAGTGCTTTGCCTTTATCTCACTGATGTTAAGCGACGATAAAGATAAAGGTGGAAGTACACTTGATCCTGAATCCTCAACTATTAAGGAACCGGCTATCTTAATCTAACTGTTGGTACACGACAATGCTGTTATCATCGTTGCTATGGCGACAGACTTAGATAATATAGTGGTAGCTCGCAAGGCAAACTTGGATCCAAACCGAGTATACAATATGTAGAGAATGTCCCCCGCTAGAAACCTTTACCAGCCATTTCTGAAGCTGACAGCGGTCTTTGCACTGGACCACAGAGGCGGTCTAAAATATAAAGAACTCTGAAATCTAAGATGTTATACCTAATATTTAATTGCTTCGTTCGTCTGTTCAGTTTCAAACATTATTCATGAGATTTGTTATTAAGCTAGCAAGCTTAGTTAGCTACTGGGAAGTACGCGGGCCACCACGTGAAACTTTTGTTTAGGCCAAAGCTTTTATGCTGTTTTTTGATTATTATGATGTTGGAATAAAAATATGTAAAGACAGCCCGTACTCGTGCAAACTAGTCTAGCGACAATCAAAGGTTTGCAAGCACTGGTCAAATACTTGTTTCTATAATTAGTGAGAGTGAGACTGAGGCACCTTTTCCAATTATGGTGTTCTTTACGTATGCTTGAAATAGGGGTCGGCAACGTTTTATGCATAATTTTAACTCTATTCCTTTGACATAAAGTCGACAATGAATGAGTTATTGTACAAACTGTGGCAAGGTTTAAGTCGAAGTCGCGTCGCCGTTTAACTTGCCACGCCTTTTTCATCTCGCGTCATCAGCCATTCCACTTTGTTTAGTAAGTCGTTAAAAATGAAACCGTAAAAGTTATACACAAAGCACAAGTTTACTTAATTCCGTCATCAGCGCCAACCGTAAAACTCACGCAAATTGAGCTGGCTGCACAGAAATAGATCTAAATAGAAGCCGCATGTTAGCTCCATTGTATGATAACTCGTACCAGGATACGTATGTTTACACAATTCTATGACCACGGCTTATATTTCGGTTCGACGCGATTCTGTTTCGGCGTGCATTGGTACTGGGGGTAGCGATGCGCATTTGTCTGGCACAGACTATAGCTCGTTAGATTAGTTGTTAAGTCTTAACTAACTAGTTAATTGTTTTTTTATTATTATTAGTATTGACGTCAATAAGTGCCTGTAAAGGTTTACATTGAATAAATAATTTGACTTTGACTTTGACTTTGAACCAAGCGTGTCACTTTTTTTCTATGTCAATTTAACAACAAAATTACTTACCGAAAGAAAACTTGTTGATTATCTCGGTTAACCTTTCTTGTACAACTTTTACAGTTCAATACGACGGAAGTAGTAATTTTTTTAAATCTACTTTTGTCCGGTGCTGCCAACGGCTAAATGAAACGCGGTCGAAAAATGGGATTTTACCATCCTTTTGGCACCAATTTGACACGCAAAGTACGTACATATGCGGCTTCTATTTAGATCTATTTCTGTGGCTGGCTGTCATCAAGGAGTGGCGCTGTAACATTATACAATGTAATTCAATGAAACCCAGTCGAGTTAGCGCGAGTTTCGACGACTTCGCGAACTGCTATTTGCGAAAAAGTTATCCCGAAATATATATTAACCTTTTTGAACAGCGGAAGATTCAATGATTTTTTATCTTACGGAGGCTTCCATGTTGGAATAACCCGGAAAGATTAGCTGAAGTAAGAACTTTGTTTTTTGTTTGATTTACTTACTTGTTTCGGAGTACAATCAGCGGCAAATTGATTATAGTACAGGTGGTTAAACTATCTTGACATAATAAATATTAATGTAAAAATAATCGTTGTGGTTAGTGTATGGTTTTGATAAAAACAATAATATACTATTTTATATTATTTTTAATTAAAGCAAAACCTGTTCCGAAGCTTAGCTCACGAACTTCTCTGGTGAGGAGATTTGTGATCTGTTTGCCTCATATTTTAAGTCAATGTTTCTCCCTGTCACTTCACATCATGCTAGCTATCATACCGATTACCATGTCTCCGATTCCACCCTTAATATAAGCGATGTGGAAATCGACCCAGAGGCCTTACTTAAAATGCTTAAGTCTCTAGATCTTAGTAAGGGTGCTGGTCCAGATCACGTTGCGCCTACACTCATAGTAAATTGTTCCAAAGGCCTCATCAAACCGCTTTCAATATTGTTCAAGCGATCAATTAAAGAAGGTACCGTCCCTACACTATGGAAGTCTGCGTTTATCACCCCCATCCATAAAAGTGGCAACAGAAACGAGATCAAGAACTACCGCCCGATCTCAAAGCTGTGTCTGTTCGCTAAGATTCTCGAACGTCTCGTTTACTCGCAAGTATATAATACTCTATCAAATACTTTTATCTCGGAACAGCACGGATTCCTTAGGAACCGTTCAACTTCATCCAACTTGCTTTCGTTTATTGAGTTCACAACCTCGGGTATGGATTCAGGTGGGCAGGTTGACGCTGTCTTCACTGACTACAGTAAAGCTTTCGATCGGATAGACCACTCAATACTTTTACAAAAGCTTCTATCAGCTGGAATACATGGTGATCTGTTCAGGTGGTTTACTTCATATATTGAGAATCGAACCCAGGCTGTGGCGGTAAATGGCTACTCTTCTAAATGGTATTCTGTTCCTTCCGGTGTTCCTCAAGGTTCCTTAATTGGACCATTGCTTTTTGTGATTTTTATAAATGACATTTCATCTTGTTTTATTCACTCAAATTTTCTGCTATATGCAGATGACATGAAAATTTTTAAGCAAATTGAAAGTTTAGACGATTGTTCTTATCTGCAACAGGATCTTAGCAGATTTGAAAGATATTGTGAACAGAATAGATTGGACCTAAACGTTTCCAAATGTAGCATTATATCGTTTAGTCGTAAACCTGTAATAATTAATTATCCATATGAACTTAAGGGACGGATGCTTGATAGAGTCAACGAGATACGGGACTTGGGTGTCATACATGACTCAAAACTTACATATGAAAAACACGTAGATCATGTCGCCAAAAAAGCCAGCAGGAATCTTGGTTTTGTCATTCGATCATGTTCTCAGTTCTCAGGTGTAAAAGTTATTAAAATTTTGTATTGCTCATATGTGCGTAGCATCCTCGAGTATTGTTCGCCGATTTGGAATACTCAGTATGGTATTTACATTGATAGGTTAGAATCCATTCAACGTAAGTTCACAAGGTTCTTACAATTTAAGTGTTCGACCTACGAGAATGGTTATGATGCGAGGTGTCGAAGGCACCATTTATTGCCTCTTCAAGAAAGACGCAAAATAGCAGACATAGTCCTCTTATTAAAAATAGCCCAGTCATTAATAGACTCCCCTCATCTTCTTTCTATGGTAAAACTACGAGTTCCTAACAGAAAGCTGAGACGACCGATCACTCTTTCTGTACCCTCTAGTGCCACCAACTATAGACAAAATTCTTTTTTTATTCGATCAGCAAATTCTTTTAATAATCTAGCAGAAGCTTCCGATTTAGATCTCTTCTTTAGCAAACCTAATAGTGTTAAACAAATTCTTGCAAAACATTGGTTCAATGTGATTCCTTGACTGTCGACTGTCGATATCGATGTCGAATTGTATTGTGGACCTCAATAGTGATTGTAG
The DNA here is from genome assembly GCA_963921215.1 of Scoparia ambigualis. Taxonomy (NCBI): domain Eukaryota; kingdom Metazoa; phylum Arthropoda; class Insecta; order Lepidoptera; family Crambidae; genus Scoparia; species Scoparia ambigualis. Next base: position 23,209,079 of record OY992522.1, on the reverse strand, counting down.
TAGTGTCAAATATTTACGTTTAATATTTCTAGTTTTCTATTTTTATTTTTTTTGTTTACATATAATTTTCAAACGAGCTAAGTAAGTTTCTATATGTGAAAACATTGTAATTGTGTACTCTGTTATGTTTTTTTAGGTCTATCTGTGTTTTTCGTTACTGTATTGTTTTCCAAATAAAATAAAATAAAATAAATAAATAAAACTTGTTGAACGTTGTATAGACATAATCCCATCACCATGCGAATTAAATCCTGTTTTGTACAAAACTATACTCTATAGGTTAAACACTCTATTTCGAAGTTGTCTTAACTCAGGTTCTTAGTAAGAACAATAGAGACGGCTTGCGGCCTTAAAGTTTACTTTGTCCGATGAAATCTGTATAATAAACAATACGTTTTCTAATCAAACTTAAACATTATTTCCGAAACTATAGCAGCATACAAAGTTGAAACATCTTTTAATAAAAAACCAATTCTTTCTAAGAGTACTTACCATTCAACCATTCAAAGATGTGGAGTATCATCGTCGATTACTGTGGACAGATTCTACTTATTAAACCTACTGGCACAAAAAGACAAAGGACACAGTTTGTGTGATAACGAAGTATAGTGACGTCATCTGATACCAAACTACGTCATGCGAAAGTTCTAGTGTGTCTAGCGTGTGTTTGAACATAAAGAATCATAAAACTGGGTACAGACATTCCATTATAATGTTTAAAACGCAAATATTTGATGAGAACGGGGGTTTCGCTCGTACACTGATTTACTTTAATGCTGAGTTAACTTCATAAAGTGAATTAAAATTATTATTTACTTTATCTAGGTCATGCGGTTTCGGCTATGAAACAAATTGCATTAAAACCAACAATTGAAAAATTGGAATCGCGGACGCAATGGTATTTGCTGTGTACTTATTACTTATTAGCTGCAAATAAATTAGTACCATATTGTACCTTCTGTGAAAGTAGAATATTTTCTAGTAAATAAAATTATGTTTTTGATTTCTTTTTACTAATAGTTAAGCAGAATAGATATCAGTGTTCGATCAATCAAAAATGTTCCTAAAGGTACTTTCATTTAAAGCACATTTCCCAAAAGCATGTTTATGCTAAGATTAAAGAATTTTTTTACAACTTTTATTCCGTTCTCTGATTACTTTTACGAATTCAATTTCTCCCACAGAATTTGAATGGCATTTTGTGGAATATAAATAAGCGGCGGCGTAAACTGTTTCTTCAAATAATTAAGTACTTTTCAAGAATTTTCTGAGATTATTTTCTATAGCGTTTTCAATTAAAAAAAATGCGAAATGTGCTCAACAAAAATACCTGTATAAAATGTCTGTGAGTAGCTGACGTGGAATAGATAAAAAAGTTTAATCAAACTAAAATACACTCAGTTGCAAACCGCGCTGCATAGTAACGAATCGCAGCCATCGGAAAATGGATCCGATACAGCTTGGCTTAACAAAACGTCGGCTGCAACAAAGTGTATCCACATGAAGTGTAAGTACTCTAAGAGATGTATTCTATTCGGAAAGTCAGTTTAACTACGTTCAGAGTAGTGATAGTGAATGCTAAAAATGGCTAAGGAAAGCTATGTTCGAATTGAAATGGAGATTCTAGAACATGCTTAGTTTCAATGTCGGGCTTACTTTCGGACTGCGCAGTGAGACCTGGGAAATATAGCAACAAGTTAGTTAGATAAGGCAAGGCTACATGGTAAATAGGCGACTGTTATGTCATAGAGGGCGTACAAGGCAAGTTTTGTAGTGTGGACTAAGATTCAGTTATCGTTAGTTGATCTTAGCATAGAGTTATGGAGTTTGGAAGGAGTTACACTAAAATAAGTTTATCTACAGCTTTCTTTTTCAAGTTCAGTTTCGAACACAATGATAATTGTTGGCTGTTTATACGTTCTTGTAGTAGGTACTTTAAGAAAATGCAATAATGTAGTACAAACTATAAGAACAGTGCTGTTATTATAACATAGTAGCAAAGAATACTAATCTCTGCTACATCACCAATATAAATATAATGTTTGTTACATGTAGATCTATGTATGTCACCCCTACATACATTACTCTACACATATATTAACATAAAAAAGGGTCATAAATAACCTTAAAAATATATTTCCGTACCAAAATATGTTGACGTGGAAATATTTACGTGGTTCATTACGTTACAATAATGTTATCACTTTACGGTACATTGCTCGCCATGACATTAAATAGTGTCAGTCATTTGTTTTGATGGTAACCGAAACACAGCAACTCTCTGGACTCTGCTGCTTGGCAACAGAACTACAAATTGACGGTAATCATACAGCGGAGTTTGTGCCGGATAAGACAATATAAACAGTTGACTGCGCTTGCAGGGACAGTCTTACTCTCTAACCAAACGTTTATGATAAAACGATTGTTTCTAGCCGCTATGTAGATAAAGTTGTTATTATTGAAATTTTGCATTTATAATGCTATAAAGATATAGGAATTTTTTTTACTAGAAAAACAAAATGTTTACTACTTCAACGAGTCTTCTGGGGTCTCGGTAGCTTAGCGGTTAGAGCAGTGGACCGGCAATCCAAAGGTCATGGGCTCGAGTCCCATTCGAGCTTTCCTGAGACTTGTTAGTTTTTTTCTAGTAAGCATTTTTCCTGTAGATAAAGTTGTCTCTCGTGATACACGGTATGTAGTTGACATCGAAAGTCTTAAGTTGTTGGTTAAGTAATTTATCGGTTTAAAGATAAATAAAGTGGTATGGTAGAGGACTGCTTTTGCTGTCCTCATTGCCTAGTCTCTAACTAACCCTTCGGGGATAATAGTCGTGATTATATTATATAAGGTGACTGCTAGAAACCGCAAGAAACTTCAAGGGCTGGTCAGGTCAAGTGTTTTAAACATGACAAAAAATGTCAAAAAAAGGAAAATGTGTTTTAAAATTTTTAATTAAATAATTCGTTTTGTGAATTTTAATTGGATAGTCTTTGAATATCTAATTTGTTTTAAAGCAATAACATAAGAAAAATTAAATGAAAACAATTAAAAACAACGATTATTAACAACGCCGGCCGGCCGGCCGTCTGTTGACCCGTCCGCGTCAGCTGGGCGATAAGTACCTAACACGAATTCCTTTTTGTCATTTTTTGTCATGTTTAAAACACTTGACCTGACCAGCCCTTGAAGTTTCTTGCGGTTTCTAGCAGTCACCTTATATATGTTTAAAAGACAAATAACACGGGAAATTGTAATGAATTACCTTGCACCTGTAGGTATCAACGCGCGTGTCCACGGATGCTGCAAAGGTTACGACAAACGAACAAAATAATAAATAAAAAATTGGTTGCCTGTAAAGTCGGTATACGGGCGAAAGTTTTACGTGACAACGACTTTGAGTGGTAAAATAATTTTAATGTGAATATTCATTCGTATAGTAGGAAGAAGGATGAAATAATAGTAACAATTTAAAACATTTATTTAAACAAAGAATTATATTTAAAACATAGTTGAGTGGGAGAGAGACGCAAGGCATTCGGCGGGCCTCTCTCTCGTTCGGTGACTCATCGTAACGTTACCGAGCGTTACACTTTTTCATAAGTGACTCCCAGCCGCAACCTAATTTAAGACGTTGTCACGTCAAAAGTGTTAGTGGTTTGTAAAGCTCAACAATGTCAGTTAAAAAAGTTAAAATTAAAATAGTTAGAAGATGATCTTAGACACGTTACAGCGCTTCCATCTTGTTTTTTTCGTATACTGACTAATAACTTATTAAATTCGACAGAGAAATCAGTGTTTCGGTGATCTGAGAGCTGTGTGGTTTGTAAATGTGCAAACGTTACTATCGCGTTTGTGTGAGTTTTGATTCTCGATCTTATTTACTTAGCTTTAAGATCTATCTGTCAAAACTTAACTCAAACGCGATAGCAACGTTTGCACATTTCCAAATTTACACTCTCAGATGAAAGAGCTGTTGACGCAAGCGAGAGGTCCTACTTTCAAGTACCAATTGATTTAGTCGTCTTTTTCCAGGTTATTTTCATTTTCGATATAAATACAGCTTCATTAGCTGTCTTCGCATCCTCTTAATATCAGGTAGAGAGGAGTCGTTTTCCAAACTAATACATAGTATTATTATAAAAAAACCACAACTTCGAATTAAACCATATCTGTTCGTTACCCAAAGTTGCTGATCGCTGTTATTAATCCGTAGTGTCCACTCGTCTGTCCGCGGCATAATATAAAACATTCTGCCGATGGCAGCTGAATTAATCGTGTCCGGTTATTATCGTTTTTCACGAGTGTTCGAGTTTTTACCTGTTACTATGTCCCTTTATCCACGGATTGTAAAATGAATAAAATAGGTATTAAATGTCTCCATTTGAAGCTTTTAACATTGAATTCGAAGTATTTAAAACGATTAATAATATTTTCATGAGTTATCTTTGAGTGTAAGTATTATTTTTGGGCATATTCAATAATGTTATATATAGTAGTCAACGTTCATTTAAGTTTATTATCTGTGATCGGCGTAGGTATCGTTATTTCGGGTACCTACTGACCTCAAAATAAATATTATTAAATGATGATGATGATGTCCTCCATGACGTATCCGCCGATGGCGACACTGGCGTCATTTCCTGGCGTGCGCCCTTATGTGACTTGCAAAGCCGAACTTGGTCTTGAAGGTTCGGTTACAGGGCGCACAGTACCTACAGCTGACCGCTGTTATTGTGTGTGTAGTTATAAGATGGCTTTGGTCGGGTCTTTCGTATAAGGCGTTTTGCGTTAAGGTCTTTTAAACGCATTTTTTCAAAATCTTCTACGTGCCCATTGATTTTGTTACGCCATTCTGGCCTGTTTAAAGCAAACCGGTCCCAGTCCCCCACAGATATGCCGCTCGATATTAGGTGTCGCTTCAGGACGTCCTTAAAGCGCAGGAATTGACCACCAGCCTTACGTTTGCCATGACGGAGCTCCGAATAAAAGACTGATTTTGGAAGTCTAGCATCATCCATGCGCACCAAGTGTCCACACCACCTTAGTTGACCTTTCATAAGCATAGCCTCCATACCGCTTACATTAGCCCTTCGTAGAACCTCAGAGTTAGGAATTTTATCTTGCCATTTTTCACGTAGAATTGCCCGTAAACACTTCAGATGGAAAGAGTCAAGACGCTTGATATCTGTTTTATACAAGCACCAGGTCTCGGATGCATATAATAGTATCGGTAAAACAATGGCTCTGTATACAGCATTCTTGGTCTTAAGCTGTAAATCGTGCGACTTTCAGACTCGTTGGTTTAGCCTGCCAAAAATAGCAGCAGCCCCAGAGATACGTGAAGCGATTTCGGTATCTAGACGATTGTCACTCCGTATCATACTTCCTAAGTAACGGAAAGATGTAACTTCCTTCAGGGAGTTTCCGGCTAAATTAAGTGGGGTGTCATTTGCAGATTGCTTAAGTATCTGAGTTTTTGACACGCTTATGACTATGCCAAACTTTCGACAAGAAAGATCTAATTGGTCCAGATACTGCTGCAGATTTTCCATGGAGTCGGCCATGAGGCAAACATCGTCAGCGTACAGAATCTCAAGGACTGGTAATTGGCGTACTTTGGCTTTTGCTCTAAAGCGCGAGAGTTCGAAGACACTTCTGTCAGACCTCACGTTCAACTCTATTTGCCCGTTGCAGTTGTTTAGGGCCTCGCTCATCACAGTAGCGAAGTATATAGCAAATAGTGTGGGAGCCATAACACAGCCTTGTTTGACGCCGCTTGTCACTGGAAATTCATCTGTAAAGCTGTTATCGTGCAGTACTCGCGCCATCATGCCATCGTGAAACTGACGCACCATTTGGATAAACCTCGCAGGGCACCCTGCCCTCTCCTTGTCCAAAGCGCTGTCCTCGGCACTCGGTCAAATGCCTTCTTCAAATCGACGAAGCACATGTAGAGATCACGGTGTTGTTCGAAACTTTTCTCTTGTAGCTGTTTGACCACGAATATAGCATCCACCGTGCCTCTGTTTGGACGGAAACCGCACTGACTTTCAGGCAATATTTGTTCCACCAGCGAGTTCAAGCGTCCATTAATAACATGCGACAAGACCTTTCCAGCTGCACTTAACAATGATATGCCCCTGTAGGAGCCGCAACCAGAGCGGTCTCCCTTACCCTTGTTCAGCTTGCACATGGAAGCATCCTTCCAGTCCCGCGGTACTTCCTCAGACTCCCATACCTGCAGAATTATCTTGAACAGCCGCTCATTTATGCTTGGGCCACCATATTTGTAAACTTCTGCAGGCAGACTGTCCGAGCCTGGCGTTTTATTATTTTTCATACGCATTACCGCTCGTTCGAACTCTTCAAGTGTTGGAGGATCATCCATCTCAAGTGACGTTGGCAAGGTCGGGAGTGAAGTTATAAAGGTGAGATCAGCACCTTGGTCTCTCGGGTTGAGTACTTCAGTAAAGTGTTCTGCCCACCGAGCGAGAACATCTTTCGGCTCAGTTAGTCGTTGAGTTCGGTCTCGCGTACGAATTGGTGCCGTGAACTTACATCTTGGCCCAAAGACGGTTCTGAGGCTCTCAAAAAATCCTCCCATATTGTTACTATCAGCTAGGCATTGCAACTCTACAGCTTTGTTTGTCCACCACATATTCTTCAACTCACGAGTTTTTTCTTTGAGTGCCTGCTGAATTCTTCTGCGATCGCCGACATTCGTTGCGTTGCTCAAAGTAAGTCTTGAGCCATCAAAGAGTTTCCGTAATTCCACGTCAGATTCATCGAACCAATCTTGGTTTTTCTTCAGTGGTCTACCTACAACTCGTTGAGAGACTTCATACAGAGACTGTGCATAACACCGCCATGTCTCATCAATTGACGTACCTTTTGGGTGAAGTCTCACAGCTCCAAATTCAGCATCAAGTTTATGCCTAGTTTCTTCACAGCGAGTAAGTTTACTGAAAGCTAGTCTTGGCGAAAACCTATGTTCTGCTCTACGCGGAGGTTTGTATAAAACTCTCAACTTGGATCTGATGAGACGATGATCTGTCCATCCCTCGGCTCCTCGCATGGCCCTTGTTATTTACACATCCTGGAGATCTTTTCTACGAACTATTATGTAGTCTAGAAGGTGCCAATGCTTAGAGCGGGGGTGCATCCAAGATGTTTTATATTTGTCAGGAAGCCAGTAAAAGGTATTTGTAATGCTAAGATTGAATTCGGCGCATAAGGTGAGAAGTGCATTTCTATTAGCGTTGCATTTTCCAATTCCATGCCGACCCAATACCCCCTTCCAGGCCTCATGTTCCGTACCCACACGCGCATTAAAATCTCCGAGCAAAATCAGTTTGTCACTACAAGGTATATTCAGCAGAACCCGTCGCAGATCACTGTAGAAACGCTCTTTATCTTCATCTGAAGAGGGGAAGGGTAGGCGCATAGACGCTTATTAGGTGTAAATATTTGTTACGGGATATATGTAGTCGCAATGTCATCAGCCTGTCGTTGATGCCTTTTGGAGGCTCGACGAGCGTTCGCGCGAATCTATTCTTAATTGCAAAGCCTACGCCGCTGGATGACCTTTCACCCGCAGGTTTACCGACCCAATAGTAAGTATACCCTCCCAGACTCACTTAAGGCAGCGATATCGACGTAATATCGAGAAAGTTCACGTGCTATAACAGCGGTTTTTCTTTCAGGACATTGGTTATTGTCATTATCCTGTAATGTTTTTACGTTCCAGGTCGCTATAAGGAGTTTCTTTATAACTTCTTTATGTTTATTTCGACCGCGCCAAAGTTGGTGCTCAACGACCGCGGTTTGCCGATGAATTTTAGGTGAGACGGACTATGTTTAGGCCACCTTTTCTAGGCCCCTCCCCAGATTGGGGAAAGCAGAGCGATCCTAAATGGGGCTGCTTTGTCGTCAGACGTGCTGCCGATCCTGTCCTCCCGCCTCAATCGATTACAGAAGCGACCACTCTCATCTGACCGCCTACGTGCAGAGAATCAGCTAGAAGCCGGCTCACCAAGGCCGAACTCCCACCACCAGCGCTCCATCGCCGCAGGACTTTATGTCTCGCTGTCCAGTAGAGAATGCCAGAGGTCATCTGCGCGTGATTATATTTCAGTGGACGAGCAGTTGCGCAGGTGCAAATCCACTCTCTCATCCCATACCTCTTTGAGCCGGTGGACCGGAGACCGGTACGACTGGTTCTGAGATAAAGGTTGCAGTGACATGGCCACAAGTCATGTAAAATCCTGACATGCGCCCTTTATGGCTTGCTACAGTGCCATGCTGTACCGCCACAAAAACCGAGGACGTTTGCCATATTGACGATGTTCGCCTTCTGAGCCGATGCAGACTTCATGTACTTACGAGGGATCGCCCGTGTTACTACGCTAACCGTAATGGCGTGCATAGCCCCTCCACCAGGTTTAGCCCGCGGGTCGACGCGGTTTACCGGGGTGTGGCCGCTGCGTACACAACAGCTACTGGGAGCCACAGGTGGAGAGATTTAGGAGTGCTTGCAGACCAGGCAGCAATCACCACTCTCATGACAAGAGCCGACCGGCAACCCTGTCAAGGTACTACTGCTAAGCCACCCCCTACACCCCAAAATGTTATTAAATGGTACCTATTTAATAATAATTATGTTCATATTGATTTTGTGTGAATTTTCCCATGTAAGGTTTTATGACTTGTAATTAAAAAGCTCGTCGACGAATTGAGAACCTCCTCCTTTTTCTTAAGATGCCTAAAAAACGTTTGAACCAAGTCCTGTGACCCGCATGGAACACTGGCTCACGCACCACACTGGCTCATCAAATACGCGAACGCGTTCACCATGCAGGATCACCAAATAGGCTAGCTCATCTTGCACGCTGGCTCACCAAATACGCTAGCTTATCCAGCGTGCTGGCTCTTCACACACGTTAGTTCACCCAGCAAGGTGTCTAACCACATGCGCTAACTCATCCGGCACCTGTCTCACCAAATACGCTAGCTCATCCAGCACGCTGGTTTATCAAATACGCTAGCTTATCCAGCACGCTGGCTCACCAAAAACTCTAGCTCACCTAGTACGCTGGCTCACCAAATACGCTAGCTCATCCAGCAACGCTGGCTTACCAAATACTTTAGCTCACGTAGCACGGTGGCTCACCAAATACGCTAGCTCACCCCGCGCGCTGGCTCACCATATATGTTAACTCATCCAGAACGCTGGCACACCAAATACGTAAGCTAATTAACCACGCTGGCTCATCCACTAAATTATATTTTTAAATACTGTGTAAGTACGCGCATGACATTTTTATCTGTACGTAGCGTATCTACCGAAGAGAGAGCTCTAGAGAGAGCAAAAATCGATAATATTCAACATATTAAATTTGTTTACACATTCGCGAAACGACGTAGCAACCAGAATGCTGTAAAAACTTTTCATAATTCATAATTGTAATATTTTTCGTGCTGAGCCTTAACATATTTCTCTAGCATGAATGAATGTTAGAATAACAGAGCATTTTCTCTTCACAGCATTTGATTTGTCAATAACATTATATGAAGTCACCCTAATCGTTTCAGCTTGGCGGGCTTTTGTAAATAAACTATCAAAGCAATATGTCAAAAGTTGTTCTACTGAGCCGAGCGTCGACCGGTACCGCTGGGCCGGCGTGACTTATCACATTTTGCCTCCACTCTAAAGCCATTTTCGTTTTCTTTGTAAAAGATTTACGAGGTCCGAAGCAAGCCCTAATAATATATGAAGGGTAAATAGAAATGTGAGAAGTTGGCCGACACGTGATTTAGTTCAGTTTATTTGGGGGAGTACAAGATTAGTTTGACATTTTTATCGTGTGTACTGACGGATTCAGTTTGAGAGCACGTACAATATTTTCTTGGTCACTATCATAAACACAATATTTTCCTGTACGAATTTTATTTAGCCGAAAACGTTTTGTAATTTTTTGTTTTCCATAATTTTCTTTTTACCGAAAACACAATTGACAAAGTTTTGAAATGCTGATTGTTATTTTTTTCAAAATCTTTGTTTTGAAATCCCACTCAACGTTTGGCCGAAGCTATTAATGCTAGATGATTCATTTTCCAGAGAAACGTTTCCAATATTATAAACCGCCGCACCGCAGCTTCGGCTTGCTGGTCAGCTACGACGGCGAGCGTTAAACCCACCTGCTCCTCAGCTCGCAGGCCGCCTCGCCCCTCCGCGCCAACGCGGGCTTATATTACACTCTACCGTAGGGCAGACAAGACTACGTGAAGTCGGTTTTGCCGCGATTCGATTCTGTCACTGACTTTTGTAGCATAACCTTACCGAAAACACAAAGTTTTAACTTTTTAAGACATTTTAGTTTATTTACCTAGTAATATGAATATATGAAAAAAAAAACGAAAATCTGGGTAAGTATGTTATGTTAGAGAAAGTTATTTCGAATTTTAATACTTCTAGATATGAAATTTATTGTAAGCAAAACATCTTCCAAAAGAAAAAAAAGTAGTTTTGATAATCGGCTAACAGTTTTTCTGCAATATTAAAAGTATGCATGATAAGTTTATGGATTAACAAAATTATGTAAAAGAACAATCTGATATTTAAAACTTCGTCATACCGTTTTCGAACAATTGAAATTCGTACAGAAAAGTTTCGAATTTATGATAGGTTACTGGGTGGGATACTTGATTTTGAGGGTCACAGCATAATATAAATTATGATATACAACACACAAAATTAATTTAGCACTTATAAGTTTACTTAACTTATGTAGTATTGAAGCATATCAATTGAAACCAATATTTTACAGAATGAATTGTTTAAACATTAATTTGAAACTGAAAAATGGGGCGATTTGACAAGATTTTTTACATGTCACACGCGCGGCGCTCGGTGTCTTATTGTGTATTATATTGTTTACATTTATAAGACTCCGTTAATTAATACTTTGTTAAATACGGAAAAAGAGCCTCTATCAAATCATGTATTCATTGTTTTAATATAATCAAAACCCTTGCGTCTGTAGTCGTTCAATAAAATGTCACGCGGTGGGCAAATGTTGAATCGCGCGACGAAATTACGTTTACCTACTACATTGAATACGTGGTAAGAGTCTCGTGATAAGTCCAAACCATCGCAAGTAGTGCTGCAGCACATCGTCAGGAAGGACGTGGCGCTAGCTTTCGCGCAAATACTTTATTTTTAAGTTCTTTCAAATTTTTTAAAACTTTGTTTCGGTAGGTAGGTAAAGCTCGTCTCTTGTTTTACTACTACATTAAGAATATGTAGTTACACTTAACTGTCCAGAGAACATGGTTGCATTCATCTCTGAGTAGGTTTTGAAATCAAAATTAAAACGATTTTAGCTTTATTTTTAAATTGTCGTCAGATCCATGGCTGTAAAATTTAAGCCATGGATCTGTTTAATCGGCGTGGATCTGACCACATATTCTATGACAATTAATTTATGTGCATAATTACCCGTGCCTTATTGACAGACTGACTCGTTTTTAAACCTTATTTTTCCATGTAACTTTTGTTTTCACCGCAGTCACGGGAAAAAATAAATGCGGCTCTGACGCGAAGAACGCTTCACCCAGAATTCACCTACCTATTTTCTCACTTGACGATTATAGAACTTCGAATCGGTAAACCAAAACAAGCAAATACTTTGGCAAATTATGTTAACTTTACAGTAAAAAACATTGCAATTTGTACAGATGGCAACATTATACACTGACATGAAACCGCACCAGTACAATTGGCCTTATTTCTATAAACAATTTCTTTTAGGCAAGATAAGTATACAAGGTATTGACTCAGAATAAGGCCTTAGTATTGCTTCCGCAAACTTGCAGAGATTGTAAGTGTCGACAAAAATATATTAGTTCATATTCGATATACCGTGTGAGTGCAATTTTATAACTAAGCACATTTAGTGAACGAAAGCCTTTCACCGCCACAAAATACATTTCCATAGTCTTACTTATGTCGGACAACTTACAACTTATTTTATGTGGAGCACATTATGCGAAGGGTTTTATTACTGTAACTTTCGGACCCAAATATGGTGGGAATGAATATATTACTGTTCTACTGATATTAACCTAAGGTTTGGGGGGTTGGTGAAATCGTTTCTGGGACAGTGATAAGGTAAAGGTTATATTTTAGATTTTTTTGCATTTCATTAAGGCTATTGCATAATGCGAGTGTTTCTGGCGGCAAGATTTGCGTCTGACTGTTTCAGGTGGGAGTACAACCTACGTCTTTCCCCAATCTGAGTTACTTTCCCAATTATTGAGCTATCAAGACACTGATTTTCCTGTCAAATTTTAAACGTAAGTTATTGGTTATGACTTTTAACAAAACAATTTTCTTAGTTCGTCGATAGCAAATGTAATGTTTTGTCATTGAATTTTTTCGTTGTTCCTAAGAAAGGCTGTCTCCAACTTGGTAAACATAGCAAACTATAAATATTCCGATGTCGTACTTTACCATTTGTTATCAAGACGTGCAAAAGCGTTTCCAACAAACAGCTCCATCAGCTGGCCAGCTAGATACACTTTCACAGTCTGTTTGAAAAATAAAATAACCAAGGAGTTTCTAGTTTGCCAAGGTGCAAGAAAAATAGGGTTCCCAAATAAGGCGATTTGATACGATGCATTGCAATGTATTTTGTTGAGCGCAAGTAGGTCTTAGATGAGATGAGGGCTTCTCAGAATTTCAGAACATAATCTCACTGGACTTTCGTATTTGCCGGGCACTGCCTCACATAAACTGCAAAATGTCGCTCACATCATGTCGCCTACCGCAGACGACCGAGTAAGAGGACTAAGACGGTGTCTCATGCAAAACTCGAAGTTTAATATCCTTCCAATGTTTAAGTAAGTTAAAGTTTCATGCATAAAATTAAAAAAGTTGTCGAAAAAAAAATGTTTTTAGGAGGCATTAGATTTAGGTATTGTTTGTTATTGTAAATTGTTTAAAGAATTTGTTTCAAATTTCAACAAGGCCCACGACCCTGTGCAATGATCAGGTTAACTTACGTTACTTCTTTTAATGTGTTTAACTAATTCAGCGCATAGTACAAGTAACTTAAAAATACGTAACTTTTCACAATTTCGTGCAGGATCCCCTTAAGTACTCGCTTTGTTAACATACATCTAATAGCAAAAGTAACGCAAAGTAAGCTAAAGCCGTGGACCAGGGGATGACTTAATTAGCAAAAATCTCAACCCTTTCGCCGTACATTAATTAATTTTAACGAGAGATCAAACGATTATAAACTGGTGCTATAGATATGGAAACGACAATGCCATAGTCAATATCATTGCAGAAAGAAAACGTCAAAATATAGGGTGCCTATCAAACGATCACCTACATAATGAGCAATATTTCTTCCTAAACAAAGGAAAAAAATTCGGTCGCATAATCTCTTTCGTCATAATGTAGTTTGGCATAACAGTTTCAGCATAAAGCTCTTCCGCATATATTACAATAACTAGAGTGTTATAAACCCATAATGGTTATCATCGGCATAATTTTAACTTATACTGTAATTGTCTTTATCATAATTTTAATGAGCATAAATGTAAAGAACATAATTGCTATAGGTACATCTATATTTAATTTATCATAAAATACGAGACGCATAAAGGATGATTTTATTAGATAACAGAAATACTAGCTGCTACTCCCCTACTCCCCTACTCCTGTTGATCACGTGATAGGTTAATAATTTAAGACAATCGCGAAGCGCAGCTTAGCGATTGTCTTGAATTTCGAGGTTTGAGGCGTGATACTCTTGTGATATTCTAAATGTTAACATTATGGCATTCTATATGTATGATTGCCAATAAATGTTATGATTAGTAATCGTTATTGTAAAAACATTTATGCATGAATATTTGATGTTGATATATCATTATTATAAAAGAAGTTATGGGGAAATAAAGTAGGTATGCCTAATGATGTATTCTGAATAAACGTGAATGTTTCATATACGAAACGAAGAGAATGCAAAAAAAAAAAGTTATGCAGCCTTAAAATATGCCTCTTTAATTTATGCAACCCAACATGGACCCGATTCGTAAACAGTTACCCTAAGCCGACGGGCATGTATGGAGAACGCTATGAGAGTGTGAAGCAAAGGATGTGGTGTTAGGATCAGAAGCAAATGGAAAGCTGGCTCTCTGCCTACCCATCCGGGAAGCGGCCGTGATGTGTGTATATGTAATTTAACAACATCATCTGATGATGATGTTGTTATAGTACATTATGATATAAGTGCGGTAAGATGAAAATAACAGCAGAGGCGATATTGCTAGCCCGAGCCGTAGGCGAGGGCTACAAGAAAGCAGAGGCTGTAATTATCAAAGCGCACGTATGTCATACGACGTTTTATAACACATTTGCGAGGAAAACACTATTTCTGAAAATGACTGCGTGTTTTTGTTGTTTTTCTAGTGTATAAATCTTTGGTAAGCCAACATGTATTTTTCTTTGGACTTAGATGGTAATAGGCTGTCAATAACATTTTGTGCTTCACTTATTATTTCCGGTGCTGTAGACTGTAAATTTAGTTCTATATTACTAAAACTAGACATATTTAACGGACTAAAGACTGCACATACCTCCAACAGCATAGAGCGGCGACGGGCTCATCAAAATAATACTACCTACCACTCCCTTCCCTGCGGTGTCGTAAAAGGCGACTAACGGACTAAAGACTGCACATACATGCTACAGCATAGAGCGGCGATGGGCTCATCAAAATAATACTACCAACCCCTTTCTTTTCTTGGGTTTTCGTAAAAGGCGACTAACGGACTAAAGATTGCACATACAGCCAACAGCATAGAGGAGCGATGGGCTCATCAATATATTAACTACAAACCCGTCTCTTCCCTTCGGTGTCGTAAAAGCGACTAACGGGCTAAAGGCTCCCACCTATGTTGTCCATAGATTCAAACGATTAGGAACTAATTTTTAAATTACATTACCGCACTAGTGCGTACCTTATTACATTACGATGCTGAAATCGGTGTAATAAGAGCCACTTACCGAGCGAATGTGTTATAAAATTACATATACATATACATATGATGATGATTCATCAGCCTATAAACGTCCCACTGCTGAGCACAGGCCTCCCATATGGACAATACCACTTAGGGATGTTGGGCCATAACCCACCACGCTGGCCCAATGCGGGTTGGTGGGATTTAACGACTGCCATCGTACGACAACAACCGGGACTAACGGCTTAACGTGCCTTCCGAAGCACGGAGGAGCTTGAGATATTATTAATTGGTCAACCATCAGGCGACCCGGCATTGCAAAAGTTGCTTAGCGGGCCAGATCGCAAGCCGAACGCACTAACCGCTGCGCCATCGAGCGCCTCATATTTTTTAACATAATATTAATTTATTAAAGCTTGATGAAATGGCGAAGGCACTTCTAACCTCTACGAGCACCCGGAGCGGACTTTCAACTAATTGTTTATTTTGTAATGCCATGATCTTTAAAGTAAATAAAGTTTAGGACAAATGTCATCATATATTGGTTCGGGTCTAGTCGCAGATGTTTGATGAGGGTCTACTCCTTTGTTCAGACTTGGGCTGTACGAGATTAAATCGAGTACATTCCGTAAGAGGCAAAATAGTTTATTATATTATTTTCTAATTATTCACCCGCTTTACTGAATTTAACATACTAAAGTCAGCCGGCGGCAATGTAAGCAGTGGGTGTTTATTTCAGTCCTTTTACTATGACTGAAGCATAAGGAAATAATGTTGTATTCCCGGTAATTAGGCAACACCTCATTAAATTACAACAACCACAACATTACGAGACCTTTCCCACTTTATTGAGCTATAAATTTCAGACTTTAAAGGTGCGGTACTTGCGTGAACAATACCTACGTGTGTCTCCATTTATATTCTGACACCGAAATTAAAGGTTGAGTTTGCCGTTTGAGCAAAAGTGGAAATACATTGCAAATGTATACGAATATAATTTAAAGACAATGTTGAAAGCTTTATTTATTTATTTTGTTTGTTGGCCGCTTTGTCGCCACTACAGAATAGTCAATAAGGTTTACCTATTCTGTGTAGTCACTCAATCTAATGTAGTTACATGTTTAACCTATTCTGTCCAAATTGATATATTCAAGTTAATTTCAATTAGTTCAGAACTAACCTGCGTCAATTCTAAAAAGCTTTGCATGAATAGTACTTAAAATAGTACAATTGCGTGAACAATACCTTGAAATTAACCCCGGTAGACTTTGGCGTTTGAGCAATCGTGAAAACACATAGTAGAGAATGTATACAGAAATAATTTGAAGACAAAGTTGAAAGCTTTGGCATTTGCTAGCCGTTTCGTTACACAATGTCACAATCTGATGTGATTACAAGTTTAACCTATCCTGTCTAAGTTAGTGCTTTCAAGTTATGAGTTCAGGAATCAAACTGCGATAATTCAAATACGATATGCTTTAACAGTTTGGCCTGGGTCAAACTAGCTTAAGCTGAAATATATTTCCATCATACCTATAGGTAACGTAGATATTATATTACATACATACATAATCACAACTATTATCCCCGAAGGGTTAGTCAGAGACTAGGCAATGAGGACCGCAAAAGCAGTCCTCTGCCATAGTCCACGTTTCACCAAATAGCGACTGCACATGTGCTTAGCGTGACAGGTGGTGAGCCCATCGCTGCTTTATGCTGTTGGACGTTTGTGCGGCCTTAAGTCCGTTAGTCGCCTTTTGCGACACCCAAGAAAAGAGAGGGGGTGGTAGTATTCTTTAAAGCAACACGCGACACGTCTCATGTTACATTAAAAACGTTTCAATAAAAAAGTGTGCTGCGATCATAGCAAATAAAAAGATGTGAACTCTTTTACCTGTCCAGGAAACGCTTCATGTATATTTACGCATTTCGGTTTCCTAATTCCATACAAGTTCAATATTTTACAAATCAATGAGTTAATGTTAATGAAATTCTGCATGCTAAAGTAAAATACGATGATCTAAATAGTGTGTTTAAAACATTTAAAAAATGTTTGTTTAGCTGAGTTATTGCGATTTTTAAAACAAACAAACAAAATAAAACTAAGTTTAGATCTATGTATTTTACTTTGGCACGCAAAGTTTAATTAAAATTGGCCCACTGGCTTGTAAAATTTTAAGCTTGGAAGTTTTTATGTGAAACCAAAATGCGTGAACTCTCTTATGTAGCGGTGAAAAAATTATAATTCTAAATCTTGGCGTGAAATGTGACAACAATGTACCCAACGCACGCGAGGTTGTAAATTTTGCAAACAACCTTTTTATTATCGACTTTATAGCGCAATGATATCGTACGATGTAAAGACAGCTACATTTTACGGCTGAATGGTCAACAAAAAAGATGTCTACGTATGGATTAAAGCGTTATAACGTAGTATGTCGTATATTGGATACTCATTTAATAACGAGAGTGTCCAACCTTTTTTGTTAACGCGACGTTCCACGGATTTAAACTCGTTTTCCCTCAGATAATAGATTCCATAGGTACATACTCCAAGCATTTCCCTTTTGTAATACGTGTAATTGTACTTTTTGGAACAGATAATTTCAAAACACAAAAGGTTTTGCTGTAAGGAATTGTCTCGTATATTTACACAGCAATCTATTTTAACAAAAGTCTGACGAAGGGTCAAACAAATGTTCTTAAAAGAAATTCTTGCAGTAAGGAAAGAACAGCTGTGAACAAAATCTACAGCGTGATTAAACTGTATCGTTGGGTAAATGTTTGGCAGAGTGCTCTCACTGTTCACTGCAACGTAATTGAAACTGCTCTCTAGTGTTATC
The DNA here is from genome assembly GCA_963921215.1 of Scoparia ambigualis. NCBI lineage: Eukaryota > Metazoa > Arthropoda > Insecta > Lepidoptera > Crambidae > Scoparia > Scoparia ambigualis. Next base: position 23,191,200 of record OY992522.1, on the reverse strand, counting down.
AGGTGACACCTTTCTTTATTAAGTTTGGTCCCTTCGCGGAAACAAGAACGCGTTTATAGAATTTGCCAGTTTCAGTATAAGTTTCTTATGGAAACTTAGTCTTAATTTAAATTAATCTGAATAATATGGACAGACAGAACATATTTTGAAGCTATGCCTAATATGCCTAATATGCTGTATTTTCAGCAAAAAATATGATTCAAAAATAAAAAATCAAAAATAATTTTTTTTTTATTCAGTAAGCTTAAAATAAGCATTTTGAATTGTCTAAATTTAATTTTACTTTTATGGATGGATAAGGCATAGGAACCCAAATTTCAGGACGTCGACATAAAATGTAACAAATCAAATTAATCATAACATATTTCGCATAATGGTAACTACTATCAGCATAATCATGTTTAAGCATAACATTCAAAACCATAATTTTGAAAAGGCATAATTATATCAAACCATAATTATTATTAATATATGCGTAAACATCTTACGCAAGATAAGTAGCTGCTAAAATAACGTAACATAACATAAAACTCACGATTAATATCCCCAAAGGGTTAGTCAGACACTAGCCAATGAAGACCGCAAAAGCAGCCCACTACCATAGTCCACTTTTCACCAAATAGCGACTGCACATGTGCTCAGCGTGACAGGTGCTGAGCCCATCGCCGCTCTAAGTTGTTGAATGTATGTGCAGTCTTTAGTCTGTTAGTCGCCTTTTACGACACCCAAGGGAAGAGAGGGAGTAGTAGTATTCTTTCACCGCTACGCTACACGGTTAACATTAATAAGTTTTTATATACATCGTCCGTCTGGGTTTTTGCCCAGATTTGTCCTAGTTTAGAGAGCGTCTGGGGCAGCCGCGCCGTGCGACTCAATAGAAGATAGATCTGTTTCTGTGCTACCAAGCTATCTCTTCCCTTTGGTGTCGTAAAAGGCGATAAACGGACTAAAGACTGCACGGGGGGATCAGGGGGCCCGCGGCCTTCCTTCGTTATTGGTGACAAGTCTAACCTAACTTAACCGTCAGAACTATAGTTTTGCAAACTTAATTTTTCTTTATGGGCCTCAGGTCCCCCGACGACAGAGAAAAAAAATGAATAAATACGTATAATTGACCAAACTGTTTCTATTATGCCTTTTGATATTTCCATGATGCTTAAATAAGTTTATGCCAATCAAAATTAGAGCAACAAAAAATAACCTAAAAGATAGTTAAGCCTAAAGATACAGTATGCCAAATACTCCGTGCGGTGACGGAGAAAGAATACCAATCGCCGCCCCTCTCTCCGTCCGGTGGGTGTCGTAAGAAGCGACTAACGGACTCTTTCGAGCGATGATCTGCTCCACTGGTGGTAGGGCTTGACCCGTCTGGTTGGTGACCACCGTACGCATGGTGTAAAACCCGTCAAGTGACTGCTTGTCGGTCGCGTTTCGGGATCAGCCAGCGTATAACCAGAGCTCGAGAGGATGATGCTGCGATGTATTTGGTCTGTGGAGGCTTCCGTCAAACCAGTGCCAGGAGGACTTCGTTAACCTGCCGACCAGGGCGACCCGTAGAAACGGTTGTCCCGCTGGCCGCCCGTGGCACAGTACAGGGGCCCAAGCGAGCCTAACCAGCTCGTGAGGCTGCCTCACCATGCCACGCATAATCTCGGGGTGGTCCGTCGTGCCGGTTGGTGACCGGAAGGTGGGGTCCCGGCGGCCATTCCCGGGGAGGTTCGGGGGCCCTTCCGTTCGGCAGGTTAATAATACTCGTCTGTGGGCAAATTCCTGGGGAAACAGGCCACCACACTTTGACCATTCGCATCGCGGCATCATTTTCTCGATTTACGCCTCTCTTTTTCCACTCCTAAAATGACAGCGCCTAACAACAAAACTGGTAATACAGCGGTGCACACCCCCACCACAACCTTACCGTTTGAGGTGGAGTTCGCTAACATCCGCGGACTCCATGCAAACCTCAATGCCGTCCACCACCATCTTGAGACGGCACGGCCAGCAATGTTGTTCCTGACGGAGACGCAAATAATCCGCCCAGCTGACACCACCTACCTGAACTATCCCGGCTTTGTGCTTGAAGAGTCCTTCAAAGCCAAAGCCGGAGTTTGCTTATTCGTTCGGGCGGATGTTTGCTGTCGCCGTCTGCGCTGTCTGGAGGACCCTTCCTTCTCCCTCCTAGTGGTACACGTCGACTTAGGCTCTCATTGCCGTGTCTACGTCTGCGTCTACCGATCCCATAACGGCGACATGGAGACAACTCGACTAATTGAACATCTTAGTTGGGTAGCAGATGATGCGCAGGAGCGGTTTCCATCGGCGGAACTGGTGTTTTTTGGGGGACTTCAACGTCCACCATGAGTTGTGGTTAGGTTCCTCCAAAACAGACCATGCTGGTAGAACTGCCCACGCATTCGCTCTCACGCATGACCTGACGCAACTAGTGAACCAGCCCACTAGGATCCCAGACATAGTTAGCCATGCGCCCTCCTTACTCGACCTTCTGCTGACGAGTCGCCCAGCTGGATACCGGGTGGAGATTCGAGCGCCTTTAGGTTCCTCGGATCACTGCTTGATATCCAGCACAGTGCCCTTGGCATCGCGCCCGCCAACAGCGGTTTCGAAACGCCAGATTTGGCACTACGCGTCGGCAGACTGGGACGGGATGCGGGAGTATTTTGCATCCGTCCCTTGGAGGCAGCGCTGCTTTAGTGGGAAGGACCCGACCGCTAGCGCCACTGCCGTTGCTGATGAGATAGTATTAGGAATGGAATACTATATTCCACACTCCTATGTTATCAGCAAAGGCAGACGCAACCGCTGGTTCAATCGCGAGTGTGCCAGCGCTGTTGAGAGCAAGCGACGGCATACCGCGCTTGGATCAGAGGTAAAGCTCATGGGGCTCCCGAAACTCGCTCGCTAAAAGCAGCCTATAATAATGCCACCAAGTCGTGTAAGAGGGCCTACATTAGAGCGGATACCCAGCGCGTTGCACGAGTAGGCCAAGAACTCCTGACGCATCCTACGGGCAGCCGTAGCTACTGGCGTCTGGCCAAAGCCGTGCAATCCAACTTCTGCCAACCCTCGCTGCCACCACTGAGATGTCTTGACGGAACTTCAGCTCACAAGCCGCAGGAAAAGGTCGATCTCCTGGCCAAACTCTTTGCGGCTAACTCCCGGATCGATGACTGTGATGCACAGCCACCCTCAATTCCTCACTGTGGCCACACAATGTCTGATATTAAAATCAGGCAGTGTGATGTCCGTGCGGAAATGCAGTCAATTGATGTCCGGAAAGCTAACGGTCCTGATGGCATCCCAGCAATAGTCCTGAAAATGTGCGCAGCGGAGTTGTCCCCTGTGTTAACGCGTCTGTACCGTCTCTCGCTCTCTTCGGGTTGTGTGCCGGAATCTTGGAGAGAAGCTAATGTGCAACCGATCCTTAAAAAAGGAGATCGGTCAGATCTGACTAATTACCGCCCTATAGCCGTAACTTCAGTGTTGTGTAAGATCCTAGAACGAATATTGAACAAACAGCTTATTCGATACCTAGAAGATCACTCTCTAATTCACGATCGTCAATATGGGTTTCGGCCAAAACGGTCAACGGGTGATCTTCTAGCGTACGTCACACATCTCTGGGGTGAGGCTATTGGACAAGCGTGGCGAGTCACTGGCAGTTAGCCTTGACATAGCCAAGGCTTTTGATCGGGTCTGGCACAAAGCTCTTTTCTCCAAGCTCCCGGCATACGGTTTGCCCGCTCAGTTCTGTACCTGGATTGCCAGCTTCCTGCATGAGCGTAGAATCCGTGTCCTTTTGGATGGATGCGCTTCGCAGTTCATGTCAGTGAACGCTGGTGTTCCTCAAGGCTCCGTTCTATCCCCCACGCTGTTCCTTCTGCATATCAATGACATGCTTCCTCTTGGAAACATTTATTGCTATGCAGATGATAGCACAGTGCATGGGGGATATAACGGGCATCCAACGGCTGGGCGGGTAGACACCGAAATGAAGCGAGCAAATCTTGTCATTGAGCTCGATCGGGTGTTGGACCTCATTTCTAAATGGGGCTCCGATAATCTGGTGGAGTTCAATGCCAAGAAAACACAGGTGTGCGCGTTCACAGCGAAAAAGTCGCCATTCCTTCCCCTTCCGTCTCTTCAGGGTACATCTCTAGGCCTGCAGAGCAGTATTAACATGCTCGGTATGGATATCCGCTGCGATCTGAACCAAAAGGACTACATCGAAACCGTGATTAAAAATGCCTCACGTAAACTCGGTGTCCTGAACAAGGTGCGGCGATTCTTCACGCCTGATCAGTTGTGTCTATTATACAAGACACAGGTGCGGTCTTGCGTGGAGTATTGCTCTCACCTTTGGGGCGGCTCCGCAAAGTACCTTCTCGATGCCTTGGACAGATTGCAGCGCCGCGCTGTGCGCATTATCGGCAATGCAGAGGTCACTAAAACTCTCGAGCCTTTGCAATTGCGTAGAGATATTGCGTCACTCAGCGTCTTTTACCGTTTATACCATGGCGAGTGCTCTGAAGAACTCTTTGACCTCATCCCTCCTTCTCCCTTCCTCTATAGGAGTACGCGTGCTGCTCTCCGGAGTCACCAATTTACAGTCTCTAACATTCCATCTCGCACAAAGAAATTTGGTGACTCGTTTCTTTGCCGCACTTCCAAAAGATGGAATAGTCTACCAGCACACGTATTCCCTCCTACCTATGACATAGGGTCCTTCAAACGAGGCGTGAAGAAGCACTTTGTGGGCCGGCAGAGTGAGGATGACTGATGCTACGTCTCTTACGCTGCACCAGTTGTCCTCGCGCCTGGACCTCATTTCCACTTAACATCAGGTGGAGTGGGGTCAATTGCCGGGCTTAGTATAAAAAAAAATAATAATAAATAAATAACAAATATGGCAAAAGTATTATTATGCCAAAAAATATATGCCATAGTCATTATGCCAAACTACATTAGGATAAAAAATAGACGAACGAAAGGGATCCCTACCTACCTACTGCCCACTCAAAACCGACGAGAACCTTCTTTTCTCTCACGTGAAGACGACAAATCGCAAACACCCACTTGCCAACAATAATATCTAACAAAAAGTATGCATATCAATTTATAATGCCACAGCAACATACTGCACGGGTAATTAAGGATGCCTAACAAAATACGAGGTTCAACCGAAAACTAATTAAGAGCCGGTTAGTTATGTGAAGTTGTTTTCAATATTTCTCGCGGCCTAATGGGGCTTGGCTGGCTGTGTCGCGGTTTTAATGTTCCAACAACTTTAATTAAACTAGTGCGAATAGACGAACTCACATGATTGTTTAGGTGAAGAATATCTAGTTTCTGCGAAGTTTTGTGAAACGAAACAATTAATTAATTTTTTCTGGGACTGGGAAGTGGAAATTCTGTGACGAAGTACTTTATTAATATTAACTTATTTTACCAAGAAAATAAAAGTTTTCCGTTATAATTACAAGACACCTTTATTGAGTTTTGTTTACTTTATAGATTGAGATATAAATAGGTACAATATGATAATAATTACCTAAGTACTAAAAGTATATACGTATAACTACATAGATATAGCTGTAAATCCGAACACCTTCATAGATAGTATCAAAATATTATCCGCTACGAAAAACGCAAACAATACAGTGGATACGTATTATTCTGAAACAAAACGGACTTTTGTTAAAACGGATTTAGTTAAAACCTGAGTCTATTGTCGTCCTTCCTCCGGATACCAGCGAAAGTTATCAACCTACACGCATAATGAATAGCGTTCGAATCGCTCAGGTCGTATTTCAGTGAAGCAATCATTGAGGTATTATAACTAGAGATGTCACCGCGAAGAATTGTTTTTGCGCACTGAGCTGCGGCCCATGAGTGTAAACGCCTTAGTGATTGTGAGTGATCCAAGCGATTGTGGACTTTGCGGCCGCAAATCAGTGCTCAAAACATGCTTCGTGATATCATCTCTATTTATAATACCTCAATGGAAGCGAAGTCAGCGAATGTTGTCGTCGGATAGGCGAGGGGGCACTGTGCGCATTGAAGAAAATTTCCATTCAGAGGGAGGTGAAGGGTGCTCCGCGGGAAACTGATGACGTGTAAAAACCGATAGAGCCATCAGGGGTTCATTTAAATACCGCTAGTGGGATGAGAATCACTTAGTCTTGCAGTGTTAAGTCGACTTATTAGCGGGTACAATATTCTTTTCTGGGGAATTTTAATTACGGAATACGAGCAATGTTAACTGTATTTAACAAGTGGGACGTTTACATAAAACGATAGGGGTTTTTCATCTTTTGTATCATTCCGGCTGTATGAGCTCAATCCTTTCGCCTCTTTCTATCTGACACAAAATTAAAACGGATCGTGATCTGTCTGACGTCACTTCTGTTATCAAATCGCTTTACGGAACGCGGTTTGGTAAGAAGGAATTCTGTAAATATTCTGCGTGGTAAGAAGGCACAATAAATGGGCTCTTCTTACTTCCTCGTTTCGTCAGTACGGAGGTGGTATTGAGTTTAATATAAAGTTAATAACGTCTAGGTGGACGGGCGTTGTCGCGATGACTTTGCGTAGCTCGGGCAAGGAAAATAATATCAAGCATACGACCGTAGGCAATGATGTTACAATAAAAAAGGTGTTACAATAAAAAAGGTAGATGCGTTACATGTGCCAAAAACTGGCAACAGAAAACTATGCTAATTGGCTTATCTTAGCTTAGTCTCAGGTAAGCGTTGACAGCGGTCTGTGGTTGACAGTGTCAGTTTGCGTATATTCGTTTCCGTAAATTAGTTCAAAAATGCCGTCCTGTGTAATACGACACTTTAGAAACAACACAATTAAGACTAATAAAATTTATGGGATGTTATAACATGGTAACGCTTTGGTCCATTATTGACATCACATTAGTACTGACATAACCTATCTATCTCTTTTTATTCTTATATCATTGACCGTAGGTATATTAAAAACTGACCAACAGCAATTCGAGAAATCAAGTCAGAATTCCCATGCTGGGCTGTCGCAGCTGGAACGGGAGTAAGAATTGACTTGCCTTCCTTAACAAGGAATTCGAGATATCTAAATTACGTTACCCATTCCGAGATAAAGCGTTACTCAAGTTGATTCCTGTAAGAACGCGACCGAAATGCGCAAGCTACCTCGCCATCAAAACCCTATGCAAAGAGAAAAACGAGGATAAGCAACCGCCTGTACAAATACGTTGCAATTTTTATAAAATATTGTATGAAAGTTTTATTAAGAAGGCTACATGCTTTGTAATCTCGCCTCTAAATACAAATATGCATAAAATTAAGTAAATTAAATTGTACCATTGTTTTATAAAATAGTAAGGTTCGGTGGAACTGATATGATTTAAAAAAACAAATGGTCCTAAAATAAAAAAAAGAAGACTACATGTGACTACACTTAATTAAAAGTGTCACTGGAAACAAGTGGTTTCTTGTAAGGAGAACATTCTTAGTATTAAACCTCCAGTTAGTACCCAACCTTCCTTTGTAATTTAAAAAGTTAAGCAATCATAGCATATAAAAAAAGTTCGTATTCTGTGTACTGTCTTTATGGCGCGTAAAACTTACAGGAAAGCACTTCGGCCGCGTTAACACCTGTATCCCGTGATAGTTTTGCTTGTATACAGTATTATACAGGGTGTTTGGTAATTGGTATATAAACCCGCCACTGGGCTATCTTACTAAGCACAAAGAACAACTATTTCTAAGGCAGTAACTAAAAAATAATAACCGGTCAAGTGCGAGTCGAACTCGCCCACCGAGGGTTTCGTACAAATTTGTAGAAGCATATTAAAATTTTTAGTTTTCAGATTTTTTTCCTATACTTGTAGTATAAGACAGTAATACTTGCCAAACTTTATAGATCTAGGTCAACGGGAAATACCCAAAAGAATTTGATTCCCTTGATAGTGTCGAAATATACGTTTTTTTGGCATAAAGACCCTGTTTTTTAATGATTTAATTACAAATGTATGGTTTCCAGATTTTTCCCTATATTTTATTTGCAGTTAAGATGGTAACACTTGCCGAAGGACAATGGGCAAAAATGTATGGAACTTGGTCCAAGATGAGACTAATCCTCCACTGATGAGACTTGTGGGAAATGAAAGTACATGCTTGTCAATGATTTTTGCAAAATATTCTCAAAATCCATCCCGGGATTTTTTTATAGTCACGTTAACCTGACGGGGGTAGAGGAGCGGGGAGGGGTGGGAGGGGGCAATTAGGGGCGAAGAAACGAGATACCGTATCTTATTTAGACAGGCACAAACATGTTCAAACACACAACGTAAAATCTTGTTATTTATAGTCAGGTTAACTAGACCATAAAAAAAATATTCCCGGGACGGATTTTAATAATCTTTTGCCAGAATCGTATAAACTTTCATTTTTCACAAGTCTCATCAGTGGAGGGTCTAGTCTCAGCTCTTGGATCACTTTTGCCCATTGTCTTTTTATAGTTCTAGGTCAACGGATAATATAATAAATACGATACAAATTTGGATTCCCTTTAAAGTGTCGAAATAAGCGGAAAAAAGCGGCATAAACGGCCGTATCTTTTTTTTACGTTAACTTAGAAGTTTGATTTTTAAACAGCTTCAAGAGACTGTAGACCTGAGTATATCATTTTAATTTTAACTAGATACCTCCACGCGTTCCCGAGATAAAGGGTCTTGTCAGACACGACAAACGGACAACAAAGTGATCCTATAAGGGTTCCGTTTTTTCCTTTTGAGGAACGAAACCCTAAAATTCCATGGTCGAAAAGTATTTACAGTTTTATATGGAACGGCTGTTATATTTTTGCTTTTTTAGGTTGCTTCTATACAAATAGTTGTTCTTTGTACTTAGTAGGAGACCCAGTTGCGGGATTACAACTGTATCTACCACTAAGCACCCTGTATACAGCCTATAACTAATATGACCATTATCTAAATAATGGTTAAAGAATTTTTGAAATCGAATGGGTAGTTTCGGAGATTACCTCCTACATCCAGACTTACAAACTTTACCTCTTTATAGTATTAGTGTAGATTATGTACTTTAGGTACGCAGCGGTCAGCGCGTTCGGCTTGCAATCTTGCTCGCTAAGCAACTTTCGCAATTCCAGGTCGCTGGATGGGTGACCAGATTTAAAACATCTTGAGCTCCTCCGTGTTTCGGAGGGCACGTTAAGCCATCGGTCCCGGTTGTTGTGGTAAGATGGCAGTCGTTAGACCCACCAACCCGTATTGGGCCAGCGTGGTGGGTTATGGCTAGGCTTGCCAACTCCAAAAAGGCATTTCCAGGATCACCCAGTTCGACATCCGGGAATTGGGTATATTACCCGGGACACAACATACCACATATAAAATGGTTATTAAAAAAATACGTATATATTTTTTTATCATTTAATAAAAAAATCAATACAAATACTTAAGAAACCTAAATCTCGACTGTGATATTTGAGTAAAATATCCAATTTTATCGTTCTTGATCTCAGAAACAAAAATACATTAACAATTTTGACTAATTTAATAGTGTAGAATAGCTATTGGCATAGTTCGTAGCAGACTCGCTTTTTGTAAATTTTGCTTAACTTTTTAGTTAAGCCCAAAATTGCAGAGATAGATTTTTATAAATTGCGCGAAGGCACTTTTTTGAGCTCCTAAATTTAACTACTGTTCTAAACAAATGAAATAAAAAAATATAGAAAGTTAACTCTTATGTAGGGTCTAACAATATCAAAAAGCGAACGTTTAAGGGGAGCATCTATACATTACACTGAGCATGCTCACTAAATTTGGTCCAAAACTACATGCTCGTTACCGAGATAATCAACAAAACATTATCATAATTCAACAAAAAATACACCCTTTCCAAATCCGTACGGTGTATCCGTACACTACACGCATACACAGATTGCCAAATATGCACACTAAACTCGGAGCACACTGAGCTATCATTTTATTGACGCTTGCGTCACAGTATAAATAGCTCATATTTTATACTGTGCTTGCGTGAAGGTTAGTAAAGATACAGCATGTTTCATTATGTGCATTATTTTAATTGATTTAGTTTGTTAGAAAATATAACTTTGAAAAATCACTATTAAACTGGAGCTCATTTTTTGTCATTGTATTCAGAATGATGTATAGATACCACCCTTAAACGTTCGCTTATTGATTTTGTTAGACCATGTATATTCGTATAATTCGTAGCGGCCTTGGAATTTATAAATATCCTTTATTTTATATAGTTTTTTTTATTCAAAACCATAAAACTTTGAAAATCAACTTATGTTAACTGTGAATTCTCCTATCTACGATAATATTATTGAGCATAATTTATACCAGAATAATTGTAACTTCATGAGGAATAAAGATTTAATCATGAATTTATTATCCTATTTCGATAAAAACGATAAATACAACTGCAAAATTACTACAGAGTAGAGATTTATAATGTTAAGCATAAATTTATTATCCAATTTCGATAAAAACGATAAATACAACTGCAAAATTACTACTAAACGCGAAAATGGGCATTTTAAGCAAGAATCACAGTCGAAATGTAATAGGCCTCTTAAGTATAAGTATCTATCTCGTACCAACTACCCAAGGGTAGTTGGTACGAGATAGATACTTATATCTTATCACTTATCACTGATTTCCGGGACAAAAAGCGTCCCGCAAGAAGTCACGGCGGGATGGCCAAAAATTGACCCAGAAGCGGGACGTCCCGGAAAATCCGGGACGGTTGGCAAGCCTAGTTATGGCCCAATATCCCCACGTACTATTGTTCACGTGGAAGGCCTGTGCCAGGCAGTGCGACGTTTATAGGCTGATGATGATGATGATGATGATGAAGAAGTACTTTATATACCAACAGGATAGACATGTTCTATCAAAAACTTAGTAGACAGATAAATGTTATCCATTTACTACAATCCTGACACACATCCTTTGCTTCACTTACTTACTTATCAGCAATAGTTGTTTCAAGAAATTACTTTACGAAAACAGACAGACGTATACGTAACATGTATATGGCTGTCGGCGGTCATAAGCAGATTTAGTATTGCGTGTGAATGAGAGGGCGTAAAGGCTAAAGTTTGGGCAATATCGGCGGGCGGTATTCGGCTAACTTTGACGCCATCCCATTGTTCGCACTTTGTAGAGGATCCCGGGATATCCACCCGGCCAGTTGTAATGACTAGTGTTGTACGATACGACTACAATTCGAACGATTGTTGAATTGGATTTTTGCTTTGTAATTGCATTGTTTGCAAACACTTTTATTACATAATAATTTATTTTATAACAAAATGAAAAATAATATTCGTAGATTACTTTTTTATATTCCACTCAGACTTAAGTATAAATAAACATTGGCACATCGTGGGCACATCAAACTATCAGACGTTGGCTATGTGTTTCAAAAGTTAAATTTCTCGATTGTTGAAGAACTGAAAATAAAATATTTTTATAATAATTATGTTTTATTATTGTTTGTTTTGTTATATTATTATTAATTTAAAATAATTATAAATTATGGTGCTGTTGTGTTTCGTTCGGCCAATGAGAGTTCCGGAGGCCCCCTTCCATCCCCCCCGCACAATTCCTATTCCTTCCTTAACCCTTTTCCTTTCTTAAAGGTCGGCAACGCATCTGCGACTCCTCTGGTTTTGCGGGTGTCCATGGGTGGCGGTGATTGCTCTCCATCAGGTGACCCGCCTGCTCGTTTGCCTCCTTCTTATATTAAAAAAAATATATATATTTAGTTTTTCAGCAGTTGAGGATTCCAGATGATTTGCGCTTCTACCTTCTGCCTTATTATCATATTATTATACTATCAGATGAGATGAAGTACGTATTTGCATTAGACTAATTACAAACATATATTTACGACTATTATCCCCAAAGTGTTAGTCAAAGACTAAGCAATGGGGATCGCAGAAGTAGTCCACTGCCATGCCACAGCCCACGGCACACTAAATAATGTTATCGCCGCGGCAATTCGCCCTACCCAGAGAGTACAGTCCACGTTTCACCAAATTTCGTAGCAAACTATTTTTAATTATAAATTTTGCATTGTTATAATTAATTTTTAAGTCGAATGACCTAAATCTGGTAAAAAATTATAGACCAATCTCAATTGTACCCGTAATTGGCAAAGTGTTTGAATCACTCATCTGCCCAATATTAACATCACATGTTAAGCATGTCATCACAGATCGCCAATTCGGGTTTGTACTAGGGCGGTCTACTGCTGCTAACCTCGAGCGGGTTTCTTTCAGACGTTAGTAACTCTGTCGACAGTCGCTTTGATGTCGATGTAGTTGTGGCGACACATTATTGTATTATTCCTAGAATGCTGATATAGCAATAGCGAGCGGACGGGAGCTCGCCCCGGCAGTCGCCAGTCGCACATCGCACACCTTATCGTCAGGTTGTCGCCATTTGGTTAATATAGTGTAATTATATATATGGAGTCAGAACTATAACTTAATGTTGTGAACCTTTGTGTGAACAGTCAATAAACCAGCTCATCAGTGTACAACAGTGTAGTCATTTTATACCTTCCCATAACTGCAACAGGTCACCACTACATATACCTAGCAAGCGGTAAAGTGGTGACCCCGCGTTTCCGGCGTGCGTGCGACTCACTTAGAAGACAACCTGACGGCCGAGCACGTGTTTAGAAGATGGCTTATGTAGACGCCTATAATGAGCTAGAAAAATGCGGCGAGAGCTCCAAACCAGAGCGCGAAGCATCAACAAGTAATATAGACGTCGCAATGATATCCGTGCAAGCCAGGATACCAGAATTTTGGACCGAAATGCCGAGAATGTGGTTCGCGCATTTTGAGTCAGTTATGGGACCACAGAAGCAGAGCGACAATGCGAAGTTCGAGTTGGCGATCGCGAAATTGGACCGCGACGCACTCCGTCAAGTAAGTGACTTGGTACAGTCACCACCTGCTACCGAGAAGTATAACGCAATAAAACAAAGATTGTTAACAGTGTATGAAGAAAGCGCCGAGACGCAATTTCAACGTTTAGTGAGTGATATGGATCTCGGGACTCAAAAACCATCCCAGTTATTGCGCAAGATGACAGAATTGGCCAGAAACTGTAGTATTGCAGGCGACCCATTAAAAAAACTATGGATCAACAGACTACCACCGAATGTAAGGGCAGTCCTAGCGGTCAGCAATAACACGAATTTGGAAGATTTAGCGGCCATAGCCGACAAGATATTAGAAAATTTGAGGACAGGCGAGGTAGCCTCCGTCAGCTCATCAGTGCCCGGCAGTGACAGCGCGTTAGAAATGATGAAACATATGCGAGATTTGACCATAGAGGTAAAGAGACTAAAAGAAGAAGTCAACAGCATCAGAACCGGTGCACGCAGCCAGCATCGCAATTATCATATGAATAGAGACCAGCGTCGGCAGTCGAGATCGAAGGATAGAGGATCATCAGCCACGCGGAGGACTCCAGCAAGCGCAGAGTGGCTATGCCATTATCACTACCGTTTTAGAGAGAGAGCGAGGACCTGCACAGCACCATGCAACTGGTCGCAGCAGCAACATAAGCAACAGCAGCAGCAACCTGGTCAGGGAAACTGAATCCGGTGCAGTCGTCAGCGGTGGGCGGCAGCACCGAGGTAAATCACCGTTTGTGCGTAAAAGACTACAATAGTGGTAAGTTATTTTTAATAGATACGGGCGCAAACGTCTCAGTAATACCATTATGTAAAGTAAACCGTAATAAAGTAAAGCTTAATTGTGATTATGAACTTTATGCCGCGAATGGCACCAAAATAAAAACGTATGGCATTATAACTTTAGATTTAAATTTAGGCCTACGTAGATGTTTCAAATGGAATTTTATAATATGTGACGTCAAACAACCTATTATCGGAGCAGACTTTGTAAAGAATTTTAACTTGATAATAGATTTAAGTAATAGGAAATTGATTGACGGACTGACCAAATTGAATAGAAATGTATCGGTAATAAGTAGTGTCGAGCCGACAATATCTAGCATCCACAGGGACAATCCATTCCGGGATTTGTTAGAACAATACGCCGACATTACCAAGCCAATTAATTATAGAGAGCCGAGCTGCCATGACACATACCATCACATTGAAACCGTTGGTCCGCCGGTTTACGCCAAACCGAGGCCTTTGCCCCCACACCGCTATAAGGCGGTAAGGGAAGAGTTTAGAGTCATGGAAGAGTTAGGTATTTGTAGACCGTCAAAGAGCCCGTGGGCCAGCCCACTTCACGTAGTGCCAAAGAAGGATGGCCAGCTACGACCATGCGGCGACTACAGAAGGCTCAACGCAGTGACAGTTCCGGACAGATATCCGATTCCGAGGATACACGATTTTATGTATGGCTTATCAGGTAAGTGTATTTTCACTAAATTAGACATTAATAGGGCTTATCATAACATTTCGGTTAAACCAGAAGACATAGCGAAAACAGCCATTACGACACCTTTCGGGTTGTTCGAATTTGTAAAAATGAGTTTCGGGTTACGTAATGCTGCACAAACCTTCCAGAGATGGATGAATAACACGGTTTTGCAAGGTATAGAAATTTTTAACAATAATAAAGAAAGTAAGGGAGAAAGTTCTTTTCTTTTTTGCTATATTGATGACGTCATTGTGGCAACAACTAATGACGTAACGTTGCACAAAGAACATGTAAGACAGATTTTTGAAAGGTTTGAGAAATTTGGCATAACAATCAATATTAAAAAATGTACTTTTGCCCAACCGACAGTAGAATTTTTAGGGTACGAGGTAAGCAAAGTAGGCATTCGACCCATTTCAGATAAAGTTAGCGTAATTAAGGAATTTCCAAGGCCAGAGACAGTCGAACAACTCCGTAGATTTTTGGGAATGCTAAACTTTTATAGATCGCATATAGAGCATGCAGCTGAGCACCAAGCTCTACTTAACAAATTTTTACATAAAACTAAAAAGAGGGACAAAACTAAAATAATATGGACTAAGGAATCAATCGAAGCTTTTGAGCAGTGTAAAAATAATTTAGTTAACGCCAGTGTGTTGTCTTATCCAGAAGTAGATAGTAAGTTAGCTTTAATGTGTGACGCATCTAGCACAGGCGTCGGAGCAGTGTTACAACAAAAGATGGATAACGACTGGAAGCCTTTAGGATATTTTTCGAAAGGGCTTACTACCACACAGATGAAATACTCTACTTACGATAGAGAACTTTTAGCAATATATTTGGCAATAATTCATTTTAGAAATTTAGTTGAAGGCCGTGAATTGACAGTATTTACAGATCATAAACCATTAACGTACGTTTTCGATAAAAATGGTTCAGACAGAGAAACTTCTAGACGTACGCGACAGTTACTGTATATTAGCGAATTTACAAGCGACATACAGTACGTCAGCGGAAACGACAATTGCGTTGCAGACACGTTATCCAGAACAATAGAGTCCATAGTTTGCCCTGCTGACATTAATTTCGACGAAATAGCTTTAGCACAGGAAACCGACCAGCAACTCGTGACCATACTTGCTGATAACAAGAGTAAGCAGTTATTACAAAGAATACAGTCACCATTGTGCAATAGTGTAATGTATTGTAATGTTACTGGAAGTAACATGAGACCTTACATTCCATTACAGTATAGAAAAACAGTCTTTGGTAAAGTTCACAATGTTAGTCATCCAGGCATTAGAGGTACTAGGAAAATGATTACAGGTAGATATTTTTGGCCTAACATGAATAGGGACATTAATCGATGGTGTAAAGAATGCATATCTTGTCAGAAGTCAAAAATACAACGACATACAGTTTCCGATTTAGTAAAGTATCCACCTAGCAATCGTTGGGAACATTTAAACGTGGACATAGTTGGCCCTTTAGCAACGACAAGTGAGGGGTATAGATATTTAGTAACCATGATCGATAGATGTACACGGTGGCCGGAAGCTATTCCAGTAAAAGAAATCACAGCAGAAGTTGTAAGTAAAGCAATTTACGAAAATTGGGTTTGTAGATATGGATGTCCAAAAAGAATAACAAGCGATCAAGGGAGACAATTTGAAAGTGAGCTTTACACCTCCCTTATGAAAACGCTAGGTATTCAGAAGATTCGCACTACAGCTTATCACCCACAAAGCAACGGGATGATAGAGCGATTCCACAGAACGCTGAAAGCAGCCTTAAAAGCACGTTTATTAGATTACAGTAGGTCATGGGCAGACGAATTACCAACTGTCATGTTGGGACTTCGTGCAGCCTGCAAAAGCGATAGTAATGTAAGTGCATCAGAATTAGCATTAGGACACCAGTTACGCCTGCCTGGAGATTTCTATGACAATAGTGTAAATTGTAATTTGTCTGACGAATCTAGCTATGTATATAAACTGAAGAAAGCATTAAATAGTTTACAGCCAGTATTAGATAGAAGTAGAAAAAATAGGAAAATATTCGTACATAAAGACTTGAATAGTTGTAGCCATGTTTTCGTTAGGAACGACATGGTGCAAAGACCACTAACACCACCGTATAGTGGACCGTATAAAATCATTAAAAGATTCGGGAAATCATTTCTGATTCAATTGGCAGAGCGTCAGTCAAATATTTCTATAGATCGACTTAAACCAGCATATATATTAAACGAAGAATACGATGATAGTTTGTACAAAAGTTGCGAAGATAATGTCAATATTAGTATTAAAGATAATGATTGTAATGTTAAAAAGAACCAAGTAAACTCAGATGTTAAACATAGTGAAGAAAAAGTGCTGAAACCAATATTGAGGTCAACACGCAGTGGCAGAGTTGTTAAGCAACCAGTTCGATTTTTGCTGAAATGATAATTGTGTATGTTAGTTTAATAAAAGAGTAAGTTTATGTCCATTTCGTTTAATTATCAGGTCATTCCAACGCAGTACGCTTGTTTAACAGTAATTGTAAAGTTATAAGATGGGGAATTATCAGAACAAAGATGTAATTGTGAGTGCCCAGGCTCAAATGGCAACATCTGAAAAGATACAAAACCAAGTAAATATATTTAGTATTGTTTTAATTGTCATGGTTATACTGTTTAGCATCGGATTGTTATACGCCATTCGTAAAAGTTGCATAAATCGTATAAGAAAATGGATCAATAAAGAAACAGCTAAAGTGGCGCTACCAGAGGTCATTCATATGCCTCGCAGCACCACCAGCGTAACACCTGGAAGAACAGGAGTTGTGTAAAAGTAATAAGCAACTGATACTTAATTTAGTTATTTTTTTTTTGTGTGCGTTTTGTAAAACGTGTTTAGTGTTAACAGTGTCAAAGTACATGCATGGCGTTGCCGTGAGAGGTGTTGTGGGACCCAAAGGGTTGTTATTTTGTTATTGCAGAGCATGCCCTCACGACAACTACCTAAGTCATTGTCTAGTTGTAAGTTGCGGTTTTTCCTGAAACCTTTTAAGTCGGCCCTAGAAGTAGGTGTCCGCAATTTTATTGTATGTATTAAATGTGTTGATACAGTACAGTAGTGTATGTAGTATTATTTTTATAATGTTTGTGAAATCAAAATTTTAGGTTTTGTGTTTTTGTAGTCTTAATAAATTATAAGTATGTGTAACGAGTAAACAACCTAACGTAGGAAAGGAAAGTAAATAAAAAACAGATATAGTATGTTAAAATTTTTATTTGAAAATTGTATCACAGTAAAAGTTATTTGACCTTAAGATGTTCTAAAAATAGAATCACATGTATTCGCCTTAAGCGTTGGCATGCGTGTCGAGTCGGGCTCGCTCGAGTATCAGCTGATAACGCCGCAACTTTGTATTGTTATCGCAGCGTAGCTTTTAGATTAACCTTGGTATATTTTTGTATGTTGTTAGAAATGTTTTATTGTAATAGAGTTTTATACGTTAGGGTTGTCTACATTGTTTAGTTTTTTTTCTCTTTCTTTTAAAAATATTTTTTTGTAGTAATTAAAATTTTTTTTTAAGGAAGGGTGTGATGTGGCGACACATTATTGTATTATTCCTAGAATGCTGATATAGCAATAGCGAGCGGACGGGAGCTCGCCCCGGCAGTCGCCAGTCGCACATCGCACACCTTATCGTCAGGTTGTCGCCATTTGGTTAATATAGTGTAATTATATATATGGAGTCAGAACTATAACTTAATGTTGTGAACCTTTGTGTGAACAGTCAATAAACCAGCTCATCAGTGTACAACAGTGTAGTCATTTTATACCTTCCCATAACTGCAACAGGTCACCACTACATATACCTAACATAGCGGTAAATAGTATATACAAATTTCGGTAGGGCATTTCACCGGGTTGACAACATTGATATTGCTCTTCAAACTATCACAATAGGGCATCACTGATGGGTTGCTAAAATAGTTTTACTCGTATCTATCTGATCGGAAATTAAGTGTCGTGGTTGAGGGTTACACGTCTGACCCGTTTCTGGTACTCTCTGGCATTCCGCAGGGTTTCCATCTCGGACCGGTGCTATTTAACGTATTCATTAACGACATATTATATGTGTTTAATGGCGAAAACTCTAAAGCTTACATGTTCGCCGACGACAAAAATATCTAGACAAATAGGACCAAGTGACACACTTCTTCTTCAGACCGACTTGGATAGCATAGCGTTGTGGGTGGAAAATAATAAAATACCCTTGAATATTGGTAAATGCCATTTCATTAGGTTTATACCCGAAGTAAAAGCAATTTTTCTCTTTTGTATCGTATTAATGATGCGCCTCTTGATGAAGTACTGGTCGTCCGTGATCTTGGTGTAATTTTAGATAAAGAGATTAAGTTTAACCGGCACATCGATCATATTACGTCAATGGGATTTAAAATGTTGGGCTTTGTTATTCGAAATTGCAAGAAATTTATGCCAGCAACAAAGATCCAATTGTGCGATGCTCTTGTGAGGTCAGTTGTAGTACTGTTCTCCGATTTGGTCGCCTCCTTACGATGTTTACATTATAAGAAATTGGAGCACATACAAAAAAGATTCCTATGGCATCTTTCGTAACAGTGTGGTTTTGCTCGACAATTGCCATCGTATGCGGATAGATTGTCCAGCTTTAGAATGGTAAGCTTAAAATAGGAGAAATGAGCTCTTGGACTTTGTATTTTTTTACAAATTGTTGAGAGGTGACCTGGATTGCCCTAAATTACTGAAGCAATTAAACTTTAATATACCTCTAAAAACCCCTCGACCCTGAAAATATGCTCTCTTTTCATTAATGGGTTCGAAAAGCAATCTAGGTCATAACTCTTTGCTAAATAGACTACAAGGACAATACAATGTCAATGCATTGACAATTCAAAAGCAGACATGGACGCCGTCTCTGGAGGCTGTAAGTTTAAAAAGTCTGTTTTAAAGTCATTCAACAACTCTTAAAGTTGAAGAATTGTAAATTTTGTTTTTTATTAAATTATAATTATTAATAACACTCACATTACATGTCGTGGCATCCTTTAATTAAGTAAGCACTTTGCAAAGAACTATAGAAATATAAAAAAACTGTAAAATTAGTGTGGTCTTGTTGGCTGTCCTTTCTAAATAAATATATAAATTTTAACTGCACATGTGCTCAGCGTGATAGGTGGTGAGCCCATCGCCGCTATATGTTGTTGGAGTTATGTGTAGTATTTAGTCCCTTAGTCGCCTTATACGACACTCAAGGAAAAACAGGGATTAGTAGTATTCTTTTAGTAAGCTGACTCACAGCACAGGGCTCTTAGCTACTTATTACTTTTTACTAATTATTATTATGAAATGTGACTTTAATGTCCGTAAAACAAATGACGACATGGCTACAACAGGCCAGCAATAAACTGGCGACGCACAGTATTGTGTGACACAGATTCCAGTCGAGTGGCTCCTAAGTGAATATTCCGTAAATCGATTCCCCTCTGCATTTGCAGTCTCCACTAGCCGCTCGAGTATACTCAGAAAGATGGTTTAGTGGGCATTCCAAACGTGTGCCGGTATAAGGCATAACACGAAATTTAATGAATTTCTACGCTCACAACAATTATCTAACCCAAGTATTTTTAAAACTTGTTTAAAATAGTTAGAATCACTCAGAATAAATAAATAAACACTGCGCGAACGAGGTACAAACTTTTTAGATTCAAACTCTGTCGTATTCTAAAACATGTTTCCGTCTCAACATGACAGTTACCTCAGGTATATTTAAATGAAAGCTACGTTAAAAATGTTCAATGAATTCTGATCACCTCAAAACATTTTAAAGCTGCGATCCCATACAATAAACGCGTAAATAAACATTAATTGTAGGCGATTTAAGTAAAGCGGATAGAAATTAATGGAAGCGTTTCCTTTTACGCGTATACAGCGCTGCAGCGCTTAAAGGCATTGATTTGTGATATCGGAGCACGCGATGTAGATTAATCCTTGTGCCTAAGTGCGATTAATTATGAGCCTCCGCTGTCTGTGTTGAGAAAGATAATTATGTTGTTATACACAGAAATTATTAGTAGTTTAATAAAAGAAAGGTAAGGTATAACTAAGTAAGTAACATTTTGATTATGTTAATAGAGCTTTTGCGGTTTTTTAAGCTGTTTGTAAGTACACACGGCGTCAGATCAACCTACCTAAAACTGTCAAATTTCTACAATCAATTTTGAACTTTATTATTCGGTTCTAAGTATCAATATTCATTGGAGAAATTTGACAGTTTAGGGTAGGTTGATCTGACGCCGTGTGTACTATGCATACGTACACACACGGTTATCCCCGAAACGTTAGTGAGAGACTAGACAATGAGGACCGAAAATGCAGTTTACCGCCACAGTTTGCTGTTTGTAAATGTATCTTTTTCCCAATTGGCTACTTGACAGTCGAAAAAGTATTTTAAAAATTGCAAACGCTTATATTATTATACCCTATACAATATTTTCTTTCTCGGAAAAGCTTTATTTAATTGAAAAAAAAAACAATTTTTTTCATTATTTACTTAAAATTTTGTGCGAAAACGGTTGGTCACGTGACATATTGCTCTGTGACGTCACACTTCAATAATTATAGAAATTTATCTTGAAACCTGACAGATAGTTATTGATAATTTTGTGAAATGTGACGTCACATGACGCTCAATCATGGCCGCCCGTGTTTCGGGTCTTGTAATCCACAGATAAAAAAACAAAAATTTATTTTGTAAAAATAAAATATTTTCAAAAATATCTTAATAAAAAAAACGATTTAATAATTATCGTTAAATCATAAACTACTATTTCCGACATATTTCATATTTTATTGTTACAACTGTAAAATAGCCAATTAATAAAATTAACTACCTAACTTATGTTATTAGAAATATAAATATATGTATGTAGGGTAACACACAGAAGGGCACAGTAAGAGAAACATAATTGTGTAAGTATGTAAAATTTGTTTAAAGGAAGAGGAAACAAAAAGAAAGAATACATATTGTTATAAGAAAGGAACAAGCACGACCTTTAATCATTTAAACAATAGATGTACGGTCTCATACAAAATCAAACTCAAATAATGCCCCCGCGTAAATACATACACTAACTATCAAAGATCAACATCAAAAATGAAACGAGCTATTATGGATAAACGTTTATTGTAAAGTAAACCTTAAACTATAAGCATTAAATTACAAATCCTTAAAAATATTATTGGAGTTACATTACCTTGGAATTAGGCTCGCTAGATTTAAGCAAGTTGGAACAGTTCTAATTTCAAAATTTTGAGAGCTTAAAAAGGCATATTTTTAATTTATGCCTTGTTTCGTGGAACCATTTTTAAGTAGCAATCGTGTATCTAGTTTAAATGATGAAAAAGAACGACAATAAACTTTGCACTTACCTACTGTTACAAAAAGTGCCATCTCAGTACTAAACTAGTTAGTTGTTAGCTTGCTAGTTTGAAAAAAGAAATTGTGTAACGTCTTTACTGCACTCTGGATGATGTTACGAACTTCTTGGTACCAATTCAAAATAACAAATTGCGTGGTCAACGATTTGAAGCTGTAGACACCTACAAAACTACCATTTTGAATACCCCAACTTCAGAATAGAATGAATGCTTTAATAATTGGTTCCATCGAATGGAAAAATGTTTCAAGTTTCAAGGAGAATACTTCGAAAAACAATAAATATCTTTTTCACTAACAATGTTACTCCCTTGATCCCCGAAATTTTCAGTGCCGCCCTCGTAAAAACATTGCTCTAATTAAATTACTAGGTCTGAAACTTCAAAGCAGAATTGGTATAATTATGAATATCAATATGATTGATTTTGCTTTGAAGTTCATTAACCCTTTGAGCACCGTAAATCCAGACACAATTGAAAATCAATTGTTTTGCGCCTGCCGGCGGTCATATGATACTTGACCTATTTATAATGTCAGTTCTTGCGATCGCGCGGCACCCCCTAAACGAAAAAGTAAAAAAATTACATTTCATTATAACTTGACGCCTTGAACCTTTTGTTTGTTGTTCCGTGTTCAGTCTTCCACGAGATTTTGTAAAATAAACGCGAAATTCGTATAGAGCCATTCCACAGGGCACCCCCTTCTTTAAAAAGTAAATTTTAATTTTTACAAAAGCGCATGATGGTTTTGCACATTTTGCAAAATAAAAACATTGCTCTAATTAAAGTACAAGGTCTGAAACTTCAAAGAATTGTTCTAATTATAAATACGAGTATCAATATCTCAGAACAATAACTAAAGATCAATATGATTGATTTTGCTTTCAAGTTCATGAGACTTATGTCAGTTTTTGCGATCGCGCGGTACCCCCTTCATAGACGTTTAAGTTGCCGTTGTTCGTCTGGTTTGACAAATGGTAAAAGTAGATCTCTGTATGGTCTTCGTTATGCTTTTTCTTCCTGTTCAGTTTATATTACACCCTATGTATTCAGTTTATTTACTTTTTAACCCACATTCACATGCTGTTTTTACTATCAATTATACAGTCCATCTTAAACTGCGAGACAACAACTAATCCTATCTCATAAATTAGGGGCTACTATCTACACAAAGGAGGCGATTAATTGCGGATGATTCAAGTGCTTCTACCCACAAGCAGGACACCTGGCAAAGGCCCGGTATTAAATCTTAAACGGTCGAGTTCACGCATCACCGGCCCAAGTTAGTCCAAAGTGGTGAGGTCGAAAATAGCTTACATTTTCCTACGTCAAGCTCCAGCCAACCGTAATTGAAACGGCCCAATAAAGCACAGTGCACACTAGAAAAGTTAAAAAATTCGTTAAAAAATACATATCATAAGAGCGCACGCTGCAGTATCACGGTTAGGCATACCATATTCAAATAACGCGGCTGCAGCAGCGTGACTAAAACGACTAATATATGAAAGCACTCTTAATAAGTAAACTTCACTTGAAACTAGTTTTTTTATGGTAAACTAGATAACGAATAAAAGTGCTAAAACACCCGAAACAATTACGAAAAATTGTGGTTTTTTAAATTGACTCCGAAGATGAACGACGCCGCCGAGGTCGGCCCAGAAAGAGGTGGCCAGACGATCTGGACGCACACCAGACTGACTGGTATGAGGTGGCTCAAGATAGAGATGGATGGAGAGTTAGGGGAGGCCTTTGCCCAGCAGTGGGACATTGTAACTTAGAGATAAAAAAAACACCCAACCTTGAAATGAGCACGAGGGAAATGAGACGCCAGAACCGGCGTGCGAACTACTCGACCACGTCCAATACAATGCTTTTGAGGTGAAGTAATTAAGCAATGCAAAAAACGCTGAAAAGCTTCCATTGTAAGTAATTAAGCAATGCAAAATGCGCTGACAAGCTTTCATAATAACAGCCTGTTACTAGCATAGTTTGTAATGGTATGTTGTTACCCGGTTGCTGCTGTGTACTCAGCTTGTGGGTATTGTTTTCTCAAGTTTACCCGAAGTTGGAACACTTCGCTGTAAGTTAGTAATAAGCGTTTATAAAATGATAATTACCCTTTTAATTAAAGGGGAATATGAAGCCAAATAAAATAAAATGAATTGAAACTCAATATTTTCCTTGCAATATGAATGAATAAATAAATAATTCATTAATTCATTCATTAATTGCAATACAAGCTTGCTTTGCTTTGTGGTGGCGGCTCATTATTAAAAGAATACTACCAACTCATCTCTTCCCTTGGGTGTTGTAAAAGGCGACTAACAGACTAACTAACAGACTTTTGAGTACCTACAAAATATGTAATCAATTTGTTGTGGGTCATGGCAGAATAGCAGAGGCTGCGGGTTTCCTGCAGTCACTGAGTCATAGACCTTTTTGTCTCACTGAGATCATTATTAGTTAATAATTATTTTTTCTTGTATGTTTTGGGCCAAATAAACGAACTTTTATTTATTTATTTTTTAAAAGCTGCACCTACATCTAACAGCATAAAGCGGCGACGGACTCACCTCACCATCTGTGACACTGTGCGGTTTTTATTTAGTTAAATTCGGATCATGGCAGTGGACTGCTTCAGCGACCTTAATTGCCTAGTCTCTGAATTACCCTTTTGGAATAATAGTCGTGACTGTGAGATACATGATATGTTTATTGCAATACCATAATGTGTGCATATGGGTGATAACAAAATGTAATAATTAAATATTATAGATCATGCACGCAATTTAAGAGAAAGGTTTGACAGTATATTCTCATTATTTTTAAGTTACTTATACTTAATTTGAAGTTCTACTAAAGTCAACATTAATATTAGTCATTATCACATGCCATCGGATCGTAAAGTCTACAGTGCGGGAGGGATTGAGAGCCTAGTTGAAAGCAACGCGAAATATACGTCCTAAAATTGGCCTCTGCCGTTGTGCTGGCCGTTTTTAATTGGTTCGTTCCGGTGCAGATGGGATGCTCATGTTTTTAGCTTCGCCTCACCGTCTATTTGTGTCCCGTTCGAGGCAGAAAAGGCTCCGATAAGTTGGCGACAATGGAATGTATGTGAATATTTGCAAGCTCTTTAATGAATGTCATCGTACGTAACTATAATTGAATGTATATTAATTTAATTATAATTGAATGTATGTAATATGCAATTTTCGGAATAATTAAGTTATTAATATTTGTATGAATGATATGTACCTAATCTTATAATTTTGAATAATGTGACTGAGAATGTATTAGTGTGTGAAATGTGATGAGTCTTGTTACTTGAATAAATGATTTATATTAACAAAAGTAACGATTCATTTTCGATAGTTATGTGTAGTATTTTCTATTTTATTTTAGTAGCTTCTCAATAGCATGACCATTGTTTTTTACAAAACCAGTCTTGATTGAATTTTTGAAAAAAGCATTCAATGTTATGGTAATTATTGTAAACATACGTTTTGAGCTGGATGAGAGTAGTTTCGAATCGTGCTCTATGGCGTGCTCTTGGAGAAGCCTACGTCCAGCAGTGGACAAGTATACGCTGATGATGATGATAATACGTTTTGATTAAAATATGAAAAGTTTCAAGCAATGATGTTACCAGATCATTTCTTGCAACTTTTTAAACAGTCACTTACTTTAGAGTTAGAGTCAGTTATTATCGAATACTTGTCAAGAACAAAAACATGTTAGAAATCCCGTTATTAAAACCGTAAAGCCTCTTCGGTAGATTTTAAATTAAGCCAAGTTGCTCGCGTCCGTAGGTTTACCCTTGAGACCCTACACGTGACCCCTGGGTGGTGCTAAACGAGTGACACCAACTGAGTGGTAGAGCCACGCTGCGTTGCAGCACGCATTGGGTCGGCTCGCCCGGCGTAATACCACCCCCTCACGAATTTTCGGCGTGAAACAATGGCACTCTGTGCTGTTGTGTTTCGTCCGGCGAGTGAGGGTTCCGGAGACCCCCCCCCCTCACAATTGATATGGCAGCGAACTGTAATCTAGATTTACCCCAGGGGGGTACCGACACATCCAGTGTCGGAGAATCCCCCCCTGAGCGTTCTCGCTCAGGCTGCCCTACGTATTCTGGGGAGGGCAAAAGTTCGCCCGTGCCAAGGCATGCTGCAGGCAGGAGAAAGGCGGGACAATTGGCACCCCCTCCTACGCTTCGCGTGGACTTCTGCAATATCAGGGGAATCCACTCTAATTTGAGCGCCGTCCATTACCACCTCGAGACGGCGAAACCGGCCTTGCTCTTCCTCACCGAGACGCGGATATCCCCCCCTCCTGACATCTCGTACTTGCGCTACCCGGGATACAACCTGGAACATGCATTTGTGCCACGAGCCGGTGTTTGTGCCTATGTCAGGGAGGATATGTGCGTTCGTCGCCTTGGCAATCTTGAAGATAGGGACCTCTCCATCTTATGGCTGCACGTCGACTGCGGACGTCATCCTCGCGTCTACGCGTGCCTGTATAGGTCCCACAGCGGTAACATCGGAACTGACCAACTCATCGAGACCGTCCAAACAGCGACAGACTCCCTTCTCCAACGGATCCCCTCGGCCGAGATTGTGGTATTGGGAGACTTCAATGCCCACCACGTCGAATGGCTTGGTTCACGCACAACTGACCACGCGGGTAGAGCCGTTCATGACTTCGCTTTGGCCTACAGTCTGTCCCAATTGGTAACCGAGCCAACACGGGTTCCAGATGTGGAGGGCCATGCACCTTCTTTATTGGACCTTCTGCTGACCTCGCACCCAGACGGCTATCAAGTTTCTGTTGATGCACCACTAGGCTCATCAGACCACTGTCTGATTCGCAGCACTGTGCCTCTCACAGAAACTTCAAAACCGCAACCAGCGGCTAGCCGTCGAGTCTGGCATTATAGGTCGGCGGACTGGGATGGGATGCGAAGCTTCTTTGCGTCCTACCCGTGGTGGCGAGTTTGCTTCTCGCTGGATGATCCTGATATCGCCGCTGACTCTGTCGTTGATATGATACTGCAGGGAATGGAACTTTTCATTCCAAACTCTGTGGTTCCCATTGGCGGCAAGTCCCAACCATGGTTTGGTCGTTGCTGCAAAATGGCGTCTCGCCAAAAGCGACAGCATTACCAAGCCTGGGCTAATGCGGTGTCATCAAAGGATCCAAACACCAGTGCGCTCAGAAAGAAGTACAACTTTGCCGCCAGATCCTTTAAGAAGGACATCGCCAAGGCGAAGTCATCATTCATAGGTAGAATTGGCGAGAGGCTAGTGCGTCTTCCTTCGGGGACGCGTGCGTTCTGGTCTCTCGCCAAAGCTATCTTAGGGAATTTTTGTCAGCCGTCCCTACCACCATTGCACAAGACCGATGACTGCCTGGCCTATACTGCAAAGGAGAAAGCCGATCTCTTGGGCTCTCTTTTCGCATCAAACTTGACCTTGGACGATGGGGAAAACTCTCCACCAACCATACCGCATTGCGCTTGTACAGTGCCAAACGTTCAGTTCCTGCAAAGGTCAGTTCGTAAGGCTCTTTTTTCCCTTGATATCCATAAGGCGAGTGGGCCAGATGCAGTTCCACCCATTGTGCTTCGGACGTGTGCTCCTGAATTGGCACCAGTTCTAACGCGCCTTTTCCAGCTCTCTTACACCACTGGCGTCGTCCCGAGCTCTTGGAAGACAGCCCTTGTGCACCCGATTCCAAAAAAAGGCGATCGCTCAGATCCGTCTAACTACAGGCCAATAGCTATTACCTCTTTACTCTCCAAAGTAATGGAGTCCATTATAAACCGCCAGCTCTTAAGGTACCTAGAAGAGAACCAGCTACTAAGTGATCGCCAGTATGGTTTTCGTCGCGGTCGATCGGCTGGTGATATTTTAGTGTACCTTACTCACCGATGGGCGGAGGCAGTCGAGAGTAAAGGGGAGGCACTGGCAGTTAGCTTGGACGTAGCGAAAGCTTTTGACAGGGTATGGCACAGGGCTCTTTTCTCTAAACTTCCATCATACGGGCTTCCTGAGAAATTGTGTTCATGGGTTGCCAGCTTTCTTACTGGGCGTAGCATCAGAGTCGCAGTCGACGGTTCGTGCTCCGACATGAAGCCCGTGAATGCTGGAGTCCCGCAGGGGTGTGTGTTGTCCCCTACTTTGTTTCTTCTGCATATCAATGACATGCTGCATAAGAACAGCATTCATTGCTATGCGGATGACAGTACTGGGGATACGCTCTACACCGGGCGAGCTAATATTTCTCTGGAAAGCGTCATCGAGAGCCGGAATAAACTTGTGACTGACACCGAGAACATGTTAAGTCATGTCTCGGATTGGGGCCGACATAACCTAGTCCGCTTTAACCCCTCCAAAACACAAGTTAACGCATTTACCGCGAAAAAACATCCCTTCGTCGTACCTCTGAACTTTGAGGGAGCTCCCCTTGATACCAATCCGATTATTGGAATCCTTGGCGTCGATATTTCGAGTGACGTTCAGTTTCGTGGTCATTTGGAAGGTAAAGCTAAATTAGCTTCGAAAAAGCTGGGTGTGCTTAATAGAGCGGGTCAGTATTTCACGCCGGCCCACCGTTTACAACTGTATAAAGCACAGGTCAGGCCGCATATGGAATACTGCTCCCATCTCTGGGCTGGAGCACCCCAATACCAACTCCTTCCATTTGACCGCATTCAACGCAGAGCTGCTCGAATTGTCGGCGACGTGGTTATTTCAGGTCGGCTCGATCCACTGGCTCTTCGGAGAGACGTTGCGTCTCTCTGTATATTGTACCGTATATATCATGGGGAGTGTTCTGAGGAATTGTTCGGCTTGATCCCTGCCGCTAATTTCCTTCACCGCACTACACGCAATCGACTGTCATTCCATCCACATCGCCTTGATGGATGGCGGTCTACTACTGTGCGTTTTTCAAGAAATTTCTTGCCTCGAACTACAGTGTTGTGGAACCAGCTCTCGGCGGCGGTATTTCCGGACCGTTACGACTTAGGGATCTTCAAGAAACGAGCCTATTCCTTCCTTAAAGGCCGGCAACGCGCCTGCGATTCCTCTGGTTTTGCGGGTGTCCATGGGCGGCGGTGATTACTTTCCATCAGGTGACCCGCTTGCTCGTTTGCCTCCTTCTGCTATAAAAAAAAAAAAAAAACAAAGCTATTTAGGCACCACTAAATATAACCAAGAGATAATTTGCGAATGAGTGCGCGCTGGGACGCCCGAGTGGCGGCGAATTAGCAGCATTGCGTGACACGCCAACCCCGTTGACTAGCGGAACGAGGAAACCTATACAAGTTCGGTAATACGTATACAATCCTGCAACTGGACCGTCCTTTTATGTGTAAAGAACAACTATTTGTATAGAAACAACTTCAAATTGCGAAAACGATTCTGCTTTCCATATGGAACTGCATGCCTATTCGACCTAAATGTATACAGGGTGACTGGAAATTAGTGGCGAAACCGTTAAGGGGAGGTAGTCTAGGGTTATTCCGACAGATATCACTATGAGACTTACCGTCCTTACTTAACCCTTTCCAAGATATTCCTACTTAAAGAGTGTAACCCAAAAAATCATACAAAAAATTTCCAAATAGTAATAAATCCTAAAAAAAAGTGATTTTGGCCTACTTTTTTTAGTTTTGCAACAAAGATATTCTAAATAAGTAATATTAATTGTGAAGTCTCTGCAACTGTCATTATTTTAAGCAAAAACTGCTAAACAAAAACGGAAAATGTAAAAAAAATACTTTGATGGCTGATAAAACATAAATTTTTTGGTTAAAGTAAGGACGGTAGGTCTCATAGTGCTATCTGTCGGAATAACCCTAGACTACCTCCCCTTAAGGGCTCCGCCACTAATTTCCAGTCACCCTGTATAATGTAACGTCACGAGCAAAAACATGTAAACAATTGTAACTTTTAATACAATGGAATAAGAGTCAAAGTTTATACATACATAGATTCACTATTATTATCCACAAAGGGTTAGTCACAAACACAGAGGACCGCAGAAGCAGTCCACTGCCATAGTCTACGTTTCACCATATTGCAACTGCACATGTGCTCAGCGTGATAGGTGGTGAGCCCATCGCCGCTCTATGCTGCTGGATGTATGTGCAGTCTTTAGTCCGTTAGTTGCATTTTACGACACCCAAGGGAAGAGAGGTGTTGACAGTATTCTTTCAGCGAGCCGCTATATACACGGCATGTATGTAGCTGCTTTCTTTGCTTTTTCATGGTTTTCGTATAAAAACTGTTCTTTGCACTTAGTAGGATGGATAGTAAATAAAATGTTGGATAAGGTCATCACAAACATTGACCTTCTTGGTCGAGTGGTTTGTACACCGGTTTTCATGATGTCGCCATCTCTGAGGTCCCGGGTTCGATCCCCGGTCGGGTCAATTTAGAAATGATTGTTTTTCTAAAGTGTCTCAGGTCTGGGTGTTGTCTATGTATGATAAGTATGTATTTAAGTATTTTAAGTATATTTATCCGTTGTCTAGTAACCATTTAACGAGTTTCTTCGAAGCTTCTCTTGGGCTAGATAATTGGTGTGATTGTAGGAAAGTTTAATTTAAAAATTTAATTTTAATTTAATTTAAATTTAATTTAATTTAATAATCATTTGCTAGCCCTGTTCCCATGTAATTTGGGGTCGGCGCAGTATGTATTTTTCTTTCATACAACTCGGTTATTCGTCATCAAACATCCAATGCTTCTCATTCATGTCATCCCTCACACAATCCATCCATCTTTTCTTTAGTATTCCTCTTCCTTTCTACCTTCAACACATATACATCACTCTTTTAGTCACAAAGGTCATCACAAACAACTGAGTAGTATTTATTGATAGTTTCCGCAAACGCTACACGACGTCGATCTCCCTGTGACCGCAGTCCCTGAAAAGGGTCTGAAACGTCCTACGGAAATAATGTATGAGTTAAATAAATTCTAACATGTTGTTTGTTTACATAAAATCACGACTATTATCCCCGAAGGGTTAGGAGACTACGCAATGAGGACAGCAAAAGCAGTCCTCTATCATAGTCCACTTTCCACTTTTCACCAAATAGCTACTGCACATGTGCTCAGCGTAACAGGTGGTAAGTCGATGTATGTGTCTATAGTCCGTTAGTCGCCTTTTATGACAACCAAGGGAAGAGAGGGAGTGGTAGTCGTCTTTTACCTCTACGCGACACGGTTACTGGTATATGTTAGTGCATGTTCGCTATTTAGTTTTCGTCAGCTAAATAGTGAACATGCACTTACATTTTGCCAAGAAAGCCATCTTATAATATATATCTTAGAACGTGCAATTAAAACAAATGTCATAGAGTCTGGCCAACGAAAGCTGAACCTCGTAGTTATTTGATTGGCAACACTTTGTCTCTATGTGTGTCTATCTGAGGTGTCATGTCGTATGTCAAATTGAAAATTTTCTGAGAAAATTGCAACTGTGTAAGTGCCCCTGTGTTACCCTACCCAGTCATGATTTTTTTGAATTTGCCGCATTTTTCCTGGTTCAGCTTTCGTTAGCCAGTCTTGAAATTAATTTGCCCGGGTTCAGAATGCAGCGAGTATTTTCGTTTTAATTTCTCTACATGGACTGTATTCGGATTTCGTGTCGAGCACTCGTGTCGGTTAGCCGGCGAGGCGCCAATTCCCATGTCGGGAAAAGTGTGTTTCGTATTTTTTGAAGCATAGGTTTATACATAGGTGCACATCATCATCATCAGCCTATAAACGTCCCACTGCTGGGCACAGGCCTCCCACGTGGACAATAGCACGTGGGGATATTGCGGGTTGGTGTGTTTTAACGACTGTCATCTTACGACAACAACCGGGGCTTAACGTGCCTTCCGAAGCACTGAGGACCTAGAAAAGTTTTTTTTTATTTGGTCACCTATCCAGCGACCCGGCATTGCGAAAGTTGCTTAGCGGGCAAGATCGCAAGCCGAACGTGCTAGCCGCTGCGCCATCGAGCTCCTCGCAAACCACAGACCAAAAGAAAAAGGTATTTCTGTTATGTGTAATAAACTGCGGTTGTCAACTAACAAAGCTATGACTTAATTTATTGACAGAGGCCTGAGTCTTAGCCCAGAACTTAGTAAAGTTAATTACTTTCAGGTAATTACTTCTTTAGGAACTGGATTTTTCCGTACTCCTCGAAAACATATTATAACAGTATATAAACCTCAACTTAGGTTATTGATAGAGGTGCCGAAAGACTAGCAAGTTACCACGACACGGATGCTTATCATTGAGAATTACAATATTTCCGTTAATTACGTTCTTGCCATTAACGTGCACTCTGGTTTTCGTAGTATGACTTGCAACTAACAAAAAGATCGAGAGTGTCATCACTGGCCCGCCGTGTTCGTGGCCAAGGTCTGAAAGACTGTGAAATCTGCCTGTGGCGTTCCCCAGTGAGTGTTCTTAGAAATGAAACAACTGGAAATTACACACTTCCGTGCGCTGTGTTACGTCCGTTCTCCTCTACTGGCAGCGGGCAAATGTGCCGCCATTTTGGTGAGTAGGGGTAACTCAGACAAACACGGAATTATTTATTATTTCATACTGCCATACTGCTAATCATAGTTTTTAAAATTGGCGACAGCCCCCAAATACGTAATTTATAAAATACTTAAAAACATGGTTTAGTGAAATCTGTCAACGCAATATAGATGTTGGGTATCTTAATGTGGATAGCGGTAAAGAGAACCGCCTATACACGTTAAGGTATGGAATAGCGAGCGCTACTTAGTTTTCTGACATCTCGATAATGAGATGTTGACAAACATTACTTACATCTAGATAAACAAACTATTGCCCTAACAAAGAAGACGTAGATTTCTAATTCGTGTTTGGAAGGAACGTGGCAGGCAATAGATAAAATGAGGCGCTAAATGCGAGTTAGTGCTTAGACGCCCCGAGCCCGAGTGGTGGCAGCCTCAACATCGCGTGACTTGTCAACGCAATATAGATGTTGGGTAGTTATCTTTATGAGGATAAAGACAGGAACAGGAAAGAGAATCGCCTATACGTTAAGGTATTGGAATAATGAGCGCTTCTAGGTTCTGACATCTCGATAATGAAAAGATCAAGTCATCAGCCTATATACGTCCCACTGCTAGGCACAGGCCACGCTCAGGCCACGCACAGGCCACGCACAGGCCTTTCCACATGGACATCATCACATGGGGAGGTTGGGCCGTAACGCCCGTAACCCACCACGCTGAAAGACCATTAGAAGGTCAAAAGCGCCTATTCAATGTCATCAACTACGTCATCAAAATCAAGTTCAATAAAAAAAAAGGTTCTAAATTAAACAATTATTAGACTTCTTGGCGGGAAAGTGTAAGCGTCATGTCTACAGTTTTGTTTTATTTTCTGTAATTTGTGTTTTCTCGAATATCAATGTGAAATAATGGTGGATTATTTACTGTTAAGTGTTCGTGAATGTGCATGAGTGTTAGCAAATAAAACAAAACAGTACAACATCACTTTTCAAATTCTCTCAAGAAGTCCGTGTGTGATCTCAATAAAGTCCCACAGCTTTATTGAGTCTCGAGGGGTTCGGGGGAAAATTATTTACCATTAAACGTTCATTATCACTCATTATCATCTTACATACTACAAAGAAAATAAAAATTATATCTTACTTGACACGGGCTAAATGTGCTGATCGCAAGAAGCCATTATTTATAAAAAAATAATATTATAAGATGTTGACTGTTCATGGGAACTGTAAAAGTTTCGTGTTTTGAATTCTGTATATTTTTATCTCAGTGGTTGAGGATTCCGGGTACAGAGCGCTTACACCTTCGGCCTTATCGTCACTTACCATAAGATGAGATGAAGGCCAAGAGCTTACCAGTAGTAAATAAAAAATGTCTCTGCCGTTAATGCGGTGGTAAAAACGGATAACAGTCTACGGTATCCGCAAGTTATGCCTTTAGAATGCACGCTACACTGTGGGCAAAACTTGCGAGGGTCTCTGTAAAGTAATCCTTGCCTATCAACATTATTATGATGGTGTCAGTGACCTAAGTGTAACTAAACATTATTTTAAATAGGTTCTTATCATAAATTTGAACATCAATATCCAAAATATTCCATAAAAATATCGAAATAGCAAAAAAGAGTATCACTTAATACGTTTGTACACAAACTTTATATAATATTGTTCACTTAACACTTTCGTGTAATGTGTATTACATAGCCTATGTCAAGTAGTTAATTACCTAATTGCTTTTACAATACATATAATCAAGACTATTATCACCGAAGGGTTAGTCAGAGACTATATAGGCAGTCCACTTTTCACGCGACGCGTGACAGGTGGTGTGCCCATCGCCGTTCCTTGCTTTGGATGTATGTCCCGTCTTTAGTCCGTTAGTCGCCTTTTACGACACCTAAGGGAAGAAAGGGGGTGGTAGTATTTTTTCACCGCTACGCGACTAGGTTAGCTTTCACGTTTTTAGCTTTTTATAAGCTTTAAAATATTTAAAAAGTCCTCTGGAGTGCTTAAATTGGAGAATTGAATGCTCATATATACAGGTATAATATGTGTTCCATCGGTAATTTGTGAGTAGGAATAAAATTAAACTGCAGTGCAAAAATAATGAGAAATCACTAGCATACAGTCTAATTAGCCTGGTGTGTTTCGCAATCGATTAGTGCTGATGTCAATATGTATGTTTAATGTGTCCTTCTTGCGATCACATAATTGATGGATCACATTACTTGCGGACCTGCTGAGCGCTCGGCCGGCGTCAAAACTTCGATTATGAGGCACTACAAAGACGCTGCACATAAAACTCTAGGACGACAGCGTGGTTATGACTCTAAAAGTTCCTAATAACGACGACGCGACGACGCCTTATTTAATCTTAGTCGGGAGGATGGCGCGAACTCTTAAGTAGCCATTATAATGTATCTAAAGTAAGTATTTAAAGTCTCTATTTTTCTTTTGTTTTTGGGTTAATAGATTGTGTTTGGTTTTCGGTTTGTCCACTTAGGCCCTTTTCTGATTTGTCGGCGCCTAAATTTCAATGGAGCGTTCCTGATTGGTGCGGTAGGCGCGGCAGTTCAGATTCAACTAACCGCGTCTTTGCATGCATGTCTAGTCCAGTAGCCGCTCTGCATTTTACCGAGTTGTACTCGTTGGCCCCGTGCAAAAAGGACTTACACATTTCCTGAACCGTGTATTTTGCTTTGTTATAGCTGGGGAAATACTATTCAAAAGCTCTTATATGTTTCTTTTTTCATTCTGTATATGGATAAAAAAATTTCGTCATCCTGCAATAGTTATTTGTTATACAAGAGAGCAAACTTGCTTTTTAACCGCGTGCTCAATTTTGATGACCGAGCAAGCGAAGGATTCTAAAATTGAATCACGAGCGCAGCGAGTGATTCAAAAATTAGAATCCTGAGCGTTACCGAGGGAATCAAAAGAGCAAGACGTGAAAAATCTTTGCACTCGAGTGCAACACGTAACTTTTCATCCCACCTCAACGAGGAAATTACCAACCAAATTAAAAAAGTAGGTACACCAAAAAGGTTCCGAGTCTGAGTTTTTAACAAATTAAAAAAAAGTTGTATGATATATTCGGCACCATAGAGGTAGCAGTAAATAGGTTTAATGTTTTTTTTAATTCACAAACTTAGTGCACACGATGTTCTAAATTCAATTTACTTTATCCTCTAGAGAATAAAAACGGCTTTTCCATTCAGATATTGAAGATTAAAAATACTCTTTCCGAGATGGTGGGATGAAATAGTTATTTGTTATACAAGATTGCAAAGTTGCTTTTTAACCGCGTGCTCAATTTTGATGACCGAGCAAGCGAAGGATTCTAAAATTGAATCACGAGTGCAGCGAGTGATTCAAACATTAGAATCCTGAGCGTTAGCGAGGGAATCAAAAGAGCACGAGGTGAAAAATCTTTGCAATCGAGTGCAACACGTAACTTTTCATCCCACCTCAGCGAGGAAATGACTAAATGCAAATTGAAAAAAGAACACCAAGAAGGTTCCGAGTCTGAGTTTTTAACAAATTAAAAAAAAGTTGTATGATATATTCGGCACCATAGAGGTAGCAGTAAATAGGTTTAATGTTTTTTTTAATTCACAAACTTAGTGCACACGATGTTCTAAATTCAATTTACTTTATCCTCTAGAGAATAAAAACGGCTTTTCCATTCAGATATTGAAGATTAAAAATACTCTTTCCGAGATGGTGGGATGAAAAAGTTCTTTAGCCGCACAAATACACGACAGTTAAGTAATATTATTTTCGATACCAACGAATTCGACGCCAAAAATGTTTTTTTTTTAGTAAACGACTATAAAAATGTAATAAACTAAAGTATCTTCATCGCTCGAACTCGAATACGACAATATTTCACGACGGCACAAACGGCTCTGCATAAATACTTTCAGACAAGTGCGAAAGCGCAAGCGGCGCGGTATGCTTTCGGCTTACCGACATGTCATGATGTCGACCGCCGCTGCTGCGCCGACAAATCAGAAAAGGGCCTTATGCGACGATTAGGTACTTTTAAATTGATTATTAATTTATATGTATTTTTATTTTTTTTAAACTGAACTGTTATTATTAGTTTTTTTGTTACTATAGTTTAATATTATCGTTTTCTTTAATGTAGTGTTTAGTATTCGATTATGCATGCTGTTTGCGCAAATTAGTGAAGATCCAGCATACAGCTTTGTTAGAAAATGCTGTTATTGTTATTTTTAATTTTTTTTGAGACTCTGTTTTATGTATAAATAAAATAAATAAAAATAAAATTGGCCATGCTCCTGATTGAGGATTAGCAATGTTAATAATAAACCAATTCTAAACAGGTTAGTTTAACCGTGTCGCGCAGCGGTGAAAGAATACTACCACCCCCTCTCTTCCCTTGGGTGACGTAAAAGTAACTACGTAAAAAAGTAACGTAAAAGGACTAAAGACTGCACATACATCCAACAGCATAGAGCGGCGATGGGCTCACCACCCACATGACGCACGCTGAGCACATGTGCGGTCGCTATTTGGTGAAAAGTGGATTATGGTACAGGACTGCTTTTGCGGTCCTCATTGCCTGGTTTCTGACTAACCCTTCGGGGATAACAGTCGTGATTATACGTATGTATGTTAGTTCAGATACATTACAACCTTGATTATGCAAAAAAGCTCGCTTATATTGAAAATGCTTTCAATGGTTTTTAGTTTTACGCAGTTAGTCGAGGCACATACTTAGAACCACTGATTCTACCGTGCTGTGATAGGTGAAAAGGCCAGATCGATGACGGCTGGTTTGTTAAAACGACTCTTAACACTAATACAGCAGGATCCACTTTTGCTCCGACTGTTTATTACAGCTTGTATATTAAACCAAAATAAAAAATGACCAGCTGCGTTTTAGAATGTTGAAATAGGTAATAAAACCGTTTATTGACAGTGTAAACAGTGGGTGGTCTTTGATTAACGGCGATTTGAAAGTTTTATCTATTATACGGCGCAGGCTGAACTGAAAACAAACAATACTGGATTTTTATTTTTTTTTGAGTTTGGGTGCTGTCGGTCGCAGATGACCTTTACAGCGTTACCGGGCTTGTTTGGGGGCGGCGAGAAACTTGAAGCGTTCCTCAAGCCGTGAGTGGTCGAAATTCCCCAGAGGGATTCCGGTGGGGGATGGCATCTCGCAAGCGAGTCTCCGATCCCCCCCCAGAGCCTCTGGGGGTTAATACTGGAAATGGTTTAATATTTGAAAATACCAATTAGAGGTACTACCACGGTTATGGAAACTTCAGATTATACTACACTAACAAACAATTCTGTAGATAAAGTTTTCAGATACTCGTTTTTTGAATGCTATCCATTCGTGGGAGGTTTATTAGAAAGAGATTTATACGATTTATGTGACCGTACAATGTCTTCAACGGCAAGACAGAGCTTAGTGTGTACTCTAAACTTTTTTCGAAGGAAAACATACTAAACTAAGCCCATGTCACATATCGTGAGATGTGACAGTAACTTAAGAAAACAATTTTTCAGAATAAAATAGAATAGATTAGAATAGAATACTTAATTATTGTTCACTGTGTATAGATAAGATCTTAATATTAATTACAGGTAACTCCAAATTCTTGAATTCCTTGTTTTCCAAAATTATTTTGCTTGTATTCGTACAAAGGCGCGAGATAAGGTCTTTACAAGGTCGTCAACGTATGAGGAATACCTTGAAAATATCTATAGGCAACGGTAACCGTTCACCACCACACGGGCTTTGCCGTATTGTCAGCATAGAGGTTTATAAAACTAAAATAAAAAACATAAAAAGATTATTTCAAATACAGACAGACTGACAAATCCCTTTCACATGCAAAAAAATGTGGCATTTGTCAAGTAAAGCTGTTACAAATGCCTTCGCAAAAGTGGGATCTAAAGCCTATAATAGTAGATGGTGGAGCTGAATTGAGGTCAGGAAACGTTTTCGGGAACAAAGGAGGTTACGACAAGGATCCGTATTGGGGAGAAAGGACTCACTTCCCCGCTTTGATTGAGGGACGGAGTCTAAAAACGTTCGATTTGTGCCCGTTAAGTGAATTTCGCAATTTGTTGGTATAAGCTAATTGTGGTTGGCCGCAAAACGAACTTGTTAATTTGTAATTAAGTGGACGCATCAGTAGCGGCGCTATATTGGTTTATCAAGTGTTGTCTTTTTATTTTTATCTGTTTTTATTAGTAACTAGAAATTACTAATAAACACAGACAGAACTGCTTCTTCGTCTTTAAAGCAATTTTTTGTTGGATCACATTACGAGGTAATTTTATTGTGATTTGCTCTCTCTCGGTTACACATTCTAATTATAGTACATAAGTAAATTTTTTTTTTTTGCATGAGCTGTTACAAATTTTCTTTTTCGATAATTAAGATGGCAATGCCGAAGACCGGCTATTGAGATTATTTAATGGCAAGATCGCAAACCGAACGCCTTCATCGAGCTTTGCTGGCGGTTCTCGGTGTTACGTCTAGGGTTGCCAACTAGACTGTTAAAAACAGTATTATACTGTTTTTTACTACATTATACTTTTTACTGTTGGTCAAAAATAAAGTACTTATCTAAAATACTGTTTTAGTATCACTGTGCGCTATTCAACATATACCCAATTATATTATATGTGTAGATACGTTGCCTGCCCTCCGTAGTGACTAGAACAAATCCAGGTAATTGCCTGAATCTCACTCAGTCACACGTCAGTCATTGTCACGTCAATACGATCGTTACCGTTAGAAGTTTTTGTGTTGTTATTTGATAAAAGGCCTTCTTGTGTATACAGAAATTGTTAAAAATATACTGCAACCATAAGAGACAAGATTTATTTAAATTTCACTCGTAATTATTGTATAAATAAATTTAAAATAGAAATGTTAATTTAGTGAGGACATTTGCCCTGTTGCCAATTTGATATGCATGAGTGAGACGCGTGTACTATGTAAGAGAGAGACGTTTCTGTAAGAGTGAAAGAGAGAAAACCATGGCGGCTGTGATGGCGTATATATTCAATGAGCTCATTGGTCAACTACCCTAAAAAGTATACAAAAGTTAAAATATATGTTTATCTCTTTTTAACAATAGGCTAATGATATGATTGCATTTATTTTCTTTCCCTTTCGACGTGATTACGTCATAGAAACTATTTCGCCATTTTTAAATGCAATTCGTTCAGGTGTAACTAGTCTATATATAAAAGGTCATTGCATATACCTGTTTAAAAGTAAAAGTGCGCGGTGCAGCGCACTCATAGGTATTTAAATCTTAGAAAAAATAAAATACAGTTCATTTTTCTAAAATACTGTTTATTTTTCTTTTACCCTGTAATATTTTATTATTATTTTTTTAAATTGGCAACCCTACTTACGTCGGAAACTTTATGAATCCGCTTCCCGGCTGTTATAGTGATGAAGATGATACATCTGCCTGATGTACCATCTTCTTGGCTCGGCTCGCGAGGGTTCACCCTGGACACTTCCAACGCTACTAGCATTCGACGAATACGAAACGAATATCCATCTTAGAGTAGGGTAGACCGAAAGTAAGTTCTAAGGATGTCAGTATGGAACTGCTTCTACCGGCCAGCCCTAAAATACAGCTAAGAGGGTATTCCAGTGAATTAATGGATATATATACGCTCTTATAAGATCAGGACAAAAAAGCGGCACCTAGCCAGCAGCTCTGCAGTGCTTTGAGGATGGTTTGAGAATATTTAATATTTATACGGCACGCAAATATAATTATATCGCTTTATTTAAGAAACATTACGCTGTCACCTTGTTATATTTAAGTAAATTAAGTAAAGAATTATTAAATCTTTGGTAAAGCAGACTGCATATTTTTCAGAACATGTATGAATGAAAGTGTTTTTCAACACAAATCATTTAATAGGGTAGCATTACTCGTATTAGAAAACTTTAACTAAAACGAATGAATACACAAAATTCTGAGAAAAATGTTACCAAGCTTACCTGAACGATGAATAATATAAAAAACCTTTCACCCCGAAATTACAACCGTACGGCCGAAAAGATCGTTTTATTTCGGATGTTAGCGTCAGTGACACAAAGCTGCTTTGCAACAGTGAAAATGCTTATGCGCCAACACGACATGAATATTTATGTAATTTTAAGTAATAGCATGTTCCACTTGCCGCTTGCTGTTTGCCAGCGGTGTTTGCCGCCGGTGAAAACTCGGGCGTTGGCATACTGATTGCTTAAAACAACACACGGGTTGTGGTAATTTGTCGTTTGAGACAGTTGCCAGTGCCAGTCGACAATAATAAAGAAATTTGAATAGAGTGATTATTGTTAACTTTTTTGCTTTAGTCTGTATTCTTTGTTCACATAATATGTAAATAAATAAATGTGAAATATTTTTGTAGTCTAATAAAAAAAAATCAAAATCATAAACTGTTTCAATGACAATAAGTGTAGCCCCATGGGAGCGAATGAAACAGAAAAGTGTAACGACACTTTTAAAAAATTCTCACGAAGTCCTCGTTAAGTCTTGGATCACACTAGGAAACTTAATAGAATCGGGAAAAACGAAATTCAACATTCAGTTGTTTATATATTTATTTTCTCAGTGTAACCCAAAACATCTAAGAGTACAATTATATTACAATGTTATTAAAATAAATATATTAAATATGAAAATATTTAACATCGTACTATGAAAGTTTTACTGAACTAGCTGTATTAATGCTCGCCTTTCCAAAAAAGAGAAGAAGGTAAAAAAAATACACAATTCAAAATATAAATTCTGAAATTTTTCAAATAAAATAATGGATCAGCGAACAGAATAAGTGGGTCATTCATAAAGCATCATCTCTCAATTGCAGAACGGAAGTATTCAGCTGGTCGAACAAAAGATTTCGGGGATGATAACGAACCGTCTCAAGGTCGAGCCAAACGATCGGTGCCGGCACCAAGGAGTTCCGAGTGACGCGACTTGTTTTCCAGCGACCAACACAATGGCTTTCGTAAGCTTCTGAATGACACCTTCATTATAGGCGTTGACATTTCTCGAATACTCAGCGAATTGTTGTGAGATGTGAAGTAAGTTAGAAGCGACCACCGAGAACCATTAGAGACTTGTCAGCCCGGAACAAAGTGTATCTATTTTGGGACGGCAGCGGCGTCGTCTACAAGGAAATCTCAGATGCATACGTAAAATGTTTAGAAAAAGTGGTAAGTGCGAATATAGTATTTCGCGGATAAAATTTAAGGGGGTCCTGCACGAAATTGTGAAAATTTACGTATTTTCAAGTCACTTGTTACTATGCGCTGAATTAGTTACATACATTAAAAGAAGTTATATAAGTAAGTTAGCCTCATCCGCAGGGCACCCCATTCTTAAAAAAATTAATTTTTAATTTTTAACACAAGCGCGTGATTGGTTTGCACATTTCGCAGAATAAAAACATTGCTCTGATTAAATTACTAGGTCTGAAACTTCAAAGTAGAATTGTTCTAATTATAAATCTCAATATGACTGATTTTGCTTTGAAGTTCATAATAGACTTATGTCAGTTTTTGCGATCGCGCGGCACCCCCTTAATTGGTGGTAAGGTAGCACGGATTGCCCACTTACGACTTTGAATACGTATGTACAGTACACAACATCCTATATTGTCCCACAGCTGAACACAGGCCTCGCTTCCCTTTTTTTCATTGTTTGCGGTCTGTAATTGCTTAAAAAATAATTTGGCGTTTCATCAGAATTAGTAACAGACTCCATTTTTTTACATTACAATCCTAATTTTACTATTCTAAACACTACTTAAAATATGCTTTAAACGTTTACCTGAACGGCATTAAGACAATAAATTATAAGAATAAATGACTGTCACTTTTTTGTATTAAAATATCTGCTGTCGCCTATCCCTTAGACTGTAACCCTACCTCCGCTCCACTCTCAAGTGCTATGAAAAGAGCCGGAATCCTCCGCGAAGTTTACCCTCAGCTAAGAACGGGATCGGCGAAGGAAGCCATCAAGAGGTTATGTGTTAAGCAACGTTGCTTTATGTAGAAACAGCTGTGTCTTGTGTAATTATACTAAGGAACATAAATAAAAGAAGGTAGTTAATTTGGGTCACGA
Organism: Scoparia ambigualis; assembly: GCA_963921215.1. Lineage (NCBI taxonomy): Eukaryota > Metazoa > Arthropoda > Insecta > Lepidoptera > Crambidae > Scoparia > Scoparia ambigualis. The sequence goes on along the minus strand of OY992522.1, from coordinate 23,148,548 downwards.
AATATGCACTTTAAGTGCTGTTAACTTCTTTTTACAAAAATAAACTTTTTGCGTTTGGTGTTAATATAATTCATGAACTGTGTAAGGATTTTTTTAAATAATAACTTTAGGGCAATTTCTGGCTGAATTCTGCTACCTCATAGATAGACGAAAGGATAATATTGATACTTTTTTCTTGTAGCAGCGGTGAGCAAACTTCTTGCAGGGTTGTGTAAAAGACACTTGTAGTGTAGGTAAAGTTATACTGAGGCCTAAGCATTGCATGCTTGCCAAAAAGGCAAGATAGCTCAGCTTCTCTGATTTACCCGCCGAGGGTATATCGTGAAATTCTGTATGAACACACCCGATCCTTCATAATTATATTGAGTGATGATGTTAAGCTATTTGCCGATACAAAGGCAATTAAGCTTAGGATAGTAGTTTCCGTAGTCTGCAAACATTATGTTTGAAATTAATAACCATTATATCTGTTATTTTGCTTACCTATTAAAGCTAGAAATTTGACATAAATTATACGGAACTTAAGTCAAATTTCTTACTCTAGTAGGCAAAACAAGAGATAGATAGGCTAATATTTTCGGTGAATAAACGTCACAGTAAAACATACCGCCCAATGTTACCAGTAAGCAATTTGCACAAAAGCTTCCAAAGTGCTGACGTGCTATGGTGAGAGGCAGACCTCGGCAGACGTCACTAAGATAAGATAATATACCAGTAAATATCGTTATGTTGCTGTTGAAGAATATACTAATAGTTTAATCCGAACCGATAACAAAATGAAAACGCCATCTGCAAATTAAGAAAACAAGTCACAGCCAGTAATTTTTTAAATGGCTGTATAATACAATATAATTTACGCTTACTGTCTTAACGTTCATCACATTAGTTACAGAAGCGAGATTTTAAAACAATTCCTGAGATCTTACTGTACTGACATGATGTATTTAAGTTGTTTAGAAAGATTATGAAGAACAATAAACGTCTTTTTGACTTTGAAGATGAATGAATGTACGCATATTTCATATAAAGTAAACAATGTATCTAGTGTTTACAAAGCGGCCGAGACGCAGCACACTGTAGGAGGAAGTAAATAGTTTGCAACAGTTATTAAAATTTACAATCAGATAAGTAAACGTAAGTTAGTTATATACAGAACGCTGTTATACTGTTTTCAAGTTCTTACAAAAACAAATCGATCATGAAATGAATCAGTTTATAAAATAAACCAGAATATAACACTTTCTATTTAAAATTCGAAATATTTAAAACTTACTTGTAATCTGCTTTAGAGCTGTCACAGCTGATTTCAATGTATTCAATGTGCGGCGTCTTAGATTCTTCTTAGCCGAAAAGTTTTCCATATCAATATTCACTGACATTGTATTACGAACGTTGTTTTCACAGTCATAAAGTTCCGAATTATAATGGCTGTTGAGAATAGCTGGTTGAAACACCTATTGTTCGGGAAGCCGGGAATATACTGCGTGCAAATGCATATCAGTAACAGTCAGTCCTTGTACGAAAATCAGAAGTCTTCTTATAAGACAGGGATTGGCGTAGAGATTACAGACTCAATTTTTATGTAAAAATTTGGCACTTTTACTAGGTATTCAAATTTTCTCTAAATATTTGGGCACTTTGTTTGTTTTTTACTGATAGAATAAAAGTTTTATAAAGTGTCAAGTTTTCGGCGTCTTCATACGTAATCGTAAAATTATTATCCAATTATATTATAATCCAATTATAAGTCGTATATTTTACGTATTAGAGACATACATTTTATTTGAATAATACACATTAAATACACTTTTTTGTACTGAACTCGCAGAAAGCTAACACAATAATAAACAAAGTAAAAAAATCAGTACGAACGATAAGATTTGAGACATTAAAATGTTTTTTACAAATTAGAGATTAGAGAATTAGAGATTTCGATACCGACTCTACAATTTTGTATTCGGCACATGTTAACACCTGACGATATTAAGGCCCATCCACTATTATGCTGTGTTTGGCGTGAAGTAAACAAGTTCTATTCCCGGATGAGCCAACGTATCCCGACAGGTTCATTAACAAGGTGCCCTTATCTCACGTTTTCAATAACACCTGTTAGTCAGGATATTTCTTACCGATAATTTGTTTTTTTTTTGTATTTAAACGAAAAAAAATGTTTTGTTTTAAAACTAAATGTAAAGTTTTTTTTATTTCAATGATTCAAGATATAATAATCAATATAGCATCACTTTACCTGAAACATATTTATATCTTAACAAATAATTTCCGTCATAACAAATTGTGCGTTATCCGAAATTCCCGCTGATTTATAACTTGGTTTTCTAACATATTGATAGTCTTTTCGCTGTCTCCCGAGAATGCCGGAAAATAATGCCGCTGAGAATAGGCTTTCGTACTTTGCGAGAGGAGGCATTTTCCTTTACGTTTCTTGTTTATTTATTTTTTGTTTTCCATGAGCGCGTGGGGAGAGATTATTTTGGATTTGTAGCTTACTGTTTACCTCACATAATGCGAGTAAGAAATACACAAATGATTTTTGAACTTCTATCATGTATCAATCATTGTAGCGGTTTAGGTGTTAAGCTTTATCAACTAATTATCTACCTGTTGAAAGATTGTTTTTGGTCTGTAAAAAGAGCACATGGCCTCCTTGTTAGCATATAAGGAAAAGTTTATCGAAATCCAGGTCGGCGATTGGTATTTCATCGCATGTAGCGTGATTGTTTACTTTACCTTTTAATATTACGTGGTCGCCGATTATCCAAGTATTTTAAGAGGTGAGAGTCTAAGGCTAACGCAAAAGGCACTGTAAAACTTGGATCGAGACGAAAGACTGATCACGTCTGCTGTGAAAGCCCTATTGCCCCGTCTAGGGGACATAGGGAATATAAAGGACATTTGTAATTTTTAATTTGTTATTCTATTATCACTCTTTTATTTCAGGTTTGCAAAACTTAAGATGTCGGCAAATATTTAGCTTGAGATGGCGAATGAGTCTCGACAGCTTAAGGAAACCAGAGCTACCAGGCTAAAGACCATTGACACTGACCAACAACTCGGTCAGGAAGAAACCACCGAACTTGTACGAAGACAGGTGGAACAGGATTGTGCCCTTATGATAAAGATTGCGAAAACATCTCGCAATCTCAAGGGCACTGTACATACGTGCGTACACACATCACTACTAAATATCCCTAACCCTAGGGGTTATTTAGAGACTTGGCAATGAAGAGTGCAAAAGCAGTCCTCTACCATAGTCCACTTTTCACCAAATAGCGACTGCACATGTGCTCAGCGTGACAAGTGGTGAGACCACCGCCGTTCTATGCTGTTGGTTGTATGTGTAGTCTTTAGTACGTCAGTCGCCTTTTACGACACCCACAGGAAGAGTGGTAGTATTATTTCACCGCTACGTGACACGGTTAATAATACTGTAATATCCACATATTACACTGTTGTTCATTTGGGAAGGCTTGTGCCCAGCAGTGGGACGTTTATAGGATGAACATAATGAACCAACATGGTCATGTTTTAGAATTACAGTTATGTTAGCCTTTTAAGAGTCTAACCTCATGCTAGTTAGACTCTAGAACCCCAAGCGGTCGCATGAGACCGCACTGACAGTTCGCGCCATTCCGTCAAACCCCAAGCGGTCGCATGAGACCGCTCTCTCCCGCTTGACTTTGTACCGTGTTTTCATAGACTTACAGACTACTGTAGTATGAACAAGGTCAACTATTTCGGTTCTGTGGTACATTTTATGTATCGTGATCGCAAAATATCGCATAGTCTGTGCTCGATTCTGTCATTTTCGACGTTGACAGTTGCGCCAATTTCTGTGTCAGAGTGAATTAGTCGCTGACTTTTGTGTGCTATTTTTATTAAATTTATCTAATGTAAGTACTGTTTCTTATTTGAAAATGATTATTGAGACTACAATGATCGTATTTAGATAAAAAGTTGTAAGAACTATTACTAGTTATAGCGTGTAAAGTCATGTTACCGATTTCCGAGTGATTTTTAGAAAAATACTATAAGACAAATAAACTGTTGCAATCATCAATTTATTTTGATACCCGATGGATAGGAAATATATCAGTTAATATATTGTTGTTTACAGAACGACAAAATATGGTTTGATTTTAGAGTATTATATTTTTGCAAAGTGGCGTCATCCGCAAATTTAAAAAAAATATGGCGCACCTGCTGTCATTATTTTTGACATTTAAATTCCAAGACTGAGGGGTAAATTTACAATCTATACAAAGTTAACGTTAAGAACAGCATATTATTATGTTAAGGGTCACACCAGGGCATATTCTGAGCGGAGACCAGTTTGGTACATTCGTATTGTGTTCCTGCGTTTTAAATCTAAATTTTGATGTATTGTATCTACTAAAGATTTTTCTACTCTATTCTAACCAACCCGACTACCGGTAAGTTTTAAATACAGATGATTGAGTAATTGCTATAAATTGTTAATGCTCACACCAATTATCTAACCCAAGATAAGCTTCTTCTGAAACTCGTTAATATGGTAAGATAACGGATATATATACATAAACATAGAAAACACACAGACTCGAAATCAATATAGAAAAATAGTTTTGACCCGACCGGGAATTGAACCCGGGACTTCGGAGATGGCGCGACGCCAGACCCGGCGTACTAACCACTCGACTACGGAGGTCGTCAAACTATTGTTACGCTATACCTCACGTTAATGGGCCGTAAAACTATTTGTAGTTAGCGTTTGCTAATGTCTGTTTGCAACACGCGTTCGTGTTAAAATTTAACAATTGTTCCTACGTCGGGAAAAATAACTAAACTCTCAAGACAGATTGTATTTCTTATTGCAAATGGAGTATGAAAGTGACAATCCACTGTAGTAGCGCTTCCAGGCAGGCTTGCTACGTTTCTATAGCCACGGTTTGTCTTTGCAGTGGAAAACCGGCATAAGTCGCATGAAATATTCATAGTGTGAACTAATCTTTAATGACATTCGAGATTTGACTTGAGAATGTAGATATCACAGATCTATTAATATCCCTTAGAATCATGTACCTATGTATTTTTTTAAGCGTAGGGCCCCCATTTTTGCTGAAAGTGCGACTCGCCCGTGATACCCTGAGGTTAAAGGCAACGAGGACGTATGAGGGCTCAAAAGACACGGAATTCGAAGGGTTTTAAGATGATCTAAAAGTATTTTGGTGAAGTTGGTTTTGAAAAAATTTTTTTTTTTTGGTTCTGAAAAAAAAATTAAAATTATCGAAAGAAAAATTACGCGTTCATTTTCAATGCCCTTTCAAGTCGTGTAGAGCACGAGAACTGTGCTTTTTTTTTAAAATTCTGTAACGGTTAAGCGCTTGGCCTTCATCTCACCTGATGGTAAGTGACGATAAGGCCGAAGGTGAAAGCGCGCTTCACCCGGAATTCCTCAACCACTGAGGAACTTTTTTTCTAATGAATTTTAAATAAGGGGTTTCTCTCTTTCTTCGTGTATCGTAACATACAATGTATACATTATGACATGCTGACAACAAGTACCCGGAGTCATCTCCATTGGTTCTTTTTCTCAAAACTTTGTTCGGAAATTTAGCATTCTCAATAAAAATATCGCAATAACGCTAAGTAGATACATTCTGAGTTTCGATAAATAGAATTGATTGAAATGCTTTTAGACCGTGTGTACCATTCCTTTCCAAATAACTGAGGAGGTTCATTAATTTCCAAGCAGAAACAGAACGTTTGAAACATTTTTCTGCTCGGGGGCTTTTTGTAATAAAGTCAGGGCTATTACGGTTTTTCAATTAAAAGAAGCCGAGCTAGGCTGTACTACAGACAAGTTTCCAATTTAATTTACATGGTAGTAATTTATATTTTATTTATCATATAAATTGAAATTAAGTCTATATAGCGGGGATATTGGAGGTGGTTTTAAATATTCTGTTGAAATAATTAATAATAACAAAGAGAAGAGGTTACAATGAGATTGTGTTGTTAAGTTTCGTAAACATTTTTATGTTTCAAGGTATCCTGATAGGCGTCCCAACAACAAAACGAATGATTTCAAAATAAAGAAACACATGTTTGTTTTATACTTTTTATGTATATTTGTACCGTGTCGCGTAGCGGTGAAAGAATACTACCACCCCCTCTCTTCCCTTGGGTGTCGTAAAAGGCGACTAACGGACTAAAGACTGCATATACTTCCAACAGCATAGAGCGGCGATGGGCTCACCACCTGTCACGCTGAGCAAATGTGCAGTCGCTATTTTGTGAAAAGTGGACTATTGTGGAGGACTGCTTGTGCTGTCCTCATTGCCTAGTCTCTGGCTAACCCTTTGGGGATAAAAGTCGTGATTATATACATGTATGTATATTTCTTCCCTAGGGTGTCTTTTTAAGAATCGGCTGTCGAAGTACTTGACACTCCTAAGTCATCATTCCATGGTGTCCATGGTGTAATTAAGTGAGGCTGTAGTAGGTATTCCAGTTTACGGACCACTACGCTTGTTAGCTTAACCTGCTCAACGTTCAATGTCGCGCCTAACTCTCGTTAATGTTTGCGCGTTTGACCGCAGCCGCCTAATCGTGCGGCTTACGGTTGTCCGATCGCTTCTACGAGCTGATGTCAAATAAGCCCAGTGCTATTTTCAACGCTTCCGATTGCTACTAATCTCGGTTTAAGGTTGATAATACATATTCAATAGGAACTCTGTAAATAAGGGGTGTATATTAAATTAATTGGTCGAAAATGTGCAACAGTTTTTATGTTATTGGAAGTTTCGCGTTTTAAATGTTGCCGAGTTATATTATTCGTATGACTAATAGTGTGTTATTTAGCACAGTTATCAATGTGTTCATCTTGTACAGGTAAGACCTGTGCCCAGCAGTGGGACGTTTGTATGTTGACGATGATAATAATGATCAACACCTACTAACATGTTGATTACGTGTTGTTGACATTAAATAGGCGCGTTTGGCTTTCAAAGTAAAAAGTAAAGAGTGTTAACGATTTTCGACGGGCTGGATAAATCCACAGTAGCTTAAATGGAAAGCACTTGACTCGCATTGGTAGTAGGGTGCAGATTTGAATCCTGCTCGTGGATTTTTTTCAACATTTTCTAATTTGTAACCTACTAACATGATTAAAAAATGACCTTTAGTACGACTGTAGTTCGTCGGCAGTAGTAATTACGATGACCATCAAGGGCGTGCTGGCGTGTTACACTGCGCAATGATTAATCAGGATGTGTAATTGACTCGTGATTGTACACATTAGTTTGCAGATTAGCTTTACATAATGAACACGGCACAAGCGAAATTACTCAGGGAGATTGACACTTAAAAGGAAATGAAGACGTACCATCCTCGTAAAAGGGAAATAACGTTTCCATTTGCGCTTCTTTTTGTAAGAGGTTTGAAAGACAATATGCGTGTTATGCCTGGATAGTATACCTCATTCGCAATTGCGCCTAACTGCTAAGACCTTGTCTTTTAAAACCTTTTTAAAAATTATAGAAACAAACTTCGGCAACTTTTAAATGAAAATGTTTGAGTTATATTTTTAACGTTTTTTTACCGAATACATCATTACATACATACACACAACATCCGTTTCCTGGAGGGTATGCAGAGACCAATTCATCATTAAAATTAATTAAATTTATGAGTTGGAACAATATCAGCTTATAAAATAAAAGTTTTTCAAGTGGCTTTTAACGTAAAAATATGGAAGAACAGCCTGTTTCAAAGAAAACGGGTGTGCTAGGTGATACCTCATTGTTTTTGACGAAGGCAGAAATAGAGAGCATCAGCTTCAAATGTGGTTTAACATAATAGGCGTATTACATCTCGACTGTGATTTTTTCGTAAAATGCCCATTTTCGCAGTTCGTTGTAATTTTGCAGTTGTATTTATCATTTTTATCTAAATAGGATAATAAATTCATGTTTAATATTACAAATGTCCACTCTGCGAGGATAAGCTGAGTTCGGACAGCCGGCGCATCGCATTTTGAAGTAATTTTGCAGTTGTATTTATCGTTTTTATCGAAATAGGATAATAAATTTATTATAAAATCTTTATTCATCATGAAGTGACGATTATTCTGGTATTAATATTGTTCAATATAATTATCGTATGTAGGAGAAATTCACAGTTAACTTAAAGAGATTTTCGAAGTTTTTTTTGGTTTAGAATAAGATTTTTTTTCATAAAATCAATAATATCTAAAAATTCCGAGGCCGCTACGCACTATACGACTTTTTAAGAGATAACATTCATTTTTTTTTATTTCATTTGTTTAGAACAGTTGTTCAATCTAGAAGATTCTTCGCACATTTTATGAAATCTTTCTCTGCAATTTTGGATTTATTTAAAAACTTAAGCAAAATTTACAAAAAGCGAGGCCGTTACGCACTATTCCAACAGCTATTCTACACTATTCAATAAGTCAAAATTGTTAATGTATTTTTGTTTCTGAGATCCATAACGCCAAAATTGGCTATTTTACGCAAAAATCACAGTGGAGATGTCATAGGCTTCTTAAGTTTACAAAAAAATTGTATACTAAGCCGGAAAAAGAGCATACGGGCCCGGTTACGTTACGGCGCGGCGCGACTCTGTAGGATTCACGCGCACTATGGTCACCATGCATGCTCTTTTGCCTGTCTGCAACGTTTTTTTTTATACTAAGCCCGGCAAATGACCCCACTCCACCTGATGTTAAGTGGAAATGAAGCCCAGGCGCGAGGACAACTGGTGCAGCGTAAGAGACGTAGCATCAGTCACCCTCACTCTGCCGGCCCACAAAGTGCTTCTTCACGCCTCGTTTGTTTCGTAATTTCTAAATGTGCATTCTGCACCAAGCCATTATTCAAGAGAAAATAAAGTGTTGTGTGCAGCACTGGAACTCTTACCGATATCGGCTAATGAGTGACGGTTTCATAATAAGTGAATAAATAAGGGAGTTTCGATTTCAACTAATACTCGTACTGACAAACATACCAAACACCGTTTAACGTAAATCCATCTATCCCATTGTAAGGAATCGGATGGATTTACATTTTCAGTTAATTGTAATTAAAAAGCCTACATAATTAAAAAGTTCGGATATCGCAGACAACCTCCACTGATGTTATTGTTTGAGATGAAGTGTTTGGGGCGTTTCGTTTTGTCATTGGAAAATTTAAATTGAAAAACTTCCGAGAGCTCCAATGCAAATAATAACATTTATTGGAGTACCAATTATCTGATATTGCTCTAAGCTTTATGTTTTACGGACTCTCGGATATGGATATTGTCCAATTAAATTGTTTAAAAAAATATTCCTGTATAAACATTAATACCTACAGTTTTGGTTACAAAGATTTTCTTTGTCTTATGTAAATGGTTTACGTTTTTTTTCATCACGTTTTATGGAATCGAAAATTTTTTCATTTACTAGAACGTTTTAGAAAAAAATCGTTTATTATCTGGATCTTTTTCACTCATTTGTTCAATTTGACTGGTTCTTGATTTCTACCCAGAATTCGCTACTTCTTTATTCTGCTGTATGGTTTTGCATTACTGTATACCAGTATAAAAAGGGAATAACTCTTGATAAATAACAGGGCATAGAAGCTTGTCAACTAAAGCTTCAGAGTCGGTAACGCGCGCATCATTTCCTCAGTATTTATTATATATATTTATCCCAAACCGGGGACCGCTTTACATCTAGCTGGTATTATGCTCGAATGCAGGCTTAGTAAAAAACGATGATCACGCAAAATTCTTATACACCGTTTAGACAAATAAACCATTAAGGGAAGCTCATAATAATAAATTAACGCAAAGCAATTTAAGGAGGCCTTGTAAAATGATTTAACGCAAGCATTACGGCGGGCTAATTCAAAAGTATAGTATAATAAATTAGCACCTTTCCCACTGTTTTATGTCTTGGACTCAGGAAAGATCGCAACATTATTACTTTGTATACTTAATTATGGAACAACGTAGAAGCGCTCATTTTGGTTTTGTATAAACTTTTTAAAACATCACAGTCATTGTTGATTACGATAAATAAAATGTAATAAATATTTTAACATAAATTTTTGGTTTTTATTAATTTATTGCAATAATTTACCTGCATTTAAAGTCTAGTTAGTTGTTTGTAGTTAATGTTAGCAATTATTATGTACCGACATTTAGAGATAAGATATCCAGTTTCTCAGTGTGAAGAATATGAACTGAAGTGCGTTTTCATTACTACTTACCATCAAGTGAAATTATCTTATCATAATATGAAAACTGGAACCTTTAAGTTTCTCAAAATCTAAGCAATGACTGCATTTCACGGTTCCTTAATAAAATGGTACCAAGTGACTCAGTATGGCATATTTATCACCACTTTGCACAGGGTATGGGATCTAGTAAATTTACTAGGCATAAAGGCATTATAATCTCAGGGTCTGAAAAGCATAAGTCAATGCATAGTGGACAAGGGTCAAGTCTATAGGCCACGGTGATCGCTTACTCTCAGGTCTCGTAAGTTATATAATAAAATAAAATGGTAGTAAATTGTATTATTTTATGGTCATAAGTGGAAAACGAGAATGTAAATTAAAGACAAGCAAATGACACTAAAGTTAATTAAAGCTTGTTATCATAGATTCACGAATTCATTATGCCAACGCGGTCTTGAAATAACTCAACGTTGAATTCATTAGGGCTTGAATAACATATTTTTGTTCTTGGTATTACTGCCACCGTTTGATATTGGATTGGAGGAATAATATTTGTGCTTTCCAGATTGTGCACATGTTCTGCTATTGTCACTACTCTTTTTCAATAACAAATAAATAAATGTAAAATTGGTTTTCATATAAATTGTTACATTTTAACTTGATCGAATATTAAAGAATACTCGTTTCGGTCAATATTATAATAATTATGAGATCTAGTAAACTATTGGGATTAGTCATGAACTCCGTTCTTATGACTCTGGATTGATTAGTTTGACTCAAGAACTGTCTTTTAGATATGTAAGGTGGCATTAGGTGGGAAGTGAGTTTATTTGCAGCAAGCAAATGAAGTTATAAGTTATTAAAATGTGGAATACAAGAAGATTTTGTTGTTATTAAGCCCAAAAAAAATAAACACCAACAATTTAATTTAAAATTTGAATTTCTTTTTTCCATGCTACTGTAAGATATCATACTCATCCGAAGCACTAACTTACTTGTGCAAGGAACAATAACTTAATACGTGCTATTACTGTTTTAACCGTACTATTTTAGCCGTACAATTATGTAACTCTATGCAAGCAAAGGAATCCATAACATAGAAACTCAATGATTTTAGTACGGGCTTCTTAAATCCCCTTTGCCTTTGAACTTTGCACAAGTCGGCGTGCCTTCCAATTAAGGTTTGGCGTTCGGTTTGACATTAAAAAAGAGTGAACGAATAGATAATATTTAGTTTCCATTACAACTCTTCTTCATACTCGTATATTGCTTCTAAGAATGTAATAGGAGTGCCGTTTTATTTATTAATAATATTATGCGATGAGACCTCAGAATAATAACTATATGGATGAGACAAATCCACGGAACAGAAAAAAGATGTGGATTTTAAATTACTTGTAACTTTGAGCAAAAAAATTTATTTCCCTTACACAAATCTTAAAGGTAATATATTAATATACTTATATTAGTAATTGCAGAAACCTGTAATTGGCTTTACTCAGGATAATTGTTAGCAGAATAAGTATACATTGTGATAAGCTGTTGGTTTCTATAAATAAATAAATAAATAAATAATACAAATTCGTCCAAACCGAGACCGTTCAAACGGCGACACACCCTTCTCCAACGGATCCCCTAGGCCAAGATTGTGGTATTGGGATACTTCAATGCCCACCACGTCGAATGGCTTGGTTCACGCACAACTGACCACGCGGGTAGAGCCGTTTATGACTTCGCTTTGGCCTACAGTTTGTCCCAATTGGTAACCGTGCCTACGCGGGTTCCAGGTGTGGAGGGCCATGCACCTTCCTTATTGGACCTTCTGCTGACCTCGCACCCAAACGGCTATCAAGTTTCTGTTGATGCACCACTAGGCTCATCAGACCACTGATGCATGATCTGATTCGTACCACTGTGCCTCTCACAGAAACTCCAAAAACGTCGAGTCTGGCATTTTTGGTCAGCGGACTGGGATGGGATGCGAAGTTTCTTTGCGTCCTACCCATGGTGGCGAGTTTGCTTCTCGCTGGATGATCTTGATGTCGCCATCGACTTTGTCGTTGATGTGATACTACAGGGAATGGAACTTTTCAATCCAAACTCTGTGGTTCCCATTGGCGGCAGGTCCCAAACATGGTTTGGTCGTTGCTGCAAAATGGCGTCTCGCCAAAGCGACAACATTACCAAGCCTGGGCTAATGCGGTGTCATCAAAGGAGCCAAACACGAGTGCGCTCAGAAAGAGGTACAACTTTGCCGCCAGGTCCTTTAAGAAGGACATTGCCATGGCGAAGTCATCATTCATAAGTGGAATTGGCGAGAGGCTAGTGCGTCTTCCTTCGGGTACGCGTGCGTTCTGGTCTCTCGCCAAAGCTATCTTAGGGAGTTTTTGTCAGCCGGCCCTACCACCATTGCACAAGACCGACGACTGCCTGGCCCATACTGCAAAGCAGAAAGCCGATCTCTTGGGCACTCTTTTCGCATCAAACTCGACCTTGGACGATGGGGAAAACTCTCCACCAACCATACCGCATTGCGCTTGTTCAATGCCAAACGTCCGGTTCCTACAAAGGTCAGTTCGTAAGGTCCTTTTTTCTCTTGATATGCATAAGTCGAGTGGGCCTGATGCAGTTCCTCCCATTGTGCTTCGGACGTGTGCTCCTGAGTTGGCGCTGGTTCTAACGCGCCTTTTCCGGCTCTCTTATTTTACTGGCGTTGTCCCGAGCTCTTGAAAGACAGCCCTTCTCCACCCGATTCTCAAAAAAGGCAATCGCTCAGATCCGTCCAACTACAGGCCAAAAGCCATCACCTCTTTGCTCTCCAAAGTAATAGAGTCCGTTACAAACCGCCAGCTCTTAAGGTACTTAAAAGAAAACTAGCTACTAAGCGATTGCCAGTATGGTTTTTGTCGCGGTCGTTCGGCTGGTGATCTTTTAGTGTACCTTATTCACCGATGAGCGGAGGCATCGAGAGTAAAGGGAAGGCACTGGCAGTTAGCTCGGACGTAGAGAAAGCCTCTGACGGGGTATAGCACTGGGCTCTTCTCTCTGAACTTCCATCATACGGGCTTCCTGAGAAATTTTGTTCGTGGGTTGCCAGCTTTCTTTCTGGGCGTAGCATCAGAGTCGTAGTCGACGGTTTGTGCTCTGACATGAAGCCCGTGAATGCCGGAGTCCCGCAGGGGGGTGTGTTAGCGCCTACTCCTTTTCTTCTGCATATCAATGACATGTTGCATAATAACAGCATTCATTGCTACGCTGACGACAGTACGGGAATAACGCTCTACACCGGACGAGCTAATATTTCTCGGGAAAGCGTCATCGAGAGCCGGAATAAATTTGTGACTGACACCAAGAACATGTTAAGTCATGTCTTGAATTGGGGCCGAACATAACCTAGTCCACTTTAATCCTCCAAAACACAAGTTTGCGCATTTACCGGGAAAAAACTTCTCTTCGTCGTACCTCTGATCTTGAGGGAGCTCTCCTTGATACCTATCCGACTATTGGAATCCTCGGCATCGATATTTCGAGTGACGTTCAGTTTCGAGGTCATTTGGAAGGTAAAGCTAAATTAGCAAACAAAAAGAAAATACTTAAATGGAATTATAAAATCATTGGAGTGCGATGACGATGAAACCGTACAGTGTAGGGTACGGGTACATTAGTTACAATTTTTTTCCCCAGTAAGCACCGGTGACGTTACGTTTGAGAACACAGGAAATAAAAATTTGGTAACGCTACGAAATTTGCCTGATTAGCAACTAAGAGCATAGGCCGAGGTTACCGGTAACGACTACTGCAAACGCAGAGCCTAATATTGGCGTAATTTTATGTTAGTTATTAGTACTGCGTAAAAAGTCAATTTCCCGGGAAATACCAGGAAAAATCGGTACCGGGAATCCCCGGGAGCATGCCCTATTGTCTATCCTGTCATAACTAATATTATAAATACCAGAAAGTTTGTTTCACGCTGAAACCGCTAAACCTATTTTGCTGATTTTTGATAAAGAAATAAATGGCGCTCTTGAAACTGTTATAGGCTACTTTTCCCCCTCAAAACGTAAGGCGAGAGAAGCTGCGGGCAAAAGCTAGTTTATAATAAAAATAGACTTCACGACTGACAACATCAGAATCTGCAAAACATCAATGTAAAACTTCTCTGCGAAAAACAAACCATTTTGTATAATAAACTTATGAACAGAAGAACGACCAATATTTGAAAGAACAATCTTTGATTAACGAAACCGTGTTGAATGAGACTTTAAATTTGATAACTATCTTATTGGTCAGTTACCTGGTAAGTACCGTTATATTATTATTATGTAATGTAATTGGTGGCATGCTGTGTAGTCACTTAAGGACAACTCAAGAGACTACGAAGCTCACAGCTACAAGATATTTTAAGTAGTCTTTGTTACCATTCATTTAGTGACCAAATCAGTTTAAAAATATCGCAGTTTAACTGTAAACTTGGAAAGTGATTGACAACTATTCATTAGTGCGAAACTGTGGCGCAATCGATTCCGTTCGCATCGGAAATTCTACTAACTCCGCAAACAGTAAAGTTGGGCGGTGCGCGCGGCTCAAGTTGCGTTATTGCGCTATTTGTATAGTCTAGAATATTCCGCTAATTTAAAAACTTTTCAGAGGTCTTAAGTTGTTCGAACTCAGAAATTCAATGGAGACGAAGATTTGCATTAATGTTATTTGTCAGTGCGAAGTTTTGACTATAAATTAGGTTTTACAAAATTCAAACGACTTTGAATGAACGTTTTGTTGAGAAGTGTTTAATGTTTTTAAGATGTTGGTGTCAACATTTAAGGTGTGATTTAGAGCTACGCGGTAGGCATGCATTCGCAAAATTTAAACAGTTTACTTCATTACGCACAAGGTAATATTTTTGTCTGGGTTTTTTCAACTGCACATTGAGTGAAACTTGTTTAACTACGATTGCAATTTTCAGATAGCACTTATAAATCTAAATTTCAAGCTAATATTTCTATAAAAATCATAAAGTTACGCCTATAAAAATATTACCCCGAGATAAAAATATTACTAGAAAAAATGAAAAATTCAGGAATTATTATAATGCATAAACGAAAAGAAAATATTTTCGGCAGAAGTTATTTCGATAAGAATCAATTATACAGCTTCATTGACCTAAATCGAAGACCAAAATAATGTCGGCAAGCTGAACGACATCGACAGCTACTTAAATATTGATGTTAATACTTTAAATAAAACCGTGAGGGCCGCGGCTACATATAAAATTAGAAAATCGAACGAGTTCAACTTTTAGTAACGAGCCGTAAATAATGCAGTTTATTCTCGCGTAAAAAAACCCGCTCTGGACATAGGTCAAAGGGACCGCGGTGAACATGCGTGTTGTTAAAAAAAAAACTCGTGGGACACATCACTCACTCAAAACGGCCTTCACAGATCTCGTACAGCTCCATAGGAAATTGAACAAATGAAAGAAACGCTTCCAAGCCGGCACCTTTTCCGGACTCTCTTCTCTGTCCGAGAACCGAACCTTTTTCTTCGCGCACTTCCCCTTTTTCCCTTTCCCATTTCTTTTAGTTTTCGCTAAACTCGATTTCACAATTTTCACATTCGTTCGCACATCACTAAAACTGTCTTTAGCATCACTTGGACCTTCATTTAAAACAGTTTTCACCATTACTTTATCTTCAATATAAAGCGGTCTCTTCTTGACATTGTGTTTTGCTACACCAAAGTCTTTTAACTCCGTTTTAGAAGCTGCAACTTCAGTTTTATTTATATATGACTGTGGCCGTGCAAATTGGGTTGTCGCACTGTATTACAATACTTGTGATATGTAACAACTACAACAGCGTTGAGACGCATTGGCGCCGTTTCAAAGCGAACTTCAAAACGTTTGAATACTCACAAAACATGAAATTTATTTGTTTTAAATCAACCTAGAACCGCAACTGACACTCAGAGTATGTATTTTAATGTATATTTGTTTATTATTTATGTAAGACAACAATATACGACACTGTTAGTAACATAACTAAGGAGTTGTTTGGTTACGTGCCAAGCTTTTATTAGGCGAAAATTTAGATACGATCCAAATGTAAACCGGTCCAAATTATTGTTTGTTTGATTAGTTATCAAAGTATAATCAGACCAGATTTATAGTGATAGTGTTTCTTTTTTCTAAGCAACAATTTCTGCTCGGAATAGGTACTATATAGATAATATTATTATTCTGTGGATTGAAATGTCTACTTATGTAAAATCACATAAAAGAAAAAGAAGAAATCTAGTATACCTACTTATTAACACTGTCACAAAAAAAATCGTTGAACGAACTGTATAGCCGGTCATAAGCAGTAATATTTGTTGACATTAATAAGAGAAAACACAGAACAGAAGAGGAGAAATCGGATTGCTATAATGCTATTTCTATTCACCAAT
This sequence comes from Scoparia ambigualis, assembly GCA_963921215.1. Classification (NCBI taxonomy): domain Eukaryota; kingdom Metazoa; phylum Arthropoda; class Insecta; order Lepidoptera; family Crambidae; genus Scoparia; species Scoparia ambigualis. The sequence goes on along the minus strand of OY992522.1, from coordinate 23,131,860 downwards.
CTCATGACTGTTATGACGTCATTCCAATTTAGTCCGCTACTCATACGTATAGGTGATCATCTATAACAGACGTTGTCGAGACATATCGAGCGTGATATCGAAATGATGCAATACTGCGCAATTCAATATTTGGCAAACACAGACATCCATCGCGTTTATGCTCGACGTACCAACTCAAAGGGACTCGTCTGTTTAATTTGCATTTAATAACACTCTGTGAATCTGCACTGATGTGCTTTCAAGTTTTTTGTACATTTCTATTGTAGTGTCATATCTTTTACTCATGTCATTTAAATATGGAAGATGTACGGTCGGCCTCAGCAGTAGCTTAACACTTTAATACTACATCATGCCGACTAATGTGTTCATACAATTATGTCGACGTCGTCGTCGTCATCTTCGAATAACGACATCCGACATTGTCGATCCGTCGATCGTCGCGACGGTTCTGAGGGAGTTGGTGTGACATGGTACTAAACTAATGCTTACTGTATCTAATTATTTTTACTTCTGTAATAGTGATACTGTTTAAAGGCAAATAAATAACGTGTAAATTTTGCCAAATATCTGATTTTATGGCAACCACCTAAATAGATAGTTCAGTGAAATTATAAGATAACTATAGAAGCAAAGGCATAATCATTTACGTTTCGGGGTCGGTAACGCGCTTGCCTTTATGTTGCAAGCATCATTGGGCTGTGGTGGTTGCTTCCTAAGAGACGGGTAGAATGGTTGTTTGTGTGTGGCTCAGCCACAAAAACAATAAAGGTCTAAATTGCATCGCTAATAATTTTATCGGCACACACGAAATCGTACGCAAATACTATTATTGCAATTAGCTTTTAATGATTTTTCGATTCAATGAACTGGCAGGCACGTATAATATACGTCGTACTTTTCCGATTCAATTAAATAGTGAACCCGATTAAAGCGGCATGAAATAATCATTGTAATGTTATTATTATGTTGTTATTAATAACTGATACTGTTGCTCTTCCCTTGCACCCACCTTCTTGTAGTTCCATCTATTAGAGTCGACGACCCGAGCAGTGGCAACTGCGAGTTGTCCTTTCCACCCTTCTTGCAACGAGAAGTGAGCGTGATTAACAGCTCCGGTTACCTATCTGGATAATATGAAGTGGCAGTGAACTACTCGTGTTTACGGGGAAACTCTCCCGAGACACTAGTCTTAAGAGTACCGAATAAAGAGCTCGCTTCGGCGGGCACTGATTTGTCGACAAGACCTAACGCAGATGGTCTCCTTTTTGCTGGCGCAGGGAAGTCTGGCACTTCTTGCATAACCTAACGGTTGGTCTCGAGGTGCCAGTACAAATAAAACTTAGTGAATAAGGAAAGTTCCATCTATTATTTGTAATTAGATTTAGAAAACACGATTCACAATTCTTACATCAAGTACATACCATTAGTTTATATTTGTTTCTAAATTGATATACCTCTTTGTTTTTATTTTTTGTTTAATTGTTAGAAGGTACTTGATTTTATTTTCCTGTCTCTTTGAACAGTGTTTATATTTATTGCTTGTTTCGGAGCATTTCTCTCTATTAACAGTTTTTATGTTACACCCAGTAGTGAAAACTTATTAGGCTAGTGTATTATTTAAGTTCTCTTTGTTATAGTGTTTTATATCATGCTGTATGTTTTCCTAATAAAGAAATATAAAATAAAAATAAAAAATTGGTAGAATCTATATTAAGTTAGCTTTAAGACTTCGTTGTGGGCACTATCCATCAGCAAAATTCGCATTCCTGATAAAAAAAGATCTGACAAATGTCCAACATGTCAAAAAGTCGAAGATGTGCAGCATCTGTTGATGGAATGTGTCAGGAACAACAATGAGAGGCAGTTATTATTAAAGGAATTTACTTTAAATTCTTGACGTTGGTCTTGTTCAGAGTATTTTGTCAGAACCAAAATCAGATGTCGCACAAAAATTATGTCGCCTGGTTACGACCTTGCAATAGTTGTCTCTCAATTGGTCGGAATAGCTTAAGGTTATGATGGGGTTGGCATGTATATCAAGACTAAACCCACTGTCACTTATACATATAGAAATAAAAATAAAAGATACATACTGTATTATAGGTACCTATCAAGTACAGTGCGATGCGCACTCGGAAACGGACGCGCTCCATTGTGCAGTAAGAATTTTTTTATTCGCGACTTGCGCTGCAAAAGCTGCACGTGTTTGAACTATGAGTTCCCAACTCATAGCCAACGAGCTGTTGGCGTTTATTCAAAACGCCTTCGACACCATAGACGAGGTCAGCATCCTGCAGATCTGCACGTCCAACTTCAAGGAGGATGAGATTTGCAGTGGCAAGGCGCTGTCACTTCCAGACCGTCGGCAAACATCTCGCCGGACGGATGGAACTGAAAGGAGTCTCCAGGACTTGATCAGCCTCCTGAAAGAGACCGACCCGGATGACGCGCTTTCGTTCGTGCCAAAGGAGCTACACAAGCTGCCCCCCGTCACATTGGACCATGTCAATGTCACTAGGCTGCTGAAGGACATCACCTTCCTGAAAGCGAGCCTGGCTGAGGTAGTGGAGAAATTAGAGGCATCAAACAGCACCATAAGTGAGTTGCGTACCCAAGTAGTGTTATTAAGCAACACTACTTCGATAAGTAGGTCACATGAGTCCTCTAATGTCCACACTCGTTGCGGGGTGCAAAACGCATCAATCTGTAGTTTTGAGTCAACGCATGCGGATGCGTCACCGGCCGTTATTAGAGGTACGATGCTTCGCGCCCTATGGCTACATCATCTGATAAAAAATCTTATACTGGTGGGAGAGATTAATTAATCGAATTACTCTTAACAGTCAGTGAGCTGACAGCACATTCAGGCAATATCTTGTTATGCCAACCAACGCTTTACCAATCCTTCTAAAATAAACCTTCTTGTAAATTCAAACTATCCTCGTATTCTGTAAACTACAAAAAAATAAACTAACCATATCGCGTAGCGGTGACAGAATACTACCACCCTCTCTCTTCCCTCGGGTGTCTAACGAACTAAAGACTGCACATACATCCAACATCATAGAGCGGCGATGGGCTCACCACCTGTCACACGCTGCACAATGTGCAGTCGCTATTCGGTGAAAAGTGGACTATAATAGAGGACTGCTTTTGCTGTCCTCATTGCCTAGTCTTTGACTTACCCTTCGGAAATAATAGTCGTGATTACATGTATGTAGGAATACAAAAAAATAAAAGGTAGAGAATTTATACAACTCCGCTGACCTCATTCTGCAAGAACATGATCTTAGGTAAGAGCAAGTCGCACGAAGTCACTAGTTCAGAGCGTAGTCCCTAGTCGGCAATAAAGTGGAAGATTTTGGACACCTTTGCGTAATCGTAAAACTTGGGTTGCTGTGGGACGGTGGCTGCGCCGAAACGTCGCGGATATGAGAACATTGCACGCTGTAAGCGGCTCGCTCTTACGTAAGTTATGGTACATAATGTACCGAGCCAAGTTGTTTGCACTCGTAATGTTATTGAGGCCTTTGAGATAGTCAAAAGATGGTGGATTGGGGAGTAACTAGAGCGTTCTAATACCCAATTCGAATGATTTCAGGTCTGTGTGTTTTCTTCTTATACTATGTATGTTTATCCATTATCTGACGAATAAAAACAAGTTCTAAAAGTAGCCTAATATGGACTAGATAAATGGTGTGAGTGTGGAAAACTTACTTTAACTACTTAAAAGATTACAAGTAAACATACCGTATTGGAGATTAATCATTCCATCATTTACCTGTTAAGTAAAATTATCGTAATACTAAGCATTAAGTAAATACCATTAAATCATCTAACAGCTTAAAAAACTTGTACGAAGTTATCATTAAAGTATGACGAGCCAAGTGCAGTAAGACACATATGTTTAAATGTAATTATTTTGTCACCTTAATAAAAATAAAAAAGATTGGTGAATTAGTGAGACCTTAAGGAGATAGTTGTCAGCTTCGTTTGTAGGTAGAACATGTCGCTCTCGCATCGGACTTTTCAGCCACCAAAAACGGTGTTTGCCCAGCATTGCACCATAAATCGTCTGCAAGAGACGCAAAGGCCAATGACAAGGAGATAATTGATATTAACCGGTCAAGGATCATACGACCGCCGGCGGTCGCGAAACAATAGAATTTCATTTGTGTCTGGTTTTACGGTGCACAAGGGGTTAAAATCGACTTATTTTCGAGTTATACCGATAATGGTAATAAGCATAATAATGCTTATTTTAAGTTTACTTGAATAAAGAAATATAAATACACACTAGTAAACTAACTCAACTTAGTCGTATACACATACATAACAGCCGGTTCCCGGAAGAAAAAAACAGAGACAATATTCCATTTGCAACGATACTGACACACTTATTATGCTTTATTTATTCATAAGATATGGTATAAATAAGTTAACTTTAAAGTTAAAAGTCAGATGAAGTCCGATAATTGACACCCCATGTAACAAACATGGCGGGCAATACAAAGAGATTCGCGCTAAGACCCGAAGCCGAATAATAGTATCTCTTTAAAAGGAATAATTCAGCCGTGATGGTCCGAAACGAGAGTGAAAGCAAAATGGCCGAAACATTTTACCGTTGGGCCTAAAGTTCCTATAGGGCCGCGGGAGACGGTTAATTTTCACTTCAGCCGAAGAAGAGCGAAGGGATTTTAGGCTTCCGAATTGTTCATTCGTGCTTTTTTCACGACCAAACGATCACGTGAAAAGGTTTCTGTTGTAGCTTCTATGTTTCAATTTCGTCTGTAATAAAACCTGCCTCGATTGTAATGCTAGGTATAATGACACAATTATGTATTATTATAAGAAATAAGACTGAAACAATTACATACAGTACTGAGCCTGGACATAAGAAGGTAAAAATGATGCAAGTTATTAGATACAAACTTTGCGGTTCATTATTGAAAATTCTGTATGATTGAACATTCTGTGAACTGAGTTATTGCGGTTTAGTAAAAGTTAGGTTACGTTACAATAGACTAGTTGATTAAATTTTAAAATCATATTAAAACGATAACTGTTTACTTATTTTATCCTTAATTCATTATTTAAAAAAAAATCGATCATTTATAATATTTATTTTGCGTTTTTATATTCCGATTTAAATTTACCGCAAAAACGCTTAAGACCGCCATGTTGAGGAAATGACGTCACGCAGTGTCAAACATCCGTTTCGTTCGAGGCTTGTTGTATAGAAATGTCACAACAATAAAATGACATTTGACACGGCGTGACGTCACGGCTTCTGATTTGACTGAATGCGTATTATTGTCCATTTTTTTCTTTAAAAATATTGATAATCGCAATTTTTTTTTAAATGAATATTTTAGATAATTTGTTTCTATAAATCATATTATTGGTCATTAGAAACGCCAATCCACCCGATTTATTCTTAGTGGACACAAGCCTATTGTAACTGACAGCTGATTCTTGAAGAATAAAGGGTGTTAATTAAACACTACGAGTAGTCAGTAGTTAGATAAGGATAGGACATCTAAAATAAATAAATTAAAAGAACTCATTCTTCTATTTTACTATAAGCTTGTTTTATTATAATTAAAATATCATCTAAAATATCATAAGAATTGTACAGGTGGAGCAATATGATAGTTATTGCATTCGCATTGCTTTCGTTGAATAATAATTTATACAGGGCCTTACTCGCCTAAAACATCCTGGCTTGTATACTTAACTAATACGAAACATCAAGCAGTAAATAGCTATGACCTAGTAGTACTAATTAGCCTATAAACTGTCCTATTTGTGGTAGTATTCTTTCACCGCTATGCGACACGTTATATAACATACTCGTATATTCCAATTCCATTCTGTGAAAAGTATTAACAAGAACGAGCAAAGCAATAATGTTAACTACCGTTAAAGGCAAGCGATTCCGATGACAGTGAGTTCCTTAAGCGACGTCTCGAGTTCCACCTGGAGACGCGAAAGGAATTTACAGGAAACTTTCACGGGCGGAGCGAAGTTTTTAATTTATGCCCAACAGTTTGCCTGCGAATGAAATTAGTAAATGCAGGTAACAGAAATAATGACAGGCATATTGTGTAGTACATTTTTTTTGTATTTTAAACATCTATAAGTACATCTTATTATTCAATAGGCTACTTGACAGTTTTTGAAAAAGTATTTTAAAAATTACAAACGCTTATTTTATACCTCGTACAATATTGTTTCTCTCGAAAAAGCTTTACAATAGAAAAAACATATTTTTCACTCCTCTTGCTCAAAAATACCGTCATTGTAGCGTTCTAGAGCGGGGCTAAAATAGCTTTTCTCGCCCTAGGGGAAAAAGTACAAAAACGAAAAAGTATTTAGCCTTTTTAGAATAATCATGAATAAAGACTCGAATTATTACTGTTTACTTAGATCAACAACTTTTTTGAGATAACACAGCTTCAGCAAGAAAAAACTGCACAGTCTGCACATGTGCTTAGATGGTGAGCCTTTAGCCCGTTAGTCGCTTTTACGACACCCAAGGAAAGAGAGAGGTTGGTAGTATTCATTTGATGAGTCCATCGCGCTCTATGCTGTTGGATGTATGTGCAGTCTTTAGTTCGTTAGTCCCCTTTTACCAAATCGAAGAAAAGTGAAGGGTTGGTAATATTATTTTGATGAGCCCATCGCCGCTCTATGCTGTTGGATGTATGAGTTGTCTTTAGTCCATTAGTCGCCTTTTACGACACCGAAGAGAAGAGAGAGGTTGGTAGTATTAATTTGATGAGCCCATCGTCGCTCTGTGCTGTTGGATGTATGTGCTGTCTTTAGTCCGTTAGTCCCCTTTTACCAAATCGAAGAAATGTGAAGGGTTGGTAATATTATTTTGGTGCGCCCATCGCGCTCTATGCTGTTGGATGTATGTGCAGTCTTTAGTCCGTTAGTCCTTTTTTACCAAATCAAAGAAAAGTGAAGGGTTGGTAATAATATTTTGATGAGCCCTTCGCCGCTCTATGCTGTTGGATGTATGTGCAGTCTTTAGTCCGTTAGTCGCCTTTGACGACACCCAAGGGAAGAGATGGAAAGACTGCACATATCTACTATCCAACAGCATAGAGCGGCGATGGGCTCATCAAAATAATACTACAAACCATTCTCTTCCCTTGGGTGTCGTTAAAGCAACTAATGGGTTAATTTTAAATAAAATAAACCAATTCATATTGTATTGGATTGTTATATTTTCTCGCATTCGTAGTGAAAAGCAGAGTGTAACACTCGGCGCTAAAAACCCATTAAAACTCGGTTTCTATTTACTCCCTCGCTAAAGCTCGGGAGTAAAACTACCTCGTATATAATGGGTCATTTTAGCCCCTTGTATAACAATCTACTATTTCTTCATTAATTGCATATTTCGCGCGAAAACGGTTAGTCACGTGACATTTTGCCCTGTGACGTCACATTTCACTAAACAAAGAAATTTTATCTTGAAACCTGACAGATAGTTTTTGTTTATTTGTGAAATGTGACGTCACACGAAGCTCAATCATGGCCGCCCGTGTTTCGGGTCTCGTAATCCACAGATAAAAAATCGCAAATATGTTTTGTAAAAATAAAATATTTAGAAATTATCTTAATAAAAAATAACTATTGGATAATTATCGCTAGATTATAAACTACCATAGCTGACATCATTTTATCCTACTAATATTATAAACGCGAAAGTTTGTAAGTATGGATGGATATTTGTTACTCTTTCACGTAAAAACTACTGAATGGATTTGGATGAAATTCGGCATACAGATAGTTTATAACTTGGATTAACACATAGGATACTTTTTTCTCGATATTTCCACGGGAACGGGAACCACGCGGGTGAAACCACGAGCTTCCGCTAGTATTTCATATTTTATTGTTACAACTGTCAAATAGCCAATTATAGCGATGACTTGATTTTAATGATGGAGGCCTTTGACCTGCAGTAGGAAAATATGCAAGCTGCATACTGTCCTACAATATAGGTTGTAAATGTAAAATATTAGTACCTACGTACTAAGTACTAAATGCGACAAAAATAAAATAATCTAAGTATAATTTTATTTACAATAATGTACTTATCCTAATCGTATTGTGTTGTACTAAACATTATTTTTTATCTTATCTTATCTTATCTAACATATTTCCTGATTTTGACAACAGTGTATATTGGATTTTAACGTGACAACGTTTTCGTAGTAAAATATTGCCTAATCTACAAAGACATTGTGACCTTTTACTTTTACTATCGCGTAATTTATTGTAATAAAAACATAAAAGTTTATTGAGAAAGCGTTATTAATTTATGCTTTTACTTTACGACGTTAATATTAACCGTAACGCAAACGTAACGGTCAGTAATATTGGAAATTACGATCTCACATAGAATTATATGGTAGCACACCGTGGCGTTTACCATTTCTGCCGTGCCTCAACTTTTTACAGTTACGATCTCGTGTGACAATGATGAAAACAGCGTCCGAAGATAGACTCATTTTAATACTGGACTTTATGTCGATACTACAACTTTTTGCGGATGCTTTTTGCGCCGAAACCTTTTTGTGGTAAAACGTACCGAGAGTATAAATTTATTACGTATTTTCTATAGTACGGTACTTTATATTTTACATACAAACATACATATAATCACGGCTATTATCCCCGAAGGGTTAGTCAGAGACTAGGCAATGAGGACCGCAAAAGCAGTCCTCTACCATAGTCCACTTTTCACCAAATAGCGACAGTACGTGTGTTTAGTGTGACAGGTGGTGAGCCCATCGCCGCTCTATGCAGTTGGATGTGTGTGCAGTATTTAGTCCGTTAGTCGTCTTTTACGACACTATGGGAAGAGAGGGGGTGGTTGTATTCTTTCACCGCTACGCGACATGGTTATTTTATAATAATAAGGTAGAGTACGCTTACAATTTATTGTTTTATGATGTTCAAATTCATTTTTAGTATACTTTTACAGGGTTCCCTATTTTTTTGCATAAAGTTTTATGCCTTAATTTAACATGGCATACTTTTACTTATCCTAATAATAGTTACGCGCAATATGAATTAGGCATAACTTTTTAGGCACTTTTTTTTAAAGCATAACTACTATTAGCATAATAATTGTTAAACATATTATTCTAAAGCCTAAATTTGCTTACGCATAATGATATTTAAGCATAATTTTGATTTACATTATAATTATATACGGAAAAAGTAAGTTTTGGAAACTTTGTGTTGCATTCAATAAAATACTTTTCGTATATAAAATAAACATGTCGGCGGCTTAGGGGTGGCCCAAGGGCCACCACCGCCGCACCCTTACCTACTATTACACTATGGTATCCAATTTAAAGTTGATATACCTATACTTTTGGTTTTTCAGATCCAAATAGCTATCATTTAAATTTAAAATATTGCAAAGACAGACTCTGATAAAAAACCAACCCAAATTACAGCGGATTTTGAAACTGTAACCTCACCTTATGTCTTGTCTAATCTACCAGACTATCTTTATGCCTAATAACTATTACACGAATAAACAATATGCCTTACAACTTTATGCAAATCTAAATTAAGGGCGAAAAACATTAGCCTAAACCATATTTATGCTTACTGAAATAGTATGCCAAAAACAATTATGTTAAAGTATTTTGATGACAAAAATAAATATGCCTTACTTATTATGCCAAATTGAATTAAGACAAAAACAATTAGGCGAAAAAAAGAATCCCCTTTTACAGCTGAATACGAGAAGTACAGATTTGCTTGCTGTGATGGTAGGGGCTCATTAATAGAATACTGCCGCCCCACCTCTTTCCTTGGGTGTCGTAAAAGGCAATATCAATAGCAATATCCTTAGATCGGACCTAAGACTGCACATACATCCTGTTGGATGCTGTTGCATAGAGCAGCGATGTGCTTACTACCTGTCACGTTGAGCACATGTGCAGTTATCATTTGGTGAAACGGGGACTGTGGCAGTGGACTGCTTTTGCGGTCCTTTTTGCCTGGTCTCTGACTAACCCTTCGGGGATAATAGTCGTGAATATATGTATGTATGTAAATATGTATGAGTACATATTTGTCTAGATAATTATACAGGATGTCCCAAAAACAATGGATAACCCTATAACCATCGATAGGCTTCATCATGGCCCCCCTAAAAGACACTTCTGATATGTTGTGGAACCAGCTAGCCTCTAATCTGAATTCTCTTGGCCGTGGGACTAATAAAAGTGGTGCACAATGGTAACGGGTAAGTTGTATATTCTAATGATACTTATTATGTTTAAAAAAGCTGATTAATGGTACACTTGATTCACGAATAAGTATTTTTTACAGTATCTATGCATAACCCTATAACCATCGATAGGCTTCATCATGGCCCTCCTAATCTCAAATCTTGACATTTTGGATTTTTTTGTGGTTTTCGAAAATAACCAACTTACGGTTTGTTTTTATCATGCCACACAACTAGATCGAAAACCTCTTCATTTGTAGAAATGGCATGATAAAACAAACCTTGTTGGTGTTGTGACGTTTATTAAGTACTTGTAACCATAGAGCATGTAGCAGACGCAAATCCAAAATCTTAAAAACCGTGATATTTTTACTAAGGTCAAAATTTGAGATTAGAGGGGCCACGGTGAAGCCTATCGATGGTTATAGGGTTTTCCATTGTTTTGGGATACCCTGTATAAGGATAATTTTCATGGATTTATACCTATATTCTTGTATACCTCCGACCGGGTGTTAATGTCTGTCATTTAATGACAACAATCATGAACAACTCTAAAGGTGCCTTACGAAATATTTCATATGATAAATTTCGTATCGTAAAATAAAATGTCATATGATGGGGCATGAGATATTTTATTTTTGTCAACCATCCTGAAGCTCGACTTGCAAAAGTTGCTCAACTTTAACAATTAAATCCGAATGTGAACGCTAAGAAGCAATATTATTTTATAAACATCAAACTGTTAATTCCTACGAATTGTTTTCAATGAAAACTAATAAGTAATTCTGAAAATTAATCAGTACAGCAGATTACTATACATTTTCGATTACCTAGAAATATTATACGAGGTCCATAGGCAACATCATACAACCATTGAAATGAGAGAATCGAATTTTATTTGTAGACAAAGGTTATCCATCTCTAGAGCCAGCCCAGTACACTGATACATATATATGTTTGCGGATATGAAATGAGTTCGAATATAAATAGCGGTCGTAACTTCCCCGATAAAGGAGTTTTACCTCGAGTAACACGATATCTCGATTTCCATAACAAAAAAGTGGTTGCTCTTGCCGTTCTTTTGATGGGTGATATACGTGAATAAATTGTGGCCGGTGGTAGGGGTCTATAGTATGAACGGCTCAGAACAACCCTCATATCCATTTTTACCACTAAGCAACAGTGTCCCACATTGCTGTATTTCAGTTTTAAAAGTTTGAGATCAAGTAAAAATACGTTTAGTATATGATGAGGCTGACATGCTGTTGTAGAGCAAAGTCGCTATAAAAATGAGAAAAAAAGTAAATAACTTAGAAGTCGAAGTTACATCATTAGCCTGCGGTGACCACGTGACCATATCGGGCGGACCGTATACTGGTGTGCCGGAACAGACACTAAGACTTAGAAAACAATCTCTTCTCTATCAATATTATGTACTAAAAACTTTGTAAGATAAGTGAGATGAGATTTATTAAAAAAATACTTAAGTATAACTTTTTTATATTTGTTACTTAGTTGACAAATAACAAAGCTCTTTATAAAATTATATAGGTTTATATAATCTTTAAAGGCATCCAACAAACTCGGATGAGTAAACTGCGTTTCCTTAAACCACCAACACGAAACCACATATAAACTGTCCCGACTCCGGTACAAATGTTTGCTCATAACACAAACATTTGCCCCTCGCGACATTTGTCACGGCAGTGGGTTCCGACATTCTCAGCCAGGATTCTAACATCTGGTCAGCGGTCAAAGATTTTCAAGGAATTGTGAATGCGACAAACAACGACGCAAGCCGCCCGGATTGCGGAGAACGTGGATTCGATTCCCACCTGAGGCAGAAATTTTTTTCAACGATTCGTTATCGACGACAAATAAGTTAACAAAATTTCATCATCATATCAGAAGATAGAATGTCTATAACTATATTATTAGTAAGCTTTGTGACATTACTGTCTGATAATACATTTTTTTGTATTTCAATACAACTTGAAAAACAATGACTTCTCTCAGGTGCGACTCAAACACATGACTTTTCGCAATCCGGGCGACAAATATTATTGGTTTCAGTTTTCACAAACCGCAAAGTAACTATCTTTAAATTGTTATTTTCTTTCTTGCATTGTACGAGGATATATGGATAAAAAAATATCTTACGTAAGTCATCTTTAAAAATATATTTTTAGTTTAGGTATAAACGATATGTTTAGAAAAGCATTGTCTTATAAGTCTCTCTAATCAAAAGTTTGTACGAGACATTAGGCTTAAAACCTTCCTAACAAGCCATAACAAGTTAATGTGCCAAAATATCTATCCTTAGACCGGTCATCAAGAAGTTGCCCAGCTTTTGCCAACAAGTTTGTGTGGGACATATTTTGATAGTAACCACAATACACGCCAGAGATAGGGACAAACACACTGTTATACTGAGCAAACAGCAGCTTGCGAGTGCTCTTTAGAGCTCGGGTCTTGCGGCAGCGAAGCGTCTCTCGTTACTGACATTAAACATTGCTCGCCAATGGTTGCCACGATTAATAGCAGTTTCAGACCAGACTAATGTGGCCTATCGATAGTTCAGTATTTATAGACAATCGATAATCAAAGATAGTATCGTCACGTGTAGTACCTATAGATAGTATTATAGTAAATACTATCCGATACTTTCACCCGACGTCGCACAATCGATATCATGAATAGTTTTCGAGATTAACAGTCAGCCAAAGTATCGATTGTTCAGCAACACTGGACCAGACCATTCGTATCGCCTTACGCGCTTACACGGGCACCACATTTTTCGGCTTCAAAACCTGAAAACGCGTACTCGCACTTTTTTGGCGTGTTAGTTCGAACCGGGAGGGTCAGTTCTTTTTTTTCTATTATGACTCGTCATAGTGACTGCATCCTGCCTGATGGTAAGCAGCCGATGCAGTCCAAAATAATGAGAGCGCTCCCCACCGTGGAATAAGCACGATAACGAGCGCACCCATTCATGACGGCCTGCATAAATGCCGTTTCACGCCCCGCTTAAAAGACCCGGGACTGTAGGAGCTGGGAAACACATCAGGCAGGCAGTTAAAATAGCATTCTCGATGTAGCATTTCGGATTCAGTTTATGGCCGATGTCATGCTAAGAACGCTGAGGTTCACCGAAATGGGTAACGGAGAGTTCTGAAGAGAGGGAGGAGTAAGGAAGTTCGACCGCGTCTCCCGCGACTCGAGCGCATCAGGGCTGGTACGAGTTACCGCGTGTGGCAAGAAGCGCGCAACTTTGCGCCATGTGCGCGCGTTAAGCCGTTCTAAGTTTACAACAACACAATCATATTAGGTTTTAGGGCAGGCAGAGAACACAAATTATATACAATATTTTAACCCTAGATAGATAACCTACTTATATATAACTTGTTTGTTTTTCGCGTCATTACACTGGCCGTTCCTGCCAACTTAGCCGGTCTTTGGAGCTTTCAGGACACACCCGTATCACTCCGGTAAGTGCAATACTTTCGTAAATATTTACCTACCGTTTGTGGTGAGCACAAGTCCAGCGCATGTCCTAAATGCCGTTTAGACCAAAATGAATAAAAAGTGATATTTACTTAGATTTTTTATATTATAAAGATTACAAAAAAAATATTTTGAAAAGTTTACATAGTAAATTATAAGGCTGACGGAGAGATTCCTAAATGTTTAAGTTTTGTAAAGTGAGAAGTACCTTATTTGTTCTTTAATTTTTTTCTAATGAAAATATAAATAGATACTAATGATTTTTTAATTAACTCAGTACACAATTACATACATAAAGACATAATATCACATTCATAAACCTAGTATATACATAATTCAATATATGCTCACTCAAACATTCGCACGTCGATTCGACGTATGGTTATCTTTAGTGTACAGTAAAATATGGTAATCTATCTAGGGTTAATAATGCAATTGCGGGTTGTGTTGTCCATAAGAAATCAATGTTTGCAGCCTAAACTGTAAAGTCTAACGTAAAATCCTTTTTTAATAACTAACAACCTACTAAGCCACTACTACTACTACTACTAAGCCTTTTGCGTTAAACCCAGCTAAACATTATATGTATAACGGTAACAAAACGTGGAACTTTTAAAGTGTACATTTAAGGTTAATTAGAAGCCCACTTAAGCGTTAGTTACGATTCGAATTAAGTCTCTTCAGACAAACTGTTAGATAATAAACACGGGAATGTTCCATCATTTAGTAGTGATCAACGGAAATACTATAAAGTCGCAAACCCAGTTGGTTGCTTGACAGGCAGCCTTAAACCCAGTCCCAGTTCAAACCTTTAACAGTAACCATGGCAACTGTCAAAAGTTGAACAAGCTTTGAGTCGACCCGTAACGTACCCCTCCACTAGACCCTCCGGTGGGCATTAGGAAAATTAATTCTGTCAAAGAACACGCAACGAAATTAATCAGAAAAAGTTAAGAACGAACTTAAGCATTGTCTTATATTTGTTTTAGCTGGCATAGGGTTAAAAGTGCAAAGGGTAGGGAAGGAAAACCAAGTAAAAAGTATTACAGACGAAAAATTGTTTAGTTTACAAACCCTCTGGTAACAAATGCTCAGCCAGGCGGAAAGACTTTTTTTAGTTTCCAAAGTAACTTGGTGTTTGCACTTTTCTACATTCTTGGAGAATTAAGTAATTGTTCAGCGTACGTTATACAAAACAGTAGTATAATATCTTAGTATAATAATGACTTTCATTCTTAGTATAATAATGACAGAGTAGGTTATCATATCATATTTTAATTGTTTTACCAGGTAAAGTTATCCACTATAACATAAAATATTTATTGTACAACTTAAAATTATTTTTGAAAAAGAAACGTCATTACTTTATAGATGTGCAATGGGAAACCGCACTTTTACGTCTGTAAAAAACATTAATCTGTTCCATTCCACCTTATGATGGACACGAAAAATTTAAGATTATTACGATACGATAATCAAATAATAACAAAAAATTGCTACTTACAGAACTGTTCAAAACGAACTAATGTCGATTAAAAAAAATTCAAATAGGCACGTATGATAGGAAAATGCTACAAAAAAATGCAATGATAAAAGTTTATAAAAAAGAATACCTAGAGCAAACTTGACGCCCGTCCAAGCGCTGCGGGCATAGTGGAAAAGCCGGCGGTAGAGCGGGCGGTGGCGGCGGCGGCGCGGCGCCTCCGCGTCCGGCGCGGGCGAGGGCGCGGGCTCGTCGGCGTCCCCCGCACCCCCGCGACCCTCCACCGGCGACGCCGTGGCTTTGCGCACCCAGCTTTACGGACGCGAAACCGCTGCGCTCGCGTCAATGTGACACCACCCTTACAGCGGACGCCAACACACTTTCACACAAATACATCGTTAACACTACCAAATCTGTTTTGGTAATCAACACTGTCGCGTTTATTTGTCACGGTATTATCTGGTTTTTTTTTAAAACAACTTCACAACTCTCACTGACACTCCTGTGCGAAACGCATCCTATTTTAATCGACGCTATTCCATTAACGCGAATTTGTAAACGGCAATCGTAAATTTGCGAAGGGTCGTGGCGACGACGGAATATTTGGTGCGGTAAATATTTCAAATGTTATTTTCACTAATGAGCGGTTTAACGTTAAGCGTCTGACTCCCCTCGACGACTATTTATCTTTGTCGATCTATAATCTTGTGAGTCCTTCTCCGGATATTGTCGACTATTTTCCGCGAACCGCTTTTATTGGAGGTGCTACTGTAATAGATTTAAAGAGTCGTTACTTTTTTCTTAAGTTTCAGCGTTAGTGGTTGAAGTCGGAAATCTGTGAACAAAAGAAACAAGATGTTAGTGAAGCTGTTAGTGGGAAAATTGAGTTTAGTTCATTTTAAGTGCCGGCAGTTATTGCATTCTCTTTTCAGTTCAAGATTGTAGTATAGGCTGGAGTTAAAAGGTTTTTGTCGGAAACTTGTAAACTTATTGCGCATAGATAGTAGAATACTGAGTGTAGTAAAGAAGAAAGTTTTAAGTTAGTAAGTTAATAATAAAAATGAACATCTTAAGTAATGTTCATAAATAATTCATAATAAAATCTACAACAGTCATATAAAAATCACGCTCGTATACTGGAGGAGCAGGCGAACCATAGGTTTCTATTTGCAACGGTCCTGAAACACATCCATGCTTCATTTAGGTAATATTCTATGTTCTCTCTCATAGTATTCTATGTTCTCTCTCATAATATTCTATGTTCTGTCTCATAATATTCTATGTTCTCTCTCATAATATTCTATGTTCTCTCTCATAATATTCTATGTTCTCAGTCCAAAAACCGACACCAATGTGATAGTTTAACTTAATACCTTTACTATTAGTACACACATGCACGTCAATGTATCCAAAAGTGTCACATATTTATAACCAAAAGTTTAAAAGTTTAAATTAATCAAATATAAATGAAAAACGTTACTTTTTAAAATTATAAATTTTCATTATAATTGAAGGAGTGAGATTGATTGGAACAGAAACAAAATGGTATTTTTTGGTACTATTCGTACTTAACCGTGCCGCGTAGCGGTGAAATAATACTACCACCCTCTCTCTTCCCTTGGGTGTCGTAAAAGGCGACTGACGGACTAAAGACTACTCATACTTCCAACAGCATAGAACGGCGATGGGCTCACCACCTGTCACGCTGTGCACATGTGCAGTCGCTTGGTGAAAAGTGGACTATGGCAAATGCAGTCGTCAATGCCTAGTCTCTGACTAACCGTTCGGGGATAATAGTCGTGATTATATGTATGTACTAGCGGCCGCTCGCGGTTTCACCAGCGTGGTTCCAGTACCCGTGGGAATATTGGGATAAAAAGTATCCTATGTGTTAATCCAGGTTATAAACTATCTGTATGCCGAATTTCAAACAAATCCATTCAGTAGTTTTTACGTGAAAGAGTAACAAACATCCATCCATACTTACAAACTTTCGCATTTATAATATTAGTAGGATGAAAAGTTTAGAATTTATTGAAGACAATTGATTGACTTTTTGTGGTAGATTGACCTGACAGGTGTCTGTACGCTAATAGTGCCCGAAATAAAATGATTTTTTAATGTATCCCATTAAGAGGGTTTACGCATTTCGATTTTCCATACAAACTTCCAAGTCGAAATTTTTAAAAACTAATAAGCCGATAAAATAAACTGATAAAACTTTGCATGCTAAAGTAAAACACAAGGATCTAAATAGTTTGTCGAAAATATTTTTAAATATCGTTTATTTAGCTGAGTTATTGCGATTTAAAGTACACTATAGAAAGGTTTAAATCACAATAACTCAGTTAAATAAACGTTTCTTTTTAAATGTTTTCAACAAACTATTTAGATCCCTATATTTTACTTCAGCATGCAAAGTTTCATTAAAATTGGCTTATTGGTTTTTAAAAATTTCAACTTGGAAATTTGTATGGGAAACCGTAATGCGTACACCCTTATGTGATGGTGGCAGGGACTCCTTACAGATCCTTTCGTACCTAAGATGTTACTGGCATAAAGTGTCGCTTTCTCCTTTAATATAATACCGGTGGTAATCATATACAATAAAAGTACGAGTATGTGATGTAGAGGTACTAGATCGTACCTATCATTGTCCATAATGGCTTGTGTTTAAAACCAGCAATGAACAGGGTAGGATAATAAAAGTGTCATGGCGGTAAAATTGACATTCGTATGTCAGTTCACCTCGGTATCGGTTCGGCACGGAATGGCGGACGGCGGTCTGCTTACGGTTTGCTGGTTTTGAATTATATCGGTGGAACAGCCTCAGATCTTCGGTGTAAAAACAACCGCGATTAAGGTGCGCGGTAACGCGCTCGCGATAGTTCGGCAGAAGTTGTTTGTGTCGGTACATGCCCACGTGCATTCGTGGTGAATTAACAGTTAATCGGCTTATATCGTACTAATCGCCTTGCGAACAGCCAGCGGAGGCTCCTATGTGTAATTGGCCGGGGTGCAACGGATGTGTGCGTGTGTGATTTGGACTGGCTTACGAGGATTCGGCAGGCGAGGTACGCTAACACCAGGCAGGCGTCACACCGCATCACAGCAGCTGAACTGCAACATCCTTCGTTTCCTCCCCCCTCCCTGTCCTCTCCTCAGGTTGCAAGGCGGGTCAACCTTCATCATTCGGTGAGTTTAGTTATTAAGTTAGTTATAAGATAAACGCTGCGAAGCGCAGCTAATTCCAAGTAGGCCCTGATCGCTGACCTGGTGGCCCAGGGTCTGGTTGGATCAGCTTGTCTACAATGTTAAAGACGTAGTACTATTATTTATTCTGTGGTTAAAGGTAGTTCGGAAATGACAGGTTACTTTGTGTCTAGCTACCAAACTGAATAAACTATGTGTGATCATAATTTTAATGTCGTGGGCTTCGATCACATATAATAATTATAATAATCACCGTACCTTATGATGAGAACCTCGTGAAAGCCGAAAAGGACAAGTTCAGTAAGTACCTTGACTTGGCTCACGAGGTTACCGCCATGTGGGATGTGGATTCAACCATTATTGTACCGATAGTCGTTTCGACAAACGGTCTTTTAGCTAAGAGCCTCGATCAACACCTAGAGAAGCTCTCGCTAAAAGGTTGGGTCAAGGGTCAGATACAGAAGGCAGTACTCCTTGACACGGCACGTATTGTCAGGAGGTTCCTCACTCTGCAGCCCTAACCACCGATAGCTTGGGTCTATCCCTGCTGCCGGTGGCAACCTAATTTAAGTTTTATGTAATATTTTATATTGTAAATATGTCTTTTTATATTAAATAATGTAAAAAAAAATACTTAAGATATATTAAAAAAAAGAGAATAATAATAATATTAAATAAATTTCACAACTGTCACACCAATCATTTAGCCCCAAACTAAGCATAGCCCGAACTATGATGCCTGAATAACGGATAAACATACATAAATACTAATAATCATCCATGATTCGGTCACAAATGCTCGTGCTCACCACTCAAACATTTGCCCCTACCGGGATTCGAACCCGTGATCGTGGGTTGCGCAGTCAGGGTCGCTGACCACTCTAGCACACGGCCGTCGAATATAAAATATGTGATTGAAGGTCGTGCGCCTGTTTCCATCATCATCTTCATTTATTCACAGATTCCACGGATTTAGGAGGCGTCGTCAGTTTGGTTGAGTGTCATCGGCCGTGCGATTCTCTAAGCTAAAGCCTTGATAGCTGCGGCTGCCGCAGCCCTGAGAAATCACTCTGTCTCTTTTATATTTATAGAATTGGAAAGAGACAGCAGATCACAGCCATGCGCGCAGCGTCTATGTGTCGCTTAAAGAATCGCATAGCTGAGCACTTTCGTGCGTGACTGAAAAGATTTTGACAGACTGAGAGTTCTTGTTTCATTGAACTCGATCAACCATTTACATACATACATTCCTACAATTGCGACTAACAACCCCAAAGGGTGGACATAGAGCATGTACAAGCATAACACATTAGTAATTTGTATATTGTATAATTTGGTAACGACATATTGTTTTGTAAATGTCGTTACTTCTATATTATCATAAATCTGTGGAGTTTCTTGCGCCCGTTCCTCTCCACAGTTAAAAGACTTCCTTAATGGGTTTTACCCATCCATCCAAATAAAGAAGTAAATTTAAGTTTATTATTATAGAATATGTTATATTTAGAAAATGCTTATTTTAAGTTTACTGAATAAATAAATTTTGATTAATTGATTGATTGATTTTTTAGTCAGAGACTAATAGGCAATGAGTAGGGGCGATCGCGGTAAATAATCTCAACCAAACTACAACTGAACCTCAGCCGTTATACAACGTCAGTCGGAAAAGGAGTATTAAGCCGAAAGGAGAGTAAAGTATACAATAGTATATAACTTTTGTCTAAGAACTTTTCCCTAAAAATGGATAATTTTAGATTAACAGCTTTTTTAAGATTTCCAAAGAAATAACGCTGTGATAGCCCTGGCGGTCAGCTGTTTTGAGAGAGAGGCAGATTTGAGTTCATTGCCATGGATAACAAAATGGCGGTAGCCCCGCCCCTATTTGGGTTGTACATTTTTTAAATTACGTAACCAAAAGTTTATTTTATATTAAAGTAAATATCAACGTTTTTCGCAAAGTTTATATTTGCAATATAACAGTTGATAGTAGCACTTTCAGTTGTCCGCGGCTTAGTACCCCCTTTCCGACTGACGTTGTATAGTGCTGTCGCATTTGACGCACGCGATGGCGCTATACAAAGTCGGAAGAACGGTTGCGGTTCAGTTGTGGTTTGTTTGTGATTACAGATGGGCGGGTGGGTAAAAATTGGGGTGGGTAAAATTGGGAGGAAAGGTAAAAAAGGGTATTTACCCATTTATACCGGGTATTTTTAATAAATACCGGGTAAAAATTGAATACTAACTATAAAATTATTTAATTGGCTTTACCATCCTTAAAATGATCTACGATGTTAGTTTCGGTCTTGCCTATTGAAGATAAAATATTGATTTCTAATAAAACACAGATGATTATATTTTAAATCTTTAATCAACACATATTTTCAATTAATTCACCACAAAATGGCGCAGATCTAGATAGTTGAATAAATGCACTTCGAATGAACATGTGCGCGTACGAAAAATACCACGTGGAGTAGGGGCGAGAGTCCGCGTGCGGTAATAAGGGCCCCACAGACGATCAGGTCGCCTGCAGGTATCGGTCTGTCAGTTAGTAGTACAACGCACGGGCGGCGGCGGCAGCGGGCGGCTAGTACTAACCAACTGATCGTGTGTGGGCCCGCCGGCAGGTATCAGTCTGTCAGTTAGTACTAGCCGCCCGCCGCGCCGGCGCCGCCTAACGCCACCGCCGACAACTGTCAGGCCGATACATGCTGGCGACCTGATCGTCTGTGTGTGGGGCCTTAGGGGACTGCTAGAAACCGCAAGAAACTTCAAGGTCAAGTTCGTCAGGTCAAGTGTTTTAAACATGACGAAAAAGGAATTCGTGTTATTTTCATTTTTATTAATTAAATAATTCTTTTGTGAATTTTATTCGGATAGTCTTTGAGTATCTAATTTATTTTAAAGCAATGACATAAGGAAAAAAAATGAAAAACAATTAAAAATAACGATTATTTACAACGCGCGGGCAACGGTCGGGCGACCGACCGTCTGTTGACCCGTTCGCGTCAGCTGGGCGATAAGTACCTACCTGCGTTAGTCTGCAAAGTGCAATACCGAGACCCCATTTATTTTCATTTTACAACTGAATTGAAATGTGCGTATTTGCGTAGACCAGCGGCCCGGACGGGATTCCAGCTAGACTACTTAGCCGCAGGCCCCGCTGGCTTTTGCAAGCCTTTGACCGGGTCTGACACGCTGGCTTTCTGAGCAAGCTTCCAGCGTACGGCATCTCTGCTGATTTTTGTGTCTGGATTTTGGACTTCCTAAGTGAACAGTCAATCAGAGTAGTTATTGTTGTTCCTCTAACCTCATGGCTATCGACGCTGGGTTCCGTTATCTCTGCTACCCTTTCCTTGTTGCATATTAACGATCTGCTCAAGCCGGGAATTGTTGGGTACCAATGCAGACGAAAGCACGGTCACAGAGAGGTATCTGTCTAGCGCAAGGGTTGGCGGAACAGAAGTTCATTCTTTAAGAGAGGCCATGGTTGAGTGGACAAACTTGACTTTAAGTCTTGTCTCCCAATGGGGTGACAACAATTTGGTCAGTTTTAACGCCACCAAAACGCAGGCGTGTTTGTTCTCGGCCAAAAGGAGTCCTTTTAACCTGGCTCCTACTTTCCGGGGTGTAGATGTACCAATTACCGACAACCTCAATCTCCTAGGCATGAAGTTCACCTCTAATCTCAACTTTGACGACAACATCGAAATCAAGGCTCAAATAGCGACGAAAAAGCTGGGTGTTCTAAATAAGATTAAGCAATATTTCACGTCGGGACAGCTTCTAACTCTATATAAAGCACAAGTCCGGTCGTGCGTGGAGTATTGCTGCCACCTTTGGACGGCTCAGCAAAATATCAACTTGCCGCGCTCTATTGGGTGGAACGCAGAGCCAGGAAACTTAGGTGACGATAAGCTTGTGAAAACCAAGCTTCACAGTCTCGCTCGCTGTCGCTCAGTTGCTTGCTTGTCGGTATTTTACTAGTTCTACTTCGAAGAGTGTGCTGTTGAGCTACTCGAGCTCATTCCACGCCCCTGTCTACCATCGGGAGTTCAGACGTACGGTGGGTTACCATCATCATCATCATCAACCTATATCAGTCCACTGCTGGACGTAGGTCTCTCCCAAGACGCGCCACTGAGCCCGGTCTTCGGCTCTTCTCATCCAGTTTTTGCCAGCTACATTCCGTAGATCGTCGCTCCATCTCGCCGGAGGGCGTCCTACACTACGCTTGCCTAAACGCGGTCTCCACTCCAGTATCCGTTTGCTCCAACGGTTGTCGGTTCTTCGGCAAACATGGCCGGCCCACTGCCACTTCAGTTTGCTAATCCTTTGAGCTATGTCGAACACCTTAGTTTTCTGACGAATAACATCATTCCGGATTCGATCTCTCAAGGAAATTCCGAGCATAGCTCTCTCCAGGGTTACCATACTTGGTTAATATTCCACTCATACGCACCAAGCGCTATTCGTCTTCATTCATAATGCGTACAGCCAAGGTGTGGAATTCCCTGCCGGCGTCTGTGTTCCCGAGTGCATATAGACCCAACATCTTTAAATCCCGAGTGAATAGGCTGCTTCTGGGCAAGCTCGCTCCATCATCGGCTTCTTCTTAATCCTACGGATAAGAATGTGGCAAAGAGCAAGCCCATCTATTATAAAAAAGTAGTTTTTAAGGAACCGAGATTCGTATTTCAAATACCTTAAAGAACCAGAAATACCAGGGTGCATGTCCCAGACATGATATTATAATTAAAACAGAAATTTAACTAGAAATGATAACTATAACGTATGAACATTTTGAATGTCTTAATAACAAAAGTCGTGCCTCAGCTCAAAAATGAATAGAATCCTACTAAGTATTAGACTTTGAATGACTTAAAAATATGCTTTAGTCGGTATGTTATAGTATCTTTAACCAAATTCAATAATTGGTTTAAATTAAACTTATTTTAATTTTTACCTGGTATAAATTAAAAATGGGTGGGTAAAAATAGGTAAAAATGGGTATTTACCCACAAGTCGGGTATTTACCGGGTAAATGCCCATCTCTAGTTGTGATTATTTAGCGCGATCGCCTCCCTGCAGAATCAGTGCACTGCCACAGTCCACGTTTCACCAAATAACAACTGTACATATGTTCAGCGTGATAGGTGGTGAGCTCATGTTGGATGTCTGAGCAGCCTGCAGTTCGTTAGTAACCTTTTACGACACCCAAGGGAATGAGATGGTTTGGTAGTAGTACTAATAAATTAATGAATGCACTATGTACATAATTAATAAATAAACAAGAACGAATGAGCGAATGCCAAAAGAAGAAAGACTTCGCATCCAATTTATCTAAATATCTCTCACACAGATAACAAAGAAAAAAACACATCACATTTATTAGCAACAGATAACTCTGCTACAAACTAGTTTATGGAGGCACACCGGTAACAGCTGTTCCATTTGGGCTGGGAGAGCGCAAATAATGTATTTTCCTTACCTATTCCTATCGCCGTAACTAGCTAATTGTGTTTGGCGTTCGCGAATGCTTGTGTGAGACTATTAAGAGCGAAGTTTCTTACGTTATTAATACGCGGTAACTTAAATTGGGCTAACGCTCTACCAAGTATAATATATTATAAGCAACATTATTGTCCTAAAGTACTTTAGATTACTAGAGAAAGTTGAAAGGTTTTTGATAATAGGCTTCCGAATAATATTAGTTTAGTTGTTTAGTATTGTTACAGTAATTATTTTTATTTGTATACATACATAGTTGTATACATTTTGTGAAAAATATATATATTTTACTTAAAGTTTTGTTTCTAATACGGTTTTATATTATTTTAATCCAAATCTGGAGGCACTTACATCTCATCTTACCAGATATAACTAAAGATCGAAAGTACATGCGCACTACAACAGCAATCTTCAATTCCTGAGAAACAGGCTATTTCATAAGTACCGGATCGCAACAATGGTGTTCAAAGTAATGTTAAACAATGTTGTTCCAGCGACAGGTACGACTTAGATAAAACGGTTGTAACTAAAACCAAACTGAGTACAATAATGTTCCCATCTCTGGAAATCGAACGCATGAGTTTTGATTCTGAGAGTTGATAAAGTAATAGTCTAAATACGAGTATTGTCCAGTTGTTGAGTATTATCCCAGAGAAAAAAAGAGCCACCTGAGTTTCTTGCCAGATTCTTCTCAGTCGAAGTCTCTCCCAAAATCCGAACTGGTGGTAGATTAGTTAGGTAGGTAGATTAGTTAGTAAGATTACTTTTAAGATTTAACTACACGTTAGTTAACTGTTATTTTTTGTTTTTGACGTCAATAAGGGCCTGTGAATGTTTATTTTGAATAAATGATTTTGATTTTGATTTTGACTGCTGGGCAAAGACAATCAAGTCAATCAAGGCAATCATTAAAATCAAGTTATTGCAGTAGTTGTTGAGTTTTTGACTTAAGAATCACGCTTGCCAATTGCCGGATGGTGATTTATTTATTTATTTAAAATGGCCTACCAACAGTTTTTATAATAATACATTCACAATAATACATAAAATAAAAGTAACAACAGGTAAATACAAAAAAAACTAATTAATTAAGGTTAGACATCACAGGACAAATAAAAAGAATAATTATTTATCTACTAATTTTAACTTAATAATAACAGTTTTTTCTTAGCCACATAAGATTTAATTAAAGTGTAATCACACACCTGGGTATCGAAAAATCTGAAACAGGGTATGCCCAAACTCAGAATTGAACCTTTCGCCACACGGCCACCGCATTCATTTTTAACTTTAATAGTATTTTTTTCATATTCATTCCGGAAACTTTTAGTGCGCCCCACGTAGTCGTGATTATATGTATGTATGTATATGTATGCTGTAGATAAGATGGTGGTAGCTAACCAAGCCCTACCACCGACCAAACCAAGTACACAAAGATGTACCTCCCGCTGGGAATCGAACCCGATACCTCTGGGTCTGAGACCGGTGTCTTAGCCATTAGACCACAAGACAGTTGAACTGAGGTATGTATGTATCACAGAGTATCCCCCTTACTCACGAAACCGATCCTGATCGATAGAGATTGGTATTGAGAAGTTTCGTACTCTTAAGTTACGACACCATCGCAATTTAGATTTATATTGCGCGGATATTGAGTGAACTAAATATAAAACTTAATACTATTTAGTTCATCCAATATAAATTCAAATTAGCGTTGGTGTCGTAACTCAAAAGTGCGAAATTTTATAATAATCCGGACGACTTTGTCATTTTCTTAAACTTGACACTTTCCTAACTTGTCTCATTTTTAACTCAGCTCTTTTTTAGTTGGTCTCTTTTGCAAAGTTGACACTTTCCCATCTCGACTCACCTCCGGACGACTTTGTCATTTTCTTAAACTTGACACTTTCCTAACTGGTCTCATTTTTAACTAGGCTTTTTCTTAGTTGGTCTCTTTCTCAACTTGACACTTTCCTAAATCGTATTTTTTTCATAAACTCTAAGAAAGTGGTTGTGGGACACCTGTATGAATAAAAAAAAAATATTGTAAAAACTGGTACAGCTATTTTTTTGTTTTTTCAGTTATATGTCCGATGTATAAATGCAGCAGTGGTTTTTCTTACACAGAAATTTTATTGATGAGATGATCTTTCACACTAGCTTTTTTAATCTCGATCAATCGCGATCAAACTCAAGAGTAAGGGGCTAGGTATAACATTAGTGTGTTCTTCTTGGATAAAACGGACAATCGTCCGATGGGGGTTTTGTGTTTACATTTGCGATAACTTCCCCCGGGCCGGCAGTTATATCGGGAGGCGCATCGATCCTGCGGGATCTTTTGTGATCCGCCCCGGGGGCTCGACGATCGCGGCCACATTTTGAAGTAGGCTTTGTTGTACGAATGCTATTTGTAACTCTTTGTTCGGATACCGTTGGAATTTATGCATACGTTGGTACGTTGACGATTAAACATGTGGGCGTGGTTAATATAACTGTATTTTTATTGAAGAAAATCGTTATGTTTTTAAAAACATACATATTTTGAAATATTTTAAATGTTTGGCGATTTTGCTTTTTTTAATATCGCATTACCTGACAGGGTTTCAGTGTTAATTAATTAATTGTATTAAAAAATTTTTCCAAATAAACTTAGCTTCATAGCGTAGCCTCCACGAACTTACTTAAGGAAATTCTAATGTTTTATTCACTACTCATCGCCCAGCCTAAAAAATAAATGAACGACATGAGAGACAAGAATAAAGACAAAAATACAAACACCATCGCGAAACTGTAGCGGGCCACGAGATAGCTCATTACCGCCGCTGCAGCATCTTTATAGCCAAAATCAACAGGTTGCGATCCGGTGATAAAAGCTTCGCATCGGATAGCATAAGCTTCCCAAGACGATGGGAATACACACGACATACTGCTTCCAAGCAATAGCATTACTCCATTCCAGTTTAAGCCTCATATTGCGAAGGCTTGTTAAAACAGAAGTAAATACTTTGGTTAAAAGTCTTGCAAGAATACTACACAAACGCGGTTTCGAACGAAACGTCGAAAAATATGTGTACCCACCCTGAAGTAAACATTTTTTTCAACGTTTCGTTATCCCTTTTTCTCTATTCAACCCCACACAAAGTAATTAACAAATGAAGGATTTAAATGAAGAGTGAAACATAATTGATTCTCTCGGAGCTGAGCCGAAATTTCCATGGAACCGAACAGAACTGCACTACTCTCTATTTGCGTATATGGGTCTCTGTACGAATTTACACGCTTTCATTAAAACACGTTTTTGTTACACCAGTATTATGCAGTTATTTTATACACATGACTGTACACACTGTACCGTGCATCTTCATCTCCTTAACGAGTTGATCACTCGTCAAATCTCTAAGCAGTGCGGCGTTGTGCATCAACATTTTTCGCGACGGTGGACGACAAATTTGCATGAGCCGCGTTGCTGAATCCAATTCCAATGCAAATCTAACGCAAATAGCGCTTTATTCATGACTAGCAGCCACAAAATTATAGCGCCCGTTAAGCATTTCTCACTTGACTTCACACCGCAGAGTTTGATTAAAGTTTCTTTAAAAAAACTATACGTTGAGATGTCTCGGTAGTTAAATTGGAAGAGCTGTGGCTGGAATTGCAAAAGATCGTGTGGTTTAAGTCACTACGGAGCAATTGTTTAAGTACTTCTCGAGGCAAGGCGACTTATTTTAAGTGTTATTGAATTGTTTCAATCTTCCTTTCAAGCTAGAAACGATTACTAAGAAACGTTACTGTTTGGATTTACTGTTATTTTAATTTGACTAAATTAGCTGAAACTATCCAAACCTGGCTTCATAAAACCTCCAAACTCTGTTGACTTTAGTTAAATCGTAACTAATTTAAAACCGGAAACAACAATACAAGACATTAGAGCATAAAGGCAGTTAAGACACATATGCACAGCAAAATGTGTATAATACTACCACCAAA
The DNA here is from genome assembly GCA_963921215.1 of Scoparia ambigualis. Classification (NCBI taxonomy): domain Eukaryota; kingdom Metazoa; phylum Arthropoda; class Insecta; order Lepidoptera; family Crambidae; genus Scoparia; species Scoparia ambigualis. Next base: position 23,103,895 of record OY992522.1, on the reverse strand, counting down.
ATGACATGAATAACACGCCAACTTTACTAACCCCTTGATAATTTCGCCACGGATTTTAATTAATAAATGACCTGGTATTTGTGGAAGCTAATTAACTTGCTACTCGCTGCCACCCAGAAATAACATTTCATTTTACAAAATAATTTGTGTTATTTTAGATCCACCGGCTCCAACCTCAAGCTCACTTTTCGACATTGTGTTTGTTCTGTTGACATTATTTCATCGTAATTGTGGTTTATTATGGGAGTTTTTCAAATTATTCACACAAAAAAACACTTGCGACAAACATATTGTAAGTTAGGACAACCGCGTTTTAATATGGAATTTTATCTGATTTACCTTTTTCTTGTTTTTTTTCTTTTACCAAATAAGTACTTAAGTTGCAAGAAGTGGCTGTTTGTTAAAATCTTTTTTTATCCTTTATAGGCAAGTATTTGACCGCGATCTCACCTGATGGTAAGTAACGATGCGGCCTGGAATGTAGCATACTTGCTTAGATAATGCACTGAGAAAAATGGATTGAAGTCGACGTAGTAAAATATTATGCAAACATTTTAAAATACCCTGCTTACCACTAATAAAACAGTGCGCAACACTTTAAATAGTGACATGAATGTATAATTATTCTGCCGGGCATTAAACTTTATTGTGCAAGAAATCTCACCAAAATATAAAGTACACATGTCCTATCTTTTATCGTACAATTGTGGATATCATCATAAAATATAGTGATCAAAGCACAATATTATTAGCAACGTCTTAAATGCACTATAAAATATCGTTTTTTGCGTAGAAAGTTATGGTTCAAAGAGTTGCATCATTACATTTGATGCAATGCATGTATATATTTCAAACTATGCAGCAAATTTTATAGTGCCATTCTCGATTATTTGCACAATAAGTATAACAATCCCGAGGAACATTAAAATTCAGTGCGCATACATTTATTGCACGTTAAAGAATCGTGCCAGGTTCAAAAAAATATTGCTCAACACAAAAAAGTATTAAAGCAGTTTTAAAATATATGGTGCGTATGCACATAAAGATTACGTGCATGCATACCATTAAAATTCAGTGCGCATACATATTATTGCACGATAAAGAATCGTGCCGGTTGAATAAAATATTGCTCAACACAAAAAAGTATTATGTAAGATTTAAAATATATGGTGCGTATGCACTTAAAAATTACGTGCATGCATCGAACGCGGGGGTCCGGGAACGGGCATGTAGGCGCAAGTCTCTCATTCATCATTGTGACCTCTTGAGCGTGCGGTGCGAGTTGCTGTGCTTTTCTGTAATGGATCCCATGGGAGAACTTTGGTGAAGAAAATGGGGCTTTGGTGAATAAATCATCGAACACTTTGCCAGTAAGTACCTAGTTTTCTATTTTTTCGTTTCGTCAGACACTTGCCTGCTTAGTGTTGAAAAAAATAGAATAAGTACCTAAGTGCTTAAGTTTTAAATGGAAAAAACATAAATTTTAAATCTAATAAACTATATAATTAGCGGCGTTATAAAAAGTGTAATTTAAAATATTTATCAGTGCCAAATTCTAGTAAGTAGCACCGATACCGATTTATAACACTAATAATTTATTGTTTTCTGAGGTTTAACCGAGCACTACTTATACATTGAAATGAAACACTTTTTTACGGATTAACTCGCGTTTAATTTACTATTTACATAGTTTTTTATTATTACTATTATAAAAGTGTTTCATTTCAAGTAATAATTTAGGTAGGTAAGTAAACGTACTTTTGTTTAACATTTGGATTAAAAAAACATTATTTGGGATTCTGATAGCGATTCTATCGTGATAGCAATAAGTACCTATTATTTTTACCCACGACTGACGGACGGAACGGTACCGGTATATTATGCCTTTGGGGTTAGAGGTTGACCACTGAAACGCAATATGATGTAGTGATTTATCACGTTTAACTGTCAAGTCAAGTAGAATGCAATGGTCGGTTGTGGCAAAACGTCTTTATTTTATTATATTGTATTCATTATTAATTTTGTTTCAGGTGAAGTTGATTTGGTAAAAAGCGCTATATAGACCAGCTGAAGGGAGACATCGTGAGCGTACCCTGGCCGACAATTGATGAACTGTGGTCAGAGACAGTTAGAGCTCGTCTGTATACATGTTACCAAGAAACGGGCAAGGTTCAAGAATATTTAAACACATATCCTGTCCTGAAGGGATCTGAAGGCTGGAGACTCCTCATTAAAGATTTCGAAGCTCTTTACCCAGCCGCAGCTGACAGGCTTGCTACGCGCAAAGAATTGGTGCCCTAAAATTATTAGCTACTGGCAAAACAAGATTAAAAGCCTGAAAGACAAATTTTTTGTTGCTACCATCAAAACGATTACGAAGCAGTGCATGTTAAGAGGTGAGTTTCTCATAAATTTACTGCTGCATACTATATTATATTTATGGAACTGACAGTGACAGCATGTTACTTGAGTACTATTTAACTTTTAGATGTCTGAGTATTTGGGAGTTTAAAAACCAAAGTCAAATTAACAATGTCTGTAAAATATTTTTTACCAGCATAATAATAACTATCGACGGCAACTCCACTTACCAATTTATTCTGATAATTTATTCGGAAAACAATGTTTTCATTGAATTAATTTTTCTTTCAGATGATGACGATTTCAAGATAAATTTGTCAAGATAGATTGAAAATGTAGCAGTAGACGCCATGCACGATTTCTTTGAAGGTGTTTGTCGCTATGTTATGACTTACATAATAAACTTTTATGTTAGCAATGGTATATTATAGGCTAATATACTGAAAGAAGCCATGATATCGTTCAATTACGGCCCCGATTCAAGTTCAAAACCTAGCAATTGTTTAGTGTTCGAAGGGGCTAGAGTCCGGCTAAGATGCTCAGCTTCCGAAATGATAGTTCTGGTAAGGTACTTTGGACTAATCGTTGGTCGATATATTCCCACTGGCGAAGAGAACTAGGATTTGTTCATTTTGTTACGTAAGATTTTAGACATTTTGTTAGCTTTTAGAATTTATGACTTTACAGCCGGTAAATGGAATTGCTTAGTCTCTGAATTTAACTCTTTGTTTATGAAGCTCACGGGGTCACTACTAAAGCCTTAATTTCATTTTCTTACTCATTACCCTGCCATGTTACGTAAATTCGGCCCAATACGAAACATTTGGGCAATGCGTTTGAACCTGGAGGGTCCTATAACTTTTGTTGCATCCGTAAAAATAGCAGGTGTGGAGTAGAAACCCTACAGCATTGTATTTGTGGATTTCGATGAAACAAATCATGAGTTGCCCATTTTTGCAGCCATTGAAGCAATAGTTGTAACTCCTTCAAATATTGTTTACTTTTACTGCCGGTTATTTGATACTATTGAATTCAATGAGCATTATGAGGTCGAACAAAATAATAATTACAACTGTATAAAAGCCAGCGATTCTGTAGCACCCTTCCCTCATAATCTAAGCAAACTATACAATGATATGAACTACATTACTAGCAGATGGTATATAGAACAGTAATTGCCTACAGAAAAGGAGCAAAAAATTAGCACATTAAACTCATAAATTATACTCGGCAGGTTTTAGAGATATATTTGATTAAATTATATATTTGTTAATTGTTACTGAATCGTCACGAGTAATTTATGAGTTTGAAGTGCTAATGTGGTCTATTTATTTAAATGCATACCACTGTTATTGTCACTGTTGTTGTCTTTTTATTTAATGCGTACCACTTACATAATGGAGTTGTTTATAACAGCTTCATAGGCTTCTTAAGAGGAAACACTACGTCGAAGTGGCATGCAAAATTCTCATACAAAACACAGACTAACGACGTTTAGTAGTCCCTTGAAAGAGATTTTCTTTGTATGTTTGATTTTTTTTAAACCAGCTACTTAATATTTCTGAAGACGCCTTAAAAAGGCGTGATTTTGCTAAATGAAGGCACCTGGTTATTAAATAAATGACTAAATGCAAAAAAATCAAACATACAGACTTAGAAAATCTTTTTCTTTAACCGCTGTTGATAAAGTTATAAAAATTGGTTAAGTTCTGAAGGAGGAAACAGAGGACGTACACTTTCACGTAGTGTTTCCTCTTAAACTTGGAATTTGTATAGGTATATGTAAATGTGTATTTTTGTGTGTTTAGTGCAGACGTGGAAACCTTTAATTGGCTTTTAGTATTTAAGACTGTTTCGATTTGAATATGTATAGTTGTAAGTTTGCCAAGTGTATTTAAATTAATTTATTATAATTACCAATGTAAACTCTTTATGCGCCTTTTTTATAGGTTTTCTAATAATAATAAAGATTTTTTGGATAAGTTCTAATTTTAATGAAAAATAAATGTTTGTACAATTTTAAACCTGGGTATTTTAAACCTGGGTTTTCTAATAATAATAAAGATTATTTTAATCTATGATACTAACTATTTTTGGATAAGTTCTAATTTTTATGGAAAATAAATGTTTGTATAATTTTAAACCTTTTTTTAAATTACTTACATACCCTAGACTTTGTGTGTGATTAATGCTATAGGCATCGTGAATTTCAGCACATTTTTTTCTGTATATGTATTGTGATGTAAGTGGATATTTTTTAGGATTAGTACAAAATGTACACAGGGTGTATCCCGACGATAAAATCATATTTTCAAATTAGTGTTCGGAGAGGTATCCTGAATCAGGCAGGATTGATAGGTCAAACAAAAAAAACGGATTATTTTTTTCCACTCCCTATACAAATTGTTTATCAGTTCCAACGGGGCGCTAGTTTGTATGTGAAGTAAAAAAACGACCGAATTTTTCGTTTGACCTATCAATCTTGCCTGACTCAGGATACCTCTCCGAGCACTAATTAGAATATATTATTTCATCGTCGGGAAACACCCTGTATAGATTTAGTGCTAATCCCGAAAAATAGCCATGCCATCACGATATTAAATAGTGCGACAAAAATGCTCGAGCACATAAAAAGATCATGCCAATGTAAAGAAGCACTATAATAGTTAGTGCACTCGCATGTAAAGACATGCTTCCTGCAATCCTATAATATCATGGGCAGGCACGAAATATTATGGTGCACGACTTGGTAGGCACCAATAAGTAAAGTGCAAATGCACATAATAGTATAATGATACGGAACTATAAGTAATCGCAATGCATTATAATATAAAATGCCGTCAACTCGGTATTTTGGAGCAGTGCACTATATTTTTTCTTTCTTAGGGCTAAACGTTATGATATCTTGCACTATATTTTATAGTGCGAGCTGCAAATAAGGTTGTGACGTCACTATATTTCGGTGGAACCATAATTTTATGTGCATCGTCGGCAGCGTAACTTAACGTGCTTGCACGATTGGTCAAAAAGATGTGCATGCACAATAGTTTATAGTGCCCCATTTTTCTCAGTGTGCCTGTTCACCCTTGTCTTGAAAATAACGGTAACGATACCGGTAGGCAAACAAGTAACCGTCACCAAGATGACTTGATTAGAAGCAGTCACAGCAACACCAGATGAATCATAGACGCGGAGCCATCCTTTGAGGAAGTAGACTCTTTTCTTGGAGGTTCATATTATGTTAGTCGGTCGGTAATACTAAATCTGTAAGCTGATTCCACGTTCTGCCGTCATAAGGAAAAAGGGCACAACTAACATTTTTTTCAAATTTGAGTTACATACATATTTGGAATCAGGAGAAAAAGGCCTATCTGCTCATATTTTTTGTAAATTTTAGAAGCACGTTAAACCAAAAGTACTTAAAGCAAAAAGGGCAAAACTGAGCCATTTTTTTCTGTAATAGTACGTAGAAAGAGCACATCTAGCTTACATTACGTAAAAAGGTCACAAATGAATAAAGATTTATAAATAGTAAAGGCATATTTGACCGACTTCAAGTTGTAACGGCATTTGTGGCAAATATGCCCTTTCATTTAAAATTTTACTGTTTCTTTTACATAATATTTAATTAAAAAGAAAAGTCACAACTGGCACCTATGCCTCTCCTACCAAACATTTTTGAAAAGAGGTGAAGTGAGGGGGCTGAGTTACGAAGCAAATCGCGTCAGTTGTGCCTTTTTTGCTTTGCTGACTTGTAATCTTCGAAATATTTGATGGTTTAGTTGTGATTTACTATGAAAATATTTCATTGTACTTACCTTCTCAATTTTGATCTACGTACTAACAAGCTAACATATCATTAGTATTTCGTAGGAATTCCGTTATAAATGTACTCATTTCTACGATTTAATGTTAGCGCTTAAAAAGTTACCTCTCCACTGTTTTAGTATTTTGTTATGAATACCTATGCGTGATCTTAACTTTGTGGCCCCATACGTAAGCATATAAGAGACTTATGTGTGGTTCATTAATTGAAATTGTGCTTTGGCGACCTGTCTGGCGCAGTGGTACATTATATCTGCCTACTACCCAAAGTCTGCGGGTTCGATCCCCGCTCAAGACAAATAGGTATTAGGTATTTGTACGAAAATATTTATTATTACAAGCTTTTATTTAGTTTCACCTGTCCCGATTTGGTCTGTAATCAAATCTTGCAAGTTAAATTTGATCCTCTTTCCGGTTACAGATTGAGCTGAAATTTTGCATGCATGTATAAATCGAATGACAATGCTAAATTATTATAACATGGAGCGGATCTGATGATGGAACCGGAAGGTGGCCATAGGAACTTGATAGTTAAACGACACAACCCCATCGACTTTGTACTCGTTCGATCCGTCTTTACGAGTACTTTGGTGCTAGATTGTAATCAGGGTCTGATGATGAAGCTAGAAGATGGCCATAGGACCTCGGTAATTAAACGACTCAACCCTATCGAGTTTGGGCTCGTATGATTCGTCTTGACGAATACTTAGGTGTATTATGTTTTTAACAAGTTCCTTAATAATGTGATAGTTATATTAACTTATTATAATAATAAAGATACAATTTATTTTGTCCCGTTTTAAATAAAGTTTTATATTTTTCAGCTGTATAGTAGTATACTAATAATATACTACTATACAGCTGAAAAATATAAAACTAGCACTACAACTTGTTTAAGCCAGAATGAGAAGGCACAATTGTATAAATGTGCCTATGTATTGTAATATTTAATTTTCTTTTCACTAAATGTTAGAATGAAAAGTCACATTTGGTTAATTATGCCTTTTATATGTAAAATGAATGTTATTTCTCAATTTTTTCTGTTACGTTGAAAAGGAAAATGTAGATTATTAAATAAATGCCATTGAAATAAAAACTTGTAATTAAATAATCCTGTAAAACTCATATTGATGCTACTATTTACATTCATGCATTTCCGACAAATAGGATACTATCAAATTTATTCGCCGAAAACAAAGAAATTTTTCAAACTCGTTTTTCTCCCGATTTGCAAAATGTTAGATGTGCCTTTTTAAGTTATGACGGCAGCGTTACTGTCAATCGTGGTAGAAAAAAAACGTAAATCACGCACATATTATAAAAGAAAAAGTGTTAAAAAATTTCCGCTACCAGGATTTGAACAGGTTAAAATTTTAAATTTTTGTGTGTGATAAAAAGTGTTGAAAAAATCCGGGTCAGAGGGTCCTATCAAATAGGCTATCGTGGCAGTATCCAAACCGTGCAAGTTTTGTAAACAGTTTAATGAGCCCACAATGTATATATCCCTACATATTATTTTACCTTACCCGTCCTAATCTTATGCTATCACGAAATTTGTTAGTAGACCAATCTTCTTTACCGCGTGCAAGCGAGGGTGACGAAGCAAGATTTTGTTTGGAGTAATGAAATTCTTAAGAGCTCTTCGGAAGTAAACAAACATGAACTAAATTGGGGGAGCGTGTGTGAAATAACGAGTCATCCTCCCCTAGACACGGTACTCCGTGGTATGTGTAGGGTCACATGCACAATATTGAAATCTCTTGGTTAAATTTTGCTTTAAGGAGTTGCAGCGCGATCGCAAAAACTGACATAAGTCTCATAATGAACTTCAAAGCAAAATTAATCATATTGATATTTAAAATTAGAACAATTCTGCTTTGAAGTTTCAGACCTAGTAATTTGATTAGAGCAATGTTTTTATTCTGCGAAATCTGCAAAACTATCACGCGCTTGCGTTAAAAATTATAATTTACTTTATCAAAATGGAGTGCGGAGTATCAATACAAATAATTTCATGTAAGAATTATTGTTTCATGCGTAAAATTAAGAAAGTTGTCGAAGAAAAATGTTTTTAGGAGTCATTAGATTTATGTATTGTTTGTTATTGTTTAAAGAATTTGTTTCAAATTTCAACAAGGCTACAACCTTGTGCAATGATCAGGCTAACTTACGTAAGTTCTTTTGTATTTAACTAATTCAGCGCATAGTACAAGTAACTTAAAAATACGTAAATTTTCACAATTTCGTGCAGGATCCCCTTAACTTGTCTGAGTGTTGGATGTGTGTCACGATCGTGTCAAATGGAAAGCTACGAGCTACTAGAAATAATTCGACGAGTCTTCTGGGTCTCGGTAGCTTAGCGGTTAGAGCAGTGGACCGGCAATCCAAAGGTTCGAATCCCATTCGAGCTTTCCTGAGACTGGTTGATTTTTTTCTAGTAAACATTTGGTCCTAAATGGAAAGCTTTGATATCGGCCCACACATCCGGGAAACAGGCGATATGTACGGATGTATGCACATATGTTTATCCTACTAATATTATAAACGCGTAAGTTTGTAAGTATGGATGGATGTTTGTTACTCTTTCACGTAAAAACAAATGAATGAATTTGGATGAAATATAGCATACAGATAGTTTATAACCTGGATTAACATATTATATTTACATATTCCCACGGGAACGGGAACTACGCGGGTGAAACCGCGATCGGCCGCTAGTATCGAAATAAAACAACTGAATGTGTACAATGGCGTTTTAAAGGATTACACGCTGTATATCAAAAACGTGATTCGTCACATACGCAGTTCGACATAATACGCGTTTTGACACTATCGCTATATGTCATGAACGTAGTTCGCCACAAACGCCGTTTGTCATACACGCGGTTGATTTTAGTTATTTACTTACAGCCGAACTCACTAGCGTTAATTTTCATAATATATTAGAAAAATTACAAATCAGTCTACTGCTAGGCTGGTTTATTTTGCTTATTTCCATAGCGTCATGTCATATGAAGTATCACTATGGGGAACAGCAGCATGCCTACTTGCATGCATACATTGTAGAATTTTCATTCTTCAGAAAAGAGCTGTTCCGAAGCACGTAATTTGTCAAAGGAACTATTTAAATATATGTATATTTACTTTACCGTTCTTGTATATATTTGCAAATATTACATACGCTCGCAAAAATCTACACCTTTATACCAGGAATAATGAGGTTAATGGATATAACACAAGGAACAGGAACAAACTGTGTGCTTTAAAGTTCAGACCTTAGATGAATGATTGGCCTCGCTGCGCGCAGCGAGGCCAATCATTTATCTAAGGTTCAGACTTAGCAAAAGTAGTAAATCTTTTTTAAGCAACTCAATTCGTTTTTATAACAAAATATCTGACGACATCACTGCATTGACAGATAATAAATTTAAAACGCACATTATACGTGTGTTAATTGCGAATGCATATTAAAAGATCAATGACTATGTTACAAACAAATATGCGTGGAAATAAGTCTATTCTGTGTGCTGGTGCTGGTGTTTATTATTAGTATTTTTAGGCTATTATTAACTTTTGTTTCATTCAATTATTACAAATTGTATTTTATTTAAAATTACTTAATTTTATTATCTTTAATTGTAATACAATTATATTGATGCGTACATATTGTACAATTATATTTTATTAAATTGTACTTAATTAGTTCTATTTCACTGTAAGTAACAGTTACTTAGAGGGAGAAAAAGAAAGCCTCCTGAGTTTCATGCCAGCTTCTCAGTCGAAGGCTCTTCCAAAATCCGAACTGGTGGTAGATTAATTTGGTAGGTAGATTAGATTAGTTACTTAGATTAGTTGTTAAGTCTTAACTCCAAGTTAGTTAACTGTTTTTTGATTAGTATTGACGTCAATAAGTGCCTGTAAAGGTTTCCCCAGTGAATAAATTAGTTGACTTTGATAAAATAAGGTTTCCATTGATTAAAAAAAATTACTTTGACTTTGATAAAATAATGATTACTTAGTACCAAATACGTCTTCAATAATCATCTTGAATTAACTTATCTAAGGACATGTGTCACTCCGTTTTCCGGAGGGCTAGGCAGAGAACACAGCTTTCTATTCACTACGATACTAACACACTCTATACGTTTTTCTTTATTTAAATACCAACAAACATGCGTATGATAGCGCTGTCAACCACATGCACGAGTGTCAAAATCACGGAACACATTCTGTTCTGCGCTTGAAATCTAAGTATTCCGGAACACGGACAGGTGACGTACGTAAGGATCCGGTCAGCTACGGCCACATTTTTTAAACGGCCACTTCCCGTGATCGGCCAGTTCACCCATCGGCCACTTCCCTTGAACGACCACTTCCCGTGATCGGCCACATCACCCATCGGCCACTTCCCTTGAACGGCCACTTCCTATTGGCTACAGCCACATTCCTTGAACGGCCACAATCTGTAAGCGACGGCTTCCCCTAGAATAGTATGTAACCCCAATGTAGGAAGTACTAGAGTTTATAAAAGGTGGTGGTTTTGAAAAAGTGGGAATTTTAGGAAGTGAATAATTAAGGAGTTAGGAAACATTCCCATTAGTAGTTTGAGGACAGTGTGGTTATTTATAAATGAACATTTTCAGGAAGTGTCTAATGTAATATGGACCCCATATAAACGATGTGTGAATTTTGGGAATTGATCATCAAAGGAGTTAAGAAACGTGCACAGAAACGCAAAACCGCAGCCAACACGAATAATATGACGTGTCTTTTATAATATATAACTACATACATACATAATAATCACGACTATTATCCTCGAGGATAACTGGACATAGTCCACTATTCACCAAATAGCGACTGCACATTTGCTCAGCGTGACAGGTGGTAAGCGCATTAGTACAGTTTTTTTTGTAACAACAAAGAGGTTGTCTACCACTTAAAATCCATTTACATTTTTGAAATAAATAAATGTGTCCGAAGAAGACGAATATAGACGAAAAAACATTTATTATTAAGTGTCTGTGCGCCTAAATGGTCTCCGGTTCTAACGCGTCTGTACCGCCTTTCTCTTCTTACTAGAGCGGTTCCTCAGTCTTCGAAGCTTGCAAATGTGCAGCCAGCGCCCAAGTAGGGCGATCGTGCCAACCCCATCAACTACAGACCAATTGCCATCACCTCCATACTCTGTAAAGTTATGGAAAGGGTACTGAATAGAAAGCTCTTGTCGTATCTTGAATCCCACAACCTCCTCAGTGACTTTCAATATGGCTTTCGGCGAGGCCACCTTTCCACGGAGGACCTTCTACTGTACGTTACACATTGCTGGGGCGAGGCAATCGAGAAGTATGGCGAAGCACTTGCCGTGTCGCTTGATATCTCGAAAGCCATTGACCTGGTCTGGTACGCTAGTTTGCTAAGTAAGCTTCCAGCGTACGGCATCTCTACTGATTTTTGTGTCTGGATTTTGGACTTCCTGAGTGAACGTTCAATTAGAGTAGTCATTGATGGCTGCTCCTCTGACCTCATGGCTATCGGTGTCGGGGTTCCTCAGGGTTCCGTTCTCTCTGCTACCCTTTCTTGATGCATATTAACGATCTGCTTAAGCTCGGAATTGTTGGGTATGCAGACGACAGCACGGTCATAGAGAGGTATCTGTCTAGGTTCCTTAAGAGAGGCCATGCATGGTTGAGCGGACAAACTTGACTTTAAGTCTTGTTACTCCAACAATTTGGTCAGTTTTAACGCCACCATAACTCAGGTGTGTTTGTTAATCGGCAAAAGGAGTCCTTTTTACTTAGCTCCTACTTTACGGGGTGTAGATTTAGCAATTACCGACAACTTCGATCTCCTCGTCATGAAATTGACCTCCAATCTCAACTTCGGCGACAACATCGAAATCAAGGCTCAAACTGCGTGTCAAAAAGCTGGGTGGTCTAAATAAAATTAAGCGTTATTTAACGCCGGGACATCTTCTAACTCTATATAAAGCACAAGTCTGGTAGTCTGGTCGTCATGGAGTATTGCTGCCACCTTTGGGCCGTCCCAAAGGTGACACTAAGTTATTTAGCAAAAAATAATCCCTATGATGAAGCCTTTCGATCAGTATGATAAAGCTCCTGGATGATTATTTTTCTCATGTAACGGGTTCGATTCCCGGTTCAACCATGTAATTATTTAAATATCTATGAATGCAAAATTTGTAAAAATTTTTGGTTCGATTCCCGGTTGTCGTCTTTTTTCAATGTTTAAAATTTTACTTAAGTATATTTAAGCGTTAATAAAACACTAAAATATAAAACATTAATGAATGAATGAATGAATGAATTAATGCAGTTTAAATTGTTTTTTAAATTCAAATAATGTCTTCTTTCAGTAAAATGTTCCATCTACAATATTCAAGGTACTTTCCCTCCATGTGGCATAGCCGTGGGACGCCCTGTATATTATTATGAAGCGTTATTATAGCCTGATCTCTCTCTTCCTCAATAAACTTTATTTTCATTTTGTGTATAAGATAAGAAAGGAATTCTTTTTATTTATTCCTTTAGCCTTTGTAAGAAGGCATTTCTTAGAGTAAAAAGTTAAAAAGAAAAAGCAAGCGTAGGTAATTAGTTACAACGCTTTGAACGGTAAAACAGTACAAGACAAATAATAAGTCTTATAATCATACCTACGTGAGAAACGAAGGTTTTTTGCCGCAACATAAAGCTTTGTACGTATATAGAAATTAAAAGTAGTGGTACTTTACATAAAGTAAATTAAACTTTAAAGTTTGTTCAATTCAGTTTAGAGATAACAAATTGGTTTTTACTTTCAGGTTTCCACCGAGGCGATATTATGTTTTTAGGCAAAATTATCATTAAAATACCGAAAAGCTATTTGAAATATATAAAGATAGATAGATAGATAGATAAAACGCTTTATTGCATTCACAAAAATATAGAAAACATAAAATAAGCATATTAAAACTAATGTGGGCAAAGGCAGACCGCCTTAAGAGGCCTATTACATCTCCAATGTGATTTTGCCAATGCCCATTATCGCATTTTGTAGTAATTTTGCAGTTGTATTTATCGTTTTTATTGAAATAGGATAATAAATTTGTGCATAATATTACAAATCTCCATTCTGTGAGCATAAGTTGAATTCGGACGGCCGGCGCATCGCATTTTGTAGTAATTTTGCAGTTGTATTTATCGTTTTTATCGAAATAAGTTATTAAAATCATTATAAAATCTTTATTTCTCATGAAGTAACAATTACTCTGGTAAGAATTTTGCTCAATAATATTATCGTAGATAGGAGATATTCATAGTTAACTTATAGCGATTTTTGAAGTTTTTTTTGTTTAGAATAAGTATTTTCTATATAAAATCATTGATATCTAAAAATTCCGAGGCCGCTACGCACTATTCGACTATAAAAGAGATAACATTAATTTTTTTTTATTTCAACAGTAGTTCAATCGATGAGCTCAAAAAAGTGCCTTCGCGCACTTTATGAAAATCTATCTCTGCAATTTTGGGTTTAATTAAAAAGTTAAGCAAAATTTACAAAAACCGAGGCCGCTACGCACTATTCCAATAGCTATTCTATACTATTCAATAAGCCATAATTGTTAATGTATTTTTGTTTCTGAGATCCATAACGCCAAAATTGGCCATTTTACGCAAAAATCACAGTCGAGATGTAATAGGCCTCTTAAAGCGTTCTCTAAAAGTTACAAGTTTGGTACCTATAATATTTGACTGAAACTGATGATGAATGATGTTTTACATAACGTGTTCTAATAAATTATGTTAGTTGACAATGAGCTTGGGAAAAGTATTTTTATTTATTTGTATAAATACATTTTAACTTAAAATATGACATTATTTTTTTTTCTGTATCCCTTCAAAATACTTCACAATATTTTTTTAAGATTCATAAAAATGACCAAGCGCTATTGTTTTTGTGACAATCAAAATACGCGCGAAACCCGCGGCGTGACGTCATCGGATTCCATTATCTGGCGCGATTTCGTTTTATTTATATGTCTGCTCTGAACCAGTGCAGTTGTGCCACAGATTACTTAATAATTAATTGTGCAAATATGTAATCGGACGCCTGCCGGGTGCGTCAAATACTTCTCGTGTCGAAGTGAAATAAAAACTATTGGTTTTAGAATAACGACTTCTATAATGGTATAAAGTAAAAATAAACTTTTTTTTTCATTTTTCCCAAGTCCATTGTGGTCAACCAAAGGTTTACTCTAAAAATAACATTTACACCAACGACCGGCAATGTTTCATTACGTTGATAAAACATAAATGAAACTGCGTATATACCTAATTATAAGAAATAAATTAAACATATAATCACGACTATTATCCTCGAAGGGTAAGACAGAGACTAAGCAATCATCATCATCATCATCATCATCAACCTATATCAGTCCACTGCTGGACGTAGGTCTCTCCCAAGACGCGCCACTGAGCCCGGTCTTCGGCTCTTCTCATCCAGTTTTTGCCAGCTACATTCCGTAGATCGTCGCTCCATCTCGCCGGAGGGCGTCCTACACTACGCTTGCCTAAACGCGGTCTCCACTCCAGTAAAGAATAAGAAGAAAAATATAAATAATAAGACTAAGCAATAAGAACCGCAAAAGCAGTCCTCTGCCATAGTCATTTCCATCCTTTTCACCAAATAGCGACTGCACATGTGCTCCTGTCAAGGTGGTGAGCCCATCGCCGCTCTATGCAGTTGAAAGTATGTGCAGTGTTTAGTCCGTTAGTCGCCTTTTACGACACCCAAGGGAAGAGAGGGGGTGGTAGTATTCTTTCACCGATACGCGACACGGTTGAAGATATAATTTATACTGGAATCATTACCAACACGGGGTACCAAAATAACTAGAATAGCAGTGCCCAGATGGTTTTAAGGCAATAACTTCAATCGTTTGAAAGTTATGTGAAATAATCATTTATAATTTTACTAAAATCCTACTAATATTATATACGCGAAAGCTTGTAAGTATGGATGGACAAGATTGGTGTGTACGAAAATGTTTAAAAAAGTACGGAAAAGTGTAAAAATTTGGATTAACAAATCTCCATAAAAAGTGATTGAGTGAGTGACATAGAAGACATCAATGGAAACAGTTGGAAGAAATTTAAAATCTAAAAAAAACTATTGACTGAATTGACTTTAAAATTGACAGCTCTACGTTATTGTTCAGTTTCTTTCATTATTTTATCTTAATTCATCGTTTTGGTTGATACATACATAAACTTTAACCAAAAGTTGACACGACATTCAATAATAAATTGTTAGTCGGTACGAAGTTCGCCGGGACAGCTCGTAAGAAATAAATAAATTAAAAAACGGGAAACTAAAACTTTCATTATATGTGTTTGCTCCCACGGAGCAAATCACCACAGAACAAGTGATTTGCTTCTTAATTAATATATTGCATTTATCATATCTTTATTTAATTTAAATAAAACATAAAATATCACGCATTGTGGTTGTATCACGTATTAAGGTCATAGGTTCGCGTCGGTGTCGTGTTTATCTGACTGACTGAGGATTTAAAAATAAATAATCCTGCGTAGTTCAAAGTTTCATGTTACACGTCATATCGATACGGGGACATTTAAAAAAAAAAACGCTAAGCGCGGACGGACGACGCTGTCGGGGAACGAAAGGCGCCGTCAATGAGTGAATGGCGCGCGCTATTGAGGGCGGCTGGGGGAAATTGCCAGCGTGTTATGTATCGCAGTCTCGCAGATATTGCTTAAGGACGCATGGATTAAAACGCTGCTTTAGTTACGTATGACTATTTGGTTTCCTAATAATATCTTCATACTAATACATTCTATGTAAGGTCGGGTCAATTTAGAGAAACACTGTTTTTCTAAATTGATTTCGGGTCTGGGTGTTTTTTTTCTATGTTTATGTGTATTTATACGGTTAAATAGATAACGTTATCTAACCATATTAACGAGTTTCAAAAAGAATACTTATCTTGAAATAGATAATAATTGGTGTGAGCGTAAACAAATTTATTTTGAATTTTCAATTTTTAATGTAAGTCATTCGGTTTGTGATTGTCGTTCAGCAACTTTCGAAATGCCAAGTCCGTGGTCCAAGTCACTCAATGGGTGACCAAATATAAAAAAAATCTAGAGCTCCTTCGTGCTTCGGAATGCACGTAAATCCCGTAAGGTCCCGGTTGTTGTCGTAAGATGGCAGTTGTTAAAATCCGCCGACCCGCATTGGGCCAACGTGGTGGTTTATGGCACAGTATAAATATAAGCTAAAATTTGTACTGTGGTTATGGCCCAAAGTCCAAATGTGCTGTTGTTCAAATCGGAAAGCCGGTGAACATCTGTGAGGCGTTTGTATGCTGATGGTAGATTAAAGTCAACTACTAGAAAAAAAAACAACGAGTCTTCTAGGGTCTCGGTAGCTTAGCGGTTAGAGCAGACCGGTAATCCAAAGGTCACGGATTCGAATCCCGTTCGAGCTTTCCTGAGACTGGTTGTTTTTTTCTAGTTAACATTTTATCCGATGGATTAAAGGTCGGGGAACAGCAGGCGCCGTCAATGAGTGAATGGCGCGCGCTTTGAGGGCGGCCGGAGGAAATTGCCAGCGTGTTATGCATCGCAGATATTGCTTGAGGACACAAAGATCAAAATGCTGCTTCGGTTACGAATATCTTCATACTAATACTATGTCGCGTATTAACCGTGTCGCGCAGCGGTGAAATAATACTACCACCCCCTCTCTTCCCTTGAGTGTCGTAAAAGGCGACTAATGGACTAAAGACTGCACATACATCCAACAGCATAGAGCGGTGATGGGCTCACCACCTGTGACTTGCAGTCGCTATTTAGTAAAAGCATGAATCAGCAGTCCACTAGGACTGCTTTTGCGGTCTTCATTGCTTATTAGTCTCCGACTAACCCTTCGGGGATGATAGTCGTGATTATATGTTTGTACTAGACGCCGCTCGCGGTTTCACCCGCGTGGTACCCGTTCCCGTGGGAATATCGGGATAAAAAGTATCATATGTGTTTATCCAGGTTATAAACTATGTGTATGCCGAATTTCATCCAAATCCATTCAGTAGTTTTTACGTGAAAGAGTAACAAACATCCATCCATACTTACAAACTTTCGCGTTTGTAATATTAGTAGGATAAATGTAATAGGTACTATGTGAGGAGGTCGATGGCGGTTAAGGAATTCGGATTGTGAACTTTCGCTATTGCGAATACCACTGGATGAGTGGAGTCACGTAAAGTCGCTGGTCCCGGTTGTTTTCGTAAGATGGCAGTCAATAAAATCCACCGACCCGCATTAACCAGCGTGACACTTACTATTCGGCATGTTATGCATCGCAGATTTGCTTGAGGACGCATGGATCAAAATGCTGTTTCAGTTATTAAAGGAGTGCTATTGTTATTCCGTTAGCTATTAAGATATTCATATGTGTTTCTTATAAACTGGTCTGATCTTATAAACGTCCCATGAGCTGTGACCACCATACATGAAGAATAGTGTGTATACAGGGAGTTCGGATCCTAACTCACTGCGGTGGTCTAATGCGAGTAAAGCCGCCTTACGACGACACCAACACCTTAACTTAACTTACGAAGCACGGAGGAGCTTGTGATTTTAACCACTTTGCTTATGTGTCCTGAATTTTCAGTTTGGAGGAGATCTAGAAAAAATACTATTATAAAGGACAATGGGCAAATTTTTATGGCGCTTGTCCCATCGGCGGCCACGTATGTACTATTTATTTCCTAGTAGACAATTATGCATACAATAAGACTGCGAAAGATTATTTCTGTAACTTCCTTTCATAAAAAGTTATTATGTGAATAATATCTTAAAAAAATATCGAATTTAATAATTTAAAGGAATTATTTCAGTTTTTATCTGCAATAAAATATTTTATACACCTCGAAATGATGTTACATTGAAATAATTATAAAAATAGGTATATTATAATGATAATATCATTGTATACAAACAAAGTAAAGTATGTATGTTTGCTTACATATCAACAAGTCCCAGATGCAAGCCTGAGACGTGAGAGATTATGAAACAAATAGAATCCCAATATTTTGTTTTTATTATTTATTGATGCATGTGTCAGTAAAATAAACAAAATGGAATGATTTTTCGAATGTTTTTTTATAAAAACAAAAGTTGCAGCATACACAAAATAAGATAAATCATTAAAATAGTATTTTACCTATATCTTTTTTCCCAAATGATATTTAATCATACTTCTTGAACAATATTTGTTCAAAAAGCTCTCACCTTTCTAATGATACTAATTTCATTGATGGCCGCTCATGGGACAGGATGCCCATTGTTCTTTGTATGGACATTGATGCCTAGTTAATTAAAAAGGGCATCAGGGTCGGCAACTAGCAAGCCATCTCCATATCACATCAGGCTGCGGTGACTGCTAACCATCAGATGAAACGTTATATAAGACTGCTTGAATTCTATTCTATTGTTGTAAGAATACCTGTAGCGATATCATGAGCAAAAACTACAATGTAACTAAAAGCCAGCACGCCGAAAAAGACATATCATAAAGTTCTTGGCTAATGATAGCTCGACGAAAAAAAGCAAAAACATTATCCATAAAAGAAATGATTTCTGTTTACGCTGCGACGGAGGCAATGAGCCGTGTTTGTCAGCATTAGCTCGACGGCCCTTGAATCTTTTAACTTTTTATATTTTTTATTTTGATAAAAAGCCTGAGACGGTTTTATGTGTCACATTATATTTAATTACCTACGAGGGGATCGAATATTTTGACTTCGACGGCAAATATTTTTCAATCATCGGATTAAACTTACCTATCTTATACATTATCAGATGCGTAAGTTTCATCCGATTATCGAACACCTGTAATTGAAAGTAAGTAGAAGCAATTGATATATTTTTTTGAACTTTTGGAGGCTTTTTGACCATTTATAAAAGTTTTAAGGTACCTACTTTCAAAGTTTACATACAAATTATCGTGTTTGGTAACGTGATCAAATGGTAAACAAAGCTTTCACTGAGAACTACTACGTTTGCCTCTCATCAACATCAACCTCAAATGGTTACCACAGCTATTGGCTCTTGCAACAACATGGTTTATCGAAGACATGAGTTATGCCTAAACACAGCAATTCAATTCAGAACACAATTTGTAAAGCAGCTTTCTACATTCCCATTTCATTATTTTCTCAAGGAACCAGGACGAGACACTGAAGATTAAATTTTTCTATTATGTTTGATGTTTCAGCAGTGGCACTGAAACTTAGTTATAAACAAAATTAAGCCCCCGTAAAACAAGTTTGCAGGCGACGCTTAACATAAATCACTGTACAACTCACTTCACTCTCGCAGTTTTATTTTCTAAGGGACAATGGGTCTCCATACTAACTCCCACAACTTTAAAATAGCCATCAAAACTTGGCTTTATGAGCCTTATTACTGCGGACTAGAGGTTACGTTGCCTGAATAAAAAAAGCTGTTGGTCTATAAATTAGACCATGCGTCACTGTCACGGCGACACAACAAAAGGATGGCCAGTAATAACCCGTGAAATGACCGTTATGGCCACGTGTTGATGGAAATGTGGAGATTGGAAAGGATGATGACGTCACTCAAGGATAATCCTGGCGCATCACCTAGTTTGCGCCCATAGTCAAGTCAGAAAGTCAAATTATTTATTCAATGTTATCCTTTACAGGCACTTATTGACGTCAATAATAATAATAATAAAAAAAACAGTTAACTAACTTATAGTTAAGACTTAACAACTAATCTAACGAGCTATAGTCTGTGCCAGACAAAATGCGCATCGCTACCCCCAGTACCACTGCACGCCGAAACAGAATCGCGTCGAACCGAATAATAAAACGGATGAAACTAATAATAAGAAACAGAAATCAATATGAGTGTTTATTGATAAATTAACCTTCATGTGTTTGCATGTGTTGCTGTCATGAAAGCAGTGACAAACCCACCTTTCAGATGAAAACAATGCGTACATGACAGCCGTACACCAATTATGTCAAGGTCAGACCGCAGTGTTATATTCTGGAGTGAACTTTTTAATTACACTTAGTCACGTGATGTTTCAGTAATTAGGACTTTCCAAATGTTTTGTAACTTCGTCACCGGCCAGGATTTAACGTCCTACTTATAACTTGAAGACCCGAATGTGAATGACACAAACACATCTCACTCACAGACTCACACATTATGATTGATGTCTGCTATCTTATTTTTAGTATTATGTAATTGCATGTCCATAAATTTATATTTTTTATTATTTGTAGTAGTAGTTTGAACAAACATCTAACTAGCACAATATAAATGGTTTTATGTTATTAATGTTTGGTTGCTGCAAATCAAGCGTTGCTTTGTGCAGAGACCGCAAGTAGTTAAGTGTGCAAAGTGTAATTTTTGGAAATATTTTTATTATTGAAATTTTGCATTCACAATGCTATATAAATATAGGATAAAATGTTTACAAGAAAAAAATCAACCAGTCTCAGGAAGCTCGAATGGGATTCGAAACCACGACCTTTGGATTGCCGGTCCACTGCTCTAACCGCTGAGCTACCGAGACCCCAGAAGACTCGTTGAATTTTTCCTAGTAGTTTGATTTACGCTGCAAGCCAGCGGTCTCATCCGCAGACTTGGTTACATATAACCATAGGTTTACGATCTAATACGTCAACCGCTATGAGCTAACGAGTTCCTCAAGTGACACAACTTTTAAATTGCCAATATGTATAACATTTCACATTCTTACCTAGAGTCATATGTATTGAAAACTGCTTTTGCATGTGGGCTTATAAAGGTACAGTCAGCTAGAAGTAGCTTATCACTTTAGTACCATGTCTTACCAACTCGCTCGGAACGATCACGCTCGTGCTGCGATTAATATAAAAAACAAGATACACAACCCTTTACTGAAACTATTTCGAAACAAGGTTTTTTTTCTTAATGCTTTTTTTCAAAATTTGTAGTAAATAGTTATGATGATTCTTAAATTATGTTGTATTTCCTTTTTTTTACCGGAATTCTATGATAAGAGTCTAAAATAGTCACTAAAATATTTTAAATAAGTATGTATTAAAGTATAAGATACCCGCCCAGAAAGTTTAATCCAATAATGTAATGACTTCCTTTAAAATACGCGAATATAGAATGAGAAAGGGGTGGATTACCTAGATAAAGTTTAATTTGTGCCGTTGTTAAATGTTTAAGGCTCTGCCGTTCGACTGCAAGTGAAAAGATAAAATTTGTGAGCTCCTTAATTTAAATGAAGAAACGTAAATTCCATGTAATTTGAACAAGTTTGAAATTGTACAAAATTACATAATATTTTTTATCGGAAATTGCTTCTGGGAGGTTCTTTGGAAATGTGTTCTCCGTGTCATTTCCTTGGTACTTTTGAAATAGCTAAATTTAAGTAAATTACACAAACATTTTGAAAGCTTATGCAAATTTAAATCTATTATATAAAAATGAATCCCTATTTCCCTTGTTCATGCCATCACGCGTGAACGGCTGGACAGATTTCGCTAATTTTTTTTTTTTGTTGTGTTTGTTATTGTTATGAGAAGATTCTTATGAAAAAAAAATAGTTTTTTTTCCAATTCAATATTTATAATTAAGACAAGACAACGTCTGTCGGGTCAGCTGTAACATATAAAAATTCGACACGAAACGGATTATACTAAAAAAAATATGAAGAATATGCGAACCACGGAAATTACCCAGCAGATAAAATGTTGCTAAACACCATGTCATACAAATAAGATTTATCTCAAATAAAAAATAATTAGGGTAGTATTTATGAACGACAGGCATTAAAACGATTTTATGAGAGAAGGATATATGAGTGTGTTACGCTCAAAAGTTGCTCTCCCAACAACCACCCATCTAATGATTTTTTTTTTATAGCAAAAGGAGGCAAACGAGCAAGCGGGTCACCTGATGGAAAGTAATCACCGCCGCCCATGGACACCCGCAAAACCAGAGGAATCGCAGACGCGTTGCCGGCCTTTAAGGAAGGAATAGGCTCGTTTCTTGAAGATCACTAAGTCGTAACGGTCCGGAAATACCGCCGCCGAGAGCTGGTTCCACAACACTGTAGATCGAGGTAAGAAATTTCTTGAAAAACGCACAGTAGTAGACCGCCATCCATCGAGATGATGTGGATGGAATGACAGTCGATTGCGTGTAGTGCGGTGAAGGAAATCAGCGGCAGGGATCAAGCCGAATTTAATTTAATAATGCTAGCCTGAAAATACAGATCCGTTCTCTGTCTACCCCTCCCAGTTTTGTAAATCATTTTATATGAGCCAGATGGGAAAACTGCTTTGCTTATACCTCTTATAACAGTAAGTAGCAATAAGACCGAATATGAAATGACACTCAAACCTACAGAACAGAAGAAAGAGGTCTTATGTTCTGTGCTCAAACCTGATGCTAGTGATAGAACAACAATGCTGTATATATTGCAATGACGACTTGGACAATTATTTTTGTGGTATCTAGATAGGTAAACGGCACCATCTGACTGTCCGATGTAAAATCGATAATTGTTTATTGAAAAAATTTAATTGGTCTATTTGTTTGCTATATGTTACGAGATTTATTAAAATTATAATTTAAAACTTCATTCCAACAAACTCACATCAACGGTAGCAATAGAAAAATGGCCGGCTACAAAAGATCAAACTACGCCATAACGTCACTCTTCCACCCCTACTCTGTCGTTAAACAAGGTATGGCGGGGGTTTAACCTTTACCCCTAGAGTAGAGTCGGATGAGTGTAACAATTCATAACTCCATGTATATTAATAGTAAAAATTTGTTAACACCGACTTAATACTTGAAGCAAAGTTACTCTTGCCTTAGTCAATGTTTATTATTAAGACCGTTAAAGTTACAACTTATATTAACTTTCACATACATATACATGATGTTTGGTTATATGTATTTAACCCCTCAACTGGGTCATCCTTTTAACCCCTTGAGCACCGTAAAACCAGACACAATTGAAAATCAATTGTTTCGCGAACGCCGGCGGTCTTATGATCCTTGACCTATTAAGTACAAAATAACAACTATTTGGCTTGTAAGCAACTCAGAAAGTGCAAGAAAAGAATTACAGTTCTACATACAAAACTGAAAATACAGATCGATCTAAATGTTTTGTTGCAATTTCAAAGTTGCCCCATACAAATAGTTGTTCTTTGCACTTAAGAGGGTTTACACCAGCGATATAAACGTTACACTAGATAGGCCCTTCCGAACTCGCACTATGTTCCACTCATCTGCGGAGATGACTCGGCACCTTTAGTGTGGCTTTGACATTCGCGTGTGCGGAGCGGCGAAAATAATTCTTTATTTCTTTTCAAAGTGTACACCTACACGTTTACTACAATTCAGTTGTCAAGAAAGTGAATTAATTGTTATTCAAGTCATTATTATGTAGTTATGTCGTATTATGTTAATGACAATATTTTTGGGACGCCATCTCATTCCCATACACTTCCAAGTTGAAATTTTTAAAAACCATTAAGCCAATTTTTATGCTATAGTAAAATACAGGCATATAAATAGTTTATTGAAAACATTTTTTAAAAACGTTTATTTAACTTAGTTATTGCGATTTTAAACTTTCTATAGTGAACTTTAAATCGCAATAACTCAGCTAAATAAACGTTTTTTAAAAACGTTTTCATTAAATTATTTAGATCACTGTATTTTACTTTAGCATGCAAAGTTTCATCAAAACTGACTTATTGGTTTTTGAAAATTTCAACTTGGAAGTTTGTATGGGAAACTGAAATGCGTAAACCCTCTTAATATAATGGCCTAGTCACAGGATTATATATAATTTAATTTAAGGAAATTTACAGACAGTGTCACGTAGCGAAGAAACGGAGGGTGACACGATGAGGAGAGGAGATAAAGATAAAAGAGCACGATGAGAATAGAAGTATATTAATGATATATAGGTTATTTATGAAGCACTATTTAAGAGAATAAACTTTACACTGGAACTAGGTATAATATTAAGTAGGTTTAGGTTATTATTAATATCAACAGGACGTATGCCTGGATCCTGGAACTGCCTAGTTAAAATAACGTACTATTCACAAATAGGTAACAATAACTTGGTAGGATAACAATAAATGGAAGGAGCTCTTTCTAGCTCTGCGGATGACATCAAAGAGTAGAGCTGTAATGTAAACAGAGGCTAGACAAAGAATGCAAGTAAATATTTGAATTTTAAAATTAAAACTGAATATAAAATAATGTAATTTACAAAGGAGGTCGTGGATTGAAAATAAGAAGTACGATTTGAAGTTTATTGTCAAAATCTGACTGACATTCTAATTATTTTTCATTGATACTTTTGAATGAGTTTAGCATAGAAATGGAAAAGAACAGCCTATACATATCATGCACGTTTCCCAGAGGGGTAGGTAGATCCCACAGTTTTCCAAGGCCAAGTTTCACTTAGTAACTTTAACGAAATTTAATATAGCATATTATAATTTCTTACGACACGTACGGTATACGACAACCGACAAGCCCCCACAGCACTCTAGACGACATTTGCATATACAAACACAATTATGCAGACATTACCAAACCCCTCTGCCGATTGCACGTTACTAAGGCAACATTATACGACGCATATTTTGTCTGTGCCATTGCTACGTACAATCCCAACTGGCCCTAATGCCGGAGGTTTTATGCCGTACTTTGTATTGAAACCAGTATCCGAAATCACAATGGCATTTGTTTTAATAGATCTTAACATACACAAACGCTTATACACATTTATTCGATTTCACGTAATAATACCTCACAGCAAGTGAGCGATAATTTCATACTTACTCTCTTTACGAGCCATCAATGTATTCTATTCTAAGATTCTATTAGATCTTTAAAAGTAGGTGTCTAAATGAAATATTAAGTATATTCATAGTACATTATGTAATGGCCACAGAACAGAAGAAAAAGATCTTCTCTGTGGTAATGATGGTAGCAAGGGAGGATAAGACAAATTCTCTCTAATCTAAAGGGTTTCTTTTAGTGGAATGAATTGGGGTATCAAAAGAATGACCTCTAACGTCAAAAAACGTCAACGTTTCGTTTCGCTCCTCCAAAATCAATTCCCATTATCTTTATTTTGATAGCATCCATTAAGCCCCGCTGCTCTTGACATGGGTATGGCCTCAATAAAAGATTCCTGCGGGGAGTGTCGTCACATCCACGGGTTCCGGCGATACGTGACTGGAGAGATGAATAGCGGGTGTTTGGGTGAAGACCCTGCCTTGATTAATTTATGAAACAAATCTTGATTACCATTTGGGTGCTTGTGAGCCTTTGTTGCTTCATGTTATTGAAAACTTTACAAATAAAACAGATTAAAGTGTAGGTAAGCTTTAATATAACTTTTGGAACTTAATTAATCAGAACAATTACAAATTATATTTATTAAACTACTGTTATAAACTTTATATATATACTAGCGGCCACTCGCATTTCACCCGCGTGATTCCCGTTTCCGTGGGAATATCGGGATAAAAAGTATCCTATGTGTTAATCCAGGTTATACCATAAGAATATTATACCTTCCACTAGGTATAGTAACTTTATGGGTTATACACAATTTGTATGCCGAATTTCATCCAAATCCATTCAGTAGTTCTTACGTGAAAGAGTAACAAACATCCATACATACTTACAAACTTTCGCGTTTATAATATTAGTAGGATAGTACTGTTGACAGTTTTGCTAACACCTAAACTGAAATCTCCAAGTCTTTAACTTAGCGGGTAAAAACAAAATCGTAGACTTGTTTCGTTGACTTTATCGGTGCAGCCAAAAAGCAGTTAATCTTTTTTTATTTATTCCGTGGATGCAGAAGCCACTATGACACAAAACTATATATAAATGGATATAATATTTTTGTCATTCTCCTGTTTTATAAAGAAGACAGGAAGAATGTTAAGACCATAATGACGTGGAGAGGACACTTCTACGAAAGGAATGTATTTTTCATGTTGCGAATATTTCTAAAATTGTTTAGTTTTTAGTAATTTTAGCATCCGAAAGAACTGTTTCAAGCACCAAAATGAGTACGCAACGCAATGCTGAATAATAAACACCTATTATCTTAAATTACTAAAAGATATCTCTTTAAAAACATTGGCACAAAGTTGACAACAGAGTAGATGGATTATATTTGCAAAGTAGATTGTTCTTTTGCGATTCAAAATACCAACTAGTACTCCCTAGGGACAGATCCAAATGCCCAGGTAGCAATAAAATACCCCGTCATTTATAAAAGAATCTTCTCAGGCAGACGAATTTACGTCATAAAATGAATATAAGATTTTATTTACGATACCTTCTCTTAAAAAGATGCTTCTTTATTGAGATTAAGAATTGCGTTAATGTACCTTATCATTATTTTGCATCCACGATGTCATTTTGAAAGGTATTTTATGTTTTAATAATAGTTATCAACGAATGGCTTTAAAAAGTAATTGATCTTAATTAAACCTTTGCTACGCCACAGCAATGCTAAGGAATAATTCCTGGCTGAAGTAATGGCTTAGTAATAGTTAATGTTTGTAAGAAAGTTGACTGGTCCGTCAATGATAAAATATTTACATACATAAAACATATATATTTGTCACGCCTACCGGGGTAGACAGGGGTAGGCAGAGACAATGGATCTCCACTTTGTGCGGTCTTTGTCTTTTCTTTATGAAATATTTAACACTTGTTAAAACGATGTTTTTTTTAATAAAGCTAAATAGTAATATCTCCGATTTAGATGATCGAAGTATAATTGTGAAAATCTGTCCATAGTTCCGTATTGGATATTGCAACCTAATATTATGTCTCAACCACAATATTATGATCGTATGAATACATAAAAAATGTTACCACGTCAATGTGCTACGATATAACCGGCTACGAACGACATATTACAACCGTGTGCTATCCGTAGCACTCCGCTACAATTGCTACGCTTATATTCGCTACGAATTGAGTAGAATCAAGAAAAATAGCTTCGTTCTCAATAATTATGATATGTCTTCTACGAACTCTGTAGCGTCAAAAATATTAGTAATTGTATTCAGAAGTGTTTTGTTAATCTGTTTTTAGGCAATAGCCTAAAAACAGATTAATTATACTAACATCTAAAGATTATGTACTAAGTCAGTAATCGATTGACTTGTTAAAATAAATAATACAGTAATGTATAATGTACTTACAATCAATATAACTCATTTGTAGCACTTTCAATATCTGTAACAAATAAATAATGATATTAATAATCAGTGTTTTTATAACCACGAATGGATATTTTATTTCGTAAATCATATGCGTTCAAATTGCTGAAAGTTGGCAGGCTGCCATAATATTATATGAAAAGCATTGAGGCTTTCACGTCTCTGTTTTTCTGTTGGCAGGTATTGAAATGTTTAATCCATAAAATCTGATATGGTACCTCTATGTATTTTATAAAAATAACTATAATCCGTTTGCGTAAAACGTGCCTTATTTATATTGCATTCATCAAACCCGTGTTATAAATTCTGTAGCAAAATTAATTTAAACCGAACATGTTTACGATTTTTTTTTCTGCCGTTAAATAAATTTTTAATCAGATATATACAATTTGATGTTATTAAAACCTGTTTAAGCACTCATCTCTTTCTATTTTATTTAGGAGAAATACATTGTTACAACCTTATGGACAGATATTTGACACTTTAAAAGTGCAAACAAACATTTTAGGATATCTAGGAATGTATTTTAATCTAGTTCTAACTGTTCAGAGCTGAATATTTTGTAAGTGGTCATTATTGTTTTTATCAGAAGCATTGTCTATTTATGCTTTCGATAAACATACTGAAAACTGTTGACCTGTCTGAAAGCTACGGAATTACAGACTTAAAACATTACTAGTAACTTATAGCACAGCAACTATGTCGGCGATGAAAAAAGTACCTGTAACAATTACAACACCTTGGCGGGGGTCACAGACAGCTAAAATGCAGGGCGGTATCCGTGTCAACAAGGAACAAGCCACTTCACAGTGCTTTGACCTTTCATGGGAAACATATTTCCTTGTCCATTATAAAAGAAGTAAACGTACAGTCGAACCAACTGAATCATGACCCACTTCGCCGATCATTCCTTTAAAATGCTAAATGTAGTTAGGTTTCTTCGCTTTTATTCATATTGCACTTAGTACGTTTTAAATATGAATAAAAATGCGTCATTACGGGTCAGAAATGTATGCAATTTTAACCTTTGTTATCACTGCACTAGATATGCTTTAGACAAAGCAGTCTTAATTTGAATTTCTATTAAGGTGTCATTCATACATAATCCAAACTCTTTTCACTACGGAGAAAAGGTATTATAATTTTAAAAATAAAGTGACGTTGTGTCTGATGTCAAGTTGTAGTCTGTCTGAAAAAATTGAAACAATAATTGAATTGAATTAAAACAAATCGTATAATGGCCTATTGGCAGAACAAAGAGCTCGGATAGTAGTGCTCAGAGAACAAGGCTCTAGCATTCGGGAAATATTACGAGAGTTAAATATAAGTCGGAACACAGTCAGAACCTGGATCAGAAGGCACGCTGAAGATGGTACCCTTGAAGACAGACGACGATATAATCATGGCGTTCGTCGGATCACGAACCAACAGAGAACGGAAATGCAACACCATTACGAAGAAAATCCTTTTACTGATACCCGGTATTTTGCGGCACGTTACGACGTATGTCTACAAACAATAAGAAATAATTTGCACCGCACTGGGCTGCATTACAGGCATTATGCTAAGAAAGCTCACTTAACGGATGCACACAAAATTGCGAGATTAAATTTTGCACGTAATTAGACTTCGACTGGACAAACACCATCTTTACAAACGAAAAATCGTTTTGCTCTTCTCAATATGGTCGCTTAACTTTGTGGCGTTACGATAACACTTGATACACAGAGGATCACGTAGTGCCCAACCAATTATATGGCCGAATTTCAGCCAACATGTGGGCCTGGATGGATGCTGGAAGTGTAGGCGAATTTATCCTCGTCAAAATGCTAAGAACTATGTCGATTTATTGGAAGAATCAATGTTACCGACTTTGCGAACAGTTTACCCGCGTGAAGAAGTGCCAGTATTCTCCTACGTTCATGATAACTGTCCAGTGCATACTGCCAGAATTGTCTCCAATTGGTTTACCCAACATGAAGATCAAACCCACAATTTTTTATAAAGTTATTTTCTATTTTTTCAGTTTACCAAGTGAATGCAATTTTTTTAAACTTAATAAAACCTATAGATGATATTAATAAAATGAAGTTTATAATTCTTCAACTTTACTATTTTATTATATAGGGACCACCACATGTTCCAAATGTGATTTTATAAAGGAACTGGGCCCGTTGATTTAGATTTGACAGATATATAAGAAATTTTAGAATTTTAAAAGACCGACAATAGGCTCGTTCATACAAAAAATCCCAAAAATATTCGAGATACGAATCACATCACACCTTTCGTGCGTTCAACATGTGAACTGTCGCTGTCGAGTGGAATTTCAAGTACGAATTTGTCTAAAATATGTGGCCAAAATACCATCCCAAATTAGCTTGATTTCGTGGCATATAAATTTTTACAAATAATGTAGGTAGTTTTTCGAATAGTCGTTCAGATAATTCACGCGCGAGTAGTGAGCCAGATGAATTCAATTCAACTGATCGCCGTTTGTTCAGTCCTCACAACAATAACTAAATATTGTTCTGAGGTTCAGTCGCTCACCGTCACCGACAGCGGAACGGCAAAAGCGGTTATCGCCGCATACTACACAGCACAATATGGTCAATTGCACTAATCGGCAACGTCGCATAATGGTTTTCTTATTTGCCTTGTCAGCTGTCAGTGTCTTATAAAATGATAACAGGTTCGTTACATGCGTTACGTGTAATGTATGTTCAAGCGAATTTCAACCTACTCGTATTAGAATGACTGTAGGAAAATGACCTTACGGTGGGTCATGATTCAATTTGGTCGACTGTACCTATGAAAATCTTTAAAATTTTACGAAAAATAAATAAAAAATAGGAATGTATTAAGGGGGTGCCGCGCGATCGCATAAGTCTCTTAGTGAACTTCGAAGCAAAATCAATCATATTGATATTTATAATTAGAACAATTCTGATTTGAAGTTTCAGAGCTATTAATTTAATTAGAGCAATATTTTTTTTCTGCGAAATGTGCAAAACACGCGCTTGTGTTAAAAATTAAAATTTACTTTTAAAAGAAGGGGGTGCCCTGCGGAATATCAATACAAATATTTTCATTTAAGAATTATTGTTTCATGCGTAAATTTAAGAAAGTTGTCGAAAAAATATGTGTCTAGGAGTCATTATATTTATGTATTGTTTGTTATTGTTTAAAGAATTCGTTTCAAATTTCAACAAGGCCATGACCTTGTGCAATGATCAGGCTAACTTACATAAGTTCTTTTAATGTATTTAACTAATTCAGCGCATAGTATAAGTGACTTAAAAATACGTAAATTTTCTCAATTTCGTGCAGGACCCCCTTAAGTAATTAACGAAGAAAGCCGAAGTAATGTAGGACGGGTCATTAGTACACGGGTAGCGACATTACTAATTTACTTAATTAACTCTACTGAATAAGATTGTGAATATGTAAAACATAACCAGCTATATTTTATAATTAAGTAAAAAACACAGAATTACCGTTTACAGATTAATGTTTTATATTTTAGCGTTTTATTAATGCTTAAATATACTGAAGTAAAATTTTAAACACTGAAAAATGACGACAACCGGGATGCTGTTAGTTAAGGCAGCCGCCCGGAATGCGGAAGGTGCGTGGTTCGATTACCGTTTACTTTTAAAGAGAGCTTTAAAAATTAGCACACCATTAGAAAATCAATTGGGTACCGCCGTTCCTCAAAGTGATAAAATTTTCACTCATTCAGAAAGTTAAATCACCCGAAATAAACGCTGGCAGCTGGATTCCTCGTCAAGCTTTTTCTGTGGGAACAGTTATTTGATCTGTCAATTAAGAAACCAAACATTTTAGGAAAGTAAATAAAAAAAGGTATTGTTCTCAAGTAAGTTCCTTTTTACAGTCGGCTTAGCTAAACGGAGGTAGATAATAGTAGATTGTTATACAAGGGGCTAAAATGACCCATTATATACGAGGTAGTTTTACTCACGAGCTTTAGCGAGGGAGTAAATAGTAACTGAGTTTTAATGGGTTTTTAGCGCCGAGTGTTACACTCTGCTTTTCACTACGAATGCGAGAAAATATAACAATCCAAAACAATTAGAATTGGTTTATTTTATTTAAAATTAACCCGTTAGTTGCTATAACGACACCCAAGGGAAGAGAATGGTTGGTAGCATTATTTTGATGAGCCCATCGCCGCTCTATGCTGTTGGATAGTAGATATGTGCAGTCTTTCCATCTCTTCCCTTGGGTCTCGTAAAAGGCGACTAATGGACTAAAGACTGCACATACATACAACAGCATAGAGCGGCGATGGGCTCATTAAAATAATACTACCAACCCCTTTCTTCCCTTGGGTGTCGTAAAAGCGACTAACGTGCTAAAGGCTCACCACCTAAGCACATGTGCAGACTGTGCAGTTTTTTCTTGCTGAAGCGTGGTCTGTGTTGTCCATAGATTCAAATGATTACTAATTTTACCATAAACTTTAATAATAACTATCTCAAAAAAGATGTTGATCTCAGTAAACAGTAATAAGTCGAGTCTTTATTCATGATTATTCTACATAAGACTAAATACTTTTTCGTTTTTGTGGGCTCATTGTCATGTGACAGACAAAAATTAAAAAAAAAAAACTTTTTCCCCTAGGGCGAGATGAGCTATTTTAGCCCCGCTCTAGAATGCTACAATGACGGTTTTTTTGAGCAAGAGGAGTGAAAAATAATTATCATCATCAGCCTATAATTGTCCCACTGCTGGGCACAGGCCTTCTAAAATGGACAACATCACACGGGGAAATTGGGCAATAACCCACCACGCTGGCCCAATGCGGGTTGGTTGGTTTTAACGTCTGTCATCTTTTGACGACAACCGTGACAAACTGCTTTACGTACCTTCCGAAGCATGGTGGAGCTCGAGATGTTTATAATTTGGTCACCCATCCAGCGACCCGGCGTTGCGAAAGCTACTTATGGGGCCAGATCGCAAGCTGAACGAGCTAGCCGGTACGCCATCGAGCTTCTCAGCTAATGTAAATGCAACAATATTTCTCTTGACACTAAACATGCAAACTGCACACACATTGAGATGGATGTATGTGCAGTCTTTAGTCCGTTAGTCACCTTATACGACACCCAAAGGGAAGAGCATTGGTAGCATTCTTTCACAGCTACGCAACACAGTTAGGCTATTGTAAAAGAAAAAAATACCGGTTTTTTTAAATTAAAATTAAGATCAAATTTGTTTACGCTCACACCAATTATCTAGACTAAGATGATTATTCTTTTGAAACTCGTTAATATGGTAATATAACGGATAAATATAAGTACATAAACATAGAAAAACACCCAGACCCGAAATCAATTACAAAAACAGTTTTTCTCTAAATTGACCCGACCGGGAATTGAACCCGGGACCTCAGAGGTGACGCGACGCCAGACCCGGCGCGATAACCTCTCGATCACAGAGGTAGTTGAAATTTTAAATATTTACTAATTGAAACTAAATCAAAATTATTCTAACTTTGAATCTGTTCTGTTTTCCTTGGGCACCATGTTAGATTTTCAGTGTAATTAATATTTTTGTTTTTCGAAAAAACAACGTCTCCCGCCATTATTCTTGGAATAACATTACGTCTATAAATAATGTGATTCAAAGTTAGCGTCAACCGATAGGAAACGAGCGCGATCGTCAACATTATCCCACCGGTTTCTACCAAAAAATAATGGTGGAAGGAAATACCTCTAGAAAAAAGCGATTGCTTCGGATGAGACTATTTTGAAGTATTCTACTTTTAAAGAAATACCTAAGAATAAAATAAGTTTTGTGCAGCGTTGCCGTCTGTGAAAAAACCTTAAATCCCTTACTAACAATTGAATTTCTGTTGTGATTGGTATTACGGCAGCTGACAGGTTTACAAATCTTTCTTATCATCATTAATAAATGATGATTATTTCCAGGGTCCATGGTCACAGTAAGACAGGTGTTAGTCGTCTCATAATATATATATATTATTTATTTATCATTCTCAGCGCAGTAAATATGTCATCATCAATAGTCCAAGTTTTCTAGAGTATATCAAAAAGTATTCGAAAACTTTTAGGAAGGCTTGTGCATGTGCCAAGTCATTATTTATTAGTGAAAAAATTAAAAAGTCTGATAACAAAATAAAGGCAACATGGAACTGCATAAACCGCGAAACTGGTAAAATAAAGCCACGTGATACTAAGTTTTCTTTAAGAATAGGCAATAGCTTTTTAAGTGAAGACAATAAAGTTGCTGATGCTTTTGAACAGTTTTTTACAAATATACCAATTGCCACAACTATGTTACTCAACTCTTCACCAAGTAATGCAGAAATTCTGCTAAAAAAGTATGTACCCATGTGTAATGAAGTGTTCAAATTTAAACACGTAAACTGTAAAGACGTACTTAAATACTTTAAATCTTTAAAAATAAAAAACACTTGTGATTTGTGGGATATTTCAACAAAAATTATTAATAATATTATCGAGTCCATTGCGCCTTTTCTTGTAGTCATATTCAATAGCTGTGTTGACGAAGGAGTTTTCCCAGATCTCATGAAGCATAGCAAAGTTCTGCCACTTTTCAAATCGGGTTGTAAAGATGACCCGAGCAATTTCAGGCCTATTTCGATTTTACCTACTCTTAGTAAAGTTTTTGAAAAACTTATTTTAGATCAACTCGGCTCCCACTTCGCTATAAACCACCTTTTTCACAGTGAACAGTATGGTTTTACCAAGGGAAGGTCTACTACTGATGCTGGTGTAGCTCTGCTAAAACACATATTTGAGGCTTGGGAGGGATCGCAGAATGCTTTTGGAGTGTTTTGTGATCTCTCCAAGGCTTTTGATTGCGTTGAATACAACACCCTTTTAATAAAGCTAAAACACTATGGAGTGCACTCTGATGCCTTGAAATTGATTCAATCATATCTTAGCGGCAGAATCCAAAAAGTTAGCGTGAACGGATCCATATCATCCGGATCTTCTGTGCTAATGGGGGTCCCACAAGGGTCAATACTAGGTCCATTTTTATTCTTAATCTATATTAATGATTTACCATTTTATGCGGAAAACTTTTGCAATATTGTTTTGTTTGCTGACGATACATCTTAGATATTTAAGACTGATCGAAATAAAAATAGTTTTGATGACATCAACAGTGCCCTAACAGATGTGTTGAATTGGTTTACTACTAATAATCTTCAATTAAACGCGAAGAAAACCAAATGTATAAATTTTACTCTACCTAACGTAAAGAATATTATAGGAAATAAAATTAAACTGAATGGTGAACTGTTGGACCTTGTTGATTCAACAGTTTTCTTAGGTATTACCTTAGATTCAAAAATACAGTGGTACCCTCATATTAGCACCCTTGCGGGGAGACTTAGTTCAGCTGCTTATGCTGTTAGGAAAATTAGGCATTTTACAGACGTGGAAACTGCTCGATTAGTCTATTTTAGTTACTTTCACAGTGTTATGTCCTATGGTATACTACTTTGGGGTAAAGCAGCAGATATAGAAACCATTTTCATTTTACAGAAAAGAGCAATAAGGTCCATATATAACCTAGGATCACGTGACTCCCTTAAGGAGCTGTTTAAAGAAATAAATATTCTTACAGTTGCATCACAATTTATTTATAACTGTATTGTTTACGTGCGTCAAAACATTACTCATTTCAAAAAAAATTGCGATATACACAAACTAAATACTAGAAATAAGTATAAACTTGTAATTCCTAAATTTCGACTTCAGAAAGTTTATGGATCATTTATGGGACAAAGTGTCATAATTTACAATAAAATCCCGAACGATGTTATAATTTTGCCCTTTGACAAATTTAAGACACATGTTAAGGACAGACTTTTAGAAAAGGGCTATTACACTGTAAGCGATTACATCAATGACAAAAATGCATGGAATTAACATTCCTCTAGTTTCGCATACATTGTTCTAATGCGTTCATAGTGCCCGAGTAAAACTTGTAGATTCACTTTTGTTTTTATCTTTTATTTTATATAATTGTTTTATGACTATTGACTGTATAATTTGGTAACGACATATTGTTTTGTAAATGTCGTTACCTCTATATTATTATAAAGCTGTGGAGTTTGTTGTGCCCGTTCTTCTCCACAGCTAAAAGACTTCCTGAATGGGTGGGGTGGGTGGGTGGGTTTCTGTGCCTATCCATCCATCCATAAAAAAAAAAAAATTGACGATTCAAAACGCTTAATTTAAGCTTACTGAATAAAGTTATTTTGATTTTGATTTTGATTTTGACATCAACATTTAGCCGCTTCCTCGTCTGACTTCTGTTTGGGTTTGTCATTGTGGCTGCGAGGAAGTTGAATGTAGTCGGGTCCACCGATAACGCTCACTACTTTAACATCTCATAAAGTCTCATCATAATTTCATATCTTACTTGGATACCGTCAATTATTTTTGTCAGGTGCGTTCACGCAAAATAATTTACTGTATACTGAGAACCAAAATATATTTTGGTCTAAAGTACTGGGTGTTGGGGCTGCCATGTAATACTGGTATTAATTCCAGATAAGAGGTAAAATTATACGAGTAAAAGTGTTTCATTCCAAAGCTAGAAGTAAAAACTTTAACGCAAACTCTTTCGTTTAGTTTTCCTGGGCATACCTTTTGAAATAGCCGACATTTTGCCTGAATTGCACCGGCTGTGGTCACGGGCTGTAGTTATTGTGACTATAAGGAACGCGAAACTTTAAAAGTGTTTACGAGTGCTGTAAAGCTTTGATTAAACTTCACGGTCAGAAGTTAGATTTCGACGCTAAAGAAAGTTATTACTTGTGTTTACTCTATTAAGCCGTTGATTGTACATTGAATGTTTTAGATAATGAAATAATAATGATAGTAAAAACATGTGTTTAAAAAATATTTTTATAAACGTTGAAACGTTGACCAGACGATATTTTTGCATTAGTGGAAAACTGGTGGGAAAGCGCCAAGGAAAGGCATGCGTGGAAGGGTTTGGGGGAGGTCTTTGCTTGGCAGTGGGGCAAAATAAGTTATCTAAAAAAAAGTTGATCATTGTCAGTCGTAACTTTGTTGGTAGCTAATCTCACTTGTGGTCAATTTTTTAAACTATCTGTCTGTGATACAGAAGTCTCGGGTTCGGTTTACTGCAGGGTGTTACATTTTATTGTGGTCGGTATCATCGGTAGGGCTTGGTTTTTCTTTCTACTCTCTTGTAGAAAGATGTAACTACACAAGAGCCAAATTCGATGAAGAATGTTTATAAATATTCACAATTTCTTTGTGGAAAATCGAATTTTACTATTTCTTGAGAGAAAGACACTATTGTTATTTTTCTCATAAATCTAGGTGACACTAGATACTATTATCTTCTTTTTTAAATGAAACCTCTTCTTTCTTCTTAATTTATTTAGTAGCTTTTTTGTGCTTTGACGTTTGAGATAGTAAGATAGATAGCTCCTCAGTGGTGCACGATTTTGGTTATTATCGTAGAACGCCGAATAAATGCAACTCATTAGCACACGTAGTGGGCTAAATTATTGTAACTTATTAGCGCAAAATAATGTATTTATCACCTTGTCTAGCGCAACATTGAAATGATCCGAAACAAACGTGGCCCAGGCTGAATTGCGGCGGATCTGTGTCAAGCGACTTTGGAAGCTCTACAGCTCACTCGGCCGGCCAATTACGGGGCGCAGCCGCCCCGGCGCGCGCCCGGGCCGCGCCCCGATACGGGGAACTTTTATTTTTTAAATGCGAAGAATGCGATGATGTTCTGTTCTTTTTTCATTTTCTGTCTATTGTTTTTTTATGAAAATGTTATAATTTAGAACTTTTTGGAGGTATCGCTAGGCTTACAAGTTAAAATACGGGC
Source organism: Scoparia ambigualis (assembly GCA_963921215.1). Classification (NCBI taxonomy): domain Eukaryota; kingdom Metazoa; phylum Arthropoda; class Insecta; order Lepidoptera; family Crambidae; genus Scoparia; species Scoparia ambigualis. The sequence goes on along the minus strand of OY992522.1, from coordinate 23,066,457 downwards.
TTTTCACAAATATGTTTTTATATCATCATTATCATCATTATCATCATCATCAGGCAGGCCTTCCCCCATGGACAACCACACATGGGGTATTATGTGTACAAGTAAGTCTCATTGACCAAATCGACCTAAATATAAAATATCTTCACATAGCTGTTACAATGAACTGAAGTCAGCATCGTAGCTATGGCATAGGTTTTGACGTTTTAAAAATGCTTTGGTTATAGTTTGTTTTCGGTTTTAGTTTATTTAAATAGTTTATTTAATTTACCACAGTACACACATTTATCACACGTTTTATCCTATAAACATAACTGAGTCGAGCTAAGATAGGGAGCTAACATAATTTACATTTGATTTTGCTCCGAGACATAGCTAAACAAGCCCTCAGCTTAAGGCAGTCGCAATCAGCTCGAATCTTGAGGCGAGACTGAAATTGGATGTCAGGAGCAAGCGTATGCTCAAGTAACTCTTTACAATTGGCTTTGTTTCGTAAACTCTGAGAGACGTTACTTCAGTTAACTATTTCTCAGTCTACTTACTGAATAACTTACTTATGAACAGTGGTTCACTAATTGTTCCATAATGTGATGTAGTTAAGTAGTTGAAACACTCAAAACATGCATTGTGAACAATTGAATAAATGAAAAAGAAAAACATATCAAAACGTCTGTCTGTTGCAAAATACTATAAAATAACTACCTACGATTCTACGGAAGCTGCTGCCGTCAAACTGTTCCACTGTTGTAAACTATTAATACAACGTTTTTTGTTGAAAAAAAAACACTTTTATAGTGTTATTTACTGCAACAACATGTCTAGCCTTTTCTACAGAATATTAAACTCAAGATGCTGTTCTAAACACTTTACGATGCCAAGTTCATGCTAGGTTTGCTATTGTTTAATGTTAGTTGGACAAGCATACGAGTATTGTAATGATATTAGTAGGATTAAACTTATTTTATATCTCAGATTGGACCGTATAGAATATTAAACCCACCAACCCGCATTGGGCCAGCGTGGTGGGTTATGGCCTAATATGCCCACGTGCGTCTACGTGGGAGGCCTGTGCCCAGCAGTGGGACGTTTATAGGCTGATGATGATGATGAATGATAAGAATAAGTTAATTCATGTTTAGTGTTTAGTACATAACAATTCTAATGTTTCTATAGACTGACTTAGAAGGAAAACCGAACAAAATACACCTCAACAGAGTTTTTTTACAGCCAATACATATTTTGTCTGCGTTTTAACCAAAACTACGCCACTTTATGTACCACGTTAACAAGCTGATAACGTGTTGCTATTAATTAGCGATTTGCAAATAGAATTAACGCCCGCGTTTCATATGTACACGGTTACATTAACCTCTATTTTGTAAGCATGATTGAGCTACTCCAACAAACATCCCGTTCACATCTGACCGCGCTTATTGGCTCTCAAGTTACGCATAATTTGTACCCGGTGAGCGCATAGCAATTTGTGTTGCCTAATTGACTCGCCGTCTAAATTAGAGCTATTGTTATTCAGACAGTGGCCTGTGTTCAAAGGCCTTGCTCGTGACAGTTAGATCAAGACTGGAGGCAGTCTGCTGTTAATTGTGGCACAAGAACTGCTTCACAGCGCTACCGAGAAGTTTGTTAACCAATTCGAGTGAGCGGTATTCATGTCTGCTTCAAATGTCTGTAATGTTTTGTTCTGATATTCTTTTGTTTCTTACGTTCTTTAGTCTAGACAACGTACACGCTTGCTTTTGCCTGCTGATTATTACAGTTTGAATTGAAATGTCTTTCAGCGGGTCCACGAAAGAAATATTTACAAAGAACCATTCATTGGTCTATAAAACAAAATTACAACAATAATATTACTTTTAGTATACATACCTACTAATGTAACAACACCAAAAAAACAATACAATACATAAGGACTAACGATGTCCAAGTCAATCCATGATTGTCAATATCAAACTAAGGAGGCAACAATAAAAATAATTTTAAATTACCTTTAGTTTACAAGCCATATCGAATGGAATATTTAGTTCCACTCTATAACATTTAAACAGCAAACATGTTTGAGACTATCTTATTCGCTAACAAGTACAATTAAGTACGATTACTTGACGCCACCTAAAAAATGGGAGCAATATATCACATCGGAGGAAATCTATTTTAGCGATGGTTGCAGATGTTCCTGATATATTTCAATAGGCCGAGGTGTTGATGAAACGAAGGCTTTGGCACGTAAACGCCGTTAAGTCAAGTGGCGTTGAAATTGTCGAGCAAAGTTGGTGTTGGTGAAATATTCTGTCATAGTTTTGGATTATGAGTTTTTAATTGGTTAGTACTACAATGCCATACAAAATATGTAATGAATGAAAAAAATACAATACAATATGATTATAGTTTCCTTATCCCACTTTTTCATCCCACCATCCTAAATAATAATAATAATTCTGTTTCACCCCATTGCCAAAATCATATCCGTTTTCATCCAAAGGGGACACCATTTCATTTTGAGTAGAATGTAATGGCAGCATGATAAATAGAAATGTTTATTTTTGATTTAAGTAAATGGTTAACAATATTAACTTAGTAAAATAAATAAAAAGCTTTAGTAGTGATTTAACTAAATGTAAATAAGAAAAAAGAACGACTAATTGCAGACGTCAACAATGGTAATTGGGTATAAGTCGAAAGCGGAAAGAATTAGAGGTTGAAAAAAGGATTAAAAAGATTGTAGGTTGAAAAGGGAATAGATTTTCGGTTGAAAACGGAATTAAATAGACGTGGGACGGAAAAGTTGGATAAAACCGAAATCACTCATTTAAAAACGTGCTATCCGATGTACAATGGCGGACTGCGTCACTTTACCAGTCTAAAGGTCAAAATCTCTTGCACACCGCATCATCTATTTGGTACGGGCACGTACCCGGGCGGTCGGTGCGCTTCGTACGAAAATCGCTGCAAAGTGGTAAAGCCTTCTAACTTCTAACCTTTCTAACCGCCTCTGTGGTCTAGTGGCTAAGCTACCTGTTTCAGACCCAGAGGTCCCGGGTTCGATTCCCAGCGGGGGGTACATCTTTGTGTGCTCGGTTTGGTTGGTGGTAGGGCTGTTAAGTCCGCCTGGCTAGCTACCACCATCTTATCTAAGTCTGTCGCCATAACAACGATGTTTATAGCATTGTTGTGTTCCGGCAGTTTGAGATAAGATAGCCAGTTCCTCAGTGGTTGAGGATTCCGGGTGAAGCGCGCTTCCACCTTCGGCCTTATCGTCACTTACCATCAGGTGAGATGAAGGCCAAGCGCTTACCCGTTGCCAATATAAATAAAAAAAAAAGACGGTGACCGCGACCGTACCATCGAGTCTTGTGCTTAAGTTATCTTAACATCCTACTAATATTGTAAACGCGAAAGTTTGTAAGTATGGATGGATGTTTGTTACTCTTTCACGTAAAAATTACTAAATGGATTTGGATGAAATTCGGCATACAGATAGTTTATAACCTGGATTAACACATAGCATACTTTTTATCCCGATATTCCCAAGGGAACGGGAACCACGCGGGTGACACCGCGAGCGGCCGCTCTAGTATTACATACATACAGACACAAATATTAACCTCAAAAGGTTAGTCAGAAAATAGGCAATGAGGACCGCAAAAGCAATCAACTGCCTCACGGTCACGTTTCATCAAATTACAATAAAAAATAAATAATCCGACTTCAAAAAAAATAATTGTGTTGTCTTGAATAACTAAATTATTCCCCACACTTAAAATTATACTCACATACTTTTGAAGTCGATGCCTTAAAATATGTCCTGCTTTGCCTACATACAATTTAATTAGGCGGTTTGCTTAGCATAATCTGTTTGGATTTAAGTGTTAGGCAATTTTGATGTATTGTCTGTAAATTGCAATTTTTTATATATCTTAGATGGAAAACACGAAGACGTTTGTTTACAGGTAGATTTAAAGATGTGTTGATAATTGTGTAGAAGAACGCATTATGGTACGTATTATTTTTGTTTATGGAAAATTTTCTTATTCATTTAATTTGGCTGGGCACCGTCTTCAAAAGTATGTAAGTATAATTTTAACTGTGGGGATTAATTTAGTTATTCAAGACAATACAATTATTTTGTTCTTTTTAGTTTCTCTATTTTTTTTGGGAGACGGTTTATTTTTTTTTTTGAAAATTTTTACTATTTTATATATTTTAGTGTAAACGTACTAACCTACGTTTACACAAAAAAATAAAAAAATAGAAGTAGTAGTAAGTAATAGTATAATATTGTTTATTTGTCACTTTTATTGGCTTGGTTAGTATTTTTTTTAATATACAACATCTTAATGTCAACTGCTTATCATTTTGTACAAAATATTGTTTTCTCCGATGCAGGGACGTTAATTCTTGAAGAGTTCTCTTGGTGGTTTACCATTCGCTCCACTTGACCATGATGCATTGTGGCGAGCATAAATTGCTTAGCAACCACATTAAAGTTTGTAATCGCATAGCAAACACAAAAAATATTAAGTATTGAGTAGTTTCGGTGGCCGTCTGTTGTCTTCATCAACAGTTCCACTTTACCAAATGGTTCTTCCCGAGGACAAGTGCCCAGGTTATTGCAAATAATGCCTAAATCGCTGTAGGTGTACCTATAATATTTGAAGAGTTCCCTCGATTTCTCCAGGTATACCCTTTCAGACAAAAAAAATAATTCCAAATCGGTCCAAGCGTCTTTAAGTAATCGGGGAACATACATAAAACATACTTATTTCGACGAATTGAGAACCTCCTCCTTTTTTTGAAGTCGGTTAAAAATGTGCTCAGCGTGATAGCACGTGACGACACATTTTAAAGTTAAGTCGCCGTTTCCCTCTGTCTGCGGCACCGCACTATTCTCCTAAACCACGCAATGGATTTTTATGCGGTTTTCACTAAAAGATAGAGCGTTAACTGAGGATGGGTTTTGTTTGTAATTTGAAAATAATTTGTACAAAATGACTGAAGTATGACGATGTTTCTAAGTTAGCGCGGACGAAGGTGCGGGTGGGCCACTAGTATTACCACAGAATAACTAATAGTACTACGTACAGAAGGTTCACTCTCTAACGATTTTTACGCGAAATTGAAACTTATCGTGTTACCCGAACGTTTATATTCCGTTAAGCAATGCTGACTCGATATCGATTTGACGTCATGACGTCACAGAGCGTAGGGTTTACGTTTTCCTAGGCGGCCTGCCTGGGAGGCGCGCCGGCCGAACGTACCTAAACTGCGGAGTGACACCCCCCTGGTATTACTATAAACGAAAGCAACAGAAGTAGTTAAAAGTGACTTGTTAGCTGGAGTTGTATTTTTTCAAGCTATTTGACTTCGAGACGTACTGCAATCTTCTACGACCACCCCATCAATCGCTGTACGTACACCGAGCTCAGTTTCAATTCAGCGGAACAACTTTGCAATTTCAGAAAACTTTTGTACTGCTCCAGAATATCGGAGAGATTGGAAACTTCGTGTGGGAAACTATTATACTCATATGTAATTTAAGTGCGCCGTATAAACTCTTTAGAGTTAATTTCAAGAAATAGTATTACAATACTACTTTATAGAGCGTGAGCATGTTTCTAAATTGATTTAATAGGAAAGTACAGTTATCGGAATATGGTTTTTAAAGTTTTTCTTAATCACCCATTTTTTGGCGCAGCGGCATCAGCTTGCGATCTTGCCCGCTAAGCAACTTTCGTTATGCATGCCGGGGCGCTGAATGGGTGACCAAATTAAAAACATCTTGACCTCCTCCGTGCTTCGGAAGGCACGTGAAGCCGTTGCTCCAGGTTGTCCTCGAAAGATGGCAGCCGTTAAAACCCACCAACCCGCATTGGGCCAGCGTGGTGGGTTATGACCCGACCTACACATGTGATGTCCATGTGAGAAGGCCTGAGCCAAGCAGTGGAACGTTTATAGGCTGATAATTTGATTTTGATTTGGCCCATGTACTTATGTTTACACGTGTATCTTTAACAATGTGGAGGGTGTCGTGGGAAAATATTGCTTTTTTTACGTTATTTAAATATGACATATTCAATTTCTGAAATCAATTCTTAGCTCAATTCTTAACCTTAGCGGTGAAAGAATACTTCCAACCCCCACTCTTCTTTTGGTTGTCGTAAAAGGCGACTAAAGACTGCACATACATCCAACAGCATAGAGCGGCGATGGGCTCACTACCTGTCACACTGAGTACATGTGCAGTCGCTATTTCATGAGTTGACTATGGTAGAGGACTGCTTTTGCTGTCCTCATTGCCTAATCTCTGACAAACCCTTCGGGGATAAAAGTCATTATCATATATGTATGTAATTCTTAGCTCAGGTCTACTCAGTATATAAGTATAGCCTTTATGCCAAATATCAAGTTTGTGAATATTTTTTTGAGTTTTGGTAGTCATTATTTTGTTTTTATATTTATAGGCACATTAACTCAAATAGTGTGCGTGTCGTAAATGTATCAAATTGCGCATGTCTCCGGGTATATAAAATTCCTCATTCGCCTTAAGTGCCGCGTTATGGCGAGTGCATTACTGTATTAAGGTAATGCCTGTTATTTTTCCCTCTCATGTAGGGGCAGAAATTGTATTACTAAACCTTGTATCAAGATACGTTTCTGGCAAGGAGTGACTGCAGTAGAAATCTTCACTAGAACATTTTAACTAACTAACCGCAGCTGTGGTCTAGTAGATGTTAGAAGCAATTAGAGGTTAAGTCACTCGCGTCCGTACCCCCCTTAAGGGTAATTAGGCCGTGACAACGGAAAAATTGGCTGTTTTCTATTAACTGTTATTCAAAATATTTTAGATATTTCGTACTGAAATTTTCAATAAGTATGTATTACTGAACGTATGTGTGAGGGGATGACTGTTTCCAAAATACGATTGGAAACATTATGCTTGATAGAAAAAAAATCCTGAAGTTACTTCTATTTCATATAAATGCACATTACGACCGTGTTTTACAATAATAAATCCTATAAAGTCACAGGTTCTTTTTTAGATTTACCTTTTCCATTTCTTGACTGTTTTGACTTTCCAAAAATTTTACATTTTTATTAACGTTTTGATAAACATGTAAATGGCGCTTACGAATTACCGCGGACCCCGGATCGCGCAACACCCGCGAGAGCCTGGAATTTTTGCTGACTGCCTAACCCCCCTTAAGCCCCTACACGTGCCTCCTGGGTGGTGCTATATGAAGAAAACTATCTGAGTTGTAGGGTCACGCTGCGTTGCAGCACGAATTAGGCCGGTTTGCCCGGCGTAATACCACCTTCTTACGGAATGTCAGCGTGAAACAAGAGCGAGACGAAACACAACAGCAACGAGAGCACTCGTTGCTGTTGTGTTTCGTCCAGCGAGTGGAAGTACCGGAGGCCTATCGCTCCCCCTTCCGCCTCTCCAAAATTACTACTACTTCCTCAAAAGACCTACTCTTTCCAAAAGGCCTTGAACGCATCTGCGACTTCTCTGATTTTGCTGCTGGTTTGCCGCCACCAAATGGACACCCCATATGCGAATACATGTCTATATGCGAATACCTGTTCCATATGCGAATACCTGTTAATAGCTAAGTAGATTTATATAAATTTATCCATATATTGTATAAGTGCTGTTGGTGTTCTGAAAAAAAAGAAAAAAAAAAGAAATGGGTGGCGGTGATTACTTTTCATCACCCTATCATAGGAACATACATATAATCACGACATGTTATCCCCGAAGGGTTAGTCAGAGACTAGGCAATGAGGACCGCTAAAGCAGTCTTCTGCCATAGTTCACTTTTCACCAAATAGCGACACGGTCTTTCTCGTTTTAACAATAGAAAAAGCCTTGTCGTGTTCGGCAGTTAAGCTTTGTTCGCACTAGGTGAGTAACTTAGTCGAGTAGCTTCGGTTGTTTGATTATTATAAAATTTGTTTTAATTAAACAAAGTAGCGAAAGCTTCAGAGATACAATAGATATATGTTCTGTAGTTGAGGATTAAGTGGGCTTTCACTTTCGGCCTTATTGTTATTTAGCACCAGGGGAAATGAAGGCTTTAGCGTTAAAAAAGTTAAGTATATCTTATATACTGCAAATTTCACACAGATGGTGTCGTAATTATTAATAATGACATCTATCACATTACCGTAACATAATATATACAGGATGATTAATCCAAATGGTTCAGTAGGGAGAAATATAGGGAGATCTGTTCATAGGAACCATAGAGTCGATCGATTTTTGTTTTAATAATAACTGCACATTGAAATGAAACACCCTTTTTACGGACTAACTCGCGTTTAATTTACTATTTTACATAGTTTTTTATATTGTCCTGACGTTTAATTTTTTTTATTGAATTGTTGAGTTGAATATCTGCATTCAATTTTTTTTAATTCTCATACGTAACCGGGAATCAAACCCGAGGTCTTTATCATTTTAAACAATGTCATGAATTCTACAAGTTTATTCGTTGTTATTGTTGATGGTAAAAAAATGGAAATGAAATGTTGTTTCAATAATTATTAAAAGAAATCCCAAAAATAGATAGTTAATTTTCAAGGAAAATGTTAAAGATAGTAACCATTTTCCTTGATGGGAAAATTAATTAATTAGGTACCTAATTGAATGTCATATTCATTATATAGTTGACTCTGTGAGCATAAATACCAAATTTTGCTAAGAAATCTTGTGTAGGCAGACCTTAGGACCTTAGACAGAAATATCATTTTAAAGATAACTGGATGGGTACAGTTTCGAGCACCAATATGAATACACTTTGACTCTTATTCCATTGTAGTAAGAGTTACAATTGTTTACATATTTTTGCTCGTGACGTACAACGGCCCCATCAATTGGCCCGCGAGATCGCCTGATATCACGCCACTTTATTATTTCTTATGGGGTTATGTTAAAGATGAAATTTAGAAGATTTAACAACAGTCATAACAAATATCTTTACACTGACGTATCCAACACTATAAATACGAATTGATATAGTTATGCATTCGTTACCCTAGAGAATTAATTGTTGCATCCAGGAAAATGGCTAGGTAGCCATTTTACTTTTCCATTTTGAACATTTACCTTAAAAAATAATTATCTTAATTTTGGGATTTCTTTCAATTATTTAAACAAGATTTCGTTAAAAATGTGTTCCTTATTACTTATTATTCATACCATCAACAATAACAAGAAAAATAATATATAGCCTATGTCACCCGGAGAAAGAGTAGCTTTTCAACGGTAAAAGAATTTTTCAAATCGGTCTAGTAGTTTTCAGTGCCTATTCAATGCAAACAAACAAACAATCAAATAATTCCTCTTTATGATAATTAGTATAGATATATTATAAGTCGGAACTTTATAGATAAAATATATTATATTAGCCACTCGTGTTCGTTATGAAATAAAAAAAGGTTAGCGACTATGCTACAACAACAATGATTGCAGCATAATTGTGTTCCTGCGATTAGATATATAAGAGTTATCTCTTTTGTGGTTTTGGGTGAAGTGCGCTACCATCTTCAAAACTTCTTCTTTTTTAAGTATAAAAAGATATATAAAAACTTATTCGATATAATACTCAACGATTAAAAATTAGCCCTAAGTCGTTCAGAGGTAAACATAACTACTTCCCAAATCGTTAAGGATTCCGGGCGTCGCACTCATTCATTTGTCATTGTCAGTTACGACGAAGACCAAGCGTTTCTTAATGAGAAATAAACAAATAAATAAGAGTAACAATGACGTTTCCTCAAAATTATCCTTCAGTATTTTCTGGTTAACAGTCAAACTTCCTTATTGATATGTAAATGATCACTGAAATGCATCTGCGTTTTTGTACAGTCAATTCTATGCTCTATAACGAACGCTGTAAAATTCAAAGTCTTACTTGAATCGTCTGAGCTGTCGTTACTATGGATGTATATTTAAAGACTATATCACGAGCTTTTAGAGATAACTGCCTTGAAACGTGCCCTTTGTACTTTCATTGTTTTGCCTTATAAGCTAAATAGCTTCTAAACCAAATGGTAGACATTGTTATTTTTGTTTGTAATAAAACCGATTTTGTTTAACTTCACCGTTTGAATGAAAAGGTATCTATTGTTCCACTTGTGAGGAGTGTATATTTCTCCTCATCATCACCAGGCTTACTCGGCCACGGAGGTCGTCACCTCATTATATGGGAATATATCCATTCTGGATACAGTATTCCAGACTGTCTTGCTTCTGGTTCAAGCCCAGTTTGTAGAGTCTCACAAGCCTCTCCACGTGGGCCCGTGAAGAGTATAAAAGTTGTACCAGTCGGCGTTTATCAGAATAAAAATCGTAATAGAATATTTCAACATTATTATCGAATATTTACATTTGACAACCATTACTCATAAACTATAGCGATGACGGATTTCAACGATGGAAACCTTTTCCCTGCAGTTGTACAGTATACAGACTGTACTTTTTTAGGGTTCCGTACTCAAAGGGTAAAAACCTAATTCTAACACCCGTATTTATAAACAAGTAAAAGTAATTACTTGAGCAAAAGTAATTACTTAAGTAACGATTTATATTCTATAATCAAGTAATTACTCGAAGTTAGAACTGTCAAAAGTTAGAATGCTCAGCCAAGTAGTAGTCACCATTTCCTTTACTTAAGCACTACTTTGAGGTTATTTTGAATAAAAATGGAAGGTTTGAATAGCATTCAAGCGGTTTTTGCTGTTGTAAAAAATATAGATAATATAGGTATAAACGTGTTTTGGACCAATATTGATAATAAACGTGTTTCGGGACGATGATAATATGTCAAACTGTGGGTTTTTTTATTTGTAAAAATGGAATAAATTACTACGCAGTCTTTTGTTTTCAACCATGGTGTCCTGTCCTGTGTTCTATTTTTTTGATTTTTTTCTGATAAATTAAACATGGTTTAATTACGTCCTAGCTACTTAGAGAGAGGAGATAGAAGTTGCTGAACCTAGAATTCCTAAACTTTACTTTCGTGATGTGGATCCATTCCATGACTATTCGAAAGATTGTTTTAAAAGGAGATTTCGTTTCTCCTAAATTACCGACCCTTAGATTAATGATTGGTTTCCATTCATCTATGTACCGACCCTTTACAATCAAATTGTAACTCGCCGACAAAACGGTTTGAAATACTGACTTTTGTTTAGGTACTTTACAAGCGTAGCGGTACCTACTCAGAACAATATCTAAACTTTAGTTATTGTTCTGAGGGTACCTAGCGGTATTATTTGACTGAGAGAAATGAATGTATAACCTTTCTAACTAAAAAATCACATGTCGGCATATAATCCATGTGTAAAACTAAACATTTAGATTAAGTGGGGTTATATCTTGCCAACTTTTGTTTCTTGAAGTAAGTACCAATTAATTCTTTTGTTCCAACAAAATTAAATGACATTCATGTACTTTTTACAATTTAAACTACTTTATACAACGCCATTGCTATTATAATTATAATATACTTAAAGTAAAATCAAAAGATATTATTGCAAGATTTTGTAAAAGTAATCTAGACCTTACATAAAGCCTTTTCATGAAACGAACGCAGTCACGAAGAAGTGTTGCCACACAGAAACAACCACCAAACGTCAAGTCTTACTTGAGTATTTGCTCAAGTAAGTAACGTGTTTTACTTAACTATAGAATGAGATTTTGTATTTAAGAATTCTAACCTTAAGTAATGACTTGATTAAGAAATTACTTAGCAACAAGTAATTACTTGTTTATAAATACGGGTGTAAGACTCTACTGACCGTCCGTCCGTCTATCATAAGGCTGTATCTCATGTACCGTGATAGCTAGACAGTTGAAATTTTCACATGTGATGTATTTATGTTGCCGCTATAACAACACATACAAAAAACTGAATAAAATAAATATTTGAGGGGGGCTCTTATACAATAAACGTGATTTTTTACCGCTTTTTGATCGATATTAAAAAGGTAATAATATAGTGTCTAATGTTGTATATATAATGGTACGGAACCCTTCGTGCGCGAGTCCGACTCGCACTTGTCTGGTTTTTTTATTATCAAATGTGCCTGAACCTGGTACAACGATAGTATGATAATAATTAAAACAGTATTTTTTAAAATGCGTAAAAACAACAATGGATTGGCGAACGTCGATCCCGCTCGAGTGAACGTCAAAGCTTGTGACAGTGTGACAAAATGTTCCGCGAAACGCATTTTGCAGGAAGGTCAATTAAACAACGTCGGACAACGCATATGCTTTAAAATTTAAATTAACATTTTTACCAGTTACGCCTTTGACCAACACTGGTGGGTAATGTTAACGAAAATTAATTAAAGCCTCGCTCAATCACTTAACGCTCGAAATAAAATAGGTGAATTTTCATCGCAACTCATTATTGTTATTAATCATTATTAAAATATCTCCATTCAGTGTATTGGACGACTAGGGTTTGCCGCATAAATGTACTAACGTTTTGCCAATAATATTAATATTTACAATTTAATTTATTATTTAATTGCGTTGTTAACACCTCAATAGTTTTTTTTTTGTTCTGTTCTTTAACGGACATTCCCAAAAGAGATTGGTGGGAGACCACTACAGGCTGAGACGTATTAAATGATTTGAAGAGAGTTTTGCCAAACGGGGGACAATCATCATTACCATCACCTTATAAACGTATGAAATCAAAGACGGCAAAGTAAATATAATATAGGGCAACACTGAAACAATTCTGAAAATTCAAATGTTTACCAATAACGTAGTTACTTCCTAGTCAAATACAGCACTAAATCTTCAAAAACACGAAATAAAACTGGCTTTGGGATCAAAGACAGCAATCCACGGGACCTATCTACCATAGTCGGCAATCTTTCGCTGTCAACCAATCAGAAGTGTTGTAAAATCGCTGTTTCAAAATGGCGGATTGCATTATGACCAACATCATCATCATCAGCCTATAAACGTCCCACTGCTGGGCACAGGCCTCCCACGTTGACAATAGCAATTGGGCATATTGGGCCATAACCCACCACGCTGGCCCAATGCGGGTTGGTGGGTTATATTATGACCAACGTTTGGTACCAAAGATGGCCATCTTGCCTTAGTTTGGGTTCAAATATACCAATCAATAAAATTATAAATTCAAAACCAAAGTCGGCAATCTAGCAAACTCAATGTGATTTTGCACCTTTATTTTTACACATATTTTTGACTGTCTAAGGCTCGTTACTGTAATATGACAAAATGTTTGTCATTATTATCTATGGATCCAATCGCAAATTAACGGTTTTTCTTCAATTGCCAAAATTTAGATCAACCCGATTTTGATTTTTTGCGACTCAAATGTCCCACTGCTGAGAACAGGCATTCCGACATGCATGGACACGGGGGTATTAGGGCCATAACCCACCGCGCTGGCCCTATGTAAGTTGGTGGGATAAAACAGTGGAACATTATAGTTTAAAAGCGCAAACTGAATCAACCGAAAGACGAATTTAAATGTACCATCAAACCCGATATACCTACGAAGATTTAAACCTTATCCAATCCTTATCATTTGAAATCAAAGAAAGTGAGTACATAATATGTTAATCCGTCGAAATACCCTTCCCATGTACAAAGCTCCGCTCTGGGTTCATTATCGGGCCCCGTCTCCACTCTGCCGTGCGGGAATAACGAGGAGGTGCCATCCCGTCGTGTGCAACTGGTAATTACACTGATCCACATTCGAACAGTTCATCAAACCTTGTTGCGCGCAGGAGGTTGCAGAAAGGAATAACTTTGTGTAGGTGAACTCTTTGAAAATGTGTGATAACCACAGAACAGAAGAACGGTAAATGTACTTACAATGAGCAGCAAAACAATGTGACTTGTAAAGTAGAATGTAGCTTTCATTTGGGTTACTCGCATAATGACTAACTACTTACACGCATATTGACTTACACGCATTTTGACGTACACGTATATTGACTTACACGCATTTTGAGTTACACGCATATTGACTTACACGCATATTGATATGGTGTGTGAATTGGTTTTTTGGTACCTACCAATCAGACTATCGCGGGTTGTATAAGATATGAACTTAGTCAAGACTATCTACTTTGTAACGTTTCGTTTTTGTAAAGTTTGAATATCCGTGACGATAATGTATGTCTGAAGTCATGAATATTGTAATTCCCTCTCATAAAAATACTCATAAAGGGAGAGTCTCGCCGCTACTGTTTTTACCGCATGTCTAGCAACGACAAAAATAAGCACCTAACAAAATTACGTAATTACCTACGTCCAATCTCAAAAACAGGAGAAGAGAGGAGCGGCTGGTGACATAATATTAACATAATATTATCATTGCACGAACCTACTGTGTGTTTGCGCAGCGAGGCCGCACACGACGCTTGAGTTATACACATTTATCATTCTCCCTTGCGACACAAATAGTAATTCGCTTTATATTTTCTTACTTAATTAAGTAAGCCATTTTGTTTTATAACTCTTATGCTACAAGTTGTTGATAAGTTATGATGACACATTGTTTAAGGGGAATTTGTGTGTTTTAGTATTAAACTGAAGAGCTCGTTGGCACGGTGGCAAGCGCGTTCGGTTTGCGATCTTGCCTGCTAAGCATCTTTCGCAATGCCGGATCGCGTCGATGGATGACCAAATTAAAAACATCTCGAGCTCCTCCGCGCTTCGGAAGGCACGTAAATTCATTGGTCCCGGCTGTCGTCGAAAGATGGCAGTCGTTAAAACCTACCAACCCGCGTTAGGCCAGCGTGGTGGGTTATGGCACAACCTCCCCATGCGATGGGGAAAGGTATGTGCCCAGTGGGACGTTTATGGGCTGATGTTGATGAATACTGAACAAAATTAAAAAAAAAACAAATTGGCGGATTTATGGCTCCAAATTCAAATGTTTGGCACGCTCTGCAGCCTGAACGGCTCGATGGATTTTAGCTTCAAGTATTTGTGTGTCATGTGTAACTATATAGGTTACTATACAAATTCATTCAATAATAAAACGTGAAAAAAAAACTGTAATTTAAAGAACTAAAAACCTGACCACGTTTCTGTATCAGTCGGGACCCATAGAATGGGCCCCTACTGCTATAATTTTTCTTTTCAACTTTGGCGATTCTTAAAATAAGTGCAATCGGGTATGACGACTTTCTTGTTTTAGGGTTTTTCAGTTCCAAAATACTTCTGCGTATTACGCAGTCGGGTTTTTTAGTTTTTTAAATTACCGCTTTTTATTTTCTATTAACCTTTCACATATTCACTGCATGAAAGCTAGACGCAATAGAAATTTAATTGTCGAGACCGCTGCGCTGCCGCGTCGGTCACTTGCCTCTTGAAATGTTAAAGTTAACTACAGAGTTCGAAACAGTGCCACCTAAGTGACAAGTTGGTTACGTCGGAGCAGACATTATTTTGTAAAGTAATGGGACATGGATCAAACAAAGGTATAAAATAAAACTGGCCTCCACTCGCGTTTTAGCTCTTGTGAAATTAGTTGAACCGTTTCGACGTAAAGGAAAGGTAAACAAAAGAAACAAACGGACAATCACATTAACGCTTTAGGACGCGGTGCCATTAGACACAATAAAAATTTTATTCAATGATCACTGATCGTGCGCGGCCTCTGTTGAATCTATTGTATCAGTGCGCCGCCTCTTTTGAATCAGTGCGCGGCCTCTGTTGAATCTGTTGAATCAGTGCGCTGTCTCTGTTGTTAGTTTTAATCGCCTCTTTTGTGTGCGGCCTCTATTGAATCAGTACGCGGCCTCTGTTGAATCTATTGAATCAGTGCGCGGCCTCTTTTGAATCAGTGCGCGGCCTCTGTTGAATCTGTTGAATCAGTGCGCTGTCTCTGTTGTTAGTTTTAATTGCCTCTGTGGTCTAGTGGCTAAGCCACCGGTTTCAGGCCCAGAGGTCCCGGGTTTGATTCCCAGCGGGGGGTACCATCTTTGTGTGCTCGGTTTGGTTGGTGGTAGGGCTGTTAAGTCCCTCTGGCTCACTTCCACCATCTTATCTAAGTCTGTCGCCATAACAACGATGTTTATAGCATTGTTGTGTTCCGACAGTTAGAGATAAGATAGCCAGTTCCTCAGTAGTTGAAGATTTCTGGTGTCACCTTCGGCCTTATCGTCACATACCATCAGGTGAGATGAATCCAAAGCGCTTACCCGTTTATTATAAAAAAAAATAAAAAATAAAGGTTAATATTAATTCGGGTATGCAGCTAAATAAGGAGAAACAACGGATGTGTCTAAACTTCGGGCAAATAAAACCAATGAGTTGCAGATTGCGTCCGGACCTTTGACGTTATTGGCTTGTTATTTGTAGGGGCAAGAAGCAAGGGCTCGCTAATGAGCAACAAACAGACCACGAATTATCGGCTTCCTATAAATTGTTGGCCGCGGGGAGCCCTTTCTGAAACACGAAGTGATAACGGAGCTAATATAACTTTAATAAGGCGCATTTAATACTGTTTATTGTGCCTCTTTCTTGTATCCACTGTCTTCACTCTAAACGGATAAAAGTATAATATAGCTAGCCAGAAAAGGTCTAAAGTTAAAATTATAAATATGCTAGTATGCTTTTGGTCACGATATCAATAAATGGTTTTAAAAGGGGAAAAAATAAACGCACTCTTCGTAAAAAGAGTTGCGTTTCAATTCGTAAACATTTTTTAGACACACAACCAATTATTTTTTAGCCCGTAGCAGCTTTTGTTGTCAAAACGAAATACTTACTTCGAAATATAGCCAGACGATGATCAAGCGGCTTGAAACTAAAGGATGTGATGTTTATATAAAAGCCTCTAGTCTAGACAAATTGAAATTCGATCTAAAGCAAAGTTCTTCGTCAAACTCTTCAGTCGAGATTTATGTATCCAATTGTAATCAATCCATTTGTTTATCTTGTTGGACGCTGACTGTGTTGATTGCTACGAGTATAATAAAAGTGATATAATATGCGTTAAAAATATAATCCACATTATAAAGATAAGTGACAACGATCTTCTAGGGAAAAATCGAATTAACATAATTATACGTCTGACTATTGTTTTGTTTGTGACCTTTCAACACCTTAAACAACAAACCATATACAACAAACCATTACAACAAACCATATACAACAAACCATATACAACAAACCGTTTACCGTGTCGCGTAGCGGTGAAAGAATACTACCACCCCCTTTCTTTCCTTGGGTGTCGTAACCAAAGGGGGGTCAAAGTTGCTCGCGTCCGTAGGTTTACCCTTGAGACCCTACACGTGATCCCTGGGTGGTGCTAAATGAGTGACACCAACTGAGTGGTAGAGCCACGCTGCGTTGCAGCACACGTTGGGCCGGCTCGCCCGGCGTAATACCACCCTCTCTCTAATATTCGGCGTGAAATAATGGCACTTGGTGCTGTTGTGTTTCGTCCGACCAGTGAGGGTTCCGGAGGCCCCTTCCTCCCCCCACCCCTCCTCCCAATTCCTATTCCTTCCTTAAACCTATTCCTCTCTTAAAGGTCGGCAACGCGTCTGCGATTCCTCTGGTTTTGCGGGTGTCCATGGGCGGCGGTGATTACTCTCCATCAGGTGACCCGCCTGCTCGTTTGCCTCCCTCTTTTATAAAAAAAAAAAAAAAAAAAACCGTAGTCACGGACTAAAGACTGCACATATATCCAACAACATAGAGCAGCGATGGGCTCAACCATCACCTCTCACGCTGAGCACTTTTGTGTAGTCGCTATTTGGTGAAAAGTAAGACAGAGGACTGTGGTCCTCATTGCCCAGTCTCTAACTAACTAACTAACAAAATAATTGTATAGGTACCACGAAACTTACAAATGAAAACTTATACATGTTCTATTCATGCATGCTTACGATTCCTTTTTTTTATTGCTCACTACTCCAAAAACATCGGAGTCTAATACTTTTGGCTATTTCTCTTTCATACCAGTTCTCGTTTTTTTACCTCTCGTACTTCTATACAGCATACGACACCGATTCCATTGTAAGAATTACTACAGCTATATAGGTGCTGTTTAGAACGACTTTATCGTGTGAAAGATAATTCAGTGCACATCGTATGTGACTGCCATTTATACATACATATATATACATACATAAATATATATAATCACGACTATTAACTCTGACGGGTTAGTCAGAGGCTATACACCGAGTTTTTTCATTGGTTTTGGTACCGAAACCCTGTTCATGTTTATCATCAGTAGAGGCTATTTTGCTTGTAAAACTAAAAATATGAGCATAAAATATCATTTAAAAAATATCAATAAAATTTTTAAGAACCCCTAGTACTGGAAGATCTTATAAAAGTCAACGACCGAGGCGCTTTAAACGCGCCTTCTACTGTGTGAACTAGAACGTTACTATATGTGTTTACGACAACAAAAAGTCACTTCAACTTTACCTTGCTCGTAAAACGGTTATTATTTCTTAAATAGGTACAACACTTTTTTGTATTATAACGTTTTTGGCTAAAAAACCAATGAAAAATCTCGGTGTATAGGCAATGAGGACAGCAAAAGCAAGTCACGCTGGACACTACCATAGTCCACCTTTCACCAAATTACAACTGCACATGTGCTCAGCGTGACAGGTGGTGAGCCCATCACCGCTCTATGCTGTTGGAAGTATGTGCAGTCTTTAGTGTGTTAGTCACCTTTTAGGATACCCAAGGGAAGAGAGGCGTATTCTTTCAGTGAGGCGCTATATCAGAATACATTTTGAAGAGTGTGCAAAGGAACTACACAATCTTGTTACTCCAGCCCCATTCCACCATCGGTACACTAGACGCAGGCTTGCCTACCACCCCTACATCCTTGATATTTCACCTATTCGTGCCAAGCGTTTTGCTAGTTCATTTCTTAAGCGAATCGCCAAAGAATGGACGCGCTGCCTGCTCATGTGTTTCCCGATTGCTATTCCCCAGTTACATACGATGTGCACCGAATTATCCTTCACACGATAAAGCCGCTCTAAACAGTACTAACTACGTAATTCTTGGTTATTACCAAGAATTACGTAGTTGGTATTGTTACGTAGTTAGTACTGTTTAGAGCGGCTTTATCTTAGTACTGTTACATACAGGTCCGTGCATCATACATACATACTATGTCAAGAAACAAAAATGTTTACCACTTTTTTGTCTTTCGTTTTAGTTATTAAAATAATTATGTTTTGATTTCATTGGTGACGCTAGTGAACCTCAAGGTAAATAAACTCCTCATAAACTAAAAGCAAAATATTTGTAATAATCTGTGACGTCATAATTGCCGATATTACTATAGCACTCTTATAATTACAAAACGGTTAGTATTATGAATCTGACGTCATTATCATTGCCGATATTACTATAGCACTCTTCAAATTACTAAACGGTTAGTATTTGCTTCTGACGTCATCATGGCCGATATTGCTATAGCATTCTCAAAAGTACAAAACCATTACAATTGCTCTCTTGAAATTACAAAAACCTTTTATGTAATAGAAAAAACCTTTTATGTAAAAAAAAAATAGAATCATGTTCATCAATCAATATAATCATAATTTTTACAGGACATTTGTTGTCCTCAGATTAACCCCTCGAGCGTCATATGTACTTACCGGTGTACAAAATAGTTGAGAGGCATGCGTGTTTCTTGTACTTACCGGTGTACAACAGACTTGGCTCAGATTGGTTGTTTTATTTTAGCCGGTCCGAGTCGTAGTATAAAAGTTTTAGCTGTCTGTGAATTTTCTATGGTCCGTATAGAAGAAATTAACATAGTTAGTAGGATTCGGACCAAACAAAACATTATCGAAAAAAAATAATTTAAAAGAGTGTCTGAAGTTATGGACGGACGTCAGCCATATTAGTACAAAGTTGTGTTGTTGTGATTTGTTTACATGATGTTTTCTCAACGTAAAATATAAGTTTTCGTATGATTCTTATCTATATTTACTGGAAACTTAATACAGTTTTTGTACAATGCAATAGTTGTGTGATATAGTGGCAGTTTAGATTAAACGAAGAGCTAGAAGTATAATTATGATATTTTGATTTTGCTAACAATTACAGCTAACATTGTGTGATATAAAGTGCTGTAATTTTCTTCATATTTTGATTTTTTTGATAAAAGTGACAATAAATATTTTTCCCTAATCAAACAATAAAAAAGTGTTGTATCGCAAAATGCCTGACACGTAAAGCATTTATTGCTTTAGGGTGGCTGGCGCGCCACGGGTTAAGTAATATTTTAGTAATGATTATTAAACTTGTTGGTTTTTCTCTCATTGTTGTTACGTTTTTAATTATACGAATAATGCAAGGTGTACCATTTGTACAACGTATATATTTATACATACATATAATTACGGCTATTATCCCCGAAGGGTCAGTCAGAGACTAGACAATGAGGACCGCAAAAACAGTCCTCAGCCATAGTCCACTTTTCACCAAATAGCGACTGCATAAATGTGCTCAGCGTGACAGGTGGTGAGCCTATCACCGCTCTATGCTGTTAGATGTATGTGCAGTCTTCAGTCCGTTAGTCGCCTTTTAAGACACCCAAGGAAAAGAGCGGGTGGTGGCATTCTTTTAATAAGCCGCTACGCGACACAGCTCCTTACATTAGTAATATTACATCTCGACTGTGATTTTTGCGTCCCAAATGCCCATTTTCGCATTTTGTAGTAATTTTTCAGTTGTACAATTAGGTATATCGTTTTTATCGAAAACTCTGCGAGAATAAGCTGAGTTCGGACGGCCGGCACATCGCATTTTGTAATAATTTTGCAGTTGTATTTATCGTTTTTTATCGAAATAGGATAATAAATTCACTATGAAATCTTTATCCTTCATGAAGTAACAATTATTCTGATATAAATTTTGCTCAATAATATTATCGTAGATAGGAAAAATCCACAGTTAACTTAAAGCGATTTTCGAAGTTTATTTTTTAGAATAAGATTTTTTTTCTATATAAAATCAATGATATTTAAAAATTCCGAGGCCGCCACAAACTATGCGACTATATAATTATGATAACATTCTATTTTTTAATTTCATTTGTTTAGAATGGTAGTTCAATCTAGAAGTTCAAAAAAGTGCCTCCGCGCATTTTATGAAACCTTTCTCTGCAATATTGGGTTTAATTAAAAAGTTAAGCAAAATATACAAAAAGCGACGCCGCTACGGGCATATGCCAATAGCTTTAACGCGTTACGCGTTACGGCGGCATCCTTGTCACTGAAGCATATTATGCTGAGGTTCGGGCCTAGTTGCAACCTTCCTTGTGTTCCTTCTTTTTTAATTTTCTTATTATTGTTGATTAATGCTAATGTAAAATAAAATAAAAATGTTATTGTTGTATGGTCAGTTAATGTTTTTTTTTTTCTTTCTTTATAAAACGCTACACTTTTCAGATTAGTGGATTTTAGGAACTGCTTTAGTGCTATGAACTAACAAAGCAGTGCCTCCCAAAAAAGGAAGGAGCTTCCCAAACTTTACTGTAATGTGATCAGTCACACGGTAATCCGGAATTACGGACTTGTTGAAATTGCTTTACTTGCATGATCGTAGACAACCTCGCAGGTGCTGTTCAGCTTCATAACTAATCCTACAACATGATTCATTGTATAAGGTAAGTGCTGTGTAGTGCTGAAAGTTAAATGTTAAAATAGATTAAGTGAATATGAAATTTCATGGATCGAGCCACCATAACCACTTTACACTTCCAAATTACTTTATTGGCGGGTAGAATTGACTTTTTGGGGTTTGAAACTAAAAGCAGTGACTAAAAAGCATTATTTGGTGTAACTGGTTGGTATGTTAATTTTATTATTTTTAAAGATTCCTTCTGCTGTTGTCTATAGATAGTTGTTTTTTGATTTATTTTATTTTGCAAATTACGACTTTAAACAACATTAAATCTATCTGAACACGGTTTTCCTTCGAATTCGTGCAATATCTTCTAAAATCGCTTAACCAGTCAATTGATTGCACCGTATATTATCCCAGCATAGACTACTAACGACCATAGTGCACGATTACGTGTGATTTAAAGCGTGAGGCGCAATGAGGAATGAAAAGCCCGCCGTGCGCTTACACGGAATGGATGTTAACACAATAGCTGTCAATTGGACAGCCAAGCAGGTCGCTACAATGGGGTATTTCAGGACGCATTGTCGGCAACGAAAGGCTTTTTACATTGTACAATATATAATAGGGGATTCTTGGTACTTACACATTACTGTGTCATATATCTAGGTGCCACTTAAGTATTTGCACGCTCTTACAAGGATAAATACGTGTGTTTCTTTAAGGTAAAAATAGTAAAGTTAAAAAATTTGGAATTGTTATAGGAAAATAATTGGAAATATTATTATGTTAAATTTTATCAACATTATCCAAATTGTTATAACTTTTTCGTAACAAAAAGTGTCCATCTAGTATGAGACTTTGGCTACACATGAACAGAATTTACAAATACATTATTATGTTTACGCGTAGTCATTAATGGCCAATGTCCTTTTCGTTAAATTGCAAATATTTATAGGTAATTCTTGACAAACTTCATTATGAAAATACGCTCATGTGAAAAGGATCCGATATTACAAAATATAATAGTGATGTTTATAAAGTCAAAACACCCTTGTGTTCGAAGCCAACAGTCGCATTTCAAGGTTTATTCGATACCTCAAACGGCACTTTATATTGAGTTTACCCGCGAGACCCAAACCTTTCCTCGTAGTTAGCGAGCGACAAAAGGAAAATCCTATATTAAATCGTTCTTTTTTTCAAAGGATTCTCAGGGTTACCGGTGAACATTATCATGTGGATTGTTTTAACACTAGACATTGCATTGAAACTCTTTACCAAACTACTACTGCTTATTTATCATACTACGAGTAGTATTATTTAACCGTGTCGCGTAAAGACTAAAGACTGCACATACATCGAACAACATAGAGCGGCTATGGGCTCACCACCTGTCACGCTGAGCATGTGCTCAGCCAAAGTGTGCTCAGTACAAATAACGACTGCACATGTGTGCAGTCGCTATTTGTTGAAAATTGGACTATGGCAGAGGACTGCTTATGCGGTCCTCATTGCTTAGTCTTTGACTAACCCTTCGGGGATAATAGTCGTGATTATAAATGTATATATATATATATATATGTATATGTACAATATATTATTTAAGCCTGAGACGTTAAAAAATCAACCATGGTAAAGTCATTTAAAACGTGGAGGTACCTACTAGTTAAACAAATAAAACAAAAAAGATTTATTTACAAAACAAAATCGATACAAGTATTGTTATAAGTATTGCTATTTAACGTTGTAAAATTTCACTGCTTGCTATAATTAATAATAACTCATAAAGCTTTGAAATCCGTACAAAGTCACACCGCATTGGCTATTGTTAACCCTACAACCTTTGGCTGGCACTAAGCATCGAAGTGACCGTAAGATACTCTCCGGAGGCTCTAGTCGGGTGTGAAACTGCGGATATTTTATTCATGAACACCTGGCACTGCCCTAACCACCTTAGTGAAGGTGGCAGGCGCTCAACTCGCTTGATTTAGTAAGTAAATTAAGACGGTGACCTTTGCTCGTTTATTGTTAATTTTGTGTTTTTCATCTTTTTTTGCAATAGAATGAAACAAAAGAAAATTTTTTTTTTAAAATCGTGCCCATTTGCTTTAAGTGCGATTCGATCGAAAAGCTCAATTTTTCGAGACACTTTTATTTTGATTACCCATTCAGTGACTCTGAATTGCGAAGGTAACATAACTGGTAAGGTCACACACAAACTGAATACCTTCTCTTCTGCGTCATCGTGCTCCTCATATTAATACTATGGTCTATAAAGCTCATGATAAAATATATATTTTTTAATTAAGAGGATGATACACTTGACCCCTATCTGAAGGACTGGCAAGTTACAGCTACAGGGAGTCCTTTGCCTAGCAATGGGACAAGCCGGGCTAAAAAATAATAATAATAAGAGGATGATTATTGGTGTAATCAAAAGTAAGTAGCTGTTTATTATTGCAAAGCTCTTTTTCAAGCTACTCGTCACCTATCATTCCATGAGATGAAAACTAAGGCGTTACTCCGCGACGGACAAAGCAAAAGTCCTTTGAGGATCAACTCGGTGCGGTGCTGTTTCCACGAAATTCGGAGGATTTTGTGCCATATCACATTTCGAAACCGTCCATCCTTTTCAGAAGCCGACCTTTCAATGTCCTAGTTTCTGAGGCATATGGAATAATTGAGAAGATTTGGGTCCGCAAGAGTTTTCGTATTCGTTTTGCGATTAAATAAGCTGTTTTTACAGATATTTTCAAGCATTGCCAGTGCGGATTTGGTCCACCTACAAAGAAAAAGTAATTGATCTGTGTGATATTAGTAGGTATGTTTACCTGGGGCCCAAGTCTGCTAATTTACGAATGGCATAATTGAATCGCAATTGGAATGCATTGTAATTGTTTGACACATTTGGTATTAAATGAGTAAGAGAATACCAAATGTGTCAAACAATTACAATGCGATCCAATTGCGATTCAATTATGCCATTCGTAAATTTGCAGACTTGGGCCCCTGGTAGGTTAGTACATAAATAAAAAATAGGGCAGTACATTAATACAGTAAATAAAAAACAATAAAATATTAAGCTAGAGCTACAGATTTAATTTAATTTTTTTATGTTAAAATAAAGAAACTAAAATTGGTCAAACATATCCACAAAAATACCGTTAATCGTGGTCAATCGACCAAGACCGCGCAATTGAACTCTGACACATTGAGATATCACAGGATACCTAGGTTAGGTTACCTTTACGTTACACGTGACTTTTCATTCGCCCGGTATCTACGAGTTATTTTTTATTGTGCCGGACAAATTAAATAAATAATGAATAGTAAATAAATTTCAAAAAAATTAAAATGATATCTATTAACGTTACTGAATGATATAAAAAAAAATGTGCATAAATATTTTTTTTTTGTATATAAATAAAAAATTAATCAAATATAGGCAATGTAGTAAAAGCCATGGACTTGGTCTTGCTAGTTCCACCAGATAAAAAAAAACCGGACAAGTGCGAGTCGGTCTTGCCCACCGAGGGTGCCGTACAACATACACCAAAATTAGGTACCCACCTATACTTATAAAAAAATAAAGAGGTTTTTTTTCATCATAAACTGTATATCTATCATCAACATAACTATCATCAACTATACATCATAAAAATAATTAAAAATCTGTTTAAGCTTGTGCCATTGAAACCCTTTCACATGATACCCTACATGACACGGTTAACTCAATTCAAAATTTCCGTATTCAATTCAATAATTCAATTCAATAAATAATTCAAAATCCGCCGTTCCTGGCATAAAGACCCTGTTTTTTAATGATTTCATTACAAATGTATAGTTTTTCAGATTTTTTCCTATAAGTACTTGTACAGTAATACTTGCCAAATTTCATAGTTCTAGGTTAACGGAAAATACCCTGATCTCGAGTGTCGAAATATACGTTTTTTGCGGCCTTAACGGCCGTATCTTTTTTTTACTTTGACTTAGAAGTTTGATTTTTTTACTGCTTCAAAAGACTGTAGACCTGAGTATATCGTATTAATTTCAACTCGATACCTTTACGCGTTTCCGAGATAAAGGATCTTGACAGACAGACGGACGGACAACAAAGTGATCCTATAAGGGTTTCGTTTTTCCTTTTTAGATACGGAACCCTAAAAACACAAATCACAATTCTCACGGGCACCGCGGAGTAGGGAAAGTTGTGTACTATTTTAATTTTGTTCAATAATTAGCAATGGAAATTACAATGCCCTTTGTAATCTTGTCGTTGTCCGACCTAACAACTGTTATTCTGCTACTTGTATTTCTTCATTCAAAGCTGTGGCACACTGTTTGCCGTTTAATTAAGGCGCCGGTCCGTCCCACTCTATGAAACTGCAATTGTTATGTCGACTCGAGCTAGACGTAAATGAGATGACGTTTGTTTTTACCACAACTTTCTTTTTTTTCTCTCTCTCATTTCGCTCCACTACACATATTATATGTGTACTAACCCTGTGGGAACAGAGGCTGCCTCCGGTGCCTACAGTAACGAGTTTCGTCTTTTCACTCCAAATTGAATTAAAGAAATTGGAATAAAGCGAAAAAGACATTCTATTATCTATTATGTTTTTTCGCCTTTTTTCGGAAACTTTGGATTTGTTTTTAGTAGTCTCTCCTTGAGTTTCAACAATCTACAGGAATTAACATAACTCGATTTCTTTATAAAGTAGCAGTTCATGCACTGTCTCACTTTTACGACACATAATGTCTCCCTGTTATCGCACTGAAATCAAATATAATCGCAATGGGAAATCGATTCCAGTATATTTTTTATTTTTCTATGATTTACCTAGATAACCTGAACTCTTTTGGTTTATCGCTTTCAGTTTTAGATATACAAGCGATGCACTGTCCCCTTAGACTTAGACCCTTGGAGCGTTGGTTTAATGCTCTAAGACTGGTCCCACTTTAACGAGAATGGTGGCTACACAATGGGTTCAGTAGCCACGCTTAAAATGTATTCATAAACACATTCTAACAGTAACAAACAAATTTAAGAGTAGTAGCCCTAATAAACTTAACTCGATTCCTATATCGGCTTCAGTATTAGATATGCAATAAATGCGCTGTAGCCTGTAGTACTACGACAATGGCACCACAAAAGTTTCAGTTGCCATTCTGAAACCACATGTAATCTTAATAGGAAATAACTTTTAACAGCAGCCTTTTCTTTAAAGAAATCTAGGATCCAACTGAATAAACTTAACTCTATTCCTTTATCGACTCCAGTGTAAGATATGCACAACTCTAGTATAACAATGGCTGCCGCACAATGGGTTCAGTGGCCATGCTGAAAATGTAGTCACAATGGGACATCTATGCGTCAAAATATTTTAAAAGAAGACTCTTCCTTTTAAGAAATCTTATATTCACCTGAATAAACTTAACTCGATCAGTTTGTTGGCTTCAGTTTTAGATATGCAAGCGATGCACGAAACGTCGATTCTGTAACGCTCCATCGTAAGTTAGCGAGCTCACTTCGTACAGGGACACGTACCGATCAAAAGTGACCTTTGTGACGTAGAATCGAATTAAGAAAATGCGTTTTTTTTCTTTATGAAGCCCGGCAAATGACTTGACTGCACCTGATGTTGCGTCTCCATCAGTTGCCAGCCCTCCTAGCCCACAAAGTGCCTCTGCGAAAAAACGCATTGTTTTTAGGACCAAATTGGAGTAGACAATTCACTGCGTCAAGATGACATCAAGCATATCGTCATCAAATCCTAGATCAAGTCACTATTGGTTAGACCTTGAGGATCGAAGTGAGCGCGAGTGGACGATCGAGAGCGTTAGAGACTCACCCCTATTCCCCCCAGAAAAGTGACAAACAGTCACCTCCAGTCTATTCGTAATCGTCGTACAATGCGCGAGCGCTGCTATATTTTTCACTATAGCGCGACAAGATAGTGCGCGACCTTAAGCGCTCCTGTATACAAAGCCGCAACCGCGCCGCCGCCGCCGCGCCGCCGCCGCCGCACCTCTACGCTGTGGATACGTGACGCGTAGAGCCCGCAACCGCACCGTCATCGTCACCGCGCCGCCACCGCGCCACCACCGCGCCGCCACCGCGGCGCCGCCGCGCCGCCGCCGCCGCCGCACCTCTACGCTGTGGATACGTGACGCGTAGAGCCCGCAACCGCACCGTCATCGTCACCGCGCCGCCACCGCGCCACCACCGCGCCGCCACCGCGCCACCACCGCGCCGCCACCGCGCCGCCGCCGCCGCGTGCCCCTCCACGTCGCTGACCGATTTAAGCTAGACCTGTCTGATTTAGCTATTACATTACTGGCATATATTTTGTGCTAAGTTAAGACCATACTTCTCTTTTTTTTCGTTAAATTGGACATGTCCTTACGAGTGCGATACGTGCGATCTTCGTAGCTAGCAATGTATTACTAACAACAATGCAGTGTAATGGTAAAATCATGTATCGGCGGCGCGGTGGCGGCGCGGTGACGGCGCGGTGGCGGCGACGTAAACACAGTGTAGAGGTGCGGCGGCGGCGCGGCGGCGGCGGCGCGGTGGCGGCATCGTGTACAGGAGCGCTTACGCGGATCAATTTCATCCGTGGTAGCGCCTGGCACTGATTTGTCTTTAAGTACAAATATTAGTAACAATAATATTAACCTACCTTGGAGAACAAGAAATTTTATATTGGTAGTCAGACAAATCAGTGCCAGACGCTACCACGGAAGAAATTGATCCGCGTAAAGGTCACGCACGAATTTGGCACATACACAGAGGTGTACGACGTATTACGAATAGATAGGGGGTTAACGTTTTCCGCTTGTCTAGGGGGGCTGCTATGCTACGACAATGGTGGGTGCACAATAGTTCTGTTGCCCCGCTGACCCGCGATAGCGCCGCAAATGAGCGGGCGCTCTGTTCGCTCAACAATGACGTTCACAACAATTGGAAAATAATTCCGTTTAGAGCTGAGGCGAGAGCATACCGCGGGCAATGGAATTGATGGTACGCGTGCCTCGTCTATTTCGATATACACTGTCAAAATGATCGTGCAGGATACTGGTAAACTATATTTGACGACCTCCTTGGTCGAGTGGTTTGTACACCGGTTTTCATGGTGTCGCCATCTCTGAGGTCCCGGGTTCGATCCCCGGTCGGGTCAATTTAGAAATTATTGTTTTTCTAAATTGTCTCGGGTCTGGGTGTTTTCTATGTATAATAAGTATATATTTAAGTATGTTTATCCGTTGTCTAGTAACCATTTAACGAGTTTCTTCGAAGCTTCTCTTGGGCTAGATAATTGGTGTGAGTGTAGGAAAGTTTAAAAAAAAAAAAAAAAAAACTTGACTTGTGAGTAAATTAAAGATATAATCATTTTTGTTTTATTCAGAATTCGATAATCAGTCCTACCCACACAATGTAACAAAAGAGACAAAACAATGTTTAAATGTGGTTTAAATAAATACGAGTAATGCTTAAATATTGTTCATACGTAAGGCCCTAATAAACACAACGTAATGCCAATTAACTACTACTCTCTGTGTGCATGTTTAAGGACACAACTCAAAGTCAAAGTAAATACTCATTAAAATTTCAAAAGGATATTCTGACCGAAGCTTATCGTTGTCTAAATAATTCACTCTGACCTTTAGAGGGTTATAAATGACAAGTAATTAATTATGGCGCCTTTATCTTCAAGATTATCGAAACGTACCTATTTATGTGACGCTTTGGTTTGTTCGAGTGATCCTAATATTTAAACCCTTGTAAATGTTTTCTAAATTTGAAATACGTACTCATACATAGGTACCTTTTAAAGTCGTCAATTCAATTTCTAATTCGACTCGCTAATTTCTTAAAGTCCCCCTTGTTTAGTCAGTGTATAGGTATAACTAGGCAGTGTATTTTAGGGAGTTGAGATGAAAACATAACGTTTCATATTTTAAACTAGCTAGCTCAATATATTTATAACATAATAGCGCTGTTTACGAGGTAAATGGTAGCTCCCCAGTACTGCATTGTATAGAACAAGAACTGAAGCATGATGACAAAGAGGTTATACAGGGCGGTCAGCTGAGACGACGATTAGGCGTAGTGCTATCCAATCGAGTCAAGATACGGACACAAGTGGCTATTATGCCTCTTCGGTGCAAATGAGCGGCGGACTTCTCATCATACGATAGGTCTGTCCAAGATAAACAAGAAAGTTGATTACAGGGTGCTATCGGTATCACCGTGATACATACCTGTACACGTGGATTAACCTACCCTAATCTGTCAAATTTCTCCAATGAATATTGGTCCTTAGAACCAAACAATAAAGTTCAAAATTGATTGTAAAAATTTGACAGTTTTGGGTTAATTGATCTAACGCCGTGTGTACATCACGCTCGTATCCCGGAGGGGTAGGTTAGGTAGACACCAAAGCTTTCCATTAGCCACGATCATGACACACTTCGTTTGTTTTGTTTACTCTCATAACATTTTTCTTCGTGATACGAGTTTATGTCTTTATTCAGGACAAACTGCATTCATAGTGAGTCCTTCTATTTAAAAATAAACTAACACAAGTACCTACTTACTTCTTTTTTTAAATGTTTTTTTATTCTAAAATGGGTAAGCGCTTGGCCTTCATCTCACCTGATGGAAAGTACGATAAGGCCGAAGGTGGAAGCGCGCTTCACCAGGAATCCTCAACTGAGGAACTGGCTATCTTATCTCTAACTATCGGAACACAACAATGCTATAAACATCGTTTGTTATGGCGACAGACTTAGATAAGATGGTGGTAGCTAGCCAGGCGGACTTACCAGCCCTACCACCAACAGAACCGAGCACACAAAGATGTACCACCGCAGGGAATCGGTCCCGGGACCTCTGGGTCTGAGACCGGTTGCTTAGCCACTAGACCAGCGGCGGTTACGTCCGTATAGTAATACAGTTTAATTATTAATGTCTGTTAAGAACATGAAATCTATTGAATTATTTAGTACTGATGTAATTTGTCTCACGGAAACGAATTTAAATCATAGTGTACATGACTCTGAAATTTTCGTTAGTAGATATGATGTATACAGAAGGGATCGTGAAACAACCTGTAGTTTAAAATCAGACGGTGGTGGGGTTTTGATTGCAATTAAGAAAAAATTTAATGTTATACGTAGATCGTATTGGGAAAGCTGGGCTGAGGATATTTGGTTGACCATTGCTCCGGATGCGACTTACGCACCTACAATAAATCTTTGTGTTTGTTACTTGGCTCCTGACTTGCAGGCCGATATGCTTGTAGACTTTTACAATCACACGCAGCACATCTTGCAACAGATGGGCAGTAATGCAGTCCCTATTCTTGTATTTTAACACACCTGTCATACCGTGGTCACAGAGTGGCTTGTCTCTAGTTCCAGGCTGCTCATCAGATTATAAGTCTCGTCTTCTCCTTGAAACAATGTCCCTTTGCAATTTTTCGCAATTTAATCATGTACACAACGCCAATAACCGTATATTAGATCTTGTTTTATCAACTTATAATCATATAAATATTTCAAATACTGAATCAATCTCGCGTCTGGATCGTCATCACCCAGCATTATTGATAGAAATGACAATCGATCTGCCAACAAAGAGAATGATTTCAAATAATAACTCTCGCTTAAATTATAACAAATGCAACTATATAAAAATTAAGTCAGATCTCAATAAAGTGAAATGGTTTGAGGTATTCGCTGGGTGTGACGTTGACATGTCTGTCAATAAGTTTTACAATACGTTGTATGATGCAATAAATAACTATACTCCATTAATCAAAGACGGAAAATCTAATTTTCCGAAATGGTTTTCGTCTGCTTTAAAAAAGTGTTTACATGAAAAAAATAAATATCATAAGCGTTTCAAGCAATTTAAAAATCCTCGAGATTATGATACGTTTTCGCTCTTGCGAGCTCGAGCAAAAAGATTGATGGCAGCAAACTACAGGAACTTTGTTGATTCAGTTGAGAATTCAGTAGACTTCGATATTAAGAAATTTTGGCGATATGTCAAGGACAAAAAGGGTGCAAAAGACATTCCACAGACCATGCGACTGGGTGACGATTCGGCTTCTGACGGAAAAGAGATAAGCAACCTATTTTCAAGGTACTTTGGGTCAGTTTACGAAAAACCGGACCTCAACTTTTCAGGAAGCGTGGACACTGGCAACTCCTTTAATGATTCCCTCTCTATAATACATGTATCTGTTGGCGATGTTCTATCCAAATTAAGGCAACTAGACGTGCGAAAGGGTGCAGGCCCTGATGGCGTCCCCCCCAAGTTCTGGAAAGAGTGCTCTGAAGAACTCTGTCTACCGCTAGCACTCGTTTTCAATGCATCACTAGAGCAGGGTGTATTCCCGTCTTTTTGGAAGCTTGCTCATTTGGTACCTATTTATAAGTCTGGAGACGCATCTGACTGTGAGAATTATAGACCCATCAGCATATTGTCTTGTCCGGCCAAAGTTCTTGAATCTATTGTGTATGGTAGTGTCTATCGTCATGTGAGTCCGCTTCTTTCTGAAAGCCAGCATGGCTTTGTCAAGAATAAATCCACGATTAGCAATCTCTTAGAATACAAAACATATTTATGTCAGGTCTTTAATGGGGGAGGGCAGGTAGACTCCATTTATACGGATTTTAGTAAGACTTTCGACAAAGTCAACCATTGGATTCTCTGTCAGAAGTTATCGGCTGCTGGTATTCATGGTTCACTTCTTCGCTGGGTTGAATCTTACCTCACTAACAGACACCAACTCGTGGCTCTCAAGGGTTTCTTGTCGGATCCTATTGTAGCCCCATCTGGTGTTCCCCAGGGTTCGCACTTGGGGCCTCTATTCTTCGTTGTCTTTATTAATGACCTTGTAGCTAAACTATCTAGTCCATGTTTAATGTACGCAGATGACTTAAAGGTTTATAGTAAAATCAAAAACACAGTTGACTGCGAAGGTCTACAGAGTGACCTCAATATTATAACGAATTGGTGCCATGCAAACCGCATGTTTTTGAATGTAAAGAAATGTCATTCTGTCTCTTTCACAAATAAACGAACAAAGATAGCCTTTCCTTATGCTCTTGAAGGTCATGTGCTTGAGCGCAAAACGATAGTTAAGGATCTCGGCATCTTATTTGACGAGAAACTGACTTTCAAAGAACATTTTGATCATGTTGTTAAAAAATCGCTTCAGGTAATGGGTTTCTTGGGAAGAATAACGAAGGACTTTCGAGGGAAGGAGAGCCTTATTATCTTATATAACTCCCTAAGAAGTAGGCTTGAATATGGTTCTGTAATTTGGTCTCCAAATTACGCAATTCATTCCAACTTCATAGAAAAGGTACAGCGGAAATTCTTGCGTATTGTCTGTTTTAGGCATAATCTTGGTCGCAGACTCGCATCCTATGAGGAGAGGCTGGCTCATTTCAACATTGTGGATCTGAGAACTCGTCGCTTAAAACAAAGTCTTGTAATTCTGTACAAAATACTGCATTCTATTATTGATTCTCCTGCGCTACTTAACAGTTTAGGCATCAACACTAAATATAACCCAAGACGTTTGCTCCCTACTTTTGTCATTCCAACTTACAGGAATAATAAAGCATTTTTCGGCCCTGTTGCAAGTATGTGCCGAAACTATAATGAACTATCACACCGCGGTGATGTTGATGTGTTCGGTCAAAGTTTAGTCTGTTTCAAAAAAGTACTCACAGAGATCCTCGGTGCTGCTTGCTTCCTGCCCCTAGTGTTTCTAATATCAGGTTTATTATTATTATTGGTGTTTTTTTTTAAATATTTTATTCTTACCATTATTTTCATCCTTGTGCACAAAATTTATTATTTAATATTGTTAATTTTGATTTTAATTGTAGTTATTCGGGTATGGCTTAAACTCATGTGCGACTTGCTAAGGACTTTGGCCTGGTCCTGAACCGCTGTACTAGTTTAAGTTTTATCTGTTTTTGTCAATGTCTGTTAAGTTGCCTAATAAAATATATAAAAAAAAAAAAAGTACTGTCACTATACAAGATGTTGGTTAATGAAATTTGACAAACGAAAGACTTGAAGGAAAGAGAACTAGCCTTTAACTTGACAAAAAGGTGAACTTGATGGATCGATAACAAGACAAATAAAGAATTTGACAAATGTAATTATGACTCAAAGGTGTTGAGCCAAAAAAAAACAAAGTACCTATCTTGAAAAGTAACGCTAACTAGCAGATTCACAAAAAGTGTTATATTCCATTTCACTATAATGTTTATAACTCAATCGCAACCATACCAAAACGGACCTATATGTCTTTTTTGAGAAAGCCTAACGATCAATTCTTAGTTACCAAATAGAAAGTAGACATATTTGACACACACTCAAGGAATGAGAAATTATGTTGACGCTACATTGTTCTTATGAGCAAGCATGCATTCAATAATCTGCATAGACGTCACAGCGACGGCAGCGGCGGCTGCACGACAGTAGCCTGCAGATTTCATCAACTATGCTGTCGACCTGACGTTGTTCACTAACTATGTTTACACCTCCCGTCACAGCGTCTTAACATTGTGATCCCGAACTGCCTTTACCCTTACGTCGTGACGAGAAGTAATGGGAAAGGCAGTTCGTCTTTACATAACCTCAATGAAATATGACACCTCAATAGGTTTAGTGAATATTCCCCTCCCTCTCGTCCATAGTCTGCTATAAGAAAGAGAACCGACGACGATGTACCTACGTACAACGCTTATCGCCTTTCTCATACTAGGTACACACATATAGATAGGAAAAGCTAACCAAACAAAAATTTACTTGACAGCACCTACCAATCAGTATTAGTAACTTATCTCCTGTTCTGTGGTATTAGTACTCTGATTGTTAATGTTTAAAAAGTGTCGGCTAAAAAGACTTAATAGTGAAGTCGTTTTCTTTACGGCACACGTTACTTAAAACTGAAAACAATTTGGTGACTGGGCTTTGCAACCTGTAGCTATAATGCTGCATCTATGTACTTACTCAAAAGTAACTGTTAGGAAACTGGGGTGCACCACGAAGAAAATGTACAGAAAACGTTTAATATTAAACCTCTTCATCATATAGATATCATCGAAAGGTAATAAAATTATACTCAATACAATATATAAACGTACATTGTAAAGATTTTATGCTCATACGACGCTACCTTATGGAAATATATTGTAAGTTTACGCGTTATTTTACTACAGTAGGTATAAAAATTGTGTTCAAGAAATATCCGATGCTGCTATTCTTGAGGCTTACATGGGTACATCAAATATTTATGTTCAGGAACTTTGAATTTACCTTGCAGGTGTAAAATGGGTAAGAAATTGTGATGTTGCTTCGCTTGGGTTAGAGCGCCGCTTAACGGGACTAAAAAAATTGAGTGGCAATTTACCAGTTTATGCTGTAGCGATGATGCTGATGCTGTACCTGAAAAGTATAGAATGGTCTAGAATATGCTTTAATGTACATAATTTGAACGGTTTCAGTTCTCCCGTGTTTTCTGAAGCTTACGTCAATACTACGTATTGAATTGAAATACGGATAACTCGCGTACTTGAAGATTAACTTAAGTAATTTTGACTGTATAACACGTATAGATAATAAAATATGTAGAACAGTACAAAAAGCAAAAATACACAGACAGAATAAAAACAATTAATTTAACTGTCAAATTGGGTTTAGAAATTTATGTTACTAAAAGGTGACTTTTAAAGACAATTTACTATAATAAACAAGACTAATTCTTAATCTTGAAAAATGGTGTTTGCTTATAAAGCATACGCAACTCGTTATAAATAAGCACAAGATATTTTTCAGTCCAGAAAAAAGTTGTTATAAGTTATAAGTTGCGTTGTTGTACTGTACACAATCCAATTTGGAAGAACAACAATCGTTCTTTAATCTGGCTAAAACGCTTAGCCCAAAATATAGAAAACTTACCGATAAAAGAACGCACTGCTAACGCAAACCGACGAACAAAACACTGCTGACCCGAATCCAACAAAATCTGTGATCGATTCGAGCGAGCCGTCGAGTACACGTCCGAAGAATCGGAATAAAAATCGAGATGTAGTATCGTTCTCTGGCGGCGTATTTATTACGTTTGGCAGAAACATCGTGCACTGTCAACATGCCATTGTAAACGACGACGGGCTTAGTTATTCTGATCTAGCACTCCAAATTAAAATGTTGACTTTTCAGTGTTTAGTACCAAATTCAATATGAAAGCATGTTTAGGTGTTATGTTAACGAAGGAACACTAAATAAAGACGCAATAATAAATAAAGACGTGAGTGGATAAAGGTGATAAGTCACAAAATTCAAATTTTGAGTAAATCGAGGTTAAAGTTTTACTTTTATTTTCTGAGATAAGTCAGTACATAACTGATTTTTGTACTAAACTATGATGCAAACTTGTTTAAATTACCTAAAATATTAAGGGTATGATTACAATTAAACACTTGTAATAATATTTTTATATATTTTAAAGAAAAACTGAACATAACTCCTTCTTCCATGAACAAAAGTGAACTTTTCTGTACTTTTAGCTTTTTAAAATTAGGTGTTATGTACGAGTGTGGGTAAACATTGTCACATTTTTTCTAAAACTAAACCATATCAATAAAAACGTAAACTAAGAACAGCCCCAAGTAACACACCAAAGCAGTATAGCCAGTATAACTGCCGACTTACAGCATTTCTGTATCGTTTTCGCATTTTAAGTTTGTTCTATAGTAGCATTACAAACGCTTATACGGCTACCTGTAATGATTGTTTGGGCACAAATTATACGGCTTTAGATCTTGAATAGTTTCACAATAGTTGTTTAATTGCATTACAGAGGCATTATATTGGCATTAACGTTTTTTTATATTGCCTGATGGTAAGCAGCCGATGCTTTCCAAAATAAGAAGAGACCGCTTCCTACTGTGGAAGAAGCATGGTAACAAGCGCACCCATTCATGTCGGCCTGCATAAATGCCGTTTCACGCTCCGCTTAAAAGCCTCGGGACTGGGGAACACATGCGCAGGCAGGGAATTCCAAAGCCGAATGGTCTTACAGAGGAACGACTTGCCAAATCTTTTGGTACGAGTACCTACTGATACTGTACAGTATGATGGTGGTTCCTAAAACCAGCACGCGTAGTCCGGGAGCGCAAAGGAGAGGGCGGGATTAGATCAAAAAGTTCTTCAAAATACTCTCCGTAGTAATTCCGGAAGAAGACACCGAGAGAAGCAATGTCTCTACGCAGCTGGAGGTCTTCAAGAGGGGCTGTAACCTCAGCATCTCCATAATGCGTACCGCTCGCCTGTGCACTCTATCAAGTGCATCGAGGAGGTATTTAGCGGAGCCGTCCCATAGATGGGAACAATACTCCATACTCGATCGCACCTGAGTGTCGTACAGCAAACAGCGCAGCTCGGGAGTAAAAATTGCCTCACCTTATTGAGAATACTCAACTTACGGGAGGCAGTTAAAACAACACTCTCCATGTTGCTACATTTTGGAATCAGTTCCTGGCCGATGTCCATGCCAAGAATGCTGAGGTTCACCGAAATGGGCAACGGAGAGTTTTGAAAAGAGGGAGGAGTAAGGAAGGGAATTGGACCAGAATGCACTAACCTGGGATTTGCTGGCATTCAACTCGACCGGGATTTCAGATCACAACTTACACGATCGAGAGCCAGGTTCAGTTTGGCAACCAGTTCTCACCTTTTCACCACGATATCGGCTTACTTTGCGCAGGATGTCCCAATGAATATTGCCCAAAGTCAATATGTCATTAATATGCAAAAGAAATAGAGCAGATGAGAGCACAGAACTCTGAGGCACTCCGGCATTGGCTTTGTAGAACGCGGAGGAACTACCCTTACAAAAGACACGAATTCTCCGCTCTTCTAGAAAGTGTGCAAGTAGCTGTAGTTAAGGAAGGGGACAATTGCAATTAAGAAGCATTGTTATGGTCAATGAAGTTGCTAATCGCATTACAGAAGCACTAAGCTAGCAATATTTTTGATAATGAAGATGTTAATTGCATTACAAAAATATTAGACGAGCTATTTAAGTGTTCACAGTTAGAACTTAATAAACCCTACATTATTGCAAAAACATCTCTAACACCACGGTACAAATGTTTATTATACATTGAAGTTATAATTTAACTACTTTGTCCTGCAATATAAGATTGTGAAAACATAATTTATAATACTGTTATTTAGCCAAAGGCCAGAGAGAAGACATGTGATGAACCACTGTAGTGCCTTTTCTATAAAGTAGTTCTATATGAATTCACCGGTATACCAATAGACATGATGTAGACTGAAATAGTGCCATTACTTGAAAGTCATTTTGGGGATCCTTGAGCAAAACAATTAAACCCATTTCAGAATTTTTGTACTACTTGAATCCGTTTGCCAAAAGGTGATAGGTTAGAGATAAGGCTTTCTGAACGTATTATCTACATAACCAAAGCGCGTGGCTTATTAAAATGATTATGGTGCTGTCAACAAATAAATGAAAGTACCTAGATATAATTTCATTCGAGTATCTACTTCAATATCACTCAATTAACAAAGGCATTTATTGTGATTCTTTACATTGGGCGTTATTAACGTCACCAGTTTTCAGTAACTGGTTTTAGTTATATACGTTCGTTTCAAAATGGCCGATAAACAAATGGTTTTACTTTACGAATACAGTAAAATGAATGTATATATAGCCATACGCATTACAATAACCACGTGTATTTGATTAAAGAGCTGTTAGCTGTACAACTGAACTGAGTTGATCATTAAAAATGCAAGAATTACATTGATTCACGTTTATGCTGTTCAGCAGTACTAGGCTTTTACTTACCACTTAAAAGTACTATACAACAAAGGGCACTAAAAACAGCTCAAATCTGTATAATGGATTTACGTAGCATTATAATAGTTCATTATTATGCTATTAAACAGCATTAAGCATTTATCCATTACTTAAGAATGCTATTGTATATCCAAATGCACTAAAAACAGCTAATATCTGTATAGTTGCGTTTAGATTTGCAGAACTACAACTAAAGGCTTTACAAAAGCATTTAGATATGCGATTATCCATCCTTTATATGTGTAAAGCATCATAATGGTTTTGAGATGCCAGTATGAGGCGTCAAGATGTTCGGTGAACTTATATAAGAGTTTATACGGACTTTAAGTTCTACATAAGTATACTATTAGTTTCTTAAAATGCTTCCTGAAAACAATTGAACGTCGAGAATGAATGAAGGTGATAATAATTATGTATGTTACATTTCTATGTACGTATGAACCTTCATTCATTGAAAACTGACATCGCGTCATTCGAGCATCATATGCTGAGGGGAAAAAGGTGTTATGTCCGTACATATCACCTTCTTCGATGTTACCAAAACATTTGTTATTGTTTATTTATATTGGAAGTTGGTGATATGGGCCCATACCTCTCTTACATCCAGAGCCATTTTTAAACTGAACTGTACATAACACCTTTTCAACTTTCTATTTTCCAAAATGTGCCTTAAATCGACAGTTTTAAGGTCCGTAGCCATTTGTATCGACATATAACCTTCATCTACGCAAAAAAACACTAAAATCCGAAAATGCGACATATCACCTACATCCACTCACGTCTTCAATATATGAGCATTGTTTAGTTTTGAATAAGTCCTCAATAGATCGTTTCCTATAAAGGGTCTTCCAATAGGCACGTCTGAACTTTGACAGTTGGTAGCGGCCATCTTGTTAAAGCTACATCTGTCAAATTGGTTGTCATTTATTCATTCTGTTTTACCAAATCATCATGGATAGCTATAGCATTCAACAACACGTGCAAATGATAAAATTGTTTCATCAAAATGAGTGTTCTGTTCGGGCAACGCACCGCGCGCTTCGCCCATTTTACGGTCGCCATAATCGTCCTATCGAGAGGACTATTCGTCGTGTGGTGGATAAATTTGAGTCCACTGGTTCGGTAAATGATCGACCAACCCCCGTACGTCAACGAAACACAAGGTCTGCCGAAAACATCGCCGCTGTCCGTGAGAGTGTGCAGGAGAATCCGAGGCAGTCCGCGAAATCGACTGCCTCTTATTCTCGTTGCCCGAACAGAACACTCATTTTGATAAAACAATTTTATCATTTGCACGTGTTGTTGAATGCTATAGCTATCCATTATGATTTGGCAAAACAGAATGAATAAATGACAACCAATTTTACAGATGTAGCTTCAACAAGATGGCCGCTACCAACTGTCAAAGTTCGGACATGCCTATTGGAAGACCCTATAAATATAATATATTTGCCCTTTACTCTGCTTATTGTGAGACAAGAAAGTAAAAATAAAATACAATTAAATAAGTTTTTATTCGAGAAAGCATTTTTTTAACAGAACAGTTGTCATTCTACTCGTACTACCACTTATTACGAATGGATTAAGCTATTATTATTGTGTCTTTTCGTTCATTTTACATACAACAAACCAAAATAAATAACAGAATCATCGAAGCTTATAATTCCACTCCAACCTCTCAAAGCAGGTAATGAGCGGAAGAAAATAAATCTTTTTTTACAATAGAACCCAGGTGGACTCGGGGACAATAAATTAGGTGCAGATATCAACTTCATTCGGAAGGAACAGATAGTCTAAGCCGGATTTATCGTCGGTCGTCCCGCTTCAAACCAATCGAAAGTATTAAAGGATTTGTCCAAGTCGATTAATGTCCAACTATTGTCTAAGCTTAATGTCGTCGACTTATATTCTTTTGTCAGGCTTTGGGTCGACTTTGAAAGTCGTGTTGCCTTAATTATTCTCCATGTCAGCGACGACGGCCGTATTCTAAATCTTAGGGGGTAATTTTATATTTTGTTTTCATCTCATCTGATGGTAAAAAAGATAAGATTGGAATTGTAGCATTCACGGTACTAAAGGTATTCATATTGAATACCTTTAGTACCGTGTTTTACCGTGGTTGCTAGCCATGTGTATCATAGAATAAGTTCTTTAATCATTCATCATCAGTATTGAAAAAAATTCGCGATCGGGATTTCAAACCGTATTATTTAATAATCCGTGTTAGGAGTCAACATTTTCCTAAATTCGAATTCTTAAGCTGAATAATGTGTAAAATAATAGTAAAAGGGACGAAACGAAGTAAAACAATCGGTTTCTTTTTACATTATAGGTACGTTAATCTACCACACTTTTGTACGTGGCCGAAGTTCTAATTTTTATATGAATGTGCAATTAATTTACGAAAACCTCCCCAAACTCAAATATGAGGAAAGTCGACACTCCATTAATCTTCGTAGGTAGCGTGAAATGAAACGATTTCGCTGTGCCGCTATCTATGTGAACTGAAACTTTTTCTATTATTACGTTTCAAAGCACGTGCGAACATCAACCTCAATACAATGCGGTGGAGCGTACCTGTCAATTAACGTTTGTAATAAAAGTAACATCTAACATTAAAATTAAAATATTTACAATTTAAAAAGATAAATAGAAAACTATAAATAAAAGAATTCACCCAGATCATCCTCATCAGGCAGAGTCCCCAGAATACTAGCCGCATTGCCGCGCTGGATGGCGAGGCTTAGGCGTTGACCCAGATAGCTGCTGGCTCTGGGGTCTCGGGTGGCTTCCACCAGTTTTTTAGAGATATCTCTAAAGAGCTGGTGAGCACCCAATCCCCACGGTCCTAACGTCTCTACCCCAAACGGTTCAAATATGAAATCTCCAGTGAGATTCTCATACTTGCGCCGTTTGAGGTTCTCCGCATTAATTGCAGCCGAGCCAGCATTGATGCATGAACTTGGAAGATGGGACGTGGCAAGCTTGTCGACACATGTAGCATCCCACACCAGTGCCCAACCCACCCTTCAAGGTACCAGGGTCATGCCGTCCGGCCTCTTGCCATCATTGCGCGCCAGGCCGGCGGGCTCTAGTACGGCTGGAATTCCGGCAGTGACTAGAGCTCGACGAACGATGTCATTCAAAGAATGATGGCGGGCGTTTGTAATTAAGTATTACATACATACATAGAATTACGACTATTATCCCCAAAGGACAGAGACTACGCAATGTGATCCGCAGGAGCAGTCCTCTGTCATAGTCCACCTTTCACTAAACTACAACTGCACATGTGATCAGCGTGATAGGAGGTGAGCCCATCGCTCTTCTGTGCTGGTGAATGTATGTGT
This sequence comes from Scoparia ambigualis, assembly GCA_963921215.1. NCBI lineage: Eukaryota > Metazoa > Arthropoda > Insecta > Lepidoptera > Crambidae > Scoparia > Scoparia ambigualis. The sequence continues at coordinate 23,024,542 of OY992522.1, read as the reverse complement.
CGTCTTTAGTCGGTTAGTCGCCTTTTACTTTTTTTTTTATAAAAGAAGAAGGCAAACGAGCAGGCGGGTCACCTGATGGAGAGTAATTACCGCCGCCCATGGACACCCGCAAAACCAGAGGAATCGCAAGCGCGTTACCGTCCTTTATGCAAAGAATAGGGTAAAGGAAGGAATAGAAATTGTGAGAGGGAGGGGGGAGGATGGGCCTTCGGAACCCTCACTGGCCGGACGAAACACAACAGCACCTAGTGCCCTTATTTCACGCCGGATATTCTTGAGAGAGTATTACGCCGGGCGAGAAGGCCCAATGCGTGCTGCAACGCAGCGTGGCTCTACCACTCAGACGAACTTTTTTTTAAATGCTTAATAAGACAGCTCTTGACCTCGATCTCGCCTGATGGTGAGCGTATGAGGTCTACGATGGAGCGAGCTGCCCCAGAAAATGCCTATTAACTCTCGCCTTGAAGGCATTTAGGTTATAAGTTTTTGGGAACACAGACGATGGCAGAGAATTCCACTCCTTGCCAGTGCGCAGCAAAAATGATCACATGAAGCGTTTAGTGCGACATAGTGGAACTTCTACTAGGTGGGGATGATATTCTTCAGGACGTCTGGAGGATCGGTGGTAAAAGGGCGATGGTAGTATGAGCTCCAAAAGCTTTATCGAAAAACATTTTACTACAAGAGAAAGATTGGTAGTAGGTATTCGTTCAGTGAGCCGCTAATTAAATATTAAGTAAATATAGGCAGAAGTCTATAGCTATACTAAGACCCGATTTCACCAATATCAAAATTACACGAGAATAGCTACCCGAGTATAAATTTACTACTTAGATTTATCGTACGTATAACTTTTATTTCATTTCACCACGCTAATGTAAGAATAAGTTACTCTCGCATAGTTACTCTGTGCTATTGAACGAACATAAGCGGATCGAACGAATGAGCGTATTAACCACCAAAGTATAGTTGCAGTTTATCTCGTACGAGAGCAAAGGCGCTTTATACTTTTTTATTTTCTGGCGTAACATTGTTTGTTTGACGTAACGTTTCTGACGATGACATCAAAAAAATGTTGTTGTTGTTAATCTTCTAAGTAATTTGTTCTTTCCTTAAAACCATCTGGGGCGTGGGCCTAAAATAATCTTCATCACTGCTATCAGATTCGTCAATCAACAATCTCAAACGACGCGGCATTTTTTATTTACAATATTAATTTGAAGGCTGCTTTAAATGACATTACTGACATTACTAAGTTTACTCTAGTGTAGTGACTTTATCATTAGGTTAAGCGTTGGTGAAACGTAAAGTTCATTTACACGCGTGTAATTAAGGATTTATTCTTAGAATAAGACTTATACTACTTTGGTGAAATCCACCCTTAGAAAAGTAACCTTAAAAAGTAACAGAACAAAAAGCCTATTGGAAGCTTTTATTTTAAACAAGAACTACCGCGTGTCGCGTAGAGGTGAAAGAATATTACCACCCCCTCTCTTCCCTTGGGTGTCATACAAGACTACTAACGGACTAAAGACTGCACATACACCCAACGGCTAGAGCGGCGATGGGCTCACCACCTATCACGCTGAGCACATGTGCAGTCGATATTTGGTAAAAAGTGGACTATGGTTGAGGACTGCTTTTGCAGTCCTCAATGCCTCTGACTAACCCATCGGGGATAATAGTCGTGATTATATGTATGTTTGTATGTAGAACTACAAAATATTCCGGCAAGTCATCGTAAAATAATAAATCTTTACTCGATGCGTATATAAAGTACATCTCCAGTTAATTGAGAACGAATTAAACGGAGGCAGCTTAAAGCACCCGACTGAGGTGGGTTAATTATGATACTTCTAATTAGACAGGAAATCTCAGGTGAACCTTTAAAATTGGATCCTGGGCTCCCCGTCTATTTATTAAACGCATAAAAAAAAAATTCGGAAGCCATATTGTTGGCGAAGGAGCATTGGGGTATTAATTATGGGATAGGATAATCATATTAACCTAAGCTATTTTCATGGAGTGTATAGAGGGTTTACAGTCTTAGATGGGTTTTAATTTAAAAATGATGGATGTTAAGACCCTTTAGTTAGACGCATAAAACCTTATACGTAAAACACCACCTCGAGGTTTTGTGGTGTTTTGCGAATAAGTAGAAATAAACGTGTATGACTTTTACCATGCTATTATTTAGTTTGGGGATTATATGAGTGATTCAGGATACCGTCTTTATAGTACCGAATTCTGTTAATAAGAAAATCACATAATGTACAAATAAGTATAAAACACATTTGAACGCGACAAGATTAAACTTCGAGATCGACGTAGTTTTCCGGGTATTCAAGAACAAAACAGTTTTCACGAATTTGTGCCCTATAAGACATGAAATGAAAGTCTCTAGTTAGATAGTAGTAAAAAATTTGCACATCACACAAAATCGCCAAGTAACAGCACGTGATAAGAATCAAGATGTCAAACTCTGCTAACTTTTTCAATATATTCGTTAGTGTCCTTTTTTATCTGTTTTATACGTTTTTATTGGTTTCCCCACAACTTGTTTTGATGGAAAGTCCTGTGGCGATAGCAAATAAGTACTTATGCATCCCCGTTTTAGTACTGCCTTAAATTTTACGATTTTCTTTGTGGTCCCGGCGTTAAGTGAGGTTTTATTGCTTTTATTTCTAGTGTTCTGTTGTCGCAGCATTAAAAGTTGGCGCGTTAAGGTTGTGTCTTTATTAAAGGGAATTGTCCGACTTTCAGAGTAAATAAACTGGGAAGTGAACTGGATGGTATTACCTTATTTACCATCATCCTCGCGTAAAAGTTTCCCGTTGCGGAATTTTAATGTAGTGTGCATGTTGAACTTTTACAAAGTTTATAATTTATCGCGTCTTCATAAGAAGCGACTTCGTAATATTAATAGTCTGTTAGTTTTAGATAACTATTTACTAAGATAGAAAATGAGTACTAATATTACAAAGAGGTAGAATTTGTAAGTTTGGATGTAGGTGACGATTTTCGGAAATAGTAAACCAATTTCAAAAAATACTTTATGAACAGAATAAGCCTTTAGATTCACTCTAGCAGTATTATAAATATACGTTTATGACTGACTACATTTCACGCAGACGATGCCGCGAGCTAAATTATGTATCATTTAGATTAGCTTGATTCCTTTATGTATCACAGTGTTATTGTCTACAGTAGAGAAACGCTTTGGATCTAGAACAATGCTGACGCGCGTGTAGGTAATGACGCTGTCATACTCTGATAAGCAAGGGTTGGCACAGAATAAGAAATTAAATGTTTGTACTATAAGCAAGGGTTGGCACAGAATAAGAAATTAAATGTTTGTACTATAAGCAAGGGTTGGCACAGAATAAGAAATTAAATGTTTGTACTATAAGCAAGGGTTGGCACAGAATAAGAAATTAAATGTTTGTACTATAAGCAAGGGTTGGCACAGAATAAGAAATTAAATGTTTGTACTATACAGTAACCGTATCGCGAAGCGGTGAAAGAATACTAACCACCCCTTCTCTTCTCTCGGGTGTCGTAAAAGGCGACTAACGTACTAAAGAGTGCACATACTTCTAACAGAATAGAGCGGCGATGGGCTCACCACCTGTCACGCTATGCACATGTGCAGTCGCTATTCGGTGAAAAGTGGACTGTGGTAGAGGACTGCTTTTGCTGTCTTCATTGTCTAGTCTCTGACTAACCCTTCGGGGATAATAGTTATTTATTAATTCATTTCTTTTATTGCATGTCACAAAGTAAACAGTTGTTACAATAATGTACAGATTATGTGACACCCTGCAAGGGCGCTGCAAGTGCAACATTATTATAATCTAAAAAATGTCGCGAAGTTAAAAATTTATCGAAATTGTATTGCATTTACATATCATTCATATCAATCTAATTAATAAATCCTATAAATATAAAAACAGATAAAATCAATAAAACAATTAAATTTATAAAAAATCTATTTATATTACCTCAATACAATTCAAGTTATTTAGCTAAAATATTCAATTCATTAAATAAATATAAACAATAACATTATTCTGTGTATAAATGAATATGCTAATACTATAGAAACTATGGAAAAATAAAGTCGTTATTTTAAGTATGTACTATATAGGGTGTTAGGAAAAGGTAATAGGTATATAATCCTGCGACTGGGCCATCCTACTAAGTGCAAAGAACAACTATTTCTATGGGAGCAACATGAAAAGGCGAAAAAAATCAGCTGTTCTATTCAAAACAGCTGCAAAAACTTTTAGAAACAAATTTTATTAACGTTGTTCGATGTCGTTTCTTTTAATAATCTATAATAACTTTAGTTTTTCTAATAAAACTAATATGTACACGTAAGCTCGAAGATATTCCAAAATATATTAGAACAACTTAACCTTACCTACGCCATCCCGAGGAAATCTTAAGAAACTTTTAATAAAAGGTATGACGGTATTAACTGGTTTAATGACAGTAACGAGACGACGTATTTAGCCGTGACGAACACTAATGAAATATTCGCCGACATCGCTCCATCCATCATCAATATTTCACCCAGGAGTAAGACTTGCCATAGACTGTAAAATGTATAGACAAGATTTTTCCAACAAAACAGATGTAAGTACTTAAATAGATACGTAGGTAGTTTAGAGTAGATAAAAAGTAAAAATGGCATTATTTTTAATACTTTATTATTTTACTTAGGAGGGTAATACGAGTTTTAGTAGATTACGTTTTCATACAAAGAGATCATGTGATATGAAGCTTTATTAAGTACTAAAAATATCATGAAATGGAAAAAAACACACTAGCAAAACCAAAAAAAATTAATTAGTTTCGAAAAAGTTAGTTAGTTTTGGTTTTGTTCGGTTTTGAAATAACTGACTTCACAGTTGGGCAAGTAGATTTAACCGCTTCAGTGGTCTAGTGTTAACTACTTGTTTCAGACCATTGGTCTCAGACCTAGACGTCCCGGGTTTGCGTCCCAGCTAGGTTTTGTTTAATATCCACCTGGCGAGCAATCTTATATAAATAATTATGTTACCATAACGTCAATGTTATTCGCATTGTTGTGATTCGACAGTTAGAGATAAGATAGCCAAAGCTACCTGAGACTGGTTGATTTTTTTTTAGTAAACATTTTTATTCTATATCTATAAAGCATTGTGAATGCAAAATTTCGATAATAAAGATAAGATAGCCATTTCCTCAGTAGTTAAGTTTTCCTCAAAGGGTGAAATGCGCTACCACCATCATAACTTTACATTAGGTAAGATAAAAAAAAATTGTTTACGCTCACACCAATTATCTAGACCAATAAATATTCTTTTGAAACTCGTCAATATGGTAATATAACGTATAAATATACACAAACATAGAAAAAACACCCTGACCCAAAGTCAATTAAAAAAAATTGTTTTTCTCTAAAGTAACCCGACCGGGAATCGAACCCTAGACCTCAGAGATGGCGCGACGCCAGACCCGGCATGCTAACCACTCGACCGCGGAGGTCGTCAAGATGAAGGCAATGTACTTACCCGTAGTCGAATATAAAATAAAAAATAATGTCACTACAGCTTGTGTCTATGCAGAGACGCGACATTTTTTTCTGTCCCGTCTGACACTAACGGTCTTAAATTATTTTCGCACGACGTAAATTCTAAAGCACCGCATTTATCATTTAACCCTTTCCGTAATTAACCTAATTTACATTGAAAAACATAAATTGCCCAAAACGGAGGAAGTAGTAATAAAAAAACGGGCGTTATCTTGGTCCTATCGTGGCCCTAAATTTCGGGCGAATTTATCATTTTTATTGACGGCAAACAAATTTTTTTATGGTTACATTTTATTTTCTAAATGTTTTACGTTTGCTCTTTATCTTATTATACATTATTATATGAGCATCAGATACATATTTATGCACTTACAGAGAGTAGGTTTTCGTTGTATAATCGGTATAATCATTCATCATATAGGAATATACATCCAAATATTTTATTCAGTTGAATGATTTGGTCTGAAGACGTGATTTGACGTGAAAATACTAATATGTTGCCAGTACCATATTGGTTCATCCTTAGACTATCAATGTTCATCGAATAAAAGTCATTAGAGTCTGGCCAACGAAAGCTGAACCTCGTATAGTTATTTGATTGGCAACACTTTATCTCTACGTGTGTCTATCTGACTCTCTCTCTCTACATGTCGTATGTCAAATTGAAATTTTTCTGAGAAAATTGCAGCTGTGTGAGTGATCCTGTGTTACCCAGTCATGATTTTTTTTAATTTGTCGTGTTTTTTCTGGTTCAGTTTACGTTAGCCAGACTCATCGTTTAGTTAAATATTATGAGAGCATATTAACTCTCGCGCATAAGGTTGGCTTAAGTAGAAAGGTACAAATAAGTTCTTGGTTGTTGTCGACAGTGAAGCTGTTATTAAAATCCACTAAACCCACATTGGGTCAGCCTTTTTTCGTCCCAGTTAATCCGCCATATGGAAACCCCACCCCCAGAGGGGAAACGGATGGAGCCTCACATAACCCTGCCTGGGTTATGTGAGGCCTACTAAACACTAAACACTGGGGGACAGCAATTCGAGAAAAGTCTGTCCAATAGGGAATTAAACCACGGGATCCACCCTGACGCCCATGCGCCCGCCTATGGATGGCTGTACATACTCGTACGAGTTTGTACAACCACCCACGACATTGGGTCAGCCTGACGAGTTACAGCCCGATGTTTCTATTGTTCATGTGAGAAAGCCAGAGTGGACCGTTTTAGTTAAGACAGAGAATAAAATAATGTTTCCTTAGTTAACCTATAAGTGATCTAAATTTATATTGTCCCACTGCAGGGCAAAGGCCTCCATCCCTTTTTCCATTATTCCCTATTCGCAGCGATCTAAAACCAATCCTTCCAGAAAAGTCCAACTCATCCCGCCATCTACGAGTATTTCTGGGCCTACCGCATCGCCGGTTACAGTTATTCGGAACCCACTCTGAGGTTACTTTGGCCTAAAGCTCATTTAAAAAAGGTTTACTTAAATAATAAAAAATAAAAAAGACAACCCATAAAATTCCGTTACATTATATCTCAGAATAATAACTAAAGCATTATTATTCTATGCCTTAAACAATAAAGAGCCGACATAAGACATCGACACAAAAAGGTCTACATCTCAGTGGCTACAAATCAATCTAACAGCCTCTGCTATTCTGACGTAGCATTTTTCCACATTATATTTCAAAACAACGATATAAATATAGTAGGTATAATACGTGCTTGTTAAATATAAGTAATTATTGTGCAGTACTGATTGCTTTGACATATGCTATGAAATCTGGAGACTGCATAAACTTCAAAATAAATGATGCAAACAAAGGAGCTATGCTGCGACATATGCTGTGAAATCCACAGAACAGTTAAAGAAAATCTTTTCCGTTGTGAAATCTGTAAACTGCATGAAAACTTTGAAAGAAATAACGCGAAAGGAGCTGTTCTATTATCGAGCACGCCCTCGACCTGCGAATGTAACAGGTTTACTCCGACTGCTAAGGCTTCTCGGCTCGCGTGTGACCCTGAAGATCTTATGTATGTTAATTTTAACAGCATTGCAACGCCGATGTGTTTAAATCGGTTGTGAAATAATAGGATTTTGTCACGTGCTCCTTTTGCTTTTATGTGAGCGATGAAGCAATAAAGCAATGAATAGGCTTAGTATTTAAAACTTCTTTTTTTTCTCTTTATTTTGGCACATAACATTCATTACATACAATATTATCACAACTAAATTACTTATGTTATAGACAACGAGTGTCCAAAGTTACTAAAATAAATTAATGTAGGTTTTAAGCATTAAACTTACAAGCATAACAAAAATGATAATAACAACAGTGAAAATGAAAATGGTTCCTCATACATAAAAGATTCTTTGAATTTACTTACAACGAGCACTCAATGTGATTTGGCACCTTTATGCTTAACTTCACACATATTTTTGACTGTCTAAGGCTCAGTTCACGTTACAGTAATGTGTTATGTGACAAAATGTTTGTCATTATTATCTATCGATCCAATCGCAAATTAACGGTTTTTGTTTAATTGCCAAAATTTAGGTCAACCCTACTTTGCCGATTTTGATTTTATACGACTCAGGGTGGATTTCACCAAAATTGTATAAGTCTTATTTTAAGTATAAATCCATATTTACACACGTGTAAATGAACTTTACGTTTCACCAACGCTTAACCTAATGATAAAGTCACTACACTACAGTTAATTCTTATACCGCCAATTTTGGCCGTATTAGCCCCTATTCTTAAGATAATAATGTCACTAATGTCATTTAAAGCAGCCTTCAAATTAATATTGTAAATAAAAAATGCCGCGTCGTTTGGGATTGTTGATTGACGAATCTGATAGCAGTGATGAAGATTATTTTAGGCCCACGCCCGAGATGGTTTAAGGAAAGAACAAATTACTTAGAAGATTAACAACAACAACATTTTTTTGATGTCATCGTCAGAAACGTTACGTCAGACAAACAATGTTACGCCAGAAAATAGAAAAGTGTCAAGCGCCTTTGCTCTCGTACGAGATAAACTGCAACTATACTTTGGTGGTTAATACGCTCATTCGTTCGATCCACATAGGTTCGTTCAATAGCACAGAGTAACTATGCGAGAGTAACTTATTCTTACATTAGCGTGGTGAAATGAAATACAAGTTATACGTATGATAAATCTAGGTAGTAAATTTATACTCGGGTAGCTATTCTCGTGTAATTTTGATATTGGTGAAATCGGGTCTCAATTGTACATTTTCAGACAGCGGGCAAAATAGCGGTTGCAGGTATAATTTTTGCGATAGTGTGGTGTTACAAATATTTTGATGGGACGTGAGGAGCGTGCAGGCAGCCGTGCTTAACTGATAAAATTTATTTTTGACAAAAAGGCAGGACAGTCTATGGTTATTACAATTAATTAACTTAAATAGAAAAACTAAATCGAACAGCTTTCTATATTTAATATACAATCGTGAATGCTGTTCTTGAATGTGAATGTTAAGTCTTTAAAAATATCAACATACGGGTATTACACGCCGATGAAGTCGTGTGCGGGTAGCTAAGCTAGTATTGTATATTGTATACAAGCAACATAATGTTCTCTGACAACTTGAATGATCATGAAATCTCAGGAAGTAAAAATGTTAAAAGTTAAAATTTAAGAGTTTTATTCACTGTTTCTTTTGATCCTGCTGTCGCCTTTGAAGCGTAACCTGGTTTAGGATAAGCCGGGAAACTTGTGGCTTCTCAAGTCGTAGTGACAAAACAATATATTTAATACAGCTTTACAAGAGAATTGTATCATACAAGCGGACATCCATACCTTACTAGATTCACCGATCCATATAAGTTGGATTACGAGAGTGGAAAACCCAAGGACCATTCTAAAGGCCCGGACCACCGCGCCGGGCACTGGTATTACCCAAGTAACAAGGTTCTCCTGTAGTGCACAGTTTACAGGCTTACAGCACTAGTACCTCTCTTTTAGTGGTTCCAGGTTTTACTACCAAGCTTATAACAGGTTACACGGAGTTTGTTTGGGTTTATAGTACACCTGTTCTTATAAGTTGACTTAAAGTATATAACGAAATTATAGGCGCAGTAAAGGCTAAGATGGCCTATAAAAGTGTTGCATAGGTGTAAATACACTTGAGAAAACTTGCTCCAGTAAGTTACACTTATAATCGCCTACAAGAAGTAATTATAAATCCGCTATAAGTGTCATACGACAGTAATAGTAATTTATAGACTTAGAACCATTTGCACTTGTTACTTGACCTTGTAGGGGTGTATAAGTCAACTTAATGTGCCAATTATAAGTGAATTAGTTCTACAGTGGTTTCTTCTAAGAGTAAGTGTACTTGGTATTATTGTGGACTCTCGAATGCTGTTATAATCTTAATTTCTATATAAAGGTTTCTAGTAGAACTATTATTGTCCAAAGATATCTCCGTGAAGTCCATTTAAGAAGACAATGCAATATTTCTCGCATCTTCACGGCCATTTTGATTTCTTTTGAGTCATTAAGTTTTTAATAAATTATTACAAAAATGGACATAAACAAATGGAAATATGACCATGATAGTTCGATCAAAGGCACAACTAAAACATAAAAATAATAAACTCTTAGTTATTAAAGTTAAGCATATGGCATTTGTATGCGAAACACTAATTCGTCACAATATGGCTCGATAATGCTGTTAGGACTAATATTATTTTTAAACACAACTTAGTAAATACGCCGTGTTCAAAAGGCGAACAAAAATTGAGATGTAAAACACAATATATAGCATTGTGAATGCAAAATTTCAATAATAAAACAATATACTACACCGAAAATACATACGCGTTTGCCGTGCAAACATGTATGCACGTATAATATTACGTGCAAAATACTTGTTAATACATTTTATATAAAATAGATGAAGTTAGCTTTTATTTTTTTAATTTTCTCCACAACCGCACAACAAAACATCAATTCACAAATGTTTGTAGTAGCTAATATTAGAAGCGCGGAGTACGTTACAAGCCTACCTGGTTCTATTAAATGCTCATAGTAAGCTTCGCGGGAGCAAATGGTTCTGCGTAGTCCACCTATAAGTGTATTATTGGTCTAAGTGGTGCTCGCCAAGTCTAATATGAGTGTTTTATTAGCAAAAGTACGCGTATAAAATGGGCCCTTTTCCGTGGTTATAAACTTTTACTAGCCTGTTATAGACCTGGCTCCAGAACCACTACAAGACCACATTTTGTTACTTGGGTATGTATCGAAGGGCAGAACGATGCATTTACTTGTACATATACATACATACATATAATTACGACTATTATCCCCAAAGCGTTAGTCAGAGACTAGGCAATGAGGACCGCTAAAGCAATCCTCTGCCATAGTCCACTTTTCACCAAGTGTCTGCACATGTCTCCGCGTGACAGGTGGTGAGCCCATCGCCGCTCTATGCTGTTGGATAAATGTGCAGTCTTTAGCCCGTTAGTCGCCTTTTACGACACCCAAGAGAATAAAGGAGGAGATAGTATTCTTTCACCGCTACGCGACACGGTTCATGACTTACACCGTTTAATAAAAACAAATTTTGTACATAAATACACTCATTACTGTTATCCCAAAAGGTTTTAATCAGAGACTAGGTTATAGTCTAAGATCCGAGTATAGAACGAAGAACTTCACCGGGAAGGTTAATGGATGAAAAGTATTTTATATCAAATTTAATATGTTAAATAATATATCGCGAGTGGGTTGGCTGAAAAATTTCAGTCCAGTACTATTAATGATTAATTTAATATTAAAAAAAATATTTTTTTTTACATTGCACTGTTTTGGTGTGTGTGCTTGTCAATGAGCTTATCTTTATATAAACATTAATTTTATTTATTTAACCAGACGGTTAATTACTAATATTGACTTGCCTGTTTACACCTGCCTATCCAATGTTATGACAGGAAAAAAATAATCAACCTAACGTTTGCATATTCTATAGGCTTCATACTTTCGATTGGTACCTATGTAATTTATCTATTATCGAAACAGTGCAATATTTAAAAAAATATTTTTTAATATTTAATTAATTATATACTGGACTGAAATTTTTCAGCCAACCCACTCGCGATATATTATTTAACACATTAAATTTGATATAAAATACTTTTCATCCATTAACCGCTCGGTGAAGGTCGTTGTATACTCGGATCCTCTACTATTATGATGACCGCGAAAACAGTCCACTGCCATAGTCCACGTAACACCAAATAGCAACTGCACATGTGCTCATCGTGATGTGTGGTGAGCCCATCGCCGCTCTATGATGTTGATGTATATGCAGTCATTCAGTTAGCCGCCTTTTACGACACCTAAGAGAAGAGTTTGGTTGGGATGGTAGTATTTTTATTTTAAGGCGCCACCACACAGCAAATTTTGTATTTTTATAAAAAAACATGTTGGACATTCTAGAAAAAGACCTAGGCAAATTTTATAAACAGAGATAGGTCTCTATGTTCAGCTGTGGATTGAGTAAAGCTGAAAATGGTAATGAAAAAATAGGTTGTAGGTACCTTTCCAATTCATTGTTTCCTAACATAGACAGTTTTAAACAACTGTCGGTTAAATAGAGGCCGATTTCCAAACGAATCTATCGACATTCGCAGCAGTAATGCGATTTCGCTCGGAACTAACTGCAGCTGGTAAAACCATTTGCCAATAATAGTTTTACACCACGTTTATAACTCACCAGACGAATGATTACTCCTATGTACAAATAGTATTTATTTGGCTTTGCGGCTCTTGGATTGCTCAGTTCAATTACACAAATTGAATTAATCTGTTAGGGCCAATTGTTCGCTGCAGAGCTTTGTAATTCGAATTACGGACTTGCGATTGCGAGTAATAATAAAATCTATGCGGTCATTGTATCTATTTTTAACTAAAATGTAAAGTTCTATAATTATTTTGGTATTCTAGGTACAAAAGGTATTAAGGTACATGTCAAAAATATACAAGACAAAGACAAAGACAAAGACAAAGATTTTTATTTCTATCTTTCTTTCTTTTCAAGTAAAGTACAAACTGTTTTGCTTTGTATGTTATTGTATTGTTACGTTGTTTTGGTACTTCGTCGCCTCAGTGCTTGTTTGGCCAACAGACCATTTGGGTAATTTTACAGGAGCAATGTTTTTTTGTTTTTCTTATGTTATGACTCAAACAAAGGAGTAATGTTATGGTAGTTTCCAAAAATATGGTACATCTGGACATGTAATAATCTATAAAAATTAAAAAAACTTTAAATTTTACATGTAAAAAAACAAAAAAACATTGCTCCTGTAAAATTACCCAAATGGTCTGTTGGCCAAACAAGCACTGAGGCGACGACTTGTCTACCTGTTATTCCGCAGATAGGTTCGCAAAAATAAAACCGCCTCTGCGGTCTAGTGGCTAAGCCACCGGTCTCAGACCCAGAGGTCCCGGGTTCGATCCCCAGCGGGGGGAACATCTTTGTGTGCTCGGTTTGGTTGGTGGTAGGGCTGTTAAGTCCGACTGGCTAGCAGCTACCATCATCTTATTTAAGTCTGTCGCCATAACAACGATGTTTATAGCATTGTTGTGTTCCAACAGTTTGAGATTAGATAGCCAGTTCCTCAGTGGTTGAGGATTCCTGGTGAAGCGCGCTTCCACCTTCGGCCTTATCGTCACTTACCATCAGGTGAGATGAAGGCCAAGCGCTTACCCGTTGTAGATAAAAACAAAATAAAAAACCAAGTAGTAGGCATTGATATAAACATATCAATGGTAGTGTAGGTGATGTTTTTATAGAAGAAGAGATATTGTAGTTTGTTGAATTAAAATCGTTAAAATCCATAATATAGACTCGTAGCTTTAACCGACACTTTACTCGACTCTTTGTTTAGCGTTTTCAATTAATAAAACTCCTTTTAGAATACTTCTTGGCAAGATTTTCAATTTGTTAGAAGGATTTGTTCACCTAATTAAACTTTGACATATTACCGAAGACAATTTCTGACAGCCCATCGTAGCGACATCTAGTACAAGCGTGGCGAAATACGTCGTTATTATCAACCAGATTTCATATTATCACTTTAATTTTTTTAGTCGCAGTACAAGTTTCGGATTAACAAATACTTAATAAATTAATATTAACTTTCTGTAAATTAACAGAATTCAAAGAAAACCGGAAATAAAACTATTTTTTAGTATGAACTTTTTCTAGAATCTTCGATTGGTGTGGCGAAAGAAGAAAATATTTATGCCAAATAATTATGCGGGGTAATTACTCCGTAAAATTGGATTTGAGTATTAAAAGTGACCGATCTCCCATTGCTAAACTTTGAATTTTGGGGAGTTCATGTAGTTTGATTAGTGACATTTTGTTTCAGTTTTAGAACGAGTTGTGTAAACGTCATATTTGTCAAATCGTAGTTTAGTTATATATATATATAACAACGGATTACGTTGTTTGGAAGTCTTGATTTGCGGGAAATTTAGTAAGCTTAATTCTACTCAATAAATGGGTGAAATTCTAGCCTAACATCCCATTCGAATGTAGTTCCGGTTGTCATTGTAAATTGGAGAAAAAGCCGGCATTCTCATCTAATTGTGGACACGGAGCGCGCCGTGAGAATAATTTTTCTGAGGTAAATCCTTACCTGTTGTGAATTTGTGAGAAGTGATTTAAAACGCTCTCCAGAAAAGGGTTAAGTGAATATTGTGAACAGTGGTACGTTGCAGGATTCCGTGCGTCAGAAACATAGGACCTCGATTCCTGTCGCTGCTGCTTACAGCCACGCTGCCTTAACCTTACCACAACGCGTAAGTATTACTTTATAACAGTTTACCTCAGGGATTTAGTTAACCATCGTCAATATCATCTTTTAACTATGAATTTCGACATTCGATTTTGTTTGTTTTAGAAATTACTCCCTGGCCCATAGAGGCGAAAGGCGACGCCAAGCTCTTAGCTATGGTAAACCTCATGGTTTTTATATCACCACTTAATATCCACACTGAAAGAACAAAAAGGTTGATTTTGCACGGGTTGGCGACACATTAGTTGAATTAACAAAGTGATGGGTTAAAGCAACATGAACAAATTGTTGTTTTCACAGAAAAGTTTTGGTTGATATGAAAACAGTTGTTTTTACCTATTTGTACATGTTGGCGTAACAATTCATGCATAATTCAATAGGTAATTGTTGATTTTACTGTTCAAGTTGTTGAAATAACCATGTTTAAAGTTAAATTTACAAAAAAAAACGTTAAAACAACAAAAGATATATGTAATAAGTTCAAATTACCGTAACTGATCAACAATACAGTTTTTGTTCATTCAACAAAACTCAAGAGTAGGTGCTATATTAACCCTAAAATTTTGTTGAAATATGGTAAGCCCAACTAATAATTTCTTTCCATGCAGCCAGTTAAATACATACAACTGAGCTTTAATTGAATTAATAATCTTGGGGGTTAAAGTTACTCGCGTCCGTAGGTTTACCCTTGAGACCCTACACGTGACCCCTGGGTGGTGCTAAATGATGACACTGACTGAGTGGTAGAGCCACGCTGCGTTACAGCACGCATTGGGCCGGCTCGCCCGGGATAATACCACCCTCTCACGAATATCCGACGTGAAATAATGGCACTTGGTGCTGTTGTGTTTCGTCCGGCCAGTGAGAGTTCCGGAGCCCCCCCCCTTCACAATTCCTATTCCTCCCTTAATTAAATTCCTCCCTATTTCTTTCATAAAGGTCGACAACGCATCTGCGACTCCTCTGGTTTTGCGGGTAGCGGTATTGCTCTCCATCAGGTGACCCTCCTGCTCACTTGCCTCCTTCTTATATACAAGAAAAAAAAGAAATAATAGGAACTTACCACTCTCTTTTCATACATGTTTTAAATCCCGGACGCAGCACCACATTGCAATGAGCACGTGGCAACGTGTTCAAAATATCAATACTGTTTATAGTACTATCCCCGTAACAAACATTGTTTGGTCGGATCTAATAATAGCATTGTTGAGCATTATATTCTAGTTAAATGTGGGAAACAATAAAATAAACAATGGTGGCTCATATTATTTGACTAGTTCTTGTTTATAGGTGGAATTCGACTCGACTCGAGGTTTAAGATAAAGAAGGCTGCGAAACAAGATTCATTTATCAATACTGACCCAAGTGTAGGGTATAGTGCTAAGACTCCGTATTCTTAATTCGAGAAGGGGTACTTTGAGAGACTCGTCTCGCCGCCAGGATTCAGAGCCGAGCCTGTAGCCTGGACGCGAGACCCATTCTCGACGGTTCCGACAACAACCTCCTGTGTGGGTCGACGGCTGTAAGACCGGCTGACTCCGCCTAGCGGACAGGCAGGCGTAGACGGTTTTTTTATTCTTAATATTTTTTTTTTACTTAATGCTTTTACACCTTTACTATTATTTTTTAACCTTCGACAACACACCCCATTTACACTAAGCTTTGGTAAAATTGTACAACCTTGAGGATCTTCAAGTTCGACCATTAATCTAAAATTCATCTACTAACATCGTCGTCGTCTCCAGGTCCGGATCGGATCTTCGATCCTGGCGCCCACTACTTTTAATTTTATTTCTTTATAACCCCACCGTTTATCTGGTTTAACTTTAACTTTTTTTTAAATTTGACAATTAGTTTCGAATTCCATAAAGGGAGGTTATAAATTACATGGCATAAAAATATAGAATACCTACGTAGAGTAGTTTGCAACCACGTTACATTATTAACCTGCTGGGTCACCGTAGTACTCACTCATAGTACTTTCTTGAGGTTTAGAGTATGTAATTGTTTAGTAATAAGGTTTGCATGGATTTAAACGGATTACTGAAGGTATTAAAATTATAATAAAATTAATGTTATCATTAACCTGATGGGTAATATTCAACTCATTGTTTTTAGGGTGGTTTAGGATTTGTATTGTTAGTATTTAAGGAAGTAAACTGTTTAAATATATTACCTAGCAGTAAAACATTTATACTTTTATTTCATAACAAACCCGCAAAACTCTGCTTGAGTACAGTTAGAAAGGGATGGTGCTGTTCATCGCATATATCGCCATCCCTTTCCAACTGTACTTATGCAGAGATTTGAGTGTGAGTTTGATTTTAGAATACGAGCCTAAGTCTTCACTCTATAATAGGGTTGTTAAAAGCAACACAAATTAATTTCAAAACAGGTAATATAGTGCAAAGGACACACTTAGTAGTGTTCTTGAAAAAAATAACCAGTTCTATATTCGACCCAAACACGAATTTCAGTAACAAATAAGGTGATTTCTAAACACAACTGATACTTACACCATAACAATGAAATCATTGTACGGTAATACAATACGATTTAGAAGAAGAACTATTGATCTACGGTACTTAGTCCGCCTCTGTACTTTACATGAAAAAAGTGTTTAAAATAAAGGCTGTGGATAGAGCTTGCGGCCACAAGCGGCAATCTAGTACGATCGGTTACGATGCCGTGATTACGGCATTCTAGTACAAAGTGAAGGCAGTGTATAGAGCGCCACAAGCGGCAACATAGTACGATTGGTTACGATGCCGTAATTACGGCAACCTAGTACAAAGTGTATAGAGTACCACAAACGGCATTGTATCTCAATTGGTTCGGGAACCGTAACATATTTTTTATTTGCCATAATGCTCAGAAGACAATATTCAAAAGATATGTATTTTAGTATGGAGTTAGATTTCTGTTGTCTAATAAAAAAAATAACCTCGAAATTCAAGAGAATCGCTACGCTGCGTTTCGCGGTTGTCTTAAATTTTTAACCTATCACGTGACCTACAGGAGTAGGGCAGCTAGTGTTTCTGATGTCTAATAAAAAACTTTAGGGCAGATTAGGCGACGTCACTATTATACCGTAAAACTTAAGGTTACCGAACCGATTGAGATACAGTGCCGCTTGTGGCACTGTATACACTTCCTAAAATAAATAAATAAATATATATACATTGCTCTATTGATGAATTTCTAGTGTACCTATATATACTAGTAATTAAATTGTTCGTTTCCTGTTCACTGTATGCTACTCTTTATTATTGTTCCACAATTTGACCTTTGTAACTGTATGAGCCGTAGAATCATGTAAAGCCTAAATAGTTCTCCAGAGACCTTAACCTTAACTCGAAGCCACGGGGAAAATCAAGTTAATTAAACACTGACATTCCAACCTCAAAGCGCCAATTAGTTACACCAATAACTTTTGATGTCACCATAAAAAGTGGCCACGTTGGTCATCCTAATTTAGCCTTTACACGCTCACGAAATTCAATAGCAACATAAAGTGATGGAACTTTCATTTTAGGTCGTATTAGAACCGCACCCGAACGTGACGCCTAAGAAAGGTGTGTTCGTGACGAAAAGACGGACGGTAAAATGATATAGTCCGCACAAAAGGCTTGTAAGTGAAAGTGAACGTTGATTAAAGAAGTATAGTATTTTGTATCTGACTGAATGCTTAAGGCATTTCGGAACCGCCCGGAAAAATTATTACAAATGAAAATTACGGCGGTTTTGTGAATATCTGATAATGCTATATTTTAAATAACCCCAGAAGATTGGTGTTAGCGTTAGTAAGTATAACTACTACCTAATGCTATAGTATTCTGTATAAGTATGTCGCCACAAATGTTAGAAATAAAATAGCCAGCTTCCCACGTTTTCCAAAAAAGAAGAAGAATTTCCCGAGAAACTTTTATCTGTTTTATATTTCCGGTATCATCTTTACTGTTTGAAACTAGCTAAGTATACTAAAAGTACTTCCTGACTTCAAAGTTGGTTTGCATTTTCAAAAATGTACCATGGTAATATTAGATGCTAATAATGATATTTTTAATCCCCCTAATAACGTTGTATCCCTATTATATAAAACTGTATAGATAAGTTATTAGCGTGTATCTTTTTAGTACTGTCTTCATACTCGTAATATAATTTCATCTTCCCTCCAATTTAGATGAAGATCTAACGAAACGTCATGCAGTAGGTGATTACTTAGCATATAGACGCATTATCAACGACTGTAGCAATACAGTGATAATAATTGTGTCAAGGCTAATAAGTATTCATAAAAGTCTGCAAAAACTGAATTTTTAATTAAACGATAAAGTCATGAGAAAATCTAATAAGTCTCCAAAGCAGCGTGTAGCAAGTCTATTTTTATTCGCCGATGGCGTCACTACGCTGCATAGCAGTAATGCCGCGTTATTAATTTGCAACCTAATGGAGTTTAATACCACTTTACGCTTATCTACCATACATAACACGATAAATATAAAATGAATGTTTACCTACATTCATGGAAAGAATAGGGCAGAGGTGCGGCCAAATGAAGCTGCTATATTTAACGTAGGTCATATTTGATTTCATTCGTCATTTGCGAACAATGTCTGTCAGTGGTATTGTTCGTTTCGTGGCTGTGAAATTAGTAAATTGGGTTCAGAAATGCGAATATGAAGTATTAACAGATAACAAACTTCCATAGTGTGTTTTTATTGTTATGACACCACGTTGAGGTTGTTGTTGAGGTTTGGGTCTTCTCAATAATAAGATGGTCTTCAGGTCCACAACATTTATTGTACACACATTTAGATTTACATTACAACTGTCGTTCGTCGGTCGCTCCGACGACGCAAGTGATAAAAAACATCATGGCGGCTCTGTAGGGAAGTACCACCACACACAACATTTATGAATCAAATCTGTTCAATAGACTTGCGAAAAGAGCAGGCGGGCACCTGATGGGAAGTCACTGCCGCCCATGGACACCCGCAAAACCAGATTAGTCACAGAGGCGTTGCCAACCTTGAGGAACGAGTAGGGCCTTTGATAAACGAGTAGGAATTATAGCAGCCGGTCGGATCTATTTAGAGAAAAACTATTTTTCTTAATTGATTTCGGGTCTGTGTGTTTTTTGTATGTTTAAGTTTATTTATCCGTTATCTTACCATATTAACGAGTTTCAAAAGAGTACCCATCTTGGTCTGGATAATTGTCGTGAGCGTAAACAAATTTAATTTAATTATATCATGACAAGATGATCTACTTATCAGATGGCAGGAACTCAGCACAGAACACACCAGTGTGTCTACCACCTTTATACCATCTGTACTGCAGCAGTTTCCTAAATTGCAGTGTTCCAATTTAAAATGTGTGAGATACAGCAAAATGGAACCACGTGCAAAATTTCGGATCTCAGAGGTGAAAACTTCTAAGATTTGATTAAGCAATGTTGACTAAAAACATAAGCATCAAGCACTGACAAATTTCGACGGGTGAAAGCCAGACCTCGGTAGCCAAGTGGTTAAGGCAGCCGCCCGAAATGTGGAAGGTGCGTGGTTGCCGTCTGAGGTTGTCGTCTTTTTTCAGTGTTTACAATTATACTTAAGTATATTTAAGCGTTAATAAAACGCTAAAATATATAATAACATTAATGGAACCACGTGCATTTAGACTCATGGTAATGCAAGCGTCTATTGACGCTACGATGACCGCATAGCCAGAGCATATAACCTTTACTTTTGGATTAATTTATCAATTTGTCAGAAAATATAACAATAAAACAAAAAATCACATAATATGTTCATTTTATCTTCTATAAGGATTGAAGTTCCCAACAAAGGAGCTCATAAAGTAAAGGAAAGCGTAACAACTATGCAGCTTTAAAACTTATAATGATTGCTGTGATCCGCTAGTAAGATACTGTTACACGTATAAATTAAAAGTTTGTTGTTGGCGATGCTGAAACTGGGAGCCTTTTTGTGTTGTACTTCTTTGCTTTCCATTTTTATGATGCATTTACGTTTGTCCACGTGGGAAGCCCTGTGCCCAGTAGTGTGACGCGTAAAGGCTGATGAGGACGTTTGTTTGATTGAGCCGTGTCGCCACTCTTCCACTCTTCCCTTGGGTGTCGTAAAAAGCGACTAACGGACTAAAGACTGCACATACATCCAATAGCATAGATCGGAGATGGTCTCACCATCTGTCTCGCTAAGCACATGTGCAGTTTAAACTTGGTGAGACGTGGACTATGGCAGTGGACTGCTTCTGCGGTCCCCATTGCCACTCTCTGACTAACCCCTTGGATGTAATAGTTGTGAATCTATGTATGTATGTACTATCTTGAACTCCGTCGCATTACCAGTCTAAAGGCCAAAATCCCTTACACTCCGCGTCGTCTAGTTGGTACGGGCACGTACCCGGGCGGCCGGTGCGCTTCATACGAAAATTTCTGTAAACTGGTAAAGCGACGGTGACCCCGATAGTACGTTTATTTGATGGATTGAGTACTATGATTACGCACGTTTGCTACTTTTCCATATATGCAACTCGGTTTTAGCTACTTTAAGGGTGACCAAATGTAAAAAAAACATTTCGGACTCCTTTTTTGCTTTTGAAAGGATGTACAATCTTTGTGATCCCGGTGGTTTTCGTTAGATGGCAGGTCGTTAAAACCCACCAATATGCATTAGACTTGCGTGGTGGATTATGACCCAATCTTCATGTTCATGCGGGAAGGTCTGTGTCCCGTGGGGCGTTTGTAAGCTGATCATGGATCTGCATTGGGCTAGCGTGGGTGGGTTATAATCTAATCTCCATGTTCATGCGGGAAGGTTTGTGTCCCGTAGGGCGTTTGTAAGCTGATCATGGATCTGCATTGGGCTAGCGTGGTGGGTTATGACCCAATCTCCATGTTCATGCGGGAAAGTCTGTGCTGATCATAGATGATGGTACGGTTGTTAATTTTAAGTTTTGTATGTCTCATGTGTTACAATATTAATACAGTACAATATTAATTATACGTATCTATAGTTGTAGTGGTAGCGGGCGGTGAAGTGGCGTACAGTTTGCTTATAGGTACGACTATAAGATCGAAGTGTACCAAAGTTTAAACAATTCATTTTACTATCATATTCTCATCGTCAGTCTAGAAGGTTCAGCTTTTTTATTACACAGAATATATTTATTAAATGTTTTATTATTTTTTATTATTTGTTAGTAAAAAATGTTTCGTACATAAGATTTTTTATTTCACTGAAAACTCTATTTAACTCTCCAAGCGATCTGGTTAATTAAATTCTTTTGATGTTCACGCAAAGTAATGAAAAAGTTTTCAACCGAGAAAAAGATATTTTAATTGGATATTTATGAAGAGTTCTTCTTTTCATAAAAAAATATTTTAAAGGAGTTGGTATTCAACTAGAGTGTCGTTGTTTTATGCAAAGCGTTTAACTTGTATTGTTTGTACAATACATAAGCAATTTGCCCTGTACTTACCCGTGGTACTACCGATGGTCTTACTAGTAGTACCACGCGAATTTTTTGTTGCCTGTAGTACTACTATCCTGTCTGGTATTACCACGGGAGATTTTACATTACCCCTGGTACTACTTATCATTGTAATATTCCCTACAAACGTATTTCGAGGTATTGTAAACCTTTGTAAACCTTTACAGGTACTTATTGATGATATTCAGTGTTCACCTCAACAATGTAAACCTTTACAGGTACTTATTGATGTTAATATGTAAGTATATAAAAAGAAGTTAACTAACAGCAGTTAAATCTTATAAACTAACTTAAATAATATACACAATTGATTATATTCTAAGTGTACTTTTGTCTTTTAATATTAAAAAGAATACTTAGTGTTTAATTTCATATAAAAACCGATATTGTCGTAAATGTTTCGTTTTATTGTTTACTAAAGAAACATTTAGCTACTTCTAGCACCTTTTTGGGGTTAAAAATTCGTGCAATCTAGCTACTTTTTGCAATACGTCTAGCTACTAGCTGGAGGTAACAGTTGGCAATACTGAGTTCGGCAACTTTTGAAATACCGTGTCACTGGTTTAATGACACTGAAATTAAAAAAACTTGAGCTCCTCCGTGCTTCGGAAAATTAAAATGACATCGCATTATACTCGCGTGGTGCGTTTCAGCCCAATCTCCCTTTGTATAGTTTTTCAGTGTTAGGTAGTTGTTCAGGTTATCAGTGGCATATTTATAGGCTGTTACATACATACATATAATCACGACCAATAAAAAATAAAATTTGTTTATTTCATACAAATTCAGTACAAACAATAATATATTAGATATATATTATTATCCCAGAAGGGTTAGCCAGAGACTAGGCAATGAGGACCGCAAAAGCAGTCCTCTGCCATAGTCCACTTTTCACCAAATAGCGACTGCACATGTGCTCAGCGTGACGGGTGGTGAGCCCAACGCCGCTCTATGCTATTGGATGTATGTGCAGTCTTTAATCCGTTACGTTAAGTTACGTTTAAGTAGTACCAGGGATAATGTAAAATCTCCCGTGGTACCTACTACAAGACAGGATAGTAGTACTACGGGCAAAAAAAATTCCCGTGGTACTACTAGTAAGACCATCGGTAGTACCACGGGTAAGTACAAAATTTGCCGGCACAAGAAATTATGACCCGTGAACATAATTTCATCAACATCATCATCGCCGTGTCGCGTAGCTCCTCATTAATATACCTAATACTACCACCCCCTCTCTTCTCTTGGGTGTCATAAAAGGCGACTAACGGATTAAAGACTGCACATACATCTAATAGCATAGAGCGGCGATGGGCTCACCACCTGTCACGCTGAGCACATGTGTAGTCGCTATTTGGTGAAAAGTGGACTATGGCAGAGGGCTGCTTTTGCGGTCCTCATTGCCTAGTCTCTGGCTAACCCTTCGGGGATAATAGTACCTATATTAGATTTTTGTTTGTACTGAATTTGTATGAAATAAACTAATTTCATTTTTTATTTTATTTTATTTATGCCTTTTCAGTGTCACATAATATTGTTATTTGTAATTTTTATGTTGTGTTTTTGATGCTGAACAAATTTATTTCTATATTTCTATTCTATTCTATTTATTTTTTAATAATCGTGATTATATGTATGTATGTATGTAACAGCCTATAAATGTGCCACTGATAAGCACATAGGCCTTCCCACATGGAAAACTATACATAGGGAGATTGGGCTGAAACGCACCACGCGAGTATAATGTGATGTGATTTTAATTTTCCAAAGCACGGAGGAGCTCAAGTTGTTTTTAACTTGTTTATTAAACCAGTGACACGGTATCCGAACTCAGTGTTGCCAACTGTTACCTCCAGCTAGTAGCTAGAAGTATTGCAAAAACTAGCTATTAGATCTCGATTTTTTAACAACAAAAAGGTGCTAGAAGTAGCTAAATGTTTCTTTAGTAAACAATAAAACGAAACATGTACTACAATATCGGTTTTTTATAAAATTAAATACTAAGTATTATTTTTAATATTAAAAAACAAAAGTACACTCAGAATGTTTACTTTAATTACTTACTGATCGCGAATTGTCAGGGTTAAAAAGAACAATCTGAGTTTTCGAATACGAGTAGGTGCGACACACATAAATAAAATCAAAGTGTGAGATTTATTAATACTGGTTAGAAATATAACGAAAAATAACAAAGTTTTAAGATCATCTGATATTAAAATTTTAGTTATTTTTTGATGCTATGTTCGATGGAGCTGAACAAAAGATTTATATAGACTGTCATTTGTACTCGTATTACATGACGAACATTTTAATAAATTGAAAGTAGCACAGCTTAAATAAGGTTCTGTGCAAATAGTCGTTCTTATGAGTGCTTGTAGTATGGTAATACATCACCTTATCATACGTATTCCGCCTGGAGCCTAATTTACATTTCACTGAGAAAAGATCAAAAAGAAACGGAATATTTTATCGGTCCGTTGCCATTTATTTGACGCTCGCTTACGTTCAGCACAGTTATGTAGTGGTATTCATTCCTGAAACGGCAATAAAATAAAAGGAAATCACCTACCTACCTACATACACTCTTTGGTGGCTGAGTGGCTAAGCGCTTGGCCCAAGAACCGGAGGTCAAGCTTTCAATTCTCAGGTCGGCCAAAGTGTGTTTCGGATTTTCCGACTGATTTTTTTTTTATAAAAGTCGGAGGCAAACGAGCAGGCGGGTTACCTGATGGAGAGTAATCACCGCCGCCCATAGACACCCGCAAAACTAGAGGAATCGCAGACGCGTTGCCGTGAGGGAGTAATAGGTATAAGGAAGGAATAGAAATTGTGAGGGGGGGGGGGGGCTCCGGAACCCTTACTGGTCGGACGAAACACAACAGCTAGGAGTGCCATTATTTTACGCCGAATATTCGTGAGAGGGTGGTATTACGCCGGGCGAGCCGGCCCAATGCGTGCTGCAACGCAGCTGGCCGCACCAATGGGTGGTAGCTTAAAAAAGATATGGACGATTTAAAGTACTTATTAATTGA
Organism: Scoparia ambigualis; assembly: GCA_963921215.1. Classification (NCBI taxonomy): domain Eukaryota; kingdom Metazoa; phylum Arthropoda; class Insecta; order Lepidoptera; family Crambidae; genus Scoparia; species Scoparia ambigualis. Next base: position 22,999,577 of record OY992522.1, on the reverse strand, counting down.
GTTTATTGAATAAATATCTTTTGAGTTTGAGTTTATAAAGTGAAGGATGTGTTTCATCATCATCATCACTATTATCAATCCGCATTAATCCACTGCTGGGCATAGAAAGTTCGTAATGTATGCAACTGAGCCCAAACTTCGGCTCTTTTCATCCAAAACGGCCATCCACCACCTGCTTTGCTTATATCGTTGCTTTACTAGAAGGACTACTGGAGGGCGTCCTACCTTTGTTGTTGAGAAATAACGCAGGTTAATGAGAAATAATATAAGACAAAGGACATCATTTTTTGGGCCTTTTCTGAAAGTGCAGGCTTACAAAAAAAAATAGTACGTATTGTTAGCACTAGCCATTTGGAAAAATAGTTTATATCGCACAAAAGTTGTAGGATTGCTCCAAGCCAAGTTATACAAGTTCGAAGATTCATATTTTTCATACATTTATTTATTGATTCCTAATTTTTTCTTGTATAAACAAAACAGATGATGACCCACAGCTTTTGCGCTGCAATGACAATTGCTTCAGATCATTAGTTCTAGCAATATCTATCATTATTTTATGTTTCCTAGTCCTAGCACTTTCAGAAATCAATAAATGTATGAAAATGATGAATCATCGAACTTGTATAACTTGGCTCAGAGCAATCCTACAACTTTTGTGCCATATTAACTATTACTCCAAATGGCTAGTTCTAACAATACGTACTATTTTTTTTTGTTGGCCGGCACTTTCAGTAAAGGCCCAAAAATGTATGGAGCCCGAATGATCTCCTTTAACTCGAATTGAATTTATTAAACAAAAATAGATGTTTTGTTGGAATTATGGTTTTCTGGGCTGAGTTCACAGAAACAAATCTTGTTGGGTTTCAATACTTGTTTCCTTCAATTAGGTTTAGTAAGTAGTGCGTACACCGAGGCCGCCATTGAACACGATCTACCCAATCAGTCGTGAAAGTAGGCAGTACAAATGCCTGCACTAATTTTCAAATTACTAATTCAGTGTGCGGAGTTCGCAATCCGAGACGAATAATGTATAGCAGACGAATGTTGCCCATGAAAATCGATATGCATTAAACATTCCGATTCAGTTCTCACTAATTTACGAAGTGCTCCAACTAGTATGCATTATTAAGCGAAAATAGTCCTAAAATCCTTGACACAAGATCCTGATGGCGTATATTTACAATTTGAATTGGGTGCCTAATTTGCATTAGAATCTCCTTTGAACAGTTTATTAACAAAGCCCCGTCAAAGGGTTGAATCTTACTATGCGCTAACTTCAATCAGATTGTGACTGACTTATTGTTGGAATAGATTATCTCAAAGAGCTATCAATTGAAGAATTCACAAGAATTGATAAGTGAATTCGTAAAAAATAAAAGTATCTTTTAATTACCTACTACCATGGGTTGTAACGCGCAGAGGTAACAAAAGTTGTAACTTGTTACAATAGTTAACTAACGGGTACAACAGCTTAATACTAAACTGTACAACTGTCAACTCTCTTTTATATTCTTAAAAAAATACGAAACCAAGCCATTAATTGAAGAATTTACAAGAATTGATAAGGGAATTCGTAAAAAAAGAAAAGTATCTTTTAATTACCTACTACCATGGGTTGTAACGCAGATTTAACAAAAGTCGTAACTTGTTACAACAGTTAACTAACGGGTACAACAGCTTAATACTAAACTGTACATCTGTCAACTCTCTTATATATTCTTACATTAATTTATAATAGTACCAAATGGACATTCCGGCTTGTTATTGAAATTTCATATAAAGTTATTGCGGTTTGACCGAGGACCGGTTCCCGGAGGAGTGGATGATTTATGTAGGAATTCCAATCGACACCGGCTGCTTATCGCGATACCCAATATCCCACCCTTCAGCGTGCCTATAGGAATACGTCAATATTTTAATATTCCAACTAGCAATATGAATATGACGCGTGAATTACGAAGGACACTTGTAGAACTATAAAATTATGTATCTTCTTCTGTTCATCATATAACCACCTCTATTGCTAAAACCACCTCATGTCTTATACCAAAAAGTCCAAGTTTCGGTACAATATAGGTAATAAGTTGTTTTAGGTCCACCTAGCTAGCTACTACCACCTTGTCTAAATGCCTCAACAAAAAAGGTTTCCAGTATAGTTGATCTGATAGCTAACTGCCCTTTTTCCACAAAAGGTACAATAGCCAGTTTCGTAGGGTCCTGCGGGATATCCTAAATACATACATACATAATAATAATCATGACTATCCTCGAAGGGTTAGTCAGAGACTAGGCAATGAGACCGCAGTCCTCGGCTATTATCCACGTTTCACCAAATAGCGACTGCAAATGTGTGGCGACGGCGATGGAGCCCATCGCCGCTCTACGTCGCCTTTTACAACACCCAATTGAAGAGAGGGGGCAGTAGTATTCTTTCACCGCTACGTGACGCGGTTAATTAATAAATGAAAAACCACGTTTATTCTACTATTACCTACGACTACCTTAATGAGATCTTAAAGGGGGTGCCCTTCTTTTGAACGTTCATGAACATGACACTAGTTACAAACAATAATAATAATAGACACTAGTTCACTGGTAGATAGATGCGCGCAGGCCTAAACTCAGTATCTGATCTGTTTTTTGTTGTGTTCTTTGTAAGTATGTACCATCTCTTAAAGTGAAAACTGCTTATTGTTCCCTATTTATCTGTTTTATATTACTTAAGTTATTAGTTTTTAATTGAGATTACATTGTAAAGTATTGGCATCCATATGTCAAAAAAAATTATTGAAGGAGCCCATTGAAAACCAGCGTCAGGCTCTATTGGACCTGACAAAATGCTGAATTGGCTACCTTTTTAGCTGCGGCCGTTAGACAGTAATGCGTTAAGTATTGCTATTATTTTTAATAAGTGTTCTCATATTAATCTGTTTTTTATATATGTTTTGTTATACTGTGATTGTTGTAACTGTCTCGTGTGTTGTAGCTAAATAAACTAGTTTTAATTTCATTTCATTTCACTGTATTTGCACAAAAAGAAAAAAGAATTACAAAAACAGGACAAATTATAAAAAGAGAGTACAATTAGGCGGCCTTATTGCTTAATAGTAATCTCTTCTAGGCTACCTTGGGTGAAGAGAGAGAATATTAATGAATAATAGAGGGAGTGGGTGCAACTAAAGAAAGAAAGTATACATCACGCCCGTTTCTCGAAGGAGTAGGTAGAGACCACGCCTTTCAATTGGCTACGATCTGACGCAAGTCTTTTGCTTCATTTTCTCTCTTAAGGCTAGGTGTTAGTGAAAAATTAACATAACACGTTCTTAGAATTAGTTTTTCAAGTAGTAAACAGTAAAATTAAAATTTGCGAAAATTATGAAATATTGCTGAGGCTTTATTCTTTCGAATATATCCGATGGAAATACAATTTGATAAAGTTGGCTCGATAGAATAAATTTGTTACATATTTTTGTGTCATTTTATCTTCTTTTCTAGGTTTTATTCTTAAAATAAGAGATTTGATATTATGAGTCATTTACCAAAATGAAGTTCAAAGATAACTTGAGGTATTAAAGCCGATAATTTTTTTATTACATCTATCATTTTTTTTAAATATTAAAAGCGCCTATTCGCGCCGATTCCCTGTAATATACCCGTCCCTTACCGTCGTACCGTCAACAGAGCGAGAAAGAAGCGCTCGGAATATTAACGTTCTTCATACTTGCTCTTCGGTATAGCGTTGTCGTAAACCTTAGCGTCGTCAATGCGTCATACACACTAGCCACATCATTGCTCATAAAAACGATCAATTCGTCAACCAGCTACTCTCTCCGGAATCGGATATCAATAGACCTGTAACCCTCAAACAAGCTAATGCGCTTATGGTAGGTGTGACCTCAAGTCAATACATTTTCAATGTGACTGTATATTAGGATTGAAACATCGGCCCTAAACAAAATAATAATCTTGATAAAAGAGTTTTGGTCGTAAACGAAAACAATCTGTGGAGAAAGCTTACAATTATACTAGTAAAATACCTACGTTTGTTTATGAAAAAACTGCATTATAACGATAAACATGAAATAGCTTTACATGTACATAACTGTCACAAGACATAAACATTATTAGGCGACTGCATACGTACTACCATCAACATTGGTTAGAATAGGGTGCAGGGTTGAGTTAACTTATATGTTAATATACGAGAAAGGTGTGATTTAACAGGAAACAATTTAATGTATCCTGCCGTTCAAGGAGGAATGCCCGGAATGGTCGTGTTCCAGTTAGGTATAACGTGCGGTAAAATTTGTGGATATATAACTATTAAAAGTTACGGTCTGGCCACAGTACAGATAGTCAATCTAAGGGTCGTCCAAACTATCCGTCGTCGGGCCCTTAGCGGATGCCTTCCTCGTGGCACAGAAAGGATGGCACTAGGATTAGCCTATACCTTCTTCTTTTATTCCACTCAAGGAAAGCGCAACAGTATATACCTACCTAAGTAAAATAAAATAGCAAAGAACCCATCATGGTATAACTCATTGAAAAAAGAACTAATTTTACTCCTTTTCACAATAACAAACAACAGTAAAATGTGTAAACAACACTAGAAGGCATTTTCACAAAAAGTTATACGTACCTATATACTTATTTAACGCGAACGTTTTAAAAGAACAAAAGATCGCTAATATTGTTGCGGTCCATAAAAATCTTGCTGCAGTACCCAAGTATTATAACACAATGGATAAAGCCATGCAATTATAATGTCGCAAGGGAAACTGTAAACTATGGGGAAATAACATGGGCTTCACACAAAGTCCCTGCCTACTACCGGCTCGTTTCACTCACTCCCTCTGTGTCGATCAACAATAACCTTACAAAGCTAACCTACTGCGAAAACCATTATTGTAATGGAATTTGCTGGAATATTCTGGGAACTGATGATAACTTAACTAACCTGCATTGGGCCAACGTGGTAACGTATGGTTTTTATCTTATGTGCGATTGCCCATGTGGCTTTTCACATTGTGTTGTTCATAGGTTGATAATAATAATTATCCAAAATAGTCAGCAATTTTCCTAATGATATTATAATTAAAATATTGTTTACTATGTTTTAATAAACTTTCTAATTTGTAAAAAAGGCAAGAAAAAAGAGGTAATACTTATATTCTTAATTAACGTGCAAATTTATTTTTATCTTATAACTAGCGGACCGCTGTGGACCATGTACCCCGTGACGAATTTTTTTAAATATTATATAGCCAATGTAACCCGGAGATAGTGTAGCTTCCCAATGGTGAAAGAATTTTTCAAATCGGTCTAGTAGTTTCGGAGTCTATTCAATGCAAACAAACAAACAATCAAATCTTTCCTTTTTATAATATTTGTATAGATAAAAATATGTTGAGATGTCTGTGGTTTTGAACTATTTTATTAACGTTGCATATAATTATTTCTGAATCTGCTAAAAGCTTTGCGTTCAGCCTGATCCTAAGAAAAGTACCAGCTAGAAGCGTTTTTTATTGGCGCAATCGGGTAAGCCTCCCAAAAATTTCCTTATTTGCGGGTCAATGGGCAGAGACACTGCACGGAGAGATAAGAACGTTAATGCCTACTTTGTCACCGCTCATTTTGAACGGAAAACCTTCGGCGTAGTAGTCAATGAATTGTGATTTTTAAAATTATATCTTGGGTAGTGCGAAGAAAATGGCATCTGTGGTCTATAGTTAACCCAGGACTTACCAGAGACGTCAATTAAGTTTTAATGACAATTAAATGTCCTTTATTCTCTATAACGGGATGAATAAAAAGAAAATACTTGTACCAGTCGTAGAATATATAGGAAAATATTCATAAATGGTAGAATTGCTAAGCAAAACATCGACCAATCTAGTCGAGTATACATTTTCGAGGTAATGAACCATCGGGTTAATAACCGCTCGGTATAACGAACATTACAATAGACAATGATTCCGCAAAACGATATGTAAGTGAATTCGTGCTTCTGTAAATAGTGTTTCGATATGGCGCGGGGAACCCCAGCCTAACTGATCAAAAATAACAATAGCAACAGAGTAATCGTTTCGCTTTAACTAAGGCCAAAGACAACGGTTATAAATCGTGATGGCGACAGTTTTATTGGTACCCCAATAAATTACATTAGCAAATTCCTAACAGACACGACGGAATGGGCTGTGGGTCAACGTGGAAGACTGACCTTGATAACCTCACGGAAATATATCTAAGGCTTTCCGAATGGTGCCTTATATGGTAGTTTTATGTACGTCATCGTGTCGTATTCGATCGTCTATTGTATGGTATTTTTCAAGCGCTGATGAAAATGTTTTATAGTGGAAAATAAGTTGGTTATTGTTCCTTTGTTACATACTTTATTCTATTTGTTGTTTATTCTATACGTATTTTTGCATCACTGCATGGTCCTTCAACCACTAGACTGTAGTGTCAGTTATTAATTATTCAGATCGTTTTATGTAAAAAACCAGAAGAATCGCAGATGCGTTGCCGGCCTTTAAGGGAGGAATAGGTTTAAGGAAGGAATAGGAATTGGGAGGGAGAGGGGGGGGGGAAGAGGCCTCCGGAACCCTCACTGGTCGGACGAAACACAACAGGAACAAGTGCTATTATTTCACGCCGAATATTCGTGAGAGGGTGGTATTACGCCGGTCGTACCGGCCCAATGCGTGCTGCAACGCAGCGTGGCTCTACCACTCAGTCAGTGTCACTCATTTAGCACCACCCAGGGATCACGTGTAGGGTCTCAGGGTTAAATCTACGGACGCGAGCAACTTTAACCCCCAGAAACAACAGTTAATAGCCACGTAATTTAAAAGAATACGAAAATACCCGTTCTGTCAAGCCTTAACCATACCAGAAACAAGACATAAGTTATGATTAAACGACCTTACCCGTAAAAGAAGTTCTATCACAATTAAAGTAGTACTCTTCTTTCGAATATAATGTGTCTGTGCTCACTTACGGGAGTGAAACTTGGGCCACGACTCAGCGCCACGTCATGCTATCCAAGTCGCTGAGATGAAAATGCTTCGGTGGATGTGCGGAGTAACGAGACTCGACAAAATACGCAACGAATACAATCGCGGCAGTCTCGGGGTACGTGATATCGGGGACAAGCTACAAGAAAGCAGACTAAGGTGGTATGGACATGTAAAAAGGAGACCTCCCGACCACATGAGTAATATAGCAATAAGTCTGAAGTTACCTGCGCCCAGAAAAAGGAAGGCCGAAATCAAAATGGACAGACATTATTGCCAAAGACCTAAGAAGCTGACAACAAAAGCAGACCCCCACCATCAGATGGGATTAATAAATGCTATGAAGAAAAAAAAAGAAAGAAGCTACTACCTCGATCCCACGATGACTACTCGATGTTATAATGTAATAGTACCTAGGTACCTACCTATAAGTACACTTCTTGTTTTTACCATTGTTGTTGTTACTAAATTTACATAATATATAAATATAGAAGCTATTCGACCACAGAAGGGCCTTCCCTCAGGAGACGCATAAACGTAAAAGTCCAGCAAAGTAAACTGCTCTTCACCGTAAATAACGGTCTATAATATTACAGACGTGAGCTAGTTACGAAAGGACCTTTATGACGCCATCCAGAATGGTAACTTAGGCTGTTCCACTAAATATAAGATAACCAAGCGTTCCTTTTAATAGTGTAACAAATTTTATTGAAGCCAGCTCCTTCTAGGAAGTATATTTTTTAAATAGTGAGAATAAAACAGACCGTTTTATTGGAAAGAGAAATCAACAATAAAACTTTAGACTTTATATAATAGCCAAGTGTGTCTTGTATAATGATTTACGCTTGATTAATGCAAGTGCACTGCAATCCGTCACTACAAACAATTAAATTTCATTTTTATTCTAAGTAATTTCAATTACTTACCTATGGGTAACACAACCGTGGTAACCATGTCGCGCAGCGGTAGCGGTGAAAAATACTACCTCTTCCCTTGGGTGTCGTATAAGGCGACTAACGAACTAAAGACTGTGCAGTCTTTAGTCCGTTAGTCGCCTTATAAAAAATATAGTCGCTTTTGGATGTATGTGCATACATCCAACAGCATAGCAGCAGAGCAAGGGCTCACCACCTGTCATGCTGAGCACATGTGCAGTCGCTATTTGGTAAAAAGTGGGCTATGTGGGGGGACTGCTTTTGCTGTCCTCATTACCTAGTCTCTGACTAACCCTCCGCGGATAAAAGTCGTGATTATATGTATGTATGTTGATAACACAACATCAATTTATGTTATATAAGCGGCCGCTCGTGGTTTCACCCGCGTGGTTCCCGTTCCCATGGGAATATCGGGATAAAAAGTATCCTATGTGTTAATCCAGGTTATAAACTATCTGTTTGCCAAATTTCATCTAAATCCATTCAGTAGTTTTTACGTGAAAGAGTAACAAACATCCATCCATACTTACAAACTTTCGCGTTTATAATATTAGTAGGATCTGTGCCTAAATAAAAAGAATTGTTTCTTCGTTTGTCCTGTATGAATTTCTATACCATTCATCAGATTACGACGAAACTTTGGTAAGTTGTTGTGCGAACGCCCGCGTAGGTGTACGAGTTGGTGAACCTTTGTCTGGATACGGGTGTTTACGTGAAAAAGTCGGAAATGGGCCGTTACTTTCGATAACAACTATGTATTATTACATTGACGATGTTTATGTATAAAAATAAAGATACTTGCCTATAATATGATGAATGCCGCGCGATAAATCCAGTAAGTAGTATGTACAAGTACCACGCACATCTGAAACAGAAACAAAGATTATTGTTTTTATTGTTAAATTTACTTATTACTATAACAGAAAGAAAATAAACCTATAAATTAAAACAAAATAACTTAACTTTATTATTGAAATTTTGCATTCACAATGCTATATAGATAACCGATAAAATGTTTACTAGAATAAAATCAACCAGTCTCAGGAAGCTCGAGTGGGATTCGAACCCATGACCTTTGGATTGCCGGTCCACTGCTCTAACCGCTGAGCTACCGAGACCCCAGAAGACTCGCTGAATTTTTCCTAGTAGTTTGATTACGCTGCAAGCCAGCTGTATTACGTCACTGTGAAGTCTACCCTCACATTCAGCGAGTCTTCTGGGGTCTCGGTAGCTCAGCGGTTAGAGCAGTGGACCGGAAATCCAAAGGTCGTGGGTTCGAATCCCACTCGAGCTTCCTGAGACTGGTTGATTTTTTCTAGTAAACATTTTATCGGTTAAAATAACTTAAAAACTAAAAACCTATAAACACCTTATAAATAAAAAATATCTCTAAGAGAACCGCTGCCGCGGGGCAAAGTCCCCAAATGGCTGACAGCGTTGCCCTTTTGAATGGCTAAGCTAACTCGTTGGCAAAAGTAGCCAACCCTCCGGTCGCTGGAGGCTTGGACAAGGCGTTTTCATAGATCTTTAACGAAACGCCGTGCTTCTGGCCCCCATGGCCCCAGCGTTTCCACCCCAAACGGCACAAACACATAGCTCTCGCCAAGAGCTTCGTATTTGCGCCGCTTGAGACTTTCGGCTGCGGCTGCTGCCGCGCCTTTATTGTTATAACATAAATTGGGCACCATATTATCTACACAACGACAGTCACTTTGTTCAGTGTGACAACTGGTTTCACCAGCATTTTTATTTTGTAGTAAAGTGAGTATCAACTGTGTCGCGTAGCTGTGAAAGATATACTACCACCACCTCTCTTCCCTTGGGTGTCGTAAAAAGCGACTATCGGACTAAAGACTGCACATACTTCCAACAGCATAGAGCGGCGATGGACTCACCACCTGTCACGCTGAGCAAATGTGCAGTCGCTAATTGGTGAAAAGTGGACTATGGTAGAAGACTGCTTTTGCTGTCCTCGTTGCCTAGAGTCTGACTAACCCTTCGAGGATAATAGTCGTGATTTTATGTATGTATGCAAATGCTGAAAAACTAGACACAATGGAACTTCAGTTGTTAGTTTTTTTTTATTCTACAACGTGCAAGCGCTTGGTCTTCATCTCACCTGATAGTAAGTGACGATAACGCTGAAGGTCGAAGCGCGCTTCACCCGGAATCCTCAACCACGGAGGAACTGGCTATCTTATCTCAAACTGTCGGAACACAACAATGCAATAAACATCGTTGTTATGGCGACAGGCTTAGATAAGATGGTGGTAGCTAGCCAGGCGGACTTAACAGCCATACCACCAACCAAACCGAGCACACAAAGATGCACTCCCCGCTGGGAATCGAATCCGGGACCTGTGGGTCTGAAACCGGTGGCCACTAGACCACATAGGCGGTTAGTAAGGTGTAGGAGTCTTCGTGACAGGAAATGGGTTATAATTTAGTATCACATACATACATGTGTATGTATCAATGTATGACTTAAAAATACACATCATACAGTTTTTCTTGTAAGGTGTCAAGCCGATGTGTGGTGATAGGGAACTACCATACATATCTATTGAACCCTCATGTATGTTCTGCGGTTTAGTAGTTTTCGAGCTATAATGTTTTTTTTTCATTTCTAAGTATTTTATGAAGAATTACTTTATTTTTTTAAGGGTGGATTCGACCAAACTGGAATAAGGTTTTATACCTAGATTAAAAGCCAAATTTGTATAGACTAATCTCGGAGTAAGTCTTATTCCAGTTTGGTCGAATTCACCCTAAGTATTTTTTTTGCGTAAACATTTCTGTACACTTTTTCTTTAACTAAGTAGTCATCTTCCCAATATCAATACAAGTTACAAAAAACATAATTTTAACTGATGTCGTAATAAAATACTTAGAAAAGAAAAAAGTTATAGCTCGAAAACTACCAAAAATCGCTGAGCATACAGGGGGGTTCAATCGGTAGTTTCCTATCACTACACATCAGCTTAACACCTTACAAGAAACACTCTACCATAGTCCACTTTTCACCAAATAGCGACTGCACATGTGCTCAGCGTGACAGATGGTGAGCCCATCGCCGCTTTATGCTGTTTGATGTACGTGCAATGTTTAATCCGTTAGTCGCCTTTTACGACACCCAAGGGAAGAGGGGGTGGTAGTATTCTTTCACCGCTACGCGGCACGGTTACATTAGTAATGGACATTATTCTTGTTACTAACACACGCTTTAAATAGGTACTAGAGCCACTCACACACGCTTTAAATAGGTACTAGAGCCACTCACACACGCTTTAAAGAACGACTAGGTACTAGACTTCATAAGTACTACTTGATTTATTATGCACAAACAATTTGGCATTAAATCTATGTATGCCAAAGTAAAAGTCAAGTAAATAATATATTATGATAAGTTATTCATTTACATATTCCCTTGTCTGGCACGAAGACTCTGAGGTTACTAACAATTTAATTTCTATGTCAGGTTTTTTACGGCAGCTAAACATTTTGCTATAAATTCAATTTGAGTGCAACAATTCACATCGCAACAATTTGTAACGTCCTCCATAAGGAACAAATAAGTGAAACCTATCTTGTTGGTAAGTATCACTTGTGGCGCAGTGCCAACACAATCGTGTTGTGGGTCGGTAACAGCGGTCAAACACAATGCTCGCACTGGCTCATTTGAAGGTGTACAATTACTACATTTCATCACCTAGGGTTGAGTGCTTATAAATAAAACAAAGAGCATTCAATTCATTGAATTAAATAGAGGGGCTGAAAAGTTGGTGAAACAGGTGTTTAAATATTTTCTTGTATACTTGTATACATATTACGAGTGTATGTGGGATAACATGCAGATATTTACTTTTTTAAATAAATTACCATCAACACATTGTCCTAACTAATACATATGCTTATTATTTATTTCGTTGCTTATCCGTTTCTTGCATTAACGATTGCCTTTTTTACAACAACAACTGAGGCCAACCGGCTTAGCGGGATATCTGAAAGATGGTGGAAATCTAGTATATTATATCAAAGATCAGTGCTCAGTTCAGTCACAATACAAATAATGTTCAGTGGTTTTAATATTTTGGTACCATTAGTTTATGTACTAAAAGTAGCTAAACGTTTACGAACGTATCATTTTTAAGGGAAGAGAGTCTTTGCCCTGCCGAGTGCCGAGTGTGACACAAGTGGCCTCCGTTCCCGTGGGAATATCGGGATAAAAAGTATCCTATGTGATAATCCAGGTTATAAACTATCTGTATGCCGAATTTCATCCAAATCCATTCAGTAGTTTTTACGTGAAAGAGTAACAAACATCCATCCATACTTACAAACTTTCGCGTTTATAATATTGGTAGGATTTTCGGTTCCATAATATTTAGGTGAAAAGTTGTAATTGTAATTACAACATTTCATTAAAACTAATACACGAAGGTATACAAAAAGATTTTATTAAAACTAATACACACCCAATTGTCATTTCAAACTAAAAGAGCTAATAGTCTAAGATCCGAGTATAGAACGTCCTTCACCGAGAAGGTTAATGGATGAAAAGTATTTTATATCAAATTTAATATGTTAAATAATATATCGCGAGTGGGTTGGCTAAAAATTTCAGTCCAGTACCATTAATGATTATTTTAATATTAAAAAAAATATTTTTTTTTACATTGCACTGGTTTGGTGTGTGTGTGTTTGTAATGAGCTTATCTTTATATAAACATAAATTTTATTTATTTATCCAGACGGTTTCAAATTACTAATATTGACTTGCCTGTTTACACCTGCCTACCCAATGTTATGACAGGAAAAAAATAGTCAACCTAACGTTTGCATATTATAGAGGCTTCATACTTTCGATTGGTACCTATGTAATTTATCTATTATCGAAACAAGTGCAATATTTAAAAAAAAATATTTTTAAATATTTAATTAATCATATAGGTACTGGACTGAAATTTTTCAGCCAACCCACTCGCAATATAGTTTTTAACACATTAAATTTGATATAAAATACTTTTAATCCATTAACTGCTCGGTAAAGGTCGTTGTATACTCGGATCCTCTACTATAAAGAAAAACGATTGAATCGCCGAGCTGAAAACTTACATTTGCATGTACCCCGCACTAACTATGGCAAGAAAAACATAAGCTTTGAAAGGGCACATATTTATAATTGTTTGCCTAAAGACATTAAGGACACAGTCAGCTTAGCTATATTTAAGAAAAGATTAAAAACCTACATAACTAGCAATATTAGCCAATAAAAGTTATTATTTAGCTATACAAATTAAGATAAATTAAGGCAGATTTTCAGTTTGTTGATTTTATTTATCTTCTAGTAAAATTTACATATCATACAAAATAATATGTCAAAAGTAGAAAAACCGTTACTTTAAAAAAAAAACTAGATTAAGTGCATGGTTTATCTCAGTAAGTGAAATGTAAACTTATGAGTTAAATAAATTTTTTAACCTCATTTCACCGAATAAATGCACCAAATCTTCATGTAAAAATAATACATGATAGAAGTGTATAACATTAGTTGGTGCTGACAGGATACATTAAATGAATTGGCAAATTGATTGATCCTCTCCGGAGCGATAGAACCATTATTCAAATGTCGGGTGGAATGAAGCAATTACCTTTATTGGGTTATAAAGCACTGGGTACACCGTTTAAAAGGACGCACCGAATTTCTTAATTGAAAAATAATGGCGTGGTAATTAAAGATTGACCGACCAGCCTCATGTCTGCCTGTTTCACACAAGTAAATAATAACAAAAATTAAAAAAATATACTTTTCCGGATAACGGATAAAACATACTTTTTATACAAAGAAAACACCCATTTCTAAATTGACCCGACTGGGTATCGAACCCGGGCCATCAGATATGGCGACGCCAGAACCGGCGTGCTATTAACCACACGACTACGGAGGTCGTCGAGGATAAGATAAGATAGTAGGATAGATATTGATGATTAATACCTCAACAAAAATGTGGTGGCGAAACGGTGAAACACTCGGCCCGATAGCCTTATTATGTCTTTGATTCTATTCCAGAATCGGGCAAAAGTGTGTTTTGAATGTTCGATGCACATCCCGGGTTTGCGATCACTAATCTGCATGTGGAAAAAGTGGTAATTAAGGCGATAGGCATTTGTAGCGATTACTTGAAATAACAATATAAAATAACTAAATTATCTAAGTACATACATTATCCAAGTACGTACATATTCTTATATCTTAATTCTTTGGTAGCGATTAACTAACATATATTCGCGGGGTAAGTGTAAACTTTGGTTATTTTCAGGAGAGTTTTTGTTACAATCGTTTTCAAGCCACTGTATTTAATTTATACTACCTCAGCACAGAATAGGCAGTAACACGTACTCACAGAAGTTGCACTCCTGTCGTCTTGAAAACTCCCGCTACTACGAGCACAGAACAGTTTAGCTTTCTTTATCTATTCGAGTATAATCACACTATAATAGTCAACAACATTAGTTCGGTAAACCAACATAGCGTGTGTATACTAAATTGCACTTAACTACCTGTCCCCGAGAGTTAATATACTTTATATCGATTATTCTCTAACATACCACTGATCGGAGCGATACATCTGCCATTAACTAAATTGGTTAGCTCACAAAAACAAAGTTTTAAAATGATAATTACTTTTTTCTTACATAATGGATTAGACATTCAGCCAGTGTCAAGTAAGAGAAATAATAGGAAATATTTTCTTTCCTTAATGTATGATAGTGAGTGATAATGTGGATGGAAATTACGACTTAATCGTGTTTAGATGATCGAATCCTTATTGTATTGAATTAATTATAAGAAAACAGGGGGGCCATGATTCAATTTAGTGCCTAAGCTTATTGGTACATTTTAAGCAGCTACGCAAACGTGTATTATCGAAACGCAGGAAAAGTCTCTGAGACACGTTAGAAGGCGATTGAATGAAACAGAATCGAAATACATAGCGCGGGCGTGCGCACGCGTACGTATCAACTAAAATGAGAACGTTATACACTATTATCATGATATAATTATTATCATCATACAATGAATCCTTAAATGAATTAAAAATATATTTATACAAATTAAATAATTATTAAACAATTTTATAAAAATATATTTTTTATATATAAACGTAAGTATGACTTTCGAAGTTACCTAATTACCACTTCTGTCTTATCGTCTCTCCCCAGATTTTATGAGCATAGCTGTTAACGTGGCCACTACGATACCATTAGCGGTCACATGCACCTTACCGGCTGAGAAATACCCGCAATTACGGTCTCAACTATGCTCCAGGGACCAGGTGGGCATGATTTGTGGGGGTTGAATAACATTAGGTTTTACAGAACCCACGATATTTTAACATCAAACATTTGTTTCATTCAATATATATGTGGTGCGTGAAGAAAAAGAATCACATTGGCAACGATATCGAACGAGGGATCGCTTACGGCTACCACCGCGAACAACGGCTTCACGTGCCTTTCGAAGAATGGAGGGGCTCGAGATGTTTTTAATTTTAGTCACCTATCTATAGTGCGTGCGCAAAAGTTTCAAAGTTCAAAAGTTTTTCTCTTTCAAATAGTGAAGAAAACTTGCACTCAGAGGTGAAATTTGCTAACGGTAGTCGTAGCACGTCGTCAATAATTTGGTAAATCCTTCCAAGGGTATATTTTTACGATTTGCTTAACGCAGCTACCAATATCTGAGAAAACCTTATATCGGCTACTAACTATTGAATTTCTATTGTGCCTATGGTTTTACAGCAGCTGGCAGGTTAAGATTAAATAATAATCGTAAAACATGAAATTTTATTTATTTCGTCTTCCAACTATTGTAGTATATTGTTTTAAGCGCTTTGATACATACAGAATTTTTCTTTATGTGCACATATTTTTTTAAATTATTGAGGTACTTATTAACCCCATAAGCCCCAAGCGGCCATATTTGATCGCACCTAAAAAACTCGCTATTCCGTCAGACCCCAATGGCCGCGCTGGCCGCGCTCTCCATTTGACTTTGTACCATGTTTTGATACACTTAGAGATTACTTTAGTATGAACAAGGTCGATTATTTCGGTTCTGTGGAACATCTTATGCATCGTGAACGTAAAATTTAACATGAACTGCGTTCTATATATATATTTTTTTCCATTTCCGCAAATTTAAATTCCCGCACCTGCATCGCACCTGCTGTTAAAATTTTAGACATTTTGTTGCCAAGACTGAGAGGCTAAACTAGAGCTAAAGATTTTTTTTATAGGTGAAAAATAAAGAAACTAAAATTGATCAAACATATCCACAAAAATACCGTTAATCATGGTCAATCGACCCAGGACCGCGCAATTGAACTCTGACACATTACGATACCACAGGATACCTAGGTTAGGTTACCTTTACGTTACACATGACCTTTCGTTTGCCCGGTATCCACGAGCCATTTTTTATTGTGACGGACAAATTAAATAAATACTTAATAATTAATAATAAAAAATATATATATTTAAATGATGTTTAAATATATATGTTTAAAGATGATTAACGTTACTGAATGATATAAAAAAATCTTGTGTAGACATTAAAATAAATGCTGAAAGTCTCACTACTTACAGGACAACAACATGAACAGTAACATTGGGCTCACGGATACAATACAAGTTGGTAATAGGTAAAGGTTACATTTACAATCAATAAGATTGTAGTGATAGTCACTACACAACTTTTCACATTACCACACTTGTCTTACATACTCGTCTGAGATGTCTGCTTCACAATTTACTTTTTCATGTTGACTGCGCGACCCTCGCAGCATCCAAACTATTAGCATAGAACTTAAGTGACAGTGTAATTGCAGCTGCAGCGGCCAAAGTGGTCCACTAGGCACGTGTTCCACTAATTTGCTATGCAGCTAGCGAGCCATATGTTACGTTTACCGCTTACTTGCGCAATTGGTTGGGCTCATATCGGATTTTGAATGGAATTCCTATCTCGCTTTAATAAAGCAGTCGTTGTTTTATGAAATCGCAATTAAGATTAAATAAAAAAAGCTAGGCTACGTATTTAATACGTTTGTTGATTGCAAAAAATAAAGGGTTGTGAACACAAACACAAAAGTTCTATAATTCTAAGAAATTTATATCGAGCCCTGTCGCGCAGAGGCAAATCAAAAGAATACTATTACTACCACCCCCTCTCTTCCCTTTGGTGTCGTAAAAGGCGACTAACGGACTAAAGACTGCACATACATCCAACAACTTAGAGCGGCGATGGGCTCACTACCTGTCTCGCTGAGCACATGTGCAGTCGCTATTTGGTGTAAAGTGAACTATGGTGAGTGCTGCTTTTGCGGTCCTCATTGCATAGTCTCTGACTAACCCTTTGAGGATAATAGTCGTGATTATATGTGATGTGTGATGTGATGTGATGTTTTATTAGAGCCCTTAATTTGGCCCTTAAATACTTGCACGGGTGATACCAACCAAGTAATTACTCTATCCCGATTGCATCAAGCATTACTGATCCTCGTTAATCCATACTACGATAAACCAGCCCGGCATATTAAAACTCCCTCCAGTGGCAATAATAAATGTGTCAGTGTCCAAAGTATTAAAAAATAATTATAAATGTTAAGTTTTGTAAAAATTCTGTTTGCATTAAATGATTAACACAATACCCAGGGGAAACTGTAATTGCAGTTGCAGTGACCGAGCCAGTCGCCGGCCGGCAAGCGCCGGGTAATTTCCTACACAGTTAGCCCGTCTGTTTCATATACTTTTGTAATTAGCCGGGCTTATTTTGCATCGTGTGCTAGTACCAGCTCAATTTATTTTATTACATACCTACATACATACATACATATAATCACGATTATTATCCTCGAAGGGTTAGTCAGAGACTAGGAAATGAGGACAGCGAAAGCAGTCCTCTACTATAGTCCACTTTTCACCAAATAGCGACTGCACGTGCTTAGCGTGACAGGTGGTGAGCCCATCGCCGCTCTATGCTGTTAGAAGCATGTGCAGTCTTTAGTCCGTCAGTCGCTTTTTACGACACTTATAGGAAGAGAGGGGAGAATACTATATTCTTTCACTACGCGACATGATTAAGATAATTTTACTAATGAACAATATTTTCACATCTCCTTCAGAAAGCTGTTGTTTAGAGTTGAATATGTTCTAATTGATTACCTTTTATAAAAGAGATAACAGATAATCCTACTAATATTATAAACGCGAAAGTTTGTAAGTATGGATTTGTTACTCTTTCACGTAAAAACTACTGAATGGATTTAGATGAAATTTGGCATACAGATAGTTTATAACCTGGATTACACATAAGATACTTTTTATCGATATTCCCACGGGAACGGGAACCACGAGGGGGAAACCGCGAGCGGCCGCTTGTATATTATATTCAGAAGCATCGTGGCGTCGCGTCGTTCACAGCCGAGCGGCTGAATGATCGGGTTCAATGCGAGAAATCGAATCGTAGTTCAAAGTTCTAACCCCATACATCCGTTAGACAAGAGGTAAATCTATAACTAATGCAAAATCGGCTTTTCGCATGGGTTCAAAGTAGGTACCATTGTATATATTAATGTTGTGTTAATAGCGTATTGCTGAGCTGTGTGCTACCTCTCCGGGAAAGGGCAGTGATGTATTAATGGGAACAAACTCAATTCTTTACAGTAACCACTTATTAAAATTACATCGAACTATTTTACTTTTACCGTACGATAGCGTACCGTATAGTAGGTACTAGTGCTGGGGCACGGTCACTTAAGGGATGTGATAATCGATTGATCTATTTTTAGTGTAACATTAATATTAACTATTTATGAAATATATTACAAGAAATATATCCTACTAATATTATAAACGCGAAAGTTTGTAAGTATGGATGGATGTTTGTTACTCTTTCACGTAAAAACTACTGAATGGATTTGTATGAAATTCGGCATACAGATAGTTTATAACCTGGATTAACACATAGGATACTTTTTATCCAGATATTCCCACGGGAACCACGCGGGTAAAACCGCGAGCGGCCGCTAGTACATACATATTTTGTACTATTACAAAGCTATTACTAACCGTGTCGTGTAGCGGTAAAACAATACTACCACCCCCTCTCTTCCCCTGGGTGTCGACAAAGACGACTAACAGTCGCTATTTTGGTGAAAAGTGGACTATGGTAGAGGACTGCTTTTGCGGTCCTCATTGCCTAGTCTCTGACTAACCCTTCGGGGATAACAGTCGTAATTTTATGTATGTATTACAAAGCTAACAAATACTAAATAATTAAAAACACCGATAAAATAATCTGCCATGTGACGCCGTTACACATTCCACGCTCTAGGCACGTATCCCCATCATCATACATATCCCAGGTGACACCTTGATTACTTTTGCAGCAGGAGCAGTTT
The DNA here is from genome assembly GCA_963921215.1 of Scoparia ambigualis. Lineage (NCBI taxonomy): Eukaryota > Metazoa > Arthropoda > Insecta > Lepidoptera > Crambidae > Scoparia > Scoparia ambigualis. The sequence goes on along the minus strand of OY992522.1, from coordinate 22,980,167 downwards.
GCGGAATCTCCAAGGCTGTTACGCCGTTAATTTCCCATGCATTAAGAGGCCTATTAGGAGGGTATGCTATTTGTATAATAGCTTGCTAGCTAATGCCTATGCTGACAACTCATGTATAGGAGTATCCAAGTACCTACATCGTTATGTTTAGACTAAAGTACAAAATTTATTGAAGAAATTTAACTATTTCTTGTAGGTTGACCTGCTGCAGTGAGCACACTTCTACTGAAATAGCATTGTACTATATTGTTATTAATGCGTTTATTGATTGCTGTTTACACATTAATAATTTTCCTTATGGGTTATAAGGACAATTATTAATGTGTTAATAGCAATCTGAAAAGAAAACCACGATTTTCCGTTATCAACTCGAGCATTTAATATACATACATATAATCACGACTATTATCCCCGAAGGGTTAGTCAGAGACTAGGCAATGAGGACCGCAAAAGCAGTCCTGTAGTCCACTTTTACCAAATAGCGACTGCACATGTGCTCAGCGTGACAAGTGGTGATCTCATCGCCGCTCTATGCTGTTGGATTTATGGGAAGTCTTAAGTCCGTTAGTCGCCTTTTACGACACCCAAGGGAAGAGAGGGGGTGGTAGTATTCTTTCACCACGCGACACGGTTTAAGTAAATGTAAGTTAGCATTTTATCCACACAGCTACTAAAGCTTAACACGTACCCTTTTAAATCTTTTAATATTATTAAAGCGAAAGTATGACTATAAAAACGTTTGTTTGGTCTTCTGCGAAACATCTGATCGGGTTTTGGCGAAAATTGATTCACAAGTAGGTGGAACATGTCCGCGATTACCCGGACAGGATTTAAGTCGAGAAAAAATCATTTTCCTTCAGGGATTTGTGACGGGCTGATTGTTTTGCGGCAGAAGCCGATCCAAGATTGCCATATACAAGATAATAATATTAATAATATTCAATTAAATAAAAATAGCAAAAGACAGGCACAATGAACACCTATTTTTCATGCTTTTGCATGCATGTCTGTAATTTATATACATTTTTTTCGTAACAGGAAGTGTTCTCTTCTTTCTAATTTTTATTTGATAGCATGTTTTCAGCTACAATATTTCTACTGAATAGGTACTTAGTTTTTTTACATGATGATATTTGGTTTAACACGTTTTTAGGATTCAGTCCAGAATACAAGGATGGCGACCACCCGAATACCTGTTTCTGCTGCCAAGCAGCCATGTTTTACATTGCTGGATGCATCTTAAGAGTGTCGCATAACTGAGACTGCTAACTCGGTTACCAATGTCAACTGAGAGGTAACTTAGCTTCCCAATGTGTAAAACCTTTTTAAAAAACAAGCATTTATTTAAATGCACTAAAAAAAACTTTTACTTTAAAACTTTTACTATCAACTTAAAACGTCATTACACATTTTATATGATATAAAAGGTTGTCGCGAGATTTAAGTAAGTAGGTACTCGTATTTTCTTAGATTGAAAATTTAAAACTTAGTTAAAATCAATCACTTCTAGTTATTTAATTTACTTGTTTATTTACGCATATAAGTATATAGTAAATCTCGCGACAACCTTTTATATCATATAAATTGTGTAATGACGTTATAAGTTTATAGTAAAAGTTTATTTTTTTCTTTTTAGCGCATTTAAATAAAAGCTTGTTTTAAAAAGATTTTGTACTTTTAATTTCTTTTTTACTTTTTAGTTATTCCTGGACACGTTTTTATTCGTTTCTGTTCATTTCACTGAATAGGTACAAATATTTATGGATACTAAATTTATTCACGTCCACCAATCCACCACCATGCACCCATCAAAAACGGTCCACCCATTAAGACTGTAACGTTGTATTTTTTAACGTTGTCCTTGTTTATAAAATAATAAAAAATTTATAGCAAACTTATTGGTTTCGTTGATTTTAGTTCTGTAGTACCTCAATAGATGGCGCTAGCAGTCTCACGGGATAAGTAGAATTCGATTTTATCGATGCGTTTTGTCTTTTCGAAAACGTAGTGAGAATTTACCTAGTAAAAATAAAGTTGATTCTTGGCTGTATGGTCTCTGACCGTAGCCTGTTCCTAGAAAAGAACGAGAAAAACGATTTGACATTTGTGATGTCATCTGGAGGTGGAGGAGTGATTGTCATTTGTAATTGAGGTTCTGATTCGTCTCGGAGCAGGATTTAAAAGTAGACAAGGGCGGAGCCCCAGGGCTACCAAGAATCCAAATACATCGGCCCCGGAATGTAAAGGGTTAAAAAAAATGTCGATGTAATTTATTGGTAAGTTATTTGCGGAGCATTCAAATCGTTTTATTTTTTTATTGTCTTTTGGAAAAAACATGCCATGTGGTTTTACAGGGTGGAAAGGGGATTGTTGCATTGTCTGGAGATGAACGACCCGCAGAAGATGTAGAAGCGGGAACGGCAGACATCGGCAGTAAGTTCAACGATTTTCTAAATTTCCAATTTAAAATCTGCAAAATTATACTTTTCTGACCAACCACATGTTTATTGTTCCAGATGGGTTTTATTTTTTTATTTTCTTTTTATAAATGTTCTTTCTAACTCCTAGTTAGAACATTTTAACGAGTTCCATTTTTACAATGGTTCCTTGAAAGGTCTTGCACCTTATTTTGTTCAATTTTGGAAGAAATGTCTCGGTAATATACGTAACTACCTCCGGTCCCCGTGGATTGCTGAAAACCTGATGGCAGTCACCTGTGCAGCTCTCTAGCCAGGTAAAGGAAGGATCGCCATCGATCTTCAGGTCAGTCTCCATATTCGTTCGGTGGACGCCTGGACCGTCACTCGAGGGTTTCTCTCCAGGCCGCCACCGTTCTGGATGCCGGGATCGTCTGGCAGGATGATGTTAGTTTACCGTAGAATTTAATGTACCTAAATGATTAACATAAATAGCTATTGAGATTTGGGATAATTTGATTGCAGTCGCGAATCAACATAAAGCGACCTTGAGAGTAAAAGTCTTTTGCATAACACCTAAATTGATGCTGGATCTCCAATAAAGTTATTTCCTCGTAATAACTCATGCATTAGAATTATATTTAATTTAATTCGTGTAGGTAATTTTGTATCTAGATTAAACAGGGTAGAAATAACTTATAGAAGTAAATCCTCTGATATCACGTAATATTATATGGAATAAATACCATCGTTATTTCTAGACTATCCATGTATTAAGAAAAGGCTTTGAGACAAATTATCATCTTTGATTTCTTTCCCAGCATTCATTTGGGTAAACAACAATTTACCACATTTCACTTATTAGAAAAAACTATATTGTTTTCCACCTCTAGGAAAACACTAGTTTTCAAGACGAATCAAACTCGACGCGGTTGTGTCGCTTAATTATCTACTGAGATCCTATGGCCACCTTCCAGCTCCATCATCAGAACCTAGTTACCATCTAGCACCAAAGTACTCGTCAATACGAATCAAATGAGCCCATACACGATGGGGTTATATTGTTTAATTACCTACTGAGTTCCTATGGCCATCGTTCAAATCCATCATCAGACACTGATTACCATCTAGCACCATAGTACTCGTCAAAACGAATCAAAAGAGTCGAGACTTGATGGGGTTGCGTCGTTTCTTTACTGAGTTCCTAGGACCACCTTCCAGCTCCAACCTCAGATCAGACCCTGGTAACCATCTAAAAACAAAGTACTCGTCAAGACAAATGAACCAACCGAACTCGATGCGGTTGCGACGTTTCATTACCGAGTTCCTATGACCACTTTCCAGCCCCATCATCAGACCCTGGTACCATTGAAAAACCAACTACTAGTCAAGACGACTCAAACGAGCCCAAATTCGATGAGGTTGTGTTGTTTCATTGCGAAGTTCCTATGGCTACCTTCCAGCTCCATCATCAGATCAGCATAATGTCATCACAATATTGCATTGTTATGCGATTTACACATGTATGCAAAAGGACATAATTTTTATTACTATGGGACTTGGTACTAAATTCAAAAATCTTTTAATTTGACGCTAATTAATGTATAAATACTTGAAGAATTTATTATTACTAACATATTTATGAACGTATTATTAATTTAAAGACCTCGGTTTTTTATATAAATTTAAAACCAACATTGATTTCTACTCGAAAATGGTAACATTATATTCGGATTGTGACACTTTATGTCATTAAAAATAAAAAAGTGACGCTTGTCTAATGTTTTAAATTAAATGTCAATACGGATCGTAGACAGAAGTCAGATTGTCACTGTCAGCCGCCAGACGAGTCCCGGCCGCGCTTTTGTTGACTCGTTGTGTTAGTTAATTAAATATATTAGATAACTGTGTTAACGATATCGTTTCTACATTACCATAAACCTAATAAACACACCTACTTAATAACCCTGCGTTCGTTAACATTAAAAAAACCGGAACTTTCGTTCAGAAACGTACAAAACTTATCAAAATACAGTATTCTTTAACGGAGGTAATTAAAAATCTAAAAAATATACAGAATGATAGCATTTAGTCTCTTGGACAAGGAAGTATATAAATTGTTGTAGGTAATTTTTCTTTTATTTTAGTACCAAAAAAAATTGTCCTTTCAGCTCAATCGGAAACCGGGAAGTGGGTCAAATATTGATTGCAAAATTCCAGGACATACATGAAGTTAAATAAAAGCTTGTAACTTGTAATAAAAAAAAACCAGCTGACACAGAAAGAAGTAACATGTTATTTCCACACTGACGGCATCGTAGTAATTAAAGCTGCAGCACACTGTCCCCAATGGCCGCCACGCCTTAATTTAACCTACAGTGGGCTGCTAGCCTAGCCTATTTGTGTAATGACTGGGATCGTTACGTATTCATTAGCCGATATTTTTCTACTAAGCTTTTTGTTGTGTGTAAGTGTAAGCAATAATTCGTATTGCTAAGAGATGGTTTTTTTTATAATTTTAAAATATATTTTACAACAAAACATTTTAATATTTTTGTTTTCTTTTAAAATTCGTATAAGTTCCTTTAAAGTTTAACATTTAAAAAAAATATTTTATAATGGTTCCCTTTTTCAATATTTTATTAAACAGACAAATCATATGCAAACGGTACATACAACTATAACCAATAATAATTATAAAAATATCTTGTAAATATTTTAATGCCTTCTCCACCACACCTATACATTCTTCGTGAGTTTTTTGCATAGTTCAGGAACCCGGAAGTTACACAACACATTCCTCCGGCAAAATTTTCATTCTAGCAGAGCCACGGTGCAAGCTTCAATTTTATGGCCTACAATAAATCAGTAACGCGTTCATGTTTGTACCGAAAATGTTAATTAAAGAGTCTTGTTGTACTCCCAACCTATTTAAAACGCTTGCTCAAAGCTCCTCTCGCCTTACAGAAATAACAAAATCAGCAAGTAACGTGCCTGTATCGATAAACTAGTTTAGCGTTCGTGTAATAGATTTGGAGTGTATCAGAATGCATATTCATAAGATACTGTTCCTGCATCACATTATCTGAAAGCACATTTACATAACAAACAACTTCGTAATTAGTGCTGTTCGAATAGTATTTGCTATTTCCTTAGTTTATTCTTTCACCATAGATTGTTCATCATCATCGTCTTTTACATCCTGCTGCTGGGTTTATCGCTTTCCACGTGAACAATAGAACATAAAGAGAACGAGCAATTATCCACCAAGCCACGGGTTTTAGTGATAGGAGCTAGACGGTGAACCATGCAGTGACCAGACATTGTAAAAGTTACTTAACTTTAATGGTCGTTTGCTAAATGCTGTCGAGCTCCCAAAAATAATAATTAAAACCCTATTACAAAAGATAGCTTTAATTACGAACACATTTTTTTTTTATACTAAGCCCGGCAAATGACCCCACTTCACCTGATGTTAAGTGAAAATGAAGTCCAGGCGCGAGGACAACTGGTGCAGCGTAAGAGACGTAGCATCAGTCACCCTCACTCTGCCGGCCCACAAAGTGCCTCTTCACGCCTCGTTTGAAGGACTCGTTTAAAAAGGAACAAAGTGTGTTCATATCCTTTTTTCATTTATCTTTTAACAGCGTGGAACAAACTGTAGATACTACATTCTATGTCCAAACTTAACACACAAGCCATGTAGTAGATTGTAAAATAAATGGTTGCATATTGTCAACGACAAGGTCTACAAAGACACATTGCTGTCTCAAACGATCGTTTAGAAGCCTTGTTGACTCGTACAATATACTATATAATAGGTATAGTGCAGTAACTCTACTATAGAGACTTGAGGACTATCCTTTTAATCTAAAATTACCTCTCTTATTTACATAAAACTTTTTTTTATTACATATTTATTACCAATAAAGGGTTATATTGACATTCACATTTAGAACACGTCACTCGAGTTGCAAGTACATGTTTACAGTTACAGTTTTATTGAATAATGTTTATAATAGTACTAGCTGTGCCTGCGAATTTGTCCGCGTGGAGTAGTGACTTTCGGCAGCATTTTTATTTTTTTGGGTATTTTTTTGCAAATATAACACATACATACATTAATCGGGTATTTACAGTATTTTACTCCAAATAGCTTAATAATTAAATACATTTTTATACACGACGTTTTTAGTTTTTGCATCTTTTGCCAAAACTTATACACGAAAAGAAATTATTAGTTGGATTTACCATATTTTTTTTACAAAATTTTAGGGCTTTTATAGCACCTACTCTTGAGTTTTGTTGAATGAACTGTAAAAACTGTATTGTTGATCAGTTACGGTAATTTAAACTCATTACATATATCTTTTGTTGTTTTAACGTATTTATTTTGTAAATTTAACTTTAAAAATGGTTATTTCAACAACTTGAACAGTAAAATGAACAATTACCTATTGAATTATGCATGAATTGTTACGCCAACATGTACAAACAGGTAAAAACAACTGTTTTCATCAACAAAAACTTTTCTGTGAAAACAACAATTTGTTCATGTTGCTTTAACCCATCACTTTGTTAATTCAACTAATGTGTCGCCAACCCGTGCAAAATCAACCTTTTTGTTCTTTCAGTGTAGATTTTTCTGGTTTGATACACGTGAGCATCCTTTCAATGCATAGTACCAGAAACGCAAGTTACCGTGCACGCTTAAGACCACGTTTTCAACAGCGTAGTACCAGATATGCAGACGACCAGATTTTTTATTGGCAAATGACAATTACTTATACGTCTAAGTTTTCATCAGCATTGTACCAGATATGCAAACGACCCGATTTTATTGCAATAGAGGACTTAGTCCGTTTATGTAGGTTGTCGTGCATGCCACATAGAGTTGCCCATGGGAAACACATTTTTTTTCTAAATGAACATCTGCAACTTAAATGTCTGTCTATGAATTTTATTTATTGTTATTGTAAATGCTACTTTCAGGGGAAACTGCACTCTTTTAAACTGAAATGGCAAATCAGTTGGAGTTATACGAATACGGGGAATTAAACATTTTCTGCCTTTGCCATTCCAGTCATGATTATAACTTTTATAATGTTTGTCCCAGATGTGTAATTTGTAGCCGTGTTCCATTATGGCCTTGGCGCGTCTAGATTTCTCATTAATAGGACTGGAACACGGACTTTCAGCCTCAACTTATGGGAAGGCACTCCTGATAATTCTAAAGAGTTACGAAACTCTATAGGGTATGATGTGACTTGTTCAGTCTCTATGACATTGTCTACTGAGAGGTATTCGACAACATCCTTCTCCACGTCTGACATGATTTGTTCGTTTATATGGCTAACAATATCATTAGTCGGCGCCAATATTGCCCTTTCACAGAGCCTTTCCTGATTGCCCATATTTATTTGAAGATCAGGATAGACATTGTTTTTAGGTCATCTGTGTTATCGACAATTTGACAGAACTCACACGCAGTGTAATCATGTCGTTACTGTCTGTTGGCATACAACCTTCTCCGATTAAAAAAAAGCAGCTACATATTTTCCTGCTTGAGAATAATTTACTCGCTTATTTATAGTGAAACAAAACTTTTTTTTTATTCTACAACGGGTAACCGCTTAGCCTTCATCTCACCTGATGGTAAGTGACGATAAGGCGGAAGGTGGCGCGCTTCACCCGGAATCCTCAATTGAGGAACTGGATATCTTATCTCAAACTGTCGGAACACAACAGTGGTATAAACATCGATCGTCGACTTAGATAAGATGGTGGTAGCTAGCCAGCCGGACCTAACAGCCCGCTGGGAATCTAACCCGGGACCGCTTTTTTACGTGTACCTATAATACAGATGCTTTCAAACAGCCATTTATTTCATCTACCGACTTACTCCTAGTAATAACCGGGAGGGTCTGTCTAAAGTCACCAGCTAAAAGTACCACCATCCCTCCCATGGAACCCTCTGGCTACCTACGCCGCGCCGCGTCACGCCAAGCGCCCGCGCCCTGGGGCGCCGCGGCGCAGCTCTCATTGTGTACGGCGCGCGGCGCTTGGCAAGTTTCTTACTTGCGTTGATTTCAGTTTCACATTCTATAATGACTCTGTAATTCATTTCTTCTATATTTTTATTGTCTGGTCTGTAAGCTTTTTTGCCGACGACATCACACAAAAACTTTCATCCCCTATTTTTACCTCCTTCCGGTAAAACTTTTACAAATTTTGTAGCTTTATGCTAAATGACGTAAATTCCATACAAACTTTCATTCCCTACTTCAACCCTTTTTCGCATTAAAAAGTAGCCTTTCTCAGGCTCTAGACTATCTAAGTATAATCCCAGATGTGGCACATCCGTGATTTTCAGTTTTTTGTTTAATTGTCTTCTACTGATTTAACTCTATCGGTCTATGAAACAAACAAGTGAAAAAGTTCAATAATTATCTAGATTTCGAAGTATGTCAAATACTATAACTGCAATTTAAATTAAATTCTCCGCCGTAGTATGTCTGAAGTGCCACAACTTTAATGATACGTCGGAGCGTCACTGCGCGAGGGGCCTCTCGTGTAAGTACCCTAGTGTCAGTTGCGTTTAATGTTTAAGTGGTTTGGAACTAATTATGTAAATTAATAAAAGTTAATTTTCAACATATACCTACATTACAATTTATATTATTTGTCTAATACCCTATCTTAAATTAAACCAATAAGTTTTCCGAAAACAAAATCATTAAATACCAAATACAAATTTGATGATAAGCAACTCCCCATGTAAAATTCAGTAAGTGCCATTTGATTTGTTAAATGATTTGTATGTTCCGACGTAAAGTTCAGGAAGTGTAAAATAACATATATACAATATTATAAATCAAGTTAATATATATTCAGTACATTCTTAAATTAACCTACTATTTACTTGCCTAATTTGGTAATCACAGCTTGTATACTTTTAAAGTAACTGATAAAGACACTTTCAAACCGCTCTTCTTAAAAATTTGCGATTTTCACCTATGGGATTATACGTAGGGACCGTCGATCTCTGTACCATATTTCATTTAAATCGGTTCAGTAGTTTAGGCGTGATTGCGTAACACACAGGTAGAATTACTTTCGCATTTTATTTTATAATAATTAGTAAGGATGTATCGTAAGTTCGAAAGGTTCGCAATATCAATGTATCTATGAGCCTGTTGTAATGGCAATGGTGAATCCGGGTTGCTTTGACTTTTTAGGGCTTACATACAAAACGTGTCATTTCATTTAAGTACAAATTCTGGACTCCATGAGGCATCGGCGTTGAAAGGGGAAAGACTTAACAATTAATCGTTATTAAGTTTCTACCTGACACAAAAATAAGTACCTATATATTTTTTTCGTTATTCGAAAATGCATTTCAGTAGTTTTGTCGTTTGGCATTAGAATATTATAAAGTTGCATAGATGTTTCGTGAACCAAATAGTGTCAATATTATCAATAATTTATCAATTTCCTCATTCGAGTTATGTATCATTGAAATTTTAAATGAGCAAAATACATTTAGTCCAAAACAAAAGTGAAACATTACAGTTGATTGATATTTCAATGCTCTTCCGTCTTCATTAAATCATGGCTGAGGACGTCAAAGAAAAACGTGACTGACATTTATAAAGCTCAGCACATAATTTGATTGTAACTAAGTTAATCGAAAAGCGAAAACCTCACGTTTTGCTGGGCAGCCCAAAACAGGATATTGTAATCGGATAGGCCTTCGCAAAGTTAAATAAGCTGGAAGTTACAAGATACTTTATGTAGTTAACTCTAATCTCGCGTTGTGCCTTTCGTAATGAGATAGCCGACGAGCAGGACATCTGAACATCTAAAAGGTAATTTGTACATTGTTGCCCCGGCGAACACCTTTGGAATGAGTTGTTGCGGAGCTCAGAGATCTAATTTTACTTTGTCACTGTGAGAAGTGATGTTCGAAATACCTTTACAAAATGTCTTGTCACCCTTGCTGGGCGAATAATAAGGAAAGTGTCACGACGTCAAGTCGCTCTTTTGCTGTTTAATTTGAAAATGGTACGGTTTAATTTCATTCTTATGACATGCGACTAGCAATGAAACTTAAGCCGCTGCAACCGGTGATCTATTTAGAACTTGTTGAAATAATAAGCATAGATTAGTTTTAATAATAGATTGCAGTTGCGTTATAAAGTTGAAAAAATCATCAATGATGCATTTAAAAATAAAACCAATTTCCCTGGTGAATAGGCGAGAACATGAAATGCAACGTCCCAGTAGCATAGGCGAGAATATTTAAAAATCTTTACGAGCTCAAGCCACTATGTGTACCTATGTACCTACCCCGTCCCCCCGGACTGGCATTGTACTGTATCTGCACTCAGTTAATAAAATTAATTTGTAAGAGTATAACATGGTTTTAATTTCTAAACGTAACTTTGTTGCTTTGTGTACTCCCAACTTGTATAATGTTAAGTAACCGGCTCGCGCAGCGGTGAAAGAATACTACCACCCCCTCTCTTCCCTTGAGTGTCGTAAAAAGCAACTAACGGACTAAAGACTGCACATACATCCAGCAGCATAGAGCGGCGATGGGCTCACCACCTGTCACGCTGAGCACATGTGCGCTATTTGGTGAAAAGTGGACTATGGTAGAGGGCTGCTTTTGCTGTCCTCATTGTGTAGCCCTCTGACTTCCCCTTCGGGGATATTAGTTGTTGTGGTTGTGTTTAAGTTTTGTGTGCGTGTGTGTGTGTGTGTGTGGGGAGGGGGGGGGGGTGTATAATGTTAAATGTATTTTGTCACCCTAATCTTAGCCAATCTCCAAAACAATAGTTCGTTTGCTGCCCGTAGCCAGCGGCTTCCCGTAATCTATTAAGGTGTTTCACTATTAACACTTAAAGCAGTTCTATTGGACGGAGGTCCAACAACTAAGCCAAAGACAGTTGAATATAAAGTACTTATAAGATTTAATAATGTGTTTTTCTACGTGATCGACGATAAAAAAGTGAAAAATGTAACCTATCATTCAACTATTTGTGTAAGTGTCATAACGTGGCCATAACTTACAGACCTCCGACTTACACTTAAAAAGAAAATGTATGTAATGATTTTAATACTTAATCATTCTTTGAATGAAATCCATTAATGCCAAGCGGAACTGACTTTAAGAGGCAATTGTCGCCAGATCGTCGAGATACTTTGTATGATGACCTTTTCACACAACTTTTTTTCTGTCTTGTAACTGATTGTTAGATAAACGCATCGTGTAACGAATAGAGAAGCTAATTCATACCTAATTTATTCGACTAGGTATGTGATAATATACGTAAGACGTTTTCTAATTTTCAATCTGTATTTTAATTATAGTGGTCTAGGTACGTACTGGCATTTAAAATACACGCACGCGTAGGATGTTTCTTTGTTACACAATGCAAGAAAATTACTTGACTTCAAAAATATCTTAAAAGTCAAACAAAACGAGATAGGTACTTAAACAATAAACCACATGAGTTTAATTGAATTGCTAACTGGCGCAGATCTAATTGTGCCTTGTGGAGAGCTTAACTAAACTAACCGAGCCACATTAAGGTAAAGCTTTGCACATGGAAGGTGCACGTCACGTTGCAAAGATTAGCTTTAAGTAAGAAGAGGTGGCGTGTCGAGAGATAGCTATTATAATCTGGATTAGTTTTTATTGTGTGTTTCAAATATTTGTGTATAGTCAGTGACAACATAGTCTACGTCCATAAGGAGAAAAGCTTATTTAAACTAGCCGATTCAAATGTAGCACATGAAATGTATGATTGATTGAACATGATTAGCTGTAAGATATAGGAAGCAGCTTGTTCAATAATCACCGTTCAGTATATTTGTAAACTTAACAGAATCCATTAGCAATTGTTTCTTTTACATTTATTTAAAATAAATGATATGGAGCTTTTCGAGTGATTCGCTTTTCTCACCTGATAGTCAGTGACGATAAGGCCGTAAGTGGAAGCGTGTTTCACCCGGAGTCTTAAACTACTACAAGTGTCGGAATGCAGTTATCACAATGTTAAACTAGTGACGTGTGCCATATTGACTCACATAAAATTACTTTTCCTATTTTTTGTTTTACTACCGATTTGTGTTCATAATAATCACTCTTCTTAATTATTATCCTCGTTGTTTTTTTATTAATACTGACATTTCTAAGAACAAGTTTAAACTTAATCCTTTTTTTCCTAATTGTTTCCTTCAGAACAGACACTTATCATATTTTTTTTAATAATGTCATTAATAAGAAAATATTTGAACCCTTATTTTGTTTTTAATACATACACTAATGTTTAAGAATAGAGGAGCGGGGGGGGGGGGGCTGCGGACTTTGGACTTCCGATTTCCGATAATAGGATTTCAAAAGTAATGTGAATAAATGAGCACCCACTAGCGACACATTGTTGTAACTAAGATGCTCATGCTGGCAACACTCATCTTATCCAAACAGACCTTATAAAGCCTTTTCTAAGAATACGCAAGTGTTTGTCACTTACACCCAAAACTTGTTTGGACTATCTGGTATTTACAATTTATACAGCGACGTGTCACAGACACAAAGGACATTCAAAAGTGGACATGAACCCGTGGAATAACATTTGATTTAGGTACAGAAACAGGCATATTTCAAATGTCCTAGAACAAAAATGAATGTCATAAAGTCAACGACTTTTCAGAATGTTCAATATCAGCCGTCTAGTATTCAGTCAGGCGATGCAAAGAAATAAAATACCAAACATGGTTATATTATTATGTGACACTCAAGTGATTGATGTTCTAAGGGTTATTTATTGTTTACAGTTCATATTTGTAGGTTATCATTGCACCAAAATTTTTAAAACTTGTCAAAACGGTAATAAATTTATGCAATAATTATGAAGTCGGCTTAAAGGAACTTAACTCAAAGAAACTTGAAAATTCGGCATAAGGGTAATCGTTGTATGATATTTCAGTAAAGTCGACAAACAGGGAAAGTGCAAAAAATAAAAGAGTTAGGACCCTTGTGCCGACACAAGGGTCCTAACTCTTTTATTTTTTGCAATTGTTGTTATTGACGTGGCTTCATTTTGCAACTTGCAAACCCATTCAGAGTTATTACAGCAGCTATTAAGTAAGCTTGCCCTTTTTTCTATTTCTGTCTCAAAGCAGCAAACAGTGAACATGAAAAACTAATTATTGCTGTGCGACTATGCACGCCACGGTACTAAAGATGTCTCGATAAACTGTAAACGCACTCATTATTGTATTTCTTAATGAAGTTTCTCGGTTATTATCTACTTATTTAAAAGAAACACACCGTTTACCGACCAATCATGAAACCTCTGTAAATTCTTCAGGCTTCAGAGAGTCGCTTCTAAGTTTAGATTTTCTAAAATTATTTGGGGGTAACTGCATAGTGTGTATAATAACACGTCGATAATGTCACGAGCTGTCTTACAGTGACAATGTTCCACAGTTCAGCAGTTGAGCTGCTGTAAGGTTTTTTCTCAAGGGAATCATTTTCCGTACCTAATACTAAAATTAACATCATTCTATAATCTTACTACATGACACAATAGACTTTTGATTACGAAAAAAACACCTAATTACCGAGATAACATTTTTGTACCTTGTCACTGTTTGTTATTCTCGGATGTTATAAAACAATATTACTTCTGTTGAAATATGTTATCGTGACATAGTACAGGAGTGGTCAACATATTATTAAGCTCAGGTGTAGCTATTAGTACTACTAACGTTCTATCCGTAGTAGTTACTTGTGAATAGGTGCACTTAACGTTTCCATTGCACTGTATAAAGCTCGCATAATAACGTTAGAGAGCGGTGTAAAATGCAAACAGTATGTTAATTTGTTTATGTGCTATGGAAATATGTACGTATTTACATATTATATCATTAAATTTGGAGATAAGACAGTATAAAAAAATAATGTTGGATGTAAGTAATTGAAATGTTTACCAATTATGTTAGTTAGCTTTGTTTTGTGGACACGTCACAGATTAGGCTCCTCCAGAATACCAGCGTTGCAGCGGCTTTATGTCGCTGTAGCACGCGCTGAGGCTGGGGCCTAGTTGGCCACACGTTGTCTTTTGTTTTAGCTTTTGTTACTGTAAAAATTGTACTTTTGGCTTTATTCATATATTTTTTTTTTACGTAATTTTGTAGTGTGTGCCAATAAATGTATTTTCTTTCTTTCTTTCTTCTTTCAATAATTAAAATAATTTATAATAATAATACTTAAATTAGGTAAGTAACTCTTTTAGTAAACTGAATTTGTATCATATTCAAAATCATAAAATCATAAATTTATTGTTTCTCATGTAGTTAGAAAGGGTGTTACAAATATTAAAATAGAGTAACATACATGACCCAATTTGGGCATAACAATATTGAATTTAATATAAAATACAGTACACAATACCAAATAAAATAATTAAAACAACAATTTTTTTTTTTTTTATAAAAGAGGGAGGCAAACGAGCAGGCGGGTCACCTGATGGAGAGTAATCACCGCCGCCCATGGACACCCGCAAAACCAGAGGAATCGCAGACGCGTTGCCGGCCTTTAAGGGAGGAATAGGTTTAAGGAAGGAATAGGAATTGGGAGGAGGGGGGGGGGGGGCTCCGGAACCCTCACTGGTCGGACGAAACACAACAGCACCAAGTGCCATTATTTCACGCCGAATATTAGTGAGAGGGTGGTATTACGCCGGGCGAGCCGGCCCAATGTGTGCTGCAACGCAGCGTGGCTCTACCACTCAGAAGTTTTACAATAATACTTATTAACATCAAAAACACACAATTTAAGTAGCTAACATGCACTTGAGTCAGATATATAGGAATAATTTAGTTCAGACTAGACAGTTCAGCAAGCTTTCTATCTGTGCCATAATGACAATGACGCCAAGACGCCAATACAATTTGTGTACTTAGCGGTATAATTTTTGACATGTAGTAATCTTTTTTAATAATCGGTAGACTATAAAAACATACGCCCGTTCGTAAAATAGTCAGGTCTAGTTAAAGTCGTGATTTAAATATGTCTTTATAATTACCACTTTCATCATCGTCAGCCTATGACCGTCCCACTGCTGGGCACTGGCCTTGCGGGTGGTGAGTTTTAGCGACTGCTATCTTACGACAACAACTTGTTTTTTTTTTAATTACAAGAACTTTTTTATTACGGAACGATAAACATGTTAAATAAAAGTCTGTAACCTATGCTCATACTCGTACTGTAATAGTAGCTATAATATGTCGCAGGAAAGAGAGATCTATGTTAACCCCTTTGTAAGTAGGTCAAAATGATTGATCATTTGAAGTTGACGTATATACATTAATTTAGTAGGACTTTTATGTTGAATATGCGCAATCAATAGATCTTTGTAAGTAATTTTATTAGACACTGCGTACTATGTAGGTAATGTATTACTTTTATATCTACATATTCATTTGACAAATAACATTAACCGTGTCGGTGAAAGACTACTACCACCCCCTCTCTTCCTTTTGGTGTCGTAAAAGGCGATTAACCCCTTGAGCACCGTAAAACCAGACACAATTGAAAATGAATTGTTTCGTGACCTCCGGCGGTCTTTTGATCCTTGACCCATTAACGGACTAAATACTGCACATACATCCAATAGTATAAAGAGGCAATAGGTCACCACCTGTCACGCTGAGCACATGTGCAGTCGCTAATTGGTGAAAAGTGGACTATGGCAGAGGACTGCTTTTGTAGTCCTTATTGCTTAGTCTCTGACTAACCCTTCAGGGATAATAATCGTGGATATATGTATGTATGTAAATAACATTATCGCTCTTTTAAAGTTAATTTTAAAGTAACAGAACCATTACCAATGTGTTAGCAGCACATTAGGCACTTGATGCGGATGAATAAACATGTACCTACATTATAGTCATAACACATTCTAACACAGCAAACCAGAAATGTCTACTAAGAACAAGAGGAATAACGATTACAAAATCATTTTCGTATGTATTACATCTTCCACTGTCAGCTTCTATCTTCCCTGGATCATGGCACGATAAGCACTATATTCCTTACCGATATCACCATGCTTTTATTTAGTGTAGAATGAAAGCATGACAAATTATTATGTCCGAGTGACGGCGATAAATCAGTGTATCCGAACGAACGCATCGCAACGAATGAAATTAAACAATTATTCAAATGAACCACTGAAATGAGAATGACATGCAAATTTCGTGAAAGTGTTCACCCTACCCGTTTCATTGTTTCGGCTATTTGCAAATGGTAAACGACTTACTGTGAGACATTGACAACGCTTAGGTGCCGAAGAGTTTTGGGCTAAGTACATATATAAAACGAAGACAAACATTACTTATTTATATAAGGCGACTGCTAGAAACCGCAAGAAACTTCAAGGGCTGGTCAGGTCAAGTGTTTTAAACATGACAAAAATGACAAATAAGAAATTCGTGTTTATTTCTTTTTTGATAAAATAATTCATTTTGTGTATTTAATTGGATAGTATTTAAGTATCTAATTTATTTTAAAGTAATAACATAAGGAAAACAAAATAAAAAACAATTAAAAAAACGATTATTTACAACGCGCGGGCAGCGGCCGGCCGTTGACCCACCCGTCTGTTGACCCGTCCGCGTCAGCTGGCCGATAGGTACCTACGTTAGTCTGCAATGATTCTTGTCATTTTGTCATGTTTAAAACACTTGACCTGACCAGCCCTTGCAGTTTCTTGCGGTTTCTAGAAGTCGCCATATATATCAAAAATATTATTTACATAGCGCAAGTGCTCTTGATGTAAAAAGATAGTTGCAATATCGGGATATCACAACCAGAGCTGAAACAATTTTGAAGTTCCCGGGATCTTCGAAATGAGTGTGGAGGGTGCTAGCTAACTACATCCTGGTCGTGTAGATGCTACGAGTGGCAAGATTACGTAGCTGAATTTTATTATCACATGTAGGTACGACATAACAAAAGAAAACAAAATATACAGTGACAGAAGAAACCCGTAGATTTCACAATAAGAAAAGAAAAAGTGGATGTTGCATGTTTGTATGTGATTTTATTTTTACGTCATTCATCTTGAATCCTTTTCCCAGAGATACGTGAAACATCCGCCTTGCATATTTTGTACGTACAAATCATAACTTTATCGTTTTTTACGGCATAACATAATAGAAAATAAATTACCCCCTCTATTTGAGACTGCCACTAATGTTCGTGGGTCACGTACAGTTAAATTATACGTATCTACGCCGCACACGGTACGTCGTTGCAGCAAGCCGAATAAATATGAAGTTGGCAAGCGAATCGTCGAATTGTTGCACAGTTGCAAACAAACCAACTTTGTGATTCATCAAAAAGTTCGGATTAGAATTTACAAACAAGTCTCATTTAATTTTCTCCTGTGACATTGCAATCAGTATATTTACTCCAAGCAACACATGCCACAACAAATGGAATTAAACAATTATTCAAATGTGGAGCTACGAAATGAGAATGACATGCAAATCTCACGAGCTCTCTCGGCTCATGTAATTGTTACGGTTATAGATAAACAGTGTGGGAGTGTAAAGTCTCGCCAAAGCACCAACATGATTACAGGGGAAACATAATAATGTTTTCCTCTGAAAACGCCCACAGACTCACATAACACAAAGTTGGCTACAATAATATTCGAAATTATCATCCAAATCATTTAATAACATGTGGATTACTCCACAAGAAACGACACAAATAAAACCTTATAAAAAACAGCATCATAACTGCCAAAAATTACGTTTTCGGAACCAGCGTATACCTAATCAATGACGTCAAACCATTATTCAAATGGACATGATGAACCGAGAATGATATGCAAATTGAATGATAGTGTTCATTTGTTATGCTGTGCTGTGAAAAATGACAAGAGGATTTTAGAATGAATGGTCATAAATATTTAACCAAAGTGAGGTATCGTGTCGCGTAGCGGTGAAAGAATACTACCATCTTCCCTTGGATATCGTAAAAGGCGACTAACGGACTAAAGACTGCACATACATCCAACAGCATAGAGCGGCGATGGGATCACCACCTGTCACGCCAAGCACATGTGCAGTCGCTATTTGGTGAAAAGTGGACTACGGTAGAGGACTGCTTTTGCTGTCCTTATTGCCTAGTCTCGGGGATAAAAGTCGTGATTTATGTAGGTATGTAAAACTTTTAATCAACACCTAAAAGCAATCAATTTTTTTATCTATCTTTTTCATGAAATGTATTTGTATAGATGGCTGTTGCAAATACAAAATGGTTGATGTACTGGCCAACCCGTGTTGCTGTTGACTGAATATTATTGACTCGAACCCTCACATTAGTTTGTTTAGGATCTCAATTTAGCTTTGAAATTAATTTTACATTTGGTTTACGGCGATCCGGCTAATTTACATGTTATCGTTATTATGAAATCTTCAAAGCCCTTCCGTTAATGACTCCATAATATACTCGTATATTGGTTTATCAAATACCTATTTGGTATTAATGGTACGAGATTGCCATAAAAAGAGTAACTTCTATTGATACAAGGTTGCTGCGTCATTTGCCAAGATTTGGCTAGTAAAAAAATGTTTCGAAAAGATTATTGACAAATTTTGTCAAAACTTTATGCAATATATTTTTTTAAGTTTTGCTTACAAAGTAAGAACAAACAGTGTCAATTTACATGGGCTTGACCCAGTCCCAGTAGGTATGTCAGAGGCTGCACATTGTTATTCTGTTGAAAAATAATCCTATATTTTTCAACATTAATCGTCTTTTTCCGAAATTTTTTTATCCGTGCGGTGACGGAGAAAGAATACCAATCGCCGCCCCTCTCTCCGTCCGGTGGGTGTCGTAAGAAGCGACTAACGGACTCTTTCGAGCGATGATCTGCTCCACTGGTGGTAGGGCTTGACCCGTCTGGTTGGTGACCACCGTACGCATGGTGTAAAACCCGTCAAGTGACTGCTTGTCGGTCGCGTTTCGGGATCAGCCAGCGTATAACCAGAGCTCGAGAGGATGATGCTGCGATGTATTTGGTCTGTGGAGGCTTCCGTCAAACCAGTGCCAGGAGGACTTCGTTAACCTGCCGACCAGGGAGACCCGTAGAAACGGTTGTCCCGCTGGCCGCCCGTGGCACAGTACAGGGGCCCAAGCGAGCCTAACCAGCTAGTGAGGCTGCCTCACCATGCCACGCATAATCTCGGGGTGGTCCGTCGTGCCGGTTGGTGACCGGAAGGTGGGGTCCCGGCGGCCATTCCCGGGGGGGTTCGGGGGCCCTTCCGTTTGGCAGGTTAATAATACTCGTCTGTGGGCAAATTCCTGGGGAAACAGGCCACCACACTTTGACCATTCGCATCGCGGCATCATTTTCTCGATTCACGCCTCTCTCTTTCCACTCCTAAAATGACAGCGCCTAACAACAAAACTGGTTCTACAGCGGTGCACACCCCCACCACAACCTTACCGTTTGAGGTGGAGTTCGCTAACATCCGCGGACTCCATGCAAACCTCAATGCCGTCCACCACCATCTTGAGACGGCACGGCCAGCAATGTTGTTCCTGATGGAGACGCAAATAATCCGCCCAGCTGACACCACCTACCTGAACTATCCCGGCTTTGTGCTTGAAGAATCCTTCAAAGCCAAAGCCGGAGTTTGCTTATTCGTTCGGGCGGATGCTGTCGCCGTCTGCGCTGTCTGGAGGACCCTTCCTTCTCCCTCCTAGTGGTACACGTCGACTTAGGCTCTTATTGCCGTGTCTACGTCTGCGTTTACCGATCCCATAACGGCGACATGGAGACAACTCGACTAATTGAACATCTTAGTCGGGTAGCAGATGATGCGCAGGAGCGGTTTCCATCGGCGGAACTGGTGTTTTTGGGGGACTTCAACGCCCACCATGAAATGTGGTTAGGTTCCTCCAAAACAGACCATGCTGGTAGAACTGCCCACGCATTCGCTCTCACGCATGACCTGACGCAACTGGTGAACCAGCCCACCAGAATCCCAGACATAGTTGGCCATGCGCCCTCCTTACTCGACCTTCTGCTGACGAGTCGCCCAGCTGGATACCGGGTGGAGATTCGAGCTCCTTTAGGTTCCTCGGATCACTGCTTGATATCCAGCACAGTGCCCTTGGCATCGCACCCGCCAACAGCGGTTTCGAAACGCCAGATTTGGCACTACGTGTCGGCAGACTGGGACGGGATGCGGGAGTATTTTGCATCCATCCCTTGGAGGCAGCGCTGCTTTAGTGGGAAGGACCCGACCGCTAGCGCCACTGCCGTTGCTGATGAGATAGTATTAGGAATGGAATACTATATTCCACACTCCTATGTTATCAGCAAAGGCAGACGCAACCGCTGGTTCAATCGCGAGTGTGCCAGCGCTGTTGAGAGCAAACAGACGGCATACCGCGCTTGGATCAGAGGTAAAGCTCATGGGGCTCCCGAAACTCGCTCGCTAAAAGCAGCCTATAATAATGCCACCAAGTCGTGTAAGAGGGCCTACATTAGAGCGGATGCCCAGCGCGTTGCACGAGTAGGCCAAGAACTCCTGACGCATCCTACGGGCAGCCGTAGCTACTGGCGTCTACGGGGTAACGGGCACCCAACGGCTGGGCGGGTAGACACCGAATGGAAGCGAGCAAATCTTGTCATTGAGCTCGATCGGATGTTGGACCTCATTTCTAAATGGGGCTTCGATAATCTGGTGGAGTTCAATGCCAAGAAAACACAGGTGTGCGCGTTCACAGCGAAAAAGTCGCCATTCCTTCCCCTTCCCTCTCTTCAGGGTACATCTCTAGGTCTGCAGAGCAGTATTAACATGCTCGGTATGGATATCCGCTGCGATCTGAACCAAAAGGACTACATCGAAACCGTGATTAAAAATGCCTCACGTAAACTCGGTGTCCTGAACAAGGTGCGGCGATTCTTCACGCCTGATCAGTTGTGTCTATTATACAAGACACAGGTGCGGTCTTGCGTGGAGTATTGCTCTCACCTATGGGACGGCTCCGCAAAGTACCTTCTCGATGCCTTGGACAGGTTGCAGCGCCGCGCTGTGCGCATTATCGGCAATGCAGAGGTCACTAAAACTCTCGAGCCTTTGCAATTGCGTAGAGATATTGCGTCACTCAGCGTCTTTTACCGTTTATACCATGGCGAGTGCTCTGAAGAACTCTTTGACCTCATCCCTCCTTCTCCCTTCCTCCATAGGAGTACGCGTGCTGCTCTGCGGAGTCACCAATTTACAGTCTCTAACATTCATTAACAGTTGTCCTCGCGCCTGGACCTCATTTCCACTTAACATCAGGTGGAGTGGGGTCATTTGCCGGGCTTAGTATATAAAAAATATATATATGTATATATATAACTTTTACGCATATTCCACATTAAGTAGCCTGAAAAAGATCTGTTTTAGAGATAAGTCTACCTTTGCTCACCACTGTTTGTAGGTTATTTGCATTACTTAGGTATATTAATATTTTGTACATTAGATAATATTATTATACTAGATAGAACGCTAATATTACGTTTATTTCACCGTTTTAAGTACCTGTTTTTATTGAAACACTGTATGTTGTTTCGTACATCGTACCTGATCGGTACTCATAAAATAAAAGAAATAAAGTAAAACGATTTTGGTACTTACACAAAAACACGCCCGTTTACATTAAAAGCTATTGACTGCCGGAGTTGTTAGGGTATCAAGTACTGGCATATACTTAAAAGGCAAGTAGATACTGGCATTTTGGAAAATTATATTCGGTACATACTAAATAGGTATCAAGTAGCATTCCACTGGGCATTCCTATACACCCTTATTTTAAGTCATTTTAATGAAATTAAGGGTGAGTTCTACCCATGAAACTGAACAACTTTCCCCGAGAAAACTATGTACAAAAATGACAAAAAAATTTAGACCTCCCTTACTATAAATTGTCGTCAGCTAATCGGACAGTTTTGTATGGGAGGTCGAGTTTTTATTGGCATTTTTGCACATAGGTTTCTTGGGGAAAGTTGTTCAGTTTCATGGGTGGAACTCACCTTACACTTCATTAAAACGACAATGACGGTGTATATACGTAAAACATCTCAGACTCGGAGGTTTTGGGCTTGTTTCTCAGTTGAAGGCATATTATCCTAGGTCTAAATTCTATGTCTGCACAATTGAAATCAAGTCATCTCTACGGTGGTTTAATCAGCACGCTTTCCAAATGCGAGTTGGTGATTACAAACACAGGATATGCATCGAAAATCCGGAACAGACTATGCCCGACTTATTTAATTCGCTTTGGTCACTTTCAAAACTTTGGTTTCGAAACCAGATTCGAAAACAGAATTATTTTTCTTTATTCTAAACCAGGTTGCCTAACAAGAAAAATAAGTGTGTTTTCGAAACCCCTTCCGAATGCAGAATATAGAATCTGCAACTCGATTCAATTTTTATTTACCGCCGAAAACGAGACTTCCTCATCAAACCCACTACATTTGTGGTTGTCAGGCCGAGCGCTTAGCCACTCGGCTACCGAGTAATGTAGTGTGTACCTGTAGAATAGATAAGTGAAAAGTGTTTCATTACAAAACAGTCCCTATCCATTACATAATTCCTGACGATATTACTATTACTATTGAAATATTAAACGTGTCCTAATTACGAAAGCTTATATGATCAAGGATTAAAGACTGTGCTGTCGAAATAGGCTCTACGATGGAGCTTATTTTACTTGAATATTATTATCAATGCATACTGAACTGTAATAAAATTGTAAAATGTAAATAGCAATTTAATTAATGAGAGGAAGATAAAAAAGGCATTAAGTTTTTTTTTACCAGCTCTACTCGGTGTAGTGTAGTTAAGTTCAACCATTAGAACTTTTCATTACAAAATTGTATCTATCACTACCATTTTGTACTGTTTTGGTATTTTTTTTATTTTTATTTTTTGCCCTTAAGCCCGGTTACATTGTAATAGTTGTAAGCAGCCAACAACAAATTACTTCTTTAAAAAAAATTATTACTTTAGTGAAAACTAATCAAAAATCATAATTTCCTAGATAGGTGTCTAGATTTCCTATTTAAGCGAACGGCATATCTTTATCTTTATATCGCATCTTTACAAGAATAACGTGACATCTCATCAAAAACGATTTGATGAGATGTCACGTTATTCTTGTAAAGAGGCGATATATTTATCGCTATAAATTGTAGGTTAGTAAGTAGGTCCACATCCAGGTCACGCAACCAGTCTATAGCTGCTGGTGTCAAGTCGTCGTAGAGTACTCGTGGATCGCCTGGGAAATGGCGCTTTGGACATCGTTCCACAATATGTTGGGTAGCCTGGTCCTCAAGGCCGCAGTCACACAGCGGATTCTCTATCCATCCCCACTTATGTTTCATGAAGTTAAACCTGCCATATCCCGTGCGGATTCTATTGAGGCGGCACCAGAGTTTCCTCTGTAGGGAGAAACCTCTAGGTTTTTGGGTTGGGTCTAAAAAGGTGTTGCGATGGGCGGCCGTCACCTCCGTCCACTCGTTCCTCCAGGATTGCTCCAGCACGAAGTCATAGGCCCTCAGCTTTCTGGCAGCTTCGCTTGTTGGTCGACGTGATTTAAGTCGCTGCGGTGGCGGTTCAGTATACTCTCGATGGGCTGGCAAATCAGGTCGTTCAAAATTATGTATCTTTTGAGTTTCCCTCGCGAGAGCGCGTTTTTTTCAAGTGAGGTGGGGAAATGTGACTCAGCACAGGCAGCCAGTGAGTCGGTGTGGATTTGATCGTGCCAGTGATGCGCCTGATTGCATCATTTAGTCTCGTATCTCATTTGTGCGCATGTGCGCTTCCGCACCATACAGGCGCACAGTATTTTGCTGCGGAATACACGAGACCAAGCGCTGTTGTTCGAAGGATATCGGCAGATGCGCCCATGATGTACCACTAAGTTTATGCAGGATGTCATTGCGTGTAGCTAACTTCAAGGAGGTTTTAGTGAGATGATCCCTGTAAGTAAGGGACCTATCCCTCTCACTAATATCCGGCGTGAAATAATAGCACTTGGTGCTGTTGTGTTTCATCCGGCCAGTGAGGGTTCCTGAAGCCCTTCCCCCCCCTCACAATTGTTATTCCTTCCATCCTTCCTTAAAAAAAAAATCCAGAGTGACGCCAAGGTACTTTGATTTACTGGCACACGTTGACATAATGCCACCAATACTGCTGGGCGAAAGCCTTCCGTCATGAGCAATATCAAATAGGGAGATCAGACCGTAACCGACCATGCTGGCCCAACGCGGATCGGTTGTAAAGATAACTTCGCCATAATTTTATTTTCATGTGTGATAACGCACGTGAGTACGAACCGTGGCCGTTAGCACGTACCGCCATGACGTACGGCCAGGCAAATTATGCAACATACGGTTGATCCCATTTAATTTGCACGGTGATGTCAAACATTTTTTATGGGTACTTCACATATATTTTGCCATATTATTATGGCGGCCAAGCGGCGAAGCTCTCGTCTCGATATCGGTGGTTCTGTTCGAGCACGGGAAAAGAGTGCTTGGGGTAACTGTAGTGATCGTGAGCAGATATTTAGAGCCCAAAAATGATGTATTAGGGCAACAGGTGGACTCGGATATAGAGTCTGTGTACCCCTTTTTAAAACATTAAAACTTCTGACATTACCTTGCATTTATATTTTGGAGATGGCTATATATTATGTCAATAAAAATATATCTCTTTTCAATAAATTGTCGGAAACCCGCAGAAACCCTATGCGAGCTCAATATGAGAACAAATTAGTTGTAGGTACCTTCAGGCAAAACAGCTCTTTTTCAGAAAATCGTACTTCACTTAGCACCTCTCATTTACAATAAAGTGCCAGACAATACAAAGCTGCTTAACAAACTGCAGTTCAAAGAAAAAGTAACAGAACTGCTAGTAAATACTTAAATGTTATTACTCCACACAAGATTTCATAAGGGACAACTTGCAATGAAATTATTTTATGTATTCTGTTTTTATTTTTTAGACATTGTTCTTTTAATATTAATTTGCCTTTGATTTTTATATGACTGACATTTAATTAGCTTAATCACTTAATAATTGTCATTTACTTATTTTATTTATTCTTTAATTAAATTATACATAATAATATTCTAGATATAAATTTTGTATGTTTTGTTGTATAATGTACTGTAAAGAATAGAATGTAATGTTATGTGATTCTTATACTTACGTGTTTGATTCAATTTTTAGTACTTACGTTTATGTTATTTTTTATAATTTAAAATTTATATTTGCACACCCAAGGACGGTAAAATGTGAAAAAACGTTATTCATTTGTCACCAACTATTATGTACTCATATTATGCAAATAAAGAATCTGAATCTGAATCGGATTTTTCGATGCAATCCACAATTAATAGTTTATATTAATATATGTATATACGTAAATGTAGTGATTAACAATTAGAACTCGGCGTTACTAGACACAATAGAAAATATATTCATTGAGCACTGATCAGTGCGCGGCCGCAATTAAAAGGTTGTCAAAACCAAATGACACTTTTCACCAAGGCATATGCCAGCAGGGGGCTATTTAATCTCCTCTCTTTTCTTGGACGGAGAAAGAAGGAAGCAAAATGCATTTTCCCAAGAAAATGAAAAAAAAGATACAGCGAGGCCCGATCAGCCCCCTTACTCTTGAAACCGATCGCTATTGGATCGGATTGGTATTGTGAATTTTCGTATTTTTAAGTTACGACACCAGCGCTAATTTGGTTTCATATTGGGTGAACTAAATGGCATTGAGTTTAGTATTTTTTTCACTCAATATCCACGCAAAATGAATGAATCCATATTAGCTCTGGTGTCGTAACTTAGGAGTACGAAAATTCACAATACCAATCCGATCCAATAAAATAGCGATCGGTTTCAAGAGTAAGGAAGCAGTCGCTTGATGAAGTTTGTACTTACTTTCCTACGATGTAGATTACAATATTTCACGTTTATCTATTATTATGTTATTATCCTGAAAGTTATCGAGGGCTTCCTTCCCAGGATATAATTTAGAAACTCATTGTATTAGAAACTAGGGTTTACCTATCTGTTCTCGTTATGGCTTGGGCGAACTGAATTGGTGCCATAAACATAACCACCCAGGAAATTTGATAGTTTTTACGTACTTATCCCTATGGTAATAAAAGTTTTATTCGTAAAAAATGTACTTACTCGTATATGGAACTCCGAGGTAAAACCTCTTTCAACTGCAATGGTCACTTAAATTTCAACTTACTACGAGTATGTCTTCAATATTAAAAAATCCTCGCCGTGGAATTGCCTCCTTTAAGAACTTTATTTCGTTTCTAACTATATAGAGTATCTTGCCTAAGAGGTTCTAGGCTTTACTTTACTTGATTCAGGTACATCATGGGCTCCTCACTTAATCTGTTTGAGAGTTAACTCTCAAAGAAATTAAGTGAGGGTTGCGATGCGTCAGACAGATACGGTCGTCAAATTTAGAACAATGTTATTTCTAAAATAAAAAATAAAGAGTTAAAGAAATGACAAAACCTATCCTGTCTTAAGGCGCTCTTTTCCCATTTAAAACAAATTCGATTGATTACACCATTATAAACTCAAACTCAAAATATAATACTTCACTCGATAGAAAAAAACTCAAAGATAGCTCTGTCAACATTTTAAAAGAGCTGTAAGTTAGATAATACATTCATAAATGACTTAATTTTTTACCAATAGAAAAAACTTTTTATTATCTAGTGAATTTAAAAGGCACATTTTTTTATTACAATTATTTTTTCCTATATAGGCAAAAAACCTATTAAACGCGTCTATTCGCGTCGCTTCGCTACTACACCCGTCCCGTACCGTCGTCATGCCGTCGAGAGGGCGAGAGAGAAGCGCTCGGAATACGTCGCCTTAATCCAGATATAAACAGTTTATAATAATATATTATACGAAAATCTCAAACACTATATAGTGACTTTCTGCTCCGTTGTAATATTTAATAAGTTCTCGAAGATTCCCTTAATATGCCCCTAATATTTCCCATGTCCGTATTCTGTTCTGCAATGATGGATGAGACAACATGCCTGGTTTGCAATACGCTCCCAAATTGCTTTCACGGTTTTGATGTGCTTTAATATCCGTGACTTTTCTTGGCGTATCGCAAAAACATAGGAAGGTATATAGAAATCAGTGATGCCTACATATCTATAAATTATGCGATACTTAGATTACAAATATTACTGACTAGCGGCTCTCGCGCGACTTTGTCCACGTGAACTCCGTACCCCGTGACGAATTACATAGCTACATTCGTACAAATAATCATGACTATTATCCCCGAAGGGTTAGTCAGAGACTAAGGCAATGAGCAAAAGCAGTCCCCTACCATAGTCCATTTTTACTAAATAGCAACTGCACATGTGCTCAGCGTGACCGGTGGTGAGCCCATCGCCGCTCCATGCTGTTGGTTGTATGTACGGGCCTTTAGTCCGTTAGTCGCCTTTTACGACACTCAAAGGAAGAGAGGGGGTGGTACTATTCTTTACCGCTATGCGACACGGTTATGACGAATTTCCAAAACATGTATATTATGTATAATATACATGTTTTGGAAATTCGTTTTGTTTTGAAAAAAGTTTTGTAAACCTTGTCCCGATAATTACAAACACAACAAAGAAAGAATATCATTATGCTAAATAGTTGCAGCCATTCTGAGGTGACGCGAAAACAAACATTCGTGGCCATTTATTTATATAGATGTTATAATATACATAAGGAGAATTCGTTTTTAGCGTCTACTTACATACCATATTTTGCTATAACTTTCGTTAATATTTGAGTGACGTAAGGTAATTTAACAGTGTTAAGTCAAAACTGTCATACTTATTATATATAATATTTTATTAAAAACTATGCACTGATGAACACAGTGCTACCCGAAAATTTTAACTGCTAAACGATTACGATTTCTTAATTAAAAAATGTCGTGCAGTCACTTCTAGCAAAGAGTCTAATAAAGATATGTTAATGTTAAGTAAGTCGAAAGCACTCTTTTTCATCTGCTTCTAGTATAAACCGTATCTAAGACAACGTTCCCACGAGCGGAACTTGAGGAAAATTCTGGAGCGTGGGTTGATCTATCATTACAGCTAAATGCCAATGTGACCTTTACGTTCACGACTTAATGCCATTATGTTTATGTTTCCAGATATCTATATTTAGGATAAAGTTAGGTGCTACGAAATATAATAGCAAAACTAATGCAAAAACTGATGTAAAAGTGGATTAATTATTAACATAAAATGTTTATGTTTTATACATTATACACACATAAAATCACGATTATTATCCCCGAAGGGTTAGTCAGAAACAAGGCAATAACGACCGCAAAACGACCGCAAAAGCAGTCCTCTGCCATAGTCCACTTTTCACCAAATAGCGACTGCACATGTGCTCAGCGTGACAGGTGGTGAGCCCATCGCTACTCTAAGCTGTTGTAAAATTGTTAACTTTATACTAAGATTACTTTTATCCTATAAAAATCGATTCGACTCTGAACGTACCTATACATTTTTAACCTTATCAGCTTGCGGGCTATTAAAATCTCTTCTAAATAAAAAAAAACTATATAAAACCATTTGAAAAAAAGTCTGAAATATACACAAGACATAACAGGTTGGACTAAAAATACTTCTATAAGTCTATTATGTACGTACTTATTCCTAGTTGTCGTATGACAATAGATTGATTATTAAAAGATAAAATTTTTACTAGAAAAAATCAACCAGTCTCAGGAAGCTCGAATAGGAGAGAATCGAATCCTATTCGAGCTTCCTGAGACTGTTTGATTTTTTTCAAGTAAACATTTAAACTACATATATCCATAAAGCATTTTGAATGCAAAATTTCAATAATAAAGATATTGATGAAAATACATTAGTAGGCCCTTCCTCCGTGGATTCGTTAAATTCCTTTTAGGTCGTCTTAAAGCAAACACCAATAAACCATCAATATTGAAGAAAGAGCGATTTTTTAGCATTCAAAGTAAAAGGGCTCTCAGCCCCCAAGACAATGAAAAAGTTTCTAATCACGACGTTAAACTTTTCGGTGGCCAAATGAGAAAACCCTTTATTGGCTGTCAATGTGGGTTTTGGGGAAGTAATTTATAAAATAATAGTCTTTAACTTAGGAAACTCGGAACGAAGATAAATCGGTCGATATTGGAATCAGATATTGTAATTTATTGTACTTACAAAAGCTGCGCTACAAAATGTCAAAGGTCAAAAAAAGGCAAAGGAGATCATTCGGGCTCCATACATTTTTGGGCCTTTTCTGAAAGTGCCGGCCAACAAAAAAAAATAGTACGTATATTTAGAACAAGCCATTTGGAGTAATAGTTAATATGGCATAAAAGAAAAAAAATACTTTAATCAACAAACCCTTTTGATAGATTCTTTAAATCTTCAATATGTTAAAATAATAAAACGTTACATTCATCTCCACATTTATTACATTTGTTGTCTCGGTTCAAAATCTTAACTGATTAACTGTTATTTTATTAGTTGTGACCTCAATAATTGCCTTATGAAGGCCTATATTGCGTAAAGGACATAATTTTTTTTAGGCCTTTACTGAAAGTGCCGGCCAACAAAAAAAAATGGTACGTATTGTTCGAACTAGCCATTTGGAGAAGTAGTTAATATGGCACAACAGTTGTAGGATTGCTCTGAGCCAAGTTATACAAGTTCGATGATGATGAAAATGATGAATCTTTGAACTTGTATAACTTGGCTCGAAGCAATCCTACAACTGTTGTGCCATATTAACTACTTCTCCAAATGGCTAGTTCGAACAATACGTACCATTTTTTTTTGTTGGCCGGCACTTTCAGTAAAGGCCTAAAAAAAATTATGTCCTTTACGCAATATAGGCCTTCATAAGGCAATTATTGAGGTCACAACTAATAAAATAACAGTTAATCAGTTAAGATTTTGAACCGAGACAACAAATGTAATAAATGTGGAGATGAATGTAACGTTTTATTATTTTAACATATTGAAGATTTAAAGAATCTATCAAAAGGGTTTGTTGATTAAAGTATTTTGTCGACTTGGACGAACACGAACAGACTAATTAATTGCATTTATCTTTACTAGTGTTCACCCGTTACTTCGTCCGAGTAAACACCCAACCTGGGAACCCAATTTTCGGTATGATTCCCGGGAAATCTTACTTTTGCTTATGTCATGACAGGGACCAGCTTGCAACTATCAGTGCTTGGTCTGTGGATAATATGGCTGTGCGTTTCTGAATATATGTATGGAATTTAATTTCCGTTTGATGACTAAACAAACGAAACATGAAACAAGACAAGTGATTTTGTCAAACAACACTCAAGCAATTTACGTCTACACATAACGTACAGAACGGTAGACTGATCATGATCAATTATTTGGTACCTGCCAGCGCTAATCCATCGACTGCGGAAAATACATGTGCCAAACCAGACACTCTACGGCCTATATTGTAAGCCAAATTGATTCAGCAACGTTGTGAATAGCTGAGCTAAATTAATTTTATCTTTTATAATAGTACAATAGACAGATGCGATGTCTAGTTAGGTTCATTAGTATACCGGTTATTTTAGGTATCTTCTTTTCTATGTTTTTAGATTTGTTATTAATTGTAACTGTGTCGCGTAACAGTAAAAGAATACACCCCCCCCTCTTTTCCCTTGGGTGTCGTAAAAGGCGACTAACGGACTAAAGACTTCACATACATCCAAAAGCATAGAGCGGCGATGGTCTTACCATCTGTCACGCTGAGCACATGAACAGTCGCTATTTGGTAAAAAGTGGACTATGGTAGAGGACTGCTTTTGCTGTCCTCATTGCCTAGTCTCTGACTAACCCTTCGGAGATAATAGTCGTTGTTATATGTATTTATTTATGTATTGTTTATGTGAGATTGAGCCATAACTCACCATGCTGACCCGATGCGGTTTGGCAGGTTTTAACCCATTCAGTGACCAATCATTGCGAAAGTTGCTTAGCTGGCAAGATCGTAAACCGCTGCGCCATCGAGCTCCTCTTCAATATGTAATTGATGGTTATTGGTTTTATCATGACGCTTGTCAAATGCGGGTTAGTGACCTCAGAACAATAAATAGAGCATTATTGTTCTGAGTTAGTGACCACAACTATAGATTTGGCTATTTGATAGTTGTAACATTATAATATGAAATATATCGGATAAGTATCGTAGTTTATAATTTAACGATAAGTATGTAATAGGTTTTGTATTAAGATAATAAATAAGTAAATATTTTATTTTTACAAAATAAATTTGTCGACTTTTTATCTGTGGATTACAAGACTCGATACACGGACGGCCAATCACATCTCACAAAATAAACGAAAACTATCTGTCAGGTTTCAAGATAAAGTTTGTTTATTGAGGTGTGACGTCAGAGGGCAAAATGTCACGTGACCAACCGTTTTCGTACAAAGTTTTAATAAAGAAAAATATCTTTTTTTTCAATTAAATTAAACTTTTTCGAGAAAAAAAATATTGTAAGAGGCATAAAATAAGCGTTTGTAATTTTTAAAATACTTTTCCGAGAACTGTCAAGTAGCCAAACACACTTTGCCCGAACTGAGATTCAAACCCGGCACATTTTAATATCGTGCCGGGCGCTCTTTACTTCGTGGCTACGACGCGTCTATTAGTAAAGAACACAAACTTGTCTTGCATTTTAATATGACTAAGTGAAGGGGCAGCGATCAATATGGCTGTGTAAACGAATGTTACACTGTATCTTTTGGGGAATAAGGTCACCGAAATCAATATCTATCACGGTTAATTGTCTACCGATGGCTTTGCTTTCAGTGACGATATATTGTCAAACAGTTTTTCGTAACTTTTGTGAACTATTGGGTGGTTGAGTAACAAACCACTCTATCCGAAGTTTCTGCGTTTAATACCTTGGTCGGCAAGTTTGTATCGGATTTCTCGATGCATAGCGCGGCCTTGGTAATTTAGTCATCACCCATCAATTGAAGCGATGACTTGATTTGAATGATGAAGATCTATGTCCAGCAATGGAACAGCATATTGGCTATTAACTTGTCCACAAAGTCATGACATATTATGCATCATAATCATCATCGTCAGCCTATAAACGTCCCACTGCTGGGCACAGGCCTCCCACGTGAACAATAGCACGTGGGGATATTGGGCCATAACCCACCACACTGGCCCAATGCGGATTGGTGGGTTTTAAAGACTGCCATCGTACGACAACCACCGGGACCAACGGCTTAACATGCCTTCCGAAGCACGGAGGAAGCTCGAGATGTTTTTAATTGGTTACCCATCAGGCGACCAGCTCTGGGAAAGTTGCTTAGCGGGCAAGATCGCAAGTCGAACGCGCTAGCCGAGCCGCCATTCCTCATATGAAAATTCATGAACAACTGTATGGTGGGTCACCAATGATCAACAAACACCAATTAATCCCTTTTTCTCGTGAGTGTCGTTAGCCGCAAGCGACTATTCAAAATAATATCAAATAAAACGTTGATGATTAAGGGACCTGCTAAGTACGTTGGCATAATTGAAGAAGTTGATAATAATAATATGAGCTTTTCTTTATTCCACAACGGTAGTTGAGATAAGATAGCCAGTTCCTCAGTGGTTGAGGATTCCGGGTGAAGCGCGCTTCCACCTTCGGCCTTATCGTCACTTACCATCAGGTGAGATGAAGGCCAAGCGCTTACCCGTTGTCAAAAAAAAGCAGGTCCATTAAGTCATCTACTAGTAAGTGATGAGATAAACCAAAGATAGTGAAACGTTGACTTTTCTACCTTAGTTGTATCCACTTCCGCGGTTCGATTCCCACCTAAAGTAATGATTTTTTCAACGTTTCAATGTATTTTATTTATATTTGAGAACAAAAGAACACCACATATTACTAATACCAAAGATGATAATGCACGTCACCGGTATCCTCAACCAACAGTGTTCTTATTTCTTACACAAGAATACTTTAAACTCTGTTGATAGTGATTAGATACGATAGTGATTTTAACCGAGACGCGTAGCGGTGAAAGAATACTGCCACCCCCTTTCTTCCCTTGGGTGTCGTAAAAGACGACTAACGGACTAAAGACTGCAAATACATCCAACAGCTTAGAGCGACGATGGGCTCACCACACCTGTCACCTGGACTATGGCAGAGGACTGCTTTTGCGGTCGTCATTGCCTAGTCTCTAACTAACCCTTCGGGGATAATAGTCGTGATTTTTATGTATATTATGTAAGTATGTAGATAGTGATTTAGTACTAGCCCTACTATAAAGAAAACAAAGTACACTGCACTCCCGCTTGGAATCTTATCCGCAACTTCAGGAACAGAGACCGTCTAACCGCTATAACACAGGCAGTTCAGATATTTAATTAACTTGACTATTTCGCTTTTTGCTGTACAATCACTGAACACCCCTTTAGCCATATAAGATGTAAGCATTGTATGTAAATAAGGTATAATAATAAATAATAAACAATATTAACACATAATATGTGATAATGTTGTTTTTTGGGCTGTTTTAGATAAATTATTAATTAATGTGAACAGATTTTGTATGCCGACGTTTCGGTAGAACACGCATGTACCTTAATAACTTAAGAACATTGTATACCGTGTCTCTATGCAAACAAATATATTTCTATTTCTATTTCTATTTAACATGACAATTTATAATTTATATACAGGGTTTATTGACATTGCACGGACGCACCCTTGCTGAGTTTCTTGCCTGTTCTTCTCAGTACAAGGGCTTCCGCCCTATACGGACTATTCAATGAGGACAGCAAAAGTCCATACCATAGTCCACTTTTCACCAAATAGCGACTGCACGTGCTTAGCGGTGGTGAGCCCATCGCCGCTCTATGCTGTTAGAAGTATGTGCAGTATTTAGTCCGTTGGTCGCCTTTTACGACACCCAAGGGAAAAGAGAGGGGGTTGTAGTATCTTTCACCGCTACGCGACACGGTTTTTTTACACACAATTTAAATTTCTTTTTTAAATTTCTATCCTATCACGTGACCTACAGGAGTAGGGCGGGGAACTGTTACACTGACAAAACGTTATTCGTCTAATAGTGTTATTTTAACTGCCTCCCGTAAGTTGGGTATTCTCAATAAGGTGAGGCGGTTTTTCACTCCCGAGCAGCGCTGTTTGCTGTACAAGACTCAGGTGCGATCGAGTATGGAGTATTGTTACCATCTTTGGCACGGCTCCGCTAAATACCTTCTCGATGCACTTGATGCACTGCAAAGGCGAGCGGTACGCATGAGAGTGAGAGTGTTCTAAAGAACTTTTTGATCTAATCCCGCCCTCTCCTTTCCTGCCCCGGACTACACGTGCTGGTCTTAGGAACCACCATCATACAGTGCAGACTATCAGCACTCGTACCAAAAAATTTGGCAAGTATTTTTCCTTTCCTTTTCCGCTCCTCTGTAAGGCCATTCGGCTTTTGAATTTCTCTACCAGCGCATGTGTTTCCCAGCATAGTCCCAGGTCCTTTAAGCGGGGAGTGAAACGGCATTTATGCAGGCCGTTATGAATGGGTGCGCTTGTTACCGTGCTTGTTCTACGGTGGGGAGCACTCTCGTTGTTTTGGACTGCATCGGCTGCTTACCATCAGGCAGGATGTAGTCACTATGATGAGTCACAAAAAAAATATACAAAGAATAACATTATACTTTAATGTTTTTTGCATCGAATCGACCACGCACCTTCCGCCTTTTCCTTTCGACGGTTGAAAGCCAGACCTCGGTAGCCAAGTGGTTAAGGCAGCCGCCCGGAATGCGGAAGGTGCGTGGTTCGATTCCCGCCTGAGGTTTTCTTCTTTTTTCAGTGTTTAAAATTTTACTTAACATTATACTTTTTAAACTTTCATGGTCACTACAATTCGGAGTAACTGCTGCAGTTACTCCGTGATCATGGTGAATGCAACTGCGCCGAAATATCGGGGACTCAAAATCAACAACTCAGACATGGTAAAAATCCCGTTTTTTCATAAAAATAACATTATACTTATTACATGTTTTAGAGGATTCTGATTCCTCTGTTGCAAGTGCCGAAAACACAAGATCTACTGGCAAAACCGCTGACTTAGAAATATTGCAATACTTAAATAATAAAGATACCAACATAAAGAGCTTGGTTACCTATCATAAATTCGAAACTTTTTTCAATTGTTCGAAAACGGTATGACGAAGTTTTTAATACCAGATCGTTGCTTTTACATAATTTTTTTAATAAACTTATCATACATACCTTTCATTTTCCAGAAAAACTTTTAGCCGATTATCAAAACTACTTTTTTTCTTTTGGAAGATGTTATGTTTACAATAAATTTAATATCTAGAAGTATTCAAATACGAAGTAAATTTTTCTCTAAAATATCATACTCATACCCAGTTTTTTTTTTGTTTTCCATATATTCATATTGTAACGGACAGATTAATCGGTGATCAAATTAATGGTTAGGTACGTAGAGAACGAACAAGTTAATGTAACTATTAGGTTCGGAATCAATTAGGGATTGGAATTTGTATAATGATTGATTTGATAAACAATAGGGCGATACCGCATCGCATCCGCTTGCGTTTGATTGTATACGCATACAATGTGAATAAAATAAAATCTTAGAAAATTTTAGCCGTCGTATTTACGTAGCGGTTAAAAAAGTTACCATCGCCATCTAGAAATTTGTATGTTTGCTACAGCTCCCTCTCTTGATGAGTAGATGAAGCTGCTATTTACGTAATTTGAAAGTTTTAATAATTGTCACGAATTTGATTGTTATCGATTGTTATTGATGGGCAGCTTAACAAGTAGCCTCTTTAATTGATAATTAGTCATACAATGTAAGCATAGTACGAACGGAATAACAATAGGAGATAAAACTAACATGGCGATCGTGGTAAACTTGTAAATGTTTTATGATCGGACAACGTATTGTATTGTTCCTCCGAAACGGCTTAGCCCACGTGAATGGCGTTTATCTAGAATTATGGTAGACAGAACGCCCGACGTGGTGGTGAAGTCAAAATTAGCCGCGCGGAATTATTGTAATCTGCACGTAGCATTGTTTAGGATTAATTCTCGCAAAAACTAGACTAGCGCTCTAAGATATGCAATTGCTTAGATGTGTTATAACGAATCGCATACGCAAATATATTTTAAGATAGGTCTAGACTTATATTTTGTTGTATAATTTAGAATCAGAGCGTTTGGATATAAATGGAATTTTAGTCGATTTTAAAGTGTCAGTTCATAGTGGATCTGAATGTGCATTCAGAATATTTTTGTAATTGAAAAGGGGCGACTACCTCTACTTCTCTGCTCTCTAATTGGCTAGAATAATTCAAATCTTCTAGAAGCTTTTTTGTATAAAAGGGCCGAGCGGGATTTCGGTCTTCATGTTCACTTCAAGCAGTCTACCGAGCAGCAACTAGCTGGAACCTTTGGAAAATCAGAAAACTGAAGAAGTAATTGAGATATA
Source organism: Scoparia ambigualis (assembly GCA_963921215.1). Classification (NCBI taxonomy): domain Eukaryota; kingdom Metazoa; phylum Arthropoda; class Insecta; order Lepidoptera; family Crambidae; genus Scoparia; species Scoparia ambigualis. Next base: position 22,943,083 of record OY992522.1, on the reverse strand, counting down.
CCTAGAGCAGTTTAGAGCCAGTGTGAAAGTTGAGTATTTAGGGAAACTTTATAAACACTGTATAAATTGTGCTTTGTGTGTGTTCACTTCAAGCAGCAAACCGAGTAGCATAATAAACGAGTAGCTGTTGTAAACGAGTAATTGTGCTTTGTGTATCTGACTGACGTGTAATTACTAACTGGGATTTGACCATATATGTACCTGTGTGTGTGTGCGTGTATATAACCTTGTGCGTATAACTTTTGTGCCTGACTTTAATTTGCATGGACCTTACGTGTATTGTGTGTGCATGATCATATGTGTATTACCTACTGTGTGTGTGTGTGTGTATTACCTTATGTGCGTGTAACCTTGTTATATATTGTGTATTGACTATTGTGTAGATAGATGTTTTGTGAGTCAAATAAATAAATCTCCGGTCGAGGGGGTATAAGTTGCATTCGTGTTTTGTTCATACTTATTGGCGGAGCACTGACGTCGTGGTTCTGCCAGGAGCCCTACCCTCGACACATATTATTAGGTGAATAATCTTAAATGTCATAAAAAGTTAATACTTTATGTTTCCGGTAAGATTGTGTTTCAAAAGTCAGTGACAGAAACGAATTGCGGCAAAACCGACTCCATGTAGGCTTGTCTGCCCTACGCTAGAGTGTAATTCAAACCCGCGTAGGCGCGGAGGGGCGAGGAGGCCCGCGAGCTGAGGAGCAGGTGGGTTTAACGCTCGCCGCCGCGGCTGAGGCTGGCCGGCGGAGCCGGCCAGCAAGCCGAAGCTGCGGTGATGAGCGTAAACCATCTGCGACGATAAGCTCGCGTGGGACCGCCGGAGCCTCGCAGCGCCGGAGCCGTGACAGAAACCATGCCTGCTGCATGCATGCTTGGTTGCATGCTGCATGCTTGCTGCATACTTGCTGCATGCTTGGTTGCTTGCTTGTTTGCATGCTGCATGCTTGAATGCATGCTGCATGCTTGCTTGCATGCGGTATGCTTGCTTGCATGCTGCATGCTTGCTTGCATGCTGCATGCTTGCATGTATGCCGCAGCTTGCTTGCAAGCTCCAAGCTTGCTTGATTACATGCTGCATGCTAGTTTGCATGCTGCATGCTTGCTTGCGTGGTGCATGCTTGCTTCCATGCTGCATGCTTGTTTGCATGCTTAAACTTTACTACGATTACAAGTTGTTCGATTATATTATGGATTTCAATTATTTGAAATGTTGTATTTTAATAATATTGGAAACGTGTTTCTGGAAAATGAATCGTCTAGCATTAATAGCTTCGGCCAAACGTTGAGTGGTATTTCAAAATATAAAGATTTTGAAAAAAATAACAATTGATAATCGGCATTTCAAAACTTTGTAAATTGTGTTTTCGGGAAAAAAGAAAATTATGGAAAACAAAAAATTACAAAACGTTTTCGGCCAAATAAAATTCGTACAGGCAAATTTCGAATTTATGATAGGTAACCAAAAAGCTTACATGCTTATTCTACAGCAAAAAAAATATTTTTGAAATAAAGCACCTGTTTGCCAAGTTCTGCTCCTGTGGAGCGACTCTTCTCATTTGGGGGCATGATCATGACATGAGGCCTCATCGAAGAAAAATTTGTGATTTAAACTATTTGAAGAACTTGTTTTACTTAAGTCTAAGTTTAAAAAATTACATTATTAAGATTTTAATTGAGATTGAATGTTGTGTCACGTTTGCGCGATCACACGATTCATGTAAATCGCGTAAAAAAATATACTTTCAGTTGTTTTTTTACAAAAGTATTTTATCTATAAAAAGTATTTAAAAGATACGTATTTTGTATCTAGTATTTCAGATACTATTCCAGAAAGTAATTTGTATCTGGTATCTGAAATACTTAATGTAAAAGTATTTTGCATTTTGTATTCCAGATACTTTATTTAAGGTATCTTGTACATCTCTGATCAGCTTAACAATATTGCTACCAAATGAAATGTTCTCATACAAAAATTTTGCTAATCGTTAGTTCTCAAAGTGAAACATCAGCGAAACGTTGGTTGGCAAGTGATAATCTTCCAAACAGGTTACGGCGAAAGTAGTGTAATATTGGGCATTCTAGATCACTTTTCACTCCATTGATCTCACTGACGTTCGATCAATGTCGTTAAAAAGTGATCTAGAATGTCCCAATATTACTTTTGAAAATCACTGCCATTCGCTCGTATATATGTTTAAGCGCTATGCTTCAAAGTCATTTTATTGAAACTCCCGAAACACTGTGGTCAATAAGAAAACAGCTGCTATGAGATTTGTTAAACAAAAACAGTCATTAAAATTAAAATGCATTTGCCCACCATCATCAAATGAGTTAAAACGTCATGGCAACTTATTGCCGAACAGTATCCGTTGTATTGTTTGCGGCCCTTCGAATTGTGGAAAGACAAACTTAGTAATTAGTTTATTACTACATACAGATGGTCCACGGTTCCGCAACCTTTATGTTTATTCAAAATCTTTGTATCAACCTAAATACATATTTTTAGAAAAAGTATTAAATATGGTTGCAGGTACATCGTATCATAAATATAATGACAACACCGAAGTTTTGAGTCCACATGATGCTTTGTCTGACTCGATTATTATATTTGATGATGTTGCTTGTGAAAACCAAAACCACATCCGAGATTATTTTGCTATGGGACGTCATAAAAATATCGATTGTTTTTATATTAATCAAACTTATACAAAAGTACCAAAACAACTTATTAGGGACAATTCTAACCTAATTATATTATTTAAGCAGGACGATGTAAATTTGAAACACGTATATGATGAACACGTAGGGTCGGACATGACTTGGTCACAATTTCGAGAAATGTGCTCAACTGTTTGGAAGAAACCATTCAATTATCTTGTAATAAATAAGGATTGTGAACGAAACAAAGGATGTTATAGGAAGACATTTGATACGTTTATAGAATTAGATTAATGTACAAAAGCAGTTGTAATTATGCCATAAAATCACTTTCATTTGTGACTTAAAGCTGAAAGGAAACCTATTTATTGAAATGGAAAGAGATTTAAAAGAACAAATTGTAAAATCAGCATCAGCTGTTAAAAGGAAGGTAGACTTAATAAAGGATGCTAAAAATTCTAACAATGTTACCCTGGAAACAATATTTAAACCTATTGTTGACCCTCTTAACATTTTAGCGAATAGAAATGATGAAAAGAACTTACAGGAAGTAAAGCTTTATGATCCCATATCAAAAAAAAACAGGAAAAATGAAAGCGAGAAGTCGTATTCTTCTTGTGAAGAATATATTGATTCTAATAGTGTAGATGAAGAGGAATATCAAGACACACCACAAAAATCAGACAAAATCCTAACTACGTCACCTTTTAAGAACCATGATGTAAGTAAAGGTTCTTTTAAGTCCCTCCAATCATCACCAAACATTATAAATCAAGATGAGTCTTCCTCATGGTCTACGTCATCTGAAGTATTTAATGCCATACCTTTTGGAATTAGAAATGAGCGAGGGAAACTTGAGCTTGGAAACACTCGCGTTCATGATGACGGTAGAATTCTTAAAGTTGGAAACATTACTTTTGAAAAGACTCTTGGCTTAAAAGAACTATTATATAAAAAGGTACCAAATCTAGATGTTATTACAGATGACGACCTTGAAAACTACAAGCTACTACTTATCAATACTAATGCACACAGACGTAACTTTGATCCTGCCAAACCAATAAACAGCAATAAAGGGTTTAAATACATGAGTATTATAAAACCATTATTTAAATTCTCTAAACAACCTACTAGTACTGAGAGTCCTCCACAGGGAAAAGGTATCAATCTTTTAAAAAAAGTTAAAACAAATACAGATTTAGTTTATTGGGATGATCCAAATGAATTAATAGAACGATTGAAATTACTGCTTGCGTCAAAAGCTGCTGGTAACACGGGTTTGGATAATGAAATCGTTGCAATAATTGAAGAACTGCGCGAAGCGGGCATCATAAATATGGAATATAAACAAATAGCACGGGGAAAATTAAGCAGTATACTCGCAGTAAGCAAAGCTTCGAGATTATAATGAATATAGATAAATTCGGTCATCACATTCATAAACGTTTGAGGTTATCTGAATACATCGATACCATAAACGATACGTTAAAAAAGTGCGAAACGGGCGAATACGACTTAAAATCATCAAAACTTAAAGGTTTATCATCTCCAGACAAGGACGATGAAGCTGTAAATAAGGCATATTTGGATAAAACTGTACAAGATCTAAGGAATGAAATAAATAAAGTTAATAGTCGTGTAAAAATTTACATCCAGAACTTAGAATCAGCTACTTCCAATCGCTTGTCTACTATGTTTTACTCAAAAACAGAAATAGACCGTATGATTCAAGCAAAGTCAAACAAAAATGAGTAAAAGAGATATAGTAGAAGAAATTCACAGAGCGGCGAGAAGAAATTTTCCTCGCCGATGTACAATTATAAAAGGAGTAGATGATTCATGGCAAGCTGACCTTATGGATTTTCAAAAGTATTCACAATTTAATAAAGGATATAAATATGTTTTAGTAGTTATTGACACTTTATCGAAATACGTTTGGACAAATCCTTTGAAGAGTAAAGATAAAATTAATGTCACCAACGCAATGGAAAATATATTATTGAATTCGTCTCGGAAACCAAAAAATTTGCAAACAGATTTAGGTAAAGAGTTTTATAATGAAAACTTTAAAGAGTTGATGAAAAAATATGACATTAACCATTATTCCACTTATTCTGTGAAAAAAGCAGCAATTGTTGAAAGAGTAATTAGAACGCTAAAAGGTCACCTTTATAAGCTATTTAGCTTATGCGGTCAATACCAGTGGATAAATAAAAATTTGAAAAACGTGGTACAAAGCTATAATAACACTGTTCATCGTATAACAAAATTTAAACCTATTGATGTTGACAAAAGAAATCAGACAACTGTAAAGTACAACATCATCAAATCACAAAATAATAACATAACGAAAAAAAATAAGTACCGTGTTGGTGATCATGTTCGGATTAGTAAATACAAAGGTGAATTCTACAAAGGTTATACTCCCAACTGGTCAACAGAAATCTTCAACGTTGTGAAAGTTAACCATACAAATCCTGTCACATACCACTTAGAAGACAAACATAAGCAAATCATTTTAGGATCTTTTTACGGATACGAACTGCAAAGAACCCAATTTCCCGATATATATCTTATTGAAAAAGTTTTAAAGAAAAAAGGAAACAAACTCTTTGTCAAATGGTTGGGTCTCAGTGATGGTGAAAACAGTTGGGTTGACAGAAAATTATTAATGACTTAATATAAATATCGCCTGATTATGTTGTACAGTCACTTTACGAACATCAATGAAGGAAGGAAGCGGCATTGTCAACAATTTAATAGATAACATTCCGTTCGAGTTACACTTACCTGGATATCAGTTTTGTGGTCCAGGAACAAAACTTAAAAAACGCTTACTAAGAGGTGAACGAGGAATAAATAAATTGGATGAAGCTTGCTTGTATCACGATATTGCTTACAATAATAAAGATTGGAACGTTAGACAAAACGCCGATTTAGAACTTTTAAATATGGCAAAGAAAAGATTGAAATCGAAAGATGCTGGGAAAGGAGAAAAGATTGCATCATGGATAGTAAAAAATGCAATGAAAGCAAAACTTAAAGCCGGAGCAGGAGTGCGGTCATTCATGAAAGGTGTTAAAAAAATTCAAAAGCAAATGAAAAAAATAAAATGTAATGATAACCGCACGGCTATAAAATATGCGCATGCAGCTGCAAAAAAAGTGTTTTCTAATATAAAAGGAATACGCTTCCCACGCTGCATTCCTGTTCCGAAAACTGGTGGGTTGTTACCCCTCATACCAATCTTTGCTGGTTTATCAGCTCTTGGTTCACTCGCTGGGGGTGCTGCAGGTATAACAAAGGCTGTTAACGATTACAAGGTCGCTCAAAAAAATCTTCAAGAATCAGAACGACATAACAAGATGATGGAAGCTGTTGCACTTGGAAAAGGGTTGTATTTGAAGTCTCACAAAAAAGGAGCGGGCTTGTACTTGCAACCTCCAAAAAACTAATTAAACGGTTACCCAAACGAGCACTTACTAATTTAGATATATTAAAGCACTCAGTTGATATTCCATATTTTCGTGGCGTTTTTATGAGAGATACGTTACCCTCAAAACCAAGAAAAAGTGAGTGTGCTATTCTTAATTTAGATAGTTCTTCAAATCCTGGAACTCATTGGGTAGCCTATGTAAAAGAAAATAATTACTGTGAATATTTTAACAGTTTTGGTAACTTAAAACCTCCATTAGAATTAATAAAATATTTGAAAGATAGGCACATAAATTATAATTACAAACAGTATCAATCTTTCGGTACTGTAAACTGTGGTCATCTTTGTTTATTATTTTTAAGAAAGTATTGGAAAAATCATTTATATAGGTTACAATTAAAATAACTTGACAGTATAAAAATGTCTTTCACTGTATCCATAACTGGGCAAGGAGCCTCATTAATAACTAACTATTCACCAACTTTAGAATTACGTGGGCAATATGAGTGCGGACTTATATACTTTTCTACTTTTAATTCTATTCCTAATATAGACGAAAGGAACAATAAGTTTTATTACGGTATCAATGAGTTCATCGAAATTCCTGAAGGATCATATGAACTTCAAGATATTTGCGAATTTTTAAAAAGCAACATTAAGAACACTGCATTAAAATTGACTTGTAATAATAATACTCTCAAAACCAAAATATTTTGTTCAGAAGATGTTCATTTCGAGAAAAATAATTCCATTGGTAGAATTTTAGGTTTTGCTAACGACACAATTAAGGCAAATATAAGTTGTGAGTCTCAGTACCCAGTCAGTATTTTAGCAACAACCATCGTACGCATCGAATGTGACGTAGTTAGCGGATCATTCGTGAATGGGAAAGCAAGCCATATTATTTATGAGTTTGTGCCTAATGTACCACCCGGTTATAGAATTATTGAAATTCCTAAAAACTTAATCTATTTTCCAGTCAATCAAAGTTCAATTAGTGCAATTAATATTAGGTTGTTAGACGCTGATAATAGACAGATTAATTTACGTGGAGAAGACGTACAACTTTATTTACATTTTAGAAAAAAATGATTAATTTTAATAAAAACCCTACCTCATCAGGTGTTCAAGTCAGTTCCAAAAGAGCAATAAGTAAAAGAACACCGTTTGACTTAAAAAAGAAGGTTACTAAAAATAATAAAGAATTTCTAAAGCTAGTAGGCTTGTTAAAATGAACATATTAAATATATCTCAGCCAACGTCATACGATAACAGTATCGAGAGTTTTGAATATCATTCGTATAAGCCGTATGTAACAAGTTTCAACAATAATGATGAAATAAGAATACCAATCAATCAGCAAGATTTGTATGTGTTGCCGTCACGCAGCACTTTGTATATTGAAGGTAAAGCTGATGTATATAACAGTACCACTAAAGAAAAGGTAACAAGTGTGCATTTTGTAAACAATCCTGCGTTATTTCTATTCCAAGATATTCGATATGAGTTAAATGGAATAGAAATAGATAAAATAAAAAATGCAGGTATCACAACGACAATGAAGTCTTATTTGTCTTTGAATGAAAATGAATCCAAAAGTGCAAAAGTTTGGGGTTGGTCTCCTGCAGGAATAACCAATGTTACAAACGGAGTTTTCTCTGTCTCCATACCATTAAATAAAATATTAGGATTTGCAGAAGATTATGAAAAAGTTTTAATTAACTGTAAACATGAGTTAGTACTGTTGAGGAGCAACACAAATGTCAATGCAATAAAATTGAGTAAAGAGCAAATAGTGGAAAATATAACAATAAATAAAATCGTTTGGCGTGTTCCACATATTAAAGTGTCAGATCGAGAGAGAATTAATTTATTAAAGCATTTAGAAAAAGATCGAGCCATTACACTAGCGTTTCGTAACTGGGACTTGTATGAATATCCGTTACTACCCAAGACACGTAAGCATACTTGGGCTATTAAAACTTCATCGCAAACAGAGAAACCTCGATTTGTTATTATTGCCTTACAAACAAACCGAAAACATAATGCTCAAATGTCAATGGCTGAGTTCGACCATTGCAATGTTCGTGACGTAAGAGTGTTTTTAAATTCATCATATTACCCCTACGAAGGACTTAACATAAATTTCTCTGACAACAAGTTTTTATTAATATACGAACAGTATGCAAGGTTTCAGCAGTATTATCACGGACGTCGATCAGAACCGTTGTCGAGTTTAAAAGAGTTTAAAGATATTGCTCCTTTATTCGTTGTTGACTGTTCTCGCCAACAAGAAATGCTGAAGGGATCAATCGACGTAAGAGTAGAAATCGAAACAGATCAAGAGATACCTGATCAGACCGCTGCATACTGCCTTATACTGAACGATTGCATATTTGAATATAAACCACTGAGTAACATTGTGAAAAAGCTATCATGAATAACGATACTATTATAGTGGATGTGCAAGGATTTAAGGATTTGAAAAATAATTTTATTGTAAAAGAGTTATCAATAGCAACTAAAAACCATACGCAGACGTTCTTAATTAAGCCACCATATGCTTTTAAAAACCTAACAGATGAAGAAAAGAAGCAAATCCGGTGGTTAGAAAGGAATCGCGGGCTCAAATGGAGTCAGGGATTCATTGATTACCGTGAATTTAGACGAATAATAGTTCCGTATTTAAGCAGTAAGAAGGTATTAGTAAAGGGATTGGAAAAAGGAATATGGGTTCGCGAGCTATGTCAAGATTGTGAAATAATGGAGTTGGAAGAAATAGGTTGTCCTAACTTTTTAAAATTATATAGTGATTACCATGTAGATGTAAATAAATTTAATTGTGAGTACCATAAAAAAATGTGTGCTTTAAAAAATGTTCTGTGTCTAAAAAAGTGGTACACTTTAAATGTTAATTGAGTTATTAATGTAATAAAGTATTTTCCTCAATAAATCAAATGTGTATAAATATCTTTTTGTTTAATTACTAAAAGTAAAAAGGGTGAATGAAACGATCTTAGTATTCAATTCAATAATATTTATTTTAGAATTTCTTAAAAACTATAACTATATCCACAAACTTTTTTTGATATATTGCTAATGATAGCCTCTGTTTGATCCATTATGGGGTCAATATGCTCTGTTACCACATACTGCGCAGATAATAATGGATCAGTATGATTTGTTTCGAAGTCCACCACTTCAATCTTAATTAATCGACGACCTTGAATCGGCGTACTTTTCATCACGTAAGAATGAGAATGCTTCAGATAACTTCTTCTTTTTCGAAGTCTCTTCTTGGTGATATTATTCACCACCTTGTTATACAGCGGGGAATCGCCTCGCCGTTCATCTGCTCTCCAATTCGGATACTCCTCTGTAAATCCCTCGAGCATATCTTGAGCGTTCTGTTCAAAAGTGGGAGATGACGGTTGTACGAACTCCTTGTTGATGCTGAGCGACACCAGGTTCTCTTGAGTATTCTAAAACATAAAATAAAATAGTTTATTACATACATAAAACCACGACTATTATCCCCGAAGGGTTAGTCAGCGACTACGCAAGGAGGACAGCAAAAGCAGTCCTTTACCATAACCCACTTTTCACCAAATAACGACACAATTACAACACAAATAAAATTAATTTATAATCATACAAAATTATTTAAACTTACCATGTTGATATTATCTAGCTGGACTACTGACGCCTTCACTTTAATAATTGAAATTGAAACTAATTTGAAACCCATTTATATTAATGTACATGATGACACAGCAAGACAATATAGGTAGTAAAACATGTAATTAATGGACATTTCAGCAAAATAAAAAGAAAGAATTGATATTATTAAAGAATGATTAACTTGCCAATAACGTGACCTGATTTGTATTAATTAGGTTTCATATTACCTTATAATCAGAAGAGTACAACCTACTCTGAATTTGACTTGTTCAAACTTGTTTGCGTTAGAATTTTCTTACTTATTTACCGTCAATGTTTTATTATACAAAGATATATAATAAATTAAATAAAAATGCAAGTTAGTCGGTTACTTTTATATTTTATTAGGTATATTAATACAGCTGGTTAGAGTAAATTTTACATTACATTTCATAATCTAAGTTAGATTTCCTATTCAAACAATAAATGAATCTGAGCAAAAGCAACAACTTACATATTTTTTAACAATTTTTATAAATCAAAATATTCATTATATGTACCTACTTAAGTATATTGAAAAACTGGTTACAATAGTTTATAAAAAGTTAATATTATTTTAAATTCAACCAATGAATCTTAGTAATGGTAATAAATAATAATACATTTTTTTATTTCTCAAGCCTTAAGTATAATATAACTCTAATATAATATATCTAAATCATAGTCATATATCTAAATAATAGAATTTAAAAACACAGTGAAAAAAATAATTGCTAAAATATATAATCCCAGTGGCCCCAAGACATAGTAGATATTTTATTTTTTAATATTACGCGTTTGTCATCATTACCTGACAAAGCTATCTTGTTCTGTTCTTGGGTAAATATTTCATGCTTTAAGGATTTAAAAATTATGTTTTTCTTTCTTAAAAAAGTATTTTTGTTTAATACGTTATTGTAATCTTCGAAATGTACGTTTTTCAAAACCTGTTTCTGTATACCTTTAGCCCTTTTTAACTCCTCTTGTACTGTTTTTATACAGTATAATTTTGATCGTAAACCAACAAATTCAGAAATTAAATTTCCACCTAGTTCATCTTTGAAAAGACCTGGTACTTTTTTGTTAAGACCAGGTATACCGTAACAGTTATTTAATGGATAATTACTAGTATCAAAATATCTAAGGAAATTCAACTTTAAATCTGTATAAAAATCTTTGCTTTCTATTGAATAAAGAAAACTGTCAGTATCCGTATAACAAAGCTTTAATTTTTCCCGATAAAAAGGTTTCATAATAGAGTAATGAAAATCAAACATATGACTTTTGGATATTTCTAATACAGAAAAGCCAATATATATGGGTTTGTCTAAAGTAATTGTCTCGGGTTTCATTTGAACAGCTATAAAATTTTCTGTAAAAATAGTAGCACTATGGAAATTTGGTCGAGCTATTAGTTGCTCAGCACCGAAACTTTTCTTTGTTATATTCTTTTCATCATTCCACTTATTAACCAACTTCACGCTGACCCTTTTCTCGGTGTCTTCTAGTGTTTTACCAAATATACTATTATTTAAAAGTTTGAAGAAATCTTGTTCAAATATAGATTTGGCCTTTTTTCGTAACTCAGTGTTCATATCAATGTACTGTTTTAAGTATGGACTCTGATTGAATTGAATTACTCTATGTATTTTTTTTAGCAATAAACCATGTTTTAGACATGTTTTCAGATGGGAAAAATGAATGACGTAAAAAAACTTATCGTATAAGTTTGGTATCAATTTCGAAGTTTTAGATCCTGGAGGAGCAAATTTTTGAGCACAGAATGGAAAATCGTTATGATAATTATGCAAATGGAAAGGGTATTCTAAGTCTACTTCGAGTATATAGCCAATGTCCCCGTCAATGGGTATATTATGAAAATCAATTTTTGAAATTTCTAGTTCACTTAATAACTTAAAATTTGAATGAGGTAAATAAGCGCACATAGCATAACCATAAAGATTATTACAATCAATATAAACAAGGAAGTTATCACTTTTTGCGGGGTCATAAGTTTGTAAGTACTTGTTATTGGCTTTCGAATATCTTGTACAACATAAACATATACCACCGCGTATGCCTTTTTGTATCATTCTTATTATTTCCAAATCATTTATTAATTCTAATTTAACATCTGTTTTTAATAGCATAGCGTCAAAACTTAGGCTAGGTGCTGTTAAGTAAAAAGAAGGATCCAGTTTATAATTCGTCTTACACGTTTTTCGAAAACTTTCGAAGACGTCCGCTAGTAAGAGTACATCTGACTTAAGATATAAATCAGTGTATTCTCCAAGGCTCCGTAATTCAAAGGTTTGCCATACTCTTTTTGCGTGTTCATAATCTACTATTGATACGTTGCAATTGTGCAATTTACTAAAAAAGCATTTATAAGGAGGTATTTCTTCTTCATCATAAGAACTCCAAGTAGTGACGTATTCGTAAGGATAAACCCCTTTACGTCTAAGTAAATTAAAATGTTCCTGAGAAGGAAAAAAAAAAGATAGATGTTTAAAATCATTTGTATTTAAATTTGCAACTAGCTTCTCTAGGCTTGTGCCTAAAAATTTAAAAGAATCGACAAAACGAACAGGTATGATAGCTTCGTTACTAATTCGAAAAAATTTGGTAAACGATATGTAATTTTCTTTATTTTTTGCAATCACTTGTATCCTACCTGATAATTCTCCTAACTGTCGTATGAAAAGATGACTGTCGTAACCAGCTAAATTATGAAAAAATATGGGAACGAACTTAGGCAAACAATATTTTATATTACAATAAGAATGAGCTGCACCACGATATCGTCCAGTAAGATGACAGTGATCTTTTACTTTGTCGTCAAATAATATTTTGTTACAAAGATAACAGTTTTTAGCTTGAGCAAAATTGGTTCTATCTTTATCTGTTAAGAACATAGGGATCGATGAATGCAAAATATTATAAATTACAGTTATATCAGATAGAAGGTTATCAAAAAATTTATTCACACAGTCAGGTCCTCGATAAGACACATATTTATTAAGGGAGCTGTCGTAGGAGCATACAACGTAGTAAGCAAATGCAGCTGGTACATGCTTTTGCGTAATCGTTGTGCAACTTGTTTCAGAATTTGGTTCAACTGGCTCTAACAAAGATTCAAAGTCTGCGTATAAAACGAAAGGCATGTCTTGCATGCGTTCATAATGTTCAAATTGTATTCGAGTTCCTTGATTAGGTAAAATTGTTGCTACACCACTGCAAACGTGGGCTTCGAGTTTAAGATTGTTATCAAAAAATATCATACAATCCTTACATAAAAATATTTTGGAATGATGTTTAGTTAACTGCTTGCGAAGTAATTTAGCTAAATCTTTAATTAGACAGTAATGCGTACGTTTTCCATTTTCGAGAAAAAGCATGTTGACGTGATGTCTTTTACGTAATTCGCATTTGTACAGAGGTCCAACAACCTTACTGCTATTTTTAAGGCCATAAACATTAATACTTATGTTGGGATTATTCTTTTCAAAAATTCTTATATCTGTGAACCCTACTGGAAATGTCATATTTTTAACTTTAAGTACACTTTCAAAATGCGGATATGCGGTGGTTCGATTTGCGTTATTTTTTGCAGGAAAAAGTGATGCCATGACACACCATAAAAAGCAGTAATCATCCGAATTTTTAATGTTGATACATGCACGTTTGTTTTTTATAGCGTTAGGTAAATCTAAGTAACCTGAGGCTCTCAACGGGTTATATTTGTTTATATTTACTTCTAGATACAAGCTTCGTAAGTAAGCCCAACCACTATCTCTTTCCTCAAATTCTTCAACTTTTTTACAAATTTTATGGCTAATGTTTGTATACATAGCATCAAAATTATAACTTTTATGTAAGATAATGTTTTCAGTAGCAAAAGATTTCGTTGAAATCGAGTCATCCTTATGCAGAAAAAATTCAGAAAACAATTCGAAATTTACTTTAAGGTTTGTATAAGCCTCAATTCGGGCTGAGAGTAAAAGTTTCACGCGGAGGCGCAATTGCGATAAAAAATCTGCAGGAGCAAACACATGCATACGTTCTTCAACGTCCTCGCATTGAACACGGTACGACGCTATGCGACCGCGAAGAGCGCTATGCACTTGTTCGATACCCTCGCTCTCAATTACAGAACTATTATTTTTGTGTAAAATACTTTTTAAATGAGCAGAGAAAGCATTATTTTTAACGGATAAGTTGCAAGTTGAACAGAATATAGTCTTAACCATTATGATTTTGTTTTCACTGTGTTAAAAAATTACAAGAGGTTAAAGTAGTTTTTAAGTAAAATGTATAAAACCTAACACACATATAATATATAAGTAAAACTAGTTAAGTCAAAATTTACCGAAGAGAGTGTAACTAGTTAATATGTAGTACCTAGCTGACTGTGACTATTTTTTCTTTTTATCACTAAAGAATACCCCCTCTTCAGTAAATTTTGATTTGGCTAATTTTATGAATTTTTTTATAGTCAACAATTCAGGAGACTCAGCTTCGCCTTGTAGTCGAACCCAAATTATTGCCTTTTCACACCTTTCAAGACCGGTGAGGCTACGCACCTCCTCAGCGTCGTAGAGACGCAGCTCCGCCACCAGTTCACCGTCGAGCTTCGCAGTCCGACGCGTTACCCCGCCTGGTACTCGTCGCGTTAGTACACTGTCGAAGGTCTGGTCTGTCTTGCGTGGAGGCGGCGAAACTTCGTTATCTGACTCTGAATCATTTAACCAGTCTAAAGCGGAGCTAGACCCTTCTTGTTTTTTCACAATCGTTGTTGAAGTCTTAGGCACCGACGACGAGTACAGGCATTTCTTCTTAGAGCTAGAAAGATAAGAAATGTAATTAAAAACTAATTATTAATATTGACGATATACGAAATAACATAAAATATATTAACAGGATTTAAAAGTAATCAACGCAAATTACCTTATGCTTTCGTTGTCCGAGTCAAATGAATTGGCTAACACACAGCTTTTCTTGGCAGAGCGTTTAACTTGCTTGCTTTCAGACCTAAAATAACAATAAATATTAGTGACATTAACATTTAACATATGACAGTAAATACTAGTACGATTAAATAATAACATTTGCTGGTCTAGGTCACTGCTCCTCTACAGACCTTCTTTAATAACTTCTTTACACATAGAGAGAGATCCGTGCTTCGGAAGGCATGTTAAGCCGTTGGTCCCGGATGTTGTCGTAAGATGACAGTCGTTAAAACCCACCGACCCGCATTGGACCAGCGTGGTGGGTTATGGCTTAATATCCCCGTGCTATTATTCACGTGGGAGGTCTCTGCCCAGCAGTGGGACGTTTATAGGCTGATGATGATGATGATGATGACATAGAGAGAACGGACCATAGCCCACCACGCACACCCACTGCGGTTTGGCGGTGCTAACGGTTGCAGATGCAGAAGGGATCAACCGTTGACATACCTTACAAAACATATACGAAGTCGAGCAAACACAACATTGCTAATAGAAAAATAAAAATATTTAAAACTTACGAACATTGTTTCGGTGTATATCTTCTGGATGATTCTCGTAGCGATGTCAGAGTACCGAAGCACTAAATATTAAAAACTTAGGCGTAGCTTAGGCGTACTAGTGGTCGATCTGACTTAGGAAGCACTGATACGACAACTACCATTTTTCGGGTATTTATTGGAGAAAAGTGTTTAACAGCAATTTTACTAAGCAGGAGTGATCAACTTTTTTTTTTTTTTTTTGCTTGTATACAATTAAACTATTAGTGCTAGTTTTTACTTTCAAGAATAACACCGTATGTAAAAACTGTTAATTCCAAATTTTTTTTTTATTATTATTGCTTTTATTACAAACCAAATAGGTACATATTGGGCTTATTATAAACACATACATTATCTAAGTAAAGCAAGCTTAATCGGTAGCGTAACCTTCTGTACTACAAACCGTTACCTATACGATGTACACATAAATGCTTGCATTCATCAAACCATTAGCCTGAGCCTTTTTCGCGTTATAGTCAAGTACCTACCTAACCACTACATTAGCTGTTATATTTTAACGAGTGTACGTTTAAGCAAAAGTAATTAAATAAGTATTACAATGTTATAAATAAATATGTGTTATTAGTAGCAAGAAAGGAAGTAATTACAAAATTGAAGCAATGTTTGTAACCTCTGTTTTTTTAAATTTTAAGCAAAATATTTAGTTTATCGATTAGTGCGAAAACTTGCAGCGAAAGTATTTTACATTTCCTGTGTAATTGCTAACCTTTCGATAAAGCGCTGACGACGATTGTCCGGATGTGCAACATTAGGACTGTTTTCACTAAGCATGAAATTTACTATTACATTTCATCTCATGATCGTCTTAACGAGAGTTTCATAACCACCACAATCACAGATCGAGTTCACCACTAGGTACCTCATCGAGTTCCTCACACTCTAACCCTGTCATTAATAAACGTTGATTAAAGTTACACTTAGGATTAAATTGACGCTGTCTCTATCTGTCTTCTTTAACAAAAACGAGACAGCGTCACTTTAAACCGAGGTGTAACATTTGGCCATTTTTATTAATGAGACGGTAAAAGTTAAACATTTTGATGTACGTACTAAATTAAACAAATGTCTCGGTATGTTACAAGTTAGCCGCTCGGATATCGAGAGACGCGGGTTCGATTACCGTGAGGCAGTCTATTTTTATAACTTCGGTGTTTATGTACTCATATTATTCCCACAATAATTAAATCTAACCATATTTAGTGGGTACGTATTCAAATCGACATTTGCTTTATAAGTTAAACCATAATTTGAAAGGTACTGTTATGAAAATCCTATCTGATCACTTGTTGCTAAACGTGACTTCAGCATGACGTAATTAATTGTTACTTGTTGCTCTGTCTATCCCACTTGTGGGAATACGCCGTGATGTTTGTGTTTGTATGTATTATGAAAATGTATGTTTAATGCGTTTGTCTATTAAAACAGTATAGACTTAGCTTTATCTTTCTAATTGTGTTTATGTTAAAGGTTATTCCCATTCTCCCACAACAAAATGGCCCAAAGTCCTCCCCAGAAAAAATACAAATATATTAATTTTCATGCTCCTCCGTGATAAAAAATGGTCATCATCATCATCATCATCCAAAAGACGTTCACTGCTGGACAAAGACCTCCCCCAAGGATCCCCACCACGTCCGGTCCTGCGCCGCACGCATCCAGCTGCTACCTGCAATCTTCACCAGATCGTCGGACCACCTTGTTGGAGGCCTGCCCACACTGCGTCTTCCGGTGCGCGGTTGCCACTCCGATCTGCCCCAACGGCCGTCGGTTCTTCGAGCGATATGCCCTGCCCACTGCCACTTATGTTTAGCAATTCTTCGGGCTATATCGGCTGCCTTAGTTCGTCTACGGATCTCCTCATTTCTGATTCGATAATATCTTTTATAATATTTGGTCTTTGGAGGAGTATAGGAATTGATGTATGGATTTCTTATATTTTTCAAACAAATTTTTGATGGCGCTTGGGAATAACCCGTATTAAAATTGTTTTCGTTAGCATTGAAACGGGAAGTTTCAAAGTCGAACTCGTAGTTAATGTATGTGTGTGTGTTTGTGTGTGTGTGTAGTGATTGCATACGTTGTTGTTTGCGGGATTGATATAAATAAGGTAACTAACAATTCCCTGCACAGTTGTCTGCATTGACTTAGATCAAAAAATACAAGTGTTTTTTTTTATGAGAACCTTGAAAATGTGTTGAGTAGATCAGAGTCGACAATGACAATTGGCAACTGATTCTAATCAAAATACACAAGTGTTTTCCTTGGATCGAGGTTGAGGTGTTTCGGCATAAAACCTTTTCTTCCAATTGTTGAAAACCTTGAAAATGTGTAGAGTAGATCGGAGTCACCGTATACTGAAATGAAGTTTGGTTTAAAAACACAAGTGTTTTCCTATGGGTCGAGGTTCAACTTTAGCAAATGTTATTCATAGTTCAACTTATTCGGGGATCCAGTCCTGGGAGACCAGGAAGCCCCATCCAGCTTAAGTTGTGCTGTAATTCCATATTGTTAAAAACCTTCGCATTCATTAGACGAAATCCTTGAAAATGTGTTAAGTAGATCGAAGTCGTTGTATACAGAAATTAAACTATTACATACTGGATTCTGATCAAAATACACAAGTGTTTTCCTATGGGTCGAGGTACTACTTTGATAAATGTTATTCATAGCACTAACTTATTCGGGGATCCAGTCCTGGGAGACCAGGAAGCCCCATCCAGTTTAAGTTGTGCTGTTATTCCATATTGTCAAAAACCTTCGCATTCAGTAGACGAAATCCTTGAAAATGTGTTTAGTAGATCGAAGTCGTTGTATACAGAAATTGAAATATGAATTCGATTAAAATACACAAGTGTTTTCTTATGGGTCAGGAATAAAATTTGACAAATGCAACTATATGATACACCTTGGAGCGTGGTGGCAAATAAAAACCGTATATGACGGATACTTAAGTTTAATAATGTGATCTCAATGATGAATCGAAACTATATTACAAAATGGCATTATAAACAATATAGAATAAATTGACCAAGCGCCTTCGGAAAGACTGAGGAGCGTAGCTGTTAATGGTATATTGCTATTTTAATCGTGTAGGCGCTTACGTCTAAACAACACTTATTCCGTACTGAGAGTTCACTAAGTCACATTCATTTATAGTTGTGCTGTAATTCCATATTGTCAAAAGCTCCTGCATCCTATGAACGAAAGACCTTGAAAATGTGTAAAGTAGATCGCAGTCGTTGTATGGGATTCTAGATCACGAGAAGTCGATTAGACATTCTAAAACACGAGAAGTCGATTGGACATTCTAAATCACTTTTTGACGTTGACTGAGCGAGTGGCAGTGATTTTCAAAAGTAATATTGGGACATTCTAGATCACTTTTAACGACATTGATCGAACGTCAGTGAGATCAATGGAGTGAAAAGTGATCTAGAATGCCCAATATTACACTACTGGCGAAAATGTAGGATACCGGATAATAATCGTGAATTTATGTATGTATATCTAGTGTATGAATGGTAGATATGGCTATGTTTATGTTACGAACTATAATGTACTTTTTCACTGATCCGGCAATCAAGCATGCGGCCGGCGTAATGTGGAGAAAAAACGGAGTCCATGCAACACTTACTACTTACTGTGTGACTGTGACTCCCTTGCTAGGAAAAGAATGAATCTTCTGGGATTGGCATACCCGAAACCAGAAGATTTTAGGCTCTTCGCCCTCAGAGACATTGCCAAACTTATGGTAGTCGTTTTCACTGAGGAAGGAAGGGGTTGCACAAAATATCCCAATGGGTCGACGTGCTGCTGCGAGTGGGAGACCTCTGCAGGCCCCACTAAGATAAGAAAAGATAAGATAACGCGGCGTCACGCGCGCGCTGCCAGCCTCAAAGCTTCAGTTCGCTTATACTCTGCAATGTCACTGAATCTAGTATCCTTCAAATTGTAACGCAGCAATGTTCATCAATGCTGCTTGGCAGCATAAATAGATTTTAAGGTGGGCGCCAAATGGTACCCCAAAGAATGTTTCTGCTGCCAACACCGTGCAATATATAATTATTGTTCTAACTAGCAGCCTGCCCGCGTCATCATCCACGCTAACTTAGGAAGACCGACATACTTCAGCAACCTTGTCAAAAATATCTACAAATTATATACACCCTCAATTTTTATTCGTTTTTATGAAATTAAGGGTGAGTTCTACACATGAAACTGAACAACTTTCCCCAAGAAAACTATGTGCAAAAATGGCAAAAATATTTCGACCTACCATTCTATTTTTAACCGACTTCAAAAAAAGGAGGAGGTTCTCAATTCGTCGAAATAAATAATGTTTTATGTATGTTCCCCGATTACTTAAAGACGCTTGGACCGATTTGGAATTTTTTTTTTCTGACAGGTTAATACCTTCCAGATCGTCCCATAGTCATCATCAGGTCAATATCTAATAATGGGTTCTTGGAGAAATCGAGGGAACTCTTCAAATATTATAGGCACACCTATAGCGATTTAGGTATTATTTGCAAGAACCTGGACACTTGTCCTCGGGAAGCACCATTTGGTGAAGTGAAACTGTTGATGAAGACCACAGACGGCCACCGGAACTACTCAATACTAAATATGTTTGGTGTTTGCTATGCTATTACAAACTTTAAAGTGGTTGCTAAGCAATTTATGCTCGCCACAATGCATCACAGTTAAGTGGAGCTAATGGTAAACCACCAAGAGAACTTCTCAAGAATTAACGTCCCTGCATCGGAGAAAACAATATTTTGTACAAAATGATGAGCAGTTGACATTAAGATGTTGTAAATTGAAAAAAAATACTAACCAAGCCAATAAAAGTGACAAATAAATAATATTGTACTATTACTTACTACTACTACTTCTATTTTTTATTTTAACGTAGGTACGTTTACACTAAAAATATAAAATAATAAAAATTTTCAAAAAAATAAATAAACCGGCTCCAAAAAAACAGAGAAACTAAAAAGAACAAAATAATTGTGTTGTCTTGAATAACTAAATTTAATCCCCACAGTTGAAATTATACTTACATACTTTTGAAGACGGTGCCAAGCCAAATTAAATAAATAAGAAAATATTCCAGAAACAAAAATAATACGTAGGTACCTTAGTGTGTTCTTCTAGACAATTTCCAACACATGTTTAAATCTACCTGTAAGTCTACGTGTTTTCCATAATGCTAAGCAAACCGCCTAATTAAGTTGTATGTAGGCAAAATCAGGAAATATTTTAAGGCTTGGCATCGACTTCAAAAGTATGTAAGTGTAATTTCAACTGTGGGGATTAAATTTAGTTATTCAAGAAAACACAATTATTTTGTTCTTTTTAGTTTCTCTATTTTTTTGGAGTCGGTTTTTTTTTGTCGTCAGCTGATCGGACAGTATTGTATGGGAAGTCGATTTTTTTGTTTCTTCACATAGGTTTCTTGGGCAAAGTTGTTCAGTTTCATGGGTGGAACTTACCCTTAATTTCATAAAAACGAATAAAAATTGAGGGTGTATAAAAACCCTCGTCCTTTAACGATCCTTCTATCAGTAAAAACTGTGTAAACGCCTTGCACCAACTTGCAAGGGATTTATAATTAGAAGGAGAAAGCGCAGCCACATACACAAGAAAACGACGACTTTGCTGTATGTATTGACTAGCGGCCGCTCGCGGTTTCACCCGCGTGGTTCCCGCTCCCGTGGGAATATCGAAATAAAAAGTATTCTACATGTTAATCCAGGTTATAAACTATCCGTATGCCGAATTTCATTCAAATCCATTCAGTAGTTTTTACGTGAAAGAGTAACAAATATCCATCCATATTTACAAACTTTTGCCTTTCTAATATTAGTAGGATAGTAGGATAACATAATTCTTGAACTGCCCCCTTACTCTTGAAACCGATCCCGATTGAGTGAGATTGTCAAGTTTCGTACTTTTGAGTTCGACACCAGCGTTATTTTGGATTTAAGTATATTTAGTGAACTAAATGGCATTGAGTTTTGCAATTTGTTAATTCAATATCCGCGCAATATGAATCCAAATTAGCGCGTGTGTCGTAACTTACAAGTACGAAACTTCACAATACTCACACATAATCCGTGGTTAACGGTGTATAATCCGTAGTTAACGGTGTTGGTTTCACAATTACTTACCTAAGTACATATTATGTTATTAATGTAATCCTTATTGTGAAACTGTGTGTTGACCCCAATAAATGAAAAAAAAATATACCAAACTCGATCGATCGCGATCGGCTTCAAGAGTAAGAGGGCTGATTATGTGTTTGGATTAAGTATAATCCTAATCTAAATTACAGTCTATCTGATAAATTGTAATTTAATTTTTAAAGCATGGCTAATACTTGTAATCTAACCAATAAAGTTTTCATTAGAGAGAGTGCTCGAAAGTGACATAAAATTGATATATCGAGTAATAAAACTATTATCTTTCCGACCTTGAACCGCGATTCGTTTTGTTTGGGTTGGGTGTTGATACTCGTACTAAACTTTGGTGTAGGCTGATCGATAGACTTTTACGCTTTTAAGACTGTATTTGTGATTAATCTGCATTATATCGTTGTATTGTGAAGTCTGATGTTGAGTATGTGTCTTTAGTTACGGAATGTAGGTGCGGGAATCTTAGTTGAAATGCCACAAGCTTATAAAGTTGTGACATATGTGCTTATGTATTATCAAAACACTGGTTATACGAGTATAAGGCACTGAATTAATTATTTTTTCTTGCTATGGCTATGCATCTTTAACTACAACGTTACAACTTAAAGTACTTATGGCGAAGAAATATATTCATCGATTAAACCTATGTAGGTACCGTTATATATTTGCAGAGGTACCTACGTACTGGTCCAGTCAAAGATTGACATTATATTCATGAAACTCATTGTACAGACAAAATTAGGCTAAAAGATGTTTGACTTTGCAAATGCATCCTATCCAAATGATAAAAAGTAATGCATATTTTATGTTATGTGGATATAATAACAAGAGTTCTGAACCCAACATTGGGTGATTGTGGGCATAAAAGACGACGATAATAATAGCAACATTGTATTCTAATGTTTACTTTTAAGATAATTTGATTTTTTTCGTTTGTTTGTTTTAGTAAGTATGTCATTCGTTTGTTTTAGTATATCACAATAAAATAACAAATTGATTTTTATCTTTTATATTTATTAACAAATGATATTTGATAATAACGTGATTTTAACGTGTTGTAACGTTTAATTACACAGTAATTGCATATTGGCGTACACAATATAAATGTCAGAATTATTTTATGAATAAATAAAGTTGTAACCATATTAAAATTACAATAATATATCTAATAAGAATATACTATTCCTAGAAATCAGACACGGCGACGAGGAACGCTTTACACTACATAAATCTTGTTAAAAATGTTAATGGAACTCAGTGAGTACCTGTGCCCGGGACACGTCCTGGCAAAATATTGAAATAAGGATTGGAAGCGTCTCCCGTTAAGTTCACGTAGCCATACATCAGGCGATTCAGGCGATGAACTCAAACACCATTAATCCAATTGAATTCGCAGCTCTATTTGCAATTTCAATTATCTCTAGTGTAGCCAAGGGAAACAATTCACAAAAAAGGAAGCAATTACGTTATGAAGACCGGGAGAGACTTTCATGCGGGTTATTGAATGGGCGATAATAAACAACAGGAAAAGGATATCTAACATTTTTTTCTTTTACATAGTATTGTACATATTGTTACACCTTTGTTTACGATTATAGCGTTGTTTATTGTAAGTAATGAATCTGTCTAATAAGAATAAGAATCACCATACCAGTTGTCACAGCAGCGTCACTCAACAACAACTTTCCATAGATCACTGTGGTAAGTCTAATCCATCATTTCATTTAAACTGTCGCACGTTCAGCCGTGGCAGAGCGTTATCAAGTACACGGTAAGCAGAATGAATAGTATAAACATTTTGTTGGTAGCACGAGTTTGTCGAATAATTGTGATTGGCAACTGTTTCGTAGCGTGGACCGTCGGCGTAACGCCGGCGCGCGAGCGCTTGGGGCGAGTCAGGGCACCACACTGACACTCCGGCAGGGATGCTGGCCGTTGCTACGATACGACACCGCCCTCGTAGATCGGCCGCCGCCCTAGACGGACGCCGCGCAACCTACTTTACGTATAGGCGCTACTGTCTGCGTAATAGTTCTTCGGCAATTTCCTGATAGAACCCCGTCGATATGCTATTTGTGTGGCACTTATTTCGTTTCAGATCGTTTGTTAGATTGGCATGACAATTATTCCGTACGTATGAAACGACCCTGACGGGGAAGCCATTTGTAATGTTGAGTGGCGTATTCGGCTATTAATGGCTTTTATATCTAGCTGTTATACCTAATGTAGACATATACGAGTAGAGCTGCAGTTGACACAAAGTATGCCTTGATACGTTATCTTATAATTATAGAGTAACATAATCATTTGAAAAAGAAAATTTAATTGATGTAGTATCTGTTTTTTAAATCGTTAGTGTTTTTTAATTTAGTTACTTTACTTTTGTTACTTAAAGGGAGAAAAAAGAAATTCCTCATGAGTTTCTTGCCAGTTCCTTCTCAGTCGAAGGCTCTCCAAAATCCGAACTGGTGGTAGATTAGTTAGGTAGGTAGAGTAGATTAGTTAGTTAGATTAGTTGTTAAGTTTTAATTACAAGTTAGTTAACTGTTTTTTTATTAGTATTGACGTCAATAAGTGTGTTGAGGCTTTATTTTGAATAAATAATTTGACTATGACTTTGTTCTTCTGTTTAAGTAAAAAGCTGTTTATTATTTTCATTTAAATTTGTATTTCACAGTTTAGGTTTATTTGCACAACATAATGACTTCAAAAACTACACCTTCCATAATTTCACAAGTTATCTACATATAAATTGTAAGTACTATATATCATATACCTACCTTACAATACTATATAACAGTGTTTCCCAAAGATTGTACTGCCATGGCCCGGTAGTACCCACACTGCCCCTTCGTGACCCACTAATACTTTTAAACCCAAGCTAGTTCCATTAGGTAAAATAATACACATTTATTAACTAGTAAAAGTGTCTTATTAATACTACATATTTTAGTATCGCCTATTTAATCACTAAAATAATAAATTAGTAAATAAAATAATAAATAATTTATTGTGCCTATGTTCGAAGCCATCTTGAATACGCGTCTCAAATTTGGAACCCGGATTATGATATCTATATTGATGCTATTGAGAGAATACAGAAGAAATTTACTCGTTTTCTTTGCAGCAAGTTTCGTGTACCGTATGACGCTTATGAGCAACGTTGTACAGCTTTTCATCTTTTACCACTTTACTTACGCAGAAACATAGCTGACATCTGCTTTCTTTTAAAAATTGCTCAAAATAAACTGGATTGTCCGGAGCTCCTTAGCAAAATTCTGTTAAAGGTACCAAACAACAAATTACGTAATAGGCGTAAATTGCTTCACACTCCCTTCGCACATACTAACTATAGAAATAATAGTTTTATGATACGATCATGTGAGAACTTTAATAAGCTCAGCTCAGATAGCCGCATCGTTCTCTTTTGTACTAGCGTTGGCCAGGTAAAAACTGTTTTAGCTACATAAGGAATGCAAAAAATTTTGTTCGTTTACTTATATAGTATTTTATAAGTTTCATTCCACTTTTAGATGTGGTAGCTTGTTATTAGCTTGTAAGTTACTATACGTTATGTCTCTTTGTAAATGCACTGAAAAAAATATTTAACCTAACTACTTTGGCTATTTTAGGATTAACCAAAGTTTGACAATATTCTAATAAAGTTAACTTGATTTAACAAAAGTGATTTGTCTTTAAAAGACAAAACCGTTATGTTATTTCAAGTTGGGTTATTAGTGTATAAACCTTTGATTAGCTCTAAACATACTGAATTAGACAAACTCAAGTGGTTACAGGCTAATAAACCGTTTTGTCCAATTTAAGCATTTTCATTGATAACATACAACAAAAGTATTTATTTTGCGTACAGCCAACGTTTTTGTAAGCCATAACAAAAAGCAGTTTAGCAATAATTTGCTTATTCATAAATGAATATTTTGTTACAAATAGCATAATATATTTTGTTGTGCATGACAAAACTGCAGGTTAGAACATCTTGCCTAACGTTTATTTAATAATAAAAGAACTTTAGTAATATCAAGCCAAACTTTCGTTTATTATTAACAAAACATTTTGTTTACATTCGACCTCCTTGGTCGAGTGGTTTGTACACCGGTTTTCATGGTGTCGCCATCTCTGAGGTCCCGGGTTCGATCCCCGGTCGGGTCAATTTAGAAATTATTGTTTTTCTAAATTGTCTCGGGTCTGGGTGTTTTGTATGTATAATAAGTATGTATTTAAGTATTTTAAGTATGTTTATCCGTTGTCTAGTAACCATTTAATGAGTTTCTTCGAAGCTTCTCTTGGGCTAGATAATTGGTGTGATTGTAGGTAAGATTTATTTATTTATTTTTTATTTACATTTGTAACCGAATCGGCGCTAAACTTGACAGCTCGTGTTCGTTCAATTTTATTTACGCGCCGGCAAAGACAGTTACGATGTTGCTCTAAAGATTATAGTTGAGGAGTGTCCGTTCAAAACTAGCTATTTACGTTTTGTGCTGGTTTCGTTTTTTTTTTTCAATTTGTGCTCTGTGACTTGAATTTCGGAAATGAATTTGATCAAAACTTGCCGTTTACAGGCTAAAACACAATATAAAAATATCAAATTTGATTAAAACTTGCTATTTACAAAATAAAATATATTATTTTTTATGACTATGAAGTTTCCGATGATAATGGTCTATTTACTGTATTATTTTATTGACTTTATTGAGATTTTGAACAAAAGTGTTCAAATACTGCGTTAGAGACTGTAACGGGAAAGATATTATAAACCTGGCTGCATGGTTGGATACCTTGGCACCGCACTCTAAGAAAATTGATTGTTATTGTCAATAAATACACATTTAGCGTTAATCCCCGCCTAAATGTGTATATAAAATGGAACGCGAAAGTTTAAAAGTGTCATTGTCAGGGTGGATTCAACCAAACTGGAATAAGGTCTTATACCTAGATTAAACGCCGAATTTGTATAGACTAATCTCGGAGTAAGTCTAAGTTTGGTCGAATCCACCCTAAACCTCATACGACATACCACTCAAAATTAATCTATATATTGGACTTTTTAAATTATTCATTTTGGCATTTCCTGTAAAGTTTGTTCTTATGTAATTAGCTACTTTTGAACAGACACTCCTCAGTTATTGTAATATTTGTGGTGAATGTACGT
The DNA here is from genome assembly GCA_963921215.1 of Scoparia ambigualis. Taxonomy (NCBI): domain Eukaryota; kingdom Metazoa; phylum Arthropoda; class Insecta; order Lepidoptera; family Crambidae; genus Scoparia; species Scoparia ambigualis. Next base: position 22,916,345 of record OY992522.1, on the reverse strand, counting down.
GAAGTTATTAAAGTTTTGAAAACCTCAATGACAACTCCAGTGCCTGCATGACGAACGTCCAGACCCTTTAGATAATTATCTCCGTCTATGGGATCTGGAAACGTACATCGCTTCTTTCAAAGGTAAGTTATTCTTTATATCAAATTCAACCAGCATGGTCACATCTGTCGCAGAACCGATGACCAATGGATAAGACGGGTTCTTGAGTGGAGGCCACGGCTCGGCAAACGTAGTGTTGTACATCCACCGGCCAGATGGACCAATGACGTAAAAAAGGTAGCTGGCTGACCCGATGGCGAAAGCGGGAGATCGGGCTTTGGGGCGCCCCCTGGGGGAGGCCTGCGTCCTGCAGTGGACTGCAATAGGCTGATGATGAACCAGCATAGTGCGTCATCGATTTTTTTATCAGTAAAAGAACTTAGTTCCAGAGATAATTTTATCTATGGGATCTGGAAACGTACATCGCTTCTTTCAAAGGTAAGTTTTTCTTTATATCAAATTCAACCAGCATGGTCACATCTGTCGCAGAACCGATGACCAATGAATAAGACGGGTTCTTGAGTGGAGGCCACGGCTCGGCAAACGTAGTGTTGTACATCCACCGGCCAGATGGACCAATGACGTAAAAAAGGTAGCTGGCTGACCCGATGGCGAAAGCGGGAGATCGGGCTTTGGGGCGCCCCCTGGGGGAGGCCTGCGTCCTGCAGTGGACTGCAATAGGCTGATGATGAACCAGCATAGTGCGTCATCGATTTTTTTATCAGTAAAAGAACTTAGTTCCAGAGATAATTTTCTTCGAATCTTTGAAGTAGTATTAAGTATTTTAATATTAAGTATAATGACAGTCATTAACATGTAAATTATCTCTTACAGACACGGAAGAGGATTTGAATGTTGTTGCGTTTATGGTACTGCCCTTTTTAATGACAACCTCCTTGCTGAAAACAGACATGCTTTAGTTATTATTTTGAGGTGGAGACCGTCTAAACTTTGAAGTCTTGGATAGCTTCATCTGCTACTTAAAAAGCGCTGCGGAGATAGAAGAAACCATACACAGTCGCAAAACAAAAGTTCAACAAATGGACTTAACTTTCCAACCCTTTATAATGTGCATCACTGAAAGAGATAACCTCAAGGTACATAAAATTGAACTATTTACGTTACGAGAGCTTTTTATATTTAATATTTGATAATAATAAATAATAGAAATGAATAATAATAACAATAAATAATATTTTGTACTTATTTTTATATAATTTAGTTATTTTTTAATATTCATTATTATTAATATTTTAAATTTAAAGTAAGTAGAATAATTCTTATTTTTTAGTTAATTAAGGTTATTTGATTAATGAAGAATTAAGTAAAGAAAGGCTGTTAATAAATATTTTTGTAAAATTTAATAAACCATTTGATATATGTATCTTTTTGTTTTATTCCATCAACTACATCTTTTTTAGAAATAGCGAATTTAGCGAATAAAATTTGTTATTCTTAATGTGGTTCACGTTCCTGTAAGCTTCACTGTGGAACTTGCAGGTATGTGAGCTGCATTATGGATAACAATTTTTATTTGCTATAGTATTAACACAAAAGCTTTGCTATACCTAAGTAAAGTATTAACACAAAAGTTTTGCTATACGTAAACAAAATATTAACACAAAGTTTTGCTATTCGTGAACAAGTATTATCACAAAAGTTTTGCTATACGTGAACAAAATATTAACACAAATGTTTTGATAAGTAAACAAAGTATTAACACAAAAGTTTTGCTATAGGTAAACAGAGAATTAACACAAGATTTGCTATACGTAAACAATGTATCAACACAAAAGTTTTGCTGAATTTAAATTAACACAAAAAGTAACAAATTTTTTGGCTACATCCAGTCTAAGTGTTTTACAAATGGAAAACAAACAAATTGTTTATTTATAACAAATGTTAGGCCATAAGTAACGTAAGCTTTTTCATAACACGTAGCAAAAACTGTTTTGCAATACACAACACACATAGTTTGTCAGAAAAATAAGCCAACTGGGTTTGGTTACATATTGCAAAAAGTTATGTGGTCACTTTTTTGTGTTATAGTTGACGAAAGTTTGGTTATGTATAAGTAAGTTTTTTTTCAGTGTGATGCTGTAAGCTCCCCAAATAAAATAAAATAAATTTTAGTGCGAAGTATGGAGCTGCTGCTCATTTTTTAATAACGTTAGTAGTCGGCGGCTGCCTGTGGACATGTCGTCGGTAAGCTGTCGACGTTTCAACTACTTGCCACAGGCAGGTCGACAGCTAGCTGACGACGGCCGACGCCGTCACCTATCGTCGGCAAGCTGTCGAGTCGGCGGCTAGCTGTCGACATGTCGTCGGCAAGCTGTCGACGTTTCAACTGCTTGGCGCAGGCAGGCCGACAGCTAGCTGACGACGGCCGACGCCGTCACCTATCGTCGGCAAGCTGTCGACGTTTCAACTGCTTGCCGCAGGCAGGTCGACAGCTAGCTGATGACGGCAGAGGCGACTGCAGACCCCGTCACCCGTCGGCAGCTAGCTGTCGAGTCGGCGGCTAGCTGTCGACATGTCGTCGGCAAGCTGTCGACGTTTCAACTACTTGTCACAGGCAGGACGACAGCTAGCTGACGACGGCAGACGCCGTCACCTGTCGTCGGCAAGCTGTCGACGTTTCAACTGCTTGCCGCAGGCAGGTCGACAGATAGCTGATGACGGCAGAGGCGACTGCAGACCCCGTCACCCGTCGGCAGCTAGCTGTCGAGTCGGCGGCTAGCTGTCGACATGTCGTCGGCAAGCTGTCGACGTTTCAACTACTTGCCACAGGCAGGACGACAGCTAGCTGACGACGGCAGACGCCGTCACCTGTCGTCGGCAAGCTGTCGACGTTTCAACTGCTTGGCGCAGGCAGGTCGACAGCTAGCTGACGACGGCAGACGCCGTCACCTGTCGTCGGCAAGCTGTCGACGTTTCAACTGCTTGCCGCAGGCAGGTCGACAGATAGCTGATGACGGCAGAGGCGACTGCAGACGCCGTCACCTGTCGGCAGCTAGCTAGCTGTCGAGTCGGCGGCTAGCTGTCGACTTGTCGTCGGCAAACGTCGACAGCTTGCCGACAACATGTCGACAGCTATCTGCCGACTCCTAACGTCGACTGCAGTTACATACGTCGACAGCAAACTGCTGCTCGTGTGTTAGAGCCAATCTCTTGTCATCGTGTCGCGCGCCGCTCACCGCTTACGAATATTTATGATGCGTCGATCGATAGTTAGTATTATTTTTAAAACAAGGCGGGAATGTTGCGACCCGGTATTTTTTTTGACGGCCCGGTACCGGGTCGTGACCCGGCAAATAGGAAACGCTGCTATATAACATACATTATCATATACTACTTTTTTTAGTTGTAGGTTAATTGTTCTTGTAAATAAATACTATTTTTCTAGGTTGTCACAAAGTAAATGTCAAACGGATGTAATTGGATGTCTTTATAACACCATCAGTTTTTCATATACTTAATGATAGTTTTTATCATATTTAAAAAAATAGTTGTTAAAATAAGCAGAAAATGTTTAAGGTATTTCACGTGTACATTGCTGTTCATAAATATATGTTAGAATAAAGAAAACCGATAAGCATCGATGTACTGTACAGCGGTCTCCCTATCGTGTGCTTCAGGGAACATTGTGTTTGACCGGGATAAAAAGTACCCTTTGGCACGTTCAGGTTCTTCAATTATCTCTGTGCATAATCGCCATCGATCCGTGCCTGCGATTTAGCTTAAAAGAACGACAAACAAAAACACTCTCACATTTATAATATCATACATAGATTCACAACGTCACGACGACCTCTGTGGTCAAGTGATTTGCACGCCGGGTCTGGCGTCGCACCATCTCTGAGGTCCCGCGTTCAATTCCCGGTCGGGTCAATTTAGGATAAAACGGTTTTTTGAATATTGAGTTCGGGTCTGGGTGTTTTTTTATGTTTACGTATATTTATCCGTTATCTTACCATATTAACGAGTTTCAAAAAAAACTTATCTTAGTCTAGAGATAATTGGTGTGAGAATAATCAAATTAAAAAAAATATGAAAAAAACCACTAGTCGGAGATTAGGCAATGAGGACCGCAGAAGTAGTCCACTGCCATAGTCGACATTTCACCAAATGAGAACTGCACATGTGCTCAGCAAGATAGGTGGTGAGATTATCGCCGCTCTATGCCGTTGGATGTATGTCTAGTCCGTTAGTCTTCTTTTATGACACCCATGGGAAGAGACGGGGTGGTAGTATTCTTTCACCGCTACGCGTCACGGTTACGAAAAGGGAGACTAATATACGCCCTAACGCAAAACGAAAATGGATTCTTAAGTCAAGTGTAGTAATCCTACTACAGTTAATGATAATAACGTGTCCTATATAGGCAAGTAGCTTAAGCTGAGATTAAGGTTTACGCATGTTAACGACTGTCATTGTGACTTGCCACAATTCCTCTTAACGGTTGCCATCTTATGAAATAATCGTATTGAATTACAAAAACGTAGAAGCGATTTCCAATGTTATTGTGCTTTTACGATTGTCACATGCTCGTAGCTGCTGAGCTTAGTAGAACAGATCCAGCGAATTTCCTCCATGCACTGGGTTCTTGAGCTACCTGGGGTTCTACTGTTACATCTTTGAGCATTGTAACTTTAATCTTACTATGCAAAATTCGTATTGCATAGTAAGATTAAAGTAACTTTTCTTTAAAAGTTGACGGTAACACCCCTAAACTGGTAGAAGGGTGACTCTTATGAACAACCATAACAACGGGAAGTGCCTACTGCCGACAAAAACATGGAAATTGTTGAAGAACAGAGCTTAATTTGCATTTACTCGCGTTTAGGTATATTACAAATTACTTGACGTTTCGAATCGTTCGCGGGGTTCGTCGTGGTTACAAGGAGTCTAACAAAATATATTATTGATGTGTTCAAATCCCGTGAATGCGGACCGACTACAAACATACATAATAATGTAAAATGAACGCGGATAGAACGGCACTATTAACGTTCTATTGCTGGGCTCAGGACTTACCACATGAACAACATAACATGGGGAGACCAGGCCATAAACCACCACGCTGGCCCAATGCGGGTTGGCGGGTTACATAATATTATAATTACCGTCATAAGCCATGGTGGCGCAAATGAATTCCCAAAGTATAACCAGAATCGAAAAGCCCCAGCTAACACGACGTAATGTGTGGCAAAATTAGACAAGATGGATAACGTCGATCCAGTGGAGTGACGCGTTCGAATGAGATTTTGATTGATCACCGGCCGCGTGGTGGCCTACGACCGATGTAAAAGAAAATGAATTAGGAACGTCAGCAGGGTATGGGGGTCATCGGTGGTGGAGAGTGGGTAGCTTAATGAGTGCTACAAGTTTTTTTCACACAACCTAAGATTTATTTTTCTTTGTCCTTAAACAACAAAAAAAAATACATATACCTCAAAAGTACATAAACTCACGACTATTATTCCCAAAGTGTTAGTCAGAGACTAGGCAATGAGGACCACTAACACTGTTCACTTCCACATTCCTTTCATGCACGCCCGCCATGTGCAAGTGACGTCTTTAATTTCTAGAACTAGAAAATACTGGCAGCTTCTTTGAATCTAGAATACAGTACAATATTAGCTGGAACGTCAGCAATAAGGCTGAATATTATAGTTCACCCAGTTTCATCGTTATTATTCTAAGAATTCAAATTCGTGTCAAAACGTTTTATTATCAATATTTTATAAAAATGGAAAATTACTAAAACCAATTATTAATCTGTCAATGACATAAAATATTTAGGTCACAACTTAATTACAAATCTTGAGCAAGACACGGCTATAATTGCTGTCCTTGCTTTATAATTGCAAAGTGACTCAGATTGAGCTCACAATTTTGGAAAAAGCTCTCAAGCGAGTAAAAGTTTTGAAGAATCAAATGAATTTGATGTGTGTCATTAACGCATGTGTGTCATCAACGGTGGCATGTGCGTCGGGTCGTTACGTTCTCTAAAACATGGTTGAGCGAAGCTTTGGCTGATACTCGTGAACGGGTGCCGCCTGTGGAGGCTGGTCGGCTCTTGCTAACTTATTTTTATTATTAGTATATTAATAGTTGTAGTCTTACTTTTTTTCTGTACGGTAAGACATTGATTACATTGATTATTCAAAGTGTCTACTCTGCCACCAGTGGTTATTTAATAAAAATTATTGTACTGCCGTAGGTCACGTGATAGGTTAGAAATTTAAGACAACGAAGCGCATGTAGCATAGCTATTGTCTTGAATTTCGAGGTTATTTCTTTTATTAGACTAGACAACAGTAATACTAGCTGCCCTACTCCTGTAGATCATATGTATTGTTATTGTTGTATAATAAAAAAAATAACCTCGAAATTACAAAATACATATTTCAATGACTGATAAGTTGTGGCATAATAGCTTTTTATGTTAGTCTGCCGCCAATGAACTATTTCACTACGCTACCTTGTATATTTAAAATTAAACTTTATTAGCTTGCGTTCAGGAACAAATTGGAATACCTAATAACTTACGGCAGAGTAACATTTATTTCTTATCTTACCACTGGTGGCAGTAAGTACATTAATTTTTATTAAATAACCTCTGGTGGCAGGCTAGACACTTCCTTGATTATTTTATACTTATTGATGAATACCTGAACTATTTATTTTTATATTTTTTATTTTTATGTCGTTGTCGTTGTTTTATGTTTTTATGTTTCATTATTGTAATGGAAAGTGCCTTTCTATGATAAGAAGGGCATTATTCAATTCTAATTGACGCTGTAAAAGAAAGGGAGAAAAGAAATGCTCTTGCTGAGTTTCTTGCCGGTTCTTCTCAGTACAAGTTTCCCACCCTATAGATAGACTTGCGAACCGATGGCATAATGACTTTCCCTAAGTGCTGTAACCTAAACATGGCCTAACCTGAATAATGACATTGATTATTGATTCTTGAACGCATAACTCTTGGGCAATTAAATATCGGACGTTTCACGTGACCACGTGCCCAAAAGTGTAAAAGGGCTTAAATCAGTAAAATTTTAGCACTTTTACACTTATGTAAATTATATCTGACGTTGCGGAACCAGCTGTGCCTATGCAAAGAGCTGACCTGATAAAGCCAAAAATTTAATGGAAAAAGGTAAAAGAAGTCTTTGTTTAGCAGTGGGATACTTATGGCTAGTCATGATGATGGCGCGATATAGCTACCAGTCTTCTTGACGGCCACTTGGCATTAATGGTTGATAATACAGCCTGCAAGTGTCTGTTTACTATCCACATGTATTTTTAAATAAAATATTTCATACTATGCACCTTGTTAACCCACCTAGTAAATCTATTTAGCTAAATAACTACGCCAAATTATAAAAATACTTTTGTTACCTACCTACGTTATGTAACGAGTATTCCAGCAATGTAAACTTTGTTTTTGTTCTAAGTCATAGTATAATATAATTTAGTCTAGTGTTGTTACTCAAGTTTCATTATGTGTAAATTTTTAATTTTGGCTCTTTAAATTAATATAGTAAAGAAGCTATTCACTCGTTTGAAGTATTCCAATTTAAATTTTCACTACAAGAAAAGTGTATTAGAAGGCTTTTTGCTGACGCGCTCTCCTCGAAAGCAACTTTCCGAACTAAAATTATTCTGCTACTCGAATGAGTTCAGCAGTTTCGTAGCTCATCACATTAGCCGAGTAGTGTGCGAAGTTAGTTGATTTTGGCGTGCCGAGATTATGTACAGTGAGGTATTTCACAATTTTGCATAGGTACATTTTAAGTTAAGTTCGACATATTTAGTGACGAGATCTTTACAGTATTTTATTGATTAGCTGGTGTTAATATGACAGAAGATAAAGTCTTCTTTAATTCTGTCATAGTTTTGAAGCAATACCTAAACAAATATTTGATAAATAAATAATATTTTTTGTCTAGTTTTAAGAACGGTTTTAGATTTTTGTAAAAGTTCGTAACAGCTCATAATTATGTCGTTTTGTTTAATTTTTTTAATCATCTTTCAATAATCAGGAAATGGTAAGTAGGTACTAATAAATATGTTCTAGATAAATAGTTTTACTTAAACCTGTCCTTACAAAACGACACTATTTTATTCTACATTTCAAAAAAGACGTACTCCTAGGTCTTGAAAGCCTTCGCTTTCAGAAGGCTTTCCCGATCGCCCAGTACTCTTATTGTATTTAATATCTATTGAGACATTTTCTGCACAGCCCCGTAAATCGACAAAGCCAGCAATAAAATGGCGAAACGATAAAAGTTCTTCAGGTAAGAGCGCACCTATTTGTTCAAGACGATTAACTTCTATTTTATCTGTTTACATCTCAGTTGTTTTGCCTCCACTATTAGAATTACGTTAGGAGTACTTATTTCCATACAGCTAGAGATTGAATTACAATGGCAGCGTTCGTCAGATGAAATAGAAAAACTTTAGTACGTACAGACGAATTAATTGAGTTGTCACGTTAGCTGTCCTTCGGGAATGGAATTTTATGATCTTGGTAATAAATAACAACCGTAGCTCAGTGGTCGATTATTCCGGGTGTAGTGCGATTCCATCGTTTCACTTTATACCTTATCGTCACTAACCACCAGATGAAGTGTCGTGGATTAAAAACAAACACGAAAGAAATAATAAATCTTAGTAAAACGTCATGGTGTTCGAGTAGTAAATCGCGTGGCCAGTGGCCTGATTCACGTATTTTGTAATAGTCGAAATGTCGTTTACGTTTAGAAGTCATCCTATTGAAAAACAGTCACAAATCCGTATTCACCTGTCATTTCGATAGAACGATTACTCGATAGGAACGCAACTCAGCTATTTGTCAACTATTTAAACTTAATGTTGCCATTACAGTTCTACCAAATAAATTCAAATACTTTTTGTTAACAAAACATGCAAAAATGTTTATTGTTTTTTTCCAACGACTTGGAAATTGTCTAATTTGACGTGTAATCGCTGAAATCCGATAAAACTAAACGTCAAAACAATAGGTGAATACCGCGGAGGCAACGATCGAACTTCGATTAATGCACGTGAATACGCTTAAACAAAACCGACTTAAACAAAATTGTGCAATTGATACATGAATACGAAAAGTGACTTCAGCGATCAAATCGCTTGCATGTCGTTGAAGTTTTGTTACGTGAATTAGGCTACTGATAGCCCGGTTCTAGTTGCCGGGTCGTTTCTCAAGTCGCGTAAAGTGATTTCTATGATAGATGTAGATAAATGATGGAGGCTTTTGATACTTTATTTTACATTTCTATATTAAGTGAAAGTTAAGTTAAAACATGTATAGATGTTAATACACGATATGAAGCAAGTACCATTAAAAGACACACAAAACATAGATCACACTCACACCGCGGTATTTTAATTAATTTGAAATTTATATTACCACATCAGTCTCATTTTTAATGGCCACCCGTATAATGACTGAGGGTAGAAAGGTACATGCTGTTAATGTTTACTTCGCCAGCAATAAAGAAATCTACATATCTTGGATAATGACACTATAAGCTTATTATAATGTCGTGTTAGTGTTAAGTTTGTATTGTTGTCGAAAAAGATATACGTTGCAGTAATTAATTAAAAAATATATTATTTTGAAGCAAAGAGATGAAGTAGATGATTAATAATAGAGATGTTATTGCCGTACCTTAATTACCTTTAGTTTAATTAAAGATTATAAGCCAGCCATTCTGTCGCGCGTCGTCGCCTATGATAGGTACCACGAAGATAAGAACGAGAAGAAAATTGAAACTGACAATTTGCTTTTTTTATTTCAACTAAACTTGTTGGTGTTTCACGTCACACCTGTCGTATCTCAGCTGCAAACTCTTATTAGATCCAAGCTCGGAAGCAATTTGTCAGCTAAGGTAAACATTCGCGGCCACCAGCTCATCCCGCGCTGAAATCCAATTAGTTCAGGTAACTTGGTTGCAGGTCCTTCGCTTCATATAACGTTGTACACTGTGTGTAGAAATGGGTAGGTACGTAACATTAAACGTGGATACTAGTGGATACGAGTAGTATATAGTAAACAGAAGTATCGCGCTATTGACAGATACGGTGACATTATTCTCGACGCCATATTGGAAATACGGCCATTTTACATCGGATTACTCTGATTATTAAACTACTTACTTTGTGAGGTTGCGTGTTTAATTTGTTAGTTTGTGATTAAAATGTATATAAAACTAATTCCCATCACTGATAATGCGAATGGACACTTGAATAAGCTATGTGACGAATAGTGTGACGATAAATTATGCGATCCGATTTACTGGCAAGCTTTTAGTAGTGTCAGCTGTGAAAATGTGCTTTTGGATTTGGATTACCGGTATTGGCCGTCATTGTGAGAAAGGAAATCGTGATTCGGATCGGACGTACTCTAAGTTATGTGACAAGTCAATTTTTATAGACGACGTTAACCGCTGGGCTAAAATAACTGTATTAAATAAAACTTAAAATAAATTTTTGGGTGTCAAAGTTGCTCGCGTCCGTAGGTTTACCCTTGAGACCCTACACGTGATCCCTGGGTGGTGCTAAATGAGTGACACCAACTGAGTGGTAGAGCCACGCTGCGTTGCAGCACACATTGGGCCGGCTCGCCCGGCGTAATACCACCCTCTCACTAATATTCGGCGTGAAATAATGGCACTTGGTGCTGTTGTGTTTCGTCCGACCAGTGAGGGTTCCGGAGGCCCCTTCCCCCCCCCCTTCTCCCAATTCCTATTCCTTCCTTAAACCTATTCCTCCCTTAAAGGCCGGCAACGCGTCTGCGATTCCTCTGGTTTTGCGGGTGTCCATGGGCGGCGGTGATTACTCTCCATCAGGTGACCCGCCTGCTCGTTTGCCTCCCTCTTTTATAAAAAAAAAAAAAAAAACGCGAAAGTGTAATGTGAGCTTAGTTTTAATCTAGTCATTCACATTTTTTTAATGATTTGCCATACTTTAATTACTTACATTGCACTTACAAAATTGTTATATTACTCAAAAAGTCATTGTTTCTCCATAAATCGTTACATTCACATAAATCTTCGTACACAGTGGCTTAGGGAGTATGACATTGACGTCACTGCGAACATGGGTTAGGCAAGGGACAAACGACACCAGATTACGGGGTCCCCTTGATGCCCCTGGGATAATTTGATTAATGTTGGACAATACTTGAAAGACTTTCTGTCAGGGACTATGATGTACGCCGTGGGACTATACCCAAATCTGGTGGTCTAAGTAAAATAAATATTCAAGAGAGAGAATACAAGATATAGGTTAAAATGTTTACTAGAAAAAAATCAATCAGTCTCAGGAAAGCTCGAATAGGATTCGAATCCATGACCTTTGGATTACCGGTCAGTGAACCGGTAACCGGCGACCTGGGGCCTCGGTAGCTTAGCGGTTAGATCCACTGCTCTATACGAGAAAACTCGTTGAATTCTTTCTAGTAAGTAGTTGATTTACACTATGCAAGTCAGCGGTTCGAGCCGCCCATTCGAGCTTTCCTGACACTAGTTGATTTTTTCTAGTAAACATTTGAAAGATTCATTGTGAATGCAAAATTTCAATAATAAAAATTACAAGAATTACAACATACATATACAAGAGAGACTTTTATTGCATTGAAGCATTAAACGAGGAGGGTGAAGGGTTCTTTTGAATCTATTGTAATATTGACAGTAGCTTTAGATCATGTAGCTTCTAAAGAAGAAATTTCTAAATGTCCGTATGCTTCTAGCTCCGGTATCATACATACAAGGATCATGATGACTATTTATTTATTTATTTATTTATTTCGGGACAACAAACAGTTACAACATATTATTTATACATAAAATCTTATATATCTGGTGTAATACACCACATCAACAAACACAATATTGTAACCTACGACATTATCCACATATTAATAAAGAAAAAGTGTGCTACTGTGGATCCTGCGCCACTGCAAGTGCTTATGAAAACAATACTATTTTATATTTTAATTTGAAACATTGAATAATTCTGAGTTAAACAAAAGTAAAACGATTTGGAAATGCTGTACCTATTATTCACAAAGGGTTGGTCAGAGCCTAGGCAATGAGGACCGCAGAAGCAGTCCACTGCCACAGTCCATGTTTCTCCAATTTACAACTGCTCATGTGCTCAGCGTGATAAGTGGTGAGCCCATCGCCGTTCTATGCTGCTGGATGTATGTGTAGTCTTTAGTCCGTTAGTTGCCTTTTACGACACCCAAGGGAAGAGGGGTTGGTAGTTTTCTTTTAGTGAGGTGTTACACACACGGTATCATATCGTGGATATAAACGCATAATAAATAAACTTTATAGATTATTAGTGTCCATGTTACCGCTAACTTATGATTGGCAACAACACGCTTACGACAAACCATTTGCCCGCTTCTTATCTGTGCAGTCTGTTTTGATATTTGCTTCGATGATAACGTAACTATAAAAATACATTGAGCTAGAAGGTATAGACAAGAATGTTCATACAAACCATTTGTTGATTCTGGAATGAGGGACCTACAGTTCGCTGCAGCCGCTGTAGCGCTTAAACATTTATGTCGTCTAATCAACGTAGTGTGCATCAAGATGGCGTCCTAAATAGATTGACAATAACAATAATTTAAAAAATATTTTTTCTATTTTAATAATACGATATAACTACACAATAATGACTTTAATAACAATTCATTACGCTTATTTTCGCCGCTCCGTACGCGCTTAAGCCGTGTGAATGACGAAGTCACGCCAAAGGAAGGTGCCGAGTCGACTCCGCAGATTAGTGGAACATAGTGTGTGTTCGAAACGGCCTATCTAGTGTAACGTATAAATCACTGCAAAAAAAAAAAAAATATCCAGCAATTCAGCAGCTTTATGGCCTGTGAGTTAAACCATCGTTATCGAGTATTTAAAAATTGCTTACATTGGGTTGATTCTCTGTTACTACACACATCAAAAGTGTCTAGGGATCAACATATATTTTTGCAATAACTTTTCTCCTGATTGATATTAATTAATATTTTCTTTAAGGATTCATCAAATAAAGTGTTTTCGTTTGTCTACAGTAACGATAAACCAAGTCACCTTTGCATTAATAAAGAAATTTGCCATTTTCCTAATAAAGGGATTTTTGACATTTGAACCACTAACATTAAAGTTCGAAAAAAAGACTGAAATAACAGTTTTCTTTAAAATTTTATTGGGTAACTTAAACAATTAATAATCCGTGTTTCTACCGCGAACACTAACAACACAAGAACATCGGTTTGGCATACTCAAAATGAGTTCATCCAAATCACGCTGTGGAATGGCCGCCCATGTTCGTTGCAACAACAAAAAAAGGTCTTCTTGCGACTGGATATCCTCCATATTCGGCAGAGCTCTTCTCTGTAGCATATCCCATGCATGCTCAATCGGGTTCAAGTCTGGCGACTGAGCAGGCCAGGGCATGACATTGATGTTAGCTGCGGCGAGAGTCTGTCTTACAACTCTTGCGGTGTGCGGTCGTGCATTATCATGCATTAACTGAAATAAGGGACCGATTTGCACTTGTAGAGGAACGATGACGTCTGATACAATCGTCTCAGCATAAATTTGAGCGTTGAGGTTGCCTCTGATCCAAATCAACTCAGTTCTTCCGCCGATCCAAATACCCGCCCATACCATGATGGTTCCACCACTATAAGGATGGACTTCCTGGCAGGATTTTAATCGCTGTTGGCGTTCTCCAGTGTCGTATACGTCTTGTATCCGGTCTCATACCAAAACGAGACTCATCAGAAAAGCACACGAAACGCCATTGTTCTTCTGCCCAATTTCTGTGTTCAAGAGCCCATTGATATCGAATCCTACGATTGTGCATTGCTATAGGTACCCTTAGCGGTCTTCGGGAATGAAGGTTCACTTCATGCAAGCGGTTTCTGACTGTTTGGTCGCTAATTAAGTTCCCTGAAGAGTGATGAAGCCTCACGGCTAACATCATGGCGGTTATTGTTGGAGCTCTTCGAGTTGTGATTTGAATGTATCGGTCTTGTCTCCGTGTGGTGCAGCGATACCGTCCTCCATGGCGCTCAGCCACGGTACCAGTGCTTCGGTAACGTGTCCAAAGTCGACTGATAACACTCTGACTTGTATTCAGAGCTAAAGCCACAGTACGTTGCCGGGAACCAGCTTCTATCATTCCCACGGCTCTGAGCATTTCTTCCCTGCTTAAATGACGTCGCCGCTCCATAATAACGTTGGTTTTAATCAGTAGTAGGGAAACAGTAGCACTAATAATGTCTTCAATGCGTTGTATGTTTTTATAGGGAAAATATTGACAGCTGATTTTCATCTTTTACTAGAAATTGATTGAAAGTTCCTGTTTCAAATTATAAAATGCACCAAAAAGGATCCATATAAATTTATAAAATCATAAATTTATTACAAAGCCACATCTCAATCTCAAGAAATCCGCATAAAAATGCTTGATCCCTAGACACTTTTGATGTGTGTAGTTATAAGAATTGATGTTAATAAAAACATTTTTATTATTTTATTTATTGTTTATTATCAGACCCAGCGCAGACGTTCCGAGTTTAAACAATTATATAAGTAGCATTGCTGGGTTTCGACAGTTACAGATTAGATATCAGTTCCTGATTAGTTGGAGGTTCCGATGTAATGTGTTCCACCTTCGGCATGATAAACCCTTACCATCAGGTTAGATGTAATTAAAAAATTGGGTAATCACCTAGCTCTTATTCATGTCACTGAGTCATCGCCGGTTTGTAAGTATAGCGAAAGAACTTATTTTTTTTTAAATTTTCGTAATGACGTTTCTAACTTCTCATAGCTCATAACAGAACTCGAGTCGTAGCAGCCTGGCAACGCAAAACGCGTATTACTCCAGCAGTAAGCCTCCTCTCCTTCGTACTAATTTGCGAAATGGTACTTCTATTAACACTAATTGGCTAGTCGGACCAAGTGGGCGTATCCAAGTGTCCAGAGTGGTTTAAAACAGCAGGGTAAACCAGCCAAGTTGCTTACGTCACGTTTGTCGACTGTAACTCGTTTGTACGAGGCAATAAATTGTTAATAAATATTAAACCCACCAGCCCCTATTAGGCCAGCGTGGTGGGTTATGGCCCAATATCCCCACGTGCTATTGTGTACGTGGAAGGCCTGTGTCCAGCAGTGGGACGTATAGGCTGATGATAATGATGATGAATAAATTATTATTTCAATAACGAACTTTGTCCTGACTGTAACATATGCAACAAAAAAAGAAGTAGAAAAAAAGTGTAGCTGTTCTGAATGACGCGCGAACACACATTGGTGGTAAAAAAAATATATGTAGATTAAAAGCATCTGTTGCCGAACGGGTAATTGTTGGCTTTCAAATTCAATCGCCATAGCCACGTTAAACTATACAGTCGTGAACCCATTCATAGCACATGTGTTTTAGCTTTTGGCTATGTTTAAATGGGGTGCGCATTTTTTCACATAAGTTTTTAAGTCCTATTATCGGAAGTCCGAAAATATTTCTCATACCATTTTACATCATAATGATCACTCTTCATAAAAATATTTAATATTAACGATCGAAACCCATAATCACCAGAATTAATATCTTTAACCATACACCTTGTTTTTACTAATATTTTTTTTCATATATTTTCTTATACTAACGATCGAAACTCCTAATCATTCTAATACATAACGCCAATATTCATAAATTGGTTTCATACTAATATTTGTTTTCATATATTTCTTGATCATAAATGTTTTTATGAGCCACCCGCTTTAAAGACAAAGTTAAGTATGCAAAACTATAGTTCCGTTGGTTAGGTTAGGTTAGACTTGTGACAAATAACTTTGTAATTTAAATAAATACTGTGTGCTTGCATTCATGTTGAATGCCTGTTGCATATTTTTTAGAATACTGCATGCTTGGATGCATGCTGCATGCTTGCTTGCATGCTGCATGCTTGCTTGCACGCTTGTTTGCATGCTTGTTTGCACGCTGCATGCTTGCTTGCAAGCTGCATGCCTGCATGCATGCTGCATGTTTGCTTGCATGCTGCAAGCTCCATGCTTTATTGCATGCCGGGGTGTGCAGGGGGGCTGGCCCCCCTGCTCGGGGGGGTCGGGGGGCCTGAGGCCCCCCGCTATAAAGAAAAATTAAACATGCAAACCTATAGGTCTGTCGGTTTTGTTAGGTTAGACTTTTGACAAATAAAGGAGGGGCCGTAGGCCCCCCGACCCCGCCTTTTTCTTAATCATAAGTGTGTGTATTAAAAACAATATTATGACTTTAAATATTTTCTTAGTAATGACATTATTAAAAAGAAAATTATGATAATTGACTGTTATGAAGAAAACAATTATGAGAAAAAAGATTATGAGTTTAAACTTGTACTTAGTAATGACAGTATTAATAAAAAATATATTATAACTGTCTGTTATGAGTGCCGATATTAGTAATAAAAAATTATGAACAAAAAAAGTATGAGGATAAAAATTAGAAAGAGTGATTATTATGAACACAAATCGGTAGTAAAACAAAAAATAGGAATAATAGTTTTATGTGAGCCAATATGGACCCGTTTAAATGAACACCAAAAAATAGGAAGTTTTCACTAATATAAAATATATAATAAGTGAGAATGCCGCGAAATATACTTTTGTTCTGTGAACTCTTTTTTAATGTGCGAGAATATTTGTTCCTTTAGTTTTGAGAGGGGTTAACAACAGGGCCTCGATTTTACTGTTTTACATATACAACAGACATACAGCACGCCTTTTCCCCGGAGGAGTAGGCAGAGACAACGGCTTTGCATTTCCTCGATACGATCCGTACTAACTTCTGTATTTTGGTTAGCCTGAATCTGACATTTGCCTTCTTTACCTTTCTTAAAATAACCGTGTCGCCTAGCGGTGAAAGAGTACTACCACCCCCTCTCTTCCCTTGGGTGTCGTAAAAGGTGCTAACGGACTAAAGACTGCACATACATCCAACAGCATAGAGCGGCGATGGGCTCACCGCCTATCACGCTAAGCACATGTGCAGTCGCTATTTGGTGAAAAGTAGACTATGGTAGAGGACTGCTTTTGCGGTCCTCGTTGTCTAGTCTCTGACTAACCATTCGATTAGACGTGATTATATGTATGTATATATACAAGCCCAAATGATAAAATCATAAGAGTGTGGAAATTTTTAAATAGCAGAATCAATGCCCAGGAATATTATTAATGTGTCAATAAAATATTCATAACATTCTTCAAAAATACATTCGTTTGCTGTGTCATTCATAACATTCTTCAAAAATACATTCGTTTGTTCGTTGCACGAAAGTCAAAAATTTATCGTCTTCATTTAATGTGAATTTAGGCCAAACAAAAACAATCCCTGTTATAATGTTATTATCTTTTGTCTCCAGGCTTCCCCAGAGTTTGTATATTATTAAAACGTTTAAGTGAGTAATGTTGTTACATTATTAGTCTCATCGGTTTGTTTAAGCAGTCAATGTGTTAAAAAGGAATGTCTAGATACTTAGCACACACTATTTCAGCACTATTTAATTTAACATTCTCTTTAGCTCAATTTCTAAATGACGTTTGCGTGACGTAGACAAAGCAATGTTAAAATAATAATGCATATATAGAGTTTACAAGTAGGCGGCCGTAAACATTTTATCAGTGACCTGTCAATTTCGGAAAGTGTACGCTTCCGTTTCCGTAGTAATTAGTACACGCTGTGCACAGCCCTACGGGCATTAGTAAAGTTGTACACGCTTGTAAGTTTAGATAACAAAGTTCACTACAGCTAGCGGCGCCTTACACGTGCTATTAGGTTTAATTACAGTTTAGACCGAATGCGACTCTGTTTTTTTTCAGTAAGTGTCGCTCTTTTGCTCTTTAGTACGCTCTGTTGTATCTGGTCTAGTGTAGTGACACCCAGACACCGTATACTAATTCGAATATTTTGAATTTCTATATTAGAACTACTTGAAATATTATATTAGTTACGATGTTCGTGTTTTTATTTTATTTTTGTACTTATTGATATCAACCTTTAGTTAGTAACATTCAGTTATTAGCATGGGCTTAGTTTATGTAATACGTCTATTGGTAATAGTAACTTGTACGTCTAACGGACTAAAAACTGCACACAGATCCAATAGCATAGAGTAATAATTAAGTAGCAAAAACCTGTAATATATTTTTATGTAAAACAATAATAGTTTTTCTTAAGGTATGATTCCGAACTCTGCTGCACGCAATAGTAGTTTTTCTGAAGGTATGATTCCGAACTCTGCTGCACGCAATAGTAGTTTTTCTTAAGGTATAATTCCGAACTATGCTGCACGCAATAGTAGTTTTTCTTAAGGTATAATTCCGAACTCTGCTGCACGCAATAGTAGTTTTTCTTAAGGTATGATTTCGAACTCTGCTGCACGCAATAGTAGTTTTTCTTAAGGTATGATTCCGAACTCTGCTGCACGCAATAGTAGTTTTATTTAAGGTATAATTCCGAACTCTGCTGCACGCAATAGTAGTTTTTCTTCAGGTATGATTCCGAACTCTGCTGCACGCAATAGTAGTTTTTCTTAAGGTATAATTCTGAACTCTGCTGCACGCAATAGTAGTTTTTCTTAAGGTATGATTCCGAACTCTGCTGCACGCAATAGTAGTTTTTCTTAAGGTATGATTCCGAACTCTGCTGCACGCAATAGTAGTTTTTCTTAAGGTATGATTCCGAACTCTGCTGCACGCAATAGTGGATTTTCTTAAGGTATGATTCCGAACTCTGCTGCACGCAATAGTAGTTTTTCTTAAGGTATGATTCCGAACTCTGCTGCACGCAATAGTAGTTTTTTTTAAGGTATAATTCCGAACTCTGCTGCACGCAACAGTAGTTTTTCTTAAGGTATGATTCCGAACTCTGCTGCACGCAATAGTGGTTTTTCTTAAGGTATGATTCCGAACTCTGCTGCACGCAATAGTAGTTTTTCTTAATGTATGATTCCGAACTCTGCTGCACGCAATAGTAGTTTTTCTTAAGGTATTATTCCGAACTCTGCTGCACGAAATAGTAGTTTTTCTTAAGGTATAATTCCGAACTCTGCTGCACGCAATAGTATTCTTTCTTAAAGTATGATTCCGAACTCTGCTGCACGCAATAGTATTCTTTCTTAAGGTATGATTCCGATCTCTGCTGCACGCAATAGTATTCTTTCTTAAGGGTTGATTCCGAACTCTGCTGCACGCAATAGTAGTTTTTCTTAAGGTATGATTCAGAACTCTGCTGCACGCAAAAGTGCTGCCGCAGCACTACATTGCATTGCATTGCTGCAATGTCCCATTGTTGCGTAGCTCGGAACGTAATCTCATATAAACTTATACCGTCTTATTAATAAAAAGGGCCAAATGTTACAACTCGGTTTAAAGTGACGCTGTCTCGTTTTTATTAAAGAAGACAGATAGAGATAGTATTAATTTAATCCTAAGTCGTGGAACTTTAAAAACGTTTATTAATAACAGAGTTAGAGAATTTATGGGGACCAGTAGTACTGCGGCAGCACTGCTGCGTGCAGCGGAGTTCGGAATCATACCTTTAAACACCAGGGAGTTACGAAAAGTCGAAAAGAGTTAAGAAATGGTTACATTATTATTGAATAAGTCCTATTCCTTAAATAGCAATTTAAATTTCTAAAAATTACAAAAAAATTTGTTACGGTGAACGAACTTGTTTTCTGTTCAAACACAAGACGTTTTGTCAGTGTAATATCGTAGGTGGTTCTGAACAATATTCAGTTTGTTTATTTTTTTTCTAGATATATTTACGTAAGCATGACTGTTTGAAATCAATTAAGGCCGGACGGGTGTGGTACTTTGCCTACCAAAAAAATTACCATCAGGTGTCAATGTCAATTGACAAACGGTAAAAATGTCATGTCGGTCGGCATTCTATTCGGTTTCGGAGAGTTTCTCCCGCGTTCTATTTTAGCAACAACACGTGTTGTGAGATTCCATTTCATTTCTATCTACCGTACAATAGAAATATAGGTACTTTAAATCATTACATCACAATAGCCATTAATTAACATATAATAATAAAAATTCGGTTTCGGAAAAATGATAATGGCGGAGGTCTAGGAGGAATACAGACTTGTAACTTTAGATTACAACTTCAATTATACTTAGAAATTACTGTCATAGTATTTTTCTGCGATGTAATTTTTCTTTGTTATGCGTACATTCTAACTTACCTACATACTCCAATCGAGCTGAAATACAAAACATACACACACACAAGGTTGTGTGTCTCATGCCTCAATTCCCCGAGGGAGCGTCTACCATTGATTTATATTATGAAAGGGCAAAGTTATTCATAAGACCTAAATTCTTAGAACTTTCACGTAGTAAGATCACACACAAGGTTTTGCCCTTTGAAACTAAATTATGACTTAGTGCTAACAACTGACTGAAAGTCTGTTGAGAACAAAGTTCCAGTTCATTATGCAAGATATAATAACATTATTATAATCAACTTTTAGACAAAGCTGTTATCTATAAAACAAAAACTATTTTTTACAATAGGCACCAGCTCTTACAATGCTGGTTAGTATAAATAAGCTGTATAAGTCATTAGTTGCTATCATTAAGATGTAACTGATCTGTTGTGATAGAAATAAACGTTGATTAAATTGAATTGAAAGATTCAGAAATACAAAGAATAATGTTGTATGTGTACTTTTTCACAGTTGAAACAGCAGAACAGTTTGATAATATATTCCATGGTAGAGACAACTGAGCATTATTAGCTCATCTCTGATCTGGAAAGTCCAAATCAACACTTATTGCCATTAGTGGTTTTTCATTAGTTTTTATTTTAAAACAAGGTAGGCGTGGTGGTCATCTAATGGACAACGACGTGCAAGTTGACTGTTCTGTAGCTTTGATTCAATCTCTTGGGTGGTCAATATTAAGTCACATCTAGATTTAACTGAATATAGCGATTCTGGCGGATAGTGTAAAACGCTGTACAAGTGCACAATATCTTCGAACTGGGTGGTGTTCAGATTCCTCCATTCCGCAACGTTTCGGACCGTTCCTACACCTGTTTACGTCTTTACCACGAAATATCGACGCTCAATTATTACAAAAAGTCGGTAAGTATGTTACTAAAGTTTAAAAACAAAAAGATTAAAACCTTAAATAGCATAAATTTTAATATAATTAAGCTTTATTATTGTTGGACGCAATATATTCCAATAAAGCTACTATGTAGTACCTGCTACTTTTTATGTTTATTCATTTACAGGGCGATATTCAAAGACGGTTTATAACAAAAAAGTGTAAATAATTGTTTTATTTTTTATATGTACCTATCATTTGTAAATTCTCTGACTAAAAGAACAGTCGCCACCTGACTAAAAGAATTAACGTACAATCCCAAAAGCTATAAAGTCTACAAACTTAAACTAGTGTAGGTATAGTGTGTAAATTCTTAAAGTAGTTAGCTTTATAGGTCTTGGACTTGACTCGACTTTATATCACACCTTGGTTGCCGCAGGGGTTTTCTAGTTTGATTATAGATTAAAAACTTATACTGAGTGGTAGAGCCACGCTGCGTTGCAGCACGCATTGGACCGGCTCGCCTGCATGGTCTCATGAATATCCGGCGTGAAATAACGGTACTTGGTGTTGCATCAAAAGTTGGTAGTGTATGTATAAAAAAGTACAGCCCATTGCTTCGCAGAGGCCTTTATAACCCCCAATTATTTTATAAATAGTTCACTTAAATATTTAAGGCCACCATTTTTACTACTACAGTCTTAAGATTTATGTTTTGTGTTAGTAAAAAAGTATATTTATCTTCTTCTAGAGACGACACCAATATACAGAATATTCTCATAACGTGTACCTCATATCATTTTTAAAGCATGACAATATTCGATTTTATATCGGACTGTGTCAGCTGAGCATAAGAATGTCAAGAGATTTTAAATCTTATGCGTTGGTAATAAAAGCCATCTCAACATTAGTAACTGTAGCAACAGGTGTTCTCTCAGCCTCGAAGTGGCCTGAGTTATTGCCTAGATCGCTTAACGCAGAGAGATTGCTTGATCTCCCTTTCCATATTAAGATGAAGATTGTGGACGGCTTACAATGAAAGAGGTTGGACAATATTGCTTTTGTCAGATCATTAACAGACTTCTGCACTTCATGAATCTGATGGTACACACTACCTAGAACCTGCAGTGAACGTATTTTTAGAACACCGACTTCATCATTAAGTGCATCCACATGTAATATTATCATTTTCTTTTTATTACACATTTTTGTTCAACTGTTGCCCAAAGGCAAAACCTTCTATTTCTCTCGGTCCGTTGTTTCGTCCGTCTTGTCAGTTGCCCAACCTAAACCTACAACTTCAATTAAATAAATAATATAAGAAGCTGACGTGATGATCAACCGTTGATGAATGCTCACTTCCTCAGTAATCCTTAATGTAAACCACTGAGGATTCCGGGAAAAGCACGCTTCCACCTTCGGCCTTCACTTCACTTACCATCATCTGAAATAAAGTGTGGATTAAAAAATGAATCCCCGAAACTGATGAAAAACCTTTTATACATATCCCTAACTGGAGTTTGTCCCGTGTTCTTTTAGCAACAACACGTGTTGTGAGACTTCATTTTATTTCAATCTACCATACAATACTAAATGTACTTTAAAAATATATACCACTTGAAATTGGCTTAACGCTAAACGCGAAGCTACTCATTAAGTTATAATAATAATATCTCTAACTGTCAGAACACAGTGATGCTACCAACAGTGCCGTAATGCCTTCTATCCTGAATAAGATAGTGGTGACTAGCCAGTCGGACTTGTTACTTAACTGAGTAAAATAATTACCCCTGCTGGGATTGAAACACGGGATATCTGTGTCTGGAACGGAGTAAGAACTACTAAACTACAGAAGTGGTTAACACTTCGTATTACACATGATATTTTATAAGGTTCTCTTATTTCTTTATAACCTTGTGTGTGTTAAGTGTGAGATTCCAATTTAAGCTTTATACGTTAATTTAAGTAACTGATTAATCATTTACACTTTCTATAGTTAAATGGGTTGGTTTTTGTTGTTATAATAATTTCCACCTTCATCATCCTCAGAGCATTAAACGTCATCATCTCAGCCTGCAATCACCTACACTGCTGGTTATACACCTCCTTCGTTTTGTATCAGTCTCCTCTATCTTATTATGATATCAGATAGAGGAAAGAGTATAGTTTGCTATAGTTTATCCTTATCCACGTTTCCCCAGACCTATCTGGGAACTTGAAACAGGCTTTGTTTACAAACATTCTAAAACTCCGTACAAATTTCTTTTTACGTTCAATTCTTCAGCGAAACTTTGGTGAACGTTTGCTACCGCACTGCGGATATGCTAGATAACAGGTGAAATATGACTTATTGTCAACGGAATAGAGCTGAATCTAGCGTAGAAATATATCATGAACCATTCAGAATAAGAGCAGTGCTTAACTCACTTCAAATAGTTGCAAACGAGAAACTCGAGGATTAGTAACGTGACTGGAATGTTTATGTTTATTTATCGGAAAATTCAACACCATGACCGACTTAAACGATATTACTTATAGGTATCTTTGAAAAATTACTTTTTTCATAGGTATCGTTTTAACTTATATATACCTATATCGTCACATTGTCTGACAAGTTTCAATTTTGAAGTAAACGAAGTTTGAAAATTAAATTTTGTCAATGGCTCGATAGTTTTAGGTCTATATCTATTTCAATAAATAACTTGACTATTTTAGCACAAAATAATTAAGAAGTAATCTTTATGCTGCAAACATTAAATTTTATATTAACTAAAAATCTGTTAAAAAACTCCCATGTTGACAGAAAACTTTTTCATTAGCAAAGTCTTAGCTGTTAGTTGTCTACATATTTTTTTCTCCAAATCTATCATTTTATAGGAAGGTCTTCGATCAAAGAGATAGGTAGTAAAATAATAATATTTTATCAAACGAAGACTCCTTTAACACATTTTCAAGGTTCATTCACCCTATAGTAGAATAGATAAATTATTAAAACAAAGCAACATAAACATAAGTCAGCACAAGCCATAGCAATTTGAATGCAAAATGAATGTTACAAATAAAAAATACTCCACTCTCAAATCAATATCGACAATCAAAGACAGAATCTGGAAATATTGAACGTTGGGCCAATTAATTCCCTTCCATTCAATATTCTATAGACAGTTGAATTTTTCATGCAATCGAACTTTGAAATATTGAGTGGCGAATCTAATTTGACTCCAAGAATTTATAAAGACAATTCCATAAGGAGATCTTTCTTTAATTAATGTATTTCTTTCTAGATTATATTTATTACTTTACTTTGGTTTAGGAAGACTTAGGTATATAAGTCTTCATAAACCAAATAGAAACTTTGGACTACTTATTAAAATTTTGGTTGATGGTAGAGTTTAATCATCATTGTCTTTCGTTGTAACCATACAAAGTGTATAAAAATAAAAATGAAATGCTATTTGTCGGTAAGCGCATCACTTAGAAACGGCTAGATTATCCAAATGTTATTAATCTTACAGATAAAAAAATTGAAAAAATGTCTGGAATTTTTAAATTTCAGATAAACTAAACCCCTAGGATAAAATGTATACTTACTAAAAAAAACAAACAATCTCAGGAAAGCTCGAACGGGATTCTTTGGAGTGCCGGTCCACTGCTCTCGGCAATCCAAAGGTTTTCCTGAGACTGGTTGTTTTTTTTCTAGTAAAAAAATTATCCCATATCTATGTCGCAGTCGGATTGTATAATCCGCCGCATTACATTACGGCTAGCCGTTTTCAAAAACAGGGCCGTTTTGTAATACGGCGGTTTAACGAATAGCCGGATTGATTGCGGCTGAGTGTAAATCCGCCGGAATGTATTCGGTGCCATACGTTCTTCAACACGGCTAGCCGTAATGTAATACGGCGACTCATTAGCCGCCGCTTTGACAGTTTTTAGTTTCCATTTTTAACACTCGTGGCGCTGCCTGACATAACAACAACAATGGCGTCGGATACAGAAAGTGTGTTGGTAAATAGCAAAGTTAATAGTGAAATAAACAAAGAAAACGTGATAAATATGTCTATAAACTAGTAAACAATAACTTTATGAACAATTTTCATGTACAATTTTATTAAAGTATTTTTATTCTTCTCAATGTGGAACAGTAAAGAAACCATAAAGTGGCTATAGATTCTGGTGTTCAGCGGAATCCAACACGATATTTTTGGTGTAAAAAATATGATCTTATGAATGTGGTGGGCGAGACAAAATGCTGTATGTTATCAAAAACAAACTTTATATTCAAAAGTGGACAATTTAAATATTTGTCTCCTTATGCCCAATCTGCGAATTATTTCAAAAGATTTTAACTGCAGGGGTTAAGTTGATCTCATAGATTTACAATCAGCAGCAGATGAAGGTTACAAATGGTTTTTTTTTTTTTTGTTAAACTACTACAAAATTCCTCCAACTGCGTCCGTTGCGGTGGTCAGCCTACAATCAAACTAGTAGTACCTACGATGCGGCTAAACGTAGGCCGCCTTAATGAAGATCGTATCGCAATGACAATCCAGCTAGTCATTGAACCGCCGTATTTCAAAACGGCCGTTTTTGAAAACGGCTAGCCGTAATGTAATGCGGCGGATTATACAATCCGTCTGCGACATCTATATAGCATTGTATATGAGAAAAATTCAATAATTAAAACTAAACCCCTGTTTTTAGATAAACTGAAATGTGGAAACCATGACTTTCTTTACGAATTCAACAATTTATTTTTCACTCCTCTTGTTCAAAAAGACCGTCATTGTAGGGGAAAAAGTATTTTTTTTTAATTTCTGTCTGTCACATGTCAATGAGCCTACAGAAACGAAAAAGTATATAGTCCTAAGTAGAATAATCATGATTAAAGACTCGACTTATTACTGTTTACATAGATCAACAACTTTTTTTAAGATAGTTATTATTAAAGTTTATGGTAAACTTGAATCTATGGACAACACAGACCATGCCCACACAGTCCACGCTTCAGCAAAAAACAACTGCACAGTCTGCACATGTGCTTAGGTGGTGAGCCTTTAGCCCGTTAGTCGCTTTTACGACACCCAAGGGAATAGAGGGGTTGGTAGTATTATTTTGAATAGCCCATCGCCGCTCTATGCTGTTGGATGTATGTGCAGTCTTTAGTCCATTAGTCGCCTTTCACGCGACCCAATGGAAGGGAGGGGTTGGTAAGATTATTTTGATGAGCCCATCGCCGCTCTATGCAGTTGGATGTATGTGCAGTCTTTAGTCCATTAGACGCCTTTTACGACACCGAAGAGAAGAGAGGGGTTGGTAGTATTATTTTGATGAGCCCATCGTCACTCTATGCTGTTGGATGTTTGTGCAGTCTTTAGTCCGTTAGTCCCCTTTTACGACATCGAAGAAAAGTGAGGGGTTGGTAGTATTATTTTGATGAGCCCATAGTGACTCTATGCTGTTGGATGTATGTGCAGTATTTAGTCTGTTAGTCGCCTTTTACGACATCGAAAGGAAGAGAGGGATTGGTATTATTATTTTGATGAGCCCATGGCCGCTCTATGCTGTTGGGTGTATGTGCAGTCTTTAGTCCGTTAGTCGCCTTTTACGACACCCAAGTGAAGAAAGGGGTTTGTAGTATCATTTTGATGAGCCCATCTCCGCTCTATGCTGTAGGATGTATGTGCAGTCATTAGTCCTTTAGTCGCCTTTTACGACACCCAAGGGAAAAGATGGAAAGACTGCATATTCCTACTATCCAACAGCATAGAGCGGCGATGCTTAGCCAAGCTTAACCACTATGGAATTAGGGATGCTTCTTTGAGCCCTCTAATCTCATACTTTACTCTTTACTCATTTATCACAATTTTACTTTTACCACATATTACAATTACTTTACATATACAATTACTATACTGTGGTGATTTCAATAACCAATGGGCGGATACATATACCTATCAATTTAGTATTTGGTAGTGAATTCATTAATTTAGTACATAATATTTTTTTAATTTTTAAAGCTAATATAGATCAGATTATACACAACTGTTTTCTAAATGAATAACTTAAAAAACTTCAAGGTTGGCATTTTTAATGCAGGGTCTCTAAACACAGGACATGACAACTTCATTGCGGCTGCGGAGGAATCGTCCCCAGATATTTTGGCGATTAATGAAACTTGGCTCAGATCAGGACACGACGACAATGCACCCAGACTGTCGAATTACCACCTACGTCATAACCCAAGACCAGATCATATTCGGGGCGGGAGGGGGGGTGGGGTTGGCTTTTATATACGGAAGGGTGTCAACGCGAGGATATACCGGCATCAGTGTACAGCTGCGGTTGAGCAGATGTGGTTGAGTGTTCGTTTGCTAAATCGAGTCATTATGATTGGAACAGCCTATAGGCCACCGTGGCTTGACTTAACTTTATTTTTAGATGCACTCATGGATACCATAACTTCCTTTACTGATCGGGATGGAGTGATCTTGGTGGGTGACTTTAATATTGACTGTCTGGATTGCAGCAGCACTAAGAACACACTACTAAAAGACCTCTTGCATAGTACCGGCTTGACCCAGATAGTAACAGAGCCTACTCATTTCACAGACCATAGTAGTACTCTTATAGACGTGATTTGTGCCGATATTCGTGCTCTCAATGTTGAAATCAATTATTCTCCGGACCTTGGTAGGCATGCTATGGTGATAGCTGAATTCAAAATCAAAGAAGCCAAGCCAAGTCCCCGCTGGATTACCTACAGGCCACTAAATGATATCGTTTTGGAGCGGTTAAATGACGATCTCGACGCCATCGACTGGAATAGTCTCTGCAAGGTCGACAATGTCGATTCCCTGGCTGAAGCTTTTACTATCTGTGTATGCACATTATTTGACTTGCATGCTCCAATCAGAAGGCGTAAATTTAGGCACCCTCCGCACCCATGGATTACTGATACAGTCAGATCTATGATGCGAATAAGAGATGACTACCATAAAAAATACAAGGTGAACGGTACTAAAGCCTGGAAAGATAGTTATAAAACCATAAAGCACCTTGTGGTTGCAGCTATTGAGACAGAAAAAGCTTGTTTCTTTGATAAACAGATAAATGCACAGTTGAAAAACTCTAAGCAACTATGGCATAACCTAAAGAACAGTGTATTACCAAATACTAAAGCAGCGTCTGAATTACCACCATTCTTTAATGAGCCCGGAGTTATAAATATGCATTTTCTGAATATCCCTGGTGAAAATAAAATGTCCATATCTCAGCTGACCTACTTAGAACACCATAAGGGCTGCTTAGCTACTTTCTCATTGCAGCCTGTGGGTGAAGATGTGGTATTGAAAACTATCAGAAGGCTCAAATCCAATGCAGTGGGTGATGATGGTGTGTCATTAGATATGTTGTTGCTTACTCTTCCCCAGTCACTGAGCACTATCACTACCATGATTAACAGGTCTATGGATGAATGCATCTTTCCACAGATTTGGAAGACTGCCATTTTTAAACCTCTCCCCAAAAATAGCCAACCCTCTTCCGAGATGGACCTTCGGCCCATTAGTTTATTACCCTGCATCTCCAAAGTTTTGGAGAAAATAGTTTGTGTTCAGCTGACTAAGTACCTTGAATGTCACAACATACTTCCTTGTTACCAGTCTGGGTTTCGCAAGGGCTGCAGTACAGCCACTGCTCTCGCTGACGTGGTGGATAACTTCCTTGCTGCTCAGGACCAGGGCAAGCTAACGGCACTGCTGTTACTTGATTTTTCACGCGCCTTTGACTGTATAAATACAAGTTTATTATTATCCAAACTAGCTTATTATGGAGCTGACGCTAGAGCAGTGAGGTGGTTTGACAGTTATCTCTCGCAGAGACACCAGTATGTGGAACTTGCGATGGCTGATGGATCGAGGCTGAAGTCCGCCTCCCTGAGGGTCACTCGGGGTATCCCACAAGGGTCCATCCTAGGGCTAATCCTGTATATACTCTACAGCGCAGACATAACACAGAGCATTACTCATTGTAATCATCACCTATATGCAGATGATCTACAACTGTATCTATCATTTAAACCAACCGATTCTGCTTCTGCTGTTGCTAGGATTAATGATGACCTGCATAATCTGCATAATTGGTGCAAGTCAAATTGTCTTGTTCTGAATCCCATTAAATCCAAACTCATATTACTAGGTACAAAAAACAACTTGCAAAAACTTAACAATAGTTACACGCCTTTCAATATTTATATACAGGAGGAAATTGTTGAACGCGTACATGTAGCCCGGAATCTGGAAATTACCTTCGACAGCCACCTTAATTTCGAAAATCATGTCATGGAATGTGCGCGAAACTGTTTCTACAGACTAAAATTATTGTACAAAATAAGACATTACATTAGCGAAGAAATTAGAATTAAATTGTGTGAGTCCTTAGTTTTATCAAAACTCAATTATTGTGATGTTGTCTATGGTCCATGCCTTCTGTCGAGGTCTGCTAGGCTTGTACAACGTGTACAAAATGCTTGTTCTCGCTTTTGTTACCACGTCCCACCTCGGTCGCACATCACACCCTTTCTTAATGCAGCGGATTCACTGAGGATGGAAGCACGCAGAAAACTCCACCTTTCCATCATGCTATTTAGTGTCATAAGCAAAGGGAGGCCCCAGTATCTTTACAACAAATTAGTTTGGGTTCAAGATCGTATTAGATACCAGAAAAGAGCATGTACTCACGTATTCGTGACTCCTAAACACCGAACTATGGCATTTAGAGGATCCTTTAGATATGCTGCCTCTCAATGTTAGAATGACCTCCCTCCACCGATACGTGACCTAACAACAAAGCACACATTAAAGGTTAAAATAAAAGAACATTTCTTGTCATTACAAAAAGCTAAAGAACTTTGAGAGCACCCACCTCTAATTCTTCACGATGCGAATTGATTTGGTGTGGGAAGGTTTTCGTTTCTCGCCATGAGAAATATGCGATAAGCACCATGCATGTCGAATTTGTTTTTATTCGACGAACAATAACTTTTTCACATGGCCAGGCTGGAATCACATGTTAGGAATATGAGTGCGTGGCAGGCAATCATGTCGACGTGGCTTTTAGTATTTGCATTGCCTACCCTCCTTAATTGTTTTGTATGAATGTTTTCGCAAAATGTAGTTTTGAATGTAGTGTACTGTCATTCTGACATAAATTTTATTTGTATATTTTTTCTTCTCTCTCCTTAAACGGCAACGGGATATATCTTGCAGCCACTCTTACTTCTACTTTTATGTATATTTTAAATATTTATAATAGCACTTATTTAAGTATATTATTATTTATTTCGTATTATTACCACGTAGGCAGAAACCTGTCTACGCCACCTCACGTCCAGGGAGCTGCCTGAAAACCAGCGCTTCTGTGGCTTTCTGCGCAATGCCACAAAAGCATCGCTGAGGCAGCTACCCGTTGTCCTTGCACAGCTAACTTATTTTTATTTTTTTATTTTTGATTGTAATTTTAGTTAGGTATCTGTATAACGTTCCTGTCTCATTTTCGTCCTTGTTTTATTTTTTGAGATTTTTTTGTATGTTTCATTGTAAGTGTGCAAGTCAATAAATGTTTCTTATTCTTATTCTTATTCTTATACTTGAGTAACAGGGTTCAGAAGGTCGACATTAACGGTAAAAGATCTCCGGGATCAGTGGTTACAATGGGAGTTCCGCAGGGTTCAATACTAGGTCCATTCTTGTTTTTGGTTTATATTAATGACTTACCTTATTTTGTAAAAGACAGTCATGAGATAGTATTGTTTGCTGATGATACTTCACTTTTATTCAAAGTGAAACGACGACACCCAAATTATGACGATGTGAATAATGCGATCTCAAAGATTGTTCACTGATACTACATTGTACTGTAATTTTGTATTGCATCATTTTTTTTTATTTTTAAATTCATATTTTGTATTGACCTGGTAACGACATACTCTTTTTTTTGTTTGTAAATGTCGTTGCTTTTGTGCGCTGTGGTTTCTTGCGCCCATTCTTTGCCACAGTTAAAAAATGATGTCCTGTATGGGTGGTAGGTTAAAAAAGATTTGGACGATTCAAAGTACTTATAAATTGAGTTTATTGAATAAATATATTTTGACTTGACTTGACTTGACTTGATGGGCTCATTAAAATAATATTACTAACCCTTCTCTTCCCTTGGGTGTCGTAAAAGCAACTAACGGGTTAATTTTTAATAAAATAAACCAATTGATATTGTACTGGATTGTTTTAGTTTCTCGCATTCGTAGTGAAAAGCAGAGTGTAACACACGGCGCTAAAAACCCATTAAAACTCGGTTTCTATTTACTCCCGAGCTTTAGCGAGGGAGTAAATAGAAACCGTCAAAGTAAATCAGGTCAGTCAGTGTTTTAAATATTACATTTTGTCGATGTTATGATTAAATTACAAAGACAAATGATTTTTTTAAAACTATGTGATTCGCTAGCGAATATACGACTCAGAACCTCTTAGTGAGACATTAAAGTAGAAACGTTATTGAAATATATTTCATAGAACGTTTCCTTCTTAATTTCGATTAATACTTTCGCTAGTGCCTTTGTGGTTACCCACATTTTTTGACTTTTTCACTATTTATCGATTTGCAAGAATACATAAGACGTTTAGCTTTTTTAAATAATAATAAAAAGTAAAAAACACATAAATAGTATTGTGAATTGGTTACGGTCAGTGCTAGTATGAAATCTAGTATCGTGACGAGATTACGATCGATATTAGGGGTACATACCATATGCTGTGACGCGATTACAGTAATTCTATTCTTCCGTCATTCCTTCCAAATGACTCTTTGTTTGCGCGAGGCAGTAGTTACCTACATTCTATTTTATTTTTTTACTAATCTTTTTATTGGAGCGTTTTTTCGTATGCAAGTGTTTTCCATAAAATCCTACAGTGCCGCCTTACATACTGCACATTTATGTATTACCGTGATGTGATTACGGTCAGTGCTAATATGAAATATAGTATCGTGACGAGATTACGATCGATATTACGGGTAACTACCCTATGCTGTGACGCGATTACGGCAATTATATTCCTCGGCCATTCCTTCCAAATGACGCTTCGTTTGCGCGAGGCAGTAACTACATTCTATTTGATTTTTTACTAATCTTTTTATTGGAGTGTTTTTTTGTGTGCAAGTGATTTCTACAAAATCTTACAGTTTCGCCTTACATACTGCACACTTATGTAGTACCGTGACGTGATTACGATCAGTGCTAATATGAAATCTAGTATCGTGACGCGATTACGATCGATATTACGGGTATCTACCCTTATGTAGTACCGTGACGTGATTACGGTCAGTGCTAATATGGAATCTAGAATCGTGACGCGATTACGGTCGATATTACGGGTACCTACCCTTATGTAGTACCGTAACGTGATTACGGTCAGTGCTAATATGAAATATAGTATCGTAACGCGATTACGACCGATATTACGGGTACCTACCCTTATGTAGTACCGTGACGTGATTACGGTCAGTGCTAATATGAAATCTAGTATCGTGACGCGATTACGATCGATATTACGGGTACCTACCCTATGCTGTGACGCGATTACGGCAATTCTATTCTTTGATCATTCCTTTCAAATGACTTCGTTTGCGCGAGGCCACTCGCCTACCACAAAGCTTAGTGACTCCGATTTCAATAAAGAACCGTAAATAACGGACGTATATAAATCTAATATTGAAAAAGACTTACGATCTGTCATGACCGTAGCACAAGTACACAGTCCGGATCTTACCCAGACCATCCAGGACGCTAGGGATACCTAGTCGTAATAATCCATGCGCAGCAGAGGAGTTGCCAGTTGTAAATCCATCCTCATAGATGGTATGAACAAAGATAATAAAAAAGAATTGTTAGCAACAACTTTGATACCTGTTTGAAGTTGGCTAAATTATGCTGCATTTACATTATGAAAATACCATGAATAGGAAAATGCTTACACTACCTTACTAAGAATTTTTTGTCAAGAGTAGGCACTCTTGACAAAAAATTCTTGTCAATGACACAAGATGTTAAAAGAGACGCACACTCTTTTGGAGAAAATTTGGGAGAAAAGATAGAAGCTGCTTAGGCCGCTGAAAAATCTGGTTTGCAAATACGGAATACTAACAACATTGGACTGTCAACTTCACTAAGAACTACGTCGCCCAGCAGGGAAAGTGGCAAGACCCATCCAAGCAACAAAGTCATGGGTTGCCAGGCCGGGTGGGAGCAAGCATAGATTCCCGCATCCACCTCCGAGGCGACCAGCGCAAGCACCGACGTCCGCCCGCTATCACACCACGACAGCAGTGAGACCGTCATACAGACCGATGTTGCGTAAATAACAACCAAGGTAACCTTACACGCTGGTCGTATAAGTTTTTTTTTGTTGACACATGGTGTTCAATCGCAAATGACCCGGAAGTCTGACAGTACGTTATATATACATTTATATTATACCATTTAATAATACTGTAAAGCAAGCTACTGAACCTATCACTCCTAACTTTTCTTCGGCTGAAATAAGTAAGTTAATAAATAAATAAATAAATAAATAAATAAATTTTGTTCACACTCACACTAACTATCTAGACCAAGATGAGTATTCTTGTGAAACTCGTTTATATGGTAAGATAACGGATAAAATATACATAAACATAGAAAAAACACCCAGACCCGAAATCAATTTAGAAAAACAGTTTTTCTCAAATTGACCCGACCGGGGATCGAACCCGGGACCTCAGAGATGGCGACACCTTGAAAACCGGTGTACAAACCACTCGACCAAGGAGGTCGTCAATCACAGCTATATCTGACTTGTGCCAGTCAGGAGTAATATGCATATGAGAGGATGTCAAAGACCAATTTATTTCTCCCATATTCTTAACACCTAAAAGTGATGGATCGTCCAGATTTATCTTGAACCTAAAATCATAGAATAAAGCTGTCGCCTCATACCACTTTAAAATGGAGACATACAGACTGCAAGCAAATTATTGTTCCAAGACAGTTATATGGCCAATGTTGATATCAAAGACGCGTATTTTTTCTTTAGTTCCTATTGATGAAAACTACAAAAAGTATTTAAGGTTCAAATTTTTGGGACACAAAAGTAATACGTATGAATTTTAGTGCCTATCGTTTGGACTTAGTTCAGCACCTTATTATGTCTTTACGAAACTCATGTAACCGGTCTATCTACCGGATTTATCTTAGAAACAGAGGTTTTTTAATTCTAATATATTTAGATCTTGTGCCTTGGCCATTTTTATGAAGAATGTAAAAGTTTTGTTCTCGAAACTGTTTGTTTATTACAAAATCTAGGCTTTGATAAAAACTTCAAAAAAAAGTAGCTTGGAACCACAAAAGACAAGAAAATTTCTCGGTTTTAAATTAAATTCAGAAAATATGTGTTTGCAATTGCCAATAGGAAAACGAAAACGCATTCTTGAACTAATGAATGTCAATAAAATGGGTGGAGTACAATAAGTTCCTTTAATTAATATCACTTGTCGTCTATGGCAATGGTGCGAGAAACGCAAAATATTTGTCTTTGCATCCTACATAAAATCTAAAGATAACTTCGAGGCGGATAAGGAGTCACGGTGTATGAATATCGATACAGAATGGCAAATGTCGGCACCTGTGTTCGAAAAAATTGTTCAATCGTTTGGGACACCTCTTAAAGATCTCTTTGCTATTTACCAAAATTATTGGTCAGGACAGGGCCGCACAGACCGAGTCCACAACTCCACAGTCACAGAAGAGGCGCGGGGGGGCAATGCGGGCTTAAAGCAGCGCGCCGCTCACCGCGGCGAACACAGCAATCTTCGCTACGACGTCTTACGAGCCACTCGGGCGCACGTCACAAAAACCGCGGGCGATTTCATTGTCGGGTCGATCTGTACAGTTGCGAAATACACCAGCTTTTTATACAGTCCACTGTCCTTTTACTGGACAAATATCCCGACCTATCGCAGTTAGGGCTTTGGCCAGTACATTTTGGTCCATCTTCGCCATCGTAAAGTATTCGCGTACCGTCTTTTCGAAATTTCGACGAGTCATCCGCGGTCATCTAGAGGTCATCACGACTCCAGCCA
This sequence comes from Scoparia ambigualis, assembly GCA_963921215.1. Lineage (NCBI taxonomy): Eukaryota > Metazoa > Arthropoda > Insecta > Lepidoptera > Crambidae > Scoparia > Scoparia ambigualis. The sequence continues at coordinate 22,880,970 of OY992522.1, read as the reverse complement.
AGACTACACACGACTTAATGACGCGGTTGGGAGATCATAATTCCGGATGAACATTGCTGAGGACATCGAGCTTTGCCACTTATGCTGACATTCACGGACACCCAAACTCGCGTCGGTCGAGAATTGGCAGTCGTCATCGTTACCTTCGGACTGAAGATTCTTCGCAGTCAAGAGAGAAGAAAAACATCGAGAGGATAGTGCACAAAGACCGTGAGATCGTTCCAATTTTATTCACTCATCACTTTCACTATCCCATCTCTTTTCTTCTCATATTTTCACCTGTTTCATTACATTGTAACATCATCTCAGTTTTATTAGCGTACCTACTGTACCTACTTACTCATCAATTATTATTACCAAACAAATTGATTTCGCATGAAAAATAAAGTAGGTAATGAAAATAATAATTGTTAATTACAACATTATTTTAATAAAACATTGAGTCTAACAAAATCGTTACATATCACTATTAACTTATAATTAAAATATTAATAAAACATAAATCATTGTTCCAGTTGCATTGAAATACATAATTACGTAAACTTAACTACGAAATTAAAACTGGGAAGTCAATTTCGATCAAAATCAAACAGATTAGTCATATGACATTAAACGTTAATCATTATTCTTTGCTTTATTCCTTAAACAAATATCAGTTTTTCTCGTAACAAATTATCATCATTTAATCAAAATCATTACATTTAATAATCCAAACATTTAAAACATATTTTTTAAACATTTTATGCTAAATCATTTTTTATTTTATAGGTCGGTAGCTCGACAATATATAAGCGGCCGGTGACCGAACGGCCGAGCGATCGCTTGCGTTTCGCGATCGCGCGGCACGGCACAACTCAAGGACAGTAACGTTAAAATTATTTTGCGTAGTTAAACCAAATAGATGCATAATACTTAATTACTTATAACGCTTAAACTTTATTTGGTGATGTGATTTTTTAGACAAGTAAAATAGCGCAATCTTTGTTAATAGTAGTTAGTGCAAATAAATTGTGTTTTCAGTATTCACAAGTACATAGTTGCTTTTAGTTTGCCTTTAGTTTTTTTTAGTTTGCGGATTTACGTTGAGAGTGTTTTTAATGTATTTAACGGTTGTTAGTAACTAGATTGGTGATACTGCTAACAATTACTAGTTAGATCTTAGCTAGTGGTTGGTTCTAGTAGTACTTAACTTCATATGGCACTATACGATTTAGTGATATTTTCTGCTTTTGCTGTACTAGATTGTTAATAATAATTGTCACTGATTATTATCAAATTATACCAACTAGTTGCACGCTGGTAAATACTAGTTTTTATTTTATTTTCCTATTTATTACACTCGATCATTTTTAGACATTTTCTTAACTTTTAACGTGTAAAAAAAAACAAAAGGTACAGTCGAGCAACATTTTTTTATTTTGTTTTTCTTTACCTTTAATGATTATTGAATAAGTTACAACTAATTTAAAACTAGTTAATACTAGTACCTATCCAATACAACTTTTATTCTTTTTTTTTAAATTTCTTAACTATTTCGATATTTCTAAACTTTAACATAAAAAAACTAGTCGATTGAAAACATTTTAGGCATTGCCTTTTTTAATAAGTTGTCCTTGTTGATTATCAGCAATTTAACTTTCCAACTAGTTGCATACTAGTTAATACTAGTAAATAGTTTTTTTTCTTCTTTAATTTTGAACCCTTTTTGCACATTCTTTCAACATGTCTAAGGACTATAAGGAGTCAATAAAGGATTTAAGAAAGAAACGTGGTGCGATTAAATCAAAGCTTACGTCGTTTAATACCTACATGACAAACATTAAGGATAGTTCGCAACTTGGTGATTTGGAACTACAAATCGAATTAAAATTACGTTTTGACAAATTTGAAAATTTATACGATGCTTTCGATGCGTTACAGGCTGAAATGGACAATTTATTGGACGAGCCCGAGGTGGAGGAACGGGATACTTTCGAGAGTCAATATTTCTCGCTTGCCGCTTCTGCTCGTGCTCTTATTGAAACTCACCGGGTCACTGACAGGTCTGAGGTAAGATCTCGCAATGCACATAATGTTGTGAGACTTCCAAAAATTGATTTTGAGCCTTGATTTTAAATCTGATAATTATCAATCAGCTTAGGAGCTTCTGTGCGAAAGGTTTGACAACAAACGCTTGCTTGTCAACAACCATGTACAGGCTTTATTCAATGTCACTTCCATTGCTAAAGAATCTAGCAAAGCATTACGCTATATAGTAGATGTCACTAACAAAAATCTCAGAGCACTTGCTACCTTAGGTCAACCTACCGATCACTGGGACACTTTGGTGATTTATATGATGTCTACTAAACTTGATAGCATCACTAGTCGTGAATGGGAAGAATGTAGGAATAGCTTAGATAGTCCCCCTACTCTAGACATATTTATTAAATTTTTAACCAACAGAGCTGATCTTTTAGAGACTATTGAGGAATCGAAGCATGGTTTCGCTGTTAAATCAGAGCCAACTCATTCAAAGCAAAAGAGCTTTATTGTATCTTCCGGTAGGACACCAAACACGATTCGCTGTCCCTTATGCTATAAAGACCACCTGTTATTTAACTGTGAGTCATTTCGCCGACTATCTGTGGAAGTTCGCAATAATAAAGCTAAGGAGTTTAGGGTATGCTTAAATTGTCTGCGCTTTGGTCATCCTGAAGCTAAATGCAAGCTTGGACATTGTAAATACTGCAATGTAAAACACAACACTTTGCTTCATTTTGAACAGCCGTTACAACCATCAATTCACGTTCACGACACTGTTGCTTTATCCGCAAGACACAACCAGTTTGCTTTAACGCCGCATGTACTACTTTCCACAGCATTGGTTAAGGTGTTTGACAGCAGGGGTACGCCGCATGTGGCCAGGCTTCTACTGGACATTGGGAGTACTGCCAATTATGTCACAAGATCTCTGTGGTAAGCTTTGTATAACTACTTCACCTACAACTTCTAAAATAACAGGCATTAATAGTCAGACTTCCCGTAGCTCACAACGTTGCTCTTTTCGAATAGAGTCTTTTACTAGTGACTATGGGGCGAACATTGACTGTTTCGTGTTGCCGAACATTACATCTTCCCTACCGAACATTCATATTGACATAAGTAACTTGTCGATATTTGCTTACCCTCTGGTATTTGCTTAGCCGATCCTACTTTCCATATCCCGTCAACCATCGACATATTAGTTGGTGCGGACTTATTTTGGAACGTGATAGGCACAAATCGTATCCAGTTATGGAGACAAAAACCTATATTGTTTGAAACCCAACTAGGCTGGCTTGTTTCAGGCTGTGTACACAGTACTAAAACTGACACGTCTATGTGCATGATCTCTAGAGAGACTACACCACTTTCTGAGTCTCGGGAGCTAGACAATATTCTGCCGAAGACACCTGATGAACAAGCATGCGAGCAAACCTTTATAAATACTCCAGTTCGAAATCCAAAAGGTCAATTTGTAGTAACATTACCTCTAATGAAGTCGCCAAAGGCACTAGGTGATTCATTTCAATCACACAGCAAGGAGTATCTAGATTTGGGACACATGAGCACTAGCAAGAGTAACAATTTTAACTTAAACACAGTCACATATTATTCAAACATAAACAAAAACACACAAATAAGAAAAAATAAAAACACAACAAAAAAAATTAACGAGTTCAGCAGCAAAGCTACGCGTTGTCTTTGACGCATCAGCCGTCACAACGTCAGGTAAATCCTTCAATGATTTACAGCATGTTGACCCAAGAGTTCAAAATCGCAGCGTCTGCTACAAAAAAATCCGTGAAGGTTCGACCCCTCGGAAAAATATAGGGCTTTGGCCAGTACAATTATAAATGCAATAAATACGTCTTATGGCAACGAGACCCCTACGCCTTTGACATAGATGCATTCACCTTAAATTGGAATATATTTTATTTTTATGCTTTTCCCCCTTTCTCGCTCATATTAAAATGCTTCAGGAAAATAATTAACGACAAAGCCACTGGTGTACTAGTCGTATCGTATTGGCCGAGTCAACCCTGGTATCCCCTACTTACCTCAGTAGCTCACCACCAATATACTTCGGCCCAAGTGACGATATTTTATTATCACCTTTCAGGACCCAGCACCCCCTTTGCAATAAACTTTTCCTGGTAGCATACAAATTATCAGAAAAGCATTTCAAAGACAATCGTTATGTAATGAAACCATCGAGGTGATGATTTGCTCACTGTCTACATCCTCACTAAAATAATACAATGTCGCTTTTACGAAATGGTGGAGTTATTGTGATATTTATAAAGTTGATTTCTATAACTCCCCACTTCCAATTCTATCAAAATTCCTTACGGTCAACTGTTAACAGCAAAAATTGGTTGTAGTTCATTAAATATGCATCGTTCTGCTCTAGCTATTTAGGGCAAACGTTATAGTGAAGCTGATTTAGTTGTTAGATTTTTTAAAGGTATTTACAGGACTAAACCTAGTCATCCGAAATATTCGGAGACGTGAGATCCAAAGATTGTAATCGATCACCTTAGTAATTTATATCCAAATGAGGAACTTGCTCTGGAGTTTATTACTAAAAAATTTGTAACTCTGCTCGCATTGTCAACCGCACAACGAGTACAGACGTTATCTTCGAATTTCTAATTTAAAAATAAATAATAACTATGTCGAAACCATTGTGGATGATTTAATTAAAACATCTGCTCCAGGGCGACGACCGCCTTGTTTATTTATACCATTTTTTCTAAATAAGATTGTCATCTGCTCTGCAAAAACATTACTGTCCTACTTAGATATTTTATAAATTAATATGTATAATAATTACTTTAAGTAATTAAATTTAATTCAAGCAAATCCGGATATAGAACTATTTTTTCTATAAGGACTTTTATCTAGAACATTCGAACGGGAGTAGTATTTTTTATATGGATATTGTCTCTGCCCGTAGGGGTTACCAGAGAGGAAACTAATACTCCCTAATATTTAGACAGGGTATTAACTCGAGTGGAATTGATTTCCAAATTTAAAAAAGGACGAATTTCAGATTGCTAAACGTTAACTTGTCTCTAGTTCAAGTAGTTTTCATATTGGCAGATTCTCTCAGTGTCAGAATGAGAGATGAAAACGTCATATTTGACGTTTTGATAGTTTGAAGGAAAATTCTAAAAGAACAGGTTGTTAAGGATTACCCCACTTTACGAGTAGAACTCATAAGCTGGCCTTCGATTTATAAGTGTTTCCGGCGAATTGAAAGTGACGAGTTATGACGTGGAGATGATTTCATTCTCTGGCGTGAGTGGGGTGTGATGTGTCGAGAGTCATTTTAAAGAGGTACGCGTTGCTTGGGAATTGATATTAGGGAAGTAACAGGTTTGTTGTTGTGGAGCGTGTTGTGATCTACAGTGATTTGATTAATTGCAGGGATCCGTGCCACCACCGACAGGTCGTGACGCCGCTGGCAGCCACGCGTAAACCTAGGATATCCCAGCACGTAAGTATCACAAAGTGTTCCTAAATGTTTTCTTGGAGCGCTATTAACAAATAAGCCGTCATCCTTGGAATGCAAATCGATATTTCATGGTGTCTGAATCCTGCCTTGTCGCCAGGCGACGCAAGGCTCTTGGCCATGTGGCAGACGTGTCAAACCCCTTTATTAAGTGGATATTGCATCATCCAACAATATTCTAGCATTGTTTAGTTATGTTTGGTGGAATATCGTAGCCGCGTAGTGCCTTGTGTACTAGTTAGATGTGAAACAACACTAAAAATAAAACATGGTGTTGAATATTAGTGATATGGTGTTAGTTTCTAGTTGTGCAACAGCGTTGGGAAGCTTTTGATAACCCTTAGCGCTGCGAGTCCCTGATTATGATAGGTTGCAGCCCCAGATACACAGATAGCAGACTGCGGGACCCCAATTTATGTAACAGATCTGAACTAGGCGTGTAGTGTTATAAATAGGCCCCGTGTTGATAATTTCAGATGCTTCGAGAGGCCCGTCTCGCCGCCAGGATTTAGAGCTGGGCCTTAAAGCCTGGACGCGAGACCTGCTTCGTTGGGGTACCAGCGGCCACCTGCTGCCAGTCAAGCTGTCGCCGCCTAGCGGATGAGCAGGCTTTGACGGTTTTTGTACCCTCTACTCTGGGTTTAATTGTTCTTTATTCAGGAACATATTTTTACATTAGGGTTTCGAAACCTTAACCTAGTATTTTCTTTTATATCCAACTCCTCTTCGCCCGATACGCTTGTTGCGAGCGGACGTGTTACTCGTTTTCCTTTTATTTTAAAAGTTACGTTTTACCGAAATAACATCTAAGTATTGCTACATTAGTGCGAAAATCCCACCACAAGTGCATCACTGCGGATTTGTCAAGGCTACACTCGAGTGATAAGTCAAGCGATAACAATTGCTATTTTTGACCCGCTCGCACCTGAGGAACGTACGCGTGTCTACGAGGCTGCTACGGCTGCGCTTGCTCCGCCCATTTGCTACGGCTTTTAGCTACGACACGACTACGCGCTTGTTACGCACTGCTTTCTGTTATTTTATCCGTATATTGCGCTGCGGCCTTGGGATAAACTCGGCGCACTGCGTACGACACGGCTTGCTGGTGAGACTTATCTTTCTTATTGCATTATGTAGTTTGATTCTGCTGTTTGCGATCCATAATAGACCCCCCCCCCCATCTTTTTAATAAGACAAATTCTGAGCCCAATCTCAGTACTATTGACGAAGACAGTAATGAACGAAACTATGTAACGTCTAGGGGAAAGAGGAGAAGGAATGAAGACGATAAAATTAGGGATGATTATAACGACCTCCGCCAAGAAATAACAGATTTTTTCAAATATGGTCTAACAAACAAGATCTTCAGATGCAAAAATTGTTTCCGATATTGAAAGATATTCAGGAAGCAAACAAAAATATCGAGACAACGATCACCTCCTTAGCTGAGCAGAATGCGGAGTTTAAGAAGAAAATTGAGCAATTGGAAGGTGAAATAAGGAACAAAAATGAGTATATAGCGATCATTGAAGATCGATTGGAAGACACTATGAGAACTAATCGTAAAACAACGATCGAAATAAAAAATGTGCCTATAGAAACCAAGGAAACAAAAGATGGTTTATTGAGCATGATTGGAAACCTCTCTAAGTCGATAAATGTGTCTCTTTCTAAGGCAGATATCAGGGATATATTCAAATCAAAGGGTTCTGGTGATAAGAAATCTGTCATAGTCGAATTCAATTCGACTCTTATAAAGGACGAAATTCTTAAAGGATCAAATATGTTTAATAAACGCAACCTTTCGGTCAAACTTTGTGCTAAGCACCTAGGAATTAAGAAAAACCCAGATACTCCGATTTTCGTTGCTGAATATTTAACACCTAAAGCATCGAGATTGTTTTTCCTTGCCAGAGATCTGAGGAAGTCCAGGAATTACAAGTATTGTTGGACATCCTTCGGTCGAGTCTTTGTCAGAAAAGAAGACAACTCGCCCATCATACTGTTAAGTAATGAAGCTCAAATTCAGACTCTCATGCGCGACTGACTAACTATTTTACTCATAGCTTTGTACCTGGAAGCCACCGCATTTAACTTAAGCACTATGTCTTTTCTATGTAACATATATTTTTATCTAACGCAGACCAATAATTATACTTACACTCTTACTATATACTTAAACACAAAAGTTTTATTTAATATACACTCATTTTTGTATACCAACAACACAACCTTAACTATAAAGTTTAATATTATATTCATTTTACTGACTTTATTGCACTCTAACAAAAAACCGGATATATCACATATTTACATAAAATTTTACCTCTGTAAAATGAAATACGAACGTAATATTATTTTAATCCTAATGATATCTAAACAACGACAAAGCTACTTTAATGATAACCTTAATGTATTTCTGCCACAACTTTTGATCGCATGTCAAACAATAAATGAATAATACAATGCAATTCATGCATGAATTGGATATCATAAATAACATCAAAAGCTTTGCCTGCACTACAACTACTCTCCGTAAATTACTGCCAACTGAAAACCCCTATTTTTCAATTGTTTTACAAAATATTAGAAGCATAAATAAAAACAACGACGACTTTTCGGCTAACTTAATCTTAATTGAACAGAATATTGATGTTCTAATTCTGACAGAATGTAGATTGAATCCTGATATTCCTTTACCTGTTAGATCGGGTTACTGTGCTTATTGTACCACATCCAAAATAACTCAAAATGATGGAGTTGTCGTTTACATCAACAACACTCTAGAACACAAAGTAAAGGAAATTAGCATTAATGAAGCCTCTTGTCTAAAAGTTTGCATCTATGACTGTTCTATTATTTGCATTTATAGATCACCATCTAATTACAATATTGATAATTTTACAAAGTCATTGGATCTCCACCTTAGCTCTAGTGATCTAAGCAAAAATGTTATCGTAACCGGAGATATTAATATTAACATTTTAGAGGGTCAGTCTGACTCACGCAGTGAAAAATATCTTCAAATGATGGCACAACATGGATTACTTCCAGGTCATAGACTGAATACCTGAATTAATAGTTGCATTGATCATGTATTTGCTAATTTAGATCCTAATAAATATTATGCTTCAATTGCAGTCATGCAAACTACCGTTACTGATCATCTGATGGTTTTAACTAATGTTTATTCAATAAAAGGACTTAACTATACAAAAAAATCAACAAAAACAATTACCGACTATAATAAAGCTATCGATGATTTAAAAGAGCAAAATTTTGAGGAGCTTATGAAAATTGAAGATCCTAATATTTTAACTGGAAACCTTATAGAAGCAATTAGTAACACAATTTTATCTAATACTAAAACAATTAAGGTCCCAAGTAACCAGCGTATAATTAAGCCATGGATTACTCCTGGCTTACTTAAATGTATCAAACATAGAAACAGGCTTCAGAGGCAATATCAGCAGGACAAACAAAATGAAACATTATCTCTAATATATAAAAGATACAGAAATCATTTCAACAATTTACTAAAAAAACTAAAAAGGCAGTACGAACTTGATCAACTATCTAATTCCTTGAGTAATAGCAAACGTCTGTGGCATTCTATAAGAAATATTACCAACCTTAGTAATAAAAAACATTATGGTCATGAATTGCTTCAGTTAGCCGGTACCCCAACTGACTCAGCCAATATAGTTAATAGGTATTTCTTAAATACAGGGAAAATCCTAGCTGAGCAAATTATCACAGAGCATCAAGATACTGCCAATTATTCAAGCACCATAAGTCTTTCTTTTCCTTCCCAACCCAACTCAATTGGAATTATCGAACCGGACATTGAAGAAATTAAAACAATCATAACTAACTTGAAAACTGATTCTGCTGCTGGCTGGGACCATATACCAACAAAATTCATTAAATTGGCAAATCATTATCTTAGTCCTATTATATTACGCCTGTGCTGCCTATGCTTCGCACATGGGGTTTTTCCAGTCCTATTAAAACGTGCTATTGTACACCCTATTTTTAAGACTGGGGATAGAGACGATGTCCAAAATTATAGACCTATATCTGTACTTACAGTTCTTTCCAAAATCTTAGAGAAAATAATTAACAGACGGCTTCTTAATTTTGTCAACACCTTTAATATCCTGACTAACTCCCAGTTTGGGTTCAGAGAAAAGAAAAGTACAGAAGATGCAGTTATGGCTTTGACAAGTAAAATTGTTGATTATCTTGACAAAAAAAAGAAAGCTCTCTGTGTTTTTCTCGACCTGAAAAAAGCATTCGACACCGTCTCTATCCCTATTCTAATTAAAAAACTTGAGAGGCTAGGTATCCGAGGCCAATTTCTCAATCTTCTATCTGACTATTTGTTAAACAGGTCCCAGCTAGTAAAATTAGGTAATAACTGTTGCAGCTCGGACGAACCTTCTACCAATTATGGCGTACCGCAGGGAAGTGTACTTGGACCTACCCTGTTCTTGCTGTACATCAACGACCTGACTGAAACCAAATTGCATAATGGTAACATTTTTTCGTACGCAGATGACACTGCTTTATTATTTCACGGGAAAAGCTGGGAAGATGTCTATGAAATAGCTGCTAGAGGCCTACACACAGTTACTAAATGTCTTTCTAAAAACCTTCTTACTTTGAATACCAGCAAAACTAATTACATCACATTCTCTTTACAGAATTCAACTCAACACGATTGTCATTTGAAATTATAGCCCACTTGTGCACCTCTTCCGACTTATCGGACCACTGTTCTTGTACGCCTCTTGAGAAGGTTCCTTTCACCAAGTACCTAGGTGTCTATCTCGTCCAGCAATTAAATTAGCATAAACAAATCGAAATGTTCACACTCCGGATTACAAAGCGTCAATCTACTGTTTGCCTGTATGGGGCGGTTCTCATAAAACTAAAATTATTTCCATCGAGAGGGCCCAGCGGTCGCTTTTAAAAGTGATGACATTCAACAAAATCACATATAGTACCTCTAACCTATACCAAGATTGTAACCTATTGACTGTCAGACAGTTGTACATTTTGAAGTGTGTACTTAATATTCACAAAACACTCACTCCGCATCCTAACATCTTGAATAAACGTAATCCACGTACCGTCGTCATTCCACCAATTGTAAGAACTAAATTTGCTATAATGCAGTTTGATGCTCAATCTAAAAGACTTTACAATATAATAAATAGAAAACTCGGCATTTACAATAAATCGTATCATAGATGTAAGATAACTGTTACGGACTGGTTAAAGAAGCTTGATTATGATGCTACAGAAGCATTATTGTCCTCTAATAAATAAAATAAAAATAAAATGGTATACTATATATATATATATATAGCATTAAGTAAGTATTTTATTATATACGTACATTTTATTCTTATTCTATGATAAAAGTAGTGTAATATAACATAAATATTCTTTAGGATTGCCTATTTATATGTTATATGATGTATTTAATATGGTATAATAATGTAAAATAGTATATGTAGTATAGACATTTAACATAATATGCTAATTCTGCAATATCTTTACAGGTCTGTGGTATTTACATTTTGAAAAATCTTTTAAATAATTTAGCTTGCATTTGAACACTACTGTCCGCACAATAATTATAAAAACAGGATAATGTAAGAATGTAATAGCAGTGTTTGAATGTTACGTATTGTTCTTTTAATTTCATTTGTAAACATTTTCTTTGTTTTACAAGTCCATAGTGACACTTTGTAAGAGCAGTCTCAACCTAATACAGGTTTTAATGCTTAAAGGTCTGAGACTCACCCCACTACTGTTAGTGACTTGTGTTTATAAATAAACGAATTTTATTTATTTATTTATTATTATTTAAACTACACCAAGGGTTGGTGAAGTTGTGAAACATTTGAGGATCTGCGAGTTCGACTTGGGTGAAGTTGTATGGTGACATCGTCTCCAGATTCGGATCGACTATACGATCCTGGCGTCCATAATTATTAATTTTATATCGGTATAACCCCACGGTTCTCTAGTGTATTGGCTTTAAACGTGTGATAGTTTTGATACGGTTAAACGGATTAAAACATTTAATTTAATATTTTTATAGACGGAGTAATTTAATTTCAATTTCAACTTCATACTCCTAACGGTACTGGTTTTATCCCAGCCCCCCACGACCATAGCTCGTACCACTGAAATATTAGCTGGCTGGTTAGGTAGTAGTAGGAACAGTATTATAAAATTTATTTGAAATTAAAATTATCACCGACCCGCTTGGTCACTGTTGACTCTTAGGATTTTAGTGTGTTTTAGGGGGTAATATAGCTTGGTAATAAGGTTTAGAGTACTTTAAACAGTAAATTATAGTTGGCAAAATTAATAGAAAGTTTGTTGGACTTTCATTTGAGATTGACCCTAGGGTCAATTTCGACTGATAGTTTTTTTTTGTTGTTTTCGGCTTAATAAATTAAAAGGAGTAACGTAGATGATTAGTATCTAACATAATATAAGGAAAAATTGTGACTAACCCCCTCTTTTAAATAACAAGAGTGAAATAAAATTTATAATTTTATTTTATTGTTGTTGGACAAAATTTTAGTGTGTGTTCTTTTACAATATACTGCCTAGCTGTAAAACATTTTATGGTTTTATTTGATAACATCCCACTGACGCTTGCGTTTGGGATTTTCTTCCTTTTCCCCAAAAGGGACAAAATCCCAAATGAAACACTTTACTTCACGTAAGTTTGTTTAATCATCAATTATATTTGTGATATCTTTATTTTTAACGCAAAGTTTTGCAAGTTGCGCATAGCCGTGCTTCTTTCATTGTCTGGCACTTACGGAAGACCAGCGTCACGGTGTGCCAGTATACCGCGGCACTAAGCTGGATGGGTGCCATTTCAGTGTCATTTATAAAATAATTAGTAAAATATTTCCGTGATATTTGATTAAACGCTCAAATAAACTCAAAGATAACGAAACGTAGAAAAAAAAGAATGTAAATTCTAAGAGGTTTGATAAGACATTGTTGATATAAAAACAAAAAGCGTTGAAAAGTTTCGTCGGTCTAACCAATACGTGGCGGAGTGGGCAACGCAGCCGCCCGGATTGCGGAGGACGCGGGCTCGATTCCCGCCTGAGGTAGACATTTTCAACGTTTAGTTATAGTAAGATGTTTACTATTTTTTTGGTCAATAAACCCTGTAAATTACGTTAAATAAAACATTTTCTATTTCTAATGACTGACTAGAAATAAACTTAATTTAAGTTAATAGCTTACATTAAATGAAAATAGCGGAAGATACGGCATGTCAACTGAAAAAGGGGACGATGGAGCTACACTGGTGTGCGTCAGAGTAGAGCCCTGCCAGACCAGACTTAGGGAAATTAGGCGACGGGGACCTGATTTAGGCGGTCCATGCGCTAGAGGCGAGTCACCTATCTTCCGCTATTTTGATTTAATCTAAGGTTAATAGTTACTAGTAAACTAATTTAATAAATCTAGTAAATTAATAGTAAACTATACGGACAGGTTTTGAAAATTTATTTTTAGTAGATTACTTGTAACAAAATTTCGTTTGTATCTCACAGTTTTTTCTATTCGCATACTATCAGTAAAAAACCATAAGTACCTACCCGATTTTCTTAGTTTTAATTTGTTCAAATTATAATGTTAGGCCAAAAATATAACAATATACCTTAACGTGTTAGAAGAAGGCTCATTTTTAAAAAAGATTTTTGTTAATAGCCATCAATTTGTCTTACCGAGTAATAATAAATCAACGGTTTACTTCTCCATGATAACGAATTAGGGCAATAGCCAATTTTTCGAAGAATGTACCTAAGATGTGAATAATTCTAATTATTAGAATCGTTGTTGCTATGGCTATCAATTCCTAGATACCCATTTGTGAGATGTCGGATTTTTTATTTGAGTAAAATAATTTTGCTTTTTTTAGTAGTGTTTGTTGTCGGAGCTCAATGGCGCAGTGGCAAAGGCTTACTTATTTACTCTTATCTCGTCAGGTAAGCAACATTCGCAATCCCGGTTGAGTGGATGGGTGACCAAAAAAAATGATACGTTTCGAGAGTACTGGTAAAGCCCATCAAACGCATTGGGCCAGTGCTGTGGGTTATGACTCAATGTCCCCATAGGCTCTTGTCACTGTGGGAAGTCCTGTACCAGCAATGAGACGTATGGGCGTAGTGGCCGGCGCAGTCGCTCGGATTGCGGAGGACGTAGGTTTGATTCCCACCTGAGGTAGTAATTTTTTCAACGTTTCGTAAAATTTAAACAGTAATAAGTTTTCATTGTATCAAAAAATAAGGAATGTTTTTATAGATATTCAACGATAACTAATTTTTAATGTTACTTATTCCTATGTAGACGCTTGATATTAACCGTAGAAGGCTATGTTAGGAAGCACTGTAGGTACAAAGTTGTGAGACCCAGAGCTCAAGTTAGTTCTACTTGGCTTACGGAGATGAAAATGCAAATTCTCAACTGAACAGTAGACGGTGAACTCATGTATGTATGCAATCAACCTTGTATACATCAGAAGCTATATAAATCTAACCTAACATCAACAAAACTTAATAATAATAATATTGGTTTAGTAAGAATTTACTAAATCTCTCCGAAGGACTTACTTACTACAATGGGTTATTACCCCATCTTTATTCTCTCCCTTGTTTTTCAGCCCAGCCGTGAGATGTTAAAAGTTAGATAATTGTGATGAAGATTTAAGAATCAATGAAAATTGCAAGGAACTAATTTAAATAGCAATCCTTTAGCTAAAAATGCGCACCATCGATTACAATGTATTTGATTACTATTGAGAATAACCATTGTATTAAGGTCCACATTTTTAAAGGAATCTCTTCTATTTGCAGTTCAGATTAAAATTGGCCCAATTCAAAGAAACTGTACACCATACCCCAACCAACTATCGCAACAATGTAAAATACAGAGTTTATGGTACAGCCCACTTTCATTAGATTGTTTCCAAGTGTTACATAAACTGGAATAAGTTTTGTAAAAGAATAACATTGTTCGGGCGTGTTGCTCGGCGGTACGGTTCGATGGAAGTTTTTATGATTTTATTTTGAGTTTCAAAGGCACTTTCCATTAAGGTTTGTAGCAGCATTCGTTCTTAGAAAGTTTTTATTTATTTACCGACGACAGATTTAGGTTTCTGTTTGTCACGGCGATCATTGTGGAGTTAAAGAGAAGTAGAATTTTGAAAATTAAAAATAAACTTTTATTTTAATAATTATTCAGTCATATTCGTAACACTTTCTGATAAAATCAGGTTTCTAGGAAAAGTGTGCTATGAATAATAGAGTAATTACAAAAGTCATTCTAAAATTGTCTTAATTTTAGAGCAATAGGTTTTATGTAGGTAATAACAGAAAATCCTTGTACTCAGAAGAAATAGAAACAAAATAACTTCGATATTTCATATTATTATCTATTTTAATCTTACTTATTAGACATAGGAAAGGGTAAAATTGATAAATGCCTAGGTATTAAATGTTACAGTTTCACAGGTAACATAGTCTTTATTTTTCTTCATACTCTACATCGTCATCGTCTGGCAATATCGTGGTGGTATTGAAGAATGTTTTGACAACTGCCTTGAAAGCCTTTCTCGCACCCTGGCGCAGCAGGGTCAGCTTGAACTGCATCAGCACGATCAGGTACGTCGACATAAAGGAAATATTCTGAAAGGAAGAAAACTAATAAGGGTGGATTCGACCAAACTGGAATAAGACTTACTCCGAGATTAGTCTATACAAATTCGGCGTGTTTAATCTTGGTATAAGACCTTTTTCCAGTTTGGTCGAATTTATTCTAAGTAAAACTAGCGGTCCGCCCGCGCCATCATCCACGCTAACTTACAAACACCAAAAACTAATATTATTCAATTTTGTCAATTATTATGATTTGAACATTTGACGTGATAGCCATAGAGGAGCTCGATTGCGCAGCTGCTAGCGCGTTCGGCTTGCGATCTTGCTTGCTAAGCAACTTTCTCAATGCCGGGTCGCTGGACGGGTGACCAAATTAAAAACATCTCGAGCTCCTCTGTGCTCCGGAAGACAGCGTTGGTTCCGGTTGTTGTCGTAAGATGACAGTTGTTAAAACCCACCAACCCGCATTGGGCCAGCATGGTGGATTATGGCCCAATATATCCACGTGATATTGTCCACATGGGACGCCTGTACCCAGCAGTGGGACGAATAGAATGATGATGATGATGATGAACATTTGACGACACTAAGTTGCAATTGCTAAAAGATCGGTTGGTTTAATGCTCTATAAAAACACGTGATAAATTAATCCTCTTTTGTATGTGCTTGTGTTTTTTCCTTTTTTGTAGGTCAAAACAACATCTAATGTATTTGTTTGCGGCGAAGCGGTGTCTCTTCGCAATAAATTGTGAAGATGAGAAGTGACAAACATGTTGCTCACAACAGAAGGCTAATTAAACAGGGCTCTTCAACTCCTGGATATTTACGATGACGCTGTAAATCAAAATAAAAAAGTACTGTCTGTAACTGTCCCACTGGAGGGCAAAGGCCTACATGATAGAGGTCATAATTCAAGTCATCATTACAATTGTTGATGGGTGTTGGCTTAATTACCACGCTTGCCAAATGCGAGTCGGTGACATCGAAAAATCTCGCTTTAAATTTACGCCTCGGCACCGAGGCGTAAATAAATTCTGACTCCGACTTTTAAACCTGGAACACCGACGAAAAGTGGCTTGATTATCAGTCTTCTACAGGTGACATTTTTGACAGTATGCTCAGGAGTTACATAACCTCATACCTCCTTGCCCGTTCCATCATCGGACTATTAGACGGAGGGAGGGATTTCATCTCTATGTCGTCGATATTCCACCGCCCGGACGAAGCGCTTTGCTTCTAGTTTTTTCATTTCCTAATGAGCTAGATTGTGGAATGACCTCCCTGCGTCTGTTTTTCCTGAACGCTAAAACTTGGGCGTCTTTAAGACCAGAGTTAACCGGCATTTACTAACTGCGCGTGCTCCATCTTCGTCCTCATTAAAACTTTCCAACAGGTGAAATCACGCACAAACGCCCAATCAATCTCCAAAAAAAAATAGAAAATGAAGTTTGTAGATCATGATAAGTGTCTTACAGCCGCAAATAGCTCCCTGTTGATGTTGGTGAACCCGTCGAGGTTCATGATGGGCGGGTTCTTAGCGATGGCAACCAGGAACATCTCCACCTCGCGCTGGGCGCTGCGGTCGATGGAGCCCAAGTTCACGTTCAACAGGCGAACCGCGAACTCGAAACCTACCTGTATGAAAAGTAAGTTCATTATAGTTTCACCTCCGATCATATATAGTATACAGGGTTTTTTTTAATATGTGAACATATTTTTATAAATCATTCAGTAACGTTAATAGACATCATTTTTATTTATTTTAAATTTATTTATTATTCATCATTTATTTAATTTGTCCGGCACAATAAAAAATAACTCGTGGATACCGGGCGAACGAAAGGTCACGTGTAACGTAAAGGTAACCTAACCTAGGTATCCTGTGGCATCGTAATGACCATGATAAACTGTATTTTTGTGGATATGTTTGATCAATAGTCAATAGTCAAATAGTCAAAATATATTTATTCAATAAACTCAATTAATAAGTACTTTGAAACGTCCAAATATTTTTTAACCTACCACCCATTCAGGACATCATTTTTTAACTGTGGCAAAGAACGGGCGCAAGAAACCACAGCGCACAGAAGCAACGACATTTACAAAATATATATATATTATATGTCGTTACCAGGTCACAAAATACAAAATATGAATTTGAATGTAAATAGTTTAATTAAATATGGTGCTCTATATAAATTAATTATAGGCAATTAGAAATAGCTGTTGGAGTAGGTACTTGGAGCATTTCAGACCCAAGCTGTTTTGTCTTCTGTATAATCTGACACTTTATAATAAGCTTTTTTATAAAGCTTTTCTTTGATTTTGATTTTAAATTTATCAAGATCTAATTTCTGAATATCATTTGGTACTTTGTTGTATAATCGTACACACAGACCCTTAAAAGAATTATTTATTTTATGGAGCCTAGTATAAGGCACTGCTAATTTGTTCTTACTTCTAGTATTTAATTTGTGAATATCACTGTTTTTTGAAAACATTTCAATATTTTTATGAACATACACAAGATTTTCATAAATATATTGTGATGCAACTGTCATTATACTTATATCCTTAAATCTCTCTCTGAGAGAGTCACCAGCCTGTAGGTTATATATTGCTCGAATAGCCCTCTTCTGCAGCACAAAGATAGTTTGAATGTCGGCAGCATTTCCCCACAGTAAAATGGCGTACGACATTACACTATGAAAGTAACTGAAATAAACTAATCTAGCTGTATCAACGTCAGTTAACTGACGGATCTTCATTACTGCATAAGCCGCAGAGCTAAGTCTATTCGACAATTTAGCTATATGTGGGCCCCACTGAAGCTTGGCATCCAACGTGATGCCTAGAAACACAGTGGTGTCCACAGGATTCACATTCTTATCTTTAATTTGTACACTAGTTATTACCTGCTTAACATTAGGCAATACAAATCTTACACATTTGGTTTTTCCCTCGTTTAATATCAAGTTATTAACACTAAACCAGTGAACAATCTTTGAGACCGCATTATTCACATCGTCATAATTTGGGTGTCGTCGTTTCACTTTGAATAAAAGTGAAGTATCATCAGCAAACAATACTATCTCATGACTGTCTTTTACAAAATAAGGTAAGTCATATAAACCAAAAACAAGAATGGACCAAGTATTGAACCCTGCGGAACTCCCATTTTAACCACTGATCCCGGAGATCTTTTACCGTTAATGTCGACCTTTTGAATCCTGTTCCTTAAGTATGAGATCAGAAGGCTCAAAGAAGCATCCCTAATTCCATAGTGGTTAAGCTTCCTGACCAAAGTTTCATGTAAAACACAATCAAAAGCCTTGGATAAATCACAAAATACCCCTAGGGCATCCTGTGATTCCTCCCAGGTATCAAATATTTGGATTAAAAGCTCAACACCGGCGTCAGTTGTAGAGCGACCCCTAGTAAAACCATATTGTTTACAATGTAAAAGTTTATTTTTATAAAAATGAATTTGCATTTGATCTAGCATTAACTTTTCAAAAATTTTACTAAATGTGGGTAGCACAGAAATAGGTCTAAAGTTAGAGGGGTCAGAAGTGCTACCTGATTTAAATAATGGAATTATTTTACTATATTTCATGAGGTCAGGAAAAACACCACAGTCAATGCATTCATTAAATATGCAAGCTAAAACTGGAGCTATTGTCATAATTACAGATTTAGCGACGTCAACGGAATTACCCCACAGATCAATCAGACAACAGATCAATTTTCGTTTGTTTATTTTGCACTTTAAAAAAAATTAAATTAAATCTGTAGCTCTAGATTAAGTTACTCTATTATTTAAAAGTTATTTGGACAGATAAAAAATCCTAAAAAAAACTAGATACACAATCAATGTTCTTGAAAGGTGTCCACAAAAAGAGTACTTACTCATGTCCATGGTACTCATGTCGTATAGTGATATGCGAGCTAGTATCAACATAATGAAGAGCTCCTCCAAAAATTACAATTCTGCCAAAACAAATACGTCAAATGTGATTTGGTAAGATTGTGTATTTATGTACTTGGATTTATTAGCGTCCTTTAGTCCGTTAGACGCCTTTTAGAGAGAATAACTGGTTAGTAGTATTATTGTTTTAACAATAAGCCGCCACCACACAGCAGCTGCAGCTAATGTGGTTTAATTTAACGAAGAATAATAAAACGTTGAAAATAAAAACAATTAGGCTTCCACATCCTGTAAAGCAATGCTGTATGGAAGCAGAATTGTCAGGTACTTACGTACCTGATTAATCTTAATAGATAAAGGTTACTGTATAACTAAATTATCTAATAATAGTATGTCAATCAGATGCTAATAATCATCCAGCAATTAGCATACCACTCATACATAGATGGAATTCAAATAGATCGGTCCCTATTTTGTGGAATTTGATTAATGCCATCTACTACAGCAGCAAGCAATTAACCCTTTGTATTTTCTTTAGTTATCAATCTTATTACATTAATATTAATAAGGTTCAATTTATGTTGCCATCATATATTGCCATTAACAGCTAAGGGTTATATTTTAGGGGTTAACGTGCCTTCATAAATGCGGGAAGCTAAAATTTATGATGAAGCCATGCCTTGGTAAATGTCTGGGGACACATTGCAAGAAACTTTCTCATTGACATTGCAAAAGTTACACGAATTTTGCAATTGTTACCCTAAATCTTCATTAATTTTAACATTCATATAAAATAAGTAGAAAGTATTACTAAAAACTTTGGCTGTCTCGTTGGCAAACTTATCTTTAAGAAAACTATTACTCAGGTGGATCGGCAATTTTATAAACCTAGATCATTACAAGCGAAATTAGACCTTTTAGTTTAATGGAGCGCAATCGATTAAGTATATGGTGTATTGACTAATGCTGAGTGGATACCTTTTCTGTGTCACAATAACATAGTTTTGTTTAAAATTGTATATTTACATGTGTGCGTGACACGAATAAATTATTTTCATTTTCATTTTCATATATCGAATAACGAACATTTGGACGAACCATATTATTTAGTAAATGACACATAAACAGAACACACAGATCTAGATTTGTAAAACTATGACTTCACCTGAGTGATATTTTTCTTAAAGGTAAACTTTGTCAAAGAGACTGCCAAAGTATTACTTTCAACTTTATATGACTGTTAAAAATAACAAAGATTAAATGTGTTTCGATAATTAACAAAGATTCAAAGTGTTTCTATATGGTAAAGGCATTGAATGACCTTTCGTGTAGCATGATAAGCCTCGTTACAAATTATGAAGAGCAAAGTCATGCAGTATCCAACGATGACGAAGAGTCCCATCTCCTTGTAACTCAGGCCTCTCTCCAGGATCTCCGACAATGCCCCATACAAAGAAATGGTTGTGGTGAAGAAGATCACCATGCAGTAGATCCCATACATGTTGGAGTATGCTCGACCTGAAAGTTTGATTTTTCAATCCTCGGTTAAAACTTATCCATCTAACACGATCAAACGAAAATGTCACCTGTAAAGAAAGCAAAGACATGATATGACAATACATTTTAAAATGGTTTTGTAATACTTTAACAGAGAAATAAATTTTATCTGTCAGTTGAAATTAGGCCCTTAAGGGCCGATTTTTCAATCCTCAGATGAAACCTATTATTCTGCGGACAATATCATGTATTTTCTTTCTTTACAGGTGACACTGTAGGTTGATCGTATTATACTTTATCAGACGGATAAGTTTTATCCGAGAATAGTAAGGGCTGATTTTGCAATCCTCAGATAAACCGTATCTGTCTCTGATAAAGTATAACACGATCAAACTAAAATGTCACCTATAAAGAAAGAAAATACATGATATGGCAATACCTATTCAAAATGGTTGTACAATACTTTAACAGGCAAATAAGTTTTATCTCAAAATTGACAAATCGGCCCTTAAGCCCTTAGCTGACGATAGGGTCACAACCTAATCAAATAAAATTACACATAACTAGCGGCCTGCCCGCGGCTTCGTCCGCTTGAACTGAACACCTCGTACCCCGTGACAAATTTCCAAACATTTTATTTCATACAAGCCTTGTCTTGGCAATTACGAAAACGACAAAAAAGAATTAGCCAAACAAATGCAGCCGTTCTGAAGTACTTCGTGAACATTCATTTGTGGCAATGGTTTTTATTTGTATACTCGCCGCTCGCGGTTTCACCCGCGTGGTTCCCGTTTCCGTAGGAATATCGAGATAAAAAAGTATCCTATGTGTTAATCCAGGTTATAAACTATCTGTATGCCGAATTTCATATAAATCCATTCAGTAGTTTTTACGTGAAAGAGTAACAAACATCCATCCATACTTACAAACTTTCGCCTTTTTATTATTAGTGTGATATTAGGATACCGTAGCCGTAGTAGAAATCAATGAAAAGTAGACCCAAAAAAAGATATAATTTTCTTTAGAGCCGTCTCGTCGTTGAATCTTAAAATAACAATAAAAATCGAAAACTACAAAAAATCGTAGAACATACATGGGGGTTCAATAGATAGGTATGGTAGTTCCCTATCACTACAGATCGGCTTAACATCTTACAAGAAACACGCTGTATATACATAGATGAGGGAAAAATTTTACTCCTATTCTGAGCTAAATAGCTTAGTAAGCAGTCTTATAAAATCCACAAAATCACAGTATCAAAATGAGCAGACCCAAAATAGTCATAACTCGTTGCTATCTGGGGTCACTCCGGATTCAGTTATATCCAGGCGGTACATCCCACTCCGGATATAATATATCGTATCCTTTCGTTTTCATTTTCTTAGCATATCCTTTTTATCCTATCTTTTTCCGGAGTTACTTTACGCATGTCTATTACGCACAAAGTTATTTCATACGGTACCTCAACGAGTTTTACCCGAAATTAAATATGACGGAACTTTATACTAAACTTAACGCGAAAATGTACTAGATATACATCTTTATACGACTTGCGTATAACATACTTATTTAACTTATCCTTACGTATCGAATTCGAACCCTTAACAAGGTATGTACTAACACGGAGACTGGAGGATAAACGCGAGTAGATTCGTACAAACTGTTTAATTTCAATGAGGGAGCTTAGTGTAATTATTGTCTCCCGTGTCTAACGTACCGTGTCGACATATCCGGTTACCGTGATTGATTGGGGTCAGCCCCGGTCGGCACTTGTCAATTGGTTAATAACAGTTGATTATCGCTAAATCCACCTGTCGCCTGCCAAAAGCTACTTGAATACCTACGCAAATAAGCGAGAAGATTATGTGAACTTTGGATGAGTTTACGGTTAACTTTTAGTTTTGATTTGCAGTTTGTAGCTGATAATGGCGCTTGCTTTATGTTTATTTAAAGAAAAAGCTTATGAAAATGTGTTCTTCGTTGTTGGATTATAATATCGTGTTTTGGAAACAGTCATCCCCCACGCTGACCACATGTGCAGTACGAAACAATTTTGAAACACACAAATTACCATCAGGTAAGATAAAGGCAAGGTGAGGAGCTCGATTTCGCGTTCGGCTTGCGATTTAGATCGCTTGTAATATAAACATCAGCTTTATGCTTTATTACAAAAAAAATTAAATCATGTATTATATGTAAATTATCTTTTGGTACAATTATATGTTCATTTAACCGTTTATTTTAACAGACTAAATGAAATCTACTACCAATAAAAATATATTATCGAATAAGGAGGTGTCAATGATTTCTACAATCCTAGTTTAATTTGTAAGTAACGGTTTATAATACGGGCCAGAAGTGGCAAAGACAAGGAACGATATGATACAATATACCGCGTGAATCGCTACGTCTGTATATTGGGTAACAGGTGCTGTAAAGAGCACTCAGTTTTATGGGTGCTACGATACAAAAGCCAACAACACAATAAAACCTTCTGATATTAATGCTGTGTTGATATTGAAATTGAACTGGGTTGTTCTTCAGCTTTTTTTAAACCTACTAATTAATTGTACGAAATGGGCCTAGTATAAACGACTTCTAGAACATGGCTATTTTCATGGAGCTCGATGGTGCAGCGGCTAGTTCGGATTCAACTTTCAGAATCTCGGTCACCGTATAGGTGATCAATAAAAATATCTCAAGGTTCCCTGTGCTTCGAAAAGCAATTTGAGACTTTCAAATTTGGTTGTTCATGTAAGATAACATTCGTGAAAACCCAAGAACCAGTATTGGGGCTGCGTGGTGGGTATATGGTATAATCTAATCTCCCCTTGTGCAACTGTTCATGTGGAAAGGCTTGAGCCCACTAGCAAGACGTTAATACGACTAATGATCATGATTGTACAAGAACTCTTTTCTAACACTCTAATCGCATGCTGCGATTTAAAGGCTTCAATTATTTTTGTTTCATTTGTAGCTCTGATTTTCTATTTAATTTCCAATTATTACCAAGTTGCTGCATCATATGAGACAAGTCGACCCACAGATGCCGGTACTGGGCCAGTTTTAAAGCAGGGTGCTCTGCCTCCAAAACCTTATGCAGATTCATTGCGAGACCCCTTGAAGCTGTTCCGAACGCATTGCAGTTTATGTACCTGGAAAAAACAATTCATCATCGTTATTATAATCATCAGCCTATAAACAGCATGGACAATAGCACATGAGAAAATTGGGATTTAACCCACCACGATGCTGACCCAATGCGGGTTGATGGGTTTTAAAGACGACGACAACGACCGCGATCGACGGTTTTACGTGCCTTCTGAAACACAGAGGAATTCGAGATGTTTTTAAGGGGTCTTATAATGACTGCAGAGGGATGCAGAGTGAGGAGCCTCCTGGCAATACGTGCCGTGTCAAGGAGTACTCCTTTTATATCTGACCCAAGATCCAACCTTTCAGTGAAAGCGAAACCCTCTCACGAATATCCGGCGTGAAATAATGGAACTTGGTGCTGTTGTGTTTAATCCGGTCAGTGATGGTTCCGGAGGCCCATCCCCCCCCCCCCTCACAATTCCTATTCCTTCCTTAAAGGATGGCAACGCGCCTGCGATTCCTCTGGTTTTGCGGGTGTCCATGGGCGGCGGTGATTACTCTCAATCAGGTGACCCGCCTGCTCGTTTGCTTCCTTGTTTATAAAAAAAAGCTTCTCTAGGATGGTGATCGAGATGATCTGAGCTTTTAGACCGTTTGCCAAAACGACTATCGGTACAATAATAGTTAAATCGTCATCCCACGTGGCGTTAACCTCGTGAGTCAAGTCAAGGTACTTACTGAGTTTGTCCTTTTCGACTTTCACGAGGTTCTCAAATGTATGGTGATATTAACCAATACTTTCCCGGCGCTGAGATCGGTCTACTAACACAATATCAGGCTTATTAGTGACAATAGTCCTGTCCATGATGATAGAGCGATCCCAGTAGAGCGTTGCATGACCCTTTTCGAGAACTGGCGCAGATGCGTACTTATAGTACAGCAGATCTGATTCAACAAAGCCACATCCAAAAGAAAGTTGTTGGTGAATTATTCTAACTTGTTATTATTATCTTCAGCTACTTACCACAACGAGCAGAAGCCATCGAGCATAGCAATAATATGGTAGTAGGCGAAGGAGTGCCACAGCTCAAAGTCATCCTGCAGATAATGCTGGGACAGTATCACGGCGAAGCTCAGGCCCCACGAGAACACGGACAGACCCCACGTCAGGATGTAAAGATTCGGGAACACTATGGGCGATCCAGTGATTTTCAAGTACTTTAACTGCAAAATGAATAAGGCCAGGAAAAGTTGCGTTATAAGTCACCATCATCATTAGCAGAAGGAAATTCATTGCTGGACAAAGGCCTCCTCGAAGGATCTCCACTGCAACCGGTTTTTTGCTGCTCGCATCCAACGGCTACCCACAAACATTACTAGATCGTTAGTCCTCCTTTTTGGAGGCCTACCTACACTGCGTCTTCTAGTGTCCTGTCAAGAACTCTGCGCCACGCACGGTTTAGTATGTAATAAAGTTGAGGATGTACAACACTTGCTAATGTATTGTGTCAGAAACAAGGATGAGAGAGTTTTATTTATAAAAGAATTTAATTAAAACATTCTGGATGTAGATTTAGTCCAAAGCATTTTGGCGGAACCGAAATCTGAGATAGCCAAAAAGTTATGCCAGCTAGTGTCGCTTTTGCATTGAAACTCTTTCATCAACTAGTAATTAAGCACTAATATTATTATTACACTATTTCAAAAATATTATAAGTTCTACTTTAAGGAAGAAATATTGTAAAAAAGGTACAATGGGGTTGACATATGCTTATGGATAAAAACTCCTAAAAATTAGATTTAAAAAAAAATAGTCGATATTTCATATAATAAAAAACACTGCCATCAATAATTGCACGGTCGACTAAGATAGTAACTGAACACTTTAGTAGTGTTACAATGTGATTATAACTTTATCACAAGTTGAAAAGTTGCAGTAGCAAAGTATTAAGTAAAGTGTTGAGCAAATTGGTGTTACTGACTCTCCAAATTAGAAAATATTTTAAATTAAGAAACCAACTGTCTTTACTTACATAATTTATACTTGTCCGAATATTTACTACTGATCGTTTACTGTACAGTTTAATATCATTGAATTTCATATCAAATCTTAGTTCAAGCACAGTAGCAGGCTGACTAGCATTCATAACACGGGTCGGGCGTGTAGATTTCACTATCCCATACTAGTCCTACCCACATGAGATCCTCATCACATCATGAGAGAAACGCCAGGAAACTATGTAATGTAGTAAAATTAAACGCGAGTTAATCCGTAAAAAAGTGTTTCATTTCAATGTGTAGTGCTCGCTTAAAACTTAGAAAAAAAACACATGAGATCCATTACAACCAAGAGATAATTTGCGAATACCTCGTTGACTAGCGGAACGAGGAAACTTATACAAACTGTTTGGTAATACAAATATAATTCCGCAACTGTGCTATCTTATTAAGTGCAAAAAAACACTTGGTGTTTGAACGGGAGCCACTCTAAAATTTATTAAAAAAACTGTTGTTCGATACACAAGTCGGATAGTATTTGCACTTTTGTGCGGAGTAGCTGTTTTTTTTCGCAATTCAGAGTTGCTACCATATAAACAGTAGTTAATACCAATGGCACTGTATATATATACATAATAACCCCTTATCTGTCACGATGGCTCCTACAGGTTACTAACAATTGAGTTTCTATTGAGTCTGGTTTTACGGCAGCTGAGCTCGTATACTTCATGAACCAAGAAGACATAAAGAAGCGAGCACTGATCGTACTTGATAATGAGTCCACATGTTCTTAAATATCGCCACCTGCGGGCCGTGGCGCCACGAAGCAACAGGTAGGAGGAAGTGCGGGATCAGAATGCTGAGAAAAATTATGTTGTAGATCACTTCATCGAAGCGTTTGTTCGTGTTCTGCTGGAAATTAGCTAAGCGCTCCTTTCCCACTGCAACAAAAGTGCGGTTTCAGGAAAAATATTTATTTTATAGATAATGTAGAGGTAGCAGAAGGTGTTCTGTTCTTGTCAAAGGTCAGTCCCATCTATCTCTATACCAAAATACATCAAAAACGGTTTAGCGGCTTAAGCGTAACAAAAAAATCACTTTCGCATTTATAATAATGGTTAGGATAAGTCGGGGTGAATGTACTACTAGTATACTAATAGAATTATGAAAATTTGATTACTAACTACTGAAGAGATGCAACTCGCCAAATTGAGCTGACGGAGCATTCGGCGCGCAAGTTAAAGGTTCAACTAACCCGTATATTTAGATGTAGACTACCTAATTGGGAATTTCCATAATATCTAGCGGTATTTTGTAACTGTGGGAAGGAAAGGTCTTGTATTTATAGTAGGGCTATATTAGATTAGGCTGACAGGACCTCTCAGGCCAAATGGCAAATACAGCACGAAAATCGGAGTTCCTGGGTTCAATTCACAGGTTGAGCAAATTAATTAAGCTAATCTCCAGTAATTGTAGATATGACCGGATTTAAATTATGAATGACTTTGCTTAGCAGTGGGACAATTTAAGGGCTTATGTTTTTTTCCACTACGTGTAAGCGCTTGGCATTCATCTCGAATGATGGTAAATGACGATAAGGCCGAAAGTGGAAGCGCGCCTCACCCGGAATCCTCAACCACTGAGGAACTGGCTATCTTATCTCTGACTGACTGTCTGTCTGTCTGTCTGTCTGTCTGAACACACCTGTCAGAACACAACAATGCTATTAACATTGTGGTAATGGCGCCAGATATTGGATGAGATGGTGATAGCTAGCCAGGCGGACTTAACAAGCTCTACCACCCAAGTACACAAAGGCAGTTAAATTACTTAATTACTACATTAAGCTTAGTTCAGTGACTTACCTCTAATGACTATAATACATTCTAGGCTCCACACTAGGTAAGCCCAAATAGTGGCTTTCGATATCCAGTTGTAAGTCGTTCGTTTAGTTGTCTGAGCATCTAAAAATAGAAAATAATAACTCAGTTAATAGTAACCAGTGAAATGTACGTCGCTTAAAAAAAGACAAACTTTGTAAAATTCTGAGTCGATACCGACCCAAGAAAGATCCTTTAGCATTATTAATACACTTGACTTCAAAAATGTCCCTTTACAGGTAATATTTCTAGAGTCATCGTATATTACGTATCTCTAAAAGACTTGAAAAAAAGAAAATATAGGTTAAAGAAAATTATCAAGTAAGTTATGGAGCCTTCCCATGTTACTTTTTATAGGCAAAGTTGAGTTCCAGTCATTTGTTATTTTTGTTGATACTCAATCGCAACGCGAAAAGCGAAACTCTTGCGTTGAACAATCTCAAGTTCATAACTTATTGAATCTTGGAAAGTTCGCTTTGTCGAAGTTGGAGAGGAAGCACTTTTTAATTCAAAGATGGATTCTCAAACTTCATTCCATTTGAAATGTTATATGTGGTTTTGCATTTGCGATAGTTATTTTTCGATGTTTTCAATTATAATACAAGGGTTTGTATTACAAACTAGCGGCCTACCGACCATCCAGTTACAAGTTTTAATTTTTTTTCAAACCTTGTCTTGTCTATTACAAATACAACAAAAAATAATCAGACGAATCAGTCAATCTGTTCTCAAGTTTGCGCTTAGAAACACATTTGGCGATTCATTTTTATTTTTATAGTTAACATACTATTTTGATTACCTATCAAACTGTTAAGCTTTCCTAAACAAATACATTAAGCTACGTTTATTTTAGGGACGCAGTCGATTTTTAACAAGGACTGAAGTAGACTGTTGACCTGGATAGAACTCTACTCCTTAAATAGAACTATCGATTGAAGTATCATAAACTTTGATACCTCATTCAAAACATAGTTAGACCTCTATTTATTTTGATAGGTACGTACATGACTGCAAGTGTTCTAATCATAGAATAAAAACTAAAGCTTAGTTAGTATTAAAGTTATTAAACTCACTAATAAATCAATTATTGTGATTCCTCAACTTATCAAAGACACGCGGTATGTCAAAAATGTTTACAGCCTGTTATGCAGCTACAGTAAAGTAGTTATTGGAGGCTTAGTATAGCGGTATTGGACGCTTAAAGTCTTAGTACTTCTTCGTAAGAGATCGAAATGAAAAAAAATATTTCGTTATGTTTGGTATAGTTACTTTTCGGCACTCTCATAATAGGCATGATCCCCATGATCTGGAACAGCACCAACAGACTCTTGGTATTGTGGTAGAAGCTGTCGTGCTCGTCGAGGAGCGCGCCATCTTTGTCGGTTATCTCCGGCCCGTACAGCTCCGTTTTTTCGTACGCTGTCAAATAGTTAGCTGATTAGTATCAAAATTGTAATATTAATCCTTATTTTGTTTTATTACTACAATCACTTTATGGATAGTTTCTTCTCTTTTATCATTATAACTATTACTACGAGACCATAACAAAATAGTTGGTCCTAGTCTTCGATCGAAGTTCCAAGAATTAATTACTGGAGGAGCTCGATGGCGCAGCGGCTAGCGCGTACGGCTTCCGATCTTGCACGCTAAGCAACTTTCGCAATGCCGGGTCGCTGGATGGGTGACCAAATTAAAAACATCTCGAGCTCCTCCGTGCTTCGGAAGGCACTTTAAGCCGTAGGTCCCGGTTGTTATCTTAAGATGACAGTTGTTAAAACCCACCAACCCGCATTGGGCCAGCGTGGTGGGTTATGGCCCAATATTCCCACGTGCTATTGTCCACGTGGGAAGCATGTACCCAGCAGTGGGACGTTTATAGGCTGATGATGATGATGATAATGGTTCTTAAATAAAATCAAAGTTGTCCCTCAAGGTTCTCCACCACGGAATAGATAAATTAACTGTTCTGTGATCTCCACCACGCCAGTCATCAGCTCGCATTCAGCGTCATAGGAAAAGGTTAAAAATTAAATAAAAGTTTGATCATTAATTATAGTGAATGTGCTGTGTGAATGTGCAATCGATAATCAGATCACGGCCATCAAAGAGTCATCTGTTTTACACCTTTATTAAGTTATCAACATTTTAAAAAGATTTCTATCCTCTATTCTCTTTTTTTATATTTCAAATTGCAGAAGATAAAATGGCATTCCCTTATTTCAAAACATGAAGCCCTGCTTAAAGGCTCGTTTAGAATGCAAATTCTAATTGGGAAAGTAGATAAAAGTTTGTTTCGGCGTGTTCAAAAAGACAAGACACAGTTAGGAAGTTATGAAACGTAGTAACCCATACTAAACTTTCTTATAACCAAATTTATGTTTTGTTTTCATTCCAAGTATTTGGCCTTCATCTCACCTGATGGTATCTTATTAAGAATAAGACCAAGAAACAATTTATAAAAATTAGACATAGATAGTGAGTTCGTGGTTCTTAACCACAACAACCGGAGACCATAACAGCTTTGCGTTTTTTTTATACAAGAAGGAGGCAAACGAGCAGGGTCACCTGATGGAGCGTAATCACCGCCGCCCATGCACACCCGCAAAACCAGAGGAATCGCAGACGCGTTGCCGTGCTTTCCAAAGCACGGATAAGATAATTAATTATTTATTTGCACTTTGACATGGTATAAACTTTGATTATATACAGTATAGTCAAAGGGTATAAAGATGTTACATTAGAAATACATAGATCACATATCAAGCTCATTGTATAATAGCGTCCTCTCAGTAATAGACGTACTTACTCTAATGTTTTCAATTATTAAAACTAATTAAACAATTACATTATGCAAGAAAATTATTTTAAATTATATAATAAATATCAATATTTAACAAAACAAAAATATTCCTTAATATCATAAAACGTATTCTCAACTAACCACTTATACAATTTTCTTTGAATAAGATTAGTGTCTAGCAATTTGAGATCCTTAGGAATTGTGGACGAGACCGAGATGGATTTAATTTGGTCACCTATCCAGATCGCAAGCTGAAGGCCAACTGCGCCATATCGAGTTCCTCGGTAATATTTATACTAGACCATAAACGTGATTTATTCTTATTGTAAGCTTCTTATCTTAATATCTACTTGAAAACTCACGATTTCAGCCAGTCTCTAGCAGTTACTGAAACTATTGACGTAGAAAAGTGAAACTGTGAATCTTTTAGGTAGTCATACTAGTACCAAACAGCTTTATGGCAAACGTTTTCTGTTTCGTTTTATATGTATTATCAAGTTTTATCATAACCGAAAACCAAGGTGTACTTATTTTTGAAGTGATACGAATGATACGAGTATGTCGCTATTTCATAAGCTTTCAAGAAATAGCAAAACGTATGCGTCGCATATGTGAAACTGAGGCATCAAAAAGCAGACAAGTATTATTGATGTACTTACTTAGTTTTTATTGAATTAAATCAATTTACAGGTCTATTTGCGTTTATTTAACGTGTAATCTACCTGTGATCTGTAATCACGTAACTTTGCAATGGTCCGGATTATAATTATAATAATAAATTAAGTCATATCTACTCGAGTAGATTCATTATATTTTTAATTTTGCGTGCATCTTTAGATTTTGTTTTAACTTTCCACATCCTAAAGTTTTTTTTCTATTTTTTACAAATGAATGCATAATAAAAACACCAATGTTACCTTTAATTTGCTCGTCATCTTTCTTCACCTCGCCGTTGTTATGATTGGGGTCATAAATACGGAACGGTTGCTCCATGCTCGTTTCCTATGATTGTTTCCGACGAAGGTGTTCAGTCTCCGTGGGCGCAGAATGAGCCTGGAAAGCTGAGTAGGTAACAAAATACAACATAATCAATCATAACCCACCCGCCTCAGCTTACTTGGTTATGCGCGCTGTCAATGGAGGGCTGTGGAGTCGACCAAGATTTTAATAGTCGAATTTTATTTGGATGTTTGATTTTAACTGCCTGTTGTCCGCGAAGCAAATCGACCGAATCAAAATAAAAACTTTAATTTAAATACGTGAACAAAAATGTATTTCCTCTACTACACTACAATCTGTGTGAAAAAAATAACGCCCACAGTTCATTTAACTTGATAATATTAGTAGAACAACCACTTTCGTTCTTTGTAGTATGACAATGTATTTCAGTTCAAAAAATAACTTTTAAAATCTCTTCAATATCTCAGGTTTCAATTATCAGGCCTAGCAAAGTGTGCTTCAGTTTTTCATGCATAACCCGGATTTGCGATCGGCAACCCTCGTTTGCCAAGCGTGCCAAGTTCCGATCAATAGTAGCAATGAATTAATCTCAATGATGGACTCATTTGCTCAGTATGTAGGCTTTTACTTCTTTCTTAAATTAATCTGAAATGCATTAATTCGGATATTTTAGTTCTACCCGAAGCATTTTACCACTCTAAAGAGGCCAATGCTTGTGGTAGGACAAATATAATTGGGGTGCAAATTTGGGAACCTCCTCGTGGTGCACCCTGGGGTAAGGCCTCTCGGCCCGCGTTCGGCGATCGGGAACGCGGGTAAAGGGGCCTTATGCCAATCCCTGGCGCCCCTTCTGGGCGCCGAATCCTAGGCGGTGCCCCTTCTGGGCACTGCACCCACGTGCGTGTCCATTCTGGGCCGCATGACTCGCCGCTCCCTCTGAGCGGCTTTGAGGACTTAGCCGTGCCCCCTTGTGGGCTTTGGGTCGGGACGCGACCTCGGGGGTCGAGGGTCGAGTGTCGGGCTCGGGGCGGTTGAGCCTGAGCCCCGGATAGGGGACACGCGGGGTAGTAACGGCGGCTAGTAAGAGTAAAGGGAAAAAAAAAGAGGACTGGCAATTGACGGAGTTGCCGGTTCACCGTCGTCGAGTAGATGGGTCCGGGACCCGCGAAAGAAGCCCGGAAAACCGCCGCGAAACCTTACCCCTACTGGTGGTACTCGGGGGATTTCGCCTCCGAGCTGCGGCTCGAGAGTCGAGTGCCGAGGCTGTGTGTTGTGGGACGCTTGCGGACGCAAGGACGCAAGTGCGAGTGGTGGGGCTTCGGTGTTGGGTATTTTATCGTATCTCCCGAATGCCCTTGGGTCGGAGGACCGAAATGTAATTATGTTAAAAGTTGTAAATATGTAAAAAGTTAAATATGTATGTCATTGTACATATTATGTGTGTTAAGGTTACATTGTCCCCTCTCGGGTTGACTATGTAACCTTCAAGCTGTAACCTCCCTTGAGGTTGCCACACCGCACCCTTACGGGGGGGCGGTGTGGTACAAGTCGTCGCGAACGCGTACCGCCCGTGTGACCGTGCGTGCCAGCCCTTATGGGGCCGACACGTGTGGTCACGCGGGCGCCAGGGTGAACCCCGCGGTTTAATTCCCTCAGGATAGGTCCCGTGGCTTTCGCCTGTAATCGGAGTTTGGTCCTCCAGAGGTTTAGTGAGTATTCCCCTCTGTCTCATCCCTCCCAGCCGGGGCTTTGCCCTGGCAGCTGACTGGGGACAATGGCGTCCCCACTGTCGGTGGGAGGTGGAAAGACGGACGGGCGAGTCTCACATAACCCGGGGCCTCTTCAAGGCCCTGGGTATGCGTAATGCATTCCTCTAGAAAAAAAAAAAAAAAAAAAGGACAAATATAATTGGCGGTGGTCAGCACGCCGGTTCTGGAGTCTCCATCTCTGTGATCCCGGGTTCGATTTCCGGTTGGGTCAATTTAGAAATAACTTTATTATTTTTGCATTCACAATGCTATATAAAAATAGCATAAAATGTTTACTAGAAAAAAATCAACCAGTCTCAGGAAGCTCGAATGGGATTTGAACCCACGACCTTTGGATTGCCGGTCCACTGCTAACCGCTGAGCTACCGAGACCCCAGAAGACTCGCTGAATTTTTCCTAGTAATTTGATTTACGCTGCAAGCCAGCTGTATTACGTCACTGTGAAGTCTACCCTCACTCTCGTGGGTTCGAATCCCATTCGAGCTTCCTAAGACTAGTTGATTTTTTTCTAGTAAACATTTTATTTTAGAAATAACTGTTTCTATAAATTGATGGATTGAACATAGGCTTGATAAATTAATGTAAGAGTAGAAAAGTATAAAAAAAAACGTAAGTCTAGGGTGTGGCCCCACAGACGCCTGTAGGCCGGGACAGCTCGAAGCCGCGCCGATGACGCCGCAGCGTCGCTCCACGGCCATTAATTCATATTTCACACTAATGGCGACTTTCGAAAACACTTAACCACCCTAAGTGAGACGTTAGCGCGACCTTGCAAACTAAGCGTTAAGTATTTATTGCTAAGTTCCAGGATTAAACTGACGTTTGTGTTTGTGTGGTGATTTTCGTTATTGGCCTCCGCGGTGCAAATGGGGAAATGTTTTTCCGTTTAGCGGTCGGATTGAAATGTTTGTTCTTTGTGTTTGTCTGAATGATGCGTTAGTTAAATCGATTTGACATAACGTACTTACTTTATAAGCTAAATTCAATATTTTCTTACATTTAGAAAGAAAAGAGCTTTGTGGTGGCAGCTTAATAAATGAATACTATTGACCCATCTCTTACATTGTCGTATAAGCTAAGCGACTAACGGACTAAAGACTGCACATACATCCAAACAGCAAAGAGTGGCGATGGACTCACCACCTGTCACGCTGAGCACATGTGCAGTTGTTATATGGTGAAACATAAACAAGTAGTGAAAACTAGAGGACTGGTTTTACGGTCCTCATTAAATAAATAAATAAACTTACCTACAGGTCTCTCTCCTCACTCGACTCCCCTTTGAGACCATTTGTGCTGCCTATTTGCACTGTAGGGAACTGTCTGTGCCGGCGAATTTTTAAGCTTGGTATTTTGTTAGCTCCTTTCAATAAAATTGAAGTTGGGTTATTGTTGCTTGCCATAATGCCGTTTTAAAGTTTCTGTTGTTTTTTGCAAAATAGTATTGAACTAATGAATGCCACGTCATAATAGATGTACCTATGTCATTTAAATGCATGCACAAATAATTTGGGTACCTTTAATTAAAGTAATCTTTGATTTAGGTTAAGATTGAACGCCACGTCACAATCACATGTCATTGACGTCATACATGACATGACACGTTGGCAGTGTTGCCAGGTCCATTTTTATATAATCAGAGAATGCGACTTGAATTATTTTTATTTTTATTTGGCACCATAGTTTATGGGATCAGTTTTGTCATGCCTTTTTCAATGATTTTGCCACATTATTGACCATTAGTAATAAATATTTTTTTAATTTGTTATTTACTTTTATGTTTATTAATTTGTTTTTTTATGTTCATTGTCCTGCACATCTGATGTCACGACTGTGTTCAGCAGAATATCAGTGCAGCAGGTATCACTTGGTCTTGCTGCTTATACTGAGCTGAGCACAGTTTTGGCATCGCACGCCAGTGCACAATTCTTTACTATGTACAATTTTGACGCAAAAGTTTGTACTTGCCTACTTGTATTGTTGTATTGTGTTTTGTCGTGTGATGCCAAAAATAAATGTATATTCTATTCTATTCTATTCTATACACTCACACCAATTATCTAGCCCAAGAGAAGCTTCCTTATGAAACTCGTTAAATGGTTACAAGACAACGGATAAACATACTTATATACATAGAAAACACCCAGACCCGAGACAATTATAGAAAAACCATAGTTTCTAAATTGACCCGACCGGGCATCGAACCCGGGACCTCGGAGATGGCGACACCACGAAAACCGATGTCCAAATCACTCGACCAAGGAAGTCGTCAATTGCTTAGTCTGTGACTTACCCTTAGGGGATAATAGTCGTGAATGGTTGTATGTAACTTAAAAGATTTTTATTACATACATATAATCAGGATTATTATCCCCGAAGGGTTACTCAGAGACTAGGCAATGAGGACCGCAAAAGCAGTCCTCTGCCATATTCCAATTTTCACTAAATAGCGACTGAACATGTGCTCAGCGTAACATGTGGAGAGCCCATCGCCGCTCTATGCTGTTGGATGTACTTATATGTGCAGTCTTTAGCAAGTTAGTCGCCTTTTTCGACACCCAAGGGAAGAGAGGGGGTGGTAGTATACTTTCACCGCTACGCGACACTGTTAATTATTATTAATTTAAAGTAAAGGGCTTGACTCGATATCCGGAAATCCCGATACCCGTGTACCAGGTCAGCCCCCTTACTCTTGAAATCGATCGCTATTGGAGCGGATTGGTATTGTGAATTTTCGTACTCCTAAGTTACGACACCAGAGCTAATATGGATTCATGTTGCGTGGATATTAAGTGAAAAAAATACAAAACTCAATGCCATTTAGTTCACCCAATATGAATCCAAATTAGCGCTGGTATATACTTAAAAATACGAAAATTCACAATCGCAATCCGATCCAATAGCGATCGGTTTCAAGAGTAAGGGGGCTGGCATAGTGCACCATCAATTGCTTACTTATACTACGACCAAATTCGATGAATTATGTTTGGTAACCAATTATTGAAATTTCTGTTTTTTCATGAGGTTTACAAAACGAGATTTACAGTCTTGACTTACACAGGCACATACAGGATTTTTTTATATTTGCGCATATTTTTATATTATTCAGTAATATAATAGACATTATTTTCATTTTTTAAATTTATTTATTATTCATCATTTATTTAATTTATCCGGCACATTAAAAAAATCACAGACTTCGCAGTCCCCGCAAGTCGTCCCATTCGCAACTCGTCACACATTCGAAACTCGACCCATTCGCAGCTTGTCCCATCTCTGCTCGTCCTGTTCGCGGCTCGTCTCATTCGCGGCTCGTCCCGTTCGTGGCTCGTCCCGTTCGCAACTCGTCCTATTCGCAGCTCATCCCATTTACATATTTTTACAACTCGTGGTATCGATAAAGATTACCAGGATGTTAATTTAAATGCATGCCATAGCTTAGGGGGTGATTTCAGTATAATATTTTAACACATGCATAGAAAAACATAAGAGAAATCTTGATTATTAATAACATTGTTAGCAGAGTATCGTGGTCACAATTACTCTTTATTATTAGTACTTGAAGAGAGTAGTTACACATATCTTGTTTATGACACTGTCACTTGCATCAATTATCATTCCCTTTTTAATACTTTGTCTACGAGTGTTTTTGTTATGGATCCGTTTAAATTTATTGTTACTCAAAGAGTTTAATACGAGGACAATACCGATACAATAAACATTGTGGTAATCAAGACGGAAGTTCTAAATGGCAATGTGTAAAAAGAAGAACTTGCAATGCGTCAATAACGATAGACGATTCGAGGAAAATAGTTCGAAGAGAAGTCCAGCATACATGTGAATCAACAGAGATTGTTAATATCAATTTAAAAATAATTGCACGATTTAAAAAAGCAGTATGCAGTGATTTTCGACCAATACGTATTGTTTATGAAGAAACGATTGACAACCTGAGATGGAAACGAAAATATCGCAGACACGATATGCCATCATTTAAATCTATAAAAGATACACTTTTTAAAATCTTGTGTAAGCATGGGGACCTAAGGAGAATTTTGTTGTATTTTAATAAATGATTTGCTGCATTTTTTATTATTATTCAGTTATATAACCAATGGCGTGCCAAGAACGGTACAAGTAGCGAATAGGACCAGTTGCGAAAAAAATAGAGGATAGGACGAGCTGCGAACTGAACGAGCTGCGAGTGGGACGTGTCGAGAATGGGACGAGCCGCGAACGGGACGAGCTGAGAATGAGACAAGCTGCGAATGGGACGGGTTGGTATTTGGACGAGTTGCGAATGAGACAACCTGCTTCCGACCCATTAAAAATGAATACTTACTAAAATTTACGAAAAAAAAAATTATTTTATTTAGAATAACACATTACAAGTTGAATAGGTACATAATAAGAATTGTTTATTGAGATATATAGGTACTTCCCTAAAATTTCATAACTACATTACTTACAAGTCGAATTATAACATATGAATGTATTACACTGCACAACACAGAGAATAACATTTTCTTTTCTTTTACAACCTAAGTGAAGTTCATAAATTTCACTTAGATTTTCGAAATTCCAACTCAAATGTACTTTTCGTCTTCATCCGCATGTTTTGACACCATTACCATAAAGATCGGTCAATAATCATAGAAGCTACATCACTTTATATTTAAATACCCGTTTTTCTACAATTCCAAATCTAAAGGGACCACCTACCTACATACAGGTCAGAGTTATTGACCAATTTTCTAAATTTTTTTGCCATTTTGTAGCTAAACTAATAACCTAGGACCCTTTTTAAAGTTTTTCTTAAGTCTGTTTTTTTCCAAAATATTTATAATTTAGTAAACAAACAACCCCCAAAAAACCAAAGTTTTTTAAATTTTTCGATATTTAAAAAAAAGTTACCAGCCGATTTTCAAAATTCAAATGCTCACACGTGTCTCAATATATTCCTCAACTCTTGCTTTTATTCCTATGTCGATTCTCCCAAAATCCTCGGAGATATAGCCAAAAATACGTCTCAGGCGATTTGCATCTGATAACCAATTTCAATGGTAAAATAATTCGTGGATACTGGGCGAACGAAAGGTCACGGTGTTACGTAAATGTAACCTAACTTAGGTATCATGTGGTATCGTAATGTGTCAGATTTAATTGCGCGGCAAAATCAACGGTGTTTTTGTGGATATGTTTAATCAATTTTAGTTTCATTAATATTCACAAAAAAAGAAATCTGTAGCTCTACATTAAGTTACTCTGTTCTGAGTTCTGACGTTACTTTATAGTTATAAAAATTATGCGCACAGATAAAAAAAAATCCTGTATAGGATGGAAATGACATGCATTTTAAAATAAAGGTACGTAAGTATAAAATTATTATGTTAAAATAAGTTTAAAACTGTATACAAACAAAATAAGTTAGCAATACCATTTCTATGTGAAAACTTCTAGTATGACTCACTTACTTCCTTACTTAGGATTTTTACTGAAAAACACCTTTGTTGTTTGTTTACTCATGAATCTCTCTAAAGAAAAAGTAAAAATCTGAGTGATACTAGATATTTGCAAAATTAATTGTGTTTACCAACATTCTTTATCGAATCCGGGCCTAGTACGAGTATAGCAGTGGAAAAGTTTTTAACAAGCTGTAATTTACTTGACTTTGTTTAACATAATGGCAGTTTAATCTCAAAGGTACATCGAAATATAATATTTACCCTCCCAATCACGCTGCCAATAATAACGGTAACATTGTATCAATGTGTTTAATTATTGCAAGCGTAGCGTAATAAAGGCTTTATTGGAGTAGTCTCTGAGCTACAAAATACACAAACGATTCGTGTATTAACGCTTGCAAATTTAATCAAACAATCAATGTAACTTTTGTATTCCTTATCATTATTAATGATTTAATTTATTGCATGGAGGACTCGGAGCGGGTCACGTGCGCTATCATGGCTAATATAATTGTTAGTGCACCTAACATGGTTGAGCGAAGCGATGGCTGATTCACATGTCATACTCGTGAACGGGTGCCGCCTGTGGAGGCTGGTCTGCTATTATTTTTATTATTAGTATATTAGTAGTTGTAGTCTTACTTTTATTTTTCTGTACTGTAAGACATTGATTACATTGATCATATTATATTGATGAATACCTGAACTTTTTATTTTTATTAATGTTTTTTTTAATTTTATGTCCTTGTAGTTGTTTTATGTTTTTATTATTGTAATGGAAAGTGCCCTTCTATGATAGGGAGGGCATTTTTCAATTCTAATTGACGCTGTAAAAGAAAGGGAGAAAAGAAATGCCCTTGCTGAGTTTCTTGCCGATTCTTCTCAGTACAAGGCTCCCGCCCCATAGTTAGACTTACGAACCGATGGCATAAATGACATTCATAAGTGCTGTAACCTAAACATGGCCTAACCTGAATAAATGATATTGAATCTTGAATCTTGACATGGTAAAAGTCAGCACTTTATTTATCAACACTTTACTCAGTACAATATTGTTCACAAGAAAAATATTTTTTTTTGTGTTTTTCCGTTAGTTGCCCTTCTATTTATTACACACTGAGAAGACGCTGAACTCTAAGCCAGCTTCTGTGTTCTAGAATTCGAAATCCTTCCAAAGTGAACTAGAGTCTTCTGAGTTAGCACACTTCATAGATCTTATTTAAACTTTCAATCAAAATCCTGATTAAACACATTGTTCCAAAAAAAAATACTTTTGATTGTCATATTAAAATCTCGAAGAAAGAGTGGCTTTGTGCTTGTGCAACTAATACAAATTTTAATTATACAACACAGTATCCAAATTGATATATCTAAGAGTTCGTCCGTCTTATTCGAAATTAAGTCGTTGTTCCCATTTGCTGTCGTAAGGTGGCAGAATTAATTAATTATCTAAACCACATTACACTTCTAATCTATCGCGTTCCATTATGCACACATATTGAAACGGTATTGAACGCAAGACTACTTAGTAAAGGCATCCTAAAGGTATGTAGTAGTTTTGCGTTAAATACCGTTTAAATATGTGTATCTAGACTACAACCATGGACGTAATAAGTAACTACAACTCAATATTAACGTCTTCGTTCAGAGTGAATGAATGATAACAGGGGTAGTCTCACATGCACCGTCACGGAACCATTATGTTCGACCCAATAAACAACAAATGTAGTAAAAGCCTAATTATCAATTTTACAAGACGAGCAAAAAACAAAATCGGGAAACATTGATTTTTCCATATCTTTTCTATAAAATTAACGTATTATGCGCCACCTAAGCTCATTTTTCTTAGACTTTTGAGTTTTTAACTAATATAAAACTTTAAATGATGTAGCTTTGATAGTTACAAAGATAGCATGGTTTTTACTACAAAATATAATTGTAGTAACTGGCCTTAACGCCTATCAATAAATTATTACTTTTGGGTGCGTACCTATCATTTTATATAATGACAAATGAACTAATTTCAAAGAACATAACGTTCATTGGATATTTTTACTTGTTCTAAATACACTTCCTATAACAACAGTACGTATATTATTCATTTGATATAATACTCATATTCTCTTAAAACTTATTCTATAACTTCATTTGATATAATTTTTGCTTAAAAATAAAAATAACATTTTAACCCTAAATTGATTTCAAATATTGTCTAAAAAAGTTAATACGTTGTGTTTTCGTTATGGTTGTGCTAAAAAACTCAGTGACAGAAACGAATCGCGGCAAAACCGACTCCACGTAGACTTGTCTGCCCTACGCTAGAGTGTAATTTAATCCCGCGTAGGCGCGGAGGGGCGAGGCGGCCCATGAGCTGTGGAGCAGGTGGGTTTAACGCTCGCCGCCGCGGCTGAGGCTGGCAGGCGAAGCCGGCCAGCAAGTCGAAGCTGCGGTGGTGAGCGAAAGCCATCTGCGACGATAAGCTCGTGTGGGACCGCCGGAGTCCCGCAGCGCCGGAGCCGTTATAGAAAACATGCCTGCTGCATGATGCATGCCTGCTGCATGCATGCCTGCTTGCATGCTGAATGCATGCCTGCATGCTCCATGTCTGCCTGCATGCTGCATGCCTGCTTGCATGCTGCATGCCTGCTTGCATGCTGCATGCCTGCTTGCATGCCGCATGCCTGCTTGCATGCTGCATGCCTGCTTGCATGCTGCATGCTTGCTTGCTTGCTGCTTGCTTGCTTGCATGCTGCTTGCTTGCTTGCATGCTGCTTGCTTATTACATGAGTAATGTTTTATATCATTTGATTATTATATCAAATGTAAATTATATCAAAAGTACATTATATCAAATAAAATTATAGAATCTAAAATTACATTAAATGTTTATTATATTAAGTTAGTTGTTATATCAAATGAAATTATATGAAATGAAATTATATTATCTAAACGTTAGACCATACGTATTTATATCAAACATTACACACCCATTACTTTTATGTTAATTAGCCTTCACCAATTGTTTAGTGGAAGGTGATTTGCATTAAAAGACATAATGTGATCAAAACAAAATGTATTTTTGTAGCAAATGCTGTACAAATAAATTGTTTTTAAAAATGTAACTTGAATAATGTTATATATACCACGAATTTTCATAGAATTTTAAATCAAATTTAACATTAACTGAAAATTATGCAAAATTGCTTAAAGTTGATGATAATGAGTGATGATAATATGAACGTTTAAATGCTAAATGATATTCCTCCTAAACACATTGGGAAGCACTTTAGATTGAGCAACACCGAAAAGGGAGGGAAGAGGAGGGGAGGGGCAACCAAAGTGCGAAAATACATAGTTTTTAAGATATTTTTATTTTGAGGATAGGTTAGTTTATTTATTTAGGTTATTTTTAGGAAAAAAGAACAAATATTCTACTAAGTTACTATTACCGTACCCCCCCCCCCCCCTCCCCCCCCAAGATATTTTTGAATGGAGGTGGTAGTTTTCGGTTGTCTAAAAAAACAAATTACCTCGAAATTCATGACAATCGCTACGCAACAAAAAAACAAAAATATAAACCGCTGCTTAAAATGTCATTTGGATAAATAAGCGATCTTTGGCTTTAAAAAACGGCCTCATCCAGATTCTTCTGCGTCTCCGTAATAATAGTAAGAGCAACATCGTACTGGCCAAGAACAACGAGTCCTCTTCTGACTACATTTCAAAAGAAACTGATGGAATATAGCCGGGGTTAATCGATCAACGTCGACCGACCGTCGATCGATGGGTTAGACGGTAACTGTATCCGTCGATCGATTAAAGCTACCACACCTATCGATTAACGTCGACCGACCATCGTCGATCGATTGGCTATGGCTAGTCAAACGGTATCCGTCTATCGATTAAAGCTACCAGACCAGTCGATCAACTTCCTATCGATCAACGATCAACAACAACCTATCGATCAACGTCGTACGACTGTCGTCGATCGATTGGCTAGTCAAATGGTATCCGTCGATCGATTAAAGCTACCAGACCAGTCGATCAACTTCGATCGACGTTGATCGATGCCGTCGATCAACGATTGATCGATTGGTCTGGTAACACCCGCCGGGACATTGAACGGGTGACCAAATCAAAAACATCTCTAACTCCATGATTAGGGTTGCCAGGTATCCGGCTTTAGCCGGACATGTTTGGCTTTTTACGGTCGCGTCCGGACAAATATTTACGTGTCCGGCCTCTCCGGCTTTTGTTAGGCTTTTTTGTTCCATGATCGTGATTTTAAGACAGCAGACTTTTTAGAAGAGCGATTCGCGTCCCTTGTGAGGGTAGTTCCTCCGCGTTCTACAAAGTCAATGCCGGAGTGCCGCAAGGTTCTGTGCCCTAACCTACTCCATTTCTTCTGCATATTAATGACATGTTGTCCTTGGGCAATATTCATTGTTATGCTGATGATAGTACGGTGCATGAGCGGTACTTGGGTGGACCATCTTGCGGCAAAGCAAGCCGATATCGTATTGAAAAGGCAAGAACTGGTTGCCAAACTGAAACTTGCTCTCGATCGTGTCTCTAAGTGGGGAACTGAAAACCTGGTCGAGTTTAATGCCAGCAAAACCCAGGTTTGTGAACTCTCGTCCAAGGTAACTCTCTTCCTTACTCCTAGCTCTCTTCAGAATTCTCCGTAACGCATTTCGGTGAACCTCAGCATTTTTGGCATGGACATCGGCCAGGAACTGAATCCAAAATGCTACATCGAGAGTGTTATTTTAACTGCCTCCCGTAAGTTGGGTATTCTCAATAAGGTGAGGCGGTTTTTCACTCCCGTGCAGCGCTGTTTGCTGTACAAAACTCAGGTATGAAGCATTATTCCCATCTATGGGACGG
Organism: Scoparia ambigualis; assembly: GCA_963921215.1. Taxonomy (NCBI): domain Eukaryota; kingdom Metazoa; phylum Arthropoda; class Insecta; order Lepidoptera; family Crambidae; genus Scoparia; species Scoparia ambigualis. The sequence continues at coordinate 22,837,447 of OY992522.1, read as the reverse complement.
CTCCACTAAATACCTCCTCTATGCACTTGACAGACTGCAAAGGCAAGCGGTACGCATTATTGGAGATGCTGAGGTTACAGCCTCTCTTGAGGACCTCCAGCTGCGTAGAGACATTGCTTCTCTCAACGTTCTGAAGAACTTTTTATTTAATCCCGCCCTTTCCTTTCCTCTCTCGGACTACACGTGCTGGTTTTAGGAACCACCATCATACTGTACAGAACTCGTACCAAAAAATTTGGCAAGTCGTTCTTCTGTAAGACCATTCGGCTTTTGTAATTATTTGCCGGCGCATGGCGCTGGTTACACAATGAACTCATTTATTGTTAATTTTTAATTTAACTGGTATTGTGTAATTGTTTATTGTCCTGAATAAAATAAAATAAAAATAAAACAATAACACCTGGCTTTATTTCGGGGCACAACTTTACAATAGGCTCATTAAGTCGAGGTTACGCTTTTGACAAGACAGCTTTGTTTCAGCTTTTTACTCGCATAACATTAAAGCTGAAGCTACAGCCTCAGCATTGTAGTTTTAAGAAACAAAAGTCAACACTCACCTACAACAACAGCGGTTAGAAATTCATCAGCAACTTTATTATCAGCGACACAAGATCTTGCGAATGGCCTGCTTCCATCATCTGCGAAGTAAGAGCTTGCATTTGTCTGAGTCCAACCCTCGCTATTCTGAACTTATCTCTGCTATTTATCATATTTCCTTTCCACACTTGAATATTATGATATGTACAATATTCCTTTTACGGCGTATCGGGTTCTTGTACGGTACGCTGTATTGTAGTGAATAAAAAGCACATTACATTAGCTATTTTACATCTTCAGTTGCTGGTATCTGGATCTGGGTATTTGAGACTGATAACTACCTACTACTGGGTTTCAGCTCGGTTATATACTATTCTTTGCGTATGTATTGTATGTGACATAATTGTAACCTGTGATTTGACGTCTTATTAAATAAATTAATAGGATTTATGTCCTTTTCCTATTGAGTAGGTAAAACCGTGTCGAAGAAAATAGACATTACCGTGCGTAGCGGTGAAAGAATACCACCACCTACCATTGGGTGTCGTAAAATATGACTAACGGACTAAGACTGTACATACATCCAACAGAATAGAGCGGCGATGGGCTCAACACCTGTCACGCTGAGCACATGTGCAGTCGCTATTTGATGAATAGAGGACGGCTTTTGCTGTTATCATTGCCTAGTCTCTGACTAACCATTCGGGGATAATAAACGTGATTATTGTACCTTGTATGTAAGTAGGTAAACAAATTTAAGACGAACCATACACCAAATACACATATTATGTGTGTTGCAAGTGCTATTAGTGCACTGGTCTTAGATAGTTCTCCTGTCTCCCTCACTCCCACCTCTGTGGTTTACCGCCTGTATTCGCCACGGGCGAGACGTCTTTTTATAAGCGTATTAAGATACGCCTAGCGCCATCTAGCGTTGTAACGCGAAGTTGGCGCGCGGCAGGTGAAACCGGACGCGCGCCCGCATCAGTCTGTCTGCTAGCGACCGCGAGACGCCCACAGATATACGCGCGCTGGTATCTGCCTGTGATTAGGTGAAAGAACTGTGTGCTGTGCGTTGGAAACCGCCTGCATCGCTGCCCTCCGCCAGCTCGCCTCCAGGTTCCTGCGATTCCGGACGATTCCACCTTCCCGTGAGTACCTACTTCTTCCTTAGCCCTAACCAAACCGGTCGTTCTGGGTCTACAACCCTTGTTTACGTCGTATGTTAGTGCCTCTCGCACCAACATAAATGGTCATTCGAACCGGTAATATTAAAAACCGGCGACCTTCCCGTTAAACTGTTTACCATTTCACCATAACTTGGTTTCACGTTCCATCAGCTCATTCAATTACAGTTCGCTAAAAATAATAATTTCGCCCATAATCTAATTCCTGCCATCATTTCTAAATTCATTTGTTCCCGTAACTTTACGATTTATATCTCGTGGCGAAACGGCCTGCCCCAATAAAAGTTTTTGTCGGTACTCGGAAAACAATTGTGTTAGTATAGCTGGCCAACGTACACTTAAATTATTTTATTTTTATTGTTGATTTTGTGTATGCATCCGATTGTCTGATCACAAATCGAAAGTGTGATGCAATGTTGTAATGTTGTTGTGATCTGAGCGCGCTTGTGTACCTAAATGATTTTTGCCTAATGATACGTTGTTCATACTCCTAACGGTAAATTAGTAGTTAAATTATTACGTTACGTTTGCGTTACGTTTATCGGCTGCACATATAATTTTATTTGGGGTCAAAGTTGCTCGCGTCCGTAGGTTTACCCTTGAGACCCTACACGTGATCCCTGGGTGGCTCTAAATGAGTGACACCAACTGGTAGTGGTAGAGCCACGCTGCGTTGCAGCACACATTGGGCCGGCTCGCCCGGCGTAATACCACCCTCTCACTAATATTCGGCGTGAAATAATAGCACTTGGTGCTGTTGTGTTTCGTCTGACCAGTGAGGGTTCCGGAAGCCCCTTCCCCCCCCCCCCTCCTCTCAATTCCTATTCCTTCCTTAAACCTTACCTTAAAGGCCGGCAACGCGTCTGCGATTCCTCTGGTTTTGCGGGTGTCCATGGGCGGCGGTGATTACTCTCCATCAGGTGACCCGCCTGCTCGTTTGCCTCCCTCTTTTATATAAAAAAAAAAGTTACGTATAACACATCTGCGTCTAGATAATTATAACGAGAGATTGTTTTCAAGATTGTTTTTTTTTACCGTTTTATTTTTTAATGATTTTTTTTGTTCTTGTCGTGTTAAATCGGCTCAGTTCTCGTGCATGCTCACCACGCGTGCCAAGTAGCGTGCTTTAATGTTTTTCTCGAGTTAATCATTTTTTTTTTTGTTTTTAATTTGTGCCTTTACGATTGGCTCATTCTTTGTGCGTGCTCACTACACGTGCTCAGTGTGATCAGCTTTTTGTTTTAACTGCTTACAATTATTTTTTTAAGTCTCGGCTTGACGGCTATTTGCGTGCGTCGCCTTCGCTTCTACACACGTTTGCCCACCTGTGGGACGTAATACAGCGTGCTTTAATTTTTTTCTCGTGCTAATTTTTATTTATTGTTTTTAATTTTTGCCTTTGCTATCGGCTCACTCTTCGTACACACTCCCAACGTTGGTCCACTTGTGGGACACAGATACGGAGTGTCCCAATTTTTTATTAATTTTTTTTTTTTTTTGCGACCGACTCATTTTTCGTGCTCGTTTCCGCTACAGGTCTGCCCAACTGTGGGCTACGTACAACGTATCCCACACTTTCTTTTTATTACATTTTTTTTTTCCTTTCTTTTTTCCTAACGCTTCCCGGCTGATTGGATGCGCCGCCATCGACTACGCATGCGCTTGCCCACTAGTGGGCTACGGATGAGGTGATTTTTTTTTGGTTTTTTCCTTTTGCGGTCGGCTAATCTTACGTACGCGCGTTTAATAAACACAGACATACACATACACATGCGTTTGCCCACCCGTGGGCCATATACAAGGCGTCCCAACTTAGTTTTATTTTGTTTATTGTTGCATTAATTTTAACCCATTTGCCCTTACCTTAGTAAACAAATACGTCCAGCCCAACTATAGAATATATACAGGGTGTTGTTCTTTTTACTGCCTTTAAATTTGTTTATTTTTTTTATTATTTTTTTTGTCTCCTTTTAATCATCGCGATGCCGACCAAGTCACAAGCCGCGATATTTAGGGAGGCCGTTAAGGCCATACTTCAGCTCCTTGAGATAGGATCACAAATTATTGCTGGCGGCACCACACATTCCATAATGGAATTTAACGTACGTTTCACACAGATACAAGGCGTGAAAGACAAAATGGACGCAGTGTATTATAACAATCTTGACGAGGAGGACCTGGACGAGAAGACCGAGAGGACATACACTGAGAACCACACAAAAGCCTCCGGAGCGTACCTGGGGATACTTATGGCTAGGGAGGAAATCTCAACCTCTTCCACGTCATCCCCAACCCATAGCGCTCAGCCCAGTTTCGGCGTCAATACGCCCACAGCCGTCCTCCCCAAGATAGCGCTGCCCAGGTTCAGCTCAAAAGTGGAGGACTGGCCTTCCTTCATTGCGCTGTTTAGGAGTCTGACTGACGACATTGCGACCCTGTCGGACGCAGTCAAGCTCCACTACCTATTCTCAAGTCTCAGCGGTGAGGCATTAAGTATGGTGTCCCACTTAAAGGTCACCAATGAGAATTTTGCCGTGGCCATGGACATCCTCACCAAGCGGTAAGAGAACCGCCGGGTTCTCATTAATAGTTTTCTGGACATCATCCTAGGGCTGCCAAGCGTCCATACGCGTTCGAACATCCGCACACTGTTCCTCACGCCGCTCATATCAGCTCAGTGTGCCCTCAACAATTTAGATCTGCCAATAGGAGACGACTACGTGTTTGTGTCAATAGTGGTGCGGAAGCTCAAGGGCGAGCTCCGCACGCTATTTGAACGCAGGCACGGGTCTAGTAACACCCTGCCCACGTTAAGGGACCTTATCTCCTACCTCGAGGAGCACGCGCGCTGTGTGGAGACAGAGTTCTCCAACATAGCCATGGCTCAACCCATTCAGTCCCAGCCCGGCCCTTCTCGTAGCCGCGCGCCTCCTCAGTTGCCCCATCGCACTTATGCTCAGATGGCTCAGCAACAACCTCACCATTACCGTGGCCGCTCCTCAGCTCCATCGCCTCACCGCGCCTATGATCAGCCTACTCACCAGCCGTTCCGCCCAGCGCAGCAAATGCGTCACCGCCCATCCACCTCCCCGGCTCGCAGTCAGCCCTTCCCCGTCTACTCGGCCTTCCAGCAAAGCTGCTCCTCATTATCGTCTTCGTCCTCTTCCTCACGCTCGACGTCCTACTGTCCCTATTGTGCCACTAGGGGACATAGGCTCATGACGTGCAGATGGTACAATTCCCAGCCAACACAGGGCCGTTGGGACTTTGTACAGGCACGCGAGCGCTGCCAGCGTTGTCTCGGCCCCCACTACGAGAGCGAGTGCAGGTCAAGGGAGGCATGCAAGGACTGTGGGAGCTCCAACCACCACACGTCCCTACATCGACCAGACGACCCAACGCACTCAGCTCATTCGTCGTCAGTACACATACCCCCACCACAGCTAAGAGAGTAATCGAGGGAGCGTCCCAGAAACAGCAGGCGGCACGAACCCGCACATGCTAAACAGGTGCAACCCAGCTCTGCTCACAGAGCCAGCCCGCCCAGGTCTGGTTCGCCAGGTAGGCCCCGCGAACGCCGCCAGCAATTATGACTCCCAACTATCACGGAGCACCCTAGCGAAGAGGTAGAACAAGACCATGCCCATTCAGACCATGCCCATTTAGCCCATGTCCCATTAGCCCATGCCCAGTCAACCCATGCCCACACAGCTGATGCATACTCAGCTCATACAATTTCAGCTGACTCACCTCAATCAGCTCACCCACCTTCTGTGCCCACTGGCACACCCATTTTGTAACCAACCGTCTCACTAAGAGTCGCGGACGTACATGGCCATCTTCACACAGCCAGAGCTTTATTGGACTGTGGCAGTATGCTGACATTAATAACGTCACGCATGGCACGACTTTTGAACCTGCCATCAAAACTTACTTCTTTAAAAATTACAGGAGTTGGGAATCAGCACAAACATGAGTCAAAAGCGGCAATAACAATAGTATGCCGACCCACTCACAATGATACTCCTACAATCACTGCCACAGCTCATATTTTAAAAAACTTCACTCGCTACCTTCCCTTAGAGAAGTTACCAAACATTTCCCACATACTAGGCCAGCCACCCGCGCCATTGGCTGATCAGCTTTACCACACACCAGCCCCGATCGACCTCTTATTGAGGTCAGACGTTCTTGGCCAGGTGTTGGACGGGACTAAGGTCTCGTTGGGCCCGGGCAAGCCCATAGCCTTCGGCACGATTTTCGACTTCGCGTTGATAGGACCCATTGAGGACTTGTATGCGCAGCCGGCGCAGCAGGTTAACTCAGCTCACGTCGTTAGCTCACAACCAGACTCAGCTGAATAAAGCCCAGGACATACGTCAGAGTCTGGAAAGGTTCTGGGCGTCTGAGGAGCCCCTCCTTCAATCTCACACTCATAATGATCCCCTAGAGGAACAATGCGAGAAAATCTTCCGCTCTACCACTACACGCGATCCCTCAGGCAGATATACGGTCGCTCTGCCCTTTCTAAAGGACGCCCCTCAACTAGGTAAAACTCACCCTATCGCATTACGCAGATTCCTCAATATTGAGAAGAAGCTAATGGCCAACGTCTCTGCGTTCTAAATACGTCGACTTTATGGCCGAATACATCGATTTAGGGCACATGGCTCCCTGTCACCCAAATACATTCGCCCATAAACCTCACTTCTACATCCCTCACCATGGCGTATTTAAGTCAGGGTCGGACAAGCTGCGCATTGTTTTTGATGGTAGTTGCAAAAGCTCCAATGGTGTCAGCATAAATGAATGCCTACACACAGGCCCCGCCCTTCAACAGGACATTGTGGACATCTTCATGTCCTTCAGAACGCATCCAGTCGTTTTCAGCACTGACATCCAGAGGATGTTCAGAAATGTTCTGGTTGCCCCAGACCAGAGACGGTATCAGCTGATACTATGGCGGTCCTCACCAGATCACCCTCTGCTCACCTACGCCCTCAATACAGTCACCACCTACGGCTTAAGATCAAGCCCATACCATGCAATCCGCACTCTGCTTCAGCTAGCTGATGATGAAGGCCATCGCTACCCTGGAGCCGCTCAGGTTCTTCGCAAGTCTATCTTCGTTGATGACATCTTGTGTGGTCATGACACAGTTGAATCCGCCCAAGCACTCCAGGACGAGTTGATAAGTCTGCTAGACCTAGGCGGCTTTCAGCTCAGTAAGTGGACATCTAACTCGCCTAAGCTGCTCGAGAGATTTCCCGACAACCAATGCGACATGCCCAAGGACTTCGACATGAACCCAGAGTCCACGTCCATTAAGGTCTTGGGTATACAGTGGAGCCCTCAGTCAGACGAGTTCACCTACCGCATCTCTCTGCCCCCCATCACACATGTCACAAAGCGGTCTATTTTAAGCACCATAGCCTCACTTTATGACCCAAACGGCTGGGTTTCTCCCGTTATCTTCCGTGCAAAGCTGCTGCTTCAGCAATTATGGCTACTGAAGCTGGAATGGGATGAGCCCACTCCCTCTGAAGTACAAACGGAGTGGCACCACATCTTAGAGGATCTGCCGCTGTTGTCTAGCATTCGCTTCCCTCGGCACGTTTGTGCAAACAAAGGCTCAGCTGCATACTCGCTTCACGGGTTTGCAGATGCCTCTGAAGCCGGGTTTGCCGCCGTTGTTTATCTCTATGAGCTCCATGCCTCCGGAGATACTTTGGTACAGTTGATTGTCGCCAAGTCGCGAGTCGCACCAATCAAGAATCGCCTCACAATCCCCAAGTTAGAGTTGTCGGCCTTCACCCTACTCTCCCAGCTCATGATCCGTGTGTCGGTTCAGTTATCGGCCCATATCAGTATACAACAACACATATGTTGGTCAGACAGTACGATAGTCCTGGCCTGGCTCAATACACCGCCTCACCGTCTTCAACCCTTTAAAGCCAACAGGGTAGTCAAAATCAGCTTAGGCTCACCAGAATGTATCTGGCGACACGTACCTTACGAGCTCAACCCGGCAGATTGCGCAAGCAGAGGGATGTCTGCGCAATCCCTGTCAGCCCACGACCTATGGTGGTCTCCCACGTGGCTTAGCCAGCCTTGTGAGTCTTGGCCTGCGATGCCCTTAGCTCTGGGCCATCACGCCCTGCTCAGCCTTAAGCCCAAACACGTCCCGTTACTGGTCACAGTGCCCGGTCTTGACTTTGACCTGCTCACTCGGTTCAGTTCACTAGACAAGCTCGTCGGAGTGACAGCTTGTCTAAAACGCTTTCTGCACAACTGCAGACACAACCCAGATTCGCGACGCTCAGGCCCCTTGTACGTCAGTGAACGAAGAGAGGCCCTACTTTACTGGGTGCGCAGTGTTCAGCACAATGAGTTTGCAGAGGACATCCACCGCCTTCAAACTGGCAAAATCTGCTCCTCAGCACCTCACATTCAAGGAATTCTCTACACTTTTAGCACGAATCGAAGCTGTACTTAACTCTAGACCTCTCTGCCCACTTTCGTCTGATCCTTCATACTTTGAGCCGCTTACAGCCGGACATTTCATTATAGGCACTAACGGCCCTTCCCGAACTATCCGTGGAAGATAGGCCGATCTCCACACGTAGGCGATTCCAGATGGTACAGGCCCTTTCCCAGCGCTTCTGGACGCTGTGGACCCAGTCCTACCTCCACACACTCCAAACCCGCTCCAAATGGTTGTCCCCATAATCCCCTCCCCGAGTTGGCGAGCTCGTCCTCATCAAGGAGGACAACCTGCCTGCCCTTCAATGGAGACTGGGGCGCATTACTCGCACCCTGCCTGGGAAGGATGGCGTCGTGCGGGTGGTGGACCTGGACACTGCCAATGGACACCTCCGGAGGCCTGTGTTCAAGATTGCCAGGCTCCCTCTGGATGAGCCCACCCTGGGGCCCGGAGGATGTACTCGCCACGGGCAAGACGTCTTTTTATAAGCGTATTAAGATACGCCTAGCGCCATCTAGCGTTGTAACGCAAAGTTTGTCTTTTTCTGTTTCAGTCTGTCAGACCGCGAGACGCCCACAGATATACGCGCGCTGGTATCTGCCCTTACTGATAGTGACCCTGTGATGATAGTGCCTGTGATTAGGTGAAAGAACTGTGTGCTGTGCGTGGGAAACCGCCTGCATCGCTGCCCTCCGCCAGCTCGCCTCCAGGTTCCTGCGATTCCGGACGATTCCACCTTCCCGTGAGTACCTACTTCTTCCTTAGCCCTAAGCAAACCGGTCGTTCTGGGTCCACAACCCTTGTTTACGTCGTATGTTAGTGCCTCTCGCACCAACACCGCCTCTGTGGTCTAGTGGCTAAGCTACTGGTCTCAGATCCAGAGGTCCCGGGTTCAATTACCAGCGGGGGGGTACATCTTTGTCTGCTCGGTTTGGTTGGTGGTAGGGCTATTAAGTCCGGCTGGCTAGCTACCACCATCTTATCTAATTTTAAATGACTCACTGTTATTTTTTTGTATTTCACTTTTTTGTGCACTGACTGTACATGCACATAAGTGCACTATTCGGTGTTATTATTTGTCTTTTTTTAGCACCATGCACTGTACGGATGTGTGAAATACCTTAATTGCTTAAGATATTTGGGATGTATTGTACATCTACTTAAAGTAACTTACTTATATATACTGTATGTTCGTGTTTAGCTCCACAAAAACTAATGTACTAATTTTTAAATTGTGACCAGCGATGTTGGGTATACAATAACTAATGTTATTAGAGCATTTAATTTAATAAGTTTAATATTGTAAACCAGTTTGTGGTCCATGTTAATAAATAAAAAAAAATAAAAAAAAGTCTGTCGCCATAACAACGATGTTTTAGCATTGTTGTGTTCCTCAGTGGTTGAGGATTCCGGGTGAAGCGCGCTTCCACCTTCGGCCTTATCGTCACTTACCATCAGGTGAGATGAAGGCCAAGCGCTCACCTGTGGTAGAATAGATAATAAAAAAAAAGTTTGTGTGATAATAATCATTTGTATCTTTGGTTAGTGGTAAACCTGGAGTTAATCTGGTACCTATTAGATTCCGGTTAATTTTTAAGTCTAATAGTAACCTGGAGCTATTCAATCTACCGGTATCCAAAACGCGGATGAACTCGAAATATTCTGCTAACCCTTTATTAGAAAAGTTGTTGGAATTGCACTATCGCAACTCGATAGACAAGCAAACACCAATAAGATACCCCAGTTACGGTAGTAAGAGACCACAGAATAGTTAAAGAAGTTATCTATCTATGTACTTACATAAACCCGGTTGCATTAAACAAGTTTGCTTACTAATTGTTAGTAGTAATACCTTCTTTATATATTTTTATTAATCTGGAATATATCATACTTTGACTTTTAGTACCGTAATAACACTGATTGTTTGAAAACATTCAGAACACCGTGGGTATAGTCAGATAGGCTGAATTCGAACACAACAATGTTTAATTTTCTCTGTCGCGAAGATACACTGGTAATTGTCCAAACAACTTTGAATAGGGCACAAAGCATAAACAAGAATTGGTCCAACTTCGCGCACAGAGTGGGGTACTCTTGTGAGAATGGTGCAAGTTCTGACATGGCGCGTTCAACTTGAAATTACGTGTTTGAAATTTATTTGGAGCGTGAACTTTTTACTGAAATTAATGTTTCATGTGATTCCACGAGTTACGGCGAGTACATTAATTTACTGTAACATTTTGAGTTATTCGTATTTGCATTGTTACAATATCACGAGGAAATGTGATACGAGTGATTCCTGGATCGATTCCCAGCTAAATTTTTAAATCTTTCCTACACTCACACCAATTATCTAGCCCAAGAGAAGCTTCGAAGAAACTCGTTAAATGGTTACTAGACAACGGATAAACATACTTAAAATACTTAATATACATAGAAAACACCCAGACCCGAGACAATTTAAAAAATAAATAATTTCTAAATTGACCCGACCGGGGATCGAACCCAGGACCTCAGAGATGGCGACACCATGAAAACCGGTGTACAAACCACTCGACCAAGGAGGTCGTCACACAAATTACATTGTGTCCATTTTGGTTAGCTGTAAGGCCTTAGTCCACCTTGCCAGCTACCATCTTAACTAATGCCAACTGTACACTCTCGGGGTGAGATAGGAAGATATAGATAGATAGGAAGATAGATTTAATTTATTAGGGTTTGGACAGAAATTTCGACTGCAATGTTAAAGTGAAGTTACGTTTTCATACCACATGTGTCATTGAAAGATCAGAAGACATACCAAAGTAACGAACGAACAATATGAATTTAATAAAACAAGCAAAGTTGCATTCTCAACGCTTTTTCGCGGCGATGGATGCTTTTTTCCCTTGCAATACCTACGCATTTCCCCGGTTGCCATATGACGTGACAAGAGGCTCTATCGTCATACCTTATTTTCCTTATCGTTAATATTCATTTTGCTTGAGTTTCTCGATTTTTTGATGGCATTTTAAAATTAATCTGAAACATTTGTGCGCAATTGTTCTTTCTTAAAAATCCCTCTCTCCATTTTTGTATTTACTACATTTTCTGGAAGTATCTTGAAATCTATTTATGAGTAATTTATATTAAAAAAAGAATAATAGAATCTACATTTAAGTAAGTAAAAATAATAAATACACCATTGATAATTTCATGATTATTAAAGCTACAACAAAAACATGTTTATTTTTTAAAGCATCTTCTATCTGTATCTGTTTTAAAATGTGAGTGACGTATCGCTCACAAATGGTTTCACAAGCAGTCGAGATGTCACATTTTCTTCTAGTTCTGTGTCCCAAAGCATAAACATTTGCCACAAAGACATGTTAAATGTTCTAACATTAATATTTTTAGAAACGTTTGCTTTAGTATGACACTAGTTTAACAATTATGTGTAACATTTTATTTTCTTTATTTTTCAATGAATGAATTTTATGCATTTCCAATGACATGACATTATCTTCAATATGTCTAAATGTAGGTACTATACCACCATTCTTACCTTATACTGCTCAGTATGTCCTTTGAACAATTATATTAAATAACTGTTCAATGCAAAAAAAATTAATTAATGAACAAAATAATTATGACATGTTTAATGACTCATGTACCTATTTATTAGCTTATAATTTAAATTGTTTTTGTTGATCGTTGTTAAAATGAGCTTTATTGTTGATCATAAAATTGTCCTATTATTACATTAAATATTTGAACGAGAATCCTGTTATGTAATTGCTATCTTGTTAGATCACTTTATGCAGTGTCAGTATTACCAAATAAACAAATATATTATCTTCCTATTCGAATTCGATAAATGCCAGAGCTAAGCCTCTTGATAAGTATCAAATATTTAACATCATGACCGGAGCAAGCGTCGGCTGCCAAGTTACAAGCGCTCCCCCGCGGCGACTAACAACTAACTCAGACACCGCCTATTAGCACAGATTAACTGATAATGCCTTACCTATTAGTGCAATTGTCAGACATTAATGAGCAGACAATGCGTTGTAGTTTCAGCAAACAGTTGAAACACTAAAATATTAGTATTGAATGAGTAATCACTATCTTTTGCATAACTTTAGGAAAGCAGACATCATCATTATTCCGCCTAAAACCATTATTCCCATTACTGGGAACATGCCTTCCCACATGGGCGGATACTTACACATGGGAACATGACTGACCCAGACTGACACAGGCTGATTCTGATGCAAAGACAAAGACATGCCTAGGAATCGGTAAGTTGTATTTAGCCAGAATAGTTTACAAAAGCTTACCGGACTCATATTTTTACCCGACTGCGCCAGAAGGAGGGTTATGTTTTTACCCGACTGCGCCAGAAGTAGGGTTATTCGAGAATATAATGTATGTGTGTATTTATAATTGTTTGGCACTATTTGCGGCCTGAACGGCTCGATGGATTTTAACTTGAGAGGTGTCGTTAGATTTGTATTTACTATGAGAGTGACACTGGGTATATCAAAATAAAAAATGCAGATTTTTGGCGCCAAATTCAAATGTTTGGCACGCTCTGCAGCCTGAACGGCTCGATGAATTGTGTGTCATGTGCATATTAGGTTACTATGTAAACTCATTAAATAATAATACAAAAAAAATCACGGTAATTTATAATACTAAAAACCCGACTGCGTGTCTGTGTAAGTGGAAAATGAAAAAACCCTAAAACAAGAAAGTCATCATACCCGATTGCACGTAACTTAAGAATCGCCAAATTTGCAAAGAAAAATTGTAGCAATCGGGGCCCATTCTAGAAAGTCAGCCGCTTGTCAATAGATTGGAGTAATTTGCAATGTAATATAGGTACCAATGTGCTCTCAATTCACCAAGCCTCCATTTCTAGAATGGGTCATGAATGACTGCTCCAATTTTTCTTTGCAACTTTGGCGATTATAAGTGCAATCGGGTATGGCGACTTTGTTGTTTTAGGTTTTTTTTATTTCCAAATTACACAGAAACAGTCGGGTTTTTTAGTTTTTTAAATTACCGTTTTTTATTTCCTATGAAAAGCCACGGAGGATTTAATATTTACTGTTTAATTTGAAACAATAATGTTTAGTGTAGGTAATATTTAATAAAAGTTAAAATTTTACAAAACATTGCAAAGAGCAACAAAATATAAAAAAGTAACTTCATAGTTTACAAAACATTGCAAAGAGCAACAAAATATAAAAAAGTAACATCATAGAGAATATTGAAAAATTTATCGAGAATTTTTAAAGCCAGCTAATTGCAGGTAAAAAGGAACCTTATACAACGACGTACTGTAATGGAGTGCAACTGGCAGTTTTTAATGCACATTGTAATGTTGAAAGCAAAGCTGTGCAAATAGTTAAAGGTCTAAAGTGAAATTGTTATCTGATATATAAAACTTCAAAACTTTTCTTTCTAAATTGAATTAAACATATTCTAAAATCTTTAAAAGACAACGACTGTAATTAGTTAATTTTTTTTATCATCATCATCTCAAACCGAAGAACGACAATTTGGTGTAGGCCTCCTTCAGCACCCCTTAATTTTGTGTTACTAAGTAAATTTTGTTACAATTACATCAAGTATATTTCGTACCAACATTTCATGTATTCTACGAGTATGTTAAAATCTGTCTATAATCAAATGAAGGAATTAAAAATCAAGAATAAACAAAACCAAAGAGACTCTTTACTTAACTAGCTTCTGATTATGGACGATTCATGATATGACGACCTCCTTAGTCGAGTGGTTTGTACACTGGTTTTCATGGTGTCGCCATCTCTGAGGTCCCGGGTTCGATCCCCGGTCGGGTCCATTTAGAAATTATTGTTTTCTAAATTTTCTCGGGTCTGGGTGTTTTCTATGTATAATAAGTATGTATTTAAGTATTTTAAGTATGTTTATCCGCTGTCTAGTAACCATTTAATGAGTTTCATAACGAAGCTTCTCTTGGGCTAGATAATTGGTGTGAGAGTAGGAATGTTTATTCAAAGGTGCTTATCAAAGTCTCTTCGAATAAAATTATTTTAATTTTGTTTTTGAATCATATGGATTGATATCAATACACTACACACTGCAAGTAATGTTCAACACGGGTTACACGCTATATACAAAGTACCCCCGACGCCAGTGCAGTCAGCGAACAATATAATCTGAAGTGTTGGCGTATATCAAATAAAATCGCCGGGAAAGCAATACGTTTGCGGTGCAGCGACGCTGTGGCAAGCTCACAATTTGAAACCACTCTCGACTCAGACCATTTGAGAATTTCTTTACAGTTTATATAGCTGAGCTAAATTTCGCTGGGAGTCTGGTTTGAAGTTTACCGAATGTAAACTGGAATGTTTGAGATTCAAGTGTCTTGACAGCTGTGGGTATGCTGTTACATCCTAACAGTTGATATTAGACCGACTGCAGAAAGTTTTTAATTCGACTGTATAATAATACAGGGTGTTCAGCAGACGGTTGAACATACAAAAATTTGGGTTAGGTGGGGCCTTCTGCTACATGCTCTGCCCTAAAATGTGTAACCTCGGTTTTTTTTAACATATTGACTGCCGAACACTCGGACCCGAGTGTTCGGCATGCCGTACCACTGGTGCCGCACACTCGGATCCGAGTGACCGTCCCGAATATTTTGTTTTGTTTATTACTTGCTGGTACCTTTGGCAAACGCGCGTCGTTTCGTACGCACACATAGACATGTAATTGAACTTGTAAAAACTTGCGTTGGTTTTGATAAACAAGCTAATACCTGTGTGCGCGAGCGCCGCGTTCACGCGCCTAGTCCGAGGATCCGCACACGCGGATCCGAGTCGCGGCGCGATACGTTTATGTAACGCCGGCACCTGTGGCGCGAGTATTTATTTACTAAAACTACGTGTGTCTGTAGCGCTTTTGCGTGTGTTACGTTTTGTATTAAAAAATTAATGGTGAAGCAGGGCCATCTAAGCGTAAAAATAGCCTAACCTAATCTACTTTATCGTAATTTTATCTCCAAATCATTAGTTTATTGTTAATGTAACAAATTAATTTGTAACTGTTGTTTTTTTATATATTTTATTGTAAAAACATTAATGTATATTGCACTAATTGTTGTTTTAAATTTTCATGTCACTCACTGATTAATTCAGAAGTTTTTTGTTGATGACACAAATAATTTTTATACTGTTGACTTTTGTAAATCAAAATTAAAGTACTTATGGCATTTACTCATATATTTTTTTTATTTTAATTAGCAGACAACCAATTTACAAAACAGTTTATAAGAGTACTCAGATACGAGTGTTTGTCTCCACAGAACCCTACACGCCGATCACTCGGATCCGAGTGTTTGTCTCCACAGCGCCGACCACTCGGATCCGAGTATCCCCCTTTTTTTAAGAGAAATATACAAATATAAAATAGTATTAATTTATATTTAAAGAATGCACACATAAAACATTATTATTATCATAAAAAATAGTGTGGCACCTGGCGGGATTTTTGTATTAAGCTCTTGGCAGTGAATGTGTTAATATATTATTTTAATTGATACTGCCAAAGTTTTTTGGTTATTTTTATCTACACTTAATGCAGGTTCTTACAAAAATGGATTTTCGGCTCAGATGAATACCAGTAAAAAGTTAAAAGCCCTTAAAATACAAAAGAGATCAAAAAATACTTAATAAAAAATAGCCAAACTTCAAAACGCGTTTTAAAAAAAACTAAAACTGATCGTCCTTTTAATTCTACCATTCCAACGGTGTGAAATTTAAATTTATTTTATTAAAAAAATATATATATTTGAAGAAATCCGTGGGACCACGGTAAAATTTTTAAAGCACATCAACGTTGGCAACTGCCAACAACATTACATTTCGGAAAAGGTGAAGTAGGTACAAGTAGAAATTGAATCTGCTACCTCTGATTGGTATATATTATTTATTTTTGTTTTACAATTTATTATTAAACATCTATAATATGGTAATATTTAGGATGATATAATCTTTGACTATATAATGTATATAATCAAAGGATATAATATGTCTATGGTAGTTTTAAGAGGTAGTGAGTAGGAGTGCAGTTAACAAATAAATAATAAGAACACGAATGAGGTCTTACCATCTTCCAATCTTAACCAAGTCAGATCTTTTTAGACAATGTTAATATTTAGCATTGTTTTGCAAAGTATACCTTAACTATAAATTTATAATGTTCAATTTAGCTAAAATGTTACAACATACTTATTCTAGACAAGGTAAATTGCACTGCCAAGTACCCCGGGCTTCGCTTGGTAATTAAAATAAGCTGCTTACTTAAGCTGCGACTTAAGCCGCTAACTTCAACAGATAGGAACGAAAATAGACATCCGTTGTACCGAAATCTTTTACCTAAGTATTTACATACATATAATCACGACTATTTTCCCTGAATGGTTAGTCAGAGACTTAGCAATGAGAACCGCAAAAGCAGTCCTCTGCTATAGTCCACTTTTCACCAAATAGCGACTGCACATGTGCTCTGAGTGACATGTGAGGAGCCCTTCGCCGCTTTATGCTGTTGTGTGCATGTGCATTCAATCAATCAATCTATCTATCTGATAAGTTATTAATATTACAGATTCTGTAATATTAATAACTTATCAGATAGATAGATTGATTTATGTGTATAATATACATTTATTTGAATACATCTTTTCATAAGTATAAGTTATATTATATAGAGAAAATAAAAACTATTATAAAAACATAACTATTAATCCGATTGCCAGTTTTCTTCCAGAAGTTAGTAATGTATTCCACACTAAATCTAAAACGCAGTAGTAAGTATATAAATTTGAGAATTATGATTTAATGGATTGTGTAATAAATCATAATGATAATACAGAAAATTATATTTATTACTTATTTGTGTTACAAAGTCAAACGGACTTTTTAATTATGGCTGTGAGCTCGGTAGCTGAGTGGCTTAACACTTGGCCTAATAATAGAAGGTACCTGGTTCAATTAGTTATTATAGTTTACATTCAAATTCATATTTTGTATTTCATGACCTGGTAACGACATTTTTTTTTGTAAATGTCGTTGCTTCTGTGCGCTGTGGTTTCTTACGACCGTTCTTTACCACAGTAAAAAAATGACGTCCTGAATGGGTGGTAGGTTAAAAAAGATTTGGACAATTCAAAGGACCTACTTATTAATTGAGTTTATTAAAATAAATATATTTTAAGAGGGTTTACGTATTTCAGTTTCCCTTACAAACTTCTAAGTCGAAATTTTTAAAAACCAATAAGCCAATTTTAATTAAACTTTGCATGCTAGAGTAAAATACAGGGATCTAAATAGTTTGTTGAAAACATTTTTAAAATACGTTTATTTAACTGAGTTATTACGATTTTAAACTTTCTATAGTGAAATTTAAATCGCAATAACTCAGCTAAAAAAACGCTTCAACAAACTATTTAGATCCCTGTATTTTACTCTAGTATGCAAAGTTTCATTAAAATTGGCTTATTAGTTTTTAAAAATTTCGATTTGTAAGTTTGTATGGGAAACCGAAATGTATAAAAACCGTCTTAAGTTTGAGTTTTGAGTTTGAGTTTGAATTCCCTGATCAAGCAACGTGTGTTTCTGGTTATACCATAAAAAAGCCAATCCGCATTTAGCAAGCGTGGTGACTAAGCCAATATAAATAGATTGTAGAGAAGACAAGTCAATGTTAGAAGCCTTCGCCTAGCAGTGAGACAGTACATAAACTATCATCATCATCAGCCTATAAACGTCCCACTGCTGGGCAAAAGCCTCCCACGTGGACAATAGCACATGGGGCGGGCCATAACCCACCACGCTGGCCCAATGCGGGTTGGTGGGTTTAACGACTGTCATCTTACGACAACAACCGGGACCAGCGGCTTAACGTGCCTTCCGAAAAACGGAGGAGATCGAGATGTTTTTAATTTGGTCACCCATCCAGCGACCCGGCATTGCGGAAGTTGCTTGGCGGCTAAGACCGCAAGCCGAACGCGCTAGCCGCTGCACCATCAGCTCCTCGACGGGATATAAACAATACTTTTCTTTCTTGACACTATTTTTTCGTATTACTTTTTAACAAGAACACGTACAGCAATCAATGGTTCTACGTGCATTTGCCGCAGTGAGACTATAATTAGACTAAACATTACTTATGACTATGTAATTTTAGGCAAGTCATTCATAATACAAAACGAATTCATAGAATTACTGCACTCAAACGAAATGAAAAAGTTACGGTGATAATAGAATATCTTGTTGTCTTACAAAAAGTTCCCCTTCGCCTGCAAATTTCCCTATAGGGCTTAACCAAAGTCTTTGTTTATTTCCTGAACCAGTCGAGTAAGCAACTTTCCCAAGAGCGTTCCTCAAACTTGGCCATATTTCCAAGGGTCGCTTCGCTCGTCCGTGCGTACACAGTTTTCTATTCACCGAATTTTCGGTTCGTTTACGTCACACACTGTATTTGTGCCATATTGGGGTTATGAATTATTCAAAACTGTTTCCGACCTTTTTATGTTAGCACCGCTGCCGCCGGTGAAATAATGCTCTAACGTTCGATTCACATTCGAATGCATGATATTTATGAAAAATTCTACCGCAGATTTACTGATTGATGTGCGGTTGTTGAAAATATAGTTGGTAATATCTTGGAAAGTTATGGAAAAATTTCCTTTATCCTCGGATTCAAACTTGCACCTTTCTGGCATTCCGGGGAAGGTGCACTACCAACTATTTAGTAATATACCTAACTAGTTAGTAATATCGTAGAGTAAAAGAGACCTAAATAATGTCTGCAAAAGACTGTCACCAACTGCATAAATAAATAAGATTACAAAGTTACATTTGCAGTGAATGAATCAGTGTACCTGTATATGTATACTATAATATAATGGAATATCCGTTGTTGGTATTTAAGAAGAAGAAGGTACCGGAAAGAAAAAAAGTAAGACTATCTACAAAAAGAAATAAGATGCCATCAAAAACATACTTATAAAAAACCAAGTCTCGCATATCAGTTCTTCTACCGTAAAAAGTTGTGAGATCCATGTAATACCAAGTCGGTTGACTTGGCCATGAATTACATGGATCTCACAACTTTTTACGGTAGAAGAACTGAGTTGCAAGACTTGGTTTTTTTACAAAATTATGTTTTTGATGGCTACTAATTACCATGACAACAATCCATCCATCCATTAATAATTACTGTACTGAAATGTACTCTATCAGCTTCATACGAATTTCGGAATTGCACAGAGTCGTTCAAAATTTCCATTTTGCACTAAAAACATATTTCAGTAAAGCTTCGTGATATATACCTACAAGCTAAAGTACGCTCAAAGGCCGATCTTTGAGCGTACTTAGCTATACCTGAGGCTGTTAAAATATTCATTCTTGAAAGATTTTTATAGCTCCTTGAGTCTAATGGGCTTAACACAAAAGAGATCCAGCCATCTGTAGCTTTTATAAATCTCGGTCTATTTTGAAAGAAACGGCCCCCAGCTTAAATTATTTTTAATTTCAAAGAATTTTAACTATTTGCTTCTAGAAAGGAAAATGTATAAATGAGAATGTAGTTTAAGTGTTTCTTTGCAGAATTGCTCAACAAAACTTAATGAGACAGTTCGACGTGGTAACATAAGTTACAAAACGTGGACGGTTTTAATTTGGTGTTTTTATTGTATTTTTATTAAAATTCACGGCTTTTGCAATTACTCAATGCTACGTTCTAGCTGAGAAGAGAATGTAGGTATCCTTATTTTTTTAAATATTTTTGAATATACACTTTTCATTGATTAAAAGGTAACAAAAGCTTTTGAAGTAGGTAATTCTAATTTAAATAATTCAAATAATCTATTCTCAGTAACAATAACAAGTTGTTGGAGCTTCCTTTTAACACTTTAAGCGCCATGACAGTGACCGGTGACCAACAAACAATATATTTTTTACTGTGACTGGTAATATAAGTAATAATATAAATGAGTCATGTGGCAGTCAATGTGTTAAGCAAAAACATTTTGCTTGTTCTAAAAAGCACCACTCTTCCATGGCAACATTACGTAATAAAAATTGAAACCGCCTTGTTTAATATGATCGAAGACCGCCTTATAAATTTTAGAAAAAACTTTAGAAAAAGCTACTTTAAAAATAAATTAATAAAACAAAAGTAGTACCTAAATAATTACGTTAATAAATATTTTTTTTATGTACATATTTTTTTACAGTGGCAAAACTGAAATTCAATTAAGAAAAAAATTGAAAGTGGTAGCTCGTTGTTAAGTTATTAAAGTTTCCGGTTGTGCTGCGCTTCCATCTTCTACCCTATCGATATAGGTAATTAGCAGCTGTTGTAGTGATGAACGCTAAATTTTTGCAGAAAAAAATTATGAGTTATATGTCATTGTTTTCTGACCTATGACTGCCCTAATTAGCAAACAAGTAAAAATCTTGTTTGAAAGCAACACAATTATTCCATTGTCTGGACAAAAATTAAGATAAGATAAGAAACGCAGTTACCTACCTATTGACTTGCACAACACTTACATGCGAACTTTTATTATTAATTTTCTGCCAGACAATAATTGTGAATTAGAAAAACGCAAAGCTCATAAGCCGAACGAATTGAAAACAAAAACTCGCAGTTCGTCTGCAGGACAAATTGCGAACCAGACAAACTGCGAAACACCCCTTTATTTATTTATTTTTATTTTACGACGGGTAAGCGCTTGGCCTTCATCCCACCTGATAGTAAGTGACAATAAGGCCGAAAATGGAAGCGCGCTTCACCAGGAATCCTCAACCACTGAGGAGCGGGCGATCTATCTCAAACTGTTGGAACACAACAATGCTATAAACGTCGTTTTTATGGCGACAGACTTAGATAAGATGGTGGTAGCTAGCCAGGCGGACTTAACAGCCCTACCACCAACCAAACCGAGCACACAAAGATGCACCCCCCGCTGGGAATCGTACCAGGGACCTCCGGGTCTGAAACCGGTGGCTTAGCCACTAGACCACAGAGGCGGTCAACTTACAACGTAACACAAAAATAATACAAAAAATACGTTAAATTACGTGTTTTAACGTAAGTACCTAACGTAAAAGAAGGAAAAGGAACTAAACCAACTAATATACATCACGCCCGTTGCCCGGAGGGGTAGTATAGTCCACAGCTCTACATTTGCTACGATCCTTTGCTTCATTCACTCTCTTATTGTTCAATCCATGCTCGTCGGTTTAGAGTACTCTTGACCCGACTTTTAAACGATCTCTTTTTTTTATAAAAGAAGGAGGCAAACGAGCAAGCGGGTCACCTGATGGAGAGTAATCACCGCCGCCCATGGACACCCGCAAAACCAGAGGAATCGCGGGCGCGTTGCCGTCCTTTAAGGAAGGAATAGGGTTAAGGAAGGAATAGGAATTGTGAGAGGGAGGGGGGGGGGGCCTCCGGAACCCTCACAGGCCGGACGAAACACAACAGCACCAAATGCCATTATTTCACGCTGGATATTCGTGAGGGGGGTGGTATTACGCCGGACGAACCGGCCCAATGCGTGCTGCAACGCAGAGTGGCTCTACCACTAGTCAGTGTCACTCATTTAGCACCACCCAGGGGTCACGTGTAGGGCCTCAAGGGTAAACCTACGGACGCAAGTAACTTCAACCCCCTAAAATCTCTGATCTTGGTCGAAATTAAACTCACTTTTTCTCCCTTTCGCTTTACAATATAAGTTAGGCCGAGCTTTATGTAGGTATTTTATTAGTCAAAAGCACGGAAGTTTCAGCGTAAGTCAATTGCTTGCAAATTTAATTCGCCTGAAGTTGCTTTGGACGCTGCCGCGCCACGCGCCGCTGTGACTTATGGCATTTCATTTTGAAATTTACTATGAGACATTTAGCCACCACTACTATCCCCGAAGGGTTAGTCAGAGACCAGGCGATGAGGACCGCAATAGCAGTCCACGTTTCATCATATGGTAACCGCACATGTGCTCAGCGTGACAGGTGGTGAACCCATCGCGTACCTATACCATAGTAGGTAATATTGAGCTGGCACCACACAAGAATATTATAAATACAGATAAATAACACACAAACAATATCTTGCAGATATGAAGCTAGTAGGTATAATTAATAAGCCACACACCTACTTTTAACGATCTGCCTCGTAAAATGCAATTAGTCTTTAGGCAATATTCACCAGAATACTAATATTGCTGCTCTGTATTCTGCTTAGTAATGACTAATGAGACAGTACGTATTCTTGTACATTATCATAATTACTAACAAGGCAATCGCCAGCGTGCTTTAACGAAATATAGACAAGAACGTTTGCTTTAAGAACGAAGTAGTTGCAACAGTAAGATTGTAATTCTAGTAACGCGCCATTTGTATATTAAACCAGTATATTAAACTGACCCACCCCTACTCCCACTAATTATAACTTATTTTTATAGATGCCGATATTTCTCTGAATAGCGACATCTACGGTCTATTTTAAAAACATATTCTTAAATATTTTTGTTTAACTGAAAGCACTTAAATGCTTTCAATGCAAATAGTTCAACGTAATTCTGCAAGAGAGCGCTACAGTCGATGTATTGTTGAATTACATAGTAATAAATATAACGAGAAAAATTAAGATTAAGATCTGTAATGTTAAACTATTGGATAATAGCTATTACAGCAAATAATTATTTTTAATGGTTCAAGCGGCAAAAAACTTATTGGTTTCTCTACTCGCTACTAGATGGCAGCATTAAAAAAGTAACTAGTAAGAACGGGGCTATTTGGTAAAAAAGTAGTGATAAAATTTGAATATTTATTTTTCCTTTAATTTTTAATGGATAAAGAAGTATGTTTTGCATAATACAGATATAACTCTATAAAATACAAAAATAAAAACCTAGAATGAACAAACATGAAGGTTTATTTTAAAGAAGAAGGTGCCTTTTCAAATAGCCCCCAGGGTGGGGTTATTTGGCAAATTCATACAAAATGACATAGAAAATATCTTTATAAACTGTTTTTATTTCAATATAAACACGGACGGCGATATTTGGTAACACACATTTAAAAATTTACAAATAATGCAAAAGTTAACACTAAATAATTTAACATTTTTACTTAAAAACTAATTTGGAACAAAACTGACAGACTCTCGCTAAATGTAGTTCTTAACATCACTCGCGCGGTGATCTTTTCTCTGATTGGTCGAGATTGACAGATAACGGAGTTACCATATTATGTTTGAGAATAAAAAGGTTGCGTTCACGTTAAAATGTTTGCGCTTATTCAAAAATATTATTTTTTTCCAAAAAGCCCCACGGTTACCAAATAGCCCCGTTCTACCGGTAATAATTTTGTTAGAATTTTTATTGATTGTGATCACGGTTGAGATTGAGAAGACGTAAAATATCATATTTAATTACACATTTTTTACTAAACTGTAGGTACTGTATTCTTACACGAAGGCTCAGTGGAATGTATTATAATTAGATGATCCAAAAGAGTCCACCAGTGGATTGATACGGTATGATTGATTATTATCGTCATTTTTATTTAAAGGTTGTTTTTAAGTCATCTTAATAAATGTTTAATACATACAAACACGACTATTATCCCATAAGGGTTAGTGTCTGAGACTAGGCAATGAAGACTGCGCCGAAGCATAGTCCTCTCCTCTGCCACAGTCCATGTATCACCAAATATAAACTGCACACATCTCACCTGCCTGATCGTAAGTGACGCTAAGGCCGGAGGTGGAAGCGCGCTTCACCCGGAATCCTCAACCACTGAGGAACTAGCTATCTTATCACCAAACTGTCGGAACACAGCAATGCTATAAACACAGACGTAGATAAGATGGTGGTAGCTGGCCAGGACTTAAAAGCTCTACCATCAACCAAAACAAGTACACAAAGATGTACTCCCCGCCGGGAATCGAACCAGGTCCCTCTGGTTTGAGACCGGTGGCTTAGCCACTAGAGTACTGAGGCGGTTAAAAGACTCTAGTCCGTTAGTCGCTTTTTACTACACCCATGGTTGGGTTGGTATTATTTTATTAATGAGTCACTACCACACAGCAGCTCTACTTTTATTACTTCAACATTTGCCACTTTTAAGATGCGAGTATTGCTCATAAATCAGGATAGCTGTTATGCTAATTAACAAAAAACGCTAAAATTCTTCCGTTTCGGTGCACGTTTCCTAACTCCTTTGATGATTAATTCCCAAAATTCACACTTCGTTTTTAAGGGGTACATATTTCATCAGAGGAGTTAGGAAACGTGCACCGAAACGGTTTTCCTATCAAAATGGTTGAATTTAGAACTTTGTTCCAACTATCTTGAATCTAGCGAGCCTATTTCCCAAGTGATGTAACTCCAATAATTTTTTTATGAATTTTTACTTCAGTGCCTAAAGTTTAAGGTTTACTTTGCAATAAATGTTTGTGTATATGTATATCTCGTTTAAGGGGTAAAATTAAAATTTACTTTTATATGAATATCACTACAAATATTTTTATGTAAGAATTATTGTTTCATGCGTAGAATTAAAAAAGTTGTCGAAGAAAAATGTTTTTAGGAGTCATTAGATTTTTGTATTGTTTGTTATTGTTTAAAGAATTTGCTTCAAATTTTAACAAGACCACGACCTTGTGCAATGATCAGGCTAACTTACGTAAGTTCTCTAATTCAGCGCATAGTAACTTAAAAATACGTAAATTTTCACAATTTCGTGCAGGATTCCCTTAATTTCTGATATTGATCTATGGATATGCATTGTATTTACGCGGGGACATTATTTGAGTTTAATTTTGTATGATACCATGCAGTATAGTCTATAATTTTTATGATACATAAGTACGTATAAGTCCTAAAAAAGTGTGTAATAAAAAGGACTAAAATACGCTCTCTTTTTACTATTCGATCACGTTACTTAGGTATGTTTAATTAAGATATTTTTTAGGAAGGAAATCTAAATATAGGTAGGTATTAAACAAAACAGAGCATTTTAAATGGTTGGTGCGCGTGGACGTCTCAATTATTAGGACCGTACAGATATAGATACATATATACCGAGATAGATGCTCCTGATGAATGCGAGAAATTGCGGTCCCACTGAGATTTTAGTCTACAACCTACCACGCTGGCCCAATTCGAATTTAAAAGATTATCAGGACTTTACTAATCGGACTATACTTTAATGAGCTCGGTGGTCAACAAACAGATAGCACTAGTGGTTGTAATGGGTACGTCTCTCTTTTTCCGTCGATATATTCGTGGCTGGGCCGTGGAGGGGAGAAGAGTCTGTCAAGTCTTAATCATACAAAAATTGGAGCGTTATTCGAACATTTTACAAAATACTGGAGGTTCGGGCGTTATAGACTGCATCCTAGTCGGTGGCTACTGCGGTTTTTATCGCACTTTCGTAAATGCACCTGCTTTTGTTCCAAATTAATACATTTTGAGATACCTTTTACATTTTATTTTTTTGTTTTATTTTTAGAATGAGGGATAACAAACAGCCATATGGTAACAATATAGTGCGATGAAAAAGTTTTGGCCCATATTAATTTGGCCAGATCAGTTATTGATTTGAATGATAACAACGCGTTCGCTCAATGCTTATATTATGAGATTTCGAAACAGCATCCAAATAATAAAAAACCGGACAAGTGCGAGTCGGACTCGCCCACCGAAGGTTTCGTACAATTTTATAGGTGCATATTATAATTTTTTTTAATTTTTCGTCAAAAATAGAAAATTTTACATCATATAAATAATTAAAATCTGTTGAAACTTGTGCCAATAAAGCCCTTTCATACAATACCCTACATGACACGGTTAACTCAATCCAAAATTTGGACCGCCGTTCCTGGCATAAAGACCCTGTTATATAATGATTTAATTACAAATGTATAGTTTTCAGATTTTTCCCTATACTTGTAATTTAAGACGGTAATACTTGCCAAATTTTATAGTTCAAGGTCAACGGAAAATGTTCAATAAATTTTGATTCCCTTGAGGGTGTCAAAATATACGTTTTTTTGGGGCATAAACGGCCGTATGTATTTTTTAGGTTAACTTAGGAGTTTGACTTTTTCACAGCTTCAAGAGACTGTAGACTTGACGTATATCGTTTTAATTTCAACTCGATAGCTCCACGCGTCCTTGAGATAAACGGTCTTGACTGAAAGACAGACGGACAACAAAGTAATCCTTTAAGGGTTCCGTTTTTTTCCTTTTGACGTACGAAACCCTAAAAACGGCTAATTTAACAAGTCAGGCGTAAGTACCTATTATGAAATGTCCGGTGTAATGGCTGCCATGGCCTGCCAGGTCCACCCACAATCTCAGCCAATAAGTGCGAGCCACATTACCACATAACCACCCAGGACACCCGCTCGCGGCGGCAAACGCAGCCAAATTGCGCGACTTAGCAATTTGCGACAACCTGTAAGTCGGACTAATCACTACCTTTGGTGACTATGTACTGGTCGTATGTATAGTGAGCTAATAGGTGCAAGAAAAGATAAATGAGAGAAACGAGACGCGATGTGCGGACAAACACTAAGTATCTTTTATTTATTTTTTCATCCTGACAATTGCAGAACTAAATGAGTATCTTACAGTTAATTTTGTTTGTGAAAACTTTCCAATATTAGCAATTTTATGGTAACTAATAAAATGTCAAATAAAGATATAAAAGATTTAAAGATATGTTCGACTGAAAAAATACAAACTTATCCATAAAATAGTAACAACTCTCAAATCATAATTCAGTATGAACTGGCCAATAATGAGTGTATTGGATGTAAATCATACTTTGACTGAATGCCAAATCTATATTTACCCCGCTTTGGTATTTTAATTCAATACGTCTAGACCAGAACGTGTGGTAAATTTCTGCCGTCAGTTAGATAGATAGAAAAGAGTTATTATTTGTTCAAGATTTAAGAAATATTTATTTTGCGATTACAACGGAGGTTAAACAATTGCACTATTATCCCGCAGAAAACATTATATGGCACATAGCAATATTTTTTTTTGTTCAACAGATTATAGACAGTAAAGTAATTTCTTATTTTTTTGGTGCTTACCTATATTTCAATGTAAGCATCTAAAGCAGAAATAGCTTAAAACTTTAGTACAATGTCAAACCATACTGCATTTATATATAAGGCTGCACGAGCGCGATCGTTCCGAGTGAGTTGTTGTTACATGGTACTACGAGTATGCTACTTCTGAAGCCGACTGTAATTTATATTGCAATTATTTAAGTACCTATTCACTTGTCAATAACATCTATCAAAATAAAGAGGTATAAGTTACTGCTGGTGGTGTAATTGTAGAACTCTTTCCAAGTGTACGTTAACACACCAAACCATTTAGAAATACCTTCATCGCACACTTTTACCAGTGAACTAAATATCCTCAAGTATATGCAACATCTATTTCCACACACCGAAGCGGTCAGCTTGAGTAAATACTCCAGCTAAATGCTAAAGCGACCCCACTGCAGCGGCCGTCCTATCATCTCCCGGTCATTAGAGCTTGTCCCCAGGCGAGGTGGCCTGTAATTCTGTCCACAAATGATATTAATCACTCGTATCGTTCGGAATGTCATTTTGTAAATCACCCCCGGCTTATTATAAGTCGTGTAATTGGAGTGGATCACGCACTGCTGGAATGTCGGGACTCGTTATGGCCTAAGATCGACGCTCCACGTTCAGTACTGGAAGTTACTGTCAATGTGTTTCATCATTCTGTGATCTATAAAGAAATAGAAATAAGTTTATTAATCAAATAAGTACTAATAATTACAGAGATACTAGTGGTCCCCACACTAGTGTATACCGTAAAATGGGGTGACTTTGATCAATTTTTAAATTGAAAGGCTTCTATTTCATCCAATTTACAATCTTTTTTTATTATTTTTATCAAAAATGTTGGCAAATCCTTTTGGAGAAAAAAAAATTAAATGTAGCCTATCAACTTTATACTAAAAAGGGGGTTGCTTTGATACCCGACGTTTTTATTATTGATGTCGAGACTAACTACAATTTGGAATTTAACACAAAAAAAAAATCTTTTGATAATGTATTTTAGGAATTATTGGGTTTTCAAATCTGTCGGGGCGTCTTTGACACAAGGCGCGAAGTTGATATTGGCATTTTGTGATAGCAAATAGTGGCATTTTAAGTAAAACTATGCATTTCTTATTAAAAATATTGTGTATTAATATTTTTTACTTGAGGTACGAACATAATAGGAACATGTGAATTAGTAAATTCATGTCTTAATAACTAAACAAAAAGTCTTAATAATTTCTTCTCTCTTCTAGTCTAAATGTATGGGATGTTATATGTTGAAGAAGCAGCAAAAATAGAGAGATCACCATCGGTGATCTTCGCAAGGGCCTCTTCAAGTGCCTCGTCTGTATAATTCTTATAGTTGCGACTTCCCGCAACTTTTTTGTATGTGCAAACCATCACTAGGAATCTAAAAAAAAAGTAGGGGTTACTTTGTAATTCAATACAATTTCAAGTATATCTCTAGAACAAAACCCATTGGGGCGATATTGATAACTATCAATGTCGCCCGTAGCTCTAGTCAAAGTAGCCCCCTGTAACAGATTTCGTTGTGCAATACTAAATGGCCGACTTAGGTAAAAAACAAAAACCTTTTTGATCATGCAAAGCATGTCAATATAACATGACCTTATTATCATTACTATGAATTTTATACTTACGGCCACACTTAAGAAGTTCTTTACACCACTTTTTTCACGAAAATTTAACTACAAGTTCGGGATTTTATTTTACATCGAAATTATTGTAGCGCGCTGTCGCTGACTTCTGCAAACAATGGCTGATCTGTCAAGGCAACCAACAGAACAAAAACAAAAAGGATACGTTCAAAACTTATTAAATTAGAATTTAAAAAGTGAAAAACAAAAGCTATCGTCAAAGTCTCCCCGTTATTCAAAGTCACCCCATTTTACGGTACCTGACCTGTGGGGGCCTTACAACCATCTATTCACGAAAGGTGTTTTTTTCTCATCGGTATCAATATTGAATGTTATTATAGAATTATCTTATTATAAACTCATATCTTCTGCAACCTCCACAGTTATAAAAATGACGTTCGGAATGGGTTGTAGGTCAAAGTGCATATTAATTAAGTTTATTGAATAAAGTAATTTAAGTTGACTTGATTATCGTAATTTTAAGTTCACGTACTGAAGTGTGTTACAATTTTATTTTACAAATTTTGATTTTCGTTATCGTTGTCAAATGAGGAATAAGTTAATAACCTATTTAAGTACAAGGCACTCTGAGTGTTTCATCAAACTAAAAGTTGAAACCTATTACAAGTAAGTTTGAGCAAATCTATTATGTACAAGAGTGCGGTCAGTTTAAAAGCTGATAATAACTCTTGCGAATTTTTTTATTATCAATTACGAGTAACCGGTAATCATCTCGAAACTGGAAACTCTAAATCAGCTTATAGGGTACATAACTAATAGTAAATGTTATATAAATTTTAATTTTAAGATCACAGTAATAAACGCATATAAAATAAGCTCTCCATTCACATAAAACAAAATAAAACAAACTCTACGCATGTTGTAAAAACAGCGTCAAACAAATTAATAAAAGCCGGACGGCCGAGAGGTGTTACTGTTTGTCCTCCACATTTAAAAATAAACGATGTATTAATGGATCTAAGTAGCCTTTCAAAAATCAATTAGGCAGCCCATTTAAATCGTTAATCAATGTGAGTACGTGACCCACAATCACTCTCGCTTTCACGGGCGGGCAGACAGGCTGACGCCAAGGAACACACCATTCTTCCAAGAAAGCTATTAAAGAAACTGGTTCTAAAAATTGAATCGATAAAGGCATTGTCGATACAACTTTGATATGTTGACGAAGGAGCGTCGTCGGCTTGGTGGTTAGCTTGTAGTATTTAGTTAATATCGTAAAAACAAGGTTTCTTTTGAAATAGATTGCATTAGTGTCATCATTGTTTCGCGTAGCGGTGAAAGAATACACCCCCCCCCCCCCTCTCTTCCCTTGGGTGTCGTAAAAGGCGACTAACGAATAAAAGACTAAGAACACATACATCCATCATAATAGAGCGGCGATGGGCTCACCACCTGTCACGCTGAGCACATGTGCGGTCGCTATGTGGTGAAAAGTGGACTATGGTATATTGCTTTTGCTGTCCTCATTACCTAGTCTCTAACTAGCATTTCGGGGGTAATAGTCGCGATTATATAATCGTAGTAAGATAGATAAAGCCGTAATATAGTTATATCCCTAGGGATATAATTATATACTATAACATAATATAGTTATACCTACGAAAGCGATTCATTACTATCTTATTAGGAATATAATTATGATACGGTTCAAGTTTAGTGATATAATTATATTACTGGATTAAGTTTTAGGTTAGAAATTTATGACAAACGCGAAGCGCAGCGTACCGATTGGTTTGAATTTCGAGGTTATTTTTTTATAAGATAACAAAAATACTAGCTGCCTTACTCCTGTAGGTAATAATATGCATTGTTAGGTAGGTATTGTTGTCTCATAAAAAATATAATCTCTAAATTCAAGACAATCGCTACGTCGCGCTTCACGATTGTCTTTAATTTTTAACCTATCACGTGACCTACAGGAGTAGGACGATTGATGCCGACCGGACCGACTGACTGGATCAGGGAGCGACGTGCTGGGTTCACAAACAACGAAGCCCCCACCCTACACTACTACAATTATTTCACTAAAATTAATCAAGTAATATAATTATATCACTAAACTTGAACCGTATTACAATTATATTCCTAGTAAGATAGTAATAAATCGCTTTCGTATAACTATGTTACGGTACATAATTATATCCCTAGGGATATAACTATTTTACGGCCATATCATGCTGAGCTGGCCTAATGTGGATTGATGAGTTTCAATGACTGTTATATTAAGACAATAATGTCGGGACCAAAGTATTAACCGCCTCTGTGGTCTAGTGGCTAAGCTACCGGTTTCAGACCCAGAGGTCCCGGGTTCGATTCCCAGCGGGGGGTACATCTTTGTGTGCTCGGTTTGGTTGGTGGTAGGGCTGTTAAGTCCACCTGGCTAGCTACCACCATCTTATCTAAGTCTGTCGCCATAACAACGATGTTTATAACATTGTTGAGTTCCGGCAGTTTGAGATAAGATAGCCACTTCCTCAGTGGTTGAGGATTCCGGGTGAAGCGCGCTCCTACCTTCGGCCTTATCGTCACTTACCATCAGGTGAGATGAAAGCCCTTACCCGTTGCCAATATAAAAAAAATTACTTATACTAGTTAGTGCCGGTTTCGATGAAAAATAATAATGAACAAATTATTCACAACCCTATTGTGTGCACTAAGAAGGGTGATATATAATCACCACTATTATCCCCAAAGGGTTAGTCAGGGACTAGGCAATGAGGACCGCAGAAGCAGTCCTCTGCCATAGTCCACTTTTAACCAAATAGTGACTGCACATATGCTTAGCGTAACAGGTGGTGAGACCATCGCCGCTCTTTGCTGTTGGAAGTATGTGCAGTCTTTAGTCTGTTAGTCGCCTTTTACGACACCCAAGGGAAGAGAGGGGGTGGTAGTATTCTTTCACCGCTACGAGACACGGTTACTAAGAAGGGTGATTAATTAATTTATAATTAATTTATATTTAATTTATAATTAATTTATAATTCTTAATCGAATTTGACCCTAATACTCGTATAGATGTTGCTGCTCTATTATGCTCTTTAATTTTTAAAGTAAACAAATATTATTTTTCCAACTGAACTACTGACAAAGACTTTATTCAAAGTCTGTCTTTTGATTTCAAAGTAAAACAATGTTAAGATGAAACAGTACAAAACCATAGATGTAAAGAAAAGAGTCTTAGATTTAAGTACAAAACAGATTTTGTTACTAGACAGATCCAGTAGGATGAGTAACCTTCGGTGGTGGGTTCTCTAATCCACGACGTATTTTTCATACACTATTTACAGTCAGTAACAGCTAAATCTAAAATTTAAACATCGATATTTCTTAAGATGACGATGATTCAAAAGTACATTAAGAAACTACGCAATATTAATGAGTACTTCAATCAATGACAATAAGTACCTACTTATGATTACCTAATCATATGCAAAAAACGATTGGTGTTCTTACGATTGTCTGCAGTTAGATTTCTCACAACAGTTTCTATCGTCGATTCTATTAGCAACATTCAATCAACTGTCATTAAGAAAAAACTTAATAAAGTTAGCTATAACACGTATCTATCAAGATATCAATAGACACTTAAAATTTTACAAAATTATAATCATTTTTCTTTTTACAAGATGATGCGAACTCTATACTTTGTAATCAAGCTCTATGTATATTTATTTTTGCTACTGGCGATGGCGTTTGATTATTTTATTTAGACACTCCAATTTTAGTGTTCATGATAATTTCAATAATGTTACTAAAGCATTCATCATCGCATAAACATGACTGATGTTATCTATCTATTCTATTCTATCATCCTACAACAACAACTGGTAATCCCTTGGTTCCCAGTTCAATAAGCATTTTCTAACATGGAGCTAAGTTACTCTTTAATTTCTGGAGTAATTTTCTTTTATTTTTCAACCATGACTCTGCTGCTGCTAAAGTTGCTTTACTTGCACGGTTAAAACGCCAACAACCTTTCAATAAAGTTATACTTTTGTAAACTTGAAAATAATTTATCACTTTTTAAAAGATCCTGGGCTCGTTTACTGGGGTAGTTAGCGAAATAGGACATGCCTGGTTTTTACGAGTACTGGGAAATTCTTCCCTAGGTGCGATGAATCTATGTGACAAAAAACTGGCCAAGCGTACGCATATTTTAAATGTAGGAGTTCTCGACTAATATAACTTTTGAAATTTTGCTATTCTTTTGGTATTAAACTCACTAACACACTGGGTCAATTTGGCGGGCTATGGTAGCTTGACATCCCAGCACAGGGACGTTTATGTAAGGTGATGATGATGGCTTAGATTAAATCAAAATAGCGGAAGATACGGCACGTCCTTCAAATCGTCAACTGAAAACGGTTTACAGCTACACTGGTGTGCGTCAGAGTCCATCCGCCTGCCCTGTGACTAAGTGAAATTAGGCGACGGGGACCTGATTTATGCGGTCCATGCGCTAGAGGCGAGTCACCTATCTTCCGCTATTTTGATTTAATCTGTGTATAGGTAAATGAAGGTAAAAAAAGTAAGTGTTACTCGGGATTAGAAAAACAGCTGGATAGTAGTAATGCTATATTTCGACTCCTCGCAGACACACGTACAAGGCAACCCTACCTTGCAATATTATTATTCTGTACCTACATGACTACAGAAAATTAAAACTTTGCAAGTATTACTAGGAATGGGAATAGAATGGATGTTATATGCTATCAAAATTATGTTAAGGTAATAAATAATAATAATTTCACAACTGTAACACCAATCATTCAGCCCCAAACTGAGCATAGCCCGAACTATGGTAACTGAATAACGGATAAACATATAAATACTAATAAACATCCATGACTCGGTCACAAATGCTCGTGCTCACCACTCAAACATTTGCCCCTATCGGGATTCGAACCTGGGACCGTGGGTTGCGTAGTCAGGGTCGCTGACCACTCGACCACCCGGCCCTCGAAGATGTGTCACAATAATGATTCAAATCAGGAAATTCCTGTATGTACTAATATAAAAAAACGAAAATTGTTATATTCTATTCTACTACTTCTACACGCATATTGTCTATTATATTGTATGCATTGATTTATTCTAATCAAATGTGCCAAGAATAAACCTTAAATTTAAAAAAATATACCTATCAATAATTCAAATAATTAGCGATTAAATAATTTAATAAAGCAACTACGCTCAAATAATCACATTAATCAACTAATATTATAAAGGCGAAAGTTTGGTAGTGTGTATGTTTGTTACTCTTTCACGTAAAAACTACTGAATGGATTTGGATGAATTCTGCATACAGATAGTTTTTAACCTGGATTAACACATAGGATACTTTTTATCCCGATATTCGCACGGGAACGGGAACCACGGGAACCACGCGGGTGACACCGCGAGCGGCCGCTCGTAATTAATAAACCTACAAAAATTATAAACTTTACAGCAGCAGACTGCTTTTGCGGTCCGCATTGCCTAGTCTCTGACATTTGTAAAAGTATTTATGTATTTGTGAATTTGTATATGTATTTTTTGTTTTTGTACTTATGTTTATTTCCATGTTAAAAATTACATTATCAAAAAAAAAAAAAATTACCATGTTATCTCTGCCACCACCCTATGGTTGACTGGTAGAGAATGCCTCAGGCACTAAGTCTTAATAGTATATTGTAACTTATGTATGATAAAAAACACGAGCACATTCAAAATTTGAACCCACCACGGGACCCCTAAAAAGCACGAACCATTAAAAACGAAGCTGCCGAGAACACAGACCGGGAATAGTTCGGCACTACTCAATAGTAAATAGGTATTTAATTAGGTCACTGTATACGGGTTTTTGTTAGTCCAATTATGGGCATTGAAGTTAACGAGGGGACATTAACGGGGTAATCAGAGCTGTCCGAGATCGAAAGTGTGTGAATCGAGCTTATTCTGTGGTTTTTTCTGCCGCCCCCATTTGGTACGAACAATGTTGATTGCGCGGGCGCATTGACATGCATCGACTGACGCCGGGATCGCCTTTTCGATGAAGTGCTGCTGTGGTTCCAGTAATAATGGTAGATGCGTGCGTTCGTGTTCGGTGCTTCTCCATGCTAAAGGTGCGTATTAAAAAGTTTATCGCTACATATTTCGGAGCTGGAACTTTTTTGGTACCACTTACCTTCATGTAGGTATAATTTAACATGCATGGGAATAATCATGCAAATTTGCAGGCGTGCAGGTAAGATTTTTTTTTTAATAATAGAAGTAGGCAAACGAGCAGGCGGGTCACCTGATGGATAGTAATCTCCGCCGTCCATGGACACCAAAGACTACAAAGACTACAAAGGCTTAAACGATGTTTGCGCTTAGAGAATCGCACTACTGGCCTATGTGCTGTTGTTTATGTGGGAAAGCCTGTTCCCAGCCGTGGACCGTTTATAAGCCTTCGCTGAAAAAGCAAATCTTATTATTTTGTTTTTAAAAGGTATGGTGAACGTGACATCTTGCATGGTGGAGGAATTCTGTACAGAATTTATTTAGAATAAGCCAGAATAACGACCACCCCAATAAGCACCAATTTTTGTTACTTTGTTCCGGTCTAAGGGTCTTAGATCCAGTAAAATTGTAGACATAAGAACTGAAGATTTAGGGTTAACAACACGTGTTAAACCTAAAGTTTCAGGGGCTTTACCATCAACTCTTAGAACAGTAAGTATAACTTTAATCTTACTTTGCAAATTTTTATCTATTCCGTGCAAATTCCCATACGAATTTTGCATAATAGGTAACATTAAAGTAATACTGCTCTACGAAGTGACCCTGGTTACGTAATGGGGTTACGGTGTTACGTTTACTATCATCAGTTTGACGGCTCAGTAACTAAAAAACAAATATGATAATAAAAACACGTGTACCTTGCGGCCTTGAAAATACACAAAAACATATTGAAGTTTTTATTTTTTGTCGCTAAAGTCCAAAAAAACATTCTAACGTGCATGTTCGAACATAAACCAGTTCGTGATTAGGCTTTTTTTGTTTCTGTTACTTTTGCTGTATCATCTGCTCTAGACAGGTATAAAGAAGTAGACATAGTGTGCAAACTAATTATTTTGTATATTATTAATGTATTACGTAAGTATAGTATTATTTATTCAAGTGAATGATTTTGGACTGTATTATAGTGTGCCGATTTATTTTTCTCATTACGAAATTGAATTATTTTAAGAGGCATAATTATTTAGTACCTAATTAATGTTATGTAAAACTAGAAGAGAGGTTTTCTCTCAATGCTTTTGTACTATTTTGGTAATATTTAATACATTATGCTCTTTAAAAAAACGAATGACTTTATGCAGTTAAATAGAAGTAAAACCAACAATATAAATAAAAATAAGAACCAAAATTTTGTCGTTGCAACACAATCCATAACAAAGAATTTCTCCATTTTAAATTACATTCTACTAACTACCTGCATGTAACTACTATAAACGGCAGTAGGATGTATATTTGTATGTATGTACATAGGTCACACTAAAAGTTTCCGGAACTGGCCACTTACATAAACAATATTTAAAAAGTAATTACATCATTTGAAAATGGAACTCTTTGGCTGAAGAATGCAGTTTGTTTCATCTGACTGTCAATTACTTTTACACTGTGGCGTTATTAAAAAAAATGCGTGTCTACATTAACATGGATTTAACTCGGGAAAATTTTCGTAGTATGATTTTCTACGGTTGTAAGTGTAATTTGACAGCTCAACAGAGCATCTCTTGGCTTCAATCTGCTTTAGGCGATGAAACACCATGCAAGACGACTATTGATAGCTGATTTGCAGAATTCAAGCGCGGTCGCCCGTCCACCACTGTGAACAACAAAAACATCGATGCTGTGCGCCGTATGATTGAAACAGACAAGCATGTGACCTACCATGAGATTTGCGCATCCATAGACATAGGCATGAGTCAAATACAATCAATCCTACACAAACATTTGGGTGTGAGAAAGCTGTGCTCGTGGTAGATCCCACACAATTTGACCGAGGCTCAAAAAACAGACCGCGTCACTTGGTGCAGTGCCATGCTTACTAGATTCAACGAAGGTGCGTCAAATTTGGTGTGAGACATAGTAACAGGTGACGAAACATGGATTTATTGCTACGATCCCAAAACAAAGCAGCAATCGAGCGTATGGGTCTTTCAAGATGAGCCGAAACCAACTAAAGCGGCGCGCGTGAAAAGTGCATCCAAGCGGATGATTGCTTCTTTTTTTAATAAAACTGCACACGTGGCTACTGTTGCTATAGAAAATCGTCGTACCGTGAATAGTGACTGGTACACGACCATTTGTTTGCCGGAAATTATTGACGAACTCCGTAAAAATAACTGTAAACGCCGTGTCATCTTGCACCACGACAATGATAGTTCCCACACGGCAAGACAGACAAACAAATTTTTGAAGTTGGAAAACGTAGAACATAAGAGCCATCCTACATACAGTCCCGACCTGGCACCTTGTCACTTTTTTCTGTTCTCAAAAACTAAGAACCAATTACGCGGTCAACGATTTTCATCACCAGAAGAGGCTGTCGAAGAGTACGAAAAACACGTTTCTGAGGTCACCACGGAGGAGTGGCACAAAAGTTTTCAAAATTGGTTTAATCAAATGAAAAAGTGCATTTACGCAAAGGGAGAATAATATTTTGAGAAACAATAAATTCATTTATGACCTTTAATAGTATTTTTTTCTTATTCATTCCGGAAACTTTTAGTGCGCACCACGTATAAGAAAAGATTAAAGTCAGTGCACTAAATTGTACTAATTAGAGGT
Organism: Scoparia ambigualis; assembly: GCA_963921215.1. Taxonomy (NCBI): domain Eukaryota; kingdom Metazoa; phylum Arthropoda; class Insecta; order Lepidoptera; family Crambidae; genus Scoparia; species Scoparia ambigualis. The sequence goes on along the minus strand of OY992522.1, from coordinate 22,799,603 downwards.
GTTCTAATTTAAATGATATTTTTTTATTCGTAAATGAAATATTTCCGCCAACCTAACCCCCGGTTCCACGTTAACCTGAAAGGCCGAGTGATAGCCATCAACCCATTTTGCAGTGACCCCGTTTGAGCCCCGGTCGCGTCGCGTGACTTATCGGCCAGTAGATTAGCCACCGCCAATTAGAATTACGTGGCATTTGACAGGTAGGTTAACTTTTTCTAGATTTATGCTGGTACTTTGATGAGTTTGGAGCATGGATGCACGAATATACTTATCTCTAAAAATTGTAGTTATGTTTTTTTATTGTCTTCAGGCTGAGGAGTCTGCCTGGATTGCAGAAAATTAGTCTCGTCAACGATAATATCTCTGACTATTTTTCGCATTCTGGATAGGTCGCGTACGATCTTAAGGCCTGATGGTTCAATTTATTCCTTCATGTTTATACTTGTTCTTCTAATGTAAAGGAGGAAAAATGACTTCCGCCCATTCGTGATTAGAACGACGATATGTGCGCGGCTGCCGCAGCCTTAAGTTCTTATTACTATTATTTTCTTATTACATACTATTATTAATAAAGGCAATTAATCTATTTAAGGTCAGACAGAGGTGCTCTCTCAGATTATGTTATCTATACGAGTACTATTGTGCTAATAAGATGGTGGTCTTTATAGTAACCGTTCAGATACCTACCGACACCGGTCACATAAGAAACTGTTATTTCGGTAAATGATTATTTGGAGATTCAGATACTTTTAAACGAAAACAGCTTTGAACAAACACGTAATCGTTCTATTTTATAATTAATAATATAATTAGGTATACCTAGTTATAAAACTTATTCTTCTGCTCTGCTATTCTTTATGAAGAAACACTTGAGTAAATAAGAAAGAATTATGAATGGAGACGTGTTCGTTTTAAGTATCTACTTATCAATACAGTAATAATTTTAAATATTTTTTTAGGTAAGTCGTTATTTTTTATATTATGCTAAATTAACGTTACCTTATAAAACTGTGACGTTACTCATGGTTTTGTTCGTTTAAGATAAGCATACAGACTGAAAAATTAGTATGAAAGCATCTACTGATAATTTTTCATACTGCTACTTTAACAACCTTGCGCGCGGCCTTGTAAGGCCTCTGCTTTGTATTATGTATTATCGCCTAGTATACGAGTAACTCACTCTACTTGATACTTGACATGAAATTTATAAAATTATACAGTTTGCAGAAAAATAATGGTCTCAAAAAGACACTTAATGTGTCTTATCATTAGCTATAGAAAGAATAATAATAAAGTGAGCTTGTTTATTTATTCCGTTTCACGCTGAAACTGCTAAACTGATTTTGATATATTATGGTATCGAGATAGATAGGGCCCTGAAAATGTTAAGGCTTCTTTTTCCCGCGAAAATTTAACAAGCATATTATGAAGTGAACTCAGGGCTTGTTACCGGTACCTAAAAAAGATACCAGATTAATAAAGGTAAATACCGACATTTCCCATAATGATACCTAGGTATCAGTATTTAATAATATACAGGATGATCAATCCAAATGGGTCAGTAGGGAGAAATCAAAAACTATAAGAGATAGGGAAATCTGCTCTTAGGAACCATGGCGTCGATTTTAGATTTAATGACAACTGCTCAAATTTTTTTTTGTTAAATCTCATACGTACACAAAAAATAAATTCTGCAAGTTTATTCGTTGTTATTGTTGATGGTATGATTAATAAGTCATACGGAGCACGTTTTTAATGGAATCTTGTTTAAATATTTGGAAGAAATCCCAAAAATAAGATAATTAACTATGTGAGCATAAATACCAAATTTGCCTAAGAAATATTGTGTAACCTTATAAAGAAATGAGGATGGATACATACATAGGCCGGGCCCCATCAAATGGCCCACGAGATCGCCTGATATCCTCACTTTCTTTTTCCTATGAGGTTATATGTTAAAGATAAAATTTAGAAGTTATAACAACAGTCTTTACAAATGTCTTAAGATCTTTTTTACATCTTGGCTGTGATTTTTGCGTAAAAAATAAATTTTTGCATAAAAATTTTGGTTTTCTTGATCTCAGAAAATAAAATACATTAACAATTTTGACTTATTGAATGGTGTAGAATAGCTATTGGCATAGTTTTTTAGCGACCTCGCTTTTTGTAAATTTTGCTTAACTTTGTAATTAAACCCAAAATTGCAGAGAATGATTTTTATAAAATGCGCGAAGGCGCTTTTTTAAGCTCCTAGATTGAACTGTATTCTCTGATTAAAATATAATCTCTTTTAAAGTCGTATACTTTGTAGCGGCCTCGGAATTTTTAGATATCATTGATTTTATATAGAAAAATTATTATTATTATAAAATGTCGATAAAAACGATAAATACAACTGCAAAATTACTACAAAATGCGATGCGCCGGCCGTCCGAACTCAGCTTATTTTCGCAGAGTGGAGCTTTGTGATATTTAGAATTAATTTATTATCCTGTTTCGATAAAAACGATAAATACAACTGGAAAACTATTACAAAATACGAAAATGGTCAATTTTTCGCAAAAATCACAGAGATGTAATATTCCTCTTAACACAGATGTATCCAACAAAAATACGAAACGCTATAAGTATTACATTCGTTACCCAAGAGAATTAATTTTTGCATCCAGGAAAATGGCTACTACTTTGAACATTTACCGTATAAATTCAAAATTTCTTTATTCAATAAACTTAAAATAAGCATTTTGAATCGTCTAAATTTATTTGGATGGATGGGCAGCCGCCCACCCACCCCACCCACCCAACCACATATAAATATAAATATCAAATATTTTGGGATTTCTTTCAATGATATAATCAAGATTTCATTAAAAATATGTTCCTTGTGACTTATTATTCATACCATCAACAATAACAACAAATAAACTTGCAGAATTTATAACTTTATTTATAGAGATAGAGACCGCGGGTTCGATGCCCGGTTACGTATGAGATTTAACAAAAAAAATGATTACATTTGTTATTAAAATTACAGATTTCCTTAACTCAAGTTTTTGATTTATCCCTGCTGACCCATTTGGATTGATTACCCTGTATTATGAAAAATGTAATACTTACCGATATTTTACCTATAAGTATCGGTATTCTATCAAATACCCTTATTTTACCTTTAGGTAAGTAACGATATCAATAAAAGTTGATGCGACAGCCAGGTAGTCAATTTAAGGTTTGCTAAAGGCCTTCACAGACGGCAAAAGAAAATAATAATAATAATAATGTAAAGATGTATATTATAGCACGATACATCTCACTACATCTTTTCATAGAAATTGTCAGGTGACCACACACGACAGCTATAATGTATATTATAGCTTTCTTGTTAAATCCCGAGATGTAAATATACATTATAGCTGCCGTCTGTGAAGGTCTTAAATGTCATTTCGTTATATAAATCAATCCCATACACTTATCATTCTATTCTACAAGCCTTTATGCCACTTGTCTAGTGCCTCTGTGCATAGTGTGCAGTACCCCAAGCACGAACCATTATGGTACTAGTTTAAGGTAATCGTATTATTTTGTATGAAATAGGTTTAGTAACTTTATGGTTTTTATACAAAATAATACGATTACGATTACCTTAACTATTACCATAATGGTTCGTGCTTGGGGTACTGTGCACTGCATGAGCGACTTTGTTGCTTTATACCTGCCTAACAGATTTATTGCAAGTTTTAAAGAAGACGCGATTGGTGTTTTATTTTAAAACAATAGGAAGAAAAAAGATATAACGTGTTTATTTACTTTGAAATAAGTGAAAAGAGTCAAAGTACATAAAGATGGTATAGGTACAGGAGTAATAACGCCTGTTGAAAATGTTAAGTTTGTCCTTTTAGCAAACTCTCTTATTATAAAAATAAATGTTTCTTATGCCAGTTTTCAAAGCTAAAGCCCTTTTTATTCACTCGTTTCTGATTAGCAGATTTCCACAAAGTTATGAGGTTAATACCTTAATTGATCATTACGATTGACCAGCGCGCGGGCGTGTATCAAGACTATTAAGTCACGGTATTCGTCATGCATTAAAATAGCCGACACGGAATGTTACTCTGGCTTTGAACAAGATTTGTTTATACAAACTTTTTTTAGAGAAAGAGTTATTTTAGAACTTAGCTGTAAGAGCAATAAAACATTAATAGATTATTTTTAAATAAACTTCTATAGATTAGAATCATTGGCTGTAAAATGAATGAATTAATGTAGAATGAGTGAATTACTGTAGGCGAATAAACTACAGGGACGAGGAGGAATATTTGACTTAGAAGTAAATGGATATTTTATATTAATAATTTATCAAAGTTTTACTCAAAAACATTTACGTTTTAACTAACATATAAATATAACAATTAAATATTAAAAGATTAATTAGCACCATCTTTAAACAGTCAAATCTCTATGATTTCTCTATCTCCTATGATAACTCTACAAACGATAACATAAAAATATCTCTAGATACATTTTTATAAGTTACTAAGTACATAAAAATTAAACTGTTGGTTGCTAGCTATATTACTAATCTTCGCGCATAATACACATTATTTAAAACTGTAAAAATCCGAAAGATCAAACTAAACCTTCATTCAATAGATATTTCATAGTTTGAATACGTAAATCAAGGCCACAGCTTAACCTTAATGCTGTCACCTAATCTAGGAGAGTATACCGAATAATGGGCTATATGCCGCCTCACGAAAATAGATCGAATTCGCTACGTAGCCGCGTCTAGCCGCTATACCGGTAGTTTCCGAGCGAAAGTCACAACAGACCAACGTTACGCAATAAGTGCGAACCATCTGTTCATACACAGTACACGGCCGAAGACAATAAGACTGGATTCGGCGCCGCTATTTTACTTATTGTGCCTGGTTATGAGATATAGTTGTGTGTAAATTACGGCTACATGTTAGTGTTGCTTCGATAACAACCGACATAAGACGTGTAGTTCCGTCATTCGGTTATTTGGCGCTACCTTTTTTGTGAGCGCTTCGAGTCGCGACTGTGTTGTTGTGGGACTATTGTGGGTGAACTCCGGGATAGTTAAGGCTGTGTGTGTCGCCACCACGTGCTTCTGTCATCCTGTTATCAGTCAGCAGGCCGATAAGAACATTGCGTTCGCGATCCTCGAATAGTTTTGTGAAAGCCGTTGTACCACAACGGTGAAACATGCAAGACTTTGTAATCGATATTGAGTGTAATTTGGTTTATGAGAACTGAAGGAAGGAAACGCCCATTCGTATGTTTTTTAGTCGATACGCTCGTTGGATAATTTTAATTGTGTATTGAAACTGTCTTAAGTATCATCGTTTTTTGGAGCATCGTCGATTGTTGCTGGTTAGATAGCCTTCGTGGGTTTCTTTATTTTTTTATTAAATTAAGTTTATTTAAGATAAGTGCGTAGGTACTGGGATACGTAGTGTAGATTGCGTACATCAACGTTGACGTATTCGGTTGAAAATGGTTAGAGAAGAATCGACATTTTATCTGTGATGAAGATTTTAATTCATTGTGGGTTTTCAATGTTTTCATGTGAAAATTGCATTGCGTCATTAAAGGACTTACAATAAAATTAGAGCACCATTGACCTTGCTGTGGACATCAATAGAAGAAAAGAAAAGAATCAAACACTTAAAATCTGATAACGATCTTTTATGCAGCATTTATCATCAAAAACATCTCAGACCAAATAAAAAAATGTGGTCTAAGAATAACATATTCATTTTCCTCATCATTTCTAATTTCGAAACCGGTATTCTAACTCTATTTCACTGATAATTAATGACCTATAAGGCATCACAGTCGTTTCTTACATCATGTTTAATTAAAGAATTGGTGCTACGAAACAAAAAGTTATACCTTCTTAATAATAAGTCCGCCGCAGATTTTTAAATGAACGCCTCAGTTCACATAGGTATATTAGCACCACAGGTACGTAGGAGTAGGTAGGTAGATAATAATTCCATGCTCATAAATAAAATCTATTGCGAATGTCGCGATTGTTTTTCAACATCACGTCTGCATATTATTACTTGATTATTCATACAAAACTTACTATTGATAATATGATAGCATTGTTTGTATTTAAGCGAATAAACGACCAACCAGCGCGGTGGCCTAATGGCCCAACCTCCTCACGTGGGATAAGGCCTATGCCCAGCAGTGGGGCGATTATAGGCTGGTTATGATGATGATGATGATAAAGCGAATAAAAAGAGGAGCTGACTTGTGCGTTCGCGCTGTTTTCTTGCAAATTTAACAAACTTCCGCAGTGTTGAGTGGCCAATTTAAAAAATCTATAATTTTGTAATATTAGTTTCTTTTGCGTTAATAATGTTCGAAGATTACGAAACGTTGAAAAAAATTTACTTCCCACTTTAGTAACTTTTTTATCGCTTTTTAATCTATAATTCCTTGATGCTTGAAGTCACGTTAAACATGCGTAAAATGACATCCATTAAAACGCTTCAAGCAGGCCAAGCGTTGAGCTGTTTATTATATTATGTATCATTGTTTTTCTTTCTATTTCTTTTTTGTGACAGTCAATAAATGGTTTTTCTTCTTTCTTCTTCTTCTTCTTCATAGATGTAAGTACATTATCATAAAAGTTCGTTCGTAGAAGCCTACTCTCTACCTTTTGGGGGACGCAACGTATCCGCGTTTCCTCTGGCGGGGTGGTGATTGCTTCCCATCCCTCCGCGCGTACAGCGGTGCAAAGCGTCAATGTGTGATAACACCCACTATTTTTTTTGTATTAACTTGGATAGATCGTAAATTGCTACATTTTATAGGAAGTACATTAAAATTGTAACATTACTTAATAGATTGTGTTGTGTGCATTAGGGTTGTGTGATGTGAAGTTTAATATATTATTGTTTGTTTGTGTTATGTGTGTATGTGCAAAAAGTATGCTTGCCTGCAGTTAACTGTAAGTTTAAATGTTGTTTTTCTCTGTAAGTGAATTATTGTAAAATTCTTAAGAGAAATAACTTCTTTAACCGTAACTGATAGTGATAATATGTGCGCTCGTTCGCCACGACCTGTTGTGGTAATGATGATCAAAGTACCTATGCATTTGTTTTTGCATGATTCTTTGCAACGCGTTTAACATATTTTTGTGTCAGTTTGCGTAATAAGTAGGACGTGGAATAGTATATAATGAACATATTATATACTAATATATTTTACTCGTTAAATTTTAATAACGTTTTATAAACAACAGTTTATAAAACTTTACCAGAATACGAGTAAAATACAAACATCGTTAGTCGGGTTTTTTTAATTTAATAACTGATTAGTAAGTCAAATAGAAACGTTTTATCAACGCTGGATGCTCTTGATTACCTTTATCTTAAGTAGAGGTAAGTTTCATCGTTTTGCTATCTTTGAATGTTGATAACGTGATAATAACAAGGTCATGTCACAGTTTAACTATTTCCTCGTGGCTTCGTTTGTTATTGCATTTAGGTTGCGTACCTACTACATTTTTGCAGTTTTGTGTGGAACAGCTGTTGTTTTTCGCCATTTCAGTTGCTCCTATACAAATAGTTGTTGTTTGTACCTAATAAAATATATACATATATATAATCACGACTATTATTCCAGAAGGGTTAGTCAGAGACTAGAAAATGAAGACAGTAAAAGCTGTCCTCTACCATAGTCCACTTTTCACGAAATATCGACTGCACATATACTCAGCGGGACAGGTGGTGAGCCCATCGCCGCTATTGGATGTATATGTGCAGACACACGTTACGACACGCAAGGGAAGAGAGGGGGTGGATGTATTCTTTTACCGCTACGCGATACTTTTAAAAATAATAATCCTCATGTATTTAAAAAGTAAGTAAGTAATTGACAAGGCCAAACACTGGTACCGCGTTCACCTGGACTTTCAACCGTACTATGGACCTGTATATAGTAAAAAAACGAACGAAACGAACGATGTGACGAATACATCAGTTTCAGCAAAATATTTCATTAGAGAAAATTCTTTTGTTAAATAATTTTTGGACTCTTCTTCAGTTGGTATAAGATGTCTGTGATTTTTGGAAACCAGTATAAACACATAGAAAACACCAGATATTAAACCTGTTAGAAACAATGAATTAGTACAATATTTAAATACATTACTTGTTTGTTTGACGTCAATTCATTTGGATGCATAATTAATAATGTATAGCAAGAGAACTTTTAATCGAAAAGAACTGACTAGAAACTCAAATGGCTTTTTTAACTTAGAACAACTTGTTTTATTGATTTGTGGACTGACGACCTCCGTTGAGCGGTAGCACGCCCGCCGCATTTCTGAGGTCCTGGGTTCGTTGGGATATGACTACTTAATTCATCTTCTTTTTCTTCCTGCCCAGGTACCATTTTATTTGGGTCGGCGCAAATGTTTTTACCTTCCATTCTTCTCTATCAGCCGTCATCTGAGCAGTCACTCCTTCATCATCAGCCTATAAACGTCCCACTGCTGGGCACAGGCCTCCCACGTGGACAATAGCACGTGGGGATATTGGGCCATAACCCCACCACGCGGGTTGGTGGGTTTTAACGACTGCAACAGCAACCGGGACCAACGGCTTAACTTGCCTTCCGAAGCACGTCACTCCTTCATTATTTATATATCATCTCTTGCAATCCATCCACCTTTTCTTGGATCTCCCTCTCCCCCTCCATTAACCGACATTTCCATTCATCTCTCTTTTAGTTACATGCGTTTCATTCCTTTTCGTCACATGCCCCTAGGACAATAAACGACTTTTATCTTTTCTGTCACTGGTGCTACTTCCAAACTTCTTTTGACGTTTCCTTACTTTATATTGTTACTTGTGCGGACGTATAATTTGCTGTTTGGTGTTATTTTAAGTTTTTATTATGTATGTAAGTGTGTATTTGTAAGTATGGATGGATGTTTGTTACTCTTTCACGTAAAAACTACTAAATGGATTTGGATGAAATTTGGCATTCAGATAGTTTATAACCTGGATTAACACATAGGATACTTTTTATCCCGATATTCTCACGGAAACGGGAACCACGCGGGTGAAACCGCAAGCGGCTGCTAGTAAATAATAAATAAATAAATATGATACAGCGGCCCGCCCGTGACTACGTCCGCGTGGACCCCTTACCCCATGACGAGTTTCTAAAAATTTTCATTCATACAAATTTTGTCCTGGCAATTACAAACACAACAAAACAGAATTAGCCAAATGGTTGCAGCCGTTCTGAAGTGATGGGCGTACAAACATTTCGGCAATTAAATTTAGATTATTTTATTAACAAGCGGCCGCTCGCGGTTTCACCTGCGTGGTTCCCGTTCACGTAGAAATATCGGGATAAAAAGTATCCCATGTATTAATCTATGTTATAAACTATCTGTATGCCGAATTTCATCCAAATCCATTTAGTAATTTTTACGTGAAAGAGTAACAAACATCCATCTATACGTTCCCGTAGAAATATCTGGATAAAAAGTATCCTATGTGTTAATCCAGGTTATAAACTATCTGTATGCCGAATGTCATCCAAATCCATTCAGTAGTTTTTATGTGAAAGAGTAACAAATTTCCATCCATATTTACAAACTTTCGCGTTTTCGCGTCATAATATTAGTAGGATATAGATTTACTTAGGGATTTGACTACTAAAACGTTAAAATAAAGTAAACTTTTTTAGATATTTTTTAATAAATATTAGTATTCTATTAAATTTATTGTCAAGAAACTGCTTGGTTGATGTTACTTTTAATAACAAGGAGTGCAGGCTAAAAGAAATACAGATATTCCACTCGTGAATTCCTTGTCTTTTGAGGATTTGTTTATTCCTCAAAACTTGGATGGATTCTCTTTACAGTTAAGATTTAGCTTGAAATCAGAATAACATTTGTATTGTATCAAATGATACTAAATTGTTTATATACAACAATTTTTTACTTAAAATTAAACTAAATATGACAGTACCTACAATATTTCTATTCCAACGTACGTAAAATAATCCGTAACTAATCCACTAGTTGCATTACGGTAGTACTATTTAATTAGTTATTCTGTGGTTGCAGCATGCTTTATCAATGTGTAGCAATGTTTATTGTCCTATTATTACTACAGTTAATGCTTATTACGTAGCCAAGGTGACTGGTGTTATCCAATTCTACCTACTAGGCTTTGTTTGTATAAATGTTTATAAGCTAGCTTCCTATAATTCTGTCTATCGCAAGTTGTATACAGAAACAAAGTTTTTTAAAATAATTATCTCTCACAATTTATGAATATAAATATTAAAAATATATGGAATCACTAAAAAAGGGGGTGTTAGCTTCTTACTGGTGTTTCTTTTACGATATAACAGTATATAAAATTTGCAATTTGTATTATTATATGTACTTAAATAATGTAAAATTCATATTACCACGATTTTAAAGACTTTTGGCCTCCAATAAAAAGAGCCTCCATCAGTCGAATAGGATCCAATTTAGTAGAGTAGCGATAATTAATTCGATAGTTTGGTGATTTTATAATTCGTTGTAAAGTAGCGAAGCAATTAATGTACTCGCCTAATGCGAACCGAGTGACCGAGTACTAAGCGTAACGATTGGTTTCATCATAATCTAATGAGAAAAAGTACAGCCTGCATTCTGTCCTAATGCATGGCAAAGGCCTCATTGAAATCAAGTCATCGCTACAATATAAAGGTATTGGTTAATCAGCACTTTTAACAAATGCACGTTGGTGGTCATAAACCCGGGTAATGCATGGAAAAATCCGAAAACATACTTTTATTTTTATATTGAATTAAAAAATTTATAAGTTTATTATAAGTGCAGAAATATTCATTAATTATAAGAAAAAAACAAGAGTAACACCTTATATTAAAATTAAAATATTTACAAACTTACGAAAATAAATAGAAAACTATAAATAAAAGAATTCATTCCCATCAGGCAGAGTACACTAGCCGCATTGCCGCGCTGGATGACGAGGCTTAGACGTTGAACTTTTATTTATTGATTTATTTATTTGGACAACCAACAAAACATACACCTTACATGCTAACATTACATTTTATAATAATTAATAAAGCTACTGCTTTACTTACTTGAGAGAATTTGAAAAGTGATGTTGCACTGTTTTGTTTTATTTGCACTTATGCACGTTCACGAACACTTAACAGTAAATAATCCACCATTATTTCACTTATAGGCTGCAACGTAAAACATATTTAAAAAAAAATGGTAGGGAGCGGAAGGCGCCCGCTGACAAGTGAACATAACTATTTGTCTTAAATCTTAAGGATAACAAATAAGGTATAGGTATTAAGACATAAGTAAGCGTTTAATACTTAAAAATACAACCACAGCCCAACAGGTGGCCATCTAGCAAGACAATTATACTTATAGTTTTATTAGACAAAAACAGATATGCATTTAATCTGGTATGACGTCAAGGCTAGGAAAGCCAAAGCTGCTTTGAGGATCAGAATCAACATCAGTTCTAAAACAACGAGCCCGACTGGGATTCGAACCCGTTTGTCCGACCTGGCAATTAACCCCCCGATTATTGAGTCGAGCGATTGATCACCGAGGCGTTCTTATACATATACTTATACAACAAAACTATACTAAACGAATGAAACAGATACTTAACGAAATTGATCGCCTCTCGACCGACAATGAGAAATCAAACCTTTCTACTTGTACTAGTAAGCAATTGTAACCTTTTCCGTGGCTCCAGCGCCACCTACTCATATTGCGCTGCAGAAGTGTGCCAGGTCAAAGTGAAAGTCTTCACTAAACAGCCTCCGTTGATCGCTTTCATTTTTTTGTTTGTAAACATATATTATTCAACCGCAGACGGTGTAGTGGTTAGACCACCGGTGTTTCCAGCTTCGATTCTTAGCGAAGGCACACATGTACAACCATGAGCATCAAGAAGCTCTTCATACCGTTCTTCTTTTTTGTATGTTTATTAGAAATAAAACAATATTTTAACACACTCTTACAATATTTTAAGATTACATAAAATAATAATACTAATATCACAAATCAGTCAAGTTTTCCACCAAAATTTTGACATTGCTTGCAGGCAGTAAAAATATTTAAGTGTGAAAAAAAATCTAACTGAATTTTAGAAAGAGAGATAGTAGATTGTTATACAAGGAGCTAAAATTACCCATTATATATAAGGTAGTTTTGCTCCTGAGCTTTAGCGAGGGAGTTAATTGAAACCGAGTTTTAATGGGGTTTTAGCGCCGTATAATACACTCTACTTTTCATACGATTGCAAGAAAATAAAATAATCCAATACGAAAAAGTTTAATTTATTATAAATTAAATGTACGATTTGAACAATTCTGGATACTTAACGAGATATCTTTAATAATTAAATTTTGCATTCACAATGCTGTATAGATATAGGATAAAGTGTTTACTAGAAAAAAAGCAACCAGTCTCAGGAAGCTAGAATGTGATTCAAACCCATGACCTTTGGATTGTGAGGGTAGTCTTCACAGTGACGTAATACCGCTGGCTTGCAGCCACAGACCACTTATGGTCTGTGCTTGCAGCGTAAATCAAACTACTAGAAAAAATTCAATGAATCTTCTGGTGTCTCGGTAGCTTAGCGGTTAGAGCAGTGGACCGGCAATCCAAAGGTCATAGGTTCGAATCCCATTCGAGCTTCCTGAGACTGGTTGATATTTTTCTAGTAAACATTTTATCCTATATCTATACAGCATTGTGAATGCAAAATTTAATTATTAAAGATATCTCCGTTCCGTTTCCGTTTGATAGTTCAGAAAAAGTCATGACGTGCCCACTCCACTCGGCCGTAAATCTTGGTAGGCTTTGTCAATTTTTAGAAATTCTCCATTTTTAACGAATTTCCTCTTCTTATTTGTCTTCGTATTGGGCAGATTTATGGCATGAAGGTGGGTATCAGTTTCGACATCTTCCACTGTTATGTTAGCCAGTTCCATCCCTCTGCAGACACCGCTGATCCCAAAAGCTAGAGCAACATGTAAAACAAAAAATAAGTGTGTTAGATTAGAACTTTATTTTGGTTGGTATCTACCTAGCAATTTAGTTTGATGAAAATAATAGAAAACCAATTTTTGAAAACAAACCTTTGTTGCTAAGTATTTTTCATTTGGTGCCTTATTTACGAAATTCTTGATATCTGTCCTCCTGAAAACTTTGGATTTCTTGGCCTTGTGGATAATTTCTTGAGAAAAGCCGTCAAATTTATATATTTCTTTATATTTACATTATGTCCTATCTGTATAGTCGTATCGTAACATTGAATATGTGCTCCAAAGCGTTGAATTTTGATATTTTTTGGAAAGTTCATCAAAAGACGTACGAAAAACTCCGTCCGTATACCTAAGCGAATCTACTCGTTTTTCTGTCCTCCACTTCATAAACTTTTCGTAAGTAGGTATTTAACTTTGATTATATACATTTGATTTTAAACATGTCTAGATAGACCCTGGCCGTAAAAAAACGTAAAAAAATTTATAGGCCAAAATTGGCCTATCGCGCAATACTGGCGGTCAGTGTCATTGTGCCGTCAAACAGTGTTTACCTCTCGCGTTTCGGTGAAATTGTTCGTAAAATGACCGTTTGCTCAGTGAAATTCTGTCGAAACTACAAAGGAAAAATCTTTTCGAAAAGGAAAGTCACGTTTCATCAGTAAGTATCGATAAATTTTAATAAAAATTTAAAGTTTAACAATAATAACGGCCATGTATGCGTAGTGTTGCTGGTATCAAAATGTAGAATTCCCATTATTGGTGGCATAATATAAAAGGAGGTTTAAATATAATAAGTATGATAAAAAATACTCAGTCTTGTAAGTTAGTATTTATACATGGCCTTGTTTAAATAAAGTAAATATATTAAATATAATTATTATTGGAACACTTTCAAAGTTTTCCTTTTTTTAAACTGATGTCTGATTTAAAAGAGCGTGCAAAAATGTCACGGTTCCTTTCGATGCCGAATGTTTGTAATCATATTACTGTCATTTGTGCAAATGTCTAGTTTCACTAGGATTTTTACTGTTTTTTGAAAGAAAGACACAATAGTTAACTGTTTTCTTGTGAATGTCTCTCAAGAAAAAGTAAAATCCTACTGCAACTAGGAAAAACAGTAATCTGTTTACAAACATTCGTCATCGAATTTGGCTGGAGCATAGGTTCCGTTCTAAAACAAGAAAAAATATAATACCTACTGTAATATTTTATAATACTATTATTATACATTGTTATTGTGGTATGGTATCGATATTCGAAATGAATAAAAAAAATATTATGTTTGAAATGGAATGTACGTAAGTATTTATGTAAGAAGTATGTGTTTAAGTATATGTATGTAGGGGATGGTAGTATGTATGCTTCAGAGCTCGATGGCGCATCAGCTAGCACGTTCGGCTTGCGATCTTGCCCACTAAGCAACTTTCGCAATGCCGGGTCACTGGATGAGTGACCAAATTTAAAATATCTCGAGCTCCTCCGTGCTTCGAAAGGCACGTTAAGCCGTTGGTCCCGTTTGTTGTCGTAAGATGACAGTTGTTAAAACCCACCAACAAGCATTGGTCCAGTGTGGTGGGATCTGGCCCAATATCCCCACGTGCTATCTCGACGTGGGAAGCCTGCGCCCAGCAGTGGGACGTTTATAGGCTGATGATGATGATGACGATGTTTGAGAAACTGCGGGTGTATGTTTGTGCCCCTAAAAGGTTTTTTTAGGGGCACAAACATACACCCGCACTTTTTTCTCGTCTCATGTAAACTATTGGACACGAATATTAATGAGCAGTCATCACATTATGTAACCTTTACAACTGTTCGACCACATAGCAAACATTTGAATTTTTGATTTCCAACTGATCCGGTAGAAAGAAGTCGTTGTCGAAATATTTAACATAATAAGAAATTAGAGAACATGAAAAATAATGTAACATCCTAACGAAAGTTATTTAAGAAACAAATACAAAGAGAACGCCGTTAATTGTTTTGATTTTAATTTATAATATTTAAATTTCTAATTAAAAAATCAATTTTGATTAAGTAATAAATGTAAATCATCCTGCCTGTTGCTTCTATTTCGTCCCTATTACAAACATATCACACGCACGCAGGCTTCCATTAGCGCATTATTTTATTGTACTCGCCCTCGCCTTCAATCATCCATTTCTTCTAAACACACCAGCTTCTTTTATGCGTTATACCTACATATACGATAGACATACCTAATTTAAAAAGTTATGTTATACTATGAATCATTTTAAAATTGTGTAGTGCATAAATATTTTTTCCCTACTTTATTTTAAATTAGGCATTCGGTGGCAACCATTCGCGCTAGTGTCAGTCATACGTGGCTGTCACGCACACTTCAAATTCAACTCAAAAACCGGACGGATTTTGAGAAGCGTTTGTACCGCGATGCTACGTCTAGAAATGTATATAGTCAAAGGTATTTAAATAAATGCTTTGTGACCTTGACGGCAATAGATTAAAAATTATTTCTCTTAATTTCTCTTCTATTTGCAAATTAGGGTCTCTATTCTTACTAGAGATGACATTTTCACTATTGTAAAATTAATTACGGTCACTACCAATCTAATTTGTAAAAAAATTTTAGAGAAAATTTCTAAAGATTTCGCGCCAATGACTTTTTTTATTTCTTCTGAGCCGCAGCAACGCATCTACCAAAGAGGTCGCCGTTTTTAGTTCCATTTAAAAAAATTAAATGTTGTTCTTTTTTATGAAACAGTAAGTGACCGAGTGCCTGACCACTTCAGTACCGTGCTAGTATATTAAAAAAAAAACCATATTTGTGCAAAACAGTAAATTACCTACTATCATCTATGTATGACCTATGTTATCGACAATGCAGCACAATTAATAAACAGCTCAACACTATTGAACATGATGAACCAAATAGGTAAAAATCAAGAATACTTATAAATTACCGAATCGAATGGCCTTGCTTAAAATATGACTACAGCATAATAAAGTTTAATTACTAGACATTATTGCACTTCTGTACAGAGTTTTAGCAAATTATTGGCTTTTTGTCTACTCACAAGGCAAGAATGTGATTTACATCTCACAATAATGCAGGGCATTCATTGTAAGCTGGGCTTGGATTTACTAGCACAAGCCCTGCATTATTATTTAGTTATATAATAAAATTTAACAAAATAATGCGATATTATGTGACAAATTGTGACATGCACAAACAAAAATATAACCTAACTAAATTACACGGGCGCGTTGCCCCTTGCCAATGTAAAATATTACCCCTTTATTATTTAACATCGAATCACATGTGTCGCTTTTGAATTCGATATCATAAACGGCGACCAGGGTGACCCATTTTTTAATTTTCACTTTACATTTGACCATTTTGGCAACTTATATTGTCTCTTTTCTTTCAACGTGGCCCATTTGAAAAAATAGAACAACTATACGAGTCTTATTTGTACTCCTTCTATGCTTTGGTTATTATTCTATGATTATTACGTAAACTTTTAGGTGACACTAAAAATGTTTCCAACCTCTTTTTTAATTTTTCTTTTAAGACATGTATAGTTTAAGGAAACTATCGCTACATTAATCAACAATACAAAATACGAAATAAACCTTGTCCTGACAAACACCACAAAAAATAATCAGTCAAATCGGTTGAGCCCTTCTCAATTTGTAAATAGTACCCACCCCTACTAAATTATTTAAAATTATGCATTAAAAACTATAAAATTTGTTAAGTACTTACACAAAACAAATAATACCTACTTTGTGCAACTGCCATTGCCAACAATAATTATAACAGGATAAAATGTTTACCTACTAGAAAAAAACAACCACTCTCAGGAAGGCTCGAATAGGATGCGGTTGTTTTTTTTTCTAGTAAATGTTATATCCTATACAGGGTTAATTTTGGCCCCCCGCCAAAAGTATATATGGGTTAAAAAAAGTAATAATAAAATATGTGACATATAAATAATAAATGTTTTCTTTTTTTAAATACAATTTTTTGCCTGCTTTTTATATCCTATAGTTCTAGGTGCGTGCGCTCATCCTCGCGGTCAAAGCGACAGCGCGCTGTCATTGGTGCACGGGGTGAATAATAGCCTCACGCGCATGCGCTTTGATAACTGCGATAAGTCGCGTGCTAGGTGACAATAATTTTATTTTTCTTAAGAGGGCACCGTGCGGAGCCGCGCGATCGCAAAAACTGACATTAAGTCTCATAATGAACTTCAAAGCAAAATCAATCATATTAATATTTAAAATTAGAACAATTCTGCTTTGAAGTTTCAGACTTAGTAATTTGATTAGAGCAATGTTTTTATTCTGCGAAATGTACAAAATCATCACGCGCTTGTGTTAAAAATTAAAATTTACTTTTTTAAGATGGGGGCGACCTGCGGAATATCAATACAAATATTTTCATGTAAGAATTATTGTTTCATGCGTAAAATTAAGAAAGTTGGCGAATAAAAATGTTTTTAGGAGTCATTAGATTTATGTATTGTTTGTTATTGTTTAAACAATTTGTTTGAAATTTCAACAAGGCCACGACCTTGTTCAAGAATCAGGTTAACTTACGTAAGTTCTCTTAATGTATTTAACTAATTCAGCGCATAGTACAAGTGACTTAAAAATACGTAATTTTTCACAATTTCGTGCAGGATCCCCTTAAAGAAAAGTAGAGACAAAATTTCATTATTTGGTTTTACTGCTGCTATAGGATCACGTAAAAAAAATGGCGGGGGGTCCAAAACTAACCCCGTATAGGATTGTGAATGCAAAAATAACCAAAATAACCATTAATAATGAAAATAACCATTTTACTTTACGACTAAAGACTGCACATACATCCACAGCACCCCTCAGCCCCCAAGCGGTCGCATGAGACCGCACCTACAAAAACACACTTGACTTTGTACCGTATTTTCATAGACTTACATACTACTTTAGTATGAACAAGTTTGATTATTTCGGTTCTCTGGTACAATTTATGCATTGTCATCGCAAAATATCGCATAGTCTATGCTCGATTCTGTCAAATTTGACGTTGACAGTTGCGCCAATTTTTGTGTCAGAAAATTTCCACGAGTTAGTTGTTAATGCGGCGATGGGATCACTCACCAGTTCACCACCTATCACGCTAAGCACAAGACGTGAGCCCTCGTCATTTGGCGAAACGTGGGCTGCCACAGCCCACTGCTTTTGAAGTTTTCATTGCCTAATCCTTGATTAACCCTTTGGGGATAAGATAGTCTTGAGTGTATTATATTATGTATTTGTTAAAAAAAATCAATTGTTCATTTGCTGCTGCAGTTGTTACTCGTAGATTCGTTGTAGAAAACAGTTTTCCGAAAGATTTATTGATTTTATCAATTATCAGGTTTCAAGTTTAAGTAGGTACTTGGACTCTTTGACTATATACCTACAATGTCTAGACGGAGCATCGCGGTACAAACGCTTCTCAAAATCCGCCCGGTTTTGTATTGAATTTGAAGTGTGCGTGACAGCCGCGGATGACACTAGCGGGAATGGTTGCCAGCGAATGCCTAATTTCCGATAAAGTAGGAAAAAAATATTTATGCACAATACAATTACAATTTTAAAATGATTCATAACATAACATAACTTTTTAAATTAGGTATGTCTATCGTATATGTAAGTATAACGCATAAAAGAAGATGGTGTGTTTAGAAGAAATGGATGATTGAAGGCGAGGGCGAGTACAATAAAATAATGCACTACTGGAAGCCTGCGTGCGTGTGATATGTTTGTAATACGGACGAAATAGAAGCAACAGGCAGGATGATTTACATTTAATACTTAATCAAAATAATTTTTTTAATTAGAAATTTTAATATTTAAAATTAAAATCAAAACAATTAATGACGTTCACTTTGTATTTGTTTGTTAAATAACTTTCGTTTGGATGTTACATCTTTTTCCATGTTCTCTAATTTCTTATTATGTTGAAACCTTATAGTTAAATATTTTGACAACGACTTCTTTCTACCGGATCAGTTGGAAATCTGAAAATTAAAATGATTGCTATGTGGTCGAACAGTTGTAAAGGTTACATAATGTGATGACGGCTCATCAATATCCGTGTCCAGTAGTTTACATGATACGAGAAATATTGAACTTTTAGGAGCACAAACATACACCCCGCACTTTCTCAAACATCGTCATCATCATCATCAGCCTATAAACATCCCACTGCTGGGCACAGGCTTCCCACGTGGAGATAGCACGTGGGGATATTGGGCCATAACCCACCACGCTGGCCCAATTTGTGTTGGTGGGTTTTAACGACTGTCATCTTACGACAACAAATGGGACCAACGGCTTGACGTGCCTTCCGAAGCACGGAGGAGCTCGAGATGTTTTAAATTCGGTTACCCATCCAGCGACCGAAAGCGAAAGTTGCTTAGCGGGCATGATCGCAAGACGAACGTGCTAGCCGATGCGCCATCGAGCTCTGAAGCATACATACTACTATTCCCCACATACATATACTTAAACACACACTTCTTACATAAATACTTACGTACATTCCATTCAAACATAATAATTATTTTATTCATTTCGAATATCGATACCATACCACAATAACAATTTATAATAATAGTATAATAAAATATTACAGTAGGTATTATATTTTTTCATGTTTCAGAACGGAACTTATACTCCAGCCAAATTCGATGACGAATGTTTGTAAACAGATTACTGTTATACCTAGTTGCACTAGGATTTTACTTTTTCTTGAGAGATATTCACAAGAAAACAGTTAACTGTTGTGTCTTTCTTCCAAAAAACAGTAAAAATCCTAGTGAAACTAGACATTTGCACAAATGGCAGTAATATGTTTACAAACAATAAGCATCGAATATGAACCGAGACATTTATACACGCTCTTAAAAATCAGACATAAGTTTAAAAAAAAGAAAAACTTTGAAAGTGTTCCAATAATAATCATATTTAATGTATTTACTTTATTTACAACAAGACCATGTATAAATACTAACTTACAAGACTGAGTATTTTTTATCATACTTATTATATTTAAACCTCCTTTTATATTCTGCTACCAATAATGGGACATTTTGATACCAGCAACACTACGCATACATGGCCGTTATTATTGTTAAACTTTATATTTTCTTTAAAATTTATCGATACTTACAGACGAAACTTGACATTCCTTTTTGAAAATTTTTTCTTTTGTAGTTTCGACAGAATTTCACTGACCAAACGGTCATTTTGCGAACAATTTCACCGAAACGCGAGAGGTAAACACTGCTTGACGGCACAATGACACTGACCGCCAGTATTGCGCGATAGGCCAATTTAGGCCTATAAATTTTTCTACGTTTTTTTACGGCCAGGCTCTATCTAGACATGTATATAATCAAAGCTTGGACTCTAGTAAAATATAACTTCTTATTATATAAACTACAGACAAACACAGTTTTAAAAATCGTAAATACTGCGGCCTCATTACTAAAAAGAAATAATTTCCAGTCAGCTTAAGAGGGTTTACGCATTTCGATTACCCATACAAACTTCCAAGTTCAACTTTTTGCCAAACCAATGAGCCATAAACTCTCTTAAGGAGGAAATCGATAGTAAATTATGATAATAACAGTAAGTATATTAAGCTACCTACTAACTTGGTTGGCTTTATTCCGTAGTAAATATTGAATGAACTTCGACCTTTGGTTTTAGTTACTCATAGGGAGGTCAAGGCAAAACAATTAGAGTGAAGAAAAATTATATTGAAATCATCACGCGCAACAGTCAGTAAGTAGTAATTATTTTTTTAAATTTTGTCACGATTTCGTCATGTACGTTCGTCTGTAGATAAAGAAACGGCGTGTGTATTTGTCCCAGCCATTTTCAGCGCTGACTTTGTAGCTAAGGACTTAGTAGCACTTTTAGTGCTAGAAACCTAGTTCAAACGAAAATCAATAATTAGGCTACGGTATCCACTAACTATCATGGGCCCTAGATATGCCAGATTGATTAAAAGTATAAACACACACAAACACACACACACATACACACAGCCCCACACAATAATACCGCAAAGTAAGTATAATACACTCGCTAGCACTAAGTACTAAAAAGAGCATGTAATTCAGTGTTCACCTTTCAATTAGATTGTACATTTCAAAGTTCTATTATTGCTTTAATCACATTAGCAATGGTGGTACGTTATTTAATAGACAATTCAGACAAATTTTATAAAATAATTTTAAAAACTAATGTACCTACTTAAAAAATAGTAAAAGTAAAGTGATAATTTTTATTCGTTCAAATACATAAATAAAAAAAACTGTTTATGCAAAATCTAACGGAAAACTAATATTGCGTAAAAGAAAAGGCACCCAAAAACAATTCTTCTACTACGCTGTACCTACCTACTGAAATAGAATAATTAGACGACGAATAGACAACATCAGCGGAAGTTCATTAGTAACTTGGTAATTACCGTAAATATCAAAGGTTAAAATCACCTATCAGGTAAAGGTCAAACATAAAAAAGATAATTAGTATTAGAGTATTTCTCAAAATAAATGTATGTAACGGAAAGATGGTTACGAAATATTGTTACGAAATAGTCCTAATGTGGACTAAATAGTAAACATTAGGCTCGTTATACAATGGAAAAAATAATTTGATTATGCATTTAATCACTTCATTTATTCTTTTATTTATTTATCGTTATGAGTAGTACATACTTGTGTTTTGTTATACATATTGTAAGGGATTTAAAATAAAATAGATTATTTAAAAGTTTTCAATTATAGTAACACAATATATAACAAATATTTTATAATAAAAACAGCATAAGTTTAAATTATTAGACAATATTTTGATAAAACCTTAACTCAATCACTGTCCATTAGTATATAAATTATTAGCAATAACAGTATAAACTTAACTTTATATTGTACTTTTTCGTAACACAACGAAATCCATAAAAAACGTTTCGAAATAGTAACATTATTAGACTAAACAGGGTTCTAAAAAGTTAACGGATTGTTATAACCTGAAACTGGAATTATATTAAGCTTATTGAATGTTCGTAGGTACACGTATTACAGTAAGATGTATAAATCTAGACTTACCGTTTTGTTAAAAATTGTTTTTTTTTTTGCTTTAATATGTCCTATCTCGAAAATAGTAATCCCACTGACACAGCACGTTTTTACTGATTTTCTCATTTAAACTTGGAAGGATACGTCAGACCAACAACCAATTAGAAAGAAGCTAATGTTGTCCGTGAAAACTAAAGGATTCGTTCAGAAATAACGTGGAAGTAGTAATAAAACGTAAATAAAGAGTAGTAACTAAATAGTAAATCATTACGACTTATTTTGTTTTTCGCATTTAACTTATTTTTTTATTTCCCCATGCTAAATCATTTTGATACAGAAACTACATTTAATCAAGAATCTGAAAAACACAAAGATGCACAATATTAAACTGACTTATCGTATTTTCTGAAGTATAAGCACACGAGGTGGCGAGGGAGGGTGGCAATTTGGTTTTTAGGTATAGCTTAAAAAACTATTTTTTTTAAAGTTTATTTAAATTAGATTATGGTAAGTACTTAACAAGTTTTTACTAAGTATTTATTCATCATATTATTTTAAAGATTAATATATTTCCTTCTCAAATATACTTCTAAGTACTTAGTATTTTGTGTGATCATGTAAAAACATATGTGTAAGCAAACAGATTAAAATGGTAAAGTTTAATGACTTAGTGTGAATGTAACTTTTTTATTATTTCGAGGCACACTTTTTTCCACAGATGTACACTTATTTTGAGAAAATATATTCATGAAATAGCTCACACGGTTTTTATTACTGTCTGCTAGTCTTTTTGAACAGATGAAAGCATGTGATTTGACCGATAATCAAACTAACTATCAATAAATCAATGTGTATAAAGGTACTGATTAATTAAAAGTGCCAATATAAAACGATTAATACAAAAGTCCATAATTAGACAATATTTATACAATCATAGTGCTGTATGTAAGCCGCTATGCATTATTACCACAAAACTCGACTAGAGCGAGCTCTATGGTTGAGGTGGTAACTTCATTTGCGAACGATACGAAGCGCGCAACCTCCGACCTTGCTAACAACAGTACTAGCGAGTTCAGCTACCTGACAATAGATGGCGCTTTCTAACACTTTACTTATTTTAATTTAAAGAGAAATATGGTGTAAATTATTATGAGTACTTTTTGCGCAAGAAAAATTTATAATTATTTTTTTTAAAAAATCAAGCTCTAACTAAGCTTTATTATTAAAAAAATCTTGTTAAAAATTATTATCAAATGTATAATTAACTGCATGTCCACTCGACAACAGATGTCGCTATAAGTGTTAAAGTAGTATCGTAATTTTATAAATGAATCTCGATCATAAAAGTTGACAATGGTATAATTTACTGGCTTTATCATATTATTATTAACTTACTGGCTGAGTAGATAGAAAGATAGATAATATTGTTCCGATACAATAGTTAAAAAAGCTAATTACTTAAAATCTTAGATTAATGATTTGTCTCGCTGCGAGACCAGTCATTATTTTATTTTATTTATCACTTTATGCACGTTGGTACAAAGGCGGACTTAATGCCTTAAGCATTTTCTACCAGTCAACCGTTGGGTGGTGCAGGGACAAACATAAGGTAG
The DNA here is from genome assembly GCA_963921215.1 of Scoparia ambigualis. Classification (NCBI taxonomy): domain Eukaryota; kingdom Metazoa; phylum Arthropoda; class Insecta; order Lepidoptera; family Crambidae; genus Scoparia; species Scoparia ambigualis. Next base: position 22,775,797 of record OY992522.1, on the reverse strand, counting down.
GGTGCACACTAAAATGAAAATACAAGCAAATAAGTATACAAAATATATACATAAACATAATATGTAGATATGTACAGTGTTATATATATACTTATATATAAATAATAATTAAATACTTACATAAATATCATATATTATGTCTATAAGACGATTACTGATTACCTTGATCTGTGAGAAATCTGCGTAACTTAGTTTTGAAAGCATACCGACTGATGGACATTCTGATATTCAGAGGGAGGGCATTCCAATGGAGAATTGGTTTTATGAAAAAGGAGGAGTGAATGATATCGGAGTGGTGAGAGGGACAGATGAGTTAACGGTTAAAAGAAGAACGGAGGTTCTTATTGTGACTAGTACATAAGTATCGAAAGTGGGAAGAAAGGTAAGGAGGAGAATTAGGAGAACTTATTACGGAAAAAAGAGTGGTCAAGGCCCGCATATCTCTGCGCAGCCGAATGGGCAACCATTTGAGCTGTGATTGACATGCAGACACATGATCATACTTACGTAGATTGAAAACGAATCGAATGCAGTTATTCAGAAGACGGTCGAGCTTAATAAAACTAGAAAAAAATCTATATGTATCTACATATGTCATGATTATGATCATATGTACCTATCTACATATTATATAATCAATAACATACATATTAGTATCTATCTATTATGAAAGAGGTGTGTCAAGGTTATTCGTCTTTGCATACGCATGAATCAGGTTGCATGCAGCATGAATAGCTTAATAAAAATCTTATAGAATAAAAATAGAATAATAGTTTAATATAATTTTTCCATAATACAACCGCGTCGCGTAGCAGTGAAAGAATACTACCACCCCCTCTCTTCCTTTGGGTGTCGTAAAAGGCGACTAACGGACTAAAGACTTCACATACATCCAACTGCGTAGAGCTGCGATAGGTTCACCTCACCACCTGTCACGCTAAGCACATGTGTAATCGCTTTTAGGTGAAAAGTGGACTATGGTAGAGGACTGATTTTGCGGTCCTCATTGTCTAGTCTCTGACTAACCCTTCGGGAATAATAGTCGTGATTATAACTATGGATGTCCATTAGTACCTAATACAGAGCACAATTCAGTGTAAATTATTCAGCAATTTGTACGGTATCCGTACTCATAGTTTAATTTGTTAGTTTATTTGTATACTTTTATAGATTTCTTTATAGTAGGTACACATTATTTTTATTTATTTTTTGTTTATTAACAAAGAAGAAATTACAGGTAAATATTCATTTTGTATCACAAAAACCTTGACAGTTTGTCCGGATACAAATCAGACTTGAGTGTCGCATAACAACACTAACAAAGAAAAGTTGTATAAAATGGTACTTATAATATAAAAGACAATAAAGACAAAGAAGACAAATTTTGCAACTTAGCCTAAATATAATTATTGTAAATAAACATAATGTTTTTAAATTAAATTTAAAAATACCATTCATTTATTATAATAATTAATTAGTAAAAGATACCCTTCCAAATTTTACCACCTCTTCTGTTCTGGTTTTTACCGGCGTCTCTATACTTACAATAATTAGTACTTCTAGTCACCTTTTACGACATCCGCGGATAATAAATCAATGATGTCCTTATTAGAGTTCAAGCACTAGACTGATATAATAATATAATTATACGCTCAGAGGTCGATGGCGCGGCAAGCGCGTATGGGTTTCGATCTTGCAGTTAAGTAGCAATCGCGATAACCGGCTATCAGATGGGTGACACGATTAAAAATATTTCAAACTCCTATAGGTGTTCCAAAACCTTTAGTCCCGGTTGTTGTCATAAGATAGTAGTAGTGTTGGGTCAGCATGTTGGGTTATGTACTGATATAGCTATCATCATCATCATCAGCATAAACGTCCCACTGCTGGGCACAGGCCTCCCACGTAAGGATATTGGGCCATAACCCACCACGCTGGCCCAATGCGAGTTGGTGGGTTTTAACGACTGTCATCTTACGACAACAACCATCCACGTCATCTTACGGTACCAACGGCTTAACGTGCCTTCCGAAGCACGGAAGAGCTTGAGATGTTTTTAATTTGGTCACCCATCCAGCGACCCGGCTTTGCTTAGCGGGCAAGATCGCAAGCCGAACGCTCTAACCGCTGCGCCATCGAGCTCCTCATGGCTCATGGATATGGCTATGGAACATTGTAAATGTTGGAACTACTGAGCCCGGCATATCCCAGTAGGTATAGGCTGTTTATGCTTTATACGGGTTAGCCTTCGGTTTTGCAGTGCGATTCTCTAAGTTAAAGCCTTGGTAGCAGAGGCTGCCGCAGCGCTGAGAATTGACTCTGTCTTTTTCATATTCATAAAATTGGAAAGAGACAACAGATCTCAGCCATGCGCGCAGCGTCAATGTGTCGCTTAGAGAATCGCATAGCTGACATGTTCAGGAGTAGACGGGTCACCTCACAAAATCACGCTGCTGTCATATCCAGGAGTGGTGGAAAAGAACCTCCTCCGCAAACGAGCTGACTCAATGCATAAAAGTTCCAGAGATCGTTCTCCGTACTAATAACGGAACAAACGGCAATTGATACAAAGTTCCCGATGGCGTAGTGCGATGTCGTTCCGTGAAAAATGACGCGGCGAAACGTCGCGTGACGTCATGTGACGTAGGCGCGGCGAGACGCAAGGTCGCCCCGACGCGGCGGGAAACGGAACGCTCATACGATTCGTTACATAATCTTGTTTATAGAAGTTTTGCAATAACTCGTTTGGTTATGTATGACTATATAAATATTACGGTAAAGATTTGAAACAATGTGGAATTAGATTTTGATGATAAGAGTAGTAGAGATTTGTCATTTTATTTTATAATTTGATTTGATTTATTTTTTTGATGTACATTAGATTCATTTATATTCATTACTAGCTGCCGCTCGCGATTTTACCCGCGTGGATGCCGTTCCTGTAGAAATATCGGGATAAAAAGTACCCTATGTGTTAATCCAGGTTATAAACTCTCTGTATGCCGAATTTCATCCAAATCCATTCAGTAGTTTTTACGTGAAAGAGTAACAAACATCCATCCATACTTACAAACTTTCGCGTTTATAATATTAGTAGGATTTTGGGGGATGTTTACCCATCAGTGAGCGGAAATTATGTTAAATAAAAACATTATGATAAATAACATAAACATTAAAAAATAACTTCACTTTATTACAAAACCACAAAAACATCGTTTACAAAAATGAAACCTACTTGTCCTATTTTTTTAAATTATGTTAGTTTCACCATTTAGCTCACGCATGGTGAATCAAAAAGAGGACAAGTAGGTTTCATTTATAATTTCATTAGTACAATTTTAATAACGTTTAAATCTAGATCATAGTAACAGTACCTAATTTCATACAGTATTTTGGTATCTTATTTTTATCCGTTGACTAATACAATTAAATAACGTTTGAAGCATTATGGAATCATAGCAACAGTACTAATTTCATACGGTTCGGAGGTATCACGGTATTTTGGTATCTTATTTTTATCTGTTGACTAATAATACCGATGTACCGGAAAAGTTGATCACCTCTATTATTTAGCTATGAATATAAACAAGGAAAACGGATTGAACATTTTATTTACCCTAATTTGTCTTTACCTATAAAAATGACATAAGTACGTACCTATTATGTAAATACATAAGGAAAAAACGAATTGTTAGTATAACCATATTACTTATTGTTTATTTTTTATAACTGTTAAGGCTGTTTATGTTCTGTTACACAGTTTATAAGTTTTTTACACACTTAGATCTTTCGCATTTAACCCGCATTGGCCCAGCATGGTGAGTTATGGCCCGAACTCCCCATGTTATCCATGCGGGAAGGTCTGACCTGTGTCGCAGCAGTGGGACTTTTATAGGCCGATGACGATGATGTAAAGTTACTAAGTCCTACTTTAGGTTAGTTTTGCGTTTTGATTTCCAATATTTGTAGTTTCTAATAACATTTATTAAGACTTGTGTAGTTATACTTTTTTTTATTTACCAAGCTCCTATTTGCCTAATTAAGTATCAAATATTAAAATATATATATATGCGGTTGCCTTAATCAATTAACGAAAGCAAAAAGTAAGTAAATAGTATACTTACAGTGTGAAAAAAAACGACCGTTGTTGGAGGAAAAGTACCCTTAATATTGATGATGGCAAATTTTACTGAAAGGAAACATTCCTTTATTTTCAAAAATAATTAAAACTGCATTTAAAGATTTTTGAAAAATCACCTGCTTGAGCTGGGAGTCGAACCGGTGAAATGTGAAAAAAAAACATCTTGTATTTTATGATACAAACCGAAAGAGTCATTCTTAAGGATCAATTTCTTTTAACAGCATAGTATCTTAAATTAAAGAAAGATCAAGAAAAATATTTTTTTATTGTTACGCGTTTAGCTTATTACTTTATGAAAATAGTGCACTTAACTTATGAATTGCTCCAAATGAGACCCATTTTCAAGTATGCACAGACGTATTCTTCGACTTAATTTGTTACGTGTCGCCTTTTGTACCGAGTTATCGTGAATATTTAAAATATTATTGTAATCATTCTTATGAATGACTCTATCGGTTTTTTTTTCACATTTCACATGTTTCACAGGTTCGATTCCCGGCTCAAGCAGGTGATTTTTCAATAATCTTTTAATGCAGTTTTAATTATTTTTGAAAATAAATTAATGTTTCCTTTCAGTAAAATTTGCCGTCATTAAGGATACTTTTCCCCCAACCACGATCTTTTTTTCCACCCTGTAATATTAAATAAAAATCAATTGCCGAAATGTTTTTACGCGCATCACTAATTCAGAACGGCTGCACCTTTTTGTCATATTATTTTTTGTTGTATTTGTAATTAGTCAGAATTATCATTTGTAATTTTTTCATTCTGGAATCAGAATTATCATTTGTAATTTGTATGGAAAGAAATTTGGTATGGGACACGAAGTATTATACGCGGCTTATAGTCCGATTGTAATATTATAAAAAGGAGTTACAAGATTAATGTTTTATATTTTAGAGTTTTATTAACGCTTAAATAGAGGTGAAAACTTCTAAGATATGATGAAGCAATGTTGACTAAAAACATAAGCATCAAGCACTGATAAATTTCGACGGTTGAAAGCCAGACTTCGGTAGCCAAGTGGTTAAGGCAGCCGCCCGGAATGCGGAAGGTGCGTGGTTCGATTCCCGCCTGAGGTTGTCGTCTTTTTTCAGTGTTTAAAAGTTTACTTAAGTATATTTAAGCGTTATTAAAACTCTAAAATATAAAACATTAATCTATAAATGCAGCTTCATCTTAACTGAATGTTTAAATATTTGTAAAAATATTTCTTTCGGATCTCAGAGGTGTCAACTTCTAAGATATGATGAAGCAATGTTGACTAAAAACATAAGCATCAAGCACTGACAAATTTCGACGGTTGAAAGCCAGACTTCGGTAGCCAAGTGGTTAAGGCAGCCGCCCGGAATGCGGAAGGTGCGTGGTTCGATTCCCGCCTGAGGTTGTCGTCTTTTTTCAGTGTTTAAAATTTTACCTAAGGAGTTACAATTTTGTTTAAAATGTAATTTTATATTTTGGTTTGTTTTGGTGTTTTACGTATCTTATGGCTATAGGTACAGTTAAACATTCATAGTTGAATGCAACGTCCTTGCATTTGCATTAGCTTAGATTTGATTAGTGGGCTTTTCCAATGACTGTACCCTTTCTAATGGTGAGCTAATGACGGCTCTAGTAACTATAAGGAATTAACAATTAGTCATACATGTAGAATCTGTTTTCACTTTTGACATAACCTGTCATACTCCCACTTATAACACAAGTAGACAAGTGATCAAGAATATCTTCAGCTGCTATGCAAATTTTGCATCGTTCCATATGTTTTTATTATTTGTTTTATAAAACAAAGATTTTTAAATAGTTTAATTCTGCACCCGCAAAGCGTTTTTTTGGGGTATTTATGTGTGTATATTTGTCTCAAGGATCTCAGGGATCCTTGGCCACTTCTGGCTATAAAACTACCAAACAGTGTTACCTCAATAGCATAATTGCAGTGAAAAAGTAAAACTAATCATTACTTTTTAAATCAGTTTTATTATTCAAACTATAGAATTTTTCAATTAGTAAAGAATTTTACAATCATTACGAAAAAGACTTGCAAATAACAATACAAACATAGACAAACCACTCCCCCCCCCCCCCAATGGAACATCATCATCATCAGCCTATAAACGTCCCACTGCTGGGAACAGGCCTTCCCATATATATAGACAACATTACCAGGTTGGGCCAAACACACCACGCTAGTCCAATACGGGTTGGTGGGTCGAAACGACTGCCATCTTTCGACTACAACCGGGACCAACGGTTATACGAACGCGCTGTGCCATCAAGCTCCTCACAAGGGGACATAATCACTAAAAACTCCTATACTTCCCCTCATTTGCCGCCATGGTAATCATATCGCGATGGTATTGAAAATCGCCATGGTTTAGGTTACGTTTGGCTACGAAGGTCGGATAGACATTTTTATGACAGACCCATAAATTAGATAAAGAACCTTAACAGGATATCAGGGTACTGATAACTAAGTTACATTGAAACACTTAACTGCCGGGGGAATCACATTATCAACGAAGAGTGGCATAAATCGTTTATGGTTTAAAATTAACATTTCCTCGGCCCTGTTTATGTTTTTTCAAGTTTACCGAAGACTATTGATGTGTTATTAAAATTTTGTAGGACTTTCTAATCTTACTAATAATTACGGTAGTATTTTTTCGCTTTACTTTTCTGCTGTGTTTATATCTTAAAAAAGCTCATCACAAATCAACATAAGGATACGTCATAGTTAGGATTTTTATGAAGCATCCGCTCCGCTTGTTAAAAGTGGTCATCGCTGCTTTCTGATCTTATCTTATACTAGCTTTTTTCTGCGGCTTGCAAATAACAATTATTTCTGAAAAAAAAACAGAATTGTATTTGCAGTTTTGCATGATACAGTTGATTATTTTCGCTCTTTACAAATAGTTGTTCTTTGCACGTAAGAGGATGGCCCTGCTGCGGGGTTACATGTTTATAATTTCTTATAAGTGACTGTATGCTTTTTATAAAAAATAAATATTCATAATTATTATTTGTACAGTCACTTACATAAGAAATTATAAACATAATGTGGGTAAGTACATATACATAATAAACCATTTATCAATCACCTGTCTAAGGAAGTAACTAATATGATTTAAACGACCTTTGACGTTGTAAGCCTCTACTAATCTTTCCATTAGTCACATTGTGCTCTGTTTCTAACAATAGGAAACGGTTCCACTAAGATTTCCTAAGACTGATCTAATAAGATCCTCGGTTTCTATCACGTCGTGACCAATTGCCAATTTCACGGCGTCTGAGCGAATGAATAATACCTACGCACGGCAACCACTTGACTCAGCTCTTTCGGATACGGACGTAAAGCTGCATCTTGATTTGAGTTTGATCTTGAAGTGAGAGTGAATACCACTTTAATTTGGCCCGGAGTGATAATTTTCTTTTTTTATCAAGTTTAGTTTTCCTACCGACAGTAATGCGGATTCAGCAAGTAGATAATATACCATTCTTCTTCTATAGTGCTATCTTATTTTTTTTTATTAATGCTTGTCCTCCGATTTGGGTCAGTGTCCGAGATGTTTTTAATTAATTTGAGGTATCCTCCTATCATTATGAGCCCGTGCTGTCGCGGTGCGGAAGAGTTCCATGTAGCTTATTATGTTGAACTTTCTGGCGACATTTTAGAGCCACGATGTCTTTCTGCGACCAGGTTCGTGCGATGCTTCCTTGTAAGACAATTTAAACATTATTTAATTTAAATCGCTTATACACCAGTATAGACTTCTTGTCTGACGTTTATCTTGCTCATTATTATTAGATTTAGATTATCCATCTTGTTTGTTGCCGACCCTTAAGGCAAACAGTAATGCCAGACACCGCTATTTGCTCAAGGAATTAGGTATGAAGAAAGTCACAATCCAATGAATCTCTATGTACCTGATTATCGAGGGATATGTGCAATGTGCATATTGTGTGCATATATACTCTTACTCCAAATGTTGTGTGTGCAATAATTTTTGAGATGTAATAGTTTTGTGTCTAATAAAAATTCTATAAAAACATCGGTTTGAGTTTATCTAAATCTATATTAATAAAAATCAATTGCCACCAAATGTTTGTACGCGCATCAATCCAGAAAGGCTGCACCTATTTGGATAATTATTTTTTTGTGGTGTTTGTAATAGTCAGGACCATGTTTGTATGAAATAAAATTTTTTGTAAGTCCATAATAAAAAACACTTTGATGCTAACTGTTCTGATTTCGAAATCTTTTCATAAAAGTTCCTTGAAATAAGAATTGTTTCATTGATCGATTAGCACGGTTTGCAATCTTGAAGACACATCTTTACATCCTTGAACATCCTACTCTAAACAGAGTTGGGAAAACCATAGCGCGCAACACTGAAACAATGCTACACACAGTCGGCTGGTCTGATGAGTAATTTAGTACTTTAGAAACTCATAACTTTAATGATAATGAGATTAGATTCGTGCGTGAGTCAGTAACACCGGTCCAGTAACGGAATCATGTATGTTTTGATGGTTCCATATTATACCCCTATATTTTAGTCATACCCCTCTGCTTGTCATATCCATTCTTCTTGCAGACTATCAGAGTTAAGCATACAATCTTGGCATTATGGAAATCTGTAACCAACGTTATTATGAAATAAACTTTATGAAAAGCTACATTTTGCCTGCGGCTTCGCTTGCGTTAATGTAGATCAGCAATCAATTACGTTCAATCGATATACATCCTCCACCACTTCCCATTTTAAAGGTTAGTTTGTAAAAAAATATAAAATGTAGCCTTTGATTATTTAATATTATAATATTTAATTTTCTATATATAAGTATTATTTTTGCAAAGTAAGAAGCAAATCGGATGACTAAATAAAACGATAGATATAAAGTTCATCCTATATCCAACCCCTTCAACTATTATTTACGCGAATAAAGTAGCTTAAAACCGTCTCCAGAGCTCCATCCATCTCTATACCAAAATTTATCAAAACGTTACAAATAAATAAACTCACCTAATTCATTGCATTTACATATATTCATAGCTAGGCTTAGGACAATTAAGAAATAATGCATCAGACTTGGTTAAAAAATATTATCTTATTATTAATGTGTATTGCTTGCAATACCGGTGTCTTTATTTAATTAAATAAAAGAAAGAAAATATTGATTTGATTGTTAATTACTGAAAGAAAGGGGGGAGACCTTTGGCCAGCAGTGGGACACTATAGGTTATGTAAAAAATAAAAGATAACAAGAAATTAAATTTAAAAAATACAGACGATCAAAATGGTTGCTGCTTGCACTCATGTAAGTACCATCGAGGAACCTCCCGGTCAACCACTTTTAAACGATATTCACTTGCGCTTCTTTATTCTATAATCTGTATCTATTTTGACCGCGCCGTACGACTACCATTTAGGAATTTGAAAAGTCCTGACAATAGCCTGACAAATCGATAAAAGTCCCGAATTTTTAGTCTCAAAATGGAAACATTACTCACTTTTTGTTTCTAGATAAATGAGAAAGTATAATATAATAAAAAACTATGAAATAGTAAATTTTTTACGGATAAAACGCGAGTCAATCCCTAAAAAGTGTTTCATTTCAATGTGTAGTGCTCGCTTAAACCTCAGAAAACAATATAAATGAGAAGTTAATAAAGATTAAAAACCTATTTGATATTACTTACAATATAGTTTGGTTTCTCATATTCCAAAATCCGGACAAATTAAAGAGCCGGACAAAGTCCGGACTAGAGTCTAAAAGTCTGGACATGTCCGGATTAATCCGGATGGATGGTATCCCTACTTACAGTAGTGTGCAACTGTGCACGTAGATCATGCGCATGTGCAAGTGAATATCGCCGAGAAGTACTCGACCGAGTAGTAGTTCCTCGATCGTACCTAAGTGTTTCCTTTTTTAGGTTTATGTCGGTATTGAATTATTCCTAAAATAATTATTAAAATGTCTATATTTTCCTATCTTTCAGGCTCTATCTTACTTGAAACTACGGGATTCTTTCCGTGATACGCACTTGGCCGCTTTATTAGTCTTTGGATATCCTGGAATGATTAAACAAAATCTTCTTATATTGAGAAATAGGTCTGGAAAGCTATAACTAGATCATTTACGACATCGAGATGGCCTGTCGCATAATTATTTGACATTGTATTAAAATAAAAAAACATGTGCATTTCATAGGAGTAAATTTTTTTTATGTGAGTTGTAAATTTGTCTAATTCTTTCTTTTCTGTATTTAACTTAGTCAGAAAAAGGTTTGAATGCAGGAATTTTTTTGGAAATTCGGTACTGGTTACACAGTGTCTTCACGTATATAAAGTCGCGAGTAGGCCGCTAGGCACATATATAATAATATTTTTGTTTTCTTATCCAAACGCTACGAATTGAATTGAAGCACGATCGTTGACGTAGCGGCTAACGCATTCTAAAATGTATTATTATTTCGTAGCATTTTCCAACCAAAAAAATTAGAGAGAAAATTAATAAGGCAACAAAGAGGACCGGAAGACAATCACCAATCAAAACTGTGGACGGCATTAGTCAGTATTTATCTCCGAACCACTTCGAGAGAATGGCCCAAAGATGCAAGTTACGAGTCAGCGTCTGAACATGCAACCGGGTGAAAGGTATCACCGCAGTTATTGTTAGTAGTAATACAGCCTCATATGTTTGAACAATGATAAATCGGAAACCCCCAATAAGCTATTTAGCACAACTGTTAATACCTTTTAAAGAAGCAGCTACGGTGACTGTTTTAAATACCTACTCATGTATGGCACTGGCTGCAGCTCTGAAGGTCTTCTGCAAGTTAGATACAATGATAAAATCATTACCACAGTAGTGCAAGTTTTAGGATAATTTAAGACATTTTTCATGAAAATGTTTTAAGGTTTTGAGAAAAAGAATAGTATTTAATGAGTTTTCTGTTTATTCGAACATTTTCAAAAGTAGTAAAATAGTCAGTTTACAGTTTAGTACTTAAATATTAATCGTCTTCCTTGAAGCGGAAAGAAACACCCTGTAGACCGGTAGAGTTTAGTTGTCTAATGTAAGGAACCTTTACGACTGAACAGTGGTCTCTTCATACAACGTGCATTAAAAATGCTTGCCAGTTTCCTTGCTCCGATAATATAAATAATAATAATTATAAATTTTGTTTACGCTCACACCAATTATCTAGACCAAAATGAGTATTCTTGTGAAACTCGTTTATATGGTAAGATAACGGATAAACAAACATAAACATAGTAAAACACCCAAACCCGAAATCAATTTAGAAAAACAGTTTTTCTCTAAATTGACCCGACCTGGGATCGAACCCGGGACCTAAGAGATGGCGACACCATGAAAACCGGTGTACAAACCACTCGACCAAGGAGGTCGTCAATATCATGCCGTAATACCTGCGTGTATAAAACTATAATGCGTGATATGATTCAGACGTGAAAGTGACCTTCACGCGGCCAGCACAAAACAAACATTACATCGGCATGAGTCAGGGGATGCTGTTTTGTGTATTTTCTATACTTTTTGCAATGACGAAATTTTGTATGGAATGTGTGAAGTCCGCATAGCAAACTCTTTACTAATGTGATGAGGGGAAGAGTTTTATAATGTCTACCAGAGAAACATGCATACGCTCCTAATCACATTCCACAGTCATAGCCTATATTACTTTACAAGAAGTAGGTACTTTAAGTAATGTAAAGTAAATAGATAAACAAAAGTATACTACCTATAAATGTATTTTATTTTTTAATTAAGCTGTCTTCTAGGCATAACCTCTAAAACTTTTTTTAAATATATTAAAAAAAAAAAGAAGAAGGTAAACAAGCAAGCGGGTCACATGATGGAGAGTAATCACCGCCGCCCATGGACACCCGCAAAACCAAAGGAATCGCAATACTGTCGTTTTAAAACAAGTCAAAATAAAAAAAATATCTGAAATTATAGGTAGTTTTGAAAAAGACGTGTTACGTTACTACTGACATTAATATTGCTCGAACCTTTTGCTTAGACCTTGTTGTGAGCTAAAAGTGTTTATATCAGCGTAATCCCTGTTTTTGTTTACAAGTTTTTATAATGAGTTTTCAAACATGAGTAAATTATATTGTTTTCTGAGGTTTAAGCGAGCACTACACATTGAAATGAAACACTTTTTTTACGGATTAACTCGCGTTTAATTTACAAATCGCGTTAAATATAAAAAAAAAACTATATAAATAGTAAATTAATTAAACACGAGTTAATCCGTAAAAAAGTGTTTCGTTTCAAAATGATAATTTGTAAAAATGGTATTTTCTTCTGATTACATACTGCCTTGATATGGCGTGCACAACGCTTTGCAGCTCTATTGGATCAATGGTGGTAGTTACGAATATTTGAAATTTAGACAGAGTGTTGTGCAACAAACTTATTAGAAACATTAAAAAACAGCTAAGCGAAAGTTAATCTACATCTCTACATAAGTCATCACGATATGATGAAATTGATCATATGGTTATGTATCGCAAAACACAACTGCGTTGTGGATTCTGTCCCAAACACGCAAACTTTTATTGTAGTAAATGTGAAGTTACTTTGCACCCAAAATAATGTTTACAATTGAGTATATCACACGCAAAATAAATAAGTGATTAGGTTAAAAAATAATTCTCATTACTTATATAAAAAACAATACGCTGCGATTTGAGATCATAACTTTAAAATAAATGGTTTTGTAATCGCATTAGTGTTATTTTCTATACCATATCCTCATAGTAGTACATATTACTGGCGTTGTTTTAAAACGACACCATTTTCCGGATTTTCCAGTAAAAGAAGATTTTTTCTTATTTTTTCTGTTGATATTAAGACCTAAGGTTTTGTTTAAATAAATATTAAAATCGGACGAATTTTTTCTCTCGTAACAAGTAGGTAAGAAAGGAAGAGGCTCGTTTCTTAAAAATCCTTAAGTCGTAACGGTCTGGAAATACTGGTAAGAGCTGGTTCCACAGTACTGTAGTTAGAGGCAAGAAATTTCGCGAAAAACGCACAGTAGTGAACCGCCCTCCATCAAGGTGATGTGGATGGAATGATAGTCGATTGCGTGTAGTGCGGTGAAGGAAATCTGCGGTAGGGATCAAGCCGAACAATTCCTCTAAACCAAAAAATAAAATTTACTATATTTATCGCAGGTACCATAATAATATATGCATTTGCAAGTCAGTAGCGATCATCTGAGCATACTGCGATGTATTCATCGCTCCCCTTTATTTACCTATGCAAGTACGTCAAAGGGAAATCGTAAATGATTTCACCTCCACGCCAAATTTGCTTAGAGGCAATAATTCTTGAGTGAGCGCGCCGCCATTCTGTTAGGGATTGACATCACCTCTAAGCAAGATTTGTCAATACTGACCTGCGTCTAAGACTGTTTGCGGATCTTAATATGGAATGAACTTACGGACGACTGGCTGTTGGCATAGTTAACAGATATGCAGTGAGATAACAAACTATTAACAGAGCTATGTTTAACTATGTTAGTGATATTTGATGATTTAAGTGACTAGACGGCTATTTAATATCTACACCTAACTAACAGAAAAAGTTTATGCTGGTTATCGAAACCTCAGGGAACAACTACGAGCAGACCAAAAACGTTTTCGTTTAAAATCAAGTCAAGGGTATTCCAAACCGACAAGCATGTATGAAAAATGTATGATAAAAGAATAAATTAAGCAAAAGAACATTGTCAGGATCAAATGGAAAGCTGTGGTCTTAGTCTAGCCTTTCGGAAAACGGGCATGATGAATGTTATGGTCAAATGCGTTTTTATTTTACTATGAATGGGTTTGCTCTTGTTTCCAATCAAGCCCAGGGGCTAAGACAGGATCCACGATGGAGCGAGCTAACCCATAAAGTGCCTATTCATTCTTGCTTTGTAGATGGACGGGTTATGAGTACTCGGGAACACAGACGCAGGGAGAAAGTTCCACTCCTTTGCTGTGCGCAGTATAAAAGATGTTGAGTAGCGCTTTGTGCGACATTTAGGAATATCTACCACGAAAGGGTGGTAGCCCGCAGTGTATCTGGATGTTCGATAGAAGAAGGGGGATGGCGGTATGAGCTCATGCAGCTCCAGAGCACACTCTCCGAAAAGTTTACAAGCCTTCGAATTCGTCCGTTTACAAGCCTTTTACAAGTATTTCTTCTTTTATACATACATACATATAATAACGGCTATTATCCCCGAAGGGTTAGTCAGAGACTAGGCAATGAGGACCCATAAGCAGTCCGTAGGCCGTAGTCTACTTTTCACCAAATAGGGACTGCACATGTGCTCAGCGTGACAGGTGGTAAGCCCATCGCCGTTCTAAAATACCTTAGAAGATATCTTCTAGTGGCTCCTTGTAGTTATTGATCAGGTTAATATTTAAGACTAGTGACAATGTAGAGGCTACCACCAGCCAATTAAATTTAAATTATAATGACACAATCAAGTTTGTTTTGCCAATTTAAAAAACTTACTTATAATAATACAACACAAAAATGTAACAGTAAAATGTTATTATTCTTCTTCCTGCCCTGGGTCCCATTTTGCTTGGGGTCGGCGCAAAATATTCTTTTCTTCTATTCTCCTCTATTAGCTGTTACCTAAGCAGTCACTTCTTTCCCAATCAATGTCATCATTTACACAATCTATCCCGTTGGATAAACCTAAAAAAAAGTTTTTAACAATGAATTTAGACTAATTGATTGAATTATATCAGCAGTATTCAGACCACTGGGTTTTTTTCTTTTATATTTATGTGTACGGAAGAAGAATCTCCTATCAAAGGCGCCTTGATAGGAGCTTCTTCTACTCAGTCTTGAGCTAATGGCTATTACTCGATTGTTCCGCTGTCACAGCGTGCACTACGCTGTTGTTGGTAAAATTACGTGTCAGCCAACAATGAAAGTGCGTGCGCGCGGGCCAAACCACGCGGAACCTGTCCTAAGGATTTCGTGAACCTCTTGCGTCATTTACTAACTCAAGCTACGGAGCTAACTGTCTGAGAACGTGGCTTTTATGGCCCGCGAAAAGACGCAAGTCACTTCTCTGACTAATGATAGTTTGTGAATAATGCCCATAATATGAGCGCTATTGAAAAATGTCAAGATTAAGGATGTTCATGGCGGATGGTGCTTTACACACCACCGTTTTTCGTTACTTACAATTATTTTTAACAATTGTTTTATTAACTTTAACAGACATAACATTGAAATTAAACACTTTTTACGGATTAACTCGCGTTTAATTTTACTACATTAAATAATTTTTAGTTCCTGACGTTTCGAACCTTTTACAGGGTCAACCGCCTCTATGGTTTAGTGGCTAAGCCACCGGTTTCAGACCCAGAGGTTCCGGGTCCGATTCCCAGCGGGGGGTACATATTTGTCTGCTCGGTTTGGTTAGTGGTAGGGCTGTTAAGTCCGCCTGGCTAGCTACCACCATCTTACCTAAGTCTGTCGCCATGTTCCGACAGTTTGAGATAAGATACCCAGTTCCTCAGTGGTTGAGGATTCCGGGTGAGGCGCGCTTCCACCTTCGGCCTTATCATCACTTACCATCAGGTGAGATAAAGGCCAAGCGCTTACCGGTTGCCGTATAAAAAAAGGGTCCGTGGTCACAGGGAGACCGAGATGTTGGTCGTCTCATAGTTACAAGTTATTTGCCAAGAGTCAATCATTTTACATTTAACCGGGTGCGTTCAGGTTGATTGACAGTAGGCACATAACTTGTAACTATGAGACGACCAACACCTCAGTCTCCCTGTGACCACGGACCCTGTAAAGGGTTTGAAACGTCAGAAAACTAAAAACTATATAATGTAGTAAAATTAAACGCGAGTTAACCCGTAAAAAGTATTTCATTTCAATGTGTAGTGCTCGCTTATACCTTAGAAAACTATATAGACATAACATTGATAATGAAACTTTGAAAAAACGACTAACTGAGGTGCAAATCGAACCCACGTCTTCCGCGTTGACCAGCTATGCAATTCTTTAAGCGACACGTAGACGCTGCGCGCATGGCTGTGATCTGCTGTCTCTTTTCAATTCCATGAACATGAAAGAGACAAAGTCAATTCTCAGCGCTGCGGCAGCCGCTGCTACCAAGGCTTTAACTTAGGGAATCACACGCTGTCCGCTACCAAGTTATTATAGCGTTATCAACTCACAAAAAAAATACGAAGACATAACATTTTTTACGGGCTTTATACCATTAACTCGTATGGAAATTTGGGTAATAACATACATACATATTATTATAATCACGATTATTATCCCCGAAGGATTAGTCAGAGACTAGGCAATGAGGACAGCAAAGCAGTCCTCTACCATAGTCCACTTTCCACCAAATAGCGACTGCACATGTGCTCATCGTGACAGGTGGTGAGACCATCGCCGCTTCAGACTGTTGGAAGTATGTGCAGTCTTTAGTCCGTTAGTCGCCTTTTACGACACCCAAGGAAAGAGAGACACCAGGAATCCCTAATCATGAGAAACTGGTTATCGTAAGATGGTGGTAGCTAGTCAGTAATGTCAAACCCGAGTCCTCTGGGTATAAGATCATTTAAATAATCCGTAACCATTCAAATATGTAAAACAACGAAACAAGTATAACTTTGTGAGATTTCTAAAATTACACACCATTGATAAGTAGTTTAGATGCATCATTTGTTAAATCTTACTTGAAGCGTTCTGACTCCAGTGCGGTAAATCACCATGCTCGCACAATAAATGCAATATTTAATATACAATGTCGCAGGTGTTAGCCAACAGGTATCCGCATCATAATATAATAAGAATACACGCATGAGCTCTCGTACAATAATAAGCCCAAGCATTAACGTCAACTGGAAATAGAAAATAAATATTTGACCTACGCCTCGTCGATGTTAGCATATTTGATATGTTGCTCACGTGTTTGTCATGGATGCCATTGTTAAATTATAACGCTGGATTGTACTGGCGCCAGATCTTTGAGGCGGAACAATCGGAGCCATACAAAATAATCATACATACACAAAACCACCACTATTATCCCCGAAGTGTTAGTCAGAGACTAGGCAATGAGGACTGCAAAAGCCGTCCTCTACCATAGTCCACTTTTCACCGAATAACAACTGGACAACATTGTCCAGTGAGCACATGCTCAGCATGACGGTGGGGTGCCCATAGCCACTCTGTACTCTTAGATGTATGTGCAGTCTTTAGTCCGTTAGTCCCCTTCTACGACACCCATGGGAAGAGAGGGAGTGTTAGTATTCTTTGACCGCTATGCGACACGGTTACGACGCGAAGGTACAAAATAATCATGTCATGTTTAAATGTTATGAAATGTAAATATTTTAATGGCGACCTAGGGCAATACTGGCGCGGATAAATACACGAGTGATATAATATATATTTTATAAATGCTCGTATTATGTATGCGGATGATAACATAAATGGGTCAATCCGGGACACTTGATATTGAGGGTCACATCATAATATACCTAAATTAAAATATATACATGTTATAAGTTTACTCAACTTATGTAGTATTGAAGCATATCAATTGAAACCAATATTTTATAGAATCAATTGTTTAAATATTCATTTGAAACGGAAAAATGGAGTGATTAGACAAGCTTTTTACATGTCACACGCGCGGCGCTCGGTGTCTTATTGTGTATTATATTTTTTTAATTTAAAAGACTGCGTTAATTAATACTTTGTTAAATACGGAAAGAGTGCCTCTATCAAATCATGTATTCATTGTTCTATTATAATCAAAACCCTTGTGTCTGTAGTCGTTCAATAAAATGTCACGCGGTGGGCAAATGTTGAATCGCGCGACGAAATTACGTTTACCTACTACATTGAATACGTGGTAAGAGTCTTATGATTGGTTCAAACCATCGCAAGTAGTGCATCAGCACTTCGTCTGGACGGACGTGGCGCTAGCTTTCGCGCAAATACTTTATTCTTAAATTCTTTCAAATTTATAAAACTTTGGTTCGGTTGGTAGGTAAAGCTCGTGTCTTGTTTTGCTACTAAATTAAGAATAGTTACACTTAACTGTCCCGAGAACATTGTTGCATTCATCCCTGACTAGGTATTGAAATCAAAGTTAATACGATTTTATTTATAGTTTTATCTAGCTTCATTTTTAAATTGTCGTCAGATCAGGCTGTAAAATCCGTGGATTTAAGCCATGAATCTGTTTTATCGGTCGTGGATCTGACCACATATTCATGACAATTAATTTCTGTGCATAAATACCGTGTCTTATTGATAGAAGGACTCGTTTTTAAACCTTCTGTTGCCATGTAATTTCTCGTCACCAGTCACGAGAAAAAATTAAAGTCACGGCTCTGACGCGAAGAACGGTTCACCCAGGATTCACCCAAGTAACATAACTTAATCTGACCTAAGTTTTCTGCTACAGAAAAAGTTGAATTCAATTTATGAGATAACCTTTAACTTCTGTAGATTGACATGGGAGTTTGTTGCTACAAAAGTATAGAGTTTATCAGCTGCCGCAGCAGTTGAGGATTTTGGCCGAAGGGCGCCTTTAGCTTTATCGTCAAATTCCATCAGTGGAGATATCGTTTTTCTGCTATGATCTTTGATCCCGTTGTGGAATATTAGAAAAAACTTACGTCTCTAGATTTATCAATTTTCAATTCACTTTCAGTGATCAGCCAATGAAAGTGAAATAAGTAGGTAATTCTTTAAAAAGAGCTTTAGTCACCGATGACCCAAATTATTAAGATGACATTCCCGATGAGATCGGCATAGCTACGAGTTTAGTCACTTCATATACGATCTTGAGCAACGTGAGCCTCTCACGCACGTCTTTAGATATGTATTTACTGTTATTTTCGCATGATTCACATGGTTAAGCAATTTGAAGTAGCTCGTGCTTTCATTATGATTCAAGATAATATCATTGGAATATAAACAAACAAAAATTGTTTGTGCTTTTCTTATCTCATAATAAACGACTCAAACATAGTGTATATTTTGTTAATTCCGTATCTATTATTGCCAGTTAAAAAGGTTAAAAAGTATTTAGTGCTAACAACATAATCTGTGTGTACTTTAAGCTGAATGTAAGAAAAACATAACACGTTACAAAAATGTTAGATTAGTGATTCTTGGGATAACGTTAGCACCTTGTTTTTTGTTGTTTTGGAGTATCCCGACATTTTAACACTAATATAGTGACACATACCTATATTTCAAATAATTTCAGATTTTGTTTATCATAATTGAAGATTTTTTTATATGTTCTTTTTATAATTTTTTGAGTAGAAAAAATAATAAGATAAGGGAATAAAAAGTTTATTAAACCCATGCAATCCCCAAAGGCCTTCCTCAAATTTTATCCATGTGCCCAATTCTTTGGCAGACTCCCACCTTTTTCCCAGCCCGTAAATACTTCACAAAAAATACCCTAAAATAACATTTTTTTGCCTTCAAATTTAATGCTCAAAAATCGTCAAAGAGTAAGTTGTGTTAAAACTTTGTACAATCGTTGATACCACAGACGAATAAAATTGTACCGAAGTATCAAACACGTTCAATTGAAACTATCTATGTCAAATGATATTCTTTCAACACAATTGGCACCGCTGACTCTCCGTGAAGTTCATCGTTCGAGCGTTGTAGAGAAACAACCTCGTCCAAGGTCCATTCATCGCTCGATACGTATATAGTTACGTCAGTTTCATTGATGAGAAATGTGCGCCTGTGTGCGTCTTACGTGTACACTGCGCACCGCTGTGTGAACGCTTACGTCACTTGCGCATGCGACTTTCAAGTGTAACAGCTGTTTAACAATGGACATTTAGATAACATAGTATTGCTAAGAGGCCTATTACATCTCGCCTGTGATTTTTGCGTAAAATGGCCAATTTTGGTGTTATGAATCTCAGAAACAAAAATACATTAACAATTTTGACTCATTGAATAATGTAGAATAGCTATTGGAATAGTGGTGGTGTAGCGGCCTCTCTTTTTGTAAATTTTGCTTAACTTTTTAATTAAACCCAAAATTGCAGAGAAGGATTTTCATAAAATGCGCTAAGGCACTTTTTTGAGCTCCTAGATTGAACTACTGTTCTGAAGTAGAGTAGAAAAAAATGGAGTGTTATCTCTTATATAGTCGTATAGTGCGTAGCGGCCTTGGAATTTTTAGGTATCATTGATTTTATAAAAAATAAAATCTTATACTAAACCAAAAAACTTCGAAAATCGCTTTAAGTTAACTGTGAAATTCTCCTATCTACGATAATATTATTGAGCAAACTGTATACCCGAATAATCGTTACTTCATGATGAATAAAGATTGTATAATAAATTTATTATCCTATTTCGATAAAAACGATAAATACAACTGCAAAATTACTTCAAAATGCGAAAGTGGGCATTTTACGCAAAAATCACAGTCGAGATGTAATAGGCCTCTTATTAAGGGTCGACTAATTAAAGCTTTTAAGCTAAAGCTTCTACCATGTGCAAGCAATCGTCACTGCGTATGTGACTTTCTGGTGTTCTTTTTTAAATTATAAAATAATAAAATTTATTTATTAAACCAAAATGGTTACATTTATAAAAGTTTAGACGATGTTATCCGCTTAAGCTTAAAAACTGTGTATCGGATAAAATGCCCGCCCAGAATACATTTAGAATTCATTGTTTGAAGTGTCAACTTTATATTTAAAACCCATTGCGGTTCATTCTGAAGCTTCTTCAGTTTCTATAGCAAAGCTTCTACAGTTGAACCCGACATATTGTATTTTTCTTCGCCAACACAATTTATAAGACTGTCCCACCCTCCGACAAATTCTTATTTGTATAGGATTTTTTTATAGTTATAATTTAAACATCAGTGTTAAGATCAAAGTTAAATCAAAATGATTCGAAATAAATTTAAAATAAGTATATTAGAGTTAGACGAGTTGAATTTCATATGGGATTTCAAATTGCTGTTAACGTAAAAATACGTGTGAAATCGATGTTTATTCGATTTTTCAACGAAAAAACGACATAATATTGAAGTATACGAAAATGTATTATTGCGTAAGAGTTTGTAACACCTTCGTTAATATGGGAATCAGAAACCACTCAGATCCTAAAAATTTATAGTGTTGCTTTTCTAAAATGAACAGTTCCTCATAAACCCGGATTCAGGCGCGGCGTTTCACCTGCCGGTCAACACGCGGGTCGTCAAACTGTGCCGATAGGTAATGATCCAGATGATCGGTTGCCACGAAACCTGCGCCACACGTGCGTAAACGTAGCCGACGAGTGTGACAGGACGCGCCACAATAGCCGGAATAGGAAGCGACTACTACTAAGTAAATATCGATATTGGTAACTAATGAGTTATATCGTTGTACATTGCGGTGTACGCCACCACTCTTTTAACACTGATGTAAGAGAGCCGTGCCTTGTATCATAAAGGTCGATGTTAATGGTCGCACCGTCTATTCTCATAGTATTCGAGGTTCTTGGACTTGACTCACTTTGGCTAATTCATTAGCGGAGACAATGTGCCGGCACTACGCACTATTCTGTGCTCTGTTTCTGTTTGCAAGCCGACGGAAATCCTGGTGCGAATTTATTAGATCTGGTTTTAGGCTGTTGCGAAATTGGCGTGTTTTTTTAATCAATTAGCGGCAGGCGGTGATTTTGTTGGTTTACTGATGACTGATGATAACTCGATAATATAAATTTCTGTTCACGTTAACATCCTAACTATTATCATAGTTTGCTTGAATTATAAAAAAAATGTTAAATACTTTTATCATTTCAACCTACTCGTAAGTTATTGCAATCTTCAAATGAATACTTTTTTTGGCACTTTTATTTTTTAACCACAGTTTATATTTAATAATTGCCTAATCTTAACATCTGTAGGCTTACAGGTAGGTGTTTAATTGTACCGCTCTGTATCTACTAACCTACTTCGTTTAATAGGTACCTTTTAAAATTTATTTTCCAAATAAACAAAAACATAACAATAAATGGAGGCTAATGAGTTGAAGTCTTTGCAGAAGTTTACACGTTGGAAAGAGACTTTTTATATTGATCTACTATTGTATAGATAATTAATAATATTTAATCCTAATTCAATGAGGGTCCCATCATCCATTAGCTAAATACGATTCCACACACTCCAATTACTCGCTAAGGAACAACGACTAATCCTGACTGACCTTTCTATCTGACTGACCAATCCAATTTCAAACTTCAATAGAGAAAGTTAATGTTTGCCGCATGCCTTATCTATTAAATTCATCATGATGCAAGACCAAAAGATGGCGTAAAATCCGAAAGATAAGATAGAAGAAGAGATAAATAAGATGCTAAAAAAAACTATTTAAAGAGCTGTTGTAGTTAAAGTAAATTCGTGTTAAAATTAATAAAAGTGAATAATCGTCACTCTATTATCTCTACAGGCGTACATGGAATATAATTAGTTAATTTTATTCAAACTAAGACATAACTGGTTCAAATTGATGCTGTATCTGTCTGCCTTTATGTGGACTTTATCAACACAACTGAATTTTAAATTTGAAATGGAAAGGGAGGAGATTAATTTATAAAGCCATCTTAAATATTTTAATTTTAAAATTCTCAGTGTTTTGGATACTAAATTTATTTCATTAAGTGCCATTAAATACATAACTTTAACGCGGTTAAATTTGTAAATAAAAAGTATAGGTACACATTTTTTGTTGCCTTACCTTCAACAATAACTTAATGTATTTTTGTTGTGACCTTCTTTGCTCTTCATGATCTCGTCTGCGATATGACAGGTTATAATTTCGCTCACCGACCAGATAAATTCAAACTTTGAAAAACTAATTGAGATACCACTATGATCCTTAGCTTAAACCGATCAAGGTATTGTTTCGCTTATCAATTTAAATTCTGTACAACAGACAGAGACCATTTGGATATGGTTTAGTGTTTAAAAAGATCTAGGTCACGAAAACCATTGCAGCCTGAGGCTTGACCATCGAGCCAATATACAAAATTATTATCAAAACGCAGACCAATCATTAGATACGAAGCAAAAAACTAAAAGATTTAATTCTTGCATTTAGAATTGAAGACCTAATAAAAGTAAGGTATTGGTATTTTTTAACAAAATATTTTTTTATATATTATCGTGGTACTAAGTACATTAAGAGAATTGTACAAGTAACCACGTCATTATAAAAATAAAGTACCTTCATGGAAACAGTTAACCCATATATGCCCACAATTATTTGGAACACCGATATCTATGATTTTTTGGATTTGATAACGTTTTATCATTGCTACTACAGAAAAAATTGTTTAATTTTTTTATACAACTGAAAGTACCTTTTTTCAGTGGGTCATAAACGACCCCCTGGGCACATCTGGTCTGCGTAGGGTATATCGGTTAAATAAACAGTATTGAGGGTTATAGAGGCTATTTTGTTTCAAAACTATTAATGGAAAGCTTAAATCATTTCTCAGGGAGTTTGGCAATGTATTTTTCACACAGCTTGACGGTTTTGTGTTTGCACAATGTATATCATCGCCTAATCTGACTAGCCAAAAGTGATCTGACGCAGTTCTCCTCTGACTGACAAGAACACTTGTAGCAACGAGTAGGTTAAGCTGTTTCTTGATGTATCTTGCCGGTTCAATTTGTGCCCTAGCTGTACAATACTTTAGGAGCTAGGATCTTGCAACTGATCCGCGAAACTCCAGAGTATCAAAGGTACTACCAAAAGGTCACACAAGCAAGTATTATCCAACTAATATGGATTAAATCTGATTCAAAACATACACGGTATTCTGTCGCCGCGAAACGTAGGATTGATAATAATTAATAACAAACTTTATGTTACCCATAAATATTATTAATATATGAGTGGCGTTGATCGCTGATCCTTAGATGCTTACATAGAAGTATATCGAATAACAAAAAGAGAAAATAAATTGTATATCCCTATATTGTTTTGGTTGGAGATATCGTTGATCCTTTGGAGTTTCGCCTCGTAATGCACAGCTAGAACACAAGTTGGTCCGGCCAAACAAGCTTCACGTAGCTACAACTGTTTCTGTCATCGTGAGAAGACATGTATCAGACCACATATTTTTTTTGACTGGTCATCTAAATGTGTAAATCTTGCAATCTATATCTTAAAGAAAAATGTTTTGTGGCTACCATGCATAGTTTTTAGAAATAAAATAGCTTCTATCACTTTTAGTACTGTTTTATTCCATCCATCTCCTTAAGCCATTTTTGTACCAGATATGCCCAGCGGGTCATTATCGACCCGTTCAAGTAATTACTTTGATTTAACTAACAAATTGAAAGTTTATCTAAATTTTATTATTACATTACGTAAAGCAATAAACGAACAATCTGATTAGCCTGTTTTATTATAAATACTTTAAAAATAGCACATAAAACTTGTTATCAGTGCAAACTTATAAAATGACTACACCAGAACAAATCAAACCTTTAAATACCCCCAAATAGATGCACTTTTATCTAGTAAATGAACTATAAATGTGATTTACTTAGTAAGGTATTGTTGTGTAATTGTATTTCGATAATTGTTTTTTTTTAAATAAAGACTATGAATCTGTTTTGTGGGTCGTTTTCGACCCCATGGGCAAATATGGGTATAACATTATTCACACATCAATTACGCTTTAAATTATTTGCTTCGCAACAAAATAAAAAAAATATGTAAAAATTGCTATTTATAATAGTTTTACGATTACGTCATATATCAATAGGACATGGAGAGTAATTGTCACTATATCTAATTAAATTTGATATTGTTATAACATTTTACAGGGTTAATATTTATGTTTATAATATACTTTCAGTAATTATATAGACCAAATATTCAAATTTTATTAATATTTAACATTAATTTATAAGAGACATTTTAATAATACCTTTAAAATTGTATCATACTAATAATTATTCTATATGAATTTACCTTGAATTTAATAAACTGATAAATTTAATAAAAAAATTGTGTACGTATAAAAATACATAATTTTTTAATGTATTTTTATACATCGAATGGGACTGAATTGAATATAATAGGATCAATTTTTTTTCTATGTGAAACGTCATAGTGACTACATCCTGCCTGATGGTAAGCAGCCGATGTAGTCCAAAATAATGAGAGCGCTCCCCACCGTGGAACAAGCGCACCCATTCATGACGGCCTGCATAAATGCCGTTTCACGCCCCGTTTAAAAGACCCGGGATTATAGGAATTGGGAAACACATTCGCCGGCAGAGAATTCCAAAGCCGAATGGTCTTACAGAAGAACGACTTGCCAAATTTTTTGGTACGAGTGCTGATATTCTGCACAGTATGATGGTGGTTCCTAAGACCAGCACGTGTAGTCCGGGACAGGAAAGGAGAGGGCGGGATTAGATCAAAAAGTTCTTCAGAACACTCTCCGTAGTAATTTCGATAGAAGACACTGAGAGAAGCATGTCTCTACGCAGCTGGAGGTCCTCAAGAGAGGCTGTAACCTCAGCATCTCCAATAATGCGTACCGCTCGCCTTTGCAGTCTATCAAGTGCACCGAGGAGGTATTTAGTGGAGCCGTCCCATAGATGGGAACAATACTCCATACTCGATCGCACCTGAGTCTTGTAGAGCATACAGCGTTGCTCGGGAGTGAAACACCGCCTCACCTTATTGAAAATACCCAACTTACGGGAGGCAGTTCAAATAACACTCTCGATGTAGCATTTTGGATTCAGTTCCAGGCCGATGTCCATGCCAAGAATGCTGAGGTTAACTGAAATGGGTAAAGGAGAGCTCTGAAGAGAGGGAGGAGTAAGGAAGGGAGTTATCTTGGACGAGAATTTTGAAACAACAATAATTATGCTCAATTTTCCCACATTTAAACCCATCTTACCCATCGATAACCTGCCTAGAATCTCTATATTATACATATACATACATTAATCACTACTATTATCCCCGAAGGGGAAGTCAGAGACTAGGCAATGAGGACAGCAAAGCAGTCCACTGCCATAGTCCACTTTTCACCAAACAGCGACTGCACAATGTGCTCAGCGTGTCAGGACCGCAGGACAACGGATAAACGTACTTAAAATACTTAAATATAATTATACTAAAAGTATGCTTTATATAAAAAACACCCAGACCCGAGACAATTTAGAAAAACAATAGTTTCTAAATTGACGCGACCGGGGATCGAACCCGTGACCTCAGAGATGGCGACACCATGAAAACCGGTGTACAAACCACTCGACCAAGAAGGAGGAGGAAGAGTATCATTGCTTATTAAGAGGTTTTACACATTTCGGTCTCCGATACAAACCTCCAAGTCGAAATTTTTAAAAACTTATAACCCAATTTTGATTAAACTTTGCATGCTAAAGTAAAATACAGGGATCAAATAGTTTGTTGAAAACATTTTTAAAAAACGTTTATTTAACTGAGTTATTGCAATTTTAAACTTTCTATAGTGGACTTTAAATCGCAATAGCTTAACCAAGTAAACGTTTTAAAAAAATGTTTTCAACAAACTATTTAGATCACCATATTTTATAGCAATTTATAGCATGCAAGGTTTCATTAAAATTGGCTTACCAGTTTTTAAAAATGTCGACTTGGAAGTTTGTATGGGAAACCGAAATGCGTAAATCCTCATAATTATTATTGTAACTGTCTAGTGGGAAACCGTGCAGTAGAGTGTTGCGCTAACACCGAGACTGTATTGTGGTATCTGAGTTGGGGCCGCTTCAACAATGTGAGTGCTCCAGCTCAATTTCTGGATAATGTCTTTTATGAAGATTAAATGATTAATTCAAGGTAACCTATCATAAATTCGAAACTTTCCTGTACGAATTTCAATTGTTCGAAAACGGTATGACGAAGTTTTAAATCCCAGATTGTTGCTTTTACATATTTTTGTTAATCCAGAAACCTATCATTATACATACGTTTCATTTTCCAGAAAAACTATAAGCCGAATATCAAAACTACTTTTTTTCTTTTAGAAGATGTTTTGCTTACAATAATTTTCATATCTAGAAGTATTAAAATTCGAAGTAACTGCTTAAAACTGTATGCTGCATGCTTGCTTGCATGCCTATATGTTACTACTGTAGGGAAGCGGAAGGTGGGTAGATTGGATCACGTCGGGGTCACCAATGTAGGGAAGCGGATGGTGGGTAGGAATGGATGACAACTTTGAGGAAGGCAAAGGGAAGATCTTCCTCCGAGCTGGGTGTTATACTGCTGTTATATGCTGGGTGTGCTCGGGGACCGAGGTCCAACGGGTGTTAGTTGGAGGTGCTATGTATAGCGAAGGAGGTGGTGAAACTTCGCTACCGCGATGCAGGCTTCCCATACTATTTTTCTGCTCAGTTCAGTTGCTTTTTGTGGCGCCATCTGTTGACACGGTTGGGAAGGTTTTGCTTCGTGTCGAACTATGTGCGGCGTCATGCTGGTAGGTAGCGCCGCCACATCACTCCCCCCTGAGACCGGAGGTCGATGTCAGTGAGTGTGCTTAGCAGTCAGTGCGTCAGTGCTTGCAAGTGCCAGTGGAGAGTGCTGCTGCAGGATGCCCCAGTCTACGGTGAGTCGAGACGGGTGGGGTGAAGGCGCGTTGCCAGTGATGCAGTGTGCTGCTCCTGTCTGCGGTGAGTCGAGACAGGTGATGACGATGGGTCCGAGCTGCTGGTGTGCAGGGCTGCCACGCCGGAGTGATGTGGCCGACATTGATGCACCGGTCGTGGGCTGCGGAGACCAGGTCGGGATGATGCCGTCGAGTGTGCCGGAGGTCTAGGAAGCGTCGTCCAAGATGCTGCGGTGGAACCTTGAGGCTTGATTGCTGGCTTGCTGTGTCTGCTGGCGAAGGTAGACTCGATGATGGATGAGGAATGATGGATAGGCGCTGCGACAATTATGTTGAAGGTGCTTCTGTGCTCCGTCGGGGTCACCACTGTAGGGAAGCGGAAGGTGGGTAGATTGGATCACGTCGGGATCACCAATGTAGGGAAGCGGATGGTGGGTAGGAATGGATGACAACTTTGAGGAAGGCAAAGGGAAGATCTTCCTCCGAGCTGGGTGTTATACTGCTGTTATATGCTGGGTGTGCTCGGGGACCGAGGTCCAACGGGTGTTAGTTGGAGGTGCAATGTATAGCGAAGGAGGTGGTGAAACTTCGCTACCGCGATGCAGACTTCCCATACTATTTTTCTGCTCAGTTCAGTTGCTTTTTGTGGCGCCATCTGTTGACACGGTTGGGAAGGTTTTGCTTCGTGTCGAACTATGTGCGGCGTCATGCTGGTAGGTAGCGCCGCCACATCACTCCCCCCTGAGACCGGAGGTCGATGTCAGTGAGTGTGCTTAGCAGTCAGTGCGTCAGTGCTTGCAAGTGCCAGTGGAGAGTGCTGCTGCAGGATGCCCCAGTCTACGGTGAGTCGAGACGGGTGGGGTGAAGGCGCGTTGCCAGTGATGCAGTGTGCTGCTCCTGTCTGCGGTGAGTCGAGACAGGTGATGACGATGGGTCCGAGCTGCTGGTGTGCAGGGCTGCCACGCCGGAGTGATGTGGCCGACATTGATGCACCGGTCGTGGGCTGCGGAGACCAGGTCGGGATGATGCCGTCGAGTGTGCCGGAGGTCTAGGAAGCGTCGTCCAAGATGCTGCGGTGGAACCTTGAGGCTTGATTGCTGGCTTGCTGTGTCTGCTGGCGAAGGTAGACTCGATGATGGATGAGGAATGATGGATAGGCGCTGCGACAATTATGTTGAAGGTGCTTCTGTGCTCCGTCGGGGTCACCACTGTAGGGAAGCGGAAGGTGGGTAGATTGGATCACGTCGGGATCACCAATGTAGGGAAGCGGATGGTGGGTAGGAATGGATGACAACTTTGAGGAAGGCAAAGGGAAGATCTTCCTCCGAGCTGGGTGTTATACTGCTGTTATATGCTGGGTGTGCTCGGGGACCGAGGTCCAACGGGTGTTAGTTGGAGGTGCAATGTATAGCGAAGGAGGTGGTGAAACTTCGCTACCGCGATGCAGACTTCCCATACTATTTTTCTGCTCAGTTCAGTTGCTTTTTGTGGCGCCATCTGTTGACACGGTTGGGAAGGTTTTGCTTCGTGTCGAACTATGTGCGGCGTCATGCTGGTAGGTAGCGCCGCCACATCACTCCCCCCTGAGACCGGAGGTCGATGTCAGTGAGTGTGCTTAGCAGTCAGTGCGTCAGTGCTTGCAAGTGCCAGTGGAGAGTGCTGCTGCAGGATGCCCCAGTCTACGGTGAGTCGAGACGGGTGGGGTGAAGGCGCGTTGCCAGTGATGCAGTGTGCTGCTCCTGTCTGCGGTGAGTCGAGACAGGTGATGACGATGGGTCCGAGCTGCTGGTGTGCAGGGCTGCCACGCCGGAGTGATGTGGCCGACATTGATGCACCGGTCGTGGGCTGCGGAGACCAGGTCGGGATGATGCCGTCGAGTGTGCCGGAGGTCTAGGAAGCGTCGTCCAAGATGCTGCGGTGGAACCTTGAGGCTTGATTGCTGGCTTGCTGTGTCTGCTGGCGAAGGTAGACTCGATGATGGATGAGGAATGATGGATAGGCGCTGCGACAATTATGTTCAAGGTGCTTCTGTGCTCCGTCGGGGTCACCACTGTAGGGAAGCGGAAGGTGGGTAGATTGGATCACGTCGGGATCACCAATGTAGGGAAGCGGATGGTGGGTATGAATGGATGACAACTTTGAGGAAGGCAAAGGGAAGATCTTCCTCCGAGCTGGGTGTTATAGCTCGGAGACCGAGGTTCAACGGGTGTTAGTTGGAGGTGCTATGTATAGCGAAGGAGGTGGTGAAACTTCGCTACCGCGATGCAGGCTTCCCATACTATTTTTCTGCTCAGTTCAGTTGCTTTTTGTGGCGCCATCTGTTGACACGGTTGGGAAGGTGTTGCTTCGTGTCGAACTATGTGCGGCGTCATGCTGGTAGGTACGAGTAGCGCCGCCACACTACGATTAAGTACATGTTGTTTGAGGATATTATGGATTTCAATTATTTGAAATGTTGTATTTTTAAATTATTGGAAACGTGTTTCTGGAAAATGAACCATCTAGCATTAATAGCTTCGGCCAAACGTTGAGTGGGATTTCAAAACAGAAAGTTTTTGAAAAAAATTACAATCGATAATCGGCATTTCAAAACTTTATCAATTGTGTTTTCGGTAAAAAGAAAATTATGGAAAAAAAACGTTTTCGGCCAAATAAAATTCGAACAGGCAAATTTTGAATTTACAATAGGTAACCTTAATTGAAGTATTAATTTGTTTTATTTTTTAGTAAGTACGTACCTATTTGAAGACCTGAACTACCAATTACTTAAATTGAAAAAGGAAATTCCAGTTCCAAATAAATAATAATTAAAATCGTTCGCACTGGGAGAGGCCTATGTCCAGCAGTAGACTGATACGGGCTGATGATAATGATGATGAATTAATGTTGAATTAAATGATTCTAAGTAGAGTAAAGATTATAAATTATACACAAGTATTCTTTTGAAAATGTACGAGTACTTGATGATATATTTATTTATTTTAAGGTATGATATGGCTGTCTGCAACTGACTGAAACATTATGAATGAGCTACTATTCTAGTACACTCGTACATTATGTTAAGACATAATCACCATAGTGATGTAGGATTGTGTATTGGATAGATTAGGAAGAAAAAAATGTCAATCTCTAATTTTAACCTCAATTTCTACAACAGAAAAAAATTATACATCGTGAACCTGGGTGAATAAATTGAAAATGTTTGCTAATTATGAATATAACGTGTTTTTTCTACAATATAGAACAACAATTATCAGGGCACAACCATTTTTTAAAGGGACTTAAGTGCCCATACTAATTGGGCATTCTCCAACATTTTTTTTTATATTAATAAATAATTTGCAATAATATGTTAATGTAAATAAATACGTAAATAACAAGTAAAGCTAATTTTAGAAGAATTAAGACAGGATACCTTTTATTTTAATATTTAAGAAGTTTTTTTAAACGTCTGACGTCAACGTCTAACGATGAATACAAAACGCAATGCTTGTAGGCGTATATGTGCTTTACCTTTAATTCGTAAGAGCAGTTAAATTTAATTGACACTTTCTTTGTTGCAGAATAAAGAAAATCATCGAAGCATCACACTTTTAGACACGTCTAAGAAGGTAAGGATACTTTAACTTGATTATTTTTTATTACACTAATGTATGTGAGGAACTGGTGGCGGAACGGCTAGAGCGTTTAGGTTGAGATCCTGTAAGTTATGCAACTTTTGCAAAAAAAATGGATGGGTGACGAAATTAAAATACACTCGAGATTCTTCGTTATTCGTAAGGCACATTAAGCCGCTCGTCATTAGAAGAGAAATAAAAAGAATTTGCCGAGTTTCTTACGGCTTCTTCTCGTAAGTACAAGTTGTACACCAATGACCTGGTGAAGAAAAAAATATTTGTAATTAATTAATTTTGAATACAACATTTTTATTGTAACGTGGCAGCTATTAATTCCTATCGACAAGTAGGCCAGTGTAGTACAGTAGTAGGTTAAAACCCGGTCTTTCCAAGTGCTGTTTTAAATGTACTTACTTACGAAGGGCTGATTTTGTAACTCCATACATTGAAAGTAAATTCGCCACAGGTAGGTAAGGGTTATTGTACATTCGCCACAAGTCTTCATAGTACATCATTTTTGCATAAAGTACCGGTAGCAAGGAAAGTTCGTTTTGAGCGCTCTAAATGAAAGGTAGTTATTTTATTCTAAAATTATTGAGTTGTTTACTTCACTTATTGTTTGATTTTTCTGCGGTCTGTGTCGAAAGTTAGAGTGTGGCGAATTTATTTGATAAAAAAAAAACTGTGGCGAATTTACACATACTTTTTTCTATAGCAAACTAACTTTGTGGCGAATGTACAACAACTCAGCCAATCAGTGAGACGTTGATAGACTGCCGATGATGATGATGTACATGCATAATAACTGTGTATTAGTATTAAAGCTGTTAGACCTTCAGCTTCTTTAGTACGGTTCAATTTTACGAATGAAATAGTCGTCCGAGCAAATTTCAGTATTGTAGTGGAAAAGTTTTAAACTTTATAGCGACCGACAAAACTTATTATGCTTTTTGCTCGGTAGTAGGTTCCTATATCATTTAATTTGAACTGGTAAATTTTTATCAGTTGACAAAACGTTTGGTTTTATAGACCTTTTTGCTAAGACTTTTAAACAGTCAAAGTTTTACTTTTAAATTCCTGTGTCAAGTTTTATAACCTATAACGCCATAATGGCACTGACAGTTCACGCTGAATGGAGAGCGTTCGCGTCATTCTATGTTTAATGAAATTTCGAATTTGATTTTTTAAACATTTTTCGTGTATATCTATTTTTGAAGAAATTATTTATTTACGTGAGGTTATGGTAAAGTATCATGTGTTATAAATTGTTCACGACAACGGACGCCGTAACGTTGATTGGACGCGCGAGGAAAGGAATCCTAGTGTTGGCATCATGTTGAACGAATGGTTGCATCGAGAGGCAAGAGAGTACGTGAAGGATTGTTTTCAGGTAACATGTTTCGTAAATTAACATCCTGAATAATATAATAACTGCCAAGGCGTTGTTGTTGTCGTGGCAAACGGAGAGGGAGTAGGAGGGCCCGAAAGTGCAACACGATGAAGATTTTTGAGGCAGACCTCAATGATATTTTAATAGTAACATCATTGGCAGACCTAGTTTAACGCAAGTGTAGTCGCTGGCGGATATCAGTAAATAATACTACAGAAAAGTTTAATTTAAACAATTAATTAAATAGTATAATTTGCCGTTCGGATGAAAATTAATGGACAAGTATAGGCTGATTATGAAGATGATGAGAAAAAAAGTAACATTTATTTCCTCTCAATTATAAAAAAAACGTGTAGTTGCTTTTGCATGCCGTGACAACCTTTAAACAAGGCAACCTTTGACTACCTAAAATTTACTCATGTTTTTAATATTTATTGTACTAAAATTTAGTTGCGAAAAAAAACTGACAAAAAGAATAATTGGTAAGACACAATCATTATTTTATTACGTGCTACAGAAAACGTAGTTAACATCATTTGACGTCTTTATTCTCCTCTCGAACTTTTTTAAAGTAGGTACCTCAGTAAGTTAAGTGTTTACAATAAATGTTTAAAGAATAAACAGTAAACAACTTGATGTGATGCATTTTTAACCTTGATAGCTAGCGCCGTGCGTGTCTGTAATTATCTACTCTACCGCCTTCCTCTGTACTCTACTCTGAGTATTTCTGCCTCAAAATATGCAAACATCAAAAATATTATACTCCCGGTGGTTGTCGATTACTTATTTCGTTGTCTTATAAAATGTACCCATTAAAAATATTTTTACCAAAAGATTTTAACAACACATAAATGCATAACATATAAA
This sequence comes from Scoparia ambigualis, assembly GCA_963921215.1. Classification (NCBI taxonomy): domain Eukaryota; kingdom Metazoa; phylum Arthropoda; class Insecta; order Lepidoptera; family Crambidae; genus Scoparia; species Scoparia ambigualis. Next base: position 22,742,100 of record OY992522.1, on the reverse strand, counting down.
AATGGTTACTCTTTTAAAACATCTTAATTATCAATAAAAAAAACAACAATAGAAATAAATTATATCCTATAATTCACATAAATAATTGGTTTAACAAGTTGGCAAGATATATAGTTCACATTCACAGCCCAATTAACCCACGTATGGATACCTAATAAAGTTAAAAGGATACGCGATAGAAATACCAAAGGGAGCACAGACATGTGGTACATTTACAGTAGTACTTAGGCAAGTTAACTTCTGTGTAAATTAAGGGAGAGCTTTTAATTGTTATTTAAAAAAAAATAAACATTGTGTTTTATGTTAATGAAAACGAATTGGTTATAAACAATAACCTTACATTAACTCTACATTATTATTAACTACGGCGTGCCCGCCATTGGCGAACACAGGCCTATAAACACCTTCTTTTCGCTGTAGATTAGGTATATCGATTAAGTACATTGAATGCATATATAAAAATATCCAGAATAATAAATCAATGCTTTTATAATTTAACAACCAAACAGGAAACAAACAGTATCTGAATTTATCCTGTAGCGCAATAGCGCTTAAATATCCCAATCGCGGGTAGTCCTGAAAACGAAAATACAAAACCACTGTATGTTGGAATGATGGGCTTGTCTTAGTCTAAATCGAATAAATGTGATCCCTACATTTAAAAGTTTGGAGTCTCTCGCTGTGCTTCATAGAATCACAATTCTCTGCATGTGTCCAGAGGCGGCATCCTCTACCGCGACAGTTACATATCCCAGTGCCAAGCCTCAAATGCCGTCACATTGATTTAATAAGTGTCAATTGCGCGTGATACAATGTTTGCTGCTACTGCAGCCTGGCCGCATATCTCGCTGTCATTACAGTCCTTAGGCTGCAATGTATTTTCCTGTATTTGAGTACCGTTATACTAATTGTCCCACACATGTTGAGAAGCGTCGGCTTTTGATGTGTGTTTTCACACAGCCCTTTCTTTGTCACAAAGATTAAGAATGTGAAGATGTGACAAAATACTTTTAAATGTCGCTTCTAAATTGTGCTTTTTTGATACTAAATGCAAAGCAAAAAACAGTTTTCATTTGTTGTTAATATTGGTTTGTTTCATTTCACTTCTAAGACAGATTGAAATTTCCTAAGTGTAGGTGTGTTATGTGTTCAAGGATTTATCATGTAAGTAGTTGTACCGTGGCCGTATGTACAGGATTAGTAACTGGGAAACAGGCGACACTGTCTTGTCCCGCTGCATCGCATGACGTCTTCGCCTGTCTCGGTCGCATACACCATTATCGTTTCTAGTAGAAGTTGTGTAGTAAAGATTGTCTAGCAGAGATTGAATTGAGAACAAATTCACTTGAACCATAACAACAATACAATATCAAGAATGATTATGTTAGTATTTGCGATCAGTTGTAATACCGAATATACAAAGTTCTGTTTTTCAACGTTTTAATATGACTTAGAACTTGATACTGGTGAAAGTTATTTCCAAATTAGTTACTTAGGTTGTAGAGTCCACCTTTACTAAGATATTTTATAAATGGTCACCCATAATTACCGTTTATGCAGCTCTCAATGCCAATGGTCGCTTCTGTAAAGCAATACATCTTTGGCAGCCACAGCAAAAAGAGGATCACTTCCCACTAGAGTTTTTACCACCATAATGATCTTCGATTTTAATGGTAGGGTTAATTACGACATAATTTGACGTCAGCGCAGTAATGTTTTAATAGTGTACCCTTCTCTTTGGGTTCCTTTTCTAGTATATACGAATTCTTTTTAATTATGTTATCTGTAGAATAAGTTTTCATTATGTAAATGTATTGTGTGTGTGTGGAGATTGCGTGATTTCGCCATGATGGCGTTGAGATCGCGTGCGAATTGAGGTTAATATTTTGTATATTTTCGTTCAGATTCAAATTTTGATTTTCGAATTTGGGTGGCAAAAAGCGGCGGCTTGCCCACCCAGCCTGCGCCCATACCGGCTCACAATGCCGCTCCGTTGCGGTCGTTGGCAAATACCGCCAATTCCTTTGCCATATCTCTCTTTATCCCACAACACTTGCCACAGACAACTCTCCACTGTGCTCTCCGCTTATTAGGGCTTAAGTTCTCGTGTAGGCAACTCTCACACTAATTTACCGACCGAGATAATGATTAAATTGTTTCGGCATGTCAAATCAAACGAAATTATGCTGTTATATCTTGTTTAATAGCGGTACGTTTATGTTAGTTGCATACATACCGCCGTCGATGCTTCCAAGACTCCAAGTGAGATGTATCCTTTAATTAATGCTATTAAGGTGAACCTAGTCCTAAAATCATTTTATAAAGACTTGTTTTTTAACGGTAAATTTCACATAAGTACATACAACTTAATATTTTTTATGTAATATATTAAAGTACGCACGCAATCTCTGATAGTTTAAAAATATTTGCAACGATAGCCTGCCGTTTTGTGTGTGTCGTATATACTACTTTCGCTGTAGAAACTTATGGGAAAATTAGACCATAACAGTCTAAGCTAGGCTAAATAATATTAGTAACTAATTTATTAAATGTTTAGGGAGTCCTGAACGAAATTGTGAAACTTTACGTATTTTAAGTCACTTGTACTAAGCGCTGAATTAGTTAAATACATTAAAAACTTATGTAAGTTATCCTGATTATTGCACAAGGCCATGCCTTGTTGAAATTTGAAACAAATTCTTTAAACAATAAGAAACAATACGTAAATTTAATGACTCTTAAAACTTATTTTTTGAAAACTTTCTCAATTTTACGCATGAAACAATAATTCTTACATGAAAATATTTGTATTAATATTTCGCAAAAATTTAAATTTACTTTATAAAGAAGGGGGTGCTTCTTTAAAAAGTAAATTTTAATTTTTAACACAAGCGCGTGATGGTTTTGAATAAAAACATCGCTCTAATTAAATTACTAGGTCTGAAACTTCAAAGCAGAATTGTTCTAATTATAAAATATCAATAATTATGATTGACTTTGTTTTGAAGTTCATTAGGAGACTTATGTCACTTTTTGCGATCGCGCGGCACCCCCTTATCAGCTAAAAAACGATAAAAGAAATCAAACTTACGCACGAAAAACCTCTATATAAGCGATAACCGAGGTTTGTAATCTTAACCACTTACCATCAGACGGTTTTCAGACTTGTTTGCCCTTCCTTTTAAATAAATTTTCTATAAAAATATTATTCAAACCCTATAAACGAAAACGATTGCGTAATATCGGTCTCTTTTTTATCAAGCCGAAAGTAGAAAAAATAATTCGGATTACGGGTAATAAACACAACATCATGACTATTATCCCCTAAGGGTTATTATAGTCAGAGACTAGCATTGGGGACCACAAGATCAGTCCTCTGCGTTAGTCTGCGTTTCACCAAATAACACTGCACATGTGCTCAGATGGTGAGCCTATTGCCACTCTATGCTGTTGTATATATATTATGCAGCTTTAAGTCCGTTAGTAGTCTTTTACGACAACCAAGGGAAGAGATATGTTGGTAGTATTCTTATAGAAAGCCGCCACCACACAACATTTCATTATTTATAATTGTACATGAAGTCATTATTAGAGATAATTAACGAGCTTATTCTAGTTCTTTTCTTCGCTCATTTTTTTTTCTTATTTGGCTATAATATCCAGTCAATTGAAACTTCAAATGGTATGGCTGGGACTATAAGAAATAGATACAATAAATTTAATTTTACCCTATGATTCAAGACAACTTAATAACAAATATAATTTTCTAAAACAAGCTACTGACAGGGACATTTTTCATATTTTACCGTAATAATATAATATGAGGCTTGCCTTTGAAAAACTCATTGATCAATGGTCTCAACTAACAGAAACCGGATATTTTTTTTGCTTCATCACGCTGAGTCTCCTTCCTTGCAAAGTCTTGAATGAAATGCAATTACGTAAACTCGGGAATCACCCATAGCCTAAATAGATGAAGTGACTAACACTTTCAGAGAACGCGCTCTTGACCTCCGAATTGAGCAATGGTCCACACAGCCTCCGCTTGACGTCAGAGCGCTCTGTCTACGAGGAAGCGAGCATGGCGCGACGATTAGAATTATACGTTGTAATACATTGATGCTTTTTTGTGTTTGCGTAAGACGTCGATGTGAACTGCGAACGTAACGAACATGCCGCCACTCGTGTCCGCCGCGTCTGGTTTGTTAAGTGTGTGACACAATGAGCGTAGTAGCTATTTTGTAATTGGTCCATGAGATTTAATTCCGTTCGGTCCGTGACTCATCGCTCGGAGTCTGTATATTGAAACGCAACTTTTCACAGTATTTAAATCGCATATTGGTGTACCTACTATTGAATTTTACGCGTTTAGTAGTGTACTGTTTATTTTTTTATTTTTGTAAGACTTCACAATTCCTATGTAGTAAGTGTATACTACGATTTTACTTTTATTACTTAAGTACATATATTTCGTGAAAAACGGCGAAAATGTTACGCACAAAAATATCCATTTTTTTACGATCTTTATCGTGATTAATTTTTATTTTATTTGACAAAGTTAGCACAACAGGCTATATACACACGTTTTTTTCGGTACCATTAAATGTATTGGATGATGATCATTCTTTTAAATGTCATAACGATCCATACGAACAGTATGACTAATTCTACCAAAAGCAGAAAAAAGTAAACTTTTTGTGACTCAAGATTACCCAATAATAGTTGCCACATAGCGGTGTCACATTAGTAAGTAAGTAATCATTGTTTAGTACTCAACATAAACATTCTTATTCATAAAGCCTTGAAATCGGCACATTATCGAAACCAAAGTTAACAAGTCGAAACAGATCAAAACCAAGTAATGTACGATTTTTTTATTAGCTCTCGAACCGGAAAGGGGGCGTATTATTGACAAGCAATTTATCAAGTACAAACATCCAAAGATTTTCACACCGTTTGTAAACGAGATTTCACGGTGTCCTCTGTTACAACTTAATTGTGTTGCATTCGAACTCCACTTATTGTGTCCTGTCCTTTATAAGGCCGCCTGTGCATCGCAGACAATGCGACAATGCGACAGTGAAATTTTTGAAGACGCGCGCCCGTTTTTGTGTAGACCTCCACAGACGCTAACTACCGTTAAAGCAAAAACAAAAGACGAAAATGGAACGTTGAAGAACTGTTTGGACAACAATGACCACCCTTATTAAGTCATATATAACGTAGTGAAAGTTACCTCCGTTTCTATTGGTTAACGGTAAACAAAACAAAATTTGAACAGGACAAAGGGGCCGCTTCTGTTCAGAAGTCTGGCTTTATGAACGACAACAAATCAGTTTGCGAAATTTTTATGGACGTTTTATGGTCCTATGTTTATGGGAAGCAATAGCCGCGACGTCTGAATTTGTGCCGTCTTTAGAGTTTTGTTGGCGTAGAAGAGGCTAATTTATAATTAATTTTAGTTTTTGACAGGTATAATGTTCAAACACTTAATCATTTTTTCATTACAGCATTGATATTAACATTCTGCTAGAATATTAATTAGTTTTGTTCTATTCTTTATGATATATTTAAATAAATTATGATATTTTACCTAATAAATTATAATAAAACTCATTACGCACTATTTCTGTATTCTCAATATCCAATTAAATTTATGTAAATATTTTATTACATTTGTTGCACTTATAACTAGATGCAACCTGTTGCGCACAACGCAACCTTGTGTTATTAAAAAAAATATTGTTTTTAAATCTTATTTGTCCGTCATTAAGGGTTTTTTGAGGCTGTTAGAAAGTTTCTAATTGAATTGATCTTCATCAAGTACTCCGGTGCTAAGACAGCTTAAAATATGGAATACCCTTTTTACAATTCTTAGAAACAAGTGGATATTTCTCAAAAGTCGCGCGTTTGGTCGTCGTTCGAAGCTAAATATAGCTATTGACGTTTCGTCCAAGGTTCCAACCATTTATGTTAATGTCAATGTTGTGAACTAAAGGGTGTGGTCGGTTGCGTGGTTTTAATATTATCTAAAGCAAATTGTACCTTCCTATCTTAGAACGTAACGAGGGATGTGACGTCAACCTCATACTGAAAATTACTGTGACGGATGACTGATACAGACCACTTTTACGTCCCAATCATACCTTTTACATAGTTACGCATAAATAAAATAAAACAGTTAAAAATGTATGTTAAACCTGTCAAAAGTAACTTGTGTAAGTGTTATCAAAACGCACATTTAAAATGTTCATATTTTTCGCGACGACTTACACGATGAAAGAAAACATGATCTACATTGCCTATTTTAGTGTAACTTTTTGTCTACTGAAGTTTACGCGAACATACGACGTTAAATTTAAACACTTTGGGCTTAAATGCAGAACGGTGTTTAAAGATATCCACTGCTTTAAAAATGTATCGTCTCTTTCTTAAACTATTGGGGAAAAAGTAAGAGCATCATAAAATTTTGCTATTGTCTAACTTTAGAGCCTTAAGTTTTTTATTCTACAACGGTTAAGCGCTTGGCCTTCATCTCACCTGATGGTAAGTGACGATAAGGCCGAAGGTGGAAGCGCGCTTCACCCGGAATCCTCAACCACTAAGGAACTATCTATCTTATCTTAAACTGTCGGGACACAACATAAACATAATTGTTATGGCGACATACTTATATAACACGGTGGTAGCTAGTCAGGCGGACTTAACAGAATTATCACCAACCTAACCGAGCACACAAAATATATGTACTAGGTTTCGTTGTTACCTCCCGCTGGGAATCGAACCCGGGACCTCTGGGTCTTAGACCGCTGGCTTAGCAACTAGGGGATCCCTTTTTGTGGCCTATTTTTTTATCCTAATTTAATTTGGCATAAAGAGTTAGCCATATTTTTTGTCTTAAGTAATAATATTTTGACATAATTGCTTTTGGCATACTATTTCAGTAAGCATAAATATGGTTTAGTTAGGCTAATGTTTTTTGCCCTAACTTTGATTTGCATAAAGTTTTAAGACCTATTGTTTATTCGTCTAATAGTTATTAGGCATGAAGATAGTCGAGTAGATTAGACAAGACAGAGGTGGGGTTATAGTTTCAAAATCCGCTATAGTTTGGATTGGTTTTTTATCAGGATTTGACTATACATAATTTTTTTTATTGATAGATTTGAATCTGAATAAAAGGTATTAGGTATATCAAATATAACTTGGGTACCATAGCGTAAAAGTAGGTTAGGGTGCGGCGGCTCAGCCGTCAACATGTTTGTTTTAAATACGAAGAGTATTTTATTAAATGCATACACACTATTTCCAAAACTTACTACTTATTTATTTTTATAATTATTATGCCTATCAAAGTTATGCTTAAATATCATTAAGTGTAAGCAAATTAAGGCTTTAGAATAGTATGCATAACAATTATATGCTTAGAATAGAATAGAATAGAATAATTTATTAACCATATAACTCGGAACGTTATACAAGGCAAGTCCATGATACATCATCATTACAATACATACATTATATAAAAATCTATTTATAAGATCTGGTGATATGTTGTCACTGATACTGATTCAGTTAATTGTCAGAAGTTATCACTTACGTGGATGTATGTGTGTTTGAATAGGTGTATTTAATAATGCTTTTAATGATTTAGCTGCCATTCATGACGTAATTGGATTACAAAATAAAATAACGAAAAAGTTGTAACTTTGTATTTATAAGTACTTTTTTTTTGTTGCTCGCTCGTTCGAGTTCTTGCACAATTTTGTAAAAAAAACCCTCAATTTAACTTTGCTCGAAGACTAATGGAATTGATACTAATACGCAAAAGAAAACACAGTGCGTTTTTGGTTCCAACGTTTCCGTTCTAGAAATTTCAACCTGCAGTACAAGCCCCGTGGACGGCCGGAGACATAACGAAGAATTTAAAGAATTGTGGAAGCGTGATGAAAAGTTGATCCTGTACGAAAATCGGAAACGCTCATCGCTATGGCTGAACCCTGGCTAACCAGCCAAATCCTGCACCAAGCAAAAATTTACTCAAATAAATTACTTGTGAGCGTTTGGTCGACTAGTGCCAGTGTCGTTCACTACAGCTTTCTTAAATCTGGCCAGACAATTACGGCAGATGTCTTTTGTCAGCAACTGCAAACCATGATGGAAAAGCTAGCTGCTAAACAACCGAGGCTGATCAATCGTTCTAGACCACACATTACACAACAGACGGCTACAAAATGAGAGGAGCTTCAATTGGAATGTCTAAGACATCCATCGTACTCCCTGGACCTTACTCCAACAGATTACCATTTTTTTCGAAATTTGAATAGCATAACATTTGCAAGGGAAAAAATTCAACTCCGATGGGGCAGCCCTAAGCGCCTTCAAAGATTTTATTGATTCTCGTCCGAATGGTTTTTATAGTAAAGGGATCAATGAACTACCTATGAGATGGCAAAAGTACAGAGATAGCAATGGTACATACAAACTTTGATTAAAAAAATATATTATATTTAAAAAAATCGACTTTATTTTCCTCCCTTACAAAACGCCAATTTCTTATGTAAGGACCTAATACTTTCCTCGAAGTAGGTACTTGTAAATTATTATGTCTATGAATATTGCAATCTATTTCCTTATTCAAAACTAATATGATGTTCAGGAAGCATATCATAATTATTATCTGAAGTCTTGACTCATTACTCAAACTGAACAACGCATTTCCTTTATGGACTCTAATGTAGCAAATTCAACCGAATTTCAGTGGGATTTATTAGGAAACGGGTTATACCCAAAAACTTGACGTATATCGCATCACTTATATTACATGAAATATAAGGCACTTCCTCGCGCAATCTTATCAGCATTCGTCAAAGGGCACGACTATTGCAAATAATTGAACTATTTCAAATCACGCCACATCGATTACAAGTGGTTAATACCATTTGGCGGGCCGGATGCAGTACGTCATGTTTCAGTTCTGTGAACGTTCGGCACACCTGCGAGTGCGACCACATCAGCTACTCGCTTCCGCTGATAACCAACGGTTGACGAGCTAGCCATCGCAGCCATCTAACAGTAGTGTCACTAGATTTTGATTGCTAGTTGTTGGCATTCCTAAAATTTATATACTTATGGTTCCTACATTGAGATCATAACTTGTAATGGCCACTTGTTATTTCATATTGATTTACTTAATCTACTATTTCTTTGCATAATTGGTTTTCAAAGCGGATATCAAAACTTGAAAATAGTTTGCGTTCGTATTTTTATTTCACAAAGATTATAGCAGCTAAAAATTAAGTATATGCATGCACATTGGACATTCCTAGTTCAGGTTATTTTATTTCATGACCTAGGTACGGTATCCAATCGCAGCATCAATAACCATAAGTAGCCGCCAAAAACGGTGTCCCAAGCATGCTAATTTGCCTAGCCCCGGGCCTCTATCGTGAGTAGTAGGTACAACTTCATTGATCAGAAACAGATAACTTAACAATTCATTAAGGGTGGATTCGACCAAACTGGAATGAGATCTTATATATTTGTATAGACTAATCTCGCAGTAAGTCTTATTCCAGTTTGGTCGAATCCACCCTAAAAAGTAGTTACATACGCTAGACGCGTGTCTATATTCATTCATGTTGTTAACAGCACACTTATCATTTTATTTATACCTACGAACGAAATTCTGTCCCACGACCGGCGTAAATTTTGGCAACCTGTGTTACACCGTAATGAGAAAGAGATAAGCCCGCGCGCCGACGCGCTGTCTAGCAAGACGGAATTATGTAAACAAGCTATCAATTCGCACACAACTTAATAACTTGTTTACGATTGCTTATCTAGGTGGCATGATAGCTTCTGGGTACCTACTCTGTATTTTTTAGTTTTTATTGCAACGTTCTTTAGAGTTACAGTGCTCAGTAGCTCTTTGAGTGTCGAATTTAGTAGCTTACAACTTATACCTGGTGCTATTATTTCCACTTTTAATTTATACAATGTGATAGGGGGTGGTACTTCTAACCGGTTAAGGCTAAGTACTTCATCTAAATTCATCGACAAAAAAAAATGGGGCGTCCTACCCCCTCCTCTTATAATTTATGACTATTTTTACTTTATGCGATATCAAAGGTTTTATACGTCGGAGAAACATGAAAAAATGGCAAACGGTATCTAATGACACTGGCTAACTAATACATTACTTTGTTTTGTTTGTTTGAGATTATTTTGGTGAGAAAAAATCATTACTTAATTGTTTTGTGATTTAAAATCACTTTTTTATAAGTCCATATTTTTTTTCGTCTATGAATTTCGATGTAGTAACTTAGCCTTAACAGGTTAGAAGTATTACCCCTTTCACATTGTATAGAGATCAGTACCAATTGCAGAAACTGTCTTTTTTATGATTAATTTGTTTACGCTCACACCAATTACCTCTACCAAGATAAGTATTCTTTTGAAACTCGTTAATATGGTAAGATTTCCAGATATGGCGCGACGCCAGAACCGGCGTGCTAACCACTCGACCACGGAGGTCGTCGTATGAAGGGGTTAGGGCCATAACCTACCACGCTGGCCCAATGCGGGTTGGTGGGTTTTAACGACTGCCATCTTAGGACAACAACCGGGACCAACGGCTTAACGTGCCTTCCGAAGCACGGAGGAGCTAAGAATGTTTTTAATTGGGTCACCCATCAAGCAACCCGGCATTGCAAAAGATGTTAGCGGGCAAGATATATAGAAGTTATATAGCCGCTGCGCCATCGAGCTTCTTTATTATACTTAAGTACCTAACACACATACAACCGTGTCCAACCGTGTCGCGTGGCGGTGAAAGAATACTACCACCCCCTCTCTTCCCTTGGGTGTCGTAAAAGGCGACTAACGGACTAAAGACTGCACATACTTCCAACAGCAATAGGCGGCGATGGGTTCACCACCTGTCACGCTAAGCACAATGTGCAGTCGCTATTTTGTGAAAAGTGGACTATGGTAGAGGACTGCTTTTGCTGTCTTCATTGCCTAGTCTCTAACTAACCCTTCAAACAAACATTCTAAAAGTAAGAAGATTTTTTAGCATTATTTGAACCACCAAAGAAGAATAGGCAAAACGTCCCCTCTCCTTGTAACACTTACATCTATGCATCAAATAAAAGTACTTGAAAAGTGAAGTATTTTATTGTATGACAGCAAATCTGTTAGGTATTGGAGAAAAAAGTTATTGAGAAGAAGAAAATTAAAATAATAAATGAAAATATAAAATTTAAGTCAAGATTTTTTCTTGAATTTAAACTCCTCCCTTGCAGATTCCTATGATTTATATGAGTCGTATAAAATGAAAAAAAAATTTGATGATGCCTATTTTTCATTTTTTTTTCATATTCCCTTGTTTCTTCTTTTTTTTTCGATTTATTCATTAGCTCGTTCATATTTGCTGTCCTTACAACAAAATATACTATTTATTTCGAAACTTACCATGTGTGAACTTACAAGGGGCTTTCATACGAAAACGCCCATTCTTCTTTCTGTATTAAAATTTACGAGCTGTATTTTTTATTGAACAATGAAATAGGTAAGATCTATTTTTAAAACCATTTATTTCGCGCAGCCGTTGTGGTCAAACAGTGTCGGTTTATTTAGCGGTAACGTCAGTCCACGCCTTCGAATCCTCGTAGAGGTAAACAAACGTCATATTATGTTATCCATATTTGGCATACGTACGCGTTAGATGTGCCTGCAACAAGGGGCAAGACGTGTATTTGATTTGCTGGTTTGTATTGCCAAAAAAGGCTTTTAAAATTTATACTTAGCACATGAGACAGTTTGGAAATACCACTTTACTGAAATAACATTGCAACACTTTTCTATTATTATTTAGTTTTAACATTGAAAATGTTTTTACGATTGCTCCGGTACGGCCCCATTTTCGCTGAAAGTGCGTTTGCCCCGTGGTATATAGTGGTTTAGAGCCATGAGGACGTATAGATACTCAAAAGACGCAAAATTGAAATGGCTTTCAGATGGTGAAAAAATTTTTTGTAATAGTCAAAAACTTTTTTTCGAAAATTGAAAAAAAAAAACCTTGATTTTTTAACACCTTCCCTCGGCATATCTTCGATATCTCGTGAACGAGACCGAGAATCAAAAAACTGACAGAGACGCCTAGAGATATTGAGACGGAGAACATTTTATGTTTTATACTTTTTTTTGTGGGAGTGATAGGGGGGGCAGTATGCTCCCCCTTAGCGGCGCGTGGAGCGTCGCCGTGTGGTATTACTCGGGCGTCATAGCCCTGTGGAACTTCGCAGCTTTGAGATACGAAGATCTATTAGGACTTAATAGACGCTGAAAATTAAGGGCTTTAGGATAGTATAAACAAATTTTGGAAAGTCGATTATTTCTTTTGAAAATAAAAAAAATCAAAAAATCAATGTTTTATACGAAGATCTATTAGGACTTAATAGACGCCGAAAATTAAGGGCTCTAGGATAGTATAAACAAATTTTAGAAAAGTCGATAATTTTTTTTGAAAAAATTTCATTAATAATCTATAATAGCTAGGTTCATTTTCAATGCCCTTTCAAGTCGTGTAGAGCACGAGATCTGTGAGTTTTTTAATGTAATTTTTTTGCTAGTTCCTTCGTGCTAAGATAATTAAACAAACAGAATACAATAAAATTAGATAAAAAAAGATGTAAGCTTGCGCTACATAAATAAGTTCAATACGCTGATTCGTGATTTTGAAATATAAGCGTGGGAAAATTAAATAGCTCCATAGTTAAGAGAGCTTCAAATTTCTATTGTTAAAGTAATATTTGTAAGACTCTACATAATTAGCAATCATTACTGGTTGACCTGCCCGTTAAGGATCTTAAATTGTCAATGCTACTATAAAAATTCCACAAAGGCTTTTAATAGTAATAAGGAACAGTAGTGTTATTATAATAGACAAAATCATTATTACGCCTTTGCAATAGTTCGTCACGGTTTTGAGTGGCTTTAACACTACATTTTTTATAACTATTTATATACGTGGGAAAGTATTAGGTGAATATTTGTAAGGAATTTTGAGGGCTTTAATCATTGTTTACTAAAAAGGATTATTTCAGATACTGCGGGTGGTAATTACCAGTGGTAGTTGCCGTGTAAAGCCCTTTTGTGAATCTTTGTTGACAATATATTTTTAAGTTTGCCGCTGTCATGTTATGATATGTCTTCAGAAAGTGTTTTCAAAACTAAATACATATAATCACGACTATTATCCCCGAAGGATTAGTCGGAGACTAGGCAATGAGGACAGCAAAAGCAGTCCTCTACCATAGTCCAATTTTCACCAAATAGTTGCTGCACATGTGCTTAGCGTGACAGTTGGTTAGCCCATCTCCGCTCTATGCTTTTAAATGTATGTACAGTTTTTAGTCCGTTAGTCGTCTTTTACGACACCCAAGGGTAGAGCGAGAGAGGGGGTGGTAGTATTATTTTAATGAGCCGCTACGCGACACGGATTTTCTTTTATTAACCTAAATTTATTAATTATATTAATGTATTAAAAACAAAATAGTAACAGACACTAGCAGTTTTTGGTCAGACCGTATATATATTCAAAACTAGGGTTGTTCTTTATAATTTCGATGTGGGTTGAGTAAAAAATATCTACTTGTAGGATGAGTAATAAATTAAAAATTAAAATATTGCTGTGGGATGAGTAAGGACTAGAAATGGAATGAGCACCTAAGGAAAACTTTATTAGTTGAATGAGTTCATGTGGGATGAATACGGAATAAACCCTGTGATGACATTATAACGCACTAAAAAAATAAAACAGTTGTGCTTAAACCACCTCTGTGGTCTAGTGGCTAGCCACCGGTTTTGTACCCAGAGGCCCCGGGTTCGATTCTCAGCGAAGGCTACATCTTTTTGAACTCAGTTTGGTTGGTTTTAGGGCTGTTAAGTCCGCCTGGCTAGCTACCACCATCTTATCTAAGTCTGTCGCCATAACAACGATGTTTATAGCATTTTTGTGTTCCGACAGTTTGAGATAAGATAGCCAGTTCCTCAGTGGTTGAGGATTCCGGGTGAAGCGCGCTTCCAGCTTCGGCCTTATCGTCACTTACCATCAGGTGAGATGAAGGCCAGCCGCTTACCCGTTGAAGATTTTTTTAAACTGTTTTTATTTTTCTAGTGTGTCATCTATATCTTAGTACTAAAATAAAATATAGATTTAAAAAAAACGGGATTCGAAAAGAGCCCGGGCGGATTTAACAGCCGAAGCGTGGTCATCCGAGAACCGCTTTTGAAAGTATTTTAGAAATTATTATAACGCTGTCGCCTACCATAGGAGTACTTAGAACTCTTACGGACCCGAACTACAATATCAATGTATCTTGTAGGTGCGTTTTTTTGTAAATTTTTCACGTCTGTGCGACACATTTGAGTCAACATTTTATAATGACTAACTGCAAGGAGTTACGTGTTGTGTTGTGACTCAACCTGAAATCAACGCTGGAGAAATTGAAATTTTCAAACTCATGCGGAGGTGAATGTCTATTTATTAAAAGCTCTATAGTGTAGTAGGTAGATGCTGAAAGAGGACCTCAGCTGCGAAGGCGTTTGTGTTTGCCATCTTGCCAGTTAAGCCGTGGAGAAACAGCCTCAATGCCTCCCGGAGCGCAGAGGTCAAAATAATAAAATGTGATCATTAATCATGTGATCACCTATCTGTAGGTAGACCAGCATTGTGGTTGCTGCTTAATTTTCGCGATTGCTACACATCAGTAAAATCATTGTATTAAAAAACGTATTTTATTTTTACAAAAGTGCCGTAATTGCATTGTAACTTGAAGTCAAGAATTAAATAATTTTTGACTTATTTTAGTGAACGAATTTTCAAATGAAAATGCATGGTCATCTTAAAATTAGTCAAATAGGTAATGGCCCAGTGAGCCATAATTATTACTAGAGATCCGTTTCTGAAAATCAACGACAGGATAGCCTATGTTTCATCCATTATGGGAAATGCCTTAGCTACCCATGAACTTAGGACTTTGCACCGTGAACGCATTACGACGACGGCCAAAGGTATGCCCCTTAGATTAGTTCGCACATTTCTTCTAAAAATAGGCATCAATCTGAGAAAAACGTTTTCCATAAGTAATGGGTTTTCTATTACGTCCGTGTGACTCACACGCTTATATTTTACATAATTACCCGCACATAAGATACGCAAGTTCGCGTTTAATATTAAGCGGAGAACAGTAAACTATTATTAGATATTACTATTTTTACAATGCCCTAGGATTATTTTAGTAAGATTTTTCTGTTATTTTCGCCTTTTTATATTGTATACATTAAAAACAGATAATTTTTGTGCTACTAAACACAAAGATTTACAATAATATATTAAGAAAGAATAAAAAGCCTTTCTGTTAATGGTTTGATATTAAAATATCTTAAAATATCTCCGTGTTGTACTTAACTCAAAATACTCTACAGCTCAAAATACGTCAAAAGTTGCTTAAACGTTTAATACAGACACTAATCAATGTTTTTAGTTTATAATGTTTATCTCAGTGAATGAACTGTGTTAACGAACGGATGAAATAATTGTTCTGATAACATCTGGGTTTAAAATACATACGTCATCCGGCTATATCATATCGACTGTGTCCGGCTGTAATAATGACGATTCAACGTTTGTGACGGTATTGTTTGGTTTTTTAAATCTGGTAATCATGGATTAGGGACTTTGTAGTGTTCTTTTTAGAATTGGAGTGTTGTTGTATTGTTATACATCCTACTGCTACACCTATATTATTTTAATTTTTTTTTTATAACATTGTATAGTAAAATAATACAATATGGTAGAGTAAAATTATGATGATATTACTATGTACATTTTAGTAAAAAGGGAGCTTTAAATGCAATAGTGTGCTTCTATTAAGTTATTCGATAGGAACGATAAATATTAGGATACTTAGGATTTGTAACACACGGTGAGTTAAGTCGCCTAAGTAGCGGCGCGGAAACTTTCAATAACAATTTACGAACCGCCGAGGAAAATTACAGAAAGCGTGAAATAGCAACCCTTATGTGCCGGGTCCGCGGTATATAGTTTCAATTGGGTAGAAACCGGCGCCGCCCCCCCGCCCACCATTGGCCGCCGCGCGCCGCGCCGGGACAGCCCCAGCGCCTATTCGCTACCCGACCTCCCACTGCCAGATCCACGTGGTCACCTGCTTTATCTTACGTCGCGTCACACCAATTCATTTAGTCTCTCACCCGACACGACGCGAGCGACACCCGATTTTGGGGGATGCCGTATATTGCGATCGAGATCGTCAGTTGTTATGGATAACCTCCCGGCGTGTGCGGTATTAAGGCAGATTGGAACTGTGATAGTCAGAGTCAAGATGGAAGTAGGCAGTTGTTTTCCGGGGTCCGACCCGTGGCCGGCCCGGTACTGCTCCAAATTTGTGCACAGGCCCTCCCGGTGTGAACGATGCAGTAGGACTAGACTAGTTAGCCAATATAGTGACTGTGATAGTGGTGTTGTGGAAAAATGCCGACCCTACAAATCGAGCTCAGCTAGAAGTAGTAAGCATCTCAATTTAAATATATTTAACAAGTTTTATCAACAGGTGGCGCATCTTTTTAAAATTTATTTTCTAATATTTATGATCATTTAACATATGTACATATAATTCTAAGAAATCAATACAAGTTTGTTAATTAAATCAGATGTAACCATAAATTACAAAATAAAAGTTAGCAAACAAATTTATAACAGTAGAGTACCTAACTAACATAATTACCTATCTGCATTTGATTTGACTGAAACATAAATATTAATTTTTTTGTTAAAAATATTTTAATCTAAATCTTAATTTTTTCTATAATTACTCAATTCACTTAATTGTCATAAATGTCTATAGCACTCGACAACATTTTTGATCTTGTAATAAAAATTCCATTGCAGTACTAGCATTTATTAACGTATTTATTTACACTGTGACATAATCACATACCTTTGTATCATTGATTAGCAGCACTACTGAACTATAGATATAGGTATTACATGAATAATTATCGTGAACGGTTACCTGCCGTTTCCTTTATTAAGGAAACTCATTTAACTCTACGCTCCAACAATTGTATCATCTCTTTCGCCTTAACGGTGACACAACACAGTACAAATATTGTAATAAGAAATTCTTACTACCTTGTGTGGCACATATTAACCTTCTTCAAAGAAGCAAATTCGTATACAAGCTAATATTGTAAATTACATCAGATTTCTTGCACATTTTGGCGAAATAAAAAAAAGTATACTTTTTTTTATTTACAGTCTTCAAAATAGGCAAATTTATATATCGTACATGTTACCTACTAATGAAAATTACATAATAATGTGTCTTGCATAATTTGGCGAAACGCAAAGAAACATATTTTTTCTTTATATTAATAAATTTATTAGGGGTTGAAAATTGACTCTTAATAGGTACTTACCTATTTCATAAAAAAATTGCATTACTGCATGTTAATGAAACTATTAAAAAAATAACAGTGTGTGTAATTTAGGGTTATATCCAAAAACAATGTAGTAAGTCTGTTTTTTTATTTTAGTTTTTATGTCATCAGAATTTGTTTTTATCAATGTGGAATCGAATCAATACTATAAACTGTACAAATATGTTACATTTCTTTTACTTTTTTTGCAATCTCTACTATAAGCCAAATAATAAAAATTAATAATTATAAAAAATACTGCCTAATATAATGATGAAGTTTGGAAGTATTTACAATGATGCTAACGTATATATGTCATTTCGCTTGAGCTGTTAATCTGTTTGCATTCTGCTGAGTGGCCCTAAGACAATGCCACGGTACAGTCCCGAAGAAATCTCTTATCTTGCACCTACTATTTATAAACTATGTATCCGGCCACAGGCACACATCGCATTGTCGGCACTCCAAACAGTAATGGAGCTTACAATTTCATTACACGCAAAAACTCGGCTCAGTCGCGTCTTTACAATCTTAAACACGAGCATAAGGGCAGCTAACTAGGCTTAAACTGCAATTAAAGTAACGTACTCTTACCGGAATGACATATCTGACTAAATGTTTCTATCCTTTAACAGTCGTACAGTTACATGCGTCCGCGCATAGAGGGGGCCTATTTCGTAATTAAAGCTATCGCCGGCAGCTCTCTATAAGGGCCGAGAAATTATTTAAGTGTGGCCAAGTAAAACTGTGCGCTATTTCGTTAGGTGTTCGTCCTATAATACTATTTCCGATTTTTGCGCGTGTTACAATGTTTCAATTATATTTGCAATCAGTCTCTTTAATATTTTATTGCAATATTTAACGTAGATTTCTAAATTATTTATTTAAGTTTACATTAACAATTATCAACAAAATTATTAGAATGCATCAAATTATGTCATCTAAAAATAAATTATAATCACACTGATATAGAAACAATTAAATAACAATTATAGTGTGACGGTTTATGTAAAACCTCAAACGGGGAAACTGTTATATTAGAGGTGGCTACTTCTTTCCCGGAAGTAGAGAGTGCAGTTTAACAGAGGTTGAACGATTGAAAAGTTAATTTGTATAACTATTAGGTATATCCGAACCGCGCTTTTATAAGAATTCCTTTCTTATTATACTGATTAAATTATGGATACTATTCTTAACAACATTCCAATTTGAATCGAATACCGTTAATATCTATTAATAATGTCTGCTAGAGTTCAAACACGTAAAATATAAAATTACGCAAATATTGACTCTTCTTTTATCTAAAATTTTATAAAGTGGTTTGTATTAAAATAGTATTTTATATTATGTATGGATGTAAGTTACTACCCACGTTTGTTTATTCTAAAAGTCCTGATTCCTGACGTTTGCAAGATCTATGGTCACATAACCTAAGAGACGAAAGTACCTACTTAAAATTTTATTAAGTAATGATGATTCACCACGTATCAAGTAGGTAGTTATTGATAATGATTCCGTTCAAGAAAAACCGTATTGATTGTTATCGTATTGATTTCTTAATTTTTTATTTTGTCGTCAAAGTTGCTCCCGAGAAAGCTATGTCATGTCATTATATCAAAGTACACGTACTTGGCTCGATTTCATGAACTATGTCCGCGTCATTAGCTGCGATCCACTCGCTCATTAGCAACATTTTCACATAAAACGCTGTTCATTTACGCACAGTAAGGCTGCCGCGTAATTATAAACAGTTATTTCAGTGAGACGGCCACTCATAATTGCAGTGTTTAGCTGTCACCCTTTTAGTCAGAGACGTCGATTGGAGATTATTTTGCAATCATTTTAAAAAATAACCCGAAAAGACGCGCAATTCGGATAAGAACCGAAATTACTCTGCTCTAAATAACGCAAAATTTTACAAGCAACCGCGGTACCATCACTTTGGTATCTTATTAAATTAAATTCGAGAAAAATTTGCGCTTGTTTCATTTATTCCGAAGCGGTCCGATCGCGCTATTACCATTTAGAGCGATTTTCAGTTAATGAAGAGTGTATCACCGCTCGTCGCAAACGCAGCGCAACGCGCGTCGCCGCGTGATAATCGCTCTTATTATGCGCAGTCAAATTTTACGAGCGCATCGGTTGTTAGCTGCCTGCCACTAACAAAATGATGAACCGACAAATTAAACCTCTATTATGGCTAAACATGAGCTTTTTCTATGCGACGTCACGCGGATATTAGTTACCGTTAATCACCCCCCCAGTGGGTCCGAGCGTAAAGGCGCTACCACAAAAGACGCGACAACTCGTCGACGTTATTTGTGGCGTCATTTTGCGAGCTGTCGTTATCGCAGAAATAATGATTGCATCCAAATTTGACGCGTTTATAATCAGAATTTACATAATGATTGCGCTGGCGCCCTGTGTCGAACGCCTCCGAGCGGACGCAAACTTTTCTCGGTTTTCGAAACGAAATTCTAGTTAGCGAGCGCGCGATTTCTTTTTAAAAAGGTTAACAAGATGGTATCGTTTGGGTCGTTTTTCGTGCCGCGATGCCTTTTGTGAACGGCGAGCTGTTAAAAAATAAACGAACTCTTTGTTTCTCGGGTAGTCGGGCCGACCTCCGACGCGGTCCCTACTTTTTTATGCCCCCTTATAACCTGTGTATTACCTACGTGTAGGTATCTACGTTTTTTTATGGCCGCTCGGTCAGTTCTTCAATGGGCTAAGGAATCCAATCGAGTACCTCCATTGTTGCTGTCGATACAATTAGCTCTTGATATGTCGCTTCTAATTAATACTACCAGTCACTCTTTAGATTTTTTTGCTTTTTAAAGGATTAAATATATTGATAATATAGCTGACTAGGGGGTCGTGATGATAATTTTCAAAGTAAATGAGTAGCATTGTTTCATCTTGATAAAGTTGTTTCCCAACAAGCCAACCCAGATCTGAGGTTCTCAAGAACATATTTGTCTCTTGGAGACTCTACGCCTTTTACGATCTGACCTGTTATTTTTTTGGTTGAACTTTTGATGGCGGTCTCGCGGTTGCTTTTGACCGGCTCACTAATAAAATGTTATGATCGTGTGTTTAACGCGTGTGTGCCGGTGTCGGACCTTCTTTTTGACATGATCGTTATTGCCTCGGTCCAGCTTTGCGGTCGCCTTTTGTACCACGAGCCAACTAATAAATTTAAGGTTTTATTCAATCTTGAGCTTTGTTTCTTGGAGTATAAGATCGTGGCAGTGAAGCGGTCGTGTACCTCGTCTGTTACAACATTATTATCACGTCAATTATGCAGCAATATAATGTCTATAACTAAATCACTTCTAGTTAGTTCCCCGGCGTCTCGCGGTAAAGGCGTTTTGTTAATGCAAATGAATGCTTTTAGGGTTTGAAAGGGGATGATGTTTCTGTCTCTCTCTGCCTAAAAAGAGGGGCGGGCGTGTGTAATCTGTGGTGCAGGCCCTAGTTAAATAATTAGCGGCGAAGCGCCCTATAAGTATAATTTCGTTTTATTTGCCCGGCAGCCTGGGGCGAGACGAAATCGCTGCGAAACTGGCTAACGACACCCGTAAAAACGCACGCATACATTTGAAATAATCGTGTGAGTGTATTGATGAATTTGACTTTGAGTTCTTTCCGTTCCCACAAGCTATTATTTCCAGACATTGTAGCAAACTAAATATGAATAACACCTACTTTAAGTGTCGGTTAAAAATACTGCTATTAGTTAACATGGTGTTTTTTTCAATCAATAGATAATTGTTTTGTATGCAAATTTGTACATGCCCTAGTTGACAATAATAAAGAAAATGCTGTAAACCAGACGTTTGTAAATAGCGATCATCTTTTTACAAAATAGCGCGAAAGATTGCTTCTTCGATTAGTCACCATCAATGTAGACAAAACAGTGTGAATCACACATTGACTCAAAACACTGAAAAAAATTTACAAGTCAAGTGAGTAACTATGTAAAAACGTGCCATTAAACTCTACTAAGACTATGATTACGACATGATATACTAATTATTTATTGAGTAACAATGATTGCTAGTGAAGGCAGCAGAAATAACCTCGTTACCAAATTAACAGTATCCTATTGTTCATTATTTTAATAGAAGTACGAAAATAGATGAATAAACAAAAGGCACAAGAATTAAAAAAAATGAAAATTAATTGTCATCTTTTATTACGTTACAACATTCGCGCTTGCTGCATCATTATAATACCTACCAATGGTTTCAACCAGAACAGTATTGGCGAATCGAAAGTGAACAGACCCGGTTACTATCCGCTCTAGAGTGCTACTCGTAGATCGGAAGAATGTCCGCTCGTCCACCGTTAAAGCAGGCATTAGTCATTCACTCGGTCGGGCCGGACAATTAGTAAGGCTGACCACCTCTGGCCCGCGATGTATTTAATAATATTTATTCATCGGATGTTCATCGATTACCATAATCGATAGCATTGCACGCGACGCATACGGAAAGCTTTGGTCAGTTTTCAAAAGAAAGATTTGTACGTTCGCTCGGTTCATTCATTCGTTTACGGTAACACTCGATGCAACCGATTCATTCATGTCAATGATTAAAGCAGGCTATTTTGTTGAACAGTTTTCTTACTTCGTCCGATTCATAATGCAGTGATGCGTGTTACATAATAAGCTTGCCGTTTGTGCTTGTGAATTATAATGATCCGTAGATCCCGTAATCAATCTTTCTTCTATTAATATACAAACACGTCGTTTGGTGTTTAAACACTTTGATTTAATATTTCAAGGAGTAAAAGTAAATATTGGATTTTTTCCAAATATCTTATTAGCGTTAAGTAAGTAGTTTACATTAACTTAATTAGGTATGTTGTGTATGTTTCAAGATCTTCACTTTTGTAATAGATAAACTTAAAGCGTTTGCAATTATTTTATACATCTACGTCATTGCGTGACGATGTTCACGTCAATCTCACCCAAAAAGTATGTTTCGTCTTCCATAGGCATAAAAAATCTTATTTATCTGATTCACCAAACATGCGTACGCTCACAGCAGTCTATTGACATTTACTACAGCACATTAAGTATGACTCGAGCTTTGCCAACGGAGGCCAAATTATAATACGTTTGTCTTCAGTAACTATACTGGATCACATCCTTTTGATACAGGAACAAAACAATGCAGGAAATTGACCGCAAAAGTGGTAGAGCCATCCAACGAGTTTTGTGAAGGTTCTATCTATGCTGAACTATTATCTGCGGGGTTCTAGTTAAAAAGTTAACAAATTGTTAATGAAAATTAAAAGGCGACTAACGAACCAACTGCACACACTTCCAACAGCATAGAGCGGCGATGGGCTCACCACCTGTCACGCTGAGCACGTGGGCAGTTACCATTTAGTGAAACGTGTACTATGGCAGTGGACTGCTTTTGCGCTGCCTGGTCTCTGACTAACCCCTCAGGGATAATAGTCGTCAATATATATATTTTAATGAAAGTGTTTGTTTTCCAGGATACGTCAACGTTTGCGCGGCTGTGTGTCTGCTACTACTCGTCGGAGGTCTATCTCCGCGCTGCTCAGCGGCGCCACACAGGAGGCGCACCATGGACCGCCAGAAACGCGCCGCCGAGGACGAAAACTATCTGTGGCGCAACCCGTGCAGCTACAATGACTCTAATGTGAGTGACTATTTTGTATTGTAATAAAATTTTATAAAAAAAGTGGAAAAAGTAAAAATTTGTAACGCGAAAATCTCAATATTTTCCTTGTTGTTCAATTGAGATATTGACTCAGCTCCTGTTCGAAACGCTGAGTATAAATTTTCATCGATTTACAAAAATACATTTCAACACAAACAATATTGAAGATTCTGCTATGAAAGATGATAAAAACCTTTCAATGTTGCCGCTGTTGAGAGATGATCAAAATTGTTAACAATTACCTTCTTTCCTTCCAGTCAAAATCGACATACTTGCCAAAAAACGCGAAATTCGTCGCGCAGCAAGCTAAAAATGTGTACCAGCAGGCGGCGAGCTACAAAGATCAATTCGTGAGTGTACACAATTTTTTTTCTCTCCATTTTTCGCTTTCGTTGATCGATGGCTAGCGAGTGCGAGTCTTATCATTATGCCCGCCGCGTGTCGCAAAATAAACGGACGGACCTGTGGATGGATAGTATCAATACTAATAATGTGCGCCGCTAAAATTGCGCAAACGTACTGTGCTGATGCTAGTACAATAGTATATCAAGTAAAAATAAAAAAAAAATATCTGAAAATGGGTGGGTAATCATTCTAAAGTGTTTTTTTAAATGAAATTGGTAGGTTTCTATTTTTTTTTTCTACGTAACTTATTTTACAAATAACAGTAGGAAATGACAATCATGTTGAATTTATCATTAGTAATTGGCAAATTTATTGTTGGATACCTAGTCTTTTTACTCAGTGCCTACTTAAAACCAAAGAGCGTTTCGCGCCTCCTTATCAAAGTGTCGAATCAGCAAATATTTCACACCCGCAACGGTTTCCCGAAATGTTGACCCATTAGGGATTCTCCGGCGCTTTCTTACCGGCGTTCTCTCGGCGCGCGCGCAGATCGCATCGGCGCGGGCGCCGCGCTCCCGGCCCGGCGCGTCCGGCCTACGCTTCCTCCCTTTTAATTATAATTTCGCGATGCATTTGCCACAAGACATCGTGTGTATTTTACAAAACACTTCAATAACTGGGCGCGGTCGAACGCCAGACAACTACTTGTGGTCACGCGAACCAGAACCTCCACCCAGTTACTTTGGGGCCGATAATAGATTTCAACGGATACGCAAACGTCACTTCCGTTTACACACCTCTTCCTTATGATTTCTCTTTCATTGTCTCATTGAGAGATTTAAGCTATTTCTACTTTTCATATGGAATGCAACCACGCTCCCACATGTATCCGTAGACGTGTCAACCTATATTTAAGAATTCGTAAAACATTCACGAATTGTAAGAAACAAACGCACGGCATGTTAATACAACAATTCATATGACGTATCTATCAATCTAATCCTAGGAATATAATATTTCCGAATCGGAAGTAAGGTGGGCCGATCAACGAGCAATAATGCGATGTCGATGTCGCGTCTCGAATCATTTATGGATAACCCTCCATAACCGCACTAGCACTTTCCGTCACATTCGATCGTGTAACAAGCGTGTTTCAGCTTTAGTTGGGAGCGTGATTGATTTATTGAGAAGTGACGAGTCAGTGGATGCGGAACAATCGATAGCTTTATATCCAAAGAAGTATAATCGAAGATGGTGTTCGCATATGAGGTGGCATTGTAATAGTCGACAGTCGTAACGACGGCGACGTCCTGTCAGCCACCACCGCCTCGTAAAACGACATTATCGACTCACAGTAGCCGGAACGAGCCTCAGTACAGGACGATGCGCGTGCGCACCGAATACTGATTGGGCATTAGTATTGCGCGACACACCTGCCCGACGATTTTTTTCTGTCTCTCTCCTTAATGTCGGTCATTCGTCACTAATATATCATACTTATTGCGATTTAGAACGAACCCTGAGTCGATGAACCGTCATTGTTACTGATAACCAAGGCCGTTTAATTGATCTTTGTTTTCAACGCGATAACCGCCGATTGGATTAAATCTAATATCCATTTTATCAAATATTTTATATTTTTTATACTAATAATTATGTTCTTAGTTTTCTTGTTCATAATGCACAAGGGAACAGGAAAACAAGCAGCTATGCGCGAAGAAATATAAAATGAAGGACTATATCCAAATTGCGCCGGCCGGGGCAAGTGTCGTCAACCCATTCCATATGTATAATAACTGACCGCGTTACTAAGAACGCAATAATAAATTCAACGAACTCTACCGGTATGTGTGACTCGCCGGTAACCGTGTGAATGTCTCACAACACTCATATTTTTGAACGGCGACATGTTACCGCATCAAAAGCTCGGGTACACCGATCTCATATAATTCACATTTATTTTTCATTTTGTTGAAAATAATGCGTTACATTTGCGTGGTAACTCGATAAGGTAAGCGTGTTCGCGCCAACCCTAGCGCATTCATCTGCAAATCTTATCTCGGTTGTGACGCTATAAACATTGAATTGTTCTGTACATGCCCACG
This sequence comes from Scoparia ambigualis, assembly GCA_963921215.1. Taxonomy (NCBI): domain Eukaryota; kingdom Metazoa; phylum Arthropoda; class Insecta; order Lepidoptera; family Crambidae; genus Scoparia; species Scoparia ambigualis. The sequence continues at coordinate 22,716,449 of OY992522.1, read as the reverse complement.
TTTGTTGTATATGTATTTATATATAGTGTAATATCGTTGCACTGGCGACAGGCAGTCTGCGCCGCGGGTGCGTACGTGTGCCGTAAATAATGTAACGCGCGCGTGTGTGTATATGTGTTTATTTGATAAGCTTCCGATGCGAGCTAGGCACTCGGATGTCTTCAAATTTCTCGCCACCCACGGCCAACTTTATTATGAGTATGACCAAGTCCCTACTATCCCACATTTGCTCGAATAATATTTGTTTCATATTTTGAAATTCTTTTTCTATGAGGTATTCGGGAATTTTGCTGTGTAGAATACATTCGAACCAAATAAGGTTGTATTAGTCAAATAAAAAATAAAAACGAGGTTTATTAATAAAAATCGAATAAATATCTGACTTAGTAATGCTACTATAATTCTTTACTTAATTCATTCTTACGTAGGTATACTAAAATATATCCATTGCAATTATCAGTTATCATTAGCTTTGTTTTTGAAAAGACTGACCTCAATTAGGTAATACAAATATATTTATTATCAACTGTAATTATGAGTAATTCCAATTGGTTAATTTTGTTATTGCTGTTTTACTTAAACTTTTTGACTTGACTGTTATTTACATAGTTGCCTTTATTGTGATTGAAAATTGTGGCATGTGTATTTCCAATTATAAAAGAGATAACAGTGTACCGCTATTTTTGGAACAATAACAAAGAAGGAAAGATTGATGTACAGTTCCGAAATATTGCTATACTTTCTACACAAATAAAATGTTGACCATATTACTTATACATCTGGTACAAATTTGAAATATGGTGATCTTATAACTTTAAAGCTAACTCTTTCTTTTTACGGTTCTCTTGTTTGGAAAAGATCATAAAATTAACATACATTATCTAACAAAATTTTAGTAAAGGGGAACAAAAAGCAACCAACTTTGAAATACCAATAAAATTTACAACGCCCCCGAACTTACACCGTAGTTTTAATTAGTGGTTATCATGTGTATGATAACTTTTAATAGGTATGATCACTCGTACTAAGGTAGGTAACGTTTTGGATGGAGTGACGCGCTTATGGCCGGACGCGCACCTGTGTATTTGGCTAGTACCGACGCAGCACATTCTTCCAGCCGATCATGCTTGCCCTGACATTCCCACAAATTTTTGATATGCAATGATTCATCATCCGTATAGTTTCATGCAAATGCAACGCTGAATTATTTTAATTCAGATACGTAGTTGATGGATTTTAATCCAATCTTTTCGGTCTCCATAATTCGGCAGAGTAATAAAAACTAGGAACAGACTCTTATCTTCAAATTAATAAATTATCGTAACGCCGAAGGGTGTCACAATACAAATCGAAATAATTTATCAAAATATCGAAATCTATCGATTTCGGTATATTACGTGATTGATTCTGATAATGTTGCACAATGCAATTTTTGGAGAGTTTAAAGCAAAACTGCCTGTTTTAATTAGTAGTATTGTTGTCCAACTATTTACTATGGGGACCCGAAATTTTACTGTCGAGATGTTGCATCTGCCACTATTCTAATGCGACTTTAACTGTTTTTGAACTTAAACGTTGTAAGTTAGGGTTTGTTTTTGTTTGTGTGGCTGGAAATAGTGTCAAATTTTAATGTTGAAACGGTCGTGTGGAGTGTTACGTGACATGTCAACAACAGAGAACCTTTAATTTTGGTCTCATCTTCCACGCGACCTTGGGTGTCCCGTTTAATGAGTCTGCAGGTGTTTGCATTAAATTTTAATCGCAAATATTTCTTTATATGTTATAACCTTTTTAATCATCTACAGTTTTATACTACCCTCGCAAAATTCCCGTGTAACTTTAAAATATAGAGTTTGACTAGAGTCAAAAACTTTTATTTAGCCCTGTCGCTCTCAATAAATAAAATAACGAGGTGCTCCGATACCTGTGATTATCCAGTTGAGGATTTAACTGCGTTAACAATAATAACCACACTAGTCACTCTATTGCACTGAACATTTAGTTGCTGTGTAGGATTCAAGTTACGCTGGCCAGTTATCTATCATCTAAGTGCTATAACGATAGTCATTTCGAGGAACAAACTGCGACGGTAGCGCGTACGTGTTAACGATTTTATCCCATTATTTTATTTACTCCACATTAAGATATTATGAGAATCATCTTAGAATTCCAAATTATCTCGTGACACTTGTAAACAATAATATTACAATTCAGTATCAAAATATTTTCGCTATACAAACCATTCTCAGAAACTTTATCTTCATAAATTCGATTTTGTTTAAATAGCTCTGTCAGATAAACACACCGTAGTTAATTCGAAAACATTTGTAACAACAATTAAACAAACAGACTTATTAATTAAAACTTGCACTGCGATGGCGGCGAGGCCTTCGATATCCAAGCATTACTAAGGGGGTCCAGGACCACAGTCCTTATATATACAGTCCTGCAGGATACCGCATTTGTGCATCTTCCGTTCATCCCGCCCGTCCGTTCCATGGAAGTCAATCAACGCATTATACCACATCGTTTCTATTTTCATACAGTTCATAGAATAACGGGCTACGTTCATGACAGCACGTTGATTCATGCTGGGGCCTTGTTTATTACGGCTTTTATTTAATTAAGCGCCTTTTCACGTTTCTGGGCCGCTGTTCTACTATATACTGTTCTTGTACAGTGTTCTTGCATTATTAGCGTGATACATTCTTGCCATCTCTAAGAACTTTTATGAGGTCTCTTGTCCAAAAATAGTTAATAGTAGTTGTTTTAAATATTTCGATTCCTTAAGGTTTCTTTAATAGTCAGCCAGTGATGGTAAAGTATCAGGTAATAGGATCATAAAATAGCTCTTTGGGTCTGTACTGTGCAAATATATATATGTATTACAAGGTTATTATACGTACTACAACTTGACTAGGCTAGTCTTAATGCATATTATGACGTTGTATATTTATTTGCGCAATGAACGTAGTCATCATCAGTCTTGTTAACATAGATCAGTAATGACTTGCTAAATAAAATTTCATTGTGAATTGTAATATTTTTTAGAATCTAAGAATGCACAACAGTTATCGATTGCTTACTTTTCGACAAGTCGTGGTAGTAGTAACTTGTACCTTACACAATTAAATCATAAGTTATTTTCCATTGTTCCAGACAAAATTGCACAGTTTCGATACGTTCGAAAACTTGCTGAAGGAATGGAAGGATGACTGGCTAAGGAAGTTCCCGTGGTTCCGTGAGGAGGTGTTGCCAAGTACAAAGGTTCTTTTCCAGACGGTCCCTCAAGAAGACATGACCGATCTAATGGTAAGCATTTACTTGAATTAAAAGTAGCTTTATTAGCGATCCCGATTTTCAATGTTAAGTGGCCGATCATTAACCCAAATTTTGATGTGAGAAGGATTTCATCTGACGAGCTAAAACACGCTACCTAAATAAACTAGTTTAAGGTAGGTATAACTAGTTTATAACTTTTTGCGACTATTGAATTGGGACACAGAATTTTCTAAATTAATTATATCGTGAGAATGTCCAGCCGAAATCTGTTTCCTAAACGAGAACAATGATCGCGACCGGCAAATTCGCTGACGTCAAAAACGTGCATCCGTAAGAGTTTTTCGTCCGGTTCCAAGGAATCAGCTTCGTCGGTGGCACTTATTGTTGTCCGATGTCGGCCGCCGTTACGTGAGAACACAATCATTTCGCAATTCGGACATTTTGATCGTATGCCATTGATCGGTGCTCAGTGAGATGATAAACCAATCGATTACGGCGTGCAATTGAAATTAGATAATTTTGTGTTATGTATTTTAAATGCTGAAATATAATTTGTCATCACATCTCGACGAATGACGTTTACTCAATATTAATAAAATCATATTCCCGTCAATATAATAGCATAAATTATAACCGTCCTTTCACTTGTCCACAGACAAAAATCGATGATGTACTACCATCAATGTACAAAGGGTTGAAGATGATAGTAGCGAGTTTGCACAAGCTGAGCCTCAGCCTGGAGCACGACGGCATCAGCTCTGACGAGGAGTTGGCCCTCAACATCGCGCAGACCATGAAGGATGTGCGAGCGGTGCTCTGCTACTTCTACGTAAGTATCTTTAAAAATATATTTTCTAAAGGACATTATTTTGAAAATGCTTACCATGCCCTTCAGGGAATCTGACTTTCTACTTTTACCCAGATTAGTATTATTGCCAACCCACTGTTTGACGTGAACGTCCTTCTTATCTCACAACGGTTAGTTGTGTCGTGCATTAGCTGGATCCAAAGACTTCCGCAACAACACCAGACCCTTTTTTTTACAGAAAAGCTACTTAAAAAATACATACAGGTTCTATATCTGATTTGTTTTGCATTTTTTTGCAAAACTTATTGTTTCTTTACTTTATTAAATGAAATATGTATACTGATAAGTTGTAATTTCATCTTTCCAGGATCTGATGAAAGCACGCAACCTAGAAATATTGCCGGTCCACGATTCGGAGATACCAGACATCAATAAGATGAACAAGCTGGAAGTCGGCCTTTACATCTACCGGGACACCCTCAATTACCTGGAGTACTTGGCGCAAGTTTTCCAAACCATGTCCGAGACGAACCTACCCCCGAGGGCTTGAGGCGATAACTTGGTTACTAATAAACTGTAAAGATCTTTTCTTTAGAAATGAACTTTTCTAAAAGTATTTTTGGAAAGTCTATAATTACGCAAGCTCTATGGCGATGCCCTTGCACCACGAGGAATCCGCGGGAAACTCGACAGGGGCTATATTTATGTGTGTGTACACATTTTATATGGAAAATTTCCTAAGATCATTGAAGGAAAAGAAAAAAGGGGTCATAGAATAATTTTTCATCTTACAATGACTTTTAAATTTATCATTAATACATTTATTGTGCTTTCATTTAATAGTTGTGATAAAACAAGGCAGCTAAATATGCTATAATTATATGAGGAACATTCTGTGTGTTCCACTCATCGTTTGATCACGTATCTTACAGAGATTAAACACGTGGAAAATAAATGATTTAGAAGTAATTAAAGAGAGGCAGCTACGTTTACGCCCAAATTTATACGCATTGTACTTACTTAATTTTAAATATTGTCAATACTCCATCCGATTCTTAGAGTATTATTGTAATTAAGGAATCGACTGTTGTAATTAACTTTGCTTAAACCCTGTTGTTGAGTTTTACTTTGGTCATGTTCCTCAGTTTTCTAAAGTAGTACTGTATCGAACTTCTCTTAAAAATTATATCTGTGGCTGTTGTTTAGCTTATTGAGGTAGTAGAGAACACGTCATTGCCATTACATTGCCATTTTGGTCTATAGCGGATTAGTTCCTTTTAATGTAAATAGAGACGAATTTAAAGATAATTAATTTATTGACTGCTGATTAACATTCTAAATTTCCCGATTATCCTAGTCAAGGTCGTAACTTATTTATTCCTCACTAATCTCCACTGTAGTTTCAATTTTTTCTTTTGATATATCTAATTTTAACGTAGATTCTAGTGTAGTCTCCATTCCACGAGAATTGATGTTGAATGTCTATGTTATGTAAATTATTGAGTGATGTTTGCGACATGTATTTAATCTAAATGGTTTTTTATTTGTATACATGTACAGATTGTAATTGTCTAGTACTGCGAGTCAGAAGACTTGAGCAGAATCCTGCGTCGAGTAACATTATTGTACATTCTATTCCTACTTACTTTAGTATTACTTGACTCTTTGTTAACTATTTATATTACTGTTAAATCCAATGAAATACGACTAGCTTTAATAGATTATTATAAAGTACAGAGCCAGTGTATTATTAACTTAATCATTATTTGTATAGTTCAAATAACACCTATTTATAACGGACAAACATGGTGTCTATGTTTGTGAAATTAAATTATTACTACATTATTTAGTTTTGTTTATTTTCTACTATTGCCATCCCAACTTTTATTTCATAGATATTACACTATTCCAGCTTTTGTCAAAAAAAGACCTTTGTCGACATAATTGTTCATAATTTTTAAGCGAGTAAATCTAAAAAAATAAGAATATTAGCAGAAGCTAATGCATACTTTACTAGTTATTAAGTGAAGTGGGTGTGATTCCCAAACTACGTTTTTTTTTAAATTCTTAGAAAGTTGTGCTTTTCAAGAACTTCAAGTTATCGCTGTTTACATGAAAATTCGATTTTAGTTCATAAAAACAATTTTAAAATCTGATGTCAGCAGCAAAGTTTTTTTATGCTGCTAACGTCATGCTGGCCTCAAAGGTGTTGCTTATCTTAGCTTTACTTACTATTTATATCAATAGTTTCTAAATACTCCTTAAACTCTGCCACTGTCCCTCACCATTTTATGATGTTATCTACCGATATATCCTTTTTTAAGTTCTAATTAAAAAAGTTGAACAATAACAACGCCCAAGATCATTTGGGTAAACTGTGTAGATCTAAAAAGTATACGTTTGTTATAATTAATCAGCTTTTATAAGTTCTAATTTAAAAAGTTGAACAATAACAACGCCCAAGATCATTTGGGTAAACTGTGTAGATCTAAAACGTATACATTTGTAATAATTAATCAATATAATTCATAAAGATTTTTATCCAGTGAAACAGATGATATTTTTGGTTACATTAAATTCATGTCACTTCAGAATCTTACTACAAACAGGTAAGTCATACAAACTTTCTTCGAAGAGCCAATATAGTTAGGACCATTGTCGACCGGTGACATCACACGACGCACAACAAGTTTGTCGCCTAGCATTCCTTCATCACGACAGTTCCCATGGTTGGGGCTGGAAACAATTTCACGTCTTTACACAACATATTCACGACGACACGAGTATTTGCATTGGTGACTGGCGTCTCCGACGAATTAGAGCGGTTGTCTAAAAATAATAAAAAAGTCACAGCTTAGCTTTTTGATGGTATAAAATGGGCTTTAAATTATAAGTGATAAAGTGTCAAGTAGCGTGAGGTTCGACGTTAGAACTAACATAATATAGAAAATGGTGAGGTGGCTATGATTTTGGAGCTTTGTGGAAAAGTTTTTTTTATGTTACATGTCGATATACGGCATATGTCCCGCTTGATAAAAAACGGTCACCGCAAACCATGAGGCGCGCGGCACTGAGAGCATCACGTGCAAGCTGCCGACCCTGAAAATTTAGTTCTGATGCCTTTATGGCCTGAAATGTTACTGAATTTAATACTCTTAGCTAATTAGGATTAATTAATCTATATAAATAAAAATCAATTACCATGAATGTATTTTCGTCCATGTCTTCAGAGCCGCTGCACTTATTTAGCTAATTCTTTTTTTGCTGTGTTTGTAATTGTCAGAAAAAGGTTAGTTTAAAAAAAATCGCCCCGGCTAGCCACGAGGTTTCCACAAGGAAGAAGTCGCAGGCGGCTTGCTAAAATAGAATAATTTTAATTTATACATACTTGTGCATTGATAGATGATTATAATTAGGTATGGTATTAGTAAAACTGAAAATAGTGTACCAAGATAAAAATGTTACGAACTAAGCAAAACATGTAAACAAAATGTCCTTTCATGTCAAAAATCTTACATTAAATGTACAGTATTAACTATTTGAATTTTAAAATGTAAGGATAAAATGTTTACTATAAAAACATATCTATGCATATAGCATTATAAATGCAAAATTTCAACAATAAAGGTATTTTATAATGTAAGTTAAGAATATTAATAAAATATATAAAATAGTGCTATTTTATGTCATTTGTTCATAGTCACCCTATTGCCATTCTGCTACTGATCATAAGAGATTCAAACAAGCACCGCTGTTAGTTCAGCGTGTTAGAGTTGGCTCAGCAATAATTTGTCGCCGGGAGTCTCATAGGTGCAAAGTTTGGTTACTGGATTAGAAGGACTCAAAAGTTTAGGCGACCTCCAACACGGGTGGTTAGTACAATTTGCCTTGCTTGAATGTTGAAAAATTTAAACAGTTTCGCTGAAGGATAGTACTCGTAATTGAACAAATTAAAACTTTGCTACTTTTACCATTTTGTTGTATAAGTTTACAGTTTTATTTATAGTACCTACTCTTTAAAATCAAACTGTTTATTTTATATTATACATAATGTAATTGAATAGCTCCATAAGTGTGAGGTAGTGAACAAAACTTACTAAAAAAACAATTTACATTTCTCAAAACTTTTTAATACAGTTTTATTAAGGGGAGGTATTTCAAGCGCTTCCCTCTCGTTCTCTCGACGGTACAACGGTAAGGGACGGGTATAACAGCGAAGCGGCGCGAATAATCGCGTTTTTTATTTAAAAAAATTGATAGATGTAATAAATAAAAAACCATCGGTTATAATAACTCAAGTTATTTACGAGCTTCATTTTGGTAAATGACTCATAATATCAAATCACTTATTTTAAGAATAAAACCTGGAAAAGAAGATAAAATGACACAAAAATATGTAACTTTGTGAATTTATTCTATCGAGCCAACTTTATAAAATCGTGTTTCCATCGGGTGTATTTCACAGAATAAAGCCTCAACAATATTTCATAATTTTCGCAGATTTTAATTTTATTGTTTACTACTTCAAAAAGTAATTCTAAGAACTTGTTATTTTAATTTTTCACTAACACCTAGCCTTAAATCTAAGTTACGTTTGAGAGAAGTGCAGCAGGAAATTATGGGCTTATTATGACCCTGAAATATAATATAATAATTAACTTATTATTAATGTGTCGAACATAAACTTAAAAGTTGTCAAAATAAAACCACTTTAGATAATAAAAAAGATTAAAGCTCACAACGCACAAACATCAATAAATATCGAATCAGAAAATTATCGATACATTGCGAGTGCTCAAATCGATTTAAAAATATTGTATTTTGCCGCGACACGTAAATCCGTGTAACAATATTTACACGTTAGCCACGGACTCATTGAATGACCTACCACATTGTGAACGGAGTTGGGTCATTTTTTTACATAAAAAAAAGTGTGAGAGTTCCTATGCCTTGTAGAGTAAGGGTCCTGTACATTATTTTGTATTTTAATTTATATTTAGTAAAGTTGTTTTGTTCTTGTTTTTTTTAAATAAGTACCTACCTTTAAAAAAATAATATTTTTATAAAGAAGTGTGATATCAGAATTTTTGTTTTACCATTTTTTGTTTTTTGGTCTCATTTAGCTGTAAGAGGTGAGGTTCTTTTTTCAAAAGATATCTAATTCTGTTACCAAATAAATCAATTATTTTACGGCTAACATAATATCTAATATTACAAGTTAGAAGGAACACGAGAATAAGAATAAGAATAGGATAAAATGTTTACTAGAAAAAAACAACCAGTCTCAGGAAAGCTCGAACGGGATTCGAACCCGTGACCTTTGGATTGCCGGTCCACTGCTCTTTTTTTCTAGTAAACATTTTATCCTATATCTATATAGCATTGTGAATGCAAAATTTCAATAATAAAGAATAAGAATATTTATTTGCATAAAACATGGTTTACATGGTGAGATGTTATACTTAGTTACCTTATTTGATCTCATGTTTTGCTTGTTTTACACAGCATATACATTTTAGTGCAAATGTTAGTGAAGTTAATCTTCATTTAACTAATTTCAATAACAAATATATAATAATAAAACAATAAAATTGAGAAATAACAGGGACAAAAAACAAACTAATTAACAGTATCTTTTTGGTTACCTACCTACCTGACTTATCAAAGAACTGTTTTAGGCTATAAAAATTGTTTACATTAAGCCATTTATATAATTTATTTTTAAATAAAGAGTTATTAAAATCTTTAAGGTCCTTCGGAATATTATTGTAAATCCGTACACACATGGCGAGACAGCTTTTTCCGTATTTAGTAGACTTTGGTATGTCATTTAAAACTAGTCTGTAAGGATCCCTACGTGAGCGTGAATTTTGTGTCTCACAAGACTTCTTGAACAAATGCATGTTATTGTTAACAAAATTACAAATTTCGTATATATACAAAGACGGAAATGGCAGTAAACCAAGATCTTTGAAAATAGGTTCACATGATTCATCCGTTCGAATTCCCGCAATTGCTCGAATGCACTTTTTCTGCGCGATAAAAGCTCTGTTAAAGTCTGTACCATTGCCCCACAGTACTATACCATAACGTAACACAGATTCTATATAAGCTCGATAAGTCATTATTGCGGTATTTTTGTTGGTAATATTTTTAACCTGACGAAGAGCGTACGTAAATTTATTTATCCTTTGGCATACGTTTTCTATATGTTTATCCCAGCCAAGGGTCTAGCTTATGGTAACACCTAAGAACTTAGTCTGGGGTTCTTGTCTGATCTTGTCCACGTTTAATTTAAAACTATATTTATTATGTTTAGAATGATGAAATTTTATAAATAATGATTTTCCTATGTTAATTTTTAATTTATTCATATGTAGCCATTCAATAATTCGGTCCGTGGTGTTATTAATGTCAGTTTCATGATTGATTATAGAATTATTTGCCTTTTTAGAGAACATTCCACATTATAATTAATTAATAAAATTTTCTATACAATTCTACTGCATTAGCATTTGTTAACTTCCAAAGGCTTTTCCATCACCAAGTCGATCCCCAAACGGCCACAAAATATTTTCACATTCGTTTAACGATGGCACAATCGCGCTTAGGGCACCGAACGCGCATGCGCTCTTTATCTCACTCACGTCCCCTTGTTTTATTTATTAGAAAGATTTATTATTTACCACGGGGCTCGCACACGATGTGTCACGATTTTGAGACGAAAAAGCGGACTTATGTTAATGGCGCTTGGCACGTGACGCGTTTTTTACGATATCGGCCAAGAATTAACTTCGCTTAGTCGCAATGACTTCCTCGTGTGTTCTTACAATGTATCGAATGAGTCCAGCTTACTGTATTTTGTCTTGTCTGCCACTATAATATGTAAGGCTGTATGGTGAATGTTCATGTCACAGGCAATATCCAATTTCAGTCAGAACTAGTTTTGACTAGGCAAATCTACAATCTGGTAATGTGAAATTAACTATAGTTTTTTCGAATCGATGCCATGACGTACTAGTTACGCTCGCTCGGCTCGTTCTATGTGTAAGTTTCTTTTCTGTCCTTTACAATATACAAAATTAAAATAAGTGTACTTTACACCATTTTAGCATTTTATTACACAATACAATATTATTTTTATTTATTACAATAATATTATACAAAAAATGGGCTTAAGTTCCATAAAGTTTCCCTTTTGTCCTTTACACCACGGGAAGTTAAATTTATATGTACGTTACGCCACTTCATGGATTTCTTTTGTTTCTTTACATCATAATCTGATGAACCTTACGCGGCATAAAATAAACTTTTTCGTCTATTACACTATAAAGATCGAGAACTTTGTACTTAATGTTTCATGCGACAACACTAGTTTTGCCAAATAATAGAAAAGTTAAAATATTAACAACGAGATTCATTAAATACCATTATTCATTTTTATTATTCATACAATACATGGCAACACTGCTGAGATCGACGCGAATGATCGATATTCGTTCGTTTGGTCGGTCTTATTTATTTTTTATTCGGCCTCTTATCATCCGGTGGTTAATTTTGTCAACAAAGCTGTATTGCGAGTGATTTGTGAAAAGTAAATTTGTCTTTTTATTTTTTGTCAAGGGTTGTTGACAATGGACAATTAAGAACAAAACAGTTTACCTAATTGTTTATTGAGAAGAAAAAGGAAATTAAGTTCGTTAACCCAGTTTCAAAATAATCATGTTGTATGGATGTGTGATTTGATTATTACAATTACTATTATAGTTAATATGTGTTAATAATTGTCCAAAGTTACTTGATTTAATTATATGATATTCTACATTTACTGATTTGAGTAAGTTGTCGTGACTGTTGATTTTATGTTAGGAATGTTTAGTTATTTTACAAGTAGTAGGTGCCTATCAAAATACTCGTAGCCCAAGTAACACACATAGGCTGAATACTAGATAAATAATGGATTATTGTGTACTTGAATAAAATTACTGAATAAAAGCAGAGTAGCATGCTATTCAGCCACTACACTGCTTAAATGGGCACAAATCATTCAGCTTTAGTTCGCAATTGCTGAGTAATATCATAATAGTAACCTTATAATCGCAGTATAAGGTGTAACAGGTGGTAACAAGGCAAAATACTAGCAAATTAAGGAAACACTAGTTACCCTTTATTTAGACAATTGTCGTCTATGTACGCTTTTATATTTATAGTAATTAAGTTAAAGGTTCACGATTTGCTCTGTAAGAACGTCTATTAATACTTTTAGTGACAGATGATTCATATTTATGACAGTGAGAGAAGATAAGTTTTTAAAATGATTGTATGATACCAGTATATGTTCCTTTTGTTAATAACTTAATTATTTTACGTGAAAGCTAGTGGGAATTCAAAATTACTGTTAGAATATACATATATTTCTTATACACATCCGAGGGTAGTTGCCAAGTAAACCACGAAATTTGTTTGCTCTCTTTATTTATTAAATTAAAATAGTAAATTAAGTTATTTACATTATTTTTTATGCGCATCTAAAGCATAAGGTAGTACTACTCGCCTGCAGTTATAGTTTTTCTTTCTAAATTCTCCTTTATCGCACATCACCAAACACCAACATCAACATGGATCAATCACGCCTTGAAGACAACATTAACAACATGGCCAAGATGTTTGAGACCAAAATGGCAGAGTTCCAGGCTGAGCTCAACCAGGCTTCCAGTACACTTAAGAATCCTAATACGATTGCTGGGCTCAACACAGATTTTCTCGCCTTTAAGGCCTTTGTATGCAACGGACTGGCTGTGCTTCGCTCTGAAGTGGACGCTTTGCGAAGAAGTATGGACCGGATCGAGATGCGTTTCCGAAGGAAGATGTTACTGGTGCATGGTATTCCCGAACAGGCCGGTGAAGACACATGTGCTAAACTTGTTGCCACTCTTCAATCTAAATGCAAGGTACAGACTTTTTCGGTTAACAGCATTACCGCTAGTTACCGCATGGGCAAACTGGTTCCTAATAACAGCAAACCACGGCCCATTGTTGTAAAGTTCTCCGATGCTGCCGTGCGCGCAGCTTTGTGGAAAGGCAAGGTTGCTTTCAAGGGCTCGAAGATTACCCTATCCGAATTTCTTACGAAGACGCGCCATGAAGCATTCATGGCTGCCAGGAACAAATTCGGCGTTTCCAACTGCTGGACTGCGGATGGGGTAATACTTATCAAGACACCAGACGGCAACAGGCACAAGTTGGAGTCTATGGCAGAGTTTCATAACATTGCTTCGGGTACTTCAACCAACAAACGATAGCACCCTCTTACTTCGTTAACAAAGTTTAACACCCACTTTTTAATCGTTTTTTAATAATACCCTTTAATTTTTAATGTTCCGTGACTGTTTAATAATTTGTTTTCTGTAATTGTCTGCTGACAACTGTTAAGTAATAATTTATGTATTTGTCATTGCTGATGCTGTCACTGTCAAACAGTCAGTAAATTATGCATTCTTTTTTTTATGTCTCAGGCAAAGGGAACTATTCTATACGGTTTTGACTTCTGTTTTAATTTACATGTTTTTGTTAGTTTTAATTTAGTTTAATTTTTTTTTTCTTTACCTTTTCAAATTGTTTGAATAGTTCATTGTATTGTTGTTTCGTATAGCGTCCATGGTTTCATGTGGTTTTTTTTTGGTGATTTTATGCAGGTGTTTCTCTTCCGGACTGCTGGTGGGTGGTATGCCTTTTATTTTTATTTATTTATTTTATAAAGCTTTTAATTGTATTTATTTTAATACTTATTATTATTTATATATTCATAATTATTTTTGTTATTCTCTTTATACATTTTTATTACTATGTTACAAGCAAGTTACAGTGATAGTGACGCGGATGATGACGGTTCGGATTATCTGTCTGCAGCTTCCTCCGATAGTAGTTTCCAAAGTCTAACTCAACCGCTGGACTCCTTACTCGACGTTAATTTCGCATCGTTTTCCAAAAATTTTAATGTTGTGCATATTAATGCACAAAGTATCCCCGCACATTATTCCGATTTGTTGACCACCTTCTCCAGTAACCAAAACATTCATGCCATCATATCGGAAACATTCCTAAAACCTTGTCTCCCTTCTACCTCCTACTGTCTTCCCGGATTTCATCACATTCGCAATGACAGGACTGGCAAGGGTGGCGGCGGAGTAGCCATTTATCTCAGAGGGCACTTACCATTTAACCTTATCAACAAATCTCTATCTGCCTACTGTGAATCTTCTGAGCATCTTTTCATAGAAGTTTTTATGGGTCACTCAAAGATACTCTTAGGCGTGTTTTTGTTCGTGTTATAGCCCGAACCTCCACATTGACTACTTTGCCAAATTTGAATCCGTATTAGAAACACTGGTACCAACAGCTGACCATACTATTATTATGGGCGACTTCAACACCTGCTTACTTAAGCAGGTCGTCCCGTCTTAGCTCAATTGTAGAATCAACTAATCTTAACTTTCTTCCTTTAACTGCGACTCACCATTTTCCTGGCTGTCAGCCCTCCTAGTTAGATCTTGCAATTGTCTCCTCCACTGACCACGTGAGTTCCCATGGCCAACTTCCTGCTGAAGCCTTTTCCTATCATAACATTATTTTTGTTTCCTTTAAGATCCGATGTCCTAAACCTAGACCACGAGTGATCATGCAGCGTAACTTCAATAATGTTGACACTATTCGCTTTATGTCTGACCTTAGCGGTATTGACTGGGATGCGGTGTTTGACGCTCCAACCATTGACCTCAAGATGGAAATCTTCAACTCCAACCTGATCCAAATATTTGATATCCATGCTCCACTTCGTCCAGTCCGGCTCAAACATCTCCCCGCTCCCTGGCTTACTAATGACATAAAACTCATTATGGCTAGGCGCAATGCTGCTAAGGCACGATACAAGAAGGATCCGTCGGATGCAAATCAGAACACATATAGAGAGTTGCGAAATCGGTGTAGTAGATTGTGTAGGGATGCGCAGCGTCGTCACATACATTCTTCTGTTGCATATGGTGATCCCGCTAAAGTATGGTCATTCTTAAATTCTCTTGGTATTGGTAAGTCTAAGACTTCTGTTCCTAACAACCTCGACCTAGCTTCCTTAAACCATCACTTTTCAGCTCCTTCCTCCATCCCATATAATTTGAAACAACGTACACTTCAAGCCCTGTCATCCTCTCCGAACCTACAACATCCTGCATTTTCCTTTCGGCCGGTCTTTGAGCGCGAAGTTGAAGATAATATCCGGGCAGTAAAATCTAATGCTGGAGGTATGGATGGAACTAGCCGGAGGATGATTCTGTTAGGTGTTGATATTCTTGTGCCTATCATTTGTCACGTTTTCAACTTCTCGCTCAACACCGGCAGTTTCCCTAGCTGCTGGAGGCAAGCAGTAGTCATACCCATTCCTAAAATTAATAAGACATTATATTATAGCCAGTCAACAAAATGGTTTCCAGAAGGGTAAATTCATGCTCTTGCCGGATATAAACTTATGTGCAATATTACGGGTAATATAGACAAGAGAGTTCCAGTTACGGTCGTATTTTTTGACATGGCTGAGGCCTTCGACGTTGTTAAACACTCTATCTTGTTAAATAAATGTGAAAAGTACGGCGTTAGGGGTAACGCACTTAACTGGATTAGTAGTTACCTGACTAATGGAACACAGTGTGTACATATCACTAAAATCAATGGAAATAACGGAGCAATTGATTACAAATCGTCATACCTACGAAACAGTTCTGGAGTGCCTCAAGGAAGCGTCTTGGAACCACTTTTGATTCTATTATATGTCAATGATCTGCCTAAAGTCACCCGATATGAAACTGTTCTCTTTGCTGATGATATATCACTTATAATACCGGATGATGATAATACAATTACCTACGAGGCTGCCATAAATAAAGCAATTGAAAATATCAACGAATGGTTACATGCAAACAGTCTTAATATTAATGCATCTAAAACCAACTATATACAGTTTTCAAACTATAAATCCAAGACTCATGTTCTTAACATAAAAAGCAAAGATAAAACCATTAACGAGGTCTATGAAACTAGATTCTTGGGAATTGTAGTAGACTGCTATTGTAATTGGAAAGGCCATGTGCATAGCTCTTGTAGTAAAATAAGTCGTTTTGTATTCGCTCTTTACCGTCTAAGAAGAACAACGGGTGAGAAAACGGCTCTTCTAGCATATCACGGCTATGTGTCGTCGATATTGAGGTACGGGATTGTCTTGTGGGGAAACTCTACGGACGTCAATAAACTATTTTTAACACAAAAAAAATGTGTGCGGGCTATTGGCGGTGCAGGCCATCGAGATAGCTGTATACCATTGTTTAAAAAATATAGATTATTAACATTAACGTCGCTTTATATTCTCGAAGTAGGGTATTTCGTTAGGAATAAAAAGGATTTATTCAGGGTTCCAGTTCAAAATCATCGACTGCGACCAAGAGATCCATTCAAACTGGTAGTTCCTAATTTGAAGGAGTTTTTTGACATGCAACAATCATAATTACCATAATCTGTTTTAAATTTATATTATTGTATTATCTATGCGCTAATTGAATTCTATTTTTCAATTTTAATTTAAATAAGTATAATCCCCAATTAATATAATGAATTAATGTCATAGATGTCCTGTTTTAATTTAATTTTTAAGTTTGTGCATGCTGAGGAATCAGCAGAGCACGCCTGCACTATTAAAAAATGTCTTTGAATACCAATATTGTAAACCGTGTCTCTATAGCAATTAAATATTTCATTTAATTTCATTTCATTTCAACACGCACTCTTGCCGATTCTCATATCAACGTCCTGCCGTGGCCTGCACAATCACCAGACCTCAACCCAATTGAGCATGCATGGGACATGTTCCAAAGAAGAGCTATGTCGAGTATGGATTTCACAATAACTAAATATCCGCCCACATTCTTTCTAACTTGACTTCTTAGAAAGAACGTGGGCGGCTATTCATCAAAGTGATTTGGATAAACTGATTTTAAGCATGCCAATTTTACAATAAAATAAAAAAAAATCAACCTTGTTCTTGCTTTTTTGTCAATTAGGTGACGACCTTAACGTAGCTAATTCAATTTGTTAAAATTGCATTTTATCTTAATTTTTTCAACATAATTGGGATAAAATTGTTTACTAAAATAATGTTTTACTGATTATTTAATGAATGCTCTAAGTTATACCTCTCTAAAAAAAAAATGTTAAGGATTTTTTTAAATACTAAGCCCGGCAAATGACCCCACTCCACCTGATGTTAAGTGAAAATGAAGTCCAGGCGCGAGACAACTGGTGCAGCGTAAGAGACGTAGCATCAGTCACCCTCACTCTGCCGGCCCACAAAGTGCTTCTTCACGCCTCGTTTGAAAGTTAGAATAGAATTTATTAAAAGATGATTTGAAAATTAATAACTTTTCTGTTGCTATAGCTTGTTTTAGTTATATAATTAAGAAAAAGTATTTTAACTTTTATTTATTTCAATCATTTACATTTTTTTTGTATTATTAGAAATTACTACTTTAATTTTATATTTACAATATTACATTGGCCTTTACAACCAAACCGACCAAATTTGTTGGTGGATGTAAGGGACAAATTTAAAAATTTAAGCAAGAGTAAGGGTCATTTCTGTAATTTGATCATTTGGTTTTTGTTTGCATTTCTAAGTAAAAGTGGACTAAATTTAAAGTATTCTTGTTAATAACATATTTTATATAGCTTTTAAAATAAAAAAAGTTTTATCGTTTTAAAATTATTTTAACTAAACCTTACTTTTGACGCATTTCCCCCCTTTCGGCATAAATGACTAGAACATCGGTAATATTGTCACTGGGAATCGAACTGCGTCGGATATTTCTGTCTAGACAAAACTATTTGAGGCAGAAATTGAATATGATGGTAACATCCTCACTAGTTCCATATGCGAGTGTGATTAGTTGGGAAACAAGTTAATTGATCTATCGGCAAAGAACTTATACTTTCAAATATTTTCAATAATTGGTGCATTTTTTGCTAGATAAGATAACTTGAGTTTTTTTTTTGGGTCGCAGCTGATGTTAAAACTATTCGCTCTTATTTACGGTAATTAAAAATCAATGTTCACTGTTAAAGAAACTGAACGATTTATTATTACCAACATCAACAGTCAATAGTCATACCCACTCCTAGGATTAAGCCCTTTGAACTAAACGATTTTTTAAGCTTAAAGTAACTTAAAGATGAATGATGATGATGATGATGAACGAGTATAACTTTTGTTTATGAGATTAAAAAACAAATTTAAATGTGAATAAGTTGTCAATACAATAATTCTATGCTATTACACAATACCAAAACACACTCTATTTAATAACATATTCAATAGTCTTGACACTAAACATTGAACTGAATAGCTTAATTGTTTCCAAGAAATTATTCTACGTCTGGAATAGCAGCAAGATAAGTTTTGCACTTGACCAAACCACAGGTCTGCCCTGACCGAGCATACAGGGGAAGATGGCATACAGCCTTGTTTGACGTAGCCTGTATACTTTCCGAGCGAGCAAACATAAAGGTACTCGACAAAGTTGCGCAAACGAAACAGTTCTGTGCATTATGTGTGACAAGGCGAAAAAGTGTAATATTTGAACAAAGAATTATAAAAATGTTGTATATATTGCTCCTATAGTTTATGCTGCTGTTGGTTTTGTTGAAAGTACAGTCACGAGTACCAATATGTAAACACTTTGATTCTTATTCCATTGTATTAATAGTCACAATTGTTTAGATACATATTTTTTGCTCTTGACTGTACCTTGAATTCAATCCTAAAAATTTAAAAGCCAATCGGGACCGCTTTTCTAAACAAAGCACATTACGAACGAGTTACATAGCATTGGGGATTTTATTACGTCGGTCGCTCTTTTTGCCTTTACACAAAAATACCAAAAAAATTTAGTGTAAGGACAAACAGTTTAATATGTATGGTACATATAAACTTTTAAAAATTTAGTGTTTCCGAGACAGGCAGACGTCATTATAATCATTGTACCAATTACACATGAAACAATTACCCAGAAATCTAATGCCACCGACACTAATTTTAGCGCAGACGCTATCGAGCGTAAGTGATCGCAGACAATTATCTTTTCGTCTCCAAAGGTCACACTTGTTCCGTTTGCGTTCAACCTCCAAACTTTCTTAGTCCAAAAAGGCTTAAGCGACCTTAGCCTCCATACACAAAGTCAATCTTAACAGTTCATCATTATTTTCTTTAAAAAAAAGCCTAACTAACTGAAAATGTCAAACAATTTGTTATGATTTTGATCACCATTTTTAACATTTGTAAACCTCGTAGCTTTACATTAATGACAGATCCAAAACCAAAATAACGAATTGAATCTGGAGAAACCTTTTACATATAAACTATTGAATGATTAAGCCACTAATACAGCTCTCAATATTAGACATACGACGTTGTGGAAACAGCACAAAAGGCAATGCTCGCAAAACTATGACAGGAAGCGCGGCGCATGCCATTCTTCAGGTGTCACCAACTCCGTACCTAAAGATATTTTTAAATGTTTATTCTTAAATTAACGGTCACATTTTATATATTTAGAGATTTTTATTAATCAACGTAAATCACATGATATGTTAATAATATAAGGCTTTTGAAGTATTGAAAGTAAGTAATGTTTTTTTAAACACTGAAAAAAGACTACTAATTACGTAAAAAACATAAGCATCAAACACTGACAAATTTCGACGGATGAAAACCAGACCTCGGTAGCCAAGTGGATAAGGTCGTCTTTTTTCAGTCTTTAAAATTTTACTCAAGTATATTTAAGCGTTAATAAAACGCTAAAATATATTTAAAAAAAACATTAATCTATTGAAGTAAGTTCTAAAGCATCGTGTAACAAAATTGTTTTGCTATTGTCTATAACTCACAATTACAGCAAAACGTTAACTTGGTTCCGTATTTTTACGTCAATTCTTACAGACTTATTTTATAATAATCAAATCAATTTGTAATAAAAAATAAAAAGGTCTGTATAATAATGTGTAGTATAACTGTGATAAATCATTAAAATATTCCTTATACAGTAACTTTGTATGTAATATTACATTTTCCTACAAAAAAATACAAACACAAAAATGGTTAAAATACTAATAAAAGATAATATTTCGTAATAATACGGGCGTCCATTTGACAACCCCTGGCCTATGACGCTGATTTGTAGCCTGTAATTGTCTCGTATTTACCACAGACAAACAGTTCCGATGCTGTGACATAATGAAATAGTCCGAGTTTAACATTATGACCTCATTTGAAATACTATGAAGGCCAAACTATTAAAAATCAGTTAAAACATTGTTTAATTTTTGTTTTTATCATAGTTTGTTTCCATATTCGTGGGCTTGCTCTTGTTTCGTTTTATACGTTTACTTAACAAAATATATATATAATTTAAATTTACTAATTATCAATAATATTTTTTTTTTTTATACTTTCATACATGGTATTAAAGTGTATACTCATTTACCTACTAATTTAATGGCATTGAATGGTCATAATATTTAAATTTAAAATAAAAACTTGGTTATTTATTAATGTTTTCTATACACTAAATGAATACTTTAGTTTCAAGACTAATTAATTGTTAAGTTCACGGTGAATTTTGTTAATATTAATGCTAATAATATTTATTTGTGTACATTGCATGCCTGATCATGCGCCAACTAAGGGGCAAACTGTTGATACTATTTTTTTAGAACTTGTTACAGAGTTTACGCAATAAAGGAATTCTATTCTATTCTATTCAGATCATATAAAAAGTGACCTTGGACATCTAAAAACAACAGTTAATAGTTATGAAGCCTACATTATTTCAAACGTCGAAAAATAAGTCAAAAGTTCCATCACATTCGTTATCCAGTAAGTACTCGAAACTTTTGGAGATCTAGAACTCATTGTATATCTTAAATTGCGTTTTATTTTAATTGTGTGATCCGTTTCCAAGGACACCCAATTGCTCCTAAGAAGTGCACATACACTCGACCCGCAATCTGGCCAGTTCAAAATAGGAGAGCAGACTTGCAATCCAACTTCAGAGCCATATGAAACGCAGACTGCTCGTCCGATTCTTAAAACAGCTGAAGGGGTTCAGTTTCAGCCACCATCAACCAATGTAGGCTTTGGCTCTTCATCTTCCAGAAGGGATGGAGGTCTCAGTTAACCCATGGATGAATCCATCACGATGAAAGTGGAACTGCTCAACAGCAACTAAAGAAAAAGCTTCCTAGCGTCCACCACCCAGAAAGGAGAGCTATAAATAGTCAATGTCCAAAAATGGCGATGTTGCTACTAATTCGCAGAGGCTAGCAAAGTTGGTCACATTATTAATTAATTAATTATTAAACTAAATAATTTTTTCTGCAATTAATAAATTATTAAATTAATTAATCAATCTTGCAAGTTAAGCAACTTTCGCAGTATGGGTGACCAAACTAAAAAGTTGTCATAAATTGGCTGTCGTTAAGCCCTTAGTCTCGTACTACAGCATTGTGTTTTTTACTGACCTCCCTGAATTTCTTAGTTCATGTAATCCCAACATAGGCACGATGACGATTCTGACACAGAATTTTCATTTGTCCCTTCACATACACACACTCAAACTCAACCTAACCGCAGATTGACGAAACCTTTACCACTAATACTATGTGAACGGACTATCTCCCATCTATATGTCTGGTAATGCAGTAGTTAAGATACCTTGATAAACGCAGCCAATCTAGAACGCAACGGAAAGAGAGGAAATTTTTGGTGGTAGGTCAGGGATTCTGTTCTCACGACTCGTTAGTAAAGACGGGTGAGTCACTCGACTGATCACTTGCGACAGTATTTCGGATAGTGTAGGAACACTTGACAGCTTTATACTCAATACTCAATATTTATTACTATCCATGTGTTACAGAAAGGTGTAGGTTTATCTATGTAGGTTGGCTGCTGAAACATGTAAAACATGGAAAATTCAAAGCCTCTCTGTATAATCTTTTGTACCTGCCTTTTTTATATAAGAAGGGGATATCTTATAAAAAATATATATATTTATATATATCCCCCACGTGCTATTGTCCACGTGAGAGGCCTGTGCACAGCAGTGGGACGTTAATAGGCTGATAATGATGATATAAGAAGGAGGCAAACGAGCAGACGGGTCACCTGATGGAGAGCAATCACCGCCGCCCATGGACACCCGCAAAACCAGAGGAGTCGCAGATGCGTTGCCGACCTTTAAGAAAGGAATAGGGTTAGGGGAGGAATAGGAATTGTAAGGGGGGAGGAGAAGGGGCCTCCTATCTATCTCCTTCTACCTATCTAAAGGTACCTACATACCTACTTCATAAAGACAACCAACACCACAAAACCACGGTTGTCTTATCGTTGCAATGTACACAGGGTGTGCAGTCCAAATGAGTACCATACTAACTCTATCGATGATTTTAATTTTAAGTGAAATACAGGCATTGACTCCGACATGTAATTAATAGATACAAAAGATTAAATAACACAAGTAAATAAAAAATCTTTTGAAAGTTATATTGTACAAAACATTATTATTTTGAATATAGGTACATATTCTTTTATAAACCGTGTCGCGTATCGGTGAAAGAAAACTACCACCCCCTCTCTTCCCTTGGGTGTCATAAAAAACGACTAACGGACTAAAGACTGCACATACTTCCAACAGCATGGTCCCCACTTGTCACGCTGAACACATGTGCAGTCGCTATTTGGTGAAAAGTGGACTATGGTAGAGGACTGCGTATGCTGTCCTCATTTCTTAGTCTCTGACTAACCCTCCGGGTATAATATTCGTGATTATGTGTATGTGTGGGTGTGTGTGTATGTATTATTTTTATATAAATATCTTAAAGTAAAATTTTTCATATTGTGTCATAAAAGCATCGTTCGAATTATTAGTTTAATTACAACCGCCGTAGGGACTCCAATTTATAATATCAAAAGAAACAAGTGTTGCCGTTAATCTAAAAATCGGTTTTGACGGAGTGCGGAAGAGCACTAAAAACATTGAAAGGTTTATAATTTGAAAAGGTAGTCACTAAAGATTAATAGGACAACACTTTAAATATGTATATATGACTAAATCATTTACGTTATAAAGCCAATTTAATTTGTTTCGATTGGTCACATCGAAATTCGGCAATTGTTCGATGTAGGTAAGTTACCTCTGACATTGACCTTGGTCTACAACTACTAGATGTGACGATATGTTTCAGTGAGTCATACGGCATTACTCTTACCTAATTAAACCATGAATGAATGCATTCTATCTATCAAACGATATGAGTAATATGACCAACCAACCAACCACAGTTGTACAAATATAAATTACGCACAGATTAAAAATTTCATTGCATACACATGATCAATAAAGCCTTAACTAAAACATATTCTTAACATTACGTCAAGAACAACACAAAAAAATTAAACTCAGTACCAACGCACATGTTGATTACTACTCCACTTACGATACCAGCACAGTCGATAATGATCTCTATTCTGAAAGCAATAACCACCATCTAGACATCGCATGTCGTTGTGTTGCTTAGTCCTCTCGTTCAAATCAGTATTCCTTGAAAATCCTAACAAGGACCATTCCCTTGTATAATCATGACTTCCCATATGCTATTCGGCGAATCAATGATTCATATAGGATTCCGGCGATGAATCACCTCATTCACCTGTGTGATCTCTGAAAATGTGACAATTTGGCTTTGAAATTCTGCTGACAATACTAGTAACGGTGAATCACCATGAAAAAATACGCCCATTGATGACTTGTTTATATACGACTGGTGTCAAAGCGTTGACATAACTTTACGCTGTTTAGTTTGTAATAAGGTCAATGTTCAAGAGTGAATAGTCATTGCGTGGTTGTGTAAAGTGTCTCCCAGTGGATTTGTCGAAAATTCTTATTTTTAGTCAAAACCAAAATACTAAGCTTTTCAAGTCTTTGTGTAAGTCATCTCAGTAACGTTATATTTTTAATTATGTATTGTTTCATGCCATCTCTGCGTTTAATAAAACAAACTGTTTACTAAAGGTATCCTAGCCATACCTTTAATTTTTTCTTCTTATTTTCGAGCGAGTTGCACCGTTCGTAGTCACGGGCTACTAAACATAGCGGCAGCAGTCAGTGCCGCTATGCTTAATAGTTTATGTGAAGTCTTAGTTAAGCCCCGTTTACTTAATTTTTATAGTAACAACATGAAAGTTTAAAATTTAAAAAATATTTATAAGTATTTATTGATATTAATCATCCACCTATATATACACATAGGTAAAAATTCCAACAAAAAAAAATTCAGACAATTCAAAATATTTTTATATCTTTCCTCTTAATTTCAATATTATATTGTTGTCATGCGTCTCATTCTTTCTCAAACTAATTTTTTTATTTGTTTAACTTTTGCGACATTACATTACATGTTGAACTAAATACCTGAGGCATTATCTACCAGTCAACCATAGGCCACCTAGAGGACGTAGATAGCGGTTACTTACTTAGTCTGTGCTAGAGGGCCCTCTAGGTGTGGGACAACTTTTATTGTACGACATAGATGCGATTAGACATTCAATTACTGAAGCTCAGGACAAATAAGTAGGTCTGTATATAATTTAAGGTTGTACCGTATTTATTTATAAGTTACTTTGCACTTTTTACGTCTTAAGAGGCCTATTACATGTCGACTGTGATTTTTGCGTAAAATGGCCAATTTTGGCGTTTTTGATCTCCGAAACCAAAACACATTAACAATTTTTACTTATTGAATAGTGTAGAATAGCTATTGGCATGGTTCGATGCGGCCTTGTTTTTTGTAAACTTTGCTTAACTTTTTAATTAAACCTTAAAATTGCAGAGAAAGATTTTCATAAAATGCGCGAAGGCACTTGTTGAGCTCCTACATTTAACTATGTTCTAAACAAATTAAATTAAAAAATAGAATATTATCTCTTCTATAGTCGTATAGTGCGTAAGTGGTCTCAGAATTTTTAAATATCATTAATTTTATGTAGAATAAAAATCTTATTCTGAAACAAAAAACTTCGAAAATTTTCCTGTGAATTTCTCCTATCTACGATAATATTATTGAGCAAAATTTATTCAAGAATAATTGTTACTTCATGAACAAAATACATTTTATAATGTATTTATTATCCTATTTCGATAAAAACGATAAATACAACAGCAAAATTACTACAAAATGCGATGCGCCGGCCGTCCGAACTCAGCTTATTTTCGCAGAGTGGAGATTTGTAATATTAAGCATGAATTTATTTTCCTATTTCTATAAAAACGATAAATACAACTGTAAAATAACTACAAAATGCAAAAATGTGCATTTTACGGAAAAATCACAGTCTCACACTTTTACTTGTCTATTTGTAACTTCTGAGTGTCAAATAAATAAAAACAGTTAAACTATAAAACTCTTAAAAAACTCTGCGTTACAAAAGAAGCTATTATTTACTATTAACAACTTAAAAGATAAAAGGAACATTGTAACTTTTTGTTTGCTTATCTCAAAGACACTGGTTAACGATTCCCTAATACTACCGATCAGTGGCCGAAAAAGATACAAGGCTTAACTCCTTTTTTTGTTGTGTTGAGGAGTGGCTTGTTAATTTTTTAACCTGCACCTTATTGGTAGAAAATATTCAAAAAACACATCTAATGACATGCTAAGATTTTTATGAGTTTGACAGTAATACTAATGTTTTTTATTATTCTGAATAAAATGTAAGCCCTTAGCTGGTAGTAGCAATATACATGCCACCATAATTTGAACCTTATTCAGTTGTAATAGGATGGATACCAATAAAAAATATTAAATGATGCACCAGTTAAAGGGCAATTTATACGCTTACACGTAACCCTGATACATATTAGGTATTTATTAAGAGGAATGAAGTTTTGCCACTTTATAAAATTATAAAGCGTACTAACAAGAGAAAGAGATGTAGAGCTCCACCTCCTCTTTAATTCTCACGGAAGGAGCTTTTACAACAAACTTCAATTTTGTTATTGTTGAATTGTTGCAATGCATTTTGTACTTTTTGGTATTAAAATTATGAAAGTTGCAGATGTAAAAATATAATAAAGCAGGTATTTATATTTTCTAACAAATAAATGTTTTGCTTTTATTACACGCTATTACACGCATTAGCCTGATGTTTTGACCTCAACGTGTAGTGATGGCGTGAACTGAAGAAAGAGATTCACAATGAATACTTATATCCAAATCGTACCTTCAGGTTTCGCTGATCATACAAAATTGAGAATAAGAAATTTTTAAATTACAATATGTTGATTTTCAGCTGTTGTCTCCTTTATATGACTGGCTAGCAACTCTAATTGCCTGTTCCACTTGATACGAGTTGTGTAAGAGAACACAGTCATGAATGGGATAGAAACGAATTTCCAGACGAAGTTCCAACGGAGATGTAAATCAATTAGATTTTAACAGATGATTCAGTGGCCAACTCTTAATGAATCGAGTGACAAACCCGTACGCAACATCATTTGTATGATGACTTTTTTTATGTTTACCATGATTCATAAAATAGACAACTAGAATTATACACCATACCTAGAATTTTTCTTCTTGAATGATCATCCAATTTTATACAGTTTGAGCTCATATAACGTAACTCACAATATTATATCTTAATACGAAACGGAGTTATATTTTATAGTACTTAACTGAATAATCCTAATTAAACAAAATAATCTACTTACTTACATACATACATAATCACGACTATTATTCCCGAAGGGTTAGTCAGAGACTAGGCAATGAGGAACGCAAAAGCAGTTCTCTACCATAGTCCACTTTTTACCAAGTAGTGACTGCACATGTGCTCAGCGTAACAGGTGGTAAGTCCATCGCCGCTCTATGCTGTTGGATGTATGTGCAGTCTTTAGTCCCTTAGTCGCCTATTACTATACCCAAGGGAAGAGAGGGGGTGGTAGTATTATTTTAATGAGCTGCTAAGCGACACGTCTTCTTACTTACTTACAAAAAAATATATTTGTATTTTGGTTAATTTTCTGCAATATGAAAAGAAAATCATTTTTCTCTAAAAAACATTACGAAAGCGTCACCTACTTATACTGCTACTGCGCCGTAGTCAAAATAGTTGTAGTCAATAACTTTAAAGTTTAGAAGTTAGTACCACATACAATCACGTCTTTTATCCCCGAAGGGTTAGTCAATGAGGACAGCAAAGGCAGTTTTCTACCATAGTCTACTTTTCACCAAATAGCGACTGCACGTGTGCTCAGCGTGACAGGTGGTGAGCCCATCGCCGCTCTATGCTATTGGATGTATGTGCAGTCTTTAGTCTGTTAGTCGCCTTTTACGACACCCAATTTAAGAGAGGGGGGTAGTAATATTTTTTCACTGCTACCGCGACACGGTTGTTTAGTGTGTATATAAATACTATTAATCCTATAACTCATTTAAATATCATTCAAATGTTTGGTAATTGCAACAAATAATCAAATGGCTTTCTATCAAAAACCTGTGTCTACGGTTCTGTTAGAAAAACTCGTGCCGCATAACATAAAAGCATACCCAAATAGAATGGCATCGATAAAGAAAAAAGAAAATAAAACAACATCGGCTTAACCCGGACCACCATCAAAAGTGCCAAACGACGGCAAACAAAAGACGCGATGAGAAGCAGAAATATACAGCAGCCTAACACAACAGCGGATCGGTGACTTTATTCAAACTATAAGTGGGTAGGTGTAGAAACAACACGGCTGGACATTCACACGATCGCAGATCACGAGTCAATTAACGCGTTCGTACAAACATAGGGTACGGGCATGAGAAAATAAGCTTTTTATACACGGTTACACAAATATATAGATTGTCTTTGGTTTTCTAATCCCTCAAGCAACGTGAAACCTGACACAATTGAAAACCTATTGTTTTGCGACCGCCGGCGGTCTAATGATCCTTGAAGGGTTAATAATTTATCAGTACCTCTTTATCGTTATAAATAAAGAACATCATTTGACTCATACTCTAACTCTGATATTACAAAAACTGAACTAAATTTAAAACATTTTAAAACTATTAGTTCCTGATTCGCCGGATTCCTGATTCGCCGGGTTCTTGTTTCGCCGGATTCTCGTTTCGTCGGATTCTTGTTTCGTCGGAAATATTAACATGCAATAATATCACTTAAGTAAAGAAAACATGTAGTTATATTTATTATTGTATGAATTATTATTATTTTGTTGCCACTATCGGACATAACTTAAATTACCTACTTAGAAATGGGTTTGATTCATATTTTGAAAGAAATGACGATTTTGCTTTAAACATTTTTTATCTGTTACGTTATTTGTTAACGCAACAGACGTTATTAAATTAAGAACAAATAAATATTTTTGTTAATGTACCGAAATATTTGCCTTTTATTTAATAGATAGGTAAAGCCGCGGTATTTCTATAGTTTTCCTTCAACAAAAAAAATCCGACGAAACGAGAAGCCGGCGAAACAAGAATCCGGCGAGTCAGGAACTAATCTTTAAAACTGATGCTGTTTCCGTTGACCTAAGATAGAAAGAGTTTAAAATTTAAACAAAAAGAAGCATGATAAACAGTACATTTATACAATTCAAAGGTAATTCTAAATATCCTTGACTAACACCAAATATAAAAATAATTTGCTTAATTTAAACATTTAAAAACGGTACCGAATGCCTTTAAAACCGCAAGGGAGGGAAGCCGGATGGTAATGCGATATTATAACAATAGTACACCATTGTTTGGTCAAATACACATCGACAATTTAGTGATCTGACTGTTCGTTTGTATCGTGTTACTTATAAATGCTCGCGGTAAGCTTTTGAAGGGTAAACGTAGTGGAAAATTAGTTCCATATTTTGTGCCACAATTCACTTATTTGTTAATCTGTAATTGCTTGATAAAAGGTTCCAAAGGTTCAAATTTAATTCTAGATAAAAAATTTAGTAACAAATAGTTTTTTTTTGCATTTAGAAAAACTCCTTTAAATAAAGTGTGTACTTAATTAACATAATACATAGGCATAATCACGCCTATTATCCCCTAATAGTCAGAGAGAATAAGATAATAAGAAATAGAGAGAAGAGAAGAGAGAGGCAATAGGAACCGCAGAAGCAGTCCTCTGCCTTAGACTTCTTCGTTCATTCTTCTTCGGACATTCGTCAAATAAACAGTTCGACTTTCAGAAATTGATTTGGACACATATTTTATCTTTATCTTCAGGTATACTGCAATAAATCTTCTAAATAGCACAAATGTGGCAGTGAAATATGATTTTTTTATTCAGGTATAATATTATTTTGTTGTATAAATACTCTTCCTAAAGATTCATGGC
Organism: Scoparia ambigualis; assembly: GCA_963921215.1. Classification (NCBI taxonomy): domain Eukaryota; kingdom Metazoa; phylum Arthropoda; class Insecta; order Lepidoptera; family Crambidae; genus Scoparia; species Scoparia ambigualis. Next base: position 22,686,861 of record OY992522.1, on the reverse strand, counting down.
ACCGCAAAACACAGGAATGCCGCGTAGGTCAAATAAAAGAATTGAGCCCTTAACAATAACATAATCGGACGCGCTGGCGCCGATTAGGCGATCTCAAACCATAGACTTTACACCTATATAATGCTACACAGTTCAAAACTCTACCACGCTCAAAATAAGGTTCTCTTATTCCCGTATTGGCGCTGTAAACCAAAGAAATATAATAAAACGGATACGTATGGACGTGTGAAATCAGGATGACACCAATATAATAAACAAAAAATTCGAGTTAGCCGTTATGTTAAAGGTTTTTGTGTGGGTACAAATAATGATTGATTCGAATTTTAACTTGGTAACATTAACTTTATGATAGATGGGACTAAGGCTGATTCCTCTGTTCTTATTAAGTTTATCACTACGGTAATACGGCACACGATTTTTAAAAGAAAGTGGTTTAGTGGTGAGCAGTACTTTACTAATAAACTAATTATTGAAATCCTAGTCTACATAAACTAATAAACTAGGTACTTACATAAATGTAACTAAAATCCAAACGCAGAGGGGCGATTTAAAACTACTTATAAGGATCGTATTGTAATAAGCTAAACTATTAAAGTATAATTGTATGCTTAGTAAAGACCACCGCAAATTAATGTTATTCATTAAAAAAATATCTTCATCAGACACCCGTTACAAATAACCTACTGTATCGAAAATGGCAAGTCAACGCGTCAGACAGACCATCCCAAAATTAATTGGACATAATTAATAAAGCATCAAAAACAAACTTCTGGCTTCGGACCTTGTACTTCAGATTATTTTGTTTGTTACCCGCCCGAAAACGTGTCCCGTAAAACGAAAAGAACTTTAAACACTGACACATAAAGTTGAAATTGAGTAACCGATGGTGTAAATAAAAGTTTATCGTTGTGTGTATCTAAGTCTTTTTTGTTACAACATTCCGTACAAAACGCGCGTTGTAAAGAGCCCCCGACGATACCACCCATTCATGAGGACATTGGTGACCTATTGAGAATCGAGTTTGGTAATATAGTGTGGCTGTGATCTGTATTAATCATTTTCATTTAATAACTTTTTTTCTTGAAATTACTTTAACTTTAACTGTTTAATGCTAAAACCGAAAATTCCTTTGATATTATGTTTGAAATCACTTTCACTTTTTTTTTGTTTTACTTAGTCGCCATAGTTTGCTTTTACTTATTCATATTTGTAGGATACTGATGATGAGGTACTGTGGGGATAAAAGGCACTTGAAACGATATCACATTAAAATATTATTTCCATTATTTGTACGGTTTTCGGATGTTTAGTAAACTCTGACAGTGTTTAACTAATACTCGAAAAACAAATTAACAAATATTTAAAAAATATAATACTTACGTAAATTTACAATGCCATAGTTAAACTTTTTCAACAAAAAAATCTCCCGTCGGCTTATCCATGCTAATCCAACGCTTAACTGGGCCCACACGCGCGTCCCCAAGCAGCCTCTTGTAAAATCGACTTTGGGACTGAACGACACTTGGTCCCTTTGTCCGGCGGCCTTGGGAGCCAAATTTACGATCGCGCTATGTTGTTCAGCACTACTATTAACACCTTCGTGCTCAATGAAGATGTAACTAAAAAATGGCAAAGACAAGCGTCACAAATTGGAATAGACCTTTTCATAGACAATTGGAAGCAGTGACAGCTAATTAACATTTCTAATTCATGTTGAAATTTTCTACTTTTTTGTGTCGATAATGAAAAAAATAAATACTTACACAATTGCAATATTGAAATATCAATTTAATGTAAATGCAACATTGCAACTAATATACTTTAATTAAAAATCCTCTTAATAATTACTTATAATTTTGGAAAATATAATTCGGGGTAATCTTTATCAACACAGCTTTAATAAGCTATAATATTTTTTTTGTATTCACATAATTATAGTTCAGTACCTAATTGGTTACATCAAATATCTAAAAACAAGTTTTTAAGTTAACTCAATAAATTAAGGTCGTAAATTGTCAAAATGCAAATTTTGGAATCTGTTTTAATTTTGGTGATTGCCCAATCACGCAGTAGGTACTTAAGAAAATTTTACTTTTAAAATGTACCACAGCATCATGACAACAACAATTTCATGAATATAAATTGACATTGTTATAATTTTGTATGCTTATTCGAGCGATCACATTAAAATTCGTTCCACTAATTTCGTTAATCGTAAAAACGGACATCGATTTCGAAATATCGATGCGTATAATTAGCAAATAGTCGGTTTGGTAACGACACAACAGGACCCAACACCTCCCTGACACATTTACAATAAATCGGGAATGCACTTTATGATATTTTTAAAGATTTCAAACATTCACGTACAGAAAAAAGGCGATTTATGATCACTTCACCCCCGCTGTAACCATTCAAAGCCCAATAATTGTATATTCTTTTACAGTAGTGTGCCCAGTACGGCCGATGAAGGCACACCGGGCGAAAAAAAAGCATTCAACCAAAAGCACAGGCGCCTTTAATCACCGCTATTGAGATCTATCGCGGGATCAAAGCGCGTGCGGCGCCATGACGAAATGGCCTCTCCAAATATTGACATAAGGTGCAATTTGGGTGTGAAATCAGTCACGCCCGTGGACATTTTTTGTTGTGTAGCGGATGCTCGTGTCAAACGCTTTAGTATTTTGAGTTTGTTTTGAAAATTCTTTTATCTGATGTATTATTTGGTGTTCCTATTGTTGGTTTCGCACGGCTCATCTGCTAGGGGTGGTTTGTTGGGGGGTGCTGAAACTTACTTGCAATAATTTAGACGTCAAATACCAGTTTTTGTGTTGGCGGGTGACGTGACGATCGTTTCAGGGTTATTTATGACTTTGACGGGTTTTCGGCATTGTCCAGCGGAGGCTTCGGCGGCTTTGATGCTGGCGCACGTTGGTGGCATTTCCGTTCGTTGCCAAGGCGTTATTTCGCTTTTATTAAATCGAACATGTTCTATTGTTCGTATAAGTCGTATACCACTTGTAAATTCTGCAGCAGATGTTCGTTATATTACACACATTCACAAATTTATACATATTTTAAATGTAATAGTGGCTAATGTAATACTTGAAAGCTAATAAATAATGTGGATAGTTTAAGCCCATAAAATCCATAGATAAAAAGTAAATTCAGATTTTAAGCCTTGTCAATTCTTTATCAGTAAATAAACAATAATAATGTACTAAGGAAAGTTAAGTTTTCCTATAGGAGTATAAACCCAACATCAGCCGAAGAAAAGATTTCAACGAGCGCTCGCTTGAGGTAAAATGTGATTTCCTGTTAACTTTAACTTTAAAATATCAGAACTTTGTTTAGTTTTATTTTTTATTTTTAATTGCTTTGGTTATCACAAAGCTAATGAAAACTATGTAATCCTAAACAAGACCATTCAATCTTCATTGACATTATTAACTTTAAATATAAGTTACTTAAACTGAGAAAAAAAGACATCAAATATTTATTCATCTGTCACGTAAACCCAAAAGCTTACATAATATTATTACGGCACTTCAAACTAAGAAATAAAATTACTATCTCGATAATGTTATTTTTTACATAATAATATAGGTACCTAAAATTTATGTATAAATTGCACATCGAAATGAAACACTCATGCCATTTTTTATTCAATTTAATGAAGACGTTTTGAACTTTTTGCTTGATTTCATTAAAAACAAACACCAGCTTACCAAACATATTATTAACGTCAACATAATAACAGTTTTCAGTCGTATTTAGACATAAAACAGTATTCTTTCCTTCCTCAAAGACCGGGCAACGCATCTGCTATTTCTGTCATGGAAGTCCATGAGTGGCGGTGATTGCTTTCCACGATGGCACGTATTCCACCTCTTACATATAAAAAACAAAAAAAATGATACATCAAATCAGAACATAATAAAGCTATCGAATCTCTCACCAAAAAGGTATAATCACGTGAGCGTCCACACGTCTCGATTTAATGTCATTAGCACAGGGTGAACGGAGAGTTGCAATGTGGTTGCGCACATCTGTTTGCGCATGCGCGGCGTTGACAGGTGTTCCCTCGATCGGATCACAGAAGGGAGAAACGGTGGCGATTGTTCGGAACGAAGCCTTATCATGAGACACAACGTTCATCTTTAGCTGGTAATTTGGTGTCATTCGGTTTTGTATTAAATAAACTTTTTGCACGAAAACCTTAGGTTAAGAATAGTGCTATATTTTTACCCGGCCAATAACACCTTTGAGATTGTTCACCTGCTAAGGATTGTGACTGTCGACGTCCATGTTGGGTTACATTGTGAGGAGTTCGCCATCTGAAAGCAAAATCTCGTTACTACTACACTAATATAAAAAAATGTAGACCAAATGAAACATCCACCATTACAAATTATATTGTTATTTTCACTGCCTCTGTTCCAAAGCGTTAATGAATATTGTAGTCCTTTGTTTCACGGAATTAAATAAACTACAACATACTTTATTGTATAAATGTTGTATAAAAAAATCTCAAACACTCCAAGACTTGTTGCTTGCTGTCACTTCCGACACCACCCTACGATGATCGGTCACTCGGCTCCTAAGGGAGCAACCCCTGCAGTGGTTTTCATGAACCACTTATTCATCTATTCATGAACACCTTCTTTGAGCAAATATCTCAAGTGGCATTGTAACTTATTACGATTGTACTTCTAGCTGTGCTAGCTGTTTTAGTTTAATGTTTTATTTTTCAAATTGAGCAATGAATTCATATAAATGCATTAATAAATAAGCCATTTGTCTTTATAACTATCTTAACAGTCTTTCCGCATACTCTAATAATCATAAAACCACGAAACAAAAGCGCATCACCACAAAAATATCAAGTTACTGTACCAATAAAACCCCTGTCCAAATATTTGGTATCATAAAACCAATTCAAAAATAATATATAGCAGAATCGGCGGGACCCATTTGTATTCATCCAGGATACGAGTTATAAAAATATTATGCTCGTCATTTTAACTTCTTTTGTCATTAAAAAGTTAGCGACCGCTTAGTGAACACGTCACGTATAAACACGTTATAAACTGTGCCTTCAATAAATTAAAAATATACTTATGTTAGATATAATTTGTTGGTCGCGGCGACGACTGCAATAACAGCGTCATAAAAACAGTGGCAACAACCTCGGCACAGCCCGCACTCTCGGATCGCACACACTTTCCACACGCAAAAAAGGAACCCCTGATAGAAATTCCAGCACTCGGCAAATACACTCAAAGACATAATCAAATAAATTAACATATGAATAACCATCGCCAATAAAGATCAAGAATCGATTCCGTATCTCAATAAAAAAGACATCAAAATCAATTTACGATCCGTCGAGAAATGGTTGTCGTAACAGAGGCGATCTTTTGAAAACGCATCATAATGCTAAACGCCACTTGTCAAACACTAGTATTTATAATATTATGACAATAAAAAAGCATTCATTGAGACAATAGTGCGGGACCGGGCCTATAATAAATTCTGATTCGCTCCATTTATCACGGCAGATAATGATCTGTGGGCAGACAGAGTCGACCCCGAATTCTTTTGAGGTTTATTCACCCAATTCTGTCAAATTTATAATGTTTAATTAAGTTGTTTAGATTGATATTAACAATGTTCGCAATGGCTGCGGCCAACTATCATAATTGCCCATCGGCAATTAACTTTGGGTACGTCTTTTATTAAGTTAAAGTAATAAAAACATTTACGTTATCACCCGGTTACAACTAAATGACTTCATATTTACGTTTTCAGTTTTAACTTTGTTTTATGTATACGGAATATTTTAATAATAGAATCTTGACGCGTTATGACGTTTTAGCTGCGTGTGTGATGTGTGGTGACGGTTCATTATTAAAAGAATACTAATACTAATACTCTTCTTTTTGGTATCGTAAAAAGCGATTAACGGACTAAAACTGCACATAATCTAACATCATAGGTTCACCATCTATCATGGTGAGCACATGTACAGTTGTTACTTTGTGAAACGTGAACTGTGGCACTGGTTTTTTTTGTAGTCCTCATTGCTTAGTCTCTGTCTAACCCTTTGGGGATGAGTCGTGTGTGTGTATGACTTTTTAAATATTTTTTAGGAAATTTGTATACAAAAGTGGTTTGCAACCGAACAAACCAGTATGTACTTTACAAGTAATAATGAAATATAAACTCAATTTCACTCATCTATATCTATACCTACTAATATTATAAAGCTGAAGAGTTTGTTTGGTTGAACGCGCTCATCTCAGGAACTACTGGTCCGATTTAAAAAAATCTTTCAGTGTTAGATAGCCCATTTATCGAGGAAGGCTATAGACTATAATTGGTTTAGGTACGGGTGCGGGTAGTAACCCGTGCGAAGCCGGGGCGGGTCGCTAGTATATTATAGTTGGCCGTGACCGTGAATGTATACTAGAACTAGGGTGTCCGGTAAAAAATAAATGGTCATACCGGACAGAACAATGTCCGGTATTTTGAGGAAAGTCGGTACTACTGGTCACAAGCGCATACAAAAGTAGGCATATGAAATCCCTCAAACGCAAAACTCGCGCGCGCTCCTCGCTTGCTGTCTGTATCTGCGTCTGCGGGCTCTCACTTCACCACTGTATACCCGTCTCACTCATTGCATTATATTTTGTTACTAAATAAAATACCCGTATTTTGTTCGACCTAGTTCCCCCCCCGGGGGGGGGGGGGTTGTCCGGTATTTTTTCGCGACTCACCTGGCTACCCTAACTAGAACACGTAGACAAACATTGTACTGGTAACTAAATATCTTTTAGTTTTACATATTTTAATAAGCTTTTATAAAACTTTTTGTGTTTGAAAACCTATATAAAAATACAAAGTGACATTCATCATCGACTAACCAGTGTGTGCCAACATAGTCCCAACAGGCAGCTTAACAAATCGACGACAATGTCGGACGCGTCGCTCTCGTCCAATCAACGGCCAGGAAACCGCCGCGCCGTGCTCCTCGCTTCACCCCATTACACACGGGTTGACTTTCCTGTTCCCTCAAATAACAAATTATGCCTTATTATCATTCATTTATTGGATTTATTTGTCAAATTTATGTACGGGTAAACTTTAATATTTCATTAGAAGCAGTACATTTAAATAATGTTGTTTGACTTGTCCCGATTCAGATTTACATACATAAACTCATGATTATTATCACCGAAGGGATATTCAGAGACTAGGCAATTGACCGCAAAATTAGTCATCTGCCATAGTTTACGTTTCACTAAATAACAATTGCACATGTGCTCAGCATGATAGGTGGTGAGCCTATCGCCGCTCTATGCTGTTAGATGTAGTTTTAGTCCATTAGTCGCCTTTTAGGACACCCAAGGGGGAGAAATGGGTTGGTAGAGTTGTTTTAATGAGCCGCCATCACACAGCTTATCTCTTCCCTAGGCTAAACAGATTTGATTGAAAACCATATTTTGTTCTTATTGTATTCTCATTTCTTTGTGCAATATAAGATTTTAAATATAATGACTAAACAGCGCAACAAACAAAGACAAAAAAACAATCGTCAGGAAAATCTCAGAAGCCCCTGGCAAACATCACAATCGAATTACACTATAGACTTTATATCACATTCCATTTTATTAGTGCTGCTCAAAATGCATACTCAATTACTCTATCTATTATGTAGACATATTTATAGCGAATCATATTTTACTGCCACTAAAACATGAACGGCATTAGTAAGCCTTTCACACATCGCGCGCCGCATCAGCCGTGCCCATAACTCGAGATTTAGTTTTAGCGGGCCTTCTGAACGCCGACGTGTAGCGACGTGATCTTTTTATGGGGGTACTTTATTTTGACAGTTCATTTTTTTCGGTTTATTGCATTTGCCACTTTGTGGAGCGAAACGATGGGTATCGCGTGAGTGTCGGCTGATTAGTTGTGATAATATTTGATGCTTGAACGCAAAAAAAAAACTTGGTAATGTGACATCGACAAAAAACCAATGGAATCCGTGAAAATAACGAATAAACCATTTTAATTCCCTTACTAAACGAACCGAAGTTTAATTTAAACGATTTGAAATGTTTTCTTTACTCTACAAAAACAAAATAGGTTGTGTGATTAGACAGTATTTAGTAAGTTAACCTACACTTTTAAAATGGACAATGCTGAAACTATTCCAAAATTTCATAAACAAATGAGTTACGAATTCGAATTACTATCTCTCTCCCCTTGTCTGGAACGAAAACTCCTTGAGTTTGCTACCAATTGAATTCCTGTTCTGTTCTTTGCCACAGTTAAAAAATGACGTCCTGAATGGTAGGTTAAAAAAGTTTTGGACGATTCAAAGTACTAATTGAGTTTATTGAATAAACTAGCGACCCGCCCCGGCTTCGCACGGGTTACTTCACTACCCGTACCCGTACCTAAACAAATTATTGCCTATAACCTTTCTCCATAAATGGGCTATTTAACACTGCAAGAATTTTTTAAATCGGACCAGTAGTTCCTAAGATTAGCGCGTTCAAGCAAACAAAGAAACAAACAAACTCTTCAGCTTTATATTATTAGTATAGATATATTTTGAGTTTGAGTTGTGTCTCGTTGTACGTCGGCTGAGCTCATACATAACAATATCATCACGAGACTGTACCAGACATTAGACGCATGAAGGTACTCGTGCGTCCACAAGTTGTCGTTGTTTCCGGGACTGGTTTGTGACAATGTGCCCGCGCTCACTGATTACCAACTATCCCACAGTGTCCACTCGTTTATTTTTAACCTTTTTGGGTTTGTATGAGACAGATTCCGTACATGCCTGTCATTGTTTTATGATTATGACGCGCTGGATAAGCTTAGACGTAGTAATATGGTGATAAGAGTTTCGTAATTGTATTCTAATTGAAGTTTAAACAATCGCTGGGTACACAATCTTTGAGTGACGTATGGTTGTATAGTCTGTTGCATTTTATAGTATGACTTGCGGCCCGCCCGCGCTTTCGTCTACGCTAACTTAAATAGACCGTCATAGTTCAGCTATTTAAAAAGATATATCTATAAAATATAAAGAAAAACCATCCTCTGTTAACGCTCTATATTTTAGTGAAAACCGCATAAAAATCTATTGCGTGGTTTAGGAGAATAGTGCGGTGTCACAGACAGAGAAAAACGGCGACTTTACTATAAAATATGTAATGATAGTGGAAGTTCACATCCTTGCAACTCATCAGATCTTTTTGAATTTAGAATACCTAAGTACAAAAGTTTTGTTTTTTTTTTCAATTGTAAGAATATAATTTCAACACACCTTAAGCCAGTTTTTTTAGTAAAAGAAAGTTTAGTACCTACATGTTATGAGAGTAAGTGAAGCAAAGGATGTGTGTCACGATCGCAGCAAATGGAAATCTGTGGTCTCTGCCCACCCATCCGGGAAGCGGCCGTCATGTACAGTTACGAGCAAAAATATGTAAACATTTTTATGAAAAAACGGGATTTTTACCATGTCTGAGTTGTTGGTTTTGAGTCCCCGATTTTTCGGCGCAGTTGCATGCACCATGATCACGGAGTAACTGGTACAAAACCAACAACTTAGACATGGTAAAAATCCCGTTTTTTCATAAAAAATAATTGTAGTGACCATGAATGTTTAAAATGTTAATATGTAAACAATTGTAACTCTTAACAGAATCGAATAAGAGTCAACGTGTTTACATGTTGATGCTCGTGACTGTACTTATGTATGTAAGTTTAGGTACATGCAACGATGGTACTTACCTATTTAATTTTTACTATACTTATACGAATACTATTTTTTCCCCATTTTGTCATTATTTAAAATTCAATAATCCTATTTTTTTATATTTAGTTGAGTTACGAGTTTAGTTAAGATTAGACCCGGTTTTTGTCAGTAAAAACTATTAGTCTGGGACTAAAAAATACTATCTAATATTGAAATTGTTGGTTCGCATTGACACTACAAGTTATTTTTCAATGAAAGTGCAATTCATCATCAGCCTATAAACGTCCCACTGCTGGGCACAGGCCTCCCACGTGAACAATAGCACGTGGGGATATTGGGCCATAACCCACCACGCTGGCCCAGTGCGGGTTGGTGGGTTAGAAAGTGCAAATAAATGTCACCAATTTGTGTCTATTACGTAGGCTAACATCTGTAGCCGATAATGCTATCTCGGGACGTCACGGATCGCGAGGACAAGGTCTGGTGTTCACTTCTATGGATATCGCCAATAAATCATACCCTTACTTTAATCAAATTTGAACCTTAAAGTTTAACTAAATAAACTCAAATTGAATGACACATAAATAAACATGATTTGTTATTCGGTATGTCACCCGTTGATAAGCTAATCAGTTACTACGTAAGCGTGCAAAATATTTACAAATCTCGTAAATAGTTGTCGTTGTTTTGTCAACAAATCGGGACAACCTATTAGAGTTCTAGTTAATTTGGACGTATTATTGGTTTTCCGTTATCTTTTACAAAGACAAATATTACGCGTGACAATACAATATGATAGGGGTGGTAATTCTACCCGTTAAGGCTAAGTACTACATCTAAATTCATCGTCAAAAAAAAATATGGGGGGGCCTACTCCCTCACCCTATAATTTATGACCATTTTTACTTTATGCGATATCAAAGGTTTCATACGTCGGAGAAACATGAAAAAAATGCCAAACGATAGCTAATGACACTGGCTAATTAATAAATTACATTGTTTCGTATGTTTGAGATTATTTTGGTGAGAAAATAAATCATTACTTAATTATTTTGTGATTTAGATTTAAAATCACTTTTTTATAAGTCCATATTTTTTTTGTCGATGAATTTAGATATAGTCATCAGCATCATCATCAGCCTATAAACGTCCCACTGCTGGGCACAGGCCTCCCACGTGAACAATAGCACGTGGGGATATTGGGCCATAACCCACCACGCTGGCCCAGTGCGGGTTGGTGGGTTTTAACGGCTGCCATCTTACGACAACAACCGGGACCAACGGCTTAACGTGCCTTCCGAAGCACGGAGGAGCTCGAGATGTTTTTAAATTTGGTCACCCGTCCAGCGACCCGGCATTGCGAAAGTTGCTTAGCGAGCAAGATTGCAAGCCGAACGAGCTAGCCGCTGCGCCATCGAGCTCCTCCAATTACGTAGATGTAGTACTTAGCCTTAACAGGTTAGAAGTACCACCCTATCACATTGTATAAAATTTCACGGACCTATTCCTGAATCAGGCGCTTATTAGCCCCACATTATTTACTTAGCCCACAATAAATTTCGCAAGCGTGACACATACAGCGTACCGCCTCAGTTTCGGTAAGCAAAGATGCCGCTAATGTCTCAATTTCGAGAATCTACGTTAGGGCAAACACACCGCCCTGTATTCCTGCCGAGGCGAGCGACGCGATTGTTACTGCGTGCTATAAATTAATTACCTGACAACAGAACTGTGAGAGGTTGGCACAGTGGGTGACGCGGCCGCGGGCGAGGGCCAAATAACGCCCCGCTGGGTGAGACCTCCACGGTGAAGGTTTGAGGCTTCTGTCGCATCGCACCGCCTTTGTTACGAATGGTCGCACTGTGCACCTTCTTGGTGCTATAGAAGATATAAATGTTTTTATCGTAAGTGTGAGTGGAGGCTGTCATTAACAATACAATTGTTGAAGATGCGAATACGTGGGATCGGCAGATCAAAACTATCATATTTATGGGTAGTAGTTTTCCTGTTATGATTCAAATTATTCTGGTGTGACAATTTAACCTCTTGACATCCGCCTGGCATGTCCGCATGGCATGAACAATAGATTTTCTTTTGTTTTTGAATTGGCGGCTTTCAATAGGTTAAATTTTATATTAAAATCATAATTTTTAATTGTACATGATTCACAATAATTACTATTTTACGAAAACCAAAGAGAAAATTAAATTAAACGATTTTTTTTGTGGAATTGCGTGGCCCTGTGAAACTGATCTGCTATTGAATTAATCATTGCCAGCTAAAAAGAGGAGTCTTATTGGTATTCATTTATTTCAAGTAAGTATCCTACTCGTAGTACGTCGAAATAATTTAAAACAATTTATTAAAAAAAAACTGTCTGGAAAAAGCATAATATCAATTGATTGTAAGGTCGAAGACTACCTATTTGGTCATCCATCATTCAACAAACAGAAGAACACTTACTGTAACAATTACGCAAAACATTAACATTAAAATATAACCATAGACCTAATAGCGGATGCTAGCATCCGCCTGATGAATAAAACCCTGAGAGCAGTACTTTCTGTAATATAAGTAATTATTTTTTAGGTAAGTAATAAAAAAAACGTAAAGCTCCAAACACTAGCTCTATTGCAATAGTTGCAACTGTTTTTAAAAACAATAAGGTTTTTACTATACCTACACGTCCTCCATGCTTTGTTGGTTTGCATTTCCCCGCGTTTTCACTATTGCTATTTATCTACGCTTTAACTTTATTCCAGTTATTATTAAAATGTCTGGTAGCCTTCTCTATGCTTGCCGCTAAAAAAAGTAATTTCGTATAAAGTGGTATCAAAATTTGATACCACACATTGATACCACACACAATACCACAGGATTTAATCCTGTTTAAGACCCTGACCCTTTAGACACTCTGAAACTCAAACAATACCTAAAATTCGTCACCATTATATAATAACTTCACATTTTTCACAAAAAAAGAACGAAGGAAAGGCCGCCGGCAGACGGGCGCGGGCGGTGCTTTGCGTCGCGCTCATCATTTTTCACGTCTCATTCAATAAGTCGGTGCATAGTCGCCGAGATAGCGATCGAGAAATATTCCGATGGTAGCGCGACGCATTCCCAAGGATATGGTGTTACTTCGCGAGCGGAATGTGTGCCGAAGCATTGTATGGCCGGCTGGCTTTATTATATTCGGCCACACAACTTTTGAGAAATTTGGGACTTATAGCCGCGTCTGTGTGAGGTGGTGATGGTTGTCTGTGAGAATGTCGGACAAGCCTTTTTACCTAGTATTAGATTTATTATTGCAAATTATAAAATTTTAAATGATGCAAGCTCTCTGTTTTAAAGCTTCTAAGTAATTGTAGGTACACCTGATTTTTATTGAAATCATTAAAGTTATTAATGACACTAATAAAGCGATAGGGCCATATTACAAAACAATGTGACGTTATAGGTCAGTAACTAATTCCAGTTATAATTGTATATTAATCAACATAATTCGTAGTAATTAATCAGTTGCGGTTAAAGAACTAAATATTTGTTTGGTGACCCGGTTATGACCAATATTTTCGACATATCGCTCCAAAGTTCATTCATGGTAACCCAATCCTTCATTCCATTCATGTTTGTGAAAATCCAATTTGCCTTCGATATTCTGTTGCAGAAAATTGTGGTTAATCACCAAAGTAAATTGAATTTATGCATTTGCATCAGTGCACATATTGTAGCCGACACCAGCGCGTCAAACGTTTGAGTTAAAAACGTTTGCTTTCCAAAAAAATACAAACCCTTTGGGTTACAATGGAGTCCAACACTTTGTTACTTTCACAATGTAAGAATGATCACAGTCGGCTACTTTAATAGATTAACGTTTTTGTACATTGCAAATGTCCAAACTGTTTATTGAATAGTTAAGCAGGTACTGTTATTCATTGAGGGCTGTGCTAGCAGATGTTATCTATAAAACAATGCAGTTTTGCCATCCGTTTTCGTTTTTCACGTTTGCGTTATCTTTAGGATCTAAGTCTTTGAGAAGCCGATTTAAATAGTTCACACCTATTTGTTGGTACGAGTATTACGGTTCGGTTCTGTCCGAGATAAGATTTGGGCCCAATTTTGTCTCAATCGACACTTTGCCCATGTAATATCCGATTTGAATAGCGACGCTTTAGAATGGAGGCGTATACTTAAGAAGCTTGTTGTTGCAGATTGCATTTGTCATGCTTCAGATAATCAGTTGGACAACGGTACATCGCATCTAGTGTTAGGATGGTAGAATAACAATTGTGTAGGTTATTTCACTGTAGTGAAAGAATTTAGCGAAGAGATTTAGCGGGCGATACAGTTATTGTCTAAGAGCTTTGCAGCAGCGATTTGCGTTTTGCCAACTGTATCGCTAGTTATTTTAGATTTCTACATCAAGAACAGCAAGCGGTATAGTGTGGATGCGTTTCCAGTCCTGAAAGGCCTTCTTTACGATTCTTTTGAAGTGCTCCATGATGGAGGCCCGTTGTTCTGGCGTGTACAGGAAACTGATTCCACAACCAGGGACGTTTGTGGTTTTAAACTTCGTATTTTTAAACGCGCCTACTACACAACCTCTGCTATAAAACGAAAAGGGGCTATGACCCGTTTTGTGTCACCACAAGGACGAATTGCAAGCCAAGCTAAACCAACTAAAAGATGAGGACAAGAGACGGGACTTTAACCAAAGCTGCTTATTGTGGAGGCGATGTTAGCATAGGAGAAGTGATTGGGATTTGGAGGCAAAGCTGAGGCTCTCCTCAGCTAGAACTTAATTGTGGTGATGGCAGCCGCAGTCGAAGCCCTTCGGGGCCGAGGTTGAGGTAACAAAGTCTCAAAGCCTTCCCATTGAAATTCCTAAGGGTAACCTGTACTACCGTTCACATGGCCCTGAAGGCGGATCGGGGATATGACTCCTGTTTTTAAATCCATTTATAGTTGGGTGACCGTGTAATGATTTCAAAGACCGTCCATCGTCTCGATCCTATAAAAATAAAAATAGAGAACAAAATTATTCTTTACGGACGACATAATACTAACAGTAATATATCGTTAGCTTATAAACATTTAGCAATAAAGTTACAAACATATCCACTTAATCTTATTAATGGCTGCCCAATCACAGCCCAAACATGTAGACAAAATCGATTAGCCCAAAAACACATGTATTAAAAATGATCAAATTAAACCCCATAGAAAACCGCAACGTGAGCTTATTCAGAAGGAATGCTTGTAAAAGATAAGATTCCGAGAACGGCCACCGTGAAACGGAAAAGCTCAACGAAGAAAAAGAAGCGGCGGCGCCTACAAAACCTAGCTATGCAAACCTTTTGCATAGACAGGCTATTAGGTGCCAATTCATTCAATGTTAACGCACAGTCCAATAACCCAGCGGTGGTAAAAATGTTAGGGCGGTCCAGCAAAGCGCCTGTGCTCCAATTGAACCTCCCACATCCGGTGGCGCTTCGAGCCCAAATTTAATAAGGATTCAGAGCTAACGAATGGTTTATAATCCGGCGGTTACCATGAAAGCTGCGCCGGCGATGGCCCGTCGAGATTGCTCATAAATCCAGCGCTGTTTAGACGTCGGCAACTGTTAATTTGTTCTCGACAAACAGTTTTATGAATGAGCGTCGACCGAGGTGTTGATTCATAGCTGATATGAAATTTAATATGAAAAGGGAGAGCTTTTTGTAAGTGAAGTGAAATGAAATACTAGTAAAGAGTAACGAGAAGTAGACGTTTTAACTAAAAAGATTCTGGTTAGGTTCATCAATGTAAAACTGTGTAAGTTTTTTTTTAATATTAACTCAAGTATAATAATATTACTATAATAATACTGAAAATAATGAAAAACTTATTACAAATGAAATACATAATACAAAAAAACACTAATCCTCATATTCGTTGCCATTTGCTTAGTCTTATGGGCTAGTAGCGCCATCTAGCGTTGAGTAGCTAAAACACATACAATAATTGGAATATGATTAACTAGCAGTGAAATCATTTATTTCTTTTACTAGTACTTTGTGATCAATTATTACCGAAAACATAAAAGCTTGCTGAGATTTTCGATTATCATTATTCAATATTACAAACTCCAGTTCACATTAGCAGCAACAGATGGCGTTAGTCACTTTCCGCTTACAGTTTTGTCATAATTATTATCACCTTTAAAGTTTTCAGTTCAGAGATCTAGTTTGAATTGCTAATGATTTTGTTTGAATATAACATTTTTTTACAAATAAAGAATTATAGAAAAATACAAATATGTTTTGTTACTTTCTTTGTACTTAGTTATTTTTATAATATACTTAGTAGGTATACATTCACCGTCTGGATTAAAGAAAATAGTCGTGGTTAAAATATAAAAGGCTCTATAAAAAAAATACGTTGTCTGAAAAAGTAGTATTTTTTAAAACCAGACCAAGCGCTTAATTACCAAGGCTGATGCATGACCAAATCTTCTTAGATAGGTTTCTTTTGCAATCCCCAGCTTACTCATTCAGAGTCAAAAACATAAGCATTAAGAAAAATGTCCAATTCAAAATCCTAAGATGGCTATCGAGCCACTCAGAGCAAAGGAGCGCACCGAACATCCTGTCATTTCTACCATTCTCACAAAAAGAAATCGAAGCGTCGTGTTTATCTCCAATCGGCACCCTGTTACTCGTTCCACGTGAAGGTTAACACGGATTCATTAAAAAAACGACAGTGGACCCCCAAAAGACTGAAAAAGGACGATCCAAAAAGACTACATTCTGTTACCGAGCGGCGCCTAGCGGGTGCTGCGGCGGCGTCTGTGAATGTAAACTCTTTTAATGTTCACGATCCGATCCGATTGAATTTTAGACTGTGTGATTATACGATGACATTGATTCATAGTGCTGAAAAGACAGGAACAGAAATTAATTCACATATCGATTGTTGGTGTATAATATTTTCGAAGGGTAAATGAGTATACATATGAATATTCATAACAACAACATAAATGAATATATATATGTTTAAATATTTATGTATTTATGGTATGACTTCGAAACTAACGAGTAAGTAGGTACCTAAGTTACCAAACGCCTGCCCTTTATCTGTTTTTCTTACTTATTTATTTATTTAATTTATTGGACCCCCAACATAAGGTACTTACCTACAGCATTTAAAAACGTAATAAATAGAAAATACGTAATTGCATAAATTAACTATCCTTACATCAATAGGTAACCACAACTTGCATACTTATAGTTACTGTATCAAATAAAATATATGAATACAAAAAAGGAAAATGTCGGTATACATTACAAATTCAAATCTAATAATAATTAAAAATATGATAATAATAATAATAATGGAGGTAGAGTTTTAATAAATAAAATTAAAATTCAGCAAGCCAACAACGCAGTCTGTTGTACATAACTTTTTTTTAATTATACCTAGAAAGTCTTTGAAAATAAATGTTCAGTAAAAAAAAACCTTAAGTATATACATTTTTTTACACAAGTAAAAAATTAGTTAGTTTTTTTACTTGTATTGCTTGATATAGTGTAAAAGGTCAAAAAAATTGTTAGCTGAAAACAGTATCTATACCAACTTCTTTCGGTGCAAGAATAAAACTGGTATTTAAAATTCTAATTAAAATCGTGCAGAGTAAAGGTTCCCTCAGATGTCCGCGCCGATATTCGCGGCGTGTAGTTTTGTTGCGGCTCTCGCGCCTAATTTATATACGCGTTCACGCCGACACAATGCTCTATTGCGTATGCACAGCTATGTTTGAATTTGTATTCATTTTTTATTAATTTGGGACTAAATCATTTATAAAAAAAATATTATCATTGGAGTCGGCGTCAACTTCTTGGCTCTTGCTATGATGCTCCAACTTCTTCTTTCTGCGGTTACCTGTTTTTAATTTAAAAAGTTATATGCTTATCCTTCAATGTTTAAGTTATGACTTGGTTTTAGTATGTCTTTGTTTAAATATAATTTTATCAATGCCTGCTTGCTAATTTACATTAGGAAAATTAACAAAAAATAATAATTTCGATACCTTCGTTGCATATTACTCTACAAAAAAATGCCTCTTAATATTAGGTAGGTACTAGTCGTTAACATTTCAATGAACTGACAATTTTAAAAAGTTAAGAATGTTCCTTTAATGTAGAAGAGAAGTTTGTTTTAGTAAAATAACTTCGGTGTTTGTATCATTATATATCTTATATCTTTGGCATATCGAGTAGGTAGTATGAGCGCAGGTTACGACGACAAAATATAGAAAATTCTACATGGGTCAATCAATTCATTCAATATCCGTTATTTAATAAATTTACTGATGTAGGATTGTCTACGGAAACATTTTATTAATAGTATTAACCTACAAACCTCATAAACACAACTATTATGTATTCATTTGAAAATATACGGCCATACTTAAAAACCTTACTAAAATTTTAAACGTTACTTATGCTTTGACATCTTGACAAAATACTTCCTACTTAAGTCATAATTATTACTTAAAATTTAAGTAAAGTTTATCGCGCATACATTTTGCAAACGAGCTGGCGGGTCACCTGATGGAGAGTAATCACCGCCGTCCATGGACACTCGCAAAACCAGAGGAATCGCAGATGCGTTGCCGGCCTTTAAGGAAGGGAATAGGAATTGTGAGAGGGGGGGGGGGTGGGAAGGACCTCCGGAAACCTCACTGGCCGGACGTAACACAACAGCACGAAGTGTCATTATTTCACGCCGAATATTCGAAAGAGGGTGGTATTACGCCGGGCGAGCCGGCCCAATGCGTGCCGCAACGCAGCGTGGCTCTACCACTCAGTCAGTGTCACTCCTTTAGCACCACTCAGGGGTCACGAGGGTCTCAAGGGTAAACCTACGGACGCGAGTAACTTTGACCCCTATACACCTATCATGTCAACTCTGCACTACAAAATGGTTTAATGGTTGAGAATGCCTCAAGCATTAACTCCGTCATGTAATGTAATGCAATTTGCTAAAGCGTAAATAAAATATAACAAAAATAATAAAATAAGTAAGGCTGCTAGAATTGAAATAGAATTTTCTTCGTCTAGATTTTAGTATAGAAGTGAAGGATTGCCGTCACGATTATAATCGTATCGCCATCGTGGCCCTTTGGTATCGTCGGCTGTAAACTGCCTGCACCCGCGTGTCTGCACGTCACCCGACGGGCCCGCGAGATATTGTTCAGTTTTGACAGCTCGTATGATGTTCACCGCGCGCCCATAAAGCCATAGGCATACTTAACTGCGGTCGCGTCGTGTGAACGCGCCCGATCTCTGATAAAATCAGCGTTAATATGCGTTTTACGTGTGTAGGTATTCGGCATAATTGTTGAACAAGATTTCATGCACAAAAAAATGTCTTGTTCGACGTGACGTTTTTTTGTGCATGAAATGTTATTTTTTGTACAATTGCAAAAAGGCTGTTTTTTTTTAAAATAAAGTCAGATATTCACACAAAATAACAAAAACAGAATAAAAGTTATAACATCATCATCACCATCACCATTTCAGCCCGTATTTACCCACTTCTATGAATAGGCTTCCTCCAAGTTATGCCATTTTCCTCTCTGTTTGGGCCGATCGCCGAATAAAAGTAAGTACTTATAGAGAAAAAATGTGATAAATGTTTAATTAAAAAATGATAAGTAAAAAGGCTAAAACTAAGCCACTTTCGCAATGCCTGTCGCTGGTTGGGTGACCAAATTTAAAACATCTCGAGCTCCTCCGTGCTTCGTAAGGCACTTAAGCCGTTGGTCCCGGTTGCTGTCGTAAGATGGCAGTCGTTAAAACCCACCAACCCGCATTGGGCCAGCGTGGTGGGTTATGGCCCAATATCCCCACGTGCTATTGTTCACGTGGGAGGCCTGTGCCCAGCAGTGGACGTTTATAGGCTGTTGATGATGATGATGATGATTAAGTAAAAAGATCTATAACTTAACTCCTAATAAATTTAATTTCTAATCGCTACTAAATATAAACTAAACTCCACAGTTGGAATTCCACTCCGCAAGTGAACAAACCGTATCCCGTGACCAACTCCCAAAAATTTACTTTACTTATTTATTTATAAATATAATATATTATTTATTTATTTATAAATATATTATAATTAAATAATATATTTAAATATATTATAAATAAGAAAATCAACAGCACATTACATACAAATACTTGCATCTAGTACATAACTTTAAGTAAGGCCAATAACTGATTTCCCTTTTTATGTTGCATGTAATAAATAATAATAATAATAATAATATCTTTATTAACATAAACATATAACATTCATTTTGACAAACATGAAACAAACAAGATTACAAGAAAAAATTATATATAAGTACTTACAATTATGGCAAAATTAAATAAATATCGGTGGTTTCCACACTAGGACGAGCCTGACTTGTGACAAACCATAATTAGGTACATGATATCAAAATAACTTACTTATACATATACTAAAAATATATTATAATTATTGCTGTGTCCAATATGCGTTTCGTGCGTAAACAAATAGCATACTTACCTATATTTTTTCTTTATTTTGAACATATCAATAAGATTACCTAATTAAGCGGTTTTAGCGCTTTAACAAATTTATGTTTTGAAACTTTAATGCAAACCATGTCCTAACCGTTAGAACCACAACAAAAAAATAATCAGCCATAACAATCAAGCCGTTCTCAAGTAATGCTCGAACATACATTCATGACAATTGATTTTATATACCTACATACAATGATATTATAAAAAAATATCATTGCCTACATACTAGCGGTTCGCCCGCGACTACGTCCGCATGGAACCGGGACCCGGTACAGGCACGAGCACCAATATGTATACACTTTGTCTCTTATTCCATCGTATTAAGAGTTACAATTGTTTACATATTTTTGACTGTACATACAAACCTTGTCCTAACAATTGGCTATTTGACAGTTGTAACAATAAAATATAAAATATGTCGGAAATGGTAGTTTATAAATTAACGATAATTATCCAATAGTTTTTTTTATTAAGATAATTTTGTAAATAAAATAATATTTACAAAATAAATTTGCGAGTTTTTATCTGTGGATTACAAGACCCGAAACACGGGCGGCCATGATTGAGCTTCGTGTGACGTCACATTTCTTAAAATTATCAAAAACTATCTGTCAGGTTTCAATAGATTTGTTTGTTTTTATTGAAGTGTGACGTCACAGGCCAAATGTCACGTGACCAACCGTTTTCGCACGAAATTTTAATTTATTGCTATTAAATAAACCTTTTTCAATAAAAAAAAATATTGTTAGATGTATAAAATAAGCGTTTGTAATTTTTAAAATACTTATGCGAAAACTGTCAAGTAGCCAATTACAAACACAACAAAAAAATAATTATCCAAAAAGGTGCAGACGTTCTAAAGTGATGCGCGTATAAAGATTTCGACTATTAATTTTTATTCATAAACTAGCGGCCGCTCGCGGTTTCACCCGCGTGATTCCCGTTCCCGTGAGAATATCGAGATAAAAGTATCCTATGTGTTAATCCAGGTTATAAACTATCTGTATGCCGAATTTCATCCAAATCCATTCAGTAGTTTTTACGTGAAAGAGTAACAAATATCCATCAACACTTACAAACTTTCGCGTTTACTTATAATATTAGTAGGAAGATGGAACAAACATAAATAACCTTTTGTTTCCATAAAGTGGATTAGACAGAACATTTCCTTCGCGATTACAAGCTCACGGAACATGAATGGTTTCGTTCTTATTTTTTATGTATCATCATTCCGATGTCACATCAGCAAAATGCAAGTGCACTTCAAAATGACTTCGCACGTCGTGTTTATCATTAAAATCAATTATTTCTCCATTTACGCGTCAGTTTATAGGGCTTCTGTTCGGATACAAGCGAAGCGGGTACAGTTTACGTTATTATATTATGAAACACACAAACAATATCGCACATATCCTAAATACATCATCTAATTTTGGGTGACCTCACAAATAGTAGATAATGTGCAATTAATAACTTAACTAATATTAATAATACGAAAGTAAGTAAGTATTAATAATTACGCGTTCATACTTCAGAGGCCTATTATATCTCGACTGTGATTTTTGCGTAAAATGGCCAATTTTGGCGATATAGATCTCAGAAACAAAAATAAATTAACAATTTTGACTTATTGAACAGTGTAGAATAGCTATTGGAATAGTGCGTAGCGGCCTCGCTTTTTGTAAATTTTGCTTAACATTTTAATTAAACCCAAAATTGCAGAGAAAGATTTTCATAAAATGTGCGAAGGCACTTTTTTGAGCTCCTAGATTAAATTACTGTTCTAAACAAATCAAATAAAAAAATTAGAATGTTATCTCTTATATAGTCGTATAGTGCTTAGCGGCCTCGGAATTTTTAGTTTTCATTGATTTTATATAGAAAAAAAATCTTATTCTAAACCAAAAAACTTCGAAAATCGCTTTAAGTTAACTGTGAATCTCTCCTATCTACTATTATTGAGCAAAATTTATACCAGAATAATCGTTACTTCATGATGAATGAAGATTTTATAATTAATTTATTATCCTATTTCGATAAAAACGATAAATAAAACTGCATAATTACTTTAAAATGCGATGCGCCGGCCGCCCGAACTCAGCTTATCCTCGCAGAGTGGACATTTGTAATATTAAGCATTAATTTATTATTCTATTTCGATAAAAACGATAAATACAACTTCAAAATTATAACAAAATGCGAAAATGGGCATTTTACCCAAAAATCACAGTCGAGATGTAATAGGCCTCTTAAACCGCTAAACCGCTTGCAGATTTTGGCATGAGGTTTGTTAGCCATTCAGTTCAGGCTGTACAAAGAACACGACAAACGGCAAAATAACAAAAAAATATATAAAGATACGTGTACGTGGTTAAGAAAGTGCTTAATGCTACCGAACCCGTAACAGACGCAGATGGTGCGACGAGATTGCTACCCCTATGATTGGGGTCTATTCGGATGATTTTGTCGAGTAGTGGTGAAAGAATACTACCACCCCCTCTCTTCCCTTGGGTATCGTAAAAGGCGACTAACGGACTAAAGACTGCACATTCATCCAACAGCATAGAGCGACGATGGGCTCGCCACCAGTCACGCTGAGCAAAATAAATATGCAGTCGCTATTTGGTGAAAAGTGGACTATGGCAAAGGACTGCTTTTGCTGTCCTCATCGCCTAGTCTCTGACTAACCCTTTGGGGATAATAATAGCACAGAATAACTAATAGTACTACCGTAATAACAGTCATGATTATATGTAGGTATGTGTGTGTTTATTTTCCAACTGTGTCGTCGAGTGGATTTTTTAAAAGCGATCGGTCGTCGCTCCTATCCGCACCGCGACTATACATCATAAGTCCTCAATGTTGGTAATTTTGTGGGAACACGATCGCTTTTTATGTGTTGCTAAAGAATATGTGTGCTATGTAAAATTCCTACATTAAAAACGTTCGAATTATGTACGCTAACAGCTAATGAGCATAAAATACCACAGTAACAACATATATTTTGGTGTCAGTGATATCAAAAGCTCTACCGATTACAATGAAAATACTTTGAATTCTCAAGCGTTTGAACTTATGTTAAAGTTATGCTAGTTTGTTCAAATTTGTCAAACTTATCATCGAAATGAAATAAGCTTAAGAATGCAGTGATGAATTTTAATTAGTTGTAAGTAACAATGGACATAAGTCACATAACAGACTAATATTAACATAATTTAACTTAAATATTTGGTCTAAGCTCCGGTTCTAACACTTCCTGCTAAGTGCCTGATTGTCAATTCATTTATGTTTCTACTGTTTTTTTAATTATTAGATTTCCTCACTGAAGTAACAAAATCGGCCATTAATATTTTTGAGAGTGAAATTCGTAGTTGGTTTTTTTTCTGTTTCGGCTAGAATAGTCGAACTTTTATGAATGGGACTACACCATCATCACCTTTCATTTACAGCGTCATTATTATTAGAAAAAGACTACCCTGATAAAGAATTTGACTTTGAATCATAAATCAGTGGATCAGTTATAGAAATTACCTAACTAAATAAGTTTAAGTAAAATAATTGTCTTTAATAATTTGTTTCAAAGGTTCGTTATCTTTTAGTTTATATAAACTCTATATCTATTCGTAATAATATAAAATATTATTACGAATAGATTGAGATGATTAATCATCATTTAATATTTTGAGATTTTTATATGTTTTCAAAATGCTCTGACCGCTTTACGCTTGACATGTCTCAAAGCGATTGTGTATTCCGCGTGGTGTCGCCCGCGCACGTCGTAAAACGCATTGACATACCTAATAACGTTTTATGCGTTGAAATGGCAGTGCAAAAACAATGATGCCCGCAATAACATAGGTTTTGCAACAATCCAACTCGGGTTATTGTCTTAAATAACTATACCTGTCTCCCTCTTATGTAAGAAAGCTTGCTCTGTCTAATGGTGCGTCCACACTGGAGATTCTTTATGCAACTGACGGTTGTTTATGCCAAACGTTTTTTCGAATGATAGATAGTAAAGTAAGTAAATTTATTTTCACACCACAATCAACATAATACATTTAAAACAATAAGGCACAAAAAATAAAAATGGTACAATTTGCAGATTGTGGCGGGCTGATACCTGGACTAGGAAGTATCCCATAATAAACAGGTAATCAACCCTCTACCCCAAGCAATAGTCAGTCAATAGTAACAATTACGAAAAAAAATTGGTTGCCTGTAAAGTCGGTATACGGGCGAAAGTTTTACGTGACAACGACTTTGAGTGGTAAAATAATTTTAATGTGAATATTCATTCGTATAGTAGGAAGAAGGATGAAATAGGAAAGGGACGCGTGCCTTTCACTTTTTATGTCTGTCTCTCTCGCTCTTAGGCGGGCTAACCATGCCCGAGTGGAAGGGACGCGTGCCTCTCACTCGCTCTCATTGTGAGCGCATAACGTGAGCGGAGCGTAACGCAGTTTCTTGAAGTGTCACCCGGCAAACCAATTTATAAGACGTTGTCACGTCAAAAAAAGTAAATAATTAATAAATTTTAGTTTATTGCTCACAAAGCCAACATTGGAAAAACTGGTAACATAAAATGCTGAAATAAGAAAGAGAAAAGAAAAAAAGAATGTTTCGAGAATGTTATGCAAATATTGACTTAGCTTGTGTATTTATAATTTTTATTTTTATTTCTGTGTGGTCAAAATTTCTTCCGTTGCATTATAATCTAGGGGTTTTAATTCCTTTTTATAGCAGATTTATTCATGTTAAGTATTTGGTACTTGTCATTGAAAAGCTTAGATAATCTTATATTGAGAATTGACGATATACTTAATTCGTATGTTAACCCCTCAAACCCCAAGCGGTCGCATGAGACCGCACCTACAAAAACACACTTGACTTTGTACCGTGTTTTCATAGACTTACAGACTACTTTAGTATGAACAAGTTTGGTTATTTCGGTTCTGTGGTTCATCTTATGTATTGTTATCGCACAATATAGCATAGTCTATGCTCCATTCTGTCAAATTTGACGTTGACAGTTACTGTCAAAAAATTGTCAAAAAATCCAAGAGTGAGTGGTAAGTAATTGTTGCTGTTCGTATGTTCAGTATATATGTATGAGTAGGTATATGTATGAAACTGATACCCGCATTGGGCCGATGGTAGCCTGTGGGTATGGCCCAAACTGTGCCCGGCCGCCTTAACCTATTGAAAGCCGCCAATTCAAAAACAAAAGAAAATCTATTGTTCATGGCATGCGGACATGCCAGGCGGATTATTTATTAAGGGTTTACCACCGCAACTGCTGGCTACACAGAAACATAAATAATAACTATTTAAAAATAATAATATTAGCTGGATGATGTTTGATTTTCCTATCCAACGAACGATATTTAGTAAAATCGTACCTTTATTTTAAACGTTCCTTAGCTACAGTGTGATTGCACCTTTACACATTCTGCAAACAGCGTGAGCTATTGTTGATGATCCTCCCGAGCTTGTGAAGCTATTTTGTAATTATCAGAAACTTGCACATTTTTTTTCACTTGTGCGTGTGAAAATTTTGTGCCATCTTGGTTTCATTACATTGTGAAGTAAACTTCAGCCTGTATAATCCGTCTTTTGTTTTTGATAAAAAATTTATGTTTTTGTTGGCGATAAATTTAAAGTGTAATTTAATATCAGCTTGCATTATTGATAGTAATAGCGAGGCGGTATTCGTAACTATTATATCGTAGGTAGGTATGTAGTTAGCTAAATAAAAATAAAAAGTTTTTAAGGAAAAAAAAAGCGCACACATCTTGTGGCTCAACAAAATCGCACTCACATACAAAATAATTAAAAAAGAAAATCTCGCTGACTGACTGCTTGCAATTACTGCCATCAATGACAAAAGAATCGGCACTCAATGAGATGGAAATATTACGAAGGCGCACCTACAGAGTAAGCCTTCGAATTAGAGCGAGACAATTAGGGTGATTACGGGCTGCAAACATCCTGTCTGCAGGATGCGTGTGGGCGGGCTTTATCGAAACGAATGTCACAGCACAGAGAAAAGAGAAGTTTCAGCCCCATTTCAAGTGTCTTTAGTTATAAAAAATCTTATCGAAATTTAAGGGAAGGTATTTCGAGCAGTTCTCTCTCGCTCTCTCGACGGTACGACGGTTAGGGACGGGTATAACAGCGAAGGGGCACGAAGAGGCTCGTTTTATATTTAAAAAAAATTATAGATGTAATAAAAAAAACTATCGGTTATAATACCTCAATTTATCTATGAACTTCATTTAGGTAAATAACTGATAATATCAAATCACTTATTTTAGGAATAAAACCAAAGAAGATAAAATGACACAAAAATAATATGTAACTTTGTGAATTTATTCTATCGAGCCAAATTTATTAAATCGTGTTTTTCCATCGGGTATATTCCACAGAATAAAGCCGCAACAATATTTCATAATTTTTGCAGATTTTATTTTTACTGTTTACTACTTCAAAAATTAATTCTAAGAACGTGTTATTTTAATTTTTCACTAACACCTAGCCTTAATGGCATGGTAAAAATCTTATTCCTAAAGCATAAAATCGAAAAAATTACTGGCCTAACTGGCCCACATGGCAGAAAAGTAAAAAAAAACACCAAAAAGTACGGTATATGAAGTAAAAATTAAAACATGACAACGCGTGAAGTATTTATTAATGAAGTCTTTCAAAATGAGGTTTTGACCATATCCAGCTTTCAATCAGCAAAGTTAAGTCAAACAACAAATATCAACAACTTTACTGTCCAGAACTCTTTCGTCCGTTGTTTGAGTAAGATATAAAAAAACCTTCCACGTTTCGATAAGCTTGAAGTTCCACTAACAAAACGATAACACCATCAATTTCAACAAAACAAGTAATTATTATTTGTTTCTTTAAAATGTACGTACAAGTTAAGTGTTCTCAATAGTAGCTATGTTTTTAAAATAAACAGAAAATTCACTCGCTGAGCTAACAAGAAGTCTGCTGCTACATATTATTCAAAAGAACTTCGGCCGACTGCGTCCCGCTGCGTCACTCTGATCAAGCAGACGAAGCCACGAGCTCTCCACTCCGTGAGCCAAGTTTGTATATATCAGTCAAAACGTCGCGTCGTGCAGTAAGTAGTTCGTTATTTTTGTATATACTACTTATTTAGCAAATTGATTAACAACGACTTACCTGGTGGTAACCTGATAGTAAGTCTATAGACGTTTGCTACGCCACAGGTAATAATGAGGTTTATAATACTTCAATACGTACATCATGCATGTTGCAAGCCCTTTTTAAAGAACCTCGTGATGTGTTTTTTTATAAATGATAATGTGTCCTTTGACCTCATGATGTGACCTTTGACCTCATGATGTGATCTTTGACATCATGATGTGACCTTTTTTTACAACACCATGCTTTTCATCCCGTAAGAAGAAGGTTGAAGAAGGAGGCGTTGTTAACAAAATAAAATCTTTCTGTACAATCGTAGCTCCTATGTGAAAGAATCTATTACTATGCAACTTCACTTATTTAAAAGCCTCATCTTGTTAGATGGTTATCATAAAAGTTTTTGACAATAGAAGTAGCTTTTAAATACGGAACTTTTTAAGGGATCTCGAACTGAGCAGCTTTATTGACTAGTTACATTGTATCACATTTTTAGTTTTAGCATAGAAACTTTGACAACCAGAATAAAAGTAACCTTATGGTAGGAAGGAACGTCACCACCGCAAACAGTGCAATTTGAGTCCTGCGCAGAACAGTTAGGGGTTCTGTTAAAAGAGCTGGTGTACGCAGTGACAAAAACCGCCGGGCGTGCATGAAAAGATTGATGGATTTGAATGAAGCGAAAGAAGTGTGCAAGGACTGTAGCCGATGGCGATCCATAGTCTCTGCCTAACCCTATAGCAAACAGGTGTGAGTATATGTATGTAGGTATGTATACAATGTGATAGGGGTGGCACTTCTAACCTGTTAAGGCTAAGTACTACATCTAAATTCATCGACAAAAAAAATAATATGGACTGTTAAAAAAGTGATTTTAAATCACAAAATAATTAAGAAAGTAATGATTTTTTTTCTCACCAAAATAATCTTAAACATACAAAACAAAGTAATTTATTAGTAAGCCAGTGTCATTAGCTACTGTTTGCCATTTTTTTCATGTTTCTCCGACGTATGAAACCTTTGATATCACATAAAGTAAAAATGGTCATAAATTATAGGGGGAGGGGGTAGGATCCCCATATTATTTTTTTTGTCGATGAATTTATATGTAGTACTTAGCCTTATCGGGTTAGAAGTACCACACCTATCACACTGTATATGTACTTATATGTTTCACTGCTGGGCTCAAAACATTCCACATGAACAATATCACGTGACAAGATTGGGCCATAACCCTTCGTTTATGATCTTTAATATATTTTTTAGTAGCCTACATTGTGTCCTCTTTTCCGATTTCGTTAGTTATAACAAATCATCGCAAATTTGGAAGGCAGAGGAGCTGCACCATACAGCCTCAAAGTGGTTTCTTTTGGTTAATTGTGTTTTTATTATATTAATTTATTTGTTTTAGATTATTTCCATTTATGTATTTAATTTTATTGTATTGTATTCAATTTTAATTGCATTGTATTAATTTTTAATTTTAATATCCCTACCTATTTTTGCATGCTACCGTGGTTGGCTGAATGGGATGAGCGTAAAAATGTAACAACATCTCCCCATGTACCCTATTCATACGCAAATAAAATAATTTCATTTTATTTCATTTCATTTCATTCATTTCATTTCATTAAATCTCATACTGTCTAATTGTAAGAAATGACTGACTTCGCACTTGTTTTATTCTCACACAAATCTGATCGTGTATAATAATATAAAGTGCAACTTTCATATTCGTTCATGATAATGCTTTTCTATTTAAGCGTTCGTCCTTGTAAGTGGGCTGACGGGTCAGCGGCCGTAAGGCAGAGTTGTTGTTTGAAAGTGTGTAGGAATTAATAGCTATTTACTCTCGTCTGCGATAATGAAAATAGCGATCAATGTCACCGGGTCACGAGTGGGCTTCACCCAGTGGCCTGTTACCCCTGACCCGGCTAGCTAGTAGAAGTTCTAATCACCTTACAAATGTACCGAGATTTGTTTTCATATCAAGTTACTAAGAATGATTTATCAGTAACTTATAATTTGCAATGACAATTGTTAATATTATTGAACTAACGAAAAGGGCGAAAGATTAGATTCGCAAATGTGTCAATTGCATCTTTAAGTGGCGGTTTGACTTTCAACTACGTAGAAAGTTATTGATACTGGTTGCAATTATACTAGACTTTAAGTTCACACACATTATATTTTTTTAAATCGGTAATACGTTTATACTTTATAATAACTAAAAAAATACACTGTAAACAAGCAATAAATTGTTTAATCAAGTATTTTCTCACAATTACATTTTTGTAGCATAGCAAAATGTTGTTAGGCATTTTTGTAACCTCTATTGCTCCCGTTAACAAAAATTTAGACTATAAAATAACACAGCGGAGCCGTAAAATAACACAAATAATTCCACAATACTTTAACTGCGTCGGCTAATCTTTGAAGCGGGCCAGTCTGCAAATCACAAGTCCTAAAAGATTAACATCCATTATTTTGCATATTATTGACATTTACTACCAGACCGCTTTATTTATACACGTCCCGAGTTATTTGGGAAGCATTTTTTGAAGTTGTCCACATAAAAATGTTTTGTGGGAAACAAAAAAGAATCAATATTTATGGCTGAGTGGATGTGTGTCAATGCGAAATTTATTTTGTTGAGAGCTGATTTAACTCTGGATGCTTTCCGTTTGAAATACGGTATTTGTGACCCACCGGTTCTGTATAAGGATAATGAGGCACACTTAGAGGGTAGAGCCAGATTTCGGAGATAAAGAGTGCAAACTGTTTAGGGTTAAAGCGTTTAAGTGCGGCGAACGATCTTGTTTCTCGAACGATTACGTTGGGACTCGTTTAGAATCATTTATTGTCGATAAGATGACACGTCGCTACCTTTTCTTATTTAATACGGCTTTATGGATTACGAATACAAATGGTGAGCTAATTGGTACGTGTGAAATTCATTTGTTTGGTTTTAGCTTCGATCGTAAATAAAAGACATTACATTTGTTATGTAAGTTTACTCACAAAATTCAAATGGCAGATATGGGATTACTGCGTTATATTACACGGATATCGTTCAATGCGCCGCTATGGATATTTTTAAATTAAAATAAGATGAGAGAGAAATGAATGTTGTAAGCAGCCTTAAAAGGTTGCCTTATTTGAAGAAATCTAGACCCGTGGAGCCGGGAAGGCATTATACTAGAATGTTGAACAATATGCTATGAGAGTAGACGATAGGATAGAGCAAAACTGAATTGTGTTTGGACGATATGACGCGATCTGAAGCGGACGAATTGATCACATCCAATAGAGGCAAAGCCAGCTAACTAAATAAGTTAACTGACGACCCATAACATAAATGCACCGCAAAATTTACTCAAACAAAGGTTTAACAAACAAAAGCCACTGAGTCATAATTCTAATATTAAATTAATAGAACAAACAAAATATTATGTGATCCAACCATTTGACCGCGGCTCCTCTTTAAGTACATAACACTATTTGTATTATTAAATATTGCGTAACGGAAGAAATTAAGATGCCGGAGTTGTTACTCAGTTCTTAGTCATTTGCACATTATAAAAGCTTTAGGCGGCGGTGGTAATTGCTGATAATTTGCAAGTGGTCCGGGTCCTTGCCTATATGAAGTATATCTTGGTTTCAAAAATTAAGACATGGATTGTGTTCATAAAGTGTTATCTTAAATCTATATTAGGTACTTATTTTGTGTCTATACTGAATGAATGTTCCATTACATTAAAATTCATTATAGAGTGGTTATTTTGTTTGGTACACTAGACATTCTGCGGGGTGGAAGTTTGAGTAGATGTATTTTGTGGGTCATCAGTTGTATTTTATATCTTGGATACCAGCTCGATAACTTTTGTAAAAGAAGACAAATCAGATCAAAATGAATTCAAAAATATTTATTTCTTTTACATTATATTATTTAAACATAAAATTAGATTATATTAATTAACTATTAGGGCGTATTTGGTTCTGTCTTTTTATTCTTTATTTGCAAGCGAATATGGACCATACATTGGGAATTGGGACAGCCCATGTTGTTTTTTTTCCTATAAAAGTATTCTCAGACAATTTAAAGTATTACATGTTGCGTCATCTGGCCACTTAGCGAGCTGGATAGCGTCTTTCGCTGTGTTTTCTATTGAATCTTCCACAACACGTTCAACACGAGTGGAAGGCTTAGCATTTTAAGGCAGCTATGGTTTTCCGTTCTCTTTACCCTGCTCGAAAGCCTCCGAGACTCTAGTAAAGAACAAAGACAACGTTTGCTTGATGCCAGCCCCAAATAAATCTCCAGGTTGTTCCGTCTTTACAGCTTGTAGAACCATAAGCTTTTGATGGCCCGTAAACCCGGTTGCTGTAAAGCAAATTATTTCACAAAAAAATATGCTCCACAACCTATTGCCTCAACGAGTCATGACTTGATTTAAGTAAACTAACTTTATTTTTGTCGCTGTCGTAAGATGGCAGTCGTTAAAACCCACCAACCCACATTAGGCCAGCGTGGTGGGTTGTAGCCTAATATCTCCACGTGCTATTGTCCACGTGGGAGGCCTGTGCCCAGCAGTGGGACGTTTATAGGCTGATGATGATGATGATTTTTATTTTGCCTGTTATTGGTAATATTTTATGATGGTTCACTATTTATATTACAAATCACACAAACAATCTGGTCTGGATGCTATTTTATCATCAATATTCATATTGCTGAATTTACAGGGTTTTAAAATAAATAACCAAGCTTTATAGGTATAAGTATAACAACCCTGTTGTCAATAACAGTATTACTAATACTGTTTTATATGTCAGCGAATTTTTGACGGTCTATACGTATAGTATTAGATATTTATCAGTTAAGTTAAAGCCTCGTAGTTTTATTGCGATCCATAAAAATGTCTACTTAATATTCATGTCCTGATGGGTGCCTACACAACTCATGTTAATTTAGCGTTAATGTCTTTTATAGATAACTAATTTAGTTAGCATGACATCAGTAGCTATGAGAACCAATCTGTTGATTAGTGAAAGTATATTAAAAGAGGTTTTAACGATGTGACAATCTTGACTTCATTTTGTCTGGTTGCAATTACTTTAAAATAAAATGTGGTTGCTTTAAATGTACGTACTTAATTATCTGTAATATACGCGTATATAAAAATTCATTATCGTTCAGGCTATTAATAGAGCAGAACCTCTACAGATTGATATATAGAGACGTATAAATATTATTTTTTGTATAACCTATTTTAAAAACATAGAATAAAAAGTTGCATTAATGGCAGCAGTAAGTAGTAAATACATTGGAATGTCACTTACTTTATGGCTTTAAATCTTGTTTCTTATAATGTATTTAATGCTTCAACTAATAAAAAGCAATGTGATTTTTATAGTAAATGTATTTGCAGGTATATATAACAGCTTACGGATTCAATGAATAAGGTTACATTATACATAGTTACATACATATAATCACGACTATTATCCCCGAAGGGTTAGTCAGAGACTAGGCAATGAGGACAGCAAAAGCAGTCCTCTACCATAGTCCACTTTTAATTAAATACCTAGCGACTGCAGATGTGCTCAACGTGAGAGGTGGTCAGCCCATCGCCGCTCTATGCTGTAGAATGTATGTGCAGTCTTTAGTCTGTTAGTCGTCTTTTACGACACCCAAGGGAAGAGAGGAGGTGGTAGTATTCTTTCGCCTCTACGCGACACGATTACATTATCTTAGAGAAATTATTTATAAAGATCATAATATAGCGCTTAATTCTTCTGATGTGATTTAACTTTAAGTTTTTTGATAGTACAAATAACTAGTACATGATGTTGTGGACTGTATTAAATAAACTAAATCAGATTTTATAAAATTAGTGATTCAACATTCTAGAGCAAAAGTTAAAACGTAATAAAATAAAATCATCCATCAAAACCACCTCGCTATCAAAAGCAATATAAAAGTATGCTGACTAATGCTACCACATAGATCGCATAACCAACCTAGTTCACTTATTTGTAAAATCTTGTTTACATTTTTTTATATATAAAAGAAGGTGGCAAACGAGTAGGCGGGTCACCTGATGGAGAGTAATCGCCGCCGCCCATGGACATCAACATTGACA
Source organism: Scoparia ambigualis (assembly GCA_963921215.1). Classification (NCBI taxonomy): domain Eukaryota; kingdom Metazoa; phylum Arthropoda; class Insecta; order Lepidoptera; family Crambidae; genus Scoparia; species Scoparia ambigualis. The sequence goes on along the minus strand of OY992522.1, from coordinate 22,653,163 downwards.
ATATCAATTTATTAAAACACTAAATTAAAAAAAATAATATATATTCTTCAACAGGTAAAGAACATCTGACTGCCGTGGTTAGACCTTCGAGAATGAAAAACAATAATTAATAGCTCATGTGGTGATAGGACTATTATACATGCTGGCTTAAAAACGCGCAGTAGCGACAGTGCTGCCCTAAAATGAAATTATTAACACGTTAACAGTGCGGTGTACCGTATGTGGTACACAGGGAGGGGTTCCGCCGAGTTCGTGTACACTAGCCCTGTGTTACTTTAGGGGGCTTGTCAAATTTATCATTTATTTTGTTATTTTAATGCACAATTCGCTAAGTGGACATCAAATAATGGCCAAAAAATATATAATGACGTATGGACATATGACGTATTTCGGAACGCTTGTATGGGGACTGATGACGTATTTCGGAACGCTTGTATGGGGACGTGTTAAATATGATTTGCTCAGCGTAATGGGTGGTGAGCTCATTGCTGCTCTATGTTGTTGGATGTATGTGCATCCTTTAGTCCGTTAGTCGCCTTTTGAGACGACGACTCAAATAGAAGTGATGGGTTGGTAGTAGGTATTCTTTTAATGAGCCTTCACCACACACCAATGCTAATGCATAAGAAGCAGCCATTTTGATTACTGCTAATTTGGCCATTTAGGCAATAATCAGAATAATGCTAAATACAATATACTTATGCCCCAAAAATATCTAAATAAGTAGTGATTCTTTGGTACAATAAAGAGCGTTTTTTTGTGAATTTGGTCCTAAATTAATTATTAATAAGGTGGCACATACTGTAGCGACTGCATGCACTTGATGTTACCTAAAAAATGGTGCTCTATTTAGTTGTTGCGCAGAGCTACGAGAATGAGCGTTTCACGACGCGGCAAGCGGCTGTCTAGTTCAGCGTAATAGAAAAATAGTAAGAACACAGGAAACAGAGAAATCGCGCGTCGCATCGCAAACCGCTAGTGGTCGTGACCGAGTGGTTACACTGTCGGTATCAAAAATTCACAGATTTCGATGTCCCCGCGAGAATCGGAGCATGAAAAAGAATACAAAAACTTACGTAAAAATATTTATTTTATGTTGAATAACACATTACAAGTTGAATAATAAGATTTTTTTATTGAGATATACTTCCCTAAAATTACACAACACTTACCTACATTACTTACAAGTCGAATTATAACATACGAATGTATAACACTGCATAACACAGAGAATAACATTATCTTTTCTTTTGAATTTCAATTAGATTTGTGAAGTTCATTTATCAGGCGCCCGATGAATTTCTTTTACATTTTCGAGATTCCAACTCGAATACACTTCTCGCCTGCATACGCATCTTTTAACACCATTACTATGACGATCGGTCAATAAACATAGAAGCTACATCACTTTTAAATACAAAAATACCCGTTTTTCTACAATTTTAAATCTGAGGGTCACAATTATTAACCGATTTTCACATTTTTTTCGCAAATTTGTAGCTAAACTACTTAGGACTTTTCTTTAAATTTTTCTTGTTTGTTTATTCTCCGAAATATTTACAATTTAGTAAAAAACACAACCCCCAAAAACCCCCTTTTTATTTGTTAAAAAATCCAAAAAAAGAGTCTCGATAAATTCCTCAACTCTTGGTACTATTCCTACCTCGATCCTTTCAAAATCGTCGGAACTATGGCCAAAAATACGTCTCAGGCGATTTGCATCTGATAACCATTTTCAATGGTAAAATATCTGTCAATACAAATAACCTTTTTGGTTGCGCGCGTAACGTGACCTACGTGCTGCGCGTCGCTGCCGCGAGTGGTTAATGCGACCCCACCCACGCAACTCGTTCACACTATTGGCTACTCCATTTGGGGTTCAGTTCTAGAAAAGCGGGGTTTATGCAGCGGGGTATATGTAGCTACATAGCTTTAATAATATTAGATTAGGGGCATTGTAAACGTCATCTGTAACCAGTGCCTAAAGAATAAACCAAATTTACGAATCTAAGGACAAAAAAAATATGTCTCTTGTCTTAATAAGAACTACTTTATAACTTAAATGATCAATGCTAATAAAATATCTATTTATAGAAAAATAAGTTTTTCTAATAAAAATTTTGATTAGACTCCGACAATCGTAAATATTTCCAAATATATCAAATTAGGTTACCTTCTCGATTCTTGAATAAGTTTATTTTAATCACGCTAAAATGATATATCCAATACAAATAAGGCGAGGTCAGGCTCGTTGACGTATTCCGATCCAGATTCGCCCTCCGACCCGTTAAAGTTACCGTTAATTATCATATCTTTATACGTTTGCAGTAACGGTTGCATCCATATTCGGTACAATTAAAAAATGACGCATCCCGACCCGAGAAATCGTTGCATCGTTTTGTCCTGTATCGAGAACACGTCAAATCGATTTACGACTCGCGCGTTTCACACCTCGCCAATTGCAGTGGTAACCAATGCCATCTTCAGATATGGGTGAGAAGAAGAAGAAAAAGTATGAGATCTTTATCCTATCGGATTTGTTGTAGGTACTCACAAATGTTTGGTCCCTTTCGACGTGACTCGGTTAAGTTATAATCCTATTTGCTGACTCTGTTTGCGGTACGGGATTGTTGAGTAAACTGCGGTCGGGTTATGTGTTGGAGTCGTTAGCTGACATTGTTCAAGTTTTTATTTTCATGTCATCGCGTACTTATTTGTCGCGCTTAAATTCTTCAAGGTTTCTACTTAGTATTTATGAATCTGTATAAAAGAAAATCATTACTTAAAAATATACCAATTTTAGTTTAATTTTTAAAAATTCATCAATTCATGTTCTTTAGTTGAAAATAGTTTTTATGGACGCGAAAAAGATCGCGATGAAGATCATTAGCATAAGCGCAGCTACCATTCCGTTATACGGGCAGCGGTTGCTTCATTCTTGCTAATCGAAAATTCTTAAACATGTTATCTTAAATTTCAAGCCTCTCACCAAAATGAATCATGTGCCAAAATAAGACACCGATAATCGAACTTCAATTTCGCATGCCCCTGTACAAAGAAAGCACTTTTACTTTTTTATTGCGTTCGGTTCATTTTGGTTTTCTCACGGTGAAGCCTGACTCACGGGCCTCGTTCGAATTTCATCGTGTGCAGGACCCTTAATTATGACGTCATAACAACGGCTCGCGCTGTGGAGCGTGTTCTTATTTCAAATTTCGATTTTTAATTTATTTGCTGACACAGAGGTTGCGTATCTCTGCGATCTTGTAAGGCAGTTACAAGAACAATGGTGGTGAGTTATTATCAAACGCAACGATTATTGGCACTTCGAAATTAAGTATCTTATTATTAGCATAAGGACAACGTAAATTATGTAGAAAATTTTCAAATTGAATCCACAATATTATGAATACTCTTATAAATCACTTTTTATTAGTTAGTTACATACTGCGCTGACTTTGCGACTCAAGAGTGTCTTGGCCTCTTAAATTTGCCACCCCCACCTTTCTGCCTTCAGTTATTGCTGGCCTCGGCAATTACTAAAGGCGAAAAGGTAGTAGGTAGATTAGTTTCGGCTTCCGGTAGATTGCCTATCTACCGGATATCGACCAGTGGGTCGCCCAGATATACTTTGTTTTCTTTCTCATCACGTGGCTATCATAGCGCAGACTAAACGACGTGATTCCTGTTATTTTTGTTAGTGATCTACAAGTATTTAAATATAGCGACTTACTTGAAAATATTATACTTTATTGGCATAAGTATATAGGTTCTTTCGCCACGAATGTTTTTTGTAATGCTTCATGTGGTACTTCAGGTACTGTCTCGCCGTTATCAATTGTCTGAAATCTAAATAGTTTGCTTTTTCTTCCTGAACTCGAGCGTATTCCTCCACTTCAGAGATACTGGTAACAATGGCAATGTCCGCCCTGTATAACCAATCACCTCGAAAATTCTATACAATCGCTATGGCGTGTTCTGTACCTATAACTGAAAACATATTCCATAATTCAATGCCAAAGCATCGCATAGTGTCAGTTTTCAGATGCAGCATATTCGTCTGTTAGATAAGCTTTTGACTGCTTCGTTCTGACTTTTATGGTATTCACCTTAACCATTTGTGAAATTGATGAAAGTATGATGTACAAAGCCAACACTCGCATTTGGGTTAGCGTGGTGGCTTATGGGCCCAATCTCGCCATGTGCTGGCCATGTACTGGCCACGAGGCAAGCCTGTACCCAGCAGTGCGACTTTTACAAGCTGGTGATGTTCGAGCGTCTTTAAATTGAGTCTTTCATTTTGTCCTAAAGAGGGTTTACGCATTTCGGTTTCCCATACAAACTTCCAAGTCGAAATTTTTTAAATCCATTTAGCCAATTTTGTTGAAACTTTGCATGGTAAAGTTTTAACAAAATCTTTCAAAGTTCAAGTTTCAAAACGATTATAGTGGACATTAAATCGCAATAACTCAGCTAAATAAACGTTTTTTAAAAATGTTTTCAACAAACTATTTAGATCCATGTATTTGACTTTAGCATGCAAAGTTTTATTAAAATTGGCTTATTGGTTTTTAAAAATTTCAACGTGGAAGTTTGTATGGGAAACCGAAATGCGTACACCCTCTTAACAACTGTTCCTTATAGCAGAGGGATTTGATTGATATTACTTTAGACGTTTCGGGGATAATAGTCTTGATTATGTATGTATGTTTAAGCATTTCACAGACATTTTTGTTAACTGAGCATATAGCACCTGTACTCCTTTCGCGGCGTTACACTTTCCAATTATTTTAGTATCGTATAAATAAATGTAAATCGAAGAAAGATAAACTTAGTTTGACTGGCTTTATTATTACACTGTTCGCAATTCAGCTTAGATACCCATAAAATAAACGTTATTGTATGGCCAAGATTAAAATATTAAACCTTTACTAAGTTAAGCAACAAGTAGTGACATTCGTTGTACATTCACACAATGTGCACAATGGAAAATCATTTCACTGGCTCGAGAACTTTGCCGAGGCCCTTGAATAGAATACTAAAGGCACAGTAGATAAAATATATGAACGGTACAAAATGTCTCAAGGGTTCTAAAACGTATTTGTACTTACAGCAATGTTATGTGATTCTTAGGTAACGTTTTTCAAATAACTTTGATATTTCTAGTAACATGCTTAAGTTTGTAATGCTTAGGATTCTAAACGTAATTTTAAGGCTGATACAAAGATTCCGTTATATTATGTATTCATTTAGACGGGGATTAACGTTAACTACATATTATAGGCATACTACGCATACCTTTTTTATACTCAACCGGTCGTGGTCACGGGCTGACTGGTGTCGCGATGTGCTGCCTCCGTATGCGCGGCTGAGTCTTCGGTCCACCATCACATTTTTTATCCAGCTACCGTCACGTGATCCTTGGGTGGTGCTAAATGAGTGACACCAACTGCGTGGTAGAGCCACGCTGCGTTGCAGCACACATTGGGCCGGCTCGCCCGGCGTAATACCACCCTTTCACTTATATTCGGCGTGAAATAATGGCACTTGGTGCTGTTGTGTTTCGTCCGACCAGTGAGGGTTCCGGAGGCCCCTTCCCCCCCCCCCCCTCCTCCCAATTCCTATTCCTTCCTTAAACCTATTCCTCCCTTAAAGGCCGGCAACGCGTCTGCGATTCCTCTGGTTTTGCGGGTGTCCATGGGCGGCGGTGATTACTCTCCATCAGGTGACCCGCCTGCTCGTTTGCCTCCCTCTTATATAAAAAAAAAAAAAACACACAACACTTACACGTACACAGGCCTTATTCTGGTGGTTAGTCGATTGCGAAGTAAAACGAAGTTGCGTTTTTGCAGCACATCGCGACACCAGTCAGCCCGTGACCACGATCGGTGCAACTCGGTCGAAACGTCGGGTATAAAAAAAGGTATACGTAGTATGCCTTTAATATGTAGTTAGCGTTAATCCCCGTCTAAATGTGTATTTATAATGGAACGCGAAAGTTTAAACGTGTATATATTTATTAATCCTTTATTGCACATATAAAACACATTGAAAAAGACGTTACAAAAGACATATACAAAGGTGAGCTTATCTCTAGAAGAGATCTCTTCCAGCCAACCCTAGCTGTGGTGTGGAAAGAGAGTCTACGGGACTAATGATACTTACAAATACATATACCTACTTATAACATTCCTAAACATACACATACATACCTACTTAAACAAACTACCTATATTGTATATATATATACATAGACATACATATTAATATATAATATAATCAAAATGAATGACTAGTTATGTTACAACATTGCTAACTACTGTTGTTGTTGGATAGGTAGTGCTCTTTTAATTTATGTTTGAAAGATGACACCGATGGACTCTCACGAATGTCGGCTGGCAGCTTATTCCACACACATTATTATGTATTATTTTACTTTACATAAATCACAAACGTCGAAAAACAAAATATTTTTTTATAGTTTTATAGGGCTATGTATTTTGTTATCTTTGTTAATATAATATCTAGGCACAGTTTCATCCACCATGTCCTACTGTACATTATATTAGAACATGAGTAATTAGTATGTATTCTTACCATATAAGTGTAACAATATACATAATATATATTCTTAAATGGTGTAATTTGCATTAAATGGTAAATTTAGAATATGCAGCATGCCGTCATGGGTTTACCAAATTGATAAAACAAACGGGTAAAATTAATCAATAAATGTAATTTTTGTTTTCTAAAGTAACCGCGAATACTATGTATTGAGATTAATTTATATGGCTTTCCTTGTTATTATTTAATAAAAAGATACTGTAATCTCCCTGCGACCAGGTAGTCATCAAAGTACCTATTTGTTGAGAATTTACTGACCTAATAACTTTAATTAACTAACAAAATGCTGAAAATTGTAAGTGAATGTTACATTACAAATGTAAATATAGAAAACTGTAAGTGAATGTTAAATAAAAATGTTTGAATTACTTGTAATTCTTGCTATGTACATGATGTAAACATTCGTTCATCAATTATTTTAATAATTAAAGAAATAATCTAAAATAGAAGCCACTGGATGCGACGTAGGAAACATTTCAATATTCAAGTTTATGTATACATAGGTATATAGTACATAGGTATTATTAGTTAATAAAGTAAAGTATAGAGTTACTGTATTTAAGACAAATCTATTGTTTTCCTAACTCAGTTATTGTTATCGATAGCTATTAAATTATTAGGGAAATGGGAAATATTTAAGAAAACAACCATTCATTGAGGAATAACAGCGACAACCTTGACATTCAATAAAACAAGACGACAAAATATTTAAATAAATCAAAATATCAAAAGAGTGCTGTACATTTTACCCTTTTTTTTAAATCTTAGAGCATTTAACCAACTGAATGCTTTAGGGGAACCAATTTCTTAACTAGCCTCCTTAAGTGGCCAGCAGAGGTGGCTACATCGACCACCCTGGTGACGCCGTCTCTTTCAGGGTAGAACGCCTGGATTCTACCCTTCGGCCAGGCACCACGTGGCATGTTGCCGTCGGCTATCGCCACCACGTCTCCCACCATAATCTGAGGTCGTAATGCAGCACCTCTGACAGGGTTCAAAAGGGGAAGATATTCCACCACCCACCGCCGCTAAAAATGATCCGCCATTCGTGCAGCCTTTTTCCAGGCAACTCTGTCGAAGAGTTCACCTTCCTCCAGCTTGGCTGGTACATTTCTTCCAGATGAGGTTCCAATTAAAAAATAGAAAAGAGTCAGAGCTTCAGGGTTGTCTGGACCTGGTGCCAGATGCGTCAAGGGCCTACTATTCACGACGGCCTCAGCTTCAAGTAGGAGGGTCAAGAAGACTTCGTCCGATGGTGTTTTTTCTTGAAGTGCGACCCTTAATGCCGTCTTGATGCTGCGGACTAAGCGTTCCCATGCTCCACCCATGACTGGGGCTGCCGGAGGGATAAACTTCCATTCGATCTTCTCGTTTGTGGCAAAGGTCGAAATCTGTTCTCCATACATATTTCGAAGCTGACGGCACTGACGGCAAAACAGGCATTGGTTAGCAACCGATCCAACTGTTCTTTTAAGATGAATTATCCAGTGTGCAGCACGCTGGTGATAGTGGAAGACAAGAAGACGAACGGCTGGATGTTTTCCATCGAGGAATACTGGAAATTTGGCTGACGTCTCATCCTCGGCGACGGCGGCGATACGTCCAGAGAAACAAAGCAAGTGGTCGTTGCTAAATGTGGGAGACAGGTTTGTTAATCTGCTGTTTCGTGGCAGAGGCATGTTCCTTTCGAGGCAGTTTCTTTCAAGCCTGAAACTATCCAGTTGACTCTGTTACAAAATATGATTCTCAGCGGTCTGCAGATGGAGGGCTGTTAGATGCAAAGGGGTTAAGTTTAGGTTTCTACTTCCTACTCTATCACAGAAATTTAAAAGTTTACGAGCGAATAGGTGAGCTATTGCAGTAGCACGAACTAAACACAATCATCTACTTATGTTACGTGAATCAGCTGCAATAGGAGCCAAAAGCATGAACTCACTCATCGCTAATAGCGTGACAAATAATGGCTCTGTGACATGGTTTCAGCTCGGCTTTAGGTGCTGTAAAAATGCAATAGGTTCTGTTGGCCAATGGTCTGTTGAATGCAAAAAACTTGGGCCGGTAAACCAGCGTGACTCTATGCTCAAAATATGCTTTGATGTGCACGTTGCATCATCGGCGACGTTCAATTCCGACGGAACTCAACGCCACTCATTAACATTTGTCAATTCCAAAATAACACCTACACGGTTGGCTACGAACGCTTTAAAATTACGGGCGTCGGTCGTTGCGCAGCCATGATTTTAGCCTATATGAGCATTGCAAATCGTATCTGTAAGTCGAGCAGCTACCATAGCACCTTGCAACTCCAGTCTAGGAATATAGGTTGGTTTTAGTGGGGCTACGTACTTTGCTACCGATCAGTATAACTTTAAAAGTTCCTTTTGGAAAACATAAGCGCCAATAGGCTACAGAAACATAAGCAGATTCACCCGCATCACAAAATATGTATAGCTCTCTTTCAGGGGAATCAAACTAGCTTTTTTTTATTTTTATCGGCAACGGTTAAGCGCTTGGCCTTCATCTCACCTGATAATAAGTAATGATAAGGCCGAAGATGGAAGCGCGCTTCACCCGGAATCCTCAACCACTGAGGAACTGGCTACCTTATCTCAAACTGTCGGAACACAATAATGCTATAAACATCGTTGTTATGGCGACAGACTTAGATAAGATGGTGGTAGCTAGCCAGGCGGAGTTAACAGCCCTACCACCAACCAAACCGAGCACACAAAGATGTAGCTGGGAATCAAACCCGGGATCTCTGGGTCTGAGACCGGCGGACCACACTTAACCACTAGACTACAGAGGCAGTTCAGGATATACCGGCGAGGGATTTTTAAATTACCTATTGAACTAAGGCAAGTTGTATGCCGCTTGCTCCAAGCCGATACATTTATCTGAGAGAGTTGATGATCCCAGTCGACAGCCGCTAAATGCTTTGAAACATTGTTGTGAAACCACAGTTTTACCTTTTTGTGACTCCACGTCGTAGGTATTATTTTATTCTCATGTGATCATCTCATGTCATGCAAGCACCGACACTCGTCAACAATAAGTCCAACAAGGAGGGCGCGTGACCTACGATATCTGGCATCCTGGTGGGCTGGTCTTCCAGTTGTGTCAGGTCTTGCGTCAGAGCGAAGGCATGAGCGACTCTACCAGCGTGATCAGTTTTGGAGGAGCTCAATCATGTTTCATGGTGGGCGTTGAAGTCCCCCAAAACCACCACCTCGTCGTTTGGGAATCGCTCCTGCGCGACATCAGTCACTCGACCGAGGTGGTCAAAAAGGCTGCTTGTGTTAGCATCTCCTGTGTGGGACCGATATAGACATGCAAAGACACGGCAACGGGAGCCGAATTCAATGCGCACCCAAAGGATGGGAAAGGAGGGGTCTTCCAAACAGTGCAGATGACGATAACAAATGTCAGCCCTCACGTACAGACATACTCCGGCTTTCGCGCGGAATTGCTCCTCAAGCTGATAGCCATGGTACCTTAAATAAGACGTGTCAGCAGGGCGACGAATTTGAGTCTCCGTCAGAAAAAGCAATGCAGGCCGCGCCGTCTCGAGGTGTTGGTGGACGGCGTTGAGGTAAAAATGGAGCCCACGGATGTTACTTCATCTCTAAAGCGTTCATGACTTCGGCAAGATCTCGAGCTGACACCAGAAGAACTGAAACTGCGTCGCGCGCCGGACGCGGACGAGGTGGACCTCAAACAGCGAATTGGTGGTGGGAGAGGAGGAAGCCGCTGTATTACCTGCATTCCATTAGGCACTGTCATTGGAAAAGGGTAAGGAAGGGACATGAACAAGGAGCCACTACTGTTGCGAAGAAATGAACAAAGCGCACCATTGGAAGAGCGTTGCAACCACAGCCGACACGCCGGACGGAAGAGCCCCCATACCCTCCCGGAAGTGGTCGCTGGGTCCCACCATTTCCGGTCACCAACCGGCACGAAAATCCACACCGAGATTATGCGCGACCTGGTGAGGCAGCCTCTTGAGGTGGTAAGCCCCGGTCGGGCTCCTGTACTATGCCGCGGGCGACCAGCGGCACCACCGTTTCTACGGGTCTCCCTGGCCGGCGTGTCGAGTTTCGTCTCCCGCTCAATGGTTCCACGGCACTTCTCTGGTTCACAGTTTGCAACAATAGCCGCTCCCCTGGCTCCGGTAGTGCGGCGCTGTTCCCGGAACGCGACCTGCGACGAGCACAGACCACTTGGCGGGCGTACACTACCGCACGGTGGTCGATAACCGAGCGAGCTAGGCTCTACCACCAATGCTCAATTAGCACCACCCAGGGGTCACATGTAGGGTCTCAAGGGTACACACCTACGGATGTGAGCATTGTTAACCCCCAAATTATTATTATTCTCTCTGCCGTTAATGCAACTCAACCAAACCCGACAGTCGCAACTAGTTCTCAAACAAAAACAATACAGAACTCAGATATACTTATAATAGTACAGACTCTTCACTCGCAACCCGTACTTCAAAACCCAACGGAGATGGCCGGCTTTCATCCTTCGACGGCAAGCCTTTGAACTGGCTGTCTTTCAAACGCGTGTTTGATGACACTAAAGCGTTGTACTCCGATTTCGAAAACTTGACAAGGATCGGAATTAGCCCACGTGGAACGGCGCGCGACGCAGTTTCAGTTCTTCTGGTGTCAGCTCGAGATCTTGCCGAAGTCATGAACGCTTTAGAGATGAAGTATGGAAGGTCAGAGTTAATTGTAATACAAGAGAGAGCTACGGTTCGGTCACTACCTAAATTGATCCGTGTCCCGTCCCGCTCTAATATAAATCATTCCTTAAATAAATTTGCTTGCAAAGTGCGTAATTCTGTAGAAATAATAAGGCTCCTTAATCAAGAGTGCTACTTACAGTCTCTTGAGTTATTTCAGATAATTTTGAGTAAGGTTACTTCTTTACAACGCAGCAGATAGACTGATTTCACCTCGGAACACTCTCTCCTCAGGGAAAGACTAAACTTAAAGTGCTAGCACAGTTTTTAGCTCGGGAGGTCAAGTTACAACTCAAGTTTTGTTTTATAAGATCCGATTTCTGCGAAGAGGTATGGTAAGGAGCACGCGGTCTTGTCTTTAGATAATACTAGCGGCCGCTTGCGGTTTCACCCGCGTGGTTCCCGTTCCCGTGAAAATATCGAAATAAAAAGTATCCTCTGTGTTAATCCAGGTTATAAACTATCTGTATGCCGAATTTCATCCAAATTCATATAGTAGTTTTTACGTGAAAGAGTAACAAACATCCATCCATACTTACAAATTTTTGCGTTTCGCTCCCGGTTTCACCCGCGTGGTTCCCGTTCCCGTGGGAATATCGGAATAAAAAGTATTCTATGTGTTAGTCCAGGTTATAAACTATCTGTTTGCCGAATTTCATACAAATCCATTCAGTAGTTTTTACGTGAAAGAGTGACAAACATACACATTTACAAACTTTCGCCTTTATTATATTAGTGTGATACAAGATGCTGTAAGGGTTATAAATACAAAGCACATCATCATCATCATATAACAAGCCTGGAATTTCATCATCAAATATACACAGGCCTGCAAAAATAACAACTTGACATAATACATGATCAAACGAACTTCACAAGTGAAATTCGATCAGTATTATATGAATACGCTTCATTCGAAGATATAATTTAACTATGTAGTACTTTTAGCCTACAAGGCAACTTCGCACATATTAAGAAATGGTCTTTGACCTACTTAAAAAAAAAGTTCGCTGTCAAACCTCGCGCCTGCACAGCGCCGTCTGCGCGCCTCGTCATTCTTCAGAGACCATACCAAAACTTACTATAATGAGATGGGTGGGAGGGAGATTATATCTTCGAATGAAGCGTATTCATATAATACTGATCGAATTTCACTTGTGAAGTTCGTTTGATCATGTATTATATTTCATCGCTTTATTCTTCGATATAATTTAACTATGTAGATGTTTAGAGCTTAAAGTTTTGGTACCTTATGTTAGAGACAGAATTAAAAAATACAATATTTTTAATCACTTTCAGTCTTTTATTAATAAAAAATATCATTTGTGAGTACGGGATCTCAATCAAAACAACAATAAACCTAGGTTTGCTTAGCTATCTTAATTAGGTACTTAACTATTTCCTAGACAAACAGCTTTTGCAAAGTTTCCCACGTCTGTAATCTGACGGTGGTAAAACTTTGCAAAAGTTTTAGATGATTTAGTCCAGCCTGCCATTTTTCTAATAGTATCAACAGACACTCCTGCAGCTTTAGCGGCAGAAGTGGACGCGTGCCGTGTGCTATGAGCACTGAATGTCGACGTGTCCACTCCACTGCTGGCCAGAACTTGTTTGATCTATCTGCTGATGGATTGAGTCGTGGCTGGTTTATGGGGTGACTTAAACGTCAGTAAAAGGTTTTGTGATTCGCCAATTCTTAAATGCTTTGTAATAGATAAGTAATCTTTTAAAGTAGTTGCAAGGCATATGCTATTATTTTCTGTAAATAAGGCAAAAATAGAACTGGCTGATCACGTCCTGGTGCTGAAGTTTTAATTACATCTGAGATAATAATATTGACTCCATCTTTGCCTATTTTTATGTTATTAACTTTTATAAGGCTGAACGTTTGAACTCTATGTCTTGTACACAAAGCTAAGAGAATAACTAATTTTTTAGTCAGTCTTTCAATCGAAATTTGATTGTTGGGAAACCAATCTGCGATATAGTTCAACACTATTTGTGGCTCCCAAGTAGAACTTTACTTAGGGTTGACAGGACGTAATTTATACGCTCCTTTAAGTAATCGCTTTATTTGTTCTTGTGAGCCAATATCATTTCCTAGCAGCAATGATAAGGCAGATCGATGACTATTCAACGTTCCGTAAGAGGAGTTTTTGTAAAACTGTTCGGTTAAAAACAAAGAAACTACTGTTACTGAGGCGATGTATGGGTCAAAATTATTACCTTTACAAAAATTCCACCACAGTTTATAAGTGACATTGTATTGCTTTAGGGTGTTTTTTAAAACTGAAGCAAGCATTAACTCTAGCGATTCAATGGGTGAACCTCGCCTTGTGAACGCGACCCTGAGAGCGTCGCTGCTGCCAGGATATGCTGATTCATTCGTTGTCGACTCCTGGAAGAGGAAATGACAACATCTTTAATCGGGTCTAGATACAATACATCGGAAACAATAAGGCTTTGCAAAAGCGGGAACCATGGTTGAGAAGGCCATAATGGATAAACTAATATGCCTTCTGCTTTGTCGTTAATTATTTTATTAAAACATTTTAAAATAATTGAAAACGTAGGAAAACAATAGAAGTACCAAGGGTTCCAGTTAAGTGTAAATGCATCTACAGTGAATGCTTCTGGGTCGCGTTTTCACGAAACATACAGTTCACATTTGGCATTGGTGCGAGAGGCGAAAAGGTCAATATCTGGCTGTCCTAGTTTTTGAGAAATTTTTTGAAAAGCTGACCGATTGAGTTCTATTTCAGTATCTGGATTAATACGCCGTGATTCTTGATCGGCTTCAATATTATCCTTAGTGTTAATATAGGAAGCATATAGCCATATTTTTCTCTCTTCGCACCACTGCCAAATAGTCCTAGCCAAATTATTCAAATGTGGGAATCTAACCCCTTCCATGCGATTTATATAACTAATTGCTGTAACATTATCGATACGTAACAAAATTGTACAATTAGATTTGTCATAAGCGAAGCATTTTAAGCCAAAGAACGCTGCCAAAAGTTCTAAGTAGTTTATATGGAAACACTTTTCATGAGGTTTCCATTTACCATTGGCTCGTATCTCGTTAGCGTAAGCACCCCATCCTGTACGAGATGCGTCTGTAAAAATCTCAATATCAAATTCTAACGGTCCCATAGGACAACTAGCAACCTCAACATTATTCATCCACCAATATAAGTCATGTACATATTTGAAAATTTTATTTTCGTATCATAAGAATAAGAATTTTGAAGTGCTAGTAGTTATTCCCGTTCTAGTTGCTTGGTGTACAGCCAGCCATAGCGGACGGCTGGGCATACTGCTACGAGAACTCCTATAAGATGTGCATAGTCTCTTAAGGGGCGTTTGGGTAATAAGGAAAACTGATTTGTCAATCTTACTATGTTAATGTGTTTATCATCGGGTAATGATAAAGACATTTTAACGGCATCGTAAATAAACCCTAAATATTTACAAGGTTGTTGTGGCTCAAGACAACTTTTATCATAATTTACTACGAATCCAAGACATTCTAGTAGATGTAACGTTTTTCTTACGTTTGACAAACATTCTGTATATGTTTTCCGAATGCACAAGATGTCGTCTAAATATATAACTGAACTGAATCCCTGAAGTTTTAAATGAGAAATGACCTCTTTCATCAATTTTGTGAAGATTCTAGGTGCCGCACTCAAACCATAAGGCATAGCATTAAATTCATAAGTGATATTCTCAAATTGAAATCGTAAATACTTACGATGTGAAGGTAAAATCGAAACAGATAAATAAGATTCTTTCAAATCAATGGTGGCCAAGTAGCCACCTTTTGGTATTAATTTTGAGGCAGTGCGGTAATCCTCCATTTTAAAATGAAGTTTTTGAACGAATTTATTAAATGGTTTCAAATTCAAGATAAATCTAAAACCCCCATTAGACTTTGGGGTTAGAAATTTGTTTGATATAAATTGTTCAGGATCTTGCTGACATTCTGATATAGCTCCAAGACTTAATAAGTTTTGAATGGCTGTAGCCATATTTAATTGATCTGTCGGTGACAAATTGTTTTTTGGAACCTGAGACTGAATAACCTCACTAACTAGTGGGATGGGAAAACCAAATTTGATCCATTTCAATATCACGCGATTTTTTGTTAACTTAGTCCAACAAGAATAATAATGTTGTAGTTTGCCAGCATGTACCTGCGTTAATGACGCGTTTGAGCACGATATTGTTTGTAACTCGATGACCTCGACTGGTTGAAAGCAGGTTGTGTCCTGCGCGTTGCTTGGGTCGTCCTCTGCGCCGCTCTACGCCCCCCCCTGTTCGACGACTGGAACCGAGGAGGCGCCGTCCAGTTTCCCTGAAAGCGATGGCGCGTCGCAGATTGATTATGTGATGTAGAAGGAGCAGAGCCCTTTTGAATCGGCCCTGTCTTCTTAATCTGTAGGCCTTGTTTTTCTATAGCCTTCGAAGCCTTAATTTTATCAGCAAGTTTTGCTCCAAAGAGAAACTCATCCCGTTTGACATCTTGAATCACACTCAGAAATGTTTTATCTAGCAAAGGAGTTATTGCTTTAATTCTACTTTGCGTTTCAGATGAGTGTAGATCCGTCAATATACGGCAGGCATCCGACAAGATTTTAATTGCTTGAATTTTGGTGGACTTTTCGTCGTTAGTGAGAAGCAGACTAAGAGCTCTGCTGACAGCTGTGATGCCTGAACCAAGCTGTTGCTGCCCGCTTTCAATTTTCTTGTCTCTGGCTTTCGAACCATCATTCACGGCCGCCATTATTTCCGGGTTCAAATTTGGTGCTCGTAACTGCTTGCAGTTTTCCGGTACCACGTAATCCTTAAGAAGTTTATCTTTAACTTCTTTGTTTAAGCCCTTACGGAGAATAGGCAACCATCTTTGCGCCAAGTCAGGGTGTATATTTTCTCCGTACACCGAAGCGTCTTCACCAGTGTCGCCAAGTGCCGATAATAACTCAGAGTCTAGCTCTGGTAGAGTTTCCGTGTCTTTTAGTTCCATGACATAGGATGGTGTCGGTGGCGACGTTTCATCTTCATGAGAAGGCAATATTTCTGTGACGGATTCCGGCACAATGTTATCATTTTCTTAAATCGGTTGCGTCGGCGTCGGTTCATTATCGATTCGAGCCGGTAAACCAAGTTCTATAACAAATAATTTTATTTGTTAATATAGAAATCGAATTGAAAAATAAATTTTATGCCAATAGATTTATAGCAGGCTCAATAAATATAAAACAAATAGGTTTTTCACTAATGGCTTAGTAGCATAGCAATATTTTACTTAAATACTCACTTTGAATTGTTCAAAAACAAAGTACATAACATACCTGAGTTGTTTTCAGAATCCGACGAAGAATAGGCAATGACTCGACGCTGTTTTTTATGTTTTTTCTCTTGTAACCTTTTTAACTTTGCACTATAATAGTCTATTTTATCTTGTGCACTACGTTTAGGCATTTTTATTACTTTGAAAATAAAAAAATATTAAATGTGGGTAAGTCAAACTTCTGCGCTAGCGAACTGCGTGCGTTCGTTGCCTAGCACGAAAAAAGAATGACGAGGCGCGCAGACGGCGCTGTGCAGGCGCGGGGTTTGACAGCGAACTTTTTTTTTAAGTAGGTCAAAGACCATCTCTTAATATGTGCGAAGTTGCCTTGTAGGCTAAAAGTACTACATAGTCAAATTATATCGAAGAATGAAGCGATGAAATATAATCAACCATGTTACTACTTCCGATGACCCTGAATTTTCGGAAGTTGATAATTTAGATACACTTAACTCGATTATTCAAAATTATTATAAATTACATATTCTTGATATCAGTAAGAAGGAATGCCTCAGTAAATACGATGCTAAGGCGTTAAAAATCCTTGGGAGTTACCTTGGACGAGAATGCACAAACCTGGGTTTTGCTAACATTAAACTCGACCAGGTTTTTAGATCCCTACTGAGAGACACGATCGAGAGTCAGGTTCAGTTTGGCAACCAGTTCTTGCCTTTTCACCATGATATCGGCTTGCATTGCCGCAGGATGTCCCAAGTACCGTACCTATACCACCACCTATACCATTATTAATAAATAAAACATATTCTGTTATAATATTAAAAAGCATGTGCAATTACCAAAAAAAGTAGGTCAATAACTATTTTTTTATTTATTTTGAATAAATTAGTTTAAAATTATTTTCTTGTCTAAGACAGGTTCGTAAGAAGAAACAATGCTGAAGATATCCCGGCTTACCAGGCAGGCTTGGCGAGGCATTAGAAAAAATAAAAACCAAAACAAGTCTTTGAGTTGTCTTTGAGAAGTTTTATCATCGTCGTTGAATTCCTGTTTAGCACTAAGAGCTTATTCCAGATGACGATGAGCTTACTGATGCCATGACTGACATGTTTTGTTAAATGATGAAACTGAACCTTCTGAGGATGAAAATCATCATGAAGAAACATGTCATTACAGAAGTTTAATTTTTTTATAAGTATAATTTTATATTTTAGTACCGGCCGTCCGCGACTACTACGTCCGCGTGGATCCCGTACCCGTACTGAAAAAATTTTCTTATATAAAAACCTTGGCCAGAAAATATTGCAAAAAAAAGAATTAGCCAGATAGTGCAACCGTTCTGAAGTGATAATTTTATTAATATACATTTTTAAAGTGGCCAATATCTGACTATGATCTCATGGCCAATTACTGTAATAATATGGCCAATTACTGTAATAATATGGCCAATTACTGTGATTTTATGTTTTATATTTTTAAGTTATATTTATTCATTAAAAGTATGTGTGGGGTGTCTTAACTATTAAATATATTAACATAAAACCAGACGCGATAACTTTTATTTATTTCTAATTGATAGTTTTATTTTTAATTGAAGTTTTCGATCCTTAGGTTGCTTAAGTGGCCAATAAGCCTGCCTCTAGGCTCGTCAGACCACTGCTTGGTCATTGCCACAGCACCGCACAACGTTGGTCCACCGAAAACGGTGGAGACCAAGCGTCGTCTGTGGCACTACTCGTCGGCGGATTGGGACGGACTGCGTGATTACTTTGCATCCGTCTCATGGGGCCAGAGCTGCTTTCTTGGCAAGCACCTATCGGAGTGCGCTTCTGCCATCGCTGATGAGATCTTGTTGGGTATGGAATATTATATTCCAATATTCCATACCCAACAAGATCTCATCAGGTGGTTCAATCGCGAATGCGCCAAATGAATGCAAGCAGGCGGCGGCGTATCGTGCTTGAACGAAGGCTTGCGCTCTGAATGACCCTAGTACCGGCTCCTTGAAGGCGGCCTACAACAAGGCCTCCAAGTCTAACAAGAGGACTTTCGCAGGAGCGGATGCACAAAGAGTGGCAAGGGTGGGTCGGGAGTTGATCTCGCACCCTACGGGTAGCCGTAGCTATTGGCGGCTCGCTAAGGCCGTGCAGGCGGAGATGCTGAGGTTACAGCCTCCCTTGAGGACCGCCAGCTGCGTAGAGACATTGCTTCTCTCAGTGTCTTCTACCGGAACTATTACGGAGAGTGTTCTGAAGAACTTTTTGATCTTATCCCGCCCTCTCCTTTCCTCTCCCGGGCTACACGTGCTGGTCTTAGGAACCACCATCATACTGTACAGACTATCAGTACTCGTACCAAAAAATTTGGCAAGTCGTTCCTCTGTAAGACCATTCGGCTTTCGAATTCTTTGCCGGTGCATGTGTTTCCCAGCTCCTACAGTCCCGGGTCTTTTAAGCGGGGCGTGAAACGGCATTTATGCTATATTAGAAAAAATAAAAACCAAAACAAGTCTTTGAGAAGTTTTAACATCGTCGTTGAATTCCTGTTTAGCACTAAGAGCTTATTCCAGATGACGATGAGCTTACTGATGCCATGACTGACATGTTTTGTTAAATGATGAATCTGAACCTTCTGAGGATGAAAATCATCATGAAGACATGTTTAGTCATTACAGACGTTTAATTTTTTCATAAGTATAATTTTATATTTTAGTAGCGGCCCGCCCGCGCCTACTA
This sequence comes from Scoparia ambigualis, assembly GCA_963921215.1. Taxonomy (NCBI): domain Eukaryota; kingdom Metazoa; phylum Arthropoda; class Insecta; order Lepidoptera; family Crambidae; genus Scoparia; species Scoparia ambigualis. The sequence goes on along the minus strand of OY992522.1, from coordinate 22,633,746 downwards.
CGTCCGCGTGGATCCCGTACCCGTAGGTACTGACCAAATTTTCTTATATACAAACCTTGGGCAGAAAATATTGCAAACACAACAAAAAAAGAATTAGCCAGATAGTGCAGCCGCTCTGAAGTGATAATTTTATTAATATACATTTTTAAAGTGGCCAATAACTGACTATGATCTCATGGCCAATTACTGTAATAATATGGCCAATTACTGTGATTTTATGTTTTATGTTTTTAAGTTAATTTTATTCATTAAAAGTGTGTGTGTGGGGTGTCTTAACTATTAAATATATTAACATAAAACCAGGCGCGATAAATTTTATTTATTTCTAATTGATAGTTTTATTTTTAATTGAAGTTTTTGATCCTTAGGTTGCTTAAGTGGCCAATAACTAATATAGTTATTGGCCACTTAAGCAAAAAAAAAACAATCGGAAATAGGGGAAACGGTTCCCTATTTCCGATTGCTTTTTTTTGTACTTTTTGCAAATAAAACTTTATCTTAATAAATAAAGAATAAAAAAACTCTGTTATTTAAGTAATTTTGGTTAAACAAAGTTGCATAATGTATTAAAAAATAACACAAAAACGTCTCTAAGATATTTCATTAGATATTATTATCATTATACAGAACTCTTTTGATATTTTGATTAATGTTTTTTATACATATTTTGTCTTCTTGTTATTGAATGTCAAGGTTGTCGCTGTTATTCCTCAATGAATGGCTGTTTTCTTAAACATTTCTTTTTCGCTATCGATAACATTTGTGGTCCTTCGACAATTCTTTTGAACTATCCCTGTTTTAAATTCAGTTTTCGTCCATTTCATTATTTTTCTTTAAAAGTTTTCCTTCAATGGTTGAAACAAGGAATCAAGCTAGAGTGCGGCAAAGTGAAAACAATCGGAGTAGAAGTGTCAACATGAGCGATCCAATGACATCCACAACCGGTGTTGCTCCGGTTACGAGTTCTCCTTCTAATGCTTTTGCAAGTTCTAGGTATTCCCGTTCTTCGGCTACGATTCGTGCCCAAAAGAGGTCATTCCCATTAGGGCAGATCCTCATAAGGACAAATTCTCAAAAGGACAGATTCTCAAAAGGACAGCAGCAGGACACGTAAGCAATAAAGAGAAAAATCAATATTATTATTATCTAAAGCGAAAAAATTAGGTTTATATTATTTAGAGAAAATAATAATAATAAACAGTAAATATAAAATTTAAATTACAATTAATGAAATAATTTAAAAAAATATTTTTTTAATTTAATTATTGTTATTTAAGTAAGTAATTTTGTTAAAAAAAATTTTTGGGTTGGTTTTTAAATCGAGTCGCCTGAATTTGAAGAAACTAACACTGTGGAGGGGTCTAAGTGGTTTTTAAATAAAGGATTATTAACATTTAAGCTGCCGCCGTTGCGTTAAAATATTAAAAAAACCACTTGAAAGTTTTGTCAAAACCGGCTATAATCACGAAAAATGACACGTTTTTAAGTTACATAGTAACAGGTTAGGTTAGTATGTTTACCAAAAACACGCGGCCCGAGCAAGCGAAGCGAGCGTGCCGCGGGAGCGGCCGGCGAAGCGCCAAAAACGACGTTTTTGTAAAAAATGTTAAAAATTAACATAACTTAAAAATTACTTGTCCGCGGCAGGAGGAGTTAGTGGGGGGTGCTCCTCCCTCCTCCCCATCCCCTACCCCCCCCAATTCAGGCGACTCGATTCAAAAGTTTTACCTTTTTTTTTCGTTAAACCTATTAATGTATTTTATCAGTTATCCAAGTAGGTACAAGCTGGCAGGTTAGTTAAGGAAAAATACTAATTTATAATGTGGAAACGGTGTGCGAGTTATTTTCTTCTATTAATTTGTGTGTGCACCTGTACCATTTTCGGCTTTTTGACAATCTGTCATTTTGGGAATCTGTCCATTCCATATGAGAATCTGTCCTTATGAGAATGACCCCCCAAAAGCTTGCGCTGCAAGCGGCACGGAAACTTGCCGAAGCGGAACGTTCAGCGGCAGTGGCAGCCGCAGTTGCAGCCAACGTTGAACGAAAAGCTGCAGACCTCGAGCTGGAAGCACAACTTGCAGCTCTTGATATTGAAAGTGTTGGAAGTCGGAAAAGCTCGCGGATATCAATCCACATTTGGTTAGCCACAGTTAATAATCCTCCTCAAGACGCCACGATAGAACCCACAACTCTTGGGTCTAAGGGTTATAAAAACACTATTGGGTGTGATGGTATGAGCTCAGTAGAGCCTTTTTTTTATATTGACTCGTCATAGTGACTGCATCCTGCCTGATGGTAAGCAGCCGATGCAGTCCAAAATAATGAGAGCGCTCCCCACCGTGGAATATGCACGATAACGAGCGCTCCCATTCATGACGGCCTGCATAAATGCCGTTTCACGCCCCGCTTAAAAGACCCGGGACTGTAGGAGCTGGGAAACACATGCGCCGGCAAAGAATTCGAAAGCCGAATGGTCTTACAGAGGAACGACTTGCCAAATTTTTTGGTACGAGTACTGATAGTCTGTACAGTATGATGGTGGTTCCTAAGACCAGCACGTGTAGCCCGGGAGAGGAAAGGAGAGGGCGGGATAAGATCAAAAAGTTCTTCAGAACACTCTCCGTAATAGTTCCGGTAGAAGACACTGAGAGAAGCAATGTCTCTACGCAGCTGGCGGTCCTCAAGGGAGGCTGTAACCTCAGCATCTCCGCCTGCACGGCCTTAGCGAGCCGCCAATAGCTACGGCTACCCGTAGGGTGCGAGATCAACTCCCGACCCACCCTTGCCACTCTTTGTGCATCCGCTCCTGCGAAAGTCCTCTTGTTAGACTTGGAGGCCTTGTTGTAGGCCGCCTTCAAGGAGCCGGTACTAGGGTCATTCAGAGCGCAAGCCTTCGTTCAAGCACGATACGCCGCCGCCTGCTTGCATTCATTTGGCGCATTCGCGATTGAACCACCTGATGAGATCTTGTTGGGTATGGAATATTATATTCCAATATTCCATACCCACCACCACCACCTGATGAGATCTTGTTGGGTATGGAATATTATATTCTAGCTCCTTGAAGGCGGCCTACAACAAGGCCTCCAAGTCTAACAAGAGGACTTTCGCAGGAGCGGATGCACAAAGAGTGGCAAGGGTGGGTCGGGAGTTGATCTCGCACCCTACGGGTAGCCGTAGCTATTGGCGGCTCGCTAAGGCCGTGCAGGCGGAGATGCTGAGGTTACAGCCTCCCTTGAGGACCGCCAGCTGCGTAGAGACATTGCTTCTCTCAGTGTCTTCTACCGGAACTATTACGGAGAGTGTTCTGAAGAACTTTTTGATCTTATCCCGCCCTCTCCTTTCCTCTCCCGGGCTACACGTGCTGGTCTTAGGAACCACCATCATACTGTACAGACTATCAGTACTCGTACCAAAAAATTTGGCAAGTCGTTCCTCTGTAAGACCATTCGGCTTTCGAATTCTTTGCCGGCGCATGTGTTTCCCAGCTCCTACAGTCCCGGGTCTTTTAAGCGGGGCGTGAAACGGCATTTATGCAGGCCGTCATGAATGGGAGCGCTCGTTATCGTGCATATTCCACGGTGGGGAGCGCTCTCATTATTTTGGACTGCATCGGCTGCTTACCATCAGGCAGGATGCAGTCACTATGACGAGTCAATATAAAAAAAGGCTCTACTGAGCTCATACCATCACACCCAATAGTGTTTTTATAACCCTTAGACCCAAGAGTTGTGGGTTCTATCGTGGCGTCTTGAGGAGGATTATTAACTGTGGCTAACCAAATGTGGATTGATATCCGCGAGCTTTTCCGACTTCCAACACTTTCAATATCAAGAGCTGCAAGTTGTGCTTCCAGCTCGAGGTCTGCAGCTTTTCGTTCAACGTTGGCTGCAACTGCGGCTGCCACTGCCGCTGAACGTTCCGCTTCGGCAAGTTTCCGTGCCGCTTGCAGCGCAAGCTTTTGGGGGGTCATTCTCTTATGGACAGATTCTCATATGGAATGGACAGATTCCCAAAATGACAGATTGTCAAAAAGCCGAAAATGGTACAGGTGCACACACAAATTAATAGAAGAAAATAACTCGCACACCGTTTCCACATTATAAATTAGTATTTTTCCTTAACTAACCTGCCAGCTTGTACCTACTTGGATAACTGATAAAATACATTAATAGGTTTAACGAAAAAAAAAGGTAAAACTTTTGAATCGAGTCGCCTGAATTGGGGGGGGTAGGGGATGGGGAGGAGGGAGGAGCACCCCCCACTAACTCCTCCTGCCGCGGACAAGTAATTTTTAAGTTATGTTAATTTTTAACATTTTTTACAAAAACGTCGTTTTTGGCGCTTCGCCGGCCGCTCCCGCGGCACGCTCGCTTCGCTTGCTCGGGCCGCGCGTTTTTGGTAAACATACTAACCTAACCTGTTACTATGTAACTTAAAAACGTGTCATTTTTCGTGATTATAGCCGGTTTTGACAAAACTTTCAAGTGGTTTTTTTAATATTTTAACGCAACGGCGGCAGCTTAAATGTTAATAATCCTTTATTTAAAAACCACTTAGACCCCTCCACAGTGTTAGTTTCTTCAAATTCAGGCGACTCGATTTAAAAACCAACCCAAAAATTTTTTTTAACAAAATTACTTACTTAAATAACAATAATTAAATTAAAAAAATATTTTTTTAATTTATTTCATTAATTGTAATTTAAATTTTATATTTACTGTTTATTATTATTATTTTCTCTAAATAATATAAACCTAATTTTTTCGCTTTAGATAATAATAATATTGATTTTTCTCTTTATTGCTTACGTGTCCTGCTGCTGTCCTTTTGAGAATCTGTCCTTTTGAGAATTTGTCCTTATGAGGATCTGCCCTAATGGGAATGACCTCTTTTGGGTACGAATCGTAGCCGAAGAACGGGAATACCTAGAACTTGCAAAAGCATTAGAAGGAGAACTCGTAACCGGAGCAACACCGGTTGTGGATGTCATTGGATCGCTCATGTTGACACTTCTACTCCGATTGTTTTCACTTTGCCGCACTCTAGCTTGATTCCTTGTTTCAACCATTGAAGGAAAATTTTTAAAGAAAAATAATGAAATGGACGAAAACTGAATTTAAAACAGGGATAGTTCAAAAGAATTGTCGAAGGACCACAAATGTTATCGATAGCGAAAAAGAAATGTTTAAGAAAACAACCATTCATTGAGGAATAACAGCGACAACCTTGACATTCAATAACAAGAAGACAAAATATGTATAAAAAACATTAATCAAAATATGAAAAGAGTTCTGTATAATGATAATAATATCTAATGAAATATCTTAGAGACGTTTTTGTGTTATTTTTTAATACATTATGCAACTTTGTTTAACCAAAATTACTTAAATAACAGAGTTTTTTTATTCTTTATTTATTAAGATAAAGTTTTATTTGCAAAAAGTACAAAAAAAAGCAATCGGAAATAGGGAACCGTTTCCCCTATTTCCGATTGTTTTTTTTTTGCTTAAGTGGCCAATAACTATATAAGTTATTGGCCACTTAAGCAACCTAAGGATCGAAAACTTCAATTAAAAATAAAACTATCAATTAGAAATAAATAAAATTTATCGCGCCTGGTTTTATGTTAATATATTTAATAGTTAAGACACCCCACACACACACTTTTAATGAATAAAATTAACTTAAAAACATAAAACATAAAATCACAGTAATTGGCCATATTATTACAGTAATTGGCCATGAGATCATAGTCAGTTATTGGCCACTTTAAAAATGTATATTAATAAAATTATCACTTCAGAGCGGCTGCACTATCTGGCTAATTCTTTTTTTGTTGTGTTTGCAATATTTTCTGGCCAAGGTTTGTATATAAGAAAATTTGGTCAGTACCTACGGGTACGGGATCCACGCGGACGTAGTAGGCGCGGGCGGGCCGCTACTAAAATATAAAATTATACTTATGAAAAAATTAAACGTCTGTAATGACTAAACATGTCTTCATGATGATTTTCATCCTCAGAAGGTTCAGATTCATCATTTAACAAAACATGTCAGTCATGGCATCAGTAAGCTCATCGTCATCTGGAATAAGCTCTTAGTGCTAAACAGGAATTCAACGACGATGTTAAAACTTCTCAAAGACAACTCAAAGACTTGTTTTGGTTTTTATTTTTTCTAATGCCTCGCCAAGCCTGCCTTGGTAAGCCGGGATATCTTCAGCATTATTTCTTCTTACGAACCTGTCTTAGACAAGAAAATAATTTTAAACTAATTTATTCAAAATAAATAAAAAAATAGTTATTGACCTTCTTTTTCTATGGGATAGCTGACCAACGAGACAGTTATTGCCTAGGCCATTAACTGTTTATATATTTTTTTAATTTCTGGTAATTTCACATGCTTTTTAATATTATATAAGAAGATGTTTTATTTATTAATAACGCTATTAATTGAGTTTTTATTAAAATACAGTAATTGGCATAAGAGGCCAATAACTAAAAGTTATTCTTTATTTTTGACAGTTATTGGCCACACCATAATATCGTAGTTAAAGAAAATTAGGTTATTACACCTTAAATCTGTTTCTAACGCATAACAACTACATATTTTATATAATTTCAAAAGCTGTTCTACAATACATACTTTTCAAAACATCTTGTTAAAAAATTTTCAGTCTTAAGATTTTTTTAAGAAACTTACCTATTTTTGTTCCCGATGCAAAAAAATCACACATTGGAAAAGAAACAATCCACCTAGCCAAATTTAGTTAAAAGTTTTTGAGAGGTAACAAAAGTGTTGCCGTTGTTCTCGTTTCAAATCTACCATTTGTCCAAGGCTTTGCTAGTTTTTTAACATCAAAGTTGAAATGGCCAATAACTGTATAGTGGCCAACAACTATACCGTTTCCCCTATTTAGAAAGTATATACATAGGGTTAATCAGAGATTAGCCAATAAGGACAGCAAAATTAGTGCTCCACCATAGTCCACTTTTCCCGAAAGCGACTTCACATGTCCTCAGCGTAACGGGTGGTGAGCCCATCGCCGCACTATGCTGTTGGATGTATTGCAGTCTTTAGTCCGTTAGTCGCCTTTTACGACACCCAAGGGAAAAGAGGGGGTGGCAGTATTCTTTCACCGCTACGTGACACGGTTAGAGATTACGATACTCATAGGTAAGTTGAATTGTCAAAATGTGAAAAATGCTTTTGAATATGTATTTAAATTACATAGACAAAGATTTGTCGAACGTTTACTCAATAAATTTTGCAATAATTTCTAAAGCAACGACATAAACATTTATGTGACACAGTTCTAAAGTGCTTAGTGACTTTCCTACTGATCCTACTAACCAACATGTAACTTGACAAGCTTAGTGTTAAGCCTTTGCTACACAGAACGCGTGAACAGATACATTGGCTCAACTTCTAAAGATCGGTATTTATAAACCTAGCGAAACTAGCGAACTAGCGAAACCGTCTGTTATCTGACAACGACTATACTTATTATAATTTCAACTGTTTTTTTTATTTACAAATTTGTAGAAACCTAATCAAATGTACGTCAACGTTTAAATGGAAAAGAAAACTTCTTATCAGTGCATTCCCGACAAAGTGGCTGTGTTCGCGGGATGGTATTTTTGTACTACGAGCGCATTTATTGTGTTAAGTCTTTTGCTTCTTTTGACAAGATCGGTCCATCTGATTAGATATAGGTGCGACAGCGACGATATCCTTCTATCTGTCCTAAGACAGCAAGACTTTCATTTGAGGTGGTAAAAAAAACCTCTTTGTCGTTTCTAATTGCATAATCAAATATAAGAAAGTTTATTGCTCCTGCTCATTAATCTGCTTTGTTTTCTCTATTGAAATTAACTTTTCAGTGTTTAGTTTATTTCTATTAAGTTTCATACTTGGGATAAATCACCAAAAAAAAATATTTGGACCAGGTTTGCAAGCGCGTTCTATGTAGCTTAGCCTTAATACCAGTTGCCTCCGCCGATTTCGCAACCCTGACTTATGGCAGTAAGCTCGCTGATATGTCTGCCTGAGTTATGGCCCGACTGGTTTCATTCAGACCTCCCATTCATGCACACAGCCTTTGGGATTACTAAAGCGACTACCTATCTAGACTTGAAAGCACCTACGCTGTCTATTGTAACGTAATAAAATAGGGGCGTAGTGAAATTATAGTCTGAGTTAAAGAAGGTTTATGTGCTAACAGCAGAATACTGAATGTATTTTCTTGTAGTTAAAATGTAGGTTTCTGACATAAATTGGATAATTTCAAAGTTTTTTTTATCTTATTTTAAATTTAATTAAACTTATTTTTCTATTCTGATATATTTTAGTTATTAAAGATTAATGATCTATAATTGTCGTAATATTAGTTAGCCGTAATATAATAGTCGTAATTATAATAGATACATATATTATAATTACGACTATTGTCCCCGAAGGGTTAGTCAGAGATTAGGCAATGAGGACCGCAAAAGCAGTCCTCTGCCATAGTTCACTTTTCACCAAATAGCGATTGCACATGTGCTCAGCGTGACAGGTGGTGAGCCCATCGCCGCTCTATGCTGCTGGATGTATGTGCAGTCTTAAGTCCGTTAATCGCTTTTTACAACACCCAAGGGAAGAGAGGGGGTGGTAGTATTCTTTTGCCAAAAAGCGGGAGCAGCTAGCTTTAAAAAAAAAAAAAAAAATAAAAAAAAAGTATTCTTTTACCGATACGCGACACGGTTTAAAGATGATTAAATTTTCTGTATAAACCGACACAACGCAACCCACGGTAGCGGGTTCGAACTCCGGTAGGGGCAAATGTTTGTGTGGTGAGCACGAGCATTTGTGACCGAGTCATGAATGTTTATTAGTATTTATGTATGTATATCCGTTTTTCAGTCCCTCAGTTCAGGTGACTGCTTAACTGATATGCTTAGTTTGAGGCTGAATGATTGGTGTAACAGTTGTGACATTTATTATTTACTAGCGGCCGCTCGCGGTTTTACCCGCGCGGTTGCCGTTGTGGGAATATCAAGATAAAAAGTATCCTATGTGTTAATCCAGGTTATAAACTATCTGTATGCCAAATTTCATCCAAATCCATTCAGTAGTTTTTACGTGAAAGAGAAACAAACATACACACTCACAAACTTTCGCCTTTATAATATTAGAGTGATTAGGATTACATTTTTACGATGAGAAAATACCTACCTACTAAATCAGCCAATACACATTTGATATGAACATTTTCCTCACCACATAAATTGCCTTTAGTCTCATTGATCTGTTTAATTATTGTAGTACAAACAATGTAAGATGTTGAATTAAACAAATTCTCATATATAACTCGGTACATTTATTTTTAAATCCATAACGATATGTTATCACATTAAAGTTGCAAAACTTTGCAGATAATTGTATAAATGTATTAGGCAAGGTAGTAGATTTTCAATTATATATATAATGGATTCCATTAAAAAAATAAAACACATCCAAGATATTTAAGTGCTCAAATCTGTGCAATATAAATTTTACTTTGGGTAATGTTACATTTGCGGGCGATTCTACGAGTATAGGGCGGAGCTCGAAGCGACTAAAGATTTTGTTACTGGTTGTAAAACTTTATTTCTTTATGTATTTTTATTATTTTATACGTTAAGCTATCAACATCGCGGCGACTTTAATTATACGTTTGCAGAAAACAGAGAGACTACGTTTTTAAAAACACTGGTATAAGTAGGTATTTGTCTTCTCAACTTTTTAAACATTTAAAAAAATTTTAGGTACTGTAAATTTGTGAAAACGTCATTTATTAAAAAAAACCTATAACTCTCAAAACGTGGACTAAGTGAAGCCTGGTTTACAATTGATTCTTTCTCAATTATGAAAACAAATAAAAACAGAAACAACAGTAGTTAAAGCATTTTTAACTTTAGTTTACTTTGTTTTACTTTTGCTGGCAAACATTACCACTGATGAAACCAGGCTTAATTTTTGTTTGAGCTCTATGTTTCATTAATGAATGCCATTAAGAATCGAAAGCAAATTACAATTAGGTATCCAATAGATGTGTTGTAGCTACGTATTATACATAGTCATGTAAAAACTCGTGTTACACACCGTCGCAAAATCATTGTGGCGCGAACACACAAGAGCCCTAAAACTTTTGTGTGCGTATGCGCTTTGTTGCCTAGAGGTGGTCGCGTCACTTTAACATACATCGGGCGCAATAAAACCTTATATATTGTAGCAAAGCCGTGAGCAATCGAACCTTGTTTATAGCCCGCTACAACAATAACATTGTTATTTTAATTTTTTACCAACAATAAATAAGTTTTGTTCTTCCTGCAATAAAATGTGTCTTGACCTTAATGAATAACTATTTTTATCGTTGCGCTTTTGAATAAGCATTTAAATAAGGGAACAGTTGGAATGTCTGGTTCCGAGATTCTGATATTCTTGGCTGATCCACGTGAGGTGATATGCCCACGAACACAGAGATATGTAGATTCGAGCCCTTTGTTTAAGGCTATGAGAAATTTATATTATAATTAGGAGATTGCTATTACTTAGCTTCGATTTGGGCCGCGAATGTACCCTTTCATAGAACATTGAACATCATTTTTGTTAATGGCTTTTTGTGTTTCGTATGTCAGGTCAGGATCAGAGTTAGTTCAATGTGACTTTTTTTGCGTATACACACACGCAGGCTAAATTATAACAAAGAGAAGACATCACAAGGGCGATTTTTATTACATATGAAAGTGGTTTAGTAGTAGGCCCGCGGAAAAAGGAGCATAACAAAAAAACGGTAGAGAAGTCTCTTCTTTTAAATTAAACTGACAACTGTCTAGAACAGACCCAAGGTTTTTGGTTGTCTCTTAACAAATAAATTAGTGGTAAAACGCAAGTTGTACCTTTCGTAATCCAACCCTCTATTTACACTATGAACGGGCAACTAGTCTGACTAAAGCAATGCTCGGAAATAGGTAGACAGGAAACGAGTGTCCATTCTGATATGGTAGACCTGACGCAGTTATCAGGGTACCTTAAACAGGGTATCGTAGTATAAAATAACGCTATAGTAGCAATAGTAGTAGTTAGTATGGGAGCGTGGTAAGAAAAATAAAATTTAAAAATATTAGTAGAAGAAATTAAACAAATTCTCCACCGGCAGGAGAAGATAGACCCAATATTATTGGTGGTTAGGGCTGCAGAGTCAGAAACCTGACAGTACGTGCCGTGACAAGGAGTAGGTACTGCCTTCTTTAGCTGACCCTATTGTTATTATTAGCCTTACATATTTTTTTTACATACATATTAATGTATGTAAAAAAAATTTTACGTTATGTTAAAAAACCTTTTACTCGTATTTGCCCATGCGAAAATACTCAAATTGTATACATTATTTTACTACTGTTACAATAGCCAACTCTATTGAATAAATAAACTAGCTAGTTATCCTTACAATTAAGTATGGAAAGTAAACGGAAAGAAAGTCTAAAAATATGTTCGGCTCACATGAAAATGTATTAAATAGTTTTATTTTGAATTATTGATAAAGTGCGGTCTATCACGAAACCAATAAGTGATTCGTTAAGTATGTTTTAATTAAAAACATTTCAATTTAAACACCGATTTAGTATTATACTGTACCTAATTACAATCACAGTGTTGGCTGTTTATAACCTTATTATTTTTATTAATGTGTAGAAAGTTGTTCATTTACATTTTTTATATTATTCTCTAATCGTTTGAATAACTACTAAGTTGAAACCACTGAGTTTTGAAATCTATGTTTGAAAATTAGTGACAGTGTTACTCAAGCTTCATTCAAAAAATCTAGCCATATCGTGGACAGATTTTACAATAGAAATATTCTGATAGCAGCATATGCAATCGGTTTATCGTTCCTTCCTGTGCACGGGGAAAGCAGGTTGCAAAAATTTGGTCACCCATTTTGGCACAGACCAAGGTTGCTTAACTTTTGCGGTCGTTACAAAGAGGGTATGGCCACAGTGCCTTCAACCGGTTTCGGTTCTCCACCATGGAAAATTTAATCAAGCTGGAGAGCAGTAACTGTAGAGCTACATAATTATCAAATTATCAAAATTATGCAAATTAGGTACTTAGTAATTATTGATATATATTAATAGTGATTAGCACAGATAAGTAAAATTTTAAACACTGAAAAAAGACAACAACCTCAAGCGGGAATCGAACTACGCACCTTCCGCATTCCGGGCGGCTGTCTTAACCACTTGGCTACCTGAGACGCCTGAGATTGTCGTCTTTTTTCAGTGTTTAAAATTTTACTGAAGTATATTTAAGCGTTACAAAACGCTAAAATATATAAAAAACATTAACCTATAACCTATCTTATCCGAATGTTCAAATATTTGTAAAAATATTTCTTTCGGATCTCAGAGGTGAAAACTTCTAAGATTTGATAAAGCAATGTTGACTAAAAACATAATATTAACTAAGAAACTTCGTTCCTATTTTGATATATCCTGTAAGTTAAATATTAATAGGCCACTAAGATCTTTTAAAAGAATTCTCTCCTCGAACCGGAAGGTGTATTGCGGAAATACATCCATGTACGACATTCGCAGGCATTATGAGTTAAATGAAGATCTTCTAATGCAATAATATATGCAATAAATCATAATCACCTATATATTTTAGATCCGCCGTCTTAGGTCCAGTAGTAGATTATTTTTTTGGTATTGTTAGATCTTGTTGGGTCTGTAATGTTTGATATAAATACTAATGGTCTATCCATACTGGGCCCCCACCTCAGCAGACTGTACAAAACCGGCATTGCGTTCGGCTCTATATACCCCGAATATGGAGGCGTGTTAAAGTAATTTATGTACCAAAAACGGGTAAACCGGATTACGAAGAACCCAAAGCTTTTAGACTAATAAGTCTTCAATCTTTTCTACTCAAGGCTTTCGAGAAGATGGTACCTACACAAATTTATCAGAGCGGGGCCATTCAAAACATTCCCACTTCATGGACTTCAATGCGCTTATCAGCCAGGGAAGTCAACAGAAACTGCTCTTCACCATGTGGTGAGTAGAGTGGAATCCGCCCTGGAGAACAAAGAGATCTGCGTCTGCACATTCTTAGATATTGAAGGTACATTCGATCGCACAACCTTTGACTCCATTAATGTGGCAGACAGGGATCATGGCTTGCCACAACCGATCTGCAAATGGATTAAACGTAATCTAAAGGGTAGAATCATCTACTCGGAACTACTAGGGGACAGCTTACTTGCTCAGACAACTAGAGGGTGCCCGTAAGGGGGGGTTCTCTCTCCTTAGCTATGGAGTCTTGTGGTTGATTCAATCATAGCAAAGCTGAACCATGGACCATTCTTTACGGTTGGTTACGCTGATAATCTAGTTATCACGGTCAGTGGGAAATTTCCCTCCACGGTATCAGAGCTAATGCAACGTGCCCTAGGTTTGCTGGAAGGTTGGTGAAATATCAATCATCTATCTCTAAACCTGGGAAAAACGACCACCATCTCCTTTACTAGAATGAAAAACCTTACGAAACTGGGAAACCTAACGCTTTACGACACCCAGCTTCCTTGGTCCAGAGAAGTGAAATATCTAGACTTAACCCTAGATAAGGACCTCCACTCACATGGAAACAGCACATGGTTACGACTGTCGTACACTTATTGCAAAATATGGGGACTCAACCTCAAAATCATAAGATGGATCTACATTATGATGGTGCGGCCGATTCTCACATACGGCAGCATCGTCTGGTGGCCCAGGACCAGTCTGAAGATCTGTAAGAATGCTCTGAGCAAACAACAGAGAACAGTATGCCTGGCAATTACCGTGGCATTTAGAACCACACTGACAGAAGTGCTGGCGGTCCTCACGTACCCCCCCCACCCCTGCACAGTGTCATGGAGACGGAGGCAAGGAAAGCGCTACACAAACTAAAGGTGGCCGCGCTGTGGAACGCATCGTTGACTCTGACCAGACACACAAAATGGGAACCTAATGATACCCTTGATAGGATTATAGAAATGAGGTGCGACAAGATTGCCCCCAAGTATATGTTCGAAAAAAAATTCAGTATACATGTCCCAACTCGGGACCAATGGAAACAGCCACCGTCTCCAGAGCAAGACAGTCTAATCCGGTACACCGACGCATCCAAAATGGAGTCGGGCACTGGAGCAGGTATCTTTAACAATGACTTTAAGCACAGTCAGAGTATGGGAAAGTTCGCTACTGTTTATTAGGCAGAAACTTTTGCAATTCTCCTGTGCGCTTAAAAAGAATCTAGAACTCGCTCCCAAGAAGCGTAACATATTCATCCTGAGTGACAGCCAAGCCGTTTAAGTCCCTTATATCGCCTCGAATCAACTCCAGCCTTGTGCTTGAAACCACGAAAGCCTTATACAAGCTAGGTAGGCACAACATGGTGAGGTTAATCTGGGTACCAGGCCACATGGGAATACACGGCAATGAGATGGCCAATGCACTTGCTAGGGCGGGCTCAGAGACCCCATATAATAGTCCTGAGCCATTTGTGGCACTATCATCGACTACCATCAACAAAGCCTTCAAGGACCACATCCAAAACTGGCATAAAACCGAATGGAAAGAGCTACCCGGCATAAGATACTCAAAATCCTTCATAGTCGAAGGCGCTCTAAGACGGAGTAAGAAGATATGCGGAGGTAGCAGAAGGCAGGCCCGATTAATCACCGGTGCCTTGACTGGGCACTATGCCACAAAACAAATGCTCCACAAAATGCAACTAGCAACAGACAACCTGTGCAGGGCATGTGGAGGGGAAACGGAGTCCATGCAGCACCTACTGTGTGACTGCGACTCTTTTGCCAGGAAAATAATGAATCTTCTGGAATTGGCCCACCCGAAACCAGAAGATGTTAGGCTCTTCGCCCTCAAGGACATTGCCAAGCTCATGGCAATTACCTTCACTGAGGAGGCAGAGATCCCAACGGGTCGACGTGCTACTGCGAGAGGGAGACCTCCGCAGGCCCCCAAAATAAGATGGTCTAACGTTCAGATAATATAATTTTATTTAATTTCATTTCATTTGACATAACAACTGACTTAATATAATAAACATTTAATATAATTTTAGATTCTATAATTTCATTTGATATAATGTACTTTTGTAACCTAAATATAAAAACATTATTCATGTAATAAGCAAGCAGCATGCAAGCAAGCAAGCAGCATGCAAGCAGAATGCAAGCAAAGCAAGCAGCATGCAAGCAAGTATGCAGCATTCAAGTAAGAATGCAGCATGCAAACAAACATGCAGCATGGAAGCAAGAATGCAACATGCAAGCAGGTCTGCAGCATTTAGGCAGGCATGCAACATGCAGGCAGGCATGGTTTCTGCCACGGCTCCGGCGCTGCGGGACTCCGGCGGTCCCATACGAGCTTATCGTCGCGGATGGCTTTCGCTCACCACCGTAGCTTCGGCTTGTGGCCGGCTCAGCTGGCCAGCCCCAACCGCGGCGGCGAGCGTTAAACCCACCTGCTCCTCAGCTCGCGGGCCGCCTCGCCCCTCCGCGCCTACGCAGGCTTAAATTACACTCTAGCGTAGGGCAGACAAGTCTACGTGGAGTCGGTTTTGCCGCGATTCGTTTCTGTCACTGACTTTTTTAGCACAACCATAACGAAAACAAACCGTATTAACTTTTTAAGACATTATTTGCAATCAATTTAGGGTTATAATGCAATTTTTATTTAAAAGCAAAAATTATATCAAATGATGTTATAGAATATGATTTATCTACCAATATAGCTTTATAGAAAAAGTTGTTAGAGAATATGAGTGTTATATCAAATGAATAATATACGTAATGTTGTTATAGGAAGTGTATTTAGAACAAGTAAAAATTGTATCCAATGAAAGTTATGACCTTTAAAATTAGTTCATAATTTTTCATTATACGAAATGATACGCACCTGGTCTTGTTCGGTCTGCCTGTCTAGCTACTTACACTACTCTTATGTTAATACAAAACATCTTAGGCTTAAATTTAAAACTCATTGTAAAATAATAGTTTGTGCCTTTCCCTATGCCTGTAACTTATCGTGGAAACAAAACAAACAGATCTTTGATTTGAACTTACTTTTGTATAACTCCACCTATCGTCACAGTGACAGTATTGTATTTTTTGATACAAATAAATTTATATCTAGTTATAAGTTGACTACTGATTCTATGTATTTAATATACAAAGAGAAGTTACAGATAGCATCATTGCTAGCATATAATTTAAAAGACACAGTTATAAGTAGTATAACAAAAACGACACAAAATTATCGCACTGTTAGTTCAACATTCAACCTCTAGTTTAAACTAAGGGGTAAGACAAAAGCCAGCCCTATCCAAATTAAAATAGTTCACCAAAACATGCAGGGCCTGGCCGGCAAAGAGTTAGAAATTGAACTTTTTTTAATACATGAAGATATAAACATTTTATGTATAACTGAGCACTGGCTTAAAGATTATCAGTTAATTTTCAATATTAAAAACTTTCAGCTTTCCAGTGCTTTTACTAGAACAAATGCAATTCGTGGCGGATCCTTAATATTTGTTAATTACTGTAAACATAAGATTATGGAACGAAAGGATGTAGTTTCCCTTTCTATTGAACGCGTTACGCGTTATGGAGCTGTCATGTGTCGAGTTAGAGAAATTTATAATTGTTTGTGTATATCGTCCTCCTTCTGGTAATTTTAGTGTCTTTGAAGCCACTATGGAAGACGTAATTAAGAAGATTTGTAAATCTAAAAAGAAAATAGTAATTTGTGGGGATTTTAATGTAAATTTATTAGACAGTCATACAACTAGTGTAAGATTAATCTCGTTATTTAAATCATTTGATTTAAATTACCAATTTGGAGAACCGACTAGAATTACAGCAACCACTGCAACCTGCTTAGACAATTTTTTTGTAACTTTGCACCTGAGTCTAAGTCCATACTAACTAATTTATCTTCAGATCACTGTGGGCAAAAAATAGCTTTTACTGAATATGGACACCGTAACTCAGAAGAAATATCTTGTAGGCCAGTGACAGAGAAACGGGTTAAAATTTTCAAACATAACGTAACTGCAAAACTTGCATGTTTACCATTTATACAGGAAAATCCAGATGCTCTTTACAAGCATTTTTTTGATCTTATAAACGGTGAATTTAATAAAACTTTCTGTATTAAAAAGTTTAAAACTAATATTTCAATGAAATTTGGGGATTGGGCTACAGCTGGTTTGCATAAAAGTAGGGCTAAGTTGTATGACTTATATGAGCAGAAAAAATATAATAATAGTCCAAGTTTTCTAGAGTATGTCAAAAAGTATTCGGAAACTTTTAGGATGGCTTGTGCATGTGCCAAATTATTATTTATTAGTAAAAAAATTAAAAAGTCTGATAACAAAATTAAGGCAACATGAAACTGTATTACCGCGAAACTGGTAAAATAAAGCCACGTGATACTAAGTTTTCTTTAAGAATAGGCAATAGCATTTTAAGAGAAGACAATAAAGTTGCTGATGCTTTTGAACAGTTTTTTACAAATACACCAATTGCCACAACCATGTTACTTAACCTCTTCACCGAGCAATGCAGAAATTCTTTTAAAAAAGTATGTACCCATGTGTAATGAGGTGTTCAAATTTAAACACGTAAACTGTAAAGACGTACTTAAATCCTTTAAATCTTTAAAAATAAAAAAACACTTGTGATTTGTGGGATATTTCAACAAAAATTATTAATAATATTATCGAGTCCATTGCGCCTTTTCTTGTAGTCATATTCAATAGCTGTGTTGACGAAGGAGTTTTCCCAGATCTCATTAAGCATAGCAAAGTTCTGCCACTTTTCAAATCAGGTTGTAAAGATGCCCCGAGCAATTTCAGACCTATTTCGATTTTACCTACTCTTAGTAAAGTTTTTGATAAACTTATTTTAGATCAACTCGGCTCCCACTTCGCTATAAACCACCTTTTTCACAGTGAACAGTATGGTTTTACCAAGGGAAGGTCTACTACTGATGCAGGTGTAGCTCTGCTAAAACACATATTTGAGGCTTTGGAGGGATCGCAGAATGCGATTGAGTTGTTTTGTGATCTCTCCAAGGCTTTTGATTGCGTTGAATACAACACCCTTTTAATAAAGCTAAAACATTATGGAGTGCACTCGGATGCCTTGAAATTCATTCAATCATATCTCAGCTGCAGAATCCAAAAAGTTAGCGTGAATGGATCCATATCATCCGGATCTTCTGTACTAATGGGGGTTCCACAAGGGTTAATACTAGGTCCATTTTTATTCTTAATTTATATTAATGATTTACCATTTTATGCGGAAAACTTTTGCAAGATTGTTTTGTTTGCTGACGATACATCTTTGATATTTAAGACTGATCGAAATAAAAATAGTTTTGATGACATCAACAGTGCCTTAACAGATGTGTTGAATTGGTTTACTACTAATAATCTTCAATTAAACGCGAAGAAAACCAAATGTATAAATTTTACTCTACCTGTATTACTTTAGATTCAAAAATACAGTGGTACCCTCACATTAGCACCCTTGCTGGGAGACTTAGTTCAGCTGCTTACGCTGTTAGAAAAATTAGGCATTTTACAGACGTCGAAACTGCTCGATTAGTCTATTTTAGTTACTTTCACAGTGTTATGTCCTATGGTATTCTACTTCAGGGTAAAGCAGCAAATATAGAAACCATTTTCATTTTACAGAAAAGAGCAATAAGGTCCATATATAACCTAGGATCACGTGACTCCCTTAAGGAGCTGTTTAAAGAAATAAATATTCTTACAGTTGCATCACAATTTATTTATAACTGTATTGTTTACGCGCGTCAAAACATATCTCATTTAAAAAAAAATTGCGATATACACAAACTAAATACTAGCAATAAGTATAAACTTCTAATTCCTAAATTTCGACTTTTACAATAAAATCCCGAACGATGTTATAATTTTGCCCTTTGACAAATTTAAGACACATGTTAAGGACAGACTTTTAGAAAAGGGCTATTACACTGTAAGCGATTACATCAATGACAAAAATGCATGGAATTAACATTCCTCTAGTTTCGCACACATTGTTCTAATGCGTTCATAGTGCCCGAGTAAAACTTTTAGATTCACTTTTGTTTTTATCTTTTATTTAATAATATAATTGTTTTATATAACTGCTTTATTTTATGATTATTGATTGTAAAATTTGGTAACGATATATGTTTTTGTAAATGTCGTTCCTTCTATATTATTATAAAGCTGTGGAGTTTCTTGCGCCCGTTCTTCTCCCTAGCTAAAAGACTTCCTGAATGGGTGGGGTGGGTTCCTATGCCTATCCATCTATCCATAAAAAAAAAACAAATTTAGACGATTCAAAATGCTTATTTTAAGCTTACTGAATAAAGATATTTTTGATTTGATTTGATTTGATTTGCTTCACACATATCAGTGAAGTTACAGTTCCGACACAGTACCGGCACAGTGTTTTTCATACATTCTCTATGAACGCATCCCCACTTGTCAGTGATAATGCTCTCAGTGTCAGTGCCGCCACCGGCAAATCACGGACATATTCGTTTTGACAAAATTCATAGAGAATGTATGAAAGAATATTTGTCACTGTGCCGGTACTGTGCGGGAAATGTGACTTCACTGATATGTGTGAATCTACTTTAAGACCTAATGTTCTAGCTAAAAGATAAGTACTAAGTATAAGTATCCCATTGTTTTTTTTAGTTACCTAAAAAATTCTTCATGCAGAAATGCAAATATTCAATTTAAACCTCCACCTCTCCTGCTAAGCTGAGTGATTAGAACCTGCGATCCTGCCCTGCCCCTTCCCACCCACCATTCAAACGTGTACAATTTCAGACTATAAATACCTTTATAACACTTAATACAAAGCAGTTCCCTCTGCAACACAATGCAAACCTCACATGGAGTTCCATTCACACTTTACTGACTTCACATTCAAGTTAAGCGGTCCCAAAGGAATGTCATCCTTTAGTCTTCGGATTTAAGGTACAAAGTTGAGCAGCTATTAAAGACGTGAAAGACAATAGTTCCATAATAAATATTTTTCAAGGAAATAAACTATATTTCACATGGGACTCGTCTGTTATCACGACAACGTCTCAGTGAGCAATTACACTGAGCAAAACCTACTAAAGCTTTGCCACTTGTTCTCACTCTGATATTGTTAGTAATTTCCTTTTAATACCTTATGTCAAACCAATATCACCTTTATTCCTTAGAGTTAAGAGATAATTTCAAGATCGAACTGAAATTAAACATTTATCACGAAGAATAACTTTCTATTCCGTTAAGTATTGGGTTGAAATTTCAATGAAGTTGTATTATAACTAAAATCGATGTAGGATAGCAACCCACGCGTTTTCATTCATAGGAAGCTCATGGCTTTGTTTTGTAATGAAATTGTTAGTTTATTTCTTCAAATAAACGACGTGTATTTGTGACGCAGTAGTTCTCGATATTAAGTATTGTTTGGAAGCACGGGTGGTCTCATAGCACCTTGATTAGACCAATCTATTATTATAGCACCGGCAAGTAAAACAACAATTATTAAGTATTATATTAATGTTACATATTACCTAAACTAAAACGAAACAGTTCGCGACTACTTGCGATTTTGCTTGATAAAAATCTATTGTCACTCTTATTATTAAATTGGTTGATTTTTAGTTGTTTCTAAATTAAACTACTATTCGTTTCAAGTAATGAAATAGATTGAAAAATATGTTCTAACAAAGAGAATTCACAGACTTTGTATACGTATATATTATATATATATGAAGTCGTAATACATAATAGATCTTAACTACTAAACCAAGACGAGCTAATATTTGTAAAAAGCCTTGTTAACACCCAATAACCTGCTCTCGACTTTATTAACATTACAACACAAGACTTGAGTGTCATTGGAGGCGCAAGCACCATTCGGTCGTCTTGTCTGAATGATGCTTATTGCCCTTTATCCCGTCAGCCCATCCCGTTACAGTGACTTGTCTATAAACCTACACAAATTAGAAGCCGCGACTGCCCGCCATATTGCACGGACACAGGCTGCATTTTAATTTGTTTACATAAACTTGAAACAAAAGCCTCGTAGGACGGTCGGAGAGTAAGTTTCAACTAGAAGCGCCATTTCATTTGTTGTAAACAGGGTTAAGTTGAAAACATACTAAAATTATTAGTAACAATTATTGAGGAACATTATGCTTAAAAGTAAAGTATTTTGATTGAAAAATAAACGTTGACGACATACTCTACTACATAAGTACTATTTATAAAACAAACTAAAATAATTTAAAAAGGTCTGTGTCCTGCGTCTTAGATGACTTTTCCTTTATACCTATCAAACCAAACACAACCTTTCAGAACAATAGTCTGTGTAAAACCACAACATTATAATAATCTATTTGATAAAATTTATATTTTGCCGCATCCAGCGGCAGTACCTCCTTGCTACATCCTACACGCGTCGGGGAGATGTTCCCAAGTAATTCCATGCTTCAAGTGCAGCTTATAATTTCGGCTGGCGATGCTATCGCTTGAGAAATGTTCTTGTAGCATTACCTTCACCTGCACTAAAGATTACATGGTCGGGTAAACTTTTACAATAAAATAAAAGGATATGATTATTACGTTCAGCTCAAAGATTAATAACAAAAATTATGTTTTCTACAATATTTTTTATTTTGGTTGGTGTTAAGCAGATTGACTTTTTGATCAGTGAATCCGCCTTATAAAGGTAGTACTTACCCCCTTTCTGGGGGGCCGGGGACAACTGAAAGTGCTACTATCAAAAGTTATAATATTGCAAACATATACTTCCATACAAAATAAACGTCTGGTTACGTAATTTAAAAAATTTACGACTCTGGATTAATCTATACAGTCTGTTGATAAAAAAGGCAATTTTGTTAACCCCGGCAATGAACTCAAATCTGTCTCTCTCTCAAAACAGCTGACCGCCAGGGCTACCACAGCGTCATTTCTTTTGAAATCTTAAAAAAGTGTTATTCTAAAATATCCAATTTTAAGAAAAAGTTCTTAGACAAAAGTTATTCACTATCATGTATACCTTACCCTCCTTTCGGTTTATTACCCCTTTCCGACTGACGTTGTAGATACCCCACCTCCAGAAGGGCAGCAGAGTTATGGCTCCATCCATCCCTCTTTCCACACTGAAAGCGAAGAAACAGTAATCCGAGCAAAGGGGAGGCCGCAGGATTTACACTAGAGAATTGAACCATGGGATCCACCCTGACGCCCGTATGCCCACCTGTGGACCGCTACACCCCCGAGCGAGCATGTACTATCATTCCAAAATGATCGCACATAACCCGAACAAGCTAGCTTCACCTTCCACGCACTAGCATACCGGCGTTTCCCACTACACAAACCCGTAGTGGGTTTTAACGTCACAAAAAAATTTAATAAGAAACAGACTACATCACAATGAACATCACTACACGTAAGTATGTTTACATTCATTTCGGTTCCATCCATGGATCTATCTGCCACTTTTGGGTTGGATTCACAGACGGCTACGGCGGATGTAGGTCCGCGTGAGCGTGACGTCTGCGTCTCTTCCCCGTCATAAACATTCCGTTATTCGCGGGCCCGTTCAGCCTGCTCCTTCACTACCATGACTTAAGAGCAAAACTGAACCATGGCAACTACATCCCCGAATCTGAAATGAAAAGGAATTCGTATTAAATTACGATTTGAATGTTATAATTGTGTACGCATAAATAAATTATAGTAATAGGCAACGCAAAATATAACAAAGGTCTATGCAGACTATGATTTGTAACGTTAAGAGTAGTAAACATTGCAAGCTTTATTGTTGATATCAAGTCACCTAAGAATTGATAGCTACTACAGCAAATAAATCAGTGAAACACAATAAAGGGTTATTATGGCAAAGTGCCCGCAGTTAATTGTCACCGTGACTTTAATTTGGGTGGGATAAATTAACTTACATTTGCATGTACAAATAGCAATGGGACCTCTTAATGCAGCGCTATTGTTATTATCTTTTAGCTAGATAGTTGCAGCAAAGCTAGCAGAAATAGGTTGGATTGAAAGTTAAGTGTTTGTGAACGTGCAAGAGTTTCAGCAATGTACACAAAAAAGTACAACGCCACTTTTTAAATTCTCTCAAAAAGGACGCGTGATGTCTCAGTCAAGTACAACCTCTTGAAAAGACGTTTAGGGTCATCATCCCTCATTCAATATATTTCATTACTCATATTCATAGAACATAAATTACTCTCGTTCGGTTACCAACGATTAAAATAAGTTAACCTAAACCTGAGGTGTTATAAAAAACTAGTTAAAACTAGTTTTTTAAAACACCTCACCTCACACATTGAGGTGTTATAAAAAACTAGTTAAAACTAGTTTTTTAAAACACCTCAATGTGTTTTTTATTCACTTACATGAGGCCTGCTTTAACTGCTGAGCTATATGATGATAATAGTTGCTGCTTACAATTCAGCACTTAATTAATCAAAATCATAAGCTCACTGTTAACATCGTCTAGTTCGTTGTCTAATCCTATTAGATATGCATTAGCGTATCATAGATACGACGTTCTATGATTTATGATCTCGTAAATGATCCAATATAGATCGCGATCACGTCCGTGCCCAACGCGGGACAAATATTTATTCTTGCCTTTAATTATAGGTGCTAGCGCTGTGCCCGATTTGATTTTGTTGAACTCGTTATTGCTTGCCCTTTTGCAATTTATACTTGTTAAAATTATAATTGGATTGGTTTAAAGCACGTTTTAAAGCGACGGGAGTGTCCCAGAGTGCTACTGAGGTAGCTCAGAACTTTTATAAGTTAGACAGTTGCAAAATGTGCGTTACGATCAGTATACATCTTAGAAACGAATCATCGAACTATGCGAAAGGACTATAAACAAAAAAGTTAGCTAATTTGAAAAAAGTCAAATGGCGTTAATAAAAAAACTCAGATCTTACCCAGATAATTATGTTCCTGGGAAGATAAGCCGCTGCACCGTATTCTTTGGTGAAAATGGTCCTAGGATAACAACTCGCCTCATTCATTACAAACAAATCAAATTATATTGATTTGTCTTGAAAGGAAAGAGTTTATGAATTTCACTCGGTTTTTCTTTGATTTTGGAAGTAGGTACTGTGAAATAGGGCGAGAAGCTCAGTAATGTTTTTCTTTTCCCCTATTATTTACTATGTCGGAATACTTACTTGAAAATGAACTTACCATCCAAACATAAATAGTAGATTAATTTAAGAATAATGATCTCAGGTAATGAAAATAATGATGATGATAAAAATACATAAAATTATTGAAAAAAACAAAATCAATTAAGTACTCGAGAGAATCGATATAACAATTAAAGGGGGTGCCGCGCGATCGCAAAAACTGACATAAGTAGGACTATTATTTATTCTGTGACATAAGTCTGTAGTGAACTTCAAAGCAAAATCAATCATACTTATTGATATTTAAAATTAGAACATTTCTGCTTTGAAGTTTCATACCTAGTAATAGATTAGAGCAATGTTTTTACTTTGCGAAATGTACAAAACCATCACGCGCTTATGTTAAAAATTAAAATTTACTTTTTTAAGATGGGGGTGACCTGCGGAATATCAATACAAATATTTTCATGTAAGAATTATTGTTTCATGCGTAAAATTAAGAAAGTTGTCGAAAAATATTGTTTTTAGGAGTCCTTAGCTTTATGTATTGTTTGTCATTGTTTAAAGAATTTGTTTCAAATATTTCAACAAGACCACGACCTTGTGCAATGATCAGGCTAAGTTACGTAAGTTCTTTTAATGTATTTAACTAATTCAGCGCATAGTATAAGTAACTTAAAAATACGTAAATTTTCACAATTTCGTGCAGGATCACCTTAAAGTAAAATAATTACTTATAAAATTAACTAGGCTAGAGTGGACGGAATTCATAATCTTATTATAGTTTTATAAGTCTTATTTCATTCGTGGTATTAAATCCATCGACAACAATTGAAATCGTTGAACAACAAACAATACATTGCATTTTCGCTACAACCATAAACAACAGATCATATTTCAAAATGTAATTTATTCTGATTGACAATAAAACTAACATTATTTATTGCAATTACAAATTACAATACATTACTTTAACTCATATTCCGTATTATCTAGAAGGGCGAATTATAATTTCATTTGCATTCCCAGACTGAGTTGTGGATTAATGTGGTCCGGTGACGTCACCAGTGATGTAATCGATCCGTATCGTGTCTCGTTAGAAGGACTGTGGCTGTGGTCCGAAATAGGCACGACTAAACTCTGGCCATGCTTACGTCACTCACTTTTCGTTTTCTATTCTATGTTAGAACATTTGGAGACTTGTCCTTGAGCAACCTCCTGTTTGGTTTAAATAGTTCACAGAGTCCATGGTCACAAGGATACAGGGATCAGGCGTAGTTCGTTTCAAAACTGATATGTAATTTGATACTGTAATTTTTTTTTATGTGAATTAGCTGACGTAAAGTTTCTTTCGGTATTGCAGGGTAGTGTTGGAGCTGAGATTTAGACAGGTACAGGATAAGTGATAAATTTCAACCAAAAAATTTTGTATCACGTTAATGAACGTTAAAATGGCTAGGAATCCCGACCGCTTCTCTTTCGCTCTCTCGACGTACGACGGTAAGGGACGGGTATAACAGCGAAGCGGCGCGAAGAGGCGCATTTTATAGGTTTTTTGCCAAAATTGAAGAATTCTTTTTAAATTTTTTAACTTATAACGGCCGGAATGCCTCACCTATTCAAAGACAATTATTTTCCTATATTTTTCATTAACTAAATTCAAGTTTAATGCAAGTAATACGATATTTGAATTACGATTAGACGGATGTTTGAAATTTTATTTAATGCAGTAAAGTATCACTAATAAAGTATGTAATAAAAAAAAACTAATGACTAGATAAAAGACTGTGGAATAACATATATTTTTTTCAAATGTTAAGTATTTGTGATTTGCGAGTAATCCATAATTTAAAATTCCTTTCGGGAATTTCGGAAATCCCAGCCTTAACTATAGTTATTTGCAACATTAAACTTTCCCACTTCAGGGCAAAGGCCTCCATCATTGAAATCCAGTCATCGCTATCCCTACTACTGATGGGTATTGGTTTAATACACCATGCCTGACAAATGCATGTCGTTGATTAATTATTTTGGCACTACAAGTTCAAATCAGTAGTTCACAATCATTTATACACCTATTATGAACTTCAGAACGTGTCGACACCCAACCTGAGCCAATCTGATTCTAAAGACTCGAACACTGCGAAGAAGCTAGTAAAGTATGTTCACGTTTACGCGAATGTTGTTTGAGGAACAACGAAGCTTCTTGCCGCATAAGGGATGAATTATATTAACCCGTCCGGGCCCGGACGGGACACGGATCATGCACTGTGTAATATGAACTGCTTCATACAAAATGTATGCAACGTCTCAAATCAGTGCCCCGTTCGGGCCACGCACACGGCACGCCCCGTGCACGGCCCGGTCTTATATAATCCATCTCTAAACCCGGTTACGCCATAAAGGACATAGGCTGCGAACGCCATGTCCTTTTCTAAAATAATTAAGACCTATTATAATGTAAACATTTATTATTAAGGTACGGTATTGTCAATGGTCAGCTATTGATGACATTATTTTATCAAAATACATACATACATAATAAGCACCACTAGTTTCCCAGAAGGATTAGTCAGAGACCAGGCAATGAGGACCGCAAAAGCAGTCCTCTACCATAGTCCACTTTTCACCAAATAGCGACTGCACATGTGCTCAGCGTAACAGGTGGTGAGCCCATCGCCGCTCTATGTTATTGGATGTATGTGCAGTCTTTAGTCCGTTAGTCGCCTCTTACGACAACCAAGGGAAGAGAGGGTGGTAATATTCTTTCACCGCTACGCGACACGGTATCAAAATACAAGATGAATATTTTTTCATTACATTTTATTTGGAAATCTATTTTCAACGCAATCAAATATTTAAAAAATTGGTTGCCTGTAAAGTCGGTATACGGGCGAAAGTTTTACGTGACAACGACTTTGAGTGGTAAAATAATTTTAATGTGAATATTCATTCGTATAGTAGGAAGAAGGATGAAATAATAGTAACAATTTAAAACATTTATTTAAACAAAGAATTATATTTAAAACATAGTTGAGTGGGAGAGAGACGCAAGGCATTCGGCGGGCCTCTCTCTCGTTCGGTGACTCATCGTAACGTTACCGAGCGTTACACTTTTTCATAAGTGACTCCCAGCCGCAACCTAATTTAAGACGTTGTCACGTCAATAAGGTATGTACTTAACACAGGATACCATACAATGTTTAACAGTGCCTAACAATATGTCGGGTGGCACCCTAAACACCCACTTCGTAAAAAGATTAATAGCTCCATATAGATCACTTCACTTGAAACATGCCTAATCTGAAAATTAATTTCGTAACATATTAATTGAAAGTGTCATTTAACTGGACAGAAAACAACAAGTCTGACGTCTATCTAGGAATCTAGAATAAAATTAGTATTGTAGAGTCAATGTAAACTACTATGTAGGTATATCGTTAGTACCTGTCACGTTACATATTCTTCTCGTCAAGTGGTCAACCGTGAGGTTAATCAGACTGGTATCAGAGTTAGTCAAGTCGCCACATTCAGACCTCTGACATGGCTGGTTTTTAGCTGTTTTTATACAGATTTTTCTCACATTCTTCGTAACATATCATATCACCTTTTATTAATCAACTTAACAGAGAAAAATACTTCAAATTAAATTACTAATGTAACAGTTGCCCAACATTACTGATTTCATAAAATCATTGTAATCGTTCTGATAAGATTATGAAATCGAAGTGAATTTAACTAATGAACGAATGCAGCTTTTTCATGATTAAATAAAATAGGTTGATTAAAATTAGAATATTAGGTACTAATTTTATTCCACGTAAACTTACTAATACGTAATAACCAATTAACGGCCGCAATTAATAATAGTCGATCAGTGGTTTTACCCCACCTACAGCAGTAAGACGTAATTTGTATGTAACTTAAGTCAAATTTCTAAGTGTATTAGGCAAAACAGTAGATAGAATATTATTAATTTCGGTCGTAACTTAATACAATTTTAAAACAGATAGCTCACAAACATGCATACAGACAGGGCTTGAGTACTTAATGTTCGTGTTCGTAACATAAACACATGCCCTTAACGATAATCGAACCTATTGCCTTCTGAAGTAGTATGAAAGGGTCACTGATCTCCACACTGCCTGTTAGGGTTGCCACCCGTACTCTTAAATAGAGTATTGTCCTCTTTTTCATGTAGGCGTATTTTATAATCTCCGACACAAATAAAGTACGCTAAAATACTCTATTTACGTAAAACTATTTACGTTAAAAAAAAAATCGTTAAATGTCGCAAAAAGCAACAAAAAATACGTTTTAAGGACAAATAAGTAAATTAATTTTTTTTATGCTATATATTCTTTATTTTTGTTCTAACAAAATGAAAAAATACTTTATTCGTCCTAAAAAAGGTGGCAACCCTACTGCGTGTACATGTCAAGTCATTATATTGTTTTAGCATTATTTAATATATCAAGAAAATTCGTCTTTAACTTACCAGGAATGGAACCCCAAATACAGGCTATGCATCAAAAAATCCAAAATAGACTTTGCCAGACCTGGGAATTGAAACCTGGACCTGTGGTTATCGGGCCTGAGACCGGCATGACACATGCTAGTAGAATACATTAACCTATTTTTTAGAAGAAGCAAGTTAGATTTTTTTAATACATCCTGTTAATGTAAATTTTTCATTTGCTAACTGTTTTGTTTCCATCAAAAATATAAACGTTGATGCATCTGAACTTTTATTCATCAAACAATTGTATTCTTTGCAGTTTACAAAAGAATATAGAGAATACTTATAGACTTTTTTATGTGTATACATAAGTCAAAGTCAAAAGATATTTATTCAATAAACTCAATTAATAAGTCCTTAGAATCGTCCAAATCTTTTTTAACCTAGCACCCATTCAGGATGTAATTTTTTAACTGTGACAAAGAAACGCAAGAAACCACAGCGCACAGAAGCAACGACATTTACAAAAAAAATATATGTCGTTACCAGGTCATGAATTTATACAAAATATGAATTTGAATGTAAACTATGTAATTGGTATGTACTCTTTAAATAAATTAATTTTAGACAGTTAGAAATAGCTGTTGGAGTACTTGGAGCATTTCAGACCCAAGCTGTTTTGTCTTCTGTGTAATCTGACACTTTATAATAAGCTTTTTTACTAAGCTTTTCTTTGATTTTGAATTAATCAAAATCTAATTTCTGAATATCATTTGGTACTTTGTTGTAAAATGCGGTATCGCTTTAGTATCATATACTCTAACTATTACTATAAATTTCTCACTTGACCACTCTGCCCACAGAAATAGATCTTAATAGAAGGCACATGTTAGCTCCATTTTATGAAAACCAAACATGTCACTTTTTGCTGTTTTAATTTATTAACAAAATTACTTACCCAAAGGAAACTTGTTGACTATCTCGGTTAACCTTTCTTATACAGTTTTTACAGGTTGGTACGACGCAAGTGGTAATTTTTTTAAACTCTACTTATGTCCGGTGCTGACAACGGCTAAATGAAACGCGGTCAAAAGATGTCACTTTTCCATCCTTTTTGACACGCAAAGTACGTACACATGCGGCTTCTATTTAGATCTATTTCTGTGAGTCTACCGCACTTTATACTTAGAGAATTTAATACGGTCAGCAAAAACGACTTACCTTCAGATTAGATTACCGACTCTACATTATTACGCTGTGACGTCAGCGACGCACCAGACTCGCAGGTGCCAATCCAATATCCTCATTTACATTCTTGACACTTTCCTACCTAATACCAAAAAGCAACTTTAACCTGATACAGAAGAGATGAAATTAGCACTTAGCAAATTTGAGTTGTAACCTTTTAGCATTGTTTCAAGTGATGAAGTCGCAGTACATAAAGTTTCGTATTTCGTTATAAAGGTGTGTACAAACTTATTTAGTAGACATACCACGTCTCGGTAGCAAATTACTTGAAATGTTTATTCACACTTTACCGCAGGGACATTATGTTAGAAGATTATGTTTACTTTCTGATTATTTTAATGTAGTTATAAATTATTTATCTATTTGAATCTAATAACAGGTATATTAACACCATCTTTTAGTTTATTACGGTAATAAAATGTAAATATCATAAAACAATTACAAAATCGGCGATGCGCTAAAGAAGGGTCAAGTTAAATGCACGAGATACAGAAGAACGTGTCTCTGTAAATTAGCCGTAGACCTTTCCTTCCGAGAAACGAGACTATAAATATCAAAGTTAATGTGGAAAACAAGAGAAAAGGTTCACTTCCTTTTTATTCGAAGCGGATGCATATGTACATGTGCAATGAGCAATATGTACATCCTTCCCTTAAATTATATTGACCTCAAAGTACAGTATTGAAACTGTTTTAGGGCATTGTTGGGCTGCTTTTACTGCGGCGGCAGAAATGTTATAATTCGCATAAAATACTACGGAAAAAGTTAAAGGTTAACACCAAATATCTTAGAAACCGTGGCTAAAAGAGTTCCATTTTCAATATCTACTGTTACTAATGCAGTTAAAGCAAAGTAACTATTACAAAATTTTCATTATTCGAAAGGCTGACAATCAAAAGTCATTTAGTTATCGTTAACAGTACATTATTGTCACGAAATTAATTAATGGATTGTCCATTATGTGATATGGTTAGAAGTGGTAGCAGAAATTTAAAACACCAATGATTCATGGGTACAAGTTGCGAACAACAATAGTCAAGGGACGCCTACGGTTTTCTTAACAATGTTGTTAAACGGTAAACCAAATCAATGACGCCTCAATTAATGTCACTAGCTGTAACTTGACACTTCAATTCTTTTTTTTTACATGTTGTCTATTCCGTGTCCTACTGCTCTGTGGAAACCGTCGCCCAGCCCTCTGCAAAGACATCAGCTCGTCTCGCTATTAGCGCTCTAGCCTGCCAGGACGACCGACCATGTTTTTAATCAGCATTCGTCCGGCCTACGGCCAACATAGCATCTCAACCAAAGCCACAAATATCAATCGGCACACCGTCTTTATGCACCCTTAATTTTTGTTCGTTTTAATGAAATAAGTGTGAGTTCCACCCATGAAACTGAACAACTTTCTCAAAGAAACCTATATGTTCAAATATTACAAAAAAATTCGATCTCCCATACTATTGTTGTTAGCTGATCGGACAGTTGTATGGGAGGTCGAAATTTTTTTGTTATTTTCGCACATAATTTTCTTGGGGAAAGTTGTTCAGTTTCATGGGTGGAACTCACCCTTAATTTCATTAAAACGAATAAAAATTAAGGGTGTATTATACCAAAGCACTAGCTAAGAGAAACATAATGCTTCGCTATATAAAAAGTGTGTAATGCTTGTAGCACACGTAGGAGTGTTTTAGGGTGTGATGTGATTGAGTGCATAACACGTTCGGCGATTTATGTTTTTGGGTACGCAACGTAGAGTGCTACTGCCCGTCAGTTTGACTTATCATAATATGCTATACTTATATTATTCATAGGACAGCAATGGTATAACAGTTTTAATGGTAAAGATCGAATAATAATAAATACTTACGCTAAGAATTTGTATAAACTTTGCACGTGACATTTCCACTACCTAAACTGCAGGAGCAATGACTAAATTGTAAATTGTTGACATTTGACATTCTCATCGCACAGCCCCCGCTGCGATATTGCTATGTTCTAAGAGCATGATGCGCATTAATGTTCATAATTCTATCGTTATTGATAAACTCTGCCGAGAGGAAATATCGAAAGGCTCTTCAGAAGACAAATCGTAATGGCCGCCCAATTAACGTACATACTTTAGCATTATTTATTGCCAATGATGATTACTGTCAAAGGGCAAAAGTCGACACTAAATGCAAGGTGGATGTAGTCTGTAGGACGCAATTCTGGAATTAAACGATTTTGTAATCAAGTGTTGTTGAAATGTTAATCCGTTGTTCGTTACCTATGTTGTTAGGCCGTTCTTGATTCTGGTTAATCTCGTAAATTCAGCTAAGCTGCAACGAAGCTAAGCTAAATATTCATTTATTTAAGAGTAAAAAGAGTATGTATAAAAATATTTGTTCGTTTCTATCTTTTTCTCGCGCTACATAAAATAGTAATTCTAATAAGTTTTTGTTTCCACTATCAATTTTAAGCATAAAAGATATCATGACAGCAACTATCCCCTTTTGATTATAAAATTAAAACATAACTCTACACTAGCTAGACAGATAAAAATAGCCTCGTATATTTAAATACATTCGACCGTTTCAAACATAACACTCCACAATCAAGTGTAACTTGATTCTCTCGTTTGCAACTTTTCTTATTTGTAATAGCATTGCATCTATCTATACACAATTACACATACTCATGTTCCTTAATAAATACTTTGCGACGTACAAGATTACATATTTCCATGATTTGTGTCTAAAGCTGTAATACAGTTAAAGATGATAAGTAATTTATCGTCAACGTCAGTTTATGGTTTTCTTGTAGCGTCAAAAGTACTTAATGTTATTGTTCATCTGCTTATCATCAGCATATTGATACTAGCATATGAAGAGATTTCCTTCTCCCTTCCTCCATGGGAGTACGCGTGCTGCTCTCCGGGGTCACCAATTTACAGTCTCTAACATTCCATCACGCACAAAGAAATTTGGTGACTCGTTTCTTTGCCGCACTTCCAAAAGATGGAATAGTCTACCGGCACACGTATTCCCTCCTACCTATGACATAGGGTCCTTCAAACGAGGCGTGAAGAAGCACTTTGTGGGCCGGCAGAGTGAGGGTGACTGATGCTACGTCTCTTACGCTGCACCAGTTGTCCTCGCGCCTGGACTTCATTTCAACTTAACATCAGGTGGAGTGGGGTCATCATCATCTTGAGATAGTGAAATGACAGCGAACTTTCGAAAACAAACGTCTCTCTGAAAAAACATATCATCAAAACAAACGTAACATGCAAGACAACTACAAAATGTTTAAATAAGAAAATGTTAATATTCTTATTTTTTTCAATATTTTCCTAGCTTGATGGCGTAGCGCCCGCCACATTTGAGTTGCGATCTTGCAAGTTAAGGAGCTATTGCGATGTCGTACCAAATTAAACTATTTATTAACTTATTGCCTACAGTAAAGCAAATGACGGACTTAATGACATAAGGATTTCTTTACCAGTCAACCGGTATAAATATTTTTTCTCTTTATTTCGGTAGGCACTTAAGTCGATTTCTTAATGGCAGTCGTTTTAAACTCACCCGAATTAAGCCAGCTAGTGTATTTTAGCCCTATTCTCCACATGTCATTGTCGTACAGAAAGGCCAAGGCAAATATGTGGGACCTTTATATCCTCTAAAGTAACATGAGTTGTATGTCACATAATAAAGTCTGGGGACGAGTGCATATGTTTATGCACAAGTATGTATGTACACTCGGCATCGTAATTTTAGCCGCGTTGGCCACATTTTCCTTTAGTACCACTGCTAATTGGCGACTCGTGTCCGCGAGTTGAGAGTTGCATGATGGATGTTTACAGAGCTGAGAAACATATTTTTTTCTTGGTCTTATGTCAGTATAATGTTTGTAAAAAATGTCCAAGAATATTTTTTCGTAATGACACGCAAATCTTTCCAGAAAAAATATTGGCGTAAACCTAACAACGACCAGCATAAGCAAGTTGTATGAAGCAGATTCTAAATCATTCATCGTACCGTATTGAAAGTAAAAAGGAGCTAAGTTTAAGATGATTTGTTATATCTGTTGTTTAAATTCGTCTCTTTCGTATCTTCAAGCTATTATTTTTTTTTTTATAGTAGAAGGAGGCAAACGAGCAGGCGGGTCACCTGATGGAGAGTAATCACCGCCGCCCATGGGGCAAACCCAAAGGAATCGCAGGCACAGTATCATATTTATACTGTGTCGCAGGCGCGTTGCCGGCCTTTAAGGAAAAAATAGGTTTTAGGAAGGAATAGGAATTGTGAGGAGGGGGGGGAGGGGGATGGGTCTCCGGAACCCTGACTGGCCGGACGAAACACAACAGCACCAAGTGCCGTTATTTCACGCCGGATATTCGTGAGAGGGTGGTATTACGCCGGGCGAGCCGGCCCAACGCGTGCTGCCAGTCAGTGTCACTCACTTATTTATTAACAATTATTTGTGCAATGTGGCCTGCCGATTATATTTTGAACAAGATAATCTTCATTGTCAGCGGCAGTGACATGTTGTTCGCAGCGTTTCATCACCTCTGATCAGATACGTGCACCCGCCCGCCGTGCGTCAACAAGAAATGCAGTTCGAAACGTAACCGACAAGTGAGCGGGTACAACTGCGTACCGACGTGTAATTTGTCAAGCAATTTAAATAATATGCATGATTACATATCTATTAAAGGCATAAGTCGTGTTGATATTGAGCTAATGAGGTGAGCTCGTTCGTCGCTCCTCGCCTTATTGTGGGGGTTTCGATTTTGCGTGAGGGAAAGTTACCGAGCAATCAGGTTTAGACTCCTTTTTTACTTTTCGTGGTGTTTTCGCTATGGACATACTTACATAAACACATATGAATCGCTCCGTTCATGAATTTTGAGATTGTTTTACCCTAACGTAAGGGGTAGTTATAAACTGAGTGAAAGAAAACACAATGGGTTACTAGTGTTCGTTAACGAGTCTTTACCTTGCAAATGTGTATCGCGCCTAGTGACGATTTTATAGGCATATAGGTACGGTAGGTAGCTCTTATTGCAATGGAACAAGAGTCAAAGTGTATACATATTGGTGCTCGTGACTGTACTTACATCACGCCATTCTGTGGTAGAGATCGACATGAGTGATAGCATTCGCCAAGTATCTGTACTTGTAACTTGTTTACTAATTGATTATTGACATACGATAAGGAATAGACAGAGAGCGTTTGCCACTTGTCTGTGGGGGCGTTTGTCTTAACGATTTCGAAGAGGGTCGCTTTGCAGTATTATGTACCTATCAGTCAAAAGTGGTTTACACCGATGTCCTTAATCAAAAACAATTTTTAACGTAATTTTATAAAAAAACAAATCACAATAATCTATATTAATGTTATAAAGAGGAAACATTTGATTGTTTGTTTGTATTGAATAGACTCCGAAACTACGAGCCCGACTTAAAAAAATCTTTCACCGTTTGGAAGCTACACTATCTCCGGGTGACCTAGGCTATATTATATTCTCAAACAAATTAGGGATCCTTACTAAAACTCAAATAAATTCCTTAAATCACGTGCGCTAAGAAAACTATAGAATAAAATAATGTACTTATAGCTTTGCAGAAGCATAATATGTCTAACTATTTAGTTACGTCACAATAAGTGTTTTTGGGAAGGAAATCTTTTTGAAAATTCGTTTCGGGGTATGGGGTCCACGTGAACGAAGTCGCCGGCGGCGGTCTGCTAGTTAATATTATAACTTACTATTTTTAGTACCATTAACAATGACATTCTAGGTAGTTTAGGTACTGGCGAAACGATTCAGATCCCAATCACAACCCCAATTAATTGCATTTACAAAAATAGAACTTACAACAGACTGTTCCCTTAATTAATATAGATTAATTGACGTCCTTCAACGTTATAATACGAGTATGAAACAAGCAAAGAAATAAAAATAAAACAGTCTACAAAATTTTCATAGAAAATACATTGTGCTAATGATTGGCAACGCTCTCGTACGGTATGTTTCCTCTCCGTTCCAATTATCTATTTAATTAATTACAGGAAGCAACTTGCTCCTCGAGATCACTTACCTACTCTAATTTTACTTTTAATTATACTGTTCGTTGTACTATTGCAAAAACACGTAGAGTACATTTTTAAATATTAGTATGTAACTATATCCAAAATGAGTGGACAATTAATGTTAAGGCTTATTAATAATTAATAAGCCTTAAAATTAAGGTTATTTAAAAAAAAAAAAAATAATAAAAATCTTTGAAATCTTAAGACTTTAGAATTAAAGAAGGATGTGTTATTTTCGCAGATGTGACAAAAGTTTGACAAATTCGTACGGAAACAAAACCTTCCTATACTCGCACGTTGGTCTCTCAGACCGACAAATCAATAATTCGAACATTTCTCAAAAAGTATCAACACTGTGAATTTGCGGTTTTTATTAAATTCGTAATTTGTGGTCTGCCGTTGTTTAGTGCAGTGCAAGCGCTGCTGCCGAGAGGACATATCTTATTTTTTCACAATTATCGGTTGAGCATGGAGGTACGGTGGTATGTTCTGATTGTTAAATTAATGAAACCATTGATAGTTAAGACATATGCTTTTTTCTTACTCTTGTAACTTTCAATTATTACATTTCAAAGATTTTTTTAAGTTTACACAAGAAAAAAGTTTATGTTAATTTAACTTTTTATGTTATTTAAGCGGATAATTTAACGTCTGTTATAACCAAATAACGTCAAGGTACTAACAAGTTTTTCAGTTTTTTTTTACTAATATTCAATAAAAACTACAATAAAAACTAGTTCAACTTTTGGTCTGTGACACCGTGCGCGAATATAGTGTTAAGCTTTAGCGCGCGAGTATACGAAGGTAAACTTTGTAAACGTGAATAATAATTTTATAAGTGCAATACTGGAATTGTCAATTTTGAATCTCGATGTATTTTTAATCTATACAAATTCGACATTAATATTGGATCAGAATAACAATCAAAATCATTTCCTTATTAAAAGTAGCCTAAAGTAATAACCCGGGAAATGGTCAATTATTATTGAGGTATTGTTGAAAACAAGTAAAACTAAACTTAAGATTGTTTCTGTCTTTAATATTAAAGGGTTCTCTGTACTTTTATTTTATTACAAAGCGAAAACGAATTTTGTCAACATAACTAATTTATGCTTCGTTGTTGATCACTACAGTAGCGTAGACATAGTAACGAATCTTTTTTCTATAGTACTGAGTCAACAAGCAAGCACAATGCCGCCTCCTTGGTGGGAAACAAGTTTTAACAACTAATTGATACATCTTATTTGGTGCCGTCTCTGAGCCTTTAGTCATTTAACAGCACAGTAATGGAACATACCCCGCTCTGTGAGAAATGTTTTTCAAAGTGATTTTTTTTTATTAATTCAAGAAAATTTTAAATATCAATAAACAATAACGTGTTAATTGATGTGATAATGAATAACCAGCCACTACATTGTCATAGAAAAAATCAAGTTTTACTGGTCAATTGGGGACGGTGATAACTGTCGCATTTCAGTAACACTATTGCGGAGAATAGTGGTCAACTGTGTTGCTGTTACTGTTAAATATATAGGTATGTACGTTACTACAACTAAATAATGTATGAATATGATGTAGTTACTAGTAACACAAGTCATTGGAAAGGGCAAATTATTTAATTTTTGTTTACTTCTGCATTTTGTTCAAACGCGGGAAAAAGGAACCCTAAAAATGAATCGTAAAAAGGTTTCCCACGTCTGGCATTACAAGCGAAATTCCGTCGAAGCCGCCGTGTTGATGTCAGCTCATAATTGACTTGTCGTGTCAAATTACCGTTTATTATTAGTGTTACGATATCGGCTGGTGCCTTATTATTTTGTCCTGCACTATACTTATTTTTATATGGTTGTCAATACACTGTCAGTCATATAATGGGTATGGCTAAATAGTTACTGACTTGTATCGATTGTTTAAGAAACTTAAAGTTGAATTGTTTTAAGTTAATTTATCGCTGTTGTCTCCATCACATCGAAAGTAAGGCTAATAAAGGCCACTGAGTGAGTGAAAGACAAAATCATATATTATGTTGTTCTAAAACGTATTATAACGTAAAATATTTCCGTTGTTGTCTGCTATTTCAACAGTTTAAAACTTTTTATATTTGGGTGCAATCACAATGCAGCAGCAGAAATGGAATAAATTGTACGAGAATATAATTTCAAAAACACTTAATTAATATTTTTTCTTTCTTTCCTCTACATTTGTAAAATGGCGGGTAATACTTCAATTTATTTCTAAAGCCTCCAAAATAACATATTTACTCACTTTATATTATTACATAACATACATTTTACAAACAACTCGTATTTGCTACATTCATTAGAACATTAAGTTGCTCGGGTAAGTGTATTACGTATTACGCATAATGTATGTATTTCTTTACAAACCTCATAAAATAAACTATGGTTATAAACATTATTTAACATCATAGTATTGTGACTTTACAGGTCATAAACAATACATCTTTAAACCA
Source organism: Scoparia ambigualis (assembly GCA_963921215.1). Lineage (NCBI taxonomy): Eukaryota > Metazoa > Arthropoda > Insecta > Lepidoptera > Crambidae > Scoparia > Scoparia ambigualis. Next base: position 22,595,189 of record OY992522.1, on the reverse strand, counting down.
AAATTCATAAACATTATTAAGTACTTTGAGTTGTGAATGTTCTCTTACGTAAATTAAATATTGGGTGCCTTACAATAAACAAAGAATGAGCTACGAATAGTTATTCCGTGTTTTGTTCCCGTCATATAAACAATTTCAAATTAGAGTAAAAGAGCCCAAGGACTCCTGCGATACCACGCGCGCCGCGCGCGCATTACCCGAGCCTGAAGCTTCTTTTCATACCCTGTTATTTGACCAGATCTAGTAACCTATAAACCGAAACACAGTAAAAATATTGCTGTTGGTGACAGAAATAGGGTTCGCCTTACTATAGCCGAGTGACGTTTTCATCCCACACCCATCTCAAACATCCTGCAGTTTTGCGTAAGTACTAAGTATCTTCTATTTCGTTGCCTTGATCAGCTGGCACCACAACTTCGCTCCAGTCTGTGTCAATCCTACACCACATATTAAAATGGTTTATAGATAGATATAGATAGACATAGATATGGCAATCAATATTACATGTTTCGAACATATAAACATGTTTAATTATATTTTTGTTGTCGTTTGGCAACCTATACACCGGCCGGCACAGTTGTATGCGCCATGACAATTGTGATCATGGCACATACTGCTTCGTTGACAGATAGTCACGGCAACAATAAACATGATAATTGGAGTTTATCTCGTGTTCTTTTATCAACAACACGTGTTTTGAGACTCCATTTTATTTCTATCCACCGTACAATATCAAATAATTATAATTTAAAACACTTGAAATTGGCTTAATGCTATACGCGATAGCCATTAATTAAGATATAATAATAATAACATGATAATTGTAATATTTTCTTATCGTTATTTGATTGGTGATCAAATTAAATCAAATCAAATCGGATCGTTACCGGAACAGGCTACGCGGTCACGCTGTCGAGCTTATTGTAGTAATTACTCTGAAATCCTATCATTATTCTAGATTACGTCCATTCTTTAATCTGCATTCATTGCTGTAAACTAAATTAGTTACACTAAAATCGAAGCGTGGCATCTCTTTCATTGTGCCTGAGTTCCGTCACTAACTGGCCCGGAAACTTCCGAGGGGTATGACGAATGAGTCTCAACTACGACCCGCGTCATTCAGCGTCCCCTCAAGTCCGGGAGTAACGCTCTTCAGCTCTATGTGTTCCTGGTACAGTTCATTGGCTAACGAAGAGTCTGACTTATATCCCGTTTGAAGGAAGCTAAACGTGATTAGCACTCTTTGAGGATTTTATTTTAGTAGATGCAAAATCTTAAGGAACCAGAAGTGCTTGTTGACTACCTGGTATGAAACTGATCTATTATTATATTATTTTTATTCTTTTTCAGCCTATAGTGGGTAACCCACTTCTGAGTGTAGGCTGCGACGGCAAAGTAAAACTTCGTAGTTGTATGTACGAATGCTTTTATTAAAATGAGTGACGTTGCCACAACGGTTTTATAATGAAAAGTCCAATTGAGTGACTAACACAAAAAAAGTGAATATTACACAAAGTAATCGTATGGTATAATCAATAGATATAATTTAATAGAGTATTTTCATATATTCCAACATAGGCCTCCTCACATGCACGCCATCTTGTTAGATCTTGGAGTTTTTACAACCAGTTCTTTCTCGTGAGCTTGGTGATGTCGTCCTTACATCTAGCCTTTTTGCGGCCAACGCTTCTGCTGCCGGTCCACGGTCTCCACTCTAGCACCTGCTCCTCCGGCCATCGGTCCTGCGGCTTAGGTGACCCACCTACGGAGTAAATATTTTTTCTGCCGCCTATCGCCACTTTATTTGTGCAATAATTAACGATCCACGTCAGTCTATTTTCTTTGTAGGTAAATAATGTAATTGACGTATGTTCTGAAATTTTGTGTTATCTGTAAGTTTAGTACTGACTTAAGATTTACTTTAATTGCAACACCACAAAGATTTACATAGAACTTAATAAAAACAATAATTAGCGATAAAAACAAAAACTATTACAATAAAACGATTAAAAATACAGTTACAATTTGGGGGTCTTATCGCTCTAAGCGATCTCTTCCAGACAACCAGTCGGATGGAGAGAACTATAAACTTTAAAATCGGAGGTGCAAATATTTGATATGAAGTTACAATTGTTTAAAAGCAAAATAAATAAATACATAAAAATAATTAGATAGTGGGGTGTAATAAACATATACATATATATACTTAAACATTATAGTCTCAGGTAGGAAGTAGCGGACAACGACAGCCTTGCAGCAGGATATGGTTAAACGGATAGGTAGAATTTTGCAAGAGTTCCTTAAATGCGTGAATCTATTTTGCATGCCTGATCGCAACTGGGAGCGAGTTCCAGAGACGAACAGCTTCAACGCTGAAGGAACAATCGTAAAAGGTAGTATTGTGCAGAGAAGTTTTAAGAGTTAGATTTTCTGATGACCGTAACGAGCGCGAGGATGAACAATAACGGAAACTGAAACATTCCTTCAGATAGCAAGGATAGGTGGGATTAAATAATATGTTATATAGATGGGAGAGGATATGAGTATTCCGGCGAAAACGAATAGGAAGCCACTTGAGTTTAGCGCGGTATTCAGAAACATGATCATACTTGCGCAAGCCAAATATGACTCGAATACAAAGATTTTGAAAGCGTTCAAGCTTATTTAGCTGGTCTAGCACGGGTAGTAGCAGCAATTGCGCTAGCGCAATTTTAGTGGCAGTGGGTAAAAAGTTGCGCAGTCTTCTTAACGAAGCCGAGGATGCGTAAAGCTTGCGGCTTACAGCTTGCAGCTGCGGCCCCCAACTCAAGCAACTATCAATAATTTTAGTTAGAAGTTTTCTATAAAACACATGATAACAAAAAAATTAGGTTAGTTAGATTATCCCATATTAAGTCATTTGTAGTTTAGTTGTTTTATCAATAATTACTTGTACGATTAGCGCCGCCAGTCATGGTGGATTGATGTCACCACCAACAAGCGTCTACTTCTTGAAACCTCAAGTCATCTACGGGTTTCCCCGCTATTCGCCCATTGAAGACGGCCTAATCTAATTCATTATTTATTACTCTGATAGGTGCTAAAAAACTGTTTATACTTGTGCAGAAGGATATCCGGGCTGCGAGTTATTTCTTGGGTGCAAAAAATCTTATTGGATTTCTATTTTGTTTATTTAGACATCCACTAAAAATGTTATTGTAATAATGTTATGTGAAGAAGCCCCCAAAATATAACGCTTATTTTTATTAGAGCTAATAATTCAGTTTAATGTTTATTACATGTTTTGATAATAAAACGATGTCTTATACGAGTAAACTATTTTTAGTAAATACATGTATGTTGCTATTCTCCAATAATTACATCCTTGTTACCATGTTTTATGCAAATAAAGATTTTATGATTTATGATTTATTTATTTAAGACGTTGCGTAGCGTGGGTTGTTCTTTCCACTTTTATACTTTAGTTGAAGGAGACTGTAACGTTAATTAAATCTGATACCTAAAAGATCCTTTTAAAGTAATTTATAAACTGTTATCCTTTAACACCGCAAAAAATTAATGACTGATATAAATATCTTTTAATAAACCACACAGGTGGGTCATCATATAACCGTTTATCTCTTCGATCTTGGCGTTGACTCACGAAGTGTCTCCACTTTATTTGAATAAAATTACCATAACAAGAGTTTAACGTTGAAACGGTGTGGATATCGGTAGCAATTAGAGAAAATTAATATTTGATATGGATTACCCAGTGTAAAGGGAACTTCGCTTCTTTATAAAAACCACCAATGTGGGGCTCTTATTGTAATGGCTATGACGCTTCGCGGCAGAGGTTATGTCATTAACGATCGTCGGATTTGTAAACACTATCACAATGTTAATGAACTGCGGTGTGTCAGTCAAAATGATTCACCTTTTGTTAGACGTGATGCCTAGACGGATAGTAACTAATTATATCATCTTTCGGAATCGCGTAGTAACGGGATATGTAGCCTGAAGTAATAATCAATTGTTTTACCTAAATTTATTAATATTGTATAATGACTCGAGCTACAAATGCATATTTACTACATAGTACTATTTTACTGAGTCAAAATATTAATATAGGATACTTGCTCAAAAATCGTAGTAATGATCCTTTAATTAATAATTTTGTAGGAAATTAAAATAGGCATGTTTGATTCAATGTGAGGTATTTATTTACTTGAAAATTTACATAACAATAATGAAAAAATATTGCGGCACTTGTGCTAGTACTAGTTACGGAGATTAAGCTTTCTAGCACTGATAGTCGATGTGTAAAATTCCAACGCATATACAAATAGATTGACACGATCTATAATGGTTCCATTTACGACGGAATCCTAAAACCGTGTGTGGTAACGGAGTTCCGTGATGTGTGATCCGATTGATGCAACTGGGTTAGTATAACGCAATGATAAATCAATATAAATATTGCCTATTATTAACCATTTTTCTATCCCAGGTATCACATGTAATTCATTGCAATTATATACTCTTATATTGTTTGAACGGCCTGTTTTCTGCATTTTTAATATTTATTGAAATAATAACCTCCTCAAATATCCATTCGAGCTACATACTGGTACGCAATAATAAATTATTGCAATATTTATCTAAGTGACAATGCGATAGCGAAAAATACTCAGTTATATAATCATTTAGCATTCAACGCAACTGGTCTTTGAATTAATCGGAGAGGTGCCATAATAACAAATGGCTGCTTTTAACGCTTACAACACATGCAGCTAGCACGTTTTACTTACTGATAAATTTAATTTGCAACGGCAGCAAGTGCTCAACGGTTATCAACTTATTTTGAACTTAATACAGTAATGTTCCGCTTTTTTATTAGTTGATTTTCAAATGCTGTTCAATACTATGTCTGACTGATAAGTTTACATGAGTAGGTATGAGTAGGTAGTAGGTACCTACGTTGAAAAATCGTCTCCAACGTGAATGTTATAAAAATCCAGGGTTAGAAATTACCCATTCGAAGATATTTTTGTAACACTTTTTATGCAACTTTTACAGTTTTCATTACAACAATTAAATTTTTTTGATGGAGCTGCTTTGGATCGCTGACTGAGCCAATTACGGAGTAAGTATGTAAGTATTTTTATCAGTATTTTTTACTCTACCGGTGTCTCGAAAGTCAGTTAATTAAATTAAAAAGTAAAACCAACTTTATGTGCTGCAAATAAATCACGAAACGCTCCGTTTGGAGTTAGTTTACACTTGATACACTTTGGTCCCAATTATTTCTCATATAATAACTTTACTTGTACATGATCACGTTCCTATATACTGTTTATGAGACACTAGTCTATGTGTATAAGCAAATCTGACGGCTATTAACATAATGTAGCTACTGAGGGGCTATTCTGCATCTCAGTTAGTGCTGCCGCAGCGCTGAGAATTGACTCTGTCTCATTCATATTCATAGAATTGGTAAGAGACAGAGTCGATTCTCAGGGCTATATCAGCGCTGACTGAGACACAGAATTAGCCCTCTGTGCAGACGGGCGGAGACATTAAAAGCCTACACGTCCGGTATCGAATGTCTGTTGAGCAATGGCAAACTTTGTTATGTGAGACTTAAAAACAGAGGCGCTTCAGGTCTGCTGTTTGAGCTTTCGTTATCTTAGTCGATACGAAAACTAGACATTGCAAAGTTAAAGCAAAGCTTAACTCTTAAGGGAAATGATGTGCAAATAACCTCTTTTACGTTTTACGATGAACCGGCTTTGTAGGCTAGCAGTTATGCTACCACTTCAAGACATACATGCTACATTACGCAGATTCGATTCCCTACTGATGCAATTGTATTGGTAGTAGGAGCTGTGGTAAGTTCGTTTTTCTAGTTTTCACAATTTTACCAAAGTTCACCGCCATAATAGCATAAATGTAACGTGTTAAATAAATAGCTCAGAACCTCAGATATCTTAACTAATTTTTATTGTAGAAGAATTATATAACTTATTAACCTAACCTCTCAGTCTTGGCAACGAAATGTCTAAAAGTTTTGACAGCAAATGCGATTTGGCGGGAATTTAAATATGCGGAAATGGAAAAAAAAAATCAAACACAGTTCATGTTAAATTTTGCCTATTGCGATGCATAAAATGTACTACAGAACCGAAATAATCGACCTTGTTCGTACTAAAGTAGTCTCTAACTGTATAAAAACACGGTACAAAGTTAAGTGGAGAGCGCGGCCATCGCGGCCGTATATGGCCGCTTGGGATCTGACGGAATAGCGAGTTTTTAGGTGCGGCCAAATATGGCCGCTTTGGGCTTGAGGGGTTAAATAATAATTATTAATTATTAATAATTATAAATGAAGATACTCGTTTTTTGTTTTCTTGCATTTGTTACAAATTAGATAGGTACTCTACACGCGATCTAAACCTGCAAGTGCTAGCGATGTTGTCGCCTCGATTGCATTCAAATTGTGAGTGCAAAGTTGCTAAGAAAACGATAGAGATAGGTAAATTTAAAGAGAGATGGTCAAAAATATTTCTTTTGATAACTGTGACCCATATTTTTTATTAGTGAAATCGATGTATTAAATTCAATGGTCACATTAGCTATAACCCACTATGCGGGCTAGTAATGTAATAATTTTGCATGCATGCATATGCATATATTCACGACTATTATCCCGGAAGGGTTAGTCTGAATAGTCCACTTTTCACCAAATAGCGATTGCACATGTGCTCAGCGTGACAGGTGATGAGCCCATCGCCTCTCTATGCTGTTGGATGTATGTGCAGTCTTTAGTGCGTCAGTCGCCTTTTACTAAATCCAAGGGAAGAGAGAGCGGTAAAAGAATACTACCACCCCCGGTAGTATTCTTTTACCGCTACGCGACATGCGAATAATTTTAAAAAGTTATTTTATATATTATTTAAAACTACATCTGGTGATTTGTTCCCCCGGTATCGATTCCCTGCATGTCGACTTACCGCGGTATCGACTTCCCCTGGTATTAATAAATACTAACGTTGCTCATAATCTCTCATTGTCTGGCACTTACGGAAGACCAGCGTCGCGGTCGCGGTGTGGCAGCATACCACGACACTAAGCTGAGTGGGTGCCATTTCAGTGTCATTTAATAATAGTTAGTAAAATACTTACTATTTTTTTGTTAATAACACTGTAAATGACGTTGAATAAATCATTTTCTATTTCTATTTCTATAACTATGTTTAGCAAACAAACTAACTAAGCGCCATTTTTCTCTTCCACGGATTATTCGAGTTCCCATGATCTATCCGTCGTCATCAATCCTTGCTTGATTACGGCTCGTAGTAGACTGAGCTTTTCTGCATGTAATAACAACTATGGAATGGTTCGCACATTAATTAAAATGTACAACAATCATTTATTCACTTTAAAGCTTAAAGTGGAGATTAAACGTTCTCGTATTTGTTTACCTACAATTAAGTTGTTGGTTTAACAAATCAAATACAACTAAAGGTTTTTAAGAGTTACATAATATATCTAGCCCTTAGGTACGTAGTATACCTATAACCAAATTATATTAAAGGTTTTATTAAATCGTTTGTACTGGATGGGGGATGAAACGATATTTCTGTAAATATAATATTTTGGGGAATTTTTCTTAATAATAAAATGGGGTATTTTTTTCAGAAGCCACAATGGTCAACACCTTTCCGTAAATAAATTAATATTTTGGTTAATTTATCCTTAACACTAAAATGTGGTAGTTTTTTATCCAGAAGCCACAATTAATTGTCAACACCTTTTCGTAAATAAATGAAATGGTATGATTTTAAAAGTTTTGTGCGGTGAGGCGTAAATTTGCATTATTACTATCCGATTATTAAATCTGGCGGGTTCTATTGTGTTTGTTATCTCGTAATATTGTTTTTTCTTTAAATAGGTGGCTTAATATAAGGTGGCTTGTTATACATAATACTTAATACAAATTAAGTTCCATATCTAACATGCTCTGTAATAGTTTAGTTATTATCAATTTGGCGATTGTGAAGTAATCGATTGTATTTGTTGCTTGAGTTTGTAATGTTACTATCACATTTTTATTTGTGTGAATCTGTAAATTTACGCATTTTCAGTGTCATACTTTTTATGGAACTGTCGATTCACCTGTGAATATAAAATAAAATAAATAAATAAAATAAATTACAAAGCAACGTTGGAACCAGATTATGTCATTCAACAGCTTCATCAATGCTAGTCAAAGTATGTCAAAACGTATACTAAATCGCCTTTACTGTCTAAAATAACATCAATATTTCTGCGGAAGACCACAAGTATTTGGTTTTGCGCGGCCGACTGTTTGTTCCCTGTAAATTTTACGTATGTATCTATTACAACATTTATGAAGATATATTCTAAATTGTGTTTAGTTTTGACAACGCAGATCCACTATGATAATTTACTCGTGAGAGCATCTTATTAAAACATAGTGTTATCATCGTGATTTGAGATCACATTCATGCAAAAAAGACACTCAAATATCACATATTGTAACGCAAACATTTATTAAAATAATTAAATAATAATTACCAACTATGTGTTTATATGTTATGTTATTTTCATAAATACATACGTTTAATCATTTGCGTGTGGTGTGAGGGCCACTTCGTTAAAACTCTTTGAAAATGTGCTTAGGATTTAGTGAACATTCCCAAAGAATTGTGAAAGTTGGAATCAGATTTTGTGAAAGTCAAATAAGCGAGCTATGGACTGTATAGTTGGGCCCTCAGTTCTCACATAGAGGATTGAGGGCCCACCTGTACCGGATAAACTATGGACACTACAGAAAAAGTCTTTATGCCAAAATCTAAGGTAATGCCAAACAAAATTTGTGGAAACAAGCTGTTACTGTAAAACGTTGTCCTATTTTGTAAATAGTCATTCAAAATGGGCCCCTTAATACTCATACACGTTCAAGTTTATTTCGCAATTAAAATGAAACCATTAACTTACAGCTACTGTTTGCTTATCCTATATGCTACTAAATAATTTGTGAAAATTTGTGAAAGCAAGATCAGGTCACCACTTCTTGTAGTTTGAAAGTTATGACCTTGTTAAAATTCGGGCCCTCGATCCTCCATTTCTTTTGTTTACATTTTCTTACGCTTAACCTATGTAAGAAAAGACAAGACAAAATTATCTCTTTTCGTGAAAAAAATTGTGCATCAAATTGATGTTGTTTGTTACTACTAAGAATTACGATAAAACTACAAATCTTAATAGATACCGAAATCAACTTAGTTATGTAGTGGTTAGGGTGACAATAAAATCGTTTTACCCTCATGTTATAAAGGCGATCTGAGATCGATTAATCGAAAAATCAATTTAAGGGAACCAAAAAAAATTTTATTATTTGGATCGATAAGTAGTACTGAATCGATCCAATGAATCGATATTTCAAATTAGAAAATCGATATTCGATTTTTCCAGTTTTAATAAGGACCATAAAATGATTTACAGTTAGTTAAATGTACTCAAACACATGTAAAGAAATAATAGATTTTCACGAAATTACTCAAAAACTGACGAGATAGCTGTGTGCTTAGTTTTCCTCGCCTCTTCTTAATAAATAAAACCAAAAAAAATTTGCGTTTGTAATCAATGATTTGTTAGCATTGTAAATACAAACTCTAAAATAAATCGATTTTTGAGTAATCTATCTTTAAGAACTCGATTTTTTTGTAAATCGTTTTTAAGAATGCGATGATTGATTAATTTTTAGATTCGAATCAATTCAAAAATCATTTTTTTTTAAAGAATCGCCATTCCTAATGTTATATACTTTTTTAGTAAAACGATTCTAAGTAACGTTTTAGTTGCTTCTGCTGTTGCAAAGTAATCATACCTCACTAGCTGTTTTATTGTTTACAAATGCAGCATAGTTGTAATATTTAGTGTAGTTATGCTAAACAATAGTTTATGATAGTGCAGCGGAAGTTGTAGGTGATAAAGCATTAAGATAAGATATTAAACATTTTATTTCAGGTAAGTTTTTTTTTGATACGTACTTGTAATTTTATAAGTACCTACCTAATATTTTAATAATTGTTTTAATGTCAATGGTTTGCTCTGCTATTAATCAATATCAATAGTAATGCGTTTTTAATTCAACCGTTTTTAAAGTACCTACAACTAAATTATTTCGTATTCAGAAAACATTTTTGTTATTGTGTAAGTAGGGGTGGGTACCCATATTTATATAGAGAAGTAAATATAAGTTTAGACTATTCAAAATGATTATTTTAAGCTTACTGAATAGAGAAATTTTGATTTTGAGTAACAAAGATGTTTCGCGCTATTTCTCGCGCGCAAATAATAAAAATAAACTTTCCTACATTCACACCAATTATCTAGCCCAAGAGAAGTTTCGTAATGAAACTCGGTAAATGGTTACTAGACAACGGATAAATATACTTAAAATACTTAAATACATACCTACTTATTTTACATAGAATAATAATAAGGCAAAGGACAAATTACAGTCAAACAGCGTATAGATATTAATAATATAATAAACTAAACAATAATGTTACGAATTAAAATTAATTTATATACAAAATAATAATTTGGTGAAATTACTCCGTGTTTATTTATCTAAAACTATTTATTTATTCATATTTTAATCAAAATATTTAATTTATTCACAAACATGTTTGCCTTTAAAAAAATCTAGTTACCTATATAAACTACGTATCAAAAAAAACTTACCTGAAATAAAATGTTTAATATCTTGTCTTAATGCTTTATCACCTACAACTTCCGCTGCACTATCATAAACTATTGTTTAGCGTAACTACACTAAATAATAAAACTATGGTGCATTTGTAAACAATAAAACAGCTTGTGAGGTATAATTACTTTGCAACAGCAGAAGCAACTAAAACGTTACTAAGAATCGTTTTACTAAAAAAGTACAGAACATTAGGGATGGCGATTCTTTTAATAAAATATTGATTTTTAAATTGATTCGAATCGCATACTAAAAATCGATTTACAAAAAAATCGAGTTCTTAAAGATAGATTTCTCAAAAATCGATTTATTATAGAGTTTGTATTTACAATCCTAATAAATCATTGATTACAAACGTAACTTTTTTTATTGCTTTGATTTGTTAAGAAGAGGCGAGGAAAACTAAGCACACAGCTATCTCGTCAGTTTTTGAGTAATTTTGAGAAAATCTATTATTTCTTTACATGTGTTTGAGTACATTTAACTAACTGTAAATCATTTTATGGTCTAAAAACTGAAAAAATCGATTTTCGATTTTCTAATTTGAAATATAGATTCATTGGATCGATTCAGTAATATAATTCGATCCAAATAATCGATTTTTATTTTGGTTCCGTTAAATTGATTTTTCGATTAATCGATCTCAGATCGCCTATATAACATGAGGGTAAAACGATTTTATTGTCACCCTAACCACTACATAACTAAGTTGATTTCGGTATCTATTAAGATTTGTAGTTTTATCGTAATTCTTAGTAGTAACAAACAACATCAATTTGATGCACAATTTTTTTCATGAAAAGAGATAATTTTGTCTTGTCTTATCTTACATAGGTTAAGCGTAAGAAAATGTAAACAAAAGAAATGGAGGATCGAGGGCCCGAATTTTAACAAGGTCATAACTTTCAAACTACAAGAAGTGGTGACCTGATCTTGCTTTCACAAATTTTCACAAATTATTTAGTAGCATATAGGATAAGCAAACAGTAGCTGTAAGTTAATGGTTTCATTTTAATTGCGAAATAAACTTGAACGTGTATGAGTATTGAGGGCCCATTTTGAATGACTATTTACAAAATAGGACAACGTTTTACAGTAACAGCTTGTTTCCACAAATTTTGTTTGTCATTACCTTAGATTTTGGCATAAAGACTTTTTCTGTAGTGTCCATAGTTTATCCGGTAGAGGTGGGCCCTCAATCCTCTATGTGAGAACTGAGGGCCCAACTATACAGTCCATAGCTCGCTTATTTGACTTTCACAAAATCTGATTCCAATTTTCACAATGCTTTGGGAATGTTCACTAAATCCTAAGCACATTTTCAAAGAGTTTTAACGAAGTGGCCCTCACACCACACGCAAATGTTTAATCACGTCTATCATTCCCGAAGAGTTAGTCAGAGAATAGGCAATGAGGACAGCAAAAGCAGTCCATAGTCAACAAATAGCGACTGCACAGTCATGTTTTCAGCGTGACAGATGGTGAGCCCATCGCCGCTCTATGCTGTTAGCAGTATGTGCAGTCTTTAGCCCGTTAGTCGCCTTTTACGACACCCAAGTCAAAGTCAAATGATTTATCAATATATACCTTTACTGATTGACGAAGGTAAGGGAAGAGAGGGGGTGGTTATTTACTCCTTACCTTTTAAGCCTTGCTAAAGACATTTGCCCTTTGGAAAAAAGTGCGTTTGGCAGTATACAAATATAGACTTCAATTATTATTATTATCAAATGCGGACCTGGATTTTACCAGCCAGCACCGGCACAATATACAGGGCAAAGATTTTAAGACTTCCTTGTTAATTCCTTTTTTTTATACACTCAAAAACGCTTGACCTTCATGTTACTTAATGGTAGATTCTCCCAGAATCTTTGGTAACTTTTATAAGATGGTGCTGATACTCAAATAGGCAGAGTTATCTACTTTTAAAATTAACAAAGTAAAAACCGATTAGTTGAAACCAGCTACGCAATTGTTTAATAACAATTGCAACCGATTTTTATCATAGGAAGTGAAAACAATCAGTAAATGCTTAAAATGTCTTAAAGAATAGCCTTATTTTAAAAAGTACTTTAAAATAAATAACTTCCACATATTTTAAGAGGTGTATTGTGTAAATTAAATATCAAATGTCGTGCCAATTTGTCGACATTTAATTTTCATATTTTAAACTTTTATTGGTCGCATGCAGTTCGATGTCAAAGCAAAATGATGATCCATTTTGATCTTTACGTTGATGCCTTTAGGGATAACATCTTATGCCGAGTATATTGTATATGCGATGAAACACAGTTCACCCGATTGTATTCAGGGCGCCCGTTATCGGTCCTTTTCATTATGTTTTTATTGCTCATTGATACATCAGAAAAAAATGACAAGTTGTTTTTTACACGTGCCAAAGAAGATGACCAATTTTTTGTCACATTTTTTTCTGTGTCGATCGCTTCTGCCCACATTGTGTTTTCATTGACATTGACATATACTAATTGGATGTTAACATTATAATTAGCAAGTAAGTGTACATCGATCGCGATAAGAATTTGATTGTTCATGGATGTACAGTTTCAGAGAAAAAAGTTCATAGCAATCTACAACATGTTTACAGACCTCATTAATAGACTGTTAAAATGTTTTGGTTGGATGTATTAACGGTAAGGTCATCCTAAAAATCCAAATCTAAAATTAAAGCACTAAGTAGGTACTACTATAGAATACGTACGATATCTATCTCGGCAGTTTGGAAACTTTGGTTATGAGACCGGTACGTCGATGGTCTAACTTTTTTTTTAATAATAGAAGAAGGCAAACGAGCAGGCGGGTCATCTGATGGTGAGTAATCTCCGCCGCCCATGGACACCCGCAACACCAGAGGTATCGCAGATACGTTGCCGGCCTTTAAGGACGGAATAGGGTTAAGGAAGGAATAGGAATTGTGAGGGAGGGAGGGTAGGGGAAGGGGCCTCCGGAACTCTCACTGGCCGGATGAAACACAACAGCACCAAGTGCCATTATTTCACGCCGCGAAATAATGGCACTTGGTGCTGTTGTGTTGGGTCTAACTAACCACTATAGACAGCTTAGACAGTTTAGTAAAGTTTAGTTTAGCCGCTATACCCATGGTTGGCATACCAAATAACATGGGCACTTACAAAAAGTGTAGGTATTCTACGAATTAGTGAGTAAGCAAAAACAATAGCAGTTATGACTAAGTACTTAATTAATTATTGGTTCAATGATTGACACCTGGAACTAATTTCAGTTTGTTGCACTGCAGTTTCAAGAAGACTTGTTTATAGATTGTGTGGGTGTTTGCGATTGTAGATGTTTAAAACTGCATAGGTCAAAATTTGAATAAAATAGAGGGAGTGTACCAAAATGAAAAGATGTTGATGACGTAGTTGTTGACATTGAATAAAATTTTATTCTATTAGTAACCCATGTGTTCTGGATCAATATATTGATTTTTGTATTAAACATACAAGCACTACATCGAAGCTTTTGCATTTATAATATCAGTAACTTAAGAGCAATAATAGAAAGCACAATTTTAAAATGTTTTTACTAAAGAAAAAACCAAGAATTGCCCTTGACATAAATACTAATAGAGTAATTCCCGGAATCAAAAATAACTACAAACGTTGAATTGCTATACAAATACCAAATAAAAATATTTACGTCATATTATATGGAAAGCACCATTGTGACCTCAATTCGACTGTATAAACATTGTTATCGAAACCGTACTTTATTCAATGGCGGGTGGCGCCAACGGATTATGAATCACAAATCCTCGTGGATTTGTGATACTTGACCACAGTCTAGTAAAAGGTAGAACAGCGATTCAACATTGTTTAAAAAGGTATTACTTTAGATGTTTTTCGAAACAAATATTGGTACTGCTTTCTTGCAACTTGCTAGAACGCACATACAACAATAAGACAACCAAGATACCATCCCTCCTATAGCTAAACCACACAACTATGTCTAATATAAGACAATATTGTTAAACTTACATAGTAATAAAGACCATTAAAATGTCTACAACTCGTACTTAGTATATCCCTAGTAATTTGTATAAAGGTAGAAATCGTCCGTCACTGAGTTATTACTTGTAGGGTTTAGTGAATAGTATTAAAGAAAACGAAATCAAAAAGTTAGGTTAATTGTGTTAATTTATTGAATTACGGCTTAGATTAAAACAAAAAGTTAATCTAAGGATTACGGATATTTTTACATACTTAAATAGGTACATACATATTATAATCACGACTATTATCCCCGAAGGGTTAGTCAGAGACTAGGCAATGAGGACAACAAAAGCAGTCCTCTGCCGTAGGTCACTATTCACCAAATAGCGACTGCCAATGTGCTGTTGGATGGATGTACAAAGAATCTTTAGTCCGTTAGCCAGTCGCCTTTTACGAGACCCAAGGGAAGAGAGGGGGTGCTAGTATTGCACCCAAGTATGTTTACAAAATAATGATATTTCTTTGATCTTTTTCTTTATCGTGTTAAATAAAGGAGGATATAATAATATAAGATAGAATATTACCTAATAAAAATCACTCTTTTGTATTTTTTTATTGGTTATAGTCTTAGATCTGTTTTAATCTAAGGTGACGGTCAAAATAAAATACTTAAACTGTTTTCTCATTCATGATTCTTTATTGAACACAAATGCCTGACATACATCTTTTTATAAAATAAATCAATAATTATTCATACAACACACTCTAAGCTTCAATCATCACAAGGAAATCCACTTCTTGCTAGTGCTGGAGATGGTGGTCCTTGGCTTGCGCCAGAAAGGTTCCAATCACCA
Organism: Scoparia ambigualis; assembly: GCA_963921215.1. Classification (NCBI taxonomy): domain Eukaryota; kingdom Metazoa; phylum Arthropoda; class Insecta; order Lepidoptera; family Crambidae; genus Scoparia; species Scoparia ambigualis. The sequence continues at coordinate 22,579,587 of OY992522.1, read as the reverse complement.
TACCCTTTTGCCACTATTCCAATCGGGATTCCCCTGTGCCATTACTATTTAATTTTGCAAAGGTTCGCCATTTGTTTGTGGCTCATCGTGTGGCAAGCGACCTTTAGGACCACCAGTGGGCTTCGCCATATCCCCATTTCTGTCCATGAAATCCACCACCATTACAAATCGCATAGGACTAGTTCTCAATACAAAACTTCACACAATTCACGCTTTTCGTCGTCGTCACAGACGTTTGGAATTGCTTGCACATGCACATTTAACAATAAATTCACTTGAATTCCACTTGACTCTCGGAGATTTTGGTTTGAGATGTATTATTTATGTAGTTGCTAGGATACCTACTTGATGTAGTTGACCCTCAGAACAATAAATAAAGCATATTGATCTGAGCTCGGACCAAATATTACAATATTTGGTCCGAGGTTCTGAGAGTTGACCAAAGAATAGAGTTATAGACTTAGAATAATAACGCTATAGAAACCAAGTTCGCGCGCCTATTTTGAAGCACATTGATTGGAGCCAGAAATGGCACCAAACGCCGGACCGCTCCGTAGTGTTCAATGTCACAGCGCGCCGAACGTGTCTCGCGAAAACAAAAAAAAATGACGGTTTGTGCAGTTAAATTGTGTCACAACACATCTGAAAAACAAAAGAAGTGTAATAACATCTCTTTTCACAGGTAAGCTTTCAGTATTTCATAGTATCTTGTAGTTAATTAGGTCAAAATATAAACGTACTGCAGTGTGATTCTCTAAGTTAAAGCCTCGGTAGCAGCGTCTGCCGCAGTGCTGTCTCTTTCATATTCATAGAATTGGAAAGAGACAGCAGATCACGGCCATGCGCGCACGTCACGCGTGTGTGAATCGGTTTAGTGCTTAATTTTTGACAGAGCGCTTGTATGAAGACTATCTTTCTATAGCGTTTATTATTCTAAGGTTATAGAATTATGTAGTTGGCATTTTTATTGGACATGACAAATTGCGTACGTTCAGAAACTACTTAGTGGATTCATGCCGAAAAAACAACAAAACACAATTTTATGCCGTAAATATTAAGTTTAGTGAAATATTCGGTTACGGTTAGTATAACAGTGATTAAAAATTAAAGTTTTTAATAAATATCGTCCCTATTAAGTAGTTTATTTATTTATTTGTAAACCAAAATAACCCATATGGATTTATGAACGCACTTTTTCTGTGCGAGGTCACGATAGAAACTTTTGCTACCAAAATACTATCGTAAGCGTTATCATATAGTAAGCAAATACGACTACTATACTATTACGAGAGTTTTTCGTGCTAGGGGTACAGTAAGCAACTTAAAATCTATGTATTGGGAAGTATCTAGCTTATTTTTATTCTACAACTGGTAAGCGTTTGGCCTTCATCTCACCTGATGGTACGTGCCGATAAAGTCGAATGTGGAAGCGCGCTTACCCGGAATCCTCAACCACTGAGGAACTGGCTATCTTTTCTCTAAACTGTCGGAACAGAACAATACTATAAACAGCGTTGTTATTTCGACAGACTTAGATAAGATGGTGGTGGGTAGCCAGGCGGACAGCCCTACCACAAAATATATAACTAACCAAGCTGAGCACACAAAGATGTACTACCCGCTGGGAATCGAACGCGGGACCTCTAGGTCTGAAACCAGTGACTTAGCCACTAGACTACAGTGTCCGTTAGCACTTCGTAAGTTCATTTATTTGTTAAATATATTAACTGACTGTGAATATACTGTGACTTTATCTACTTACTATTTCATAGAGGCAAAAACAATGCTAGTTCGACTAAACTTATTGCTTAGAAAAAAAATTCGTAAGGAATTTCTTATAATTAAAACTGTGGTTTTTAGCCTTTTAGTTTTTGGATATGATATCGTTAAACTTTCATGTGTAGGTACTTATATAAAAATTTAATAAGTATTTTCTAGCTTTACTATTAATTAATCGATTTATTAATGAAAAGGTAACACTTCAATAATTATACATTTTTGAATTACGTATATTTATTCGAAAATACCCAAATCTATGCACTCATGCCCAGGATTTAATACCACAGACACATAATCTTCGTCAACAGATTAGCGAGACCGTTCACCAAGTTGCACTTTCTCAGGTACCAACACATGTCAATAAAAATGTACATTAAGTTACCAAATGATTTTTGGGGGTAAAGTTACTCGCGTCCGTAGGTTTACCCTTGAGACCCTACACTTGATCCCTGGGTGGTGCTAAATGAGTGACACTGACTGAGTGGTAGAGCCAGCACGCATTGGGCCGGCTCGCCCGGGGTAATACCACCCTCTCACGAATATCCGAAGTGAAATAATGGCACTTGGTGCTGTTGTTTTTAAAAGGTCGGCAACGCATCTGCGACTCCTCTGGTTTTGCGGGTGTCCATGGGCGGCAGTGATTGCTCTCCATCAGGTGACCCGCCTGCTCGTTTGCCTCCTTCTCATATATAAAAAAATGTAGATTTTAAAATGTAGCACAGAGTTTTAAAAACGATTAAAGGAGTAGGTAGGTACCTACTAAAAAATCTTTTTATAGCTTAAACGAGTTTTTCACAGAAATTGGACAGAATTATATAGTGTTTAACGTACCTCTAATATAAATAATAATAACAAACATTGTTAACTATTATCTAAAAATGTTAATGTTGTTTGTTTGTTGTTGAGTTTAATTAATATGATGGCTAAGTACAGATTTAATATAGTATTTAATTTAATATTGTGATGCCCTTACAGGGCTCATTTGAGGGCATATTATTTAAACCAAGACCTTAATGTACCAAATGAAGCAAAGTGATGCGCGTACAAACATTTCGGCAATTGATTTTTATTAATATAGATTATGATTAAGGTTGTAGATCAATTCCCAACCGTTCGTTTCTCGTCTCCCAAGGTGTAAAGCGATAGCGAACTAAGTAAATGCGAATGCTCTTTACAATAGTTTATAAGATTATTATTATTGCGTATGGTAAAATTGATTCAGCGTGGATCATATTATTATGTCTACTTTTAGACGCCTCAGTCAAGTTTCTGCCGCATCCGTCATAGTGTGGAGCTCGGTTATACCACCTGGGAAACGATGTAGGGGGCAGAAATTGATTATATGTGAGGATCAGTTTATAAGATACAAAGTGTCTATACTTTGAATAGAAGAGGCAATGTTACGAATATGTAAAAACACCGTAACATCTGCACTACAATACAATAACAGACCTTACAATGCGATGTGAGATAGGTCCATATTTCTCTTACTATGCCTTGATACTTAGTTGTGTACTACCCACTAGCACCCGTCAGGTACACGAGAGAGCCCAAACAAAATAGGTATAGTGAGAATATTTCGTTTTGACACAGCTGTATTGTCGCACGCCGACGCCGTCTGTCGGCCCACATCGGAGGAAATATCATGTCTCGCTACTGAATTGCGCAAAGGCAACTCGGTATCTCATAGACATTATAATGTATAGTATTGTCTGGGTTGAGGAGCAGATTATATATGTATTAAGTACTTGGTTATAGATAGGTACGTCACAAATATCTACGTCATATTATAGTCAATACCGTACGTTTCCTTTGAGAATAAAATGGTTGCAATATTGTCGAACGCGAACTTGAACGTGAAAAAAAACAAGTTTATGAAAATTACGGCTCATTTGTAAGTACTTGTCGCGTGACGACTCATTAAAAAAATACCACCACTCCCTCTCTTCCCTTTGATGTTATAAAAGGCGACTAACGGGCTAAAGACTGTACATACTTCTAAGAGCATAGAGCAGCGATGGGCTCACCACCTGTCACGCTGAGCACATGTGCAATCGCTATTAGGGGAAAAATGGACTATGGCAGAGGACTACTTTTGCGGACCTCATTGTCAGAGACTACTCTGACTAACCTTTCAGGGATAATAGTTGTGATTATCCTACTTATGTAAAATTTTATTTACATATCGATACGAAACTTAATAAATTGTAGAAAACAAGAGAAAGAGGAGAAATGAGTATGAAGTTACCGCTTTTTCAAAGTTTAAATAATATTATTAAATCATCATATTCCAATTAAGTAAATTAAAATAAAATAAATAAATAAAACATGTAGTGTTTTATTTTGTTTTAGAGACACACAATGGAGTAATTGGTATTCCAATATCAGGTAAGAGGACTGCCGCTAGGCGGATCTTGTCAAGGCGGTAACCCAATCTACAATCCTAATACGCTAGAAAAATAAAAACATTACCAGTGCAGTTACCCCTGAGAAGTCAGGCCACAACGATAGTGACATAATTATCATGTACACATAATTTACACATCCAGGAACACACTGACAAAAGCGCCCAAGAAAAAGCATGATGGCCAGTTTAATAAGTTGTTTATCAATATAACAAAACTATAACAGAATCATAGATGCCTTTGCGAAGCTTTCTCAGAAACTAAAAAAAACTGTATGTAGCCCACAGATTGTCCGAGGCTGCCGCAGCGCATGCGTCAAACCGATGCTGATTTGACGTCATAGTATGGTGTGAATGTGGGTTATCTGGTACAAAATATTTAGCTAAGCCATTAGATACATGCAGTGATTTATAGTTTGTATTAAACATAAATAGTTCATTGTATTTAATTTTGCAAGTAAAATGCGACTAATAGCATAAACACTATTTTACGTCAGTTTGTGATGAATAAAATAATAGTGTTAACCATTTAGCTTTTAATAGCAATAAAAATGCCAACATAAAACCTTATGTAATTGATATAGATTGAAAAACAATACAATTAGACAATGTAGTACCTACAGTTAACGGAAACATAATTATATACATCTATGCAACTTCCGCATAGAGCCCGTCTCCGCGTCATAGGCATTTGTGGGTTTACAAAATGCCTATGACGCGGAGAGACACGGAGGACTGACCACTCACAGCAGTAAAAGAGGCTCTAAATGCAATTTTTCGAACTATTATATTTTTTTCCCACATGACCTTTTACTTCACTTGACAAGTAACGAAGTAGTTTTAGTATTTATATTAGTAGTATCCGAAAACCTTAAAAATATTTAAAAGCAAAGACGTGGCAAAGACACACAACAATCAATTAGTTCAAAGAACACAGTAATATGTACCGTTAAAAAATCCTACGTTTTGTTTCGTTGTTACATGTATTTTGTCGATTAACACATCCTTAATCGCATGACTGTTTATTCTCAAGTTACTCATACTGACCGGGTTTTGTTCTCTTTGTCAAAGTAGATATAAAGATTACTTTTAGTGTTACAGCGTGCATTCCTTGGTTGCAATCTTTCAGGTTAGCAACTTTCGCAGTGTTGGGTCACTGGATGGGTGACCAGACAAAAATATTTCGAGCTGTTCCGTGCTTTGAAAGGTACGTCAAGCTTACGATTGCTGTCGTAATTTGGCAGTGTTAAAACCTTTTAATCTGCGTGCCAGCGTGGTGAGTTGTCTTCCGATCGTCTATTGTTCATGAGGGTTCAGAGACGAAAGACGTCTTCGGTTCTGTGGTCTGAGACCAACGGCAACAGAACAACGCTTACGTCTGTGATAAGGTCCGGCTACGATCTATGAAGATTTGCGATGCGACTTCCGATTTCTCTGTTCATTGTGTCTTTTTTATTACCCTTTACAAGCTCCACTAATTACTTTTGTATTATGTGTTTTTCTTAAACAGACAGCATTGTGGTGAAGAAAGCTGTGTAAATCTGCCTTTATATAGTTAGTCTATGGTTAAAACCTACCGAAATTACTCACCAGTATGCATCCTCTTCTAATCACAAGGAAGTTTGATACGAAGTTTTCAATGTCATAGCGTTTGTAAATTTTGCCGGTTAAACATTAAAAAAATTTCAAAGTTAAAAAAGTGTTGGAATACAATAAGTATTAATTGTATTCAATTAATACACAGCACTTAATTAGCTTACTTTCAGGTTTCCCTCCGTTGAATATATTCTAAGATGAATCTCTACGAAATTGTGCAGTTAAGTGTCGGTGGTGAGCAAAGTTTGAATGTTGATGCTTCGGATGGAGATCAACAGTCGAGCATGAGAAAATCTGATTCCTCGTCATCATCTTCATCTTCGGAGGATGAGGAGGGCATAGCATCACCACCGCCCAACAAAAGGAAAAAAACTTCAAGTAAGTGCAAACAAGTACAGACATTTTCAGATCCGCGTGTAGATACTCTAATTCAACAAGTTGGGTTTATATATAAGGCGAGTCCTATCGAGCATACGGGACGACGATACGGGACGGGTAAAACAGCGAAGCGGCGCAAATAAGCGCGTTTTATAGGTTTTTATAGGTTTATTGCCTATATAGACTTTATAGGAGTTAACGAATTAGCAGGTTCTCTAAAGTACTTCAAAATAAATATTTACATGTAAAAATTATGTCGAAAAGGAGATAGGTAATTTTGGGCCATAATGAGTTGTTCGTTACAGAAATAAAAATGGTATAGAAAATAAGGTCTTCTTATTGTATTATTAATGGTTTCTAAAATAAACCTGTAACACTCCGCAAAACCTGGATAAACAAAAAAAACGAATATTCGAAAATAACACTTAAACATACTTTGTAAACACGCATCTAGTCAGTAACAAATCGATTTATCGAATTCGATATACTTTTGTCTAACTGCAAATACTTATTGAAACAGTATTTAATTTAAAATAATGAATATGTTAGTTCTTGTATTTTGTAGACTATCTGAATTAACAATCATGATAATAAATACAAAAAGAAAAGTAAAATATTAATTAAAATCGATTTTTGAAATCGATTACTTAAATGTCATGTCAGGTCTTAATATGTCATTTGTCAATACGATTGTCATCCATTCATTCATTCTCTTTGCTCTATGCATTGTAGAATATTTTGTGCCGGCTTTTTATGTTAAATTATACCCCTGAATACAGAATTTAATCTAGATCAATAAAAAATAAGCTTCAAATTCTTGTAACTACACAAATAACTAAGAAATAGTGTAAAAGCAGAACAAGGCATCGAGGTAAGCAACTCACGTGAATCCTCTATAACTCTAATCTGCGGAATTGTACATGCAAAATAATGATACATCTGTAATGCTAACATCTATCCCTTCAAAATACAGTAATTGTTATGTCTGTAACACAATTTAATATAATGGCCCAAACGTCCATACAAGCTGCCCTATCTCCTTTAAAAAAAATTAGGAAATCATCCGTTTTAAACTTTTATTTGGCCTGTTTTACGGTTTTTTTTATAATCAAGTAAAGTACATTTAATCGCTTAACAAATTAGGACATTCTTTAGGCAATATCCTTTAGTGTATTATATATTTTTGATAAGAGCGTAATTTAATAGTAAATGCATAAACCACTTGATCTAGCAAAACAGTTTTGCCCGCATTTACCGGTGACTCGCCTAACTTGCCCATACTAACTGCTAATCCTAATCAATTAATGCACGAGCAACATGAAAACCTACCAACCCCTTTCACTTCTAATTTTCTAAGAAATCCAACAGCATCTGTTTGTAAGCTTTCCTTGGGTGTACTTGGTACAGATTTTAACGTAAAGTCAATAATTCCAAAAGCCGACGAAGAACGATTGCTAGAATTAGCTAACCTTCAAAAGTTTGATAATCCTGCGTGGAAAGGCATACGTTACAAAAAAGCATTACAATCTTGCATTTCCGCTCCTGGTTTTGTTGGTCTTGAACTTAATGAGGAGTTGTGTCATTTTAACAAGACCAAAGATTATTTAGCTTCTACCGAACAATTATTGGCTGGCTTGTCTAACAATATTTTGGAACAAAGACAACTTCTGCGTTTAGGTTTACAAGATCTGCTTGACTGGACATCGACAAACCCTAATTATTAGACCTAATAAAATTTGAAAAAATTACAGTAGGTACTTTTGGTCCAGGTTCTCCGGCATATAAAAATTCAGAGACTGCAATGCAGATTGTGTGTGGCAAAAGGGCGGAATGCATTGAGATGAGAAGGGACCGCATTTTAAAAGAAATTGGAAATTCTAATTTAAGATCTACACTTCAAAATGTTCCTCCGAATCAAGAATACCTTTTTAGTCCAGAGGCTTTGCAGCCCATAATAGCTTCCTTGGGTGGATCACGGGTGTTGCTTAACACTCCTGCTTACATTAAAGATAAGAAAGCTTTTAACACATCTAATGTTCAAAATAAAAAATACCATAGCTCTTACAAAACACAAAACAAAGATTACAAAATAGAAAAGAAGCAAAACACAAAAGTTAAAATAATCACGCCTTTCGTAGAAATTATAAAGCAAATAATAACACAACCCAAAACACCCATACTAAACCAATATGATAATCAAACCAAGACTTTCATAAGGGGTTGCCTAAGGGAATATGCCCATTCATGGCAACAACAGGGAGCAAACAGTTACATTATGAGATCAATAACAGATGGCCACATTCCATTCATAAAGAAGCCTACCCTACATTATCCAGACAAACAAGTTTTAAAAATATTTGCAACCAAGATAACAAAAGATATGACAAACATGATTTTCCATTTAAAACAAATGTAAATATTAGAGACACCCCGAATCCTCAATCCAGGTTTTCCATGTCGAATGTTCTTAGTAAAGAAATCAGATGGAGGTCTACGCCCCATTTTCGACCTCAGAGGTCTGAACTCGTATGTGTCAGTGAAACATTTCCATTTAATTTCACAATCAGATGTGGCCAATTTCTTGCAGCAAAAGATTGGTTAGTAAAAATAGACATTTCTCATGCCTATTTCCATTTACCAATCGCAGAGACACACAGGAGGTTTCTCCGAGTAATTTACAACAACGAAGTGCTACAATTGTATTTAGACGACTACTTTTTGGTCAATCAGGATCGCACACACACACGTAATTTATCAGGTTGCGGAAACACTGAAAACATTGGAAATTCTGGGATGGTGCATAAATTATCAGAAGTTTGTCCAGGAGCCTTCTCAGAAAGTAGAATATCTTGGCCTGGTTTGGAACACCTAGCAAAGTTTTGGTAAAGCTGCCTACCAAGAAAATAATAAAAGTAAAACTAATCATTTCAAACATGTTGAGCAATGGAAACAGTTCTCTGAGAGAAGCTCAGAGTTTATTAGGTTTGCTGAACTTTGCAAATTACGCAGTATCAAAGGGTCGTCTCCACTGTCGCAGAATGCAGCTGTATTTGAAGTTATTCACTCAAAACAGATTAAGGGAAAGAAGAACTCTTCCCCTACCTGTGTTCAGCAGTTCAACACCATTAGCCAGAAAAAGTGTGACTCACTTTCTGACCACGAATGCAGCAGACTCATGAGCTCATTTGAACAGCACTTACCTATCAGGAAAGTGGGCTCCTTTCCAAAGATCCTATCATTCAAATACGAAGGAGATGTGTGCCGTGTTTGCAGCCATAAACAGTCAACAGATGACTCTAAAAGGTGTACACATATTAGTTCAGTCCGACAACAGGACTCTTGTTGCATATCTCAGAAACGAGGGGGGGGGGCACATTCCCTTGCACTACTAAGGACCCGGGTATGTCCTAAAACAACGACCAGCCACCGGAGGACGGGCCGCAGCGTCCTCTAGCTAAACGGTGACCCGCTGCGATCCCCAAGCCGCCTGCCAAGCGTGGGGATTATGGCAAACCCCCCCCCCCCCATGACAGACAATATTTGCCCACGGCCCCCAGTCCCCGGCAGCTCCTTTATCCCTGGCCCAACGGGTAGCTGGTCAGGTAACGGAGGAGCAGGGGGTGCGAAGAATCACCGGCAGTTGCTCGGCTACCCACACACCCACCAACGAACCTTGGCCCTGGCAACACACAACATCCGCACGTTGAGGACCGATGCAAAGATTGTAGAGCTGGAGGAAGAATTGAGCAGATTGCGGTGGGACATCATGGGACTATCAGAAATCCGACGAGAGGGGCAGGATATGGTAGTCCTTGATTCTGGCAACATGCTCTTCTTCCGGGAAGGAGAACGAAAATCCCAGGGTGGTGTTGGGTTTCTCGTCCGCAAGTCCCTTGTTAACAACGTTATCAAGGTCGATAGTGTGTCAGGTAGAGTTGCGTACCTTATACTCAGAATCACCGATCGGTATTCGCTGAAGGTCATACAGGTATATGCACCAACCTCGACACACCCTGACGAAGAAGTAGAGGCTCTGTATGAGGAGATATCTGAAGCCATACATTCCTCCGAAACGTACTTCACCGTTGTTATGGGGGACTTCAATGCAAAGGTAGGCACAAGGAACGGCGATGAGTTGAGAGTGGGGCAATATGGATATGGACAGCGGAACCAAAGGGGCCAACGGTTGGTCGACTTTATGGAGAAGGAGGAACTCTTTTTGATGAACTCTTTCTTCCGGAAGCGACCAACCAGGAAGTGGACGTGGATAAGCCCCGATGGTTCAACCAGAAATGAGATCGACTTCATCATGACGACCAAGAAGCGTTTATTCAGTGATGTCTCCGTGATCAGTAGGGTGAAAACCGGTAGCGATCACCGGATTGTTAGAGGCACACTGAATATCAACATCAAGCTCGAGAGGTCACGTCTGGTGAAGTCCACACTCCGTCCTGGCCCTGCCCAGATCCAGAGCCCGGAACACTTTCAACTCGAACTCCAAAATCGCTTCCAGTGCCTAGCCGAGTGCGAAACTGTGGACGAGATCAGCAGCGGGCTTGTGGAAACTGTCCAAGCTGTGGGGTCTAAGTTCTTTAAGACCCCACGCCGGAAAAAGCCTCAAAAGCTCTCAGACGGAACCATTAAGTTAATGGAAGACCGGAAAGAAATGATACTGCAATCTTCAGCTGATATGTCGGAATATGGCAAACTCAATAGACGAATCTCGAAATCTGTGCGACACGACCTGCGCTCCTATAGTGCTAAATGCATTAGGGACGCAATTGCGCGGAACCAAGGCGCCAAAGTGTTCGCAAAGAATTCGTCTATGGGTCAGAGCCAAATGACTAAGCTGAAGATCGAGGACGGCAGTGTCATTTCGTCGAAGCCGGAGATTCTGAGAGAGCTCGAGAGGTTTTATGGACAGTTGTACACCTCAACACAAGAGCCCACTGTTGGTACAGCTCAGGACACCAGAGCTAAGTTAACCCGACACTATACCGAAGATATCCCTGACATCAGCCTGTATGAGATTAGTATGGCTCTTAAACAGCTTAAAAACAACAAGGCGCCGGGTGATGACGGAATTACCACTGAACTTCTGCGAGCGGGTGGAAAACAGATACTCGTAGTCCTCCAGAAGTTGTTTAATTCCGTCATGCTCGAAGGTACTACGCCAGAAGCATGGCACAGGAGTGCGGTGGTGCTCTTCTTCAAGAAAGGCGATAACACCTTATTGAAGAATTATAGACCCATCTCACTCCTGAGCCATGTGTACAAGCTGTTTTCGAGAGTCATTACGAACCGTCTCGAACGCAGGTTTGACGACTTCCAGCCTCCCGAACAAGCCGGTTTCCGAAAAGGCTTTAGTACCATAGACCACATACATACGCTCCGCCAGATTATACAGAAGACTGAGGAGTATAATCGGCCCTTATGTTTAGCGTTTGTGGACTATGAGAAAGCCTTCGATTCTATCGAAACCTGGGCTGTGTTGCAGTCCCTCCAGCGTTGCCATATCGACTATAGGTATATCGAAGTGTTGAAATGTTTGTATAGAAACGCTACTATGTCGATCCGATTACAAGACGAGAGTACGAAACCAATCCAATTGCAGAAAGGTGTGAGACAGGGAGACGTCATATCTCCGAAACTGTTCACAAATGCGTTGGAGGACGTTTTCAAGCTCTTGAATTGGAACGGATTCGGCATCAACATTAATGGCGAATACATCACTCACCTTCGTTTTGCCGATGACATAGTCATAATGGCGGAGTCGCTGGAGAACCTCAACACCATGCTCAGCGACCTCAATATCGTATCCCAACAGGTGGGTCTTAAAATGAACATGGACAAGACGAAGATCATGTCGAATGTCCATGTTGAACCCGTACCGGTAATTGTTGGGAGCGATACTATCGAAGTTGTCGACCACTACACCTACTTAGGACAGATTGTCCAGTTAGGTAGGTCCAACCTCGACAAAGAGGTCGCCCGGAGAATCCAACTCGGATGGGCAGCGTTCGGGAAATTACGAGATATCTTTGCATCGAAGATTCCGCAGTGCCTAAAGACAAAGGTCTTTAACCAATGTGTGTTGCCGGTGATGACATATGGCACCGAAACGTGGTCCTTAACTGTTGGCCTTTTAGAAAAGCTCAGAGTCACACAGCGAGCAATGGAGAGAGCTATGCTCGGAGTTTCTTTGCGCGATAGAATCCGAAACGAGGATATTCGCCAAAGAACCGGAGTTGCCGACATAGCTCGTAAGATTTGCAAGCTGAAGTGGCAATGGGCAGGCCACATCGCTCGACGAACCGACAACCGTTGGGGAAGAAAGGTTCTCGAGTGGAGACCACGCACTGGAAGACGCAGTGTTGGTAGGCCTCCCACTAGGTGGACCGACGACATCGTGAGAGTCGCAGGCAACCGGTGGATGCGAGTGGCGAGTTGTCGGTCAGGATGGAGGTCAAAGGGGGAGGCCTATGTTCAGCAGTGGACGTCTTCAGGCTGGTGATGATGACTAAGGCTGACAACCAGGCTTCTAAAACTTGCAGAGCAGTTAAATTTGACTCTCACAGTCACTTAAAGCCCAGGGAGCTTAAACGAATTTGTGGATCGCCTATCCAGGGGCCGCAAAGTACCAGAGTGGCATCTACTACCCCAAGCCACGGAAGCGATATTCAAAGTTTGGGGTGTCCCAGACGTAGAATTCTGTTCGCGTCAAACGAAACTGCTGTTGCCTTTGCTGTGCCGACAATGGGACTATCAGCTGGGCTGGGTATTCCCCCCACCCAGCTTAATACCGAGAGTACTAGCTCACTTGAACAGTGCCCAGAGAGTTTACATACTAATAACCCCTCAATAAATCAAATGCTTCTGGGTTACCCGACCTGCGATTGAAAGCCGTAGCAAAACCAATTCCGATAAAGAACCTGCGGAAGGTCTAGATCGGATGACAAGCAATTGCCCTGCACAAATAGACAGGTTGACTCTCCTTGCCAGAAAAGTTGGGGGTGGGCTGACCAAGTTACTCACTGGACTGTAGAGGAACAAAACTTGTTAAAAAGTAGCTGGCGGACATCTACTTTATCCACATATAGTGTACCAATATGGAGATGATTGTCCTGGTGTGAAACCATTAAAAATAACCCAAGCACCTGAAGGCCAACAGGTTGCTAGATTTCTGGCAAAACTATTTTTAGAGGAAAAGTTTGCTTACAGAACTATTCTCTTGCATACATCAGCTGTTTCAACTTACTGTGCAACATCGACAGACATAGATAGGTATTAAAACTGTTTTAACGGGACTAAACACGATTAATTTTGTAAATAAGTACATATCTACTTACTGCTTGACGTTTCGGCCGCGATGCTGCGGCCGTGGTCACAAGCGAACTCAAGTGGTCAAGTAGATATGTACTCACTTACAAAATTAATCGTGTTTAACAGTTTTAATGCAATGCAACGCGATAGTTTAAAGTCTTATAGATAGGTATCTCAAAGAATTTTTTCATTAATCAGGTTCTAAAATCACATCACAGGTTCTACAAACACATCACAGATTTGGCTCAGCGAATTTTTCCTTGTGCTCAGTATCTGAAGAAAAAGTACTTAAGATTATTAAGGGACTCAAGTCGAACGCACAGGGTAGCGATGGGTTGTCACTGGACATGGTACTTCTAACTCTTCCCCAGTCATTAACAGCTATCACCGCCATAATCAACTTCTCCATAACAAACAGTGTGTTTCACACTGGCTGGAAGACGGCAGTAGTTAAGCCGTTGCCGAAAAACAATAATCCCACTTCAATGAGTGACTTGCGTCCCATTAGCCTGCTCCCATGCCTGTCCAAGGTCTTGGAAAAGATAGTATGTGATCAGCTTACTAAATACTTAGAGGACAACAATATTCTGCTTCGGCTGCAGTCTGGATTCCGCAGAGACACAGTACAGCATCTGCCCTCGCCGATGTTGTCGACAATCTGCTCACTGCTCAGGACCGAGGTGAGATAAACATCCTGCTTCTACTGGATTTAAAACCGCCAAGCTTATTCAGCGTGTGCAGAACGCTTGTGCACGTTTTTGTTTTCACATTCCACCCAGAAAACACATTACTCCCGTTCTTAACTCTGCGAACATCATGAAGATGGGAGCTCGTAGAAGGTTCCATCTTGCCACATTGCTGTTTGGTGTGATGGAATCAGGAAGGATGAAAGATACCAGGAAATATCCCTCTAGAGCCTGTACTCATGTTTTTGTCACCCCTAAACACCGTACGGTAATGTTTCGCGGATCCTTCAGGTTTGCGGCCTCGCGGTGCTGGAATGACCTTCCTCCGCCGGTGCGTGACCTAAAATCAATTCATACCTTTAGACAGAGTCTTAAAAAATTCTTGCTCAATGAACAAAAGTCAAAACCTTAGTTCCAGCTCAACCAACGACATGCACTTGCCGGGGACGGGGCGTCCCGGCACCGCTGAGGCAGGCCAGTAAGCGGAACACGGTCTCACTTATGGATCTCCTTTCGTTTTCAATAATTTTCGCAATGTATCACAATCCATTTTTTTATGTTTATTATTTTTCTTTATTATTGTTGTAACTACAATCGTCGAGACATTTGAAAACCTTTAATATATATTTTTTTAATTTCTTATGCCTATTGCGAGCACAATATACATCACTCTTATAAATATATATTTTGTGTTTTTATCGGTATTTTGTTTATTGTTTTTCTGTTCATGAAAATTTAAATGTTAATTGTAATTGCTATGTTATTTTTATCGTTATTACTTACTGCCTATATTTCTTCCTGTGTTATTGTTCTGTGTCACTTATGCCAAGTTCGCACTACGTTAGTATTTTGGTCGAGTGGCGAGTGCATTGCCTCGCTTGCTACAATTTTAAGATATCGAAGTGGCTCGCTGCTCGGCCGAATTGCGCGTCGGTGTGAGCAAGGCATTAGGTCCTACCAGAATACCAGCGCTGCAGCGGCTTGCATGCCGTTTCAGCACAAGCTGGGGTTGGGACCTAATTGGCCACATGCCACATTAGCATATATTTTAATTTTTTTTAATTTATTTTGTTTATTTTCGCTTTGTTATTTTTTTTTCCTTGTGTATTGTTTCTGTGGTGTACAACTTTTTCTTATATGTGTGGTCAATAAATGTTTCTTATCTTATCTTATCTTATCTTAAAAGCTATTTTACTAGCCATCAGTACAAAAGCTACCAATATGGGACAATGCCATTTTATTTAACTGGTTAAAGACTTCTAAAAATCCAGGTACTTTATTTGAAATTGCTTGGCGTACAGCTTTAATACTTTTACTGGTTTCAGGTCGTAGTATTCATGATCTCACATTATTAGAGAACAGTTCTGAGAACCTGTCTTCTACAGAAGATGAGATTTGTCTGTAGCCAAGATTTGGTTCAAAGACAGATTCAAATACACACAGACAGTCAGGTTGGTTGTTGCGGAAACACCCAGACTACAGTGTTTGCCCTGTCAAACATATTAATTACTTAGTAGAAAGATCTGAAAGTAGAAGAAGCACATACAGGATTATCACAAGTTTATTTGTTTCCCTATTAGGAAAATTAAAACCTGCATCAAGGACATTGATTGCAGGATGGATACTTAGTATTTTCAAAGTTCAAAGATGCTCAAATTGATGCCCCACCAGGCAGCATCAGGTCAGCTGCAGTTTCTAAAAGTTGGTTGGAAAATAGACCTGTACAAGAAATACTTGATAAAGGAAACTGGAAAAGTATTAAAACAATCCAAAAATTTTACTGTCGTAAAGAGTTGATAATGCCAACTCTAATGTTGATTTATTGCATTTAATTTTTTCTAGTATTGATTAAACTTGTACACTTTAATATATTTTTTGTGAATATTTTATTAACCTATTTCTTGATTATTACATGATTATAATAAGATTACTTATTTTATTATTATTATAGTTTGTTGATTTGTAAGAAATTTTATTGTTATTAAGTAAAGAATGTTATATTTTATTTTTAATACTGACTTAAATGTTAGAAAGTTATAATAAAATTGATTTATATTACAGATCTGTTTTAGAATTATTTCATCATAGATTTTATCACCAGCAGATACCAAACAGGTTTTCGCCAATACGCTGTGTGTTTTAGAAAAAACACATAATATAACTGTTTTGCATTACAACAAAACAGGTATTACGTGTTGAATAAAACACACAGCGTTGCAGCAATTCTCTTGCTGGTGCGCTGAAGACTCTATGACATTGAAAACTTCGTATCAAACTTCCTTCTGATTAGAAGAGGATGCATGCTGGTGAGTGACAGACAGTTATAAAACCATTTTAACCATAGACTACCTAGGCGGATTTACATCAGCTTTCTTCACCACAACGCTGTGTTTTTTATTCAACTCATAAGTAATACCTCTTTTGTTGTAATGCAAAACAGTTATATTATAACGCGCTAGTAATGGTACTAGACAAACGGTCGTCGCATCGCAAAGTCCGCGTTTTTACAATGCGAGAAGGTTTACAATTTTCGGTAGCTCGTTTTAGGTTTTGAGTAATATATCGAGTTTTATATTAAAGAACTTTAAAAGTAAGGATTAAAGGATTTTTAGTTTTGAAACAGTACTTTAAACTATATCTAGTACAAAGTTTAGCAAGTAGTTGTTAGTTTTCGCTGGTTTTTGGCTCACATTTTTCTATTTATTGAATCTACCTACAAAATTTGGCATGTCACTTTCTGACGACATGGGTTTATCCTTTGACTAATAAAATAAGCCTTTATTTATGGATCGCAGATCAGTACTAAGAAAAAACTATCACGATTTGGCATCTCATTTTAAAGTGAGAACCTACCTCCAAAACAAATTATACCTATATCTACGTAACAAGACTATCTTCTTGTATCCATTTCTTTTTGATATCTTCATTTTGACACTCATATGAGTATTACTATTTGTAGCTTAAATATTAAACATTAAAATAAAAATTATGTAATGTTAAAACATGATGTACACACTAGAGCTAAAATAAAGAGAAACCTATCAAAGTTTATTTATTTCAATAATCAATATACTATGTTTTTACATAACGCATAAAAATAAGTTGATGACTTTAATCTACAAAAACAAATAAGATAATCGTCAGACTTATTTTTCAACACATACGAGTAATAGAATTAGGTCGTTATCCTATTAAATGAAGAATGTTTTCTCTCGTAGTATACAGATAAAGTAATGTCTGCTTCCGATAGTGACTGATTATTCGTGATTGGGATCAATGAAAGGATCGTTGTACTTTGTTATACGTTATCGTTCACGTAATAGAGATTATAAATAAACGGTTATACCTGTTATGACGTGGTTGTTACATACGTATGTTATTTCTGGTTATCGTGTTTTATCAATGAGCAGATACCGAGACGGTGCGAGTGATTGCTTTGCCTTATATGGTAAGCGTGAAAACTTTACTTTGTTTACACACAACTTATATTTTTGATGTAAGTATCTGTAATATACTATTTTTTTATTTTTTTATGTCCATACATTAATTACGAAAATAATGACGTACTTAATCTGAATAAAATTTCTGCGTGCGGCAACAAAGAGATTAAAATAGTAATAGTTTAATGTCTTTGGTTGTAAATTAGAAGCAGCTACTAGTTTTACATTTTAAAATGTGAAGGATGCCGTAAATTATATTATTCATAGGTACTCGTACATGTACATTTATTATGCAAACACGGATTACTAACACGGTGCTCGTAATATTTGTAACACAGATAGATATTATCTTTTATCGACGTTTAGTAAATTTAATACGGGGAACCCCATTAGTTCACCTATATTTTAAAAGAGTACATCGCTATGTAAATAAACTAAATGCCACGAGTCGGACATGTGATATTGGAAATGCCCAATATTCGCACGACCTCTCTAAACATTTTAAGGAAATGTAACTAATGGTTTCTACTGCTAAATTTACGAGCAATTATACATCTATACAACTAACACGATCGAGATTTATTCAAATAGCTCAAAATGCTAAATTCAAAATTTACACACATGCGCAGTCGCTATTTTGTGAAAAGTGGGCTTTGGTCACAGAATAATACACCTTTGGTGGAGGACTGCTTTTGCTGTCCTCATTGCCTAGTCTTTGACTAAACCTTCGGGGATAATACTCGTGATTATATGCAAAAATGTATGAAACTTCTAACAATTTATTACAGAGTAGGTTGAACATCATTCAACTTTGCAGCAAGAAGCTGTTACGTCAGCGCAACGTCAGCCGCCAGGCCCTAAATCATTACTTAAACGCCATCTATTTGTGAACAGGCCGACGTGGAAACTTCGCCAAGTCGGATATGCCTACACAACTGAGTTTATCGGGACAAACCATCGGTTTACGCCTTAGCAGCTAGCACGAGCTTACTATTGCATTTCCGGATGACTAGTCTTGCAAACAGACGGCCAAAGAATATGGTAAGTTTTGGATATAAACATCAGGCGATTAGAAGGCTTGTTTTTTGACTCTGACGAATAAAAAACTCGTCTGTAGTTCATTTCAGTTTCGCAACAATATAACGCCGCTTAGCTTAGCTTTAGTTTAAGTTAGCTCGAAATACTTAGAAAAATAACGATTCCAACCAACTTCCAACTGCCGCTTTTCCGGCGTGAAATTAAGTTAATCTCAAATAACACTTTTTACGTTTCAACATTTTTTTGACCGGGATAAAAGTAACCTAGAGGGCTCTCGACAATTTCAGTGCAAAGAATCACTAATCCATTGCAGTGTTTCAATACAGCAGAAGGACAGAAAAACACACACACTAGCTTGAATATAAGTTGAAGTTTTAACCCATATTACAATTACTGTTTTCTATTGCATGCTGATAGAGAATGTAAATCATGTTGCTATTCCAGATGATACCCAACTTTTAATTTCAAGAGTTTACGCATTTCGTATTTAAATAAACACTTCCAAGTTTAAAATTTTAGAAACCAAGTAGCCAGCTTTATATATAGTTTATTAAAACATTAAAAAAACGTTTATTTTAGCTGTATTATTGCGATTTTAAGTCATTAATAGAAACTTCAAAATCGCTATAGCAAAAAAACTATTTGGATTTATTTGGTTTTTAACAAACTATTTGGAATTATGTATTTTACATGCAATTTTAAATTCATGCATGCAAAGTTTCATTATAATTGAATTATAATGAAAATAATTAATTGAAGAAACGTAAAGCCTCTTTACTTTTTTCACAGACTTTGAAATCATAACGACGTTCGACATGAACATCTTGTAGACAAATTTGATCTAGAGAAAACGTAAAGCGTTAGTCCTCTTAACTTTTTTCACAGACACTGAAATCATAACGACATTTGACATGAACATCGTGTAGTATTTAGTTGCTAGGGAATATAATCAAAGATAAATAAGCGACTAAACACTAGAAAATAATCACGCTATTTTCTCATAAACGCACATGAAATGCTCATCTCCGAGTTATAGCCTATTCAACGAAAGCAGTAGCTCATCCCACTTTCATTCAATAACGCATTTCGCAATGGCGACTATCCACTTTGTAGCGAACAATATGTCTCATTGTGGCTGAGGCTATAAAAATAAAATAAAACGGAATTTGCTTTTTTTTAATATGACAAACAGCTTTATGTTTGCGTTCGTAATGTTTTTATTGTTTTCCCGTCGGCTATATATGTGATCATTTGCACTTACTGCTTAGATATGTAATGGCTTAAACTTACCGTACTCTGACATTCGTGTACAGACTCAAATGTCAGAACATTATACCCACATGTCACACCAGTTTCTTATTTCTAATAAAACAGTGCTGTTATAGTCTTAGTCGGTCTCTATTATATTTTTGATTGATCGAAAAGATAAACTTCCTTTCAACAATTATTTTTAGTGTCAACATTTTATTTAATTTCGCAAATTTGTGTTAAGTCAAATATTCATGTGTAGTGGAGTACATTAATCTTAAGAGGTCGTAAACATGCACGAGTGTTGGCAAACAAAACAAGCAGTGCAACGTCACTTTTCAAGTTCTCTCAAGAAGTCGGCGTGTGGCTCAGTAAAGTCCCTCATGTTTACTGTAAACCCAAGAGGGTCGGGGGAATATTACTTATCATTCATCAAATAACATTCGCAAATAATCACTCATAATCAGTATATTACCATTAGACAAATAAAATGTGTGTAGTATAGGTACTAGGTACTAGGGTAGGCCCTAGAAAGTACAAGTCCTACATAAAAGTGGTCTCCCGCCTCGTGGCCATGGCTAAGCCACCGGTTTCAGACCCGATTTCCAGCGGGGAGTACATCTTTGTGTGCTCGGTTTGGTTGGTGGTAGGGCTGTTAAGTCCGCCTGGCTAGCTACCACCATCTTATCTAAGTCTGTCGCCATAACAACGATGTTTATAGCATAGTTGTGTTCCGACAGTTAGAGATAAGATAGCCAGTTCCTCATTGGTTGAGGATTCCGGGTGAAGCGCGCTTCCACCTTCGGCCTTATCGTCACTTACCATCAGGTGAGACGAAGGCCAAGCGCTTACCCGTTACCCGTAAAAAAACGGAAGTACTTATATAATTTTATACACTTTTAATAAAACAAGATTTAGAAGAGAAAATAAATGTTAAAAAATGAGTATTGGTATTTAAATTATCATTTTTATTGGTATAAGTGTCAAGTAGGTACGTTAATACCTACTAAGTGTTGGCAAATCAGAAAACATCACTATCATTTATCATATTTTCTTAGAAATTTCACGTTAACTCACTTTTTTCCTGAAACTTAAGGGAATCAGGAGCAACATAATAATTAGCGAACCAGAGCTGCAGCAACAGTACTGTATTGTTACCACACTCAGTAGTAGTACTGAAATTTAAATTAAAGAAGTTGTGGTTAAAAATTATGTAAAATTATGTCATGTTACATTTTATGTGCAATTCTGCATCACACTTGAATACAAATAAAGAAAATAATAACAAAAAACCGAACCCGAACCGAGCCCGAACAGAACTGCAGTGATACTAAAGCTACCTTACTAAAGCATCATGACTGGATAAGATGGTGCTAGCTTGCCAAGCGGGCTTAGAACAAGCCCTTTTTTAACTAGGTAAAAGCCGTCATACGCATACACCGAGACCAGGGGCGACCTCAGTTTATGTGGGACTCTCCTCCCCTTTCTCCGCCCAATTGGCTACTTGACAGTTTTTGAAAAAGTATTTTAAAAATTACAAACGCTTATTTCGAACCCCGTACAATATTTTCTTTCTCGAAAAAGCTTTATTTAATAGAAAAAAAACATATTTTTCTTTATTAATTTCAAATTGTGCGCGAAAACGGTTGGTCACGTGACATTTTTATCTGTGACGTCACATTGTCAACACAATAAGCCACCAAGTCGTGTAAGAAGGCCTACATTAGAGCGGATGCCCAGCGCGTTGCAGGAGTAGGCCAAGAACACCTGACGCAACCTACGGGCAGCCGTAGCTACTGGCGTCTGGCCAAAGCCGTGCAATCCAACTTCTACCAACCCTCGCTGCCACCACTGAGATGTCCTGACGGAACTTTAGCTCACAAGCCGCAGGAAAAGGTCGATCGCCTGGCCAAACTCTTTGCGGCTAACTCCCGGATCGATGCCTGTAATGCACAGCCACCCTCAATTCCTCACTGTGGCCACACAATGTCTGATATTAAAATCAGGCAGTGTGATGTAGGTGCGGAGCTGCAGTCAATCGATGTCCGGAAAGCTAACGGTCCTGATGGCATCCCAGCAATAGTCCTGAAAATGTGTGCAGCGGAGTTGTCCCCTGTGTTAACGCGTCTGTACCGTCTCTCGCTCTCTTCGGGTTGTGTGCCGGAATCTTGGAGAGAACCTAATGTGCAACCGATCCCTAAAAAAGGAGATCGGTCAGATCCGACTAATTACCGCTCTATAGCCGTAACTTCAGTGTTGTGCAAAATCCTAGAACGAATATTGAACAAACAGCTTATTCGATAACTAGATCACTCCCTAATTCACGATCGTCAATATGGGTTTCTGCCAAAACGGTCGACGGGTGATCTAGCGTACGTTACACATCTCTGGGGTGAGGCTATTGATAAGCGTGGCGAGTCACTGGCAGTTAGCCTTGACATAGCCAAGGCTTTTGATCGGGTCTGGCACAAAGCTCTTCTCTCCAAGCTCCCGGCATACGGTTTGTCCGCTCAGTTCTGTACCTGGATTGCTAGCTTCCTGCATGAGCTAGAATCCATGTCATTTCGGATGGATGCGCTTCGCAGATCATGTCAGTGAACGCTGGTGTTCCTCAAGGCTCCGTTCTATCCCCCACGCTGTTCCTTCTGCATATCAATGACATGCTTCCTCTTGGAAACATTCATTGCTATGCAGATGATAGCACAGTGCATGGGGGATTTAACGGTCACCCAACGGCTGGGCGGATAGACACCGAAATGAAGCGAGCAAATCTTGTCATTAAGCTCGACCGGGTGTTGGACCAAATTTCCAAATGGGGCTCCGATAATCTGGTAGAGTTCAATGCCAAGAAAACACAGGTGTGCGCGTTCACAGCGAAAAAGTCGCCATTCCTTCCCCTTCCCTCTCTTCAGGGTACATCTCTAGGCCTGCAGAGCAGTATTAACATGCTCGGTATGGATATCTGCTGCGATCTGAACCAAAAGGACTACATCGAAACCGTGATTAAAAACGCCTCACGTAAACTCAGTATCCTGAACAAGGTGCGGCGATTCTTCACGCCTGATCAGCTGTATCTATTATACAATATACAGGTGCGGTCTTGCGTGGTATATTGCTCTCACCTTAGGGACGGCTCCGCAAAGTACCTTCTCGATGCCTTGGACAGATTGCAGCGCCGCGCTGTGCGCATTATTGGCAATGCAGAGGTCACTAACACTCTCGAGCCTTTGCAAATGCGTAGAGATATTGCGTCACTTAGCGTCTTTACCGTTTATACCATGGCAAGTGCTCTGAAGAACTCTTTGACCTCATCCCTCCTTCTCCCTTTCTCCGTAGTAGTACGCGTGCTGCTCTCCGGAGTCACCAATTTACAGTCTCTAATATTCCATCACGCACAAAGAAATTTGGTGACTCGTTTCTTTGTCACACTTCCAAAAGATGGAATAGTCTACCAGCACACGTATTCCTTCCTACCACTATGACATAGGGTCCTTCAAACGAGGCGTGAAGAGGCACTTTGTGGGCCGGCAGAGTGAAGGTGACTGATGCTACGTCTCTTACGCTGCACCAGTTGTCCTCGCGCCTGGACTTCATTTCCACTTAACATCAGGTGGAGTGGGGTCATTTGCCGGGCTTTGTATAAAAAAAAATCAGTAAATATAGACATTTTCTTCAAACCTGACATAGTTTTTGATAATTGTGTAAAATGTGACGTCACATGAAACTCAATCTTAGTAAAAAATTATCTTAATAAAAAAAACTATTGGATAATTATCGATAAATCATAAACTACCATTTCCGACATATTTCATATTTTATTATTACAACTATCAAATAGCCAATTAATAAGAGGTCGACGGAGAGAGGGATGGGTGGCCTACCCACTAAAAACCTAGCTCCTGGCTCGTGACCAGAACAGCAAGCACTGCGTTCCAGCCCTTAAAACAAGCCATACCCCTAACAAAAGAGTTCACGTTTCCGCTGGAAATCAAACATCTGGGTCTGACACCGGTGCTCTATAAAACCTCACCACCAGTTGTATAATTATTCATTTAATATAATATAATTTTATTATGTAACACTTTAAAGCTTTGGAGTTATAGTCTATTCAGCAAGAAATGGCTCGAGCACGGTAGCTTCATTCAATAAACGTTGACGCCGGTATTCAATTTGAGCACAATCATGCACATTGTTCGGGTGCCATGAAAATAAATAAGGTTTCGTTGCTCTAGTCGTAAAGTGCTAATAGCTTGCCTACGTTAGTTGGCGTAACACCTACTGTCACTTGTTTGTCTATTTAATTCAATTAGATAATTAAAATAACAGACACACGTGAACGGGGTAACAACAGATGTAGGGCGAATCGAGACAAAACAAAGTACATAAGAGGAAATACTACGTCGAAGTTGCATGCAAAATTCTCATACAAAACACAGAAAAACGACGTTTCGTAGTCCCCTGTTGCCTCCTTCAGAAACGGAAATTTTTTAATTACTTTTTCAGCATTGGTTAAAGAAGGAGATTTTCTATGTCTGTATGTTTGATTTTTTTTTTAAACCAGTCTCTTAATGTTTCTGAAGACGCCTTAAAACAGAGTGATTTTGCTAAATTTTGAATGCTCCTGGTTATTAAACAAATGACTTAATGCAAAAAAATCAAACATACAGACATAGAAAATCTCTTTCTTTAACCAATGGTGAAAAAGTAATAAAAATTGGTCCAGTTCTGACGGAGGAAACAAGGGACTACAAAACGTCATTTTTCTGTATTTTGTATGAGAATTTTGCATGCCACGTCGACGTAGTGTTTCCTCATAAATAAAAATTATACCAAGCATATATTATTTTTACTTATTTCAATTGTTTTGTCTCTTTTTGCCCCTGCATCTGATACTTACCGCACCCCGTACTTAATTTAATTTAAAACTATTTGAAACTAATAACCTAACTTTTCATTAATGAAACCTCACGAATTTTATTTAGTATCGGCATGCAAGCGGCTTGGTGCGCCGCGTGGCGCTGCGATGCCAATGGTGGGACAAGCCGACCGCACAGAGCTCAGTGTTCCCACCTTAGGGTATTTTATCCCAAATTTAGGGTATTTTTACGCCTTTAGGGTATTTTTTAGGGTATAAAATTATTTAGGGTATTTTTCAGGGTAAAATAATATAGAGAATGTTTAAAACTCCTAGCAAGCAAATTGGTGATTTATTAAAAAAGTGTTTCCGAACGTACCTAGTTTCATGTTATTAATAAATAGCATTTATACGAAATTTTTTTTTTTTATAATTTTCGGGGTAAAAAAAATAAAAGTGCCTAATTTAGGGTAATTTCGCTGAGCGTTAGGGTAAAGAAAAAATCTGAGGTGGAAACACTGACAGAGCTACACTTTGCTTGACGACCGCATAGGCACCGGGCGATCTCTTGTACGGGCAGATTTTTGGTAATCATTACACGTATAAAATACAGTCCGATAGCTCAATATAGATAATAAGCTATCGACCCAACATTTGGTGACCCATTCGGTGACGGCGACAATTGCTTAATTTGCAAAATCGCAACCGGAACACGTAAGCCGGAGCTCCTCTGTATACTACAGTTTTATAAGAAAACAGTTTCAATAGTAAATGTAAAGAATATATCAAACTTAAGTGATAATCAGTAACATAGTATATGTATAAGTAATTTGTTTTATTATATCTTATATGTGTATGTGTATTTATTTAAATAAATATATTTAATTTATGTATGTATATAAGTTTAGCGCAATAAGTCCCGCATATTTAATTTTTATCACCACAGCTAGGGTTGGCTGGAAGAGATCTCTTCTAGAGATAAGCTCACCCTTGTATATGTCCTGTATAACGTGTGTTTTTATGTAATTTATTTGTGCAATAAAGTATTATTAAATAAGTATTATTAAAGTACAGCATATAAAATGTCCTTTGCATCAAAAAATATGAAACACACTGTGCCTGACCTGGGAACTGAATACGGATAACGGGTCCAGCACTTTACCACTCGGGTCACTGAGGCGTTTATATTTCAAATTATTTTTTTCTCCTACACTCACACCAATTATCTAGCCCAATAGAAGCTTCGAAGAAACTCGTTTAATGGTTACTAGACAACGGATAAACATACTTAAAATACTTAAATACTTACATACATATTATACATAGAAAACACCCAGACCCGAGACAATTTAGAAAAACAATAATTTCTAAATTGACCCGACCGGGGATCGAATCTCATCATCTCTGAAGTCCCGGGGACTTCAGAGATGGCGCCACCATGAAAACCGGTGTACAAACCACACGACCAAGGAGGTCGTTCAACAGTATTAACTAAAAAAAGGTAAGATGTCGTGGCCGTATACCAGTACATAACACGATGTAGTGACACGAGCATGCAGTCAATAAAAGTCCACATGGTTTACAGGGCGTTACGAGCGTAAATCTGCTCGTTGTTATAAGCTCCGGTATCACGGGTTTACGGCTATTACGTTTCATGGCCTTGTTCGCATGATATCCTACGGGAATGAATCATTACGATTTGTACGACAAGTTGTGGTATTTTTTAGCTGATTTTAATTTAAAGCGGGGAAGGAATACTATCATGGTTACATTAAAGTAGGTATAATAACTTAACAAAAAATACTTTCAACTATTTATTGCATAACATAATTACTATGGGTATCATCGGCCAGAGGACGTCCACTTTGGACAAAGGCCTTCCCTAAGGATCTCCACCACGACCGGTCTTGTGCTGCTCGCGTCCAGCGGCTACCCGCGACCTTCGCCACATCGTCGGACCATCTTGTTAGAAGCCTGCCTACACTGCGTGTCCCGGTGCACGGTCGCTACTCAATAGGTATATCAAAGTAAGATTCAGCACATGATTGTCTCTCTGATTTCGACATACCATGTTATGCAACCTACTTCTATTAAGCTGCGCCAACAATCACACATCAATCCAACAGACATAGCAAGAAGACACAGAAGTCAATCAGTGTGGGCGGTGTTCCGAAATGAACAGAGTTTTACTACCTAGATCCCGGTTAAGTGGCCGTTAGTAGCAGTTAACTCTTATTTAACAGCATTCGAAGCAAATCATTAAATACTCCATGCTGGCTCGGTAAGCCAAATGAGACATTTTGTTTCCAAATGCCAAATGAGACATTATACATTTATCTATTATTTACGTTATTTTACCTATTTCTCATTTTATCGAGAATTGAGCAAATAATACACTTTAACCAGTGTAAATGTAGATTAAAGTAAACGAGCTTATTTAAGATAAATGAGTTCTGGATGTAGGTTTAGTCCAAAGCATTTTGGCAGAACCGAAATCTGAGATAGCCAAAAAGTTATGCCAGCTAGCAATGATGTTACAATTATTCTAATATCATTGCCAGCTAGTGTCGCTTTTGCATTGAAACTCTTTCATCAACTAGTAAGTAATATAAGCACTAATATTATTATTACACTATTTCAAGAACATTATAAGTTCTACTTTAAGGAAGAAATATTGTAAAAAGGTACAATGGGGTTGACATATCCTTATGGATAAAAATCCCTTAAAAATTAGATAAAAAACAAAAGATATATGAGCTTATTTTTTTCTTAATACTATAATAATTAGGTTAACTTAAGCTTACTTTATATTTAAAAGTGATCTAAGAATAGTTACGTTAACCGTGGCCATTATCCTGTGTGGTTTACGTATTAGTCGCATTAAACATAGGTATAATTGCAGAAAACAGCAGGTTTTGTCCCGTTCTCATATTTAGATTTTATGAACGCATATAGGTACGGTATTACGTAATATTTTAATGTTGTAATTCTATTATACCAATTGGGTACCTATTTGTGCTTTTATCGGTGATTATAAAATAAAAAAAACTGTATTTCAGTTTAACTTTGAAAACTATACCAATTTAAAAAATGAGTAGTTGCGTTGCGTCATAAAAGA
This sequence comes from Scoparia ambigualis, assembly GCA_963921215.1. Lineage (NCBI taxonomy): Eukaryota > Metazoa > Arthropoda > Insecta > Lepidoptera > Crambidae > Scoparia > Scoparia ambigualis. The sequence continues at coordinate 22,551,722 of OY992522.1, read as the reverse complement.
TAATTTAGTTATTATGGAGTTGGAAAGCCATATTTGGCTTTTTAAAATTCTGAATCATAGATAAGCTGTGGGCGGGCGGCGGCGGCGGCGCGCGCGAGTCATCGTCATCGTAACTACGTCATGGTCGCAATTTACATAATAATGTGACCTCATGGGAATGTCAAAAGCTTGAAGCTGATAATGAGGTTAAAAAGCGAGGCCAAAGTAAGTTTTATATATTTAAGTTTTTCACCTTCCCAATTTGCTTCAAGTGGATTAAAACAGTTTTGTCACTAACACCGCAGCCTGCAGCTAACTCGGACGTGGTTTGCGATGGATCCGCTTCCACAATACACAAGTACCTTCAAAAGTAGTCATTCATAGGCCATTAAAATGTATGGATTTAAACAAATTTAACAATGATTTGGAATCGGTTGACTGGGAGTCTGTTATTGGATTGCCGACGGTGGATGACATGGTGAATAAATTTAATTCAACTCTGACCAGTCTTTTTGATAGGCATGCACCGTTTAAATCAGTGCATATAAGCAGTAATAAGTCTTTGCCCTGGATTACAGACAACCTCAGATTTATGATGGACCTACGTAATAAAGCATACGAAGAGTTCAAAAAGACCAAATCACAAGCTCATAAACAATATTATAAAGACCTAAAAAGTCTTGTCACTTCTAGTATTTTAAATGAAAAAAAGGCGTTTTTTAATCACTGCGTAAATTCACTTATTGGGGATGGTAAAACTTTTTGGCGCAATTTAAAGAAAAAAATTCTGTTAAATCCATCTAAAAATGATTGCTTACCTAGTAACTTTTGTGATCCTAATATTATTAATGATTACTTTCTAGATGTACCTGGGCATGACACGGTGCCTCAGTCGGAGATCGTAACATTTCAATCCAATAAATTTTGTGATTCTACATTCTCTTTTGAACCAGTCGACGATACTGTGGTCATGAAGTACATAACATCTATTAAGTCCAATGCAATGGGGAACGACAATATTAGTCGTGATATGGTTCTTCTTACGCTGCCTAGAACTTTGTCGGTGATAACCAGTATCATTAATAAATCTTTACTAACGGGTGAAGTCCCTGCACAGTGGAAGGAGGCGCTTGTTACACCTCTTCCTAAGGTGGATATGCCCTGCGTGAATAAGGATCTAAGGCCATAAGCATTTTACCATTCCTTTCCAAAATATTAGAAAAAGTAATTCATGGTCAGTTATATAAATACGTGGAAAATAATAATATCTTGCCGTCGCAGCAATCCGGTTTCCGTACGGGGCGTGGAACAGTTACTGCTCTGCTGGATGTTACGGACAATGTGTTGGCGGAGCAGGATACTTGACCTTTCCCGTGCCTTTGATTGTATTAATGTACCTCTAATGCTTGCAAAGTTGGAGTACTACGGATTTGACCACCGGTCCTTAAAGTGGTTTAGTAGCTACTTAACTAATAGATACCAGTCAGTAAAACTTACAGGGCAGGACGGGGCCACTATCTTTTCTACACCCCGCTTGTTAAATCGAGGCGTTCCGCAGGGCTCTATACTTGGACCGCTTCTTTTTATTATTTTTAGTGCTGACCTGGCAGGAGTTCCTAAGCACAGCCGGTTTCATCTCTATGCCGATGATATTCAATTGTATATATCTGATCATCCAGAGAATTCATCATGGGCCTTACAACTACTGAATGAAGATTTGGCGAGGATAGCTGACTGGTGCGAGAGAAGCGGCCTTGTGCTTAATCCTAGCAAATCACAATTTATGATTCTGGGATCTAAAACCCAAACGCGGAAGATTGCTAATAGGTATCCAACTATAAGTATACTTGGCCAAAAAATTGATCGCGTAGACACCGCAAAAAACTTAGGAGTAAGATTGGACAGTGAGTTACGTTATGTTGAACATGTTGAGGGTCTGGTTAGGCAATGTTTTTATAGATTAAAAGTTCTTTACAAAATACGTAATCTATTGAGCAGGGAGGCCCGAGTGAGTGTTGTTGAAGCTTTGGTACTGTCGAGACTTAACTATGCTGATTTTGTTTATGGACCCCGACTACTGTATAAATTACAACGTTTAATACAACGTGTGCAAAATGCATGCTTTAGATATTGTTATGATGTGCCACCTCCCACTGTGAGTCACATCTCTCCCTTTCTTAATAACGAATCGATTCTAAACATGGAAACTCGAAGACGTTTGCATCTGGCTTCTTTGATGTTTGATATTACTAGTTTTAAAAGCCCAGACTATCTTTTTGCTAAACTGATTTTCACTAGCTCTAATGAATACCACCATCATTCCCCTAGATCAATTAGACCACCGCTTAAGTCTCATCACCACCGAACCGCAGCTTTCAGGGGTAGTTTCCGTTACCACGCGACAAAATGTTGGAATAATATCCCTCCTCCACTAAGAATATTAAAGAACAAATGTAATTTAAAAAAAAAATTAAAATCTTACTTACTAGACCAACAAATGTTAGGTATTCCAAAGTTCTTTTGCGGGTAGCGGGAACTGAAACTGAAACTTATAGGAAGTAATATACTGTATCTATATATGTGTATATTGTGTTTAAATCTATTGTATGTGTGTATGTATATGTATGCATGTATATATATTATATTTTAAAATAATTTTATATCTTATCTATTAGGTATATCTCATCTCAGATGCAATTTAGGCAAGCAAAAAGGTACTATGATCACAGGTTTTTTCAAGTTTAATATTTGGTATTTTAATTTTTAGTTATTTAGTTTTGATTTTATTTTTTCTAACGTTGGTAAACGTACTCGCGTTTACACTCACGGTTGTTGCTGAAAACCAGCGATTCGCTCGCAAGGCGAGCGAATATGACGCTGAGCTGCCACCCTTTTGCTGCTGCGGCACACACACACATATTGTATTGTTTTATTTTTTGTACTGTGTTTTTTATTGTGATTTTGTGTACCAACATGTGTGTGTCTTTTAGCAGTAAATAAAGTTTTTATCTATCTATCTATCTATCAATAGCCTTAAAGTTATCAACTTTGGTCTCCGGCCGTCCACGGGGCTTGTTCTGCAGGTCGAAATTTCCAGAACAAAAACGTTGGAACCAAAAACGCACTGTGTTTTCTTAAGCGACACCGCCGCCATACACATCATTAATCCTTTGAGCCGTTTTTGCAGCACTGGTGCCACGATGAAACTCGTACTCGTAAATAACGCAATATTTCAAGTTTTCCATTTTGTTAACTGAGTGACGCAAAGAAAAAACCAAAAGAGGAAAACACAAATGAATTACGGCTTTCAAAACACAAAAGCATGAGTAAATAGCTGTAAAATTTGAAATTGGAATTCCTAACCAAAGAGGAGATATTTGAGATCAAATGTGGCCAGTACGAAAAAACGCCAATCAAAAGCATGAGTAAATAGCTGTATAAATTTGAAATCGGAATTCCTAACCAAAGAGAAGATAATAAAATGCGCTTTTTGCGTAGTTTATTAAATAAAACTACTAGTTTCCGTGTTATGCTCTCATAATTCCCATTCATATCTTTCCTCACACTTTCAATACCATGTACCAGTTATGAAAAAAATACTTCGTTCTTCTTCTAATCACCTACTAAATTGTCCCTCTCATCAATCCAACATCGTTCATGCTTCCTTCTTTGTCAAACCTATTCTCCTTTGGAATTCTCTCCCCATAATAATTAGAATGTCCGCCAGTCGGTATGCGTTCAAAACCAAGTTGCGCAGCTTTCTTACCGAACAAGCTGATACTCCACGTTAGTAATCCTTTAATAATTATATGTATAATATTTACATATTGACTAATTATTTAAATATTATAGAGTGTATATATATCTATGGTGTATATATGTATATAGTATATGTATGTACTTTACCATATTTCCTTTCATTCATTCAGGAGCTCGATGGCGTAGCGGCTAGCGCGTTCGGCTTGCGATCTTGCTCGCTAAGCCTCTTTCTCAATGCCGGCTCACTGGATGGGTGACCAAATTATTTAAAAAACATCTCGAGCTCCTTCGTGCTTCGGAAGGCACGTTAAGCCGTTGGTCCCGGTTGTTGTCGTAAGATAACAGTCGTTAAAACCCACCAACCCGCATTGGGCCAGCGTGGTGGGTTATGGCCCAATATCCCCATGTGTGCTATTGTCCACGTGGGAGGCCTGTGCCCAGTAGTGGGACGCTAATAGGCTGATGATGATGATGATGATTTCCATTAGTTGTGCATCCTACCACTTAATCCTCTGCACCACCCTATGGTTGACTGGGACAAAATGCTTAAGGCATTATGTCCGCAGCTGTACAGATGTGCTTATAGTATTAAATAAATACATGTAGTTTCATTTGAAAAATATTTTACCGAATTAATTAAGAAAACTCAACAAATTTTAATGAAACACATTTATACTATTCGTGATCCCGAGCCATCCCCATGGCATAGAAAGGATGATACTAGGTTTTTTAATGGATTGGCCTCTCCTTCCCTCGTCAATATTTTCTCTGGGCAAGAAAAAGGAAGGAGACTCCATAACCAGAGGTCGCCCCAGACCTCGGAGTATGCGTGAAACTGCATTTTACCTAGTTTAAAAAAATATCTTTATACAATCTCCAATAAACCACGGACAGCTAGCTCGTCAGTGAAACTGGCCTCTTTACGAACTGTCTCCTTTCATTTTCATATCCATAATTGCAGTTCCTGAAGATTCTAAACTGAGTAACGCTACACGTATTTTACTTAACCGCTTGAAATCCTGAATCATAGGCAAACAGTAGGCGGGCGGCGGCGGCGGCGTCATCGGCGTAAGTACGTCAAGCTGTAACGGACGTCAACGCAAGGCCGCGCCGCATATTTGAATAGTGATTGGCCTTTCCTTCCACCATGCCCGAGGAAATCCGTTTACCGATTAACTGTTTATAATCTTTACGTCTTTATACTTTTAAGGTGGTCGTGCGCACATTGCGATATGTAATCGGTATCTGATATTATCTGTCTATCGAGTGTGAGTGTTCAGTGTTACGACCAGAATTCCTATATATTTGCCTGTTTTGAACTTGTCCTGGGTCTTCGACCCTATTCATCTCCTATATTACACGGAGGTGCTTCTTCCTATACTGCTACATATAATATTTTTAAAACAATAAAAGTATCACAGAGACGTTACAGGGTTTATATTAGGTTAAAAAAAACTTTTTTTTTCCATTGGTAACGTAATAGGACTAATCTTAATACTGAACAGATAATCACTTTATAATAATAACAACTGTCGCACACCCACACCAATTATCTAGCCTAAGTTAACAGCGGTAGCTGGTATTAACTGTCTATCACATTTATTTAAAAAACAGCCAAAAAAGTTGAGCCCTTCCAGAGTAACATAAATACCAGAAATGATTTTAGATGAACGAAGGCATGATTCACTAATAATTTAATACTGTTACCTACTCATGACCTTGGTAGTTACTCAACGTATCCATTATGAATAACGTTACCGTTATCAATGACGACAATAGTGCAATAAGTATTTATAAATAGCACAATATGGAAAATCTATGTATATTGTCCCCTGGCTAGGCCAACGCGATCAAACTACAATCGCAAAATCTGAACGAAAAACCGATTCCAAGCTCTTTTGAAGTCAAAGCCAAAGTCAAATTATTTATTTAATGTAAACCTTTACAGGCACTTATTGACGTCAATACTAATAATAATAATAAAAAAACAGTTGACTAACTTGTAGTTAAGACTTAACAACTAATCTAACGAGCTATAGTCTGTTTGAGATGCGGAATACGCTTTTTAGCTTTCTTGGAACAAGAAATCCTACCTGAATCACATACCTACATTCAAGAAGTTTAGAAAAGTTTGCTCATCGCTATCCGGTAAAATCAAAAAGTTTTAGCCATAAATTATGAATCATTGTGGTTGAATTCCAGAAGAAAAAATTTTATTCCTTTGATTTGAATGTAAAAAATTATGTACAAACCATATGACAAATTAATATGCACCTTTGCTGGCCTCGTTTAAAATTACAGCGCGCTATTTTAAAAGTAGAAAGAAGGAGAGAGGGAAGGCCTTTGCCCTGCATCGGGACAGAATACACTGACAATAATAATAATAACAATAATTTTAACTTGTATCGTTTAAGGATAATGCTAACAGACTTTTTCAAAATTGTTTCCTTAATCAAAACCTTAATAATTAACAAAATAACTGAATTATAGGCCATCTTATCTCTATCTATCGAAAGCCATGTGGTAATCTAATCATTCTCGAGCTAAATTGTCGTTAAAGATTTTATTAAAAACAAAAGAGTGTTTGCTTTTAGATAGCTCAAGGATTATATACATTTCGACATAGTATGGAGTACGAAACTTTCACAACGGATACCGCCCGCCCACGCCGTCTGTATACCTACGTTGGCTGATTATATTTCAGGGGATGATTATCTTCTAATGAGGTCGTTCAACTAAGGATGATATATTTTTTTTATTTTGTGATTCAAATAGTTGAATTATTATTTTGAATATTAGGTTTTACGTATTTATTGTTACACTAAATTTATCAGACTTTCCTACGTAAGCAAAAGCGTATGGAGATATTGGTTCATAAACCCTCCAATCCAAAGCGTTTAGTGAACTTCCACAACTGTCATCTTACAACAACTACTTGGTTCAACGACTCAATATGTCTTCCAAAGCACATAAAAGGATAAATATAATTGAATTCGTTTACCAACCCGGTCAGGTATAACTTCAAAAGGTCACGACCATAACGCAGTAATCGCTTCATCATCGAGCTCATTATAAGAAAGGAATAAAATAGCAATTATGTTTTAAAATGCTCCCAAATGTTTCTTTTGAGACGCACAAAACAATTTTGCGACGAACGCAAGAAAAACTCCATTACACGTGAAAAGCGTCCAAATGGCTGTCCCCAAAAAGGATATAATTTTGTACAAATTGCAACTCGCCTCAACTAAATTGCTATCGTCACACGCAGAAGTCAGTGCGCGATCTTAATGACAATTATTATTGCGGCCAGGTATGCTGAAATGATGCAGCGTTGAGCTTACTTGTACCTTTCCAACGAATTATAGGCTTAATGAGTTTAATTGTTTAAGCGGAATCCAACTGGCATATCACTTAGAATTTGCTTGGACCAGTTTGTATTATTATAGATCTGTTACTTGAGTTTGTCGTTTTAATAATTAGCAGTTATTCTAACTAGGTGAGGAGCTTCATTGCACTGCGACTGGTGCGTTCGGGTCGTGATCTCTCATGTTAAGAAACTATTGCAAAGCTAGGTCACTGTAGGTGGCTAAATAAATATTACATCTCATCCGTGCTTCGGAGGGTATGTCAAGTCATTTATTAAATTCTACCAGCCCGCATTGGATCAACGTGACTAGACGATTGTCTAGTATGCTTATGTTTATGTTTTAAGTTCTGATTCCATCTGTAAGATGATGATGATCGTAACTAATTTGTAAATAGGATAGTGTGTTTGTTTCCTTCACGTCAAACGTCAAACGGAACAGCATCGACGTGAGTTTTTCCCGAAAACGCCATATGCCACTATTTATCATTATATCCAATCCCGCTGTCTTAATAATTTAACCATACGTTCACAGCATCCACCTGTAGGTCACTAGGAGAGATGAGTTAGTGGACTAAAATGTTTTTTTCTTTACTGTAGAGGAAAACAAATAAGTAGATTTTTATTCACATCCTGTATTTTTAAACATGTCCTTCTCCTACTGCTTCAAGTACTTCTACTTAAGCTGATCTTTTGTTTATATGAACCTCATACTCAGGGTCATTAATCCATGGCATCATATCTTTAATTCGTGATAGTATACACGCGCGTGCCCAAAGTGTCAGCAGCATCCTAAATCCTTGCACCTTCCAATCCGCTTTCACTCCGCCGACACAGGAAACCACTCAAACACCACACTTATCTCACACACAATGAGCAATTTATCATAAGTTGATTTTAGGTGTTACACTTACCCACTAACGAAAGGAGAGAGTCAGACTGTGGCCTTGATACCAATTTGCACCATCCCATATTATATCTATTGGTGTCACTTTTTTCTAGTCTGACCTGTGAGTATGCAAATAAATGGTACCGCAAATTTCGAGTACAACAACCTTGCCGCCCACTACCTGTGGATGGGAGACTTTGGCGTACCGTCTCTCGTATACTGTACTGTTGAAAGCATATTCAAAGTCACAACATAGACTTTGTTTTGATACTCATTAGTCAATAGTTATATGTTTAAGTCGGAGCGTCGTCCAACTTTTCACATATAAGTTAAGAAACGTGACTGTTGAATCTTGTAAAAATCTCGTAAATGTTTTGTACTCACTCAAGACGTATGTCGCATTTAGTCGAATATGACGGTGACCAATATTCACCAAGTTCATCTTACATCCCCTCTAATAGCGGATCTTACTGGATTAAATTGTAGAATTTATCAAATAAATATACAAATATAAACTTAAAGAAAGACTAAAAACAGATATAGCATCCAAAAAAATATGCAATAACATTTAAAAATTTCATCACCTACACAAAACTATATAAACAAAAATCTAAGTACACAGCCATACTACTTACGTATAAATCAGTTGTGTCAATTGGTATGAAATGATATGTCTGTACGGAGGTAGCTCCCAGTGACCTACTGATTTCCATGGGCCGTGTGGGCGGCTCGTATTTATAACTTGTGCGATCGTACGCGCACGACCGGCGGCGTCCGGCGATCGATCAGCGATACCGAACGCATTATAGTGAGATACTGATGCCATTATAGTGCCACACTCGTGTCAACACGCGATTTGATTTGGTGCTGCAACAGATGTGACATTTGGATTTAATTTTGGCAGTTTAATATATTTTTTTAACACAACAAACTGCATTAAGAGTCCCCGCAGACTGCAAACTTTACATCGGCCGATAGTTTGGTTGGCTTTTTAATCAGTATGAGGAGGTATGTGAATGCGCACATCTTCGCATACTGATTAAAAAGCCAACCAAACTATCGGCCGATATAAAGTTTGCAGTCTGCGGGGACTCTTAATCGATTTTAGCGTATCCTGTCAATTGTCAAATAAGATCTTGATTTGATGAATTTAAAATCAAAATCAAAGAAAAGCTTTACAAAAAAGCTTATTACCTATAAAGTGTCAGATTACACAGAAGACAAAACAGCTTGGGTCTGAAATGCTCCAAGTACTCCAACAGCTACTTCTAGTTGTCCATAATTAATTTATATAGACTACCATTTACATAGTTTACATGCAAATTCATATTTTGTATTTCATGACCTGATAACGACATTTTTTTTGTTTTGTAAATGTCGCTGCTTCTGTGCGCTGTGGTTTCTTGCGCCCGTTCTTTGCCAGCAGTTAAAAAATGACGTCCTGAATGGGTGGTAGGTTAGGAATGATTTGGCCGATTCAAAGTACTTCCTGAGTAAGTAGTACTTCAGAGTACTACTAAGTAGTTCCGCAGGCCCCTCCCCCCCCCCCCCCCCCCTCCTTTACAATTCCTATTCTTTTCTTAACCCTATTCCTTTCTTAAAGGTAGGCAACGCATCTACGACTTCTCTGGTTTTGCGGGTGTCCATGGGCGGCGGTGATTGCTTTCCATCAGGTGACCCGCCTGCTCGTTTGTCTTCTTCTTAAAAAAATATATAAAAAAATATGTAAAAAAAAATTACTTATTGATTGAGTTTATTGAACAAATAAATATCTTTTGACTTTGACTTTGTCGTAAAGCCAGTCACAATAGTAATTTAATTGTTAGTAGTTTTTTTCTAAGACGAGAGATTATGGAAAGTGAATAGAAGATGTGATACCTGTTCTCTCTCTCTTTCTCTCTCTATGTATCTCTGTCTCAGATATCGTGATAAGGTCACCCATTGTAAGACTTCTTAAAAATTTCAATGTGTTATATTTTAGGGTACGATGAATATTCTATTTTATTCTATTCAGATATTCTTGGATAAAATGTTTACTAGAAAAAAAACAACCAGTCTCAGGAAAGCTCGGGGTTCTGGGGTCTTTGTAGCTTAGCGGTTAATACAGTGGATCGGCAATCCAAAGGTCACGGGTTCGAATCCCGTGGTTGTTTTTTTTTAGTAAACATTTTATCCTATATCTATATAGCATTGTGAATGCAAAATTTCAATATGAACGATATTTATAAGCAATTACGACTTTATCGATTGTTAAATACTTGCTATAGTATATCTTTCGAATGTGAGGGTAGACTTCACAGTGACGTAATACCGCTGGCTTGCAGCATATCAACTACTAGAAAAAATTCAACGAGTCTTCTGGGGTCTCGGTATCTTAGCGGTTAGAACAGTGGACCGGCAATCCAAAGGTCACGGGTTAGAATCCAGTTCGAGATTTCCTGAGACCAGTTGTTTTTTTCTAGTAAACATTTTATCCTATATCTATATAGTATTGGGAATGCAAAATTTCAATAGTAAAAGTATGATCAATAAGAAAAAAACGCTTGTTACACTATATAATAGAACTCTCTCTATAAATTACGTTAAATTCAAGTGGTAAATACTACGAGTATATATCACTAGTTAAGTTATTGTTAAGATCTAAGTGTGCTTTGAACCAATTTGCATTATCTTTCTGACACTAATTAATACAAAACGCTATTAATTGCATGCAACCAGTAAATGTGACGAGGGTCCACGACAAAATTTGATTGACACAGCATGATCCTTATATTATCACTTCGTGTTTTTTTTACATTTTACTTGATATGTTCTTTTTTCAACCCAGACAGTACAAAGGAAAACCTTTTTGAATTTTGCTACAGGAGCATTTGCATGCAGTAGTTTTCTGAAAGGTTTCTGACATATCTATTTTTTTAAACCCTCTATATGCCACACGACCGCGGCCTATTCAACTAGCCCAAGGAGTTTCTATAATTTACACATGTTACAACTTGATTTTTTTTTAATCTGTTACGGTCAAGTTTCACCATTTTTGTGACGTTACAATCATTTTATCCGAATATTCGAGATCGCTTATCGAACAGTGACACATTCAGTTATTGTTTTATCATGAGCTATAGGAGTCGTCTAGACCAGTAACATTGAATGCTATTGACCTAATTTATATCACTTTATCTTATCATCCGATTGCAATTATTATTTAAATCTGTTATGTGCTATAAAAGCTGATGATTCAATTATCGGCGTAAATTGCTTAATTTAAATGAGACGTATTTAGTTTGCGTAAAGAATAACATCTGCGTGAGCCCAGATTGCTGGACACAGGCTCAGTTGAAACAAAGTATTTTTTCTTATTCTTCAACGGGAAAGGTGAGTGGACAATAAAGGATTACAATGTTCCTATATAATCCAGAATTCTCAATTACTGAGAAACTGGCATGCTTTTTAATCTCTTACCGTCGAAACCTTAGATTAAATCAAAATAGCGGAAGGTAGGTGACTCTTCTCTAGCGCTGTAGCGCATGGACCGCTTAAATCCCCGTTGCCTAATTTCACTCAGACGCAGGTCTGGCAGGACTCGACTCTGAAACATACCAATGTAGCACGCTTGTCTTGCTCACGCTATCGTCAAAATAAATTGGTTTGCCTCTTTTCTATAATATCGGTACAACGTTAAATCAGAATCACAGCGGTGTGAATGTGCGTGCGTGATAGTTGTGCATCATGCCCGTTTTCAGTTGACAATTTTAAGGACGTGCCGCATCTTCCGCTATTTTGATTTAATCTAAGGTCGAAACACGTCAATGCTACTGACGTTGATGTTATGGCGATAGACATAGATATGTTGTTGGTAGCAATCCAGGCGGACTTAAAACATGCTCTAGTTCACACAAAGTCCTTACAATCGAACCTAGAACCTCTAGAGCTGAGACCTGTAGTTTAACTACTGTACTACGGAAGTGATCTAAAGATTTCCGCAACGACCATTTATACGCTGTACAGTGTTCGCGTAAAGCGGCAGTTTGCAATTTTTTACAAAAGCATCGGTCAACAATGCTAATTATTGCGGAAAGACTCTCACATGCCCTAGGTGTAACCGCACATTCTTCACTAAGATCGCCTAACATTGGTAAGCACACAGCGCTAGAAGCTGAACACTTTACTTGGCTCCACTTCTTACCTAAAGGTAAATTTGAGGTAAGGTGGATTAAGTGAAACAGGCTCGGGCCGCGGGGGTATAGCGAGGAGAAATGAAGTAGAACCATCATCGGTATTAGGATTAATAGTATTAAGTACGAGTCAACATCAATAAAATAGTATGTATGTAGTCATTTGGAGAAACTAGTTTTTCTTCTTCACATTTATTTATTCAATTTTAGAGTCAGGGAAGGGTCCAAGATACCCCCCGGTCTTCTCTCTCCTCTTCCCCGGGTAATACCCGCAGCACGTATTTTGCATTATATTAGTAAGTATTTTTGTGTCAAAAATAGTGTTCAAACTTTTTTCCATGTGGATTATATTGCGCTAATGATAATAATGAGTAATTCCGAGTTGCAGACTGGCTTTACTAAGTAAACTTGTATCTAAGAACTTTATTTAATACTAAAAAGTAACACATTCCACGCCGTTTTCAACAATAGTTAAGTTAACTTTATGACCTCCCACGCGACAGACGTGTGGGCAAAGGCGATTTGTCAAACAAACACATTATTGCTCAAAAAATAGTTTTACAAATTGCTGTCATTTGGCGAAACATTATTGATGTAAATTTTCACTTTATTAACAAATTTACGTGCAAGAAAAGCGACAAATTGTGTGTTTAATTGATGATTATAGCGCTACAAGTTATAAATTAAAACATTAGAAATTATTGGAGTGTTTAGTTTTTTTCTCAACATTGTCGTGAAAGGGAAAGTTTTAAAAATTAGAGGCCATTAGTTAGAGGCCACACGACACAAGAACACCTATTCCATAAGAAACATGAATAAGACGCATGTCACTGTAATTTTACAAAATTGTCATCATCATCACCATCATCATTATCAGCCAGAGGACGACCACTGCTGGACAAAGGCGTCCCCCAAGGATCTCCACCACGACCGTCTTGTGCAGCTTGTGCTGCTCGCATCCAGCGGCTACGTGCGACCCTCACCAGATCGTCGGACCACCTTGTTAAAGGCCTGCCCACACTGCGTCTTCGGTGCGCGGTCGCCACTCGAGAACCGTTCTGCCCCAACGGCCATCGGTTCTACGGGCGATGTGCCTTGCCAATTGTCACTTGAGTTTGGCGACTCTTTGGGCTATGTCTATATTTAGCTCTTCTACGAATCTCCTCATTTCTGATTCGATCACGTAGAGAAACCTCGGGTTACTCTACGTGATCGAATCAGAAATGAGGAGATGCTCGGGCATAGCCCTCTCCATTGCTCTTTGCGTGACCTTGAGCTTGCCTATTAGGCCCTTAGTGAGCGACCACGTTTCGATACCGTATGTCATCACTGGCAACACACACTGGTCGGAGACTTTCGTCTTGAGACACTGTGGTATTTTGGACGCGAAGATATTACTGGAAAATCGTATTAAGTACATATTTAATTTCTTTAAGCCTTTGATGTACAAAAAATCAAAAAATGCCAACTAAAACACTAAATGAAACTTCGCAAAAGGAGGTACAAAATTGTTATTCATACGCAATCGTATTCTTTATTTTGCACCCTAAGTTTTCCCAGAAGGCGAAGAACTAAGTTGTGCAATAATAAAATTATATCTATTGAGTCCAAATTTTTTATTGCGTAGTAACTAAATATACTACTTAAATATTTTATTACATTAAACTATCAAAGTTTTGTATAAAAATTATATGCGCTAATATTTTGTTTGTTATAAAAGTACCTAGTGAAATGGAACCGACTTAAAAGCTATAACACTAAACAAAGGTCTAAGGCAGACTGTAATATACTTGCATCATATCATATGGGAGGTCAGAATAATTTGCATTGGAAACACCCTATCGATGCACGCTTCGGAATTAGGTACCACCAACAAAAGAAATGAATGCATTAAGCCGGTCTTATTACCTATATAACGAACGCCGTAGGGTTGTCAAAGACTAACTACTAACAGATTTTTTCGAATTTACATATCTTGTTTGTTTTTCGAGGGAGGGAGCGATACCTACTTTTCCTTTAGGAAGTCTTCATTGGTCTCGCAATCTTCTCTTTTATTAGAGGGAAAAAAGAGCGATATCTTTTTCATCTTTATCGCTCTCGCTCTATTTTACCGGGATCTAAAATTGTGCTACTGATAGAAAGAATCTACTTTGTGCAGAAATTCACGTAAATCTGTTTTTTTTTTGTGAATGAATATGCAGTTGGATATTTAGGGCCTTTACAGCGTAACCGGCGATGGCGGTGAGTGAATGAATAGGTATGGTTCGTCTATAAATCAAGCCGGTGTGACTGATCAAACCAAGGAGGTTTCGAGTTGTTGTCTTAGGATGGCAGGCAAGATGGCAGTCATTAATTATAACAAAACATTGGGCCCTGCATTGTGGTTCGGGGTTATATGGTCTTACCTTCATATTCAATGTACATATTGTACCTATCTACCGACCTCAATAGATAGGGTATCGCAACTGGAACTACGGGTCCGGTTGTGTTTTCAGAGGTACTACGGGGTTCCGGTTCTAGCCCCCCGCTGGTCGTGCCTTTAACCAGGCGCCTCCGGCGGGATCCGGACATGGGTTGGACTCGTAGTGGCATGTGGTTAGCTGTAGAGCTTGGGAATGTTCGTTTGTCCTGGTATTGTGTGCCAGGACTTCCAAACTCGTGCACAGCGAGCGGGGCCTAGTAGCGGTCTCTGAGGGGCCAGAAGCGAAAAGTCCTGTGGGGAACGTGAGTTTCCCTTATAGTTGGCAGCTTTGTCCGGTGGTTTTCATTGGACATTGGTGTTGACATCTCCGGTACTAGTCTGGATAACTAGTAGAGACGGCCTCCTAGATGCCGTAGGTCTCCGGTCCAGCCAGCCGCGTAGGACGTGGGAACTGGCTAGGCTCCCGGATGGGTTCCGAGAAGTGAGTGTGCTTACTACTCCGCTACCAAGGTGGACACTTGGGAGTCGACTTTAGAGTCGACGACCCTAGCAGTGGCAACTGCGAGTTGTGCCCTTCGTGCAACGAGAAGTGAGCGAGCTCGACAGCTCCGGCTACCTATCTGGACAATAGGCAGTGAACTACACGTGTTCACGGGGATACTCTCCCGAGACACTAGTCTTATGAGTACCGAATGAAGAGCGCGCTGCGGCGGGCACTAATTTGGCGTCAAGACCTAACGTTGGTGGTCTCCTGCGCGAGTGTTCTACTGGCGCAGGGACGTCTGGCACTTCTTGCATAACCTAACGGTTGGTCTCGAGGTGCCAGTACAAATAAACTTAGTGAATTAAGGAGAGGGGATGTACATATGGGAATAGCAAGTGGGTCGTTTAATAGGCTGATGATGATGATTTCTTTCTTTTTGTAGGATACTCGTGGATGGATTATGGATGAAAGGATGTTACACTTAAACCAATTTTTTTTTTTAATTCCTAACTTGTTGCAAAACCTTATAAATAACTTTACCTGATGGCCCATTTCAATTTGGCAGGTTGACGTCCGCCATCGTAAGATTACCGAAAACGAAGATACTTTAAATTTTAATTTGGTCACCCATCGTCCAAGCAAACAGCACAGAAGCAGCTTATCTATCACAATTGTAACCAACAAGCCCTAACGACTATGCTAAATCTCAATTAAGGTACAACACTTTAATTACATAGTGAGAAAACAATACTTACTACAAACCAGTATTTAAATTAACAATGAAAATTGCACGTGCGCTACATAAACTGTCGGCACCCAATATTACATAACAGTGGTCGAAGACAAAGCATGTGTTCGAGATCACAATGGCAGGTCCAGAAGATGGAATTTGAATCGTGGCAATTTTGCGTAACAAGAAGGAAACAGGAAATTCAGGCCGACCGACTGGTATAAAAGGCGGCCGGTCATTAAGCGGCAAGTCGTGAGGAATTAGCGATTTTTTCTCGGCTGCCGACGGGAGTATCACGTGTTTTATGCAACTTTGGCCTTTAATGCCCAGATATCGCTCTTAATGGCCTTTGGCAGGGAATGGTAAAAGTTGATGAGCGTTGAAGTAAGTACTCGTTGCGAATACTGTCTCTCAGTTTTTGCAATATTAACGAGAAGTAGCTTAGTTAAAATATACTTTTGATTAAAATGTTTACTTACTGTAGTGGTACACATTTTAATCAAATAATATAATTTTAATCACATAATAATCAAATCCTTTACACATACTAATACTCGGTGCTTGCTGTTCGTCATCCCAAACCACCCCCGTGGCATAGAAGAGCTAGTACCAGTTTTTAGTGGGTAGACCCACCCCTTTGCACGTCGAGTTATTCTATCTGGGTGGGAGATGGGAAGGAGAGTCCTAGGTCCCAATTAGAATAACCCTGAAAGACGGGGTCGTAAGGCGGTTTGATATATGGTCAAGTGTGCGATGTTGACCTAGCTGCGTCTGCCGTCAAGTCCTATTCACACACGTCCACGTCGTCGGCCCTGGAAATGCTGCCGTCACTAAGCAAGTATCGCACACCTACCATTACCATACCTTGCGACGTTCAGCAGCCGAGTGTGTGAGGCTAACCTGCCAGTGATATCCCGCACGGTGGACCATTCCCTTACCCTCAACCCCATGATCCCATCCATAGCAGCTCCCCTCTTACCATTTTCCTTCTATTTCCTAATCCTATCCTAAAATGGATGACAACCTCGATCCCAACATTGACACTCTTCGTTTCTTCACAAAAATTGCACATTTTCTGAAACGAATTTACCCCAGAATTTTACGGCAAGGCCAGAGAATCCCTTCCTGGGCCTTCGGGCTCAGACAGCCCCTTGTATCTGGTAATGTAAAAATTTCCCACTTTTTGAGGCTGTAACCTTTCCGTCCCGCAAGGGACCCATGCTTGCCACACTCTTTCGGGAGGCCTCCGTCGCTGCAAAGCTAGCAAAACACCATATTCACAAAATATCATAATCTAAAATCACTTAGCAAAATAACATGGGGGTCCTGCACGAAATTGTGAAAATTTACGTATTTTTAAGTCACTTGTACTATGCGCTAAATTAGTTAAATACATTAAAAGAACTATATGTTAGCCTGATCATTGCACATCGCCTTGTTGAAATTTGAAACAAATTCTTTAAACAATAACAAACAATACAAATATTGTTTTCTGAGGTTTACGCGAGCACTACACATTGAAAAGAAACACTTTTTTACAGACTAACTCACTGAACATAACTCGTGAAAACATGCTCTCGAGGGACTCAACCATTACATCAGTTTTGACAAACCTCAAAAACTCGCCAAAAAACGATTCATTCCTGGGATGATACGCGAGTCTATTAAAATTTAAAAAAAACATCGAAATTTCAATAGAGAGGATGGTTGGAATTTACCACCTGCCTGGGACCCAATCATATAGGTCATCAAATCCCAGCCCCAACAGCAACACATTGTCAGACCTAAAAATATTGTTAGCTCGTATGGTGTAAACCTGAACGCACCTGGTTAAATATAAAAATGATTGACGGTAGGCAAATAACTTCTAACTATGAGACGACCAACACCTCAGTCTCCCTGTGATCATGGACCCTGTAAAGGGTTCAAAACGACAGGATAAAATAAAGAACTATGTAATATAGTAAATTAAACACGAGTTAGTCCGTAAAAAGTGTTTCATTTCAAACAATACATAAATTTAATGACTCCTAAAAACACATTTTTTCGACAACTTTCATAATTTTACGCATGAAACAATAATTCTTACATGAAAAAAATATTTAAATGAACTAGTCTTATAAACACTACAAACAAAAAAACAAAAAACAAATGACATATGGGATCGAGGGATGGCACAGCCGGATTAATACAAAAATATAAATAAAATAGTGGACGATTGCGTTTTAAACAAGATTAGCTTTTTACCGTGTCTGAAACGGTTGTGTGCAGTATCCTAATTAGAAAAAAAAAGTACTAATGTGGTAGAATGTGGTGATTTGAGATTATGATATTTAACGAAGATCATGTTTTGCTTTTATGGCATGCATCGACGGAGGGTTAGCTGAACGTGGTAGGAACTGCGGGGGCAATAGGGCTTCGGGTGCACCGGCACGGCACCCGCCGCAGTCGGGATCCGTGCGGGGGCCCGGTGGGAGTGGGAACCTTACATTTACCTTACTTTCACTGAGGAAACAGAGTGATAGGACGGGGTTGCACCAATGGGTCGACGTGCTGCTGCGAGAGAGAGAGACTTCTGCAGGCCCCACTAGATAACATAAGATAAGATAACCCTGAAAAACGGAATTTTACATATTTAAAAAGCTACATTACTGTTGTTAAGGATATTTTCATCGAAGCACAATATCAATTTAAATACGTCTACTGAGGCAGCGTAGGCCATTATATTTTACTTGTTCTGTAGAATTCTCTTGATTAAACTTAATTCAGTTTCAATGGAGCTAGCAAGTGCCAGAATGGATTACATTAAAATAATGAGTAAAGTATTTTAATAAAACGTTACATGCTATTAATTTCGCTGACATAGTGAAAGATAATGTTTGGTTGTTTTTGTTTTTAAACTCTACAGCTGTGTTGCAAAAAAATATAAAATCGATAACAAGGAAAGAGTTAAATAAAGAGCTAGGGTGGTACCGAACTCTGTATGTGAATGTCAGAAGAACACGTATGAGGTAAAGCAAGAAAAGGCCAGTGTCGTTCTTCAGAACACGACAATGATATTGACATTGTTGCCATGAGTAAGCTAGCCAGGCGTACCCAACTACGCGAGATTAGACACCGACATTAATATTCGCCATTATTAATCAATAAAACCAATTTTGCTGTAATTTTGTAAATCGAAAGGGTGTTGACAACATTTTTACTAGCGGATTTTTATCAGAATCATATCGGCCGGAAACAAAAAAAAAATCGTACATAGGTATATTTTATGTTATAAACATAATGTTTTGTAATTTTCTTCTTGTGTTCTCACAAGGGTTTCACATTTCTCTAGTCTGCTTCAGTGTCCTTATCAATTGTCTGAATCTCAGCCAACGTGTTTGCGGTCGCCGGCACTAAACTGCTAACGTTTGTAAGGAAATTGTGGTGAAGCAATTAGTTCAGTCGCAGATAAACAGTGATTTGCAATAATGTTCTCTAACGGAGTGTTTATTAAGCGTTTCCCGAGTAAGAGACTTTAATACTGTTACTAAGAGATATTTCTACCGACAATGAAGGCATTTGTTACCAGGCCGCCGCCCGCCTTGGCTTTTCGACAATTATTAACGTAAAATTGTCGTTGGAATTGATTTCAATTTCTAAATTCGTTACACTATTTACATAAGTATCCTGATTAATTGATTAAATACATGTAACTCAAACATAATAATATGTATATCTTGGGAAATAAAGTGTTTTGTAATAGTAACCCATTTGACGTTCATACTGAACTAGATAAAGCTTTCATCTCTTAAACTCGTATTCCGACAAAAAGCATGAAACATAAAGCCGTAAGGGCGACACAAGCGTTTTCCTTTGACTTTGTCCTAGAGCACAAAGTTCTTTTGTTTTAAGCTTGTCATTGCCCACGTTATTGAAAACCAACCACAGTACAAATCAAGAATTACTTTTTGTTTCGCAATTACATGACCAGGAAACAATGATGCCGAGTTCGTTTTTACTCTATTTCTCTCATAATTTGAATATAAACTCACAACAAGTTCAGTGATAGCCATGCGCAATTACGGTGTCCAAGGCAGGCCGGTGGTCGTGGGACCGCGCCGTATTCAAATTGCACAAAAAAAACAACAGTTTTATGGAAACACTTTCCAGTTTTTCCGGTAGCGTAAGAGTTATTGCGAGGCTCCAGTGAAACGATTCCGTAGGAACAAGATTAGAATAATTGTCTCTCGACACGATCCTACGTACTTTTATATTCAAATGAGCCTTTGTCCATACGCAAATTATGTAGTTAATATGGATTTTCACTGTCATCTCGGAATAAATATTGTGCAATATTATAAGTTTCTATTAGATTTTGTTTTAGTTTTAGTTTAAATTAAGAAAGTGTTAATACATTTAGTAATTACTTACTTTAAAAAACTTTTTTATATTGTAGGAAATGTTATACTAAAAAGTTTGTAACTTACGGATTATGGTTTATTCTTTCGTAGTTTGAGTCTTGTAGTGTGCTTGATTCAAATAAAAGTAAATTGCAGGAAACAGGGGTTTTTGGGGGTCAAAGTTGCTCGCGTCCGTAGGTTTACCCTTGAGACCTTACACGTGATCCCTGGGTGGTGCTAAATGAGTGACACTGACTGAGTGGTAGAGCCACGCTGCGTTGCAGCACGCATTGGGCCGGCTCGCCCGGCGTAATACCACCCTCTCACGAATATTCGGCGTGAAATAATGGCACTTGGTGCTGTTGTGTTTCGTCCGACCGGTGAGGGTACAGGAGGCCCCTCACCCCCCCCCCCCCTCCTCCCAATTCCTATTCCTTCCTTAAACCTATTCCTCCCTTAAAGGCCGGCAACGCGTCTGCGATTCCCCTAATTTTGCGGGTGTCCATGGGCGGCGGTGATTACTCTCCATCAGGTGACCCGCCTGCTCGTTTGCCTCCCTCTTTTATAAAAAAAAAAAAAAAAAAAAAACAGCTTTATATCTTATCTTTTTATTTTTTATACATACATATGATAGTAGATAGTAGAGGACTGTACCATATGATAGTCCACTTTTCACCAAATAGCGACTGCACATGTGCTCAACGTCACATGTGGTGAGCCCATAGCCGCTCTATGCTGATGGATGTATGTGCAGTTTTTAGTCCGTTCGCCTTTTACGACACCCAAGGGAAAAGAGGGGGTGGAACTATTCTTTTACGCAACTCGCTTTTACTCTTATATTTACATTAATAGAAGACCGCCGGCGACTTCGTTCGCGTGGACCCCGTACCCCGTGAAGAATTTTTAAAATGACTCCCCACCCAAGAACACTTATTGTGACGTAACTATAATAGTTAGGCATATGCTATCACGACACTTTTTGTAGATAATGATGTGTTCTGCAAAGCCATAGTACATTATTTTATTCTATCATCAATAGTTTTCTTAGCGCACGCGATGTAAGGAATTTATTTGAGTTTTAATAAGGATCCCTGATTTTTTAAAATTATAATTATAGCCTATTACTTGGAGATAGTGTAGCTTCCCAACGGTAAAAAAATTTCTTAAATCGTTCGCGATGTACCTAAGGAGTTTATTTAAGTCTTAGTAAGGATCCCTATTTTTTTAATTATAATATAGTTTGTCACCCGGAGATAGTGTAGCTTCCCAACGGTGAAACAATTTTTTAAATCGGTCGCGATGTAAGGAAATTGTTTGAGTTTGAGTAAGGATCCCTAATTTTTTTTAAATTATAATATTGCCTGTCACCCGGAGATAGTGTAGCTTCCCAACGGTGAAAGAATTTTATAAATCGGTCGCGATGAAAGGAAATTATTTGAGTTTTAGTAAGAATCCTTAATTTTTTAAAAGTATAATATAATCTATTTCACCCGGAAATAGTGTAGCTTCCCAAGGGTGAAAGAATTTTTTAAGTCTGTCGCGATGTAAGGAATTTATTTAAGTTTTAGTTAGGAACCGTAATTTTTTTTAAATTATAATAAAACCTATGCCACTCGAAGATAGTGTAGCTTCCCAAAGGCGAAAGAATTTTTTAAATCGTCGCAATGTAAGGAATTTCTTTGAGTTATAGTAAGGAGTAAGAATTTTTTGAAATTATAATATAGCCTATGTTACCCGGAGATAGTGTAGCTTCTCAACGGTGAAATTTTTTTTTAAATCGGTCGCGATGTAAGGAAATTTATTTGAGTTTTAGTATGGATCCCTAATTTTTTTGAAATTATAATATTGCCTGTCACCCGGAGATAGTGTAGCTTCCCAACTGTGAAATAATTTTTTAAATCGGTCGCGATGTAACGAATTTATTTGAGTTTTAGTAAGGATCCCTAATTTTTTTGAAAATATAATATAGCCTGTGACCCGGAGATAGAGTAGCTTCCCAACGATGAAAGAATTTTTTGAATCCGTCGCGGTGTAAGGAAATTATTTGAGTTTTAGTAAGAATCCCTAACTTTTGTTAAATTATAATATAGCTTATATCACCCGGAGATAGTGTAGCTTCCCAAGGGTGAAAGATTTTTTTTAATTTGTCGCATTGTAAGGAATTTATTTGAGTTTTAGTTAGGATCTTTAATTTTTTTGAAATTATAGTAAAGCTTATGTCACCCGAAGATAGTGTAGCTTCCCAAAGATGAAAGAATTTTTTAAATCGTCGCGATATAAGGAATTTACTTGAGTTTTTGTAAGGATCCCTAATCTTTTTAAATGATAATATAACCTATGTTACCCGGAGATAATGTAGCTTCCCAACGGTGAAAGAATTTTTTAAATCGGTTGCGATGTAAGGAATTAATTTGAGTTTTAGTAAGGATCCCTAATTTTTTTGAAATTGTTATTTAGTCTATATCATCCGGAGATAGTGTAGCTTCCCAACGGTAAAAGAATTTTTTAAATCGTTTCAGTAGTTTTGGAGCCTATTCAATACAAAAAAGCAATCAAATGTTTCCTCTTTATAATATTTGTATAGAGTGGTATAGATAACATCAAATAGAACATTAACTATATTTTCATGTATTGTAGTTTGCGATTAATTCATCAAGAGGCACCTGGCATAGTACTCGTCTCACTTGTTGTTTAGTCACAACCAAGAGAAGGAGAAGGCAGCACATTAGATTTTGATTTGATTCGATTAGTTAGACCTGACCATCTCCCGCTTGGCTAATTACGGCGCTTTTGTTGGACAACAGTATTCCTGAAGGCTGTCAAAACCAAGACAAAAAGCCGCCTAAACCACACGAAAACAAAACAGCCATTTTGAACCTTAGTGCTTGACAATAAAAACTATTCTAACAGGAATGCGGTATTTGATTGGCATTTCCTCCGGTATTGTACCTGAGATTTGTTCTCAGAATGCGCCCTAACGTCAGGAAGTTAGTCATCGCCGCCAATTTGGCGTGTCATTATATGCTGAGAATTTTTAAATGAAAGACCTTCAAAATCTGCCCAGGTGAAAGAATTTATAATTCAATTTTCGACGATGTTACTAGCTTAATTGAAGAACATTAGGCTTGCATTTGGCCACTATCTCACCTGAGTGATGAAGTGGCCTACGGTCGAACATGTTTGCCTAGAAGTAACCTGTTCACTCGTGATTTGAAGACCCCAATATGATGGTGATGATATTTGGTGATGTTAAGAGTATACTGTATAAATAAAAATGAAACGCCACCAATGTATGTTTGCACACTACTTTAGAACGGTTGGCTAATTCATTTATTGCTGTGTTTGTAATTGTTGTGACAAGGTTTATTAATGAAACTTTTTGGAAATTCGTCACGGTGTACGTCGAGGAAGTATACGCGGAGGAAGTGGCGGACGGGCCGCTGTAGCGTGACCTTTACGCGGATCAAATTCTTCTGTGGTGCGTCTGTGATTCGTCTTTACAAATATTCATCATCATTATTATCATAGGCCTCTTACATCTATAAAAGATAATAAAAAAAAATACAAAAAATTAGTTACAATAATATTAACCTACCTTGTAGGACAAGAAATTTTATTAATGTTTTATATTTTAGCGTTATATTAACGCTTAAATATACTTAAGTAAAATTTTAAACACTGAAAAAAGACGACAACCTCAGGCGGGAATCGAACCACGCACCTTCCGCATTCCGGGCGGCTGCCTTAACCACTTGGCTACCGAATTCTGACTTTCAACCGTCGAAATTTGTCAGTGCTTGATGCTTATGTTTTTTAGTCAACATTGCTTCATCAAATCTTAGAAGTTTTCACCTCTGAGATCCGAAAGAAATATTTTTACAAATATTTGAACATTCGGTTAAGATGAAGCTGCGTTTATAGATTAATGTTTTATATTTTAGCGTTATATTAACGCTTAAATATACTTAAGTAAAATTTTAAACACTGAAAAAAGACGACAACCTCAGGCGGGAATCGAACCACGCACCTTCCGCATTCCGGGCGGCTGCCTTAACCACTTGGCTACCGAGGTCTGGCTTTCAACCGTCGAAATTTGTCAGTGCTTGATGCTTATGTTTTTTAGTCAACATTGCTTCATCAAATCTTAGAAGTTTTCACCTCTGAGATCCGAAAGAAATATTTTTACAAATATTTGAACATTCGGTTAAGATGAAGCTGCGTTTATAGATTAATGTTTTATATTTTAGCGTTATATTAACGCTTAAATATACTTAAGTAAAATTTTAAACACTGAAAAAAGACGACAACCTCAGGCGGGAATCGAACCACGCACCTTCCGCATTCCGGGCGGCTGCCTTAACCACTTGGCTACCGAGGTCTGGCTTTCAACCGTCGAAATTTGTCAGTGCTTGATGCTTATGTTTTTTAGTCAACATTGCTTCATCAAATCTTAGAAGTTTTCACCTCTGAGATCCGAAAGAAATATTTTTACAAATATTTGAACATTCGGTTAAGATGAAGCTGCGTTTATAGATTAATGTTTTATATTTTAGCGTTATATTAACGCTTAAATATACTTAAGTAAAATTTTAAACACTGAAAAAAGACGACAACCTCAGGCGGGAATCGAACCACGCACCTTCCGCATTCCGGGCGGCTGCCTTAACCACTTGGCTACCGAATTCTGACTTTCAACCGTCGAAATTTGTCAGTGCTTGATGCTTATGTTTTTTAGTCAACATTGCTTCATCAAATCTTAGAAGTTTTCACCTCTGAGATCCGAAAGAAATATTTTTACAAATATTTGAACATTCGGTTAAGATGAAGCTGCGTTTATAGATTAATGTTTTATATTTTAGCGTTATATTAACGCTTAAATATACTTAAGTAAAATTTTACTTAAGAAATTTTATATTTGTAGTCAGACAAATCAGGGCCAGACGCTACCACGGAAGATATTGATCTGCGTAAAGGTCGCGCACGAACTTGTCGCGCTATAGTAAATTATAAATATCATGGCTGAAAATTTTAAAAGACATCTAAAA
Organism: Scoparia ambigualis; assembly: GCA_963921215.1. NCBI lineage: Eukaryota > Metazoa > Arthropoda > Insecta > Lepidoptera > Crambidae > Scoparia > Scoparia ambigualis. The sequence goes on along the minus strand of OY992522.1, from coordinate 22,526,496 downwards.
TTTAATAAATAATGTGCTCAATATAGACTTTTGCTCAATTGTTTTATAACTTAGTGAACTTAAGTGTTAGCCCATAAAAAGTGCTTACTTTTGTAGAAACCCACACATAAACACCAGTCATTCTCATGTTTTTATCCGATTATCATTTGTAGTTCTATGTAGCAGATTTGCATAGACAATGAGGTGGCAAAGCACGGGGCTTCCACCATCCAAACGTAACACGAATTCTCTGAAATCACATTATCAGGATGTTCGAAATACCCCCGCTATTTAATATTACAATTATTCAGATTTCCCTGAGAAATGATCATTTTTTATGCGCTGGGTAACGTCACTGCGGACGCCAGTGACACCGTAACGAACGGACGAACTGCCTTGAAAATGCATTGAACACTATTTGCATTTAAAATGACTTTTTGAAATTTCGGCTTTTGTTTTTATTATTAGTTTTTTGTAAACGGCACTGATTTTACAGGTAACAACACAAGGCAAATGTTTACAATTTCATAATGCAAGTAATTAGCGACTTTAATTGAAAACATTTAAACTTTTATTTGGATTAGGACAAAAAACTTGTATAAAGTAATTGATAAATCTTACTTGCAAAGATTAATGTTTAATGTTTAAATGTGACATAAAATAAAATAAAATTAGTAAATTTATTATCAAAGCGGAAGTCAAATATCTAAATAAAATATCACAACCAATACGGAAATCAATCTGATTGCTTTTTAAAGAAGTCGCATCTTAACAGACCGTAAAGTCTATAACATAACTTGACATCGATAACATCGATTACACAACCCGCATAAATGGAACAATAGGTGACGAGGTTAAGGCTACGGTGTGATGTGAACTCCTCTGCGTAATTGTTACATTACCCGCAGCATTATCTGCTTTGCTTTACGTGGTGATTACTACGTAACAATGCGACATGACATCACTAAGACTTGGCATTCCACAGGCTTCAAGACGGTGGGCTACTAAATTTGCTCTTGGTCATATTCTATTTAGATTTCAATAACCTTTAAGAATGTTACAATTAAGAAAGTGATTGGTTACGAGATTACATTTGATTTTAAATAAGGGACTTACAAATTATACAATGTGTAATGGCATGCACTGTACCAACGTTAGGAGTGAATTCTAAGCTCAAATATACATCATAAAAAAATGTTTAAAAATGTAATAAAATAGTGGAATTTACATGGTAAATTGGTTACTATGTGTTTTTTTCGTCATTTTTGGTGTTGAACCGACACATTTGTTTTTTTTACTGATGTTCGAACTTTTGGCTCCTTACTGATTGTTATTTACTTGTGACTAGTTTCACCTTTTGTAGAAATCGTGACGAAGTCACGAAAAGTTGAAATCATATTTACTTAAAAAAAGTTTTAAATTGTTAAACTCAAGTTTAGAATTTTTTATGTAGGTATTTTATTTTATTATGTATATTTGTGTGTAGAATCCCCCCTAAAGTTTGTACAGTGCATGCCAATACACATTGTATTTATTTCTTATTTACTACGAGTAAGCACTTGACCTTCATCACACCTGATAGTAAGTGACGATAAGGTCGAATGTGGAAACGCACTTTACCATGAATCCTCAACCATTGAGGAACTGGCTATCTTATCTGTAAACTGTCGGAATACAACAATTACCTAACATTGTTGTTATAGCGGCAGACCTCAGATAAGATGTTGTTAGCTAGCAAGGCGGACTTAATAAGCCCCTCCATCAACCAAACTAAATACACATAGATGTACTCCCCCCGTCGGGAGTCAAACCTGGGCTTGCTGGGACCACTAAGACACTAGACCACAGAGGAAATAGGCAACCTGACATGGGTTTTCCCAGTAAAATGATACATCGGTAAAAGCGGAAGGATACAACATTCTTCAAGAGTGCATCAACAAAGAGTGTAACAGACAGTGGGTCCTTCTTTTCTAGATGCCACGACTCACGATATCAATGCACGATTTCGTGCACGTCTTACAATCGGTTAACGATTTCAACCACAATGTGATTTTTTTTTTCATGATACCTATAAAACCTATCGATGTTTTTCAAGACACTAATGTGGAAAAACCTAATATTTTTTATTATTATTTTACTCACTCTTACATATAAGTAACTACATTTGATTTTTCCACCTTCGGTATCGATGTACAGAGTAGGTAGTCCGTCAATTGTGTAATAGCCACACATTACTGATAAGTAATAACAAGATCAAAACCAAACTTTTGTTGTGGTTACCATTTTATTCAATAAATGTTTATGTTTAATTGTTGGACTAACTTCTTCTACAAAAATATCAGATCTTTTTTAATAGTTATAACTGCACCCGTCTAAAGGGTAAGGCCTTCTCTAGAGCTACAATATTGTTCTACCTTACGCCTTGGGTAACAAGTATAACCGTCGCCGACGTTATCGAAATTATTCGTTAAATTACTTCATTTTATTTTATTTTATTTACATATCCACCGCTAAGCATGGCGACTCGACTACGCACATAAAAACGGCATATACCAGCTAATTCGGTACATAAATGAAGCAGGCCAACAACACGTGTTCTTTAAACAAGTGTGCGAAACGTCCTAGTTAAGTTTAGCCCGTAGGTGAGGGGCTATTCTCGTCGGCCAATCGCCGCGGCGGTCGGGCGGCGGGCGGGGCCGGGATGCTGCGGTTACACCCCTGGGGACGCCGGCGCCGGCAGCGGGCAATGGTAACGCCGCCGATTGATTTAAACACTACAGCGATTCTGTAAACTTTCGATCTTAAAAAGCTGAAGCCGCAGTGAAATAACGCCGGGTGCGCTACGCCGACGAATTGGTGCGACGCGGTGGTGGAAGAGTCAATTTAGATTTTGACATTGCAGAGCTACACTACTATTGGAATGACTGGCAAGTTACAGCCCTAAGCCGTGAAGAGGGAGGGTAGGGAGGCCTTTGCCCAGCAGTGGGACAAGCCGGACTGAATAATAATATTAATTAAATTGACATGGGAGTGCTATCATAGTAAGTTCCGTCCATTTCAGTGAATTCGAATTCGAGTTCTGTGATTTTTGAGAATCGCTCTACTCTAATTTTACAATTTTGCGATACACTAAAATCTGTTGCTGACGCGGAAGGATGGCGTGCTTGTTTTAAATAGTGGTTCGAAGTCGAAATCTTTATCTATGTCTTTATATAAGAAAACTATAGATAGACTAGATAACTAAGTCTGACGTTAACCCAACAATAGAAGTAGCATTGTTAAGTTATAAGATAGCAAGTTCCTAAGTAGTCGAGAATTCGGGGTGATGGGCTTTGCCCTCAGCCTTATCGTCATTTACTATCAGGAATACGCTAAAGGACAAGCGCTGATCATGCCATGATCTCCTTTAAAAAATATAATAAGTAAAGAAACATTGATATTACAAATAAATTTTAACTGCCGTACTCAAAGACGTCAGTTAAGATTTAATGACAATTCAATGTATTTCCTTCTCTATTTAGCACTATACAAGAAAGTAACAGCAAGAGACTTCATTGTCACAAAACTGAATTGACGTCTTTGATCATCGGCATCATAATTGGACTAGAGAAATCGTAAACATCTCACAGCTGGGCAAAGGCTTTCCCACGGACAAGAGCATATGGGCAAAAGGGCCAAACACTCTGACCCCAAGCGGGTTAGTGGGTGGTACTGTGTCATTAGCAAAATCATTTATACTTACTTACTGACCATTCAAAGAAAATTCAATTCGAACAAAAAGGTCATTAGAATTAACCATTTGTTGACCAAAGGCACTTCGCAGTGATGCGGAAAAAAATTTTACCCGTTGTTGCTCCCGGATGTTGTTGTAAGATGGTAACTCACCATTGAAGCACAGAGACTATACCTTATTTCTAACTATTTGTAGAACTGTAAATAAAATAACTAACTACCTACATACATACATAACATAATCACGAGTATTATCTCCCAAGCGTTAGAGACTTGGCAATGAGGACCGCAAAAGCAGTCCTCTACCATAGTCCACTTTTCACCAAATAGCGACTGCACATGTGCTCAGCGTGAGAGGTGGTGAGCCCAGCGTCGCTCTAAGCTTTTTGATGTATGTGAGTGTTCAGTCCGTTAGTTGCCTTTTACGACACCCAAGGGAAGAGAGGGGGTGCATGGTAGTATCCTTTCACTGCTACGCGACATGGTTAAATAACTAACTTAATTAACTAACTAAATTAAGTTAAATCTGGAATGCGCAGCAGAGGATATTATGATAAGCCAAGTGGACTTAAAACAAACCTACTATAAATCAAACCGTGTTCAATAAAATGTAATCCTGCTTGGAGCGTTACATTGTCTGACAATCTTCGTAACGCTCAATTCAGAGGTTACAAAGTAAGAACTTTATTCAATGTCCTGTCTAGATAATAATATTATTCGTGTTCTTATTCCTATTCTTGAATTGCTTGTTAAGGTCAATCGTTTCTATTAATCACACCAATTTTTACAACAACATTTGGTTATTCAAGTAGAATGTTATTTATCAAGTGTTTATTTATTTGAAAAGAAGGTAAACGAGCATGCCTGTCACCTGATGGAAAGTAATTACATCCGCCTATGGACACCCGCAAAACCAGAAGAGTCGCAGATGAGTTGCCGGCCTTGAAAGGAAGGAGTAGTGATTCTGAGGGTCGGAGAGGGAGAGATGGGGCCTCCGATACTTACACTCACTGGACAAAACACAACAGCAACGAGTACCACTGTTTCACGACGATAATCCGTGAGAGGATGGTATAAAGGCCTATTCAACCTGAGCCGTATTCGCTGCCGCTGTGGGTAAAGGTATATACCGCGCGGGTTTCGCTCAGGTATTTAGTATCAAGTTCAGCGGCTAGAGCGACCTGAGCGGTATTCGCTGCCGCTCTACCGACAGCGGCAGCGAATACCGCTACCGCAGGTTTGAATAGGCCTTTACGTCGGTAGAGCCGGCCTAATTCGTGCAGCAACGCAGCGTGGCTCTACCCCTCCGACAGACACTCAGACAAACACATTTAGCACCAAGCAGGGGTTAAGTGTATGGTTTCAAGCGTAAATCTAGGGACGAATGACTTTAACCCACAAAAATCACTTTATGTAGAAGGTGAGTAGAAGGTAAGTAGAAGGTAAGTAGAAGGTAAGTAGAAGGTAAGTTGAAGGTAAGTTGAAGGTAAGTAGTAGGTATACGTAGAAGGTAAGTAGAAGGTATTATACATACTGGCAGCCCACCCGCGACTCCGTCCAAGCGACGAGCACGAGCACCCGTAACCCGTCAGGGTTTTACCAATACAGAAACCTTCTCAGGTGTGCAGAACTACTTACATACCAAAGTTTTAACGCAATCGAATTTATGTGGCATACAAAAGTATGCGGAACATTATTACATTATGTGTAACATTCACATAGATTTGTAGTAATATTTGACAACTTAAAAGTGAATATAACCAGTTTGGAATAAGACAAATTCGAAAGTAATCAGCCATATTAATTTTAAACATATTCCCACGTAAATAATTTATGCAGGTTTTCTTAAAATTATTAAATTCTGACCGCAACTCTTTAATAGGCGATAATCGAATCACAAATATGAAAGTTACATGCTACATGTATGGTAACCACCCAGCTTTATGGCATCTTCCGCATGGTGTCGCATTTCCATTACAGTCAATACAAATAATAACATACACAGGTACATAATATAATCACTACAACTAACCCCGAAGGGTTAGTCAGAGACTAGGCAATGAGGACAGCAAAAGTCCTCTACCATAGTCCACTTTTCACCCAATAATGGAGCACATGTGCTCAGCGTGACAGGTGTTGAGCCCATCACCGCTCTATGCTGTTGGATGTATGTGCAGTCTTTAGTCTTTTAGTCGCCTTTTACGACACCCAGGGAAGAGAGGGTGTGTTGTTGTGAGGGAAGAGTGGTAGTATTCTTTCATCGATACGCGACACGGATATAAAAATAATAAACACGTGAAATATCCGTCGTTCGAGAATTGAATGCTACGTTAATATAGAGAACACTCCATATTTACGTAGCAACCTCGTAGCGTTTCCTCGTAGATATCAGTCGTATTACAATCCAGTAGTTTTTGTATTATACATACACACTTTTTGTTGTTAAAAGTAAAAGTAGGTCGTATAAATATTGTCACTAAACTATAACTATTGCCACTCATAAGTACAATAAATGGTACAACTAAATCATCCTGAACTAGTGGCGCCCACTCAGCGTACGTAATAGTAAATTAATCAGGCAAGCAGTTGAGACAACTGATGAATTATTTATTTACTTATTGATGGGTCGTATATTTAAATAGACCTAGTATTTATTTTATAAAACTGCGTGATACGCGAAAGGTCATCGGTTCATAACCCATTTGAAGTATTCGCTTTTTTCAAGTGGTTTCATAGTGGTCTGTGGTTTTATTACTTTTGGTAATATTAATTTTGAATATAAAATTTATAATAAAATATATTCAGAACTCTAATCATTTCTTATTACTAATCCTTATGGATAACGATTTAAAGGGACACATTTAGTGAAGATAGCGGGATAAAGCCATTTACGTGACAGTTTTCTTTTAAGTGGACCACGAATGAAAACTGTCACTCTATTTGGCTATTTGACAGTTGTAACAATAAAATATGAAATATGTCGTAGTTTATGATATAAGGGCCGGCTTCGGCAACCGAGGGTCGGGAATGTAAAAGAATTATAAAGAAAACGATGCTCCACAACCTTGAAAAAAAACACACAGCTAGCCAATGAATGTATCTTTCTCTTGAAACATTCGAATTTAAGATAATGCTTATGGATAACTGTTAAAAAAAATCAGAAAATCACATAAAACGTGTAAATCGCACTCCCGTATTGTAACAACTGAGTCGTAAGTATCAATAATTTTTGTTAATAAGATAATTTTTAAATATTTTATTTTTACAAAATAAATTTGCGATTTTTTATCTGTGGTTCGCAAGACCCGAAACACGGGCGGCCATGATTGAGCTTCATGTGACGTCACATTTCACAAAATATACAAAAACTAACAGTCATGTCTAAAGAAAAATTTCTATATTTATTGAAATGTGACGTCACATAGCAAAATGTCACGTGACCAACCGTTTTCGAACGAAATTTGAAATTAAAAAAATATATATATTTATTTATATTAAATAAAGCTTTTTCGAGAAACAAAATATTGTACGGGGTATAAAAGAAGCGTTTGTAATTTTTAAAATACTTTTTCGAAAACTGTTAAGTAGCCAATTATGGGGCTTGTGTCAGCGACATACAAACAATTAATTTGAATGTCGCTGACACAATTTTTCTACAGATTTCGCTATGCAAATATTAAATGGTCAGGAAAAATAAACATTTTAAAACACTAATTCGTTTTAAATCCGTTTAGCTAGCTACCACCAGCTTATCTTAATCTAACGCTATTGCATCAATGTTAGCGGCATAGTCCGACAGTTAGAGATAAGATAGCCAGATCCTCAGTTTATGGGGTTCACTTCCATCTTGGGCTCTATCGTTACTTACTATCGAGACGAAGGTCACGTCGTTCAGCGTTGTAACATAAAATTAAAAATGTATAGCATCCCATTTACCTACTATTTTTAATACTTATCTTATCATTTCTGGTCGCGCCACATATCCATCTTAGCATTGCGCTGACAACACCTACCTTGGTTTTGAGTTTAAGTCGTTTGTGGACGTTTTGAGTGCTCTTTGAAATCCCTCTTTGTAATTTCTCTAGAAAACTTCTATCAATACGAAAACCTATAGAAGCTTATGTTCAGTTGTAGACGGCAGATGGGCTAATATGAAAATTGCGCATTAAAAATCTTTACCATATTTGATAAAAATAGTAAACATAAAAATTGTGTTAAATTTTGAATAGAGTCACCAGAATCGGGGGTGGGGAGGTTGGGGAGGTTGGGGAGGAGAGAGGGGGAGGGCGTTTTAGTACCCCCCCCCCTACTTACTCCCTCCCCCCCTGCCGCAAACAAGAAGTTCTTAAGTTATGTTAATTTTTGTATTTTGAGGTTATGTATCGTGGTAAAACTTTTGAATCGAGTCGCCTGAATTGGGGGGAAGGGGAGAGGAGGAGGAGTACCCCCACACTTACCCCTTCTGCAGCGGACAAGTAGTTTTTAAGTTATGTTATTTTTTTTTAAATATGGATATTTACAAAAACGTCGTTTCTGGCGCTTCGCCGGCCGCTCCCGCGGCACGCTCGCTTCGCTCTCTCGGCTCGCGCGTTTTTGGTCAACATACAAACCTAACCTAAAACTTCAACACCTTCAACGGGGCTTCACAACCCTCCCCCCCCCCCCCCCCTGCTTCGGTTCTGCACTATAATAACCTAAATACGTGTCATTTTTCGATAGCCGAATTTGACAAAACTTTCAAGTGGTTTTTTTTTATATTTTAACGCAACTGCGGCAGCTAAACTGTTAATAAACCTTTATTTAAGAACCCCTTAGACCCCCCCTACAGTTTTAGCTTCTTCAAATTCAGGCGGCTCGATTTAAAAGCCAAGCCAATTTTTACCCTTACAAACAAAATTTAGAACCGAGCGCATTGAGTTCGCTTCATTCATCAGTTACTAGAGTACCAACGTCTTTTTTCACAGTCTAAGTTTTCAATGAGGTGTAAGTACTTGGGTAGTGTCAAACACCCAGTCGGTTCCGTGGCGAATTGCGCGTTGAATCCGTCTCCGCGGTAGCACGCACTTTTTTGGACCGAATCCGGCTCGATGCGCTTCGCCACGTGGTGTCATAGACAATACTAGATCGATAGATAAAAAAATATTATAACATTATTCTTACAAAGTTTATTCGAAAATATTACAATAATAGGTAAAATATAAATTACAATAATTAGCAAAGATAATAAATAACTGCTTTTAATTGTTTCCAGAAAATATTATTAGATATCAATTATAAATAAGTCGAAGAGAAGATCTACAAATTGAGTAAAAATAATAATAATATTGTCAGGCCTTTATGCTTCTTTTTTGTACACATTATGCTAAATAATATTGTGACAATTTGACACTATAATTTCAATCAAACATGTGTCTTTGTTTATTTTATAAAATATTCGCCAATTTAAAAAAGTTATTGCTCGTGTATGATCATACTTTTATTATTTAAAACATTAAAACATTATTTACATCCAAAAATACAAAATCTCAGTTAACTTTTTATCTTCCTTATTTTTATAAAGAAACATTTTCCTTAATATCTGCTCTATGTGCCTATGTTGGGTAAACGCCGTCGACGGCGCGTCCAGAAACCATTTTCACACACCTTCGGGATCCGGTACTGGAACACATGTATTTATTTGAACAGGCGATTACGTACTAGCACATGCGCGTTTACGTCCTAAACGCGCGCGACGTTGTATCCGTGACGTACAGGCGGGCCCTCTAATGCAAACAATCAGTTTTTTGCACCCTTTATCACGGGAGCGCCGGCCACGTTTATAAGCCGCGGAAAAACGGCCAGGACACACATAACACGTAACGCGGCGAACCGAACGTATCCGCCTGAGATCGCAACGATCGCCTATAGCCGCTGTCACGTTACTTTTTAAATCACCGGTCATCTTCATATTTTAATACTTTTCTCGGCTCCACCTGCTTGGATAAAAACTTTTTAGTGATAATAAAAAAGTTTAATGATGTGCCAGTGACAAAAACAATTGACTGTGAAATTGTGTGACTATTTATACCAAAGATTTATTTACTCTGTGATAATTAAAACAAATACAATGGTTGACCAATGCACCTGCAGAAACGAATGTTCCTCATACAAACAAAGATTTGAATATCTAGGAAATAACAGTAAGTAACTTAACTTTTCTACCTATGATTAAGTTATATAATATGTATTTTAAGCACTTTTACACAGACAAATTATTTATAAATCAAAATTGTTAATGGATTACAAGGAAGAAAATAGAAGTTTTATTTACCTAAGATACGGTACCGATAAGAGAAGTCTCTACAAAGATGACATAATCGACAACATCAATAGGTATACTGTAAGAACTGTTATCGAACTTCTTTATTGACATATATTTTACAAAAAACTTATTTTAAAACGACTTTCTTGCAATGCGCTTGATTTACAGTAAATATTCGTGTGTCAGTGATATCTGTTAGCTTAAGTGCATTCGCAAAACACAATAACAATCATTTAGTTTGCCCTAATCTCCAAACTATGCGGATACACTCTGCAATTCTCTCTATAAATCTAATGGCTTCGATGTTAAGTTTATGTCAAATGTCTTATTATTTCATACTAAATTGAAAATATATTCAAATCAACGATAACTAGTCGCACTTTGTTGATACTACAGAAAATTTACGCGACATACATTTCATAAAGAAAATATATATGAAATACATTTTAAAAACCCAGTTTTAACATACGAATGAACAAAATGAATAATACTTAAGTAAAATTTTAAACACTGAAAAAAGACGACAACCTTAGGCGGGAATCGAACCACGCACCTTCCGCATTCCGGGCGGCTGCCTTAACCACTTGGCTACCGAGGTCTGGCTTTCAACCGTCGAAATTTGTCAGTGCTTGATGCTTATGTTTTTAGTCAACATTGCTTCATCAAATCTTAGAAGTTTTCACTTCTGAGATCCGAAAGACGAAAAACTTCTAAGATTTGATTTGATTTTACTTAAGTATATTTAAGCGTTAATAAAACGCTAAAATATAAAACATTAATCTATAAACGCAGCTTCATCTTAACCGAATGTTCAAATATTTGTAAAAATATTTCTTTCGGATCTCAGAAGTGAAAACTTCTAGATTTGATGAAGCAATGTTGACTAAAAACATAAGCATCAAGCACTGACAAATTTCGACGGTTGAAAGCCAAACCTCGGTAGCCAAGTGGTTAAGGCAGCCGCCCGGAATGCGGAAGGTGCGTGGTTCGACTCCCGCCTGAGGTTGTCGTCTTTTTTCAGTGTTTAAAATTTTACTTAAGTATTTTTAAGCGTTAATAAAACGCTAAAATATAAAACATTAAAATGAATAATCAAAAAAAAGTTATTGGGTCTGCAGTAAAAAAGTCACATCACTGAAGATTGTTAACGGTTAACGATCATGATTAATTGTAGTACAAACAAGTGCCAAAAAGTTACAATGAAAACAATTATCTATGAAAAGAAAAAAATATCAGTTGAAAGCAAGAAGGTTCCGTAACTCGGAAATTAAAACCTTCTTAAAGGGGTTAGGGTAAGAGCTTTCGCAACTCGCAGCTCAAGCGTGATTTATATTGCGGCGCGGGAACAATACCACTCCCGCGCGGCCACATACGCACTGTCGCGGAAGCGCACTTACGGTAAACTTAAATTAGCCGCTGAAATTATGCCGGCCAAACTATTCACTGACAGCCTTTGCAAACGCAAACAGTACATCATAACCCCATTTAGGCGTAGTACTCTAAGTTATGACTTAACGTTGCCATTTTATTTTTACTTTTTGTTTACACTTTATCTTACTACTTATTGATAACACATTTTTTTTAAACATCGTCGTCATTACAGAAAAAAAGTCTACCGTAAATCAAGAGCAAATAGGATTTAACACCTTAACCGACAGCGATTGACCAAGTTTAAGCAACAATCGCTTGAACTTCAACATAGATTTGTAACGATATGACGAATCGTCTCAATGTTACGCGGATTTACTCACTTACTTTCTACGGGCATGAGTAATAGCGACCTGATACCGCTCTTGTAGGCTTTCGCTGTTTTTCACCGCCCACGCTAGTCAGGAGAATTCGGGAAAATCCGTGACTCACTTGAACCCTCGGAAAAGCCTCTAGTCATCAATTCACCAATTAGAAAAACTCTTTTGAATAAAAACCTTATTGATGAAAGCTACTATTATATCACATTGCCATCTCCACACTGGGAAACTCCTCGTGCAAAAAACTTATCGTATAATTACTATTACCAAGAGTTCTGGTCTTAATTGTTCGGAAACAAGAAAACACGTGTCGCGTGACAGATAGCTAAGAGAATGCATCTCAATTAGTAATAAAACCCTCTATTGCATTAGAGGCTTGGGTGTCAGTCATTTTAATATTTCTTTTATTTTTCAGTAGCTTAAAAAATTGGAAAACCTTAATTTGAATAATCTTATTTTAGGGTATGTATTGAATTGTACTCGTATTGACTATTATTTTATTTTTTTGATTATTATTTATTACTTGTTGCCTCCTGACTTTAAAATACGTAGCAAAACTTTTACTTACAGCGACGTTGTCCTATTTCATTTGCTTATTTAGTTACTCTCAGAACAAAACTTACACTGGCCCTCCCACACAACTGTTTCCGAGGAAGACTAAACAATTAAAATCGGGAAGTATTAATCATGGACATAATAATCTTGTATTGACAGTATCAATAAACGCCGAACACAATGGCATCGCTTGTTAGCTGCGGTACAAAAAACTTGTCAGTGTAAACACTCGGCTTGCTAGTCCAAATGTTTAGTAAACCACATCTGAGATAAATCTGGTACAAAACCCGTTTCTTCTTACAGTGGACGAAGTCGCACCAATGTGTCTTTGCTAAGGGCTGTTGCATACGAGTATGACATCTCTCGATTATTAAACCAAACTACTTATTGTCACTTTATGCTTTAGTACCTTTGTATACTAACGTGTTTTAAGCCTTTTGTAATTCTTAAACCCATATTGTATTAAAAATATACAAGCATTAAGTTGTGGCATAGAAAATCTGAGCAAATATGTGTGGGTGACACCCCTAAAATTGTTGTAATTATTTTTTTTTTTTCAAAATTAGCTTTTCATTGGTTTCTTAAGTGTGGCTAAGTTTTTTTTACTTCGTATCAAATTTCGTTCTCAAAGTTAGTCGAACTCTCTAAAGAAATTGAAAGTACCTACTAACCCACTTCGCTAGTGTCACCTCTGTGTTTACATTTGTCAATTCGCACATGCGTTTTCTTTGATGATATTAATCAGCTTTGCTGAAATAGATTCCGTACCATTAGCACAATACTATTTATATTTATCAAATCATATAAGAAAATAAAACGTATTTAAATATTATATAAAGACTTGTGTCAACTCGTGATTTCGTAATATTACATAACTCTTAGTCATCTTATGCAACACAATTCACACCTTCTTCTCCTTAATTAAAATTTGGCAAAATATAGTTTTCTGAAAAACATATTACATAATTATGCAATTTTTATGAAATGCACACCTTTCAATAAATCCTTAATTAGATTGTCTTAAATATAAAATGGTTTAATAGTAAGTATATCATATCGTTAAAATCGATTAGTCAAACAAGCTCGATAAGAGATTCGGCTCGGTAACACGTGGTGACGGCGGCGCGCCACCGCCGGTGGAGTTTAGGATAGACTCATCGATGATTCACCGCAACTCTAACCGAATAAACGTACACTTGCACAAGATACGGACAGAGGCCTACGTGGAGCTGTTAAGTTTCAAGTGTAATAATAAAGCGCTGTGGTGGGTGACAGACCCAGTTATATAATGCAAACCGATAATGTATTGTTTCACTAACAGGATAATTGTAATTACATCAAAAAGGATACTCCGTCCCATTCATGTTTATAAATAAATATGAGTTACAGTTCGTGTATTTGACTTTATATAACCATTTAAAATATTATGACGTTAATACGGTTTTTTTACTGTTATGACATAATATAAAATAGAACGAATGGAGCTGAAAGTTGTTGCACAAATTGATATTTCAAATTCAGTAAAAAAGAAGTTTTTTAAAATTAGTTTTTGTAGAATTACTACAAGAAAATAGTTATAACAGCAGACTTTCAGCTAGCTGCAAGCATAAAAAGCAATAAAGTTAAGATATAAACTAAAAAGGTATATCACACTATAAGTCCCTTAAAATAAAATATAACAAATCGGTACTTCACAAATGTATTCATGAAATCTTTATTTTTAGCTACAATAACCGTCAAGTTATATTTCTAAAATATTTCAAGACCAAAGCTGTCGGTACTCCCAAAAAATGTAAAAGCAAGGAAGTCTCCATTAGATTTGTTCCGCTTTCTGACGGGCGGGTAAGGGTTTTCGCGCAGTGTTTGACCGGCTATTTTATGTACGGTGCCGCATTTCGGTGCCCATTCAACGAGAGGAGGCTGCCCGCGCGCCGGCCTCGCACGCGCACACCGGTGACATTCGATCGAGTGCGAACGTAAACAGTGGTACAATACTGTTTGGAAATAATATTAATTAAAAAGTAAAGTGTCAACGTGCGTTCCGTTATCGTGGGTGTTCAAAGTGTTTGATTTTTGAGTTTTCGAAGATTTCGTCAATCGGAATTTGCACACGTTCGGATGAACATGGACTTGCCCAAAGGATTTACATCAATGCCTTGTTCATGGATGTCTTTTTAACTGGTGTGTGATGTTTCTGATTTATTTCTTTTTTTCTACAGCATTTTTTCTGTGTTGCTCGCGAAGTCGGTACTTCGAATTATACCAAGAAGTTTTATTATATAAAAAAATTAATACGATTAAAATTAAATATTTCCTATATAAGTTACTGTTCCTAAATATTTCCATGTTAGCAGCTGTGTTAAGTTGGTTTATTATTATTATTACGAGCACTAAACTTCATGAATAATAGTCATCATTAACATACTTTAACCGCAAATAAAATAATAATTGCGTATCACAATACTATATTACACAAGAATATTGAAATATGTCTCATTGCAATGCATAACGCAGCACCCATAAACCGAGAAACACGATAGCATCGGCTAAATCGCTTTTTAGAGATTCCCTTTCCCCGTAATAATAACTTGTACATAAAATCGGTGTATCAGCATCACTCATTGTTATTCTGCAAATCGATGCTCACGCGAATTCGATTGACGATCGTTTTTGGAAGCGGACAATTGAGAAAGCCGGTATCGCCTAGGCAGCGAATCGTGTGGGAATGAACAACATTCGGCCGTCGGCAATCGATCAAACACATTTTCCACTGAATCCGTCCCGTTGTCATACGATACTCAAAGTTTTTTCATTTCGTGACTTGCGATCGTCCGTTACCATTTTTGGAGATAATTATTTAATCCATCCTCTATCTAATTGGTGTTGCTTCGTTAACATAAACAAATAGTAATGACCATTTACGAACGTGCGAATTGATTATGTACCTTCGAGTGTGAAAAGAAGAAATTTGTTGTTTGCAGTGATTTTTATAAGAAATTGCTAATTGCGTAGTTTGTCAAACCAATATAAAACCGCGGTAGTTGTGACTTGGGTTTGAATAAATTGATATATTTTATCATTGATCTACACAAGGCGGAGACACTAATAAAAACCGACATATTTTTTCACCATAGCAAACAATTACCCCAGTGACATTATAATTACGAGACACATTAACGCTATGACAGATATAAAATTAATATTTATTAACAAAATATTGAAGCAAGTAAATTCTAAATAAAAATATTATGTATAATAATCCAAACAGCATAAAGTAGACATAAGCGATAAGCCTTTGGGTAATCCCAATGACGGTAAATCGCTTCATGCACGTCGCTTTTCGCGGTAACAATTACACGGTTAGCATTGTTTGATCTCGATGCGTTGATGTATCTATAAATCTACGAAACGAAACCTAGGCTAGAGCTAGAGCCGGTACAGCCTACGAAACTCCCATGCGGAAACCTTGACCGCGGTACAGTATACAAATATTATATAATCGTAATTTTTTTATCCGTTCCACTTACGCATCTATTTAGCATACGTTATATTGTCAACGACACTGCTTGACCTAATGATTCACTGAACATTTACCTCAGATTGTCCTCGAGTGACGTAACACGAGTAATGTGCTAAATTTTCTCTGTGAGTTCAAATTATAGCACGCGTTACTGTGGTAAGGCCCACTGCTTGATTTACATGTATAAACAATTGTTAAGTGCTAACAGGAAATGTCAGATGATTGAATTTACAACAATCAAAATATTAGCTACTCACATTAATATCAACAAAAAAAACCTTACATATTAGGTTTTTACCTGTTTCCAGTTCAAAGAGAGCTTATTAAGCGTATATTGCACTCTATTGGCACATAAAAATTGTAAATACGACATGAAAGGGTAACTTTCTACATTTTAGCACTTCGACTGGACAAAGGCCTTTTCAAAGTTGGTGTTTCTCCTCCTTTTAAACTTTGAAAACGCTGCAGTTGCGAGTCTCCGTTGGCACATAAAATATGTTTTACGGCGCGCGGCGCGCAACATCAAAACCTTCAATACCAGCCAAACGTTAAATCGAATGAGAGATGTGATTTTTACATCAACCCAATAACACGATCTTAACAGTACGACGCAAAACTTTCAAAGAACAAAAGTCACATCGATTAGAAGTGTCATTAAATCACTCGAGCTACCTTTGATAGTGCAGTAGAAAATGTAATGACGTCGTCTCTACACTTTTTACGCTGCCGGTGCCTGCGACGTACGATGACAGCAGTGACATCGCGATCGTTAGACTTAAATTACTTTAGCTCATAACAATATAGTAGCATTTATTCGATGGAAACAGCGATAAAACTTTAATCGTCCATGCTAGCGGTATACACTAGGTTATGCGAGCAGCAAAAGCTTTGTTCATATGAACATTGATAAAAAAATGTCACGTATGTATACCGTCTGCCGTCAGTCTAATGGTCGCCGGGTGGATGGAAAGTGCTCCGAGATGGAGATAGAACAAGAAGTTTATGCACTCGCGTATGAGTGCGTTGAAGCGCCGCGTTTACGATAATCAGAAGGCTTATTATTTTTTATGTGAATCCCTGCTCGCTCCCGTCCTCTTGATAGGAATGCTCGTATGTTTTTGAGTGACGAACACTCTATAACGAGGTTTTTATTATTTTCAATTTAAAATCGTCAATTTTTTCGGTCAGTCGTCGTTTGAGCTAAAAAAAAGCGCCTCGTTGCACTGCCATTAACGTATAATAAAGTTCCAGTATGGAATTGAATTATCTCTTGCCTTAAAACCGTTTTATAAGCAATTTTCAAGGCTAATCATCATCGAACTTAGGCAGAAGTGCTTGAACTCAAATAGATAGTGTTACTGTTATATATCCACAATCTAGTTATGTTCTTTTCATTCAACAAAATGTTTACAAATACGTCGACGACGTAAAAATGCTATAAAAGCATATTTCAAGGGTAATCCCCTAAAACTTAGGCAGAAAGCTTGTATTCAAGGTAGATAAGATGTAACAATTCTAAACTCCACTATCTATAATTTCTTATCATTGAACGAATTGCTTGCAAATACCTCAACTTATCTAGAAATGCCAATCGGAAACGACTGGGGTTCGAGTCAAAATACATGCATTATGAAAATTAAAAGCATTCGTTTTAAATTTTTATTGATCCCCCGGTCCGTACCTCGATTACAGACTCACCTATTCATTCTACAGTTGGTCGCTAATGAGTACTAATCAGAAATATGACATTCAGATACCGAGGTATCTTTGGAATTACTTCTTATCGTTCGTCCTTTATCACTGTCAATAGTAGTCGACTATTTTCTGCTTTAGTTTTAAATTCGACGTTGTAGTAAACATGTGTTTCTTGTTTCAGGTTTTCCCAAAAAGCTGTTGGTAGCTATATCGGTAGTGATAATCGTAGCAATGTGTCTAAGGCCAGCAGAGGCTGCTTCAGTAGAGCACAAGAGACATAGACTACACGAACACATGTCGAAACCTACCAAAGAGGCGGAGGCCAAAGGGCTTCTAAGAGAACAGCACAGAAGAAGGCATCAAGCAAGCCTATCAAGAAGTACAACAAAATCTACCAAAGAATTAGAAAACACAAGACGGTTGAACAACGACCCGTACGAAAAGGCGCGAACAAAGATCGAGAACAAGATGGCGTACACAAAAGATAACTTCGACGAACGACGAAAGAAACTAACGGAGCCGGGGGACTATGGCTCCGGAATGCCTGTGTGGTTACCGAAGACAAATTTCGTGGACATCCATTTCCACAATTATGGAATCTCCAACAAAAATGGTGCGATGAAATCTAAACGAATTGTAAGTACTTATCTTTGATATTATTTTTTTAATACGAACGTAGAGAGGGTGGTGTAATACATGTATTTCATCACCTTTTCAATACCTATAATTTTTGTGTCAGTAATGCCCTAGGTCGATAAACATTTGCATAATGCCCGTTGCGTGCGTAATTTTATCGAATCAAAGTTCAGTTAGTGTTTTTCTATATCTAAGTAAAGAAGAGTTGTTTAAAAATCATGTATAAGAAATTTAGGTTAGGTAAAGAAAATAGATTGCAGTGCTTAAGTGTCTTAGGGCTTTTGTCATCATAATAACCATGTCGCGTAGCTGTGAAAGAATACTATCACCCCCTCTCTTCCCTTGGGTGTTGTAAAAGGCGACTAACGGACTAAAGACTGCACATACATACAACTGCATAGTGCGGCGATGGGCTCACGACCTGTCACGCTGAGCACATGTGCAGTCACTATTTCGTGACTAGTGGACTATGGTAGAGGACTGCTTTTGCTGTCCTCATTGCCTAGTCTCTGACTAACCCCCCGGGGATTGTCGTCATTGTATGGTAGTTATGTAAAAAAAAAATTCAAGAAATGTCTCAATATTTTGTACTTACACGCCTAGAATGTTCATTTTACTCAGGCTTCTGAGTCATTCACTTTCATATGTGAGTCCGTTCAGAGTCGGCTAGCGTCCTAATTAGATTACAAAATAATCATAACTATCATGAAACCGGTCATCATGACGTCACTTATAAAGCATATACTTGTTAGTAACTGGTCGTAACGTGTTGCAAACCCTCGCTTATGATAAGGCGGTATTTAGAGAAGATCTGACAGAGTAATTACCGTGTTCCATCACTCACGGGGGTGTGGCTCATCACTCTTTTTCCCGTTCAATATTTTTGCAGTATTTTTAATTTTCGCTTAAGACAAAGGAGGCTCGCATTAGCCGCGGCGCGCGGCCGCAGCATAAATGAGGTTTCGTCGAGCCAAATTACACCGCACCGCCGTTGTACCACGCTTATTTACTTCACATTGTACTTAAGAGCAATAACTAGGACTTCCAGCCCTTCAATTTCGACGCCGTGCCCTTTCAAAATTAGCACAAATTGCCCATTTTAATACGTAATCGAAATCACTTTATTACTTTTACGCAATTTTTACTTTTCATAAGTAAATATTTAGATAATGAGGCGGGTGTAGAAGTGGGGAGGGTAATCGATGGACCAATCTCTCCACATTATCATATTAAGCCACTTTATTAGAACCTTCGACATAGAAATCGACGCGGCATAACAAACAGAATATCATAAAGCTTCCTTGAACCGGACTCCATTAATAATGGCGTTAAAAGGCTTCTGGCGAGTCTGTGGGAGCCGGGTTAACCAACCAATTAAATGTTTCAAAAGGATTTGCATAGATTGACACCGGCTGATTTCGACGAGCACGCGATCCGTCCCCGCCGCGCATTATTACGAAGAAACAGTCGAACGAACCATATGATCTGTATTAAGCTCTTAACCAGTCGACGATTGTTCTCACCTCGGCTCATAAAAATATAAGGCACTTTAACGGGCCCTAAGCTCTTCCGATATTTACCGAACACACATCTGGACCACGAGACTTTCTATTATGTATTCATATTGGACACCCACTAATTAGTACACAAAACTTAATGCGAGACAATAAGTGTGTGTGCATTCAGAGTGTCCGGTGTCCTCGCGCCTTCAGATACCAGTTCTCCCTGCGAGCCATTCACAAAATTATTCTTTAACACGACAGTGTAGAGACGAGCGGTGTCCAAAACCATGAATATTGAACACATATTACCTATGTCTCGACAGTTCGTCAATGTACAGCCACTTAAGAAATTTAAATATTTGACTTCGACCAAAGGAAAGCGTTAGAATTCAAGTGATCTCGGCTCCGCTCGGTCTTAGTTGACTTACGAACAATTTAAAAATTAAATACTGCTCAAATGAGTCGTAAACAGGGCTTGACGAAAGATTTGAGCGGACCCGCTCTGATTGTATACCATTAATATTAATTCTACGTTCATACACTTACTTTGTTTTCATTATCTAAGTGTATAAACAAACACGGAAATATTAATTTCTCTCTCACCCTATTCCTGTAAGTGTAGTAAAAATAATATAAGTACTTTAAAATGGAATCATGTTTATCAAACTATCGCTTTGTTCCGCCCAGCATCTGGATTACCCCTTACCCCTTAATAAGTTTACATGGAACTTTGAAATTACTGTTCCATATTTGAAAGCTTTAGCTACGCCTAAAGAAAACGTTCACCTAAAGTTTTAGTATTTCAGCGTTCAAATAAAGGGCGGGCATTACTCAAGGTATGTCGCTTTCACAAGCTTTACCGTCCGCTAGTGTTTGCTCAGTATTTACGATTTAACAAAACAGCGCCAAATGTTAAAAACATATTATTTGTCCAACTGAGACGAATGTGAACTTACGATTCCGTCGTACAGCCGCATTTGTCTCCGACACGTTCCTCAGGTTAAGTTCGCTTAAAGGCAAATGTACGGCGCATTGTCGACTTTTCAGCTCAATACTAAGCCATATTGGCTCACAGCTTAACTAAGCGGGCCGAGCGAACACTCTGCTCACAATGGCGCGGAAAAGCGACGCGTTAATCGCTTTATGAGCCGTTCAATGTTATTAAATTCAGAATTGATTAATAGCTTTACGACAAAGATGACTAAAGTAACATTTGAGTAAGACTTCGCGGTTGATTATAGCTAACGCTAAATAGATTTTCTTAAATTATTTACCAATCTCTGAAGAACCCGTCTATATTGGAACTAAACATTGATGAAATGTTTATTTTAAAAGTAAACATTGAATCCGCGCTCTTGTGTTAAAATAATAATACTCGTAGTAAAGAATAAACAGTACCTCTGATAGCAGATGTAATTTCAAACTAGGCTCAAAACCGTAATGACATTGTTATGAATCATTTAATTAATTAACTTATAGAGGAAGTTCACTAGACGCCAAACGTTGTCATACGACACTCGGTAAACAAATGGTCGGTGTGTCTGGCCTTAATTCTTCCAGGAACTGTAACTGCCCTATCAATGGGATGACTTCATTCCGGTTGTGTAAAACTGCTGAAGTTAGTCACGTTTGATGAGAGTCTAAAAAGGATTTCACTAAATAATTTTGTTTAAAATAATGACATTAAAAATCGAAATATATTACTCTTGATTTTGTTTAAATATTTTGGTATTTAATTATTTTGTAAATCAGTCTTCTCAGTTTCTCACTTAACTTGCCTTGGGACTTGGAAATAGTTTGTATTATCCAAAGTGATTTTTATTATAAAATAAACAACTGTACATAACAAATGATAATTCTGCAACCAGTTCCATAGTTGAAAATCACTAGCGCAGACAAGATCGCTCGCGCATTTTTTAAAGACAATAATGAGTGATCGTTTGCAGGGATCGAGGCAAACCGGCTAGTCTAGTACATGCCTACATCAACTCATTGTTGGTCAGAAGGTACCTTTATTGCCGTAGGACCTAACTCTCGATTATGCACATTTTCATTTGCATATTTTATATCCTTCTTATGCTGTAAAATAGCTGATGTTATTTCTTAATTTCTGAAATACATTAAGTGTCCAAACCGTTTATGCTAATCCATTTTTATCATGTTCGTATCTTAAATCGTCACTAGACGACAAATGTAATGCGATAACTGTTTATTCTATCAATTGTATCAATGTTGATGATAAAATAAGTGTCAATTACAAAACCAATAGCTTATTGTCATTAACTTACAGAGTTTATGTAATATTAATAGGTACGGTCGATTACGTTATATACGAGCAATGTTACTCAAGTACAAATGGTCGAATGGTTGTAGGTATTCTAAAATGTAATATAATGTTTACCGGATTGCTATGCTATGTTATATGACACAAGGTCCTTAGATTATCAATCAATATTATTATAAACAAATATAAAGTGAAATCGTATTTCATTTACAAAGAACCTGTAATGATTACTATCAACAACCCATCCGAAATTAATACATTTTGTATAAGTGTAGATAATATGCCCTTAAGTTTGTAACATGCATTTGACACGAGATGGTCAAAATCTGCAGGTTTCGTTATAAGACATATTTTCAAATGTGAAAGCATAGCAAGCAGTAAGCATAAACTATAACTGTGTGTAAACGGTCGGAAAGCTTTAACTGATGTTAACATTGGCACGAGAAGCTTGAAGCGGGACCGAAACTAGCAACGCCTATAGTATAGAAGCCACAGCCTCGACACGAATACTCGCAGCACTAAACTATTCACAATATAACGCACTTAATTCATATGTACGTGCTTACTCGGTGGCGTAAGATCCTTATACCTATCCAATCGTTCCTAAATTCTGCTTCAGTGATCAAGTACAAGATAAAGCACTGCAGGCTTTTGAGTTATGTTTCGCAAATGCAAACTAAATTAATAATAAAATGATTTCTTCAACTTTAAAATTTTGCCTCTTTTCTCGATTACTAAATTCCTTTTTTATTTTGTTACAGTTCAACTTCTATATCCGGAAGCTATACAAGTCGCTGCTGGAATACCACGAGCTTTTCAAAATCTTTAAACAAGTTGAAGTCGTATCACCAGACACACAAATCACGAGCTACAACATCATGCGGCAAGATTTATTTACGAAGACCACTGATGATTTGTACAGCACCATAGAAGATATTAAGGACGCAATGGTTGGAGTCAAAATGGTTGCACCAAAAATTAACCTTGCTCGCATGAAACTTAACATTATTGAACTGAAAGTAGACGCAGCGAAGTACTTAAAAAATGATGACATATTATTAAGAGGATACGGTAATTTATTAGACAATTGGCATTTAGAATTCAATTGTTCCAAATTTAGAAGATCTGGCAAAAATAGGAAGGTAACGGAGAAAAGATGTGAACAGTACAGTAACAATCTTAAAGCAAAGCGCATCAGACGTAAGAAAAACAAACATAGAAAGCAACAAGCGTAACTCTAAAAAGTTATCATTGTTATATTATTTACTTTGTAAACTGTATTTATTGAAATGTGTTGCCGCTTGTCGTACTTATTTATTTAATAACTGAATGCTCTCTGGAACATGAGATGTTAGGCATAATTTTGAAATGTTTGACGATACGATTTGTTGATTAAGTATTGGGTACTTTCTCTGTGATATTTAGTATTGTGTAGTTGTTAATAATTAATTTATTGAAAGCTAGCATTTAAGTCGTTTTTAAGTTTCATTGTACTTATTTGTTCTCTCTGTTTGCTTGATTATAATCTCCTATTTATTTTCCTCTCCTTGATATTGTTGTGAATTGTTAAAAGATATCTCTGTAGAAGGTAATGATGCTGTTGACATGTCCAATCCTATTATTATGTAATCTCTTTAAAGTATTATTAGTGGCAAATTATTTTGCCCGTTTCGCCAAGAAAGACTTTTAAGTAATTTAAGTTGCATTATTAATTTATGATTTGTAAAAGTATCACTGTTTTAAAATTACAAGTAATAAAAGAATTGCATGGGGATGGAAATCTTGATAATGATGTAAAAATGTAATTTTAAAACAGTGCATGATAACTTTTTGCCGTTAGTTAGGTGTTGTATAGGTAATAAAACAATGAACTGATACCATGTAAATATTACCTGTATTATGTAAATATGAAGTGCATAATTTTAATGCAAATATTTCATATAACATTGGACAGAATAATGAGTACATACATTATGTAAACATGAAATAAATAATTGGAATATTCTTTATTGATTGATTTTAAATAAACTTCTCCCACGTTATTGGATACAAGTTAGAGCCACGGCACACACGATACTTTTAGCATCGGCGATCGGTGATTTCACGACTGGCATTACGTCTTGGCGACTCTCTGCGTTTGATTGCAGTATCGGAATCGCGAGTTTTAGCGATTCAGTCGCTGCATTCAGCTTCTAAAAAGCTTCTAAATCGCCGATCGCCGCTGCTAAAAGTATCGTGTGTGCTCTGGCCCTTACAACTTACAATAATGAACGAATGATCAATTTACAAAAAATATAGATATAGTTAAGGATCTGCAAGGAATTAAAAACAGAGCACCTAATAGATGATAATAAGGCGCAACGTGCGTTTAAAGACTAACTTGTTTTATTTGCAATATACAGTATATTAGAAGGACATGATACACTTTAACAAATAAATAATAAAAAAATAGAGTATAGAAGTTACAACTAAGTATTATAAATTTATAAACATCTTAAAATTCTAAACTTTTCTGGACAAAACTTGAGTGAATTCATGGAGAAATTGATGAAACTCAACAATGGCAACAAGCTTTAACTTATATACTAACTATGATGGTAGTTAAGCTTTGTCTTTGCCTTTTTAAAATGGACATAATTATTAAGCTTTATTATTATTATCTGCCTATTTTATTCCACTTCAGGGCAACAGCTTGCTCAAACTTAAGAATTACAGTCAAAAAATGTTATTGGCACACGTGGAAGGAACCCTACAAATCTACAATGAGCGGTTAAGTAGCAAATGCATCATTACTTAATCACACTTTAGTTTCCCTTCTCATATCACGGAAACTGCAAAAGGCGGAAGCTATGAATAGATTAAAGGTAAGTAAGGCTTTACATTTTTGGACAAAAAGTAAAAAATTTACTTATTATTAATATAAAAAAGATTACATTAAATAAGTAAGGTCTGTACCAAAAGCAGCACCGAAAATAAAAATAAATAGCTATCAAAGAAACACTTGATAACGTATTTGTATCTTTATTTTAAACTTCCAACTACTCATCCCAAGATGGCGAAAGTAGATCTTCTATATACCTACTGCCATCTTGCGATAGTTGACACTATCAACTTGACAGAACAAAGTACGGAAGCTTTGAACAAATCAAATTTAAGTAAGCTTTCACATTTTTTGTACACAAAATATAAACTTACTTAGATTATTAAACGAAAAAAAATATATTATTGGTAAGGTCTAGAAAGAAATAAAAGTAAACAGCGCCATCTATCGTGCTATCAATGAAACATTTGCTAACGTATTTGTATCTGTTCTAAGAAGTTCAACTACTCATCCCAAGATGGCGTGTGTGAAACTACATTACTGTCATCTTACGATAGTTAACAGAACTAAAGTAAACCAAATTTCTTTGCTTTTACCGCATGCTTGGGACCTGTATGTTCAAGATAGAGTTTTAATTTAATAATAACAGATGGCGCTACATTAATTTGTTTTAGCAATTTTATTAAGTACCTACTTTTTTATTGTAGTCACTGAATCTTTAGTTGTTTTTTGTTGTATGTGGAATTACATTCGTTGGGCTACGTACGTCGCGCCGTAGACGAATAAAAGCACATAGATAAAAGTACCTACATAATCGTAGCCATTTTTACTTTAATTGTAGGTTAATAGTGCAAATGACAAATATATGACTGTGTGGACATTATTTCTCAATTCCCGGCTTCATATCCTGTCAGTGCAATAAGTATATTATGAAAAAGCTATTTAAATTTATAAATATGAATAATAGAATATATTTATTATAATTTATAAATAGAATATAGGAAACTTATAAAAATGAAATAATTTTGTAAATGTTACCTATTTATCTATTATATAAGTAGGACACTAGGTACCTATATTATTACCATGATGAAGTGCTATGTCAAAATCAAACTCAAAATGTATTTCTTTGAATCGTCTAAATCTTTTCTAACCTACCACTCATTCGGGCAGAAATTTTTTAACTGTGGCAAAAAGAACAGGCGCAAGAAACCACAGCGCACAGAAGCACATTTACAAAAAAAAATACGTTGATTGTTAGCAACCTAACTTACATAATGAAACCAGCAATTGCTTCTAATTTGTAGTTTTGGGTCAAAACCGTAAAGCGGCGCAAAATTTTAGTGGTAGGTACATTATTATATTCATGTCTTGTCATTTCGAAATTTTATTTGAAATGAAATATAATTTATTCACATAAAATAGAGATTTAAAGATGGAGTATGATGCGAATAGTTCGTCTGTCTTGCCAGCGCAGGGCGTGTGAATCTTAAGTTACTTATTTAATTTTGAAAGCACATGCATATACTTAGGCAGACAACATTGTAAATAATAAAATACTAACTTCTCATTTTTTAAATTTACATATTACCTACGATTTTTAATAATAATAATACTTATTTAAGTCTATTAAATTAGATTATTATTAAAAATATTCTATTAATTATGTATTAAATGTCAATTTTACAATTTAAAAAATCTTGAACTAAATAAAAACATTTCATTTTCAACTAATTTAATAGCTTATTTCGCAGAGAGAGAGAGAGTCGCCAAAACGGGATGCCAGTCGCGAAATCACCGATCGCCGATGCTAAAAGTATCGTGTGTGCCGTGGCTCTAACTTGTATCCAATAACGTGGGAGAAGTTTATTTAAAATCAATCAATAAAGAATATTCCAATTATTTATTTCATGTTTACATAATGTATGTACTCATTATTCTGTCCAATGTTATATGAAATATTTGCATTAAAATTATGCACTTCATATTTACATAATACAGGTAATATTCACATGGTATCAGTTCATTGTTTTATTACCTATACAACACCTAACTAACGGCAAAAAGTTATCATGCACTGTTTTAAAATTACATTTTTACATCATTATCAAGATTTCCATCCCCATGCAATTATTTTATTACTTGTAATTTTAAAACAGTGATACTTTTACAAATCATAAATTAATAATGCAACTTAAATTACTTAAAAGTCTTTCTTGGCGAAACGGGCAAAATAATTTGCCACTAATAATACTTTAAAGAGATTACATAATAATAGAATTGGACATGTCAACAGCATCATTACCTTCTACAGAGATATCTTTTAACAATTCACAACAACATCAAGGAGAGGAAAATAAATAGGAGATTATAATCAAGCAAACAGAGAGAACAAATAAGTACAATGAAACTTAAAAACGACTTAAATGCTAGCTTTCAATAAATTAATTATTAACAACTACACAATACTAAATATCACAGAGAAAGTACCCAATACTTAATCAACAAATCGTATCGTCAAACATTTCAAAATTATGCCTAACATCTCATGTTCCAGAGAGCATTCAGTTATTAAATAAATAAGTACGACAAGCGGCAACACATTTCAATAAATACAGTTTACAAAGTAAATAATATAACAATGATAACTTTTTAGAGTTACGCTTGTTGCTTTCTATGTTTGTTTTTCTTACGTCTGATGCGCTTTGCTTTAAGATTGTTACTGTACTGTTCACATCTTTTCTCCGTTACCTTCCTATTTTTGCCAGATCTTCTAAATTTGGAACAATTGAATTCTAAATGCCAATTGTCTAATAAATTACCGTATCCTCTTAATAATATGTCATCATTTTTTAAGTACTTCGCTGCGTCTACTTTCAGTTCAATAATGTTAAGTTTCATGCGAGCAAGGTTAATTTTTGGTGCAACCATTTTGACTCCAACCATTGCGTCCTTAATATCTTCTATGGTGCTGTACAAATCATCAGTGGTCTTCGTAAATAAATCTTGCCGCATGATGTTGTAGCTCGTGATTTGTGTGTCTGGTGATACGACTTCAACTTGTTTGAAGATTTTGAAAAGCTCGTGGTATTCCAGCAGCGACTTGTATAGCTTCCGGATATAGAAGTTGAACTGTAGCAAAAGAAAAAAAAATTTAGTAATCGAGAAAAGAGGCAAAATTTTAAAGTTGAAGAAATCATTTTATTATTAATTTAGTTTGCATTTGCGAAACATAACTCAAAAGCCCGCAGTGCTTTATCTTGTACTTGATCACTGAAGCAGAATTTAGGAACGATTGGATAGGTATAAGGATCTTACGCCACCGAGTAAGCACGTACATATGAATTAAGTGCGTTATATTGTGAATAGTTTAGTGCTGCGAGTATTCGTGTCGAGGCTGTGGCTTCTATACTATAGGCGTTGCTAGTTTCGGTCCCGCTTCGAGCTTCTCGTGCCAATGTTAACATCAGTTTAAGCTTTCCAACCGTTTACACACAGTTATAGTTTATGCTTACTGCTTGCTATGCTTTTACATTTGAAAATATGTCTTATAACGAAACCTGCAGATTTTGACCATCACGTGTCAAATGCATGTTTCAAACTTAAGGGCATATTATCTACACTTATACAAAATGTATTAATTTCGGATGGGTTGTTGATAGCAATCATTACAGGTTCTTTGTAAATGAAATACGATTTCACTTTATATTTGTTTATAATAATATTGATTGATATTCTAAGGACCTTGTGTCATAACATAGCATAGCAATCCGGTAAACATTATATTACATTTTAGAATACCTACAACCATTCGACCATTTGTACTTGAGTAACATTGCTCGTATATAACGTAATCGACCGTACCTATTAATATTACATAAACTCTGTAAGTTAATGACAATAAGCTATTGGTTTTGCAATTGACACTTATTTTATCATCAACATTGATACAACTGATAGAATAAACAGTTATCGCATTACATTTGTCGTCTAGTGACGATTTAAGATACGAACATGATAAAAATGGATTAGCATAAACGGTTTGGATACTTAATGTATTTCAGAAATTAAGAAATAACATCAGCTATTTTACAGCATAAGAAGGATATAAAATATGCAAATGAAAATGTGCATAATCGAGAGATAGGTCCTACGGCAACAAAGGTACCTTCTGAACAACATTGAGTTGATGTAGGCATGTACTAGACTAGCCGGTTTGCCTTGATCCCTGCAAACAAAACATTTAACACTCAATATAAAGAAAACTGCTGATCTGTGGGGTAATTCCGTGGACGTCGCTAAATCAGTATATATGACAATAGCTCCAGTTTTAGCTTGCATATTTAACGAATGCATTGACTGTGGTGTTTTTCCTGACCTAATGAAACATAGTAAAATAATTCCATTATTTAATTCAGGTAGCACTTCTGACCCCTCTAATTTTAGACCTATTTCCACCACATTTAGTTAAATTTTTGAAAAGTTGATGCAAGACCAAATTCGAATTCTTTTTCATAGAAATAAACTTTTACATTGTAAACAGTATGGTTTTACTAGGGGTCGCTCTACAATTGACGCCGGTGTTGAGCTTTCAATCCAAATATTTGATACCTGGAAGGAATCACAGGATGCCTTAGGGATATTTTGTGATTTATCCAAGGCTTTCGATTGTGTTTTACATGAAACTTGGGTCAGGAAGCTTAACCACTATGGTATTAGGGATGCTTCTTTGAGCCTTCTAATCTCATACTTGAGTAAGAGGATTCCTCCGGGATCGGTGGTTACAATGGGAGTTCCGCAGGGTTCAATACTTGGTCCATTCTTGTTTTTAGTTTATATTAATGACTTACCTTATTTTGTAAAAGACAGTCATGAGATAGTATTATTTGCTGATGATACTTCACTTTTATTCAAAGTGAAACGACGACACACAAATTATGACTATGTGAATAATGCGATCTCAATGATTGTTCACTGGTTTAGTGTAAATAACTTGCTATTAAATGACGGAAAAACCAAATGTGTAAGATTTGTATTGCCTATAGTTAAGCAAGTAACAACTAGTGTACAAATTAAAGATAAGAATGTGAATCCTGTGGACACCACTGTGTTTCTTGGCGTCACGTTAGATGCCAAGCTTCAGTGAGGCCCACATATAGCTAAATTATCGAATAGACTTAGCTCTGCGGCTTGTGCAGTAATGAAGATCCGTCAGTTAACTGACGTTGATACATCTAGATTAGTTTATTTCAGTTACTTTCATAGTGTAATGTCGTACGGCATTTTACTGTGGGGGAATTTTGCCGACATTCAAACTATCTTTGCGCTGCAGAAGAGGGCTATTCGAGCAATCTATAACCTAAAGGCTGGTGACTCTCTCAGAGAGAGATTTTAGGATATAAATATAATGACTGTTGCATCACAATAAATTTATGAAAATTTGATTTATGTTCATAAAAATATTGAAATGTTTTCAAAAAACAGTGATATTCACAATGTAAACACTAGAAGTAAGAACAAATTAGCAGTACCTTATACTAGGTTTCATAAAATAAATAATTCTTTTAAGGGTCTGTGTGTAAGATTTTACAACAAAGTACCAAATGTTATTCAGAAATTAGATCTTAATAAATTTATAATCAAAATCAAAGAAAAGTTTATAAAAAAGCTTATTATAAAGTGTCAGATTACACAGAAGACAAAACAGCTTGGATCTGAATTGCTCCAATTACTCCAACAGCTATTTCTAATTGTCTATAATTAACTGATACTTACATTGTATTGTAGTTTTGTATTGCATAATTTATTATTTTTTTAAATTCATATTTTGTAATATAAGACCTGGTAACGACATTTTCTTTTTTTTTTGTAAATGTCGTTGCTTCTGTGCGCTGTGGTTTCTTGCGCCCGTTCTTTGCCACAGTTAAAAAATGACGGCCTGAATGGGTGGTCGGTTAAAAGATTTGGACGATTCAAAGTACTTATTAATTGAGTTTATTGAATAAATATATTTTGACTTTGACTTTGAATCAATTTTAAATTACTTTATTCTCATTTGGGGAGGATGTCCTAAAACTCATTTATTAATATTGGAAAAAGCCCAAAGGGCTATCCTAAAAAATATGATTTTAAACCCATCAAATACTCTACAAAAAGCTTATACAAGGAAGCTAAAGCACTTACAGTCAGACAACATAAAAACCTAATATTATATTAACACAAATTACCAAGATCAACTATTGCAACATTTGCAACTAATAAGAGAAGAAAGGATAAAATATTTAATTTACCTGAATTGAGAACAACCTTTGCTCGTAATGATTTTTTTTATTTGGGCCCGTTCATTTACAAAATTTCTAAAACTTTATACATTTATAATCTTTCGTTATATTCGTGTAAGAATGTTTAAAATAATACTTGTTGGAACTTGATTATAATGACACTGAAGATCTTCTGAGATATTATATTATTTAAAAATAAAGTAATTATATGACTATTACATAGAAATTATAACATATTCTATGTACCCTTTTGTAAATATTTACATACATTTACATTATTTATATTATACAGATACTTATAAGATATATTTAATTTTTATGATCAATAGCTATTAATTGAACAATTACATGCCAAATATAATATTAAAGTGATATTCTACTTAGATAATATTAATTAACTGAATTAGTAATGTAGAAATAGATAAAAGCTATTTAAAATGATGTAGCAACATAAGATTTCATTTGTGATATTTTGTTTTGTTTAATTTTGTTGTTTTGTTTTCACATTTACTTTTTTTTAAAATAAATATACTTGTTAGATTTATATGTAATGTTAATTAAACAACTTATCTCGTCGCCCTACTGCAAAAGGATCAATGCCTCCGTGCAACATTACTTAAAATCTGGCTCAAAGCAAAATTACCGTTAGATACTATACACAGAGCCATCAGCGGTTCTCTTTATAAAGTTTACCGACAAAGCCAGTTTAACTATGCTTTAGTGTAGAATAGCTATTGGCATAGTTCGTAGCGGCCTCGCTTTTTGTAAATTTTGCTTAATCTTTAGTTAAACCCAAAATGCAAAAGGGGCACTCGAGCTCCTAGATTGAACTACTGTTCTAAACAAATGAAATAGTAAAATTAGAATGTTATCTCTTATATAGTCGTATAGTTAGTAGCGGCCTCGGAATTTTGAGATATCATTGATTTTATATAGAAAAAAAATTGTATTTTAAACCAAAAAACTTCGAAAATCGCTTTAACATATCAGTGAATTTCTCTTATCTACGAAAATATTATTGATCAAAATTTATACCAGAATAATTGTTAATCCATGAGGAATACAAATATTATAATAAATTTATTATCCTTCTTCGATAAAAACGATAAATACAACTGCAAAATTACTACAAAGTGCGATGCGCCGACCGTCCGAACTCAGCTTATTCGCGCAGAGTGGAGATTTGTAATATTAAGCATGAATTTATTATCCTGTTTCGATAAAAACGATAAATACAACTGCAAAATTACAACAAAATGCGAAAATAGGCATTTTACGCAAAAATCAGTCGAGATGTAATAGGCCTCATAAATATCTACAAATTGTTGTTAAGAACCATAGAACCATTGTATGTACGTAAGCTTTGAAGTACATAATAAATAAAGAATTTGAATACAAATAACCTTTTATACATAAGTAGGTGCTTACATTAAAAGTTTATGTTGTGCGTGCGTGTGTGTGGGGGTGTGTGCGGGTGTGTGTGTGTGTGTGAGTGTGTGCGAGCGTGTGTGTGTTGGGGGGGGGTGCGTTGTGCGTGTGTGTGTGTGTATGCGTGTGTGTTCTATTGCAAATTGACTCGACGGACTTCATAAGTCCTTCGAGTAGGTATGTGCGCTCTACAGTTCGTTCGTTGGTCGCATTTTACGACACCTAAGGAAAGAATTCTTTCAGCCCATCTGGGTTGGTATATTTTGAATAATCAGCCGCCACCATACGGCTCATAATTTAATTTTAAATCCGCTTTATACTTATATTTATTCAATTATAATTCCATGTGGGAAGGCTAGCCCTGCAGTAGAACGTCGGCCTATGATAATAATCAAATAATTTTCATTTACAATAGGTACGTAAAAAAAAAATAGCAGGCGATTTGTATACCTGATTGATATTGTAACTACAGTAAACTTTGTTCTTGCGATAAAAAGTGCAGAGGGCCTAGTCAACTGGCAAACGCTCGACCGGTGACAGCTTCAAAATCGCTCATCAAATTCGCTAGGCTACATCGATATCGATAAGCTAAGGGATATAGAACATACGAGGCTTGTCATAGTATTTTTTTGTTTGATGATAATGTAACGCTTAAGTAAGATTAATAAATAGGTAGTAACCACACCGATCCTTTTGAGTTTTAGTGAATTAAATGTCACTTTACTAAGAAATTCGGGTAGACTACTTGAGACAATTTGAAAAATGAATCAATCGCTTTTTTCGCCGGAAGTTCGCCAGGCAAGCACGTTTGTAAATAAGTACTTATAATGATGACGAGTGACTTACCCACCATAATATGATATTGATATGAGACCAAACCCATTTTTCAGCTTATAATATAAATAAATTAAGACTGAAGACCACAAGCTAACGCTTGCTGCCAAGAATTTCTCAAATATTAACAACTTGACGTCCGTCTGTAATGAAATAAGTGATAACACTAAATGTTACAAACCGCGCGAACATTTAAACAGTTTGATCTTAGATGCGAGTACCCACTAGGTAGTGATTAAAACGTTTGCATCTTGTATGAGTACATCGCCTAAAGTAACTCTATGGCGTAGCGGCTAAGGCTTTCGGGTTTAGTTGTCTAACTACAACACCTATCACATTACTTTTCTAATTGATTATTGTCCTAAATAAAATAAAATAAAAAACATTCCAAGTACATGGTTTTGCTAGTAAAATTAAAACTAATTTTAAAATATGCAAACTAGCGAAGCAATGTACTTACTGTTACTTGAAAGGTAATGCTAGAGGTTTAACTAATGCAAAAAGTCCCCGCCCGCGCCGCACCGGTTTGTGATCTTGCCAGTTAGTTACGCAACTTTCACATTACCGAGCTAAAGGATGGGTAACCAAATAAAAAGCGTCTCGAGCTCCTCAGTGCTTCGGAAGGCACGTAAAGCACACTGCCCAGTCTGCCTTAGTGCTGTCGTTCATGTGGGAACGTTCAGGACGTTCATAGGATGACGATGAAGTCAACATCGCCTTAATATAGGATTGTTTCATTGTTACTTATTTATAGCGGTAGGTACCGAAAATAATTGAAATTAAAAGTCAAATCATTTATTAAATATACGCCTTCACAGACACAATGACATGATCGTGGTCTCTACGCGACAAGTTAAAATATTTATTTATTTTACATTATTTATTTCACTGCCATTCATTATGAGTTGGTTGATAATGTTTCGAAATAAAACATAGGATTATTTATATGTTTACCAAAAATAATTTTAAAACAATTAATTTTATATAATTACCCATGAATCAAGTACAACTTTAAGCCATGTTTAATGCAGTTTCATTGTTGGATACGACATCTCTTCTTTATTGTGAGCCTGATGCAGCATTAAATATTGGTGTTATTATGATTAACCATGCTTTTTGAAGGTATCCAGAATCTCCTAAGAAATTGGAACAATATACTTACTTATAGAAAATTGTCATACTTACATAAAAAGTTAGTAGGTAGGTAGTATATATTTACCAAAAATAATTTAAAAACAATTAATTTTATTTATTTATTTTATATTCACAAGTGAATCGACAGTTCTATAAAAAGTATAACACTGAAAATGTGAAACAGCAAACCATTTACAGATTCACACAAATAAAAATGTGATAGTAACATTACAAACTCAAGCAACAATTACAATCGATTACTTCACAATCGCCAAATTGATAATAACTAAACTATTACAGAGTATGCTAGATATGGAACTTAATTTGTATTATATGTATAACAAGCCACCTTATGTTAAGCCACCTATTTAAAGAAAAATCAATATTATAACAAACACAATAGAACCCACCAGATTTAATAATCGGATAGTAATAATGCAAGTTTATACATATATTTACCTTTGTATGTTGATAATGAATCAAGTACCTACAACTTCAATAGCTTAATGTTATCACTAGTAGAAATTGATATAAGTACTTAAACATTTTCTATAGGTACCTACTGCAAGTAAAATTAAATATCAAGTAAAAAATAACATTAATGTTGTATTTCTTAATATATTCTTATTTCCTTACCTAACTCTCTCAAAGTCAAAGTTTATTAAATATGAGGCTTCACTTTCTCTTATTGACATTAAAACTATATGTGTATAAAAATAAATGCCAATTGTGTGTTTATGAAGGTACTGTTTTTTAGTAGTACCTACCTAAGTAAATCTTTTTAATAAAGTACAATAAACTTAGAACTAAATTAACTTTATACTTAATTTTTCCCCATCATATAAACCAAATCACTATTTTATGGGTTAAATATATTTATGGCACACTGTTCCTTTTCTTAAAATAAAAATGTTGTCAACGAAGGTATTGTTTTTTTGTACATAAGTAAATCTTTTTAAATAAAGCACAATAAACTTAGAACTAAATTAACTATATTTATGGCACAGACTGCTCCTTTTTGTAGAATAAAAACGTTGACAACATTAGAGCTCCACAAAAAAAATCATATAAATAACTAAATTCAACGATGCCAAAGCCATGTTCAATGCAGTTTCATTGTTGGATATGACATGTGGTACACACCCCTCCTTTCTTATGAGTCTGATGCAGCATAAAATATTGTTGTTATTATCATTAACCATGCTTTTTGAAGGTATCCAGAATCTCCTAAGAAATTAGAACAATATACTTACAGAAAATTGTCATAGATAAAAAGTTAGTAGGTAAGTACCTATGTATTATACAAAATTGCTTGATATTGTTTTTTACCAAATAACCATGTTTGTTCACCATTCTGAGCAAGTCCATCCTCCAAATTATGAGGTAACATTTAAGATTTTTGTATCGTCGTCTCAAATCTGCAAAACCACATAAAATAGTTTTATCTTTATGTCAATACTCTTTATTCTAGCAATTTTAACAAAACTGACATTTCCTGGTAAATCCCAATATAATAATAGGCATAATACTTACCTTTATTATGTAAGTAATAATTTATTTATTAAAACTTACCGTTTGAACGTAAGGACTGATATCTTTTCCTATTAAGAAAGATGCTTGTCTGTATAAGATTTATAGGGTATAGTCAATAGGTACACCTTACTACACTTAGAGCCTTGGTTTAATACTCTAAGCTACCTGGCAAATTAAATCTTCATTGGAACCTGTAAAACAAATAGGCAATCTAAGTTATAAATTGATAAATGGACATTATGGATAGGTTACATTTAATATTTATACAAAAAGTCCCTTACTGTTGTCTTAATCTTGACCTTTCTTGTCATGATTAAAGGTACTTAGGTGGATTTATTTGGCCCAAATGTTTGTATGGTTTGAGAGCCCCTACAAATTGTTATGCAGCGACTTGCTCTTCGTTGCGGAAAATGTTGCATGACACACATTTATTTGGTCACTCACATCGCAACAACTATATCAGCACGCAATTCTCGGCAGACCTTAGCTAAATATTTGAAAGTTCGTAAACGAGAACTCTGAGAACTATTCACAAGTACAACAAACTCGATTTCGTTACTTTGCTCCAAGTAACGTAGGGAAACATTTCTTCCTTAGCGCCTGAGCACTTGATTATCGCAGTCCACAATAGCCCTAAAAAGAGCATTTTAAACAAAACTTTCAACACAACACAACTATTCCTTCATCAGCTGATCAAACAATCGCCATTTTGTGTGAATTTTTATCTTCAATGTTTGAGTGATCGCTAGATTAGCGATTCTTGGCTTGTCAAACTGTCAATTAGGTCTATTTTAGCGTAAATTTTACGTCGTAGGTAACTTTTGCTTATGTCAATCCCATACATTCGGTTTATCGTAGCGAAGATTTCGTAGCGTTTCATTTGTTTGCCAATTGACTAGGCCCTCAGTAGAGACCCTAAAAAAGGACTAAAGCAAGTAGGTACATAGTCTCAACAAAAAAGGCTTCTATAGATAAAGAAAAGAAAAAGCATAACTTGACGCAGTATTGCTAACATTTCTTTTCTTTAAAAAATGGCTTGGTTCGGTTTGCACTTTTGGTTTGCACATTTGGCACTTTTAGCCAGTGTCAAGTACATTCTGTCAAAATAGTTTCGGGAACGGATGATTTGTTTATGATTCCAAATTCAATTTTTTGTTTTTTTTTTTGTTGTTAGATTGGCACAACTGTTATCTATTTTGACGCGGAGTTTGAGTTGCATCTTTTATTTAGATTAAATACGGTGCTGTTTTTAGTTAGTTTATATCTAGTGTGTATTGCGAATTTCATAATGGATAAAAACATCGAACAAAGATTTTGTCTTAAATTTGGCGTCGCCAATGGAATTTCGTGTTCGGAGTCACTGAAAATGTTACAGAATAGGCTTACGGTGAATTGACTTTATCTAAAACACGTGCTTATGAGTGGTACAAAGTGTTCAAAAGCGGTCGAGTTGTGATGGAAGATTTGCTTCGCTCTGGTAGGCCATCAACGTCTTCAACTTAAGTTAACATCGCAAAAGTGAAGGAAATGGTGACTGAAAATCCTCTTTCAAGTTTGAGAGCGATAGCCGCTGAACTTTCTGTGTCTCACGAGTCGACCCGTACCATTTTAAATAATCACTTGGGTATGAAACATGTTGCCGCTCGGCTAGTCCCGAAAGACCTGAATTTTCTCCAAAAACTCAATCCCATAAGATTCGCTGAGGACATGCTAGAACGAGTCAATTCCAACCCTACATTCATGCAACGTATTGTTACTAGTGACGAGACGTGGGTTTACGAGTTTGACATGCAAACTAGTCAACAAGCTTCTGAGTGGCGCCTTCCGACTGAACCGAAACCGAAAAAACCACGCCAAAGTCGATCAAAAGTCAAAGTCATGTTGACTGTTTTCTTTGACTATCGCGGTGTTGTGCACTCGAAATTCTTGCCGGAAGGTCAAACGGTAAATAAAAAATATTATTTGAGCGTTATGCAGCGTTTAAGAGAGCAAGTTCGACGAAAAAGGCCAAATTTGTGGAAAGAAAATTCTTGGATTTTGCACCACGATAATGCGCACCTGCAGGCGCGTTTCACCTGCAGGCCTTCGCACAAGGCCATCATTGTGAACGAATTTTTGACCAAAAACTCAATAAATACCATCGACCAACCACCTTGTTGACCAGATATGGCTCCAGCTGACTTCTTTCTTTTCCCTAAACTCAAATTACCACTTTGTGGCACCCGTTTTAGTGTGGAACATTTTACTGAAAGAAGACATTATTTGAATTTAAAAAACAATTTAAACTGCATTTATAGATATTTTAATAATTACATGGTTGAACCGGGAATCGAACCCGTTACATGAGAAAAATAATCACCTGTAGCTTTATCATACCGATCGAACATAAGGATTATTTTTTGCTAAATAACACAGTGTCACAAATAAAAAAAAGACCATGAATTTTAACATTTGATGTGAAATTTTGTTTAGAAAAATGAAAAGCTGACATTGCCGTAAGGACATACAACTGACATTGAAATAAATACATACATAAATTGATTAATTTTGTATTAAATTGTTAAAATTCATCGTCTTTCTTCTATTTGTGACACTGTGTTATTTAGCAAAAAATAATCCTTATGATGAAGCCTTTCGATCGGTATGATAAAGCTACAGGTTGATTATTTTTCTTATGTAACGGGTTCGATTCCCGGTTCAACCATGTAATTATTAAAATATCTATAAATGAAGTTTAAATTGTTTTTTAAATTCAAATAATGTCTTCTTTCAGTAAAATGTTCCATCTACAACATTCAAGGTACTTTCCCTCCATGTGGCATATCCGAGGGACGCCCTGTATAGTCTCACATGGACTTATTGAGAGAATATTAAAGTGATGTTGCACTGTTTTGTTTCATTGCTAACAATCATGCACGTTTATTTCACAAACAGTCATCGACTAAAAAAAAAGAAAATAAAATAAAACTGCAGACATGACGCTTTACTTTCCTGCCAAGAAGTC
Source organism: Scoparia ambigualis (assembly GCA_963921215.1). Lineage (NCBI taxonomy): Eukaryota > Metazoa > Arthropoda > Insecta > Lepidoptera > Crambidae > Scoparia > Scoparia ambigualis. The sequence continues at coordinate 22,487,509 of OY992522.1, read as the reverse complement.
CCGCTAAAACTGGACTAAAGAAAAGCCCTTGTTTTGAATACCAATTTTACTCAGTACAAAGTCCCCCTGTACTTTTTATTATACGTAGCACGGCAGATAACACTAGCCTACAAGGTGCCTCTTCGTGCCTCGTTTGAAGGACCAAAACCAATACGATGGTGACATTCTTAAGAAACGTAGGTACCTACTTATTGCCAAAAAATAATAAATAAACATTTAAAAACAGAACAAGCCAATAGCCGTATTTCAAACATATTTTATTATGGTGCGAAAAATGGAGCTTGCAACACTGTTTGTCAAAGGAAACGGTATCGGAGCGTTAAGCTTGAAGGCCGGCCCGGACGGTCCAGTTATCATTGTTTCTAATGCTAATCTTAGCTATGCCGACGATGCGCTGTATTACTTGCCCTTGAATTCGTTCAGAAAGTTGTTCGGTTGTAAAAGTAAGACTATTTAAAAACAATTAGACGGTGGGAGTATCCCAAAATTCTTTTTTGTATCCATGGGCTGCGATGACTGCTTTATCATTAGGTAAGCGCGTTTTGCCGGCTTAGTAGGTTCGGCAATGTAAAAGGTTTAATTCAATATATTTATGGTTTATTTGCTTTCAAGTGAAAATGAAGCATCATTTTTTTTGCACTGAAATACTACGTCTCTTGTCTGTCACGGAGACTTCTAGTCTAGAGGTTGCTAGCAATTGATTTTCTGTTGTGTCTAGTATAATGACAGCTAACGCTGAGCTCTTAATATTACCTATATCGATAGAAACATGGGCCGTGCTACAGTCTCTCCAGCGGTGCCAAATTGACTACCGGTACATCGAAGTGTAGTGTTTGTACGAAAACGCCACTATGACAGTTGGCCTTCAAGACCAGAGCCGAAGCCAGTCCAGCTGCAGTGTGGAGTGAGACAAGGAGACGTCATATCTCCGAAACTCTTCACTGCTTCACTGGAGGACGTGTTTAAGCTTCTAGACTGGAGAAGACTCGGCATCAATATTAACTGTGTGTACATCAGTCACTTTCGATTTGCCGACGATATAGTAGTCATGGCTGAGATCCTGGAGGACCTCGGCACAATGCTCGGTGATCTCAACAGTCTCTCAACAAGTGGGCCTTAAAATGAACATGGAGAAGCGAAAATCATGTCTAACTCACATATCGTACCCACTCATCTAAAGGTTGGAGACTCTGTTCTTGAAATTGTTGACGAATATGCATACCTGGGACAAACAGTCCAGTTAGGTAGGTCCAACTTTAAGAAAGAGGTCAATCATCGAATCCAACTCGGCTGCGCAGCGTTCGATAAGCTACGAAATATCATCTCGTCCAATTACCGCAGTGTCTCAAGACGAAAGTCTTCGACCAGTGTGTGTTGCCAGTAATGATGACATACGGTACCGAAACGTGGTAGCTCACTATTATGGGCCTAATAGCCAGGCTCAAAGTCACGCAAAGAGCAATGGAGAGGGCTATGCTCGGGGTTTCTCTACGTGATCGAAACAGAAATGAGGAGATTCGTAGACGAACTAAAGTAACCGACATAGCCTAAAGAGTCGCCAAGCTGAAGTGGCAATGGGCAGGGCACATCGCCCGTAGAACCGATGGCCGTTGGGGCAGAACGGTTCTCGAGTGGCGACCGCACACTGAAAGACGCAGTATGGGCAGGCCTCCAACAAGGTGGTCCGACGATCTGGTGAAGGTTGCGGGTAGCCGCTGGATGCGAGCAGCACAAGACCGGTCGTGGTGGAGATCCTTAGTGGAGGCCTTTGTCCAACAGTGGACGTCTTCTGGCTGATGATAATGATGATGATGATATTATCTAATTGTGTGGGGCGGGACAACTAAAGAAAACAGTGGCGTTATCATCATCATCGCATCTTGTCTAGAAGGCGGAGACTCATTTCTTTACACACATATAAGGGTTAGTCAGAGACTAGACAATGAGGACAGCCAAAGCAATCCTCTAGGATAGTCCACTTTTCACCAAATAGCGACTGCACATGTGCTCAGCGCGACAGGTGGTGAGCCCATCGCCGCTCTATGCTGTTACATGTAAGTGCAGTTTTTAGTCCGTTAGTCGCCCTTTTCGACACCCAGGGCAAGAGAAAGAATAGTAGTATTCTTTCACCGCTACGAAACACGGTTAATCAAAGAGATAATATAAAATTGAAACGCATTACATGAAACATTTATTTGCAAATATCCAGTATTTGCCGGTATTTGCAGTAACACAAGCATACATAAACTAAAACAAATATTATGTATATTTATAAGTAGTCGTTGCATGATTGTATGGGATCGTATTTTATTGTATGAGAATGGCCTGCCTTTACCGGTGTCACAGATGATTATGTGGGACTCTCCCCCGACTCTTCACGCCTCTCTTACCAACCCAAAGAGCTCGGCAAGGCGGAGGAGATAGGAGGCATGCTGAGGAGTTCACAAACGAAAACATTTCTATCCCTTAATGTAGAGCTGAACTCTACGTTGGACTAGTACTGCAAAGTATTCGCAAAAACCGTTCAAATAATAAATGAATAACTTTCTACGCTCACACCAATTATCTATCTATAAATGGATAGTACGCAATTCGGCCTTACTTAAAAACACTAAATAAACATTACTTCGTAAAGGGGGTCCTGTGCGAAATTGTGAAATTTTACCTATTTTTAAGTCACTTGTACCATATTCTGTGTTTGTACTATGCGCTGAATTCGTTAAACACATTAAAATAACTTATGTATGTAATTTGAAACAAATTCTTTATACAATAACAAACAATACATAAATCTAATGACTCCTAAAAACATATTTCTTCAACAACTTTCTTAATTATACGCATGAAACAATAATTCTTACATGAAAATATTTGTACCGATATTCCGCAGGGCACCCCCCTCCTTAAAAAGTAAATTTTAATTTTTAACACAAGCGCGTGATGGTTTTGCACATTTCGTAGAATTAAAACATTGCTCTAATTAAATTACTAGGCCTGAAACTTCAAAGCAGAATTGTTCTAGCTATAAATATCAATATGATTGATTTTGCTTTGAAGTTCATTAAGAGACTTATGTCAGTTATTGCGATCACTCGGCACCCCCTTAAACATTGTTTTGTCTACAGCCGTCACACAATTTGAGCAAAAGCACAGAACTTGCACAGCAAAAGAGACAAAACAATGTTTAGCCAAATATTGCTTATCCAGTGCAACTTATCTTATATATAACTTAACTTATCTTATATGTAAGGCTACTTATCAACCCTTGACACAAAAACTGTTGTTATAAGTTTAACGTGTCTATCTGTGTTGGTGCACAAAACAGATAGGTATGGTGTGTCTGTCGGTGGCATCGTAGCTTCTTAATGAATTAAGACCTATTATGATGCGGATTTTTTTTAAGTTACGACGTTATGTATGTCATGGCGTAAATATCTGTAGTCGTGGTTAAATTCCTAGGCCAAAGTATTTTTTAGTTGTTCGATTTTATAGTTTTCTGGTACAGGGCCTACTGGCTTTCTCCGAAACTCTTTAAAATTTCAAACAATATTCTAAAAATTAATAATCTAAATGCCAAACCTATTTTGTATAAACGAAATTTCGGAAGAAATAGAAACCGCTGTATGTAGCAAACGGAAATCGGCCGAAATTTCGTTTCCGAGAAAGCCGGTAGGCCCTCTGGTTCGTGATCAGAGAGCTGAGTATAAGTTTGTAAATGTGCAAAGGTTACTATCGCTCTTGAGTTAAGTTTTGACAGATAGATCTTAATGCTAAGTAAATAAGATCGAGAATCAAAACTCTTAACACAAACGCGATAGTAACGTTTGCACATTTAGAAACTTACACTCAGCTCTCTGATCCCCAACCCTGGTGACTAATACCAATTCATTTTAGTGATCATCTGCTTTCAATGATGAGCTTTTTTGCCCAGCAGTGCAACAGTAGCAACAGTGAATGGACTACTTACTTTACAATAAGTACTATGCTATCTATAAAACTGTGTCATAAGTAAGGTAAACGGCCCATTACTCGACAGGTTCTGAAAAAAGTTGACTTCGCAGCCCTCCTACGTAAAAACCAGTAGACTTAGAAAAAAAATTATTGCGTGGCAAGGTAAACAATTTATTCGTCTTTTTAGAAAATATTGCATTTTTATTGGTGGAACACAGCAAAAAATTAGATATTTAATCAATTAAAAAATGTTCCATATGTACCACTAGTCGACAGATTTGTCCCAATTATCGTTAAAATGCCCTAAAACTCGTCAATTTTCATCACCAATTTGAACTCTTTGTCTTTGAACTTAAAGTTTATATTTTTGTCCTTTTTGATAAGTATTTTTTGCAATGTTTCTCTCACTAAAATACTTAAGGGGCCTTAGGCGGTTAAAACCGAAAAATTGGCTGTTTTCTATTATTATTGCTGTTATTCAAAATATTTTAGATATTTCGCACTGAAATTTTCAATGTGTATTATAGAACGTATTCGTGTGGGGGATGAACAATGCCAAAACACGATTGGAAACATTTTGCTCGATAGAAAAAAATCCTGAAGTTACCTCTAAAATTTAATTTAAATGCACATTACGACCGTTTTTTACAATAATAATACTTATAAAATCATAAACACATAGGTATTTATTTACCTTTTCGATTTCTTGACTGATTTGGATTTTCAAAATCTGAACAATTTTTTTTTTTCGGACGTGTTCCTAAGTTGGCGCCGGTTATAATGCGCCTTTTCCGGCTCTCTTACACTACTGGCGTTGTCCCGAGTTCTTGGAAGACAGCTCTTGTCCACCCGATTCCCAAAAAAGGCGATCGCTCAGATCCGTCCAACAACAGGCCAATAGCCATCATCTCTTTGCTCTCCAAAGTAATGGATCCATTACAAAACGCCAGCTCTTGAGGTACCTACCTAGATGAAAATCAGCTATTCCTCCTGAGTGACAGCCAAGTCGCACTCAAGTCGCTTATATCGCCTCGGATCGACTCTAACCTTGTACTTGAAACCACAAAAGCTTTAAAGAAGTTAGGTGGACACAGCAGGGTGAGGTTGATCTGGGTACCAGGCCACATGGGAATCCATGGCAATGAGATGGCCGATGCATTTGCCAGGGAGGGCTCAGAGACCCCATTTTTTGGTCCTGAGCCGTTCGTTGCACTGGCACCGAGCACCATCAACAAGGCTTTTAAGAACCAAATCAAAAACAGGCATAAACCGAATGGGAAAGTTAACCGGTATGAAACACTCAACATCTTCATAGGCGGAGACGCCCTAGGACGGAGTAAAATCATGTGCAGAGGTAGTAAAAGGCAAGCACGAACCATCATTGGAGCCCTGGCCGGGCACCATGCTACAAAACAAAATGCTCCATAGAATGCAACTAGCAACAGACAGCTTGTGCAGGGCATGTGGAGAGAAAACTGAGTCCATGCGACACTTACTGTGTGACTGTAACTCCCTTGCTAGGAAAAGAATGAGTATCCTGGGATTGGCCTACCCGAAACGAAAAGATTTTAGGCTCTTAGTCCTCAGAGACATTGCCATTCTTATGGCAGTCATCTTCTCTGAGGAAACAGAGAGTTCTCTGAAGAGACAGAGAAATAGGACAAAAGATCCCAATAGGTCGACGTGCTGCGAGAGGGAGACCTCTGCAGGCCACACTCAGATATGATAAGTTAAATGACCCGGATTCATTGCTCTCGAGTGTAATTGTCTCACTTACGCGAGTCGCAAAAACAATACAGTCGCTTCGATTAGATAAAGACCGCAATGTAAACTGCAATTATTTTTCAATAGCGGGATGGGGTTGCCTTCCCATGAAATTTTACCCAGGTAACCCAATTTTTAAAACATAAGGTTTAATTTTAAAATATTTCAATTATTTAATTTCTTATTGGATGTATTAGAAGTCTTTAACTAATGATATAATTAAGACATTTTCTGATTGTTTTTTTATTTATTATTAAAAGTGAAATGTCAATTTGTTTATAGAGATTTGGTATTGTTGATCGAAGGTGATTACGATATTTAGAAGCTACGCCATCGATTCGCAAATCTATTTTGTCTTGATCACGGAAGTGCATCGAACAAATGGCAATAGATTTAGTCGGTAGCCAGCAATATACTGCGAATGTATGAGAGTGCGTCTGGGCACCATGAAAAGCATACAGAATTCCTTAGCACTTTTGGACAAGTAATAATCTAAGTATTTATCAGTATCAGCACCTTCTATACTTTCTGAAGCGTATGTTTATCGCAAAGAAACAGATTGCAAGGTGATGTGGTGAACCTAGTCTGTTTCATCCGACAAAATAGTGATCTGATTCAATGTAAAATTAAAAAACATTTTGTATTTTTTTAAATTTATCAGTTTCTATATAAAGCAAACCTAAAAATTCCGGATTTTGTCAGAAAGTAATCGGTTTATACGAGTGTCAGAAATTGTAATCGGTTGACATTGCTAACTGCAAAATAATTAACTTATTTAAAATTTTATATTATTGTAATAAATTATCATATTAGTGATTTGTGTTAAATTGTATATAATTATAATATTAGTGATCTGTGGGGTTATTCCGTGGACGTCGCTAAATCAGTAATTATGACAATAGCTCCAGTTTTAGCTTGCATATTTAATGAATGCATTGACTGTGGTGTTTTTCCTGACCTAATGAAACATAGTAAAATAATTCCGTTGTTTAAATCAGGTAGCACTTCTGACCCCACTAATTTTAGACCTATTTCTGTGCTACCCACATTTAGTAAAATTTTTGAAAAGTTGATGCTAGACCAAATTCAAATTCATTTTTATAGAAATAAACTTTTACATTCTAAACAGTATGGTTTTACCAGGGGTCTCTCAACAACTGACGCCGGTGTTGAGCTTTTATTTCAAATATTTGATGTCTGGGAGGATTCACAGGATGCACTAGGGGTATTTTATGATTTATCCAAGGCTTTCGATTGTGTTTTACATGAAACATTGGTCAGGAAGCTTAACCACTATGGAATTAGAGATACTTCTTTGAGTCTTCTCATCTCATACTTAAGTAACAGGTTTCTGAAGGTCGACATTAACGGTAAAAGATCTCCGGGATCAGTGGTAGAAATGGGAGTTCCGCAGGGTTCAATACTAGGTCCATTCTTGTTTTTGGTTTATATTAATGACTTACCTTATTTTGTAAAAAACAGTCATGAGATAGTATTGATTGCTGATGATACTTCACTTTTATTCAAAGTGAAACGACGACACCCAAATTATGACGATGTGAATAATGCGGTTTCACAGATTGTTTACTGGTTTAGTGTAAATAACTTGCTATTATATGAGGGAAAACTCAAATGTATAAGATTTGTATTGCCTAATGTTAAGCAGGTAATAACTAGTGTACAAATTAAAGATAATAATGTGAATCCTGTAGACACCACTGTGTTTCTAGGCGTCACGTTGGATGCCAAGCTTCAGTGGGGTCCACATATAGCTAAATTGTCGAATAGACTTAGCTCTGCGGCTTATGCAGTAATGAAGATTCGTCAATTAACTGACGTTGATACAGCTAGATTAGTTTATTTCAGTTACTTTCATAGTGTAATATCGTACGGCATTTTACTGTGGGAAAATGCTGCCGACATTCAAACTATCTTTGTGCTGCAGAAGAGAGTTATTCGAGCAATATAACGTAAAGGCTGGTGACTCTCTTAGAGAGAGATTTAAGGATATAAGTATAATGACAGTTGCATCACAATACATTTATGAAAATCTCATGTATGTTCATAAAAATATTAATGTTTTCAAAAAATAGTGATATTCACAATTTAAATACTAGAAGTAAGAACAAATTAGCAGTACCTTATACTAGGCTTCATAAAATAAATAATTCTTTTGATATTCAGAAATTAGATCTTGATAAATTTAAAATCCATATCAAAGAAAAGCTTCATGAAAAAGCTTATTGTAAAGTGTCAGATTACACAGAAGACAAAACAGCTTGGCTCTGAACTGAAATGCTCCAAGTACTCCAAAAGCTATTTCTATAAAAACACACTTGACTTTGTACCGTGTTTTCATAGACTTACAGACTACTTTAGTATGAACAACTTTTATTGTGACGATATTAGGCGCAGTTTATCAAGCATGTCCTAATTACCGTCAAATTAGTAGTAATTTTGTCGAGTACTGGGTCAAACAGGGTTTATGAAGAACCATTAAATGTCACACACAAATAATAATATGTAACATTAAATCAAGACCTTTTTATAGGTTATAATCGTTAGAAAAATTACTTAACTATTTTACAAAACAATCACACTTACCAAACAGCTAATAGTTTCTTATAAAAAGTGATTTCAAGCTGACCAACCGGGTTACACTTTTAGGAGCTGAATTTAGATCATTTACGAATAAGGCTGTCCTCAACTTTTCAAAAATTTTTTGTCGGACGCCTTTGCAGTTTATAACTAAGTGCTGCCATTTTAATTGTGCATTAGATTGCCCTATATACGTTGCCATAAAAAACGTTTATTCATATGTTGATATAAAAATATTAACAAACATTTTTTAAAAACTGACGAGTATTGGGGCGCTGTCGACATTACCAGCGTTTACCTTATCTGTTTCTTGTTATCTTTCTACTGATACTATTATGCTCGTTTTTTTTATCCATTCCTAGTTTTTTAGAGGCTTTTGCTTTACAAAAGCATGTCATCCTCATTATATCCTAAACTAAAATAATTAAAAAACTTAAACTTGAAGTCTAACTTGAATTAGGAATTATTGATGCCAAAACCATATACCATATATACCATACACCGACCTTGCCATGTTAGAGTTAGGTTGCGCTAATATTTCCAAAAAAACACCTACATGGCACATATTTTATTTATTTATTTATTTATTTATATCTTATAAAGACCAACAGCTTATTCAAACTTTAGATATAAGTAGTGGTAATAATAACAGATGGCCAATTACAGGTTCTCACAAGTAACAACAGAAACATACAGACAATATCCTAATTAAAAAATTACATACAAAAATAAATTAAATTCTTTACTTTACATTTGCCCAAAACTAAACACGCTTATATCAGACGGAAAAGAGAATCCTATCTATTGTTAAATTAAACCAAACTATACTACAGCTCGAGTCCTAAACCCACGTTTTGTAATTTTAAGACTGGAAGAACTGCCTACTCAGGTTTAGGTTATGGTTTTGCATCAGTAATTCCCTTTCACTCCTGTTTTTCTCACACTCTGAAAACAAACAACACCAAACTCTCTGTTCAAAAGTAAGTTAGGGTACAGCCTGTAAGACATACTGTCCCACTGCAAAGGCCAGTTTAACAGTTTAAGGTACAGCCTGTAAGACATACTGTCCCACTGCAAAGGCCAGTTCAAAAGTTAACCTACTCGAATGCACTTCTTGCCTGCATACGCATCTTTTAACATAATTACCATGATCATAGAAGCTACATCACTTTTAGATACGGGATACGGGATACGGGATCAATAATCATAGAAGCTAGGGGAGATAGGGGCTACAATTAACAGAGGTAAGTATTAACAAGCAAATTTCTCTAGAACTATACACACTACAACTCCAGTGCGTGTCTTAATTTGCCAACTGCCACTCAGTCTTGGATTTTTTTGACACTTTTTTTGGCGCAACTGTCACCGTCAAATTTGACAGAATCGAGCATAGACTATGCGATATTTTGCGATAACAATACATAAGATGAACCACAGAACCGAAATAACCAAACTTGTTCATACTAAAGTAGTCTGTAAGTCTATGAAAACACGGTACAAAGTCAAGTGTGTTTTTGTAGGTGCGGTCTCATGCGACCGCTTGGGGTTTGAGGGGGGTACAGCCTGTAAGTATGCTGTCCCACTGCAGGGCCAACGCCAGGGCATACAATTGATGGGTATTGGTTTAATTACATGCTATAATCCAAAAGCACACTTTGCCCGACCTGGGGAATTGAACCTGGGGGACCTACGGACTAGGGATGGAGATTCTTTTAAAAAAATATCGATTTTAAATCGATTCGAATCGCAATCTAATAAATCGATTAACAAATAAATCGAGTTCCAAATGATTGATTTTTTAAAAATCAATTTATTTTAGTGTTTACAATAATAACAAATCCAAGAATACAAACGTAACTTTTTTTAATTGGTTTTATTTATTAACACGTTCAACGCCGCGCTGGTCAAATTTCTATTGTTATTGTGACCCGACGGCAGTGAATAAGAGGCGAAGAAAACAAAGCACACATCTGTCTCGTGAGTTTTGGAGCAATTTAATAAAAAAATATTATTTCTTTACATGACATTCATCCAACTGTAAATATCTTTTATTGTTCTTATCATAACTGAAAAGATCGAATTTCGATTTTCTATTTTAAAATATCGATTTGCTGGATCCATACAATACTACATATCGGTTCAAAAAATCGATTTTTTTTTTGGGTCTGTGAAATCGATTCTTCGATAAAACGATTTCAGATCGCGATCTCTACTACGGACCTTCGAACCGACTGCTTGAGACCTCTCGGCCACCGAGGCGTACAACAGTTTTAGATTAATGTTTTTTTAGTTTGTAACGTTTTTTGTAACATAAAGTAAATTAAAAAAATATATTACGTACCTTATTAAAAATATAGCAGTAGGCCGTAAAAGTGACTAAAGTTGTTAATCACTAAATACCTATAAAACGTTTGAGTTACAATTTGTTAACAATAAATAACTTTGACTTTCTAGTTTGTATTGCTATTTAATATTACTTTTAACTTACAGGTTACCAAGATAAAGTGTTAAAGAAACCAAATGCCGGCACTTCACATGGCGTATCGTGTTCGTGTGGCGATATCGTTGTTTTCCCAAATAATCTGGCACATCACTTGGCGTCAAACAAGCCATCCACACATGGACTATACGGGCAAACAACGCAAATATTCACAATATTTGCTTGTTCACAAACAAATTGAATGCAACAGTGATGGACGTGTCAGTGGCAGCAGCTTATTACATTTACCTGAATGCGGCTTGCCAACACCTGTTTTTTTATTGTGCAGGGTTCTCCTAAGTTATTTTGAATATCGATCCATGCAACGTTGTCGGTTTTTGTTTTTATGAGAGGTATTTTTGGGGTCCCAAATACTAGGATTCATTTGGTATAATTCCAAAAATCGCAATATGGTTTCGTTTGTCCAATCCATCTTAATACATTTACGTATAAAAAACTGAACACGTCTGAACAGGACAGCCGCACGCGCGCTTCTGAACAGAACCAAGTGTGGACGGCCGACGCAAATATTTGCCGTATTTGATTCCTTTGAAGTGTGATCAAAAACCGACAAGTGGACGGAAACGCATATTCGCTATTTGCGTTGTTTGCCTTATTCGTGCAAATAAAGCAAATATATTCAAATAGGCCGTCTACACATTGCCGTGTTCGGACAATTAATGCAAATTCGCGAACACGATACGCCAAGTGAAGTGCCGGCATAACAGTTGTCAGCAACAAAGCTTGCGCTGAATTTGTATTTAAATGTTACCAAGTTAAACAAATTGTTCTTGCTTTAATTACTTTTGCTTTATTTATTCTGATTTGATCCCACAAAAATACCTCAAACCATTTCTCTTGCTACAAAATTCAAAATTAAGGAACTGCTATGCAGTAGTTAACTACTGCATAGCAGTTCCTTAATTTTTTCTTGTATGCGAAGACTTAAGTCTTCGCATACAAGATTCCTTATTCGCAAAACCTTAACCAATATAGTGACTTAAAATTACATAATAATTGTAATAGGAACATTACAAATCGATATTATAATACGATTAAAAGTTTTGAAATGTTAACAATTTATGCAAGCAATAATAAAGTGTTAATAGCGCTACGGGCTTGTACCTCTACCACAGTAATCTTAGCAAGAACGAAAAACAGCTGATTACATCGTCCATAGCATTGTTGGCTTTCTACTTCATAAATACGTAGCTGCGCACGCCGCAATGTATATCAAGCCTGTGACTTAGCTTTGTTTATAAGATTTTCGTAGTAAGCTTTTTTTGCTACGGGTGCAGTAGACGCTGAGTCGATGCATTAAGCAGATAGAAAGTGCAGCCGCATCGCTCAGTCGTTCACACCGCGCCGACAGAGACGGACGTGAGTTCGGCGCAAATTTTACCGACAACACGCGGGAAATAGTTGCGTCGGACGTGACAAATTGATTTTTAGAAAATTTAATTTAACAACGATCGTCATTTCTTTCCTGTCAGTTCGGTCAATAGGTGACTTGATATAAAAATGGGTGCCAGTGCAAGGAAAGCCCTCATGTTTCTTATGATTTCTGCTGCAACTGCACTTCCCGCAGGAGATACGACCCATTACGGTAAGTTTAATTAAAGAATACAGATTAATAACATAGAGAATACAAATAAAATCAGTAATCACATTTATTAATTAATGTGTGACACCTCGTAGGTGCAGTACAGCGGTATTGATTGTTTTGCGCGGGCTGCTATACGACATTTCACGCATAAAATTACAATAACAACAACGGAGCTTAATATCATAACGATTTTATTAACATTACGTATAGTTCATCGTACACAACAATACTATACCTATGTTTGTTATTAGTAAAATAATTCCATCAAAGCTTAGTGGAAAACCGTCTATCGGTATTGCAAAATAAGAATAAAAAAACTGATGCAAGCCAATATTGGTTTAGTTGCAACAGAAGCTAAAACTTTACGGATAATTTCACACTGAATAAAAATCGGTTGCACGCTCCGACTGACAATGACCCACTGAAAGTAAAGACGTTACGGTAACTTATTGATTCGATGCTAAATCGTAATCGTGAAAATATCGATTTAATTTACATTTGTACTTGTCGAATTTAATAGGCGATCGAAAGTTTTCCAACTAAGCGGTAAACCATTGTTAAGGTATCATTTTATAGGGCTTGAAACAAAGCATTAACGAAAATTTGATATAACTATATTAGTTACATTGGTAGCGATTTAAAATAGTGTCGTTTTAAAATAGCGCATTTGCGCAGGTTTGCCACTAGTGTGTGAAATAATTTTGACTTTGACTTTAAAGTCATGGAAAATTGGATGTAGCGTAACATACATAAAAAATGTCCTTCATCTATGATTAATTGATATAAAAACTAAAGCAACCTTCGCCCAAACTTCGTTACACAGGAAAAGGTGAATTAATTATTAACATACTGTTGCATTAATAAGCGTGTTAGTCAACCGCGGCTAACGTCACTACAATTTATTTCACCGATACATTTGCAATTGTAATAGTGCTCAATTACCGGACTTCATAAGCATAACATTGCTTATTAATCATTTCATTTGGCACAAGTATTTTGACCCAGATTTTTACTGATATCGCACCGTGAAATGTGTTGATGGATGACAAATGAAAATAGACTTTATGGACATATTTTAAAGCTTTTATGTTGGTTCCGTGTGTCTCAATTCAAAGGAAAGAATGGCTTTGATTGCAGCCTTTTTGAAAGCCGTTTGTTCCTATAGTTATTGTATGTTGACCCAAGTCTGTTCAGTAATATAGCTTAACACGATTACATTCTGTAAATGAGAAGCATGTTATCCGAAACTAAGAAAATTTTCGGATAACATGCTTCTCAAGTTTTAACGTTATTTGAAATTCGCAATGCTAAGTTTTATAATTTTAAAAAATGTAATATACTTTAGTAGGTTTTATTTTCTTATAACTTTGTTTTTAACCGATAAAAGTATAAAACTTTAGCACTAATTAAAGCTACAAAAACTAAAAAATAGACGTTTATAATCTACCTACTTATTAAGAAACGACAAAATAGCTAAAACGTTATTGCACCTTACTCCTCTTTTAGACTTTTCTTGTACCTAACTCTATTACTAAAGCAACAACCGAATTTTGTAAAATTTTCTAAGCATCTTACTTTCAGACACTGCTTTTTTACTACTACCAATATTAGAATTATTTTCTAAACCTAAGAGCTTGAAATAAAAATACAGTTCTTTAATTACCTCAATGAGTTCTATTTACGAAAGAGTCAATTAAGCACACATTCAAAAATATTGAATACCTAATGTGTTTGCACCTTAGAAATCTAAACAATGCGCAAAAGGAAACGCTAATCAAAATACGCTTAGCCGATTTTCCTTCGGCAAGGTCTTCTAAGTAGCCTAATTACTGCAACCTCTAACAGAGGAAGACAACAATAGAAACTCGAAGGTTTGATGCTCAATGCGCGCTCAGCTAGATTGAGCATCATTGTTTGTCGTGGACGGAACCGTTCACTTCCGAAATGTTTAATCTTATTCGGCTAAGTACGAATAATAGTACTTTAAATGATTGTGATAGAGACGGATTGTACTTGTAACAATTTGCGGCATTGCTTGCTTGTTTTCCTTTTGAATACCTTACACTTATAATAAGGTATATATTTATACAAAAAGATCCATCACGCGAAGGTTTTGTACTTGTACAAGTCATATACGAATATAATGCATGTGAACTCATATTCATCTTAATAATATACATACATATAATCACGACTATTATCCCCGAAGGGTTAGTCAGAGACTAGGCAATGAGGACCGCAAAAGCAATCCTCTGCCATAGTCCACTTTTCACCAAATAGCGATTGCACAAATGATCAGCGTGACAGGTGGTGAGCCCTCCACTCTTTAGTCCGTTACTTGATTAATGGTGATAGTTTAATATATGTTTTTTTATTATGATATCTAGTCATTTAAATTTTAAAAGTGCTGACTTCAGAGCTCACTAAGTAAGTAGGTAAGTAAGTTGTTTAACATTAACTTATCTGTCTACATAATCTGCTTAAAAGAGAATACATAAAGTTTAAGTATTTCTTTCAATAGTCACATAATATGCAGCATTATTATTAAAATTATATGACATCAATATGAGTGTTCATATCCTAATCCCAACTTTAAATGGGTAAGTTATTAAGGGTACGTGTGGGTACTAAAAATTTATAACACCAAAGGTATTTCAATAAAACAAAGACCGCAGAGAGGAATTCTCGTCCTAATAAGCCGCTGTTATTTAGTTAGGCGCGGGTAAAGGAATCGTTAAAACACATGCGTCTGCGCACATTTTTTCCTTAGTACATCGAGCGAGCTCTAAGTTAGCGTGAAGTCATAAAAGGCCGTGCATTGTCAATATTGGCGCCTCGAAACCTAAGGCTATTGAACTGCAAAGCTCAGGTATGGGAGCAGAGGGAATCCTAACGATTTTTATTAATGTAAAAGAGCGTTTTGTTTATCCTCCTTCCTTGTTGGGAATTTCGACGCAAGTCGAAACGAAACAACAGATGTATGTTCGACTAATAGATAGATGGAGAGTTCAAGATTTTTTAATACTTATAAGTACAGTGTTTGTTCTAAATACGATAAAGATTTTTGTGACAGAATTGCACTTGAGTAAAGTAACTGGCATATTTAGCATAATAGTCAACAATAATTGTTTTTGATTGGGGCAGTAAAACTTTTTAAAATGTGTCATAATAAGTCACATAAAAATATTTTCAAGTGTATCGAATTACATTGCTATTCATGCGTCAGAGACAAGGCATTGAGTCCACTGCAATAGTCCACGTTTCATCAAATTACAACTGCACATGTGTTCAGCGTGACAGGTGGTGAGCCCATCGCCGCTCTATGCTGTTGGATGTATGTGCAGTCTTTAGTCGCCTTTTACGACACCCTAGGGAAGAGAGGGGTTGGTGGTATGCTTTGGATGGGCTACACTACTCTATTTATCTCAACTCATTTAAAATCTCAATGACCTTTGGTTAACTGAAACTAGTGTTGGCATGGCGTTTACTTTAACAAAAAATATCACTTGAATCATTGCAAAAATATCAAATGTATTTGACCTGTAGGTCACTAACACCAACGCGGTTTAAATCGTTTTCAATCAGAATAATCAGGTTCCCGGACGAACTACTTGTAGAAAGGTTGCCTCCGCAAAACTAGAACTGCACCGATAAAGGTTTGTTTACAATGTCGTAACCTAAAAACACAAGATTATACTAATCACGATACAGCACGTCTGTCACGATAGACCACTTATCATAACCCTACTGAGGAATCGGTGTTGGTAACACGAATAATGTTGGTGCAATTTATATATGTTACTCATAAATGCATAATAGGTACTTGTTGTAAGTAATGTTACAAGAATGCGTTATTAAATTGTTTTGATAAACCTACATAAGTATGTAATTTTGGGACGTCAGTTACATTGTTATGTCTTCATCAGTGTCACAATTTGTTATCGATGCTTTTGACTCATTAACTTATTTCTTAACAAATAACTATCAACAAACAAAGTCATTCATACTGATATCAATCAGTAATTTATTTATTTATTTATTCAGGATAATAATCAATTGTACAATATTACTTAATTAAAATTACATTCGTTTCTGTTACTTATTGTACAACCAGCAACATTATCCCCTTTTTACTTATGTTAAAGATTTAGCCTCTAATTTTTACACTAACAATATAGTTACCTACTTTGAAAAGAAAAACAAAACAAAAAGGTATCAATAAGAGCAAACATGAAAACCTATCATCAGTGACAAATAAGTTGGCAAAGTACATTTTTAGTTTAAAATCAAATTATTAATCAAATATTTGTTATTAAATGTAAGTTTAATCAACATTAAATGACATGAAAAATGGTATAAAAGTTTTTAATTTTAAAGGACATTGTTGAAGTTAGCCTAAGAACCAACATAAACATGACATACACGATAATTCTTAGCTTATTTTTTACGACAGATAACAGTATTTAGATTTTTGCGGACACTTTTAGACAAGTTACCAATATTAAAGAGAACGTTTTGGACATTAATATTGAGTATCATTTTTTTATTATGGGTTGGGTATTGAGAGTTCAGTGCATTCAGCCAGTGAATTAAAGGTTTGTGACCAAAATATTAATAATATGTACAAACAAACCTAATAATATTATGCATGCATGGCTGACTTGAAATACTTAGTGCCAAATACTCCAAGCATCATTGGAATACGATACATCGCATTTTATTCCAAACTGAAAACGTTAGTCGACTTTGCTTTTCCAATGAGGAGAATTTTACTAATCTGCGGTACTGTGTCACACGTTGACTGACGTTACTGTAGTGTGCCTTAGAACTTATGCTTTAGTTGTTGTTCTGAGAGTCTGCTGTACACAGTGTTGCCATATGCTGATTTGTCAGTAAAATAATGTCAATGTTCAAACCGGACAATGAATTCACACGGACTTTTATACGGAATTTCAGGCAAATGAGTAATAACTTTTAATAAGTAGTACCTACCTACTAATAGCTTTTATTATTCCTAAGAAATATGTTACATTTTATTTGATTCTGCGTAAACCAGCGAGTCTTATTTAATTTTCATAGATTTTTACAGAATGAGAGCCAGAGAGTTCATGGTGTTATTTAGTGTTTGTGCAAGCAAGACGTAAAACACTTCATCATCATCAGCCTATTAACGTCCCACTACTGGGCACAGGCCTCCCACGTGGACAATAGCACGTGGGGATATTGGGCCATAACCCACCACGCTGGCCCAATGCGGGTTGGTGGGTTATAACGAGTGTCATCTTACGACAACAACCGGGACCAACGGCTTAATGTGCCTTCCGAAGCACGGAGGAGCTCGAGATGTTTTTAATTTGGTCACCCATCCAGCGACCCGGCACTGCGAAAGTGGCTTAGCGAGCAAGATCGCAAGCCGAACGCGCGAGCCGCTGCGCCATCGAGTTCCTCTAAAACACTTAGTTATGAATAAATCGTTATTGTGTCTGTCTGACATCCATATTGTTATAGTGTGTTTTTGCCGTTATTAATTATCTTATTACTTTCATTGATATATTTATATATAGTTGAAAGTATGTATATACATACCTTAGCATTTCAACCTAGACCTAAAGATAAAAAAAAATTTGTTTGTATTTTACATGTCTATAACCTGTTTTGTGCATTCAAATAAAATAAAACTTCCCATACGGATTTCATACGCAATTTGGCAGTTATTACGGAACACTGGCTCTAAAATCTGGCAACACTGGTGTGCAGTTGACGTTCTTTGGCAAATAAAACAAAACAGTGCAACATCACTTTTCAATTTCTCTCAAGAAGTCCGTGCAAGATCTCAGTAAAGTCTCACATCTTTACTGGAACTCAAGTGGTTTGGAGGAATATCATTTAGCATTAAACCAAACGTTCATAATTATCATCACTAATCGTTATCATCAGTTTAAGCATATTCAATGAACTCTAATAATACGACCGAAGGACTAGTACCTTCCTTGGTCAAGAAAAAAAAAAGTTGTCGTTCTGGACTTCTTGGCGGGAAAGTGAACAGTCATGCCTGCAGTTTTGTTTTATTTTCTATAATTTATGTTTTGTTAAATATTAATGTGAAATAAAGATGGATTATCTAAGTGTTAGTGAACGTGCATGAGTGTTGGCAAATAAAACAAAACAGTGCCACATCACTTCTCAAATTCTTTAATTAAACATAACATCAAAATAATTATAAGCTTTTCCTGATATTTATGTTCTCAGGAGTGTCCGCCAAAAATCTTTGTTTTTACAGTCATTTACTTGCAATTTCAAACCTAGAAAAGAATATTTCATAATTGTTGGTTCTTAGGCTAACAATGTATGAGCGCAGAACATTGTCCTTTCTCCCTTTTTTCTTGTGTTATACCTACATTAAAATAAAATAGAAACCATAATACCTACATAATAGAAACCACCCTTTCTCTTCCCTTGGGTGTCGTTAAAGGCGACTAACGGACTAAAGACTGCACATACTACCCAACTGCATTGAGCGGCGATGGAACCACCTATTGGTGTCACGCTAAGCACATATTATGCAGTCGCTATTTGGTGAAAAGTGGACTTTGGCAGAGTGCTGCTTTTGCGGTCCTCATTGCCTAGTCTCTGGCTAACCCTTCGGGGATAATAGTCGTGATTATATGTATGTACCTATGTACATCAAAACGAAATAATAAAATGCGTGACGTCACCGGCATCCTCGCATTAAAATATGAAACAAATAACGACAGCAATTTGAAAGACGTAAACAAAACAAAACTTTCGTTCTCTCAAATAAAATTACCTAAATGCAGAATACAAACGCGCAAATGACGTGACTCAAACCGCATTCTGAAGCCCAAACTCGTGAAGCTCGGCACAAGATAAGCATTTTGAAATAGACGGTTTTCAAAACATCACCAGGTGTGCGCGACAGAAGTGGTACCTGTTTTGTTGCACTAGTTTGTGTCTCGAAACGGTAAAGAAGCTTATACATACATCTTTTTTATGTTTAATGGCGCGATCTAAACTTCTTTTTATACGATAATAAATAACCAACCGAGCAGTTGATTAACTGTAAAGATGTCAGTTTAACATCAAAGTGAATTTATTACCATCATCGGACTATAAATTTCCTTCTGCTGCCCTTTTTCATTATAATCATAACGGACCGTGATCGTGCAATAATGATAAACCGTGTCTCAATCCCTCTCTTCCCTTGGGTGGCGTAAAAGGCGACTTACGGACTAAAGACTGCACATACTTCCAACAGCATAAAGCGGCGATTGGCTCACTACCACGCTGAGCACATGTACAGTCGCTATTTGGTGAAAACTAAAAAGTTGACTATGGTAGAGGACTGATTTTGCTGTCCCCATTGCGACACGCTACGATAGTCTCTGACTTCGCCCCTTCGGGGATAATAGTCGTGATTATATGTATGTCATAAGGGAAGATAGAGCTTTAGCCCACTGTGTTCACTGTGTGCAAATGGAGTTGGCAGTAGGTAGTGTGGGTACTAAAAACTTAAAGTGCTTTTAGAAGCGCGAAGAAGCCAAAGATACTTATTTAATAACTAGCTTCCTGCCCGCGACTTTGTCCGCGTGAACCCCGTCCCCGTATCAATCACGTGATGTAATTCCGAAATGTATTCTCATACAAACCAAATAAAATTAGCCAAATAGGTGCAGTCGTCCTGACATGACGCGCGAACAAACATTTGTGGCAATTGATTTTTTTATTTATAAGGATTTGATCACCCATCTGGAAGTCGACATAGGAAAAGTATGCTTAACTTGCACGATCGCAACCCGATCACTGTGCCACCGGTCATTTTATGCGATTAGTAATATCGTGATTTCTTTATGAGATCAGGTCATGGTCCGGACGTCAATAAACTACCTAATAAAAGTGTTTTGAGTGTCAACGAACTGAAATGGAAACAAGATATTGGAGGTTTGCAAATTCAAAGGTTGTCACGCGAAAATACACTGTACAGTTTGCTGTTAAGAACAATTTCCGTAAGGAACTGCCAGTAGGTATGTATCACGTTTATCTACTGAGTTATACAAAAGAATATTTTTTACGTCCTATGTTCACGTTCAGTAGTCAGAAATTTAATATATATCATATTAACATTATTGCGATTACTGTTTTTTATTTCTTTATGAGGAGCTCGATGGCAAAGCTGCTAGCGCGTTCGGCTTGCGATCTTGCTCGCTTAGCAACTTTCGCAATGCCGGGGCGCTTGCTGGGTGACCAAATTAAAAACATCTGGAGCTCATCCGTGCTTCGGAAGGCACGCTAAGCCGTTAGTCCCGGTTGTTGTCGTAAGATGACAGTCGTTAAAACCCACCAACCAGCATTGGGCCGGCGTGGTGGGTCTATGGCCCAATATCCCCACGTGCTGTCCACGTGGGAGGCCTGTGCCCAGCAGTAGGACGTTTATAAGCTGATGATGATGATAATTTCTTTAATAATATTTTTTTATCAATTTAATTAAGTATGTAGAAGTATTGTTATTATCAAAAATATAATATAACTACACAGTTTGGAAATCTATAAACCCGTTGAATGTTGTTTTACTATAAAATGGTGCTTATTAAAAGATAAAACTTCTGTATAAAATAGTAACTATTTACTATTACGTGCAAGTAAGGGCTAAGAAATGAATAATACTACCATAAAGAGCTTACTACCTTCTAAGAAAGCTAAAGTTCACTGACTGCAGCCAACCGAAGGTGAAAGTTTTAATAAAATCGAAAGGAAGTACTGTTTCCGAACCAACCGTTTTTTGATACAACTTGAATCGATTAAAAAACAAAATAAATTGTGAGTGAGCGGAACCGTCACTGTTTTTTCTAAGTAATAAGTATTTTTTGTGTAATAAATACACAAGCGATTTATAGATGGTATACAATGATTTATGTCACTATAGACTAGGCAATCTTACAATTTACAGGAAGACTTCTATTTTAGTCTATCCCCATCGAGTCAATTTAGAAATTATTGTTTTTCTTATTGTCTCGGGTCTGGGTGTTTTCTATGTATAATAAGTATGCATTTAAGTATTTCCATTTAACGAGTTTCATAACGAAGCTTCTCCTGATCTAGATAATTGGTGTGAGTGTAGGAAAGTTTATTTATTATTTATTAGTTAATTTACACGAACTCTTCACAAAATGGAACTTTATACATGGACCTTTTTGCACTAGCTAGCGACTTACTCGATTAACTTTAATGATCGATTAGCAACTATTATTTTTCAATTAAAAAAAAGTATCATTAGACGTTAATGGAAATTAACGTCTCTGTGTATGGCAGTTTGACCGTAAAAAAAATAATATCATACATATAATCACGACTATTATCCCTGAAGGGTCAGTCAGAGACTAGACATCGAGTACCGCAAAAGCAGTCCTCTGCCATGGTCCCTTTTCACTAAATAGCAACTGCACATGTGCTCAGCGTGATAGGACTATCCGCTTCTCTAGTCGGTAGCCTTTATTGTTTTTTGACTTTCATTAGTTAGTCAATCAGTGAGTAGGTATATTAGCTAATTAGTTACAAGCGCAAAGTTGTTTTTACTTAGATTCAGGACTTTTATCCCCAAAGGGTTAGTCAGAGACTATGCAATGAGGATCGCAGAAGCAGTCCTGCCTGAGTCCACTTTTCACCAAATAGCGACTGCACATGCATTTAGCGTGACAGGTGGAGAGCCAATCGCCGCTCTATGGTGTTGGATGTATGTGCTGTCTTTAGTCCGTTAGTCACCTTTTACGACACACCCAAGGGAAGAGAAGGGTTGGTAGTATTCTTTTGTTTAATGTAGTATTAGATTGTAAGTGTAAAACATTCTTGCACGCATGTGAAGCTAGGTTTTTAAATGTTATCGCCCAGCTTTGCTAGGCGCACGGTCGGGAGGGCACTTGCAACACCGCACAATGCAGCGGTTGCAACACGCACGAGTCACCTATCAGAATAGAATATTGACAATGGCAGTGACCTGAATCATTTTGTATCACCTTTCAACGTAACATGGTACATGTACTTTACTTTTATTTGGTGTGATGAGAATCTTTCTATTCTACGCTCACACCAATTAGGTATGTAGCCCAAGATAAGCTTCTTGTGAAACTCATTAACATGGTTAAACTAGATAACGGATAAATATACATGAACATAGAAAAACACCTAGACCCGAAATCAATATAGAAAAAAAGTTTTTTCTAAATTGAACCGACCGGGAATAGAACCCAGGTCCTCAGAGAACCGGCGTGCTAGTCACTTGACCACGGAGGTCGTCAAAATGTCGAATGGAGAAGAAATATAGAATACAAGTTAAGTTTCAAGTGCAAAGAGAAAATAAATAATTATTTTAATAATTTTAATGCGAACGCCGGCGATGTTTTGCCTCTTATAAGGTTGCGTAAAAAGCAAATAGAATAGAATAGAAAGAAAAGAAAATGTTATTATCTGTGTTGTGCAGTGTTATACATTCGTATGTTATATTCGACTTGTAAGTAATGTAGTTGTGTAATTTTAGGGAAGTAAATCTCAATATTTTTTTTTATTATTCAACTTGTAATGTGTTAAGTATTCATTTTCATATTTACTTAATAAATGTTTGTATTCATTTTTAATGTTCCGATTCTTGCGGGGACTGCGAAATCTGTGACTTTTTATTATAAGCCTTACTCATGTGGAATGCGAGAAGTCGTGGTTCAATTTCATAACAATTAGTTGACCCAAACAAGAGTAGGTAATATAACTTATAATCTTTTTGAAGACCTCAACGGGGCTATTATTAATATGTTGACAGCACATTAATAACAATCCTTAAAAACAATAAAGTCACGGCGGGCATTTTTGAAACAAAAATACTTTATAAAAACATTCGATCATCCAATTTTTTGATAATTCATTAGTATTTTTCGTTAACTCTGTGTTAACCGTCTCAGGATGAGTTTGACTAATCGCTAATGTCATTCTGTGTCAAAGTAAAGTTAATATTGCCTTAAAATAATTTAGCGAACATTTATTGTTAGTGTGCAATATGCCTTCGGGCGATAAGGTGCATCCGATTGTATGCATGCGCACGATTTGATGCATCTCGATTTGGCAAGCGGCTGCGGACCTTGCAAAATCGAGGGCCTGAGCTCTTGGGAACTTCACTATAATACCTCGGGGAAAATGGCGGTGTATGCCGCTGACTAGTAATAACAGTTGAAGTTCTCAATTGTGGACTGTGGTGCCTTTACTTTTTTTAACATTTCATGTAATGTTTTAGAATTTACATACCAATTATGATGTAACTAAGAATAACTATAAAATTATGAATTACTAGCGGCTGCTCGTGGTTTGACCCGCGTGGTTCCCGTTGCCGTACGAATATCGGGATAAAAAGTATCCTATGTGTTAATATAGGTTATAAACTATCTGTATGTCTAATTACATCCAAATCCATTCAGTAGTTTTTACGTGAAGAAGTAACAAACATACACACTCACAAACTTTCGCCTTTATAATATTAGTGTGATGTGATTAGTGTGATAGTGTGATGACGCTTTTCAGTTAAAGCAATGACAACAATTTTATTTACGATTAGGAACTCTGTATAATGTATTTACAAGAAAAACAAAAGTTATACTTAATACCTAATATTGAAATAAAAAATAATTACAACTTACATAAAAAAAGCTAAATTAGAATAAAATATATTAACATTTAATGTTAACCATAACATACCCACAGTTAGAAGTATAATATCAACATTTTACTTCTGATAAATAGATCACATTTTTAATGCAAGTTTTGCGTAATCCAACACTTAATAACATATGTATCTAAAAGTTTCAACCATTCAACAGTTTAAAATATCGTTCGACTGCCCACACTTAGGCCGCCGCTATTGCCCAAATCCATTACAAAAATCATTATCACAGTGTAATTTTGTTTCGTCACCCAACACTGCGACTTCTTATTTCGCGCCAAGTCGTGATCGTAGGACGAAACTCCACCGACAATTACTATGATTTGACAAACACTCATTATGCCGACACTAGTGTAATCGGAACGGGCCGTTATTACGCACCATTCAATTGTCCTTTCAGATAATTCACGACCTTCTTTCTTCTCGTCCGCGTAGAATTAGTTATTCGGCCATCGCATATTGTTGGGAAAAGCTAGTGCTATAGACGTTTGGGGAACTGGACGTTAGGGGATTGGACGTTTGGGCAACTGGACGTTAGAGGATTTGACGTTTGGGGAACTGGACGTTAGAGGATTGGACGTTTGGGGAATTGGACGTTAGAGAATTGGACGTTGGGGGAACTGGACGTTAAAAGCCAGAATCAGATTTTTTCGATAGGTATTTGGTTTTGGTTGTTTACAAATAACGTTTTTAAGTACGTAAGTACACATAATCAGATGTCACTCTGGGTGTAGGTACTTGATAGGAGATTTAGCCTTTAATAATTACAGTTTAGAATTTATGATGATATAGACGCCGTACAGTAAAGAGTGCTGACAAGTTTAGACCAGCTTTGACTTTTTTTACTCAGGTCTCAATAGTATCAAGTCTTTCTTGTAAAATTGTGTTAATTAATTTACGGTTTGCACAAAAAATAAATGCAGCTTTTATTTGAATGAATAAAACAGTCTTTCTTCCATTGATCTTTTGGAACCACATCGGATTTAGGCCACCGAAACTGGAATCGGCGAGACCCTTGCTCTACTGCCTTTCTAAAGCCAATGCTAAATATCGATAAAGGCCTCTCAGTATTTCTGCCTACAATTAAAGTGGACAACAATGAAACGGAATATGAAGTAACACGTCATAACAGACAATGTGATACAGTTACCTAATCGTCCCATGCAGGCCCAATGGTGTATGAAATGACACACGACTACGACCCTGGGGCGGCGACTCTAACCTTTTTATTTCAGTTCAAAAATGGCTCGAAACAAGAAAGGCTTATTTCTACGAAAAATTAGTACAGAAGAACAGTAAGTACTGTCTTTGGTTTGTGATTTTTTATGGAAAAAGAGAAGATACGAGTAGGCTTAAATCCTTCTTGCTAGTAATAATTCGGTGCAATCCAAAAGTTAACATTTTTGTGATATTCGTTTGTTTTCTAATTAATACGTACCGCCCACTAATAATAATTCATAATAAATTTAATTATGTGCAATGAGAAGTGAGACCTATAATGAAATATAAGATTGGTAATGTATGTGGTGTTTTCACAATTAACACCTTATAACACATTACTTCTTAATTTTGACACAATCAACGTGCCAATTAAGTTATTCCACTAGACAAAAATGAAAATATGTTATTGAACTATTTATTTTGGAAATGTTTCTAACTTAAGTTAGTTCGTGTCCCAATTTGCAAGTTAAGCCACATTCGCTGTGCACCTTACATTCGCTACAAAATTGAATATCACAAACATCTCCGCGCTTTTGTTGATAGTCCGTGAAGAAATAACTGAGCCAAGCAATAACATTTTTTTTGGCTATTTATTGTTTACTTATTCACTTATACTTTACCGTACATTCAAATCTTGTAAAATGTTTTAAGGATCTCGTCATTATTCAACATCCCCAAGGAATGTCCAACTACGGGTTTGCTTTATTTTTTTATTTTTTTATTCGGCAACGGGTAAGCGCTTGGCCTTCATCTCACCTGATGGTAAGTGACGATAAGGCCGAAGGTGGGAGCGCGCCCGGAATCCTCAACCACTGAGAAACTGGCTCTTATCGGCGTCTTTTGCGGTTGTTTTTTTTCAAATCATTATTTGGAACCGTAGGTACCTTCCAAGCCATTGCTTAGAAGGTACGGCTCCATATATAGTCAGTGTCAAGTAAATAAAATAATAATACATATTTTCTTGGCGTAACTCGTTTATTAATGAATGTTAATATGATTTTTTGCACATGTGCAGGCGCTATTTGGTGAAAAGTGGACTATGGCAGAGGTTGCATTTGCGTTCCTCATTGCCTAGTCTCTGACTAACCCGTCGGGGATAATAGTTGTGATTATTATGTATGTATGTAATATGATTGTTTAATTGAGTATTTAATAATTAGTGATATTAATGTTGCACTGTTTTGTTTTATTTGCCAACACTCATGCACGTTCACTAACACATAACGGTTAATAATAACGGATAAATAAATCACCATTTTTCCAATATTATTTTACATTAGGTAATATTCACTTTTCCGCAAAAAAGGTCTATCTTTGCCGGTTAACTGGGATGTCGTCTGCAGCCCGCCGTATGATTTTTGCGTATTCCAAGTTATCAAAGCTTTCCTTATATTAAACACTCTCGATACCTCCAGCGCCTTCGCCGCGCCGTCTCACACGTAACCTTGATATTATTTTGCAGTTTCTCATACCAAGTTGCACATAAGTTCTTTGTTGGCTGCTGTAGGCAGATTGGCGATACCTACACCCAAATTGAACTAGTTAGAAGCCAGTAATTTCGCAACGCGGCTGTTTAGTTTATAATAGGTGTTTGGTATTTATAAATTGCTGCAATGTGCACCAGCTGTACTTTAAAAACTGTCTTGATATTTAGTCATATTTGTTATATTGCTTTATATATATTTATATATACACCTGTAAATATTCACGTTTGTTCCTCATATAGTTATAAATAAGGTTTTTTACAGCTTTCCCCTTCTACACTTGCTAAATTCCATTTTTACTTTTCGACTTTTAGTTGGCATTCTTAAATTGAAACTTAACCTAATAAATAGAAATTGATACAGCGTAATTCTATGTCAATAATATGTGTATTAAAATGCAATTACTTTTAACACTGACTGACATCTCATGCTCTACTTTTGAATCAAAAAAATGCGTACATATTTGAAACACATTTTACGAATTGTCACCCACAATGACAACTCGTCACTACCAAATTCAATAAAACACATGCTCTTTCAAATTATACGAAATCGCTTTGAAACTCCAGACAATAGCGCGAGTATCGCGGTGGCGACGCCCTCCGTCGCTCCACGCAATACGCTATTGCAACAAGCGGGCGCGATTTATGCATTTTGTATGTTACGTTCACTGCAGCTGTTCACTGCTGCAGTGAAAGTTCACACCACGAATAAACATAATTTTAGTCGCTATAAACTGTGTATTTATTAAAACATGAAAGCTAATCGGACAAATTATTGTTAAATGCATTCGGTAATGGGTCACTAGAATAGACAAAGCAAATCGGACAATGAATACATTCTGACAAATTTATCTATGCTATAACTGCTACATTAATTCAATAAAAGTGTATAACAAGATACCCCAAGGTATTAGAGAGATGCCATTTAATCGCTTCAAATCGGAGCTGCGCTCCTCGGTTAATCGGAAAATGTTTTTATTCCTTGCGAGAATTTGGAAGTGTTTGATGGATCTAGTGACTTCTCACATAAATTAGATATTATGTAATTGGAATAGATACTGACATTTATATTTTTGCATGCTTTCGAGCGAACATTTGTACTTTACCTTTATTAACATGTCACCTGTTTATGCTATAAATAATGTTCTGGCAAATAAATGATTTGATATGATATGATTTGATATGAATAATTAGAAGTTTTATTTCTAATTATTTCTAATTATAAAACTCACGCAAATCATTTCAATAACTTCAAATCATAATTAATTTATTCTAATGCTATTAAAAAAAAAAAATCTATTGTAGCATAAGTAAAGAAGATACGAACCGTGAATTTAATAATTGAATATAACCTTCACCCCTCGTTAAACACGCTTTTGTTCATACTGTAAGACCATACATCATTATTATGTCATTAGAACGTCATTAACATATGCACAAGTAAATTACACGATGCACGTTGCATATAAAGTACCTTACAATGCGAATGGTTAATTAATCAAAATTATTAAATTATATTATTGCAGAGGACATTAGTATAGTCACCAGCATTAAGATGTGACTATTGACGGCCTGCAAAAATATCTGATTATTGGTGGAAGGCGTATACTCGTATATGTCTATAATATGCCTTCCACCGATGATCAGATATTTTTGCATCATCACAACTTAATACTGGTAACTGTACCTACAATTACAACTTGAAATTTGTAATTTGAAATTGTAATTGTAATTAGGCTTGGTGGCGGCTGACTGCTAAAAGGACACTACCAACCAACCAATCTCTTCTCGTTCCTTAGGGTCCGAAAAGGCGAGTAACCGACTGAA
This sequence comes from Scoparia ambigualis, assembly GCA_963921215.1. Classification (NCBI taxonomy): domain Eukaryota; kingdom Metazoa; phylum Arthropoda; class Insecta; order Lepidoptera; family Crambidae; genus Scoparia; species Scoparia ambigualis. The sequence goes on along the minus strand of OY992522.1, from coordinate 22,458,861 downwards.
GACTTCACATCCATCAAACAGCATAAAGCGGCGATGAGCTCACCACCGGTCGCGCTGAGCATATGTGCAATTGTTATTTTTTAGTAAACGTGGACTGTGGCAGACACTGCTTTTAGGTCGTAGTCTCTGACTAGCCCTTTGGGGATAAATAGTCGTAAGTGTATGTACCTAAGTACGTATGTAAAAACTCAAACTCAAAATTTCTTTATTCAATAAACTTAAAATAAGTATTTTGAATCGTCTAAATTTATTTGGATGGATGGACTCCCGCCCACCTACCCCACCCATTCAGGAAGTCTTTTAGCTGTGGAGAAGAACGGGCACAAGAAACTTCACAGCTTTAAAATAAGAAGTAACGACATTTACAAAACAACTTGTCGTTACCAAATTATACAATCAGTTATAAAGATAATGGATTAAGAAAAAATAATTTAAATATATTATTATAACCTATTAACAAAAATTATAACAAATAATAATTATAACAAAAGGATGTTTTGTCTTTTAAATATTCCTTGACTTGTAGGTAATTTTACTTATAGTACAACTTGCAATTAACTCTGTAACAGTGTTAACAAATAACAGTAGTACCTATTTATTTATTTATTTTTTATTTATTTATTTATTTATTTAGGACAACCAACAAGACAAACACAAGTACAAGCAATAATTAGTTAGAACATATGGACTTAAAACTAAGTGTCGTCTCAATTATAGGCTGCCACGGCATGCAACGTGGTTTACAGTATTTTTATTTTTTTAAAACTACTTACTACTACTTCTTACTTACAGCATCTTTATGTAGGTTAGGTATCATAAAGTATTTTTATTTAATTAATACTACTTACTTACTAGGTACTGTTTGTGGGTATCAATACTATATTCGACTATAGCAAAAAAAAAAAAAAACCTACTTAATAAACGAAATAACGAAACGAACCGAACCGAAACGAACCGTGTCGCGTAGCGGTGAAAGAATACTACCACCCCCTCTCTTCCCTTGGGTGCGTAAAAGGCGACTAACAGACTAATACCTCTCTTTCCTAGCTTATAGTGGCGATGTGATCACCACCTGTCACGCTGAGCACATATACAGTCGCTATTTGGTGAAAAGTGGACTATGGTAGAGGACTGCTATTTGCTACAGAGCAGTCCTGACTCCTGACACAGTTGTTATGCTTCACTTACTCTCTTAACATTATTCATATTTGCTCGTCGTTAATATACCTAGTTTCTCCTGCTGTTCTCTGAAACAGGAAAGAGTATAGTGAGCTTTATCCTCAATCTATTAGTTGTCAAACTTACCGAAAACTATTTCTAATTATCGCGATTAGATATTAATCTAAGCTCAAGCTGTCAGATCAGATGCATCTACGCGCGAACCGTTAACAACTGGGGTGCTACGATGAAAATAACTTTATCGATCTTCGTCGACTATCGAGAAGCCGCTACAAACATTGGACTAGAACAAAATACGCAGTGATCTGATTGTTTTTTTAAAGTTTTCACATTGAAATAAAACCATTTTTACGTATTCACTCGCGTTTAGTTTTTTCATATTATTTCAAGAGGGCATTTTGAACCCTTAACAGGTTCCGTGGTCATAGGGACACATTTAATTGGTAGTCTCATAATAAATTTGTAACCTATATACAATTTATTACTACTTAAAAATTTTTTGTATGCGTTCCAATCTAAGCTTAGATAAGAGATGACCAACATCTCAAGGCCAAGTGCAAGGGCAAGTGACCACGGACCATCAGTATAAAACATATGTAAAAAATTAAAAGGCAGTTATCTTAGTTTTATACATAGATTTTTTTAAAATTGCCCCCCGATCTATGATCGATCGCAGCATGTAATCGCTTTCTTAACAATGATCGCTGCCGGCTGTTTGTTTTCTGTCGACTTATCTCATTAACGTTATCTGTTATTATACATTTTAAATCTGTTCTATATCAATCTTGCTTGTGTAAGAAGAGCAGTTATCTAATTGAGTGTTTCATTGCTAGTTTTAGAGTAACAAATTATAATAATTAATCATCACTCGGCTAATTCTTTCATTTTGTTGATTGATAGTAAAGTTAGTTTAACCGGTAGTTAATTCATTGCACATGTTGTTTACGTCCAACATTAGCTACTACGCAATAAACAATCAGAAAGCCTTGACTTTAGTTTTAAGCCTTCGACGCAAAAAGAGGGGTGGTGCTATAAGTTAATTTCTTTTATTAAAAGGAACACTATATTCGACGCAGTGATGTAAAACCCGTGAAACTACCACATCCTTTTTTTTAAAGGAACTTGCTTTACGAAAATATATAATTATGTTTCGTAACCGGTTTTTTGAGGAACAAGAAACTTATTAGTTCATCAAGTTCTAGGGACAGATGAATCCTAAGAGCTTTTCTGGGGGTTGACACCACGCTACATGTCCATACCTTTATAGATTCTTCTTCTTTATATCATCCTCATAAACAGAAAGACGTCCACTGTTGGACAAAGGCCTCCTTAAAATCTCCACCACGTTTGGCATCCAGGGACAATATATTTCCTAAAACGAACAGATAATTCATGCATATAAATTGGTCCTTGCAAAACGACGTATAAACGAGTAAAAATTTGAATTTACTAATTATTCAACTTCCTTTTCAGCATCCTTATGCATTCCATTACCCTTTGAGAGTTTGTTATATGACGCTCTACATTTGACTGGTCTTTACATAACATGATGTGAGCTTACAAGGCGATAAAGTACAAAAAAAGCTTTAAAACCGATTATCATATTACATGGCCGTTTATTTTAATATGTAATAAGGAATCGTAATAAACGCACCGTTTGTAGTCGTAAATTTCGTCAATCGCTTTATAAACGTCTTCTCACTCGTGAATCATTTTGCCAAATGGAGTGACATCCGTTTACGTGGTATATCAAGTACACTAACGACTTAAAATACTTATATAATAATATATTTAAAGTATTTCACCTTAAAGAGTAAAGGGAAAAAAAGTGAGGTGTTCAGTGTGAACAGTGAGGGTTTCGGAGGCCCTAACCCCCCTTCCCCCACAATTCCTATTCCTTCCTTAAAGGCCGGCAACGCATCTGCGATTATGATGCGGATGTCCATGGGCGGCGGAGATTACTACCTGCTCGTTTGCCTCCTTCTATAATAAAAAAAAATCAGTATAGGCTATTCCATAGATATTAATTATAAAAAAGACGAGATTGAGGTTAGGTTAGGTTAGGACAGACTATTTCTTTCTTTTTATTTGCGGTCACCACCCTCTACACCCGTAATTGCAAACATTTCTCAACTAGCGCAAACGTGCCAACCTTAAACTTATTTTAGGGTTGTCACTGTCAGTTAAACAAAACACGGCATCAAAACATTTTCAAAATCCTTCTTTACATCCATCAATCATACACATCACCGTTCTAATAACTCAGACGTTCGTTGTTCTGCGCTGACACCTTACAATTTGTGAATGACAATAGCAGCCAACCTTGGACGGATGGCATTTAACACGGCACCATGTCAATCACCGCATGCTTTCACTCAGCTCAGTTGACTGGATCAAACATTCGGTTCGGTATCCACCAATATTGGTCAAGGTGAAGCAAATAGGTCTTATAATTAAAACAATATATTGCGCGATTCTGTTGACACGTAACGAAAACATGCTATGTTATTTGATATCTGTATCCATAAATGGACAAAACTAAATGGATCGAATGGCCTAAACTAAATGTTTTAACTTTTGTTATTATTATCCTATCTGGTATTACGGAAAAGTGTGGGTACTAGTAATAGTCTTAAAGTTTGCTTGCTTGCATGCTAGCTAGCTTGAACTAACACTACGTAAAACGGAATGCAGCCAGTTTTAGTCGTTATTTATATTTATAAACATACATATATATAATCATGACTATTATCCCCGAAGTGTTAGTCAGAGGGTAGTCTATTAAACTTTTCATTGAGCTTTCAGACGTGTACAAGTACTTAGTGCACTAATGGTTTCGCTTTGTTATGTTCCTATAGTAAACTAGAAACTGTTATACTTCCGGCTGTCTATCACAGTCATTTTATTTTACTTGCAGACTTAGAAATAATTCATCATATAATTCATATAATCACGACTAATATCCCATAAAGGGTTAGTCAGAGACTAGGCAATGTGCAGAGCAAAAGCAGTCCTCTACCATAGTCCACTTTTTACCAAATAGCGTACGCACATGTGCTCAACGTGACAGGTGGAGAGCCCATCACCGCTTTTAGCTGTGGGATGTATGTACAGTCTTAGTCCGTTAGTCGCCTTTTACAACACCCAAGGGAAGAGAGGGTGTGGTAGTACTCTTTCACCGCCACGCGACATGGTTAGTAGTTTGTTAACATTGTTTAATTACTTGACGGTAGCAGGTTAAATATGAATAATGAGACTACTAACATCTCAGTTATAGCCGCCTCTGTTATCTAACCTTCATCAGGTGAAGGTAAAGCGATTCACACTAGTAAATAAAAAAAACGTATCCCAGAGATCGAATCGTGTCATCGGGTCATAACATTTGGTTAGAGTAGTAAGGATTTATTATATAGATAAGGTATACCAACATCAATACACATTTAACAATCGCACAATAAGTCCTTATTATTGTTTCGTATGTAAACTAAACGCTAGAAGATCTATATTATAACAGTCTGAAGGCTAACTATAAGACTCGGTTCGGGTAGAATCACAGAATTATTTTTATTAGGCATCTCCTATTTAAGTCAGTTTCTGCCAGAAATGCAGTAAAAAAAATAGCGTTCAGAATTACCAACGTCCACTTCCTTTCATTCTTAGCAATAATTATTCAAACTCGTTACTCATTAAAACTAAATAACCTCCCAAAATGCGAAGTTAAAAAAAGACATACGTAACAAAAAATACTAACTACTTATTTAGACTTATACTGAGTTTTTGTTTTTATTATTACTTGTGTGGTTTACACAACATTAAATCTGAAGCCGCAGAGCCCAAGTGTTTGTTTGTTTAATACCTTCAACTTCTTCCATCAAGGCTTTAATACATCATTGAAAATGCAATACAGCAATTTTATTTGCTCAAACTGCTGTGTTCACGAAGTTTATTAATTATACAAACATTGAAATAAGTAGTCACGTTTATGTAACTCGGCTATGTACATGTAAGTAAATGCTATTAAGCGTAAATAATGTTCTTAAAGAGCACTTTTTAATGCCATTGTTATAGCAATAAAAACAATTTGCAAGCATTTAATACTGTAGTAATAATTCTCGTATCTCTTTAAAATTATTCAAGTGGGTTCCTTTCCTATTTCCTATTGTTTTTTTATTATAGCAGAAGGAGGCAAACGAGCAAGCGGGTTACCTGATGGAAAGTAATCACCGCCGCCCATGGATACCCGCAAAACCAGAGAAATCGCAGACGCGTTGCCGGCCTTTAAGGAAGGAATAGGCTAGTTTCTTGTGCCAGTATAGATAAAGATATTACAGCGCTACTAGCTTTTCATCATCATCATCAGCCTATAAATGTATATGTCCCTTATATACGTCCCTGTTATACTCGTCGTACCGTCGAGAGCGCGAGAGAGAAGCGCTCTAAATACCTCCCCTTAACTTATAGCGCAATCACCCCATGTGCTATTAGTCATCATAGGGGTTATAGCCTATAACCCCCCACGCTGGCCCAATGCGGGTTGGTAGGGTTTAACGACTGCTATCTTCGACAATATTGAAAACAATAACAATATTGAATGTAAAAAAAATTGAAAACGATGAAATAATACCTCGGTCAAATGTAATCGATTAGAAGTCTCGAATGAGAGCGGCCAACACCTCGCAGTAGGTACACGTGATACGTAGGTACTTAGGGTTATCAAAAAATTATATGTTGACTATTTTTTTTATTTAGAATTAATACAATTTTTTTTAGATAATTTATATTTGATTTTGTCGAACTGTAATTTAGTGTTATCCGTCAATATGTAAATACGCAAAATCAATGCCATCAAAGGATTTTGTTTCTTAATGACTTATCATATTCATCAATGGTGCCAGTTAAATATATCCCTTCATATAGCACACACCAGACACAATGAAATTATCAACAGTTACGACCTCTAAAAGAATTAAATAAAAACTAAAGCAAATAACCGATACGATCGTAGCATATCTATATAATTTTCGCGTATTAACTGAATTCAACAAGCAAAAACTAATCTTGTATTTGTTTTTATTTATTTAGCAACCCTACTCTCATCAAAACTGTAACTCACGCGAAAGTGAAACTCGAAATGGACGCACGGCGACTTACGGTGCGTGTTACGTAATCACGCATCGATCTGAGATACTGTACTTACACACGTCTCGATTACTCGCTCGCTCGGCTCGTGTGTCGCACCGGGAAATCGATCGTGGAACCACTCGCCCCATATCACGTAGTTTGCCCATCACTCGTTAAGATGCGAACGGAATACTTAGGGCTACCAATGTGTGAAGAAATATCGCATCAGCATTCTGCAATCGACGGCTTTAAAATACCTTATACATTTTAAGTACGTTACTTATGGTTTTAAAATTTCGTGTTTTAAAATCTATTTTTCTCATCGCACAATCGTAAGTAATTTACAGACTCTGCCAACAACTCCTTTAAAGTACTCTAACAATTATTCTGTCAATTAAGTTTTATTAACTCAAATCTCGAACAGCTAAAAAATATAAGGAAGTATTTTAAGTATGTACATGTATATATTATAAGAAACAACTTTAGCTATTAAATGATAAGTTGAGAAGTACGTACCTAATTGACATTTAAACTTTTTGTTAATAATTAAACACAGTACTTACATATTTTTTTTATAATTTATTTGTATTATGTACAGACAAAACAATCGTTACGTGACTTTCATGAAGCGCTTATTTTTAATATAAAAGAATTTTGAATGTCGTAACCTCTAACATTGATGTAGATCTTTTTGAAATTAACTAAGAGTATAAAGCTTTACGAAAGAGACAAATACTGCACCAGGAAGCAATACATCAGATCCTAATCGGAGTGTTTTTTGCGACAAACTAAAAACGACAATTCACGCAGTGCTATCGCGCCAGTATCAAGGCGCCTATCTCCTTCATTGGCTTACATAATTTTTGTAATTGCATTTTCTCACAAACGCGTAACCGGCGATCTTTCTTCCTACTTCTCGCATGCTGCTTGCAATATTCGTTCGCTTTTGTTTATAATACTTCCGCTCGAAATTCATTTCGACTCGGCTATCTTTTATTTCCGATAGGCACCAATTCCCGCTGATGATCTGTTCCTAACACGATGCACTGACACGGAAATTAAATACTGACCTGCTGTGAAGCATTGCACAATTTTGTCACAATAAATCTGATACTGATGTGATTGTACAATTATTTTAAATAAGGAGAAATGAAGGCTCGCTTTGAATTATTGAACAATTCAAAGCGAGTATGAGCGAGTATCAATATGATTCAAAGAGAGCATATTGTACAATACAAATATTTAAGTAACAAGTTATTAATACACATACATTTCATTATCAAAACTTAACAATATTATATTTATGTTTCGTTATTTGTTTTATGGCACACGTATTTAAGATATTTTTGATTACTTTACGAATAATAAAAACCGAGATTACATGCATATTTAAAAAAAAATATTAAAATGGTGTGCGAGACTTTTTAAGGTATTGAATGTTGTAATTTACTTTAGAATCGCTAATTAAGACTAAGATCAAACCTTCGTACCATTCGATTCGTCCCAGTTTTATCTTGTAGATCTCATAGGAGCCCAGAAATTCGGCCAGCGGCCTTGTTTGGAAGCATACTCGTTAATTGTATAATTTAATTATTTCGTTGCAATGTTTAATTGCTTGTCTGCCAATTAAGGTAGCTATTATAAGAATCAAAGGTCGCGCTATACCTACGTGGTAAATGATCTTCATTTCGCATAGATCACGAATCGTATGAAGTTATACAAACACAATATTGACATGTCGTGTTCAATTTAAGTATTAAATGTACACAATACTTTTGTAAAGGTTAATAATAGCAATTGTAATATATGAAATTGTTAGTTTCTTCCTATCATCATTGTGATGATGATGTGTAGTACCTACGTGTAAACATTTATTGAATGACCTGTCCATCATTCGAATGACGGAGATAAATCTAAAGGCAGAAACATTTCCGTAGTTTAACACGTTCAGCGCCACACGGTGAGAGTTGCACTAGTAGGTGTATAATGACATATACACGTGGCGCTGCACGGGTTAAATCTTTTCGACTCAAAGAAATGTCAAGCAAAATGCATTGATGCGGTTGACACGGAGCACTGTGCACTAAAAAGCGTAAAGCATTCCAAAACCAAGCTTCTAAAGATCATAACACTACTTTATCCAGCTGGCTAGAGTAGTGTTATGATCTTAAAAGTATGTTGTAAGTATGCCTCTAAAGTAAATTACAACTTTGGAAGCTTGGTTTTGGTATGCTTTACGCTTTTTAGTACAAATGCTCTAGAATTATGTCCTGTGGCTTCTAACCTCTCAGAGCAGGCCCTTGCCTGCCAAAAGGTTGCCGACCACTGCTTACCATTCATCCGATTGCAATGAAACTTTGAAAGGTTTTCCCACTAACCTTCACCGGACAGGGGTGTTCACGCGTGGTCGAACGTCACAAAAAGACGAGTTGCGCTCCGATTCCATCACTTTTCTAGTTATAATTTGCATGTTGAACGGTTTGATATTTTCCTTTGTCGTTTTGCTTGACGGTGGTTCACAATTAGTGCATGGAAACCAACGTGAGGAAACCCACTTGACAACAATGGGAAACGCATTACAGAACAATGAAGTCAGTCATGTTGTCAATTTTTTTTTTTTTTTTTTACGTTTAACGGGTAAGCGCTTGGCCTTCATCTCACCTGATGGTAAGTGACGATAAGGCCGAAGGTGGAAGCGCGCTTCACCCGGAATCCTCAACCACTGAGGAACTGGCTATCTTAACTCTAACTGTCGGAACACAACTATGCTATAAACATCGTTGTTATGGCGACAGACTTGGATAAGATGGTGGTAGCTAGCCAGGCGGGCTTAACAGCCCTGCCACCAACCAAACCGAGCACACAAAGATGTACCCCCCGCTGGGAATCGAACCCGGGACCTCTGGGTCTGAAACCGGTGGCTTAGCCACTAGACCACGGAGGCGGTAAAATTTTATTATTTAAAAGAAAACCTTAAGCTTTTATTGTTTGCTAAAATTTAATAGAAAAATATTCAAGCATACATTGTTTCACGAATATTTTCCATTTATTTTAAGGCTTAGTCAGTTTTAAATTGATAATTATTAATTACACAATAATAGTTCTAATGACCGTGTCGCGTAACGGTAAAAAATACTACCACCCCTTCTCTACCCTTACGTGTCGCAAAAGGCGACTAACGGACTAAACACTACACATACATCCAACAACATAGAGCAGCGATGGGCTCTCCATCTGTCACGCTGAGCATATGTGCAATCGCTATTTGGTAAAAAGAGGACTATGGCAGAGGACTGCTTTTGCGGTCCTCATTGCCTGGTCTCTGACTAACCCTTCAGGGATAATAGTTGTGATTATATGTATGTATGTGAAATCTTATAATTGCCCACGACAGGCTTGACCCGCAGCTGGGTGTTAGAAGTAATTTTCTAGTGTTGCATATTATAACAAATCACTATGTTGATCGTATCGACTTTTATTAATTCTGGGTCGCATAACCCAAATGAGGTAATCATAGCGCGCATCTGTCACGATGTGCCAGGTCTTAATTACATGTATTTATTTTGCAAACCGTTAAATTATGACCATAGTATTGGGGCGCCTTACCATTAACTCCTAGAGCAGTAATGTTATTGTTTATGTAATTTTAGCGCAAATTTTGTTGCGGTCAAATTATAAATTGAAAAAGAGAGCGTCGATAAAATTTCCACGAGCAGGAATCGAACCCACACCCTTCTGGCAATCCGGGCCAGGTGCTCTTTCTAGTTGAGCTATCGTGGAACTTATCCAGCCTGCCAAAATTAATCAACACCTTTCTTTTTACTTTAAAAACCAAAGGCGCCCATTCAATGTCAACAAACTAACTAACTTCTATGCAAATTACCATACGAATTTCGCAAAGTAAGATTAAAGTAATACTGTTCTAAGAGGTGACAGTAAGACCCATGGTCTTTTTTAATGATAATATTGTAATAATAAATAACTCTACGTGCTAATCAGAATTCCACGGATGGGCTCATCAAAAAAATTGTGATTGTCATATATTTTTAAATTTTTAAATAAACCTTAATAAGTTTATTTAAATTAACACTTTTTGATCAACAAAAACACATTAATTTCCTTTTTGGCGTCTAAATCTGTTCAAACAACTGCGCTTGGCTTTTAAAAGTCATAAGGATGCCTTCGGGTCGCGGCGCTCGTGACAATTCGTTGCAAAATTTGCGGCTAATTATAATTCTCAATGTCGTAACCGCCACTGTGCTCGTTTGAATGAAAATTAAAGGGCCTTAATTCATCTTGTTTAGCAACTCTTAACACAAAGAGTTTGACTGTAAAACATTATTATTGTTGCTATAGCCTCTAGAATATCAATCATCGATGTTACGTAACTTAATACATAATTTTAAATAGTGTTTTATGCGTATAAAACTCTATTATAATTTATTAGGTTATGTAACAACCATATATAAATTTATTTTTGCGGTGATATAAATGAACAGAGTCCAAGATTGGAAATGGTTGCGTGCAAATGAAGAAGCTTAAGCTTTGGTCTCTTGATCGTAACGCTGCGGTATGTATGCGGCTCAAACGCAGCGTCACGACGCAGCGTTTACCGTCTCTGCGGAGAAGAGGTCAGTTGATTTTGCCGCAGCTACCAAAGTAGACGACAAAGAAACAGGCCGAGAAACATGTTTTTACTACGGAGGGGTGAAGGTTGTTTGAAAACTTTAATAAAAAGGCATTTAATTGATTATAAAGACAATTTCATTCAAATTCTATTAAATTATCTTCAAACAAATCCATTGTCAACCCGCGACGCACACCGGAGCGTATCAACGAGTACGACGCCACGCAGTGCGGGATACCCGCTCCCCACTTCACCGCGCTTGCCCTTCGCCACTGACGCATACTGCGACGGAACAAGAGACCACACTATACTTTTTTCATACGATTTTGTGTCAGGCACCGCATGTCGCATACCGCAGCGTTGTGCGTTACGATAAAGAGACCAAAGTTTTACATAGCATTGGCTAAAAGATAGAACACCTGAATTCCATAACCAATATTTCCATTGAAACAAATCTTTTTCTATAAAATTTATTCAGAGAAATGTTTTTTTTTGCTTGCTCTTTTCAATGGAAGACAGCTTTCGAAATCGGGGCTATGCTGGCTGGCTTAGGCTGAACTAAGTGTTTTTTTTTACTTTATAACACACTCATATTTACTATAATCACACAATATCAAAATACAGCCGTTAATATATAACATATAAAATAATTGTAAACTACTCAAGTTCCCCTTTGCAAAAGACATCAACGATCACGTTCACCATTATTATTGAAATGATATTTTGTTTAGGTTTGAAGAGGTTGATACATTTAATTAGTACGGTCGTAAATGTTAAGCTACCATAAGCACTATAAGTACCATTCTGGTGACCGTTCTTCTAATTGACCTCCGTGCTTCGTGAGGGAAGCAGTGAAGCACATGTGCTCATCGTTTACAACTGCACATGTGTTCATCGTTTACTACTGCACATGTGCTCATGGTGATGGTAGTAAGCTCATTACTGCTTTATGCTGTTGGACGTATGGGTCTTCAGTCCATTAGTCGCCTTTTACGCACCCAAAAGAAGAGAATGGTTGTTAGTATTTTTTTAATAACAAGCCGTCACCACACACCTTATTGGTTATTGGAGGTATCTTTGTTATTATAAGTTAGAATAATTTTATTAATTGATAATTTTAATACTTGACGATCTCTGTGGTCTAGTGGTTAGCACGCCGGGTCTGGCGTCGCACCATCTCTGAGGTCTCGGGTTCAATTTCCGGTCGGGTCAATTTAGAGAAAACTGTTTTTCTAGATTGATTTCGGGTCTGGGTTTTAAAAGAATACTCATTTTAGATAATTTGTGTGAGCGTAAACAAATTTAAATTTAATAATGAGTTGTTACAATTTACTATACATAGATAATGTTACAACCGATTATCAAAAACATATATTAATTATATTAGGCAAGACATATAAAAGTTATACCGTAATGTAAGTGTATTTAACTGTCACCGCGAATTATTAAGTGGCTGTTGGGTTTTAACAGTAACTGCGAATTACTGAGAGGCTCGTCTAGCATTATCTAACGTTCGTGAGAAATTTCGGATGCGAACTACAATGACGTAACGTAACCGGCGAGTAAACGCGTTATAAATTGTTAACGTTTTAAATGCACATCCGCATAGATTGGCCGTACGTTATTATTATTCGTCGCAAGTCCTTTAGCTTTATGTAGTCAGAGTTCAACTGTTACGTGATTACTGTAAAATAATTAAGTATTACTGTTACGAGTATTAAATACTATCGCTGTTCTAGTAAGAATAATATAATTTACGGGTTTCAAACAAGCGTAATGTGTTATATGCTATTATTACCAACCCATAAAGGCATTAAGCCAGCGTGGTGGGTTGTGGCTAGTGTTGGCCAGGACTCGAGTTCTTTAAGTCCTAATTTAGAGACTGGACTCATTTTGGCAGAATACGCAAGACTCCGACTAAAATGAGTCCTTAGTTCTGGTTCTGAGCAATGAGGCCTTTCGTCGAGTCCTAATGCAAAATGACTCGACTCACAGAACTGAGCTTTTATTATGGAACTCAAGTTCTTATAAAAAAACCTAACCTTTTTAATTGAATAATACCAATATAAATTTTGCTAAGGAGTCACCTCCATGGGCAAGTATTTTTCCATAACAAAATCATAGAAACTCTTCGATCATATGATCGAAGTACCTTTGAACTTCCGTTTTCCTCTTTGGCGCACTCGTCGCGTCGTTGGCACGCTTGTGGATGTGGTTGACGAACGCCTAATTGTACAACACTATAGCCTAGAACTTTATATCAACAGAATGGATATGAAACTCACTGTATCTTAAACGACTTCGGCACTAGCAATGAACTAGTCTTAAGAGTCTCTATATTATTGTAAAAAGACTCGAGTTCTCGAGTCATATTGTAAGGATTTGTGAGTATTACCCCTGACAAAAAGGCTTGAGCTCTCATTTACGAGACCAGTCTCTAAAAATCGAGTCCAGTCCTTAAAATAGGACTTAAAGAACTCGAGTCCTGGCCAACACTAGTTTTGGCCCTATGTTCCCAGGTTATGGTCTATGTGCGTAGGCCTGTGCCCAGCAGTACGATGGACTTTTTTAGGCTACTGACGATGTGGTAATATTTAAGTATCCTTGTTGGTAAATCGTGAGAAGGATTGTGAAAGTTTAAGTGTTTTCAAAAATAAACTTAAGTTGCATATAGCAGCAGCAAGCATCGGTGCTAGTACAATTGTTATTGTAAATCTATATATACCATTATAAGTGAAATGTAAATTTCTTATGAGAATAAGGTTCTTTAACCTTAAAGATTAGTCGCTGAATTTGCGAAACGTCGTGAATTCTTGGAAATGATCTTTTCAAAATATTGTCAATCTCATTCACGTACTTTACACTTATACTTTATAGCTACTTCGTCGGACTAAATGAAGACATTATTAACGTAACCACATTTTTTATTAACATTTGACGGAGAATAATTTAGCGTTTGTCAGTCGTTATGGTAATCAAAAGGTAATCGTGGATTACGGCTCGGGGCGTATTGAATCCGATTGGATTTTTTTTACTTTACTACTTTATTTTGTATTATGGCTTTATTAAGCGTTTGACCCTAATCAGATTTGTAAATGAAAACAATCTTGTATTTACTTCATGAGTTACAAAACAATTTTATTTATTGTCAATTATTTTTTTTGGTAAAACCCTAATTTTGACGGATATCACTTCAAAAGCTGGGAAATTGTCCATATTTTGATTTGAGGTGAATACTTGACGTCAAACCGATGCATTTTCCTTGTATAATTATAATTTTTAAAATAAAGATGCTGTTACAAGAAATATGAATCACTTTCTGCAGATGATAACAAATAAATATAGATTTCAAAGATTATTTATTTTCGTAAAAGTATATGACAACTGTGAATCAATCAATGAACAGTGGTCGTTGAATCTAGGAAATACTTCCCATTAGTACAACAATAGAGGTATTCCAGCTAAAATAGTACGAATGATGAATTAGTTTTTTTTTTTATTTCGGGTTAAGCTTTGGCTATGTACCTATGAGTTGATTATATGCTAAGATGCTTTAATATCTAAATAAAGTATATTTAAAGAAAGCTCCGAAGAAAAATGCATATCGTTTAATTAAACGTGTTTAAAAAAAACCAAATGTACTACGTCGCATAAATGCTTTGACTGTTAATGAATGTTATTGATTTAGACTAGTGCAACCTATTTTATACTTTTTATTATTACTCTCCTTTGACCTTTGAAGATATCATGCTGACTCTTAATTTATACGAGTAATTAATAAGCGTTCACTTAGGTATACGTATATATCAATTAGATTCGAAAGCGCTACATTTCTTCAAGACGTTAAGTTTATAACAAACGTGAGAAGTTTCTTGTTTAATTTTTTTAGTAACAGTTAGTTAGTTGGTACGTAATAAAACAAACTGGCTTCTATAAGGAAGCGGAATGGCATTCACACCCGCTCTACACATACGTATAAAGAATGTGTTCTTACTATAAAAGGCAGTAAACACTAACCACGAAAGTGTCTATTATACTTTTGTATTGAGCTTTCAGACGTGTACAAGTACTTAGTGCACTAATGGTTTCGTTTTGTTATGTTCCTATATCATACCAGAAACTGTTTTACTTCCGTCTGTCTATCACAGTCATTTTGTTTTACTTACAGACTTAGAAATAAGATACAGAAAAACAACCAGAAGTCGGTAATTTGTTATTAAATGCCGCACACTAAATTAAAAACACACACTTGACATCCTCGTAATGTTGACTTATCTACGAAAATGCCAAACGGGGAAAAATATACGTCCAGTCGCAGTACGTGCAGTCTTTAGTCCGTTAGTCGCCTTTTACGACTAGGAGACAAACGGGCAGGTGGATCACCTGATGGAGAGCAATCACCACCGCGCATGGACACATCCGCAAAACCAGAGGAGTCACAGATGCGTTGCCGACCTATACGAAAGCAATAGGGTTAAAGGGAAGGAATAAAAGTTGTGAGAGGGGGGGGGGGGGGAAGGGGCCTCCGGAACTCTCACTGGCCGGACGAAACACAACAGGGGGGTTACTCTCGAACGCAAACTCAATCTTAATACAATTCAAATGCGATTAATATGTATCGATATTGAAATAAGTAAAGATAATTCCGGAACGCCATCTAGATAATAATTTGTTCAATCAATTTCCACGCAATTTATTTCCAATGTGGCGCTATTGTCGCTTACAAAAGTACCATTTGACATTTTTTAGATTTGTGATTGGAAATTGATTAATGCAATTCTGTTTCAATAGTAGCCTACCAGCACCAAGTGCCATTATTTCACGCCGGATATTCGTGAGAGGGTGTTATTACCCCGGGTGAGCCGGCCCAATACGTGCTGCAACGCAGCGTGGCTCTACCACTCAGTCAGTGTCACTCATTTAGCACTACCCAGGGGTCACGTGTAGGGTCTCAAGGGTAAACCTACGGACGCGAGTAACTTTAACCCCCAAGTATTAATTTAATGAACCACTACACAGCTCTGTAAATTATACCCACGTTGTAATATTTATTAGTTACCTTAATTAATACCTACTTTTAATTATTCCGTGATTTAAAGTTGTTAATTTCGTCGAGATGATAGCTTTTGCATACACATAAGGAAAAGAGCATACAAGACAAGTATAAATATAAAAAATAACAGTTATATTGCATTGTAAATTCTTTATAATAAAAAGAGTAAGAAGGTCACTAGGTAAAGAGTTCGTGCATATTAGCGTCAATAACAGATAAAAAAATTCGATGATCAATGTCAATGATCGCCGAAGCATGCAAGTAGTTTGCGGTTTGTGACTCATAGTCCGTGTAAAAATACAGCTCTTATACTGTAAGTAAGTGCTGGGTACTGTGGTGTCTTGAATGATATTTAAATGAAAGAGAATTTATTACTGACTATCAATATCATATAGTTAATAATAAATTAAAGGCAGGCATGGCGCGCGTCAAAGCATTTTTTCGTTTTTAGGAAGACGAATCGCAATTTCAAGGCAGCATTTTCCAATACTTCATTTTACATTGGCACCTCTAATATACCTATATATACTACTTTTAAACTTCGCATTCCGTTATTAACATATTGTTTTCCAAAGTCGTGTAGAACTGCTGTTTGCCCTCCAGGGTCCGAGGAGAGGGAGAGAATTTCATAAAATAATTAATAAAACAACTATTTGTTTATCAGCAGTGGTCTTAACCTACCCCTCCTGGAAACGAATGTAATAGAAGCTTTAAGGAACAACATTGGTAGCAAACACGAAGCAAGTGGTACCAAAGCACAGTTATTGTAATGACACAACACAAAAAATAATTCAAAAATTTTAGTAAAATACAACAATGATTACTAGAAATAAAAGATTCTTGCTTCGCGAATACAAGAAAATTACGTTATACAATTATATATCGAAGGATTTGCTAAGTTGCTTGCTTAGAAAAACAATTCTTATGTTTATCAAATGAAATTGAATATTAATAATGTAAGTTTTATTCTCAGAGGGAAATTGCTTACAATGAAATTAATATAATGACCTACTTGTTTCCGCCATCTTCTATGTTTTACAATGATAGATACTTCAGCGCACAAACATAATTCAATACCGGTACTTGTCGTAAAGAAATATGCCAGTAAATTACTCAGACCAAATGTCAGGATACTGTTATAGGGTACTTTGGTGTAGTAGATATTGACAATACAAACATTGCCCGTTCTCTATTCCCTTGTCATAGATATCATGTTTGCGATGTGAATGTTGTACTTTTTGCGCTGTTGACAGTACTTAAGTTTACAGATGAATAATTACGGTTTGATGTTTGATCAGCGTTTGTAAGTATACTTGTTTAGGTGTATACAAATTGAATGAACGTGACATAGAGTACTTCTACTTGACACAAATACTCGTCGTTGTAAACACGGTTAATGCATTTTTTGTTGTATTACTCATCGCAATCGGAGCTAGATTTAGCCATAACGGGTAAATGATTGATTATACGCCAATTTTAATGAAAGCATAATATATTTATATTTAAAGATCTCGCGCACACTTTAGTGAAATGAAACACATTTTACGAATCTGTGTGTGTCTGTCATTTCTTATAAATTAAAGCTTTTTAAACTTATGATTTTAGCGATTGAGATCTTTCTCATCAAAAATCTTGTTCCACAGTTCAACTAGAGTTTGTAGTATTAACTTGTCACTAGATGGATTTGTCACTTGTCACCATCCCCCTAATTGTAGCTTACTTTAACTCGATCAAATAGTGAAAACATAGGTATCGCACTGAGCACTCTGTAATGTCTAAGTAAATTTATGGTGACACTTAGGAATGTACTTACCGGTAAATAAAGTTAATAAAGCTAAATAAAGTTATCTGAATTCATTTCGAATGATTAGCAAGAGTAAGAACGTGGAAACAGGATTATGTAAATACATCCACAAATAGTTTAATTTTGAAATAACAATAACCATTACTTTCGCTTAAAAGTTTATCTGGCCAAATGTTTAACAATACGAATACTGGCATCGCCTAAGACAAATGATCTTTTGCTATCACTGCAAAAAAACAGATGCACTTGCCAGCACCAACCTTCTCTATAAACTTTCACGGTCAAAATATTAACCTCCCCAATATTACTACCGTCATATTTATCAACAAAGTTGAGTTTTAACATTGTTATTGTAACATAACATGTAACTGTGTTGCGTAGCGGTGAGAGAATACCCCCCCCCCTCCCACCCTCTTCTCTTGGATGTCGTAAAAGGCGACTAACGGACTAAAGACTGCACATTCTTCCAACAGCATAGACCAGCGATGGGCTCACCATCTGTCACGCTGAGCACCTGTGCAGTCGCTGTTTGGTAAAAAGTGGACTATTGTAGACTGCTTTTGCTGTCCTCATTGCCTAGTCTCCGACTACCCCTTCTGGATAATAGTCGTGATAATAAGTATGTATGACGTATGAAATGAAATGAAATATTTTGAGATATTTATTTGAAATGAAATATTTATTTGCTATAGAGACACGGTTTACAATATTGGTATTCAAAGACATTTTTAATAGTGCAGGCGTGCTCTGCCAATTCCTCAGCATGCAAAAACTTAAAAATTAAATTAAAACAGGACACCTATGACATGATCATTATATTAATTGGGGAGTATACTTATTTAAATTAAAATAGGAAAATAGAATTCAATTAGCGCATAGATTATAAAATAATATAAATTTAAAACAGATTAAGGTAATTATGATTGTTGCATGTCAAAAAACTCCTTCAAATTATAAAATCTATTGTCAATAAGCCATTTTTTAACATTCTTATAAATAATGTTGTAGGATGCCTTCTTATATTAACAGGTATTGCGTTATATATATCGGCATTATGTATTGTATATATGTATTGTAACATTGATGCACCACAAGAACATGTTTATGTCAAACTCACCAATGCATAGAACGCATTACGTACCGTGTAAAATCACAGTTGCTTGTCCTAAATTAGTCAAGAGCGAGTTCCCACAGTGAGCTATGAGGCGGCATCTCCGCGCTAGCTATTGTTTCTCTGCGGTCAAGGACAGACATGCTAACGCTTTTACTAGTAAGTAATAGCCAGCACTTCAACCTGCAACAAAATTTATTTATTTTTTCAATATACTTTGAACTTTATCACTTGAAGAAAAGGATCATTAACCATTGGAGTTTGTCCATAAGTTTACTGTCACTTTACAACAGAGCGCATATTTTCACTAATCGATCGGTTTCTCTGCGGTCAAGACCACATGCCAACGCTTTTACTAGTAAGTACATTCCTGTCACCATAGGTTTATTTAAACATTACACAGTTTTCAGCGGGATACATATACATACATACAAATAATCAAGACTGTTATCCTCGAAGGGTTAGTCAGAGACTAGGCAATGAGGACAGCGAAAGCAGTCCTCTGCCATAGTCCACTTTCCACCAAATAGCGACTGCACATGTACTCAGCGTGACAAGTGGTGAGCCCATCGCCGTTCTAAGCTGTTGGATGTATGTAGTCTTTAGTCCGTTAGTCGCCTTTTACGACACCCAAGGGAAGAGAGGGGGTGTCAGTTTTCTTTTAATGAGCCGCAACATCGTCGTTTCTCTGCCGCACTTTCAAAAGATGGAATAGACTACCAGCACACGTATTCCCTCCTATTTATGACAAGGGGCCCTTCAAACGAGGCATGAAGAAGCACTATGTGGGCCGGCAGAGTGAGGGTGACTGATGCTACGTCTCTTACGCTGCACCAGTTGTCCTCGCGCCTGGACTTCATTTATTTATTTATTTATTTATTTATTTATTTATTTATTCATAAACAATTTACATTGTGTTTGAAGTACAGACAATATTAAATTTAAAATATAAAATAACCATTAAGAACAAATAATATTCAGATAATTCAATTACTTAAATAAAATAATAATAAAATAGATTATTCATAATAAAATTACAATAATAATTAAAATTCGTTAACATGTCACCTATTAATTGACAAATAAGTTCGAATACAATATTACAATAATAAATATAAAAACTATAAGATTCATTCAACAATAGTGACAAAAAAAACAACTTAGCAACAAACGCAAACACTAATTACAAGAAATAAGGATCATGCTTGTACTAGTAAGTATAATCGTAATCAGTAATCACTTTATCGCTACAATTCCTCCACTGAATAGTAGCACTTTTCCAATAAAAACGCTTTTAATTTGATTTTGAATTGTGAGTGATACAATAACTCTTTTAATTCGAGTGGCAGTCTGTTGAACAATTTAGTGGACTGATAGTATGAACAATGACTTGCCACATTAAGTCTGGGGGTCATTTTCAAATCTTTCCTTCTTGTGCTTTCTCTTTCCTGTCTGTCTGCAGCGGTTTCATACATGTGTATGTTTTTAGCAAAATGACAAAGCAAAATCAGTATGTATAAACATGGTACAGTAAGTATTTTTAAACTGTTAAAATGATCTCGACAAGACTTCTGCTGTTTAATACGTACCATTGTTCTTATGGCCCTTTTTTGCAGTATGAACGCCCGTGATAAGTTATATAAGTAACTCTTTCCCCAAAACAATATGCTATATCGAAATCTCGATTCTATTAACGCATGGTATACCATTTTAAGATGGTTAATGTCCACTTCCTCGCGCAGACTTCGCAGTACGTAGCAAGCCGAACTGACCTTGCTTTCTATGTCTGCAATTTCCTGCTTCCAGTTTAAAAGATGATCAATGTTGACCCCTAGAAATTTAACTTTTTCCACTGTATTGACATTTTCTCCATTAAGTATGCCACTTAATTTTGCTGTGTTTTTACTTGTAGTTTTAAACAACATTACAGATGTCTTGCTTACGTTAATTCTTAAGCTATTATTAGTAAACCAAGTGTTGAAAGCTATGAAAATCTCATTTACTCTTGCATCAAGTTGATCCATACTATTAGCTGACACAATAGCATTTGTATCATCAGCAAACACTACCATAGTTAGAAATTCAGGAAATTTATTGGTCATAAAATTTAGTAGGTCATTCATGAATATGTTAAAAAAGATTGGGCCAAATATTGAACCTTGTGGTACACCTATTTTGATGTCGATTAACTTGGATCGAGTAGCCCTTTCACACATACTTTCTTCATCGACAGCTTTTACTTCCACAAACATTTTACGATTACTCAGATAAGACCTAAACAGTTCTAGAGCTCTGCCTCTTATCCCGTAGTAATCGAGTTTCTTTAGCAGAACATCATGTTTAACCGTGTCAAAAGCAGAACTTAGGTCCAAAAAGAGACCCGCTACCACTTAACATCAGGTGGAGTGGGATCATTTGCCAGGCTTAGTATAAAAAACAACACGACAAGGCTAAAATCAGAAGTTAAAAAAGCTATAAATGTAAATAAGAGAAATACTAAAGCTAGTCGGAAAATAATCACTTGAAACTGATATCAGCGTTTGTGGCGAGTAAAGCAAAACCTTTTCATTTCTATTCATACAAATATCTCAATTGTTTTGCAAAATTGTTTTTTCTCTTATAATTTCATAGAGATACTTTTTGCAGTCTATTAGGCAAGAAGCCTTGAATTAATAGATACGATTTCGAACTGAAGTCAATAGGCATTACCTAGTGCTTAATTAAGTTTTCTATTGTTACTGCAATACGTCCAGGGTTAAATAGCGATAAAATAAAGTAGTAGCAGCAATAAGCAAAGTATTATTATAATAAAGTAACAAATATGAATTTTAAAATGAAAACCTTGTCGCGTAGCGGTGAAATAATACTACCACCTCTCTTTTCCTTTGGGTGTCGTAAAAGGCGACTAACGGACTAATGATTGCACTTACATCGAATAGCATAGAGCGGTGATGGGCTCACCAGCTGTCACGCTGAGCACAAGTGCAGTCGCTATTTGGTGAAAAGTGGACTATGGTAGAGGACTGCTTTTACTGTCCTCATTGCCTAGTCTCTGACTAACCCTTCGGGTACAATAGTCATGATTATATGTATGTATGTATGAATTTTATGTTATGCCGACAGATTGTATGGAAAAATGTATGACATAACATTTTGACGGGGATTAACGTTAACTTCATATTAAAGGCATATACGCATACCTTTTTATACACGACGTTTCGACCGAGTTGCACCGGTCGTGGTCACGGGCGGACTAAGGACTGAATAAAAAGGTACGTATGCTTTGTGTGGCCTTTAATAAGTAGTTATCGTTAATCCCCGTCTAAGTGTTTGTTTATAATGTAACGCGAGAGTTTTAAAATGTATAATGCATAACATCCCTACAGGAGACAAAACTAAAAGGGTTATTTTTGTAATAATCAAAATATTTCCTCATCATTCGTTATCAGCCCAGTCAACTATTGTCAATGTGCTGTTGTAGTGTAATAATTGCAAGGCCTAAAGAATTCCTTTAAGGATAGTAAAACCACATGGAAAGTGTTTTCACACTACCTATTCAATATTGTGGAACATACATAAGTACAATAATTACGACTATTATCCCCGAAGGGTTAGTCAGAGACTAGGCAATGAGGACAGCAAAAGCAGTCATCTACCAT
This sequence comes from Scoparia ambigualis, assembly GCA_963921215.1. Taxonomy (NCBI): domain Eukaryota; kingdom Metazoa; phylum Arthropoda; class Insecta; order Lepidoptera; family Crambidae; genus Scoparia; species Scoparia ambigualis. Next base: position 22,436,307 of record OY992522.1, on the reverse strand, counting down.
AGTCCACTTTTTACCAAATAGCGACCGCATATGTGCTCAGCGTGACAGGTGGTAAGCACATCGCCGCTCTAAGCTGATGGATGTATGCGCAGTCTTTAGTCCGTTAGTCGCCTTTTACGAAACCTAAGGGAAGAGAGGGGGTGGTAGTATTCTTTAACCGCTACGTGACACGGTTACTTATATAGTGGAATATATTCGTGAAACTTGTAATGACCACATGCTCACCATACCAACAAAAATCACATACGATCTTGACACGTTGAAAGTATTAATAAAACGCGAACGTTTATATCGTTTAACAATGCAATTTCCTCCATTCATTCACTGTATCAATCAGTACGACGCACGTCCGACAATAAAATGCGTCAAAATTGTTAGAAAGTCATTGATCAATTAGTTCAAGGTCCACAGATGCCATAAAAAGTTGCAGATAGAAAAAATTTGGCGTGTCTAATTCGTCGCACGCGCCGTTCCGCAACTGCTGGAACGATAAGTTGTCACATAAAAACATTTGAGGTATTGTAACTAGAGACGGCACTGCAAAGCAAGCTTATGGGCACTACGTTGCGGCCCGTGGGATGCAAACGCCTGACTATAAAAGTCAAATTTATTGTGTTCAATCCTACTAATATTATAAACCGCGAAAGTTTGTTAGTATGGATGGATGTTTCTTACTCTTTCACGTAAAAACTACTGAATGGATTTAGATGAAATTCGACATACAGATAGTTTATAACCTGTATTAACACATAGGGTACTTATTATTTCGATATTCCCACGGGAACAGGAACCACGCGGGTGAAACCGCGAGCGTCCGTTAGTAAACTTATAAAATGAGTACCTTGAATAGTCCAAGACATCTTTTTTAACCTACCACCCATTTAGGACGTCATTTTTAGCTGTAGAGAAGAATTGACGCAGACTGCTCAGCTTTATACAGAAGTAACGAAATTTACAAAAAATAGTATGTCGTTACGAAATCATAATATGCAAATCATAAAATACAAAATCGCAATGAAAATTTGAACAATTATACTCTACCTACCCTATCTACATACAAAAGAATATCTAATAAAATTAAATAAAACAGTTATCCATTAATTTAAAACACACTGTATTACAGTATCGATTAAACCAATATATATAGTATAGGAAGTCGATCACTTGTGTGTTAAGTATTGTGGTAAAATAATAAACTATTTATGATTTATTTATTTATTTATTTTATTTAAATAGTAAAGTCTTACTAGTTATTTTTGTTTCATCGAAGCTTCAGGAGCTTTGTAGTAGTTATGGTCACATAACTACTACAAAGCTCCTTCCCCCACGCCTTACGCTTCGCCCGCTGTAATTTAACTGAGCACATTTTTTATATAGAAAGGCTGCTATAGTCATAATACCACAATGCATAAAAAACGTTAGCGGAACAATTTGGTGCAGCGATCGTGTCACGAAAATCACATTTTGGGCTCAGTTTCTGTGGCAACCGCTTACCTTAAGCGCATTTTCTAAGTCACGGTGGCGGTTAAGCTCTTGAAGATAATCAGATAAGACAATGGAAAGAAGTAGCTGTTTTAGAGCGCAGCAATCATCGATAAAATAATTGTGTAAATATGTATTCCTTTTTTAAAAACACAGAAATGTGAACTCACGTTTATTTTTACTGTTTTTATTGCTTCTAACTCAACATACTGTAAATAATGTTTCATATTAAAATAATTGCTGAAGCAAATAAATATATTTTTTCCACTTTATTACCTACTCTAAATATTTATTCGTCTCTTCCGCCCTTCTTCGTGCACCTGAACACTCGTATTCGGGTGTAAAAACTTAATTCAAAATAACAAATCAACGTGCTCCACCTAGATATATCAGGTAACGTATACGTTCGTTAGCTTGCACCTATAATATTTCATTGTAAAACAGATATTAACTGCAACGCCCTATGCACTATTTTGTCATGAAAAAATATAGATGCTAGGTAATCAAATAATCATTGACGTTAATTGACATTTCTGAATACGGATCGTTAGTATTCTACCTTTAATCAAAGAGTCCCATAATGCTTCAGTCAGACCTTTGCGTCTACATCAGCGCTGACTGCCACATTTCATCGCATAGTTCAAGGATCTGAACAAAGACAAGATAAATCTCTGAATGAATGGCCTGACGAGCGTGTTTACATGTTTCTTAGCAATTAGTGTCAGTATAAAGATCAGTGAACTTGCCACCGCAGAGGGCGTTAGCACTCCGTTAGTAGGTGAGTGAGAGCATGTAAGGTGTGCTGTGCTAATGGCTTTCACATGTGTTTTCTTTTGTTTTGATATTTTATGATTTTTCAATATACATAAAAAGTATAGTAGGACAATACAGTTTTCATACAAACATCGTAAGCCAGTTAACGTCCCACTGCTGGGATCAGGCCTTCTCACTTGGCAAATATAAGCAAATATGTAGCAATTATTCATTTAACTCTCACAGTCAAATGCCATAGGCAAGCCATTCTGACGGAGACGGCAAATAGCACGTTAGGGAATCGTGCAATTAACCCCCAAAACTTGTCCAATGAGCTTTTTAAGCTTTAACAACTGTGTAGTCTACGACAATAACCTGGGACAAATGCCTTCGAGAGTCTTCGAGATATTCTAATTTGGTCACCCATTCAGAGACCCGGCATTATAAAAGTTCAAACTCCATCTAGCCGTTGCGACGACGTCGATCTGCCTAAATTAATATGAGCAAATTTTCTTTGTTTAAATCTAGACCTACTTTTTGTATCAAAAGTCAATATAAGAAAACTAAATCACTTTCAACTTTGGTATCGATGCGTTATTATTTAATATTAATAATAATCTCCTGCATAAAAATAACTAACAATTTAGACACGTCATACTCGTACCTAGGTACATAATGATAGGATATGTGTAATTATTAAATACCTACGTCTTACCTTGAACTAACTATCAAATTAAAAACGTTGTTTTAATTATAAAAACGCGTAATAATTTCCTGTACTTTAGAGATAGTTTACAAAGTTATTAATAAAATATCTTAGTTGTGCCTAATTAAATTATATAAAATTTATAATCTCAATTTTTTTATCGAATGATTTAGTAAAAGCTTCTCAAAAGTAGATTTTGAGATAGCAGTATCGAAATAAAAAAAAATCATCATTATCGGCTGTGATAACAAAACTGTTTACATATAATTACGACTATTATCCCCGAAGGGTTAGTCAGAGACTAGGCAATGAGGACAGCAAAAGCAGTCTACTAATAGTCTACTTTTCACCAAATAGCGAATGCACATTCATGTGCTCAACGTGACAGGTGGTAAGCCCATCGCCGCTCTATGCTATTGGATGTGTTGTCAGTCTTTAGTCCGTTAGTCTCCTTTTACAGCACCCAGGGGAAGCGAGGCTACGCAATACGGTCTGCAACAACTCATTTAAATAAACATACACTCTTAATGGGGAAACGGTAAATATGTTGCCACTAAATATTAAACCTTAGTAATAACATTGAAATGCTCTGAAAAATTACAAGACCCTGTGCAGTTCAGAGTTTAAAAGATTTTCCGTAAAGGCGGTGACCGCAGTGACAAGGCTAAATAAATATTCAAAGTCATGTTGTTCCGAACGGCAGAAATGCAACACAAATAAAAAGCGGGCCAAATTGACGTAGCGTCATTAAAAAGTACTAAACGCTGTCAATCAAGGGGTTACTGGATATCCTTTTGACCTTATTCAAGGTACTTTTATTGGTGTATAAGGTCGTCGTATATTATTTCAGATGTACAAATGGTTTTTGAATTGAAGACATCAGTTGATAAAGGCACTATGTAACATTTAATAAAAAATACATTTTATTAACTGGATAAAGGCGTTATGTGAACTAAACCATACAAAGCAAATAATTGCAATGTTTTAATGTTTCTTTCAATACCAGTCTCATTCTTTGATTAGTATAATATATAAAAAAAAATACAGTATTATTAGCAAATTGCATGATAACTCAGAACATTTTATAAGTTACATAGTGCCTTTATCATCTGATGTCTTCAATTATTCTACTCGTTCTTTATTTCAATACCTGCAAAACCTACATTATGATGGGTTGAAAAACATCGTAGGTCAGGATCGTAGGAAATGGAAAGTTGTGGTCTTTGCCCACACTTCTGGGAAGCAGTGGGTAAAAAAGCCAAGTTAAGTTTAGCCTTGTTCTTTTTTTAAATTACTTTTAAGGCGAGTCCTTTCGAGTGCTTCTCTCTCGCTCTCTCGACGTACGACTGCCGTGCGATTCTCTAAGCTAAAGCCTTGATAGCTGCGGCTGCCGCAGCGCTGAGAAATGTCTCTGTCTCTTTCATATTCATAGAATTGGAAAGAGATAGCAGATCACAGCCATGCGCACAGCGTCTATGTGTCGGTTAGAGAATCGCATCGCCGCGAGGCGGCGCAAATAGGCGCGTTTTGTAGGTTTTATAAGTTTTTTGCTTTTAAAGACTTTCCAGGATTTAATGAATTAGCAGGTTCTCTATCATACTTCAAAATAAATATTTACATGTATAAACTATGTCAAAATTTTTAAAAAGATGTACGAAATCATCCGTTTTAGACTTTTATTTTGCCTGTTTTCGGGATTTTTTATAATCTAGTAAAGTATAGCTAATCGCGTAACAAATTAGCACATTCTTTAGGCAATATCCTTTAATGTATTACATATTTTTATAAGAGCGTAATTTAATAGTAAATACATAAACCATTTGATCTAGCAAAACAGTTTTGCCCGCATTTACCGGGGCAGCACCAATTTTGTAACAAAATTTTACTTACTTCCTATTGTAAGGTAAGACTTTAAACTATCGCGTTGCATTGCATTTAAACTGTTTTAATACTTCCTATTGTTTTTTAAAAAGTCGTATTTCCAATGTGACATCCAAAATAAAGTTTCAGCATTAAAAAAATTAACAAGTAACCGTGTCTCGTAGCGGTGAAAGAGTACTACCACCCCCTCTCTTCCCTTGGGTGTCGTAAAAGGCGACTAACGGACTAAAGACTACACATACATCCAACAGCATAGACCGGCGATGGGCTCACCACCTGTCACGTTGCATGTGCAGTCGTTATTTGGTGAAAAGTGGACTATGGTATAGGACTGCTTTTGCTGTCCTCATTGCCTAGTCTCTGACTAACCCTTCGGGGATAATAGTCGTGATTATATGTATGTATTAAAACAATACTATTCGCATCACACAGCAATTATTTTAGCGTAACATTTCGCGGAAGTATCATAACTTACTAGATTATTATCTTAACTGAAGCTAAAACCGTACATTTCATGAATTTAATTTTAAAAATGCTGTCGCAAACGTATGCCAGCTAAAAATGTAATCTCCCAAAATCTTTGCAACTTAATAAAGTGATTGCGACGAATCGGACCTTGATACGCGTAAACTTCATTCCCAGAGGTGCGAGCTATTGTTATTATGTTATATTAAAAAGATTATGTTAAACAATCGTTCACAGAGCCATGGTTGTAAAACACTTGTGCTATTACAATAGTTCACTGCGAATTCTCAGGGTCTTATGAAATGTATGCACTAGGTTGTTGCTACTTTTAAGTATCCAATCGTTGTTAAACCTATTTGGAGAACTATGAAATTATAATAACACTTTTAAAGTATGCTTTAAGTTTTGGTATAACCCCTTGAGGATTGTAAACCAGACACAATTGTAAATCAATTGTTTCGCGACCGCCGGCGGTCTAATGATGCTTGACCTATTAAGTTAGATTTATTTTGTTTGATCAGTGAGTAAAAATTTAACATTTTACTTGGTATGTCAGTGTGTAGGTTCGAATTCTACTGCAGGATATTTTTTACCAATTTTTTTCCATATTGTAAAGTTTTTGTTTCTTGACTAGACTTGACTACGTCACTTCACTAATTTGTATCTAAATTTTCATTATTTTTTTTAAATATTATAAAAGTAACACACTATATACTCATACATAAATAATACTACTATCTTGTTGCAATAGGAACAAACGCTTAACGTTGCAACGCAACCGGCAATAATCAACTCAAACAGTTGAGTAACAAACAAAAACTTCATGAAACATAATAGCAACTAACTGCTATGTTAATTTATTAAAGTGTACTTTTACGTTCTATTTCTCGCATTAACCTTGTCCGAAGTTAGACACGTCAGTCGACCGTGTTGAACGAATAAATTAAAAGAAAAACTTAATTTTCTTATGTTTTAACGCACCTTCAATTGTTATTTGTTACACTAATAACGCTGTGTAATTTTGATTACTTTTGGGCCACTCCGTATTTTGGGGTCGAATTGTTTTTTAAATGCTTAAATGCTTTAATAGTAGTTTAAACGGTTTATAAACTTTCTGGCTAGGGGCTTATCTTCACACCTTATTATAACATGCAGTAGCATACAGTTAACAAGTAAACCAGTGTCTCTTTAGTAGCTCAATCGATCGGTTTAACAGTTGTTCTGATTATGTCCTTTCTCAAGCAGTCGGTTTAAAAGTGTTGCAAATTGTTAACTATATCATCATCATCATCAGCCTATAAACGTCCCACTGCTGGGCACAGGCTTTCCACGTGGACAATAGCACGTGGGGATATTGGGCCATAACCCACCACGCTGGCCCAATGCGGGTTGGTGGGTTATGTTATTAGGGTTATGCTATATATAGCGTTGAAATACAAGTGTTGTAAACTCTCATTTACGATAAGTTACAATAAGACCAAAAGTGGAAGCGCACTTCCTCTAACCCTCAACTTCTGAGATGCTTAGGTATTCCTTTCTTATCTCAACTGTCGTGTGAAGAGATAAGAAAGGAATATGTTAAGATATGAAGTGTAAAGCCACGCAGATTTTTGTGTCTAAAACCAGTTATCTATCTACATTATAAAAAATAATACTTTCTTCACATTTATTACCATGTTTCACAAGTTACACTAGTACCGCTTCCTATTACTACCGCCGATGCACTTCGCAACTTCCAAGTTGCCCAACAAGCAACGTTATCTTCTAACGTTGCATTAAAAATAGCAACATGCCTTTTTAATCTAGTTAACGTTATCGTACTGCATATCGATCCATCAAAGCATAACGTTCTGATGTAAACTATGACCTACTGTTGCATGCAGCCTTGGGTTTGGAGACTCACGGCGTCAACAATGGTGCAGAAGTCAGTCTAAACTTTAATCGGGATACACACAGTTGTGTAGATTAGTCAACTAAAATTTATAAACATTAATGTAATTTATATAAATTGCAGTTGTAGTTGGTAGTTGATAGAATTATCTACTGCTCATTGATATCTTAGCGCTCAACTGCATGAACAATAAAGAGCACTGTACATTCTAACTGGAATCAAACTAGAATGTAGACTAGTTTGAATTTGACCTTTTCCATGTGTATTGTATTATATAATACCAGATAACATGTGTGTAACTTAAACTAGAACACAGCTTAGAGTTTTACCTTTTTGACTTAATTTTTTTATGATCGATTATGCCTAAGTGGTAAACAAAAATATGTCACCTTTATATTCCTAAGCATCTTGCGAAATACCATGCAAATGAGCTGACACAAATAGTTCAAAGGTTTTACTAAATAGAGATACGTAGTTTAAGGCTGTTGCGAGAATTCCATGACCGTATGTTGCAACTTCAATTGGAATAACTCTACCTTACCTACGATGAAGGCGTGGCCGCCTTGACTTTATGACTATAAAAAAAACTATTTTTTGAGGTCGATGGATATTCCGTGTCACGATTAAAGCGGTAATTTCGTATTATCTTTCAAAAAATCATAGTAATACTTAATTAAACTTCTAGGTGGAGGCGTTTCAAATGACTTCTTTGCCAAAAGCGTGATGCAATCTTTAATTATTACCATAGTGTCGCTACATGATTAATGAAAATGATAGTTAAAACTATTGTTACATGATTAATTAAATAGTTAAAATATTAGTTTAAAGCTCGATGGCGCAGGGTTTTGTGCTTGAGCTATTGCCAATTTAAACAATTTGCGCGTTGCCGAATCAGCAGACGGGAAACCAAATTAAAATATCTTAAATCTCTTCCGTGCTTTGGAAGAGAAGTTTTGCCGTTGCTGCCTGTTGTTCTCGTAAGATGACAGGCGATTCCGCAAGGAATTCACGCTTTTGTATACGGGCTGAGGAGCCTCAACAAAATTATTGTATTTTCTGTAATTTCGGCAGTACTGCACTGAAATTTTTAGTAGATAACCTACAAAATACCTACTAAATCATACTAAATTTTCAAAAATGTAACTTCGTTACTTTCCGAGTTCTAGGATGGCTCCTCAATCCATACTGTTTGATTAGCGAGCCACTTTTATATTGATGTACCTTAGAAAGTATTATTCCTACTACAAATTCCAGGATTTGTCCTACAAAATTATTTTCTATACTACTAATTGATGGTATAATTTTCCTTTAAAAATCAGGGATGGCTCCTCAATCCAGATGTTCATTAATGTAATCGAGAGTATTTGGATCCCTTTGGCCATGCATTGCATTTAACCGGTTCTGTGGTCTAGCCGACGACCTCCTCGACGACTTCCTTGGTCGAGTGGTTTGTACACCGGTTTTCATGGTGTCGCCATCTCAGAGGTCCCGGGTTCGATCCCCGGTCAGGTCAATTCAGAAATTATGGTTTTCTAAATTGTCTCGGGTCTGGGTGTTTTCTATTATAATAAGTATGTATTTAAGTATTTTATGTATGTTTATCCGTTGTCTAGTAACCATTTAATGTGTTTCATAACGAAGCTTCTCTTGGGCTAGATAATTGGTTGCGAGTGTAGGAAAGTTTATTTATTTATTTATTTATTTGTTTATTTATTTATTTAGTGGCTAAGGCTCGTATTCCAAAACCAAACTCAAACTCAAATCTCTGCTTAAGTACAGTTAGAAAGGGATGGTGCTATTCAACGCATATATCGCCATCCCTTTCTAACTTTATTCAAGCATGGATTCTATTTTGAGCTTGATTTTAGAATACGAGCCTATAAGTCACCGGTCTTAAACCCTGAGTTCCCGGGCTCAATTCCCAGTGGGAGGTACGTCTTTGTGTTCTTGATTGATTGGTGGTAGGTCTTCTTAAGTCCACCTGGCTAGCTACCGCCAGCTAATGTAATGTTTGGCGCCTTAGTAACAATGTACATTTTTTTTTATATTGGAACTCACTGGCCGGGCGAAACACAACAGCACCAAGTGCCATTATTTCACGCCGGATATTCGTGAGACGGTGGTACTACCCCGGGCGAACCGGCCCAATGCGTGCTGCAACGCAGCGTGGCTCTACCACTCAGTTAGTGTCACTCATTTAGCACCACCCAGGGGTCACGTGTAGGGTCTCAAGGGTAAACCTACGGACGCGAGTAACTTTAACCCCCAAAAACATTGTTCTGTTTTGACAGTTTAGAGATATCCGTTAGGGCTCTAACACACGAGCAGCAGTTTGCTGGCGACATACGTAACTGCAGTCGACGTTATCAGTCGGCGGCTGCGATGCAGCTGGCGACATACATAACTGCAGTCGACGTTATCAGTCAGCGGCTGCGATGCAGCTGTCGACATGTCTTCGGAAAACTTTCAGCATGTCGTCGACAAGCTGTCAACAACTGCTTGCCGCAGGCAGGTCGACAGCTACCAAACGCCGTCACCTGTCGGCAGCTAGCTGTCGACCTGCCTACGGCAAGCAGTTGAAACGTGTCGACAGCTAGCCACTGGCTCCTAACGTCGACTGCAGTTACATACGTCGACAGCAAACTGCTGCTCGTGTGTAGAAACCCTTAAATGGAACTCACAGTACGGTACTCATATTAATGCAATCCAACGTGTACAAAATCAATTATTAAAATAACTAAAAACACTTTAAAAACTGTTTGAAGCCTCTGGATAACCGTAGATCAGTTCGGGATCAACTTTTTCTTTATTATAAAATTTTCTTTAATATAAAATAAAAGTTAACCAGGTTGATTCTCCTTGTTTGCTAAGTCGCATTTCATGACATTGTTCTAAACTAAACGCACACTCACCTAACTCTTTTAGAATCATATTTTGTAAAACAAACTAGATTCCTTGTTCGCGCATGTAGCAACTAGGTATAGTAAAAATTTAAGGACATTGATATATTTTATGAGAAACTTGGTTCATTTAAAAGAAAAGTTGAAATGAAGTCTATAACTCCATAGCGATATACTGTATCAATGTTTTCTGTTTTAGTATAGAAACAGTTGTTTTAAATTGCTTCTTGATAGTCTGCTACACTTAAATGGAAACTGTATTTATTTATTTGTTTTATTTATTTATTTAGGTAACAAACAGTCATATACAATAATTGATAAGAGTATGTTTACAGCAAGACCTATAGTACCATAAAATTAACACAAACATTAAATGGAGTTGTGCGATAAGCGACGGCATAACAATTTTTTATTTTTTTTTCCCTTTTAATGCAAATCTTTACGATAAATAAAGAAACAAAATGAGAACACACAGAACCTACATCAGCATTTAAAACAACAGTTCACCCACACTCCTCTTGAAACCAAAAAGCGAATTTGAGAAAAAATCTACCTCATTTAAGCATTTATTACAGAGGCATGCACGCATGCATGGCATGTACTGTTAGTTACCTTGTCATAATATGTCAAAGAAGCTGCATGTTTCCTTTAAGAAATAAATAAATAAGATAGCCAGTCCCTCAGTGTTTGAGAGTTCCGGGTAAAAATTGAACGACTTTCGGCTGCTGATAAGAACCCCCCAGAAGCAGTGTGCCAGATGATGATGATGTTTAAGTATCGAATGGGCATCGTGATATTTTTACATAACATAGTCTTTTACATCATATCGTATGTCGTCATATAAAACCGTCCAAAGGACCAACATTTAAATTCAGCTTCGCGCCGAAGTTGGTTGATAACCGTATTAAGATGAGCATTTACGTCACCGACAGACAGCCCTCAGCGGATATTGCACCACGCTGTGTCGCCAAAAGCAATTGGTCGAGAAGAATTGATCTTGCGAAAATGTGGTTTGGTTTATAAAATTTATATGAAATATTTGTAACGTTCTCTCTTAATGGGTTACCTAACAATACCGATTTTCGTTTCCAAAAGCTTGAGCTTGTACGTCTTTATTATTAGTAGACCACTACATACATACAAATTCAGAGTCAAATGCTTTATACAATACTAGCGGCCGCTCGCGGTTTCACCCGCGTGGTACCCGTTCCTGTGAGAATATCGGGATAAAAAGTATCCTATATGTTAATCCAGGTTATAAACTATCTGTATGCCGAATTTCTGATCTGTAGTAGTTTTTACTTGAAAGAGTAACAAACATCCATCCATACTTACAAACTTTCGCGTTTATAATATTAGTAGGATAAACCTTTACAGGTACTTATTGACGTCAAAAAATATGTATATATGAAAAAAAATATGGACTTAAAAAAAGTAATTTTAAATCACAAAATAATTAAGTAATGATTTTTTTTCTCACCAAAATAATCTCAAACATATAAAACAAATATAATTTTTATTAGTTAGCCAGTGTCATTAGCTACCGTTTGCCATTTTTTTCATGTTTCTCCGACGACTGAAACCTTCGATATCGCATAAAGTAAAAATGATCATAAATTATAGGGGGACAGGGTTGGACCCCCCCATATTATTTTTTTTGTCGCTGAATTTAGATGTAGTACTTAGCCTTAACGGGTTAGAAGTATCACCCCTATCACATTGTATACATACATCACGGCCGCTTCCCCGATGGGTGGGCAGAGACCACTGATTTCCATTTGTTCTGATCCTGACACATCCTTTGCTTCACTCACTCTCATAACATTCTTCATACATGCTCCTCGGTTTAGGGTACTCTTGACCTGACATTTAACGAGAACGTCACCGATAGACCACTAATAGGTAACTATTAAGACACGAGTAAAAGACTGAATCGTAAATATATACTTTTTTAATATATAAGAAGGAGGCAAACGAGCAGGCGGGTCACCTGATGGTGAGCAATCACCGCCGCCCATGGACACCCGCAAAACCAGAGGCGTCGCAGATGCGTTGCCGACCTTTAAGAAAGGAATAGGGTTAAGGAAGGAATAGAAACTGTGAGATGGAGGGGGAAAGGGGCCTCCGGAACTCCCACTGGCCGGACGAAACACAACAGCACCAAGTACCATTATTTCACGCCGGATATTCGTGAGAGGGTGGTATTACATACATATAATCACGACTATTATCCCATAAGGATATTATCCTATATTTCGTTAGTCAGAGACTAGGCAACGAGGACCGCAAAAGCAGTCCTCTGCCATAGTCCACTTTTCACCAAATAGCGACTGCACATATGCTCAGCGTGACAGGTGGTGAGCCCATTGCCACTCTATGCTGTTGGATGTATGTGCAGTCTTTAGTCCGTTCTTCTTTCACCGCTACGCAACATGGTTATCACGGATCGTTAATAAAAAGTAATAGCTTTCGACTTTATGATCTTGCCTACTTAGTATAGGGTAAGGGTCACCCAAACCAACATTTCTACCACCCGCTGTACCACACATCATCATCATCATTTCTGCGGTTTCAGCTATGTGAAGGCGGCTCAATCATCTATTGGGTGTAGTAAAAGGCGACTAACAACTTGAAGCTCATACGTCCAACTGCATAAAGCGGCGACGGCTTCCTGTCACGCTGAGCACTGTGCAGTTATTATTTGGTGAAAAGTGGACTATGGCAGAGGACTGCTTTTGCAGTCCTCCTTGCCTAGTCTTTGACTAACACTTTGGGTACAATTGTCGTGAGTGTATGGTGGTGCCCCAAGACACGGTCACCAGAGCAGACATTGGATTTTTCGCTTCCGTCATCCAATTTGTACACTCCCGGAGAATCTAGTGATGTACCCAGACAAGCTTGCGTGATAAGAATCAGGCCTAAGAAAACCTCTGGAGATTATTCAGTCACTTCGGGCCAGTGCACATGAGATTTTTGTCACTAATTGACCCGAAAAACCTTCTTGAAAAGCTCTTTTTTTTAAAGGTCTCACGCCAACATCTGCATTATTTTTAAAGTTACTTATTATATAACTGTATTGTTAGGATTAGCTTCATTTCTATGAGGTTTTTATGAGGTTGTCGGCACTTGCATAATTCATAAGCTATGACTAAGAAAACGTTTTAGTACCTATTTTTGCAATTAAAAACCGCAATTATTCATATTAAAGATAATTATCACGACTCAGTGGTTTAAACATCTGCGATTGTGCTATTATGAACTATTATTTCAAGCAATAAAATACATGTTCACCTTAGCGACTACCACGGTACTTGACCATGGTCAATGTTCAGCTGGCGGTTCTTCGTCGCTATCTCTGAGATCCTGGATTCAATTCACGACAGATATTGACTCATAATATCTATCTTAGGTGTCTATGTATCAGCAGGTATGTAAGTATTTATGTATGTTACTCCGTTATCTAGTTAACAAATTAACAGGTTTCAATTAAGAAACTTATGATAGATGATAGTTGGTGTAAGAGTGGGACGGTTACATATTTAATTTATTATAACTATAATATTTAATAATACTAACCATTGCATTATTAATTAGGTCGAAGTTTATTATCAGCCCCAAAGAATAGAATGTTTGTACTTACGAATTTGCTTTTGGGTGGTGGCACAGGCTCTCCGCTGGCTTCTGCCTTCATGCGCGCCAATTCCAGTTCTTCCAGCTTCTTCTTTTCCTTTTCCGCTTCTTTCCTAGCTTTCTTCTCTTGCTCTCGTTCTATATAATAATAATAATAAATGTATTTATTTCACAAAAACAATTAGGTTCGTAACATTTGACAACGATAATTGAACAATATTAAACATTGTTATATAGCTGCTGGTACTTATGTTAGGAAACCCTGCGCTATAAATACCAGCGACCTTCCGTGTTACAGCTTAACAGATAGGTAGTAAGTAGTTCACAAAATTATGCTAATACTAAGTTGAATACTATCCTTCTGGATTTTTAACACTATTAAGCTGTAATATTCATAATTCGTATAGTTATGCAGTAAATAATCAATTAAGTTTTGTAAATAGTTTAAACATGATTATTTTTTTGGTTAACAATTTAGATATTAGTAATAAAGAAACTAAAATATGTGCTAAACAAGTGTGCGTGTGGGTGTGTGTGTGTATGTGTGTGTGTGTGTGTGTGTGTGTGTGTGTGTGTGTGTGTGTGTGTGTGTGTGTGTGTAAATATGGCTATGGCTTTTTGTTTGTCATATTCTCCAGACCTGGTAAATTTAAAAAGTGATTTTTTTAACCGTATCGCGTAGCGGTGGAAGAATACCACCACCCCCTCTCTTTTCTTGGGTATCGTAAAAGGCAACTAACGGACTAAAGACTGCACATACATCCAAAAACACAGAGCGGCAATGGGCTCACCACCTGCTAACTCGCTATTTGGCGAAAAGTGGACTATGTTAGAGCACTGCTTTTGCTGTCCTCATCGCCTAGTCTCTCACTAACCCTTCGGGGATAATAGTCGTGATTATAATTACAATTATATGAATGTATAAAGTGCATGTAATAGAGTTATTCTCGACACTAAGGTGCACGCAATGAAATAGGTACTACCGATATTTGCAACCGGACGTGCGATTCGTAACATAACGAAGCGATTGTCCGATTTCCCTAGCACCCCTGACCTTTTGCGAGTTCACTGATTATATTACAATTGATGACTCCATTATGATGGAAAGGTTTTATTTAACCTCCACAAAAAGTCTTAACACGTAACTGTCGTGTATTGATCGCCGTTAGTAGCTTTGTGATTTGAGAAATGTCTGTTAAACATTGATGTTTTATGTGTTGACCCTACTACAAGCACAGAATGCGCTTTCGTTAGGCTTTGACCAATGACAGTTACAACGTATACGCAAAATAATTGTGGTAAGTTCGTGTTACGGGTGAAAATATTTACAATTCTTCAATTATAAATGGAACAGCAAGTCTTTAAATAGTATATTTTAAATTCTTTAAATTTTAAATTCAATTTAAAAATCAATAGCACAATCATGTTTTGCCGAAATAAAATGGCACGCTAATATTCATATATCCATCATTCATTACAATATAATACAACTAATACATATCTAACTTATAATTTAAATTTTATGACATTTAGTATTAAGCAATTTTGACATGTAGGTATATTTCTCCTTCGTCTATTTCATATTATCATACGTTTAAATACATAGTATACATAAATACAAGTCATACTCTCTTACTCGTATCTTACTATAAAAATATGTATAAAACAGATTCTCGCGCTTTTTCTATAATAGGTACTTTAGACAGAGACACAACATCAACACGTATTGAACTTTAAATATAATTTTGTAGTAATGCCTTAAAAAACATTTTACCACTCCGAAAAACCAGCATAAAACTCTACGCATAAAGTCATTTAAAATAAAAGTTCTACCTAAAATATAAACATCTATTTACAATACCATTATTGTTAGCTAATTTTTATCTACACATAATAATCAATACAAAACAACCGAAATTATGAACTAACTAATGAATCTCATCGTAATATTATATTCGCAACGCAACGCAGACGCAGGCCTTTGCCCTCTGTCACCGCATTCGGGTCTCGGATAACATTAGCACACATTCATTCAATTAACACCATTATTTGTTATGTAACTGCTCGATTTTCGTACTATACAACTTTAGAATATCTGATATTTCACGATAAAAATGGTAATTATGTTCTCTTTGTCCAATATTGGTATTATGACTAGAGATGTGACGATACGTTCAGCCGATAGTCGATAAATTATAAATACGATTGCTATCTTAGGATGACAACACACCCCTTCTAAAGAACGGAGCTCTAGATATTTAAATTTAATTGAGCGTTGGAAAAGTTACATCGCCACCCGATCGCCTTTTGCCAACAAGCAGTAAAATAAAGCAATTTACTACAAACATAATTAATACCAATCGTTGTAATCATCAACTAAATAAGTAATATTTTATAGAAAATAAAGTATAATTAATTCCTTATTGCTACCCGGTTGTAGTTGTTAAAAGAAGTAGTAAAATACAAAATGGTGAAACAAGATGTTAATCATGCACATTTCTCTTCCTAACATTAAATTATTCTTATTGGCTTAAACGGAAAAACGTGGGACGGGCTCACTTCCTACGCAAGCTTCCGTGAGACAATCCGCAGAAGGTAATAACCCTGGTACTATTTTATGTAATCTTGTCGATTTCTAATACATTGGAATTTGTGACTTTATAAACCTTCACCTAATTAAGATATAAATTAAATGTTATTCACGTCTCATCATCATCTGACCATAAACATCCCACTGCTGGGCAAAGCTTATTCCCACATGGCCTTTCTCTCGAGGCAAAAACCGTACCTAAATGCTGGAAGCTTGCTAATGTGCAGCCAGTACCCAAAAAAGGAAGTCGTGCCGACCCATGCAACTACCGACCGATCGCCATCACTTCCATACTCTGTAAGGTCATGGAAAGAGTTCTAAACTGTAAGTTGCTCTCATACCTAGAAGTTAATGACCTCCTCAGTGACCGTCAATATGGGTTTCGCCGAAGACGATCGACTGGGGATCTTCTAGTTTATCTGACGCACTACTGGGGTGAGGCCCTCGAGATGCACGGCGAAGCACTCGCTGTATCACTTGACATCTCAAAGGCTTTTGACAGGGTCTGGCACGCAAGTCTACTGCACAAGCTTCCAGCGTATGGTATCCCCGCTGACTTTTGTAGTTGGATAGCTGATTTCCTGACGGAACGGTCGATCAGAGTAGTCATCGATGGCTGCTCCTCTGACTCAGTGGCTATTGATGCCGGAGTTCCTCAGGGGTCTGTTCTCTCTGCGACGCTTTTCCTGTTGCACATCAATGACCTGTTGATACCGGGAGTTGTTGGGTATGCAGATGACAGTACTGTCGTAGAGAGATTCCTTTCGGATGCAAAAGCTAGTGGTGATGACGTGATGTTGATGAGAGAGGCCATGGTTGAGCGAACGAACCAGACATTAATTCACGTTTGCCAGTGGGGTGACAGTAACCTGGTAAATTTCAACGCCACCAAAACGCAAGCGTGTTTATTCACCGCTAAAAGGAGTCCCTTTAACCTGACTCCTACTTTTCGGGGTGCATCTGTGCCTGTTACCGATAGTCTCGTCCTTCTGGGCATGGAGTTGTCTTCAGACCTCAACTTCGGCACCAGCATCGAGTCCAAGGCACAAACTGCAGCTAAAAAGCTGGGCGTCTTAAATAGAGTCAAGCGATATTTCATGCCGGGACAGCTTTTAACTCTCTATAAAGCTCAAGTCCGATCTTGCATGGAATATTGCAGTCACCTGTGGGACGGCTCAGCTAAATACCAACTAGCTGCACTGGACACGATTCAACGCAGAGCTGAGAGGCTAATTGGCGACAAAGAACTAGTGAAGAGCAAATTTCACACCCTAGCTCACCGCCGCAAAGTTGCCTGTCTGTCGGTCTTTTACAGACTGTACTTCGGAGAGTGTGCTCTGGAGCTGCACGAGCTCATACCGCCATCCCCCTTCTTCCATCGGACATCCAGGCGCACTGCGGGCTACCACCCTTTCTTGGTGGATATTCCTAAATGTCGCACAAAGCGTTACTCAACATCTTTTATACTGCGTACAGCAAAGGAGTGGAACTCCCTCCCTGCGTCTGTGTTTCCGAGTACATATAACCCGTCCATCTTCAAAGTAAGAGTAAATAGGCACCTTCTGGGTAAACTCGCACCATCATAGATCCTGTCTTAGCCCCTGGGCTTGATTGGGATCAAGAGCAAACCCATACCTAGTAAAAAAAAAAAAAAAAGCACCTGGTGAGATTGGGCCTTAAAGTCCTTAAAGGCCCAAAAGTTGACTTGTCAATTTCTAACTTAATGTGACTTAGTGTGAAATTCATTTTAGACTAAACGACAAGCGTTTGGTGGAGGCTTGTATAAATCAGCCTAGTTTTTAATATATTTAATCGTAATCTGTCACTAAAACTTGAAAAACATTTATAATATTCTAGTTCTTACCTTCAGTATTTCCTCTCATAACAACAATAATAATAATAACAAACTTTATAACCCTCAAACAAAAATATACTTAATCAGTTAATAAAAGGAGAAACATCAAAGAGAATTGGAGACATACGGTCTATGACTTAGTGATTGCATAGGAGACACGCAAACCCTTTT
The DNA here is from genome assembly GCA_963921215.1 of Scoparia ambigualis. Lineage (NCBI taxonomy): Eukaryota > Metazoa > Arthropoda > Insecta > Lepidoptera > Crambidae > Scoparia > Scoparia ambigualis. The sequence goes on along the minus strand of OY992522.1, from coordinate 22,417,983 downwards.
ATTCTTCCATATCCATAAATTTTGTTTAAGACGAACTAACCTATCTTCATATCTAGATCATATGATAACACCGATAATAGTTACAAATTCTTGAACGTCAAACACTAGTAACCAGCGGAACAGGTTTAAAAATGTGTTAATCGCACTGTCGCGTCACTATTCCTCGTACCGCTAACCGCTATCACTTGCAGCGAGCAACTTGTTGCAACCAAACCAATGTTTACAAACACAACTTGTCCTTGAACGCTGGATAGCTTGTTCCGTTCAAACGTTATATTTATTTATGAGTACTACGAGTTAACGGATATACAGCGGAAAGCGGATAGCAATCAGGTCAGCGGAACCCCGGGTTCGAATCTCACAAGGGCTTCGGTGTTTTAGTTTATTTTAAGTTTAATTTTAAGCAATTAAACTTTGGTCATCGTCAATGATTTATCATCATCAGCCTATAAAGCCCCACTTTTGAGCACAGACCTTCCTACATGGACGACGACGGTAGATTTTTACCTCACGTGGTGATTGAGCCAATCCACCACGCTGACTGGCCCAACTCGGGTTGTTTTATTTTAATGTGACACGACTTATTGTCTACGTCCTGCTTGATGGTAAGCAGCCGATGCAGTCCAAAATAACGAGAGCGCTCCTCACCGTAGAACAAGCACGGTAACAAGAGCACCCATTCATGAGGGCCTGCATAAATGCCGTTTCACGACCCGTTTAAAAGACCCGGGACTGTAGGAGCTGGGAAACACATACGCCGGCAGAGAATTCCAAAGCCGAATGGTCTTGCAGAGGAACGACTTTCCAAATTTTTTGGTACGAGTGCTGATAGTCACAGTATGATTGTGGTTCCTAAAACCAGCACGTGTAGTCCGGGACAGAAAAGGAGAGGGCGGGATTAGATCAAAAAGTTCTTCAGAACACTCTCCTTTGTAATGTCGGTAGAAGACACTGAGAGAAGTAATGTCTCTACGCAGCTGGAGGTCCTTTTTTTTTTTTTTTATAAAAGAGTGAGGCAAACGAGCAGGCGGGTCACCTGATGGAGAGTAATCACCGCCGCCCATGGACACCCGCAAAACCAGAGGAATCGCAGACGCGTTGCCGGCCTTAAGGGAGGAATAGGTTTAAGGAAGGAATAGGAATTGGGAGGAGGGGGGGGGGGGGGAAAGGCCTCCGGAACCCTCACTGGTCGGACGAAACACAACAGCACCAAGTGCCATTATTTCACGCCGAATATTAGTGAGAGGGTGGTATTACGCCGGGCGAGCCGGCCCAATGTGTGCTGCAACGCAGCGTGGCTCTACCACTCAGTTGGTGTCACTCATTTAGCACCACCCAGGGATCACGTGTAGGGTCTCAAGGGTAAACCTACGGACGCGAGCAACTTTGACCCCCTCAAGAGAGGCTGTAACCTCAGCATCTCCAATAATGCGTACCGCCTTTGCAGTCTATCAAGTGCATCGAGGAGGTATTTAGCGGAGCCGTCCCATAGATGGGAACAATACTCCATACTCGATCGCACCTGAGTGTTGTACAGCAAACAACGCTGCTCGGGAGTGAAAAACCGCCTCACCCTATTGAGAATACCCAACTTACGGGAGGCAGTTAAAATAACACTATCGATGTATCATTTTGGATTCAGTTCCTGGCCGATGTCCATGCCGAGAATTCTGAGGTCTCCTGAAATGGCTAAAGGAGAGTACTGAAGAGAGGGAGGAGTAAGTAAGAGATTTAGGTATCTTAAACGAAAGCGCAAACCTGGGTTTTTCTGGCATTAAACTCAACCAGGTTTTCAGATCCCCACTTAGAGACACGATCGAGAGTCAGGTTCAGTATGGCAACCAGTCCTTGCCTTTTTACTACGATATCAGCTTGCTTTGCCACAGGATGTCCTATGTACCGCTCATGCACCGTACTGTCATCCACAAAACAATAAATATTGCCCAAGGACAACATGACATTGATATGCAGAAGAAATAGAGTAGGTGAGAGCACAGAGCCCCGCGGCACTCCGGCATTGACTTTGTAGAACTAGGAGGAACTACCCTCACAAAGGACACGAATCCTCCGCTCTTCTAAAAAGTTTGCAATCTCCAAAAAAATCTAAAATGTCTGTCAAGGTTGGGTAAACATTGGCGATGGGTATTAAATATTGCTTTAAATTTTATTGAAGTTCTTTGTATCAAAACGAAAAGCTCTTAAATATTAGCAATAAAACACTGACGATAACAACCTGACAACTTGCTTTCTTTATTTTTGTAATCTGCAAAGCACGTTAACGAATTGTACGTGGAGTGTAGCAACTATAATAATGTTAAATAACATCAAAATGCCAACATTGTTCATGTAACAACAATTAAAGAGCACCGGCACGCCCAATCAATATGTTTCCACGTGGTTCGTGTGAAAACCTTTGTAAGGGTTAGAAGGTTACTCTACCTGTGAAATTTTACGTAACTTATTGTACGCAGCAAAATGTACTCTAAACATATCGGGTTAGAGTAAAACCTTGCGTATGCTTTATGTCAACTTAATCATGCTGTTTACAGTAGGTACACATTTCTTTGTGTGACCCCTTGACATGACTCACATTCACAGTCCATGACGAATTTTTATAGACAGATGCATTTTTAGTGTAGGTAACCCTATAGTAGAGTTCACAACAATTATATTTGGACATCTATATTAAGCATCGTCAAGCATCACGTTTGTTCCCATTGCGCTTACACTACAAGTTGATGATTGAAATGAAACGTGATAGCTCTTACGTCATATATCTCTTCCGTAGATAGTAGGGTCAGATCGTATAAAACCTAAGAAGTTGTTTTCAAAGATTTTGTTTTTTTATTATTATTTTTTATTGGCAACGGGTAAGCGCTTGGCTTTCATCTCACCTGATGGTAAGTGACGATAAGGCCGAAGTTGGAAGCGCGCTTCACCCGGAATCCTCAACCACTGAGGAACTGGCTATATTATCTCAAACTGCCGGAACACAACAATGCTATAAACATCGTTGTTATGGCGACAGACTTAGGCTCGTATTCTAAAACCAAACTCACACTCATATCTCTGCTTGAGTACAGTTAGAAAGGGATGGTGCTATTAATCGCATATATCGCCATCCCTTTCTAACTGTACTCAAGCAGAGATATGAGTGTGAGTTTGGTTTTAGAATACGAGCCTTAGATAAGATGGTGGTAGCTAGCCAGGCGGACTTAACAGCCCTACCACCAACCAAACCGAGCACACAAAGATGTACCCCCCGCTGGGAATCGAACCCGGGACCTCTGGCTCTGAAACCGGTAGCTTAGCCACTAGACCACAGAGGTGGTTAAAATTAATCTAAATTAATCTATAGCCTAAGCACTTGGTCTTCATCTTAGCGTCTCATCGTCATGATAAGGCCACATGAAACGAAGTTGTACCCGGATTCCTAAATTACTGAGGAACTGGCTATCTTGTGGTTTTAAGAACTTTATTTTCGCATAAACTAATTACATGTTTACTAACTGAGAAAATAAAACATTTTTTAAACTTATCTTTTACTTTGGAACACAACAATGCTACTGACATTGATGTTATGGCGACATACTAGCTACCACCTTTTTGTATAAGTATGTCGGAGGACGGCGGCAACAGGCGGCGGCGACAGGCGGACTTAAGGCTAGGTGTTAGTGAAAAATTAAAATAACACGTTCTTAGAATTACTTTTTGAAGTAGTTAACAGTAAAATTAAAATCTGCTAAAATTATGAAATATTGTTGAGGCTTTATTCTGTGAAATAGACCCGATGGAAACACGATTTGATAAAGTTAGCTCGATAGAATAAATTCACAAAGTTACACATTTTTGTGTCATTTTATCTTCTTTTTCCGGTTTTATTCTTAAAATAAGTGATTTGATATTATGAGTAATTTACCAAAATGAAGTTCATAGATACTCGTAACTTGAGGAATTATAACCGATCGTTTTTTATTTAATACATCAATAATTTTTTTTAAATATAAAACGCGATTATTCGCGCCGCTTCGCTGTTATACCCGTCCCTTACCGTCGTACCGTCGAGAGAGCGAGAGAGAAGCGCTCGAAATTCCTCCCCTTAACACAAATCTTCAAATAATAATTGCTTATATGAAAAAATACTACAGTTTCAGTGTCTACTTTTGAGTATTCGTGTTGTTTAATTTACATAGCTTTATCACATGCTTTATGATGCAAGTTACATAACAATCATTATATATACATACATAACCTTACTGATCATTATTGTTTTTAATGCGAATATTAAACTCGTGACCGTTCAAAAAGAAGTTTCACTCGTTAGAACTCGTCGGCTACAGATCGGTATCGCTCGCCAGATGGTTATTCTTGACGACAGCCGTGGGTTTTCATTCGATTGCTTTCTGTCTGTCTGTTTGATGTCTTATCTCTTTGTTTGGTGTCTACACACCTGAACAGAATTGTATATTGGTTGAGTTAAGAGTTATATCTTTGATTTCTTATATAACAATGTTTCACTATATTTTATGTAATAATTTAAAATGTGGTTGTCATTTTTAAGTGTATGTTTCAAACGCGTAATTCCGCGTGAGCATTCTTATTGAACGAATTATACCATTTAGGAACAAAAGTTTAACGATACAAAACAGCATAAAGATTATGTTACAAATACATTGTTACATGACAATTTAAAACAAACTCCCTGCCACAATATCTAATGAAGAAAATGACAAGATATTTAAAAACCGTTTGAAGGAAATTTTAATAAATAAATGTTATTATAACAATCTAGCGTACGTAAATGATAAAAAAAATAGAAACCTTTACCTAATTAAAGTAATTTTATTTAATAAATCGCCCTCCTCCCCTCTTCCAACTGCAGTGCCCGACAGGGTCCATGGTGTACTTAAAATTCTTATAACACCTTTCTGTAACACATGGATAGCAATAAATAATTTGAGTATTGAGTATTGATGTTTACGTTTATTGTCCAACATAATACTAGTGCTAAAGATTAATTTCATCAATAACATATATTTTTTTTATTTCTTCCTGTGTTTTATTAAATGCGTGGTCAAAAGTGTTAAGCCACATTTCTTGTTTGCCAGTACACTGCATATACCACTAACGCATAACGACCTGTAATAGCGCACCTCAGATAATTATATCCTAGTTTAAATATGATATAACACACTGTAAGTGCTCTCTTCTAACGTCTCGGAAGCTTTACTGGTAAAGCACCCGATTTGTGAAAGGATTCAAGTCCCGCCTGGGGCAATGTTTAAAATACTTTGTCTCAAAAAAATGGAAGGTGTTGGTTTTTTAAACTGAGTTGAGTTAAACTTTTTTAGGGGCAGTCGTTCCAAAACTAGACAAGTTTAACCTAATCATTGGTGTAGTTGCCAAGCCACCGGTCTTACACCCAGAGGTCCTGGGTTCAATTCTCAAGGGAGGGATACATATTTGTGTACTTGGTTTGGTTGGTTTAAGTCCGCCTCGCTAACTAGCTAACTGGTTAAGTCCGGCTTGCTAGCTAACTAACACCGTCTTTGTTAAAGTCTGGCGCAATGACAATTGTTGTGTTCCGACAGTTAAGAAATAAGATAGCCAATTCCTCAGCGGTTGGATGACGCGCGCTTCCAATTTCCATTTATCTTCACTTATCATCAGGTGAAATAAAAGGCAAGTACTTATCCGTAGTGAATAAAATAAAAAGTATTGTCTAATTTATATGAAAATATGGCCTTATGATGACTGCAAAAATTGCAGTTTTAAATGATCATCGCCTATCGCCTACGATCAATGCACTAAGCACACTCTTCACTTGTGTCATCCAATTGCTGCTATAGCCCGACAAGTTCGTGCGCGACCTTTACGTGGATCAATTTCTTCCGTGGTAGCGTCTGGCACTGATTTGTTTTTACAAATATTAATTACAATAATATAAACCAGGGATGCACAGACTACGGCCCGCGGGCCGCATGCGGCCCGCCGGTCGAATACTGGTGGCCCGCCGACAGCAAAAATAATAAATCAAATTAATAAATTCTTTTTCAATTTGAATACATTATTATCAATTTTTCATTGTCTTTAATTACCTATACTTCTGGTGGCCCACCATCAGTTCATAATTTGCCCGAGTGGCCCCTAGTCTTAATAAGTCTGTGCATCCATGATATAAACCTACCTTGTAGGACAAGAAATTGTATATTTGTAGTCAGACAAATCAGTGCGACAGCGAGACAAATCAGTCAGACGTTACTACCACGGAAGAAATTGATCCGCGTAAAGGTCGCGCACGAACTTGTCGGGCTATGTTACATTATAGGTCAAAATATTCCTAACTTTTATTTGTTACCTCTATTTTCTTTTTCTCAATAATATTACTAAACAATTGACGACGACTAATATAAACAACGTAACACTATTTAAAATCAGAACGCAAAGCTCTCCACACATCACGACCGAATGACAAAACATTACGTAGCCACCCGCGCTCCGTCAAACTCATTACACTCGTTAAGGAGACCGATTTGACAAACATCGTTCATACGATGTGCGGCATTGAAGACTTATGCAATGTGAAATGACGAGATAATTTCACTGAGATCGTAATGTACGATTTAGTTCCTGCATTGAGATATGCCTTAGGGCTCGTTCAAAGATCAGCTAACTAGTTTTCTGATTATTTTGGGCTTGTTCAAAGATCGGTTAACTAGTTTATTAATTATTATTTTGACGCGAGTGCCTCATTAACAAAACCACAAACGAGGACGGAAACAGTTTCGTTTCATTGAGTTAATTTGTTGACAACGCTTCGGTAGCCAAGTTGTAAAGCACTTGGCTCAACACGTGCTGGTTCTGTTCAATTCCATTACTACTACTTATTTTTATTCATTATAAAACCAGATCTGACTAGTATTCGGTTTTGATTTATACAAACACACAGAATTGGTTGGTTCTCGGGAATTACTAGGTTTCTCATCATACCAACAGAACTATCACGAACCGTAATACCACAATAATTCGATGTAAACGCAAACCTTGGGCCGTTCTAATGCCATTGATGGTATAATAATATGCAACTCAACAGTCATCGTTAGAAACAGTGAACGGTATAAATCACAAACAGCTCACGTTTCTTTGTATGATAGAAATATGTTACGATTAGTTGCAATTATGCGGCGACCGGTAGCACTTTAAATGCCAGACAAGCGGCACTTAAGTTATTATCTTAATTAACTTTATAATTTTAATTGTTTCAAAATAGATTTATACTATTTATAGGTATGGATTATGTATTTTTAGATATGGATTAACAAAGTCAATTTTGCTACTACCAAAATTATAGAGAAACTGCGGCATCATCTATACTCGTAGAATGTTTATTAAAGACGACGACCACTCTGCCAAGAAGGACAACGACACCACTCTGCCAAGAGGGACAACGACACCACTCTGCCAAGAGGGACAACGACACCACTCTGCCAAGAGGGACAACGACACCACTCTGCAAAGAGGGACAACGACACCACTCTGCCAAGCGGGACAACACCACCACTCTGCCAAGAGGGACAACGACACCACTCTGCCAAGAGTGACAACGACTAAGAATAAAGTTGATTAAGTTATCGAATCTTCGATCATCTCAGCATTGATAGTAGACACAGAAAGTTAAGTTGTCATCGAGGACAGCACGACTTAGTTAAGTGTCTCAAGTAAGTCATTATAATTTAGTATTTAAACATATCGCTTTATTGTTCATGCTACGGTTGCAAAATAGGTATTAAAATATTGTAAAGAAACAATCATCAGCGTCTAACAATTAATTGAAACTCGAATGTGTCCGTAATTGAGTACGTCATGCTCTTGATTAAGTAAACGCAACGCTAGCGAGTGATTCAAACACGAGTTCTCGGCGGGAAAATGTAGGTAATGTAAAAAATTATAATTAGTTAATTATAATATATTCGAGGCTTGCTCTCAGCTTGAGCTAATATGGTTAAAATAACTCAAACCCTCAAGTAATCTTTACATATTGTTATTAGATCCTGTTGCACAAGACCATGGCCGTTTGACGGTCTATTTTGTAATACAAGGTTTAACAAGTTAAACTAACACACGACGTAATTTCGTATGAAGCAGGAAGAAGCTGCAATGACAAATAGTTCAAGCTAGTTCTTACGTTGACGGGTTACTTGACGCCTTATATGATAGGGTTGTACACAGAATACAATTTTAATGATTAGTTTCAATAGATAATCAACTCATACAGTGACTAGACAAAGGAAGCCATATTCATCGTGGTTTCAAAATAAACTTATAGTGCCTAACAAATAAACAGAGAATAAACAACGAATAGTTATTTCATGTTTTGTTCCTGTCATGTAAACGTAATTTCTAATTAGAGTGAAAGAGACAAAACACGAAATAACTATGGGTCTACCTTTTATCGCAGAACTTTTAATGTCATAATTTCATAATGCACAACAGCGGAAAGCATAAACTTCATTTGGCAGAAAATCATTTGGCACACACTCATTAATCATACATTCAAAACCCATAATTGTATAAGTCAGAATCATCTTTAGGCATATATTTAATATCCATAATAATTAAGAGGCAGAACTGTCATATCGCAGAAAGTTTACATTCAGAATCATCTTTATGCATAAATTTGATATCCATAATATTAAGAGGCAAAACCATCATATCGCAGAAAGTCAATATTCAGAATCTTTTAGCATACTTTTCATTTCCATAATAAGCAGCATGCAAGCAAGCAAGCAGCATGCAAGCAAGCAAGCAGCAAGCAAGCAGCATGCAAGCAAGCGTGCAGTATGCAAGCAGGAATGCAGCATGCAAGCAGGCATGCAGCATGCAAGCAGGCATGCAGCATGCAGGGAGGCAGGCATGCAGCATGCAGCAGGCATGGTTTCTGTCACGGCTCCGGCGCTGCGGGACTCCGGCGGTCCCACGCGCCTACGCGGGCTTAAATTACACTCTAACGTAGGGCAGACAAGTCTACGTGGAGTCGGTTTTGCCGCGATTCGCTTCTGTCACTGACTTTTTAGCACAACCTTAACAAAACACAACGTATTAACTTTTAAAGACAATATTTGAAATTAATTTAGGGTTAAATGCTATTTTTATTTATAAACAAAAATTATATCAAATGAAGTTAAAGAATATGATTATACTACCAATATGGCTTTATAGAAAAAGTTGTTAGAGAATATGATTATTATATCAAATGAATAATATACGTAATGTTGTTATAGGAAGTGTATTTAGTACAAGTAAAAATTATACCCAATGAACGTTATGTCCTTTGAAATTAGTTAATATGTCAATATATGAAATAATACCTACACATCCATAAAACTCATTAGAAATTATTCCAAATGGAAAACTGCCATCATCGATCGTAGTGAAATTATGCCGAGTAATGGTCGCACTAAATAAGTGTTATGCTAAACGAAATTATGCGTAATGATATTTTGCTAAATGAGATTATGCCTAGTAAAAATCTGCCATCTTAAAAGTATGCCAGTGGGAATTCGGACATATAAACATTCGACCAAATAATAATTATACTAAATGATTTTTATGCATTGAACATATTCGTTTAAAGAAAATTATGCCAAGTGAGTTATGCCTAATAAAATTCGGAACAATTAAATTCTGCCAGATAGAGGGAACCCAATAACTATTCTAACCTTATTCTCTGTTTATTTGTAAGGCACTAAAAGTAAAACCAAAAGTTCCATCGGTATTTATAATATATCTGTTCAATTACGTTAAATAATAATATTAACATCACTCACAAGCATGTGTGTAATAGCGCGATATTAAAAACAGGTATAAAAATATGTGTTTTATGAAAAATGCTTTATTCTTTTACGTCAATTGCCCATACATTATGAATAATGCAAATAAATTGCACCTACTGCTGACATGTCACTGTTAAGCCTCCTAATAAATAAAGCGACTATTAAAAAGTACACACATAGCCTTTACATCCCTATAAAGAGTATGTTGGCTTTCCGGGTCTCTTTATGTTTTCTGTATAGATTACCGACGTCATTGAGCACTCGTGACCGAGTCTACTCACAATGAGGGCGGTGTTGAATTACTTAATGTCGTTATGTAAAGTTACAATTTAATCATTTTGACAATTGAATAATGATTTTGTATTGTTAGTGCCTTATACGCCCGTGGTCTTGGTTTTTTAATACAATTTTCTTTTGTTTTTGGGCAACGCGGCAGTACTTGTACGAGTACAAGAGTTTGTCCTCTGTAGTAATTTCAGTGATACATTTTAAGCAACTAAAATTATTAAGTATGTACAACATTTCATCACCACCAACCTACGTTGGTAGCGATGATATATTGCGACCGTAGTGCCATCATACTTAGTTTTTTAAAGAAAGGATGTTTTTTTTTATAAAAGAAGGAGGCAATCGAGCAGGCGGTTCACCTGGTGAAGAGTAATCACAGCCGCCCATGGACACCCCCGCAAAACCAGAGGAATCGCAGATGCGTTGCCGGCCTTTAAGGAATAGGGTTAAAGAAGGAATAGGAATTGTGAGGGGGGGGAGGCCTCTGGAACCCTGGCCGGACGAAACACAACAGCACCAAGTGCCATTATTTCACGCCGGATATTCGTGAGAGGGTGGTGTTACGCCGGGCGAGCCGGCCCAATGCGTGTGGCTCTACCACTCAGTCAGTGTCACTAATTTAGCACCACCCAGGGGTCACGTGTAGGGTCTCAAGGGTAAACCTACGGACGCGAGTAACTTTAACCTCCAAAATTAATAAAATTTAATCCGGAATGAAATTCTTGTAGCTAAACTTATGACTTGGTCGCTGTTTAAAAGCCTGTGGCTTTATACACTTTTAATTGTTTTATTTTGATTGGACGAGTCAATTTAAAGTTCAGTTCTATTATGTATACCATTCTACCATCCAACTGCAACACAAACATTGCATATCAGCGTGGTTTGTTAAGCACGTTTTCTCTTTTCGTCCCTGCACAATGCTCATGTAATGTGTTGTTACTTGACATAATATTAGAAGCACATATCCGAGCTCATGCACGTAGCGAATATTAAGAAAATCGATGTCATGCTCCAAATGTCGTCATCGCAAACCAAACGGAGATGACTTGGTACCTACCCATTGTGAAACCTCTCGCTAATGGCGTGGAAGTGAATGCGCGCTTACTAAAAAGTACTTCTTTTTATGTACAACCTTTTTGTTCGTTCATACTTTGCGCTTCTAATATAGTACATACTCTTTTTCTTCTGAAGAGTAAAAGTGATGTGACCTATGTTTATATCCTGTCATGGTTTGGTCCGGTCTGGTGCTTGACTTATCCGTGCAACTGTTCCAAAATGTCGGAAACTCTCTCTTGCTTTAGTAAAAGTTATTAAAACCAGCTCGAAACTCGTAAATAATTTAAAAAATACCAATGAAATCAATTTCTTGACTTATAATGATTAATACAAATATGAACTTACGTACCTTATTAACGTCATACAATTTATTTAGGTTTAGCATGTAGTTGTACTTATCTATATATATGAGCATTCGCTTTTTATTTAAATTTAATGACTACGTTTATGACGGAAATTTCATTACATACCTACCTAAAGGTAATAATTTTGGTTGCATTTATCGTTTATTTTACTTAAGGCTATCAGGAAATTGCATGTAAAGGAAGTATCTGCTTTAGAAAATTATATTATGATACATGATGATTATAGTCGTGATCCAAGTATTATTTATCTTAATATAATGTCACATTAATTATAGAGACGGAAGGCAAAGTATATGTAAATTGATGTTATTGTGAGACAAAGGGCATCTAACATTAGTACTAAGTAGGCACTAGATTAATCATGCTACTATGCCACAATTCCGTATATTTACTTGCTTACTTATTTACTCTTAGCTTCCCGTAGTAACGTTTTGCCTCCGACACAAATTAACGCGACTGCTCCTTGTTTTGCGCGATTTCTTGCCAATTCTCATATTATTATTTGACGTTGATGAATACTTCAAGAAGACTGGCACACTTTCGTTGACTTCATTCTTTTGTTTTCTGAAAAAAAGTTCGTTTGCTTTTTGAAAGTTTTTATTTATCTTTTATTTGTTTGAAGAGGTTGTTCGATAATATTAGGTCCTTACATATGAAATTGGCGTTTTGTAAGGAAGGAACATAGTCGATTTTTTTTAATGTTATATATTTATAATCAAAGTATGTACCATTGCTATCTATGCACTTTTGCCAATAAAATCTTTGAAGGCGCTTTGGACTGCCCCATCGTAGTTGATTTTTTTCCCTTGCAAGAAGTTATCCAAATTTCGAAAAAAATGTGTAGCCAGGTCCGGGGAGTACGGTGGATGTCTTAGACATTCCAATTGAAGCTCCTCTAATTTGGTAACCGTCTGTTGTGCAGTGTGTGGTCTAGCGTTGTCCTGAAGCAGCAGTTGCCTAGAGCAATTAATCAGCCTCGGTTGTTTAGCAGCTAGCTTTTCCATCATGGTTTGCAGTTGCTGACAATAGACATCTGCCGTAATCGTATGACCAGATATAAGAAAGCTGTAGTGAACGACAACGGCACTAGTCCACCAAACGCTCACAAGTAATTTTTTTTGAGTCACGTTTCGCTTGGGGCAGGATTTGGCTGGTTCGCCAGGGTCCAGCCATTGCGATGAGCGTTTCCGATTATCGTACAGGATCCACTTTTCATCACAGGTAATAATTCGATTTAAAATCCCTTTATTATTGTGTTGGTTCAGTAAAGTAACGCAGCAGTCGACGCGCGTTTGTCGGTTTGCTGCACTCAATTCATGAGGTACCCAACTTTCAAGCTTTTTCACCTTCCTTTGCTTCAAGTGGATTAAAACAGTTTTATCACTAACACCGCAGCCTGCAGCTAACTAGAACGTGGTTTGCGATGGGTCCGCTTCCACAATAGCCTTAAATTATTCGTTATCAACTTTGGTCTCCGGCCGTCCACGGGGCTTGTTCTGCAGATCGAAATTTCCAGAACGAAAACGGTCGAGCCGTTTCTGCAGTACTGGTGCCACGATGGAACTCGTACTCGTAAATAACGCGATATATCCAGTTTTCCATTTTGTATACTGAGTGACACAAAGAAAAAACCAAAAGAGGAAAAAAGAAATGAATTACGGTTTTCAAAACACAAATACATGAGTAAATAATTGGAATTCCTAACCAAAGAGGAGATATTTGAGATCAAAGTGGCCAGTACGACAAAACGCCAATTTCATATGTAAGGACCTAATATTATGATATAGCAATATGCCCTTATACTCGTAGGTGTCCAACTTACTGTACTAATGTGTTTAGATCATCGAAGGTACATACAGTTACAGTACAGATACATTTTTATTCACGTAGCTTGCCTATCAAAATGTGGCGGCCATTTTGTCTGAATAGCGTGTCATTAAAATGATGATATCTCTAGTTTTTTATACTTAATCGCAACAAATAATTAAGTATGGTTGACCTGTTTAGCAATAGCTTGTGTGCATACAAAAACTAAAATTAAAGAAGAAGTCGGCAACACCTCGTGTCACTATGTTACTTTCGTAATTTTTTTTAGTTTGTTTATTACTTCCAATGTTCACGTTTAGTGGAAACTTCACTTTTATGTTATATTCGTTTTATTATTTCATGTAGTCGTATAAAACATAACACATACCCGGTCTTAAAATCTATCCAACCACTTTTTCACTTTTACATTTCACTCATTCATATTATAATGAATTTGTAAAGTAGCTAAACAATTGAAACGTAATTATGTGCCGAAATAAAATAAGATACTCGTACTTATCTTATGCAAGTGCACTAAAGCATCACCAGGTAGACACTATCAACCACAAAATAGTTACCGATAATGATTTACAATGTTTCTCAACATGTAACACATGAGACATTACATTCAGTATTGATATACATTACGTTTTTTACTCATAAACCACAATGTTGCTTTCAACACCACCGGTTAGTCATTCCAGCTTAGATAATAAACGACGTCGTCTACTTTTAAAAATAGTTCCGTGTATGGTATGATTAAGCTACACGTAAAATGAAAAATACTTACATATTTAACTACAAACCTACAAAAGCTTGACCTTTGTGTCAGCGGATGGTGGTGACGATAAGTGAGCTTGGTCACGTCAAGATCGATTTTTGATAGGACCGACGACCAACGACGACGGAAACGCGCTTTACCGAAGATCTTCTTTTTTTTATAACAGATCTTGGCCATATTCTTATCCGTAGGATTAAGAAGAGGCCGACGATGAAGCGAGCTTGCCCAGAAGCAGCCTATTCACTCGGGCTTTAAAGACGTTAGGGCTATATGCACTCGGGAACACAGACTCCGCGCCGGCAGGGAATTCCTTACCTTGGCTGTACGCATTAGGAATGAAGACGAATAACGCTTGGTGCGTATGAGTGGAATATCAACCAAGTAAAGGTGGTAACCCGCCGTACGTCTGGACTCCCGATGGTAGAAAGACGGTGGAATGAGCTCGTGTAGCTCAATCTTCAATCTTACAAAGTCTGCTAAATGACAACAATGTCACTGTGTATTGCTTAAATATTGAATTCATCATCGTCATCCTAATAACATGCCGATTTTTTTAACGTTTCGATATCTTTGATTTTCTTTAAGCGTTTTTTAACGCAAATTATACAAATATTACGAATCTATAAAGCAGTCTTATTTTAACTGAATGTTAAAAATATTTTCATTCAGATCTCTAATGTAAATTCTAAGTGCCTAGCAAATAAACAAACAATAAATTACGAATAGTTATTCCGTGTTTTGTTCCTGTCATGCAAACGTAATTTTAAAGTAGAGTATAAAAAGACAAAACACGAAGTAACTATTCCGACCTTATTCTCTGTTTATTTGTAAGACACTAAGGGTGGATTCGACCAAAGTGGAATAACACTTACTCCGAGATTAGTCTATTATACAAATTCAGCGTTTAATCTAGGTATAAGACCTTATTCCAGTTTGGTCGAATCCACCCTAAGAGGTTTTATAAGACACTGTTGCTATGCGGTTTGTGCATTCTCGTCCAAGATAACTCCCTTCCTTACTCCTCTCTCTCTTTAGAGCTCTCCTTTACCCATTTCAGCATTCTTGGCATGGGCATCGGCCAGGAACTGAATCCAAAATGCTACATCGAGAGTGTTATTTTAACTGCCTCCCGTAAGTTGGGTATTCTCAATAAGGTGAGGCGGTTTTTCACTCCCGAGCAGCGCTGTTTGCTGTACAAGACTCAGGTGCGATCGAGTATGGAGTATTGTTCCCATCTATGGGACGGCTCCGCTAAATACCTCCTCGATGCACTTGATAGACTGCAAAGGCGAGCGGTACGCATTATTGGAGATGCTGAGGTTACAGCCTCTCTTGAGGACCTCCAGCTGCGTAGAGACATTGCTTCTCTCAGTGTCTTCTACCGAAATTACTACGGAGAGTGTTCTGAAGAACTTTTTGATCTAATCCCGCCCTCTCTTTTCCTGTCCCGGATTACACATGCTGGTCTTAGGAACCACCATCATACTGTGCAGAATATCAGCACCCGTACCAAAAAATTTGGCAAATCGTTCCTCTGTAAGACCATTCGGCTTTGGAATTCTCTGCCGGAATGTGTTTCCTAGTTCCTATAGTCCCGGGTCTTTTAAACGGGGCGTGAAAGGCCATCATGAATGGGTGCGCTTGTTACCGTGCTTGTTCCACGGTGGTGAGTGCCCTCATTATTTTGGACTACGCATCGGCTGCTTACCATCAGGCAGGATGTAGTCACTATGACGTGTCATATAAAAAAAAACGTATGTCTAAAGCGTTGAAAAATTTCGTCGGTCTAACCAATACCTCGGTGGCGGAGTGGTCAACGCAGCTCGGATTGCAGAGGACGCGGGTTCGATTCCCGCCTGAGGTGGACATTTTTTTCAACGTTTCGTTATCTTTGAACATGCCAATGTTTGGCTCAGCCTTCCACATAAACAACACCAATACCACATGGGGAGATCTGCCCGTAACCACCACAGACAGCTTCTGATACTAGCGACTAAAGCCTTCTAAAGCAAGGTGAGGATCTGATTTGGTCACAAATCCGGTGATCCGAAATTACTAACGTTGTTTAACTTGCAAGATCTGAACCATAAAATGCATGGAATTCCTCTTCTTATAGGTACAGCACAATTACAATGTAAATTGTAATTTGTAATTGTTATTGATGTATTCGCTTGTCATCGACGGGTGACGAATGACCATCCGTGTGTGGCGTTTCTTATACTTAGATCCTTAATCGCCTATCTTGCAAACACTAACCAAAAGTTGATATTGATTGTTTTTATTTTCTTGAAAAGCTGGAACTCATTACACATGGAAGTGTGCTAAGCCATTCAAGCTTGGAAAATAATCGAACTATAAAACCAGAATTAATTTTACTCCTAACGAAAAAACTACTAACTTCGATAAGTTACCGATATATTACTGCATCTTTGGCAGCTGTTTAGAAATTGTGTCTTTCATTTTTGTTCTTTATACTTTTACCTAGTTAGGTAATCCGAATGAGACGATATGCGGAATTGAACTATCTCAACTTGCGGTGTAATACTGATTACCTACCTATTGCAATGAATTTTGAAATTTGTAATTCAATTAACGTTTCGTGGCCGATTGAACGGATTAAATAAGTGTAACTTTCATAATATTGATGTGGTCAATTATCGACTACTTACAACACCGCCACACTTCAGCCATTTATACAAAATGCTTATCTACAAAATATAAACAAAAACGATCCTCAGTTAACGCTTTATCTTTTAGTGAAAACCGCATAATAATCCATTGCGTGGTTTAGGAGAATAGTGCGGTGTCACAGACAGAGGAAAACGGCGACTTTACTTTATAATATGTAATGATGATGATGATGACAGAATATTTTAAAGTACTGTGTAAGAAAAAGGAAGTGGGTCGTATATAAAAAGAATATACAATATATTTTTATAACCACTCTAAAATCTTGCTAATGTCTCTCTCCTATCCTACTAATATTATAAACGCGAATGTTTGCAAGAATGTATGGATATTTGTTACTCTTTCACGTAAAAACTACTGAATGGATTTGGATGAAATTCAGCATACAGATAGTTTATAACCTGGATTAACACATAGAATACTTTTATCCCGATATTCGTACGGGAACGTATGGATGGATGTTTGTTACTCTTTCACGTAAAAACTACTGAATGGATTTGGATGAAATCGGCATACAGATAGTTTATAACCTGGATTAACACATAGGATACTTTTTATCCCGATATTCCTACAGGAACGGGAACCACGCGGGTAAAACCGCAAGCGGCCGCTTGTTATTACCATAATAATGTGTCAATTTAATAATGGGACTGGATGTCCTTCATGTCATTTTTTGACCCAGTAAGGGCAACAGTACACAACATTTATAAAGTTCATTAATTTAACTGTCATATTACTTGTAAGATTTTATGTACAACCGTTGGTGATAATAAACTTTAATATTATAATTATATTTATTTTGTTACTAACACTTTATGGGCAATGCTCGAAATAAATGATTTTTATTTTATTTTATTTTTTACTAGCGGCCCGCCCGCGCCTTCGTCCACTCTAACTTAGAAAGACCGTCATAGTTCAGCCATTAAAAAAAATATATCTACAAAATATAAACAAATACCATCCTCAGTTAACGCTCTATCTTTTAGTGAAAACCGCATAAAAATCCATTGCGTGGTTTAGGAGAATAGTGCGGTGCCACAGACAAAGGAAAACCGCGACTTTACTTTATAATAGTAATGATGATGATATTTCACGAGCTGTTGCGGCAAACTTCGTACCGTCAAACAATCAATTAATTTAGTATCACTTTTAGGGTATGAGTTCCTTGGTTAAAATTCATCTATGATATGAAACTGAACAACAACGTCTAGCTGTCAGTTCTAAAGTCAATTCAGTAATTTTTTTTTTATTATTAAAATTTTTTTAATTGTTGACATCTTCTTTGCTGTCTTCTATGACACTCACTCTATCACTTTGGAGATTTTTTAATCCAAATTTTTACACTTTTCCCTAATTTTTATAAAACATTTTATTTCGCACCTGTTGGTAAAAGAATTAGTCAAATAGGTGCAGCCGTTCTAAAGTGATGCGCGTACAAAATTTCGGCAATTGATTTTTATTCATAGAAGATTAGTGGATGATTCTATTCTCGATTCTCAACAAACTAATTTCAGGTATTATTATTTATTTCCCACACCAAACGAGCTGGTCTAGTTCCAGTCACACGTTTAAAGACTATAGGCATAGCATAGCAACTTAAAACTCTGTTTTCAACGACATTTCAAGAATTATGTCACATAATAAAAAAATGTTGCAAGCCAACAATAAAGATAAAGATCCATAGGTCAGTAGTCTTATAGAGATGTCATTGCTAAATTTGTTTGTAGTACAGACGAAGTTGACTTAGCATTAGCCTTCTTAAAAGTTGTATACCGGATATTGTTAGTCACACAAGACTTGTATGTAGTCCAATTTCATAATAGGTAATGTTTATTGAAAAAGATACCATGTAGATTAGTAAAACCTATAGTAAGGTAAGTGCACCAGTAAATGAACAGTTGAGGTATTCCAGAACTTTAAAAATATAAATAACGTACTTCTGGGTATCTTAGATAAAACAATTATATTGTATGGTATTCCGAATTTATTGAAGAAGAATATAATTTCTCCGTTTTTGAATGTAACTCTTATTTTTAGAGATTTTGGATAATTTATGCAAAAAGACCCAAAAACCACCAGTGAATGAACGAAAATCTACAGTAAATGAACCACCTGAATTCCAATAAATGAACTACCAACCAAATTAAGATATCTTTAAAAAATAGCTAATTTCGATAGAAAATAATGTATTTGAGGTACGAAGTGGTCTATTTATAATTTTCCTAAATAAGATACTTCAGTTTTATTATATAAGTCAAGGTATAAAAAAAATTATCAAGTATTATGTACACTTTCAAAGTCCCGAAATTAGTATTGTTTTTAAATGATTAAGAAAAAAATACCAGTAATAGGCAGTAAATTAATCAATTAATAAGTGTCTTCATTCATTTATCTTTCAGGATGTATAGTTGACCGACTAAATGCATTTAACCGCGTGCACTCACACGTCACCCTGGGCAGTAATGTTCTAATGTCTAAATTGGACCTTACAAAAGATTTTAAAATTTAATTTTAAAAATAATGGCATAGGAATAATAATAAAACAGATTTCAGTGTCATATTTTTAATTAAGTGGCAACTTAAAATCACATACTATTATACAATTACCTACCAGTGTTCATTCACTGGATTTATGTAACCAATAAACGAACGTAGTAATCAACGTTAGAGTTCATACAAACCAAAAAATATCAGTAAATTAATATCTAGTTCGAACATTAGCCTAAAATACGCCAACCGTTAATTAAAGCTATGTACAGAAAACGACCCAATATGAATAGCAATAACATATAAATTTATTAGATTTTTAAAAATCATAAGCCTCGTATGAATGAACCACGTGTTCATTCACTGGATTTTGCTTGTTTTCGTGATCATATATTCGAACTCCCTAAAATTTTTATTAAATGCTTGAAATTCTACAAAATCTCATGTCTATTAGATAAAGCAACCGTTCTACTATCCTGGGACATAATTTTATTTTCACTAGCACACATATAACGTCTACAAAGTTAATATCAAAACACTATGACTTACCCGACTCCTTATTACGGACCCCATACAAACCACAAAACACCATCGAGGGTCCGGTTTGGACCTTCGCCATTTTAGAACTACGAATTTCAGGATAATTCCTGTGTAACTAGTTGACGTAAAAAAGTGTTGCAATTTTAAATTAAAATAGTGAGTTTAGTTGAAAAACGCGGATTTCTTATTATTTAGAAAAATCGACGTTTTGTTCATTCATTGGATTGGTTCATTCACTGGTGCACTTACCCTAGGTACCTACTGTATGTTATTACTTTAGAAAACATCAGTACCTATTGATTACTTCAAAAAACATCAGTATTGATTTTTATAGTTTAGTTTTCTGGAATAATGTTTTGGGGAAACAGTTTATACATCAGTCACGCACCTAACGTCAAATTATTCATGAATTTACAATTTATAAATAATCATTAAAAATAATGGTGGAGTAACCCCCCCTCTTTTCCATTGGGTGTCGTAAAAGGCGACTAACGGACTAAAGACTGCATACATCTAACAGCATGGAGCGGCGATGGGCTCACCACCTGTCACGCTAAGCACAAGTGCAGTCAATATTTGGTGAAAAGCGGACTATGGTTGAGGACTGCTTTTTGATTTGCCTAGTCCCTGACTAACCCTTCGGAGATAACAGTCGTGATTACATGTATGTACTAGAAAATAAGCTTTGATTTTTTACGTAACAAATAATTAAAATACTCACCTACTTTCCCGATTAAAAAAAAATATTATGAAAAAATGTGATGTGAATAATTGCTACATTAAAATGCGCGAATAAAAAAAATTACGATTATGAAAAAAATCGATATGAAAATTTGCTTCTATAAAAATATGCTTCTGTGAAAATGATCTAACAAATCATATGAATATGCAACTACATGGCACGTAAGTATATGTCGACGTATTAAGAAAAATCATCTAATGTCATTTTTCTATAGTCTTATCTTTCTCTGATTTATAGCCATCAATAATATCGCATGCAGGTGATTAATTACTTTCACAATACACCCATAGTATGTAACACTCTAGCCCCGCTTTCTCCTGACCTATGTCATAGTTTTGAAATAAGTGCTCACTTGTTTCCCAAAGAAAAATGTAAATTCTCTGCCTCAATGTAGGACATAGGTCAGAGGTCAGACGAGTCCATAATAACATTATTGCCCGCATTAACGTACTCATACGTAACACAATCATTTATGATTAACATACTAAAAACAACTTTATAATTGTGGGATCTAAGTAATCATTTTAATGATAGTGGCAACCCTAACAATATTAAAAACAAATGTTTTAACACCATCAATTCTTTACACCCTACGCATCTAGATAGACTTTTTGAAAGTTTTGTTTCTTTCATATTTATATCGAATGATAGTGACAAGATTTATAGATAAGCTTTTTAGGCAATTAAGATTCTAAGAACGTCTAGGAACACGTGTTCAACATCTGTTCTTACCTTTCACGGTTCTTTTTTCTCCAGACACAACAACAGTTTCAAAAGCAGACTGTTCGTAATGAAGTCACCAAAATTTTGTTTTTTATTGCCAGTAACATAAAGACCACAAACCGCAAATGGTCAATCTGCCAGTACTTGCGTATGACATAATGCGTTTTCTCTGTACAAACAGTCTCACTAGTTGGACTGGTCGAGCGGAAAACGCAGAACTAGAATTTGTTGCTGTGACATAATCCATCGTGTATCCAATAGGGCAGAGTACCTACTTACGTTAGAAAAGGGTCAAGCTACCTACACCTGACGGATTTTTTTTTCTTATTTTTAATAAACTTTAAGTATATTATGTTTTTTTAATTTTTCTAGACATTGTTTGAATTAGGTACCTGTTTGAAGACTATGTAATTAGTTCAATGTTTTAGTTATATCCAGAAATTCAACCTCTTTATAGCAACTACTCTAAACAAAATAATAGTTTAAACAAAATTACTAAGTAGCTGATATTGAGTACAAAATCAGCCGCCCAGTCAATTTGTAAATTATTTGTAATTTAATTAAATTAACCTTACTGTACCGGACCCACCTAACTTTTACAGTTTAGGCCGTTTAGGCTAATTTGTTGTGAGCGTCGACGAGCATTTTTCACCAGTAACTTTAAAACAATGTTCTTCAGTCTTGAATGATTCTAGTAAAGCAAGACCATACTAGAATCATTTTTAGTCTAAGTAAACAAAGATACAACGTCACATACTTTACAGCTATAAACTTGGCTATGTTTCTTTAACCAACATTAACTAAGCCAAGTTTATTAGATAAGGAAGCTTGTCATTCGCCGCGCGGTAGTAGCGAATACCTTTCTAAGGACGAATGTTCGTCATCAAGTACAACATAATGTATGCATGTATGTACGTATCAACATTATAATGTTATTGTTCGTGTTTTCGTTCCCTTGTCAAAATTACAACGCCTACGAACCAAAAAGTTAATTTACATAGATTACACGCAACGTTTCTTTTGACATGGAGCCGTGATTCTTTGTGTTTGAAATTACATATCTATTTTAAGGTCATACCTTTCCATCATGCTGGTGTTTAGTACGCAAATGTGTTGCGTTTAAACGTTATTGTGATTTTTATCAATTTAAGAAGAAAATCTCGTTGGAATGAAAGCTTTTATAATCCTCAGAAGGTACTCGTACCTAGAGATCAAAAGAAATTGCATAAGTTTCGTAGATGCGTCATACATCCAAACACAATCTGCAATTTTAACAAAAAAATAATATACATGTCTAAATTATGCTTTTCTCTATCTTTCCAGATGACACAAGAGATCTCAATGCAGAATCGTCAGAAATTATATCAGAAGCTGTGGCTGCCCCTGCCACGCTGACGCACCAAGAAGACGACAACGCTGCAGCGGAGGACCAGACGGACCACTCCATAGAGCTGGTGGGCGGCTCCCAAACATTCTTCCCCAGCTTCGCCAACCTCTTCGAAAACCGCCAACATAACAACAACAACTACAGATTCGGCTTTGGCAACGAGCCGACAGCTTACAGCCAACGACCGAACTCCTACAGATCCTTGCTTAACTACCCCCTCTTTGGAAACTACAGAAATTTTGAAGGATTTGGGAAGCAAAGCACACCTACTGCGGCTCCACTCATAGATGCCAGCTCCAGTGTTCTTGGCTCCGGGAATTTTGGAATTATCAAAGGAGGCACATTCTTTGCTCAAAATGACGAAGACGATTACAGCGATGGCTTTAACTCCTACTACAACAATGGTCATGGCAGGCCGTCCGTCGGTGTGGGGTATATTGCTAACCCGAGGCCGAACTACAATCAAGATCAGTTCGCCAACTTCAGAGACTTCGCTGACATCAATGCACCATCTAACTCGGCTTATTCGCACTTTGTCGTCGTGTACGCCAATAAAAATGCAACAATGGATGAGATTAGCGAAGAAACGAGGCGAGTCGTGTCCGAGCCAAAGAACATCATCGAGACATTAGAGAGGTTGGACAAAACGACGTCACCGCCGAAACTGTCAAAGACGAAAGCAAAGTTGGAGACGACCAGACAGAAGCTGCTCAACAAAAAAGAGCAATGGAAAAGGAAATACACGAAGTCGCACAGTCTGAAGCACGATCCCGAGGAGCCGCTGTTAGCTTTAAGTTAAAGTTAGTTTTAATACAAAGAGACTTGCATTGCGTAAGTGATATACCAGTTGGAAAGTGTGTGACATACGTCGCCGCCGATGTCGCGGCGTGACGCGTGACTAAAAGTTCTGTGTCTAAACTTAATTTTATGTAAGTGTCGTTTATGTGCGATTATGTAAGTGCTGGGCGATGCTTGGGTGACGAATGAATGAGAGTTGTGAACGCTTGTTGGTGATGAATATAAATTAAAGTATTAAGTTTAGCTGCATTTTCATTAATCCTTCCCTTCTTGTTAATCATAGCTATGAATGTGTTGCATCGTGCTGTTAAAAGTGGCGCAAGCGTGTTACAGTTACAAATTTGAACTAATTCTATGTAACTAATTAAGACCTCGTTACTGTTCATTGCATTGCAAGGCATTTGAAAATGCTGTATGCATAGTGTAGCTAGTAGCTTAAGCCTGTTGTGACTATAGAGTTAGACAATAAAGCTTTTAAGACACATGATAAGTACTCATCTACTCAAAAAAATAATAAGCACACACATAATTGCGATACATACAACAATATAAATACATAAAATATACATAACACATTATTATTATTATCAGTACAGTATGCCAAAACAAAGTTTGCACTGGCAAGTCCGAAATCCGTATAAACGTCCCACTATTGGAACAGTCCGGGGGAGGGTTGGCCCTCCTGCTCGGGGGAGTAAGTCATTGGTCACAAGTCTGACCTAACATAACCGACAGAATTGTTGTTTTGGGCCTTCCGACGACCTAAAGAAAAACATAAATATAACCGCTAGAGCGCCCTGCCGTATTTATATATTTTTGTTCGCGCTTTACAGGATAATAAGTTCGTAAATAGGTACGTATACGAAAAATCAATATTTGCCTTAGTACAACTTTATGCGAATCAAAATTAGGGCAACAAAATTAGCCTAAATGATTGTATAAATGTTATAATAAATAGTATGCCAAATATTATTATGACAAAAAATGCCTAACTCATTATGCCAAATTAAATTAGAACTAAAAAAATTGTCGAAAAAAAGGTATCCCGGTCCGGGTGACGCAAAGGGGGTGCATAAAAAATACACTCTAATTTTTTTTCACAAACTGACGAAAAACATTGCTTTCGAAAAAAGATATAAAAATTTCCAAACTAAAGTTTTTTTTAGAAAAAAAATGTAAAAAAAACATGTTTTAATTTTTGTATGGAGCTAGATTTCTGCTTTCTAATAAAAAAAATTAATCTTGAAATTCAAGACAATCGGGAAGCGCAGCGTAGCGATTATCTTTAATTTCTAACCTATCACGTGACCGTACGTACAGGAGAAGGGCAGTCATTTTAATCCGACGAAATTTGTAGTCCTGCACCCCCTTAGCGACACAATCGCTAACGAAAAATTTTACAAGTCCCAAACTTCATACAAAAATATCTCAATTTTTTCCGTCTACATAAACTAAAAATTTTCTAAATTATTTTTTTCACAATTTTTTAAAACTTTTTTTCTTTTATTGATTGATAGCAATGTTTTTCGTCAATTTGTGAAAAAAAAAGTTAATTTTTGCTCAAAAATCCTGCACCCCTTTTGCGACACTAACCGTTATCCCTAATACTCTTATTATTATACCCCGCCTAAGACTCGAATCTGTGTTTGAAACTGGTTGGCTTACAAGCTTATGATCGAAGCTTACAACAAGTGCACAGATACGGTTGTTTGGTTATTGATTTTTCAAACAAAAAGCTGAACTGATAACAAGAAATGTTGGAACTTAAGGCCGTCATCATGAACCTCCTGTAATTAACCATTAGGCTGCGATTTTTGTTTTATTGGAAATTCACGGTTTATCAAGGCATATATACTAACAACATCGACCGGGAATAACAAAGGTACATTTCCTATAATAAAAATCAAAAACGTAGGTGGTGGCTGTGTGGTGTGGTAGGCGTGGTGGCGTTTAAGTAAGGTCGGCGTCACCGTCGCTTTACCACTTTGCAGCGATTTTCGTATAAAGCGCACCGACCGCCCGGGTACGTGCCCGTACCAAATAGACGACGCGGTGTGCTAGGGATTTTGACCTTTAAACTGGTAAAGCGACGGTGTCCGCCATACATCCAACAGCATAGAGCGGCGATGAGTTCCTATCACGCTGAACACATCGCACCTTGAAAACAAAAGTGGCATTATGCCTAAATTAGTATGTAACTAAAAGAAAGATAGTTAAACTGTAATTTAAAGTTGAAATTACAGTTTAACTTTCTTTTAGTTACATACTGAACACAGGCAAATAAATAAGCAGTTACTTTATAGGCATAATGCCACTTTTGTTTTCAAGGTGCGACATGTGCATTGTGCAGGGTTAAAACGTGGATTTCTTGCCTCGAACTACAGTGTTGTGGAACCGGCTCTCGGCACGGTAGTATATATTTTCTCTGTCTCGGCGGTGGTATTTCCGGACCGTTGCGACTTAGGGATCTTCAAGAAACGAGCCTATTCCTTCCTTAAAGGCCGGCAACGCGTCTGCGATTCCTCTGGTTTTGCGGGTGTCCATGGGCGGCGGTGATTACTTTCCATCAGGTAACTGCTTGCTCGTTTGCCGCCTTCGGCTATATAAAAAAAATGGATAATAATACTAATTTACAGTTAAAAACAATTTAAACAATTGAAAGTAGATCCGTACAAAATACTTTACTTCCATAGGTACTTACTTGCTAAATTTATTAGGAACCCTATATGTTAACATAATTATATTAACACTAGCGGCCGCTCGCGGTTTCACCCGCGTGGTTCCCGTTCCCATGGGAATATCGGTATAAAAAGTGTCCTATGTGTTAATCCAGGTTATAAACTATCTGTATGCCGAATTTTATCCAAATCCATTCAGTAGTTTTTACGTGAAAGATTAACAAACATCCATCCATACTTACAAACTTTCGCGTTTATAATATTAGTAGGAAGGAATGAAGTAGGATAGGATGAACATAACAATATTTTTACGTAAAACAAATTATTTAAGTAGGTGGAAAATCTACAAAAATTACCATAATCTGAAACTAATATTAAATGCGGCATGTGGTATGTATGCCAATAGTGAAATGTACCAACGGTTCAGATGTAGCTGTTTTATTACAATACTTTCATACCATTTAAAGAAATAAATTATGTCGCAATGTTGTGATTTTACTGACATCTAGCGTTGAGTAGGCAGACTACGTGCTTGGTTAGAAACCATATTTAGCATATCAGTTAATTAAGTGTGCCTATTCGACGCTAGATGTCAGTAGTGTAGTATGTCAACGGACGTACTCCCAGTCTCCCACACAATAAAAATAAACTTAATTTTATTCTTTTAACTACCTATTCGTTTTAACAACTTCGATCAAATTACAATAGAGTATTTTAGAACAACTAGGTAGGTAGCAAAAGCGCAGTAGCTCAACTGTCAAACTTCAGCAACTAGTGCTGCGTTGGGTACGGTGACATTAGGGATGCGCTATTCGATTGATCATCTATAGGTACCTGCGTACGGTCGGGGTCACCGTCGCTTTACCACTTTGCAGAAATTTTCACAAAAAGCGCGCCGCCCGCCCGGGTGCGTGCCCGTACCAAATAGACGACGCGGTGTGCAAGGGATTTTGACCTTTAGCCCCTCAAACCCCAAGCGGTCGCATGAGGTATTGTTATCGCACAATATCGCTTCTATGCTCCATTCTGTCTAATTTGACGTTGACAGTTACTGTCAAAAAAGTGTCAAAAAAAATCCAAGAGTGAGTGGTTACAGTGGTAAAGCGACGTGATAGGTAAACTTTATAAATTATCTAATATATCCAGAAAAAAACGTTAAATTAATGAATATTGAATAACCCTTAGGAATAACCTGAAATAATCTCAATGAACAATTTAACAATAATAAATAATTCATAAAAAGGCGTACATTTACTTTACCCTTTGCCTTCCCTACATGGGAAAAGAAAAGGAAGTGTATAGAGTGCCACGAGCGGCACTGTATCTCCATCGGTTAGGGAACCGTAAGTTTTGCGGTATAATAGTGATGCCGCCTAAGCTGCCGTAAAGTTTTTGTTAGACAACAGAAATACTAACTGCCCTACTCCTGTAGGTCACGTGATAGGTTAGAAATTTAAGACAATCGCGAAGCGCAGCGTAGCGATTGTCTTGAATTTCGAGGTTATTTTTTTATTAGACAACAGAAATCTAATTCCATACTTACAAAAATATCTTTTGAATATTATGTCGTCTGAACATTATGACAAATCAAAAATATGTTACGGTTCCCGAACCGATTGTGATATAATGCCGCTTGTGGCTGCTTGTGGCACTCTATAAGCTTCGTACTAGGATGACGGCATCGTAACCGATCGTACTATGTTGCCGCTTGTGGCACTCTATTCACTGCTTACACTTTGTACTAGGATGCCGTAATGACGGCATCGTAACCAATCGTACTAGAATGCCGCTTGTGGCACTCTATCCACAGCCAAAAGAAAATGAAAAACCAAACTTAGTCTATGAATTTTAATGCGGCAACACGTGAAGGTTCTATGAAATGTTTATTTTATTTTTAATAGCTAGGAGTATTTACATCTAAGAGGTTACTAACAAAGAATTTTAACGGTTTCATTGTTCGTGTTTAGGTGTTGTTAAATGAAACAAAACATCAATATAAAATAATATAAACTTAATATTTGACTGTATGGGCTTGATCTCTTTGCCTTCCCATAATAGTAAATAGAAAATAAGATAGCAGAAAAAAGTCTCTGGAAATAATGCAGTGCGACAAGTAAATTTTTCATTTCACTGTATTTTGCAAGCAAAGCAAATAATTTGTGCTATAATCTTTCTATTTTTAGTATCCGTACTAATTATGTCGTGATATTTTATTCGTATATTAGTTTTAGTTGTGTAATTAAATCGATTATAGGCAAGCATGTACCCTGGGAAGGATGCCGCAAACTGCGCAAACCCGTCATATCCCACGCAATGGGCCCTAAATCCTAACGCTTATCAAAATGTAGACTCCAGCCAGGTAGACTGGGCTGCGTTAGCTCAGCAATGGATCGCTATGAAGGAGGCGGCGGCGATTGTTTCTGTGGCAGCGCCGCCGGCACCTTCTGTAAAGCCAGATGCGGAAGAAGGCGAAGCACCGATGGAGGTTGAAAATCCTGATAACTCTGAAACCACTGCTCCGCCAGGCGCCGAATGGAATGCTGCCACCAACTCTTGGGGTAGTGGTGGTTGGAATCAGTGGGGTATGTAACTTTAAATCTTACACAAATCTTATAACCTCTCCCACAGTGCACCAAACATCTGATCGTCGTTTACATTATATATGAGTGTAGCAAAGGGTGCCCAAGAGTTTTAGAAGTTTGCTGTCATTAATAGCATAATATTATTTGGCACTGGGGCATATCATGTTTATTATTGATCTGTATTGACAATATTACTGTGTAATTTGTTGTTAAATTTATCTGGCAGGATGGGGTTGGTCAGGAGAAGGAGGTGTTGATGCCAAGTTAGCAGCTGACCAAACTATGGCAATAAACCAAATGATGCAAGAGTATCCAGAAGGAAATGCATCAATGCCTGGGTAAGTTTTAATAATATGCTAGATAAATTAAATTAGAGTACTGCAAGTTTAAAAACTCATGTTTGTTCTTTTGGAAATAATGGGGCTTTATGCGCCTAATACGGGCATCCTCTTCCTCCACCATGTGTTGGGTTCCTCAGTGCTGAGGATTGTGACTTCCCTTCTGCATAAGATTCTCTCTTAGGGTTTTCACCTATTTGTTTCTGTCTCTGATGGTGTGGAGGGCGTTGTGAACTGAAGAGTTAAGAGTGGTGCAGATCTGGTCAGACCAACATATTCTGCTGCATCCACAAGCCTTTTTTCTGTCTACTTTGCCGGTCACGATGAGCTTCTGAGGTGGTCACTGTATTTCCTTGCATACAGGCAAAAAAGACAAATAATCAATAATCAATATAAATATGCAAAATATTATTGTTTCCCATGAATGTCTGCCTGAGTAAGCTTGTTACTTTGTGGGGTCCGCTTGTGGTGCTGCAGTGTTATACATATTATAACCACAACACATGTAGTTAGGTTCACACTTTGTTACTTAACTGCAAGCCCTTGCTAACAATCCAGTTACTATGGAGTTACTTTAGCATTTTTTTATGTCCTTCATGAACTTTTCTGAACTGTGCACATTACCTTATTTTACAGTTATACAACTGCTGCTGTGACCGCACCAACTTTCCAGCATGGCTACTGGACTGCACCACAACAGTCTGAAAGCAACAATAGCAGCGGTAGCAACCGCAGTAGAGACCGTAGGTCTAAGAGTAGAAACCGGGATCATAAGGCATCTAGAAGCACCAGAAGTCATAGGTACGTAAGATAGAAACAGCAGATATAAGAATGTAAATCTCACTTTTATTATTGTTTTGGTTGAAATTTAAATGATGGTAAACGGTATAATGCTTCGTCATGTCTGCACTAGTGGCTAAAAAAAAGAAAGCCTATGGTCATAGTAGTCTTAGTGACTTAGATTATAAGAAATGTCAGTGCATATAGTGATTTCAAGTTGAGTCGATTAAGATAATAATTAAATGTTGATGCGACTGTTCTAGTGGCCATAGTTTTGTTGAGCTAGTAAATATGAGGGCAAAACTGTGTTGACCAAATCATAGCCTCTGCTCACAATATCTAGACAGCCAGCCAATCTTCTCAACTGATATTGGTAATTGTGCAAATGCTGGGTGGCGATTAAGTGGACCAACAACCATAATAGCTTTGGTGAACCTGCAACAAATTATCATGACTGTCATCGTCAACATCACACTAGAAATGTCCCTCTGCTGGACACAGGCCTTCTGACACGGATAAAAGAACACAGAAGGCCTCTTCACACGACTCTGGCCCAATGCTGGTTGGTAGGTTACTAGAACCCTTTGCTCTTGGTATGCCTAAAACGCAGTGTGCCTAAGTCGCGTTATGCCTAAACGTCATTTCAAATAAGCGTTTGGTCTATCTCTCACATTGCCCATTTTGCGATACGACTATGTCGCTATTGGACTATATCTCACATTGCCCATTTCGCGATACGACTATGTTGCTATTGGACTATATCTCACATTGCCCATTTCGCGATACGACTATGTCGCTATTGGACGATATCTCACATTGCCCATTTCGCGATACGACTATGTCGCTATTGGACTATATCTCACATTGCCCATTTCGCGATACGACTATGTCGCTATTGGACTATATCTCACATTGCCCATTTCGCGATACGACTATGTCGCTATTGGACTATATCTCACATTGCCCATTTCGCGATACGAATATGTCGCTATTGGACTATATCTCACATTGCCCATTTCGCGATACGACTATGTCGCTATTGGACTATATCTCACATTGCCCATTTCGCGATACGACTATGTCGCTATTGGACTATATCTCACATTGCCCATTTCGCGATACGACTATGTCGCTATTGGACTATATCTGACATTGCCTATTTTTCAATACAACTAGATTTGTACATTGGTTTTTTTTTGTTTTTTTTTATTCAAAAAGAAGTCCGTTTTTTTGTAATAAGTAGTCATTTTTGGAAAATCCTATAAGAGGTAAATATAGGCTAATTTTGTTTAACGTAGCATAAGGATTATAATTTGGTTTTAAATTGTTTATATTTTTAAGTATAACTTGAATTTTTTTACAATAGTTTTTTTTTAAATTAGTACCCTTTATTATATTTAAGTAAGTAAAAAATTAATTTAATTTAATTTTTAATTTAAGTAAAAAATTATGTCCATCTCGCTCTTGAACTAAAACTCAATGAACCTTAGTCTCACAAAGCCTATCTCGCTATTGGACTAAAACGCAATGAACCTTAGTCTCACTAAGCCTATCTCGCTATTGGATTAAAACGGAATTGACCTAAGTCGCAATACGCCCACATCTCGTTTGGTCTAGGCATAACGCGACTTAGGCACACTGCGTTATAGGCATACCAAGAGCAAAGGACTAGAACTATCATGTGTTTCACAGAGAACCTAAGGTGGCTCCCGTGATAGCCCCTGTGATGGAGCCAATAGTAATGCCTACCGCAATGGCATCGGCTACTATAGACGCGGCGAAGCGTAGACAGCTTCCTGCTTGGATTAGAGAAGGTAAACATTTTTATTAGTCTTAACACCCCTGTCACACCACACTTACTCGCTTAAATCGCATTCGTGCAACCATTATGTATGAATCAATGACCTTTTATAAATAGACTAGTTATATGTGAATGAATTGCATTTTAAAATGGCGAAATTGTTTCTATGACGTAATACACGTCGAAAGGGAAAATCATATCATTAGCCTATTGTTAAAAAGAGATAGACAATACTTTGACTTTTGGTAGTTGACCAATGAGCTCATAGAATTTCTCTTATCTCGGCCGCCATTATTTTTCTCTTTCACTCTTACAGAAAACATAGTATGCGCTCCTCACTCATGCATATTGGATTGGCAACATGGCAAATGTCATCAATCAATGAAAATTTGTATTTTAAATTTATATTTACAATACTTACGAATGAATTAAGACATTTTTGTTGTCTCATAAGGTTGCAGTATAATTTTTACAATTTCTGGATACATAAGAAGGCATTTTAACCAATTAACAAATCAAAAACTTATAAAGGTAACAATCGTGTAAATCGTGTTGACGTGACACTGACTGACGTGTGACTGAGTGAAACTCGGGCAATTACCTGAGTTTGTTCTAGTCATTACGGAGGGCAGACAACGTATCTACACATATAATATCATTGGTATGTACACAGTAGTTGGTATGACATGGTAGTTATGTGTTAAGCTACATCTAAGGCTGACTATACCTTTTATGCCAAATACTACATTCTAGCTGTATTGTGTTAAAAAAGTGCAGTTGTACTCAAAGGTTTTAAATGTTTACTTAATACTTCTAATAAGATAATAAAGAGGGGAGGCGTTTGCCCTGTAGTGACAAAATAGATACATGTAATCACGATTATTATCCCCGAAGGGTTAGTCAGAGACTAGACAATGAGGACCGCAAAAGCAGTCCTCTACCATATAGTCTACTTTTCACCAAATAGCGACTGCACATGTGCTCATCGTGACAGGTGGTGAGCCCATCGCCGCTCTATGCTTGGATGTATGTGCAGTCTTTAGTCCGTTAGTCGCCATTTACGACACCCAAGGGAAAAGTGTTGGTAGTTGGAGTGGTGGTAGTATTCTTTCACCGCTATGCAACATGGTTAAAAACATCACTTTTTAAATTTACCAGGTCTGGAGAAGATGGAGCGGGAAAAACAAAAAGCCATAGAACGAGAGCAAGAGAAGAAAGCTAGGGAAGAAGCAGAAAAGGAAAAGAAGAAACTGGAAGAACTGGAATTGGCGCGCATGAAGGCAGAAGCCAGCGGAGAGCCTGTGCCACCGCCCAAAAGCAAATTCGTAAGTACAAACATTCTATTCTTTGGGGCTGATAACAAACTTCGACCTAATACCAACCAAGAAAGACTAAGGGATGAATTATATTAGACCGGGGCGTGCTGTGTACGTGGCCCAGACAAAGCACTCATTTGAAATGTTACATACATTTTGTATTTATATTAGAGCGGGCCTAAATAAGTACTGAGTTCTAAATAAGTACTAAATAGGATCATGCTCTGTGTAATATGAACTGCTTCATACAAAATGTATGCAACGTCTCAAATGAGTGCCCAGTCCGGGCCACGCACACGGCATGCCCCGTGCACGGCCTAATATAATTCATTATATGCTGGTCTTAAGAGGCCTATTACATCTCGAATTTGATTTTGTGTAAAATGCCCATTT
This sequence comes from Scoparia ambigualis, assembly GCA_963921215.1. Taxonomy (NCBI): domain Eukaryota; kingdom Metazoa; phylum Arthropoda; class Insecta; order Lepidoptera; family Crambidae; genus Scoparia; species Scoparia ambigualis. The sequence continues at coordinate 22,384,601 of OY992522.1, read as the reverse complement.
TTGCATTTTGTAGTAATTTTGCAGTTGTATTTATCGTTTTTATCGAAATGGATAATAAATTTGTGCATAATATTACAAATCTCCAATCTGTGAGCATAAGTTGAATTCGGACGGCCGGCGCATCGCATTTTGTAGTAATTTTGCAGTTGTATTTATCGTTTTTATCGAAAGAGGATAATATATTAATTATAAAATCTTTATTCCTCATGAAGTAACAATTGCCCTGGTATAAATTTTGCTCAATAATATTATCGTAGATAGGAGATATTCACAGTTAACTTATAGCGATTTTCAAAGTTTTTTGGTTTAGAATTAGATTTTTTTCCTATATAAAATCAATGATATCTAAAAATTTCGAGGCCCCTACGCACTATTCGACTATTTAAGAGATTACATTATATTTTTTTATTTCACTGGTTTAGAACAGTAGTTCAATCGATGAGCTCAAAAAAGTGCCTTCGCGCACTTTATGAAAATCTTTTTTTGCAATTTTGGGTTTAATTAAGCAAAATTAAGCAAAATTTACAAAAAGCGAGGCCGCTACGCACTAATCCAATAGCTATTCTACACTATTCAATAAGTCAATTGTTAATGTATTTTTGTTTCTAAGATCCATAACGCCAAAATTGGCCATTTAACGAAAAATCACAGTCGAGATGTAAGGCCTCTTAAACGTTTTCACTTTATTGTTTTGTAACCAATCACTGGCCACTGATGCACAGCGATTCTGGAAGCTATAGGGTTGCTTACAGATAAATTAATAAAATAGGAAATGAAAAATACTTTATTGGCACATATGGTTTCCAATTTACAATTTCTTTAAACCAAAATTTAAAAAAAAACTAACCAAATCAACTCGCAATGGGCCAGTGTGGTGGGTTATTATGGCGCAATGGCCTCATGCGCTGTTATACATGTGGGAAAAAATGTGCCTAGCAGTAGAGGTGTGCGGATCTGCTATGTGCATATAATATAACATAATGTTATGCTGTATTATAATATTTTTACTGCTTTTAATATAACACCTACAATTATATTTTCACCTAATATAATAATCGCCGATATATTTCGATTATTATTTGTGATGTTTTCTAATTATTATGATTAAATGTGTTGGTTACTGTTATTAGATGGAGTATTTAAATTATACCTTTACTTACATACTTAGAAGTTCATTACAATTATAATCATTTTTTCACAATTTAATAGATTTTTATACATTTATTACCTTTTTTTTACCGATAAAATTATTTTATTGGAAAAGTAGCAGAAAATGATATATATTAATATTATGCGTTATAATTATATTATAACTATAACTATAACGATCACCTCTAAGCAGTGGTACATCTGTAGACTTATGATAATGATTATAACTCCCCCTCTCTTCACTTGTGTGTCGTAAAAGGCGATTAACGGACTAAAGACTGCACATACTTCCAACAGCATAGAGCGGCGATGGGCTCTCCACCTGTCACGCTGAGCACATGTGCGGATTGTGCAGTCGCTATTTGATGAAAAGTGGACTATGGTAGAGGACTGCTTTTGCTGTCCTCATTGCCTACTAGTCTCTGGCCAACCCTTCGGGGATAAAAATCGTGATTATATGACGTGTGTATGTATAATTTAATAAACAATTTGTTTCTTTTCTCATGTTCAGGAGTCAGATTCGGAGCCGGAGGATGCAGAGGTGACTGAAGAGAAGTCGTCACGCTCTGAAGAGCCGCTGCAAGAAGTCGAAGACACTCCCGAAGTGGCCGAGGATCCACACCCGCCACTTGTCAGGAAGAGTAGAGAAGAGATCATGCAAGAAGTGGTAAGTATGATACTTACATATACACACAAACAAATGAACAATAACAAAATGTGGCCGATACTACAGCCAAATTCGTTAAAGAATGTTTGAATGAAAATAAAACAAGTTATTGACATTACTTTGAGCAAATAGGATTTTTACTTTTTCATGAGAGAGATTCACGATAAAACAACTAACAGGACTTTCTCCCGTGTTCTTTTAGAAACAACACGTGTTGTGAGACTCCATTTTAATTCAATCTACCGTACATTACTAAATGTACTAAAAATATATGTCACTTGAAATTGGCTTAACCCTAGAAAGATAATCTACGTCGGCGAGACGTACGCGGCGGTTAAATATGGCTATATCTTTTAACGTACAATACGCAGCGAGCTGTCTTTTTCAGTCAACTCAGCAATCGGCCAGTGCTAACGTGAAACGGCTATGTCGCTGCAGTAAGTGGCCTTCGTACCTAGATACAGCTATAACGTACGTCCACAAGACGTATGATTATCTTCTGCGTAACTTTTACAAAACATCTGTTTTTTTTGTTTTAACGTATTTTTGCGCTTATTTTTTTTTATTAGGGTACGTATGATATTATTATAAAATGACATGTCGGAGAGTGTTAAATAAGGGGGAAATAGAGAAATTTATGTGGGAAAATGAGGATGATTCATCACACGAAAGTGATAGCGAAGAAAACCTTGCGCCAAAATATTAAAGAAATGCTACCTGAAAATACAGTTGATAATGATCCGAAAAGAGAAGATGAACAACTTATAGTAAAATAGAAAATATATTCTGCGTACTTTCCATCAAAAAATACGAAAAACCTCGCTGTAAAAAGCCAGTTTGTGGTAATCGTAAAAAAGATGTGTTCAATATAAGGTGACTGCTAGATACCGCAAGAAACTTTAAAGGCTGGGCAGGTCAAGTGTCTTAAACATGACAAAAATGACAAAAAATCAATACGTGTTTTTTTTTCCTTTTTAATTAAATAACTCCTTTTTTTAATTTTAATTGGTTAGATGTCTTTGGTATCTAATTTAATTTAAAGCATACGGCCGTCTGTTGACCCGTCCGCGTCAGCTGGGCGATAAAGTACTTACTTTGACGGGTCAACAAACGGCCGGCCGGCCGGCCATTGCCCGCGCGTTGTAAATAATCTTTATTTTTAATTGTGTTCATTTTATTTTTCTCATGTTATTGCTTTAAAATAAATTGATATTTAAAGACTATCCAGTTAGAATTCACAAAATGGATTTTTTAATAAAAAATTTAAAAAACAGGATTTCTTTCCTTTTTTGACATTTTAGTCATGTTTAAAACATTTGACCTGACCAGCCCTTGAAGTTTCTTGCGGTTTCTAGCAGTCACCTTATATATATTGTTATGTAAAAAGACTATTAAGCATTTAGATAAAGCAAAAGTGCCAAATATATGCAATTAAATACTGATAGCCCTATAAAAATGTCTGTTATAAAAGTTAAGTTTTTTTTTGTTTTCTTCTAAGGGAGTTTTATGTTTATGGTTCTTACTGTCAAATAAATAAATAAAATAACATTTCAAATGATTATTTCTTGGCATAAACTTAAACTAATATGTAAGATCCTATATAACTTAAATATACCTATATTTTACAATATATGTTAATAAAGTTGCATACGTCTTTGTAACATATGATTATCTTTAACGCCATCTCGTATATGATTATCTTTCTAGGGTTAATGCTAAACGTGAAGCCATTAATTAAGTTACAATGGTGTCTTTTTAAAAAAACAGTAAAAATCCGAGTGGTTCTACTTATTTTTGCTTTATATTTATACTTTAAGAAATGACAGTGATATGTTTACAAACATTTTTCTTCGAATTCGCCAACGCACTTACAAAAAGTTTACGTGGGCACTACAACTCACGTTAATTTATAAATGTTATTGTTTATTTTATCGTTACGTTCTGAACCATAAAAGTGAATGTCTCTGTGCAGATGTTGACGGTCCGCCGTTCGCTAACCGAGATCCTCCTAGAGGTGACCGACCAGGAGATCCAAATGGTGAGCCAGGAAGAATTGGCCCGATATACCGCCGCACAAGGTATTTCCACTCATATAGGCTTACCCAAAACGGCCCGACGCCCACCAAGACTTTACTCTATACAACGAGAAACATTCGCGTATTGACTGAAAACAAATTGTGATATTTACACTGTGATACTACTCCTCTCTAAAAGAGACAGCTTATGTGAACTACTTGAAGAAATGTGATGTGCCAAAATGTGTCTTATTATATAGCTAATAAAGTCTTATTTCAGATGTCGCCAGTTGAGCACTTGAATATATGTGGTGTGTGTGATTAATGTTGGTTTTATTTATATGGTAAAAGCGTCGCGCCTCAACGCTATGAAGGCGAGCAAGTCGAAGGCACTCGCCGCTATCGCCACGGGGCTCGGTAAGTCGTCTTCCTAAAGTGTGGCTTGCGGAAACATCTCGTAAACGGTCGACAAACCATTATCAATCTAATTAAAATATATTTTTTATATACCTATCATCCCTTGTAAAAATGTGAATTCATGAAACCTATGTAGAAGTCTGCGGGATGGTTCCATATGACATAAATGGTGGTTATCTATCAGTCATAAGAAAACTCTCTTTATGTATATAAAACAAATGTTTCAAAAAAAAACTTTAACCACCATTAATGTAAAATACAAATACCCTTTTATTTCAGAGGTGGTGCATCAAAGTTTATGTATTCTAGTATTGAATTGGCAACACTTTGTTAATATGCAATTTCATAATATCTAATAGTGGAAATAAATTGGTAAGAAAAAAAATATCAGAATTTTGTATGGACATTTAATTAAAGAACAAAATTACGTGTTGTATGTACCTTACCTTATTATGTTTTACTGATTTGTTATTCAGTAGGTACCTAATTGATGCTTAAAATACTCGAGTTTCTAGATATTCTGAATGAAAGTAAAGAATGTACTGTGACAGAACATAATAATTTTAGAATTGATTGATTAAATCATTATCAACCTCAAAAAATGTAGAAACTAAAATTTATGTATAAGGAAATATATGAAAGGAAAATAATAGTACATCATGGTGGATAAATGAAGATTGAGATAGTTGTTACGTTAGAAACTGGTGATTTATCGACAGTCAACCCCATTGGGACGAACAGTCAGTCATACTCAACCTCTACATATCAAGCTATTAAAAATCAACATGGCAAGTCTCTAAATGTTAAATGACCTTATTTAAATAAAAATATTTCTCTAATTTTGTTAATTATTTTTTAAAAAATCCTTGCTATTCGTCAATATTATTATAAACAGTCATAAGTGAACATATTACTGGAAAATTGCGATGTTGATCTAAATGAGATTTACATAAGATACCACAGTTTTGTTCTCGTTATACATGACACGATAGCAACAAAAATAATATTCTTTAATATTATAAATATTGTTTTTACAATTTTAACTCAAATTTTAACAAATAAGAAATTGTAAAATTTTGAAAGAAATTATTATCTCGCATACGTGTGGTGAAAAGGTTGAGTATGGCTGGGCTAAGCGATCAGCGGTGTGTGTATGTTCAACATAGTGTTATTGTGAGTGTGTATGCGCAGGGCTGGGCGCGTACGAGAGCAGCAGCGACGAGAGCGCGGACGAAGACGAGCAGAAGGACATCACTGACCAGCAGCTTCAGGTAAAACTTAGCAAACATTATTAGATTAGATTAGATAATTCTTTTATTGCAACAGTTTACATAATATACAAATACATACAAAACATGAAAATAGGTAAAATACATAGTTACAATTTGGCGGTCTTATCGCTATGAAGATATCTTACAACTCGAAAATCGGAGGGATTAATATGGGGCTGGTAGCGGCTCATCAACCTTTTCTGACGACCTCCGTGGTCGAGTGGTTAGCATGCCGGGTCTGGCGTCGCGCCGTCTCTGAGGTCCCAGATTCAATTTCCGGTCGGGTCAATTCAGAGAAAACTGTTTTTCTAATTAATTTCGGGTCTGGGTGTGTTTTCTACGTTTATGTATATTTTTCTCTTATCTTACCATATTAACGAGTTTCAAAAGAATACTTACCTACTTAGATAATTGGTGTGAGATTTTTTTTTCTGTATTGAAGGCGTCATTATGATGCCAAGAGCAAAGTGGGCTTCTAATTCGGAAGGCATCATATTATAATGTTTTGGCTTATGCAGTATAGAATCACGAATTTCTTTTACATTATCTATGGACAGGTGCCGTTTTATCGACACAGTCTGAGACGTGATTGGATGGCATCCATATTGAAGTAATTCAAAATATATTCGCTAGATGTCTTCCTATTGAAAATAAATCACAAAGTTGAGCAACGGATGGTGGGGCATCATGTGATGCCATCCGTATTGTGCAGGAGCTTTCTCAAAAAACAAAATGGTGGATTTCTAGTGGTGGTCACTTTTCGACACGTCAAAAAAATCGCCAGATTGAGAGGTTGCATTGCCTACAAGCGCTCCGTACAGAAAAGTTCAATTGAATACTACCGCCCCAGCTCTTCCCTTTGGTGTCGTAAAAGGCGACTAACGGACCAAAGACATACCAACAGCATAGAGCGGCGATGGGCTCACCACCTGTCACGCTGAGCACATGTGCAGTCGCTATTTGGTGAAACATGGACTATAGCAGAGGACTGCTTTTGCGGTCCTCATTGCCTAGTCTCAGACTAACCCTTCGGTGATAATAGACGTGAATATTTATGTATAAACCCTTTATTCTTATTCGTCTAAAAAAAATTAAGGGTGAAAAAGTTTCGACCTCCCATACAAAACTGTCCGATCTGCTGACGACAATAGTATGGGAGGTTGAAATTTTTTTTGTCATTAATGCACATAGGTTTCTTGGGGAAAGTTGTTCAGTTTCATAGGTGGAACTCACCCTTATTTTTTTTTTAGATGAATAAATATTAAGGGTGTAGTATGTACTGTACATATTATTATGGTTGGTTTACGGCCGAAATTAATAACCGATCCCGAGATAGAGATAGGCCTACTTGAGATTTGTTGCCTAGATATTTCTGTTATATGACGGGAAATAACAACAGTTGCCTAGTAACAAACCCAAAATAGGCATATCTCTATCTCAGGATCGGTTATTAATTTCGGCCGTTAGTGACTAAGCCACCGGTCTTAGAGGTCCCGGGTTCGATTCCCAGCTGAGGTACATCATTGTGTACTTGGTTTGGTTGGCTGATAGAGCTTGTTAAGTCCGCCTGGCTAGCTACCACAAACCTCCTTAGATGTTGTAAGTTATATTGGTGCTATTTAAACGTGTCGCGCAGCGGTGAAAGAATACTACCACCCCCTCTCTTCCCTTTGGTGTCGTAAAAGGCGACTAACGGACTAAAGACTGCATGCACATACATCCAACAGCATAGAGCGGCGATGGGCTCGCCACCTGTCACGCTGAACACTTGTGCAGTCGCTATTTGGTGAAAAGTGGACTATGGTGGAGGTGGAGGACTGTTTTTGCTATCCTCATTGCCAGTGGCGTGCCTAGGGCTTCAGATTGGGGCAAGCCACGAAACCTGAAGTTCCTAATCTTGCTACCTAGGTACAATGTTGGTGCCCATTTGTGACACTAGCCACATTTTTTACTCAAATCGTCATAGGCCGTGGCATTCCAAACGCTCTTGTCGTTGGTAAAAAAACAGGCTATTATTACCTTCTATTACATCTTGAATGTGATTTTTGAGAAAGAAATTTTATTTTGGCCAATTTAGGCGTTCTTTATCTCAGAAACAAAAATACATTAACAGTATTTACTTATTGAATAGTGTAGAATAGCTATTGGCATAGTAGGTACGTAGCGGCCTCGCTTTTTGTAAATTTCGCTTAATTTTTATTTAAACTCAAAATTGCAGAGAAAGATTTTCATAAATTGCGCGAGGGCACTTTTTTGAGCTCCTGCATTGAACTACTGTTTTAAACAAATGAAATAAAAAATGGAACAAAACCAAAAAAACTTCGAAAATCGCGTTAAGTTAACTGTGAATTTCTCTTACCTACAATAATATTATTGAGTAAAATTTATACCAGAATAATTGTTACTTCTAGAGGAATAAAAATGTTATGATGAATTTATTATCCTATTTCGATGAAAACTATAAATACAACTAAGTACAAAATTACAACAAAATGCGATGCGCCGGCCGTCCGAACTCAGCTTATTCTCGCAGAGTGGAGATTCGTAATATTAAGCATGCATTTATTATCCTATTTCGATAAAAACGATAAATACAACTGTAAAATTACTACAAAATGCGAAAATGGGCATTTTGCGCGGGAATCACAGTCGATATGTAGGCCTCTACACTTAATTTATTAATTATTACTTAATTATTTGAATGGAAGCAACCAGCAATCCAAAGAGTTTTTTACATAGACCTATTATAATTAATGCCCTAGATGACTTTTAATAGTTTGCGAAATACATAAATCATGTGTGATGTTCAAAGAATTTATTTACCTCTGCCTTTCGTATGCCAATCATCAACACGTTTAAGTACACATTTGTTTGCAACACATCACATGCCCAACACATCTAAGTTCGTCACAGAGACCAATAAAGCGACGAACTGAACTCGGAACACATTTTTTTTATCACAAATTACGAAAACACTTGTTACTTTAAACAATCCCTCAAACAAAGTGAAGTGTGACAATAACAAAGAATAAAAAATGGCTGGCTGCTGCACAGCACAATCGCGTATTAACGCTCGCCTCTGATTAGTTCACCCGAGCTCGAGCTGTCGTCGGTCGCCTCTGATTGGTTCGCCCGCGTTTAAGTTGCACGTGATTCGGTAGAAATAAAGCCTGATTTGGAGAAGGCCTTACTTGCGAACTTCATAACGCAAGCTGGCTTTGACGAAGAGTATGAATTTCTCATAGAATCTATACATACTTACGCAGTATTATGTTTATAGAGTAGCAATTTTGTTAAAGTTAGAAGAGAGCGGATATACTTTAAATCCAAAGCCCGGTTGCAAGCCAACTTGTGCGAGAGAGATGTAAAGCGTCGCACGATTTATAAGCAGCTTTATGCGATTTGTTTTATGAGAAACTTATAAAATTGATAATTTGAATACTGGTGAAAGAAAATTAACAATGGTAAAAAATATTAAGTGATTTTAATAATTGCGTTTTACCAGTAGTGATATTGAGTTTTTGTTAGGGCAAGCCGGGCTTTTCGGCTTGTATGAAGGTACCGCCACTGCTCATTGCCTAGTCTCTAACCCTTCTGGGATATTAAAACTGTTTTAACGGGACTAAACACGATTAATTTTGTAAGTAAGTACATATCTACTTACTGATCTAGTTGCTCTAGCTGCTAGTTCGCTTGTGACCACGGCCGCAGCATCGCGGCCGAAACGTCAAGCAGTAAGTAGATATGTACTTACTTACAAAATTAATCGTGTTTAGTCCCGTTAAAACAGTTTTCATGCAATGCAACGCGATAGTTTAATGTCTTACCTTCTGGGATAATAGTAAAACAATTAAATGCATTGTGTGTAATATATAAAATGTTCTTATCGGCCGCACCGCACTATAAATCTGATTGCAAATATAATTCCGTCCTAATCAGTAATTTGATTGCGCTTGCCGTGCTTTTGTTGTGAGTAATAAAATAAATGTTTGATTACGCCCCCACTTCCGATGTGAATAATGATACATTTTAAAGTATTCGCCTGTAAACCTTTTTGAGGCCTTAGGCGCTGCGCTAACGTGAACACTTTCTAATTAATATAAATAATAATTTTATATAACTTTTAGATATTTGTATACCTTGACGAAGGTGGAAGTGTAGTGAAACTAATTAATAAGTTTAACACCTATGACATTGTACCTAACCTGCATTTCACAAATAAATAAATAATATTCTATTCTATTCTAACACGGAACACCATCATCATGCAAAGACGCGGTTTCAGTGTCTGGTAGCGGCAACTGAACGCACCGCACTGCAATATAAAACCTTATCGCATTCACTAACGGTTTAATTTTCAATAATTGCAAAATGCACTTATTATGTCTGGTTACGTGGAAGTCAATGTGCTAAGATGACTCGTTTTATTTACCACTGAAAACAAACGTTTTTGTGTTAACATTTTCGAAGTACTTATTTTTCCCCATCCCCTCCCCCCACAATTCTACAAAAGATCGTACTCCTTTCTCAGGATCGGCAACGCATCTGCGACTTTTGATTTTGCAGGTTTTGGCTTTTTATGTATTAACAAAACATTAGTTGAACACTACCTACCTAGTCTTGTTATAAGTTCTGTCCCAACTTAAATGAGGGTATTTAATAAAAATATGACGGTAGTACTATTATTAGATATCATTATAGTAAGTAGGTTTTATACTATTAATTTCGTTCTAACACGTAGCTGTGTAAACATGGAGTGGGGTACCACAGAGGATCCTGGGAGCCAAGAATTTGTTGCAGAGACACATTTACGCAACTTATGGCAAGACTAGGTATATATTTTTTAGGGTGGGTAAATTTAGTTTTATCGAAAAGGCCACTGAAGAATATGCGTTATGCTTTTCCATAAACCAACAGGACATAATCAGACGTAAGCGGCAAGATTTCGAGCGGACGTCGCGCGAGATCGAGGCGGAGGTGCGACGCGCGGAGCTGCGCGAGTCCGGCGAGGAGCAGGCGACGCCCACGGCCACGCCGGAGCGGCCCGGCGGAACACGTAAATGCGCTCACATCTTAATTGGGGTTGAGCGCATTATGTCCAATTCGCAAAATGTCTAGGTCACGTGATAGGTTAGAAATTTAAGACAATCGTGAAGCGCAGCGTAGAGATTGTCTTAAATTTTGAGGTTATTTTTTTATTAGACATCAGAAATTGAAAATAATAAGACAGTTGGACATTTTGCGAATTGGACATAATGCGCCCAACCGCTTAATTGACGTTACTTTTTGTGAAGCAACTTTTTTATATCCTCCTATGACCCCGACTTGAAATAGCAAGGTAGTTTACAGTGGGTATAAACCCACTACAAAATCATGCACAAATTAAATTATTGCTGTCAGACCCAGAGACAAAATGCGCGCCATGTTTCGTCGTTCGTCGCAGCGCAGCGCAGCTGGTTTTGACAATTATTTCATTTTTTTGGTTGGCAGTATTAATAACATTGACAATATAGACTAAAGTAATTTTTACATGTGGAACTACTCACGGGAAGATTTGTAAAAACCTAAAAGAGCTCTATAAAATATGTACAGTGGGCGGTCACTACATACTTTATTACAAACTGGGTCTGATAGAGGTATTTTATTTTGTACGCGGGGTCTTAGGAGGAAGATACACACGGCGTCAGATGAACCTACGCAAAACTGTCAAATTTCTACAATCAATCTTGAACTTTGTTGTTTTGTTCTAAGGATCAATATTCATTGAAGAAATTTGACAGTTTAGGGTAGGTTGATCTGACGCCGTGTGTGCACACGCCAGCAGATCAACCTTTCCAAAACTGTCAAATTTTTCCAATCGATATTGGTCCTTGCATCCTAGGGACAAAGTTCAAAATGTATTGTAGAATTTGACGTTTTGTGGTAGCTTGAATTGCACCAGTAACTGTACCTTCGTCTGTTCCTTGTTAGACGGCAATGAGGCACACCGCCCGCCCGATGCTAAGGGCGCGCAGTCACGGCAGTTGGCATTGAGTTATACATTGGAAGAATAGATCTCGGTCTTACGCAGTCTTCTACCGAACTTAACAGTTTATTCTCCGATCACATATAAAAACTTGATACACAATCCTATTGATGTTTAATTAAGTGTTTTAGCAGAATAGCATTTTAGAAGGAGCACTTCGTGATGCTGACCAGTGTGACCATCTCAAAAGTGGCGAATCTGCCCGACACTGGCAAAAAATTAGCCGTGTTTTTATCGCAACTTCAAAAAGACTGATCATACGTGTAAAATAGTTGGGGCACTTTAAATTGAAATTACTATCTATAAAAAAACTGTCGAGAAAAGAAACTCCTCTAAGGTATTATTACAATGAAAGCGCGACTTAAAATAAAATTAAGGACACTTTCCAATCCCAATAACGATAGTGACGTAAATTCATAGACAAGATAGACTTTGGACCTTAAGTTCAACTGTAAATGGCACAATAATTACCTACTTTTGTCTACCGCTGCGGATTTATTTTCTTAAAATCCGGGCCTCACCTCCTTGACCTTTCGTTCGCGTACATCTCATTGTTTAGACTCACTCTAAAATGATATTCATAACAATAGAATTTTCTAATGGTTATTAAAAGTAGACACATATTTCACTTTTGCTGGAAGTCTATATTTTAGTTGAAAAGCAGTTGAACAAATGTGATTTCTACGCACTATAAATTATTATTTTGATTAGTAAAACAAGGTGTACGCCAATTGTTTTTTCACAGATAATTCTGCATTTATCTCTACTCCTCTAACACTTTACAGGATGAAACCAATATTGTTCCTTTTTATAAGTTTTTTTTATCAGAAGTAGGTTTGTGTTTTTAACAGCACTATTTTTATTACAGAAAATTCAGCTACACCTCCACCCCTGTTGAACAGTGACACGCCCGAAAAGCACCCGGAACGTCATCAGTCACGAGATAAAAGAAGCAACCATAAATCCAATGACAAAGTCGATAGTGTTAGAAAATTAGAAGTTATACACGAGGAGAAACCAAAGAAGTCAAGCAAACGAGATTATACGCCTAGTCCACAAAAGAGCAATAGTAAAAGTAATAACAAACACAGTTCGAGTTCTAGCAATTCAGAGGCAGAGACTTCTTCGAGCTCGAGCAACTCCTCCTCCGATAGTGAAACAGCACAGAAAGTAGTGACGAAGCATGCAAAGAAACGAAAGCGAAGTTCTAGTTCTAGCGAAACACAGAAAAAATCTAAGAAAGAAAAACATAAGAAGGATAGATCGCATAGAACAGAGGACAAGTACTCGAAATCTAAGCACTATGAGGATAATGACAAATCCGAGAAATCTAAATCTAAAAGGAGAGACGACTCGTATAGTAGATATAAATCTTCTAAGAGTAGAGATTATGAAAGATCACACAAGGATAAATATAGGGACGACTCGGAGGAAGATCGGCCTAGGAAGCGTGCTAAGCGTTCTCGCTCGGCGAGTTACGAATCAAGATCGGGGCGGAAAAGGTTGTCCAGGGATCGGTCCGAAGAGCAGTCACGTCGTCGCGACAGGAGATCGTACGATAGGGAGAGCTCTAAGCGGGATAGGTCTTACGACAGATCCGGTCGCGACTACGAAAAGTATGATAGGTATGAGCGGTCTAGGGACTACGACCGGCGGCGATCGCGCAGCGGCAGCCACTCGCGCCACCGACGGTGAACTTCAGGTTACAAATGCGACAGGTTGTATTTTTAATTCATTTTTAACGTTCCCAGTACCCACCTTATCCCACATTCGTTGTAAATCAATATCACAACGCATCGTTCCGACATCTGAGTGACTCTGCCTCAGCTTTGATAAGAAATTAAAATGATGTCACTTTTGTTTAATAGTTATCATTTAATTTGAATGTAAGGTCACCATTGCGATGCGGATGTCCCATAACTGTTAATTTGTTATTTCCTCAAGATATGAACTATCTTTTATCAGATCGAAATAAGTACAACATACTTTTGACTAGTGTGAACAAAATTTTTATGTAGCTGTTGTGGCTTAAATCTCAATATAAAAATCAACAACATGCACATACCGTTTCTTATCTTTGTTTTGTTATGCATATTTTAGTTACATAATCAGTTTTACAAGTGATGAGATGACCCTTGAAGATAGGTCTAAATGGTGACTGCAAAAGGCTGTGATATATTTTTTTTATATTTTCTCTTGCAGGTTGGGGCATATGCTTCAGGTGTAAATATTTTAGTATTTATGTATAGTATTCTAGTATGCATAAGCATTCATGCATTATTCCAATAAATATGAATTACTTACAACTTTTTGTTTTATTTCGATTTTACTAGGGATTTTTACATAACTGCTATGGATGGTGTAATGTAATTTAAAACTCAAAAGTGTCCTAAATGCATTTATAATATATTAACTTACAACTTTTATTCATACATGGCTCAACATTGTCTATTTTATTACGTAAGCACCAAAAGTTTTTGAGTAATAATTTTATTTTATCATAAAATTCCATTGTACCTCCAATAATTACTCAAATAAATTATGAAGATTTGTTTTAAGTTAAAAACACTTTCAAAGAAATTGTATAATTACGTGGAATCTGCTCATTTTTACATATTTTAGAAACATAATACCCAATTATAATATGCTAACTGCCTAATTATGATTTTCTTTAGAGACAAAACAGACATCAAAGTAAATAATTTACACAATGCATACTCCAATTATACCTAGGCCTATAATTTGGTACCTATATACAAAATGAAACCTACTTACCAAACCTTTGATCACATTTGTTATATTTATATAAAGCACCTACATAACTTTCAACATTAATACATTGATCTAGGGAAAGTTTTATAAACTCTGTTAGTCTTGTTTGCCATGGTAATAACCCATGAGTACAACAAAATGAACCGGTATACATGACTAAATCTGGATCAGGAATGGAAGGGTACAATATTCTTAAAACATTATCTAACTCTTGTGCAGTAAATTCACTTGATGCTCGTTCACACTCAATTTCATTCTGAGCAATCTTACGCACACACTCAGCTATTTTTGGTCTGCCATCAGAACTTGTAAAAATATTTATTATTATGGTATTTGCTTGAATACCATTTGTGTAGCCATTTAAATTGGGCATATTAGCCCATTTAATGCAACCTGGTACACCTTTCTTACATTTTTCAACTTCTAGAAATAGCTTGGACTCATCATTTTTGAGTTCGCCTGAAAAGAAAATACTTTGATTAATTAATATTGAATGTTAGGTACTTTTGATGATAAAGAGCAATATAATTATTTTGTGAGTCACAATTTACAGTAAGCTTACAACATTTATTTCGGATATTGCATCGTCAAAGAGATGTACAGTTTAGTTACTTTTAATTATATTGCATTTTGCAGCATCAATTAAGCTAACATTTATATTAAAAAAATTATTGTTTCTTTACCACAGATTGCCAAATATCCCAGTAGTACCAAAAACTTGCTATCGAAAATATTAGTTACTGTGGTAGATACATAGGTATTTATTAAATGTAATTATTGTGAAAGTAAAAACATACAAACACTTTTGGTACACACCTGTAATATCGTGGAAACTGATGTACGGTACTCCCAGCACGAGACTCCAGATTACGACTAACGCCAGGTCTTTCAGTGAGTGTTGATTTGTGTCTGCTACAACAATAAGGTGCTTCGGCTTCTTGTTAATGTTTGGCTTATGTTGTAATATCACCTCAATATAGCTGTTTGCCTCTCCTGCGCCAGGCAATCCACCCTTTCTTGACTGTATTCGAAGATAAACATTATGGACAGCAACAAGTACACACACCACTAAATGAGTAACAGTGAATAGAAACTGCCGAAGTAATCTTGACAGCATATTCAAGGTGATTAGAAGTAAACTTTCATGGAACAATCTGATTTTTATACATTTTTTAAAATTATTTTACACGGGTATGGGTGAGCAGTTCACACGAAACAGTCGGCACGGCAAGTCAGCCGCTTTGCTTGACATCCAATCACGAGCTCGATGGTGGAATTACAGTTTTGCCAATATCAAAAAAGTTAAAATAGTACGTGGGCCACGTACCAGTATTATATTTATTTTCCTATAGGTATGCGGCATGACATGAACATGAGTCATGCAACTCATGCAGATGTCAATGGGGCTACCAATACCTCAGAACATTATTTATTGTTCTGAGACTAATACCAAACAAAATTTAAAAAATATTGTTACGGTGACGAAACTGACAAAATTATCTTGGGTGTTAGGAACTTTCTAAAGGCCCCAGTACACATTGGCGTATGTTGGTCCACTGCCGGCCATCGCCAATGGGAAAGAAAACGCAAAGCTAATTGCAGATGTCGCTGCGCTCGCTTGACTCATAACAAACATCTGTCATTTTTTTATCAATTTCGACCTCCATTTTGTGAGAAATTGCGATCGTTCTGTACTCTAACTGTGAGATTATGTATTCGACGTGGACGGTGTCTCAGTTAAAAGCTGAGTTAAAGACTCGAAGACGCTCCTTAAAAGGAAGAAAGGCAGATCTCGTCAGCAGGTAACACAATGGATTTTTTTGGTTTTCACAACTTATACATCAATTACCTCTGCACAATGACCGTTTTTACCATGCAATAATTTTGTTTGATTATTTTTATATCAAAATCATTGTGTTGTTTGACAATTTAATAAAAAATAACGAAGCATTTTTGCAATAAAATAATAATTTCAATTTAATTTGTAGGCTACAGGAGGGCGTATATCATGGTTATGTTCCATCTTTTATCGTAATGTGGGCGGTATATTCACATTAAAGACTCAATCACGGAAACCAAATGATTTTGTTTTATGAAGCCGTTAAACTACAAATATCTTCAATATCTATTAGGCAAGAACTTAAATCACTTAACAGAAGAATCGCTATTTAAGAATTACTTAGTATTGCATCGGAACTGAGCGATTCGTTGAGCACGTATGGCGGAGACGGCTCCCGGATCAAAAAGTGTTTTTTACAAAAATGCCCGCTCCTCCGCCATGACTCGACGCTTCGCAAGAGGGCCTGTGTTGCCACCCTATCCCGATATTTTAGGTAGCCTACATACAGCCTACCAACAGCCAAAGGCAAAATGACGATCCGCTAGAGGGCGCTGCTAGTTATAGTTAAGCTTCGATAGTGGTTCCTTCTCAAATGCGCCGTCAAATTTAAAAATGTTGTATGTATTTGAAAAATAATATGACAATACGTCACGCTTACGAAATAAAACACTTCGTATTCAATTGTAGTAGGTACATCTACAATGAACAAAAAGTACCTATGATGTTCTTGTGGTGGTATAAAATATAAGAAAGTGACAGCAAGATACTTAGTGTTGTTTCACACGTACCACAACCACACCACACCGTCGCGACAAAAGGTGGTTAAGCTGTGATTACGTGTGAATAGTGTCGCTGCGACTTCTTGCGGTTGCGTTGTGTTACCTACACAGATTTAGTAGAGATGCTACGCAGTTACCTACAAAATGTGGATTGTGGATGTTGTTGCGTTGTGGCTAGTGGTTGCGATGTGGTTGCGTAGCGACAGACAGACAGTTGGGATGCACGATTTTTCTCTGTAGGCGTCTGAATCGATTATTGGATCGAATCGTATGCTCTTCAATCGATCTCATAATTATCTTGGCAGTATAATAAAGCGTGAATATAGGGTTGGTGGTACGTGTCCACTAAATCCATAATATTGAAATCTTCCTAAAACTTCTTGCAAATAATTTTCCATGCCTTGTTTTTTAGTATGCGATTGGAATACTCATCTGTCCTGTAATCCCTAAGGCATGCCTTATGCATGGTAAATTACGGACCTCTTCAATAAATAAATCAGTGTCAAAAGTCGCTGTCGGACATTTTGTTTACACAACAACCACGCGGCACGTCATTACACGACAGAATGAATGAGAGGGAGTTTTGCCAACTTAGCTACTTTTTAGCTAGATCTAGCTATTTTTGGGAGCAAAGCCGAAACTTGTAGCTAAATCTTTTAGCTACTTTTTCTAGCACCTTTCACAAGAAGTATAAAAATACTTTCGAGAAATCGTAGTTACCCTATTTTTGGCATTGTGACATATTTGAGACGCGCTACTTACAAAAACTTTCGTAAAGTGAAAACGGCCTTTTGATTTTCTTTTTTTTTGGATAGTGGAAAATCATAATTATTCCCTCAAATCCAGTTATATGGTTGGTATGGTGAAACGTGAATTGTGGGAGTAGACTGCTCTTGCAGTCCTCATTATCTGGTCTCTGACTCTCTAACTAAACAATTTAATTGTTGTAGATTTTTATTAAATAAAAGTCTAATCAATAAATTTTATTAATAAGACTTTTAAATTCGTGATAAATTACCAAGTAAAGTAATTTATTGAACATACTTTAATTACATTTGAATATAAAAAGGATACTTTAAAAAAATCGGGCAGTCTAGCTACTTTTTGCAAGACGTCTAGCCACTAGCTGGAAAACAGTTGGCAACGGGAGTCGTCAGTGTCGTCGCGTCAACGCTACTTTGTTTTTGCGATATGGCTGGCCCTTAGAGCGTTTAATGCTCTAAGGGCCGGCCGCTAGTTCGCGGTGTCACTGGTGGTTGCATAGTGGCTGCGATGTAGTCGATATTACACACGCGGTCGACAGTTGACGGCAAAATGTGGTCTGTGTGAATATACAAATTAGCTCCCACCCACATGTTTTACCTATTGTGTGGTTGTCGTGTTGTTTTGGTCGTGGTACGTGTGAAACAAGCCTTAGTTGACTTAAAACTTAATTGACGTCTCTGAGTACGGCAGTATGACCTCAGAAAAATATTAGTTATTGTTCTGAGAGTATGACGAGGAGCATAAGCTTAAGGCCCCAGTACACATTGGCGTATGTTGGCCCACTGCCGGCCATCGCCAATTATTATTGTAGACAACTGTAGGCCCGTACAAAAATTATGCAAACTAAACGATATGATCTTTGGCAACACTAACATTTTAGCGAGGACGATGTATCTACAACAAAGTAAGATTACCTACACACACCTATTTCTGGAAATAGTCTCGAGTTACGGACCTAAGTAAGACTATCGTGAGAATGAAATATAAAATGAAATGAAAGTAAATAGATCTGTATTAATATATTTTGTATGGATAGTGCTCAGAATAATAACTAAAGCATAGAAAGAGTGCTATGACATTTGAGTGTGCACTCCGTTTGTTGCCAAACAATTTAATTGTTCTGTGTGTGATCCCTTTTGACATTTTATCAATATCGAAAGATGCTGTTTGTCTATATAAAAATTCAACACTTTTCATCTACAAAATACCTATAGAAGTTGCTATTTATGAAAGATTTGACAAAAAATTAAAGATACTTATTAATACTTACCCTAATTTGGTTTAAAAACACCGAAGGCCAAGGCCTGGCTACATGAAAACTTTCATTTAAAAGCTGTTACTTAACAAGAACCTGTAGGCTGATTGTCTAACTTCGGCATCTGTCGCGGTCGTTTTCAAGTGGAAGTGCATTGCTTCGCATAAAGTACATAATTAAAAATAGTTTCAAATAGGCAAACTAGCGAAGCAATGTACTTCTATTTGAGGGCGATTGCGATGGATGTTGAGGTTAGACAATTAGCCCCTTGTTATTTTCTGACTGTCCTAGTTTAGTATTAAAAGACTAAACTCTCTAACAGAGAGCTACTAAAAATGGGAGAGTACAATAAAACACAGCAGTATTATTCAAAATCAAAAATCAAAATGTTTTATTCAGAAACTAGCAAACTGCTTTTACAAAAAAATTGACCTACCTACTTATTTTTAAATTATTTAATATCAGGAAGTACCTAACTTACAAATCAAAATAAAAACCATTATTTTAATACTGATCCAAGCTCCTTTTTTCAACAAAATTACGTCGGTCAATATTTTCTTGCATTGTGTATCCAAACGTGATTAAAATAGATTATATCCGTTTCCGATCCGCCATCTCTGTTTCTCTAACCTGTCAAATTGGCTGAAAAGGTTAGTAAATTCCGCAATTTCAGTGTATTTTCGATTATTTTCTAATTATTATAATGTAAGTTACACTTTACCTTGTTTAAAGCAAGCTCGTAAAATTTTATTATCAAAATTATCGTTGACTTGGAGCAGCGCTTCTCTTGTGCTTGTTGTCGGGTCGGTGTGCTTCTGTCAGTGTCGTGACCACGCTGTTGATTATTGCGTTTCTCATTTCAGAAGCCTCAAAATGCAGCTTCACATCAGAGGTCAGTCGACCCACGTCTTGGACGTTAATGGCGAGGAGTCCATCGGACAAATCAAGGTAAGAAGTGAAAAACAACAATGAGACCCGACGTCTGTTTTATCGTTGTTTCTTATCTTGTTTAGGGCTGCTGAGAATAGCAAAAATAGTCTCCATTGGGGATATAAATGTTGTAATAAATCAACGATAAAGATCAGTTTACAGCTACTTGAAAAATCTTTAGGTAAATGTTTCTCTGTTGGAGGTTATAGAAATTGATTTGTTATGTTTAGCGTTTATTACATTAGTAATGTGTTTTAGGATCGCATCAGAGCCCTTGCTGAGGTCGGAGCCGAGGATGTAACCCTGTCGTTATGTGGTGCCCCTCTTGAAGACTCATGCTTAGTCTCTGATCTGTCCTCCACGGAGTTGGACCTCACAGTGCCACTTCTCGGTGGTAAAGTGCACGGTTCCCTGGCTCGTGCTGGTGAGTATTCATTGAACTTGATAATCTTAATAAAGTATATGTATTGTACAACTGGTGTTGCACTAGTTGTGCAATTTCACTAGTATAGATTTGTTTAACCCCGTAACAGGTAATGGCAATATGATGCCACTATAATTTGAACCTTATTCAGTTGTAAAGTCGGGTCCGCTGCACCAGATTTTTGAACAGAACATTGTTCGAAAACATAAATAAGGGGAGTGGCCCATTGAGTAATAATGTGGCCCATTGAGTAATTTATGTTTTCGAACAATGTTCTGTTCAAAATCTGGCGCAGCGGACCCGGCTTAATAGGATGGAAAACAAATAAAAAATATTTACGCTGTACCAGTTAAGGGTTAAGTAACAGAATATTTGTTTTTAAGTGTTTGCTATACTTTAAAAACTAAAAAAAACCTTTATCAATAATTGAATACTCATTTATACAATATGTTAATCAAATAGCTCAAGACCTCGTAAACCCTAGTAAATTTTGATTAAAAAGAATTATGTAAATTATTGAATCTAATATATTCAATAATTTTTGCTTTTTTCTGCTTCGGAAGGCATGTAAAGCTGATGGTTCTGGTTGTTGTGGTATGTTAGCAGTTGTCAAAATCCGCCAGCATTAGGCTTTAGTGGTGGGTTATGGCCCGATCTCTCCACATGAGAGGCTTGTGCCCAGCGGTTTAGGGGCTAATGATATCAAAGTCAAAGTCAAATTATTTATTCAATGTAAACCTTTACAGGCACTTATTGACGTCAATACTAATAATAATAAAAAAACAGTTAACTAACTTATAGTTAAGACTTAATAACTAATCTAACGAGCTATTATAGTCTGTGCCAGACAAATGCGCATTGCTACCCCCAGTACCACTGCACGCCGAAACAGAATCGCGTCGAACCGAAATATAAGCCGTGGTCATAGAATTGTGTAATATGATTTCCAATTATCGTATTGATACTGTGGTAAGTAATATAAATTGGAGAGTTTTTGAAGTAAAATAAAGTAGCGGCTGAAATGAGTTTTGGAAAACATTAGTACCTAACCCAATAAGGTTGACATTTTTAATCATTCAAATATCTTTTTTTATAAAAACTTAAGCATAAAAAAACGTCAAAAATTAATAAGCATAAACTTGTGTGTTTTAAAATTTTTTCGTTTTTCGTCTTGGTACAAGCACAGAATAACTAATACTACTACCGTACAGAAGGTTCACCCTCCAACGACCCCCACGCGAAACTGAAACCTATCTCGTGACCCGAGCGTTCATATTCCGATAAGCACAGCCGACTCGATATCGATTTGACGTCCGTCAGGAGCGCAGGGTTTACGAGTTAAGAGGAAACACCACGCCGACGCGGCACCCAAAACTCCCACACAAAACACAGAAAAACGACGCCCCGCAGCCCCCTTCCAAAACCGGACCAACACATATAATGATGTTACTTGCTATCATTTCTTGCAAATAAGAAACTTTGATAATTACTCGCAATCTAAAATCTAAGCCTGCGTGTGTAAGCAATGTTCCGCCCCAATAGCATTCAAATTGTTATTATAAAAGCTTGCTGACAAGACTATAAATAAATATAAAAATCAAATGAAAACAAAAAAAAATATAATTTGTGACCCATTTTTTTTTGTGGAATTGATTCTACTCTCGATTCTGAACAAACTTTTATCAGGTTTTTAAGAAATTTCAATAACATGTTCTAAGATACATTATTTACAAGAAAAACCACAATCTATTGATTTTTTATATCTATTAAAATTTATATTTAGTATTAGCCATCATTTATTGATGTTGGTGCTCAGAAAGTAACATCTTAGATTATGGCTTGACCATATTTATTAATTCCTGTTGTAAATAAAAAGGTTAATATCTTTTGTGAAATAATCGTTTGCAACTCTTCTAGCAGACACAATTAACTAACCATATAAGACGTTAGTGTTTTAGGCTATGACTGTAGCACCATCATTACAAGAGTTGAATTATAAGACTTTGCTGTACAAGATGAAGATTCATAGCCAACTTTTGTGTTTAAAACAGCATTAATGAAATTGATGTTGACTCTGCATTAAAGTGTAGTTACAAGTAGGAGGAAATTGAAATATGTACCACACAGATGGCAGTGTAGTGCTTCACTTTGATTTATTGATCTATGTAGTGTAATTGTAATAATAAAATTATATTCTCGTATATCATCATTTAATATTTTAAATATCAAATAATCTGTTTTCATTCATCAACAAATTTTTTTTTGTTTTGTACAGGTAAGGTCAAAGGTCAGACCCCAAAGGTCGAGAAGCAGCAAAAGAAGAAGAAGAAGACTGGCCGTGCCAAGCGCAGGATTCAGTACAACAGGAGGTAAGAATCTTTATAAATCAATTACTGGCAGCTGTTATTTTTTTATTGGAGTTGCGTAGACGTGAAAGAATACTACCACCCCCTAATATTAACCCATGTACATATTATGCTCTAAATTAATCATTTTCATTATTATCTCAGATAACTTTTAATTTTATCCTATTTTTTTTTTTTTAAAGATTTTAATTTTTTTTTCAGATTCGTCAATGTTGTGCAGACCTTCGGCCGCCGCCGTGGACCCAACTCCAACTCCGTGTAGTGTATTCTAAGTGTAAATAACATGCAAATATAACATCTCTTTTGCTCCATTTACTTGTTTTATTTTGAGTTGTTTGTTTGTACAGACAAAATCAGTTAGCCAGTTTTATTTTATTTAATTTTATTTACTAAGACTTAGCCAGTTTTATCTTATTTAATTTTATTTAATAAGACAACCAATAAGACAAACAAACAACTAACCAGGTACCACGTACGGACTTTACACAATACTAAAGCCCCCTCGTCGTCTGCAGCGGTTAAATACCTACCACAGACGCGCAAATCACTTCCCTACACGTCGGCCGACGCATCCGCAGATGATGTCTGCGGATGCGTCTGCCGACGTGAAGAGGTGTACCTACACACGGACGAGTAATTGGGTGTAACTTAATCACATTCTATATACTATGCCATTGGGTACAGAACTAATTTTCGAGATAATCAACAATATTTTATTTAGTCTGCATTATATTATCTACATCCTAAATGTCATGACAAGACCGCATTCCAAATGTTGATATTCGATTCCGTACCAAAGTTCGCGACATTTGGAAAGAGTCCTATGGGGCGTGACACATGGCGAGGCGAGGTGGTATTTGACTGAGTGGCTACCAAGAACTGGCATGAAGAGTGTTCAACGTGGACAGAGTAGGATTTTGTCTATTAGAAGACGTTGCAAAAAAGCGCCATCTAATAGACGACTCGCGACTAAATGCGTGGCAACAGCAAAAGCAAGCCTAAAACCAGCATTGGGTCGAGTAAAGACTGCATGCAAATGATGACGATGATACCTAGACATTGTTATCATTAACTTTGACAAAACAGAGTAGGTACTATTGTAATGTACATACCTATGTGATCGCAGATCTAGTGAAAAATACAGAGCGCGCGCGCAATGTGCGACGAATTTCCTTGGGTGTTCATCACTAGGGCAGTGGTTCTTAACCTTTTCAGGTCCGTTACCCTTATGACCTGACTTGGGTCTCTGATTTTAACCCTCCCAACGATAAATTCAACTCTAACAATATGTGTGTGGTAGATACCACACACATATTGTAAATATCTATTTATACCTACTACCGTTCGTTGGTGAACATTTCGCGCGCTAGACACGCTGTGTTGAGACAGGTCATTTTGAAATTTACGTTGTTCGTTCGTTCGTTCTTCATCATTGTCATTGTCGTGGCCCATCATTTGTATAGCTTTGGACGTAGGCCTCCTCTTCTCCTCTCCACTTCCGGCGGTCTTGCGCCCTCTCCATCCAATCACGGCCTCTATATCTTCAGATATCATCAACCCATCTTTTGTGAGATCTTCCTCTTCCTCGGGTATTGGCTCTAGGTCTCCGCAGTTCTCCACGCTAGGCCTTTTTCGGCCCAACGGCTATCATCCATTCTAGCAATATAGCCTGCTTATGTCCACTTCCTTCTTGCGATAATGCCGACCACGACCTCTATACTCTTGTCTTCTGCCGGATCCATTCATTTGTCTTTCGGTCGCGCAGGGTTATTCCAAGCATTTTTCTTTCCATCGCCCTTTGCGCAACTCTGAACTTCTCCAGTCGACTTTTTTGTCAGTGACATGATCTCCGCTCCGTATGTGAACACAAGCAGAACCCACTGCCCGAATACACGAACCTTCAAATGTAACGGTAGCTTACCACACTAAATATTTGTTGGCACAAAATGTTTCATTTTTAGACCGACCTTGATTTACTCGCTTTTTGAGGTCTTATATGACCGACCACCATCTCCTCAATACACTCTGATACCAGAACCGACCAGAACCAGTCGTCAGCAAATCTAAGGTTCAAAAGTCTTTTTCCATCGATAACCCAGTCCCTTTCTTCTTCCCATTTGAGCTTCCTAAATACTCCCTCGAGTGCTGCAGAGAACAGCTTAGGTGAGATGGTGTCGCCTTATCTAACACCTCGGTGGCGGAGTGGTCTACGCAGCCGCCCGGATTGCGGAGGGACGGGGTTTGATTCCCGCCTGAGGTACACATTTTTTTCAACGTTTAATTGTCTTTGATAATATTTGAGCGTTTTATATCGCAAATAATCAAATATTACGAACCTCGTTAAAGTTTAAACTTGCCGGTTTTTTGGTGAAGGCACACGCAGTCGCGTTCGCATGTAGGTGTTTCAGCATTGAGATATACGAGTATCTTTCGTCCACTCTTGATCCTACGATTGCTGCCTCTACGACGCGACGGCCCACCACTCAAAGAATCGAATGCCTTTTCATAGTCAACAAAATGTTAATTGAGGGGCTTCCTGTATTCATGTTACTTTTTCATGACAGTCTTTAACGTTTGAAGGTGGTCGTTAGTGCTGAATCCTGACCGGAAACCGGCTTGCTCACGTGGTTGGTCAAAGTTTAACTTGCTCGCTAGCCTGTTGGCTATTACTTCGGTTAAGAGTTTATATAGGAGTGACAGTAAGCTGATAGGTCTGTACTTTTCAATTTCTTGATACCACCTTTTTTGTAAAGAAGAATGAAGACTGATATTCGGCGTTCGAGACAACAACCAGCTCATAATTATTATTACCCCCGCGAAATAGCAGTTTTACCTCGCGGGGGTAATTACCCCCAGGTTAGGAACCCCGGCTCTAGGGCCTACCCCACACTTGACGAAAATGCCGTCGCAGATCTTCCGCGTCGGAACGCTAATGCATGTAATTGCATATAAATTACTAATAACGGCACCACGACGCGGAAGATAGATCGCTCCGATTGTATTGGCTTTTTACCGCAACGGAAGTTCGGCGTGTATTATTCTGTGGTTCGGCGTCGGAATTTCCGTCAAGTGTAGTTCCGATGTAACTATCAGTCGAGTTAGATAATAGGCCTGCAGAGGGCCTAGACTAAAACTAGTAGAGTAAAATTGGGTGAATGTTTGCCGGTTGCAGATCAATGGGCGATTTTATGACAGCCCAAATTAAAAAATATAAATAACATCCCTATAGTCACCGCGTTCCGTACCACTGGACTATAAGTGTAGTATGCCGGAGGCACCTTTGATCATGAACCTAATAGGTTCATGCCTTTGGTTGAACCTTTGACACTTGAGTAACCGCGCAGTTAGTAGTTGTAATAATTTTTTTAAGTATTTAAAATAAAACCATTTATTTTAAATACAAAAAAATTTTTTGCGGAAAAATGACTTTATTCCTATGAACTTCTACTACCACCTAAGTAGTGTATTACTATTACCTATACCTACTATAACAATAATAATATGGACCGATACCTACAAAATCGCCTCTTTCAAAGTGACCAAAGAAAAGCATACAGACGTTGGGAAGCGAAGGAGCTGATGCTGACGGCCAGCTACCAGATGTTGATGCCATGACAAATTTCTGGCGCAGCATTTGGTCGGTGCCCGTCGAGCACACGGAAGGTGAATGGATGAGTTGTCAGGAAGGCGTGTGAACCTATCGAGGCCATGCAGCCTATATTAATATAAGTACCGTTGACGTAAGTTGTGCAATCCGTACGGCCTTAAATTGGAAATTGCCCAGGACATAAAACAGTCATTACGGGAGCGATTCTTTTGCCGCCTAAGAAAAGTACTTAACAGTCTTGAATCGGGTGGCAATAAGATGCGTGCTTTTAATGGCTGGGTTATGCCTCTGCTCACATACTCCTTTGGCATACTAAGATGGACTGAAACTGAATTGGACGATTTGGATAGAAGAGTCCGTCAAATGCTACCGACTTCCAGAATGTTACACCTGCGCTCATCCGTTATGAGGCGGTACATCCCGCGGAGATGTGGGGGTCGCGGCTTTTTAAATGGCAAGGACCTACGTAACCGTTAGGTGTGCAGTCTCTAGGATTATTTCCTTAACAATGAGTGTGGGATGCATTTGGATGTCGTGGCAGTCGATAGACAATTAACGCCGCTCTCCTTCCTTGGCAACAGAATACTGGCGCAAACCAGTGGTGCTATGCTAAGCACTCTCGATCGCAATTAAGGACATGGAAGAGCAAGGTGCTACACGGGCGCTACTATCGGGCTCTAACTGGGCCTGATGTAGATTTGCCTGCCTCGGTGAACTGGCTACGTTTCGGTGACCTCTTTGGGGAAACCTATGGTTTTGTCTGTGCCATTGAAGATGAAGTTATCAAGACGAATAACTACCGGAAATATATTATGAGGGTCGGTACAGTCGACATCTGTCGGGCATGCCGCCGACCAGGAGAATCACCCCGAGATATTATTATGTTCTTATCTTGCTAACGAAGAGTATTTGCACAGACACAACCAAGTAGCCAGAATAAGAACCAAGAGCCTCGATCAATATCTAGAGAGGCTCTCGCTAAAAGATTGGGTCCAAGAGTCATATACAGAAGGCAGTACTCCTTGACACGGCACGTATTGTCAGGAGGTTCCTTACTCTGCAGCCCTAACCACCGATAGCTTGGGTCTATCCCAGCTGGCGGTGGCGGCGGTGGTTAATTTTTATAAGTAATATTTAATGTTGTAAATATGTTTTATAAAATATAGTAAAGAAAATTTCTTAAGATATATGCTAAATAAAGAGAATAATAATATAATACTAAGTTTATTGCACAACATCAATACATTACATAAAAAATACATCAGTTTTTTCTTAAAATTAGGTATTACCTACATTGCACCGACAACGTATCGAAATCATCGAGTTACAGAGATTTCTACACTAGGCTAGGCTGTCCTAGAAGAAGTACTTAGTCAAAGGTAATTAAAATTATATTAAAATTGAATGAATGCGCGCGCGCGCGCGCATGTGTGTGTGTGTGTGTGTGTGTGTGTGTGTGTGTGTGTGGTGTGTGGGGGTGTGGGTGTGTGGGGGTGTGTGTGTGTGTGTGTGTGTGTGTGTGTGTGTGTGTGTGTGAGGGCGTGTGTGAGTATGCGCGTGTTTGTTACTAATAACAATATTAAATTACTATTTTTATTAAATAGCCTGTTAAGCCCTGCGATAATAATCTTGGGATCAGAGAGCTGAGTGCAAGTTTGTAAATGTGCAAACGTTACTATCGCGTTTGAGTTAAGTTTGGACAGATAGATCTTAATGCTAAGTAAATAAGATCTAGAATCAAAACTCTTAACTCAAACGCGATAGTAACGTTTGCACATTTTCAACTTACACTCAGCGTTCAGAGTTTCTTAGTTAAGTTCCACTCAACAGGCTATGTGGGGACTCTTAAAGTCGTTTTCAGGAAACCTATTAGGTATTCCACCAAGGCATTATACAATGAAAGCGAACTCCTAACAGTGGCCAGGTTTATCGTGTTCAGGTAGATGATGCATACACATCGCTCTGTCATACAATCAGCCGATTATGAAGATCTGCTTAAATACCGGTCTCATCAACTAAATCCAGCCATGTCAAAAAGTGCAGTAGTTCCCTTCACCCATACATTTACAATAAGGTTCAATCACACTGTTGTACTAAATACTGTTCACCATATGAGCTAAAGGCAAAAGTTACAAAATGGATTGGCTTACTTTCTTACGAGGAACTCGAACAATTATTAAGCACTGAACGCTGTGCCCTTTCCAGAGTTTTGATGTTGCTAGTAGTCGCACTGCCTCAGGTGACGATGCAGTAGAAAATAACGGACTGACAAATGGCGGTGTAAACAAGTTTGAGCAAATTATGGTGTCCAATTTTTTTGAAAACTAAACGTAGATGGGTTTACGAACTCTACCTGCTGTTGCGTATATGTGTGCTTTGAAAGAAAGTTTTATGTCTACAGTCAGACCCAAATTTTTTTGGTCTCTGGTGATGATGCTGCAAGTACACAGTTGAGCTGGCGCTGGTTTTGGTTGACAGGAGTGGATCTTTAATTTATCGAAAGAGGGGGGGTATTGCAATGGTTTTGTGGAAACAGATAAAATTAGTTTTGGGCGTTAACAAATTGTTTTCCAGCCAGGCATTTATAACTCTCATCCCATCTTCAGCGCGCTCCAAAACCCTGCCCCATGTAGTGTCGTAAAAATTATTGCAGTATCGTCAGCATAACAAGTAATTTCTGTATTCCCTATAGGTACTTATTAGTGGTAATTATGTCATTAAAATAGAGAATGAAGAGAGTTGGGCCCAGTATGCTACCCTGGGGTACACCAAATTCCACTGGTACCGGTTTACTTTTATGTTCTTCGATCTAGACGCACTGGGAACGCCCGGTCAAGTAACTCCGTAACCAATCAAGGGGAATGCCACGTATGCCTAGTATTTCTAGTTTTCTAATGAGGATAGTCAACGAAACTGTATCCAATGCAAGATCGAGGAACACTCCTACACATGCTCTTTTTTTGTCAAGGTTCTCTGAAATTAAACCAGTTAAAAGCGATACGGCTCCCTCCGTGGATCTATTCCGTCTGAAGCCGAACTGTCGTTCGGTTATTAAGTTGTTGCTTTCCACGACTTGTTGCTTACTACGAGTACTACTACCTCGCGCATAAAGTTTCATTAAATTTTATTCTGTTTAGACTAGGTACCTACATTGATTTAGCACTACGTCATCTGTTGTAAACAGGACTTGGAACCGGTATCGAAAATACAAGTATTTATCGGTAAGTACCGGTATTTTCAATTTTGGTTCCTGGATACCGATTCTTCAACGAGTACCTACCGGTCTGTACTAGGGATGTCGGAAATGAAAAAAAATATCGATATATCGATACATCGATATTTTAAAAAATATCAATATCGGGCTCGATATATCGCGAAAAAAATATCGATATATCGATATATCGGTCAAATTTTTCACCGTATTTAAATAAAGGAGAACCACCTGCTTTTTCTTAAAATCGGTTAAAAAATTATTTAGGTGAGCCTAGCTCAGTAATAAAAACAGAAAGCTCTCTCTGACGGCACCGAGGAAGCCGTAGGTGTTAAATATTTCCGTTGCGTATACGTAGCACACATGCACACATGACATGAAGTAGATTGAAGCAACGCACTGACAGTGACAGTTACACACTCACTACCATAGATTACATCAATGGAATTCAGCAACAATAAGTTTTTTTTAACTATTTTTATGGCTTTGAATTCTAACGAGTTAAAAAGTTAGATAGTGATGCGATGATAATAAATAAAAATATATCGATTTTGATACGAATTTCGATATTGCTTAATTTGTATCGATGTATCGAAATACGAAAAAAAAACTATCGCCTAAAAATATCGATATATTGAACAAAAAATATCGATATATCGATGTATCGATATTTTTTCAACAAGCCTAGTCTGTACCGGTACTGTTACCTCTAAAATATCTGTATCTATCTGCGACGTTGCCAGTCTTTTGTCACGTGAATACTGGTATCTATCTGCGACGTTGCCAGTCTGTTTGTCACGTGATATGTGTACACTTTGTGCACTGCGGCCTCTACGGCTACGGCAGTGCGAAATGCAGGGCAGTTAGCCAATCCAAGCGCCACTTATTTATCTACTCGGTATCTTTTGTTCGCACTAATGAATTTGGTTACTTGGTACCTACCGGTATAAGTACATGTATAATACCGGTACTACTACAATCCTACTTACCGGTACTCATCGGTTAACCTTTATTATGAATACCGGTATCAAATCGATACCGGTACCTCATTTAGGTCATCGGTACCGGTTATTGAAAATACCGGTATTTCAAGCCCTTGTCGTAAGTCTACAGGGCAGGGAGGAAGACTCATGTATTGAGAAGAACCGGTAAAAAACTCTTTCCTACATTTTTACAGTGTCAAATAATTGTAAAATTCTCTTCCTTAACATAGCAGTCCCTTTTATGATAGGGAGAGCATTTATTTTCTTGTAGGTAATAATATTTACCTATTCAGTCTCAGTGTATTTTTTATATTAGAAGGAGACAAGCGAGTAGAATCACCGCCGCCCATGGACACCCGCAAAACCAGAGGAGTCACAGAGATTAGGATTTAGAAAACTGAACTGGGGGGAGGGGGGCGGGGGGGGGGGAGAATGGGCCTCCGGAACTCTCACTGGCCGGACGAAACACAACAGCACCAAGTGCCATTATTTCACGCCGGATATTCCTGAAAGGGTGGTATTACCCCGGGTGGGCCGGCCCAATGCGTGCTGCAACGCAGCGTGGCTCAGTCAGTGTCACTCATTTAGCACCACCCAGGGGTCACGTGTAGGCTCTCAAGGGGTAAACCTACGGACGAGAGTAACTTTAACCCCCTAAGTAACTTTAACCCCTGATGACAGAGTTTTAAGGCACTTTATAAATGATCGTCATCAAGGAAGACTGGAACGCCTTCCTAAATTCTCCGGGACGTTCGAGTCGATGCTCGCTCGCTTCTGATATAGGAGAAGAAGAAGCTCTCGGAGAACTCATCGATTCTTCTGTAATTCTATGGCCACACCATTACTAGGTACCTACCTACCGTGGTCTTCTTACACCTAGGTAAATAATAGGCCAGGATCAACGGATCAACAGTTGACAGCAGATCAACCTACAACAAAATGCGGTCAATAACTTGAACTTTTTGATCAATATCGATTTGAGTTTGAAAGTTTTGTACGTAGGCTATAAAACCGAAGAAAAAAAATTACATACGGTCACCGATTGACAATAAAACTTCAACAAATTTCATCAAATAGTTATTTTTTTATTAAATACGATAATGCTGCTAAAACATTCATGTTAAAACAATATACGTAACTGTCATTTTAGGCTGCGTTCTACCCGCAATATATTATTTATAGTCTTTTTCAATTAGGTCGCAATAACGAGTTTAGTTAGATAGGTTTAGGTACACAAATAAAATAGGTACTTATAGAAACACATATTCTAACAAAATGTTATTCCAAAATGAATACAAGACTCTTTCATTTCACTTAAAACACAGGCAGTGATACAATTGGAAAGAATACGTAATAGTACCTAAGTAGGTAAGTCAAATATGTAGATACATGTAACCTACCTGGTTCAATCTAAAAATATTACGCTATAAAATAATAACAACATTATTTTCTAGTTACAAATTCTTTAAATATATTTTATTTTCAGAACAAACTATGGTACTTCGGTAGTTTGTAAGTTCTAATAAATGAAGCAATGTGGCACAAATATTGCAATTTATTATAGAAAAAAAAACATAGCCACCGTAACATCCGTGAAACAGCGATTAGTCTAACAATACTTAATTAATTCGCGGTTCTGTGCAGTGTTTTCTACTTCTATATAACTTTTATTTTTTGTTGATTTACTAATCGAACGGCTCAGTAGTGCTGATGTTTCTCTTGAAGCGTAGATGATCAATTTGTATCTTAAATTACAATCAAATGTGTAAAAAATCTCTAAGATTAAGGACCAGATTACCTTCCGATAATGTCTACTAAGTACATAAAGTAGGTAACAAGAAATGTTGAAAAGGAAGACAGCCGAGTAAAAACTATGTCTATAAAAATAATTCTAAAAGACCACAGCCACAATTTGTAGCACTTAACCTAGGAGTTTATGTTCATTGTTGAACAAAATGTCTGTTAAAAACCATTGTAAATATAATACAACGGGCATTTAGTTCATACAAGCTCGAAATATAACAATTACGTTGACGCGTAGGCAAATATCACTTCATACATTAAGGCACAAACATTATTACATTACAATCAAAATTAATTAAAGTCACTCGTGCATTCTGATATGCAATCTTACACTAAAATGTGTATAATAATAAGTAACAATAGTCTTACATTATGCACCGCTTTAAGGATTTAGTTTGGTACAATATAACATTATTTATATCAATAAAAATTACAAAACAACACGTTTTGGCATCGAATCGTCTCTCGCGGACCTCCTCGACAAAACTGCGAAGCGCTTCCCCCTACTATATTTTACATTCGAGTCTTTGTACTTTTTCTCTAATTCTAAATCTATTTTTAAATGCATTTATCGACTTAACTCGACCATTGCTAGAGCAATAGCCCTTGCAGTTTTGTCAAAGGTATTGTTTTATCTGATGGGAATGTTTTTTTCTACTATTCGAGGTTAGGTACATCTCAGATCGCTAAAATTTTCCTCATTACCAATAATGGACAGAAAATAGAACTTTGTACAATTTCCGTGGGCAAAGGACAGGTAAATGGGCAAAAGGACTTGGACCATTTCAAGGCTTGTATTCAAGGTGTTTGGAGTCACGTGTCCAAGCTCACGTCGAATGCCAGCCTGTGAAACCACATCGTGCACGCTCTAGGTCGTCCGGCCCAGAATAGATGCACTCATTCCGTTCGGAGTTCTTTTGGCACCATTGTCTCTCGTCCTAGATATAGTTCAGGATCGCGTTGAACTTTCAGTTCAGGCGCTAACCTATCACACTTTGGGCGGGGCGTTGAATTTTTTGCGAGACTTCTCCCATTTGCTGACCCAGTCAACAGGGTAGCACATTACGGCGGAGAGCAAGAGGAAACCGCCCGACACGTAGAAGGAGATGTCGTAGCTCTTCGTTTGATCATAGAGTATACCTGTAACGAAAAAGTATATTTTAAAGTTATACAATAGAAATAGAAAAACTTTATTTGATACAATACATTACAATATTTAAATATAAAAAACAGGAATATAATATGCTTGTACCAAACTGGTCTCCGCTCAGAAAATGCCCTATTTATAACTAAACTCCTTGTTTTTTTGTACTTTCTTCGTGTCGATACGAAGCAACGACTAGACGTGACATGGTCTTTTGCGAAAAGAATTGGATGGTTGAAGATTTAAGCAACTTTTTCTGGACAAATATGATGTTATTTTGCACGCGATAAATTGCACATTTGTGGCAATCCGAATTTTAAATGGCCAAAGCCACGGGTTAAAAATGTTCTACGTAAAATAACCTAGTCCCTAGAAACGTTATCCACATTAAATAAACTCTCAACTGAAATAATCGCAACAAATGTCAAAGGTATTATTCGTGTGACGTTTGTTGTGATTAAAATCGCTTGCATAATGGTTGGCGCCAAATTGTCATAGATCTATAGAGACAGGCCAACTGCCAATAGCTACTGCTTAAGGGGGGTTAGGCGGTCAGCGAAAATTCGAGACAGGCCAACTTGCTCAGCGAAAATTCCGGGCCCCGCACGTAATTCGTAAGCGCCATTCACATTCCTATCAAAAAGGTAACAAAAATATTTAGTTTTTTGAAAATCCAAAACAGTCACGACCGTGTTTTACAATATTAATTCATATAAAACCTTTTAAATGTCAAGACGACGTTTGTTGGCCGGTCATATTATGACCGGTGCGCGCATAGAATAAGCTTCAGTGTTATTATTATTCTGAGGGTGCGCGCGCCCGTATGTCTGTTTTCTACTCCGTTTTGAATGTTTATTGTCTTTGATCATAGTACAATATTTCTTAATCAAGCTGCCATAATATTGTAGATAATGTATCTAGGAATCCAACTACAATATGTGTGGTGTTTATAAAAAGAACCACTAACCACTTAAGTAAGACCAACCACTTAAGACCCAAGTGAGTACTTGAGTATCAAATTACGCCGCGTCAGTACCCCTATCAAACTTGCACTTGCAGCGCTCGACAGGCCCATCAAGTGAGGGGTAATGCAATCATTGCGGTGTGGTGGTGGCTCATTAATAGAATACTAGCAATCCATCTCCTTCCCTTGGGTGTCGTAAAAGGCGACTAACTGACTAAAGACTGCACATACAGCCAACAGCATAGAGTGGCGATTGGCTCACCACCTATCACGCTGAGCACATGAGCAGTTGTTATTTGGTGAAACGTGGACTGTTGCCTAGTCTCTGACTAATCCTTCGGGGATAATAATCGGTGAGTATATTGTATGTATGTAACAAATTATTCATACGGGTATTAATAAAAGTTAGACAAATGCTGTTACAAAACTTACCGGCAATTGGGTTGCCCAGTAAAGCTCCCAGTCCTTGGAAGAGCAGGAAGAGGCCAAAGCAGTTCGTCAGCTGTTCCAACCCGATGTACTCCACCACCAAGATGGATCGGAGGGAAGCGAAGCACGCTGTAACCAAAAGAATAATTAGTACTTATTACAAATTGTTAAAATAGTTAAAAATAAAGTAAACGTTTTACTGTAGTCGTGCCTGTAATAAAGTTCACGAAGACCTTGCTAAAGAATTGGCAAAATTCACTATTTAGGTTTTTGGTTAAAGTTTTTTTTAAAGGTTTCTTTCCCCAAAAGTTTATGATTTTTCTTTTTCAAAGATAAGGTTTTGGTATCTATTCTATAAGACCATTGTTAGATTATGGGCCGTTTCACCAAGATTACCTTTTGAATATGTACTCAAGTCTGGATACTTGAGTATCTATGATATGTTTACAGAGGTTGATTTATAAAGAAACTTACAATAAACAGTATCACAAAGATGATGTACTTAAATCTAATGTAAAAAAATAATTACAGTTTGTTACTCAAACTTACCAACAGCCAGGCCGAAGACAACAGTGTATCCAAACTGGTAGGCGTCACTGTAGTAGAGGCCGCTGCACATGGTGGCGATCCCACCGGCAGACAGCGCGATGTTGTTCAGCCACAGCGGGGACACCTTCGGCATCGAGGACATCAGGCCGCACATAATACGGCCGACTATGTTCGACACCCCGATAGCGGACACCAACCAATCGCTCGTACTCTGACTGGCGTTGTTATCGATCGCCCTCTGTCTAGCGTACATATATGGCACGAAGAATCCCAGCATTGTAAAGAATCCACTAAGAGCTAAAATTACGAAGGTAGGCGAACGGAACAGGCTGACGTCCAACAAGGTAGCTAACGCCCTTCTGACTGCTTCAGGGCAGATACGGCATTTGTCAGATCGCTCCTCTTGAGCGTCTTCTTTAGTCGGAACGTGCGTCACAGCCAAATGGTATCCTAATGATGTGCGCGACGTGTACTGAGGTAGCCTAGTCAAGCTGGCTCCGAAGAATATGTCGTCACGGTACAGCGGCCTGGCTAAGTCGGCATGAGAGCGTCGAGAGTTGTGAATCATAGGTACGACTTTGACGGCTGAACTAATAAGCGGTTCAGTATTATCAATGTTGCTGTTGGAGTCTTCTTGTTCGTCCTTTTCAGCGACGGGCACGTCAATAAACAGCGGTTTGTTGCCGAGGGTGTTCTTGATGGTGCCGGCATTGGCTGACGATCGCCTGCTGTACTGTGTGAGATGTGAGTTGCTGCCCCGGAAAACTTCTTCAGCTGTTGGGTAGCGTGTGTTATTGGCTACTCCCACCCACGTGTGCGGTGTCACTTTGTTGGTGAATTTCATTTCGTGCGGCATGGAGATGCCGGAGTCGAACTTGCTCTGCAGCTTGAGCATGGAGTTGAGTTTCTCCACGGCCTCCTCGTGGCGGCGCGCGACGTCCTCTTCTTCTGCCTCGTCGGCGAGCGTCACACGCACCGGGTCGATTGGTCGGAACATAGCTCCGAATAATATGCACAACAAGAGCAGTCCTGTAACAAAGTACGTAGTGTAAAAATAAGCTATATTGTAAGCACTGTCAAAATATTTACACTTAAAAGTCTTAAAAGCTTTTCTCAGGTTACCAGTTTAGTGACTTATGTCTAGATTAATATTCTCTTAAATGTTCTTAGGTTACAGAAATTTAAAGTAAGTAAAAAGGAGAACCGGACAAAATGGTCTACATGACCTGAAGCACACATATTGTTATTTCAATGGGTGTGTACTGCAATAACTACTAAAGCGGCCTATTCAAAATTGCTGTATTCAAAATATGGTGGTAAGTAATTTATAGCGCATTTACTAAATTTCACATATTATACGTCTAGAGACAATGAGCAGAGCTGACTTACCTGCATGAACGAGAACGGTGAGCCTCCACCCTAAATTTCTGTTGAGGGTGTCGGTCAGAGGCGCCATCACGAAGGTGCCAACTCCTGAGCCGCAGAGGGCCAGCCCCGTGGCCAAAGCCCGCCACTTCTCGAAGTAGAAGCCGACCGTCAGCACAGCCGGCATGTAGATCATGCACAGACCGATGCCTGGAATACCAAAAAGATCTCTAAGTATCAACATTGGAAAAAGAATCGTCTTCATCAGCCTATAAACGTCCCACTGTAGGGCACAGATCTCCAACATGCCACAATAGCACGTAAGGTCGTTCCTTAGTGGTTATGGATTCCGGGTGAAGCGTGCTTCCACCTTCGGCCTTATTGTCACTTACCATCAGGTGAGATGAAGGCCAAGCGCTTAACCGTTGTAGAAAAAAAAGGAGATTCGGCCATAACCCACCATGGTGGCCCAATGTGGGTTGGTAGGTTTTAACGACTGCCACATTACAACAACCGGTACCAACGGATTAACGTGCCTTCCGAAGAACGGATTTTTTTCAATAAATGGCACGGCAAATGGCTACTCCACCTAATAAGAAGTAGAAATGGAGTCTAGTTGCAAAGACAACTGGTGCTGCGTTAAAAAGACGTAGCATCAGTCACCCTCACTCTGCTGACCCACATGGTGTTTCTACATGCCTCGTTTGAAGGACCCTATGTCATAGGAAGGAGGAAAAACATGCGCTGGTAGACCATTCCATCATTTGAAGGTGCGACAAAGAAACGAACACCAAACCAAGTATAAAATTGATCACAGCTTTAGCCTCTAGCTGGAAATTGGTATCCTTAGCGTTCTGAGTGGTACTGGGCTTCAGTAGCATGGAGGCCATATTGATAGGTAATCGTACTGTGGGTCAACTTTCATATAGAAGTCTAGTTCAAGGAACAGAAGCTATGATAGATTACGTGTGATTCAAAAGTAACCTCGTTTGACGGTACTTTAAACCTTCACGGTCACTAACATTAGAATAATTTAACACTACCATAGAGTTTAGTTAACACCTTCTTGACACTCCAAACTTATTTAAATCAAAAATTCATTCTTTAACGAAAATAGTCTTGCAGTGAAAAATTTTAAGAATAAGATTAATAAATAAATAAATTTTAAGATTCATATTTCTTCAAAACCCTTGATAATAATAACTTACCTCCCATAACTCCATAAACAAGGTAGAGGTACTCCACACTTGTCGCGTAGTACGAGAGAGCAAAAGCGCTACTCGATATTAAACTGCCCACGATTGTTACGACCCGGAAACCGTACCTGCGGACAAATTATTATTTATCACTGATCCATGTATATTATAGAGGTCATAAAACGTATCCTTTAAAATAAAAATTTTATATGTCGGCGTCATTTATAGTTTTTTTTTTTTTAAAGTACAGCCACATAATACATATTAAACTATACCTAAAAAACATATATAGGTACGATACATATATACGATATATTTATAGTTAGTTATCTATACATAATATGTCTTTCATTACACAGTTGTGAGAGACGTGCCTTTATCTTAACTAAGTTAACCATATTGAAATGTTGAAAAAAGTAACCCAGCTGTACCTAACTTAGTCATACCTACTATCCCTACTGTGGCCAAAATGTTTGTAAAAAAATTATTGACAATTCTGTACAAATATCTAACGTTACTGATTTTTACTGTTCTTTGAAAGACCACCGTTGTTAGTGATTTTCTGGTGAATTTCTTTCACGAAAACGTAAAAATCCGAGTGTCACTAGATATTTGCACAAATAATTGTCATTAATTTTTTTTACAATCATTCTTGGTCATTAGTATAGTTAGTGGAGTTAGTACTTTAGTTAATTCCTGTATAGTCTTCCAGGCAACTATACGCAAGAAGAAAGCAGTAGGGCTTAACCTTCATCGTGAGTTTCCTCATTAATGAGCTTTATGGAAACCTAGATAGCATGGTTTGATTTAATGAATTTAGAGCTATTCTTGCCAATAGCATTTAAATTTATACATTTTCAAAAAAATCTGGTCTATAATGGCCATTGTTCTTTAACATTTCACAACTGAGGGTCGAAATTCACACCTTGTCGGAATGTGCATTTTCGGAATGTGTCATTTTTTAAATTTGTCATTTTCGGAATTTGTTCATTTTCGGAATTTGTCATTTTCGGAATTTATCATTTTCGAAATTTGTCATTTTCGGAAATTGACTATTTGGGAATAGACGTTCTAGGAAGTTGTCGTTTTCGGAACTTGTCATTTTAGGAAGTTGACGTTCTCAGCTTGACGGAATTAAAGATGTTATAGATAATGTTGAAAAAGAGTTAAGTGAACATGAAACCTCTTTTCCTTTTTTTTCGAATTCGCTGACAATTTGTAATAAGTAGAAACACGCTTTTGAGAAAATCGAAAGCTATCTCAACATGTCGGCTGCCCCAGACACAATAGATATTTAATTATTTGTCTTGCACATTCTTAATAACAGGTTGATAATAAATATTGAAAAAAAAACTAAATGCTTACTTGTTCGCTAAAGCCGATATGAAAGGTCCAGCGAGAAGATAAAAACCGGCCAATAATGAATTCACCGGCGCCACTTCCCCTTCGCTAATCTGTAACAAACAAATAGGAACCAAATGACAAGGCAATCAAGAATTCACTTTAGCATGTTACACAAAATATAAAGTAAAGATAATATAATATTGAGACTGGTGGAAACGTCAGGATCGATGTTAATTATTACGGTTCAGTCAGTGATACATACAGGATCCGTGGTCACAGGAAGTCGCGTAAACTTTAGAAAACAATTTTGTTTTTTTTTGTCAAAAACTTGCTTTGACTTGAGAGAGTTGAGTATATTATTTAGTTACTGAACACAAAACGCAATGTGTATTTCTATCAACGTTGGTGCACTCAACTTATTGCATTTCTAGATCGAATCAGCATTTATCTGTATCTTGGATGTAACTTGTTAGAATCATTGTAATAAAAGTACCTACCTATATTAATTTGATCCTGGCTGGACGTTTCTTCCAATTTTGATTGAAAGGAATTTTAATACCGCTTTGTTAAGTATATCTTATTGTTTTTTTAAATGGGTAATCTGGCTCCGTTTTAATTAACATTTTGTTATATATGTGTAAAATTTGCATGTCCGATAAGTAAACCGTTGGTACTTCAATAATGTAGGCGGTGACCGCTTAAAATAATCAGCGGGCCGAATGCATTGAGGTATTATAACTAGAAATGATATCGCAAAGCATTTTTTTTGCGCACTGATTTGCAGAGCTGCAAGCTCTAACTATTTGCTTGTATAACTTACAATCACTGAGGATACTCTTTTTACTGTGAATAAGGCGTTTGCAATATGCTACCCATGGGGTAGAACC
Source organism: Scoparia ambigualis (assembly GCA_963921215.1). Lineage (NCBI taxonomy): Eukaryota > Metazoa > Arthropoda > Insecta > Lepidoptera > Crambidae > Scoparia > Scoparia ambigualis. The sequence continues at coordinate 22,344,444 of OY992522.1, read as the reverse complement.
ACAGTATAAATAGTTATATTTATACTGTTGTAGAACTATTAGTTATTCTGTGCCCACTGCCCATGGCCCGCAACTCAATGCGTAAACTCTTGCTTCGCGGTGTCGTGTCTACTTAGTTAAGGCTAGGTGTTAGTGAAAAATTAAAATAACCCGTTCTTAGAATTACTTTTTGAAGTAGTAAACAGTAAAATTAAAATTCGCGAAAATTATGAAATATTGTTGAGGCTTTAATCTGTGAAATACACCCGATGGAAACACGATTTGATAAAGTTGGCTCGATAGAATAAATTCATAATGTTACATATTTTTGTGTCATTTTATCTTCTTTTCCAGGTTTTATTCTTAAAATAAGTGATTTGATATTATGAGTCATTTACCACAATGAAGTTCATAAATAACTTGAGGAATTATAACCGATCGTTTTTATTAATTACATCTATCAATTTTTAAAAATATAAAACGCGATTATTCGCGCTGCTTCGCTGTTATACCCGTCCCTTACAGTCGTACCGTCGAGAGAGCGAGAAAGAAGCGCCGGAAATACCTCCCCTTAAAGCCAAATGCTTGTTTATCGTCGCAGTGGAATAAAATAATAAAAGAGCACAGTCTCACGATTCACTTGCAACGAAAACAATCATAAACATCTTTCTCAGGTAAGCTGTAAGTAAATCTTAGTTCCCAGACCACGAATAATACGGACTTACGGAGCCAAATTATTCGTCTGGCCTACTGGCCTTGATGGGAAGTAGAATATTTATCTGCAAAATTGAGATTTTAAATATAAAGTTAATTGGAATTTACTAAAAAGAGTCATGAGTAAGCTTGAGTGTGAAATCTAAAAATCACACTTTTATAAACATTACGAAAAAACCAACCAATACGTCGCATAAAAGTTCTTGTAACGTGAACAAAAAAATTAACGAACGTTTACCGAAATATTTTGTTTTCTTTTCACAATTAACCCGCTGAACATCTAGATTTCCGGTACGGTTGACCGAGCGACCTGCGCGTTTATAAAATACTTTGATGAAATAAAAAATGGTATGTATCCATTTTTTCGAAAACTTTACTTTCATGACCAAAGGCCACAAAAGTCGGTCCGGAACCCGTCTACTTCGTCGCGGGTTTTCTATATGAAAGTTATATGACTTTAATAGAATTTATTACTATACCTAATCTACAATAAACTGTCTACTACAATATGCAATGAATATAAGTAGGTACTTGTATGGAACATAAAGCAAATTGTTATTGAGATGTGACAACCAACCAACATTCAATGAATAATTTAAGACTAGAAAGAAAACATGTACACCTAATAGGAAGTGGTCAAAACCGGAAATGGTCCTATTATGAAGTAGTCTTCTCGAGAACTGAGCAAAACAGGCAATGGTCTTAACAAACAGTGCTCAAAATAACCTTTGATCCCCAACGTCAAAAAGGACCTATTTGTTTTGTTATTTATGTAGTAATTTTGATGTGCCTCTAAAGAGTGGAGGGTGTGATTAGATTGTGTGTAACGCTAAACTTGAATATTATGCACAATAATGCTCATGGTACCAATTCTTCGTACTTCTTGTTCGGATGACTTATCGGTTTTATCGGTTTTCAGGAACCATCCTGCTAGGTGTGTATTTCTCTGCAAGGTATATTCCAAATTGGAAAACCTCCGAGTTAAGTCGTGGCCAAGCGAATACGTCTATTTATGGCGCCAAGCAGCGGAGTCTTTTAATTAGAAAAAATAAAATAACTAGAAAAAGAAGCACATAAGTCCCGAGTCGGCAACGACGAGAAGATTTTTAAGCCAATTCTCATCTTGGTGCAAGCTTCAAATAGGCTGCAGTGACCAGTCTCCATTGGGCAGACTGTAGCCTCCGGTACGTAGTACTATTATTTATTCTGTGCCTCCGGCAGCGGCGGCCTGGTAAAATAAAAAACCATTGAAAGCTTACAAAGCTAAACTAGACTGAGGTGTTTGGATTCAATAACCAAACAACTTTACTGTAGTAAACTGTCGTTAGCCGTCGGTAGACAAGAACAGGTGGTTATTCACCTTGACTGTGTCAATATTGTCTAGCTATAAAACAAATGACCCGTATACCGTAATAACGAAACTGCAACGCGAAGTCCATACTTGTGGCCACTCCTTCAACTATGCTTTTATCGCCCTACACATAGAGATCAATATCGCATATCGGTCAGAGCACCATTGATATTGCCACCGATGGAACTGATAGATCGAGCTTTTACAGTTTGATCTCTATTTCGTTCGGTTAAGGTTTAATGTTTGTAGCGAAAAGTGACCGTTTGTGTGGTCCTATGGGCCACGGTATAAACTTGGCCTCTATGGGAGGCTATTTGCAGTAACGGGATGAGCTGAGGTAATAGACGTTGCATTTAAACAAGCTCTTTGGTCGCAAGATGTTTATTTATATAAGTAAGTAGCAGTATGTGACAATAGATATTCGGTTTCTGAGAGAGTTATTTTTTAATGCGATAAAATTCATTAAGCTTTAGTATTTTAGGAAAAAAGTTAAGAATTTGGAATTGTGCCGGTCACGTCAAGTCTTTCAGGAACTTTGGACAAAGCCACTAACTACCGTTTGGGTCAGAGTGGGCCGAACGCAAGATGTCGGCGGCGCGGCAGACCGAGGCAAAAGTAGCGTGACCAGCTGGACGTATACTTATCATCCAGATTGGATCACTGGGCCTGTGGTATGGCGGTACACTAAAAGGCGACTAACGGACTAAAGACTACACATACATCCAACAGCATAGAGCGGCGATAATTTGGTGAAACATGGACTATTGCTGTAGTTTTATTTTTTTTTAGTTTATTTCATTGTTTATATTTATTTATTTTTTGCATTATTTTGTGTGTGCGGGTACCCAATAAACGTTTTTCTATTCTATTCTATTCTAGTCTGCTTCTGCGGTCCTCATTGCATAATAGTCTTTTACTAACCCTTTGGGGAAAAGTAATAGTCGCCAATCGTCGTTTATGATTGTAGGGATCACTGCATCGGTGGGCTAAAAAGTAGTTGAAAATAGGAAGGCCTTTGCCTAATAAAGTCGAAAACTTTTGTTACAAAAAAACTGGTATTTTACATACAATAGTTTTAAACTGATTTACAGCATAAGTTACTAGTGTTTATATTTATTTTCATATAGTATAATATGTATTTGCAAAGTTATATATATTTTGTGTATAATGTATGTATGTATATTTGGGCTAGTTAAGTTAAGTGTTTCTTTTGCTTCCTTATTTAAATTGTTATTCTATAAATTTTAATGTCACCGCCTACAAAAATTTATGTACATCTTCACTTGTTGACTGTTAGAGAATGCCTTATTGGCATTAAGTCCGCCGTAGAAAAAAATCATGCTGTCTCAGTAAGCTCGAGTGGGATTCGAACCCACGACCTTTGGATTGCCGATCCACTGCTCTAACCGCTGAGCTACCGAGACCCTACTAGACTACTACTAGTACTACTAGACTAGGGGTCTCGGTAGCTCAGCGGTTACAGCAGTGGACCGGCAATTCAAAGGTCGTGGGTTCGAATCCCACTCGAGCTTCCTGAGACTGGTTGATTTTTTTTCTAGTAAAACATTTTATCCGTATAACTCGGATCGTAGTTCTAAGCCAAGGAAGCTAAGGTCTTGACATTAAAACGTGGATTACCTAATGTTTATGGATTTATTCAATAATAAGTAACTAGTATGCAGTTATTTAATTACAATGACGACGTTATCAGCATTAAATCGGAACGCCATATACAGAAGACAAACATAATTGTCAATAACATTGAATTTTCACCGCATAGTGGAGAAAAGGGATATTGAAAAATAATCGTCACATAATAATAATAAAATGTATTGTTTTCTGAGGTTTAAGCGAGCACTACACATTGAAATGAAACACTTTTTACGGATTAACTCGCGTTTAATTTTACTACAGGGAGTCTCCCTGTGACCACTGACCCTGCAAAGGGTTCGAAACGTCAGGAATCTAAAAACTATGTAATGTAGTAAAATTAAACGCGAGTTAATCCGTAAAAAGTGTTTCATTTCAAAATGTATGTTGCTTTAAAATGAAAACTACACTAAATAATGTTTTACTTTGAGGAAATCATCAACTTCTGCCCCGAATCAATTTCACTTTTTAGGCCAATATCCATCAATTACTTAGATAGCGATGGCTTGAATTTGAAGGAGGGCATTTTGTGGCAGGACCAGAAGGGCATTTTGTTACCTACTACAAAATGCCTTTCTTATCGGAGAGGCCCCAGCAGTTTATAGGCTGTAGGTACTTTATTTTACTTTACTTTAGATGTATCATATATTATTATATTTTAAACTATGACAGGTTTATTTCAGCACTAACTATACTTGTAGAGCTCTTTTATAGGTGTATGTAGATGTAGAGACACTTAATGTGGGAATGTGATTTGAAATCGATATCGCTGGGAAAAAGTTCATAAATGGACATTCCTAGACAGGTCTGCCCCCTTACTCTTGAAACCGATCGCTATTGGATCGGATTCGAATTGTGAATTTTCGTACTCCTAAGTTACGACACCAGGGCTAATATGGATTCATATTGCGTGGATATTGAGTGAAAAAAATACAAAACTCAATGCCATTTAGTTTACCCAATAGGAATCCAAATTAGCGGTGGTGTCGTAACTTAAAAATACGAAAATTCACAATACCAATCCGATCCAATAGCGATCGGTTTTAAGAGTAAGGGGGCAGGTCTAATACATAATTATGTAGAAGCATCATTTACTGTGGTGTATGCAGTCGATTTTTATAGAGGCACATTAGACAGTGAAAAAAATATATAAAATCGAGATCGTATTTTACAGTTTTATGTGGTGGCGGCTCATTTTTATAGAATACTATCAACTCATCTCGTGTCGTAAAAGGTGACTAACGGACTAAAGACTGCACATACATCCAACAGCATAAAGCAGCGATGGGCTCACCAGTCACTACCGGTCACGCTAAGCATATTTGCAGTTGCTGTTTAGTGGAACGTGGACGGTGCCAGTTGATTGCTTTTGCGTTCCTCATTGCATAGTCTCTGACTTACTCTTTGGGGATAATAGTCGCCTTTTAGGACACCCAAGGGAAGAGAGGGGTTGGTAGTATTGTTTTAGTGTGTACTTTTAGTGTTTTCCTACACACACAGCTTTAGTGTCATTTTCCTGTGACACGGATTTCAGCACGCGGTCCGAGTGCGTGTAAAATCACGCTGCTGGTTGCACGCAGGACAAAGATTACGTTCGTAGACTGCTGTAGTCTCGTGCGTGTCGCCAGTCAGTATACTCGTACACGTGTATAGATAAACGTTAAAAAAAGTAATTATCTCTTATATAATTTAACAAAAATATATATAAATCCGAATCCGTGCCGAAATCCGCGTCACAGGAAAAGGGCACCAACTGCCGAACTCAGAGACGTCAATTTGAATTAAGTTTTAACGACAATTAAATGTCTTTCCTTCTCTATTTAGCACTATACATAAGAAAGTGACAGCAAGAGACTTAATTGTCATTAAAACTTGATTGACGTCTCTGAGTACGGCAGTAAGTATTCACATTCTGTCTCAACAAGTTTAATGTGTGTATGTACCTACCGATAATTCAAGTTGCGCGGCATGAGATTGCATTCTCCGCACATGCCCCGCCTTCGGATTTGCAATGTTAATGAATATTTCCTATGTTCGATACTACACTTATCAAGCATTTACATACACGTTGTAATGCATTAAATTATAAGTTTATATCGATTATCATTATCGAGAATCGCTATCTCGAGAAAATCATCTAAGCAACATCGTCTGAAGCTACTACGGCCACATTCGATGAAGAATGTGAAACAATTTATTCACAAATGTCTAGTATCAATCGGATTTTTACTTTTCTTCACAAAGATTTAAGAGAAAAACACTAACAAAAGTGTCTTTCTTTCAAAACACAGTAAAAATCTGAGTAACACAAGATATATGCCCAAACACTTTGTTAATAATTTAATTTGTTTAAACATTCTTCATCGAATTTGGCCCTAGCTTAGGTACAATCGAATTGTGAGAATGAAGTAAATTTTTAGAATGTTGTTACTGCTAGCTTCATTACCATTATCAGGTTATAAACGTCCCACTGTTGGGCAAAGAACTCAATATCTTCATTATTGAAATTTTGCATTCACAATGCTATAGAATAGAATAGAATAGATATAGGATAAAATGTTTACTAGAAAAAAAACAACCAGTCTCAGAAAAGATCTAATGGGATTCGAACCGCTGGCTTGCAGCGTAAATCATCAACTACTAAATATAATTCAATGAGTCTTCTGGGGTCTCGGTAGCTTAGCGGTTAGAGCAGTGGACCTGCAATCCAAAGGTCATGGGTTCGAATCCCATTCGAGCTTTCCTGAAACTGGTTGATTTTTTTCTGGTATACCTTTTATCCTAAAGAACTCAATCGTTAAATCAAGTCATCACCACAATCCTACAATTAATGAGTAAGTATTGGTTTGGTTTAATTCACTCCACGCTTACAAATGCGGGCCAAATTAACCTATAGGGCTGGCTATACGTCGAAAAATCTAAATAAACCCAATTAAAATAAACCAAACTGGGGTCAATAACCTGGATATTGAGCCCAGGACCATATTTGTTCTGGGCCAGGACCTCCTCATCAAAGCCAAGCGATTTGCCACTCGGTCATCGAGGCGTTACATAAGTATGTATTACTTACTAAAAGTTACATAAAAGTGCGTTACGATGTACCTGTATATGTTTGATAATATCTATACCGGAAAGAGCATGGCCTTGGAATTAAACGTACCGACTAATGAACACCTACAGTTAGTATAAAACATCGAAAAGAGACTTGTTATAAAGCAAGTATGAAATTGAGGCATATTAGAAATAATAATATTAATGTTTTTATATATTTTAGCGTTTTATTAACGCTAAAGAGGGTTTACGCATTTCGGTTTTCCATACAAACTTCCAAGTTGAAATTTTTAAAAAACCAATTAGCCAATTTTGATGAAACTTTGAATGCTAAAGTGAAACACAGGGATCTAAATAGTTTGTTGAAAACATCTGTTAAAAACGTTTTTTAGCTGAGTTATTGCAATTTAAAGTCTACTATAGAAAGTTAAAAATCGCAATAACTCAGTTTAATAAACATTTTTTTTAAATGTTTTCAACAAACTATTTAGATTCATGTGTTTTACGTCAGCATGCAAATTTTTATCAAAATTGTCGTATTGATTTTTTAAAATTTCGACTTGGAAGTTTGTATGGGAAACCGAAATGCGTAAACCGTCTTAAATATACTTAATTAAAATTTTAAACACTGAAAAAAGACGACAACCTCAAGCAATGTTGACTAAAAAACATAAGCATCGAGCACTGACAAATTTCGAGGGGTGAAAACCAGACCTCGGTAGCCAAGTGGTTAAGGCAGCCGCCCGGAATGCGGAAGGTGCGTGGTTCGATTCCCGCCTGAGGTTGTCGTCTTTTCTCAGTGTTTAAAATTTTACTTAAATAATAATATTATTATTTTACAACGAGGAAGCGGCTGGGCTTCTTCTCACCTAGTGGTAAGTGACGATAAGACCGTAGGTGGAAACGCACTTTACCTGGAAACCTCAACTACTGAGGAGCATGCTGGCTATGTTGTGTTCTGTCCCACAGAGATACGGTTATAACACAACAACTTTATCAACATAGTAGTTATGTTATGACGGCAGACTTTGTTAAGATGGCTAGGCGCAATTAAAAAAGAGGACTAAGTGTTAAAATATCAGAAGGGCGACTTGATGCTACGTTTTTTACGCTGCACCTGTTGTCCTCGCACTTGGACTCCAATTCTCAACATCAAGTGGAGTGGGGTCATTTGCCGGGCTCAATAATTATAAAAAAGGGCCAATTAAGTATTTAAGTTCTATGTATATCTATATTAATAAAAATCAATTGCCGAAATGTTAGTACGCGCATCACTTCAGAACGGTCTGACCGATTTGGCTGATTCTTTTTTTGTTGTGTTCGTAATTGACAAGACAAGGTTCGTCGCGGGTCGCGGGCGGGCCACTAGTAATGGATAAATATTAACAATTTTTTAACGTTGCTTTGTAATAGAGATTTGTATTTATTAAGTACATACATATAGTCACGACTATTATCCCCGAAGGGTGAGTCAGAGATTAGGGGCAATGAGGACATCCCCTTTTCGTACATCGCTAATTTTATTTGTACCACTGGCACCTCGAGACCAACCGTTAGGTTATGCAAGAAGTGCCAGTAAACACTCGCACAGGAGACCATCTGCGTTAGGTCTTGACGCCAAATCCGTGCCCGCCGAAGCGCGCTCTTCATTCGGTACTCATAAGACTAGTGTCTCGGGAGAGTTTCCCCGTGAACACGTGTAGTTCACTGCCTATTGTCCAGATAGGTAACCGAAGCTGTCAAGCTCGCTCACTTCTCGTTGCACGAAGGGCACAACTCGCATTTGCCACTGCTCGGGCCGCCAACTCTAAAGTCAACCAAGGTGGACACTTGGGAGTGTGCTTACTAAAGCACACTCACTTCTCGGAACTCATCCAGGCGCCTAGCCAGTTCCCACGTCCTACGCGGCTGGCTGGACCGGAGCCAACTTAAAGGGAAACTCACGTTCCCCGCAGGATTTTTCGCTTCTGGCACCACAGAGACCGCTACTAAGCCCTGCTCGCAGTGCACAAGTTTGGAAGTCCTGGCACACAATACCAGGACAAACGAACATTCCCAAGCTCTACAGCTAACCACAAGCCACTACAAATCCAACCCACGTCCGGAATCCCACCGGAGGCGCCGGATAAGGCACAACCAGCGGGGGGCATGGAACCGGAACCCCTTAGTACCCCTGAGCAACACAGCCGGGCCCGTAGTTCCAGTTGCGATACCCTATCTATAGGGGTGAGTAGATAGCGATAGGCAATGAGGACAGAAAAAACATTCCTCTACCATAGTCCATTTTTCATAAAATAGCGACTGCATGTGCACATGTGCTCAGCGTGACAGTTTGTGAGCCCATCGCCGCTCTATGCTGTAAGATGTATGTGTAGTCTTTAGTCCGTTAGTCGCCTTTTACGACACCCAACCCAAGGGAAGAGAGGGGGTGGTAGTATTCTTTCACCGATACGCAACACGGTTAGATAACGATTGATTATAAAATTATTAATAACCCACAATTATAATTAAAACAATCAAACAAAACTCATTTTAGAAAATAAAATTAAACAGTTAAACGTGACTCTTTCCTGCAAGGAGGCTCGTGCGTTGCCCCGGCGGCTGTGTGGCCGCATTCCTCAACCATGCTAAGGGTAGTGGGGTTTTTCCAAAGGGCATAAAGCTCACTTTCGCATGCGAAAAGTGACTTGGAAATTATGAGGGCTGTACGGCACGTTCATACGAGTGGAAAAGTTTTATGGAGCGCCCGGTGCCGCATGCCGTTTGTTCAAGAAATGACGTTTGTTAGTCGTCGAAACAGGTTGAAGCGATCGTCTTTTTTAAATTCTAATTAGTGATATAGCAATACAGGTAGAATTTGATGCATTAAATTATCTTCGAACATGTGGTGCGCTAAAATGAGTTTTGTGGTATTCGCACGCTCCTGAAGAAGCACCGTTTTTTTCTTTCCTCGTAAGTAAAGGAATTATTTTGCTTAAAATGTTTGTCTACATAATATTTTTGTCAGATAAATTTAGAACTTAGAAGAAGAAAGAAAATACATTTATTAACAATCATACTCATACAATATATATATACTTGATACTACTAAGAGAAGAAAATAAAAGTGAAAGTTTACTGATTTTTATACATTTAGGAAGTTAAAAAAAGTTAGTTTTTTAATATCCGTGTAATGTCACCAATATAAACTAATATTACAATGAGAAACTTTTATTTCATATTTTTAACGTTAGACAATAGAAGTTTTACAATAACGTACCTAGATATGGGCAAAAGAATAACAAGTATTTGAGCGATTAGCAACTTCCTAGACAGTTGTTTGGTTTTCCATACAAGTTCCAGACCCGCTGATCAGCGTTCAGGGTAAACTCCACGGGACAATCGCGTAAATTGGTTGGTTAATTGCCAGTCGGTCGCACAGTCGGTTTCTCAGCGGTAGGTTAGGTACAGACGGCAGCATGCAGGTCACTACCACAAAATGTCAAATTTCTTTAATAGATTTTGAACTATATGCTTTAGGTTTAAGAGGAAACACTCCGTCGAAGTGGCATACAAAACACAGAAAAACGATGTTTCGTAGTCCCCTGTTTCCGCCTTCAGAACTGGACCAATTTTTATTATTTTTTCAGCATCGGTCATAGAAAGAGATTTTCTATGTTTGATTTTTTTAAACCAGCCACTTAATGTTTCTGAAGACGCCTTAAAACGGAGTGATTTCGCAAAATTTTGAAGGCTCCTGGTTATTAAATAAGCCTTTATTAATGCAAAAAAATTAAACATACAGACATAGAAAATCTCTTTCTTTAACCGATGCTGAAAAAGTAATAGAAATTGGTCCAGTTTTGAAGAAGAAAACAGGGGATTACGAAACGTCGTTTTTCTGTGTTTTGTACGAGAATTTTGCATGCCACGTAGACGTAGTGTTTCCTCTTAAGAGGGTGCCGCGCGGAGCCGCGTGATCTCAAAAACTGACATAAGTCTCATAATGAACTTGAAAGCAAAATCAATCATATTGATATTTATAATTAAAACAATTCTGCTTTAAAGTTTCAGACCTAGTAATTTGATTAGAGCAATGTTTTTATTCTGCGAAATGTACAAAACCATCCCGCGATTGTGTTAAAAATAAAAATTTACTTTATTAAGATGGGGGGGGGGTGACCTGCGGAATATCAATACATATAAGTATTTTCATGTAAGAATTATTGTTTCATGCGTAAAATTAAGAAAGTTGTCGAAGAAGAATGTTTTTAGGAGTCAATAGATTTATGTATTGTTTGTTATTGTTTAAAGAATTTGTTTCAAATTTCAATAAGGCCACGACTTTGTGCAATGATCAGGCTAACTTACGTAAGATGTATTTAACTAGTTCAGCGCATAGTACAAGTAACCTAAAAATACGTAAATTTTCACAGTTTCGTGCAGGGGTCCTGCAGGAAAGGATCCTTAAGGATCAATATCGATTGGAGAAATTTGACAGTTTTGTATCGGTTGATCTGCTGGCGTGTACGTGTACCAACACTACGCGCGTCATAAACGACTAAAACTTTTACTTATGAGGGTTTACGTTTTGGTTTCCCATACAAATTTCCACGTTCAAAATAATACTTATTTTTTAGCTGAGTTATTTGTGGTTTAAAGTCCACTATAGAATGTTTAAAATCGCAATAACTAAGCTATATACTTAATCGTTTTTTTATAATACTTACCTACTATTTACCTAGATTTCTATATTTTACTAAAGCATGCAAAGTTTCATCGAAATTGGCTCATTGTTTTGTAAAAATTTTAACTTGAAAGTTTGTAGGGGAAACTTTTCATTATATTTCTTCAATTTTGTAGTATATTTTACAATTTTCTCATTATCTATGATATATAACAATTACCGTATTATTCGTTAACAATAAGAATTGAAAAGACAAAAGGATTTGTACACCGCACATTGTCTCGTCACATTTTAAGTCAATTGAAAGTTGAATGAATGATCGAAGGAATGGCTGAAGTAATTAATTGGTTCGCGGCGAGGCCTGCGCAGGCGCCTTGACCTTAACATTATGGAAATGAGTGTAATGACTGTCGGCTGTGTTATACCGACGCTTGCAGTATCATTTTGTATAGTCTAGTCTGTAGGCTACGTCGGTGAGCGCGGTGACCCAGGATTCCGAAGTAAGAACACGTAGACGTTTTTGTGTAAGTAGGCTTTCACGATGCGGTATGCGGCGGACTTGACAAGGCGACTGACGTTTGACAGATTGATAATAAAATGAGATGTCATTTTCACGCCGCCAACACACACATACCTACATCCTACGGCACACTTTATTTAACTAGCAAAATATATCAATAACAAGCAGGTAACTACGTTGTAACTAATTAAGTTTAAATTTCTTTAAAGCTATATTAACAAATAGGAGCCGCATCGTCTACACTAGTCTGTACACGTGAGTTGTAGATACTTTTCGTGCTACGAGAAGTGAACGAACTTCACAGCTTTAGTCTTTGTTTTCATCATCTTCATCGGCCTATTATCCTCCAACTGGGCACAGGCCTTCCAACATGGACACAGCACATAGGGAGATAGCGCCCTAACCAACCACGCCGGCCCTGTGACAATTAGTGGCTTATATAGTGGGCATCTTCCGACCAAAACCGGGACCAACGGCTTGCCTATTCCGAAGTCCGAAGTCTATCTATTATACTTATAATTTTAACGAGAACCCACTAGATACGTAGTTTAAATTAATTAGTTTGATATTAAATTAGATATTTTCTGGATTTCACAGATAGTCGACTAAAAATTTCGTTAAATTATCATAACATATGAATTCATCTCACGCATGATTAATGTTGCGAATATGCAAATAACTATGACTCTTTTGGTTATGTTCTATTGTTTCTTTATCGAGTGTTCTGTGTTTCTTCTAAAGACCGTGAAAGCGGTTTATCGGGTAGTAGGTTTATCTAAGAACCGTATCATTTTCCGGAATAAAAAGTAACCTATCCGTTGCCGAAAGTGACTAATTAACGAAACTGTCGAATTGATAACTGACTTATAGATTTACGTGCTTATAACGGTATTGCACTATTGCCGTATGGCGTATAAACAGAGTCGTCACATCGCACGTTTGGCTAACAGCATTTGACAGGTCATCGCGAAAGTGTACAAACAGCCTACTCGTTGCACAAAAAATAACTAGCTCAACAGTTCGTCTACATAACTGATTGAGCGTAAACCATTTCCTATGACGAACAGGCTGACCGAAGATCCGGTGATTTTATGCCCGCCAATCGACATTCATTTCTTAATGGCCTGACCTCTTGCAGCCTTGCCAGCGGGTATTGGCTGACAATCATTATTCGATATTGACACCTTTTCTTAATGTACAACATTAAGTTTTTCTAATAACGTGTCTAAGGATGTTTTATTTTTCTGCTATAGTTTTCTCTCGTCTGTGTTCGATACTACCTAAACATCTTTATTTTACTAGTGAAAATGTTGTAATTTTATCGAGTAATTAGACTTAATCGAATATATTACACAAAATTAGTATGGAAAACCAGGGTAAGAATCGGCATCATTTAAATTAAATACAGCATAAGTACCAACGATTACATTAAATGTTAAAAAAACTGTTCGCAATAAGAAGTCGGCGCGGCGAGAAATAATTGTAGTAAAACCTCTGAAATAGAACAATCGTCATGGGTTACGTGATTCTAATGTAGATTAAAATGCGTAGGAAGTTGTTATGCGAAGGAGAGGACGCGTTATTATTACGCAACGTTCAGAACTAAAAATGTTTTAGTGTTTCAGTCTGTTAATGCTTTTTCACACTGTCTTTGAGCGGACACTTGAGTGTACATGAATGAGTGCTATATTTAGAAAGTGTACATTATTTAAAGATATTTTTCCATATCTAAATGTAATGAAATTGTTATAAATCATCTCAGTCAATGACGCTACGCTTAAGCATAAACTACCACTAAACAATACATTTAGTTTAATAAAAAGCTAATATGATAGAATATAACAATAGTCGATCTCTTTATAAATTGCATATAAATTTTACAGATAGACCGCAACCTAACTCTAAAGCTAAAACATATAATACAACAAGAGGTCATTATGAAAAACCCCAACACATTTGCAAAGCTATTAACCAACCACAAAAAAGGAACAAGCTGAATTAAACGACAGTGACGTACACACGAACCACTTAAGCGTGACCTGCTCCGTTCGAGATCAACAGCGTCATAGCCTGTGTTGGAGGCGGAAGATAGGTCGTCGATTACTGGTTGACGTTACATGAAGATATAGTATCGAAACAGAGGCTCGGCTGTGACGCGCGCGCTTGCGCAGCGGCGCCGAAGGTGTGGTGGTGTCTAAAAATAAACTGCGCGAGAGACTGTACGAAGACAGAGTTTTAACATTCTGGTTTGCTTCTAGACCGGACAGCTTTTTTTATTGGAGCATTTTGCTTTATGCGCAAAATGTGAACCGGCTTTGTGTTAATTGATCGTCATTTTTGACAAAAAAAATTGTTGTTGATTAAGTTTTTTTTATTAACAAAACATGTTATTGCTCAACAAATTTTCCATAGATTTAGTTCCTCGGTGATTAAGGATTCCGGTACCATCAAGTGGGACGAACGCAAAGCGCGACCCCGTTGTTTAAATAGATTATGAAAAATAAACGCAATTTGACGACGACACTGATCTCTTCTAAACTATCACGCGAGAATCAAATTGTGACTGATGAGCTTCGATCAACAGTTGGTATTGTTGATCAAAGCTGATGAGGGTAATTATATGAACTGCATTGTAGGTATAAATGAAATGACCTCTATTACTCCGCTGCATTTCTTGATTCTAGCATAGTCCTCTTTTTTCTAGGTCTGATTCTAAATAAACGCTTTTCGTGCTTCCGTGAAATAGTCGTGGTGTTCTTAGTAGAAAAAACACAAACTACATTTTCAATAGGTTATGTTGAAAACTAGAACCTAGAACCTGTTTCAAGAACTTTCATGACAGTTCAGTTCTAAGCAATACTGACTGATTTCTAAGCAATAATATGCGAGAGGTTGTGGGATTTAGAGAATATAGTTACTCGATCATATCCCATATCCTCTCGCATATCGACACGGGACCTAAGATGCGATGCCCCGCCTAGGTAGGTCCATCCTTGCACCATGACGACGATCCTGACAATCATCATCAGCCTATTAATGTCCTACTGCTGGGCACAGGACTTCCTACATGGGGAGATCTTCACCCGACTTGAAATAACCTTCAGTCAGGATGAATACCAATTTGAGTCAATCTAAAATTCACATACCTGAAATTCTTCTTTAATAGAATTCTTGAGCATTCCCCCAGAGAAAATGATGCCGTCCACCAAAAAGTTGCACATGAAAGAGGCGAGCACGACCATCCAGCCCCAGCCGCCATCTGGGGGGACCACCTGCGAATAGAAATTAAAGGTAAATTAAGGTGATCAACATTTCTTCACTATCAACATCATGTTATCAGAAATTTATGAAAAGATAGAGCAACACATCAAAGTATAACACTCACTTATACGTATGAGTTCTAGTCCATGGTTATACATGTTATAACATTTAAGATTTGTTTCGAACATTAAAATTTGTCCAGTTTGAATCAAGTTTATTTATGAGTATTAAGGTCTACACTTGGATAATATTGTTGAAACCTTCTTTTTTCATGGCAATCAAGCAAAAGCTCACTTACAAATTGGGTTACTTCGTTGTCACAAAAGGAATCACTGCATAAATGTTAGTTTTCTTTCCTAACCAATCATTTTATGCCACCAATGAGTCAGTATAAAGCTTGACATCTTTCTTCTAGATGAGTCAGTTTCCAATACTCACTAGCCTATTTTAGCAAACCGTTTTAATGAAGACATGAAACAATAAAGTCAAGTGAGTGGGGGAATTTTACAAACTTTTAAAAACTAACCTAAATCCAAAGCCATAATCTACACAATAAAACATATTTTATACAGTGTGTAAAATCCAGCAAATAGTACTTCTGAGTCAAGCATCGTTAACTTTGTTTATGCGAGCGCAATGACCTCTAATTACATTAGCAGACAATGTGAAAAAAAATTACTTATCCTATATTTTGCAAACAGTATGAGAATAGAAGGCATAGGCTTATAAGTTTTATCAATACAGACAAGTCTTAATTAAAATGTGAAGTTTTATAATTCACAAGAACCATTACATGTTTTGCATGAAATTGAATATAATTTGAACGAATACGTTACACAATCAACTTGGGAGGATTTCGCCTCTCCTACACCAGTCAATTCCGCTGTTGGCGATTTATTTACACTATTCATATTTAAAGCGCTTTCGAAATTGAAATAAAAAGACGTTGGACATACAAACACAAAATTTACGTAAAAAAATCCATGTCAAATATTCAGAAGATTGTGTAGCTCCCTGTAATGTCATTGTTGAAATAACATTCGTGTTTATGGTCGGTGCGTTGACGTTTTTCCTTGAATACATTCATGTTCATCTGTGCTTGAAGGCCAAGATCAAGGCTTTCGCAAGGTACAATCATGGGTACAAATTTGTACAATACACTACGGTGGCATAATATGTTAAAAATCTTCATTCTAATGTAAATTCTGAAATCATATTCTTGTAAGTATTAATGTATTTTTGTATTTACTAGCGGCCCGTCCGCGACTTTGTCTGCGTGAACATCCTGTATTCCGTGACAAATTTCCAAAAAAAATATTTCTCACTAACTTACGAACACAACTGAAAAATAATTACGCAAATAGGTACAGCCATTCTGAAGTGATGTGCGTACAAACATTTCAGCAATTGATTTTAATATAGATACATTCACAGCCTGATTTCGTCATAGCATATCAATCTTCGATGAGCTATTTTTCTGTGTCCGAAGTAAAGATGTGTTCAGCGGATGGGAGTGGAGGTGTCTTACAGTGCTATCTCACAGTCTCTTTCCTAACATCACTAATTCACAGGATTTCTTTATTTCAACAGATTTTCTATGCAAAAATCATTTGGAAACCCAATAGATATTTGCGGCATATTTTATACTGCCTTCGTATTGGAAGAAACTAGCCCTATCCCGTCATATACACTTAACAACTATAAATAACATAATAATCATTGTCATTATGGTAAGCTCAACAATATCTTTACTTAGTTTAGGCCCAGTTTCATTACCGTTCACATTATGTGTCAGAATTCAGATACCTAGTCAATTCATAAGTGTTGACAAACATATAACACCTCAGTGCCCCCAAATTAGCTTGATACACGACACACCAACGCATTAATTACGGGAAAACCGGTATCAGATGGAGCTTCTAGAAAATCCCAATTATCTTAATGCCCTACAAAAGGTGTATTTGACGGACAAGGTCACACGCTGTGGTAACACGTAACACCGCTTGGTTGACCTTCCGTCTAGCGTTAGGGGCACCCAGCGTTACTTATCGGGCTATTGTTACCAAACTCATGATCAGTAATATGGTTTTTGTCTGTCATTTTTATAAGGAAAAAAAACACTGGACATATATAAGGCTTTCATATATTTAGGATTTAAGGAATCTCTATTAATGTTTCAAAAGTATATATGATGTTGTACATCCTCTATGAAAGCTTTCCAGGTGACTTAAGACAATTGACGACAAGGTTATATAAGAAATAATTGATTACGATAATCCTAAGCATCTAAGATAATATTTTAATAAAGTTAAAATTATTCTAAGTCATGGTTTCGAAATCTCAGTTTTATGTTTTATGTAAGTAAAGCGATTCGAGATAACAAACTTGAACAAAAAAGTTTTGTTTTTAAGATTACGATATCTCAAAAAATCAAGAAAATCTTTTAATGCAAACGATTTATTGGTTAAAACATCGGCTAGGCGTTATTAATGAACGACCAGCACGTATATTCCCAGCAAAGACACGGCCCAGGCTATCATGTCAAATGTGAACTCCGCTACTCGTTTGAAAATTTCTTGCTTCTTCTCCCACATCCTCTTATATCCCATCTTGGGATACTTCTACTGCCACGATATTACAATCTTCACGACAGTATCCAATCATTAGTTTTTTTGGCAATGACCATGACTCATCTAGAGTAGGAAAATCATCAAAGTCATAGTTATCTCAGCAAAAGCCAAAGAAATGGTGGTTAACAAACAAACATTAATTAACTTCTCAGCCAGTCTGCGCAGCATTCTTCGTCTTTTTAGTTTCTTTTCCAGTGCTGTCATTTTTATACTACGCTAAATTCAATGATGTTAAAATTAAATCAGTAAGCGTAAGCCTTCAGACCTGTGCCTTTAGTTCTTGTTAATTGTGGTATTTTTCCATTGCGATAATGTTATTACTTTTTGTATTTCGGTGCGTCACAGCTGCAAGTTGATACACATTCTGATTTCATCTCTATATCGTCTGTTTGAATCTTAACCGTTTTGCCCGAGTCGATCTTTTCAAAGTGCAACAAAACTGTACATAAGTGTATACCTACAATAAAAACCATGAATGTATTAAAATAAGACAAATATAACATAGCAAAGAAACGGGGGCATCGCGCTTAGCCCCATTTATTTGGGTCTGTTTAAAATTTATTGACCATGTTGATTATTTAATGCTGTCACTGAAATGTCATTGGAAGCCGATGTTTGTTTTTTATATTTTAGTTTGGTGGAATAAAGCCGCGAGGAGGTTAGCTCATCAAACTTTTAATATGTGTATTTGCTCTGAGGCAAGAAACTCTTTCGTATGTGCATGGCTTATTTACAAGATATGTCAAATGAAAGCCGCATGCAATTAATTAGTTTTAACTAGAAACGGTAAGTTGTTTATAATTGGCGATGAAGGCACGTTTTCGCTATCGCGAGACACTTTATGCACTTATGTGTAATTTCACTGGTAGTAACATCCGTTGATAAATTAATAGTTTATCTAAAAGCCCGACATAAAAGATGTCTTTGCCCGACATACTTCGGATAAAAAAGTAAAGTTATCAACTAACACGGACTAGTAAAAAAAGAAGGACTCCGCGCCGCGATACTTACAAGTGACCTCTGTGGTCTAGTCGCTAAGCCACCGGTTTCAGACCCAGAGGTCCCGGGTTCGATTCCCAGCGGGGGCACATCTTTGTGTGCTCGGTTTGGTTGGTGGTAGGGATGTTAAGTCTGCCTGGCTAGCTACCACCATCTTATCTAAGTCTGTCGCCATAACAACGATGTTTATAGCATTGTTGTGTTCCGGCAGTTTGAAATAAGATAGCCAGTTCTTCAGTGGTTGAGGATTCCGGGTTCGCGCGCTTCCACCTTCGGCCTTATCGTCACTTACCATCAGGTGAGATGAAGGCCAAGCGCTTACCCGTTGCCAATAAAAAAAAAAGAAGCAACCTTTATGCTAGTGTGTGTGCTGTCACAGGGACGGTTAACATCACAATGACGGCCGATCGGCTTACCTTTATGTAAAGGTGTGTCGTATTTATATAATAATACTGGCTTGGTACATCGCGTCAATTAAAAAGCAAGTGACGCGGAGTCTTTTTTTTATACTCGTCCGTGCCAACTAATAGGTTGCAGTAGAAAAAAAAGACAAAACCACGCATGAAATAGAATAAAGACAACTAATAAGGGCCTTCCATTTCTCTTTTTGAGCCATTTAATAATAATTTTACTGTATTATACTGTTTATATTATACTGTTCAAGCCTCGGACCAAATATCACAAGCTGTTCGGCTCAGGAAGTCGCTTCCAGTTGCGATCAAGCGTGTGCAGTCTGTGAACACTTTTGAGAAGCTTGTCAAAAACTTCTACCTCCGTTTTTTAACCGAATCCCGCTGCAAAGCTGCTATTTACGCTATTTCCTACCTGAGACTATATGTGTATAAAAATTGTATATGTATTATATTAGATTACATAATATGTATTTATGTATGTATGTATGTATGTATGTTGTCTTTAAACCTTTGAATTTTTTGCACCTCCGATTTTAAAGTGTCAAAGTTTTCTCCATCTTACTGGTTGTCTGGAAGAAATCGCTTCAAATCGATAAGACCGCCAAATTGTAACTGTGTATTTCAATTTTTTATTTTTACGTATAATGTAAACTGTTACAATACAACTATTGTCTATCTATCTATCTATAAATATACAAGGCAAGCCATTTCAACCATAAAATTTCACTTTAGTGAAATTCATTTGATTTTATACTATACACTGACAGCAGTAATGGTACGATAATTAAGTAATTAATTAGGAACTTCACTCGTGACTATATATGCAAGATGAGAAATCTCCACGAATCCGCATTTAAAGTAATTAGTATTGCCAGCTAAGTGAATACCTCTTTTTATCGAATAATTGGATTGCGTTCTGCATAAACGTTTATATTATTGAGTCAATCGTTATAATTGTCAGTATCGTGACTGAAGAGCTGATAAGGTATGAAAAAATGACCTCAAGTTCAGGGTTATCCTATAACGTTTATAACGAAATCGGGTATTTTCATTAATTAATTTGTCATCGTCATATAGGTATTACAGTAAAAATCACTCATGGTATTTGGAAAGTTTGCTCCTATGATCACATTACCTTTATCTATTAATGTACATGTGGTTAGGATCCTTTAGGATTCTGCTTAAGACCCGACAAGATGGCGACCAACCTCTTTTTTTAATTTAAAAATCTGTCTTAGGCAGAGGCGACCTCGTTATGTGAGACTATCCTCCACCTCCTTCGCCCATCTACAAAGAGCTCGACGAAAGACGGGAGGCCTATCCACTAAAACACAAAAAGAACATCCCCGCAACGGTACGCTAGAGGAGGAGTCTCCCGGGATGGTTTGGGCGACCCCCAGGCTCCTTGTGAGGCTGTACAATGCAACTATGGGGGGCCCCAAGCTTTCACCGTTGCCTCACTGCGGTTAAAGAAGGCGGGCAAACTGCCGCCTCCTTCCCCCGACTCATCTACGACAGAGATGGTAAATGACTACTAATGGGGGGAAAGGTCACTCGCGTCCGAAGGTTTACCCTTGAGACCCTACACATGAACCCTGGGTGGTGCTAAATGAGTGACACTGTCTGAATGGTAGACCCTCGCAGCACGATTTGGGTCTGCTCGCTCGGATTAAAACAGCCTCTCATGGATTATTGGCGTGAACAGCACTCGTTGCTATTGTGTTTTGTCCGGTGAGTGAAAGTATCGGAGGCCCACCTCTCCCCCCTCCTCCCTCACAATTCCTACTCCTTCCTAAAAGATCCTACTAGTGTTGGCCAGGACTCGAGTTCTTTAAGTCCTAATTTAGGGGCTGGACTCATTTTGGCAGAGCTCGCAAGACTCCGACAAAAATGAGTCCTTAGTTCTGAGCCTTGAGTCCTTTCGTCGAGTCCTAATGCAAAAAGATTCGACTTATAGAACTGAGCCTTTATTATGGAACTCAAGTTCTTATCAAAAAAACCTAACCTTTTTAATTGTATAATACTACATAATATTGATTTTGCTTAGGCCTTAGCTCCATGGGCAAGTATTCTTCGATAAAAAAATTATAGTAACTCTTCGATCATATGATCAAAGTAGTAACTCTTTGAACTTCTTTTTTCCTCTTTGGCGCACTCGTCGCGTTGGCTCGCTTGTAGAGGTGGTCGACGAACGCCTAATTGTATAACACTATAGCCTAGAATTTTATATCAACAGAATGAAAATGGAACTCACTGTTTCTAAAAAGACTTCGGCACTACCAATGAACTCGTCTTAAGAGTCTCTATATTATTGTAAAAAGACTCGAGTTCTCGAGTCATATTGTAAGGACTCGTGAGTCTTATCACTGACAAAAAGGCTTGAGCTCTCATTTACGAGTCCAGTCTCGAAAAATTGAGTCCAGTCCCTAAAACAGGACTCAAAGAACTCGAGTCCTGGCCAACACTAGATCCTATTTCTTTCTCAAGGCCGGCAACGCATCTGCGACTCCTCTGGTTTAGTATTATCAGGGGGGTGTCACTCCGCAGTTTAGGTACTTAAGTTCGTTTGGCGCGCCTCCCAGGCAGGCCGCCTAGGCGTATAGCAGTAAAGGTTGCCGCTCGCGACGACGCACCGAACAAGTCGCGCGTCATCGCTTAACTCGTGAGTAATCCCTGCGCGCGCGACTAAACCCTACGCTCTGTGACGTTGCTTGACGGAAAATGAATGCTCGGGTCACACGATAAGTTTCAATTTTGCGTGAAAGTCGTTAGAGAGTGAACTTTCTGTACGTAGTACTATTAGTTATTCTGTGGTATTATGTAGGATGAGTCCCTTCTTCCTAGCCCGTCTTCTTCCGAAAATGGTGTCTGGAACGGCCGCCTATCCGATACCTTACCTACTATTATATAAATTTGCAACTGAAGTAGTGGTACTAACCAGGGCTGCTTCGGGCTCGGCGTCGCTGGGCGAGTCGCTCCGTCCCATCCCACTCTCGTCCGAGGACGGTGTCTCGAGCGGCCGCTCGTCTGTCGCGACTCGGGTCACCATTGTGGATTCTGCAGAACAAAAGAGGTTGTTAAAATATTAGTCATAAATACATACGTACACTCACGACTAATATCCCCGAAGAGTAAGTCAGAGACTAGGCAATGAGGACTAGTCATGAGAAATTTAGCTCTTTGAAGAGATAAGAGCTATTTGGTCTTTACCCAGTCAAGAGCTATATAGCTCTTCTAGCTCAGTAGCTCATTTAGCTCAGTGTAGTTGATGAAGATAGAAGGCTCTTGAGTCGTTAAGTGTACTGTTCAGGAAATAGCGCGAAGCGCAGCGTAGCGATTGTTTTGAATTTCGAGGTATTTTATTTTATTAAAAAACAAACCTAGCTTCGTACAAAATTTAGATTTTGTTTTTTAAATTTTTTGCTCAAAAAAAAGTTTTTTTTTATAACTACATCGGATACCGCTCAAGTTCTTGCCGGGCTTTACAGGGTGGCGAAAATTTCGTTAGATTTTAGCTACGACGCACCGTTTTCGAGATATTCGCTTTTTTATAAAAAGTTACCTTAACTTTTTTTTAAGTTTTTATGCTTTAAGGCTCCATGTAAAAATCAACAGAAAATTTTGTTCTGCACCCCTTTGCGACACCCTAACCCTTTTGTATACCGAGGCGAGCCGCTTTCAATTCCGAGCCGACATATTCCGATGAAACACTAAGCTAGAATAGGTGAGCTAGCTCTTTTTAACAACTCGCTCGCGAGCTACTCATCGCTAATGAGGACCGCAAAATCAGTTCTCTGTCGTAGTACGGTAGTACTATTAGTTAATCTGTGGCTGTAGTTCAGGTTACAGAAAATAACTAAGTACTGCACAAATATGTTAGCGGTCACGCTGTCAAGGTGGTGTGTGCACCGCCGTTATTTTGCCGCTTTGCTGTAGGATGTATAATGTATGTGTATTCTTTCGCCTTTTACGACACCCAAGGGAAGAGATGAGTCAGTAGCATTCTTTTAATGAGCCTACTTTTAACATAATATACTCTGTTGTTATAAATTACTTTGGGTTATTTATTAACATCGTCATCATCAGACTAGAGACGTGCTACCGCTGGCCGTAACCGATGATAAATTATTTATCTCAATCATAAAATCTTATAAATGTCGTTTTGTTGCGCACCGGCACATTCCATCTTTTACGTTTTTCAATAAATGCTAATTGAATGAATACTTGAATGACACTCACTGACTCCTACCAAGATACCGGTTTTGCAAAGTCACATGATCGGAACGTGGAGCGGTTATAATTGAACTACGTAAGAGTTCATAAACTTTTTTGCGTCTAATTATTGCGATAACCTACGAAAACGTATTAATATTATTATAACATACGCACATGTTGGACGCAGCTGTTTAAATTAACCATTCAGACAATATGTTCGTTACTTAGAGCATTCAACCAACGTTCGTTATGACATTTGTGACGTTACAGAAAACAAAGGTTGTAATGAAATTAAATATTTTAAGAGTTTCGTATTAAAATACGAAGCCATACTAGGCAGTAAGTATGTAAAATGATTTAGAGAATTTGTTAAAATAACAAATAACGACGAAGTCTGTCTTATTCACAAGAAGAACTCTTATTGAGGGTTGATAGTTTTTAATGTCATGAATGTGATCCTTACGACAACAACTAGGCTTAATTAAATGCCTTCAAAGAATGTAGAAGATAATGACATTTTAATTTGGTCACCCACACCCTGATTGAGAAAGTAACTTAACTGCAAAACCGATGCGCCATTGAGCTGTTTGTAGGTGCTCTCAGCATGATGTTTTATACGAAATAGAAAGGGGTAGATAGTATGCAATGTTGTAACTGGCCATTTTTTAAAATATTTTTTATAATAAATGGGCCTGTCTTTGGCCTCATTCTTATCCATAGGATTAAGAAGTGACCTATGATGGAGCGAACTTGCCCAGAAGCAGTCTATTCACTCGGGCTTTCAAGATGTTGGGGCTTTATGCCGGCTCCAAACAGTTCGACATGCCGCTTCCCATCCCCAATGGTACTGGTACTCCTGCACACCAGCGGAACGCAGTGAGACTGCTTGGCGTTGGACTCCGGCAAGAGGGTGGTAGCATACCAGGCGGCTCCTTGCAGAGCCTACCACCGCAGAGAGAACATTCAGCCGTCACCAGACTAGGGAGCCTATGATGATGCCGTTACTCGGGGTGGACCACTAGGAGATAGTTCTCGCCCACCCCTAAAATATTGTTATTTTGATTGGACTTTGTATATACCGTGTCGCGTAGCGGTGAAAGAATAGGTACTACAACCCCCTCTCTTCCCTTGGGTGTCGTAAAAGGCGACTAACAGACTAAAGACTGCACAGACTTCCAACGGCATAGAGCGGCGTTAGGCTCACCACTCGAGCATATGTGCATTCGCTATTTGGTGAAAAGTGGACTATGGTAGAGGACTTCTGATGCTGTCCTCATTGCCTAGTCTCTGACTAACCCTTCAGGGACAATGGCCGTGATTATATGTAAATGTTGTATATAATGTATAACATGCAAACAAAAGCCAGCTTCACAGTTTGAACAACTGGGGAAATGTACAACATTCTTCGTCAATTTATTGTCGTATGCCGTGGAAAATTCCCCACCGCGCCTTCGAAGGTGACCTGTACATTAAAAGCCTTAACTACCTACCTAATAACAATTCGTTGTTGGAAAATGAGTCTCTTTTTTTATTGTTTTTATCAAGCATCGTCGTTTTGCCGCCGGCAGCTTTGAATAAATTTTAGGTATCTGTCATAAAAAATCACTGATTGTTAATTCAATATATTTTGTTTTTCCAAAACAGCTAAGTAGCTTAATTTACCGCGATAATAAAAAGAGCGATTAAATTTAGGAAGGTTTGTGGAGGGTCACATAATTTATAAAACACACTGCTAGTCCTGAAAATTTAAATTAGGACCCTTTATATCAAACTCAAACTCAAAATATATTTTATTCAATAAGTACTTTCATTATAATATTCAGAACGTCATTTTTTAGCTGTGGCAAAGAACGGGCGCAAGAAACCACAGTGCACAGAAACAACTATACTTTAAAAAAAAATCATATCAGAAATGCTTTGCCGGTTCTATAATACAAAAGGAAATAAACTGTATCACATGTGACTTTGCCGAGTCTCTTGCTGGTTATTCTCAGTAAAAAGACTTACGAACCGAAAGTGACTGTCACAAAGTGCTCTATGATTGTGGCTTAAACTTCATCATCATTCGCTTGCCCTGTTCCCATGTTATTTGAGGTCGGCGCAGTATGTCTTTTTCTTTCATACATCTCGGTCATTCGTCATCTGCATTCGGTCATTCGTCATCGTCATTGCATTCCCTTCTATGATCTGAGGCATCCGATGACCAGGCTTTGCGTAAACAGCTTGCAGACACGACTATGAGCTCCTCAAGTATAATCAGGTCACAATCTTTATAAATAAAAATAAATTGGGACGAAAGTTTGTTTGGACTTGAACTTGAACAGCTGCACCTATTTCATAAAATCTGGAAATTGGTCACGGGGTACAGGGTCCACGAAGGCGCGGGCGGACCCCAAGTAACACAAAATAAGGCATGAATAAGGTAATACGGCAGCTCCGTATACGTGAAATAACAATGTTATTTCATGTCATGAAAGACATGCCCATCAAGAAATTCAAACCTTCCATATATGAGTTACTGAGTAAGAAATGTTTTTAAAGTATTATTGAATTTATTGTGTGCAAAATTTGAACACTATTTTTAATTACTTATAACAATTTAAATTATTTTCTAATTTTGCTAATTTCGATTTGTTTTATTTTTTATTTGATTACTGTTTTATGTTATTTTGTTATTTTAAGTAAAATTTTAAACACTGAAAAAAGACGACAACCTCAGGCGGGAATCGAACCACGCACCTTCCGCATTCCGGGCGGCTGCCTTAACCACTTGGCTACCGAGGTCTGGCTTTCAACCGTCGAAATTTGTCAGTGCTTGATGCTTATGTTTTTAGTCAACATTGCTTCATCAACTCTTAGAAGTTTTCACCTCTGAGATCCGAAAGAAATATTTTTACAAATATTTGAACATTCGGTTAAGATGAAGCTACGTTTATAGATTAATGTTTTATATTTTAGCGTTTTATTAACGCTTAAATATACTTAAGTAAAATTTTAAACACTGAAAAAATTACACATTGTTTAAATTTGTTATAATAATATTTTCCTTTAGTGTCCTTGATTAATGTTCTGACTCTATTTCTTTCCACTTTAAACATTTCTATTTTTCCTTATCTGTTTTTTGTTGCTTCCATAATAAGTTTCTTCGTTCAATGTTTATTATAATGTTTTTGTTGATCCAGTCTTCCTTGGGTAAATTTAATATTTTTTCTTTTGTTACTCGGTTATTTTCAATTTTTTGCTTGATAAAATTTTCCAGGTTTTCATATATAAACTTATCGTTTTCAAAGTCGGCTTCTTTTACCGCCTTGTATAGTGCACTGTAGTTTATAGCTGTATATTTTACTCTTTTCTTTGAATTATGATTTTGTTTGAATAGTTCGACAAAAATCTGTTTGTGGTCGGCCATTGGTGAATCTATTAAAGTAAAGTTATACGGATTATTATTTAGAGTAGAACAAACATGGTCTAGAATTGACTTTTTTGTAGCAGTTTCTCGAGTGCAGTAGTCCGTGTGGATTTTATTCATGACGATATATCCTGCTTCCTGTATTGTATTCGAGTAGTTAATTGTGTCAGTTTCTGTTGTGAGTAAATCTATATTGAAGTCAACTAAAACGATGCCTCTTTTTCTTTTATCTAACTGTTCTGAGAAAGTATCTAAAAATAGTCTCGTATTCTTTTTATCTGGTTTATAGATAGCTCCGACGTGGAGTCCAAACTTGTATACATGGATCCATAAGTAGTGTATTCCACTTTCGTATTTTTCTTCTGTGACTTCAAATTTGAGACTATCGTGTATAAATATTGATACTCCTCCTCCATATTTATTGGTTCTAAGGTTATATACATGCGTGTAGTTAGGAATGAGAAATGATTTTGCTTCAGCTTCAGTTTTAAGCCATGTTTCAGTTAATACCAATAAATGTATTGTGTCTTGCACATTTAAGTATACATTTTAATTCGTCGAATTTTCCAGCTGTTCGTAGGCTCCTCACATTGGCATAGAAAAACTTAAGAAATGATTTAAGAGCAAAAATATTTTATAGTCATGTTTAATTAGATGAGAAACAGCATGCTCGCTAGTATCAGTTATTGGTTTTTTGGATGATTTTTTACTATCCGTGGTAATCCTTTTACGTATTTAATCAAGAGATTAGACTCACCATCTAGCTCGCGCTGCATTTTTTTTTCTTTTAGATTTTTAAAATGTTTACTTTGGCTTGGTGTTTGATCACCGAAAAGCCCTATACCAGCCTGTAGTTTTTGTTTATTGCGCAGTAAATTTTTAGCGGTGTCTGCAGAATCAAAAAATATTTTTATAGGTCGACTTTTATCGAGAAGGTACTTTCCCAGCCTTTTAGTTTTCAGAGGTTTTGGACCACCTTCATTTATTGGTGTTAATGCATTTATAACTTGGTATAGGTCATGTTGTTGTCTCTTGGTTACATCTGTATTATTAAGCTCCGGAACACCCGTCATAACGACGTTTTTAGTTCGTTCCCAACGATCTTGAATTCATGAAAGATGTTCTCTTGTATAGTTGCATCTAGAGTTTGAGATGGTCCCGCCTTATGGTTTTTTAATTTTACTTTATTTAATTGATGCAATTTGGATTTTTTAAATTTGATTATTGTTTTATTTTGTTTTACTTTATTTAAATGTTTGTAATTTTTAATTGTATAACAGCTAGACTTCTCTCTCTGTATTTGCATACCAATTTTTGGTTAAATATGAGATGCTAAATGTATGTAAGAACTTGTTCCTACCATATTTACAGCAATAAAGAGCTATTCTATACTATTAACTGTTCCATTTCAATGTAGCTATCGTTCGCGTAAACTTCAGTGAAACAATACTACTTTGTATGTCAATATGTTATATTATGTGCGGCGAGCGAGAGTGTGAGTCGACGACCGTGCGACCCACGGCCTGCACGGGCGCCGGGCGTAAGGGCGTAAATCACTGCGCATACGCATTGATAACGCCCGATAGCCGGTGCAACATTGATGCCCTATTTTTTTATTATGTTTCTTTGAAACATTCTTGACTATTTTCTGACACAATGTAGGGGATAAAAAACCCACCGAAATTTTTGAAATTGTGTTTTTTATAAGACACTTGGTTCCTTTCTGCCACAATGTACGGGACAACCAATGGATTTCAGAACAGAAGAGAAAAACTGCAGAATACTGGTGATGTGACCACTCTTTTCTCAAACCTTTCGTGCTTTGTGTCTCAGCTCATTTTTGGTCTAGTTATATGTAGTAAAAACCGATTTATTCTGTGGTAAAATATTAAATAAAATATTTATATATACACTAAACGTGCAGGTATGTTGGCTGCAGGTATTGCTTAAACGGCTAAAAAACGTAATGTTAAAATGTTCATGACTTACGAATATGGAACGATAGTCGGTCTCTTTCAATAATATAAAATCAGAGAATCTGATGATTAGAAAATACACTACGTAAAACATTGTGTGTATATCAAAACAAGATTACGCATGCCAGTCTGGGAGCCTTAACTGCATAGTAATATGCATATTTATATGTGAATGTATTAACGAAGCACGTTCCATTCGGAATGCAACGTGACAGAGCTACGATGAATATTCCAAATTGGTAATTCCCACATCAGTTAATGGGCCAAACAGTATAAGTACCTCTGTGGCCGAGTGCTAAAACGCTTGCCCTATATTCGGAGGTAGTGGGTTTAATTCCCTGGTCAGGCAAAGCGTGTCACCTAAACATGGATTAATTATAAAAGTCGGCATCAAGTGAAAGTCTGCATAAAGGCACCAAACTCAAAGAAACTTGAAAATTCGGCATAAGGGTAATCGTTGTATGATATTTCAGTAAAGTCGACAAACAAGGAAAGTCGGCACAAGGGTCCTAACTCATTTTTCGATGCATAGCCCGGGTTTGTGATAGCCAACCCGCATTTAGCAACATACATATAATTACGACTATTATCCACAAAGGGTTAGTCAGAGACTAGTCAATGAGGACAGCAAAAGCAGTCCCCTACCATAGTCCACTTTACACCAAAAAGCGACTGCACATGTGCCCAGCGTGACAGGTGGTGAGCCCATCGCCGCTCTATGCTATTGGAAATATGTGCAGCCTGTAGTCTATTAGTTGCCTTTTACGACACCCAAGGGAAGAGAGGGGGTGGTAGTATTCTTTCACCGCTACGCAACATGGTCAATTTAAATCGTAGCGATGACTTGATTTCAAGATGGAGGCCATTGCTCAGCAGTGGGACAGTTTATAGGCTGTACTTTACGGTAAAATTAACAGTTCTGTATTTATATGAGAAATGTAAGTAATTATGTAAATAATAAGCCTAAAAATGTGCCGCAAGCCGCAACTGGACTCAGGCACTCCAAGCGCACATTTAAATGTCTGAAAGGTCACATTCAACTATGCGTAGTAAAGCAAGAAAATCAATGAAAAATAGCATTTAATTTAATATGGCAGCTATACTGAATACCATTTTGTACGATAAACAAATGAGCATCACGTAAAGAAACCTTAAGTTAATGCAACAAATTATACCCATTTCTTTCCACTGCGTGCGAGATGAAAGGTCAATAAACCGCGATGACGTACGTCGATCAAAGAGATCACTACATAATGTACTTATGTAACACAATTGTTTTGATTGCAAAAGTAATGCGTCATCAATAGTTCGCGCCCTCCAGTTGTTACTTTCAACTACGCTACGATCATTGTTTAATTATGATCGAAGCAATTACGTCTTAAAAAGCATAAAGTAGAAGGACGTATGCGCGCCAAGACAAAATCGCCGATCGATGCTGTTGGATGTATGTGCATTGAGCTTTAGTTTATAAAGCTCAATGATGTGCAGTCTTTGGTCCGCTAGTCGCCTTATACGACACCCAAGGGAAGAGGAAAAGGGTGTAGTAAATCTTTGAATGAGCTCTACTCTACAATACTTGAAGTAATTTAACTTTTGTAATTGTAGACGCAAATTAAGGTTTTTTTTGTTAACAATTAAGAAGTTTATTTCTATGTATAAAACATTTTGCTAAAGAAATCAAACCTCCAAATCTAAATTGTTATAAATATTAATGTTTTTTTTTTATTCGAACAATTTTACTAGTTCGGTTATAAGTAAACAAATCTAGATTGTAAAACCTTGTAAGTATGTATGTATATAAAGCGCTTATTTTTCCCCGAACTGATTTGATGCGTTTGCCATCATGTTACTCCACTGTGTACACCGATAAGCGGTATCTAGAGTTATCTTCTATTTGCATATCGTACGCGCAATTACTAAAGTTTGTGAGTAAAGCTTTGGATGAACGAATTTTGTACATCCTACTAATATTATAAACGCGAAAGTTTGTAAGTATGGATGGATGTTTGTTACTCTTTCACGTAAAAACTGATGAATGGATTTGGATGAAATTCGGCAAACAGATAGTTTATAACCTGGATTAACACACAAGATACTTTTTATCCCGATATTCCCATGGAAACTACGCGAGTGAAACCGCGAGCTGCCACTAGTACATACATATAATATAATCACGACTAGTATCCCCGAAGGGTTAGTCAGAGACTAGGCAATGAGGACAGCAGTGGTGAGCCCATCGCCGCTATATGCCGTTGGAAGTATAAGTATTTGATGTATTTAGTCCATTAGTCGCCCTTTACGACACCCAAGGGAAGAGAGGGGGTGGTAGTATTCTTTCACTGCTGCGACACGGTAACGGATAACGGATTCATTTTTTTCTTGCATTTTTGCAAAGCTTCTTCAACAACAATTTTTTTATTTCGCTTGATACAACAATGAGGTCCTTCTCTCAAAACATCTTGATTTAACACTTTTACACTGCCAAAGCATCCCGGTCACTTCACACAACGCCAGATTATACTTCCATCTTGATTGTTTCTTCTATAATGAAATCGGAATCCTTTATACAACAAAAATTGACGGTCTCGTTGTGATTCCACATAGCGTAAGTCACTTTCTCGCTCTTGGTGCATCTTAAATATAATAAGATGAGCTCAGTCGGTCAGTAAGGGAGCAGCTGATTAAGTGACCATCTTAAGGTTTGCTCTTTCAGAACAAACAAACAAAAAAAATATAGCTATCTCTATCACCATTGTTTAATACTAGAACCGAAGATGAAAGAAAGATAATGCTATTTCACTCTTACTCTTTACCTGTCCAGAGACCTCCTTAACCCCTTGAGCACCGTAAAACCAGCCACAATAGAAAATCGATTGTTTCGCGACCGCCGGCGGTCTTATGATCTTTGACCTATTAAGGTTCATAACAATTGATTTAACTTTTATTATTATTTTTGGAGAGTACGCCGCTTATTCGGGTGAGTGGTAACAATAGAACACCGGCAAGTTCTAAGAACTTTATTTAAGAGATATATTTTAACTTAATTGTTGATATTTATAATAAAATATGGTTATGTCCCACTTTTAGAAGTTTTATTTCATAGCGGAATATAGTAGATGATCTATTTTATGAACCGTAATTAATGTATTAAAAACAAAATAGTAACAGGCACTATTAGTTTTTGGTCAGACCGTACCCATAAATAGGTGTTTTCTTTATAATTTTGATGTGGGTTGAGTAAGGAATACATGTGGGTTGAGTTCATGTGGGTTGAATACGGAACAACCCATATTGTAACCGATATTTAAAAAAAACTTCAAAGCTGTTTTATATTATTTATCCTGTCGTATGTGAGAAATCTACTAACAATTGAAATAACTATTGTGTCTGGCTTTACGGCAGTTGTCAACTTATGGGGATTTAATTTTAGGGCATTCTACAAAGTTATAGCAGTATCAGTAAATTGGGCAACATTAAGTGGCTCAATTACTGTATTACATTCTGTCTAGCTATCATTAGAAACAAGTTTAAAAAGGGCTAGATAATCCGTGAGAAAGTTTGAAGTTATTTATTTATATAAAAGAATAAAATTTACGTATGTATAAAGTGCACACAACAGTTTGCGTATTACCCATTATGCAAAATTCATAAACATCTCTATCTGCATCTTGGAAGTTTACAGTAACAATCGTTTAAGCCGAAGATACTAAGTTGTCAACCTGATGTAATGTTAAACAACGTTATGTTTATGTTAGGTAGGCTGTTTACCGTCCGTGGGGTCGGGACTTGGCGATATCACCATTTCTTGCGTCATTATTAAATTTGCATATTATTAATTTGAGATTACATTTTCGAATGATAAAAATGACGTAATATTCGAGCGAATTTGTCTTAAATTGGAGGTACCTACGTCTTTAGCTGACGCGGGTTCCTGATAGACAATAATCGTCTTATGTTGTAATAAGGTGCTTTTTATATATTTGTTGTGTTATTAAATGATGTTCTTTCTCTCTCTCTCTCTCTCTCTCTCTCTCTCTATCTATCTATGTCTCCCTTTCTTTCTCTCAATCTATCTCATAGATAAATGTACCCTGAGAATCAGCCACCGATTCACAAAAAGCCAAGAAAGGTCGTTGTGTTTACGATCTCTTGCCAGACTGGTAGGTGTCTCCGACATTGTAATAAAAAAATAATAAACAAGGCTGAGCAAAGGTGGAACTATCCCTAAAAGAAATCTCTTCCAGCCAACCTAAGGTGGAATGGGAGATCGGAGTATAAGTGAGAGCAACAAAAGCTATGGATTTAAAAAAATATGATTGAGGATACTTCAAAGTTAAATGTTGACCATACATCATCATAATTATGTTATGATGCAATATTTATTTATGCATATGCTCAATATGTTGCCTTCAAATATTCTCAATTATATTACAACAGGGAATGCTTGTCTTTCATTTCACCTAAAGCCCGAAGCTAGATTTCATCATCATAATTTTGTAACAGTTGAAACTCAACAATGCCACTATCACTGTTTAAATTAATCGGAGGATGGGTCAACTTTCTTCAGTTACTTAATTATCGTGAGTTTCCATTAATGAGAGAATAAACACAATCTGACGCTACAAATATCGCAGCAGACGTCATAGAAAGAACACGTTTGTGTATTTTTCCACAACGTTTTGGGGTAAAGTTAAATGTAGGTTATCAAGACGATCCCACATCTAGAGTCAATGAATAATAAAGCCATTTTAATTGTCTTGCCTAAAGTGATTCGAAAATATTTATGCTTTAAACTATCATTAGAGTTGTTGTTATGTATCTATTTTGTTAACTTTGAGTATCCGAAATAAACCAAAGGGTCAACAAAGCTCAAGTGTATTGTGAGCGTCCATGGGTTGCGGTGGTCGTTTTCATCGATGAGCTGTTAGCTCGTTTCCGTCTCCGAAAAAAGTAGATTCATACTGATCGGAGGCTTCATACATAAAAGTTCTGCTATAAATATACAGGTCTTACCTCTCAATCTCTTTCTTACCTTATGCAAATGATACAAACTATGAATTTGTCGGACCGCATCCTCAGACATGAAAGTCTGGCGTAACGGAATTAAGTATTACTGATTTTTCAGTTGTTGTTACAACTGAAAAATCAGTTAAGTATACTACAGTTGTTGTAACTAGGACAATTATGCCGAAACGCGGCCTTCGCCTCATCACTGAGACACAAGGCCGATATAACACCATTTTGTTATTCACAACAAAACATTCATTACTAGTAAACACTTCTATCATATCGATAGCACTGCGACCAGGAAAGGACAAATCGATAACTTATTGCAATTTTATGATCGCCATTGACCTAAGTCATGTGCAAGTAGACTCTAATTGTGGAAGGCTTATTATTTTATGACCACATTACATATCTTCATCATCAGCATGTAAACGTCCCACTGATGGTGTTGAGTCTACTCACATGAACAAAGACGTATGGGGACATAGAGCTATGGCTCTATATGACTCTATGATGATATAAGGATATGTCCCCTAGAGTTATGAAAATATAATATTGCCAGAGCTAATGATTTAAAGCAGCTCTCAAAACAAAGTTAGTAATTTTTTGTCGAAATTCAATGGTAACTTTGAATATTCGGAAAATAGGTAAAATCTAAAAAAGAAGCAGAAGTGGAATTTTTAAACTTAAGGCATTAAGCAGGTGACGAATCACTTCGTTTCTTGCCATAGAAAAGAAGAAAATAAATTTCTTCC
Source organism: Scoparia ambigualis (assembly GCA_963921215.1). Taxonomy (NCBI): domain Eukaryota; kingdom Metazoa; phylum Arthropoda; class Insecta; order Lepidoptera; family Crambidae; genus Scoparia; species Scoparia ambigualis. Next base: position 22,309,848 of record OY992522.1, on the reverse strand, counting down.
TATTTTTATTGTAAGTATTCAATATGAAATATTTAAATGATGGGTTTGGGAATTCAACTTATATTTTCGTACAAGTTGTTTCTAGACTCCAAGTTTTAGTTTCACTTATAAAATTTACGTCATACCGATCCACATGTTGTTAAATACTGATTGCATAACATTATGTGACGAATAATAAAATAAATTAGCTGACGATTTAGTATTCTCACTTGCAATTGCAACCTACCTGAAGATGAAGTAAATTCTCGGTCCATCATAATCACTAAATCACATCAAATATTACTATCACTCAATGAGAACTTATTTGTTTGGATACTGAGTAGTGACTGCCGAATTATGACGGACTCAACATATGGCCTAAACCTATGCTGATATTCAAGTTCCATATCATTCCAAACACACCGGTATATCTGGTTTTATAGCACAGGAACCTATATTTATAATAGTAAAAATGTCACCGACATATTTTTATTTCAAGTTCAATCAATGTTTAGTTTTCAAATTACAGTTCTTTTCTTTTTGGAAATGGTACATTTTTTTTGTATAAGTTTAATGGTAAGTATGCCAAATAATTCTAAACTGTATTTTTAGTAATTTACAAATTAAAGGTAAGTCGTACAGTAATTTATTTTACTTTATTTTACGAGTAGTAAGTAATAGATTATACCGCACTTGACTGGCCGTCTTGCAAGCGAAACATCGTCAAAGACTTGACTATAAATAAATCTCGCCTTTTATTAAAGAATGTTGTCACAGCGACTTTCCATGGTCGGATCTCACCTTATTACACGTCCCATTTCATTTAGATATGAAAAGACACAAGACAGCATCGTGTAAAACTCAATTATGAGATTAAAATATTTGTTTGAAAATTTAAAGTACCTCAATTTAAAATTATACATTTTGCGTTAACTAAATGTTTTTCCATCGAAAAAAGATTTGTTACAAAAGTTGTTTGATTTATAATTAAAATAATGTCACTTATTTTGTTCACCTCACAGACGAGAGGATATAACACATTACGTTTTATTTATTTTCGTGCCTAATAACTATGTTGCTTTATTCACTGAATTGAAATAAAACAAAATGGTTTGCTTTGAAAAAGTTATCTATTAGTTGAAACTGAAAATAGCGCTATAGAAAAAAAATCTTGCCTCAGCTTGGACTCGAAAGCCACAATCTGGGCTACAATTCGTTAAACTGAGTTCTGTGGTCTCGGTATAGCACATAAAAATAATACACCGAATGACCGAAGGTATAAACACTTTATTACGAATACAATACATACAGATATAAGGGTTGTCAACTTTTCAGATTTCACTTTATTGTAGATTTCACTTTATTGTTTTTAGAAGTAATTTTTTGCGATTTTTTTCTAAATGAAGAACTTTTCTATATTTAAAATAAATAAAACCTAAAATTAGGAGACTAAAATTTCTCAAATCTTAAGAGATGAGTTGATAGTAGCACACTACTTTTATAAAATATCTGTAATAATTGCTACATAGTTAGTTGCCCTTGAACATCTTTTCGACGACATGGTCGTTCTCCTAAATCATGTTAAGTCTCGAAGTAGAAAAAGGCTATGCAAATTACACTTTATTTTTTAGATCGCACTCGTAAATAATATACTTACAGCAATTAAGTTATGGAATATATTTATCAGAGTATAGCTAGCACTGTTCCAATAGCACAGCAAAATGTGTAACGAGGGAAACGACATCTTTTCCCCAAAATGGGAAAATTGTGGCTTGGTTTTAGTATAGTTTACGTGTGGTTTTATGTATTCTGATTTCTTTTTTCTTGTCTCACTTTATAGAATGAGTGGCAAAGCGCTCGGTCTATTGTCTGGAGGTCCTGGATGCAATTACCAGGTCCAGCATAATGTGTTTCGAGTTTTTATTTTTTTTTTGTTTTATTTTCGGCTTGTGATGACCAACGCGTATTTGGCATCCAACAATAATTGTAGCAATACATTGATTTAAATGATGGAACCTTTTGCCTTGCAGTGGACATTATAATGATATAGAGACTGTACTTTATTTATTATACTTTTTTCGGGTATTAGTAGTGAGTTATTTATTTCGTTCCTTATGCAAACAGCTAAGGAGCGACCTAATGGTTCTCTGTGTAGTTTTTCGGCGTCATCTGGTTTATCATCAGACAGTGGTTGCCAATTATCAGCTACATAAAAAGACAAAGTTACGAGGAAAAATAAAACGAAATCGAAACGGATAAAACTGTCTCTGTTTTTTTTATTTTTTTTTAGCTTTTTGGAAAACAATCAGTGACAAATTAACTATTATTATAAACTTACATAACACTATGCACCATTAAAAGGTTTTTACATATGTTTAGCTAAAGAAAAACATATAACACTGTATTATACATAATTAACACAATAAATATTTTCTATTCTAAAAAAAACGCAGCTTCAATATTACAATCCTATTTGTAGTACCTACGTAGTACATTTACATAAGCTCGTAGTTTATGTCTATAGTTTGCTATTTTGCTCTATGTTATTTCCAAATGATTATTCATATTTGGAAGTAAACAAGTAACAGGTTCAGCTGTTGTTTACAAACTATACGACTGGATATGTCAATACATACACTTATAAATAGTACTTTGAAAGCGTAAACACAATTATGTAACCGTATAAAAGTTAATGAGTACGCATTTATGTCGATAAATCATTTTAATAATGCAAAGTTGTGTATAATTTACCTTATTAAATAAAACAGTTGTCAGCTACCTACCTGTCTGTTTTGTGAGTAAGCGTTATTTTATGTGCATCTCTTAAATACTTACTAGTTGGTCTACAATTTCTTACTATCCACAGCCGGATATAGGTATCTCCGAATGCATGACACTGATTGTGTCCGATCTTCTGCTCTCCTCTTAAAACTGCTGCCAGCCACAGCCAGCGTATACCGTAGCTAATATATGTGCTAATACACTACGTTTGCCGAGTCGCGGTCTCCTCTCCGAACATCACTAAGTAATTACTAACTATTTAGTTCGTAATATTAGGATTGGTCTAAAATATTGTCAGATAGTTTGCGTTATTGTGAAGTGGATACTTTATGGGCAGTTTATTAACTTTTATTAATATATTATTAGAATGTTGTTTTCATGATGTTCCTTTAAATACGGAATTGGTGTTTCTGTGATATTTAAAGTAAAATAGATAAATATTTGAAGTATAAATATTTCAAAACGGAGTAGAATGATTTGGGTGATTTTCGCTCAGAAATAAGTAAGTAGTTGGAAGGCGGAAGAGTGGCCTTAGCTATCTTTCCTCGCGAACGAAGTAAGGCGGAAGGTTAGTTTAAAATAAGAATAGATTGTACTGTAACAAAATGCTTCAGAAATTATACATTTCTAGTTTGACCTAATTCACGGTCCAAGCTATTTTAAAGACACTTCCGAAAGGCCCTTTTTCCCTAGCGCCCTTGTTTATATTTTGCACTCGCAATTTTCGTAAATGTGCAATCTTTCAGCAGGTATTTATTAAAATACATTATTCGTATTTCCAACAATATCTTACTACAGTCGTAGCACAGCGTTATTCCTATAACCATGATTGTGCTCATAAATGTTAGTGAAAGGTGGGTAATATATTTTTATGACTCTCCTAGTGTCTAGCTAGTGGGAGGTCTCTGGCGCAGTGGCTAGTGTTTTAGCTTACGATAGTGCAAGCTAATCGTCATTAACAAAATTTTCCGAAAGGGTTCCCGAATAAATATTTCTTTCATGCTTCCCACCAACCCGCGTTGGGCCAGCGTGGTGGGTTATGGCCCAATCCCACCATGTGGGAAGACTTGTGCCCAGCAGTGGGACGTTTATAGGCTGATGATGATGATGACGATTAAGAAGCAGCTAGCGCTTACTGGTGACCATTAAATGAGGTACGTTGAAATTTTGCTAAACTAATTCCGATTTAAGTTGACGTGATCGAGTAGTGAAAATAAACTCAACTAAAATTCCCACTCTGCATGTATATATTCTTTGACTCTGCTGTCTTAGACACCCTGACCTGTTACGTAAAATGAGATTTATCCGTAGGTAAAGTAAAACTCCCTGGCGTGAAACTGACCCCGTTTCAGGCCAGGGAGTTTTACTTTACCTACGGATAAATCTCATGTAATTGTTAATGTATAATGTTTGTATTGTAGTGTTGTTGAACTTAATTTGAATACGTAAATTTAATTCTAAATATTATGTTCTTATTTTATGGAACCGTTTAAAAAATGATAAAAATAGAGAATGTTGGTGGCTCTTAGCGATTGTGTTTTTTTTATTAGAATCGAGCCTCTGAGTCAGTGAAGATGTCTCGTTTACTTTACTTACAAGGTCCTTTTATAAGGAAAACTTTCAAAAATATGACTATGTTCTTTTTATTTGTCAAAATCCGTAATTGTTTGTAAACTTTGAAATAAAGAACCTTTATTTCATTCCAAACATTTAAACCCTTTTTTTCTTTAATAAAGTCAAGTTTTAAAGTATTATTCTTAGTAACATATAACAATTATCTTTAAAGTTTTCTAAGGAAAACAATGTTATCTACTATTGTTTTCTGAGCTTTAAGCGAGCACTACACATTGAAATGAAACACTTTTTTACGGATTAACTCGCGTTTAATTTCTCGGAGTCTCCCTGTGACCACGGACCCTGTAAAACTGTAAAGGGTTCGAAACGTCAGAATAATATAAAAAAAACTATGTAAATAGTAAATTAAATGCGAGTTAATCCGTAAAAAAGTGTGACAAACGTTATCTACTTTATGACGAATTTTATTTAAGTTGAGGTTCTTGTCGTAGGAAGATAATTATTATTTCCTTTCATAAATAAAGTCTTATTGATGTAGGGTCGGTAAGAACACTATTTCAAAACAGTGTTTAAAAATGTATGATAATTCCTGACATAATGTTCGCACAGGAAAGAAGTAAGTACCTATAAATCTAGTTTACTACATAATTTTGTAAATATATAGTCTTTTAAATACCTAAGCCACTGTTTAATTAGCATCTACCCACGAATAACAACCTTTACCAGATGAATGTATGATTAAAAATTGACACCTCCACTTGTTAGTTTATTGTTGTTAAAGAAGCGTTAATTATATTTATCTGTTAGCGGGTATGGACACACAATGCGATTATAGCGCTCACTTAGCACGTAACAAGTAGAGTCAGGTAAAAACTTCGGAATTCATAAATTCAATTTTTTTGTAAAATGTGGGCGAAATACGTGTATTTAGAATTTAGACCGTAACTTCGTAAGTGATAGATAATAAAAGCGTTCGATTTGTTTTTTTACTTAATAACTTAATATTTTTAGTATTGACTTAAAATAATTGAAACTGAAAATTGAAATTGATTAATATTGAAATAAGGCTAAGGGTTTTTTATTCGAACTACCAAGCCCTTTGTTTTTTATATCACTTGACATATGAATGACGAAGATTACAAAGCAGAAGCGCACTTCAATCGAAATTCTCGACTACTGAAGGTCTAGCTATCATAGTAATTTAGGTAGTGTTCACAATCACAAAGGATATTACTAGATACGGCATGAGCATCAGTACCGAAAAAATTTTGACGTGAAAGAAAAGAAGCAGGAATGCCAAATTGCCACACAGCAGGTTACATTCCGAGAAGAAGAGAAAAGACTAATCTCGATAAAAAATATCATAAAATTGAAGTTTATAGGTGTTTGCAAACTAAGTGGTACATAGATGATCTTGTTAAAACTTGTTGTCCTTAGCACTAACTCGCTGTAAAGTAGACAATAACAAAATTAACTTATATTAAAATCTTATACGCACATATTGTACAACAAACGTTTTTTTTTAAATTCCAAATGTAATATTAACATTAACAATTCATCGGCCAGTGTGTATAGCGGGTTGTTTTCAAAGGACCCGAAATCTTCCAGTAAAAGGGTCGCTTCTCGGAAATAGTTAAATGGAATATTTTGGGTAGTAGCTTTTTTTATATATTCCAATAACATTATGAATGATCTGGCGCCAGATTTATTATTGTTGTAACACCGATTCATTATGAACGTTGTGTTTGTGTCGTAGGGCACCGCTGTTTTTTTGTTACAACTTTTTTATATTCTTTTTTGAGTTTTTTTTACGCTTGCATCATCATCATCATCATTGTCTACCACGTTGTTTAGATCACCGTCGGTATATCTTTTATTATCGGTGGAAAGAGGAAGATTGTTAGAATGTTATTAGTCGTCATTAGAGAAATAGCTTTTCATAGTTTCACACATTCTATACTTGTCTGTATAGAATGTCATTGCTTGGTTATTAAAAAAACGCGTGAGCATTGGAATTTGTCAATGATGTCACCGTTGTTCAGATTAAGACACAATCTGTGTGTTCACAAAGTTCAAAATATGGTCAAGCAGAAACTTGCGACGTATTAAAAAAAAATGTATTTTTCATTAAGTCATTTGCTTTTGGTTTCCAGAAACTTGTGACTACAGTTGTTTGTTCTATAATACTTTATAAAGTTCCTAATAGATTTTAAACTCGTACATTTCGGTGTCCCAAAGTTGAATATTATTCAATAATTAATGCTAATTCAATTTAAACTTTATATGTTAAAGGGAAATACAGATATCTAGTTGATAGAGAACATAAGAAATTCTTAACGTTTATTTAACTTTGTTTTTTAAATTCTGTTAAATAAATAGGTATCATGAATGCGAAAATCTTTTGCTAGAAAATACTAACAACATTTTAAGAAGCCAAACATGTAGTTAGTCTTATCTACATGGTTATATTTTTCCACTCAGCGTTTATTTATAAGTGTAAAGGAAATAACTTATCTGTTTGGTAGTTGGGGTAAATTGCGATAATGTGACATTTTTTTCATTGGCAATGGCAACGGAATTTAATATTGTATCAAGGACATTACACAATCTAGTTATTCAACGTAAGCGTAGGTACCTACAAAACATGGCGTTAGCAGGCCCAACGTTAATATCTATTTTTTAAACTTAATGTTTTTTTTAAATTAACTAGTGCGATAACAATATATATTTTTTTAATTTTTTTATGTTTAGTGTATAATATAATGTAATGTACATTACTGTTGCAATAAAAGTATTATCTATCAATCTATCTATCTATCTATATTTTTTTATTAATATATTTAAGAAACCAACAGCGTTACTAAATAATATTGATTTGTTTTTATACAGGACAATAAGTAAGGCTAATAATAGGTTTCTCTTAATTTGTTCAGGTTCAATAACATGTTCAGTGATGGCCAGTACAAAAGAAACAAAACTAAAGCATAAGAACTAGGTTAACATTAATTTAAACTACTAATGCAAAATTAACTTAAAACTTATTTTAAAACTGTGTATTATTGACAGGTTTACTAGACGATGTATTTAAAACTTAACCTTGTCTTGTTCATAAAAAGTGCCTGTTTATTTTTATCATTAAGAAAACTACAGTTACCTCGTTACCAGTTATTATCAATCAATATCAATGCTAAGGTGGATGTGTGGAATGACAAGGATGCACAAAATAAGGAATGAATATATCAGAGGAAGTATGAAAGTGGCGCCTATAACAGAAAAGATGAAGGAACCATTTGTCTTGGTATGATCATGTAATGAGTAGAGACGAAAGCCATGTGACTAAAAGAGTAATGAATATGAGTTTTGAAGATAGGAAAGGAAGAGGAAGACCAACGAAAAGATGGATGGATTGTGTGAGGGATGACATGAATGAGAAGGGATTGGATGATTTGATGATGAATGACCGAGTTGCATGGAAGAAAAATGCATACTGTACGGCCGTCCGAACTCAGCATAGTCTCGCAGAAAGAAGATTTGTAATATTAAGCATAAATTAATTATCCTATTTCGATAAAAACGATGACGACGACGAAGTACAACTGCTAAATTACTACAAAATGCGAAAATGGGCATTTTACGCAAAAATCACAGTCGAGATGTAATAGGCCCTTAAACCGAATGTGAAACGAATTTCGGCCCATCCCTATTCTTAATACAAAAATATTTTGCTTTTGCAACAACACTAATTTGCATTTTGTACTCTTTTTTAATAATTGTTCACAATGACATGTTGAGAAGTGCAAGTACTATTAAATTTTTTTGTTAAGTGCGCGTTCTGTGTCAAACTCTCGTCACAAAGCTAAAGGGCTCTCCGCCGGATTCGAACTCGCAACCGCGGGTTTTTTTTAATCAGGGTCACTATCACTAGCCGCTAAAAGTTGAAAGTCAAACGGTCCATGCATGAATTTATTGTTAACTATTTGATGCAAAGTTTGTTTATTCATTATATTTAATTGGTCATAATGATAAAGACTGCCATTTATAAGTTATTTATGTATGCAAAGAGACAATTTTTTTAAATTGTGAATTGTTCCATAACAGTCTAGAACTTTATTTAAGTAAGTATTATATTATTTGAGACAGATCTACATTTTTGTAGTAAATTTGTCAACTGTATCAGCATACAAATAATAAGTTTTATTATGAAGCTGGATATTGTAGACTTTTCTTGGTTTTTGCAATCAATTGAGCATGTTAACAATTAGTTCCTACATACATATTTACTTTGAAGGCTGGGTACCTATTCTTAGTGAAGTGAATGAACCCATTGGCATTGCTTTACTAGACTCGTTACATTTTAGAAGGACGCACCATAATAAAACTACGAGTAATTTATGAGTGCCAATAACCATAAAAAATAAGTTTATTTCACTTCTTTGTTTTCAATTTGCATTATAGTAAGTACTTATATTTACAACATAACAATATGTTTTGATATGTTATTTTTCAAACTTTTTTTTATTTTAAGACACGTATGGTACGCTTCGATATGGCACACACATTATGCGCACTATCTCGCAGCAGTATTATTTTGTAACATGAGAATGCAGCTTAGAGCATAGGTGCTAACACAGCGTGCTCCAAAAATAGTTGCGTTCGCGCATCCCGCGCGAACCCAGAGTAAAAATAAGCTGGATCTAATCTAGCTAATGTCACTCACCTGAAATGAACTCTGCAAACTCCTTGCACAAATAACACAATCACGATATACGCAAATAGGACCCTTAGCAATTCGGATCTTATGTGTGATGCTGGTTAATTAGCACAGAAGCGTGTCCGAATTTTATAAACACACAAAATAAGAAACTCCAAAGTTTTAAGAACACTACTGACAGTCGAAATGTTTTTTTTCGAAAGTTTTCACTGTAGTTTTATTTTTAATATAAAAATAAAGTTCGTAACATTAGTAGTGCATTGTGACGGGAGCGCCTTCGCCACCGGCTGCGGTTGTACTGAATGGCGCCGGGCGACGGCCATGTTTAAAAGCACACCGCGGTTGGCGCGATAAAAAATATTTTGTTATACAATTACGATTTCAGCGTAGTGTTTATGAGGGTCACTCGTGATACTGACGCGGCTGTTGAGGGTACAGGATGATAGTCACGACATTATATCGGTAGCTCGTTTGGTTTTAATTAAATCAATTACTCGTAATCTAATTATGTACACTTTTGTCATAAATTAAGAAATTATAATCAAAGCATCCTGTATGTACTCGTAGGTCTGCCTTTTTTACATTAATTGAAACGAATTAAATATTAGATATTTATTTGCAAAGCAAGATAAATATTTACAACAGCGAAGATGAATAACATTCCGTAACGGAGCACATGTTATACAATCACGCGAATCACGTGATTAACGTAAAATGAAATATTAGAGTGACGCCGCCTCGTGCGATTTCTATCTGCTGTTTGGTGATGTTGTGAATGCATACTTGGTTGTTTGTTGATAATGCGTGTGCGTTAGATGGCCATCGAGTTGTGAGCGTGCGTGAATGAAGTTTAGGTACAGTTGGTACGTTTTGTACGACCGTGGCCTATCATGATTGTATACTCCGTGCGAAAGGAAATCAGGATGAAAAATTAGCGGAGTATGCACAGAAGAGCAACTGGCAGAGTGTAACCATACAATTTCTACAATATTTTATGGTTATTGAAAGTAATGGTTAATTGTTTTGGAAATTTTAGGCAAACACTTCTTGAAATGAATGCTTAAATAGTTTCAATACATCCTCAAACGTTTCTTAATAAGTAGAAGGACAACAAACGGTAAGTATTTCTTGTAGCCCCTTGTAGAGATATGAACTCTACAAAGACAAATATTCCGCAGTGGGTTTAATATAATTACAAGGTAACGCTCTTCACGCTAGCTTACCCTGTGCTTGGTGGATAGTTGCCTGGATTTAAATGGGTACTTTAACATTTGGTTTAGCTGCACATCAACTGGTGGTCTGCCCGTGGTCTGCTCATCCACTTCTTCCCTCGTTTAGATAGTACCTACAGTATAAAAAAGGGGCCTTCTTAAGTTACTAAAAGGTTTAAAAAGTCTACGGATACAAATGGTGGTTGACCGCTTCTAGCCGTTTCAGTGTAACCACAGTGTAGCTCACAGAACTAAAAAAATAGGTTTCTTCTATTTTGTAGTGTAACCAGAATGAACGGTGATAATCTTGGCGAATCCCAGAGGATCAGACAGCCAGAGCTCTCGTGACCAAACCACTCCTGAACTTTACAAAGGTCTTTTTTCTATCCACTACCGCGGTAATCACTTGGCCTTTCTCTCACCTAAAGGTCAGTGAAGATAATGAAGAAGGTGTAAACGCGCTTCACCCGCAATCCTCATCCACTGATGAACTAATGAACTAGGCTATATCTTACCTCTAAACACAGACCATGTGGTCTGTGCCTCTAAACTACAACAATGCTAGTAACGTTTTTGTTATGATGCCTGACTTTAGATAAGATGATGGTAGCGAGCCTGGTGGACTTAATAAGCCTTACCACCAACCACATTTTTCTATTCTATTCTATTCTGTGTACCCTCCGCTGGGAACCGAGCTCGGGACCTCAGGGTCAAGACCGATGGATTAGCCACTAGACCACAGAGGCGGTTGGCTGTCATATCTCCAGAGTTATTGGGCCTAACTAAACCGCATCGTACCGCAGGACCCCACCAAGAGTGTCTTCGCCGTCAATTCGATTACGTTGTAACAAGCCATTCGCTGATAACAGTAAAAAAAGTTTTTAAATTTAAAACAAAACAACCTCTCGAACCGGTTTAAGAAAATTAATGCACTTTTAACTTGCGCACAACTCTTCATTATGATTGTCTGTGAGAAAGTTACATGAGCATGAATGAATGCTGGCTACGTGTATGACGGGCCGAGCTGCGTTAACCCCACACCGATCGTAAGATAAGGTCATGCACAATATCGAAATGCCGATAACAATGGTCACGACGCGGTCAATGAAGCTGAATGGACCATACATACATATAATTACGACTATTATCCACGAAGGGTTAGTCAGAGACTATGCAATGAGGACAGCAAACGCAGTCATGTGCTATAGTCCATATTTCACCAAATAGCGACTGCATGTGCTCAGCGTGGCAGGTGGTGAGCCCAACGCCGCTCTATACTGTTGGATGTATGTGCAGTCTTTAGTCCGTTAGCCGCCTTTTACGACACCCAAGGGAAAAGAGGGGGTAGTAGTATTCTTTGAGCTACTTGATTGATTTGAGTTAATTCTTATGAGCCGCTACGCGACATGGCTGAATGGACCGCTTAGACCCAAACACTAAGGGTGGATTCGACCAAACTGGATAAGACTTATTCCGAGATTAGTCTATACAAATTCGGCGTTTAATCTAGGTATAAGACCTTATTCCAGTTTGGTCGAATCCGCCCTAAGTGCGTTACAATAAACAAAGAATAAGCTACGAAGAGTTAGTTATTCCGTATTTTGTTCCAGTCATGTAAACATATTTTCAAATTAGAGTAAAAGAGACAAAACACGGAATAACTATTCCGACCTTATTATCTGTTTATTTGTAAGGCACTAATTGTAGGAATGTAGGAAAGTGCAAAGGTACTTTTTTGTTATCCGTTTTCCTTTCTATAATCATGATTTCTGTGCGTGTGAATTACCAAGCGCGAATGAGATCGATCGAAAGAGATCAAGTAAAGCGGTTCGGCGATGGACTTAATCGCTGTTTCTCTAAACGAAGTAAAGTTAACTAGAAATTGACGCTGTCTCTATCACCTCTGATAACAAAAAGAGATAGCATAAAATTTATTATAAACCAAGTTTAATTTTACTTCATGTTTTAGAATAAGAGGGAAAGGCTGTAACTTAGGCTTAAAAACTAATAACTAGTATAATTTATGGTTTTTCCGATGAAAAGCTGCCCTTCTCTCTTTCCATTTGTCTCCCTGAACTGTTTCACTTGGGTATAAGGAGAGAATATGCACTATCCGGTTTCGACGACGTTTTTGTTCTGCATGTAGACTTTAACAGTCACTATATTGCCAAGTTGTTACCCATTAGGTCCAAAATGTATAATAGTAGTCCTACAGCTGGACTAAAGGCTTTTTAATTATTGAAATCGAGTTATTCGTACAATTGAGTATCGTTAACTCGTTCATATTCAATCTAAAGAAGTATGACCACATATCAGAGTATAGGTCCGAGCTGAAATGGTTGCCCATTCGCCAGCGGAGACGTTTACGAGCTCTGACCACACTATTTTCGATACTAAACTCTCTCAATGCTCCTTCTTATCTAACTCCCTATTTCCAGTATCTTTGCTCTTCTCATAGTAGGAATCTCCGGTCCTCTAACAATCTTCTCCTTCTCTCTCCTTCCCATACTTCTGAATTTGTACACTCCTCCTTTCTTATTTAGTCCATTCTTCATTGGAACGCGCTGCCTCTCGAAATCAGGATGACCACTAGTCGCAAAGCATTTAAAAAGAAAGTCCGCTTGCTCTTCTCTGAAAAAACCATGGCAGAATCATCTCAATAACTTCATATTTATAAATTATGTATTGTAAAGATAAAGATAAAGATATCTTTATTTGCAAATATGGGTACATGATCGGTGGTACAAAAAAAAAACTGATTCAGCCATGTTAATGTTTATTTATATATTTATATTATATTTATATAAATATATAATTAAAGTAATGTGTACTTTTAAAATATAGTGTGTTTATAGATTTTTCTACTTATATGTTTTTGTATTAAGTATGTTTAAAATATTTAAAACTATACCTACGCTTCCACTTTTATTATCGCACCTAAATGCACCTACCATGTCATCTCTACACCACCCTATGGTTGACTGGTAGAGAATGCCTCAGGCATTAAGTCCACCATGTAATGTTATGTTGCAAAAGTTTAAATAAATAAATAAACTGTGTCGCGTAGCGGTGGAAGAATACTACCACCCCCTCTCCTCCCTTGGGTGTTGTAAAAGGCGACTAACAGACTAAAGACTGCACATACATCCAGCAGCATAGAGCGGCGATTAGCTCATTACTTGTCATGCTTAGCACATGTGTAGTCGCTATTTGGTGAAAAGTGGATTAAGGTATTAGATGACTGTTTTTGCCATCCTCATTGCCTAGTCTGTGATTAACCCTTCGGGGATTGGTAGTCGTGATTAATGTATATATGTATGTATGCGTATCGGTATTGGCTTAATTAACACGCTTGCCAAATGCGGGTTTTAATCTCAAACCCGGGTTACGCATCGAAAAATCCGAAACACACATTGCCCATCCCAAATTGTATGTTCAATGTTAATTTATGTGGTGTTGCAGTTCAAGTTTTATCTATTTTTCTATTTATCTAATAACCCCGGTTTTATATCTACGTACCTACATCCTACTTAAAAAACATTTTTAAAGTCCTAAAAATAAATACTAATTCACTGATACCGATACCGGTACCAATACCTTGTAAATAATAGAAAACTATTATTTTTTAATATAAAAAGAGGGTATTGCAGTATACACCTGCCTTACAAATAAACAAAGAATAAGCTACAAATAGTTATTCCGTGTTTTGTTCCTGTCATGTAAACGTAATTTCAAATTAGAATAAAAGAGACAAAACACGGAATAACTATTCTGACCTTATTCTCTGTTTATTTGTAAGGCACATTTTTTTATATTAAAAATAATAGTTTTCTATTATTTACAAGGTATTGGTACCGGTATCGGTATCAGTGAATTAGTATTTATTTTTAGGACTTTAAAAATGTTTTTAAGTAGGATGTACGTAGATATAAAACCGGGGTTATTAGATAAATAGAAAAAAAGATAAAACTTGAACTGCAACACCACATAAGTTAACATTGAACATACAATTTGGGATGGGCTATAGAATTGCAAGCTCTATTTGTCGACTTAAAATGATATTATTTATAGCTCATAACTAAATTAGGATTTTTTTACATTCATCATCGTATCTAAATTCCTTATAGTTCAAAATGTGACTGTTTCTGAAACCTTATTTTAACTCTACATAAAAGTATTACATAAATAAGAGAAATATTCACAGATTTAGCAGTCCCCGCAAGAATCGGAGCATTTGAAATCAATAAGTACAAACATTTATGAAAAAATATTTATTTTATTTTGAATAGCCCAAACATTACAAGTTTAATAATTAGAAATTTTTATTGAGTTACACAACTACATTACTTACAAGTCGAATTATAAGTTATAACATACGAATTGTATAACACTGCACAAACACAGAGAATAACATTTTCTTTTCTTTTGCAACCTAAGTGAAATTCTTCCAAGGCGCATGATGAATTGCCTGATGAATTTCACTTAGATTTTCGAAATTCCAACTCGAATGCACTTTTCGGGTGCATCCGCACCTTTTAACACCGTTACCATGACCGATCGGTCAATAATCATAGAAGCTGAATCACTTTTATATACGGAAATACCCGTTTTTCTACAATTCCAAATACAGGTCCACGGTTATTAACCAATTTTCAAAATAGTTTGTCGTCATTTTGCAGCAAAACCTATAAAACCCTAGGACCTATTTTTAAATTTTTTCTACAGTCTGTTTATTTTCTGAAATATTTACAATTTAGTAAACTAACACCCTCCAAAAAACCCGTATTTTTACTTTTTCAAAATTTAAAAAACAGTTACCAGCCGATTTTCAAAATTCAGACGCTGACACATGTCTCGATAAATTCCTCAACTATTCCCATCTTGATCCTCCCAAAATCCTTGGAGCTATGGCGAAAAATACGTCTCCCTTTCATCTGACAACCATTTTCAATGGTAAACCGTAATCTATATCTCAAATTAAATATCGTCAAACAGACATAAGTAGGTAGATATTATACCAAAAGCACGTCAAACTCAATTTGGTATTCTCAATGCGTCATTTAGCTACTATTATAACTAGTTTTGTATGTCATATTATGCTAATGTAGTGCTGTAGAAAAAATTCGCAGTATTCATGCCGCTACGACTGATCAAAACCGCCGTGGAAATAACCAGTACTTAGTGCGTGCGATTCGATTATCCACTATGACAATTATTTGATACTAGTGGCCCGCCCGTGACTTCGGCTGCGTGAATATTCCGTATCCCGTGACGAACTTCCAAACAAAATCTTTCATACAAACCTTTCGGGCCAGCCTTTCTGAAGTCATTTCACAGTAATAAAAAAAACACATGTGTGATTGAATTATCTTTAATTACTGCTTGTCAGTATGTTTACTAATAATATTTATATAATTTTCCTTTTAAAAAAATCAGTAATCAGTTTATAAAAAAACACTTAGGGTGGATTCGACCAAACTGGAATAAGACTTACTCCGTTATTCTTATTATTCTATACAAATTCGGCGTTTAATCTAGGTGTAAGAATTTATTCCAGTATGGTCGAATCCACCCTTGTGCCTTACAAATAAACGAAGAATGAGCTACGAATAGTTATTCCGTGTTTTGTTCCTGTCATGTAAACGTAATTTCAAGTTAGAGTAAAAAGACGAAACACAGAATAACTATTCCGACCTTATTCTCTATTTATTTGTAAGGCACCTAAAGAATACAGTGATTTTGTACAAACATCAGTCTCAACAGTTTCAAAACCCGAGTAATAAAATTATTAATATTTGAGACTATGTCTAAATCACAATGTCTGTATGAGACAAGTAAAAATATATATATATAAACTAATAACAAATCAAAAACAGAAAACTTTACTCTTATTCTAGTTAACAAAAAAATGACGACTGCTCTTCGTCACAAATGAAATATAATTATTCCCAAACGATATAACAATTTAAAAACACAAACTAGAAGCTTACTTCGGTTAAGGGGATTCGTGAATTTTTCGTGGTCCAGTGCTGCGCCTATTTGTAATAAATCATTTTAAGTAAAAACGAGGAATACCACATGCAATAGCCTAACTTTTTTTTTGTAACGTCATCTTTGTAACGTAACAAAAATATGTAACAAACTATCACATAAATAAAATAAAATCACTGTTTGAATATATCGTCAATAACCTTAAATAACATCAATAGCTCTTGAGTTAAAAACCCTTATTACTTATTGTTCTAGCAAACAAATACTATAAAAATATAGCGATACCATTAATCATAAACTTACCGTGCAAGAAATATCGCAATTAACAAAAGGAACACTAAATTCTTCAACTTTTCGACGGACGAAACGCTTGACGATTTTTAAGAAAAAATGAACGCCGACAGGATGGCCGAATGTCAAAGCTCAGCTGCGTGATTAGTTGATACTAAATAAAAGTGTTGCCTTCCAAAATATTTAAATTCTACCTATTTTTGCCATAACAAGAATGAATAACAAACATGAAATAAAAATAAATGTGGACCAAATTTTGGAGTACTTAATTTTTTGTATGTTTTTATCGTTAATATTGTTGACGCTTAAGTTAATATCGATGCAAAAAAAACCGTAATTTTTTGTTACTCTAGCTAGAATATTTTGGGACAAGGATATTTGTATGGAGAGCACAACGGGCCTAAAATTTTATTTCACTTTTTAATATAATTTAATATTTTTGTGCAGAAAAGGCTACTTACATCATCATTTTATAACTTGTCGTCATACGCTATAGAGCTTTTTCTATAATATAACTGTGAATACTTTTGTTAATATAGACCTGGGACGCTTTTTCTTTGCAAAAGGTACAAAAAATTTTAATGCATTGCATGAATTTTTAAAGAGTTAGCATTTTTTTTTCTTAAAAAAAATTATTAAATGTTATATTTAAATGAATTCTTTACTCATCTAATTTGTAGGAAAATCAAAGCCACACAATATTAACATATACAATATAATATATTCGAGCACCTGATAACTACAGAGCAATATAATATTGGACTCCTATCTAATCGATTAACCTCCAAGTGAATAACGCCCGAAATTAATAACCTATATTTTTTTAGCCTACTAGAGTGAGAAATTGTATTTTTTGTAATGTTTGTAATTTTCAGGACTTGTGTATGAAAGAAAGTTTTTAGAACACACTTTGTGTATAAAAGATTTTTTTGGAAATTCTTAACGGGGTACGGTACGAGGTCCACGCGGAAGTTTGCGGGCCGTTACTTTCGCATAAATATGTGTGTAAGTATAATTCACACACCACAAGTCATAACCACGATAAAATGACGTAACCCTTGAGGTAAATGTATTTGGGGGATGCCCGAACTATCCTGGGTATCCTCCCCATGGCGAACCGCCGCAGGGTGGTAATCGGCGCCTGCTATTCGTGGTCCCGAGCCACCTCCGCAAGCATTGGAATTGTCATCATCATCATCATCAGCCTATAAACGTCCCACTGCTGGGCACAGGGCTCCCACGGGAACAATAGCGCGTGCGGATATTGGGCCATAACCCACCACGCTGCCCCAATGCGGGTTGGTGGGTTTTAACGACTGCCATCTTACGACAACAACCGGGACCAACGGCTTAACGTGCCTTCCGAAGCACGAAGCAAGCATCATGATCATCATCATCATATAATCACGACTATTATCCCCGAAGGGTTAGTCAGAGACTAGGCAATGAGGACAGTAAAAGCAATCCCATAGTCCACTTTTCACCAAATCAGCACCAGCACACGTGCTCCGCGTGACAGGTGAAGAGCACATCGCTGCTCTATGCTGTTAGCTGTATGTGCAGTATTTAGTCCGTTAGTCGCCCTTTACGACACCCAAGGGAAGAGAGGGGGTGGTAGGATTCTTTCACCGCTGCGCGACACGGTACGCGACGCGGACATTGGGATTATACGTACTTCGTTTTTATTGGGTATGCCCCCGTGTATCCCGTCAAACTCTTAGAAGTTGGGTGGGATGGGAGAGCCCTACATAATTCGCTGGTTGATGCAGCTTAATTCATTTTTCGCAGTAAAAAAAGGGTTTAATGTATGTGAATAATTGCGGCCCGCCCTACGTACGAAGTCGCACGCACGAATACCCGCATCCAGTGATGGTTTTACCAAGTCAGAAACCTTGGCAAGCGTACGCACAACGACTTACCAAAGCTTCTTTGCAATCGGAGAAATGGTAAACGTTATTTAAGACATATTATGTTTGTATGCAATTATATTTACGTACAAGCGGCCGCTTGCGGTTTCACCCGCGTGGTTCCCGTTCCCGTGAGAATATCGGGATAAAAGTATTCTATGTGTTAAACAGGGTTATAAACTATCTGTATGACGAATTTCATCCAAATCCATTCAGTAGTTTTTACGTGAAAGAGTAACAAACATCCATCCATACGTTCCCGTGGGAATATCGAGATAAAAGTATCCTATGTGCTAATCCAGGTTATAAACTATCTGTATGCCGAATTTCATCCAAATCCATTCAGTAGTTTTTACTTGAAAGAGTAACAAATATCCATCCATACTTACAAACTTTCGCGTTTATAATATTAGTAGGATAATATTGTTATACCAAGTTGTAAAGATCAAAGAATTACGTGAACTAAATACATGATGATCAAAACGATTTCAAGTGTCTGCAAGGTGTGGCTGATATCTTACAAACAGAATCTCATTCACTTTTTATGTCTGCTCAAAAGTAATTTAATTTCGTTTAGAATTTGGGACGTGTCAACTGCGCAAAAAACTTTTGACGTTTGTCTATATGTAAAGTGCAACTTTCTTTCTAATGATCGGCAAAATAATCATGATGAAACTAATTGGTTCAGTTGCTTCAAACAGGTTCGTTGTACTTATTTACTTATTGTAAGCAAACATTTTGACCTGATAGGAAGCTTCTTCAATGAGGCCGAAAAACCTAACATAATTATTGGGTTATGAGGGTTTACTCATTTCGGTTTCCCATACAAACTTCCAAGTCGAAATTTTCAAAAACCGTTAAGCCAATTTTGATGAAACTTTGCATGCTAAAGTAAAACACAGGGATCTAAATAGTTTGTTGAAAACATTTTTTAAAAAGATTTAAAGTCCATTACAGAAAGTTTAAAATCGCAATAACTCAGTTAAAAAAAACGCTTTCTAAAAATGTTTTCAACAAACTATTTAGATCCCTATACACTTTTAAACTTTCGCGTTCCATTATGCACACATATTTAGAAGGGATTTAACGCAAAACTACTTAGTAAAGGCATTCTACGCATACCTTTTTATACCCGACGTTTCGACCGAGTTGCACCGGCCGTGGTCACGGGTGGACTCCACCCGTGACCACATACGTAGAATGCCTTTAATAAGTAGTTTTGCGTTAAATCCCGTCTAAATATGTGTGTATTTAGATCCCTGTATTTTACTATAGCATGCAAAGTTTTATTAAAATTGGCTTAGTGGTTTTTAAAAATGTCGACTTGGAAGTTTGTATGGGAAACCGACATGCGTAAACATTCTTATGTTAGGTTTTTCGTATTGGTAGCTTTCGCTACCAATACGACATAGCAGGCAGATAAATACAATGGTTAACACACTAGTGCTGGCGTCGCTATTTCTAAATTCCCGGGTATGATTCCCGGTCGGGTCAATTTAGAAATAAATATTTTTCGCTCGCCATCGAACCCGAGACCTTTGGGTTTAAGACCGGTTAATTTACCACTACTCTTTAGGAAAATGACTGTGGCTGTAATAAATTTACACCGCTCGTTTTTTATTTTTTCTTGCAATTGGTTTAAACAAAATGGTATACTTAGGTAATATTGAAACGAAAAAAAAAATGCCAAAATTCCAAGCTGACTTTGCATTAGCCAATATTAGAAGATTGTATTAATGACTATGTACGTGCGTTCTCATCACGCATGCGCAAAGCTTCTATAGCTCGTGACTTCAGTCATCAGTATGCCTCCAGCATCGGCAAACAGTGCGAACCTCATGGGACATGTTCGACAATGGTGCCTTGAGGTATAAAGTAGATATGCCGCCTCCAAAGTAAATATAATATTAATGGTAATAGTACTTAGAAGTCGACACGCCACAATTGTAATAGGTACTTAGCACTGTTCTGTGGTAGTTAGTTATGTTACTCTACTAAGAAGTTACGGGCAAAAACTAAAGGAAGTTTCGTTCACTCCTTGAATTATGAATTTCAATCATCGTGATAGGAAAAGAAAACATAAGGAAAATACGTTCATTTCTATAGATTTTTCTAGATTATTTCTATTGTATATTTTGTCTAAGTAATATAACATTTTGTTTTGTAATTTTGTGGATTTATTGTTAATGCGAACTCAGATATGTTACCTTAGGAAAGAGGCAATTGCAATCCAGATGAAGTCCTACATACCTATGAGGCGGATAAAACCAAGTACTTAGATCCCTATCCTGGATCAATGATCGGTTTAAAAAACTTACAGTTATGTCTTAAAATGAGATATAAACTTAAACTAATACTTACATAACTACAAAAAAGAAATGTAATTACAAAAAAAAATCACATGCTTGGTTTTCATACAATGGAGCTAACATGCGGCTTCTATTTAGATAACATTCCTGTGGGTCCTTCGAACGAGACATGCAGATGCACTTTGTAGGCCGGCAGAGTGAGGGTAAGTGACTGATGCTACGTCTCTTACGCTGCACCACTTGTCCTCGCGCCTGGACTCAACTTCGACATAACATCAGGTAAAGTGGAAAACCGCACGAACTAAACTCGACAAGAATAATTATGGTCGCGTCGCCGCCGGCGTTTTATTTTTGTCACAAAACTATGTTTGTTGCAACACCACTGGATTTTCCTCATAGTTTTCCTTGTCTATATCGAAGTTTACGTAAACATGGGGAGATTAATTATGGGTGACCACTTACACATAGATAAAGGCATGAGGTGTACTTTATGTAGTCATGTACCTTTATGTGTGAATGCCTATTTTAGCAATTTATAAAAATATAGATAGAAGTAATAAAAAAACAAACTTTCTTCTTTATAAATAATAAAAATCAATTGCCACGAATGTTTGTTCGCTCATCAATTCAGAACCTATGTGGCTAATTCTTTTTTTGTTGTCTTTGTAATTGTAAGAACAAGGTTTATATTAAAAAAGTTGGGATTTCGTCACGGGATATGGGGTTTTCACGCGCTAGTAATAAATAAAATGAAATATTTGTTTGGTAACTTATCTGTAACTTACTAATTACTGTTTATTCTAATGTCATCATCAACATATTTTGCATATTAGCATTCAAAATATTTTGATACCAAAATATTACAAGAATCATATAGTCCTGCGAATGTTAGTACTTAAATAAATAAATATTTTTTTCCTACACTCACACCAATTATCTAGCCCAAGAGAAGCTTCGTTATGAAACTCGTTAAATGGTTACTAGACAACGGATAAACATACTTAAAATACTTAAATACATACTTATTATACATAGAAAACACCCAGACCCGAGACAATTTAGAAAAACAATAATTTCTAAATTGACCCGACCGGGGATCGAACCCGGGACCTCAGAAATGGCGGCACCATGAAAACCGGTGTACAAACCACTCGAACAAGGAGGTCGTCCCAGTCGTTAGTGAGAATCTATCTCTGCCATGGTCGTCCCACTGCGGGGAAAGGCCTCCCTTCCCTTTTTCCACTTTTCTCGATCAAGAGCTCTCGATGTCCTTGCTGTAGTCTAGTTGGTGACAATGGTAGTTTTAAAAGTTATTGCCATAGATTCGGTCGATTACTTAATACATGAACGTTTTATCGGTTTCCGTCTGACGGAAATTAAGTTCATTCCTAAAAACAATGTCAAGGATAACAAAGTCAAATTAGTATGCCCCAACTTACTCTTGGACATTTTCTACACATTTCCTTGTAAACAAAATTGCAGCCTTAGTCGCCAAGGAAGCCAAAAGTTAAGCAAAGGGTCACTTCCTATTTGTACTTGCCAATGATTTGTCAATTCTTTATTTTATCCTCCGGCGAAATCGTCATGGAAAATTAACAGACACTTATACTTTTTGTACAAACACAGGAAATGAATTTTATTGCGAATACATTTTAACAGAAAATATGTTGAAAACGCGTGGAACAGAGTCAAACCTTCTGGTATTAAAGGCTAGGTCACATTAGGTGCCCCAAAAGTTAGGCTTTCGTGATAGTATTAGAGTTGCAGACTTGTCTGATTTTTTTGAACAGCGTTTTTATCTGATTCTAGGCTTTGAATTGGAAAGGTAGTAAGTAAATGATGTTAACGACGTCCAAATACAATTTAAAATATAAAAAAAATTGTGAATAAAAGACAAATGCTAAAAAAATGTGATGTAGGTACTTGTTAACATATAGGTAATAAATAAAATACTGGTACTTGAAAGGTATTGCGATAGGTGTTAAAATTAAAACCTCCTGGACATACCTGGATATAGATATACCTGGAGGTAGATAGCCACAACAGAACGTCTGAACCGGTATTGCAGGAGGTTGCAGTTTCGAATCTTGCACGAGGAATTTACCCAACATTTGTCTTTTTCCTGAATGGTAAATTGTTCGTAACTAAATTTGCATTGCGTACAACTACATCCATAATTATATGCATCAGCCGCCGCATTTTTTTTCTGTCAAGTTGTGGTAGATCATGCAACTCCAGCATCGGTCTGTTTAGCCATTAAAAGCGATATATGTGAGATGTTGCACCATAAATCTTCTGCTATAGACGCAAAGGCCAATGATTATGATGATAATGACGATGATGGTACCCTAACTAAAAGTTAATAAGTATTGATGGTGAAACTTTGAGCTTTTTACAATTTTTTTTCATACATTAGAAACCGGACGAGACTTACAAGTTCGGGATCTAAGGGTACCTTAGGGTGTTACCAGAACAATCGATCGATCGTCGATCGACGGTATCGATCGATGGTAGAATGGATTAGTCGACGTCGATCGATAGTGTCTACTAGACCTATCGATCGATCGTCGATCGACGACATCGATCGATGGTAAAATGGATTAGTCGACGTCGATCGATAGTTTCTACCAGACCAATCGATCGATGTCGATCGACAATCGACCGGTAGAATAGATAGGGTGTCAGATCGAGCTGTTTGATTAGACGCGCCGGCCGCTTCACTTTTTTTATAAATTTAAGATTTAGCAACACCGAAAAAGGGGGAAGGGGAAAGGAGGGGGAGGGGGGAGAGAGTGAGTGGGAGGGAGAGGGAGAGGGGGAGGGGGAGAGTGCGGGGGAGGGGCGGGAGGGAAGGGGGAGAGTGAGGGGGAGGGGCGGAAGGGATCCAAAGTGCGGAAATGCATTGTTTTAAGATATTTTTAAGGGTTATGTTAGGTTATTTTTAGGAAAAAAAACAAATATTCTACTAAGTTACCATTACCGTACCGCCTCCATCCCCGTCCCTTCCTCCCCCAAGATATTTTTGAATGGAGCTAGTTTTCTGTTGTCTAATAAAAAAATAACCTCGAAATTCATGACAATCGCTACGCAAAAAAAAAACCGCTGCTTAAAATCTCATTTGGATAAAATAAGCGATCTTTGGCTTTAAAAAACGGCCGCAATCAGATTCTTCTGCGTTTGCGTCTCCGTAATAATAGTACGAGCAACATCGTACTGGCCAAGAACAACGAGTCCTCTTCTGCATGCGTTTCGGAAGAAACTGATGGAATATAGCCGGGGTTAATCGATCAACGTCGATCGATGGGTTAGACGAACGGTATCCATCGATCGATTAAAGCTACCAGACCAGTCGATCGACATCGATCGATGTTGATCGATGCCGTCGATCGACGATCGATCGATTCGTCTGGTAACACCCTAAGGTACCAGATATCAGTGAGGCGAAAGTATAAAGAGTTTTTGTACGTATTACTAAAATGCTAACTGTTGCTAAAAACAAAATCTTAAATAAATAAAAATAAATAAATAAATTTCACAACTGTCACACCAAACGTTCAGCCCCCTTACCCTTGTAACCGATCGCTATTGGATCGGATTGGTATTGTGAATTTTCGTACTCCTAAGTTACGACACCAGAGCTAATATTGATTCACATTGCTGGATGTTATGTTGCATGGATATTGAGTGAAAAAAATACAAAGCTCAATGCAACTTAGTTCACCCAATATGAATCCAAATTAGCGCTGGTGTCGTAACTTAAAAATACGAAAATTCAAAATACCAATCCGATCCAATAGCGAACGGTTTCGAGAGTAAGGGGGCAGATCAGCCCTAAACTAAGCATAGCCCGAACTATGGTGACTGAATAACGGATAAACATACATAAATACTAAAAAACATCTATGACTCGGACACAAATGCCCGTGCTCACCACACAAACATTTGCTCCTACTGGGATTCGAACCCGGGATCGTGGGTTGAGCAGTCAGGGTCGCTGAACACTCGACTACCCGGCCGTCAACATTTGTATGTTAAACTGTGTTGTATCTATTACACTAATAAAAGACATATTTTATTTATAGTTTTCTTTAGTTTTAACTTTATGTTTAGAATAGAATAGAAAATGTTTATTGGTACATTTAGGTAAAAATAAAAACAAAATTGCTCTCAGCAAAATATCAAGAGATATAAACCCATGACCCTGGTTTTATCTGAATGTGTGAGTAAAAGTTGTTCGGTTCTTTTTCGGTTTTGGTTCAATAAAGTTAACATTAATGTTACAATTACATTAAATTATTAACATTAATGTTACAGTTACAATTACAATTACATTACATTAATGTTACATCAACTACAAACATTTGGAATAATAAAACTTAACTAATATTATCGAAGTTACTAACACAGTCAATTCCATTTTCCGAGAATTCCAACGTCAACTAGCTTTTGCTCGCAGCTTCGCTTAATTAATTTTAAAAAAAATCGTTAATTTTAGAAAAGGTAGACTATATCTTACGGTTTACTAACAATTGTATTAAAATCGGTTTAGCGGTGGTCTAAGCGTGAAATCGTAACAAACAAACAAACTCGACAAATAAGACGGCCGGGTGGTCGAGTGGTCAGCGACCCTGACTGCGAAACCCACGGTCCCGGGTTCGAATCCCGGTAGGGGCAAATTGTTTGTGTGATGAGCACGATCGTTTGTGACCGAGTTATGGATGTTTATTAGTATTTATGTATGTTTATCCGTTATTCAGTCACCATACTTCAGGCTATTGATCTTGTTTGACGCTGAATGATTGGTGTAATAGTTGTGAAATTAATTTATTTATATAATTACAATTTATATGTGCTAAGCGTGATAAAGTGCATGTGTTCTATATTAATTTAAAACTCACTTTCGCACTTATAATATTAAGTAGTTAGGATTAATGTTTTATATTTTTAGCGTTTTTATAAACGCTTAAATATACTTAAGTAAAATTTTAAACACTGAAAAAAGAAGGCGGTTGAAAGCCAGACCTCGGTAGCCAAGTGGTTAAGGCAGCCGCCCGGAATGCGGAAGGTGCGTGGTTCGATTCCCGCCTGAGGTTGTCGTCTTTTTTCAGTGTTTAAAATTATATTTAAAATTTTAAGTAGTTAGGATATTTATTTTCGTACATAAAATACATAAAATAATTAGAAGAGAAACATCAGAAAGTCTCCTTTTTTCATAATTGCTAGATTGTTAAAGCATTCTGTAATTTAGTTCAGTGATTAGTCAGAAATGAATTACTTGTCCAAGTAATTGTATTGACATAAATTTGATAATGACCGACCAATTTAGTCGAAGGAAATCTGAGAGTCTTGACCCACCTCGAACTGCGTTGAGATTATGAGGTTAGGTACGAACGGTGATGCGGCTGCCTCTAAGATGATTTAAGTAAGCTGACTTACAAGGGGCACTTAGTACTTACTTACTGACCTAGCTTAATAATATAATTTTTGAACATAAGCTCAGCTGCTGTATAAAATGACACAATAGAAATTCAATTTTTAGTAACCTCTAACCTAACTCTAGGAGTCTTCCTTTTTTTTAATAGCAGAGGGAGGCAAACGAGCAAGCGGGTCACCTGATGGAAAGTAATCACCGCCGCCCATGGACACCCGCAAAACCAGAGGAATCGCAGACGCGTTGCCGGCCTATACGGAAGGAATAGGCTCGTTTTTTGAAGATCCGTAAGTCGTAACGGTCCGGAAATACCGTCGCCGAGAGCTGGTTCCACAACACTGTAGTTCGAGGCAAGAAATTTCGTGAAAAACGCACAGTAGTAGACCGCCATTCATCAAGGTGATGTGGATGGAATGACAGTCGATTGCGTGTAGTGCGGTGTAGGAAATCAGCGGCAGGGATCAAGCCGAACATGACAGACAAAGGGGTATGATAAAATAAATTATATGGAATACAATCGTTCAAAACAAGACATTTGTTGAAACTATTATCATTAGTAGTTAGAACTGCACCCCCTGTCAACACTAACTCCACTTTGTTAGCCAAAAACGCCTATAATCAATGTCAACAGTTATTATATCTTCAACATCCCACCTCAAGTTATTCACAAATGTTAAGAATCAGTTAGTATTTAAAAAATATAAACGAAGTTTTACGAAGCCTTAGATTGGACTTTCGTAAAATACTTTATTTAATTGATATCATACAAATAATACTTTTGTTTTATTGTTTATATTAATTTACAATATTAATGTAGTACAGGCAGGCCTCCCTTCGGCGACCGGAAGCACATGATTTCTTTACTCATGTGACCGGAAGTCTGGCATGCTACTTTGGCCAGCGTATTAGTTTAGTCATACAAAAGGGCAAAGCTGCCAGCCAGCCTTTTGGAAAGGATATATTTATTCACGACTATTAGTGCAGACTTTAGTGCGTTAGTCGCCTTTTACGACACCCAAGGGAAGAGAGAGAGTGGTAGTATTCTTTCACCGATACGCGACACGGTTATTTGAAGTGATTCATATTAGTCAAATGTAGTATCAGAAGGAAGTTTAATATGCGGAAGTTTAATAGTAATATGTATAGGTGTCGCATTCTATCAACGACGTTTAAGTTAATTTATAGTGGCAGCTTAATTGTCGGAAGCGGATACTCGTACAAACTATTCCCTTCTGTGTTACGCGAACACCGATATTATCACCCATAACAATTTGTTTTATTTGAACGGCCCGCTAGCGACTTCGTCCGCGTGAAAAACCCGTAAATCGTGATGAATATAATTTTTTTATACAAACCTTACACTGACTATTACAAACACAACAAATAAAGAATTAGCCAAATAGGTAGGTACTGCCGTTCTGAAGTTCAAGTGATGCCCGAGCATACATTTGCGGCATTTGTGTATATGGATAGATAGATGTATAGTGTAAATAGTTTTTTGTACACACGAGCAAAGACAAAAAAGATAATCATCCTTGACACGAGGTAGGCCATTGTAGTCTGAAATAAATGAATAAGGAATGAAAACAAACAGTATTGTATAAATTACTTTATGACACTTAGTTATATGGCATTGTTGAGCGCCATGTGCTTTATTTTGTTCATGTGGGAAGACTATAATACCCAGCAGAGGGACGGAAGTATGAGGAACGAACTCTATAGCGCAGGGTTAACACCTTCTGTTTATGGCCATCCAATGGCCCGGCCACCTCGAAGAAGCAAGTAGTCACAGTTCTACCATCGTGGTGGCGGCGGCGGGCAATACCTGTACCACCGATCTTGCCAGCCTTATCAGAGTACTCCCCGCCATTCAACTCGAGGTGCTCCCCTCCGCTCCTTACGCAGGAAAATCAGTTGAATCGGAAGTTCATACTAATACTGGTAACTTACATTCATTTTTTAAAAATTGGTATAAAAGATGTACCAATAATATTATTTTAGATTGGGTTAGAAATGGCTATAAAATTATTAGGTCAATCTATAAATCAAACAAAAGTGCCTTATAGCAACTCTTCTAGTAAATCAGAAAAAGAAGTAATTCAGACATGCATAAAATAACTATTTGACAAAGGGGCTATACAAAAGTGTAAAGAAGTAAAATAATATAATAATAATAATAAATTCGTTTATTCTTCTCACCACAAAGATTTTACAGGTACTGAAAATAAAGTAGGTACAGCCTGTATACTGTCCCACTGCAGGGCAAAGGCCTCCATCATATAAATTAAGTCATCGCTACAATTGATGGGTATTAGCTTATCCCCACGCTTGCCAAATGCAGGTTGGTGATCACAAACCAGGGCTATGCATCGAAAAATTAGAAAACATACTTTGCCCGATCTGGGGATTAGACCCACTCGGATTCAAACCGGATATCGATCCGAGTGCTTGAGCTTGGGCCACAGAGGCGTCATACAAAAGTGTGTGCCTTGTAAATATTAATATCTTTCTAAGATCTCGTAAATACTTAAAATTTGGTTATGAAAACAACTTATATTCAAAATTATTATTCTATTGTTTGGCTTATCAACAGCATCGTTTGTATTTACGAAATTATTTAAACCGATCGTAACACACCTTAGAAAACTAGGGTTTTCATCGGTAAATTACTTCTTTGTATTGAAAATTCTGAAGAAAAATGCTACGAAAATGTCAGAATCACGCGGAATTTACTAACTTCCCTAGGTTTAAATATAAATGAAAAGAAAATCGTACTAAAACCTAAAAGGCAATGCAAATTCCTTGGTTTTCCTTTGGACTCTGAAAGATATGTCTTGGGTTTACCTCGGGAAAAAGGCTTAGCCTATTTAATAAATTATATAAGTTTTGTTTCGATTCGAAACCTTGTACAATAAGGTCTTTTGCATCTTTAATAAGTAGTTTGGTTTCTATTTGCCCCGCTATACCTTATAGTATGTTGTACACAAAATTATTAGTGTTGCAGGTTTTTGGCACTCAAAAATAATAATGACAATTATGACGCTAAAGTTCTATTATAAGACAGTTAGATAGAAGATCTTTTGTGGTGGAAAAATCACATTTTGTCGGGCTCAAATCTCATTAGGCAATCAAACTATAGAATTGAAATATTTTCCGGCGTCTCAACACCTGGCCGGGGTGTTGTTTGTGGCAGTTAAAAACTTCATGGATACTGGAATAATACAGATAAAAAACATCATGTAAATTTGTTACAACTTCAGGCTATTCATTTCATTTTGGAATGCTTCTGTAGAAACTAGAAAAATTGTGCAATTTTGCTAAGGTGCGACAACATTCCTGTAATTTCTTATGTAAATCAAATGGGTGGAGTTTAGTACACTCACCTTAATGATTTGACACGTAAAATTCGGCAATTCTATAAGGAACCAAATATTTATATTTTTCCATCTTTTATTCCTTCAAAAGAAAATATTGCGGACAAAGAGACTCGCATTTCTTCCGATGATACAGAGTGGGAATTGAATATCAAATGTAATAATAGCGTTAAGAAATTATGTAAGCCAGAAATTGACCTTCTTGCGTCAAGAAGAAATACAACATGTAAACTATACGTTTCGTGGCATGTAGAACCAAACTGTTTAGCTGTGGATGCATTCACTCTATCCTGGACAAATTTTAAATTTTACCCATTTCCGCCTTTCTCACTAATACTAAAATGTTTACGAAAAGTGGAAAGTGATAAGTCAGAAGAAGTGAGAGTGGTACCTAACTGGCCATCTCAGCCTTGGTTTCCCCTGTTCAAATCCCTTTGTCAAATCAGACTTAATATTATTAAATCCTAATATTTCATTGTTGTTATCACCTTACAGGAAATGGCACTTACTACACCGGAAGTTTACATTAATTGCAGCAATAGTATCAAACAAATGTATAGAAGGGTTATTCTGAAAACAGCATTCCTATCTACAAATATTCTATTCTACAAATTCATTATCTACAAACACATCAAAACATTACGACTCTTGTTTAAAACAATGGTGGGCGTTTTGTCACGCTAACCAAATAGATCCCTATAAGATATGTACCTATTTCTAAAACTTTGTCATTTCTTACACAAAAATTCAATAGCGGTGGTGCATATGGAACGTTTAATCCATTTCGATTAGCTTTTATTTAATTTTAATCTGATTTGATCTGGTTTAAACGATCTGATCCGATTATCTGCCAGCAAAAAGCTGGCAGATACAAAATTAGGCCTAATAAACCGAAATAAGAAGAGACCTGGGACCCGTCACAGGTCCTACAATTTCTAGGTACCCTATTTCCAAATACTGGCTTATCTTTGAAAATGTTATGAAAAAAAAAAGTTAATTATTTATTGTTATTTATTACTTACAGCTCAAAAATTACAAACAATGACCGTAATAAAATTACAAAATATTTATATCGAAAACAAATGCATTATAATTAAAACCGACTCCAAAAAATTTTACTGAAATAAATGCACTAAAACGTAAAAAATAATTGCGTAGTTTAGTTTGTTCAATTTACTTGCAATATTAACCTGTATTTTACTCAATCTTATTATCTTAAAAAATATTCTTGGAGTCGGTGCCAGCCAAGGAAAACAAACATTATAAGACATACTATATTATTTATTATTAAAGCCCATATTGACCTATTGCTGGGCAAAGGCCTCCCCCCCCCCCCCTTCTTCCAGTATTCGCGGTCTTTTGCGTGTGTTGGCCAATCCTTCGCGTAAGCATCAAACTCATCTCTCCACCTCCGTCTGGGTCGGCCTTGCTGCCGTTTAACCCCATTGTCGTTTTTATTTATAAATATGTTTAATTAGCCTTTAACAGTTGTCGTGTTCATTAGTAAATAGATTTTATTAGGTATTGCTACATTTCTACAAGCTGGCACCGACTCTAAAAATATTTTTTTAAGATTATAAGATTGAGTAAAATAAAGGATAATATTGCAAGTAAATTGAACAAACTAAACTACGCAATTATTTTTTACGTTTTAGTGCATTTATTTCAGTAAAATTTTTTGGAGTCGGTTTTTTTTTTGTTAAAATTTTTGTTTAATTCTCGCTTTTTAGTGAATTGTTCCTATCTATTTATCGAAAGCGAATATTAGTAAACCTACAAAACGCGCTACTTGTATGAGACAGCGCCGTTTAAATGCGACAAGCGAAGAAAACGAGAAACGCCTATCACAAAGTAGAAAATCAACATCTAAAACAGACGGCAAGCTACCCGAATTTACTCGTGAATGCTGTATAGACCCCCCTACGAAGATGACTTGCGAGTTACTAGGGTTCACCGTTAGGGAAACTAGAAGAACGTTTTTGACTTGCTCCAGACGTAGATCGTAGCCAAGGCACCATTGATCTGCTCAATCGCTTCTCAGAGGTTCTCAGCCGAGGCCTGAGAGTAAATTTGTAAGTCATCGGCAATAAGATGTTAAGAAGAATTTAGACAAGAAGTGACAGCATTAATAGCGTGAATAGTGTATTTTTAAATCCTAATAGAAATGTTTCGGAAGGAGCCATAAAAAGTGGCCTATGTCACTAATGTTCTTCAGCTATCTATGTGCAAAATCAGGTCGATGCGCAAGTGAGAGACGGACAAACAAACAAACACGCTTTCGCATTTACAATATTAGTCAGGAAGGATTTATTGCTGGAGTGGATCTCATTTGACCTATGGCTGAAAATACCAAAATTGCTTTAGGTATGTCTACAGTATTTGAGGAGTTCCCTCAATTCCTCAAGGATTTCACCATCAGAACTGAGTTCCGGTACCTACCTTCTTTTAATTCGTCATAGTCGCTTAACTATCTTAATCGAGATATCTTATCGCCACTCGTGAAATACTTATCATTGAGGAGTTCCAATGACATTCTGTGGTCTTCTTCATCAGTTCTACTTCATCAAAT
Organism: Scoparia ambigualis; assembly: GCA_963921215.1. NCBI lineage: Eukaryota > Metazoa > Arthropoda > Insecta > Lepidoptera > Crambidae > Scoparia > Scoparia ambigualis. The sequence goes on along the minus strand of OY992522.1, from coordinate 22,277,719 downwards.
GATACTTTCTCAATGCAAATTTTTGACTTATTGCTGAAAATATCAAAATCGCTGAAGGTATGCCTACAATATTTGAAGAGTTTCCTCAATTCCTGAGGATTCCATCATCAGAACTGGATTTTGATAATAATGGGACCAATCTAGAAGTATATCCTTTCAAATAAAAAAATAATTTTCTAAATCGGTGTATAAATGACTGAGTTCTGAGGTAACAAACATGAAAAAAAAAAAACATACAGCCGAATTGAGAACCTCCTCCTTTTTTGAAGTCGGTTAAAAATCAATGATGCCATTAAAACAACGAGAAGAAATTCTGGTCAACCATTTCTCTATATTCCTTTTTTCAAAGAAGATCCACGTATATGGCCAACTAACTTTAGTTGATTACCTAGTTATCTGGCAGTCTTCGTGGTTCTGTCAATAACTTGTTCATTAATATCAATAAACCTCATAAACCAGTAGCTACCCATACAGTAGCCAGATGGATTAAGGATATACTATTCCAATCTGGAAAAAATACCTCAATATTTACAGCACATAGTACTACTCGTAGACATGCGTCAACCTTATTAGCTAAACATAGAGGCGTCAATATTGATGTTAGAAAAACAGTTAGATGGTCTTAGCAGTCTTATACTTTTTCAAAATTTTATAACAGACCAATAAATTGTTTAAATAACTTTGGTAGTAGGTATTCTATAGTCTATGTGATGTGATAAATAATTTTATGATTACGTTAACATGCATTTTGTTTTTATTCGTATTATATGTATATGAACATCATTGCAATAATTTTCTTTAAACATCTACATAGTAAATACAGACGAGGCGTTAACGAATATAATTAGATGATCAAAGTAACTTACCTGTAAGTGAACTTCGATCACAATTATATGAAGGTAACGCCTCGTCTGGGTACAACCCACCCTTATGATATTTATTGACTAAAACGCCCATACCCGAAAATAGCAATGATTTTACTTTGAACTATCAATGACAGGAGAGGCTGTCCCGCGCCTGGATCAGCAGAATTTTGTTTTTGGCTCTGAATATCGTGAGTTTGGTACGTCGAAGCACGACTACATAGTAAATACAGACGAGGCGTTACCTTCATATAATTGTGATCGAAGTTCACTTACAGGTAAGTTACTTTGATCATCTAATTATATGGCATTGTTGAGCGCCATGTGCTTTATTTTGTTCATGTGGGAAGACTATAATACCCAGCAGAGGGACGGAAGTATGAGGAACGAACTCTATGGCGCAGGGTTAACACCTTCTGTTTATGGCCATCCAATTGGCTTAATCGTTTTAGGACAGATTCTGGTTTGGACAGATTCTGGTTACGACAGATTCTTGTTACGGCAGATTCTTGTTATGGCAGAATTAGTACTGTCGCGCATAAAAAAACATAATATACATACATATAATCACGATTATTATCCCCGAAGGGTTAGTCAGAGACTAGGCAATAAGGACAGCAAAAGCAACCATAAAATATAGCTACGAAACGGTTCATTTTAGCACCGATTTATCCTTAAGGATAAAATAAATTAACCTTTCAAAGAAATGTATGTTGTTGTTTTTATCAAATATAATTAGTACTTAACTACACTAAGTTTAGGTAGAGTCTCTACCAAAACCGCGATAGGAACGAGAGGTGCTGGCACCTAACTCATTATGTGTTCATACCTAATGAACCTACAATTACGAAGAACGAATAATAATAAACAGAGCAGAACCCTTTCGCGTAGCAGCTCATTAAAAGAATACTAACAAAAGGCGACTAACGGACAAAAGACTGCACATACATTTAACAGCATAGAGCGGCGATGGGCTCACCGCGTCCTGTCACGCTGAGCACATGTGCAGTCGCTATTTGGTGAAAAGTGGACTATAGCAGAGCACTGCTTTTGCGATCCTCCTTGCCTAGTCTCTCACTAACCCTTCCGGGATAATAGTCGTGAATATATGTATGTTTATGTATGAATAATAATAAAATGTTGTTATATAAAACCGGAAGCCGGAAAAAAATTGATGCAAAGAGTCAAACACCGAAATGGTGATGGATATATGAGGAGATAGGATGAGGACGTGTTTATAAGGCTGACGATGATGGCGAGGAAGTGTAAAAGTGTAAAGTGCAAAGTCAGTCGCCGAATGGCGGCCAGAGGATATGTGACGATATCATTATGTAAATAGGGGAACAGTGGATCCGGCTGGTACAAGATCGCCAAGAGTGGCATGAAAGAGAAGAGGCCTTTGCCATGCAGTGGGCGTTACCGGCTGTGTAGTAGTAGTAAAGTAAGTCACAGTTTAGTAATGAGTTCTAACTACGTACAGTATGGCCACATGAATTACCCCTCATGTGGTATGGCCACTCCCTGCCTCCCGCTGAATGCGCTCCCACCCGCGATCAGTTACTTCACAGTTACCGAGTGAATGAAAAAGCATGTCTTTTCTCACTCACAAAAACACAAGCATGGTACGCGTTCACCTGCACGAGCTTATGACTGTGTGCGTAATAGGTTATTAGCACGCATTTGTTTTTATACATTTTGTCGCGAGTGAAGAAGACGAAGGAGAAGACCGAGGTGTGGTAAAGTACAGCCTGTATACTGTCCCACTGCAGGCAAAGGCCTCCATCATTGAAATGAAGTCATCGCACAATTGATACCCATCTTAAGAGGGTTTACGCATTTCGGTTTTCCATACAAACTTCCAAGTCGAAATTTTTAAAAACCAATAAGCCAATTTTGATGAAACTTTGCATGGTGAAGTAAAACACAGGGATCTAAAGAGTTTGTTGAAAACATTTTAAAAAAATATATATTTTACTGAGTTTTTGCGATTTTTAACTTTCTACAGAGGACTTTCAATTGCAAAAACTCAGCTAAAAAAATGTTTTTTATAAATGTTTTCAACAAACTATTTAGATCCCTGTGTTTTACTTCAGCATGCAAAGTTTCATCAAAATTGGCTTATTGGTTTTTAAAAATTTCGACTTGGAAGTTTGTATGGGAAACCAAAATACGTAAACCCTCTTAATCTTAATCACCACGCATACATCGAAAAATCCGAAAACACTAGTGTAGTAGCTAGTAGTGGGTCCATCAAAAATTCGGCTCACCAAAAATTCTTTACCCGAAATTGTTCTTCCTACCGATTGGTAATCCGAATGATCACTCTTCCTAAAGTTTTCATTCATGCAATTTGTATTACTACCGACGATGTTCATAACACTCATGTTTCCGAAAATTGTAATTAATAACATCACTAATTAAAATATATTTAAACTCCTACTGTTGTTTTTCATTACGCTTTTATCCCTGAACATAATTTCCATAATATTTTTACTCATAATACAAGAAAAAAGAAAAGAAAAAAAACAGAAATGAATAGAAAATCGAACGGTTACCTACAAGAATAGGGCAGCTAGTATTTCTGTTGTCTAATAAAAAAAATTAACCTCGAAATTCTTAAATTTCTAACCTATCACGTGACCTACAGGAGTTGGGCAGGTAGTATCCTCAATAGGTAATAGTGTATAAGACGGTTATGTTGAGAAAATATAGGAAAACAAACAATAGTAGGTACTTATATTAGATGTTTATTGCTATTGACATTATGAAGTTGAATGATTCGGAATTATTAACTTTAGAAACGGAGTACTTAGATAGGAATTGTGATTGTTAGGATGAAAAGTATGAGGAATTATTGTTTTTCATATATTTTAGCGTTCTTATACTAGCGGCCGCTCGCGGTTTCACCCGCGCGGTCCCTGTTCCCGTGGGAATATCGGGATAAAAGTAACCTATGTGTTAATCCAAGTTATAGACTATCTGTATGCCGAATTTCATACAAATCCATTCAGTAGTTTTTTACGTGAAAGAGTAACAAACATCCATCCATACGTTCCCGTGGGAATATAGGGATAAAAAGTATTCTATGTTTAATCCAGGTTATAAACTATCTATATGCCGAATTTCATCTAAATCCATTCAGTAGTTTTGACGTGAAAGAGTAACAAATATCCATACATACTTACAAACTTTCGCGTTTATAATATTAGTAGGATACTCTGGTTTTCACCCGTCAAAATTTGTCAGTGCTTGATGCTTATGTTTTTAGTCAACATTCAGCCAAGTTTTTAGTCAACATTCAGCCAAGTTTCTGCCGCATCCATCATAGTATGGAGCTCGGTTATACCACCCGGGAAAATATGAAGGGATCATTTGAACCAAACCCTATCACATGTAATAAATGACTGCCATTTATTACATGTGATAGGGTTTGGTTCAAATGACCACATTCACAGTGTGGCGTGTCCCTCAAGCCCCATTTATGTAGGTGATGGTTGGATTTGCCGTGGTTGGTCCTACACCGGTTTAGACGGGTCCAAATCCTTCTTACGGCGTCAAAACCAGGAACCTTCCGCGTGGGGTCTTGTATTAGCTCCGAGTAAATGCCGTCAAACATGCTCCACTCCGATCTCCACGCAACTTCAAGGTTGAACTGGCCCTTAATACGCTCGTCTGCCCAAATCGGCGACCCAGATGTAAGGCGGGTGGAGGGTAGGTTATTCAGCGTATCCCTTATTGGCATGGGGTCGGAGTTATCGGTTAAGATGAAGCTGCATTTATTGATTAATGTTTACGCAGCTTAATCTTAACCGAATGTTCAAATATTTGTAAAAAATTTACTTAAATATGAGGAAGAACACTTTCGGAGTTCCGATTATCGGAGTTGAAACTAGGTAGGTAGGTGAACTTTGCACAGCACCCAGTAGTAGTAGTACCTACGTGTAAACAAAAAGGCAGCTTCAAAGCAAATTGAAACAAACCTATGAATTTGCAACAAGACCCTGAGTTTCCGTGGTGGAGTGGGCAGAATCGTGTTTTCCGTGTCGCATATCCGTCATACAATGGCTCGTTCCATTTCAGATTTATGATTGTTTATTATTGATACAATAACTATAATACATACATACATATACCTACGTATAATCACGACTATTTTCCCAGAAGGGTTAGCCAGAGACTTGGCAATGAGGACAGCAAAAGCAGTCCTCTACCATAGTCCACTTTTCAGCAAATAGCGACTGTGCATGTGCTCAGCGTGACAGGTGGTGAGCCCATCGCCACTCTATGTTGTGGGAAGTACCTATGTGCAGTCTTTAGTCCATTAGTCGCCTTTTACGACACCCAAGAGAAGAGAAGGGGTACCTAGTATTATTTCACCGCTACGCGACGCGGTTTACCACTATAACACAGTTAAATTTAGACTGCGTTACGATATTAAGTAGGTAGCTGTACTTTATCTTTTCTCGATTTAAATTTTTGTCTTCTTATAGGTGTGTGTAAATTAACCCGCGCCCCAGTGTTAAAGATATTACATAATTGATAAGGTCTACCAGCGGAAGCGTGTAAATAAAAGGTAAGAACTTCAGAGCTATTCCCTTGAATTTGATAGTACCTACCTAGTATAGACATCCTGATTGCACCCCGATCGCCCAAGCCGTAGCTGCGTTTAGGCAGGGTAATTTATACTGTGGTTTAGGTCTAACTGATACACTGACATGACGTTATTCCCCACTTTTGTTATTATTGGACTGACATGACGTTATTTCCCACTTTTTAACCGACTTCAAAAAAAGAGGAGGTTCTCAATTCGGTTGTATGTTTTTTTTATGTTTGTTACCTCAGAACTCAGTCATTTATACACTGATTTAGAAAATTCTTTTTTTATTTGAAAGAATATACTTTCAGATTGGTCCCATTTTTATCAAAATCCAGTTCTGATGATGGAATCCTCAGGAATTGAGGGAACTCCTCAAATATTGTATACCTATAGCGATTTTGGTATTTTCAGCAATAAGTCAAGAATTTGCATTCAGATAGTATCATTTATTGAAGTAGAACTGATGAAGAAGACCACAGAATGTCATTAGAATTCCTCAATGATAAGTATTTCACGGGTGGCGATAAGATAGCTCGATTAAGATAATTAAGCGACTATGACGAATTAAAAGAAGGTAGGTACCGGAACTCAGTTCTGATGGTGGAATACTTGAGGAATTGAGGGAACTCCTCAAATGTTGTAGGCATACCTATAGCGATTTTGGTATTTTTAGCCATAGGTCAAATGAGATCCACTCCGGCAATAAATCCTTCCTAACTAATATTGTATGGGAAAGCGTGTTTGTTTGTTTGTCCGTCTCTCACTTGCGCATCGACCTGATTTTGCACATAGATAGCTGAAGAACAATAGTGACATAGGCCACTTTTTATTACTCCTTCCGAAACATTTCTTTTAGGATTTAAAAATACACTATTCACACTATTAATTCTGTCACTTCTTTTTTAAATTCTTCTTAACATCTTTATGCCGATGACTTACAAATTTACTCTCAGGCCTCGGCTGAGAACCTCTCAGAAGCGATTAAGCAGATAAATGGTGACTAGGCTACGATCTACCACTGGAGTAAGTCAAAAGCGTCCCTCTAGTTTGCCTAACGGTAAACCCTAGTAACTCGCAAGTCATCATATCGTATTGGGATCTACACAGCGGTCACGAGTAAACCCGGGTAACTTGCCGTCTGTTTTGGATGTTGATTTCCTACTTTGTGATAGGCGTTTCTCGTTGGCTTCGCTTGTCGCATTTAAACTGCGCTGTCTCATAACAAGTAGCGCGTTTTGTAGGTTTACCAATATTCGCTTTCGATAAATAGATCGGAACGATTCACTAAAAAGCGAGAAATAAAAAATGTTTATGTTTACCTTGGCTGGCACCGACTCCAAAAATATTTTTTAAGATTATAAGATTGAGTAAAATAAAGGTTAATATTGCAAGTAAATTGAACAAACTAAACTACGCAATTATTTTTTACGTTTTAGTGCATTTATATAAGTAAAATTTTTTGGAGTCGGTTTTTTTTTTGTTAAAACTTTTGTTTATGTTATTATTGGATTGGACTCTTTCTCTCAGTCAGGTAGTCGCGAGCATATATTATAATCTTTTACATGGGGTGTACAGGGTGCCTATCATTTCATATAATGACATATGAACTAATTACAAAGGTCATAACGTTAATTAGATATAATTTTTACTTGATCTATATACACTTCCCATAACAACATTAGTCATTTGATATAATACTCATATTCTATAACAACTTTTTCTATAAAGCTATATTGGTATAATAACTTAATCTATAACTTCATTTGATATATTTTTTACTTTAAAATAAAATTAGCATTTTCACACAATTTTATTTAAAAAAAAATCTTTAAAAGTTAATACGTTGTGTTTTTGGTAAGGTTGTGCCACAAAAGTCAGTGACAGAAACGAATCGCGGCAAAACCGACTTCACGTAGACTTGTCTGCCCTACGCTAGAGTGTAATTTAAGCCCGCGTAGGCGCGAAGGGGTGAGGCAGCTCGCGAGCTGAGGAGCAGGTGGCTTTAACGCTCAACGCCGTGGCTGAGGTCAGCGTCGGCTCCGCCGGCCAGCAAGCCGAAGCTACGGTTGTAAGCGTAAGCCATCTGCGACGATAAGCTCGCGTGGTACCGCCAGAGCCCCGCAGCGCCGAAGTCGTGAAAGAAACCATGCCTGCTGCATGCTTGCTTGCATGCTGCGTGCTTGCTTGCATTCTGCATGCTTGCTTGCACGCTGCATGCTTGCTTGCATGCTGCATGCTTGCTTGCATGCTGCATGCTTGCTTGCATGTTGCATGATTGCTAGCATGCTGCATGCTTGCTCGTATGCTGCTTGCTTGCTTTTTTGGATGGTGTCCTTTGGGTCTGAGTATTATATGAATAATGTTTTATTCCATTAGATTAGATTATTATATCATATGGACATTATATCACATACAATACAACATACAAATTATAGGTTCTAAAATTACATTATATGTTTATTATATCAAGTCAGTTGTTATATCAAATGGAATTATATGAAATGAAATTATTTTAAATGAACGTTAGATCATAAGTATTTATATCAAACATTACACACCCGGGGTGTACAGTCACGAGCATCAATATGTATACACGTTGACTCTTATTCCATCGTATTAAGAGTTACAATTGTTAACATATTTTTGCTCGTGACTGTACATGAGTATCCTTTGAAACATTTACTTATTTGCATCATATCTATGGATTTCGTTTTTTTTGGTTTGTAAGAGTTTTTAACTTATGCCGCCTTATCAACAGATTGTTTGGTTTTCAAGCCCTCTTTGTCATGAAATTTTAGTTTACCTACTCAGCCACCCATATTTTGAAATTTCAATATGTGTGTTGTGATATTTCGATGGTAGAACACAGTTCAGATGGTCACCGGTGACCGACAAACAATTAAATTTCAATTGTGTCTGGTTTCGCATCAGTCAACGTGTATAAATCAATATTATTTAAAAAAAATTCATAGAGCAGGCTCTTACTTATATCCTTTCAAATATTACAATTCAAACATTTTAAATACAATACAGCTAAGAATAATTGAAAAAAACATTACCCCCAAAAGAAATAAAAGAGTCATTCTCTAAACTAGTTGCTGTCTGAATAGTACTACGACAGTACAGTAGTACGACAGTCAGCCCGGATATATGTAATTTTTTTAAAATCCATTACCAATTTTACAATTTAAATTGCATAATATAAATAGTACACCACTACCATTATCTATAAACATAAACTAACACTAGCAACTAATACGTCTCAAGCAAAACCGATAATCGCATCTGAACCAATAGCTAAGCTACGTAGTGTCAAGTTGTTTAATTATAAAGTACACTAATTGCGTGACCTCAATAGGCGCCTTGGCCTCTTTACGCGCGCCGTCGGAAAACGGATGATCTATGTAGATCGTTTGCTACGGCTATCGATCCATACGAAAATCCTCGCGTGACCACCGCCGTTTAACGAAGACTATCGGTTACGGGAGAACTGCGATCCGATGTAGGGGCAACACGTAGTCTTATAATAATGGGACTTAATTTATATTTTTTTGTATTATTATTTTTATTTTATTTAATTATATAGGGCTCTATACAGTAGATCCCTATTTAATTAGGGATGCCTAACCTACGTAGGTATGTACTTCTCTATTGAAAAAGTAGCGTATAGCTGTTTCAAATCATAAAGGTGCTTTTTTATAATAAGAAACCTTGTTTTATTCCGTTAACAAATAGAAAACAACGGCTCTATCATTGCCCTATGTAAATTGACTGCGAAATATGATGATGGAGATCGTAATTACAATATTATTGTTGATTATAACTTTTCTCCTCATGAGAAAATATTTATTCAATCAATCATCATACTCAAGGTTAGATCTACGTGATTAATGCTGAAATATGTACATGTAAACGTACAACTATTCTAAAAATAAATTAGACCCAATGGATTTCATAAATGATAGATAATAATAATAACAAATATAATTATACTCTATAGGACGTTGTAGAGCCGTATTCAACGACATTTTTGTAACATTGCAATTAAAGTGCACTTCCCGCTTCGCACAATAATTTATAAATGATTGTTATCCTACAACTGCTGCATTCTTTATCGTATTTTATTATCTGAAGGTTTTTAAATTATAAGTTATTTTTTGCTAACGAGTTTTCAAATGTTTCTTTTGCAGGAATCCGTCTGGTGCAAGTCTGAGCGGTGTTACATCATGCGCGCGCGTGTATTGTTGGATCGGTTCTCGTTTTCCGCTGCACTTTCATTGCTGCTATTGTTCAGTGTGTTATATGCAAATGAGTTGCAGGTTGGCAATGGAGGGTGTGTGGTGGGGATGTCGTCGTGATTGTCGCGTGTCGTGGTGCGCACGCGACTGGCGTCGAGTTGCGTGCTTCTCTGCAGGCTCCTCGGAATGTGTATTCAGTTACGTATTGATGTATGATCGTGCTATTTTCGTAAGAAGTTTTGATCGAGACGACGATATTTTGTGCGTGCGTTAGCAGTTTGTTATGACGCGCTTTTTCATCTCGGCTTATGGTGTGAAAGTAGTCACATAGGAATAGGAGTCAGACTCAGATACACAGCAATAGCATGAATGTACTTGGCGAAATATTTTTATTTTAATACCTTAGTTTTGGAAAGGGAAATAGTATACATATAATTACGTTTAGCCGTAGTACTATTATTTATTCAGTGCTTTAGCCATAACTTTGGGATCTTGCATCATATCTATTCATTGTTGTATTGGCAAAAAAATAATTGGGGAAAAACTAAAATAAATTTCAATTCAAATGCTGCTGAAATTTAGATCTAAAATTGCATCAACTTGGTTTTTTCTTAAATAAAAATATGCCATAAACACATTTAGCGTAGTTATAAAATGTAACTACTATGATTTTAATATTATAAAGATTTTAATTTTTTTTAATAATAAATAGTATAAAGCGGATGTACCTACTAACTGATAAATCAAACATTATAATACTTATTTTTCCTTTTCTAATGATATTATAAATTGTAAGTACATATAAATACCTAAATTGGGTACTTATTGGATTTCTTTGAACTTATGGTTACTATCGAATTAAAATACAATTATTCAAAAAGGTTTTGTGCTATGTATTATGTTGTACTAAAATAAACTTGATATTTCAAACATGAATCATGCTCATTCATTAAGAGTAGCGTAAACGCATCTAGCTAGGGTGACCACGCTTAAAGAAAACGCAAAACTTTCTGAATTTTTTTATAAAGTTTCTACTTCAAATGAATTGTTCTATTTATACTAATTTCATTTATTAAATATTATGGTCGGTCCTCAATGTATGTAATAAAACATATTTGTTAGTTTGAGTCTAACGAAACTTAAATGTTTAAACTTATTATTCCTATCAAAATTTAAACTCTATTACGTGTGAAATTCACTTCCGCTCAATATACAGATCTCTCAATACGCGGAACTTTGAAATAGGTATAACGCCGACACAGATTTTCAGGTAAAAGATAAAGTCTACGACCAGTTTCGCACACACAGTCAATTCGTCTAACCGCGACTCACCGTCATTGTTCCGCGTCGGGCAAGGCCGGCTGATGTAACGAACGCGCGCGTTGCACCAGACGGTCATCGACCTTGCCCGTCTATAGACTGTACGAAAGTGTGGTGAACACCGCAGTACGGCACGTATCACGAGTTCACGAGGAATCTGCGGTAGATCGTGGACGATATTGAGACTTGTGTTACTTGTACTATTGTGTAATCTATGCTTGTGTTAAGTTTTTTTGTGTTTAGCTAAGTGTTGTGGTGTCTATTAGGTTTGTTTCGATGACACTGTGACTTGTGTTGTGAGTTTGTGACTGTAGGGACTTTTCGCAAAAATCGCTGAGCACTGTAGAGCCATGTATTTTTAAGCTTACAAGACAGTGTAGTAGATAGATAGTAGTGATAATCTCCTGGCCTGATAGACTATTGGTTGCACTAAAAAGTTCCTTAAAGTGTCCAGCGACTTTTTGTTGCTGATTGTACATCGACGATTTTCAGTAATGGTTTTGTTAGTTTTATTCTATTTAATGCAATTTTGTATAACAGGAATGTCTACAATCGTAGGTGCTCAAAGCTTGCCTAAATTTCTATCAATATCTGATATTTCAAAGATTTCACGTGTTTTAATTGTGTCTTTTTCATTAGCCTGAAGAATAAGTTTCTAAAGGTGGCAATATGCTATATTTTTGCGCTTGACTGTACTTACATACATACGTTATATTATTATAATTATATTTCTAGGAAATCAAGAAGGAAAATCGAAAATTTATACGTACCTACCTACTGTGAAATACCTGAATACTAAATTGTAAATCTGCAGGCTGTAGTTTAAATAGGCAATATCCTTCTCCACCCACGATACCTACAGTTAATTTTTATTTAGAGCTGCTGGAATTGGACTTCCCCCTTAATGAATTGGCCTCAGGTTGCTGTAGGTAAGAAAAATTAAAAAATAAGAAGGAAAGACTTTTGCGTAGTTGAGTCTTAAATTCGTTATTTTTTAATAGGAAAAACAATGCACGATCTTAAAGAAAATCACTAAAAATAGAAGAAAAATAGTCCTGTGTATATCTAATACCTCAATCAAGTTACTCTTCTTGAAAAAACTTCAAACCTAAAAGAATCCCATAGGTACCTATTGAAATAATAAAAAGATTTTATATATAATGGGTCGCCTTTGTGTTAGACCGCCGCGCACCGGTAAAAGATCTATAAGGCCCAGTTTCGATTATCAACACCTTAATAATAAAGTGTTTATAAAAAAAAAATATTAGACAAATAAACTAACACAGAAATATTGGCGTATTGTGCAAAAAAATAAAACAACAGTAAAAATTCCAAAATGTGATAAAAGCGACAATTATCTGAGTACTTTAGTTCTGGTTTGTATACAAAAAAAATGTGTTAAGTTAAGTAGGTAAAAGAATGAAAAAATGTACGAAGGCCACGCGGAAAGAAAGACGTTCACGAGACATACAAACCTTCTCGTAATATTATACTTTGAATGGTGATTAATTGAAAGTGTTGAACTACTGATGTAATTCAGCAACCTGTTACACCAGACTGCCACAATGGGGGTCAATTGTGATGCCGCAGGTTCATAATCACTACGCATCTAGGCTTTTCACAGACAACTCGAAGAATAAGATTGTATCTAACTCCATGATATGTGCATTCAAATGTATGTTCTATAGAAATATACAAAATATAATACTTACTAGAAAGTAATTATTTAATATTTTATAAAGATAGATTAGAATCATTCAGTTAATTTCACCTAATAGAGTAACTAGGTACTTACATTTAAAACAACCAATTTATTTTTGAATAAAATAATATGTTTACAACATATTATTTTGCAAATTATGCGAAAATTGTAATGATAGGTATGATTATGATAGATAGATAAATCATTTTATTGTCGAAATTCTTCATTATTTTCTTGTGAATTTAAATAGTTAAGTAGAAACAACAATAAAATTACGTATAAAATTTCCATAATGAAGAAAATAAAGTTTTATCAAAATTGAGCTAAAAAGCATTTTACCTCGGAAATGTATAAATATGTTTTAGTAATAATGTATTTTTAAATTTTAAAGTATGGCACTAGAGTGCGGCAGATATACTTAGACGCAGAAAACGAACTTACATAATTCAGTTTAGGAGACTACATGTCAGTGAATACAATAATGGTGCGCGAAAGCCTTTAGTTTGTAACAGATACGCGAGACATTGGCCTCCAGAATGACGGACCAATTACGATAATACACTTTCGATGCGTAAGATACTTGACGCAAAACAATATAGGTAATCATATAACAGTTGGACCTTCGATCAAGACTTGGATCTAATTACATTGTGCCATTGTTGTTATATCTGCGTCATTCTTAATATGTTTATTGGGTAAGATTAAGGAGTGAGTGCAGGATGACGGCTTTTAAGAGAGAGGAGAATCGACTCGAAATCGATAGAGAATGACATGATTGTCATTATCTTCGACTGTATAGTTACTACGGCAAATTCAATGGAGAATGTTTGTAAATAATTTTTCAGTTTTTTTGTTTTATTTTTTTATTTGACACCTCATAGTGACTAAATCTTGCCTGATGGTAAGAAGCCGATGCAGTCCAAAATAATGAGAGCGCTCCTCACCGTGGAACAAGCACAGGAACACAAGCGCACCCATTCATGAAGGCCTGCATTAAAGCCGTTTCACGCCCCGCTTATAAGACTCGGGACTATGGAGCAGGGAAACACATGCGCCGCCAAAATTCTAAAGCCGAATGATCTTACAGAGAAACGACAAATTTTCAAATTGTGTGGTACGAGTGCTGATAGTCTGCACAGTGTGATGGTGGTTCCTAAGACCAGCACGTGTAGTCCGGGAGAGGAAATGAGAGGGCGGGATTAGATCAAAAAGTTCTTCAGAACACCGTAGTAATTCCGGTAGAAGACACTGAGAGAAGCAATGTCTCTACGCAGCTGGAGGTCCTCAAGAGAGGCTGTAACCTCTACATCTCCAATAATGCGTATCGCTCACCTTTGCAGTCTATCAAGTGCACCGAGGAGGTATTTAGCGGAGCCGTCCCATAGATGGGAACAATACCTACTCCATACTCGATCGCACCTGAGCTTGTACAGCAAACAGCGCTGCTCGGGAGTGAAAAACCGCCTCACCTTATTGAGCATACCCAACTTACGGGAGACAGTTAAAATAACACTCTCGATGTTGCATTTTGGATTCAGTTCCTAGCCGATGTCCATGCCAAGACTGCTAAAGGTCCACCTAAATAGGTATCAGAGTTCTGAAGAGCCCTCTCTTTTTAGGAGCAAGGATGGGAGTTACCTTGGACAAGAATGAACAAACCTGAGTTTTGCTTGCTTTAAACTCGACCACGTTTTCAGATCCTAGAAACACGATCGAGAGTCAGATTCAGTTTGGCAACCAGTTCTTACCTTTTCACCACAATATCGGCTTGCTTTGCCGCAGGATGTCCCAAGTACCGCTAATGCACCGTACTGTCATCCGCATAACAATTAATATTGCCCAGCCCAAGGACAACATGTAATTAGGGATTGCAATCCCGCAAAACGGGATCACGCTTTCCCGCGGGATCCCGCTGCTTTTATTAATCTGCTGGATCCCGGACCTTCAAAGCGCGGATCCGCGGATCCCGCAAATAAAAAATTTGGCGCTAAAACTTTCGCGATGGTATCAGAGGAGAGTACCTGACGCTCGCCTATGAATATATCCTGACGGTTCAGCCTACTAGCGTAGAAGCCGAGAGAGCGTTTTCAGCATCAGGATATATTTGCAGTTCACTCAGAAGCAGGCTCGGAGATGATACAATAAATGCCATTTGCTTCCTAAGAGCGTATTTTCAAAAGTTATCACCATAGGTTGATATCATGGTAATAGAATCTAAGAGATAGTTATGAGGTGAAAACTTCTAAGATTTGATGAAGCAATGTTGACTAAAAACATAAGCATCAAGCACTGACAAATTTCGACGGTTGAAAGCCAGACCTCGGTAGCCAAGTGGTTAAGGCAGCCGCCCGGAATGCGGAAGGTGCGTGGTTCGATTCCCGCCTGAGGTTGTCGTCTTTTTTCAGTGTTTAAAATTTTACAGATAGTTATGATTTGATTATTAGTCATATGAATAAGACTGAATTAAAATATAAAACTGTTGTTAGGAATAAGAGTAAAATTAAACAAAACTATTAAACTATGCCAAATAAGTATTTAAAGATGAATAATTATTTATAGGTACCTAATTAATAGAAAATACATAATTTCTGTTGCTTAGAGTAAGAAATGTTTAATAAAAGTTGATTTTTACACAAAAATCTGTAGTTTCAATTTGATTTTATAACATAATTTCAAATATGCGGGATCCCGCGTGATCCCGCGCGGGATTGAGTAATCCCGCGGGATTGAATGAGCTGCGGGATTGCAATCCCTACATGTAATTGATATGCAAAAGAAAAAGAGAAGGTGAGAGCACAGAACCCTGCGGCACTCTGGCATTGACTTTGTAGAACTCGGAGGAACTACCATCACAAAGTACCTACACGAATCCTCCGCTCTTTTAGAAAGTCTGCAAGTATGTTCATGTTCTTATGCGCGCGATTTTTTTATTATTATTTATTATAAGTATATTAAGGGTTAGGATAATAACAATAATTATTACGCAATTATAGAGAAAAGAAAAAAGGGACAATTTTGGACTATTTCCGCTGATCAGCGTAGATACTGATTGGTTGAAATAGAGAACCCGTTAAACGTAACATTTAGGTATTGTATTATTATTATTATTGTCAGCCTTTTTTGTCCTACTGCAGGGCAAAGGCCTCCTTCTTTCCACTTTTTTCTGTCTAACGCCACAGTGGTCCAATCTGGCTGATATGCGTCCAGTATTGTATTACTTATGGATAAATAATTTACATTAGCTTTCCGGACATCCCTCTCTTCAGCAATGGCAGTGGCGCTAGTTCCTTTCTTCTCGTCGTCCTTCCCACTGAAACTGCGCTACCTCCAAGGGAGAATACAAAATAATCCTGCGTATCATTCCAGTCTGCGGCCGGAGCGTAGTGCCAGATTTGGCGTTTCGATACCGCTGTAGGCGAAAGCAGCGCCAGGGGCAGTTTGCTGGATATCAAGCAGTGATCCAAGGAACCTAAATGAGCTCAGACCTCTACTCTGGTAACCGGTGGGTGACTCGTCAGCAGAAGGTCTAATAAGGAAGGGCGTGTGGCCAACTATACCTAGGATCTGGTAGGCTAGTTCACTAGTTTGGACATGCGTGAGAGCGAATTCGTGGACAGTTCTAGCAGCGTAGGTACCACAAATCGTAGTGAACATTGGAGTCGCCCAAAAATTCAACCTAATTCGCCTACGGCGTTGAGGTTTGCATGAAGAAGTGAGGGTGTGTACTGCTGTACGACCAGTGTTCGTGTTTTGTTTATGGTAGATAACGGAAAGAGGGTGGCTGGAGTCGAGGAAATGCTGCCGTAATGCGATTGGTCAAAGTGTGGTGGCATGTTTCCCCAGGGATCTGCCCACAGACTGGGGCCCTACCGAACGGAAGGGCCGTGGCCGAGTATTCTGGTTATACGTTGGCTGATCCCGTAACGCGATAGACAAGCAATCACTAGACGGATTTTACACCGCGCGTACGGTGGCCACCAACCAGACGGTAATAAGTTAAATTTTTTTTGAGAATTTATCTTGTTTAGATGTTATGAAATTAAAATATTTTGTGGCTTGCTAGGATTGAAAATGTCATTGGACATGCCGTCTTAAAATTTTGCGAAAATCGCCATCATGTGTCTCCGGAAACCGTCCGTAAGCAATAACTTTTATTTTGTTTATTTTATAATTTATATAATGCCGTGTTTTAAAAGAGTTATAAAGTAGTATATTAGTTTAAATTATCAATTATATGATAACTGGTGAATTTTATAGATTTTTCAAAGTTTTTCGCAGCGCCCCATTTTGAGGTGCGCTAGGAGCAGGAGGCACCCCGTGAGAGTAACTACCTACTACGTACGGTGCCTCCTATTGCCATTTCAATGAATTACATATTGTGGTAGTTTTGCTTATTTAAACTATTAATTGCTTGCAGGTTAAGTGTTTACGATATTATATTGGCCTTTAAAGATAAAAACTCCATAATTTCTCCACTCATGACATAGTAGTTTGTGGTTATTTACGGGTGGGTCTTGGTGAATGACGGCTCTCGTTAGGGTACACTACATAAATACGAAAAACTTAATTTCAAAACTCATAATCACGAAATTCAAAACTCCAAATTTTATAATTCCGAATGGTTCAGAATTCCGAATATAAATACTTTTTTCACAAATCCGAAATTATAAAATCCCGAACGTTTACAATTCCAAAAATCTAAATTCCGAATTTCAATATTCCTAAAAATTAAAATTCCGACCCAACAATAATACAAAATCTCAAAAATACGAATTTCGAATATCAAAATTCCGAATTATTAAAGATCCCAGCAGCATTCATCATGCAAGCAAGCATGCAGCAAGCAAGAAAGCATGCAGCAAGCAAGCAAGCATGCAGCAAGCAAGCAAGCATGCAGCATGCAAGCAAGCACGCAGCATGCAAGCAAGCACGCAGCATGCAAGCAAGCACGCAGTATGCAAGCAAGCACGCAACATGCAAGCCAACATGCAACAGGTACGGCTTCTGTCATGGCTGCGGCGCCGGCGGTCACACGCGAACTTATCGTCGCAGATGGCTTTCGCTCACCACCGCATCTAGTCTACGGCGGCGAGCGTTAAACCCAATAGCTCCTCAGCTCGCAGGCCTCCTCGCCCCTCCGCGCCTACGCGCTACGCCTAATTTTTCGGAAATATGAAATTCGGAGCTTTTATATTCAGAATATTCAAATTCGGAATAATGGTTTTCGGAGTTTTAGGGTGTTCCCCTCTAGTTATACATCTTCATTCGGCTCTATTAGTGGTATTGTGGGAGCAATCGGCCATAGTAGATTGAGTGAGGGATCTAATGAGGTCTACCCATCTACTTAGAGAGCGACCACGGGACCTCTTGCCCTCCATTCAGCCTCACCGAACATAAACTACGAGACGCTCCATTGAGTCTTCTCTGCAAGTTATATGCCAAAAGAACTTCAGTATTACTATTTGAATCATCGACGGTAATCTTTCTTTTATGTGCAAACTCTTTTAGGATCAATACATTACGGAAGACAATATGGGTACCCGTCAAAGACATTAAACTATTTAATCTCTTTGGTACCCGTATTATCCCTATTGGTAGTTACGTTTTGGGTACAAAATTTGGTCACTCTGTACATGATTCGGTTTTCTCATTTATGGTGAACCATATAAAGGAGCTAAAACTAGTAATACATACCCAAACCTAGGCGTAGAAGATTCTGTAGTAACAAAGGGAATGTATCTTTCTATCTTTCACAAGATCCATCGTTATATTATAATAGATCTTGTGAAGGAACGTTAATCTTACGTTATCGTAGTATACTCGTGTTATCTCCATGAATGCATCCAAGCATCGACATAATGATCCAAGATACCCATGAAGAAAAAATGCCAGATTCGACAATTACGATGATTGATGACAAAATTCGGGTTACTCTCGCATAATGACTAATTTCTTACATGCATATTGACTTACATGCATTTTGACTAACACTCATTTTGACTTACACACATATTAACTTACACGCATATTGAATTACACGCATATTGACATAAGACGCATATTGACACGCAAAATATTATTATTAAACCCGTCGAGTGTTTTGTTAACACCGATGAACACTAACACTTCGGGTTACTTGCATAATGACTAACTTCTTACACGCATATTGACTTACACGCATATTGACACGCAAAATATTAAACCCGTCGAGTGTTTTGTTAACACCGATGAACACTAACACTTCGGGTTACTCGCATAATGACTAACTTCTTACACGCATATTGACTTACACGCATATTGACATAAGACGCATATTGACACGCAAAATATTAAACCCGTCGAGTGTTTTGTTAACACCGATGAACACTAACACTTCGGGTTACTCGCATAATGACTAACTTCTTACACGCATATTGACTTTACAAGTTAATGTTTCAAACTATCATTTATTTCCAATGACGTTATAAAGTAGGTAAATGTGTACACATTATGTCATGTGCTGTCATAATTATGCAAACGTTATTTTTAACCTTTTTGTTTAATGCACAATTTAACAAAAATGGAAATTCATTCGTGATTTAAAATCAGTAAAAAGGACGAACTTGATGTAAGTAGTTATGTCATTTCGCGTAGTCGTTCCCGTGTGTCATTTCGCGTATGAAAATTTGAGTCAATTCGCGTATGTTATTTCGCGAAGTCGTTCCCGTGTGTCATTTCGCATACGAGAATATGTGTCAATTTGCGTAAGTACTTATATCATTTTGCGTAGACACGATGTGTCATTATGCGTTTGACTACCTAATTGTATGTTTATAACATTCCCATACAAAAAGCCGTCGGCATTTTTTCCCAAGCAAAGCCCCATTTAATTAAGGTGCGGTCCTGAATTTCAGACTACATGAAATGCATTTATCAAATAAAAGCTCTTTTTTATGTTATTTAAAAGGCCATTACTTGATATACATAGAAAAACCATAAATGTTTGTAAACTTAATACCTTGGTTTGGGATATTAAGGGTTAATGTCGCTAGTTAATATTTCCTTACAAGCGTCGACTTGCACTTAAAAAAACAATACCCGATATCGATTCAGGCCAAGCCTGCTCAAGATGTCGCTTGTAAGGGGCCGTCATTAATCACGTGATGTTTTTTTAGTATTTAATTTTTTAAATGCTAAAAAAACATCACGTGATTAATGGATTACTAAGACTTTAATTTGCAATTGGATCCATAGACAATAATGACAAACATTTTGTCATGTTACTGTAAAGTGTACTGAGCCATAAACAGTCAAAAATATGTGTAAAAGTTAAGCCTGAAGGTGCCAAATCACATTGATTTTGCTAGATTGCCGACTTCGGTTTTGAATTTATAAACATTGCCATATTTGAACCCAAACCAAGGCAAGATGGCCATCTTTGGTACCAAACGTTGGTCATAATGCAATCGCGATTTTACAACACTTCTGATTGGTTGACAGCGAAAGATTGCCGACTATGGTTGATAGGTCCCGTCGATTGCTGTCTTTGATCCCAAAGCCAGTTTTATTTCTTGTTTTTGAAGGGTAGGGCCGTATTTGATTTGAAGGTAACCACGTTATCGGTAAACATTTGAATTTTCAGTGTTGCCCTATATTTATCTCGTTTTCGCCCACCCACCTATATATACTTTGCCGACTTTGATTTCATAAGCCTCATTATAAAGATTAGGCCATATCTCACCACGCTGGCCCAATGCGGGTTGCTGTATCAACGACTGCCATCTTACCACCACCAACCAAAGGCTTTTCGTGCCTTCCGAAGCATGGAGGACCTTGAAATATTTCTTTTGTTGTTAGTGTCCTACCCAGCGACCCGGCATAGCGAAAGTTGCTTAGCTGGCAAGATCACAATTCGAACGCCTTGGCCGCTGCGTCATCGAGCTCCTCAGAGTATAAACTATACCTATTTAAAAACGGACACTGTGCCTGTCGGACAACACTATTTAAACTCGCTCACTATGTAACAATATTTTATAAAATTTAATTGTTATGACACTTGATAATTAATGATGAATTGATATAAATATTGATTGATTTGTTTGGACATTTTTTTATGTGTGTCGAGTCGAATTAATTGCTGTTTAATAAGGACGTCGGTGACGTCTGCTGCGCTGTGATATCATTTTACATTGCGTGTTGTTGCGACAATTAGTTACATTGATTTCGTAAACAACGGAATTCATGGCATGACAAAATAAGTAATAAACACAAATTGTATAGAATATTTAAACAATAAATTTAGTTGGTGCCTACGTATACCTTCCTACAACCTTTCCATAAACAAGGTGTGAAGAACAACTTGCAGGTTGGCAAGGTGAGGATCTATACCTACTTATTAGGGCCAAATTCGAAGAGGAATGTTTTAACCCTTCAAGGATCATAAGAAAACATAAGCGGTCGCCAAACAATAGGTTTTTAATTGTGTCTGATTTTACGATGCTTGAACAAATTATTCACAATTATTTGAGCCCATCTAGTCTTACTTGGATTTTTACTATTTCTTGAGAAAGATTAACGAAAAAACGTTATAGGCAACAGTGGGCTCACACCTCCCACGCTGAGCACATGTGCAGTTGTAATTTAATGAAACGTGGACTATGGCAGTGGACTGCTTCTGCTGTCCTCATTGCCTAGTCTCTGACTAACCCTTCGGAGATAAATAGTCGTGATTATATGTATGTATGTTTTTAACTACTGTGGTAGAATTAATTACCACCATTGCTTATTACTCTGGACTATTGCAAAATTCCTACTCAGAACTTTTAGTGTATAACGGGCCGTATGCCACGTGCCAAGTTTTAATATTTCTATGAGTTCCATTAGTTTTAAAACTCCAAGCGACATCTATCGGTGAGTGGCAAAATTAAACTGTAAGCTATGAATGTAGCACCACTGGTAGCCAAAGACATTAAACTATTACTATATTAAGGGATGATTTATATTAGAGCGGGCCGTGCACGGGGCGTGTCCCATCCGGGCCTGGACGACGCCGCTGACTTGAGACGCTGCATACATTTTGTATTTATAATAGAGCGGGCCGTGTCCCGTCCGGGCCGGACGGGCGCCGGATCATGCACGGTGTAATATGAACTACTATGAGACGTTGCATACAAAATGTATGCAACGTCTCATAACAGTGGCGCCGTCCGGGTCCCGCCCGGGCCCGGACGGGACACGCCCCGTGCACGGCCCGCTCTAATATAAATCATCCCTTAATCTCTTTTCTGGTAGCACACGACAATAAAATAAACACTGTAACCGCGTTTTTTATATGGTGGTGTCCCGTATCGGCACGAAGTGTCCACGTTTGCGAAGCGCCTTATACAATGAAAATTTTATTCTACAGCAACATCTGCTAATTGGCAAACCGCACCAAGCCATTTCATAAAAAAATACTTAACCTACATTGCCACAGATCAGGAAAGAGGAGGTTTCATAATATTATATTGCCCCTTAGAGTACAGTAACTCTAAAGTATTGCCTTATCCAGACCAGTAGATAGGGAGCTCAAGCAACAAAGGAGATTTATAATGTGTTAAGTTTGTCGAATATTTTAATATTATGTTATTGTTCTTTATTTATTTTAAGTTTTACTGGAACAATTTATTAATTTAATAATTAAATTACCTAACCGTGTTTTGCCAATGCCTCGAAAAGGTAAATTTGTGACTAGCATAACACCTTTCTAACACAAACATATTTCTGTATGTTATTGTACTTTTTGTTACATAGGAGAATGTTTTTTTTGGTCCAAATAATCAAAGTTTGCCCCCAAGCTTGCCACATGTTTCGTTTGAAATATCAGCTCATGTACAACATTTTCTTCTATGGAATCAAAAAAATCTGTCCCGCAGAAAACTAGATATTAGCCAATAAATAAAAATAAAAAAGCTCATGTTTTACTTTCTATGCACATACAGCAACCTTTTTTAGAACAGATATTTAGCTAGCACGCGAGTTTGCCGAACCAGGTACCTACCTAGAATGAACAGCGATCCTTTGTCATTACGACGGCAAGGCAACTTAGCACTTTATTTGCATAATATCAGCGCAGTCCTTCTTTAACGCTTCCCGCTTATTGTTGTGTACTGTGCGATTATTTTCTGTGGATTGCTCTTTTAAATCTTTTAAAACCATTTCTTATTGTGTGTTGCGATGGTTATATAATAGAAATAACAGGACCTTATTAAGTCGTTACATCTGATGCTAGTATTTTAAAGAATTTAGTAAATCATAACAACGACGTGTTAACTGGTTCTTCCAAGAAGGAGACGTCCTTATTTTAGATAGAGGTTTTAGAGATGCTGTGCCCAATGTGGAAGCTTGCGGCTATGATATCCATATGCCCAAAACGGTTGAAAGAGGCGCAACTTAATTATCGACGGCTGACACAAATAATTCTCATTTATTAACGATTTGTCGATGGGTCGTGGAAGTAGTGAATGGCCGCATCAAGAGAGATTTCAAGATATTCAGACAGGAGTATTTCAATAGAGCTCTTCCTCATATGCAAGAATATTTTAGGAATGCTGCGGTCATTACAAATGCCTTCCACGACCCAATCACTGATAATGTAAACGCCCCTGCTTTTCTGGAAAGAATCAACAACAGAATCATTATTGAAAATCGTCTGGCGCAATATGTGTATGACCATAACCTCAACAGCCGACGAGTTCAGTTTGAAAATATGTCTGCCGAAATACCCGCACTAGGAGATTTTCCGCGACTGTCTGAGGAAGCACTATTATGTTTGCATTAGGGACTTACCAACTAAATCTGGCCAGGAGTTATTACAGCGAACACGCCCGTAATGGTGTTTATACCATACAAGTATACAGAGACAACGTCGATTTGAATAATTTTTTAAATAATTATGACATCGCTGGCAATAACTTCTGGTTATTAAGAGGGAAAATACAATCTAGACATACTCGTAGCCGGACTTATCATACATATATACTTGTAAACTCAGACAATCGCGGGTTGGAAGCTATAAATAATTATTACTGTTCTTCCAAGAGTGGAAGACGTACTGTAGGCACATTCGCTCACATAATGTCTATTGTGTGGTTCTTAGCGTGGACACGTTATACCGATATTGACCATCCAGCACAGTTTCTAGATAGTATCACCATAGATGAAAATGATTTATAAAACCACTGTTTCATTGTTAGATGATAAATGTTTTCAAGAACATATGGTTTTTATTTATATAGCCTTTATACCTTTCATTATGTACGTATAATATATTTTTAAATAATGTAAATCTAACCAGACCGAGAACCAAACCCGGATGTGACCCCTGTTTTCGTCTAAATCACTACTCTATCATGTCACTGTTATGTCGCCAATTAGCTATAGCCTGTAAAATAATAATATTTTTGATCAATAAAAGCTAAAAATGCCATGCACTAAAATAATCCTAACTAAAATAGGTGTTTTGAATAACTCAATATAACTTTAAAACTATGGGTTCGATTTTGATGCGTCTTTCCACATATACTAAGTTCGAATGCGTAAGTCGATCCAGTGGTCTCAAAAGTGGGGGCTGCAAAAAAAATTTGGACCAGGGCCTATAGTAAAAAAAACATTTTCCTTTAAGTGGAATAAATGAATATGAATATACATGAAGCAAAAATAAAACGAACGAGGTTGTCATCATTATCATTTAATGAATCAATTATTTACAAAAGTTTTCGGTGGACATGTCAACAATAAGCTTGCGGCTGTATCGTTGCTTGCAAGCGTGGCAGCGCCGCGCGCGGTTTCAGTAGAAAACTATCATTCACACACTCTAGAGCGAAAGCTGTTTTTTACACTTCAATCCAAAATAAAAATCAATCAAAAAATACATAGGTAATATCTTATTATATCAGTTATACAAAAACTTGTTTTATAAACCTAATAATAATGTTGATAAAATAACTTATTGACAAAAAAGTAAGATACCTACATGATTGAGTGAATTAAAATATAATTTAAAAATAAGTACCTTACCTCGTCCTACAAGTTCGTGTTCCACATTCTGGCAAAAGAAATATGTTGAGGCACGTCGTTACTGCCTCAACATATTTCTGTCGTTCGATAAATGAGATAATTGTGTGCCCGCGAACTAAGTCTTAGACTGCCGGTAGAAATCAATATTCAATCCCTTCCGCATGAAGGTAAGGGCGAGGACGTACCTACTGGTCGGGCTACATAATTCAATGATAAGAATTAACTAAGTATATAATAACGTTTTAAACAAATAAGTATTCCTTTTCAAGTGCGCGAGGGATAGCTAGCATTCTTTACCGACAAAACTTTTTCAAACGTGCAGACATTTTCAATGTTATCATAAATAAAATATTACAATACTTAAAGCCAATACTGAATGAAATACATTGAAACACACAAATTGTCCTGATGTGGAGCGGTAATTACTGCGTTTACGTTATCGTAATAAATTAAATTAAAAAGAGTAAGATTTTAAGATCGAGCCTTCCATACAGCATGTGCCCAAAACCGGCCTAAATAATACATTTTGAAATTTACAAGTCTCCGAGAATACGACAGTTTCGATGACTTCATTCTTTGATTCCTAAATATCCATTTAATCTTAAAAACATAATAACACTTTTGGTTTTATACATAAAGCTATAACAACAGTAACATTCATCGATAACTTTTTCGAATATACCTTAATACATTTATCATACTATTTTTTACTTTTATACCAGTTTACATTTTTTTCCTTAAACAAAATCTTATGTTTCATAGTATGAATACAATTAATACAAAATACAAGTTGTTATAAAAGAAATATAATATTTCAATAACTGTTTCATATTTATCACATTATACCTCTGCCTATACTTAAAACATTTCATTTCATTTTTCTTTACATACATTACTCTTACGCTTAAATCTAAATTATGCAATTTATTGACAAAAAAATATCTATGACAAAAATATATGATGTACGGGCTACAACTCCTATTCAATATACATCCTATCGACTGGCAAGTACATTATATAGAGCCTATGTTCCAATACCTAGTAATGAAAGTTTTTGGTATGAATGATACACAGAAAATTGACTGCGTTGCAATTACTAATCATCTATACCTAAACACTTTAATGTTATTTTAGATTACTTACTTACAGGAATAGATTGTTCATAGCAATGGCACACGAAGACATAGAAAGAGCGGTACCTACAGAGATTTAAAGTCTTCGACATTCCCATCATTAAATTTTAATTACACCATCACAAGACGCTGAGACAATAATCTCTACATTAATCACATTTATCTACCAATAACGCGAACGACGAAGACTTCGTTCATTCAGTTCACCGAGATGTCTCCCAAGAAATAGCTACCATTTAAAAGCCAAGCTCGAAATTTGTAAGTCTAGCAAGATTAAAAAGGCAGGCATTTCCTATGCCTACTACCTAATATTATACACACATCGTAAAATATAGCAATCGTGTTTGATACCTCGTGAAATAATCATATCGTGCCGCAATTTTTAGCTACAATGAGCCTTATTTCTTCCCTGAACCAGTACTTTCACATTTGTGTACATAAACCTTGTCATTCCTAAGGGTGGACTAAAAAGTCCTAAAAAAAGACTACATACTGTCCCACAGCTGGGCAAAGACATCCGTCATTGAAATCAATTCATCGCTATATTTGATAGGTATTAGCTTAGTCACCACCTTAGGGTTGGTGATTACAAATCCGGGCTATGCATCGAAAAATCCGAAAAACACTTTACCCGACCTGGAAATTGAATCCTGGACCTTCGGTTATTCTCAATCGGCCACAGAGGTGTCTAAAATGTATTAGGCTACAAAATAAAATTAATGTTGCCGCCGTTATTATCAAAAATAAAGACAACATGAATTTTTAAAGAGGGCCACTATTTGACATAGTAGTGTTTTGTTTTGTCAAGTCAAAGATACGTGGATGTAAGAGTCTCACTCACACAGAGATAATTACCGACCAGTCCTTTCAATTACCTCTCAATAAGATAAATAAGAAATAGTCTAAACCATCGTGGCTTTAGAATAATGGTAATTATAAAATTCACTAATCTCGATTCCGAAAAACCTAAACTATAATGCAAAACTAAAAGTGTCGATAGAATTTCTTCAATTGAAAGTATTTTACTTTCAATTGAAGAAATTGCGTTTGCCATTCATAAGTCAGGGAGTTTATTTCGAAGTCCGTTTAGAAGTACAGTAGCAAGGGAGTTATAAAATGGCACACAAGCTCACATTGAATAGAAGGAAGAATTTTTATAACTAACTATTTGGGTGTATTTACAAGTTAATCAGTGCATTTTATCATAACCGTTTATTTACATTTTGAAATTATAAAAACACTCTCATTGTTTTAAAAGAATAAGTACATTTTAGACAAATATAAGAGATTAATAAACACATTCATTATTGTCCTTTTCTCAATAATTCTCTTCAATTTATATTGATATACGAATTGTAAAAGGGATGCAAATAAATAAGTTCAAATTAAGTTCCATTCTCTAAGTACTTAACAGTCTATAAAGTACTACAAATATTGCTTTTACTTTTGGACATTTTTGAACTGAATATATTAAAAGACACCGTATCTTTTACAGAGTATATAAAAAGTACTTTATCGCAGTATGTTGGACATCGAATACATTGACAGCTAGCACCACGACAAGTATTATGGCACGTTGGAATAAGGGACATAAACGTTTTCTCTTACTGTAAAATGCAACGCGAAAACACTAGCTTTATTGCTTGCGTTCAATTCCAGTTCGTATCTACATTATTCTCTCGCGAGGTATTTTTTATTTGTATAAAATTGCCGCGTTATTCGTTCATGGTAACTCCGTAGTATTTACAGTTCACGAGCTTATTGTAATATGACGCTAAACAATTATCATTACAATAATTAACACAGGCGTTATATTCATTTAGTAAAATACTTTAATTTCTTATTTCCGCTTTATGTTTAGTAGATATACATAATATTCTTATCTATATTTGTTTCTATGTTTTGTTTTTAAAATCGTTCTAGTTCGTATATTTGTGTGAATTCGTACGAACATGAACGACATACTTGCTTTGCCGAAAACCAAACATTTGAAGAGATCTATAAACGTGTCCCCAACAGAATGAGATCGTAGAAAATTAATTTATTAATAAATGATGACAGTTTGTGAAGACTTCTTAAAATGTTAGGTTTATACGCATTTCTTTTACTATTTTCGTGATAGTAAAAAATAATATTATTTCTATTACATGGTATTTGTAATGTTTTATACACGTAATACACCAAAATAACTTTATAATTTTATTCGTATAAGACGGTGTCTTAGCAAAACAGGATTAGTTTGCAACATAGGGCGTGTTAAAAGAAACAACTTTATATAAGTAAATTAAAATAAAATTCACAATAGACCAACGGCTCAACCAGTTGGTCTTATCTGTCAAAGTTAGCAATTGACTTAATAACTTTCAGTAGCATGTTTAACTTTTAATTAAATTTTTAAGTTACATAAGCTATAAGTACAAATTTTGATTTCATTTCTTTTAATATTTAATAAATCACAATTTTAAAACACGAAAGAAAATACACAAATCAGTTGCTATTTCATGGACCCTACTTTAATAAAGTATTTCGTTTGATTTACATCGCCCAACCATTCTCATTTATTCGTTACCGCTAATGTTGCGTCTAATCTGTTTTAAAAGCGTTCAGATCGTTACACCAACTTTTACAACAAATAATAAAGTATAATCCAGACAGGGTACTTCCGAACTAGCAGTATATCCTTTAAATGTGTCGCGTAGCGGTGAAAGAATACTACCACCCCCTCTCTTCCCTTGGGTGTCGTAAAAGGCGACTACCGTACTAAAGACTGCACATACTTCCAACAGCGTAGAGCAGCGATGGGCTCACCACCTGTCACGCTGAGCACATGTACAGTCGCTATTTGGTGAAAAGTGGACTATGGCAGAGGACTGTTTTTGCTGTCCTCATTGCCTAACCCTTCGGGGATAATAGTCGTGATTATACGTATGAATGTATTTCCTAATGCAGCATAGCAGAATTGAAGTGGTAATTGTAGGCTTCCAGCGTGTTGTGTAGGCTTGTGCCAGCACTTCATTCAACCTAACACAAAATGTCAAGGGACAATTTTTTTTTGTACGGAGCTAGGTACTAAAATAAAAACTCTTTGAACCAAAGAACGTTACGTAAAAATCAGAAGACTAAATTACCTCTACTTAATTTATAAAAGTAAAAATAATTTAAAGACCCCCGTTTTTTTATTATTTAATAAAACAAGTTTATTTTTTTCGGCCAAATGAAATATACACGTGACTGTACTTTCTACTGCTAAACCAAAACACACGAATACACATGGCGAGCGCGGTACACGCAGGAGTGTGCTCTGCCCTCCCTAACCACAGATACTGAGATACACATCCCATATTGTGCTATTGCGAGTGCGACGCGAAATGCCTCGTGTTCACAGCGAGCTAGAAGTTTGGCACGGGTTATACCACCTTATGTGTCAGTCACCGAGTAAAGTGATTAATTTTTCACTATTGTAGCAACGATTATAATTAATTTATGTAAAACTCGGCTTGATAGCGTTCGCGCACATACACACAAACAGAAATAATAACCACATACAACGTAAGTTGAAATGGTTATTTTAATTAGAGGCTGCATGCGGCAAGCCGAAGACAGGGTGAAATGGCGCACTTTAGGGTATGTCCAGCAGTGGACTAATATAGGCTGATGATGATGATGATAAAATAAAAATTACTAGAAAGAAATAAACCCATAACCATCCGTCAGTGACAGTGTTATGTCAACAAACTGTCAAAATAAAAACAGAGAAATTACGTTCGGATACATACAAAAGTATGAGTTACGTACAATATAAATATTTTTTTAAATAATTAAACGGGCTTCTTTTAAAATCTAGAAATTATTCAAGATAAAACTATTTAGTCTCCTGAATAAGGAGGTGCTGAAATTAAATTGGTTATTTTATTTTTATTTTAGTACCAAAAAAAACAATGTCCTTTGACAGTTTTAGATAGGTCGATCTGCAGGCGTGTGTACATTACTTTTATATTATTAACTAGCGGATCCTCGCGATTTTACCCGCGTGTTACCCGTTCCCGTAGGAATATTGGGATAAAATATAGTCTATGTCACTTGGGAAGAATGTAGCTTTCTAATGGTCAAAGAATTTTCTAAATATGCCTACAGTAGTTTCGGAGCCTATTCAATTCAAACAAACAAATCTTTCCTCTTTATAATATTTGTATAGATGTATACATATAGTACAAGTCAGTGAGGTATTTCTGTTGCGTTGCTTTATGACAAAATAATTAATAACTCGCAGTCCCCTGTTCACAATTACCCTGTCTCTGGATGATTTGGCAACATTAGTGTGGCCTACTCTTCGATCACAGTCATATAAATACTAGATGCGCTTTCAAAATGGCCCCACAAAATCAGTACCTAGCGATATCACCATATATGTTTAGGTACGCATTTCGTTTGGTAGCGAGAGAAACTTTAATCACTCAAAAAGAACATGGTTCACGTAAATGAGTTTACAGTATTTAACCTAAAAAGTAAGTACGATCCAGTAATACGCACTCAAAACAATATTTTTTTTATATAAACTGTTTCAATTTCTTCTTTCAGTCTTCTAAAACACATATACATGAAATGTATATGTCAACGATGCCACTTTTCCGCTACGATTTAGTACATAGAATAATAATGGTTTTTATTCTATCATTTAGAGATTGTGTATCTAGTATTTATATGTAATCGGTGGGCCTACTACACAGATATACACTGGCCTGCAAAAATAAGTATCACACTTTTAAAATGTAATTTTCTTCTAAACTATAGAAGTTAGAGATTTAAAATAAAAAACGTTTTATCGCAATTTTATCAGCTTTCTTTGAAACTATAGTAAATTTTTAAGTCTAAACAATAGTAACATTTTTAAGTCTTGTGTGTCTTGTTTATCTTGTGTACTTTAAAAGTTATTACAATTTTAAAAGTGTGATACTAATTTTTGCAGGCCAGTGTAGATTTACACAGATAACGCAAGTATCACGGTTTGTATATAAACCAAGCGTGCCGGCTTTTTAACACCTACAGTGACGTCACAGCCGACGTTACGTTCCTGCCTTTGGGTGCTTGAAATGTTTGGGCTATTGCAGTCAATTATCACGCAACGAGGCATTTTTTTAGTTTATTTTAGTTAGTTCTATTTTATTTTAGTTTAACAGACGAGCGCGGACTGAAGTTAGCGTCGACCAACCCCGACGCTTGGTCGGGCTTTTCGGACACGCGAAGTACCGTAATCTGGAGTGAAAAGCAACTGCGGGGTGTATTACAACTTTTTTATCACGCTTATTCATAAAACGTGCCTTTGCATTTTTAAACGAACCTTTGTAATAAACGAACTTAATTTTTTGAAAGTTGGCAATGCTTTCATTTGTCAATAAAAATGTTGTAATACACCCCGCAGTTACTTTTCACCCCAGATTTTGCATTTGCGTTATCTATGTAAATGTATATCTGTGGCCTACTACGTACTAACCTATTACAACACGCTCTCCCTAGCGGGGGACGGCGGGTCGGAGGGGGAGGCGGCGGTCTTTGTGATTGTGGGGGGCGCGCGCGCGAGGTTGGCGCCCATGGTTATGGGGGTGTCATCTGGGTCCTCCTCTTCTCCTTCTTCTAGGTCTTCGTCTATGGGGCTGAGGACGTCCACCGGGTGCGTTATCTCTTCTTGTTTCCTGAGGAGTGGACGAGGAAATAGTAATTTGAGCTATAATTGAAATGCGCTAAAAACCCAAACGAGTTCACGAGGTTTTAAATGTTATTGACTATTGTCCACCATGGCGCCTGCTGAGGGAATGTAACCTTTACATATTTCTCTCTCTCTTAGTCCGATTGACAATTGCCTTTTACGTATGTCTTGTTTCCTGAGGAGTGGAGGAGGAAATAGTGGTTTGAGCAATAAAATAAATGCGCCAAAAACCCTAACAAGTTCACGTTTTTAATGTTATTGCCTATTGTCTACCATGGCGCCTGCTGAGGGAATGTAACCCTTACATCTTGTCTCTCTCTCTTAGTCTGATTGACAATTGTCTTTTATGTATGTAGTACAGACCTATGTTTTATTTATAATTTTTTTTCTGTTTGTCTATAAATGTTTCTCTCTCTCTGTGTGTGTTTTTAATTACTACAAACACTTTAAGATGGTTTCTGCTCAACTTCGTGTATAATCAACCAACTCTGAAATAATGAAATACTTAAATACATCATGTAATACCTACTCGATGAAAACGTATGGAACAGCTGATTTTTTATTTCATGATTCAAAGTTGATTCCTTGCCATACAAAAATGACACGACACGTTTTTATTCTCCCTTACCTTCTAAAAGTAGGCGCGGCGAACGACGTAAGCGTAGCCGCCAAGAAGAAAGCCGCCGCCATATAGAAGGAAGCGTCATAGTTCTTAGTCGCGTCATACACGGCGCCCGCGAGCGGCGAGCCCACTATGGCCGCGGCGCCGCGGAACAGGATCAGCAGCCCGAACGCGTTCGTCAGCTTGTCGAGACCCAGTAAGTCGACTAGGATGATGGACGTGAGGGAGATGTAGCCGGCTGTACGGGGAAAAAAGCGTTAATAAATTAATAAAATTTATTCTATTACACATTGGAAAACGTAAATAAAAAATATATTAAGATCGGATGTTGTTGGACGTAATTGGCTACTTGACAGTTTTCGAAAAAGTATTTAAAAAGTTACAAACGCTTATTTTATACCCCGTACAATATTTTCTTTCTCGAAAAACCTTTATTTAACAAAAAAAAACATATTTTTCTTTGTTGATTTCAAACTTCGTGCGAAAACGGTTGGTCACGTGACATTTTGCTCGGTGACGTCACATTTCAATAAATATAGAAACCTAACTTGAAACCTGACAGATAGTTTCTGTATACTTTGTGAAATGTGACGTCACAATCCGTCACATGAAGCTCAATCATGGCCGCCCGTGTTTCGGGTCTTGTAATCCACAGATAAAAAAACGCAAATTTATTTTGTAAAAATAAAATATTTACAATGTATCTTAATAAAAAAAAAACTATTGGATAATTATCGTTTAATCATAACCTACCATTTCCGACATATTTTATATTTTATTGTTACAACTGTCAAATAGCCAATTGTCGACATTGAATGGGCGCCTTTGGATTTCAAAGTTAAGTAAATAGTGTTGATTAAAGTCCACGGTAGTTTAATAATTGGAAGAGCGCCTGACCAGGATTGTCAGAAGGATGCTGCAGATTCGAATCCTGCTAGTGGATTTTTTTTCAATTTCGCAATTTGTAATTTGTTTGTAAATTATTTTTTTTTATAAAATTTAATGAATTATTTTTAGGTTGTGACGTATGGCTGGCTACTTACAAATGGCTATTCCGAAGGCAATCGCAACAGCAACATACGCCGCGTAAGTATTACAGAAAGGTGTCGCTGCCACAGATACCTGAAACAGATAAAAGAATCATGAACCTTGCTGACAAACATTTTTAACATTATTTCAAATTTTAGAAGCAAAATGATTTATTTATGTATCATCATTATCAGCCTATAAACGTCTCACTGCTAGACACAGGCCTTCCTGCATGGATAACAAACAGCACATTGGCAGATTGGGACATAACCCACCACGCTGGCCCAATGCGGGTTGGTACCTGGTTGGTAATGGTTTTACTTTTGTTGGTAGACTTTACGTTTATCAGGTGGCACGCTATTTTTCATTATAGAAACATGAAACGTCTCTAGGGCAGAATGCAACATATCTGTACTGTACAATCCTGTACTGTAATCTATATTAATAAAAATTAATTGACATAAATGTTTGTACGCGCATCAATTCAGGACGACTGCAGCATCTATCATTATTTATTTGTTGTGTTTGTAATTGTCAGGACCAGGTTTGTATGAATTTCGTTCGAAATTTCGTTCCGTTATACTGCGGCCAATATCTAAGAAAAATAATATTGGTCGCAGTATAACGGAACGGGGATTCACGCGGACGAAGTCGAGGGCGGCCCGCTAGTTTTACATAATATGTACTTGCTTTGAACATGCAGGATCATGTTTGTTTCTTTTTTTTATCTTTTTTTTTAAATATTTGTATATTGTATGTATGTACCCATAAAATATAAAATTTCTACAATAAAGTTTAAACCTTATGTTTTGGGTATAAGGATCAATATCGATTGGAGTTTGACGGTTTTGGATACGTTTAAACCTTATCTTTTGGGTATAAGGATCAATATCGATTGGAGTTTGACAGTTTTGGATAAGTTTAAACCTTATCTTTTGGGTATAAGGATCAATATCGATAGGAGTTTGACACTTTTGTATAGGTTTAAACCTTATCTTTTGAGTATAAGTATCATTATCAATTGGAGTTTGACAGTTTGGGTATAAGGATCAATATCGATTGGAGTTTGACAGTTTTGGATAAGTTTAAACCTAATTTTTTGGTATAAGGATCAATATCGATTGGAGCTTGACAGTTTTAGATAGGTTGATCTACAGGCGTGCGTACAACATGAATGCAATAAAGAACTTTGAACTTTGTAATGCGGATCAATGAAAATTCTAAATTAATACCATAAAGTTATTATACCTAGCGGAATAGAGCAACAAAAATGAGCTGTCAAACGAAACCGAAATATGATGGCATTTGTGTGTGTAAAGAATGCGTTCACTGATTTTACGTCATGACGCTTTTCACATTAACATCGATATCGATTATATTAATTACTAACAGTAATGTATTGATAGAACTAAAATAGGATGGAATGGGAAAATATCCAGAATTTCACGTAAAATCCGAAAAATTCACAAACCCCACATTCTCAGCGTGCTGATAAGTGCTGACAAACAGTAGCCAAAAACAGTTCTGTGACGTCGCATCACGCATCTCTTTTTATCCCACAGTGTTGTTGCTAGTGACATCCTGCTCGCCCAGCCCTTTGTTTCTCTATTCCGCTAGGT
Organism: Scoparia ambigualis; assembly: GCA_963921215.1. Lineage (NCBI taxonomy): Eukaryota > Metazoa > Arthropoda > Insecta > Lepidoptera > Crambidae > Scoparia > Scoparia ambigualis. Next base: position 22,242,856 of record OY992522.1, on the reverse strand, counting down.
ATAGTAACTTTATGATTAATACATACCGTGGCGACAACAAGGCAGATATTGTTGAGCAGCAACGAGTCCATCCAGGGGAAGTCGGCCACCCACCCGCACGCGATACGCCCGAACGTATTCGTGATGCCGATTATGGATAGCAGGAAGGATGCCTTCGACGCTTCCACACCCTAGAAACAAAATAATATCCATAAGGTTACATTAAAAAAAATAACTTAGGCAAATGAGGAAGGATTACCCCTAAAAAGATCGTACCATCTTTGAGGAAGGACTAGGAATTGTGAGGAGGTGAACGGGTGGGGGGAGACGGGCGTCCAGTACTTCCACTCACTGAACGAAACACAACAGCAACAATAGTGTCATTCTTTCACGCCGATATATCGTACGCATACAATTCAATGCATACAAATTTCAAATGTCTGGGAGGATTATCCTGGTAACATTTCTTTCGCTTCTGGTTGCATGGAAGTGAGATCATTTTTTTCTATCATTTACTACGCCGACGACCTCCTTGGTTGAGTGGTTTATACACCGGTTTTCATGGTGTCGCCATCTCTGAGGTCCCGGGTTCGATCCCCGGTCGGGTCAATTTAGAAATTATTGTTTTTCTAAATTGTCTCGGGTCTGGGTGTTTTCTATGTATAATAAGTATGTATTTTAAGTATGTTTATTCGTTGTCTAGTAACCATTTAACGAGTTTCTTCAAAGATAATTGGTGTGACTGTAGGAAAGTTTATATATTTTTTTTTACTACGCATTTTATTTAACAACAGGAATGGGAGTTAAATTAAAAAGAGATGTGTTGTAATAAAAACTCACGTTGAGCATAGCGGCATCCACAATGTACACGAAGGGCACATATAAGCCCGCCATGCCGAACACGTTCGACACGCCTATCAGCATGAACGCGGGGTCGCGCAGCAGCGACGTGTCCAGCATCGACGCCAGCGCGCCGCGGAACGACGCCGGCAGCGTCAGGCACGGGCACAGGGAGTACTCGGCTGACGGGGAATTTTAATAACCAATTATACAATCTGTCCCTGGAAGTAGTGATCTAACTTTAAGAGCTTGATCTATGGATAATTTTATCGATAAAACTACCTCAAATCAAGGGTCTGACCCGCCTCTCGTCAAATTACAAGAATTTAAGTTTATTATTTTTAGTATTGACCACTTCCTTAAAAAAAGCGATAACATGTGCACCTTGACACTGCTAAGCAACTGTTTGATATCATTCGATAGCTAACAAGATTAACTATTAAAAAAAGTAGCAAACATACACGGGCCTTATACATTTCGAGAGAGTAAGGATTGATTTAAGTAAAAAAACATGTAATTTTTTTACGTTTTCTTCAGTTATTTTAAAATATCATAAAAACAAGGTCATTAAAGTATGTTTTATTTGAACCGTATTACTAGTATTTTATCTATTATAAAAGACAAGGGTAAATTTGTTACTGTACGTCTATTAGTTCCGATGCTATCGTTGAACAAAGAGACCCCTTCACAGCGGTCGCGTAGCGCGGCTAGTCAGGTAGTCGGATTAGTTAATTTAATTAATAATTAATTAGTAAAGTTAATTAATAGTTAATTTAGTTAATTAATTACCCATAGATCATGCTCTTAAAGTTAGATTACAACTTCCCGGGACAGATTGTATAATAATCGCTCGATGGCGCAGCGGCTAGCGCGTTCGGCTTGCGATCTTGCTCGCTAAGCCTCCTTCTCAATGCCGGGTCACTGGATGGGTGACCAAATTAATAAAAAAACATCTCGAGCTCCTTCGTGCTTCGGAAGGCACGTTAAGCCGTTGGTCCCGGTTGTTGTCGTAAGATGACAGTCGTTAAAACCCACCAACCCGCATTGGGCCAGCGTGGTGGGTTATGGCCCAATATGACAATAGCACAATGTGTGCTATTGTCCACGTGGGAGGCCTGTGCCCAGTAATATAATTAAATATTTTATTTTATTCTAAATAATATATTACGCTCAAATAACATTACATATATTATTATTATTTCAGCCATGGTCCCACTGTAGGGCAAAGGGCTATTACATATACAAATAATTTTAATATTATTAGGTACATATATTATACTTCCCTTGGGTGTCGTAAAAGGCGACTAACGGACTAAAGACTGCACATGCATCCATCTATTACATCTATTTCTCTCGTACTGCGGCAGGTTGAGCACTGAGCCCGAGTAGATGTCCTATTCTACACAGTCATTTCAGATCCACCACCTACTAAAAAATACTCACGGTCCTGCCTCTCGAGATCGCCCGCCTGCCTGCTTTGAGGCAAGAGGCAAACTGAGCACAGAGTTCTGGTATCCTTGCAACGACTTCTGGCTCTGGTCCTGCGGCGAGCCGGAGTAGAAGATGTCCTATTTTACACACACACACACACATTCATTTCAGACCCACCACCTACTAAAAATACTTACGTTCTTGCCTCTCCAGATCGCCCGCCTGCCTGCTTTGCGGCAGGCTGAGTACAGAGTTCCGGTACCTTCTGGCGCTCTGGTACTGCGGCAGGTTGAGCTCTGAGCCCGAGTAGAAGATTTCCTATTCTACACACACATTCATTTAACAATCCTACCACCGTACTACTTACTACTATATACGAGAATACTCACGTTCTTGCCTCTCCAGATCGCCAGCTTGCCTGCTTGGCTGCAAACTGAGTACAGAGTTACGGTACCCTGGCAGCGACTCCTGGCTCTGGTACTGCGGCAGGTTGAGCACTGAGCCCGAGAAGATGTCCTATTCTACACATTCATTTACCAATCCTACCACCGTACAATGAGAATACTCACGTTCTTGCCTCTCCAGATCGCCCGCTTGCCTGCTTTGCTGCAAACTGAGTACAGAGTTACGGTACCCTTGCAGCGACTCCTAGCTCTGGTACTGCGGCAGATTGAGCACTGAGCCCGAGTAGAAGATGTCCTATTCTACACACGCATTCATTTACCAATCCTACCACCGTACAATGAGAATACTCACGTTCTTGCCTCTCCAGATCACCCGTCTGCCTACTTTGCGGCAGACTGAGCACAGAGTTCCGGTACCCTTGCAGCGACTTCTGGCTCTGGTACTGCGGCAGGTTGACGACTGAGCCCGAGTAGAAGATGTCTTTGCGAGACATGGGGCGGACCATGCGCGATGGCTCTTTGGGGCCCGATACCGACAGCTTGGATGTGTACATTATGCTTTCGGTGTCACCCTGTTGTAGAAATTATACAATGTTATATTGTTTAACCCATCAACCCGCATTGGGCCAACATGGTGGGTTATAGCTCAATCTACCCATGTGGGAAGAAGAAGTAATCTTCTTCTCTTCTACCTCTCCTAATGGAGAGGCTATATCCAGCAGTAGACTGCACGGACTGATTATTTCGGTGAATCTCTGTTAATTCAATACAATTACCGTAATGCAACAAGTTTAAGAGTATAATGGCTAACTGCAAAAAAGTTGACAATCATCTTTGATGATCAAATTAGCAACTTTAAAGAATCACATGCAAAAACCGTTAGATTGATTCCGTTTAACCGTTTAATCGCCATCCACTTTGTTACTGACAAAAGCTTTATTCACAGGTAAAAGCGTTAACTTCCATGTTGAAAATGTATTTTCACAACAAAACAAATATATGCTGTAAACAGCATACAGATATGGAGTTATGCCAAGTTGTTAAACCATTATGCCACTTGGCACGACGAATGTTAAAAAGTTCAAGGTGCCTGCTATCTAGCATTTGCTTGGACACGTAACTTTCGTAAAAGTACAAATAAAAATAAAAAGAAATCGTAAAAAAATAAACCATTTTAAAATTATATTTTAAATTAAAAAAACAGCTTGTCTACCAACATACCTACTACTATAGTCCGTTCAATATAGCTTGATACCTGTGACAGATATCATCAAAAACGACGGCGTGACTTTGTAAAAGCGTATGAATATATTTGACTACATTTAAATAATATTATTTTGTATAATCCATCACTTAACATACTACAATGATTTTTTGTGATTATTTATTATACGTTAGATTAGGTTTTATCCCAATAAACTCATATATCACACATTTATCACAATTTTTAAACATTTACAATAAAAAACGTACTCCTTCACAAGGTCATTCCAATACAAAAAAATACTTGTGTTGGGATAGTAAATCAATTTAAGTTCAATTGATATTCAATTACCAATCGTTGACTTTAATTTTCTATTTATAATTCTAGCTGTATTAATTGATTTGTTAGTCTTTACTTATTTTCCTTGAGCATAATGACAATTATATTGAAGTTAAAATTTTTTTAAAGTTATTGTATTAGCACATTATTGAAGTATATTAGGCTAAATTGAAATCGATAAATTCGGTCACATTTAGATGTTCACTTTGTTTTATTTAGATGTTCACTTTGTTTTATTTAATTGGAAATGAACTTCGTTCTACTGCATCTGTGACGGGTTGGGTGGGGGTGGGCGGGAGCCAATTTGTTTTGATACAAGTGCCTTAGTTGTGCAAGAACTGATTTGGGCTCAAGTCAAAGGTTTGTACTCGTACTAAATTTCTTCCATTTTCTTTACAAGTGGTCGAGTGGTCAGCGGTCCTGACTGCGCAACCAACGGTCCCGGGTTTGAATCCCGGTAGGGGTAAATTTATGTGTGGTGAGCACGAGCATTTGTGTTCCGAATACCGAATCATGGATGTTTATTAGTATTTACTTATGTTTATCCGTTATTCGTTCACCATAGTTCGGGCTATGCTTGTTTGGTGCTGAATGATTGGTGTGACAGTTGTGAAATTTATTATTATTATTTATAACTTCATAGAATTTTCTTTGTGTAGAGTTGACAACAGTTGCAGGTAATGAATGATGTAATACATGTAGGTCTGTATAGCTAATAAAAATTACGATAGTTATATTGTTTAGGTCAAGCGGCTCGACATAACACCCAGCCGCCTTATACAGCAAATGAAATGCTAACATTACTACATGATGCATGTGAACATGTTACCCCTGATGATTGGAAAAAAGTGGTTTATAAAATTAAAGGTAAATTTGAGCGTGTAGTAAAATTTGACAAGGACTGTTCTAGTGACTCAATAATTACTGTGATGATTTACATTGAGCACCAACACATTATTAAAAATTTGTTGATTTTTAATTCAAAATCTATTAAAGTATTTTTATTTACGTATTAATTATGTATTTCTAAAACTAAGTGATCTAAATAGCATCCAAAATGATAATTTGAAGCAAAAAACGATTAACGACAGATAATGATATTCAATTGATAACATCAATGATCATTTGATTTAATTACGTCTGTAATGTCTCAACCCTAGGCATGACCATTTGACACCTGTCACAGGAATCAAGCTATATTGAACAGACTATAGTAATATTATTACTGCGAACAGAGGTTCTCAACGTTTTTTGTGTTGCAAAGATATTTCTTACTTACGTAACTTACATTTTGGAGTGTCGATTTATTTGTTTTCACATGGACTCAATTAAATCAAGTTTATTTTTTTAGATAAGTACAACTGACATGAACAACGATTAAAAGTACTTACATCGCCGTTTCGGTTCATAGAGGTTTTGGACGAGGCTTTGATAGCAGCTAAGGACGGTTTAAATCTGTAATAGGAAATTTTTGTATGAATTTTAAGTAATTATTTTTTAAGTTATTTTTTTTTATATTCAAATTGCTTTAAACTAATAGCCATATTTACTAAACATGCTTACATTGAACATTAATATATATTGTCTTATACAGGTCGAATATAGACAGCACTACGTACGCCATACAAGGGAATATAATTTTATTTACAGTTAAGTTTTAAATGTTACAAAAATGATGCAGCACATTTATTTCTATCCCACTCGCGCGACAAACGTGCTATTGCGGATGTAAGATAAACGTACAGATTTCATATTTTTATTTCGTATTTTTAGCACATCATTTTGATTTGTTGCTTCGTACAATGTACGACCACAACATGTTACCGGAAATAGTTGCTATTCATATACAATTTATACGGAATACTTGAACGTGAGACAATTAAGTTCTGTAATCTCAGGAAGGTTAACAAACACAATACAAATCTATCACCAGGCACAAACAGTCACTAAGTAAAAACAAAGTAGTGTAAGTAACACATTCTTTATTAAGTGAAATACCATTTTAAAGTGTATCCTGTGTAACGAAAACGTTACAAAAACGACATAGATTCCATCACCGATAACTGCCAAACACAACCATACCCGTTGGAGACTCAAGCTGATTCTCTAACATCCGAAATTGATAATCTATCTATCTGTTGTTTCGCCTACTAAAGGCAATTTTTTTTACTTTGGCGTTATTCTGATTATGTCAAATCACTGTACCTATAAATATAACAGTGCCGCGTAGCGGTGAAAGAATACAACCACCACCAGCTCTCTTCCCTTGGTTGAAGTAAAAGGCGACTAACGGACTAAAGACTGCACATACATTCAACAGCATAGAGCAGCGATGGGCTCCTGTCACGCTGAGCACATGTGCAGTAGCTATTTGGTAAAAAGTGGACTATTTTAGAGGACTGCTTTTGCGGTCCTCATTGCTTTGTCTTTAACCCTTCGGGGATAATAGTCGTGATTATATATTATGTTATAAATATTACTATAGTTCATCTGGTGATAATTATAGGTACAGGTTACAGTACATCATAGATAAATCGATTACAAATTTCAGGCGCAGAAACCAAATCCATTGCAGACAACACGATGCCCGCACCATGCATTACATTACCACCGATAATACACCCCCAAGCTGCAATATAAAAGTTTCCTACTACCTATCGGCGGCTGACCTATCTCCGGTGGACTGCTTCCTCTGGCGGTCGAAGAATGGCACCGAGCCATTCTTGGGCAGCCCCGGCGCTTGCGAGCTGAAGGCGGGGGATGAAACGTTTCGGGATAACTGTTGCTGCACCGACGGGGGAATCGCCGAGCCGTTTTCATTCTGTAAACAGATTGAATCATTCGCGTAATATTTGATATTTTCTGTGTTGATAACGCTCAATCAAATAAACTTTAATCGATTCTCGTCGTCGATTCCCACCTGAGGTAGTAAACTTTTTTCAACATTTCAATGTTTTAGAATGAATTATATTTTCAGTAAAAGTAAGTTAATACTTAGTCATTATTGCTTTATTTGGTATAATAAATTACATATTAGGTCCTTTATACACTGCTAATTTTTGTAGATGCAAACGAGCGTTTGTATCTATGCAGACCATTGGGGTTGTGCATTGAACAATGCTGCGTATCGCAACTGCAAAAAGTAACAGTCGTGTGTAAAGGGAAACGACTAGCGGCTGCATCGCGACCGTATCGCGTTTGCATCGCTGCATAAAGTCGCAGTATGTAAAGGGCCTTAATAGTACATCAGATGCCTTGTTTTTTGTATCTTCAATCGTGTCTCAGCGATCTGATGTTAATATTTAGACTAAGGTAAATATGACAGAATCAGGCCACTTAACAATGTAAAGTTAAACTCTAAACCTGTCTTTAATAAACGTTGATTAAAGTTACACTTAGGATTAAATTGTCGTTGTCTCTATCTGTTTTCTTCAACAAAAACAAGACAACGTCACTTTAACCCGAGATGTAATATTTGACCATTTTTATTAATAAGACGGTAATAGAGTTTCACCCAAGTTCTAACTACTCTTTGGAATGAAGTCTCTACTCTAGTACTAAAGGACGTTCACTTTCATAACGAACGAAGTGGCGTGGTAAAGCCATTATCAAGAGAGGCGCCCGCAAACCGCAACCGCACGCGCGGTTATACACATTTGCGTGCGAACACGTCTAGCTACCGTTTATACCACTAACATATAAACAAGCTCACTTTAAGCCTTTCTTCTCTAGGGTATGTTCGGAGTGGTAAACGGAGGAAGTCGAAATACACAAAACAGCCCCCTTACTCTCGAAACCGATCGCTATTGGATCGGATTGGTATTGTGAATTTTCGTATTTTTAAGTTATGACAACAGCGCTAATTTGGATTTATATTGGGTGAACTAAATGGCATTGAGTTTTGTACTTTTTTCACTCAATATCCACGTAATATGAACCCATATTAGCTCTGGTGTCGTAACTTATGAGTACGAAAATTCACATTATCAATCCGATCCAATAGCGATCGGTTTCAAGAGTAAGGGGCCAGATGAGGCGCAGGAACAAGCACATAACAGCTAAGCCTACCGTCATATCTTAGAGCAGTATTACTTTAATCTTAACAAGCGAATACAAATTTTGCATAGTAAGATTAAAGTAATACTGTTCTAAGAGGTGACAGTAGGCCCGCCATATGGATGTTGATGGTAAGGCTTATCAGTTCAGCCGTTTATACCACAAGCAGTAAGATTGACCTTCATTTCCATGCATTTTTGTCGTTGTTTTAAATTACAATAAGATTTACAAGCAGTGAACGGATCAGCAAGGGATCAAGTGATGGACGCCTCCACAGAACAGTTAAACCTTCTTTATCTATTCCGTGGACTCCTCCATTCACTCTCGCGGAAGGCTAGCATATAATGTCCAGAACAATCCTTGGCGGAGGTCTAAGGCATAATAAGGCAGATACAAAAGTAGTGATTTGCATAAAAATGTTACAGAGATTCGATATTTGTTTACACAGTATATTCGTATTTTCTTACGCCTTCGTTATTTTTCAAAATGGAAGCACTATGAAATTAAAATTATGTGTTGCTGGGATTATGAGCCTTACCTTCTTTTTCTCAGAGATCTCATCAGGCACTCTAGCCTCCGTGATAGTCGGCAGCGTAGGCACAGTGGGCACGCCCGGCATATTAGGCACGGTGGGCACTCTCGCCAACGCCTCGAGATTCAGCGACGAGTGCACACCTGGGTCTATGTTAAGAGGCGCCTGTAATAACAAAATTAAATGAAATTGCATTCTAACATGAGAATAATAAGTCATAAAATCCCATAAAACACGCTGTGAAATTCTATAGACTTTAACCATACGCAAGTCGATATTGCTTTATTACATAAAAAAACATCACATACATACAACACAAGACATAGGTACTACATAATGGTGAAGTCATCCTCTCATATAAATGTATTCTAACTACGGTAATAAACATACAAACTTTAGTTTGTATGTACTGTTAATGGTTTTAACAATTGCATCGCATTTGAAACACTGAACGGAACAATTTCGTTGTTGATCCATTTTGTTGTCATCCAGTAGAGAGCTATTTCGACATCGCAATTTCATTTTCGTATCTTTCTAGCTCAACATTATGTCTGAATCCCTAATGTGATGCACTGCATTGCGACCGCAATACAAAAACCTATGATTATGCAGACGACTTTGTAATGTGACTACGATGCGGCACATAACAATGCCTAACATTTAATTATACCTAAGCGCTTCGCTATTTAATATTCATTCCCACAATGTTATCAAAGGTATCTCACACTTTTGTTTTCGACAAACGAGCAGGTTACACACATTTTAAGGTACACATGCACAGCCTCACTCAGCTGTTAAATGATTTATGAATACATTTCTTAGTTACACAAAACACAACATACCACCAGAGATATATTTATTACTGATGCATTTTGTAAGTAGAATTAATGACCATTTGATGATATTATAATAAGAGTGACGTATGATGGTTAACCCGAATTATAACGATACGCAAGCCTTATATTATTTAATTTATAAAACGATACGGAATATACAGTAAAAGTATAACTTTTAAACCCGTTTATCATTGATTAGGTATTTGGTTTTCATAACAAAAGAGCATTAAAAACTCTTGCCATTTAGGGAGCTCGGACAATACCATACCTAAAAAGTATCAAAAAAACAATGACAATTTTAATAGCTTCAGTTACAAACTCGCATCACGTTCAATGATTAGAACCGGTCAAGTGCGAGACGGATTAACACCGTAAAGGGTTCTGTAGTTTAATTATTAATATTATATTATTTATTATTATTTAACTATTTAACAATAATCATGTTATTATTGGGATTGTGTTACTTGCTTACTTTTATTGGTTATGCATTTATTTAAAAAAACGAATTACATTATCTCTCTCTTTATTAACTATACTGCAATGCAAATTTATAAATTCCGTCGAAATTACCCCATATTGACCCATTATATTGCTCACAATATATAATTTTTGTACAGTATTATTAGCATATTAGCAATCTACATAGGTACGTTTTTAAAAAAATCTTTTTCTATCCATACAACTTTGTTTCATATTATGTTAGTGGTGGATATCAATTACTTGTCGAGAATTAAGTTACTCGTACTCAAACAGCCACACATTAATAAACAAAGCGGGTTTTCTGGATCACTATGTAACCCTAAAAACACAATACTACATAAAACATGACCACAACATACAACGATTACTAATAACCTTCGCTTTATCCCATATGAAGATTAAACGATTCATCATTCTATTTTCGTAACTGTGCTAATACGATTGAATGCTTTCAGTTTCAGGAATCACTATAATAATCGTGTCATATTTGAATTTGTCAACATATTATGAGTCTAACCCGGCGGGGATAAAGCATATTGTTGCCTGTTTTTATGTTGTCATACCTTCAGTCTTTTTTCCATGGTGCCATCGGGCAGTTGCACCATAAAATATGAGCCTCCTATTGATCCACGTTCCATTTGCAGTCTTTTCTCTTCAGCCATACGTTGCAGTAGGGGTTTTTCACCTGACGTCTGTAATATATGGGCAACTAGTTGAACTACCTACAGGGGAAAGCACCGACTACTATGGACTAGTAGAATTTAAAATTGTGGACAAGTAACAAATACAATGAACAAGATACTAAAATTAAGTTAATTTTATGTCATGTTATAATATTGTGTCGACTTCGTGAATAGAATATTCAATACCCGTCGTTATAATAGTGATGTAAAACCTATTTCTAACTAATAACTGAGTAGCTACACGTGCCAGTTTTACTATAGGGGCTAAATACTAATTATATATGATAGAGCCGTATTGTGGCTGATTATTCAAGTGATTTAGGAACAAACACTTTCAACTTGCATTTAAAGGAGACCAAAGAGTACAAACAACATCACAAAACAGCATCAGGCACACTATTTGTCATGTTGAATACATTTAAATAAGAAGAGTTACGGGGAAACGGAATGGAGTTATCCTTAAAGCAAAGTTGCCTAGCACGTGACTTCCTTCAGTGTACTTAAACAAGGACATAAACTCACTATAGATTCAATGTATGTTATGTAAGTCCTTTCCAACAACAACAAACTGTAAAATATTTTTCAAATAACTAGATATAATAAACACGATAATTATACACGCATGCACCATTACGGACAACACGACCACATTTAACCCCAACTGTCAACTTATCCACCCAAATGTATGGAGATATGATGAGACCCAAAGCATAGTATGTTCCCAATCTGTTATTCATAACATTCTCAGAAAAAAAGCACATCGACGAACTTACCTTGGGATAGACCAGCGGCCTCATGAGCGCGCCGAATACGGCACAGTTGAGGATCAAGCCGGCGAGCAGCAGGTTCGCGTTCTGCCACGACCCGAACTCTTTGAGCAGGATTGAGGCGAGGGGTGCGAAGCTGAACGTGCCCACCCCAGAGCCGCACACCGCTATACCGGTGGCGAGGGAGCGCCTCGTCTCGAAGTAGTAGCCCACCGCCACTACTGACGGCAGGTATATCATACCGAATCCAATGCCTGAAAGAATGACATTTCAAAATTATTACATAAAACACTGTTTTGTAAATTTTTTTTAAACACTGAATAGAGACGTCCTCAGGCGGGAATCGAACCACGCACCTTCCGCGTTCCGGGCGGCTGTCTTAACCACTTGGCTAACGAGGTCTGGTTTTCACCCCTCGAAATTTGTCAGTGCTTGATGTTTATGTTTTTTAGTCAACATTGCTTCATCAAATCGGTAACCTATCATAAATTCGAAACTTTCCTTTACGAATTTCAATTGTTCGAAAACGGTATGACTAAGTTTGAAATACCAGATCGTTGCTTTTACATAATATTGTTAATCCATAAACTTATCATACATACGTTTCATTTTCCAGAAAAATTATTAGCCGATTATCAAAATTACTTTTTTTCTTTTGAAAGATGTTTTGTTTACAATAAATTTAATATCTAGAAGTATTAAAATTCGAAGTAACTTTTCCTCTAAAATATCATACTCATACCCAGTTTTTTTTGTTTTTCATATATTCATATTATTAGGTGAATAATCTTAAATGTCTTAAAAAGTTAATACTTTATGTTTCCGGTAAGATTGTGTTTCAAAAATCAGTGACAGAAACGAATCGCGGCAAAACCGACTCCACGTAGTCTTGTCTGCCCTACGCTAGAGTGTAATTCAAGCCCGCTTGCTTGCATGCTTGGTTGCATGCTGCATGCTTGCTGCATACTTGCTGCATGCTTGGTTGCTTGCTGCTTGCTTGTTTGCATGCTGCATGCTTGCTTGCTTGCATGCATGCCGCAGCTTGCTTGCTTACATGCTGCATGCTTGCTTGCATGCTGCATGCTTGCTTGCGTGGTGCATGCTTGCTTCCATGCTGCATGCTTGTTTGCATGCTTAAACGTTACTACGATTACAAGTTGTTTGATGATATTATGGATTTCAATTATTTGAAATGTTGTATTTTAATAATATTGGAAACGTGTTTCTGGAAAATGAATCGTCTAGCAATAATAGCTTCGGCCAAACGTTGGGAGGGATTACAAAATATAGAGATTTTGAAAAAAATAACAATCGATAATAGCCATTTCAAAACTTTGTAAATTGTGTTTTCGGTAAAAAGAAAATTATGGAAAACAAAAAATTACAAAACGTTTTCGGCCAAATAAAATTCGTACAGGCAAATTTCGAATTTATGATAGGTAACCCATCAAATCTTTTTCACTTCTGAGATCCGAAAGAAATATTTTTACAAATATTTGAACATTCGGATAAGATGAAGCTGCGTTTATAGATTAATGTTTTTTATATATTTTAGCGTTTTATTGACGCTTAAATATACTTAAGTATGGTTGGTCTAGTGCTTGATGCTTATGTTTTTTTAGTCTTTACTTAAGTACATTTAAGCGTTAATAAAACGCTAAAATATATAAAAACCATTAAATTATACTGTGTTTTGTCAATCTGCCCATATATTACATATGTATCTAAGTATTACATGTATTCACGACTATTGTCCCCGAAGGGTTAGTCAAAGACCAGACAATGAGGACCACAAAAGCAGTCCACTACCACAATCGACGTTTTACCAAAGACATAACTGCACATGTGCTCAGCGTGACAGGACAGTCCATCGCCTCTCTATGCTGTTGGATGTATGTGCAGTTTTTGGTCCTATAGACTCCTTTTACGACACCCAAGAAAGAAATGGGGTGGTAGTACTGGTATAGAGTGTTTCATCAAAAAGTCCCTATGCCGTCATGTTGGTATTCCTGGTTGGTTACTGGAACAATACAGAAAAGCCAACATGGCGGCATAGGAACTATTTGATGAAACGCACTCTATTAGCACAGCACATAAAATTACCATCTGCTATACTCTGGACATTCATAAATGGATACTATCATATAATATTATGTGGCAGTAATCTTAGTATCTATCTACCCATATAGGAAGATACATAACGGACTTGCATGAATTATATTCCCACGACACGTGTGAGCTGTGTACTATATGATTATCATATGATACCTAAGTATAGACATTTCTTCTATGTTTTGTTGTAGGCAACTGAATAATTATTACCTACCTTTAGTGAGTTTGTGGGGTTTAACGACTGCCTTCATGCAAAAACAACCGGGACCATGCCTTCGGAAGCACATAGAAGCCCAAGATTTTAATTTGGTTACCTGGCGGGTGACCTCCGGCTTTGCGAAAATTGATATGCAAGATCGCAACCCAAAACGCGATAGGCGCTGCGCCATCGAGCGTATGATACTTAGTGTAATATTCTATTTATAAATTTGTAGGTATAGGTACCTACGTCTAGAACAGAAACATGAATATCTCACGGCTGGGCAGTTCTTCGTGCTTGAACGAGAGGAATAAACGCTAGCTGTTTGTTTATTATCCTTTAATAACGTCTTGAGGATTGAGGATACCGAATACAGTACCTACTAAAGATATAAAATATAGGTTTATTCTTATTTTTCTTTGTATTTTTTCAAATCATTGCGGCTATATTTAGCTTACAACGAATAATCCAAGGATAGTGAAACAAAGAATCAATACGAAAGTCGACATTAAGAGCCAATTGAGAAAATATCAAGAGCTCTTGAAACACGCGATGCAGCTTATTTTAAGTCTCACAAATAAACAGTATTGTCTCGAAGAAAACTCCAAGAATTCAATTGAGTAAAATTGTTTGGTCACGCTTTGTTTGGTACAGTACGTAAGTATTCGCATGCCGTATAACTACGGGTCGCATTAATTGGTTACATATCTTGAAAAACAAACGAATAGTATTTTCCTATCGCAATTTTTTCTAACAGTCTTAGTGATTGTTTATCAAGGGATGAAGGATGGTAGGGATATCCTCAGGACCACAGGTTATAAGACCAGTGGTAGAACCATGAGACAGTTAACATTTTCCCATAGCGCTGCTATAAACCGGCAGGCACGAAGAGTACAAAATGAAGGTCACGATTAGCAGTAAAGACAAACAGACTATTTTATATTAGGGCCTTTAATGTCGTAGTCTGAATACCCATACAAATGAGTAAAATATTTTCTAACGACGCACAACGCCAAATTAGAGGTTCCTTTGTGACTTTGTGGACCGCATCATGATGACAAAATTACGCGGTAAAGTCACCTAACCCGCTAATTTGTGACTGAAATTTCTACCGGGCTTCCTAATACACACTAATGGAAAGAGGAAGCGTCATCGTCATCCAGGCCGACTGACCTCGACATCAATCATAACATCATGAGCGAATGTTGAATACCATTGGTTCCGAGAACGGCTATATAATGCCTAATTGCTCGTGTCAATTGCGTTGTCGCATATTTTAGTTGTGATGTGACAGACAAATCATTTGCTTAGTTAGACAATGGATACTACGCGTATGATTTTTCACAAACTAGTCTAACATTTCTCACTCAAAATGTTCGTGTTTTTAGATTCCTTTTTAAACGATGATACAAAATGTGGTTTTTGATTTAAAGCTTATTTTTTACATTCGCTTTTTAATAGGATTTATTTAATAATTTTACAATTCGATGTGCCCGAAGAATAACGTCATATCTGCGAAACAACTATCTCACAGATATGAAATTATTCTTCGGGACCGTCGAATTGATAAGTTCTTGACCTTAATATAGTCTCACGTCACGATGATAGACACGATAAGGCGGCAGCGCAAGCAGCGCAAAAGGAAGCGCATTCTGCGCACTTCACTTGGAACCCCTAACTACTCCGATGAACAAGCTATCTTATATCTCTGTCGGAAAACTATTCAACCGCTGTTGCTATGCAGCGCCATAGTCAGTTAGATTGTAGCATAAGCGAATATACAAGATTCTGTTACTGCAATTAAAAAAAAATATGTCAAACGGTAGAGCAGCAAAAACATTACTTTGCAATAATAGCGAAATTCCTGAGGTTAGCGATAAGTTAGTAAAAAAAATAACACTGTACACCAATTACTTCAGAAATGCAGATGAGATTCCTATAAGTAATGTTGTTTACAAAACGCACAGAAAGCCGATCTCCTAGTTACACTTGCACTATTATGTATTCTGTGGTTACACGAATAAGGGACGTATCAAAAAACGCTGAAGGAAAATTGAAATACCTACTGAAATGAAGCTCCATAATTAATAATCGTAATATGATACGCAGTGAGTCACCCTGATGTCGGCCCACAAATCGGTACTTGAAACCGCACAAAGGAACATATGGGCTGTTTTGTTGCGAAAAGGTCGTCGGCACTTATTTGAATGCAATGCGTCACTTTCCGGCATATATACCCATTTATAATTAAACATTTAACAGTCAATTTACAAACAATGATTAAATAGACCACTTGGTCGATTTAAGCTAATGTTTAGTTAGCTAATCAATGCAACAAAACACTTTTACTTTCTGAAAGAACAGAATACCGATTCTATTTTTGTTTGTAATCGAAGGGTTTAAACTTAATAATAAAAAGGCATTGATTTTGTAGATAATTGCTATTTTAAAACTGCAAAGGATTCATCGTCTGCAGCGCAAGACTGTTATAATAAAGTACCCTAGTAACATTATTACAAATACCGGATTAAGGCACCAAATAATCATTTGCTCAGATCTTGAGAGTCCCTCCATTGCTCGGAGCAAGCAAGCAATTGAAATGGGTTGATTTTTTATTGACCTACATCGGGAGTGTGCTTTACGATAACCGAGCGAATATGACCTACTTTTGAAGACGATTTCTGCAAAATTTGTCAGGTAGACTGAACACGAATTAGAAATCATTAAAACAAAGTTTGATTACATTCAGAGTTGCGCAGAGGAAAGCGAGCGAGCGAGCTAAGTTCGGAATCAAGATATACGGGGGGCGTTCAATAAGTTCTTGGTATTAACCTGATTTACTATTATGGCGGCTTATTTTATAATTAATTTAGGTAATGAAACTCTTTGGGGGTATAAATAAAAAAGTCATTAGTTAATATGTAACTGTCAGTTATGCGTTTGCTTTGAATGATTCAACAATCTTACACAAAATTGAATCGGGCGGTGATTAAATTCCTTTCCAAACAAGGAAAGAGTCAGAAAAGTATACACGAAGGTCATTGTCGACAATCCAGAAGTGGTCAAGTGAATTTAAAAGAGGTAGAGAGATCATTGAAGACGACCCACGCCCTGGATGACCAATTGATGGCACTACGCAATAAAACGTGGAACTGGTCAAAAAATTTGTATTGAAAGATGTTCGAATAAGGGTTAAAATGTTGGCAGCGCGATAACCAAGCTATCCGTTGGTACTATACACTATATTCTCCATGACCACCTCAACCTGTTCAAAGTTAGTGCAAGATGAGTCCCACGAATGCTTACAGCTATACAAAAATTCACAGATTGCGCAGTCCCCGCAAGAATCGGCGCATTGAAAATGAATACAAAAATTTATAAAAAAAATATATTTTATTTTGAATAACACATTACAAGTTTAATACCTAATAAGAATTTTTATTGAGATATACTTCCCTAAAACTACACAACTACATTACGTAGAAGTCGAATTATAACACTGCACAACACAGAGAATAACATTTTCTTTTCTTTTCAATTCCAAATCTAAAGGGAACACCTTACAGGTCACAATTATTATCCGCCTTTCAAATTTTTTTTGCCATTTTGTAGCAGAACTAATACCCTAAGACCCTTTTTCCTTAAGTCAGTTTTATTTCCGAAATATTTACAATTTAGTAAACAAACCCCTCAAAAAACCCGATTTTTTTTAAATTCCATAAAAAGCTACCACCCATTTTTCTAATTCAAACGCTCACACGTGTCTCGATAAATTCCTTAACACTTGGTACCTACTATCCCATCTCCATCCTCTCAAAATCCTCGGAGCTATGGCCAAAATATGTCTCAGGCGCAATCGCCTGTCAGATGTCAATACATCTGATAACCACTCAGAATAATAATTATTCTATGGATAACCATTATCCATGGTAATACAAGCATGTGTCGAGTGTTGTAAGGAGTTTTGAGAGCTCTGTGGCGAAGATCTGTCGAGTATTTTTGACCGAATTGTAACCAACTGGTGATGAAACGTGGGTTCATCATTATGATCCTGAGAGTAAACAAGAGTCCATGCAATGGATTAACAAGGGTACAGAGCCCCCTAAGAAGTTCAAAGTAACACAATCTGCCGGAAAAATCATAACCACAATTTTTTGGGATTTTTTTAAGGTATTGAAAAGCTTATTTACCGAACTAATAAATGAATAGCTATTAAGGGTGACTATACAGAAAAATAAAAAATCTACTTGATAAATATGTCTTTCTTTTATGGTAATACCGAGAACTTATTGAACGCCCCTCGTACCAGTGTTAATTAATGGAATAAAAAGCCAGGCTTAAGACAAACATGGTTTAATAATTGCAGACTATAGTTTTAGAATGGATACCAGATAACCACGAAATATCCTAGCAAGGTAACAGCTAGCGGATAATGATAATAATAAAATAAACAATACATTTCAACATATATTTCAGTTTCATTCATCTCCTATGCATCTAGGCTTATGGCAGGAGTTCGCCACATCTTTTCATTACTAAGCTTATCCAAAATGGAAGCCCTAAATGCAATGGTTTAAGATGTGGTTATTCCTTGCGGTTTTTAATAAAAAGGCAGCCCGTCGAGTTTATCCGTATAAATTACAACACCATTAGTATTCCCAAACTACAACAAAGGAATTATTGGCAATATTTTTAAAAAGAATTACCAATTTCTTCTCCGAAACGAAGTGTGATAAAACAACAAGCGGAAAGAACCTAAATTAAATATAGAGACAAAACCATATTCCTAAAGATGACACATCTTTAAGCTTTTGGCAAGCAAAACGTAAAGATTAGCAGCTCAGTAAAATGTACTCGTTTGACTAATTCGGTAACACATGACGAGCTATCTCAAACTAAACAAATATACTTACTTCTATTTATAGAAAAGCAAATGATTATCATTTAGGGCCTAGCACAGCTACAAGAATTTATTGTCGTAACACATAAAAAGTTGTTACATATTGTATTAATTATTATTCCCCAAGTACATTTTATAAGATTGTAGTATTTAGATTCGACAACGTGTGCGGTAATTTATTTAGTGAAATATGCAAAAATGTTATAAAGACTCAAAACTCAGAACCAGTGGTTCGGGATTCAATTTACAATGGAAGTTTTTGTATAGACTTAATCTAGGACAGCCACTATTTTATCTACGTCTGTCGCTAAAAGTACAATATTAGTAGCATTATTGGGTTCCAACAATAAATTGAGATAAGGTAACGAGTTCCTCAATGGCGGTGATTATGGGTGAAGTTCGTCACCATTCGTCGTCATCGTCACTTACCTACCCCAAGGTGATGTGAAGGCCGAGTGTTTCACACTTGAGGAATTAAAACTAAACACAATATTCTAGTAACTTCGAAATATTCAAAATGGCGAGGTCGGATACCTTCCAAATCGTCTCGGCATTGTTGTTTGATGATCTAACATTGCCAATAGGTATCACTCATCAAATGTGCTAAATACGCACTAATGACAAAAACAACGAAATTACAGACAGCATCAACAGGAAACTGCTTGTCAGCAAAACCAATTTAAATACGCTACCTACTGAATAAAGATACTTCAAAACTTTTAGGTTAGATTTGACTTGATTTTGCAGTCATGATTTTTGGTCGACAGACGTTAAATAATTGTATCAACACAATTACTGAAATCGTCTATTTATTCAGGATGTTAGAAACACAAAAAAGGGTAGCAAGTGATAAAGTTTTTGAGTAAATGGCAAGAGAATATTCAAATTTACAAATTTAAGTTTAGTTCAAAAAACATAATCTATCGAATAGATAACTAAAAGATATTTTATAACTAAAGTATTTTAATGTACTACAACTGAAATGTGATGTGATGTTGATGGCATAAATAGTAGGTCAATGGTTGCTGTGACTGTGACCACATTAGTAATAGGCCGGAGTCAATTCATTAAATATTGTTCCATCGTATAATTAGACCTTGTGCAATACCCTTGCGCGGTTCTACGCATGGTGCAACAGTTAATGGAGTCTTATAAGTGTAGTATGCAAGAGTGGTGCCACTGTGACTGCAGCTACTGGCAACAAGCCAAACTGTTTCCGTGACCTTCTGCTCAGCTTCATTTGATAACAGAAGTTTTATACTTACTTGATAATTACTAATTAGTACTTAGGCACAAAAAAAATGTTAATAAGAAAAAAAAAATTGATAAGGCTCCCAGCGATGTAGGTGACGACAAACAAAACATATTGTTGCATGTATACAGATTTCATACAGCAAATTTTGAGACAAAGCGCTTTGTTAAGGTACCTACTGACAGAGATGTAAACAAGGTGAAAAGTCTTTTGACTGCGCAAGAAGCGTTAAAAGCTACAGATATTTCGACACGACGTCGGACGACATTAAACACAAAAACATAAAAAACAAGTACAATACACAGTAACAATTTGGCGGTCTTATCGCTATAAAGGGATTTCTTCCAGAGAACCAGTCGGATGGAGAGAGCTTAAACACTTTAAAATTGGAGGTGCAAACATGTCAAAGGTTTTCAATAACTTTTTAATTAACACAAAAAAAAACTCAACAAACAAGCAAACAAACAAACATACATACATACATAATACATAGTGTATAATGCAATATATACATATACAAAACTTATACATAATAGTCTCAGGTAGGGTTATTGTTGTTTGTTTACTGTTATTGTAAAACAAAACTTAGAGGGTTTACGCATGTCGGTTTCCCATACAAACTTCCAAGTCGATATTTTTAAAAACCATTTAGCCAATTTTGATGAAACTTTGCAAGCTAAAGTAGAACACAGGGATCTAAATAGTTTGTTGAAAACATTTAAAAAAAAACGTATATTTAGCTGAGTTATTGCGATTTAAAGTTCACTATAGAAAGTTTTTTACTACTATTTTGATCCCTGTATATTACTTTAGCGTGCAAAGTTTCATTAAAATTGGCTTGGTGGTTTTTAAAAAATTAGAATTGAAAATTTGTATGGGAAACCGAAATGCGCAAAAAAACTGATGTTAACTGTCTTTACTAGCTAAATGGGTCAGCATCTGTTTCAAATCAGGTTAATTACACCACGTTTTGGAGTAAGAGGGTTAGAGTTTAATTTTAAGCTTTAATCCTGATAAGTCCCATAATTTAATTACAATGTTCAGTTAACAGCATTCAATGAACCATTGTTTGGTCTAATATATATTGAAATTGGCCGGACAAAGGTAAATTCCGAGAACGAGTGGGGTTTTCCACTGCAATCGGTGTAATTGCGAGAAGGGCTCATCGCCCTCCCGCTACAGGGCGTCATGTGTCGTTTTGTGCCTATGCCTAGCGTGTGCTACTATGGCATACTGCCAATTACACGCGATTTGTTGCTATAGTTGCAAAGTTTACGATGAACAAAGAACAACGATTAAAAACAGATTTTCTTCGCTTTTAGACTTAAACACGAAAAATTTTTATTTGTAATAAAATAACATTAAATAAAATTACTGATAAATACTGTTGCACTGAACATTGACCTAAATATCTGAATATTGATGAACCTAAATACGTAAAGATTATACAGGGCTGACCTCTTAGCCAGTAAATCTGCAACTACATATATTGGAAAACCATTCATTCATAAGTTCACATTTTATCGCTACAAATATAACATCCAGACAATTTGTTTTTAAAATAATATGCGCCACGTAATGAAAGTAAATATTGGATTCGGCCACCCACTCTTAGTTAAGCTAAGCACACCCGTTTGCTAAGTGAAATGAGTAAAAACCAAGGAAAAATCACGATCTAATAATACCACTTTGCCAAGATAATCTATCTTAGCACCTTCTACTGACAACATGAGATCGAGACAAAACCAACAAACGGCGATATCACAATACATTGTAATCCGTTATCTAATAGATTATAATCAAAACCACCCAAGGCGGGGACGAGAAGCAACATTGGTGCCAATGTGCCAAGGCCACCGGCAGCGTGGTTCATATACATAATTCTCACATTCGTTCACGATATGGCTCCTTCGAATAGTTTATTGGCTACGGTTTTACTATAAACACCACATATTTTCGTTTCAACATAACATAATACATTTTCAACTCATTTGTTTTCGTTTTGTTAAGCTATTTAAGCAATGATTTATTTATTTTAAAAAAGTTAAGTGTCTTGTGCAGAAAAACTCTGCTTGGACTATCAATCTAAATAAATTATCAAGAGCTCAGGGACACAAAATATTTTGTCGGGAAGTTAATGAGATAAAATCGTATCAGAGAGTAATCTTGTTCACACGTCTGAATGACTGGTTCTTATACCAAAATTCACATATAAAAACTTTAGTAGAGAAAATTTTATATGGCGCGTGCGGAGCTAGTGACTCAGAAACACAGACAATTGTCTGTGCTCAGAAACAACTGATATTAAATTAGTAATTAACATCCAGTTCGAGTTTCCAAGAGACAAAAGTACGAAGTAAGCTTTACTTGCTTTAGGGTCTCAAGCGGATCCAGAAATATAGGTCTCCGGCAAAACTATAAAGAATTGAAGCTTTAGTATTCCGTCAGGTAAATAAAAGACAATGTAGTTAGCCAGTACTCCTAGATTAATGAATACAAGTTTAGATGATCGAAGAATACAAGCCACAATATTCCGTTCTAGAAGTTAAGTTCACTCAAAACGAGTAGCTAATCTTGCCCACATTCGATTGGAACAAGCCTTCACAAGTGTATTGTTATTTTCAATGTCAGGACAAATTAGTGGCATAGTTTTCGCCTGGACTCACGCCAGTAACGATACTATAATCATCTGCGAGTACTTCGATAATTTATAAACTATACATAAATATTGATTTGGTAATACTAAAGTAAGTGATATAGTGTCTATTTTGTACATTGTGCTTTTATTTGTTTTGAAAATCGACATCACCAAGCATACATAGAATGCGGGTAATATTTTTTGAGAAAGCTCAAGATCTGAACTTCTTTTGGGCCTTTCATTGCACTTAAAAATTACAATACACAACTTGAGATTGTAACTCTAAATAATAGGTAAAGTTCTTTAGAAGCGACTGATAAAATAGTATTGTAGCTACCTATGCTTTAAAATAATACAAATTTAATCATATTACTGATTATTATCATAATTTAATCTATATTATGTTTGTGTGTCTTAGTAGAATATTTAATTTATCATTAAGCTGATAAAACCATGTACGAGTTAAGGGTAGATAGATACGGCTTTTCATGTGTACGAAGGCGCGGCCGGACCAGCATAAAATGTGTCAGAATATGACAGGACTTCATAGGACTAACATTACTAGAATTGTTTATTAGCTTAGCTGTCGTAATAGAAGACACAATAGAAATGTAATTGTTAGCAACCTGTAGGAGTCTTCGTGACAGACAAGAGGATAATAAATTGAACTTACCTCCTAACAATCCGTAGGTGATCATCATCACCGTGACACTCTTGCTGAATGTGGACAAAACGAACGCTGTGGCGGCCACCAGCGAGCCGGCGACGCACACCGCGCGACACCCGTACTTGTTGCATAGCGCCGAAACTATCGGTCCTGTGGAAAAAATTACACATTTAGACAACGTGAAGCTTGAGGAGCTCGATGGCGGGATATTCCTCGAAGCACCCATTTTGAAGCGCACCTAAACTATTCCTCCAAGCGCACCCAATGGGTGCGCTTCACAATAGGTAATTAAAATATTATATTTTTATTCCTCTAGAAGAAGAATTCTAGAGTGGAGGCCGCTATCTTCCTATCAAAACAGCAATATTTCTGTGTGTCGTTCTCAATAATGTGAAAAATAACTTTCACTTTTATATATTTAACAAAAACTGTCTGCATAACCTTTTAATTATTTTTGCATTTCATGCAAATCGGTGAAGCGATTTCATTCGTTTTTTTATCAGGTTTTATATTTCACTTTCCATTCCGCTGATGAGTCAGTCAATCACTACCTACCTAATACTACGTAGTGATTCTCCCCCTATGGAAATTGAGCAATTAACTGGCTGTGATGGCTCACTGAAGGCGAACGCATTTTTCCACCTATGTTTGAATTTCCATTGCATTCTTTTACTTTTTATTTTATCTTTTTACATGTATGACTTGCGTCAGTTTCGTGTTACTCAATGAAACGATGTCCGATATTGTGAATATGTCGAATAACGTGATTTTGCAACGTAGCGTATAAAACCATGTTATTTTAATTTTAATGCTACGAAGGTGAACTTCAGTTATAAGAATAATAATTTATAGTAATCGCTACTATATGCATATTTGGTCCGACGTCTTTCGAAATAACAAAATGAATTGCAACCTTTTATTTCTTTTATTATTTATATTATTTTGTGCAAGAAATAGCTACTTACTCACTTCTGTATACGTAGAATCAGATTTTTTTTAAAGTGATTGCTATTTTACACTTTTCCAAAAAGTAATTAAGTTAAGGCTTAAGTAACTAAAAGAGTAAGTATAAGTACTTACTACAAGCTGTCACAGACACCTCATTGAATCTCATTTTGTTAATTAACCTGCATACAAAATTGCAGTTACAAATTACCGTGTTTTAAATAAATAACATTCAACATTACCTTGTCCTGAATCTCAATTGAAAACGAGTATTTTATGTCAAGTAGGTATAGGTACCTAAAGCAGGATGCGTGACTATAATAGCAGGGTAATATAATATAATAGGTACCTACATACACCTACTTCAGAATAACTAATACCTAACTATTAATCTAATAAACGCACAATGTTGTTTGTTTTAACTTACTTTTTGATGACCTAACTAATAAGTAATTAAGTCAAAGGGCGCACTAATATTATTTCACTAATTATTCTATAGAGCATTATCTATCATAGTGGCTTCATGTCGCATGTGTCACTTTATTAATTACAGAAGAGAGAATAATTGTGACTAGGTACCTAGTACCTACTGTATAATTCAAAATTTAAATACATATGAAACTAGTTCAAGGGATACACGGCATCAGGTACTGTGGTCCAGCTAGAACAAGTTTTCTAGGACCTTTGTATTTTAACTTCTTTTTGAAAGGGAGCATAATATTAATTTCAGTCTGCATGAAAAACGTTGATAATTATGATAAGTTGGTACGTAAGTAACAGGATGAAGGTGTTAAGAATATAATATGCTAACTTGAGGTCCTTAGTCGAAGCTAGATATATTAGGTAGTTTAGGTACTAACTAAGACAATCACCAATTCATATCACCGACAGTTCATTGTGTCGGGTCTTGAGCATATTGATAAGAAATGCTTTCGCTATTATGTGCAAGCATAGAATAGTAAATATCCTATTTAATGTTGCATACGGCTTGTGTATGTAGAATTTGGTAAAAAATATTTTGACTCTATATATAGGATATTTAATTATAAGAGTAATATAACTTCTATCGTTCAATCTGTTCTCATTGAAACTATCTGATACTGATGTTAACTGTTCAGTCTGCAATAAAAAATATTTCATTTAACTATTATAACTATTATAAGTATCTATCTACTTAAAAAGGATTCAGGTAAAATGCGCACAATCTCAAGTGATGTCAATCGATATTTTAATCAGGTCGATTAGACTTTATACAGATAAATATTGAGTAAATCACGATAAAAACATAATTACGGTGTGTTTTTACAGAACCGAGTTACTAGGCGGCGCGGGCGAGAATACTTTGAGATTACGATATTGTCTGTTGACGCTTAGCAATACATCCAATCTTATCGCCTTACACACATAGGTACATTTTTAAAACTCTATGATTAGATTATAATGTACCTACTGGTCGATTCATAATTTCGAGCCTCCTACTGTTTTAAAGAAGCCGCGAAAGAATCGGTCACATTATTTATCGATCAATCGATAATTGTATAGACAGACGGCGCAAACGTTTAAAGTTATCATACTTAGGGTGGATTCGACCAAACTGGAATAAGGTCTTATACCTAGATTAAACGCCGAATTTGTATGGACTAATCTCGGAGTAAGTCTTATTCCAGTTTGGTCGAATCCACCCTTAGGCGCCTTTGTATTTCACTATTGTAGAACTAAATTATTATTACCAGAATGATAATGACTATTGTATTATTAGCAGCAATGATCTACAAACTTTTAATGCGAGATAAATTGTCTAATTATTGAGGAAACTCTTTCTAATAAGTACTTATAATTAATTACCTTAATAAATGTCTTTAAACTTTCCATACTAGGCTTTAAGACGCATAAATTCACTTATATAATCCTTTAAAATTTGATGAATCAATATCTAAGTAATGTAGATAAAATAGTTTAAAAATTTAATACAAGCTTTTACTGACTTGTTAGTTATAAAAAACATTACAATTTTAATAACTATTAAAAATTGTAATGTTTTATAAACTACTTTATGTTATTAAAAATACAATATTATAAAAAAAATATGAAGCTAATATCAAGTTTCAAAGGTGCATCCACGGTGTGTCACACCGATAAGCATGTCACAATGTCATTAACTCTCTTGCACATGGATACCTAATGAGCTCGTGTAAATAAAATGATCCACGATAGGAAAATTAGGAATGGATCACGTTGTACTGCCACTATAGTAGGCGATGATGAAACATGAGTCGTGTTATTTCAATAATAACATGCCATATAAACAGGAACATTTAACTTGAATGAAAGCTCACATTAATATTTCACTGATCTTGTCAATATACCTAGAAAATCTAGGTTAGTGGATTCCCACGTGAGCCAACATCAGCGTGTCGTTTCGTTGCGACACGGAACGAGACGGGACGCGCGTCAAAGAAATGCTATGAAGAAAGGGAGATATTTACTCAAAAGGTACTGCAGCTTCTCGTGTTTGAACGAAGTAAACTACATTTTGTAGCAGACATAGTTATAACTCAGATGAAAGCAACACAGTACCAACAGGGTTGATAGCTGAATTAACAACTGACACTTTAAAAAGTAGTGGCATGGCAACTATTTCAAGTTTCCAGAGCCAATCCGCAGCTACACATTCAATTGTTAGCAACTACCTAACTGTTTTCTGAGGTTTAACCACACACTCGTGGCACTTTTCTAACAAAAAAATTGGCGCAACTGTCAACGTCAAATTTGACAGAATCGAGCATAGACTATGCGATATTTTGCTATCACGATACATAAGATGTACCACAGAACCGAAATAATCAAACTTTTTCATACTAAAGTAGTCTGTAAGTCTATGAAAACACGGTACAAAGTCAAGTGTGTTTTGTAGGTCTCATGCGACCGCTTGGGGCCTGAGGGGTTTTAAAGCGAGCACTACACATTGAAATGAAACACTTTTTTACGGATTAACTCGCGTATAATTTATTATTTTCATAGTTTTTTTTTCAGGATAATATATAAAACTATGTAATAGTAAATTAAACGCGAGTTAATCCGTAAAAAAAGTGTTTAATTTCAACTACCTAACTCTTCGTGAAAGACAACGGTATAAAGAAACAAAAGGGCATCACTCACCCGCAGCTAAATAAACACCGGACAGCAGACTGCCGACCCACGCGACGGTGCCCTTCCCCTCTCCGAAATAAGTGACCAGCTCCGGGAGGAATATGCCGAAGGTGTACGCGATGCCGTCCACCACCAGGTTGCACATGAACGAGGCGAACACCACCACCCAACCATAGCCACCGTCGGGGGGCGGTGGTATGGCATAGTCGTAAGCCTCATCGTCGTCGTCTGCGGCGGCCCCTTCGGCCGTCAGACGCGCCGCTTCTTCGCATGAGGTTTCGCTTTCAGTCTGCAACAAAAAGTGTCCTGTTAGACATCGTAGGATCACAACACGCTACCATTGATGTTTTTGCACTTACGCTTGTAACGCTTAACCTCTAACAAGGGGCGAGTATGTGGGAAACCAGACATAATAGAAATTTAATTGTTAGTTACCGATATCGGTTTTGTCACAGTCCAAGACACATAGGATATTTTTTGTATGTACAACGTCTCCATCTTTAGCAAGGAAAGGAAGTCCTTGCCCTGTTGTGAGAAGACCAGGAGGCCTTATAGAGGCATAGTAGGAACTAAACGTCTACTAATATAATACTTCTCCGGCTTGTCCGTGTCTTAAAGATATTATTAAAATCATTTAAAAAATATATGGCAGTCTATTGTGTCAGTGTAGTAGGTAGTCACAGTAATATTACCGTGTGTGGTCTTCTCGAGGTCACCAATCTCTTCGTTTCTTTTTGTCCATAATAGATAAGCTTAAGCCTAGCAGTGGGACTTTGGGGCTTATGCATTCTGATGATTAATAAATGACTAGTAGAAAAAGAATAGAAGTCATAAACCATCATAATGTATTTCTAATAAGAGGGGAATGAGATAAGGTTATGGAAATGACAGACCTCCAGGAGGTCGCTTGACAGACAAGGGGCTAGCTCACATAATGTATGGGTGACACTGAAACGTATTTATTATTACCTTACGTTTTTTTACGTAACGATAAAAATCCTTGAGTTTTTTTTATCATATCTCCTTTTAGCAATTTTACTTTGCAAAGCAAACTATCTTTAGGTACTTTATCTGTTAGCATTATCACGGAAGCATAGGTGATCTGTTATGTATGAATATTTAAATCTTAACTTCAGGGTCGTTATCGTGAACGATAACAGAATATTACCTAATCTGGATTAGTTTGTATTTCATAATTTATATTCGGACTGTAACAAAGATACGAAAGATGAAGAGATGTTACCTCAGAATAAAATAGTAGTATAATGCCCAACAGTATGTAAGTGCAAAAAATCAGGTCGAAATCTGATTGACGTGAAAAAAGGGCAAACACGCTTTCGCATTAACAATAATAGTTTGTAGATTTGGGTTACTAGCTGTGCTCACGTTTCCGTTCGAGAAGATTCTCTTCTGTATCATGCCTCCCAATCATTCATCGCAAACTAGGTAGGTATGGTTTTACATAATTGTTGTTCATTTATTATTTGTCCTTCACTTTGATTCCCCTTTTGGGGCCTAAATGCCTTACTACTAAAACTAAGTCTTCTACAATGTGACCAATGGCACTATCCATTATTTAAAAAGTAAGCTCCGTATGTATACCTAGAGTAATATAAATTAATATGAGTTGTTACTGTTTTGATATCGCCATAACAACTGAATGGCTGGACAAGGGCATCATCAAAACAAATGGCTTAAAGTTAAATCATCATTAAATTTGTGTTCCCTTAAAAGAGCGTGACGTCACTTATTTATGATGCTCTCGTTACATGGCTTTTATTTTATAGGCGCTACCATAAATACTTTATGCTTTCAGTAACAATTTCCATATTTCCATCAAAATGTTTGGAGATTATTACTCTATTATGGCAAAGGTTAGTCGTAATTATTACATTAGTCTTGGGCATAATAACATTTATGACTCATCGTCATTCATCACTTAGTCATTCATTATATTAGGAAAGCAGATAAATAGCAGAGTATGTTACTAACGGTCAATAATAACAACAACATAAACCGTAATTTGTTATTTTTTACTACAAAAGGTAAATAAACAGATAAAATTACAACAGTAATAAAAAGGCGAGCAAAAATTACAAGAACTCATTACTTATTTAGAAAAATATAGGTATTATATTTATTTAAATTATAAAAACGAAATGCCTAATTAATTAATTACAAAGTTCATCTGCCAATGGACTGATTTAATGGTCATTGCCAAAGTCACATGTATCATTCATTACGAACACAAAGCATTGGTTCCGAGGCCGCGTGCGTTGTGTGAATATTAAATGAAATAAACATTAGACAGTACCGTATAATAGTACCTACCTACCTACTTATCTACTCTATAAATTATAACCCGACTTAATACCATGTTCTGTAGTCGCACTGTACTTTAATTAAGATCGGTTAACGATTAATTTAAATGCACCATTGAGGTCCGAGCTAAGAACATACTAGAACTATTTGAGATGTCAAGTCTTTTTAGTCATATTCAACTATAATTATGTTAGTACTCCAACATCCAATAGTTAAAAATAAATAGCTTATTTGTAAATTGATCAAGGAAATCAGTTTTTTTTTTATATTTACGAGGTTTATAATTCATTTTAGTTAATAATTTTAACTAATCCTATGGTTTTTGTTTTAATATTCAAGAGCTCATGGATTATATTGCGTTTCTTTATTTCCTTATGCATTGTTTATTAAGGTCAAAGATCTATCAACACAAACAAATTATACAATACTTAGATCCCTTTGTTCATATTGTGCATATTGTGGATATCATTTCATTATCGTCAGTTCTTTGTGTGGCGGTGTGTCAATTAAACTATATCAAACACCCGCTTTATCTAGGACTCTTGCAGCAAACGCAGCAAATAAGTATGATACTAAACAAGCGAAGCGAGTATGTATGTATTGTACCAACTTATGAATATATACTTTGATGTATGTAGCTAACTTTCTACCTATTAAATATATATCTTTTAAACGCGCCGCCACTGCGAAATCAGTCCTGTAATACTACACTACAACAAAGGTTTTTCTTTTTTTCTTAGTTTTTAAGTCGTGCCGCCGCCGTCGTTATTATATTATTGAAAATACTTTCTGTTTTTAATTAGGCACTTCCATACAAATAGATAGACATTCAAATGAAGAATTTGCAAACAAAGTAATAAATAAAATAAATTAAGTAAGTAATGTAATAAAGTATAAATGTAATAATTAAGTATTACTTAATTATTACATTTATACTATTTTTGATATCTATGAATTGGTGAATCAATCAAGGAAATCAGTTTTTTTTAATATTTAAATAAATAGATAGACGCTCAAATGAAGAATCAGCAAAACAAAGTAATTAATAAGTATGTACGAATACTAAAGGTAGGTAGATAATATAAAAAAGTAACACGACATGTGAAAAATAGAAAAGCGGTTTAAAATGAAAGCTAAAAATTGTGCCAAGATATACAATTATTAAAAATTACCGATAATGGATAATCTTATTTGTGTCACGGTCTTGATAAACAGTTAATCGGAAATTCTGAATCTTATCAATCTAGTAGCTATTATATAATATTGCAAATATGAATCAAAACATACTATTTAAAATAAAATATCTAAATAATAATTATAAGGAAGTGATAAATTTAACCGAATCAATACCTAATCAATTTGGATTGATTGCTTCGAATGATAGCTACAAATTGTGTTAACTAGATTTGGACGGAATGTACTCTTTTTAAAATAAATTTTACGTTTTGTGCAAATCTTAATTGGTCATTTAATATCAGTTAGGTAACAATCTTTATTTTTTTAAATATGTATCTAATCGACCATCGCATCGGTATGTTTAAACGATTAAAA
The DNA here is from genome assembly GCA_963921215.1 of Scoparia ambigualis. Taxonomy (NCBI): domain Eukaryota; kingdom Metazoa; phylum Arthropoda; class Insecta; order Lepidoptera; family Crambidae; genus Scoparia; species Scoparia ambigualis. The sequence goes on along the minus strand of OY992522.1, from coordinate 22,211,569 downwards.
AATAACTGGCATGGCAACTAATACAACAGGTGGTAAAACCACCGAATAAATATATTTAACTGTTCTATTAAATATCTATTCTTTCTTACGGATCCAAAACTGATTAAGAAACAAAGAAAAATTAACACAACAACAACGAATGTACAATAATTAAATTAACACAACAACAACGAATGTACAATAATTAAATTTATTAGAATTTAGTTGAAAAAGAAAGAAATAAGTAAGACAACCAGTGCGAAGAAAAAAAACGCGCGAAAGAAGCAAAACCAAAATTAACTGGGCACCAGCAACATATTAAGTACTAATTCGTTATTCTGTGCAAAAAGGAAAAAAACTTATACCTATTTTGCTAACGTTAAAACGCTATCGCTAAGCCAAAAGGCTTCCGCTCAGCACCAGTAGGGTGCGCTGAAGCACTGATATTCTACGTAGGCGTAAAAGCTCATGAATTCTGCGTTGAAATTCATGAATTCTGCGTAATAATGGCTTCAATATTAGCTTTATATCATACAAAATGGCAACATAACATACTTAGGGAATCTGTTTGTCTATAAAGTGTATGAAAATATACGATTATAACGACAAAAACTAGTACCTAGTAGTTATTATAAGTAGGGAATTTAAAAAAAGGCTGTCGTTATCCTCTCCCTTGTTCACAATTACCTTAGAAACAATATTAAGGCTAGGTGTTAGTGAAAAATTAAAATAACACGTTCTTAGAATTACTTTTTGAAGTAGTAAACAGTAAAATTAAAATCTGCGAAAATTATGAAATATTTTTGAGGCTTTATTCTATGAAATACACCCGATGGAAACACGATTTGATAAAGTTGGCTCGATAGAATAAATTCACAAAGTTGCATATGTTGGTGTCATACTATCTTATTTTCCGGGTTTTATTCTTAAAATAAGTGATTTGATATTATGAGTCATTTACTAAAATGAAGTTCATAGATAACTTGAGGAATTATAACCGATCGTTTTTTATATATTACATCTATCAATTTTTTAAAATATAAAACGTGATTATTCGCGGCTCTTCGCTGTTATACCCGTCCCTTACCGTCGTACCGTCGAGAGAGCGAGAGAGAAGCGCTCGAAATACCTCCCCTTAATATTGAATAGCTTTGAAAATATCACTGCGACCGGCACAGACGACCGTATCACAGTATAAATATAAGCTAATTTATACTGTGACCGTATCGTCCATTTGACCTTGCTAATGTTTATATCGTAAACAAAGCTGATGTTGTGATTTATAATGGTAAGTATACATAAAAACTACGTATAGATTCCTATAATAATCTTGCTTATAAAGCAAATGAACAATTTCCAAATTAATTATTTGTACGGTAAGCTTTATATCGGCATCGCTCTGAATCGAATTATACGGATGCTAGAAAAACGACATCGCCAGTAATGTACAATACAGGTTAAAAAATATTCGAATATGACTCAATACAAAACGAGATTGTGGGGTTCAGGAAACAATAACTTAGGTACTTGTTTACAAAGTATAATTGCATTTTTTACAGAAGCCTCGAACACTCTTAAGAATGCATAGGTACATAATAATATTAATACAAAATAACCTTCCCTCATTCCATTAAAGGCGGAAAATTTTGTAAGAACAAATAAGGAAGCCCTTGATGTTGACGAGACGGCGCCGTTTGAATTTTATAACAGAGTAGGTACTTTGATTTATTGCAGTGCATTCCTCGTTTCAATTAAAATTGCTAATGCATCGACCTTTTAAAACAAATTACGAGTATAAGGACTAAAGATTCCTCTAAGAATTCCGGAACACAAGTTAAGACAAGAAGGCTTTTATCATTTGGTTCAAGCAAATACTCAACTTACTAACAATTTGCTAACTTTTTGAGCTAAGCTCAAACTATCTACCGATCAGAACAGATGTACCTGTGGTTCTCCGACAATCCTAAATCCCTTACTACGGGTTGTTGAATTAACAGTCAACTTTCAAATGTTCTCTTTTGTAGCAATATTGTTAATTCCAGTCAATTCGCAGCACGTGTCCAGATATCTTGCCAAATGATACGATTAATTATTTCAAGATGTTAAAAGATAGACCCAGAGAGGGAACAAAAACACTTTTGTGGAATTTCTTCCAGGTTCTAATATAATGTAGTACCAACATATGACAAAGTGTAGTTTTAAAAAATAAACATGCCACCATGACAATAAATTCTAATAAATAATTTTAAGAATACCTGTGTAACTCAGTATCCGGTGCTCAGTCAAAGTATAAAAAATTCACGGACCAAAATAACGATGCATTCTTGGAAGAGAGTTACTAAATATTAACAAAGTGAATTGCAATTTCTTTATCGTGATTTGTTAAAGAGCGTTAAAGAAGCCAAAACAAAAAGCAAGCATTTTTAAAATCATTTTTGCAATGAAAAAAATCTATGCGTCCGGTAGTAGTAATGAGCAAAGCTACTGTTTATTCAAAAACTTCGCTGCTGATAATATATTTTTGCAGAAATGTGCATGACAAGGTTCTTTCAAATTATAATAAATCTAATAGTGGCAATTACATATTTTGTAAACAGAACAATTACATTACGAACATCAGCTAGGGCAAACGTGCGGAGCGTGCAATGCGAGCTTATTGCTGTACAAGACTAGAGGTGGTATAATTCCAAATAAGGACACTATTAAATTAATAATATTTCTTGCGGTTATCTCTTTGATATTATTTTAATCATATATACATGCTAATTCATATAATTTAATAATGTGACATGAGACTATTAAAAAGGTTCCGACGCGACGTTTCGATTATTTAGGAGTAGGACGGTTTTTAGATATGATCAAAGGTAGGACCGCAATAATTTTGAAACCTATCGACAGTTTAATTAAAGCGATATTTGTCAATGTCGGCCAGAGAGCGACGTGGATACTCACGCTCACGTGATACCGATTGTCGCTAATTGATTAGTACCGCACGCTAGTCGCATGCCACTTCCTTCGAATGTCATAGCTAAGTATTACAGAAATGTGCTGTGCCCACAGAAATATCTGTGGCGGTGCCTCAAATGATTTCCTAATAGTAGCAGAATTAATTTCATTTCATAGTGCTACTAGACAGGTACCTATATCAGAATTCTTTGTTGGTTTCCAGTGGTCTTTATAGCAGAAAATCCTTGGCAGATTTTCTAAAAGCTAGCTAATATCTACCAGTGATTATTCGCCGGACCCAAAGATTTTTCTTTTATCCCATCAGTTTTATAATGAAGTACTCAGAACTTTTCAGCCAGTTATTTATATGGTTAATTGTGTCACCAATTGTGACAATGAACAATGTCTAAAGCAGCGTTTCAAATTAATGTGAGTAAGTTTATCGAAAAACTACAAATACTACCACGTCTTTATTTTAATTTGTACGAAGGGTTTCGGAAAAGGAAACATCCGGCTTAATCCGTTGTGCTATATTTAACTTCTATCAATAAACTAGATTAAAATCCCACACATTTTATGGCATTGAGTAATGAATTGCGATTTTTCTCTTTATCAAAAGTTATTTAAATAGTAACAAACTAAATAGACAGTGTCACTAATTAAAGATATAATATTTAAAACTATATTATTTTAAATATCACTTACCATTATTTCAAAAACTTAAACTTTAATAAGTTCGTAAAACACAACACAGAGACGTAAACAACACAGCTACTTCAATTGTAAAATGGACTAGCTATGATAAGAAGCACACCAGCCGCCTTCACAATTTGATAAATTCATTATCTAAATCAACTAATGATAATGACGAAACAATATTTTTGTAACGAGCACTAATGACTACTGAGTTAAATAAAAAGTTTGTAGAAATAAATAAAATAATTATGTGTTCATTTTAATAGAAACATTGAATAATGATGAGCAACAGTCAGGTATGCAAAACTGGAAGTGAACAATTATAATGGATAAACTGGTAACCAACTAGGTGTCACAAGTGCTTGTTGTTTATTATACATGAACTACCTACATACCTACCTACTTTATATGAAAATCATATTGACGCAATGCTTTATCTAAGTATTATGTACTGATTATCTATCTATCTTCTATATAAAAAGAAAAACTGACTGCCTATCAACGCAGTACCCAAACTGCTGTGGTGGGACAAAAAATATGAAATTTTGCAAATTTTGATTAGAAAATTTTTGAAATTCGTTACAAAGAGTAGAGATTGTTGCAGAAAAGTTTGTTTGTGATTCAATTAGCATTTAAGCCCGCCCCTCCGTCGGTCGCTTTAGAAATGAAATAAACAAATCAAATTAGGAAAAAGTTTCCTTGGAAGAAAGAAAGTTTGTACGGAAGTCGCAAATTTTACAAAGTTCAACCTTCCCTATATCAATCTTATAAAGGTTTCTGAAAAACATAACGGTTAATAATATTATATCGCATTTTAATCGAAGTCACTATTTTAACTCATAAAAAGCAGTGTCATGGTTGAAGTACTCAGATACCCAAAGACTGCACATGTTGGCGTCATCATTGACCCCTCGCAGACAAAGTCGCGGGTAATAGATAGTCTTAACATAGATTATAGCTAGGTCATTCATGGACTGATGAACAGAACAGAAAAGTAAGTCTTCTGTTCCGTGAAATGATGCGGTTGCTGAATTTAATGTAAACTGCAAAAAAATGCGTGATGGATGTGTGAAAAATAGATGTTTGGCGAAATTCTATCCGCAAAGTCATACATAACCATACCATAGAATTAATAGAATATAATCAAGATGTATACTCGTACGGGGGATGGAAAATCATAAAAACGATAAATAAGGTAGGTAGGTATATTATTATTATCGTCTTTATTCAAACATATATCCTAAGAATTTTTTTACAATATTTTATATAAAAACATATTTACAATATAAAATATTATAAAAAACTTAACCTAGGCTGCCACCGGCAGCGGGGATAGAGAAAAGCTATCGGTGGTTAGGGCTGCAGAGTGAGGAACCTCCTGACAATACGTGCTGTGTCAAGGAGTACTGCTTATTATTATTTTAAGCCTATATTTTCCCACTGCTGGGCAAAGGCCTCCTTCCCCTCTTTCCACTTAAGATCTTTTATATAGGCACAATGCTACTCGTTTTCAAATAAAACCTCGTAATTCCTAGTAAAGAAACTAACTACTCATATTACACGAGTAACACGACGCACTTTGGATCAATGCCCAATGTTAACAGCATTGTCTATACATTGGTACTTACATAATATTAAGTATATAATGTGCAATCGATTGATAGTGTGCATGAAAACGGGCTATGATTTACTTTAATTTCAATTCTATTTTTTTACTAATATTATAAATGTAAAAGTGATGGATGTTAGATTGAAAATGGCATACATGTACTTATATATTTGTATCAAAGGTTTTTTCTTAGGGTCGAGTTTATGAACAACGCAACGTAACCCAGGATTCTTAATCATTTTGGTTATTTTGTAACAATAATTGTTTAAACAAGCCGCGTTTTTTGTGATCACCAGGAATTTTTAATCAGCCGTTTAGAACCAAATGGTTTTGAATGAATATGTCAAAAAAGATCGAATGGTATTAACATTTTTGTAAAGATGTCAGTGTATCAGCATACCCTTGCATAGAGCCAAACGACATCATAAAATGGTAGTATAGCATTATAATACTATGAAATAAAATCCCTGTTTAGTAAATGCCATGTCGATAGTGTAAACGTATTTGTTATTTAGCATCATTTCTACTGTCAATGTGTACTGAACTGTTGTGTCAGTCTCAGTAAATTAATCAAACAATTATTTTTTTCCAAATAATCGCGACTTCTTTAAAATGCAAGGAGAGCACGCAATCGTCCTCAAAGATTGAGAAGTCAAATCGTCTTTCATTTTTATAAGTATTGGGTACATATTTGACAATTTGATGACATGAAGCGGTAACCAATGTTTAATCAAAGCCACCTTCCATGTTTAAGCTAAACAGCCGATTCCTATTATATACTTAAACAATGTTTAATGCTTGGTGAACAGCAAAATATTGGTAAACAGCCGATTATGATGTAAACAAGTGTTTAAAACTTAAACATCTATTAGTGATTCGTAATATTTGATTAAACGCTCAAATAAACTCAAGTATTATGAAACGTTGAGGTAGACATTTTTTCAACGTTTCGTTATCTTTGAATCTATTGGTGAACTTAGGTCTTAAGGTTGGCTCGGTGTCACTGACAATCCCGTTTTAAAGCAGGCGTAGCCGCGAGCAGAAGCTAGTGTTTAATATTTCATTACTGAACGTGACCTTAGAGTTAGAAACTCACAGAATGCTGAGTGCGATTTTTATTCACAAAACGAATACCTCGTTTATTACGAGGGGGCCCTTAGTTAAATTAAATTAAAAATCATTTATATCGGGCACAGCCCATATAGTGTTAGTAACATTGAATTCTTATCCTACGTTAGTAAAAACACTCAATACTCAAATTTCAGATATTTAAAATTTAAAGGATTTACATTTAAAAAAATAATAATAAACAATAAAAAAAACAAAATAATCAAAATTTCAAAATTATTAAAACTCAAATTTATAATATTTCCATTAAAATAAAAACAATAATAAACAATTAAAATGAAATACCAAAAAATAATTTCTTTAAAAACATATGTATTAGTTAAAGAGTTAGGGTTACAATCGTGAAAGCTATGAAAAATTTAGAATGCCAGGTTCCTGGATGGATGAACAATATCTCCCTATGTACGCACCATGTGAGAAAGCCTAATCCCAACAGAGGAAAATTTACAGGCAGGTACATTTTCACACAAATAAAGATAAAACATGCTGTCAAAAGCAAAAAGATTGACATTATTCCATTTTATTACCAGGTTTTACACATGTAGAGCAAGCGTTCCTAGAATCGCCATCAAGCTTGCCAACTCTCTCAGGTATTACGAGGGGTGTTCAATAAAAAGTAATAATGGCATAAAAAATCCTTGAACGGCAAAAAAGTAAATACTGGCAGGTAAAGCCTTTTAATAAAATAAAAAAATAAAAATTATTGATTTTCTTTTCTTATTTTAAAAATTGAAGTCATTTGTTTCGTCGTGTCGGAGCTTGGTACGCAAAATTGATAAAATTGAAATTCGCGCCGTAATAAAATATCTCTGACTGAAAAAATTTACTACAGAGCAAGTAAATCTAGACTTGAAAGGAACATTAGGGGTTAATGCTACTCCGTATTCTACGGTTGCGCGGTAGTGTGCCGGGTTTAAGAGAGGAAGAACTTTAACTAAAGACGACCCGTGCTCGGGACGCCCTACGACGGCAGTTACCGAACAAATGGTAAAAAAGTTGTAAAAATTGTTTTGGTAGATCGTCGTGTTACTGTTCGTTTCGTAGCTGAGGAATTAAAGATTTCGATAGGAAGTATCCATAGTATTATACATGAACATTTGGACATGAAAAAAGAGCGCGCTGGGTGCCTAGAATGCTTACAGACGAGCATAAACAAACAAGACTGAAGATTTCTCAAATCAATTTGGAATTGTTACAACAAGATCCTGACCGATTTTTGGCTCTACGTGGCTCCACCATGATGATCCTGAAATGAACAACAGTCCATGAATTGGAAGAGGCCGTCATCTCCAACGCTTAAAAAATTTAAGGCAATTCCATTTGCCGGTAAGATAATGGCTCTCTTTTCTGGGACAGCCAGGGGGTGATAATGATTGAATACCTCAATCATGGAGCCACTATTACGGGGGCCTTATACCTACACAGAACAAATAAAAAAGTGCGTCAGGAAATACGCGAAAATCTCCACGGCAAACTTGCTAAAGTTGTGTTGTCTCACAAATATGGCAATGATGAGGAAGTGATCGCCGCCGTATTCATGATTTTTTAAGCGATAAAGATGAATATTTTTTCAAGAAAGGAATCTTAGGATTAGAAAAACGATATACCAAGTGTATAAACCTCAAAAGTGATATGTCAAAAAATAAAAAAACAATATTATAATATTACAAGCGGCCGCTCGCGTTTTCACCCGCGTGGTTCCCGTTCCCGTGGGAATATCGGGATAAAAGTATCCTATGTGTTAATCCAGGTTATAAACTATCTGTATGCCGAATTTTATCCAAATCCATTCAGTAGTTTTTACGTGAAAGAGTAACAAACATCCATCCATACGTTCCCGTGGGAATATCGGGATAAAAAGTATCCTATGTTTTATTCTAGGTTATAAACTATCTGCATGCCGAATTTCATCCAAATCCATTCAGTAGTTTTTACGTGAAAGAGTAACAAATATCCATACATACAAACTTTCGCGTTTATAATATTAGTAGGATATAAGTACTGCTTAACACTCATGTTATCACTTTTTATTGAACACCCCTCCCTAGTATGGCTGCGAAAAAGCATTTCACTCCTAATCTTTTAATCGATCTAATGATAATAATTAGCGTAAAAGGCAACATTCACGTTAAGAGAAATACATTGTCAATGTAATCCATTTGATTGTAAGAAGGTAAGTACTCTTAACTAATCCTAGTTTATCTAATAGATAAGTGCATCTTTAGTAATAAAATAAGATTATATTGTAAGGATTGCTGATAAGTGGTCTTTTAGTTTATTAACATTACACAGTATGTCTTTGTACTGGTATTTTATTTAAATGTAGACATCTTTTAGTACGTAAGCTCTCTGTCGGTTGCGACTTTAGCACTTAAATAGCGAGGTAATGGAAAATAGTGAAAAATACCCAAACAAAACACTAGCGGTGTTAGTATATTTCATTAGCTACACAATTAAATGCCAAGTCAATGGCACAAAACACTCGATCAATGCTTACCGATTGTTGGTACATTAATAATGAAATCCCTACGATTCTATTTCTAAGTACAGCAATGATATTAAGCCTTACCTTATGGAAATAAAGTCCATAATCTAACATATACAATAATTTACAATTTATTGAACCTTGAATGTCACGTCCTACACGAAGGTTTCCTAGTAGCCTTGGTCAGGACGGTCATTGTCAGAGGCTCTCGCAGTCAGACGCAGGCTTCCATTTTACGCTACAATAGTTATTAATATAAGTAGATCATTGTACTCACAGCGTCTGTTCAAAAGATATACATATCTCGGTACTAGTCGGACCTAACATTCAAACAAATCACGTGCCATGTCGGAAACTTTTTGATTCTCTTAATAGGTTTGTTAGTTAGCTTAAATCTACACAAGATTTAGCAATTGTTTCATTTCATTAAGCAGAAATCTCATTAATATCTATTCGTTAAATTACAACAATTTTAAAACACCTATTACCTATTTGTAGTAGATAGGTATATAATAATTATTATTATAATATAGAGAATCTAATCAGCCAAAATCAAATCATAAAAGCTGGCAAGCATCGAGTAGGGTCATAAAATAATGTCAAACTGGGAAGAACACCAGCCACCAGCGTTCAGGGACCCAAACCCAACATGAGTCGTTACCTTGTAACCAACATAAAATGAAAAGCGAGTTATCCTTGCTAAAATACAAGGTCCATTCATAAACAGTAATTAAATAAAACTCAGATGTCTAATACGCTGTGATAATAATGAGCTGTGTGGTGGCAGCTTATTATTAAAAGACTACTAACCAACTCATTTCTTCTGGTGCTTAGATTAAAACAAAAAGGGAAGATAACGGCATTAGCGTCTAGTAAGTGAGCCGCTAAAATTAGGCCTAAAGGCACAATTTCACTTCAGTCGGAATAGGTCGTTTACGTACTCGTCTGTTGCGAAGCGGCCTAGACGTCAATGCGTGTCAGTCTATATTTTGATTGACTACAAGTAGGCGCATGCCGTGTCTTCCCTTTTTGTTTTAATCTAAGTTCTGGTGTCGTAAAAAGCGACTAAAGACTGCACATACATTCCACAGCATAGAGCAACGATGGGGTCACCACCTTTTAAGCTGAGCAGTCGTTTTGTGGTGAAACGTGGACTGAGGTGTGGTAGTGGACTGCTTTTGCGGTCCTCATTGTCTAGTCTATGACAAACCATTTTGGTCGCTAGTGTATGTATGCCCAATACGGTCTTTTCTGTAGTTCGTAGTCTGGGTGATTATGAAGACCGTACTTATAAAAGAGTACGAAACAGATAAGCCAGCAAGCCGTCTAATGGTTAACGATGGTTATACATCTGCTGGAAATATCGTGGGCGATAGAGTAAGGAACGACATCGTGTTGCATACGCAAAGGATGAACAAACGCCTAGAACTACTGAACGGCTGAACGCAATAAAACTGAAAAAGCTGCAGTATTTTGGTCATAAAGTAAAATATCCTATAGCTCATACTTACTACATGGCAAAATTCGGGGTCAGAGAAGACCAGGTCGTGAGAAGACAGCAAGATTTTGTAGCCATTTACAGAACCTCGCTGACTGGTACAATTTGAGTGTGACTCAACTCTTCTGAGCCGCAACTTCACGGACCCTAGTAGCCATAATTACAGCCTACCTTTGATAGGAGATGGCACAACAAGAAGGAAATACTTCTGTAATAGTTACAGCAGGGAAGGGGAGCTTTCTTATGCAGAAGTTGAAGTACTCCATATTGCCTTAGAAAAGACTGAAGCGGGATACTCATTCCCAGCACCATTGACAAAATATATCGTCCTTGCCAACACTAAGCATTCTGTGACTAAGCACCACCAAGGACGATATATCTAATTTGTCTATGGCACCACACAGCAAGTAGGAATAGCGGTTTTTCGCACGGTCCTTTGCACGATTTGCACGATCGATGCGATATAGGTAGATACCGATGTTTTTACAAGGCAGATTCCTAGATATTCCGACCATGTTCCGAAAAGGTTTTATAATTATCCGAAAACGCTCCTCCGTCTAAAAGAAAAAAGAAGAGAGGATAAGCCACAACTCGATCTGTTATTATGTATTAACACCGCTGTAGCTAGGTATGTTATACTTTTGTATATTCACAAGAGTTTCCTTCGAGAAAACAACAGTCACGTGTTGCGCCAACACGATTTTCCACCTTTGGACGTACCAAATGTGCCTACAAACAAATTTGTTTCAATTTTACCTGTTTTGGTTTATGTAAGTCCTTGTGAAATTGTTCTTTTATTAAATTTCTCACTTTTGATTTATAGTTTCTAAGTTCTCCCCATTATTGGTCTAATTATTTCGTAAAGATCGATTTGAACCGTTAAAATTGGCAAATTATAACTTTGTAATTTGTTTAAGTTCTCTCTTTAGTGGTACGGTGTACAAAATATTAAACAAAATCTTAACTCAGCCTTACCAGTGGTAAAAAACAATCTAGTTGACAGTGGTAAGTTACCACTGTCTACTAGATTGTTTTTTTTATAATAGAAGATGGCAAACGAGCAGGCGGGTCACCTCATGGAGAGTAATCACCACGGGAGCCCTTTCGGTCGCATAATCTCTTTCGTCATAACAGTTTCAGCATAAAGTTTTTTCGCATAAAATTTGTAAAGCAGGGTGTTATAAACCCATAATGGTTTCATCGGCATAATTTTAACTTACTATAATTGTCTTTATCATAAGTTTAATCAGCATAAATGTAAATAACATAATTGCTATACTTACGTCTAAATTTAATTTATCATAAAATACGAAACGCATAATGGATGAAGCGCAGCGTAGCTATTGTCTCGAATTTCGAGGTATTTTTTTATTAGACAACAGAAATACTAGCTGCCCTACTCCTGAAACTTTTCTCTAAAATATAATACCCAGATTTTCTTTTGTTTTGTTTGTTTATATATTCTTAGTATTAGGTAAATAAAGTAAAATGTCCTAAACAGTTAATACTTTGTGTTTTCGGTAAGGTTGTGCTACAAAAGTCAGTGACAGAAACGAATCGCGGCAAAACCGACTCCACGTAGTCTTATCTGCCCTACGCAAGAGTGTAATTTAAGCCCGCGTAGGCGCGGAGGGGCGAGGCGGCCCGTGAGCTGAGGAGCAGGTAGGTTTAACGCTCGCCGCCGTAGCTGAGGCTGGCTGGCGGAGCCGGCCAGCAAGCCGAAGCTGCGGTGGTGAGCGAAACCCATCTGCGACGATAAGCTCGCGTGGGACCGCCGAGGCCTCGCAGCACCGGAGCCGTGACAGAAACCATGCCTGCTGCATGCCGCATGCTTGGATGATGCTTGCATGCTCCATGCCAGCTTGCTTACATGCTCCATGCTTGCTTGCATGCTGCATGCTTGCTTACATTCTGCATACTTGCTTGCATGCGCCATGCTTGCTTGCTTACATGCAGCATGCTTGCATGCATGCTGCATACTGGCTTACATGCTCCATACTGGGTTACATGCTGCATGCTTGCTTGCATGCTGCGTGCTTGCTTGCATGCTTAAACGTTGCTACGATTAAAAGTTGTTCGATGATGTTATGGATTTCAATTATTTGAAATGTTGTATTTTTGTAATATTGGTAACGTTTTTCTGAAAAATGATTCATCTAGCATTAATAGTTGCGGCCAAACGTTGAGTGGGATTTCAAAACATAAAATTTTGAAAAAAATAACAATCGATATAGGCATTTCAAAACTTTGTTAATTGTGTTTTAAGTAAAAAGAAAATTTTGGAAAACAAAAAATTACAAAACCTTTTCGGCCAAATAAAATTCGTACAGAAAAATTTCGAATTTAAGATAGGTAACCCTAAATGTTAACTTTATGGTATTCTATGTGACTGCCAATAAATGTTATGATTAGTAATCTTTATTGTAAAAACATTTATGCATAAACATTTGATGCTGATTTATCATTATTAGAAAAGAAGTATGCCAAATGATTTATTCTGAATGAACGTTATGCGAAACGAAGATAATGCCAAAAAACGTTATGCAGCCTTAAAATATGCCTCTTTAATTTATGCAACCCAAAATGGACCGTTATTTCACGCCGAATATTCGTGAGAGGGTGGTATTACGCCGGGCGAGCCGGCCCAATGCGTGCCGCAACGCAGCGTGGCTCTGCCACTAAGTCAGTGTCACTCATTTAGCACCACACAGGGGTCACGTGTAGGGTCTCAAGGGTAAACCTACGGACGCGACTAATTTTAACCCCCCAAAAGTAGTCTTGTAGTCTTACTCTGGATGCTGGAACTGCTTTTGTAGTAACATAATTAATGTTTGGGTGCATGCTGTTGATGACGATCTTCGAAAGTTATATTTACGGAGTAGACCTCGTGTGTCAACATCTACCTACACGAGTACGTACAATGGAATCCTCCTAAACGACACTACTAACTAAAGTGTGTGCCCCTCAACGAAATTGTAACCAGTTCTGCCAATTACCAACGCAGCACGCGTAGCGTATCTCTCATGAGATGATTGTGTTGTGAAAATAGTTTTTCAACTTCATTCATGTCATGACTCCATCCAGAACTCAGCTGCCATAAAACCAGACAGACACTCAATTAGTAACCTCTAGGAGTCTTTGTGACTCACAAGGGGATAATAGTTTTTGATACGTAATATTTGATATTAACGCTTAAATAAACTCGATAATAGCGAAATGTAAAAAAAATGTTTTTGACTTGGAATGGTGCCTACCTAACTAATTTATCATCCATGAATGAACATGGACTAATAGCTGTTTTGTCTGCACTAGCAGTCTAGCATCCGCAGATAGGGCATCAAACCCGGGTTTACCCGACCCGTAAAAACCCGAGTATTTCGAGTTTACTGGGTCGCAAGAAAACCCGGGTTTGGAAAATCAAATACAGTCTGTCCTCCTCCCTCTCTTCAGAACTCTCCTTTACCCATTTCAATGGACCTATGCATTCTTGGCATGGATATCGGCCAGGAACTGAATGCAAAATGCTACATCGAGAGTGTTATTTTAACTGCCTCCCGTAAATTGGATGTTCTTAATTAGGTGAGGCGGTTTTTCACTCCCGAGCAGCGCTGTTTGCTGTACAAGACTCAGGTGCGATCGAGTATGGAGTATTGTTCCCATCTATGGGACGGCTCCGCTAAATACCTTCTCGATGCACTTGATAGACTGCAAAGCTGAGCGGTACGCATTATTGGAGACGCTGAGGTTACAGCCTCTCTTGAGGACCTCTAGCTGCGTAGAGACATCATTGCTTCTCTCAGTATCTTCTACTGAAATTACTACGGAGAGTGTTCTGAAGAACTTTTTGATCTAATCCCGCCGTCTCCTTTCCTGTCTCGGACTACACGTACTGTTCTTAGGAACCACCATCATACTGTGCAGACTATCAGCACTCGTACCAAAATATTTGGCAAGTCGTTCTTCTGTAAGACCATTCGTCTTTGGAATTCTCTGCCGGCGCATGTGTTTCCCAGCTCCTATAGAAAACGGCATTTATGCAGGCCGTCAATGAATGGGTGCGCTTGTTACAGTGCTTGTTCCACGGTGAGGAGCGCTCTCGTTATTTTGGACTGCATCGGCTGCTTACCATCAGGCAGGATGCAGTCACAATGACAGGTGTAAGTACGTGTCACATAGAAAAAAAAAATCTGCAAATCTGCCTTCTCATGCGTTAGTTAGCCACTAAGACGAATTTATTGTTAATGTTAAGAAAAAAGTTTTTATTAATGTAAAAATAATTTTTATAATAGTCTTTAGCAGATTTTTAGTTATTAACAGAATAACTGATTATTACTGAAAGACTTAAATTAAAAAGTTTATTGTGATTTCAATCTGACTTCATAGGAGTAGTTAGTTACTAAGACGAATTTATTGTTAATGTTAATAAAAGAGTTTAATAATTTTAAAATATTTTTATATAGGTATCAAAATAGTCTTCAGCATATTATAATTATTAGCAGTACCAAAAGACTAAATTACTTACTATATAATTTGATCTGTGTGAGTCTGTGATTAAAAATAATTACTAGCTAGATAAATACTAGCTACCTTTCTATTTTTATAGTTGTTTTAAAGAAATACTTATTGTCTAAAAGACTTGTTACTAATATAATATAAATATTTTTAAAAAAATGCAAAAAAGACCGAAAAAGCTCGAAAAACCCGGTTACCCAGGTTTTGAATACACTGAAACCCGAAACCAGGGTTTTTTAAAAGTGGATCGGGTTTCGATGCCCTACCCGCTGAGGATAAGGAAAAAAATCATATCTCAAAGGGCTAGAGTAGGCCTTTGGTGCACTAATTAGCTCTTTATTATTTGAAGACACCAACTAAGACCTATTTAGTGACTTCTTTCAATGTTGTTAAAATATCTTGGTATCTTACTACTTTATTTTTACTTTAAGTTATATAAATTGTAGATAATTTTAATTGACGCTTTTTATTATGTTAAAAGAAACTGTACAATATGAAACGGGAGCTATTATGATAAAAAAAATATACCAATCGGAAAATCCTAGACACAAAAAGAATAATAATTTAAAATAATGTTAGTTTGTATGTATAACCAAAACAAACTCAAATCATATCATGTAATAATACAAAACCGAAAAGTCAGCATGTAGATTGTAGACACATGAGTTAACCATGTGATGTAGACGTTGTTTCATTTTGTTACGACACGATTTATCAACATGACCTAAGCAGGGCTAAATGAAAATAATTAGGTATAATGATAAGCATTAAGCCACATTACTTAAATGACTATGTTAGCACAAGATAACTTATTAACTGCAGGCTAATTGCTGCACTCAGATATGTCAATTATAATTTTATTAATTACTTTTCCTTTCATTGTAAGTCTCTACAATAAAAAACTTAAGCATTTTTTAAGACTGAAACTTTCAATAACTTAGTAATCATTGCTGTTAATTAACATCTCTGTAAGAAACAGTCTAGTCTACTAAATTACTAACAAAATAGCACTTCATTATTTATTGTACAAACAATGAAAAAGTACCATAGGCCATAAGTTATAATTTATACAAATAATAAGAAATGAAACATAACATAAATTATATGTATAAATGCACCTGTAAAAAAACAGTGCTTTAACATTTATTATTATTTCAGTGTGATCAGACTGTCTGATGATTTCCCGTTCTAGGCTAAGTCAAAACAAAAGTAAAGGAGGTAGGGCAGCTTGTATGGACGTTTGGGCCATTATATTAAATTGTGTTACAGACATAACAATTACTGCATTTTGAAGGGAATGGTGTTAGCATTACCGATGTATCATTACTTTGCATGTACAACTCCGCAGATTAGAGTTATAGAGGATTCACGTGAGTTGCTTGCCTCGATGCCTTGTTCTGCTTTTACACTATTTCTTAGTTATTTGTACAGTTAAATTGAAGAAGAATTTGAAGCTTATTTTTTATGGATCTAGATTAAATTCTGTAGGTATTCAGGGGTATAATTTAACATAAAATGTCGTGAGAAAATAACTATTTAGAAAGAAAAGCCGGCACAAAATATTCATGGAGCAAAGAGAATGAATGAATGGATGACAATCATATTGACAAATGACATAATAAAGACCAGACATGACATTTCAATAAACGTTTTTAAAAATATTTATTTATTTTATTTTAATTCAGATTGACTACAAAATACAAGAACTAACGTATTGGTATATTCATTATTTTAAATTAAATACTGTTTCAATAAGTATTTGCAGTTAGACAAAAGTATATTGAATTTAATAAATCGATTTGTTACTGACTAGATAGATGTGTGTTTACAAAGTATGTTTAAGTGTTATTTTCGAAAATCCCTTTTTTTTGTTTATCTTGGTTTTGCGGAGTGTTACAGGTTTATTTTAGAAACCAATAATAATACAATAAGAAGACCTTATTTTCTATACCATTTTTATTTCTGTAACGAACAACTCATTGTGGCCCAAAATTACCTATCTCCTTTAGGGTGGATTCGCCAAACAAGAGTTAATATTAATCTCAGTATAAATTGTCAGTTATTCGAGAGTAAATAAGTTTTACGTTTTACCATCTACAATATGTACCATTCGCAGGTATTAACAAACTGGATTGTACTGGATACATCTAAACGAAAAGGGATGTAACATTCTCATAAATCAAAGATAATTATTGCCATTGCCATAATAACCTCTTATCTGCGAGAAGCGGTACCTATGTACTTTAATCCTTTACTAACAATTGAATTTCAACTGTATCTGCTTTTATAGCAGCTGACAGGTTAAAAAATATAATATAATTGTCATATCATTGCCATTTCCAATCACTCAGTAGAATATGGAACTGCCTTTTACCTGGAATCCTAAATCCTAAAACACTGAGGAACTGGATGACATTATCGTTATGACGACAGACTCAGGTAAGATGGTGGTAGCTAGCCAGGTGAGCTTACAGAAAGCCTTATCATCAGTAACAAAACTACATACAATAAAATATCCATAATAGAAATCACACACAGGACTTCTGGGTTTGCATAGTTAAAACATAAATAAAGAAATACCTACCTATGTTTATATAAAATGAAATACTGTTGCCTTGTAAAATATTTAATTGTTTTTTTTTAACTATACCATCCATAATTTATGACAAAACAGGATATCAAATCACACATATACCTACCTACACAACATATTGTACTAGTACATTATCAAATGTTTGTTTTTATATTAAGATTCCGCAACTCTTATATTTTGGTTGGTACTGTTGTTGTTCTTTTGGGTTATGAATATTTTGCGTGATGTAAATTTATTTTTACTTTTGTTTAATCACTATACTTTGGCAACATATCAGTAATGTTGGTGGTTCATTAATTAACACGTTAAGCGCCAAGTGTATCATCCCTTGGACAGAAGCACAGCGGTGTATACCAGATGATATACTTGGCGCTTAACGAGTTAAATAACCCTTAGAAATATATTGCTTTAGCATAACAACATCAGCTGCTTTGTCTTCTGGTGTTTGATAGTGGGTTAAGCGTAATAGCTGTAACATTTTAAGAAATGTTTGACCTAAGGGTCTATAGATAGATTATCTTACTCATAGTTTAAAAATACCTATATACTTATTATATGCAACACAAAACTAGGTATCAGAGGATGTGAATTAGAGAAAGAACATTGTGATGTGGATCAGGTAAAAACAACAAATGATGGACCGACTTAAGATAGACATCAAATTTACCAACATATAATAAATAGGTACTTTACGCTTGGGCTCTTGTCAGGCAATTTAAACACATTCAATAATAAACAAAGAAAATAAACTAACCTCTCAACCAATTGTTATTATGTTTTACTCACCCTTGAAAACGTTCTCAGACGATTGATTCTGGGGTTCGAAGGCACGTTGCTCAAAGACACCTTGGACATCTTTGAGTATACAAACTCGTCCCAACAACAAGAGAAAATAGAATGTTTAGTCACCTCTCAACCAAATGGCTGGCACTGAACGTTTGGTAGTCACGGGAAGTTCATGTGAAAAATATACTACCGTACCGACACCACTCCACCTTGCTCTATTTTGCTAAAAACAAAAGTTTAATTTTGACAGCACGACTAATAATTACACAATCTAACTAACACTACCAGTATAATTTTGACATTTACTGATGATAATTGGTATTTATTAATTTAGCTTTGTGACAGTACTGCACTAATACAATTAAATTACAGTTCAAAACACTAAAAAACTTATTTCATTTATAAACTTGACAGATGTGTGGTTAATTTCAATGCTTTGTCGTGTGACGTTTTGTTTCAGTTTCACGGCACGCACGCACAAACGCAAGAACCGCTCCTCGCACTGCCAAGCCGACAACTGTCAAACAAATTCAGAACGAATTACGCGCCAAATAATACATGGCGCGAAAATTAAGACCAACATTCGAAACAGCCTGATTGCGGCTGACATCTAAACTTCTTTCTTAACTACAAAGTTCCTAATGCCTGTTGCATTCGAATAAATAAACCACAGACGTATATTATTATATTTATTATACGTCTGTGAAATAAACACTATGTATGATATTGATATTAGACGACTAGGTACATAAGTAGCGAAGTGAGTGACTTTTTAACCCCTTGAGGATCGTAAAACCAGACACAATTAAAAATCAATTGTTTCGCGACCGCCGGCGGTCTTATGATCCTTGACCTTTAAGTGATGACTGATGTGCAATGATATTATAATAAACATCATTGTTGATGTGGGCATTCGTTGTTAGTTTGTGACTGTGACTAGAATCAATAAACAATTCAATAAGTATATTAAATTTATGTAGAGGTGTAGTGTGTAGGTACCTTAGGCGTAGGTTTAAATATAGGTAGGTGCCTAGTAAAACTTATAAATACTTACTTACATAGGTCAAATAATATTCCTTGATACTGCGCTTAGGTATACTTGGTCAGAATGTCGCTTACCTACTTAACATAAACGTAACTTTCAATTTAGCAGTTACTTACTTATCGACTTTTTAGATTGGTTTGGCTTTACTCCATGCCAGTAGTCTTTTTTGGCAACACTATTCGATAAATAAAGTTATGGCTATGCATGAATTTGGGATAATATTATTTGTCACGACTTAAATCTCTTTGTCACTGTTTGCATGGATAAAAAAGAGACAAATAGTACTAGTAGTAGAGTACCTAGTACTATTAGTCATTCTGTGGTAATAGTTTGGTAGTAGGTACCTAGAGTAGTACTTAGTAGTAACTTAAAAAAATATTTCCGAATTTCTATAAATATTTAGGGGTTTCTAATTTCTTGTTATCTTTTAGAGTTTGCACTCGAATTACAACAAAATCTTAATTAACCCTTTTCATTTTCATTATAAAGTTAAAATACTCTTTGAATCCACGTCATATTAGTATGCATAATGTAATTATTTTTACTTACCTACCTACCTTTATTTATTTCTTCGATCATAATTTAATTCTGACGTGCTTAATGATTAAATTAGTACCTATTATACTATTACTCATTACAAGTGAGGTTATGGTCCTACCACTTACCTATGCCTACCAAACGTTTGCAAAAAACCGTACCTATACGAAATGGGTCAACCCGTTTGTCTAAGAGAAAAGAAAAAGAAGGATTCTAAAAGAAACCTTGTGAAAAAGGATAGGTACCTTACCTACCTATTACATTTCACGTTGTGTTGATGAAACCAATTATTTTTCTAATAAAAAAATGGAATTGGTAGAGCTGGTTTTTTTAAAATTTTATTTACAAAATAACAATAGAAAAGAGTATGATCAAAAATAACTGCCGTGGATCAGCATCGTTGCAATTTTTAGTGTATTGATGTCGTCCCCTACTCTACTACACGTTTTCAGTTTTACGTTATTTTAACAATTCACACCAAAAGACACAACGACGACCGGGGCGGCGGAATCTTACCAGCGATCGTTCTGTAGGGTTTACTCGAATGTGGGGTTCTTCTTCCTCGTCCGGTGTGCATTCTGCGCCTGCAGTCTGACCCATGGTCGTGGTTAGCGGTGAGGTGCCGGGTCCGAGTGACCGTTGGTAGCGGCGTTGGGCCGCGAGAGCAGCCCGCGCGTCTGTCGCGCGTCCACTGCCGCACGGCTGTTACGATTCCTTTGGAACAACCCTTAGGACTTAGGGTTGGGTAGAGGTAAGCGTATCGATATGATCTTATCGAAATATTATGCCTTGTCCACACGCTTGGCAAACCTCAACAAGCCGTCACAAATTCAAATGTGTGGATAGAGCGTCTGGCTTGGTTTGCAAGCGCTGTAGCCGATCCATCGAACAAATCACAAATCCAAACGTTTGTAGAGGTTTGGAGTTTGCGGCAAGTGCCAAGTGTGCGGACGTAGCATTAGAAATTTAAGCATATATATATCAAGTAATAACACGTGAAATTATATTATTTGTACCAATAGTGGTGGTGTTTTAGGTAAATTAATAGCAGCATTAGTAATTTATTACGTGCATTTTTTTATGACTGAGTAGAAAAATAGAAAATAAGTTAAATACGTTTATCGCTCTAAACAAACTAGGTAGTTAGTTAGCTACACATACAAACATTAGTTAGGTTTACGTTATCGTTTCATCGACAATAGTGAAAGCCAAGCCTAGGACTTGGTCGGTCGATACAGCGGGCGCAGGTTCGCTCAGCTGGGACCCGTGACAGTTGCCAACACGAAAGCTCGTAGAATTCAGAATTGCTATCGCAACATTGCGGTAAAAACTTTTTATCAACCTGTCAGGGAAAATTATTACGATTTATTGGCATTTTTAGGATGGTCACAATAACCATCTTAAAATGCAAAAAATATGGAGTCATTGCTGAGTGTAGTTTTATTCATTAATCGATCACGTTATCGAAAACGGAGAATTTGTATACACCGAGACATTTTAGCGGCTGTTTTCCCGCGGCAGAACGATTTACCTTTAGCAGTACTGTCGAATCATGCAAGTTATTTTTGCCAAAAATTGCAAAAAAATTTCGACCTACCATACAAAATGGTCCTATCAGCTGACAACATTAGTATGGGAGTTCGAAATTTTTTTTAATGTAGAGAAATCTCCCATCGCGTCGCAAACCGAAACCGCCAGTGGCTGAGCAGTGAGCGGTGAGTAGTCATGATTGATGTGATCAAAGACTACTATGTTTAGACGGAGGATGTGATTGAGAGTCAGAGGCCATGAGAGAGGCCATATAGTTTATTGATTTTATATATAATTAATGAATAAGCAGGTGGAGTGTCATTATTTAAAAAAAAACAATGTATAGGTAAACATTTACAGAGGAGTAGGTATAATAATAAAAAAAACTTTATTTGGTTCATCACACAGCATACTCGTAAATTTAATGGAATTAGATTTTATTGTTTGTAAGTTATTTAGTTTTATTTAAACACAACACCCCGAAACGACACTCGTCATTATGTAATAGGTTTTTTAGCTAATTATTTTTCTGTTTTTTTTTCAATTTTATTTTATGAAATAAAACGTCCTACGTCCAACCATCGCTTAGGAGAATAAAATAAAAAAATATTCTTTTAAAATACCTTTCTAATATATTATGTTGATAAAATAGAACAAAATTTTATAAAATGAATAAATTATTGTTTCAAACAACCACAGGATTAAAAACAAGTTTTACCATGCCTTGCTAAAAAAAAGGTTGCAACTGCAACTGCCATCTACCGATGAATAGCTGAGTTAGTAGTTCAGAAAGGAAAGTATGTAATGTGTTTGTTTTGTAATAGATGGCGCGTAGGTACTAGTTTAGACAAAGTACTAGCACAGGGGTTTGATACTCTAGTTCGAATGACGTTACCTCGATGGTCATTACCTCGAAAGGTCAACACCTCGAAGGATCTCTTCCTCGACGGGTCTTTTCTTCGATGGTACATTTCATCGATGGGTTGTTATCTCGAACAAACCATCAAAAGTACAGTAAATGTAAAGTATTTGTGTGTGTAACTGAATTGTGTAAAAATGCTAGTGAATTGAAATGAATATCGATATAATCATAGAGGCAACACAATATTGTGATCATAAATATAAGTACACATATTTTTAACATTTAAACAACAAGCTGTAATCAACAACATTTATTAATTATTTGTACAAAAATCATCAAAAAATGAAATTAACTTTCTTTTGTGGTTCATAAAACACTTGTCTTCTTTTTATCAAACTAATGAACTTAAATAACAAATTATTATTAATATTTCTTAATGTCAAATAGAATGCGATCAACTACAAAATATTATGACGCTGTGCAATTTGCAATAGAACGCAAAAAGTCTTTTAATTCCATGTTCTCTGTTCCTAGTAATTTGTGAAATTCGATATTCATTTCAATTCACTAGTATTTTTACACTTTTCAGATACACACGATTTTCAAGGTAACAACCCATCGATCAAATGTACCATCGAAGAAAAGACCCATCGAGGAAGAGATCCTTCGAGGTATTGACCTTTCGAGGTAACGAGCCATCGGTGAAGTGTACCGTCGAGGTAATGACCATCAGAGACTAGGCAATGAAGACCGCAAAAGCGTCCTCTGCCATAGTCCTGTTTTAAAAACATAGCGACTGCACATATGCAGCGTGACAGGTGGTGAGCCCATCGCCGCTCTATACTGTTGGATGTATGTGCAGTCTGTAGTCCGTTAGTCGCCTTTTACGAAACCCAAGAGAAGGGAGGGGGTGGTACCTAGTATTATTTTAATGATGGCGCTACGCAACACGGCTCGGCTCGACGAGGCGATTATACTTATCCAAATAATTTATTCGCCTCTGTGGTCTAGTGGCTAAACCACCGGTTTCAGACCCAGAGGTCTCGGGTTCGATTCCCAGCGGAGGGTACATCTTTGTGTGCTCGGTTGGTTGGTGGTAGGGCTGTTAAGTCCGCCTGGCTAGCTACCACCATCTTATCTAAGTCTGTCGCCATAACAACGATGTTTATAGCATTGTTGTGTTCCGACAGTTTGAGTTAAGATAGCCAGTTCCTCAGTGGTTGAGGATTCCGGGTGAAGCGCGCTTCGGCCTTATCATCACGTACTATAAAAAATCAAAAACTACCGGCATCACAGAATACTTACATCACGGATATGGGCAGGTAGTTAAAAATTGGGGTGGGTATAATTTGGAGGAAAGGTAAAAAAGGGTACAAATTAAATAATACCCATTTATAACGGGGATTTTTTAAAATACCTGGTAAAAATTGAATATAGGTACTGTCTTTAAAATTATTTAATATGCTTTACCATCCTTAAAACGATCTACGATGTTAGTTTCTATCTTGACCATTCAAGATAAAATATTGATAAAACAAAGTTTATTATATTTTAAATCTTTAATCAACATAATATATTTTCAACTAAAATAAACTCTGTTTAAAATTTTAATATAAACGAACATTAGTAACTGACACACATTTGACACACTCTCAATATCATATTATTTAGGATCTTAGAACAATATCTAAAGCCCTAATGTTCTGAGTTTAGTATAGCCATGTGACTATAATATGAAACTGACAGATGCTAAAAGTGACATTGAAATAATAACTTCATGACATTGAATTCCGGTACCGCAATCGAACGCAAAGTCGCCAAAACGCGATGCCAGTCGCGAAATCGCCGAACAACGATTGTAAAGTATCATGTGTGCGGTGGCTCTTAGACATAATAATAATCATTAAACAGAAATTTAACTAGAGATGCTACCTACCTATCTAACGTATTAACATTTTGAATGTCTTAATAACAAAAGTCGTGCGTCAGCTCAAAAATTAACAGTATTCTACTAAGTATTAGACTTTGAATGACCTAAAAATGTGCTTTAGTCGATATATAATAGTATCTATAACCAAATTCAATAATTGGTTTAAAATAAACTGAGTTTAATTGTTACCCGGTATAAATTAAAAATGGGTGGGTAAAAATAGGTGAAAACAGGTGATTTTTGTACAGGTGAACAGGTGAACAGGTGGTAAAAATAGGTGATTTTCCCACAAGTCGGGTATTTACCGGGTAGGTGCCCATCTATCCACGCCCTTGTTTGGATCCCGTGATAGTTTTACTAACTCTGAAACATTCGTAGGAAAGGTATCTATCGGATACGATTTCGAACAAAGAAACATATTTTTATACATTACTAGCAGGCCACCCGCGACTTCGTCCGTATGGACCCCGTATCCCTTGACGAATTTCCAAAATTTTCTTACTTAAGTACAAGCCTTGTCCTGACAACTATAAACACAACAAAAAAAATAGCCAAAAAGGTGCAGTGTTCTGAAGTGATGCGCGTACAAACATTCTGGGCAATTGATTTTTATTAATAAAGGGTGAATTTCCTGAAACCAAAATTTGCGTGGCATTGATGAAATCGGTACTAAAATACATAATTATAATGTTCTAACATTTTTTTCTAGTTAGGTGAAATAGTAATCTATGTGTAGCACTAAATATTTTATGAATGGGATTAGGTAATAAGTACTCCAAAAGATAACTAAACCTCGAAATCTTTCATTGCCGTGTTTGTCCACACTTCACCTTGATGTGTATTATACCTCATTGATAAAAATGTACTGGTTATTTATATTAAAACCTATTTTTATTTGATACGTGAATAGTTAAAGTATTGTTACGGAATACATTTATTCAAATATTTAAACAATACAACGAATGGTTAATAAAAATTGATCTGTCCCAGAACTATTTTTCATCGCTGTGACCTAAACAAATATTGTTTAATCTAACGACTTGCGTCCTCCCCTCTGTGCGCTAAACCGTTTAGCCTAGCGATGGGCGATTATTACTAAAAAAACAATCGAATGAATCGACAATTGTTCTACCATGTATTCGATTGTCGATTCATTCGTCATAACTTAGAAACAATCGAATAAAAATTAATGATCGATTGTTACTAAAAAATATTCGAATGAATCGATACAATTGTACTAGTATCTATCATATTGTGTTCGATTGTCGATTCATTCGTCCTTACCTAAAAAAATCGAATAAAAATTGCCGATTGATTGTTACTAAAAAATATTCGAATGAATCGATAGAATTGTACTAGTATCTATCATGTGTTCGATTGTCGATTCATTCGTCCTTACCTAAAAGTAAGTACCTGAAAGTAGTCGAGGATGCGTGCGCAATACGAAGTTCGTATTACGAACTACCCGTTTGCTTTGCTTTGAGTTTGCAGTGGACGTCAGTTTTACTAAACTATTGAAAAGTTAGACAAAACCATTGAGAAGTGGCTCATATGTCTGAGATGTTAGAGCTATTTTTCAATGTCTAGTATACGTTACGTGTAGTTACGTCAAAACTGACATTCATTGCAAACTCGAAGCAAACGAGTAGTAAGGTCAGCGACACATCAAGCTATACCTACACATGGGTATCTTCATCTTGTGCCCTGCCTGAGGCACAAGATACCATGTGTAGGTAGGTATATATCTAAATATAAAAGTCATTTTTAAATGGTTTTGTATAGCTTGATGTCTAGCTAGCTATACCTACGTAGGTTCGATTTATTCGTGGTGAACCACCGAGGTAACCTGTTTGTTTGTATACTTAACACCGATAAATCAGTTGTTGAAAATTGATCAGATCAACAATGACTTTCGTTCGTAGTAATTCGAATTAATGGTTTTGATTCAAACGGTTGTTTTATTAACATTTGCGAAGTTACTAATAATCAATGAACTGGTTACTACCTACTAGCATAGACTAATAAGATTATATCGTCCTTGCTACTAGTAATTAATCAATCTAGGAACATTCGCGCAGTTTACCTAATAACAATATTGAATGATAACGATTTTCATTCGAACACAATTAACTGTCGATTGTTTTTATAACAATTGTGTTATTATTACTAATAATCGACTAGTAATGATTTTCATTCGAACGCTTTCGATTGTCGATTGTTCTAGTAACAGTCGCGTAGTTACTGACAATCGCTCAGCGATTAAATAGTATCGATATTCATTCGTACACAATCGACTGTCGATTGTTTTTATAACAATTGCGCAATTACTAATAATCGACTAGATAAGATTTTCATTCGAATAAATTCGATTGTTTTAACAGTCGCATAATTCGATTTTATTTAGTAACAATCGCCCATCGCTAGTTTAGCCTAAACGTTGCACATCAGTGCCATTTAAGTGCTCGACGTGGAAGTACATACACACATGCCTGCGTTTTCGCGCCATAAATGTAAGTAATCCATCATTATGTTACTGGACATTTTTTCTTTCATCGCCGCCGTAGATAGGTATAATTTCTATTTGAATAAGTTTGTCCTCTTGATTAAGCATTCTATAGAACGCCATTTCTCTTATGTTTGTTTGTGAAGTGTTTATTACTTCAAATAATGAATCGAATTTTTGTTATTTTATATTTTTGCTTTGATTTTCATCGCCGTACTTTCATTGCCGTGGTTAGGGGTTTCATTACCGTGACTTATGTTTTCATATTGACTTGAACGTTTGTTTCATTGCCGTGCACGCATGTATCATCGCCGTGGCACGAAAATTTTAATCTTGTATATCTCCTTAGTTTTTTTTAGTTATCTGCCAGATATTAAGCAAGAATACATACATACATTATCATTAATTTTAATAACCGCGAAATTATTTTTTTAAACTTAAAGATAAAAAAGTCAACGGAAATGAAGATTTTAATGGACCTGTTGAAATTCACCCTAAAGATAGATAAACGACGTTTATAAAGCACCTATCTAAAATAGTAATACTGTTATTGTTAAGAGACTCTGAACTTTTACTTTTCTTCAACATGTAAAAAGTACTTGAAAGAAGATAACTTTCCTCAGGTGGATTTCAAACCTACGACCGAACCACTTGAAAACAAGCTCTTTCATTGAGCTACAAAAACATCGGTTACCTGTCGATTTTATTAGGTTCTTGTTTAACACGCTGCTTAGGGTTTAAGTCACATCTGATCATTAATTCATCTGAATTGTACGAAACGAACTGTGCATCGATTTTGCTATTTTAAACGCCTTCAAGCAGAATCAAGACACTGATAAAATGACTCCTAAGGCTGATTAGTGCTTAACATAGGCAAAATAAATTTCCTATTGGTGAATATTGGTACTAAGTATATCATGCTAATTTGCACTTTGAAGTGCCATGGTAAAAACAATTTATATTATGTCTTCACATATATAAACCAATCCAATTTTATTGAGAACAAATTTGTTTTCTAAATATTCAAGTATTGTTAGCATAAGTAAACATTACCATGCCATTATGTTGATTACAAACAGTATTAGTTAACTGTAACCGTAAGTGACTGGTCCCTTTATGGGAACTATATTTTGTGCAGCATTTGCGTCCTGTGTGGAAAAAACATGGAAAGTAATTTTCAAGACACACGCATACCCCATGAGTATAACAAGAAAGATAAAGCAAGTAAACTTGAAGCTAATGAAGTGATCCTTGCACTCCAGCCTGCCTTTATGATCGAATATTGTTATGGAATATTTAGATTTAGAAACACAAAATATGGTTACGCGCCAACTAATAAAATAATGAAGTTCTTTAGTTTAGTGATTCCATCTGTGTCTGCCGTCTTGTACGCTACCTTCTACAGGTTGCCAGAAGCTATCACTGTGACTAGCAAAATTATAAATGTTTTGGAAATGATCCCTTCTGTAGTGCTCATAACACAGTACGTATTATCAGCGATTAAAACTTCTTTCCTACTTAGTGAAGCTAATATACATCTATTCAAATCATTCGCGTATCTCGATTTGGAATTACACATTGACACTTATAAAAACTTCTATAATAACACTCGAAAATGGACTGTTCGAGTTATTGCGTTTGTTGTATTTTTACATATTACTGTCGGTGCTGCTGAAATACTAACAAAAGACGAAGCCACATTGATGGGTGAAATCGTGGTCTCAAATATCTACCTGCAACAAACTCTTGAGTTATGTCTATTTTGTTTGATGATTTGGATGCTTTTATTAAGACTGATAGTCGTTAACAATTATCTATCCATATTTATCGAAGAGAATGATGTTACATCATCAATATTTTTGGTCAGAGATAACAAGGTAAATTCTAAGACTTTTAATCTGATTGGTCGCGCTTCCACCAACAATGTGAAGATAAGAGATTTAGCTATGTCTTACGATAAAATTGGTGAGACTTGCGGATTGATCAGAAATATTTTTGAGTTCCAAATCTTTACGTCTCTTGTTGCTACTTTTACGTACATTGTCATCACAATTTGGACCTCGCTCTATTATTATCGGATGCCTGAACAAGAATATGGTTTATTGATTACAATGGTTGTATGGTGTGTTCATGGTATTCTTGTAATAGGTACGGTTTCATTAACTTGCGAAAGACTGCTTCAGACGAGAAATGCGACAAGGATCCTGGTGAACAAGATCATAATGGATTACGATCTCCCCAAGACTATGAGGACACAGGCCAAGGCATTCATGGAACTGATAGAGGCATGGCCGCTGCGTATTTTCATTTACGACATGTTTTCTGTCGACATTTCGTTAATGCTGAAGTTTTTAAGTGTATCAACTACGTATTTAATAGTTATCATTCAAATATCGCATTTTATAAATTAGCATAGTCAGCTTTTGATATTAGAACACCAGCTAGGACGATGAATGGCTCTAAGGATAGTAGTTACCAATCTCGCTTGCGAATGTAATTGTGATTATGTAGATTTAGAAAAATTTCGTGTTTATAAAATATGTATAAGAAGATGTAATAATGTGTAGAATCTATGACAGTTTTTATAATGATAAAATTGTTAATAATTTATTTATAATATGTATGGTGCTTATTAAAATTTGTATATGTAATTTTTACATTAGGAACTTAAGCTTTTTAAATTGATGTATTGTAATATCAAAACAAATGTATAGCATTAACAAAACAATTTATTAATAATATTCATTCAAAGAAAATGCAAATAAAATTGAGAGAGGAATTATACGCATTTATACATGGTGTTTCTATAATTTGATTGAAAGTCAATCGAAAGTCATGAAAATACACAATTTTTTTTGGTAATGTAATTCTGTAAGTTGACAGATATTATTAAAATCTTATTACTGATCGAAGCACAGAGAACTGACGAAGCAGTGCTTATTACGCCGCATTTTCTTAAAATTGTACAATGATAGAACCAGTTGTGACTAACGCAATGCGCTATAAGAAGCTCAAAGTGGCACCTTCGCCAGAATCGAATTCTCGTCGATACCCAAGTAGGAGTCGTCGATATTATACAAGTTTACACATTGTCGTGCTTAATATAACACAATTTCTATTCACATCTATCAAACTTTGTGTACTTACCTAACATTAATGTAATTTCAAGAGATAGTAAGTAGTTCCCATGCCATTGAGTTGATTACAAACACTTTTGATTAACAGTTGGGTTTCAGTTTATTATAAGCAAAACATATCGTGAGCAGTGAGCAACAAAATTTTCGTCCTGTGTTAAACGTATTGAAATATGAAAAATAATATTCAAGAATCTCGCATACCCAATGAGAACCCCGAGAAAGATAAAGCGAGTAAACTTAAAACTAAAGAAGTGATCCTTGCACTCCAGCCTGCCTTTATGATCGAATTTTGTTATGGAATATTTAGATTTAGAAACACAAAAGAAGGTTACGCGCCTACTAACAATATAATGAAGTTCTTGAGTTTAATGATTACATCTGTCTATCTCGCCTTGTTCGGCACCTTCCTCAGGTTGCCAGAAGCTATCACCGGGACTAGCAAAATTATAAATGTTATGGATGATGTACCTTCTATAGTGATCATAACACAGTACGTTTTATCAGCGATTAAAACTTCTTTCCTACTTAGTGATGCTAACATACGGCTGTTCAAATCATTCGCTCATCTCGATTTGAAATTACATATTGACACCTATAAAGACTTTTATAAAAACACTCGAAAATGGACTGTTATTGTTATGGCCATTGTTGTATTTTTACATGTAATAGTCGGTGCTGCTGACTTGCTCACAGAAGATGAAGCCATAACGATGAGTAAAATCGTGGTCTTACCAATTTACCTGGAACAAACTCTTGAGTTATGTGTATTCTGTTTGATGATGTGGATGCTTTTATCAAGACTGGAAGTCGTTAACAGTTATCTTTCTATATTTATAGATGAGAATGATAGTGAATCATCAATATTTTTGGTCAGAGGTAACAAAGTAAAGTCCAAGACTTTTAATCTTATTGGTCGCGCTTCCAGCAGCAATTTGAAGATTAGAGATTTAGCT
The DNA here is from genome assembly GCA_963921215.1 of Scoparia ambigualis. NCBI lineage: Eukaryota > Metazoa > Arthropoda > Insecta > Lepidoptera > Crambidae > Scoparia > Scoparia ambigualis. The sequence continues at coordinate 22,180,840 of OY992522.1, read as the reverse complement.
GTGTCTTACGATGTAATTGGTGAAACTTGCGGATTGATCAGCAATATTTTTGAGTTTCAAATCTTTATGTCTCTTGTTGCTACGTTTACGTTTATTGTCATCACAATTTGGACCTCGCTCTATTATTATCGGATGCCTGGACAAGATTATGATTCATTGGTTACAATTGTTGTATGGTGTATTACTGATGTTCTTGTAATAGGTTCTGTTTCATTAACTTGTGAAAAACTGCTACAGACGAGAAATGCGACAAAGATTCTGGTGAACAGAATCATAATGGATTACGATCTCCCTAAGACTATAAGGATACAGGCCAAAGCTTTCATGGAACTAATAGAAGCATGGCCGCTGCGAATATTCATTTACGATATGTTTTCTGTAGATATATCACTTATGTTAAAATTTATTAGTGTAGCTACTACATACTTAATCGTAGTCATTCAAATAACCCATTTTTTGTAGAGTCTATATCCCGAAGTTCAGTGTAGGTTAATTATCAATGTATTCATTAATCAAATTACAATTACTTAGTGTTCTTAAAAACAATCAATTTAACACAAAACCACTTACTTAATTATATGTTTAGTAATTAATTGATGTTCAACAGTATTCAAATTGATCTAGCTATTTAATTAGATTGCATTCATTTCTTATACAACACGACGACTTAACAATGCACGACAAAAATAACATGGAAAATGAAGCCAAAAAATCAAGCATAGATAATGTTAATACTAAGAAAAATAACAACAGAAAACATGCAACTAAGAAACTGGTGCACGCATTCCAATATGCTTTAATGATAGAATATTGTTATGGAATATTCAGATTTCGAAACACGGACGAAGGTTTGTCATCGATTAACAAACAAATGAAAGTGCTGAGCATAATTATAACCTCTGCGTATTTCGCCATATTCGCCACTTTGTTAAAGTTGCCACAAGTGTTTACAGGGGCTGTCAGACTAATAGAAACAGTGAATGAGGTACCCTCTATTGTAATTATGATACAGTATGTGTCAACAACAATCAGAACGTCATTCCTACTTAATGAAGCAAATATTAAACTATTTAAAACTTTCGCGATTCTCGATTCTAAGTTACATATCAACGCAAACCAAGACATACATGTAAAAACTCGAAATTTAGTTAGACAATGTGTGCTTACTTTAATTTTTGCTCTTGTAGCGGTTGGTACTAGTACCATATATGCTGAGTGGGAATCACTACTTCTCAGCACAGTTGTGGTTTTGCCTATCTATCTGCAGCAAGTTATTGAACTTAATGTATTTTACTTAACGGTCTGGACACTAAAATCCAGATTATCAAATATCAACAAATATCTAACAAAATTTATTGAAGAAAAAGATAACAACACATCAATATTTTTTGTAAAAGACAATAAGACTAAAACCGAAGAATTAAACCTGATTGGCCAACCTTCTTCGTATAGTGTTAAGATAAGAGATTTAGCCGTAACTTATGATATAGTCGGCGAAACCTGCAGTTTGATCAACTATATCTTTAAGTTCCAAATCTTTATGAGTCTTGTTGCTGCTTTCACATACATCGTGATTACAATTTGGACAACACTGTATTATTTTCGGAAGCCTGGAGAAGATGATTATGATTCCTTGATAACTATTGTCATTTGGTGCGTGTTCGTTGTATGTGGAATAGCTATGATATCAATAATTTGCGAAAGACTGCTAATGACACGTAACGAAACCAAGATTCTGGTGAACAAAATCATAATGGACTACGATCTTCCTAAGACCATGAGGTTGCAGGCTAAGGCATTCATGGAATTGATAGAGGCATGGCCGCTACGCTTTTTTATTTACGACATGTTTTCTGTGGACGTATCATTAATGCTGAAGTTTATCAGTGTATCTACTACATACTTGATAGTAATCATTCAAATATCTCATTTTTTGAATTAGTAGAATAGGTTTTTTGTTGCCTTGATCCAAAGTTTTAATTCAAGCCTTCTGTATTTTTCATTATCTGTGCTGTCCTTAATAGCCACCGATGTGTTTTATCACGCAAAAATGTTATGACGGTAACTTAACCAATTGCGAACCAATTTTTATTTTGATCTCGGAAAATCGCCCATTGTTTCATACTGGTTTGACTGCTTTATTGTTAAATTTTAATGGACTTGTTATTAAAGCAACAACAATGATTCATTTGATAAATACTAACGTAAAAAATAATGTAATAGGTTATCTTTAGTTTTAATGGAAACTTTGTATCTTAGCTACCTATGTCATATTACCTTTAACTTATATTTACTGTCTTACGAATTCTGATCCTAGTTTAGTAATTTATTAAGGTCTCTTGGAGTAATTGTCATTGTGTGTTATTGTAGTCAGTTGTGAATTATATATTGTCATTGCTATACAATCATCAACTATATAAAATTAAATATGAAAATAAAAAAAACCACATTTTTATTTTAAATTGTTTATATATTATTTAAATACTATAATTTTACATAGATATACCTTAAACAAATATGAAATAAACAGTATTGTCTCAAAACTTTACACTATATCTGAACCTTTCAACTGCCATGCAACAAGCAGTGGTCGTAGCCAAAAAGCTCTAAGCGCTTCTACCAAATTTGGAATAACACTTTTTACTTTAGGAAACCGAAGTTGTGTTGCCGGAAAAAGAAAGTTATGATTTTATTCGGTATATTTATTGAAGTTGAGGAAGAGTTTATTTGAGTATTACTGTTAAGTAAAGTTTCGGAAATTTGGGTCTACTGAGGACCATTTTGGATCGTGAATGTTGGTGAAGGTGGTGCTTGAGGCAGCGGGCCAGATGAATACCTAGTGTTTTTATGTGGAAAGGACGAAGGTGGACAATGGTGTCCAAGGATCAGTTATCAACGGTGTTTTTAGTTTTATGTTGTCACCAATGCGGCTGCTTATTTTATAGATATTCCTTATATTGTATAGAATTTTCAATGTAGCCCTCTCCTTCTACATCAGGCTTCCAGCAACCGTTTCTTTTAATCTGGGTCATGTCTGCTCCTGCATCCGCCAATAGAGTAGTCGATGTTCTCCTGAAACAATGGCCCATGTAGAACTCGGCATTTGTCAATTTCAGGTATTTCGCAATTATGTAATAATTTAATAATAACAATCATTTATTAATCTCTCTTCACAAACATGACTTAATACTAAGGCTTAGTGGACGGAGTGTGTTACGTGTGAGCGAAACTTAAAGTCACTCGACTGGACAGCGGACGTGAATGTCGTGTCTGGCGATTATTATCATTTTTTTTTCTTATGTTTTCTTTAAATAGTCGCCCTAAATGTTGCGATACTTATTTAGAAGGGATAAGCAAGGCCTCAATGGATTCGTACTCCAGGGTCTTGAGGTATTTGCAGACAATAGTCTTGCAGCCAGACTTGGTAAGTGAGTAGATGTTAAGGAACCCATTTACCTTGTTATAAAGGTGTTGGCCAAGAAAACAGAAAAAATTATGAGAGGTGAGAGAGGTTTTATACAGTTGTACTGGGCAAACGGTGCCCTTTCATCGCTTGTCTCGCAGCAGCTCAGGGTTATATTGCAACTGAGAGTGCTTTCTCTATATGGTGTGGAGAATGAATGTTTGCCGAACCGTAAGGACATCCCAGTGTCTGTAAAGATCAGCAGTTGGGTGGCGAAAAGGGAGACCCGCGGCGACTTTGAGTTTGCTCGTTGAGCTCTTTCCACCTCGATGATGATGATGAGTTTTGGCAACACCGCCCCACGATGAAATGCAATACTCCACAAGGGACTGTCCAAGAGCATAATACACCATCCTGATTACTCGACCGCCGGCTACGTGCCTAAGTGTTTTAAAAATATAGATAAGCTTGCGCAGTCTAGACACCAGAGAGTCGACATGTGTTTTGAACGATAGTGTTTGGGTCCATGGTGATACCGAGGTATTTTATGCTGTCTGTTTGTTGAAGGGCTGGACAAAAGCATAAAGCGAGAGTTGAACTACAGTGGTGAGCAGTTATTTGAAAACTATGCGATGGGAGGAGATCAGATCTTAAGTTAGTTAGTGTCAGCAAATTACACTTTAGCTTTAGTTTTAGCCATTGGCTAACTCTGTCAAAACCCCTCTGTGCATTATCAAAAGCCACCTGCCAAGTATCACCAGTGAAAAAGGGAGCAGTATCATCGGCAAATGTAACAATCTTTCCCCCGTGAAGTAGTAGCTGACATAAATCATTGATATATACCAAAAACAGTGTAGGACGGGTAATACTACTTAGAGGTACTCCAAACGCAATAGGGGCTTCGTCACTCTTCCACCGATCGATCACAACACTCTGAGTCCTATCACGCAAATAGCTCTCAAACAGCATTAGGGGAAGACCTCTAACTCCAACACTCTCTAATTATGACAACAGGTGTGGGATCGAAAGCCTTGGCCGGATCAAGAACACCGTAACACATTTATTTTTTTCATCTAGAGAAGTGATAATCGTGTTGACAAGATCATGTACGGCGTCACTGGTCGATAAGCCACGGCGGAAGCCATACTGAGAACATGAGAGTAGTTTGTTTGTCTCTAAAAATTTACTCAGTTGCTCATTCATCAGTCGCTCCATAATCTTGGATAGTGTGGGCAAAATAGAGATGGGTCTGTAATTATCAACAGAGTCCCTCCCACCACCTTCATGTATAGGCTTTATTAGAGCATTTTTAAAAGCTGATGGAAAATCCGTAGTAAATATGGTCAGGTTGCAGACATGTGCGATAGTAATAGCTAAGGATAATACATAACGCATTATTTCTTATCATCATTTATTTCGGCATGCTTCTGATCTGATTTTTTTCAATGACTTGCCTGGTGCACTTGCCATTATTATAAGCTACGAAAAATCTTTTAGTGTTTCTATTAGAGGGGCGTAGAGCTCAGTACTTTTCGATAATTCTTTCGTATTCTCCACGGATTACGAATGACTATTTTAGTTACTTACTTTTGTGGCAAGAAAGCTGTAGTCAGGGGCTTCATCTATAACGTTTCCACATTTTGGGCTGCGAAAACTTTTGATTACTTAGAACGATGTCCTTCTGATTTCCTTTTTAAAAATGCCAGTAAGTAATATGGCGTATATATTAATTTGTATAATTATTATGTTTGATGCTTATTATTAACCTGAGCATCGAATAGATGCACCATAGGCTACTTGGCTTTAATGTACAGGATAAATGCTGGAAGTAGACTAAAAGCACTGATTCAGATACAGACTTGACGCCCATTGTAATTTTCCATTTGTAAAATTCGACGTAGGCTCTCATGTTCGATTCCTTGGACATTTCTGGAAGTAGATTGTTGGCAATGCCAATGGCTTCGGATTTAATGTACTTCGGAGTCAAATCACTAACGTCACTCGACATTTTTGTGAGAATTTGTAGTTAAGTAATTTGTTGTACCTATATCAAAGCAAAGCAATTTTTCAGTATGATCGCGTATCTTTTTAATTTGTGTTCTATGTTTCTTTTATTTTTATTCGACTCGTGGTGGCCAGTTCGATTTTCGAACAATTTATTTTTTTGTGTAGATCTTATTGGGGATTGGGGAATGCATGGAATTATGTTCCAAATTCAAATCACATTAATTACCCGCGGGTCATAATGAAATTATGAAATTCAGTACAATGTTAATGCCCTGCTAGGCCTCAGGTCTTAAATGGGCTGGGTTAGGTTTGCACAGCGAAAGGTATATACGTAAGGCTGATTTCACAGTCACGCGTTTGATCAGCGCCGGCCACACGCGCGCGCTACACTACATAGTAGTTGCGCGTTTGAACTGCGTGATGACTATGAAACGCAACTACTATCTAGTGTAATGTAACCGCGCGCGTGTGGCCGGCGCTGATCAAACGCGTGACTGTGAAATCAGCCTTACACAAGATAGGCCGTTCCCCAACACGCACTATGTTCCACTCGTCTGCGGAGCCGACTCGGCACCTTGCTATAGTGTGGCTTTGACATTCGTGCGTGCGGAGCGGCGAAAATATTTCTTTATTTCTTTTCAAAGTGTACACTTAGAAATTTACTAAAATTCAGTTGTCAAGTAATTGAATTATTAAGTAGTTATTTCGTATTATTAGAATAGAAAAGATATTTTTTCAATTATTGTTAATGACAATCTATTTGGGACGCCATCTTGATACACACTACGTTGTCTTTGACCGATCTGGCGCTGCGGCGCTGCGATGTCTGTCTGTTGATTAGACGACATAAATGTTTAAGCGCTGCAGCGAACTTTAGATATCTCATTCCAGAATTTTAACAAATGGTTTGTATGAACGTTCTTGTCTATACTTCTAGGACAATGGTCTACATCTAAATAACTAATCCAATCCAATTTAATAAGCTTATGTAAATGTTACAATGCCATTATGTTGATTACAAACACTATTGGATAATTGTAACCGTAAGTGACTGTTTCCTTTATGGGAATTATATTTTGTGCCGCATTTGCGTCCTGTGTTAATCGTGGAAAAAACATGGAAAATAATTCCCAGGACTCACGCATACCCTATGAGAATAACAAGAAAGATAAAGCTAGTAAACTTAAAACTAATGAAGTGATCCTTGCACTCCAGCCTGCCTTTATGATCGAATATTGTTATGGAATATTTAGATTTAGAAACACAAAATATGGTTACGCGCCAACTAACAAAATATTGAAGTTCTTGAGTTTAATGATTCCGACTGTGTCTGCCGTCTTGTACGCCACCTTCTACAAGTTCCCAGAAGCTATCAGTATCACTGTGACTAGCAAAATTATAAATGTTATGGATGTTTTCCCTTCTGTAGTGATCATAACACAGTACGTATTTTCAGCGTTTCAAGCGTCTTTCCTACTTAGTGAAGCTAATATACGTCTGTTCAAATCATACGCGCATCTCGATTTGGAATTACACATTGACACTTATAAAAACTTCTATTATAACACACGAAAATGGACTGTTAGAAGGCGTTTGTTGTATTTTGCCATATTACTGTCGGTGTTGCTGAAATAATTACAAATGACGAAGCCACTTTGATGAGTGACATCATGGTTTCAAATATGTACCTGCAAGAAACTCTTGAGTTATGTCTATTCTGTTTGATGATAAGGATGCTTTTGTTAAGACTGGTAGTCGTTAACAATTATCTATCTATATTTATCGAAGAGAATGATGTTACATCATCAATATTTTTGGTCAGACATAAGAAGGTAACGTCCGAGAATTTTAATCTGATCGGTTGCGCTTCCACCAACAATGTGAAGATAAGAGATTTAGCTATGTCTTACGATAAAATTGGTGAGACTTGCGAATTAATCAGGAATATTTTTGAGTTCCAAATCTTTATGTCTCTTGTTTCTACTTTTATGTACATTGTCATCACAATTTGGACCTTGCTCTATTATTATCGAATGCCTGAACAAGATTACGGTTCATTGATTATAATGGTTGTATGGTGTATTCATTGTATTCTTGTAATAGGAACGGTTTCATTAACCTGCGAAAGACTGCTTCAGACGAGAAATGCAACAAGGATCCTGGTGAACAAGATCATAATGGATTATGATCTCCCCAAGACTATGAGGACACAGGCCAAGGCGTTCATGAAATTGATAGAGGCATGGCCGCTGCGTATTTTCATTTACGACATGTTTTCTGTAGACATTTCGTTAATGCTGAAGTTTATAAGTGTATCAACGACGTATTTAATAGTTATCATTCAAATATCGCATTTTATAAATTAGCATAGTCAGCTTTTGATATTAGAATATCACGCAAAACTATTTAGTAAAGGCATCCTACGCATACCTCTTATACCCGACGTTTCGACCGAATTGCATCGGCCGTGGTCACGGGCTGACTATGTGTGCATAACGTACCGCGAAAGTTTAAAAGTGTAAATTAGAATATCAGCTAGGACGATGAATGTTGTCTGATAGTAGTTACCCATCACGCTTGCGATTGTAATTGTGATTATGTAGATATGGAAATATTGCTTATAGGTATTTGATTATTAATATGTGTTATTAAATAAGTATAGATGTAATAATGTGTAGAATCTATGTCAGTTTTTTAAACTTTTGCCTAATAAAATTGTTAATGATTTATATTACAATATGTTGTCATAACGTAAAAAGGTATTACCGAGGCATCATGTGTTATTATTAAACTTATTAAAATTTGTTTATGCAAAGTTTACGTTACTTAAGCTTTTTTAACTGATGTATTCTAATATCAAAACAAATGTATTGCATTTGTTAACAAAACAATTTATTTAAAATATTCATTCAAAGAAAATGCAAATAAAAATTATAAGGTGGAACAGAGTTGAATTATACGCATTTATACATGGTTTTTGTACAATTTGACTGAAAGTCAATTGAAAGTCATGAAAATACCCAAATATTTTGGTAAAGAAATTCTATAATTTATTAGGTATTTTTAAAATCGTAATACTGATCGAAGCAAAGAGAACTTTCGAAGCGACATTTACTATACCGCATTTTTTTTAAATAGTACTATGATAGAATTTTAGAACTAGTTGTGACGTACATAATGCGCTATAATTATTGTTAAAAGCTCAAAGTGGCACCTTCGCCAGAATCGAATACCAGTCGATACCTGAGTAGGAGCCGTCGATATTATACAAGTTTACACATTGTCGTGCTTAATATAACACAATTTCTATTCACATCTATCAAACTTTGTGTACCTAAAATTAATGTAATTTCAAGAGATAGGAAGTAGTTGCCATGCCATTGAGTTGATTACAAACACTTTTGATTAACAGTTGGGTTTCAGTTTATTATAAGCAAAACATATCGTGAGCAACAACATTTCCGTGTTGTATTAAACGTAGATATTGAAATATGGAAAATAATATCCAAGAATCTCGCATACCCAATGAGAACTCCGAGAAAGATAAAGCGAGTAAACTTAAAACTAAAGAAGTGATCCTTGCACTCCAACCTGCCTTTATGATCGAATTTTGTTATGGAATATTTAGATTTAGAAACACAAAAGAAGGTTACGCGCCTACTAACAACATAATGAAGTTCTTGAGTTTAATGATTACATCTGTCTATCTCGCCTTGTTCGGCACCTTCCTCAGGTTACCAGAAGCTATCACAGGGACTAGCAAAATTATAAATGTTATGGATGATGTACCTTCTATAGTGATCATAACACAGTACGTATTATCAGCGATTAAAACTTCTTTCCTACTTAGTGATGCTAACATACGACTGTTCAAATCATTCGCCCGTCTCGATTTGAATTTACAAATTGACACCTATAAAGACTTTTACAAAAACACTCGAAAATGGACTGTTATTGTTATGGCCATTGTTGTATTTTTACATGTAACAGTCGGTGCTGCTGACTTGCTCACAGAAGATGAAGATATAACGATGAGTAAAATCGTGGTCTTACCTATTTACTTGGAACAAACTCTTGAGTTATGTGTATTCTGTTTGATGATATGGATGCTTTTATCAAGACTGAAAGTCGTTAACAATTATCTTTCTATATTTATAGATGAGAATGATAGTGAATCATCAATATTTTTGGTCAGAGGTAACAAAGTAAAGTCCAAGACTTTTAATCTTATTGGTCGCGCTTCCAGCAGCAATTTGAAGATAAGAGATTTAGCTGTGTCTTACGATGTAATTGGTGAAACTTGCGGATTGATTAGCAATATTTTTGAGTTTCAACTGTTTATGTCACTTGTTGCTACTTTTACGTATATTGTCATCACAATTTGGACCTCGCTCTATTATTATCGGATGCCTGGGCAAGATTATGATTCATTGGTTACAATCGTTGTATGGTGTATTACTGCTGTTCTTGTAATAGGTTCTGTTTCATTAACTTGTGAAAAACTGCTACAGACGAGAAATGCGACAAAGATTCTGGTGAACAGAATCATAATGGATTACGATCTCCCTAAGACTATGAGAATACAGGCCAAAGCTTTCATGGAACTAATAGAAGCATGGCCGCTGCGAATATTCATTTATGATATGTTTTCTGTAGATATATCACTTATGTTAAAATTTATTAGTGTAGCTACTACATACTTAATCGTAGTCATTCAAATAACCCATTTTTTGTAGAGTCTACATCGCGAAGTTCAGTGTATGTTAATTGTCAATGTATTCATTACTCAAATTACAATAACTTAATGTTCTTGAAAATAATCAATTTAACACAAAAGCACTTACTCAATTATATGGTTAGTAATTTATTGATCATTAACAGTATTCAAATTGATTTAGCTATTTAATGGAAACATATTATAGCGATGTAGCATACATTTCTTTTAAAACACGACGACTTCACAATGCACGACGAAAATAACATGAAAAATGAAGCCAAATAATCAAGCATAGATAATGTTAACACTAAGAAAAATAACAACAGAAAACATGAAACTAAGAAACTGGTGCACGTATTCCAGTCTTTGACTATATACATGTCTAGACGGAGCATCGCGGTACAAACGGTTCTCAAAATCCGCCTGGTTTTTGTATAGAATTTGAAGTGTGCGTGACAGCCGCGTATCTGACACTAGTGCGAATGGTTGCCAGCGAATGCCTAATTACCGATAAAATAGGGAAAAAATATTTATGCACAATATAATTTTAAAATGATTCATAACATAACATAACTTTTTAAATTAGGTATGTCTATCGTATATGTAGATATAACGCATAAAAGAAGCTGGTGTGTTTAGAAAAAATGGATAATTGAAAATTAGGTATGTCTATCGTATATGTAGGTATAACGCATAAAAGAAGCTGGTGTGTTTAGAAAAAATGGATAATTGAAGGCGAGGGCGAGTACAATAGAATAATGCGCTAATGGAAGCCTGTGTGCGTGTGATATGTTTGTAATAGGGACGAAATAGAAGCAACAGGCAGGATGATTTACATTTAATACTTAATTAAAATTGATTTTTTAATTAGAAATTTAAATATTTTAAATTAAAATCAAAACAATTAATGGCGTTCTCTTTGTATTTGTTTCTTAAATAACATTCGTTTGGATGTTACATCATTTTTCATGTTCTCTAATTTCTTATTATGTTGAAACCTTATAGTTAAAAATTTTCTTCTTCCTTCCTTCTACCGGATCAGTTGGAAATCTGAAATTTAAAATGTTTGCTATATGGTCGAACAGTTGTAAAGGTTACATAATGACGTGATGACTGCTCATCAATATCCGAGTCCAATAGTTTACCTACATGAGAAGAGAAATATTCACTTTTAGGGGCACAAACATACACCTGCACTTTCTCAAACATCGTCATCATCATCATCAGGCTTCCCACGTGGGAATATTGGGCCATTACCCACCACGCTGGCCCAATGCGTGTTGTGGGTTTTAACAACTGTCATCTTACGACAACAAACGGGACCAACGGCTTAACGTGCCTTTTGAAGCACGGAGAAGCTTGAGATGTTTTAAATTTGGTCACCCATCCAGTGATCCAGCATTGCGAAAGTTGCTTAGCGGGCAAGATCGCAAGCCGAACGTGCTGTGCTAGCCGATGCGCCATCGAGCTCTGAAGCATACATACTACCATCCCCTACATACATATACTTAAACACACACTTCTTACATAAATACTTACGTACATGGCATTTCAAACATAATAATTTTTTTATTCGTTTCGAATATCGATACGATACCATACCACAATAACAATTTATAATAATAGTATTATAAAATATTACAGTAGGTATTATATTTTTTCTTGTTTTAGAACGGAACGTATAATCCAGCCAAATTCGATGACGAATGTTTTCAAACAGATTACTGTTAGACCTAGTTGCAGTAGGATTCCACTTTTTCTTGAGAGACATTTACAAGAAAACAGTTAACTATTGTGTCTTTCTTTCAAAAAACAGCAAAAATCCTAGTGAAACCAGACATTTGCACAAATGACAGCAATATGTTCACAAACATTCGGCATCGAATAGGAACCGTGACATTTATTCAAGCTCTTATAAATCAGACATCAGTTAAAAAAAAGAAAAACTTTGAAAGCGTTCCAATAATAATTATATTTAATGTATTTACTTTATTTACAACAAGACCATGTATAAATACTAGCTTACAAGACTGAGTATTTTTTATCATACTTATTATATTTAAACCTCCTTTTATATTCTGCCACCAATAATGGGAATTCTACATTTTGATACCAGCAACACTACGCATACATGGCCGTTATTATTGTTAAACTTTAAATTTTCATTAAAATTTATCGATACTTACAGATGAAACGTGACTTTCCTTTTCGAAAAAAATATTCTTTTATAGTTTTGACAGAATTTTACTGAGCAAACGGTCATTTTGCGAACAATTTCACCGAAACGCGAGAGGTAAACACTGCTTGACGGCACAATGACACTGACCGCCAGTATTGCGCGATAGGCCAATTTTGGCCTATAAATTTTTCTACGTTTTTTTACGGCCAGGCTCTATCTAGACATGTATATAATCAAAGGTTCCAGTATGCTTTTATAGTAGAATATTGTTAGGGAATATTCAGATTTCGAAACACAGACGAAGGTTTGTCGTCAATTAACAAACAAATGAAAGTGCTGAGCATAATGATAACCTCTGCCTATTTTGTCATATTCGCCACATTGTTGAAGTTGCCACAAGTGTTTACATGGGCTCTGAGACTAATACAAACAGTGAATGGGGTACCCTCTATTGTAATTATGATACAGTATGTGTCAACAACAATCAGAACATCGAAACAAATAAAAACTATGACTATTTAAAACTTTCGCGATTCTCGATTCTATGTTACATATCAACGCAAACCAAGACATACATGTAAAAACTGGAAATTTAGTTGGACAATGGGTGCTTACTTTAGTTTTAGTTCTTGTGGCGGTTGGTACTAGTACCATAATGCTGAATGGGAATCACTATTTCTCAGCACAGTTGTGGTTTTGTCTATGTATTTGCAGCAAGTTCTTGAACTTTACTTAATGTATTTTACTTAACGGTCTGGACACTTAAATCCAGATTATCAAATATCAACAAATATCTGACAAAATTTATGAAAAGAAAAAGATAACAACACATCAATGTTTTTTTAAAAAGACAATAAGACTAAAACCGAAGAATTAAACCTGATTGGCCAACCTTCTACTTACAATATGAAGAGAGATTTAGACGTTACTTAATTATGATATAGTCGGCGAAACCTGCAGTTTGATCAACCATATCTTTAAGTTCCAAATCTTTATGGGCTGGCGAAATCTATGAAGAAAACGCCATTGAATAAAGAAGAAGAAGAATCTTTATGAGTCTTGTTGCTGCTTTCACATACATCGTGATTATAATTTGGACAACACTGTATTATTTTTGAAAGCCTGGAGAAGATGATTATGATTCCTTGATAACTATTGTCATTTGGTGTGTGTTCGTTGTATGTAGAATAGCTATGATATCAATAATTTGCGAAATACTGCTACGTGCACGTACACGTAACGAAATCAAGATTCTGGTTAATAAAATATTAATGGACTACGACCTTCCTAAGACCATGAGGATGCAGGCTAAGGCGTTCATGGAGTTGATAGAGGCAAGGCCGCTACTCTTTTTCATTTACGACATGTTTTCTGTGGACGTATCCTTAATGCTGAAGTTTATCAGTGTATCAACTACATACTTGATAGTAATCATTCAAATATCTCATTTTTTGAATTAGTAGAATACGTTTTTTGTAGCATAGATCCAAAGTTTTAATTCAAGCCTTCTGTATTGTTCATTATATGTGCTGTCCTGCAGCAAACAGCTGCCGATGTGCACGCAACAATGTTAAGTTACCGTCAAGAATGAATCTTCTGGGATCGGCCTACCCCAAACCAGAAGATTTTAAGCTCTTCGCCCTCAAGGACATTGCCAAGCTTATGGCAATAATCTTCACTGAGGAGGCAGTGATAGGACGGGGTGGCACAAAAGATCCCAATGGGTCGACGTGCTACTGCGAGAGAGAGACCTCTGCAGGTCCCACTAGATAAGATAAGATAAGATACCGTCAAGTAAAAAAGAAAGAAAACACCTTGGTCACATGGTAACCGAGAACAAGATTCCTTAAATTTATGTTCCGTTCGTATCATCATAGAACTTATAGCAATAGCTTGGAAGTAATATCAATATCACGGAGTTAGATTCCACTTTTAATATGATTATTATCTTTACCACTTTTAAAGCAATTGCTATTGCGTTTACTTACTTATTACATTCAAAATATAGCAATTTACTAATAACAGTTTAAGACTATTGCTTTGTCAGCCAGTACATTTACAATAACTTATACAAGAAGACGGTTATTTATTTCAAAATGGAAGAAACTGATAATGATAATCAAACACATGATGAAGAATTTAACGAAAATATTAGTTTTGATATGAAGATCAAAGAGATTGTCCACGTCATACAGCCAGCATTTATGATGGAAAAGTTTGTTGGAATTTTTAGATGCCATCTAAAGGGAAGTAAATTGGAACCGATCAATAAGAAAACAATGGCGTTTAGCGCCTTGTACATTGTGATGTTCGTTACATTATTCGTATTTTACTTTGAAATGCCTGATGATGATGAGAATCACGTTGAAATGTTGTATTGGTTGAGACACATACCTTCTATAGTTATTTTAATTCAGTATGTACCATCAAATTTCAACACGACCGTCATTCAAAGAAAGTCGAACATACGTATCATCAAAACATTTGCAGAACTAGATATAAAGTTGCTAATCGGTACAAACCAAGGCTTCTATAAGAGTACTCGAGTGTTTATAACACGATGTGTGTTCATAATATTCCTTGTCCACTGCGTGATTGGTGGCATCGAAGTCGTAACTCAGACCAAAGATTGGAAGGTGGTTGAAATCGTCACTACTCCATTGTATTTTGAACAAACATTGGAAACTTTTATTTTCTGTCTGTTCATATGGATGCTAAATCGTAGACTAAAAGTGATAAACAGTTTTTTACTTATATTCAACAAGGAGAACGAAAAACGAAGTGCCGTATTTTCTCTGAGCGAAACCACAGTAACATCAGCAAAGTTCAATATTATTGGCAGTGTTTCCCCGCACAATATGAAAATAAGAGAGTTGGCTATGATTTATGACAAGATAGGTGAGGTATGCCATCTGATAAATGACGTGTTTAATTTCAAAATTTTCCTTACCTTGGTATCAACTTTCATATCCATTGTATTAACCATTTGGACGGGTCTTTATTACTATCGAAACCCTGCCGATGACAGCACTAACCTCTTCATAATAATAAAAATCACTTTCGTTTGGAGCGTCAACGCTTCGTTAGTTGTTGTCGTTATGTCATTGACATGCGAGAAACTGCTTCTGACAAGAAATGAAACCAAGATTCTGGTGAATAAGATAATAATGGATTACGAATTACCCAAGAGCATGAGAGTACAGGCCAAAGCGTTTATGGAGCTGATAGAAGCGTGGCCGTTGCGAATTTTCATTTATGACATGTTTTCGGTAGACATATCCCTAATTCTTAAGTTTATAAGTGTGGCTACCACGTACTTAATCGTAAGCATTCAAATATTTCACTTTTTATAAAAAAAAATTGAGTTACTTCAATTGCCGTTTTTTTAGTGTTAATTATGTATTGTATGCACCAATAATTAAATTTGAAGTTGTACACAATACGTATTATGTATTTATGAAATTATAGATACTTACACAAAAGTAAGAATACCCTCGTGAGGCTTACTGGCATTATATGAATACTTAATCAACATAGTCATTCAAGCCAACTAAATATTTCAAATAAAAAATTTGTAACCCAATGTTGTCATCCAACAACATAATAAGTACAAACTTTCGTTCGTAATTCGTAATTTCTGGTGAACACGATTGTCTAGACTCCTTGACGTCAAATTTGAGTGTTAGACCAATCACAGTCGATCTATTTAGTTTGTGAAAATGGCGACAATGGTATGTCCGACGCACACCTCTCTCTAACGATTAGCTGCTGTCGAGGGCGGTAACTTCTGTAATAATTATGTTGTCAGATAAAAACATTGAGTTATGAGAAATAAAAACAACTTTCTTCTTTTTTCTAGTGAACATTTTTACCTAAATCTATATAGCATTGTAAATGCAAAATTTCAATAATAAAGATATTGGGTTATAACTTCTTCTAAGTCATTAAATCGTGGGCCTTACGAGGATACTGAGTTTTTCTAGTTGTGCAATCATATCCATTCTATGCTTTAGCAGAATTTTTTTTTAATTAAAAATGTTTTTTTATGTGTCATATAAATTGCACACCCGCATTTATAAACGTTAAGATTACTAAGTTTATAATCATTTCAATTTCAAAAACGACAGTTTTAATTGTAGACTTTGAAGAGGAATGTGAAAAATGTACGGTACTAAGTAATGTTGAATGTTATTTGACATCTCTGTATGTCGCAGGTGGAAATATTTTTGTTTTAATTAAGTCTGTTTCTTGTTTTCGCACTAAACCAAAGTTGTGCTGTGGTTTTTTCTTTGTGTATTAACCACATTTGGTATTAACTCGCTATTTTTGAATTTTTAAAGATTGTGTCTCGTGTCTGCCGCATGAAATGTACAAGATAATTGTTACATAGGTACTGGTTTGACTGCTTCATTGTTATTACCTTAATGGACTTGTTATTAAAGCAAAACTAATGATTCATATGATAAATAAGTAAAAAATAATGTATAGGTTATCTTTAATTTTAAAAGAAACTTTAAATCTTAGCTATGTCATATTACCCTTAACTTATATTTACTGTCTTGCGAATTCTGATCCTAGTTTAGTAATACAATAATTATGTCTTTTGAAGTAATTGTCATTGTTGATTATATATTGTCATTGTTGAGTCAGTTGTGGATTATATATTGTCATTGTTAGAAAATCATCAACTATAAAAAATAAAAAATAGAATTTGAAAAAAAAATCATTTTTATTTTTTACATATATTAAAATATTAATTAAACATAGATACACCCACACTTATATGAAATAAACAGTATTGTCTCAAAATTTTACACTATCTCTAAACCTTTCAACATGTAAGAGCGAGTAACAAAAATTGTCCTGACAATTTCGTAGCCTTAGGTTACCTACTTGTATTAAGTTTTGCTGGGCAATGCTAAGTGACAACAAAATATACTGGCAACACAATTGTTTCGTCAGTGATGTCATGCTACTTCCACTGAGGGCCAAGACAAGTGGCATAAACGCTTCTAAGTAGAATAGAATGATGAATTGACTTATGTCAACGATACGATCGAACGATTATATTGATGAATTACAAACTTTAGAAAGCTAACTAATGAACATCATTCTTCATTTGTTTATTTTCTATTTATATATGTTAGCGATCGAATAGAGTAAGCATTCACCCAGTATATGTAAACTTGTCTACCAATTCCCAATTGATAACGCTAAGGCGTTATAGTTTAACGAATCAACATGGAGCAGTTTGCCATTTGCCTTGGGGGGACTATGTAATATAATCACGACTATTATTCCCGAAGTGTTAGTCAGAGGCTAGGCAATGAGGACCGCAAAAGCAGTCCTCTGCCATAGTCCGCTTTTCACCAAGTAGCGACTGCACATTTGCTCAACGTGACAGGTGGTGAACCCATCGTCGCTCTATGCTGTTGGATGTATGTGCAGTCTTTAATCCGTTAGTCGCCTTTTACGACACCCAAGGGAAGAGAGGGGGTGGTAGTATTCTTTTACCGCTACGCGACTTGGTTACTTATTATTTATATGTAATAGTTATTATTGTTTAAACTACGTATCAAACTCCATCCAACAAGAACAATACACCAGTTTCCAAGTTGCTGTAAGAGTATTGTATTGGTCACGTATTGTTCATTATGAACCATTATTGTAATTAATCACTGTTAAAAACCGATCAGACTTATTGCCAAATAAAAATAGTAATCTAGCTCATGAAATATTAAATTTAAAAATTAACCGGAACTCTTAGAAGTTCATCCAAAGGCACCCTCTCTAGTAGGTTTTTCACGACTTCAAGTACTCTGGTTACACCAAACTCCAAGACCGGACCTCCAAATTCTTCAGCTACCATATGCCAATTTTCGTTTATGAAGTCAATAACTATTTTACCTGCAATAAAAGAGATTGTTAGTGAAAGACGGTAATGATTTAAAAACAAAACGTCCTCGAATAAGTGGTAGGCTAAATTTGATTTTAAACGATTCAAAAGTGCTTATTAACTATGTGTCATTCAATAAAAATATTTTGTTTTTCTTTTACTTTATATTGATCTGAAAAGTAATTCCTAATGACACCTATTCTATTGAAATAACAAAAATTATTATTATAAGTTTTAAATTATAATCCAAAAGTTAGTATACATACCGTAAATATTTATTTGTAATGATGACATAGAAACTTACAACTGAACAAGTTAAAAATTTTAAAAAAATAAGACTTACTTGTTTCAGGACTTCTCTTGAAAATATTCGAGAAATTGTACGTAATTCTACCATCAAATGTGTGATTGGTTTTAGAATTCACAATTTCAAGATGTTTGACACCATGTTCTTGCACTATTGTTTTAAGTTTCAGCACGTTGAAAACTCTTACATTTCCTGAAAGAAGTTTATTTTATTTGTTATGACATCCAACAAGACAAACAGAAATACAAGCAATAACTTGGTAGAAAACTAATACAAAGTCGTTTGAACGTGAACTATTATTTTTTTAATTTAAACGACTTAGCGTAAATTAGTATACTGTATTTGTATGTTAAGGATATGAGGCTGTCATTTTTTTAAACTGATATCCAATGTGTAAATATGTAATTCCTAATAGTAGAGTGGATCTGGATATGGATAAGTATGTTCCTAATTTTGAAGTTTTGATTCGAAGGTTCTATAATTAGTCTATTTTATTAAATAACTTATAGGCTACAATTAAAAAGTAAAATACTTACTGCATTTTATTAATGAGTCACCATCTCCATCGATAGGAAACATAAGAAGTCGACCATTCGATTTATATTTGCCTCTGATAGATACGTTGCAAACAAACTGAGTCTCTAACTCGTTTTCTATAAGTCTGAAACAAACAAAAGTTTTAATATTTCAATAAATCGGGTGCATCAAAATTCAAAATCATTTATTCTATTTAGGCTACAATAATTTAGAACTTAAGAAAGTCGCTATGTCGTCGGTTCGTAAGTCCTAAGATGGGGCGTGAGCCTTGTACTGAGAAGAACCGGTAAGAAACTCAGCAAGGCATTTCTTTTCTCCCTTTCTTTTACAGCGTCTATAAAAATTGGAAAAAGCCCTCCCTATCATAGAAGGACATTTTCCATCACTACATAAAACACATTAAATACGATTACAGGACAACACAACACATACAAAAGAATATCTAATAAAAAACAGGTATTGCTCAATCCTACTAATATTATAAACGCCAAAGTTTGTATGTATGGACATTTGTTACTCTTTCACGTAAAAACTACTGAATGGATTCGGATGATATTCGGCACACAGATAGTTTATAACCTGGATTAACACATAGGATACTTTTTATCTCGATATTCCCACGGGAATGGGAACCACGCGGGTGAAACCGCGAGCGGCCGCTTATTTAAAATAAAATAAACAACGTCTTATAGTATCTTTGAAACAAGATACCTATATTGATCCTTATACTCCAACAACAAAGTTCAAAATTAATTGAATATTTTGGTTGATCTACTGCCGTTTGTACCTACTTTTTAAAATACATGTGAATTATCCATAGAATTTTTGGTAATTTTTTCTAATTGTAAAAGAAATATCTGTCCAAACACTAACTAAACGGAACAAATCGATAGCTCAATGAAAAATTTATGTTACTACGCATAGATAAACCTCAAGGAAAAGTTGAGGACATTTGAAGGACTTTTACTATTTACTTCCCTCGTTAATTATTTATGTGTTTTCCTTTCGTTTTCTTATTGATTGATGTTGGTGTGACATGGTATAGTATAGGCCAGCGTCGTAGGTTATTGTTGTAGGAAGGCCTATTCACAGCGGTGGAACTTTTGTAGGCTTCTTGATGATGATAATGAAAGTTAAACACTTAATTATCAGCTACGAAGTTTCTTACCTTGCTTTTACCACCACGCACTTTCTCAAGCCCTTCGCGTAGCCATCCCTGAACTGGATAGTTAGACCACCCGGCAGAGTCAGGTCCAACCTTTGAACGTTTAGAGGGTCAATGCTTTCAACCCCTATCTCTGGAATGCCTTGAGCAAAATTTGGTAACGCTCTCTGAATAGAATCCCGCAGACATTCATTGTAGTCTTTTTTGCATGTGTCCGTTTCTATAATAGGATTTAAAATATTAAATCTTACACATAATTATCATAAATATTGTGAGATTAATTGTAACTAATATTATGTAAATGCAAAAGTGAGTTCTTTGTTACGCTTTCACGCGTAAACCGCTAAGTCGAAATTAGGTATAGAGATAGATGGGGCCCTAAAGACAATTTAAAGGCAACTTTTTCCGACAGACCGAAACCACGGGCAAAAGCTATTATTTTAATACAATAAAGTTATAAATGGCCCATCATTATATTAGGTGCTTTCTTCCAGCATGCTCAGCTACAAGTAAGCTAAAATTAATTCTTAACATGTCGTACGTACATTGTACAAGGATTTATCAGTTAGTCTACTAACAGTAGATAAGTTCATGTAGGTACCTACATATATTGATTTCTAAAGTTTACGAGAACAAATTTGAGAGTACTTACTTTTAACACTGGCACATTTACACATCTCTATTATAGAAAATATCACAATTAATAACCACTTGTCACTTAACACAAAATACTTCATTTTCGTATTATCAAATTAGCTGCAGCTCTGGAGACAGTAACGTAACTATTAAATGAAAATTCTGTATATTCTCTAGCTTTTATAGACAAATCTTTACGCAATACTACTTAAGGGTACATTAAAGTTAATCAGGTAATTTGTGTAGGTGAAACCCTAAATAATAATAAATGCAATATTTTTCACTCACAATTTATTATGAATTAGTTAATATCAGGTGTTCAGCTAATGTATCATTTTCGTCTATTCATGTCTTTCGTCGATTAGACCGCTGTAATCAGTGGTGAAAATGTTATCCAGAATATCTCTTGGGATGGTGAAGTCCAGACCAGGGGTGGATGACCTGCTGGTTGTGGTTGTGGAAGTAGTAGGAGTCACAGGAGGCAGAGAAACGGTGGGCTTCGGAGTAGGCGGTGTGACCGTGGGTGATGATGTAATACCACCAGCAGGGCAGCGCGAGTTTCTTGAAAGCACTACATCTGTAAAACGAAAAATGTTGTTTAATATTTCTATTCAAACTTCAAAATATCTTTATAATAATTATTAAGCACAATGTCACTATGCAATCGGTTCGAGACAACATCTATGATACCTATAACTTAAGACGCCTCATTGATCTCAGACCCAGAAATCAGGGACAGCAACTGCTGTCCGGAAGTTTAGCCGAAGCTTAGTTTTTACGTCCTTTATACTCAAGCGGACAAAGCGAACGATCCGTTGAATCCCTCCCTAAGTTTTATAACGGCAATAGACTTTGTAAAATCGTTCAAATTGTTTCTTTTCCACCTGAAGGCAGGGAGACTTAAAACCCCCAGCTTTAGTGGCACCCAAAGATTGCCAGGTTTAATTCCCAGAGAGGGGCCCATGCTTTATCTGTTGGTGCTAAGGTTAGCTAGCTACCGCCGTCTAAACTAAGTTTTTTTTAAATAATTATCCCGGGAAATGACCACAATCCATCTGATGTTAAGTGGAAGTTAAGTCCAGGCTCGATGCACCAGTTGTCCGGTGCAGCGTAAGAGACGTAGCATCAGTCACCCTCACTCTGTCGGACCACAAAGTTCTTCTTCACGCTTCGTTTGAAGGACCCTATGTAATAGATAGGAAAGAATACATGTGCTGGTAGATCTTTTGGAGGTGCGGCAAAAAAACGAGTCACCAAATTTCTTTGTGCGTGATGGAATATGTAGAGACTGTAAATTAGTGACTCCGGAGATCAGCACAAGTACTCCCATGGTAGAAGGAAAAAGGAGGGATGAGGTCATTATAAGAAACAATGTTAGTAGCATTGTTGTCTTCCGGTAGTAAGAAATAAGATAGTCAGTTCCTCAGTGGTTAGCCTTCCTCAGTCTAGAGCATTTTCGGCCTTATTGACACTCACCATCAGGTGAGATAAAGCCCTAGTGCTTTTACTCATTTCATTTTATTTATTTATTAAAATTTACAATGGTACTTAATATTAATCTAAACATCAAAGCAGTGTGATGGTTTGTCCACACACTGGCACTCACCGTCTTGCGCTCACAATATACGAAAGAAAAAAACGACAGGTAAGTATTTAAGAGGCCTATTACACCTCGACTGTGATTTTTGCGTAAAATGGCCAATTTTGGCGTTATGGATCTCAGAAACAAAACTACATTAACAATTATGACTTATTTAATAGTGTAGAATAGCTATTGGAATAGTGAGTAGCGGCTTCGCTTTTTGTAAAGTTTACCCCAAAATTGCAGAGAAAGATTTGTTTAAAGTCCGCGAAGGTACTTTTTTGAGCTTATCGATTGAACTACTGAACAGTAAGGGAAATAAAAAAAATTATAATGTTATCTCTTATATAGTCGAATAGTGCGTAGCAGCCTCGTAATTTTTAGATATCATTGATTTTATATAGGAAAAAAATCTTATTCTAAACCAAAAAACTTCGAAAATCGCTATAAGTTAACTGTGAATTTCACCTATGTACGATAATATTATTAAGCAAAATTTTTTTAGAATACTGACGTATCGACATGGCCGTAAACGAGACCTTCTCACGTATGCTGACCGACTGAAGTATTTTGGGCTAGAGACCTTGCAGAAGCGCCGTAAAATAAACGGTATATCCTTTCTCTACAAGATGCTGAATGGCTTTGTTTCTACCTCGATGCTCAATAGACTCCAGTTGAGAGTACCGTCGCGATCGGTGAGGCAGCAGCTCACCTTTGCAGTGCCCCTTTGCTCCAATAATGTTGCGTTCAACAATCCCATACATCGTATTTGTCGCGACTTTAATGATTTAGCGTCAGATATTGGCGACGTGCCTGACATCCATAGCCTATCACTTTACAAATTTAAGACGGATGTTTGTAAATTACTGTCAATAGGTTAGCCCATTCCTTTTTTTTTATATCATACTTATTTGATAAATACTCGTGTAATATTTTTTTAAATGTAATTACCTTTATTTATTGATTTCTCATTGATTGTCATAAAAACTTTTTTGATTTTATTGTCATGCATTTATTTTTATGAGTTTATGTATTATTATCTTCGTAAATTTTTAAACAGCACTTGATCGATTTAATAACTTAATTTAATTTATTGTAATCTGATTTAATTTAACTTTGTATCAACTATTTTTTTGATTATGCATGTAGATGTACACTTCTTTTTGGAGCTGCAACTTATCCTGTGTGTTTTTCCGCTTGTTGCTGTATGTTGATCTTAGTTGTAATTCTGTTTGTGTACTAAAGAATAAATTAAAAAAAAAAAAAAAAAAAAATTATGCCAGAGTAATTGTTACTTCATGAGGAATAAAGATTTTATAATGAATTTATTATCCTATTTCGATAAAAACGATAAATGCAACTGCAAAATTACTACAAAATGCGAAGCGCCGGCCGTCCGAATTCAACTTATGCTCACAGAATGGAGATTTGTAATACGAGTATTATGCACAAATTTATTATCCTAGTTCGATAAAAAACGATAAATAAAACTGCAAAATTACTACAAAATGCGAAAATGGGCATTTTACGCAAAAATCACATTCGAGATGTAATAGGCCTCTTAAATAGTCAAACAATGTGGACATTACAATCCACCCACAACAGGGCTAACATTTTGCGTGAGATTTGCACAGCCTAGCGCTGTGCGCTGCCTATGTTGCCTTATTGTGGACTCTAACCACTAATTTAA
The DNA here is from genome assembly GCA_963921215.1 of Scoparia ambigualis. Taxonomy (NCBI): domain Eukaryota; kingdom Metazoa; phylum Arthropoda; class Insecta; order Lepidoptera; family Crambidae; genus Scoparia; species Scoparia ambigualis. The sequence goes on along the minus strand of OY992522.1, from coordinate 22,156,721 downwards.
ATAGACGCATTTCGACTTGTGTCTCTGGGCAGTCGTTTTTTCAATTGTTATGAATGGAATGGTCCATATATGACGATTATGTTCCGCACGCATTTTTCCAATAGACGGCTTTGGTCATAATTCTAAAGAAGTGCAAAACAAATACTTACTGACTCCACACATTATAGCGCATTCCAAGCGACTAGGATTGGTATACGTGACCCCGTTAGAACCGCACACAGGGTTGTATTCAGCAGTGACAGGGCAACTGATCATGCACTGCCGTATTATTTCCATGGAGGGTGTGGTCGGCTGTACCGGGGTGGGATTAGTCGTTGGGTTCCCACCACCACCTGTTGGACATCTGGATGCTCTCGACATCGTCACATCTGAAAAAAGTCCCGATGTACCGGTTCGTTTTATTAATTCATTTTTTGCGTGCAGGTCAGAGAGATTTGAGTCATGGTATTTTCTTGGAACCATTTTTTTGAGTCTACTGATTCATTTTAAATTCTACTCAGTATGCAATATGGGAAGGGTGAATCAGAAATCTTTATTAACATCAGGGGAATCACTGGGTTAAGTTGTGGTGAGGAGTGGAAAAGTTCTTCATAATTAGAAGCATCGTGGTGGCATAGTTTTGATGTTGTTTTTTTTATTTATTTCTTTTACAAGTTCACTGACCACAATTTATCATAACAATAAAAAACAATAGAATTTCATGTTACGTATCATGTCACGTGTGACTCAAAGGCCAGGTTTTAAAGTTCTAACATTTTACAGTTACTTAGTTTCTAAAACCTTGATGGGTTTTCCAGACACTGCGCAATCTGCACATTAGTCAACATTTTACATTCCATCTGTATTACTAGTTAATTTAGATGTTGTAGTAAGTTATCGTTAGAGAATCTCTCTCATGCTAAGAACAACAGTAAGTAGGTATATAATAGATACATGCTTATGCAAGTAAAAACAAATGGTATATGAAAGAAAAAAAAGTGGTATAAGAAAAAAATAGAACATAAAAATAGAAGAAAACAGAAAGGACAGAAAATAAAAGGCAGAACCATTGAAGGTAGTTACAAAACTCTCATCCCTTACCAAGTCCGCAAGATCTGGCGCACTCCAATCGGCTGGGGTTCGTGTACGTCACGCCATCAGAACCGCACACGGGGTTGTACTCTGGCGTGGTGAGGCAACTCCTCATGCAAGAGTCAAAGTCCGTTGCCCTCGAGTTCGGCAGTTTGGTCACTGTCGTGGACACGGTAGTAAATCGTGTCGTTTTTGTTATTGTAGTACTTTTAGTCGTACGAGGTGGTGGTGGCGGTGGCGTTGGGCCGGGTTTGGGTTTCGGTCGCGGCAGTGGACTGCAGAATAAATCAAGAATCAATATCATTTATTCAGGTAACCATGTCGCGTATCGGTGAAAGAATACTACCACCCCGTCTCTTCCCTTGGGTGTCGTAAAAGGCGATTAACCTTAGATTAAAACAAAAAGGGAAGATACGGCATGCTCCTACTTGTAGTCATTCAAAATATAGTCCTACTCAACTACATAAGCAAACACTCACACACGCACTCGTAGAAAGTGTAAATCGAGCGAGCGAGACAAAGCGGTAAGTTTCAACGTCAGCGCGAGGGAGTCAGCGAGTAGCGCGTTGACGTCTCGGTCGCTTCGCAACAGACGAGTACGTACGACCGATTCCGACGCCACTGCGGAGTAGCGTCTTTCTCTTCTTCACACAGTAGAATATCTGCAATAGTGCGATGTAGCCTGTTCGCTCGGCAAATTATGACTGAGGTGAAATTGTGCCTTTAGGCCTAATTTTGGCGGCTCACTCACGAGACGCTAATGCCGTATCTTCCCTTTTTGTTTTAATCTAAGCGATTAACGGACTAAAGACTGCACATTTTTTTTTATCTACAACGAGTATGCGCTTGGCCTTCATCTCACCTGATGATAAGTGACGATAAGGCCGAAGGGGGAAGCGTGCTTCACCCGGAATCCTCAACCACTGAGGAACTGGCTATCTTAACACAAACTGTCGGAACACAACAATGCTATAAACATCGTTGTTATGGCGACAGACTTAGATAAGATGGTAGTAGCTAGCCAGTCGGACTTAACAGCCCTACCACCAACCAAACCTAGCACACAAAGATGCACCCCCCGCTGGGAATCGAACCCGGGACCTCTGGGTCTGAGCCCGGTGGCTTAGCCACTAGACCACAGAGGTGGTTAAAAACAATGGACAAAAACACATACTTCTAACAGCATAGAGCTGCGATGGTCTCACCACCTATTCCGATGAGCACATGTGCAGTCGCTATTCGGTGAAAAGTGGACTACGGCAAAGGACTACTTTTGCGGTCCTCATTGCCTAGTCTCTGACTAACCCTTCGGGGATAAAAGTCGTGATTATATGTATGTATGTAGAGATATTTTCATTAGTTGTAATCGCTGCTTACTCCTCGTGTAACGGTAACATGATGTAAGAAGGTTTTATGTATGTATGCAATTTATGATAAATGCAGGGATTCATATCTTTCTAGTGAGTAGTCTTAAAAAAGGCGTTCAAAGCAGTTAACTGCTAAATACTCATGTCACCTCAGCTTCAGTCTAACTTAACAGGTTCACTCTCCAAAAATTATAGAAAATAATAATAGACATCATCAGCATCAGCCTATAATCGTTTCGCATGTGGGCTGGCACAGACTTTTCCACTTGGAAAACGCCACATGCTGGAGAATTAGTTCCAAAACCCACCACGCCAGTCTAGTGCGGGTTAATACGTTTAATTGTTACTAGTGTACAGTACCACAGAACCAGTATTAATATTTGAGTGAAATTTTCATTGATGTATCTTAATGGCTTAACCCATTAAAATTTAAAGGAGGCCTTTGCCTTGCAGTGAGACGACTACGGCTGACAATAACGATAACAATAATAACTCATTGAATTATATAACTCTATCACCCACCTAAAAGCTTTCAGAAAATTGAAGATTCATAAATCTCCGAAAAAAGACATCAACGCGCTATCATATCTTTTATAGAATAGTACGTGATAGTAGGTACTATAATTATTGTTTTCTTTAATTTATTATAATACGAGTATAACATTCCTACATTTTTAAGGTAATTTAATAAAACTTTATAATTAACGTAATTAAATTAACAAATGTGGAAAGTACTAACTACTAATTCTACTATTAAATATCACATTAATAAAAGCTTGGACTTTGTTAATAAATGATCATTACTAAGCAAAATTAAGGTCATAAGCTATTTTTTAAAATTTCGCAAATGTCGTAAGTAACATACCTTCTTTGATTACCAAAAATATAGCATTAATGACATAAAATCGGCGGAACAAACCGTATTTTTAAGATTTCAATAAAACATAAGTTTAGTATTTTACGCAATGTATATTGTAATCAATGTCCTGTTTTAACGCAAATGTTTTTTCCCTGTATCGTTTGATTGGATTACGAAACGAATCGCGTTGCCTTTGAGAGCTGTTATTTTGAAATTTATAAATGGATAACGAGTAAGATTGTAAAATAAATAAAAAGTTGTGTTGAAACTCTTAAAGAAGTTTATTTTTCACTTTATAATGAAGTTTAACTTTATACATACAAGAGTACAATGGACAGATATTCCACAACGCTTTCAATTCAACGTAGTTTACCTATTTAAACGGTGTCGCGTAGCGGTGAAAGAATACTACCACCTCCTCTCTTCCCTTGGGTGTTGTAAAAGGCGACTAATGGACTAAAGACTGCACATACATTCAATAGCATAAAGCGGCGATGGGCTCACCACCTGTCACGTTGAGAACATGTGCAGTGCAGTCGCTATTTGGTGAAAAGTGGACTATTGTAGAGGACTGCTTTTACTGTCCTCATTGCCTAGTCTCTGACTAAACCTTCAGGAATAATAGTTGTGATTATATGTATGTATGTATATTTCAATTATCTTTTTACCAATTTGTTGTAACGTCGTATGTTAGTAGCTGCCAGCTGCAACTTTTTTAGTGTAGGTAACTTACTATAACTTGACTAAAAACAATCTCGCCAGGTTTTTGTATTAAAAAAACCACGTTATAGTTATTTCAAAGCTATAATGCCATACAACGGCAGACACAACAGTCAAACTAATATTGTCACTTTTTGCTAAGAATACTGCTTTTACCAGTTACTCCGTGATCATGGTGCATGCAACTGCGCCGAAATATCGGGGACTCAAAACAAACAACTCAAACATGGTAAAAATCCCGATTTTTCATAAAAATAAAAATAATTGTAGTGACCATGAAAGTTTAAAATGTTATTTAATCTCCTTTTTACGTAGTGGTGTCTAAACAATTTTTGTAACATACATACATATAATTACGACTATTATCCCCCAAGGGTTAGTCAGAGACTAGGCAATAAGGACCGTGAAAGTAGTCTTCGACCATAGTCCATTTTTCACCAAACAGCGACTGCACATGGGCTCAGTGCGACAGGTGGTGGGCCCATCGCCGACCGATTAGATGTATGTGCAGTCCTTAGTCCATTAATCGCCTTTTAGGACACCCAAGGGAAGAGAGGGGGTGGTAGAATTCTTTTAGGACACCCAAGGGAAGAGAGGGGGTGGTAGAATTCTTTTAGGACACCCAAGGGAAGAGAGGGGGTGGTAGAATTCTTTTAGGACACCCAAGGGAAGAGAGGGGGTGGTAGAATTCTTTTAGGACACCCAAGGGAAGAGAGGGGGTGGTAGAATTCTTTTAGGACACCCAAGGGAAGAGAGGGGGTGGTAGAATTCTTTTAGGACACCCAAGGGAAGAGAGGGGGTGGTAGAATTCTTTTAGGACACCCAAGGGAAGAGAGGGGGTGGTAGAATTCTTTTACAACTACGCGACACGATTTTTGTAACACTAGGTTTATTCTGTGGTAGTGTTTGTTTTAAGCCCGCCTAGCTCCCACCATATTATACTAGACCGATAGACAGACAAATTGATCACAATTGTTATTGTGCTGTGATTTCCCATGTACCGTTGTCCGTTTGAGTGCCCATCACTGAGTAGTTTAGTAGCTGTTTTTAAAAGACTTACTCATTATTTTTATCGTAACCCCAATTCCATTCGTCTGAGGTATCCTTGTCGTCCCAGTCGTCACGTGTTTTGCTGTCCTCCAAATGGCACGGTTGATTTTGATTATGTGGGGGGCGGAACTGGTGGTGGGGGCGATGGTAATTGTGTGGCCCATCCGTCGGCCAACGAGGGCGATCGTCACGGTAGCCGCCAAACGCTGCCACCGAACTCAACGCTGCCGCTGATACTGTGATAACAAAATAGTAATTTTCAGTCAAAGTCAAATACATTCAATATTAGCCCTCATATGCATTATTTGAATTGCCTATTAATCCAAAAGGCGACAGAAGTAAAATATGGCTTAAAACTAATGATGTCTCTATCAGCTTTTATAAACCAACATGAGAGCTCTATTCATAGTTTAGTCCACGATATGCAATGAGAGGGGTTTAAGTTTTGTCAACTGAAACTACAAAGCTCGCATTATAAAAGTCGGTGTTATGGTTAAATCACTATAATTGTAATTACATTCACATAATCACGACTTTTATCCCCGAAGAAAAAGTCAGAGACTAGGCAATGAGAGGACCGCAAAAGCAGTCCTCTGCCATAGTAAACTTTTTACCAAATAGCGACTGCACATGTGCTAAGCGTGACAGGTGATGAGCCCATCGCCGCTCTATGCTATTGGATGTGTGTGCTGTCTTTAGTCCGCTAGTCGCCTTTTACGCTCAAGTTACCAAGGGAAAAGAAGGGAAAGGAAAACGTAATTATCTTTTTGGTATTGCAAAATTGGTTTCTTGTACTATATTATGTGATATGCATGTTGTCATACAGAACGTTTCGATGATGGTTTTCGTAAACCGTACGTATCTCTCAATTCTTCTTAACCTTTCTCCGACATACCTGGCCTTCAAGGTCTGTAGTGATACATAATCAAAGTTTGTACAAATTGTTGTAATTGTAACAACAAGAGGTATTTAATTTTAGTGCGTAGATAATTTGTAGTTTTGCTATAAATATTCATCATCTTTATTTTTTTCAAACACCAAATGATAAGATCGTGGGCTCAGTGAATAACTGAACTATTTTTTGTTCAGAAAAAAAACTTTGAAGGTATACGCACGAGTACCTATACTACCTACCTACCTACTCGTTGGTATATATTAACAAATTTTATATTTCAAGGAAACTTTGGAATAATTACATTATAACATAATGAGAACTTTTAAATAACGTTACAATGAACTTGCGAGTTAGCATATTGGGTGTCCGCCTCACGGTCCGTATAAGAAACTTAATCCTACGCTCAAAGACCAAAATTCAGGACGTCTCACAAAAATCTGCCCAACTCCAATGGAATTGGGCCAGGCACGTCTACTGCATGCCAGAGGAACTTTGGGCCAAAGCCCTACAATTTAGACATAGACATAGTTATTTACTTATTCACTACATAAGCATACATAAATACATTTCTAGACATCAGAAGCATTAGGTCTGATGTCAACATACATCTTTTTATTTTTTTTGCTTAGGAAGAATAAGCTTTGGTTCTCTTTCTAACACACTAATAAACTTATTTCTATCTCTTTTACGTCCGGAGATACACTGCTGCATAAGGCTATATGTTACATAAAGTTACTATACCTAGCGGAATAGAGCAACAAACATGAGCTGTCAAACGAAACCGAAATAGGATGGCATTTGTGTGTGTAAAGAATGCGTTCAGTGATTTTACGTCATGTCGCTTTTCACATTAACATCGATATCGATTATATTAATTACTAACAGTAATAGTATTAATATAACTAAAATAGGATGGGATGGGAAAATATCCACAATTTCACGTAAAATCCGAAAAAATCACAAAACCCAAATTCTCAGAGTGCTGACAAACAGTAGCCAAAAACAGTTCTGTTACGTCGCATCACGCATCTCTTTTTATCCCACAGTGTTGTTGCTAGTGACATCCTGCTCGCTCAGCCCTTTGTTTCTCTATTCCGCTAGGTATAGTAACTTTATGATATGTTAGCTGTTTTCCAATTTCAGTACGGTGCAGAAAGTCGTTTTTTTACTTACAATTTTATGGATGAAATATATTGAACCTTTGGATAACTCTATTTTAACATGTTTTATTATGCTTCGAAAGTTATTCGACATATCGTCAATGATCTTAGTAAACATGGGATGTTATGCTTCGAAATGCTTCCATAATGGCACGCTCAAGTTTAGATAGACTCTTCTGCTTCTATTAGTTTAATCTTATTATTAGTTCTAACTTTATATAGACTTTTATGCTTCAACTTTTCCAGCCTAATTTTTTTCAGTTAAAATGTCGCATAATAACGTGGGATGTTATGCTTGGACTAACTAGCGCGATGTCTTTAATAGTCACGTTCTATGTAAAGATATGTATTCTGCGTCTGATCTTTTTACAGGACAACGCCACAAATCGGGTATTATCGCCGATCATTCATGTACACATAAATATAATAAGCACACATAAATACATTTACAGAAAGCGATTAAATTCAGAATTACAAATTAATTAATTATTAATTAAAACAGAATTACAAGAAAAAAATAAATTAATTAAAAAAAACAAATAGGATTACATTAACATGGAAAACAACATACTCAACATACATTTGACAGTAAATATAAAAAAGAACAACATTTATCGAAGTAGGTAAGTGTGTACTACAGCAGCAAATGGGTCTCGACTCAGCATAAGCCTACTGCGTTAGCAGTAGACGCTGTTATTCTGTCAAAACCGCATATCCAGCCTCAAGGCCTCGTGAGAACAACATATTGCAGTAAAAGTTTCTGCAAAAATATAATAATGTTGTGAAATAAAATGAAATTAAATAGGGAATTCAATATGGAAATAAAATTAATTAAAAGAAAATAAAACAATAATAGTAATAGTCGATGCGTAAATATCAATGAATTGAAATGAAAATGGACGGTTACGTAATTTGGGTCCATTTGGGTCCCTTCTAAACTAAGAAGGTGACCCGGCAGACCAAAAATGGCGTCAAGAGCTGGACGCATATCAGCCAAACTGGACCACTGTAGTGGCGGACAGAAAGAAGTGGAAAAAAAGGAACAGATTTGCCCTGCAGTGGGACAAAATAGGCTGATAGTAGTCATAATAACATTACAATGCTTTAACTAAAAGAAATTGTACACTTTCGATAAGATAGATATCTCTGCCTTTTGCAATCCATACAACTGCTATTCCAATTGATGTGTATATTTTTTAATATTATCCTGTCAAAAAAGTAACTGGATGTCGCTTAAAGCTTCTTGCTGAATAAAAGGGCCAATCATGTTAAAGTATATATAAATCAAGAGAATATCTCCATGATAAAATCAATTCTCATCACGATAAGTACCTAATAGCTAATAGTTACATCCATTTAAAAAGTACCATAAACATAAATCGTTGTACCGATACAAGAATAAACAACATCACAACAATCACAGATTAAAAATAACATTACACATATATATATAAGAGTTGCCATAGCACAAAATGAACTGAGAACACTTACTTTACTACTACTTAAATAAATAAAAAATAATAATACTCACCCATAAATAAAGTCCAGTACACGTACATTTTGTTGTTAATATTCACTTCATTCACCACATTAAAAATCGTTTGTGTTTTGCGTGCGCCTCTGTCCGTTTAATGATTCAAAATGTTCACCGAGTGTTTCTGCAATATACGTAGGTACATAAATGATCATCAGAATCCCCCCTCGCCTCCTTCTAGGGGAAACCCGTTTTAATATCACCTTAGTCAGATCAATTCGTGGGCTAATCACATTTAAATTGTTAAGACGGTTAATTTCTGATTGTTCATCAAATTAACAGTTTACTTTTGTTCAGTTTTAAGAGCGAAGATCCTTTACGTTAAACCGGAAATGTTTGTTAACATCGAGGTTGAGACCTTTCCTTATCCTTATTTCTCGAATACAAAGCGCATGCAAGGACGAGTTATTGGAAATATACCTATATTTGTAATGATTCTTATATTCCTACTAAACTGGATCTAACCATATAACCTGTATAAACGTTAAGGATTCTCAATAAGACTAGTTGAACGTTAAACAATAAAAAGTAGGGTACCATTTTACTCAAACTTCTGATTCAAAATAATTTTAAAGCAGTTGGAATAGAAGCTATTTTTCATTGCGATGAAGTCTACCTCAGTCAGTGACCTATACCAGGTTGAGGGTACACTAACGCATAAGATTTATTTAAGCCTTGAATTTTGCACACAGCAATGCAACATAACTATGAGCACAGTTTCCTCGAAATTTAGCTTGTTTTAAATTAATTAACTGCTCAAGTATTGTTTAGCATATTATGTCTGCACTGCATGTAGTATTTTCCCATACCTATATGTATTCATATAAAATCGAATTAAAATGTACGTATAAGATGTTTTAAAAATATACCCAGTATTGAGAATATTCTCCTTCGTACTTTGGGGGTTAATGTCACTCACGTCCTAGGGTCTATCCTTGAGACCTTACACGCGAGTCGCGACCCCTCTGTGGTGCTAAATTAGTGACACTGTCTGAGTGGTAGAGTCACGCTGCGTTGTAGCACGAATTTAATACCGCCCTCTTACGGAATACCGGTGTGAAACCATGGCACTCGTTGCAGTTGTGTTTCATCTGGTGAGTGAAAGTATCCGACGCCCATCTCTCCTCCCTCATAATTTTCTACTCCTTCCTCAAAGATCGTTCCGTTCGATCGACCGTTCCTCTGAAACAAAATTTTAAAAGCCATTTATGGCGGTTTTCATTCCTTCCAAAATTTCTTTCATACAAAATAAATTTGGCATTAATTTTTTGTTTTTTATTTGTTTAATATTTTAAGATGAAACAATGGAAAGCGCTATAAATAGCCTAATAATAATAATATAAATAATAATATACCTACCCACGTACTTCAATTCCACTTAACTCCAAAATAATTTTGGTAGAGTCAACAAATCTATTGAAAACTTACTGTTATAATTTATTAGAACTGGTTTGGTTAACTGAATACTGAGAATTCACGTGCTGACTGTAAATGTTAGAATCAAAGTGGAATGATTTAAATATTCACTAAAAAGTGTTTTGGAGTTAATGTGAAAAGTTTTTTGGAATTTAGTCTTAGATTTTTGTTTTAATCTAAGAATTTAGAGGAATAACCCGCGCTGATTACTGTAAATCAGGTGACCCACCTGCTCGTTTGTTATCAGCTCAAACTCCTCTCTGCTTGACGGCATGGCATTAATACATGCCATACAGTCATACAAATAAATACCTACCGGTCCCTCGGAGGTTAAGGCATGTTAAGCTGTTGGACCCGTGTTGTTGTGTTAAGATGGTAGTCGTTAAAACTCACCAATTGGACAAGCATGGGTTGTGGCCAAAACTACCCGTTCGCTATTGTTTATGTGGTAAGGCCTAGCCGTGGGACATTTATAGGGTAATGATAATTATGTGAAGTGTACTGACACGCTTTTATTGCTTGGGGGCGTGTCTCGGACCGTACGGCGAGTAGGGAATTATCCTTGTTCTCTCTCTCTCTCAGCCTAGCAGTGCAGTGGGTTGAAGTGGGTTTGAGGCGTCCGTCGGTAGCCGAGCGGATAGATACTCGGGTTGAACGCGAGAAATCGTGGTTCAATAACCCCTAGGTCCGTTAGACTGTCTCTATCTACCGACCCCAATAGATAGGGTATCGCAGCTAGAACTACGGGTCCGGCTGTGTCTCTTAGGGGTACTACGGGGTTTCAGTTCATGCCCCCCGCTGGTTGTGCCTTGACCGGCGCCTCCGGCGGGATCATGACGTGGGTTGGACTCGTAGTGGCTTGTGGTTGGATGTAGAGTTTGGGAATGTTCGTTTGTCCAGCGGGTCTATCGGCTAAAAAATATGGATATGGACATGGATAAAATATGGGCTTCACGTATCAAATGAAGCCCATATTTTATCCATGGGCATATTATGGGCTTTATATGTCAAATGAAGCCCATGTCCATATTCATATTTTTTAGCCGATAGGGTAGCTGGTATTGTGTGCCAGGACTTCCAAACTCGCGCACAGCGAGCGGGGCCTAGTAGCGGTCTCTGTGGGGCCAGCAGCGAAAAGTCCTGCGGGGAACGTGAGTTTCCCTTATAGTTGGCAGCTTTGTCCGGTGGTTCTCATTGGACATTGGTGTTGACATCTTTGGTACTAGTCTGGAGAACTAGTAGAGGCGGCCCCCTAGATGCCGTAGCCTCCGGTCCAGCCAGCCGCGTAGGACGTGGCTATGCGCCCGGATGGATTTCGAGAAGTGAGTGTGCTTACTACTCCGCGACCAAGGTGGACACTTGGGAGTCGACTTTAGAGTCGATGACCCGAACAGTGGCAACTGCGAGTTGTGCCCTTCGTGCAACGAGAAGTGAGCGAGCTTGACAGCTCCGGTTACCTATCTGGACAATAGGCATTGAACTACAAGTGTTCACGGGGAAACTCTCCCGAGACACTAGTCTTATGAGTAACGAATGAAGAGCGCGCTTTGGCGGGCACTGATTTGGCGTCAAGACCTAACGCAGATGGTCTCATGCGCAAGTTTTCTACTGGCACAGGAACGTCTGGCACTTCTTGTATAACCTAACGGCTGAGCTACCGAGACCCCAGGAGACTTGTTGAATTTTTCCTAGTAGTTTGATTTACGCTGCAAGCCAGCGGTATTACGTCACTGTGAAGTCTACCCACACATTCGAAAGAAATACTATTGCAAGTATTTAACAATCTATAAAGACGTAATTGCTTATAAATATCTTTAATATTGAAATTTTTGCATTCACAATGCTATATAGATATATGATAAAATGTTTACTAGAAAAAAATCAACCTGTCTCAGGAAGCTTGAGTGGGATTCGAACCCACGACCTTTGGATTGCCGGTCCACTGCTCTAACCGCTGAGCTACTGAGACCCCAGGAGACTCGTTGAATTTTTCCTAGTAGTTTGATTTACGCTGCAATTTTTTTCTTCTTCTTCAGAGTGACGTAATACCGCTGGCTTGCAGCGTAAATCAAACTACTTACTAGTAGAGAAATCTAGAGTATCCAATAGCGATATTCGTAGTAACAATTCAGTAGTAAATTACTCTATAATATTATATGTAACCGTGTTGCGTATTGGGTGTCGTAAAAGGACTAAAGACTGCACATACATCCAACAGCAATGAGCGGCGACGGGCTCACCACCTGTAACGCTGAGCATAAGTCGTTATTTGGTGAAAAGTGGACTATGGTAGAGGACTGCTTTTGCGGTCCTCATTGCCTAGTCTCTGACTAACCCTTCGGGGATAATAGTCGTGATTATGTGTATGAATGTATGTATTATGTACGAGTAAACTATTAGGCGCTCGATGGCGTAGCGGCTAGCGCGTTCGGCTTGCGATCTTGCTCGCTAAGTAACTTTCGCAATGCCGGGTCGCTGGATGGGTGACCAAATTAAAAAAAAACATCACGAGCTCCTCCGTGCTTCGGAAGGCACGTTAAGTCGTTGGTCCCGGTTGTTGTCGTAAGATGGCAGTCGTTAATACCCACGAACCCGCATTGGGCCAGCGTGGTGGGTTATGGCCCAATATCCCCGCGTGCTATTGTCCACGTGGGAGGCCTGTGCCCAGCAGTGGCACGTTTATAGGCTGATGATGATGATGAAACTACCATCCACCAACCCGCATTGGGCCATCGTGATGGGTTATGGCCTTTCTCCTCATGTAGGAAGGCCTGTGTGGCCAGCATTGGGTCGTTAATAGGCTGATGATGAATATTCGATGTATGCATTATATGGATAACTAACTATATAAAATTAAAAGAGAAAACCAACTATAGTAAGAACTACGTTTTCACCGTAGTGTAATAACTTATGTGGGCTAAACCTTATCATGGACTTTCCGCCTGTGTGTTTTTCCATTTAGTAAATTGTATCAACGCATCGCAATGTATACCTATTACGTAATGCTCTAAGCCTTATTATCTACGTACACCTATAAACATTTAAGGGACTTGGAAAAATATGGGTTAATGCTACTTACTTTCTTTGAAATATTAATTATTTTGGTACTTAATGATTGTTATTGCGCTTACCAAGGGAGTATGACTCTATTACAAAATACTACTTACCTTTCCATAAAAAAAATCATACCTTATCTTTCGTACTATGTCTATTTTTTGCATGACTACGGTCATGTATTGTCCACTTTTTACGTATCTACGCAAAACGTGTGAAATTCATTAATTTATCAATAATGGACAGCGGCGTTTGAAGATAGGGTACAGGGATTGATTCGTAACATCGATGTGTATGTAGAAAGGGGGGAATATCAAATTATCAAATTAATCTTTGGTTTTTTTTCTATCTTTAACTATTAGGACCCACCTACGACTTCGTCAGCGTGAACAACACGTGACAAATTTCTAAAAAAATCCCTCATACAAACATTGTCCCTTCTATTCCTAACACAACACATAAATAATAACCTAAATAGGTCACGAAGCCGTTCTGAAGTGATGCGCGAACAAACATTACTGGCAATTCATTTTTTTTATACAGGGTCTAACATAATCAATCAGCGAACGTTTAAGGGCGTTATCTATACATCATTCCGAATACAATGACAAAAAATGGGCTCCAGTTTTATAGTGATTTTTCAAAATTATGGTTTCTAACAAACTAAATCAATTAAAATAATGCACATCATGAAACATGCTGTATCTTTACTAACACGCACGCAAGCGTCAATAAAAAGATAGCTCAGTGTGCTCCGAGTTTAGTGTGCATATTCGGCTAACTTTGTGTGCGTGTAATACAGCTGTACGGATTTGGAAAGAATGTGTTTTTTGGTGAATTATTATAATGTTTTGTTGATTATCTCGGTAACGAGCCTGTAGTTTTGGACCAAATTTAGTGAGAATGCTCAGTGTGATGTATAGATGCTTCCCTTAAACGTTCGCTTTTTGATATTGTTAGACCCTATATAGTCCTGTCTATAGAGTCCTGCGCGAGCGTTTGTTGAAGAGACACGGATTAATAGTGCGAACACAAAAGTCAGGGGTGATCAACATGTTTACAACGAAATGTGAACGCTGTAATAAGGCTGTGGGTGATGGCCCAGATTGCTCGGTCTGCAAAAAAAAGTTCCATTTTGCCTGCGGAGGTACAACGGAGCGAGGTTTTTCTAGGCTAGGCTCTAATAGAGCCTCTTGGATTTGCACAGCCTGCAGGGATGGTTCACATGTTGAATTGGAGTCATCCGAGGTTGGCGAGGAGTCGGCAGTCAAAACACCTGGAAGTTCGAGATTTGCATCTGGATTACCTTTGGAACATGGACCGTCCACGTCATCAACTCCAAAACATAATGTTCAGGATAGTGCTCTGAATCCATCGAATCAGGCAACACTGAACGAGATCCTGTCGAGGATATCGAAAATGCAAGACCAACTTGGCGCTATTCATTCTATCCAGAAAGACTTACAACTGGTTAAGTCTGATATTGCGGAATTAAAAACCACGGTCAACACCAGGTTGGATCAGCTTGCATTGCGTGTGGATGACATCGAGTCAAGGGTTACGGTTGTTGAGTGCCTAAAAACAGATGTTGATGATCTGAGAGCACAGATGAAAGATGTCTTGGATGAAAGCTATAAAAACGAGCAGTGGGTACGTCGATCCAACATTCCAATAAACGGTGTTCCCCAGAAGAGTGGTGAAAATTTAATAAAAATAGTGAAGACATTGGCTGTACATAGTGGTTTTTCGCTTAATCCAGACACGGGCATTGACTTTATTACACGAGTGGCGGTTAAAAATGACATCGAGGGCAAGAAATCCAAGCCAATCATTCTGAAAATGCAATCGAGGTACAAAAAGGATGATTTTATTGCATCACTAAGAAAAATAAAAAATATTAAGGCGAGTGATATTGGATTTGTGGGTGTAAACAGCCGCATTTATTGCAATGACCACCTTTCAGCTCGTAACAAGCATCTGTTTCAGCAAGCTAAGTCGAAAGCGAATGAAAAAAAATATGCATACTGCTGGGTTCGTAATTGCACTGTTATGGTTAGAAAGTCTGAAAATTCACCGGTCCTACACATAACTTCGGTTGATTCATTACACAAAATTGTATAAGTATTATTTTTGCATATTATCTGTTACTTTCTGTATTAAAAATGCATTTTTTTGTTGTGATAATATGTCGATGTGGTGCTTGGTAATTGCTTTGATGCGTCCGCAAGGTTGAAAACACCTGTTATGTTGTTCGATCTATTCATCCTTTTGTTTGTGCTTGCCTTTTGTCGTAGTCCTCGGTCGCGTAGTTTGCGGATCGTCGTAGCATACACTGCGCGATCCGCTCCGCGAGTTGCTCAGGTATGCATGATTTGTGACGCAATAGTTAATTCTTTAATCATTTACTTACGCCGTATTTATTGTGTCAGCTTTTGTGACTTGATGTCTTTGCGACGCGTGAGTGTGGAATGTTGCTTTATCATAATTTGTGCGGTATTAGTAAAATATTGCGCGGAGCACTTGCGTGCTTGGGTGGTTCGTATAATGAATGATTTTTCAAACACAGTGTTTTATGCACCAAGTGCAATGGTTTATATTTTGCAGAATGTATGTTATTTATATATGGGTATGTTATGTGGTGTAGTTGTATTCCATTCAAGTGAAATTTGCTACCATGTCTGGCTAACATTTAACATAAAATCAACGTTATTTCTAAATTTTAATAAAAATAATTATGGTTTAATTATTATACATATTTATAGTCATAACATCATTCAACACAGTGAATAATAACACTTTAAATTGTTTTTATCAAAATGTCCGTGGTCTACGGACAAAAACTAAAATATTTTATAATAATGTTGTTCATCGCAATTACGACGTTATCTGTCTTAGTGAGACATGGCTGTTGCCGGGTATATTTGACGCGGAACTATTTGACGGTCGTTATAATGTGTACCGTACTGACCGGGATTCTGATCGACGGGGTTTGACAATGGGTGGGGGTACATTGATCGCTGTTAAATCCAAACTTATGGTTGACTCGCACTGTGCTGGTTTGCTCCCTAATTTTCCTGACGCTGAGGTCACTCTCAGGGTCCCAATCCTAAAAGGTTTCATTTATATTGCTGTTACTTCCCAGAGACTCGTGACCAGGTTTCAACACGACACTCGTTCTTAGAATCGATATCAGAGTTAAGCATTGATAGATCTGATGACGAGTTTCTTGTTGTTGGTGATTTCAATGTCAGAAGTGCAGCGTGGTCGTTAAATAACACCGACACTAATAATAATTTTACCTTATTAAATCCATCGGGCGACGCGTTGACCTCACAGATTTTTACTTTCATGTCCTTTACAGGATGGTGTCAACTTAATGGAGTACTTAATCACAACAATAGGTCACTGGATCTGATATTTTCTAGTTTCTCTTGTCACGTGACTCGCGCTGCGCCATTATCAGAGCCGGAGGACAAGCATCATCCGTCTTTGTCAATTGAGGCAGATTTAGTTTTAAAGGATGCTTGTCTTATGCAAGCACTCCGTATGGCGCGCCGCTTTCATGCTGCCGATTATGATATAATTAAGGGAGAGCTGGATAGAGTGGATTGGGAACAGCACCTATCAGGGACTGACATTGAGAGTGCATTGGATAAATTTTATTCAATAATTAATGTTATAATTGCTAAATGTGTCCCTTCTAAATTAGTAAAAGATAATAACGTTTATCCTGTTTGGTTCACATCAACTTTAATTAAATTAATAAAGAAAAAATATAAATTACATAAAAAATGGAAAACATATGGTAGACTTTCTGACTACGAAAAATTCTCAGACATGAGACGAAATGTTAAAAAAATTGAAATTTCTTGTTATAACTCCTTTTTAAATAGAGCTGAGACTAATATTCATCGCTGTTCTAAATTCTTTTGGTCTTTTGTTAAATCCAAAAAAAGAGTCAACAGTATTCCTGATATGATTAATCTTGACGATGACGTAGCGCATGATGGTCAAGCAATTTCTGACTTATTTAGTAGATTCTTTGAAACAGTATTTGAAGAGGATACTAGTTTGTCCCCTAAAATTACAATCCATGGCTCTGGCTCGACTGTAATTAGTAACATCCATATCACTCGTGATATTGTAGAGAAGTACTTATCCAGAATTAATGTGACCAAAGGCAACGGTCCGGATGGCCTCCACCCTTTGTTTTTGAATAAGTGTAGTGAGCAACTGGCATTCCCTGTTGCACGTTTATTTATTTTATCTTTGTCGTCTGGTGTGATGCCAGTTGCCTGGAAGCAATCTTTTGTAGTCCCAATTCATAAAAGTGGTGATAGACATAATGTGCGCAATTATCGTGGTATTTCTAAATTATCAGTTTTACCCAAAGTTTTCGAAAGGATTATTTATGATAATATTTTTCCAGCTGTTGTGCCTTTACTGACTATCCACAAACATGGCTTTATTGCAAAGCGCTCCACGGAAAGCAATCTCTGCGAATTTGTTGATGTGGTCTTGGAAGCTATGGAGAGGGGATTCCAAGTAGACGCTGTGTACACTGATTATTCGAAAGCGTTTGATAAAATTTATCATTCGTTATTAATTTTAAAGCTTGAGGCTGTCGGTGTACATGGCGATCTGCTTCGTTGGCTAACATCCTATCTCAAAAATAGAACACAGGCTGTCACAATAAAAGGTTTTACATCTAGTTTCATTCCGATTTCTTCCGGTGTCCCACAGGGCTCCCACCTTAGTCCATTACTCTTTAATATATTTATCAACGATGTCGTACACTGTTTTCAAAATTCAAAATTATTATTATATGCAGATGACACAAAAATATTTTCGGTTATTAAATCACAGAATGATTGTGACAATTTACAAAGCGATCTTAATCGTTTATGTGAATATTGTGCTCTCAACAGACTTCATTTAAATGTAGATAAATGCAATATTATTACATTTACAAGAAAGAAAAATATTATAACTTATAAATATCAACTAAATGGCAAAGATTTAAAAAGAGTTAATGAGGTTAGGGATCTTGGCGTTCAGCTTGATAGTGGATTATATTTCGAATCACATATCGATAGAGTCGTAGGGAAGGCATATAGGTTGCTAGGTTTAATTTTCCGTCAAAGTGTTGATTTTAAAAATGTGAACACGTTGGTCTTATTATACAATGCGTACGTCAGACCGCAATTGGAGTACGCATCCAGCGTGTGGAACCCTCTATATTTAAAATATAAAGACTTACTGGAAGGTATTCAGAACAAGTTTAAAAAACGTCTAAAATATCGCTTTAACCTTTTCGATACTGATACTCTTGAATCCCTGGCAAGTCGACGATCACATCGAGATCAAATTCTATTGTATAAACTAATTCATTTCTGTGTAGACTCATCTTACTTATTGAGTAAAATATTTTTTAGGTGTTCCAGACCGAGTGCTCGTAACAAAAATACATTCTTTGCGTCAAGAATTTGTGCAAGACAAATTATAGACGCAATAGATAAATAATAAGAGTCGTTTATGAATTCAATAGTTCTTTGAACCACATCGACATATTTCACGAAAGTATTGGACGTTTTCGTAGCCTTTTAAAAGCAACCGAATTTTAATACACTCTGTTACCTACTTATATTATATTATCATTTTATAATTGTTTGAACTTTGAACTCTGTTGTTCAAAGTTTAGGTGTAAAAAATATTTTCTTTATTTCAACCAAAAGTTTAATTTAAGAATTGTTTTCTCTTGTTTTTTCATTTGTTTTCCGCACTGTTGTCTTTTTTTCAACAATATATTTCTTTTGTTAAATTCATTAGTGGAAACTTTAAATGCTACTGTATTATCTATAAATTATTGTTTATATGTGTAATAATGAAGCTGTATGTTTCCTTAAACAATAAAAATTAAAAATAAAAAATAAAAAATAGATAGATGTCAAAT
The DNA here is from genome assembly GCA_963921215.1 of Scoparia ambigualis. NCBI lineage: Eukaryota > Metazoa > Arthropoda > Insecta > Lepidoptera > Crambidae > Scoparia > Scoparia ambigualis. The sequence continues at coordinate 22,137,642 of OY992522.1, read as the reverse complement.
CTGTCGTCTGTGAAAATCTGTCGTCTCTACCAAACACTGCGAAAACTAGGCTTGAGATTATGTATGTATACAGTTGTACATATTTCTTCTAAGGACTAGAGAAATCAATATGTGCCCTTGTCAAAAAAAAAATTGACTTTAATATCCAAGTGTCATTCACCCTTGGTAATCATTTTAACATGGTATCACGTACGCCGCACACATTTGCATGCAAGCTTCATAAAAAGCAGATTTTCATTAACTAAAGAACATTTTTTGCCACACAAACTGGTTTTTGGAAAATATGAACCTCATTACAAAACACAAAATTGGTACTTAACGATATTACTTCTGTTCAAGATTGCCATGGAAGCAGTAAGTACCCCATATTACATAACAAATTAGGAGCTTCGTGCCGCAGCGGCTAACGCTAGTTTGGCTTGCGATCGTGCCAGTTAAGCAATTTTATCAATGTCGGGTTGCTGGATGGGTGACCAAGTTAAAAAATCTCAAGCTCTCACGTGCTTCAAAAGGTACGTGAAGCCGTTGGTGCAGGCTGTTGGTCTTGAGATGGTAGTCTTTAACCGCGGTGCGTTATTTAAATTTAAACCCCATCTTCTAGTGTTCATTCATTCATTAATATAATCACGACTATTATCCCCTAAGGGTTAGTCAGAGACGTCCTCATTGCCTAATGAGGACAGCAAAAGCAGTCCTCTACCATAGTCCACTTTTCACCAAATAGCGACTGTACATGTGCTCAGCGTGACAGTGGCGAGCCCATCGCCGATCTATGCTGTTGGATGTATGAGCAGTCTTTAGTCCGTTAGTCGCCTTTTACGACACCCAAGGGAAGACAGGGGTGGTAGTATTCTTTCACCGCTACGCGACACGGTTTCTCTCCATATTTTATGTGCTGTTCAGTCGTTCCACTCCGATCAACTAAACGAATCAACCAGTTGATCAGAGTGGAAGTCGATTCAGGCATATGTTGCTATGGAATCAACTAGTTGATTAGCTGTTGTGTGAGAAACCTGTGCCCAAATGTAGAATGTTTATAGGCTATAATGAATGTAGTCGTATAATGATTTTGACTATCACGTAGATATCTAATGTATCCACATAGTATACCTATTTTTTAATTTAACGCAAGCTACATAAAACTATTGTTAAAAAATTTCAAATACTTACAAATCAATTTAATCTTATCTTCTTAATATGTGCTGAGCCAACACAGCTATTTTGATTAAAATATATAAAGCACCGCAACAGACATAAATAGATTTTTTAACTGATTACCTGCATTTACAACTAAATAAAATAAAAACTGTAAATAAAATAGTTCCTAATCCTTGTTTCTCTAAACTAAAACTGGATTAAAAAGAAAAAAAGAACGAGTGTAAGAATGGTTTTATTGTCTAAGTTATATCTACTGTCTATAACTTAATTCAGTCACATTTTTGTTTTTCTTAAATTATTTTGATGGCGCTGGTGTCGTTGCCGGCGGGCAAGGCGCGACCCTCAGGAGTCTCACATCTGTAAAAAATTAAATAAATATAAATTAGTTAAATAAAAAAACTCAACTTTAGGCAGATTTTTCAATTAAGATTTTTCACGGTTAATTAATTGTTAACAAACATGTAATCTCATTAATGTGTTAATATCCCTTGGTTACAGACACTGTTGTTCCGTAAGGCACGTACGAGTAAAGCCGTTGGATGGTCCCGATGGTTGTCTTTTCAAGAGACTGGCAACTGTTACTTTGCTTAATTCTGCAAGGCGTCCGAGACGTCGGATGACGAAGGAGGAAAACCATTGGGCGTCTAACAGGATGGATCTCGGCTCGAGTTAAGCGTGTCGTGCGTGGGGCAGGTGAATGAAGGTTGCTGCCGCTGTGGTAAATATAGGAGATTGCCTAATCGGCGATCCTAGACCCAAACAGCAAGTTTGGGGATATACTAGATTTTAATCGTTATACCTTCCCTTTTCTGAAACCTTTCAAAGTTTTCTGACTTGGACAGCTCGGCGGATAAGCTGGACCGAGAACTAAACAACAACTACCGATCCCAGACTCGAAGGTTCCGGTATGATTTCCAGCGGAAGATACATATTTGTACTCGGTTTAGTTGGTGATCGGGCTTGTTAAGTCCGCCTAGCTAGCTACCAATGCTACCATCATATTTCATAAACATGTCGCAACAACAAAAATGTCATTTGGCGGCAGATGGAAGTAAGATAGAATAGTTCCTTATTGCTTGCAGAATCCGGAAGAAATGCGCTTCCACGATCACCATTGAACCGCCTCTGTCGTCTAGTGGCTAAGCCACCGATCTCATACCCAGAGGTCCCAGGTTCGATTCCCATAGCGGGGGGTACATCTTTGTGTGCTCGGTTTGGTTGGTGGATGTAGGGCTGCTAAGTCCGCCTGGCTAGCTACATTCATATATATATACTAGCATTCTTGTGTTCCGACAATAGAGATAAGATAGCCAGTTCAGTGGTTGAGGATTCCGGGAGATTAAGCGCGCTTCCACCTTTGGCCTTATCGTCACTTACCATCAGGTGAGATGAAGGCCAAGCGCTTACCCGTAGTAAAATAAAAAATCCCCTTTTTTATAAGTACTGTTTTTTGGTCTTTTGTTTTTTTGGTGATACTTACTGACGCCACACGACTGCGCACAACTCAGCCTGCCAGGGTTCGGGTACACGACGTTGTCGCTGCCACACACTGGGTTGTACTCCGACGTCACCGGGCAACTGGTCAGACAGGTCCTCACGGCGTCAGATTGCGTAGTGCTCCTGAAATCGAAAAAGGGGACTATTATGTAATGCTTGTCATTTGTAATTATCATTTTTAACCGTGTTGCATAGCGGTCAAAGAATACTACCATCCCCTCTCTTTTCTCGAGTGTCGTAAAAGGCGACTAACGGACTAAAGACTGCACATACATCCAACATCATAGAGTGGCGATGGGCTCACCACTTGTCACGCTAAACACATGTGCAGTTGATATTTCGTGGAAAGTGGACTATGTTGAGGACTGCTTTTGCTGCCCTCATTGCCTAGTCTCTGACTAACCCTTCGGGGATTAAAGTCGTGGTTATTATGTATGTTTGTAATTGTATGTCATTTGTAATTACTTATTTTTATATTTAACTAGCGGCCTGTCCGCGACTTCACCTGTGTATACTACTTACACTCCGTATCCCGTGTCGAATTGCCATAGATTTTCTTTCATACATACAACCTTGTACTGACAGTTACAATAACGAAAAAAAAATAGCTAAATAGGTGCTAAATAGGTGCAAAAAAACCACTATAAATGAAACCTTATTCACTTTTCATAAGATTTGAAAAGTAATAAAAATTACAACCTGCTTTGTCTGGTACTTTCCCTCCATGTGGCATATCCGTGGGACGCCCTGTATAATACATAATATTTTGGCATGTGTATAATATTTATTAGATTTTAATATCTTTATTGATCTTAGAAGCATAAAACATTATGCGCTAAGTACCCAAACCTTATATTTGCAAGTTATTTTAAAACGTTCATGCTTTTTTATCGTACCTATAGGTGAATCGACTTCTTAGGGCTGTTATTATTTAAAAAAGCACGTTTTACAATTCTGAATAGCAAAAATGTTATCATTTAAACACCTGACAATGACATAAAGTTTAGTAATGTGTGATCTTTGTGTACAAATAATAAAATACGGAGAACTAAATGCAGTAAAATCAAAACATACCCTATTGGAGCCTGAGTGACGGGCTGCTGTCCTGGGATTTGGTTCTGTCCCGGGAATTGGGTCTGTCCTGGGAATTGGTTCTGTCCTGGGATTATGTTCTGTCCTGGGATTTGGTTCTGTCCCGGAAATTGAGTTTGCCCTGGGAACTGGTTCTGCCATGGGAATTGGTTCTGTCCAGGGAACTGGTTTGGCCTCCGGAACGGTGGTCTTCCAGGCACGTTATATCTTTCTTCCAAGACTGCGTCCTCATCGTCATCGGTCTGCCTTTTCTGCCTGTACGCCATTCCAAAGGCACTGTCAGCAACTAGAGCTGAAAATTAAAATGTATTTCCTTATTACGGCAGTCAATCTTTTAAGTGACATTTAGAAATATTATAATATTATAGGATCTTTGTCTCGAAAACGTTGCGCCGTAGGACTTTTGTCAGCCGACATTTTTTGTTCGCCTTTAAATTCTCTATCGTTAAACATATGATATTTTATCGTGCGCCGTTATTTTAAAAAACCTAGAATTTCCGTAAAATGTGGTTATTATACTAGCCTCTCATACAAATATGTTCATACCCCTTATAAGTAAGGCCTTTTAGCCTTTAACTAAAGTGTCGCACTGCAGCTGGGCTGATCTTTATTATTGAAATCAATTTACAAGTGATGGTTATTGGCTTCATTACCACACTTGCTTAATACGTGGTTAAGTTGTAATATGATCGATCATAAACGTATGTCGTAACGAATGTAGGGATAAGGTTTAGTGTTCTAAATTCCAAACTGGATGAAAGTTGAGATTTCGCTTTTTAAATTTCTGGAGTCATCTAACTATCAACAAGGACTTCTTGGCGGGAAAGTGAAGCGTCATGTCTGCAGTTTTGTTTTATTTTCTATAATTTGTGTTTTGTCGAATATTAATGTGAAATAATGGTGGATTATTTACTGTTAAGTGTTCGTGAACGTGCTTGAGTGTTAGCAAATAAAACAAAACAGTGCAATAATATCACTTTTCAAATTCTCTCAAGAAGTCCGTGTGAGACCTCAATAAAGTCCCACAGCTTTATTGAGTCTCGAGGGGTTTGGAGGAAAATCATTTACCATTAAACGTTCATTAGCACTCATTATCATCCACTTAATGTAAAAAAAAAAATTACCTATTATTAAAAACTTGACACTGGCTAAATGTGCTGATCGCACGAAGCCATTATTTAAGAGAAAAAAAAACTATCAATGCTAAGTTTGAGATTAAGATTATTATAATTATTATTTTTACTTTGAAGAGTAACCTGCTATGTATCCTAAAAGCTATACTTAGCATTTATGTAGATGTAATTAAGAAGTATACGTAGGTATGCTGATATGTTAGCACATGTACGTAAGTCGTATTGATAACCCGTGCATGAAATAAAATGGGAATTCCGAAGTGACATTGTTTATCATCTGTTGCGTGTTATTTAATAGTTATAATGAATAAAATGTTGCTGGGTTTGTGTACATTTATGTTTATATAATGCTCTTTGTCTACCCCTTTAGCAAACGAACGTGATGTTTAGATACTAATATGTACAAATGTAATTATGCTTTAGAACAAATGCCCGAATTTGAAATAAAGACATCCTAATCTATAAAAATTGTTTGAACCTCAAATTGTATAAATAGACAATAAAAAGCTATGCAAGGTTAATTAGTTTCGTATTTTTCCCCTGTCTTTAAACAAGATTTTGTAATCGTTTTTTATGAATAATGCATCTTTTAACACTGCCATAACTTACCTATTCACATGTAAACTTTATAAAAATTTATATCCTTAATGTATTTTTAATACATTAAGTTTTCCTCCATTCACCAAAAAGAAAAGGATAAATTCCGAAATAATATGCTTCTCATTAATGAGACACACCTGATCGAAACTAATAATTATAAAAAAAGTCTTAATCAGTTCAGTTTGAGTCGTACCCATCTATTTAAAACTTGGTCATGTGACCTGACGGGACTAAAATTATCTTTATAAAAACAATAGAACAGTTTACGTACCGTTACGTTACGTTGCAAGAACGATGTTTAAAGTCAATCCTCCATTAAACATATTGCTGTCTTTTTTCTACGTTAGACGCAGAAAAAGACAGCAATACCTTTAATGAAGCATTAACTTAAAACATCGTTCTTGCAACTGCCGTACTCAGAGACGGCATTTAAGTTTTAATGACAATTAAGTCTCTTGCTGTCACTTTATTATGTACTAAATACTGAGAAGAAAACTTAATTGACGTCTCTGAGTACGGCAGTAAGAATAGAACTACAACAATAGGTACACTTCTAAACTTTTGCATTCCATTATGCACACATATATAAGGTGACTGCTAGAAACTGCAAGAAACTTTAAGGGCTGGTCAGGTCAAGTGTTTTAAACATGACAAAAATGACAAAAAAGATTGCAGACTAACGTAGGTACTTTTCGCCCAGCTGACGCGGACGGGTCAACAGACGGGTGGGTCAACGGCCGGCCGCTGCCTGCGCGTTGCAAATATTCCTTATTTAGTAGTTAATTCTTTCATTTTATTTTTCTTATGTTATTGCTTTAAAATAAATTATATAGGCTTTTTTTTAAAGGCTTTTTTTTTGTTTTTCGCCTGTGAAGCAGACACCCTCCCGGACACCGAGAGGAGGGGGGAGGTGAACTCTACATGAGTACGACACCAGGCGGCTAGCGAAGTTATGTCAGACTCCTACTGACTTGCACCAACTCGGTTATATTGTTCCGATTCTCGTTTATATATGTGTGTACAACAGTATGTATTGTTTTCATATTGTATTGGATTGCTGATACGTTTTATAATAAAGTTGTATTCGGTAAAATTATGTTTTGCTTATTTTACATTTTTTACATACATCCTACTTACTTCCCACTAATATTATAAACGCGAAAGTTTATAAGTATGGATGGATGTTTGTTACACTTTCACTTAAAAACTACTAAATGGATTTTAATGAAATTCGGCATACAGATAGTTTATAACCTGGATTAACACATAGGATACTTTTTATCCCGATATTCCTACGGGAACTGGAACCACGCGGATGAAACCGCGAGCGGCCGCTAGTACATAGTATGTATGTACTACATACATAAAATCACGACTAGTACTATCCCCGGAGGGTTAGTCAGAGACTAGTTGTCATGTATGGGTCTAATATAAATGTTAATAGTCCACTTTTAAACAAATAGCGACTGCACATGTGCTCAGCGTGACAGGTGGTGAGCTTATCGCCGCTACATTTTTTTACATTAGGGTATTTTGTAAATATCCATAGATACTTATCTGTTTATTTTCTAAATGGTGCACTTTATTATAGTACTATATCTATTTAACCCATTGAGCACCGTAAAACCAGACACAATTGAAAAACAATAGTTTCGCTACCGCCGGCGGTCTTATGATACTTGACCTATTACAGCGATTGTGTTCTTTTTTTCCATATAAAGGAGGTAAGTTAATACTTTTAGTAATGTCAACATGTGAAAATATGAAATTAATTTTATATTTTCTACCTAGAACATTGTTTTACTCAATAACCGTAATACCTATTTTACGGATAAAATTACGTGTGTTTGACCATTTTACCCGTCACAAAATCATTATAATAACCAGTATAAGTAACTGCAATTCCACCTAAGCACATAAGCACTCGTTTTTAATTACAATGTAATGCATTGTCGCGGTAACTGTTAATAGCTACCGGTAAAGGACAAGTCATAGCTAAGTCTAATACATTTATTACACTGACTAGTTTAATAACCTACTTACATACTCTTAGTTTTTTAATTTTTTGTGCTGGTGTTCACGTTAATACCAAATTGGTTTTACTTACTAACATCAGTTCTTGCTATACCTATCTGAGCATAATGAGCTGAAAAAAAACTAAGCAAAATGAAAAATCTTTTATTTAAGTAGGTAGTACAGTCACGAACAAAAATTTGTAAACAATTGTAACTCTTAATACAATGGAATAAGAGCCAAAGTGTATACATATTGGTGCTCGTGACGTATGGCAACTTTTTTATGGTTTGGAAATGTACATACATACATATAATCACGATTATTACCCCTGAAGGGTTAGTCAGAGACCAGGCAATGAGGACCGCAAAAGCAGTCCTCTGCCATAGTCCACTTTTTACCAAAAAGCAACTGCAGATGTGCTCAGCGTAACAGGTGGTGAGCTCATCGCCCATCTCCGAAAAATGTGCTAGTTCTTTTTTCTCTTTTGTTCGGTTTCTTTTACAAAATCTATGAATTTATAAATAATGTTACACAAATTTGATGTTAAACATTAATTTATACGATATCTAAGACAAGTTTAATTGTTTTTTTGCTCATATACTCAACCAATCTTATTGAATACTCGTATTTTAATGGGTACATATTTGTAAGAAAAGTGCTCTTTTCAACAAAAACAGATTGGTAAACTCGTTCTTCTAATGTCTAAAACAGGTAACATAGATAAACAAAATATAAAAACAAAAGGAAACCAGTCGGATTAAATAACGACCTTTTTCTTAAAACTATAAAGTCGATAACCTTTATCTTGAATACATTCAAATTATTCGTTAATATGCGTAACTACCACCACTCTCTTCCCTTGGGTGTCGTAAAAGGCGACTAACGGACTAAAAACTGCACATACATCCAACAGCATTGTGCGGCGATGGGCTGCCACCTGTCACGCTGAGCATATGTGCAGTCGCTATTTGGTGAAAAGTGGACTACGGCAGAAGACTGCTTTTGCGGTCCTCATTGCCTAGTCTCTGACTAACCCTTCGGGGATAATAGTCGTGATAATATATTATGTGTGTATGTATTCGTTAATAAAGACCATAACAACATAGATCTACTTAATTGTAGATAATTACAGATGACTGACATTTCGAAAACTAACTAACTACTTAAATACGTACCTACTTCGTGTGTTTTGCTAAACATACGTCACTGGCCGATTTCACAGACTCGTTATTTACTTTGTCGATGGAGAGGTCATTGCCAAAATAATTTGCTGTTGGCTTTTTATCTAGCGTAAGTACTTATAGAATTAAAATGTTAAACACTTATTCGGTAAAAAACACATTTATCGTAATAAACAAATAAACTTACAATTAAGCAAAGTTAAGTAATTAAATCTTTTATTCTATTTCTAATTTATCACAATTTAAATGTTACCGTCTGATAGAAACACGTTTGCTTAATTGGATTTATACGAAATCCAAATCATAGATTTTCAATATCATTTATAAGTACATGGTTTCCTAGGGTAGGTACTTTAGGTAATTATCGTTTTATTATTAGGTAAATACTTGTAGGGTTTTACAGTTATTTTTAAAAGGCTACCTTTTCGACATTTATTAGACAATCTTTTGCATACCCTCAGACTTCCAAAGTTTATAACAATATCTTCTAATAAAATACACAAAAAATCTTACCTATCACAAGAAGGACAAAGAGTTTCTCCATTTTCAAATTGATAATTTTCAACAAATATAGGTTTTATCCGTAAATTTTATAACTTTTTGGTATAACGTGTATGGCGAGGTGCGCCGCGTCACTGGCTGCTGTGACGACCCGACTGTGTTTATAAACTCATGCGCATCATAATCTAGCTCGTTGGTCTTGACGCGACCGTGTCCAGTTGTCCACTGATAGGGATGTGTTCACATTATATCGATACTTTAGTGCAATATCAATTAAATTGATTAGTGTTTCAACCGAGTTCTTTTAGTAACGACACGTGTTGTGAAACTCCATTTTGAATTAAGTTGGCTTAGTGTATTTATCTCGAAACCAATAATGAAAACAATTAATTAAGTTTGTACCTACTTAAAAATATATTTAGTAATAAAATAATTCTTATTAAAAATGATTTTATTCCAACTGAACTTCATACTAATTATTTTTAACGTCAATGTCCTATTCATGATACCATTCGATGGATCTGTACCGAGATGAAGGGGCAAGAAACACGGCAAGGACTATTTCTTTTTCCATCATTAATATCCATAGCATTTGACCACTAAATAGGCGACTGATGATAAAGAAGATTAAAGATGCGGTTATTGGTTAGATCACCGGCGATTTTTTTTGCTAGTGCAATCTTGTATCTCCCTATCCTGATACTGAACTTGCTTAAATTAATTCTCTTCATAAGTTTTTCAAGTATTCTCCGATCCTGCAATTAGAATAATTATGAATATTTGTTTTCGTATACTTACCTCAACACTAAACTATCGCCTTAAACCGCCTCTCTGGTCTAGTGGTTAAGCCATTGGTCTTAGAACCAAAGGTCCCGGGTTTCGATTCCAGCCGGCTTTGGTTGGTGGTAGGGCTTCATAAGTCCGCCTGGCTAAGTCTGGCGCTGATAACATTGTTGTGTTCCGACAGTTTAAAAATAAGATAACCAGTTCCTCAGTGGTTAAGGGTTCCGGGTGAAGTGCATTCTACCTTCGGCCTTATCATACCATCACTTATCATCAGGTGATATGTAGGACAAGTACTTATAAATAATATACAGTCGTGGTCAACTAATTAGGGACAATCTCTAGTTAAGCCAAATTGTGAATTTATTTTTTATTTTCCAACGAGTCTTAACAATATTCCATATCTTTTACACGTAAGTATAATTAGTCATTGATGTGCCCGATTATACAAACAATAACAACTTCTTAAACATTAAACCTCTTTACAGTATAGCTGATAGATTATCAGTGTGCTATTTGTTCAAAGAATGCTGGCTGGCCATTTAATTAGGGACACTGAGATATTGCGTTCTATTTTCAAAATTTGAATCTCAATACTTTTTTATTTCTTCTTTTATTGTTTTGTGGTAGTTTTGGCGGCAATCCAGATTTTTAATTTTAAGTTTTGAGAATTATTTTGAAGAAATATGGGCAAAAATAAAAGTTGCGATCCAACACTACGAACAATTATCATGAAGTTTGTCGAGCGTGGTTGGTCATACCGAGGGATAGCAGAACATTTAAATTGTTCAAAAACTATGGTATGCAATGCAGTGCAACATTTCAGGCGCAATAACACAGCTTTAAATGTGCCCAGGACAAAAAGATCGAGAAAAACAACTCCGCAAGAAGATAGAATGATAACCAGGTTAGCTAAGAAAGATCCGTCTCTAGGCTCTATTTTAATTAAACACGAAGTGTTTGGGGCAGACGAAAGAGCCGGTGTATCAGCGAGGACCGTTCGACGACGTCTGGTAGAAGCAGGGTTGTTCGGAAGAGTGGCTCGCAAAGTACCGTTGTTGAAGAAAGAACATAGAAATGCTCGTTTGGCGTTTGCACGTAAATATGGACATTGGACCTACGCCCAATGGCAACATGTATTATTCTCTGACGAGACCAAGATTAATTTAATTTCTTCAGATGGAAGGCAATACGTACGGCGTCCTGTAAAAGCGGAAATGAATCCAAGATTCACAAAAAAGCAGGTGAAACATGGCGGTGGAAACATTAAAATTTGGGGTTCATTTTCTGGACGTGGAGTGGGACCTGTGAGAAAAGTTCAGGGTAACTTAGACCAACATCAATACAAAACAATATTGGAGGAAACTATGCTTCCCTATGCTGAGGAGCATCTCCCTATTATATGGACGTTTCAGCATGATAACGACCCGAAACATACCGCCCGTTCAGTCAAGTCGTTTCTTACCAGTCAGTCAGTATCGGTGCTAGATTGGCCAGCAAATAGCCCGGACCTCAACCCAATTGAGCACCTTTGGCACGAAATCAAGAAAAAAGTTTCAACTTATCGTACCACAACTTTAGATCAACTTAATCAAGCTTTTTGTGAGGCATGGGCAAACATTCCTATCGAAACATGTCAGAAACTGATAATGTCTATGCCACATCGGTGTCAAGCGGTAATTACTAACAAAGGTTTTGCTACTGGGTACTGATTTTACACGTAATAAAATGGAGCTTTTAAAAATATTATAATACTGGAGATTATTCGTTTTGTTTAACTCTATTCATCATTATACTTTACTGTCCTTAATTAAATGTCCAGCTACATAATTATACCTTAAAATTTAATACATGTTCAACCTTAGATATTAAATACTTTTTTCTATTTAATTATTCTCTGATTTACAGCCATTTATAGTATAGTAATCGGACCAAATTATGCAAATAATAGGTGCTGAAAAATCAATAGGGTTTTATATTTATATGTACATAACCGGTTATTGCTCTTCACTATCTTGAATGTCCCTAATTAGTTGACCACGACTGTATATTATAATATATATATTATAGATAAAAAATACTATTGCTGTAAATAGAGCAATGTATGACCTCAATTTGTTATAGAACGGTGGATGCGAATGCAAACATAACTCCAAGACCAACTAGTTCGTAAATATGTAGTCACAACGAACGCAATACAGTTTACCATAGTTGCTGTATGAGTTTGCGTAGGTGTGCTGTAAACTTGTGTGTTACTTTAACTATCTATTGAAGTCATTTGTAAGTACAAATCCATCCAACAATTTCCGAATGATGTTGAATAAGATGTCAGACAGACAGATAAAACTAAAAAAATATAAAAGTTTTGACTTGTAAATAAGATTTAAATAAATGTTCAGATACGACCTCATGACCTTTTTATTATATAGCATGCAAATATATCGATAGACCTACGTTTGTACAGTGCCATCACTATCACGCGGACAAGAATTCTGTGAAATCCCAACTGTTACCATCGCCCTCTTGATAAAAAGGGTTGGACGAATAAATATGTAGTAATAAGTATTGAATCAATAAGGAAAATATGATGACATCATTAAATACATAATGTCAATTATAAGAGGTTATCTTTTGCTACTGTATCGGCCAACTTTGAGGAAAGCTGTCCTCAGTGCAGCCCAAGAACGCTTACGTAGGAAGCGTATCATGCGCGTGGCCAAACTGAAAATTCAGTCTAAATTCGGACTCAGAAGCCTACTCTCTAAGCGCATCTGAGACTTCATTGCACCGTAATTCATCGTAAACTGCTGTGTGTGTATGTACTGTGTCAATCGCTTGTGAAAAAATAATAACGCGTGCTCGTTGTACGATGAACTACGGGCCAATGAAATTTCGGATGCGCTTAGAGAGAAGTGCCTCTAGTTTCCTTTAAACCAGAACATAGAAATGCAAAACAGGGCTGCTAGGCGGAGGATATAGTTACAAGAGTTAGTAACTATAGGTAGTAAGAGGAACAACCTCAATTCTTCACAATATCCATTAAATAAAATTATTAAAAAAAAATTACAACATCTATCAATACCAATCAAGTATCTAACTCTCAACTTCGGCAACTAGTGATGGGGTACGGTGACATTAGTGCTGAATTACTCGATTGATCTACTTTTCACCTAACAGTTGATATAGATACATATAATAGTAGTAGTCATGCAGCCTTATTCTGGGCAAGATCAAACCACAAGGCGATTATACTGTTATAAAAAAAGACATTATATATTTCATACTTATTTATTAAAGAAAAATATAGCAACAGAATTACATTTTGACCTTATAAACATAAATTTACGAGTATACCTACCTTATTTACGGTTTACGTATGACAAGTTCAAAAACAACATAATAACCTGTAGACTTGGATATGGTTAAAACCCCTATCCTACAAGAAAGATTTGGACCCGACTGAACCGGTGTAAGACCAACCACGGCAAATCCAATGATCACCTACATAATGGGGCCTAAGAGAGACGCCACACTGCGAATGTGGTCATTTGAACCAAACTCTATCACATACAATCAATGACTGCCCCCTACATCGTTTCCGAGGTGGTATAACTGACTCCACACTATGACTGTTTTCTGAGTGTTAGAGCCACGCTGTGTTGCAGCACGTATTGGGCCGGCTCGCCCGGGGTGATACCACCCACCCTCTCACGAATTTCCGGCGTGAAATAATGTCACTTGGTGCTGTTGTGTTTCGTCCGGCCAGGAGAGTTCCGGAGCCCCCCCCCCCCCCTCACAATTCCTATTCCTTCCTTAACTCTATTCCTTTCTTAAAGGTCAGCTACGCATCTGCGACTCCTCTGGTTTTGCGGGTGTCCATGGGCGGCGGTGATTGCTCTCCATCAGGTGACCCGCCTGATCGTTTGCCTCCTTCTTAAATAAAATAAAATAAAAAAATGACGGATGCGGCAGAAACTTGGCTGAGGAGTCTAAAAGGTGACATATTATGATCCACGCATTTTGCCATACGCAATAATAATAATGAAAAACATACACTATGGTAGAGGACCTGCTTTTGCTGTACTCGTTGCCTAGTCCCTGACTAACCCTTTTTGGTAATAGTCGTGATTGTATGTATATTATGTATGTATGTAAATAACATAAGAGAATAAAAGATACTTACATAAATAATACTTACTAATATATTTACATAATATACCTAGACACATCATTATACTAAATATAAATTAAATAAACCATTACATGTTAGGTACTCGTAGATGACAAAACAAAAAGATTTTTCTGTAGCCTGGATTTTAAAATGGACAGTGACTTGGAGAGACGGATTGCTAGTTACTACCTACTGACTATCAGGAATCAGTAATCTACTAGGGATCTATTTAAAATTCTAAATGTCATGTACACGTCACAAACATGTATTTAACATTTCGGACGTCAAATGCGATAATTATATTTGAAGTGAAATACAAAACAGTGATACCTACTTGGCAAGATTCTGCAAAACACGCTATGGCGAGCGACCCGGTTGATGAAGGTCGCAGGTTGTATTCCCGCCCTAAAACAACTGCAAGGTACTGCAAGTTTTATTCGCCATTCAATTACTTTAACGAAAACGATTTTTTTTCTAAATTTAAGCTTATTAATTGGTTCTGGTGACAAAGGCGTTGAGTTACAATTTCGCCATACAAATGTTTAAGCTACCAACCCGTATTGGGCCACCGTGGTGGGTTATGGCCTATTCTCCCTATGAGCTGTTGCCCATTTGAGAAGGCCTGTGCCTAACTGTGGGACGTTTATAGGCTGTTAATGATACACATTTTCGTTTTCCTTAACGTGATCGAATATATAAGGTGACTACTAGAAACTGCAAGAAACTTCAAGGGCTGGTCAGGTCAAGTGTTTTAAACATGACAAAAATGACAAAAAAGATTGCAGACTAACGTAGATACGACTTATCGCCCAGCTGACTCGGACGGGTCAACAGCCGGCCGCTGCCCGCGCTTTGTAAATAATCTTTATTTAGTAGTCAAATTTCTTTTTTGTCATTTTGTCATGTCAAAACACTTGACCTGACCAACCCCTGAAGTTTCTTGCGGTTTCTAGCAGTCGCCTTATACCTAAACTTTTCTCTCAGTATAAAACGGTATTTCGTAGATTTTTTAATAATTATTAATACATATCGAATATTTCAATTTGTTTTGTTGTCGGTTGGATATATTCTAAAACTATCTAATAATATTTTATACCTGTACAGAATATTTATTATGTTGTTCTCTTTCTCATTTCGCAGGGAGCTGGATGAGTGAAGGTAACATCTGAAAAGATAAAAATATGTAAATTAATTACTGATACCACCAAGAAAGATTAGTAGTTTTAAAGTACAAAGATTTTTGTAATATCTTTTTTTACACTTTACAACGGTTCAATAAGACCATCGTTTTCTACAACTACTTACAGTGATTTGTCTGTGGTGAGTTACTTCTTGGTCCCGGTTGTCGTGGGAGGCCTGTGCCCTGCAGTGGGACGTTTATAGGCTGATGATGATGATGAGTACTTCTTGAATGGTGTATATGGGTTAAATGTACCATTCAACAAAATCATACATACATATAATCACGACTATTATCCCTGAAGGGTTAGTCAGAGACTAGGCAATGAGGACAGCAAAAGCAGGCCTCTGCCATAGTCCACTTTTCAAAAAAAAAGTGACTGCACTGTGCTCAGCGTGATAGGTGATCCCTTCGCGCGCTTCTAGATGTATGTGCAGTCATTAGTCCAGTAGTCGCCTTTTACGACACCCAACGGAAGAGAGGGGTGGTAGTATTCTTTTACCGCTACGCGACACAGTTATTCAACAGAGTCATTATTATAATCATCATTCACATTCACCATCGCCTTTTACAGCTCAACATCCCACATAATTGAAATCTCTTTGCCCACAGCTGGGTATAGAATGTATGAATCTTATAGTTTCCGCCATTCAGTGATTCAACGCGGCCATTTGCCATTCGCGGAATCTGAATGATACTTGATAATTCAAGTAATAATGAATACGAGGTTGACAGTTTAGGGGAATTACCTTAATCTGTGAATATGATTCGTTTGAATATTAAATACAAGCAGACTTTTTCACATAGATTGAATTTATTTTTTATTGCCGAAATTTTTGTGCAGATTCTTAAAATTTAATCAAAGGCGTTTATATAAATGTGTCTATGGTGTAAGTTTCATTGCGATTTCATTACTCTTTAATGAATGCCCACTTAATCATGTAAATAGGTTGTGATAATTATACTTTCGTAATATTATAAAATCTTACTGAAAATTATTTAATTCTTACTTTAATAATTGTTACTAAGAGGGATATAAAGGTATATTTTCATTTTTTTTTAAAGATATATTATTGGGCAAACCTTGGTTCGTTCGAATAGGTTTTGTATCCATTATATCGAATGCCTTAACTATTACGATATTATTTTTAAATTTACTATTAACTACATATTAGTAGTAATGCCTTATGCTGAAATACCTCAAGAAACTACAAAAAAGTATTTAAAGTTATACTTGTGTTTGAAAAATTGCCTCAACCCAAAAGTATTGGAAAAAAGTTCGAGCATCTGTTTTAGACAATGTCTAACTTACTCGCACTTTTTCACCAATTTATAGAAAGAGACGCAACATTTTACAAATAAGTTCACGATAAATACGTGGCAAACTTTAAACACCGTTCTGTAATGTGAATAAACCTAGTAGATAATTCCCTTATAATAATACGAAATGTGGTATATATTAAATCCTGGTTTTAAATAGTCGATACTGCCTCTATCTGCCGTTATAAACAGAAATGAGACAGTATCATGTTTATACTAGTTTTATTGTTAGTCAGTGACTAGCCAATGAGGACCGCAAAATCGGTCCTTGCCATAGTTCGCGTATCACCAAATAGCAGCTGTTCATGTATTTAGTCAGCGTGGTGGCAACATTCGTAATGCCTGGTTGTTGGATGGGTGACCAAATTAAAAACATCTCGGGCTCGTACATGCTTCGGAAGGCACGTTAAGCCGTTGGTCCCGGTTGTTGTCGTAAGATGACGGTCGTTTAAACCCACCAACCCGCATTGAGCCAGCGTGGTGGGTTATGGCCCAATATCCCCACGTGCTGTTGTCCACGTGGGAGGCCTGTGCCCAGCAGTGGGACGTTTATAGGCTGATGTTGTGAGCCCATCGCCGCCCATCGCTTTTGGATAAATTTTATGTGAAGTGTTAGGTCCGTTGGTTGCCTTTTACGACACCCAATGGAAGAATGGCTTGGTAGTATTATTTTAATAAGTTGCCCCATCGTAATAAGATTGTTGGTTTCCAAATTTAACCAATTTTTTTAACCGTGTCACGTAGCGGTAAAAGAATACTACCACCCCCTCTCTTCCCATTGGGTGTCGTAGAAGGCGACTAACGGACTGAAGACTGCACGTACATTCAACAGCATAGAGCGGCGATGGGCTCACGACCTGTCACGCTGAGCTGTGCAGTCGCTATTTGGTGAAAAGTGGACTATGGTAGAGGACTGCTTGTGCTGTCCTCATTGCCTAGTCTCTGACTAACCCTTCGGGGATAATAGTCGTGATTATATGTATTTATGTATGTATATGTAATTTTTTATACCAAATAAATGAACTTTTATTGTGTCTGGTTCTACAGCAGAGAGCTGAGTGTAAGTTTGTAAAATTGGTCAAACGTTACTATCGCGTTTGAGTTAAGTTTTGACTGATAGATCTTAACGCTAAGTAAATAAGATCGAGAATCAAAAACTCTTAACTCAAACGCGATAGTAATGTTTGCACATTTTCAACTTACACTCGGCGTTCAGCTGAGCTGTTGATGTTGAAACTCAAAAACAATAGTTAGGTCACTTACCAATATTCATTAACACTATAACAGCCGACTATTTTAAAGCGCGCCTTTCCTGGTACGCCGGCAATTTTTGCCGATATTGTAAGATTAATAAAATAAAAACTATTTGTTGTACTTACATACATCTATGTGTATATATTTTTTATATATCAATGGTCTTATATATTTTGTGTATAGAAATTAAAAACATATGTACATTATTTATTTATTTTATTATGTATATTTATTTATTTATTTAAGAAAGTCAATCCCGTACAGAGGACGTGATCAGTGTCCTGAGTCGACCCCCCGTACCCAGTACGTGATCGACTGTTAAAGTGTGGGACAGTCCTCAAACTTTTCTCGAATTGTTGTTCCCCAGTGTTTTGTGGATAAACACCCTCCCTCTTACTCTTTTAGTATGTAAAGGGGAACGGATGTAGCCCCACATAACTCTGCCTCCCTTCTGGCGGTGGGGTATCCATAAGGCGGATTCTCTGGGATAAGAAAATGTCACTTACCAACGCCACAGAACTGAGCGCACAGCAGATGACCCATATTTTCGTATTGCTTTAAGTCGCTGCCGCACACGGGGTTGTACTCGTGTGTCCTAGGACACTCCGAGATGCACCTCTCTGTCTCGTTGCTATCGTCTCTGAATTGCAAAGCAGTTCAAGAAAAAGGATAAAGACTTTCATTTAGTGATACAGCACACATAATAAAGTAATAACGTTAATAAGTAATTACATATATCCATATTAGTACTTTTTATTTATTCATTTACGGGTAAGTAAGTACTTGGCCTCCATCACACCTTATGTTAAGTCATGATAAGACCAAAGATGGAAGAGCACTTCACCCGGAGTCCTGAGGTTGTTTTAACTTTAACTGCTGGATCACAACAATGCTTCAAACATTGATTAAGATAAGATGGTGGCAGCTAGCCAGGCGGACTTAACAATCCCTATCACCAACCAAACCGAGTACAAACATGTATACCCCCCGCTGGGAATCAAACCAGGGACCACAGAGGCGAGCAGAGAGGAGGTATAAGCACATTGCCACCTAGCCAATGAAGTGAAAATTAAATTAAAGTAGCCATACGTAAAATTAAATATGTGCGGGCCTATTCTCTAACTCGCTGACTGTTAAAATGTGAACACCCAAGGAAATTCGTCGTACATAGCGCGCGCGCTCTATATTTTTCTCTAGCAATTGGCACAGTACACAGCAGTGTACGACGATTTTCCTTAGGTGTTCATTATTTTAACTGTCAGTCGAGTAGAGAATAGGCTTGCTGGAGCTCTTCAGTGTGTATATACGGTCAGTCTCTGATGTATCTTAGCATAAACCTTAGCATAAAAGCACAAGAATAATAGAATAAAAACAAATAAAAACTTACCTTGTAGTAGTCTCTATTTGTGCAGAACAGGGAGGAGGGCCGATGGCAAAAACATCTAGAATAGGAAAAAGCGGATTTAAAAATTTTGTTAATTTTTTTGGTTTTATGCAGACGCTCTTAAAAGCTGAAATCCATGTGATTTTTCCATTTCTAAAGTCTTTTAACGGAATGGCAACGTGCCCGCTTCCCTCGTAACTCGTCACCACTAACAAGAGTCATTTTAACACACCTTAGATTTATAGTTTTTAGATTAGTTAGATTTTGTTTTACGTAGATTCTATGGACGTGTGCGATTGCTAAAGTCACTCTTATTAAAGAAATAAAGAAAATAATATTAATATGGTTACCATATAAAATGTTGTTAGCTATTATCAATTTATAACAAAGTGGTTGGATTGCTGTTCCCATACATAGATAGGTACTGAATTAACGACGTACGACTTTGTTTATATTCGATTTCGCAACTTTTTACGGCAAAACGGATCTCATTTCTTTTTGTAAAACCAAAGTTTACATTGATTAGATGTAAACCGCTAAGACTTGTCACTCTCGAAAGTGCCACAAACGCTTGACCGCATGTGAATACTGAAGAAACAATGTCCATTAACGCCCTACCCTAATAAGTATTAGCCCTTGACTCTTATGTATAGTAATAGGATAGGCTATATCTATCTCTTATATATAACTCTTATGGCCATATATAGCTCTTATGTATAGTAATATATAGCTGAACTGCAAATGGTCCGAATGATTTCGAGAAAATCAAGGTACAGTCGTGTCTGGGAGCACTGCCGTGCCCCCAGACAAGAAAATCGGAATTTCAGAGGTTTTCCTTGCTTTGTAGGCTGAAAAAGAGCTATGTTCAAAATTTGGAGCTTGTCTGGGTCTGCTAGAAGTAACTTAGAATTTTGATGATCAGTGAGTGGAGTCAGTGACAAAGTTAAGCAACTTTGACTTGCAATTACTCGTAAACAACTGGTTAAAATTGTAATATTATTTGGAAAATATTTTTTGCCATAAAAAAATTTACTTCCACTTAGTTGTTTTCACAACGAAGTTACAGGGGTTCGAAAATGGCCCGAATGGCTTCCAGAAAAGGATGGTACGGCCGTGTCTTTTTAGGGTTCCGTAGCCAAATGGCAAAAAGCGGAACCCTCATGGATTCGTCATATCTGTCTGTCCGTCCGTCAGTATGTCACAGCCATTTTTTTCCAAAACTATAAGAACTATACTGTTAAACTTGGTAGATGTATTCTGTGAACCGCATTAAGATTTTCAAACAAAAATAGAAAAAAAAACAATAAATTTTGGTGGTTCCCCATACTTAAAACTGAAACTCAAAATATTTTTTTTCATCACACCCATACGTGTGGGGTATTTATGGATAGGTCTTCAAAAATGATATTGAGGTTTCTAATGTTATTTTTTTCTAAACTGAATAGTTTGCGCGAGAGACACTTCCAAAGTGGTAAAATGTGTGTCAATGTAACTTCTAAAGTAAGAGAATGATTAAACTAAAAAAAATCATATATTTTTTTACATTACCATGCAAACTTCAACCAAAAATTGGTTTGAATGAGAACTAGTAAGTAGTTTTTTTAATACGTCATAAATTAATTAATTAAAAAAAATACTCTTTTATTAAAACATCGATCAAAGTTTTATAGATAATGGTACGGAACCCTTCGTGCGCGAGTCCGACTCGCACTTGGCCGGTTTTTTTTTAGCTCGACTTGGCGGAGAGAACTGCCGTGCTGCCCCCCGATAACTACCTATGTAACACAGTAGCACTCATTACAGGCATTTAATATCACTAAATACCCTTCTCGATGGAGCTCGATGGCGCAGCGGCTAGCGCGTTCGGCTTGCGATCTTGCCCGCTAAGCAACTTTCGCAATGTGTAAAATATGTCGCTGGATGGGTGACCAAATTTAAAAACATCTTGAGCTCCTCCGTGTTTGGGAAGGCACGTTAAGCCGTTGGTCTCGGTTGTTGTCGTAAGATGATAGTCGTTAAAACCCACCAACCCGCATTGGGCCAGCGTGGTGGGTTATGGCCCAATATCCCCTCGTGCTATTGTCCACGTGGGAGGCCTGTGCCCAGCAGTGGGACGTTTATAGGCTGATGATGATGATGAAATACCCTTCAAACCGGGTCGCAACTAACTATGTACTGCGTGGCGGCAGAAATAATTTTTTATCGAAGTCGCCAACCAGTCGGATTTATTTATAAATAAAAATCGTACATATTAATACGTGTTGTGTGTATTTGATTATAATATTACTTAGTTTTAATATGTATTATATTTTTGCCTTAACAGCTAGGGTTGTCTGAAAGAGCTTGTTGTAACGTGTATTTTGATGTTATTTATGAATGCAATAAAGGACTAAATGTTGACAAATGTTTGGATCTCTTTTGCCATGAAACGTTTACTTAAACAGTAGTGTATCGTACAAACTTATAGTTATATATTGAATTATGGATATCATCCTTGTCTTTTCTCTAAAGAATCAACTAAATCAGTTAGTATCTGTTGTTACATTATGAAGAGCTTGACGGCGTCGGCGCACGCGCAGCATAAGGCCCTTCGTCCACACGTCGACTCGCTCACGATTCGAGTATGATACAGGTAGGAGGTAGCATACGTGTTGCTCGGAAGTTTCCGTCATATATTTTCGGCAACGTTCGTACACGCGTCGGATACCAGTTCTGCGCGACTTGTTGAGCTCGTCGCATGCGACTAGAGTATCATACGAATGACACGAAGCAATTATGGCAGAACAAAATCATATATTATTTGTGCAAGAAGTGGAGAAACATGCATGTTTATACAATTATAAAATTAAATTTTTTTATCATCTTCTTCTAGTTCCTTCGCAGCCACAAATGATCGACTATTTAGATTTCTTTCAATATATGGATGTCTTTTTCAATTTGTAATATGGATGTATCCAAAATTGTCTTTTTTTTGTTTTATGGCCCTTTTATATGCACTATAAAGTAATAAAATTTCCTCTACTGAATCTGACATCCTAAACGGTAGGAAAGTCGCGGATATTTAGGTCAACGCGTGTACGTATTGGTCGAGAACAAGTAGCATACACAAAGTAGAGTGTCAGTCGCGTATGAAACGAGTCCAAGTCGAGTCAACGCGTGGACGAAGGGCCTATGGCGCTCGGATTGCGATTGCGTACATGTGCTGATCTCATTGCCGGCTCTTTTGAATACAAGGTCGCCCGCCCTATAGACTTACGACCGATTGTTGTCGTAAGATGGCAGTCGTAGCCGTTAAAACCCACCGACCCGCATTGGACCAGCGAGGAAGGTTAGGGTCCAATTTCCTCATGTCTGTGTGGGAAGACTTGTGCCCAGTTGCTCGTTACGTTCCCTAAAACATGGTTGAGCGAAGCAATGATTGATTCACATGTCATACTCGTGAACGGGTGCCGCCTGTAGAGGCTTGTCTGCTCTTGCAATCTTATTTTTGTTGGTAGTAGTAATAATCTTTCTTTTTCTTGTTTCAAAGATACTGTAAAACGTTGTTTATGTTATTTTAAATTGAGCAATACCTACCTGTTTTTTATTACATAATCTTTTGCATGTGTTGTGTTATTTTGAATGTAAATGTAAATGTTTTTTATGTTGTAATGGAAAAGGTCCTTCTATGATAGGGAGGGCATTTTCCAATTTGTATTGACGCTGTAAAAGAATGGGATAAAATAAATGCCCTTGCTGAGTTTATTGCCGGTTCTTCTCAGTACGAGTCTCCCGCCCCATAGTTAGGACTTACGAACCGATGGCATAGCGACATTCATAAGTGCTCAATTATTGTAGCCTAAATTGAATTAATGATTTTGAAATTTGAAATTTAAAATGGCAGTCAGATGGGCCAGCGAGAAAGGTATAGCCCAATCTCCTCATGTACTGCTGTACATGTGGGAAGGTCTATTCCCAGCAGTGGGACGGTTATAGGCTGATGATGTACCTGGTGTCACTGCTTACCAGTGCCACAGTATCGCGCGCACTCCAAGTACCCCTCGTTCCAGTACTTCACGCCGTTGCTGCCGCACACTGGATTATACTGCTCGGTCGTCGGACAGTTCCACAAGCAATCGTCTCCGTTCCTATGGAAATAAAAGAAAAAACGGGTTATTCCCCGAGGATCACATTCCCCGAGGATCCTGTCCCGGAGGATCACAAATAAATGTGATTACATTTACGTTTGTTATTTTTTCTATTGTGTTTAACTTGTACCGTTAACAAAAAATATATTAATTTATATATATATATATATATATATTTGTAATTATATTTTGCGAACGCCTTATTTAGTTGCAGCGCGGATTTCAGTACTTATCGCATTTTTAGCGAATCAATATTTAATGTTGGATATATTTTGCGAACGCCTTATTTACTTGCAGCGGATTTCAGGATCGCATTATTTAAGCGTAAAAAAAACTTCAATCATGCATCATGCATCGGGGGGTGCAGAGGGGGCCTGAGGCCCCCCCCTGCTATAAAGAAAGAGTTAAGTATGCAAAACTACTTATAATTCTGTCGGTTAGGTTAGGTTAGACTTTTGACAAATAACGGAAGGGGGCCGCAGGCCCCCGACCCCCTTTTTTACTTAATCATAAGTATATAATGTATTAAAAAGAAACTTTCGCTAAAAATGCTACCTACTCTGAAATTTACTGCAACTAAAAAAGGAGATCGCGGTATTCATCTAATAATAAATTTATGGGAACATAAATAAAGATTTCGCTAAAAAATGCTACTATGAAATTTACTGCAACAAAAAAAGGAGATCGCGAAATTCATCCAATAATAAATTGGAACATAAATAAAGCTTTCGCTAAAAAATGCGACTCTAAAATTAGCTGCTACTGTTTTTATCGAAATAGGATAATAAATTTATTATAAAATCATATTCCTAATGAAGTAACAATTATTCTGGTATAAATTTTGCTCAATAATATATTCGTAGATAAGAGTTATTCACAGTTAACTTAAAGCGATTTTCGAAGTTTTTTTGTTTAGAATAAGAGTTTTTTTCTATATAAAATCAATGATATCTAAAAATCATAGAAAACATAAGAGATAACATTCAAGTTTTTTTATTTCATTTGTATAGAACAGTAGTTCAATCTAGGAGCTTTTCTGCAATTTTGGGTTTAATTAAAAAGTTAAGCAAAATTTACAAAAAGCGAGGCCGCTACGAACTATTGCAATAGCTATTCTACACTACTCAATGAGTCAAAATAGGGCGTTTTACGCAAAAATCAGTCGAGATGTAATAGGCCTCTTAAAAGTACCAATTGTATTTTTTGTATCGCAAAAAGAAATATTGTGATATTAAATCAACCTGTGATTACTATAGCAGCCTTTCATTTTTTTTAGTATTACTACTCATAAGTATATTAAATTTGATTGACCACTTTTTCTGCTGACGGTTCTTATAAGCTAAACTTAGTATTGATTAAGTTCATGAAGATAAAAACAAATCGTGATCCTCCTGGACATGATCCTCGGGGAATAACCCAAAAAAACAGTCGAAAGGTACCTAATTAAACGATAAGACCGCCAAATTGTATATTACCGAATACCGCTATATTGTTTTTTATGTAAATGCATTGTAAATGTTTGTGTTATTATGTTACAATAAAGGTATTATCTATCTATCTATCTGATTGTACCTTACCTACGTACATATGTCAGAGGATATTCATTCATATGTCAGAGGGGGCGTGGAATTTTGAAATAATAGGCTCTCGATAAAGTACAGGCGTCTATTTTCACAATGCAACACAATTTGGTACAAAATAATTAAGGATTAAGCAGATGGAGAGAGATTACTTTTTAGGTACAGCGACGCAGACCCAAACTCAGAACCGTTCGTGAGCACACCCGTAACAAAAATGACGGCGGTCTCCCCCGTCGCACCTAATGTCATATAATATCATGTAATCACGACTATTATCACCTAAGGGTTAGTAAGAGACTAGGTAATAAGGACAGCAAAAGCAGTCCTCTACCATAGTTCACTTTTCACCAAATAACCACTGCACATGTGCTCAACGTGACAGGTGGTGAGCCCATCGCCGCTCTATAACTACTGTTGGATGTATGTGCAATCTTTAGTCCGTAAGTCGCTTTTTACGACACCCTAGCCAAGAGAGAGGGTGGTAGTATTCTTTCACCGCTACGCGTCACGGTTCCCAAGATAAGTTTCATTGTACCTTGTTTAAAAAGGTTAGTCCTTATAAACATAAACACCCATTTTTGCAACTACTTACCCAAGAATCTATGCCGGTTACCAATTGTCCCACTTGACTGATAAAAAAAATAGCCCTGTCCTATGTTAAATTATAGATTATTATTAAATCTACTCGTATATTGTTCCCTGTTTACATATACGTATTTAGTATAAATTGGTACATTCTAATTTTCAAAATTAAAAATATTATTAATTATTTTAAATTAAATACGTACAACCACGACGATCCATCATTTAAAGAGCCAGCAGCTACCATGAAGCTGCTGCTGAAAGCTGTAAAATTATAAAAATGCAATAATTAACCTTTATTTTACACTATATTTACACAAACACGAATCAATAATAATAAAGTAAGTATTAAAAACTAAAACTAAATAACTTAAAAACTAAAAACCTAAAAATATCTTATAAATAAAAAATATCTTTAAGGGTCCCGCTACCGCGCGGCAAAGTCCCCAAGAGGCTGGCAGCGTTGCCCTTTTGTATTGCTAAACTGATACGTTGGGCAAAGTAACTGACAGCCTTTCGGTCGCCGGAGACCTCGAAAAGACGCTTCGACAGATCTTTGACGAAACGCCGAGCTTCTGGCCCCCACGACCCCAGCGTCTCAACCCCAAACGGCACAAATACATAGCTCTCACCAAGTGCTTCGTATTTGCGCCGCTTGAGGCTTTCGGCTGCGGCTGCTGCCGCGCCCGCCTCGCAGCAGGTCGCACGGATGTGGGAGGGAGCCAGTGTGTCTACACAGGTCACGTCCCACACTAGCGACCTCCCCAGCGTCCAAGGGATAAGGGACATTCCGTCCGGCCTTTTGCCATCGCTCCGTAATACGCCGTTTGGCTCTAAAATTGCCGGTACGTTCGCAGAGGCAAGGGCCCGACGGATGATGTCGTTTAGCGAGTCGTGGCGCGACAGAAGACCGGCACTTCGGGAGCAGGCCTGCCCATGATGACCGAGTTCATCAACGAGCTGACCGCAGCAGCAGCGGTGCGGTTGGTTGACTCAGGTGCCTAAACGCAGGCCAACAATAAAGGTTAACAACTGGTTATTCAAGAGAGTACTGATGTTTGTTGATAGTAATGCTAAGAAAATAAAATTAATTAATATTTTTAAGTCGTTTGTAGTTTTTATCGTAATATGGCAGTAGTTTTAACTTCCACCGCAACCCGCTTGGGGCCAGGGTTGGGGGATTTAATGCCCAAACTTCTGCCTTTGCCCAGCAGTGGGACATTTATAGGGTGATGATGATGATGCATTCGTAACTATACTAGAGTCAAATTCGATGAAGATTGTTTAAAAACAAATAATTCACTATGCTTATTTATTTACATTTTATGGAAAAGGTACACAAACAGTACCTATGAAACATTTCTGAACAAAACATTATACAAATTAATACTTATACAATATACCTATTACAGGCGTACACAACATTGATAATAAGCTCGTTAAACGCTAACAGAATATTAATTTCAATAAATATTTAAAAAATTTATAAAAAATATTCTTTGTATATACATATAGCGTGTCACTCGAATTTTTACTAAAATTTGAAAATTCGTCTCGGGGTGTTCACGCTGATAAAGTCGCATGCGGACCGCTTATTACTATAAACAACAATAAATATTCTTCATCGAATTTGGCCAGATGAAGTATATGCTAAAATTATAATGCTAAAATATACGATAAAATACGCTTTTAAACACTGTCATAACAATCGTACCATATTCGAGCAAATAAATAATTGATTGATTGAAAGTGCAAGAGAAATAAAAACGAGAACTTGTATGAAAGAGTAACCGTTTAAAATAGATTTGATTCGGCTACAAGTGAGTGATTGCAAACGTCTATAACGAAAAACTCATTACCAATATTACATACATATTATTATAATCACGAGTATTATCCCCGAAGGGTTAGTCAGAGACTAGAGGCGATGAGGACCGCAGAAGCAGTCCTCTGCCATAGTCCACTTTTCACCAAATTGCGACTGCACATGTGCTCAGCGTGACAGGCGGTGAGCCCATCGCCACTGTACGCTGTTGGATGTATGTGGAGTTTTTAGTCTGTTAGTCGACTTATGACACCCAAGGGAAAGAAGGGAGTGGTAGTATTTTTTCACCGCCAACTGAGCTTTTGTAATTTTTAAAGCTCTCTAATGATAATTTCATAAAAGTGTAACATTCCACCATTATCGTATAATCTCACATCTTCCGAGAGAAGAAAAGATGAAGACAATAGTATTGATCACAGAACAAATAAATATTATTAATATTAAATCTGTGTTTTACTTGAGGTTCCTTCCATCAAACGCAAAGTCTATTGTATTAAAATGATAAAATAAAGGTTGCATTGTTCATACACACACACATACGTACATTTGACATTCGTGTCACGTAGCGGTGAAGAACACTACCACCCCCTCTCTTCCCTTGGGTGTCGTAAAAGGCGACTAACGGACTAAAGACTGCACATACATCCAACTGGATAGAGCTGCGATGGGCTCACTTCCTGTCACGCTGAGCACATGTGCAGTCGCTATTTGTTGAAAAGTGGACTATGTAGAGCGCTGCTTTTGCTGTCCTCATTTCCTGTCTCTGACTAACCCTTTGGGGATATTAGTCGTGATTAAATATATTTATATGTATGTATGTACATTTTACATTTTGTGGTAGGTTGACCGGCTGGCGTCTGTGGTACGGAGCTAATATTTGCTCCGTGGTCTGTACCTACCTAAGCAATGTAATAATGTTGCGCTTTTGCCGCCAATATAATAACTATTAGATATAACTATCTCGCACACATTTCGTGGTTTGTATAAAAATGATGATAATAAATAAATCTACAAATTGCTTCCGGTCCATCTCTCCTCACCTACCCGCTCTCAATCCCTACTCCTTCTGCGATTCCTCTGGTTGTGCGGGTGACCACGGGCGGCGGAGATTACTCTCATCAGGTGACCCGCCTACACGTTTGCCACCTTCTCACATATAAAAAAAATTACTCACCTAAAGCCGCCAGCGCTGTGATTTTTGCCATTTTAGAACTTCAAAACCATTTGCTCTTGTCTAGCGATTAACCAGGTTTAATAATGTTAAAAAAAATAAATGGCTGCCTTAATGTAAAACATATTAAGAAAAAAAACAAGACATGACCACACACAGTTTACTCGGACAGAACAATGGTTGTTTGTCAGTATTGACTAACGTCTTATGTCTTAAACTACGATATGTTTATATACCGTCCGGTCTTGCCTATTTAAGAGTTTGTTTTATGACTGTGACGTATCTGGCAGAGATAATGGTGTGTGCATTGCCCTATCACTTATTGCATTACCCTTTAAGTATAGTGACAATTTCAATTTATTAATTCTTATAAAATAAAAAGTGAAAAAGTATATAGTATATTAACTCAGCCATTAATTTGCATGCTAAACCTGTATAAGCTTAACATGTTGATCTGTAATAGTTTTGGAACATCTTCTATACCAATGTGCAAATGCAAATAAATTATTATGAATTATAGGATAAAATGTTTACTAGAAAAAAAGCAGTGGACCGGCAATCCAAAGGTCGTGGGTTCGAATCCCACTCGAGCTTCCTGAGACTGGTTGATTTTTTTCTAGTAAACATTTTATGATATATCTATATAGCATTGTGAATGCAAAATTTCAGTAATAAAGTTATGAATTATAGTCTGTATGCTGTCCCAGTTCAGAGCAAGGCCTCTATAATTGTTATAAGTCATCGCTATAACTGATGGGTGGGTATTGGCTTATTTAGCACGTTTATCATGCAGGTTTGTGATCTCAAACCCTAGTTGTGAATCAAAAAATTCGAAAACACTTGCCTTGAATTGAACCCGGGACCTCCGAATATCAAGCCGAGCGCACACAATACGGATACAAACTGTTATAAAGGGTCTTCCAATAGGCACGTCCGAACTTTGACAGTTAGTAGCGGCCATCTTGTTGAAGCTACATCTGTCAAATTGGTTGTCATTTATTCATTCTGTTTTGCCAAATCATCATGGATAGCTATAGCATTCAACAACACGTGCAAATGATACAATTGTTTTATCAAAATGAGTGTTCTGTTCGAGCAACGCACCGCGCGCTTCGCCCATTTTAATTGCCTCGGATTCTCCTGCACACTCTCACGGACAGCGGCAATGTTTTCGGCAGACCTTGCGTTTCGTTGACGTACGGGTGTTGGTCGATCATTTACCGAACCAGTGGACTCAAATTTATCCACCACACCACGAATAGTCCTCTCGGTAGGACGATTATGGCGACCGTAAAATGCGCGGTGCGTTGCCCGAACAGAACACTCATTTTGATAAAACAATTTTAATAAAACAACATAATAAACAACAAGACAACCAATTTGACAGATGTAGCTTCAACAAGATGGCCGCTACCAACTGTCAATGTTCGGACGTTCCTATTGGAAGACCCTATAGAATTAAATTGCAACAATTCTGTTAAAAAATGTGACCATTTAACAAAAATTGAGGAATCGTTTCAGATCTGCAAGGAATTCTGGAAATGCATTACTTATTTTAAGCAATATTGCGCAATTTGGCCTTTTAGGTCCCCAGGTTATGATATATATCCGGAGGGGTAGGCTGAGATCAAAGGTTAATTAATACCATTGGCTGCGACTCTGACCCATTTCTTCATTTACTCTTTATAACATTCTACATAATTTCTCGTCGGTTTCGAGTATCCTTGACCTGGCTTTTCACAAGAACGTCTCTAATCTGGGGTCCTATTAGAGCAGTATTACAAGAATCTTACGATATGAAAGTCGTATGGAGCATTGTATGATTATACATAGTACCTAGTGGATTAAAGGTCGTTGTCGTTAGTAAAATTTAATACATTTACCAGGGGTGGTAGCATTAAAACCGATCGAAATGCACTAGCACTTAACTAATTGGTAAATTGGCTTAATCGCCACACTTGTCAAATGCGGTTTGCTGATCACGAACACGAGCTATTGTTGCAAGCAACATTAAATATTTTTTATAATTTTACATGGCAACACGGGCCGTGCCGTTGCGTTGTCTGTATGTTCCGTTTCCGTCCCCCCCCCCTACAATGGTCGTAATTTAGAAGAATGTTGTGTTCATAAAGTGTGCCCATTAAATTCAAGTAAAATACAAAATAGTGTTTTTGTTTTCTCGTCTGCACCTTCAAGCCCTCCAGCGTCAGTCCACCGGCACACAATCAACACGGCTCTCTTCAGCTATATATTCCTCATATGACATGTTCATCATCTTTTTATTCCGTAGCGGTGGTTGGTCCACTATTTATAGTCCCTGCTCTCATTAGGTACTATAGTTTTTAGTTTAGTTTTCTTTTTTCCATATTGGAGTCCGTGTCGTGTAGCAGTGAAAGAATACTACCACCCACTCTCTTCCGTTGGGTGTCTTAAAAGGCGACTAACTGAGTAAAGACTGCACAATTGCACATACATCCAACAGCATAGAGCGGCGATGGGCTCACCACCTGTCACGCTGAGTACATGTGCAGTCGCTATTTGGTGAAAAGTGGACTATAGTAGAAGACTGCTCTTGCGGTCCTCGTTGCCTCTAGTCTCTGACTAACCCTTCGGGATAATACTCGCGATTATAATAATATGTATGTAATATTGGTAATGAGTTTTTCGTTATAGACGTTTGCAATCACTCACTTGTAGCCGAATCAAATCTATATTAAACGGTTACTCTTTCATACAAGTTCTCGTTTTTATTTTTCTTACACTTTCAATCAATCAATTATTTATTTGCTCGAATATGGTACGATTGTTCTTATGACAGTGTTTAAAAGCGTATTTTATTGTAAAATCATTCCTCATACGACCTTTCGTTCATAATATTTTATTTCATAGCAGTGGGTGGTCCTTTTTTTAAGCCTGGCAAAATAATCTGCTTCACCTGATGTTAAGTGGAAGTGAAGTTCGCAGGCGCGCGGAAAAATGGTGCAGCGTAAGAGACGTAGCATCAGTCACCCTCACTCTCTTTCTAGTCCTAGCTCTGATTACTCTAGTTTTTATTTAATTCAATAATGGAGTACTAGGTGATGAGTTTTTTGTTATAGACGTTTGCAATACCAGAGGTACCACGCTTAGCTGATCCTGTAAAGGAGCTGAGTTCTTTTCATTTGACCCAGTACCGAAGATATTTATTGTTTTGGCATTCTAAATCTAAACATGGATTAGTTATAAAAGTCGGCATCAACTGAAACAGTGAAAGTCGGCATAAAGGAACCAAACTCAAAAAAAATTGAAAATTTAGCATAAGGGTCTTTTTTGTTGTATGATATTTCAGTAAAGTCGACAAACAGGGAAATTAAAAAAAAATCAAAATTCAAAAATTTATTATTTAATTTAGGCTACAATAATTGAGCACTTATGAATGTCAAGTCGGCACAAGGGTCAAAACTCGCCTCACTGCAGGGCAAAGGCCTTCATCATTGCAATCATGTCATCTCTACAATTGATGGGTATTGGCTCAATCACCACGCCTGCCAGATGCGGATTTATTGATCACAAACCCGGGCTATGCATCGAAAGACCGAAACACAGTTTGCCCGACCAAGGAATTGACATTGACACATTGACAGTTTGACCAAAAACAAAGTCAAATTCATTTATTCAATTTAGGCTACAATAGGATAATATGTTTACTAAAAAAAAATACAACCAGTCTCAGAAAATTCGAGTGGGATTCGAACCCACGACCTTTGGATTGCCGGTCCACTGCTCTATATAGCATTGTGAATGCAAAAATTTCAAAAATAAAAAGAAATAAGCTACAATAATTGAGCACTTACGAATGTCGTTATGCTATCGGTTGGTAAGTCCTAACTATGTGGCAGGAGCCTTGTACTGAGAAGAACCGGCAAGAAACTCTGCATCTGCAAAACTGCATTTCTTTTCTCCATTTAGGTACAATAAAGTAGAGAAGAAACCGGTAAGCAAGTTTGTGCGCACTAAGGTGCAGCCCATGAGCTGCAAACGCCTCAGTGATTGCGCGTGATTCAAGCGATTGTGGACCTTGCGGCTGCACCTTAGTTGCGCATAAACTTGCTACGCGGTGTCTTCTCTAGTTTGTTGTGCTTTTCTCCCTTTCTTTTACAGCGTCAATACAATTTGGAAAATGCCCTCCCTATCATAGAAGGACATTTTCCATTACAATATAAAAAACATACACAACACATACAAAAGAATACCCAATAAAAAAATAAAAATGTAAGTATTGCTCAATTTAAAATAAAGTTAACAACGTCTTACAGTATCTTCGAAACAAGAAAAAGAAAGTCTATTTATATTACAAATAAAAATAAGATCTGGAAATTGAACCAGGAACCTCCGGCTATCAAGCCGAACGCTTAGCGACCGAGGTGATGGCATGTATTGTGTACCAAATACAATCCTAAATTCTATTTTAAACTTAAAACCTTCACACATCCTTTTTTGAACAACTTGCTTGTGAATACGTTAGCAGTGAGCTCATTCCACAGTCTGAGCGTACCTACTTGTGAGGAAGAGCTTTTGAAACCGCTAAGCACGAGACCATTTCGGTTATAAAGTATATGGGTGAATTTCCTGCCGACGACGGTGCGGGCGAGCGGTGTGATGGTAGAAAGTAGACGTAAACCCATTATATGCCCACAACCATAGAATATTACTCTAAGCCCACAACTATTTGTAACTACTTCTATATTTTTTGTTGATTTGTTAACCTTTTATCATTGCTACATCAGACAAAATATCTTTAATTAAGGGTCGTTCTCGACCTCTTGGGCATTGAGGGGTTAATTTTTCGAGTGACAAAGTAGCCTATAACCCTCTTTAGGACCCCCCATTTATCTCCATACTAAAATTCATCAAAATCGGTTATGAACTTTCGCATAAATAATATTAGTTAGGATTTGAGTCATTCCTGCAAACATTATAATGAGCGTCACTCCGTATATATAATTTACTTGTACATAATATAAAACCTGAATTAGTTCCTACTTAAAAGTTATTTTAAGTGGGTGATGCTGTTAATACGGCGTTACATTTAAAATCATAATATGATTAATAAAAAGCTGTATGCTTTTTAATCCTCTTGAAACCGAAAAACGGTGTTACAACACCGGTTTAACGTTCACGCGTAAAACTTGATTTAGTATATTGTAAAACTTTTTTTTACATTCATAATTTTGCGACTTACCACAGTAGCCGAGTGGCTAAGCGTCCCGCCCAATAACCGGAGATCCAGGGATCTATTCCCAAGTGGGACAAAGTGTGTTTCGGAGTTATCGATGCATATGTCGCAGGGATATGATAAAAACAGAGATTTGGTCAATTCCAAGTGATTTGATCAAATCTCGAGGATGTTAAAATAACAACACGATTTTATCATTTCCCTAAACAAATCTAGGGATTTGAACAAATACCAGAACTGGTTCCGTAAAATGACCAAAACCATGTGACCTACAGGAGTAGGACAGCTAGTATTTCTGTTGTCTAATAAAAAAAATAACCTCGAAATTCAAGAAAATCGCTACGCTGCGTTTCGCGATTGTCTTAAATTTCTAACCTATCACGTGACCTACAGGAGTATTATGAAGAAGGATATTTATGTTCTACTGGTGTTGAAATCCCTAGATTTGTGTAGTGAAATGATAAAATCGTGTTGTTATTTTAACATCCACGTGATTTGATTAAATCACTTAGGGAATTGACTAAATCTCTGTTTTTATCATATGACTGCGACACATATACCGGGCTTGTGATCAGTAGTGATCACCAACAAGCGTTGGCAAGCGTGGTGATTCATCCTTTAACTGGAAGTGGCAATATACATGCCACTATTATTTGAACCCTTAATCAGTTGTAAATTACAACTTGTAATAGAATAAAAACCGTTAAAAAAAATATGCTGTACCGGATATAGGGTTAACCCTTAACTTAATATTGGTTTTACCAGATAAAGGGTTAACCCTTATTTTTTATTACAATCATAATATTGGTTTTACCAGATAAAGGGTTAACCCTTATTTTTTATTACAATCACCCTAGATTTAATTTCAATGATGGAGGCTTCGATCATGATGGAGGCCATTGCCCAGCAGTGGGACAGTATAAAGTAGTTTATTTTACGTAATTTAGCTGTAACGTTTTTTTTATTTATTTATTCCATAAAAACTTACAATATAATATAATAAAAATCTGCCAAAAGTTAATTAGTATATCATCGAGTAGGTACTTAAAAAGTGCATCAATTAAAGATGTCTCTATTTTTTTTTAAACAATTTATTTATTTATTTAGTCAGTTATTATCATATCATAGCTATCAATATCACGAAAGTGATGGTTTCAAAACGTCGTCAGTTGTAACGCAAAGTATTAATAGGGTGTCGTAAAAAGCGACATATAGCGGCTATGGGCTCATCACCTGTCACGCTGAGCACATGTGCACTCGCTCTTTGGTGAAAAGTGGACTATGGCAGAAGATTGCTTTTGCGGTCTCATTGCCTAGTCTCTGACTAACCCTTCGGGGATAATAGTCATGACATTACGTATGTATGTATTAACAGGAAGGTGGTAAAGCTTGGAGACTATAGTTAGTTAGATTAGTTGTTAAGTCTTAACTACAAGTTATTCAACTGTTTTTTTTCATTAGTATTGCCGTTAGTGCCTGTAAAGGTTAACATTGAATAAATAATTTGACTTTGACTTGACTTTGACTTTGCTTTTGCGTAAAATCTTCGTCGATTAACTCTACAAATTGTTTTAAAGTTAGGCCTTGTAGGGTACACAAGCACGGAGAGGATTAATTCTCTTCGGCTCTCACGACGTTTATAGGTTTTAGTAGTTAGGCCCCCCTCTTCTTGTGGGGAGACTCTCACTTAACCCAATGGTTCCCTCGACCCCTGGTAAAGGTAAAGCATTTTAAGGCCCAGCCCCCCCCCCCCTGGTTTTGCCAGGTGACCCGCCTGCTTGTAAAACCTCCTTCTTTTATTTAAAAAAAATGACTTCTGAGTGTATGTTTGTAATATCAATATAAATTAAATGTAGTAAATGTATAAATGTACAATCGTAACTTCCAGGATATCCTTGAATCGTTTTCTTGTTACAATACAATAGAGTAAACCACGTCGTCGTGTGTAATAACCAATATTACCTACCATTCGTACCGATGATTTATCAAACGTTATGTTGGTGTTACGAAACATTACTGCAAAGTAAATGCGCTACTGAGTAATGCATTAAATGGAACAATGACGCGGGTTTGACCGATGAGGGATATAAAAAATACAATCAGTATTGTCTAGCAGCCATTGCTTGGATATGACTGTCCTACTGCTGGGCAAGCCTCCAACATTGAAAACTAACTGTCCGTACAATTTATCGGCTTATTCTGGTCGCGGTTGCGCCGTCTATTTTTCAAAACGCACAAATCGCGACCAACTTACTAGTTTACTTTATTTACTAAAAAATTTCAGCTCAATCGATAACCGAGAAGTGGATCAAAATTGAGTTGCAAAATTCCACCCGAACAAGACATACATACTTAGATACATTGCAAGTTAAATAAAAGCTTATAAAAATACGACGACGCATGAACCGCGACCAGAGAGCTGAGTGTAAGTTTGTAAATGTGCAAACGTTACTATCGCGTTTGTGTTAAGAGTTTTGATTCTCGATCTTATTTACTTAGCATTAAGATCTATCTGTCAAAACTTAACTCATTTCCATACTAACACTTAGCTCTTTGACCAAGCAGGTTGGTATTGGAATTGGGTTGGAATTCTGGTTATCATCATCATCATCATCATTGGTCTTTGCGTCTATAGCAAACGATTTACGGTGCAACATACATACATACAATTGATCACGACTATTATCCCCGAAGGGTTAGTCAGAGACTAGGCAATAAGGACCGCAAAAACAGTCCTCTACCCTAGTCCACTTTTCACCAAATAGCGACTGCGCATGTGCTCAGCGTGACAGGTGGTGAGTCCATCGCCGCTCTAGCTGTTGGGTGCATGTGCAGTCTTTAGTCCGTTAGTCGCCTTCTTTCACCGCTACGCGGCACGGTTAACTTCTAAAGAATATCGCCTTTGATGGCTATAGACGGATTCGAGAGTCGAGCGCCATCAAGATCTACCACAATCCTGACAGAAACAGTTTTCATAAGATAGTGCAGAGTAGCTCGCTTACTAAAAATAGACATCACATAATTAAGGTATAGTCTAGTATGAGCTTGAGCTACATTTATCTGCATTTTTTATGTATTGGTGGGAATAATATCGATGAAAACATTACTGAAATAGAGTTATTTGCGAGCGATTAATTTAATTGCGAGCACATAATGCTCTTATCCTAACCCTTTACCGCATACCAAGCCATAGATGGATGCAAAAGTTTATGATTTTTTGTTAGGCTAATTAAAAATTCAATCTTAAAAATCTAACTTACTAAGATAAGATGACCAGAATGCACACGAAGCCATATAAGGTGGCATGTAATAACTTCTAATATTTTTATTTCAATTTGATCTATCTAATAAGCCTAATAAATATTATCCAAAAAAAAATGTCTGCCCTCTCTATAATAATTCATGCGGTAAAGGGTTAAGGCATCATTGGTATAATCAAAACCTAAGTACTTTGTGTCCTAAATAAAGTAAATAAATGGTTTTTTTATTTTATTTTCAACAAAAAACGGTACATTAATGGTTAACAACATTCTGCCAAACTGTGGAATAGTTTGTCGGTGCAGCTCTCGTAAAATCGTTTTTACAGTACTGCTTATAATGTAATGTACTACGTAAATGAATTACGCAGTTTAAGTATAATTATTATAAAAATGAAGAATATGTTACATTATAAGCAGTAAGTACTTTAAAAACGATTCCACGCAACCTATTTTTAAAATTTTCCTGCTTTTTGCTGTTTACTAAACACCCGAACATTATTTAGACGGCCTTGATCTTCAAGGTAATTGGTGTTTATCTTGTGCCTTACCTCAGGTAGGAACGCAAACTCACTGTCGGTACCAGGTGGTTAGGAAAATATACTCACTTCATCAAAGTGATGCAAAGACGTGTTCCCTAGCATCACTAATTGGGCTCCTACAAGGCTACATATAGGGTTGGGTTCCACCGTAGCGTAGGCTGCATCTTCACTTATTTATTTTTATTTAATAAACGTTTACTTACTACCTATATTATTTATATTTGTTTTATTATTTATATTTATGAAAATTTGTTAAGTAAGACTAAGTTTAAACAATTTTGTAAAGCGTATGTCTGGAACTGTGTTAGTTTACATCAGATTTGACAAACCTCAAATACTCGCCAAGGAACAACGATTCATCCCTAGGATGATACGCGAGGCTATTGAAATTAAAAAACATCGTAATTTCAATAGAGAGGATGGTTGGAATTTACCACCTGCCTGGGACCCCATCATACAGGTCATCAAATCCCAGCCCCAACAGCAACACATTGCCAGACCTAAAAATATTGTTAGCTCGTATTGTGTAAACTTGAACGCACCCGGTTAAATATAAAAAAAATTGACGGTAGGCAAATAACTTCTAACAATGAGATGACTAACACCTCAGTCTCCCTGTGACCACGGACCCTGTAAAGGGTTCGAAACGTCAGGATAATATAAAAACTATGTAAATAGTAAATTAAACGCGAGTTAATCCGTAAAAAAGTGTTTCATTTCAATGTGTAGTGCTCGCTTAAACCTCAGAAAACAATATGTGTTAGTTTAGTTCATGCTGTGTATATCTCGCAGTAAGATAGTTATAGCCGTAATATAGTTATATCCCTAGGGATATGATTATATCCCGTAACATAGTTATACGAAAGCAATTCATTACTATCTTACTAGGTATATAATTATATTACGGTTCAAGTTTAGTGATATAATTTTATTACTGGATTAATACCGCCTCCGTGGTCTAGTAGCTAAGCCACCGGTCTCAGACCCAGAGGTCCCGGGTTCGATTCCCAGCGGGGGGTACATTTTTGTGTGCTCGGTTTGGTTGGTGGTAGGGCTGTTAAGTCCGCCTGGCTAGCTACCACCATCTTATTTAAGTCTGTCGCCATAACAACGATGTTTATAGCATAGTTGTGTTCCGACAGTTAGAGATAAGATAGCCAGTTCCTCAGCGGTTAAGGATTCCGGGTGAAGCGCGCTTCCACCTTCAGCCTTATCGTCACTTACCATCAGGTGAGATGAAGGCCAAGCGCTTACCCGTTGCAGAATAAAAAAAATTATTAAGTATAGTGAAATAATTGTAGGAGTGTAGGGCGGGGGCTTCGATGTGTTTGTGAACGCCGCTCGTCGCTCGCTACCCCCGTCAGTCGGTCGACATCAATATTGCCCTACTCCTGTAGGTCACGTGATAGGTTAGAAATTTAAGACTTGTATTGAATTTCGAGGTTATTTTTTTTTATTAGACAACAATAATAATACATGTGACCTACAGGAGTAGGGCAGCTAGTATTTCTGTTGTCTAATAAAAAAATAGGCTCGAAATTCAAGACAATCGCTACGCTGCGCTTCGCGATTTCTAACCTATCACGTGACCTACAATTATTTCACTTAACTTAATTCAGTAATATAATTATATCACTAAACATGAACCGTATTAACCTATCACGTGACCTACAATTATTTCACTTAACTTAATTCAGTAATATAATTATATCACTAAACATGAACCGTATTATAATTATATTCCTAGTATAATAGTAATGTATCGCTTTCGTATAACTATCTTACGGTATAATTATATCCCTAGGGATATAACTATATTACGGCTATAACTATATCCCTGCGACACTAACACTCACTTGCAAGAAAGATTTTTATCTTTTTAATGCCACTTTAAACCCTAATGTTTCATTAAAGCATTGCAAGAAAGAAATTAGGATGCAATTTAAAGCTCCTTTAAAATTTAAATATGGAAATGTCAAACTTATCTAATGAAGTGTCAAACCACTAAATAACGGTATTTTGTATTGCACGAAGCGACTTTAGCGCATCAGACCTCATTAAATTATATTTTAGAGATAATCATTTTTAATGGGTTGACGACGGGCCATTAAACCGATTTCACGTCGTGTTTATTTTGAATTTTCGCTGAATATGTCGTTGACCAGCCTATCGTCGTTGTCGAAACCAGAAGATGTTCCTCGCCGCCAGATCCCAGACAGAATAAATTTATTCGAAAAACTTACTGAGAAGAAGTAGAGAATTCCTGCATAATATTTGCATTGAATTGGACTAAATTCAACCTCCAAATGATTTTTATATAGACAAAGAAGAGATCTGTCCTTTACCTTCACCCTATACATACATCACATCAAAATGAAACATCTGGGCCCTTATTCTGTAACGATTCCTTGTTTCAAAACCACGTCAATTCCTTAAAAAGTTACGATATCTTCCCAAAAACGTATGCGTTTGACGTTTGTGCGCGGTAAGGTTTAGGTGTGGAATCTGTAGATTGCGATACAGAATCGGGCCCCTGTGCGGTCAGCCCTTGTAAACACAATATTCTTCTAGTACCCATGTAGGTAGTTGTGGATTATTCTTTTAAATTATGTAAGTATACATACTAAGATATAAAAAATACATTACTTATAATCACGACTATTATTCTCAAAGGGTTAGTCAGAGACTAGGCAATGAGAACCGCAGAAGCAGTCCTTTGCCATAGTCCACTTTTTACCAAATAGCGACTGCACTGTGCTCAGCGTGACAGGTAGTGAGCCCATCGCCGCTCTATGCTGTTGGAAGTATGGGCAGCAGTCTCTAGTCCCTTAGTCGCCTTTTAGGACACCGAAGGGAAGAGAGGGGGTGGTAGTATTTTTTCACCGCTACGCGACATGGTTATAATAAAACATACAGTTTTAAGTACCTATTTAATTTTTATTCAAAGTTTTAGGTAAACAAATAGGTGCATAATGCATTGAGGACAGTTTTTGGACTCCCTGTCGTAGAGTTGCTGTTGTATTTTCTTGTAATTTCAATCCAGGCCTCTCTTTTTTGTTGATAAATACTGTCCTCGTTCTCTTATTATTATATTAATCAATAATATGCTTATATCTAGAAAACAAAGTAAATCAGTACAAAGCCCTTTTTGTTTTGCCCTTGTAATCTAAGGTACAAATTTACAAACTTACGCATCGAGTAGGTACGCATTAAGATAAAACATACTGTTATACGAGATCAGACAATAGTGCTTTTTCTTCAAAAGTATAGTTTGCACCTCGTTCTCGTTTTTTATTTCGGTTTTCAGACATTTTCCCTACAGAATAATACCAAAATAATAAAAGTTTCACGTCACGCGACTTTCACGTCCAAAGAATTTGAAAGAAAAATATCAAAGTTGTCAAACTATACTATGTGTCAGACACGACTTGTTATCAGCTACTTTAAACACATATAATCTCGAATATTATAGGCAATGAGGACAGCAAAAAGAGTCCTCAACCATAGTCCACCCAAGGGAAGAGAGGGGGTAGTAGTAATCTTACACCGCTACACGACACACGTAGTTAGTTTTTTGTAAAGAACTAAAAGCACAATAAAGGTTGGAACTTTTCTTTTAAATATTGTGCTATCTTTTGGGCAATTTACAAATTTATATATAACATTATGTCAATATGTTAATGCCAACTTATTTAAAAAAAGATCTTTTTTTCGACTTCTTCAGTTCACTTTTTGGAAAAAGAGCAAACTTTATTAACGCAATATAATTTATTAGGGTAGTTAACAAACGAGAATCGTTAGTTGTAAAAGTTCTTTTACGTGAAATTCGTCCAGTACCTACCTGTTCCGTCAACATAATACTTTACTTAACTACATTTTAGTCTCCAAGCCACCTTTTATCTTAACAGGACAAAGCAAGCCGTGTCAATTGTTTCTGCTCTGCATATTAAATCAACATTACTAAACATTATTATAATAGTTTGTACTTACGCACTACACGCTCTTGTACCATTTAAATATTATAATGTCTATATAAAACATTTTATAATTTTTAGTACGTCTACAATTTATTTATACACTAAAATTGTTATGGTTTTTTATAATTAATTTCGCTTTTAAATTATGATAGAAAGTGTTCTTCTCCTTCGCGTGGTGTAAAGCTTATACTAAAAGGAACGTCTAAATTCAGATTGATCCTAATACTGCCGTTCTTACGAAAAATGTAATTACATACCTAATAATATCCATGATCAGGAAAATGAGTAATGTATTTTCTTCTAAGATGTTTTTGGTATCTTAAGCAGATTCGGTTCTTTTGTTAAGCATAAAAGCTATTAAAGAATTTGTGACTAGTTTATAGTAGTACGCATTGGTAGTGAGAACTACTCACTGAAGATAGACCTAAAAATTTCATAGTTTATCGATTTCGATGGCGAGCAAACGAACATTTCTATAAAATAGAGCTAAGAGAAATGCTTGTGTGAGCTCGTTAAGTAACATTGGCTACAATGCGCATTATAAGCAAATGATCAGGATTATTGTATTTTCCTAAGTGATGGCTTTTGGAAGCTGTAATGAAACTAATTCTTTTAGTCGATCTCAACTGTCTGTGATTATTAATTTAACAATATATCCATCTCCTCTGCCTTTAGAAGGCACATCAAGCTATTACCGTAATTAGCTAAGAATGGAGGGGTACCTATATACCTACGTATTATAATCCCGAAAATTCATAATACCTACAAATAAAATACCTAAGTTTAAAACATCGAAAATCAAAATACCGAATGTATGAAATATCTATACCCGATATACCGAAGTTCAAACGTCTATTTTCAAATAACCGATACCGAGAACCGGAAGTTCAAAATCCCGCAAGTTAGATTAGCCGTGTGGTAGGCGTTCTGGTTTGGTTTTTGTAGTAACTTTTTACAATGTAACTTAAATTTCTAACCTATCACGTGACCTACAGGGCAGTACCTAGTAGGGCAGCTAGTATTTCTGTTGTATAATAAATAAAATTACCTCGAAATTCAAGACTATCGCTACGCTCGCACTAGGCTAGGCAAAAAACTCTTTGTTCGAATTAAAAAGTAAGTCT
This sequence comes from Scoparia ambigualis, assembly GCA_963921215.1. Lineage (NCBI taxonomy): Eukaryota > Metazoa > Arthropoda > Insecta > Lepidoptera > Crambidae > Scoparia > Scoparia ambigualis. The sequence goes on along the minus strand of OY992522.1, from coordinate 22,094,972 downwards.
GCACAAAGACTGCACATACATCCAACAGCATAGAAAGGAGATGAGCTCACCACCTGTCACGCTGAGCACATGTGCCGTCGCTATTTGGTGAAAAGTGGTCTTTGGTAGAGGACTGTTTTTGCGGTCCTCGTTGCCTAGTCTCTGACTAAGTGCTCGGCCAGACTACACGCGCGGGCGCGGCGCGACCTACAAGCATATGCCCCGCGCCGCGTGCCCACTATGGACACTCAAATAAGAATACATATGTTTGAGTACGTACGCCGCGCCGCGCCCGCCCCGCGCCCGCGCGTGCAGTCTGGCCGAGCACTAACCGTTCGGGGATAATAGTAGTGATCGTATGTATATGTATATAAAAAGTAAGTAATCAAGTTATAGCCTATATATTGTCCTACTGCAGGGCAAAAGATTCTGTCATTGAAATCAAGTCATCACTACAATTTATGGATATCGGCATAGAATACATAATAGTGTATCGGCTTAATCATCATGCTTGGTCAAATGCGGGTAGGTAATCGAAAAATCAGAAATACACTTTGCCCGATCTGGGAATTTTGCCGGCACTCGGCTACTAAGGCAGTTGCCGAATCGTATTAAAGCCATATTTATTTATTTATATCATATATTCATAAATAAAGTCTCTATTAGAACTATTTTGTACTTACTACTACAATTTAGTATTTGCTCAGACGACGTAAGGGCCAAGAACTAGTGCATAGCCAATGAAGCGTAAGAATCTCACTATTGTTGAATTCTTTACGCAACATTAAATAGTTAATTTACGCATGTAATCGAAGAAAAATCGGTAGTCATAGTTTTAACGTACTAAAGAATAGGTTTTTGTAAGAATTTTTATTACTATATAAGTAAACCTATTTAAATTATTTTAAAAATTTAAAATAACCTTCCAAAATTAGAATCCAAAATTTACACGGCATGAAAATATTTTTTTGTATATTATCAACAAACAAAAGTGAACATTAATCGTGTTTAAAAAAGTTAAATATGAAAAAGGTTTTCATTGTTTTCGTACTTGGTAAGTGTCGAATTACTTGTGTATAGAATACTATTTATACGAGTATCAACTTTAGATAGAACCACATGTTTTTTTTAATTGGATTAAATATGTTATTTATGTTATGCTGATACTGTCAAAAGCTTGTAAGAATTCAGTTAGTTAGTAGTATAAGAAGTCCGGGTGAAACATTTTGAAATCGCGCTTCTCTTTACTCACCAGCATGTAAAATGAAGATCGAATACAAAAAAATGTGTTATCATGTTAAAAATACTTTTTAAAGTAATAAAACATACATGCGTGATGAATTAATATGCAGTAATTAAGCGGAAAGTTTAACATTTCAACATAGGTATATTTCGGAAAAAGATATGGAAAAGTTTCAGCTTAGGATAGCCTAATTAGTAGCACTTGACCCGGCTCAGAGGGTGTGGGTTCGAATCAAGCTCTAGTGAATTCTATGCTTGTATATCTAATATAAGTTTGTTATACATTCTCATCCACTACAGTCCTAAAGTCTACACTCAGAGCTTTTGTCATTTTGTTGATTTTGTAGTGCTGAATTGTAATTTTAAAAGTTTTTATTAAAGTTCTGTTCTCCTTCTGTTCAGTTCTCCTTCTCAACAACGATGGACTACAAGCTTCGAAAATAAAAAATAAAAAGAAACCTGATTCAGATCCTCCTTCATCAGAAATGACGGAAAGGTATATTTTTCTATAAACTAACATTTTTTTTTTAATCTTTTTTATTTTATTTGCTTAGGCGCCTGCAGCTTTGTTCATGTGATTACCTACCAAAAAAACTTCGCAGGCACTACAACTTTCCAAAGCTTCATCACAATCAGATGAATCATCATCATCATCATCAGCCTATATTCGTCCCACAGCTTGGAACAGACCTTCCCATCCTACATGGACATCGGCACACGGGGAGATTACGCTCAAAGCGGGTTGGTGGGTAAATCAGATGAATGACACACATATGTTTATAAAATTTCATAAACCCTTATACGAGTATTACCTCTTTTATTACCGGTCGTTAAATGTGCACAGGTGATTATTCCGCAACCATGAGAGATATCAAAAAACTTGAAACTGATAACGAGAGTACGTTATCTAATGAGTAAAATGGCATCAATCACTTTTTTAAAAATCAAACGAAGTATCCAAAATTTTGACATTAAACACTCCCATACATTTAGTATGAGATTAGTAAAAAGGTTTTAGTTTCCTTGTTTTATGTGGTCTAGTATTAATTTTACCTTAATCATATTTTATGAATAATCATAAAATACGTATAAACGTATGATATGATAATTATGATTTTCAAGTAGATACACGTGTAGATTAATAAGGTATCTTACCATATCAAACTAATAATAAACCTTGTTTCAATATCGCATTAATTTGAACTGGCTGAAAAGCAACGCACTACAAAAATATCAAAAAAAAAAGTTTTGTTATTCGTTCTAAATTCAAAATATAGATTTTGTAAAAAAATCATTTTCTAGTTTCTTTTCTACTTTCTACTAATCTCATACTAAATGTATGGGAGTGTTTAATGTCAAAATTTTAGATACTTCTAGTTTGAATTTTAAAAAGTGATTGATGCCATTTTACTCTTTAGATAACGTACTTTCGTTATCAGTTTTAAGTTTTTTGATATCTCTCATAGTTTCGGAAAAATCGCCTGTGCACACTTAATGATTACACCCTGTATACAAAGAAAAAATACATGACTAAGTAGTTAAAGTGAGTATTAGCAAACCACTCAATGATGCCAATAATGCTAATGACTAGATTTCCATACATTACGCTCTTAAATATTTTAACCATGGGAACTCTTAAATATTAACCTTCGATCATATGGTTTAAGGGGAGGTATTTCGAGCGCTTCCCTCTCGTTCTCACGACGGTACAACGGTAAGGGACGAGTATAACAGCGAAGCGGCGCGAATAATCGCGTTTTATATTTTAAAAAATTGATAGGTGTAATAAATTAAAAACCATCGGTTATAATAACTCAAGTTATTTACGATCTTCATTTTGGTAAATGACTTATAACATCAAATCACTTATTTTAAGAATAAAACCTGGAAAAGAAAATAAAATGACACAAAAATATGAAACTTTGTGAATTTATTCTATCGAGCCAACTTTATAAAATCGTGTTTCCATCGGGTGTATTTTACAGAATAAAGCCTCAACAATATTTCATAATTTTCGCAGATTTTTATTTTATTGTTTACTACTTCAAAAAGTAATTCAAAGAACGTGTTATTTTAATTTTTCACTAACACCTAGCCTTAACGCAAAATGACTTAGTAAAGGCACAGCATAAAGAGAGTAAAGGCATCTTACGCATAACTTTTTATATACTACGCGTTAAATTAAACCCCGTCCAAATTATTTAAGTACAATGGAACGTTAAAGTTCAAAAGTGTAAAGTATGCTCTTACTTTTCATTTAACACACATACATACATATAATCAAGACTATTATCCTCAAAGGGTTAGTCAGAGACTAAGCAATGAGGACTAATAATAATAATATTACTTCTGGATCAAATGGTTTCAATGTTCACACGAGTTACTGGCAACGCAATTCCAAGAAGCCATAGAGCTCGGCTCACTCCCAAGTTTGTTCACTACTGGTGTCACTTTTCTGCTCCATAAATCAAGTAGTACCACGGAACCGAAAAATTATAGACCCATCACGTGCTTACCTACTTTATACAAGCTCCTTACATCCATTCTGAGAACAAAACTCGCACATTGTTGCAAACAATATTTTGGACGTGACTCAGAATGGATGTAGGGTTGGGTCCCGTGGTACTAAGGAGCTTCTCCTCATTGACATGACCATATGCCAGAAGGTTCGGCGTGGCAGAGGGACTCTCTCCACAGCCTGGATTGACTACAAGAAGGCCTATGATTCGGTGCTGCATACATGGTTGGTGAGGATTTTAGAGTTATATAAAATTGATATAACTTTAAAATCCTTTTTGATGTCATGTATGCGGCAGTTATAAGGATAGAGCGTGGCATATTCCAGGGCGACAGTCTGAGTCCTTTATGGTTTTGTCTAGCTTTGAATTCTCTCAGTACTTTATTGAGAAATTCAAGGTTAGGCTGTCGACTGCGGAGAGGGGGTGAAGGTATGTCGCATTTGTTGTACATGGATGACCTCAAGTTGTTCGCACCAAACCGCCAAGACTTGGTGAAACTGCTGAAAATTACTGAGACTTTTAGCAGTGCCATCAAGATGGAGTTTGGTGTGGATAAGTGTGCGGTTATGCATGTACAGCGTGGGAGAGTAGTAAATTCAACCAATTTACAACTCTCCGAAACGATATACTTCAGATCTCTCTCCGAAGTTGAAACATATAAATATCTTGGTATGTCACAGTCTATGGGTGTTGAGGATGGGGACACAAAACAGTCATTACGGCAGCGATTTTTATGCCGCCTGAGAAAAGTACTTAACAGTCTTTTATCGGGTGGCAATAAGACGCGTGCTTTTAATGGCTGGGTTATGCCTCCGCTCACATACTCCTTTAGCATACTAAGATGCAGACTGAATTGGACGCCTTGGATAGAAGAGTCCGTCAAATGCTCACGACTTCCAGAATGCTACACCCGCGCTCATCTGTTATGAGGCTGTTCATCCCGCGGAGATGTGGGGTCGCGGGCTTTTTAAATGCCAAGGACCTACATAACCGTGAGGTGTGCAGTCTCAGGGATTATTTCCTTAACAGTGAGTGCGGGATGCATTTGGATGTCGTGGCAGTTGATAGACACTTTACGCCGCTCTCCTTGGCAACAGAAAACTGGCGCAAACCAGTGGTGCTAAGCACTCTCGATCGCAAGGACATACGGGAGAGCAAGGTGCTACACGGGCGCTACTATCGGGCTCTAACTGGGCCTGATGTAGATTTGCCTGCCTCTGTGAACTGGCTACGTTTCGGTGACCTCTTTGGGGAAACCGAAGGTTTTGTCTGTGCCATTGAAGATGAAGTTATCATGACGAATAACTACCGGAAATATATTATGAAGGACGGTACGGTCGACATCTGTCGGGCATGCCGCCGTCCTGGAGAATCACTCCGACATATTATTTCCGGTTGTTCTTATCTTGCTAACGGAGAGTATTTGCACAGACACAACCAAGTAGCCAGAATAATTCACCAGCAACTTGCTCTTCAATATGGCCTTGTTGAATCAGAGGTGCCGTACTATGAGTACGCACCTGCGCCAATTCTCGAAAATGGTCATGCAACGCTCTACTGGGATCGCTCTATCATCACGGACAGGACTATTGTCGCCAATAAGCCTGATATCGTGGTGGTCGACCCATCTCAGCGCCGGGCAATATTGGTTGATATCACCGTACCTCATGATGAGAACCTCGTGAAAACCGAGAAGAACAAGCTCAGTAAGTACCTTGACTTGGCTCACGAGGTTACCGCCATGTGGGATGTGGATTCAACTATTATTGTACCGATAGTCGTTTCGGCACACGGCCTTATAGCGAAGAGCCTCGATCAACACCTAGAGCGGCTCTCGCTGAAAGGTTGGGTCAAGGGTCAGATGCAAAAGGCAGTACTCCTTGACACGGCAAATATTGTCAGGAGGTTCCTCACTCTGCAGCCCTAACCACCGATAGCTTGGGTCTATCCCCGCTGCCGGTGGCAACCTAGGTTAAGTTTTTTATAATATTTTATATTGTAAATATGTTTTTTTTATAAAATATTGTGAAAAATTTTTCTTAAGATATATGTTGAATAAAGAGTATTATAATAATAAAAGTATTTATTTCTTCAAAATTACAAGTTTTACAACTAACTTAAAAACTAACAATATGGAACAAAAAGGTAATGTGGCTCAGCATCAAACCGCTGAATCGACAGCTGTAGCTGATATTCTGCCACAACCTAGCGTGTTTTTTTATACTTTTCTAAGAAAAAGTGACAACAGTTAAGTTTTGTGAAAATAATTTTAAGTAGAAATAATGAACTCTTCAATACTACATTATATTACAATTATAATTTAAACATTATCATAGCCGCTTAGTTTTTTTTTTCTAATAACCATAATATACATTTACGCTTGAAACCAATTTTTGAAATTCCAATACCCTCCCGTAAAGGACTGTCCTCATTGCCTAGTCTCTGACTAACCCTTTAGTCCACTTTTCAACAAATAGCGACTGCAATTGTGCTCAGCGTGACAGGTGGTGAGCTATCGCCGCTCTATGCTGTTGGATGTATGTGCAGTCTTTAGTACATTACTCGCCTTTTACGACACCCAATGGAAGAAAGGGTGGTAGTATTCTTTCACCGCTACGCGACATGGTTAAAACTAATTGATATAAATAATAATTTAAAAAAAGCCTGATGTTTGACGTGTTCGTGTAGCAAGTTAAGCAAGTTTCAGAATGCCGTGCCACCGGATGGAAGATCAAATGAAAATCGTTAGTTTAATTTCCTTTGCAATAATAAAAGCAATAACACTATAATACAACTTGTATGCTTTGGTTACTTTTTGAAGTACTTACTTTTATTCGAGTCCAGTTCAGGCATAGTTGTTCGAAGTACAATCATCAAAAACGATACAAGAGCCCTTCGGGTATAATAGTCGTGATTAATGTCTATCCTTTCATAACCCAGCTTTTAATGCTGATTGTACCAAACATTCTCATGGACCTGCTGGGAAAAAAATGTTTTTTATTTTTAATATCGTGGACAGGTTGGGAATCAAAGTATAAACTTACAATTTTTGAAAACAATAGAGTCGCGGACCTTTGGGAATAATAACACATTTGTTCGGCTAACACCGTATTAAAAAAAGTAAAGTATAGTCCATCTATACTGTCTCACAGCTGGGCAAAAGCCTCTATCATTAAAATTAAACTTCGCTACAATAATTAATGGGTATTGGTTTAAATTAATAACCACAAGAGGTTTTTTATCTGACTGTACAAAGCAGCTATTTTTATTGGTGTCCGAATCGTCAGTGAAAAAAATAATAAAATTAAAAAGTGTCAATTCAGACACTGTGTCCGAATATAATGTGTCCGAATCGTCAGATAGTCCACTTGTCAAATGAGAATGAGAAAAACTGACCTGGGAGTTAAAGCCTGGAACTCCGGTTTTCGGGTCAAGCGCTTAGCCTCGACCACCGAGGTATTGAATACCGTATGGTAATGGTCTTACCATTGAGGTATTATTACTAGAACAGCCATTCCATACAAAAAACGTGTTCAGCTAGAGGACAACGGAAAACGCGTGGGACGCAGGGGGCGGAGTACAGAACAGAAGAAACCTCTTTCTTCTGTTCTATGGGTTGTTGTGAGGTATTATGGTATGGTTGCTCATGGGCCGCAACGCAACTCAATGCGGAAAAACTTATTTGGCGGTATCGTTTTTAGTTATAATACCTACCTCAACGATTAAGATAATCAAATCAAATCAAAATCAAAATATCTTTATTCCTTAGACTTCATAAAGCACTTAGAATAGTCATATAAATAAAATATAAGTACATACTCAAATGAAAATTATTAAATGCTAAATCTGCGGAGCTTAGATTCACTTTCATCACAATATCTTGAATGTGAAAGTGAATTTAAGTGCCAGTTCCGGCGAAAGGGCTTCTTGAGAAGAACTGGCAAGAAACTCAAGGCCGACTCTTTTTAATTGCCAATTAGTTTAATAATATTGTTACCATTAATCTAAATACAATCATCAACATAACATAAGAAGAGCAATTCAATTCCAAATACTTTTATCATTTATGTAATCTGAGATAAGATAATAAGCCCTTTGACATAGTCTAGTTCTAATATATTTCTTAAATTTACTCATGGATAATTTTACCGCGTCGTTTGGAAGTTTATTGTAGAAGCGTATACATTGACCTGGGAACGAGTTAGAGATTTTATGGAGCCTACTACAAAACAAACTCGTTGTGCCCACTAGGCACAACGAGTTTGTTTTGATTTCTTAAATTTAATTGATGGAGATCACTGTTTTTCTTAAATTTAGTTTGATTTTTATGAACGTAAATAAGATTTTCATATATTGAGATTGTAATGTCATAATATTTATCACCTTGAATTTATTTCTCAATGTCTCCCTGGGACTCATCATATAGATAGCACGAATAGCTCGTTTCTGGAGCACAAAAATTGAATATATTAATAAATATATTTTCTTTTTCAGTACACACACCCCACTATCTTTAGAGAAGTGCATTCTTAACTGCCCGACCACCTCCGCTGAGTTTGACCCCGTCTGCGGCAGCGACGGATTAAAATATTATAATTTGTCGCATTTGACATGCGCATATTATTTTTGCGGCGTTGGTGAGTGAAAAGAGTTATAGTCATATTTGTTTTAAATTGGGACAGTACCATATTTTTTTTATAGCAGAAGGAGGCAAACGAGCAAGCGGGTCACCTGATGAAAAGTAATCACCGCCGCCCATGGACACCCACAAAACCAGAGGAATCGCAGACGCGTTGCCGGCCTTTAAGGAAGAAATAGGCTCGTTTCTTGAAGATCCCTAAGTCGTAACGGTCCGGAAATACCGCCGCCGAGAGCTGGTTCCACAACACTGTAGTTCGAGGCAAGAAATTTCTTGAAAAACGCACAGTAGTAGACCGCCATCCATCAAGGTGATGTGGATGGAATGACAGTCGATTGCGTGTAGTGCGGTGCAGGAAATCAGCGGCAGGGATCAAGCCGAACAATTCCTCAGAGCACACCCCATGATATATACAGTACAAAATACAGAGAGACGCAACGTCTCTCCGAAGAGCCAGTGGATCGAACCGACCTGAAATAACCACGATGTCGACAATTCGAGCAGCTCTGCATTGAATGTGGTCAAATGGAAGGAATTGGTATTGGGGTGCTCCAGCCCAAAGATGGGAGCAGTATTCCATATGCGGCCTGACCTGTGCTTTATACAGTTGTAAGCGGTGGGCCGGCATGAAATACTGACCCGCTCTATATGTTATATGACCATAACCCGAAACCGAAAGTGTACAGTAAATAGCATATGTTCTCACTGTCCCACTAGGCTTCCTTTGCTGCCCTTATCCTTGCCCTGGTCTCATGTTATTTGGGGTCGGCGCAGTATGTATTTTTCTTCCATAAAACTCGGTCATTCGTCATCAAATCATCCAATCCCTTCTCATTCATGTCATCCCTCACACAAACCATCTATATTTTCTTTGGTCTTCCTCTTCCTTTCCTACCTTCATCACTCTTTTAGTCACATGGCTTTCGTCCCTTCTCATTACATGACTATACCAAGAAAAGCGGTTCCCTTTCTTCCATTTTAAGTAACAAGTACTGGCTTCAATAGCACACCTGCCAATTGCAGGTCAGTATGTACAAACTCGGGCTACGCATAAAAAAATTCGAAACACACTTATACACCCTACTTGGGAATTGAAACTAAGATCTCTCGATACACGGAATAGAACTGTTCTGTGTCCGGATATATAGGCAAGCTTTTAGCCACTCGGCACCGGGGCGACTTAATTCAGTGATATCCTTTTTTTATAAAAAGGAAAACTCATTAGAAAGAAAGATCAATTAAGTATGAAAGAAAGAAGTTAAGAAAAAAAATGTAACTGAACTACTATAAAGGTTATCACTGTAGGCTTTAGTTTCTTTACTTTTAAAGAAGCGAGTACCTCTGCGTCCGGAGAAACGCGGATTAATGTGGATCTCTCCCCCAGCTTTACAACATAATATCTTATTGTTTTCATTGTTATGTCGTTAATTCTGTATAAAGCTGTGCAATTTCTTGCGCCCATTCTTTTCCAAAGCTAAAAAAGACTTCCTATTCAGGAAGAATGGGTATTCACCCATTCATAGGTAGGTTAAAAAAGATGATGATAAGATTTTAGACGATTCAAAGTGCTTATTTTTTAAGTTAATTGAATAAAAAAAATTTGACTTTTGAACTCTCCTCCCTGTCAGCAGGTACTCGGCAAATAATTCAGTGACATCCTATTCCACTGTTCACAGATGTGCACCCGACGCAGCCGCCGCCGTGCCCGCCGAAAACTACGACAGAGGTGCTTTGAATTATGACCCTCATCATCATCAGCATACACAACCTTAATTTTTCTTAATACAAAAACAATTTAGGGTGAGTTCCATCCATGAAACTGGACAACTTTCCCCAATAAACCTATGTGCAAATATGACAAAAAAAATTCGACCTCCCATACGAAACTGTCCGATCAGCTGACGACAATAGTATGGGAGATCGAATTTTTTTCGTCATTTTTTCACATAGCTTTCTTGGGGAAAGTTGTTCAATTTCATGGGTAAAACTCACCTTTAATTGTTTTTGTATTAAGAAAAATTAAAGTTGTATACGTACCATTTCTGGGCACAGATGGACACAACAGCACACGAGAAATGTGGGCAAAAACCCACCACGTTGCCCATGTTGGTTGGTAGGTATTAACGACTGTCATTATACGACAACCACCGCGACCAATGGCTTTACGTAACTTCCGAAGCACGGAGAAGCTCGAGATGTTTTTGATTTGATCATCCATCCAGTGAACCGGAATTGCTTAACTGGTAAGATCGCAAACCGAACGCCTTAAGGCCTTCACACACGGTAGCTATAATGTATATTAATGTACATTTACATCTCGGGATTTTACACGACAGCTACATTATATGCTGCTGCTATACATTATAGCAGCTGTCGTGTGTGTCTCCTAACAATTTCAATGGAAAGATGTAGTGAGATGTATATATCTACATCTTTACATAACAGCTGCCGTCTGTGAAGGCCTTTAGCCGCAGCACGCCGAGGGATATATCACTTCCACAAGCTGCCATGCGGATCGACGAGCGTCATTCAACTATATGAATTCGTATTCGTCTATACGAGTCAACAGACCGACTTCGCCTTTAACTACGATTTATACATAACACATACATAATATATTTTATGTCATTCCATGCCTTAGTAGCTGCGCTATCGAACTCCTCAGGCTCAACAAAGTAATGTTATTGTAATAATAGAAATAAATGTTAGGAATAACACTGTTCAGAACGAGATCGATTCATTACCCCGGTCGCAGAATCTTTTCACTTCCTTCTAGCTAATGAATTTTCATTTGTTTACAAGTGCCTCATCTTAAAATTAAAACTTTTCATTGCAGCGGTAATTGTGTTTAAAAAATATTATAATTTTCATTTTCATCTTATTATTTAAGTTTTAGTAAAATAATAGATCTTTTTAACACTTAAAAGTTGTTATTTTGAAAATAAACGTAAGTATCACTTTTCACAGGAGACAAAGTAAAATGGATAGTGAAAAACGCACACACTTTATATTATAATTTGTTTATCGTCTCCAATATTCGATTTAAGGATATTAGTTATGTGTAAATCTTGAGGTAAATTCTAAACTATTGAGGTCTCTCTTCCACAAATTTGTTTTAACCAATTAAATATAAAATAAGTATGGAATGTGTTTGGAGTTATTTGTATGTGGTACATGTAAATATAGGTATATTCATAGTTCCAGTTCGTTACGATTTTGTTAGACAATTACAAATGAGGAATTACTGCCTAACATAACTGTTAAACACATCAACTTAGAGACTCTGTAGTTTTAGATTTATGTATGCAATTACATTGTGTATAGAATGCCATTGTATGTATGTAATAAATAGTTTACTTACGGATGAGTGACCAAGCGGAGATAAATAATAAAACATATTTACTTAAACTTAGAAACTACTTTATGCCTGATAAAAAAAGAAGTTTATCGAAATATAGCTATACTTATTTTTAAACTGAACTGAGAATTTTAAGATAACGGACTATAATCATAAATATGTTTATTGAATCCTATTCGAGACTTCAAACCTCGCAGAAGGTAAACTAACTATTAGGCCATCTTATTCGAAAACACTTGTTCAAGTTTTTTATCTTTAAACATTATATACATATAATTATGGTAACACAGTAATACAAGCATTATTTGTAAATATTTTTCATTAATTTCCAAGCTTCTTAATAAAATAATATTATTACTTTTAAATGTTTTTTTTATATGATAATGGTGTTCGAAGATGATACCAGACATATTTAATTAACATAGCTTTCTGCGAAATAATATCATTTATATGTATAAATATAAGTTTCCTGCATAAGGTTTTTTATAATTTAGTAGCGGCCATGTGTAGAGTAGCATAGTGACAAAAATGTGAACACATATCTTCATTTTTCCAGATGTTTGTATGAAACCACGTGAGACTCGGCGCTCAAAACACAATCGTTTGGAATCAATAAAACAATAACATCTACAGGCGAATCGCTGTACCTACTCCCAATATAAACAAATTTTGTTTCAAATTGTGTAACCTTTTGTATTAAGGCATTAAAAATAATTACATATATGAAAGGTCCTTTCAATTCTCCTACATTACTTGAAAACCTCTCCTTCCAGAACATGTCTTTTAAAAGATTCCATTATTATGATTTAGCCATCTCCCTAGCGTAACTGGATATTACTTACTTACTTACTTACTTACCTACTTACTACTTGCATACAATCACGACTATGATCCCCGAAGGGTCAGTCAGATACTAGGCAATGAGGACAGCAAAAGCAGTCATCTTCCATTTCCACGTCGGCCATTTAATTGTCCACTTTTCACCAAATAGCGACTGCACATGTGCTTAGCGTGATAGGTGGTGAGGCGGTGGTGAGTTAGAAGTATGAGCAGTCTTTAGTCCGTTAGTCGCCTTTTACGACACCCAAGGGAAGAGAGGAGTATTCTTTCACCGCTACGCGATACTGTTAACTGGATATTCGTATTAATTATCGGGGAGTAACTACATAAGGTTATTACTAATTATAACTTTACTGAACTAAGCTAACTGCTAATTACAAATCACTGGTCATGTTTTTATATACAGCGCCTTACTCAAACAAAATTGAGCAACTTTCAGCATGGCTCTACATCAACACGTAGGTATACATAAAAGATTTTGTGAAGCGTTTGATTATTCATACCTAATGTATTACTGTGTCTATAAAACTGGTAACAAGCTTAACTTAGAAATATTTGTAAATGGTTACATATCGTGCAATAGCCGCAACTAAGTATTACATGTAATACTACACCACAAACTGTTTGATTTCTTGTTCATTGTAGTTGAGCTGAGCGGCAACAAGTTTGATACGTGCATAAGTGTCAAGTTTAAGAAAATGACGAAGTCGTCCTGAGGGTAATGTTCCTATGTTTTTTAATTATATTAATTTTATCAAAGAGAGATTTTTTTTCTATTTTCTTAAAAAACTTTTTATAAATACGTAATAATATTTTTTTATTTGTTTAATTTTGTCGGTTATTGTAAACAAAATTCAAGTTCATGTGCATTATTATTTTTAAAATTATTGTTTTTTATTCTCGCTTTCCTGTTCATTATCAGTCTTCTTAATTAATACAGTAATTAACATATTTTAATACTTTGTCTAAACAAAATTTAAATTGCATCTACGTTTTGTACCAAAGTAAAGTGAGAGAAAGATAATTATGTAACGTAAAACAAATTGTTTGAAAGAGCAAAGAGTTCCGTATATAGCGTATAAAGTGTTTCATAAAATTATTAAAAGTTTAGTAAGTATACTTGTGTGTTATTTGTTATTTATTTTATACCTTTACATAATCATCAATCACATCAAGATATTAAGTAAAATATATATTTTTTAAATAAATATATTTTCTAAAATTATTAGGTTCATAGCTTAATTAAGGCAAGTAAACAAACTAATTTATTATTTTTATAAAAGAACGGGATTTTTGCCATTTTGAGTTGTTGTTTCTGAGTCCCCGATATTAAAAATAATTGTAGTGACCATGAAAGTTTAAAATGTTAAACTAATTTTTTTGTTTCCCTTCATCTTCTTATTAAGCTAGCAAACAATAACTTACATAAACATAATACTAATTTTACTATTATAATATATATATATTTGTATAAGTACAGTAAAAAAATTGCTGTTCCATATAAAACTTCTAATATAATTTGACATTTATGTATGGAACAGCTGAATTGTTTTACGCAATTTGATTTTTTTTTAGTCTTTTTCTTATAATTTACTCTAATGGCCTATTCAAACCTGAGCGGTATTCGCTGCTGCGATGTGGGTAGAGCGGCAGCGAATACCGCTCATTCTCTGGCTCAGGTCGATCTAGCCGTGGAACTTGATACTAAATACTTGAGCGAAACCCGCGCGGTATACAGTCGTGGTCAACTAATTAGGGACATTCAAGATAGTGAAGAACAATAACCGGTTATGTACATATAAATATAAAACCCTATTGATTTTTCAGCACCTATTATTTGCATAATTTGGTCCGATTACTATACTATAAATGGCTGTAAATAAGAGAATAATTAAATAGAAAAAAGTATTTAATATCAAAGGTTGAACATGTATTAAATTTTAAGGTATAATTATGTAGCTGGACATTTAATTAAGGACAGTAAAGTATAATGATGAATAGAGTTAAACAAAACGAATAATCTCCAGTATTATAATATTTTTAAAAGCTCCATTTTATTACGTGTAAAATCAGTACCCAGTAGCAAAACCTTTGTTAGTAATTACCGCTTGACACCGATGTGGCATAGACATTATCAGTTTCTGACATGTTTCGATAGGAATGTTTGCCCATGCCTCACAAAAAGCTTGATTAAGTTGATCTAAAGTTGTGGTACGATAAGTTGAACCTTTTTTCTTGATTTCGTGCCAAAGGTGCTCAATTGGGTTGAGGTCCGGGCTATTTGCTGGCCAATCTAGCACCGATACTGACTGACTGGTAAGAAACGACTTGACTGAACGGGCGGTATGTTTCGGGTCGTTATCATGCTGAAACGTCCATATAATAGGGAGATGCTCCTCAGCATAGGGAAGCATAGTTTCCTCCAATATTGTTTTGTATTGATGTTGGTCTAAGTTACCCTGAACTTTTCTCACAGGTCCCACTCCACGTCCAGAAAATGAACCCCAAATTTTAATGTTTCCACCGCCATGTTTCACCTGCTTTTTTGTGAATCTTGGATTCATTTCCGCTTTTACAGGACGCCGTACGTATTGCCTTCCATCTGAAGAAATTAAATTAATCTTGGTCTCGTCAGAGAATAATACATGTTGCCATTGGGCGTAGGTCCAATGTCCATATTTACGTGCAAACGCCAAACGAGCATTTCTATGTTCTTTCTTCAACAACGGTACTTTGCGAGCCACTCTTCCGAACAACCCTGCTTCTACCAGACGTCGTCGAACGGTCCTCGCTGATACACCGGCTCTTTCGTCTGCCCCAAACACTTCGTGTTTAATTAAAATAGAGCCTAGAGACGGATCTTTCTTAGCTAACCTGGTTATCATTCTATCTTCTTGCGGAGTTGTTTTTCTCGATCTTTTTGTCCTGGGCACATTTAAAGCTGTGTTATTGCGCCTGAAATGTTGCACTGCATTGCATACCATAGTTTTTGAACAATTTAAATGTTCTGCTATCCCTCGGTATGACCAACCACGCTCGACAAACTTCATGATAATTGTTCGTAGTGTTGGATCGCAACTTTTATTTTTGCCCATATTTCTTCAAAATAATTCTCAAAACTTAAAATTAAAAATCTGGATTGCCGCCAAAACTACCACAAAACAATAAAAGAAGAAATAAAAAAGTATTGAGATTCAAATTTTGAAAATAGAACGCAATATCTCAGTGTCCCTAATTAAATGGCCAGCCAGCATTCTTTGAACAAATAGCACACTGATAATCTATCAGCTATACTGTAAAGAGGTTTAATGTTTAAGAAGTTGTTATTGTTTGTATAATCGGGCACATCAATGACTAATTATACTTACGTGTAAAAGATATGGAATATTGTTAAGACTCGTTGGAAAATAAAAAATAAATTCACAATTTGGCTTAACTAGAGATTGTCCCTAATTAGTTGACCACGACTGTATATACCTTTACCCACAGAGCGGCAGCGAATACCCCTCAGGTTTGAATAGGCCTTTATCTTTATTAGTATTGTTTCATATACAGCGTGTTTCTTGTAAGGTGTCAAACCGATGTGTGGTGATAGGGAACTACCATACCTATCTATTGAACCCCCACGTTTGTTCTAAGATTTTTGTTGGTTTTCGAGTTATAATTTTTTTTCGTTATTTTATGATTTAACGACGAGACGGCTCTAAAAAAATTATATCTTTTTTTTGGGTCGACTTTTATTCGATGTTTTTTTTTAATGCAATGCGTAGTGATTGCACTTATAAGAGTAAAAATATCTCCTTCTTAACTTTAACCTAAGGTACTAAAATTATGATCCTAACTTTAAAAATTGGGTTAATCAGAACAGAATGGAATTTTCAACTTGAATAAAAAAAATTAAAAAAGATTTTCCATGGCTTCTGACTAGATTTAAAAACTGCCCAACCAAATATGCTTTCATACTAATACAAAAAAAGATGTACTAAATGGGACATTTTTTGCTGAAATCGGTCGTTGAACGTGGTAGATCGGAAATTGTGTAATTTTCATCTATACTAATACAAGCGGCCGCTCGCGGTTTCACCCGCGTGGTTTCCGTTCCCGTGGGAAATTCGGGATAAAAAGTATCCTATGTGTTAATCCAGGTTATAAACTATCTGTATGCCGAATTTCATCCATATCTATTCAGTAGGTTTTACGTGAAAGAGTAACAAATATCCATACATACAAATTTTCGCGTTTATAATATTAGTAGGATAGGATTATAAGAGGAAAGATTTGATTGTTTGTTTGTATTGAATAGGCTCCGAAACTACTAGGCCGAATTAAAAAAATTCTTTCACCGTTGGGAAGCTACACTATCTCCGGGTGACATATATTAATATGTAAACATATATTTTCAAAAAAATTAGGGATCCTTACTAAAACTCTAATAAATTCCTTACATCGCGTGCGCTACGAAAACTATTGATGATAGAACAAATGCGATGTAGGCGTCGTCACTGGGGTACGCGAGGGGGGAAGTCATTTTGAAAATTCGTCACGGGGTCCACGCGAGCGCATTTTCAGTTTTATTTTGGCCCTCTCATTAATAATGGTACTTTATAATATTTAAACTCAAAATGCGGCACCGCCGTAACGACGCCTACATCGCATTTGTTCTATCATCAATAGTTTTCGTAGCGCACACAATGTAAGGAATATATTAGAGTTTTAGTAAGGATCCCTAATTTAGCCTAACTAGCTAACCTAGCCTATGTCACCCAGAGATAGTGTAGCTTCCCAACGGTGATAGAATTTTTTAAATCGGCTTAGTAGTTTCGGAGCCTATTCAATACAAACAAACAATCAAATCTTTCCTCTTTATAATATTAGTAAAGATGAAAATTACACAATTTCCGATCTACCACGTTCAACGACCGATTTCAGCAAAAAATGTCCCATGTGTCACAAAAAAGATGTACTACATCTTTTTTGTATTAGCATGAAAACATATTTGGTTGGGCAGTTTTTAAAACTAGTCAGAAGCTATGGAAAATCTTTTTTAATTTTTTTTTAAGTTGAAAATTCCATTCTGTTCTGATTAACCCAGTTTTTAAAGTTAGGATCAAAATTTTTGTAGCAGTTAAAGTTAGGAAGGAGATTTTTTTACTTATAAAAGTGCAAGGAATAGGCATTGTATTAAAAAAAACCATCGAAGAAAAGTCGACCCAAATAAAAGATATAATTTTTTTAGAGCCGTCTCGTCGTTGAATCATAAAATAACTCGGAAACTACAAAAAATCGTAGAACATACATGGGGGTTCAATAGATAGGTATGGTAGTTCCCTATCACCACACATCGGCTTGACACCTTACAAGAAACACGCTGTATAAGTATTCATATTCATATCCTATTCTAATCTGTGCACTAGCCCTTGATTTATTTACTTTGTTTTTATGGGTTCTCTTTCCCAAAGGTTGCCTGGCAGAAAATGCTACCCTAACAATAAGGTCGTCTTTTGTAAAACTGATCCGTTTATTTTTACTTATTGTTATATATTTTTAGTGCAATAAAGTGTTTTTCGTTCATTAATTTCATTTAATTTTAGCGTTGACTCCCATAGAAATACTTGTACTATGCACTTAAAATAATGACCCATTTGCGGTTTTACTTAATATACCTATTAACAAACATCACGTGCAGAGTTAAATATTTTATAATTATATTGCATCAAAATTCAGATTATGTGTTCAAGGTTTCCCTTAAATCAAATTTAAGTTGTTTATAAGGCAAATAATAACCAAAACTCTACGTAAATTTTCCTACGTAGGTACAATATTAACATAACAGGATAAATAACAAACCCGTAACCATAACAGCCAAACAAATAAACAATTAGCATTTATCACTTCCTTCCACAATTTATTAATGCACCTCCAATTAATCGGGAGTAAGAAATAAAAAGCGTAATTTATCTGTAGCGAAAGAATGGCTGCTCTCATTTGAAAGTCGGCGCTGTTATCTCTGGCTGGCCAACGGAGGTTATCAGCGTCCCATCCCCTCCCGGCCATAGCCAGTGACGATGCAGCAGTGAAACGATAGCACCCCGACCGGCCACTCGTATAACACACAATTAAATACTTAATCAAGAGACAAACACAACGTCACACCGCTGCCGCCGCACCAAGCGCGAACCAAAAGACATTTTTCGAGTTTCTCCAACATTCTTGATCGCGAGTGAAGACTGTGGTACCTAGTTTTGGATTTAACAAGTTGGAAATGCTAAGCGGGAAGATCCTTTTGTGTGTCATTTTAATTGCTGGTGAGTTGAACAAACAAATTGATTAGTGTAATGGTTGTGGAGGCCAAATCGTTTGGCCGTAGTACAAGTTTCTGTACCATATTCTCTTCAAATAATTATTCTGATTCTGTGCTTCAAAATCTTGATCATAAGAACTTCTTATAAATCTCAGGAATGCCTTTGCTTCTTCTTTTATGTTTCGCTGTTAATAGTCAGCCAGCAGAAAACTTTACCAACTTTTAAGTTGGTGACCCCATAATTTATAACGTTCCATGTAAGCTGTAATTAACCCTACGATAACTGACGTCATTTGGCAGTCAGATTGTATGACGTTATTTTCATCGAAATTTCAAAATCTACAACATAAATTTAAAATTTAACTTTAACTGTTGAATATACACGTACTCTAGCGCCAGACCCAGAGTATGCTAGGCAGAAGAAGAAGTCTGATAACACAATATCATACCTACTCCTTATCATACCCTTAATCAACTTTCCATGTTACTTGTTTAGACAGAATAGAACGGTGGTTCCTCTTGCCTCCCGCCCGCAGTACTCCGTCTAACGCATGTTTGTTGTCATCCAGGGAAATCTACTTCATAGGTTGCTGCTGACTTCTGTCAGGTTCCAGGTTTCAGTCCATATGACTTGCCCCTTCCGCCTGCATTACCGTACCGCTCGATGGCCGCCATCTCCGATTCAGCAGCTGTTAATGTCTTCAACCGTAACCCTAGCCGTAGTGTTACGGGTGAATATCGACGAGGTATTATCGGAGAACCCTTTGGCTCTACGATATTCCCCATAGGTCTGAGTCCGCATCCAAACTCAGTCATCAGCACACCCCCGCAGTAAGGATGCCTGGACCAGGGGGAGACAGAAAAGGTGTCTCTGTCACCCCATGAAGCCAAAACCAAGGCACAGTCAGTTTCCTATGTAAAGTAAAGTAAAGTACAACCTGTATACTGTACTGACTACTACTGACCCACTGCAGGGCAAAAGGCCTTCATCATTTAAATCAAGTCATCGCTACATTTGATAGGTATTGGCTTAATCATCACGCTTGCCAAATGCACCCGCATTTGGCCACCGGGACGTTTGTTCCCTATGTAGAATAATATATGGGTATTACACCAATACACCCTAAACTTTTTTAATAAAAAAAAATTAAATTTGAGTTCCACCCATAAAACTGAACAACTTTCCCCAAGAAACATATGTGCAAAATTACAAAAAAATTTCGACCTCCTATACAAAACTGCCCGATCAACTGACAACAATAATAGTATGGTCGAAATTTTTTTGTCATTTTTGCACGTAGGTTTCTTAGGAAATGTTGTTCAGTTTCACGGGTGTTACTCACCCTAATTTTTTTTTATTAGGAAAAATTAAGTTTGTATATTTTACTGCTAGTAAATTAAGTATTAGTAGGTATCTTTTTTGCGCCGTCTATCTTCTTTCTCTAACTCTTTTTACTGGTGACTGGTAGAGAATGTTTATAGCATTAAGTCCGCCATTTGTACTTGTTTTTGTGCAATAAAGTATAAATAAATATCCACAGATCAAGTTCATAGCAAGAAAGCAATACAAATCACTGATACTTCAAGACATCGAACGATACTTTTCATAATTTCCGAATCTTTTGTAAGATAACCTGACCTCTCCACTCTGAATTCTCATATCTAAGTACATGTATTTTTTATTTATGAATGTCAACAATATTTTGACAAAATGTATCTTCAATAATGATTGTTATCGATGAATACACGTCTGAGCGTACTGTTGATCTGTTCAATAGTTCAAATGTTAACTCTATCTACGTTAGTAGATACTTTATAAAAGTCAATAGATAAGGAATTGCAACTTTGTAAGTTTTCGTCGATTAATAATTGTTTTATTTGTCAGTTTTTCTAAGTAGATTCTCTATATTTGGTTATACCTAAGTTATAAAACTGCTTCAGATAGCAACAAAAAACAAAATACAGGCGCATTGGCAATGGGAGAATTTCAATTATCCCGAGAGTTTTCGCAAGAATGACAAACACGAGATCCATCACGTATTTTTTATAAAAGACGCCTGTTGAATATGTGCTTTCACTGCTGTTTTACATCACGAATAGCGTTTTTTTTAAAGGATCAAGGAAATTGTCGATTATATACTGCGTTATGTAATAACAAAGCGGTATATTATATCACATTAGGAGAACTGCCCTCTAGAGTCAATGAGATCTAAAATTACATAACATAACAAAAGAAAATCTCCCATTATTTTGATTCTATTGGCAATGACCCAACCCCCAACCCCGCATTACGATATGGGCCAGTGTGGGGGGTAATGTTCCAATGTGGGAAGGCCTGTGCCCAGCCGTGGGATATTTTAGGCTGATGATGATTGACCACCGAAGCGACAACACTATCGCAATGCCCAGTACATCCAGAAATAAATACATCATAATTCGGATTCGTGTATCGAAAAATCCGCTGTTTTCAGAAGCCGGCAATGGTAAGGGAGTATTCTCCGGGGAGAAACCTTCTATAAAATCCTGAGAGGACTCTAAAGACCAAGACTCGGGTAGACCATATCGTGAGGGTATAGTAGCATAAACGAGTTGATGCTCTCTAGATGGGACTCTAGATTTCACGAAACGTCATTGGTATCGATAGTGTTTAAAGTTTTAAAATTTTAAAACAAATCTTAAACTTATACATATAATGACGACTATTATCCCCGAAGGGATAGTCAGAGACTGGGCAATGAGGACCGCAAAATCAGTCCTCTGCCATAGACTACGTTTCACAAAATAACAATTGTACATGAGCTCAGCATGATAAATGATGAATCGCCACTCAATGCTGTTGGATGTATACGCAGTCTTTAGTCCGTAAGTCCTTTTACGACACCAAAGTGAAGAGACAGGTTGGTGGTATGTATCATAACAATTAGCCTCCACCACACAACTCCACTTAGGTACTATATCCATAAACAAATGGTAGATTTGCTTCAGTAAACATACTAATTGCAACAACGTTGTGTTGTGCGTGTGCGCATACTTTGACGTCCTCTTGTCTGTCCGCACCGGTTACTCACGGCTATTAATATCGCAGCGGAGAGGGGTGGGCGTGCGGTGATAATACTGTTAATGATAACCCTCGGTTCAAGATGCCAAATGATCTATGGATTTCACTCTAGATGTATCGGTGCGAAGCATACACTTGGCTGTATCGTGACGTAATCGGCGCGATACGTTTACGGCGTAATACGATTGTTGGTGACCACATACTCCTCTATGTTCCTGTCGGCCGGTGCAAAGAGTGTGGCAGGATAGATTAATAGTGTAACACTAGCAGCCTGCCCGCGACTTCGTCCGCTGCCATGCACAGGCCTTTCCACATTGACAACAACCCATGGGGATTGGCTTTAGTGTTACTCGTAGTTAATTCTTAATTAGTCAAGAATAATCCTTCTCAGTAGATCAAAGCTAGTTTCGCCTTTTTTCTTAATTTTTCTATTTTTTTGAACGAAATGCAATTATGTTTTCTTCAGCATAATTATACTGTTCAACAGCTAGGCTATGTCACAATTAAACTAAAAGCAAATAATATTCATCAGCGGGTTGTCAATTATGATAATTATCATATCACGCACTAGTCTGTGTATTATTAAGAAAATTAACTCAAAATAATTTGATGCAACAACATTAGCTTTGATCTTTCTTAACATAATTTTCATGTGTTATTTTCTGAATAGAGACATGGATTTGAAACTCAATTTAAGTAACAAAATACGAGGATGTTACACTATCAACAATGTTAAGCGTGGGAACCGTTTGATTTCACTATATCCTGGGGTGACTCAGATCATATTATGGTCATATTTATTATCTAGATCGAGTTTTCTGGAATTGAGGGCAACGGTGACGCGCAATTGACGATAAAAAAAATAGTAATAAATGACTAGGAGATTAATCTACTGCGCAGTTAGTCGGCTGCGTCATACAACTTTCGACTAATTAACATTTGTATAGGAGCAAATAAGTAGAGAGATATAAAAGGAAACATTATCTTCGGGTTATGCTGATTATCGCAATCAGACTGCCTTTATAGCAAGTACAAAATGTGTAGATTTACTACACGACGGCATAATATAAATAGGAATACATCGAATCAAAACTTTACATATTAGTACCTACCTTACCTACGATAAGGTAGAAGAGTACCAAAAACATAATGGGATTTCAATTATTGACAGGCGCGTTCAACCGTAGACTTCAAATAAACTAAAAATCAAGAAAAGAGTACAAGCTAGACTTACAATAATAGATACACACACAGACCGGTGCAGAGCCGGCCCTACTTATCGAACCCTACCTTAACCATGTCAAAAAGGTAGCAGACCAATTCGGATCGTCCTTGTAGGAGATGGGAACGTGATGACGTGCGTAGCTACTGCCGTATATGGACATTGTCCTTGGCTGTAACAACGATATGGGGAATCGGGGACCCCGGGCTGCAGGAGCCTCAAACGTGTGTGATAAAAAAATATATTAGGACTTTTATGGAAAAGATAACGTAACATCAAGCCGCTTTAAATTCCATAAGAGCGTTCGACAGGGATGCGTGATCTCTCCCATTTTATTTAATATATATGGCGAGTATATAATGCGTAAAACGCTTGAAAATTGGGAAGGTGGCACAAAGATAAATGGAGTAAAAATCTCAAATCTCCGCTATGCAGATGACACTACACTCTTTACATCATCGGAAGCAGAAATGGCGGAGTTGCTGAGCCGTCTCGAAGGCGTCAGTCTAGACATGGGCCTTGCTATAAACAAGTCGAAGACCAAGCTCATGGTGATTGACCGTTTTGCGGCCATCCAGCGCACAAACCTCTTACAAGAGTATGAGACCGTAGACCGTTTCCTATACCTTGGCTCTTTTATTACAAATGGCTGTGAGCCAGAGATACGAAGACGAATTGGCATGGGAAAGACAGCAATGACTCAGCTGGGCAAAATATGGAAGGACAGGAATATAACAAATAGGACTAAAATAAATCTGGTTCGCACACTTGTTTTTTCCATCTTCTTGTATGGTGCAGAGACATGGACGCTAAAAGCCGCTGACAGGCAAAGAATCGATGCTTTTGAAATGTGGTGTTGGCACCGTATGCTAAAAATACCTTGGACGGCCCACCGTACAAATGTCGCAATCCTAAAACAATTAAAAATAAAAAATGCACAGCGTCTGTCTTCGATCTGCATGCAACGGGTGGTGCGTTATTTCGGTCACGTTGCACGAAGAGGTGCAGATAACCTCGAGCGTCTGATGGTAACGGGGAAAGTAGAAGGTAAAAGACCAAGAGGCCGGAGCCCTAAACGTTGGTCAGACCAGATCTCAGAACAACTGGAGATGCCTGTCAGCGCCGCACTCCATCAAGCGACTGAGCGCAGCCGATGGAGACAGTTGGTTGACCGGATAAATCGGAGTCACGATCCTCTGCAGTGAGGGAACGATTGGAAAGAATGGAAAAGAAACAGCTATCAGACTTGTCATTATAAATTACCTATAGACGCAGAAAATGTAGAAAATCTGAAATCAGCAATAGATGATTGATTAATAAAAAGGCCAGACAAGTGTACTGATTTAAATTGTTTCTGTAACTTAGCTCCTAGGACCATTTAAATTTTAATACTGGACCTTCTATTTGGGGGTTAAATTACTCGCGTCCGTAGGTTTACCCTTGAGACCCTACACGTGACCCCTGGGTGGTGCTAAATGAGTGACACCAACTGAGTGGTAGAGCTACGCTGCGTTGCAGCACGCATTGGGTCGGCTCGCCCGGCGTAATACCACCCCCTCACGAATTATCGGCGTGAAACAATGGCACTCTGTGCTGCTGTGTTTCGTCCGGCGAGTGACGGTTCCAGAGACACCTCCCCCCCCCCCAACCCCTCACAATTGATATGGCAGCGAACTTTAATTTAGATTTACCCCAGGGGGGTACCGACACATCCAGTGTCGGAGAATCCCCCCCCTGAGCGTTCTCGCTCAGGCTGCCCTACGTATTCTGGGGAGGGCAAAAGTCCGCTTGTGTCAAGGCATGCTACAGGCAGGAGAAAGGCAAGACAATTGGCACCCCCTCCTACGCTTCGTGTGGACTTCTGCAACATCAGGGAAATCCACTCTAACTTGAGCGCCGTCCATTACCACCTCGAGACGGCGAAACCGGCCTTGCTCTTCCTCACCGAGACGCAGATATCCCCCCCTCCTGACATCTCCTACTTGCGCTACCCGGGATACAACCTGGAATATGCATTTGTGCCACGAGCTGGTGTTTGTGCCTATGTCAGGGAGGATATGTGCGTCCGTCGCCTTGTCAATCTTGAAGATAGGGACCTTTCCATCTTATGGCTACACGTCGACTGCGTACGTCATCCTCGCATCTACGCGTGCCTGTATAGGTCCCACAGCGGTAACATCGGAACTGACCAACTTATCGAGACCGTCCAAGCGGCGACGGACTTCCTTCTCCAACGGATCCCCTCGGCCGAGATTGTAGTATTGAGAGACTTCAATGCCCACCACGTCGAATGGCTTGGTTCACGCACAACTGACCACGCGGGTAGAGCCGTTCATGACTTCGCTTTAGCCTACAGTCTGTCCCAATTGGTAACCGAGCCAACACGGGTTCCAGATGTGGAGGGCCATGCACCTTCTTTATTGGACCTTCTGCTGACCTCGCACCCAGACGGCTATCAAGTTTCTGTTGATGCACCACTAGGCTCATCAGACCACTGTCTGATTCGCAGCACTGTGCCTCTCACAGAAACTTTAAAACCGCAACCAGCGGCTAGCCGTCTAGTCTGGCATTATAGGTCAGCGAACTGGGATGGGATGCGAAGTTTCTTTGCATCCTACCCGTGATGGCGAGTTTGCTTTTCGCCGGATGATCCTGACGTCGCCGCTGACTCTATCGTTGATGTGATGCTCCAGGGAATGGAACTTTTCATTCCAAACTCTGTGGTTCCTGTTCCGGCTGCTAATTTATGCGAGGTTGTAATGATGGAGTTCCATGGCGATGGTAAATAACGACTGCGTCTCTTAATATGATGTTGTATATTTACTGTGACTACATTGTGACTAACTTATTATCTAAACCTTACAAGACTATTTATACAATAATAAGTACGTAGATGTTGGAGGGTGGATGCCGTGTCATATCTTTATCGGATCTACACGCGTTTAGGAATGCGCTAACAAACTCTTTAACCAATACGTGAGGATAGTAAATTATGTGGCGAAGCAGGCCGCCACAGTTCCCATTGGCGGCAAGTCCCTACCATGGTACCAAAATTGCGTCTCGCCAAAAGCGACAACATTACCAAGCCTGGGCTAGTGCGGTGTCATCAAAGGATACAAACAATAGTGCGCTCAGAAAGAAGTACAACTTTGCCGCCAGATCCTTTAAGAAGGACATTGCCAAAGCGAAGTCATCATTCATAGGTAGAATCGGCGAGAGGCTAGTGCGTCTTCCTTCGGGGACGCGTGCGTTCTGGTCTCTCGCCAAAGCTGTCTTAGAGAATTTTTGTCAGCCGTCCCTACCACCATTGCACAAGACCGATGACTGCCTGGCCTATACTGCAAAGGAGAAAGCCGATCTCTTGGGCTCTCTTTTCGCATCAAACTCGACCTTGGACGATGGGGAAAACTCTCCACCAACCATACCGCATTGCGCTTGTACAATGCCAAACGTTCAGTTCCTGCAAAGGTCAGTTCGTAAGGCTCTTTTTTCCCTTGATATCCATAAGGCGATTGGGCCTGATGCAGTTCCACCCATTGTGCTTCGGACGTGTGCTCCTGAATTGGCACCAGTTCTAATGCGCCTTTTCCGGCTCTCTTACACTACTGGCGTCGTCCCGAGCTCTTGGAAGACAGCCCTTGTCCACCCGATTCCAAAAAAAGGCGATCGCTCAGATCCGTCAAACTACAGGATAATAGCTTTTACCTCTTTACTCTCCAAAGTAATGGAGTCCATTACAAACCGCCAGCTCTTAAGGTACCTAGAAGAGAACCAGCTTCTAAGTGATCGCCAGTATGGTTTTCGTCGCGGTCGTTCGGCTGTGATCTTTTAGTGTATCTTACTCACCGATGGGCGGAGGCAGTCGAGAGTACAGAGGGAGGCACTGGCAGTTAGCTTGAACGTAGCGAAAGCTTTTGACAGGGTATGGCACAGAGCTCTTCTCTCTAAACTTCCATCATACGGGCTTCCTGAGAAATTGTGTTCATGGGTTGCCAGGTTTCATACTGGGCGTAGCATCAGAGTCGCAATCGACGGTTCGTGCTCCGACATGAAGCCCGTGAATGCTGGAGTCCCGCAGGGGTGTGTGTTGTCCCCTACTCTATTTCTTCTGCATATCAATGACATGCTGCATAACAACAGCATTCATTGCTATGCAGACGACAGTACTGGGGATACGCTCTACACCGGGCGAGCTAATATTTCTCTGGAAAGCGTCATCGAGAGCCGGAATAAACATGTGACACCCAGAACATGTTAAGTCATGTCTCGGATTGGGGCCGACATAACCTAGTCCGCTTTAACCCCTCCAAAACACAAGTTTGCGCATTTACCGCGAAAAAACATCCCTTCGTCGTACCTCTCAACTTTGAGGGACCTTGATACCAATCCGACTATTGGAATCCTTGGCGTCGATATTTCGAGAGACGTTCAGTTTCGTGGTCATTTGGAAGGTAAAGCTAAATTAGCTTCGAAAAAGCTGGGTGTACTTAATAGCGGGTCAGTATTTTACGCCGGCCCACCGTTTACAACTGTATAAAGCACAGGTCAGGCCGCATATGGAATACTGCTCCCATCTCTGGGCTGGAGCACCCCAATACCAACTCCTTCCATTTGACAGCATTCAACGCAGAGCTGCTCGAATTGTCGACGACGTGGTTATTTCAGGTCGGCTCGATCCACTGGCTCTTCGGAGAGACGTTGCGTCTCTCTGTATTTTGTACCGTATATATCATGGGGAGAGTTCTGAGGAATTGTTCGGCTTGATCCCTGATTTCCTTCACCGCACTACACGCAATCGACTGTCATTCCATCCACATCACCTTGATGGATGGCGGTCTACTACTGTGCGTTTTTTAAGAAATTTCTAGCCTCGAACTACAGTGTTGTAGAACCAGCTCTCGGCGGCGGTATTTCCGGACCGTTACGACTTAGGGATCTTCAAGAAACGAGCCTATTCCTTTCTTAAAGGCCGGCAACGCGCCTGCGACTCCTCTGGTTTTGCGGGTGTCCATGGGCGGCGGTGATTACTTTCCATCAGTTGACCCGCTTGCTCGTTTGCCTCTTACTGCTATAAAAAAGGCAAGCTACGCCATTGTGCTTCATATACACAATAATGGCAACAAACCTGCTTTTGACACCGAGGCGGCAATAAAGAACAAGAGATATTCGTGTACCTATCTCTTTCCGCTTTCTCAAATGGCCGTGAGTGTATGTATAATGGGAAGCAGAAGTGTTAAAAACATATAAATTACATTGTGTACTTATATACAATATGGTAGTCCCTTTCTTCTCCGAATATCGTTCGTCCGAAAATCAAAATCCCCCTAATGCGTTTGCTATAATCATCACTATCCTTAATGTTCGCGTATACGAAATTTCATTTTACATAATCGTCTTTAATTCTAATGCTTTTCTGTCTTAATATCGGGTGATATAATAATTAGATATCCTAATTTTTCTTGCTATAAAGTCACATGTCCTAAGTGTTATATTGTAAGTATAACGTATGTTAGTCCAATTGGTTTGTCCTTACAATATTAGGTTTATACTCCAGTAGGTCACGTGATAGGTTAGAAATTTAAAAAATCGCGAAGCGCAGCGTAGCGATTGTCTTGAATTTCAAGGTTATTTTTTTTATTAGCCAACAGAAATACTTACCAGCTGCCCTACTCCTGTAGATTACGTGATAGGTTAAAAATTTAAGAGAGTCGCGAAGCGCAGCGTAGCGATTGCCTTGAATTTCGAAGTTATTTTTTTTATTAGACAACAGAAATATTAGCTGCCCTACTTCTGTAGGTCACGTGATAGGTTAGAAATTTAAAACAATTAGTATATGGATATCAATACTATTTAGGACTTATAACTATTATAGAAAAGCGTTATATGTCTTTTAAATATTATGGATTGTAATATTTATGAAAAACAAATTTAGGGCATACTGTATTAAGGGATTTAAATTTTATGGCATGTGATATTATGTAACATTAAATTCGAGCAAGTTATCATTCGGACACATGATGATTATGTCACAAAACATTATGACACGTTAGATTATGAATAATAGATTTATGAGACAAAGTAGAGAACCCTACAATATACTTCTCTGGCTATCTACTAATAGGTATGTTCATTACTCTGAGTCCATAGTAACAACTTGTTGCTAGCAAAAACATTTATCAACTTACTTGACCCTCTAAGTATTGTGCAAAAATTGTGACATATTCTGTCTTACTATTTTAAATAACATGTTTTATAGATATGACTAATTGGATTTAATAAAGAAACAACAAAGCGGTAACGAAGATAATTGTACGCGTACGAACTTTTACAAAACAGATTTGTAGACAGCTCAGTTATCGACCATTTTTCTTTTTTAAATGATGTTTTGTTGTTTTGTAATCGTCAAAAACCTTACGGGATAATGTTTAGAAAATGACCAACATTAATACCTTTACCCAATGATATAATGGTCATTGCCTTTACCTATCAAACTACTAAGTACTAAATAAAAGGCCTGAGTAACGGAACTATTCCAGTGCTACAAAACACAGAAAAACTACGTTTCGTAGTCCCCTGTTTCCTCGATCAGAACTAGACCAATTTTTATTACTTTTTCAGCATCGTTTGAAGAAAGTGTTTTTCTATGTCTGTATGTTTGATTTTTTGCATTAAGTCTATTTAATATTATATATATAACCAGGAGCCTTCAAAATTTAGCGAATCACTCCGTTTTAAGGCGTCTTCCGAAACATTAAGTGGCTGGTTTAAATAAAATCATACATACCGACATAGAAAATCTCTTTCTTTAACCGATGCTGAAAAAGTAATAAAAATTGGTCCAGTTCTGAAGGAGGAAACAGGGGAATACGAAACGTCGTTTTTCTGTGTTTTGTAAGACTATTTTGAATGCCACTTCGACGTAGTGTTTCCTCTTAAGTTCTAACTACAACATCGAACAAATATGCAATACTAGCGGCCGCTTGCGGTTTCACCCGCGTGGTTCCCGTTCCTGCGGAAATATTGGGATAAAAAGTATCCTATGTGTTAATCCAGGTTATAAACTACCTGTATACCGAATTTGATCCAAATCCATTCAGTAGTTTTTACGTGAAAGAGTAACAAACATCCATCCATACTTACAAACTTTTGCGTTTATAATACATATTAGTAGGATTCATAGTGATAAGATTATGGTGAGAAATAGACAACTGTTGGAAAAGAGTTATAAAAATGCACAGAATCGTAAAACGTTATCCGATTCCAAACCGGTGCGGTTGTAAGTAGAATCATTAACTAAATAAAAATAAATTATAAGAGTGTTCTTACTTCTACTTTAGATTCTCATCTTCATCATCTATATTGTTATATTTATTATCTATATACATTGTTTTCTAAAGTTTACGAAGAATCTACATATAAAAATGAGACGCGAATTTTCTCAATCTATTTAACTCTACCATACAAAATTTGTCCTTTCATAACTGAAGAGCTTAATTTTCTTCAAAGAAAGTAATACAAGTACAAACAGCTAGTCTTAGAAGTCAGTACAATTGTCGCAAAATAAAAAATAAACAATTTAATTTTAGGCATAATTTAGAGAAGTTTTCAAAAACATTTAAGGCGTACCTGTACCTGTTGATGAAAAAGTTATGTTTTCGTAAAAGAAAACATAACTTTTTCATCGCTTATTCACGTTCACAGGATAAAAATAAACAAAAAAGACGCCATCTTTATTATTTTTTACATTGATTGACCATTGAGAATTTCCGAAAAACAAAACATCACCTGAGTCTCTTCTTTAAATTAAAAGTCCTCTTAAGGATGAATCTTTAGCGAGTATATCTTAGTTTAATTCTTAAGCTTATCAGATTCGATAAACTCTTGGAGGGATATCAGATTGGATAAGCCTAGCCAAGGTCTAGGGCCCTTATTAAATCTGTGATAAGATAATCATAGGATAATTCTCCTCTGAAACGCGTTGCCTGAGGAAGTCAAGATGGCTACGAGCCGTGACGCATTTGACTCGAAAAATAAATTGTTACTTTTTGATGGCAACAAAACGTAAATTAAATTATTAACTTCGTTCAGACTTTGTACCATTTTGTATATTTTAATGTATAATCTTATTATCGTCAGTATTAAAGAAAAACAACTCAAGGCAGAAGAAGGAGCGTCCACGCCGCTCGCTGTATTGTTTATAAACTTAAGGTATTTGTTGTTTATAGCATTTAAATGCGTAATAAGGATGAGATCACAGGAAAATTTTAGGAAATAAATAATACTGATTAGATTGATGGGGGTCGCGACTCACCCGGTAATCTTGGAGCGAGTCAAAACAATAACGGTATAAATCGTTATTGAACGTTCATGAGCTCATTATTTATGCAAATTTATCGGATAAAAATGACAGGAGAGACGAGCCCGCGCATATTTTGTAAGTTATGAATGTATATTTGCACGTTTATTAGCGGTCAGTTTCTATAACTCGTCTACTATTTGTTTTGCCTACAAGTGATATTAATTTAGTTAGTTGCTTGTTGGAAGATTTACAGTAAAACATCAACAATTGAATAGCAATTTGAGTTAACCTATTCCATTTATACACACATACATACATCTAATCACAACATTATCCCCGAATGGTTATATTCAGAGACTAGGTAATGAGAACAGCAAAAGCAGTCCTCTACCATAGTCTACCTTTCACCAAATAGCGACTGCACATATGCTCAACGTAACAGGTGGTGAGCCCATCGCCGCTCTACGCTGTTGGATATATGTGCAGTCTTTAGTCCGTTAGTCGCCTTTTACGACACCCAAGGGAAAAGAGGGGGTGGTATATTCTTTCACCGCTACGCGACACGGTTCTATTTATAAATCGTCACATATAGGTTTTAAGATTTGCAACATTGAAACAAGTTATTAAGAAATAGTGTTTTGGTTAAAATTAAAAAAACCTTAAAAAGAAAAAAACCTCGGATTAAAAACTTTTCAATATTTTTGTATTTTTATCACATAGCTATTTAAAGTGAAAACTTACCTTACAAATTAGAAAAATACAAGGCAAGTAAAATGAAAAACAATGAACGGAGTTAAGAAAACCGTATATTAAATAGGAAAACTGCAACATACTTCGTATTGACGACACCTTCTCTAGATGGTGTGATACGTCTGCTGGTGTACCGCAGGGTGGCGTTTTATCTCCCATGCTCTTTGCTATTTTCATAAATTCTTTCTCAAATCATCTAACTTCCTCCTACCACCTTTATGCAGATGACCTACAGATTTATATGCAAGTTCCCGTAGAACAATTAGATGTAGCTATCACCACACTTAATTCTAACTTGGCTGCAATTTGTGAATGGAGCAAACCTTTTGGACTTCAAGTAAATCCCACCAAAACACAAATCATTTGTATTGGCAGCCCTAGAATGACATATAGAATCGATGAGTCATTGTTACCTAAGATTTATTGTGATGGTGCTGAGCTGTATTTGAGTGACTGTGTCAAGAACTTAGGTATCATGTATGACAAAAATTTAACCTGGAGCCCTCAATTACAAGAACTTAGTCGCAAAATGTTTGCATCTGCGGGGTCTTTGGGCCGCCACTAAAATTGCTCTTGCACAGTCTCTTCTTCTTCCCATATTGGATTATGCCGATGTCGGTTATATCGATCTCACAGAGGAGCAACTTAATAAACTTGAGCGTCTTCAAAATTTTAGTATACGATTCATTTTTGGACTTCGCAAATATGATCATGTTTCCAAGTTTCGTACGAAACTCAAGTGGTTGCCTATTCGCCTTCGCCGGAATGCTCATATTCTGTCCCTCCTTTTCAATATTTTGTTCAACCCTACCACCACTCCCACCTATCTTAAAAATCGTTTTAAATTCTTGTGTGACTCTCACTCACGATCATTAAGACCTGCACATAACCTGACACTCGAGATGCCCGTACATTCTACAAAATTTTATGACTGGTCTTTCACAGTACTGGCTGCTCATTTGTGGAACAATTTGCCTTTGACAATCAAAATGGCCAAAACGCTATTTTTTTCAAGAAACTGGTGAATGATTATTACTTGTCCTTGTAGCCACCCGTTTAGTAAGATCGCTACATTATGTAGTTTAGATGCTTTTTATTTCTAATTATATAATATATATATATATATATATATATATATATATATATATGATGGATATGTATGTATGAGTATGTATATAATATGTATGTATTTATTTAAGTATTTTATTATATTATACTTATTAAACATTAGTCTTACTATTATTTATTAATTATTATAATAATATCCATGGTGCACTACAAGCCCACTTTTAATTTTAAATCAATCTTGTCCATCCAAAGGTTGTCTGGAAGAAATCACTTTTAGTGATAAGAC
Organism: Scoparia ambigualis; assembly: GCA_963921215.1. NCBI lineage: Eukaryota > Metazoa > Arthropoda > Insecta > Lepidoptera > Crambidae > Scoparia > Scoparia ambigualis. The sequence continues at coordinate 22,061,411 of OY992522.1, read as the reverse complement.
CGCCATTTGTACGTCTACTTATATATAGTTGTATTTTTATTTGTTGTCAAAAATGTTTTTCTTGTGGTGTACAATAAAGTATATTTATCTTATTTATCTTATCTTATACTTCTTTGAGTGACCCAGTTTATGTAGGATACCCTAAGGGGTTCGTGTTGGGACCATTTTTACAAACTTTTTTTGTAATTGATGATCACAAACGATCTCTAGAATGCAACTAAACATCTTACTATGTATAGACACTGTGACACACACTATGTATAGCAGTGTATAGACACTGCTTGCTGATGACAACACACTATTTATGAAAGTTCAATCCTTAAAAAAACTCTTAACTATTTCAATAACAATGAAAATATAACAGGAGAGAATCTCTTTATTATTAAAATTTTAGTAGAACTAAGCGGTTAGAGCAGAGGACCGCCAATCTGAAGGTCATGGGTTCGAATCCCATTCGAGCTTTCCTGAAACTGGTTGATTTTTTTCCAGTAAACATTTTCTTTCGAATGTGAGGGTAGGTAAAACCTTCATAGTGACGTAATACTTAGAAAAAATTCAACGAGTCTTCTAGGGTCTCATTAGCTTAGCGGTTAGAGCAGTGGACCGGCAATCCAAAGGTCATGGGTTCGAATTCCATTCGAGCTTTCCTGAGACTAGTTGATTTTTTTAGTAAACATTTTATCCTTTATCTATATAGCATTGTGAATGCAAACATTTCAATAATAAAGATATTTACAAGCACTTACGTCTTTATCGATTGTTAAATACTTGCAATAGTATTTCTTTCGACTGTGAGGGTAGGTAAAACCTTCATAGTGACGTAATACCGCTGGCTTGCAGCGTAAATCACAAACTACTAGAAAAATTCAACGAGTCTTCTGGGGTCTCGGTAGCTTAGCGGTTAGAGCGGTGGACCGTCAATCCAAAGGTCATCGGTTCCAATCCAAGGGTTGCGAATCCCATTCGAGCTTTCCTGAGACTGGTTGATTTTTTTTCTAGTAAACATTTTATCCTAGATAAGAGAGAAGATAATATAGAAGATAAATTAAAACCAAAGCTTTTTGTTACAGCGTGGGACCAGGCAGAGTCAGCCAGCCTGCCGCACCTACCGTCCCGAGTCGGATACGACTATGAGGTGGTGGATGAGGGTGCCATCCCGCGGGTGCCCACCGAGCTGAAAGTGCGCGAGGGGGTGCCACCCCCCCTGTGCGCGGGGAGGTGTGGTGCCCCTCCAGTGGGGCCCGTGTGCGCTCTGAACGCAGCTGGTACCGCTAAGACGTTCGCAACCCTTTGTGAACTGGAGGCGGTGTCGTGCCGCGAAAGCACTTGTAAGTATATTAAAGTACATTTTTTTATACTAAGCCCGGCAAATGACCCCACTCCACCTGATGTTAAGTGGAAATGAAGTCCAGGCGCGAGGACAACTGGTGCAGCGTAAGAGACGTAGCATCAGTCACCCTCACTCTGCCGGCCCACAAAGTGCCTCTTCACGCCTCGTTTGAAGGACCCTATGTCATAGGTTGGAGGGAATACGTGTGCTGGTAGACTATTCTATCTTTTGGAAGTGCGACAAAGAAACGAGTCACCAAATTTCTTTGTGCGTGATGGAATATTAGAGACAGTAAATTGGTGACTTCAAAGAGCAGCACGCGTACTCCTATGGAGGAAGAATAGAATTCAACATCTTTAAACTGTAAACATCTCATTGTTAGGCACGGAGCTTCCCACATGGATAACGGCACATAGGGAGATTGGATCATTACCACAGAACAGATGAATTCTGTTCTGTGGTCATTACCCATCACGCTGGTCCATTGCTGGAGGTCGATAAAATCCAACGTCGTCAGACTGTAAACGTCCCATTGCTGAGGTCAGGCTTTCTCACGTGATTTACTAACACATGCGGCGTAAACTACGCTGGCAAGACGCTAGATTTGAACATCTCTAAGAGGACGCATTTCGGTTTCCTATACAAACTTCCAAGTCGAAATGTTTAAAAACCAATAGGCCAATTTGAATGAAACTTCGCATGCTAAAGGGAATACAGGGATCTAAATAGTTTGTTGAAAACATTTTTAAAAAAGGTTTATTTAGCTGAGTTATTGCGATTTAAAGCCCATTATAGAAAGTTTAAAATCGCATTAACTCAGCTATTTAAATGCTTTTTAAAAATGTTTTCATCAAACTATTTAGATATCTATAAGTTACTTCAGCATGCAAAGTTTCATTGAAATTGGCTTAATGGTTTTTAAAAATTTCGACTTGGAAGTTTGTATGGGAAACCGAAATGCGTAAAGCCTCTTAATATTACGGCAACTACTGGATCCAACAGCTGCATAACGTGCCTTTCGAAGCACGGCTCAAAGTATTTTTACCCATCTCGCAACCAGACATGAATGATGAATGAATGATGATGAATCCTGTAAAGACTTTTAATCGAGCACAAGATGCTACGGCGGCATCCAAATCCTCACGAGTTCACAATTCGATTTCAAGATAAGACAGAACACATAAAAAAAAATTTACACGGCAACCAATATATGCCATCTTATCTAAAACTTACTAGACACAATGACTCGTCGCAAGCAGGGCAGGGCAACCACGTTGATGGTATATCAAAAATTTTACTAAATTGTGAAAATACTTTTGTCTGAGTGGTTTTATATATCAAAGTATACTTTTCCTATTATTTTTTTATTTTCAGATTACGCGATCACGAGCCTGGGTGAATGTTGACCAGCGGAAGATGGAGTACAAGACGGAGGGAAACAGTCATCTAGAACATAGTTTAAGCCCGTACAAGTAGCCAGAAACATCTCAATTTCTTCGAACCACCCCTTTCACGTTTTCTAGTACCTACCTATATAATATTTAAAAGTTTGGTTGTTCGTATTAATTTTAGGAGCTGGGTTAGTTCAGCTATCATATTTTTACAATTTTCTACTGGCTAAACATTGTAGGTCGCATCTGATGATCAGCTTTGACAATTAAATGATAAACATTCGTTAAAGCTATTGCTGAGGTAGTAGTTTTAAATGTTGTATCATTTTGGACAAATCCCTATTTTTATTAAACAAAATACAATTAATTAGGTAAGCATAATAATAAACTTTTTGTGACAAGTCTATCCAATTACAATAAAATTTCTTAATAAGTTTTCATGTTAGCAAGGGATCAGACAAAAGCTTAATACATACATTCTTATACTCATGAACTTATAAACCTGTAGGTTCATACGTTGGTTGAATGCTCTAAGGTTCATACATATACTCGTATTCTTACATAAAACCTTTTTGCCAAAGGTAGAAAGAGACCACAGCTTTCTGACTGCTTGCTACAAACCTGCCACACTTTCTTTGTTTGTAAATTTTTTTTTTAATTCTTACAAAACGTAAACTTACTTTTTTTTGTACATAATGTTGAGTAACATAAAAGTCATCAAATTCACCTACATATATTAAACATACTTTAAAACGCATATTTGCGTTTAATAATATTATTATTGGAATAATAAATATTAAACGTGAACTTTAAACATCAACAACAGATAACGGCGACCTCGCTGCACTCAGCAGTAAAGCGTCTTAGACTTATTTGTTGTATATTTTGTAATTAGTACTCTTTACTGATTTTATTTTTGCACATAAATTATATGTATCTACTGTCATTGGTGAACTTTGATTTATATCATTGTTAGATATATATAACTACATTGATTCACTTTAAATAATGTTAACAAAATAGCATATATTATTATAATGTATGACACACTTAAAATTATTTAACATTTCCGATAAATTCATTTACTGTATAGTTTAATATTCATGTTCATATTCGATTCAAAAGGTGTGCCTTTCACATGCGATATTGGTGCAAAAATTATGAAGAAAAAACGTACCGTGTGGTATGATAGAGAAGCCTACATTTCGTTGCTTTCACCACATTTACCGCAATAACTTTGGAAGTCGCGAAATTCGCAACTTTTTATACATTTTTTTTAAAGGCGTGCGTTAGCCAACAAGAACTTTCTTTTCATTTTAGGGTTTATTATTTACTTATTAATATTAACTAAATCATTAATATACATGATTTGGACTATTTAAGAAGATTTTCATGTGAATAATAAACTCAATTATTCGTACCTGTTATTTTACCACTGAAGCTGAAATAATTTCCACTCGTAAACACTTACAGATACAACTTTAACATAGAATTTCCTTAGTTTTTTGTGCTAAACTACCTTGTGTACTTATTACAAAAAACAGAATAGACATTTTATAAATATTAACAAAACTAAAATCAAGCACAATGATAGATAGAAGTGTCAAATGCCTCCAACCGCACTTAGTACGATGTAGTTAGACCTAGATTAAAATTAAAATAGTCGTGTAAATGAATTGCAAGTTAGTAATAATATAATTGCCTAATTAAATAATATTTTTTTAGTTTTTTTCTCTATAATATATTATTTCAATTTCAATTACGAATGAATATCCAGTTAAATATAATGATGAATATAATATAGATATGTCTAGACATACTTCGGTATTTTGACAAATACCTTTGTACAAAATTTATGAGTTCTTGATCTATTTGTGTACTTAATTATTCTGAATTCCATTTATCATTCAATTCAAATGTACATTAAATTAAAAATTGGCGTGACACACAGTTGATATATTTTTCTCAAAGGCACTTTACTTTCTACTTTAGTTTCTAATACTTAAGGTATTAACGTAAACATTTTAATTGGTATATGTTTTATAAAATGATTAAAACAAACTTTGGTTAAAGTTCCTAAATTTCAAAATTTTGTAAGTAGATGTTTTTATTCATAAAGTAATAAAATAATTATCTTAGTTTTATAATTATATAAATTAATGATATAATGATTTAAGCTATCCCAATTTTTTATTTATTTTTATGTACAAAGTACGTAGAGGCTGAATTATTTCTGTTATATTTTATATTGTCAACAATAAACGGTAATCCTCTAATAAAGCCTTTGAATACTTATTTTTCTATTGTTTTATTTGTATAAAACTCTGTTTTAATAATGAGGGAAATTTAAAAATACCTTTTTAATTTCTAAAATAACGAAAAGCGATGAGTAGCTCGCGAGCGAGTTGTATAAAAGAGCCGGCTCACCTATTCTAGCTCAACGTATCTCTAGCTCACTCCCGTTCAATTCAGCTCAGTGTTCATTTTAGCTCAATTAGTTTCATCGGAATATGTCGGCTCGGAATTGAAAGCGGCTCGCCTCGATATACAAAAGGGTTAGGGTGTCGCAAAGGGGGTGCAGGACAAAAATTTCTGTTGATTTTTAAATGGAGCCTTAAAACATATAAAAATTAGAAAAAAATTAAGGTAAATTTTTATAAAAACGCGAATATCTCGAAAACGGTGCATCATAGCTTAAAATCTAACGAAATTTTGGCCCCCTTTAATACTTATCAAAAAAAAAATTTTTTTTATGATCTAAATTTTGTACGAAGCTAGATTTCTGTTTTCTTATAAAACAAAATACATCGAAATTCAAGACAATCTTCGCGCTATTTCATGAACAGTACACTTAAACGACTCAAGAGCCTTCTTCATGAACTACACTGAGCTAAATGAGCTACTGAGCTAAAAGAGCTATATAGCTCTTGACTGGGTAAAGAGCTAAACGGCTCTTATCTCTTCAAAGAGGTAAATTTCTCATGACTAAACGAAACGTTAAAAAATTACTACCTTGCTTACTACCATCGCTATTTATTTTATTTGGAAAACAATATAGTAACGAAAAACAGATAGACATTAAAAAAACATAACAGAGTACACAATTACAATGTTTTCACATATAGAAACTTACTTAGTTCAATTGAAAATAATATGTAAACAAAAATAAAAAATAGAAAACTAGAAAAATTCAATGTAAATATTTGAGACTACTACAATCACTATTGAGGTTCACAATACAATTTGACATCGACATTGACAGTCGACAGTCAAGGAATCACATTGAACCAATGTTTGGAAAGAATTTGTTTAGCACTATTAGGTTTTCTAAAGAAGAGATCTAAATCGGAAGCTTCTGCTAGATTATTAAAAGAATTTGCTAATCGAATAAAAAAAGAATAAATAGTTGGTGGCACTAGAGGGTACAGATAGAGTGATCGGTCGTCTCAGCTTTCTGTTAGGAACTCTTAGTTTTACCATAGAATAGAAAGAAGATGAGGGGAGTCTATTAATAACTGGGCTATTTTTAATAAGAGGACTATGTCTGCTTTTTTGCGTCTTTCTTGAAGAGGCAATAAATGGTGTCTTCGGCACCTCGCATCGTACTTCTCGTAGGTCGAAGACTTAAATTGTAACAATCAATGTAAATACCATACTGAGTATTCCAAATTGGCGAACAATACTCGAGGATGCTACGCACATTTGAGCAATAAAATTTTTTAATAACTTTAACACCTGAGAACTGAGAACATGATCGGATGACAAAACCAAGGTTCTTGCTGGCTTTTTTGGCGACATGATCTACGTGTTTTTCATATGTAAGTTTTGAGTTATGTGTGACACCCAAGTCCCGTATCTCGTTAACTCTATCAAGCATCCGTCCCTTAAGTTCATATGGATAATTAATTATTGGAGGTTTACGACTAAACGATATAATGCTTTTACATTACATTTAGAAACGTTTAGGGCCAATCTATTCCGTTCGCAATATCTTTCAAATCTGCTGAGATCCTGTTGCAGATAAGAACAATCGTCTAAACTTTCAATTTGCTTAAAAATGTTCATGTCATGTGCATATAGCAGAAAAATGTTGTGAATAAAAAAAGATGAAATGTCATTTATAAAAATCACAAAAAGCAATGGTTCAATTAAGGAACCTTGAGGAACACCAGAAGAGTAACCATTTACCGCCACAGCCTGGGTTCGATTCTCAATATATGAAGTAAACCACCTGAACAGATCACCATGTATTCCAGCTGATAGAAGCTTTTGTAAAAGTATTGAGTGGTCTATCCGATCGAAAGCTTTGCTGTAGTCAGAGAAGACAGCATCAACCTGCCCACCTGAATCCAAACCCGAGGTTGTGAACTCAATAAACGAAAGCAAGTTGGATGAAGTTGAACGGTTCTTAAGGAATCCGTGCTGTTCCGAGATAAAAGTATTTCATAGAGTGTTATATCCTTGCGAGTAAACGAGACGTTCAAGAATCTTAGACACAGCTTTGAGATCGGGCGGTAGTTCTTGATCTCATTTCTATTGCCACTTTTATGGATGGGGGTGATAAACGCAGACTTCCATACTATAGGGACGGTACCTCCTTTAATTGATCGATTGAACAATATTGAAAGCGGTTTGATGAGGCCTTTGGAACAATTTACTATAGAATAGAAAGAAGGAAAGAAGGTAGTGCAGGCGCAACGTGATCTGGGCCAGGCCCTTACTAAGATCTAGAGATTTAAGCATTTTAAGTAAGGCCTCTGGGTCGATTTCCACATCGCTTATATTAAGGGTGGGATCGGGGACATGGTAATCGGTATGATAGCTAGCATGATGTGGAGTGACAGGGAGAAACAATGACTTAAAATATGAGGCAAACAGATTACAAATCTCCTCACCAGAGCAGACTGCGCCTCATATGTTAGAGTTGATGGGAGAGAGTTAGCTATCTTCGAATTTATTTGAGCGTTGTTGTCGAGCAACGCAAAAAATCATTTTTTTTGTATTTGTTCGCTTGTTCTTTAATTCACGGAGGTTAAGTACTACGTATGTATATTCAAAAAATGCTTTCCTATTTTAGTACACGGCATTGAACGACGAATTACGCATAGACGGGCGGGAGCGTTTGCCACTTGAGTATAGAAGGGCTGATTTTACAACTAAGGGGAAATTTTTCCATGCCTTTATCTAGGCATGGAAAAAACTTATCAATCTTATTAATTATCACGCGATCAAAATAAAATGTTTCTTTTTCTAAGAAAAGACGTGATTTGACAATATAAGTATTTCAAATTGGTTGTGGAATACTTTGACAAATGAATAACTTTTATCTGACAATTGAAAAATCGGCCCTAAAGCATACGAAACAAATTGTAGCGGGAAATTCCAATCCATTAAGTAAATTACGATAACACATTAACTACAAATGTGTGAGGTAGCCTCAAGCTGTCTCCTGTTCCATCGTTTGTTTTAGGTCAATTGGTATCCGTTGGAATGACGCAGCACACCACTTTACTAGTAAACAGTTGACTAATCTTGTTACTTACTAAGCGATAGTGTAATCAAATAATATTATATCCATATGTCCAGACCGGATGCAACCAGTTGGAAAATAATTATAGCCATAAAGGACACTTAATGAAACTAACACCGCTTTTTTAAAAAAATGTAAAGAATTGTGTGTCAGTGTCGATGTTGATGAACTCAGTTCATCGTAAGGCCCCAGGGGCTCTACCATCAACTCTTAGAGCATTATTACTTTAATATTACTATACAAATTCCCATACGACTTAGCATAGTAAGATAAAAGAAATAACCTTGTCGCGTAGCGACTAGACTAACTAAGTTAAACCAACCGGGTTAAACAAACCTCCCCTTAAAGTTTAAGCGCTCTAAGTAAAAACCATTACCTTCCGTGCAAGTTAATAAACAAAATTAATAAAATATGGAATTCCAAATATATAACTCAAACTTATATGATAAAATGTTTACTAGAAAAAAAAACAACCAGTCTCAGGAAGCTCGAATGGGACTTATAACTTAAACTTATATTATGCAGAAATTGTAGAAACAGGTAAAGCATTTATAATATTCCGTTTGTATCATATATGGTTCATTGTGAACGTAGTGTTGGTAGTTTCCGACAAACGGGTGGCTTCAGTAGTTTAACCACAGTATAAACCAAGACGGTAGGTCGTCCCCTATCAGTGCGGAACTATAAAGAGTATTCCCAAACTTAAGGGTCTTCTTTTTTAACTAGGTACAATGCTGTTTTACGCATACACCGAGGCCAGGGGTGACCTCGGGTTATAAGTAGGGTAACTTTTTAAAGACTACTACCAACTCCTCTCTTCCCTCAATTAAAGACTGCACATACGCCCAACAGCATAGAGCACATGTGCAGTCGCTATTTGGTGAAAGTAGACTATGGCAGAAGACTGCTTTTGCTGTCCTCATTGCCTTGTCTCTGACTAATCCTTCGTGGATAAGTAGATAGATAGAAAAGGAGATAGATACCCAGTTCACGGAGTTTCAGTGAAAACGTGTCTGTGGACAAGTATCGTGATTGTTGCTATGGCTCTGTTAAATACTATGAAGCTAGCAATGATAGCTTTAGACGAAGAAGAAGAGCAGCATCAACACTGAGAGCACTGTGTCGTCAATGACACTCACAAGTGGGGATGCGTTCATAAAGAATGTATGAAAGAATATTTCGCTCTGTGCCGGTACTGTGTCGGAACTGTGACTTCGATGATATGTGTGTATTGACCTTAAGAGGTTACAGTTGGGCCCCTGATTATCACATTTACGTCTATTTTTTTCCCTATTAGACTCCACTGAGGCACTTACCCTACCCGCATTGGGCCAGGGTGGCTCGTGCCCAGCTGTGGGGCCTTTATAGACTGAAGGTTAGACATACCTACGAGAAGTTTTAAAATATCTAAATTAAGGTTACCCTGTTTTTCTGTCATACATAAAACTGCCAACATCGACGACACATGGGGAGGTTGGACCACCCTGGTCCAATAGGGAAAGCCCAAAGTCTAATGGGGAAAAATTTGATTTGATTTGTTATCACTCCATCTACAACCAGGCACTTGCAAGATCGTAACCATCACCAAGATTTTTCTTATTATTATCAGGTAAAATTACTGCTAACTAGATCGACGTTCTTTGATTGAACTAATCCGTGTTTCGTTCTTTAATATACAAATACATTATTATTATTTCATGCATTTCAGTGTGTATTTTAAACTAGAAATAACAAAAAAAAACTAATATGCTCTGAAAATTTATAAAAAAAATAAGTATATTATCAAATGTATTCATAGACGTACAAAGCAGCTAAAACAAAATACACAGTTGCCTTACGACTTAGAAAATAAAAAGTCTTTATAAAATAAAAGATAATTATAACATAACAAAAGAGAAAGGACACTAAAAGCATCTACCATTATAAAATCACAGCTTCTTTGAAAAGTGGGTGAAACAAGCAAATAATGCTTCGCTACATAATATTAAAGTACTTACAGCAGACCACACCACAAACTTTACTTATTACCGTGGAGCCTAATATAAACCTCATGTTCTATGAAATAAGACTTTTCTTTTTAGTTCAACCTGAATATTAAAAAAGCTAAATAAATCAGTATAAAAAAAGCAATGCTGACAGTTCAATCAGTCATTAGAAATGAGATGAGGGAGGTAGACTGGTAGAGCCTTAGGAAAGGCGGATTCCATCGGAGTTCGGGCACTCTCCCTTGCTGAGCCGGTGCAAAGCTGAAAAGAAAAAGAATATCATACAGTTTACAATAAAAAACCTCGATAAGTATATAAAACATCACTCTAAATTAACATAAATGATATGGATAAGTGATTTACCGTTACTTATTAAATAACAATTTTAAATAATTAAACAAAAACCTAATAATGGTAAATGAATAATTTTTAAAAATTTTATTAGTTGCGTCTAATTCATTTGAATATAATGCATCACAATAAAAATTAAAAGGTCAATAATTATCATTATTCATATATCATTATAATTTGGTGTCAATTAGATTTAACAGCTGGATAGCCAGATTCTATTCCGCGCGGATACAATATAGACAACTCTATCCCTTAAAATAATGTGTTAATCATTATTGTTTGCAACTCCCTGAGCTTCCAACAGTTAAATAGAGATAACAAGTGTTATTTTTAAATATCAAAATATCAATGAAGGCCGAACTCAATTATAATCCTAACACGAAATGATAAAATCACAACTTCTTGCTACTCAAATAGAACAAACCTCTATATTTGGTATCGCTAAGTGCGTCTATCTAATCTAGGTAATAACCACCAGGAAAACAGAACAAAACAGTGAGTCAGAATCCGGTTCCACTGCACACCATACAAGATTATTCACGCTCCCGTCACAGTCGGTGGACACCTTTATTAGTTTTTACACATTACAAGTCACGCAAACAATCAGCTGTAGGGGAACCCTTTGAAATAACGCCGACAATTTTTCAATCAAACACTTCAGCTGACAAAAATGTAGCGATTACTGTAAGGTGACAATGGAATGACGATTGGCCAAGCTATTGTGGTTTGTAACGGGATTTGGTACGATTAGGTTGGTAATGTGTGTGGTGCGTGACTTTTCCACAATACAATGAAGAATCATTATCATGCGTCATTGTATGCCCAATGTTAGTAAAATCGAATGTTAGATGTTGTATACCCACACATAGCAAAATGCAATAAATATTATCTCCCAAAAAATAGAAATTATAAATAATGGCAATACTGTATGGACACGAACTTGACCTCAGTGCAGTCTCGCATGTATCCGTTCAAGGATTTCTTAATTCCCATGGCCATGGGTAAAATAAAACTGTCGGGGGATTCATTAATAGGGCTTTAACTGACAAAATACATAGCATCTATATTTTGTGCCCCACATCCATATTTGCAGTAAAGCAATGTCTCCTGTGCCTCGACCGAGATTTTTGCAATATTTGATCGAGTCGAAGTAAAGATACTGAAGTATATATAGAAGTAAGTATGAAGATCTGTATGAGATCGAAGTGACAAAAAGTTTAACAAACTTGTTAACCAAATCATAGTTTATTATAACTCGATCAAGTAGCGAAATTAGAACACTGCTCATCCTTCAAATTCCATGTTCACATTATAGAAGCAAGACTATAAAGCTGCCTGCTGAAGATCTGTATGAGATCGAAGTGACAAAAAGTTTCACAAACTTGTTAACCAAATCATAGTTTATTATAACTTGATCAAGTAGCGAAATTAGAGCACTGCTCATCCCTCTCAAATTATATGTTCACGTCATAGAAGCAAGACAATAAAGCTGCCTAATTTTCTAAATGGCAGGTCCTTATCAGTACCGTCGCAAATGTTTTAACATATCCCCCATTATGATATTTACATTAATATGTAAATGTTTGAATATTAAAATTTAAATTTAAAAATAAACCTCGTGAAGGTTTCTATACTACACCTTTCTGACATTCCAGGCCAAGTGTACACCAACTGTCATATCCAATAATTTAAATATCTTACCGTGATAAAATCATAAAGTTACAAGTATAGTAACTTTATGGATAAAATTCGCGGTTTTGACGTGGCAGTGCACTGACTGACTCGAAGTTTCGTGGATTTTTTTTTTCAACATGGAAAAGTTTTTTAATGTTTCCCAAATGTTGAATTCGTTCGCATCAAATTTTGCGTTTAATGTTAACTAATATTATAAATGTCCGTTTTCACCTTAATAGATTAGGTAGGTAACTCTAAGGCCGTGGGCACGAACAGGTTGATTTTCTAAGTTAAAGCCTTGGTAGCAGCGGCTGCCGCAGCGCTGAGAATTGACTCTGTCTCTTTCATGTTCATAGAATTGGAACGAGACAGCAGATCACAGCCATGCGCTCGCTTAAACCGATAAGTCGATTTTGATGTATTTTGGTATAGAAATAGATGGGCTCCGGTTCAGTTATAGTTGACAAAACAACCGCTGACAAAAGTATACATGTATATAAAAACACTCACTGTCTTTGTTCTCGCAGTTATAGTTGTTCATGACGCACTCGCTGCCGAAGGACTTGGGCTTGTCGCCCTGCTTGCCGGCGCACACCGGCTCGAACTTGGCCTTGGCGCAGTCCTGCAGGCAGGCCTTTTTGCGCTCGGCCTCGGCCCTTAGTTGCTTTAGGTCGGGCTTGTCGGGACGGCAGGACACCATCACCAACAGCAGGGCTGTGGACAGTTCAATCAAACATATTTTTATTAAAGAACCAAAAAAAAGTAGAAAGATGGAGGGGAGGCCGTTACCCTGCAGTGGGGCAAGATAAAACATACATGCATACATATTATAACGACTATTATTCCCTAAGGGTTAGTGAAAGACTGGCAATGAAGAGCGCAAAAGCAGTCCTCTGCCATAGTCCACTTTTCACTAATTAGCGTCTGCACATGTGCTCAGCGTGACAGGTGGTGAACCCATCGCCGCTCTATGCTGTTGGATGTATGTGTAGTCTTTAGCCCGTTAGTCGCCTTTTACGACACCCAAGGGAAGAGTGGGGGTGGTAGTACTCTTTCACCGCTACGAGACACGGTTATAATAAAAATAAAATACATAGAAATAAATTTGATAAAAAAACAGGTTATGGCAGATACAGTGGACAAAGGGAGCAGGCCCTTTGAGTTAAACAATAACCTGTACTGGGAGAAAGCCACTCTTCAACTAAGATTATTATTACGCAACTGTATTTAGAGTTGTACTTATATAAAGCAATTGGTTGAAGTAGTTTAGTACCCCAAGCACGATAATCAGCCTATAATCGTCCCACTGTACAAAGGACGGAGTCCAGTAAAAGAGATATGAAAGGAGTAGGTACAGCATGTGAATCTTCAAGAAGGAAGTGAAAAGTTTTTTACAGGGTCAGCAGCGGTAAGTGATTACAATCAACTACTGAATTAGAGCAGTATTACTTTTTAATCTTACTATGCAAAATTTTCATAGCAAGAAGAGAATTTGCATGGTGTTACAAACGTCCATAAGCTTACGGTAACGCTTACAATCAAGTGGGTCGTAAGCCTGATAGCCAAATTAGTAATAGAAAAAAAAATTAGCAGCACAATATGATCAACATAATATTTTTGTCGATCAATTACAATGTGGATTGATAAATCAACAAATAATACCAAATTCTTTAACTGACAACAAACGCAACTAAGCACATCTGTAGGCAGCCGACGGATCTTATCAAGGCACATGGAGTGACTAAATCTTTAGGTATCTTTACTCTGATGTTGTTAGCAACATAACTGGTATAGTAGAAAACCCACATTATACGCCAAAGTCACAATGATGTTAGAAGTTGAGCTCATCGTGTAATAAAAGCCTAATCAAGATAGCGCTGCGCCCGCGCTGACCTTTGGCAGTAAGGTCGGGGCAGTTGGTACGACTACTAACATTACTAAGTAACTTACTATTACAAGTTTTCCTTTGAAGAGAATTCATAAAATTTTATAAGTAAACTTTCAATAGACTTTAATTGGTTTTTATGTTGTCGTTACAAAATCGTGAGTTTTTGACTGGTGAGTCTGTAGCGACCAGATTGTGACTTAAATAGCACTACCAATATGTCAAATAGACTCTGAATTGTTGCATAGAATTTACGAGATGGTCTTTTGGATGATACATTTCTGCTGAACAATCTTGTCGTCATAGAAGATCAGTTGCACAACTCTATAGAGAACTCTATTGGATTTGCTAGATTCTAGAAATGCAGAAGGTATTCAGACACTTAATCCACAATCACGGTCACCTCCTTTGGATCCTGAATCTATCACGGAGGCACGTGCACAGCCACCAGACCTAGTAAGTGCGGAAAATAATTTGAGACCAGAAGCACCCTCGCCATCCTTACTCTTTACATCAATCACGCAGCCGCCATAGCCATCCCTAGATCCCACAACTAGCGTGCATCAGCCTTCAGAAGCTTTTCCAGCCTTTAACCCCACACCTGATGCAGAGCTTCGACGTCGACGTTCTATTACGTTCATCGCTATTGCATAGATTTTTATTTCTAATTTATATAAGAGCGCATATACACGTCGACGTCTTTATTCGTCAATGCCATGGACGCTAGTACTGATTTCATCAGCTTTATGCACAACGTAATTAGACGCCACTTTCGTTAGTAAGGAAATATGATGTGCGATACCGTATGAACCTATGATATTGACATGTTCGCGTGAACGTGTTAAGTTTTAAGAAAGATACAGTATACTATCCTCTAGTTAAAGGCTTTTTCATGATGAAGCCTGACGATGAAGCTATATGACTTGATTTAAATGATGGAGGCCTTGGCCCAGTAGGACAGAAGTACATCTACTTCTGTCCTACTGGGCAAATGCCTAATAGTATGTACTATTTGTGTAATGAACTGTCTTGATTGACGACCTCCTTGGTCGAGTGGTTTGTACACCGGTTTTCATGGTGTCGCCATCTCTGGGGTCCCGGGTCCGATCCCCGGGTCGGGTCAATTTAGAAACTATTGTTTTTCTAAATTGTCTCGGGTCTGGCTCTTTAAGTATGTATTTAAGTATTTTAAGTATGTTCATCCATTGTCTAGTAACCATTCAACGAGTTTCATAACGAAGCTTCACTTGTGCTAGATAATTGGTGTGAGTGTAGGAAAGTTTATTTATTTATTTATTATAGTGAGCGAGCAGCGTTTGTACAAATCTCTCACCAAATATGGAGCGCATACAGTAACAAGACTGACAAGGCTACTACTGTCAGTTATGTCTTGTTTGATCTAGTCTGTTCTATTGTCAAGTAGTAAGTCTGAATAGCCCAATTTCAAATTCAATGCAGACGCCAGGGTACTTCACCCTACCACAAAATGTCAAACTTCAATACATTTTTTTGTCTCTACATATTAAGTTACGGATCAATATAGATAGAATATATTATTGTTCCTTAACCTAATAGTGATAGAGAATCGGATTAATTTGATAGTTTTGTATAGCGAGATCTGCAAGCGTGTGTTGTTAATTTTTAAATTAAAAAGTTTGGTCTTTTAAATCACTAGCAGAATGTTGATAATAATTAAGAATGGATACCATTCACAACAATAAAATATAATTACTCAATAATAGTGATATTTTAGTTGACCCATAGAAAGGCGTAAGTTTTTTTTTATTTTCTTGAAAAAGAAAAATTATCAGTAGTGTACATTTTCGTGGTCGCACCATAAGTCGCCATATTGGCAAGATAATCGCAGGAAGAGTAGCCGGCCGGCTTGGTCCAGCCACTACTATGTAACATCCTTGTTGTGTCACATTACCGGCAATTTTCAAATCATTTATGGAGTACTAGGTAAGTACTACCTCTATGACAAACATAATAGAATATGTCAAACGTACGCAGTCAGATAGTTGGTCGAGTTCTTTCGGGTTGAATACGCGAAATAGTAATTTAATCCCATTTGTTAACCCATCTACGGGTTAACGTGACTATTATTAATTTTGCCATTGTTTGGTCATTAATAAATGTGTAAAAAAAGAATTGGGGATTAAACATAACTAGTTAACTAACTATTTTATTTTATATATATGGACCCTACATGAAATATATGAATAGAATATACCTACATGAATAGAAATGTAAGTAGTAGATCATTTTATCTTTCAAACATTGAGTAGGTAGCTAAGTATCTGCGCATCGGGTATAGATTCTGTAGGGATGTTTGTACCTACAGATTCCAAGGCACATCATTATCAGCTTGATACCAGTTGATATCAACAGTGTGGATGACCGAGTATGTTAAGTATATTAATTTATCCGCTCATTAAACAAAATGGTTGAATCAAATGCAGTCAGTCCTGTTCCTGTTAGATAAATCTTTTTCGCAACACATTAATTACTACTCGCAAGATATTTATGATTATGGGTTCAATGCCTCGTAGGTACTCGCTACCTACATCCATTAAAATAACAGGAGAAAACATCCGCATAGTCAATCGTCAACAAACATTAATTTAAAAACACATATTTCTTAGATTAACACTTCGATGACATAAAATAAATGACTGCAAAAGCAAAATAACATAACTTCTCTTTTCAATGGTTATAACGATTGAGGTAAGTATAACTTAATACTTTGGCCAATAATATTGAACATAACTTACATAATTGTATCTTTAAGTATTAGGTGATATAGTTGCAAAAGCTTTTCACTAGTGGAATTATCAGATTTAATAATAGGTTAATTAGGCTAGCCATTTATTAATTAACACACCTACACGAAGCGCAAACTGTTATCGTGTCTCAAGCTTTTGCATTATTTCAGGTCAACTTTTGTTGCACTTTGACCAAAGTCTTAATAGTTTTAAAGTATAATTAAGTATTAACTAACCCTATTAGGTACCTACTCGTACAACACAAGTTTGCACGTTTCGTTGCTAAGAAAACATCAGCTTTGCAATGTTGCGATACACACAACCCTTATTATACATATTTACAACGATGTTTAGTTCCGATGTGAAAGACCATTGTCAATGCGAAGTACTTACTTTACTTCGGGACAAAGGCCTACTTTATATCTCGCAAAGTCCTCATTATGGAGTGCTGCGATCATCTTTAAAGAAAGCGCCTACATGTGTGTAACCTACTATTGCACATAAGTACATTAGGTACTAACTTAGACATCTTGACTCGGTTCGGGTATGAGCTGTAAGAAGTCATGAGAATCCCATAAGTCTGAAGAGTGACTTCGGCAACCTACGTCATGTAAAGAATACTTGTATTTGGTTATTCGTTATTCTGAACAGGACAGTTTACTCTTATTGTGTCTTCGCGTGCTGCTTTACATTATCTAAACTATCTATTGCGAACCGTAACGTTTTACAAAGTCTACAGTCGGCTTACAATAATTTATGCAAGCAGTTGTAACATTCCAAAAGGCTTAACTTTTACTTTATAATAAATAAAACATCTATCAAATCTGTGTGATGGGCATCCATAATTTTCGTGAATAAAACCGCATCCCACTCAAATTTGAACAACAAGGCCGTATTCGCAATGAGGCGGCGGCGGTTACCACAAAAAAGTTTTATGACCATATCAAAAAACATAACTTACCAAAAACAGCCAACGTCACTGCGTTCATATTTATTTTGTTGCCGTTAAATCTGCGCGTGCGCACTGAATGCCAACTGCCGGCAGCGAGTGGGGTCAGCCTCTTATATGCCAATAGTGGGGAGACAACAAACACAACAACCTGGTCTACATTGACCACGCAATCAAATAACAATTCAGGTACATTGCATCGCTCCTTTGCTACATTCAAACGTAGCTCGTAACAATGTCAACGATGTAGAGAGAACAACAAAACAAATACGAAAGGTGAATAAGGTAATCAGGTCGTGGTACCAGCGTGAGGATAAACACTTTGAGCGGAAATAAATTTGCCTGTTGCTGACCGAAATCAAAATGGACGCGCCCTATTTACATGGTGACAGTTTTATCAATTGTTTTGTCTGCGAAAAATACTGAACTATAGAAAGAAGTTAAATAACAGAAACTTGCTGCTAATGTTTACTTACAAGTGAACATATTAGGACAGTAAGTATAATCTTTACTAATATTAAAATTGCGAAAGCAATTGGGAATGCTTGTTTGTTACCTTTTCACGCCTTAAAATGTAAACTTTAATTTCTCGAGGAGCTCGATTGCGCAGCGCACTGAAGATTTCAGTGCGAAATATCCTACTTACTAATATTATAAACGCGAAAGTTTGTAAGTAAGGATGGATATTTGTTACTCTTTCACGTAAAAACTACTGAATGGATTTGGATGAAATTCGCACATAGATAGTTTATAACCTGTATTAACACTTGGATACTTTTTTATCTCGATATTCCCACGGGAACGAGAACCACGCACGCGGGTGAAACCGCGAGCGGTCGCTAGTCTATTATATTTTTAATAGCAGCTAATAGAAAACAGCCAATTTTTCCGTTTCCAACGCCTAAGGCCCCTTACTTTCGTAATGCCAGGTCCTATGTAGACTGGTGATCAAATAAAAAAACATCCCGTGCTTTGGTCCCGGCGGTGGTTGTCGTAAGATAGCAGTCGTTAAAACCCACCAACTCGCATTGGACCATCGTGGTGGGTTAAGAATGGGAAAATCACGCAGTTGCATGTGGAAGGCCTGTGGCGAGAAGTAGGATGTTTATTATATAGGCTGATGATTAAACTGTAATATGACCAATACAACATATTGATGTTAAGTAATTTAATTTACGTTCATGATTATTATTTAGCAATGGCTTAGCCGCCATTATTATAATATAAATAATATAATATAATCCATCACTCACAAAAGCTCAGACTTTTGCCTAGTGCGATTTTTGGCCATTCGAAAATTTTAACGTAACGAAAACTACGGCATTTTAACAGCAGCGCCTCCTGGTGGCAAACAAGGTGAGTTTTTGAAGGAGGAGAAGGAGAATTTTCCATACAAATTCTCGTTTCCGTTAACATGGTCGTATGGTCAAAACAACGAGCACTGGGCTAGGCACTGCTCAAATAATATGATATGACTATTAAATAGGTAGTCAGTAAGCGGGAGTTTTACCATAAAACTTGGTCTTGGAGTACCAAACAGAATATACAATTTAGGTTTTTATTTTTGATATGTTATTCACTATTATATCAAGTTGATATTACACTATAGTAACCACAAAAGTAACTATTAATTATAGCTTCTTGCTGTTTTTCGAATTTAAATTACAACCGAACCTTCATCTTTTCTTTCATTGACCTATTTACTGATAACATTTGTGAGAACTACCAGTGAGTAGGTACAACTAATAAGAACATTATTCTGCTTCAAATATTTTATTAACATGAATAAATATCTATCCAAAAATATTCTGGAAGAAGATTACGATGAGACTGCCATTTAGGTATAGTTATATTACTTTGGTAAGTTTCTTTATTCCATCCTTAACTAAAGGGGGCATCAAATTAAAATCAAATCATCAGCCTATTTAAACGTCCCACTGCTGGCCACAGGCCTTCCTACATAGACAACATCACATGGGGAGGTTAGGCCATATAACATAACCCACCACGCTGGCCCAATGCGGGTTGGTGGGTGGCCGTGGGTGGGTAAAGTGGCATGCATAGGATAACACAAAAAAAATATTAGATTAAATCTACCAAAAAGAAAAATTTTAAAAATATATCTTGGTGGTTATTCTTTGTTTGACTATTCGTTAACCGTTTTCATTATTTAATTGATTTCCTATTCGTATCCACTATCTCAATACTTATATCATATTTTATAGTATTTTATAAACCTTAATTGCCATTGCCGTCGTTGGTGTACAACAGTCGAGGAAGTTCCCAATAGACCACTTTTAAAGTTAGTAGTGACATCTAGCGTCTAGTAGCAGAACTAACTTTTTTCGTACTACGAGCTTTTATTTCTCATTGAAAATATCACTAGATGGCGACACTCTAGCGCATTTATTTTAGCATGGTGTAGTAACTCTAGATAAACATTCAACAATCACTAAATGCTAAAAATAGACCGAAAAGTAATGGGTTTGAACCTTAGATTAAAACAAAAAGAGAAGATACGACATGCGCCTACTTGTAGTCAATCAAAATATAGTCTTACTCAACTGACACGCATTGACGTCTCTCGGTCGCTTCGCAACAGACGAGTACCTACGTACGACCGATTCCGATGCAACTGCGGAGTAGCGTCTTTCTCTTTTTCACACAGTAAAATATCCGCAATAGTACGATGTCGCCTGTTCGCTCGGCAAATTGCGACTGAAGTGAAATTGTGCCTTTAGGCCTAACTTTGGCGGCTCACTCACGAGAAGGTACCTAATGCCGTATCTTCCCTTTTTGTTTTAATATAAGGTTTGAACCTATTTATTTGTTCTTGCATTGCTAAATTAATGTCTTTTTCGGTTACCGTAACTTGTTTTAAATGTATTTTACTACAATTTATACTAATTATTTTTAAATTAATTTGTTCACTACCTCTATCTACTTAGGTTCTAAAACCAGAAAACGTTTGGAAATACCACTTTCAGCGCGTTAACAAACTTTGCCTATTGGCGTAAATTAAACAGTGTTATCTAATTTTATTGTCTTTTTGCCTTATTTTAGATGCATAGAAAATGTATAAAATGTATAAAATAAAAGGTATCTTTTCTAGTTGTAAGTACTGGCAGTTATGCAATTAACTGTATAAACATACGGGGAAAATGAAACCACTTGATAATATAAACATCTTTTTTTTATTCCAACTTATAACCATACATAATATACACAGTACAAAAAAAACTTGCTTTCATCTAATACAGCGATAAGGACAAAATGAAATTGTCACATACTTTGTTAACTATCATTTTGTAACATACTAACCAAATTGAGAAATCTAATAATAGGAGAAACTTATCTACACGCCGTGTTTTAATGTACAATGCTTCGAGCGAATACGTTTTACTTCAATACAATAACTTAAAAGTATACAGTTCTTAATATGTACTCGATGGAATTCGAATTAAAAATTTACACAATACATACATATCACTATAGCTACAATTAAGCTGTATTATGAAGAGTTTATTTGTATTTCGAATAAGGAACATAAAACATATCCACATCTCAACGATATCACCATAATCAGACTAATATACATTGCACATACTCCGATTGCGACCATCGGACTAAATCACATTTCGAGTACATTTACACACGTAACTGGTACACAATCCACTCGGACGCTTAAAAATGGCATCTTATACACAAAACGGCGCACAGCGCGTATCACACTCGCTCCCAATCTTACGTTAAATGCGGAACTTAGCGATTAATGTTACGTCAAGGTTGAGATCAAATGCGGGAGGCCAACGCAACTTCACTTGCTGGCTTCGACGAAAGCTCCCTCCAAGCAGCAGAGAGAGTCTTTCACCGCGTGATACACGATGTTCTTTATCTGCAGCTTGTCTTCTTTGTTGGAGTGCTGGCGCGAGAGCCGGCGGAACTGCTGCGCTAGCTCAAAGCAGCGGGACACATTCTCCGGCGACACAAAGTCCTCGGCGACTTTGATGCAATCCAGCAGGTTCCGGACTTGGTGCGGAGCTCCGGCGGGTACAAACACGGCATCGCCGGGGCACTGGAGAATCGCGTAGCCCTCGACGCCATACTCGCGGTAGAGCCGCTCGCGCAGCGTCGCGTCCAAATACCAGGTCTGGTCGTGGACGGGGTCGTGTTGCGCGCGGGGGCGGGCTCCGCGCTCCAACTCCGCGCGGACTAGGAAGTCGCGGATCTTGTCCGCGTCCTTAGCCGCGTAGATATGCCATAGAGCTGCGGGCGGTTTGACTCGCGCCCGTCGTCGGGATAGTACATCGACGCCAGCTTCCTCGGCAGCCCTCGCCGCTTCTCGGGCGCGTTCGGGTGCGTCCGCCGGCGCGCTGGCGTGTACCATCACATTGACGGCGTCGCTCACATCCAGATGAAGGTTGGTGGTGCCGCCGGCTCCTCCATAAGCGGTATACATCTTCGGCCCTAAGTCTGGGCGGACGAAGCATTCTGGAAGACGAGCGGCCAAATTCAACTTTCCGTTTCTGGACGTGTACTCGCTAAGGGGAAGTGCGCGCATAAGATCGTCGAAGCGGGTGGGGAGGAGCTCTGCGAAGTCTTCGCCTGGTGGCCAATCTTTCAACTTGAGCACCATGGGCGCTCCCCGCTCGTCCCTCAGCCGCTTGGCTGCCAGCTCGTAGCCGTCCCAGAACTTCCTGGCCGGCTGGTTGGGCACCACCAGGCCTGAGGCGCAGTTGACCAGGTCGACTCTCGTTTCGCCGAAATCTCGGGAGAAACTTTCAGGGGACCACAAGTCCTTATCAAGGATACTCGAAACGTCTGAGACTAGAACTGGTTGGCCGCGTTTCCACTGATCCTGTAACAATTATAAAAACATGTTAATTATTTTACCTTTGAATAAACTTGAAAAAACTTGAAAACTATTTTTTTTTAAATAAAATAACTAAATAAATATGAAAATTACCTGGAACGGCTTATAATTGCCCGCGTGCACGGGGTCAGTCAGATGCAGCAGCTTGCCGTCGCAAAGCCAGGCGTGCGGCACGTCAGGGTACAGAACCTTCGACTCCGTCAGCGTCATTATACGAACTGGCAACTCCTCGCGGCCCGTCCTTCTGTCGTACCGTTTGACAACGCTGGACAATGCGAACGGTTTCTCGTCACCGTCCTCATCCTTCTTCTCTTCGACGACGCTCGAAATGACGTCATCCAAGATGTCGCCTTTGTTCTTCTTCTGTTTCTTCTTGGGCTGTGCCTCGCCGCCTTCGGGCGCTGGTCGTATCAAAAGCTCCCTTAGTGTCGAGAAGTTCCCGCCTTCTTCGGAGTCTGATGAGCTGGAGTCGGATTTCTCCTCCTTAGCCTCAGTTTTCATGGTGATGTCCGAGAGCCAGCTGACTACGCTGTTTCCGGTCTTGCCGTTCTCAGATTTGACGGGCGACGAACCGTTTGTTGGAACGTTCTCTTCTTTGACGTCCTCCTTTTTGATAGTCTGTAACAAAGGAAGGTTGGAAAATTAAAAGACAGTCTTTGAACACTTCGTAACAGTAAAAGTTCTTTATGTAATTTTGCGATTCGGGTGACTGCTAATTTAACTAAGCTACCGACAAGTTGATTTTCCAGCAGATATTTTCCAGGATTTCATTGTTATCAGCGCTGTTTTGTTCATGTTTCTTTAATCATCCGGAAGTAACATTTTTACAATGAAAATAAAGCCGAAGGAGAGTGTTCAAAACTTAAAAGACTACAAAAGACCAGCTCTGATTTTCTACAGCCCGCATAATAACAGCAAGTACAAATTTTGTATATATGATTCTCCAATTTTTTTTGTCGTTTTTTTCCGCTTTCAAAATCAAAATCAAAATCAATATATCTTTATTCAGTAAGCTTAAATTAAGCATTTTGAATCGTCTAAATTTATTTTTTTATGGATGGATGGATAGGCATAGGAACCCACCCACCCACCCCACCCATTCAGGAAGTCTTTTAGCTGTGGAGAAGAACGGGCACAAGAAACTTCACAGCTTTAAAATAATATAGAAGTAACGACATTTACAAAACAACATGTCGTTACCAAATTATACAATCAGTTATGAAATGTCCTAAAAGACAATGGATTAAGACAAAAAACAATGTAAATATATTATTATAACCAGGCTGTTTTGTCTTCTAAATATTCCTTGACTGTGTAATAACCTTTCCTAAGTAAACAAGATTTTACATGATTCTTAAACTTATCTAAAGGTAAATCTAGTCTTTCTTCTTCCACTCGAGACTAAATCTCTCTTCTTCCACTCGAGGAATGAAGCGCTTATCAGGGTACCATTGAGGCTGGCTACTTGTTGACATTGCTTAATAGTGTCATTGCGCCGCGTGTGTTAGCCATGCGCTATTGCGCCGTATGTCTCACCTTTTAATCATTGCCAAGCCTATGTCAGCCATCACCACTGAGGAGGAACAGTGAAAGGACTGTGGCTTTATGCTGAGAAGAATCCTTTTTGGCATTTCTAAATTCAATGTGTTTGTATTGTGTAATATTTTACAATCTACAGCCCCGTTACTCTCGAAACCGATCGCTATTGAATCGGATTGGTATTGTGTATTTTCATATTTTTAAGTTACGACACCAGCGCTAATTCGGATTAATATTGGGTGAACTAAATGACATTGAGTTTTGTATTTTTTTCACTTAATATCCACGCAACATGAATCCATATTAGCTCTGGCATCGTAACTTAGGAGTACGAAAATTCACAATATCAATCCGTTCCAATAGCGATCGGTTTCGAGAGCAAGGGGGCTGGAGTGCTAAATAAATTTATTTTTTCTTTCTTTCACAAAAGATGACAATTGGTGAACATGCTGCTCCGAGAGGGAGACCTCTGCAGGGCCTACTAGATAAGATAAGATATCAGTGACGAAGGTTCCATACAACTCGATTCCTACCGGCTTCCCTTCAGAAGTTTAGAACACAACCACTCTCTACCGTAATTGAGAAATGGCACAATCAGTAATTTTAGAAGTAGAGTAACATCACAAAACGCATACACTATGGACATTAAATCAACAAAATTTGCTTTTCAACAACATATTGCTATAAAATAAGCCGCAGGCGCGATCGGCTTTTTGGCCGTTAAACTTCTATACAAAATATACGTCATGACGTCACATGAAGGTCAATAAACCCACCCGCGTAGTAGCTCCGGTAAGCCGTCTTTAACCGAGTTACTTGATAGAGAAAGTAATACAAATTGCGTGCGTGTGAGCGAGATGGAGGAATATCGTTTTCCGTCGTAGAAATTTTTTTGTGTTCTGTTGACAGATAATTTGACTTAGTTGCAATTCACCATCCATCATTGAATGCATGACTGTGTTTTTAAATTAATATTTGAATTTATTAGTTAGTTTCACCTATTAGAATTTATTTCTTGGTATAAAATAGTGATTAGTATTGTAGTTCGACTTTGTTTATTTGTCTTGTGTGTAGTGTAGTGATGAAAGTAGTTACGAAGACGTACGTTGTAATTAGGTATTTGCGGTAAGTAGATATTGTAATAAGTTGAAATTACGTATTTAGAGTAAGTAGATTTTTTTTTGCTCCGGCTCATCTCTCTCAACATTTCGCGCTTCGCCACTGTAAGATATGTCACCTTGTTGAGCAGGCGGTGCAGCAGCCGCTTGGCCTGCTGCTTGTGGTGCGGCGCGGGCGCGGGGTGCAGCCCGCAGCCGCAGGGGGGCAGCGACCAATCGGCGCGCGCCGCGTGGCAGCGGGCGGCCACGGCGGCGAGCGCGCCGCCCGCCGCGATCTGCGTCAGCAGCAGCCGGCGGGCGGGGTGTGCGCCGCCCGACGTGCACGTTAGCCAACTGCACGGGAAATATGAACGTTATGGCACAAAATAGAGAGGGTTTCAGAAAGCCCGCTCTGGCCGTTCTCGAAAATAACTACCTAAACTGGCTAGACTACCTAGGGTTGCTACTGTACTAACTCCGAATTTTGAAATAAGTAGGTTAGGTGCTTCATGTTTACACATGTATCTTATTATACCTACATGCCTAAATGGGTAGCAGAACATTATTTATCTAAAAGCATGTTCATAAGTTCATAAAACATATCGACTCTACTCGAGGTCACACACGACGATAAAAGTTCAAACTATGGTGGCTCGCCGCCATTTTACGTGCATTGTGCTATGGTGTTATACCTGCCTACCTAGTGATCCCGCCAAAAACAGAAAAATAAATAAAAGTTCAAACTATGGTGGCTCGCCGCCATTTTACGTGCATTGTGCTATGGTGTTATACCTACCTACCTAGTGATCCCGCCAAAAACAGAAAAAAGTGCACCAAGTTCGACCAAAACAAAAATGTAAAAAGGCAAAACAATCGCGCGATAGCCGGACTGAAAGCCAGGCTGAGACTGCCTGAGACGGCCTGTAAACGCAACGTCAATGTGTGCGTGAGCAAAATGGCGCTTAGTTCCGAGCGGACCATCTGTCCGGGCGCGCCGCGCGGCCGTATACTTAATTTGTGGTTATGGGCCGATTACACGTATTAAGTTGTCAAGTAGGTAACTAAATTTTAAGTTAATTTTAACTTAATTTTAAGTTGTCGATCGTTTACACGTGTATTTACTTAAGCACTCTTTAGTGCATACGGCGGCGACACGTCGCGGCAAGACCGGCTCTCGTCACACACGAGACTTCACGACTTCACTAAATACTTCACTAAATTGTTGCGTCCACACGTCAACTAAATGACAATTTAGTAGAAGCCACGTCTGCCGGGGAATGCAAGCGGTGCGGGAGGGGCGGTGTTACTTACTCGAAAAATAGACTCGATTCTATTCTACTTGTTCACTTGCCTACTAAATCGTTTACTTACCACTTGCTACTAAAGAGCTTATAAGTGACTGTTTACACGCAAGAATTTAGTTAAAATTAACTTAAAATTAAGTTATCTACTTGACAACTTAATACGTGTAAACGGCCCATTATAGTCTGACCGCTACCGCTGTACCGCGCCTTGGGTATGCGAGCAGCGAGGCGGGGGGGGCGAAACAGTTGCTGTTGACTGTCTGTGTCAGACGCACATGAGATAAAATATCTAAAAATGATTCGTGCATTATGTCGAGATATCAAGACTGTCATTTTTTTACTGGCAATTTAGTTCACCAAAAAAACAGAAACTTATAAAGAAAAAACATGTTATTGATAATTTTGATTTATATTTCCAAGAATTAAAGATTTATTCCATTTATATTGGTTCTTTAATTGTACTTATCTAAAAATCATATTGGACAAAAACGGATTGAATGTACTCGTAAATATAAAGCTTCAATAAACTGTGCTTCGATATCGTAAGATCTATCTGACACTACGAATCTCATGTGAGTTCGTTCATGCTCTTTACTTCCCACTCCCCTCCTCCCCGCGCATACCTAAGGCGCGGTACAGCGGTAGCGGTCAGACTATAGTACATACTATAAACAAAACCGATGCAGTACTATTTTCAAAAAATTTTGCTTGCACAAGATGAACATAGTTCGTTCCGCCCTTTGATGAACATTGACCAATGACGACGAACTGTTTTTTTTTAAATTTATTTATATAAAGAAACAAACAGTCTTACAAGATTATTAGCTTAAAAACATTTGTAAATGAAAACATTTAATTCCCTAAAATACAATGCAAAACCACCTACTTAAAGTAATGTAATACACAAATACAAAAAAACAAATGTTTATTTTTAAAGAAAGAAACTGTTGATACCCTGTTCCTCCTTTTGTTTTCATTGATTAAGGACAAACAAAACGTCCCTTTTATAACATCTTGACTGTCTTCACAATTTTATTATTTTTAAATTAATAGAGGGATGTTGTAGCAAAAGTAAGGATTGTCCTATCCCAAAAGGATTTTGGGATAGGACAAATGCAAATGAAAATAGCCCTTAACATGGTATACGGCAGATTTTGTTGATAATACATATAAGTACTTTTATTAATTGTTAATTTATATGAATCTCCTGCGAATTTTATTTTTATTTTTATTTCATTTTGTTTTGATTTTAATTTTAATTTGGTTTTTATAATATTGTGTTTTTATTTTGATTTTGGTTATAATTTTAAGATTTTAAGTATGGAAGTGTATAGAGTGCCACAAGCGGCACTATATCTCCATCGGTTAGGTAACCGTAAGTTTTGCGGTATAATAGTGACGCCGCCTAAGCTGCCGTAAAGTTTTTGTTAGACAACAGAAATACTAGCTGCCCTACACCTGTGGGTCACGTGATAGGTTAGAAATTTAATTTCGAGGTTATTTTTTTTATTAGACAACAGAAATCTAACTCCATATAAAAATATCTTTTGAATATTATGTCGTCTGAACATTATGACAAATAAAAAATATGTTACGGTTCCAGAACCGATTGAGATACAATGCCGCTTGTGGCACTCTATACGCTTCGTACTAGGATGCCGTCAAATTACGGCATCGTAACCGATCGTACTATGTTGCCGCTTGTGGCACTCTATTCACAGCCTTTAATTATTGATTATTTTTAATTATGAATTTTCTCACCAGTTACCTACTTATAGACACAGTCTGAAATAAAATTATTTTACGTTTGTTGGAAGGTAAATCAGAAGGTATATAGTAATTACGTGTTTAGTGTTGACGCGGGGAGATAAGTAAACGTATACTATATCGATAATGAATTTATTATTAAGGCTGTACACAAGCGTACAAGAACGCGACTGTAGAAGAACTGGGGCAGCCCGCGCAGGAGCCGTAACCCCACCTCAAAGGTAGAGTCTGGCTAACGAAAGCTGAACCAGGAAAAACGCGGCAAATTCACTGCACTCACACAGCTGCAATTTTCTCAGAAAAAATTCAATTTGACATACGACATGGCACCTGAGATAGACACACATAGAGACAAAGTGTTGCCAATCAAATAACTACGAGGTTCAGCTTTCGTTGGCCAGACTCTATGACGCAATACTAGCACAATGACTGTGGTCCCGGTTGTCGTCGACAAACGGCAGTCGTTGAATTGAAACCCACCAACCCGCATTGGGCCAGCGTGTTGGGTTATGGCCCACCCTCCCCATGTGGGAAGGCCCGTGCCCAGCTGGGACGTTTGTAGGATGAAGATTTGATTTTTTTAATTGAACATCTATTAACTGAACTACACGGAAGGGCGGGAGACTATGCACTGAGAAGAGCCGACAAGAAACTCAACATTTTACATTCTCCCTTCAGCTTCAAATAAAAATTGAAGAATGACCTCTCTAAATTGAGGTATGCACTATAACCTCAATCCGAAATTGTATTTCCTTATTATTGAGCACTCATTTTCTTATTTCACTAACACCTATGCCTAAATATATATTAATGGTGTGTGTACACTCACCCAAAAGCATCTCTTTCGCCGTTGGCGCTGGTGCTTGATGTGTTGTTTGATTCATTGGTACTATTACTAGACTCACTACCGGATGTCCTTGACTGTGAACAATAGAACATACTGTTAATAGACGAGACGACACGTGTAACACATTTAGCAACATAATATGACCCAAAAGATCAAAGGCAAAAATATACATTTTTGAATTCTAATACTATACAACAACAAGAAATAGGTGAGTGAAACCATATTTTCTTGTTCCTATCGCAACTCTGCTCAGTCATTTTTACACAATAGATATTACAACAAACCCATACGCATAGGTGGCATAGGTTTTTATTACGTAATTATAGCCGTAAAAATGTAATTAATTGTTTATGAAGGATGACAGTTAACTAAAAGTATTATCACGAACCCCTCTATAAAAATGTAAGCAACGATCAAAATAAGGAAGTGATGATAAATTTCGAAGGTGAAAGCGCGCTTCACCCGGAATCCGTAACCACTGAGGAATTGGCAATCTTAAATGGCACTAGGTAATTACAGGTTTTGTAATTAAAGTTAAAGGTAAATAATATATAGAATATTGTAAGTAGATTAAATATTGTAAGTTTAGTTATAATAGCTACAATTTATGTTTTAATCCATGTATAAATTGGCTGTGGCAGAATAACAAGGTTTGTGGGTCACCTGCAAACAGTGACCATAGACCTTAACTATGTCTATGTTTTTTTGGCAAATAAATATACGTATTATTTTTATTATTAAATACTTGTCTTACCTTATAGCAATCTAAGCATACGACGAAACCGCACTTCCCACACGTCCAGTGGAAGTTGAACAGAGTAGTCTCGCAGACGTCACACATCTCCCGAACGCCTTGTACCACCCTCTTCCACGCTATAGTCTTATCTGTGGTGAAAAAAGCGGTACATTACAAAAAGGAATGTGAGCTACTTCCTAATCTTAACAGAATAAGTACTAGTATTAGTGAAAACGGTTAATACACTACAATGTCCACTGCAGCTGATTAACAACCTTCTGTCAAGGACATTACGTCGTAATTACAATGTCGTGTGTTGGCAGATTACTGTACATATGAAAACTGTGTCTATATTATGTATTCAAAGGTTAGTTTTGCATGCAACATAATTTAGTTTAAAAAATAGGCTTCTAGAACATAACACATATGAAAGATTAAAACGTAGTGAAACAAATCAAAAGAGGAGAGAGGAAAACGGTACAACTGAATGGTACAAAATAAAGATATGCAATACATACTTGAATTATATAAATTAAATTAATATCTAAACCAAAACTTATGGCCATGGGGCCTTCCATATTCCATAATACTTGAAATAATAAGGAAAAAAGTTAGTAGGAAAAACCAAATTAGGAACATGGACAAGCAGGGACACTTTGGATGAATAAACGTGTAAAACACTATTAAAAAAAGCAAATCATATAGATTCAAAAGAGTTCAAATGTGTTTAGTCCAGTGATTTCAACCAAGCGTGTGTTTTAGTCAAAGCAGCCCAGCAAATGATGTTAAGAGGGATAGCGCTGGCCAGCAATGATGATGAAGAAGCAATGCTATTATGTTAATGTTTCTTTTCATCATTGCTGGCCGGCGACGTCCCCGTCTCTTCCTTCTTCCTCTTCCATCACCCTCTTCCCCATCTCTTGCCTTGAGGTGTTTAAGATACAGCCAACAATATTTTAATATTTGTTTGCCACACAAAACTTTAATTTATTAATTTTATTATTATTTTGTTAAAGTCTAAGTAAACTAGTGGCAACGTATATTCGGAGGTCTCGAGTTCAATTACCAAGTCGAGTAATGACTTTCGGTTATTTTTTTATTTTTTCGATGCATTCAGCAAGCGTGATGGATGATTAAATAAGCCCACACCAAAAATTATGATTTCGGATAATTTCAAGCCCAATTAAATTACTTATAACTAACATACACATAACACTATACACTATTTTGTTAGTAAATTTTAAATAAACATAAAAGAACTTGATTCAATATCTTAAAATGCCTAATAGGTGCCTATTTGCTCACCTTATCATAATTACTTTGGGAAAAAAAGCTTGTGGCAATGGGTGTTAGTTTCTAATACTAATAAAATTATAATGAGTATAAGTCAGATTAGAAGATTTTCTTACCATCATTAAGGTGATGCGACTCCGCCTCTTTTTCTTGTTGTAACAGTTCACAGAACTGGTCTCCAATCTCCCTTAGTAGGAAGCAACTCATTTCTATATCTAATTCCGCAGCTTCTGCGGACGACGACAGCCATAGTTTCTTATCGTCCTGGAATGAAGATGCACGTTGAATACAAAATATCTATAAGTCAAATGTCAAATATTACACAAGATATACAAGTCCCTTCACAAAGCTGAAATATGAGCATAATGTATTTCCATGAACACACGCAAAACCAGAGGAGTCGCAGATGAATTGCCGGCCTCGAGGAAAGAATGGAAATTTCATTAATATCCATTACAAATAATAAATAATACTTGAATATATAAAAAGAATAGTTCTATATTTATATATCGATAAAAAAATACATTATACAAAAATCACATGAGTAATAAAAGTAGATAGGCGATAGTTACCTCATTAGCATCTTTGTAAGGGTCCGAGAAGCCCGCTATAGCTAGTTGCCTATTCTTATTGGCATACTTCAGTCTTCGGAAAGCGTAAAAGCGGCAGAAGATATTCGGCATGTCTTTGTCGCGTTGCGCCGGCGACCAGCGGCACTCGCGGCACTTGGCGAGTCGCGGGGCCACCTCGAAGCACGGCCCGCTCTGCAGAAACGACTCGTTGGTGGCCCGCGCCGGCGCGGCGGGGGGGGCGCGGCGCGGGGGGTCCTCTTTCCGCCGCCCCCCGCGACCCCCGCCGCCCCCCCGAGACCTCCGACCCCTCGCGCGACCTCCGCCACCCCGCTTGCTACTCGTACTCCCACTCCCGCTGCCACTGGCACCGGAGTCGGAGTCTTTGTCGTCGCTCTCCTTGTCGCTTTCGCTGCCGCTTTCGGACGCCTTCTTCTTTTTCGGCTCGTCGCCGACTTTTCTCGCTACCACACCCTTTTTCCGTTTCGCTTTGGGCGGCTTCCGCTTCGGCGGCGCCGCCGACTCCCTGTCGGAACTCGAGCTGTCCTCCTCCGCGTCGTCCACGCGGCCGTTCATGTCTTTCGGCTTGCGAGGTTTCGTAGCCTTCCGACCGCCGCGCTGAATCGATTTCGCGGCGACCGGCACCACGATGTTCGAGCTCGAGTCGTCCGGCTCCGACACTCTGGTGATCGTCATGGGGAGGGTGATGCACGTGCCGCCGCCGCCCGAGCAGTCGCCTTCGCCGATGGGGGCGGTCTCGTGCCGTTGCAGCCAGGCCTTCTTGCCTAGATGGCGCACGGGCGCGGAGCCGTCGCGGGGTGAGGACGCGGACTTGACGGGCGTGTCGCCGTCCGCGACGGGCGTGACGGGCGGCGTTGCGGGCGGCGCGGGCGGCGTCCGCGCGGGCGGCGGCGCGGGCGGCGACGCGGCCGGCGGCGGCACCGGCGCGGGGGCGGGGCTCGGCGCGGGCGACGCCCCCGCGGCGCGCTCGGGGGTCTCCACGCTGCCGTCCGCCGACGGAACTCGCACGTCACAGGGCGGGCCGGGCGCCTGCGGGGCGGGCTCTGACCCATGGGGCGTCCTCCCGACGCTCGCGGCGGCCGCTATCAACGGCTCCGTCGTCGGAACTTCTTCGAGTCGCCTCCGTTTCGGTTCAGTGTCTGCGGTTTCGAAGGGACACCGCCGTCGGGGTGATAGCCTGTCGGGATCTTCACGCGCCATGCCGAGGTCCAGCGGCTGCGTCTGGCAGGGGGAGGAGACGTTGGCGTCGCCGTGCGCGCGCGGCGGCGGGCGCGGCTCCGGCGTGCGGCAGTGCGCCACGGGCGGCGGCCGCGAGCGCAGCGCCGGCGAGTACGCGGACGGCGGCGGGTACGGCACCGGCGGCGGCTCGGCCTTCGTCAGCGGCAGGGGGGGCTCCACTGCCACTGCGTAGTGCGCTGGACTAGGCGAGTTGCTCGGCTTGCCGTATATGTGCAGCGGCGCCGGGCTGGACACCTTCGGCTTGGCCTGGGGTGCCGCTTGGTAATACGCCGGTGAACGCTGCGGCGGCGGTTGGTAGAGCGGCCGCCGGTTGTTCTTATCCTGCGCGGGGAGCGCGGCGTGCGGTGACGTTTGTAACGCCGGATGGGGATGCGCAGGCGCGTGTGGCGAGAGTCCCGTTCTGTACGGCCGAGACGGTAGGTAGTGCGGGGACGGTTCGCTTCTAGGTTTGCTAGGGTACGGGTGCTTCTGTTCGAGGTGGATCTGTTTGGCGTCGTGCTTGACTATCACAGAGTTCTTTTCGGGGACGAGGGGCGGGGGTGCCGGTAAGTGTTGATCCTTTACTTTGTCGTAGGTTCTGTAGGGGTAGTTGTAGGGTGCGAAGTTGGGTTCGCCTTTGGGCAGGGACGGGTGGGGTTTGTCCTGCTTGGCGATGGAGAGCCTGGCGTGGTAGTCGGCGGGCGCGGGGGGGCGCGGGTGGTGCGCGGGCGGCGAGTAGTAGGCGCGGTCGGGCGGCGGCGCGCGCAGCCGCTCGTGCTCCTGCCCCGCCGCCGCCCGGTTTGGCGCCAAACTGTTCAGTATCGACCACGACATGTTCCGCTCGCGCTGTATTAACAAAGGAGACTCTTAGAAAAGATAAACGGACCACAATGATAGTGTAAAAGTATTGTATGTGATCTGAGTAACCAGATAAACAAAAATATAATCCAACTATAGGGAGCACTAAACACTAGCAAAAGTAGGTAAGTACTACGTAATTTCTTAAACATTCACTGATATGATAAAAATGTAGGTAAATTAACCTTCTGATTCGCCAGTCTGAAAGACTCTTCGAAATGCCTTGAGACTAGTTTGGATGCGGCATTCTCTTGGTCCCTCCTCTCCTTGTCTTCCCTCTCCTGCTTCTCTCTTTCTCGCTCCTTTTCGCGCTCTCTCTCTCGGTCTTGCTCTATCCGTTCTCTCTCTTTTCTCTCTTTAAGCTCCCTCTGCTCCTGGTCTCGTCTTTCTCTATAAACAAAAGAAATTCATGTTTAGACTAGTTTCTTACATAAACCAATTTAATTAAAATAACATTTAAATAACCACAACATCTACTATAGGTAACATGGCTTTAGATGTAAATTATGATAAATAATGCCTATCACTAATTTAGGATTCAAAAGCTACCAATAAAATCATGTAGCATGTGTTGTAAAACGAAACAAAAGTAGGTCAAGGTCAAATGTGGTATCCAAGGAAAATTTGTATATCTAATGTAAGTATAGTAAAATCGCCGTTTTCCTGGGTCTGTGGCACCGCACTATTCTTTTAAACCACGCAACGGATTTTATGCCATTTTCACTAAAAAATAGAGTGTTAACTGAGGATGGTTTTTGTTTAGGTAGGTACCTATATTTGTAGATAGTTTGTACAAAATAGCTGAAGTATGACAGTGTTTATAAGTTAGCGTGGACGAAGGCGCGGACAGGCCGCTAGTAACATATGAGGATGTCAGGACCAAAAACCACAACATAATTAGTCATAATTAATCTATTTTAAACAGTAAAGCAGAAATTTAAAAAAAAACTTAATTAATTATGAACACATACTTAAGCAGTACTTTTAAGTAGGTCATGCCATGATATACATGCCATGGTATGCTTTCGATTAATCTGACGATATATTTTGGAAAAGTGCGGTTTTGTAACAACAAATCAGGATTTGTGCTACTTTGTACCAGATGTATGTATATTAGGTGTAAGAAAGTGACAACTAGTCAACGTCAAATGTCAAAAAAATTTTGCTTGTGTACATGGCAAGAGTTTAAAGCAAAAGGCTGCAGGTCATTCAGCGAAACCTGTTATATTTTCAGATTCAAAAAATTACAGGATATGCGTAACACATTTGTAGGATAAGGTGTGGTTTTGAATCAACTTCAAAATTATGGAAGGGGTATTGATTAGTAACCCACGAGAAATTGACAGAAGGGTTACAAATGCATGGAAGATATATTGGTCACTAAAGGATATTATGAAGAGCAACCACTACACCATAAAAGTGAAAAGAAAACTCTTTAACACATGCATCTTGCCAATACTTACATATGGATGTTAAACTTGGGCCACAACACAAGCAATACAAAATAAACTAAGAACCTGCCAGAGAAGCATGGAGAGAAGCATTCTAGGGTACCGAAGAAAAGATAAGAAGAGGGCCACTGACATTAGGAAAGTCACAAAGTTCGAAGATGTAGTACTGAAAACTAAACAGCTGAAATGGCGGTGGGCAGGTCATATAATAAGAGATATGAGGGAGAAATGGACAAGGAAGACCACAGAGTGGACCCCCAGGTTCAACACCAAAAGAAAACGTGGAAGACCACTCAAAAGGTGGTCCGATGACATAAGGAGGGCAGCAGGAACACTTTGGCCCAGAGTAGCAAGGGACAGATCTGAGTAGAAGAAGCTGGAGGAGGCCTATGTGTCAGCAGGACACGCTGATGGATATGATGTGTTGGAATTTTAAATTAAGTATTTCAAATGTAACTCAGCAATAAAGGCTTTATTATTAGTATTATTATAAGTAATTAAGTAGGTAACTAAATTTTTACTTCATTTTAAGTGATAATCTTCCCTTGGACAGAAGCACAGCGGTGTATACCAGATGATACACTTGGCGCTGTGTTAATACGTGTAAATAGGGCACAAGTCCGGCACCTCCTTAGCGACACAACAAAAATATCACAAATTTTTCAAAGAGTCTGTTCAATACAAAAATAAACAAAATTTTCTCTTTATCGAGTGCTGATATTCAGTGAATATGACGTGTAAAAAAATAGTCTTTCAAATGGTAAACATCTGAAATTGAATATCGTGGGTGACTAATCAATAGCTGAGCCAAAACATGTTTGTTTTTATTACACTTTCTCTTTTACATTTATGCTTTTGAAGGTGTTTTAAGGTAAGACCAAAACCAGTAAAACTGTAAACTGTGGCCATCATAAAATCGCACATAAAAGTTAATTCCTAGACATCGAACGGAAAAAGCAACACAAATCATGCATGGCATGAGTAATCAAAAGTAGGCAATAAAATTATTTACACATTATTAGCATTGAGACTAGGTATAAAAAAGTCGTTACACATATTCTTTATTGAATACATACACAAACACCTTAAGCAGAACAACAATGACGAAAACATCACTTTATTTTCTACGCTTTACGGTACCTCACAGAACACAATACCAGTACCTTTATTTAGTTACGATTTTTCTGGTGCAAAAGGAAGAAAAAGGAACTTAGAAGTTGAAGGCGATTACTTTCTTTTTTTTTTTTATTTATATATTTG
Source organism: Scoparia ambigualis (assembly GCA_963921215.1). NCBI lineage: Eukaryota > Metazoa > Arthropoda > Insecta > Lepidoptera > Crambidae > Scoparia > Scoparia ambigualis. The sequence goes on along the minus strand of OY992522.1, from coordinate 22,024,718 downwards.
TTCCATGAAGGAACAGGCTAAGGTCTGAGCCATACTGCCTAGTCATTAGTTTTTTATTTGTTTTTTTCCCTTGATGATAATGAGTGGTGATTAAGATGAATGATAAATGATGTTCCCCAAACCCCTTGAGTCCTCAGTAAAAATATGGGACTTTACTGAGGTCTCAAGCGGACTACTTGAGAGAATTTGAAAAGTGATGTTGCACTGTTTTGTTTCATTTGCCAACACTCATGCACGTTCACAAACACTTAACGGTTAGTAATCCACTATTATTTCACATTAATATTCGAAAAAACACAAATGTTAGAAAATAAAACAAAACTGCAGACATGACGCTTCACTTTCCCGCCAAGAAGCTCCTGAAGGCGATTACTTTATAACATTAAAATTTGACAGAAAGAAATGACAAATGCTGCATAGACCATAGACATTTTTTATATTTAAAATTATTGTTCCGTGAAGGAACAGGCTATGGTCAGACTGCCTAGTCATTAGTATTTTATTTCTTTTTTTTTTTCCCCTAGATGATAATGAGTGGTGATTAAAATGATAAATGATAAATGATATTTCCCCAAACTCCTCCTTGAGTCCTCAGTAAAGATGTGGAACTTTACTGAGATCTCACGCGGACTTCTTGAGAGAATTTGAAAAGTGATGTTGAACTGTTTTGTTTCATTTGCCAACACTCATGCACGTTCACAAACACCTAACGGTAATAATCCACTATTATTTCACATTCATGTTTAAAAAAACACAAATTTTAGAAAATAAAACAAAACTGCAGATATGACGCTACACTTTCCCGCCAAGAAGTCTAGACCATAGACAGACAGATTGCTCTCAGAACATTAATGTTCTGAGGGATTGCTAAATTCTTTTCTTTTTCTATTGATGTACGAAACGTAAAGGAAACTGTCCCTTAAATCCTCTTCTTTAAAGTTTTTCGTGATAAATAGACCCATTTTTAATTTTAGTAAGGATCAGAAATGACAGCTATTATTTGTTGCAAAATTCTTGAAATATTAAACATGTATGTTGCACTAGGTAGGTACAATACTTTGTTTTATTTGCCAACACTCATGCCCATATACGAATTTTCACATTAATAATTGGGCAGAACAAAAATACTAAAAAAAAAAATTTTTTGCCTGTAAAGTCGGTTTTACGGGCGAAGATTTTACGTGACAACGTCTTTTTCTCGGTAGAATATTTATTGATATGAATATAATTAAATTGCACAATAGGAACAAGGAATTGAATGAAAATAAGAATTGCACAAATTTATCATAGTTGAGTGGGAGAGAGACGCAAGGCATTCGGCGGGCCTCTCTCTCGTTCGGTGACTCATCGTAACGTTACCCAGCGTTACACTTTTTCATAAGTGACTCCCAGCCGCAACCTAATTTAAGACGTTGTCACGTCAAAAACAAAAAAATCGCAATCATCTCTTTACGCTTTAACCTAACGCGAACTTCCTGAGAGAATTTAAACAGTAACATTCCCCTGTTTTTTTGCACAACACTCATGCAATACAACGCGTACAATCATACTTTACGAATAACAATCAACCACTATATTGTAGAAAAAAAACAAATTGAAACGTTTGTTTATATAACAACAAACGTAGGTACCTACCATAAGGTCTTGTTTGGTTGGCTTTTTTGTAAATAAAGAAATAATAAAGCACACGCTGTCATAGAAAATTATAGGCTGTACGTATTTGTGACTCAACCTGATATTTATACTCGGAATTCAATATTATTTCTTTATAAAGTGTTTGTTTTAATTATGTACCTATAATGACTAACTTCGATTTATACAAAAATAAAGACTAAAGTTAACTAGTACCTAGTTACAATTACCTACTCTTTATATGAAAAAAGTACCAAAATTATAGGAAACTGTACGGAAACTGAAACTTTAACAATACGTTTCGTTATCAAATAATGCAAAACGGAGCTACAGCTACCTTATAAATCCTCTCCGAGATTTTAATTTACGATTATCGACTAAAGGTGTGCAATCAAAATAGAAGTAAAAAAACAACCAACAACTTAAACCTAACACTAAAAGTAACGTTACCTACGTTTTTAGAACATAACGTATTCATACACCAAGCACTAATTAAAGAACATGAAATGGCAAATAACTAGGTATCTAACAGTTTTGTAGATTTTAATATCAACATTTACACATTAACCAATAACATCGCAAATATTTATTTCATAAAAAAAAAAAACAGAATTTATACATTAATTCACAACAATTACTATGTAGGTATGTCTGAAACTGACCTTAAGTGATAAATAATGGGGAACCTCCCCACATTTGGGAAGGCCTGTGCCATGCCGTTGGACGAATTTAAGCTGATGGAGAAGAAGAAATATTATTAGCATCCTCTTCACGCATGCTTGTGTATATTTAAGAGCGGTTTTTTTTAATGTATTCACGGTACATACATATTTGTGTGTATAATTGTTTTACGTAGTACCTAAACGATTTTGTGATATAAACGATATCGTTCACTATCCAAAAATGTCCAATTGTCCATGGTGAGACTCACCGCGAAGCTTTTACGCTCAAATGTCCATGGTGGATTTCTGTTGTTTAACAAAAACTTTACGGCAGCTTAGGCGGCGTCACTATTATACCGCAAAACTTACGGTTCCCTAACCGATGGAGATACAGTGCCGCTTGTGGCACTCTATACACTTCCTAAAAAATAAATAAATTGACAGTTCGCCAAAACGGAATTTTGGAGCTGAAGCGTCTATAAAAATGTCGAAATACACTTCTACTCATCGGATTTCCTGAATAAGTGCACATAGAAATAATCGTAAAGGCTTTAGCTATCAGGATTGGTATGATTCTTTACAGTTTTAACAGTGACATTCGAATAATTATTATTTTTTATAACCAAGCGCCACGTTCATAGAAGGTTGTTCATTGCACCTAGTTCTCAGAACAATAACTATAAATAATTCTTGTTCTGAGACCTAGCTCGTAGTTCGGCAAAAAAATTAGAGATGGCTGGCTCTATGCTTACTGTTTTAGCCTCGAACCAAATATTTGGTCCGAGGTTTTAGCCGTAGTTAACAGAAATCTATGTCTAGTAAAGTTGAACCAAACAATCTTTTTAGGTCTTTGAGTTGAACTTAACCTTTAAAAAAATAAAATTTCAATTTTGACAGTGACAGTGACCGTTCGCCAGTTTTTTGGAAAGGATTTTTGTTGTGATAAAAATGTGTTAGGTAGTTAGCTTTCTCTTCGTATATATTCATCATATTTCTTAGTTAAGTGCACATCAAAATAATCGCAACGGTTTTAGCTATCGAAAATGGTACGATTCTCTATAGTTTTAAACAGTGACTTCCAAGTACCTAGGTATGTACCAATAACATAATTAATGTCGAAATCTTAGATTAGAACACTTTTTGTTTTAATCTAAGATTAAAACAAATGAAAAATACGTAATTTATTTTTGTCTTGGAATCTTCAACTTTGTAATTTTTCTTATAGCTTTTTCTAATTAACTGTTGATTAAAATTCTGCGCTTTCTAAGCATTCAGTACGTATGTTAAGTTTTGATATAGCTTTAGTATTTGTTCAGTTAAAAGCGCTTTTGTCAGGTCAGTCACGTTCAGTACACTTTCTGTATACTTCGGTCAACAGCTGAAACGCCTAGACAGCCCGTGATAGATTGTTTAAATATACTGGACAAGTGAATTTCGGTAGGTATACTTCAGTCAACAGCTGAAATGCCTGGACAGACCGTGATAAAGTAAAGGAATCATTTATTTAGGTACATGAACAATTACATAGGTACAACAATTCTACTATAACAAAACAGCCGAAAGGGCTGACCAGCCCCCTTACTCTTGAAACCGATTGCTATTGGATCAGATTGGTATTGGGAATTTATGTACGACTAAGTTATGACATCAGAGCTAATATGGATTTTCACATTGTGTGGATATTGAGTGTAAAAAATACAAAACTCAATGCCATTTAGTTCACCCAATATGAATCCAAATTAGCACTGGTGTTGTAACTTAAAAATACGAAAATTCACAATACCAATCCGATCCAATAGCGATTGGTTTCAAGAGTAAGGAGGCTGCTCAGCAATGCTGACAATTTAAAATCCCCAGCGCCAGTTTTCAATTGGACCTGTATAATAAAAAAGAATTTTAAATATATATATATTAGTATTAATTATAAAATTGGTTGCAACAATATACCAATTTGTTGAGTGACCTACTAATTGCCTATTATAGATCATGTGCTTATTAAGTTATTGTAATACCTACATAAACTTAATATTGTAATACTAAATGTTTATGTCTCTTACATAATGTACATGTACATTACGTACAGAGATATATTATCTGTGGTTATGATTGACTTCGACTTTGAAAAATTGACATTTGCATGCTGTTTTATAATGGCTAAACATGTGCACATTGTAAATTTTGTACCAACCGTAAATTACCGTGTTTTTGGCAAATAAATGATTATCTTATCTTATCTTATCTTATCTCCTATCTATCTTATCTAAAACAAACAGAACAGCTGCTAGATCAGGTGATCCCTTATACCTTCAATTTGGCAGACTAAGCATATTCTTTGATCCTTGACCGGAATCCACCAACTGTTATCGACTCACGAATAGGAGGTGGGATGTTGTTAGATCGTTTAAATACAATAACTGGACAAGTGAGTGCTTAAAATATACTATTTTACAAAATGTAATAAATACAGAACAGTTAAAGAAGATATATCTATTCCATGGTAATAAATTAACTCGCACTATACCTACTTCATTTCAAATGTTAAAGATGGTGCTATACCTACCCTACTACTTGGACCCTTCCTTATGCAAATTCATTTATTTGCAGTTGATGATTTACGTATACACCTAAATTGCATCGCAGGTAAGTATGTCCTGTGCCGATGATTTCTAAAATGTAAAGTAAAATGTAGATACTTACTTTAAAAAATCTTACAAAATTCTACATTTATTCTTTTGTTGTACCATTCATAAATTCATGATATACTTAAACTTAGTATTCAATGCAAACCTGACAAATTGAACTCCTTCTTCTTTTTTTTGAAGTTGGTTAATAACAATGCATAGTAATAGTTTAATAATGTAAGAGCTACTGCCATGAAGTTATAGAAAATACTGGAGGCCAAACTCAGTAGGTACTTTAAGTTGAAGCCAAATAGGTATAACCCCTATTGACCTTTCGTTGGACTCTTGGGTGGCTATCTCATAAATCTTAATTTGCCCACCTGGGACCTGTTTCATGAAAGTTACTGATGTTATTAGGTAGGTAGCTCATTTTATTTGACTCATTAAATAATAATATTAGTTAGCATTTTCCTGTTTCATAAACTTTTTGGCAACACTAAAAATATGGACTCTTTGACGTCACTAATATCATTATACTTGAAAGTTTATCTATGAGTTAGGGAGTTTGTACGTTAAATCTTACTCTGACATTGGATCCAAGATGAAAAACTTAAACAAAGGGGCTACTTTGCAACCACTACAATTAAATAAAACCTTAAATAAAAAATAGTATGCAAAAATTATTATAAAATGCTGCAGGCAGATACATTAACTGCAAATGAATAGAAATTCCTAACTTTTTACTTGGTAATTTCAATTTCATTGTTCAATATTCTCTAATTTGTTATTAAATCTGTTGAATTATTATTATCAAAATTATCAAAACCTGTAATTTGTAAAATTATATTCAATTAATTAAGCAATTTCTTTAATTAAATCATCTCAATATTTTTTTCTGAATTTCCCTGGTGGTAATCGGCTTTCTCAAACAATAGTAACACCGCATGTGTCAATAAGACAGACAATTTCTAATTTAGAAAGACAGAAGGGGGACTTACGGACTATTATGTATTCTATGCTACGGAGCGAGATAGAATGCAATCAAGGTCAAATTTTTTAGCTTCAAGTAGGTATGGAGGAGTTTGGCCTTCAGTTTTCTCTATAACTTCATGGCTACTGCAAAGTGAAGCAGCGAAATCACAAAATATGAAAGTCACAGGCGAAGTATTTGTACCAGTCATGGTTGTGCATATTCGTAACCCTTTTCCTCTGCCCCACGAAGCACATTTAAAACACATCAAAGCCAAAAGCTCTACTTTAGAATTAAACTAATTGGTATGAGTGAGTTAGGTCTGGTTTATTTATACGGCTGTTGCTACGCGCAGCGAGCTTGTTAGTGTGTAATTTGTCGAAAGGTTGTCTACTCTTATAACAAATAGTCAGATTTACAGACGTATATTAAAATTGGAATGTGAAGCAAGTATGTTTCTGAAATCGCTAGGTACATAAACAGAAACGATATGTAATACAAATTGCTTCGAAAGTGGAGACCATGGCCCTTAAGAAAAAGACAAAAGCCACGCGACAATTGCGAAGATGATGAATAACCACCAACTTCAAAGAAGTGCAACTTCTGTACGCGTCGTCTCGGTACTCTTATCTATTCTGTGCTTTAAATATACAAACTGGTCTGACGATTGTTAGTTTATACACTTAGTAGTCCATTAGAGTAAAATCACCTGATCATGCGATTTATATCGTACAAAGTTATATTTAATACAGCATGACTAATATCATCGTTAAACAGGAAGCTTATTATCTAACTTCAGCATCTATCGCAATACCTTGCAAGTAGAGTACATCGCTTCTCTAGTTTGAATTTACATGTACTTGAAAGGTATATTGCAAAAATAAATAAATAAATAAATCTTTCCTACAATCACACCAATTATCTAGCCTAAGAGAAGCTTCGAAGAAACTCGTTAAATGGTTACTAGACAACGGATAAACATACTTAAAATACTTAAATACATACTTATAATACATAGAAAACACCCAGACCCGAGACAATTTAGAAAACAATAATTTCTAAATTGACCCGACCGGGTTTCGAACCCGGGACCTCAGAGATGGCGACACCATGAAAACCGGTGTACAAACCACTCGACCAAGGAGGTCGTCAAAAGGTGTTGAAGTTGGACAATTAGCCCCCAGAGAAACTAATTGCCTGCATGATGCACGCAGCCCTTAACTTTTTCGGATTTGTGAATGGTTTTATGGTTCAAAGTCAAAAAATCTAATCTAAATTAATATCGCTCTATGGTGTAGTATTTAATAATGTAAAATATTTCCTAAACAAATACGCTACCTGATCTACAATTCACTCGTAAAACCGCACATAGATTACTTAATTGAATTAGGGGGAACTGCTGCTAAAAGTAATTTAAAAACCATCCAAACAAAACAAAATAAATTAATAAAAATATTATTCAATTATAACTTTCTCACATCTACAGACAAAATTTACCAAGAAACCAAGATAATGGAAATAAGATAAACTTATGTATACGACTTAACGTGCATACTTACGAGTATAAGAAAAATCTTAAATAAGGATATTAACACAGGCATAAGTTTTAAACAGAAATGAATAGTGATAAAACAAAATGTATCTTTCTCAGTAAGTGAATCTATGTATTCTTATGAGAAATAAATTTTCTTTAACCATAAGTCAAAGTCAAATGCTTTATTCAATATAAACCTTTACAGGTAGGTACTTATTGACGTCAAAAAATATGTATATAAAAAAAGTTAACTGACAGTAGAATCTTATCAACTAAATTAACTTTATCTATCTAATCTACCTACCTAACTAATCTACCGTCAGTGCGGATTTTGGGAGAGCTTTCGACTGAGAACAAGCTGGCAAGAAACTCAGAAGAAGAAGTTTTGTTTTGTAACCTGAATTTCCCAGTCCTTTTTTGTCCGAAAACCCTAGCTGCATGTGACATTGCACCCTAAATGCAAATGCTTGAACTCTCCCGCTTGAAATTCGCTTTACGAATTTTTGACCTTACATCATCAACGGTCTAAACCACAAAGCTGCAAAAAAGACAACTATAAAAAAAACAATTAAAAAAAACATTTATTTTAGCACGACTTTGAATTAAGCTGACTAAACACAAACAAATCGTTAAACTCAGATGCTGTTGCCATAGAATCTATATTACTTTACCATAAAGTAGAACCTAAGTGCTCTCCAGTTTCATACGCGATGTCGATATTCTAAATGATAGTCCAGACAAAAAAAGGTTAGTAAAGAAACTACTTATGGCAGTCCCCATTATCCCGTTAATTTTCTATAGCTGGGCTAATAATTGCCTTTTTACATGGTCTTAGGGTTCCTTACCCAAAGGGTAAAACGGGACTCTATTACTAAGACTCCGCTGTCCGTCCGTCCGTCTGTCCGTCTGTCACCAGGCTGTATCTCATTTGAAATTTTTACAGATGATGTATTTCTGTTGCCGCTATTACAAAAAATACTAAAAAACTGAATAAAATAAATATTTAAGGGGGCTCCCATACAACAATCGCGATTTTTATAGATAATGGTACGGAACCCTTCGTGCGCGAGTCCCACTCGCACTTGGCCGGTTTTTTCATAGAGAGCTACCAGTGCAGTTATCATCTGGTGGAGCTTGGACTGTGGCAGGCAGTGGACTGCTGCTGAACAGCACGTACATTATATTAACCATTCGTTCTATTGATTGGCATTATAAATATGAATCTTATTGACATCTATTTGAAAATGGATTACTATCTGAAGTGCTTATGCTTTGTATGGAGAGAGTTAAAAGTTTATTCCCGACTAGGTATTTATGGATGACCTCATCTTCTCCTCAAGGTTAAATCCTACTAATATTATAAACGCGAAAGTTTGTAAGTATGGATAGATGTTTGTTACTCTTTCACGTAAAAACAACTGAATGGATTTGGATGAAATTCGGCATACAGGTGGTTTATAACCTGGATTAACACATAGGATACTTTTTATCTCGATATTCCCACGGGAACGGGAACCACGCGGGTGAAACCGCAAGCGGCCGCTTGTGTAATATAAATTCATTCAACTTCAACGTTTGAAAATGTTTTTTAATTAGCAAAATAATATAACTACCTATATTAATATTTACAAAAAGACGAGCTCTTCTGTGATTTTTTTTTAAATCGTTGTACCAAGTAAGTACAGATATTTCACACTGTCTTGTAACTCGTGTGGTCTAAAATAAAACAAAGGTCGTTTTTTGTAATGAAGTACCTACAAGTTGATTTTTTTATGTACATACATATATAGCTACACTTTATGTTTCATTCTATGAAGTAAAAGGGTCTCATTAATTTATTATTATAGGTACCCGTTTTGTCGTCTCGTCTTAAACTTCGTGCCCCTTCGTTCCCACAGCCATAAAAGGTCTATTTATGTTATGGCTTCATCAACAACATAATACTCGTATATCCTGACAATTAATATCTAAAGACGGTGTCAGGCCAAGATAGGAAAAGAAAAGTGTGACAAATTGGCCGGGATCGTTAAACTTATACTGTTTTTGGATGGCGTTTAATTAACGGACGTTAATTAAGCGCCGACATTCCATTGAATGACTGAAAACGGTAAGTTGTATAATCATGTTGTGTAATCATGCAATGCAATGCAAATAACTTTATATAACTTTATTTATTAAGAAAGTAACCTTTTTTTAATAATTCATTGTTGCCCTGACTCCCGAGCTACAAAAAATCCGTTAAATCTCAGAAGATCCATTGACCAGATCCATACTGAGATTTTCTTTGTCAGTTGATCTCTAGGCCAGATCCAAGATGGGTCTAATGAGATATTTATTTCTCTTAGAACAAGTTTTGAAGTTGTGGATCCACTAAGAAAGAACTTTCCTTCTCAGTAGATCTATGCTATGGCCACGATTCTTGAACATGATTTTCGTTGGATGATGTTTTAAAGTTCAGTTTCGCTTCCATAGTTATTTTAGTTCGCTGCCAATACCTACATCTGTTCCTGGTGAAAAAAATAATTTAAAAAAGGGGCAGCTATAAAGAAAATTCGAAAATAAGTATTTGAACATCAAGCCAGGTTATATTTATTTTATAGAGAAATTATCACTTATTTTTCAATAAAACCCAAATTCGTAAGTGGAAAATCAAAAACAAACAGTATTGTATGACAAAAAGTAAAAAGAGAGAAAAACACTTTTAAAAAATTACGATAAGTAGGTATCACTTACCCACCTACTAACCCTAATATTTTTTCAATAGGAACAGATGTATTGGCAGCGAACTAAAATAACTATGGAAGCTTAACTGCACTTTAAAAAATAACCCAACGAAAATCATGTACAAGAATCGTGTCCATAGATCTACTGAGAAGGAAATTTCTTAGTGGATCCACAACTTCAAAACTTGTTCTAATGAGAAATACATATCTCATTAGATCCATCGTGGATCTGGCCAAGAGATCAACTGACAAAGAAAATCTCACTAGATCCATTATGTATCTGGCCAATGGATCTTCTGAGATTGAACGAAAAAATCTGTGTTTCAGGAGCCAGTACATCCCCACGGTAAGTTTAAACAAAAGGTCTAAAGAAATTAAATTTTAACTAGACTTAAACATTTTTTTCACTTTTAATCAAGTATTTAGATATAAAATCCATTTGTGTAATCATGCAATGCATAGGTAATGGTTAACATTTATGGTTTATAATGTATGGTTTGCGTCTCCGATTTTTTATGATTATGTGGTTGTCTTTAACATTAATAATTAAATAAATTGTCTTTAAGACTTTGAGCGCCATGGCGGTCACCGGTGACCTACAAACATTTAAATTTCAATTGTGTCTGGTATTGTGGCAGTCAACGTGTTCAACCTATACTCCCCAAGGTTGATAAGCTCGATAGCGCAGCGGCTAGCGCGTTTGGTTGGAGATCTTGCCCGCTAAGCTACTTTGTGACCAAATTAAAAAAACATCTCGAGTTCCTCGGTGCTTCGGAAGGCACGTTAAGCCGTTGGTCCCGGATGCTGTCGTAAGATGGCAGTCGTTAAAACCCACCAACTCTCATTGGGCCAGCGTGGTGGATTATGGCCCAATATCCCCACGTGCCATATTGTCCACGTGGAAGCCCAGAAGCGGGACGTTTACAGGCTGATGATGGTGATCTTACTCCCTTCCGATATTTTAATGTAATAAAATTTGTGTAAAATAGCTGGCAATGACTGACTTAATAAATCCTAAACTTACGATTTCATAAAAAATAACACTCCATAGAGAACGTATGAACAAAATTATTATTTATAGCGGCCGCTCGCGGTTTCACCCGCGTGGTTCCCGTTCCCGTGGGAATATCGGGTTAAAAAGTATCCTATGTGTTGATCCAGGTTATAAACTATCTGTAAGCAGAATTTCATCCATATCCATTCATTAGTTTTTACGTGAAAGAGTAACAAACATCCATCCATACTTACAAACTTTCGCGTTTATAATATTAGTAGGATAAGACGTTTTTCTTTTACTCGTACACATTAAGGCTAAAGGGATCGCCTTATGTTTTTTTTTAAATAGGGGTTAATGATTATTGCAGTAAAAGTGAATGTTTCATTTTCAAAATACCCAGCTTCCGCATCACTGTTAAGTATACGATTGCGAAATAAAACACACGAAACACCTCGTTCAATGTATTTCGGAAGGTTTTTACATAACTTTTACGAAATAGTAAAACGTAAGCGGTCGTTCAACGGGCATGCATGGGTAGATAGATATCATTTGAAATAAGGTGCAAAAACGCTGTTTTATTGATTATTCACTTTCACACTATATTTTAACAGTCCAAGCTTGAGTTTACGTTTAGAAATTCATAACTCGTAGATTAATCAGTTAATCACACAATATGATTTTTCACGTTTACCACTGTGATAGTAATTTGAATATGACACAGAAAATAACTGGACGACACAAGTCAACATAATAATTATGTTACAGTTCAGATAGTATTAAACGATAAAACACTGTTATACTTTACGAATAGGTTATGATATAAGAGAATTAAGATATACTTACTTACTTAAATAAAGGCATAAATAAAAAGTATTTTATTCAGCTTATAGGTTAATTAACCCGGCGTCCGCACAGTGGAAAATTGTAACACCGAGTGTACGGTTGAGTCAAGTTGACCCATGATAAAAATTTATGTAGTTCGAATATGTAAAATAATTTCGAGAAACCATACCCACAATTCAATTAATTTAGTATTACTTGTATGCTTTTGAGGCAACTTAACCTAATGAATCGTTAAACTTTAGTTGTTTTTAATTAAACTAAAAGTATGTGAAAAATAAGAAAAGTTGTCAATTTTTCTTCTATAGCATTTAGGAAACGCACTGATTCCTCTTCTCTTCCTGGTCTATTATTAAATATTGCAAAAAAAACAAAAACAATATATATAAATAAAAAAAAAGTATGAATTATTTGGAACAAAACTACGACATCGAGAGTAAAGTTGGGTCATATTGACCCTTTCTGTCATTTGGTCATGTATCTAGCGAAGCTTGCGCAAATACTACTGAATAACGGTAAAAGACGAGGAGGAAAGATAGTTAGCTCCAGCTACTGAAAAGTACATCAACGTCGCACTATATTTCTGAAAGGTATCCGCGCTTCACAATAACGTGGGTCAAATAAACCCAACTGTGCGGACCCCGGGTTAAGTACTTATCTCAATTTGCTATATAAAAAATAAAATTAACTTGCAAGCAACACATTGCACGTTTTATAAGAGACTACCAGCGCCTGACCTTGACCTCCATTTTCCAAGCGAACGCAGCAAACCTTGGACCGAGTCTCAAGACTGCATGCTGATATCGACTTTATTGGACCATGAAATCAAGATCAAGATGTTTTATTTATACATTCAAATTTGATTAATAACACGTAAGTGGTGCTATTATATGTGTTCGTACACCACCACCCAATCAACGTATTGAATTGACCTTAATTTGATCTTCACGCTTTTAATTTGAAGTTTAAATACTATATGTGTACGAGTACGATAACAACTTGCGTCGTTTATTATTATACTTATTTATAAGTGTATTACATTTACATTTATCACATTCATAATGAATACCACTATACCATGCCCAAACTATGAGAAACTAATCACTATGTCACACTTAATGTGTCGAAACGCATGTTTTCATAAAGTAATAAGTGATAAGTTTGTAAACAAACGTTATTTTCTTTTCTTTTGTAAAACAATCGGCCAGCTGCTACTTTATCTACTATGTAGAACTTCGAAACTCATAGAAATTATAACAAAGACTTTACACAACGTCTATTGTTAATGTTCTACAATCATTATCAACAGTATTTTCCCTTTGATATGAATAAAAGTGATTAAAACACAAATACTTACATTAAAATATGTTTTCATGGATTTTACAAATCAAAAATTTTTTTTTACAAATTAGTTTGAATAAGAAGTTAAAATAATGGTCAATCTCTATCATCAGTAATTCACAGATAATTTTAATGTCGAGTTACCGAAGTCCTCGTAAAAAAACCTTTAGCAAAGCCAAGAGTCATGTGCTTCTAGGATTGAACTTGAATAAATAAAGCAAGGAATGTTTATAATATATAAATTATGCCTGGTAGATAGGTACTTAGTTAGTAAAAATAAAGATAAGGTATCCTCCGATAACATTTTATATCAGAAAATTATTAATCTGACAGCTTTTATTTATTTATGTATGTATGTTTTATATATATTAGGTATGTATGTATGTTTATAAATAAATATACATTAATTTATTATCCATCATATTAATATCTATTTATTAAAACTTGCGCACTTCCTCTGTCTCCTCGTAAGGTTCCACTAACAAAAGGTTGTCTGGAAGAGATCGCTTTCAGCGATAAGACCGCCTTTGTACATACTAGTTTTAAGCTGATGTCATGTGTAACTGTTTCTTGTGTATGTGCAATAAAGTGTTTATCTATCTATCTATCTATCTTATTATGGGAAAATCTTATCGTTCGCGTTACTACGCAATTGAAAAGGAATGAATTAAAAAGCTGAGCTGAGACGATATATATAAATCTATCTTTTTTTACATTGAGGTACAATAACCTCAATGCTTTTTTACTATATTTTTGGCAATATAATGAGTGGACAGGCATCTTTACTATAACAAAGACACGTTTGTCTTTAAGCTGTATTAATGTATCATTGTATCGATAGTTTTATAATAGGTAACAGAAGCAAACAAACATAAGTTATCGTCTTAACTATTTCTCTTTTAATTAAGCTAAAATTAAAAATGGACTAAGTATTTAGGTATTCAGCGAACTGATTAGTTTGTGATCGTGCTAGACAACTATTTATTGACTTTTTATGGTTTGAGAGATTTTATTCTATTTTGAGTACTTAAAATGTTTCTCTCCTTTGCTGTTTACTAAGAACTAAATCATAGTTACTTTAATTTAAAAGTTACAGTTTATAAAAAGTCACTTCACTTCCTCAAGTTAAAATAACACTCTAGCCGCTGCTAATAGTAGGCACTGACATACAATATCAAAAAAAAAATTAAGCACGATAAATCATAATAATTAACACTTTTTATCTTCTCGAGGAGATAAGTGCAGTACCTAGTGCAGTTATTTTGATATCACGCGTTATTTGGCTGTTGTAATTAGGTAATACCCTACTACTTGATCTTTGATGATAAGATCTTAGATATTTATGTTTTTTATTTTCCAAATCTTATCATGTTATCTTATCTATCACTCTTCAAAGAATGCGAGGAGTAATAGATAAGATATTAGGACGTTCATTAATGATTATCACTATCAGGCTCTAGCTTAGGTATGTAAGAGAGTAAAAATCATTATAGCACTTATTATTATCACTAGAAACAGCTTTAATTGCTAAAAAAAACATAAAGACGACTTTTTACGTTACTTACTTACTTAAAATGACACGTATAGGTACCTACTTTATTTTCATTAGAACACAAACAAACCGAAACCATTATGATTATGAACATAATATAAACTTCACATTTGAAGAACTTGATAATAGGTACGCAAGGTCAAGCCTCCAAGGTCAAAGCGACGAGTTTACGACGTTTCTTATATTCTTCCGACACGAATACGCGTTATGTTATTTTTAAACAGGCAAGTTATTTATAAAAGGCGTGAACCTCGATCTTTTTTAAAGATACAGCAGGCAGTTTTACAAGGACATACAAGTTACGATACGATACATTGTTACACGAATGTAGTTAACCTCGTTTTGGCGGAGACACTGCCACCGAGCACCAGATTAATTACAGACATTTTTATTTCTTAATAATACTGTACCCGCAAATGTAAACAAAGCTAACTCTAATTGACCGTTTTCTAAGAAACTATGAAGCAGTGGGCGTAATTTGTTATTATTATTATGATTGGGCCGTTCTGCATGACTCACACAATATTTACCGAGCCATCCGAACCGCTGAGTCACTTGGGCGTAACGAATAATACAGGCCGCGTTAATCAATTCACTGCGCTATGCCTGCGCCGAAAAAATAGGACAGTTCACTACATTTGAAAGTTAGTTATTTAGTCAAGGTATCGGATTTGATAAAACTCCGTTTAATAAAAACAGTCAAGTAAGTTGTTTACATCTGAGAGTGAAACTATATACTTAATTATTAATTTTCCTACAATAAGTCTTTAAGACACTTGCGTAGAAACAAATCCATTTTTGGTTGTCCTACTGATTCGATATCAGAAAACAAAATTCGGTCACACGTGGTAGTTGACATCGGATCCGTACCTATCATGTTTAAGCTTACCTAACGAAACCTGACATTACATACGTTATACGCAAACAAGCTAGCTAAATAATAAGAAAAGCAGCTAGTAAAACTGGCACGTGTATGGCCAGTAAGGCAGCAACGGCTACGAACGACTTGCGGAGCGGTGAGCGGATTTCTTCTTTTCTTATTAAACTTTTTACGGATTAAACTTCAGCAGTCTTACGCCCGATTTTTTGGCCTACTCAAATGAGAAATTGATATAATTTGTATGAAGCTAAGTTAAAATTTTCAATTTAGAAGACTAAACAATCTATAGATACGATACGACTCTGAATTTTGGGCGTTAGTCAACGGTAATAGAAAGACCGCAAAGTACGGACGAGTGACGTCCCGCTCGCCTCGCCGCTAGCCGCCAGTGGTCGTGGCCGAGCGGTAGATCTAACTGAAATTAAAAAAAGATGTCTCACCGTAGCAGTCTTTCATGTCTCTCTCTGTCGTATGTGGCGGCCGCCAGATAGTCATCCGCGATAGCATGGTGCAGCGGCGCGTGTATGGGCGCCTGGTAGCGCTGCTTCCACAGCAGCTCGTTGGCGTAGAGCGCGGGCGGCGGCGGAGGCAGGTGCAGCAAGGGCGGGGGCGGGCCGCCGCCGTAGCCGTGCGCCATGCCGCGCCACTCGCGGTCCTCCACCGAGCTGGCAGAACCCCCGGAGCGCACACCGCTCACGCCGGAGTCAGATCTCTCGTCCGCATCGCGCGCGCACACTATCACACAGTCGTCCTCCTCGGAGGCCACGGCGCTAACAACACCATCCGCGCTCGCACCACCACTCACTTCACTCCTCACTTCAACCTCACTGTTGGATTCCAAGGGATTGCTCACTTCCTCTTGTTTCACACACTTGTCGTTTTCCTCACTGACGCCGACGACATCACTTGAACTCACACTTAATGCGACACCTGAAACAATACAGAAACATTATTAATAACTGGTCAGCGAATTGGAAATACGTAGAAGAGACATTATTAAAGTTCCGAACGTGTTAATACAGCGCTTTTGCAATAAGCTCCATTTATCACTATCGTGGATCCAATTTCGATCCTGTCATATTTAGTGGGATCAGCTTAATATTTTGTCAAGGGGTGACGTCAGCGCTTCTGGTGTCGACACGATTGGGCTGACGCCAACAAAAGCTCATTCACACGCCGCCCACTCCGATGCACAAAAATATGTATTGTATGCGGACGCGGCACGTCGCCATTTCAGACGAGTCATCAGACAATTTAATAATGTCATTCACAATGAGTGCGGAAAAAAGGCCATAATGGTTAGGTACATTTATTTTTTTGTTTTAAAAAGGACAGCACGATAAGTTGACCAATTGCGGGCTCGTGCAAATAAAATTCAACAGTGTCGTAAGCGACGATTAAGCCGTGTAATAATCGTTCAATGAGAACTGTTTTAATCCGTAAACCTTGACGGCGTTAATTGTTACGTAAGACACTTTCCACGGATTATTGCTAACTACGGGTCGGCATTGGCTTCAAATAGTGGCACGGATCATTAATCAGTGTTGATTCGGCGACATGTCATATTATAAATGAGGTGGACGGAAGGGGAAGTTGAGGTTGAGGATAAAGGAGTTTTTTATGTGTCGGATGAAATTGGCAAGCGGAGCGCATGTCCCGAGGGGCGTGAATGGCGTGTTGGACCGCCGCCATGGCGTAAGCCCAACATCCAACAGTTGAACGGACGTTTGCCGCAAAATCGAAACGAGGCCGATGTGACAAAAAGTCAGATTTTATGTTGGCAGTTACACAAATTACGTCATGTGTACCTACCGGGCTAAATAAACACTACACACAACGTTTGAAAGTGTATCAGCTCAGCTCCTAAAATAATATCACTAATCAAGCAGTCATCATTATAAATGTGAAACATAAATAATAACATCATTGTAAGCTCAAGCAATGTCGAATGAATTACATAAACATGTTTAGGAAGTAGGCCAATAAGTACGCACGTGTTATTACTACGCTTGAAAAACGTCGTAACCGTGAACGATCATCGCATTTACGGCAAGGAGTAAAAAGTATTTGATTATCACGCGACTGTAGCAGGCACATACATTTTCTCTTTTTGTTTTGCCATTATCATACATACGATAGCACAAGTATTCTAGTTAAAACACGACGCCCCACCGGAAAGACAAGCACATAAACCACTTAAATTAAATTAAAATTTAGTATCAACAGTACAATAGCGGAACTCCTACTCATAAAGAATATCCAACACGGCACCTACATAAAAGTTTACGTTCCGAGCGCACTACAATGGAATTTTAATGAGCGGCTGTTAACGAGGATCCGCATTTACATAATCGCATTAATAATTATTCATAAACAAACGTAAACACAAGAAACCGAGCATTGTGAGTACGGAGCTGGTGATTATAGCGGCGTGCGGGCGTAATGACATGATAATGTCGTTTATCGCGGTCCGATGCACCGGGCTAGTTATGCGGGCGGCCTGCCAGCGAAACCGGTTGTGGCATTCTTCGCCTTTAGCAGATTGCTTTCAAGGAATTATACGAGCGAAAATTTTACGTTCAAAATTAACTGGATTCCAGATTCTTTTTTGTTTCTTATAAGTGGGAGATGGCGGTTTGTTTCGTGAATAACATGAATAAGGACTTGACTTACAATTTAGAATAAAATATAACTATTGGTATGTAAAGTAAACTGAGAATTAGCAGTTAAGAAACGCTGTATTCGCAATAACGGCGTAAACATAAATTTACAATCCAAGTTAATTTAGTAAACACATAATATGTTCGATAACATGAAATCCAACAAAGAACACGAGAGACGGAGAAAACAAACTTCCTTTCTTTACAAACAAACGACCATTGAACGAATGTAAACAAAAGTTGCGAGACAATGCGACAGTGATCAGCGGGCTGGAACAATGGAGTAACAAATAACTCCGCGGGGAAGTGCGGCAACGTCGCGGCGCCGCCGACGGCTGATTGACAAGACAAACGCTAAAGAGAACCGAACCAGTGAGAGGTTTTCATTAGAAAGGAAGGGCAAAAAGTTGACATAGAGCCCGGGCGCGCCGCGGCGGGAGTCGTGTCCCGAGCGACGCCGACGGCAGTAAATCCTGACCACGACTGCTTGAATTATTCATGAAGGGCGGGCCTACACATCCATAAGTAGGTGCAACTGCGCAACTATTGCAACAGCATGCACATAACTATGTAACAGTAACAGTCTCCGTAAACTTC
Source organism: Scoparia ambigualis (assembly GCA_963921215.1). NCBI lineage: Eukaryota > Metazoa > Arthropoda > Insecta > Lepidoptera > Crambidae > Scoparia > Scoparia ambigualis. The sequence continues at coordinate 22,005,709 of OY992522.1, read as the reverse complement.
CAACAACAAATGAAACGCTTTAGCGAGCGCTACGGCAATTCCTAGAACTCCAAACGATACAGAGGCGAACAGTTTGAACAACCTATTGTGATGATTTTTACAAAAACCGCAAATCAGCGTGCGCAATTCCCCAGTCGCGCGGTTTTGAATTATTCATTTTAGTGCAATGCCGTTTGACGTGCCATTAGCTAACTAAGTAGGTCTTCTCGGAATAAATATACCACAAGTACGTACCTACCTACTTAAGTGCCTACAACATCGTCATTATTTATTAAGTCAGTCGTCAAGCTGTGTTTGCGGGATGAATCAAGAACGTACCCATTCTACTTACCTCACAAAGAGGGTTACAGAGATGAGGTCAAGATGGGGTCATCGAAGTCGTTTCGTAAACTGAAAGCACTCATTCTTTGAAGCTATCGAACGCGTGACTTATAACGATCAATCAAGCTATTTATACGCTAGCAAGTTCACGAATTACAATTAGAGTCCGGCTAATCATCAAGTTTTTATATGATATGATATGTTGTGAAATCTTTTAAAGATAAAAGTAAGCCCACAATGATAACACTACTACGATATAGTTATCTATAATGAACACTAGCGTTCACAGATAAAACAGCATTAAGGCACAAACAGATAAGTAAAATGAAATTGTAAGCATTAATAATAATAACACGCAGCCAGTACCGAACGCTGTCCGGCCGCATTTGTGGAGTCAAAGCTATCTCGTTAAAGCCACTAGAGCATGTCAAGTCGCCAAGCGTGTAATGAAACACTTCCACTCTGCCAACAACGGTTAATGGGACATTTAGCAGTAACAAAGCTTTCTCGGTACTGCTGCAATAAAGCAATTATCTCAATGCTAACGTCATAATGCGTAACATGTGCGAGATTCGTCTGCATTCCTGAAAGTCAATTGGGTTATAGGATCACAATTCCAAGTAAGCGTTCTTGATAGGCGCAAATTGATTGACAAACACTAGAATAGGAGCAAGTGGACTGTGCGGACTTTATGCACATCAGTTATCGTGACTCTAAATTGAATACCACCTTGAAGATAAAGCGTAGTTAAGACTCGTGCAGTAAATTGCACAACGTGTCACTATTGAAAGCCGCGGTGCGGAGGCGAGCGCGCCAATCTTCCCCCCATCTCACGACGCGTCCTGAACACTCGTGACTGGAATTCTTGATTCCCTTCAGACAACATCGCCATAAGCCACGCTTACAATCGTTGCCCCTCTAGTGACCTTTTGCCTTTCTGTATTTACGAGATTTTCGATTAGCCGACGACGACGTTCTATATTCTTTTCTTTGGATACTTAAGTCGCTTAATCACTAAATTTACAAATTGTGCGAATTCTATTTAGAATCTAATCATTTAACTTAACAGAACACGTTAAGGAAGTCAACGATTGGAAATTATTGATTCATAACTTGGCACTATGCAGAGTTCTTAGATTTGGACTAATTAAATTTAGATACCTACTATAGATACCAAACGGGACAATAGGAATTCTAAGAAACGATTAGCCTAATGCGGGATTGGGCATTAACTTATTCACAAAGAGAGACGTTGAAGGTTTACGTTACTTAACTAAGTGATTGGATACATGATGAATATAGCTACCCATTTAGGCTAACAACACTCCTAGAGACTTACTGTAAAATGTCATTCAAAAACTTTCACCGAACTATTATCATAAAAATCATAATCATCAACATTGTTAGACGATTCAAAATGCTTATTTTAAGTTTATTGAATAAAGAAATTTTGAGTTTGAGTTAGAACGCTAAAGCCGTTTTTTGATTTACAGAAAGAAGAAGAAGAAGATTAAAGTTTAAAGTAATACATTAATTAGTAGTTACGTTAAATGACAATGGTACATCGAGAAATTTACTGTTAAGAATATTAAAAAACCACAGAACAGAAGAAGATCTTCTGTTCTGTGAATAAACCGATCTCAAGGTAAGGTTTAAATTGTTTTACTAAAATATTTCTAAATTATGGGTTTTTTTCCATTTCCTAGACAGCATTGCTACTACCTGAGCAAAAGTAAAATAATGAGGGAATGAAAAAAATCGATTAGGTTCAAACAAAAAAGAAGAATTAAATAATAAAGAATAGAAAAGTTAGACTGTGGTACTTACTCTTCTGTAGGTTTTTGACTCTAAGTCACCTTTTCACAGGCTCGATTTTAAAAATGAGGTCTCGTAAGTTGATTTTCAATCACCAAGAATGATTTCTCACACTTAGTTGACACAGTACTATCTGCTTATCAATAAAATAAAACTAACACACAAGTCACTAGCACAGATACACAGGAAACTGATGATCCCGTTGAAACGAACGCTCCAGATAAATCCTATGAGCGTCCTTTATTTGTCTTCAATCACAGGCAGTCAGGCGTACGCCTAGACACACTTGTACACATCTAGTCGGCTACGATATCTATGAAGATTCACGACTCAGTCAATTTGTTTCGTTGCAATGTTGCACAGACAAGCGTCAGCCTCAATAGCGCACAAAGAACTGAAACGCGGGGAAACTTCGGCCGCAGGAAGGGGGCGGGGGGAGGCGGTAGCGCCAGTCTCGCAGCGACGACGAGACGTAGCAGGCAACGTAGCAACAAGTGAACGGTAGCGGGGGTGTGGGGAGGCCCGGGAGGGGGAGAGATTGGGGAGCCCCCCCTCACTATACATCGAGCACCTGATGTCGTGTCGTTGCAGGCGTCAGCGTCTACCGTCGTAAAGCAAACGATTACAACAGGAAGGGCAGATGTCGATAATCACGATATGCCCAACCAACCGAGCGACAACAAAACAACAGACGGACGTAACAAAGCTCACGGTTATAATTTACGTTACCGGTAACAGTAACTAGTTATCGACTAAGTTCCTACGAGTTTTAATATCAGATAAATTTTATCGCAAAAAAAATGTTGTGATAAAACTTTGTAAAAATATTACATAGCATATCTAAATGACTTAGCAGGTAACCTATTTTATTGATTTCAACCTTTCTAGACTCTACTATTATTTTAAAGGCAAAAAAAGTCCAATCGATTTTGTAATCTCTAATAACTGGCTTTGCCTGTGCTATCCTAATTTTTATCCAAGATTTATTATATAAATACTTTGCGCTACAGTGAAATCCTCCGTGCTTCGGAAGGTACGTTAAGCCGTTGGTCCCGGTTGTTGTTGTAAGATGAATGTATGATGATCGTTAAAACCCACCAACCCGCATTGGGCCAGCGTGGTGGGTTATGGCCCAATATCCCCACGTGCTATTGTCCACGTGGGAGGCCTGTGCCCAGTAGTGGGACGTTAATAGGCTGATGATGATGTAGACAGTGAAATCGGTTAGAGTACCGAATTCTTGATTATTTTAAAGTTAATATAACTTGAACACCGTAAGGTTAGTTAAGGTAACTTGCTTATAACTTACTTAGTAAGATTACTTACTTACAATACAAACTGACTTATGAATACACATTCAACTGAGAAACAGAAAATACATGAAAAGATAAACAAATGCCGATCGTTGACCAACATACGGAATGAATTTTACAAAGCGCTAACGATTTGGCTGAATGCCAACAATTCCGTGACAAGCTATTCGTTCTGAGTAGTTTTATAAATAACACAAAGAGATCATATTTACAATAATCCCGTTAAAGTTTCAAAGTCACATTGTGTGTGCCAAACAATAATTTTCTCAACAAACTATTTATTAAGTTAGAACTTCATAGAAATCGACAAACCTATCCAGCTAACAAAGAAAAAGAACCAAATGTATTTGGGTAAATAGCAGACTTCACCAAGAGAAAAAAAACAAGTCACAAATCAAAACACACCAGTCATACAACATAATTATCTAATCACGTGATGAATTACAAAACTTTTATTGAACTGACTCATAAAATTAATGCAAATGAATTACTTACGCAGATAGCGTGGCTCTTCCTAGAACATTTATAACATTACGGCCGCGGATGAATGTATAAAAAAACGTAATTACTTTTTTGTTGGAGTTACTTGCGTTAATTATCTACAAAGGCCTGGTTTTTCAGACACTTTTTCATCGGCACCTCGATGCGGGCAGCCGGATGCTTACGCGGGCAAATAGTGAGGCAACAAAACCCATTTTTCTGATGAAAAAACAAGCAAAGAGGTCACATACCTTGCTCTGGCTTTGTTCAATCGAGTTAGCGGTTGCTTGTAAATAGCTAAGCAATTCGCGCAACACAGTAAAATCGAAACAGAATTGTTCAACGAGAATCGACTCATTTTAGTTGTTGATTGTTACACTTGTTGACGACATTTTTAATGATGTTAATATTGTTTGTTACATTAGAATAATGATGTTAACGGAATAATTAACGTGTTCTTTGTTGTCTTAAAGTATCCGATATTTTGGCGCAGTTGCTATGCCATTATCACGGATGTATTGATTGGTTGATTGTTACAGTACTTCATTGTAACTTACTGTAAACACTGAATTGCGAGCATGCACATGCGAGTACCTCATCCCATGTGCATTATTTTTTAAAGTTTTAACATATTCTAAACTAAAGTAAGACGAACTAGACGAATATAATTCATACATAACAAAAGCCGCACTAATGAGTATTTATAAAAACCATTACGCTAATGAATATGACCGTCATTAGTTAAATAGTGAACGCCATTTCATTATTAGATTACAAAGGAATCCGGTAAAACGCTAATAATAATTCCTAAATAGGTGCTTTGCAAACAATACCCTACTTTATACGTTAGATAACAGTGATAGTGAGAGGCAGGGAATTTATAGATAAGGGGAGCCAACACGGCAGTCGATAACACGGGCCAGTCGATAGCGTGGTTGCGCCACTTGATAACATATTATTATCCGCTGTTCAAACAATGTTCACGATTACGGTGAAGCTTTGCCTTGAGAAAAACAAATAGGACACTAATAAAACAGTTGAACGAAACAATGGGTGGGGAGTTTGTGTTTTGTTTTCCATAACTTGGAGATTATTTGGATAAGAAATGTCATTGGAATTGGCTACAGCTGATAGGAAAGGGAATTGCAGTAATGTATTAAGTATATAAAATTGTAATACTAGAAAAAATAACCTTGAAGAAATAACTGAGTGCGAATACAAAGTTCCTAAAATGATAAGTTACAGGTTACAGATCATCAGACGGATGATGAGAACTTACAATATAAATCATTGTTAAATAAATACATGAATACAGTTTAAGCAATTGGGAACAATGAGGTAATGCCGCAGGAAGAAGTTAAAAAGTTAATGTATGTTGGGGAATTGTATAAAGGCAACAAACATATTACGGACCACTGACTAAATTAACCAAACGAATATCTGATAGCCTACAAATCTTCCACAATACCTACAAATAAAGCAAAGTTCAGACGTCATAAACGAGTAAAAGTACAAGTGTGGTATACACTTGTGTAATAAATACGTGATTGCATAATCGAGCGTCAATTATTATAATACACACTGACGTCAAGTGAACAAACGTAACATCGAAAACAAAAATACTTCAATTAACATCAACATAACCGTTCATAATAGACCTTGATTGAACACACAAGTTTCTTTTACAAACTTAATTGGAAGTTGTAAATTAAAGGTTACATTTTATTTTAAGCGGCGGGGAGGCGGCATTCGGCTATTTCTGTTATGTTAATGCTTACAGTATTAAAAATATATTGCGAGTATATAACATTATAAAGATACCTGATTACCGTCGCTGCTTTTATACTCGTAGTGTTACGTTATGCATTAATTTGTATCATGACGTCAAACAGAGTTATTTATTAAACGGTCGTTAATTGGAATAAAATCACTATAACTAAAGGTTCATACGAGGCAGCTGTAAGATTATTCCATTAGATTACGTGACTGTATTTAAATAACCAACATAACACATTCAGAATGATATCCGTATGGTTTAAAATGTACTTACATAAAATATATCCTATTCAGTTTTTTTAAACAATCATGGTCACTAACATTAATGTTATTTAACGAGATTATTACCACGTATTTGTTGTGTTTGTTTATTTGAATTTCAAAAGTTACATGTGCCATGATCACGGAATATGTTTCGAAATATCGGATACTCAAAGACATCAATAAAAATATTGTAATAATTCAAAAATAATAATTGCTCTAAAACCTATTCAGCTTAGACACATAAATTATTGTAAGTTCCAGTTTGTTTATGTAGAACAGCTAAGAATAACTTGAAAGGGTAAACTTTCCTTCTTTTTCAACAATGCCTGTTAGTGTAAGAGTGAAAAAATATTATCTTAGCAGTATTCTAAATTAAACACCACTGAAGATAACGTTTATTAAACATGTTTGCGTGACACAGATATTTATCTCTCATCTCGTTATCTTTCCGTCAACGACAACCATTGTCACCGAACGACTGTCATATTTGTACGGGTCAAAACGGTGTAAATTTACTGCTCCATTCAAATTTAAACGTTATGTTTGTTGATATAAGAGCAGTGCGGGTGTAACAAATGTCAACGTTATTTACGATGTCACTCAAGTGTGTGTAAAGAACTGTTTTTGCGATTTCCGGAGTCCCTGAGTCACGATATTGCGTGGGAGAATTACAACTTTGCGACGTTATAACTCCTTGCCCGCGTTGCCGATGAAGGGGAGCGAGAATCTCCCCTGGTATTCATTCTAATTAAATATTGATTGCACGCTCTTGGCACGTTTTGTTGCTAATTTACTATGACTTACATTTTGTTTCACCCTTCCTAGGGATCACCATAATGAGGAGAGTGCGGTAATTTATTATTTCTTATTCCTTGAAAGTCACAATCAGATATAAATTATATAAACTAGTTCACATTTCAAGTCCGACCTCGCATCATAAAGTCATTTAATCATGTTACTTGGTTAAAAACAAAATATTTTACGTTGTAAGGCGAGCCACTCGCAGAGAACAATGAGTTATTCACTCGGCGTTATCGATAGCTTACACAGCTGCGGCTCGTAGACACCCGCGATACGATTAAATTAATTCAGCGCCAGCCAACCTGATGCAATAAATATGAATCATTGTGATATTCTCGGACGACGACATGACGACCGGAGAGAAGACAATGCGTAATGTTTACAAACGTCGTCGCCCAAGTTCACTCAAACAATGCACGCAACAAGGGCTGATGAACATTATGAACAGATACTAAACAGGCCCGGTTCGAAGAAGCCGATAAACAAAGCTATTACATCTTTCATACTAGCAACAATCTATGTAAAGATAACTTAGATAACAAAGCGCTAGTTGGTGAATCTTATTTCGTCATCGCTTCGCTGGGACCGGTCCGCGATCGAATGTCAAAAACCGCACGACGCAATAAATTGTTGTCTCATGGAGAGTAAACATCGACGCTGGGCCGCATTCATGCATAATTGATGAGGGTTCGAACGAACGCGTGGATTCCTGGCGGTCACGACTCAGCCGGCCCGAGCGCCTCCGGCAGCCATTTTGTGAAGCCTGCTCGCCCCGGGCACGCCGCCACGTGAATATTAACACGACCTTACGAGCCAGCGAGACATTTACAACGCACACGATGATACCAACATTACTAACCTTAAATTAGAAAGGATTTGCACACAGTTCTTCGTCGCTTCCGCTGTAGTTGTACGCCCGCAAATAACTCCCGACGATCATGAAGATAAGAATTACTAACAGTCTTGCCTGCCACAAAGCACGCAACGAGCAATTAATGCAGAATGATCATGATCATTATTAGTTTCTATTGTTACCGACCGAATAAATAGAGCAGACCGGTGTAATACATAATAAATTTAATGGCACAATACAACGCGGGTAACTCTCACGCACGACCATTGTACCGTGTAATCGTAATCAAAGGCCTTTTCTCTCGGAACGAGCGACACATCGTTAATAAAGACGTTTCTCAACAATTAGATTTTTTATGTTTTTCTACTCTTCAGGGAAGCTTCAGTTCTTCAATTTCTTTCTTCGTTTAACAGTAATAGATCAATATGTTATATGAATAGTAATAGCTGATCGATAAAAGATTTGCCTTAATCTCCTGAATATTCCGAAAATGGGGGACTTTGTAAAGTCCCCCATTTTCGATATATTTAAGAGGACTTCTTAAGAGAAATACTCACTAATTAGTGACGTTGCACGTTCACGAACAATTAACTGTGTTCGTGAACGCAACTTATATTATTACAGCTCAACAAACACAAATTTTCGAAAATAAAATCAAAACGCAAACGTGATATCTTTACTTTTCCGCTTAGAATTCTCATCACAATTGATAGGTTAGAAATGCGCCTTGTGAAGTCCTCGGATACAAAATTCGTACTCCTTTAACCAAAATTGGTACCTTTAATACGCAATTCAATTGTTTAATTTCGAATTATTTCGCGGCGTTCGGTTTCGTCGAGCGGTTAATTTTACTTTGCGGTCGTGGCCTACGTACACGGCGGCATTGGAACCCTCATTACTGATGAAAGTCTACCGCCAAGTGGAGTCGTAATAATGTGAAATGAAATACCGCGCCCGTCCGTCCGCTCTGCAACCGCAACACCGAAACTAACACACGTTCGCATGCGCATAAGCGAATGCTTAACCATGAACTACGCAATCACGAGCTGCGATGACATTTTTCAACCGATCTTTCTGGCTGTGGTGTACGTTAAAACAACTTTAGTAATAAAGCTGGAATGAGCGCTGATTATACATTCCCCAACGTAAACACGCACGAATTTTGTACGACTGAATTTTGTTAGACATAAAAATAGATCGTTCGCAGTCCGTAGAATTTGTCTTAAGAGCTTTGAAGATGAAAATTATGTTAATACCTTTTTAATACAATGTATAGTTAAATTCTCAACTTAAGTGATTACTTGATGATACCGGTACGAAATTAAAGATAGGATGTCCGTAATAATAACGCCCGTTATTTAAATTACAATTCCAAACTAGAATTTGTAATGTGCATTTATTTAAATACTTAAAAGTGTAATCATAATTGCTTATCAACTTACCGTATTCATTATTGAAACAAGTCGTTAAAGAGCCGCTCAATTTGAATGCTCACCAATACAGGTTGGGTTCAATGTCAAATGTAAGTGCGTTTGGTTCACTGACAGCTGCGGACGAAGCAGCCGCACTTCCTGCCACGCCACACCGGTCCATTGTTACGAGCATTACATACTTTTTATGTCGAATTATTAAGTACCTACTGGCTGTTCGCTTACTACTCACAAACGGTGATGATAACATTAAAATTGCTGGAAAAGTCACACTGTCTTTTTTTGACCACTGGAGTAAAATTAATACAGTATTAGTAAAAACATTATAAGTATTTCAATAAAATCTGGTACAGTTCAAGACTAAATTTTACAATTTATTAGTTAACTTCAACACGGAAATAATAGGTCACTATCACAATAAGTGCAACTAAGCGAATGCCGTGACGTGAATGTTGTTATTTTATTTTTTGCAATACGCGTGTGCTGCTGTCCTACAATTTCCGAGCGCTGGGAAATGTTGGCGTGAGATCTGAAAGTCGTGATCGGTGCACACGAACGCCCTCGCAGTTAATTCACTAATCAAACAGTACAATGACTGCATTGTTACCACGGCGCATTCTTCAACTGTTTTCGATTCAATTCACAATACCCCACAATGACTGTCTTCCTAGCGCGACACCCCGCGAAACGCCGAGCAAATAGGAATTTGTTCACTTAGAGAGAGAGCTGAGTCATTGTGTTTTTTGTTTAAAACGTTTCATTGACCTTGAGTGAACGCCGCAATGCTCTTAAGCGTAATCAAATCAGAATGTAATAATAATGTTATTGAAAGAGTTCGTTTCATTTTTATTATAATTGTGAAAACAATAGAACGAAACCTAAAGTTGGTAAACAAAAATGAACTCCATAATGGATTCATTAAAATGAGCAAAATGACATTAACGACGACGTCGAACGGTACAAGTAAATCGAAACATACATTTAAAGAATCAATAGTAGAATAGAAACTAGTTTGAAACGCTGTTGTTATCTTATGTTATGGCGTAGGGGAGTCAAGAGGTAGTTATGTGCAGCGCAATGGCGTCAGTCCGGAACCCCCACACAACAATATATTATTTTCGGGGTTTGAACAGCCGGTATTCAAAACATCTGCATAACTGTGCGAGCGAACGTTGCAGGTCATCAAGGTTATGCCTCTAAAACTGCATTGAAACTACACACAAAGTCTGTAACTTTGGACGGGTGCCAAGTAATGTTTCGACATTTTAACGATCGCGCGGTCTATCTCTTGGGAATGTAATGCGTCGAGAGCATGCTCCAAATATTCGGAAGTGTTCGTAAACAATTTTGATGCAGTGTTATAGTTGCAGTATCACCGACGTCAGTAATAGGATCTACTAGGGAATATTACCATTTAGTTTGATTACATAATTCCTTATGGAATATTGCGTGGTACCCACTTATAAGCGCGTGTCGCTCGTGTCGTGCGTCACTAACTTGCAATACAACATCACGCTAGTTTAAGAATGGTATGTATAAACCCATTCGTATTGGATTTTTCATTTGCCTATGGCTTGTTAGTGATTAATTGAAATACCCGTATTCAGAATTGACGTACTTAGTATCTACCTTTACACGTAGTACCTACTTTTAATTTCATCATTATTTTCTAGATTTTTGTTTAGAGGCCTATTACATCTTGACTGTGATTTTTGCTAAAAATGACCAATTTTTGCGTTCTTGAACGTGACAAAAATACATTAACAGTTTTGACTTATTGAATAGTGTAGAATAGCTATTGGCATAGTGCGTAGCGGCCTCGCTACTTTTTTAACGTTATTCATAAGCTCAAAATAGAGATTTCTACATTGACTGTTAAAATTTATATTTAACTTGATAACTAAATAGATGGGTGAATATCCTACAACGACTTGACCTCCAGACGATCATAAAGGAGAGGTGGTAGGAGCACATAAATATTCTCATTGATTCACCTACTAGGAGCCTACCTTCAGGAATTTCATCTAAAATAACTTATTATACGTTACGTTTAATAATAAAGTTGTTTAATTTTTTTTCTTATACTTTTTTATGAAGATCTAATAATAAATTAGACAGTACGAGTTCCAATTATACACCCTACTTCTAACATTGATTAAATTTCGGTATCCTATATTTGTTTTAAATGAAATATCAAGCCCGCACCCTAACCAAGTTAAAGCGAAGTACTTTGAAAGTTTACTGACACATTATTTGATTTATAAATGCCGTGTACCTAGAACGTAAAAAATAAATAAAAGACTTTCTGTAAAGGTTGATGAAAGGAAAATGTCCCGATTCACTTGCTTTTACCGGCGAATTGAGTGGGGGAGGTCCCTTCCCTGCAGACCCCCCTTCCCCCCAAAACCGCGGACTGTTTACGTCGTCACCCATGAACCGGGATAAATCCCCTGACAAAACTTCGGATACTTTTCCATTCTATGTCTGCTTTATTAAAAAGTTTGTCTTTACAATGAGCCGTAACAAGTTTTTTGTTCAAAAATAGCTCCACAGGAATGTCAGATACACTGTTTTTCATATATTTCTGAAAGTCGAACCAATTATTATAAAATTATTTATTGAAATTGTTTCAATGGACCGCCTGAACTGTATCTTATTAATGAGTTGCCAAGTTTGAGCGAGGTATTTCACAAAAGTTCAATTAGTTTACTTCATTTTGTTGGAACTTTGGGCCTTCAACAAGAAATTTTAACGAAGTCTGTATTAAATATTGTAATTACGTCTCGTTTATCCGAAAACAAAAAAGCGTTTCATTCGCTTTTACTGAAAATGAAATAAAATTCTCCGTTTCCTTTTTGTGACATAAAAATGAAATATTATATAAAAATTAACTGTTAATAAATTATATTAGTGCTTTGTTTTTTTATTTATAAAATGTATCATTCTAGAAATTTTATCATTTGCTCTACATAAAGGACGCTGTTAGTGCTGTTACGAAGATAAGCTACGATAATACAACGGCACGTAACACAAATGAACCGTTGTCAAGGCAATTCAGAAAGCAATTCAGTTTAGATTATCATATTATAACATACTAGCATCTAATTGTCGGGAAGGGAACTCATGCGTGCCACTTCGCAAGATGGTTCAACCGAAATCGCAAGGAGAAATCATGCAGCTAAGAACAAAGAGAACGATAATACCTGAAGCGTAACAGTATTATCTCATTAAATTAAACTAATAAACCAGCCTTTGAGCTATATGCTTGCTTCTAAGGGCTGAAACTGCGTTAAACGGGCGCCCGCGCGGCTTCATACAAAAGTGGCCCGTCGCGGGGAGCCGCGCGGGACACCGTCGCGGGGCGGCGGGCCCCGCGCCCGCGCAACGGAGCCCGTCTGCTCGCGACGGTTTCCGTTGCGGGGGCACGCGCGGGACGCGCGGGATCCGCCACGGGAGATCGCGCGGGCTAGTTTAGATAGTGGCGCTATGTGATAAGGGCCGCACGCGCTGACAAAATGACTTTCGACACAGAAAGAGTGATAATAGAAGTACAGTGTCACCCTATCATATGGGACCAGGCAAATGATTTATATAAAGACCGAGACGCGCGAACAGCAGCATGGCTCGAAATTGGCAAGGAATTATTTGAAAATTTCGATAATTTCAGTAATGCAGAAAAAAAAACAACAGGTAAAGATTTATATGTATTATATTTTGTTTAACTAGGTACTAGGTTTTTAAATATGTAACAAATACTGACGTAAAGTTTAAAATCTAAATAAAATTAACTGCATTTCAGACCAAATATGTTATATTGTCACCAAATAGATAATAGGTACCAATATTTTATGCCTCGAGTTTTAATTTGGTAATTTTTGCTATCTGTTGTCTAACAACAATAAATAACCTCAAAATTCAAGACAATCGCGAAGCGCAGCAGAGCGATTGTCTTAAATTTCTAACCTATCACGTGACCTACAGGAGTAGGGCAGCTCGCAAGTGGTGCATTATTAGGTATTTTGACCATTTGGTATTTGGTAATTGTTGGTATATCAAACTTTGGTGTTACAACTATAAACATTTTAAACATTAGGTAATTAGTCCTATCGGTATTTTAATCTTAGATATTTTGTTGGTATGTATTAGTTGCTTAGGTATCTTAAAACATTGGGTATTTAGATTTTAGTGATTTTAAACGTTTAAAAACCTAACATAAATACCTACGTAGGTATTTATGTTAGGTTTTTTAATTTTAGACATTCAAACACCCTTCGAGGACTTCTCAAAAAATACTGCGATCTTGCCACGACAACTTACCATCAGTGACGAAATAATCAGCGAATTTATCGCGTATTGTGTATGCGTCTCTTTGGGTGTTCCCTAACCCACTGTCGATGTCATGAATATGGCGTGGTGTGGTGACAACATCGTTGATATTATTAACCTGTTGTCTAGATCTAATAAAATTATGCAGAATGCATATCGCCTTGGTAAAACAAATGGCATTTTCTTTTGAAACGTTTAAAGGACGATGAAGTATTCGAAATTTATTGGCCATCATGATACCAAAAGTTGATTCAATATAACGCCGCGCTCTTGTTAGCCTATAATTAAAAATCTTTTTTTTATGATCCAAATTGAGAGCTCGAGCATATGGTCGCATTATATGGCTAGATAGTCCAAATGCTTCATCTCCTACAATAACGTAAGGTAATGGTACGGTTGCTGCAGTGTTGGTCGATTTATTATTGAGTAGCACCGGTAACGCTTTAGTAGGAGGAATATCCAACAAGTCATCATTCATTTGTTGGAACAAGCGACTTTGAGTGAAAATTGCAGAATCAGATTCTTTACCCTGTACACCCACATTTATATAAGTAAACTCATAATTTGCGTCACACATTGCAAGTAGGACAATAGAATAGTAATGTTTATAATTGTAGTAAAGTGAACCGCTGTGAGGAGGTTTTATAATGCGTATATGTTTTCCGTCTATTGCACCAATACAGTTGGGAAAATTAGCTTCTCTCAAAAACATTTCTGCTATCTCTTCCCATCGCTCACGTGAAAATGTTGGAATGCAATCTTTCTTCAACTTTTCATTTATAATTTGACAGACTTCTTTCACAATTTTTCTGATTGTGGTTAATCCGGCTTGATACTCCACATGTAGGTCCACGAAAGTATGTCCGCTTGTCAAGTACCTTAAATAAAATATGTGTTTTATCGTTTCAGTCTCAAAAGTGCAATCTCGTTGGAAGACTGCAAGAGATACCTACATGAAAGTGAAAGCAAGCAAAAAAAAAATAAAATCAGGTTCGGGTGCTAAAGCAGGAAAGAAATACATTTTTTATGATATGTTAACTTTTTTAGATTCGAATTCAAGTCATGAAGCAGATGAATCCATTGATAATCCGAGTGCAGAACAAGACTCATTAACAAACGATAATATCACAATTGCTAGCACCAGCGTCCAAAATTCAAATCATGAAGAAACAGATACTGAATCGTCAAATACATCTCGAAAACGTAAACGCGCACCATCACCAACCGCTTTTGAAAAAGAATTGTTGCAATGTGTAAAACAAAACAATGTTGCTAATAATGACGAAGATTTAAATTTTTTTAAATCTTTAATACCAACTGTCCAAAAATTTAGTACATTCAAAAAATTACCATTCCGAACCAAAGTGTTAGAAGCTATGATTGACATTGAAAAAGAAACAGTTATTACACTGGATGATTTACCATCACTTAATATACCAGAAACGCAAAATACATCTAGTATGATTGATTTAGCATCACTTATTATAAGATCAGAAACGCAAAACACAGATACAATAGAAGATTAATTACTGGTGCAAAGTATTCTTATTATATGAGAATAAAGACTTCAAGAATATTATTAGGAGTGCATGACAAAAATATAATCAATGAGCATCAAAAGAATACGATAATTAGTTATAATTTTATAATAGTAAGAATGTACGAGTTAATGTATGTTATTAAATGTATCATGATTGAATAAAGAAACAATAATATAATTAGTAATAAAATAATGAGAATAGAAGTGTGATAATAAATGTGATTCAATAGCAAATAAATAATGATAATTTGTAATAATAAGAATATATTATAAGAGTAAAGAACTGTGATTAAAAGCAAAGAAATAATAATAATTAGTATTAATAATAAAAATATACGAGTAAAGAAATAGTAATATAATTATTATTTCTTTACCTTTGTTATTGTTACCAACCTGAACCTTGTTACCAGTAACCAAAAACAACAATACCAGTTTACCTTTTGTAATAAATAATACATAATGAAAATGTGTGATTAAAGAAGTGTGATAATAAATGTTATTTATGTCATGAGCAAAGAAATAATGATAATTTGTAATAATAAGAATATTTATAAGAGTAAAGAACTGTGATTATCAAAGAAATAATAATAATTAGTATTAATAATAAAAATATACGAGTAAAGAACATGATGATGAAAAAATAATTAAATTAACTAGTACATAAAAGCAAAAATAAATATGATGAACAAAATTGCATTTTTTTTACTTACCGCATTGTTATTGCCAGCCTCTCCATTGCTGATATGACTGATATAGCTCTTACTCTGAGATTGTTGACTTTCAAATACGGTTCCAGTTTTGAAAATAATTCATCATAGACTTTAACCGAAACTTTAAAACGCTTATAAAATAAATTTTCATTTTCCCTTAATTTACTAAACTTTACAAAAAATTCCCCACATAGCAACCTAGATTCAATAAAAGGGCTTACTGGTTGTCGTTTTTTTTGTGCTAGTCGTCGTTTTGCTAGGTAATAATATATTACGTTCTCCATCGATACGACTGTACTGTACATGCACACTGTTAAAATTGAACTGGAGACACAGTCGGTCGGGTCTCCGCGACGGGCCCCGCGACGGGCCCCGCGACGGGCCCCGCGACGGGCCCCGCGACGGTCCCCGTCGCGTGTTCGACGGGGTCCCTCGCGTGTCCACGCGCGTGCTCACGCGACGTGCGCCCGTCGCGGGCGCCCGTTTAACGCAGTTTCAGCCCTAATAAGGTAGCTTCCGACCCGGCTCGTCGCCATAGCAACGCCAAGAGCCATATTTCACAGAAACATCCCCTTATTTATTCCCATAGCACCCCAAAGCAGCTGATTTCATTCATATCGCGTAATTTTGTTTTCTTTGTCCGGGCGTCCTTTGTTAAGTGCGAGGGTAGGCAGGTAGGAAGTAGGCTCTGGTGCTCGCTCGCATGCTCTTAAAACGATACCGTTTTAATTGAAACAAAGGAATTCCTTTTTTGTGTGAGTCATCATCAAAAGATGTGACATTTCGAAATTCGGAAGCCTTATAGAATAAGGTAATAAAAGGTTTTTAGAAGTTTGGATAATGAAAATATTTTATATATTTTTTTTAATGTTGTTGTTGTTTAAATGTTTTATAACGAAAATAAGTATACCTTATTGTTATTATGTTTTACAGCTTACAAAATTTTTATTCACATAAAAACCATTTAATAAAACGACGCCGCCGCGCAGAAAAAGATTTTCATCAAAAATAATTTATTTACTCATGTAAAACAGAACATAATATATATTATAAAAGCCTTATAAATTAATGTATATAAACGGTAGGAGTTTATGTATTTTAAAGATATATATATATATATATATTATATACCTTCTAGTTATTATGTTTACGTACTAACGGCAACGTATAATAACAGCTTATAGAAATTGTTAAAAATCAAACGGAATACGAACTCAAGTAAAATAGAACATAGGTACGAGTATCACGTCAACCCTTCTCTTGGTTACTAGTGGCAGTAGTGGCAGTGGCGCAAACGTCCTCTGGCCTTCCCTCACCCTCCCCGTTCGGGCATAAAAGAAAAAAAACATTAATGTAAGGATACGCAGCAGACATTGCCGAGGGCGCGCGTTATTATTCTTTTATAAAAGCGATTTGTCGTTTCATGGCCCTTTCCCTTTGTTCGTGGACGTAATTAAACGACGTTTTGGTTATTAACAACATCTATACACATAATATTGTTCGCATAATACTGTCTTTGTTCGCTCGAACGCGTACATCGTTGTATTTGCTGATTATTGCCTAAACAAGAAAAATATGTAGTAGGTAAGTTCTTTTTTTTTATCACGAAGGCAACCGGGCATCCCTCCAACCCGTATTCGGCCAGCGTGGTGGGTTATGGCCCTATTTCCTCATGTGCTGTTGCCTATGTGAGAAGACCTGAGCCGTAATATATTTATACTGACGATGAATCAGCCATAATGGTAAACGACTGATGGTAATCGCTTACCTTAACCTATGGACGTTTGAAACAGCAAAAGTATCACTTAATCGTTGCTGACCCTGAACAAAACCTTTTCATGGTCTTTTTGAAGAATCCCATTCTGTACTCCTACAGCGCTATAAGCCTCTAATGCACTAAAAGTTTATAAAAAAGAGAGTAAGTACAACCTGCAATACTGTCACATTGCCCTGGCAAGACGTCCATCATTGAAATAAAGTCATCGCTAAAAGGAGAAACGGCACTTTTCATAGAATAAATACTTAACTTGTATACAAAAGAATTTGGTCATAAAGTAAATCTAATATTATTTGCTACCTAAACCAAGTTTAGTCTTATTTTTAACGAATCGCGGATAAGAGTAATTCAATTATTAATATTTTTAATATGGAAACACTGAGTCTTCAAAAGGCAGACATGTTACTTTAAAAATGTCTAATGTGGCTGCATAAACCATAATTCTTTTGCTTTTAAAAAAGGGAAATGTCAACAATGCCGTCACATCATGTTTGATTTGACAGCTAGCGGCTGTACAACTGTCATCAGATATTGCCAGTTATTGAATTACTTACAGATTAAAAAATTAAAAAAATATACAACTTAAGCATAAAACGCCGGGTCTCCTCTTTATGGTATTGGCCTAATCAAGTTTATAAACAAGGAAAAATGTATGAATCCTAAAAAGGTTTATCATTTTAGAAGCCTCAGTTTTACCATGCGCTACCAAGAATTTGGAATGTATAGCAGTCAAAATCATGTTTTATAATGTTCTCAGTAAAAAGGTCAAATGTCTCAAACCGGTTTCGTTTCCCCTAATGGCTAGTGGTATTTTGCCGCACACTGTCATCGCATTAATCGTGCTGTTCCCCCTAAAACGTATGACTGTACAATGAAAGCGATAAACGGATTCAAATGTTGTATTCACGTTTTCATGTCAACATCACGTTTCGATGTTTCATTATCGTATCACGCCCACCGCGGCAGTGTCCGTATTGGATTTCTATTTTAGTCAATTCATAATATATCATATCATTTAAATATTGATGTTCGTGACGTGACGCTAAGGATAGTATCCTTTATGATTCGGAGTAAATACTTTGCCGTAATCTTTGATTGTGACACAGCGGAAATGATGTAAGTAACATTTATAAAAAACATCAATTACCAAAAATGATTTACATAATATTATACGAGGATAAAATTCGCTGAAAATACAACACGTTTTTTAGTGTTAACCTGTTTTTACGCTAGGATAATTTAGATATCAGTGACATTGCGCGGAAACTAACATTGAGGGCACTACAAAATGACACGGCACGGGCGTGACTCATTTCACTTTACCTCGACAACTTTAAGCTGCCAACATGATTATTTATTTGCGAACCGGTTACCGCCTATATAAAGTAAAACGTTGTTTAAATTCGACGTACGCCAATTTAAATGGCATTCGTTTAAAACGGCAAGGCCCACGTTATCGGGCAAATATCGACACGTTTTATGTAGGCCAAAACGACGCAGACGGCGGCGAGCGGAGCGGGGTGGCATAATGACATTCCTTTACGTTTACAGTAGTGCAATTTATCGCGATAGTTTCGTTTTCACGTTCCAATGACTCCGTTGTTCGCGCATTTATTTGTCAACGTGCGCTGCAAAATGGCCGAAGTCGTGGCCAGTCGGTCGAGACCTCTGACAGTTTAATAGGCCGCTTCCTTTAGTGCCGGTTGATTGGCACCGCGGGGGTGGAGGGGGAGTTTTTCGTTAGTTGGTCACGGTTGTCATCATGTGGAGCTGGCTGCAGCCGCGTGACGTCCGCCATAGCCGAACCATCCATAGACTGGTTGCGCAACCTACTTGGCTATTCAGCAGACACGCAACGTTTACTTTCTCAAACTCCATATAAATAAAAGTAATCGCGCGCCGCCACGACCACCGACTTTGGTGAAACTTTTGTGGCCTTTGTTACGTATGAGCCCGGCGCTATGCGAGTAGGTAATCGATTCTATTGTTGTAACCGCGCGCATCAAATTAAAATTGAATTAGGTGCATTACATTTCGATACAACAGCAGTTACCCGACATACATCACAGCATACTGTTAAGAATTTATTTACAAGGCAATTTGATAGATAGTGCAATAGAAATAAATAAAGGTATACAGGTCTTGTTCAACATGTTTGAATACAAAAACTAGTAAAAGCAAAATAAAGTAACTGGGTAACCTTGATTGGTATACATAATTGAAATTCTTTTGCTAACATAAGGTTTCTACAAACAATTTAAAAAAATATCATGTTTTGTTGAGATATTATTAGGGCATGAATTATCGAATTTTACCATATTTAGAAACCCTTAAATTCTGTTTCACTCTGTTTGAACAGAACCGATTTTCAAGAGTACAAAGAGTAAGTATGTTATTACAATTAGGTATTCTTATACCAGATACCAACTAGTTATAAATGTATTTAAACTCCTCTTCGGACGCAAGAGTTAAGATTTCCAGCGCGCAGGTAAACCAATCAATACAAATGCATCTGATTGAATGTTGACATTCTCGTGGCCTCGTCATGCCGCGCCGCTTAGTAACCCGCCCGCTGTTGCTAAGACGAGTGACGTCGTCTTGTTAGGTTCCAGTTTCCATCTAACGTTACGCAAAACTGAATGGTATCTACAAAAAGTGTTGAGAATGTCATCCGTGGTAATGACAACTTTTACATTTACAAAACGTTATACCACTTGCACTTGCACCACACCACAACTCACATAATATTATAGCTATTAGCAAATTAACGTTGATATATGCCTACAGATAAATATCTTTACGATAGCCAAAACTTTTGTACACACTTTATTACTCCATCCCATGGGCATGCACTGTTTTAGTAATGCCTAGAGAAAAGAGGTCTAGCGCTACGGATTTTCGTAGCTATTTAGCTACGACGTACTATTATGTATTCTGTGCTACGACGCCACATTTATAAAATTGGTAAAAAGGAAAGATGATTAAACTAGAAAATGCCAAGGCTTCAGACTATAATAGCTAGTATTTTTTTATGATCACCGTACATACCGGAGCAAAAGAGTTTAATTTATTATAGCCTCTGTCAAGGAAAATACGGTTGTTTATTACGTTCGTTACTCACTTTGCCAAGTAAATAAATACAAATATTTTCCTTCCTTGACCTCTTTCAACTGTGCACGTGACATGTATTTAATATATTATTATGATAAATTATTTAGTCAATATTTTACAATAAAACTAATAAATAACGTTTAAAGTAGATATATCACATATCTTTATCACTACTAACGTGCAATATGAACTTCAAGTAGATATCTAAGCGTACACGTTAAGAATATGGAGACGATAACATCACATGATTTCGTAAGATAAGATAGCGTTTACCGTAAATACTGATCAAATGTAATAGGTAATGCACTTATCATACATTTATTTAGCTTCAAAATTCCGTAACTTTTAAACCACCTTACACACAGAAAGCAATAAATACAGACACAAAACATACCCCAATAAAGTCAGTCTCCCGCACATATAGGTCTGTTGAGTGTAGACTCCAATATATCCAATACTATATTATATAGCCAAAAATTTGCACCTATATGCACATAATAAATACAAAAAGAGTACGTACAGGCTTCGTCGTCTTATCATAACTAACTACCATTACCTTCATCGGTGTCACAAGCATTAGTACAGATGTAGTTAGTTAGTTATGCAAGTAATAACAAATCATTCTATAATAGACAGATTGATGGAAAACCTCGAAGTGCCTGCATTAGTACATGGTTTATCCTTGTTCTATTCCATACATATGCAAGCGTGTATTTTATGTATGACGTACAGCAATAATGCGGCATTGATATAACGCATCTCAATATGAATCAGGTTCAGTAAGGAAAACAAATATATTCGACCAGACCGGTGTCAGTCTCCTTTTTGTAAATGCATATTAATGTTATTTATCCAATAGCAGGATATATTTCAATGTGACACATGCACACGAATGCGTAGAACCAATACATGGCTATTTTTATAAAAAAGCAGGATTTTTACCATGTTTGAGTTGTAGATTTTGAGTCCCCGATATTCAGTTACTCCGTGATCATGGTGCACGCAACTGCGCCGAAATATCGGGGACTCAAAATCTACAACTCAAACATAGTAAAAATCCCGCTTTTTCATAAAAATAATTGTAGTGAAGTGACCATGAAAGTTTAAAATGTCAATACATGGCTGACTCACGCGGTAAATTACGTGCAATCTATTAGACTAAGGATTGCGGTGAGATTACCAAATAATAATTTAGATATTGATGAAGACATAAACATTTTATTATTTAAAATATTCGCTAAAAAGTAAATTCATACATATACAGGTATCTCACGACTATCCCCGAAGGATTAGTCAAAGCTCTATACGCTTTTAGATGTATTCGTATGTGCAATCTTTAGTCTGTTAGTCGCCTTTTATGACACCCAAGGGAAAAGAAGGGTTGTAGTATTCTTTCAATAACAAGCCGCCACCACACAGTTCCACTAGTAAATTCATAAACAAAATATTATGTCTACATTATATTTCGTGTGATACGAGCTATACCTACGGCTTATCAATTTTATTATCATTACATATTATAAAGTGAAGTCGCCGTTTTCCTCTGTCTGTGACACCGCACTATTCTCCTAAACCACACAATGGATTTTTATGCGGTTTTTACTAAAAGGTAGAGCGTTAACTGAGGATGGTTTTTGTTTATATTTTGTAGATATATTTTTTTAAATGGCTGAAGTAGACGGTTTTTCTAAGTTAGCGTGGACGAAGGTGCGGGCGGGCCGCTAGTCAATTATATTATAATAAATCACAAGATAACAACCGCTTCATCTAGAAAGCCTAACGTTAACAAAGTATAATGAGATTATGTGTATTTATAAAGTTGGAAATTAGTAAACAAGCCATCTTCAGTTTTCATCGCAGCGAGCAGTAGTACGGAACAGACTGTTTTGATACCGTACGCGCGGTGGCTCAGCGGCCGTGAGAAGCGATCTCTACGCAAACAATTGATCATGGCGGTGTAATTAATTCGGCAATCCATAGCTGAGTTTAGTTTGGACCTGTTAAACAGATACTGGAACATTAGCGGTTTGATTTACGACTTCTGTAAGACCGGTCTGCGACCGCTACGCCCGCCGGCGCCGCGACGAGCGGTCGGCATTAATTAACGCACATCCGGTCGATCGCGATCGAGAATGTCGCCATAATATTCATTACAATACCGTACGGAGAGTAGATAGGATATTGATTATTAAATCTCATTAAACTATCTAATCTGAATCATAATTCGATTAAGCATTGTTTTTGCGAAACGCTTCGTGTGTTGTGTGTATATACTCGTAAGCAACATTGAGACGTGCAATTTCATGCTAATGAATCAAAAAGGCAGAAGTCATTGCCTCAGCCGCGCCGTAGGCGTTCATAACTCATAGCTAATTAAATGTCGAGGTTCTTGACTCGATCGCTTTGTACAGGCTGGAGTTACTTTGAACGTATTTTCTTGTACAGAACGAACAGTTTTATATGGCTGACTGTGGAATGGTTCGACAGACGGCCTACGCTGGCCGGGGGCTATTATTCATATTGTTGTGTCGGCAACGTTTCGTATCGTTCGTATCATCACCGCCCATCTCGACACTAGCTCGTCAAAGGCCGTTGGCCCGCTTCACAAAAGCGTGGGTCGACGAGTATTATGTGCACGCCGCATTAGTGTGGATACAGTTATGTAGGTACATGAGCGATCTCTACATCACAAGGCATTGTTTTTAAACCAATTACATAACTATGCAACTGCGTCGACACATCACGATCCTATTCTACATCCGACCGACCGGCGACGCTCACTTGCCAAAAGCTATTAATTACGAAAGAAGAATAGAATATCTCGGCGGCTAATTCCCCGGAGACGGTTACGGTTACCGGCAACGTTGATTAATGCCCCAGCCGTACGTTTAACTCTTTCTCTGTATACGTTTCTCGGTTGTGTAAACGCGAACGCGAATAACCTTCTTTCGGGTCGGCCGCAGATATAAATAGAGCCGTATCCGCTGTTGAAATAAATAAATTATACGCTGTGAGATATCGCAGATGATTTTGGTCGAAATCCTTGAAGGCGATTAAATAAGTTGAGGCATTTCTTACCGATAGAGAGGATTAGTGAAGTGACTTGTGATGTGATCGACATTTGTGCCAATTAATGTCTCGTTTCAGCGTTGCATGGTAACAGAACGAGGGAAGGCGGAGCGTGCACAATAGAAAATTGAGATGGGGTCGTTCGATTCTCACTGACATTGTGCGGCGGCGAGCGTGCGAAGAATGCCAATGGAAACAACTGTTGGTTTCCTCGTACCGACACGCATGACGGCCCGAGAACCGGTTACACGACACCGCGCAGAAACAATGCATTAGCAATGCTGTTCATTAATTTTAGATTGGCTCGTATACTTTTGTTTATAAAACGTTGCGGCAACACAAGAAACGCGGCGGTATGCAAACACAAACAATAAATGAACCGACCAGAACGCGTGTATTGAGGAATCTAATTAAATAAACTTTAGTCGGCAATATGATGCAATAAGGTTTGGACTTCATCATGGTTTTTTTTAAACTGGATAATTATATAGCTTCACGTGTGAGAAAGCAATAGAAATAAACGAGTAAGCTGTTAAACTGACACGCGCACATGTGGCCTACATACAGAATGTTCGAAATGAAACAAACTTCTGTAGGGCTAGGACTTATGTTACTGCCAATGCAACAGATCGCATAATCGATAGACTGAATTGGGTCACACTGAAGCCAAATAAATGGAAAGCTACGAAGAAAACGCGCAGAGTGCAGAACGTTTCAAACTGAAACTATACGTTTACATTGGCGCAGTTA
This sequence comes from Scoparia ambigualis, assembly GCA_963921215.1. Classification (NCBI taxonomy): domain Eukaryota; kingdom Metazoa; phylum Arthropoda; class Insecta; order Lepidoptera; family Crambidae; genus Scoparia; species Scoparia ambigualis. Next base: position 21,981,373 of record OY992522.1, on the reverse strand, counting down.
ATGCTATTAAATTCTAAATAACTTGAATGCTATTAAACTCTAAATAACTTCATGTTTAGTAGCAAACATTGAGCTTTGTCATAATTAATAGCAAGCCCGCTGTTACAAGTCAAAAAAATATTGCAGTGAGTATTTTTGTGCCAGGTAGAGCTCTTTTTTGAAGGACGAATGAAGGTGAGCAATAAATGTCATAGAAGAAAACATTTAGCTTTTTTTATAACTCGAGATAGATTTGCTACGTCATTTTTAGATAAAGATGAGGATAATGAAATATAAGTAAATTAAAAAGTACTGTTTACTTGCTTATAAATTAGAATAGAAAAAAAAATTAAAACAGACTGACTGCCGTGACGCACGGTATCATATTTTGTAGTTTCGAGAAGTATGATAATAACATAAGCAGAATACAATCAATATTTGTTGTAAAAACAATGTTGGATTACCAAAGCGCGAAGTTTGTTTTACGTGTGTCAGAGTCAGTTGTACATATAGAGTTACGCAATTCATCATCTTATTATTGTCCATTCTCTTATATCAAATAACGTGAAGCACGGACAAAAAATTTATTATTCATTATAATAAAACATATAAAGCGATGTTTGGTTATTACAAGAATTCCCCGAACATCAAGCAGTTATGAGTGTAGATAAAGACAATACCGATATTAAAAAATCAACAAATGTAATTGTGTACAAAACTGGAATTAGACATAATTTATTCGCAATAATCCGTTGACCGCGTCACCCCAGGCACGGCGGCTCGCTATAAATTAAACGAACATAAAAGACATGAACGAGAATAAAATGAGATGTCGTATAATGAAATGTTTATGAGGGGCGTGCGAGCCGCCATCTACGCACACCAGTTGGCGTGGGTTCAATTCCTGTTTGAAGTATTTTCGGAGCCACGCACGGAGCCACCCGCTGCCATGTTTACAAATACTAGCGCACACTCGATTCAATTCCACGGGATTTTGTAAACACTGCCAAATGTGATTGCCTCGGCCGCTCGCTGCTACATGTGCCAATATTTCCTTCAAACTCTACAAAGATTTGACTCAAAAGGTTAAACAGATTTGCAATATACGTTTGTGCAAACTATATTTACTGAACAAATTATAACACCTATCTATGATAAAATTAAAATACAATACGAGGAACTACGGTCGATGATGGTTTGAATAATGATATCTACTTTTGTTCTCTTAGCATATTATGCAAAAACATTTAAGATCGTGTTATACCGAAAAATAAAGTTAGTAATAGCACTTCTTCTGCAAAAACATTCATTTCATTCAACGACATCGTCTGTGTTTGATTGCAATCTTGAAATACTACAGATATACATCTCCCAGGAAAGGTTTTTCAATAATAAACAGCAAATTAAAATTGGTGCAGCCCTTTGACAGCTACGATGCGTGGCATCGTAACTTAAAGACGAGGGCGTCCAATTTATTACACCATTCTCTTTTTTGAGTCGAGGGTCAAAAACGGCCATTTCGCGTACCAAACCAACCACAATGACTGATTAATTAAAATTCAAGTAGGTATCATGTATTTCGTATAACTAAAACAGAGAGAGATATGCACACGACAACTCGTTGCATTAAACTTATGAAAATGAGTTTCGGTATACATGAACCTTTGAACGAATCGGTCAAAACCTTTGTTATTAATTATGTGAAATTTGTAAACAAATAAAGATTATTATTAATATTATTATTACATGAAGATCACCCCGGTCAAAATACATGTAATGATTTTATATTACTCAATTTAATATGATTGTATACGTATTTTAAAAAGTTAAATAAACCATTGATTCCATTTGACATTATTTCCTGTTTGACGTTGTTACAGGAAGTTCAAATATTAGCTGTTTCATCGAAAAAACTAGTTGAAAACTCGTCACTAATAGTATTCGTGGGAGAGTGATCTAAACATAAAACGTCGCTGCCAACGAGCACCGACAATTCTGATTCAAGTAGACTACAATAAATTAGATAAGAGAAAGTATAGCTACTGAATATATTGTAAAAATCCGAAATAGGTGCTGTTCCAGCGCTTATATCATATGGATTTAACTGGATTTCTTAGATGTGTTATTATTATTGAGTACTGAACAAGAAGATGAAAGGGCAAAAACGTGAACATTTTACCTGCCCCGGGGTTCAGGCGGACCCTTCAGAGTCGGCCGATCAAGAAGCTCTTAACAGGTTCTCGGAATGATGTCGGTTTGTTAATAAAATTCCCGCCATAGCTGCAATAATTTGATTTCTCCGTAACACAGAATAAGATTTGAAAATTACTTTTAACTTTAAAAAAATAATGTAAGTACTCCTATGTAACTCCTCCTAAAATGATAATGTTTATGAAAATAGAGAGAAAAAAGCCTCTAAGATAAAAATAACAAGCTTTGCCAAACTTGTTCCGCTGTTATTAAGTATTAAGTAAATTTATTTTCACAGCACAATCAACATAATACATATAAAACAATAAGTCACAAAAAATAAAAATGGTACAATTTGCAGATTGTGGCGGGCTGATACCTGAACGAGGAAGTATTCATAATAAATAAACAGGTTATCAACCCTCCACCCCAAGCAATAGTCAGTCAATAGTAACAATTAAATAATTAATAAATTTTAGTTTATCGCTTACAAAGCCAACATTGGAAGAACTGGTAAAATAAAATGCTGAAATAAGAGAGTGAAAAGAAAAAAAGAATGTTTCTTGAATGTAATGTAAATATCGACAACTTGTGTATAATTATAATTTTTATTTTTATTGCTATAATCTGGGGGTTTTAATTCCTTATTAAGAGTCCTTTTTAGAGCAGATTTAATATAAACGTTTCTATATTCCACGAATTGTTTCGTGGTAGCTATTCTTCTTCAAAACTATTAAGAATATCCACCATTTTTAATAGATATTTAAAAATAAATGGTCTTGCCTATCAACAAGTGTATATTCACTTGCTTTAAGTTTACACGTGCCTAAAAAGAAGAAATTAATTCGAAAGTTTCGAGTCGCTCGAAATATTTCGGTATTTTTGCCACTTTTGTTCACTCAAATATTTCCTACACAATTGAACTTTAGACGTATATCTCATCACAAAGCACGAATAAATAATTTAAATAATTCTATTTAAATGATTTATTATCATGGCAAAAACTAAAAACATGCACAGAAATATATTCATAATGGAAACAAAAAAAACTCAATTTATTAAAATAATAATTATTAGTAGAATGTCTTTGGAACCAATAATAGATCGAATGACCAACCATCCTCTTCAAAGCGAAACATGTGTTCGAACAACGCAAAGTTGTATATTTAGAAGTACCTACTCTTTTATAATTCATCGAAGTAGAGGCAGTCACGTAGGTTATATTTAATGCACAAAAAATTAATAGGGTAAACATTAAACTGGTTTCTGACATAAGTAATACGAAAGTAGATTAAGAAACTAAATTGAAACAGGTCAAAGAAAAAGCTAGCAAGGTCTGCTCCGACGGTTAGAGGTCAGTGACTGCACTGTAGGGTGGCGCTGAGGTGGGGGCGGAGGGGAACTTAATAATATATTTGAAAAAAGAACCCTAAACATCTGCCGCACATGTGCGTTCTGTTTTATACGACGGAATAATGCAAGTCGTGCTCGCAACCGCACCGATATGACTATGAGTAAGCCATTTGTGCAGTAGCTTTTTGTTGTCTTCACGCTTTGTGCCTGCGAGGTTTCAAACGGACAATACTATACTTATTTGAAAGGAAATCAATACGTTTTTGACGTTACTGAGAGAACAATGTGACCTTTTTTTTGGGAAAGCGTGAAATGTAAGAACCTGCTATAACAACTTTGTTGTCAAACCAAGAACGGAACAAATATTAACAAAAGTGGATAACCCAAATATGGGAATTAATCAATACATATTAATCAATGCAGATAATATAAAGCTGGAGATTACAACGCCGTCTGTGATCGTAATTAACATGTTAGCGCGGCGTAGTACACAAATAGTTGAGTGCGAATCGATGCAGTTCTAGGAAGATCGGCCGGCACGCTTTGGACGGGTGCCAGACACTTTTCCCTGCGGGAGGGGCACGGGAGGAGCGAGGTAGAGTGCCACTTGTAAACTTTGCTAGAACGATCATGCTGACTATGAATCATCTTGGTAAACTGCAGCTGGTTTGGTATAAGTATCCGGTCATAAACTATTGAGCAATTTCTTTTAGAACACACAAGATGATAAACAAATGCTTTTAAAGTAATCAGAAGCAGTATATCCTATTGTTCTTAATCATCCCGAATACAGATAATTTCAATTCACATTTTTTGTTCAGACAAAGTAGTTTAATAAAAACAAAACCTAAGCGCACGCGTGTAAAAAGTTTAGACTATCGACCTTAATAATTTGGCACGTTTCACTCTTCACTGTCTGATAAACCAAAGTGTTATTTTGTCTGAACAAAACTAGTTTTAACATCATTCGAGAGGCCATAAACACTGGCGGTAAAATACAACTTGTTATTTTGTAACGTAACTATATCATCAATAACATGCAGAACTGAAGTCGGCTTTTATGCCGTCAGGTACCGGTAATGTCAGAGAGGCAAAAGATCGTGAAGTCGTGGCCTTTGGCTCGTGAGGCCCCCGGAGCGAGACGAACGTCTGGCCCATGAAAGTTCCTGTTACATTCCCTTACACGTTGCATACCACTTCAAATGTCCTTATGGGATGTTTGAATCGGTACGTTATTTACAGTAATTGTCATACAGAACGTGTACAAACACTTTACTCAGTTGTTAGCAAAAGCACGCCGAATTAAATTCGGATTACAGCAAAAACTTGTTTTAATCAAATTGTAATGTGATTACAGTAAAAACATCGGTTGGTAATAACATCGTGAATAAACAGTAGCCATAAGAGATAATATAATTCAAAATGGATGTCGTAATCGTAATCAGCGCGGCGCAGTGGCAGCGTCTGCGCAGACGGTCGGTGTGGGGGGCGAGGAAAGTCCCGTTAGGAGAAAGTAGCCACCTACCTACACTCAAGCGCACGAATCGTGACGAACGCTGGACCGGCCACGGCCATCTTGAAGAAACATTCAATACGATTTTATCAATGCGACGAATTAAATCCAGTATTCAGAAAGACACAGTCGATAATTTTCGCCATGTTGGCAACGAACACGTTTTTTATATGATTAACTGTCGTTCTGAGCTAAGTTGTTTATTCAAATTTGCGTAATTATCATCAACTCCAAAGATAGCTATTCGGTTGGAAACAGCAAATAATTTTTTATCGTGAATTTGCTTTCTATTTCTGTCCAATGTTAACAAAATTTCTGAAACCCACCAGACTGTGTGACTAGGCAAAATCCGTCAATCATGCTCTATTGTATTGAACACAATGGATGTACGTAGACATTCGACCCACAAAATGTCACGTCACTAGCATGTTGTTTTTTTTGTGTACAGCAGCGGTCGATGATACAATATCTTTGATGTAAACGTGTAAGTACCTAACAATTGACCTGGCATTTGAATGACAGATAAAATTACTCAATTTCTTGCACTGCTATTTTAACCTTTAACTATTCTTCGTCGCATAAAAGCTTAAAAGCAAAATATTTAAGACGTTGCAAAAAATAATAAACAATTATTGAGGTAATAGTTATTGATTTTTGTTTTTGATTTCTTATTAATTCTAGTAGAAACAAAAAAGAGAGTAAGTATATCATTTAAAAAATAACAGAGTTATATACGAGTACTTGTTTCTCCTCTAACTTAAACTTCAATGGGACGAATTTGTTAAAAAACACCCAGTGCGCCTTAAGCTATATCATACCATCATTATTATAATGAACCTCTGTGAAAAGTATCGTTTTTCTGAACTCAGGGCGGAGAACGGCACTGTTCCGATCATAGCAATTATTGCGCAAGAAGTAGAATAAAATCATGATTGAGATAAATTATTTCATAAGTACACGACAGTGTGCACTAGACGGCGATCGGAACCCGCTCTACCGGTCCGCGGCAGGTGGCTGTCTCTTTTCGCAACTGATTATCGATGAGGTAGACCCTGCCTTATCAAATTACGATAAATAAGGACCAATGATACCTAAACTTCTTAAGTCTTACGACAAAAATGGTTGCATAACATAACTTCTCACAAGGAAAGTTTCTATCCTAATCATAAAGTAACTAAGGAAACATTCGAGCTGATTTTTACTTTGCGATAGTATGCCCAGAAATTGATTAGAGGAAAATTCTTTTGGGTATCCAATTGTCTATATAGACATAATAAATGCACGAATGGTGGAAGAGTTACAAATGAATACTATTATTAACAATACGACCAGGTTTATCACAAGAGATATCAAGAAAGAAACAGTTTTTAATGTTGAAATGTTACACAGTGGTTACACAAATTGTTGTACATGCCAAAGGTGTTAAGTACGTGTATAAAGCCTTCTATTTTCCCCTTGTTTCACGTTAAATATTCAGTTCGCCTCACAACAAGGTATTATCATACAATTATTATTCAGTCACATGTTCAATATCATGTACCTTGGTCTTTTGTTCAATTGTCTATTCTTGTTAATGTTAATCGTTCGGCTCGCTTATCGATGTGAATCTGTGAGTCTTCTTCGGTAATTCGATATACAATAAAACAGATATCACAAAAGAACTGGGAAGTGGAAATCATTCAATGGTTCATTTTGAAAATTGTAAATATTAAGGTCACAGATGTCACATATTATTATAAGATTTCTAGAAATTAACAGTTGTATTGTTTTATTTTTGTAAATTGTATAGCATTGTATAGCATAGCATTATGTTACATCATAATGTGAATTTAAAACTTGATTTTAATCTTGGTGTCCGGGTGCATTCGATCTAAAGGTTGTATATAGAAAGTCGTGCAAAATTACATGCTATGCGTACCGGTTGCGGCTCGCGAGGGCCAGCAGGGTGTGTGAAACTCGGGCATTAGCTGTCGTACCATAAAGATAAAATAACGTTTACGAATTAACAAGAATGACATGCGGGCCAATTTCATTTACATTAATTAAAGTAAACACGCCACCATGTTCACATACTTTTGTAGACAGAAATGTGTATATAGAGTGAACTATAGACGATAACAGTTGTACAAATGTTGCAGAAGAAAAATACAATGTTTCTTAGTATTTGCTCTATATTAGCATGTTGTTTACTGTTCAAAAATGTTTTGCTTTCGTCATATTTGTAATACTTACAATAGCAATTTAAAGGGGCTTCAGCCTATTTCAACATCTATAGACAGAGCAATGACCTTTCGCATGAGGGCTCATTAATGCACCCATTGCAAAACGTAGTTGTAAATGTCCACGCTGCACTCGAGTGGCCACTTATTGGTACTATAAAAACAATAATTACTTCACGGTACCCTTATATCGAATTAATAGAAACATAGCTACAATATATAAAGAAGTTAAGTCAAGGACGAGTTCTCTATAAGACCCAAAGGTAGCCAAACAGGTAAAATTAAAGAGCATCAATAGCTTTTATAGGGAGAGTTGGCCCAAATACATTCAAAATCTTAATAGCCGCTCAGGACCCTCGTCCCAAAACGGTCGCCGATGACAATGGACGTGGTGTGCCCTCTAAATCTCACATACATTACTTCCCAGTTCCCAGATATTATTATTTCAAGCGCAGCATCATCGTGATATTAAAAAAGATTATCGTGTCCAAAAGGAACCGGTTTTGTTACGAGTCGTGTTATGAAACGCGTTTAATAATTCCACTGAGCGAATTAGATGCGGCCACGTACTTTCACCGGCGACTTTCTTGGTACTCACGAACTGGTCCGACACGTCTGACCTCATCCGATTGTTGTGGTATTGTTCACTAGATTCTTTTTACCTGTCAAATCTTTCAACGTATCAATGCCAGTCGCCAGTGCTGTTGGGACATAAGTAGAAAGTTTTTGGACCACAGGTCTATGACATTATGGTAGGGAGAATTGGAATATGGAACAGAATTTTTAGTTTTAACCTAAGTGTAACCTTTCGATTATCTAAGATCGAAGGTATGACCCGAGCGAGATGTGCGGAGAGAAGGGTGTCGTAAATAGCCAGTAAGCAAAGTTGAGATACGAAAAAACGAAAGCCTATTACTGCAAACCTCTGCTTTCGTGAATACCAGGACCGGGCCTATAGCCGGCGTTAACGCAAATCGTAACGGTCGCCTTGTTAATAAGAAACTATTAACCGCCTGCACCATTGCTTCGTGTAATTAACCTTAACTATGGCCTTTTCCTTCTGTCTGCACTACCGTCATCGTATCTTCGCCATCAATTTCCAGTGTCGCAATCGCTGTCGGCTGTGTCATCATTATAAATAATCGCGATCGAACGCGTTCGCAGCAATAAAATTCTCGTTCGGGATTAATCATATCCGTCGGACGCGATCACTCACGCATATAAAGCAGGTGTTTATAAATACGAGTTTCTATAGTACGACTGGCCATACCAGCCGGTAATCGTCAGTCAAACATGGACAAATATCACAACACCGGTTCGCCGCTATTAAAATGTTTTTGGAACGATTCGTGTCACGAATATTCGTTTAATTAACAACACGACGCGCACGCGGAGGCTGTTACAGGTTGAATCATATTATTTGTAAGATATGTATTTTAAAAGCGGTACAATCATTGATAATTTAATAAGGTTTATTGATATGATATGTCTCATGAAAGATCATAACAACTTTTCGTCATAAAATTGTGTCTAGTTATTTATATAGGTATTAGGTACGGAATAATAAATATACTGGAATTGTAAAAGCCCACTTCGATGAACACAAAAAGGGCGACAAAAAAACTAAGTAATTGTGAGGTTTCAAGTCAACCAATTTATTTAAGGCTCAGAAAATAATTTCAAATAATTGAGTTCCAGTATGAAAAGGTGCGGCGGCGCGGCGTGTAGATAAAAAGAAAACACAATAAAGCTACAACAGCGAGGGTGGCACCGACACCTCGTGTGTGGTTTTGCCTTTAACGACTGAAGGGGGCGCGAACATGTTGTTTTAACCCATTCCAGGCCGAGAAAACATCAGCTTTAAACTCGACACCAGTACATGTTACACGAGAATATCATAAATATCTATGAGACATATATACCGTTGAGGTACATAATGTGACATCATTTAGCATAACTAAAACAGAAACACGAATAAACAATTATGTAGAATATCGAAAACGCTGTGACCCCGTTACTCGGATAAGGAATTGAATTTCAGATTTCAAAATAATAATACCAAATGTATTGTCGTCCGCAGTGACCTCTGGTTTGAAACTCGCCGGGTGTGAAGAATAAGTTGTCCATCCATACGCAAATGAGACTGAACAAACAAAGATACGATTTGAATGTGAAATCGCCTATCTCGATAACAACACGTTTACGAGACGCTTTGAATACAGTAGGTAATGTGAAAGAGACTAAGGCGCGCATTACATAAAGTTACTCAAGTCGTCCGTCATCTGTCCTTCAGAAAGACATTAGATGGATATTATCATCTATCTTGAGAAAAGAAAAGTTCTGTATTAAGGTACTTATATCGGGTGTCCCAGATATCGACGTCAAGCCGAAACCGGTGATAGGCCAAGTTATAATAGTTATCAGAAAAATAAAATAAAATCTAAGACACGTATTTTCAAAATTATAGACATTTTTTAAATAATCCAAAAATCTACATCCCGTGACGATTTTTTACTTCCTGTTTCTACAAAATCATTACTTTTTAAAGGTTTTCTTTTGTTTTGTTATCCTGAATAATGCTTCTGTATACTCTGGCGTAAACTTTAAAGCCAGCTGCTCAAGCTTGGAAGGAAATATCACTTTTTACCCAACCAAATATTCAAAATTAATATTTCGCCCAGCTTTAACATACTGTACTGAAAAAAAAATGTACTATGGGAGTTTGGCAAAGAACTTCAAAAGTAACTTCAAAAGTTGGCGCATTTAATAAGGATTCCAAAATGGTATGATACATAACAATAATAAATGTTTTTTTTTATTTTCTGATCTCAAAGTAGTTAACGGTCGAGTACGAGCTTCGGGAGGTAATAGTTTAAAATAACACAAGACAACATCGGGTGGTATGCTATAAATATAAACATGCTAGATTACAAAAAAAAACGAAAATACTTGACTTACATTTTTTATATTTTTCTGATAACTGTTATAACTTGGTCTATCACCCGGTTTCGGCTTGACGTCGATATCTGGGACACTCTGTATAATAACAACATAAGTAATATATTTCTAAAAAACTTGTCTCCGATTCAATGTAACCTCGCCAACAACATAATGACGACGTAAAGTCATTGTTGGCGGTATCAAAAACTCATGGTGATTATTCTCCTGCTTTATTTAAACCTTAATTATGAAGGTTTAAATATATTAATAATTAATAATTAAAGTAAAGTTCCAATCATCGATGAATTACGATTTTAGCAATCCAAGTCTTAAATTTCGGTGTTATACATGACGAAAAGTGCGATGATAAATTTTATGCGGTCCGATTTTACAGGCATGCTTTCGATAAGAGATGTCAAATCGCGCTATTTGATTTAGACTGCCGTATAGGACGACCGTATTACCGTATTCGAGGAATAAATTTTTTGTAACAATACCTACACATTGAAAACAACAATATAGCAAAAGATAAAAGTACAATTAATGTTTTTTTATATATTTTAGCGTTTTATTAACGCTTAAATATACTTAAGAAAAATTTTAAACACTGAAAAGAGACGACAACCGAACCACGCACCTTTCGCATTCCGGGCGGCTGCCTTAACCACTTGGCTACTGAAAATTTTTTTTACTAAAAGTACAATGCTTAAGTTCCACGAAAACACTCAATTGGTAGAACAGAAGAAAAAATATATTACCTTTTTTGTTAATCTCGCTAGATTCACTCTCTGGAGAAGAACCTGTAACAAAGAAAATGTCTTATGAATACCATTTATTAAAAAACTAACTTGTGTACGAGAATTCAAAATAAAACATCATAAAGCTAACCTATTTAATATCAAAAGTCATCAAAGTAGGTGTATTTAAAAACATTAAATGGTGCTCTATTTAATGTTTTTATGTTTTTCCATCAATGTTGGTAGCGTACCGACATCAATTATTATTCGTCTATAATAATAATACCTAGTTGATACAATACATAAATTGGAGTCTCAAAATAAACGGTTAAAAGTTGGAAACCTTTGTGCTTACTTAAAAGGTCAAATATTTATCTGTTGAATATTTATGAGGTTGTCAAGAATAGCAGGCATGAACCGGTTAACGTAACCAGTTTTGTCAAGTGAGAGAGGTATGTGAAATAAACAACCTTTTTTGTCAGACGTATTAACAAAAAAGCCACGATGTTCATATAAGCAAGCACATAATATCTTTGGGTCGTTAAACAAGATCTTGTTTATATCGGGCGGCTTATTAGTAAACTCACAAAAACATTTTAGGAATAGACGATATTCGACTTCTTCTTTTATTGTAATTGTGACGAATGACCGTTTTTATTCAATTTTACTTTAATTATACAGAAGAGTCTAAAAATATCGATCATCCTGACAAAAGAATTTATCTCTCCAAGCTGCAAAGCAATATCGGTGCAAAAGAGTATGAAGAAAATAGTAAGGATTCATATTTTATAATGCATCGCACACTCTAAATAAGAGCCTGTTTACAAGAAAAAAACTTTCTCGCAAACAACTTAAGGTAGCGTCGAAACCAAGGCTCCGAAATTTGACATCCACCCACAAGCGGAGTTGCAGCTGTTATTTTGGATTTTAATTAATGTGACCTTTTCCGTGCCGAGAATGGCTACTATTTTGAGGTCAGCACTCAGAGCTGATGTGTGATATCGTGTATCAGTATCGCTTTGTCATTCTGTTTTATGTTTAAATACAGGACTGACCGGCCAGCTGGCGGGTGAAGCTTGATGTGGTCGCAAGTGCGGCAGGTGGTTGCATATCTTGTTATAATTTCTGTTTGCCCGCATTGCTATGTCAAACTAGCAGCTGTCCGCGACGAGAAGTTAAGTCGTTCATCGCATCAACACTAATGGAAAAGTGATTCCAGTTTACTCAATTTAAACCTGAAAAGCCTCCACGTGTAATTATAGTTTTATTATTACGAGTTCCGACTGCTAAAGGTTATTGTAAAACTAAATTGCAGAGAACTGTTTCAACTTGTATTGATTTGCGAATAATCATTAATATTCATACGACAAATTTAATATAGTGCGCGTTTAAATATTACCATAAAAACGTTTTGTCATATCGGCATAATAATATCAACCTTGAAGTGTTTAACGATTCTTCATAACATGTGACCAAATATAGAAAGTAGACTATTACTATCCGTCAAAACATATGTAGATACGTACAATTATAGCGTGGGTGTAAATTACGAAACAACTTTGAATATTATTTATTGTGCTTGTATCATCTCGGACATACTTACATAGATATTGATTTAAGTTATGCAACTTAATATATTTCGTCACCTTCATAAATTTAAAAATCAATAGATGTTTAATATAAGCTTACGCCATATTTAGTATTGTTATCATAAGTTTTTATTCTAGTCAATGATGTGAGACGACTTCTAATTTATATCTGTTGAATGATAATAAGGGATTTTGTGAAAAGATTATTTTGTCACGATAAATCATAATTTTTCCAACTGCTGAGTATTTTTGTAAAGTTCTATAATTACAATTTGGATAAAAATGATCTATTTATTATATTCTAAATAATTTAATGTTTTTTGTTTACCATCATTATGTAAAATGGAATGTCAACAAAAAACAGCTTAAGTAAGTGAATGCAAAATTAATAAATGAGAATCTGTAATAGCTTGTCTAACCGCTGATTATTATTTACTTCGACAAAATGTGAGCGAGCCTAAGGCAGCAGGCGTATCAAATAAATATTACCAGTTAGTCATACCCAGTTGGATCCAATCGACAAACCTGTTCTAGACGATTACCATCGTGGATGTAGGAATTATGGAAGGCATTTCCTCGGAGACCAAGCAACTATAATTATGTCTCGTAATGGCAGAGAAGTACTAAAACCGTTAGCTAGATTTTTACGGAGCTAATAACAAAATTAACTCATAACAAGCCTCGACAAAGAGTTGAAGTGAAACGTGTGGCAACGGACCAATTCAATTAAGTACATATCGCATCATGATTTAAAATAGCTTTAAAAAAATTGCACAGCAACATTGAATGAATGAAAACATTGTTTCTTGTGAATCAAACATACCACTAGCAGGAAGTATGCTATTCGTACATACAAATCAACGAGTTACATGCGTGGCGTCTTATGGTGCGGAAATATTTGCAAGCGTAGTATAGTAGTAGAGGTTAGGCAGCCTAATGGCTCAACCGTTGAACGGACGGGCTAATGGCCAAGCATGCTGGCAGTAAAAAAACGCGAGCCGTTTTCCTTTTATGTACATCGGTTGCTCCTTTCGAGCGCGGTATGCGGCCTGCTCGACCGGTCGCTGCAACTGGTCCGTGAGAAATTGTAACTCGATCGAGCACAATGTCCGATATACCTTCGGACTAGTCAGATCCCCTAGTAATGAGTATAAGCCGGTTAACATAAAACTGACATAAAATATATCAGATAGTCACAAAATTGTTTAACATACTCGACGTAAAAGTAAAATTAAAAAAACGTTAATAAAAACCTTATTGACGTAATAAAAGCATTTTTCGTTGTTGTCTTAAGAGGGTTTACGCATTTCGTTTCCCATACAAACTTCCAAGTCGAAATTTTTTAAAACCATAAAGCTTTTTTATATGAAACTTTGCATGCTAAAGTAAAATACAGGGATCTAAATAGTTTGTTGAAAACATTTTTAAAATACGTTTATTTAGCTGAGTTATTGCGATTTAAAGTCCACTATAGAAAGTTTAAAATCGTAATAACTCAGTTAAATAACCTTTTTTTTAATGTTTTCAACAAACTATTTAGATCCCTGAACGTTACTTTAGCATGCAAAGTTTCATAAAAATTGGCTTATTACTTTTAAAAAATTTCGTCTTGGAAGTTTGTATGGAAAAACCGAAATGCGTAAACCCTAAGAGGCGGTTTACGAGTAACAACCCAGATAAAAACATGTAGGATTGATATTATATCTGAAACATATAAAATAAGTAACACAATAACAATAAAACAATAAAAAAGGCAAAAAAATTGCAGACTTTTTTATCGCTTATTTTTGCCACGATAGTTTTTCAGTAAAAAGATGTTAAACCACATATATGAAATACCTAATCAATATTGTTATCCATTTTCTTTTAAATCACAAGAATAACAATGATGAAGTTTATCGAAAGTGGTATAACATCGAAAGTCATAAAGAATTTATTACAATAGAAATAAATACATTTTAGTGTTTATCGATCAAAATGTCGGTATTGTCAAACTCTCCTTAGCTTTCTAATAAAATTGAGATAAGCTTTAGAACTGGTCTTGTAGTATCAGCTAGTTAAAACGGATGTTGTCAGACCAGTTTTACGACTGTTCGGTGGAGCCGTGGAAACCGCAGAATTTATGTGTAATTAAAGGGACACAAGCTCCACGAAATGGGTCGCACATATGGCGAAAATGTCATGTTACATTACAACACAACAGCAGCGTAACCGGTATCCAGCGGAGGAATGCGCCGATAAATACTATCCATTGTAAACATGATCATGAGAGAATTAATCGTGAAAAACTATGTTGTTTGCATTACATCGACAACACCTCTTGACTCATGTTTATCATAAATTAAAAAAAAACGGGAAACTTGGCAAACGTCCGTTATACCTAAAATAAACAGATAATAAGTTGGAGCGGCCTGCGCCTTGATATGTTCTAAAAATAGCTATGTTTTCATAAAGCTGTTATGAGATTTTACGCAGAACAGTTTTGGGAATGGGGTCGGACGAGTTGGCAATGTTGGCATGCGATGCCAACTCGGATACTAGCTGCAATAAACAATACTCTGGCATGTTAACCGAATCACCTCTAAGATAAAACGGTGGAATTTGTACGCAAATACCTTTCTAGTAAATTTTATTATTAACTTGTCAGAATAGAATAGAAAACATTTATTAGTGACACATCACACAAATTATTACATCAAAAATTAAAAAAATATCAAAATAAGTGGCACTAACAGGTACCCGCTCAGCATGATGTCAGGCCTCCTAGTTTATAGGAAAACCTGACGCTGCTGGTCTTCCGAAAACACCTTAGTGTGGGAGGGAGCACAACCACAAAGAAACAATTACTGATAGATCCTTAGATTAAAACAAAATGAGAAAACCTCTTTTTGTTTTAATCTAAGAATAGATCAGTAAATTTATCTAGAATAAATGAAAGTAGGTATAGTAGAAACTGGGACCCATTTATTACTATCATTGCTGTTCATTCAATAACTATCATTGCTGTTCAATTTAGTAATCTCTAACAGCCGAAATTAATAACCAATCCTGAGATAGAGATATGCCTATTTTGGGTTTGTTACTAGGCAACTGTTGTTATTTCCCGTCATATAACAGAAATATCTAGGCAACAACTCTAAAGTAGGCCTATCTCTATCTCGGGATCGGTTATTAATTTCGGCCGTTAGTCACAACAACTTGAAAACTTTGTAAAACTAAAAAAAGGACAAAATAAAAATAATCATTTAAAAGAACGTACAGTCTAGAAAGTTCCCGGTCGCCCACTTTTCGGCGATATTCGTTTGCACACACACTATCTACGGGCACGCTACGGTTCGTAGGCGCGGTCAGTCGGAATGGAGCGCAAGCGAATAATGCCGAAAAGTGGTGTTGGCAAACAGGCCACACATTATGTTAAAAACCTTTTTTATATTTAACTAGCGGCCGCTCGCGGTTTCACCCGCGTGGTTCCTGTTCCCGTGGGAATATCGGGATAAAAGTATCCTATGTGTTAATCCAGGTAATAAACTATCTGTACGCCGAATTTCATCCACATCCTTATAGTAGTTTTTACGTGAAAGAGTAAACTTTCGCGTTTATAATATTAGTAGGAAGTAGGATGTTTTAAATTGATTATCTTTGATTTGATATTCGAGTTAGTTTAACTGACAGAAGATATGTCACAAATTGTATATTATGTTTTTCTTTTTTTTCTATTGTTCTGTTTAACAAAGCTGTTGTTTCTATTCCAAGTTGTTTATTGAGCTCTCAACCCAATCATACATAAAATACAGTCCACTTAGCTCGAGCTACAAGAAGCAGATTTTACATGTGGTCCTTCGAGCCAGATCTAAACCAGCGACCTATGGATACACATCATACTGACACATTTTGATGAATTGCAATTAATTAAGATGCAAAGTGAACTCATAACTTTGTTACAAATGGCTGATCTTAATTTACATGAATGGACATCAAATTCAGTTGCAATCCTTCAAAATGTTCCAAAAGATAAGCATTATTATGGGGACTTTGATTTACAAAAGGATGACCATAATATAAAAACTGTAGGTAAGTCCTTTAAAATATGTTCTACTTAGTATGGGAGTAAGACTCATACCATTGGAGATTTTAAGTTACGAGTACATTAGTCCTTAGATTAAAACAAAAAAGCATTAGTCAGTATTTTGATGTATTGAGATTTGTAGATCCAATAATAATTATTGCCTAAAATATTATGCAAAAGGTTCATGCATCTTAGGTTGGATGGGATTCACCACCACCAGATGATATGTTAAGGTGTGGATAAAGTTTATTTCTAATTTACAAAAAATGGAACCAATTTTTGAGCTCACATTTGTTGAGCAGAGTTCAAAAACTCAAATCATAGGCTTTGCTGATGCATCAAATAGCTCGTATGGATGCTGTGTTTATCTTCGATATTTAGATTCAGATGGAAATATAAATACTAATTTATTGTGCTCAAAGTCAAGAGTCAATCCTCTGAACAAGAAGCTCGGCATTCCTAAACTTGAACTCAATGCAGCTCTGTTGTTGGCGAAACTTATTTTTAAAGTGTGCAAGGCAATGCAGCTAAAATTAACTATACATGATGTTGCTTTATACTTAGATTGTACTTAATTAGATTGGTTCAAATGTTACACAGTTAGACACATACGTAGCAAATAGGGTCAAAGTTATCCAAGAACTTACTCAAGACAAGAGTATCATTGGCTCTATGTAGACACTGATCAGAATCCAGTTGATTGTCTCTTCAGAGGTGTGTAACCTAATGAGTTGCACAATCATGTTCTCTTCTTGCTTAAAGGACCCGAGCTATAATTTGCATGGTAATAGGCCTGTAAGTAACTTTGCAAGTTTTAGACGATATTGGCGAAAACAGTTGTGTCAGTCAGCCGGTAAGTTTGCAGATTTCAATTTAAAATATTGGATAGTAGATTAGCTAAGGGTAGTAAAATCTGTTATATATAAATGTGTAATATGCTTCAGATTAAAAGCGGAGACTAGCAGCTAAATGGGCTCATTGCCTGCCGAACGTGTTAACGCCTGTAGGCCTTTTGAAAAATGTGGTATAGACTTTGCTGGTCGATTTCACTGAAACAGAGTCGTATTAGAAGACCCTTAATTACCTACTAACGGTTATATTGCCAACCTATGTTTGTTTGGTTACGAAGGCTATTCATTTGGAATTGACTTCATCTTAACTACTGAAGCATTTTCAGCACGAGCTACAAGCAGATTTTACAGTGGTCTACCGGGAACTTCCTCGACTATACATCGGTACCTACGTGGATAGTGACAATGTAATACTCGTAAGTATGTGTTATCTGTTTCTGTTTATCGTATCAACCACATTCTTATCAGAACTACGTGATAAGTAGAGCTTGGTGGATAAAGATTTAAATACAACAACAAACAAAACCGTTGCATTTCACGGAAATCAAGTTGAAATACCCAACCTAAAATCTTGCTAATTTTATCGCTAACAAAATGGGATTTTACTCAAGTGTTATCTGTACGACTTATTTCTTTTTGAGATTAAAAAGGTCATGATATTTGTCTTGATGTTTATATCATACATGTTTGCGTATCGTGCAATATTTTTTGTATTATGTGATATGTGATACACGTATTGAGATATTCAATAAATGCGAGTGTAAGAAACATATTGACTCAACAATTTAATTGTTTTAAAAAAATTGTTGATATAGTAATTACGTTTCCAGTATGTACCTACAAAATAAAAAATCTTTTTATAATTTTCGGAAACACTTCAAACCTTCACGGATAGACAGAGAAGGAAACTATTGGCAAGCGTAACGAATATAAATCGCTTGTTTATACATAAAAAATAGCGCAAATGATAATCGATTGCACGGCCACTGAATCTATATTCTTCCTTATAAATGGCTAGCGGACCGCTCGCGACTTCGCCCCCCCCCCCCCCCCCGCGTGGACCCCGTACCGTACCCCGTGACGAATTTTTGAAAATATTATAATAGCCTATGTCACCCGGTGATAGTGTAGCATTCCAACGGTGAAATAATTTTTCAAATCGGTCTAGTAGTTTCGGAGTCACAAACAAACAATCAAATCTTTCCTCTTAATAATATTAGAATAGATAATGTCGTTTTCTCTTGTCGCTGCTGGACATAGGCCTCTCAAAAAATACGCCACTGAGCACGATAAGCGGCCACTCTCATCCAGCTCTTGCCATCCACCTTGTCCACCTTTTTTGTTAAAACATGTTCAGGTAAAAAAAATCTGCTTTTAAAAAAGCTGTATAAAATTTTATCGTTCCTAATTTTATTAAAAAAAATTTTGATAAGTACGAACACTGGCGTGTGACAAACCTATTCAACTCTCGGAACACTGTAAGATAAATCAAAAAACTGTAAGTATACTAAGAAATCTAACAATACGTTAAAAAAAACTTGTGGTGTTCAGCAGCAACTTTTTCTTCTTTTCGAGTCAGCGACAGACAAATTTTTTCTGACCAGCAAGCCGTCATGTAAGCAGCCCTCTGATTGGCCTCGACCAAATCTTCCATCGTGCATGAAGTTTGGGCACAAGAGAAATTTGAGCAGGTGTTGGAGAGGCTCCACACTCACATTCATTTGTGCCAACAAGAAACCCCCAGTTGCAAAGGTTTTGCTTACAGCAACCGACCTGGGCTCGCAGACGATTAAGAGTCTTCCAGATTGGCCATGGGAGTTCAGCGCCAGCCGCCAAGACTTCTTGGAGAGGCAATAAGACTTCTTCAGAAAAAGTTTCCTTCCAGAGCTGAAGCCTTGTCTTCGATGGGTCCTTATTAGTTTCCAGCGCAGTCTCGCTATTTATAAATCCCTCCGACTCTTAAGTCGGGAACACGCAAGTTTGGGAATAAAGTGGATGTCTGAAGTCACGTTCTTGTTTGCCCTTTTCTACAGCACATGCCACTTCTCAGCGATCGTTCGGTGGGGCTATCCCGGCGAGGGCGTATAGCAAGTGAAGTGGCGTCGGCTTAAGGCAGCACGTGATCGCCCGGTAGGTTTCGTGGAAGGCAACATCTACCTCTTTGGCGTGCACGGACCTCGCCCAAACCGGGAAAGCAAACTCTCCAGCCGAGAATCAGAGTGCCATGCCGGTCGTCTGCAGCACACGCGGGCTTGCGCCCCAGCTGGTAGTAGCAAGCCGACGCTAAAGATTATTTCGGGAGCTCACTTTCTGCTTGGTGTTCTGGCAGTGTTTCTTATATGTCAGGGATCTGTCAAACGTCAGTTCGAGGTATCCCGGGAAGGAGTTGTGCTGTATCGAGACTCCCTGCCATAATATATTAAATCCATCTTAGCTTGTCGGTGGCGAAGATGAAAGGTAGCAACTCTTAATAGAAACAGATCAAGGTAAACGAAAACTATTCAGAATTCAATATTTATTCAGCTCAGCTGCATAACACACTATCTACCTACGTCACTAGCAAATTTACAACTTCTATGTTTAAAACATACGGAATGTTAAGCATTCAATTTTCACGTCTGGAGATGAAGACTGTAAATTTCCAATATGGTCTCAACAATGAAAATTTTAATACATAAAATGAATCTGTTCCCTCGCCATAAGACTTTAAAATTCCGACTTTTGTAATTCTGTGTTAGCATTCAATGCGCAACGGCAAAATCTAGCGTTGTTTGTGCTAAATTCATTGTCACACATGTTTGATTTAAACAATCGTGTGTGTCGTGAACTTGAACTGCAAACTAATTTCAATTCTTCGTTCGCTAAAAATGCCAACAGTGTTGTAGTTTCAAATAGGTACTTACTTATATAAATAATAATAGTGTAGATACTTACCATCTTCAGTTTCCAAACGAACTGTAAAACTACTCACTTAAAGCAAATATTGAAGACCTTAAATCACAAATATCTTTTTGTTTTGTTGAAATAATTTACTCTTCTCCGCCGAAACTTTACATTCCATCTAATATTCATTGCAAACCCTGCGACAACGGAGGTCGTGGCGAGTCGATGCGAATTCCCATGGCCACACAATACAATACCAGAACCGTGGCGTGGAGCGTATAAAACGGAGAACAATCGGGCGAGTGGAAACAAGAGTGCGATATAAATCAAGCTAAGCATTGCGTGCGCTGCTGGCCTGCCATGGATCCCCCCCGCGTTCTGCCCGCCTGCCTGCGCGGGCTGCTTCATAATTACCGTGTACTTTCGCCAACCAACGGCCCGACGCCATCTTGCTATTTATATTGCAAAATGGTGGACGGCGTGCAGCGCGAAACAAGTTCCTCTTTCTTTTATTATTAAAAATGGAGGTCGGTGCACGTGTATGGAACGCTGACTAGGTCATTTGATTGGATAATAAAACTTTAAAATAAACCGGCATTTTATTATTTTTTTTGTTTGAAGGCACGTTCGAAATCGATTTACATTTAGACGATTACGAGTTCACTAACACAGCAATAATTCTATATTTGGCGTTGAGAGAGCCAAAAGCAGTCCATAATTTACGTTGTATAATTGCCGTTACCGCTGTGTGTGTGAGCGGTTACCAAAGCGAAGGTCACCTTGGCCAACCGACCGAAGTCGTTTATCTCACTTAACAAGGAATTCACGATAAATAGCAGTGATTTAAACAAAAAACAGAGATCATAATAAATTGAAACCTCGTTATCATGCAAAGTTTAAGTGATTAATAGTAACGTATCAACGAAAATATTCCAAAAATTACCTACCTACTTCTTTAATAGTAACGTATCAACGAAAATATTCCAAGCATTACCTACCTACTTCTTTGTGTTAATGTGATTTTCAATTAAGATAAAGGTTTGAGATAAGCACAATGTTAAAGAACAATTAGATTATAACTAACACCCGTTAAGAATATATTAATACAAAAGTCGTTCACGAACTTGAACAAGGATAAGTATACTTATAATAGTTACAATACATTACCGCAGTCACTCACTATAGAGTAGACGATGCGATAGCACAAAATTGCACAACTAATACATCACATTCATAACGATTGATAACGTTTATCTAAAGCAAGTGGGTCAAGATAAGCAGACAGATATAAACAGCGTATAGCAAGCAGGCGGCGTACGTTTGTGATGATAATAAATACTTTTGACATTACCCATTAATCGGATAACGTCATGAGTTAAAATATAATATGTAGTGCCTAATATAATATGAATGTGCAAGTTGATTTCCTAGCCACCTTTAAATTAAAATGCTCTTCTGCATTAAATTCGAGAGTAATTCTTATGCAGATCTTGCAAAAGCGCCCGCTTAGTATTCAGCTGGTTTTGCAGGCCAATGGCGAGTGCCTGTGAGCCTGTGACTGTGAGTAAACCCGTGTGCCTTTTGAATATGGATAAAGCGAACACGAACGCTACATACTCGTACACTAAGCAATAGGTACTAGCCGTGACACACATCCACAAAGCATCAAAAAATCAATCGGTGTTTTGCACCATTTACCTCGTATTTAAAATTAGACAAGTCCAATTAAACTACGATCAAATAACTTAGCAACAAATTTAAAACACTGATGCCACGTAGCATTGAACCTACTTTTTATTGTACCCTTTTATGATTCACAATTTGTTTAGAACGTTACAGAAGTAAGTAAGTACACGTGCTTACGTTTGAGAATTTACGAAGTAGATATCAAGTAATGTGAATAGCTTTGTTGAGCACTTCAAATAATAACATCATAACAATTTGTTGGTAAGTATAACTCGTATGTGAATGACCTCAAGCAAGTCCGTGGAGCGCAGAATTGTTGCTCGCTAAAACAGTAAAAAAAACCTAAAAGCACCTAGCATCTTCAGCTTTAAAATGCAGGAAATGCAAAATTGGAATCTTTTACACTCATTTGGACAATACTAAGTTAAATAATCACTAACACTTGTCAAAGACATGTGTTGTTCAGACATTGATTGGCTCATAAGTCTCGTTGGCATCTGTAGTATTCACGGTTGCTTTAGCACATGTCGGCTAATGGCGGCCACGTGTACGTTAACGCCTCCGAGAAGCTTACGAAAATAATTAACTTGCCCATTCTTTAAAACAAGACCCATTTACTTAAAATAGTAGTAGCTGCAAACATTCACATGCTTTTAAATATTAACATTGGGGATTGTTGCGTTTAACAACGGCAATAAAGTTATAGGTAATTGTACCTACCTTGCACATTTCAAAACGGTTTTGGTTCATAAGTGCAATAGTACCTAGTCATCGGATGCACAATACAGAAAATAATGTCAGATTAAAACGTGCTGAGCGCTGTTGTACCGCGAGACATGGGAAAGCGAATGGCATGGCAATGGCAGCACTCGTCGGCCGCCATCTTTGTTCGCTCGGATCAACATCACGTGTCCGCGCGTCCGCCCCGCAACAGCGTGCAGCCGATAAACGGAGCGGAACAATTCGTGCACACCACGTGGTTTTTTGTTTGTGCAACATTCCTCTCTCCCGTCGAGTATTGATTGGTGCGGGCACCCCCTTTCAGTAAATCGACATGTTAATCAGTTGCTTTTGTTGTTTTAATACCGGGGTGGGTGGGACAACGATTTTTAAAAATAACATCCTGATTTAGTCACAAACCTGATTTATTTATTATTCACCTGATATCAGAATAAGCTAAAAACTATTCTGATTTTTTGCCATATAGGTTCTTTTCAATCGTCTCTATTTCAGACTGCCCAATTAATTGTTTGTAAAAGATCGAAAAGTATCAATGTCTGTACACATTGATTCGTGTCGTAAAATAAATTGTTTCCATTGCGTTACGATTCAATGATTATAGTGGAGTTATTCATTATGAACAATAAAGCACAATGCTAAACAAATAAATAGCCTTATTAAGCCACAACAGTACCTGGGATCACACTCGATCACCTTTTTTAAAATGCAAATGTTTCCCCAACGACCCATCACGCCATCCGTGACTCATTCACTATAAACGACACACTTGCTTATTTACCTAGCAATTCTAGTCATTCCTCCTACTCAGCTTGTTGTCGTCCTACACTTTACATTATTCGTCTCTGTTTGTTCACGATTGACCGTTAAATTGTTGTCTAAAATCATTCAAATCTGCATATGCCCCAATGCTGCATAATCTCGTTATCCTAAATAACCCTTTTTAGGACAAGACTGCCCCATAATAGGATCAAGACAAGAAATGTTGATGGCTGTTACATAACTCTTTCAAGGGTCGTCGCAGACATAAGCTACATGTAATACATCATGCAAAGAGTTTTTATGTTGGCACTTCACGCACGCATCGAGGCGGTTACAGTGCAGCCTTGCATGCAAATGTGGTTAACGAACAACTCCAGGTTCCTGCCCGCGGCCATCCGCTACATACAAATTTGGACCCGTTCACGATTCACGAACTGGATATTTTTGACCGGTGAATACGTTTAAGAAAAATGAAGCTCTCAATCGTTTCGCTAATACAATTTCTTACATAAGCTCAAAGCATGTCTGCAAAACTGGTGGCACAGATAGAGCTCTCCAACCGCTTCAATCACGTTTTCGTGAAATTCAATGGCAAAAAAGTGAATAAAAACCTAGGCGGTTGGTAAAAAAAATAACGGCAACCCAATCTGAGAGTGAGACAGCTGTTAGGTGGGCTTAGTTGGAGCGAGACAAGTGTGCTCGCCATCTTGCCTGCATTGAGTCTTTGGTCACGCGCAGTGAAGTAGCGTTTCTATTTTTTGCAAGCTCTCGTAGTCTCGTCTGACCTCGTTGGTTTATCGTTATCATACGGCTCTAATAATAAATGGATTTCGCTTGTGACGGAATGCGCATTGGCACAACAAGCGGGTATCGCAACAACAGAGATAACCTTACTCCAAGGTTCATCAAATTTATTTGCCCGCACATTCATCTGCCCCAGTAATTAAACGTTATCTGTATCTTAATGACATTATATAAATTGAAGTACTTACTGCTGCAATAATTCTATTGATAAGTTGTGTACACTTTAATTAATATGATTTTGATAATGTTATAGTAAAAAATTGTCGTTAGTCATCACAAATTTATCGGTTATGTTATGTTATGTTACAAGTGCAAATTAAAACTGAAAGGAAAATGAAAGAATAATAACAGCTTTGGCTGTACAATTAATCTTATTCCTACAGAGATTATAAGTTACAAATAGGTGGTCGGAGGTTGTAGAGCTTGCTCACTTGCTCGCTAGTTGTATAAAAAATACAACTTACAATTTGTCAATGAGGAGAAAACTAATTGGTTGTTTTTCGCATTTAGTTAACTTATTTTTATTATCATAATTGAAATAATCTGCAATAAGCAACGATCGAGATCAGCTACATCATAAATAACCATAAAAGATAATCAAGCCACCTTGCATTGCAACATTTGCAACTCACAGTGTTTTTATTGTAGTCAAGCCACTAGTTACACTTTTGATAAAGTACAGCCCATTTGACCTCTTTATTACTAAAGTTCATAGTCAATTAGCACGCCAATAGTTTTGAACTTTCGTCGCTGGGAGTAAACGAGAGGCAATTGGCCGCGTCCCGTCTCTGTCATGTAATAATGAAGACGTTTTAAACTAACAATCACGATGTTCGTGATCGGCCGCTCACGAAATAGAGTATTGATGTTACAATTTACATAACCATAACAATAAGCGAATTAGTGGAAACGTCACTGTGTGAAATGGTTTTGTGTTATGTGCACAGAAACCGCAGAGCCTATTTTCCTGTCACGCATCGTTATGCAAAAACTATTCTTACGTAAACGTTTCAATAATCAGTTAATCACCCATAATAATAGGTACACCTATGCGATTAATCTTACCAGTCTGTCATGTTTGTCAAACTGGTTGTTGATAATACTAAAAATACTAATAGAATAATTAATCGAACAAGACAACAACAAGTTTCATGATGAAGGTTAGATTTCTAAAATCACAGTTAACATTTGCCACAATTTGATTAAGGATACACACAACTTTCAAAGAACTCCGCTCGTTTATGAACAAAACTGACTAAAAGCCATGAATAAGAAGACACTATAAATTAACTCGGGTAATGTAATACTAAGTTTATTCGCAGCCAGACAGCAATTACGCTGAGAACTTTAAGCGGTATTCACGACCACGAAAGAGGAGGAGGGGATGAACTCCCCATCCGCCCCCATATTCACCCTTTTCAAACGGTACAAAATCAAATACGCAACGGGGGGTGAAATTGTCAAACTTTACCACCCAACCGTTCCATCCGTTTATTTGGAAATCATTTAAAAGTTGGCATTATTTTGACAATAGTCGATGTTCACTACGTAATCTTAATTTATATACAAAAAGTCCTCACTACCAAAGTTAAAAACAAAAACAAAATATTTTTTTAAAGTAACAAAATTAGGTCACACACAAAAGGTCAGCGATTTCATAATCTAAAGAACCCACAAACTCACTCCTTGGAAAAAATAAGAGATAGGAAGCCGAAACGAAGATTGGGCTAAGTCCGAACTCCGATACTTTCCCGAAGTTAGCGGGTATCAAACTTGCGCCTTGGAAAGTTGCCTCCTTCAGAACTGTAATAGCTGGAAGCAGATTATCTGAGAGTTTGTCACAGTCAACCAACTTTGGTAATGTGATTCGTAATTACTTTCCCGATGATATTATGATAAAGTACATTTCTCTCTAAAACATGCGTTAGTTATTGTTCGAAGATGCTCTAAGGTTTGAAGTGATAGATTCGGATGACTTTTGATCTTGTTTGATAGCGAAATAAGTAGTTCTTATTTTGTAGTAAAGTTCGTCCTTTAAGCATTTAATTAATTATCATCAAAATCTTTACGCAAGAAACTATACTTTACGTAGTAGTAACACGTAGTAATAAAAGTTTCAACATCAAAAAAATTTAATTGTGAAAAGTCATGAGTAGGTACTCGTGAGTCCTATTAAAGTTCCTTTTTCAAAGTGTTACTACGTTGCGTTATTTTAACTTGAAACACTTGTCCAAAATTACGAAAACCTTTTTCGTACCCACTGAACTTAATTTGCTGGAAAAAAAACAAACAAAAGAAAGGTGTCGCAAAGTAAACAAAAACTCACAACAGTTACTCAACTCTTGATATAAAAGACTGAAAATAACGCTGGGGTAAAAAGAAACAGGGCAAAACGCGCCCTGTTTTGTAACAAATGTAAAGGGTTCCATTTATAAATATAGTACCTAGGCACAATTTGATTGCTTGTTGGAGCTCAGAAGTTTTCACAATAGAAACGGAAACAATAGGTTTCTGCAATAAGTTGAGAAGTCCCTAGCAAGGGGAATATTTAACTTCAACTTGCGAAATGAAAGTAACTAAGAAAAAAATTTGTTTCGAGTCGGGAGGGCAAGGTAAACAGCCTTTCACAGGAATTTTGTTACAGACATTTTTAAGAAGTGAATGTCGTAATTCCTTCTCAACATTTTTTAACCGTGATCAAATCTTAAAGAAGTACTTTGATAAAAAACAGGTTATGATAGAAGTTATGAAGACCACGAAATTTAAAATATGTCTTACTTATTATTATTATTTTAACTTAATTAATGGCTTCGCGTTCAGCATTAAGCCAATTTCAAGTGGTGTATATTTTTAAAATACAATTAGTATTGTACGGTAGATTGTAATAAAATAAAAATGAGTCTCACAAAACGTGTTGTTGTTAAAAGAACACGGGAGAAACTCCTATGTCTTACTTTAGGTCTCGTATCTCGTAGCATGCTTCATTACATCTTATATCTACACGCAAGTGGTATAATATTACTTACTATCATTTTTATTATAGTAATTACTAATTATATAGTAATTACTTACTACCATTTATATTAACAAATAGATACATTATTTGTATAGTGTGTTTATAATCATAAATGGAAATAGATTAACCCACATTTACCTCATGCACCTTGCTATCAACGCATTTTGTAGACTTTTCCTTATAATGACATCCCTAACAGGTAACTTAAAGTTGGTACACACGGCGTGTCAGATCAACCTACCCAAAACTGTCAAATCAATTTTGAACCTTATGGTTGTGTCTTAAGGATCAATATTCATTGGAGAAATTTGACAGTTTAGGGTAGGTTGATCTGACGCCGTGTGTACCAATCAATCAATCAATTAAAACATTTCAGAATTATGACCATTAATTTAGAACGTATCTGTTAGGTAATTGAAAAGTTATGCTAAAACACTTACCTTAAAAAAATTAAGATTGTGGCAAATAGTATTATTTTCAATGTTTTAGATTACAGTTAAATACACACAAACCCAACACGCCCTGTGACCATGAACCTAGCAAAAACCAAAACTGAAAGAATATGTGAAATAGACCGGAATTTCTAAACAAAGTGATTCAAATATCATTATTTAGATATTTTTAGACTTATCATTAACTAGCGGACCGCTCTTGACTTTGTCCGCGTGAACATCGAGTGACGGTTTCGCTTGTTTACAGTAAAATATACAATGTCAACCCTGAAGGTATAATCTAAGTATTGGTAAAATAATGTTTGCAAAACTGATAAGTAGTTTCGGAGATTACCTACCTCCTTCAACCAAATTTACAAACTTCAACTCTTGATAATATTAGTGTAGACTATCAATCACGTCTTGTAAACTTAAAACGAGTAGGTCTCACTCAGTAGATAGCTATTACAAGAATGCGTCTCAACTTCCAGATCCAGACAATCTGTGTTCGGTATTCACACAGTGTAACGAGACTGGAACCCACGTCCGCGGGGGTGAAACAATAACTGTAAATTAAGCTGGAAACTCATTAAAAGCTGCCGAGTACACTCGAGTGTTGGCATGAGCTTGGGCGTATTTTACGCGATCGAACTTTAATTGGTTATTCGGAGAACTTTAGTATTTGTTAATATTTATGAACTTGCTTTTTAACTTGTATGGTTTGTTTGTATACCTACACAAAGTTTTGTAATTGCGGTTCGTGTCCTTTGATGCAACTGTTCACGATGTTTGGTTAGATATTTTCCTTGACAAATGTTTTGTCTCTTAATATTTTGTTAACGCTTTTTGCAAACATTTTGAAACTTTATTCTATCAAAGATTTTATAACTTGAAAATATGTATTTTATTATGGTAATGGTTTAATGATAAGATTAGTTCCTCTGTTCCTCATATGACTTCTATTATTATTACAAAGTAGGTATCCTATGGAGGATATTGTTTTGTTCGGGAAAACAAATGAATTGTTGGAGAACTAATTACTAGGAGACTAAATAAAACCTTTTAAAAACTTTAATGTTTCTTTATCCTTTACAGTTTCTTTAGACTGTTTTCAACCATGTTACTAATTGTTATCAATTTCAAAGAATAGATTTTTTCATATATTACTTACATTGTTAAAAATGTAGTTTACCTACTACTAATAATAAAAATTAAGATGGCCAAATTATCGTTAATGTGTAGAAATTTCTCGATAATTTAAATATTTAATAGCTAGACATGAGTTTTACATTAATTCAACTCGATGCTTATGAAAGGTCGATCCGGTCGTTAGCCGACGCGGGAAGCGATCAATCAACGTTTAGTACACAAACACTTGGAATACGATTATCCGATTATCGTTCAATGGTATTGACTTGGCTTAATTCCAATTCTATTATTAATGTGTACCTACAGTCACGCTCCATCTGATGGTAAACTTCTATCGACTGCAGGCTAAGACTACGATTTTTAATGATAGCTCACTAGCTTATTCTGCGAATTTGAAATATGCCGTTCAAATGGTATCGTTTTATCCTATTTCTGTAAAACAGATACCTGTTTAAAGTAGAGTTTACAACAGAAAACTCCAGCATGTATAGTTTGTTTAATGACTATGTTAAAGGCATTCCAGTAACGAATGCATTCGTAATAGTTCTAGTGGGTAACTAAAATTACAAACTCTAAAAATATGCTACTTATATACTCATACTCATTAAACTTATCTAATACACATACCAGCTGAAATGGCTGACCATCCCGCAACGTCGTAAGTCCAGGATTCTCTCAACTTTATTCTCAATTTTAAACGATCCTCACTCTCCCTCTTATTTAAAAACTTGTTTCCCTCTTCTCAGCTCTTCTCATGCCCGGCACCTTCGCTCATCAAACAATCTTCTTCTTGCCACTCCCCTTCACCACTCAGGTTTCGTGGGCAATTCCTTTACGGTACAGGCCATCCGTTTATGGAACGCTCTCCCTGAAAAAGTTAGACGGGTCCCGAGCAAAATTATATTTAAGAAAAGGATCTGCGATATGCTTCTCCAAGAGTCTTCATCATCCTCGTAAGAGTTTTCTATCACCGTATCTTTATTAAATCTAAGTAAGTTCATGTAGTTTATATTAAAATTGTGTAATGTTATTTATTGTATAATTATTTACCTATGTAAGTTGATTTGTGTAGTTTATTTGATAATTCACAAGATTTTGAATTGCACCGCCTACAACTCTTTCTGCCTAGCCCTAAGGTTGACTGGTAGAGAATGCCACTTGGCATTAAGTCCGCCTTTTGTACATTTTGTTTTCTTTGTGCAATAAAGATTAAATAATAATAATAATAAATAATACCTACTCAAATTGATAAGAAAGACCAATAACAAATTATAAGTGAACTACGAGTTCCCAACAAATGGCGCAATCATTGATAGTATTGATAATAATTCGATATCAGTTAATTATTATCATTGTCTGCAAAGACTTCATCGCTTATAATATAATTAGGTATGTTCAATCGCAATGCTCATACATACCTAGACCGATGCCTTAGAAATGACTGTAGCGCTGTTTGTAGCCAATCATTTGGCGATGCCGCATTCATTTCAATTCATGTCTGCATTTAAAACTCATTATAGCTTTAGAATGCAACAGATTTTTTATTAGCGTAGCGTAATGTTTACATTTAAAAAACAATATAAAAATGTTTAATTGGATGAAAATCAATATTTGTTTACATACTAGCTTCCGCTCGCGGCTTTTAACCCGCGAAGTTTCGTCTTTACCGCGTGCGCCCAGTAATAATTGTAAGTAAGTATAGCAGGAGGGTTAAAAATTTAACTATATCTGTGCAAAAAGTCACATCGATCCGTTGCTCCATTTTGACGTAAAGGAAGAAGAAAAACAAAAATAAAAACTTAGGTTTTTATAGTATTGCTCGTATCAGCACAGAATAGGTAACAGAATAGAAGAGAATACTTAAAACTTCTTTAACTTCTCTTCTTTCAGTTAGAATACTTGGGCTAATTTGAGATATTTAATATTTTTAAAAATCGTTCTCACAAGAAAATCCGTCATCATAATTACTGGGAGTCAGTAGTACTGCCATGCCATGCGTGGATGCGTCTTTATTCCGGTCGCCGGCGCGCCGGCGGCGCCGCGACGTGAGCAAATATTTCTCATTGTTTTCAATAAAAAATATGACAAACGGCATCCATTACACGCATGCTTGGCGAGTCGCCACGGTCGCGACCTTTCATGAGCTTTGCCTTGACCAAGATAGTGTACGAAGATGAAAATTTCACTTACGTAGCCATACATTACCATATTACGGAGTTAATCAACTCCATTTGCATAACTCTTTGTATGCCGTGTAGTGGAAATTTACGCCATCTAGGCAGCATCTAGGCGATTAAAGGTGAAACAAAGAACGCAGAAACACTTTGTCAAGTGCATGTAGCATCGCAGAAACACTTTGTAGTATAAATTAAGTTACCTGCCTAACTAAAGCCACTGAAGGTCAACTTCTTGTTGCATTCGAACTCGTGTTAGCTGTTTGATATCAATTATTATAAAACAATTAGCTAATGCTACTCAAACACATAATTCGCCACCACCGGTTGTAACGTAATAATAATCATCTTAACGACCTCGTGCACTTATCTGCTGAAAAATTATCTTATTGCATTTTTATTGTTAGTTTTGTGTATCAAATACAATGTCATCAACATAAAAATATGAAGATGAAAGACAAAGATGCAATTAGCGAATGTAATCAGCAGTTACTTTCACGTAAGTGAGAAGATTGTTACCTTGGTTACAAAGTTCAACAAGCATAATTATTAGAAATTGATAATTTTGCTCACAATTTTGTAGTACTTACCTAGTTCTAAAAAGTAGGATATGACAAGGTCAATAATAGTTTAAACCATTATAATAATAAAACGTTTATTCATATTGAAAAAAGTTTTACATAATATTGTGACATCACTTACTTAAAAATATTGAAAATAAAGTAAGGGTATTAATGACTTATAATGAAAAATAGAATATTTCAAGAATAGCATTTATGTCATTGTATTTTATAAACGATAGAGGAGTACAAACATATATATCTGACTCAGTACGAACACGAAGACACAAGAGACATAAAATCATATAAAACATCGTGAGCACTCAAATAACATAAAACGAAGTATCCTAACAATTTGGTGTTTTATTAAAGTACTGCAGTAACATCTAAAGAAATACTTAACGTTACGAATATATTGCATAGTAATTCTAGTCGGGCCGTGGTCATTTATGAGCTGTTTTTGAACTATCAAACTACTATTACTTACATAGGTAACAGTGTCTAAAATTGGTTCAGTATGAATGAAGTATATAGAACGTTTTACTTAATACTTTAGGAGGTCGTATTTTTATTATACTTGTAGTGTAAGTTTATTATAGATTGTTTACGGTAAAACACATTTCCTTTTTATTGCGGTGTGCCCGAAAATCTTTATTATTACTTTTAATTGTTAAATATATTTTAATTCGAGTAAACAATTTTTGCAAATAGTTCATTGGAAAGCAAGAGCAAGGTGGTATAAATGGAATAGCTTTCATTTGCTCATAAAGGAACATTCCTATTCTGGGGTTTATATGTTGTGTATTAAGAGCATCGCGGAATTTGCAGTCCATATTATGAATGTAGTGAATGAATAAATTATGTAATGGTCGATGTGAATCTATACTGGACTTCAGCAATTCGCAATCTTTATGTTTCTCCACACATTTATTAACGAGGAATTCAGTTATGTAACATAAAGAATTATCCTTCGGGATTTGCAATTGGCAATAGGTTGCAGATGTAACTTCATTTATTGGATTGACATGCTGTTTGTCGGAAACGAATTGATAACCATCAACTTGAGCATTGTCGGCGTCACTCACAGAAGAGTGATTAAATTCGCTAAGTTTAACAAGAAACTTTGACACGTTATCCTCACGACCGCTTTTTAAACCTTTAAACATATTTGAGAAATATAATCTGCGAAAAGCAGCTACAAACTGTCGACTTGTTGGTTTCTCACCGAAGTTATCTTTAGCTCTTACTTTATCGAAAAATGTTTTTATCTGATCTAAGTTCAAATTGCTCGTTAACAAACGTTTGTGTCCATCTTGTTTCAGGTCTTCAATTAGATGTAAAATAGACTTAATAGTGATTTGGAATCCTTTGATGAATTTGCTGTTTTCTGTGATATCGTCACCATTTTTAGAGTTTACAAGTTTAAAAGATTGGAACAAATTTAGCATTTCGTAATAAAATGCTACTTGTGAATCGTTATCATTTGGAGTGACGGAGTTAAGTGCATCATATAAGTTATGGATCATGAGCAAAAAATTCACTGTATCAGTTGCAGTCGTTTCAATTAAGTTAAAATCCACATATGTTGATAAGCCAGCTGCAACAGGTTTGCTAAAGAGTTCTGTCGCATAACTCACCTTACCTTTTTTACCGATTGATGGGTTAATATGGCTTTGTGTTAATTTTTCTGCTAGTTTTATATTCTTTTTACTCTCGTAATCGTAAAACTTTTTAACATGTTCAAATTTTGCAATGTGAGTTGCTTGATAATAAAAATGATTCTTTAGAAAGTTATCTCGTAGTTGCATTAAAAGTTGTCGTGAATCGAGAATGTAATAAACCTTAATATCATTCACAATAAAGAACGGTCTTTCAATAGAAACAAATTTCTTTTCAGCCATTTCTGACAAACCTAATTCAACATTTGATATAAAAGCTCGAACTTTCAGTCCAATTCCAAATAATTTGGATATTATTTTATCAATCCATTCAGATATGTCATCTTTATAGTTTTTATTATTAGATAGCAGGGCGTATCCGATTGGCTGCATCCATTGAGCAAAAAGACCTTGTACAATTAACACTAGAGCATTGCTTACTGGAACTGTTGACTGCACGCCATCTACTTCGCGAAATCCAATGATTTTGTCATCCTTAACGTTATAAAAAAAACTACTAGTTAGCCACATAGTGTCCACAACCACAGTACAATTCTTTTCTAGGTCAGACATGTTGTTTACCTTTACTCTAAGAGTTTCCATTAAATCGTCATTCACCTCCGAGGAAACTGGAACATACAATCTATTAAGCGTACGTCTGCGAGGTAAAAAAAATGCTTCTTCCAGTAACCGATACGCTTGAGGACTGACCTGGTATAAATTCATACAAAAGATTTTGTACGTAAGAGAATATCTATTGCCTTTATTATGGTTTTTCAATTTTGTTTGTGCTTTAACGAGTTCGGAAAGCTGTTTAGACAGAAACCGATCACATAGTTTGTGGAACATTTCAATTTGCGCTTTCTTAGAATTATTCTGTGTTTCTCTTAATTGCTTTCTACATTCCGCTAGTTGAGTTTGAAGTTTCGTAATGCGGACAGTATCGTTATAAAGAGATTTGGCTGTCTGAATTATCATATCTGACACTATTGGTTTTTGTGTTTGGACGTATACGTTGCTTGTTTTAATACTATCTACTTGTACGGCGTTATCCAAATATCTTGTTATAGGTAGCAAGAGACATGGTGTTGCAGTCTTCTTTAATATTTTACGAGTTGAATTCACGAACATGTCTTCTTTTTGAAAATGTAGCTCGCAAATACCGTGCGAACTAGTTCTCTCTAATAAATCTTCACGGTTTATTAATTTCAACCAACGTTCTCGCCTGAAAAAAAGATGGTATATCAACAAAGAGTAGGTATATGAAACTTGAAAAACAAAGTATATATTATGTATATAACATACATATATATAATCACGACTATTATCCCCGAAGGGTTAGTCAGAGACAAGGCAATGAGGACAGCAAAAGCAGTCCTCTACCATAGTCCACCTTTCACCGAACAGCGACTGCACATGTGCTCAGCGTCACAGCTGGTGAGCCCATCACCGCTCTATCCTGTTAGACGTATGTGCAGTCTTTAGTCCGTTAGTCACCTTTTACGACACCCAAGAGAAGAGAGAGGGTGGTAGTATTCTTTCACCGCTAAGCGACACTGTTACGTTATTAATTATTATGTATATTAAACTTGTTTATTGATACGTAAAGCTTTAACTAAAAACATACACACACAAAAAAGCTTCACAAGTTATATTAAGTTAGTTTTATTAAGTTGGCTGACGTTATTCTTTAATAAATACATAAATAAATAAGAAGAGGCAAATACGAAAAAATCAACTAAAAAATGCAAATGATTTAGGGTGAGATTTATAGAGCGTGCTTACGAGTAACTTTGACTTTACTTATGGCGAACTTAGCTCATTGCATCCTAAGTACGAGCTTTGATTTCGAAATGATAGTCCTAACTGTTTTGACAGAGTAAGGTCTTGTTTTGACAGAAAGATAACCCGTAAAATTTAAAAAGGCACGGAAACGCCTACGTAGAACTGTTGATGTAGTGTGCTATTATTCACGTTCGGTTAATATCCTGAGTTTTTCGTAAGTCACCGATTACGGTGACTTAACCCGTGCTAAGCCTGTGCTGAGAGAGCGTCGAGGCATTGATTATAAATTCCAATTTTGTCTTAGCTCGCTAGATAAGTCTAAGTAAAGTATAAGTACGCTCTCGTTGCGGTCACCAAGAACAAATTATGGCACAAGAAATACTTATTTCATTTGAAAGCCCACAAATTTATAATAAGCTTCCCAAAAATATTAAAGAAACTCAATCAATAATGATCAATTAATCGATCACATATAAAAAAAACTTCTTAAGTAGGTAATCAGTAAAATTTTTGTCGAATCTATATAAATATTTATCCAACAATATAATATATATATACTTATTATGACAATGTGTTCCAATAATAATAATCAAAGAAAAACAAAACTCTTAATAAAAAGCATAAATAAATAAACATAACAAGAAATCTTAAAAGAGATGTCCCTTTCCCATACATTGTCCGCCCCACAAAAAATTATTACTTGATCAAAATTGAATTTCTGTATTGGTTTTTCATACTGTTCTAAGACTCAACAGTAGTTATTGTTGTAAATAGAGAGGTTTTAAAGATAGTTTTAATAACATTTTATATTAATTTCTTCCTTCTTTAATATTAATTCCTTGTTTTGTAAATGTCGTTACTTTTATATTATTGTTAATCTGTGGAGTTTCTTGCGCCCGTTCTTCTCCACAGCTAAAAGATTTCCTGAATGGGTGGGGTGGGTGGGCGTGTGTTGGTTTAACAACTATCATCTTACGACAACAACCGGGACCAACGTCTGTACTCTGTACGTACTCGTACCTTTCAAAGCACGGAAGAGCGCGAGATGTTTTTTATTTGGTCACCCATCTGTTGAGCGGCACTGCGAAAGTGGCTTAACACGATGACGGACAATATTATAGGTCACAGGTGTTGGACACATAATTTTTGTATGAAAATTTTAGAACTGTTATAACATCTTCGACTTATTAAGTAGGTACTGTATAGTTTGAAATGTGACATTACCTGCTATGACATGACAGTCGACTGACTGTTAAAGCATTTTTAGTCTCTTTAAACAAAGACAGATTCTATGAAGTTCGCGTCCGGGTGCGTGAGAGGGAGGAGTGGGCGGGGCGATATTATGTGTGCAAAAACGTCCCTGTATGACACTATTAGCTATAAGATTGAGTATAGTGTGACACTAAACTTGTAGCTTCTTGAAAATATACGGGGAATAGGATGTTACATACAGCGCTGTCCAAAATGAGCAAGTAAAGTTCGAATGCTTAGGAATGCCCGTCACTACGAGTAGTGTAGACACGAATTCCTATGCATTCCTGTCCCTCACAGGCAAGATGGTAAACCGAAAGGCTTATCGAGAACCTCATAAAGAGGTTTAGATCTCGAGCTCCTCCGTGCTTCGGAAGGTACATAAAGCCGTTGAATCCGCTTGTTGTCGTACGATGGCAGTTAAAACCCCACGTTATGGCCCAATCTCATGCTGTTGTTTTTGTGGGAAGGCCTGTGCCCAGCAGTGGGACGTTTATAGGATGATGATTATTTGGTATTCCACTTAAAAGTTTTATACTCAATCAGGCAAACTCAGCGGTTACAACAAATGATTTACCATATCAACAGTACATTTTAATTCATCATCATCACTCTATTAACATCCCACAGTTGGGCACAGGGCCATAAACCCACTTCGCTAGCCCAATGCTGGTTGAAGAATGTTAACATAAAATATATTTAAAATACCTTACTTACTAAGTGATTTTGTAACTCACCTTGTTTTTTCAATGGGTATCGAAAAAAATGTTAAATTTGGTCGATTTATACTGTTGACCAAACATCCGAATACATTGCAATAACGGCACGTCGGCCTCCTTACGTTTACTTTACGCTCAGTGAGGTCTTCTTCATTTATAATTTCACGAGATAAGTGTTGGAATAACAAATTATGGCTTGAAGCATGTTCTGGTATTGAGATCTGTGGCGATACTGGCGATGTCGTTGTTGGTTCATCTTGTTCCATAATTGATTCGGTGTCCATCATCGATTCCGAATCAAATTCTTCCTTCAAAATGAGCTCTTCAGTGAGTGATATCGTAAAAGTTTCACCGTCTGGCTCTTCAATTACATATGTTTTTGGAGACAATTCCATTCTGAACAATAATCTTAAACTTCTTTTGTTTTTTTTTTTGTAGCAGGTATCGGCGAGTACAAACAATACGTGCGACGTGTCCAGCGCGGGGCGAGGGGCGCCGCAGACTGCGGGCGCCGCCGGGCGCGGCACTTTGCGCGGCTGCGTCGTGAACCCACGTAACGCTTGCTGTCTCGAGTACGGGCGGACGCCGCACACACACACGCAAACCGCCACCGCTACGTTCGTATGGAGTGAGCGCAATCGTAGTAGTCGCACAAGTCGTCTGCCCGTCTACATTATGGCTACGTAGTACGTTAGTATATTCTTTGGCTACGCTACGATGCGAGGTGGAGATTGTGAAGTGAAGCGTTACCAAAGCGCGTATATGTATGTACCCGGCAATCCCGGCATATATTTACGGCAAAATTGCCGCCATGTTAGCCAAATGTTTATACGGTTTGGGTAAATCTGTAAATGTACCTTGTAGACATTAACATGCCTTCTTATTATAGGCCTTACTTATAAACACTATTTAAGCATAAATATACTAAATATAGTAAAACAATGTTTTGCCTCTTTTGCTAAAATTTTATGTTTAACTAAATAATAAGTATGTACATAATAAGTAAGTAGTGTTTATGAGTACGGCCCAAAATCCTTACTTCTGTTAAGTATAAATTTTGTTCATCAATTTGTCCTATCTATTATATAATACCTCGATGATCTCTAATCATATCATTCATCAATTATTGATTAAGTATGATCTTACAAATGTTACAAGTCGATAAATATACTCTATGTTCATCATTGCTCGGAAAATAAGAACATACTAAATTACTAGTGACTAATAATATAATAATAACAAGAGCAAAGTGGCATGTATAATATTCTCTCTCTTCGGCTTTACGGATAATATTCGTAATATCTACTATGGTAATAGTGTGCTACGACGTCATAAAGTAACGTCAATTGATTTTCCGTATACGCAATTAACTCACACATAACTACTCCTTTAACTGACGTCAAAGACATGGTCTATCTTTAGTCCAGTCATTATTCAAATGGAGCAATTTTGCCAATTACGACATTAGACGGAATATTTCATAGTCAATTAATGCTGTTAGAAAATAGACCTCGTTGAGTAGTGAATACTTACCTACATAATAATATCTAACAGGAGCCTTGTGGGTGTTATTTCCTGTCTAATTATAATGGGTTCTATCTAGCTTTACTTGGCTGAAATCTGTAAAGAATGTTTGTAAACAAATTATTGAAAATCCGAATGCGTAAAACTAGATTTTTACACAATGATATGGCAATAATTTGTTTACAAACATACTTTATCGAATTTGGCCGTAGTTTATGGACTCAGGTTTTCCCACGCGATATCACACGCGGAGATTGTGACACTCACTTGAGCGGCCTATTACATCTCGAATGTGATTTATGCGTAAAATGCCTATTTTTGCATTTTGTAGTAGTTTTTCAGTTGTATTTCGTAGGCCTCTTAATAGTTTTAGAAGGAATAGTGAAAAAAAGAGATTTACTGCCTTTAGACTATACAAGCATATTCTGAAAAATAAAACTATCCAACTGAATAATATTAGTAGTAGGGTTTTGAGAGTTCTGGCACACTCAAAACTGGTCTGGTTCTGACCCCCGCTGGGCTAGTTCAAGTCGTTTCCAAAACTAAAAAAAAAAAAAAGGAAAACCCCCCCCATTTGAATCGATTGCGCTGGGTCCCAGAGCGATATCTTTAACCGTTTCCGAGATACAATTTTCGAGCGGCAGCTCTCAGTTCATTTACTAATGAATCGTTAATGACTCCTCGGTCTTAATCACCATTCCCGATGCACATCATTATCTAATGACGTACCGTTGCCACTGTACTTTTGTTCAGTTGATTTACTAATAAATGACACCTCGGTCTTAATCACCTTAACAACTATGCGATTGTATTTTATTGATTCTTCAGGAAAGCGCTTTGTCTTCATCTCACCTGATGTTAGGAGATGAAAAGTAAGATCAAAGGCATAACTTCACCTGGAATCCTCACTACTAAGGCGATGGATAAACTAAGCTCTTTCTTGATGTTATATCTTAATTACGAATAAATTTATTCAACATTATATTTCTTTGGTTTTTTTCTTTATTACTCCTCTAGGTTTTTCTGAGGTAGGGGAATCAAGTAATATGCAAAACATTTTGTTATGTACAGTTTTATTTCAATTTTTTTTTTTTTACTTACAAATTTAGCTTACCTATGTTATGAAAGTCTTAAACATTTGCTTTAGCATTACATCATTTTGAATAGTATCATCAGTAAACATATCAATAAAATCTGTCAAACCCATATCTCTAACTTTAAAATACAAATAAAGTAAACAATATTCACCACAAACAGATGAAAATACACTTTGAATAACTTTATGATTATAAATCCATCTATTGGTATTTTTTCTTAAAAATGATAAATGATAACTTTCAGGTTTACGACCAAAAGTATCAAAGTATTCGCCAACTCCTTTATTGTTGATACATAATGCTATCCAATGTGAACCAGGTCTAGTATCAGGATCAAGATTACTAATCATGTAGAAAGGTGGTGTAACATGTATAGGAATGCGATTAGCTGCGTAAACATTGAACTCCAGTGAATGACATACTTTTTTCAAACATTTTGTTATTTCTAGGGTATTCATAATAATATAAAACATGTGTCTTCATACACAATTAAAACTTAACTACTAAAATCTACACTTATGTTCCTATTTTTATCTATTTCTATAATGTTATCAAACTCGGCATAAACAATACAATTAACAGTTTGTGTTAGAGCTGCCTCAAATCTAACTTCTAACCGAACACTTCCATGTCGGATAAGATTCCAATGAGCTGTTGAATTGGCTGATAAATCTGGAGTTAAGTCAAACGCCATCAAGCAGTATCCATTAGCGTAATCAGCTCTAGAAATACCGTTACCCTCATTTAGGAAATGAATTCCTGTTCCAGAGAACAAAGTATGATAAGTTGATGTAAACAAGTTGTTGCTAAAAACAGGTTGTAGAGCTTTGGAAGGAATCTGTGTTCCGTCGATGTATAAGCAAAAAGAACTAATACCATAATGATTGAAATCAAAAGGATTTTTTGTAAGACACCCATTAAACGCTGTATTATCTACAAATCCTACTATACATCTTTTTGGTACTTGACCGAGGAAAATATTATCAAGAGTTTTTCCCTGAATACCTGCTGGAATGGTTAGAACTTTTACTTCAGCCCTAGTAATAGGATATTTAGCTGAGGTTGATAATAAAACCTTTTGATGGGCAAGCAAAACAGTAGGGTTTACACGAGCTTTTCGAATCATAAGTGTAGCATCAATAATGGAAACTTTTAATTTTACATCATCAGAGGAACACAATAAATTAAATGTATCTCGAGAACGTACTAATTTTACACACATTTCAACACCATTAATCAAAAACTTTTCTTGGTTGAATATGTCTCCATGTAAATGTCCTATCATTTCGACCTCCTTACTCTCCTTTACCAATTTTTGTCTAATAGTGAATCCTTTATTTGACTCATCAGTTGAATTCATTTTTCCTGTTGTGTCTTCATACCAGAGTCCACATGTTAGGTGTGATTGTTTTGCTGATGGTGCATAATTTAGTAGTGTTTCAATGTAAGCTCGATAACCATAAGTATTATTCGGAGGTGTTATCAGTTTTTGATTCAAATAAACATCTAACTGGCTAAAGAGTGAGTGTAACCAATTATTAACCGGAGCCACAGTAGTTGTTGCTGTCAGAGGTGTTAAATCCTGATTTAGAATTTTTGCTTTTATGTGTATCAAAGTGTGTGATAAATCTATGTAGTCATCACCACTTCCAGGAATCTGAAATTCGATTGGTCCATCATCACTGAGCGATGAAATTGGTTTGTAGTGAACCCACTGACCGCTTTCGATACTAGTTTGAGTTGATGGTAATGCAAATAAATCCAACTCGGACTTAACACATTCACATGAACGATTATGCAAAAAAGACATTATTTTAAATATATTTTTTAACACTCTGAAAATATGTCGTTAATTTTTAAATTATTATTCTTCTTCGTTTTTTTCAATGCTCTTCGTTTTGAATGCTGCGACTGACTGATACTTTGTAACTGTTGTCTTTTACTTTTATATCCCGAACCACTCATGACTTGATCTATTTTTTCATCGGATTTCCTTTTTAAATTTGAAGTTGCTTCCTTAACACGATTTTTTAAGGATTCATTAAGCGGTCTTGTGTGTACCATGTCGGATAAAAGTCCTACACCAGCATTTAATGCTTCTTTACCAATAACTTTAGCCCCACTCGATAATAAAGGTAATACTGAACGGAATAGTCCACCTAAGAAGCTTCCTATACCGTGTCCACGTTGATGTGCTGCGCCCTTATAAATCACACCAACTCCGGAACCAGCTTGATGTGTATAGTAATGTTCATAAGGACAGATATTATTGTATTTTGGATACATTGTTATTTCCGTTTAAAGTGTAGTTTAACACAAGTCGTTCCAAATTGGAATGGTACGTTTTCTCCTGTGTTCGTTCTTATATCTACTTCTATCGTATCGAACTCTCTTCGCATAACAGATACATAATGTGGAGGTGAGAAGATATGCATTTTATTTGATCCATACGTATATTTAGCTGGATCCAATGGTATAATTCTTAATAATGAACACATAACATCACCAACCATCTGGGGTTCGATAATATCACAGTACACATATAACTGTGATGGTAAACCGAGATACAAATTAGCAGGAAATTTACTGACTCTTTTAGTAACCACATTAGTATTTGGATCAAATCCAAGTTGAAGACTTAACTTTGGTGAAAATTGTAAAGAAATAATTTTTTTATCTTCATTAGTGAGAGTGACATATTTCGATATCTTATCATAACGTAATCTAAAAGTTTCTCTCGAGTTACATGCCGTTAAAACGTCTTCAATGTTTTCGTAACTGGATGCTGGTATATGAGTTTTGTATGTTACTACCGACTCATTGTCTTCATCACCTGGAACTTGCTTTCTTTTGGTAATGTACATTAAATTTTCATGATCTTGAACAGTAAACATGGTACAGGGATATTGAAACTCTACTATGCCCACATACCATTCTCCTTCTAATTTAATCGACTTCGGTAATTTTGTACAGAAGTTAGTGGTTCTGTTTTCAGGAAAATATGACATTGAACTGTTACTTGGTAACGTTAAATAAAAACTGTCACTAGTCATATTTTCTCGATACTTGAAGCTAATATCCAACTATTAAACTTATTCGGATAACCTTTCCATTTGACCAACAATTCCTTTCTGAGACCAGAGTATCGAGTACGCAGTATTTTATCTATTTTATACTTCGAAGAGGAATCATGACTAACCTTTTGCAATTCTTTTTCATAGAAAGTTCCAGTAATCGTTTCATTTTGTAAATCTTTAAGGGTGTATACCACCCAAGGTGACCTATCTATAATCGATGTAATAACAAAGATTTCATCACTCCAATTAGTTTCATAACCTTTTTGGAATATGTGTTTATATTTTGTGATTCTAACGTAATCACCAATACTAAATTTTGGTTTGAATGTTTTAGATAATTTTGTACTATCACTATACAAATTACGCCACACAGTCATAATATTACTTGAATTAACATCACAAGGTCTCATTTTTATACTTCTATGAAAACTGTGATTATAGGAATATAGCAAATTGTCTAAGATATCAATGTAACGATAAGTATTATTATGTGTGAAGTAGCGCCACATTTTCGTCTTCAAAGTTCTTTGGAATCTTTCGACTATACTTGCTTTAATATCAGGGTTATTAGTTGTGTAATAATTTATGTTATAAGTTTTTAAAAACATTTGAACATCTTTCGAAATAAACTCAGTCCCTTTGTCTGATTGCAAATGTGTGGGAGTCACCTTTGCTTCAGATAATATACTTGCAAGACATTTTTTCACTGTAACAGAATTTTTCTTTCTCATTGCTCTTGCATACGCATATTTACTGAATACATCAATGATACACAAAATGTAATTAAAACCATCATTATATTCACTATAAGATCGCATATCACTTAAATCGACTTGCCAAAGTTCATTAAAATTAGATAAAATGTATTTGTTTCTAGGAAATCGTCGTTGGACAGGTTTATGTAGAGTGTAAGTTTCTTGAGATTCTAACCAGTTTTTTACTTCCTTTCTTGTCATTCGATTTTTCATAGCATCTGTTAATTGATTTAAACTTCCATAACCAGCAGGATGAGAGATGTCATAGTAAATATCGTTAATTTCTAATACGGAGTCCATTTCTGCCAATCTATTTTCTTTTTGACTTTTTCTTTACTTGTTATGGCGCTTGAAGGTGGTGTAGAATATTCGAAATCTTTTTCTAAGTTAGATT
This sequence comes from Scoparia ambigualis, assembly GCA_963921215.1. NCBI lineage: Eukaryota > Metazoa > Arthropoda > Insecta > Lepidoptera > Crambidae > Scoparia > Scoparia ambigualis. The sequence continues at coordinate 21,937,473 of OY992522.1, read as the reverse complement.
CAAATCGTCTACCAAAATTCGGAGTACTAGAGATATCATTGATGTAAGTTGCTCTTCTTGGATTACCGATGTAAGTCAAAGGTACTCTTAATTCCTTTAATGCTCTAGAAAATTCTGACCACCCGTTTGGTGAAGTGTTTTTCAACGGTCTTATAACATCACTGAGTAAATCAACTATGTTGCTCTTATAAATTTCCTTGTTGTCGATGTAAACTGTTCCTTTATGATCCCAATAAATTTTTTGTTTATTTTTTAATAATAAATCTATTAAGAGCTCACCTTTTGTTTTGTATGTCTTGGGTAAAAGGTTTATTAAAAGCCTTTTAGAATAATTAATTTCGTTGTCTTCAGCGTTGGGTTCGACTATCTTCGAGGTGTCTTGTGTTGCTTCTGGAGGATGATCCTCACGACTATCTTTTTTTATAATTTCTGTTTCATTAAACGATATTATGGGTATTTCTAAAGGCTTTCGATCTTTACCAATAAAATACAAATATCTTTGTAGTGTTTGTAAATATAAGGACCATTTTTCTCGATCATCTATTTTCTTTTTTAAAACTTGATTCATTTCTTCGTCGAGTCGTGATAAATTGTTCACGTTTCTGTCTGTGTTATCATTTTTTAACTTTTCTATTATTTCAGGTTCAATTAATATCATTTTTTTTGTATTCTCCATAGTGGTTATTTGGTGACTGATCCGAATAATGCACTCAATACGGCTCCCAAGATAATCGGTAAAAATGCGCCACCTTTTTGTATGATAATATTTTTTCTCGTTCTATTTGCTCCTTTTGAAATAAGCTTTCTTAAAATATGTTTATATTTTTCTAGTTTGTGTTTTTCTTTTGTAGGAATTGATATTTTTCCTTGAAGAACGTTGTAAATGCACTCACAAATGCAATGTATTTCTTCTTGGTTACAAGATTTTAATAATGCCTTTCGAAACTTTGGTTTAAGCACATGTAATGCTTTTAAAAAGTTTGTATGCGTAGTAACTCTTGGTTTCATAATTATGGAATGAAGCTTTCATGTTGGCTACTACTGTATTTATACCCCTTCTTAGATACATAACAAATGGTATACTCATTCGGAAATATATTTGTTTTGAACCGATATACGTCATCAGTGTTTTGTTTGAGATCAATCATTAAATAACCATGTGGTTTATTAGTGGCATCTCTATAAGCCTCTTCAACCAGTTTTGAGTTCTCAGGTGCAATTTGACGACCTAAAAAACGAATTTGTGTCCTATCTCGAGGATTTTTGAAATATATTATGTAACTAGAATTCAAGGAAATATCACGCTGTCCTTTACCCTGATGAAACAAATTTTGAGTTATGTAAAATACACTTAAATTTCGGTGGTGACTTCCCTTATCGGACTTAACACATTCACATGAACGATTATGCAAAAAATACATTATTTTAAATATATTTTTTAACACTCTGAAAATATGTCGTTAATTTTTAAATTATTATTCTTCTTCGTTTTTTTCAATGCTCTTCGTTTTGAATGCTGCGACTGACTGATACTTTGTAACTGTTGTCTTTTACTTTTATATCCCGAACCACTCATGACTTGATCTATTTTTTCATCGGATTTCCTTTTTAAATTTGAAGTTGCTTCCTTAACACGATTTTTTAAGGATTCATTAAGCGGTCTTGTGTGTACCATGTCGGATAAAAGTCCTACACCAGCATTTAATGCTTCTTTACCAATAACTTTAGCCCCACTCGATAATAAAGGTAATACTGAACGGAATAGTCCACCTAAGAAGCTTCCTATACCGTGTCCACGTTGATGTGCTGCGCCCTTATAAATCACACCAACTCCGGAACCAGCTTGATGTGTATAGTAATGTTCATAAGGACAGATATTATTGTATTTTGGATACATTGTTATTTCCGTTTAAAGTGTAGTTTAACACAAGTCGTTCCAAATTGGAATGGTACGTTTTCTCCTGTGTTCGTTCTTATATCTACTTCTATCGTATCGAACTCTCTTCGCATAACAGATACATAATGTGGAGGTGAGAAGATATGCATTTTATTTGATCCATACGTATATTTAGCTGGATCCAATGGTATAATTCTTAATAATGAACACATAACATCACCAACCATCTGGGGTTCGATAATATCACAGTACACATATAACTGTGATGGTAAACCGAGATACAAATTAGCAGGAAATTTACTGACTCTTTTAGTAACCACATTAGTATTTGGATCAAATCCAAGTTGAAGACTTAACTTTGGTGAAAATTGTAAAGAAATAATTTTTTTATCTTCATTAGTGAGAGTGACATATTTCGATATCTTATCATAACGTAATCTAAAAGTTTCTCTCGAGTTACATGCCGTTAAAACGTCTTCAATGTTTTCGTAACTGGATGCTGGTATATGAGTTTTGTATGTTACTACCGACTCATTGTCTTCATCACCTGGAACTTGCTTTCTTTTGGTAATGTACATTAAATTTTCATGATCTTGAACAGTAAACATGGTACAGGGATATTGAAACTCTACTATGCCCACATACCATTCTCCTTCTAATTTAATCGACTTCGGTAATTTTGTACAGAAGTTAGTGGTTCTGTTTTCAGGAAAATATGACATTGAACTGTTACTTGGTAACGTTAAATAAAAACTGTCACTAGTCATATTTTCTCGATACTTGAAGCTAATATCCAACTATTAAACTTATTCGGATAACCTTTCCATTTGACCAACAATTCCTTTCTGAGACCAGAGTATCGAGTACGCAGTATTTTATCTATTTTATACTTCGAAGAGGAATCATGACTAACCTTTTGCAATTCTTTTTCATAGAAAGTTCCAGTAATCGTTTCATTTTGTAAATCTTTAAGGGTGTATACCACCCAAGGTGACCTATCTATAATCGATGTAATAACAAAGATTTCATCACTCCAATTAGTTTCATAACCTTTTTGGAATATGTGTTTATATTTTGTGATTCTAACGTAATCACCAATACTAAATTTTGGTTTGAATGTTTTAGATAATTTTGTACTATCACTATACAAATTACGCCACACAGTCATAATATTACTTGAATTAACATCACAAGGTCTCATTTTTATACTTCTATGAAAACTGTGATTATAGGAATATAGCAAATTGTCTAAGATATCAATGTAACGATAAGTATTATTATGTGTGAAGTAGCGCCACATTTTCGTCTTCAAAGTTCTTTGGAATCTTTCGACTATACTTGCTTTAATATCAGGGTTATTAGTTGTGTAATAATTTATGTTATAAGTTTTTAAAAACATTTGAACATCTTTCGAAATAAACTCAGTCCCTTTGTCTGATTGCAAATGTGTGGGAGTCACCTTTGCTTCAGATAATATACTTGCAAGACATTTTTTCACTGTAACAGAATTTTTCTTTCTCATTGCTCTTGCATACGCATATTTACTGAATACATCAATGATACACAAAATGTAATTAAAACCATCATTATATTCACTATAAGATCGCATATCACTTAAATCGACTTGCCAAAGTTCATTAAAATTAGATAAAATGTATTTGTTTCTAGGAAATCGTCGTTGGACAGGTTTATGTAGAGTGTAAGTTTCTTGAGATTCTAACCAGTTTTTTACTTCCTTTCTTGTCATTCGATTTTTCATAGCATCTGTTAATTGATTTAAACTTCCATAACCAGCAGGATGAGAGATGTCATAGTAAATATCGTTAATTTCTAATACGGAGTCCATTTCTGCCAATCTATTTTCTTTTTGACTTTTTCTTTACTTGTTATGGCGCTTGAAGGTGGTGTAGAATATTCGAAATCTTTTTCTAAGTTAGATTCAAATCGTCTACCAAAATTCGGAGTACTAGAGATATCATTGATGTAAGTTGCTCTTCTTGGATTACCGATGTAAGTCAAAGGTACTCTTAATTCCTTTAATGCTCTAGAAAATTCTGACCACCCGTTTGGTGAAGTGTTTTTCAACGGTCTTATAACATCACTGAGTAAATCAACTATGTTGCTCTTATAAATTTCCTTGTTGTCGATGTAAACTGTTCCTTTATGATCCCAATAAATTTTTTGTTTATTTTTTAATAATAAATCTATTAAGAGCTCACCTTTTGTTTTGTATGTCTTGGGTAAAAGGTTTATTAAAAGCCTTTTAGAATAATTAATTTCGTTGTCTTCAGCGTTGGGTTCGACTATCTTCGAGGTGTCTTGTGTTGCTTCTGGAGGATGATCCTCACGACTATCTTTTTTTATAATTTCTGTTTCATTAAACGATATTATGGGTATTTCTAAAGGCTTTCGATCTTTACCAATAAAATACAAATATCTTTGTAGTGTTTGTAAATATAAGGACCATTTTTCTCGATCATCTATTTTCTTTTTTAAAACTTGATTCATTTCTTCGTCGAGTCGTGATAAATTGTTCACGTTTCTGTCTGTGTTATCATTTTTTAACTTTTCTATTATTTCAGGTTCAATTAATATCATTTTTTTTGTATTCTCCATAGTGGTTATTTGGTGACTGATCCGAATAATGCACTCAATACGGCTCCCAAGATAATCGGTAAAAATGCGCCACCTTTTTGTATGATAATATTTTTTCTCGTTCTATTTGCTCCTTTTGAAATAAGCTTTCTTAAAATATGTTTATATTTTTCTAGTTTGTGTTTTTCTTTTGTAGGAATTGATATTTTTCCTTGAAGAACGTTGTAAATGCACTCACAAATGCAATGTATTTCTTCTTGGTTACAAGATTTTAATAATGCCTTTCGAAACTTTGGTTTAAGCACATGTAATGCTTTTAAAAAGTTTGTATGCGTAGTAACTCTTGGTTTCATAATTATGGAATGAAGCTTTCATGTTGGCTACTACTGTATTTATACCCCTTCTTAGATACATAACAAATGGTATACTCATTCGGAAATATATTTGTTTTGAACCGATATACGTCATCAGTGTTTTGTTTGAGATCAATCATTAAATAACCATGTGGTTTATTAGTGGCATCTCTATAAGCCTCTTCAACCAGTTTTGAGTTCTCAGGTGCAATTTGACGACCTAAAAAACGAATTTGTGTCCTATCTCGAGGATTTTTGAAATATATTATGTAACTAGAATTCAAGGAAATATCACGCTGTCCTTTACCCTGATGAAACAAATTTTGAGTTATGTAAAATACACTTAAATTTCGGTGGTGACTTCCCTTATCGGACTTAACACATTCACATGAACGATTATGCAAAAAATACATTATTTTAAATATATTTTTTAACACTCTGAAAATATGTCGTTAATTTTTAAATTATTATTCTTCTTCGTTTTTTTCAATGCTCTTCGTTTTGAATGCTGCGACTGACTGATACTTTGTAACTGTTGTCTTTTACTTTTATATCCCGAACCACTCATGACTTGATCTATTTTTTCATCGGATTTCCTTTTTAAATTTGAAGTTGCTTCCTTAACACGATTTTTTAAGGATTCATTAAGCGGTCTTGTGTGTACCATGTCGGATAAAAGTCCTACACCAGCATTTAATGCTTCTTTACCAATAACTTTAGCCCCACTCGATAATAAAGGTAATACTGAACGGAATAGTCCACCTAAGAAGCTTCCTATACCGTGTCCACGTTGATGTGCTGCGCCCTTATAAATCACACCAACTCCGGAACCAGCTTGATGTGTATAGTAATGTTCATAAGGACAGATATTATTGTATTTTGGATACATTGTTATTTCCGTTTAAAGTGTAGTTTAACACAAGTCGTTCCAAATTGGAATGGTACGTTTTCTCCTGTGTTCGTTCTTATATCTACTTCTATCGTATCGAACTCTCTTCGCATAACAGATACATAATGTGGAGGTGAGAAGATATGCATTTTATTTGATCCATACGTATATTTAGCTGGATCCAATGGTATAATTCTTAATAATGAACACATAACATCACCAACCATCTGGGGTTCGATAATATCACAGTACACATATAACTGTGATGGTAAACCGAGATACAAATTAGCAGGAAATTTACTGACTCTTTTAGTAACCACATTAGTATTTGGATCAAATCCAAGTTGAAGACTTAACTTTGGTGAAAATTGTAAAGAAATAATTTTTTTATCTTCATTAGTGAGAGTGACATATTTCGATATCTTATCATAACGTAATCTAAAAGTTTCTCTCGAGTTACATGCCGTTAAAACGTCTTCAATGTTTTCGTAACTGGATGCTGGTATATGAGTTTTGTATGTTACTACCGACTCATTGTCTTCATCACCTGGAACTTGCTTTCTTTTGGTAATGTACATTAAATTTTCATGATCTTGAACAGTAAACATGGTACAGGGATATTGAAACTCTACTATGCCCACATACCATTCTCCTTCTAATTTAATCGACTTCGGTAATTTTGTACAGAAGTTAGTGGTTCTGTTTTCAGGAAAATATGACATTGAACTGTTACTTGGTAACGTTAAATAAAAACTGTCACTAGTCATATTTTCTCGATACTTGAAGCTAATATCCAACTATTAAACTTATTCGGATAACCTTTCCATTTGACCAACAATTCCTTTCTGAGACCAGAGTATCGAGTACGCAGTATTTTATCTATTTTATACTTCGAAGAGGAATCATGACTAACCTTTTGCAATTCTTTTTCATAGAAAGTTCCAGTAATCGTTTCATTTTGTAAATCTTTAAGGGTGTATACCACCCAAGGTGACCTATCTATAATCGATGTAATAACAAAGATTTCATCACTCCAATTAGTTTCATAACCTTTTTGGAATATGTGTTTATATTTTGTGATTCTAACGTAATCACCAATACTAAATTTTGGTTTGAATGTTTTAGATAATTTTGTACTATCACTATACAAATTACGCCACACAGTCATAATATTACTTGAATTAACATCACAAGGTCTCATTTTTATACTTCTATGAAAACTGTGATTATAGGAATATAGCAAATTGTCTAAGATATCAATGTAACGATAAGTATTATTATGTGTGAAGTAGCGCCACATTTTCGTCTTCAAAGTTCTTTGGAATCTTTCGACTATACTTGCTTTAATATCAGGGTTATTAGTTGTGTAATAATTTATGTTATAAGTTTTTAAAAACATTTGAACATCTTTCGAAATAAACTCAGTCCCTTTGTCTGATTGCAAATGTGTGGGAGTCACCTTTGCTTCAGATAATATACTTGCAAGACATTTTTTCACTGTAACAGAATTTTTCTTTCTCATTGCTCTTGCATACGCATATTTACTGAATACATCAATGATACACAAAATGTAATTAAAACCATCATTATATTCACTATAAGATCGCATATCACTTAAATCGACTTGCCAAAGTTCATTAAAATTAGATAAAATGTATTTGTTTCTAGGAAATCGTCGTTGGACAGGTTTATGTAGAGTGTAAGTTTCTTGAGATTCTAACCAGTTTTTTACTTCCTTTCTTGTCATTCGATTTTTCATAGCATCTGTTAATTGATTTAAACTTCCATAACCAGCAGGATGAGAGATGTCATAGTAAATATCGTTAATTTCTAATACGGAGTCCATTTCTGCCAATCTATTTTCTTTTTGACTTTTTCTTTACTTGTTATGGCGCTTGAAGGTGGTGTAGAATATTCGAAATCTTTTTCTAAGTTAGATTCAAATCGTCTACCAAAATTCGGAGTACTAGAGATATCATTGATGTAAGTTGCTCTTCTTGGATTACCGATGTAAGTCAAAGGTACTCTTAATTCCTTTAATGCTCTAGAAAATTCTGACCACCCGTTTGGTGAAGTGTTTTTCAACGGTCTTATAACATCACTGAGTAAATCAACTATGTTGCTCTTATAAATTTCCTTGTTGTCGATGTAAACTGTTCCTTTATGATCCCAATAAATTTTTTGTTTATTTTTTAATAATAAATCTATTAAGAGCTCACCTTTTGTTTTGTATGTCTTGGGTAAAAGGTTTATTAAAAGCCTTTTAGAATAATTAATTTCGTTGTCTTCAGCGTTGGGTTCGACTATCTTCGAGGTGTCTTGTGTTGCTTCTGGAGGATGATCCTCACGACTATCTTTTTTTATAATTTCTGTTTCATTAAACGATATTATGGGTATTTCTAAAGGCTTTCGATCTTTACCAATAAAATACAAATATCTTTGTAGTGTTTGTAAATATAAGGACCATTTTTCTCGATCATCTATTTTCTTTTTTAAAACTTGATTCATTTCTTCGTCGAGTCGTGATAAATTGTTCACGTTTCTGTCTGTGTTATCATTTTTTAACTTTTCTATTATTTCAGGTTCAATTAATATCATTTTTTTTGTATTCTCCATAGTGGTTATTTGGTGACTGATCCGAATAATGCACTCAATACGGCTCCCAAGATAATCGGTAAAAATGCGCCACCTTTTTGTATGATAATATTTTTTCTCGTTCTATTTGCTCCTTTTGAAATAAGCTTTCTTAAAATATGTTTATATTTTTCTAGTTTGTGTTTTTCTTTTGTAGGAATTGATATTTTTCCTTGAAGAACGTTGTAAATGCACTCACAAATGCAATGTATTTCTTCTTGGTTACAAGATTTTAATAATGCCTTTCGAAACTTTGGTTTAAGCACATGTAATGCTTTTAAAAAGTTTGTATGCGTAGTAACTCTTGGTTTCATAATTATGGAATGAAGCTTTCATGTTGGCTACTACTGTATTTATACCCCTTCTTAGATACATAACAAATGGTATACTCATTCGGAAATATATTTGTTTTGAACCGATATACGTCATCAGTGTTTTGTTTGAGATCAATCATTAAATAACCATGTGGTTTATTAGTGGCATCTCTATAAGCCTCTTCAACCAGTTTTGAGTTCTCAGGTGCAATTTGACGACCTAAAAAACGAATTTGTGTCCTATCTCGAGGATTTTTGAAATATATTATGTAACTAGAATTCAAGGAAATATCACGCTGTCCTTTACCCTGATGAAACAAATTTTGAGTTATGTAAAATACACTTAAATTTCGGTGGTGACTTCCCTTATCGGACTTAACACATTCACATGAACGATTATGCAAAAAATACATTATTTTAAATATATTTTTTAACACTCTGAAAATATGTCGTTAATTTTTAAATTATTATTCTTCTTCGTTTTTTTCAATGCTCTTCGTTTTGAATGCTGCGACTGACTGATACTTTGTAACTGTTGTCTTTTACTTTTATATCCCGAACCACTCATGACTTGATCTATTTTTTCATCGGATTTCCTTTTTAAATTTGAAGTTGCTTCCTTAACACGATTTTTTAAGGATTCATTAAGCGGTCTTGTGTGTACCATGTCGGATAAAAGTCCTACACCAGCATTTAATGCTTCTTTACCAATAACTTTAGCCCCACTCGATAATAAAGGTAATACTGAACGGAATAGTCCACCTAAGAAGCTTCCTATACCGTGTCCACGTTGATGTGCTGCGCCCTTATAAATCACACCAACTCCGGAACCAGCTTGATGTGTATAGTAATGTTCATAAGGACAGATATTATTGTATTTTGGATACATTGTTATTTCCGTTTAAAGTGTAGTTTAACACAAGTCGTTCCAAATTGGAATGGTACGTTTTCTCCTGTGTTCGTTCTTATATCTACTTCTATCGTATCGAACTCTCTTCGCATAACAGATACATAATGTGGAGGTGAGAAGATATGCATTTTATTTGATCCATACGTATATTTAGCTGGATCCAATGGTATAATTCTTAATAATGAACACATAACATCACCAACCATCTGGGGTTCGATAATATCACAGTACACATATAACTGTGATGGTAAACCGAGATACAAATTAGCAGGAAATTTACTGACTCTTTTAGTAACCACATTAGTATTTGGATCAAATCCAAGTTGAAGACTTAACTTTGGTGAAAATTGTAAAGAAATAATTTTTTTATCTTCATTAGTGAGAGTGACATATTTCGATATCTTATCATAACGTAATCTAAAAGTTTCTCTCGAGTTACATGCCGTTAAAACGTCTTCAATGTTTTCGTAACTGGATGCTGGTATATGAGTTTTGTATGTTACTACCGACTCATTGTCTTCATCACCTGGAACTTGCTTTCTTTTGGTAATGTACATTAAATTTTCATGATCTTGAACAGTAAACATGGTACAGGGATATTGAAACTCTACTATGCCCACATACCATTCTCCTTCTAATTTAATCGACTTCGGTAATTTTGTACAGAAGTTAGTGGTTCTGTTTTCAGGAAAATATGACATTGAACTGTTACTTGGTAACGTTAAATAAAAACTGTCACTAGTCATATTTTCTCGATACTTGAAGCTAATATCCAACTATTAAACTTATTCGGATAACCTTTCCATTTGACCAACAATTCCTTTCTGAGACCAGAGTATCGAGTACGCAGTATTTTATCTATTTTATACTTCGAAGAGGAATCATGACTAACCTTTTGCAATTCTTTTTCATAGAAAGTTCCAGTAATCGTTTCATTTTGTAAATCTTTAAGGGTGTATACCACCCAAGGTGACCTATCTATAATCGATGTAATAACAAAGATTTCATCACTCCAATTAGTTTCATAACCTTTTTGGAATATGTGTTTATATTTTGTGATTCTAACGTAATCACCAATACTAAATTTTGGTTTGAATGTTTTAGATAATTTTGTACTATCACTATACAAATTACGCCACACAGTCATAATATTACTTGAATTAACATCACAAGGTCTCATTTTTATACTTCTATGAAAACTGTGATTATAGGAATATAGCAAATTGTCTAAGATATCAATGTAACGATAAGTATTATTATGTGTGAAGTAGCGCCACATTTTCGTCTTCAAAGTTCTTTGGAATCTTTCGACTATACTTGCTTTAATATCAGGGTTATTAGTTGTGTAATAATTTATGTTATAAGTTTTTAAAAACATTTGAACATCTTTCGAAATAAACTCAGTCCCTTTGTCTGATTGCAAATGTGTGGGAGTCACCTTTGCTTCAGATAATATACTTGCAAGACATTTTTTCACTGTAACAGAATTTTTCTTTCTCATTGCTCTTGCATACGCATATTTACTGAATACATCAATGATACACAAAATGTAATTAAAACCATCATTATATTCACTATAAGATCGCATATCACTTAAATCGACTTGCCAAAGTTCATTAAAATTAGATAAAATGTATTTGTTTCTAGGAAATCGTCGTTGGACAGGTTTATGTAGAGTGTAAGTTTCTTGAGATTCTAACCAGTTTTTTACTTCCTTTCTTGTCATTCGATTTTTCATAGCATCTGTTAATTGATTTAAACTTCCATAACCAGCAGGATGAGAGATGTCATAGTAAATATCGTTAATTTCTAATACGGAGTCCATTTCTGCCAATCTATTTTCTTTTTGACTTTTTCTTTACTTGTTATGGCGCTTGAAGGTGGTGTAGAATATTCGAAATCTTTTTCTAAGTTAGATTCAAATCGTCTACCAAAATTCGGAGTACTAGAGATATCATTGATGTAAGTTGCTCTTCTTGGATTACCGATGTAAGTCAAAGGTACTCTTAATTCCTTTAATGCTCTAGAAAATTCTGACCACCCGTTTGGTGAAGTGTTTTTCAACGGTCTTATAACATCACTGAGTAAATCAACTATGTTGCTCTTATAAATTTCCTTGTTGTCGATGTAAACTGTTCCTTTATGATCCCAATAAATTTTTTGTTTATTTTTTAATAATAAATCTATTAAGAGCTCACCTTTTGTTTTGTATGTCTTGGGTAAAAGGTTTATTAAAAGCCTTTTAGAATAATTAATTTCGTTGTCTTCAGCGTTGGGTTCGACTATCTTCGAGGTGTCTTGTGTTGCTTCTGGAGGATGATCCTCACGACTATCTTTTTTTATAATTTCTGTTTCATTAAACGATATTATGGGTATTTCTAAAGGCTTTCGATCTTTACCAATAAAATACAAATATCTTTGTAGTGTTTGTAAATATAAGGACCATTTTTCTCGATCATCTATTTTCTTTTTTAAAACTTGATTCATTTCTTCGTCGAGTCGTGATAAATTGTTCACGTTTCTGTCTGTGTTATCATTTTTTAACTTTTCTATTATTTCAGGTTCAATTAATATCATTTTTTTTGTATTCTCCATAGTGGTTATTTGGTGACTGATCCGAATAATGCACTCAATACGGCTCCCAAGATAATCGGTAAAAATGCGCCACCTTTTTGTATGATAATATTTTTTCTCGTTCTATTTGCTCCTTTTGAAATAAGCTTTCTTAAAATATGTTTATATTTTTCTAGTTTGTGTTTTTCTTTTGTAGGAATTGATATTTTTCCTTGAAGAACGTTGTAAATGCACTCACAAATGCAATGTATTTCTTCTTGGTTACAAGATTTTAATAATGCCTTTCGAAACTTTGGTTTAAGCACATGTAATGCTTTTAAAAAGTTTGTATGCGTAGTAAAGTGGTGCCTATGGTTAGTCATGGTAAATTCAACTTTCAATTGTTCAAAAGATATAACAATGATTTGAGCGTAAACATTACGAATTGGTGCCTATGGTTTAACATCAAATGAAATCGTATAAATATGTATTTTTTCTTTACATGTGGGATTGATTATGAGGTGTTTATGTTTTATGTTTTATTTACTAACTATTAAAATTTTTGGTCATACTTCTTTATCACTTGGGACAGAGTAGACGTTTTTTTATGATTAATAATCATGTATCATTTTGAACACCCATTCACCGCAATTGTTGCTGGTCCAAGTGGTTGCGGTAAATCGATCTTTGTGTGTGAATTCCTAAAAAATATAAATCAACTATGTAATACAGAGTTTAAAAATGTCTTGTGGTGCTATGATGAAATGCAACCTTTGTACAACCTAAGTGGTGTTACTTATTATCAGGGAATTCCTGACTTAAGCATGTTCGATGGCAAGGATCCTCAACTTATAATAATTGATGATCTGATGAGAGAGTGTGATGGTCGGGTAGTTGATATCTTTACTAAGGGAAGTCACCACCGAAATTTAAGTGTATTTTACATAACTCAAAATTTGTTTCATCAGGGTAAAGGACAGCGTGATATTTCCTTGAATTCTAGTTACATAATATATTTCAAAAATCCTCGAGATAGGACACAAATTCGTTTTTTAGGTCGTCAAATTGCACCTGAGAACTCAAAACTGGTTGAAGAGGCTTATAGAGATGCCACTAATAAACCACATGGTTATTTAATGATTGATCTCAAACAAAACACTGATGACGTATATCGGTTCAAAACAAATATATTTCCGAATGAGTATACCATTTGTTATGTATCTAAGAAGGGGTATAAATACAGTAGTAGCCAACATGAAAGCTTCATTCCATAATTATGAAACCAAGAGTTACTACGCATACAAACTTTTTAAAAGCATTACATGTGCTTAAACCAAAGTTTCGAAAGGCATTATTAAAATCTTGTAACCAAGAAGAAATACATTGCATTTGTGAGTGCATTTACAACGTTCTTCAAGGAAAAATATCAATTCCTACAAAAGAAAAACACAAACTAGAAAAATATAAACATATTTTAAGAAAGCTTATTTCAAAAGGAGCAAATACACTCGGCGTCAAAAAAATCGCACCTCTTAGAAAATCACTTTCAAATGTCATTTACTCTTGATATGCACATGCAGTCGCATTAATTATGATTTTATTTACAAGGTTACTTAATTAACTTAATAAAAAACATTACTTTTCATTATCAAATAAAACCTAATGCAACAAATAAAGTGTCACAAAAATTCGATGCAAATTTTGCTACCCGTGAGAGTTGCTAGTTGCGCTTCCTTTGTGGGTATAAAACGGTCAACACGGGTTCAATGTGGGTCATTCGCTATTCAACCGTTGAAGAGGACACACGCACAGATTTTGATGGATACCACAGCTGATAAAGCCGCTCAAGTGGTTGCACTACTGCAATCAGGGGTGCGGCAGTGTGATGTCGCCCGGCAACTGAACCTGAGCCGTTATTCCGTTCGAAGAGTGTACCAGCGCTTCATAGAGACCGGTGGCTATATCCGCAGACACGGTTCGGGTAGACGTCGCTGCACTTCGGAAAGAGACGACCGGTTCGTTGTGTCGAACTCTTTGAGAAATCGTTTCTCCAACGCTGTTGAGTTGCAACAGCAGCTCCAGGCAGTTCGCAGACGCACCGTAAGCGTATCTACGGTTAGAAGAAGATTGAAGGAGAAGAAGATAGCGGCCCACAGAGCTGCTACGGGTCCAAAATTGACTGCAGCGCATCGGCGAGCCCGCTTGCAGTTTGCTCGTGACCACGTCGATTGGACCCTTGAGCAGTGGAGAGCTGTTCTCTTCTCAGACGAGACGCGAGTGTGTCTTTTCTGCAACGACCGACGGAGAAGAGTATACCGGAGGCAGGGTGAACGTTTCGCCCAAGCCTGCATCCAGGAGACGGTGGAATATGGTGGCGGATCCTGCATGTTCTGGGGCGGTATGTCTGCTGCCGGCAAAACCGACCTTGTCTGCGTCTCCCGGACTGGAGGTGCTCGCGGACAAGGGTCGCTGACTGCTCGCCGCTATGTCACTGAGGTCCTGGAAGTGCATGTGGTCCCCTTTGCCGAATCTTTTGGCGAGGGGTTCACATTAATGCACGACAACGCTCGCGCTCACACTGCAGGCATCGTGAGCGACTTCTTGCAGAGGTCCCAAATCTCTGTGATGCAGTGGCCAGCGCGAAGTCCGGATCTGAATCCTATAGAGCACCTCTGGGACCATCTTAAACGTAAGGTTCGATCTCGGGATCCAGCTCCTTCGACTCTACAGGAGCTCCAAGACGCGGTTATTGAAGAATGGGGGCTTATCCCTCAAGAAGAGCTCCTGAAGTTGGTGAGGTCCATGAGGGACCGTATGGAAGCCGTGATCAGGGCAAGGGGGGGTAACACTAGATTTTAAGTTAATTTTAAGACACTTTTTGTACATTTTTCTTTGTAAATTATCTGTTGTTAATTAGGACTTAATTAAGGATTTTTATTATTTTATTAATTTTAATGTTGTTTGTATAATTATAATTAAACAGAAAGTTAAATTTAATTGTTTTTTGATACTCCTTTTTGTTACCTTTCTAATGATACCCAACACTATCCTCTACATAAGGTTTAAGAATTTTTAAAGATGATTTTTAAAAGGTGCGATTTTTTTGACGCCGAGTGTAGAACGAGAAAAAATATTATCATACAAAAAGGTGGCGCATTTTTACCGATTATCTTGGGAGCCGTATTGAGTGCATTATTCGGATCAGTCACCAAATAACCACTATGGAGAATACAAAAAAAATGATATTAATTGAACCTGAAATAATAGAAAAGTTAAAAAATGATAACACAGACAGAAACGTGAACAATTTATCACGACTCGACGAAGAAATGAATCAAGTTTTAAAAAAGAAAATAGATGATCGAGAAAAATGGTCCTTATATTTACAAACACTACAAAGATATTTGTATTTTATTGGTAAAGATCGAAAGCCTTTAGAAATACCCATAATATCGTTTAATGAAACAGAAATTATAAAAAAAGATAGTCGTGAGGATCATCCTCCAGAAGCAACACAAGACACCTCGAAGATAGTCGAACCCAACGCTGAAGACAACGAAATTAATTATTCTAAAAGGCTTTTAATAAACCTTTTACCCAAGACATACAAAACAAAAGGTGAGCTCTTAATAGATTTATTATTAAAAAATAAACAAAAAATTTATTGGGATCATAAAGGAACAGTTTACATCGACAACAAGGAAATTTATAAGAGCAACATAGTTGATTTACTCAGTGATGTTATAAGACCGTTGAAAAACACTTCACCAAACGGGTGGTCAGAATTTTCTAGAGCATTAAAGGAATTAAGAGTACCTTTGACTTACATCGGTAATCCAAGAAGAGCAACTTACATCAATGATATCTCTAGTACTCCGAATTTTGGTAGACGATTTGAATCTAACTTAGAAAAAGATTTCGAATATTCTACACCACCTTCAAGCGCCATAACAAGTAAAGAAAAAGTCAAAAAGAAAATAGATTGGCAGAAATGGACTCCGTATTAGAAATTAACGATATTTACTATGACATCTCTCATCCTGCTGGTTATGGAAGTTTAAATCAATTAACAGATGCTATGAAAAATCGAATGACAAGAAAGGAAGTAAAAAACTGGTTAGAATCTCAAGAAACTTACACTCTACATAAACCTGTCCAACGACGATTTCCTAGAAACAAATACATTTTATCTAATTTTAATGAACTTTGGCAAGTCGATTTAAGTGATATGCGATCTTATAGTGAATATAATGATGGTTTTAATTACATTTTGTGTATCATTGATGTATTCAGTAAATATGCGTATGCAAGAGCAATGAGAAAGAAAAATTCTGTTACAGTGAAAAAATGTCTTGCAAGTATATTATCTGAAGCAAAGGTGACTCCCACACATTTGCAATCAGACAAAGGGACTGAGTTTATTTCGAAAGATGTTCAAATGTTTTTAAAAACTTATAACATAAATTATTACACAACTAATAACCCTGATATTAAAGCAAGTATAGTCGAAAGATTCCAAAGAACTTTGAAGACGAAAATGTGGCGCTACTTCACACATAATAATACTTATCGTTACATTGATATCTTAGACAATTTGCTATATTCCTATAATCACAGTTTTCATAGAAGTATAAAAATGAGACCTTGTGATGTTAATTCAAGTAATATTATGACTGTGTGGCGTAATTTGTATAGTGATAGTACAAAATTATCTAAAACATTCAAACCAAAATTTAGTATTGGTGATTACGTTAGAATCACAAAATATAAACACATATTCCAAAAAGGTTATGAAACTAATTGGAGTGATGAAATCTTTGTTATTACATCGATTATAGATAGGTCACCTTGGGTGGTATACACCCTTAAAGATTTACAAAATGAAACGATTACTGGAACTTTCTATGAAAAAGAATTGCAAAAGGTTAGTCATGATTCCTCTTCGAAGTATAAAATAGATAAAATACTGCGTACTCGATACTCTGGTCTCAGAAAGGAATTGTTGGTCAAATGGAAAGGTTATCCGAATAAGTTTAATAGTTGGATATTAGCTTCAAGTATCGAGAAAATATGACTAGTGACAGTTTTTATTTAACGTTACCAAGTAACAGTTCAATGTCATATTTTCCTGAAAACAGAACCACTAACTTCTGTACAAAATTACCGAAGTCGATTAAATTAGAAGGAGAATGGTATGTGGGCATAGTAGAGTTTCAATATCCCTGTACCATGTTTACTGTTCAAGATCATGAAAATTTAATGTACATTACCAAAAGAAAGCAAGTTCCAGGTGATGAAGACAATGAGTCGGTAGTAACATACAAAACTCATATACCAGCATCCAGTTACGAAAACATTGAAGACGTTTTAACGGCATGTAACTCGAGAGAAACTTTTAGATTACGTTATGATAAGATATCGAAATATGTCACTCTCACTAATGAAGATAAAAAAATTATTTCTTTACAATTTTCACCAAAGTTAAGTCTTCAACTTGGATTTGATCCAAATACTAATGTGGTTACTAAAAGAGTCAGTAAATTTCCTGCTAATTTGTATCTCGGTTTACCATCACAGTTATATGTGTACTGTGATATTATCGAACCCCAGATGGTTGGTGATGTTATGTGTTCATTATTAAGAATTATACCATTGGATCCAGCTAAATATACGTATGGATCAAATAAAATGCATATCTTCTCACCTCCACATTATGTATCTGTTATGCGAAGAGAGTTCGATACGATAGAAGTAGATATAAGAACGAACACAGGAGAAAACGTACCATTCCAATTTGGAACGACTTGTGTTAAACTACACTTTAAACGGAAATAACAATGTATCCAAAATACAATAATATCTGTCCTTATGAACATTACTATACACATCAAGCTGGTTCCGGAGTTGGTGTGATTTATAAGGGCGCAGCACATCAACGTGGACACGGTATAGGAAGCTTCTTAGGTGGACTATTCCGTTCAGTATTACCTTTATTATCGAGTGGGGCTAAAGTTATTGGTAAAGAAGCATTAAATGCTGGTGTAGGACTTTTATCCGACATGGTACACACAAGACCGCTTAATGAATCCTTAAAAAATCGTGTTAAGGAAGCAACTTCAAATTTAAAAAGGAAATCCGATGAAAAAATAGATCAAGTCATGAGTGGTTCGGGATATAAAAGTAAAAGACAACAGTTACAAAGTATCAGTCAGTCGCAGCATTCAAAACGAAGAGCATTGAAAAAAACGAAGAAGAATAATAATTTAAAAATTAACGACATATTTTCAGAGTGTTAAAAAATATATTTAAAATAATGTCTTTTTTGCATAATCGTTCATGTGAATGTGTTAAGTCCGAGTTGGATTTATTTGCATTACCATCAACTCAAACTAGTATCGAAAGCGGTCAGTGGGTTCACTACAAACCAATTTCATCGCTCAGTGATGATGGACCAATCGAATTTCAGATTCCTGGAAGTGGTGATGACTACATAGATTTATCACACACTTTGATACACATAAAAGCAAAAATTCTAAATCAGGATTTAACACCTCTGACAGCAACAACTACTGTGGCTCCGGTTAATAATTGGTTACACTCACTCTTTAGCCAGTTAGATGTTTATTTGAATCAAAAACTGATAACACCTCCGAATAATACTTATGGTTATCGAGCTTACATTGAAACACTACTAAATTATGCACCATCAGCAAAACAATCACACCTAACATGTGGACTCTGGTATGAAGACACAACAGGAAAAATGAATTCAACTGATGAGTCAAATAAAGGATTCACTATTAGACAAAAATTGGTAAAGGAGAGTAAGGAGGTCGAAATGATAGGACATTTACATGGAGACATATTCAACCAAGAAAAGTTTTTGATTAATGGTGTTGAAATGTGTGTAAAATTAGTACGTTCTCGAGATACATTTAATTTATTGTGTTCCTCTGATGATGTAAAATTAAAAGTTTCCATTATTGATGCTACACTTATGATTCGAAAAGCTCGTGTAAACCCTACTGTTTTGCTTGCCCATCAAAAGGTTTTATTATCAACCTCAGCTAAATATCCTATTACTAGGGCTGAAGTAAAAGTTCTAACCATTCCAGCAGGTATTCAGGGAAAAACTCTTGATAATATTTTCCTCGGTCAAGTACCAAAAAGATGTATAGTAGGATTTGTAGATAATACAGCGTTTAATGGGTGTCTTACAAAAAATCCTTTTGATTTCAATCATTATGGTATTAGTTCTTTTTGCTTATACATCGACGGAACACAGATTCCTTCCAAAGCTCTACAACCTGTTTTTAGCAACAACTTGTTTACATCAACTTATCATACTTTGTTCTCTGGAACAGGAATTCATTTCCTAAATGAGGGTAACGGTATTTCTAGAGCTGATTACGCTAATGGATACTGCTTGATGGCGTTTGACTTAACTCCAGATTTATCAGCCAATTCAACAGCTCATTGGAATCTTATCCGACATGGAAGTGTTCGGTTAGAAGTTAGATTTGAGGCAGCTCTAACACAAACTGTTAATTGTATTGTTTATGCCGAGTTTGATAACATTATAGAAATAGATAAAAATAGGAACATAAGTGTAGATTTTAGTAGTTAAGTTTTAATTGTGTATGAAGACACATGTTTTATATTATTATGAATACCCTAGAAATAACAAAATGTTTGAAAAAAGTATGTCATTCACTGGAGTTCAATGTTTACGCAGCTAATCGCATTCCTATACATGTTACACCACCTTTCTACATGATTAGTAATCTTGATCCTGATACTAGACCTGGTTCACATTGGATAGCATTATGTATCAACAATAAAGGAGTTGGCGAATACTTTGATACTTTTGGTCGTAAACCTGAAAGTTATCATTTATCATTTTTAAGAAAAAATACCAATAGATGGATTTATAATCATAAAGTTATTCAAAGTGTATTTTCATCTGTTTGTGGTGAATATTGTTTACTTTATTTGTATTTTAAAGTTAGAGATATGGGTTTGACAGATTTTATTGATATGTTTACTGATGATACTATTCAAAATGATGTAATGCTAAAGCAAATGTTTAAGACTTTCATAACATAGGTAAGCTAAATTTGTAAGTAAAAAAAAAAAAATTGAAATAAAACTGTACATAACAAAATGTTTTGCATATTACTTGATTCCCCTACCTCAGAAAAACCTAGAGGAGTAATAAAGAAAAAAACCAAAGAAATATAATGTTGAATAAATTTATTCGTAATTAAGATATAACATCAAGAAAGAGCTTAGTTTATCCATCGCCTTAGTAGTGAGGATTCCAGGTGAAGTTATGCCTTTGATCTTACTTTTCATCTCCTAACATCAGGTGAGATGAAGACAAAGCGCTTTCCTGAAGAATCAATAAAATACAATCGCATAGTTGTTAAGGTGATTAAGACCGAGGTGTCATTTATTAGTAAATCAACTGAACAAAAGTGCAGTGGCAACGGTACGTCATTAGATAATGATGTGCATCGGGAATGGTGATTAAGACCGAGGAGTCATTAACGATTCATTAGTAAATGAACTGAGAGCTGCCGCTCGAAAATTGTATCTCGGAAACGGTTAAAGATATCGCTCTGGGACCCAGCGCAATCGATTCAAATGGGGGGGGGTTTTTCATTTTTTTTTTTTTTTTTTTTTTTTTTTTTTTTTTTTTTTTTTTTTAGTTTTGGAAACGACTTGAACTAGCCCAGCGGGGGTCAGAACCAGACCAGTTTTGAGTGTGCCAGAACTCTCAAAACCCTACTACTAATATTACATGAAAAAAATCTATCACACGTGTGGTTTTAAAAACAATCACTAATTTAGAGACAAAACTCAAAAATTTTATTTGAAATAAGTGAAATAAAAGTGAAAATATTATTTAAACCACATTTTTAATAATATAAAAGTCACAAGCTTAATAATAAGTACCTATTACTTACTTAATTGAGTTATCATATATATTTTTTTTAATTTTGAATATTTTTTTCTTTGTTTTAATCTCAGAAGATGTGGACGTTTAATATAAAAAATATGTACTTTTCTATTTCTGAGGAACACAATCTGCATCACTTTTTCGTTGTCATGATTTAGTACATGACAAAATGGCTGAAATGCGTTCAGAAACACCACATGTTACAATACATGTAGTTAAAACTGTTTTAACGGGACCTAACACGATTATTTTTGTAAGTAAGTACATCTACTTACTGCTTGACGTTTCGGCCGCAATGCTGCGGCCGTAGACACAAGCGAACTCACATGGAATCACTCACAGTGAAATACATGTGGTGTTTTTAAAATCATCAGAAATCCGCGTCTACTATTTTTACTGTACAGAATGGTGTTATGTGTGATTTTTGCATGAATCTATAGGTATTCTATAGATTCATGCAAAACGGTCGGTCGGTCTACAGATAACGATACCGGTACTAACTCAATTCTGATAAAAATGTAACATGTGGGGTTTTAGAAATCACCGATTCGTTCAACTAGGAGCTCAAAAAAGTGCCTTCGCGCATTTTATGAAAATTTTTCTCTGCAACTTTGGGTTTCATTAAAAAGTTAGGCAAAATTTACCAAAAACGACGCCGCTACGAACTATGCCAGCTATTCTACACTATTCAATAAGTCAAAACTGTTTATGTATTATTGTTTCTGAGATCAAGAACGCCAAAATTGGCCATTATACGCAAAAATCACAGTCGAGATGTAATAGGTCTCTTAACATGCCTTCCCAATAGTAAGCAGGACTTATATAGTCCTCTTTAATTTGTTGATCGAAAGTTTTAATTAGCAACCGCAAATCGCAACAGTCGGTGCACCATCGACCTTCTCACTACATTAATTAAGTAAGTCATTCTAGTTTACTAAAAATATGGACAACGAATAGAATTTAACAAAAAGTGGTTAAATATGAAGTCAAAGAGAACAATCAAGTCATGATAGTTTATGTTTTTTGCGTAAATAACGCTCAATCGTACTTGATAATATACTAAAACGTTGAAAAAAATTACCTACTTTTTCCCATTTGAGGTAGTAATTTTTTAAACGTTTTAATATCCTCAAAATCAAATCAAGTAAGCAGGTATGTACAATTCTAATATTTATAAAATATCCTTAGGAAACGCGTCCAAATCAGAAGCAAGTTTATTGTTATTTATTATTAATCGCCTTTAATTATCTAATTTACATGGAAAGGTCTCAAAATAGCTGGTCAGGTTTATCTAACACCATGCCTAAACGGCTTACGTAGCAAACATCATGAAAGTAAGCAGTAAGCACATATTTATAACACTGTCCTTTACACGTGTAGGAACACTATTTGTGTATTCAACAGGAATTCATTTCTGCAAAGCGAATCTTATCCTTGGACCTATTTATAGACATAATGATATCTTCACATATACACACACACACAAAATATCATTGGGTTTATGTGAAGCGAACTGTATTCAATCTCTACAAGTGAGGAAGGAGCAATATTTTACATATTTTTTTGTAATATTACAAGGAGGAAGCATTTAGCCTTCTTGGAAATTTGAAAGATGGAAACAAACTTTACCCGGAATCCTGAACAAAAGTGGATCTGGAAATCATATAACTACATGAAGCTAGCTTACGACTATACATTGTTGTTATGGCAACGGATTTAGATAAAATGGCGGTAGTCAGGTCAGCAGGCCTGAACAAGCTATACCACAACAGAACAATACAATATTGCCTTGCACTGGGGACACTGGGGTACCCGTTAGCTCTGGGTCTGTGCACGATACCAGAGAGCTGAGTGTAAGTTTGTAAATGTGCAAACGTTACTATCGCGATTGTGTTAAGAGTTTTGATTCCCGGTCTTATTTACTTAGCATTAAGATCTATCTGTCAAAACTTAACTCAAACGCAATAGTAACGTTAGCACATTTACAAACTTACACTCGGCGTTCAGAGAGCTGAATGAGTGTAAGTTTGTAAATGTGCAAACGTTACTATCGCGTTTGTGTAAAGAGTTTTGATTCTCGGTCTTATTTACTTAGCATTAAGATCTATCTGTCAAAACTTAACTCAAACGCGATAGTAACGTTTGCACATTTACAAACTTACACTCAGCTCTCTGAGGTAAAATGTTAACTAAACATTTTATTACTATACGCCGCCGCCAGCCCAATTCGATAAATTACAGAATGTTTGTAAACAAGTAATTTACAATTCCTTGTGCACACATCTATTTGTCATCTATTTGTTTACAAAGACGTTCTTCGTCGAATTGGGCCGTTATGTAAGCTTCCTTTAAATTTTAACATGACAATACAGTTCTTGCTATTTAGTAAATAGGGTGTCTTTTAAAGTAGCTATCTAACACAGACCACTTAGCTATCTAAATATACTATTGCTACAACAGTATTCTTAAATACAGTGTAATAAATATCCAATAACTTTATGTAAACGTCATAAAATCACATAGTATTTTGAATTAACAGCTAGTAGGTTGTTCAAAACATGTCACTTAGGGCACACGCAGTAACACGGCTATAATGAATCGAAGTAATCAGGTCAGCGTTCGCGGCGAGAGCCCATGGGAAATAACAGCCTGTGCGGACGATCCGACGACATCGCACAAAAGCGGTAACTCAGCTGGTTAACGAAAGCGGAGGATATTAAGTCAGTGTAGTGTGATAAAGAGACTGTGGAACGAATGAAGATTGAGAAAGGTATGCTTAGAAGGTTTGATTATTTAGAGATGGCATTGGGCCAATGTGTTAAGTTCGTGGATCCATCTTCTTATGTGTATTGTTCATGTAGGAAGGCATAACGCATATAGCAGTGTGATGTTTATAGGACGATAATGTTAATGATCACATATTAAGATATACAAGTAGGTACCATTAATTGAATATTGTTGTGGATATAACAAGCTTACGCATGGAGAAATTCGCCCAAAGAGCCTGAGACTAATTCGATCTGTCGCACTCAAAGCACAAACTCCCGACGGAATCAGATATTTACCTTTTTACGGGATGAAAAGTATTTCGAAATTATTGGGCTCATTATGTCCATGAAACTGAGCATGAACGTAGTCGATATTGCGTTAAATAAAATTAAATAATTATGCTTTTCTCGTCGCTAATTTAGTAAATGTCATTCTGCTTAAAATTATGCCTCATTCGGTTTAATAAATTATTATTAATCATTTTATTATATAAATTATTAATCATATTATATTATATATATAAGTAGGTACCTACTATCAATCAAATCCTTAGATAAGACAGCGCACAATATTTTCTGATGAACTATCAATTGAAAGAGATTATGATAGCGAAGCAAAAGTTAATTATCTAGCGAATGGCTTGTCAGGGCGAATGGCTGGTGGGTGACTAACCTTTACACTGACGAACAGGAAACATTTTCAATTATTATTCATCACTGTGCACATACCTGAAACAAAAAAGTTAAGAATTATTGAATGTAATGTAAGTACTTAATACAACATTCCATCAAACGTCTTATTCATCAATTTGTAAACTCCAATGCAAACGCAAGAGGGAGGGGTGTGTGTAAAAAGTTAATATAAATAGTTTATTTTCGGAAAAACAAGTACAAAGCCTACCATCCTAACACACTGCTATTGCTACAGTATACTCTTACGTAACATTCACCATGCATGCTTGTCGGTTAAAGTTAAAGGTGGTGAAAACGGAAAAATTGGCTATTCCCTATTAAGTAGCTGTTATTCAAAATATTACAATGTGATAGGGGTGGTACTTCCAACCCGTAAAGGCTAGGTACTACATCTAAATTCATCGACAAAAAAAATAATATAAGGGTTCTTCCCCCTCCCCCTATAATTTATGACCATTTTTACTTTATGCAATATCAAAGGTTTCATACGTCGGAGAAACATGAAAAAAATGGGGAACGGTAGCTAATGACACTGGCTAACTAATAAATTACTTTGTTTCGTATGTTTGAGATTATTTTGATGAGAAAAAAACCATTACTTAATTATTTTGTGATTTGAAATCACTTTTTTATAAGTCCATATTATTTTTTTGTCGATGAATTTAGATGTAGTACTTAGCCTTAACAGGTTAGAAGTGCCACCCCTATCACAATGTATATACTAGATCCAAATTCGATAAAGAATGTTTATAATCAAATCACTCACAATTCTTTGTGCAGACATCTAAAGTGACACTCGATTTTTATTGTTTCATGAATCATGAGAGAAAGACAACATTTTTAGTAGTTTTCTCGTTAATCACTCACAAGAAATAGTAAAACTCCGAGCGTCACTAGATATGAGCACAGACCAAATACACACCAAAGTCAAAAGCACTATCTTGTTCTATGTTAGTAGAGTATAATAATAAATATCGCAATGGATAACCTATGGCCCTCGATAAACATGAGGCGTATGCGTATCGTTTTTGTGCCGCCGCTAGTTGCCGATATTTAATTAAGTGGTGAACAAATAAATGTATGAACATCAGACTTATTGCAGAATACACAATAAGTAGGTATAGGTATGTAATTTTATTAATAACTAGCGGCCGATCGCGGTTTCACCCGCGTGGTTCCCGTTCACGTGGCAATATCGGGATAAAAGTATCCTATGTGTTAATCCAGGTTATAAACTATCGGTATGCCGAATTTCATCCAAATCCATTCAGTAGTTTTTATGTGAAAGTGTAACAAACATCCATCCATATTTACAAACTTTCGGTTTATTAAACAGTCCTCTACCATAGTCCACTTTTCACCAAATAGCGACTGCACATGTGCTCAGCGTGACAAGTGGTGAGCTCATCGCCGCTCTATGCTGTTGTATGTGCAGTCTTTAGTCCGTTAGTCGCCTTTTACGACACCCAAGGGAAGACAGGGGGTGGTAGTATTTTTTCACTGCTTACGCAACACGGTTAGTCGCTAGTTTGATTATTTTAAAAATAGTTTTTAATAAGCAAACTAGAGAAGCAATCTATCACGGACTCCGTCGCTTTACCAGTCTAAATGTCAAAATCCCTTGCACAACGCGTCGTCTATTTGGTACGGGCACGTATCCGGGCGAACGATGCGCTTCATACGAAAATTCTGCAAACTGGTAAAGCGACGGTGACCCCCATAGTACTTCTACTTGAAATCGATTGCGATTGCGATGGATGTTGAAGTTAGACAATTAGCCCCCTGATTTTTCGTGGTTTTGGACACACGCCTGCAGGTCAATGTATCCATAAGTGTCAAATTACTCCAATCGATAATTTTATTGATCTCTTACACACTAGTGAGAAAGTTTGATAATTTGTGGTAGGTTCAATTAGTGCTGTGTCGTATGTACTTAACAACATCAACGAATGAAACAAAAGCATCAATGTAGCCAAAAGTGTCAAATTTCTCCAATCGATAATTAATTGATCCCTTACACACTTGTGAGAAAGTTTGATAATAATTTGTGGTAGGTTCAAGTGCTGTGCCGTATGTACCTAACAACATCAACAAATGAAACAAAAGTATCAATGTATCCAAAAGTGTCAAATTTCTTCAATCGATAATTAATTTATCCCTTACACACTAATGAGAAAGTTTGATAATTGTAGTAGGTAGGTTCAAGCACATAAATAATATACAATTTCAAGTGCTGTGCCGTATGTACCTAACAACAGCAACAAATGAAACAAAAGTATTTTGGCATATTTTCGTACTACATGTAGACAATAATGATCATTATTTGATTTTGATAGGTAGGTATACAAATATGGCTATCGTCAGGTAAAAGCTAGGTAGTTTATAGGACCGCAAGAAAAGACCGCTAATAGAAAAATGTTTTTATAGTATCTAAGAATACCTAGATTATAAATAGTTGATAATATAAATTACAGATAAGTACTATAAAAAATACATACTTACAATTTACATACTGTTATGAAGTCAAGTCACTTCATTAAATTTTTTGTGTATACACTTGTAAAAGTAGGATTAAGTGACACTACTCGTATTGTTAGCTATAAGACCCGCTTTTACTGTAGGTACTTACCTTATTCCTTACACAATAAAACTTACTTACTAGATTTTTTGTCAACTGACCTCCAAGCTTCATTATGAAGTATTGAAGATATGGGTGCCACCCAATGATGATGATAACAATAATAATATATCAATGTAGCTTAGATTACGACGTACGATTTGTTATATAGAAACACAAAATATGTGCACGTTTAATAATAATTAGTTTTTATTATAAGTAGTTTTCTTACAAAATGTAGACAATTTATGACGTGTTCTACTTTTCTGTTTGTTTATTCACCTGTCAGCTGGTTTATGTTAACACCAATAAATACATGTAAATACAACTAAATAAACAAACGAAGACAAAAGTTAGCGTTTTTCATTATTCGAATTGTATGTTATCTGTTATTCAACATAAAGGAATTCTTATACTGCGGAAATTCTTATCTTAGTAGAAGATTATCTTAATAACGGTTAAGAAAGTGAGTAAGTACATTTGTAAATAAATTCATAACTATAAAATCTTAAGAGTAGTAGATCATTTTATACATTAGACAATTAGACATGCTGTAAATTGAACACTGTACCATTGCTCTTACAATAAGAGACACTAATTAATTTAATGTTATAATCATTTAAAAATATATATGCAGAGAACATCTGCTTATATGGTGTTGAAAAATAATGTGATTTCGCAACACTAAAGACATACGTTATCAGAGGTTATAATAATATTATCTTGCCATGATAGAAATATTTTTTTTGGCAAACACTTAATTAATCGGGTCTCTATCAGAATACCCACGTTGTAACTGTTATCGCAGCGTGACTTGGCAAGTTTAAGTTCTAAGTAAGTATATTATGGCCATTACATTACTGTTTTACCTATGTAGTATGAATGAATAGTTCACATGACGCACCTAAAGATACTAGTGGATATAGCGACCTCATTACTACATGATACAGTTATTTAATATCACTATGTATGCTTAGTGAGCATTACCTGATACCAAATCAATTATAATAATGACATACCTACTGCGTTGATAAGTAAAAAAATAAAGACTAAGTAAGTAGTATCACGCTTAATTTTATTACGAGACTGATTTATTATAATGGCGTTCAACTATTACATACAAGTTTATAAAAAAGAACTCTAAGAAATGTCACTGAAATAAAATGTAAACAGCTTAGCATGCCGAATTCGTTGAAAAATTTAAACGTACAAGTCGATCAATTGAAGCTATCATAAAGAACATTTCTGTCTCAAAGAAACGTCTTTGTATCATCATTTCAATTCGAAAAAAGGGAAAC
This sequence comes from Scoparia ambigualis, assembly GCA_963921215.1. Lineage (NCBI taxonomy): Eukaryota > Metazoa > Arthropoda > Insecta > Lepidoptera > Crambidae > Scoparia > Scoparia ambigualis. The sequence continues at coordinate 21,908,990 of OY992522.1, read as the reverse complement.
AGAGTTAACATCTAGACATATAAATCAGCAGACAGAGCTACTAAATTCTGATACGACCACCCAAAGCTCATGAAAATTTAATTTGCGACATATGTGCGACCGAGGACGCGTCTGTCGGCCAACTCCTCCTAAACAAGGAAAGTCGAGCTGCCCCGATATGGCAGCAGCGTGCAAACAGTATTCAACGCACGTAACGCCTACATACCAGTTTAATCTCCCTTGTTTCATTTTGAGGCCATAGCTACAAATAAATCCATCCTTATTAGTCCTACCGAGGTACAGAATGTATGGAACTGTCAACGAACCCCGCGGCCGCAATTGAATATGATAGATGGTCCCATTGTACCGCTCCAGCGAGAGATTGATGGTGCAATAATCTAGAAAGCATGTGTACCACTCGCTTTCTATGCAACGGAACAAAGAACCGCTCCGATCCGTGCAATTTGCACGATCATATTTCGTGACGCGCCCGACAACAAATTAGTATGTAACCGTAAATGCTAATTGAACTATATTTGAGAGGCATAAAAGCAATTTGGACACACTCAATGCATGTGACGAAAGCGAAAGCCACAGTAGGTAGGTATGCGTACGTAAACCGCACGACATGAAAACATTACTGGTAAGGTTTCCGAGAAAGCGCAGAATTGTTGCATAAAGTATTCAAAATTACAGAAAAACCGAAAGAAAGTCGTCCTGTGTTGCTTGCTAAGTATTGTTTAGTGAACTTTGTGTAATAATAAGTTTAGCATACACAGTAACGGGGTTTAGTCTTATCTCGGGGTGTTCTGCGGAGGTTTCGCTAACAGTGCTCTTTGACCCAATCGGATTTTTTGTGCCAAAAACCGAATTTACTTGAAGTCATTATTTTTTGCACGGTCGTTAAATCAGCCTTAAGTCGTGGATCACGCAAAGCAATAACTCCGAACGTGTATGTATTATATTCCCCATCCTAACATAACAAATGTAAATTGCCTTTTGTTTCCTTTTGTTTGACCAAGAAATATGTTGAGACAAACCTTTTTTTGTCATTGTGGCAGAATCCTATAAAGCTTTTGTGAAAAAGACCCTTCACGTTTAAAATGGATTCTCTTTGTTAGAACGGCTGTCATTTGTTGTGCCGCGTGACAAAAACTTAATTCGGGCACCGCAATAAATAAATAAATCTTTCCTACAATCACACCAATTATCTAGCCCAAGAGAAGCTTCGAAGAAACTCGTTAAATGGTTACTAGACAACGGATAAACATACTTAAAATACTTAAATACATACTTATTATACATAGAAAACACCCAGACCCGAGACAATTCAGAAAACAATAATTTCTAAATTGACCCGACCGGGGTTCGAACCCGGGACCTCAGAGATGGCGACACCATGAAAACCGGTGTACAAACCACTCGACCAAGGAGGTCGTCTTTAGGAGGCAATTAAAAGTTAATACTAATAAATAGTAGCAATAAATATTAAAACCTGTATAAGAGCCAAGACTCCAAAGGGCTATTATTTCTAGCGGCTCTGGGTGCACTGACCCAAAGGGAGCGGTCTCATTAGCGAATGCGTCATACGAACGATTTATAACGCTATTAAAATTTTAATTAGCGAAAGTTAATATTCAAATTTAGATTGTCAGAAAACAGGTTCTATTGCCAAGACATATCATTCTAATCGATACAATTTTGTGAGATAATGACAGGCAGTTTTAATGAACCAACTGACCTTTTGTGTTAATTATATTATTCAGTAAACAACTTAGTAAGTCTTAAAAGAATTTGGTTTGTCATTTATAAAAACTTTCGCTCGAAAAAGAAGCAGTAAACGAAGAACTTTTAATATTATTAATAGTTACTAGATACGCCAGATGTGCAAAGATCGAATGTCAAAATTCTTAATTAACGACTAAGGCCGTGGCAGTGCGTCAAAACAGGGCTTATCTTAACATTCATTGGAAGTCGGTCATCCGATACGGCAGTAGTTAAGGCCGCGACCCGAGACGCGCTATCGCATAATAGAACGTAAGAGTTCATTAGGGTCGGATTTCTACACAAACAATTGAATTCCGGGCAATTTGTAATGAGATGCTGTTGTCTTAACGTAATTCAATACGGTGGATAGTGCGGTTCGGTGTTCCCAAAACTTCCTTTACAAATCAATTTACTGCTGAACATGTAGTTAGAAGTGAACAATAAAACAAAGAACCAATGGTAGCTTCAAAAATTGCGGACAATTTGCAAATAACAAAACCGCGATTATTATAAAAATAAAACTTCTATTCCAAATATCCTTAAGTAATAATAATTAATAACCCATTCATGTGAATTAATTACGAGTAATGTAATGTAGCAATAGTTTTCTGTTAGTGATTCATAGCGATTAGGTGCATAACATACTGGGTAGTAATAATCAATATAAATGTACTAAAACACTGCGTTATCATCCATCGCACAGTATTAGCATTACCTTATCTATTCGGCCAACATTAAATGTGTCAGAGTGACTGCGTATATACATAATTTTGTTTGACTTTACAATGCTTTGTGAATTCTGCTATTCATATGTTTTATTGTACCTAATCGCTAGTTCATTGGCATTGACGCAAAAATGGTTGCTGTTCACTTTGTTCTATGATTATCAAAATATATCGGTTGAGTTGAGACTCCAAAATACTCTTTACCAAATCTAGAGTGTGTATTTCGAGATTTTTCTAAGTCTGAAGTTAGCTAAACAACAAAATGTTTTTTAAATTAGATACTGTTACCAGGTACAGCGAAAATTTCGTTAACCGTAACTTAACTGTTTCCAACAAGTGTTCTTTTCGTAACAAAAAAAAGAAACCCAACAGTTTTTCTTCCTTGATATAAAAAGTTATGGGTAGGTATGTTATAAAAACAATCCCAAGATTTCGTTGTCAACTTAAAGTTTCTGCCATTGCCATAACTCAAAAGTAAGCGAATAGGCGAATGTTTTACCTAACAAAGAAGTTTAAAGGACAAAGTTTCCGTCCCCTATTATTAGAATACGCAAAGAAAGAGCATTAAAACTTGGCCGTTTCTTTCGAAGTTTCTTTTCTACTTGCTCGGAAGCAGTTCCGCACAATATCGAACTAAACTCAGATTTATATCCGCTTACAACTTCTTTGACAACTGTCTGAGATGCTTTGTTTGATTGTGAAAGTTTCAAAGTCTTCATTTGCTGAATTATCTTTGGTCAACCTAACTGAGCACAGTTTAACTTTCATATTGCGGCTTGCTAAGCGTCTAGACAAAACTTACGTAAAATTATTTTTCGTGTCAGTTGTTTCATAAAGTTTTAAAGATTATTATTAAGCTAATAAGCATGCATTCCAATCAGTAATTGAGAATAATCTAATCATTCCTTCATTATAAACTGCGATCGTATCGGGCAGTTCTTATCACTTCATATTTGTTGTAATAAAAAACAGTCAAATATGAAAAAGATATCATTGTAACGATGACAGATACTCTTACAGTTAAAATATTCTAACTCCTTTGTACAAAAAACGGATGTTATTAATAGCCAAAACCGTTTATCCCACGCCACTGTGACCTTTACAGAGTAACTGTGTCGTGTCAGACAATGACAAAACACCTTTACTCGCTCAGATGTCTCCCTGGAGGCACACCGTTCATTCTCATTTCAAAATTTACCGAACATAACAAAAACATCGATAAAGCTGCAAATCGATCCTTCTGAATCTTCTGATCCCAAAGTAAAGGAATTGTTTGTATTTTTTGCGCAAATAAAAAAAAGCAGGTAAGTACACATACACACACACGCACGTATTCGAGCGTCTGTTTCCCAAGTGAAAAAAAGATTTTTTGTGAGTACACAAGAGCCTACACAAAAACGAAACTTTCTGGCCGAAATGTTTTGTGAGCCGTAATTATAAAAATAACTTTGGGGAATCTCTTTTGTTGGAGGGGGAGTTTTTCTAAGCGGGTAACGACCGCGGCAGGTGGTACATAAAATGGCGACTGATAAATTCATTGGGGAAAAAGTGCAACAAAAAGTCGTATGAGGCAGGCGGAGCGCCAATGTCGAATAGAGGTCGTTTGGGCACGACTTATTATTGCGTGCGGACATGTTGGAATAATATATTGTATGCTCTATGAAGCAAAATGGAATTTTCTTTGGATATTATGGATTTTGGATGTGTAAGTACGTAACTACTTACCTATCTCCTCCGGGGAACATGCGTCATGTATATTTTGTATCACTAAATCACGTCATGTGATTCATTACATTGGATTTGAGTAAATTTTTAACTACATAAGTAATAATTTTTTATATTTAAGTAGGACTACCTACCTATAAGCAACTATGCTTATGTGAGTACCTACTGGATGTCTACCATACAAAGACATCTCTTTGCTACCATATAATTTTGTTAGGCGGGTAGTCATCCTCTTCTGCTTAGAATTATGATAAATAACTAACAAGAAACATGGACCTATAAAAAAGGTTTTAGGTCCATGACAAGAAAGTGTTAATTAAGAAACAATGTTACTTAAACAACTTTTGAGGTTTTTATGTTAACATTATCACGTCGACCCAAATACCGGATATTCATACCAGGCACGTGCATATGTAATTAAATTTAATCTACGAATTAACCTTGACCGCATAATCGCGCTACAGAACGACAGAGCGGATAACCTACTGAGAAACCCTTTCGTCTCGTAACGACCATGGTTTTACACCTTGACATACGGTTGCAAAACCTGCATTGCGTACAAGTTTGAAAAAATGTCACCATTTTAATAAAATAATATAAAATATGAACATCAAACGGGTACATGTTAGAAAAATATCATTTGTTTAGGAGGCGTTTAATTTCAGGTCTTTCTGCCTTAAAATTTTATATGTGCTCTATCCACATCTTGCGTAACATTATAAAAAAACCGGACAAGTGCGAGTCGGACTTGCCCACCGAGGATTCCGTACTTGTAGGTGCATATTATAATTTTTTTTTCATTCTTTGTCAAAAATCGAAAACTAATACACCATAAAAATAATTAAAAATCTGTTTAAGCTTGTGCCAATGACGCCCTTTCATACGATACCCCACATAACACGGTTAACTCACTCCAAAAAATGGACCGCCGCGCCGTTCCTTGCATAAAGTTCTTTAATGATTTAATTACAAATGTAGATATAGTTTTAAAATGTTTCCCTATTTGTAGTATAAGACGGTAATACTAGCCAAATTTTATAGTTCTAGGTCAACGGAAAATACCCTATAAATTTTGATTCTCTTGAGTGTCGAAATATACTTTTTTTGCGGCATAAACGGCCGTATCTTTTTTTACGTTAACTTAGGAGTTTGATTTTTTTCACAGCTTCAAGAGACTGTGTAGACTTGACTATATCGTATTAATTTCAACCGGATACCTCCACGCGTTCCCGAGATAAAGGGTCTTGACAGACAGACAGACGGACAAGAAAGTAATCCATAAGGGTTCCGTTTTTTCCTTTTGTGGTACGGAACCCTCAAAATACGTGTTTTGTTAATAACTATAAAACTCCGAACTCCACAATACACTAATTAAAAAGAAGTACTTAACTTCATTACAGTGTTCAGAGCCACTATCATATTCATAAATCCAATTTCACGCCACGTATGCAGGCAACACGTATTCCTACACGCAAAAAAGTTTAAAGGCCCCGTCTTTGTATTCATCCGGTTGAGTCCATTAATATAATGAAGCCACAGCGCCGTCGCATCACGTTCTATGCCCACGTCCGCATGCGCTACAAAAGGAATGTTCAGTATTATTATTACGGGAAAAAAAGCTGACACTATATTTTTTAGACGGCATCCATCGGGCCAGGTAGCGCAACAAAAAGGCGTGGGGAGCGGCGGGCAAACCGGTCTAGTGGAAAAAAAAGCCACATGCTCTTTGTGGAGGCAAAGGCAGGCATAAATCATGTGGACTCACGACCGCGACCGGTCCGGTGCGCGGTCTCGTCTCGACTCGCGGCTAATGAGCCTTCAATCAAGGTCGCCTCTTCGGAACGTTGCTGTTGCTAAATTATAGCTTGCTTTAAATAAATCAACATGTTTTTACGTTACGATTCATACCAGTCACTTTTAATTTATGTATTTATGTTATACTATTTTGGGTTTTCTTACGGATACGGATGTTTTTGCAGAAAGGACGTATCATAATGATAATAATAACGATAATGAAGAGCATACAAAATTAAGCATGTGGCCGAAGTTGTTGATGTATTTAGGATTAGGAGTCTATTAAATAAAGTAAGTTTCTAATTAGACAAACACATAATTGTGTTAATTAACAAAGTTAATAATTTAACACACATAATCATAGTAGATTCATGTTTCCTTAAAGATTTAATTTTTATCGGAAGTATGGTCTGAATGGTAAGAATAAAAACAAAGCGTGCCTATTGCCGCGCTGCAAAACAAACATTTCTCATTAGGCGAGTAGCGTGAACCGGCTATTGTTCTTCGAGAGGACATAACGGACCGTGTCGGATTTACGTCAACGTGGGAGACCGAAGTCAACGCTTCTTCAAATGTCAAACAGATTCAAGTTATTTACATCTACGGGAAATCCATTACGCTGAGGAATTCCTAATTGTATTTACACAACTATTAAATAAAACCTTGAATTGGTGAGTAACCCTCACGAAGGCTTTTAATGCCACAGCACCAATCATATTTTATTACAATCTTTAAACATAATCTACATACACTTACCGCAAAAAGTAATTGACAGTAAAAAATTAACACACCTTCGAGTTATGTAATTTAATATGAGCCTACGGGCGGAATGCTAAAGCGAGTAGAGTGGAACGTGGTTCAACGTCCCCCGGACCTCGGACCAATTCGCGACATGAGATTGAATAATAAGTTGATTGCGAGCACGGACCAAGGCCGGCCGCCATCGCTGCGCGTCGGCGGCCATTTTGCGTACCGCGTGCACCCTCCATCCACGTTTTCATGTAATTCTGTCTGCGTGATCCAATTTTACCAGCTAGCCCCATGGCTTGGATCGCAGTGGGATGCACCGCGGTAACAATCAGTTTAAATTAAATGGAAATCGTTCATATCAGAGAAAAGGAACGCCCAGTTTCGCACAAAGCATTTGAATTTGACAATGCTAATTTAATTAGGTATTACCTATCTAGGTATACTATGGTCAAAAATAATAAAGATTTTGTGATTTTGGTTGAGGTTGAGCTACTACAAAACTGACACCATTGTGCACTCCAATCTGAATTTGGTGATAGACGCTGAAGTAGATAGGTAAATATTTTGTTCTATAAATACGTGATATGATTTTGAAACTGATTATGATTGCTGATTATGTTGTTTAGCTACAAACAAACGTTTATAAGCATACATTTGACCTTTAGTTCGAGCTTCCGAGACTTGATTTACGTCTGATAACGTAATAACCATGTACATAATTTAAATGTAATAAATGAATTGTAATTGTGAGTAATGTTAAGAACAAATAGGTAGGACGGTATTGCTGTTGCTACAATTAGAATATTTTTAACAAAATATACATTAAATTTTAAAAAAATAATATAAAATTTTATTGACAACAAAGAGAGAACTATTAGACTAAAAACTACAATACGAACTCGTTCTAATTTTCATTAATTTTAGTAGGAAAAACGACTTTAAGTAACTAAGTAAGTATAAGTTATAATAATTACCTAGTGTAATATCATTTTATCAAATAATAAAAAGTAATCAAGCCTCCTTCCAGAGCTCTACAAGTTTCCTTGTAAATTACAATCTTAGAATTAGTTTACTAACTACTGAAACCACCGAGTTACCATCTGGCTAATGAGGTTTATCTCCAAAAGGGGGAGATCTCGTGATGTTTCGATAAACAACCTCCGTCAGCAAACAGTATCGACCTTACAAACCGCGATGAGTTCTCGTGACTCGATCGCGTGGCCGCCACATCCATGATTATCGTTTATTGTTTATAGTCTTGGTAAATTGCAATTCGACTCAAACCGGGCCTAGTTTCCGTTGCGAGGCTATTGTCCCCGTTGTGAACGCAACACTGATGGTGTAATCTGATCGCCAATTGTTGTTTGACGAAGCTTTATTCGTTAGTTAATTGACACTTATCGCTCGCTATAGAATAAACTTTTGTGTAGCGTATCAAAATAGATTGCAACACAATATCAGAAATGCGAATTCCCGATGAGTTTGCTTTAATGTTGAAGTTACTATCTAATAACGAGACTGATGTTAATTAAATCTCGTTGATACTAATCATAATTGAGATGAAAGAATCTTAATTATATGTCTAACATACAACGATGCATGCGATTTGATATTACCATCTGCAAATGGAATGGTACAGTTACCAAGTTATTTATTTACTAGACAAGTGCACAAAAGGCCATGAGCGTCAATCAGCGCAACGATCAATTGCGCGCGCGCAGTCAGTCCGATGATGTAACCGCGCCGCGCCGCCCGCCGCGGCCATCTTGGTTACGGCTCTCGCATTTGACCTGCGCGAACGTGGTCAACCGTAAAAAAATGATGCAAACAGGTTTTATTTGTATGATATTAATGCTAATAGCGTTCCAGTTTCAACAAATCATTTTATAAGTACCACCAATCAATTATATTCTTAAGGAATAATACTTGGATTCTAGATAGTACAATGTCAAGGGCAAGTTAATCCAACTCCGCTAGCAGAACACTACAATATAGGCTACCCAATCAGAAGACTGTTGTTACTTCTGTTCTGTAGTTCTTACTATATCTTCGTGATATCGTAAAAGTATATCTAACAGCCTTTTAACTTTAACCTAAAAAAGTTGAACTTGGAGAACATCTAATTAAGAATAAGGACGAAGAGACAGTTTTGTATCCTACTGGCGGTCGATTTAATTAAGCACGCATGTACTGCATTCCGATTTTATTAGTGTAGTATTCCAATAAACACATGTGAAACACGACTTCAACCTCTGTTGAACATAATGGGCGGAGTTAGAACAGGTTCCACGGAAAGGGTTCTGATAAATTCTTCTAGGAACCGATTACAGATTCGACAGCAAAATCCCTTTTAAGGGCACCATGAATCTTACCGTTTACGGCGATTAAAGGGAGATGAATGTATGTGGAAGATTATTCTGATAGGCTTGCATGGCTCGCCCTCCACGTATTTTATGGAGCCGGTTTGAATCCCGTCCGCGCCGAACGCATCAAGTTGTTGAGGGCAAATAGAAGTCAAGTTATTATAACGGAGCGGCCACAACGAAAATACGAAATCTCGATCTGCTTCTTTCTACACAAGTAGGTTTCATTAGTTAATCCTCCATTAATACCCATTAACACCCGCATCATTGGCTTCAAACGTGTATTTATCATCAGTTTCTATTGTTTGACAATCACCTCCAGTCCAAAGTCAGTTATGGATAATGTCCAAAACATTTGAACAAGAATCAATAAGCACATAAATGCTTTTAATACTTAGTTATTTTAACTGAGTTTGGAATTTATTCTCGAAATTTCATTAACATTAAATGCCAGTCGAGCAACGACATTAACTTTGATAAATATGTTACTAAATCTGTTGAATTATTGTAATACGCTTGATTTGAGAGATTTATTATGGTTAGGAATGTAGGTTTATAACATAATTTCAAGATGAGAAGTCAAAACAAACTTGTGTTTTGATTACACAAGACAACGACAAAATATTCGCTTCTTGTGTAAACAGGAAATTGGTATTATCTTTTTAAGTATTTGATTTTTTATTTATTCCGTAATACACAATCTACTAACTAAAAACTGGAATTAGAACATAACGGAAATGGTATAAACGCTACAATCACGATTACATTTTAAACTGGATATTCATCATATATAACGTTTTAAAAGCATTTCGTTCAGCTTAATGCAAATAAAAGATTTCCTAAAAATTCGCTGGCTCGCTGAATTTAATATTCAAGAGATTAACATTCACTTTGTGAACCTACGTTGTATGTTTGTGGAAATTGTAGGTGTGCCTAGAGGAAGGGCTTTGAAATTCATCCGAGCCGCCATTGTTTCCTTTCAAAGGCTATTCAAACAAGCCAAATCCCTTTCTCAATACACTTATAAATCGGGCGTTCACTAACCCTTCAATAAATTTCTAAAGAGGGTGAGATAAAGACAGAGATATTGGGAACAGGGTAGCCATAATGGGTTTAGAATGACTAGGACAATCGGAAGTAGATGAAATGTGGATTATGCGCGTAAATTGCTCTTTGTTACATATAAAGCTCGGAACTTACAGCAGCCTTGTTTATACTTTAAAAAAAAAACAAAAGAAGCCTTAAGACAAGTAAAGATTCTGTCAAGTGATCTTTATCTACATACCTACCTTACTTAACTGATTTTTAAATGAAAAACCGAAATCTTGTTAACGTGATTACAAGGGCTCAGTCTACAGAATCCTGTTGAAGAAGCCATTATTATGAACGGCTGGGGTAATCAAGATTGTAGTCGAGCGAGTGAGCGAGACAACACGCCACTAGCTCGGATAACGGTAGGCCGGGGTGAAAGTACACTTAATAACGTAACCGGCGAAGGAGTTCGTACGACGCATTTAATTTTTATTTATGGAGCCCGATACGCTGTAAAATAATCTCAACGAGGACGCTTTAGCCGTAAAATGTTCATGAGATTTCTGGTGTTTCGAGTTAGTCACTTATTTGTAGGTAACATAAATTAAATTAAGGACAAATGATAATATAAGGAACATTTAGTTGTCGCTATAAATACCTAGCTTGAACAACAAAACAATTGTGCTAATGACATAATGACATGGCAACCACAGTCTTTTGTATTAAACATAAGAATAACAGGTTTAATAAAGTTCAATTTGTCGCATAATGAAAAGCGACAACGCTTTTGCATACAAATGAAACCGAATGGTAACTAGAAAAACTTGATACGGAATAGGTAGGTAGGTAATAACATCGAGTTTCGCGGGCCCAATCGAAAATATGCAAATGCTTGTTTATGCAGCGCGCTAGGACGGAAACGGTACTGTCGGCCATTTGCAATTCCACGACGATATTGTATAAAGCGGAGACAACGCTATGAATATATAAATAGTACCAGATCCGTATAGTATTCCTCCCTCGTTCACGGCCGCGCACTGGCCATTGTTCTCTGCGTACGTAACAAATACGTGACGCCAAAGCGTTTTATTATGTTCGCTCGCCATCGCGAGGTGTCGATTTCTCTGACTAATGAGAATTGCTATTGTTCGAACTCGAATCTTGTTTTGAGTACCCACGAGTACGTATCGGGAAAATTGTACACGATTTTACACATTTTACCTTATAAAGTCATTTGTTATTGTTTATAGTTGCGATTACGTGATTAATAGGCAGCAACACGCCAGCAATATTATTAAATTTTCTTATCTTTGTTATTAAAACGACGATAACAACGTTTCATATACAAAAAAGTCATATCTGTAACTGTCGTAATCTAATCTATTATCGCTTGTAAGATTTTAAGGTTATTTATAGTCCGTTATATCATTTTTTTGGTTATGAATAAAATTCCAATGATAGTGACCCACCACTCGATATGCCGCGCTGTAACGGGTTATTCAAATTGATTTGTTAATTTTTCACTCGTATTTCCATATCAGAATTGAATTGGGGAACAAAAAAGCTTTATTACTTTCATAAATCTTCCTCGAACACACTGCGACGTAAAAAGGCCATTGGGTTGTCTGTTGATGGATCGGAAAATATAGAGCCTTACATCGCCCCTCAACCTTTACTAATACAACGGGGAAAATATCGTTTAATGTTTTAGCACCAGTGCGAGTATAATTATTTAAGGTTAAATAACGAAGGGCGTTGCGTATACTTACATCATGTAATTTTACACTGCAAACCATCTATTAAGATAAAACAACGTAGCTAGGTAGTAAGTAAGTCTGTGCTGTGAACATGACTGTTACGTTACGTCTCGTTCAACTTCGAAACTACTTACGCCATCTAGCGGTCGATCGTGAAATTAAAGTTCATAAGATAGTCTCGTCTGCCGTATGTACTGTGAGAATCCAAAGTTCAGTCATTTCATTTCAGAATTAGTAAGACTTTATTGAAAAGATTATACCTAGTCCTATTACGTTGTAACATAGAACCTGTTTCACTAACTGAGACACATCTAAAGATACTTAACTTTAATGAATTCGTTTAAACATTCGAAGCACATTTATTTTGTGAGCGGCTGACATGGGTATTAACCTAATTAATCATTCGTAGTGATTCACTCATGTCATAAATATTACTGACTTTCACACGGTTTCATGAGGACGATTTACTCTTTACTTTTATTCGTATTCGTAAACACGGAAAGAAAAGCTGTTTACACGATATCAGCACTGAGGTGCCCAGATTTATATGCCATTAGCGCACTGTCCTAATGTCAATCAGCTGTTACGTAATACGAGTAACAAAACAAAAGCAAGTTACAAAAAACAACTTCAAATCAGCTAAAAACGAAAAACAAAAAAGAGCGACAAAAAGTGCATCGCCTCTCAAACAGCAGTTAAGCAGGTGAGGGTTACTCATTTAAAAAATGGTAGGTAGTGATTATGCATTCCTGCACGATATGTAAGGCGACCCCTGCAGCGCGCGCCCGTGCCGTGTCACATTCTCCCCCCTTCCCACCCTAATTCACTCCCTTTGCCCGGGCGAGCTGGGGGGTAGCGTGTCTCCGCCAGTTTCGGCGGCATGCAAATTTAATATTGTTATTTTTATTCTGACTTTACAAGGGCAGTGGGGGAAAGAAAAGTATGATAAACGGCGCAACGTGAACTAAATGAGACGGTACTCCCGAAAACATTTATTGTTTACAACCAAAGTGTCCCTACTCTTCGACTTCGACGTCATTATTAAATATTTTCAAATTATTGGTTAAAATTTTAAACAAAACATTTTGTAATGTTTGGACATGTTTGGCATTAACAACTACATTTTATAAATAACTAGCACGATTATTTATGTAAGACTATTATAAGGGCAATATTTATGTGTTGTATAAATACGCAAACAACATATAGCATATATATTACATTTTAATGTTTGAACCTGTATAGGCTGAACAAATAAAAATGTATATTATTATCATACCAACATAACAATGTCCAACTATGCAAAAGGTCTTATTAGCAAAACGTCTAAGTATATTAAGTTTCTCTATGATGTAAGTACATATTTTAGGCCGAAACAAAAAAAGACAGGAAACTCTGCTCTGTAGCAGAAATGGTTTGCAGGAGACTTTGACTCGAAGATACACTTATGAAGAGAAGAGAAGAGACACTTAACATTAGGTTGACGTTGAAGTTTGTTTATTTGATTATCTAAAGAGATGAATTTATTAAATATAATCGAAAAATATAGTTAAATTAATTCATCAAAATAAATCAAACCAAAGGTGTACTTACATGTTTTGATTATTCTATTATTTCAGCTTAAGTGTAGTGCTCTGGTATTATTAAATAAATCTGAGGCCTACATCTCGAGTCCATAATTTCCGGCCTACCCTGTTCAACCGCTATCGCGATCAGATAGGTTCTAAGCAGGCAGTATGTATGCACGCCGGTTGGCATAGGCTAATAAGTAAAGTTATGCAAACTGCATCACGCGGTCGGTGTGCGATGCACGCAAATTTCGCGAACACCTTATTTTGGTAATGGCATTCCGGATATGGTTGTCGATGGGGGAGAAAATTGAGGGGACTTTTTAGCAAACATGCAAGACGAAGTACCGGTAAAACTCGGTACTAATTATAATTTAAATACCAAGTTCAAGGTAGGCGTTACAGCTTTGTTTGTACACATGACCGATGACATCACGACGAAGGTGCTAAAACATCCGAAGTATTCTAAAAAGAGACGTCTGACGTTGTGAAAAGAAATCTTTAATACCATGACACACATAGACAACATTGTGCCACACACGTAATGGATTCAGCAGAAGTCGTAAAAGGAAACAGCAACACATTTATCGTTGAAGTCACGCAAACTTTTTTACCAAAACAACCAGCTTAGTGACGGAGCAACACAGTATTTTAAGAAAGAGTTGCAAACAAAAACATCGTGTAGCACAAGAATAATTGTTCAATTAATAAACACAATCAACGTGGTCAGCGTAGCAGATAATTGAATAAAGACATAAATACACAGAGATTCGCCAAACCGCATTGGTTTGGTTCTGAACTGGCAAAAGCAATTAAAATCAAATTGTTGAGTAAACAAGATGAGACAATTTTATGTCACGTAGCGCACTCCGATGCCCATTGTGTTCTGTGTACATTGGGGTTCTAGAAATTGGTCTAAAGATAATAATGGAGTACTTATAGTGATTCTCGATCAAGGGATTAAACAAAAGTATAAAGATATGAAAGAGTGATATTGTGCCTATTTTTGTCATCTTTAAATCCTAATAATGTAATAAAAGCTTATAATGCCACCTATTACCAAATAAGGTTAACGTATTGTTAGTGTTAAGCTAATTCAGCCACGTTCGCAATATACCGTGACTTTGTGACACCTCTTCCAAACTTAAAGCAATTTGTATCTGTGAAATTATACAGTTTGGAAAGGAGACTCTGGCGACGGTAGCTTATTATAATATATCCGAATTCCGCTCACATGACACAAAGGACTGTCGCTAGCATCGCTACAGCCATCTACATCGGCAATGTCGCTTTGTGCACAATGCGGTGTTGTGCACACGTGACGCTTTGTCCTCTCGTGAATAGCTGGCTACATCCAGGCAGGTGTATTATGCATCATTTCACTCATTCTATATAATACGGTTACTGTTAAAATTGTATGTGCTTAGTGCGAGGACGTGACGTGTCATACCTTTGAACAGAATTAATCTTTTGCGTGAGAGATGTACATTACAGCTCGTATCGTAGCGTGTGCATTATTCGATGATGTTCAATAAAAAGAAATAAGTGATTGTGAAGTTTATTGTAATAAAACTGGTTCTTATACGTACGACGAAACAACTAATAATTATACCTGTGGCGACCTTTAAACTTTTTGATTGCAACTGCGTTTCGAAACGTGACTACCATATAAGTGCAGGTACAAAAGTGAAACAGTACAGAACATTGGCAATTATGTAAAATTGTATTGTTTACGACGACCACCGCCGCCGAAGCGAGTTACCAACCTTGGAAACTTAACTAGTTTCATGCAAAAGTTGCCCCCGTCCAGCCGAGGCGGTTGGGCGAGCGTTCAACGAAAGTGACCGAACTTCCAACGATGAACAACAATGCAAAAGTTTCGGATCCGCGCTATATTTGTTCGGAGCCCACGCCTGTTCAACTCCGGGAGTTCCGAGCCAATATAAAGTTATCTGCTCTTTGAAGACTGCATAATATAATAATATTCCCGTTCGCTTTGGGCAGATACTTCGGAGCGAATTGGTATGTGTTGTTCGTATTTGCAATTTTATTTGCGTTATATTTTCGGCGCTTCTTATGGTTAGTGATCTCCTTTTTTGTTATAATTTGTATCAATCCTGGATAGAAAATTTCGTTTGTAGGAGAGCAGGCACGTATACTTCCCGGAGGCATACTTTGCATAGAAGTATTTGAAAAAAACTGATAAGCTTGTAAATTAGGCAAGCCAGTAAGTGGTGCCTCTATTAGGAAAAATATTAATAATTCGGGCAGATGGGTTTCAGAAGGGACAAACCGCACCAACTCGCTCAAGAAAATTATGGTAATCGGAGATTCGCTCTGCTTACAATATGAGATGCGAAATTCCTGCTCTTTATTATGTAAATACATTGGCCCCAAGGCTACAAAATTTAATGTTATTTGAATTATTCAGGGAATAATCAAGTAACCTCACAAAAACAGGTTAAGTGAGGGTCGAACCTGCATCGACTACGGGTTCTAAAGAGAGCAAGAAGTACAACACAACACACTCAAACTTCTTAAAAAAGTTTTTTTCTTTCTAATGATTTACTTATTTTTTTTTTAAAACATTAACCTTATCATAAAACATAAAAATAATCACTTAATTTATTAAAAATAAATGATATTATTTACAGAGAAGTTGAATTGCTACTTTTAGATAACGGACGACCCCTAAAAACGAATCTATTAAATATGTATGTAATTCTTGAGGAGAGCAACCGTGTTTTGGAAGTTTAGAATAAAATGAATAATTCTTTGTAAACGTTACCGTTACAAAATCTTTTTTGTTACTTACTCGCCGTGATCTCGAAATTCATTTATGTTCAGTTCAAACTTTTAACAACAACAACCCATACGATTTTCTATAATTAGTGGCAACTTTTGAAGATGGTATTTTTTCATAGCAATTATTCACAATTTTCACATAGCATTAACATGCCCTTCCTTAGCTAAATAAACGATACATTCAGTTTGTTTTCGTTATGTTGCTGCATAAGTACCGTACACAGGAGCCGGCGTAAAGCTATAACTTCCACTTGATAGTACAAGGCAGTATATTACCGGAGTGCTCGGCGTGATTTATATGACACGTATGTATGCGGTCTCCCCTGTTCCCCCCATCCTGTGACGTCAAGGCTGTCACATGCAGCAGTCGGTCGAAATGAAAGCACGTTTTATCAGCTTCCATCGCGGACCTATTATACCGAAGGATAACGTATATTCTGTGGGACGGACAAAGAAAATTGTATTTCCTATTTAATTGCGCTACTCATTTTACTAAGCTTTTGGATGTGGTACAATGAATGTGTGCAGTGTTTGTATTGCTAGATCTATAAATTGATCAGAAAAAGTGATATCAATCATTATGACTAAAGAAAGAAAGTACATATGAATTAAGAGGCATCTCGACTGTAATTTTTGTTCAAAATGGCCTATTTTGGCGTTCTTGATCTCAGAATCAAAAATACATAAACAGTTTTGACTTATTGGATAGTGTAGAATAGCAATTGGCCTCCCTTTTTGTAAATTTTGCTTAACTTTTTTAATTAAACCCAAAATTGCAGAGATTTTCATAAAATGGACGAAGGCACTTTTTTGAGCTCCTCGATTGAACTACTGTTCTAAACAAATGAAATAAAAAATTAGAATGATATCTCTTAATTATTGTTATTTTTATATATAGAAAAAAAACCTTATTCTAAACTAAAAAAACTTCGAAAATCGCTTTACGTTAACTGTGAATTTCTCCTATCTACGATAACATTATTGAGCTAAATTTATACCAGAATAATAGTTACTTCATGAGATAAAGATTTAAAAATTAGTTTATTATCCTATTTTGATAAAAAACGATAAATACAACTGCAAAATTACTACAAAATGCAAAAATGGGCATTTTAAGCAAAAATCACATCGTAGCGGTTAAAGAATACTACCTACCACCCCCTCTCTTCCCTTGTGTATAAGTTCTTGCTAAGCCCATACATACACCTTGAATGCTTGATGATAGGAATCTGTTGTTGTTTGTATGAATGATAAAACTTGAAGAGAAAAATATTTTGTTTATTACGTTTCTACAATAATGCTATTAATAAAACTTGATTACACACTAAAAACTATAAATTAATTATTAATTTATGAAAACGCTGATGTGCAAATACCTAATGTGCGGTGAATGACCGTACACCTTGGGTGTCGTAAAAGGCGACTAACGGACTAAAGACTGCACATACATCCAACAGCATAGAGCGGCGATGGGCTCAACACCTGTCACGCTGATCACATGTGCATTCGCTATTTGGTGAAAAGTGGACTATGTCAGAGGACTGCTTTTGCGGTCCTCATTGCCTAGTCTCTGACTAACTCTTCGGGGATAATAGTCGTGATTATATGTATATAAGTATGTACGTAGTTATACTTAATTACGTCCCCTTTAATCGCTTCAAAATAAAAACTTTGAGTACAAAGGGAAAGTTATTTTGAATATTTTTAAAGCGAACCTTATTTCGAAGCCGAGCTGAGAGATGACGTCGCTATCATTAAAAATTTTTATTATAATCATAAACGTAAATGGACTAATATAGGTAAGAGGGCTTAGTACCGCTAGCTCCAAATGCATAGTTCTCGAAATTTTAAAACTCCATACAGTATGACCCACCAACTCCAAAATCTTTTTCTTGTCATACCAACTCCAAACGAATATAATCAATATCAAATCGAATATTTGTAAAACGATAGTTTTATTTTTTGGGACCACTTGTTAAATTATTATATTGTAATGTTTTAAAATTTTCCATCCACGTATCTACAGTTTAAGAACACATCAGTTGCTGCGAGAAAGCTACTTTAAAGTGGTCAAATTCATTACCATAATGCACAGTATTCCAGACTACGGCTTTGAAATGCGTCCAATTAAGTAGAGTCCGCTTTTACCTAGAATTACCTGAGTTAGTTAACACCACTAGCTTAGTACACTACCCCTGCATACATAAGCTGTACTTTGCTTTGTTGATAAATTGTACAATTTCAATCTTGGAATATTCAGATGACAACATTGGATGGACAGTTCAGTTTTTAATGACAGCATTAGCAATCATCACAGCAAAGTATAATTGACTTTTAAAAACCCCTATGGAAAAACACATCGATGCATCGACGCGGCGCGATAAAGCAGGTAAGATAAACAAATTGCTAATGACTTTACGTCCAGTATAAAAACCAATAAGAAAGTATCTAACAATGGAGACGAGAGACCTGACCCATCTATCATGGTTAACAAAAGGAGAAGACGCTTTTGTGTACTAACCACTGCAATCTTTCTCTTGTATTTAATAATGGCTCGGACAAGACGCCCGCCGTAACGTTTCTTATTCGAAAATGTTACTTTGGAAGACAAAAGTATTACGATGAGGTATTTCTGCTTTAGCAAAAAGCAAAGTAAATACGTTAGACTCATTGTTTTCCAAGTCCGGGGAAAAATACTTTCATACATTTTTTATCAGAGTTTGTTCGAGATAGTTCGCGAGATGTTCTAGAGTTTTTTTTTAAAACGAACACTTTTTGCTTTACCAACATAATATAATTATGAAGTAGTTCGTCGGGCTGTAAACATGAACTTGAACATTAGCCACAAATAGGTTTAAAATTATAAAGTAAGGATCTATATCGTTGTGAAAAATATAATAGTAAAGTAAGTAAGTATTTGATTTATTTATGAGAAAGAGAAATATAAATATAGAAAGAATAAGCGATTGATTGAATGATTTCCAAGAAATTCTGCTCTGATTTTGTTTTAATAAGATACCCAACCACTAAACGTGCTAAAAAAATTGTAACAGATCGAGAGTAGAAGAAGAATGTAATAAGTTATCTCCAAATGAACATTTCGAACGAAACTATAATCCAAAGACGTAGCAGAAGGATCCACTGCAAGTATTAACCCGTTTATCGGCCCCTGGCAACGTTCCAAACCCCACTATGCCACAGCACAACTCCACACTGTCTCGCAGAATTATAAGAAAAAATAACAACACTTTTTATGTTCTTTTATACTTCGTGTTTATTTGCGGTTATAATACACCTTATTTATGATGAGATTTGTTTAAATCAACTCAAAATATATTTCCACAAATACTTTCTAAGATTCAGCTGATATTCACTAACGCCATTTGATTACATTCACTTTCAATGAAATCACGGCAAACAATTTGATTACATCAAAGCGTACAAGACCGTCTCATTTTGTTTTTATCCATAATCAAACCTTTACAGTCTAGTGAGCAACAATTTCAAGGGAAACACGAGACAAAGACGACCGAAGATAAAGCCGACATAAAAATGTTGGAGTGAAAGAAAATGCTACGAATGCTTGTCTTATCTATTTTGTGTGATTCATAGTAGCATAAACTAAAAAGATTCAATACGTCGTCGTCGGTAAAAAAACGTTCGAATTTGTTTCGCTTCGAGGGACACAGGAATTGAAGGTGGCAATTACTGGAAATTAAGTTAATGGGTAAAGAGGCCTTTCGACACATAAGTTGTTTCTAGTAAAGCAAATTGTAATTTATGAAAGGTTTAATGAAGAAAAACTTATTTAAGTACATTAAAGATGTGCCGATAGCATTACTATTATTTAAAGAGGTGTTAAACAAATAGAAACTAAAGTAATATAGCTTGAATGTTACTGAATTGTATTGGCACAGACGTATTTAGAAAGACACGCCTGAATGCCTTGAATCCTATCCTATTAGGCCGGAGGCTGGATAGTACCCCAGAGAGCTTTTGTAGCATAGCTCCGTCTCTGTATTCTGAGCCACCCGTGGAATTGTGGTGTAAATAACAGAGACCAGGTGCGTGAAAATAAAGCCTTTGGGAATTTTTAATGAATGTTTTAGACTTAATGAGGCAGCCATTTAATCATCCTTGGAATGTCAAAAAGGGCAACCTTGGTGTACTTTTCAACGTATTAAACTTGGCTATCTCAAATCTTAAACCTTTAATGTACAAAGGGATTGGATTAACTAATGAATAGTGACGTTAGCGACCTTGTGTAGCTATTAATTACTACATCCATTATAAAAGGAAAAATCGGATAGACAGAATTATCCATTAAAGTATTTAATGGCGTTCATTACTTTGACACAATATTAAACGATTAGTTCTATGATAATAAATTCAAAATATCTGATAAACTCAGACTTTGCTTGATTGGCACTTTTAATTGGTAGTATGAAAGTTATTATGTTTACTATAATTAAGAAGCATAACTAAGTGGTATTTATATGTCTTTGTTATTTACTATCATAGTTTTAAGGAACATTATGTCTAACAACCTATGGATTACAACCTATGCGCTACAGCAACTGTTTTTTTTTCGTTTATTATTCAGTAGCAGTAGCAGTGCACGCTATTGCAGTTCTCAATACCTAGTCTCAGACTACCACTTAGGGAATAATAGCGGTGTATCAGTGACGAAGGTTCCATACAACTCGATTCCCACCGGCTTCCCTTCAGAAGTTTAGAACACAACCACTCTCTACTTGAATTGAGAAATGGCACAATCAGTAATTAAAAAAGTAAATATATAAAAGAAACATTACAAATTGCCTACACTATGAACATTAAATCAACAAAATTTGCTTTTTAACAACATATTGCTTTAAAATAAGCCGCAGGCGCGATCGGCTTCTAGGCAGTTAAACTTCTGTACAAAATAAACGTCATGACGTCACATAAAGGTCAATAAACCCACCCGCGTATTAGCAGCCGGTAAGCCGTCTTTATCCGAGTTACTTGATAGAGACAGTTATACAATTTGCGTACGAGTGAGCGGGACGGAGGAATAACGTTTTTGGTTTGTGTTCTGTTGACAGATAATTTGACGTAATTGCAATTCATCATTGAATGCATGACTGTGTTTTATTAGTATTTGAATTTATTAGTTAGTTTCACCTATTAGAATGATTAGTATTGTAGTTGGACTTTGTTTATTTGTGTTGTGTGTAGAAAGTAGTTACGAAGACGTACGTTGTAATTAGGTATTTGCGGTAAGTAGATATTGTAATAAGTTGAAATTACGTATTTAGAGTAAGTAGATTTGCAAAGTAATCGGTAGAATTGTAAGATGTCGTCATTAATAGCTTTAGATTTGCGGTAAGTAGATATTGTAATAAGTTGAAATTACGTATTTAGAGTAAGTAGATTTGCAAAGTAATCGGTAGAATTGTAAGATGTCGTCATTAATAGCTTTAGATTCTTCCCGGCTTTTATGATAATGTCTTAGCGCACTTTGTAAGAAAGAATAGACGAATAGCTTTAGAGTATAAGTAGTATTATTAGTACTTAGTCGATTAAGTTTTGTTTAATTTACATCATATCATCATTTCACCACAAACGGCTTTTATCAAAGCCACTTCTATTATGCTTGCAAGACACTGTTTCAATATCTCAGTGCTTACACGTATAGTAAAAGTGGACTGAAGATACATCTGCCTATACAAGACTGAAGCCAGGATGCCAATCACAGATTTTCGGTAAGGACTCAAGACTGCGTGCCCGCGCTCGGAGTAGGTAAGCATTTTTTTTTGCTCCGGCTTACCTCTCTCAATATTTCACGCTTCGCCACTGCGGTGTATCTAATTTATGTACCTATGTATGTAATATGCACATGTGCAGTCGCTATTTGGTGAAAGGTTGACTATGGTAGAGGACTGCTTTTGCTGTCCTCAAAACCTAACCTTTCGGGGATAATAGTTGTGATTATATGTATGTATGTAATATTCCTTACCTGTCTGCGGTGGCGGAGGCTCAGCACTGGCGAGTTGCCCGTTGCTCTTCACGGCTGCCTTCTTCCTGCCTCCTGTGCTCGCTGGACTCTTGGTACTCTCCCGATCAACCCTCTGGAACAAACATATCAATTTTAGTTATTTATTAAGGTTCACTAAACAGACAGTAACCGTAGAATTTTAAGATTGATTATTTACAATGGTGTTGAGGAAATGGATTATGAGAAATCAAAAAGGATTCAGAAGTTATACCCGTAAATAAGCACACGCACGTCACGTAAGTATTAAAAATCAGCGTACCCGCTAAGTAAATTCTTAGTAGTCTCACAAACTACTGGTTAACTATAAATCTGCACATAATAGCTAATAGGGTTGATTGCGTCATTTTCTACAGTAACTGAACGGTAACTTTCTACTGATTTTGTTTTGGTAAGTATTATATTAGTTACAATAAAGTTTGAATTGGTGCAACGAACCTAAAGGAAGAGCAAGCAACCTGAGATAGGACTGGGAAAAAGTTTGACCATTCTATAAAGACACAGATGGCACTTTTGTCGTGTGAATTCAAATGTAACGCCTGTGTCTTAGAATACGGATCTTTAAAATCACGAGTTATAAATCTGTCTTTACAATGTTGATAGTTAGGACTAGTTATACGGCTTGAAAGATATACGGGATAATTATATCATATACGTAAATAGAACGAATAAATCTTTGCTGTTACCGGCAGAGCTATTACAATAATCTAATATAAAGCTATTATAAATATTCATTGCGCAAGTTTCTAAATATTCAGTGCCAGAGCCGACAGACAGTTTTATTGGCGCCTGTCATCAAGTAATTCATTCATAATATATTATAAACGTTTTAAATTTTTTTCTTAAGCGTTTCCTTATCTAATTTACTAGGATTTAATACCTAGTAAATAAGATAACGAATTGCTTGAGAAAAATAACAAAGAAGATCAAAACGACGAAATCGTTAAATATAACTTAAGACAACAGCACTTTGAACATTACGTCATCCCAATTTAGATACAAGAACGTGGCATAATTTATTTTTAAGCTGGGGAACAGTGATAATCTCATTAAAAAGTAATTTGGGTCACTGTTTAATCTCTAACGCTTTTTTCTAACGAACGGAGGAGACATGAAAATACGCGAGCAAGAGAGAAATTTAATCGAACGTGAGCAACCAAAGTATTAACATCACAGAGCGTTCTTTTAAATGGAGCCATTGAGTCGTGAAGCAGCAATCTACTTATTTCGGTTGACGGCCGACGATCCCGAAGCCGCTGAGTCATCATGAGCCGCGGCGGCGCTGACTCACCCAGATGTAGCCCTACCACGAGTTAAACTTACACTCGCTAGCGAACGGCGAAACGTTTTGCATAGCAAAATTAACAGTGCAGTCAAGTGATCATCATAAGAACTGGCGCAATGTGGTCGTAAACTCATGGTAGAGCCAGGAATTGCAGCGTCGACTCTGAGGCGCGGCGTAGTAACCCGGATCGCTTATTACGCTGACTGGCCAGAATCGAAGCGCGCTCACTGCACTAATACTGATTGATATCTGACAATAGTAAGAGTTTATTAGCTTTGCTTTCATTAAAACCAAATTGTACTATTAGTTATTCTGTAATATTACTTTCGTGTCAAAGTTACTTTATCAAATAAAGGCTCTGTAATTGAAAACGAAATACAAAGCGAGAGACAACGAAACGGAATAAGAACCTAATAAATCATTGTGTTCAGGGAGACTCGACACCGGATATTTAATAAAACAACACGAACCAAGAATCTGGAGACAAAAACGATATATTTAATTAATGACATACCAAGCGTGAAGATATAAAATTACACTACCCACTGTATTTTCAGTAGCAGAGATTCTGATTTAATAATGAAAGATGTGCTCATGCTTATAGTACATTTCCGTATTTCACATCTCTCGCAAAAAATATTGGCACAGCTGACCGTTTGTTGTCATAACATAAATTTACAGAAAAAACACGCGAAGAAAAGCTGGGAGGGTATTGGGTGAGGGCAACACACTGAGCGCTGGTGAAAAATGGAACAGCTCCGGGGTTGGGGGCTTGGGGAGGCTCCCTCTAAAAGGGGGCAGAGTGGTGAGGGGTGGGCCATCGGTCTCCACTGAACTGTGTATGTTCAAAATAGCATTATGCATTGACACTCGTCAGCGTACCGCGTCAACTGACAAACATACTGCTTGTGTCCGCCACCAGCTTTATAATAAGACTAAAATCAATATCCGTCGTCTAATTAAGAAAAGTTTAAACAACTACAATTCCTGCTTTTTTGAAAAAGCATTTCAAACTCGCATGACAAACTGAAAAGTGTGGAAAAAAGAAAAGATCCAAATGGCACAATAACTTTTTATAGTAATTGTTAAGTGTAATATTGAAACAAACAACAACCCTTTAACTTTGAAATTAAAGGAAGAAAGTTTCAAAATGTCAATTAAAACTTTACAATCGTATTGCACGTGCCCAGGCAGGGGAAAGGTGTGAGTCATTCGATTCAATTTATTTTTGCTTTTGATCTGCAGGCGACATTTTGTTACGTCGCCGTCGTCGTCGTCGTTGAGAACGGGTTTAAATTACAATATTATGGGCATTATGGGCGTTGTATTGTTACTTTAACACCAGGTTGTGCCCATATACTTACCTATATGACGAATTAACAAAAAGTGGAATATAAATAGATGGCGCAGCGGCTATAGCAAAAAATAGAGTGGATAGCGTTCTGACTGCTATGCTATTATCAACTTTTTCATGCTCTTTACTAAAATATGCAGACTTGCTAAATTACGTTAACTAACATTCACAGCAGTTTACTATGTAAAATACACGCGTCGAATTGAGAACGTCCTTAAGTTAGGTCATAAAAGGCGCAATTTATTTTCAGACGAAGGAAAACGCTTTGATATATTTTGGCGTTCTAATGATCTCGGTTACCAAGAAACCTTCTAGGTGGGTAAACACTGTGGGCGTAGGTAGGGTGTACCGACAAGCGAAAATAAACAAAGTTAACAGCTACCCAATATGTTACTTATTATAGTGTTACTGACAACCTATTAAGTCTAGGTAGTTCTTGGTATTATAGGCCTCTTGGAAGATATGTAGAAGCAATGTATTCTTGCGACTTTTCTTCTGCACAGCTAAAAAATTACGTCCTGAATGGGTAAAAAAGATTATTTTGATTTGATTTGATTAAAGGACTAACAACTATCTTTTCACGATGAATGATCTAGCTCTTCTTAAGACGGTCGTAGAATTTCATCCCAGTTATAGTTAGGCTTGCCAGATGGTATCCAAAAGGAGGACATGCCCTCCTTTTAGATGTTTTGTCCTCCTGTCCTCCCTTATCTACTGTAAGTCCTCCTTTTTGCTAAACGTCTAAGTGCTAAAGACATTGAATGTTTCTAGAACTGCTCAAGATCTGCGAGTTTTATTTTTGAAAAGCGCACCATACGTAAATGGGGAAAAAACCTAACTACATACTTGCAAAGATATCATTAAAAATTTAATAAAGTAAAATAATATAAAAAATCGTTTAATTGTGAATATCCTCCTTTTTTACAGGAAATCCTCCTTTTTAGACCCATCTGCCTTCCTTTATCAAATTATCATCCGGCAACCCTAGTTATAGTTGACTCGTTAGAGCAGCAGTTAACGTGTTCAGAATAAATAGGCATGATATAATTGTCACAAATTAAGGCCACAACTCGGGAGTAGCGTGCAGCGTAACTGCAAGTATCCCGAATTTATAACGACTTCTACGATCGCCTTGAGATTATCAAACACGATAATATAAAATATTCAATTTGTCTTTGTTATCATTACATTTATTAATTTGTCACAATCTTGCAAAGTCTCTTGGCTATATATGCTTCCATTTTAAGATAACAAACTTTAATTAATTCGACTTCCAAAAGACTTTAGGCGTGTACGTTGGTTTTTCAACCACTTAAGAGCTACATTTATATAATTACAAACATTATCGTGACATATCCGATTGGACAGTGAAAGTGAAATGTGGAGTTGCAGAGAAAGTAGCGCGTCTCAGCGTGACCTACGCAATGCGAACTGGGCCACGGTTGGCCAGGTTGGCCTGCACGAGAACTGCATATTATGCATATCGCGTACTAGCAAATTGCCAGCTAGTATGCGACATAATTTAGCAGGACACATTTGTAGATACGACTACATTAATTTATTGCATGCGATGTGTAAGCCACGCGAGCATTATTAGATTTCTTTTTTAAGTCGTCTATACAAGTATTAAAGCGAAATACCAATGAGTAGCTAATCAATGTTTATAAGAACAAAATCTCAGGAACTATAAAGTCTAAATTTTGGGGGTTAAAGTTACTCGCGTCCGTAGGTTTACCCTTGAGACCCTACACGTGACCCCTGGGTGGTGCTAAATGAGTGACACTGACTGAGTGGTAGAGCCACGCTGCGTTGCAGCACGCATTGGGCCGGCTCGCCCGGCGTAATACCACCCTCTCACGAATATTCGGCGTGAAATAACGGCACTTGGTGCTGTTGTGTTTCGTCCGACCAGTGAGGGTTCCGGAGGCCCCTCCCCCCCTCCCCTCCCAATTCCTATTCCTTCCTTGAACCTATTCCTCCCTTAAAGGCCGGCAACGCATCTGCGATTCCTCTGGTTTTGCGGGTGTCCATGGGCGGCGGTGATTACTTTCCATCAGGTGACCCGCCTGCTCGTTTGCCTTCCTCTTTTATAAAAAAAAAAAAAAAAGTCTACTAACTCGAAATTTTACAAGTAGGTTCTTTTAGGGTATAGAGTAGACATCCGCTTAGAAATAGGTTTTTTTTTCAATTACAGCATTACCTACATGATCCGTGGATAAAGTTGCTGCCCGTCATAATGATATGACCCGATGGTCAAGATAATAATTTTAAGGTTTAGTTACTAAGCTATATATAATAATATATATCTAATAAATATGTAATCACCAACAATTGCGGTACCTACAAACTTACTCGTATTATCTCAGTTAAGTTTAGTAATTAATAATAATGATAGCAAGCACCGAAACAGTTCTTCTTAATTCCAAAGTAATACTTGTAGAATACTTCATTAATCACTGCCTTACCACAGAACGATGTTTTTAGCGTAAAACAGACGCTGCCATTTTTGCCAATAATTTAAGACAAAAACAAAATGTTTCAAGCACAAGTCTGTGAAGTCTTCAAAGCAAAGTGAGTGACAGCAGCTGTTTTAGACATTGTCTAATTATTAAATTATAAACAAGGTTTCGCAGTAAGGCAGTAAAAATCACTGCGATTATTATAATTTATTATTCTAATAATAATTATAAAGATATATTTTATGATTGTGATACGATTATTCATAATTTAAATTAAAAATGCTCTATAGTAGTCATAATAAAAATGATTTATGTTTTTGAGAGCAAACATAATCTCACTATACGTTCTCTCATTAAAGCGAATGGCCCGTTTTACTATTATGCGCATTCGCCCTCTGCTGCTCTGCTGGGTGTGTGTAATACTCGCGAGCCGTGTCATGTCACTAACCCGGGGTAACGATATCCCTTCCGCTCTTTATAATTTGTGTGCATGGCGAATGGCAAAATCCTATTCAGAGTTTTTATCGGCTTCGCAAAATGTTTAGTCCCAAAAAAAATGTGTTAACATAAAAAAGAAACTTCAGGCGAAAAGATTACTTAACTCATAGAAAGAAACCTGAACATTGAATGAAAAAATACAATAGTACAATGTTATAGGAAGTATTTGTAGGAACAACTCATCATTAAAGTTTACTTTTGGAGATTATGAAAGACATAACTCTACATTAATTAAACACATCACTTAATCATTACTAAAAACCATCATTACTATTAACAAAGCATAAAAGCGAAGATGACATTAGAGGTTGTTATTGTGAAAGGTCGCTATTATAATGTCTGTAGCTTTCAAAACTTCAGACATAAATTCTAAAGCGGTGTTACTTAACAACATATCGAAGTTATTAATAGCAACTATAGTAATTATAGTCAGCAGAGTTCGGACGTTAGGCAGTAATTGCCACCAGACCGAACTTCGAAATAAATCTGAATTCGACGTGGTGCTATTATAATTGCTCTGGTACAAATTGGTTAGGGCAATCGCTACAAAGTTTGTAACAGTAGAAGCAATTAATGGAATGTGTATAAAGCAATTTACTCAAGAGAATGTCGGGCAGGGAATACCCCAGATATAAGTGGTATAACACAGTTAATTACGAAGTATGTTTCCTACAGTTTCAAATTCAAGCAAGGTTAATAATGAAAAGGGTTTATGTATTTAGAAACTACTATATTCTACCCGCAGCTACGCGCGCGGTAATTTCGGTCTACGATGGATGAATCTTAAAGCCTGTGTATATATATCTTTAACTTCATACCTGTTTATATAAAAAAACTTTCTGCTCTATTGAATGGTCTTAAAATGCTGGCCATATTACCTCTGGATTGCCAGGCTAATACGCTACGAGAGGCAACCTATAATTTCACCAGGGACTTCTATATGGCGTAGACATCGCTCTTTAACGACCTGCACTGCCTCCTCTCTTCATACATACATTGTCTCCACCGCAAACGTTGCCCCGACAGCATATAAATGGACGTCAATGGTCTGTAAACACAATACCTTTGTAGTCATGTGTTCGTTTGTACCGAGGAAATCGAGATAGAATTACCTTTGAGTATTGTGTGGTCTGGCGAGCGCTACCAAATCGCACTAGCCTGGCTCTCGAGCCTTTGTGCCGTATCTTTGTTATGCCACCCCCGTCAATTGAATAATGTCTATCCCAATCAAATTCTAACTAACATAGCCACATTGCCTGGAAATACGTATGTACTCAAAGTCCATAGATATTGTCTTCAAAAGACAACCAAAGCTTCCGGTTTTAACAAACATTTTCTTTTAAATAAAACATCAAAATATTAATAAAAAGCTGCCGTGACAATATTAATCTAGATTAAATGTCGAAACGATATTTAAAACGTGTTTGTATTAAAGTGCGATAGCGTAAAAATATTGATTCAATTCGCTTGCTGACAACAGAAGGGAGGAGAATGAAAATTTATGAAATTACAAACTCTACTACTACAGACCTCAAACTTAATGTTGAAATAATTTTAGAACCTTATTTTTTTTATTTTTAACATGTAGGTACTACATGACTTTCAACCTGTCTTATTAAATCTCTGCCCGTAATAGATTTTAAACTTGTGTTTCTTAAAATACATTCGTATCTATCTAACCTACGCAATTATATCTTTATATCTTTGCTGCGAACTTTTATACGCTTTTTTTCGGCGATTATAAATAACAATATTTGGGACGAAGGTATATATAAAATAAGCCCACCCATAAAGTTACACCTAACAACCTGCAATCGGCGGTATCCAATATCAAATAATCTCCTGTCAAAGCATATTATTCATGTGGAAAGGTCTGACGTAAGTAATGGTATTGGAATTTTTATTGGGTAGTTGTTACCCTTTAAATGTCACTGATAAAAAAATAAATGTGAAGAAGATAACCCTTATAATGTCTACTCACCCACTTAAATAAGGAAATGCGTTTTTGAGAAACGTCCTCGATGAAATAAATATGCAAGAAAGGCGACCATTGTAAAAAAGTACACTAAGGCTAAAGCATTACTACAACTAAATGATGGGTAACGGACGACTTACACGTGTGAAATATATTAAAGATGGAAACAGTGGTGTCACAATGGTGTATTACATCCGCAAATACATTCAATTCAAAACGGAACACATAAGGAAATAGCAATATCACATACGGGTACACGAAGATGTAAAAAACAAACATTACACAACTACATTTAACACAGAAGAAAGAAGAAAATACAGCTTTAGTGGTGAATATAAATACCATCAAATATAAAATAAACTACCTTCATTTCTTCGGCCTTAAACATATAAGCAATATAATGCGATAACACATTATGTTTTAAACTGCCAATTTATTGCTCAACCAAAACGATTCATTCGGGTTAAATAGAACCACAACCACAAAACGGCAACCTAGCGAGCTGATTGGAAGTCACAAAACGGTAAAGGTGAAAGAAACGTTTCAGCGCGTAATATTCCGTCCCCGACACCTAATAAGCCTTTAGTACTTATAACGCAACTGCTCGAAAGTTTTAAATGTGACAGCAAGTAAAAGCGCCTTTCTAAAGACATTAACTTGAAATTACTAAAACCTTATCTAGCCCAGACAATAATGTTAAGAATTCTGCGTATTTTTTACATAATTCATCAACTTTGTTGAGACTATCTATTGTGTGAATGTGATTATAGCTATCAGCATAGACAAATAAGATAAATCGTCCTTGCTATCAGCAACGACAGCAAGGATGCAGAGATATGCGGATTGTGAATCCGGTCTGTTTTGACGTTTCATATGAATGAGCAGTATTTTGAATTGTGACACATCATAATAATGGGAGCACAAAATTTTTTGCATGCTCTTGCATATTCTGTAGTAGGTACTAGACTTTTGGAACTCTCGTCAAATAAATTGTAAAGCCAGTATCATAAATGAACACGCACTCGACATGCTGTGCGACAAGAATTAATGTAAAGCAAAGTAGATCACACCAATATGTATTCTATTGAACTGTGAACTTATAACAATCCTCGATACTAAAAGAGACAAAGTGCCACAGTAATCAAAATACCTACATCAATATTCAGCCTGTAAACAACCTACAGCTGTGCTAATAATAGCACACTCGAAATAGGACTAACAGGCTAACGTGTCTTCCGAAGCACGGAGAAGATCCTGATAGGGAGAGAGAGATGTATCTTAATTCACCCATCCTATTTTTTCAGCGGTTAGCTATAGTTGCTACGCCAACGACTCCTAATCTGAAACTCTTTTTTATGAGATACTTTATTACCATCAATTTGTATCATGCAGTGAAGCGTGCAATCTATTAAGGTATGCAACGCTGATGCAGACAAAGGTCAAACCATACGTGCACTTACGTAATCAGCGCTAACGGTGCATGTGAGTTATGCAACCAGGCTGGTTAACTATAGCATGCACCTTAGTAGTATCTTCCGGCTGTGTGAATGGTGTATTGTCGGAAATTAATGAGGTTGTATGTTTCGTAATACACATTAAGATTGACGGCGCTACTGCAATTGTTATTTCATCACGCTTCTTGGCATCTTTGATAAGTTGTAAAACCATATTAATTCTTTTATTTATTTATTACACATTCGAGACTCTACCATAAGAATTAAATGTTATTCTTCTAATCTACATCTATTTATTTGTATTGTAATCAAACAGACATTCATCGTCGTCGTAAATAAGAGTATAATGCAAATAGAGATTATTAAAATTAGGTTATCACCATTTACGAAGATATATTTTGAATGCTATCTTACTTTTTATAGGGAATTAAGACGCTTTGAACTGGCGTTGGACCGTTAACCTAGCATACGAAATTAGCCGACCCGACAGTGACCAAATAATTGGGCCTTCACTTTAGGAATGTTGCTTTAATATAGACAGGTTATTTTATAATGGTGACGATAGTATTATTCTTATAGAAGCGGCGGCCGACAACCCTGATGGCAAACTAAATAAATCACCCCATAAGCTCTCCGTGGGCCGTTCACCTGCTATCGACCGTTCTTTAATGTATAACGTTAGACGTGTCAGGAATTGATGAGAGCAATGTCGTCGTTGTCGTGTCGCAAAGGATTATTCACGGCGTCTGAGCGAGGATTCCGTCGTGTTTGGTGAATCGTGATTAACTCCTAATAAGGCGGTTGATTGAAGCAGTGTCTACGCTTAATGGCTTCACTAATATTGCTTGACAATCGTACTGCAATTGCAAAGCATTCTAGTCATTGTCACAACTCACAATATTTATATTTTACTAGCGGCCCGCCCGCGACTTCGTCTGCGTAACACCCTGTATCACGTGACAAATTTCCAAAAATGTATATTTCACACAAACCTAGTCCTGACAATTACGAACACAACTAAAAAAGAATTACCCAAATAGGTACAGCCGTTCTGAAGTGATGCGCGTATACAAACATTTGGGCAATTGATTTTTATTAATATAGATAATAATATAGCATTTTACTGCAATCTACACAGTTTGTTTATGTATAGGTAACTAGGTAACCTTTGGAACTACGTAATCGGTTTAAGCAAATATTTTACTAAAAAATACAGTTTATCTTTGTATAACATAGGCTACCTTGTTTGTACCCCAATAAAATACAATATTCCCAGGAATATTCAATGACTTATGTGATAAAACGAATTTTACACGCAAAAAATTAAAAAACAACAATATTTTGCCCCTTTCTATTTTTACATCATTCTTCTGTTATTATATCCCAAATCCCAATAATTAATAGAAACTTTCTCGTGTCTGAAAAATAGGCAAATTGCTCGAGGCCTCATGTAGTGACTACGTTTCACTCTGACGTATTTTTTTCACATATCTCTCAATCTTGCAAAGTCGGTAGACCGCCTTAGGGCAAAGTGTAACATGGCTCCGGCTAGGGCTATCATAAACAAAGTTCTAGAGTGTTTATTAGAATAAGCAAGACTACTAAACCATTGTATTACCTACATAGAATCACGACTATTATCCCCAAAGGGTTAGTCAGAGACTAGGCAATGAGGACCGCAGAGGCAGTCCACTGCCATAGTCCACGTTTCACTAAGCTACAACTGCACATGTACTCAGCGTGACTGGTGGTGAGCCCATCGCCGCTCTATGTTGTTGGATATATGTGCAGTCTTTAGTCCGTTAGTCGCCTTTTACGACACCCAAGGGAAAACAGATGGTGTTAGTATTCTTTCACCGCTACGCGACACGGCAAACGGTGTTGTATTATTACTTGGTTTTAGGAAAAATATAATTACACTATTTTGCATAGACAATCTATTATCTAAAACCACATAGCATAACTAAAGTTGAATAAAAGTAACAATATTTTATAGCCTAACAAAATTTTGCATTACAATTTGAAGATTAATGAATTTGATTACTAAAAACGAAAATATCTTAAACTTGGAAATTTTTAAGTTGAATCCTTCTAAAATTGCTTGCGACGTTTGTTTTCCTAGAATTTGTTCAGTTCTA
Source organism: Scoparia ambigualis (assembly GCA_963921215.1). Classification (NCBI taxonomy): domain Eukaryota; kingdom Metazoa; phylum Arthropoda; class Insecta; order Lepidoptera; family Crambidae; genus Scoparia; species Scoparia ambigualis. Next base: position 21,875,525 of record OY992522.1, on the reverse strand, counting down.
TGAAAACAAACGTTCGATGACCCTAAATGAAACTAGTCAGACCGGCAAAGGGAAGGGCTGGTACCAGTGTCCAGAACCGGTATACTTAAGTCCTAAGCCTCGCTAACTAGATTAGATCGTGCTCAGCTACCGAGCTCATTGTGAAGCCTATAAGAGCCCTAATAAAATTAGATTGAACAACTGTGTACAGCGTTATTTTATGATTAGGGTTATCGCTTAAAACTTTACTTGTGTTATCTTCCGTGATCGTTTCCGGAACTCGGTATAGAATCGCTAAAAAACTTTTAAATTTCATAAAAACTACTAGAAAATTCAGTAAGTAATTTATAGTTTAGCTACTGGAAAGTTGTCTTTACTACTTTTATTTTAAGATTCTTATTTATATAAAAAGCTTATTACTTTTTATATAAAAATTTTACATCAAATAATAATTTATTTAATGTAAATTTTTTATATAAAAAAGCGTTAAGTTTTAATATGACAGTTCGTGAATAATTACCAATCTGCGTTACATTCAATTATAATTACTGTGTTAGTACCTACTGCCGTGTCAGTCATTTATTAACCTCACAAATATAAGTTGATAAGTATTTTATTGTATAACCACGGTAATGAAAACTTATATTAATGTATTATTAATAAACAATAACATAACCAACACTATTTTATAGCATATTGTATATGTAAGGAAATACTACTCGTATACGTTTAGCTATACTATAACTGTTTAAACAGTTTCTAATATCGTTAAATCAGACGAGCGGAAAGTAATAAAATATATTTTACCTGGTTATGGAACCGAGGTAATATAAAATCTAAACATCGAAAGGAAAAAGCCAAATAAAGTAGGTTGACTATAAATGGCTTACACAGTTCCACGCGGCAATAGGTACTTTTAACAGCAAACCTTGGAACCGATCCAACTTTCTGTATTTATGTCTATGCAGAGCTATAACTAAGCGGATAGATAATTACATTTGCGTTGAAAAACTGGGGCAACAATATCAAGATGAATTTACATTAAATGACTGATTTAAATATAGGGAACATCATACCAAAAACGATGATAAATAATAAAAGGTGTTGCAATACTAGCAGTGTGTGTTGTGTGTTAATAACAGAAAAAAAAATCATTTTAAACAGGTGTGACATGTTGGAGTGACCACGAGTCCGTCCTGGATATAATAACAGAAAGGTTATAAATAAACAAACTGGTTAAACAAGTCAAAGGAACAAAATGAGAGTTACCGTCTAATGCGGATAAACTAGCTAATATCATTCTAAACGCAATGGTAATAAATGACGTCAATCGAGACTCATTAAATCAAAGCAAGAAGATTTACATAATAGCGCATCTCGAATGCAGGCGATTATCGTAAATCGGAACGTAATACTGGTCTGGCTGCCACTCGGAACTTATTCGCCTTTCATTCGACCTCTCTTGCGTACTGCAGTTCATGGACTTTACGGACCAACAAATTTTAACGACGACCCATAAAAAGCACATTTGTGCTCAGACAATGGAATCGCTGAGAATTTTCACATCGCTCACACATTAGATTTAACGAGGCAAAAACCAGTATTCAGCACGTTCTGTCTACGTAACTTAATGTTCCCAGAAAACAATAAAGTACACGTAAAATGTATAACAAAATAAACTGTACCTAATGAATATTAAATTTTGACTCAGCCACTGTCGGAACAACTTTCATTGTTCGCACAAAGACGCGCTTCGTATCGAAGAAATTCCGCAGCTATTTTATTAAATTCGCGAGCGTACCCTTAAATAAACTGTATGGCTGGCTCAGTCCAGTGTTGTCAGGTAAGATTTATTCACGTATAGCTGGAACAAGCGGCCGGTGGGCGTACGTGGGTTGTAGACCGGCATCGAAACATTTATGTACCGCCTTTTTGCTGTAGAGGCTAGCGAACTATTCCGCTCCCTATACGGACTTTACTGCCTTTTAAGGGGAAACATTTTAAACGCGACGCAAGACTAACAAAGGCAATAACCAACCGCACCTGCCTCTCATAGTTACGCAACAATTGAACATCCTTTGTGTTGCCTTAAAAAGAAATTCTAGAGGTGACCCCGCTACTACCGTATTGTATTTTAGAATGTTTCCATCAAATGGATAATGTTTATAAATAGCGTCTCTTCGTCAGTTGTTCTTGTTCTCCGTGACTAACAAAAGAACAATAACGATTTACTAAAGTTAGAAACGAATAAAAGCAAAGCTCGAACCGAGTCTAATGAACTGTTTCCTTTCAAGGCAATGTTATAACTAACAATATGGCGCAGTTTGTGCGTGCGTACTGCGATTAGTGATGCGAGTCTACACGCAATTGATCTAATTCCGGATCCTGAGAGTTCATTATCGAGCTCATTTTTTGTTATGGTTGCTTAAGTGGTTGCAGCTGTATTTGGTGTGAAGATAGGAAGCAGGTGTGAAAGAGATAGTGTTTATCAGGGTGTGGCTAGATAGCCATATAGATCTACTTTGCATGCACTGCCTAGATAGTTGAATATAAGTATATAATACTGCAAGTATATATGTGAGGCAGCCGTGCTCATGCTATTATATGCTAATTAGCTTTCCGATGAATGCGCTCTGTTGCAGATTAGGCCAGGAGATAATAATAAAAGTGTAGAAAGGAGAACAAACGTTTATTTAAAAAAAAAATGTAAAGACAGCATTGACTACAACAAAGATAAGTATAAAATTATATTACATAATTAGAATTATTGAAGGTCAATTTATTTAAGTTAAAATAATAAGGTTCATTCAGAAATAAGGATGAAAATTACTTAAATAATAATATGAATAACGTTATAAAACTACAAAGAATAATTTATAAAACAAAACAAATAGAGCAGAGGATACAAAGCTGGAAAGATAAACTAATAATGAAATTTAATAACGACATACAATGTGTACTTACAATACATATTTACTACATAGTCTACTAAAAAAAAGGAAGCTCATGTATAATAAAATAGGTAAGTACCGCTGCCACCGGCGTCCAACGCTCCACGGTCCACAATGGTCACAAATCACCAAAATCACTTCACGTCACGCGATTCGTAGCTGCTTCATAAAAACAAGTGACGATGACGTTAGTGCGGTGAAAGGTAAGATGCGTCCCGTAAACGGTTCCGAGTTCCGAGTAACAAGTAACCGAGCGTAGTGTGGTGCCGACGCGGGAGAATGGCGCAAACTGAGGCGGGGGGCGCGGGGCTGCCCCGCCCCGCCCCGTCGCCGCCCGGCCACCAGACACGAGCTTGCATAATTAATTATACTTCACACGCATTCCATCTTTCTTACATACACGTAAGGTCATTGTTTTTCTGACAAACACGTGCGATATGCCACAGCCTACATACAGTTCAGTACATGTCAATGTTATTTAAATAAGCATATTAATGACATTACTGATAGCAGTTAATACATAGAATAATAACTAAAGCATAGGAGGAGTCCAAATAAGACTCGTATAGTTGTCCTATTTTTTTCAAATGGGTCACAACACAAACATTGAAAGAAAAGACACAATAAGTTACCAAAAACGTCAAATGTCTAGCGAAAAAAAAACCGGTCACCATTTATGATACAAAATTCAAAAGCGACTTACTAAATGTAATTCGAATGTTGACCAAACGAAGTGCCCATCAAATGTCATAGCACTCCTTCTATGCTTTTGTTATTATTCTGAGAGTTTATATGAATTTACCAACGTTATCGTTGACATCGATATTGTAACAGGTTGATCTAAACAAAAATGTAAATCTGATAATATTAACATAACAAACTAAAAACCTAAGTAAAAGATAATATGTTTGAGTTAAGGAAACCAATACAAACAGAGCAACCCGTTACCACGCATACGGCATACCCAAACTGTCGTACCGTACAGACCGTACAGGTCAAAAGGAATATTAACCTTCAAACAAAATAAGAATAAAATAGTGATTGGCACGTTAATACGGACCCTTTTGACGGGCGCTGGGTGGCGGTGGCGGGGTGCGGAGAGCGGGGCGCGGGTATACGGGTGTGCGGTTACTCGGGCGCGCTAGACGGATCTCGGCGTCCCGCACTTGTCGCGATCGATATCCGTATCCGCTGCACGGGAACTCGCATTAACTACGGCCAACTCACCCGATGGAGGTGGAAAGTCGGCCGATGTTGTTACAAACTTTACCGATTAGAGCTGCTCCGAGAAACTCTCTCCCTCTTGTTATTCTAAATGAATCAACAACTCGCGATAGCGTAATAACTTTGACGGTGTAATGTTGTTACAGATTTTGCTACAGCAACATATGATTTTGTAGATAAGTACGAGTATGTATCCTTTGAAGACTACAGTAATCATTGTACATGAGAAATGTAGTTAAGATAATAGTTTATCCAAGAATCACGAATATTTATTTCTATGTTGCACTTGTACAATATTACAAATATTCGCTAGTTGTACTGGCTACAAGTTTTCTAAGGTATTTCAGAAGACTTTTAGAAGTGTCAGTGTTTTACGTGCACGTACTTATTTTCCATAATATAACTTTAAGTTTAGCTATAAATACAACGGATTCAGTGGGACTGCGGCAAAGAAATAAAACATTGCAACGACTGAAATAAACTGCGACAGAATGCATTAAACAAGTATGTGAGTAGCGACGGCATACAGAGATTGATGAATGTTTAAACGGCAAGAGTAACTGTACAATCCGAACACACACGATAAAACAGGGGACGGCATTATGTCGTTACGTCACGACATAAGCGATAAGCAAATGTGATTTGTGCAATGATTAACAACACAGTGTCACATAGTGCCGTCTAGTGTTGAGAGTAAAACCAATTAACAACCTCCTTTTTAGAAATACGGAATGTTATTGTGAATTCTTGAAGGTTTCTTGACTGTAAACTGTTTAACTTAACGTCTAACAGAGCAAGTAAATAACTACAGATAGTCTTCATTTTAAAGACAATGTCATACACAAAATATGAGAATCATCATAAAGTTTACAATCAGTTCACATAGTATAAAACGGACTCTACGAGAGACGACTTGAGAGCCGTGATAAACGAACAAATTGCAAATGGCAGCCACTTATCAACGTTATTATTTCAGGATTACATGAGGATTTTACATCTAATAGAGGTATTTTGTTGTTGATTTGAGTCACTGTCATTGTAAATAGTTCCAGTGTTTGCTTCCTTTTCTATACCACAAGTACCTACTACTAAATGGGAAGATATTTTAATAGATAAAGACACACACTATGTTATGTAGTAATTTAAAGATTTCCTTTAGCCTATCAATGTAATTTTAATGGAAAACAGTTCATTTTATTGAAGTTGTTGAAAGAGACGTGTCCCTTCAGAAACATTATATTTATTATGCTCATGTATCCTTCTGCAGATTCCTGTACAAACTAACAAAAATTAAAGTTTCAAAACGGAACTCAAAAACATTAAAATACCTATAGATAACAGTGTCTATTGATAATAAACTTACGGGCACGAATTGTGGGCTGGCAAACAAATCGTTAGCAAGTAATAAATGCAACAATGTGAAGTAGTTCATGCCATACACATCTGTTAGCAAAGTGCGGAAACAATCCAACAGAATACATCAGCAAAAACAAGCGTGAGGCCTGGAGCCAATCCCGCGGTAATAGGAAAAGTTTCAATCGATTCACGGCAACACTCTCACGGCGAACAGACACGACCGCTTTCGAATAATTGGAACCAGGAAGTGTACTACAAACGTTATTTGTTTTAGACAAACTATGTAGCATCGATTGTACAGTCAGAAGATTGTCTTAAAATAAGGCCAGGGGTAAACCTACTTTCGAATCTACCAAAATAAGGAGCTTCAATTTTGATGCTCCTAAAATCTTCATTAACAATATCTCGAAGGTCATTGGAATAATAACAATTATCTGTATTGTATAATGTAGGTATATTTTTAGAAAATACAAAGACTGGAAGTGTAACTACTATTATTGAAAACAATTATAATGACGTCTCAAACATTATTACTTGGGTCTTGTAAGGTATTTTTATTTGGAACGTTAAAATTTGATTACCAGCACGAGGTAATCAAACTTGTTTCGAGTTCCCCTCGTAAAATTAATGGATACAAAATCGCACACACCGGTTCCAGCTGCAAATTAGTCGTAACTATTTGTCAAATAAATCAATTATATTATTTATCTATTACTTTATAAATACGGATAGTCTTCTATTTATAAAAACAGTCTAAGATGATAAATTATTAAGATTTTGAGAAACATGACTGTATCTGGTCCGCGTCCAAGTGAAATGGTTTCTTGAATAAGACTTAAATGTAAACCCTAAATGACTTCGCTCGAATCAGACGTTTGACGAATTATTAAGAATTATTAAATATTACGCACTTGAAGAAAATGAGCGTAATATTTATTAATTGCTACTAAGTAACTCTTTTTACGTAATGTATATTATGACATCATGACCATGAACATTTCATATTTAGAAACATATAGACATAGCAGGTTATTATTATTAATAAAATTGCATGATCACGCTACACCTGCACTCGGTTACAAGAGTTCGTTCTAAAACTAGTCCTAAACAAAGTTTATAAAGTTCCATTTACTTTGTTTCAATCCGTTTTCGATGAACATGAGGGGGCAACACGAGTTAGGATTACCATTTAGCATTCCGCTCACGATAGGAAAGAGATGGTGCTATTACAGCACAATACTGGAGGGAAAAGCGGAGGTGATGCGAGTGTACACTCAGAATCGATAGTCTAAGAGCATATATAATCCTGATATTCTTGTGCCATGCGTGGATTTTCGGAAATGAATTGTTTATGGGATCGGAGCGCAGGGAATTCTCATGTCTCCAAAAGGGTCGGTGAACCAGACAAATTACGACAGCGAGAATTTGCTCCCCTTCAGCTCTGTCAAATTGACGGGCAATGTTCAGCTTTAATCGCATTATTTGCAGGATTTACGTTGCCTGAAGATTCGGACTACTTAAATTTGGCAAAAGGGAGAGGAATGTTTACTAATTAAGCACAATTTGCACCTTTATGAATCTTAAAACTACTTTTCAGTCGACTATGCAAATGCAAGAGTGTTTGGAACGCTTTGTAGTCAGAACGAGTGGATGTAACGTGAATAATTTACATCACTGCATTGCAAAAGCTTTTAAATGTCTTTTTCAATTGTATACACGAACCGGGATATGCATGCATAGATATTATCGTGATCACACTGACCCAAAACGGAATTTCTTTGTTCGTTATTCCGTAATTTTTTCTATGTTTACTAATTACTTTGTTAGCTAAAAACTCCGTACTATTGTTACCTATAACACAACCAGTAACAATGACCAGGGAGGCCACCCTGGACATTAACGACAACATACCAAACCCCTAGGGGTACAAGAGTCCAATAACCGAAAACCTTTGTGCGAAGGTTCAAAGTCCCCTTGATTTAGTGGCTCTCATAGAGATTGGCGAGGCAAACACGGCCGTCTAAATTATAGGGGAGTGTATTGGTGGCATACGAGATGAGCAATATCGGCCATTTCACGGTGCGGCGTGACATGCATGCGGAATGCACACGACACTAAATCTTTCACTGCAATGTACAGGGTTTTATGGGTGTTGACACATATTTCTAGGTCCGCAGAGAATGTTCTCTCGTTGCATGCTTTCATTTTATTACTATTATAATGAACAGTAGAACCGTGTCACGTAGCGGTGGCAGAATACTACCACCCCTCTCTTCCCTTGAGTGTCGTTAAAGGCGACTAACGTACTAAAGACTGCACATAAATCCAACAGCATAGAGCGGCGATGGGCTCACCACCTGTGACACGCTGAATAGAATAGAATGAAATAGAATTTATATTTGCTTAATACCACACCACCACGTACATAGATTGTGGATAATAAATCAATTAAATGGAATCAACAGTATTATACCTTATAATTGTAGGCATGCAAATATTTTATAAGATTAATATTAACAATAATAAAATCATCAGCATAATGGACTTGGCACATTAACAATGTCATTATTTAAAATTATAGTATAAGTCATTATGGATTGTTTAATTATTTATGTCAATAGAAAATGCCCATAGCATGGAAATTTATAATAATTATGGAACATGGAACAAACATGGAATTAATAATGTCAAATTTATATCAATGAGCACATGTGCAGTCGCTATATGGTGAAAAGTGGACTATGGTAGAGGACTGCTTTTGCTGTCCTCATTGCCTAGTCTCTGACTAACCCTTCGGGGATAATAGTCGTGATTCTATGTATGTATGTATAAGGAACAGTATAGCCCCTACATACATGGCATAGGCTACCATCATTGAAATCAAGACTTCTCTACAACTGATGGGTATTGGCTTTTAATCATCACACTTGCCAAACGAGGGTCATCACAAAGCCGGGCTATGCAATGGCATCGTAAAATCCGAAACACACTTTGGCTCGTATTCTAAAACCAAACTCAAACCTTTGCATGAGTTCAGTTAGAAAGGGATGGTGCTATTCATCGCATATATCGCCATCCCTTTCTAACTGATTCAAGCATGAATTTGATTTAGAGTTTAATTTGAGAATACGAGCCTTTGCCCGATCTGGGAATTGAACCCTCTGGCTATCGGACCGAGCGCTTATCCACTCGGCCACTGAGCTGTTATTATTATTATTATTGTTGTGGGATTTTACATAATATAAGCTTATAACACATTTATACTTTACAAGCGGCCGCTCGTAGTTTCACCCGCGTGGTTTCCATTCCCGTGGGAATACCGGGATAAAAAGTATCTTATGTGTTAATCCAGGTTATAAACTATCTCTATGCCGAATTTCGTCCAAATCCATTTAGTAGTTTTTACGTGAAAGAGCAATATATCCATCCATACTTACAAACTTTCGCGTTTATAATATTAGATAACATTAGTCGGATATTTGTTTTAATTAATCATTGTTTTAAGCTTTTTAGTTAATCAAACGAGAAAATTTAAAAGCGACAGTGGCGATGTTTCTATCTAGAACGCTTTTAAGTTAAACCGAATTAATTAGTTTTAAGCTCTCTCGCCTTGCCGCCGCATCGGGCTATTATTAAGAGGAAACACTACGTCGGTCGAAGTGGCATGCAAAACTCTCATACAAAACACAGAAAAACGAAGTTTCGCAGGTCCCCTCCTTTAAAACTGGACCAATTTTTATTACTTTTTCAGCATCGGTTAAAGAAATAAATTTTCTATGTCTGATGTTTGATTTTTTTTTAAACCAGCCACTTTGTTTCTGAATACGCCTCAAGAGGGTTTACGCCATTCGGTTTCCCATACAAACTTCCAAGTCGAAATTTTTAAAAACCAATGAGCCAATTTTGATGGAACTTTGCATGCCTAAGTAAAACACAGAGATCTAAATTGTTTGTTGAAAACATTTTAAAATATTGTTTATTTAACGTAGTTATTGCGATTTTTAACTTTCTATAGTGGACTTTAAATCGCAATAACTCAGCTAGAAAAACTTTTTTTTTAAATGTCTTCATCAAACTATTTAGATCCCTGTGTTTTACTTCAGCATGCAAAGTTTCATCAAAATTATCTCATTGGTTTTTAAACATTTCGACTTGGAAGTTTGAATGGAAAACCGAAATGCGTAAACCCTCTTAAAACGGGGTGATTTCGCTAAATTTTAAAGGCTCCTGGTTATTAAATATGAAATGAAATGAAATGAAAAATGTTTATTTGGAGCATAAATAGGACAATTAAAAATAAGGATATAAAAACGTAAGCATTATGCAACCGAAATGGTCGCCACTCAGCTTATGCCGTGACATTTACATGCCATGGCGCTGGTATTCTGTGGAACCAGTAAGAGGGAGGCGCAGCTCCAGACATAAACTTAAATTTAAGTTTAGGCCTACAAAATCAAAATAACATCAAGCCGTAGATAGTTTTACTTTAACATAAATATATAAGGTTACAATACAAAACATAAATAAAACAAGCTAATAAAATTATAAAAAACGAAAACTATAAAACAAAATAACAAAATTTAAAATAATGACAAAAATAAAATATTATTATCACAGCACGACCGCTTAAGTGCTGGAAAACTGTAACTCTAATAGATACTTTTTTAATTTAAACTTAAATATGCTAGCCGTCTTAATGCAAAAAATCAAACATACAGACATAGAAAATCTCTTTCTTTAACCGATGCTGAAAAAGTTGTAAAAATTGGTCCAGTTCTGAAGGAGGAAACAGGGGACTACGAAACGTCGTTTTTCTGTGTTTTGTATGAGAATTTTGCATGCCACTTCGACCGACGACGTAGTGTTTCCTCTTAAAGACATGGGACTTCATTCAACCATACCATAAGCCCGAAGCGTTTCGGGCTCTTTATACTATACTATACCTATCGGCTATCACCTCAGGCTAATGGTGGATAACGTAACGGTCTAGTTTCTATACCTTTGTTTTGTGTGATATCGATATGATATTGTGCATCCTTTGTTGAATAACATAAGTACCTACCTCGTAAGTACAACCAATAAATACCACGTGTCATATAAAGATATCACACTTACAAATACGACTTAAGGACCCTATGTAGACTGTGATTTTTGCGTAAAATGGCCAATTTTGGCGTTCTTGATCTCAAAATACATTAACAATTTTGACATATTAAATAGTGTAGAATAGTTATTGGCCTAGTACGTAGCGGCCTCGCTTTTTTGTAAATTTTGAATAACTTTTTAATTGAGTAAACCCAAAATTGCACAGAAAGATTAAAAATTATCTAAAGTAAAAGTTACCATTATTACAATATGCCCGGAATCGATATAATATTGTCAATTTAATATGAAGTTAAACAGCGTTTTAATTGATATTCGCCAGCATAACCATAACGGTCTCTCTAAACACAAGGTTACACTTACAATTTACCGACAATCTGAGAGAAAATTGCTTGAGGCAGATAAATGAATTGCTATTCATTAGAAGCTTGTTTTGAAGGTGAACCAGTAATTAGTTATTCAAGACCAATTTGATCCAGCGGGCGAAATGGATGTCGACGAGCATCGCCGGGACCTTGGCACGACCTATCCTTGAGATCTCAAGTCGGGCGTCTCGGAGGAACCGTTTGATTCGACTTTCGTACGCTCCAAGAGATTCATAAAGTGGTTGGAATATTTGTATATGAGGAAAATACATTTCATTTCCATTTGAATGCTAATAAATAGATTCATAACAACTGTAGTAAGTTACTACGTTTAAGGAAACCGACGTTTTATGTTTGTTAATGTCGTTTGAAATACCATCTTGTTTCTCATTAACTTTGACTCCGATAAAGTCTGACTACAGAATTAATCTGCCAAATTCGTAGTTGATCGGGGCAACTATCGTTTCAAATATAAACAAGGCACAAAAACAAAATCGTCGAGTAAAAATAGCCCCTACTCCCGTTTAATAGAGCAAAACTAAAAGCTAATTATCTGCTACACTTGTTACTCCAACGGCGAGACTGAATTAGATATTCTCTAGGAGAGTTTTAAGCCGGCGTGTATCAGTATACAGCTACTGTATATGTAAATCGTATAACAATGTAGTGTTCCGCTTGCGTCCAACTCAAACATCCCCCGATTAACATTAGTTTAAAACAATGTCGGGGGAGCTAAACTAAGTTCTTAGCGCACCACTGTTTCTATTCCAATATTCAAATGAGCTCGCTGGCGCAGAAACGCTACCGTTTAGAGCCCGCCCCCGGTGAAACGTTAAATGGAATTGCTGACGGCGAAATGTCTGCATTCCTGGTCATTCTTATAAGATGTAAATCAACTTTATGGCTTTACTAAATTTATGCGGCATGAAACTTTATTATCATTCAATTTGTACTCGCTTTACTAACTTATATTAACGGTAGATATAAATTAGTTATTCGTTTAGAATTTTAGATTATATATATTCGTGTATTTGTATATTAAGTATGTTTATGATTGTAATAAGTATATGTTCTAAGTATCGCCAAATTATTAGTCCCGGAGACTTTCTTTTCTACACCACAGCTAATTTTAGATGTAATAGATAGATCTCTTTTAGAGCTCTCTCATTTTCACAAGCTTACCTTTGTGTAAGTCTTGTGTAACGTGTGATTCAATGTATGTTCTTTATGTACAATAAAGGATTAATCTAGATATTTGAGTTGATAAATTATCCAAATTTAGTTACAATGAGTGTACAGCCATTAATAAGCTCGGTTGCAAGAAGTGTCTGATATTTTTGTTGGTTGCGAGCCGGGACTAGAATAGCGCAACCTTTTAGTCATTTATGCCGCATTTAGTCGCAAATAGGACGGTCCAGGATCAGCCGACGATGAGTCAGAGAACGCCGCGCCGACCTGTCGCAGGGGCTAACAGAAATAGAAAATAGTGTTGGGCAAAACCTATAGTAACATGAAGATTTTTGAATATAATTTAAAAAGGAATTTAACAAAAATATATATAGCGAAAACTTGAAAAGAAAACTTTGGCATATTCAAACTTTACACTACTTATAGTCCTTATTGTCTAGGTACTTTAGTATACAGAGACATTGAATGATCAATTATAGTAACTGAGAGCTAAAAGATATAAAGATTTAAACATGGCTTTTCGTTACACCGCGCACCGGCAAGTAATACCAAGGACTAAACACTAATACCTTTTTTACCTAATTTATTGGTGGTTAAGAATGATAACTTTTATACATTTTAGACTATGTATCAATTCGATCATATTCCGCTCTTGATTTTGATCCATTTAACGATGTAAGTACTCCAAATTGGCCTAGGGATTCTTTTGAGGATTTTCGCTATTTTTCCAATATTTGGAGGTTTTTCACACCTTTTTGTAAAACTAACAAACAAAAACATGCAAACTTACCTGAAGGTTGGAGCGTGATCTCCTCGGCATCACTCCTACCACCTCCCCCCTCATTATGGACTCGATTACTGCAACACCAAACAATATCATTAGTACTTACAAATAAGTTTATAATTACTAAGGGTAAACCGTGTCGCGTATCGGTGAAAGAATACTACCAGCCCCTCTCTTCTCTTGGGTGTCGTAAAAGGCGACTAACGGACTAAAGACTGCACATAAATCCAACAGCATACAGCGTACATAACATACGCGTAACATACTCACTACCTTTAACGCTAAGTACATATGCAGTCGCTATTTGGTGAAAAGTGGATTATGGCAAAGGACTGCTTTTACTGTCCTCATTGCCTAGTCTCTGACTAACCCTTCGGGGATAATAGTCGTGATTATATGTACGTATATATATATTTAAGAGAAAACACTACGTCGACGTGGCATGCAAAATTCTCATACAAAACACAGAAAAACGACGTTTCGTAGTCCCCTTAAGAGGCCTATTACATCTCGACTGTGATTTTTGCGTAAAATGGCCAATTTTGGCGTTATGGATCTCAGAAACAAAAATACATTAACAATTATGACTTATTGAATAGTGTAGAATAGCTTTTAGAATAGTGTGTAGCGGCCTCGCTTTATGTAAATTTTGCTTAACTTTTTAATTAAACCCAAAATTGCAGAGAAAGATTTTCATAAAGTGCGCGAAGGCACTTTTTGAGCTCATAGATTGAACTACTGTTCTAAACAAGTGAAATAAAAAAAAATATAATGTTATCTCTTATATAGCCGAATAGTGCGTAACGGCCTCGGAATTTTTAGATATCATTGATTTTATACAGGAAAAAATCTTATTCTAAACTAAAAAACTTCGAAAATCACTATAAGTTATAAGTGAATATCTCCTATCTACGACAATATTATTGAGCAAAATTTATACCAGTGTAATTGTTACTTCATGAGGAATAAAGATTTTATAATGAATTTATTATCCTATTTCGATAAAAACGATAAATACAACTGCAAAATTACTACAAAATGCGATGCGCCGGCCGTCCGAATTCAACTTATGCTCACAGAATGGAGATTTGTAATATTATGCTTATTATCCTATTTCGATAAAAACGATAAACACAACTGCAAAATTACTACGGAATGCGAAAATGGGCATTTTACGCAAAAATCACATTTGAGATTAATAGGCCTCTTAAGAACTGGACCAATTTTTATTACTTTTTCAGCATCGGTTAAAGAAAGAGACTTTCTATGTCTGTACGTATGTTTGATTTTTTTGCATTAAGTCATTTCTTTAATAACAAGGAGCCTTGCAAAATTTTGCGAAATCACTCCTTTAAGGCGTCTTCAGAAACATTAAGTGGCTTATTAAAAACAATCAAACATACAGATAGAAAATCTCTTTCTTTAACCGATGCTGAAAAAGTAATACAAATCGGAGGACTACGAATAAATACAACTGCAAAATTACTACAAAATGCGATGCGCCGGCCGTCCGAATTCAACTTATGCTCACAGAATGGAGATTTGTAATATTATGCACAAATTTATTATTCTATTTCTATGAAAACGATAAATACAACTGCAAAATTACCTACTACAAAATGCGAAAATGGGCATTTTACGCAAAAATATTCGAGATGTAATAGGCCTCTTAAGCCTATTCCTTTCTTAAAGGTCGGCAACGCATCTGCGGCTCCTCTGGTTTTGCGGGTGTCCATGGGCGGCGGTGATTGCTTTCCATCAGGTGACCCGCCAGCTTGTTTACCTCCTTCTTATGAAAAAAAAACAGCCAATAGGTACAGCCGTTCTGAAGTGATGCGCGTACAAACATTACGGCAATCGATTTTTTTAATATAGATTATTGTATGGCCATACAGTTCTATATTTTCCTATAAAAGACTTGTATATGTATAGTTCTTAAGTTTGTTTCTTAATATTTTTACACAGTTCCATAAGCTGGGTAGGTATTTACCTCTACGACGAGAAATTACATAAGGCTTCTCTTAATCCAATTGTGTATGAGAAAAGAGGTAAAGTGTTCTATTTTGAATATATTGTACTAAATACCACTTTAAAAAAATAGGAATCCATGATCTTTAGTAGTCCAGCTGGGTATACACAAATTGAGTAACCAAGATTCTTATTACTAACTAGATTGTTATGGATTACTAATCAAGTATTTTGTAATATCACGATCAAATATTTCGACGATTATAAATTACGTAACAAACCGTGTCGCGTGGCGGTGAAAGAATACTACCACCCCCTCCCTTCCCTTGGGTGTCGTAAACGGCGACTAACGGACTGAAGACTGCACATACATCTAACAGCATAGAGCGGCGATGGGCTCATCACCACTCAACAACCACACAGAGCAGAATAAATGATGTGCAGTCGCTATTTGGTGAAAAGTGAACTATGGCAGAGGACTGCTTTTGCGGTCCTCATTGCCTAGTCTTTGACTAACCCTTCGGGGATAATAGTCGTGATTATATGTATGTATATATAAATTATCTAATTTGTCTATAATATTTATTAAGTCTATCTTAATTCTGTAAGAACATAGGAAGCCACTTTTGTTGAACAACAACAGATGTTCTCATAACAATACTTTCATAAAAGTTTTAGATCGTGTGTAGGTAGTTAACCTATATTATAAAATATCACCTCACAACCTCGGAAAGATTCTGTTTGTCATCATTAGAAATCAGAGTGCTTTTATTGTTGATCGAAGGCAAAAGTGCATTTAATTTTTGTCCGCTAGCGTAAAAAGTGTTTTTAAAATTAGAACCTTTCTATTCCATACTTTTCTATACCGCAAGTCCACTAAAAATGCATTAAATACTTATTTCATGTCAGTGCGCCAACCTCATTTCTTTGAATAATCGCACTGACCAGCCACAGGTGGCAGCACTGGACTGAATGAAAAAAATAAAAAACATTAAAACATTTTCTTTTCTTTAATCAATTCACCTTTCAAAAAAAATTCAATATTACCAATTGCAGTATAATGAATAAACACAAATTTATTAGCTAAGCTGTTTTTTTGCACCTAGCGTTTTCCTCGCTGTAGTGAGGTGAAAAGTTGTGTGTTTCACTCGGCAGCAAAGTTATCTTGCATATATCGTACCTTTGAAACCCTCGCTACGCTCAGGATTCTATATTTTTCAATCCTACTCGCATCAAAAACCAACTTTGCAGCCTTGCATAACAAATAACTATTACAGCGGCATTTTACACCTAGCAAAAGATTATTTTTTTATATAGATAAAGAAGAATCTTTCATAAAATTCTAAATTTCATAGTGAGCTGTTGTTGTAGAACAAATAGCTCACTATGAAAACTATCAGAACCAGAACTGTATTCTTTTTAACTTTTAATATAACAGCCATTTTCATAAAAAAGCTATTTAAAAAAAATAGTAAGTACACTAAATAGGTACTTATTTTGCAATCTCACCTATAAGTATCGATGATTAATGATTGATATACGAAATAACTAATAAGGTAGCGTTAATAATAGCAAATATTAAGTTGCCATTGTTCTCGGAATAATCGAACAATGATACGAGAACAGAGCACATGTTGATTACATAAGCAAAGGTATTGTTTTCATATGTACATTTTGTAATAATAATTAATCACTAGCGCATGTTGATCCTACGCACAGTTGAAACACATTTGGAAATTGTGTTGTAAATCGAATCGTTATAATTGCCTTTGTTCGCTCTGAACATTTTATTTTGAATGAATTTTAGAGTAAAAATGCAGAGAAGTTTTAAATGCTTTAAGATAATGAAAGCTTTAAGATATTTTTTGTGTTTTGAAAGTTTCAAGACTCGAATAATTCATGTCAATTTATTCATTCAATTCTTATCACACTGAGCATATGTGCTGTTGTAATTTCTTGAAACGTGGTCTATGGCAGTGAACTAGTCCTCATTGCTTAGTCGCGAATATACGATGTCAAAAATATTCTCGTATTTTTGACATCGTTAAATGATTCAAATATAAGTGAAGTATGGAAAGTGTTTACCTCCATCCCCGAGGAGTCTCATCTGCACGAGGGATGGATCTTCGCTGTGCTCCTCCAGTACTGTGTCATCCGTCACTGTCAGCTCCTGCGGGCAAATGGGCCGTTACTTTGAAGGATAGTTCAGGGTTTGCTGGCTGAGCCATACAAATATTGCGTACTAATACAGGCGAGGCATGCGTACCATTTGTCTTAGGTCTGTAGACGGCCCCTTGCAAAATCACACCCGCAAATTCTAAGTATAGAGGATTCCGGGCAAAGTGTGATTTTAACTTTAGGCCGTATCCCTTACCATCACATGAGATTAAAACCAAACCCGGAAATAAAAAAATGTATAAAAAATGTATGGGTGTATTAAATCACTTGTACCAAATCTATTGTCAATATCTTCGTAACTATCTTCGTTAGTAATTAGAATTTCGTTATTATCTAATTATAAAGGTCATAACGGTGAGATGAAGTCTAGGTGCTTACAAAAAACCTTTAATTTTAATTAGGTAGGTATGATATTATTATGATGGTGGCAGTAGAAAAATCCAAGCACACTAGTTAAGAAATTGAAAAGCATAAATGCTCAATCAGGCATCCAAAGCCACCTGACGCGACGACGACGAACGGGTCGAATGTAGAATTCCCACGTTCGTATCACTGAATATCCGGTGATATTGGAAACGCTTTCTGTTTTTTAATTAACAGCAAACTAGTAATTAATAAGGAATATTAGCTAAGACGAGCATTAAGAACCAATTAGCCAATGTGGACACAAGGGATTTTGGTTAACGTGTAATATATTATTATAATGGTGTTTTCGGCAGATCTCGAAATAGAACCACATTAAAATTAACAACAACTATTATGCAATATCTCGAACAACTCGCAAAAGCCAGAATAGACACAAACATTTACAAGAGCTGTTGTTTATATTCATAGACAGATATTTTACCCAAAGGTTTTCAAAAATATATTTTGCCAAGAATTATTTACTAGAGTATACGCGACCAAGCAGGTGTTTCATATTTGTAAATAAACAGGATTCCTTGAATTTCCATTTAAAGTTTCTCACGGCCTTTCAGCCATTTCGTAAACAGCTTGGGTATCTGTTTTACATTAGTCTCGTAAACCCCTCGGAACACATGTATTGTAATGTACAAATTCTCCTGCAACCATTATCATCATTATTAGTTTTATATAATTGACAAGTAACAGACAACCCGAACCCACTATAATGATCCTACCTTTTGAAATTAAAAGTTTGTAGGTTATATAGTTGCTAAACTTTTGATGAATAATTCGGTAACTAAAATAAAATTGGTTAACTACATCAAAATTGCTACAGATATATGCTAGTAAGTTGCTCTAATGACCGGAAATTAAACATGAAAATATTAAACAGATTACATAATGAGATTTTATTTTGTAGTTTATATTACACGGCGATATGTGGATGCGGCGGCAATTAAAAGAGTTAATGAGTAGAGTTAGACAGGTTTGGTGATGTCAACTTGCATGCTAAGTGTAGTTAGCAAGACATATTGGACTCTTTTCCATTAACATCTGTAAAGCCATATTATATTGTAAATAATACTCTATTTAATAACGATATATTACTATAGAAAAGTAAATAAAACTATGGCAATCAAAAGTCATATAACAAAGGCTTTTTAATTAGTATACATACACAGTCGTGTTCGTTAACTAAAAATATTGTTAAACCATAATGTTCTGTTCTGACTTCAAAACGTTTATTTGTAATAATAACATTTTAATTGCAGACTCACCTATCTAGTTTAGCAATTAATTGTGCGTGATTGTAATTAGTTTAGCCTCAAAATATTTATTTGTTAGTCCCGTGTATACTTGTGTACTTTAGCTATACATTTTATTTTCTTTTTTCTAATGTTATTATATTACAGTATGTGTGGTCAATAAATGTTTTTCTTTCTTCTTTCATTCTTTCTTTAACTATGGAATATAACATAATACAAATCTCACAAACAATGCAAGTTTTTTTTATTTAAAATAATATAATCGGCTTATTATTATTTTAATTAAAATACTTGCGTTGTTTGTGAGATTTATATTGATAGGTAAGTATCTACGACTGAATGTGTATTATCAGGCGCTAAACAGCGCCTGATATACTTGTTAGTTTCTTTACTTAATATTTTTTGGGGAATCAATCAATTGGCACCTTCAATTACATAAATGACAAAAATGGTTTCCTAATCGATCATTACGACTCGATAGTAACAACAAATTACTGTTCGGCGTTCACTCGATAAACATGTCGCCGCTGTGCCAAAAGACAAAGTTGGGAACAAACTTGTAAGAAACAAAGTGGGAACTCCGAGAAAGTTGCGCGATCTAGGAAAGGGGGTGCGGGGTGAGGCAGGCGGGGCGAAGGGGGGTATTTCTCAAAACTTTGACGTCTCGGACGCCAGTAATACGGACAAAGTTTTCCAGTCGCTAATTCCCAGTATAAATTTGTTTAACGGTTCAACTTTTTAACTGTAATTACTTAGCAAAGTTCGGGATAGATTAGAGTGCTGCTTTAACTCCGACTGAGTTTTGATGAGCAATTGACGTTATTATACTTGACATTCTGTTTACGTTATATCAAAGTAATAACGCCATTGAGTTATGCAAAATAGAAGACGCATGTGCCTAACTTTGTTTTATACGGCAAGCCGTAGACTGAGACTGATTTTTTTTCTCTTTTTCATATGGACTTATTAGAAATCTACGTAAGTACTAATGGCCTTTTAAAATAATATATTAAAAAGTAGTAAGCAGTAGTTAAACTTACATTTAAATGTTTCTTTCGTTTCATTGTTGTGATATTTTGGTAGGCACATAAACAAGATATCGTCTAAAAGGAGATGAAAGAAAAACAAACAGTAAACAGTTTCAATAATGCGAAACAACAAACTTGGTACAAAGAAGTCCTTGGGTCGTGGGAGGGCGCAGTGGTGTGAGGAAGGGGGGGAGGGAAGGTTATTGCTGATACATTGTGTTGGGTCGGGGAACAATTTACGAAGCAAAGGTGACATAATGAGCCGATAATTACGTAATTATAACTGCGGTAGACGTCAATTTAAAAGTGGATTGATTGGTTTAGTACTCGTACTTTTTAGAGAGAGGTCTTAAATACTGCCAATACTGGGAAAATAGGGTATTCACTTTCAATTCTAACTAAAGTACTTAGGGTGGATTCGACCAAACTGGAATAAGACTTACTCCGAGATTAGTCTATACAAATTCGGCGCTTAATCTAGGTCCTTATTCCAGTTTGGTCGAATCCACCCTTAGTGTGTTTGTTTGTTCCTTCGCATCAAAAGGAAGGGATTGATCGTTATAGTCTTTGTTTTTATAGATAGTTTGAAAACTTCAGAGATATTTACAATAATTTTATCAATCACGATCATAATAATTTTTAGGCGTTCTATCTACACGAAAAACACTTCTGTAAAAAACCGAATTTTACGCGGACGAAACCACAGGCAAAAGCTAGCGTACCTATAAGTTAATTCACCCATAACGTCACGCAGTAAAAGTTATTTTCGACATATAGGTATATATTTTCATGTTTCTTTGACATGACTTCCATTGAACTATTGTGTCCATTAAAATCAATTTCTTCAAATATTTATCTTAATTTCGACACTGATGTTTGTCCGACCGACTGCATGTTCTATAATTGACAATTCTTTATTATCCACAGCCCAAGACATTAAATTTAATCACTGCACCTCAACCGCATAAACGTACAATTAAATTGTGCGGCAAAATAGCTTGCAACAAGAACCAGTCTCACTTACAGAGCCATTCCCATCCACGGAATAGGCCGTTACCCTTTTTAGGGCGCAATTAATAAAATCGAAGACAGGTGGAAAGTTCAGCATTCCACATCGGCATTTACGGCGTGCACTTAACAAGTTTCCATATTCCATAAGAACCCGCAGTGCGGGGTAGACGGATTCTTATGCACGCCCTTATAAATACCAGCGTTCGGTGCCCCGTAGGATGCCACGCCACCGCGTTCAATAAACCAAAACTGGTTTCAGAACTTCCCGCTCCGGAATGATATGGTAGAATGGCTTTACAGTTAGCTACTCGCGCGAGGTGGTTTTTAAGCTCACCTGCTCGCTCTATCTAGAAACAGGATCCGATTATATCGCCGAGGGTAACTAATATGGAAAATAAATTATGTTGGATAGTTAGTATGATGGCAAATAACGGGCCGTCTCGCAATGTTAATGTTGTTCGGCAAAAAATCATGTTTGAGAGATAGGTCGGGCTCATTGGGCAAGCCTCGAGCGTTACATCAGAGTGGGCGTTGATGAATGGACGGAATATACCAGCCCGTCGCGCGAATCACCTGAAATTACATAAAATGCAATTTGTTTAATCGCTTAAGCGGCATGCGCCGGTGCATACAATTATAGACATTAAGGTTGAGACGTAAAAGGTTAGTATATGATTAGGAGTTTTCCCTAGTATTGAAACAGCTGTTTCCACGTTTCAGATTACTTGAAATACCAAAGATTGTTTTTTTTTACCGACTACGGATCTTCAAGGTGGACATAGGCTGTATACATTGAGATATTAAATACTCAAGAGGTATCGCATACCGCAATGGCTGTATATTATACTGTTTCTTTTATCTATAACGGTAAAGCTCTTGGCCTACATCTCACCTGATGGTATAAGAGACGCTTCACCCGGAATCCTAAACCACTGAGGAACTGGCTATCTTATCTCTAAACTGTCGGAACACAATATTGCTATTAACATTGTTGTTATGACGCCAGACTTCAGATAAGATGGTGGTAGCTAAGCTAGCCAGGCCGACTTAACAAGCCCTGCCGCCAACCAAACCAAGTAGGTAAGTAAGTACATAAAATGTACCCCCACTGGGAATCGAACCCGGGACATCCGACGGTTATTGTCTGCTTGTGCCTACATCGGTGCACATCACTCTTCGCCTTTATTGTATCTCTATGACATCAATATTGTCTTTTACTTATTTACATCGACGATCACGAGCCACTGAGTGTACGATCACTTATTTTTTGCAGCTGTTTAAACAGACGGCGGGCGCTGTAATTAAAATGCCATGCTTTCTTGCACGGCGGGCGCATCTACACCTTGGCTAAAATATTTTTTTAGTATTCAGATTCGGACCTACAGAAAGAGAGAATGGTAGCTTCAAAAATAATTATCAAGATATAAGAGCTAATGAGAGAACCCAATATTATGGAAGATACAAAGGCGTATATACAGAGTCCGCCGCTAGCTTGGCCATTTTGTACAAATTAGGGGAACAATAAGGGAAGATCAGGTTACAAAGCACGTGTATGGGCACGTGACTTAGAAGGTGGCGTCTGGTCGGATGTCGCAAATACAGAGGGACTTGGTCATCCCCGATTCCCAAAGAGGATATACACTATGGTTATATCGAAAGGTAAAGCCATCCATACATAACATTAACAATACTAAGGCTATGCGTATGCTACGCAGTTCCGCGCAGTGCAGAGCAGAGGGCCTGCTCTCTTTCTCCGAAACGTAATTTCGGCCGATTTTCGTTTGCTATTACAACGATTTCCATTCCTTCCAAAATTTCATTCATACAAAAATAGATAGATAGATACAACGCTTTATTGCACATACAAAAATAGGGAAAACATACACAAAGAGTAAGCATTTTTAAAAAAGCTAAAGGCGGTCTTATCGCTTAAAGCGATCTCTTCCAGACAACCTTTGTGGTATAAGACAACAGAAAAAGAGCAACGGGCAGTGCACCAGAACAAGCAAATTAAGTAAAATTTTAAACACTGAAAAAGACGACAACCTCAGACGGGAATCGAACCACGCACCTTCCGCATTCCGGGCGGCTGCCTTAACCACTTGGACCTCGGTAGCCAAGTGGTTAAGGCAGCCGCCCGGAATGCGGAAGTTGAATAAAGACTTTAGGCGCATTTTCTCGGAATAAGCTCGATGTTCTTACTGCACTATTCACTAGGACGGCAGTATAAGGGACCATCGATGACAGCCGTGTACCACTGGGCAGTACCAGCCACCCTATACACCTGCGCCCTGCAGCCGCCGAGCACCGACGGCGTGGTGGTCAGGATCCGCTGGCCGTTTTAATTCGCCACTGTACTGCTTCGTTGGATAGAGCAGCCAAATACTTCTGATGTCAAGTAATGCTCACTTCGGGTCGCTGAATCATAGCAAATAAGTATTACTTACACCAGTAAGCTCGTTGACACCAACGATGACGGCTGTGTACCACTGGGTAGTACCAGCCACCCTATAGACCTGCGCCCTGCAGCTGCCGAGGACCGACGACGGCGTGGTGGTCAGGACACGCTGGCCGTCCTGAACGGTGCGCCACTCCGCTGCTTCGTTGGATAAAGCAGCCAAAGACTTCTGATGTCAAGACTCGCTTCGGGTCGCTGAGTCATAGCAAATAAGTATTACTTACACCAGTGTGCTCGTTGACACCAACGATGACGGCCGTGTACCACTGGGTAGCACCAGCCACCCTATACACCTGCGCCCTGCAGCCGCCGAGCACCGACGGCGTCGTGGTCAGGATCCTCTGGCCGTCCTGAACGGTACGCCACTCCGCTGCTTCGTTGGATAGAGCTGCCAACGTGATGGCATCTATTCCTGCCTCCGAACCGGCATGACGACTGTCCCAATCCTGCAACAAGAGACAATTCGTAAAGTTTTTTTTATTTAATGATACTGAGCTACCAGCTCATTCCTCTCAACCTCAACCCACATTGAGCTTCGTGGTGGGTTATGGCCCACCTCCCCATGTGATGGTAGGCCTGTGGCCAGCAGTAGGACGTTTATAGGCTGATGATGATTTTTATACTGAGCCGGCGACGAGCAAACTGGCCTGCATCAGGCAGAAAAGCGAATACCGCTGACGACGAGGGCATAAAATGCGCGCTGCCGACCTTGAAGCTTCGTTTCTTATATAATTTCACTGAATTATTCAGTACTTGGCAGAATATGGAACATTTTGGATGTGGTGTTATTATAATATTGAAAAGTCCTGTTGATGGTTAATAAAAAGTTTTTTTTATTTTTTACAATAAATATACATAGCATAGTTTAATAGCAACAAAAAACCACTAACCACCTTGTGCTATCATGATCATGAGTCTACGTATAAACCAAAAATATAGGAAGGTCTCAAAAGTAGTTATTTTTACATTCTCTTTTTAACATAAAATAGCAAATATTATAAAGGTTAAGGTTAATAAGGGTTAATAAATATGTCTAACGAATCCAAACAGCACTGTTTAAATCAAATCATTCTGCTTTAACTTATATATTTTAATATTTGTATCTATATAGGTACTTTTACACAGATCTGAGGGTAGGTTATTGATAAGTCGAGGAACAATATAACAATAAGTGTCATCATAAAACTAATAGGTACTGGTTAGGAACTTGTTGAACACACGTTTATTGTCATACCAATGGAATCTAAATTTCATTAAAGGAGTTTACGTTGCCGCAATTGCAAAGCAGAAAGTTGTAATGTGCTATGGGTAAAGAAGGTGGTCTCAGCCGGAGAATATATACACTCAGCGGTGATGGTCTTAGGAACCTAACCTACTACAAACTCAATTTATAGTAAAGGTTCTGGAATCTGTACATAAAATAAAATTATTTTTGTACCACAAATATAAAACCAATTACAAATTTTGTTATGCAGTCTCAATGTATTTTTTTAAAAGTACTCCTAAAGTAAATTTTATTACATAAGTACCTACATTTTTTTAACCATTTGCAAAACATGCGTATCTAAATTATTATTACAATCTACAAAAATATTTATACAAAGGTTTAATTATAACTATGAGTAAGTATCTATTAAAAAGGTTCAAATCCGTCTTAAGCATATATTCAGAATTCGTATTGTGAAACTTCCATAAATATTAACATAGTTGCATTGACAGACAAACACGATACCTTGGTTTAAGACATAAATAACTTTTATGTCGAACGCAGACAGATGGTGCGCAATTCCTTCTTTTGATCTGTCCAAAGCTATGTTTATGGAGAATCACACAAAACGCCTGTTCTTAGTCAAAGAAAGACTTAAACATTTTGTTAAAAGATAAGTCAACATGTATAGAACCTATTAAGAAAGAAACCATATAAAACCGCATTCAGATGAATAAAACATTTTTAAATATCGGAAAGAAATCCTTTTTATAAATCTAAACACAATCTTCTTAGATACGAAATGCCCAGGTGTAGTTATTTTAATCTTTCTACTCTGTATAAAATACTACAACTCCTACAATACTTCATTCCCAAAATGCTTAGCTTAACAACAATTTCGATTAGAAACACATTTTAAGTATTAGACAAGAGTAGGTGCCCATTAGATAAACAAACTACGTAGATAAAGCGTTAAGCAAGTCTCGTATTGAATAAATTACAGTGGATTTCATTGAATATTCCAATGAATTCAGAATTGTCTGATAACAGGGCCGATCTCTCAATTCGTAAAACAAAGATAACGAAACTCTATGAATAAAATGACAACTCGCTCGTAAGTAACAATTCGAGATGGGATTAGATAAGATAAAGTGCGATCTACACATAGCTGTTACGTAATTTTACGAGCGCAACAGCAACAAACAACAACAGATTGATTTTCCTCATAAAGTCCATGGTTATAAACGATCACCCCGTGACAGTAACATAATTCCATCAAGTGCGTGCCGTCCATAAATAGCGCAATTAAAAGTGTTCGATCGTTAGCTTTACGGCCTCGTATCAGATGTAAACACTATGGCCTACATTATCAGACACCCACAAATCAACATTAGTGCAGTCGCGTACGTATATCGTATTAAGTGTAGCAATAACTCAGCGTACACACGATCCCCATAGGTGTACGTAAGTGCAGCACACGCGCGCAATAAGTATTTATGTCAATGTTACAGCATCGCACACACCAGAGCACGGACGGAGTACCCACCCACACCTGTGCCTGAATGCATGCGAGCAACGAGCAACGAGCCCACACGAGCCTGCCTGGCCGTGCCGGCGGGCGACGTATCCGGTGCGTTGAACCCGCTCCTCCCCTCTCCTTTCCCCCTTCCATCGCCAGTATATACCTACCTACCTACCGTGTCCGCTTATTTGCCAACTAACGCTGTTGGACTTTTCAGGGTCACCAGCTTTATTCGAACAAATGGTTTCGCGCAATCCTACTAACGATAGCGTTATTGTATTACGAGTATACTTGCTGCTCGTTTGTTTTAAAAGGTAGAAAAGAAACCGTTAACTGGAAGTGTTCAAACTAGGCCACACACAAACATATCTTGATTAAGTTACACATTACGGCAGATAAGATAAGCCTCATAAATCTTATAGCTTACTAGTAGTTTGATATGCTTCTGCTGGGTTTGCACTTATCTGTATTACTTAAGTATGTATTAACATCAAGGTATCCAGACTACTTAAAGAAAACAATAAAACTACAAATCGGCACGCTCAATTATTCATCACGGACAAAGTATCTCAAAGAGATCATCGGCTGATAATGAAGACAAAGCGTTCCCATGCCGTTTATGAGTTACGGCTGGCCGGCCAGTCGCGAGTGGTCATAATCTCGAGTGTTTGTTGTGGTCACGCTCGCGGGCCTCCCTGGTGACTCAGCATTCAACGGTTACGTAGAGCCAGCCGAGGAACAACAATGCGAGACGAGCGCCGAGCGGGAAACAAGAATAGAACAAGCTCTAAAAGTGATGCGTCATTGCCACATAGAATATGCTATAAAGAAATTAAACGGACATATCGTCAGATGTTTATGTGATTTATATGAGTTTACGCAATAGATTTGGAAGCGATGGCGTGTTTAAACAAGTTGAGTATATTGTTTCCATAAGTTTAGTTGCGAATACTGCAAATTAATGTACATTTTTACGGACCTACATTCTACTTGCGTTTACTGTACAAAACATATTATGTTATCTTGACGGCAACAACTCTTTGCAGGGTACATTGTCATCGCCTTCATGTGACTTAAGTATTACTCCAACCTAATCATAATATCGTCGCATATCGAAAATAATATGCCCTCTAAATTTTGAGACATTGATTTGAGAACCAACATTTTATCTGAACTAATATTACGATGAATGACAGTACTGACAGTTCGTAAACGTATTATCGGGCACGTCTAGGCTCACAAGACGACTGTAAAGGGTATTAATCATAAGCTTAACCAGCAACCAGCCCGCAGTGAACCAACGGCTATAGTTACGCAACCGATGTGCCGCGTGCTCGGCGAGATTATCCGTGATTAATTCTCCGTGGCCCGCACTCAAGGGGCCAGCTTACTCTAGGATTATCTCGCTTTTGTTCAGAAAGTGATGAATATGCTTCGAGTTGATCAATTATATTATCTGATGTTGCTTTCTCCGAATTCGTACGGCTCGTTTCATGTGAAATAATGAAAAAGGTTATGTAACATTTTGTGCTTAACTGTGTGAATCAATCAACGCTATTTGTATATAAAACTAATTATTGATTTAGGTTAATAGTATTAGAAACTCTCTACGACATGGCACATTTGATATATGGAATTGTTAATTAACTCCCACACACAACAAAAGTCATAACGGAGTTATAGTATAATCATTGTGACCCATAAACAGTATATCATCCCACGCAGGTTACACATTCCGATTATGGTATCAATTCAAATTCATGTATGTCTTTATACAAATATTTAAGATCTAAAAGGAGTTCGTAAAAGCAGCGCGATGATGTTTCCAAACCATAATTTATCATGTCGTAGTACATAGTTAACTGTCAATTACCAAGCAATTTACGATTGAACTGCATCGTAAAGAAAATTACGACTCTCGCAATACGGACGTAAAGATTGGTTTGAGTGAATAGCCTCGCAGTCGCAGTGCCCGTCTTCGAAACAAGAAGTTTCCTATTAAGGTGTGAACTAATTTATAAACCTACTTAGAGAAACGAGAACAATATTTTGTTTAAAGTTATTAAATATATAATTTCACTACAAATCAAAAAAAGAAATTTCAAATATTTCAAAATTTCAAAAAAGAAATTTCAAATATGTTTAGGACAATAAATTCTACATCATCTCAACTGCCAATTTCAGAAATAGAGGAGAAATAAATCATCGGATCTAAAAAAAACTAATTTAAATATTTAAAATCTCCATAGCTATGTAAGCACAGCACTAACGTGACCCACTCTCGTAACACACTCTTAGTTTAGTACTACAAGTATTAGACTAAATAACAGGGATAAATGTATTGAAAGCATTCTAGTATTTTCGTTTAAATAAATGGAAAAAGAAGACATATTGTGCCGTCTCCAATTGAGATTGAAAACAGGGAAGATGAATGATGAAATGAACTTTTTCAAGGACTGTCTTAGATGGGACATAACACTAAGATCTTTCGAATTCCGAACTCTGGACTTACATAATATATACTACCGACGACGCACAAGAATATGTATTGGAAGATGCTTTAAAATAGCAGTTATCTTAATATTTGTCTAATTATAGCGCTATCGGCTAGGACACATTAGTCTCGACTCAGCTCGGGAAGTCATTACGTCGGCACACATTTACGGCGCAGTCCCGGCTCTCATTCAATTTCCTGCTACCATCCTGTCTGATGCCGCAATGATAACATATTTTATAGTCTGTGCCATGTCTCCTGGATGTGAAACTGACAATTTGTTGAGTTTCTCAAAGATGTTCTAACGATACTTTGGATTTTACAGATATTGGGAATCGACTCACGTGTGGTTTGGGTATTTGATAGCGATTATTTTAAAAAATTTCAATGAAAACAATTTTCATAAAATTTTGTGCAATTACGTAACAGGAAAAAACAGAAATAATAGTAGTTGAAGCTTATGTCAAAGGTGTTACTACACTCAACTATTCAGATAGGTAACTTCAAATAAGTGCTGTAAATCCCAATACTGAAATAACAGAAAACCATAAGAACAAATTACTATTACCTATAGACGAAACAACTGCCAACACAATGGAGACATAGAACAACTAATCATAGCTAGGGCGGACAACACGTCCTACCAATTTTATAGCCAGAAAATAAACACCAATAGCGAGACAGACTCAACAAAAGATAAAAGAAAAGATAAAAAGCAACTAACTCTTCACAATCGCGGCTTTGCGATCTAGAAGTATCCAGGCGGCTGTAAACAAAGGGTGGCCTTGCGACGCTGGAGTGTAGAGCCATCAAACCGATGGGCGTCGTAGCACTGTCTGTAACGCCCTCTAACAGCAGATACTTGCACTACGAATACTACGATTGTTAAGTTTAGTATGATACATACTCCGAAACAGTTGCTATGATTACTAACTAAAGTTATGAAGCAATTAATAAAAACATTTTTGAGTTCCGATCGATTAAAGATAGCGTTGCTGCTTCCACCTCCGGGCCGGCATTAACGTCAATTACCATGAAGTGAGGTGAACGAACGCCAAGCGCTTCCCCGTTGGCAAATAAGAAAAAGCAATTGCAAAAATATAGAATGATAAATTAACTTAAAATATTGTTTTTTAAAGTTTACACAATCACTACTGTGTAACTCTGTAAAGGGTCCGAAACGTCAGGACTGAATAAATAATCAATAATGTGCGAGTAGTAATTAAATACAATAACGGAGAAACGTGATAAAAAAATTGATTCAACATAACTTCCATCCACTACAAAACGCGAATGAATAAATTCAATTCTATTCCAACAATATACGTAACGACCATAACATAACGTAAACGGAGCGTATCGTATAGCCACAGTTAGCTATCCTCCGACTTACATGGGCTTCGTATATATGGGCTTACACATGAGCAAACATGTGAGCTATGTTGAGCGAGTGAGCAAATAAATTGGCCGTCTGTGGCTGCCTGTACAGTAGCATAATAACTTCGCACGAGTTTCTTTGCAGGAAACTGAAGCGACACGTCTGCAAATTTGTTTTATTTTCTAAATATTATGCTGTAATTGGACTAGAAGAGCCGAAGATCGGGCTCAGTGGCATACGTTGGTTGGGAGAGGCCTATGCCAAGAAGTGGACATCGGCTGATTAGGATGATGATGATGATGTTGTGTAAGTACTTGTGATAAATATTAATGTAAATTAATGGTGGATTATTAACCGTTTAAGTGTTCGTGTATGAGTGTTGGCATATGAATGACACAAAAAGGTGCAACATCACTTTTCAAATTCTCTCAAAAAGTACATTATGTGAGATCATAGTAAAGTCCTAAATGTTTATGAAACTCAAATGGGTTTGGGTGGAATATTATTTACCATTATGGCATTAAACATTTATATTATCACTAAATATCATAACATTAAGCTTAGACAATATTTAACTTATTAGTCTTATTACCTATTCAATAGCAATGAGCCATTATCATAAAAAAAAACTAAGCACGACTACTACACGGTAGTACTATTAGTTATTCTGTGATACTACACCACATCGGCTTAAAATAGTAATAAGTTTTTGCGAAATAAGATGCTTGTCTAGACAAAGATTGTATCATGTATGCCGCCATTACTCTCTTGGAATACAACTGAATTTCGTTATAAAGACACCCCCACGCACCTGTGTAGTAGAGCGTGTTTTTGAGCTAGGAACGTATACAGATGGGTTATTCGTACTGTGAAATTCGCGTTTGTAATATTCCAGCATCAGTGTTCATCAATAATTACCTAGTACTTTTGTCTTTCAAAACCAGAAAATATATAAACACGAAACTAAGAAAACTGGCGGAATAATGCTAAATCAAAAATCTTTGGTACGAAAATGGTACGCGGAATAATGTTGAGCTAAAAATCT
Source organism: Scoparia ambigualis (assembly GCA_963921215.1). NCBI lineage: Eukaryota > Metazoa > Arthropoda > Insecta > Lepidoptera > Crambidae > Scoparia > Scoparia ambigualis. The sequence continues at coordinate 21,844,616 of OY992522.1, read as the reverse complement.
CCTTTGATGTTTGTTAGTTTTAAGTAACCTAAATAATATAATATACGAGAAGAAACTATGTAATACAAAACAAAAAATCATCCATCATTTAAAAACTGTGGCCGAAGTTATCATCACAGACAATCTAGCAGACAGACAGTAATCTTGAACAAAGACTGAAGCATTCAGATATTGAAATGATAAAAGTATTACAGACAGACGACGACGGAAAAGAAATTCATCAAAAAAGAATGTTTACAAATTAATTTTAAGTTTTTCACATAAAACAAGAACGAAGAACGTGCGTTAAAACGTGTTTACGGCAGTTTGAAAGACAATGTGACACCTTTTCACGTTCAAATTCAAAGTAAGTTTGTCTCATGGCCGACACACGCCTATTTCAATGCCACCCTCTATCCCCCCTCCTCTTTCCCTCCCATTGGAGTGGGAAAACTGGACAGTGAGGCAAAACTAACTAAAACAAACTTTACTTGTTTAAATTTAGCGCGAGTCTGCGTCATGTTACCCATTGCGAGCAAGTTAAGAAATCTCTGAACTTATGTTAATTGGGTCTTAAATTATTGTTTAACGTACTTTGGGCTTTGAATAACTTCGACGCTAAGTAAACCTGAACAGCAAGTGACGTAATCCCAACTTTCTGGTGCGTTGTTTGGCATTAATTTCGAAATCAAAGTGATCTTTGTGATATTTTCGTCTAGCAAAACAGAAATACTTACAAATCTTTCCATTTGAAAATTCTCTTATATCTAACGCTTTGTATATTCCACCTCCTTTGTTACCTTATGTGCATTGCATTTGTTGCAGCTTGTGCCATTGTGGTTTTGTGGTACCTATATCCTCCGATTGGAGTTTAGTGCTTTAGAATTTAATTTAGGTATTTTAACATATTTTTGTCGTCCTGGAGCGCCTGGATATTGTATTCTAAACTTTAGACGAACACTACACCATTGTAAGTTGTAACGAATCACGTTAAACTCGTAGCTCGTACGTATCCAGTCACGATTATTTTAAAGACAACGAGGGAAACTAGTAACATTCGAGCTGCTGTAACTGTCTGCCTCTAACAACAGCCGTTTTCTACAATTTGGACCATTCTAAAAGGTCTCTGTTACACTCGAAATTGGGTACGTTTGTGCTTCTACTGTTGTCGAGTTGTTCGTTATAATTAACCAGGGTTTTTTTATAGCAGAGCAAACGGGTCACCTGATGGAAAGTAATCACCGCCGCCCATGGACACCCGCAAAACCAGAGGAATCGCAGACGTGTTGCCGGCCGAAATTTCAAAATACATGAAAGGACCTATTCTTTTCCAAGTAGGCTATTACAGAACAAATGTTTGTTAAACACTCTTTTCGCCCTTATTAATTAATGTTAGTTCTAACCTAATCAATATGTAAGAAACACATATTTACGCAAGAAGTACACAAAGAGTTTTCTTTTTTACGAGAATTTCGTTCCCTTGAAGTAAAAATGAAACAAATAAAGAACGCAGCTATTACGAAATTATAAAATGCATAGTACAAAAAGAAATAACACAAACAGCAAAGTCATACTCTGTCTCAATCGATAATCATTATATTAATAATATAAGTATTGATAAAGTTCAGCAAACGTTCTCCAGAATACACAAGTGACAACAAGGTCGTTACAAAGTTGCGAAGACGAGAAGAAAAGTGAGTTCGGAGAGCGTCCAAACACCAATCAATCACGTTTCCACGAGGTGGCCTGGCTAACCAAAAATAGCACGACACTACCAGAGCCCCACCACCTGAATATGTATATAATAAAGGGGGTGGCGATAGCGGGGGCGGAACGGGCGCGGAAAATCAATAAAGCGGGCTGCGAGCATCAAAACATACCCCGCCCCGCGCCGCCGGCGCTCGCCCCCGCGCCTCCCGCACTCCCGGCCTCCCGCACTCCCAGTCTCCCGCCTCCCCGTCTCCCGGGGAAACCCTCGCACCACCCCGTGTTTGGCAGACGCCGTCCTTGATCTCCCCCTCGCCCGGGCGCGCAAGTTTGGATAAACACTCCTATCGTGTCACTTTGAATTGGGTCGCTTATGCGTTTTACTTTTTACCTTCCACCCCTTCAGTTTGCATCTATACTATAGCCACAGCCCTATGGCCAAAGGTATTGGACAGAAATATGGAATAGATTGAATGGCACTTTTATGGCATCTACTTTGTTCGGTCGGAGTCGGCGTAAAATTTAATTTGACTGCTCAATATAATCACTATAGATATAGAAAGACGAACGCTTCAATTGAGTTGGCTAAAATGATTTTGTTCAGTTTTATTTATTGTTATAAATTACGGATTCCCTTTGTTTGTCGTACAACGATATAATTGTTGTTTCTCTTAATTTTCCAATGGAAACCGTAAAGATTTATGTGCTGGAAATACATTTGCGAGCTCGTTACGAATACATTATGTATAAAACACAACACAAAGATAAATCTCGCTCTGTTTAAGTTATTTATTGTACTGTATAGTACGTGATAAACATTCAACTAGTAAATCCAATTTCTCGTTCGCATAAAACACCCTGGCTAAGGCTTGAGGCTTATGCGGGCATAACCCGAGATTGAAGATAAATATAAATTACGAATAGCGGATTAATAAATGAAGCTTACTCTAACTAACAATTCATCAGCGGTGCTGCCGCTGGGCAGCTGGCAGTAAATCAAATCCAATGAGAGATGTCATACTACGTTTAAGTATCTTGACAGTAACAATAGAAGATACAAAATTATATTATTCTAACGGACTTGCTTGTGACTACTTACATGTACTTATACAGATTATACAACTTCTTATCTAAGTCTGTCGCCATTGCAACAATGTTGATGGCATTGTTGTGTTCCGACAGTTTAAAGGAAAGATAGAAGTTCCTCAGTGGTTGACGATTCCGGGTGAAGCGTGCTGCCACCTTCGGCCTCATCGTCACTTTCCATTAGGTGAAATGAAGGCCAAGAGCTTCCCCGTTGTAGGTGGTTTAGTTTCGTTTCGGCACCTTCCCATTTCGGCACCCTTGGGATGCCGCATCTAAAGTACAGTCCCGTTCGGTTCCCACTGTCAATCATTTTAATATTTCAGTGTATTTTACCAGTAAACTTAGCATTTTTATTCAAAATATGTATACAAACAGCACTCGTTCTTTTTTGTAAGTGACTGTATCTCTTTGATTGAAATTTATAGAGTTCATAAATTTATGGGTGCCGAAACAAAAATAGGTAAACCTTAAAAAAGCAGTATAATAAACAGCCTATATCCACCCTGAAGGAAGATGTGAACTTATAAAACTAGTGTGTAAAAAATGTAATAAACGCGAATTAGATCCGTAAAAAGTGTTTCATTTCAATTAGTGTGTGATATTTGATATAAAATTATAATACATGATGGTTATTGCGCATAAATAGCCCTAAAGTATTGAACTTGAACATTAACCTTTTTTCTAATTATAGCTTCATAAGCGCTGCGCACACAAATTAATTAGTGGTTGTTAATTGCTCTTTGTGATGTAACATGACTCATCCCAGCAGTTTTCGTTAAGCACGAACTAATGACTATACTTATACGAAAGCAGCAGCAACTTCACTACACTTTGTTACACCTTCAGTAAACCGATCATAACGAAATGTTGCATACACTTTGTCAAGAATACGAAAAAGGATACAAGTTAGACTTTTTATTACAGTATAATGTTCCTGTGGGATAATGTAGTAGAGCGGATCAATAAGATCTGCTCGATTTAGCGCATGACGTCACTTCCTTTACCACGCTTCTCTTTTGATTATGTAAGGCAGTGTTGAGGTGACAAGGTCACTTGTTTTTATCAAGTATTGTTAATATTTAATTTTAGTGGTGTCATTGTTAGACTACCTGTCTCATACAAAATACACGGGTACGTTTTTCAGCAGGGAACATAATATTTATTAGTTCTTTTGTACAAAATATGCCAATGTGTCGACGTGCTATTGCGAAAGAGAGAGACCTCTGCAGACCCCACTAAGATAAGATAAGATTTGGTTCCGTTTGTACATGTCGACGGTGGAAATTTCAAATGTCGTAAGGGACATTTTGTCGTAAGTACACTTGATACACCATTATACTCAAAAGTTAATTCTCTATCGATCTGTCTATTTCAAATTTTGTTTTCTCTTACAGTTTAGAATTTACGGCGATTATCACTTTGTAGTATGTGACAAAAATATTATATCTCATGTTGTATAAGGCATATTTTGTCATCGTAATCATTATTGAGGTTTCCAGAACGTTGTAAGGATCTTTATGTGACAATAATGTACGTCGTAAGGTTTATACAAAAAAAATAGAATGCCCTTACAACAAAATTTGGAAAGTAATGATGTGAAACTAAGAATACAATTTGGCGTAAGTATCGACGAGATTTTACACGAAGTCCCTTACGACATTGGGTATAAAAATATATTTTGATATACTTTGTCGTAAGAAGAACAAATATTACATATTTGTCCGTTACATCTATAAGTCTAACTAAGTAATGCAGGGTTTCTGTAGTTGTTAATAATTTAGAACTATTAAAATACAGAAAAAAATGATACTTACTACAAATAAACGAAAGGCAGAAAATGAATTGATAGTTACTAAGCGCGTTTTACGATATTTTAAATTCGTCTGTACATCCTCAGTACGGTCTTGTTGCTCTTCTTATAGAATAACATAACCACACTTTCATGCCACACTTCTGGAGTTATACCTCCGACTACGACGGAATAAAATAATCTCTGAAGAGCTGCGAGTACTGGTCTTCCACCTGCTTTCTGAAGGTCAGCCGTAATTCCGTCTGCACCCGATGCCTCGCTGTTCCCCAGCTGATTGAGAGCCATACCAATCTCGTACAGGCTGATGTCCGGGATATCTTCGGTGTAGTGTCGGGTTAGCTTAGCTCTAGGGGGTCTGTAGCTAAGCTTTGTACAGGTGGGCGCGTTGATGTGTATAGCTGTCCATAAAACTTCTCGACCTCTCCCAGAACTTCGGACCTGGACGTGACAGTTCTGCCGTCATCGGTTTTCAGCGTCGTCAGTTGGCTCTGCTCAATACAAATCTCTTGCGAACACTTTTGAACCTTTGTTTCGTTCGATAGCCTCTTTCAAACGGTCGGTATTAAATCGGCAAGTGTCGCGTGTCAAAGACTTCGAAATCTACTTATTGAGCCGCCGAAGCTGAGACGAATCATCCGAAGAACGCAGAACCATCACGCGCCGCTGTTCCATCAGTTTGAGAGTATGGTCCTAGAGCTTTTTGGGTCCTCTTGTACGGTGGGTTTTGAAGAACTTAGACCCAACCGCATAGACAGTTTTCACAAACCTGCTGTTGTAATCGTCCACGTCTACGCAATCCTTCAGGCATTCGAAGCAATTTTGCAGTTCCAGCTGGAAGCTTTCGGGATTTTGGATTTTAATTGGGCGCAGGACGGAGCGTAAACTTCATCAATCGATGTCTTTCCAGCTTGATATTGATGTTCAATGTGCATCTTAGCAACCGGCGATCACTGCCAGTTTTAAAAGCGTTGATGACAGAGACATCATTGAATATTTGCTTCCTCGTCAACATGATGAAGTCAATCTCATTTTTGTTGCACCATCGGGACTTAGTCAGGTCCACTTGTTGTGTTCAGCTTTCCTATAAAACGAGTTCATCATGAAGAGTCCCTCCCCTTCCAGAAAGTCCGCCAGCAGTTGGCCCTGGTGGTTCCGAATTCCACCTCCAAATCGTCCCACTTTCAGCTCATCGCCGCTTCGTTTGCCCTATTTTGCGTTAATGTCTAATGACAACGGTGTAATTAGTTTTGAAGACTTGTATGGCTCTAGAGATGTCCTCATATACGTATGTAGCCTCCACCTAATCGTCGGGGTGTGCCGTAGTCGGAGCGTGTACCTGTATAACCTTTAACAAATACCGTTTGGTTATTCTGAGTATGAGGTACGCTACCCTCGACGACACACTTCCGGTCTTGACAACGTTGTTCACGAGAAAGCTGTGAACGATAAACGCGACACCATCCTAGGACAGATGTTCGCCCTCCCGAAAATAGAGAAAGTACTAGACTTCAAGATTATCGAGTCTTCCCCTTCTCTTCGGACCTCAGATAATCCCACAATGTCCCACCGTATCTTGCTCAATTCCTCCTCCAGTTCGGAAACCTGCTTCTCGTCAGTCCTCAGTATACGCGTGTTGTAGGTTGCCAGGGCCAAAGTTCGTTTTCGGCGGTAGCCAGGTCTCTGCCAGAGATTCTTAGCACCCCCTGCCCCGTCGCTGCCTTGGCCGCTACCGTAGCTAGGGCCAGCGGGGCCGCCAAGGATTAGCGGCCGGAGTTTGGTGATGTCGTTCATTGGGGGGAAAGTTGCCATAATCGCCACGCTTTAAAATATATAAATATATAATTGTACTTATTATACAGGCTTCTACTTTCGATTGGTACCTAATATCTATGTAATTTATCTATTATCCAAAGCAGTGCATGTTTAAAGAAAAATATTTTTAAATATTTAATTAATCATATACTGGATTGAAATTTTTCAGCCAACCCACTCGCAATATATTTTTTTACTTGTTAAATTTGGTATAAAATACTTTCATCTTTAATCGGCCCGGTGAAGGTCATCCTATACTCGGATCCTAGACTACCCTATCTTCCCGTGCGAGTCGTAGAAGGCGACTACTAACAACAATCACAGATTTTAAATGAGTTTATAAACATTTGCTAATTACTTAATTTTGATTTTTATTGCTATCAGACATCAAATTTTTTATGGTATAGATAACAAACTGATCCCAGAGATTACCATGCCAGTAACTATTATTCTATAATGAGGACTATTTTCTGTAAATTTTAATTTTATTTCTGCCGTTGCTGTTACTAACATCATTATTATAATTTTCTATTTAGCTTTACAACATTTTACTGTGACATTGTCAAAATCTTTGGGTAATTATAACAATACTGTTTCAGTTAGGGCGTATAGGACATTTATCTCATAAAAGTAAATTTTTCCGTATCGTAACGGACAGTTCTTCTAAATTTGCAGTGTGTAAGGGACATGAACTTTTTAATTGCTTGAGATATTTAGATCTAACATTAACTATAGGAAAGATAAAACAATTTTTAAAAAAAACTATCCAACAAACACCACAATAGCACAAAAAATTAATAAGTTATGACATTTTTAAAGTTGAAGTTTGTTTTTTGTCCTACTGAAAAGTAGGGGTTTGTCCCTTACGACATTTGAAATTTCCACCGTCGATGTGGAAAGTTAAGAATTGGGAAGTAATCGCTGACTTCTTTGTGACCGGTCTTGTTTTATGTTCGCGTGGCTAGCACCATAGGATAATCATACAATCTTGCAGTAGCGATTAAAACAACGTTGACAGCATTCTTCCCCTCCAGTTACAATATAAGAGATGATAGTCAGCTAGTTAGCAGTCAGAGGTCCGGGTGAAGAGCAGTTCCTTCTACCTTCGGCTTTACCGTCGCTTACCGTCAGGAGGAGGAGGAGATGAAGGTTAAGCGATTCACCGTAAGACAAAAATAAAAATGTTTTGTATCTTTTCAAAATGACGTTTGGGTGACGTAGGCAAAATAATGTTTAACTAAATAATGCTTAAAATAGTCTTTATAAGTAAGGCCTCTAAATCTATATCGTCACTATGTTATTATTTTTGTCTTACGGTACAAAATAATATTTAACTAAATAAAGCATAAATAGGTAGTGTTCATAAAGTAAGAGGCCGTATGCATTTATCTTTGTCAAATTAGCATCATGTTTTACAGGGCGTTATGCTAGGGATTTTCCCAGATTCTTCACAACTCAGTGTAATAGATAATCTAATTATATTTGCTTTTAACTGTAAACTTGGCAACTTACGCTATTATGTACATTTACTTTTAATCCTGCCGTGTCACGCAGTGGCGTAACTTGCATTAGATTGGCCCTGTATCAAAATTTATAGGAGGGCTAAGTTAGCCAACTACTAAAGTACAATTTTCTGACTTTTTTTAAAATATAAAATATGTGTTATTAATTTCGGCTGCTAGTGAAGTTTCCTTCGGTACGATCGACTCTGATATCATTTCACAGTACTATAGTTTCTATTGAGCCAACATATAGAAGTAAATTAGTGATAGATAAATAACAAATAAAGATTTAAACAAACTCCGAATTAAACGTTTTTTAACAAAACGTTTGAGCGACAATATTGACATCGCATATTAACAGCAGTTAAAGGACGATAGTCTATAATCGGCCTTATGTCTGTATTACTGGCAATATTGGCAGTTTTTGCAATGCAGCACAGCCAAAGCACAGCTGTGACAATACGAAGTAGGGATTTGTTAGCAGGCAGCTGTCAGCTTAATGTCACCGGCATCGAAGCCTGGACATGGCTTAACGACTTCAAACAAAACCGGCAGCTTTCGCAATATAAAGTTAAAAGTTTTTATGCGGGAATGGTATCGCTAGGGAGCTTTGGGTATCGCAATATTTTTACGATCAGGGTTCAAAGCCAAACCCTCTGACATACCGGGTCAGGTGCACCACTTAGGCCAGTGGTTCCTATCTTTTTTAATTTTGGTACCCCTATGATCTATTAGGGTAACTGATTTTACCCCTCCGTAAAAAACCTTGCACAAAATTTAACCGTCTCTGTGGTCTAGCTAGTGGCTAAGCCACCGGTTTCAGACCCAGAGGTCCCGGGTTCGATTCCCAGCGGGGGGTACATCTTTGTGTGCTCGGTTTGGTTGGTGGTAGGTCTTAACGTCACTTACCATCAAGTGAGATGAAGGCCAAGCGCTTACCCGTTGTAGAATAAAAAAAAATTATCTTAATCTTAATATCCAAGAGTTGGACTGACAATTATCCATATTCAGAAAATATTACTCAAGTGAATCTATTACTGCAGATAAATTCTTAAGCACAAAATTTTTCCTACGCCTTTTTACTTACCCCGCAAAATAACTATTTTACCCCGCGTAGGTAATTACCCAAGGTTCGGAACCCAGGACTTATGCCCGCCTTCCACTAAGAGCGGAGCGGGCTCCGTACGGACTCCGTTTAACTCGCAACGGCAATCTTCATAGAAGTTTCCCAGTTTCCAGTGGAAGCACTTCTATGAAGATTGCCATTGCGAGATTAACGGAGTCCGTACGGAGCCCGCTCCGCTCTTAGTGGAAGGCGGGCATTAGACTATAGTGGCTCTGTCCGACCCATAAAGTTACTATACCTAGCGGAATAGAGCAACAAACATGAGCTGTCAAACGAAACCGAAATATGATGTCATTTGTGTGTGTAAAGAATGCGTTCAGTGATTTTACGTCATGGCGCTTTTCACATTAACATCGATATTAATTATATTTATTACTAACAGTAATAGTGTTATTAGAACTAAAATAGGATGGGATGGGAAAATATCCACAATTTCACGTAAAATCCGAAAAATTCGCAAAACCCAAATTCTCAGCGTGCTGATAAGTGCTTACAAACAGTAGCCAAAAACAGTTCTGTGACGTCGCATCACGCATCTCTTTTTATCCCACAGTGTTGTTGCTAGTGACATCCTGCTCGCTCAGCCCTTTGTTTCTCTATTCCGCTAGGTATAGTAACTTTATGGTCCGACCCGAAGATTCGATGGTATTGCACAGGACCAGCTACCCTATCGGCTAAAAAATATGAATATGGACATGGGCTTCGTTTGAATTTGAAGCCCATAATATGCCCATATAAGGAAAAAATATGGGCTTCAAATGTCTAATGAAGCCCATGTCCATATTCATATTTTTAGCCGATAGACCCGCAGGGCCTTTACCATCAACACTTAGGGCTCGTAAACTAAAAACTCAAACTCAAATCTCTAAGAAAGAGATTGGTGCTATTCATTGCATATATCGCCATCCCTTTTTAACTGCATTCAGGCATGGATTAGATTTTGAGTTTGATTTTAGAACACGAGCATGATTATTACCTACATGCAATTTCCCACACGAATTCGAACCTTCAGAGTCCGCGACGGACGACCGTAGTTCGGCGTACTACCAGCTCGGCTTTGGATTTCGATTGTTTTCCTTTTCAATTTATACAGGCTTAGTCGAAATGTGACAGTGCATTCGTTTTTACTAATAGCACAATATAAAGAGTATATAATAGCGTTCTAACGCGCTTGTAAGCCTATTCAAGGGAGGGTTAAGGCCCAGATTAATTTAAGATAACTTAGGTGAAAACAGGCAATATCTAGACTTTCTAGACAGACATGGAAATTGAAGTGGGATTTTAAAGTTAAGTCTTCTTAGCAATTGGGGTCAATTTTAACTCGTGAAGTAAAACCAAATCCATCAGTTTACGCCGATTTTTAAGGGACGAAAACGTGTTTTTACTAATAGCACAATATAAAGAGTATATAATAGCGTTCTAACGCGCTTGTAAGCCTATTCAAGAGAGGGTTAAGGCCCAGATTAATTTAAGATAACTTAGGTGAAAACAGGCAATATCTAGACTTTCTAGACAGACATGGAAATTGAAGTGGGATTTTAAAGTTAAGTCTTCTTAGCAATTGGGGTCAATTTTAACTCGTGAAGTAAAACCAAATCCATCAGTTTACGCCGATTTTTAAGGGACGAAAACGTATCTTAAATAATGTTTTATTGCTTGACGTTAACTTTCAAGCTCAACAGTACAGCTGACAAAACAGTTAGTACCTAATATCACAGAATAAATAATAGTACTACGCTAATATGACCTTTTTGTATTTGTCTTGACACTTTTTTTTATTCAAATCCAAGATACCCAAGATAATCCAAGATTTGTAATGACAAATGGAGACCTTTTTTAATATCCGCACGGTCGTCACACGGATCACTTAAAGATATCTTATTCGTATCTACAATAAAATCATAGTCACTTTACAAGTAATCTATTTTAGAAGGAACCGGTTCCGATGTTCTCAGTACACAGCTAAGAATAAGAATAATTTATTTTAGAATAAGAATAATTTATTTAAACAAGTCAGCTTTTCTGTCAGCTTACAAGTCACAACAGCTTTTATGGCCATTTAAAGGCCAAATGTGAGATGTCACATCTTTTTTTAAATATTTATTATTGAAATTTTTGCAATAAGATAAAATGTGTGACCGGCAATCCAAAGGTCAGGTTCGAATCCTATTCGAGCTTTCCTGAGACTGATTGGTTTTTTTCTAGTAAACATTTTATCCTAATTTTAATTTGACTGTGCGATCTATTTTACTCCTCGGTGACCGAGTGGCAAAGCTTCCGTGTTCAATTCCTAGATCAGGCAGTGTGTTTCGAATTGTTCGGTGCATGGAATGGGTTTTGCGATTGTGATGATTCTATACCTGATACGGCAGCAGGTTGGCGTAATCGAGGAATTGGAGCTGACGATCGTGCAGAAACTCGACTGGTTGAGAGTCAGCCTGCAGCGTCACGTCGGCTGCCAACGGAGTGAACGTCTGAAAGAAGAAGCGATTGTAATTAAAACTTGTGTGGTAATTTGAACAACAGGGGATGGACTCCGCACCGTTAAGCACTCAACAACGGCCGACTTATCTTATCTTATCTCCTTGTCTGTCACGAGAACCCCTAGAGATTGCTAACCATTGAATTCCTATTGTATCAGGGACTACGACAGCTGAACTTTACTGAGCTGAGCCGAAAATACAAAGCGCAGGTCGGCAAAGTGAGGAAGGCTAGGGCAGCACAATGCTGCTTCACTAGCTGTCTTAGGGTGGATTCGACCAAACTGGAATAAGGTCTTATACCTAGATTAAACGCCGAATTTGTATAGACTAATCTCGGAGTAAGTCTTATTCCAGTTTGGTCGAATCCACCCTTAGTATCCGTACTTAACATCAGGTGATTAAATGAAGAGGATTAATTTATTTAATCTTTAATAGGAATTAAAAAAGGTCTAAAAAAAAAAGCTTCCACAAAAGGAAGCTATGTGTACCATGAGACTACGAGCACAATTAGTTTGTCATGCTACATCAGAAATCACATCACACTTGATACAGAACAAAATCTTTGATCTAATATACTTAATTAAAATAAAAATGCTGATAAGCATGACAAGTTTAGCGTGCATAATGTCTTGTGATGTTACAAAACTTAATAGGTCAAGGATCATAAGACCGCCGGCGGTCGCGAAACAATTGATTTTTAATTGTGTCTGGTTTTACGATCCTCGAGGGGTTAAATAGAATAATAGGTAAATATATTCAAAAACAAAGGTAACACCTTCAATTACTGCCTCTGTCTTCTTCGTTGCTATTGAATCTAATAAGATCTATTCTAGAATACTTACTCGATTCTAAAATGACTAAGATTTTATTTAATTTAATCTAGAAATATAGCATTCATTGCACGTTGTTAGCTCTTGAACCTGTTTGAATTACATATTTACAAAGGAGAAAAAACACGAAGTCAACTTTGTGTTTTTTCTCCTTTGTAAATATGTAATTCAAACAAGTTCAACAGCTTACAAATAAGAGCCATGGGCTGTCTAAAGCCTTTTAAAAACAAAGGTAAGCTTTACAAATACATTTCACACGTTGTTTATTTCTACATTATTACAGATAAAACATAATCTTCAATGTTTCCAAGGATCGGGCAGGTAGATACACGATCTGGATTTGTCCTATGCAACAGTAAAGAATTACCCTGCATTCATAAGCATCATGCAACCTCAGTATTTCCAATAAATGCACTTCCCCGAATAACCCTGATCGTGCTTAAACGTAAAAAAAAACCCCAATATTTTGTGTTGACGCGATTTGACGTAATTGCTATGCATCACACGTAGAGTGTCTCGGACGTGAGTGCCATGCTAAGAGGGTCGTGTGCATTCGCCACGAATGGAGGTCACAGCTCAGCATCTAAATTCTAAAGGTACAAACTATTCACGAAACGATGCCCGCTTTATGGATTTGTCACCTTAATCTCGTATTGATGGAGTCAAATGAGTAACATTCTTCTACATTTACCTGACATAGATTGATATAATCATTGTAATATTATTATTATTATTATTAAAAGGCAGGTGTTTTTGTAATACTATTCATTGTTTGTTAAAAAAAAATAAACCACAACAAACTAATCAGCAAAGAAATTAGTTTATTTATCAAATCAAAACCAAGACATTTATATGTGATCGATCTAAGACAACAACAAAATAAATTAAGAGATAACGTGACATGTTCTTCCTAAGGCTCGGACTACATGCATCCGGAATCACACGGACCCGAAAAAACACGGCCCCGGATTCATTCCGTAGCTCAAACAAATATATGAGTTTTTACTGCATCGACTACATGTGATCAGGGGCCTTCCGATCCCGATTTTCACCCGGAAGCAACCGAAACATGCTCCGGACGTCTCCGAGTAGCCGGTCCGTTATTTTTCGGCACGGGGGGCGGGGCCTATCAATATCGTATGAAGTTGTATGGAGCTGACCACACGAGAACTCGAGAAACGTCCGTTCCGGTCCGGTCCGGAGGAATCACGCGCCAGTCGATGACAGACGCTCGAAGCGGTCGGTCGCGTCGCGTGCGCAAGCAAAACTGCAAAATAGTAGTTGATTCCGAGCGCCTCATTATGGTGATAGTAGTAGTAGCTCAGATTAAATAATAGTACCCTACTACTAGTACACTAGTAGTAGTAGTGTTCGTAGAATTTATCAGAAAAGAACCTTATTTTTGTATAAGACTTGTAGAATTCATATTCCGTTATGCGGTCTATGTGAAACGGATTAACCCAATATCTTTTCACTTTCTTCTGTTTCCATTTTTATTCCAATTACATTTCGACTGCGATTTTTGCGTAAAATGGCCAATTTTGGCGTTGCGGATCTCGGAAACCAAAATACATTAACAATTTTGACTTATTGAATAATGTAGAATAGCTTTTGGAATAATGCGTAGCGGCCTCGCATTTTGTAAATTTTGCTTAACGTATACTGCCCGGAGGTGCTTCTATATTTGCAACTTTAAAAATGGATCTTATCCATCCAGACAACATAGTCCTGGTGGCAGTCTTAACTATTCCTGTTACTGAAATAAACAGTTGGTCTATGTTTACTTCTGATCTTCTCCTTTGAGAAGCCTGTATTATTAATTGTATAGGACGCACCGGACAAATACTAGGGTCCGGGTGATTTAACAAATGCCAACCAGACTGTTGATTGTAGCTGAGTCTGTTTTAGACCCATGTTCCGGCCATAATATTATTTCCTTATCTTTTTGTAATAATTTGTCCTTTTTAATTAAAATGTTTACTAGAAAAAAACACACGCACACACACTTCACAGTGACGTAATACCGCTGGCTTGCAGCACTACTAGAAAAAATCATAAAATTTAACTGCCTGTGTGGTCTAGTGGCTAAGCTACCTGTTTCAGACCTAGAGGTCCCGGGTTCGATTCCCAGCGGGGGGTACATCTTTGTGTGCTCGGTTTGGTTGGTGGTAGGGCTGTTAAGTCCGCCTGGCTAGCTACCACCATCTTATCTAAGTCTGTCGCCATAACAACGATGTTTATAGCATTGTTGTGTTTCGGCAGTTTGAGATAAGATAGCCAGTTCCTCAGTGAGGATTCCAGGTGAAGCGCGCTTCCACCTTCGGCCTTATCGTCACTTACCATAAGGTGAGATGAAGACCAAGCGCTTACCCGATAAAAAAATAATAATTCAAGAGTCTTCTGTGGTTTCCGAGAGGTAGCTTAGCGGTTAGAGCAGTGGACCGGCAATCCAAAGGTCACGGGTTCGAATCCCGTTCGAGCTTTCCAGAGACTGGTTGTTTTTTTTCTAGTAAACATTTTATTCTACAACTATATAGCATTGTGAATGCAAAATTTCAATAATAAAGGACATTTGTAATATTAAGCATGAATTTATTATCCTATTTCGATAATGACGATAAATACAACTGTTAAATTACAACAAAATGCGAAAATGGGCATTTTACGCAAAAATCACAGTCGAGATGTTAGTAATAGGCCTCTTAACGGCTACAGCTAAGCATACAATTTCAACTAAAGTTAAACTTTCCATTGTCGACTGGACGACTATCCAGCGCAAGTGCTAGAGACCGACTGAGTAAATTTCTCTCCGGATTCAAAACGGAGCGCGTGTAGTCGATTACTTGCCGAATTTGGTTTTTTCCCGGGCCGGACTGATTCCGTATGCATGTAGTCCGAGCCTTATTATAGCGCCATCTACAGACACGAAGAGAACTTCAATACAGACTTAAGCCCAGCGCCATCTGTTGGTGTAGGGATAAAATAAATAATCGAAGTTTTAGACTAAGGTCTGCATTATTCTGTGCTAAGGTATTTTAATAAAGAAAAGACTCACCAAAGCCGGCCACTTCACTTCATTGCCTTCGATGTTCTTAGGAGCCCATACTAAGGTTCTTTCAACTAAAAACACTCGAAACGTCCTGCGCGAGTAAACTGCAACCCACTCACGGCGTTGCCAGTCTACACCATCGTATTCCACTAACACCTGTAACAAAAGAAAATTGCATGAAATTCTAATAAATACTTATAGCATTCATTGTTTTATAAATTTAATTCAGGTGTAGAACTTTTAAACTTGGGCGCCATCTAACGGTAAGTAGCGGGTTTGTATCGTAGACTTTTACGCTTCAAAACTTTGTGCTTTAACAAGCAGTGCTTTCGCACGTTCCTACCAGTTTTGTAATTCGACGCTAGAGGGCAATATGAGCAAATCGCAGCGCAGTGGTGCCCAGCCAGACCACGCCCAGTTCGACGCCATGTTATACGCACGACAGAGATAAAACATATTGAAGAGAGACAACAACAATAACAAAACTACTTTCCGATTACAGGTGTAGGTAGCTACCTACTTATCGAGTAGTATATTGCTGCTACCTGCTAGACCACTCAGTCACACACAACAACTCAACACAACACAAGACGCTTTGAAATTTATGATGACGTGCTATTATTTATTTAGTACTCATAATTATGTTGGCGTATTTACTCGTATTTTAAACTACAGTTCAGCAGACAAAACAAACAGACTAAACATACTAGAATAGGACGACCGATGATGGGAGGATCCTTAGGAAGTCCCATTACAATTTTCCCAATAAGTTTTTCACCTAAATACATTAATATGTGTAATTATTTATTATAAGGCAATTAAATATGTGTAGGTACTCTATTAATATTATTTGGTTTTTTAAATCCACATACGTTGTGTAGATAAGTAGTATTTATTTATTGACTGAATTATATAGGAAAAGAGGGAGGCAAACGAGCAGGCGGGTCACCTGAATAGGAATGGGAGGGGGGGGGGGGCTCACTGGTTGGACGAAACACAACAGCACCAAGTGCCATTATTTCACGCCGAATATTCGTGAGAGGGTGGTATTACGCCGGGCGAGCCGGCCCAATGCGTGCTGCAACGCAGCGTGGCTCTACCACTCAGTCAGTGTCACTCATTTAGCACCACCCAGGGATCACGTGTAGGGTCTCAAGGGTAAACCTACGGACGCGAGCAACTTTGACCCCCAAAGCAAAGACTTTGAGCACTTAAGTCACAACTAATTTTATTCATTCATTCTCTCATATTCTGATTGTAATGAGAATCTGGTTTATAGATACACTTCACAAAGATCGTTTCTTACACGGGTTTGTATTGTTTAAAATGAAACTACAGAAAAAAAAAAAACAGAAACAGCGAATAAAGAAGTGTGTATGTAGTAGTAGTAAACAACTCGTGACCGCGAGATACTGTGACAAGGTCACATAGCTCATGGCAACAAGGCTTCGTTAGAACTGGCTGTAAGTACTATTAAGTATTCTGTAGAACTAACTGGGGCGTTCTGTGCCAAATGTTTTGTGTTCCTTCATTATCATCACTATAATAATAATAATAATAATTTATTTCCAAAAATTACAATTTGCACACTTAACTACTTGCGGTCTCTGCACAAAGCAACGCTTGATTTGCAGCAACCAAACATTAATAACATAAAACCATTTATATTGTGCTAGTTAGATGTTTGTTCAAACTACTACTACAAATAAAAAAAAAATTAAATTTATGGACATGCAATTACATAATACTAAAAATAAGATAGCAGACATCAATCATAATGTGTGAGTCTGTGAGTGAGATGTATTTGTGAGTGTGGTGTGTATGTGATGTCTGTATTAAAGGCTTGGAGGTTCACGTTGGCAGAATACTCTCCGTCTGAGCATAACTCAGGCCCATGAGCCAAGACTCCAGAACTGTTTTGTTTTGTCTGTCAGCTGAGTGTAGATTCCACGGTTTTATTTAATTTGTCTGGTTAATGTATAAATGTACGCAATGTAACGTATAAATGGAGGCAAAACTGACTTACTTACATTAAAAAATGGAAAAGAGAGAAAAGAAGGCCCTCGCTGAGTTTCTTGCCGGTTTTTCTCAGTACAAGCTAGTGTATTATTCTGTGGTGTACAAGCGTAGTACTATTATTTATTCTGTGGTATAAGGCCGCCTCATATACCTACCTTCGAACTAGTTCGGATATGACGGTGCCGGTGCCGGTGGCGTAGCGACTTTCATTCCCATAAATATTTTTAAAAATATTTTTTTTTAATACAGTTCAGCCAACCGTAGTGAAGCTTTCTCGGTTAGAGGCCCAAGTGAAAAACGAGGTATGTTACAACTTTGCCATACATATTCGCGTTTACCTTTCGTTCGAAGTGTATGTAGTTCTTAGTGTTGTAGTTAAGATAATTTAAATTTAAAATAAATATAATACTAATAATAAGTATAAGAAATTTTAAGAAAAAATACCTAAATAAGCATTATTATTAATGATGTGTGTGTGTGTGTGTGTATTCATATTCAACCTTTACACCTCGCGCTGACATGAACTGATTACGAACATTGCATGTTGCAAAACAAGTTTTGTAGATACCTACGTATTTTACTGTGTTGCAGTAATAGCTCAAAAAATTGGTTAACATCATTGTGTACGTAGTACATTATAACTCAATGGTTAACATAAAAGAATCTTTATGAATAATCCTATTTTCATTTCCCACACAAACTTCGAGGTTTAATATTCTTTAAACCAATTAGCCAACTCTCATAAAACTACCTACGTTTAAGAAAAGTACGGAGATCTAGTAAGATACACTACGGCTAGTTTCAAATCGCATTTATTCAGATAATAAACGTATTTTCTGTTACACTGAAAATGAATAAAAATAAGGAAGGGTTCATAAATTATGTTACTTACTCAGGTTGGTTACGGCGATTTTAAACAAAAGGAAACATAAAGAAAGAAGTCAAAGAAGTAATTCATCGCCTTAAGGCGTAAGTGTAATAAGCAAACCGAACAAAGGTAATAGAAGTAGGAAAGAACAATGGCTCATGTTTGCCTACGTTTATGACGACATAGGGGGGAAGACGACCGACCAAGTGTTCAGCAAATATGAGCAGGTCATGAGACGGGAATCTGGTATCGTAAAACAATAAACAAGTGCAAATACGTGTGTATGTATAAGCCAGTAGTTTCAGGTAATATATGTTCTTGAAGCATTATTTTTGTTCCTAAACTATACACTGAACTATCTAACGGTTAAACTGTTAAACCTAACCTTTAGAGGCGCCCACGGATTTTCCATTATTCATCCCATCATCAGCGCTAATCTAACCTGACACTAACGCCTCGGTGAATATAGTAAGGAATAAGACGTTTGTCTGATGCCGGTCCCTTGAAAACCTTCAGAGACTCTTCGTAGTAGTTCGGACACTACGAAACTTGAGAGCCCGATAAGTTTCTCACTGCTCATAAATCCCGTTCGCTGTAAAAACTATAGACGGCCAACATCATAGTATTTAAAAAAACGATTACGAAGACGCGCTTTCGGACCACTTACATGTCTTGTTTCTATCACTATAGTCTTCTGATAGATATAGAAGCCGGGAATAAGGACTAACGAAATTTCCGAAGCTCGGTGGAAAAAGTGAACAAATATTTAGTAAGGGCTAGTGTATTATCCCGATCGGACGGGTTGGAGAAGAACTGGACACTTCGACAGGCGTACGACCAGCAGTGGACGATGAAGCGCATTCCTTCCCAACTTAGTCCTATTCTCAATACGTTCCGTTCGCAGTTCACCTCAGGCACAGGTTGACCAAACAAAATTCAAGCTTTAGTCCGTTTTTGCGGGTAACCCGCACACGCACACGGTGGTAAAAATGGTGAAGCCTGCAGAACAAGTTTTAGGGTGCATTATTTCCCGCTAAAAGTTCTGCGTCTGTCGTGTCGTGTCGGTCCGATTGTCGCTTCGTTCGCTCGCCCGGTTCACTAGGTCAATGAACGCGAACACTGGGAAGCGGGCACCCTGCTGTGTTGCGAAACTGTCGTGCGACCTTGGCGCATGGTATGCTATGCCGCCAGGAAACACGAAAATTTCGATGCCTGTCTTTCTATATGTACCTATATCACAATCACACAAGGTACGACACAACCCGCACAGCACGCCAGCGATATATACGATCAATGCAGCACGCACGCACAGACTGTCTGGAGGGTCTGGAGGTCATGCTTCTTTGTAAGTACCTATTTGTATTTTTTTTGCTTGACAGCGCTTTGCCTTTTTGGTGTGATATACTGGTATGTCGCAGGCAAATTGTAATAATCGGCATTTTTCAAACGGCGCCGCCGTCAGTTTGCAAACGCTGTTTTGTAAAATACCGAAGGCAAATTTGATGATCGTATTCATGTGGCCAATAGTTGTGGCCGCATGGTTTTTTTTTCTTTATTTATTTAGGAGCTTTTAACACGATAGGGTTATGCCAGCCCCATCATAACCTTATTTACATTAACATTAGCACATTAATTTGTTCTGCTGGCCAGACTATCTAGTACAAAATTATAAAGAACTCTGGCTTCCGCACACGTCGTAACCGCATGGTTTAAGAACAAATAAAATAGCTGTCACAATTATATGTCATCATCCGGTATTTATTCACATAAAAAGTAACATACTATAAGGTCAAAAAAATCGTAAGGTTTGGTTAGGTTATGTTAAAACAGTGATGCGACGGCGAAGCGCCAGAAGTTAGTAGTTTTTTTTTAAATCCTTTATTGTACATGATTAGTAGTAATAACTTTGTAATAACCGTTCTTTTAACAATCAAATAATCTATTCCAGCAATATTATTTTGCATACCAATATTACTCCTCAGGAGTCCGCCGAACGCCAGTTTTCATGGACACTTTGGGATTGTTTTCGTGTCGGATCCTCAAAAACTTTTCTCTTGTCCACAATAGTTTCATGATCCCGCCGGGATAAGGAAATTTTATTTGATTCTCTTTATTAAAAGGTATTTAATTGTCACTCGTTTCTTGCGTTATACCACACTGTTTCCACTTTTACTTTCATAGACACTTGCATTGCACGACGCCACTTTATTGTTTTGATTAGCAGCGCCAAAAGTGGTTGAAAATGGAAATAGTTATTACAATAAACTACTCTGTCAAGAAAGTACCGGGAAAAGATCAATAATGCACAAAATATTACTTATTTATCCAAATTTATTTTATCGCCTTCAATGTATGCTCCTTCAGAAACGATACACTTCCGCCAACGAATAATCCAATCATCAAAACATTTTTTTTACGCTTTTTCTGGAATTGAGTTCAGTTGAGTTCAGTAGGCTTACTCTTGAAACACAATTGCATTAATCAATTTCCAATCACAAATATAAAAAAATGTGAAAATGGCTTACAAAAAAGCGACAATAGAGCCGCATTGGAATTAAATTGCGTGGAAATTGATTGAACAAATTATTATCGAGATGGCGTTCCGGTATATCTTTACATATCCCAATATCGATACATATAAATCGCATTGGAATTGTATTAAGATTGAGTTTGCGTTCAAGAGTAACCCCCCCAGTTCTCACCGCGAATTCTCCTTTATGTCTTCTACCGAATGAAAACGGGTGCCACGAAGTGGTAATTTGAGTTTAGGAAAAAGGAAGAAGTCGGCTGGAGCCATATATATAATATATGGCTTGCTCAATAAACAAGCTTTCAAAAGAAACAAGCTACTGTGTCGTTTATTTTGATATTATCTATTTAAAGAGTTTTCGGGCTTATGAACGATCGGGATTTTAAGCATTAGGGCTAATGATTCTTCGGCGAATAGTGTTCGGGCCATTGATGTAAAAATAAGACACCGCGAAGCAAGTTTGTGCGCACTCAGGTGCGGTCCATGGACTGCACCTTGTTGTTTGTATAGTCGCTTTCGAGCGATTGCGGTGACATGTCGTTAACGTCTCACCAAGAAAAAAAATAAAAATGCCTACTTATGCACTCAAAAGTTGTAACAATCACTCGAAAAACACAGTAAAAAGTCTAGGTGTAACATTTAATCGGTAAGTACACGAAACACTACTCGTTTTAACTCAAAAATAAAATATTTTCCAACATCTACCAGCACGAAACCATCGCCGCCATTTTTTCAACGCAAATCGTAGACTATAAAAACAGACCGCGCAAATGAGTTTCTGCCTATTATGCCTAATTTGGTTTAACAGTGAAAAAATATTTGCTATTATTTTATAAGTGTAACGTTTAAGATCATGACTGACAATTAGACTACGTGATATTATTGTAAAAATATGAATGAAATAAACCAATCAATAAAATAATTATTTCAAATTGGAATGCATTGACACTCAATACTGAATTTTACTTCAAAACCACTTAGCACGATAATGAACTAAACTTATGATTTATACCATATTATAATAATATGAAAACCCCATATTACGTTATCAAATAACTTTTAGGGCCATAGTAGCCAGATAAGCAATATACGCAAGAGAGTGGAATACAATTTTTGAAGTAGTTTAGGGGTAATGTAGGATTAGTGTTTTTGTTTTATTTGCCTTTTATCTATAGAATGTGATTTTATTTTAATATCTTAAAAATAAAGAAAGTGACTGTACATCATTTGACAGTTACCTATAGAAAATCGGTCATTTCGGTAAAGGCTCTTTTTGAAGTACGTACGTTATGTAGATCAGTACATTTTGACATTCAGACCTAACCACCCGGAAAGAAAAAACACGCTTCTACAAGCTTACTCTTTTAGTAGTCATGATAACAGAGAAAGATGGATTAGATTCGTCGAAATAGTCAACGTCATCGTCACAAAAAAAGTAATGCATTTATAAGCATCTGGGCGCACGGCAGTGCCCCCGCCAAGTCGAGCAAAAAAAGCGGCACGGCCGTACTATCCTTTTCTCGAAGCAGTTTAGGCCATTTTCGACCTATAACGTAGTTGTGCATAAAACTAGAAGCCTGAATTTTCAATAACCAAGCAGGCATTGTATAAACACGGTATATTTCAAATTTCATTCAATTTGAACCAGTAGTTTAAGAGTTATAACTAGACAAAGTTTCCTAATTTTGTCACTCACTGACTGACCGATCATCAAACCTCTAACTAAGGCACTTCTAACAGACATAGAAACTTCAAATTTAGGATACAATTACCCTGTCATTAATAGACGTTGATAAAAGTTGCACTTAGGATTAAATTGACGCTGTCTGCTGTCTCTTCTTCAACATAAACGAGACAGCGTCACTTTAAACCCAGATTTGACATTTGGCCATTTTTATTAATAAGACGGTTAGTGTTTAGTGTATAAATCAATGAAAAACTAAAATATTTTCCAATTTCTGTCTAGTTTACTAGATACACGAACTGCATTAATAACTTTGTAATTCCATATAAATATATAGGATTATAAAGTTACATTTGCATTGAATGAATCAGTGTACTGTATATGTAAGTATACTATAATATAATGGAATATCTGTTGTTGGTACTCAAGAAGTAGAAGGTACCGGAAAGGAAAAAAAGTAGGGCTATCGTAGATGCCATCCAAAACATAGATGTAAAAAAACGAAGTCTCGCAACTCACTTCTTCTACCGTAAAAAGTTGTGAGATCCATGTCATACCAAGTCGGTTGACTTGGCAATCGCACTAAACAATCTAATTTAACATAATATAATTATGTATTACTTGTGAGATACATTGTGTTTTATTGCGATGGCCAAGTCAACCGATTTGGTATTACACTCATCTCACAACTTTTTACGGTAGAAGAACTGTGTTGCGACTTGCGAGACTTGTTTTTTACAAGTATGATTTTGATGGCAAGCATTTACAAACATTACTTAGAAGTAAGGTAACTTAAAAGTTTTAGAAAACTTGAAAGGATGTTTTTGAAATTTGGACTGAACCACGTCTATTTGGTCAGCTAAATAAATGTAAGTCAGTTGTAAGTAAATGAATTTTATATTTTATTTAGGTACTCCATGAGCTGTGAGAATATATACTTAAATAAGTTCGTAAAATAAGTAATTCCAGATGAAGCAGAAGGGCCTCATATCTTATTAATATATTATTGACTTCTAATTGATTGGAAAAGAAAAAGATTTTATAATTATTAAGTAAGTATATAAATGGTTTTGCTAATAAATTATTTACTTATTTATTTTTAGCATTAAATAACTTATTTTAAAATATAACAATTAATAACATTCAATAAAACATAAAAACTAACTTCCCATTGATTTGTATATTTTTAACAATATTCTCCTACTACACGATAAAACTGTACGAATAGTGTGTCGCATCTGCGCGCTCGGACTTATTCTATAACAACCAAGGCCCCTCCCCAACGTATCACGTCACGTGATGCCCGCTGTCATCTAGCTGAGCACAATCTTTGTATGGGACGTCTACTCTAGTATATTACCTCAATGGTTCGGGCATTTGTGTTTCGGGCTTATGAACCATTTTTTAAGCGTTCGAGCAAATGATTCTTCGGGCCTTAGTGTTCGGGCATTTGTTATTCGGGCTTTTGTCATTCGGGATTAGGTACCAGACCCATCTAAATAGTATTTAAGTTATTAATTAATTTGTAAGTAAGGAAACGATAACTTACATTATAAATACAAACAACATTTAACTCTTTGACATAATTGTTTTTATGCATAACACTAATTGCTGCTTTCTTCTTACAAATACGTTTTGAATTTTGCATGGACCTACGATACCTGCAGTAAACATTGTCTATGCATTGAGCAACCTGCGCTTTAATTACTCAACTATTTTATTGATTAGAACATTAATGAGCAATAAGCAACCATTCCCCGTGTTAGCGTACCCGTTATCACTTGCACAGTTCTCTGACTCCGGAGCCCAATGACATTTGACGGACATAACATCTGATAAACCTTCTGTAACTGCCAATGCCAATACTTTTACTTCTAGCTTGTCCTTGTCATTGTTTTTCTATAAAACAAAATTTTTGTACTTTTGACAATCGAACGTGTTGCTTACTTCTAGCTTATCAATTGTTTTTCTATAAAACAAAATTATTGCACCTTTGACATCTATTATTCTATGACCTTCGACATTCGAACATGTTGCTTACTTCCAGCTTGTCAATAATTGGTATTTCTATAAAACAAAATAAAGGTTGAGCACAAGTGGATGCCGGTAATGTATTCTGTTGATCAGCAGGTGACAATGAAGAAATGTGTCACGTTATCACGTACACATTTGACATAATGTCGTCCCATGTTCATGGAAGTTACACAATGAGGTCTACACATGTTCAGAATGTATGGTTACACATTGTAAGGCACAGTTTATGCACGTTTTTTACTTGATCTATTTACACATATGCTTATAATCACGTCTAAGTATTATCCCCGAAGGATTAGTCAGAGACCAGGCATTAAGGACAGCAAAAGCAGTCCTCTATCATATCATAGTCCACTTTTTACGAAATAGCGACTGCACATGACAGATGGTGAGCCCATCGCCGTTCTATGATGTCGGATGTATGTGCAGTCTTTAGTCCGTTAGTCGACTTTTACGACACCCAAGGGAAGACGATAAAACAAATAAATAATATAAAATAAAAAATAAAACAAATAAAATGTGGTTTCCGTTTTGTTTTCGTTATATCTTCAACTCGTCATATCGTGCAGTGTTTGCTTGTTTCTAAGACTTTGAGTGCTTGTTTGTTAAATAGGTAAGTAAGTAACTTACAGAACTACATTTTACTTGGTGTGCAATCACAGAATAAATTACTTACTAAGGCTGCGTAGATATGTTTATTTAGTCTATTTGCTGTCATCCCTAACACACGAGTCGACGGCGGCGTAGGTACTAACTACTAGTAAGCAAAGTATTAACTACTCTCCGCGTAGGGCGATAAGGTGCTATTTTGAATGCACACGGTGCCTATCTAATATTGTAGGTTATTAAAACGGCGGCTTTCTTCAACATCAAAGGAGTGCAGCTTCTGTACGTAGTACTATTATTTATTCTGTGGTAAAACCCCCTTAATATAATAGTTAACTTTAACTCGATCAAACATTGAAATGACTTTCCCTCAGTCCTTTACCTTCTAGTAATACAAAATAACATGTCATATAAAATCATACAATCATCATCAATCATACAATCATACAAAATCATACAAGATTATAAAAAATAAGAATA
This sequence comes from Scoparia ambigualis, assembly GCA_963921215.1. Lineage (NCBI taxonomy): Eukaryota > Metazoa > Arthropoda > Insecta > Lepidoptera > Crambidae > Scoparia > Scoparia ambigualis. The sequence goes on along the minus strand of OY992522.1, from coordinate 21,819,011 downwards.
AGTTTAAGTACAAGAGATGTACAATAATAGAATAGTACATCTACATCGTACTTAAACTTTAACTTAATTTATATTTTTGACATGTTAATTTGTATTATTAAATTTTACTAGAAGGTTATTCTATATTAAAGAATAGTTTTTTGTTATTTGCTTTTATATAAGTACATTTATGCACGCCGTTACATAAAAATTTACTAGATTAAGTGCATGCTTTAGCTCAGTAAGTGAAATGTAAATTTTACTTAGGAGTTAAATAAATTCTTTAACCTGTCAGTACTTTACAAGTGTGTTGTAAATGTAATTGTAACAGTCACTTGAAAATTCACATTAACATCATTTCAAAAAATAAGATAACATTATTTTAACATGAGTTGTACAAGTATATTTGCATGGCTTTCTTCTTCTGCGGCAGGCATTGCCTGTCACGATCACTCCTAGAGGTTGAAATTCTATTGTGTCTGGTAGTCTGGTATACGGCAGCTGAGCCATGGTAGAATACTATGGCTCAGCTCTTAGGGGCGACTTGATAAATGACGTCATTAACTCTTATATACTCTGACGACCTCCTTGGTCGAGTGGTTTGTACGCCGGTTTTCATGGTGTCGCCATCTCTGAGATCCCGGGTTCGATCCCCGGTCGGGTCAATTTAGAAATTATTGTTTTTCTAAATTGTCTCGGGTCTGGGTGTTTTCTATGTAAAAGTATGTATTTAAGTATTTTAAGTATGTTTATCCGTTGTCTAGTAACTATTTAAAGAGTTTCTTCGAAGCTTCTCTTGGGCTAGATAATTGGTGTGAGTGTAGAAAGTTTTTTTTTTATATGACAGCTACAGGATTACTACCGTCACAGAATAACTAATTGTACTACAGTTACTTTTTGTAACCGAAAAATGCTTTTTAAAGCTGTCACTGACCCATGTTGCAAAGTTTTGAATAGATTATTATCTTTTTATAGTTTTGAATTCTGATCCAGTTTAACATCAGATATTTTCTGTTGGTAGTTATGTGACCTGGCCATGACCAATCTCCTGGCGCAAACGCCCTTTGTCCGATCGATCCTCACACTGAACAAAGTTCATGAGAGGATTGATATATTTTCGGGTAATTTGAGTGAACTCGCAAAGTTGCTTTTATACTTAGTTAGTTATATAGATTAATAATTGTAATGTAGTAATAGTAGTACTTGTGTAAATGTGAATTGTTGATAAGTTAATTGGTTAGTATTAGTGGTAAGGTTATTAATGTAAGAAGCAACTATCGCATTGGATTAGTCTGTTATGATAGGTGTATTAAAAGTAAATTAAATACTGTGAGATGTGTTGCCTGTTGGTATACCTACTATAATAAACAATGTATTGGAAAATATTATAATAGCGACAATTGAAAGAAGCGTCCGGTACAAGATTTTAATTTGTTCAAGATCATTAAATTTGGCCTTTGTCTTTTTGAGTTTTAGTATATATGTAATTAATTGTCAAGACAAAACTACCTATTCAAAATCAAAGTCAAAATAATTTTAATGAAGCAAACTTAAAATTGATAAGCACTTTTGAATCATCCAAAAACGTTTTTTATGGAGAAGAATGAGCGCAAGAAACCGCACACCTTTACAAAGAAGTGTTCGCTCACTTTTAGATGCAATAGTAGTAGTAAATAAAATGAGCATACACAGACACAGAGAGTTAGAAACATATCAATCAATCCATCCACTGCTTCTACAATTACTTTATACTAAAGCCGTCACGTGAACAAACAAGTATATTTTCGATGTGGTCACAAACTATTTCGAACGCCCGCCGGACGGATACGGTCAGTTGATCAATGTCGGTCTATTTGTTATAGTCATCATACATAAGGCCAAGCCAATGGAATGGCCAACTAAACTCATTGTCTTTTGAGGCTGAGGAAGCGATCGCAAAAGTTAAGCTACACATTGAAATGAAACTTTTTACGGATGAAACTCGCATTTATTTACTACATTTTATAATTTTATTTAGTCCTGACGTTTCAAGTATTTCATTTCAATGTGTAGTGTTCGCGAAAACCTTCGTAAACAATAAGTTAAGCTACATTTAGCGCGCTCGGAACCCGGATTGTTGTGGTGACCAACATGAGTTCTCGATTTTTCTGCATAAAGTAAGTAGGTCATTTGTAATGGAAGTGTGTCCTTTTATTATATAAGGAACTAAATAAACGAACGGCGAAAAGTAATTCCCTTGCCGAGTGTCTTACTTGCCGGTTCTTCTCAGTACAAAATCTTTTTTTTTTATAAAAGAGGGAGGCAAACGAGCAGGCGGTTCACCTGATGGAGAGTAAATACCGCCGCCCATGGACACCCGCAAAACCAGAGGAATCGCAGACGCGTTGCCGGCCTTTAAGGGAGGAGTAGGTTTAAGGAAGGAATAGGAATTGGGAAGAGGGGGGGGGGGGGGGGGGGCTCCGGAACCCGAAATTCGTGCTGCAACGCACTCAGTCAGTGTTACTCGTTTAGCACCACCCAGGGGTCACGTGTAGGGTCTCAAGGGTAAACCTACGGACGCGAGTAACTTTAACCCCCCATACTCGCGTCCGTAGGTTTACCCTTGAGACCCTATACGTGACCCCTGGGTGGTGCCAGGTGCTAAAGAGAGTCTTACGCCTAAGGCGCGAAATAAACAGAAGCGATGTAAGATTCGGATGCGATGTGGATGTGGATCGGATTCGTTGTCCCTTCAAACCTTGTTCGTACAAAATGTATGAAAGAGATGCCTCGTAAATTACACAGAAAGGATGCGGCGCGGATCCGCGAAAATTTTGTACGAACAAGATTTGAAGGGACAACTAATCCGATCCACATCCGCATCGCATCCGAATCTTACATCGCCTCTGTGTATTTCGCGCCTAAAGCAGTGCCATGCAATACCCGAATGTTTTGCTTGCCGGTTCTTCTCAGTACAAAGTCTTACGCCCTAGGCGCATTAGCACAGAATAACTAATAGTAGGTAGGTACTACCCGCATTAGTGACATTCACAAGGCTCAATTATTGTAGCCTAGACATAACACCTGGATTGCAGTCGTAAAAAGTAACTAGTAAATCTCTTGGGACCTGGAAAATTCAGTCACAATCAGCTAACAAATAGGTATTAGGAATAATGTCATTTTAGACCTAAGATTACCTAATGGTAATTATTGTTATTGGAATTAATCTTGTTAACTTCTATTATTTTAATATCACGTAAAATGAGCGTATAATCACTGTTGGTCATAATAACTCATAACCTAATGATTTTTTTAAAATATATTTTAGCGTTTTATTAACGCTTAAATATACTTAAGTAAATTTTTTTAAACACTGAAAAAAGACGACAACCTACAGGCGGGAATCGAACCACGCACCTTCCGCATTCCGGGCGGCTGCCTTAACCACTTGGCTACCACTACTATAAAAACTATAAAAAAATTAACTCATAACCTACTCGATTAACAAAAAGTACTCAATTGTTATAATTATCCCGCTGTTATATTCGTGTAGGTCGTCTTCGGCAAAGAAAATATACACTACCGTGCCTCCGGCCAAATAGTTCTAGCTCGATGAGACCGTGATACATGGCTACGATTTTTTACTTACGCCGAGACATCCATAACCACTGTTGGAGTTTTTTTTTAAACTGGTTGTTGGTAAATGGTATTAGGTACGATAAAAATAGGTCCAGACTCGTTTTTGTAAGTCAACATTCGGTTTGTGACCTACGCTTGGCAACTTGTTTTGTTTTTTATAATTAACGATGATATTATGCATTTGAATATAATCTCGCACTGTGTCATCAATACTTATAATTTTAATGGATTTTCAATATATTTAGGAACTAAATCAAATTATAAAAATTTTACTAAGAAATTACATTTTTATCGAGGTATTTTGATCATTATTACTCAAGATTAATTAAAACTCTTGCACTAGGCCCTCAGATCCTCTTGTACATTTTCGGTGACCAGACATTGCAAAAGTTCTTTAACTTCTTGTTCTACGATAGTAGAAGTACTAGACGCTGCAACCCAAGTAACATTTTAGGTTTTAGAAAGGTTTTGAAAGGGTTCTAAAACTGTATGGAAATTTGCTCGTAAGTCTCCTCAAACCCCAAGCGGTCGCATGAGACCGCACCTACAAAACACACTTGACTTTGTACCGTGTTCTCATAGACTTACAGACTACTTTAGTATGAACAAGTTTGGTTATTTCGGTTCTGTGGTTCATCTTATGTATTGTTATCGCAAAATATCGCATAGTCTATGCTCGATTCTGTCAAATTTGACGTTGACAGTTGCGCCAAGAAAAGTGTCAAAAAAATCCAAGACTCTCAATAATGTGATATTTACCTTATTTAACCTCCTGAGTGCAAAAAGGCCCACATTTTAGTACCTTTCTAAGAACTACAGCAAAACTTATAGTTCAAATCCCGAACCTCTAAACTTAAAACCTCTAAGTTTAAACTGATTAAACAACACCCAAATAAAACCAACACAACCTAAATTTAACGTTAAGATAACCATGTAATACAGCTGTTAAGTTTTAAATTAGATTTGGATGTAAATCTATGATAACTTATTACCTTTTTGATGGACTTGAATAAATGCCTTTCCAGGATTCTGGAGTTTTAAACTGTTTCTATGAAAGATTTTTTTACACAGAAATAGCAATCGTCAATTTATAATGGCGCTATTCTTTGTCATTTCACCGAGATTCAAAATGGCTAGATTGTTGTATTGATACCTCAGAATACTAACTAAAGCTTAGGAGTGCTATGACATTTGAGTGGGCACTTCGTTTGGTCACCATTCGAATTACATTTAGGCGCTTTTGAATTTGTATCATAAATAGTGACCGGTTTTTTTTTTCGCTAGACATTTGACGTTTTTGACAACTTATTTTGTCTCTTTTCTTTCAATGTTTATGGCTCATTTGAAAAATAGGACAACTATACAAGTCTCATTTGGACTACTTCTATGCTTTAGTTATTATTCTATGATTCATACAAAATATAAAATAGCTTTCTGAAGTCAGGAAAATTAAAAAACCGAATGCGACTTGCACTTTATCGTGACAGTTTAGGATAATAGCTTGTATATTATTCTGTGATAATAGTGCTGTAAGTATACGATACGAGACGGGCCTTTCGTATGTTACAAACTTTCATTTACAGATATTTTACTTTAATAAAATTTATAAAATTAGATGGTTGGTGGTAAATTGCATTATAGTAAAACTTTTATTAATGTAAACAGTATATATTTTAAATCATGTAGCACATGTAACTTAATTACTTAGGCCTTTTTTAAATAAAATTATTGATTTTAGTTTCGATTTTTTTATTTCAAGAAATAAATATGGCTGTCATTGGGATATTACTATAAAGTATTAAGATTAACCTTTTCAAAACTGCTAGTTACAAGTTCATGCCTTCAACTCCTAAAAAATAGTTATGGTTTGGGTTTTTGCTACTCAGTCCTAATTTGTTTTCCTAGCTAACTCGAATACGATCTAAAGGTTTAAGATAGGTTCTAGAAATAACTTATTAGCATTTCAACAATCCATGACCATATTATGGATTGTGCTTCACTGCATAGGCATGTACGGAAGACCAGCGTCGAGGTGTCTTTGTGACACCACTGCATATGCTGAGTACATTCCCTTTTCAGTACCTATTACAAGATTAATTCTGTTTAATTTAATTGTCCAAATTGTAATGTGTTGTGTTGTACTGAATAAATTGTTTTTATATTATCTTATCTTATTATGGTTGTATCAAAGTTAAAAACTAAACCTTTAGATCTCACTTTCGCATCACATTAGCTTTTCCAGAACTTACTCAAAAGTCTACAACAACTTTATGATCCTGGCCTGGGACTGTATGCTCTTGTAACACAAGTCAAAATAACGGTAATTTAATAACGTTAATATAAACTCATGTCAGCGGCTCCCAGGTTGTAATAATAAACTGTTCGTTTTAAGACTTATTAATCATTTTCAAGTACACAATATGACCAGATAACAAAGCATTAACCTTTTTATGACTCTTATAATAACACCTAAAGGCATTTTTTACAGCCTAAGCCCGAATGAAATGTTACTTGGGAATTATGCGCAAAAGGCTCCTTAAAACCTACATACTTTTCCAAATTAAGTTATTGTTTAAATTATACATAAAATAGATGGTCCAATAGCAATCTATCAGTGATAGAGGTTTTCGATTTAAATCGGTGTTGACAGAGATTATTACTAACTTAGGGTAATATAGTACTTAAACAATATTATATACACAAACAAACGAAATCATTCTTTAAAATAGTGTAGTGTGTATAGTTATTGTATATTAGGTTACAAACATTTAGTGTTATAGAAATAAAAATATGACTTTAATTATGCATAACATAACTATCGCTATTAGCAACGCGACCACAATATTGCCGGTTTGTAAATTCCTTCAAATTCGTAACGCTTTTTATTGTATGCATATATAAATTAAATATATAAAACGCAGATGAGGCAATAAAACGTGTAACTAGTGTGATAAATAGCGTTGTGAATAACCTTGCTGCCATTGACCGGCCTTCGGGTAATCTATCTACACTCAATGAGCAAATAATGCTACGCTAACCACCTTTACTAAGTTTACTAACTAACGATCAACCAGAACAAACCAGATACAATAAATATTAATGTCTAGCAGTTCTAGTTATACAGTAAGATACCTACTTTACTGCATTCTGCGGTAGGTTTTGTTTGTGTAAGATTATAAGCATCTAATTATTTAGGTAGTTTGCAAAAGTCAAGCTTTTGTTTCTTTATAGACAGTTTCGTGTCCTGTCTATAGCTATAGAAGATTAACTGTTTAATATAATAAGTTCAATTTTATGTAAAATTTATATTTCTAAGTAACTAAGGCTTAAATTAAATTACTTTTTAAAATTGTTTTTTCTTCTGCTATTGCATGCCGTACATAGACACTCTTAAATATATTTTCATGAATTCATTTTATTAATTCGTCATTTTTGGTGATATATAGGCAATGATAATATTATATACTTATAGGTAAGTATATAAACCACCCATAAAATTACCAAAAAAAATACAAACATGAATGTTCCATACAAAAACTCTATAAAACTATGTTTCTTGAACATCTTCTGAACTTTTTTTTAGAATATTTTACCTTATAGATATGAAAACTGAATATTTTTATTAGGAATACGTAGAAAAAGTAAGAGTAGGTAACGTGGTTCTTGCAGTATTTTATTATGAACATTACTGCAAACGTTTCTAACGTACCACACATCTTGTAAACACGAGAATAATTCATGGTAAACTTCCGGGTGCCTTCGAATAAAAGTGAACATAGCCACATAGCTTCGCGCAATATTTACGGGTTTGCAGCCCCCTCGAGCTGGATGGGAGGGAAGGACAGTAAAGCCTGATTCCATTTATAAGTGCGCCGGCTTCTGATGTTGCTCATAAAGGGGGCTGATAAAGCCTCCGTCCTCTGGGACAGAAGGAAAGGGGGGGGAATTGGCGCACAGTCGCGTACAGTAATACATCGTGAATTTCGTACACATAAAAAAGTTTGGAACTTGCATCGTTGTTTTATACATATTTCATAAATAATCTGAATGCAGGCAACCTTTTATCAGTCTTTAGTTAATTGTTTCGAATTGTCCGTGTGGGATAGCGGCTAACTATACTTCTACATATTGTATTATACTGTGCTGAGAGACTACTACCAACCCCTATCTTCTCTTGGGTGTCGTAAAAGACGACTAACGGACTAAAGACATACATCCAATAGCATAGAGCGGCGATGGGGTCATCCATCACTTTTCACGCTGACCACATTGTGCAGTTATAAGTTGGACTATGGCAGTGGACTGCTTCTGCGGTCATTATTGCCTAGTCTCTGATGAACCCTATGGGGATGATAGTCGTGATCCTATGTGTGTATGTATATATATTTCATACTCAGAATGCAGGCAGCTAGCTCCCTCTTGTTTAATTGTTTAAAATTATGTTTCTTTTGCTCTATTCGCAGGAGAAAGACCGCCGGTCGTTGGACGGCCAGACACGTCACAGTAACCTGTTTGCCGTCCACCTGAGATGGAACTAGAATTGTTCTCTTGTATCGGACCGCTTAATTTACGTAGTGAACTTACAACTATTTTTCAAGTTAAAACTTTAATAGCAAAACGAGAAGATATTTGTGGTTCAATTCCCATAGATTTCTGGAGATATTGAGTTATTCGTCAACTCGCACACAAATGTGCGAGATTGCACCTCTTGATTTTACCTACCTATTATTTTAATTGTCAACTCGCACATACGTACAAAGTATAGTCGAATAAAAAATTGGAAACAAGAAATTTTGTTTTATTTTGTACTCATGTAAGTCATAATCATAACTCATCATCATCAGCCTATCAGACTGTCATCTTACGACAACAACCGGGACCAACGGCTTAACGTGCCTTCCGAAGCATGGAGGAGCTCGAGATGTTTTTAACTTGGTCACCCATCCAGCGACCCGGCATTGCGAAAGTGGCTTAGCGAGCAAGTTCGCAAGCCGCACGCGCTAGCCGCTACGCCATCGAGCTCCTCAACTCATACTGTCTGTTACAATTTTTTTTCAACCTTTTTGTAATTTAATGTACCTACATGACTACCTCAGATTTTATCTGTTGTGCGAGTTGACGATACAAATAATAGGTAAAATCAAAAGGTGCCATCTCGCACATCTGTGCGAGTTTAAAGCGTGCGAGTTGACGAATATATTAATCTTAAAAAAAATATTATACATTACTTATAGGACTTTTAAAGCTTAAAGTGGAAAAAAATATGTTATACCAAATCATAGTATTTTGAAAATGCGAAAAGCACTTTAAAATTCTATTTTTAAATGCTTGCTCTCAGAATTTCTATTGCTAGCACTATTAGAAGCGAAATTACCGTGTCCGCTTGGACAATGGACGGTAATTTCGCTTGTTAAGTACCTATGTACTTATTATCTTCTATAGGTACATTCACAGAACATAAGAGATCTTCTGTTCTGTGGTACCATGACAACACAACACGTATAACATTGCTCTCTCTCTAATACAATACAACTGGTATTTATTTCCGGGCATCCCGTCCGGTCCCTTGGATCGTTTAGCCAGCAACCGTAAGCTCTTCCGAGGACGCTTCCTTACTGCACCCGGCAAGGTTTAATAGCCCTATCTATCTTTATCTGGCTATACACCGCCGGAATAAACTCGAGATAGAGGAACAGGGTTCACTGCGCACTCGCTGTGAAATTGCCGTTAATAAAAACTTTAAAAAAAGAAAAGAAGTCTGCTTGTGTAATTGCTACAGTAGTCTAATCAATACCGACTTCATTATCTTGTCTCAGCGGCTAAATAGCAGCGATATCTACGTTACACTAGATTAAAAATCGGATATTCATACCATTTAGTAAGTCACATGATCAGTTTGCATCATAATCTGAATTATTTTTTTGCATTTCGGGAAGAACAAAAGTGGTTCAATTTCATAGGCTGAGTTACCACTTGAAAGGTTTTGCGTTATTTCATTATCACATTGTAAAAGCACCTACGCATCTATTTACAAATCGAAGTTTTATATTCGTCGATAATAAGAAACTTAAAATAAATTTAAGATTTTTTGTATACCACCGATTAGAGGTTATTTTGTAGAATATAAAGCATCTTCTGTTAGCCATTTCTTTTAACATTTTAATTTTTAACTATTTTACATATTTAGTTATAAATTAGGATTTTCTTAGAATGGAAGTAATCAGTAGTTATAACTACTAGATTTCAGCAATCAGATTAACAAGTACTATTTGTAACTTGATTATTGTAGTTAGATTACATGTAATCATAACTACTTGTAGTTAACTACTTTTAATCGTAGTTAGTAGTTAGATTACAAAATAGTAGTTAACTATGCCCAACACTGACGTCCAGCAGTGTACTGACACGGGATGATTAGCGTAGCGGTGAAAGAATGCTGACACCCCATATCTTCCCTTGGGTGTCGTAAAAGGCGACTAACGGACTAAAGACTGCCTGCACATACTTCCAACAGCATAGAACGGCGATGGGCTCACCACCTGTCACGCTGAGTACGCAGTCGCTATTTGATGAAAAGTGGACTACGGTAAAGGACTGCTTTTGCTGTCCTCATTGCCTAGCCTCTGATTAACTGTTCGGGGATAACATTCGTGATTATATTATAATAAATAAATAAATATACATAGGTAAATACATTGTAATTGTATGTATGTATGTATATTTATTTATTTATATATTTTTTTATTCTACAACGGGTAAGCGCCTGGCCTTCATCTCACCGGATGGTAACTGGTAAGTGACGCTAAGGCCGAAAGTGGAAGCGCACTTCACCCGGAATCCTCAACCACTGAGGAAATTATTACTAATAATGATCTCTAGAAAGAGTGTACATTTCAGAATTAATGAAATAAACATTTGGAAAGCAGAAAGAAGGCAGGCTTTCACGAAAATTAGATCCACGAGTTACGTTCAAATGAAATTGACTTCCAGACCATCAGCGTCAGTAACTTCGTTCATCCATTTCGACAGAAAATGTTAATAATTAACTTCATTTCTGTAAAATACTAAGTATTTTTCGTTTTTTTCGACAGTGGTCAAAACGCTGGGCTAGATTACGCTGAATAAAATAAAATACCTGAGATACACGTTAAAGCTTCAATAGCAAATCGAGAAGATTGTCATAGTTCGATTCCCATAGTTACCTCACACAAGTTCACAGAAGCGTGTAGCTTTCTGTAGCTTTAACCAAACAATGGTTAAGTAGGTAATTTGAAAACAAAAAGAGCCCTTGAAAAATTCTTTAATAATTAGTCGATTTAGATCTAATAAATAACTACGTGAAATAAAAGTGAAACTCGTAAGACTCGTACGTAACTGTATAATTTTAACAGGCACAGCATGTTGCTTTCAATCTTTCATTGTATTTCAACCTTATTCCAAGCGTATATGACTTAACATTACTTGGCAACATAGCTGCCATTGCTTTATATTGGGTTAACCCTTTCGAAGGCAATGGCAGCTACATTGCCACTAAATATTGAACCTTATGGTCTTGGAATAAGGTTGGAAAGCAATGAAAAAATTTCAACTGTACTGCCCGTGAAAGGGTTAAGTCACGTTAAGTCGTTATTTTATAAAGTAAAAACTGCGACAAATGCAACTCGATACTTTCGACCTTTCGTTGGCCGATACAGTTCGACGTAAGTTTGGGCAGGGTTCAAAGTATCAAGTATACTTCCAGTTATTATTAACACCGGTCGGATCGGGACGGACAGCGGAACAGGGAACAGCTGGAGCGGCGCGGCGCGTGCGCTGCATTCCTAGCGGTCAACGCACGCGCGCGAACGCTCACTCGCACGCACACATACGCCATCATCCACCGAGAGCGCGCGCATTGTTACGAAATTGTCTATAACCATTGATGTAAATAACACTTGATTTTATATAATGTCGCAGGGATATGATAAAAACAGAGATTTGGTCAATTCCCTAAGTGATTTGATCAAATCACGGAGGATGTTAAAATAACAACACGATTTTATCATTTCCCTAAATCTAGGGAATGGAACAAATACCAGAACTGGTTCAGTAAAATGACAAAAAAGCTTTTCTATGGTATTTTAAACGTGTTTATTTGTAATTACATGCATAATTATAATAATTAGGAAGTGTAGTATTGTAACATTGAACTCAAAAATCACCACTAGAACATAAATTGCCCTACTCCTGTAGGTCACGTGATAGGTTAGAAACTTAAGACAATCGCGAAGCGCAGCGTAGCGATTGTCTTGAATTTTGAGGTTATTTTTTATTATTAGACAACAAAAATACTAGCTGCCCTACTCCTGTAGTTCATGTTTTTTTTGTCATTTCACGGAACCAGTTCTGGTATTTGTTCAAATCCCTAGATTTGTTTAGGGAAATGATAAAATCGTGTTGTTATTTTAACATCCTCCGTGATTTGATCAAATCACTTAGGGAATTGACCAAATCTCTGTTTTTATCATATCACTGCGACATATACATACAAATACTCACGACTATTATCCCCGAAGGGTTAGTCAGACACAGCGTTGCCAGTCATCCCGATGTTGGCGGGACGTCCCGATTATTTAAGCAAAATTAAATGTCCAGCGCGGGACAGGCTCAGTCCCGCTTTTCGGGGATAACTCGACCATGCGTGCAGGCAGCGTGCTGAGGAAGCGCGGCTATAGAGCCACAGAACATGTATTTTTAGTAAAATATATTTTCTTTGGCTATTTTTGCTATCTATTGTCACGTAAACGTAATTTAAATTTTATTTAAGTTATGAAAGTTATAAGATAAATAGGTATTTAAAAACTTGTGATTATATACGGATTTTTACTAGGTATGACCCGCTTTCGACGAAAGAATCCCGCTTTTTTCACTCAAAAAGTTTAAAAACCCCAACTGGACAAAAAATATCTGGCAACGCTGGTCAGAGACTAGGCAATGGGGACCAAAGAAACAGTCCACTGCGCTGCCACAGTTCACGATTACCAAATAACAATAATTGCAGATGTGCTCGTACATCATCGTCATCGCTCGTACAGCATCGTTGCTCTATGCTGTTGGATTTTATGTGCAGTCTTTAGTCCGTTAGTCGCCTTTTACGACACCCAAGGTTATAGTTTCCGTGCTAACCTTAGCATATTTTTAAAATGATTGATTGTACTAGGTATTCGATTTAACACCACTTTTTTAACTATGTTAACACTAAGCAAGACCAAAGTCGTGTGCAAAAGCCACGGCAAACGAAATTTTAAAGGCATAGTAAAAGTGAGATTAATGATAATTTAACGACAAATAACTAGATTCTTCAAAGGACAAACGAAAAATTAATTTCAAGATAAAAGGCGTTACAAAGATATAATTATAAACTAATAGGTTAGAGAGCGCGCGTAACGGTTACGAAATTAATTGAAAAGTTTCAACTAAATAAAAACAGTCATCTTGAAAACATAAAACAAACAATAATCACAAATCGCCGAAATATTTAGCAGGCAAGCCTACAAAAACACAATGAGATGCTTGCAAGTGGTTAATTCTTGGAATACATAAACACCTATTTTCATATTTAAATTATCACGTAGACGGCCGTAGCCGTGGTAAATTACATTGTCTAGCTGCTGAGAAAAAAACAAAGCCTTGTCTCGACCGAGCGGAGAGCGGCCGATTGGAATTAATTGAGACTAGAAAACGCTTAGCCACTTATTTCTTAGAGGCTTTAATTTTTCAGTTGCGCCGAATTAGAGGTGGTCTATGCAGTGGGATAATTCTCGGGTCGTCCCCAGATGAGCGCGATCGATCGAGGCTTCGTTTGTTTCGTAGGGCGCTCGGGGCAGGCGGCAGGCGATTGACGGGAAGATGGAAACTGGGGACTCGACGGAATTAGCCCCTCCCGCACGCAAGGACGTTGGATCGTATATTACAAGTAGTGTTTTGTTATAGAACTGCCAAGATGCCAAATAGTTTACAATATTTGTGTCTTTCTTACTTACTTCACGCGAACGTTAAATTAAACACATTTTCGTATTTTTTCTAAATAATATCTAACATTATTATTCGTACCTGCAATTATGGAGGTTAAAACCTTTAGGTAGGTACTTACATTATACATGTTTAAAGATACTCAGAATGGCGGCAATAAATTAAAACGCGAAATCAGTATCATCCTGTTTATAAAAGAAACCGGTTTAGACTAATTAAAATGCTTCGAAGCATAATGTACCGACCAACACATTTCTGGGAAACTGGTCACATCATCAGAAACCGAAACCAAAATAAATGCGTCGTCAAATCAGCAACTTCGAATTAATTATTTAACACAAATTAAAATGCGCTAAGAATAACTAACAGCCTTGACTTAAAACCTAAACCGAATAACAGTTTTTTAGGCTATATCTAACACGACACTGTGGATTTTTAGTCTACTAATCGTAAAGTTTATTTGGACTGTGCTAAAAATTAACACAAAATTCTAAGTTTATATATTTTTTTATTTACATGCCAGAGTTTGATGAAGATTAGATTTTTGCTCTCATTTCATTTCAACAAACAATCCAATTTTATATCAATCAACTTAAACAGTCAAAGATGTTTTTTGCTTCATGTCATTCATGTTGTACAAAGATCTTACAGAATAGAAGTAGGTATTCTGTCCCAAACATAACTCGTTCCAAGGGAATAGTTTAAACTTTATTAAATCTACAAATCACCATTAGTAGCCAACACTAAATGTAACATGTAAAGCACTCCAAAAAGAAAAAATAAGTGTTTCACAAAAAAATAGTGTAATGTAACCATTTCAATTCACACAGGTGATTTGTAAAATAATGAAGCTCGAGATCGAACACGTATCGTATCACGTTCAAAGAAACGAATTTAGTTAGCCGTTACGAAACGACATCGACAGGATTTCAACATGCGGTGACCTCAAACTTTGTCATTATTTTCATTTGTTATTGTCGCCTTTCTTATTTGTAGACAATCGGGTGTAAGGTGAGGTTGTGCGAGACATACAAATGTGTGTACTTATAAATTTACAACTATAACTAGATAAAATAGAAACAAGTGAAACTTTGAGCCCTTTAACAGGCACAGCATGCTGTTTCTCTATATTTCATTGTATTTCAACGTTATTCCAAGTGTACAGGACTTCATATTTTAATTAGGAATAAGAACTTTTTGTACTTTTGAATCAAGTTTAGCCCGTGAAGGTGCGATTACGATGATGGACGACTGCAGTCTGTCAGTACTAGTATTATTTTATTTATTTACAATATTATTTTATTGTATTATGAATTTAAAGGAATCCTTTAAGATATGTAGGATCAGCATGTCGCATACAAACAAACCAGTGTAGATGACTGGAACTATACAGTTTGCAGTCTCCGCTAACAGGGTCATACATTTAATCAGAACACTGTTCTTTGAAGAGGTCTTAAACATGTCAACCTAGTCTACGGTATGTTTCTTCAGAAACATACCGTAGACTAGGCGTTTCGTACGCCTAGAAAAAAAGAAAGCTAGGGGATCCTATGTCAGCAGTTACTAAAGCTAATTATTATCACAATTATTCATTAGTCGAATTATTGAAAGCGTGTCTAACTAATTTGATTCATTGAACATTATCGAAAGTAAGTAACATTTTTTAAAACCTCATTGCAAAATTAGGGACAATGACTTCCTAAAAAGAGTGTAGGTGAAGGTAGCTGATTACACATTAGAAAGAAATAGTAAGGAAGTAAGTACTTACATTAAAAAAAGAAAACGAAATTTGGTCAATACTATTTAACAATGTTCATTGCAAATCAAATAATGATGTTACACAAACAACACTAATCATTACGCAGTGCATGTTGTTGTAAACGCGAGCGTGACTCATTAATCACGCTAATATTCGTGAAGATAATTAAAACAGGTTTTACTATTTCAAACTCATTTACCTACCAATGGATGGTAGGCTACCATCCTTTGTTCTCACAGGCCTTAGATCTGCGCGTCATCATCTGTGTTCAAAACGGCGTGAACACAACCAAAGTCAACCTTATAGACCCTCTGTCCCTCTTAGGGTTGCCCCAATTCCAGCCCTCCGAGCCGTGTTGTGACCCAGTTCCCGCTTATTTGCCGTAGGTTTAAAATGGGGTTGCATGTAATCGTTCTTTACCCCCATATTCAGAGGGCTTCTATTCAAAAATGAAAATTTTCTATCTCGCTTTTGCAAATCGCCAAAATGCCCATTGACGAAACATGCATAGCTTCAAGTGTATAGTATGAACTGTTTCCGATCCGATAGGCTAAGATGGTTTCCATTGGTTTCCATGAAATCACTTGTTTTATGTCATGTTGGCTTGAGATTATTGCAAACGTGATTGTCATAAACGAACATTATAAAGTTTGAAACTATTAATTGATCGTTAATTAGTACGGGATTATTAAAAAATACCTCACATTCAGCCTTAATTACAACTGACTAACGAGACGCCATCTTAGAGCATTAAAATGCTCTAAGGACGTCATAGGATAGGTATGCATTAAAATGTAAGTAAGTACCGACATATTATCTGTTCTGTTGCAGATGCAGGGTCTGTCTGTAGATGGCATGTGATATTTAAAAAGGGTATATGTCGCAGTGATGTGATAAAAACAGAGATTTGGTTAATTCCCTAAGTAATTTGATCAAATCAAGGAGGATGTTAAAATAACAACACGATTTTATCATTTCCCTAGACAAATCTAGGGATTTGAACAAATACCAGAACTGGTTCCGTGAAATGGCAAAAAAGCTTTTCTATGGTATTTTAAACGTCGTTTATTTGTAATTACATGCACAATAATTATAAATAATAATTAGTAAGTGTAGTATTGTAACATTGATCTCAAAATTCACCACTAGAACACAAATTGATCTACTCCTGTAGGTTATGTGATAGGTTAGAAATTGTCTTGAATTTCGAGGTTATTTTTTTATTAGACACAGAAATACTAGCTGCCCTACTCCTGTGTAGGTCACATGTTTTTTTTTTGTCATTTCACGGAACCAGTTCTAGTATTTGTTAAATCCCTAGATTTGTTTAGGGAAATGATAAAATCCTGTTGTTATTTTAAGAAGGCACCTGACCCTAACTTGACCACCTACATTGACCTAAATCTCAAAATCTATAAGGTCTAGGAAACTGATTTTTTTACACAAGTAACTTTAGTTCATGAAGATTTAATGCTCAAGACGAAAACACGATTACTGAAAAAATGTTCGATAGTTTTTTTTTTTCAAATAGCCTTGTTTTAATCACATTTTAACTTGGATCTTTTAAGTTTGCTGTATTTTCTTTAATATTTTTTAATATCTAAAAAGGCATTGATAAAACCTACAATTGCTCAACATACTTTTTTCATAATCATTATAGTTCGTCTTTAATTCATAGTTTTTATTTTGTCGCTTACGTTAAATTTTTGAGAACGCGCACTAGACCCGCGAACTCTGTCTGTTCCTTGGAAAGTATATATCGCTATCCTTCACTCGAGTCCTTTTAGTCTGGCTGAGCGCCTCCTAGGAAGTGGATCTATGCTCGATCGCGCTCCGTGAAAGCTAAGAAATATCGATCGACTTTTTGTATTGCGAATATTTTATTTGTGTAAATATTTGTATATTATATACAGGAAATTTTATTTTTGTTTGTATAATAGTGTAAATAGTAGGTACATAAGTTTAAAGACTAAATAAGTGTAAATATGAAGCCCAAAAAAATGGATAAAAAAGCACGTAAAAAATATTTACAAGAAGTTGCCTTTAAAATGAGAAAAAAACGAGGTAAGTAATTATTTATATAATATTAGTAAGTAAGGATTATAAGTAAGTACACACAGCGTCAGATCAACCTACCCTAAACTGTCTTTCTCCAAAGAATATTGATCCTTAGTACTCAACAATAAAGTTCGAAATTGATTGTAGAAGTTCGATTTTACATCTTGCATAGGTATTGTATTATTTATTTAAAATGTAAAATCAATTTATTGGGCAAATAATTTAACGTTACACCAAATTGTTATAAATCTTTCTTTAGTTCAACACACTTTCACAATTATTGTTCAATAATTGAAATGAATACATTACAGCAACAAGAGAAATACAACAGATAATGCCGCCATCGCCAGTACTAGCACTGAGTCTGTGCGGGAACAAAGTACAACGGAGTCGTCTTGTTCATTTATAAATTTGGACACGGTGTAAGTTTAAGTTTAATTGTCGTTGTAAGAATATTTTTTAAACTATATGAATTTAAATGTGAAAAGACATAATTATATGTAATTACTTGCAACAAAAAGCGAGTACAATGGAACAGATTTATCTAATAAAAAATGTTTAATTTACAGGAATCAAACACAATTTATCTTAAAAGTTAACACCGATAACAGTGAAAATCATACTGGGGATCAAGAAAAAATCAGCCAACAAAGCAAATCGTCACAATTGATTGAAAATATAGATAACGAGTAAGTAAAACAACCCTTTCGATGGCATGTTTTGGTTAGTTTCATCGAAATTTTGGAAAGTATACGTGTGAGAAAAAAACTTTATAGGGTGATTAGGAATTATTTCAGAAAAAAAAGTTATGTATCTACTTGTGATTACAAACAATCTGCTTTAGTTAGGAGACATCGTTATTGTTTGTTCTGATATGGTGTTTTGGCCAATGCAGCCAATAAAGTTCACCTCCTTAAAATTGTCATACACTTTCTCGTACACTTTCACCTTCTATAATTTGTTGAGAAATTTAATTTAGATTTAAGTAGATGAAACTGAATCAACTCGACAAGGAGGTAAAATTTATTGGTTGAATTTCCTAATGGTCATAATAACATTATATCAGAACAAACAGTTATAAGGACTTCCAACTCGAGTAAAAAAGAGCAGGATTTGTTGTGGGCACCCTCTCGTTCTTTTATATATAAAAAAATTATCTTTTTCTTTCAGATTTACAGAACAAGAACATAGTTTTAATGAAAGTGCAAATGAAAGGAGAATCGTCGATTTACAAAATTTACTAGCACAGCTAAAAGAAATCAGTTCTCACTCAAAAGCATTTGGTTGTACTTTGAATAATTTGGAATTATTAGGAGAAAAAAGACATGGTTTAATTTCAAAACTGACATTTAAGTGCAATATGTGTAATAAGAAATTATACATCAATACATCTGAACCCAATCCTAAAGAAAATTTAAATTTAAATACTGCTATAGTAACAAGTGCTGCCACTACTGGGGTGGGGTACACACAACTACAAGAAATATTTGCGTCAATAAATGTTCCGTTTTTATCAGAGCGGTTTTATAAAAAAACAGATAACCAAGTCAGTGACGAGTGGGAAAAAGTAGCCACATTTAAAATGGAAGCAGCTGCTGCCCGTGAAAAACAGTGTGCTTTAGATGAAGGTAGAGTAAATGCCGAAGGGATCCCTATCATAGATGTGGTCGTAGATGGTTGCTGGGCAAAGAGGTCTTACAAGAAAAATTATTCATCTCTCTCAGGCGCTGCTGCCATTATTGGCAAAAAATTCGGTGAAGTATTGTATCTCGGTGTTAAAAACAAATACTGTTTTGTATGTGCACGTGCCGAAAATAGAAAAACATCACCAAACGAACATCAATGCTTTAAAAATTATTCAGGATCATCAACCAATATGGAATCTGAAATTTTAGTGGAGGGATTTAGACAGTCTATAAATATGTATGGGATAATTTATGGCAAAATGATTGCAGATGGTGACGCATCAACATATAAAAAAATTTTAGAAGCCCGACCTTATGCAAATTACACAGTTGAAAAGATAGAGTGTAGAAATCACCTACTTCGAAACTTATGTAACAAATTACAGGCACTCATTAAAGATACGAAATACAAACTACAATACCGAAAATACTTGAACACACAAAGGATTTTGGCTATTAGAAAAGTTATTTGCTTGTCCATAAAATACATAAAACAAACAAATGTTCACCGATCACAACAAATTAATGATTTGTATAATGCTATAACTAATTCATACAATCATGCCTTTGGTTGCCATACAGATTGCCAAGATTTTTATTGTCAAAGTAAGAAAAAAAGTGAAGATGTTACAGTAATCCTTAAAGATACGACACTAGAAAATCAAATGAAATTAATTATAGGATACACTGCGGCGAATTCACGTAGTCTTATTGAAGACATGGATAGCAATCGCTGTGAACAGTTTAACTCAATAATAGCAAAAAGTGTCGGCGGTAAACGCATAAATTTTTGTCTTCGGCGATCATATCAGACCAGGTGTTCTGCTGCAGTTATATCGTTTAATACTAAAAGGCCTTTGTACAACCTACAAAAATCAATGTTGGGTAAGAGCCCAAGGTCAAAATCAAAACTCCTGGAATTACAAAAAATAAAGAAAAGATGTATAACTTCAAACGTTCGACGTAAAAGATTATTTTTCAAGCAGGTTGGAAAACAAACAGAAGACGAAAATTATGGTGAGAATTGTCAGAAACCTGATTTGTCTAGTGATGATTTAGAAAGATTAAAACAAACGTTTTTGAAAAATCTGGAGAAGAGCGATGAAGAACTTGTAAATATAGAAAGAGAGACGATTCTTCAAAGCGACAGTAGCAAGTGGTTGGAAATGCGAAGAAATTTAATCACAGCATCCAATTTTGGTAAAATTTTGAATAAAAAGACTTCAACATCAGGGAGCATAGTAAAAGCTTTATTATATAAAAAAGATTTGTCGGAAGTTGCTTCAATTAAACATGGTAAAATGAATGAAAAGACTGCACTCAGGCAATTAGAGGAGCAAGAAAAGATAAAAATAATGCCGTGTGGCTTATTTATTGATAAGTATTACCCATTTTTAGGTGCATCTCCTGATGGCGTGGTCGACGACGATCAGATAGTTGAAATAAAGTGTCCCATATCCGCATATAAAACAACGTTAGAAGATGCCGTGATCAAAAAGAAAATACCTTTCTGGAAGGTTATTAATGATGAATTTATCATTAATAAAAAGCACCCGTGGTTCTGGCAAGTTCAGGGGCAATTAAATATAACCAAAAGAGTAGAGTGCATATTTGCTGTATGGTCAGGTCAAAACCGCCCCATCAAAATAGAAAAAATTAAACGTGATCATGAATTATGGGATAAATTTATGGTTCCCAAACTAAAAAAATTTTATCTCGAGTCATTATTGCCCGAATTGTTAGATTCCAGATACTCACGAAACATGCCCCTGAGAGTAATTGACTCTGCTTCGAAAAATAAGGGAAATGCTAAGAAAAGAAAAAAAGATGCAATACAATCCAATAAGAATAATTCCACCAAAATTAAAAAGACTGAAGAAATGAATGATGTCACGCAAAGTGTTATCACTTTTAAAAATATGTAACTTTGATACACTATGTAACAAAAAACCTGTTCAAATAACAAAAAACCGACTTCAATGAAATCTTCGCTTTTATTAGTTGACTAGGAGGTACTGCTACTTCATTGTACCTAGTCGCTTTTTATTTATTTGAACAGATTTTATTTAAACTTTTATTTATTTTTGATTACTTATTACTTTTAAATTATTGAGCTAATTCTGATAAAACTAAAATGAGACCAACTCGAAAGTAAACAATTTTAAACGAAAAACTATGTTATTTAG
The DNA here is from genome assembly GCA_963921215.1 of Scoparia ambigualis. Classification (NCBI taxonomy): domain Eukaryota; kingdom Metazoa; phylum Arthropoda; class Insecta; order Lepidoptera; family Crambidae; genus Scoparia; species Scoparia ambigualis. Next base: position 21,797,715 of record OY992522.1, on the reverse strand, counting down.
TTCATGGGTACTTTCACCTCCTTAAAAATTGTTCCACCTTTTTGTTACACCCTGTTTGAAATAAACATAAAGAGTTAAGTAGCTTTTAATGTTTATGGTGCGTGGGAACTAATATTTGTTTTCTTTTTAAATAAATAAAAACTGTTACTTTTACTCACTGTTACTTTTCATCCAAATCTGTTAAGTTTTTTGCCTTCTAAAATCTATCCACTTATCTAACCATCCACACCTTAGATCCATCCTCACAAAAATTCATTTAAATGTCAAATGAAAATGTATTATTATCTAAAACTTTATTGTTTCTCATAATCTATAAAGTAGGAAATGACATAGACAAAGTGTAAATGACATAATCAATCATTAAGTATGACAATATCAAATAACATATTGAATTATAATATGTTTAAGTAATACAAAATATAAAGTCGACTTCTATAATTTTAAATTATATCAAAAAAATCTAAAAGTGAAATGACTACTCCACTCCATTCATTTCGTTGTTCGCTGTGCGCGAGCGACGACGGCAAGTTTACGCGTGTTGCCGCCTAGCGCGCTGACCAAACCGATCCTGCGCGCGTAATGCAGGAAAGGGGAGCGGGGTTAGCGGTATCGAATCGGGCGAATTGATTAGGCTCAGGTGCCTTCTTAACATCCTCCGTGATTTGATCAAATCACTTAGGGAAATGACCAAATCTCTGTTTTTATCATATCCCTGCGACATATACATGTGATATTTAAAAAGGGTAGGTCATCTTACATTAGAGAGAGGTGAATATCCCCTTACCTGACACGAAAGACTCCTACAGGGTGCTAACAATTGAATATCTATTGTGGCTCGACAGCTCCGCTGCTGAGCTCATGATAATTCTATATTAAATAGATTAGAAAAAAAACAAAAGGTTTATTTATAACCTACTCAGATTCAGTTTCAGATTGGGAAGGTATGCTATACTTACTATAATATTCATTGGAGATGGCATGGCACCGATGATAAGTAAATTAAAAAGCTAAAAAGAAAAATGTTTGCTACGTATATCATTTATTTATTTATTTATTGATGAATTGTAAATTAATCGTTTTTATCGAAACAGTATAATAAATTCATTATAAAATCTTTATTCCTCATGAAGTAACAACTATTCTGGTATAAATTTAGCTCAATAATGTTATCGTAGATAGGAGAAATTCACTGTTAACTTAAGACGATTTTCGAAGTTTTATGGATTAGAATAAGATTTTTTTCTATATAAAATCAATGATATCTAAAAATTGCAAGGCCGCTACTCACTATACGACTGTATGAGAGATAACATTCTATTTTTTTAGCTCAGTTTAACAATTTTTTTTATTTGATTTGTTTAGAAAAGTAGTTTAATCGATAAGCTCAAAAAAGTGCCTTCGCGCATTTTATGAAAATCTTTCTCTGCAATTTTGGGTTTAATTAAAAAGTTAAGCAAAATTTACAAAAAGCGAGGCCGCTACGGACTATTACAATAGCTATTCTACACTATTCAATAAGTCAAAATTGTTAATGTATTTTTGTTTCTGAGATCAAGACGCCAAAATTGGCCATTTCACGCAAAAATCACAGTCGAGATGTAAATAGGCCTCTTAAGTAGATACCCACCTTAAAACACGTAAAGCTTATAAAGTCTTATTTCTATCCAATAAAATAATGCATTTTAGATATTTATTCAGCGCTTCTATTCAAATCATAAGAAAGTGAGACAGCAAGGTTCTCTCACGCGAGGGGTCATTGGCCGCGTTCGCGAGCCGACTAGTGTCGTAACATGACTCCGCAAGGCCGTTAGATATCTTGACGATAAGCCCGTTAAAATAAAAATAAACTTGATTATAATACCTAATTACTGACATTATTATACCTACGTTCTAAAAGAAAAAAACTCTCTTCAAACTATTATGAATCCAGACACGATTAAATAAAATATACTTACTTAGATAAGAAATCAATCATACATTTTTGGAAAGTAAAAAAGCATCCCATGAACACTTGAAGGTTTGGTGACATTTTTCTTTCACTGAATGAAATACCTAATCGAAACAGACCGAGCGAGCTGCTTTGCCAAAATAGTCCAGATCAATGTCCAGATCAAACCCAAACAAAAAGGCAAGATTACCAACAAAATTTACGCACTTACTAACCTTCTACCGAACATCCAGAAGACAGGATAAGTCATCAATTCCTCAATAAACAAATACGCACGCAGCACATTGAGTTATAATGTACTACGTATATTTATTTTTACGTTTATTTACCTCAATGACGCAGCATTATTTATTATTATTATGATACACAAGCGCGCGTTAAAATAAATTGTGTGTTAGAAAAGTGAAAGTATCCGTGCGGTTTTGATGTGAAAATTACGGGTTCAAACTTAGATTAAAACAAATTTAATCTAAAGGTTCAAAGGGTAAAATCAACTTTTGTCAAGTACCTACGTAGGTAGGTAGGTACCTACTTAAATAGCCGTCGAGGTGCAATAAGCGCTAGGCAAGTTGCATAACCAACTGCATTCGGCCGAAATGGCACAGCAAATGAACGATTGCGTAAACAAGGTTTGATCTCACGCCCGCCGCTGCGAGCGAAACGCGATAATTGTTTGGACAAACGTTATTTATGCGTAGACTCCGTTCCAGATTCAAATTATAAATTAAAGTTATTGATTAACTAAACTTGCTACACGAACCAGACAGACTCTCGTTATTTAGTTACTTTGGAACACTTCGTATAGTATCAGAAACTTTATCTCCACCTAAGGTAGGTACTTGTTTTTGGTAACTTACTTTACTACACTAGAGCCAAATTAGATGAACAATGTTTATAAACTAATTATTTTTAACACAATAATCAACACAAGACATGTACATTTTAATAAAAATGTACTTACTACTTTTTATCTACTTGCGTTAATATTACCATAGACAAATGTATTAGGTATATTTGCAACGTTTCTTTATCACGAGACTATTGCAGAAGGGTTCGAATTCAAACTAAGTACTTCGAACCATCAGACTAAAGTAAAATCAAGTAAAATGATAAAAAAACAAAGAAGTTTTAAAGCGAAGTTCAGTTATAGTGTAGTTTAATTTAAGAAAACAACAGACAGGTACACATTTAGGACAAAATCTTTTGCGACTCGAATAGTGTAGATGCCAAATTGGCGATTTAGATAAAAGAAACAAACATAATATTACAAGTATGAAGTGCGCAACGTAAATAGCTGGTACACGTCGCGTTAAATATAAACACGTTTTTAACATGGCATTCAAGATTTTCCTCGTGTTGTTTGAATCCCTTGACCTCGTTCGCCAGCCCAGCTTCGCTCCAAGTGTCATTGGGACGAGTACCTTGCTCCCTACTACTTTATGTATTGTTTACCTTTTAAATGAAAACAATCATTCTCACTCTTCTAAGTTCTCACTCCAATATTTATTTGGCTAAGGGTGGATTCGACCAAACTGGAATAAGGTCTTATATATACCTATATTAAACGCCGAATTTGTATAGACTAATCTCGGAGTAAGTCTTATTCCAGTTTGGTCGAATCCAGCCTAAGAGGTATCTTGTATAACTACAGGACAGGTTGACTCAATCCATTTTAACCAACAGTGTTCATAACAAGTTATGTTTCTCTCTATTTGACGAGTATAATATAGCACGTTCGTATTGTTTTTGGGAATTTAAATGAGATCAGATTTACATTACAATCCAATTCAGAAAAAAGTGTGTGTGATCAGTCGTCCGTGTATTGCTACACAATGCTAATGCCGTATAACGTCAAGCTCAGCTGAAAATTATAGCTAGGTGAAGTTCAATTGTAAGTCGTCTGGGAGCGTCTGGGCAACACCTTACTTCACCGTTATTGAGGCAGAGTTAATAACATTTTAAGTTGTTTGACAAGCCAGACAGGGCAGGTGGCACTGTTCGATACATTAATCAAATACGAATAATGCAATTTTACAGTTCTTGAAATTAAATAGTCATCGCAAAATTTTAGGATGCCTAGGGAATTTAACCCCTTGAGCACCATAAAACCAGACACAATTGAAAATCAATTGTTTCGCGACCGCCGGGGCGGTCTTATGATCCTTGACCTATTAAAACAAAATAATGTTGCAGTATTATTTGAAATGCGTATGTACATCTGAATTTGAATATAGAAACTGCGATAGAGCAATAAAATTGTGAAAGTGAACCGTGACAGCCCTATTCGGAAGGAGGAGGGAACCGCACCGACTGGTTTTATAGAAAGAAAGAGCACAGTCCGTTTATGTTGCACAATTAAATACTAGCGCATGGAAGTTAACAGATGGATCTCATGGATTTAACACGGTGAATTTTCATTGCTTCAAGCTACTAGGTACTAGGTACTACCGTACCGAACCATCATTTCCCTTGGGAGTCGTAAAATGCAATAAACAGCCTGCACATACACCCCCCACTCTTGGATTTTTTTTTACACTTTTTTGACAGTAACTGTCAACGTCAAATTTGACAGAATGGAGCATAGACTATGCTATATTTTGCGATAACAACACATAAGATGAATCACAGAACCGAAATAACCAAACTTGTTCATACTAAAGTAGTCTGCAAGTCTATGAAAACACGGTACAAAGTCAAGTGTGTTTTTGTAGGTGCGGTCTCATGCGACCGCTTGGGGTTTGAGGGGTTTAAACACCATAGAGCGGCGATGGGCTCATCACCTGTCACGCTGAGCACATGTGCAGTTGTCATTTGGTAAACCGTGGATTGTGGCAGTGGAATGCTTAATAATTCGTCTATTCTATAGAACCGAATCAGCTTATATAACATAAAGTTAGCTCCCCGCTCCCCTCACCCCGACCGAACCGAAACATCGCGTTGCGTTACTATGAATACTTGATAAAAATCACTTCCGAATCTTTTTTATCTTACTTCGTGTTGATTTTGATCTCATATAATATGTGTACAAGTTTTTTTTTACTCCTTAACGTGGCAGGCTGTCGTAATAACTCGTGGTCGTGGTGCAAAATATAGAAACGTGTATCTAGTGATATACCTGTGAGATGAGGCAAGAGACAAACACAGCGTAGGCGGTTGTATACAAAAGTACAAATACAAAAACAACGACTTTACCGTGATCTAATTGTATTGTGAAGTACCTTATAATATAAATCATCAGTTTTATACTGAATAAGTTTGTATTTATCTATAACGAATACACTCAAAGCAGCCGAGAAGCAGGTTTATTGAAACGGTGCTCTTCAGTTTGAGGTCTATTTTGGATCGCTTAGAATTTGCTCATTTGGTGGTGAAACTTGTATGTATAATCTTTGACAATAGCAAAAAGTAATAGAATAGAATATTCAAAGTTAAAAAAGCCCTCTTTCATTTGATAGATCACTCAAAGAGCCATCACAACTAAACTATTTTCACTCAACTTTGTATTACTTATCTAAGAGACAATAATAAATCATCAGAAACTTCGTTAAAACGTTTTAAGAAGTGACCTTTAGTTTCTTTCTGTGGATGCCAGAGCAGACAGATAAATGAATGGTGATAATAGCTGGTATATCTGACCTTCACGAAGCAATTAAAAACTTACAGTGATCAATTGCTAGTACATGAACCGAGTATATTTCTAATCGAGTTTTAATTCAAATAATATTTAGCAGGACTACTTCATAAAGTATTCGTTGTTTTATAAAGTTTACGCGAACTTTTATATATCAACCAAACCTGTTTAGGGTTCGTGGTCACGGACCCAGGATTCTCTATTAAGTGTTCTATTTCAAAGTATTGATAATCATCACCACCTTTTAAACGTCCTACTGGTGGGTTTAAGCCATTCCACGTACTACTGGTGAATTTAAGCCATTCCACGTCCCACACTGGCCCAATTAAAGTTGTTAGCTCTTCTTACGACAACAAACAAGCGGAACAAATAACCATCCAGTAATCCGGCATTGCAAAAGTCGCTCGACTTGCCAAATCACCCGAACGCACGAACCTGCGACATCCCCGAAAATTCGCTTAAAATATATTTTTTTAAATAATGTCGAAACAACACCCTAAAATCTCAAAAGACTTTATGCAATGACAAAAAGTCTAATTAAACATGAATAACACAAAGATAAATAGAGTCTGATTGATTTAGAATACCCTATTTGAACTGTCACCGTTCGGCAGAAGTAGCCAAAAACATCTGACTAAGTACCACTAATGAGTTACATTATCGGTCTTGGACTTGTTATTTTGTATGCACAGTGACACACGGTCAATGTACCAGACATTTTCAACATTACTATCACTGAAGTTATTTCCATAAGTTGAAAGAACTGAATTCATTAAACATTTTTACTACCTACTTCCCAAATACTGAATAGTAATTTTAACATTCGTATGGTAAAATAACTTTTTCTCTCTATCCCTAGAAAATTAACCAACAAGGTTAACTTAGTGCCAGAATTTTCCAAACTATTCGAATTGCACGATAGCCATCCGAAATACGAATCGAGCACAATTTTCTGATCACCAGTCCGGGTACTAAGCTTTACTTCTGTGGACTTTATATCATGGAGCTACGGAAGTAAATGACCTCGGCCAATATAACATTTGAGAGTACTATATCTTATAATAACGGAGATCCTACAATCGATACAATGAACACGTAAAAGTATCACGTCAAACAATGACATGATTGCTGACATTTAATTTTCCTATGTGCTTTAGTAATGTATATTATGTCGCAGCCAGATTGTATAATTCGGCATTTTACAAAGGGCGTCGTCTGTTCGTTTGCAAACGCTCACTAGTTTGTAAAATTCCGAAGGCAAATTGATGAACGTATTCATGTGGCCAATAGTCATATACCATAACCATGGTTTATACTGTAGTAACCTAACGATTTGCCTGCGATATTTTTAAGCCTGAAGTTAAGTAGGAGAAACTTCTCGGACTCAAAGAAAATCGTAAACATTAATTAAACTTCATAGTGAAACGCGAAGTACATTCCTGACCGAACACATGACAAACAATATGTACTATTTTATGACGATTGCAGTATGGCCCGCTATTTATAGTTGGTTGCGTGATAAAACCACCGTGTAGCTGATATCGCAGACGAACAATAAGACATATAAACATTGTCATACAGATAGAACTGCGATAGGTGCAGTTATTTGTCAAATTCAAATAATGGGGACATCTCGAGCGGAAATATCTTTGTAAGGACTTAATTCTGTGTTAATGTATTCAACTCATTGTATATGGTGTTATGTAACAGTAAATGTATTTCAAACAATATACAATGTCATTGATTTCAAATGAGTAAGTACATAATATCTGTTAAGTCTTCTGGTCCTCAGGACCGGAATCCCTTTTCATACATTTCCCCGCCCGAAAATTAATTCATATTGTATGTAGTCTCCCTTTTCCCCTTCAATATTTGTTAGTGCATACTACAGAACATAAGATTCTTCTGTTCTGTGGTACATACATCTTTGATCATCTTGATCGAAGGCATACATTCCTTAATTTTAGAGCGATTAGAAAATTGCGTTGCTCTGACTGATGTTACCAAAATATCAAACTTCGCGATGGACTTTATAAATAACCAGACGTTCTCCAGGTGTGTAGCTATAGTTATGGTTGTGCAGCCACGCATCGCTTAAACAATCTCTCATCAATTACTGGTAGTTTATTTCCTACATCATGTGTGTTGTTTGGGAGTAGATATGCAGGTTTTAGTAAAAGTAATCAATCAGAGTATAGATTCTGCTATTTTAAAACAAAACAAATGTTTGAATCAAGCTTTGAATCTTGTGCAAATTTGGAAATTGATCTTGTTGAGATGACATCGGATACCTAGTCTCAAATTATAGTGCAGAGATTTAGATAAGTTTATTTTTGTAGTCACATGTCACGTCATCTATGTCAATCCTTTTGTTTAAGACCAATTTGTCTTGGAAACTGTATGTGCCTTTTCAATAATTTTATGACGATAACTACATAAGAATTGGATACTAAAGTTTTCAGTATCAGTAGTATTTGTTAATAGCTGCTACTGCTGCAGTTGTCGATTATGGATAGCAGTGCTCAAGCCAAAAAACGGATAGGTTTCTAAATTTTCCAATCATTTAATGGTTCTTAACTTTGAGAGAATGTTAATTTGTTTTTTTGTGTATTTGTTCATAGTAGGAATTGAAATCAGATGGACGAAATAAATAACACAGCTTCTTATTCGATGCACAATGTTATGTAGAAGATGACACGTATTTATTTCAATGTATTGTCTTGTCTCACACACACACACACAGCTATTCCGCAACGCATCTATCGAGCCAAAAGTAACATGAGATCAATTACGTGGAAGCGACGACGTATCTAATGGTATGTTCCGTTTTGAAGGTCGAATTTATCGGCTAGTCACTGTTCGTAGGACAGTATCTTTTAAGACGGCAGAATAATACTGATAATACTGTGCTATTTCTTCATAAACTTTTAGGATATTAACATGACGATTACAAAATAGTTCCTCTTTTTATAATCGTTATTATTGGATGATCTTTATGGATTCTAAGTGAATGTGTCATTGTATGATTTCCTATCATATTCATTCTCTAATTCTTTTTACGCTGTAAAAGAAAAGAACAAATGAAATGCCATTGATGAGTTTCTTGCCGGTTGTTCACGGTATAAGCCCTATAGACATCCGAAGCGATGATGGTGCTGACTGGCGTAGATACGGACATGAACATGTTCACTTTTTATTGTAATAAATCAACTGTTTACTGCAATAATCTATAACAAGGTACATGCCAAGAGGCTACTGGTTAGCAGAGGTAATATAAGTACACTTCGTAGCATGTGAATGGAGGTATGCTGTTCAGCTAATTTAATTAGTCTGGGGTTTCATTAGCAAAACCTGTTGGGTCGTTACGTAATTGCGATCGTCAAATGCAGCCGGTGTCGAGCCAGATCCTGCTGGACCGAGCGGAGCCACAAAGGATTATCCCACCGGTGTTCATTTACAGGTCTTGTAACTAAATTTAGTTAAATAGAAAGAAAAACAAAATGAAACGTAATGCTCATGAAGTGTTCTGCAATTCTTCCACAATTTAATATCTGTCCGATTTAACTAAAGCGATACACATTGTTGGAGAATTATCAGTTATGTTAATTATAAAGTGTAACATGGAGAAACCAGTAGGCAAGATAACAATTGATAAAATGTCTTCAAACGTTACCCTATCAAAGGTAGAAACGTGTGTAAACTCGTAAACTAGCATCCACCACTTAGCAGTAAAACGTAATGTTTTAGATTGTTACACAAATAAGACGAATAATAAATCTAACAGCAACAAATTACTAGTCACGAGCAGAATGGAAGCAGCAATTTAAAAATAAGACTCAAGTGCGCAGACGCTGGTGTTGTGAAATCGCGAGAAACCTTTGGAACGAGCCTCGGTCTGGCCCGCTCACCGCCCAAGGTCGGCGGTCATGGCTGGCCATGGTGCCACATAGCTCCAAACTAACATCGAAATAGACGGAAAAACTGATCACGACGATGTTCTCTTTGATTATGAAAAATAGTGAAACAACTGCTAGCAAGGTAATTTTAAATCGCAACAATCTAGCAACAACAACGTAATGAATGACATCGAAATCTAGAAAACAAACATGCACTTTTTTTTAAAATTATTATTCATCAAGAAGTACATAATGGAGACATAAAATCTGTGAGATATTACAATGCGACTGGCAGAGAAATATTATAAGAATAAGGCTTTTTTTCAACATTTCGTTATCTTTAAGAATAAGGAGAATATTCGAATAGCATTATATTAAGTTAAAGAACATGAACACGAACGATTCAAACACGCTACATTGTGTGATTGTGCTGTGCGGTGCGGTGCAGTGCAACACTGACACTGATCAGGTTACGCGCGCATATCTTCGTAATAATACGTTCATGCTCCCTTCCATTAACGTTAAACCAGTTCATGACATTATACTCTTTATACAAAAGAAAACACCTATCCAAGAATTTGGCGTGAGTTAGCACAAAGTTAAGAGAACTGAAGTTTGTTAATAAAAGTTATTCACGGAGCACCCTTGCCCAAAGTAACTTGTCAAAGTGAAATTACGGAGCATTAGCGTCGGCGGTTGGTGTAATCTGAAATCGATGGCGAAAATACTTTCGTCAATGTTGTAACAGGTTATTCGAACGGGCCTTCGCCGTGGTATAAATAACAGTTAATTTCTCTCGTCACGCTCCGTTAGCCGGCGTCGCGTGCCCGTCTCTTCCTGCTTGTCGACAAAGATTCCTGACGTTCAGCGAAGGTATTAAAATTGTACATTGTGATTGTGAAGTTACAGTAGTTGTGATTAAACATTTCACGTTCATTTACATTGATATATACATCGACTTTGACGCAACGCCATCCAACAATGGCTGGAAATGGATACGACTTTTGACATCTCAACTTCGTAAGGGTTAATAATATTCCCTAGTTTTAGTATTAGTTGCCACATAATTCAATAGTACTAATGTAATAATATCAGAATACTTAACTATTACATTGTAAATCATACTCGTTAGGTTGACACTTACGTTATATTCCAGTATGATATACATTCTACTAATAGTTCTGTTACGCATTATGTATTTTATTTGGTTTCAAAATATTCCAAGGTATTTATTGCTCGTGTTACGTAAGGAACAAGTTTCTTGTGAACGAGTATAAAAAATACAGGGCAAGCAAGGCACGGACGACGCGATGGAGGAAACTGTGGTGCGTGACCAATGACGACGAGACGGTCGACGACGTATCTTACAATTTTGCTGAATACAAAGCGTATAAATCAATACCCATAGTGGTAGTATTTGACTGTTACCGTTGTTGACAAGGACATCCTTACAACAACGTAAAGCTTCGATGTTCTTTTGTCATGATTATGAATAATACTAGGTTCCAAACAAAAGAACACGTTAAAATTGAAAGATATTAGAAGTTTTTTAACAGATTAGTCACCTTCTCCTTTTTATAAATCGTGATGCAGTGAAACATTTCTGTGATTCCCGCAGGTGTACAAGCAAGCAAAAACCTTAATTCAATAGTAACTTAAAATCAACAACCTTTCCAAAAAGCCCTTAATATTAAAATGGAAATACGAACTCTTGATAGCCAGTAACAAGACAAGAAATCACAGAAGGAAAGCAATTAAACGTATAGCAGGTAACGTCGTCATAGCAATTTTATATTATTGATCCTGGTCCGGCATCCCTACTGAAAAGTAGTTAGCAGCTAGCTAGTTAGTCTTATTTTAATCCAACTAGCTAAGGACAATCTGGGAAGATGAGGTTTTTCGATAAAAAATCGACTTGGTACCCACCCAGATGGTAAACAAAGGCTTCATAAATAACATGCCAAAAGTTTTCGGACTCCTCAACGTCTTTTATGCCTCAACCCTCAATATTATTGTATGTTACGTGTAGGTAAATAATGATCTAAGGGTGGATTCGACCAAACTGGAATAAGGTCTAAACCTAGATTAAACACCGAATTTGTATAGACTAATTTTGGAGTAAGTCTTATTCCAGTTTGTTAGAATCCACCCTAAGTAAAATAAGCTACTAACATTCCACATTTTAAGTCCGGTTGATCGATTGAGCCATTTGAGCATTATTGCAATTTTCGTTTCATATACATATAGTCTTATCAATCATACGTGGCCAACTTAGCTGGTTTTGAGTGGCCGTAATCTTGGAGCATACTTATAAAAAAATATAGGTTTTAGTATGCACTATGCACTTTACAAACAGCATTACATTAGATAAAACTAATGTACTTACTCGTAATGCGTAGTCTTAAGTATTTAGGTCGTCTGCAATTTGGGAGGTAAGCTATTTCCAATCTTCCTCGTTCATCAGATGCCAAGCGCGGCGCATTTGTGCGATGTGTTCCATCCAGCAAATATTCTATCTCGCTTCCACTTACAGCGGTTATCATTATTACGTAACATTACAGTTGTTCCCTCTTTAGTTTAATCGTTTCTCGGTAATGTTGACGATAAAGGAAGAATCCGCAAGTTTCTTAAGGTCATCCAAGTGTTAACGGAGGCTGCATCGCTAAGTAAATACCATAAAAATCTACTTTGCAAGCAAACAGTGCAATCCAATAAGTACATAAGTATTTTGTAAACGTAATGATTTTGTTCCTATATTATGTCTATATACATCTGCATAACTGAACAAGAAACACGTTGTAAATTAACTAAAGATTCAAAAATTCACCTGTAATTTTTTAGACATCTACCAGTTTTTTTCGCCTGGTAATGTGTTTGCGAAACCTTCAGAGCATTGGGCAGTGGATAATCTAAAAGACATATATACATAGGTACTACTTAAATCAGGCAATTCAGGTCAGGTGACGACCCACGTAACGGTTAACATTTCTGTCATTACTAATATTATACAAAAATGCGAAAGTGCGTTTGTTTGTTTGGAAGGATGAAGGAAGGATGAACAAACAAACACATTTTTTGTTTGTTCATCCTTCCTTCATATCAAAACGGGGCAACGGATCCACATGATTTTTTGCACAGACAGTTAAAAGATCGGAGAACGCCTGTAAGCTACTTTTTTCCGAGGTGATACACGATATAGATAGAATTAATGCCAGACTGAATATCGGTCGAGCCAAGCCGTGGGCCACAGCTAGTGTAGGACAAATGGAACATTAATGACATTTGATTCATATGCGGCGTATTGCACAATCACAACGTTTATTAGTTATTGCCTTGTGGAAATACACGTTGAATTTCATTTTTGCAATATCACAAGTAAATTACATATTACTCCAACCGTACATTAGTTCTCATCTCAAAGCAATTTGTTTGATCAAAAATTTCAGTAGGTACACAAAAACGTTCTCGTGAGAACGAGTTTGTTATTTCTGTCGATGGCACTGAGGTAGGGGCCGCAGAGGTTGCAAAGGGCTCGATCGAGGTCACAACACCTTAAATGTGACGTAAATATTGTCACTGTGACGCCTACTTGGACATCGCTGTTATAAGTTTCTTGTCCGTCCAGGGGCTGTACCGTAGCCTAATACTGCATGGAACAATCAAGTTATCATTTTGATATCGTTCAGCAAGAAACAAAAGCAAGTGGGTACTTATAACGAGCAGAAACGACGATTTTGACAAGGCAGCTTTGTACTTTACTCGCTTAACGCTAAGACTGAAGCGATTTGAAGAAGTTTATTATCTTTTGTCATGGAGTTAATGCAAGTTCCGAAGTCAGGAATATCTGCTAGCATGCCAACATTGAATTATCTTATGAATTAAGTGTTGATAAAGGTAACAAGTTGTTACGTTATTCAACCACAAGCTGGAATAATTCTTTTTACTAAGATTCTGGGGCAACCGAATACTAAAGAGTCTTCATTTGCTGACGTAAAAAAGAACTATTATGGTGTGATTGGCCGTGCAGGACAGGTAACGTAACATGACGTTTTATATTATCATCATCATCATCATCATCAGCCTATAATCGTCCACTGCTGGACATAGGCCTCTCCAAGAACACGCCACTTGATCGTGCTCAGTGACGTTTTATTTAATTCATTAAAATTGCGTTAAACAAAGCAGTTAACCAAAGCATCTCATTGCCGTAACTAAAGTTCATTATTGCAGTGCACTTAGATGCTAACTTGCTTGTTGAACAGTAATGGTTTAATTGTATCCCAGCGCTACAAATGTGTACTTACCTGCCTTTGCCTGCTAACTATCAAATGAGAAGTAGATAGTAAAACGTGCTTTCCATTCTGATCTAATTCTCGACTGTATTTTTACCAATCGGCTCGTCGAATGCGTCTGCCGCATCATCAATATCATCATAGTACAAACCAACAAAAATTTCAAGAGACAAACCCGCTTTCCCCGCAGCTCGGCCCCGCTTGATAAGTGGCCTAAGGGCTCCCCCCGCGCCCCGCCGACCTAGTTACCCCCTTACGCCCTAGCGATCTTTGTGCTACAACACGCCACTTGCACAACTCCGTATCAGCTGTACGGCTAGATAGTAGAGAACGTTTCTGCTCTCAGCGCTATATTTATCTTTTTTTTTTGTCAGTTTCTAATATGAAGTTTGAATGTCAGTGGCCAGTGCCAGTATATTGTTAAGTGTACTTTTACGTTGGTTGTTTTTGATGCTGAATACATTTACCTATTTCTATGATAGAATATTATTTCTATTGTTTTAAAAAAGGTACCTACTTAACTGTTTTCCAAAAATTCTAAACTTCTTTATTCAGTCTTCATTTAACTATAAAAAATTACAAGCCAGAAGTTACTTCAGCATTTATTAAGTAGTACCTAATTCTGTTTATTGGCAGAAATTCGCGAATTTAAAAACTAGCGTTTTAGCTTCATCGAAACAAGGAAACGGTTCAAACGTCTATTATAGCAGGCTTGCTATGAAAACAAACAAGTCTCCCAAGTCTTATTATTACTAGTAGGTATAATAATTCCAAACTCAATATCTTACGAATATAACATGAACATACAACTCAAATATGAACTTCGGCGTTTTTGTTAGTATTCGTAGCAATTCCGGGTTAATTGAGAGTTTGAAACATTCGGAAAACAATGGCTGACAGATAAGAAAAACATAAATATAATAAAATACAAATAAAAAACAGTAAAGAATATTAGTCATCAAATACCGTACAAAATACCGTAATCAACTTTGGAAAAACATAATATTTTGTCGGCGTTGACCTTTATTTTGCGTGCACAACGACCTGTAAACAAAAGCCTATGCCTACGATTAGCGTCACGTATTTTATATAAATATCCTGACCCTTGGTCCCTAAGAGCTCTATCGAATATTTTTTGCGATTACGTCCGGGCCTTGTATGACGGTGTCTCCCTCACAGATGGTATTAATTAGGGCAGCCCAACCTTTGAGCTTTCACTTACAAGGAGCTAGATAATTTTGACTTTGTAAACGTTTTCGTTGCTATTAGCACAGAATAACTAATAGCTATTAGTACCCCTATTAACGTAATCTCAATGCTCATCATTAGTCAATTATGCACAGAAATAATGTCAAGCAATGGAAATGTCATCAACCATAATTTTAATTATCAAGCACAGTGTTTACCTCGGGTGAAAGACTTATTTGGTATATCAGCATATAAGTTCCTATAAAATTACTATTTATTGTTAGATTAATGATCACAGTAGAAAGTGCGATACCTACATGAAAATGGGCCCTTGCGAGAAAGGGCCATATCACGAAAAAGCCGTAACACGAAGTGGCCGTACCACGAAAGGGCCCTACTGAGTATCCGGGCCATAGCGCGAAAGGGCCTAAACCGTCCTTATTCAAATCTAATATGTAGCTAATAACAGGAGATTACTGCGAGACGCCACTGCGTTTGACTTGCGGTTTTATATATTACATACTGCATATATATATACATGAACACACTCACGACTATATTCCCATTTAATCGGAGACTAGGCAATGAGGACCGTAAAAGCAATGCACTGCCTGTGCTGCTACAGTCCACGTCACTAAATAGCAACTGCACACGTGCTCAGCGTGATAGGTGGTGAGATAGAGAATAGGATTCTCTGTCTACGACAGCAGGGTATATTATCTTGGACTTACAATTTCCTTAGGTATATCTGACAAGACATCAATGTCAGAGGTTCTCTAAGGGTGTTACCAGACCAATCGATCGATCGTCGATCGACGGCATCGATCAATGGTAGAATGGATTAGTTGACGTCGATCGATAGTCTCTACCAGACCAAACGATCGACGGTAAAATGGAATTGTCGACGTCGATCGATAGTTTCTACCAGACCAATCAATCGATGGTCGATCGACAATCGACCGGTAGAACGGATTGGGTGTTAGATCGAGCTGTTTGATTAGACGCGCCGGCCGCTTCACTTTTTTAATAAATTTATTTCGTGACCATGGATACTAGTCGTAATAAGAGTTCATTGATTATGCTTAAAGTTGAAGATGATGAGTGATGATAATATGAACGTTTAAATGCTAAATGATATTCCTTCAACCCCTTGGGGATATTTTTATTTTGAGGTTATGTTAGGTTATTTATTTAGGTTAGTTTTAGGGAAAAAAAACAAATATTCTACTAAGTTACCATTACCGTACCCCCTCCATCCCCCCCCCCCCCCCTAAGATATTTTTGAAAGGAGCGAGTCTTCTGTTGTCTAATAAAAAAAAAACCTCGAAATTCTCTTTTTGAAAGATTCCTTTTTTCGAAATGTATTCAGGAAAATAATAATAGAAATGTATGGAATATAGCCGGGGTTAATCGATTAACGTCGACCGACCGTCGTCGATCGATTGGTTAGTCAAACGGTATCCGTCGATCGATTAAAGCTACCAGACCAGTTGATCAACTTCGGTCGACGTTGATCGATGCCGTCGATCGATTGGTCTGGTAACACCCTAAGATTTTTTAAGATGGTTATCTTTCCAAACCAC
The DNA here is from genome assembly GCA_963921215.1 of Scoparia ambigualis. Lineage (NCBI taxonomy): Eukaryota > Metazoa > Arthropoda > Insecta > Lepidoptera > Crambidae > Scoparia > Scoparia ambigualis. The sequence continues at coordinate 21,781,177 of OY992522.1, read as the reverse complement.
AGGTCGAAGGAGTATTGCTGTACATCCAAAGAATCTTAAACCACTTGAGCCACGCATGCAACAATCAATATACTTATGATATTGACTTCAGAATAGACAGACTCACATACAATCGAAAAAAACCTCTCACTCCGGTACACTCTGAATAAAAGCGATTTGCACATTATGAAGAACTACGCGGCAGTCATTTTACAAGATATACCTAATTTATAACCAATACATAACCACAACTAGTCATGCAGGACAATGCCACTTGGCAACGAATATGGGAATGAGGATGGAATGAAGGTTCCCAGCCATCCAGACGTAGACCTAGTAGAGCGCTAACCAATATTCCTGAAAATAACAGTAAAAGCATTCGCTCTTAAATACATTGTGATTCTAGCCTATGGAATAGAGGTGCAATGATGACGTAAGTAACATTCCATCGTTCGCGTTGCACTCTCACACTGGCTTTGCGCTGCGCTGCGAATGCAATGCATTTAATTATACCAGGCAATGTGACTAATGTAATCGTTGAAAATTGAAATCGAAATAACGGCATCTTATGGTTGTTCAGGCTTACTACATTTCTTTGAACTACCTACGCCGCTACTGCTGCGTATATAACATGAGTCAATTTACACGCAAAGGCCATTATTATGACCAAAACAGACCTTCAAAGTAAAGTTTTGATTCAATTCGATTCAATCGTGTATGAACAAAAGACCCAAAAATAAAAACAAACATAATCTAATAAACAAAAGAGTAAACCTAAGAAAAAACAATTGCAGCTGCTATTAGTCATGCAATAAACGTACCCCTTGCATGTGACAAAAGAAACTAATAAGGCATCAAATGGACTAACTTGCATTTCAAGCGAAACCAGTATTCACGGCGGCGGCGGGCGTGTAGGCGATATAAACAAATAACCTGTGCGTTATTATAGCTCAGTGTTGAAGTTGGTCTGCCCGACAGATTCTGGCGATCCCCACTCGGTGGGAGAGAACGCAATGGTACAATATATGTCTATTTATAAACAGCGTGAAATGCACGGAGACGGACACATCACGTTCACGGCGCGAGTTGGCTTTTGATGTGTCTCTTGATTTTGAATGTTTTGTGCGTACCTACTGTCCGTTTTGTGATAGTGTCAGCTGCTGGTGGCAGTAACTGCACATTGCGTCAGACACGGCGACCGGCGGTAGCGTGCAAGAGAAACTTGCTGCTATGGTTATCTTTGGAACTGGTATTGTTTTATAGTCATTGTTGCGTTGACGTTTCGCAGTAGACGAGGTAAGCGATAGGAGATATCAGATTGTAGTTATAATCATATCATCTGGGTAAGTGAACCTATTTAAAAGGTTAGCTCTGCAACGCGCATTTTTAACATCTAAAACAGAATAAGCGCCATTGGCTGGTACTTCCATACTTTGCGTGCTGAAGGCGTTATCGACTAGGTCCGGTTGACATACCTAGGTATGGAAAAGAAATGTAGAAGACTGTCTGCTGTTTTGATTTCTATTTGAAAAAGATTACGATTAGGTATGATACTTATACTTAGGTACTTTCCCTCAGTCACTGGTAAATAATATAAGATTGTAAGACATTGTTCTCTTTAACTAAAATTAGGTCTTAAAATTGGATAATAACCAGAACTTTTTCAATAAGTAACAAATAGTCAGCGCTGAACAAAGCAAACTAAAACAGAATCGTCATAAAGCACAATCTATGAATATTGGTTTGGTATAAGTATGTTAATGTTGTTAGTTATTGCTTATTATTACTATTGTCCAACTTATTATTTTATAATAGTATAACTTAGACAAAAGATCGGTCAAAATTCCCCTTCCCCACGACACGGTTAACCAGATCCGATCCAAGGTCCTAGCCTTCGGAAGCACTCACCACCCACTAGTTTTCAGCTGTCACATGTGCTCACTCCTCACAGAACAGTTAAAGAAGATTAATATATTCCGTGCATGTCCCCGTCCAACTCAAACGCCTCGCAGAAAATAGTATGAAATACTGGGATTCGTTTAGTAATGCCAGCACCTAGAGCCCTATTTGGAGATCGTATGGTCACTATGACTCAAGAAGCCGTAGCTACTTCGCACAGGGCGAGGTATCTAAGCGAAACGCGAAAACAAAATCTACCAGTAAATAAAGACTAGCTAATGCGGTGATGAGGTCATGAGGTGTTAAAAGAAGTTACCCTATTGGTGGACTAAGGGCACCTAACGGGCTAAAGACTGCTAGTGCTCTAGTGGATGTATATCCAACAGCCTAGAGCAGCGATGGGCACTACCTATCTATGGCGCTGAGCACATTTGTGTAGTTCTAATTCAGTGAAACGTGGACTACGGTAATTAGGGTTGCCACTTTTTTTAGGACAAATGAAGTATTTATTCATTTTGTTATAACAAAAATAAAGTAGGTACATAGCATAAAAAAGAGTATATTTGTTGCTCTTTATGACATTTAACAAAAATTTGTCTTTTATGTTAATGTTTTACGTAAATAGAGCATTTTAGCGTACTTTATTGGTGTCGTAGATAATAAAAGTATCTACCTACCTACGCCTACATGAAAAAGAGGACAATACTCTATTTAAAAGTATGGGTGGCAACCCTAACGGTAGTTAGTGCACTGCTTCTGCTCTCCCCATTGCCTGGTCTCTAATTAACCCCTTTGGGGATAATAGTCGTGAACCTATGTATGTACCTATGTATTGGTGGATTATTATGCACTTTGCTTAGCTACTTCGCACAGACACGCACCCAGAGGGACTAAGTGACAATTCGGACACTTTAAATTCGGACACAGTGTCCGAATGACACTTTTTAATTTTATTATTTTTTCACTGACGATTCGGACTCTATTAAATTATTGGAGCTGTTCTTCAGTACAGTCGGATAAAAAAGCTTCAAAATATAATGTTTTTTACTATAGTATATTTTCTTAAAATTAATGTAAAGAAATCTATAGAAATTTTTATCTGACTGTACAAAGCAGCTATTTTTGTTGGTGTCCGAATTGTCACTTAGTCCCCAGAGGATGTTAGTAGGATCATAGCGTGTGCACATTGCGTATATGGTGCACGCCAACCAGCCATACTCAAAGACTGCCGGGCAGGTTAGAAATAATAGTAGTTACAGGTATTGATTTTGCTTTGTTCTGTGAAATCTTTGTTAGCGTCTCGTCTTTGTAAATCTCTACTCTTATGCTATAACTATCTGACACTGTCTTATATTGGTCTTTTATTAGAGATTGGGCTCATATTTAAGTCCGGATTTACTGAGAGTTAACACGATTGATCTATCACGGACGATAGGCGAGGCATAGATCGAATCTTTGTGTTCGCACTGTAAGAATAGTACGTAAGTATCTAATCTAAACGTCGATCGTCGTGTCGCGATCACATTAGTGTTATGTGAATGTGAGGCTTTGTGAGATGTTAAACTCGCCATTTATTCGATGTAGCTATACAAATAGGCTTAATTTTTAAACTTTATTTCTTTCTTTTCTTTTAGGTTAGGATATTGATAATAAATTCATGTCAATCTTTCTGATTACAGTATTCTAGGAGTGAGCTTAGATGCGCTTCAATAGATGTCGGTTTACAAACGAAATCGAGTCAAGCATTTATTACAATGGCGTTGTTATTATTTTTATAAGTAGATGTCTCATCGATCTTTATCTATCTACTTTCCAATTGGATAGGTACTTACCTTGAAGAATATTTATTTTGAGTGGTATATACATTGACCTAGAAGAGTATATACGATACGTACATCACGCCTGTTTCCCAAAGGTAGACAGCATAGACATAGACTATAGAGCCAGGGTAATATAATTATACTGTGATATAACTGATATAGCTTTCTATTTGCAACCATGACAGTGAAATTTTGGAAATAGGAGCGAATCAAAAGGAGATGACTTGAAGAGTTGTTTAACCAGAAAATCTTATATTTTGTCCATTCGACATGACTTCAGCCAAAGACCAAATTACACGAAGGCGCGCGGCGGCAGTGGCGACGTTCGGCGCTCGCTCGCGCTGGTCGGACGTCGGACACGGACGGAACGTTCGTCGGTCGGTGCATCGAACGCGGTGAGAGCGGGGTCGTTGAACCCCACCGCCATGTGCATTCGATTTTGTACAATTCAGTAGGTAGGTAGTTACTAACTTACTAGGTACTTATTTTATTTGCCATTAGAACCTCATTAGCTTTACGTTTAATTGTACTGTTAAAGTTGGTTTATGTTTTTATTTGTTTCGTAAAAGTCCGACTGCTAGACTTTAGACGACACGAACAACACACATGGAGAGATCGGACCCAACCCACTACGTTGGACCAAAATGGTTTGGTAGGTTTTAACGACTGCCATCTTACGTTACGACAACCTTCCGAAGCACGGAGTAGCTCGAGATATTATCATTCGGTCACTTGTCCGGTGACCGGGCATTGCGAAAGTTACTTTATTTGCCTGATCGCAACCTAACTGCGCTAGCTGCTGCCATCTGCCATCCAAACGAGCTTGCCCAAAGATATACCTACCTATCTTTTGTTAATTAGAGTTAGGTAGTGGCTAGTATTGCTTAACACAATCATTCTGCAGTCTGCTAAACCGTTGGTTTGTGTCGAGCGCGCGATTTCTCTGTTCATTGCGTTCTTGATCGAGGCCGTTCACAAAGGCTTCAGTAGCAAAAAACCGCCTGCCTTCGTGAGTATAGAATTCTTCATGGCATTGTTGCATCTATTAACATACTAAGAAGCCTAAGAAATTGCCCTCAGGCTCATCTAATAGCAATCCAGAGCCAGAGTACCTACCTACCTACCTATCTTTAGCCGAGTAACGAGCGAACGACTCGAGGCGATAAACAAAATGACGTAACAAATGGGAGATGGTCAATTTCACATTGACCCCCTTGCGTTCGTACGTTAGCTCCTGTCCCAGCAAATAAGCCATCATCATCCCACTTGGAAGTTCGTATGGACACCAATGGCAGCAGGTTATGTAGTAGATAGGTAGGTAGGTATATCTGTTACGTAAGGTGACTGATGGATTTATCATCAGTAAAATGTGCTTCATGGCAACGTCGGTAGATTTACTGGTACATACATACTTATATTAAGTTAATATCTTCAATAATAATTATGTTAACCTGCTTGAATAATTAAACAGGTTTATCGGAATTTAGAAATTACCTACTTATAGAATTAATAGTTATAGATATTAATTCTATTTATAAGACTAATTTATTAACACCTAATATTATGTTTAATATAATACGAAAAAAGAAAAGGTTTTAAGATTTGGGAAATAATGGGGTAGGTTCTTACCTACTCTATAGCCAGTCACCCTATGCAAGAATTTACGTATGAGTAGGTAGGTAGGTTTACGTATCTAGGTAGTAGCACAGTATTAGTAGTTAGCTGTGTTGTTACAACTTGGGAAAGAGCCATGACATTGATATGTTCCAAACTGAGAGAAGCAGAGCAATAGTATTGTGGAGCCAAGCCAAGATCCTAATGGTTGAGATGCTTGGTACCTACATACCCTAGGTAAGCAGATAGATAGTCAGTGTCTCACAATCACAAGTTACTTACAAGTAGGTAAACCTACGTAACACAGCCCCAAAACAATATTAGAAAACCACTTACTTGGGGCAATTTATGAATTAAACTGTTGATTATTTTAACAATTTAGTGTTAAGAAATATCAGGTTTTACCTGAAGCTCCTTATTCTTGTTATCTTTGAGTGATGCTGCTCTGATAACACCAGCTTTCCATCCCCATTCGGAAACTTTATTCACGTTAATTTTCGTAACACCACTCACTGATAGAAATCGTTTGCCAACTAAATCTTCACGGTGTTTATAGGCCATAACGAACTACACAATCACATTATTCACTTTAAAACAACACAAACGTCAAGAAACTCTGCGATGGAACGCACAACACGTCGCTCTCGTCGTAAAGCGAAGGGAAACTACGTGGACGGAAACGTATAACGTAAAATGCCTGCCCTGCCTCTCTGCGGAACGTACATATTATACGCCCGAGTTATAGAGAACGTAAACTGCGCTGTAAAGTCCGCAACGGATACGTCGTCTTAAATTGGACGTCCAATCATAACCTGTGCTATAATACTACCAAAAGTAGACGTCTTTGCATTCCTCGGATTTGGATTGGAGTAAGAAAAATGTAGTAGCTTTTCAGTTTCTCCGTATAATAGTTAAAAATTGAGAAACGTAGATCAACGTCTTAGTTCGATACCCTATCGATAGGTGGCTCTAATTTCTAAATTTGTAGAAAGACTAACTAAACTACAAAGAAAAAGACAAACGAAGTAACGGCAGTAACGGCTATTATTAGAAAAAAGTAATATTATTTTACATAATATAATAAAAGTGAAAATATAGGTAGTCTGTGGTAAAATGTAGGTACCTAATGAAAAAAAAAGTTTCCATGCAATCTATCAAAACCATAAAGGTATTGTAATTAAGTGTCAAAAATGTACCTAACTTTAAGGTGGCCACTGACGATCAGTTTTTCCCATCAGTTAAACTGACGTCTGTCCAAAGGAGAATGACCTTTTATGGGAGTTAGGCTAGTTTTTTTTTTGTTTTTTTACCTAGCTAGCGTAACACAGCGCTTTAATGAAATAAGTAGTAATCAATAGCAGCAATACTCTGAATTATGAAGAAAAAATTACATTACAATATCATGCGGGAGTTTAAAGCTATCTTCATTTTTAGCTTGAAACTTTTTGCGTATTTTGAGGTTATGACAACGTTCAGTTCAGCATTTATTTATCACTTGACTCTTAACGCGGAGTTCTATAGAAAACCTTTTATAACAGTAATTATTATAACTTAAGAGAACACTTTTGATATGTGAATGATTAAGACTCAATAGATATCGAATAGGCTGGTTTGGTCATTCTTCTTTGATCGTGAATGTCGAATCGTCACTCCAGAGTTTTAACTGACGGCGAGACACGGAATTTGCCGGCGCGTCGCGCTAATGTGACCGTCAGTGTGTGATCGTCATTCCAATCGCGACAGTTCGAAGTTCTCCAATGAATATTGATCCTTAGAACCAAACGATAAAGTTCAAAATACAGCCCGGCCGGCCGAACACATTCCAATAGCGTCAGTTCGAATTTCTTCAATGAATATTGATCCTTAGAACCAAACACTAAAGTTCAAAATTGATTGTACCGCCGTGCCCGGTCGAGAACTGACGAGCCGGAGTGACGCCAGTGAGTGGGGAAATCTGTTTGGCGTAAAACCATTTGGAGTGACGCTACAGTTTTACGCCTGGACTGACAGGCAAAACTGATCGTCAGTGGCCAGCATAGAAATAATTGAAAAAAGCTACCAGTTAAAGTGATACAAGTTTGAATCTGTAATTCAAAGATTGGAAATAACTTTATTTAATTCGTTGCGCGTCTTGCGCGCCATCTATGGACATTTAGTTAACGATAACGACGACGCGCGCGAAGCGACTTCGGACTCCGAGACGTTCGACACAGGAGCGCTATTTCATCCTTTGGGTATTTTAAAAATTTTTGCTTGATTAAAGCATAAATCGTGAGCGCCATTAAACTTAACAAAAACAAAACAATTTTTGCGGATTTGCTGCACTTTGCGGCAGCAAGGACCATAAAGTAACTTCTATGCAAGGACAAGGTCCGTGGCTCAGAACAAATAGTCCGTGGGCATAATCGGCTTATACTTGATTCTCGGTGTGTCGTCTCTACCTATAAAACTGCAATGATTTCACTTGTGATATTTGGTCCGAGTTTCACTGGCTCAATTTTCCTTAGTTGAGTCCATTGCCATCTTTTAACTAGAATTTTTAGCTGTTGCAGCACGCCTTCTGATAAATTAAAAGTAGGTTAAGAGATGGCGCTGTTCAGTTGAAATGTCATTATTGATTCTGATTAGTGAGGGAGGTCACGTGATCAAAACATACATTTTCCATTCCAATATGGCGGAGTAGACTTTTACTGGACGGTTGTGTTTTGTCATGTTTACTTTTGTGATAATTTAGTGAGTTTTTCATGTGTAAAAATTAATATGATATCGGCGATAATTTCCCGATTGGTTATGTGAGTATTTCAAAATATTTAAAAATAATTCTTGTATTCTTTGTGACGTAGGTATGTAGGTACCTTTTTAACGAAATGTATTTTTACGACAGCCCTTTGTTCATTAATTGAATAGATAAAAATAATGATTGAGAGCCAGCATCTGCAATGCTGCGTGCGGCGTACAAAAACGTAGTTGCTAATATTTACATGTTTGATATTCTTTCGCCAAAGATTCAACTAATAAAATGAAAACGAACTGTCAATCTTTTTTACGTTTACCTATTTGTTGTAGGATTAATATTCATGTTGGTGATTACGATTTATGAATTTGAATGTCTAGTACCTACTGATTTATATCTAAAGCAGTTTTTAGCTGAATAAATTCCCTGTATTCCCTAATAAATATAGGCCTTTCATATTGAGTAACCTCACTTTGATTTGAATCGAAAATAAAAGCATCCTAGAACTCATATTCCACTAAAATGTCGTATTTAGTGTCTATCTATAGTCACATAATAATAAGTTAATGTCACAAATAAATCCTTTAATATTTAGTGTGTGGTAAATCTTGATAATATAACTAGGTATAGGTACTAAACAATATATGTTATATTCTTAGCAAGGTTGGAAAGCTAGACTTAAGTTTATGAGTATACTAAAATAATTATTATAAATTTAAATGTGAGTAAGTACAATACTTTATTAACGCTTAACCTGTCAGCAGCAGTAAAGCCGGAAACAATATAAATTTTATTGTTAGTAACCAATTTAAGGTTTTCTTACAGACGAGAGGTTTAGACTATGTTATTAGTGAATTAGAAAACTTAGTATAATACCCACATTAACCTTTTTGCCTGGCTGTTGTGGTGGCATATTGATTAACTTCCTCTATGTTATGGTTCATGTGGGTAGGTTCCAGCGTTGCCAGACGTCTCGATTTTTTGAGCAAAATAAGATGTCCCGTGCAGGACAGGCTCAGTCCCGCTTTACAGGGATCACTCAACCGTGCATGCAGAAAATGTATTTTTAGTAAAATATTATTTTGTATGGCTATTTTTGCTATCTATTGTCACGTAAACGTAATTTAAAATTTTAATAATAAGAAAAATAAGTATTGAAAAACTTGTGATTATATATATGTGAATCTATATACAAACCCCGACTTGATAAAAAAAATATCTAGCAACGCTGGTAGGTTCGTCCCCAACAGTGGAACATTTATTGGCTGATTATAAGGTAGCCAATACTTGTATCATGAGAAGAGTAAAGTAAAAATCTTAATCAAATGCAGTTGATGCCTGAGATATCAAGTTTTTATGGCAGTTAACCTGCTCATGCTATCTTCTGATAATAGTTGAAGTGTTATCACACTGAAACAGAAAGATTTTCATAAAGTGCACGAAGGCACTTTTTTGAGCTCATCGATTGAACTACTGTTCTGAACAAGTGAAATAAAATTATTATAATGTTGTTTCTTATATAGTCGAATAGTGCGTAGCGGCCTCGGAATTTTTAGATATCATTAATTTTATATAGAAAAAAAATCTTATTCTAAACCAAAAAACTTCGAAAATTGCTATAAGTTAACTGTGAATATCTCCTATCTACGATAATATTACAGAGCAAAATTTATACCAGAGTAATTGTTACTTGATGAGGAATAAAGATTTTATAATGAATTTATTGTCCTATTTCGATATAAACGATAAATACAACTGCAAAATTACTACAAAATGCGATGCGCCGGCCGTCCGAATTCAACTTATGCTCACAGAATGGAGATTTGTAATATTATGCACAAATTTATTATCCTATTTCGATAAAAACGATAAATACAACTGCAAAATTACTACAAAATACGAAAATTGGCATTTTACGCAAAAATCACATTCAAAATGTAATAAGCCTCTTAATTCTTATGTAAGTTCCTTACATTTTAGTTACTTCTCAATATTGGTCACAGAAAAATGTGGAAAAAACTTATTATCATTTGAAAACCTACAACTGGGAAGTGCTTGGTCTTAATTATAAGGCCAAAAGGTGGAATCTACAACTGGGAAGTGCTTAGCCTTCATTATAAGGCCAAACTACAGAGGAACTAGCTATCTTATCACTTAACTGTCGGAACACAACAACACTATTGTTGTTAAGCCTCCAGACTTAAGCTCCTATCCTAAAACCGAAGTCATACTCAAATCTCTGCTTGAGTACAGATAGAAAGGGATGGCGATAATGCCATGAATAGCACCATCTGGTTTGGTTTTTTGAATACGAGCCTTAGATAAGTTGGTGGTAGCTATCCAGGCGGACATATGAAGCTCTACATCCAACCAAACCTAATACACAAATATGTACCACTCGCTGGTAGTGGAATCCAGGACCTCTGAAACTAAAACCGATGACTTCGCCACTAGACCTCGGAGGTGGTTATGTTATTATGTCTGTAGGCTAAACTATTGACTTTAGTTTATTTGCCAGTCATCTCATGCAATTTCAAATGAAAATGTTGATTTAATTTAGGATTACTTGCACATTGTGTTTTCTTGGTGACATTTTGTTCTAACTGTTAAACTATCTTCTAACAGTAAATTGGCAATTGTCCAATTTGGTACGCACATCCCAATGTGCCATCTTAAATTTTGGCAGCTATGTTGGCAACATAATGTTGCATGCTGGGCTTTTATAATTTTGTTTTCACCTTCAGACACTCACTAGACTAGCTTCGTGATAGTAATTTATATTGTTCTATTGTGAATACCAATATACCAGTTGAAGATAATTAAATACAGAATTCCAACAGTCCAGAAATACACAAAGTTATTGGATCATTGAATCCCATCCCATATATCACAGAAACAAGATTATGTGAAGTTAATTTGAAACACAATCCTCATTGTGTTAGAACAAAGCTTCGTGTGGGCCATTTGATATTCGTCATCAGGGTATCCCTGTACTGCCGGGTGCTATTTCTGGTAAGCCCGGCCGTTCGCCTTTGGGTTGCAGCGAAGAATCTTTAGTCTGTGGCGCACCCGGCTTGCGCCCGCGCCGATACTCTATGCAACAAAAGTGAAGTGCGTTGACACCTAACTGTAGTGTGATTCATTTTCCGCGTTCGGTATTCGATTTTCCTGAGTTATTGTCTGTTCCGAGTGCGCTCAATCTTATATTGCCTGTAGGTCGTACACCTTGACTCCGACACATTATGTTCATATCGAGACTGCTCGCCTTGCCTTTTTAGGTGTAACCTCGTCTGGTTTACGTATGCCATTACCCAATTACGTTGGTGACGTTTATTTTTTGTTTAATAATGTCTTCGCGTACGAAACTCGAAATAAGAATAACCATTTATTACGAGGATCATGTAGTTATCATTTATATTTAGGGCTAGGGTTTAATATTACATGTTATTTTATTTATTATTGTAATATAAATACCTTTGTAAATATAATGTAATTATAGTGTTAATGTGTTTGTTTTTATGGCCATTTTCACCTGAAAGTAAAGTAAGTAGTAAAAAAAATTGTGGTGCTTTCACTGAACTTGACTGAAACCATACAAAAAAATCCTTGCTGAAACTGAAACTCTGCTGTGGCAATTTAAACTCAGCCCATAACCCTTGTGAGTCAGACGTTAATAGCATGTTATTGAAATAAACAGCAATGGTAGGAGAACGAGTTTGTACGTAGGTACCGGCTAATGTAGGTTACTTTACGAAAATAACTTTGCTGTAATTAATTATTCTGGTACACGGTTCTGGATGTGGTACTTTTTTGAATAAAAACCTGATTAACTCTCTAATCAGTTAATTTTTTGATTCTAATATTAGAATATCCTTTAAAATTAACTTTTGTACTCAACCTACAAGCATAGGAGCGTCTGTTTGCGGAAGATAATACTAACTTAAGTATTGTAAAAAAGTAAAAAAAAGAAGTACTTAGATTTCTAACCATTGATTTCTACGAGAACCTACCTACTAACTTAACTGAACTGACATTGAATCCAAACGTTCTCGACCTCGTCGTTGTTAATGGCTTGTCCTTTTGATTCAAAGATCTTGAACTTCTGATCGCCAACTTGAGAGAGAAGTTGAAGTAGGTAAAAAGAAGGTCCTATAATCTACCATAGAATTAAGTTGTTTCTTGTCGTCTTGGCGTCTAATGCGTTCCAAGTTTCAACAGTTGATTTGTTATTCTAATTAGTACTGATTGGTGAAAGATTACTTAAAGGTTGCTTACGCAGGAAGCAAACAATTGGGCCGAGTTAATTTTTAAATGAAACGTAAACTCCGCACTTAAGTATAACTTTATTATTGTTATTAACTTAGGACTTAAAATTTTAAACGATGAAGGATTTTATTTATATGGCGACGTAAATAAAACATTAAATATTATATACATTTTACGATAATTCAGTGTAATTTATTCGATGAATAATATCTTAATCAGGCAAACCTTTTTTTAGGACAATAGTGAATGCCTCACAAAAACTTATTTTAAATTATTTCGACATTTGGCATTTAGCTCTTCTAAACCACAGTATAATATTACCCTGCCTAAACTGTCAATAAGCATAAATGATGCACTGCAGTCTCTTCAGTTAGGTAATCTTCGTCTAAAAACAGTAGGTACTAAGGAAATTAAAAATAGAACAACTCAATGCTTTGTCAACGATATTAATTGATGTTAGTTATTATTCATTTATTTTCTTTATTTGCCAATGCATTTTATATATATATATAATGCTGGTTAGTGGTATGTTAAAACATAATTTCGATTTGTTTAGATACTATAAAGAGCAACTATTAACAGCTCTACTGATTCAACAGACTCCATTGCTTGCAGTGCTAACTGACGCGCTGCGACATTATTCACATCGCACCCCTATCGCTTTTATCTGATAATCTGCTGCGTAATGAACACTCCAACTAATATTGATTTAATTAAATATTCTGTCTTTGGGCCTATTTCTATTAATAAAACTTACCTCACCAGTTCACATCACCACCTTTGAGGCGTCGGAGGTAGCCGAGCGAATAGGGTTTAGGGTTATCATTTAGGAATTTGAACAGTCCTGACAAAAAGCCTGATATTTCGATAAAAATCCGGACTTTTTAGTTACAAAATGAAAACATTACTCACTTTTTATGTTTTGTTTTTCGATAAATGAGAAGTTAATAAAGATTAAAGACCTATTTGATATGTAGTTTTGTTACTCATATTCCAAAATCCGGACAAATTAAAGAGCCGGACAAAGTCCGGACTAGAGCCTAAAAGTCCAGATATGTCCGGACTTTTCGGCTCACTTGGGTTGAACGCGAGAAATCGTGGTTCAATACCCATATCTCCGTTAAACTACTAACGTGAACGGAACCCACTCCGACACAGTCACTTAGGTTAACAGGATGGGTTAGCAGGACTATTAATAATGTGTTAGGCGCATATTTTTAACCGCCTCTGTGGTCTAGTGGCTAAGCCACCGGTTTCAGACCCAGAGGTCCCGGGTTCGATTCCCAGCGGGGGGTACATCTTTGTGTGCTCGGTTTGGTTGGTGGTAGGGCTGTTAAGTCCGCCTGGCTAGCTACCACCATCTTATCTAAGTCTGTCGCCATAACAACGATGTTTATAGCATAGTTGTGTTCCGACAGTTAGAGATAAGATAGCCAGTTCTTCAGTGGTTGAGGATTCCGGGTGAAGCGCGCTTCCACCTTCGGCCTTATCGTCACTTACCATCAGGTGAGATGAAGGCCAAGAGCTTACCCGTTACCCGTAAAAAAAAAATCATTAAAAAAAAATTACCATCCATAATTTATAATAACAATGCAATATCGGAGGACTTGTGCTATTTTCCCGCAATGGTTGCAAAGCATATGGGTCAAGAATGTTCGCATTTGGTTCGCTTGCTTGTGCATCTTTTGTTCCACAGATAACGTGTTACTCAACATTTCAACAACAAACCTTTCTGTTAAAACCACTAAATAACGAGTCTTACAAAAAATGCGTAAACGGTAAATAAAGCTTTTTTGCAACTGTTGGTGTAGTTTTGTTACTCTTACTTCGTTTTACTTAAAACAATGTATGTTAAGATTTTTTAAAAATGAATAAAAATATTAGGACTATGCCGCAACTTTATGAAAAATAACCAATTCGCCGAAATTGCGGGACTTATGGAGGAAAGGACCATTTTAACACGTTCTGATACTGATAGGAGTAATTAAGCGGTACGCAAACAAAAGGGACGACCTAATTTTATGGGTAGTAGGCAAAAAGGTTTGGACGTTGTAAAAGCAATAAAAAAAATATGTTTATTTGAACCGTGTCGTGTAGCGGTGAAAGAATACTACCACCCCCCCTCTTCCCTTGGGTGTTGGGTGTCGTAAAAGGCGACTAACGGACTTAAGACTGCACATACATCCAACAGCATCTTAGAGCGGCGATGGGCTCACCACCTGTCACGCTGAGCACATGTGTAGACGCTATTTAGTGAAAAGTGGACTATGGCAGAGGACTGCTTTTGCTGTCCTCATTGCCTAGTCTCCGACTAACCCTTTGGGGATAATTATGTATGTATGTTTATTTGACTAAAATGACTAATGATATTTGAGTTGAGTATGTATACATGGATGTTAACCAACAAATATAAGATAATGTTCAGTATTTGCAAACATGTATTTAATTTATTTAGCAAATAAACAGTAGATACTTGTTAGAATTGTACTTAGTTAGGGCACGATATGGGGCAATCACGTAACGTTAATAAAAACTAAGACAATACAAGTCTATTTTCATCATTATGTACCTACTAATAAACGTTTTAAGCAATTAGGCCATGCGTCCTCCATCATTAACATTCAATACTGAAACCCACAGCAATACGCATTGCCACCTGGAATGCATCCGGCTATATTAACAGTGAACCGTGTGGATCCTTTCTATCGGGCACACAGCTATCGGCGCACCAAATATGGCGCGTGCGCATCGTAACAAACGCTCATCCTTCAGGGTCGATGTAATACTCGGTGAGGCATGAATTATGCCTCTAACTTCACGAACGAAGCAACTTATGGTTTTTAGTTAGCACATAGTATAGCTACAGCAAAATACTTAGTTTAGCAAATAAATGCTTTGAATTACCATGCTTTAAGTATTTGCGATGTTCAATTAACACCAAGGTTGGAAAATTATGGAATATAATTATATGTAATGAATCATTAATTACTACTTTTACGTAGACTGAAAGTTTGAAGTTAAAGCAAGCATTGCTTTTTATTGAAATTAAACATCCTCATTACATATTGAAGCAAAACAGATAAAATTATCACTTATTATAAATAACATCATAACAAAAGCAGCAGCTCATCAGAAAATGAAACAAGTAAAATTATGAAAGGTTTAACATATAAGGTAATACGTTTTCATTTGATTATTTGCTCTCAATTGGATGTATATGGTAGTGAAAGTTGTTACCAATTTCAAACTAAACTAAGCGTCGAATTCGAACTTAGGAAATAAAATATACACTGAAATCCATACTTGGGTGAGTTTTACGCTTCGTTACGCGCAAAATTTGTTGAATTAAAAGCAGGTAATTAATTTGTGAGCTAGTTGTTTTATTATGTTTTTTTATTGGAGATTAAGCACTTTATACACGAATAGTACATTCGCTTTTATTAGGCCTTTAAAAATTAACCTTTCGCGTTACTTATATCAAGTTTATGGTGGTCAAATCTAGAAAGTCTGTTTCCCAGAACGTCTAAACTAAACAGGATGTTCTTATCACCAGTCGACGCAACAGAAGTCTGTGCCATTATCAGGCAGTTAAAAAATAAAAAGAGTTTTGGCCACGATGAGCTGCCACCTGTACTTGTAAAACAATGTGCAGATGAACTAGCTTCACCATTAGTAGTTTTAATTAATCAATCATTAAAAAATGGTTCATTTCCGGATTTGCTAAAAATATCAATAGTAAAGCCATTATTTAAAAAAGACGATAAATATGACTTAACTAATTATCGACCCATTGCGCTGTTATCAACCATTTCCAAAATATACGAGACTGCGATGTCTCATCGTCTGTACTCATTTTGTGAAAAATATAAAATATTCAATGAAAGACAGAATGGATTCAGAAAGAATAAATCTACAACCCTTGCCGTATACAATTACATGCAAAGCGTCCTTTCAATAATTAATAAAAAAAAGCGTGCTATTGGCTTACTTCTTGATATGAGCAAAGCATACGATAGAGTTAAATTTAATATACTGCTTTCTAAACTCCAAGGGATAGGTGTGAGAGGTATCGCTAATAAGTGGTTTGCTTCATATTTAAATAACCGATGTCAGTATGTAGAGATACAACATCACGACAGTAAGTCAGGTTACACAACAACCATACGGTCTCAAAAAGCGAAAGTGGAAATGTCAATCCCACAGGGGAGTGTGCTTGGATGCGTTTTATTTTTAGTATATATAAACGACCTGCCTAATGAAATTGATGTACCTTGCTCTTTGTTTGCGGATGACATATCTATAGTGATTCCTTTTGAAAGTAACCAAACAAATAATATAAATAATACAATACATGACACATTGTCAAAAGTAAATATCTGGTTAACAGAGCATAACTTACAAATTAACTTAAAAAAAACAAAATTAATGGAATTTAGACCTCGTCAAAGAAACCCAATAGATATTAATTTTAAATTTAACAATACCAAATTAAAACAAGTAGATAATTACCCCCTTTTAGGAATAAGCATAGACTATAATACAAATTGGAAAGAACATATAAATAAGGTTGCAATAAAGTTATCTAGATTTTCTTATGCACTAAAAGAACTTAAAAAACTAACAAACTTAAAATCAGCAAAAAGTGCTTACTACGCCTATGCACATTCATGGCTAACCTATGGCATATTATTATGGGGACATAGTACAGAAGTAATCAAACTATTCCGACTGCAAAAAAGATGCATAAGAGTATTGGGAAATTTATCAGTTATGGATAGCTGCAAACCATATTTCCATCTATATGACGTATTAACATTACCATCCCTGTACATTTTTGCCACTTGTGAATTTGTTAGGAAGCACCCTGATTTCTTTCCGTATCACAGCCGTCCACAAAATCTGAGACTACAAAATAAATTAGCCCAACCTAGCTGCAATTATAAAATGTTTCGAAATGGCCCCTTGTCAATGTGTGTGAAAATTTACAATAAGTTACCGTGTGAAATCAAAGACATAAAGGATTCAATTAAATTTAAAGTAATTTTAAAAAAATACCTAAAAAACAAGTGTTTTTATTCGCTGCAAGAGTTTTTGGATGAATAACTTATAAAATAATGGATTTTTGACATTGTTAATGATAGAATTATTTTTTATTTTAGTAATTGGATTAAACATTTTTAGTATATATATATTTTTTTAAAATGTAGATTTAAGAATTTGTTATAATAATGATAATAAAATAATAATAATGTAGTAATAATGTAATTTAATATATTAACATTATGTACTTGCTGTGCCCTTGCAGGGTCATGTTTGTTTCTTTTATTTTATTTTTTTAACTCCTATTTATGTACAACATGAACGCAATAAAGAACTTTGAACTTTGAACTTTGGTTTTTCAAACAGCATTGTGCATTGCTGGAATATGTATTGTGTGATACTTGAATTAACAAAATGCAGATAGATCCATGCGGGTCCGAAGGCTTGCAGGCAGCTCAATAGAATTAAATAAACTTCAACTGCATATATAATAGACAAATTAGATCGTCGGTCTTTTTGAGCCTATCATCCAATATCAAATACCTCAAATTAATTTTCTTCCACTTTAAGTGCCTTTATCGACAAACTACCTATATCCACAAATACTGGTAACAGATATCGTTGCCGCGGTTTAAATTAGCACACAACTTGTTATAGGGCGCGATGTGTTATGAAAGCCCAGAACAGCATCTAATTTGGTTTCATAAGGTAGCGATAGGCGTATGTGGAGCGTCTTAGTTTCCCGTTTATTTTCATCCATAGAGAGTTGAGAAACAGACATCAATTATGGCGAACAGTATTCTGTTCATAAAAATTAGGGATGCATTTAGCATCTTTTAAAATTACACTGATAAAATGTATTTGTTTTCTATGATTTGTCTTATATTTTTAGTATTTTCTTGTGTTAAGTCTGTTGAGTCAAATATCCTATATTTAGACATTGAGTTAAATGTGAATGAACGAAACGGCTGGCACTTTCTGCATATTAAATTTTTTCAGCGTGGGTATACATATAGTGAGATCATTCTTTGTGTTTTTTTTTGTAAGGAATTTCTTGGTGTTACCAGTTATGGATAAGATTTTTTCATAACAATCCCATCTTTTAGATTAAACAAATATGTTTATTGTACATTCGAGATGAAACACAATTTCCGTGTCGCGTATCGGTGAAAGAACACTACCACCCCCTCTCTTCCCTTGCATGTCGTAAAAGGTGACTAAAGACTGCATAGAGCAGCAATGGGCTCACCACCTGTCACGCTAAGCACATGTGCCGACGCTATTTGGTGAAAAGTGGACTATGGTAGAAGTCTGCTTCTGTTGTCCTCATTTCCTAGTCTCTGTCTAACCCTTCGGGGATAATATTCGTGATTATAGGTATGTGTACAATTTCGGTTTCCTTACCTTCTTACATTAGATCTAATTAATATTATTACTTACTATATTTAAATATTATATTCTGTGCATAAATAAACTTAAACGCAACTGACTATGCGATATACGATAACAGAATGTAAGACCAGTCTTTGTCTAGACTGTAGATCTCGTATTAGTTTGTTGGTATTTCGGTTCAAAGGGCAGCACAAGATGGTTGCTTTGCTTTGCGTTGCGTCGTCCGTCATTTGTGTCTGTTCATTCTAGTCCTGAGGCTAGTATAATCTTTTCGTTTAAATATTTGTTTTAGTCCGATCAGACTCTGATTCTTATACTTCTTAAGTGAAAAACTCATGAAGTTACCGACGAATAGGTATGCAAACATGTGGTTAACAGCCAACATTCATGGTAATATACCATGAATGTTGAATGCTATAATTATTACTAATATATTTTATACAACGCATTGTTTGATATTGCCAATAGCATCGATTGTTGACTAAATGGAGACACAAGTATCATTGTGCACATTGCATTTAATTGCCTTGTTTATTTATAAAGACGTCCAGCGTCGGTCGTCGAGAGCTCGGACAGCTGGTCTCTCGACTGTAGTTGAGACAATTGTCGTAGGGGACCGAATGAGATTCTAAATTGGTAATGGCATAATCGCCGCCGTTTTTATTATACATCATTCGCTACATATGATTGCATTACTTACTTGCCTTCCAGTAAAGCTCATCGTCGATTTCCCGGATAATTTAAACTGTTCAAATGCTGGAAAGTAAATACTTAGGTAGACCGGAAACGGCAGTCATAGAGCATAGCTTATGTTTACAGTCCGGCCTGTTCCCCAACTATTTAGTGATAACTCGTTAAATTGTCACGCACTCTTGAACATTACTGGAGCATGAATATGTCGAATGAAATAAACGGTACAAACGAAGTACTTACCTATCTACAATTTTAATTTTTAGTTCACAAGCGAAGGTTCAGTCAGACAAGTCTTTTCTAAAAAACTACAACTTAATTAAAAATTGTTTGCGTTAAGAGAAACCTCTTTAGATGTAACCTTCGACTTGAAGTAATTGATAATTAATTTGTGTTTCGATATCGAAAATGTGAAGCTTGATGAGCTACAGATACGGCTTCATCATGGTTATTTGTATACAAATTATCATTTGCCAATCTTTCTTCAATATTATTCTTTTTTTATATACTTACGTGTTTTAAATATTATAATATGTTACCACCGCCGCTAGGTAAACTGCGAAATTAACTCGATGATATTGATTTACACTAACAGCTATAGCTTTTATCATATAACAAGCAACAAGTCGAGACAGATTCTTAACTCAGTGTCCGTACCACGGCAGTCGTGTGCGCATCTTTTGCAATATCAGTTTTGTGGTGCACTCGGACAGCCATTGTTTCTGGTTTACGCATACCTGCTGCACCGCAGCGAGTGCCAATGTCGCCGCTGTTTCGTATCCATGGCGGCAGCTCGCGCGCGTTACCGTGACGACAGACCACGGGCGACGCTAACACTCGGACTGTCCAGCGTTCGACTCATTGTCAACCAGATCGAAGCTGAATGCGCTCGTGTCGTTGCCACCGAAACTCACGGAGTCGGCCGCGAACTCGTAAAATACGACCCAAACATAGATGAAGACTATAGTTGCGACAACTCACCTCTCGGACCGCCGAGAGGCCGAGTCTGGACCCGTATCGCTGTGAACCTTGGAGTGGCCCTTAGCAGATGCATGCCTAGCGTCACATTTGGAAACTTTGGAGTTTTAGCAGTGTTAATCGGATTGCTGGCTCCAAATATGATCTCTTATTTGGTCGTATATCCATTTTGCAGATTGGTATTCGGGACCCTCTACCCGGCTTACGCTTCATATAAAGCTGTGCGGACGAAGAATTTGAAGGAATACGTAAGTATTTAATTTTTCCTTTAGTATTGGTATCGCTACTAACGGCGAAAGAGAACTTTAAAAGTCGTAAAAGTTGTAACTTCCAAATTAATGCGCATAAAATGAATCAGTGTTGGGAAGTTCGTGTTGAGTCAGAAGTGACCTTGTCTCGCGTACTTGTGCATATTGTTCGAAACGCTTCAGTTCTTGTGTCCTTTACCTTGTTCCTGACTTCCTATGCTTAATTACCTAAGCGTGATACATTTATACATAAACCTCTAGGTTTATCTGATTTGTTTTCTGTTTTATTAATGTTGCGGAATTGAGGTCATTGCCATTTTTGTGGCTTTGATTCATACAATTTTGGATTGTAAACCGAGTATTTTATTTAATTTGTTTAAATAAAAAAAGATATTGAGTCTCGTACTTTTACTTGATCATTATTATCATCACATCAGTCTATAAAGCTGGTGATACGATATTTTTCTCTATCCCATATGTGCGTCATCGAATAGGCTGCGGCCAACTAAAACGTACCTACTAAAATGCTATTAGAATCAAGCCTTTTCCACTCTGACCCAATGCATATTGATGGTCTGATGAGTGTTGTCGGCTATCATCATGTAACGGACCTCCTTTCACTGCAACGTGTATATATTTTTTACAATATTAATCTAAAAGTTTAAATTCTTCCATATTAACAAAATATACCTAGTCTTCTTAAATGTTTCACCTGCTTTAATATCATCTTATATTATGTTAATTGTTTACAGGTAAAATGGATGATGTATTGGATAGTATTCGCCCTCTTCACCTGCACAGAAACTTTCACGGACGTGTTTCTGTCATGGTTCCCGTTCTACTACGAGGTGAAGATAGTGTTGGTGCTGTGGCTGTTGTCTCCAGCCACGAAGGGGTCTTCCATATTGTACAGAAAGTTTGTTCACCCGGCGCTATGCAGGAGGGAACAGGTAAATAATACTCATCCATCATACATTTATACACAGTTGCTAAGTCACCGGTTTCAGACCCAGTTGTCCCGGGTTTGATTCCCAGCGTGGGGTACATCTTTGTGTGCTCGGTTTGGTTGGTGGTAGGGCTGTTAAGTCCGCTTGGCTAGCTACTACCATCTTATCTAAGTCTGTCATAACAACGATGTTTATAGCATAGTTGTGTTCCGACAGTTTAAGATAAGATAGCCAGTTCCTTAGTGGTTGAGAATTCCGGGTGAAGCGCGCTTCCACCTTAGGCCAAGCGCTTACCCATTGTAGAATAAAAAAAAACCCGAATTTTCCAATTTTTTATTTGACGCTGTATATGAAAGGGAGAAGGAAGCAAAGAAATGCCCTTCTTTCTTGAAAGGTTCTTCCCAGTGCAAGGTCTCCCGCCCTATAAGACTAAGGAACCGATGCAATAGCATTCATAAGGGATCAATTATTGTAGCCTGCTTAAAATCACGACTATTGTCCCCGAAATGTTAATCAGAGACTAGGCAATGAGGACCGCAAAAGCAGTCCTCTGCCATAGTCCACTTTTCATCAAATAGCGACTGCACATGTGCTCATGCTGTATTGTAGCCTAAACTGAATAAGTGTATTGATTTGATGATGATTCTTGACTATATCTCCAAAGGGTAAGTCAGAGAGTAGACAATGAGGACGTATGAGCAGTGCAAAGAGACAATCCACATTTTTCCAAATACCAACTGCACATGTGCTCAGCAGGTCACCCGTCCGCGTCAGCCGGGCGATAAGTACCTACGTTAGTCTGTGCGTATTTTTCTAATGTTAATAATAAATCATATACTTTATTATTAATGCTTTATAATAAATTAGATACTCAAAGACTATCCAATTAAAATTCGCAAAATGGATTATTTAATTAAAAATGAAAAAAACACGAATTTCTTTTTTGTCATTAATGTTTTATATTTTAGCGTTTTATTAACGCTTAAATATACTTAAGTAACATTTTAAACACTGAAAAAAGACGGTGCGTGGTTTGATTCCCGCCTGAGGTTGTCGTTTTTTTTCAGTATTTAAAATTTTATTGCTTGTCATGTTTTTAAAACACTTGACCTGACCAGCCCTTGAAGTTTCTTGCGGTTTCTAGCAGTCGCCTTATATATAATAATAGACCATCGCCGCTATACTAGCATGCTGTTGGATGTATGAGCAGCAGCATAAAGGAAACAGACTTGAGTTAGAGCACTGAGTCCAAAGCAAAGCTTATGTTGCGTAAAACGTTGCCTAAATGTTTTCTTGCTTGCTTCATTGGAGTTGCTCGAGTGTGTCATGCTCTCTTAAATGTCTCTGCGGTGGTGGCACGTGCGTCGAGTCGTTACGTTCCCTAAAACATGGTTGAGCGAAGCGATGGCTGATTCACATGTCATACTCGTGAACGGGTGCCGCCTGTGGAGGCTGGTCTGCTCTTGCTAACTTATTTTTATTATTAGTATATTAGTAGATGTAGTCTTACTTTTATTTTTCTGTACTGTAAGACATTGATAACATTGATTATTTTATATTGATGAATACCTGAACTTTTTATTTTAATTAATATATTTTTTATTTTTATGTCTTGTAGTTGTTTTGTTTTTATTATTGTAATGGAAAGTGCCCTTCTATGATAGGGAGGGCATTATTCAATTCTAATTGACGCTGTAAAAGAAAGGGAGAAAAGAAATGCCCTTGCTGAGTTTCTTGCCGGTTCTTCTCAGTACAAGGCTCCCGCCCCATAGTTAGACTTACGAACCGATGGCATAAATGACATTCATAAGTGCTGTAACCTAAACATGGCCTAACCTGAATAAATGATATTGAATCTTGAATCTTGCAAGATGCATCTATTTCAGAATTCGGGTATTGCTTAACCCATTACAATTGGTATGGCCATGAGCATAGTCATTTTGATTGTGTGTTATAGCACTTATTCAAAAAGCCACATTTCCCAACAACTGCTTAATGCGATTCTAATGGAAAATGCAAGCTGCTTTGTACTGGGCGGCATAGCGATTACGCGAATGTGCAAGTTACATGAACATGAGCATTGGAATACATTGCGCACCCATCTACATTGATTAACATTGATACTTTGCCTTGACAAGTATCTATTATTTATATCTGTCAAATGCAACCCATATATAAGTTCACTAGCGGCCCGCCTGCGATTTCTAAACACCCGTACGTCTTTGTAAACACATGCTCTTATAAATTCCTAATGAATTTACCGTTTCTGTGGTTTAGTGGTTAGAGAGACGCCGGGTGGTTAGGCGTATGGTTCGATTCCCAGGGGAAGTACATATTGTGTGCGGTTCGTTAATTCTACTTTCTAAGTCTGTCGTTATAACGATGTCAACTACATTGTTGTGTTCCTTCAGTTGTAGTTAAATAGCCTGTTTCTCAGTTATTAAGGTTTCTGAGTGGAAATTTCGTTCCATCTTACAGCTGCAATGAGCACCTAATAGAGGGAGTCGACCACTAAGTTTATTAAAAAAATTTAGTACCTACAATAGACATTTTTTTTCCAATTTTTTTTTATTTTTGGTGAAAGAATGGGTGTCGTAAAGGCGATTAACGGACTAAATACTGCACATACTTCCAACAGCATAGAGCGGCGATGGGATCACCACCTGTCACGCTGAGCACATTTGCAGTTGCTATTTGGTGAAAAGTGGGCTAAGGCAGAGGACTGCTTTGTCCTCAGTCTGTGCCTAGTCTCTGACTAACCCTTCGGGGATTATAGTCGTGATTATGTGTTTTTTAAATGAAAAAGGTCAGCTATTTAAGTTGCCTAAAAGACTTTTATTAATTAAGTAAATTAATTTGTTTTCAGGAAATAGATGAGTACATAGCTAAAGCTAAAGATCAGGGTTACCACACAGTGCTCAACCTGGGCACAAAAGGCGTCAACTACGCTACGACTGTCATTATGCAGACAGCGATAAAGGTACTTACTCATTTCATTTGATAATGCATGCTTGTAACCGTCTAAATAAACTCAAACAAAGCCTGAACTTATAAATAATTAATGTTTGGGTTGTTTAATGTGTTCCTTAACTTTCCAAGGCTCTTTTTGAGTTTGCACAAGCTGAAATAAGGGTATCGGTGGACTTTAACCCTCCTAAACAAACAGTTCAAGAGTTCAAAATGTTTTAATTAGATTTATAACTGATTGTTGTTATTACATGTTCCGTTTTGACTCTAAATATTAAAAAATTGGCGTGGCTTGCGTGATCACAAAACGTTATGTAAATAACACACGAAGTCGAAACATTATGCTTTATACCACGCGTGGTGCTAATTTTTGCACAGCCTCAGATACATCCGTCGTTTAGAAGCACTCAGTTCAACGCAAACAAAACATTCACTGTTTGTCATCAGGCATGGCCACAATTTACCGTTTGTTTTTTTTTACCCTCACACAAACATCAATGTTCTAGAAAAATCAAAACCGCTTAATTTAATTTTTCTTTTTAATTTTATTAACACGCTTTTTTAATTTCTCCCCCCTCCTACCTTTCGTTCCCAAACGTCCTTTCCATCGCTGCTTCACGCAGAACTTCAACTTGCCGAGCCCCGAGCAAGAAGGTGGAAGGGCTATTAAAGCGATCAGTAGTCGTGACGTCACCGATGGGTACCAAGACGTGTACGAAGACTTGGAGTATCAGCACTCTGACAACGCTAACTTGCCCGGTATCGTTGAGATCGTAGAGGTGGATGACAATGATCCCGTCCAAGAGTTTCGAGGTGAAGGTGACACGAATGATCCCGATTACGAGCCTAGTTCAGCCCGCAGTAGGGGTAATGTCGTCCGCAAACGTAAAGTTGCCAAAGAGAAGAGGCCGCGAAGCAAGTCCAGAGGCCGTAGGACGCGAAGCCAGGCCGCCGCTGACAAGGAAGGCAACGAACTGCTGGTCGATTGACCCGAGGAACCGTACGAACGAAACGCAACTGTGATTCCTAAATAACTTTTAGACAATCTTTAGGTTTAATCTGTGTAGCATTGTAATTTGAAACGTAAACTATTGTAAATTTTGTCGTTTGCGAATATCGAACTGAGTTTTGTTTAATTTCAGTTTTAAATGAGTTTTCTACTTACATCACCTTTTTTTAAAATTATTTTTATAGCGATTGAGATCTTTAACGAGCCTCAATCGAGTCGTCCTGGAGACGAATGATATATATTTTTTTATTTAATGTTCCCGTTCACGCACAATCTCACTTTCAAAGATTCCTGATAATTTCACAATGCATGATGGTAACTCAGTACCTACACTAGTTCTAATGTGTGTGTCGCATGTAACTAGAGAACGACCTTTTATGTATGTCGCTAGGTATAGAATCGTGTGACTGATTTAGTTTTATAATTTGATTATTTTAATAAAAACTCAAAAAATTATTATGACAATTTTATTGTAAAGCGAATAGCCTTATTATAGCAGAAACTAGTTCTGCTTGCTGCATGCAGTTTCGCACAAAGCTTATCTGTACCGAATAGATGTAGATCACACCCGAGACAAATACATCAACACAGTGTAAGTATCTTTACATTTTTACTGTTATAAATAAATATATTTTAAAATAAACTTTTATTATATTTATACAATTATAATGACTTATACTAACCCAACAAAACAACTAAATAAAATGACGTAATCATTTTAAGTAGGTAAGTGTAAGGGCCGAAACTACGAGCGGATACCCGCGCGGGCCCATACAAAAGTGCTCCCCGCGTGGGCCCATACTAAAGTGCTCCCCGCGAGGGCACTCGGTCAACGTAGTTTCGGCCCTTATACTATTAACCTTATAAACATTATAATTGTATAGAATAACTTTATTTCAAAATATGTTTATTTAATTAATTAAAAGTTTTTATTTATGTAAGTTAAAGCACAGAATAACTAACAGTACTTATAAGTAAGTAAAAACGGCGGTAGCAGTGGGTTCAATTCCCACCTGCTGAGGTAGTGGGAAGTTTATGTGCTGGCTGATGGCGACATTGGGATATACAGCGCTTTCACATAATAATATAGATGTTTAAGTCACCCAAGGGAAGAGAGGGGTGGTAGTAGTATTCTTTCACCGCGACGCGACTCTGTTAGTAATAATAACGCTCTAAAAGTATATAATTAATTGTATGACACTTTGTGGAATAGTTTTGGTTTGTGGTAGGGCTTGTTAGTCCGCCTGGCTAGCTACCACCATGGTTTAGGTCAGTTTCGTCTGGTTCCATGTTCGTCTAACTAGTTAATGCCCCGTTCGTCTGTTTCCCCGTTCGTATGGTTTATTAATTAATTTAATTATAGTTAAATTTTTATTTTATTTTATTATTATTTACATTAATTTGCGTTTATCAATTTGTTATTGTGCAAAGAAACTTATTTGACAATGACAATAATATAATAACATGACACGGTTCAAGTGTTTTCGATACATCATTTTTAAGCGGCCAGTTGTTGTTAACTATCAATACAGATAGTTTTGATGATATGATAAGTATAAATATATTATCATTTGTAGCTACTACTATTACATTTAGTATTTTTAACCGTATTTAAAAAGGAGGCGGTTTCTTAATTTGGCCGATTATATATTTTTTATGAGTATTCGCGGATCACTTCGTAGTGAAATTAGTTTTTAATCTTAAACTTTAAACACCTACTGAAGTCAATGCCACTTAGAAAAATATTACTCGCAGCATAGACGAATGAGGAAATGGACGAACGTGGAAATAGACGATAGAGGAAATGGACGAACCGGGAAATAGACGAATGAGGAAATGGACGAACGGGGACCGAGTAGACGAACGGGGAAATGGACGAAGGGTGCAGAATTGACCACCATCTTATCTAAAGTCTGACCCCATAACAACAATGTTAATCGCATTGTTTTGTTTCGATAGTTTAGAGATACGATAGTCAGTTCCTCAGTGGTTGAGGACTCCGGGTGAAGCGCGCTTCCACCTTCGGCCTTATCTTCACTTATCATCGGGTGAGATGACGGCCAAGTGATTACCCGTAGTGTATAAAAAAGTGTGATTAGAAAAATTGGTTTATAAATTTCCTCAGGGAGGTGGAGGTCTTGTCCAGCAACTGCGCAAAAGCTACAGTCTTTCCGATCTGAGCGAGTGCGATCCGCGCGAAGAACGTTCTAACGACGAGGCTGATGACGTGCTAGCCGAGCCAAGGCTAATACGACGAGGCGGGAAGAGGTACTATTGATATAACATAAGATCAAAGGATAAGATAAGATGGTTTAGACTTAGGTGAAATAAGATGGTATACCGCTTCCAGTAGTAAGCTATGGGTCTTAAACATAACCTAGTGAGGTTAAAGAATAACTAGGAGTCACGATTTAGAAAATAAACCAGTACCTACTAGTTATCTTTAGTAACTATTAGTTATTGCCATGCCACAAGGCCAAAGGTTTGAACCCTTACAGTGGTGTGGTGGAGTGGGATGCAAACTCTAGCCTATCTCTTAGGTAAAGGGCGGCACGCGGTACCTTTCGTATTCTCAGTCATGATCTCATTGAGGTCCTTGGATGAGTGGTCTTCATGCTCCACGTTTAGTTTCAAAAAAATAAACTGAACGCCAAAAATCTGAGCCGTGGTCGATAGATGTTAAAAATAGTTCTTACAAAGATAGAAGCTTTAAGAGATCATGTATGTTTCCAATATAACGGGAGATTAATGGTGGAATATTGATAACTCTCTCGACCACAGTTCAGAAGCCACTCGTTGTCATTGCAATTATAATATAATTGTATAATTATTATCAAAATTCCCCCATAAATCTCCCATATAGTTCTAACAAAGACAGAATTTATAAAAGATGTTGTATGTTTCTAATAGATAATTGTGATGACACTTGCAGTGGGTTCAGCACCCGTCGCAGTCTGGGGAGTTCTGTGCTGTGGTCAAAAGATGTTATCAGCATTCCCATATAAACCTCCCACGTAGTTCTTATAAAGATATAAGTTACTTATAAGAGATCGTGACATATTATGTTTCCAATAGATAATTGTAATGGCGCCTCGGTGGCCGAGTGCGAGCGAAGCGCTCGGCTGGATCACTTTTCACCAAATAGCGACTGCACATGTGCACAGTGTGACAGGTGGTGAGCCCATCACCGCTCTATGCTGTTGGATGTATGTGCAGTCTTTAGTCCTTTAGTCGCCTTCTACGACACTCAAGGGAAGAGAGGGGGTGGTAGTATTCATTCACCGCTACGTGACACTGCTGGCTGTACTTTAGTTTACTAATTGTAATGACACTTCCAGCGGCTTCGGCACCCGCCGCAGCGCGTCCGAGTCCAACAGCCGCTCGCCGATGTACTTCCCAGAGGTCGATGTGGATGTGCGGACGCGACCCAACAGGACTGACGAGCCTGATCTCAGGTTGGTTCAAGAGCTTGCACATCGCTTCAGGGCCCTTATTCTGTAACGATTCCTTGTTTCAAAACCACGTTAATTCCTTAAAAAGTTACGATATCTTCCCAAAAACGTATGCGTTTGACGTATGTGCGCGGTAAGGTTTCGGTGTGGAATCTATAGATTGCGATAAAGAATCAGACTACAGTTGAGGATGTTCCTGGTCGACCACGTAAAGGTCAATTCAGACATATCAGTGAAGTCACAGTTCCGTCAACGTGTTCGCTCAGTTCAGTATTTTCAGTATTTTTTAACCGCCTCTGTGGTTTAGTGGCTAAGCCACTGGTTTCAGATCCAGAGGTCCCGGGTTCGCTCCCCAGCGGGGGGTACATCTTTGTGTGGTCGGTTTGGTTGGTGGTAGGGCTGTTAAGTCCGCTTGGCTAGCTACCACCATCTTTTCAAGGTCTGTCGCCATAACAACGATGTTCATAACATTGTTGTGTACTGACAGTTTGAGCTAAGATAGCCAGTTCCTCAGTGGTTGAGGATTCCGGGTGAAGCGCGCTTCCACCTTCGGCCTTATCGTCATTTACCATCAGGTGAGATGAAGGCCAAGTGCTTACCCGTTGTAGAATAAAAAAATATTAAAAAAAGTATTTCGTCAAGTAGAAAAGCTTAAAAAATAATCTAACTACTGAAGCAATGTACTTCTACTTCGACTAAATTACTAGCACAGGTGCGAAATGAGGCTTTTACGACTGAATAGCGTAAAAAACGCTTCCCTATAACACCGTATTCCAGCCACATAAAGTCGAGCGAGGACATAGGTAGGCTCTGGCTACTCCAGCGCGGACAACTCCGCCTCGCTAACGCGCACCACGTCGCTCTAGGGCCGCCGCCCACACTAGTTACACACACACCGGCAGACTACCGCAAAACGTCAAAAAACTACAATCGATTTTGAACTTAACACCCAACAGCTAAAGTAGAAAATCGATTGCAGAATTTGACAGTTTTGTATAGCCGGAAGTGCCTTTATGTATACACACGCATGTGCAGACGACCTTTTCTTACAGTCAGTAAGGATTGAATATCGCGAAACGCACATTCACAATCATCACCGTATTGCAGCAACATAAAGTCGAGTGAGAACATAAGCTCGGCCTACTCGAACGCCGGCAATTCGGCCTCGTGCGAGCTCGGGCGCGTTCTACTCGCACCACCGTCATCAGCAGACTACCACAATACGTCGAATGCTACAATCGATCTTGAACTCAACAGCTACAGTTGTAAATCGATTAACAAAGTTTGACAGTTTTGTATAGCCTGAATTGCTGTTGCCAGCACTGCAACCTACCACAAATGTCAAATTTCTTCAATAAATTTTAAATTTGTCACTGGAGTAAGTATAAGGATCAATATCGATTGGAGAAATTTGACACTCTTGGATAGGTTGGTCTACAGGCGTGTGTACATACGCATGCGAATAAAAGGCCGTGACGACCTTTTCTTACAGTCTTAAGGATTCAATATCATTGGTGTTGCCTAACTATCGATAGTTGACCTCGGAAATCATCTATAATATCGATAGCTCAGTTTGGTACAATAGTATCGGTATACTGCAATACTATCGATAGTTTTGAAGCTGAACTATCTATGGAAGGTTGTGACTCTATATGAAAGGTCACTATCGATAGGACAAAACTATCGATAGTATTGATACTATCGATTGTTATTGCAATATTCAGCAGCAATAGTATCGATAGTGCCTTCAATATTGAGTTTCGAAGGTATCGATACTATCGATAGTATTGACAGTTACGGGCCTATCGATACTATTGCTTTTGTTATGCGGCAACACTAAATATCATTCACAATCACCATCGTATTCCAGCCACATAAAGTCGAGCGAGGACATAAGCTCCGGCTACTCGAGCGCCGACAACTCCGCGTCGCTGACTCGCACCGCGTCGCTGGGGGCGGCGGCGCGGGCGCGGGCGCGGGCGACTCGCACCACCGTCACCAGCATCAAGCGGCCGCAGGCGGCAGAGGTGTGGTAACACTTTGGATTGTTTTTACACCGTACAAACAGCGGGTTAACTGAAACAAGTGGCAAACGCTTCTTGTACCTATAAGTCAATAGTAAATAAGTTTTCCAGACACTTGGCGAATGCTAACAGCCGATCACCACTACAGAATAAGTATTATAATTGAATAAAGAATAAATCAATAAAGAATGATCTTATATCAGGGGCCCAAGTCTGCTAATTTACGAATGGCATAATTGAATCGTAATTGTATCGCAATTGTATCGCATTGTAATTGTTTGACACATTTGGTATTCCTATATGAGTAAGAGAATACCAAATGTGTCAAACAATTACAATACGATCCAATTGCGATTCAATTATGCCATTCGTAAATTAGCAGACTTGGGCCCCTGTTTGTTTTTACACCGTACAGACAGCAGGTTAACTGAAACAAGTGGCAAACGCTTCCTGTCTGTTCTTTATTAAGTCAATAGTAAATTGGTAGACAAGTTTTCCAGGCACTTGGCGAATGCTAACAGTCGATCACTACTACAGAATATTATAATTGAACTAGCGGCCGCTCGCGGTTTCACCCGCGTGGTTCCCGTTCCCGCGGGTATATCGGGATAAAAAGTATCCTGTGTGTTAATCCAGGTTATAAACTATCTGTATGGCGAATTTCATCCAAATCCATTCAGTAGTTTTTACGTGAAAGAGTAACAAACATCTATCCATACGTTCCCGTGGGAATATCTGGATAAAAAGAAGCCTATATGTTAATCCAGGTTATAAACTATCTGTATGCCGAATCTCATCCAAATCCATTCAGTAGTTTTTACGTGAAAGAGTAACAAATATCCATTCTTACAAACTTTCGCGTTTATAATAATAGTAGGATAAAGAATGATGTTATACATTTTAAGTTAGCTCTCAAAATTTTTCAAATTACCAATTTTTACAATTATTATTAATTATTGACGACCTCCGTGGTCGAGTGGTTAGTACGCCGCGTCTGGCGTCTCGCGCTATCTCTGAGGTCCCGGGTTCAATTCCCGGTCGGGTCAATTTAAAGAAAACGGTTTTTCTGAATTGATTTCGTCCGTCTGACTGTATTTCTATGTTTCTGTATATTTATCGAGTTTCAATAGAAGCTTATCTTGAGCTAAATAATTGGTGTGAGCGTAAACACATTTTATTTATTTAGCGTTCGCTAAATGACGCGAGCGATAACCCTTGTCTGCCATGAAGACTCCTAGGGTTACTAAGAATAATGTCTATTGAATGTTTACAGCAGCTGAGCTCTTAACATACGTCAAGTCCCATATGCCACTTGTCTAGGTCCCAAAGTCAATCTACGACAAAATGCCAAATTAATAGTCAATACATTTTGAACTTTATTAGTTGTAGTTATAAGAATCAATATCGAGTAGAGAAGTTTGACAGTTTTGGGTAGGTTGACCTGCTGGCATCAGCAATGTACAGTCACCAGCATTAAGATGTGATGTGCAAAAATATCTGATCATTGGTGGAAGGCATTTATATAGGCATATAGATGCGTTCCACCAATCATCAGATATTTTTGCAGGCCGTCGATATTCACATCTTAATGCTGGTGACTGTACACGAAATTTCTGATTTTATAGCCATATTCGCACGATAAAGATATATGTTTGTACTCTCTTTTTATTGTGAACAATAAATAACGTAAAACAAATATTCACGTTTTTAGAATATGTGTAGTTTCACGTTTTATCATCATGATGTGGTTAATTCTTCTGTTTTTACAGCATTTATTATATGGACTCTAATGGTGCAACAACACCGCGCTTACTTTTGTCGAGTAACTAATAACTAAAAGTAATTGTTAGTTGTAATATGTTGCTGTGGTTACCTTTTTACTGCGGCCGCGCCGCGCACTGATCAGGGCTCAATTAATAGAATTTCTATTGTATCTAGCAGCGCAGCGTTCTAAGTGTTTCCTAACTTTTTAAAACAGTCATAATATGGCAACAAACGACAACATTTGTCACAGAATAATTTTCTATAAGTGTGTTATTTTTTCTATAGTGAAGTGAGGTACACGTTAACACGTCTGTTGCCGCCAGAAGTTAACATATTGCTGTGTAATTGGCTATTTGACAGTTGTAACAATAAAATATGAAATATGTCGGAAATGGTAGTTTATGATTTTACGATAATTATTATTATCATCCAATAGTTTTTTTTATTAAGATACCTAATTTGTAAATATTTTATTTTTACAAAATAAATTTGTGTTTTTTATCTGTGGATTACAAGACCCGAAACACGGGCACAGAATAAATAATAGTACTACGACACGGGCGGCAAGGGGCGGCCAAGATTGAGCTTCATGTAACGTCACATTTCACAAAATTATCAAAAACTGTCTGTCAGGTTTCAAGATAAGTTTCTAAATGAAATGTGACGTCACAGAGCAAACTGTCACGTGACCAACCGTTTTCGCACAAAATTTAAAATCTATAAAAAAAAATATGTTTTTTTCTGTTAAATAAAGGTTTTTTCGAAAAAGAAAATATTGTACGGGGTATAAAATAAGCGTTTGTAACTTTTTAAATACTTTTTCGAAAACTGTCAAGTAGCCAATTAGCTTGTTATTGAAAGTTACACTTTTGTTATATTTTGTGTTATTGGCAGTAAATATGCAATTATCAACAAAACAAGTGTTCGCAAAAGTTATAGAAAGTAGCATAATGTTATCGTGTTACATTATGTTGCTCCACGAAAAGTAATTACGGTGTGGATGCATCATTTCCAAATACGTCATTTTTGTTTGCCATATTTTAAAACATACAGACATTTGTATTTGTTTTTATTTATTGTGTTAGATTTAGGGTTGCTTCACATCATATCAATGAAGTCACAGTTCCGACACAGTGAAAAATATTCTTTCATACATTCTCTATGAATTTTGTCAACACGAATGCGTCCGTGATTTGCCGGTGGCGGCACTGACACAGAGCATTATCACTGACAAGTGGGCATGTGTTCATAGAGAATGTAGGAAAAGCACTGTGCCGGTACTGTGTCGGAACTGTGGCTTTACTGATATGTGTAAAGCAACCTTTAAGGTGCTATTCCGAACCGAGCTGCCAACTGCAACTGCTGGCAGCAAGTGCGCGACTGCATGAAGTCGGTCGCTGCGCTTGAAAGCCATTTCATATAAATACATACAAACCAGTAGTACAGCTGCGGCCGACTTCATGCAGTCGCTCGCTTCACGTGTTATCGGCAGTTGCAGTTGGCAGCTCGGTTCGGAATAGCACCTTTTAATGTAAATATGAATATGACTATACTTTAAAGTAGAGGAATACTAATTAAGTATATTAAATAGTACGGTAATATGATGTTAAGTTGTCATATAATACGTAAACTTCTATGTTACAATACAAGTTGTTTGGAACGTGATTTATTCGTCCCTTTCCGGGATTATTAAAATTATTTTCCTTACAATCTGTATTCAAGGATTTTTTACTTTTAATTGAGCGTGGATGGCTAAATCCGAAACATATAAGAAAGAGCGAAAAATGCCTAAAGCTCAATAAAAACTAATAAAAGATTAAACGATATAGTAATGATTTCTCAAATATATAAAACCAATTATATCTTAATATTTTGGGGTGTGTACGATACTGCAGAATTGTCTGTTCATGTTAAATAGCTTCGAAGCTAGAAATTTAAAAAAAAAAAGAGCAAGTGCTAATGCCTGTTGGACAATTCTACACTATTTGAATCAGGGTAAAAGTGGTGCTGAATGAGGTTAGAAGGTTACAAACAGAGTAGTCCAGATAAACTCGCTTGGGGGGACAATATATCTATTTATTATACTTTTTAAGATATTAGAATAGATATCGAAATAATTGTAAGACTGTTGAAAATAAGTTGTAGGGGTAATCATATCTGACATCAGCGTTAACAATTTTATTAATTTAGAAAAAATAAGTATCGTAATTCAAAATTCAAATAAAATGTCATTAGTTTATGCGTTAGTGAAGTATAATAAATATGCTATCGTCTGTCTACCTTACCTTTACTTATAACTTTTTCTTGGAATGGCATGAAACGTAGTATTTGCTTATTTCTTTTCGTGGTATTCATACAATTTATCAATTGGATGATACTGAAAACTATGTGTATTTATCATTAAGTCTGTTCTTGCATTTATTACTTTATATCTTATGTTTGCTGTTTGATTATCTTATGATAGACTTAGAACTTTTTATTTAAAGGAAAGTGAAGTAATCATCGAGGAACTACACGACGACGATTCTTTTAACTATGCGAATATGCCCCCTCTGGTCAATGTTCCCTCCCCAGTCTTCTTATCCCATACAGACCCTCCGTTTATATACCAATATATAGGAGACCAAGTTAAAGTTCTCCAAATATTAGATAAATCTAGCTTTAATATAAACCCTAACAATGAAATAATAGAAAAGGCTCTTTTAAACCAGGCAATAGATGAATCTCATAAATGTGACGTTCAAAACAAAGAGTTAGGCAATGAACGTGAAGTAGAAAATGATTCTTTAGATAAGGAAAACTCTGTGCAAACTAAGGCAGACAATTCCGACAATAATAATAAATGTTATATTTCTAATGAACCTTTCAAGTGTCAACCTGATGAATTTAATAAACAAATTGAAGACACGAAATTAGTAAATGATGATAGCGAAACTATCAAACAATCGATCAATGTGATAGACGTCGAGACAACAAGCCTAGAAACCTCAGTTAATGAAAGCTGTTCTGCGGAAAGCGACGATGAAGCTTCTTTTGGAACACCTGAAGATTCTCCAAAAGCAAAGCGAAAGTCGCCGAAAGGGAAATATGGGAAAGCTAAAGCTCCACCACCGCCGAAGTTAAATTTAGAAAAGGATATAGAACAAAGTAACATAAAAGAAGTATGTAGTGTGAGCACAGCTTCCCAAGAAAGTCTGAATGACATT
This sequence comes from Scoparia ambigualis, assembly GCA_963921215.1. Classification (NCBI taxonomy): domain Eukaryota; kingdom Metazoa; phylum Arthropoda; class Insecta; order Lepidoptera; family Crambidae; genus Scoparia; species Scoparia ambigualis. The sequence goes on along the minus strand of OY992522.1, from coordinate 21,745,148 downwards.
GTAAACCAAATGCCTAATATAACAGAAAGTGGTAGCAAAGGGTCACTTCACGTAGTAAATCCTATTTCCGAAAAGAAAAGACGCCATAAATCCAAATCGCCCGGCCGCGTTCCCAAGAGCCATAGTTCAGGGTTAGGTAAATTGTTGCAGTTGCCAAATAAACTTTTATTTTGGCATAAAACTGATGAAAAAACTAAAGCAGATAATATTTCTACTTCATCTGGAGATCATAGTAGAAGATCGTCCACTGTTGAAAAGCAGGTCGATGATTTTCAGAACTGTTTCGATTTTAATTCCCTGACAGACAATACGGATACTATATTAGAAGCAGATATGGCTGACGATCAGATTAGTTTTAAAGATGCGACCGATCTGGATAACGAAATTGTGTCGAACGATATAATTGAAAAAAGCGATGCTTTACAGAAACTTATAGAAGCCAAAATAGAGAGCCATCCTGAATATAAATATGTTTCGTTGCATGAAGAAATACCGACCACTTCTAAAACTACAGACGTTTAAGAAGCTTTTCCCAAATCCTGAGTCCATTAAATTGCCGTCAGGATTCGCGAAGAACAGTATGTAGAGCCTGTAACTTCGATATTGTGTGGATTTTAATTATGCATGGTTGCTGTAGAGGTTTATAGGTCGCGGCAAAGGTAAAAATATATACTGCTGCTTGTTATCCCTAACCAGGATAGCCTTACTACTGTTTAACTACATCACTGCGGTGGCGTAATTATAAGGACATAATTATAGTGACCTAGCTGTCATGGTAATATAGCTGTATAATTCTACAATGTTCGCGACCTATTTAGTAGTATTATGAATCAGTTTTAATTGAATGCGTCTTCCATTTCCAAACAGTGACCATCTTATTCACTACAAAAAATATAACTAAACCTTGTCATCTACCAATCTTACATATTTTATTGTGTGAAAGAATGTTCTGATTTATGTATGTACGCTTAATTTTACGTTGGATTTAGTTTTCGTTGCTTTTGTGCATCTTTTGTTTTTTCATTTTTGTATCTTTGATACTAATTTAGTTATTGTGTGCGCATTGTTTTTTAAAAACCATCACTAACTAATTAATTAGGGACCTACCTACTTAAAGTAAATTAAGTGAATTCCTTTACAAAACATGATCACTTAGTTAAAAATACTATCTCTTAGTTAGATACGTCGTAAATAACTCAATGGGACTTACAATTTTTAGATGTGCTTGTGTTTATTTTGCATAAATTTCAATTAATTTATTTTATTTCAGGCTATGCTGTCGGCCTCAGCTACAATACCTCGCGCAAAAAAATCTAATAAAAGGAAAACACAATAATATCCTAATTAGTATCATATCATATGGTATGATATCGCTGAGCAACGATAATGGAAGTTTGTCAATGCTCTCTATGGATACAGGATTTTTTATTTCGTAGCGTTTGTCTCGTGTTTAGTTTGACTATTCTAAGAAAACATGAGAGACAAGAGTACATGAGGTGGTCTAAATTCGTAGCATATACTTACCTGTAGTGCATGGTGGTTTTCATGTAACTAGCATTCCTTTGACTTTAAAGCTACATACAGACAACTTTACGGAAGTAAGTCCAATATTATGTTATCATTAATTTCTGTGTGATGGATGATTACCTATGTAATATGTATAATCAGTTAAATTAAAAACATTATCATGTTCTTGTTTAAATCAAAATTTAAAATCAAACCAATGACTCGGAACCGTGATTTCTATCAAATAAAACATGATAAAGAATGTCTAGCTAATGTCTATGCTATGGGCTAATCGGATTTTGAAGATAAGATACCGTTTTACCAAAAAACCATAAATTCAAAGTGAATTTTACTAAATTAATTGTTACTAAGCATTAAATGCACAAATTTCGCTGTTTTATGAGAATCAATTCTCAAAAAACTACTTTCTATCAATAATAAAATAGCTTGTAAAAAAACTTAACTAAATTGAAGTATGCTTTTATTGCTGATTCATAAAGTTACTACATATTTTAGCCAAAATTTGCCAAAATTAAAAAGTAAATGATTCAACACTAGTAAATTATTTTTTTATTTATATTTATTATTATTAGCGTTAGTTTTTAGAGAAACTAGTCCATAGTGTTTAATTACTCAATAGCTTCCACGAGGCTTTTCATATCAATGCAATCATGTAAGTTGGTACTTTGGTAAAAAAACTGCATAATGAGATCTGATTTATAATTAAAATCTCCACTTGCTATATACATTGTTGTGATATATTAATTAGCCAGTTGTATAGTTACCAATGTTTCATGAAGGAATGTTAAATCATGTAAATTGGTACCTTGGCTTGGTAGTGCAAGCAGTTTTTATTTTAATACATTTCTTTTATTTTCTTCATTCATTTCCTATTGCAGTAAAAAAAATCTGATTTATAATTAAAATCTCCACTTACTTGCTATATACATTGTTGTGATATATTAGCCAGTTGTATAGTTACCAATGTTTCATGAAGGAATGTTTATAAATGGAACAATAACTGAATGTGCAATTTATTGATGTTGAAAACTCTATAAGTAGATAGAATCTCTTACATGATATTTGGTTCCTCTACCCTGTAGTTTTTAAATTAAATTGTTATTAATATTAATGAGTAATTACGATTTCGTTCATGCTGTCAACAGTATTATATTACTTATGTGTAACTCTTTTTTGTGTTGTTGGATACTTTCAAATTTTGTAATAGCAATATGACTGCATTTTATACTGATTTGAAGTTACCCTAATATGTGATTAATTGTGTTACAAAATGAACAATATTATAACTACATATGTGTTGGGTAACTACTACATTTTGTTTGATTTTGTCGAAATAAATAAACCTTTTAAATTTAATAATATATTATTACAAAATTCCACCAACCCTAAGTCTTAGAGTATCAAAAATATACTTACCGTGATCAACTTTATATTTATTATTAAGCAGTTGCTGTTCTAGTAAATTTAAAGATTCAAGGTCCCAGTTTTTAATCCAATACAATAATGAAAAGAGTTTAAAATAGCTGCTTGAATTATGATCATCAGATATAATAATGTTTGGAAGATTTTTTATGATATTTAACAAATTTGATTTTGTAACATTATTGAAAGATTCATTATTTTTAATAGCAAATATATGCAGAATGTTAACTGTCTGCACTGTGACAGACTCTTCTAATAAAATATTAGGTAACGTCTTCAACCATTCTTTAAAAGCATCATTAGATTGGAAATTAATCAATCTGTCATTGAGAGCAATTTTACATAATAAACTGAAAATCTGCTGCTTGAAGGATGTTGACAAGTTTTTATTAAAATATTCCTTAATAACTTTTTTAAATATGGAATCCATGATTATTGTTGTCTTGGTCCAGTTATGTTGGCTCGAAAAGATAGTATCAAGTATGCTTATAATTTCATCCTTAACTGTATCCAAGGCTAATATATTAAAAGAATTTTCAATATAATTCAGTACTGATGTTACTTCTTTCGTTTGATTTTTCACATTAACATTTGTGTTAAATTTTACAAATAAGTGACATATGTTAAGATTTTCAGCAACTAACTTTGGGTCTGTGATAACATCATCAAAAGGTGAAGAATTAACTTTCTTCTGTTTTGTACGCATATTAGTCACATAGGGGAATGAATTAACTATGTGTTGATTAAAGGACTGTCTATACTTTTGACAAAACAGTTGTTCAATTTTAGAACTTGGGTTCTTCTGACTTTGATGTTGTACAAGACCAAATAAAACTTTTATCACATCTAAAGTATGTTTTAAAAGGGAAGCAGCATCCTCATTGACAACAGTTTCAATATTCAGCTGTGTAGTTGCTTTTGGACAAACTTCAAGCCATGTTTCAAATAGCAAGGGCATGAGAGTTGCTATGTATTCTTTAAATTTTTCTAGTTTATCAAAAGGTGTCAAATCTTGTGAGCCTTTAGCTGAAAAACAGGACACATGGCATGCTGATGTGTATGTAGAATTGAATAATGGGTAAATATTCATCTTAGAGTCATCAAAAACATTAAAATTATCAGCAGCAGGTTTTTTACTCTGATTAACTTGATTGTACTGAACATATTTCTTGAGGTAATCTTGCAGCCTATGTAGGACTTTAACTCTCCATTTCACACTGGTAATTTGACTTCCCAAGTTTATAGTTAAAGTTCTGCCTGGTTTAGAATCAACTCTCAATTTCGAAATCATGTCTAAAAAATTGGGTAAAATTTTGTGGAAGTCATGTACTACCTTCTCTGGAGTGCATGTTAATAATAAATCTAGAAACAACAGTGAATCCTCTTGAATTCTAGCATCAATGTGGGTCATAGCACTTCTCAAATATGTAGACATTATGTCAAAGAAAGGTTCTAACTTTTCCATAGCTATGATAGACAACATTAAATGAAGCACTTTGAATGATTCATGGCGCACCTGAAAATAAAGATAAAATAATAAAGGATTTTTTTTAGTTACCATCAATAATACATACAAATCACAACTAATAATATTTTAGTCAGAGACTAGGCAATAAGGACCGCAAAAACTCTCTGTCTTCTGCCGTAGTCCACTTTTCACCAAATAGCGACTGCACATGTGCTCAGTTTAACTGGTGGTGAGCCCATTGCCGATCGCTGTTGGATGTATGGGCAGTCTTTGTTCCAATAGTCTCCTTTTACGCTTAGATTAAAACAAAAAGGGAAGATATGGCATGCTCCTACTTGTAGTCAATCAAAATACAGTCCTACTCAACTACATATGCAAACTTTCACACACACACACACACCTATAAAAGTGTAAATCGAGCGAGCGAGACAGAGCAGTAAGTTTTAACGTCAGCGCGAGGGAGTCAGCGAGTAGCGCGTTGCCGTCTCGGTTGTTTCGCAACAGACGAGTACGTACGACCGATTCCGACGCCACTGCGGAGTAGCGTCTTTCTCTTTTTATCACAGCAGAATGTCCGCGATAGTACGATGTAGCCTGTACGCTCGGCAAAATGCGACTGAAGTGAAATTGTGCCTTTAGGCCTAATTTTAGCGGCTTACTCACGAGACACTGATGCCGTATCTTCCCTTTTTGTTTTAATCTAAGCTTTTACGACACCCAAGGTAAGAGAGAGTGGTAGTATTCTTCTAATGAGCAGCTACATGATAATAGAAACTACATAATAATAAATATCATTGTAAAAGTGACAAAAACTAACTGTAGAACTTTATGCTGTAGTTGTGAGACATTTTCGTAACATTATGACAACTTTTGTATAAGGTAAAAGGGCGGGGCTATTAAAACTGTGGGGCAACTAAAACTTGCCTGAATAACTTCGGTGTTATCCGTTATTTGAAAAAGTGACATCTATTATACACAGGAAGCCGAAAGAAAGTTACCATTCGTCGAACATAGATAGTGACGCTAGGCATGTGCATGACGTTTACTACATGACACTTTGCCAGCCGCTACTTTCTGGTTTGTACATGTAAACAAGTCTTCTAAGGTTTTTATTTGTGATTTAAATGGTTCAATCTTCGATTTTTCAAGGTAAGATGAACAATTAAATCCCTCCTTTTATTTACTTCAGGTTTTTCTTGTGTTTCTTGCATATTTAGAATGTTATGGTATTAGTTTTAAAAACCCAACTTGAATGTTAATGCGGCGATTTTTAACTATTTGGATAGTCGGAATTCCCCGTCAAATTTTATATGACATTAAGAAAACGATAGTGTTACACAAGTTTCGACATTACGTCGATAAATATCTTGACGATTGCTTTTATAACTTCCGACATTTTCTTTTATTAGTTGCTACTGAGTAATTGACTCAACACAAAAAAAAAAATTCGACCTACTTTAAGGGCTTTACCCTTAAGTGATAATGGTATATTGGTATGGTGAAATGCAAGATATAAGTTTTCACAGAAAAGTTTAGAATTTTGCTATGTTGTTTACTTGGTTATAAAACTTGAGTTTTTTGAGAAAAATGTTAAAAGGCATAAACCACAGTTTTTGCAAACATTGGAACCGGTTTAAAAATAATAAGCTTAAGTAGTAAAGGTTGTCTTCAAACAAAACTTATTAAGTTTTGTCAATATTATATCGACATTATAGACTGTACTCATACAAAAATACTCGATATTTTGTGTTCCGTCACTAGTTACTATGGGTAGTAGTTGAAATTACCCCTCTTATTTTTTATAGTATATTTTTACGAAAATGAAAGTTTCGACATTATAATAAGGTCCAAATTTGCCAGTGCCAGTTCCCTTTATCAAGTCCGAACTCAACTTTGAGCTTTCTCAGAGAACTAGGTGAGAAATTAAAAGAAACTGTTGAAATTTCCCGAGGGGCTATTTCGAATAATTCCGACATTTTATGTTTAAAAACGTTAATAAATAAATATAACATGTGTTTATTTATGGTTGTTAGCAAAAAATAACAACAAAAATTAAATTTATAACAAGGTTATGTTTCTTTTACAGTACATTATTTTTACCTAAGTAATTTTAATGCAAGAAAATTTTCTTTGCGTCAAACCAGTCGAAATTGCCCTGCCCCACAGCAAAATTTAATAAAAAACAATAAATTAAATAAAATAATAAGTAACATACCACTTTTTCAACATTGAGCACTAAAGGAGTGACGCCCATTATAAGTTGTCCAAGATTTTGATGAAGAGCCTCAGAGTGGCCAGTTATTATTTCTTTCAATCCCTCCAGTGAATCAATTCTTGAGTTTTTATTAAAATGGTTAAGACGCGACAATAGGTCTTTAATGTTGAGTTTCTTAGAAGATAAAGCTTCACTTTTTCCATGTTTCTTTAATTGTTCCTTGATGACAATCTTCTTTACTTTGAAGTTAGTCTTCGTCACATTGGTACCTTTTGGCAAGTCTTTCTTATTCTTTAATTTGGTTTTAGACTTCTCCGATTTCAGAAACTTCTGATGTCGTGTTGCACCAGTTTGAGGCATGATGTGTTTATTTCTGTTTCTATTTCAAAACTGCAGGTTTTTTATAGACTAAAGTGATTAACTTATTTTGTAAACTCTTTCAGCTTGTCACAAATCACCTGTTTATTTATTGTTTTGCCACTTCACTTGTGTACGATCTTTATATATTAGATTTTATTTTATCCTACTTATTAGTATTTTAGATAATTTTATGTCAGAAATACTCATAATCTCAAATGTTTGACAAAATTGGCAATGAGCTACGATGAAAAATGATGGCAGGCATGGCAACATAACCTACCTTCTAATCTAAAAGTACTTTGTGACATACATAACCCTCAACTCAACCTCAATCAGTGTTGTTCCTGAGAAATTTAGGGTTGCCGTATTCTAATTCAAAAATTGCCGTATTTTTAGGGAAATCTTAAAAAAATGCCGTATTGCACAAAATGTTTATTTTATAAGGTTTAAATAAAAAAAATACAAGTTATGTTTACTATGCGTGTACTACTTGTTAACTACTCGTTTTATTCTTCACCATATAGGTTTTGAACAGTTTCTAGTAAAATATATTTTTTTTTACCTTCTGATTCTGTCGCATTTAGTTCATACTGTTATTTATCTTTCATATTACGAAACATTTCGTGTGGCACTTGAAGTTGTGTACAATTACCGTGATTACGGGTTGCTTGTCTGCCTAGAAGAGTTTCATTAATTGGAGTTATTATTTTTTTCGAAGTCTCGTTTTCATATTATTATTTACTTCACTGAAGAATACGTTTGCAGTCTTCGTTCGAGTATGGCAAACATAATACATTTAAAGCAAAATATGCTAATGTTTTTAGTTCTGAGGTACTAGCACATACGAAGGCCCACTTTAAAAACGCGCACTTGCCACTGCCTAAAACATTCGAAATTTCGCGCCCACATTCACCTTGGCCTTATATTAAATGTGCAATAGCGCCAAATCACTTCCGCGCCGCCATTTTGTGACAACTCGTTAATTCTCTCTGGACGCCGCCGTCGATGTCGCGTGTACATAACCTCGTTGTGATTGTTTTTCTCCCCAAATAGCGTCAGTTTTCGAGCGATTCTATCATCATATTGTTAAATAATTATTAGAGAATAGAATGCAATGGTAAGTTTACCGATTATTTAGTTCTTTGTGATTTTATGTAAATTTTTCCGCCACTATGAAAAATCTGTAGTATGGCTCGGGCCTACATAGTAAGGGCCTATGGGCTTTACTAAATCTATTAAAATGGCAAATGCGCTTGGATTGTAATTACTTAAATACTTAAGTATAAATAAAAATAAGTCGGTTTGTTTAATTTATTTCGTTTTCATGCCAAATTACTGAAGGTATTTTAAAATAGACACAATATCGTGTAGGTGATTTAAACTCGCATTTCATATTTTGTATACTTATTAATGAGAATTTTAGTATTAACTAATATTAGTACTTCTTTTGTTAGATTATGGATTCATCCACAACCAAAGAAAAAAGAGGCCTTTGAACTGAAAGGGATTTTATAATTAAAAAGTTGTTTTTAAAGCTAAAGAAAAAAATAAATTATTCTATAGCCCTAGTAGAGCCCACTTAAAATTTAAGTGACAAATGAGGAATTAATATTTAAATTCTTGAATTAATAGTGTCTAGAGTTTCGATTTTGTCATCAAATATTTTTTTTTTAAATTGATTTAGAGCAGAATTTTACTTTCATGACTATTTTTGTTAATCGTATATGGGTCAAGGCCCAGTGTTCATTTTTCTTATTATAACTTAAAAAATATAGGTTGAATAACTTATACAGGGTGTTGCAAAACTACCCGTTATACCCAAAGGTTGTTAAAGTACATCTTATAAAGAGTCGTCTGTAAATTTCTTAGAAATTTTGCATTAAGGTTTAGTTTTTAGTAAAAAGAGTTATTTTTAATGATTTATTAAAATATCGACTATGTTAAGGCACATGACTATTTCGGGTTCATGACCTTACTATCTACCAGGAGTAATAATGACTTCTGTCTACTCTCTCCTGTCTCTACCTAATCTACCTATGCTCCAGACAATCTATTCTGTGCTCCTGGTACCCGCTGCACAGTGGTCGGAGTCGTGACGAGACGTAGGCAGTAGGTACATAATGTTTGTTTTTATTATTAGGAACTTTGAATTAAGTATCTAATTATTTAACGCGAAAACAGATAACACCTTTGTTTCTATTTACCAAACATTTTGTTTTGTCTTTGGAAAAGATGAAGGTAACATTTTTAAACAATGTTATTTGGTCTTTGTACGCAATATTTTATTAAGCGGATCGAATTTCACTCAATGACCTTCTTATCTTCGTATTTTAAAATTTCTTTAGATATCAGATTCATTTCAAGTTAAATAATGTTTATTTCTTATACAAAACAAAAACCATTGCAATTTTTTTTTAAATTTACAACGGGAATGCGCTTGATCAACATCTCACCGTATGTTAAATGACGATAAAACCGAAGGTAAAAGAGCTTCACCCGGAATCCTCATTTTATCGAGGAGCTGGGGCCTTATTGTCTTACTTCAACACCTATCGCAATACCTTACAAAGATTTAGCGATTGTGGTAGCGATTGATGAAAATGTGTAAATAGAAAGTCGCAATCGCTAATAAATGAATAATGTTCTGAAGTCAGAACAATGTTCTAAATACTAAATGGCATAGACAATTCATTGTTTTTTGTTGTGGCTGTGTCCTCGAATAATCATTACGATTTTGTGATGAAAATTATTTATTTAGTTTACATTCAGTAGCTTTCAAAACGCGTCACGATTACAATCGCTTTCCTTTTATCAAATAGTTGTAGTGTAAGTTCGTGAGTATATTTCAATTCAATTTAAAGGTATTACGATAGATGTTGGAGTTACACAATTGGCCCCCAGGTTATCATATCTCTAAACTGTTGAAACACAACAATGCTATTAACATTGATGCTATGGCGACAGACTAAGATAAAACTGTGGTAGGTAGCCAGGCGGACTTAAACAAAACATACCACCAACCAAACTAAGTACACAAATTTGTACCCCTCGCTAGGAATCGAGCCCTCTGGGTCTGAGACCGGTGGCTAAACACTGGACCACAAAGGCGGTTAAAAACTTTCATAAGAAATTATAAAATATTACAATAATAAATAATAATAACATTAATAAAATAATTTGTTCAATCATCATCATGAAGGCCTTTACTTCTATTACAGATGATTCATGACGTAGTAGTATATTACAAAAAAATACATATTACTTCATTCACAATCAAATTTTATTATTAAACTCAATTATCTAATTCACAACCACTGTGCAATTTTTTTCTGCCGGGTGGGGGTGTGGCGGCCAGGACGGCTCTCTCTTTCTCTCGGCGGCGTGGAGGCGGAGACGGCTCTCTTTCTCGCTCGGCAGTGCGGGGCGGGGCGAGACGGCTCTCTTTCTCGCTCGGCGGTGCGGCGGCCGGCCGAGACGGTTCTCTCTTTCGCTCGGCTTGCTCTCAAAGAAGATATGCCTACACTTCTGACCGCCTAGTACGGCAACTGCGAGGTGGTCAACATTTTGTACGGATTTAAAATCTAATTTGGGTTTTTACAGTTTTTAGTCTCAAAAGACACCGGGCAAATTTAATCATAAAGGACTAATTACTATTTTGATATTGTTTAACTGTTAGTTGTTTGTTTAGTGTAGGTAATCTACTTGTGTAAAAATTATACGACTCAAAAATTGTAAATAAAATTAGTTACCTACGCCTACGAGTACTTAAAGAAATTTATTTGTTTTATCCCAAAGGGTCATTCAGAGGCTAGGCAATAAGCACCGCAAAAGCCACAGTCCATGTTTAACCAAACACGTACCTACGTGTTTCATTCAGTGTGCCTCTTATCTTACGCCCCACTCAAGTTAGGTTAGTAGTATTCTTTTAATGAGGAACCACTACGCAGCTCATTTACTTACTGTTAATACAAGAGACGGCATTAGTTTTAAACCAGGGGCCTTACCATGAGCTCTTATTGTGATTAAAAGTTTCTGAGGCGATCGCTGTCAGAATCTGTCAAATCGTACTGAGATTTGACAGCGATCGACTCAGTTTAGGTCATAAACTGAATCGCAAAAGCTCAAGGTGGTAATGCCCCAGGTCTAAGTTTAATCCTAGTTTTGGAATAAACAGGGTCTACGCTTTTTACTGATGCTTCCCTTCGTTCAATGCTGTAGTCGATGTTTTAATTTTTTAAATACTGTTGATATCCATTTGTTTAAACATCATCTTGTCTACCCTACCTACTTATTGTAAGCACGTCTTAGAAAAATGTTGTCAATCTATGCGGTAAAAAGCTAATGTTTTCTGTTGTTGTGTCTGAATGGAGTTCCGTAAAAACATTAAAAAGCCAAAATCTGCAGTCACTGCTTTCCTAGTACATATTATTCTGTGCTAGTACTACAGTAGTACCTGCTGTGTAGTTTGTGGGGAAAACACTCCGCATTCGAATAATAATTAAGATACGACTTACATTTCCAGAATTGAATAATGTAATAAATGTTTTACGACTGAAATGTAGTGTAAGTTTGTTACTATCGCGTTTGTTACTATGTTATTCACATACAATAATTATGATCTATCTGCTTTAGAGCATTAAAAATAAAGTTTAATAATTCGCTAAGTCTATCTGTTAAAACTTAACTCAAACGCGATAGTAACGTTTGCACATTTTTACAAACTTCGTTAGGGGTTGATCTGATGTCTGTTGAAGGCGGCACAACACGACACGTGATCAGTAGTCGATTAATATTTAAATGAAACCTTTTTGTATGGATCTACTCGCGTGTATTATTACATTTTTTATGGTTTACAAAAAGTGTATTATTTTAATGTGTAGGTAGTGTTAGCGTAAACTTTAGAAAAAAATGTCAGGTAATCAAAAGAAAGGTACATACCAGTGCGAAAAGGCAACTCCTCTCTGGTACATCTTAGGATGATACTACTGTTAGCATGGTAAGTGAAAACCCACCCACTTAACTAACCTATCCATCAACCGATATGTTACGACGCTATAAAAGACTTAATATTATGATAAATAGCTGTCCATTATTTGTTCCGCTAGAGTAAAATGATTTAATTTTAATTATTATTATGCGGAACCCACTAAATAAATATTACCAAAAGTACCAGGTCAACATGATTTCTAAAAAAAGGAGGTGGGAAAATCAACTTCAAAGATTAAACCTACAGAAAGGTTTCGTGCATAGGTTAGGCAAGTACCTACTTAATCGCAGCTAACGGCTATGATTCTTGTTCCCGTACCTATTTGAAAATTAAACTAGTGTATTAAAAGACACAGATTATCAAATTAAACAGTCTAGGTAAATTAGTGATGACCTTATTTCATGCTATTTTAATACTGATGATTACGTTTAGGTCTTTTCAAAATGGTTTGTGGAGTATTAGAGAACCACCATATTTAAATTAAAATGATTTCGTACATGAAGAATGAAATCAAATTCTAAAGCAAATCTGAATTAGTATTAATTGAACTATCAAGTATTTTATTTGGAAAATCTTTTAAAAGGGACTTTGCGTGTTAATGTGTTAGGTACTTAACTAGCTTAAAGGTCACTATACTGTTACATAGGCACATATACCGATAGATGACCAGTCTGAAAAAAAAATCTTTGATTTAGTAGCTAATGACCTCTACATCTGATCAGTAGTGTTGGGAATCTTCTAAAAACCTTATCGATATTTTTCCTGAACTTCGATATTGTTTTTTTCCGAAAGTGCTGTGCCCACAACATAAAGAACAGCACCCACCAATTCAGTTTTAAGCATAGTTACTGACATTTCAGGCATAACGGGTTGTTTTGTAACAAGTTGTATTTGAGACTGCTTAACGTTTTTTGTGAATTATTTTTAGAAATATTTAGGTAGATATTGAGTAACAGTTAGTCATAAACGGGCCTTAGTAAGGGACTGTGCTTTTAATTAGGCCTACTACATTGTTTTAAAAGAAACCTTATTAAATATAGTTTTTAATAAGAAAATAATATTTTTTTGAATATTTTTAGTAGTATAATAAAAACATTACATCATTACAAATAGCTGTTTTTGTAAAACCTTTAGAACATATTTTTTTATTGAGATTTTAAATAAGGTAGGCCTTCCTATGTGCCAGTACCTTGTTCCATCACGAAATTTAATCCAAAACTCATCGGTTTTTTGTGAGGTAATGTAATTTCATATAATGGTAAGTAATTTTTTACCACTGTTAGCATTTTTCCTTCATCCCTATATTGCCGTATATTTTGATACGGTAATGACACAGCTGCAGTATACCGTATTTTTGATGCCTAAGATACCTGAATGCCGTATATTACGGCAATTGCCGTATCAAGAACAACGCTGCCCTCAATATTCATCATAACTTTTTTTTATTTGTTCCGTGAAGGAACAGGCTAAGGTCTGAGATCATACTGCCTAGTCATTAGTATTTTATTTGTTTTTTTCCCTTGATGGTAATGAGTGGGGGTTGACTTTTGAATCGAGTCGCCTGAATTTGAAGAAACTAACATTGTGGGCGGGTCTAAGGGGTTCTTAAATAAAGGTTTATTAACATTTTAGCTGCCGCCGTTGCGTTAAAATATAAAAAAACCACTTGAAAGTTTTGTCAAAATCGGCTATAATCACGAAAAATTACACGTTTTTAGGTTATACGAATTGGGCGAAGCCCCCCGCCATGAAAAAAGTGTCAAGAGTTAATTAGGTTAGGTTAGTATGTTGACCAAAAACGCGCGAGCCGAGCGAGCGAAGCGAGCGTGCCGCGGGAGCGGCCGGCGAAGCGCCAGAAACGACATTTTTGTAAATTTCCATGTTAAAAAAAAAATTACATAACTTAAAAATTACTTGTCTGCGGCAGGAGCGGTAAGTGGGGGGGCACTCCTTATTCCTCCCCTTCCCTTCCCCCGCCAATTATGGCAACTCGATTCAAATTTTTTGCTAAGATACATAACCTCAAAATACAAAAATTAACATAACTTAAAAACTACTTGTTGGCGGCAGGGGGGGTAAGTAGGGGAGTACTTCTCCCCCATCCCCTTACCTTCTCCACCCCCACCCCACCCCCGATTCAGGCGACTCGATTCAAAAGTTTTACCATGAGTGGTGATTAAGATGAATGATAAATGATGTTCCCCAAACCCCTTGAGTCCTCAGTAAAGATGTGGGACTTTACTGAGGTCTCACCTCGGACCAATATTTGGTCCGAGAATAAGAGGGGTGAAGTATGTGTCAAAATCGTTTATTGACTCTTAGGGCTAGAAAGAGTTGTATGAAGATTACCGCCCGTACAAGAAGTCCTCACGTCCTCAGTCATCCTAACGCAATGGTCATTTTTTTTATTTAATGGGCGATTTTCTGACAGCCCCAATTAAAAAATAAAAATAAGTTCAAAAATATTCGATGGATAGCGTTTTATGAAAGCCGACCCGTTCCTACCTAAGGGCTGTAATAAATTCTACACTTTTGCTTGTCTATCAAAAAAATAAAAACATAGTAGGTACTTACAAATTTTTATTCAGGATCTCCAGGACCTATTTATATTTTGGAATGGAATAAATATTACGTAGCCATACACGTGTTCTTCATGGACCCGCCTTTTACTAAGCGCCATACTAATATATGCTAAGCGCCATCTATGAAGTCATTTACGAACCAATTTCTTTTTTTTTTATCTCGGAAAATCGCCCATTGTTCCGTGATGGAACAGGCTAAGGTCAGAGACCATACTGCCTAGTCATTAGTATTTTATTTCTTTTTTCCCTAGATGATAATGAGTGGTGATTAAAATGATGAATGATAAATGATATTCCCCCAAACCCCTTAAGTCCTCAGTAAAGATGTGGAACTTTACTGAGCGGACTTCTTGAGAGAATTTGAAAAGTGATGTTGCACTGTTTTGTGTCATTTGCCAACACTCATGCACGTTCACAAACACTTAACGGTTAATAATAATCCACTATTATTTCACATTAATTTTCGAAAAAACACAAATTTTAGAAAATAAAACAAAACTGAAGACATGACGCTTCACTTTCCCGCCAAGAAATCGGTCATTAGTACCCTCATTATCATTGCCATGAAATTAAGTCATTGAGAAAACTGGAGGCCTATCCTCCCCATACCTACTTGAAGCAATGCATTCTATCTCACTCCATACCATAGCATAAAATATAGTACAACATAAATTAAAGATTCGCTAAAAAATTCGATTCTAAAATTCGCTGCAACTGAATAATGCGTTCGCGAAATTGATTGATATAAAAATCGTGCCACCCGTTTTCTTTCATCAGTACCACATAAAAGGTCATTGATGAGTACCTACTTCAGGAAGATTTAAAGTACGGCTGTGTAGTTAAGATCCCTTGTTATTCCGAAATGTCATGAATTGACAGATTAAGAAAAACCATTAAGAAAACAATCCAACGTTGCCGTTTCGGGTAATTTTACCCGATTTCGGGTAATTTAGGCTTCGAGCGGGTAATCTCCGGGTAACGTTTAGTGGCGGGTAATTTTATTTTGGGTAGCTTTGCTACTAAAACGTTACCTACACGTTTACAAAATATTAATTTACTAAACTTATTTGACTTGGCTTTATGGGCTATATGTTCCCTTTACCAACCTAATCAGAAAATAAGTGTCTGTATCATTCAATGATTTTCTGTCACGTGGATGAATAGAAATAATGATATCCATTCAATTCAATAGGCTTGTGTCCCAAGAGTCTGGCTATCAAAAGTAGTCCCTAGACATTTAAGCAAAGGAGACCCGGCGTTTTATGCTTAAGTTGGATACCTTTTTAATTTTTTAATCTGTTATTCATTATTTAACTGGCAGTATCTGTCAACAAATGACAGTTGTTGACAAATGACAGCCGCTAGCTGTCAAATCAAACATGACGTGACTGCATTGTTGACATTTCCCTTTTTTAAAAGCAAGAGAATTAAGGTTTATGCAGATACGTTAGACACTTTTAAAGTAAAATGTCTGTTTTTTGAAGACTTAGTGTTTCCATATTAAAAATTATGAATAATTAAATAACTCTTATCCCCGATTCGATAAAAATAAGTCAAAACTTGGTTTAGGTAGCAAATAATTTTAGCTTTACTTTATGACCAAATTCTATTGTATACAAATTAAGCATTTTTTCTATGGAAAGTGCCGGTTCTCCTTTTTACGTGGTAATGCTAAATACAAATGTCAACATCAATTTCCCAAGTTGTCAGTTGGTCGTCAATAGTTTTACGTGATCTTGTTTTAACGTTTACGGGTGTAAAAATGAATAAAACTATTAAAAGTGGAGTGCAGAAGATGTTGTTTTGTATGACTTCAAAGTTTCAAGAAAAACAACAGGAGAAAGACGCCATATTCAATCAAAAACAAGATTGTTTACGTGTGGTGTTAGATTTCTTAGGTAGTATGACGTAATTCTTTTGATACTTGGATTTTATTAAAATTTTGACTACAGTGAATAAAAAAAAATATTATGGAAGATTGTTTTTTTGTTTTACTGTTCTTACTTAATTCCTACGTATAAGATAACAGGCGTTAGATTCAACTTAATGTAAGTAAATGATAATAATTTAAAAAAGTAGTTTTCATCTCATTTTCGCACCTGTGCTCTGGCCGATTAAAGTATACCGGGGATTCGCCCCAGCTTCGCACGGACGCAATCTCTGATCATCCCGTCTTAATTTTTTTTCAACAAATTTTGTTTTTACAAATTACGAACACAGCAAAACGAACATTATTAATGCGACAATAATTGAATTTTTATTGCGTCTTAACCTATAACAGATATGAGCTCGCAACTTTTTAAAATTGAAATTGATTTAATTTTGAATTCATATAATAAAAATAATAGTATCAACTTCGTTTATTCAGTGTATAGCCAGTATTACCAGCAGCAGATTTTTTGAAATTGCCGCCGTTTCTCAGAGACAGCTTTCATTAGCCAGACTCTAAATCCGGTGGATTGGCGTCAAGTAATATAGAAACAAAATGTCTAAAATATTCATTAAGGACCTATAAAAAATTGGGATTATTAATATTTTTAAAGAAAAAAATCGACAATAATACGCGTTCAGTCATAAAACGTTGACGTCACGCCGTGCTAAATCATTTTATTGTTGTGACATATCTATAGATTAAGCCTCGAACGAAATACGAAACATCATGCGTCATTCACTCAATATGGTGGTCATAAGTGTTTTGCGGTAAATTTAAATCGGAATATAAAAACGCAAAATAAATATTGTAAATGATAGATTTTTTGAAAAATAATGTATTTTTATTATAAAATAGGTAAAAGGTATCGTTTTAATATGATTTTGAAATTTAGTCAACTAGCCTGTTGTTCCTTTATTTGATGCGCGCCCGAGTGCCCGATAATCTTCATTCTGTTTGTTCTGAAAAAAGTTTTACGTGACAACGACTTTGAGTGGTAAAATAATTTTAATGTGAATATTCATTCGTATAGTAGGAAGAAGGATGAAATAATAGTAACAATTTAAAACATTTATTTAAACAAAGAATTATATTTAAAACATAGTTGAGTGGGAGAGAGACGCAAGGCATTCGGCGGGCCTCTCTCTCGTTCGGTGACTCATCGTAACGTTACCGAGCGTTACACTTTTTCATAAGTGACTCCCAGCCGCAACCTAATTTAAGACGTTGTCACGTCAAAAGGTAGCTACCTACTGAAGATTGTTTCAGCAAAATTATGTACTTACTTATTATTTTATTTTTCTTTTTGTATGTACATTTTAATTGATTATAAATCATACGAAAAAATACATAAAAAATTCCAAAAAATTAATTATTTTTTTCTCAGCTTACCTACCCATATCTGGAAGATATAAATCGGTTGAGATTTTCAACTTGAAAACATTTCAAAATGATCAATTAGTATTAATAATTTCTGTTAATTTCATAAACGTACCGAATGCCAAAATAAACGGTACCTTTTTTATAAAAAAAAATACTAAACGGGTAAATTCGGGTAATTTTATGATCTGTTTCGGACTTTTTCTTGAGTGACTTGCGGCAACACTGAAACAATCTGTCTGCGTTAATCTTTCTTTCTTCAACACGTGTTTACAAAATAAATTGCTATTCTCTCTCTTCTTTGTTTAATTGTTAAAGCAAAATGAAAATAAAAAAGCAACACCGTAAAAAGAAATATTTGCACCACCTTAACCGGAAACGAATGAATAAAAATCATAGCAGCACTGGCACTGTACTATGGTAAGATTTACAAGAATGAATTAATGATCACAATAAAACCTGAAAGTAACTTAAAACAGGCTTTTTATTTTACCGATTCTGACGTCGCGCCATCTCTGAGGTCCCAATTGGGTCTCGGGTTAAATTCACAGACTGGTCAATTTAGAAAAAATAGTTTTTTATATTGATTTCGGGTCTGGGTGTTTTTCTATCTTTAAGTATATTTATCCGTTATCTAGTTTAACCATTTTAACGAGTTGCAAAAGAAGCTTAAGTTTTTTTATTATTTATTTATTTGGTTTAGGTACACATACAGGTTACAGTCATATAATACTACATACTTGGCATTTCAGATTGAGTTAAACAATAACCTAACAAATAGTGTACACATCGTGTGTATTGATAATATTACAGCAAATACAAAACAAAAGCAAATTATAAACTGAAAAAGTGTAAAAATTACCACAAGCAGAATTCGTTCTTGACAAAATTTGCATTTAAATTGTTTAAACAATAACATTAAACATAAAAGTGAGAAATTCTTAAAATATCTATGAAAATTTATAGAAAACAGTGTGAAGCGCTGAATAAATAGAGTGACTCAGAATCATTAATATTATTATAAATCTGCCCATTTGGATATTTAAACAGCTAGGAACAACACTCTGACTAAACAGATTATTAGTTAGTTATGTATTTTTATTTATAAAAGCATGTCTTTCTTTTATAGCAAAGTTATTAAAGATGAATGGGATCTCAAAAAATCAACTCTACGTAATTTGAAAGAAATGGGTTTAGCAAATGATCCCAACAAAGTCATAAAAATTCCTAATTTCAAACAAGACCAACTTAGGAAAGCTAGAAAAATTATCAAAGAAGAAGAATCAGAACCAGAAGATATTGTTATTGAACCTCCACCTAAATTAGAAGTTATGGAAAAGTTAGAAAAAGAAGCTAAGGCACCTAGAGAAAGAAAGTTTATGTAAGTGTCTAAAACCATTATTTAAAAAAATTATAATAGGTACAATAAACACACAAGTCTTTATGACAACCTCTGTGAGTGGTTAGCATGCCGGTTCTGGGGTCATGCCATCTTCAAGGTCCCAGGTTCAAATCCCTGTTTGGTCAATATAATTGTGGAAAAAAAACTGTTGTGATAAATTTATTTTAGGTCTGGGTGTTTACTTTGTTTATGTAAGTATGTTTATCTAGCTAGTTAACCGTTAGGGCGCCACGCCATAAACGCATTCCTGTGTCCTGCACGCCAGAGCATAAAATAGACAAAAATACCTATGAAAAATATAGTGCTGCCAAGAGTTGATATATTGGTAACACACGGCAACCTGTTTTTGTTGTTTTTATAAGCAATAAATGACTACTTATAATCTGGGATGTTTAATTTATTCTTGTGCCATCTTCCACTCTTTGTATATATGTACTTAGTACATAAATAAAAGCATAGCATTGAAAATAAAATGGTGGTAAACCACAGCACTATTCTCTATAGTGATGTGTTCATTGTCACGACTGGACGACAAAGGCGCGGCTGGCCATCCTATAATGCCTCTTCCATAGAGATGTACCCAAGTCGCACGTAATGTATCAATTTTGAAATCGATACCTAGAAAGACATCGATTAACCTTTTCACCGCCCAACTATACGTATTAATACTCTGTTGTATTTACTTATGTTACTATGTGCTTTGCTTATATTAAGTAAGTGCAGACGGCAACAGATTTTGTGAAAGGTTAAATCCTTATCTTTTAATTTCGTGTTAGTGCATCCGAATTCAGAACAGTAACGCTTTTGTTTCACCATCCTATGAACTATCCATTTGCGAAAATAAAGTTAACGTGAAACAAACTACTGCGTCGGTCGCTTTCTGCGTACTGCGTGCGTGACACTCGACTAAATTGTCTCCGCGCGCGGACCGAGAGTGTAGGTATATAAATCGACCGAATTCTGTAGTGACACGGGCCTGCTGATACGCTATTTTAGATCTTAAATACTTATCAATATATCGTTTTTAGTCTACTCACAATACTTTTCGGAACGAGCGTAATGCTAAAAGTTAGCAAGTCGATACCTACTTACCCGCTATTTTAGACCTTAATGTTTACTCACGGTTACTTACCTATTTTTTTTGAAGGATTGATTATGTTGAACTATGGTTTTAGAGATTTATTTCTGTAAAGAATATTACGCTATTATATTATAAGCTATATTATTATGTACTTGAACTATCGTTGAATTATAAAAATATACCAAACAAATTGAGAATTATCCGCTCGCGTGATCTCGAGATGATACCTAAACATCTTTATAGTGATTTCGTCCTTTTTTTCGCAACCATTACGAACTAAAATTGCGGCTCGCTTTAGAAAAACCTTTGTTATGATTTATAAGTTGATATTGGTTATTTTAAACTCGAAAACAAAAACTTTAAAAATGTAGGTAATTAGCGGAGTGTAATACGTAATTTAGAAACACACTATCTCGATGCACATTAGCACGACAAATTGCGACCAACCAAATCTCGATGCACGAAATCGTGACAAACCAAATCTCGATGCCATCTATCTAAACATGATTATATCTATCTATATAAGCAAAACTGAGAAGGTACCTACTTGATATTAACCATGGGATATAAAAAACATACATAGAAAGTGTCAATTTTTACCGGTGCAAAACAGTACAAAAATATTTTTATAAATAAAAACAAACATATTTTAGTAAACAATATAATATAATATATATTATATTTTAATATAATATTATTGTGATTCATTTTTTATTTATTATTAAATTACAAAGCTCACTTTCTAGTTAGCTTTGTAATTAAACTACAATTAAATTATATCACCGTGCACACGTGTTGTATGCATATGATCCATAGTAGATGACGGTACCTACCGCTACCCTAAGTAAAAATAAAATTAATCTACCCGCAATAGTTATGTTGCCGCAAAATAGCTAATGCCATATAAAGACTCGATGACGCAGTGGATGACGTTCTGTTTACAGTCACAAAAGTCAAGCAAATACGCGCAGGTCGTGTAATTGATGGGTGACCAGTCAGCGACCTCGGCGAACATTGCTTAACTTTCGCGATCGAAAACCTCGAGATTTTATGAACCTACGGTCACCCATCCCTTTGGCGACCTCGGCGAACATGGCTTAACTTTCGCGATCGAAAACCTCGAGATTTTATGAACTTACGGTCACCCATCCCCTTGACGACCTCGGCGAACATTGCTTAACTTTCGCGATCGAAAACCTCGTGATTTTATGAACCTACGGTCACCCATTCTCTTGGCGACCTCGGCGAACTTTACTTAACTTTCGCGATCGAAAACCTCGTGATTTTATGAACCTACGGTCACCCGTCCTCTTGGCGACCTCGGCGAACATTACTTAACTTTCACGATCGAAAACTCGAGATTTCTACGAGTGATATATAGTGTAAAAATAGATAAAAATTGTATAAGCATCTTTCATTTATTCGCATAAACCGATTACAAACAAATTTTTTTATGTTGTGTCGCGATTTCGTGCGTCAATATTACGTATTACACTCTAATTAGCGAAATAACCTAGGCTTACAAGAGTTGCAAGGAGTTATTTTGTTTCGAATATTAATTATAATTACTTACATTACATTACATACAATTAAACAAAATGTAATAAAACAATTGTTAACATAAATAATAATATATTTAAAGTCTAGTATAATATAGGTATAATAACAGAAATAAAGTTTAATTTATTAACCTTTTGAGCGCTAAAGTCGTCTATATATGACCAGCACTTGCGGGCCCTGTGCGCCAACGACATCTATAGTTGACAAAAAAGCCGGGTTTTTTGTCAACTATAGGTTAATAAATTAAACTTTATTTCTGTTATTATACTTATACTATACTAGACTTTACATATATTATTATTTATGTTAACAATTGTTTTATTACATTTTGTTTAATTGTATGTAATGTAAGTAATTATAATTAATATTCGAAACAAAATAACTCCTTGCAACTCTTGTAAGCCTAGGTTATTTCGCTAATTAGAGTGTAATACGTAATATCGACGCACGAAATCGCGACACAACATAGGAATTTTGTTTGTAATCGTTTTATGCGAATAAATGGAAGATGCTTATACAATTTTTATCTATTTTTACACTATACATCACTCGTCTCGTAGGTACATAGAAATCTCGACTTTTCGATCGTGAAAGTTAAGTAATGTTCGCCGAGGTCGCCAAGAGGATGGGTGACCGTAGGTTCATAAAATCACGAGGTTTTCGATCGCGAAAGTTAAGCAATGTCCGCCGAGGTCGGAAAAAGGATGGGTGACCGTAGGTTCATAAAATTACGAGGTTTTCGATCGCGAAAGTTAAGCATTGTTCGCCGAGGTCGTCAAGGGGATGGGTGACCGTAAGTTCATAAAATCTCGAGGTTTTCGATCGCGATAGTTAAGCAATGTTCGCCGAGGTCGCCAAAGGGATGGGTGACCGTAGGTTCATAAAATCTCGAGGTTTTCGATCGCGAAAGTTAAGCCATGTTCGCCGAGGTCGCCAAAGGGATGGGTGACCGTAGGTTCATAAAATCTCGAGGTTTTCGATCGCGAAAGTTAAGCAATGTTCGCCGAGGTCGCTGACTAGTCACCCATCAATAACTCGACCTCCGCAAATTTGCTTAACTTTTGTGACTGTAAACAGAACGTCATCCACTGCGTCATCGAGTCTCTTTATGGCATTAGCTATTTTGCGGCAACATAACTATTGCGGGTAGATTAATTTTATTTTTACTTAGGGTAGCGGTAGGTACCGTCATCTATTATGGATCATATGCATACAACAGTGCACGGTGATATAATTTAATTGTAGTTTAATTACAAAGCTAACTAGAAAGTTAGCTTTGTAATTTAATAATAAATAAAAAATGAATCACAATAATATTATATTAATATTTTATATTATATTGTTTACTAAAATATGTTTGTTTTTATTTATAAAAATATTTTTGTACTGTTTTGCACCGGTAAAAATTGACACTTTCTATGTATGTTTTTATATCCCTTGGTTAATACCAAGTAGGTACCTTCTCAGTTTTGTGTATATAGATAGATATCATCATGTTTAGATAGATGTCATCGAGATTTGGTTTGTCGCGATTTCGTACATTGAGATTTGGTTTGTCGCAATTTGTCGCGCTAATGTGCATCGAGATAGTGTGTTTCTAAATTACGTATTACACTCCGCTAATTACCTACATTTTTAAAGTTTTTGTTTTAGAGTTTAAAATAACCAATATTAACTTAAAAATCATAACAAAGGTTTTTCTAAGGCGAGCCGCAATTTTTGTTCGTAACGGTTGCGAAAAAAAGGACGAAATCACTATAAAGATGTTTAGGTATCATCTGGAGATCACGCGAGCGGATAATTCTCAATGTGTTTAGTAAATTTGTAACCTTTCACAAAATCGGTTGCCGTCTGCACTTACTTAATATAAGCAAAGCACATAGTAAGACATGTAACATAAGTAAATACAACAGAGTATTAATACGTATAGTTGGGCGGTGAAAAGGTTAATCGATGTCTTTCTAGGTATCGATTTCGAAATTGATACATTACGTGCGACTCGGGTACATCTCTATGGAAGAGGCATTAAAGGATGGCCAGCTGCGCCGTTGTCGTCCAGTCGTGACAATGAAGACATCACTATAAAGAATAGTGCTGTGGTTTACTACCATTTTATTTTCAATGCTATGCTTTTATTTATGTACTAAGTACATATATACAAAAAGTGGAAGATGGCACATGTATAAATTAAACATCCCAGATTATAAGTAGTCATTTATTGCATATAAAAACAACAAAAATAGGTCGCCGTGTGTTACCAATTTATCGACTCTTGGTAGCACTATATTTTTCGTAGGTATTTTTGTCTATTTTATGCTCTGGCGTGCAGGACACAGGAATGCGTTTATGGCGTGGCGCCCAAAAGGGTAAGAATTTGCATACACTTACTTACCTCTTAATCTCAATAATTGAATCAGATTCCGAAAATTCGTCGTCATCATCGACGCCTTCCAAAATGCGAAGAAGTTCAATTGAATCGCTCATGTTGCACTGCACTACGTTCCTCACTATGCGCTTATGACGTCATCAGGCTATCGTCTATCCGTGACCACGGCGCCCAGAGAACTGATTATTGATGACGCGGTAGGGATGCGCCAGAGTTG
Organism: Scoparia ambigualis; assembly: GCA_963921215.1. Taxonomy (NCBI): domain Eukaryota; kingdom Metazoa; phylum Arthropoda; class Insecta; order Lepidoptera; family Crambidae; genus Scoparia; species Scoparia ambigualis. The sequence continues at coordinate 21,720,631 of OY992522.1, read as the reverse complement.
CCATATTGGATTTATTAGGTGAAGTTGATTTGACGATTCTTTATTCATGTAGCTGAGCCATGGTACGCTATGGTAGTGTTAATTTTCATACATTTGTTTTTATTAAAATAGCAATAATAATAAAATAAAATAACACGTTTTAGTTGAATTTTGAATAGGTAATTAACGATAAAACTACCTTCCGCAGTACAGCACTAGCGGTCAAGACTAGACGACTTTGGCGTGTTGGACATAGTATTTGATTAGATAAAAATCCATGTTTTATAGTTCAATATTTCTCAGTTCTTATGGCTATAAGAGACTTGTTTTTATACTCATATGTTGCAGGGATATTCTTTATTGCCGAATGTAGAAAAAAAAATACCAGTAATAGTTTTTCAACACATTTATTTAATATTTTTGTAAGCCGGGTTTTTTGTCAACTATAGAGGTCGTTGGCGCACAGGGCCCGCAAGTGCTGGTCATATATAGACGACTTTGGCGCTCAAAAGGTTAAACCCTTTAAAGGTTGATTTACACATATAAGTGAAGACACAGTCCTGTCACCGTGTCTGCTCAGTTCAGTATCAGTGCTTCAGTGTTGCGTCAGTGATTCAATTCACACATGACACATATCAGTGAAGTCACAGTTCTGTCACCGTGTCTACTCAGTTCAGTATCAGTGCTTCAGTGTTGCGTCAGTGATTCAGGTAAAACTTTTGAATCGAGTCGCCTGAATCGGGGGTGGGTTGGGGGTAGAGAAGGTAGGGGGAGGGGGGAGGAGTAGCCCCCCACTTACCCCCCCTGCCGCCAACAAGTAGTTTTTAAGTTAAGTTAATTTTTGTATTTTGAGGTTATGTATCCTAGTAAAATTTTTGAATCGAGTCTCCATAACTGGTGGGGGAAGGGGACAGGAGGATAAGGAGTGCCCCCCCCCCACTTACCCCTCCTGCCGCAGACAAGTAATTTATAAGTTATGTAAATATTTTTAAATATGGAAATTTACAAAAATGTCGTTTCTGGCGCTTCGCCGGCCGCTCCCGCGGCACGCTTGCTTCGCTCGCTCGGCTCGCGCGTTTTTGATCAACAAACTAACCTAACCTAATTAACTCTTGAGACTTTTTTCATGGCGGGCCCACCTCGCCCCTCTAGCGGGGGGGGGACTGCGACCCCCCCGTCTCCGTCCCCCCGGTTTAAGAGGTCTATTACATCTCGACTGTGATTTTTGCAAAAAATGGTCAATTTTGGCGTTCTCGATCTCAGAAACAAAAATACACTAAGAGTTTTGGCTCATTGAATAGTGTAGAATAGCTATTGGCATAGTGCGTAGCGGCCTCGCTTTTTGTAAATTTTAATTTTGCTTAACTTTTTAATATAACCCAAAATTGCAGAGAGAGTTTTTCATAAAATGCGCGAAGGCACTTTTTTGAGCTCCTAGATTGAATTACTGTTCTAAACAAATGAAATAAAAAAATAGAATGTTATAAATAGTCGTATTAGTGCATAGCGGCCTCAGAATTTTTAGATATCATTGATTTTACATATAAAATAAATCTTATTCTCAACCAAGAAACTTCGAAAATCGCTTTAAGTTAGATAGATATCTGTGAATTTCTCCTATCTACGATAATATTATTGAGCAAAATCTATACCAAAATAATTGTTACTTCATGAGGAATAAATATTTTATAATGAATTTATTATCCTATTTCGATAAAAACGATAAATACAACTGCAAAATTACTACAAAATGCGATGCGCCGCAGAGTGGAGATTTATAATATTATGCATGAATTTATTATCCTATTTCGATAAAAACTATAAATACAACTGCAAAATTACCATAGAATACATAAAAATTACTACAAAATGCAAAAATTGGCCTTTTAAAATCTCTCTTAGTTTTAGTTTGTGTATAGCGTTGCATGTTATGAATACTTTTTGTTTCTCAGGTTACCGAAAGGCCAAGTGGAATTCATAACGTATCTATTGGATAAATATGGACACGATTATAAAGCCATGGTTAGAGATAAGAAGAATTATTATCAAGAAACATGGAAACAATTACGTGCTAAAATAAAAACTTTTATGGGCATTCCAAAACAGTATGGAGAATACTTGAGCTCTAGAGGACTTATAGACAAAGAAGACAGTGAAAATGAATTGAAAAAACAAGCAAAGGCACTTGTTATGGATAATAGTGATTAAATACTTAAGTTATTTCATTGTTTTATATAAACAGAAAAAAGCCACTTGTAAATAAATTTTTATTCTCACCTAGGTACCTGACAATTTTTTTTGGGAAGTGATTCCATCCATCGCAGCCTCTATTGGGTCCGCCTTCAGACATAGGCCTCCTCTCCATTCCTCCATGCCTGACGATCCATTGCCGTCTGCATCCAGTCTTGGCCGGCTTGTTGGCAGATGTCGTCCTTCCATCTCATGGGTGGTCTGCCTCTACTACGTACTACTAGTATTGGCACGGGATCTCCATTCCAAAGTTCGTCTTGCCCAGCGACCGTACTCCATCCTGGCAATGTGTCCTGCCCATCTCCACTTCCTGCCTTCGATCTCTTCTACCACATCTCCAACTCTGGTAACTTTTCTGATCCACTCGTTCTTTTTTCGGTGCATTAAAGTAATCCCGAGCATTGCCCGTTCCATTGCTCTCTGCGGAGTTTCTCAGCCGACTTTTTTGTTAAAGTGGTGGTTTCCATTCCATAGGTAAAGACAGGCAGGACGCACTGGTTAAATACCTTGGTTTTGAGACGTTGGTGTATGTTTTTCGATCGGAGAACCGCTCCGTTTGCGCCGAAGGCAGCCCAAGCTTGCGCTATCCGTCGATCCACCTCGGCAGTCTGATCCTCCGAACCAAGCGTGATTTTATGCCCCAGATATACGTAATGGTCGACGACGTCTACAGGTAAAATATAGTCACGGGCACCCGGTCATGATTTTAGTTTTAGTGACATTCATTTTTAAGCCTATCGTTTGTGATTCACGCTGCAGATCTTCGATCATGATCAACATGTCGCCAACATCATCCGCAATCAGTGCAATGTTGTCCGCGAAACGCAAGTGATTAAGCCTTTCTCCGTCGACACTCAAGCCCTTTCCGGTCCAGTCTAGTTCCCGAAAGATGTTTTCTAGGGCGGCATTGAACAACTTTGGTGATAAGGTGTCACCTTGACGTACGCCCCTCTCGAGTTTAAACGGCTTAGTTAGTTTATGAAGATTGACAGAGGACGTCCCATACTTCTGAAAGTGCTTAATAAGCTGTATTCTCTATAGTCTTAATATATCTTCCATCAACTTTGCAATCTTCATCATCTTCATCTATTCAGTATGACTCTGGTAAACAGTTTGAATATATGTGAGAGGAGGCTTATCGGGCGGTAGTTGTCCAGTTTTCGAGTATCCCCTTTCTTGTGAAGCAGAACAATCACTGCGTTATGCCATTCGCTAGGTACTCTTCCATTAAGAATGCAGTTTGTGAACAGAAGAGCTATAGCATTCCAGAGCGCTGTTGATCCCAGTTTAAGAATTTCGGGTATTATGTTATCTTGGCCCGGTGATTTTCTGTTGTTCACTTGGCTTAACGCGAACTGCATCTCATCTAAGGTTACATCTGGGATTTCTTCAGAGCCAACATTAGAGACGGTGGGTCTACCTGCTTGCTCACCGGCCGATGTGCGGGCTTATTTAATAACAACAAATGTGTGTTACATTAAAGTTTCAAAGAGACAAATAAACTTTTTTAAACTTAATGCTGTTTTTCTTCATAACATGCTTAGGTATAAAATAATGTAAAACATCTTAGATAGTTTCACCACCCTGTACATTGCTGCCGCTTTCAATTTCAAAAAGTATTATCTAGAATACGTTGCCGTTTAAATTTGAGCCTTTTTGTTTAGGTGGTAAAGTTGCTATTATCATAAAATATTTTGTTGTTTATGCGTTTCGCTGTGCACTACTAAAAGCGGTCGAACTTAACAATAGATAACAATACCATTCATCGGCATCGAGCTATTATTACTACGTATAGAGAAGACACCGCTCACCACCTGCTATGTTCCGTTCAAGTGCGGCCTGCCGGCCGCACTTTCGCTGCAAACGCCTCAGTGATTGCGCGTGATTCGAGCGATATAAGCTCTTAAATGGATTCCGACATTTTGCAAATTTTCTACTATACATATACATATTTCGTTTTCATTGAGATTTCAAATATGAGGATTACAGCTTGAAGCACACCTTATTTTCCAATGAATGGTATTGTTATCTATTGTTAAGTTCGACCGCTTTTAGTAGTGCACAACGAAATGAGTGACACTGACTGAGTGGTAGAGCCACGCTGCGTTGCAGCACGCATTGGGCCGGCTCGCCCGGCGTAATACCACCCTCACACTAATACGGCGTGAAATAAAAGCACTTGGTGCTGTTGTGATTCGTCCGGCCAGTGAGGGTTCCGGGGGCCTTTACCCCCCCCCCCCCCCTACAATTCCTATTCCTTCCTAAAACCTATTCCCTCCGTAAAAAAAATGTACATAAATGTTTGTTTTTTTTGTTTAATTATAACAGCTGCCATGGAAAACGCCTAATTGGAAGTAATGTTATATATTAAGCGGAATATTTCACAATCATATCAAATGAAGTTACAAATTTTGAACACGACTGTACATCCATAGAAATGTAGGGAAAGATAAAACTTTTTATTTTGAAATTAAATCAGCTCAAAATTATCACTTTATACGACTATTTCATGACTATTTTTTGGTACAAATTTTAAACCGAAAATCGTAGGCGTTACGGAGAAATTTATAGTTTTCAAATGTTCAAGCCATAATCCTCACCTACCACCTTTATATCTCTGAAATCTTTTAAGGACTATTTCTGAGATTTGGCATGTCGTTGCGACTATTTCATGACTATTTATTTGAACCTAAACCAATCCGAAAGATTTTACCGTTTGCTTGCACCAGAAATGAGGATTACAGCTTGACGTTCAAGCCATAATCCTCACTAACCTATGGCTATAACGCCGAAACTATAATGCGACTATTTTTTTTACATGTACGACTATTTTCGACTATTTCATGACTATTTTTTAGCGTTGTCAAAATTCGTTTTCATTAAGATTTCAAATATGAGGATTACAGCTTGAAGCACACAAGGGTAATGCGTTAACAGCGGCAAAATCTAGAGTTCTTGTTCGTGGACGAGATATCTTTGATGGTTCCCTTTGGTAACCCTTTGGCGGTATAAACGTTATGCTCTTGTGCGACCTCGTGCAGCTTCCGCCAGGAAGTTAGTATTAGTATTTGTTAACAAGAAAGTCTTTGCTGTTCTAGAGCCCCACGCTTTTACAATCAAATATTATAATTAAAAGCACATAGTTCACACTTCAGCCCAGAAATAGAGACAACTTGAACGATCCATAATTTATTTTTTGTGTTAACGTGCATTTATAAAATCGTGTTTTCTAGTGTTTTTTAAACTATTAATTTATTTTATACTTTTTGGTCTAACCTTGAAACCTGATCGTGTTCAAAGTCCATTACGTGGCCTTTCTCACAAGTGCAAACACCAGTGCCTATCTTCCGGCTTCATCATCAGACCTTGAAACCTAATCGTGGTCAAAGTTCATTACAAGACTTTTCTAAGAAATCCAAAGCAGTTATGATACGATTTTCCATCATGAAGTTCCAGTTCATATCTTCCGGCTCCATCATCAGATCAGTTCGACAGTACCATATTATTGTATTGTCATCAGAACTATATACAGCTGCCAATTTTCATTACGCTACGACCCTTGGAAGATGGTTAAATTAGTTACCTAGATTCCATTACATAGTTTGTTACATACGGGTCGACCTAATAAAAGCGTGATAAAAATGAACTTTATTTTACATAAATCAACAACTTTTTTGAGATATTTTATATATTTTATGGTAAAATTAGTAATCATTTGAGTCTATGGACAACACAGATCACGCCCACACAGTCCACGCTTCAGCAAAGAAACCACTGCCTAGTCTGCACATGTGCTCAGGTGGTGAGTCTTTATAGCCCATTAGTCGCTTTTACGACACACAAGGGAAGAGGGGTTGGTAGTATTATTTTGATGAGCCCATCGCCGCTCTATGCTGTTGGATGAATGTGCTGTCTTTAGTCCGTTAGTCGCCTTTTACGACACCCAAGGGAAGAAAGGGGTTGGTACTATTATTTTGATGAGCCCATCGCCGCTCTATGCTGTAAGATGTATGTGCAGTCTTTAGTCCGTTAGTCGCCTTTTAAGACACCCAAGGGAAGAGAAAATACACCAATAATTCATATTGTATTAGATTGTTTTATTTTCTCATTTTCTCGCATTCGTAGTGAAAAGCAGAGTGTAACACACGGTTCTATTTACTCCCTCGCTAAAGCTCGGGAGTAAAACTACCTCGTATATAATCGGTCATTTTAGCCCCTTGTATAACAATCTACTATTCATTCCTCATACTCGAAAGGTAGGTCTGCTGAAGTTGCCTGAAGAGCGGGTGGAAAATAGAACTTTTCCACCCTAGGGAGAATCGTTTTTCTGACAGGTACTATCATGTGTAGTTGTGACTTATTATTAAAATAATACTAACAACCCATCTCTTCCCTTGGGTGTCGTAAAAGGCGACTAACGACTGCACATACATCCAACGGCATAGAGCGGCAATAGGCTTATGGCAGAACGCCGGGGAGCAGATTAAAAGCCACAGCACTGTTTGTACAATGTATATTAATTGGTAAAAGATATAACAAGGCACGCAGAGATTAGTAGGGCGTCTTCTCAGATCTTGTCTCCGTCAGAGTGACATCGCTCTATGCCGCGCCGAGAGTAGAGACGGGCGCGTGCAATAGAAATGTGCTCGCCACAGTACCCCCCGCGGAGAATCAACGTTCTGGAATCTGAAAGAAATTCGTAAATTTTACGCGACGGCCAGAACGCGTATACTGCGCATCATCAGCTTTCTGAATGCGACTTGGTGTCGCCTCCTGCTTATTTTCTGCCAGTAAATATGCTGGCTTAACTCTGTCCATTGAAACAGTAACAGGTCCTCTGGCTGCATCAATAGTGACTGTTTTCTTTGATCTTTTAATGACCTTGTGTGGACCACTGTACGGAGCTTCCAGAGCACCTCGTAAAGCATCTTTCCGCAAAAATATGTGTGTAGCTGTTTCAAGATCTTTGTGAACGAACACAGATGCAGGTGAGTGTCGTGATGCTTGCTGTGGTCTCAGCAGTGACATATTATGCTTGATTTGGGATACGAAATCAATTGGTTTCAGTGTGTTAGCGGGAGTGGATTGCAGAAACTCACCAGGTATTCGTAAGGGCTCACCGTACACCATCTCTGCCACGGAGCAATGCAAATCCTCTTTCCAGGCTGTCCGTACGCCGAGAAGAACTACTGGCGGAATATCTGTCCAGTTCTGCCCGCCGTGGGCCATGATTGCTGCCTTCAGCGTGCGGTGGAATCTTTCGACCATCCCGTTGGCAGCCGGGTGATATGCAGTGGTGTGACATAGCTGGATTCCGCATAATTCTGTAAGAGCTTTGAAAAGGTGAGATGTGAATTGACGACCTCTGTCAGTTGTCATAGTTTGTGGACAGCCAAAACGTGAAATCCACGTCCCATAGAAAGCTTTTGCCACAGTTTCAGCGGTTATGTCTTGCAACGGCTGTACCTCTGGCCATCTTGTGTATCGGTCGATAGCTGTAAGACAGTATTTGAAATCGTGAGAAGGTGGAAGCGGGCCGACTAAATCAATATGTACGTGACTGAATCTTGATTGAGGCAGTTGAAAATTGCCCAGCGGCGCTGAGGTATGGCGATGTATTTTTGACTTTTGGCAAGCTTCGCAACATTGTACCCAAGCGTGGCAATCTTTTCGAACTGAGGGCCAAATGAATCTGTCTGTCACCAATTTTGTAGTCGACTTCGTTCCAGGATGGCTCATTGAGTGAACTGAGTTGAAAATCTGACGACGCAACTCCTTTGTAACGAAAGGACGAGGCCTCGACAGAGAGACATCGCAGTAGATTGCGATGTTCGAACCCGGGACAGGTACTTTTTCCAGCTTCAATGAGGTTGAATTGTTGCAGAGGAGTTCCTGAAGTTCAGTGTCATGCGTCTGAGAACAAGCCAGCTGTGCTAGGGTTGGTGGTGCTGCCACGGCTTCAATTCGCGTCAGCGCGTCAGCAGGTATGTTGTCTTTACCTGAAATGTGCCTTATGTCTGTGGTAAATTGCGACACAAAATCAAGATTGTTAAACTGCCTAGGTGAGCACTTCTGTTTATTTTGTTTAAAGGCGAAAGTGATTGGTTTATGATCCGTATATATGACAAAGTGTCTACCTTCAATCATAAAGCGGAAATGTTTAACGCTTTCGTATATGGCAAGCAGCTCACGATCAGAGGCACTATAAAGTTGTTGGGATTTGGTCAGCTTTTTAGAAAAGAAAGCAAGCGGCTGCCACTCACCTTCCACCAACTGTTGCAGCACCCCGCCCAATGACAAATTCGAAGCGTCGGTCACAAGGGCTAGAGGTGCGTTCAGTACTGGGTGTGCAAGTAGCGTGCATTTAACTATGTTCGCCCTGCAGTTATTAAATGCGGCGATCAACTCGGACGTCCATTCAAGTGGTTGCGTACCTTTTAGTTTGGGTCCTGATAGCATTTCATGTAGTAGTGCTTGATCGGTAGCAGCATGTGGGATAAAACGCCTATAAAAATTAAGCATCCCCAAGAACCTGCGTAAGCCGTTGACGGTCTTTGGCGGAGGGTACTCTTGTATCGCCTTGACCTTGCCTTCTAATGGACGCGTACCATATTCTGTGATGTGAAATCCAAGGAAATCGATCTCACTTTGGCCGAACTCGCATTTACCTTCGTTGATATGAAGTCCATAGCCCTGCAAGCGCTTAAAAATGACTTCCAGGTGTTCCAGGTGTTCAGATTTACTTCTGGAATATATTAAAATATCATCTATATATGAAAAACAGCACTTATCCAGACCCCTCAGCACCTCATCGAGGAACCGCTGGAAAGTTTGAGCTGCATTCCTTAGGCCAAACGTCATGAATGGAAATTCTATCAATCCAAAAGGGGTTGTGATGGCGGTTTTTGATATATCAGCTGGAGCAACTGGAATTTGATGGTAAGCACTCTCCAGGTCAATTTTTGAAAATATGGTACACCCTGCTAGTCTATGCGCATAATCTTCTATGTGCCTGATAGGGTACCTGTCAGGTACGGTGCACGCATTGAGTGCGCGGTAGTCGCCGCAGGGCCTCCAGCCGTTCTTCTTCGGTGCCAGGTGTAACGCTGATGCCCACGGTGAATCTGAAGGGCGTGCTGTTCCACTGCGAATCATCTCCTCGAACTGCTCCTTAGCTATTTTGAGCCGATCAGGTGCCAAACGTCGTGGTCTACAAAATACAGGAGGTCCTGGTATTGTATTTATGTAATGCATAGTTGAATGTTTGACATTACGCATAACACCAGAAGGTCTAGACAGATCAGGATAACGAGAGAGCAAAACGTGAAATTCGGTTGTACCTGATATCGCTTTGATGCTTGTTTGGCTGCAAGTTTTGACAGTTCCAGGTGTCGTTAAGGTTGTTATACTGTCCACCAGGCGTCTGTTCTTGCAATCTACTAACAATCCAAAATACGCGATAAAGTCAGCTCCGATGATTGGTCTGTCCACGTTTGCGACCACGAAGTTCCAGGTAAAGTCCCGTCTCAAACCCAAATCCAGTTGCAAAGTCTTGGTACCGTAGGTCTTGATGACACTACCATTTGCAGCGGTAAGTTTGTAGTCGGTGGCTTGTCTAGGTTGACGAATAAATCGGCGAGGGAGTACACATAAATCGGAACCTGTATCTATTAAATATTGAACTTTTGTTTTTCTGTCCGTTATAAAAAGGCGACTGGTAGCACCTTGACAGTCGTCTGTCGCGCCTACGATCTGTCGCTGCTGTTTCCCAACTTGTAAGTACAAGGTGACGTGCACTTCTTCGCGTTATCTCCAAAATTATTATGATACCAACACAGTCCAGGAGTTTTGCTTCGGCTGCGACTCCGCGATCGGTATCTACCTCGGGACGAAGAGCGATCACAAGAACCTAAGTTGAGCTGCGAAACCTGCTGTCTTATTTCTTCTGGTATACGTGACGCAATCGTATTCTCAAAGCGCTTTAAAAACTCATCATAATTATTGCTTATGACAGCGCTTGTCGTAGCGACTTGCTGTAACGGTGTAGGTATCAGTGCGATTTCACAAATTTTGTCCGCTAGTTCTGCGATGTCCTCAAAAGTGCCGGATGTATTTGATGCAATAATTGCTTGCACATGTGGTGGCAATCTACTCGACCACAAACTGCGTAAAAATTCGTCTGTGACAGTATCCGCCGCTAGCGTTTTCAAATGACGTAAAAACTGTGACGGTTTTCTGTCACCTAATTCCTCGTGTGAAAGCAGCTGCGTAATTTGACGTTGACGAGAAATGCCTAATCTTTTAATTAACTCCTGTTTCAATTTTTCATATTTGTTGACCGCAGGAGGATTTTTGACTACATCTTTAATCTCGCGAATGTACCTCTGATCTAGTTGCGATATGATGTGGTAAAATTTTGTCGTATCTTCTTTGATACCCGATATTTGAAACTGTGCCTCTGTATGCACAAACCATATTTCTGGGTCTTCCGGCCAAAACGGTGGCAAGCGTACAGCTACACGACTCACCACGGCGCCCATCGCCGACATTTCTTTTTCAACAACGTCGTCGTCGTCCATTTTTTCTGCGCGTCCGTTCGACATAAAACGCGAACGCGGGGTCACCAATATGGCAGAACGCCGGGGAGCAGATTAAAAGCCACAGCACTGTTTGTACAATGTATATTAATTGGTAAAAGATATAACAAGGCACGCAGAGATTAGTAGGGCGTCTTCTCAGATCTTGTCTCCGTCAGAGTGGCATCGCTCTATGCCGCGCCGAGAGTAGAGACGGGCGCGTGCAATAGAAATGTGCTCGCCACAGGCTCATCAAAATAATACTACCAACCCCTCTTCCCTTGCGTGTCGTAAAAGCGACTAATGGGCTAAAGGCTCACCACCTGAGCACATGTGCAGTGCAGTGGCAGTGGTTTCTTTGCTGAAGCGTGGACTGTGTGGGCGGGTCTGTGTTGTCCATAGATTCATATGATTACTAATTTTACCATGAACTACCTATATAAATTATCGTGTACCTACGCCTGGCGTACTCACCATGGAATTCTGTTATTTCAAGAATGCCAAAAACTGCCCAAATAGTACCAAATAGTGCCCAAAGGAAATAAATAGTACCTTTATAGTTAAAAAGTTATAGACATAGTTTGGTGAGTACGCTAGGCGTAGGTTCTACGCCTAGCGTACTCACCTCGTTGCGCGAAAACAGAACGAGCAATGGCTCTCATTTCTATCTCAATAAATAGTACCCTCTAAGAGTGTAATTGTTATTTGACTTTTACACTAGAAAGTCATTAAATTTGATAGCAAACTTCTACATACATTGACATGAGGTACGGCGAACTCATAATAATTTTAATATTATTAAATTTCGTATTATGTACCTACTACATATTACCTTTAGTTTTGTTGAAATTAATAGGTGTATATACGTAACGAGGAACTTTAATATCAGTTATATAAGTGATTATAATTATTTTTCTTATAAATAAGAACCATGTTTTCCAAAATATTGACTATCGTATTTTTGCCGGATTTCATAAAGTAAAAGCACCTTCTATATAAGGAACTATTTGCCTTATGTCTGAAATTGCAAGCTCAATATTGTGCGAGAACAATCTGTTACTTTTGTTGATCATAGTGCAACTTATCGACGCGAGACAGCGATGCATCTTAGTATGAACAAGTTACAATAGATGGCGCTTATCACACTTCTTACTTTAGTTACTTACAAACTGACCTGAGGGCCTAGTCAATTGGCAAACAAATTAAACGCTACGAAATCTTCGCTACGATAAACCGAATGTATGGGATTGACATAAGCAAAAGTTACCTACGACGTAAAATTTACGCTAAAATAGACCTACTTGACAGTTTGACAAGCCAAGAATCGCTAATCTAGCGATCACTCAAACATTGAAGATAAAAATTCACACAAAATGGCGATTGTTTGATCAGCTGATGAAGGAATAGTTGTGTTGTGTTGAAAGTTTTGTTTAAAATGCTCTTTTTAGTTCTATTGTGGACTGCGATAATCAAGTGCTCAGGCGCTAAGGAAGAAATGTTTCCCTACGTTACTTGGAGCAAATTAACGAAATCGAGTTTGTTGTACTTGTGAATAGTTCTCAGAGTTCTCGTTTACGAACTTTCAAATATCTAACTAAGGTCTGCCGGGAATTGCGTGCTGATATAGTTGTTGCGATGTGAGTGACCAAATAAATGTGTGTCATGCAACATTTTCCGCAACGAAGAGCAAGTCGCTGCATAACAATTTGTAGGGGCTCTCAAACCATACAAACATTTGGGCCAAATAAATCCACCTAAGTACCTTTAATCATGACAAGAAAGGTCAAGAATAAGACAACAGTAAGGGACTTTTTGTATAAATATTGAATGTAACCTATCCATAATGTCCATTTATCAATTTATAACTTAGATTACTTATTTGTTTTACAGGTTCCAATGAAGATTTAATTTGCCAGGTAGCTTAGAGTATTAAACCAAGGCTCTAAGTGTAGTAAGGTGTACCTATTGACTATACCCTATAAATCTTATACAGACAAGCATATTTCTTAATAGGAAAAGATATCAGTCTTTACGTTCAAACGGTAAGTTTTAATAAATAAATTATTACTTACATAATAAAGGTAAGTATTATGCCTATTATTATATTGGGATTTACCAGGAAATGTCAGTTTTGTTAAAATTGCTAGAATAAAGAGTATTGACATAAAGATAAAACTATTTTATGTGGTTTTGCAGATTTGAGACGACGATTCAAAAATCTTAAATGTTACCTCATAATTTGGAGGATGGACTTCCTCAGAATGGTGAACAAACATGGTTATTTGGTAAAAAACAATATCAAGCAATTTTGTATAATACATAGGTACTTACCTACTAACTTTTTATCTAAGTATGACAATTTTCTATAAGTAAGTATATTGTTCTAATTTCTTAGGAGATTCTGGATATCTTCAAAAAGCATGGTTAATGATAATAACAACAATATTTAATGCTGCATCAGACTCACAAGAAAGGAGGGGTGTGTACCACATGTCATATTCAACAATGAAACTGCATTGAACATGGTTTTGGCATCGTTGAATTTAGTTATTTATATGTTTTTTTTTTGTGGAGCTCTAATGTTGACAACGTTTTTATTCTACAAAAAGGAGCAGTCTGTGCCATAAATATATTTATCCATAAAATAGTAATTTGGTTTATTTGATGAGGAAAAATTAAGTATAAAGTTAATTTAGTTCTAAGTTTATTGTGCTTTATTTAAAAAGATTTACTTATGTACAAAAAAACAGTACCTTCGTTGACAACATTTTTATTTTAAGAAAAGAAACAGTGTGCCATAAATATATTTAACCCATAAAATAGTGATTTTGTTTATATGATGGGGAAAAATTAAGTATAAAGTTAATTTAGTTCTAAGTTTATTGTACTTTATTAAAAAGATTTACTTAGGTAGGTACTAAAAAACAGTACCTTCTTATACCTACACACAATTGGCATTTATTTTTATACACATATAGTTTTAATGTCAATAAGAGAAAGTGAAGCCTCATATTTAATAAACTTTGACTTTGAGAGAGTTAGGTAAGGAAATAAGAATATATTAAGAAATACAACATTAATGTTATTTTTTACTTGATATTTAATTTTACTTGCAGTAGGTACCTATAGAAAATGTTTAAGTACCTACTTATATCAATTTCTACTAGTCATAACATTAAGCTATTGAAGTTGTACTTGATTCATTATCAACATACAAAGGTAATTATATGTATAAACTTGCATTATTATTATCCGATTATTAAATCTGGTGGGTTCTATTGTGTTTGTTATAATATTGTTTTTTCTTTAAATAGGTGGCTTGTTAAACATATAATACAAATTAAGTTCCATATTTAGCATACTCTGTAATAGTTTAGTTATTATCAATTTGGCGATTGTGAAGTAATCGATTGTAATTGTTGCTTGAGTTTGTAATGTTACTATCACATTTTTATTTGTGTGAATCTGTAAATGGTTTGATGTTTCACATTTTCAGTGTTAAACTTTTTATAGAACTGTCGATTCACCTGTGAATATAAAATAAATAAATAAAATTAATTGTTTTTAAATTATTTTTGGTAAATATATACTACCTACTAACTTTTTATGTATGACAATTTTCTATAAGTAAGTATATTGTTCCAATTTCTTAGGAGATTCTGGATACCTTCAAAATGCATGGTTAATCATAATAACACCAATATTTAATGCTGCATCAGGCTCACAATAAAGAAGTGATGTGTACCACATGTCGTATCCAACAATGAAACTGCATTAAACATGGCTTAAAGTTGTACTTGATTCATTATCAACATACTAGAGTAATTATATAAAATTAATTGTTTTAAAATTATTTTTGGTAAACATATAAATAATCCTATGTTTTATTTCGAAACATTATCAACCAACTCATAATGAATGGCAGTGAAATAAATAATGTAAAATAAATAAATATTTTAACTTGTCGCGTAGAGACCACGATCATGTCATTGTGTCTGTGAAGGCGTATATTTAATAAATGATTTGACTTTTAATTTCAATTATTTTCGGTACCTACCGCTATAAATAAGTAACAATGAAACAATCCTATATTAAGGCGATGTTGTCTTCATCGTCATCCTATGAACGTCCTGAACGTTCCCACATGAACGACAGCACTAAGGCAGACTGGGCTATAACAGGCTTAAGCCCTGAGCCAATACAACCGCAGTGTGCTTTACGTGCCTTCCAAAGCACGGAGGAGCTCGAGACGCTTTTTATTTGGTTACCCATCCTTTAGCTCGGTAATATGAAAGTTGCGTAACTAACTGGCAAGATCACAAACCGGTGCGGCGCGGGCGGGGACTTTTTGCATTAGTTGAACCTCTAGCATTACCTTTCAAGTAACAGTAAGTACATTGCTTCGCTAGTTTGCATATTTTAAAATTAGTTTTAATTTAACTAGCAAAACCATGTACTTGGAATGTTTTTTATTTTATTTTATTTAGGACAATAATCAATTAGAAAAGTAATGTGATAGGTGTTGTAGTTAGACAACTAAACCCGAAAGCCTTAGCCGCTACGCCATAGAGTTACTTAGGGCGATGTACTCATACAAGATGCAAACGTTTTAATCACTACCTAGTGGGTACTCGCATCTAAGATCAAACTGTTTAAATGTTCGCGCGGTTTGTAACATTTAGTGTTATCACTTATTTCATTACAGACGGACGTCAAATTGTTAATATTTGAGAAATTCTTGGCAGCAAGCGTTTGCTTGTGGTCTTCAGTCTTAATTTATTTATATTATAAGCTGAAAAATGGGTTTGGTCTCATATCAATATCATATTATGGTAGGTAAGTCACTCGTCATCATTATAAGTACTTATTTAAAAACGTGCTTGTCTGGCGAACTTCCGGCGAAAAAAGCGATTGATTCATTTTTTAAATTGTCTCAAGGAGTCTACCCGAATTTCTTAGTAAAGTGACATTCAATTCACTAAAACTCAAAAGGATCGGTGTGGTTACTACCTATTTATTAATCTGTATTTTTAATTAATTGCCCTCAGAGGGCCTAGTCAACTGGCAAACGCTCGACCGGTGACAGCGTCAAAATCGCTCATCAAATTCGCTAGGCTACATCGATATCGATAAGCTAAGGGATATAGAACATACAGGCTTGTCTTAGTATTTTTTTGTTTGATGATAATGTAACGCTTACCTATGATTAATAAATAGGTAGTAACCACACCGATCCTTTTGAGTTTTAGTGAATTGAATGTCACTTTACTAAGAAATTCGGGTAGACTCCTTGAGACAATTTGAAAAATGAATCAATCGCTTTTTTCGCCGGAAGTTCGCCAGACAAGCACGTTTGTAAATAAGTACTTATAATGATGACGAGTGACTTACCTACCATAATATGATATTGATATGAGACCAAACCCATTTTTCAGCTTATAATATAAATAAATTAAGACTGAAGACCACAAGCAAACGCTTGCTGCCAAGAATTTCTCAAATATTAACAACTTGACGTCCGTCTGTAATGAAATAAGTGATAACACTAAATGTTACAAACCGCGCGAACATTTAAACAGTTTGATCTTAGATGCGAGTACCTATTAGGTAGTGATTAAAACGTTTGCATCTTGTATGAGTACATCGCCTAAAGTAACTCTATGGCGTAGCGGCTAAGGCTTTCGGGTTTAGTTGTCTAACTACAACACCTATCACATTACTTTTCTAATTGATTATTGTCCTAAATAAAATAAAATAAAAAACATTCCAAGTACATGGTTTTGCTAGTTAAATTAAAACTAATTTTAAAATATGCAAACTAGCGAAGCAATGTACTTACTGTTACTTGAAAGGTAATGCTAGAGGTTCAACTAATGCAAAAAGTCCCCGCCCGCGCCGCACCGGTTTGTGATCTTGCCAGTTAGTTACGCAACTTTCATATTACCGAGCTAAAGGATGGGTAACCAAATAAAAAGCGTCTCGAGCTCCTCCGTGCTTTGGAAGGCACGTAAAGCACACTGCGGTTGTATTGGCTCAGGGCTTAAGCCTGTTATAGCCCAGTCTGCCTTAGTGCTGTCGTTCATGTGGGAACGTTCAGGACGTTCATAGGATGACGATGAAGACAACATCGCCTTAATATAGGATTGTTTCATTGTTACTTATTTATAGCGGTAGGTACCGAAAATAATTGAAATTAAAAGTCAAATCATTTATTAAATATACGCCTTCACAGACACAATGACATGATCGTGGTCTCTACGCGACAAGTTAAAATATTTATTTATTTTACATTATTTATTTCACTGCCATTCATTATGAGTTGGTTGATAATGTTTCGAAATAAAACATAGGATTATTTATATGTTTACCAAAAATAATTTTAAAACCATTAATTTTATATAATTACCCTAGTACGTTGATAATGAATCAAGTACAACTTTAAGCCATGTTTAATGCAGTTTCATTGTTGGATACGACATGTGGTACACATCCCTTCTTTATTGTGAGCCTGATGCAGCATTAAATATTGGTGTTATTATGATTAACCATGCTTTTTGAAGGTATCCAGAATCTCCTAAGAAATTGGAACAATATAAAGTTAGTAGGTAGTATATATTTACCAAAAATAATTTAAAAACAATTAATTTTATTTATTTATTTTATATTCACAGGTGAATCGACAGTTCTATAAAAAGTATAACACTGAAAATGTAAAACAGCAAACCATTTACAGATTCACACAAATAAAAATGTGATAGTAACATTACAAACTCAAGCAACAATTACAATCGATTACTTCACAATCGCCAAATTGATAATAACTAAACTATTACAGAGTATGCTAGATATGGAACTTAATTTGTATTATATGTATAACAAGCCACCTTATGTTAAGCCACCTATTTAAAGAAAAAACAATATTATAACAAACACAATAGAACCCACCAGATTTAATAATCGGATAATAATAATGCAAGTTTATACATATAATTACTTTTGTATGTTGATAATGAATCAAGTACAACTTCAATAGCTTAACGTTATGACTAGTAGAAATTGATATAAGTAGGTACTTAAACATTTTCTATAGGTACCTACTGCAAGTAAAATTAAATATCAAGTAAAAAATAACATTAATGTTGTATTTCTTAATATATTCTTATTTCCTTACCTAACTCTCTCAAAGTCAAAGTTTATTAAATATGAGGCTTCACTTTCTCTTATTGACATTAAAACTATATGTGTATAAAAATAATTGCCAATTGTGTGTATAAGAAGGTACTGTTTTTTAGTACCTACCTAAGTAAATCTTTTTAATAAAGTACAATAAACTTAGAACTAAATTAACTTTATACTTAAGTTTTCCCCATCATATAAACCAAATCACTATTTTATGGGTTAAATACATTTATGGCACACTGTTCCTTTTCTTAAAATAAAAATGTTGTCAACGAAGGTACTGTTTTTTTGTACATAAGTAAATCTTTTTAAAAAAAGCACAATAAACTTAGAACTAAATTAACTTTATACTTAATTTTTCCTTATCAAATAAACCAAATTACTATTTTATGGATAAATATATTTATGGCACAGACTGCTCCTTTTTGTAGAATAAAAACGTTGTCAACATTAGAGCTCCACAAAAAAAAATCATATAAATAACTAAATTCAACGATGCCAAAGCCATGTTCAATGCAGTTTCATTGTTGGATATGACATGTGGTACACACCCCTCCTTTCTTGTGAGTCTGATGCAGCATTAAATATTGTTGTTATTATCATTAACCATGCTTTTTGAAGGTATCCAGAATCTCCTAAGAAATTAGAAAAATATACTTACTTATAGAAAATTGTCATAGATAAAAAGTTAGTAGGTAAGTACCTATGTATTATACAAAATTGCTTGATATTGTTTTTTACCAAATAACCATGTTTGTTTACCATTCTGAGGAAGTCCATCCTCCAAATTATGAGGTAACATTTAAGATTTTTGAATCGTCGTCTCAAATCTGCAAAACCACATAAAATAGTTTTATCTTTATGTCAATACTCTTTATTCTAGCAATTTCAACAAAACTGACATTTCCTGGTAAATCCCAATATATTAATAGGCATAATACTTACCTTTATTATGTAAGTAATAATTTATTTATTAAAACTTACCGTTTGAACGTAAGGACTGATATCTTTTCCTATTAAGAAAGATGCTTGTCTGTATAAGATTTATAGGGTATAGTCAATAGGTACACCTTACTACACTTAGAGCCTTGGCTACCTGGCAAATTAAATCTTCATTGGAACCTGTAAAACAAATAAGCAATGTAAGTTATAAATTGATAAATGGACATTATGGATAGGTAACATTTAATATTTTTACAAAAAGTCCCTTACTGTTGTCTTATTCTTGACCTTTCTTGTCATGATTAAAGGTACTAGTGGATTTATTTGGCCCAAATGTTTGTATGGTTTGAGAGCCCCTACAAATTGTTATGCAGCGACTTGCTCTTCGTTGCGGAAAATGTTGCATGACACACATTTATTTGGTCACTCACATCGCAACAACTATATCAGCATGCAATTCCCGGCAGACCTTAGTTAGATATTTGAAAGTTCGTAAACGAGAACTCCGAGAACTATTCACAAGTACAACAAACTCGATTTCGTTAATTTGCTCCAAGTAACGTAAGAAAACATTTCTTCCTTAGCGCCTGAGCACTTGATTATCGCAGTCCACAATAGCCCTAAAAAGAGCATTTTAAACAAAACTTTCAACACAACACAACTATTCCTTCATCAGCTGATCAAACAATCGCCATTTTGTGTGAATTTTTATCTTCAATGTTTGAGTGATCGCTAGATTAGCGATTCTTGGCTTGTCAAACTGTCAATTAGGTCTATTTTAGCGTAAATTTTACGTCGTAGGTAACTTTTGCTTATGTCAATCCCATACATTCGGTTTATCGTAGCGAAGATTTCGTAGCGTTTAATTTGTTTGCCAATTGACTAGGCCCTCTGTATTATGAAAGTGCTAAAGATCAATATTGCAATTCACAACAATTTGCTTGACGCCGCGGTGGGAACGCATAGTTTTCTGGAACCGATTTTTTTAGTCGTTTACTTTGCCTTGCCACCGCAACCGCAAAGGTTTGCGAATAGTTAATTTGTGAAACAATTAATGAAAAAACTTGTGAATTTTGTTTCATTGTGATGTGAGTGATCTTTAATGAGTAAGTACCTATGTATATTTCATTTGTAATAGCATTTTATGTTCATGTCGATTTGCAGTTGATCTTTCATTAGGTAGGTAGGTACCTACTCAGTTTGAATATATTATATACAGAAATACGTTATTGTTTTTTATTAATCGTAGAATAACAATTTTTTTTTTTTTTTTTTATAGCAGAAGGAGGCAAACGAGCAAGCGGGTCACCTGATGGAAAGTGATCACCGCCGCCCATGGACACCCGCAAAACCAGAGGAACCGCAGGCGCGTTGCCGGCCTTTAAGGAAGGAATAGGCTCGTTTCTTGAAGATCCCTAAGTCATAACGGTCCGGAAATACCGCCGCCGAGAGCTGGTTCCACAACACTGTAGTTCGAGGCAAGAAATTTCTTGAAAAACGCACAGTAGTAGACCGCCATCCATCTAGGTGATGTGGATGGAATGACAGTCGATTGCGTGTAGTGCGGTGAAGGAAATCAGCGGCAGGGATCAAGCCGAACAATTCCTCAGAACACTCCCCATGATATATACGGTACAATATACAGAGAGACGCAACGTCTCTCAGAAGAGCCATTGGATCGAGCCGTCCTGAAATAACCACGTCGTCGACAATTCGAGCAGCTCTGCGTTGAATGCGGTCAAATGGAAGGAGTTGGTATTGGGGTGCTCCAGCCCAGAGATGGGAGCAGTATTCCATATGCGGCCTGACCTGTGCTTTATACAGTTGTAAACGGTGGGCCGGCGTGAAATACTGACCCGCTCTATTAAGCACACCCAGCTTTTTCGAAGCTAATTTAGCTTTACCTTCCAAATGACCACGAAACTGAACGTCACTCGAAATATCGACGCCAAGGATTCCAATAGTCGGATTGGTATCAAAATTAAATGCTATTCTTAGTTTTCTGGACTGTATAAAGCAGGGATGCACAGACTACGGCCCGCGGGCCGCATGCGGCCCGCCGGTCGAATACTGGTGGCCCGCCGACAGCAAAAATAATACTCTCGTACATTCGAAAATATTGAGTTCTATTCCAGAATAAAACCAATAACAAATGTTCGAAAAGTAATTTGAATCTCGCGCGCGCGCTCTATCAATCTTATCGGTGCGCCGTGCATGCGTCGGTAACAGCGGTCAGTAATGTTCGTGCTGATCTCGGTTAAATTCGTTTTCTTGAGGAAGCGCGCCGCGTTATACTGTTCGAGCGAGCGAGATAGCAATAGTCCCAAATTCCCGATAGCTCGCGTAGGTAGATACACGAAGCTTCCAGAGTCGGTTTCGAGATTTCTCCAGACAGTTTTCGACTCTATGCGCGTGGTATAAAAGCCACGCTAACCGCAGCGACCGACAGTTCGGTTTTAATTTGAGTAAAGTGTCGTTAGTTCTAGTGTAGATTTTAACTCGACTAGCCGGTGTCATAATTATAATATATTTTGATCCACATTCAACGTAGATTTCCCGTCAAGTGCCGTGTATAATTGTGTTGTGAAATCGTAAGTAAAACTGTTATTAATTTTATCTACATATTTTATCAATTATTTTTGGTAATTAATTAGGAACTGTAATTGGTAGACATGGGCGTTTTCGTTATCTCACCAAAACCGTTATGTAACCGATATGAAGTTTTCATATCGATATGGATAACCGTTTTTAGATATCGATATCAGTAGGTACAGTTTACTAACGTTGCGTGCGTTAATGCGTTGTGTCTTGTTATTAGTTACGGCAAACCAACAACAAACGATAACGCGCATATTTGTCGAGTTATTTAAATAGATATGTAACACAGATCGCGCTCGCTCAGTTAGTTTATGGCGATTTCCCTTCATGCTTTACTAGGTTTAGGACTAACAGAAAAGCTTTGTAAGTTTGTATTTTTAAAAGTGCAATACTTGAGTAAAGTTAAGTAGAAAGATAAAAGGAAACTTATTATTAACAAATGTTACTTTTCTGGCGCATTTAAAAATCGTCATATTTACAATGATTTTTCATGTACAATATTTACATTTTTTTAATATACAATATTAACAGTTTTTTAGTATACAATATTTAAAGACTTTTTATTTTAAATCTGTCTTCTTGGATAAGGACAGATTAGCATTTAAAAATGCAAGCTGTTGTACTTTTTTTGATTTCAAGCGACATCTCTTTTCATTGATTATTAGCCCTGTCTTAGAAAAGAGTCGCTCACAGGGAACTGAAGTTGCGACTATGTTGCACTTAGTTCGGTACAGGTCCGATAAGTGTGGGTAAATAATTTTATGGTCTCTCCACCACTGCGAGGTCAAGAGCGCATCAAAACTATTACCAAAAAACTCTTTCAAACAAATCACAACTTTAGCTCTGCTCTAGGTACTAAAACTAATTTCTCAAGCATTGAACCAAATAAACACAAATTCGCTTCATCTCTTTTACACCGCTATAAGAAGACAGAGACCAAGCAAATGACCTCATATTCGCTTCATCCATCTCTTTTACACCGCTCTTTAGTAAGAAAGAGAAGAAACGAATATCAATCCATTCAGTTGTGTGCACGGTTTTGCGTTTTGGTTATATCGTTTGCAGTTTTCATAACGTAGGTATTCTCGCGCGTGTTTTGATATCGTCTGGATAATATAGATATCATAGTTTTTGTAATATCGGTTATGTGCAACCGTCATATCGATATGATACGATATGAAACTCATATCGGTTATTAGTTACGTTTTGATATATCGAACTCATGCCTAGTAATTGGTTTTAGGTGCTGTGGTAATCCTAGTCAGGATTAAAACGCAACATGGACATGCCAGGAACTAGTAAAAAACGTAAGGTTAAAGATGAAAATCGGCAGTTTCAAGAAATTTGGACTGAGAAATACTTTTTTGTATGGTCGCATAACAAAGTCGTTTGTTTAATTTGCAAGAATTCTGTTGCGATTGCAAAGGAATATAATGTAAAAAGGCACTATGAAACGCAGCATCCTACTTTTACGAAGTTTACAGGCGAATTAAGAAAGCAAAAAGTTTTGTCTTTAAAACGGGAGCTTATTGGTCAACAAGCTATGTTTACAAAACCCATTCAAGATACAGAAACAGCTACAGAAGTTAGTTATGAAATTTCTCGAATGATAGCAAAGCGGAGTCGCCCCTTCAATGATGGGGATTTTGTAAAAGAATGCATAGAAATTGCCGCTAAGAAAATGTGTCCAGAAGCAGCAAAAAAGTTTGAGAAAATTCAACTGAATCGTATGACCATCCAAAGACGAATTATGTCTTTGTCAGATAATATTGCGGAACAATTAAATGAAAAAACTAAGATAATTGATTTTTTTTCATTAGCACTCGACGAATCCACTGATATTAGTTCCACAGCTCAACTTCTTATATTCATACGAGGTGTTACTCAAGATTTTGAAGTCTTCGAAGAGTTATTAGGAATGTGTTCATTGAAAGGTCAAACCAGAGGAGTTGATATACTCAATGTACTTTTGGACGAGTGTTCAAAAACTGATTTGGACTTATCGAAATTATCGGGAGTTTCGACTGACGGTGCTCCTTCGATGATTGGTGTCAATTCTGGGCTAGTTACTTTGTTGAAAAAGCATTTGCAAGAAAAAAACTTAAACGCTGAAGATCTCATGCAGTTTCACTGCATTATACACCAAGAAGCCCTCTGTTCTAAAAAAATTGAATTTGAAAATGTCATGAAAGTGGTAGTTTCGACTGTGAATTTCATAAAATCACGAGGACTCAATCACAGGCAATTCAAACAATTCCTTGATGACATTGAATGCGAACATGGAGATTTACTGTATTATACAGAAGTAAGGTGGCTAAGTCGTGGATTGACACTGGAACGATTTTTAAATTTAATAGAAGAAATTGATATTTTTCTGGCGGAAAAGCAAAGGGACGTCCCGGAACTTAAAAGTCCTGATTGGTTGTGTGATTTGGCTTTTTTAGTTGACATTACAAATCATTTGAATGTCTTGAACACACGGCTTCAAGGCAAAAATCAACTGATATCCCAGCTCTACGCACATGTATCATCCTTTCAATGCAAGCTGACACTTTTCAGATCGCAATTGAATTCTGGAAATTACAATCATTTTCCGAATTATAAGAAAATGGCTGAAAAATTCAAAAAAACTGCTATTAATTTCAGTTATGTAAAAAAGCTAGATATTTTGATTCAATCTTTTCAAGACAGATTTTCGGAGTTTAAAACAGTGAAACCTCTGTTGGACATATTTAGCAATCCTTTCACGATTTCAGTTGAAAATGCGCCAGAGTTAATGCAGTTAGAAATTATCGACATTCAGAACGACCAAGATTTACGCAACAAATTCAACGAAGGAGACTTGCTGAACTTTTACCGCTGCATTGATAAAAATACGTACAAAGAGTTGCGCATAAACGCTCTGAAATGTGCAAGCTTATTTGGTTCTACCTATATAATGTGAACAAACCTTTTCAATCCTAAATAATAATAAAACAAAAAATCGAAACCGCCTTGCAAATGAAAGTTTGGAAGCAGTTTTACGTGTTGCTACAAGTAAATTTGAGCCAAATATAAAAAAGATTGTAAGCACTATGCAGTGCCACGCTTCAAATTAATAAATTCTTTTTCAATTTGAATACATTATTATCAATTTTTCATTGTCTTTAATTACCTATACTTCTGGTGGCCCACCATCAGTTCATAATTTGCCCGAGTGGCCCCTAGTCTTAATAAGTCTGTGCATCCATGGTATAAAGTATTTAACTGTATCGCGTACTTACCGGTGAAATAATACTACCACCCCCTCTTCCCTTGGGTGTCGTAATAGGCGACTAACGGACTAAAGATTGCACATACATCCAACAGCTTAGAACGGCGATGAGTTCACCACCTGTCACGCTGAGCACATGTGCAGTCACTATTTATGTAGGTATGTATATATTAATAAAAATCAATTGCCAAAATGTTTGTACGCGCATCACTTCAGAACGGCTGCACCAATTTGGGTAATTCTTTTTTGTTGTATTTGTAATTGTCGGAACAAGGTTTGTATAAAAATGAACATTTTTGGAAATTCGTCACGGGGTAAGGGGTTCACGCGGACAAAGTCGCGGGCGGGCGGTCATTCACGATCAACAAATCATAAATAAGCAATGCTTGATACATAGATATATGTTGGAGTGGGTCTCATTCACCCTCGACTACAAATTTTGTGATTTATAACAGTTATCACTAGATTTATAGTCGAAGTAAGAATCACCGCTAAAAACCAGCCTTCATATAAAAAAATCCGCATCCAAATCTAGGATATTTAGGAGCTACGGTGCCAAAGACAGACACACCAACCTAAGGACCCCCCTTTTTTGGCCACCCTTGGTTTACTGTTATTAAATATGTACCTATTTTATATTAGGTCTTCGTCTATTAATGAACTCCATAGTTATTCCAATCTCAATTCCTTTGGTAATAAAAATAATATTTTACCATTCACTGTGCTCGACTGTACCACACGTAATTTTTGTATGTAGAAGTTTGCTATCAAATTTAATGACTTTCTGGTGTAAAAGTCAAATAACAATTACACTCTTAGAGGGTACTATTTCCGGTACTATTTATTGAGATAGAAATGAGAGCCATTGCTCGTTCTGTTTTCGCGCAACGAGGTGAGTACGCTAGGCGTAGAACCTACGCCTAGCGTACTCACCAAACTGTCTATAACTTTTTAACTATAAAGTTACTATTTATTTCCTTTGGGCACTATTTGGTACTATTTGGGTACAGTTTTTTGACATACTAATTAAAGTTGTAGCTTGCTCGGATTTCCCAAACTGAGGTGAGTACGCTAGGCGTAACCTACGCCTAGCGTACTCACCAAACTATGTCTATAACTTTTGAACCATAAGGGTACTATTTATTTCCTTTGGGCACTATTTAGTACTATTTGGGCACAGTTTTTTAGAATTCTTGAAATAACAGAATTCCATGGTGAGTACGCCAGGCGTAGGTACACAAAATATCTCAAAAAAAATGTTGATTTATGTAAAATTAAGTTAATTTATATCACGCTTTTATTAGGTCGACCTGTATGTAACAAACTATGTAATGGAATCTAAGGTAACTAATTTAACCATCTTTAGTTGAAGTGTTTTGATTTAAGCTTACTTTCTAAAGGATGTTTGTGAATTAATTCACGCTATTTCCTTATTGATTTATTTTATTATACCTATACTTAAAATCCATAAGTGAGAACCCTGCGCTCCTGACGTCAAATCGATATCGAGTCAGCGCTGCCTAACGGAATATATGAACGCTCGGGTCTCACGATAAGTTTCAATTTCACGTGAAAGTCGTAAGAGTAGGTAATTTTTTATACCCAAACATGACTGTAGTTAGAGAGCGAACCTTCTGTACCTAGTACTATTACTTATTCTGTGCCTCAACGTCGTCCACAAACACCAATACCTCGAGACGGCGCGGCCTGCATTGTTTTTTCTTACGGAGATTCAAATTCGTCGCCTTGCTGACACGTCTTACTTAAGGTACCCCGGCAATCAGCTTGAGGAGCAATTCCTCGCTAAAGATGGATAAAGATAAGATAAAGATAAAATATTCTTTATTGTACACCAAATTAACAATAAAAGGACAAACACAAAGTAACATACAATTGGCGGCCTTATCGCTAAAAAGCAATTTCTTCCAGGCAACCGTGTTGGACTGGATAGAAAGTAAAATTTTAAGGGCAGTTATGGTGGTTCAATATAAATTAATTAGACATAGATAAACAAATAAAAAATAAATAATCATGCTTAAGCATATCAATATCATACATAGATAGTTACATAAATAAATACTTATAAAGTTTTCTATCTAAATATACTAAACTCATAAAGACGTTGACAGTGACAGATAGTGTTCTCTAACCAGTCGTTTATAGCTGTCCAAGGATTGGGCACGCTTAATATCTGTAGGCAATGCATTCCACAGACGGGCAGCTTGAACGGTAAAAGACTTATCGTAAAATCTGGTGGAGTGCATAGGTATTTCCAACTTCAAGTTCTCCGATGATCTCAATACACGAGAATGCGTGTCATCAAGGAAGTTAAAGCGTTTCCTGAGATAAGGAGGGGAAAAGGGATTGAACAGAATACTGTAAAGCAGGGAGACGATATGTAAATTCCGGCGAAGGCGAATTGGCAACCACTTGAGCTTAGTACGAAATTCGGATACGTGATCATATTTGCGTAAACCAAATATAAATCTAATACTAAAGTTCTGAAGACGCTCAAGCTTATTCAGTTGCTCTTCAGTGAGGTCTAGATAGCTGACATCGGCATAGTCTAAGACGGGTAGAAGAAGAGATTGTGCTAGCGCAGTTTTAGTGGCCATTGGAAGGAAATTGCGCAAACGTTTCAGGGATCCGGCTGTTGCAAACATTTTTCGGCTCACCTGTTGTAGCTGCGGTGCCCATGTTAGATTTTTGTCGAATAACACGCCCAGGTTTTTAACGCTGTCAGTAGGAGACAAAGAAACGCCATCAAAGGTTATAGAAGGCAAATGCGACCAGTCAATTCTACCTGTCATTGTAGAGCTGCCTATGAAGATGATTTGAGTCTTGGAAGGATTTACTTTCAAACCATATGACCTGCTCCACTCGCAAATCATGTTTAAGTCACCGTTGATGATATTGATAGCCTGAGGAAGCTGGTCAGTAGAAGCTTGCGTGTAAATTTGCAAATCATCTGCATAAAGGTGGTAGGACGAAGTTATTTGAGAGGAAATGGAATTGATAAAAATAGCGAAAAGTAAAGGAGATAAAACGCCACCCTGCGGCACCCCAGCGGAAATGTCACAAAAGGTGGACAAGGAGTCCTCAATGCGAATCCGCTGTCGGCGTCCAGACAGGTAACTATGAAACCAGTCAATCACCGCTGGAGATATGTTAATAGAGCGGAGTATGCCGAGCAGTACATCAAAGTCGACAGAATTAAAAGCATTGCTAAAATCTAGCAAGGCAAGAGCTGTTACTTTACCGTTTTCCATGCCTGACCTGATATCATCAGTGACATTCACTAGTGCCGTGGTAGTACTGTGGCCTGTACGAAACCCGGATTGGTATGGATTAAGGAGCTGGTTTTTAAGAAGGAAAGTGGACAATTGGGTATGGACAAGGCGTTCCAGAATTTTAGAGAGGAATGGTAGACTAGAGATTGGCCTATAGTCGGAGAAGGATGACGGTTTGGAGTTTTTGGGTAAGGGAGTGACTTGAGCATCTTTCCAAGTGCTTGGAAAGACACCTGTATCGATGGAGTAGTTAAGGATATGAGAGATGATGGGAAGGATTTCGTCAAGTATGAGCAAAATCATTTTGCGACTGACACAATCATTGCCAACAGCACTAGAGGTGATTGACATTATGCTCTTCTTAACATCACAGTCGGTGAATTGACGAAAAGAAAATGACGAGTAATCTGGACAAGGGAGAGATGAAAGAAAATTCAGAGTATCAACTTTTCTCGTTGGATCGAAGTCATGTGAAGCACAAAAGTGTTTATTAAGCAGATTGATGTCTAGATCTTTACAAGTAGAAGTCTGACGTTGCTTCCCAATGCCCAGGGATCTTAAGAATTTCCAAACTTTCGCTGGATCTTCGTTCTCTACTGAGTTGTGAATATATTGGCGTTGTGCATTTCTACACACCTTTTTGCAGTGATTGCGAGCTTTAACGTATTTCTCCCAGTTCCATAGAGTAGGCTGACATTTATACCTGCATTTAGCGGCATTTTTGCGCTCACATATAGTTTTAATATCTCTTGTGAGCCATGGAGATGGACGGTGTTTGATTTTGACAGGACGCACTGGAGCATGAAAATCGTACAGTTCGACCAGGGTTGAGACGAAAAGTTCTAGTTTCCGGTCAATTGAGTTGCAATCAAAGATATTTGACCAATCCTTACTAGCGGCATCTTCACGAAGATTTTCAAGATTAATGCCACTAAAATTGCGCTGCAGAAGAATTTTGGCCTTAGGTTTAGGGGGACGGGACATAAACGAAACATAAATTAAATCATGGTAAGAGAAGGCATCAGCTGACAGTTGCCCATGTTTGGCGATATGTTGAAGAGAAGAGACAATAGCGAGGTCAAGAAGGGAGGGTAAACAATTTGGAAAATTATGAGTGGCATTTGATGGTGGTAAATATAAATTACTGGACTGAAGGACAGAAAGAAAATTTGCCGAACGGGAGTCGTTTTTAAGAAGGCATGTGTTGAAATCTCCCATTAAAATAGTATGACTGTAAGAAGGACAGAGAAGTTCTAACTTGTTTTCAAGAGAAGAAAAGAAATTTATCCGAGAAGAAGGACAGTAGTATACACCAAGAAGGACTTTGGTGTGTCGTAGACTAACCTCCAAGAATATGTGTTCGCCGGCGTTTGAAGGTGGCGGCTGCGGTGACATATCGACTACACTAAAAGGAATATGCGTACGAAGGTATATGGCTACACCACCACCACCGCCCACCGTGCGATCATTCCTTATCAGGTTAAAGCCCGGCAATGAGTATGAAGTGGAAGGGAGACATGGTTTGAGCCACGACTCGGAGACAAGGATAGCATGGATATTCTTACAGTCAAAACTTGCCAGCATATCGGTGAAATGAGCCGGAATGCTTTGAGCATTTATGTGAACTACATTGAAGTTGCTTGAAACATCGGAGAAACATGAGACAAGAGAGTCGGAGAGGGAAGGAATACTGAGAAAACTATCATTATCACTACTACTATTAGCTGAAACAAAACTATCAGAATCACTATTATTATACGATAAAGACATGCTAAGATAAATATATACTTATAAGTTGCTTTGCAGCAGATACATACTAAATTTAAAAAAATAAAATAAAATAAACAATTAAATAAATTAAAAACACCACACTAACCACCCGCTAGCGCTCAAACAGAGTAACAATTAACATTAGAGTATGTTTTATACTCTAAGCAATTTACACATCTATTAAAACAGATACAACGGTACACAACGCAACAAGTCAACAAAAGAAAATTAAAAATTCAATAGTTATAAAACGTACATTGCAATAAAACGGAAAAACAAAATAATAAAATAACTCATGGCTGTATAAGCTGTGGTTTCTTTGCCTACCTAAAAATTCAGAAAGACAAGAACAGTTTGACAATTGACATTGACATTGACAAATGACGACATTTGAGACAGTAAAACAAAACAAGACAATGGTACGGTACAACAAAATATTAAATAAAAAAGGTAGAACCTCGACAACAAAGTGCGTAACAGTAACTACAACCCACCATTGGCTTTTTCACACAACCAATCACTTCTTCGCGGCTGTACCTCGTCTTGTCTTCGGAGCAGTCTTCAAAGTAGCGGCCGGCGTCTTAGTCGACTCGATCTCCAACGAACTGACCTCAGCGATGCTAGTGAGACGAGTCCGACTGTTGTTTGGACCGAGGACATGTATGACGCCCTCCGAAGTCCAGCATCTGTTGACACCGAATTTCGCCCTCGCCGCCATGAATGCGCTATGCCGGGACTGTGTTAAAAACTCGGACAAAGTTGTATTAGTGCCTTTTAATTTAGTCTTCGCGAACCAAACTTTATCACGAGTGGTGGCATCTTGGAATTTGGCTATAATAGGACGAGGCCTGTCCTTTGTGGCAACTGGGCGCCCCAATCTATGGCACCTCTTGATGTCAGTTTGTGCAAAGCCGCCTATCTTGAGGTTGTTTGAGATAACCTTTACAACCAACTGTGAGGTGTCTTCATCTGCATGCTCTGGCACACCGTGGAACATTAAAATTTTCCTACGGCTCTGCATTTCGAGCTTATCTACCGTCTTTGCAAGAACATGTATTTGTGATTGTAGACCGTTTAACGATGCCAGTATGAAAGATTTGAATGTAGCATATTCAGAAACCAAACCTGTGGTGCTTGCGGACGGTGTTTTCTGCAATTCGGCTTCAAAGTTGGACATTCTGCTCTGAAACGTCTCCATCAATTCTGAGAGTGTGTGCTGAACTTGCTCCATTCTGTTTCCAATAAACTTGTTGCACTTGTAAGGAGATAACACTAGAGCGGGTGAGTTACAGTGCTAGCAAAAAGTTTTTATCATAAACATGGACTTATTGTTATTTATTGTAAAAACAAGCAATTTAAATTGCAGAGTGTTAAATTAGCAACTTGTCACTCCAACTACCCACAATTATTGTATGGAGTGTGTTTGTACGTGAGGGCTGACATTTGTTGTCGTCGTCTGCACTGCTTGGAAGACCTCCTTTCCCATCCTTTGAGTGCGCATTAAATTCGGCTCACGTTGCAGTGTCTATGCGAGCCTATATCGGTCCCACACGGGAGATGCTAATGTCGCGCAAGAGCGATTCCCAAACGACGAGGTGGTGGTTTTGGGGGACTTCAACGTCCAGCATGAAACATGATGGGCTCCTCCAAAACTGATCACGCTGGTAGAGTCGCTCATGCCTTCGCTCTGACGCAAGACCTGACACAACTGGTAGACCAGCCCACCAGGATACCAGATATCGTAGGTCACACGCCTCCTTGTTGGACTTATGTTGACGTGTCGCCCTGCAGGGTATAGAGTGTCGGTGCTTGCACCTCTAGGCTAATCAGACCACTGCTTGGTCATTGCCACAGCACCGCATAGCGCTGCTGGTCCACCGAAAACGGTGGAGACCAAGAGTCGTCTGTGGCACAGATACTCGTCGGCAGATTGGTACGGATTGCGTGATTATTTTGCGTCCATCTCATGGGGCCAGAGCTGCTTTCTTGGAAAGGACCCGTCGGAGTGCGCTTCTGCCATCGCTGATGAGATCTTGTTGGGTATGGAATATTATATTCCGTTCACAGATCTTGCCATCTTGGTAGAAAACGGCCTTGGTTCAATCGCAAATGCGCCAAAGCTGCTGGATGCAAGCAAGCGGCGTATCGTGCTTGGACGAGGGCTTGCGCACTAAATGACCCTAGTACCGGCTCCTTGAAGGCCACTAGGTTTAATAAAAGGGCTCTCGCAGGAGCGGATGCACAAAGAGTGGCGAGGGTAGGGCAGG
The DNA here is from genome assembly GCA_963921215.1 of Scoparia ambigualis. Classification (NCBI taxonomy): domain Eukaryota; kingdom Metazoa; phylum Arthropoda; class Insecta; order Lepidoptera; family Crambidae; genus Scoparia; species Scoparia ambigualis. Next base: position 21,688,527 of record OY992522.1, on the reverse strand, counting down.
AGTTGATCTCGCACCCTAATACGGGTAGCCGTAGCTATTTGCGGCTCGCTAAGGCCGTGCAGGCCAACTTCTGCTCTCCCTCGCTGCCTCCCTTGAAACATCCAGATGGCTCGTTAGCCTACCAGCCGAGCTTGAGATGGCGAACTTGTTGGCTAACCTTTTTGCGCCTAATTCGCGCATCGACGATTGTGGCGCCGCTCCACCTATCATAGCACATTGTGGGGCCACCATGCCCGATACCTATTCGTATTAGACAGTGTGATGTACGTGCCGTGCTGCGGTCGCTCGACGTGCGTAAAGCTAGCGGGCCGGATGGTGTTTCGGTGATTGAGCTGCTCAGATACGCGGCTGAGTTGTCTCCTGTGTTGATACGATTGTTTAGGATGTCTTACGATACCGGTATTGTGCCGGTGTCTTGGTAGGAAGCGAACATACAACCCATCCACAAAAAAGGGGTTCGACCCATCGATGTAACTTCTGTGCTGTGCAAGGTGTTTGAGCGGATAATTAACTCTCAGCTCATTCACTATCTAGACTGACCTAGAGGATCACTCGCTGCTCCATGATCGCCAGTATGGGTTCAGACCCAAGCGATCAACGGGTGATCCTAGCGTACGTTACTCACGCATGGGGGTGAAGCGATGGACAAGCATGGCGAATCTCTGGCAGTTAGCCTTGATGTCGCCAAAACTTTCAATAGAGTATGGCATCGCTCCCTTCTTCCAAGTTGCCAGCCTTCGGTGTGCCGCCCCGTTTGTGCGCCTGGGGTGCAGACTTTTTATAAGAGCGGAGGATTCGTGTCCTTTGTGAGGGATAGTTCCTCCGAGGTCTACAAAGTCAATGCCGGAGTGCCGCTGGGTTCTGTGCTCTCACCTACTCTATGTATTTCTTCTGCATATCAATGACATGTTTCCCAGCTCCTATAGACCTGGGTCTTTTAAACGGGGCGCGAAACGGAATTTATGCAGGCCGTCATGAATGGGTGCGCTTGTTACCGTGCTTGTTCTACGGTGAGGAGCGCTTTTGTTATTTTGGACTGCATCGGCTGCTTACCATCAGGCAGCATGTAGTCACTATGACGTGTCACAAAAAAATGTTTTTTTTAAACATTCTGCAAGAAATTTAACAAAGTTCGTTTGTTTGGCCGTATAAAAAGCACCAGCAGTAGTTGACCTGACCGATCGGAATCGATTTCAAGAGTAAGGGGTCTGGTCTGAAACTTAATCAAGGATTATCAGTTAATAAGACTCATTTTGGTCAGCTTTATAAATTATTATTTGTCAACAGGATTTTTATTGATTAATGAAATTGGACATGAACTGGTAGGTTGACCAGCTGGTTGATAGTTGATTAAGTAAAATGCCATAAGGTTTCTGAACTAAGTTTCTAATTACAAAGCAATTTTTTTAAAATAAAAAGGTCTAAAAATAATTGGATTATGGCCCCTAGTGAATGCGCTTTAGTCTAACTGGATGGAAAGAGCAGTTGGGCCATTGCCCTGCAGGCCTATTAACTCAAAATTCTCTACGCTCTAACTCACTCAAAATTAAAAATGATGAACATCGAAGAAAATTCGTCGTACACTGCTGTGTACTGTGCTGTGCAAATTGCTAGTGAAAAATTACAGAGCGCGCGCGCAATGTACGTCGAATTTCCTTGGGTGGTCATTTTAACTTTCAGTTTTGAGTTATAGTTCAGGCCAGCTGGATGGCTGTTTGGATAATTAATTTAGACACTAAAAAATTTTGTTTAGTCTGGCCCTTGGACTATTATTATGTTAAGTTGTAATCGTCCTTGGTTGTGCATTCATTGTAAAACGGAAGGAAGGTAGCACTACCTGCATTAAGTTAGCGTATGGAGAGTGTTATGGCACTTACTTTATGTACGAGCAAGCGCATACATTGTCTCATGAGCATTTAGTTAGTTGACCTAGATTAATTTAGCAGCAATTTTCCATAGGTATTATTTTTTAGTTTACAATCAGCAAGCAATCAAGTCACGCATACTCATAGCATTTTCATCCATTCCTAGTTATTTTATAGTTTTATTTAAATGTACAGTTGTTTCATATCAGTTATCAGTTTATCATTTTCTATCAGTATCTATCTCAGTTCTTAGTTCGACCCCAAACACTAAACTTGACTTTAAATTATTAAATTACACAATGATACTTCCAAACCTGAAAGCATCCGAATAACAGAGAAAAACTAAACACTTTGTCTTAATGCTTAGGCTGCATATATTTTAGTAGGTATTAAAAATACAAGTGGATGTTAATACTAGATTCATTGAGTTTTACAGTCACTAGGAATGTCCTTAATAGGTTTCACCTTCTTCAGTTCTTCATACCATTCCTTTTCCATATCCAAAATCTGTTGTGGTTTTTTATACTGAAAAATAAACAATGTTTCAACAGAAATGTCATTATTTAGTGTAGGTGTGTGTACATTTTTATAGTAGGTCTGGATCAAACATTGAAATGTTATGGCATAAGTACATGTGCATTAAGTACTTAGTCAACTAAAAAATAAAGTAATTGTACTTATTACCATTATAATAAGAGTCTGAAATTGATGAGTGGAAGATATATTTGCTTGCTGTAATGGTACTTTAAGTCTCTCAAGCTCGGGGACTGGCAGTTTTTTAAAGTACTTTTTATTTGTTGTTCGCACTATGACACATTTTTCATCATTGTTAGCACTTATAGAATAAGTTTCAATTGGGTATGGTAAGTTTCTGATCCTCCATTCCAGATTAACTCGAGTGTTTCTCCGTGTGACAACAGGCTGGAACATAACAATATACATATAAATATGTTGTTTGTGTTCATTGAGTTATTGTAACTGAGAGACAACACGTGGGAGCAATTTTTGCACACTGATTTGCAGTTGCAATCGCAAGGACCACAATCACTTGGATCACTCACAATCACCAAGGTGTATGCCAGGGACTGAAAGCAGTTACGGTATAAGGTTACGTTACTGGTATAAAATAAGTGTACCTAAATAAAATGGAGGTAAGGCTATTTCGTTATTTAACCTTTATGTGATATCGACACCGAAAAACCTTGCATTGACAGTTGCAGGGCACGGGGTGAAAGATTTGATATTGAAAACAAAGCAAACTAATGCAAATTGATGAGAAAAACCATGATATTAGTCGTTTATGGTTGAAATGGTTGTTAGCTGTCCCTTTCATACCGAAATAAACCTTTATTATTTATATATAAACTTAAAATTACATGGTACTGAAATCAATTTTGATATCAGAATATTCCGGTATCCATTCTTTTTCGGTATGATGTCATACTGCAATATAAAGGTATCATATTTTTTGGGTTAGTCAGTCCCTAGTGAATGCAGCTCATGGGCTGCAACTCAATGCTCAGAAACTTACCTTGCGGTGTCGTCTATAGTTTCAATAATGTTTGTGTTACTACAGTATATATATTTTTGGGAGTTATTTATTGAATGTTTACCTGGTCTTTACTTTCTACTATTACAGCAACTTCAATGGTCGGGTTACCGTCAGGAATAGGATCACCAATTTCAACCAACCATTTGCCTTCCCCACCCAGCTTTCCTTTGGATTTCCAAGCTCTTCGCAACAGCACTTGAGTGTCTACATTGTACTCTTCAACCATCTCTCTATCATCATCAAATTTATAATGTATCTTTTTTATTTTATCTTCCTTCAAACATGATTTTTCTGCATCCACAAGGGATTTGTACCACTCTGTACTTTTATACATTACGGTACCTTGGCTATAACTTTTGGCGAAGTTTTCTTTTAATTTCTTTTCAAAGCTGACGGTGGTATCTTCGTCATACACTTCGATCAAATCAGATCTTCTTTTCATTATGTTACTATAGTAACGAGTTATCAGGTAACCTCCATGAAGTTTTTCGTTAATAAAACGTTCGATTTCAACGGCATCTAGCTAGCTAGATAATGACATAATTACTACTTTTAAATCTACATTGATAATTAACCCAGTAAAGCAATTAAGTTTAGGTAGGTAGGTACCTACCTACTTATTTTCTCAATGAACAAACACAAGAACCAAACCACTGTCTGTGAACCAAACAAACTTAAAACAAACCAGCAGTGCTTCCACTTTCATAATTTCCTTTCCCCACGCCACAACTACTGAGATTTTCCCCTCAAAACTTACTATCTAAAAAAAAAAAATGTCGCCAGGTGGATGGCACACATCCATAAGTAAGTAAGTAAGTAAGTAAAAACTACGTGTGGACGCCGGGCGGCAAGTAAGTAAGTAAGTAAGTAAGTAGCGACTTCTCGTAGGATAGGAACCAGTTCTATTTTTTGGACAGAACAGTAGCGCGTAACCCCTATTATACTATTAAGGGGGGTTACGCGGTCAGCGAAAATTTTGATGTTGCGCGGGGCCCCCGCCCGCCCCGCGGTAATTGAGGAGTCGAATTTTCAAATGGGCTAAGTGCCAAAAAAGCAAAATCGAGATTTTTTTTTGGCACTTATTCCATATCAAAAGTGCAAAGCGCCTACGAAAATTTATTCTATATTTGAGATTTTTTCATAGATGGCATTGGGTGTAAGTGCCAAACTTTTTTTCTTTATGCCGCGACCGCACGCTTGCCAAAACTCGGCAAGCCGTCACAAATTCAAACGTGTGGATAGAGCGTTTGGCTTGGTTTGCAAGACAAATCACAAATCCAAGCCTCGTCCGCACGCTTGCCACTTGCCACAAACTCCAAACCTCTACAAACGTTTGGATTGATTTGGGGAAACAAACGTCGCCATCCACACGCTTGCGAGTGCGTTAGTTGGTTCTGAAAAGGCAAGCATGACGGACATGGATGTTGTTGCGTCGGCCATGACATTTGGCGTTGGCGTTTGTTATTTTTATTACAAAAAAAGATGGTGGATGTTAAAAATTCATAAAAACCGTATTATGTAATTATTTTAGAATAGGAAGGTGCATATTTTATTTAACAATTGAATAGATTGTCCAAATAATACTACCAACTCCTTTCTTCCCCTGGGTGTCGTAATAGGTGTCTAACGGACTAAAGACTGCACAAACATCCAAAGATCGCTAGGTTATGGACAGATTCTGTTCTGTTTCTGTTTGGGACAGATTAGGTTTACGTCAGATTCTGTTTATGACAGATTCGCTTTAAGACAGGAATACAATTGAGTAGAAAAGCGGCGATGGGCTCATAAAAATAATACTACCAACCCCTCTCTTCTCTTCGGTGTCGTAAAAGGCGACTAACGGACTAAAGACTGCACATACATCCAACAGCATAGAGCGGCGATGTATTCCTCAAAATAATACTACCAACCCCTCTCTTCTCTTGGGTGTCATAAAAGGCGACTAACGGACTAAAGACTGCCCATACATCCAACAGCATAGAGCGGCGATGGGCTCTTTAAAATAATACTACCGACCCCTCTTTTCCCTTCGGTATCTAAAAGGCGACTAACGGACTAAAGACTGCACATACATCCAACAGCATAGAACGGCGATGGGCTCATAAAAATAATACTACCAACCCCTCTCTTCCCTTGGGTGTCATATAAGCGACTAACGTGCTAATAATGGCTTACCACCTAAGCACATGTGCAGACTGTGCAGTTGTTTCTTGCTGAACCGTGGACTGTGTGGGCGTGGTCTGTGTTGTCCGTAGATTTAAATGATTACTATTTTTGACATAAACTTTAAAAAAATATCTCAAAAAGTGGTCGAGTCGAGGTACGAGGAAAGAGTTATGTTATACAGGAAAAGAAAAGTTATTCCGGCAAAAAGGCCACCTTCTATGCTGGTCAGTACCTACATTGTTATTGTTTATTTATTTAAATATTGTTTCATTTAATTTTACAACTGCGTTAAGCAAATATTTTGCTCCAATGACATTTGTTATGAAACTTAGCCCCAATGAAAGGTAAATATCTTGCATTTTGACCCATTTCTTAATTGATTTTAATAATAAGGTTTTAAAATATGTTCAAAATTAATGTGGTTAATAAGTATAGTATAAACAGTACCTGTTTAATTTAGTTTTTGATAATAGAATGCCGCTATAAAATGATGACTAAAAAACAAATTCATTTTTATTTATATCTCAATTGTGTTTTGGCACTTAGCTCATTTGTAAATTCCAAGCCTCAATTCGTAAGCACCATTCACATTTTTATCAAAAAGTAAATAAAAATGTTTTTGTTTAACATTCCAAATCAGTCAAGTTAGTTGGGGGCGAAATACCACCCCCTCACGAATTTTCGGCGTGAAACAATGGCACTCTGTGCTGTTGTGTTTCGTCCGGCGAGTAAGGGTTCCGGAGAACCCTCCACCTCCCTTCACAATTGATATGACAGCGAACTTTAATCTAGATTTACCCCAGTGGGGTACCGACACATCCAGTGTCGGAGAATCCCCCCCTGAGCGTTCTCGCTTAGGCTGCCCTACGTATTCTGGGAAGGGCAAAAGTCCGCTCGTGTCAAGGCATGCTGCAGGCAGGAGCACGGCAAGACAATTGGCACCCCCTCCTACGCTTCGCGTGGACTTCTGCAACATCAGGGGAATCCACTCTAACTTGAGCGCCGTCCATTACCACCTCGAGACGGCGAAACCGGCCTTGCTGTTTCTCACCGAGACGCAGATATCCCCCCTTCCTGACATCTCCTACTTGCGCTACCCGGGATACAACCTGGAACATGCATTTGTGCCACGAGCCGGTGTTTGTGCCTATGTCAGGGAGATATGTGCGTCCGTCGCCTTGGCAATCTTAAAGATAGGGACCTTTCCATCTTATGGCTACACGTCGACTGCAGACGTCATCCTCGCGTCTACGCGTGCCTGTATAGGTCCCACAGCGGTAACATCGGAACTGACCAACTTATCGAGACTGTCCAAACAGCGACAGACTCCCTTCTCCAACGGATCCCCTCGGCCGAGATTGTGGTATTGGGAGACTTCAATGCCCACCACGTCGAATAGCTTGGTTCACGCACAATTCTTTATTGGACCTTCTGCTGACCTCGCACCCAGACGGCTATCAAGTTTCTGTTGATGCACCACTAGGCTCATCAGACCACTGTCTGATTCGTAGCACTGTGCCTCTCACAGAAACTCCAAAACCGCAACCAGCGGCTAGCCGTCGAGTCTGGCATTATAGGTCAGCGGACTGGGATGGGATACGAAGTTTCTTTGCGTCCTACCCGTGGTGGCGAGTTTGCTTCTCGCTGGATGATCCTGATGTCGCCGCTGACTCTGTCGTTGATGTGATACTGCAGGGAATGGAACTTTTCATTCCAAACTCTGTGGTTCCCATTGGCGGCAAGTCCCAACCATGGTTTGGTCGTTGCTGCAAAATAGCGTCTCGCCAAAAAGGACAACATTACCAAGCCTGGGCTAATGCGGTGTCATCAAAGGATCCAAACACCAGTGCGCTCAGAAAGAAGTACAACGTTGCAGCCAGATCCTTTAAGAAGGACATTGCCAAGGCGAAGTCATCATTCATAGGTAGAATCGGCGAGAGGCTAGAGCGTCTTCCTTCGGGGACGCGTGCGTTCTGGTCTCTCGCCAAAGCATCTTAGGGAATTTTTATCAGCCGTCCCTACCACCATTGCACAATACCGATGACTGCTTGGCCTATACTGCAAAGGAGAAAGCCGATCTCTTGGGCTCTCTTTTCGTATCAAACTCGACCTTGGACGATGGGGAAAACTCTCCACCAACCATACCGCATTGCGCTTGTACAATGCCAAACGTTCAGTTCCTGCAAAGGTCAGTTCGTAAGGCTCTTTTTCCCCTTGATATCCATAAGGCGAGTGGGCCTGATGCAGTTCCACCCATTGTGCTTCGGACGTGTGCTCCTTTTCTGCCGCGTAACCGAATTGGCACCAGTTCTAACGCGCCTTTTCCGGCTCTCTTACAGTACTGGCGTCGTCCCGAGCTCTTGGAAGACAGCCCTTGTCCACCCGATTCAAAAAAAGGCGATCGCTCAGATCCGTCCAACTACAGGCCAATAGCTATTACCTCTTTACTCTCCAAAGTAATGGATTCCATTACAAACCGCCAGCTCTTAAGGTACCTAGAAGAGAACCAGCTACTAAGTGATCGCCAGTATGGTTTTCGTCGCGGTCGTTCGGCTGGTGATCTTTTAGTGTATCTTACTCACCGATGGGCGGAGGCAGTCGAGAGTAAAGGGGAGGCACTGGCAGTTACCTTGGACGTAGCGAAAGCTTTTAACAGGGTATGGCACAGGGCTCTTCTGTCTAAACTTCCATCATACGGGCTTTCTGAGAAATTGTGTTCATGGGTTGCCAGCTTTCTTACTGGGTGTAGCATCAGAGTCGCAGTCGATGGTTCGTACTCCGAAATGAAGCCTGTGATGCTGGAGTCTCGCAGGGGTGTGTGTTGTCCCCTACTCTGTTTCTTCTGCATATCAATGACATGCTGCATATTCATTGCTATGCAGACGACAGTACTGGGGATACGCTCTACACCGGGCGAGCTAATATTTCTCTAGAAAGCGTCATCGAGAGCCGGAATAAACTAGTGACTGACACCGAGAACAAGTTAAGTCATGTCTCGGATTGGGGCCGACATAACCTAGTCCACTTTAACCCCTCCAAACACAAGTTTGCGCATTTACCGCGAAAAAACATCCCTTCGTCGTACCTCTGAACTTTGAAGGAGCTCTCCTTGATACCAATCCGACTATTGGAATCCTTGGCGTCGATATTTCGAGTGACGTTCAGTTTCGTGGTCATTTGGAAGGTAAAGCTAAATTAGCTTCGAAAAAGCTGGGTGTGCTTAATAGAGCGGGTCAGTATTTCACGCCGGCCCACCGTTTACAACTGTATAAAGCACAGGTCAGGCCGCATATATGGAATACTCCTCCTATCTCTGGGCTGGAGCACCCCAATACCAACTCCTTCCATTTGACCGCATTCAACGCAGAGCTGCTCGAATTGTCGACGACGTGGTTATTTCAGGTCGGCTCGATCCACTGGCTCTTCGGAGAGACATTGCGTCTCTCTGTATATTGTACCGTATATATCATGGGGAGTGTTCTGAGGAATTGTTCGGCTTGATCCCTGCCGCTGATTTCCTTCACTGCACTACACGCAATCGACTGTCATTCCATCCACATCACCTTGATGGATGGCGGTCTACTACTGTGCGTTTTTCAAGAAATTTCTTGCCTCGAACTACAGTGTTGTGGAACCAGCTCTCGGTGGCGGTATTTCCGGACCGTTACGACTTAGGGATCTTCAAGAAGCGAGCCTATTCTTTTATTAAAGGCCGGCAACGCGCCTGCGATTCCTCTGGTTTTGCGAGTGTCCATTGGCGGCGGTGATTACTTTCCATCAGGTGACCCGCTTGCTCGTTTGCCTCCTTCTGCAGTAAAAAAAAGTCAAGGAATCGAAAAGGTAAATTCCTATGTATTTATGATTTTATAGGAATTATTATTGTAAAACACGGTCGTAATGTGCATTTATACCTAAGAAAGGTGCCCTGCGCGTTTTATGTTTGAGTTGTATACTTTTTTAATTTTTTAATCTGTAATTCAATATTTATTTTGCAATATCTGTCAACAAATGACAGTTACACATTTTTATTTATTTCTTAATTTGTGTTTTGGCACTTAGCTTATTTGTAAATTCCAAGCCTCAACTCGTAAGCGCCATTCACATTTTTATTAAAAAGTAAATAAAAACGTTTTTTTTTTAACATCTTAAATCAGTCAAGAAATCGAAAAGGTAAATTCCTATGTTTTTATGATTTTATATGATATATTATTGTAAAGCACGGTTGTAATGTGAAATTATAAGAAAAGTGACCCGGCGTTATATGCTTGGGTTGTATATTTTTAAATTTTTTAATCTGTAATTTAATATCTATTTAGCAATATCTGTCAACAAATGACAGTTTTACAGCCGCTAGCTGTCAAATCAAACATGACGTATCGGCATTGTTGACATTTCTCTTTTTTAAAAGCAAAAGAATTATGCTTTATGCAGCTACGTTAGACATTTTTAAAGTAACATGTCTGTTTTTGAAGACTCAGTGTTTCCATATTAAAAAATATTTTTTTAATTTCATTTGTTTAGAACAGTAGTTCAATCGATGAGCTCAAAAAAGTGCCTTCGCGCACTTTATGAAAATCTTTCTCTGCAATTTTGGGTTTAATTGAAAAGTTAAGCAAAATTTACAAAAAGCGAGGCCGCTACGCACTATTCCAATAGCTATTCTACACTATTCAATAAGTTATAATAATTGTTAATGTAGTTTTGTTTCTGAGATCCATAACGCCAAAATTGGCCATTTTACGCAAAAATCATAGTCGAGATGTAATAGGCCTCTTAAATAAATCTTATCCGCGATTCGATAAAAATAAAACAAAACTTGGTTTAGGTAGCAAATAATATTAGCTTAACTTTATTACCAAATTCTATTGTATACAAGTTAAGATTTTTTTCTATGGAAAGTGCCGGTCCTCCTTTAAGAGGTAACTTCAGGATTTTTTTCTATCGAGCCAAATGTTTCCAATCGCGTTTTGACTTCGTGCATCCCCTCACACATACGCTCTGTAATACACATTGAAAGTTTCAGTGCGAAATATCTAATATATTTTAAATAACAACTAATAGAAAACAGCCAACTATTCCGTTCTCACCGCCTAAGGCCCCCTTAAAATATACTGCATGATTGTGTTACGTTCCGTAACATGCAGTGTTCATAATTATCATTTTTAGAGGCAGTTAAAATAAAAAAAATACTAATGATTTTGGGTGAGATCAAAAGGTACGTCAGCTGGTCCCCGTTACACATGCATGACACATTTGAGGCTAAAAAGGTATCAAATGTGTCGACGTCAAATGTGTCAAAAATTAAAAAGTATACAACTTAAGTATAAAACTCTGGGTGTCCTATCCGCAAACATGATTTACCCTCGATTTTCCCTATTCATCTCTTTTCCCTTTTTCTTCCCCTCTGGACCCTAATTTCCCCTCTATAGGGGAAGTTCCCCTCATTGTGGAAGCACTGCAAACCAGTGTTGCTCCCATGTAGGGACCTTAGATTAGATATCTTTTTTAGAGGTAGGGACACAAAAAAAGTATCGATCACATGTCTGTGGTATCGATACTTTGTCAAGTACTTTTCCTTTCGGTACCGATACTTTTGTACTCGATACGTTGTATTCGATACTTTTACTCAATGAGTACTATTTGGCAAGTATCATATCGAATAAATCTTTGTTATATTGAAGACATAAAACATAGGTTTCGTCTTCTTATTACATGTCTGGGGTTTGGTTGACCTACCTACGCTGATGAAAAGGCTGTATGATAAAGATCTCTTTGCCTTTCCCAAAAGGGATAAATCCTTAGAGGTTGGTTGAATGAACCGGCAAAAAACATTTTATTCATTCATTCAGTCATTCTGTCATTCAGTTATTCTCAAAACGTCAAAATAAAAACAAATAGAAATAAGACGGTACCTCTTGGCGGGAAAGTGAAGCGACATGTCTGCAATTTTGTTTTATTTTCTAAAATTTGTGTTTTCGAACATTAATGTGCAATAACAGTGGATTATTAACCAATAAGTGTTTGTGAACGGGCATGAGTGTTGGCAAGTGAAACAAAACAGTGCAACATCACTTTTCAAATTCTCTTATGAAGTCCTCGTGAGATCTCAGTAAAGTTCCACATCTTTACTGAGGACTCAAGAGGTTTGGGGGAATATCATTTATCATTCATCATCTTAGTCACCACTCATTATCATCTAGGGAAAAAAATAAATAAAAAAAACGAATGACTAGGCAGTATGGTCTCTGACCTTAGCCTGTTCATTCTTGAAACAAAAAAAAAAAAAGTCAATTCAATTCAGTACCTAGGTAGTGTAAGTGTAAGTTTTTGGTTATATTTTTTTTGGTACCTATTTGTGGAAAAACAACATTTCTTTTTCTTTTTCTTTTACCTTATCTTAGATTATTGTAAACTTGAATTGAGGCGACACTCTGACCGAACAAATCAAAGAAAGACAATGGCACGTAGCATTCCTGATAGGTAAATAGGGCGTTATTATTTTACGTTGAAGAGATGCTTTCTGTGTGAGGTGACTGTTTTACTCAGTTTCTGATTTATGTTTCAGATGGATTCCATATAAAGCATGTGGAAAAGTTATAGAAGGAACGAGATTTATTTGCTTCAAAGTGCCGCTGAGAAAGGTTAGTGATTTTTTTGAAAACTTGACACATTGCATGGCTTTTCAAAACAAAAGTTTATCGCTACTACTGGCTTACAAAGTTCATTTCCACCAGTAAGTATCTATTTTAATTTCCTTTAAAAATAATAAGACTATAATAAAATTAAAATGTGTTGTGTTTAATTTTTTACTGTAATTTTGTTTTTACGACTAGAGCGCCATCTATGATTATTTACATTGTACTATTAGCTACCTACATGTGCTACGACCACCACGACGTACGACGTATACACAGTAAGTTTTAATAGTTAACACGTGTGTCCGCGAGAATGCGCTACTAGGAGAAACGCACTACATGACATGACGCGTGTCGTGCATTGTGTATTACAGGGTTACTGGAAATATGACGTAAGTATTCCAGATTTTGTCAGCAATTAAGAGGAAACACTACGTCGAAGTGGCATGCAAAATTCTCATACAAAACACAGAAAAACGACGTTTCGTAGTCCCCTGTTTCCTCCATCAAAACTGGACCAATTTTTATTACTTTTTCAGCATCATTTTTTATGTCTGTATGTTTGATTTTTTAGCTAAACCGGCCACTTAATGTTTCTGAAGACGCCTTAAAACGGAGTGATTTCGCTGAATTTTGAAGGCTCCTGGTTATTAAATAAATGACTAAATGCAAAAAAATCAAACATACAGACATAGAAAATCTCTTTCTTTAACAGATGCTGAAAAAGTAATAAAAATTGGTCTAGTTCTGAAGGAGGAAACAGGGGACTACGAAACGTCGTTTATCTGTGTTTTGTATGAGAATTTTGCATGTCACGTCGACGTAGTGTTTCCTCTTAAAATAAACAAGAATTCAGTCAGAAACACGGCCCTTGTTATAAAAAAAATAATTGCAATTTTTTTCATTTCTGCTGTAGTAGCTCAAAACCTGTTTAGAATCGAGATTAGTATTACAATTACGGCCACATTTTAAAACAATTTTTCATTACTTTGGCGCTTTTTCCTAGCAACGTTGCACTCACAATTTGAATGGAATCGCGGCGGACAGTGACATTGCATTGCTTGCACTTGCATATTTTGATCGCATGTAATTACATAATTGAGTTTCTAATTTGCAAGAAATGTAAGGAAACAGAAAAAAATATCTTCTTATGGGGGTGCCGCGCGATCGCAAAAACTGACATAAGTCTCTTAATGAACTTCAAAGCACAATCAATCTTATTCATATTTATAATTAGAACAATTCTGCTTTGAAGTTTCAGATCTAGTGATTTAATTAGAGCAATGTTTTTATTTTGCGAAATGTGGATAAACAATATCCGCACTTGTGTAAAATAATAAAATATACTTTTTAAAGATAGGGGCACCCCTTTCTTTAATGATAATGCGGAATACCAATACGAAAATATTTTCATGTAAGAATGATTGTTTCATGCGTAAAATAAAGAAAGTAGTCGAAAAAATATGTTTTTAGGAGTCATTCGATTTAATTATGTATTGTTTGTTATTGTTTAAAGAATTTGTTTCAAATTTCAACAAGGCCATGACCTTGTGCAATGATCAGGCTAACTTACATAAGTTCTTTTAATGTATTAAACTAATTTAGCGCATAGTAAAAGTGACTTAAAAATACGTAAATTTTTACAATTTCGCAATTACATCTCGACTGTGATTTTTGCGTAAAATGCCCATTTTCGCATTTTGTAGTAATTTTGCAGTTGTATTTATCGTTTCTATCGAAGTAGGATAATAAATTCATTATAAAATCTTTCTTCCTCATGAAGTAACAATTATTCTGGTATTTTTGCTCAATAATATTATCGTTTGTAGGAGAAATTCACAGTTAACTTAGAGGGTTTACGCATTTCGGTTTCCCGCATACAAACTTCAAAGTCGAAATTTTTAAAAACCAATGCGTCAATTTTAATGAGACTTAGGCTGGATTCGACCAAACTGGAATAAGACTTACTCCGAGATTAGTCTATACAAATTCGGTGTTTAATGTAGGTATAAGACCTTATTCCAGTCTGGTCGAATCCACCCTTAGCAAGCTAAAGCAAAATACAAGGATCTAAATAGTTTGTTGAAAACATTAAATTTAGCTTAGTTATTGCGATTTAAAGTCCACTATAGAAAGTTTAAAATCGCATTAACTTAGTTATTTAAACGTTTTTTTAAAATGTTTTCAACAAACTATTTAGATCTCTGTATGTTACTTTAGCATACAAAGTTTCATTGAAATTGGCTTAATGGTTTTTAAAAATTTCGACTTGGAAGTTTGTATGGGAAACCGAAATGCGTGAACCCTCTTAAAGCGATGTTCGAAGATTTTGTGGTTTAGAATAAGATATTTTTTCCATGGAATATAAATGATATCTAAAAATTCTGATGCTGCTTTCGTACCAGCATCAGAATTTTTACGATACGACTATTACGAGTATAAGAGATAACATTCAAATTTTTTTTATTTCATTTGTTTAGAACAACCAAGTAGGTAACAAAATGTAGTGTTGTAGTGGTTCCGGAGCCAGGTCTATAACAGGCTAGTAAAAGTTTATAACCACGGAAGAGGACCCATTTTATACGTGTACTTTTGCTAATAAAACACTTATAGTAGACTTGGCGAGTACCACTTAGACCAATAATACACTTATAGTTGGACTACGTAGAACTATCTGCTCCCGCAAAGCCAACTATGAGCATCTAATAGAATCAGACACGACGACTTAAGCCCATGATACACTTATAGTTAGACACCGGAGAACCATTTGCTCCCGCGAAGCTCACTATGAGCATTTAATAGAACCAAGCAGGCGTGTAACTTACTCCGCGCTTCTATTACTAGCAAACATTTGTGAATTGTTGTTGAGATGTGTGTGCGGTTGTGGAAAAAATAAAAAAATGAAAAGTACCTAAGTTTATCTAGTTTATATAAAATGTATTAACAAGTATTTCGCACGTATTTTGCACGGGAAACGTGTAAGTATTTTCGGTGAAGTATTTTGTGTTTTACATCTCAACTTTTGTTCGTCTTTTTAACACGGCGTATTTACGAAGTTGTGTTTAAAAATAATATTAGTCCTAACAGCAGTGTCGCGCCATATTGTGACGAATTAGGGATCCGCATACAAATGTGTTATGCTTAATTATAGAGTTTATTATTTTTATGTTTTAGTTGTGTATTGTAGTCATTTTCCGTTTGTTTATGTCCATTTTTGTAATAATTTAATAAAAACCCAATAACTCAAAAGCTATCAAAATGGCTGTGAAGATGCGATACATATTATATGCAATTGTCTTCTTAAATGGACTTCACGAAGATATCTTAGGATACAAATAGTTTTACAAGAAACCTTTATATAGAAATTAAGACTATAACAGCATTCGAGAATCCACAATAATACCAAGTATACTTACTCTTAGAAGAAACCACTGTAGAACTATTTGACTTATAATTGGCACATAAAGTTGACATAAACACCCCTATAAGGTCAACTATAAAGTGCAAATGGTTCTAAGTCTATAAGTTACTATTAATGGCATATGACTCTTATAGAGGATTTATAATTACTTCTTGTAGGCGATTATAAGTGTAACTTACAGTGAGTTAGGTTAGGTTATAGGCCATCTTAGCCTTTATAGGGCCATTATAAAAATATTTTAATAATATATCATCATCATCATCAGCCTATACTCGTCCACTGCTGGACGTAGGCCTCTCCAAGAACACGCCACTGAGCATGATCCGCGGCCACTCTCATCCAGCTCTTGCAGAATATATAATTTATAATTCTTTTATATTGAAAATAAGTTGAGGTGGGGTGTCTGAGGTTTTGTGCCATTTGAGTGGATTACTTTTAATAAGTTTTTGTTAAAAGCCAGCCTAGAACCGTTTTTTTAGTTTTGCCTACTAGAGTTAGAAATAAATCATAATTTCTATTAAGCTAAGTCAACTTTTTTACTCCAGTTGGCAAAACTACGTTTAAATAGATTTATTATTAATGTCGTCCGTTATGGGATATGCCCCAAAGTGTGCAAGCAAACCGTTGTAAATCGCGCGGGTAACGTTTTCGGAGATTTGTTTCTGCTTATTCGCACCTGCATTGGCAAAGGCTAGCCGACAATGAAATGCATTATTGGTCCACATGTGCGGCACAATGGCTGTTTGTATAACTGTTCTACTGCCTGGGCGTTCACTTGACCGTCCGCACTCCACAGTTAGACGGCAAACACCGCTCAACCATTTCTGTGTTAATTTGTTCTGCATAGCGCTTACGTCGCTTCGGATATCAGAAGTTTGTTTGGTTTGCCTGCCTTCATGATGCTCGACTTCTTGCTGAGTACCTAAATAATTGCTCAACTGTCAGCTTGTAACTTTCCACCCTATAAGTTGATTCGAACCTTGCAGTGGTGAGGTTTGCGAAGGAGCTGTAAATTTAGAAATCACAATGATATATAAAGGAATCTATATTATTATAATTAATGGACAAAATATAATTGCACCGAAAATTATTGTGTCTTCTCTGTTAACAATCTTTTAACTTTGTCAAAGTTTATCGCCTCATTCGTATAATATTAGCGTGAAAGTTTTTTTTTAACATAAACACCTCTCTGGTCTGCTCGTAGTGTAATTGCGTCCGTCCCATTCCGATGCCCCACAATACGATTCCTCCATCAATACAGCCGAATTGCGGGATTGATCCGTAGCCATTCTGAACAGAACCAAACACGCTGAGATAGCTCGAATGCCTACATCTTACCCTCTGCTTACCATTGTGCAAAATAAATCTAACCCAGATAGTGGAGTACAATAGGTTCTGAATCCCACTTCTGATGTTAACTTTACTAGACTAATACGTGGATGCGTTCAATTAAAACGACGTAGTACACTCACTAATATAATGTATAATAATAAGATACACAATCAAGTTCCCGACAACCACTTCGATCAAAATACTACCAAGCTGTGCCTTCTCTTGCCGTAAAGCCTTTAGTTTGTATTTAACTTGATGGTAAGTGACGATAAAACTGAAGGTGGAAGTGCACTTGCAATTCTTGGAATACTTACTTGTAATTCTTAACTGTTGAGAAACTGTCTGTCTTATCTCTAAATGTCGCATTCGCAACACAACAATGCTCCTAAAAAAATCAAGCGATTTCGATTATAGAGCAACTATATGACGTTAGATATCTAAGAACACAAAGTTTATTTTTGTACTACATCATAATTGTAAAATAGAATTAAATGAAGTACAACGTAAAATAAACTTTACTCTAAAGTTATTAAACAACGTTTGCTTAAAAGCGGCACATTTGACAACGATGAAGTTGTCACATTGTATCTAAATTATTTCAAGGTAAACAGAAACTTCTGACTGTAAAGCGCCGGGAGTTTTATATTTATTGTCGTGCAACAACTGACGGAGATAACGCAGAAGATTAACGTGCAATTGTGCTTAAAGTGGTGACCTTAATCCCTCACACATCCACCCTCTATTTGCCCAGACTTGTCATAATATTTGTATCATATAAAAGGAACGGTCCCGGCTTCGAAATCTCTAATCCTGTATTTGATAAAACAGCGGGTGCTTACCGTTCTTTCTGTACTGTATTCTTTTCCTAACAATCTCTACATCTTTAATTTTTTTTCTCTCTCTAAACCACTCCTTTATTCGGCTGGCGCTTTGATTCCGTTTCTTTATTCAACGGGACCTGACCATAAATTTTGATAGTTTTGTTCTGTTTGAATTATAAAGGGATATTACCTTAATGGCAATCGGTAGGTGTAATTTGATACAACTCGTATCTCATTTTTTTATTACTATTTTGGATTTCACGTGAGTATTGACGTTTATAATTTTATGAATTACCAGAATTTGATTGTTGGGAGTGTAGAATTGATAATACTAAAACTTGTTCTCAGAGTTACTTCCATTGTATTTTTCTTGTTGATAAGATTCTTTTAAAAGCTTTTTAAATTGATATGGTCGTTACAGTACAGGATATTATGCCAAAAGCCATTTTGTATTTTGTGGTGAATGGTCTTATTTGACTATTGTTAAAATTATGATGGATGGATAGATATTGTTGAAATTATGAATTATGATAGTTATGAGGGCGTTCGCTTTTATTTCGTTGGCAGATGGCAGTATCCTGCTGGGCGTAATGCTAATTACCAGGACATCTTCTACCTCACATAGAACATTGCCAGGTGCCGTGACCATGTCAAAGGGAAAGGCTAGCGTAAAATAAAAGCTGCTTCTTTCCATAACACCGTCCGATCTCGAGCTTGTTGATTTAAAGTACAGTGTATAAATATTTTTTACGTCAATGTTTTGACTTTCATCGGCGAAAGCGATGAATCGAGCAGATGCCAGACACCACACATTATGTCAATCGGTCAAACGTCTCTTCGACGTTGGACAATAACAATATTTTGTTTTCGCAATATATTTTTACGATATCTCCTCTAGTAGCGCGCACAATTGGTGCAACGACTGTGATATACGCTCATGCTTTCATTATGCACACACACGGAGATGTTTTATAAAGTTACAACGACAGACATTACTTATTGTGTTCGCGATATTTTTATTTGTTTTGACTCGTTTAAAAGCTTAGCTGGTGACAAATGACACTGCACTTCTTTGTCTTTTGTTGTGCCTTGACGTAGGTATTGTATCTAGGACCGTTGAGAGAATGTGGTTTAACTTGATTACATTTTATTTTCCTAATAAAATAAGGATTATTGTGTATTGAATGACACGTAACTGTTAAAAAATGTAGGTATATTACTATTGATCACACAATTGATCATGTTATATCTGTGTGGTCCTAAAATAGACAAACTTTTGTATGAACTTTTGAATCCAATATTAAAACATTTTGGAAATCTGGATTCAGGGTATTGTCTTTCATATTGACTATTATGACAGGATGCAATAACAAGACAACATTATTATATGGTATCGATTACACGGATTTTTATCCTTTTACGGTCCAAGAACCAATAAAAATAACTATTGTTGTTGACGTGTTACTTTTTTATACCGATGTCAACATTGCACGTGTACGTGTAGTATGTTTATTTTAGTTAGTGTAACATGTTTTTGACCGAGTTTATAGCGCTATGATTGGCTCAAAATGGTTCATTTACACATTTTTATAGCGCAACACACTTCAGTATCGGCGGGGAAATCAGAATCGGGAGTGGTGTTGCATTTCTCTGGCCATCAGGCCGAATAAAAAAGTCATAAACCGATGACAGGCTTGGGAACACAGGGTGGTAATGTAGGTCGATATCGGCTGAGCATTTTATTGAGCCGACAACAGCGAAAGCTCCAACGTTGCACTTATCGTTTATCGTGTAATGTTACATGCTCATAAAAATACGAACTATAAACTAGTCCCTCCGCGGACGCATTAAGGACGGACCGAATTAGTTCTCGCGCCGTGTTGAATATTCATTAGGGTGTAAAGGATCCAGTAATTAATAAAGAAACCGATCGAGCGTCAATAACGTACGAGCCGACGAATCATTCAGCGCCAGTTTGATCGACGTCCTCTAACGGGGTCCTTTGAAAGTTCCGCATCGTGCCACATCCCTTTTGTTACTATACCTAAACGTCATGGATTTTGACAACCCTGAATTCGGTCAAAACGTTTTTATTTACGCTCCCAACAACCCGGTGCCTAGATTGACGTAAATCATGGTCGTCACAAGGCGTGCCGGACAAAAGGACTTTCTAATTCAGCTTCTCTTCTTTGTCCGCTCGCGTTGCACCGGTACGCTTCGACCGCACAATTGTTTGCCATTGTACGCCAAATTACACCTCAATTATACGCAGAAGCTTAGAAAAAAACCCAGACTTGTCTATTATGTTCGGTCCAAGGGAGAGCAATAATTTATTCGCTGCCTGACTTCCGTGTGGCGTCAAATGGTGGGCTTGTAGGGTGGATTCGTGAAACCATCTGTTTGTAACGCGTGGTAGGTGAAGTTGAAAAAAAAATAGTAGAACGAATGTTTTCTTTTTTTTTATTTGCTAAAAAGTTTGTGGTTGGTCCGCTTTTAGGTAGTGTCTCGTGTCGTCGTCATCATTTTGGGCCGCAGTAGGTAATTGGTGATTAGTATCGAAGTGCTAAAATCTATTTCGCTACTGAATCGATTAGCATCACAATGATTGCAGCTCCGTTACATGTAGGCAGTGTTAATGGCCGTTTAGCGAACTGTTTGAGTTAATAATAGAAGTTTGGGAACACTTTGTTTTTGTGATCTATGCATTTTTGGTATGATAATAGGTGAGCAAACATTGTATCGTACCGGCTATGACGAGTGCGATTGCGTCAAACACAATTGTTGGAGCAGTGTTGTCATTCGATGATTTTCGTAAGCGTTATTTTTTCTTCAGCGGAATCATTGTAGTGATGTCACCGCTGATACTCTGGACACGATAATCGGAACTCGCTGTCTATTACCATGTTAAATTATGAGGTCATGTCCTTTTTAAGTGTTTGTTTATATCGAGTTGGGGTTGGCAATTGGCATTAAAGCGTCTGTGGGATATTGATATATGATTATGAGGCTAATTAATTGACCGGGCATTTGAGTGGCCGCACAGGCGTGTGCAAGAGGCGCCAAACGCCAGAATCGATGCTGCGGGCCGCCTGATTGCCAATTTGGCCGGTGATATATTGTCCATTGCTGGGTTTAATTGTCTATCCTGTGTCTGCCTGACCCAAGAAAACATATTTTCACTGCAAAGAGAATATTTCTTCTTTTTTGTTTACGATACTGATTTATAATGTAAAGTGGATCAAACGTTTACGGATAATCCTTTTAAAGTTATTGTGTATCAGTGGTATCAGCTCGTATTTGAATTCAATTTGTCTATGAATTGAAATAAATTATATCGAGAATTAACTGGGTACTTAATAAGAATAATTAATTTTATTCTTATTACATCTATGATGAAACTTATGTGTGTCAATATATCGAAACAGAAGCATACAAAAATAAAATAATATCATATAAAAAAAGGATAATTTATAATTTCCTTTATATCACCCTCTTTTAAGTAGATAGAGACTTTTTTTGACCTTGTACCTATTAAAAAAAAAAAACTACTAAAAATTAATGTAAATGTGATAATTTTATGTAAATAAGTATAATAATATTTCACTTGTGGGTCACACAAACTTCGGTCACCAGAAATCGAATATAAATAGAAAATATAGATACACTAATTTGTCGTAAAAAAAGTGCTTAAGAGGGTTTACGCATTTCGGCTTCCCATACAAATTTCAAAGTTGAAGTTTTTAGTAACCAGTAAGCCGATTTTGATGAAACTCGGCATGCTGAAGTAAAATATAAAGATTTAAACAGTTTGTTGAAAACATTTTTAAAAAACGTTTATTTAACTGAATTATTGCGATTTTAAACTTTCTATGGTGGTTTCTTTCTATTTAAATCGCAATAACTCAGCCAAATAAACGTTTTTTAAAAATGTTTTCAACAAACTATTTAGATTAATGTATTTTATTTTAGCATGGAAAGTTTCAATAAAATTGACTTATTGGTCTTTAAAAATTTCGACTTTGTAGATTGTATGGGAAACCGAAATGCGTAAACCCTCTTATTACACGTTGCACTATTTGATAACGGATACACATAAAACGCAATCGGTGTGTGGGTGGGTGGTGTGGTTTTTACTGCGTTCAATCAGCGACGCTCGTTGCGCACGCGCCGCGCCACTACATACTATTTAGCGTTATTGTAGTTCGTAACACTTTCGTACACAAAAGCTGTGGTGTAAGTTATGTACATAAATACATACATACCTACGTCACGTCTGTTTCATAAGAGGGGTAGACAGAGACCACAGCAGCTTTCGGTTTTTAGCATTGTAAAGTTATAGTTATTGGTTACGTGTAACTTTTATACATATCTTAAAAGTAACAAATACCTAACAAATCACAACAGCTATGAAAAATATGTGTTCTATAGAACACAAATTTAAAGTAAATAGCTCCAAAGGAGACCCGTCGTTTTATGCGTAAGTTGTATTTTTTTTTAATTTTTTAATCTGTAACTTATTATATCTGGCGATATTAGTCAACAAAATGACAGTTGTACAGCCGCTAGAGCTGTCAAATCAAACATGACGTGACGGCATTGTCGACATTTCACTTTTTTAAAAGCAAAAGAATTATGGTTTATGCAGCCACATTAGACATTTTTAAAGTAACATGTCTGCCGTTTGAAGACTCAGTGTTTCCATATTTATAAATATAAATAATTAAATAACTGTTATCCGCGATTCGATAAAAATATTCAAATTCTATTGTATACAAGTTAAGCATTTTTCTATGGAAAGTGCCGGTTCTCCTTTCGCCGCAAACCTTTATTGTGCTGAAACCTTGATTGTTTTGCTTCCAAATCCTTTCAACTGCTAACCCTGGTAACATCTAGGTGTAATCGTTTGTGATCTCCAACTTTCTTGTAAGTTCCTTATCGCCGTGTATGTTTTACGATTGCTCACCGACATCTTCTTTTGATGTCGTATCTATTACTAGTACGCTCAATGCGATCGCCAGTGGGTGGCGTGGCGGTTTATGCCGTGCTCAATCAGCGACGCTCGTTGCGCACGCGCCGGCAAATAGCGCCTCGAATTACTATTGGCGCTATTGTAACACTTGTACGCGGCGCACGCAATTTCTAGTGTGTTCGCAGGGTTGTCGTTGGATATATTATTTCTTATAGCTAAGCCTACACTGTGACTGACTTGGCTGATGTTATATCTTAATTCTCTGTCAATGTAAATTCTATGAAAATGATGTATGATTTTTTTTTAATTCGGCAACGGGTAAGCACTTGGCCTTCACCTCACCTGATGGTAAGTGACGATGAGGCCGAAGGTGGAAGCGCGCTTCACCCGGAATCCTCAACCGCTGAGGAACTGGCTGTCTCATCTCAAACTGTCGTAACACAACAATGCTATATAAACATCGTTGTTATGGCAACAGACTTAGATAAGATGGTGGTAGCTAGCCAGGCGGACTTAACAGCCCTACCACCAACCAAACCGAGCACACAAAGATGTACCCCCGCTGGAAATCGAACCCGGGACCTCTGGGTCTGAAACCGGTGGCTTAGCCACTAGACCACAGAGGCGGTTATAAATTCGTAATATTTGATTTTTTTGCGTTAATAACGCTCAAATAAACTCGCATCTGAGGTAATATTTCTATAAACGGTTCGTTTTGTTCAGATTATCTATGACTTTTATTGCCGGTTTCGAATAATTTTTCATGACACGTAGTTACACATACATGTTGTTACAACTGAGTTACAAATTATTATTTTTTTGTTATCTCGACGATTTGATTATGGTGCAACTTTGCAACCCTGCCATATAAAGATCTGTAAGACCACCAAAGGACTACTGTTCTCAAATAAACACCGATTTGACTTTATCAAATTTTTTATCCGGAGATATTTAAAAGATTAGGTAAATTAAAAGTAATAAAAATACATTGTTCTTATTTTTTCCCTTATCTAATGGAATAAATAAATAAGAAGTTAAGAAGATTCCTGTAGGACCAAACTATGAATTATAATAATTTATCACAATAAATATTTAAAAGCAAATAATATAAAGGTTTTTTTTAAATTTAGTATTAATCGCATTCACAGTATTAGAATGAGTTTGCCTGATATATTTGGAGTTAATTTATTTATTAACAGCATTACTTGATTGCGAAGTGTATACGATAGCACTGTCTGCTATAACACATGTTTTCAACAGATCTAAGGGCCGTGGCGCCCTAGTCCCTGTCTGTGATTTCACCCGTATCAATTACGCAGATCGAACGATAAGCCCTCGATAAATTATCGTGTGCGCGATAACATCTCCGCTCGATTGGGCATCGCTCGTTTGGAATTTCCGTTTATTGCTGATGATTTACCGGAGGGTTATGAACGCCTTTGTCATTGATAAAAATGATAAGGGTTAAGTTTTAAGTTCGTGCTTCCTAATCCCAAAAACGAAATAGCTCAACGAATGTTAATGATAAACTAAACATGACATTAATAAAAATGAGATGACCCGAATTGGATTGGGATTGAAACTAATAATCTTTGCGGTATAACATGTAGTAACATCTAATTAGAAAGTAACCACGAAAGCTATAAGTAATTTAGTAATCCATTTGATGTAACGAATATTGATGTAATAATCTTGGAAGCGCAGACGTCTATTAAAGTGGATCCTCAAAGGCACGTGGTCCCAATTCGAGTCCAGTCCGTGTTTGTTTATAAAGGCGAGACCACACAGTAAGCAGGCAATCATCTGACCATCGCTCACCCCGCTTCCACTCTGTAATCACGGCATCATTACCTCTAATGACGTGTTAACGTTGCTTTATGGGAATGCCAAACATGACGTTCACATTTCGGTCATTTACATTTGTTTGTCTACTATCTTCGGCGTGTTTGCTCTCGTCTAAAACAGAGGGCGGCATTTCAGCCACCAGTGCTTGAGCTTTTTTACATTCAACTCGGTTTTGGGTTTTGTTTGACCTTACTGTCACTTCAAGGTCTGTTTCTCGAATCACGCTAAAATAAGTGTGACGCAAAGCTTACCATGATAATATCCATGACTTTGTCAGGTGATCAAATAATCGTATTGACCAGCTCCGTGATTCGGAAGGCACGTTAAACCGTTCATCATTATCATATCAGACCGCAACTACCCACTGCTGGGTATAGGCCTCCTTAAATATGTGCCAGTCCCTTCTGCCCCCTTACTCTTGAAACCGATCCCGATCGATCGAGATTTGTATTGTGGAGTTTCGTACTTCTAAGTTACGACACCAGCGCTTATTTGGATTCATATTGCGCGGATATTAAGTGAACTAAATACAAAACTCATTGCCATTTAGTACACCCAATATCCGCGCAATATGAATCCAAATTAGCGCTGGTATCGTAACTCAAATGTACGAAAATTCACAATACGATATTTACTGAATTTTCATTGATCGTAGTTTTTAACAAACAAATGGGCTTGTAAAAGTTTAATGAAATAAAAATTATACATAAAGCATAAACCAATTCAGAAAATTTCAACTTAACTTAATCATTATCACTTAATTAATAGTAAATATGGTCGATACTGATATCACCGATATTCAAATATATAGTTTCAGAATCCGATGTCCAATACCGATATATAGTTTCGATTCGATTCACAAAAAATATACACTCGGCGTCAAAAAAATCGCACCTCTTAGAAAATCACTTTCAAATGTCATTTACTCTTGATATGCACATGCAGTCGCATTAATTATGATTTTATTTACAAGGTTACTTAATTAACTTAATAAAAAACATTACTTTTCATTATCAAATAAAACCTAATGCAACAAATAAAGTGTCACAAAAATTCGATGCAAATTTTGCTACCCGTGAGAGTTGCTAGTTGCGCTTCCTTTGTAGGTATAAAACGGTCAACACGGGTTCAATGTGGGTCATTCGCTATTCAACCGTTGAAGAGGACACACGCACAGATTTTGATGGATACCACAGCTGATAAAGCCGCTCAAGTGGTTGCACTACTGCAATCAGGGGTGCGGCAGTGTGATGTCGCCCGGCAACTGAACCTGAGCCGTTATTCCGTTCGAAGAGTGTACCAGCGCTTCATAGAGACCGGTGGCTATATCCGCAGACACGGTTCGGGTAGACGTCGCTGCACTTCGGAAAGAGACGACCGGTTCGTTGTGTCGAACTCTTTGAGAAATCGTTTCTCCAACGCTGTTGAGTTGCAACAGCAGCTCCAGGCAGTTCGCAGACGCACCGTAAGCGTATCTACGGTTAGAAGAAGATTGAAGGAGAAGAAGATAGCGGCCCACAGAGCTGCTACGGGTCCAAAATTGACTGCAGCGCATCGGCGAGCCCGCTTGCAGTTTGCTCGTGACCACGTCGATTGGACCCTTGAGCAGTGGAGAGCTGTTCTCTTCTCAGACGAGACGCGAGTGTGTCTTTTCTGCAACGACCGACGGAGAAGAGTATACCGGAGGCAGGGTGAACGTTTCGCCCAAGCCTGCATCCAGGAGACGGTGGAATATGGTGGCGGATCCTGCATGTTCTGGGGCGGTATGTCTGCTGCCGGCAAAACCGACCTTGTCTGCGTCTCCCGGACTGGAGGCGCTCGCGGACAAGGGTCGCTGACTGCTCGCCGCTATGTCACTGAGGTCCTGGAAGTGCATGTGGTCCCCTTTGCCGAATCTTTTGGCGAGGGGTTCACATTAATGCACGACAACGCTCGCGCTCACACTGCAGGCATCGTGAGCGACTTCTTGCAGAGGTCCCAAATCTCTGTGATGCAGTGGCCAGCGCGAAGTCCGGATCTGAATCCTATAGAGCACCTCTGGGACCATCTTAAACGTAAGGTTCGATCTCGGGATCCAGCTCCTTCGACTCTACAGGAGCTCCAAGACGCGGTGATTGAAGAATGGGGGCTTATCCCTCAAGAAGAGCTCCTGAAGTTGGTGAGGTCCATGAGGGACCGTATGGAAGCCGTGATCAGGGCAAGGGGGGGTAACACTAGATTTTAAGTTAATTTTAAGACACTTTTTGTACATTTTTCTTTGTAAATTATCTGTTGTTAATTAGGACTTAATTAAGGATTTTTATTATTTTATTAATTTTAATGTTGTTTGTATAATTATAATTAAACAGAAAGTTAAATTTAATTGTTTTTTGATACTCCTTTTTGTTACCTTTCTAATGATACCCAACACTATCCTCTACATAAGGTTTAAGAATTTTTAAAGATGATTTTTAAAAGGTGCGATTTTTTTGACGCCGAGTGTATAAGTATTACCAACACCACTGCATACAAGCGCTGCTAGCGACCCTGCGACCTGCGACGATGTTACTATGACGATGTCCTCAACCCAGCGTGCCTACGGATACGGACGTCCCCGATTTCTTTGGCCAGATTTTGGCCACCACTTTTTCAAAGTTTTGCTCCATCGGCCGTTAAACCGTTGGTTTCGGTCATTTGTATAAAATGGCAGTCGTTAAAAACCACTAACTTATGTTAGGGCAGCATGGATGGTGGCATGGTGTGTTACATATTGCCCAATTTTCTTATGTGAGAATGACGTGATAGGCTAATGATGATCATTGTTGTCTAAGCGATTTTTTTTCTAAATAAAATCTTTTCACATATATGCTCTTTTGAATCTGTTGTTTTACTTTAAAGTCGCATTCGCTATGCCCCTGTCTACACCTGTTAATTAGAGCATTTTAAAATAACTGATTCAAGTATTTTAATTTTCTCGTGATATAACATGCCGGTTATTGTGTTGAAACAAAAGAGGATTTAACTAATTTCTTATTTATTAATGTTTATTATTGTAGCTTCTTCATATGGTTATGCCCGAACAACAAATACTAACCACTTAAAAACTCTCCTGATTTTCTTTGGCATCGACGAACAATACGATTTGTTAGTACGGAACAGTCTATAATTGTATTAGTATTATAAATCTTAGTAAGGCTTTTAAAGAAATAAAACGAAGGATGGTACAGGCACCGTTATTCAAACAGGTGTATCGGTATCTCCTCGGGAAACCGTGTATCAGAGCGTTCTTCTTTGAACTAGGATCACTATGTATTTATTTATTACCTTTTAGTAACATGTCGGTACATTGCGGCTACAGCCACAACGTTAACAGATTGTAGAAATATTTATCAAACCCTTAACAGAAAAAACCGGGTAAGTGGTCATTAACACATTATTTGAAATTGGTTAGTAAAATAGCTTTCTGATATTAAAGTTTAATAAATTGTGATATATGAAAATTCAAACTAATGATGAATCAAAAACTATTGGTTCTTGTAAAAGATATAAGTATCTAAAAATGTGTCGGTTTTTTGTAAGCTTTAAGAGGCAATGTTTCTTGAACTTTTTAATATAAATATATTTTTTTTTTTTATTGCAGAAGGAGGCAAACTATCAAGAGGGCCACGTTGTATAATGTTACGTTGCTTTAGAAATACGAGTAGGAGAGTTACCAGTTTTGTTTTGTATAATTTTTTACTACTTATGCGTTTATCTAATTCATGTTTAGTTTTTTTTTGTTTGGACTATTAATCCAACAATTTTCTCTATTGTACGGATAATAATTAGGAAATAGGGATAGTACGCAACTCATTCAAAACTAAATAACAACATTAAAGTTTAACATTGTCAAAGTCGGAGAATATTTTCAAATTACATCTTGTAGCCGCTGCAACAGCAGTCCGCCCGTTAATGTCTTTACGTTTTGCCTCTTCAAACATAACATCAAAATTTGTGCGTGCTCCTTTTTTATCTTTGTCAATTACCAAATATGCTTGCGGTAGTTAGCGTGTAAAATAACCACTGGTTAGGAACACCCACGGCTTCCTACCTTCCGGCTAGTGTTAATACGTCCATGTTTATTTTGTTGTCTCAACAATTTTATTTCACCTCTGAAACAAGTTAACATGGTCTCTACTGCAACAGATATATGAACGAGACCGTATGGAATTCCAATGTGTGCGTCCGCAAGCCGAGCTTAATTCACACTATGTATTTAGCTGAAGTTTGTGAAACACAACAAAGATGTAATGATGACTATGGTAATGCATTTTTTCGTGTGCTTAAAGACGGTCGCCGCAATGCAGATGTTAATCAAATTATCAGTGTGGACTTCCGTATCATTATTTAAAACTGGTTTACCTGTGTTTGTAAGAATATTAATGCGTCTCGGTTTTTCAAACGACGATCTCTAAATGAAAATATTAATATTGGCTTCGAAATAAATCGATTATGCATACACAAATTCATATTGAGCTGTCGGCGGCGTTCGTTAAAGAGTGTAGTCACGTTCCAGTGAAAAGTTGCTGGAAAAAAAATCTATAACCGCTTGTAATAGTCATTGGTCACGAAGGTGCCGCATTGTCGGAGGCGCTTGTAGTCCTAGCGACCCGCTGCGAGGAGCAAACCCTCCCAGTTTAAAGTGACGGCTCACGTTTTCCTCTTTGCTCTTTAAGAAGTGCAAAGTAGGGGACCACAGAGGTCTTTCGAAACTGTTCGCGGAGTCCCATGACGTACAAGTTTACCGATTGAATTCACACCCGCGGTTTCTGTCCCCTCCTCATTATAAATCAAATGCAGGTATGACTCTGTCTGACGCAGTCGTGTGTGAACTGCGGCGGGGGAGATTTGTGCCAGTCTGTTGATGCTCTTTCTGGTTATGAATAGGTGAATCTTAATTCAATACACCCACATTGTCACATTCTATCTATTTATACCAAATCGAAAAGTATAAAAAATGAATACTTAAATATTAAGCCACCTTAAATAAGCAACAAATGTCGAATCGCAGCGATATTTAGGTTCCTCGCACTAATAGTCTGCTAGTCGAATAGCTGTGATGACAAGACTAACAGACGGGTGGACAAGACGAAACTATTAGAAATCGTGGCTTTCTAAGGAACCCAAAAAGCAATACGAAAGCTATCAGTAGTGTGGATACTTAAATTCCATGAATGATAAAATAAAATAATAATGATATAGTAGTCGATAATTGACTAAAATTTATAACACAGTAAAGCAACTTGAACGATAAATTTTAAGATTATAGATAATAAAGATTTCATTTCATACAAGCGCTTAATGCTCCGTGACCAATTTTCTGAAGTTTGTTTTCATAAACACGTCTATGGGCTATAAAAAACTGGGTTAGTATTAAGTCGGCATAGTCATATAAATTAGAGGCTTAACAAATTCCTTTACAGGCGATAGCTTAAACTGTTGCCAATGTATAAAGATCCCGTTTGAATAAAAGAGTCCAAAACATTTCACCTTGAGACGTTTTTAAGCGGTTTTTTCAAATGTTCTATTAAAGGTGTCTTTAACATCCTCTATTTAGTGCTCTCAAATACGTTTTGGAAGTGTCCTGTCGTAACAATGAGCTCGCCAGCCAGCGTGCCTTTTCATACTTGTATTACTGTAGGTACCCTTCTCACGTGTGACGTTATGCATTTGTTTGTCTGCAGCTGCGGCGCCGACAACATATTTATTGTGCTCATTAACCTTCAAGAACGCTATTTAATTGTCGGCCGTTTTTTATTCAGTTCACCTTTGACCCGTCCGCGACTTATTGCTGCACGGCCTCTCTTTGAAAGCGAGAATTGGATGTTATTTATTACACCAAGAGACGGGGATGCGTGTCGCCTATACCTTTGTGGCGCTTGTGTGTTCGTCTATGATTTATGTGGTTATAAGGATGTGATCAGTGTCACATGGAATCGTGTCTGATTATTCTCATACTTATTGCCTTTTCTTAAATGGCTGTCTTGACCAATTTACGTCGCGAAGCATGTTTGCCACAGGATATGTTAACTACCCAATAATAAATATGCAGTGTTGATTACTTAGTTTATGTTACTTTTTCATGCGACTAAATCGCGTGCTTTAAAGCATCCTGGGAAGAGTTGTCGGAAACCTGTTCATTCATAAGGACGTCCATAGTGAGTCGTTACACTGTAATAATCAAGCTTAGTATGATAATGCGATGGTATTTTGATTTAGTATTATTTGTGTCAACGATATTGTCAAATGGTTGACTATTTCTCACGCAGTGAGAGACGATACTTGCGGGGGTCTAATATCTAAAGCTAATGCTCAAAACACACTGCTTACAGGAATTTGTGTATACAAATTAGTTTATTGAATCGTAAGCTCGTTGTGTAATTTAAATTGTTACGAAGCTTATGTATCTCTTTTCGTTTTTTTATTGTATTTGAGATGTCGGATTTTGTTATTGTCTTATAATTTTCATTACTGTTGTTAGCCTGGCATTATAGTTATTGTTTGTTTAGGTATTTTTGGGAATTACTTATTGTTCAAAATCGTCCGTGAAGCTACGTTAGCGGCAATGCTATACAACATTTGAAGTCGATTTTGAGTTGTATCAAGCCATTAAGAGGATTCTTTATCACAATGTAAATGTCGCTTCTATTGTTCCTGAGCTTCTCTATCAGAGCGAGTTATTCTCAGCACTTGACGTCTTCATACACACACTATCGGCAACAGTAAATTGTAGTATCATGTCGGTTCCGTCGTCGGTATGGAACCGTTTATTGATTGGTATCGTAGTTTGTCCGCTGTTCACTTTGAATAAAATTCGAATTATAATTAATCACGGTTGCCGCGTGGGAGAGCGTCGCGTAGTGCTCGACGATCTATCATATTTTGTGATAACGCCACTAGGACGCGTCTTGTAACGTATTGAGAAGATCGGGTTTGAAGCTCGGCTATGTGACAATGGACCGATGTGATGGCATTATGCCGTTTTGTATTACTCACGTATTACTATAATCATTTATTACAGCTTATTAATAATTAGAACCCACACTTAATATTTTTAATACCATTAAAATGAAATATTTGGGTCCTCCCTCCGTGTCTAATGCTTTTATATTTTTTATAAAAAAAGAGTTAAGCCATGTATGCAACTCGACTATCGTTACATAGACACTAAGTCCAATCTTCCAATCCATCTAGCGTGTCTGAGAATTCCACAATTTGCGGCATTTATAAAGACTACGGTGTCGATGACAACAATAAAATCGGATCATAAAGTTTCTATCGCACCCTATGAAAGTCGCTATGCAATCTCGCCGCTCAATTTTATATCCAATAGCAGCGTAAATAGATAGGCGGGATGTAAACGAGGGACACCCCGGGGCTGCGTCAGAGGCTCCTGTCAATTGAATTTGTCTGCAAGCGCGCCGTGCATTAATAGCACACTAAACTGCCTCGAATACTATTATTGATATTTTCATAAAGCCACGTATCCATTGTGCGGTGACGGCGCTCAATACGTGTCTCGTTTTAGTGCGTTTTCGTTATGGTATTTGATATTTAATGCCAGCGCTGCGTGTTATGGCAGTTGGTTCTGTAGTTTTATTGCCTCGTACAGTTTGATTTGATAATTTAATCTTTCTGCTTCCGGTAGTTTTCTCGTTACAAGGTTCGTTTTTGTCGTAGCCGTTTCGAAACTGTTCCTGGAATACTGATTCTATCAGTCGTACTTTCAACTTCTATCATAGAAAGTCAAAGTTTGTTCCTATTAAATTTGATATGTTATGAAAGTTGTTTAGGTTTTTTTTTAATTAATCCCATATATTTTTCATTAATTTATACGCACGTATATATAATGTCCACTATCTCATTATGTTCGGTTATAATTGTTGATCCGCGTTATGTCATTATACTCGCTATACATTACACGTATTTGTTTAATGCAAACGCCACATCTTCTTTTCTCCGCTTGTTCCCACGTTCATGTCGCTTAATCACGTCGGGTCTGCGCTCGCGCCTAATATCGCACTGTAATGTGTTTATTAAGCGCCGTTGCATTTAATGGTGCACCATTTAACATACAATGTTCAGTCGGTTTCGCGTGCTGCCGATAGCAGCTCGTGGATGAGATCACTACCCAATAACTTTCAAACGTTTTCTTCTCACGCCATAATGCGTCGTTCATTCGTTCTCTTACATTAAACTATGCTGCAATACTGCAATGCAGCATCGCCACCGAATCGATGATGCATTCATTAATGTTACTTTTATTACATGCATTGTTATTTCTGTAATTTGCATCAGAAACTACCGATCTGAATGGTAATGTTATAGATACGAGTACATTTAATTATTTGAATCGTTCTGATTTTAGTTTGTAATAGTGCTTCGTAAGTTATTATTTCTTACTTGGTTATATTAAGTTTGTCATTTACATTATGATATTTCTGTAACTTTGCTTGTTACTTTGGAACGTGTTTGCGAACGAAAGTGTGCTTCTTCAAGAGTATCTCCACTAGTTGATGTCGTCTTACGAACTTGTTTGAACCATCCTTTCATCACTTTGTGCATCACCGTAGTATAAATAACCCGTATTAATTTATGCTATGTTACGTTTGTTTGAGTACAGCTTTATTCATTAGCTAATAGTTTGGTGACTGTGATTCACACGGGACGCCTCCTATTAATTTTTGCCTAGTACTAGATAGGTAATGCATTTGTTTCATGTTGTGAAGATGCTATAATGCCTTTGTTACTACAATGACTGATACATACAGTTGTTATAGTTTTTAAATAATCTTTTTCTAAATATAAGGCAATCACATTGCCTTTTATAATCGTGTCACGTAGTGGTGAAAGAATACTACCACCCCCTCGCCTTCTAAAGGCGACTAACGGACTAAAGACTGCACATACATCCAACAGCATAGAGCGGCGACGGACACCACCTGTCACGCTGAGCACATGTGCAGTCGCTATTTGGTGAAAAGTGAACTATGGCAGAGAACTGCTTTTGCGGTCCTGAACGGACATTGTACATTATAAGGCAATGCCACAGAATAAATAATAGTACGCGATGCCTTATAATTAGGAAAAGTAACCAAGTATTCTGAAACTTCTTTACTCTGTTAAATAGGTAAAGTAATGGTCTTAGTTTCATTTCATTAAAGTTGGAAAGCAAAGGAGAAGTGCACAAAACACTAAAGCGTAATTTCAAATGTTTAAAATCAAAATGAGTGTATAAAATAGATTAGTGAGAGGCTGTGTGTGATTTATTATATCTCACGTTGAATCATTTCTGTGTACTTCTACGCAACTTCACCTTTTTCCAAATAGTCCGCAGTCTATGAGCAGTTACGACACCCGCGTATCATCATATTCTACCTATTTAGAGTCGAAACTAAACGGTTTTTGAAAAATGGGAGTGTTTAACTCTGTTTGCCCGGCCATTATGTCAACACGAATGTTTTAATCACCACACATAAGTTTTGGATCGAAAGTGTTTGATAAATCTACTGGTGTCTTCATTACCGAATGTGATCTACGTTTCTCATTAGCTTCTACTAAATAAGATATCCGGTGATTAACTGCCAAGAAGGCTTGATTATTTTATAGCATTCCTGCATTAATAAACAACTGATCATTTAACGCCAGATCGTATATTGTCGAAGAACGGTAATGCACTTTTAATATCTAACATATGATTAACCGTTACCTGTTAAAATATCATTAACAGATGGGTGCGAAATAGCATCATCGAACGCTTGTATTTTATGCCCATGAAGAAAGTATTAAGGTCGTAGATATCTTCGACATTGAAAATATAGTTCTGACCCTAATTTATTTGATAATTGAAAATTGATGAACATGAAGACGTATTAAATAATGTTAGCTTCGCTGCTAAGTTTCTAACATCTTTTGGGGACATTGAAATTGATAGTTCATTTTGTT
This sequence comes from Scoparia ambigualis, assembly GCA_963921215.1. Classification (NCBI taxonomy): domain Eukaryota; kingdom Metazoa; phylum Arthropoda; class Insecta; order Lepidoptera; family Crambidae; genus Scoparia; species Scoparia ambigualis. Next base: position 21,653,958 of record OY992522.1, on the reverse strand, counting down.
ATTTTCTTAAGTATTAGCAAGGTATTAGGTACCTATACGTTGTTAATGTCACTGCGTCATACCATAGACAATATTTCCCATACGTGTAACACCATAACTTGTAAGAATTCACTCCACTTTTTTTAAACTTATATGAATTACAAATTGAGCTTTAACCCCGTCGAAGGTTGAAGTGTGACTGATATTATATATTGTCCTTGGTCATACATAGCGATGCAAATGAAAAGATTCATTCGGCATTTCATTTTGATACTATTATGTATGCTATTTAAATTTGATATAAGTTTGATATTGATTTCAAAGAATAACTAATGATAGGTAATGTGACTATAATGAGATGCTGTTAAAGTATAAAAATAGTATTGATTTATTTTATTAACAGCATGCTTATGTTAAATACCAACTAAAAATAGTTTATGTTCTAATTTAACAAGGTTGAAACATTTTGCAAATTCTACAGGAATCCGTGTGCTTTTACGTTATTTTATTATGTTTATAATTTATAGATATCATAGACTTTATCACCGGCACATCGTAAAAATATTTTACGCATTTTCGTATATCGTGACTAAATAGGAATACTTAAACATATTTATTATTGTCAGCTAATTTTTAATCTTCACGATGATTAAACATCGTCGTCACGTAATTAATTAATAAACGAATACATTATGGCACTAATTTATTACTTAATGCTTTTTCATTTTATTGCTCTATTCAAAGTTGCATATTTAATTTAACAATATATCGTAAACGAATAAATCAAAAAAGAGCATGTAGTTGTTGCCTAATAATATAAATAAGGCTAATGACGTTACTCGTTCTTCCAACGAATGAGAAGTATGATAGAAACTCTAGGACGGAGACGTGCGACTTTCATTGAGATGATCAATTTGAAATTCTTTCGTATCACCAAGGTTATCAGTTTTCTCAATCTTTATAAACATGTCATTATATCACTAATTGAATTCAACACTGCCGTTCAAGATGTTATGTTATCTTTACGAGCCGGTGTGTTGGGTCACTCTGAATACACTTCGGGTCAAACAGCCATATTAATCGTTCCCGCGAAAGGCTGTGCTTCGGCACTTATCTTTTAATTCAATTTACACGCGTTCCAAGCTTGTCGATCGGCAATTTATCGTCCATAATTCAGGCGTCTATCTGCTAACGATCTTAATTTCTTCATTGTCGAATCCCCTGGCTCATACTTTATTTATAGCTTTTCAATTTGCTTTTCGCTTGACTGTTAAAGTTTCAAAAGTGTTTCCAATTAAAACTTTAGTGTCTCGGCTTCCTTGCACTGTATCTTTAATAGCCTTTGTGGCAAGTGCTAGTATTTGAAGAACAATTTTAATGAAGTGTCCCGGTCTACAAGTAACACCTGCAGTAGGGGCAGAGCGCGGTAATGGAGAGGTGTGTCGGCACGCCCCGCCGCTGATGTGTCGACGACAGCCTCTGCTTGCGCCATGTTGGTTCTGTGCTGAGCCTCTCCCGTGTAATTAGATTAATGACTATTGCGCTTAATTTACAAGTCAGCAATTTTAAATACAACAACCTTAGATTTTGTTAAATTCTCTTTTTATAAGCATGTTGTTAAAAAATAACGACATTAAATCACCTAAATAAGTAGCTATTTTAATTTGTTGCTTTTGTTAAAAGAAAACTAGTGAATTCTTAAAATACTTTTCTTTATAACATTGCGAATTTTCACTTTTACCGTTGATTACGAATTCCTCGTATTCGTAATACCTATATGTTCCTCAAGTGGCTAGCCAACGTGAATCAGATGGCCCGCTTTTTGAGAATAAACTGTGTGTAAATATGTGATGTGTGACATGATTATGTATGTAACTCTTTTGAATGCAACTCAACTTCATATGTTTAAATGATATTGTACAGATATGTGCGCCAGGCGGCCACCATGACATACAACGTAAGATATTGTTAACACTGCTTTTCCAAGAACGTAAGGTTGGTCGCGGTGCCTTATGCTCTGGCAAAGAAGAGTCTCTAATCTTACAGAATAGATATTTTGTCAGGTAATAGTATTTTTTTCCAACAAGTGTAATATTATATAGGTATTATTTAGAATTAATAAGGCGGTTGTTACCTTTTTTACGCATTACTTAGGGTACAAAACATCTATAAAAAATAAGGTAGCCCATTCTTTCTTTTGCTATGTTAGCTGCTTAGTTTACGATAGGACCTGATTCCATATTGATACGCCTCAAATTATATACTGACATACATACGTAAGTATGCATTTTAAATCCCAATACGTTTCTGGTAAGTTTTCTTCTTTGACCCTGTTTGAAGCCAGCGCCCGGGTACCTTTTCTCACGAATTTCGCGGCGCGGCGCCTGCGCGTGGGCGGCCTATCGTATGCCGCCATCGCACGTATCACTGCACACAACCACCATTATATGTCTACGGTTGCGTTAACCTTATGACTTACACTTTAAAGACGAACGTATGCCATCACGTATGCGTAGATAAAAAGCTAGGACAACACTAAGGCCCTTTGTTGCCTAGTGCGTCTAATTAGTCAGACTGTTTAGTGCTGCACTCGCCGCGGGTCAGCATTTACTACGGTCCGTCCACTGTGAAATGATGTGATTTGTTGCGATACGTACGTTAACCATGTTTTTAATGCGTGGCCAAAGTTATTGGGGATTTTGATTAAGTTTCTTGTAATGGTTATACTATTTATTGCATGGAAATTGTGAGCGTTACTTTTGCGATTATTGCCACCAATTTGTTTTCTATGTGTAAATTATGTCTGTGCTCTTTTTCTGGTTCTGTTATCCTCTATAAAAAAAATGTTCGTTAATAACATACTTATGGTAGGTCGTCTACTGGCATTCGTTTGTGATTGGCGAGTGTTTGTCACAATACAAAATTCAGCGCCGACAATCCCGATAAAAGAATTTATAGTAGTGTATGTCCAATTGTCCAGGCGCCATCAATACGCCTACAAGAGCATAATAACGTCTTCGCGTCACATTAAACGGAGACGTCGTATTTCAACAGTCGTGTGCAGATCATCTCGCTATTATTCATAAGAATATTCGCATATTCACGAGCGACATTAAAACACCATGTTTTGTACGCCACATTGTCAACAGATATCGGTGGGGGCATATTTTTCTTGGTTTATTATAGTTGGCTAAAGCCGGAGTATATTTAATGTTTTCCTTAAATCAGACTAGACAGTCTATTTTACGAGGACGCTGTTAATGCGTACCCTTCATGCAACTAATGTTTCTTCTGTGTTTTACTGCTACTTGTTATATTTGTCCTTTATTTTTACTGATAAGCATGACGTACATTTTCCCTAATGGATTAAAGAGGTTTCATAAATTAAACCAGCGATGGCGCCTTAACAGGACTCTTAAATGATATTATCAGGGTCTCATTGAAATAATTGGTTGTGCCATTAAATAACCAAGATGATAATGCAAAAGCCAGTTGGGTCACGAGAAAGATACTGAATCAGAAATATGACCTGAAATACGGCGACGCGGCGGCGCCAACAGTGAAAATAATCTGAATCATTGTAGGTATCCGTTACTTCGATTGGTTTCATTTTCATGCAAATTGTTTGGAATGTTTAATCCTGTTGCAGTTCCACTTTATGAAATGGCTCGACGTGTGATATGGTATGTTGTATCGAGTCACGAGTTATTGTACGGATAAATATCATCTTTTATTTTGAACTGAACAATATTTCTTTATTTAATTATTATTAATTTTAAGGCGTTGTATTCTATTAGATTTTTTGCAAGGAATTTACCGTTGGCTGTTTACCAGCTGACTAACAAAATTTATGGGAGGATAGAATATGGACTGGGGCGTCACGCAAGCAAGCCTCCGTGCTTTGCTAGATGTTCAAAGTCAAAGTCGAATTATTTATTCAATATAAACCTTTACAGGCACCTATTGACGGCAAAACTAATAAAAAAACAAACTTAATAACAGCTAATCTAACTAACTAATCTACTCTACCTACCTAACTAATCTACTACCACTTTTGATTTTGGGAGAGCCTTCGACTGAGAAGAAGCTGGCAAGAAACTCATGAGGCCTTCTTTTTTCTCCCTACGAGTAACTAGTTACTTACAGTGTAATAGATCTACTATAATTAAGTACAATTTGTAAGCATCAATACAATTGTAAGTATTAAAAAAAAATACAATTCTTAATAATTGAATGAAACCATTCATAATAGTCTAAAAAATATATATTAATAAAATAATAAGTTTGAGTCTGGTGACAAGAGCGAAAATCCCGAGCGCACATCTAAAGTCCAGGACGCCTCTAAAGACTCGTTTTAGGTTGATCATGTTGTTTTTTTTATTCGGCAACGGGAAAGCGCTTGGCCTTTATCTCACCTGATGGTAAGTGATGATAAAGGCTTGCGTCCACTAGGCGGATCGGGCCGGGGCGCATCGCAACGCAAAAATCCGCCTGCCTGTATTTATTATGAAATAGCGTCCACTAGCGGCGGGTCGGGGCGGGGCGGGCCGCAGCGCGATAGCAGTGTTACGTATGCGATGCGGACCCGTACCGATCCGCCCCGGCCCGATCCGCCGCTAATGGACGTCTACCTTAAGGCTAAAGGTGGAAGCGCGAATCACCCGGAATCCTCAACTACTGAAGAACTGGCTATCTTATCTCAAACTGTCGGAAGACAACAATGCTATAAACATCGTTGTTATGGCGACAGACTTAGATAAGATGGTGGTAGCTAGCCAGGCGGACTTAACAGCCCTACCACCAACCAAACCGAGCACACAAAGATGTACCCCCCGCTGGGAATCGAACCCGGAACCTCTGGGTCTGAAACCGGTGGCTTAGCCACTAGACCACAGAGGCGGTTGTTGGGGGACAGTTAAAGTACTAGTCATGAGAAATTTAGCTCTTTGAAGAGATAAGAGTTAATATAGCTATTTACCCAGTCAAGAGCTATATAGCTCTTTTAGCTCAGTAGCTCATTTAGCTCAGTGTAGTTCATGAAGATAGAAGGCTCTTGAGTCGTTTATGTGTACTGTTCAGGAAATAGCGCGAAGCGCAACGTAATGTCTTGAATTTCGAGGTATTTTTTTTTATTAGACAACACAATCTAGCTCCATACAAAAATTAGAATATTAATTTTTTTTTCCTAAAAACAAAGTAATTTTTTTTGTCAAGTACATCGGATACCGCTCAGGTTCTTGTGGGTTTTACAGGGGGGCCAAAATTTCGTTACATTTTAGCTACGACGCACCGTTTTGGAGATATTCGCGTTTTTATAAAAAGTTACCTTAAGTTTTTTTAAGTTTTGAGGCGTCATATAAAAATCAACAGAACATTTTGTCCTGCACCCCCTTTGCGACACCCTAACCCTTTTGACTATCAAGCCGAGCCGCTCTCGATTCCGAGCCGACATATTCCGATGAAACACTGAGCTAATTGAGCTAAAATGAACACTGAGCTAAATTGCACGGAAGTGAGCTAGATATACGTTGAGCTAGAATAGGTGAGCCGGCTCTTTTAAACAACTCGCTCTCGAGCTACTCATCGCTAGTTAGTACGCCCAGGTACATGTCTGTTGTACCTACCTGGTAGAGCGCGTCAGATTCGTGAACCGGGACGTACTCTTCGTGTTAGGAGTCTTAGACTTATTGCACATTATTGTAGTGATACACGATGTTGTTGATATAACCCGCTGAAACCTAGTTTTATACACCAGAATAAGTTGTTCAGTCTCCATTTACCAAGTAATAGAATTTTAGTATGCCTATGTCTCTTCGGTAGTTCCTTAACTAAATGCGGGAAGTATTTGTAACTAACAATATATATATATATATATTACAACTTGACGCCAAGTCACTAATGAGTCCCCAATTAAATAAACGGCTCATTGTTGCTACCGATTTGTCGCCCGGTAATTTATCTTCAATAAATTCATCGCTCAATCAACGTCGCCGCTCGCGCCGGTTCGCGCGGCCGCTGATTGGATTTCTTCATAATTACATCTTTTGACATGTACGCGCCAAGTTTCGTGCCTTGCAAGCCGCCAGCCGCCAGGGCATGAGATCGTGGGAGCACCGTGTAATCAGCTTTCTTGACCGCCTTGTTTTGATTCGGTTTCGTGGAATTTGTGATTTGCTTAAATGAAAAGCTTCCTATCATATCTATCTGCAAAAAAATACTCTAATTTGTTTTTGAAAAAGATAAAAAGAAATTCTTATTTACAATCAAGTTAACTCGAAGTTAGTGTGCTGAAATTATAAGGTGTATTGTGATTGTAGATACATACGTATAATCACGACTATTATCCCTGAAGGGTTAGTCAGAGACTAGGCAATGAGGACAGCAAAAGCAGCATTCTACCATAGTCCACGTTTCACCAAATAGCGACTGAACATGTGCTCAGCGTGACAGGTGGTGAGGTGAGCCCATCGCCGCTCTATGCTGGTAGTATGTAAAAAAAATTTCAACAACCTATTTAGATTCCTGTAATTTACTTTAGCATGCAATGTCTCATTAAAATTGGCTTATTGGTTTTAAAAAATTTCGACTTTGAAGTTTGTATGGGAAACCGAAATGTGTAAACTCTCTTAAGATGAACCGTAAGTATGGTGTAGTATAGGCTCGATCATCCACCGTATCCTCTTAAACACAAAGATCCAGAATTCTTATACTTATGTGATTTTATTTCTGACCTACATGGTCGATTTTATTCATAACACTATACTTTAGTCTTAACGTAATTAAATTCCACTCGAAGTATATATTTTTACCACGTGGAATGCAATTAATTCGACTAACTAAATGCTACCTTCTTCCGTGCTTAATTTTTAAATCTCAATTTTACCTGTTTCCGCCGAAAATAAAAGGCTCAATGAATTTTGGCCGTAATAGGTCCTTATCTGCGAATTCCGGACGCCCCTTCTCTTTATTGTCATAAAATACAATCTTACCTTCGAGAATTAAGCTCGTGCTCACAAAAAGAAAACAATTAACTCTTAATTTTGCAACACTCGAAAAGCGATATCATGTAGGGTGACCATTAAGTATTGAGTTATCTTGAGATACGGTTACGACTGCTGAATTCTTTAACATCGGCCAGTATAAACAAACGTCATAAATGGTTGTACTGATTGGCGCTGAATTAAACTGCTTTACATTAATTATTGTAAATACTTATCGAGGACGTTTTATGAATATGTAAATTACTGTTTTAATGTTACTATGTGTCTCGTGGATGAAACATACGATTACAAACGATGTTTCTGTGTTGTAAGTTCTTAAAGTTTAATGACACGAAGGATCTATCGAAGTATCGACATTCCATTCGATATCCTGCATCGGCGAGCGGACGAGTCACTCGAGGTATCGCCGCTGCCCATCAAGCCACCCAACTCGCTCTCGAGCCGAATTTCGGCGCGGTGGTCGCAATTAGGCGCGATAAATGCCCCCGACATCTGATACACCGGCTTTTTATTCGATTCATTCGATTAATCGGTTGAAACGAACACGGAATCCGATTTTAACAGGTCGTTCCTTTTGCTTGTTTATGTAGCACCTCGTGCGATATTTCGATACTTATCTCGGCGTGTTCTCATGCGATGAGCCTGATCATAATACGGTTAATGATTTACCGTTTGTATTACCGTCATTATAAAGTGTGAATAAATGACCGCATCGGAGAGTATTATTTTTCAAAGTATCGTAAATTTTTATAATTGTTCAGTTTAGTTTTTGGTTATGTCTCTCCCCCTATTAGTTCAACCCGTATAATGTCATAACCACTTTGTCTGATCTCTTTATTAGTAAAACATGAAGTTAGGGTTAGACTCTCTAACTGCCCGCATACAACATCTATAAGAAACTGGTCACATATCAATTATTTTGACATCAAGTGTGACTTTGGCCATTAATCAATTATCGTTTGTTAAGTTTTATGTCTCACTATGAATAGGCAAGGCAGTGTACTTCTTATAGCATTTTATCAATATATCAATAACTGAAGAGATAACACAGACATCATCATCATAAAATACTTTTTAATAAGATGGTGATAGCTAGCAAGGCAGACCTTCCCTACTCTTTTATTTAGTACAATAAATTGTAGTTACTCCCTCGAGAAATCACAGAGCCTCGTGATCTGAGACCAGTGTTTTATTTTAACCACTAGACTACAGAGGCGATAAGAAATCAAAGCAACGTAGTACCTGTAATAGAAAACAAATATGAATAGAACAGCTCCACCTTTTCATAATCTGCGCCCGCAGCAGTGGCACTGGTGTTAAAGTGGAATGAGCCGGTAAAGATCCCGAAACAATACGGAATGCTCCGCCATTACAAGGCGACAAAACTCTAATATCAATAGAACACAATGGGAACAATAGTTGCCCTCTGTCAATTATGCCATCATTACCATCGGAATAAACGACGTAACGGATCAGATGATTGTCGAAAAAACAACATGATGACAACGCAACGCGGTCTCCGCTCCGTATCAATTTGTACCAATGAAAAGTAAATCTTAGTTAGTAATAAATAGAATGTCTATTTCTCTCTGCCGCATATTGGTGATCTTGCATTTTTGAGATGTTGAAACAGTTACCCTATAAATGATTTATAGACTGCGGCGCCGATTTTTGTCACTTAACAATGTACAATGAATCAGAATAATTAAAATGTTGCACGCCTGTTAATATGCTATGTGAATATTTTAAAACATTATCAGTCATTCATTATTTATTATGCATTATAAATTTCGTGTATGGAATCTAGTTTGGGCTGTCGAGCCGGTTAAGTCCAGAAACCGGTTTATTTAGAAATATATACTCTTTTTCAATGAACACTTTGCATGAAAATAACTACAAAATTTTTAGACAAATGATATTCATGAAATGGCTTACACCATCATGTACTGCCATAAAATCTATCACCCTTGTTTGAATCTGTACACCGAGCACTGTTTAAATTGAAATTTAATACTCTAACATAATAGTGACTCACTCGATATTTCAGTTTTGTAATATAATAATAATATGGCTACATAGTCTTTTAGTATTTGCTAAAACTGAGACAATTTCGGCTTTACATTACGTTATGTTACCAATGTTACCATGTATGTTATTTGCTATTGCTTAAAAGATCTATATGCAATGTTTAACATGTCTCGATCACTATATGACAAGATTGCTCTTAATAGTCACTTAAATAAAATCCTTATTCTCCAGGTCAAAAAGTTATTTCTGTTGTAACTGAGATATGTTTGCAATTATTTGATCCCCGCATTTGTCAAATATGATCGAGTCGTGCGAAGGTGTTATTCATTTTGTCGACACGCGATCGTGCGATAAGTCAGGCAGGAGCTTGCCACTTGTAATTTGATGGGAGGTCCTCGAGATTAAATACATCTTTTTGTAGCAGAGTAATTGAATTATGATTGTGAAGATCAGACACTTCAAGGTCGTTTTTTAAATTCTTCTGAGCTATTTGTTATAATGATAAACTGTTTATTTGATTACATTATGTTCTGCTTACATTGGATTTGGTTTTTGTCGTATTTGACTGGAGTGTGGAGTATATATTTATATAGGTAATGTTAAAGCTTGCTATTTCAGAATTTAGCCAGCTTTAAATCAATGTGGCTAAATCTCCACAGGTGGGACTTTTCTCCATACCTCACTGTTTTCAAGTGCACGTATGGTATGTCGTAAAAATGACAAACTCACTTTTATTACCATGTACGACACATGTAAATAATACATGCTCATGTCGTGTTGTATGGATTTTGTCAGCGGGCAATCGGGGATTTATTAAAGGACATTGTTGATTATTTTATTAACGATTCTCGCCATTCGCGTGAAGCTTTATCGTTTTCTTTATATGGATCTCCTTGGCGTTTGTCGATAGGTTAACGAATCAATTTTATACGAATCTTATAGCTTGTTTTTATTTGGTTTGGGTCTTATATTATTCCAAACATTCCTGCAGAAACTAATTATATTCAGCATTTATTATCTCACACCAAATAGTTCTGGGTTGTCATTCGTAATACGCTACCACACTAAGTATACCATAAATTGGATACTGCAGCGTTTGCTTGACTTGTCTTTACTAAGACCTATAATTTGGTCTTGATCAAAATAACATTCTTGGTATATTGCGTATGATTAAATATCGTCTAGGTTGCCCAACTATTCAATACCTTTTATTGGATTTATTTTATGATATTCTATAAAAACATAGCTTGGTTGATCAAGTAACTCATTTTTTTTACTAAATTGCTTGTGCGTATCGGTGCGTGCTGATTTGACTTGTGATTGAGAATTACGATTGTCATTAATATCGTAATGGTTTCGATTTATGTTCGGGTATCATCTCATCGATTTTATTACGATGCTCTTGTATGATTTAATACTAGATACATTTCTGAGCGTATGTTATTACAGAGCGCCAATTTGTAATCGTGTCTGCGAAGTACCATGAACCTTTTTTTACTTGTATACGTTCTTGCTGTCGATTGCTTATTAATCGCATGATATTAATATTTTAGACCTTTAGAAATTATTGATTTTATTACTCGGTTGTAGAAGACTTCCATCAATTCTTTCCCATAAATCTTGCGGTGGTTGTAAATAAGCAAGTTAAGATTTAAAACGTTTTTTCAATGCTTTATTTGCGTCTGCTCGACTTTGTTAGCCACCGCACTTTTTACAGCGATATTCGCGGTTCCAATAAATTCCTTTGTCCTGGCAACATTTTATTTGTTCCGGTGCCTTGAAGTTAATTGAAACTCGCGGTAAGTGGATACGACGAGATCGAGTTGTTTTAAATGTTCTGCTCAGCATACTATGCAAGATTACAGTAACGATCCATGCGTTGCACCTTCATTGAATTTTTGTTAAGTTTATTATTAACTTTCATCTTTGAGATCGAGTTGTTTTAAATGTTCTGCTCAGCATACTATGCAAGATTAAAGTAACGATCCATGCGTTGCACCTTCATTGAATTTTTGTTAAGTTTAATATTAACTTTTATCCTTGTAGAATATAAATATATTTGTTTCTGTCCAGCATTTAAGAGTATCGTTCGTAATATTTACGTAAAGAATTTATGACGTGTATTTTAATTTAAAGTACTTCATTACGATTGTCAGAGAGTTCGTATCGTCATTAATTAATTGTACGTTTCTCAGTACCACCACGACAGAGACGTCTGCGCATGATATTGCAAACTTTCTCATGTCGCCGATTAATTTTAATCGATCATATAAGTTAATCAAACTCGTGATCAAGTGGCAATGTCCGATATTTATGCATATTTCTCAGTATCGTACGACGTGAATTTATTTAAATCGCTCCCTTTTTATTATTTATAAAGGCCACCAGCGACTCCAAATTGAAAATTAACCCCCATTTAGGACACACCTCCTGGGCGCTTCGGCATTTTTACGCGACTTACTTTTTATGTCATGTCAACACTGTCGATAAATTATGAGCAATCTAACAACCTATTATTATAGGATCTGACATTTTATTTAACGTAATTTTGAGCGAAATTGAAAATTTTTACCCAAAAATTTGCCCTGCGGTGCGTCTGAAATGGGTTTTAAGATTTATGTATGGCTGATGGAGTGTAGTTTTAGAGTTTTACCTTCCACCATTAAATTCCAAATGGATTCCTTATAAAATGCTTTAAATTGAGTAACGTTAATTTTATTAACAAATGTTACAAAACGTGTCAGAATTTTTGAAATTGTTGCGACACCTAATTTAAAGTGCATCGTAGAATGTCCAAAACTTGATTCCGTCAGGTGTCTGGGACAGGTCGTTGACACTGGTCAGGTAGGGCTGGTGATGATTGATCTGCGCCCTTATCATGCCGCGTCGCCTCCCGCCCGGCACTCATAAAGAGGTATTGTCTCTGACCACGAATGCGTGTGTTAATGGCTGACAACATTTTAGACTCCTTATTTGTGTAAAAAATAAATATAATGTTTTTTCGTAATTTTAGTCAAGCGACGTAGTATTTTTTATTGTTGTTTCTAGCTGTGTGTTACCACTGCTCATTGTAGTTATTGCAATTGTTGTTTTGTGTATCTGTAAACTGTATGTAATCCCTCATTGTATACAATTCCTAGGAAATGTATGTAATTCCTAAAATCGCCCGGAAATGTGTGAAATAAATTATATAAGACACATTTCCTAGGAAATCTATACATTTCCTAAATGGCAATCGGAAATGTAAAACATTTAAGATATCCATGGGTACGCGGGGATAGCGGGGGATACTAGCTGCCCTACTATTGTAGGTCTGATAGGTTAGAAATTCAAGGTTATATTTACAAATTTCGAGGTAATTTTTTTAACAGTAATACTAGAACAGAAACTTAAGACTTTGTACTGTATAATTGTTACCCGATTGTCCCAATGAGTGCCCTAATAAAAATTATTATTCTCATTTTAACAACGTGTTTTATTACAGAAAGCATTCTTTTTATACATATCCTAATACGATATTGGAATTATATACAATTTCTAGGAAATGTATACATTTCCCAGGATATGTATGTGATGTGTATTAAATAATTTTAAAAACAATATTTTATACATTTCCTAAATAGCTTCGGAATTGTATAAATTTCCTAGGAGTTGTATACAATTCCTAGATTTCATACATTTCCGGTAACATTATCCATTTTACTGTTGTTACTGTAAAATAATATTATATTTTGTTTTGTTTCAGACAGTACAAGTAGGAAATCCTGAAATTACAGAAATGTAAGTATGTTTTGTATACGCATACTAATAAATTTTAGGAACTACCTAAATAACATTGTTTACTTTCTAAACAACATCTCGATTGTACCCTTTTATGCATTTTTATATGTCTGGCATAATTAACAAAAAAATAAATAAGTATATCTTTTTTTGCGTATTGCAATTATAATGATCTTTTTATTAAATTCTGTACGGTGACGTAGAATTGAGTTACATCATGATAAAAATACATTTATGGTATAGTGAAAGTGTGTGGAGGTTAAACTGCAAAACACAGCGTGTTTCCAAAGCTAGGATCAATTTCACGCATATCTCACGCTCAATCACTTACGGAATTATCGCTCTTATGTCACCGTGATAGAGTTCAAATAATTTATAATGAAATAAATTGTGTTCAAATTGGTGGTGAGAACGGTTCTTTGGACATTTCACAAATTGAAAAACTGACAGTTTTGCAGTGACCTCCCTCTGACCCTTTCTTCGTAATGATGACATGATAATTGAAATTTTTGATGACTTAAATTCAACCCGAGATACTATTAAAATAAAAAAAGAAAATGTTTTTTTGTGAAGCACAATATATATATTTATTTCACAATGTGAAAGCGTGGGCACTACATCCCTTCATCTTCATATGACAGAAAACTGATAAGTGATAAGACAGTACCTATAAAACTGAAGTTAGAACGCTCTTCATCCGGAATCCTCACTCACTATTGAGGAATTTGCTATCGTGTGTTTAATTGTTGGAATACTATTGTATTCCTTCCATGGCGTCAGACTTTAATAAGATGGTAGTAGCTGACCAGGGGGTTTAAGACAACGCCCTACCGAATCAAGTACAATTTGTGATCGAACTGGGGACCTCCGGGTGCGACACCAGCGCCCTGGCTATTAAACCACAGAGGCGGTTGTATAATACAAAGAGTAATTGGAGTCCTTATTTTCAGATGGGATATCCCAACTCTTCTGCAAACCATACCACTGTTGGGAGCAGTTATTGACTTAACAAATACGACAAGATATTACCATCCAACAGTAAGTAATTTTTATTTACGGTAATTCTTTAACCTTGTTCGGAACTTGTCATATAATCAGTACAAGACTTTGTTATACCTAAAGACGCTGTGAAGTAAAAGCTAAGTCAACGTCCATAAAAGGACTGACATCTCCTTCTTTATTTTAAGTCTTATATCCTAAAAATTCTTTAAGTGTTGTACGAACGGACGTTTTGCCACCATTAGGACGTTGCGTTTCGTATAGATTGCTCTCACCACGATAGAAAACCTGGAAGAAGTAAAATTATGTTCGGTTTTACGATTGAAAGTCGTATTTTCCGCTACGATGCTTTGTTCGTAGCAACGTCTGATTGCCTAGCATTCATCTCGCGGCATAATCTAATCGTAAACCAACGTTTTCATGGGGCTACCGACTTTATCATGACCCGCCTTAACTGAATAACGAGAAGTTTTAAAATCTTATGACCGCCGTGGTATAAGATAGACAGTTATACACCTAATTGCTCACATACATAAGAAACAGTTTCCAGTTACACGTAATAACTAGTATGCCCATACAAGGTCATAAATGTCGAAGATTACAGTTTTTGCACAACAATGACACTGTATTTAAAAGGGTTTGCTAAAAGTTTACCTTATAATAAGTATATTGTCCCACGGCGGATCAAAAGCCTTCAATTAAGCGCTACAATTGATGACTAATCACGTAATCACATCACCACTTATTCCAAAAGCGGGTTAGTGATCACTTACCCGGGATATATATCGAAAAATCCGAAACATCCTTTGCCCAACTTGAAAATTGAACTTAGGACCTCAGACAATGAGCCGAGCGCAGGTTGGTTATAGGGAATTCGGCATGTAGCTTCTTATAGGGCGTAAAGATAAAAATCAGAAAGGATGTCTGAAAATAAACTTAAGAGTTATACGGGATCAACCGTGTCGCGTGTTGGTGAAAGAATACTACTACCACCCCATCTCTTCCTTTGGGTTTCGTAAAAGGCGACTAACGGACTAAAGACAGCACATACATCCCACAGCATAGAGCGACGATGGGCTTACCACGTGTCACGCTGAGCACATCTGCAGTCGCTATTTGGTTAAAAGTGGACTATGGTAGAGGACGGCTTTTGCTGTATTATTGCCTAGTGTCTGGCTAACCCTTCGGGAATAATATTCGTGAATTCTTGATTAAGTACATATTATTATTATTCCCTTTATTCAACACATTATATTAATTTTTTTTTTACAAAAATTTATATACAAAAACATATTTACAATATAAAATATTATAAAACACTTAAACTAGGTTGCCACCGGCAGCGGGGATAGACCCAAGCTATCGGTGGTTAGGGCCTATTATTATTATTATTATTATACGGGATTAGGGGTGACGCGGATGAATTTAACAACTCGTAAAACATTTGGTACTTATTATGAAACGTCTTTCCCATACTTTCTTGGTTATTGAAGTGTCTCTTAGTATTTCTTTGCCGGTATGCATGAATGATCGCTATGCGGTTTCCATTTACAACCATTGTTTGTCTGTAATAAACTGTTTCTCCGTCATGTTA
Source organism: Scoparia ambigualis (assembly GCA_963921215.1). NCBI lineage: Eukaryota > Metazoa > Arthropoda > Insecta > Lepidoptera > Crambidae > Scoparia > Scoparia ambigualis. Next base: position 21,638,577 of record OY992522.1, on the reverse strand, counting down.
TTTATTAGTCGATTTCTTAGAAGCTGGTATTTTGCACATTCTACATTTTTATGACATTTGTATGATCCGGCTTACGTTAATCCTCTTGATTAGCGGCTGTCAGGCGGTTCTCGAGTCACATTAGCACGGTGCCTGACTTAGCAGAACGGCAGTCTCGTGCTGTTCATTTATAACCATCTTTTGTTGGCGGTAATGGTTGGGCATACAACGTATTTATTGCTTGTTTAACATCTCGGAGGTGTTTAAAGACAACATTCCTACGTCTAAATTCGTTTGCCACGGTTTATTACTTGTAAAACTTTATTGATGTTTAGCAAAAATTAATAATGGCGTATTGTTTGGGTTTAGCTTAAAAGCTCTATACTCTATAGTATGATAAGCACCAGTACAGTTTGTGTCACTGAAAAACTGACGTTGTTTATTTTATGTGTAGACTTTATTGTCTTTGCGAACGAGTCTTCCAAGTTTCTATGTGCGTTTGTATATGTACGTTTTTACACGCCACCAATTAACCAGGCTTATTAATATTTCATGGAATGTATTTGTGGGTCTTTTTTAGTATGCTATATACTGTTACCGATAATTTGGAGTGTCTCATAGAAGCTGGTACCTGATTCAATCCTCATAGCTTCACTAACTAAAAAATATAGGAACATATTTACTCCAGATATGCAACGACGACGACTTGTTTATTACATGGCTTAATCGCGATTTTATAAACTTATAAGCTTTTGCCCGTGATTTTGCTGGTGTTATTTTTTCGTAGCCTATAGAACCGTTTTCACGGAACTATTTACCTCTATACCAAACCAACAAACAAACTCACTTTCGCACTTATAATATTAGTAAAGATTAGAATTTACGAGTCTCATGATGACCAACTATGTAGTTAGGTAAATTTAAGAAAATTCTTCATGTTTAATTTTAACCCATTAGAAGTCACTTTAACCCGTTTATTTGTACCATTATTAGTGTCACGTCACGTGGCACTCATGATAATGGAACTTCTTACAAACCTTTGAAGTTCAGAGTTTGAACATTATTATCATACGGTATGTAGTAATAAAAAAGTTTAGGTACTTTTTTTTTATTACTCTACATCGGGGAAGCGATTTTCCTGAATCTCACATGATGGTAAATGACGATAAGGTCGAATGTGAAAGCTCACTTCGCCTGAATCCTATCTTACATCATGCTATCCAATTGTGTTGGGAGTAAAAATTTAAAAATGTTAAATAATCTTGTCCCTTTAATAAAGTTTACTTTCATATTATGTCAGCACATGTCGGGTGTGATGACCATAGTGACAGCAGGCCGCGGGTTGGCACCTCGCCGCCTGTCACCGTATGTAAACTCGACTCGCATCGCACCTGTCAAATCCAATTACGTTGACATTCATTTGTCTTGAAGTATTTTTTATTAATGCGCTCTGCTAGGTTACGTCACGGCTTTGTGTGTGTTTTTAAAGACACTCGTCGCTGATTTATACGATTGCATCTTATGGTTAGGATGCAATGTAGATTCACCGTCATATCATATTGTGTTATGACAGTTAAAAGTCACAAGTTTGATGGGTTCTTTAGAAGGTTACTTTAAACAATATTACAAGCAAGATTGTTAGCCTCAGAAAAATACAGCAGCGCGCGTGCTTTGTACACACGGCGTCAGATCAACCTACCCTAAACACTATTATTTATTCTGTGCCTAAACTGTCGAATTTCTATTATGAATATTGATCCTTAGAGCCAAACAATAAAGTTCAAAATTGATTGTAGACATTTGACAGTTTTGGGTAGGTTGATCTGACGCCGTGTGTACGACGAATTACGAATAGATTGCTAGGTAGTCTAGGGGGCTTGTCCCTAATTCGTTAATCAAAAATGTAAAAGACCATGTTCAGTTAATTACAAGCAAGTTTGTTAGCCCTACAGAAATAGCAGTCATTTTAAAAAGAATGGAGTTGTGAAATAAGTTCGTAAGTCCTAAAAAATAAGGTAAATAAAGATCTTATCTCTTTAAATTTGACAATTATTCGTAATCGTGGGCTGTGAATCTATGATAAGTTCATAAGCATATTTTTTTGACGGAGTATGATGATGTTAAGTGAAATCTTGAGGCGTTCATCCTGATATCAATATTAATCTAATGTCACGTTTCGTCACTTATTATCAATAATACCGGTTGGCGGCAACTGTGGCGAGCTGTCATTAATGCCTGGATTACTTGCGCTTACCACTCAATTATTACGTTTCGTGTCATCTCTTTCACGGTCTACCAACCGTAATCCTAATCACAACATAATCGTTCAAAACTAGTTCTGATTCTGATATGTGGCCTGATTCACGTATTTCGTAATAGTCAAAATGTCGCTTAGGTTTAGAAGTCGTCCTATTGAAAAACAGTCATAAATCCGTATTCACCTCTCATTTCGATAGAACGATTACTCGATAGGATTGCAACTCAGCGATTTGTCAACTATTTGAACCTAATGTTGCCATTACAATTCTACCAAATAAATTCTAATACTTTTTGGTAGCAAAACATGCAGAAATGTTTTTTATTTTTTTCCAATGACTTAAAAATTGTCTAATTTGACGTGTCATCGCTGAAATCCGATCAAACTAAACGTCAAAATAATAGGTGAATACCGCGGAGGCAACGATCGAACTTCGATTAATGCACGTAAATACGCTTACACAAAACCGACTTAAACAAAATCGTGCTATTGATACGTGAATACGAAAAGTGACTTCAGCGATCAAATCGCTTGCGTGTCGTTGTAGTTTTTGTTACGTGAATTAGGCTAATGAGGGTTTTACGGTATTTCGGTTTTACATACAAAAATTCTAAGTTCAAAATGTTACAAACTAATAAGCCAATTTTAATGAAACTTCGCATGCTAAAGTAAAATACAGAAATACTTTTTTTAAAAATAAAAGTGGGAGGAAAATGAGCAGGCGGGTCACCTGATGAAGAGTAATCACCGTCGCCCATGGACACCCGCAAAACCAGAGGAATCGCAGAAGCGTTGCCGGCCTTTAAAGGAGGAATAGGTTTAAGGAAGGAATAGGAATTGGGGAAGTGGGAGGAAAGCTCCGGAACCCTCACTGGTCGGACGAAACACAACAGCACCAAGTGCTATTATTTCACGCCGAATATTCGTGAGAGGGTGGTATTACGCCAGGCGAGCCGGCCCAATGCGTGCTGCAACTCAGCGTGGCTCTACCACTCAGTCAGTGAGTGGTTTGTACACCGGTTTTCATGGTGTCGCCATCTCTGAGGTCCTGGGTTCGATCCTCGGTCGGGTCAATTTAGAAATTATTGTTTTTCTAAATTGTCTCGGGTCTGGGTGTTTTCTATGTATAATAAGTATGTATTTAAGTATTTTAAGTATGTTTATCTGTTGTCTAGTAACCATGTAACGAGTTTCTTCGAAGCTTCTCTTGGGCTAGATAATTGGTGTGATTGTAGGAAAGATTTATTATTTTATTTTATTTATTTAGCACCACCCAGGGATCACGTGTAGGGTCTCAAGGGTAAACCTACGGCCACGAGCAACTTTAACCCCCACGTTTATTTAGAAAGTTTAAAATAGCAATAGATCAGTTAAAAGATCAGGTTGATTATTGAATTCTTTGTGTTGTTTAACGATTACATAGGTGTATTAATACCATACAAATGATAATATTATTACAAAACCAATTGTTGATAAAATAAGTTGTATCCATTAGCTATGTCAGCGAAAATGTGTGCTTTTGTTATAGGAACTGCGGGCTGCTGGCATTCTTCACAGGAAGATATTGATTCCCGGTCACATATTACCGCCGGAGAACAAAGTTAAGGAGTAAGTTCTGAGTTATGATCCTCTCTAGTCTAGATTCTAGCTATTAGGTTTCATCGCTAGCCGTTGCAACAAATAATCATAATGTAAAACTAATTTTAACCTCGTGTCTTTGAGAAAACTCTATAAATCGGCTACTAACAATTTTTTTAAATTTAATTATTTTGTAAACAAATTTAATAATTTAATTTTTTTATGTCTGGTTTTACGGCAAATGACAGGTTAAGAGAAATTAAGCTGTTATCGTCATCAGCTTTTCAGCCGAAATACTTTCAACTTGATTTCAGAGAATTGTTGAACATGCATGAATTTGAATTACGAACTTTACGAACGATTACGAATATTTACTCCACGTCATGCAGTGCTTACTATGGTATTATCGCGTTGCCTCATGCTATGTCTTCTAGTACGAGGATTCGTAGAACGTTACTAACGGATTATAGTAACTATATCCGACCTTATTTTTTTTCTTTAACCGTGTTTAATAAAAAAAAGATATGAGCTCCATTGCCGTAAAACCAGACACAAGAAATTCAATTGTTTGTAACCTAGGAGTCTTCGTGACAAACAAGGGGATGCATGTTACACACTTACACCTGTATCCAAATCAGAATTTGTTTGATTTTGAAATATTGACTTATTGATCGCCCTAATTTGGCGGCGAAATCGTTTGCAACGTGCACGCACATCCCTATATGGCGGCGCGTAAATCAGAAACAGCGCAGCTATCTATCAACGGCGTGTTCCAGTGTTATCGTTTTGCATTCGCGGCGGATTTTAATTTGAAGCGTCGAATTGGCGCCATTCGTAGGCCGAATATGGGTAATGTTATAAATCTTGACGCGCTGCGTGGGCGGCGGCGCGCCCGAGGCCCCGGCGCTTTGCTGGAGCGCTCTCCACTACTGTAGTAAAGCTTTACACGACCTAAACGTACGACACACAGTTTGTCGTGCGTTGCTCGATCCTCTGACTTAAGTTAAACACACAAGGTTACATTCTCCGCCTTGTACGTGGAACGTAACTGATGTACACTGTTGGTGGTGTGTATGGAGTAGGCCCCCAGTAATTTCGGATTCAATTGAACCCGGTCGCATCTAGCGTTTGTTCGGCGGCGTCTTCGCCCACGCGCGATGCTCTCGGAATTTGAAAGGCATTTGTCGCTGCCCGGTGCGTGTCGCTTCGCGTGTAACAGTTGTCCCTGCGACTAAAACAGGCGCATACTTTATTAAGTCATAAATTTTGACACTATAAAATGAAGGAACGTAAACAGCTCTTGAAATCAATTTTGAATTCAATATTCGTTTATGTTGCCTGTTAATGTATTGGATGGAGTGTTACTTTGACTTGACTAATAGTGTTTATTTGTATAGAATCCAATTTATTAACTACCTAAGTGCCTAGGACTGACAATTAATAAAGTAATTTTGACTTGTGTGAGTTCTGACATAATAAACTGCCTTTTTTGAATATAATCTAAGGCCGGCAACGACGTCGTATTATTTACTAAGTTTGAGATAATCTCGGTCATTTGTCTGCTCTTTTGTTGGGCGATGCGTCCCATCGTCGCGTCGCTCGCCTCGCCGTAAATAACCAACGGCGCGCGGCGGCGCGGCGTTTCGGAGACGGTTCGCTCCTGTTATCGATAAAGCCTCGCGTTCGTCAGTTTAGTTAGCGGGGTAGGGCGTGTAATAAGATGTTGATTGACTCCGGCGTCAATACACTCTTCGGCCGACAGATATGCTTTACTGCAAAAATTTTTTTGTAAGTTTTAGTTGTTCAAATGTTTTGATTTTGTTTGACACAGTTACTGACTTTTCTAAAGCATAATTAAATTTTCTTCATTTCAACTATTATTTCCTTCTTTCGATCTGATCATTTCGTAATTCAGATTTAATAACAGAAATATTGTAAGTGTACCAATCGTGCTTACGTATTCAAATAAAAACCCTATTATGAAACCGTAACAGAACCTTAAAAAAATAAAAGTAAACATTAATCCACAATCTCCTCCAAAATGCACAATGGTCAGTTACCCTATTTTAGATAAATGCGCCACCCGTACGGTCAGTCCCCGCACTAATAACGGAATTATGTATCGAGAAGAACTAATTTGGATTCGACGCATCTTCGAGGACGATCGAAAGAGAAAAATATCTGAAGGACATCTTGTTAGGTTATTTGGAATTCTTTCCTTTTAACAAATTAACTATTACTGGAAGGATAAAGGGACTTCACTAGTATTAATCATGTTGATAGGAACGAGACAGATCTGATAAGATTACGTTTCGGTTCCTCTTCTCTATGATTTGCAGATTTTTTGTCGATGTTTATGAATGATTTTTATATAAATAATTATTTTTTTTACAATGTTGTTTGAAAAGGAATTAATTATATATTTATTTGAAATTTTCACCCAAAATTCTCTAACATAACGACGGTCCCTACGTATAAAAGGATATGTCATAAACAAAGGTTTACAGAAGAGCAGAATAAAAGTTCATTTTGCTCTTAAAAAAAATCATAAATAGAATAATACTAATACTTTTTCAAAAATATTTTAATAGCATTAAAGAGTTTAATATGTTATGTTTTATCTAAAGTGTGAATATGAAAGTGTGTTGTGAATTTGAATTTTTGATCGTTTTTAATGGGCCTCTAAAGCATTATTTATTTGAGTACCCACAACATGTTATAAAATGTTAAATAGGAATAATTTTAATTTTTATGTATTTTACTTGTATGCTGTTGCATGCTCGCTAATGTGTTACTTTTATGATATTTTATGATTTCTTTTGTATTTCTCCTGCAAATGAATTGTTAAAATTCTTTTAGAGAAACCTTAATGTTTTAACAGTATTTAAACATATTACTTTTTTTAGCATTTTCCTAATAAAATTGATATGACTGTTTCTACGCTGTCCTTAAAATAAAGTAATGTCGGACAAGTCTAAGATATCTGTTTATTTGACGGGAAGAACAAATCAACTGTTTAAAATAGAATTATAAATAAATCTGAAATGAAACACTTTTTACGCATCTAACTCGCGTTTATTAATAATTTTTAGGGTTTGTTTTAGTCCTGACGTTTCGAACTCCTCCTATACAGGAACATATACTGGGTTAGAGAACTGTTTTATTAAAATGTGGAATTATGATGTTATTTTTAAAAAGTTCTCTATTTATCCATATCGTTACTCATTTGTGTAAAAAGAACATTAATGGCGACATGTCTTTTTATAGGGTGCGCCAAAGTTCACCTAAATTTTCATCTCCGATTATTTAAAACTCCGAAAATGTTCTTCCTAACATTTTTCATCCTAACAATCACAATTCCTAACTACTCTGTTTCTAATGTTCATAATTCCGAATCACTCAACTTCATAATGTCAGTAGCAATATCATCTATTATACTATTATAATTTGTTTTCCTATATTTTCTCAACATAACCGTCTTTAACACTATTTTTTAAATGGTTGAAGATACTAGCTGCCCTACTCCTGTAGGTCACGTGATAGGTTAGAAATTAAAGACAATCGCGAAGCGCAGCGTAGCAAAAGTTTCGGAAACATGAGTGTTATAAACATCGTCGGTAGTACTTTAAATGGTATGAATGAAAACTCTAGAAAGAAAAATTATAGGAAGAGCGATTATTCGGATTACAAATCGGTAGAACTAACAATTTCGGGTAAAGAACTTTAGGTTTGACATCATCCTAAGGAGAATCTCTCGTAAATGACGTTACGTTTAGGGATTGCAAAATCCGGATTTTTTTCAAATCAGAGAATCAAATTATTGATTGAGCAATTGTGCTGTTTAAAATGTTTAAAAATCAACATTTAGCACAATGGGGTGAGCATATCTATGTGGACAAAAACCCATTTAGCAAAGAAACATCTTATACTACAATCGAGATCTCAAAAACATTAAAGCGTCGAGTGTTTTATCACTAAGACGAGATCTTGACTATTTACAAAATGTTCTAGCAGTAAAAAATACTCTCTCGGATTCCACGCTAGTGGGTGGAATAGCCTGCAGTCTTCTCAATGCTTTTTTTAGAAGTTCTCCACAAGCCCCACCATTTTTGTAAGTACCTACTAGCGAAGTCATATCCGACCTGCTTGAACTCGAAGGCTGACGATGGTGCTCACCAAGAGCCACTCATGCTAGTTGTTGTCGATTAAGTCGCTCTTAGAAACTGAGCGAGGGCAGGCAACATCCGACTCACAAAGAGTTTCAGAACTAGAGTCCAGGTTTGTTGATGTAGTTGCGCAGTCAATAACTTGACATAACACGCCCTTGATTTCTTCGTAAGTAGCTTTTTGGAATGTATCATCTTCTTCTTCTTCTGTCCTGTTGAAAAATTGGTTGGGATTTTGTAAATATTGCAAGGCCCCAACTACTGCGTGAAGGCGTCTCTCTTTTATCTTCTTTTCAAAGCATGTGCCAGTTTCTTGCCGGTTGAAGTGTCTTGATTTTCAAATAATTTCACTAGAAATTTAAGCACAGTATCGGCTGTCAAAATGGTGGCATCTCTACGGCAAAGTATCTCAACCGTAGTTTTAAACATATCCAAACATGTCTGCAGATTTAAAAGGCATAATATTTCGTCGACTAAGGGTGGATTTCACCAAAGTTGTATAAGTGTTATTCTAAGTATAAATCCATATTTACACGCGTGTAAATGAACTTTACGTTTCACCAACGCTTAACCTAATGATAAAGTCACTACACTACAGTTAAATCTTATACCGCCAATTTTGGCCGTATTAGCCCCTATTCTTAAGATAATAATGTCACTAATGTCATTTAAAGCAGCCTTCAAATTAATATTGTAAATAAGAAATGCCGCGTCGTTTGAGATTGTTGATTGACGAATCTGATAGCAGTGATGAAGATTATTTTAGGCCCACGCCCGAGATGGTTTAAGGAAAGAACAAATTACTTAGAAGATTAACAACAACAACATTTTTTTTGATGTCATCGTCAGAAATGTTACGTCAAACAAACAATGTTACGCCAGAAAATAAAAAAGTGTAAAGCGCCTTTGCTCTCGTACGACATAAACTGCAACTATACTTTGGTGGTTAATACGCTCATTCGTTCGGTTCGTTCAATAGCACAGGGTAATTAAGCGAGAGTAACTTATTCTTACATTAGCATGGTGAAATGAAATACAAGTTATACGTATGATAAATTTAGGTAGTAAATTTATACTTGGGTAGCTATTCTCGTGTAATTTTGATATTGGTGAAATCGGGTCTTAGAATGTTATGTTAGATCTTATATCGATAAATGCTTTCTGTATGCAGGACTTGAGTTTTAAGAAGCGTTCTAACATTGTAGCTAGACTATTCCGTCGCGTTCTGCAGTCCTGCAGAAGAAGTGAAGCTCTTTACCGAATTCAATTTTGACATATTTTGTAACACGCCATCATTCTTAGTTAGTGAGTTTTTAAAATTCCACACCACCATCAATGATATTATAAACTATAATATCATTGACCACCATGCGAACTTTATTAACTACGTTCTTGTGACTGCGAAGGGGAAGTTGTTCGACGTGCTCAAATGGCAAAAGCAGCAGTAAAACGCCTAGAGAAAATTTGGAGAAATTTTAACATCTTTCGCAGCACGAAAGTTACACTAATGCGTACCTTGATTTTCTCCATTTTCCAAAGATGGATGCGTTCGAAATGTGGTGCTGGCGTAAAATGCTGAATATTTCGTGGACTGCTCGCCGCACTAACAAGTCTATCCTTCAGGAGCTTGGCACTAAAACCCGCCTATCATAGGTCTCTCTCGAATGCTTGCTTTCCTTTTTTTGTCACGTCGCACGCGGGAGCCTGTTAATTTGGAGAAAGTTGTTCTGGTAGTCCACGTTGAGGGACGAAGAAGCAGAGGCAGAGCACTTGCCCGGTTGACCGATGCAGTCCTTGAAACCCTGCAATGCAACATGCAGGCGGCTATCCGCCTAGCTCGGGAATGGACCTTGTGGTGAGCCATGGTCCACAAATTTGTTTTTTGTGGCCACGACCCTCAGTCATGAACTCATGAGGACTCGACGAAGAAGAAAAAGAATCATTTATTAATGACCCCTGTTGACTTCTGCTTTCAATTATAAATCCGTCATCAATATTTTTATCAGATTCTGAGACCGAACCTGAGCAAATCTCTGCTTCAACATGCATTGTTGGTTGTGTAGCATTTTTATATAAAACATCTAGTACAGCCAGCTGCACAAAGCATAGCAGAAACGCAATAAATTAGTTAAGTAATCAAGTAAAATATTGTGTTAATTAAAGATTCAAAGAAATATTAATAATTAAATTGAATGCAATTCAATAGTTATTTCAGTTAAACCAAATGTAATTAAAATTCGAAAAAACCGGATTCAGATTTTAAAATCCGGATTTATAAATTGCCTGAAAATCCGAATTTTTCAGATGTTTTCGAATTTCGAAGTATCCGGATTGCAATCCCTAGTTACGTTGACAACGTTACGTTTGACAAGTGGCGCGCAAATTCAAACGGAGTAAATAGTGACACGTATCTAGGTAGATACGACATCTACGACACACTTTTTTTCTAATGCTTATTGTTCCCTTAAACGATTTGTATATTTAGTAAAACAAGTAATATTTGTAAAAAATCTTTTATGAGTATGAGCGTATTCGCAATCTGAATCCATATATATGCAATAACAAATAATTGACATTTTGGACACGTCTTATCTACGTATAGACCGTCGAAACTTTGTTTATTTTGATATAAGTATGTGCATCTAAAAAATAACAGTGGTCGCCGTCTGTATTTTTGTAATGCTACGTTGTGATCATCTAACTAAACCCTGTATCTAGTCTATCTGCAGTACAAAGTAAAATCTTCATTGAATCAATCAGCCAGCTGTCCCTCGGGTAACAGTCGTAATTACATCGTTGTTAATACATCCCAACCTTCACCTCGCCCTCTTCCGATCAATGCCTTATTGCCCATTCATTTATCATCACCGTATTCTTACTTGTTTCTCTTGTCTTCTGTCGACAATCATGTCGTCATTACACACTATAATCTTGTAGTGATCAACCCGTCAATAAATTGTGACCACCATCGAGGTTTTAATAGATTTTTACTGTCCATGCCCTATCGTTTTATGGTCCTGTGTGTTTAGATCAATGCTCACTGATTTTGTCGAATTGTTAGGATTGTTTTCGAAAACTCTTTACCAAAGCTACGATACGGAACAATTAAAATCAAATCAGTTTGTTTTCCTGATAATAATAATTTTTATTAGCGACTAAGCTAAACCATTTTACAATTGATAATTTCCAACAGCTTTGTTTATACAATTTTTACCATTGAAAATGTTGTTTTGTGTAGCATAAACATGTATATTTTTATCGCAGTTGTAATGGCCGACGATTCAATATTGATACATCGGATTCCGTATCATGTACACATGTCAAATCCGCGTTTAGACGTTTTTTGTTTGTGATTATATTAGCGCATGATTGAGAGTTATCGCGGTACAATTTGACATCGCATTAAGTCATTTTGTATTTTTAGCCGTTTCGCTCAGCTTTTCAAAGACGGGAAAACCTATTGTCTTTTAAAATAACATACGGCCTAATTGCTATTAAGTGTTTAAACGTCACCAGCGTGTGAATTGTTGTTTGTTTTCTTAACTACAGGATACAAAGTTCAAGATTAGGCGCCCATCTTTTGTTGTTGTTTGATAGACAAATCATTTATATTTCACATACTCTCGTTAATTTATTTTATTGTATTTATTTATTAGAAATACAAGCAAACAGCGCGTGTAACATTTGAATATGATAGAATTATTAGCAGACAACCAATAACAGGTCTTCGAGTCTGGAATTAGTAAGTGGCTACAGATTTTATTATTAAGTCAATTGTTGGATAATTATTTTGCAATAACTGTCTCTATCTGTCTCTGTCTTACTATTGGATTACCGCTACAGTAGTCTTGAATACTGATACTGATTGCAATAATTTAAAACGGCAATCATCTATATTTTTTATATTAGCTCTTTTAATAGGCGGCCAGTGATTAGATACTAGTGCGTGGTCGACAAACGTATTGTTGAAACCTTCCGAACCGTATCGAATGACTTGTAATGCGTCTTGCGACGGGAATTGTTATTGCCCCCATTATCCGGGTGAGGTGTTAAAACTCTTACGCTGTTGATTGTTTGTTCAACAGAGGGGCTAAATCAGAGTAAGATATGGGACCCCGTGGCGTGATAACAAACACATAAATATGGCGACCGCCGACTATCACCCGAATTTAGTGTCAGTAGGTAACAACCTATAGAACAGTTATTTTTCACAGACTTTCAACGTAGTGATGTAATGTTTTGCCGTTAAAGGTTTGTGGACACTTTGGTCGCGAAGTACTTATTTAGTGTTATTGCGAGTGAATTACGATTTTGTTTGTGAAATCTCGTTTTGTTATTCTCTTGTTCGACGGTGGAAATTTCAAATGTCGTAAGGGACAAACCCCTACTTTTCAGTAGGACAAAAAACAAACTTCAACTTTTAAAAATGTCATAACTTATTAATTTTTCGTGCTATTGTGGTGTTTGTTGCATAGTTTTTTTCAAAATTGTTTTATTGTTTTTTTTTTTTTTTTTTTTTTTCCTATAGTTAATGTTAAATCTAAATATCTCAAGCAATTAAAAAGTTGATGACCCTTACACACTGCAAATTTAGAAGAACTGTCCGTTACGATACGGAAAAATTTACTTTTATGAGATAAATGTCCCTTACGCCCTAACTGTAATGGAAACAGTATTGTTATAAATACCCAAAGGTTTTGACAACGTCACAGTAAAATATTATAAAGCTAATTAAAAATTATAATAATGATGTAAGTAACAGCAACGGCAGAAATAAAACTAGAATTTACAGAAAATAGTCCTCATTACAGAATAATAATTACTGGCATGGCAATCTCTTGAATCAGTTTGTTATCTATACCATAAGAAATTTGATGTCTGATAGCAAAAAAATCAAAATTAAGTAATTAGCAAATTTTATACTTAATTCAGTTAAAATCGCAGTAATAGTTGTTAGTAGTCGCCTTCTACGACTCCCACGGGAAGATCGGGTAGTCTAAGATCCGAGTATACAACGACCTTCACCGGGCCGGTTAATGAATGAAAAGTATTTTATTTAAAATTTAATAAGTTAAAAAATATATTGCGAGTGGGTTGGCTGAAAAACTTCAGTCCAGTATATGATTAATTAAATATTAAAAAATTATTTTCTTTAAACATGCACTGGTCTGGATAATAGATAAATTACATAGGAATCGAAAGCATGAAGCCTATAGAATATGCAAACGTAAGGTTGACTATTTTTTTCCCGTCATAACTATTGGGTAGGCAGGCAGGTGTAAACAGGTAAGTCAATATTAGTAATCTGCGACCGTCTGGTTAATAAATAAAAATATATAAATAAAGATAATCTCATTACAAACACACATACACCAAACCAGTACAATATATTTTTTTGTAATATTATATTATACATTGTAGGTACCTACTGGACTGAAATTTTTCAGCCAACCCACTCGCGATATATTTTTTAACATTTTAAATTTGATATAAAATACTTTTCATCCATTAATCGGAAAGGTCGTTCTATACTCGGATCTTAGACTACCCTATCTTCCCGTGGGAGTCGTAGAAGGCGACTGAGGGATCAACCCCGGGGATGGGCAGCAGAATCCTCTGAGATTACCACTATCATACTGCGATCGCCAACGCGCCTGCCAAGCGTGGCGATTATGGCAACTTTCCCCCCAATTAACAACAGCACCAAACTCCGTCCCCTAGTCCCCGGTGGCCCCGCTCGCCCTAGCTGCGGTAGCGGCCCTAGCGACGGGGCAGGAGGTCCTAAGAATCTCCGGCAGAGACCTGGCTACCGCCGACAACGAACTTTGGCCCTGGCAACCTACAACACGCTCACACTGCGGACCGACGAGAAGGTTTCCGAAATGGAGGAAGAATTGAGCAAGATACGGTGGACATTGTGGGATTGTCTAAAGTCCGAAGAGAGGGGGAGGACTCGATAATCTTGAAGTCTGGTAACTAGAACTCTCCTAGGATGGTGTCTCGTTTATTGTTCACAGCTCTCTCGTGAACAACGTTGTCAAGACCGGAAGTGTGTCGTCGAGGGTAGCGTACCTTATACTCAGAATAACCAAACGGTATTCGTTAAAGGTTATACAGGTATACGCTCCGACTACGGCACACCCCCACGATTAGGTGGAGGCTACGTATGAGGACATCTCTAGAGCCATACAAATCTCCAAAACTTATTACACCGTTGTCATTAAACATTAACGCAAAAAAGGGCAAACGAAGCGGCGATGAGCTGAAAGTTGGACGATTTTGGAGTTGGAATTCGGAACCACCGGGGCCAACTGCTGGCGGACTTTCTGGAAAGGGAGGGACTCTTCATGATGAACTCGTTTTTTAGGAAAGCTGAACATAACCAGTGGACCTGGCTAAGTCCCGATGGTGCAACAAAAAATAAAACTGACTTCATCTTGTCGACGAGGAAGCAAATATTCAATGATGTCTCTGTGATCAAAGCGTTCAAAACTGGTAGTGATCACCGGTTGGTAAGATGCACATTGAACATCAATATCAAGCTGGAAAGACGTCGATTGATTAAGTTTACGCTCCGTCCTGCACCCATCCAAATCCAAAACCCCGAAAACTTCCAGCTGGAACTGCATAATGCTTAGAATGCCTAAAGTATTGCGTAGGCGTGGACGATTACAACAACTTTGTGAAAACTGATGGAAGAGCGGCGCGTGATGGTTCTGCGTTCTTCGGATGATTCGTCTCCGCTTCGGCGGCTCAATAAGTAGATCTCTAAGTCTGACACGCGACACTCGCCGATTCAATCCCGACCGTTTGAAAGAGGCTATCGAACGAAACAAAGGTTCAAAAGTGTTCGCAAGAGATTTGTATTGAGCAGAGCCAACTGACGACGCTGTAAACCGATGACGGCAGAACGGAGGTAGAACGCCAGAAGCGTGGCATGAAAGTGTGGTTATGTTATTCTTTAAGAAGGGCAACAAGACCGTACTGAGGATGTACAGACTAATTTAAAATGTGGTAAAACGCGCTTAGTAACTATCAATTCATTTTCTGCCTATTTGTAGTAAGTATATTTTTTTTCTGTATTTTTACAGTTATAAATGACTTACAACTGCAGAAACCCAGCATTACTTAGTTAGACTTATAGATGTAACCGACAAACACGTAGTATTCGTTCTTCTTACGACAAAGTATATCAAAATATATTTTTATAACCAATGTCGTAAGGGACTTCGTGTAAAATCTTGTCGATATTTAGGCCAAATTGTATTCTTAGTTTCACATTATTACTTTCCAAATTTTGTTGTAAAGGCATTCTATTTTTTCGTGTAAACCTTACGACGTACATTATTATCACTTAAAGATCCTTACAACGTTCTGGAAACTTCAAAAATGATTACGATGACAAAATATGCCCTATACAACATGAGATTTAATATTTTTGTCACATACTACAAAGTGATAATCGCCGTAAATTATAAACTGTAAGAGATAACAACATTTTAAATAGACAGATCGATAGAGAATTAAATTTTGAGTATAATGATGCATCAAGTGTACTTACGACAAAATGTCCCTTACGACATTTGAAATTTCCACCGTCGATATGTTTTAACACTTTATACAAATGAAATATAATCACTTAACAAAAAACCGGCCAAGTGCGAGTCGGACTCGCCCATGAAGAACCCTTCATGGGCAAGCAGCAAGTAACATCATATAAAAGTTCTTGTAGTTCGTTGTAACTTTGATAGATGTTTAAGTAATAGTGTATTTGTTTTAAATTAATTAATTTATGACGTGTTAAAAAAAAACTACTTACTAGATATCGTTCAAACCAATTTTCGGTGGAAGTTTGCATGGTAATTTTTTTGAATTTTTATTAGTTTTATCATTCTCTTATTTTATAAGTTACAGGGGGGGGGGGGACACATTTTACCATTTTAAAAGTGTCTCTCGCGCAAACTATTCACTATAGAAACAAATATATTAGAAACCTTAATATCATTTTTGAAGACCTATCCATAGACACAACACACGTATGGGTTTGATGAAAAAAAAATTGAGTTTCGGTTCCAAGTATGGGTAAAATTTATTGTTTTTTTTTCTATTTTTGTGTGAAAATCTTAATGCGGTTACCAGAATACATCTACACACATCAAAAGTGTCTAGGGATCAACATATATTTTTGCAATAACTTTTCTCCTGATTGATATTAATTAAAATTTTCTTTAAGGATTCATCAAATAAAGTGTTTTCGTTTGTCTACAGTAACGATAAACCAAGTCACCTTTGCATTAATAAAGAAATTTGCCATTTTCCTAATAAAGGGATTTTTGACATTTGAACCACTAACATTAAAGTTCGAAAAAAAGACTGAAATAACAGTTTTCTTTAAAATTTTATTGGGTAACTTAAACAATTAATAATCCGTGTTTCTACCGCGAACACTAACAACACAAGAACATCGGTTTGGCATACTCAAAATGAGTTCATCCAAATCACGCTGTGGAATGGCCGCCCATGTTCGTAGCAACAACAAAAAAAGGTCTTCTTGCGACTGGATACCCTCCATATTCGGCAGAGCTCTTCTCTGTAGCATATCCCATGCATGCTCAATCGGGTTCAAGTCTGGCGACTGAGCAGGCCAGGGCATGACATTGATGTTAGCTGCGGCGAGAGTCTGTCTTACAACTCTTGCGGTGTGCGGTCGTGCATTATCATGCATTAACTGAAATAAGGGACCGATTTGCACTTGTAGAGGAACGATGACGTCTGATACAATCGTCTCAGCATAAATTTGAGCGTTGAGGTTGCCTCTGATCCAAATCAACTCAGTTCTTCCGCCGATCCAAATACCCGCCCATACCATGATGGTTCCACCACTATAAGGATGGACTTCCTGGCAGGATTTTAATCGCTGTTGGCGTCCAGGGGTTCTCCAGTGTCGTATACTTCTTGTATCCGGTCTCATACCAAAACGAGACTCATCAGAAAAGCACACGAAACGCCATTGTTCTTCTGCCCAATTTCTGTGTTCAAGAGCCCATTGATATCGAATCCTACGATTGTGCATTGCTATAGGTGGTACCCTTAGCGGTCTTCGGGAATGAAGGTTCACTTCATGCAAGCGGTTTCTGACTGTTTGGTCGCTAATTAAGTTCCCTGAAGAGTGATGAAGCCTCACGGCTAACATCATGGCGGTTATTGTTGGAGCTCTTCGAGTTGTGATTTGAATGTATCGGTCTTGTCTCCGTGTGGTGCAGCGATACCGTCCTCCATGGCGCTCAGCCACGGTACCAGTGCTTCGGTAACGTGTCCAAAGTCGACTGATAACACTCTGACTTGTATTCAGAGCTAAAGCCACAGTACGTTGCCGGGAACCAGCTTCTATCATTCCCACGGCTCTGAGCATTTCTTCCCTGCTTAAATGACGTCGCCGCTCCATAATAACGTTGGTTTTAATCAGTAGTAGGGAAACAGTAGCACTAATAATGTCTTCAATGCGTTGTATGTTTTTATAGGGAAAATATTGACAGCTGATTTTCATCTTTTACTAGAAATTGATTGAAAGTTCCTGTTTCAAATTATGAAATGCACCAAAAAGGATCCATATAAATTTATAAAATCATAAATTTATTACAAAGCCACATCTCAATCTCAAGAAATCCGCATAAAAATGCTTGATCCCTAGACACTTTTGATGTGTGTACTTACCAAGTTACAACAGTATAGTTCTTATAGTTTCAGAAAAAAGTGGCAGTTACATACGGACGGACGGACAGACAGACATGACGAATCTAGTTCCGTTTTTAGCCGTTTGGCTACGGAACCCTAAAAACGATCACTTCTGTCTAACGTTATGGAATAAGGCTTTAAGTCGCGGAGTTCTTATGTACCTATTAAGTAGTGTAATAGTTATTAACATAATTGCAACAATTTTAAGTTGAAGTTACAACAGTTCGTACCTAAGCAGATGTTTTAAAGTTGGTCATAATATAGATTATGAAACGTTCTTAAATTACGATATTAAATATTAACTTTCTAGTGCGCGGTGAAATAAATTGCTGGTTTTCAATAATACCCCTAATAACATACTTATTACTAGTTGTAACAGCGTTCTGTTCTTAGTAATTGTTGATCTAAATGTCGACAATGTAGTATTTTTCGTCTATCCAAATGGTATATAATCATTTTGGACCACACAGACGTATATAATTGAGACATTGAAGCAAGTAGGTATGCAAGAATGGTTATGTCTACCACTCGTACGAGTAGTACTTACTGATTTATTTTAGGTATGTTGTCTGCTTAAAAACAATTCTGAATTTGTGGTAATTAGAATTGTTTGCAGATTTCTTTTTAAGCGTTTATTTTAGTTACTCATTAGGACGGGTTATTATGGGAGAGTTTACCTGTTGTTTTACTACTTTGGTCTGTTAATAGACAAATATAAATAGGGTTACAATATTTAATTTAAGAATGACAAGGAATATTAAAAACTTATAATTTAAAAAGTTTGCGTTTAGATTGGATTAGATAGGTAATGCTTTTATTGCAACAATTTACGTATACAAGTACATACAATACATGAAAAAAGGTACAATACATAGTTACAATTTGGCGGTCTTATCGCTATGAAGCGATTTCTTCCAGACAAGCAGTCGGATGGAGAGATCCTTATAAAAACGAAAATTGGAGGTGTAAACATTTTAACGGAATTTATATAAAAGTGCAATAGCAATAAATAAATAAAAATAAATAATGTATACATACATAAGTGTGTGTGTAATAAATATTATTACATATAGGTAGGTACATAAGTTTAGAATGGTAAATAAAGATTTGCCTATAGACCTCAGATCGCCAACTCCACTAGATACCAGTAATACTTAGTCATTTCAACGGCACGTCGCATTGCGCATCAAAATTACTACTCAAATTCCTAAATTACATACCTAGTAATATAGGTCGCCAGATTCTGCTAATTCCATACTGAATTTACCCTAAACGGCGAATATTCACCACAGACGATGACACACACACGACCAGATGCAAAGTCAAATTGTTCTAATACAGTTTTAGTCCAAAATTAGAATTGTGAATAATAATTGTTGTTTTTATTTCGCAGAAGCAATTAATACAGATGTGACAACTCATTCTGTTTCTATGAGTGTATTTTAATATGAGTCGTTAATAATAGTGTTAGTCACGGTCCCTTTTATTAGACGAGTTTAATAATATCCTGTAGACTAGAAAAACAGGAGCGCATACGCTTGGTTTACACTAGTATAAATCTATAAAGCTTTCATTACAAAAACAGAAGTGTTGTTTAGTATTTTCGTCGTTGTAAACAAGTGTTCGAGTATGCTTACTTACACGCTTACTCACATTTAAACCACAGAACAGAAGAAATCTTTTATGTGCTATAAACCAACGAAAGAAAAACAGTCATCAAATGTCATCAACTCTATAATATTGTCAGTGAGTAGAACGATTGCCAGATCACGACAGCACGCGAGCTTAACGTTGATAACCCATCCGGGCACCCGGCATCACGAAAATGACCTATCTTGAGCTAGACGCTGCACCACACACTGGAGATGTTATGTAACGTTGAGTTCCATATTAGTCAGCGGTCGAAGCATACCACAACCGGGAAGTAGGTACATAACACGGTGGCGTCGGGCGTCCATGTGTCACTGGCGCCTGTAATTAATTTACATGTCCAGCTATTATGTTGACGGCGAACTCTGCAAATGTCATTAAAAATAAGTTTTACGTTCGATGTGGCGCTAAAGATTGATGTTCAGCTGTTTTTTCCGCTGGTGGTGCTTAGCGGTGAGCTGGAAGCTTCCATAACGTTTAAAATCTTTTTTTTCTATACTTAGTAATACTAAGTCCGGTAGTACCTACGTGACATTTCTCTTTGGTGTCTACGTAACTTTCTACCATAGAATCGTTTTTGTTAACATCGAAATATTATTATATGTGCAAGGAAGGAAGGAAGTAACCCGAAAGCGCTTGGCCTTCATCTTACCTGATGGTAATGAGTAATGGCCGTGCTGAAAACTCACTTCACCCAGAATCCTCAACCACTGAGGAATTGGCTAATAACGTTGTTTTTGTGACCTTGATGTGATTGTGGTAGCTAAACTTAGATTAAGCCCTACTAACCAAACTAGTACTCGTACAATCATTTCTATATTCTCTTTAGGAATCGAACGTAGTACCTCTAGATCTGAGACCGGTTGGTAAATCACTCACTAGAACACAGAGCATATCAGGTGATGTGTTCTAATCTCGTTTTAGAATGTTATAGGGAATTTACTAATGGTGATTGATTTGGTTATATAAAGTATTGTTTTATTTTAAGTAAGCATACAAGAGAAGCAGTCAGAATATAACACCGTATAAAACATACAAAGTTGCAAAGAGTTCCGCTACATTTCACCTCTTATATGGCTCGTCAAATACGGGTAGTCCTACTGACATACATAAGTTAGTAAAAACTATTTTTAAAATAAAAATTGAAAAGAGATTTTATAAACTCATAAACAGTTTTATTTAGCGGCTTCTTTTATTATTTTCATGCACCGACTTCGACGTTATGTAAGGGGGTATAACTTCTCTACAACTCTTTCTAAAATTTCTTGGAACATCTGTGATTTGTACTCATTACTTACGTTTTCCCTTTTAGCTCTGCGGTGAAGAAAAAGCTTCTAAGGGAAATGCCACACGTCAGATTCCCTAAGCCAATGTGATGGCAACGTCAAATGTGCTTCTGGAAACTTCGCCTTGAGACTTTAAAGGAGTTGTTTTAACGCGACAATGTATGACAACATCCTAGTGAGTTTTCTCTTTAAATCGTTTGCCTATTGTATGTTTAAGGCACCACACAAATTGTCTGTACTCATTCTGAGATATAGATAAGCCCTTCGTTGTAATACCTAAAAGTAAAAAAAATGTTGATTCAATAATTTTATTTTGATTTTAAATTGATCTAAACTACACTTTAGGGGTTAAAGTTACTCGCGTCCGTAGGTTTACCCTTGAGACCCTACACGCGACCCCTGAGTGGTGCTATATGAGTGACACTGACTGAGTGGTAGAGCCATGCTGCGTTGCAGCACGCATTGGGCCGGCTCGTCCGGCGTAATACCACCCTATCACGAATATAATAATAAAATGAATCTTACTATTTTATTTAACTCTTACTGCCGTACTCAGAGACGTCAATTAAGTTTTAATGGCAATGAAGTGTTTTTCCTTCTCTATTTAGTACTATACATAAGAAAGTGACAGCAAGAGATTTAATTGTCATTAACACTTAATTGACGTCTCTGAAGTCGTCTAGTTATTTAAGGCAAGTGAAGCAATGTGTGTCAGGATCGTAGCAAATGTAAAGCTGTGTCCCTTCCTACACCACCGGGAAGCGGGAGTAGTTATTAATGCAAGTGGAGCACTGTGTGTCAGCTCAGGATCGTAGAAAATGTAAAGCTGTGGTCCCTGCCTACCCCACCGGGAAGTGTTCGTAGTTATGCAAGTGAAGCAAAGTGTGTCAGGATCGTAGCAAATGGAAAGCTGTGGTCCCTGCCTACCCCTCCGGGAAGTGTTCGTAGTTATGCAAGTGAAGCAAAGTGTGTCAGGATCGTAGCAAATGGAAAGCTGTGGTCTCTGCCTACCCCTCCGGAAAGCGGGCGTAGTTATTAAAGCAAGTGAAACAAAGTGTGTCAGGATCGTAGCAAATGGAAAGCGGTGGTCTTTGCCTACCCCTCCGGGAAGCGGGCGTAGTTATTAACTCAAGTGAAGCAATGTGTGTCAGGATCGTAGAAAATATAAAGCTGTGTAGGGAAACAGCTTTACATTTGCTACGATCTGCCTACCCCTCCGGGAAGCGGGCGTAGTTATTAAAGCAAGTGAAGCAAAGTGTGTCAGGATCGTAGCAAATGGAAAGCGGTGGTCTCTGCCTACCCCTCCGGGAAGCGGGCGTGTTATTAAAGCAAGTGAAGCAAAGTGTGTCAGGATCGTAGCAAATGGAAAGCGGTGTTCTCTGCCTACCCCTCCGTGAAGCGGACGTAGTTATTAAAGCAAGTGAAGCAAAGTGTGTCAGGGTCGTAGCAAATGGAAAGCGGTGGTCTCTGCCTACCCCTCCGCGAAGCGGACGTAGTTATTAAAGCAAGTGAAGCAAAGTGTGTCAGGGTCGTAGCAAAAGTAAAACTGAGGTCCTTGCCTACACCACCGGGAAGCGGGCGTAGTTATTAATGAAAGTGGAGCAATGTGTATCAGGATCGTAGAAAATGTAAAGCTGTGGTCCCTGCCTACCCCTCCGGGAAGTGTTCGTAGTTATGCAAGTGAAGCAAAGTGTGTCAGGATCGTAGCAAATGGAAAGCGGTGGTCTCTGCCTACCGCTCCGGGAAGCGAACGTAGTTATTAAAGCAAGTGAAGCAAAGTGTGTCAGGATCGTAGCAAATGTAAAACGGTGGTATCTGCCTACCCCTCCGGGAAGCGAATGTAGTTATTAAAGCAAGTGAAGCAATGTGTGTCAGGATTGTAGCAAATGGAAAGCGATGGTCTCTGCCTACCCCTCCGGGAAGCGGGCGTAGTTATTAAAGCAAGTAAAGCAAAGTGTGTCAGGATCGTAGCAAATGGAAAGCGGTGGTCTCTGCCTACCCCTCCGGGAAGCGGGCGTGTTATTAAAGCAAGTGAAGCAAATTGTGTCAGGATCGTAGCAAATGGAAAGCGGTGGTCTTTGCCTACCCTTCCGGGAAGTGGGCGTAAGTTTTATATGTATGAACGAGTATGATAGAAAATTGTGCGAAAAGAACGAGCGCAGTAGGTAGCGTATACATACATAGCATGATGAAATTTCAAAGCCGATAGCCAGTTGTAAAAATATACAATGTCCCCCTGGTAGTAAAACCAGTGGTATTCATGCTCTATATATTTTACGGGTTCCTTATAGTAAACAGTCTTTGTTTGCTATTGTTTATTCAATTATTGTTTTTACGAGTCGGTATGACACTACAAATCGTGATTTTTGTGGCCCATTTTATGACCGCTCATATCGCGAAAAGACAATAAATAGAAGAATGGATTTAATTTATATGTAAATTATTGTTGTCTTAGGGCATTCAGGGTTCAGTAAATAATATTTATTATTTGAACATTAAATTCGTCGTTTTCAATTTTAATTATTGCGCTTTCTAAAAAATGTCAAGTGCCAGTCTTAAATCTGGTTTATAACATAATTGTTCAAAATATCGTAGGGACATTGTCATGCTTTGAGACATAGAACACCGGAACTACGGTAACTTAACTTTAACTGTCCGATTTGCCATCGCACTTGGCAATAACAACATGTATGATTTCCACTTCGAATCTACAATTTAACTACGCTCTTATATGGCTTTGTGGGTTTAAATTATTTAATTACATTGTTCCCCTTAAAAGTCCTTTTATGCACCGCAGTAACTAACCACAGTAGAAGCTGTATTCTCAGAACAATATCGGCTATAAATTAGAAGCATAACTGCGGCTGATTCACCGTGTACTTGTGATAGTTCTTACTACTTCGATGCGGATATATAATTGTCTCTATAAGCCATGTTGTGATTATATAGGCTTGCTTAGAAGCTTAAAACATTAATAAACATCAGTGGATCGAATTTTTAGGCTATGAAGTAGAATGTGGATGAACATCAGACACAATGGATACTCAAATACAAGAAGCTCAATTTCTACACATATTTCTGTATTTTCAGACAAACTCTAATATGACACCTTTAATTACCCTATAATTAAGTTAATTTACTAGTACCAATGATATCCCTAAGTGATGTACGGCTTTTACAGCCTAATATTAACTTATCACCATGTTTTTGAGATGAATGAATACTATACACTAGTGTATCTACTTCACCACTTAATACACTATTTTAATCATACCATTTTTAAAAAAATAAAGTCGTTAGTGATTGGTCTGCAAGGTTGTACCCATTTTGGGCACGTGATATTCTGATAGGAACAAAAAATATTGTTTTCATCCTTTTCATACGTTTTTGTATGTCTTTCATGCACAATATTATTATTTGCTTGTCAAATCCATGTTACACTTGATCCTAGACTTTAACCAATCACAAAATGTAAATTTTTTAAATACATTTTGAACTTTGGCACTACGGTGTAAGAATCAATATTCATTACAGAAATTAGACAGTTTTGAACAGGGCAATCTGCAGGCGTGTATACTAAGTACCAGCAGCAGCAGTTAGTTGCAGTAGTCATATTAAAATTAACACTTTTAGTTTTTGAAACGACATGTTACATGCAGTGACTTTCACTGAAGTTTGCTAAGTTTTTCATATCATTACTATGAATAGAGAGCCTATGAGTTTTTATGGTAAACAATAAATCGTAGAGGCAGCGGTAAAGTAATGGAACGCCTTGGTGCTAAGCAATAAGAGTTAAGTCACTTTGCGTGGCCAGGTTTCCATTAGGTCAAATCCGACTCTTGATCGAAAGTCGGATGTCGGAAGTAGGTATTCACATCTACCGAGCGAGACTGTCCGGATGATGTCAGTCGACAACCCACTGCAAGGTGGATGAAAAATGGCAGTTGCGGGGCGAGCGGGCAGGGGACGTCAACAAAGTATGCCATGAGTTTCGTTTTCACTATCCGATCGAGTGTCGGATCCGACACTTGATCAGAACTTCGCAGTGACAAAACTTCCGGTTGAAGAGTCGGATCCTGTTTTTTAATCGGATCGGACAGATGGAAACACTCGGCCCGGTTTGCATACAAATTATTAAGCCACTAGAACGTAGTACTATTAGTTATTCTGTGTTAGAACTTCCGAATCTCGGTCGAATCCGACCGGTAGTCGGTTCGGTCGGATTCTGTGGCCAGAAGCGAAAAGTCCTGCAGGGAACGTGAGTTTCCCTTTAAGTTGGCAGCTTTGTCCGGTGGTTCTCATTGGACATTGGTGTTGACATCTCCGGTACTACTCTGGAGAACTAATAGAGGCGGCCCCCTAGATGCCGAAGCCTCCGGTCCATCCAGCCGCGTAGGACGTGGGAACTGGCTAGGCTCCCGGATGGGTTCCGAGAAGTGAGTGTGCTTACTACTCCGCGACCAAGGTGGATAGTTGGGAGTTGACTTTAGAGTCGACGACCCGAGCAGTGGCAACTGCGAGTTGTGCGGTTGTGCCCTTCGTGCAACGAGAAGTGAGCGAGCTTGACAGCTCCGGTACCTATCTGGACATTAGGCAGTGAACTACACGTGTTCACGGGGAAACTCTCCCGAGACACTAGTGTCTCATTGGGGCTCGTATAGAAGACGATGTCTTCGTCGACGATGACATCGTGTTCTATTAATATAATAAACTGTTAACACGAAATAAGAGGGTTTGAAGTTAAAATTAAAATTTGGGGGTTAAAGTTACTCGCGTCTGTAGACCCTACACGTAACCCCTGGGTGATGCTGAATGAGTGGCACTGACTGAGTGGTAGAGCCACGCTGCGTTGCAGCACGCATTGGACTGGCTCGCCCGGGGTAATACCACCCTCTCACAAATATTCGGCGTGACATATGGCGCTTGGTGCTGCTGTTGTGTTTCGTCCGGCCAGTGAGGGTTCCGGAGGTCCTTCCCTCCCCCCCTCACAATTCCTGTCGCGTCTGCAATTCCTCTGGTTTTGCGGGTGTCCATGGGCGGCGGTGGTTACTCTCCATCAAGTGACCCGCCTGCTCGTTTGCCTCCTTCTTTCATAAAAAAAGGAAAAGCTGTCAACCTGTCTACGTCATATTATTTACTTTTTACTTGATTAACAGATTTTGTGGAACGTAAAGAGGCTATAATTCTAGAAGTAAATGCTAAACATTTATTAATCTACATGCCAGTTCCGCTGATGGTACCAGGCATAAATATTAATTACTACAGTATAAATAACTCTGCCGGTATCTATTTTCGATACGTTTGATATACTCGTACTTAACGTTGTAAAAATACATTTTTTTTTAAAACATTGCACTTCCAAAAATATACACCGGTAATAATGTTTAAGATAAAACTTTTGCAACTTTTATATTCAGTCTCTAATCTCTTTGTTTAAATACGAGATCAAAAGGAACCACCTCCTTGAAAGCTAACCAGCTAATAAATCCATAAAATGTCTGCTCCGTGAAAACAGATTTATTTAGTGGATGTAGTTTTGACACAACAATCCCCAAATCAGTTTTATCCTTCGGAAACTTCTCAGACATGAATGGGTATCTTAAAGGTCTCTCAATGCAATAACTTTTTATTGTACATTCAGTGGGAACATTATTTGGGTTTTTCTTTCATTCGGTAAGTTCTACTTAGGCCTTGTTCATTGATCAAATGTGTTGTTTTTAGTATCCATCAAACTTTCGAATTAGATTCTTGTAAAGAAATGAAAAAACAATAACTTAGTAATATTATGTTATGGTTTTTTTCATTTCTTCATATTATGAAGAAGGCGGAAGCAGGTAATCACGTTTAATTTATTGTAGATCTCATCGGTCCTGAGGACCTAATGTCATCTCTTAGAGCAGTATTACTTTAATCGGTTTGTGCAAAATTTGTATGCAGAATTTGTTGTCGAGAGCAAATCCATTCACAAAAGTTATTAATAAAGATTTTCTTTGTAAAAATAAAATTAAGAATAAAAGTGTACTTACTTATAAGTAATACTGCCTAATAAAGCGACGCACGCACAAACATGTTAGTGTTTGTGCGTGCGTCGCGAATTGTTTGTGATTTTTCGTATCTTTATCATAGAAGAAAAGAAAACGTTGCTATTAAAGAATTCAAAATCTGTATACACCTTTACAATCGCAAATAGTCGAAGACAGTTTGAAAGATTTGAAGGTTATCCCGGAGGCGATCGAAAAAGTTTCTCGACGAAAACATCCCCTCATAGCCGCACAATGGCGTGTCATAGCTTCTGCGCTGATTGAATTGCTACTTTAACAATCACTCTCGCCAATGTTTACTGCAAGTGTTGTGATAAATCTGTATGAGGTACGTTTTCCTAAGATAAGTAGTTGAAATTGGTTTCGCCGCTCGCGTCTAATTTGTTCTAGAAGTATTTTATAACTTTCTGTCTAGTAAAGTCTAGTGAATCTGATCTCACAGTTAAGATATTTAGCATTTTATTTTGATACTGACAATAACACTTAAAGGACAATGGCAGGGTACTATGGAGATTTTGTACAGGCCTACAATTTTCATGTTTGGCAATGAGACTTACACATTTGTTAGATTATATTATTGAGAATTACTATATAAATTAACAGAATTTTAAATGTTGGGGTTTAAAAGTTATACTTGTATTTCGATAATTTTTTAAGGTTATGTTTTTTCCTGTATTTGATTGACATTGACAGTTAAGTGACAGGGAGGGACGGACAATGATTCTGACAGTTACAAATTAAATATAAATCTGAAAAAATGTACGTTCGCGCCTTGATTGATTGATCTATAGATCAATCGTGAATCGAACTAAAGTAGGTAGGTAATTAAGTAGTGCATTTCAATATTAATTATGTAAGTACCTATGTATTGTTAAGCCCGAGTTATAGATTCTAGAAGATAGATAGATAAGATAGGAATATAGGTTAAGTACCTATCAGGAACTGCTGCGACTGTGATTATTCAGATCTTTGTGCTTGATCATTTAAAACACAAAAAGACAACTATTAATCTGTGTTTTAATAAATAACAGCAAAATACTTAAAACATGATGAAAGTCATAGATGTAAACAATAGAAGTAGGTATACACGTTCCCACTTTAGTAGTCGCAACTTTAGACTACCTACCTACCTATACCAACATTAAGTTGAAATCATCTCCTATCCTACATATTTATTATTATAAATGCGAAAGTGACTTGTTTGTCCTTCCTTTACGCCCTAACTAAGCAACCAATTGACTTGATCTTTGGCTTATAGATTTTGAAAGAACGAAAAGTAACATAGGCTACTTTTTATGCCGATATTCCTACAGGAACGCGAATCACGCGGGTGAAACCGCGGGCGGAAGCTAGTGGTTAAAATAATTGTCTCTGAGATAGGAATGTTAGTCTACTAGGTACTGCTCAGATAGAAGATGCATACTTACTTATATTTACAGTACAATCGAGGATCCTTCCAGTTGATACTACTAATAAATTACTTCATCAAAGGCAAACAATATAATATAATCCTAAAAAATATGATGAAAACATTTTAAATAAATCAGAAACTCGACTGGTCTTTCTACAGGGAAGTTTCACAATTGTACATACACACAGACGAGTAATGTTTTTCCATATTAGCATTTGCTCAGTGGAAATAAACAATTTAGTTTCGTCACATATTTAATATTAAATTATAAAGTAATTAAGGGCACTCTTAAAATAACATCATCGAAAAGTGGAGCAGGTCTAGTCATGCCTTCATGGCGAGCAAATCTGTGAGCAGCACCCAACAGTTCGTATCCCCACAATGCAGTTAAAACTCTGGCTGTCCACTTCTACGTGAAGCTCTTTGAGCTGGGAGCCAGCAAGGAACACAAGCTTCATTTTCTGAAGAAAGCTGAAATAAACAATCACAATTAAATTACAAATGTAAAGTACAAACAGAGTGTAAAGTAAATATTTTTTGATCTTACACCAATTAGCCTAGCCCGCTGACTCTCTATATTACAAGAATGCTGACCTAAATATTTACTATCTTGGGTGTCTCAGGTAACAAATTGATAGTTTAAGTAGGTCAGTGGCATAGCCCCAAAGTAAGCACTGTAAGGCTTGTGATATGTTATACTAGGCCAATGGGCAAAAATGCAGTAGTAATAACAGTGGCGAGGGATGTGTTTGGGGAAATACGGCGCCTTCGCCGTTTAAGCCGGCCAAGAATTTACAAATCAGACAATAAAAAACATGGAATGTTTAACTCATTGGTGGCACTTATTACTGACATAATTATTAAGATCTGCATGGTGGATCCCTGGAGTGATATTTCTTATGGGATGAAATATGGGATTATTAGCCGATGGGAATCGGAATGTATGGTATATACATGTATATAGTAGAATTATTATTAGGTAAATAGTCATGACGTCAGGTACAAATGCTCGTATTCGTCATAGAAATATTTGCCCCTACTGGGATTCAAACCCAGGAACTCAGAGTAGGCATCACCACGAAAACCAGTGTACATATTACTCCACCACGGAGGTAGTCAATAAGTAAATATATGTAAGGTGTTACCTCTCGTGGTCTAATCCAATTCGAAATTATGTTAGTAATCCTTTATTCCTCTTCATTTGGCTCTTGAAAGACACTCTTCGTCTGCTCGTTCTTAAAATAGAACGTCCACATACAACACGTCATGATGCGATGGCCAACATGCCTTGTAGTTTTACTTTCAGATGCAATAGAATGTGTTGTTAATTCCCAGGAAGCATGACAAATATAATCAGAAGGTGTTGCCTAAAACAATAAGAGCATGGATGAAGTTTATTAATTGATCAACAAAATAGTAGAACATTAGTACAGAGGTGATATAGAGGATACGGAGGTGCATTGCTGCACCAAGTATGTACCATGTGTTCTCGGTTTAGATGTCTAAAATGGTTGACGACATATTTCGTACTATGAACGACTTACCTCTCAGGGATATGACCAAAAACGAATAGTAAGGCTTGACTCTCGTTCGTCAGTAAATGCCGCCTGATGCGATCCAATCGAAATGCATTGCAGACTCGACATTGTGATGGTAATGTATCACTTAATCAGACAGTAAAGCTATCACGAAAGTGCAGTTATAAGTACTGCGCAAGCACAACACAATATTGTTTGTGTTCATTTCATTATCACATTTACAAAACAAAGCAGCTTTTCGCAAAATAAGTAAGATTAAGAAGGAAGGAAATTTTAAAAACTCACAATTTTTTTATTACGTTGACCAAAGGCTCAATGATTGACATTGACAGTATTGCAAGTAGTTTCATTCGTCTTTTTACGAGAAACAAATCGATAAGAAAATCAATCTTATAAATATAAATTATAAATATCAAAAGTAAATAATCAACCATTTTAAGATAAAAAGTGTGTAATTGAGGTTTAAGCTCGAAAATGGTCGCAGAAATAAGTTTTTAATCGAAACTAGATTTAATTAGCTATTTGAGAATCGATTTCAAAATTGATAAATCGATATTATTATGCCAGGCAACTCTGACAGCAGATTTTCGTTTTGCGTATAGTATCTGCTAGTTGAAATGCGTTTCGTTATTAGTTTTACTATTATTATTTCGCTTTACGATTTTTCTTTTCCCCGGGATTCTAAAAATATAACATTTACTGGAAAATAATAAGAAAAAAAAATAAGGAACCAACTATGCAAAAATGGTACCAAAACATGAACATTGTGGGGTTGTACGCCAGTACGCGTTCTCCTTTATATGTTAATTCTTCAGTGACTGCTACGATTACAACTTTGTAATTTAGCAATAAATTCATATCATTGAGATAACGTTATCTGTAGCAAATTCCATATTTTATATCGAGACGTAAAGCTTTTAAGTAATTTTCATTCTGCCATGTTTTTATGTAAAGAGATGTTTTTCATTCGACAACATTTGAGATAGAAACAAAAACTTTCACGAAAAGAGATTCCCAGCCGGTGTTTTTATTAGGTAACTTACTGTTATTAGCGTGTTATTATGGAAAACTACTTTTCTTCGCTTTGTGTTACTTCTGTTACCTTGACTATAAAAGTGGAATTATACCAATGTTCTTTTATGTACCTTCTAGGTGTTCATTTTTCTC
The DNA here is from genome assembly GCA_963921215.1 of Scoparia ambigualis. Classification (NCBI taxonomy): domain Eukaryota; kingdom Metazoa; phylum Arthropoda; class Insecta; order Lepidoptera; family Crambidae; genus Scoparia; species Scoparia ambigualis. Next base: position 21,607,769 of record OY992522.1, on the reverse strand, counting down.
GAATTACATCGTAACCTTTATCGTTTGGATAACATGACAATTGCAATAAAAATATTTAAGATTGGACATATAAATTATCTTTTTCTTGTTCTATCTATGTAATATCTACTTCTATAGACTATGCCATTATCTAAAATAGGTCGGTATAAGATGAACGTTGAATATCTCTTTTCTTTAGAAGCTATTGTTGTTTAAAATCGAAAGTAGCTTTGAATCTTGAAAAATATCATAACCATTGAAGTAGAGATAATTACATGTTTTACAGGTATGTGATTCATCGACAATTTGCAGGTTACCATTACATTAGAGGAATACGTGTCAGGACTACTTTGTAATGGTCTTCTATTAGCTTTGATTTCCCGTCGTAAACTGTGAGCTCCTCAAACCAGTAATCTTGTAGGTAACTCTAGCCCTGATGACAAGTTCTGCCCTGAAGGCTTGTCGCTACCTAGCCGCCGCTAAGTTGATGGCAGAATATGCATGAATATTTCATCTGCTGCGCAATGGCTGTCATTGCATCGATGGAGAATGTGTGAATTTAGTTGTGAAACGTTTTATAATTAGTCTTTAGAACTGACATCATCGCTAACAACCGATAATCTGGAGTATTGTAAAAAGTTAAACATTCTCTGTATTCGTTGTAATTTTACAGAACGATTTAGAATTAGCCTTGTCACTTCCATAGTAAAACCTAAGACTGATATACACTACTGTGGATGATTATTGTTAGTTCTTCTATTATAAATGTAGTATGACACTGCAATTGGCGAAAATCTGCGTCGAATAGGTTTGAGTATAGTAAAATTTTTGGAAATTCGTCACGGGATACGGGGTGTTCACACGGACGAAGTCGCGGGCGGGTCGCTAGTGTAGAATATTAATTAGTTGTGTTTTAAAGACTTTACGATTGTCGTTTAAAATCTTTAAGAATTTTTTTGGAAAATTGTTATTTGTTTTGTGACGCATCAAAACTGTACCTATACCTAATCTCCCTTGTCTGTTGAATTCAAAGCATTGCTTCTAATCGATTTGATATTTGTCAAAGTATAAAATACATTAGTAGTTCTAAAACTGAATGCTTGGTAACCCTAGCTGAAACGAATGACGATGCATCATCCGCAAATCACTTCTCGACGTCGACGGCCGGCATGCGGCAGTCGCAGTCGGTCGCTAGCCTCCCAGCACTTCGCACGCCATAAACTCTAGTCTGGCATAAACTGACTGCCTTCGCATAAATTACGCTTAAACTTCTATGTTAAGTTATCACGAGCGCTTATGAGCTATAAACATTGCTACATGGTGTCTTAATACCACATAGAGCGAGCGTTCTTAAATGAGTCTATTATTTTCTGAAAGAGTCCGCTCGTAAACTATTATTTTCTACAGTATTGTAATTCGATTGAGTATTTTGTACACGGTTTGACCTTTGTCCTACGACTTTCCCAAGCGGGAAGGACGCCACGGATCGCCATGGGAACCCTCGTGTGTCCGTATCTCGCGTTGTATCGAAATGTCGGCCATTATCTCTGTTTCGGAGCTGGAGCAACGTGTTGACGTGCGCGCTCCTACCATGATGGACGCGCGGGCGCCGAGTATGTGGGGTCCGCCGTGTTGTGAAAGCATGTCTCAATCTCAACCTGGACATGTCAATGAATATCAAAACCAACTGCTGTGCTAGCTATCTATCTGAAATAATTGAAATTCTTATTGATCTGTTATTTTTTTTCAAAGCTGTATTTTAGCAGCTGTTAGAGATTTAGATTTATGTACTTAGATTGTATCAAAACAAAAAAAGTATAGGTAAATTAGTTAGCCACATCTGTACTCGGTTTTGACAGTTATACCTAGATAAAATAGCCAGTTTCTCAGTAATTGAGTATTCCGGACAAATTGCCGTTCCTTCCACCTTCTTCGACCTAATCGTATTGATAAAGGACGTTTCTTCGTAGAAAACAGTTTGAAGTTAAGAATACACTTGCACGGAAGCTTTTAGAAGATGCGTGACAAATATTACGGGACTGGTTATAAAAAAGTTTGAGTGAAGTCGTATTTAAAGTAGTTAACAATAAGTAAACACTGGTAATAAAAATAAATTCGTCGCACAAGGATTTGAGCATACCGGATAAACGTCACAATGAATTTGCAAAAAGGCTTATTAAATATGCTCTACAAGCATTTTATGATCATACATGGTCGAAATCCGCGTAATGGCCGTGTAAATTTGACGTTTTATGGACCACAAAAATTTTAAAGCTCTTGTTTTTTTTTTCATTAAAAGCTTACCGATTACTGATTATCTGTTTAAATTAATTTAAATACATTATTCACTTTTTCGTTATAAAACTGTTGCGATAGATTATGTGAAATGAAACGTATAAGAATTTTGTTTTTAAACATTGTTTAGTTTGTAATCCATAAACTCTGTTGTGTTCTTAGCTTGGAATGTACTATTATTATTATTATTGCTGGTAGCCTTTAAGATAAATCGTATTATTAACCAGCGTAGCATTCGGTTGGCGTAGTCCAGTGTATTCCAGTAGTTGGGATAATAATTGTGGCGGTTCCTACCAGCGGCAACATAAATTCAAGTGCACCACACAAGGGCACCGCGCTCCGTGCCGTATGAAAAATACCCGGATTATAGCCTCTGCCAGATTCGACCGCCCGATAACGCGCTTAGATATAAATTATCACACAAATTCGAGACGTTACTAATATTAAATAAAAAAGGCATGTAATTCACCTTACACCGATCTGCAGGCGGAGCAATAAAATACACAGTTTTGACAGAGTTTAAATAATGACGTCCGTGTGCGGCAGGAAATGCTTAGAAAGTTTCACTCGAACGCTGCTTTAAAGTCGTTCAATGTTCACGCTGACCTTGCCAATGATATATTGGACGCATGTTTTACAACTAATTTAATTGCCGCAGTACACGTGTTACACAATAAAAGCACTGTTTGAAACACTCTATACTTTTCAAACAGTTATGTTTCATATGCCGAACTACTGATTAAAGTTTGGTTATTATGTTGCCGCTACGATGTTAATATTCATTCCGAATGTTTCGTGACAACGTGTAATTCCTTCTACAACCAATTTGATGGAGAAAGTTATGTTAATTCGTTATCCTTGCGATGACTACATCCATTTTCAAATTGACCTCTCATTTTACATAAAATTAAGTACCTTATTATTAGAAATATCGTAAATGAGACAAAAACATTTAAATACGGTTTATACAACATCAATGCGAGTGGATTCTCGCATTGATGTTGTGTATTCTGAACTAAAGTTTGAAACCCTTTTCAAAGACTGGGTTCGTGTTAAGAAAAAAAATTAAAATACCATGTACCTACTTATAAACCTAAATGCATAATACAACTACATAAACAGTAGTAATTAATGTTCATTAGAAAACATAAGAGATATGCTATAATAAAAGTAAACTTTAGATGTATTCGTAGCATGTATGTAGTTAATCACCATACCTCAGAAAAAAACTTCGCTTCCACTTACGTCAATACATTATTTATCTCAGAAAAGAGCCTTCATGGATTTTGTGGAATCGTGACTTTATGCCTAATTAAATTGTTTGTTCGTTGGCGCCACACGTCGCAGGTTGTTTTATACAGCAAACGTTATTGGACCAAGCACCTAAATTCCATGAAACAACTTGTTAACATACCACAATGATCAATAATAGCTCCACTATTGTTTCACGGCTCATCAAAATTGTGTTTTCCTAATCAACGAGACGCGCCACTGACATCATATTGACGTAGCTTTTTACGACATCTTGGGGTATTTAGATGGAATTCTTTGCCACTACTTCCCATAAATCAAACATTCGCATAAAGACTTATTAGTTTACATTTGAATAATTTATAAGGGTTCATTTGCACCTTTTTAAATGTTAATATTTACAATGATGATGATTGACTGCCTAGAAAATTCATCGGCTCAAATGAGTATTAAGTTTACTAACTTCTTCTTTTCATAACAAAACTTAATCACGACTTTGTGTAAGGCCTCACTGAATATTTCATAACTTTTTCATAAAGTTATCAAGCTACAATGTGAATGATTAGACCACCCTAGCGGGTTATTTGAGAACCATTCCAATAATGCGGCGTTGTGCGCAGGGGAATCTCAGCAACCCCTCACGCCAAGAGGCATCGCTTACGAAGAAAACGGACATATTTCACGTGCCGCCAGAAATATGCAGTCGTCGGTCGGCAGAAACGCCTTGTAATTCCAACACGCCCCCAGAAACCACAGGTCATGCGGTTTTAGGTGTAAAAAATCGATTAAAGTATGGCGACACGCTGCGATCGATACATGATAATATTTCATCTCACTTGTGACAGGTAGCTTAGATTTCGTATTTTTGTAAAATTCAATTAAATGTTTTATGGCGGAATGGCTATCGCTATCAGTTTACATCGTGTTTAAATTTTTATAGTTGGCCTGCTCGTACGTTGCGTTGTCTAGACTGATGGAATTTAGTAAGCTTACACCTCGACTAATTTTATTGTTAATTCTGCTTTAATGTGCGGTGACACCGTGTTAAATGTCGGGTTATTACTTTCCAATGAGGTAATTTATATTCTTTGACGTTGTATAATGAAGTTACACTTGCGTGGTATTGAGTAGGTAGGAGTGTAAGTAAACCTTTTTGGAAGTATTAATTTGCTTTGTTTGCTTCCAGATTTATGGACGCTGTTGACGAGTTCTTGGGAAAAGATTGCGGTGAGTAAAATTTTTGTTGGTACAACGTGTTAACGCGCTTGATTACTTTTGGGCCGTGGCTAATGACGGCTCTTGTATGCGCACTCACATTGGTGTTGCGGTTTTCTTTCTTTAGTGCCCGTTCAAGTGAGGAGAGCCCGCCTCGGCGTGCCGACCACAGGTGAGATCCGTCCGTACACTCCAAACATATAAACATGTAGTTTCTACAAATTGGGTGTGCTGTTACTTCTCATGTGTGGTTAGCCCGTGTGTGCTGTAGATGTAGGTTAAATTCATGATCCGTCGGAAGTTTTAGAGCCGTTTCGCGTGGGTGAAGAGGCGAGGTGTTAATGCACGCCTATTGCCTAATTGTATTACTTTACGAGACCACCATAAAGAGTTTCGATGAACAGAGTCTTTATAGTCACTAATCGTTATTCTATTGTGCGCGTCCTCTCAGATAAATATGGCTATATGTGTCACGCCTGTATCGTGAATGCAGCCATAAAATGTCCAACTATTGTGTGGCGTCGTATTATGCAATCCCTTTCGTTGTAAATTAAGCCATCGTTGGCATTGGGTCTTGCATCAACCATATACATACTTTTATCTTAAATTCTTATTAATGTTAAGTATTCTTTTATGTAGAAGAATGTTTGCAAGCTTTTCGGATATTCCTTTTAAATATTTTTATTTCAAATACAAGTTTTTTTAAATGTGTCTCAATTTGCAGCGTACTCTGGTTACGTCAATGCATCTCCAGCATCGAATGCATCCTTATCACGAATGTCGAACTCAACATACGATTTCAATTAAAGACCGCTTCGATTTTAACGAGGAATGCGTCGCGTGATCACTCACTGTAGATCCCTATGATTCTCTTGCGCGCACTCACCTTGCGTTTTTCCGTACGGGCTAAACGCATCAGAACGGGTCCACTTGCGCTGGTTGATCAATAGCTCATCGCAGTCAAAACTAGTAAGTTCAGTGAGCGCGACCGAGATAATCGGCAGCTACACATTTAATTACATTGACACAAATCGTAGTTATCGTCGTCTTCTCACGGTGCCGAACTCAATATTCAGAATGTTCATTAAGTTCTAATTACGAATGGAGGCCCTTGTTTGTCTTGATCGTCAGAACTAGCTTTGATTAGATTACGTGGGTAGTTTCAATTAATTGTGTGCATGTTGATATCTGTCGGCGTTTTCGTCAGTAACGGCCGGTTATCGGCGTCGCTAAGTAGATTTTGTGTGATGTAATAACACATGCAATGCGTACTCTTTAGTTTTCGGTAGTTTTGGTTACTGTATTTTTAGCAAAATGATGGTTTAGTTCTTTTAGGTTGTTTAAAAAAACTTGATTTAAGTATCCTAATGTTTAGTGTTTTAAGATAATTAATGGTCGCAGGCGTTACTTTACTATACAAAAATGGAATAAAAATATGTAGTATTAATCCCGCTAACTCACTAATTTATCAAGCTTGGATGCTGCATGCAAGCACCGCCCTCCCGCCCGCAATTTATGCACATGCAAAAGGAGCGATGGATGCTAAATAAGGCATGCAAACCGAAACCCGACACGTGTTTCGCCCCTCCACGGGGCATCCTAGGAGCTGTTGACTGGTTGAGGTCGGCGGACAGCGCTCCTTTTGCATGTGCATACATTGCTGGCGGGAGGGCGGTGCTTGCATGCAGCATCCAAGCTTGATGAATTAGTGAGTTAGCGGGATTAACATTACATATTATTATTCCATTTTTGTTTAGTGTTTTATCAATTTTCACCAGTCAAACATTTTATATTAAGTAATACTATTTATCTACTTAGGTACTTGTTTATATAGACGTACATAACTACTAAGTATACGTTAACTGCGTATGCCACATTACATTGAGCACATCATCATTTAGGTAACATCATTTGGGACATGTGAATATTAACATGTTTAAAAATAGCTGTTTGTCTACATTTGGTAACCGTAAAGTGTTAAACAATGATTGTCTCACTGCTGAGCTCAGACCATGGCACATGAAAAATAGTCCATAGAGGATGGGCCACAACCCACCACGCTGGCCCAATGCGGGTAAGTGGTTTTTAACTACTTAGGTGGGCATTCACGGTCGCGCCATCGCGTCAAATGGCGTGATATACATCCAAAGTTTGATCATGAGTGTGAAACCCGTTTGGACTGATGTAAACTCTGGATTTCCATTCGCGCCAAAATCCACCGCTCTGGGCCGTGGCGTCGCGCCGCGGTTGCTCGTGAATGCCCGAACCCACATCCATTTTGAACTCATATCAAACATTTTTCGGCTCTGTCAAACACGTAAATGAAAGAAAATTGGAGTGATCGTGAATGGGATATATGTTGGGCGTCCATACATTTGACTTAAGTTGTTTGGAGTCACGCCAAATGGCGCTACCAATGATAAAAGGTCATTGGGCGCTACCGTGAATATCCACCTTAATAAAACTCCGATGGACTGGCCTGTATTTTATTCTCTGAATACACGTCTCACTCTAGAGCGTCCCGTTCAAGAATGTTCTTACCAAACTAAAACTACTTTTCAGCAAATCGTTATCAATTCCACTACTAACATTATTTCCGACATCCGTTTCCGGTGACTTAATATTTGAAGTCTACAATATCAAGCTATTTCCGTTTCCGGGCGACTTAAATTTTGAAGTAACAAAGACAAACTTATTTTAGACAATTTCCTTCACATTTAAATAATCTTATTTTCATAACAAGAATTAGTTCTAATGCTAATTTACAATTTTGACTAATTTATTACATTTTGTTAAAAACAATAGGCTACTTCCGGTAAACTGATTGGCAATACAAATGATAACTATTTCACTACTAACTTTCGCTTAAATAATTCTAATTTTTAACAATATTATTACAAATCACAACACTACTGCCATCATAGGACAATAACCTGCTCCCGAGCTCTTTTATTTTGGCCACCTTGCTGGTGACTCGGCATTGTTGTTCTTATATTTTTCTGTCTTTCAAGTTGCTTTGCTTGAAAGACAGTAAAAGATAGGCAGGTTTCTGCTTGAAATTCAACTTGATGATGACACTTTATTCTGCTGCCAAGCAGCATTGTTTTACTGATCTAGATCCAGTGAAATTACGGAGCGTAGAGGCACCCCTAAGAATGTAAAAGCTTTAGGGCAACGCGTACGTGATACTCTTATTAGTGGTGCAAGCCAATGATATTATAATAAAAAAAGGTAGATAGGTTATGTCCGTACTAATGCGATGTCAATAATAGACCAAAGCTAGTACGAAAGTGTGAGCAAGATAGCATGACAACTAGCTATAGCGTAAACGAGACAGATAATGTTGTTGGTGGCCTAAGGTAAGCCAATTAGCATAGTTTTCTAGTGCCACTTTTTGGCACATGTAACGCATCTACCTCTTTTTTATTGTAACATCATTGGTGTCAGCGTCCATGGGCTACGGTAACCGCTTTCCATCCGACGGGCCATATACTCAATTGCCCGCTAAGTAACATTTATGTTCTGTGGTTGTTACCACCACGCTATTTTAATACAAATATATATGTTCTACTGTTGTATAAGTCCCTATCTACCGACCTCAATAGATAGGGTATCGCAACTGAAACTACGGGTCCGGTTGTGTTTTCAGAGGTACTACGGGGTTCCGGTTCAAGCCCCCCGCTGGTCGTGCCTTTAACCAGGCGCCTCCGGCGGGATCCGGACATGGGTTGGCCTCGTAGTGGCGTGTGGTTAGCTGTAGAGCTTGGGAATGTTCGTCTGTCCTGGTATTGTGTGCTTCCAAACTCGTGCACAGCGAGCGGGGCCTAGTAGCGGTCTCTGAGGGGCCAGAAGCGAAAAGTCCTGCGGGGAACGTGAGTTTCTCTTATAGTTGGCAGCTTTGTCCGGTGGTTTTCATTAGACATTGGTGTTGACATCTCCGGCACTAGTCTGGAGAACTAGTAGAGGCAGCCTCCTAGATGCCGTAGCCTCCGGTCCAGCCAGCCGCGTAGGACGTGGGAACTGGCTAGGCGCCCGGATGGGTTCCGAGAAGTGAGTGTGCTTACTACTCCGCTACCAAGGTGGACACTTGGGAGTCGACTTTAGAGTCGACGACCCTAGCAGTGGCAACTGCGAGTTGTGCCCTTCGTGCAACGAGAAGTGAGCGAGCTCGACAGCTCCGGTTACCTATCTGGACAATAGGCAGTGAACTACACGTGTTCACGGGGATACTCTCCTGAGACACTAGTCTTATGAGTACCGAATGAAGAGCGCGCTGCGGCGGGCACTAATTTGGCGTCAAGACCTAACGTTGGTGGTCTCCTGCGCGAGTGTTCTACTGGCGCAGGGACGTCTGGCACTTCTTGCATAACCTAACGGTTGGTCTCGATGTGCCAGTACAAATATAAACTTAGTGAAGTAAGGAGAGGGGATGTTGTATAACATATATTAATCCCCGTCTAAATGTTTGTTTATATTTTTGTCTTCGATCACATGTCATATAAAACTTACACCATCTCATATTTAATCGTAGCGGAATAGTGGCAGCGTTGATATATTATACATTTCACATAATACAGGTTTTTTTTTTGTGGATAAAAAATGTTTACTAGAAAAAAATCAACCAGTCTCAGGAAGCTCGAATGGGATACGAACCCACGACCTTTGGATTGCCGGTCCACTGCTCTAACCGCTGAGCTACCGGGACCCAGAAGACTCGCTGAATTTTTCCTAGTACTTTGATTTACGCTGCAAGCCAGCGGTATTACGTCATTGTGAAGTCTACCCTCACAGTCGAAAGAAATACTATTGCAAGTATTTAACAATCGATAAAGACGTATCCCATTCGAGCTTCCTGAGACTGATTGATTTTTTTTCTAGTAAACATTTTATCTTTTATCTATATAGCATTGTGAATGCAAAAATTTCAATAATAAAGATGTGCACATATTTTTTTATATCATTCAGTAACGATATTAGACAACATTTTTTTTTTTCATTATTTATTTAATTTGTCCGGCACAATAAAAATAACTCGTGGATACTGGGCGAACGAAAGGTCATGTGTAACGTAAAGGTAACCTAACCTAGGTATCCTGTGGTATCGTAATATGTCAGAGTTCAATTGCGCGGTCCTGGGTCGATTGACCATGATTAACGATATTTTTGTGGATATGTTTGATAAAGGAGAATGACCTTTTACTATAGTTAGGCTAGTTTTTTAGCTAGCTAGCGTAACAGCGCATTAATGAAATAAATAGTAATCAATATCAGCAATGCTATGAATTATGAAGAAAAAATTACATTACAATATCATGCGGGAGTTTGAAGCTATCTTCATTTTAGCTTAAGACTTTTTAGGTATTTTAAGGTTATTACAAGTTATCGTATGACTATCAGTTCAGTTCAGCATTTATTTATCACTTGACTCTAACGCGGCGTTCTATAGAAAACCTTTTTTAACAGTAATCATTATAACTTCAGAGAACACTTTTGATATGTGAATGATTAAGACGCAATAGATATCGAATAGGCTGGTTTGGTCATACTCCTATTAGTTTCTTTATTTTTCACTTAAAAAAATTAAATTAAATATGGAGCTAGATTAAGTTACTCTATAATTTTAAAAAAATATGTGCAAGAAAGTTTTTTTCTTTGTCATTTTGACACTTAGCTCGCACACTACCAGACGAAATGCGTGCCGAAACATCTCACTAGGTCTCTTTTTGTGCGGCCGTTTTGAATGCGTTGATTGTTAATCTAGTCTTTATACGTGATCGAAGATTTTTGTTTAAGAAGGTGCCGCGCGATTGCAAAACCTGACATAAGTCTCAATCACATTGATATTTAAAATTAGAACTATTTTGCTTTGAAGTTTCAGACCTAGTAATTTGATTAGAGCAATGTTTTTATTCTGCGAAATGTACAAAACCATCACGCGCTTTTGTTAAAAATTTAAATTTACTTTTTTAAGATGGGTCGACCTGCGGAATTTCAATAAGTAAAACATTTTCATGTAAGAATTATTGTTTCATGCGTAAAATTAAGGAAGATGTCGAAAAAAAATGTTTTTAGGAGTCATTACATTGTATTGTTTGTTTTTGTTTAAAGAATTTGTTTCAAATTTCAACAAGGCCACGATCTTGTGCAATGATCAGGCTAACTTACGTAAGTTCTTTTAATGTATTTAACTAATTCAGCGCATAGTACAAGTAACTTAAAAATACGTGAATTTTCACAATTTCGTGCAGGATCCCCTTAATGAAACAGCATCGAGCGCAACGTGCATGACAAAACCTTTTTGCACCAACACGGTACACACGGCGATACATATCGTCCGATATGCAGCGGTAATGCGCCGATGTTCATAACTCACCCGCTATCGCGGCATCGCGGCGTCTCGCGATCCCGTCTCGATTTACGCCAGTGCACGCGTGAAATGTGAGCGGCGACCGTTTGCTACCGTGCCCGGGTACGGGGGTGGTCTCGTTTCTGTTAATATTGCTTCTATGTATACTTAAGAGGAAACACTTCGTGGAAGTGTCATGCAAAATTCTCATACGAAACACAGAAAACGACGTTTCGTAGTCCCCTGTTTCCTGCTTTAGAACTGGACCAATTTTTGTTACTTTTTCAGCATCGGTTAAAGAAAGAGATTTTCTGTCTGTATGTTTGTTTTTTTATTAAACCGGTTACTTAATGTTTCTGAAGACTCCTTAAAACGGAGTGATTTCGTTATATTTTGAAGGCTCCTGTTGTTAATTAAATGACTTAAAATTAAACATACAGATGTAGAAAATCACTTTCTTTAATTAACCGATGCTGAAAACATAAAAATTGGTCTAGTTCTGAAGGAGAAAACAGGGGACTACGAAACGTCGTTTTTCTCTGTTTCGTATGAGAATTTTGCATGCCACTTCCACGTAGCGTTTCCTCTTATTACAGACTCCAGCTGGTCAACCTACCACGAAATGTCAAGTTTCTTTATGAACTGACGTTTAGTTATAAGGATAAATATAGAATAGAGAAATTTGTCAGTTTTAGGTAGGTTTGACCTGCACTCTAATGTACATTTTGTTTAAGGGGATCTTGCACGAAATTGTGAAAATTTACGTATTTTTAAGTAACTTGTACTATGCGCTGAATTAGTTAATTACATTAAAAGTTTACGTAAGTTAGCCTGATCATTGCACAAGCACAGAATAAATAATAGTACTACGTAGCACAAGGTCGTGGCCTTGTTGAAATTGGAAACAAATTCTTTAAACAATAACAAACAATACATACTCGTAATTAAATCGAATGACTCCTAAAAACATTTTTTTTCGACAACTTTCTTAATTTTACGCATGAAACAATAATTCTTACATGACAATAATTGTATTGATAATTCGCAGGTCGCCCCCATCTTACAAAAGTAAATTTTAATTTCTGACACAAGCGCGTGATGGTTTTGTACATTTCGCAGAATAAAAACATTGCTCTAATCAAATTACTAGGTCTTAAACTTCAAAGCAGAACAGTTCTAATTTTAAATATTAATAATATGATTGATTTTGCTTTGAAGTTCTTAGACTTATGTTAGGTTTTGCGATTGCGCGGCACCCTCTTAATATCAATGTGTGGTGTTCGCGTAAAAATCAGAACGTAGAAAGTAAATTAGTTATTTCGTATTACAACAAACAATATGAATTGAAGTTGCAGACAACGCATTTCCACTTGTAAACTTATCTGGCTGACGTCACAAAGAAACGAGTTGGTCGAAATTTAGTTGGAAACTTTGCTTCAAATATATCGCCCCGTTAGAAGCAGTTCTCATACAGAGATAGATATCGGAGTTACAAAGTTGCACTTTCGAACTGCAAGTACCTACGGCGGGGTAACAAATGTGGCCGGGACGTCTGCAGCCCTACTATTTTCACTTAGTTATAGTTCACTTTTACTCAATTCGCTGGCGATGACATCTTATATGAACCTATTACTAGAGGGCGCTCTTTATTTTACATCTTACTAAATATTATAAACGCGTAAGTTTGTAAGTATGGATGGATGTTTGTTACTCTTTCACGTAAAAACTACAGAATGGATTTGGATGAAATTCGGCATATAGATAGTTTATAACCTAGATTAACACATAGGATACTTTTTATCCCGATATTCCCACGGGAACGGGAACCACGCGGGTGTAACCGTGAGCGACCGCTAGTACAAACATATATTCCCGACTATTATCCCCAAAGGGTTAGTCAGAGACTAGGCAATGAGGACCGCAGAAGCACTCCTCTGCCATTTTCCACATTTCACCAAATTACAACTGCACATGTGCTCAGCGTGATAAGTGGTAAGCCCATCGCCGGCGTCGCTCTACACTCTTTGATTATGTGCAGTCTTTAGTCCGTTAGTCGCCTTGTACGACACCCAAGGGAAGAGAGGGGTTGGTATTATTCCTCTAGTGAGCCGCTATACACCGACCTTTTATTTTTTTGTGCCCAATCGTTAGTCGCGTGATAGCGTAAACGTTTCATCATCATCGTCATCATCATCATCATCAGCCGAAGGACGTCCACTGCTAAACAAAGGCCTTCACCAAAGATCGTCACCACCACAGGTCTTTGTGCTGCTAGCGTAACGTTTTATTTACTTACTCCGGCGCCGCGGCGGCCGCTCGCGGTTTCACCCGCGTGGTTTCCGTTCCCGTGGGAATATCGCTATAAAAAGTATCCTATGTGTTAATCCAGGTTATAAACTATCTGTATACCGAATATCATCCACATCCATTAAGTAGTTTTTACGTGAAAGAGTAACAAACATCCATCCATACTTACAAACTTTCGCGTTTATAATATTAGTAGGAAGTAGGATAGGGTTACTCCGCTGGTTCAGCGCCCTGAAGCGTTAACGTTTGGTAGGTACGACAAAATTAAACTTGTGCTCGCTCTTGTCGCTATTTAACCGAAACTCGTAGTAAGGCCAGTGTGGCCTTACTTTATAGAGTGATAATAACGTTGTTTACTTAGCGATTTACTTACTAATGCGACTTGTACTATAATGTTTAATTTTGAATGTGGTAAATCATGTCCTGTCTGCACACCCTGGTAAGTAGATTTCGCAGCTGGAATTACGGATCTGGTCGCCGGAATTATGATTACGACTTCGTGTCAGTTATGCCCTAGTAGCTAGATGTAGATACCTATACCTACCGATTTCGGGTTTGCGATTGGGTAGGTCAGATGTAGCAGGGTAATATGATTACCTGTGGTTGTAGTGCTGTGTTGTAGTGAGGTCTTGTTGCGTATCCCCGGATTCTCCCGATTCCGCGATTGTTGTTTGAGGGTGGTAGAAGCAGGAAATGTATTGTAGTAGGATTTAGATAGTTTTACGGTGAAACGTGCCGAAGTTACGCAAATAATAATAATAGTAATAGTGAAACTTTGGAAAGTCTTACTAAAAAAGCTACTTACTTAGTAGCTTTTTAGTAAGACTTAGAAGTCAATTTGAGACTGCTATTTTTATGAATCAATCAGACTGAATGTTTTAAGTTAAGCCTAAAGTTTAGCCGTAACAAACATCAAAATAAATAATTGTATGTAAGTAAGTACTTTATTTTAGGACAGAAGACATGACAATGTGCTCATCAACTGAAATTATGATTTTATGCTTCAATTATTCTTGTAAAAAAGTAATATGATTTAAGAAATAGATTACTTTAAAAGACTCAGGTGACCAATAATTGATTTTTATGACGGAAATCATAAAATACCGATCAAAACATAGTTACTCATTATGTAATAATTAATGTACCTACTCATAAGATAATCAGTCATCTGATGATCAGTGTTATGCCCACGCGCGGCGCCTTACCTACTTTCAAGGTTGCCACTTTAAAGAAATTAGATAAAATTAAATCTGTTCTTGAGTATGTCCTATGTTCCTAGTAGTTTCAGAGTTTTTTTAAAACTTTGTCCTTCTCGTCGAGTTGTGCGAAAGCTTTGGTAAGCTTATCAAAAACAAACAAAACATTGAACGTACCGTGAGCAATACATTGTATTTGTAACCATGGTCATAAGTCCATGTTTATAGATTCATTCAATTAAATAAATCTATAAGTTAGAAGTTTAAACGGTAACAAAAATTCACTCAGAAATTTAATTGATAAATATGAATTTAAAGGATTATAACATTTAAAAGATTTTTTTTGAATGAGTAATCCAAGTAAGCAAACTATGGCTCGGATTGTAAAACCAAACTCAAACTTAAATCTCTGCTTGAGTACATTTAGAAAGGGATGACGATGTATGCGATGAAAAGCACCATCCCCTTCTTACTGTAAAAGGGAAAAGTGTGGTACTGCCTACTTCTCCGGGAAACGGGCGTATTATCACAGAATACTATTATGTTTCCTCCTTATAAATTTTGTTAAAACCTCCTATCATCACCTGTATAAGTACATGACACGCATAACATAATGAACATAAGAATATACGAATCAGCTAGGAGCCAGCGTACCCAGAGCTCCGAGGTTTTCCTCGTTATTCAGCAAAAAACGAGGAAAAACTTAGATAATTTAATTTATTTAGTGGATGACGGTGCTTCGGCATGCACGTTAAGCCGTTAGTCCCGGTTGCTGTCGTAAGATGGCAGTCGTTAAAACCCACCAACCCGCATTGGGCCAGCGTGGTGAGTTGTGGCCCAATATCCCCACGTGCTGTTGTTCACGTGGGAGGCCTGGACGTTTATAGGCTGATGATGATAGTGGATGAAATTTTAATTATTCGTTTATTTGATGACTAAATCTTTTTCTTCTAAAATAAAAAATCTTCTGTTAGAAAATACTATGCAAGATGGCTGTTTGTTCGTGGAAATTTTACATTGCGAGACTGGGAGGGCATTGTACGCAGCTGTTATTAATACTCTCGAAAGAACTTTTAAGTGTTCTCTATTTGCATTTAATATGTACAATAAAATGAGGAATGAATTTGCTACTTTGTTCTTTGACATTGACATTGTGCCTGGCAACCCTATAGTCTAGTATGTGGCAATATGTACTGAGTACATGGTAAGTATATACTATGAATAATTTGTGCTACATCCCAACACAGAATTATTTATTTACTTACTTAGTGTAAAAACATACTTTGCTGTAAAACTATTATTTATATTAATAAAATCGTTATTTTATTAGATACTGAATGATAATAGGATATTAAACCGTATATTTTTAATATCTTTGACTTACGTAATTTTTTAATTGTCGTTTTGATATAAAATCCACTAGATTTAATAATTTAATCATTCTGTGAAAATATATGAAAGAGTAAGCTAATTTAATTCAAAATTGTATGTTCTCAAGTAAACTAAAGTAAAATACAGCATGCAGGGAATTCACTTTTTCTGTGTATATTGTTGTGGATGAATAAATATATTATTATTCCATTTATTCATTTATATACATACTATTTACAATTTTAAATATTTCTATAAAAATACAAAAAACCTTTAAAATATAAAAAATAGTAGCCCACTGGTATCGGGAACAGGGTCCAAGCTACCGGTGGTCAGGGCTCCTGAGAGAGGAACCTCCTCACTATGCGCGCCGTGTCCAAGAGTACTGCTTTCTGGATCAAGCCCTTGATCCAGCTGCCCAACGAGAGCCTCTTTATTATTATTATTATCTCTTTATTTAACATATATCTTAAGATTTTTTTTTACCAATTTTTATATAAAAACATATTTACAATATAAAATAATATAAAAAACAACCTAGGTCAGAGAATATATACACTCCTAGGTTGCCACCGGCCGGCAGCGCGGAAAGACCCAAGCTATCGGTGGTTAGGGCTGCAGAGTGAGGAACCTCCTGACAATACGTGCCGTGTCAAGGAGTACTGCCCTCTGTACCTGACCCCTGATCCAACCTTTTAGCGAGAGACTTTTTAGATGTTCAGTCCCACTACAGGGCAAAGGCCTCCATCATTGAAATCAAGTCATCGCTACAATTTATGGGTATTGGCATCAGTATAACATTAAATTAATCTTAATCACATTTCTCAAGTAACTTATCAAAAGTCTATAGAGTTGCATATATATTATAGAGAGAAGCCCATCATGAAGGAGAAGGTGCACGGCCCATACAAAATTAACCCACGTCCTACAGCAAAGAGGAGTAGGTATCTCATAAAATAGACAAATTGAGTATAAAAAAGATGACTGACTGATGATGACTAACATATTAATAAATTGCTATGAAAATTCGTTCAAGAGAAGTGTTTAAAATAACTTAGCAAAAGTATAAAATATAAATACATATTATAGAGAGAAGCCCATAAATTTGCGACATCGATATAAAACCTACAAATGCAATCGTATTGTAACTGAGACATCATCGTCAAACGAATGCGTGTGGTAAAAATCCTATTAAGCCGATTACGATGTAAGTACAAGTATAGGGTTTTGGTGTAGGAGGCGTATCGATACCGACACGACTGGTTCACAATGCATCGATTTTTCCATAGCGACGTCTCGATACTGACTGATCGCGAGTGCAACCTTTGTGAAGAAATTTATAAAAAAAAAAATAGTTTAAATCTGGCAAACCCTCACAATAATAATAAATAAATAATAAATAAATCTTTCCTACAATCACACCAATTATCTAGCCCAAGAGAAGCTTCGAAGAAACTCGTTAAATGGTTACTAGACAACGGATAAACATACTTAAAATACTTAAATACATACTTATTATACATAGAAAACACCCAGACCCGAGACAATTTAGAAAAACAATAATTTCTAAATTGACCCGACCGGGGATCGAACCCGAGACCTCAGAGATGGCGACACCATGAAAACCGGTGTACAAACCACTCGACCAAGGAGTTCGATAATAACTAAAGCATAGAAGGAGTGCTATGACATTTGAGTGTGCACTCCGTTTGACAACCCTTCGAATCACATAATATTTAGTAGATCGCTTTTGAATTCGGTATCATAAATGGTGACCGGATATCCAATATTTTTTTTTCGCTTTACATTTGACGTTTTTAGCAATTTATTTTTGTCTCTTTTCTTTCAATGTTTATGGCCCATTTAAAAAAATAGGACAACTATACGAGTCTCATTTGGACTCCTATGCTTTAGTTATTATTCTATGGGCAAACCTTACAGGTGAGTGTGATGTGTATATTAAGTTTAATCGTCGTAAGTATGATATAAATGGATATTTAGAAAAATAACTCAAATTCCAGGAAAAGTTTCAGCAATAATTACGAAAACATCCTAGAATTTTTTTTAAAGATTTGTATACTTCTACTAAAGACTCATATGATTTTGTTACACACGAATGTTTTGAAGTTAGGTGGACGGATTTTTGTTAAGTGAAACGGATGAGCTAATCCACAATATACTTTGGGAATTAGTAAGTCTTGACATGAGTCTAAATTTATTTTTATCATAGAAGTGATACATTAACATTCCTAATTTCAATTCACGTGACGTTTTTGGTCAAGATATACATTTTAAGTATCAAACATGTTTACACAGGTAAACGTTTTAGCACCAATTCACATCAAGTGTACAAATATTCGATATTTGCTAGTTTGATGGCGCCTATAGTTCTCTTTGTTGGTCTAGCGGAACCTTCTATTACGTAATAATAATGTTATTCGTCCCAAAGCTTTATTATAATTGCGTAACGCCTTCTTTTGTTACCTTTTGTCTGTTTTTTGTTACCTACTCGTTCGGTTACCATTGCTCTGTGTTCATGTTCAATCGAGTTTATATTCTTTAGCATTCCCAACAATTGAAGTTTATTTAAATAGTATTTCTATGGTAAGTCCTATAAGTATAAAGAATAGATATTGTTTGTCTATGTCGTAAATATTTCTATTTTGTTTACCTGCGCTTGTCTCATTAATGGTAGTTTATGATAGTTATTAGTTGTTTGGTTCTTCAATTCTTTACTCAAACTAAATATTGTGTACTTGCACAATGAAAAAGTAAAAAAAAACAATGTAACGAATGAAATAATAAAACCATAGGACGAGGACAGCGAAGTTAAGGCTTAAAATTAAGTGCTTACACTGTACACTGTAAGTGTATTATCTCTGAGCGAGTTCTCTCTTAATTATCATTGCAGTCTGTTTGTTTCTGTAATTGAAAACATGTTCACTCGTTAATTAAGTTGCCGGCGAAAGCCTCTTGATGGATTGTGGTAAATGGATATGTTTTTTTGTCTGTCCCGAGTCGAGTTGGCATGAATTTGCATGTGTAATGCCTCAAATGCATTACCTCTTGGCTCCGCCGCCGTGGGACTTTTGCATCGACAATTTTATGTTTGTACCATCAACAAAATCTGCCGTATACCACCTTTAGGGCTATTTTCATTTGCATTTGTCCTGTCCCAACATCCTTTTTTAACTTTTGCTACAACATCCCTCTATTAACGCAAAAATCATAAAATTGTAAAGACAGTCAAGATGTTAAAAAAGGGACGTTTTGTTTGTTGCTAATCAATGAAAACAAAAGGCGGACCGGGGTATGCCAACACTTTCTTTCTTTTAAATAAACAGTTTGTCGTCATTGGTCAACGTTAAACAAAGGGCAGGACGAACTATGGTCATCTTGTGCAAGCAAAATTTTTTGAAAATGGTACTGCATCGGTTTTGTTGATAGTACTTATTTTGTCTCGTGCTAAAGAAATGTTGAAGGCGCGTGCGATTTTTCATTTTTATAACCCGATTGTCCCAAACAAAACACTTATTTAGCCTCATCAATGTTCGGCGTATGTTGATCTTCAGTTATTGTGTGGGAGACAAAGGGTTTCAAACTGTGACTTTTACTCTTTCTGTTTGCGTCCTTCTTGAGTAAAATTTGTCTCAGTCAGACATTTGTCTTAATCTAAATGAGATTTCACAGAAAGAATGTAAAAACGAGGAATGAATGACGAATGAGTTGACGTTAAAAAATTGCTGTCTTTGGGGGTGAGGTGAAACCCCTCATAACAACTATGATTCAAAAAACAAGACCAGCTAACACATTTCACAGGTAGGTAAAAAGTCTAAAACGTTTCTGTTCCGGGATCAAAATAATATAAAATAATATACTAAAATAATATATTTTCCCCGAGCCTGTCCCACTATAATGTAAGTATTACCACTATAGCTACTACTAATGCATGGAGCCTTGAAGGTACAATAGATTTTAGAAGCAATTCTTCTTCAATTCCACACTACAGTAAGCTTAATTGCTGTTTAAAGATTTCGTTTGCATATTTTTATAATCCTCATGAGAATAGAGATGGTTTTTCTTATATCTCTCAAAAGCTCAAAAGTGTCTCTCATTTTATTCGAACTCGGTACCCTACCCATCTGATAATTATTCGGAATTGATAAAACAGGCCATTGATATTTCAAATGTTATACCTATTTATTATAAGTAAGATACGTACGATTAGGTAAGTTCTTTCGTGCTATACATCAAAGGTCTTCCTGAGGAAGTGTCAAACCGCGGCCGCGATTTCCTCCCTCCTCCCCCTAGCCGCCCCCGGCTGGGGTGTCGTGGGTGCGAGTCAACGACCCCCGGGACTTCGGTGTTTGCGGTCCGATTTAAAACACACAAATATGACTTCTCGTTTTCTCTAACCCCTTTCGGTACTATAGATTTGCGTGGTAGTTTGGATTGAATTTACGCTCCCTACTTTTTGCATCCAAAGAAATGTATAACTTTTCTATAGTAAAATTTTAAACACTGAAATAAGACGACAACCTCAGGTGGGAATCGAACCACGCACCTTCCGCATTCAGGGCGGCTGCCTAATGCGGAAGGTGCGTGATTCGATTCCCGCCTGAGGTGGTCGTCTTTTTTCAGTGTTTAAAATTTTACTTAAGTATATTTAAGCGTTAATAAAACGCTAAAATATAAAACATTAAACTTTTCTATACTTTTACTATTTGACCAACTTCGTAATGTTAAGAGGCCTATTATTACATTTCGACTGTGATTTTTGCGTAAAAAGGCGAATTTTGGCGTTCTGGATCTCGGAAACAAAAATACATTACCTAACAATTTTGCCTTATTGAATAGTGTAGAATAGCTATTGGCATAGTTCGTTGCGGCCTCGCTTTTTGTAAATTGTGCTTAACTTTTTAATTAATTTAATTAAATAAATATTAAACCCAAAATTGCAGAGAGAGATTTACTTATAATGCGCGAAGACACTTTTTTGAGCTCCTAGATTGAACTACTGTGTACTAATATTTATTCTGTGCTACTGTTCTAAACAAATGAAAAAACATAAAATGTTATCTAATATACTTATGGCCGAAATTAATAACCGATCCCGAGATAGAGATAGGCCTACTTGAGATTTGTTGCCTAGATATTTCTGTTATATGACGGGAAATAACAACAGTTGCCTAGTAACAAACCCAAAATAGGCATATCTTTATCTCAGGATCGGTTATTAATTTGGGCCGTTAGTCGTATAGTTCGTAGCGGCCTCGGAATTTTTAAATACCATTGATTCTATATAGAAAAACAATCTTATTCTAAACCAAATAACTTCGAAAATCACTTTAAGTTAACTGTGTATTTCTCCTATCTACTATAATATTATTGAGCAAAATTTATACCAGAATAATCGTCACGTCATGAGGAATAAAGATTTAATAATGAATTTATTATCTATCCTATTGCGATTAAAAACGATAAATACAACTGCAAAATTACTACAAAATGCGATGCGCCGGCTGCCCGAACTCAGCTTATTCTCGCAGAGTGGAGATTTGTAATATTAAACATGAATTTATTATCCAATTTCGATAAAAACGATAAATACAACTGCTAAATTACTATAAAATGCGAAAATGGGCATTTTACGCAAAAATCACAGTCGAGATGTAATAGGACTCTTAAAGGAGACCGAAAATGTGAAAGTACAAGGTAATAAATACGTCACATTTCCCGATGGCAATACATTTTATTGTCAAGTATAATCTTTCAGTTTTGTGATCAGTTTACGGGTTTATTAGATGACAACTAATGAAAGCTAATAATCTTCTCCGTCTTCTTTCGCATAATATGAAATACACCCAATTTAATAATCTTCCCCGTTTTCTTTCGCATAATATGAAATACACCCAACTTTGGCGATGAATCCTAGAACACATTTAAAAAAAATATGTGATCGAAGGATAAATCGCAATAAAACAGAAGAGTTAATCCTAATATACGCGTTGCAGTGAGTTCCAGATTAATGTCATTTTCTTTTTTGTTACAGAAACCCTTGTAGGTGTTCACTGCACACACGGCCTTAACCGCACCGGTTACATGGTCTGCCGATATATGCGCGATCGTCTTGGTTTAACTGCAATAGACGCCATCAAGAGTAAGTGAATGATTTTTTAACAAAAAACCATCATCAAGTAAAGTTTAAGCAGTACACGCTTCAACACTCCTTTATTCATCAAGGTTACGAGTACAAGGTTACGGTGCGCTGTATTAGTTTCACTGCAAATGCCGATTGCAATTGCATATAACTTTTAGAAATTAGTAATACCTGAACCATCTGTGTGTACATATGTCTTTCAATACTAAACTTATAACTAGTGCTACCTTGTAAGTTCATAATTGCCTAACGTTTTAAGAGTATTTCGTCCTTGTCAAACCCAAATCTGCTATGTGCACGTTTTTGAGTAAGTTTACATATAAATAATTGATATGCGCTAAGGCGAGAACCCTGAGCTAAAGGAAAAAAAACCTGATCAGTTACTAATATGTCTATTATTATGTACATACATTGCATGTGCTGAAACATTTTCTTCGTATTCTTATGAACAACACAATATAGCAAATATTAATTTGGCACCAACGAAGTATTATTAAGTTTATAGCAAAACTAATCCAGCCAACATATATTTGTAATATTTAACTATGCAACAATTATAAAACATATTTACAACGTACGTTAACATTTTTTTTGTATTTTAAGTCCAGATTTATGAATGCCTTGCCAGGTTGCGATGAAAATACTATAAACATATTGTTCTTGTTTCAGAATTTGAAGTTGCGCGTGGTTATAAAATTGAAAGAGATAATTATATAGCTGCTTTGGTAGAAAAAAAACTAGCACAAAAAACAGAAAACGAAATACCAGCAAACGGAGAACTAGGAAAAGAAAAACCAGGAAAGGAAAAACCAGTGAAAGAAAAGAGTAAAAATGGAGAAAGTAAATGTTCAGACGAAGAGTTCTGGAGTGATAAATGTAAAGATGGCTTAGATAGTGGTTACAGCGGTGGCAAATATGTGAGACACCCTAAATATGTTATGCGAAATAGCCATAAGAGTCAGCGGGTACATTACTCAAAGAACCGAAGAAAAAGTACTGACTCTGATAGGCCTTATGATTATAAGCATGATTATTGACAGCGGCATATTTGTGTTTGTCTCCCAGATAGTAAATAATCGAGTTAGTTAAATGAAATTAAACATTTACCTAGCTGATTTTGCAATTTTGTCACTTTTAAGTACATGAGCATTACAAATATTTTGTATTGCTATTTTAAAATAAATCATAAAGTGTATTTTTAAAATTGGGTTATTTTTATTTTTTCCTTTGCTAAACAAATTACGACAGTTTTATGATCCATGACAATTGGGTTTTCACACTAGTTACATTACAAGTTTTATAGTTTATACAATTATTGCGCAAGATATTAGTCTAAATTTAACCCCAGGCAAGAAATGTACAATGAAATGTGGTTCAATAAACGTTCAACTTAAATGCTCTCCCTTTCACCGTCTTTCCAAATACGATAAAAACGAAAAAATGTGCTGCAGGTTAAGTAATTTTTACCAAATAGACAATGGTTCATGAGAACAAGTCTTATTATGGTGAATTCGGTAGGGTCACGTAGAAGATGATGCGTGTCTGATGGTATCGAGACGGTAGCTTTAACTTTGGGCGCCGGCGACGGATCCCCCTGACACATCTAGCGTCGTTTTATCGCCGCTACGAAATATTGTTAAAGAAGAGAATGGCAATTTTCAAATTTTGTAATAAGAAGTTCCAAAAGTTTTCATCATTATCATTATTTATCATAAAAGTCCCATGGCTAGACAAAAACCACTATCACTGGAATCAAGTAATCGCTATAATAGATGTGTATACGTACCACGCATGCCAAGTTCTGCATCGATAACTTCGAAATTCTCTTTGTCTGATTTTGGAATTGAACCCAGAACCTCCGGATATCGAGCGTAGCGCTTGGCCATTCGGCCTCTAAAGTTTTAACTATATCCTACTAATATATAAACGCGAAAGTTTTTAAGTATGGATGGATGTTTGTTACTTTTTCACGTAAAAACTACTGAATGGATTTGAATGAAATTCGGCATACAGATAGTTTATAACCTGGATTCACACATAGGATACTTTTTATCCCAATATTCCCACGGGAACGGGAACCACGCGGGTGAAACCGCGAGAGGCCGCTAGTAAATAATAAAATGTAATGAAATTCTTACTACACTTACACGTGAAAAACAGATGTAAATGGGTAAATACTATTTAAGCCAGCACCAGAATTTAATGATTCACGATGGCACTTACGCATCTGAATAAAGTCTAAAAATAAGCGTGAAGCTTGTACAAATAGAACTGATTACATCAAAGAACTTTATTTAAAGATGCGTGCTATTAACGGATTTTTGTATCCACATAATCCGATGACCCCTAGATAGCCCTCACTAAAAAAATGTGGAAGAATCCAGGTTAAGCTATAATTGAAACTGTTGTCGCCCATAAAATTTACGTGATGGTAGCCCATTGGGAGTCTTTGTTACTGCGACGGACAATAAAACATTACGCCTTATCTTTCGGAAAATGGAACCAGACGTGAACAAACCGATGTTGGTAGCTGATCAATACATAATGTTACAGACATTTGTCGTCCACTTGGAGTTGCACAATGGTGTTGGAAGCAAATTTCACGATAACGGCTTTGTGTTCTGACTGGGGAGTATGAACATTTAATGTTGTCTTTTATGAAGCCAGTGTTACAGTGAAAGTTTTGTTTACAACCAAATTATTCGAAATAGCATGTTTAAATATCACTATTCTAGAGATGCGTCGACTGACCAATGCAAATGCGACAGATATTTTAATGGATGTTTATAAAATAGCGACAGTATAATATACTCGTAGTTGTTCATAAAGTTTTATAGGGCCGGAAAGGAGTGAGTGACATCACAGGTGTTGCAAACGTTAATAGGGTTTAGTAGACCTAATTCACCTAGCTGATAACACCTGGGTGCATTAAGTCTACCAAATAGTATACTTAATTCACCCAGGTGATTTAAGTGCACCCGTAACAGCTCATCATCAGACGAACCGTATGCTGGATTGGCATCTTAGTGGTAAAAAAAAACTTAAATTAGGTAAGCAATTGACTTTTCTTTTATGCTATTAGCATATCTACATGTTTTAACCTGATCATGATATCGAGCAACTGTGGTTTCAGTTAAATGCGAAATTATACTGATTACGGATACTGATATGTTTACAATAATTACTCTAAGGTTAGTAAGGGGTTAGTTAAAGATTATAACAACTGCACATGTGCTCAGCGTGATAGGCTATGAGCCCATCACCGCTCTGTGCTGTTAGATATATGTAGAGTCTTCAGTCCGTTAGTCGCCTTTTACGACACCCAAGGGAAGATATGGGTTGGTAGTATTCTGTTATATAAGCATCATCACACAACTACAACACTGGCCTGCAAAAATAAGTATCACACTTTTAAAATTGCAATAACTTTTTAAGTAAGTACACATACTTTCGAAACAAAAAGGACTCGAAAAAGAGTTAAATTTTGTAATACAAAACAAAAGAAAGCTGATAAAAATAGCTATAAAACGTTTTTTATTTTAAATCTCTTACTTCTATAGTTTAGAAAAAAACTAAATTTTAAAAGTGTGATATTTATTTTTATAATGCTTTAAGAAGTTGAATTTGTTTCATTCATGAGAATGTGGTAAATATATAACTCAGTATGGTTTCTAATAATTATTTAATCACCAAGCATATTTCATATGAGCGTTTTCTTAGACAAATATACATACACGACCCTTGGAATTAAAACGTTAAAATTTGGTTTTATGTGCAAAGTATGCTGTTCGCAAATTTGCGACAACTAACGAGATATTTTCCGAGCAAACCTCTAGCAGTTCGGTTCCTACAAATAAATCAGCGTATAGAGATGAGACAGATAAGTATAAAGTTCACGCAGACAGCGCCAGATTTCTATGAACTGCGCCGTATTTTATGCAACAGAAAATTGACTTATGCGCCGCCGGTGTTTCGCTGGCGACAAACATTCTTCGTAAAATTTCCGGGGTGTTACTAGTTTTAGTGGTTGTATCTCTGATTTATTTGTTGTCGATACGGTTGACGCTTTCTCGTCTTGTTGGATACCGTCGGATTTATAGCTCAATTTTTTGTCTCGTGGCGTAGGTTACGAGTGCTTGGGGTAATTTAGTTGCGTCCGCCGCGCTTTGTGGCTATCGCTGGTTGGCGTGAGGCATACTGGGTGACAGCGGCGCGGCGGTATCAGCGGCGGGCGGCGGCGACTACGGGCCTTTGTAGATTGCGTCGTCGCTTTGGACTCACTGCGCGGAGGATGACAGCTCAATACAAATATATGCATTGTAGGTGTAGGTAGCCGCTACCGTAGTCATCCAGTTCCAAAGCCAGCAAATTTGTCACAACAGGACGTCAAATGTTACTATAATTAAAATAATAAAACCAATTTCAAGTGGTATATATTTTTAGTACATTTAGTACCTATTGTACGGTATATTTAATTAAAATGGAGTCTCACAACACGTGTTGTTGCGAAAAGAATACGGGAGAAACTCCACGTCAAATGATTTGTTACATAACGTAAACGTATGACGTGTATTTGAAATGTCTTTTGTTGCAAGTGGAAGAGCCTTCCTGTCAAGTGGAAGAGCGGTGCGCGACACTGGGTGAATGTGCTAACCATACTTACCCAGCCATTATAATAATATAGGTAAGGAAAAAAAGCTTCTCCGTTCACGGCGCACGAAACAAGCATTTAAAAAGCATGGCCTTGTTCGGAGCGGGCTCCGCTAAGGCCGCGGGCACGAACAGGGCAGCAAAGGCGCAGCCGGCGCGGTGGCGGCAGCGCGGGGAGCGGCGCGTTCCAATGCATGCATTTACATGGGACCGTTTACGAACTCTGGGCGGGGCGCCGCCGCCGCCGCCGCCGCCCTGTTCGTGCCCGCGGTCTAAATAGCTAACCGCGACCCGCGTATTCATACGCTTATTATACGCTCCGCTATGTGCACGCGTGATGTGTGTCACTCAGGTCAGGACGCGCACTAACTGCGGTAATGAATCGCGGCGCGCTCGTGTGCGGGACGACCGCCCGCCGACAATTTAAAATGAGCGATTGCTGTAAAGAAAATACGTTTTGTGCAACGAACGATTCTCTGTTATGTGCCGGCGGGCCCGTGGTAAACGTCGAAGTTGTAGAAACTATAATTTAAATATTAATAAATTTGTAAATTACACTTTTGTGTCGTGTTGTAGTAAACTTTAGTTTTAAGATTTTGAAATTTTTTTAGATTTGACGGACACCAGGAATTTATTTTATTTATATGGTTTTGTAAAGATATGCAAACTCTTTAATATAGATAAACGCTAGTAAAAAGTACATAAAGAAAATGTAGAACAAGACTTAAGAATTTGAGTTTAATATATTTTCCAGCAGACGTGCGTGAGTTAAGGCATATTGTTCGAAAATATTTCTGTGTATGTATAATAGTACTAAATGTTAATAAGCCAGTCGTGAAAAAGTAATCTGATTAAACTAATAAAAGAAACAGAAGGATATGTAGAATAATTTAAGCTAAGCAATCTTTGGAAGGCACTTTAAGACGTTTTCGTTGTAATGCTGACGAGTACTTTTTAAGCTGATCCCGGTTCTTGTTGTGAGTTGGCAGATGTTAAAACCTACCAACCCGCGCAGATTAGATAGAACCCGTGGATTATTATGGTCCTAACCTTGTCCGAACGGTGGGTGCTGGTGGGAAGGTCTGTGTCCAGTAATGATACAATTATAGTCTGTTGATAAGGTGAGGCTTCTTGACAAGGCGACAACAGATACAAAAAAAGAAAGAATCCTTCTCCGCTCTACATTCTCACGACAATGCCTCCCAATGATTCATGATCACGATCTTGGGCGATTAATTTCAAACTTACGAGCGAGAGAGGCGTAAATTACCTCCACTTTGTTAGCGACTAATAAAACTGGACGTCTCAACTGGTGTTATCTAATATTTTTGTTCTGGATCTTAACTACCTGGCTTCCGTCAGCGGTTCTCAAAGGTCCTGACGTGGATGACTGTTTAATTTATGTACATTAGTTTCATTTTAATGCGTTCGTTTGCTTCGGTGACGTTGTGTGACGCTTCGGGCGCCGTTTTGATTGTTATCTGACTGGGTGTTGCCTGTAGGTCAGTTATGTTGTACAGTTTGGTGATCTGTGAAATTGATATCTTGTAGATGGTGCTATGCGATGAGTTG
The DNA here is from genome assembly GCA_963921215.1 of Scoparia ambigualis. Classification (NCBI taxonomy): domain Eukaryota; kingdom Metazoa; phylum Arthropoda; class Insecta; order Lepidoptera; family Crambidae; genus Scoparia; species Scoparia ambigualis. Next base: position 21,579,427 of record OY992522.1, on the reverse strand, counting down.
GTGAATACCGACAATGATTTTGACAGGTAATAGAAATCATAGATGTATTCTTAGTAAGAGTGAAGAAAGAGGGGTGTGATTTTGTACCGGTGATACTAACAATAAGAGAACAGAAGAAAGAGGCGAATTGTAATATCAATTAAGTTTACTCTCACCGATTCTTATTGAAAGTAACTATGGTGTCTATTTTAACATTGAAAATCTTATAACGATAATAGGTAAACTAAACACAAATTGTAAATAATGTAATTACGACTAGACTTCACTAGTAGTGTACTTTGTTTTTTTTTAAATTTCGATATCACCGATAAGATTGAATTTAGCACACATTGCACCCTAATGAGTACCTACTGTGTTTCTCATTATTAAAGCAGTGAACTTAAACGTTAAAACTATTACCGGCCACCCTCCCACCGATCACTTTAATAAACAAGTTAGCTGGATATCTTCCATAATTAAAGTAGCTGGAACAATATACGGGGGTATTACTCTCGCGATCCCATTATCGGATCGATAATTCAATCTGGTCTATATTGTCTGCGCCTCCGGCCGCCGCCGCCGCCGCTCCCGGTGCCATGTTGATTAAGACTGCGCTCAGTTTTATGGATACCGTTTGTGAGCCTCTGAGATTCTGTTGAAAATAATAATATACTAATGATTTTCCTACGGGCCCTCACTTTTCAGCTAGGATTCTGCACAGAATCTGCATTGGATGGAAACCATCTGTTTCTGCTGCCAATCTGCGTTGTTGTTAAACTAAGTAAGTTTAATGAAAGACACGAATGAGAAAGATTCATATGAAAGACCCTCATTTGGAATCCTCAAGCAGAGAGGATCTGTCTTATCTTTATGTCAATCTTATATAATTATAACTGACTATATCATACTCAACATTGTTAGCATAATTGTAATGGCGAAAGACTTAGATACATCATACATACATCTAATCACGACTATTATCCCCGAAGGGTTAGTCAGAGACTAGGCAATGAAGACAGCAAAGCAGTCCTCCACTTTCACCAAGACTTGGATCAGTTGATGATTGTTAATCCAAACTAAATCCGCTGGAAATCGAATACGGGGCCATCGGCTCTGAGATTGGTGGTGGTCTGCTTATCACTAGACCTTAGTGACGGTGTACAAAATTCTATTATTTTTAGAAGATTTAAATAATACAGATAATTTTAAGATTTTTCATGGGTTTTTCTTAAGTGTTCTAATATGTAGTTTGAATTAGGTATGAAGTACTGCTATATTATTATAATCTTTACCGTTTAAAGGGTTTAATACGTTCGACTCAATTAAAGCTACGGTGTAATAAACATGAGATCTGATATTCGGATGACCAAATTAGAGAGTCAGCGGCGGATATCGATACCGAAATTTGTGACACTGGGTCATGTTTTAATTATCACCTTCACAAATCGATGGCTTCACTGTATTGATATATTGATGGTAATTGTAGGGCATACTTTCAAAGATTTAACTCAAGGGTAGACGGGAATAGATTTTGTGTATTAACAAGTACCTATTAGATGGCTTTGGGCTTTCGCTATCAGATTATGCTGTGACTGTATCCTACAGACCAGTACCTATAAAGGTAGGTACACCTTTAGTAGGTACACCACGGGATCCAACACGATTTATTTTGTAAGTAAGTACATATCTACTTACTGCTTGACGTTTCGGCCGATGCTGCTGCCGTGGTCACAAGCGTGGTCGTGTTAGGTCCCGTTAAAATAGTTTTAATGCAATGCAACGCGATAGTTTAAAGTCTGGCCTTACTGAAGTCTGGAAATATTGTATCTATAGAATTACCATGATCTAGAGCAAGGTCCTCGATGAAAGAAATAAGATAAGTCGCTGTGAATTTATGCTCAACAAAACCATGTTGTTGTCTAGAGATGCTAAAACTGGATAAACAAGCGATTCGAAAACTTTGCAAATACAGGTAAGATAGAGATAGACCTGTAATTTCCAACAGAGCACCTGTCACCACACTTGAACAGTGGCAAAATGAGCGATTCCTTCCAGGCGCAAGGAAGAATTCCATCCGATAAAGACCTGTTAAAAATTAATGTATGGGGTAATGCCAAGCCTTTTGCTTGAGCAAGCCAAGACAACTACAGTGAATCACACCTTTTTCTGGAGTTTGAACGTTAAAACATCACGGGGGTTATTATTGTACTTTCGCATTCTAACACGATATTTTTATTTTTTCTTTAGGGGACCTTACTAAAAACGTCGTGAAACTTATTTCACTATCAAACTCCTTATCATGCCATAAAATACTTCCAGCTTCTCATCAACAGACCAACAACCACAAAGTAACTCCTGCCATGTCCTTCTAAGTGGGGATGGTACAAATAAGACCAAACTTGGAAGCCTGTTTAGTCCATATTACCCCTGAACTGATAAGATGCAAGTGACCTGCGGAAATAACAGATGCAACTGTACCAAAAGACAGATTTGTGCGGGTGCGGCGGTTCATGTATGAGTACAATAGGTGAGGAGCAATCTTAATTTTGCAAATAAAATATTAATTTATCTATGTCTGAAATAGCAACCTAACTGTATAACTTAGAGATAATCATCATCATCATCATCAGCCAGAAGACGTCCACTGCTGGACAAAGGCCTCCCCCAAGGATCCCCACCACGACCGGTCCTGCCTGTGCTGCTTGCATCCAGCGGCTACCCGCGACCTTCACCAGATCGTCCGACCACCTTGTTGGAGGTCTGCCCACACTGCGTCTTCCGGTGCGCGGTCGCCACTTGAGAACCGTTCTGACAAAATAACTATGTACAAAAAAGGGGCAATTGAAAAGAGGAACTTTACTATCGAGTTTCTTGCCGGTTCTTCTCGGTAAGTGTATTTATTCCTATCACGGCGGTAGCTTCTGTTTACAAATATAATTTCATATTGACGATTTATACTGAGATTTCAATGCGAAAGTGTAATCATTCCATATCAAATCCCATCGAACAGGTAAAATCAAGGTTGCGTAAGTAATTAAATAAAAGCAAACATTCGAGCAATACTTTTTAGGTTCAGAGTTAAATAGGCTATAACATCATATTTTTTATTTACCAAAAATCCATGTGGTATCGCTGTAGTAGAGCATTTAATTATTTTTTTTTTCATTTTTACGGTTTTGTTAATTTTTTTTAACTATGACGGGTTAAAAAGATTTTTCCAGAAATGGATTTCCCATCCTTAAATTATACGAAAACGATACCAAACTTGCCCTTGTAGCTATAAGTGGAATGGAACTATGCACCGACTGCAACGCGGGAGACGAATAATTCCCCCCTTGGTGTCCACCAGCAGGGGGTAATTCCGTGGCTACCGGGCTAAATGAGCTCAGAATGACCTAGAGAACAATCGTGCCAAGTGGCGTCTTCCGAGACAAAAGTGCAAGGTTTAGTCGCTTATTTCCCCTACTATACCGACCCGAGTAAATTTTCTAAAAACCTTAGCGGATGATAGTCGTAAATACATAGTTTAAATTTTATTAATTTAGTGTAAAAGTTACAAAAATAATGTCTTTAAAAGAAGAAGTCCGCTGACTGGAGGTTTCTTTGCAGCTTGATTGTGGCTGAAGTAAGGACGTTAGAAGAATGTTTTTTGTTTTGGTGAATAGAACAATTGAAGATCTAAAAGTTATAACAATTTATAGTTCACCAGACGTAACTTTGGTAAATATCCCGGCTGGAGGTTGGTTAGAAAAGTTTATATTTTCGTTTTTTATACGGAACAAATTCGGTTTTCAGCATAATTCAGTAGAACATATCCAGATCTAATTCTCTGCATCACTCATAAGTCTCCCAGACATGGGATCCCGCTGGGTGTAGACCTTAGATTAAAACAAAAAGGGAAGATACGGCATGCTCCTACTTGTAGTCATTCAAAATATAGTCCTACTCAACTACTTAAGCAAACACTCACACACGCACACCTATAAAGTGTAAATCGAGCGAGCGAGACAAAGCGGTAAGTTTCAACGTCAGCGCGAGGGAGTCAGCGAGTAGCGCGTTGATGTCTCGGTCGCTTCGCAACAGACGAGTACGTACGACCGATTCCGACGCCACTGCGGAGTAGCGTCTTTCTCTTTTTTTTTCACACAGTAGAATATCCGCAATAAGTGCGATGTAGCCTGTTCGCTCGGCAAATTGTGACTGAAGTGAAATTGTGCCTTTAGGCCTAATTTTGGCGGCTCATTCACGAGACGCTAATGCCGTATCTTCCCTTTTTTGTTTTATTCTAAGGTGTAGACACATTAGTGAACATAGGATAAGTTTGGGTCTCTGTATATCAATACATATTATTATACTATATTGATATTTCGTGATCAGCCAGTTTGTCGACCAGCACTACGTAAATGGCATTTATATTTTACACAAATAAATTATTATTAGTAGTTCTTGCTCTGATATAAGGCTGGTCCAGGACTTTGTTCAAGATTTACGCTCATCTATCGCAGCCACTAGAAATAGTGATTATTTCCTTATATACCATATATAATTACGACTATTATTTCCGAAGGGTTAGTCAGAGACTAGGCAATGAGGACAGCAGTTCTATACCATAGTCCACTTTTCACCAAATAGCGAGAGGGGGTGGTAGTATTATTTCACCGCTACGCGACGCGGTTGAAAACCTTGAAAAAAATCTTAGGCGCTCGGTTTGCGTTCGTGCCAGACAAGCAATTTTCACTACGCTTGGTCACTGGATGGGGCACCAAATAAAAAAAACATCTCGAGCTCCTCCGTGCTTCGGAGGTACGTAAATCCGTTGGTCGCGGTTGTTGTCGTAAGATGGCAGTCGTTCAAACTCAGCAACCCGTATTAGGCCAGAGACACATTATAAATATGAGCTAAAGCAGTAAGGAAGCTACGTACAAACGCTCGAATCGACGCACGCCCACAGACCCACGTCTTTACAGGGCCCCTAAGCGGACATCGCAGTGCTCTCAGTAGCGCGTGTGGCGTCGAACCAAGTGTTCACTGTTGCATATTGCGGGCGCGATACGCGCGATTTTTAAAAATGCCGCAAGTGTATTGCGTAGTATACGGCTGCTTAAAACCGGAGGTTTCGTTTTTTAATCTTCCTGCTGATGTTGAAAGGTAAGAATGATTTATTATTACTAAATAAAAAGCTTTTTCTTTTAAATAAATCGTTTGGTTGTCTAAGGGTGGATTCGACCAAACTGGAATAAGGTCTTATACTTAGATTAAGCGCTGAATTTGTATAGACTAATCTCGGAGTAAGTCTTATTCCAGTTTGGTCGAATCCACCCTAAGTGATATTTGCCGTACTTACTTAATTTTTTGAGCACGTGTTATTGGTGAAAAATAATAAGAATTGATACTACGAAACTTCATCGTAATAAAATTTGCTTTGAAAATCGATATCTGAGGATCTGTGTGGTTTCTGATAATGAATCCGTTATTAGAATGAGAAAAAGTAGCCGCCATATTAAACCTTTTAGTTATTCTACCGATTGCTTTGAAATCGATATCAGGGGATCTGTGTGGTTTCCGACAATGAATCTGTTAAAATCTACAGGATAACAAATAAAGACTTCTTAAAATGTTAAAGATTTTTTAATTACTTACACAATTTTGTTTGTAAACTAGTCAATTCATTCGATTATTTGATCATTACAGAACCCAAACAAACGTTTTGATAAATTATAGAAAAATTAAAAAAGTAAAAGTGACAACCCTTAAGTTTTGCTAGTTATCTCAAAAGAAGCGCTAACTAGCTGAGATACATCACTAACTAAACAAAAACATTTTTAATTTTACAAAAATAAGAGGACTACCCTATCGCTCAATTGGCGCGTAGGTATATAAAACAAGAAACAGGTCCAGCTTCCGTACTGCTTTAGCTCATATTTATACTGTGCCAGAGTGGTGGGTTATGTTATGATGACCAAAACTCTTATGTGCTATTGCCCAAATGGTAATGGGCCCAGCAGTGGGACGTTTATATGTTGACGATGATTAAGAAAACCAACAGCGTTACAAAGGTCTATATCTAGAATTCTAGAGTACCACATGGTTGGTTGCTTGGTATTAAAGTTTACTAGCGTGACCTTAGCACATTGATAAAAGCAAAACTTAAAGTTAAAGAATTAGTAACACAAATAGTTTAATAGAAAATTAGCCGCCCAAGACTCTTTATCTTTTTACTACCTTATTCAATTAAGTACCGATAAGTTTAGCTGTACAATCTAATTGGTCAAGAATCAATTAAGAAAAAAATTACGACCAATTTAAGATTGTGATCTTGATTTTGAGATAAGGTGAAATCATTATCTGATGTTTTCCTTTGATAGTTTTCACTACCGCCTCTTCGCGTCAGAAGTGAGAGCCGTTCACGAATTAAATTAACCAGTGTGTAGATTCTTAATTTATACGTACTAATGCCCTAATAAACAACTTGCTGCGTGCTTTAATCACATCCAAAACTTAGGAATCAGATATTGTTTTCTGAGGTATAAGCGAGCACTACACATTAAAATGAAACATTTTTTTACGGATTAACTCGCGTTTAATTTACTATTTACATAGTTTTTTATATTATCCTGACGTTTCGAACCCTTTACAGGGTCCGTGGTCACAAGGAGACCCTCCCTGTGACCACGGACCCTGTACAGGGTTTTAATCCGTAAAAAAGTGTTTCATTTCAATCTTAGGAATCAGAATTATTTACGGTGATCGTAATTGAACTCTTTGTATAAAAACGCTTTTAAAATTTGTGCACAAGAAGGCACCCGTAAAATTAAACAAGCATCCCGAATCTATATGAAATTATTATTAGGTAATACAATAAAACGAATCGTTGTTTGAAAAGTTTTAAAGTGTCAACGAGGAAAAAAATTTATATACCTAGTCTAGTGATTTCAAATATAAGACCACTAACACCAATCATAAACACCGATTAATACTTCATTAATTTGATTTTCAAATAGAACTTATCTGCTTTTCCTGTTCAATATCCATATTTACGAGGCTTTACTTGAACAAACCTTGGTTTCATTCATATTCTTGGTATTTATCCTCAATTATCGACACAAAAGCCAAGAAGTGTTCTTGGTACCCATCAAGTGTTAGTATTAGACTATCATAAGTCTCATTAGGTACACGACATCCGCGACAATCCGCTAATAAACATACTAATTGTTCATAAACATTTTGTAACCTTGTCTCATATGCGGATCAAAAGCTAATTCTACGAATGTTAAGGACCTACAAAGAGACAACTATGAGGAATAATAAAGGCTGCAAATGCTTATAAATTCTGAGTATTTGAAAAATCGTTTTTTGTCGAGTATTGCGTCATCATCGTTAGACGTTTTTTTTATTTTATATTTCTCAAAGAGAAAAGAAGCATCGCTTTGCCTTTTACCTCACCTGTTTATAAGTGATGAGAATTCAGAAAGCGCATTTCACTTGGTTTCTTCAACTCTTAAAGGCCTTTGCGTCTATTACAGAATACGTGACGTAGAGTTTAAGACAAATTTTTGGTAGCAGATTTTTTTTTATACGTAAGGCACACACACTCACTCTTATAGTCGCCGAGTCGAGTCGAGTTAGTCAAGAGACTAAGGACCGCAAATGCAGCGCACTGCCGACTGCCGCACTGCCGCAGTCTACGTTTCACCAAAGTACAACTGCACATGTGCTCAGCGTGATAGGTGGTGAACCCATCGACGCTTTATGGTGTCTTTAGTCCGTTAGTCGCCTTTAAAGACAACTAAGAGTAATGGGCTGATAGTATTCTTTTAATAATAAACCGCCACTACTAAGTTCACAGTTGAACACTGTAGTACTTACCTGAGGTAAACTTCGTCTGCCCGTAATTTGTCGTACACGGCTGTGTGTGCATGTACTATCGCGGACTCCGTCGCTTTACCAGTCTAAAGTTCAAAATCCCTTGCGCACCGCGTCGTCTATTTGGTACGGGCACGCACCCGGCGGTCGGTGCGCTTCATACGAAAATCGCTGCAAAGTGGTAAAGCGAAGGTGACCCCGACCGTACTGCGCCAATCGCTAGTGAAAAAATTAACGCGCGCCTGCATTGTACGACGAATAGTACGGGCAGACGAAGTTTCGGATGCGGTTAGAGAGTAGGCCGGCCCTCTGTAGTTTATTTTCATTTTTCTGTTTGTTGCCGTATGCTCCAACATCTTATTCTGAGTCAATATGAAATTGATAGTCGCACAGGAAGCGATTTATTAAAGTTTGATCATGATCGTGTCATATAAAAATGTCTTTTGCTTTGTTATCGCATCGGTTATGTTTTTTTATGTTGTTTATGAAAAAATCATATAGAGCGGATGAAGCCGGTACACGAATAGATAAAGGTTTTTGGGAAATATAAAACTTGTTACTAACTAATACTTATGTATATTCAAATTTGTGTAATATTTTGTATTAATATTTTGCGTTAATTGTGTTCGCGTACACTTTAGAAAATATTGAAATTGAAATAGTTTCATAATAGTTGTAAGTTTTGCATTGTTTATTTTTTTTGTAATTCACTTGCAAACAGTTTTGTATTTGCGAAACTATTATATTCCTTACATAGATACAACAAACCAATGTAGTTGTAACTTTGAACTGTTTGCGAAATAACAAAATACCTATATAATATATGCTATTTTGAGCTTGTCAAACGTTTTTCACATTACATTCCATTTGCGTCAATGTAAATATGTGCTTATTGCAAGTTTTATTCGCCATTCGATTACATGTTTGGCATTAAAGCAGCGCTGTTCAAGAACAAGTCACATCACTGAAACTCTCGCTCCTCACTAGCGCCATTCTTCGGTTCGGTCACTCTATTCGCTCATCTCAAAAACGCCTTATGGTGCTATGTACTAATTTTTATGAAATTATTAAATAAATCTGAATGTACCATTGAAACGATTATTTTTATGTTCCTAAGCGAACAAGCCACCTCTGGTGAAATTTTCGGACGCTGACAACGTGACAACATCCGATGATCTTAAATTTTTCAAAATATGTCTTTAATTTATTCATTAGCTCATTGCAACAAATCACACAATTTAGTACATTTAGAGAGAATTAAGCTAATTAAAATCAATGGCGTTATAAAATTGGGCCCGTCCGGGATTTGAACCCGGGACCTCTCACACCCAAAGCGAGAATCATACCACTAGACCAACGAGCCGCTTGCGATTACTTACAAAGCTGGAATCCAAATGGCGACACAATAATATGTTTTCAGCTGTGCTAACAATGTCTTACAATTACACATACCTAATAGACTATCAGTTTGTTAAAAATAGCTATAAGTAGGTAGGTACTTAAAACGTTACAATATAAGTATTGTTTTATTGCAGTGCATTACAGTAACTATACCAAATTAATTGAAAACATTATCGTTTTACAGATATAAAATGTACGTTTAGTATCAAAGGGAATGTGTTTACTATGAAGTCGACACAATAAATTCATAAAAACTGAACGTAAATAAATATTTTTTAATTTTACTATTATTATTCTTAATTTTTTTGTCATTAATTCATTTCTGTTGTTACTTGAAAATAAAGTTTTTTAATGTAAGTATTTTGTTTTTAATTGTAGATACTTCTGATTAGTTGCAAATCTGGTAAGTTGCAACTGAGCGGTCTATCTACCGAAAAATAAAAGTATGTAAATAGTACCTACCTATGTAAAAAGGACTAGATGCACCGGAGTACATCCCGGAGTCTTAAATATAAGTATTGGTACCTTTACTTTTTTCATTATTGAGCCGGCAAACAAGCATTTGAACAGCCATGGAAAGCGCCTCAGCCTCGGTTTTGGAAGGCACGATAAGTAGGTACCCCTATTCCCGTAAAATAGCAGTCGCTAATACCCACAAACCTTACAATGTTTCAGTGTGGCGGGTAATAAGTAACCGCCTAATGGCGTTATGTGCTGTCGTTCGTGAAGGGAGAGCCTAAGTCCAGCAGTGGGCCGTTTATTTATTACGTTTTAATTGTAATAATAAGATAAAAAACTATTACCGGAAGTTAAGAAGGATTATAGTGATGACGAAATATTCTGTTTTTTTTATTTTATCCTTCCAATTTGTGTTAAATAAATGTAAAACTTTATAAGAAATAATTAGCTTTCTTTCATAAATGTCGAAGGCTATGTACAAAATGTAGCTTTGCACTTTCGTTGATAGAAAACACGAAGTTAATTATTAAATTGCATTTTCTTACTTACTATAGAGCATGTTTGGCATTTTATAACCGTGTTGCGTAGCGGTGAAAGAATACTACCACCCCCTCTCTTCCCTTGGGTGTCGTAAAAGGCGACTAACGGACTAAAGACTGCACACATATCCAACAGCATAGAGCGGCAATGGACACTTGTTCTTTCAAGCAAAACAAATGACAGCCAGAAGTCTTAGACAACCTAACAAACTTATCCTAGATGCTGTTCCAAAAACCAAGCGTTTTTTGAGGAATAGTTATGCTATGTGTAAAATAATATATAATAAAATACCAGATAACATTAAAGAACTCCCAGTTAACATATTCTACAAATCATTGCGTAGATGGCTAGGTACTTGAAAAAGCATTCTATTCTATTAATGAATTTTTAACCTATAAATAAGGGGAATATTAATATAATTTTAATGAAGTCGATGCATTTATTAGTTTTTAGTTATTGATTTATTATTTAATTATTAGTTTATACCTACTTAGTCTGGTTTAATTTAATTCAATAATGATATTACAAATAAAAGGTAAGTATTGTAATTTAACAAAACACTAATTTCTTATGTAAGTAAGTAATTAACGAACGAAAATAAAAATGTTAATAAATGTAATATAATAATGTCATGATATAGGTACGATGACTAAATAGGTTAAGCTACTTTACTAATGTCTTCATAACATCCACATTATAACCACCCTATTTAATAGCAAATAAAGTATTTGTATGGGCTCACCACCTGTCACGCTGAGCACATGTGCAGTCGCTATTTGGTGAAAAGTGTACTATGGTAGAGGACTGCATTTGCTGTCCTTGCGGGGGATATAGTGATGATTATATGTAATGTATTTTTGACTCTCTCTTTGTTAGTAACAATTTTACTTGTATATGCTAGCAGGTACGGTCGGGGTCACCGTCGCTTTACCACTTTGCAGCGATTTTCGTATGAAGCGCACCGCCCGCCCGGGTATGTGCCCGTACCAAATAGACGACGCGGTGTGCAAAGGATTTTGACCTTTAGACTGGTAAAGCGACGGAGTCCGCTATTGTACATGATAAACCGGCAAACGAGCATACGGCCCATCTGTTTAAAAACGGCAAGCAATAGCGCAGCAATAGAGGTTAGTAACACCTTATTTTTCTTCTACGGGTAAGCGCTTCTTTGACATCATCTCACCTGATGATGTTATAGTCGATGATGGAAGCGCACTTCTCCCGGATTCCTCATACTGAGGAACTGATGGCTATCTTATCTCTAACTATAGGAACACAACAATGCTACTAAAATTGATTTATATTCTGTTCCCTATCCCTAACATTATAACGCAAGGACGTTTTAATGTTAGGGATAGGGAACAGAATTTATATTTAATTTTGGTAATGATCTTTAAACTATTGCAAAATCTGATAAGTATCAGGCTATACTTCTACGTAAATAAATCCGTGATGTGTAATAATGTGAAGCTAATTATTTTTCTTTACAGCATTAAAATTGGGCCCGTCCGGGATTTGAACCCGGGACCTCTCACACCCAAAGCGAGAATCATACCACTAGACCAACGAGCCGCTTGGAATGCCTCACATAAATATCAAACAAACTTGAAAATGTTCAGGCGTCTGCTTTTCTTTGCATGCAGCTGTTTAAATATACTTGATCATATTTTTCGTGAGACGTCGTAGCTACCTAGTTATTTAGTTCTTATGTATGTTTTTTCCTAGCCTATATACACTATAATACATTCCACTGACATTCATATCTATCCTTATCCACCATATGCTTGTCGGTCTGGTGTGTGACCAGACCGACAGGCATGAGATCGTTTTACCACCTCTTTCTGGGCCGACCTCGGCGACGACGTCGTCGTCCATAGTTTTTTTTCTGATGAACTTACAACTGGAATTGTATGTCGTCGTCGTCCATAGTTATACATACATACATATACTCACAATTATTATTGTTTATTATAAAATCTTAGAAAGACCGGGCTTATCTTAGAAAGTTACGTTAAGATACAGACAACCGGAGTAACATTTTACGTACGTTAATGTTTTTATATTTTAGCGTTTTATTAACGCTTAAATATACTTAAGTAAAATTTTAAACACTAAAAAAAAAGACTACAACCTCAGGCGGGAATCGAACCACGCACCCTCCGCATTCCGGGCTGCTGCCTTAACCACTTGGCTACCGAGGTCTGGCTTTCAACCGTTGAAATTTGTCAGTGCTTGATGCTTATGTTTTTAGTCAACAGTCAGTGTTTAAAATTTTACTTAAGTATATTTAAGCGTTAATAAAACGCTAAAATATAAAAACATTAATTTTAATTGATGTACAAAAAAACTCTTTATTTCATTATTTGCCTTAAGAATATTCTGTAATTTATAAGTATTGAGTATGACTAACGTAGGCATACAATTTGTTCTATTGAAGAGTCAAACTCCCACGATACCTTTCTCCGTGTCAGGCTGGCAAACACCCTTGGTATTTTAATCCGAAACTTCGTAACCTTATACCCGAAGAGATAAAGTACAACTCTCAGAGAATCCTATTTGTCGGAGTGCACTTTTAGTTTGGTGATGTATTAAACGGGTTGCGGTGTTTTCGAATCAAAGTCGATACGTTACGTAGAGACCGCAACTTTACGATCCACTGTGCGAATTGGATGGCGGAACCTCAAACGTATAGACCTCAACAGATCGGCATTAACCCCATCTCGGAATATGGTTTCTGAGTATTGACAGGGCACAACATTAGTTGAATGTGACACTTGTACCTAGTAATATGTTTTATACTTTTGTCTGGTGTACTTACTTATCGTATACTGAACAGCCTTATTTATTGTCTAATAATCTAATACTCAAGGAGGGATCGCATAGTTTTAGCTTTCCCGTTCTTATCTTATCTTAGTGGGGCCTGCCAAGGTCTCTCTTGAGGGAAACCTCTCGGAGAAGAACGTCGACCCATTGGGATATTTTGTGATGGACGGTTAGAAGACCACTCCCCACGGAATTCTAAACTTATTAAGATATTAGTTTAGAATCTCGCTGGTGATATTTCTTCTATCTTGATAGACTTCATTAACGGAATAACGTGGCGTAAATTGGGAGAAAGATCTATAGGTATCCAACAGTGGCCGTCCGGGCTGAGAGAGACATAGTATGATGAAACTTAATTATGGTTCTTAAATATAGCAGATCAATCAGCTTTAAAAACCTCTTAGAATTACTCTTTACGAATTACGAGGCTCCGGGAAGAACTGAAAGGTTGAGCGCATTTTCTTAAAAACCATCTATGTTTTTCAAGAAAATGCGCTCAAGAGTCAAGACCAAGAGTCAAGAGTAAAACGATCTATCGTTATACTCTAACATCTAGGTTGCATGGATTGAGAATACAACGAGGTTCATGCAACATGCTTTGTTGCTATGCAAGCAAGAGATTCATGGCAAAATATTCAAGGTTTGATAACAATACATTATTTGTACAGCTGCAGATATTGTACAACTTCTTAGTTTCGACTGTTCAGTTTAATATTCTTATCAAGCGGCTCGTTGGTCTAGTGGTATGATTCTCGCTTTGGGTGTGAGAGGTCCCGGGTTCAAATCCCGGACGGGCCCTCTTTTTGGATAATGGAACTGTTTAGGCACGTGGCTACAGTGGTGACGCGTTCTTAGCATGATCGCCCTAGCTTTGCTGAAGTAAATAGCTTAATTGTCTTGTAATAAAATCTATGACTCTTTTATTTTAGCCTGTGGTAGATGATATAACCCGTCTGGTTGGCCTCATTTCTTTTTGCATCAATGCAGGAGTGCAGGACCCATTACAATGATCCAGTTTTTATGGGATCCAGTACAATCCATGACAACACAAGCATATTAAATTAGGCTTAGGCCCTTTTCCTGAGATCCATATGCTAAAATATCACCTCGTTATAAAATGATGATGTCTCTATCTACCTCCTAAGAAGGCGGCTTTGATGTGCTGTGGAAATTAAAAGTAACTTTAGTCCACGTTTATTAAATCTCTAACTCTAGACAAAACAAAGATAGATTGATTATTAAAATTAAAATTTGGGCCGTTAGTCGAATACAATATAAATTATAGTCCCTGAATAGAGAAAAAGCTTATACCTACCTACCGAACAGTTTGTTGATGTAGGCTCAATGAAAGAAAGAGAGAGATATACTTAAATAAATCACTCTAGTCTATGCTTTACAATTTCTAAACAATCTCTATTAACGATTGTTGAATCCGCGCCTAGTCTTAAGGTTTGCGTTGTTACATCACATTTGGATGAAAGCCATCGCAGTTTTGTGATACAGTACTGGCATCTGCACCTACTAATATTATTTAAGGCAAACTCATTCTTAATTTTAGACTGACAGGGTTGAAAAGAGTAACAACAATGAATGAACATTGGTTATTTCGTGGTGTTGACGATATATTGAGCCTATGAGTTCTATGAACTTTGTCGAAGGCTGTTAAATTAGGCCCGGCGAGACTGACTTTAGTAAAATAAAATTTAATTTTTAAAGAAAACTTTTCATAAATTATATTTAGTGCAATAATATTTGTATTTCAATATTACCAACGGCGGCGGTGGAATTTACAAAGCTCTCCACTTGCGTTGTAGGAAAGCATGGTAAACAGAAATTAGAACGACCACCAATTTCGTAGAATTTAACTTGTCTATTAGTTTTCCTCACTTTATGGCTCTGCAAATTTCACAAAGAAACGCAGCAATGTCTGGATAATTTTACTGTTATTTTTATTTCGAATCTTGCACTCTTAATTCCTTCTTGAACTATACACATTTTTTGTGCACCCCGATTTCAGAACCTACAAATATTAGAATTTTATTATTAAATCTGAGGAGTTCGATGGCGCAGCGGACACCACTGTGTTTCTAGGCATCACGTTGGATGCCAAGCTTCAGTGGGGCCCACATATAGCTAAATTGTCGAATAGACTTAGCTCTGCGGCTTATGCAGTAATGAAGATCCGTCAGTTAACTGACGTTGATACAGCTAGATTAGTTTATTTCAGTTACTTTCATAGTGTAATGTCGTACGCCATTTTACTGTGGGGAAATGCTGCCGACATTCAAACTATCTTTGTGCTGCAGAAGAGGGCTATTCGAGCAATATATAACCTACAGGCTGGTGACTCTCTCAGAGAGAGATTTAAGGATATAAGTATAATGACAGTTGCATCACAATATATTTATGAAAATCTTGTGTATGTTCATAAAAATATTGAAATGTTTTCAAAAAACAGTGATATTCACAAATTAAATACTAGAAGTAAGAACAAATTAGCAGTGCCTTATACTAGGCTCCATAAAATAAATAATTCTTTTAAGGGTCTGTGTGTACGATTATACAACAAAGTACCAAATGATATTCAGAAATTAGATCTTGATAAATTTAAAATCAAAATCAAAGAAAAGCTTTATAAAAAAGCTTATTATAAAGTGCCGGATTATACAGAAGACAAAACAGCTTGGGTCTGAAATGCTCCAAGTACCTACTCCAACAGCTATTTCTAATTGCCTATAATTAATTTATATAGAGCACCATATTTAATTAAACTATTTACATTCAAATTCATATTTTGTATTTTGTGACCTGGTAACGACATATAATATATATATATTTTGTAAATGTCGTTGCTTCTGTGCGCTGTGGTTTCTTGCGCCCGTTCTTTGCCACAGTTAAAAAATGATGTCCTGAATGGGTGGTAGGTTAAAAAATATTTGGACGTTTCAAAGTACTTATTAATTGAGTTTATTGAATAAATATATTTTGACTATTGACTATTGACTATTGACAGCGGCTAGTGCATTCGGCTTGCGATCTTGCCCGCTATGCAACTTTCGTAATGCCGGGTCGCTGGATGGGTGACCAAGTAAAAACATCTCGAGCTCCTCCGTGCTTCGGAAGGCATGCTAAGCCGTTGGTCCCGGTTTTTGTCGCGAGATGACAGTCGTTAAAACCCACCGATCCGCATTGGGCCAATGGCCCAATATCCCCACGTGGGAGGCCTGTGCCCCCTGCCCAGCAGTGGGACGTTTACAGACTGATGATGATTATTAAATCTAAAAGTTTACACGCGGACGTAAGTCGTAGGCAGTCGTAAGTTGTTTATCAAAATTACTGCTACGAAAGATCGTCCAATGCTTCAGATTGACGAAGATGGCTGTAGAAAGTTATAACGAATTCTTCTGAATAAAGTTTCTAAAGGCGTACTCCACATCTATTCAAATGTAGAATCTCACCGGCGTTTATCAAAGCTGCGATTTCAGTGTTAATCCGAGATTAGCTCAAACGCCGCTCGGTAGCACCGCACTCCGTCAGCGAAGCGAGCGGCGCGAGCGGAAAGATGGCAATTTTGGCAGCGAAGCGAGCAATGGCACGCCGCCGTCGTCGTCGGAACCCCAAATTGCCCACCGAGACGGCCCTGCACACATTACTCATTTGCTGTTTGTGCGTTCAGATGGCGCGTTGTAGTAACTGTGCGAATTAGGACAGGTGGTGGAATTGCTGAAAATACATCGTAGGTGTAACGGCTAAGGCGTTCGGTTTACAATCTTGCCAGTTAAGCATCTTTTGCAATGGCGGGTTACTGGATGGCTGACCAAATAAAAGAAATCATAATCGTATTAATCATAATTTCTTTATTTAGTAAACTTAAAATAAGCAATTTGAATCGTCGGGTAGGCAACCCATTCAGGACGTCTTTTAGCTGTGGAGAAGAACGGGCGCAAGAAACTCCACAGCTTTATAATAAAATAATATAGAAGTAACGACATTTACAAAACAATATGTCGTTACCAAATTAATCAATCAGCAATCATAAAACAATTAATATAATAAAAGAAAAGATAGAAACAAAAGTAAATTTAAAAGTTTTACTCTGGCACTATGCACGTCTCGAAACATCCCGAGTTCCGCGCTGCTGCTGCGAGCAGCTATGTGATTTTCTTAGCGGCATTAGACGCTGCGCGCATGGCTGTGATCATAGATGTCACATCTTTCGCTGCAGTCACGAGTGTGGTCAAAGTTGAGGCTGTTTTACTTACAGAATACCGATTTTATAAACACAAGAAATGTCAAAGTAAATGTCAAATCTCTATGACGCCGCTTACAGCCGTGCGGAGCTAGTGTCAAACAGCGTTGAAAATTATTTAGATTTAGGTAGTAATGGTACGCTCACCGCTGTTGCAGCCGCTGCTCCCAAGGCTTAAACGATGTTTGCTCTTAGAGAATTGCACTACTGAGCTGGGTGGTGTCGGTTCATTAAAGGAATACTACCATCCCATCTCTTCCCTTGGGTACCGTGCCATAAGTGTCGTAAAAGGCGATTGACGGATTAAGACGAAACACTACGTCGATCGAAGTGGCATGCAAAATTCTCATACAAAACACAGAAAAACGACGTTTCGTAGTTTCCTGTTTCCTCTTTCAGAACTAGACCAATTTTTATTACTTTTATCAGCATCGGTTAAAGAAAGAGATTTTCTATGTCTGTATGTTTGTTTTTTTTTTGCATTTAGACATTTATTTAATAACCAGGAGCCTTCAAAATTTAACAAATTCACTTCGTTTTAAGAAGTCTTCAGAAACATTAAGTGGCTGGTT
This sequence comes from Scoparia ambigualis, assembly GCA_963921215.1. Lineage (NCBI taxonomy): Eukaryota > Metazoa > Arthropoda > Insecta > Lepidoptera > Crambidae > Scoparia > Scoparia ambigualis. The sequence continues at coordinate 21,561,541 of OY992522.1, read as the reverse complement.
TAGAAAAAAAAATAAAACATACAGACATACAAAATCTGTTTCTTTAACCGATGCTGAAAAAGTAATAAAAATTTGTTCCAGTTCTGCAGGAGGAAAACAGGGGACTACAAAACGTCGTTTTTCTGTGTTTTGTATGAGAATTTTGCATCCCACGTCGACGTAGTGTGTCCTCTTAAAGACTGGACTGGACTGGACTGGACATACGTCCAGTCCAACAGCATAGAACGGCGATAGGGCGGGGCGGGCCGCTATATTATAGTTTAAAGTAATATGTCTTTCTCGCGTATGATTCAGCAAAAGTCCGATACGTCGCATTCCCGCTACCAACCCATTCGGCGTGCATTTCAGATGTAATTGTCGTCGAGTAAGTTATTCGCTGACTTTATTGTCCATGTCAATTCTGCTTTGTACAGACGACATCAGGTTATCTTACCACAAAATGCTAAATTTCCTTAATAAATAACTCTTGTTTTGGGTTATAAGTATCAATCAATGACGACGATATTTATGTTTTGACGACCTCCTTAGTCGAGTGGTTTGTACACCGGTTTTCATGGTGTCGCCATCTCTGAAGTCCCGGGTTCGATCCCCGGTCGGGTCAATTTAGAATAATTGTTTTTCTAAATTGTCTCGGGTCTGGGTGTTTTCTGTGTATAATAAGTATGTATTTAAGTATTTTAAGTATGTTTATCCGTTGTCTAGTAACCATTTATCGAGTTTCATAACGAAGCTTCTCTTGGGCTAGATAATTGGTGGGAGTGTAGGAAAGTTTATTTATTTATTTATCTAATCAATGTCTATTAGATAAATTGGTAATTTATTGGTTATGTTGATATGATGGTGTGTACTAGTATAGGTACTGACACCGGCCGTATAGTTGCGTTATTACCGTTCGTTGCCTAGATTCGAATGCGTAACGCAACTACATAGTTAGATCTTTTATTCTATACTCACCAACTGATCTGTGTGAAGTGGCGGCTAATTAAATAATACTACCAACCCATCTCTTCCACCACGCTACCCTCGGCACCTATCACGCTGAGCACATGTGCAGTTGTAATTTGGTGAAACGTGGACAGTGGACTTCTTCTGCCTAGCCAATGGTCCTCATTGCCTCCCGAGTCCCTGACTAACCTTTTAGGGATATTGGTCTTGAATCTATGTAATAAATGTATGTAAAAGTTAATACCGTTGTATTTAAGTCAGTTGTATAACGGTGCTATAAAAAATTTACTGTACTGTGTTACTGAAAATGTTAGGGATTTCTTTAATTTCTAAACCTTATTCCAAAATATGAGAGTAGTCACAAAGTAGTACAAAAGGCAGATTTTAAAAAAAAATATACAATACAAATAATACACAATATTTATTTAAAAATATAATAAATACTTACCACAAAGCTATTCATACATACATATAATCACGACTATTATCCACGAAGGGTTAGTCAGAGACTAGGCAATGAGGACAGCAAAAGCAGTCCTCTATCATAGTCCACTTTTCACTAAATAGCGACTGCACATGTGCTCAGCATGACAGGTGGTGAGCCAATCGCCGCTCTATACTGTTGGATGTATGTGCAGTGTTTAGTAAAAATCAATTCATGTCGTTTTTAATAAAAATCAATTGCTACGAATGTATGTTCGCGTCGCGCATCACCGATTTGGCAAATTATTTATTTTATTAATTTTGTAATAGTCAGGAGCAGGACAAGGTTTGTATGAAAGAAAATTTTTGGAAACTTTTCGAGGAATATTTTTTTTTACAGCAGAAGGAGGCAAACTAGCAAGCGGGTCACCTGATGGAAAGTAATCACCGCCGCCCATGAACACCCGCAAAACCAGAGGAATCGCAGACGCGTTGCCGGCCTTTAAGGAAGGAATAGGCTCGTTTCTTGAAGATCCCTAAGTCGTAACGGTCCGGAAATACCACCGCCGAGAGCTGGTTCCACAACACTGTAGTTCGAGGCAAGAAATTTCTTGAAAAACGCACAGTAGACCACCATCCATCAAGGTGATGTGGATGGAATGACAGTTGATTGCGTGTAGTGCGGTGAAGGAAATCATAATCAAATCTGATTCTAGAAATGATTAACTTATATAGGCGGAGGACATCGGAAAGACGGACGACATCATTGTAGGAAAATGAGGCTATTAATGTTAATACAGTGGGGGTATATTAAATCTCTTTAAAAAGCCTTTCATTCTCATCACGTTTCTCTCTAACGGTACCAAACTAGATTGAAACATATACCTTTCAGTACAACAGAGGCCTTACTCTCTAACCGCATCCGAAACTTCGTCTGCCCGTAATTCGTCGTAAACGGTTATGTCAGTTGTGTGTGCATGTACTGCGACAATAGCTAGTAAAAAAATTCACAGATTTCCCAGGCCCCGCAAGAATCGGAGCATTGAAAATGAATACAAAAATTTAGGATAAACATTTTTTTTTTAAAATAAGTAAACACATTACAAGTTAAACAATAAGATTTTTTTATTGAGATAGACTTCCCCAAAATTACACAACTATATTACTTACAATTCGAATTATAACACTGCACAACACAAAGATTAACATTTTCTTTTCTTTTACAACATATGTGAAAACATTAATTTCACCTCCTTCCTTACTTCCCTAATATTACACAACTACTTACATTACTTACAAGTCGAATTATAACACTACACAACACAGAGAATAACAATTACAATTAGTTTGTAAAAGAAAAAGAGATTTTCGAAATTTCAACTCGAATGCACTTCTCGCCTGCATCCGCATCTTTTAAGGCTAGGTGTTAGTAAAAAATTAAAATAACTCGTACTTAGAATTAATTTTTGAAGTAGTGAACAATAAAATTAAAATCTGCGAAAATTATGAAATATTGTTGAGGCTTTATTCTGTAGAATAGACCCGATGGAAACACGATTTGATAAAGTTGGCTCGATGGAATAAATTCACAAAGTTACATATTATTGTGTCATTTTATCTTCTTTCTAGGTTTTATTCTTAAAATAAGTGATTTGACATTATGAATAATTTACCAAAATGAAGTTCATAGATAACTTGAGAGATTATAACCGATCGTTTTTTTTTATTACATCTATTAATTTTTTTAAATATAAAACGCGATTATTCGCGCCGCTTCGCTGTTATACCTGTCCCTTACCGTCGTACCGTCGAGAGAGAGAGAGAGAGAGAGAGAGAGAGAAGCGCTCGAAATACCTCCCCTTAACACCATTACCATGACGATCGGTCAATAATCATAGAAGCTACATCACTTTTATATACGGAAATAACAGTTTTTCTACAATTTCAAATCTACCACCTACATACAAGTAACAATTATTAACCGATTTTCAAAATTTTTCGCAATTTTGTAGCTAAACTAATACCCAAGGCAGGACCCTTTTTAAGTCTGTTTTTTTTCAGAAATATTTACAATTTAGTAAACAAACATCCCGATTTTTTCAAAATTCCAAAAAAAGTTATTAGGCGATTTTCAAAATTCAAACGCCCACACGTGTCTTGATAAATTCCTCAACTCTTGATACTATACTATTAGTTATTTTGTGGTACTATTTCCATATCGATCCACCCAAAATCCTCGGAGCTATGGCCAAAAATACTTCTCAGGCGATTTGCATCTGATAACCATTTTCAATGGTAAAACAGCAGCGCGCAAGTATTGTACTACTACCACAGTATAAATTTAGCTTATATTTATTCTGTGGTATTACGGGCCAACGAATTATCGGATGCGCTTAGAGAGTAGGCCCCACAGATATAGTATCTGTGGTAGGCCCTCAGATTCGTCATAAAACTCTAAAACTAGGTCGCATCACATCATTGTATGCAATCAGCACGAGCACACCCGTTTATGAAAAGCTCGTGTTTGCAATGCGGCGGCGGTCATTCCAACTCATTTCCCGTGTTATTTACGGTTCGGCAATAAAATTGAGTGTATGCATGACACGGGCGCGATTCTCCACAGATTCATCTTGTAAGTCCCCTCCGGGAACGTATACAAAGGCGTCGGGGTATTAAAATAGCGCTGAGTAGTGATGTGGCTAGCAATGAACTGATCTCGGTTTATGTAAATCTGCAACCGAACTGAACGAGCAGACCGAGCAGACCTTGCCGTTTCTTGCTACTTCTTCTCGGTACAAAGTCTCCGTTGGTATTTATGAAGTGATGGCTTAAATATTGAAGATGAAATTTATATAAAGCCATTTTTATTTTGTTTTATCAGATATTTACGTTCCCATGAAAAATCAAGTCAAGGGTTCACCTGTAAAACACACACACCTGTTAGGGTAGGTACCCTAAACCGACGATCATGTATGAAGAATTCTATGATCGATAAAACAAAACTTCACCCACGTTCCATGCCACAACACAGACTTCTGTTTTGTGTTCCATACTGTAAAATTCTACGGGTATGTACTAACAGTATTCTGCGCTACACGTAACGCGAGTGAACCTCTGAAGCGTCATTTTAGCGTCAACTTTTTACTCCGTGATGGCGCATACATAGCACGATTAGCAACATGCTTCGAAGTTATACGGCGAGGAATGCCGACATTGTTTCCCCATTTAAAGCCGCTGGCAATATATTTAGTACAAACAGCGACATATTTAACGCTAAATTTTGTCCTCACAATAGACCTTATTTTGAGGCAACAAGACACTATTCACCTTTTCTTTTGTTTCTATAAATTTGCTGCTGTTTGTACATTTTACACATAGTGCTCAATTAACTTAAATCCTTTTCGCTTGTTCAGTATCTTTCTTCTCAAGTGAAATATTTAAGGTGCGGTTAATAGAAGTTAGTTTATTTGTTATGCGATTTAGCTTTGGCTTAGCTATCCTTTTTCCTGGGTGCACTTCCTAGGTAGGACAAAGTGTGTTTAAGATTTTTCTATGCATATTCCAGGTTTGTGATTACCAAATAGCAACCTTCATTTGGCAAACATAACAATACCCATTAATTGTTACGATTACTTGGTTTCAATGGTGGTGTACAGCATTGGAATAGTAAGGCTTAAAATGTACTTGTTAAACTATAACTAAGTATTAAGAGGAAACACTACGTCGACGTGGCATACAAAATTCTCATACAAAATACAGAAAAACGACGTTTTGTAGTCCCCTGTTTCCTCCTTCAGAACTGGACCAATTTTGATTAATTTTTCAGCATCGGTTAAAGAAAGAGATTTTCTATGTCTGTATGTTTGATTTTTTTGCGTGAAGTCATTTATTTAATAACCAGGCAGGAGCCTTCAAACTTTAGCGAAATCACTCCGTTTTAAGGCGTCTTCAGAAACATTAAGTGGCTGGTTTAAAAAAATCAAACATAGGTACAGACATACAAAATCTCTTTCTTTAACCGATGCTGAAAAGGTAATAAAAATTGGTCCAGTTCTGAAGGAGGAAACAGGGGACTACGAAACTTCGTTTTTCTGTGTTTTGTATGAGAATTTTGCATGCTTCTTCGACGTAGTGTTACCTCTTAAAAACTTTCCAAAGATCTAATTTAGACCAAGTCTCTTGCAGTCAGATGATGAAAGATAGATTTATGGTCTGCCTTCACCATAAAACACGTGGTGTGCAACTTTATGGCTTTTCACTTCGCAGTTCTCATATTGTGGTAACCTAATATTGGATTAATCCTCACTCGATATCATCAGTTACGTAATTTCATTCTACTGAGATTACTGGATCGGTCGATAGTTAAGGCTAGGTAGGCCGCGCTTTGAGTTTTTTTAAACCATCTGAGACATAGAAAATAATGGTTTAAATTGTGGAAAAAGAGTATGTATTAGTTAAGGATCTAATCTAGTCAAAGTCGCATTCAGTTACAAGATCCAATGGCTCAGGCGCAGAATGTCCACTTCGCAAAATGTCTACTGGTCGCAATTCCATTTCGCAGATTGTCTCTTTTTCAAAATGCCCATTCTTAGAATGCCCATTTAGTTGCCGTGACAAAATTATTTTCTTTAAAGTCCAATGCTTTAAATAACTCTATCCAATGTTTTGTAAGTCCAATGCTTTAAACGCTGGAGGGCTGGCATTGACGCATTAACACAGGTCGCATACATAAAAAAACCTTGTTTATAAATATTGTTTTCAAATTAAAGAAGGAGAGCCAGTTTTGGGACAGAAAAATAAGATACAGATTATTCAAAACAATGAGATGTAACAGACAAAAGACAAATTTTTTGATCAAAAGTATGACAATTTAATACAAAAATTTGAAAGAAACTGTATAACATTGCAACAATTATTAAAGAAAAAATTTTTTTACAGCTTTATAAATAAATAAAATAATGAGTTTATTCAGTAGTTACACACATTTAATGACTTAGGGGATTGACTGAATTAGTTTTCTTTGTTTACGATGTTGATTCCTTGTTATATCTAAATTATGTGTAATTAAAGCTTTATAATAGAAAAAAAATGATGATTATTAAATAATAACATAGTTACTTTCCTTTACTTTGGCGTTACTTTCTTGTGTACTATGTTGATTCCTTGTTATATCTAAACAATCTGTTTGGTGGTGGTATTTCATATTCAATAAATAAGATGTTAATAACATTCATTCGTGTTATTTTTGTTTCTGGCTTATTTCTCTGCTAGCAAGCATAGATAAAAGTGGGCATTTTGAAAAAAAGACTTTCTGCAAAAATGACGTTTTAAGAAATGGTCATTCTGAGAAATGGACATTTTAAGAAAGAGACATTCTGCGAAATGGACCTTTTGCGACCAGTAGATATCCGGGTGTCCAGTGTTTCTCTGGTCGGGAAAAGAGTGTTTCAGATCGTTAGAACCCATACATACATACATATAAATAGGTCTATTCCCCGAAGGGTTAGTTAGAGACTAGGCAATGAGGACACCAAAAGCAGTCCTCTACCAAAGTCCACTTTTCACCACATAGCGACAAATGCTGTTGGATGTATCTGCAGTCTTTAGTCCGTTAGTCGCCTTTTACGACACCCAAGGGAAGAGAGGGGTTGGTAGTATTCTTTCACCGTTACGCGACACGGTTGGACCCCACCGATCCGTATTAGGCCAACGCTGCCTATGTTATGTATGGACCGATCTCCTTATGTGTTATTGTTCATGTGGGAAGGGCCCAGCAGTGGGACCCTAACAGTGGGATATTACAATAAAATGTAATGTCATTGGTGATAGTGTAATAAATAATCGTTAAGTAATATCAAGGTAAATGGTGGGCACATAAATAAGATCATATTACATATTATGTTTGTACAGCTGTATTTCAATAATCAGATTTCAGTTACTAATTTGCAAAGTGTTTCAGGCGGCTCGTTGGTCTAGTGGTATGATTCTCGCTTTGGGTGTGAGAGGTCCCGGGTTCAAATCCCGGACGGGCCCTTTTTAATTAAACTGTCCGATTTAATTGGCCATTAATTGTATAATGATTTGCCAGAAATAGGTACTAAACGTGTCATTTGTCAATTATTATCAGAAATGTAGGTTTACGAGTATTCTACAAATGTGCCCAAAACTGTGCCCCTCTTGCCAAAAAATAGAAAAAAAAACCGACTATGAAAGCTGTAGTGTTTCTGCATTGAGGTAAATAAACGTGTACATCGCTGTGTTTCCGTCACAGACAAAGATTTGTAGAAATCCAATCTCCAATAACCAACACTTTGAGTGAATAATAAATCAATGCGCATAAACTGCGCATTTTGTAATAAACGCATTCGTTAACTCATCCCGGTAGCCTACCGTATGTTAAGTAGCGGCTTCAAGCGTTAGCGCTAACACACTCGTAGCAAAAATAACTCTTTTCCACTAAACAGTAAAGGTCATATTTGAACAGCCAAGAAACAAGACCATTCGTGACTTATCTATTCGAAATGTCAATCTTATATTTATTATCTATTCTACTGTCAAAATCGCTAAAAGAAAGGCTTCCACGGCCTCTGTATCCTAATAAGCATACGTTACTGCCCATTCAGCACAGTAACAAGTTTCTACAAACGCTGACCATGCAAATTCATAAAACGCTCCACACAAAGGCATGGACATTCTACATTGGAGTTTACAACTAGTCGCTTCCACAGACCAAAAAAACATCTACCTGGACAATACCTTCTGAGAATGTGAAATTGTAAACTTTAAATCCAGTAACCCCGCCGGTGCATGGAGGTACGTTGTTTGGCCTTTTTACTTGTTTTCTTTTAAAAAGTGTGATTGCTGGTTAGCTGGTATCTACTCGTGTTGTATTGCGTTTGGTGAACTGGACTTTTTGGAGCGCAGTCATGACTCAATTGGATTAAAATATATAGAAAGTTAACTTTGGCTTTTCACAACTTTTTTGTACTGCTTTAGTTTTTGTGGAAATTTCAGTAAACAGAACTGTTTGAACACCTTATAGGTACTTAGTCTTATGAACTAGACTTCTAGGTATGAGAATTATGACTAACACGCTGTGTCTTAGGTCTAATTTCAACTTTTTTAAATATCTATTATCTTAATATGTTTTGCAAAGTGTTTTTTCCTTCATCATCATCAGCCTCTAAACATCCTAGTGCTGATCAAATGTAACTAACTCGTAGTTTGTTTTAAGATATTTTTTTTTATTCTACAACGGGTAAGCGCCATTCAGCGCCGTTCCATTGTCGACTGGACGACTATCCAGCGCAAGTGCTAGAGACCGACTGAGTAAATTTCTCTCCGGATTCAAAACGGAACGCGTGTAGTCGATTACTTGCCGAATTTGGTTATTTCCCGGGCCGGACTGATTCCGGATGCATGAAGTCCGAGCCTTAGGTTGCCTTTTCACGCCACGTTTGAAGGACCTCATGTTATAAGAAGGAGGGAAAAAAAATTACAAGAATGCGTAAGCCACGGCGCCGACAAACTGATTTCATTAATAAAAAAAATCATAAACGCTACAAATCTGCTGACAAATGCCACAGTACGAATTTGCTTTCAATAAACGAAAATTAAGTCTTTACTTTTGGAGTGAGTGAATCATAAGACCTATTTTAAAACGACCCACAAAATTCATTGACAGTTTTGCGACACGACACCCCACTAACTTATTTAAGTAAGTACTCACAAAAGATCTTAAGATTGAGTACTTTTTTCACATCCTGTCCATTGGGTCTTTATAGGCGTTCGGGTAGTCGAGTGACGTCACAAATAGTTCAATTGACTTGTTTGTTTACGTCGCAAAAAATATTAATTAAGACACGACCAACACCTCAGTCTCTGTAAATGGTTCAAAATGTAGGGATAATAAATACATAAAATAATAATTTGAAACTAATATGCACAAAAGGTCTTTAAAGTGTGTACTTTTTTCTCATTGTGACTCTATGGGCGATTGAATGACGCCTGACGTCACTAGTAGTCCTTCCAGTAAAGTTTACGTGCGTGCCAGGATCTATAGGATTTGGTGTTGTAACAAAAAACGTTCGCATTGTAACGGTAAATACTTTTGTCAATGTACACTGGCCTGCAAAAATAAGTAAGACACTTTTAAAATTTCATTTTTTTCTAAACTATAGAAGTTAGAGATTTAAAATAAAAAATGTTTTATAGCAATTTTATCAGCTTTCTTTGAAACTATAGTAAATTATACAATAGTTACATCTTTAAAGGTGGATTCGACCAAACTGGAATAAGACTTACTCCGAGATTAGTCTATACAAATTCGGCATTTAATCTTGATATAAGACCTTATTCCAGTTTAGTCGAATCTACCCTTAGTCTTGTGTTTCTTGTTTATCTTGTGTAATTTTAAAGTTATTACAATTTTAAAAGTGTGATACTAATTTTGGCGGGCCAGTGTATATTAAGAACGGTAATACCACTATTTTGATGATGTACGTGTTTCGACGGTGGTCAAGCGCTGGGCTCGATATCCGGAAGTCCCTGGTTCAATTACCAAGTCGGGCAAAGTGTGTTTCTGATTTTGCGAGGCAAACCCCGGGTTTGTGATCAGTGATCGCCAAGCCGCATTTGGCAAGCGTGCTGATTAAGTTAATACCCACTTATAGTAGCGATGACTTGATTTCAATAATGTAGGTCTTTGCCCAGCAGTGGTACAGTAACAGGCGTACTTTACGTGAGTCTCCATGTATCTTCGTGTGGGAGGGATCAAACCATGGTTTCGCGAGGCAGACTCGAGATGCACCCTCGAAACACAGAGGCGAGAACCACCGTCTAAACCGAACGCACAGCGCACCCTGAGGCACCTTTGAGCGCGTCTCGTTTACCGTAAGCCGATGGCTCGACCCCGAAGCACGCTCGGCCGAAGCAACGTGCGCCCGAGGCAGCCCGAGCCACGTTCACACCGGGCTGAGGCATTGGCTCGCGAGGCTGCCTCGTGACCCGTGCTCGGTCGGTGTGGACGCGGCTATTGAGTGTCGAATCAATATTCAAATAAGGCCAACCCAAATCTGATAAACTAATCATTCTACGCAATAACTCAGTTCCACTGTATGGTCTCAATGATGAATGGACTCTATGATTTGCTCTATCATGGCGTTCTTTATGTTCCTTATTTCAGTTTATTGTTGCGTGTTTTCGCCATTCTTCTCCGGCTTTGGGGTGAGGAGGGCCCCTCCCCCCAACCTCTCCTGGTGGGTTAGGGGGTAGTATCCCCGTCAATGGAAAGTGTGTCGCGTCTGAGACACAGAGACGCCATGGAGTGGAGCGCACATCTTTGTAAGGGGTGATTTGTTTTTAAGTACGCTGTTTTCATTTTGACGGTGGACTACGATGATAATTATTATGTAGTTTTAATATACTTACGTCATACTCAAATATTAATTGAATTTGTAAAACGCAGTACCTACACTGTTTAGATCTCTGTATTTTCCTTTTGCATGCAAAGTTTAATTAAAAATAGCTTATTAGCATATACTTCCATTCAAAATTATCAAATTTTGAACTTTGAAGTTTAAGGGAAAGTGGCTCAAGATGTTATAAATTTGGTCACCCATCTAGTCACCCGGAATTGCGAAAGTTTCTTAACATGGCAAAATCGCAAACCGAACGCCATAAGCCGCTGAGGTTGTTGTTCGAGGGAGCCTTTCATTGAATAAGCTAATAACCTTTGAACAGTAGTTAAAAATAGGGCCCGTCCGGGATTTGAACCCGGGAACTCTCACACCCAAAGCGAGAATCATACCACTAGACCAACGAGCCGCTTGTAAGCAATCATAAACTTATTGAAGAATTCAAATAAAATAAAAAGTGTGTAAAGTTTTCAGCTGTATGAACTTGAATTACTTCGAGTACTATAATATTTTTTAACAATACTAACATAATATACTATTGCTTTGTTATATATTTATCATAATAACAGTCTAGAACATCTAAATATATATTGATACAGATGCGTCATCAGCTTGTATCAGTTCTTTTTCATTCTCAAACCAATTAGTAACCCAAGAAGTAAACCAAGTTTATCTTCTTTAAAAAATTGAAATATGGGAGTTATACGAGTAATTGACTACGCCATAAGATGGCGTATATGTCTAGGTATAAATTATACTGGGTATACTGGGTGAGCAACGTGTCTCTGCATTCTTAAATGCATATATAGGCTATGTATTATTACTACTAAGTTGTATAAGTGGTTCTCTATTTTGTCTCATAAATCTTTTATCCATAATCTAACGTGTCATAACGTTTTGTGACATAATCATCATGTGTCCGAATGATAACTTGCTCGAATTTTAAGTGTCCATAATATCACATGCCATAAAATTGAAATACCTAAATACAATCCATTATGTTTAGAGACAAGACATAAAACGCTTTTCTATAATAAGTAGTTAAAAGTCCTAAACCAAAATCCGTGCATACGTTTAGAAAATGGGAGCTAGATTTCTGTTGTCTAATAAAAAAAATAACCTCGAAATTCAAGACAATCTTCGCGATTGTCTTAAATTTCTAACCTATCACGTGACCTGCAGGTGTATAAACCTATAGTTAGGACTAACCATTCGGACTAACATACATTATACAATAAGTATAACAATTAGGAAATGTGACTTTATAGCAAGAAAAATTAGGATATCTAATTATTATAGCACCCGATATTACGACACAAAAGCATTAGAATAAAATAAAAGACGATTAGGTAAAATAAAATTTTGTATACGCGACCATTATGAATAGTGATGATTATAAGCAAACGCGTTAGGGATTTTGATTTTCGAACGAACGATATTCGGAGAAGAAAGTGACTACCTTGAAAAATACAATTGTTATGCATGGTGTTTAGTCGATATCAATCAACTTTAGCGATGACATTTCCCGACAGTCGGACAGGAATACTCTTTCAGATTTTGATTACTTACTTACCCTTGAGTAAATTCTTGGATAACCCTATTTGCTACGTATATGTCTAACTGTCTAACGTGTAAACCATCCAACATAGTACATTCTGAGAATCTGAGACTATAAGTTGTACACTTTTGAAAATATAAAGTAAGTAGCATACAGTTTACGACCGTCCTGTATATGTATTTTCTCAAACTCCCACGCGGGTTTTCAGCGTAGGCGATGAGGGTTAATACATTCTTACTGAATCGCAAATGCGGATCTGCAGAATCTATTCTTTATAAGCGCTTTAAATACTCTATTCGGTTAAGGAACTGTACTATCTTAATCTGAATTTAAAAGTGTAGTAAATTGTTAAAATAGATAGTAATCCTACTAATATTATAAACGCGAAAGTTTGTAAGTATGGATTGATGGTTGTTACTCTTGCACGTAAAAACTACTGAATGGATTTGAATGAAATTCGGCATACAGATAGTTTATAACCTGGATTAACACATAGAATACTTTTTATCCCGATATTCTCACGGGAACGGGAACCACGCGGGTGAAACCGCGAGCGGCCGCTAGTGTGTCTATAAAAATTGCCACGAATGTATGTTCGCGCATCTGGCTAATTATTTTTATGTTGTGTTTATAATAGTAAAAAAAAAGTATCTATGAAAAAAAACGCTGCTGGGTCCCCCCCCCCCCCAGCACGTAGAACTGTATATATATATATATATGTAATAATGGACAGTCTTTTAAAGTGATTTAAAGATTTTAATTTCGATTTCCAGTCTAATAAAGTTTATAGAACTGTTTTGAACTTATAAATAAGTATTTTTTTACTTTTAGATTTGATTTGTTATGTGTAAAACTATTATTATTTTATTTAATGCATGCGGAGGTTACCTGTTAGTAATATTTATATTTAGCTTGTAAGTTTCATGTTATTATACATAATTGCCTGTATTACTGTAAATGTTGTTGGTGATTTAAATGAACAAAATAAAAATAAATTCCCACATATGAAGTGGCCCTTCTACCACATGAATAAATACCCTACAGAATGCAAGCTGCCTATATGCGGCCCGCTGTAGGTGTACTCATACAAAAGCGCGGCGATTTGTGCGTGACCTCTCACCGACAGTTTCACCGACGCGCCGCCGTGGTAAAAACTGGTTTGCGCCGGTCCCATTGTGGTATGACGGACAGGGCCGCACGTTCGCGCGCATTATATGAGATTCAGTTATTCTAGTGATTTTGTAGACGAATTTGGGATTTTACCATTACAGTGTTTTAAATATTTATTTACATACATACACATAATCAGGACTTTTATACCCGAATGGTTATTTATTACAAGCTTTTATTTAACTTGCAATGTATGTAATGTATGTTGGGGTTACTTTGATTAATTTTCAAATTAAAACGGTTTTATTTCTGTAATGTAAGGTTTAAATAAGAAATGAAAAAAATGCCAGTATCAGTTTTTTGCTATCTTTTCGTAAGCAAGGAAAAAAAATTTTTTTGATCATTTGTTTCCTAGAAAAAAAATAAAATTAAGGTGATCAACTTTAAGCCGATGTCGGGGCTACTTTAATCACCCTGTATTTCATAACGGGATTTAAAAGTTACCCCCTAAATAACTAAAATAAAAAAGAAATTAAAAAAATCGGCTCTTAGGTTATTGTGCTAAAGTTATTAATGTATATTGGGGTAACTTTGATCATTGATACAAAAGCAATTATTGAATAGAATGTTTTAATAAAAAATTGAAAAGTAAGTAATTGTTGGTAGGAAGTAAATATTAATCTGTGCTACTATATGGAATATAAAACTCTTCTGCAGCACCACAAATGGTAAATCTGCCATCTAAAACATCTTGTACTTATTGGCTCTTCTTCTTTAGATTCTGCATAATTTGTATAATTACGATTTCCTAGTGGCTTGTTATAACTGCGAGGCATTTTACTGTAACTTAAAATAAATAATAATATTAAAAACAAGTAATAAAACTGTATTATTACACAAACTTAACAAATAAATGGGTAACTTTGACCAACGGGGCGACATTGATCATATGATCAAAGTAAACCCGTACCTCTGATCAAAGACACCCCTGATTATTTGTATACCTTTAAAATACGCATAAAATCAATAAAAGCACTTGTTCAAGCGTGTTTCACATTCTCAAAAGTGCATACTTTAAGGTAAAACAAACAACATTAATCGAAAAACTATTGATTTTTAAGTGCATTAAGAGTTTTTCTCACCTTAAAAATTGCTTGTCATCAGTGCACTTTTTAAATAAATATTTTTTACAATAAACACCTGCACGTTGCAAACGTCATGAACGACATTTACTTTTAAAACTATTAGTGCTGCCAACCTAACAAAACAAAGCGCTCGGATGCGTTCAAAAACCAATAAATACAAGATTTTTTGAAAATAGGAAGTTGTTATCAATGTTACCCCGTAATATCAAAGTAACCCTACGGTAAGTAATTCTACGGTACTTATCTTTTGTTCGGGTGGAATTTTGCAACTCAATTTTGAAGCAGATATCTTCAACCGATTGTCCTAAAATTTTGCATACATGTGTAAATCGCGTGACAATGCAATATTATGATAACATGGTGCTGACCTGATGATGGAGCTGGAAGGTGGCCATAGGAACTTTGCAATGAAATGGCACAGCCTCATCGAGCTTGGGGTCGTTTGAATCGTCTTGTGTCTTTCAATGGTAACCAGGGTCTGATGATGGAGCTGGAAGGTGGTCATAGGAACTCTGTAATGAAACTACGCAACCCCATCGAGTTTCGGCTCGTTTGATTCGTCTTGACGATTTCTTTGGTGCTAGATAGTAACCAGGGTCTGATGATGGAGCAGGAAGATGGCCATAGGAACTCAGTAATTAAACAACATAACCCCATCGAGTAGGGCTCGTTTGATTTGTCTTGACGAGTACTTTGGTGTTAGATAGTAATCAGGGTCTGATGATGGAGCTGGAAGGTGGCCATAGGAACTCAGTAATTAAACGACATAACCCCATCGAGTATGGGCTCGTTTGATTTGTTTTGACGAGTTCTTTGGTGCTAGATGGTAACCAGGGTTTGATGATGAAGCCGGAAGGTGGCCATAGAAACTCAGTAATTAAGTACACAATCGCGTCAGTTTGATCCGTCTTAATGGATAGACCGTTTTTGATGGGTAGTGAGTGGCGGTGGTTTGGAAGACGTGAATAAATTCTGTAGTATACTTACACGTTCAGTAAGATGAACAGATGAAAATTAGTTATCCCTGGACACGTTTCCAAGGATAACTAAAAAGTAAAAAATAATTTAAAAGTAAAATACCTTTTTAAAGAACAAGCTTTTATTTAAATGCGCTAAATAGAAAAAAATAAACTTTTACTTTAAAACTTTTACTATAATAACAAATTATATCGTTATTACAAAATTTATATGATAACTAAGGTTTTTCCGAAATTTATACTATATATAAACAAGTAAATTAAATAACTTGATGCGATAGGTTTTAACTATTAAAATTTTCAATCTAAGAAAATACGAGTACATAAACCTTGCGACAACCTTTTATGTCATTATAAATTGTGTAATGACGTTTTAAGTTGTTAGTAAAAGTTTTAAAGTAAAAGTTTATTTTTTTCTTTTTAGCGCATTTAAATAAAAGCTCCTTTTTTAAAAAGGTTTTTTTACCATATTTTTTTTATTTTAACTATTAGGTCTACCAACATTTTTACATTACAGCTTATATCTAAAATGGTAATGTGAATAATAATAGTTACAAATCAATGCATTACATTACATTATAGGCAAACACAACATGACAATAATGAAAAATAATCAGAAGTAATTTCGGGAAAATGATATGAACCTTATTTAATTGAATCAGTACCACAAAGAATTCCAAAAAGAAATCACATTAAATAAACAAACATAGCATTAAGAAATATAAAATTATATTAATAATTAGTCAGAGACTAGGCAATGAGGACAGCAAAAGCAGTCCTCTACCATAGTCCACTTATCACCACATTGCGACTGCACATGTGCTCAGCGTGACAGGTGGTGAGCCCATCGCCGCTCTAAGCGGTTGGATGGTATGTGCAGTGTTTAGTCCGTTAGTCGCCTTTAACGACACCCAAGGGAAGAGAGGGGGTGGTAGTATATTCTTTCACGGCTACGCGACACGGTTAATTATTTATATTAGTGTTTAATCTAAATATATAAAACAAAGTCGGGTTAGTTACACAATTCCCAACTCTTGCACCGTGTGTATGAATAATTCCGGAAAAAATAAGGAAATTTAAAAAAAAAATATTTTAATCAATCAGTTGAGATAAGACTGCTTTATAGATTCGTAATATTTGATTATTTGCGGAGGACGCGGGTTCAATTCAGCACAAAAGACAATTTTTTCAATGTTTCGTTATCTTTGAAATAATTTAAATTAAGTATGTGTCAAATTACAATAAACCTTATTTTATACCTTTTGAAATACACGTTTTATTATGTACCTCTACCTACTTACCTTATTTTATTTTTCTTCCCTAATTTTTTACACGTGAAACGGGTGTCAGCCCTATCAGAATAGGTATGAATTTTGCGCGTTGTTAGAGAGCTTGCACTCTGTATGGTAGTTACTCATGTGCTTCTACCATCGTCCATGCTGTATAAACATTATGGTATAAACGGCTTAGGCGATACGGCCACAAAACAGAAAGGTACAGAAGGCAATCACATGTATGTACTTCACTTTTCATACCTACGCTCGGCGGTCGCGCTAGGGTTGCGCGCGCGACTGAGGGGGCTACTCCAAGCCTGTATAGCCAGCATAGCACAAAACTTATTCTAAAATATTTAAACAAAACAATAAACATACTAAGTATTACAAAACAAAAAGTTTACAGAACATAAAGATATAAAATTTTACATTTGACAATTTTCACTATCGAAAATCTCTAACAACTTCTAAACGGATTTACCCAATTTACACAATTTCTTTTGCCCTATCCATTTTAGACTTGAACCTATCAAATGACACTAAAAACAACGCAATATCTACACAAACAAAAAAATGACTTCGTTTTGTTCTTTGTTACTTCGTTTATACTGATAAGATTCAAAATAGGAAACTATTACATAAATCGAGCTGAGATAGCCACTTTACAACAAATTCTCCTACCTCTCTAACTATGTTACGTTATTAAAAAGAACCATCGAAATACAAGCAAATACCTGCTAAGGTACCTCTCTCTCTGAAACAACTGGTAGCTTAAAAAACGAAAATTCACCGTTTAATGTTGAATTTAAACAACCGTCCCACTGTACAGTTATAATAACTTTTTTTTGTTGCTCCATTTTTGCACATCAAAGAGATGTCACTCGCGCTCGCACTGGTCCCACCCAGGCCCCAGCCAGTCCGAGATATCGTGTCCGTGAGCGATGTCTATGTGTGCGTTGCTCCAGCGAGCTTTGTGTGTAGATTGCCTTCTGAACCTTTCTGTTTTGTGATACGGCCTTGGTGCAGCTCATAGAATAAAAGTAGTTGGGTACCTACACTTTATTAGATTGCTAGGTTTATTTTTTAACCGACTTCAAAAAAAGGAGGAGGTTCTCAATTCGGTTATGTTTTTTTTTTATGTTTGTTACCTCAGAACTCAGTCATTTTTCCACCGATTTAGAAAATTCTTTTTTTATTTGAAAGGATATACTTTCAGACTGGTCCCATTTTTATCAAAATTCAGTTCTGATGATGGAATCTTCAAGAAATTGAGGGAACTCCTCAAATATTGTAGGCTTAACTATAGCGATTTTGGTATTTTCAGCAATAAGTCAAGCATTTGCATTCAGAAAGTATTATTTGATGAAGTAGAACTGATGAAGTAGACCACAGAATGCCATTGGAACTTCTCAATGATAAGTATTTCACGGGTGGCGATAAGATATCTCGATTAAGATAGTGAAGCGACTATGACGAAGCAAAAGAAGGCAGGTACCGGAACTCAGTTCTGATGGTGGAATCCTTGAGGAATTGAGAGAACTCCTTAAATATTGTAGGCATACCTATAGCGATTTTGGTATTTCCAGCCATAAGTCAAATGAGATCCACTCCGGCAATAAATCCTTCCTAACTAGTCTTGCAAAAGCGTGTTTGTTTGTTTGTCCCTCTCTCACTTGCGCATCGACCTGATTTTGCACATAGATAGTTGAAGGACAAATAGTGACATAGGCCACTTTTTATCACTCCTTCCGAAACATTTCTATTAGGATTTAAAAATACTATATTCACACTATTAATTCTGTCACTATTATCTAAATTCTTCGTAACTTGCCGTCTGTTTTGGATGTAGATTTCCTACTTTGTGATAGGCGTTCCTCATTTTCTTCGCTTGTCGCATTTAAACGGCGCTGTCTCATACGAGCAGCGCGTTTTGTAGGATTACCAATATCCGCTTTCGATAAATAGATCGGAACGATTCACTAAAAAGCGATAAATAAACACTAATTTTAACAAAAAAAAAAACCGACTCCAAAAAGTTTTACTGAAATAAATGCACTAAAACGTAAAAAATAATTGTCGGTGCCAGCCTAATGCGACAATGTAGCAATACGTAATAAAATCGGGAGGGAGGCCTTTGCCCAGCAATGGGACAATATGGGCTAATATAATAATAATTAGTATGTTGTTTAATGTTTATGTTTACCTTGGCCGGTACCGACTCCAAAAATATTTTATATGATTATAAGATTGAGTAGAATAAATGTTAATATTGCAAGTTAATTAAACAAACTAAACTACGCAATTATTTTTTACGTTTTAGTGCATTTATTTCAGTAAAACTTTTTGGAGTCGGTTTTTTAGTTACCCATAGTAGAAGACAAAAGTGTTGTCTGTCTAAAAAGGAATAGTTATAAAATACTACTTGATGATTGTCAAAGTATGTATGTCTCAGAAACGTTATTACCTAAAGTCAACAGTAACTCTATAAAAAATTGTAAAAAATAGAAGAGCTTATAATATGATATGTTTATATGTCATCACACAAATTTATCGACAATATTTTGTATCAAGATTTGTAAAACTTAAGTCATCCTGTTTTCATATTATAAATCATCCTATGTAAGTATTTATGCATATATTTAAATATATATAAATAAATAAAAAAATATAAAAAAAGCCTTTTGTTACAAATATAAGATATTTTGCGTAAGATTTATTATGATTACGCGTTACGCGCATGCGAGATCGTAAACGCTTGTTGTGTCCATGATGAAATTGTCATGGACATTTTTATAGTTCAATAAATATTTCGGTTATTTCCGCGCCGCGTACGAATTGTGGTAGATAGATTCTCTTAATTTTCCGTGTCGTAAATGTAGGACGGAATAAACTTTATTAACATGACCACTGAAACCTTAAACTGACTACCAAAAACACAGTTTAGGAAATTATATTATATAATCATTTTAATATCTGTTCTAAAAAAATATTATAATCTCTTTTGATTAACAGTAAGTATTGATAAATTCTCAGTATTTTTACCATTGAAAATAGTTGTCAGATGCAAATCGCCTGAGACGTAATTTGGGCCATAGCTCCGAGGATTTTGAGATGATCGAGATGAGAATGGTAGTCCTAAGAGTTGAGGAATTTATCGAGACACGTGTGAGCGTTTATATGGCGAAAAATGAATTTCACTTAGGTTGTAAAAGGAAAGAAAATGTTATTCTCTCTGTTGTGCATACATTATGTTAAAATAATAATTCGACTTGTAACCTTGTAAGTAGGTAATGTAGTTGTGTATAGTTTTAGGGAAGTATATCTCAATAAAAAAATCTTATTATTCAACTTGTAATGTGTTATTCAAAATAAAATATATTTTTTTTCCTTATATTTTTGTATTCATTTTCAATGCTCCGATTCTTGCGGGGAACTGCGAAATCTGTGAATTTTATTATTATTGTTTCCAAACTTACTTACATACATACACTCACGAATATTCTCCCCTAAGGGTTAGTTAGAGACTTTTTAGGTAATGAGGACCGCAACATCAGTTCTCTGCCACATTCCACGTTTCACTAAATAACAACTGCACATATGTGTTCAGCGTGACAGGTGGTGAGCCCATCGACGCTCTATAACTACTGTTGGATGTATGTGCAATCTTTAGTCCGTTAGTCGCCTTTTACGACACCCAAGGGAAGAGAGCGGTTGGTGCCGCCACATACATAGCTATAAATAAATAAAAACAAAAACTAAGCGACTACAAATATTACCACTAACCTCTAAACGACTATAAGTCAACCTAACGACATAATTTAATGATGACAAAAAAAAAATAGAAAAGAAAATGTAATGGGATGTCTAATATAATATGCGCACTCATACTGTACAGTATGAGTCAAGTGAGTCAACATTTATCCGCGAAAATGTTCTCTTTAGGCGCTACATAAGCACAATCCTGTCACATTTGCTTTAGCGAACCCTTAGGCGAAGTGGCGTAACACCGAAAATTGCGAAAATGTGCCTCGTTGCTGTAGGTCTAGGGAGGCCACCTTGAGGGGTTCTCCAAAACTCTTTGCAAAAATTACTCTATTGAGAAAGGTTACTCTTAAAGATTCTGCTAATATGACGGGTATTCTATGCTATTCAAAGTAGGCAACATACAACGTGCAAGATACGAATCATATCTAACAATTAAGAATAGTCATCACAAGGCACTTATGAAATTTGGAACATTATCAGGTAAATAATTTGTATGGTTAATTGTGGTATTTTAGATCTGCCGATCTTCTTATGTTACATCACAAATTGGTCCGTTTCATTATTAATTCACCCTTAACCTTTGCAAGCTTGTCGGGCAGACCGACCCACGCAACCGCCTCGCTTTTGGCTGCCATCCAGGGCTCTTACCATTCATGCTTCCCACTTTTATAACATTCCTTTAGTATTCGGAAACGTTAAGTATCGATTTTGGATGGGAACTTGCACCCACCTGATTCTGGTGATGCGTTTGGGATTGTGACGTTAATGCCTTAAATCGACGCATCAACATCTGGACCATAGAACAGAAGAGAGAGATTCTGTTCTGTGATCAGGGCACAGGTCTAGGGGCTTACAATTCAATAGGTACAACACTCTTTCAACAGGTACTGCAATAGGTACTCTTTCAACCCATTTAGAAAAATTATAGAACATTATAATTTATTTTTATTACTTTTTACTGTTTCTTCCCACTGCCGCGCAAAAGTCTACTGCAGAACTTTCGATACATCTCCGATATATTTTTAAATATATTACTCTTAATTACTTTTTCTAAACTTATGTTAACTAGCAGAGGACAATAATAAGAAAATGTACTCTATGTTCTACGAAATAATATATTTGTATTTTCAAAAAGCAACGTGTATCCGTTGCTCTGATTCATTCTTACAACTATATTATTAGAGTTAGATTGAATTATTTGAAAATTGCCTTTAAGTTATTCTTATTGCAAATGAAACCCAGGTTCGTAATATAGTAGAAAAATATTTGAGATAAAATTTAATGTTGGACCTTTAACATTTCAGAAGTACTTTTTTCGTATTACGTCTTTCTTTGGCATTGTTCCAAGTTATTTGACGTAAGTTGGAAATGCTTATTCTAAATTTCGCTTTCAGCTAAGTCACGATGAACTTTCGTAATTTGTGCGATGCGCGATACAACTGGTATAAACTATTAAGATGAATGGAGTTGTAGCTCCTTTCCTCGATAAGTTACAGAAACAGACAATTAAACTAATACTTACAGTACAGTTATTTTAAGAACTGTCTTAAGAAGTTCGATGGCACAGCGGACATCGCTTTAAGGTTGCGATTTTTCAAGTTAAAAACAACTGTCCCCATTCCGGCTCAAAGATGGGAGTCGATTGAATGAAAGGATTGAAGTCCACCGCACATCACATGGTGTTTCAGCTCGTTCAATCACCCCTACCACGTGAGAATATACAGGCACGTCAAGCCATTAAATTTAATACCTCTGTCTTCTGTTCTATGGTTAGCACTAATTATTATACATTTATTACCCTCAATGATTTTTTTAATCGTCGACAATCAAAAATTCTTTTAATTTAAATTTATTGAAACAATAAAACGATTTGAAAAACCTTTAGAAAATAAATCTGCGAAGGAATTCAAATGTAAAAGACCTAGTTAGCAAATGCATCAAACCAGGAGTGGTGCACCCGGTGGATTCAATTTATGCGTCCCCCGCCTTCGGAAATTGTATCGTAACACTTCGCTGTGTATTATTTTTGATACGCCGACGTTGCATTCTCACTCCGTTCGCGTTCGCTCATTCGTCTGTCGGAATTATTGATGAGAAAAGTTGTTGATAAAAATGGAATTTCCGCAGTTGCGGATTGTTTTCTGCCAACGCCGACGGGCGGCGATGTGTTTGTCTGAAAGGATTGTGTCCGTGTAACATTTTTTTTACATTGACGGGTGCTATTTTTGACTTTGCCAAATGAAATCGATATTGTAATAGTATAATTAGCAATCTTCGGTACGCAATGGAGGTTTTGAAAGAATTGATTGGTACTAAGGATAAGACAATGATCCCTCATTTTGTTTAACTTAAAATAATTAATTTAGAACAACATAAACAAAAACGCTGCATAGAAAGAACGTACATATATTTACTCGTATTGTGTCTGTAAGTACAGATAGTAGCAGACATTGACGTGATATTGACACGGCAATTCGCCGACAAAGGCCTCCATTAAGTTTCCATCTATATCTTTTAGTCCGGTGTGCGTCCAGTTCATCTCGATTTTTTTCTTGGCCAACCTCGGTGTCTTCGTCTAGCTACATAATATAAATTATTATTAAGTAAACATGCATTCGACTAACGTCGCACGGAAGCAGAAGCCGAGCGCACGATGCAAACACGCCGATAAAATTTGCAAAAATCGAATCACACGCTCCATAAAGCGATTTGTCTGGATTCGTTCGCATTCACATACTTTATTCCACTTTTACAGTCTTTATGTCGGAGCTATACAGTACATTTTCCGCCGTGTCGCGAAAAGGGCGTACGCCCGTACCAGGACATTCGTTAATTAAGACCGGCCGCGTTTTGTTTTTCATCTCTCATTCTGATTCTAAATGCCAAATTGAGTGGTAGCGGTGCAAGTGAAGGCTGAGATTTTAGAGGGCTTTTCGTACGTGTTTGTTTTCGTCAGTCTGTCTCAACAAAACATTTATTGTTGCTTGTATATGGTTTTAAGTGAAATACCGTGTCAATGATATAAGACTTGAAAACAGCGGCTCCTATAATTATTGTCAAAACTTTTTGA
This sequence comes from Scoparia ambigualis, assembly GCA_963921215.1. Classification (NCBI taxonomy): domain Eukaryota; kingdom Metazoa; phylum Arthropoda; class Insecta; order Lepidoptera; family Crambidae; genus Scoparia; species Scoparia ambigualis. Next base: position 21,537,858 of record OY992522.1, on the reverse strand, counting down.
ACATTAACGTTTTTCACGTATATTAAACGATCATACGGAATTAGCTGATAATTGTCGTATTTTTAAGTTTATTTAAATACCTATTACCTGAATAAAATTCTCAATTTCCCCAGAAAATTTTGCATCGTTAGTTATAAATTACAAACCCCATTACAAAGTTCCTTGACTTTGTCACAGAGTCACAGCGGAACTGGTGGTCTGGAACTATTCGTGCTCACGCAAACATGGAGAATGTGTTTTTGCGCTGACACAGACGAAAATATTTCTGCGTGAATTATTGTCGAAATGAGTTTGCATGACGCTCTTTTACAACCGAACGGTCTTTTACAATACGGCACTACAAAATCTGTAACTAATTGGAATCACTGCTCGTATAGTTCGAAGAGTAGTTGAACAAATACGCTTGTTTATAGAACGGAATCTTTGTTTCATTACGAGAATTGTTTAGTTCTTCCTTCGTTCGACCTTTTCTTTTTATGGTAAAATAATAATACTATCTTATGATATTTTTTCTATTTTATGAGGTAGGTATTGGCTCTCGTTGGCCTAGAAAAGGTTATGTCAGCAACTTTGTTTACGTGTATTAGGAGATGTGATTGTTTTTCTCTTCAGTCTGAACATCGTTATCGTAGATAACTAACTAACCAAGGATTTGCTAATGAATAGCTGTTATTATCGTATATTTATAATGTTGGTGTACGTTTTCTTAAGATTTTATGGTAAAAAGCGTGTTTTCATAAGCATACGTTACATACATATCGACGCTGGAAAGGCAACCTTGCTGATCCGCCTAATTGGCAAACTGACTTATATATACCGTTAGAATCGACTGATTTTTCTCTATCTGCTGATCTTGGTTTTATACAAATATGAGCATTTTCGATGGTTTATATAAGCAACCTGTGATTTTCCTTTTTTGGTTTATAAACTCACAATTTTAGATTTTTTTAGATAATTTGTAAGTTTCTTAAGTTACTTTTAAAAACGAATTGAAGGATTTAAGCAACCTTTCTTTTCTGTATTATCCTGCATATTTTTACTTAAGAAAATTTGCTTCGCCATGAAACAGGGACCAGTTTATACATAATACAATTAGCCACGCTCTAATTTGTCATGATATAGCACTTCAGTAATTTATCTCTGTCGCATTTAAAAACATGTTTTGGACATAAGCAATTTTATCGAAATAACTAATTTATGCGATTGAGACGTAAGCAATTTTGCCTCGACAAGAATATCGTACAAGTGGCTTACAAGCAAGTTTACTCCGCTGTACATTTCAAAAGAAATCATTGTGAGATATTTTATTTCTACTTACTTTCCTTATTTTGGTCGCTTACATTCGTCTATTATACATCCCCTCTCCTTATTCACTAAGTTTTATTTGTACTGGCACCTCGAGACCAACCGTTAGGTTATGCAAGAAGTGCCAGACGTCCCTGCGCCAGCAAAATACTCGCGCAGGAGACCATCTGTGTTAGGTCTTGACGCCAAATCAGAGCCCGCCGGAGCGCGCTTTTCATTCGGTACTCATAAGACTAGTGTCTTGGGAGAGTTTCCCAGTGAACACGTGTAGTTCACTGTTCACTGCCTGTCCAGATAGGTTACCGGAGCTCTCAAGCTCGCTCACTTCTCGTTGCACGAAGGGCACAACTCGCAGTTGCCACTGCTCGGGTCGTCGACTCTAAAGTCGACTCCCAAGTGTCCACCTTGGTCGCGGAGTAGTAAGCACACTCACTTCTCGGAAACCATCCGGGCGCCTAGCCAGTTCCCACGTCCTACGCGGCTGGATGGACCGGAGGCTACGGCATCTAGGAGGCCGCCTCTACTAGTTGTCCAGACTAGTACCGGAGATGTCAACACCAATGTCTAATGAGAACCACCGGACAAAGCTGCCAACTATAAGGGAAACTCACGTTCCCCGCAGGACCTTTCGCTTCTGGCCCCACGGAGACCGCTACTAGGACCCGCTCGCTGTACGCAAGTTTGGAAGTCCTGGCACACAATACCAGGACAAACGAACATTCCCAAACTCTACAGCTAACCAAAAACCACTACGAGTCCAACCCACGTCCGGATCCAGCCGGAGGCGCCGGTCAAGGCACAACCAGCGGGGGGCTTAAACCGGAACCCCGTAGTACCCCTGAGAAACACAGACGGACCCGTAGTTCCAGCTGCGATACTCTATCTATAGGGGTCGGTCGGAGGACAGAAAAAAACAAAAATACGCGTAAAAAGTTCATAGGTATCTATCCTGCAGGACAAGACGAGTGATCACGTGTCTTTGGTAGATGTTATTGTTTTGTTTGACAATTAAACTTAACTTTTTGTTGTACAGTCAAGTGCACGTCACCCTTTACACTATGAACTTTGTACCGCCTTTATGTCATACGCTTAAGGCTAATATTCCACTGCAAGAGTTAAGCTTGTTGTGCTTTTGACCGTACCTACCTAACGGTTTTTTTCATGCTTTTCCTTCGGCCTTTGCAAAGACCTTTACGAAGATCTCTCTCCATCTTGTGGTTGGACATCCTCGTCTGCGTTTTTAGTCGAAAGGTCTCCTCCTGTTAGAACTTTTCTGCCCCATTGGACATCTGTTAAAAATGTATGTACCTATGTACTTACCTACAAATTTCGTCGTTTTAACACTATGCTTTATTAATAATTAAATACCTACATATCAAATCATATTTATCTTGCTGTTGTTACTTGCCACTGACAATACTAAGTACCTACGCCATGGCGTATTCTTGCATCCGGTTCCTGTAACATATTACAGGAACCGGATGCTGATGTGTGTCACAGTATTCGGATAATAATAATATGAAGCCTTCATCTCCTTGTGATTATTAACAATGTAGGTGACAGAACTTATAATACTTCAAAACTCAATTTTTGCCTTATTTTCAAATATTTTTTTTGATTTTCAATTAAATTTAAAGCCGTAAAGACTGAAATTTAACGCGTAAGTAAGTCTTGTCAAAACTATGTGTTCACAAAACAATAGTAGATGGTAACATAAACTGATTCATTTGTCTTTTCTGAAGTTTTAAAACAATAAAACTTATTATTGATTATTCAATCGTAGCTCTTATTTTGAAATCCCTACATTCTAAGAATATGCTTAACTATAAGAAACATGTTCGTTCTATGCCACACTTTCAGGTCAGTTGGGAGTTCAGAATTTCTGGCAAAATCACTTTAAAATAGTTTGATGACATCATCGAATTGCGCCGTTGATATTTCTGAACAATAATGGAAATAAGAAATTATGCTCCGATACGAATCGCATATTTTTGGCTAATAAGCAAGAAGTAAAGCAACAATATGAGCTGTACTGTGTACTATCAGAAAATTAGTCTTGCCCAATGTCTGGGCATTTATTTCTTAACCGCCACTTATCTTTGTCCAATTTTATAATTTTATTACAACTGTGACAAACCTTTTTCTATGCCTTCTTACCAGTTTTCAGGCTATTATGGTAAAAAATAAGCTTTATAGGATTTTTTTCGAAATTTTTAAACTTTGAATCGCTCTCCTGTAAAGTTGTGAAATGGTGGATAAGCAAGGTTGCTTTTCTAGCGTCAATATTATGAAAAATAGAGAGTTAAAGAATAACGGCATATATCAAAACAGCTATGCACAATCTTTTCAAAGCTAGAATTACCTATTATGGTAATTATTAAAATGGGTGAAACGCGTGCAGTGGGCTAGTCGATAAATAAGCATTGTAATTATATTCATCGATGTTTCGGTAAAGAGGTTAGGAGATTAACAACTTATCGATTAAATTTTCGTTGGAGCTTATTATGTATTCATTGTTATTCGAGTCGTTATCTCAGAATCATTATTAGATTAATGTTTATTTATTGTGGAACCGTAACCAAAAATCTCTGTGGAAAATATCTTTGATGTTGTTAATTTTATTAGTCTCCGTAGGGTGTCCGTAATGTTGGTGGTGTTTACACGTTTGGTAATAACATTGTAGATTAATTATCATATTTTACCCAGATTACAAAAGATGTTAGGAACATTACAAATTTTTGGTGTAAAGTGCGTATCTTTGGGAGGGTGCCATGGATTTTCAGGGAATATCTATCTATAATTCTGTTTAAAGAAACTTTTTTTGTGGAATGTTTTAATGGAGATACCTTGATGGAAAAATGTTGCTGGAAATACCTTTAAAAACTTGATTTTTTGGAAATACCTTTGATTTTCTTATTATCTTCAAACACTTTTCTGAATTAGATTCTGCAATTCAGGGAAGATCGCCTTGATAATTTTATGCAATTAAATATGATATACCTAGCTAGCTTGCTCTATCCCATACTTTGCTATGGATGGTAATAATTAAACCCAAAAGTGACTCTTACAAAAGTCGGATAACAACACATTGTTGCGAGCTTCAACCAGAGCACTTTTTCTAACAAGAAATATCTACCTATAATCATATTTTTTGGTCACCTGCTTCAATTAAATCAAACGTAAACCTAAGTTGAAATTACATCCCATAAAAAAAAAATTTAAACTTTCCTACACTCACTAATTAGGTATCTAGCCCAAGAGAAGCTTCGAAGAAACTCGTTAAATGGTTATTAGGCAACGGATAAACATACTTAAAATACTAAAATACGTGCTTATTATACATAGAAAACACCAAGACCCGAGACAATTTAGAAAAACAATTATTTCTAAATTGACACGACCGGGGATCAAACCCAGAAATGGCGACACCATGAAAACCGGTGTACAAACCACTCGACCAAGGAGGTCGTCACAATGTCCAACTAATGTCCTTTTTTCTGGTCACCGTCATTAATAGACTTAGATAAAACGCCATCGTATACCTCCGAGGCTTGAAAGCCGCCGACACCCGGCAGTCGCATACCAGCCTGACTCTTGATTGATGTAATGGTCGTCGCGTTAAATTTTTATGTCACCAATCAATCAATTTTAATTCGGTGTTTGTGAGAGCGATGATGTGTTGCCCAAACGTTTGGGACACTGACTGGTTCAGGCTAGCTGTTAATGCAGCAACTTTATTAAATAAATTAGTAAAATAAACGATTCATTAATAAAAATATTTTTTTTGGGTATGGAAAAGGCGACTAGAGTACGAAAAATTATAGCACTCTAATACAAATGACTTACGAAAGCGTACATTAGAATCAGTTCTTTATCTACGCTCGGCCTTTATTCATATAGACATACATTTTTATTAATTTATCCAATTCTAATTACATTAAATTGAAACACCAGAACTGCCCTTTAAAATTTCGCTTTCTATCCAGTCACGACTATTATCCAAAAAGGGTTAGTCAGTGACTAGGCTTTGCTTAGACTTGTTGCTGTTGTGTTTTGTCCGACCAGTGAGGGTTCCGGATCCGGAGGCCTCTTCCCCCCCCCCTCCCAATTCCTATTCCTTTCTTAAGCCTACTCCTCCCTTAAAGGCCGGTAACGCGTCTGCGATTCCTCTGGTTTTGCGGGTGTGACCCGCCTGCTCGTTTGCCACCTTCTTTTATAAAAAAAGGCAATGAGAACACAAAAGCAGTCCTCTACTAATTTTAATAAATAGCGGATGCACATGTGCTCAGCGTGACAGGTGGTGAGCCCATCGCCGCTCTGTACTGTTGGAAATGTGCAGTATTTAGTCCTTTAGTCGCCTTATACGATACCCAAGGGAAAAGAATATTAGGAGGTGGTAGTTTTTCACCGCCACGCGACACGGTTATTCATACAATAAAAAAAAAATACTACGGGTTAGCATTTGGCCTTTACCTTACCTGATGTTAAGTTGTTAGTGCAATTTTCTTTCACAATTTAAGGGGAGGTATTTCGAGCGCTTCCCTCTCGTTCTCTCGACGGTACAACGGTAAGGGACGGGTATAACAGTGAAGCGGCGCGAATAATCGCGTTTTATATTTTAAAAAATTGATAGATGTAATAAATAAAAAACCATCGGTTATAATAACTCAAGTTATTTACGAGCTTCATTTTAGTAAATGACTCATAATATCAAATCACTTATTTTAATAATAAAACCTGGAAAAGAAGATAAAATGACACAAAAATATGTAACTTTGTGAATTTATTCTATCGAGCCAACTTTATCAAATCGTGTTTCCATCGGATGTATTTCACAGAATAAAGTCTCAACAATATTTCATAATTTTCGCAGATTTTAATTTTACTGTTTACTACTTCATAAAGTAATTCTAAGAACGTGTTATTTTAGTTTTTCACTAACACCTAGCCTTAATGTATAAAAAAATAGTCTTGGCTCGCGCATGATTTCTTTTTGAAAACGGCCCTGAATACGAGTATTGTCGACGCAAAAATGCTTTTACAGTTAGGAATACCCCACGCTGCCAATAAAGCATACTTTTAATAGATATGATTGTAAAAACTAATTTATAGCTATACGAGTAGGTACTCTCTGAGTTCCGTCAGTAAAATTATATTTTTATGACTATTACAATGAAAGATAAAGAGCGTTTGTTCGGTAACAATATTATAAGTATAGCAGGTTATTTATTGGTCATTTGAAACGAATAAAGAGTATTTTTAATAACTTAGTTACTAGGAAGTCAGTTCGTGCGGTATAATTTCATTTCGAGATATTTCTCTTTTCTTAATATGTTAAGTGAAAATAGACTTATAATAATAATCATTTAAACCTTCGCTTTCCATTAAGTATCAGTTGTGGGGAGGTAGTTAGATAAATAATGTCACGGTGCGCTATCGGAGCTGGTGTCAATTCACGACAGCCGTCAAGCAAGTCAGTCAACCTGCGACCACGGTCGGTGCAAGTCGGTTGAAACGTCGCCGCTGGGCCACTATTTACTCATGTGGCAGGGCGTGTACCACCGGTGGAGCACGGAGTATTAGCTGACATGGCGGCGTGTACCACCGGTGGCACGTCACACTAGACTTTTAATCTATTAAGAAATTTGCGCCGGTTGGAGAGAAAGTGTATTACTTACCTTATATTGAAAAATTTTCATTAAAGTCAAAGTCAAAGTCAAAGTCAAATTCTTTATTCAATGTAAACCTTTACAGGCACTTATTGACGTCAATAATAATAATAATAAAAAAAACAGTTAACTAACTTATAGTTAAGACTTAACAACTAATCTAACGAGCTATAGTCTGTGCCAGACAAAATGTGCATCGCTACCCCCAGTACCACTGCACGCCGAAACAGAATCGCGTCGAACCGAAATTTAAGCCGTGGTCATAGAATTGTGTAAACAAACGTATCCTGGTACGAGACAAAAATAGCGGGCAAGTGTCTCTCCCCTAGCGACACAAACGGCTAATATTTATAGGTAATTTATCGTTTTTTTTTAGGATGAAAGGTGAAGAATGATAAATCACAATGAATTGTTAACTTAAGTTATTACTTTAAGGAATAAAATTAAATGTGATTTCCAATTATCGTATTGATATTGTGGTAAGTAATAGAAATTGGAAATAACTGAGTTTTTAAAGTAAAATAAAGTAACGGTTGAAATGAGTTTTGGAAAACATTAGTACCTAACCAATAAGGTTGACATTTTTAATCAGTCAAATATCTTTTTTTATAAAAACTTAAGCATAGAAAACGTCAAAAATTAATAAGCATAAATTTGTGTGTTTTAAAATTGTTTCGTTTTTCGTCTTGGTACAAGCACTGAATAACTAATATTACTTCCGTACAGAAGGTTCACCCTCCAACGACCCCCACGCGAAACCGAAACCCATCGCGTGACCCGAGCGTTCATATTCCGTTAAGCAAAGCCGACTCGATATCGATTTGACGTCCGTAAAGAGCGCAGGGTTTACGCGCGCGCGTAGGTTTTCGCTCACGGCGGCAACTAGTGTGTCAGACGCACATGAGATAAAATATCCAAAATGGGTCGTGCATTATCACGAGATAATCAAGACAGTCATTTTTAAAGTGGCCGAATATTTTAAGAAAAGAAAAGCAAATAAAGTTTATATTATATAAGGTGACTGCCAGAAACCGCAAGAAACTTCAAGGGCATGACAAAAATGGTATCATTGCAGATTAACGTAGGTACTTATTGCCCAGCTGACGCGAACAGGTCAACAGACGGTCGACCGGCCGGCCGTTGCCCGCGCGTTGTAAATAATTGTTTTTCATTTAGTTTTCTTATGTTATTGCTTTAAAATAAATTAGATACTCAAATAAATACAAAGACTATCCAATTAAAATTCACAATAAGAATTATTTAATTAAAAATGAAAAAAAACACGAAATCCTTTTTTGTCATCTTTGTCATGTTCAAAACACCCGGCCCGACCAGCCCCCGAAGCCCCCCGCGGCCCCTAGCAGTCACCCCATATATTACCAAGAATTAAAGATTTATTTCATTTATATTGGTTCTTTAATTCAAAAACGGATTGGATGTAATTATACTCGTAAATACTGATACTTAACATTTAATTTTTGTACTCAACGAAAGACAAACAATTCGCAGATAAATTAGCAGAGAATCCTCCTCCTATAAAGTCTATACCTAAAGGCAATAAAACCTATAAAACGCGCCGCTTCGCTGTTATATAGAGACCACCATCTAGAGAGCGAGAGAAGCCGCGAGAGAGAAATACCTGGGGCCCAAGTCTGCCAATTCACGAATGGCACAATTGAATCGCAGCTGGATCGCACTGCAACCGCTTGACACATTTGGCATTCTCTTACTCATTTAAGAATACCAAATGTGCCAAACAACCACAACGCGACACAACCGCGACTCAACCACGCCACCCGCAAACTAGCAGACCCGGGCCCCTGGCCTTAAGCGACGACGCGCGACGTGGAGCGTGCGAGCCGAGCGGCAACCTTTACTGTCATACGCCTAGGCGGCCTTCCTGGGAGACACGCCGGCCGAACGTACCTAAACTGCAGCACCCCACTGGTACAAGTGGGGTAAATGACCCTTCATGCACATCTAGCTGGCACAGACCATAATCTACTCTACCTACCTAATCTACCTACCTAACCAATCTACCACCAGTTCGGATTTTGGGAGAGCCTTCGACCGAGAAGAAGAAGAGCTGGCAAGAAACTCAGGAGGCCTTACTTTTTTCTCCCTCTAAGTAACAATGTTACTTTACAGTGTCATAGATCTAATTAAGTAGGTACAATTTATTAAACATAATTAAGTACAATTTGTACGCATCAATAAAATTAATAATAACTAAACTAAATAATTTCAACAATTCATAATAATTGAATGAAAGAATAGTTAATAATAGACTAAAAATACTAAGTATTAGAAATGGTAATTGACCAGATCACGACATTAATTGTATAAAATACAAATTATTTGTAGTGAATTACCATGAGAAAATGTATTCATTAGAAAACGAAATAATAATTGAAAAAAAGAAAGCCATCATGGATAGTACAAAATGAAAATTATTTTCTATGAACCGCATTGAAACAATCCAAGCACATTGATTTGTCACATGCAGCGCATAGTATTTACGCGCTTCGTTTTTTTTCTAGCAATAGCCGCAGATTCGGTTGTTGTAAAATGGCCATAGCAGGGTCTGCATCTCTTTCGGGTATTTCTTACCTTTCCTTCCGTTTTCTCTAATTTATGCATTGACTTTCTTTGTATATTAGGTCCTCCCTCCTCTGCAGCGTCATCGGGTTGATTATCAGTGCTAGGCTTGCTATTCATCTCTTTTATAATTTGTTTCCGAAATTCTAAAATACTTAGTTTTTTTCCTGTTCCAAATTTTTGGTGAATAACCCAAGCGTTCACTAACATTGTACCACAGACCATCTCAAAGATTAGCTTGCGGTAACACTTTAGAGTTTTTCTAAGGCTGGAATAGTACGAAGCAGTTACGTCAGCGCGGCATGCGCGGTTATGTTTGTTGACACAAAACAATCTAGGATTATTAGCTTGTTAGAAGGAGAAAAAAGTATAATTTGTGCCTATTTTTAACTGTATCCACCGGTGGTGCACGCTTTATGGGGCGGTGATGTACCACCGGTGGCCATGTGAAGATTTGCGCCGTAGGCTACCCAATACCTACTCATGAGATGCCGATCTGAACGTGTTAATAAGATCTGTTAGTCAGAACCGTAGATTATCTGAACGCTATGTGGAATTGGTAAATTGTATTTGCCGTACCTTTTCTTTACAAGTAAAAATAATAAAATGATCCTTCGAAACAAATGTAAAAACACAAAAACTAATAGTTTGGCCGAAGAAAACTATCAAACAGTACTCCCAATCCTAATGTATGAGCCCAGCTTATATAAGGTGACTGCTAGAATCCGCAAGAAACTTCAAGAGCTGGCCAGGTAAGTGTTTTAAACATGACAAAAATAACAAAAAAAGACTTCATGTTTTTTTTTCGTTTTTAATTAAATAATTCATTTTGTGAATTTAATTGGGTAGTCTTTGAGTATCTTATTTATTTTAAAGCAATTATTATTATTGTTATTATTCTATTTATTCAAACATTTTTCTTAAGATAATTTTTACAATATTTTATATAAAAACATATTTAAGTACAATAGTTATAAAATACTATATAAAACTTAACCTAGTTTGCCACCGGCAGCGGGGATAGACCCAAGCTATCGGTGGTTAGGGCTGCAGAGTGAGGAACCTCCTGACAATACGTGCCGTGTCAAGGAGTACTGCCTTCTGTATCTGACCCTTTACCCAACCTTTTAGCGAGAGCCTCTCTAGGTGTTGATCGAGGCTCTTAGCTAAAAGACCGTTTGCCGAAACGACTATCGGTACAATAATGGTTGAATCCACATCCCACATGGCGGTAACCTCGTGAGCCAAGTCTAGGTACTTACTGAGCTTGTCCTTCTCTGCTTTCACGAGGTTCTCATCATGAGGTACGGTGATATCAACCAATATTGCAAGGCGCTGAGATCGGTAGACCACCACGATATCAGGCTTATTGGCGACAATAGTCCTATCCCTGATGATAGAGCGATCCCAGTAGAGCGTTGCATGAACATTTTCGAGAACTGGCGCAGGTGCGTACTTATAGTACGGCACCTCTAATTCAATTATTAGCCTTAATTGTCCCACTGCAGGGCAAAGGCCTCCCTTCCCTTTTTCCATTTCTCCCTACTTGCAGCTATCTGAGACCAGTCCTTCGGAAAAAAGCAATAACATAAGAAAAATAAAATGTAAAACTATTAAAAATAACGATTATTTACAACGCGCGGGCAACGGCCGACAGTCTGTTGACCCGTTCGCGTCAGCTGGGCGATAAGTACCTACGTACCTAAGTTACGACCAGCCCTTCAAGTTTCTTGCGGTTTCTAGCAGTCACCTTATATAAGCTGATGACGATGATGATGATGATTTTATCTTTAACTATACCTCGATCCTGTTTAGAATAGAAGTAAAGTTTCCAGTGTCCAGCTGTAAAAGTCGAAACTAATAAAATTGTATTCGAAACCTCGCTCATGCCCAATCAACTTTACAATTACAAGCGGACAATGCCAATAAATTACCGGCTAATAACCGCAAAACATGTGGTTCAGTTTTTTTTGCACAAAATAAACAACCAATAAATCGCACCATAACTGTACCTACCAAGGAAGTTGATCCAGTTTCAACGCTCATTATACTTTAGTAGCTTTTTTAACGTCTCATATATTTGTATTAGACTGTTTTTGTGAGCGATGATCTTTAATGGTATCGAAATAATGGATTATTAGTTTTTTCTGAGAGCTATTTAGATCGGTTTCCTCAATTCCCAGACCTTGATTCGTCCAGATGTTAAGTGACATAGAGCTACATAATTACGTAGACATGCATTTGAATTACAAATGAAATTCGCGAGTGTGCATGACTAGGAAATCGTTAAGACTGCCTCTAATTCGAGGTTGTTTTTAACATATTTGATTCAAGGGTCTTTGATGGCAAACACGGTCAATATTTGTCGTGTTTGCATCAATGCACGCGTGTCGGATATGGTGGTAATATATCGTAGCGCAGGTCCTATCTGTCATTGTTGAATTATAATAATATAAGGTCAAATTAAAGGTTAAAGTTTCCTTTATTGAGGTCCAATGAGGTCACTTCTCTTTCAGTGCAAGTAGTTAATTTAGATTATTAGCTTTACTTTGAAGTTTTTAAAAAACTAGTAATGTTAGAGGCCTGAATGGGTGACACGCGATAGTCAGACAACAGGTAGACCTTGCGACAGATCACTTGATCAGTTGGTAAGAACAATAAATTTATTGTAAAACATGTCCTATCTACACCTTCGTAGCTCCTCGCCCACTATTAGCCGTAACGCGCGCGGCACGCTGTCTGCTAGACTGGCGAATAGTATTTTTTTTTACTCGAGTACATTGTGCCATATTTTTTTTCAACTGTCAGTAGGTAACACAAAGCTTTAATTGATGCCTCAGTCGAGCCACGATGAAGTGACTAAGCTTTATATTCTCCACAATGGTACTAATTAATTATCTCACTTAACAGCTCTAGCTGTTTATTACTCTTCACTTTTTATGGGTATCTGTCTACTTGACAATTTAACAGTTATTTTCTATTGGCACAAATTGAGTTTATTGGTTTTGCAACCTTAAGTGGCTTGTCATGTAAGAAAGTGAAGGACATAAATGGCGTATTATAAAAGAAAAATGCATCATACATTATTAGTAAAGAAGGATTTATTTATTAGCTTAGGAAAACATCATTTTAAAATCTGGTTGCTAATATATTATTTATGTATTAAAACGATAATTCTTATTAACGTATAAACAGAGAAATCAATATGGTTTAAACGATCCCGCCATGGTATGAAACTGTTTTAAATTGATGCTCATTGGGAAAATAAGCAGAAATGGGTCACTATTGAATATCTTAGATTTCTATCATAATATCTCTAACTATCAAGTCAATTAATTTGTACCTCGCTCGCGTGGGCGTACATAACCTATTAATTAGAGAGTAACGTTTCTTGTCGTTAACGTGCATGTTTTTTTAAATATGTGCGACTTGAATAGTAAATTATTTGCGTTGGAATTACATTGACACCTAGTGGTTATAAAAACACTAAACTTAAAGGCTTTATAGTATCAACTAAAATGACTTTGCGGTAAAAAATGGAGTATATAGGGTTGGGAGATTGGAGAGATAATGTTTAAAAAATTACCAATAGGATGGGCTTCTCAGACATTCTTCTTTACCGATATTCAATTGATTATTTACCAAACCGCTCACTTTTTAAACCATTTTTTTTATCAAAATCATTGTCAACCTATATTAGGCCGGCCGGTCAAGCCACAACAGGCATTTCTGTATGATTGAATATCACTTTTTGAGATATTTTTGAAATTTGAATTTTTAGATAAACAAACCAGCGAAGGAATATACTTCACTAGACTAACTTACTAAGACAGGTGCGAAGTAGGCTTACTTGACATGTAAAGGCATACGATAGGTGTGCCATAGGTGTTGGAATTAGAGAATTAGTCTCCAGGTCATTGAAGTGATTATGATGTGTTGTCATCTCTGTATGATAACGAGAAGAAAATGCCTAGACATGGATAACCTGAGCTGAGAGCCTTAGCGCGCCCAGGAGAATCTATGAAGGAACTAGTCAGCCCTTTTAAAACTTAAAGGTGGTGGCCGTGGCACTAAGGCTATATATTTATTTTATTTATTTATAAATGGCCACCAAGGATAGAATCTGAGAAGATTGAAAGAAATCAAAGTAGTTAAGTATTCCGCTTTCTTTAACGCCAAACAAACACACAAACAAATGAAGGGAGATGTGCAATTTTATATAACGTAAAAAAAACATACTTACAATGTGTATACAGTGTTGATGCAAAAGCAATACCATTTTACAAATATTGAGAATTGTTATGTAAAAAAAGAAACTTTAATAGTACCAAAAATTCAGAAATAAGTAACCACAGCAGATAAAGTAGCTGTACGGTACGAAGTTCAACCAATCGGAAAATTTGAAATATCGAATAGCTTCACATCCGATTGACCACAATACGATTGTGAATTATTGCCGATTTGACGTCTATTGTGACAATAATCGTGACTAATGCGATTTATCGCCTTTGTGGAAGGACACGTGACAAAAATATTCCTTTTCACCTTCCCGGCAGATGGTGAAAGCTGGCGTTTAAACGAATTGTGCGCCATTATTGAAATTTGTTATAACTCTCCTCATAACATAATAGTGTACTACTACTCCCTTTATCCTTTATTTTGGCATTTAGTGACTATAAAGGCCGGATTATTTGAATGATCTTTTGAATGCTGTAGTAGTCAAACTTGCGTTTAACGCTACTGTATTTAAGGTACACTTTGCAGTGTCCACGACAAACAGTTATGGCCGATAATTGTCCGTCCCATGACGAATTAAGTCGTCGATATCTGACGGAAATAGAGCAATTTCGGCTGCGAATTTATTCGTTTCCTATTTATTTAGTTTGTAAGTTGGTCATTTGGTGGTAGGGGAGTGACGAGCATTGGTGGTGATAAATCGAGCCGTTATTGATTTGCTAATTGGGTGGTTGGTGGATGACAGCGAATCACTAATTGGTGGAAAATCAAATTGTCGTGAACGGACTGCGCGCCGCTACCGATGCTTTGAGGGGGATTTTTTCCTGTCTCATAATTTTGTAAGCAAATTGAATTACTATCGACGTGTGCGGTCGTTTGATTTAAATGTAGTTTAGAGCTATTGGAGCATTAAATAGGTTTTGCTGATTATGTTAGTACGGTTTAATTTCATTTATTATTTCACAAGAGGGAAGCGCGAGGCTTTAATTTCACCTGATGATCTAACCTTTTGACTTTGAATTTGAACCTGATGTCTAAGTCTCCGATGTTTTCTTCAATGAAAATAATTTGATTGCTAAGTATATTGAATTTGAAGTTTTAATTTTTTAAATATAACTGATTCTTATTAGTTCCTAGCGGCCCGCCCGCAACTTCTTCCGTGTGAACACACCCGTACCCCGTGACGAAATCCAAAAAAAATCTTTCACACAAACCTAGTCCTGACAATTTATTACAAACACAACAATTACTTAAATTCTTGATTTTATGTAATACTGTGTATACAGGACTAATTTTGGACACCCCACCAAAAGTAAATATGAGGTAAAAAAAGTAATAATAAAATATTTGACGTAAAAATAATGAACGTTTTCTTTTTTAAAATTCATTTTTTTGCCTGCTTTTTATATCCTATAGTTCTAGGTGCGCCGTGCGGCACAAGGTCGTGGCCTTGTTGAAATTTGAAACAAATTGTTTAAACTATAACAAACAATACATAAATCTAATGACTCCTAAAACCATTTTTCTTCGACAACTTTCTTAATTTTACGCATGAAACAATAATTCTTACATGAAAATATTTGTATTGATATTCCGCAGGTCGCCCCCATCTTAAAAAAGTTAATTTCAATTTTTAACACAAGCGCGTGATGGTTTTGTACATTTTGCAGAATAAAAACATTGCCTCTAATCAAATTACTAGGTCTAAAACTTCAAAGCAGAATTGTTCTAATTTTAAAAATTAATATGATTGATTTTGCTTTGAAGTTCATTATGAGACTTATGTCAGTTTTTGCGATCGCGCGGCTCCGCGCGGTGCCCTCTTAAGGAAAAGTTGAGACAAAAATGTAAAAAAAAAAATGTGTTTTTTAATTCATTATTTGGTTGTACTGCTGCTTCAGGATCACGTAAAAAAAATTGGCGGGAATACCAAAATTAACCCTGTATATATTCTTATATATTTCTTATATACTTCGTGTTACTATTTCAAACTTATTTGTTAGTAATACCTAGTGAATAAAGACTATCATCATCAGCCTATAAACGTCCCACTGCTGGCCTCCCACGTGAACAACAGCACGTGGGGATATTGGGCCATAACCCACCATGCTGGCCCAATGCGGGTTGGTGGGTTTTAACGGCTGCCATCTTACGACAACAACCGGGACCAACGGCTTTACGTGCCTTCCGAAGCACGGAGGAGCTCGAGATGTTTTTAAATTTGGTCACCCATCCAGCGATCCGGCATTGCGAAAGTTGCTTAGCGAGCAAGATCGCAAGCCGAACGCGCTAGCCGCTGCGCCATCGAGCTCCTCAAAAGACTATGCTGAAACATAAAATCTAAGAGTTGTGTATGTACGTGTGGTCTAGTTGCGTCATAGCCGTGCTCTATTTTGTTCTTTAAACGACTCGTATAATGCTGAATGTACGTTTTAATATCTTCTAAGGATTGCCAGCTACCGCTGTGGTCCACTTTATTGTGGATTTTATATGCCGTGTGATTCAAATTCTTTGTGCCCATAATTTTATATTGCGCTTTAGTATTTCCCATCATACACTTGCGTGCAAAGAAATCGAACAATCTTAAGAACTATAAACAAACGACCTTACCGATATCGGATAGGTACTCAAAAACAATAAAAAATATGGTTATTAACCCGTTACTACGGACAGACAGACAGACAGGGATTGAGTTTCAGTGTACTTATTATTATAATAATGGTTTAAAGCGTAAATAAACAGGATTTGAGTTCCATAGTCTTCAATAAGAACGTACAGTTAAAATTGTATTGAAATAAAAGGGAACACCAGATCTAAAACGCCGCAAGTGGTTGGGTTTTAAACGGCTGAACAAGATCAATTCTGTGTTTTTGAGTTAGCTTTCCATTGTTAATTTTCTGGATTGCATCATCATAATACGACACCAACAAACTCAGGTGGAAAAACCACTAGACCGATAGCGCTAGGTTTGGAGGTTTCAAAAATATTAAAGTTGTTTGTGTTTCACATATAGTTTCCGGACCTTTTGCCCAACCTAATATATTAGTTTGTGTCATCCTAGGTACTTGCATAGGTAGAAATTTAGGTATTTGTCGCTTCGATCAGTATTGGACGAAAAGAAAATTAGAGATGAAAATTTTACTGTCATGATAATAACGAAGTAGTAACTGATGTACATAGGCAATTTGTGTCATTTCTGTCCACGAGAATCCTGATATTTAACCAGTACTTATCACGTCGCCCAACTAGCTCTGAAAGAATATTACAATAGGTTAAATAGGTGTTACGCGTTTTAGAGTACTGATATCTGTTGTTCAAAATATTTTGTGTCGAATTCATCCACGACTTTTATAGATATTTCATTTTTTTATTACAAAACCCTGTAAAAGCCACAAAAGAAAGTGCAAGTTATTAGAGTTTAAGTGTTTTTGATTATTATGGTGTAACAAAACACTATTCATAATTTGTGTCGTTTTTATCCACGAATTCTTATTATTTTAATAAAAACAGACTTCTAAGCACGTTAGGGCGAGCGCGGGAAAGAGCGCGGGCGCGGGCGGCGGCGCCGGCGCGCGGCGGGCAAAATTCGAAGCGAATCGAAGCGTCATGCTCGCGTCAGGGCCCTGAGCCTAATTTATATACAAAATGTATGCTGTATGCTATATCTCAAATCAGTTTTCCGTCCAGGCCACGCTTACGGCACGCCCCGTGCACGGCCCGGTCTAATATAATTCATCCCTCAATCTAAAGAAATAAATAATATTGACCCTTATGCTACGGCTACACTATCGCGCTAGTGCGAAGATTCGCGTTGTCGCGACACGTCTGGCCAAACACTTCGTCATAATAACGCGATGCATCATCGCGTTATGCTACGGCCACTTGTTCCGTTGTCGCGGTAAAAACTTCATGTTCCGTTGTCGCGATAAAGCTTGGCCACATCATAAAAAACTTCGCGACGACGTCGCGATAATTGTGAACTTTGTCGCGATAATGCATTTCAACTAGTGGTGGGTAATATATTCGAAACTATAAATCGATATTTGATATCAGATTCCTAAACTATAGCTAACATAAATTTTAATATCGTTGATATCGGTATCGATCATTTCTACGGACTATTAAAAATTTACGCAATAACGTGTTTTTTCCACTATATAGTTTCAGAACGCATCGAATAGATATTGGATTTTGATGCAATATAGGTACTTATAAGTTTCTTCTCAATAAATTTAGATGACTCAGTCAGTTTACCTTTCAATATCGATTCGATGCGTTCTGAAACTAAATAGTGGAAAAAACACGATATTGCATGACTTTTTAATAGTCCGTAGATATGGTCGATACCGATATTAAAATATAATTATGTACCTACTTACCATAGTTTAATAATCCAATATCAAATATCGATATATGGTTTTGAATATATTACCCACCGCTAGGTAGTTAAATTGCATTATCGCGACAAAGTTCAAGATTATCGCGACGTCGTCGGCGTCAGTCGCTAAGTTTTTTTGATGTGGCTAAGCTTTATCGCGACAACGGAACACGAAGTTTTTATCGCGAGAACGGAACCAGTATTTTCGCCGTCTAGTGTGGCCGTAGCATCAGAGCAAAGTATTGACCACATTGACCATTGCCATTCGTAGGTAATGGGATTGCAGACGCGCTTCGTTCAAAATTAGCACGTCATTATTGTAATCTCTATAGGTAGGTACACATTTGTTAATTACGTAGCGGAGATAATTAAGAGTCAATCAATACTTAATATGATAGGTATGTAATTTATATTAAAGAAATCGTACCGAACGAACGTGTGTGCGTGCGTATGCGTATGCGTAGTTATTTCATCAATTGTAATTTTTTGTTTGCAATGTTTTTACATACTGACCCTAATTTAGTTTGCACTGGACGAAGATGACACAAACTGTGTTTGCACACTCCGCAGGCTATCATATATATGATACCATAATTATTTTAAACTTTAAATTAATTTTGCCACTTCTGCTTTGAATAAAAAGAATCAACCACAAAACATCGAATTGCTGAAAATGCAAGTGACAGATGTGACACAAAACGCACTAATAAGCTTCTTAGGTACGACTATACAGTCGTATACAGTCGTCGACAAGCAAGAAAAAAAGTAACTTTAGAATTTTTTAAACTTATGACCCCAAAATAGCCTAGCGCTATCGGTCTAAACGTTAAATAACGGGTTTAGTCTAAATATACCTAATAGTGGTACGGTGGAACAGTTTTTTTGCAC
Source organism: Scoparia ambigualis (assembly GCA_963921215.1). Classification (NCBI taxonomy): domain Eukaryota; kingdom Metazoa; phylum Arthropoda; class Insecta; order Lepidoptera; family Crambidae; genus Scoparia; species Scoparia ambigualis. The sequence goes on along the minus strand of OY992522.1, from coordinate 21,518,784 downwards.
GCTAGTGTAATAACAAGAAATGAAAATGTTTATAGTTGATACGTTTTAAAACATAATCCATCTTTTCAGGGGCGATTTTATTAGCTTCCTAATGTTATAATTTTGGTTGTTTTTTGTTTTATACAAGTATTAATAGAAGGAGAGTTAGTTAATGCAATAGTATTAACGTATAAGTTTAAGAATGCAAAATTAATACATTAAGTATTATGATGATGAAAACTAACATGAAGTTAAAATTGTAATAATAGTATTGTTTCCTAAGTGGTGATTGACCTAAATATAAATCATTATTGCCCAGGTAATCCCCGATGCAATAATTACAATAAAATTAACCTAACGCGCTATTATTGAGACACAATTAGTTAGTTATCAGGTGACATTAATCGAACGCAAATCAGCGAATGTCTCTTTAAAATGTTCTTATCAGTCTGCATCACAAGTTCCATCGACATATTTGCCACTTCAATTAATAGCTGTTATCAATTGTGGAGGCGTATCCTACTTCTAATAATAACATTTCAATAAGTGTGTACAACTATTGGAATTTGTAATTGTATTAGTTTTTATAGTGTAGCTATTTATTTGCTAATAACGTTGTAGATATTTGGTTATTAGCATAGAATATCGTACGCATATATTAAATTAACGTTATATTATAAGCTAATAAAATAATCAGTAATTAAATTAAGCTGAAATATGTAAACATTTGAAGAACAGCAATAAAGAACTTTTATTCTATTTCCTTTATTTGTATAAGCTAATATTTGAGTAGTAAATTTAAATTGTAAAAGAAGTTTTATCGTTCATACAACAGATAATCACGACTATTGTCCCCGAAGGGTTAGTCAAAGACTAGGCTCAGTGTGACAGGTGGTGAGCCCAGCGCCGCTTTATGCTGTTGGATGTATGTGCTGTCTTTAGTCCGTTAGTCGCCTTTTACGACACCCTAGGAAAGAGAGGGGGGTGTTAGTATTCTTTTACCGCTAGGCGACACGGTTATCGTTCATATATATAAGTAATTTGAATTAGATATAAACACCCGTGGCAATATTTTATTTTATAAGCAGATACCTTTGTTAGTACCCATTAAAACGAGATTTTAGCGACGCTGCATGCGATTTCAAATTTATTGTTTATTTTTATGTGAAAACGAGACAGACGAGTAGGTAGACCTGATAAGGAGTAGGTAATCACTGCCGCCCATGGACAAAACCAGAGGAATTGCAGGTGCGTTGCCGACCTTGAGGAAGGAGTAGGACCTTTTAAGGGTTTATTCCCGCCCGCTCCAAGATCTTGGTCCCAAGCGCTCCAAGAGTAAAATTATACAACCTTAATTTTTCTTTATACAAAACCAATTAAGGGTGAGTTCCACCCATGAAACTGAACAACTTTCCTCAAAAAACCGATGTGCAAAAAGGACAAAAAAATGTCGACCTCCTATACAAAACTGTCCGATCAGCTGACGACAATAGTATGGGAGGAATAATTTTTTTTGTAATTTTTGCACATAGGTTTCTTGGGAAAAGTTGTTCAGTTTCATGGGTGGAACTCATCCTCTTAATTGGTTTTGTATAAAGAAAAATTAAGGTTGTATAATTAATATTATTTTGTAAAATCGTCCCCAAGGGCTCCGAAAGCGTACTATGCAAATATATTTCTTCAAAACCTCTGATCTCCATACATTGATCCCAGTGAGTATTGGTTTTCGATAATGAAGGCTTTCATCTAGGTCAGTCCTGCGCCACCTCCTGCCTATCATCCATGGGGAGTCCGAAGAATTCTAGAGTATTAGAAATATCGCAAAGTGGCTGTAGGTTGGTATAATATGGGTCACATTTTAACAATGCTCAGACAATTTGTGCAGGGCATGTTGAGAGTTATCGGAGTCCAAGCACCTCTTGTGCGTCTGTGACTCTCTTGCCAGCAATCAAAAAGATGATTTCCTTGGGATTGGCTTACCCGATACCAGAAGATTTTAAGCTCTTCGCTCTCAAAGACTTTGGAGAAGCTTCTAACAGTCATTTTCACAGGAGGCAGAGTGATAAGACGGGGTGGCACAAAAGATACCAATGGCTCAATGTGCTAGTACAGTACGAGAAAAAGACCTCTGCAGGCCCCACTAAGATAAGATCAATAATCCGCAATTAGCATTTTTGTTGTGTAGTTTATTTTTTTAAGAATTCTTCGTGTATATAATAGTCTGCTAGCGAATACTAGCGAAAGCGTTTTACACGCCTATATAACAGCGTGCTGCAGTAAGTACATTCAACCTCGAAATAATTTTTTAGTACGAAAAGTTTTACGTGACGGAATAAGTTTTAGTGTAAGGTAAAATAAAAAGCGCTAATAATAATACTCGCTCGAGGAGCTCGATGGCGCAGCGGCTAGCCGTTCGGCTTGCGATTTTGCCTGCTAAGCAACTTTCGCAATGCCGGGTCACTGGATGGGTGACCAAATTAAAAACATCTCGAACTCCTTCGTGCTTCGAAAGGCACGTAAAGCCGTTGATCCTGGTTGTACTCGTTAGATAGTAGTCGTTAAAACCCACGAACCCTCATTGGGCCAGCGTGGTAAGTTATGGCCCAACCTCCTCATGTGGGAAGGCCTGTGCCCAGCAGTGGGACGTTTATAGGCTGATGATTTAAATAATAATAAGGAAATACTTAGTTATTAATATTATCGTGCGATACATTTACGCAGTGGCTAGCGGTTGTAAACTCTATAAATATAGCTAATAGAACTGGTGGTATTTGGAATTTGCTACTTTAAACACTATCCGAGTCATGTAGTTTCTATTTGAAGATTAGTGTTTTGTTTTCTATTTTAAGATTAGTGATCTTTCATTTCTTGCAATTATTACATTCTAAATCTAATCCTTATTCTAATCCTTTACCATCTATCTGGCATTAAATAAATTAAATATTTTTTATTGGGAATCAAACCACGTACCTTCCGCATTCCGAGCGGCTGCCTTAACCACTTGGCTACCGAGGTCTGGTTTTCACCCGTCGAAATTTGTCAGTGCTTGATGCTTATGTTTTTTTGCGGAAGGTGCGGTTTGATTCCCGCCAGAGGTTGTCGTCTTTTTTCAGTGTTTAAAATTTTACTTAAGTTTATGTAAGCGTTAATAAAACGCTAAAATATATAAAAAGTATAATCTATTTTTTATTAGTTTTCCATTCTATTACAACTGAATAAGGTTCAAATTATGGTGGCATGTTTATTGCCACTACCGGTTAAAGGATTAAATTAAATAAATAGGATAAAGCTACATTGAACGTTATCAATAAAGAAAACTGCGCATAAAGTGAAACCGTGCCCAAAAGCACCATTGCAAAATGATAACTGCTAATTACGTAAAAATGTATGAAGTTAAAGTGTTTCCCCGTTACTATCTCATGGATTATCTAACACAAAAATCAATTAGTGGTATCAACTTAGACATTATTTCCTGTACTTACATCATAACAATTTAATTGTGTGATGCTGATAGCTGCTTACAGACTTCATAGTGTAAAATAGTTAATTGGTCGTTTGTAAAAAAATCTACAGGATACAGTAGATTTTCTGTTATAGTTGGTTACACCTTCAAGAACTCAGAAACAGTGTCTTCTACAAAATCTACTCTATCTTAGAACGTTGCAATCTGTTCCGTTTAAGAACGCGTAAAGGACTACAACGCCAAGGTGAGAACTTAATCATTCTTTTATTTTAGCTACTAACTGTCTGCCCGTGCCTTCGTCCACCCTAACTTAGAAACACCAACATACTTCAGCCATTTTGTAGAAAATATTAACAAATTATAAACAAAAACTATCCCCGGTTATCGCTCTTTCTATTAGTTAAAACCGCATAAAAATCCATTGGCGTGGTTAAGAAGAATAGAATAATACTTTACGGTCCCGGGTTCGAATCCCGGTAAGAGCAAATGTTTGTGTGGTGAGCACGAGCATTTGTGACCGAGTCATGGATGTTTATTATATTTATGTATGTTTATCCGTTATTCAATCACCATAGTTCGGGGTTATGCTTGGTTTGAGGCTGAATGATTGGTGTGATGGTTGTGAAATTTATTTATTTATTTAATTTAATAAAGCGGAGCCTCAGACACAGAAATAGAGCGACTTTACTTTATAATATGTAATAAATTACGCAGTTAATTATAGAAAAAAAATTATTACAAAAACTTTGAAATGAAACACTATTTTACGGATTAACTCGCGTTTAATTTACTATTTACATGGTTTTTATATTATCCTGACGTTTCGAACCCTTTACAGGGTCCGTGGTCACAGGGAGACTGAGGTGTTGGTCGTCTCATTGTTAAAAGTTATTTGCCTTCAATAATTTTTATATTTAACCGGGAGCGTTCAAGTTTGCACAATACGAGCTAACAATATTTTTAGGTCTGGCAATGTGTTGCTGTTGGGGCTGGGATTTGATGACCTGTATGATGGGGTCCCAGGCAGGTGGTAAATTCCAACCATCCTCTCTATTTAAATTACGATGTTTTTTAATTTCAATAGCCTCGCGTATCATCCTAGGGATGATTCGTTGTTCCTTGGCGAGTATTTGAGGTTTGTCAAATCTGATGTAATGGTTGGGTCCCTCGAGAGCATGTTCACACACTGCAGACTTATTTTCGCGCCTATGCTTGACGTCGGCTATATGTTCTTTTACGCGGGTTCCTACACTTCTCTTTGTTTGCCCGATGTACGAGAGCCCACAGTCGCAGTCCAGTTTGTACACGCCTGCATCTTGAAGGGCTATATTGCACTTGACAGGTCGTAAGAACTGGTTGATCTTCTTTGGCGGCTTAAAGTAAGTATTGATTGAAGCTCGCTTCAAGATGTGACCAATCTTGTCAGTGACGCCTTTCATATATGGAAGTACTGCAGGTTGGCGCTCGACTGTGGTTGGTTTTTGCGTTTTTTGTGACGAAGCCGCGGTACTTGCAGTTTGTTATCCTGTAGTACATGCTTGACATGCTGAAGTTCAGCAGCCAGGTGTTGGGTGTCCCAGATGCCGCGTGCTCTCTGAAACAAAGATTTCCCTACAGTAGCCAACTGTCTAGGATGGTGGTGAGAATTACCATTGAGGTACCTATCTGCCGGACGTCAGGATAATATAAAAACTATGTAAATAGTAAATTAAACGCGAGTTAATCCGTAAAAAAGTGTTTCATTTCAATGTGTAGTGCTCGCTTAAACCTCAGAAAACAATATATTACAAAAACGTTTAAAATTATGAAGTTAATAAATTATAACATAACTTTTTATAATATTAATAAGCTTAATTGTTTTTTTTACATTTCCAGAAGTTTATGGAATTCATAAGGATAGTACCTACGTCTTAGTTATGTAATGATATATAATATTTGCTGTCTTGTTGTATTGTGAAGGTCTACCATTGTTTTAGTATTGTCCTTTTGCGGCTTTGCTGAAAAAGAGGTTATTCCTGAAAGAAACAGCGTTTTTCTTTACATTTTTTTACGTACGTTCGTTTACTATAAGATGGACGAAGGCCAATTGCTTACCCGTAGGAGATATAAAAAAAACTTTTATGAATTGTTTAAAAAAAAATACACCGTGAGTAGACAGTTCTCTTTGACCGTGACGGTGTACGATGTACGACGTACGACTACGTATGTTGAGGCCAAGAGGCACGGCCCTGAATCAGTGACCAGAACGTATTTGCTATTTATTTATATTTTTAATCAAAGAACATGTAGCATGTCTGTGCCTGCTTACAGGACAATGCAAAATGACTGCTATTCTCTAAGTGTTAAGGGTCTCGAGTCAGTATTCAAGCACTTTTGAGGTGGCAATGCTCTCGACATTCCTCGATAAGAGTTTTCCGATGAACAGCACTCGAACATCGTTTCCGATAACCGTATTGTAAGAAAATGCGTATTACGATGGACACTGATGTCAATCATGGCGCACCAATGGTTGAGCTTGCACACTAATAGGCCTGTATCATCCTGTAATGAATACCTACATGAAAACTTAAATTAATGAGTTTTATTAAATATCTTTATTATTGAATTTTTTGCATTCACAATGTTATATTAGATTTAGGATAAAATGTTTACTAGAAAAAAAAGGTCATGGGTTCGAATCCCATTCGAGCTTTCCTGAGACTGGTTGTTTTTTTTTCTAGTTACTAAATGCTAAAATTTACATAATAAGGATATTTATAAGCAATTACGTCTTCATCGATTGATAAATACTTGCAATATAGTATTTCTTTCGTGAAGGTAGACTTCATCATCATCATCCATCATCCACAGCCTGACTTCACCCACTGCTGGGTATAGGCTTCTCTTCTTATGTGCTACTGTTGACGGTCCCGTGCCAATCTCATCCAGGTCTTGCCCGCGATGTTCGCCACATCGTCTGTAGTCGGTAGACTTCACAGTGACGTAATACCGTTGGCTTGCAGCGTAAATCACACTACTAGATAAAAATTCTACGAGGCTTCTGGGGTCTCGGTAGCTTGGCGGTTAGAGCAGTGGACCGGCAATCCAAAGGTCATGGGCTTCAATCCCATTCGAGCTTTCCTGAGACTGGTCGTTTGTTTTCTAGTAAACATTTTATCCTTAGTTTTATTAAAACTTATCAGTCAAATTAAAAGCACGTAACATCTCGGTACAAGGTCTCTCTACCTGATTTCCGAAGCCAATGATTCAATCCTTAGATAATTATGGAGGTTATAAAAATAGTTTGATCAAAGAATTTATCGGAGTATTAATATTTCCCTCGGAACTATGTATTTGACATTACAATAATCCAAAGTAAATTTTAACGTGAAAAGAATACTTTCGCAGTACCTACCTATCAGGGGCATCGCGAGGGGGGGCTGCCCCCTCCCCTTGGAAACTAAAAAAATACGTAATGAACTTTAAAAAACACAAAATAATGTTGTCCTACTCTGAAACCTTAGGCAAGCCTGTATGTACAGTGAAGAGGTCGTAGAGTTTACACATTGGGATTTGGCATCGTTCTTATTACAATCGCTTCCTTCATTATTTCGGCTTGTCCCCCCCTGGGCCATCGGATAACGACGATTTGACGACCTCCGTGGTCGAGTGGTTAGCACGCCGGGTCTGGCGTCGCGCCATCTCTGAGTTCCCGGGTTTAATTCCCGGTCGGGTGAATTTAGAGAAAAACTACTTTTCTAAATTGATTACGGGTCTGGGTGTTTTTTCTATGTTTATGTATATTTATCCGTTATCTTACCTTATTAACGAGTTTTAAAAGAATACTTATCTTGGTCTAGATAATTGGTGTGAGCGTCAACCAATTTAATTAATTAATTAATTTAATTAACTTTGTGGTGGCTGGGGGCTGCTCAGAGTAATACCAACCAATTTCTTCCCTTGTGTGTCGTAAAAGGCAACCAACCAATGTAAAATTGCACATTACATCCAACAGCTTAGAGCGTCGATGGGCTCACCACCTGCCACGCTGAGCAAGTCTATGCTTTGTTCGTCCCACATAAAAAATCCTGGTTCGTCCCAAACAATATGCTTCCTTCGTCCCAAAACATTATTTAATTAATTTTATTCTTGCTTTGTCTTATTTTATATTCTTTTAACGGCCCATTTTATATGCCAAACTTACTTAAATCTTATTGTATGTATAATCAGCAATTTCTTTTTCGACTTAACTTTTAACCATCTACTTGTAATTTGGGACGAAGCACAACTTCAATAATAATATGGGACAAACTAAGAATTTTTGGAATGTGGGACGAAACTTCGGGACGAACGAAGATAAATCGCTGAGCACAGACACGCAGAGCACGCTGTGCAGTTATTATTATTATGTGATGAAACGTGAACTGTGGCAGTGGGGCCGCTTTTGCGTCCCCCATTGCCTAGTAAACATTCCCTATCTTGTTTCTTACACATAATGATTACATTACTTATGTATATTAAGATTGCGATGAAAGTTTTGAAAATTAATACATTGAATGTTGAGACAGTCGTAATTATTTGTAATATTTGTAAAATTAATAATGTTTTGGTTAACTTTAACGCGAGCACTACAAATTGAAATGAAACACTTTTTACTGATTAAAACTCGCGTTTAATTTACTACATTACATATTTTTTTAGTTTCCTGACTGACTATGTAAAGGGTTCGAAACGTGACTTTTAATCCATAAAAAGTGTTTCATTTCAGTTTTAGATTATCAAGGCGGCAACAGATCATTGGTCACCCAAGCACATCAGTAAATGAGCGAAAGAGAAAAGAGACCTAAGAGCCTAAGCACAATACATAGATAGCTAACTTTTCCCCGCGGCTTTACACGCATTAATTTTTCGCAAGATAAAGTAGCCAATAAACGGTTTCAAGGCTGTGGCTGATTATCTTTTATTAAAGTTAGATGGTAGACCACTTAATATAAATGTGAACGTAAGTTGTTTGTTTGTTTGTAACGCTTCTACGCTTAAAAACTGCTATACCGATTTTGATTTTTTTTTTAAGTTTAAAGTTTTTTTAAAGTTAGAACTTTATAAAAAATAATCAAAATCGGTATAGCAGTTTTTAAGCGTAGAAGCGTTACAAACAAACAAACAACTTACGTTCACATTTATATTAAGTATAAGTTAGATAAGTAATCCAAAATACCTATATTCATAACAAAATGTATTGAGCTTTTTTTGTGGAACCTTGACGCAACGTACGCTTAATAAGGTACAAAAATAAACACTACAAACTTTTCACCTTCGTAGATTTGTATATGAGGAGAAATAACGATAATTAGCAACCGACCAAAGAAACGACAGACGCGTCAAGGTCGCACGACGCGGTGCGAAGGAAAAACGTAAATGTTTGTGAAACTTTTTTTTTTACTAATACGGGTAAGACTGGCCTTCATCTCACCTGATGCCCCTGATGGTAAGTGACGATAAGGCCGAAGTTGGAAGCGTTCACCCGGAATCCTCAACCACTGAGGAACTGGCTATCTTATCTCTAAACTGTTGGAACACAACTATGCACTACAACTCCCGGTGGGACGTCTTGGCAAGAAAGTGAAAGCGTGGTCGCAGTTTTGTTTTGTTTTCTATAAGTAATTAAACTTTTATTAAAAACCACATAAATAAATCCAATTTTTCTATAAGTTAAGTTTAGTCAAAGATTAATGTAAAATCATGGTGGATTATCTTTATTATTGTTGTACTCACAGACAGTAAAAATGTTTATCTATTACTAGAAAAAAATCAACCAGTCTCAGAAAATCCCATTCGAGCTTTCCTAAACTTCCTTTTTCTAGTAAATATTTTATCCAACACATGTTGCCGACACTAGAAAAAATCGTAGTTGCAGTATTCGGAAGCAGCAACCGGACACAGTCGCCGGTTGCCTGTACCGACACGGCATACCATAGGAAAATGTAGCTGCTATGTAAGGTAGTTTTCAATGTAATGTTTATAACGTTTGTAAATTTACATAACTAAGTAGGTTGATCTCATGTTGCTTGTACGAAAATAAAATATTTACTGGTAGCTAGATCTGACACAAGACACCAAAATTATCCTCGTTTGCGCACTGCCCTTTAATGTCCGTGAAAATTGGGGCACTTTATAGATAATAAGAGCCACCTAGCTATCATTGGGACAGACCAACTAGCCGACCCAAGTACACTTGCTTTACCGCACGATCTTCTAATATCCTCTCAAGGTGGCAGAGCCAGGAAAGTCCGTCTATAAGATCTCAGGTAAGTCCCTGATTCTTTATTGAAACTCAAGGTTTTCGGCATTTTTTAAAGCTAAATTTTGATCAATCTGTGGTGGAAAAGCGCCAAGGATAGAAATGCGTAGGACGGAGAAGAATGTGGGGGAAGCTTTTGATCAGCAGTGAGACAAAAGAGGCTGAATAAAAAGCAAAATATAAGTTTTGTAACTAGACCCTAGAGTTACATAAAAGTTGCACATGCAATCCGCGGCAAGCCAATAAAGGAGAAGAAAAAAAAACTGACGGTGGACTTCTTGGCGGAAAAGTGTAGCGTCATTTCTGCAGTTTGGTTTTATTTTGTTTAATTTGTGTTTTGTCGAATATTAATGTGAAATAATGGTGGATTATTTACTGTTAAGTGTTCGTGAACGTGCATTAGTGTTGGCAAATAAAACAAAACAGTGCAACATCACTTTTAAAATTCTCTCTAGAAGTCCATGTGAGACCTCAATAAAGTCCCACAGCTTTATTGATTCTCGAGGGGTTGGGGGAAAATCATTTACCATTGAACGTTCATTATCACTGATTATCATCCACTTAATGTAAAGAAAATAATAATTACTATTAAAAACTTGACACTGGCTAAATGTGCTAATCGCACGAAGCCATTATCTAAGAGAAAAAAAAAACTGCCGGTGTGTCCGGTGCGTAATGACTTTGTACCAGCGCGTAGTTAGTCTGTGCAACTGTTATGTGACTTTGTCGAGGCGGATAAACAATCGAATGTCAACACTTGAGGGAGCGATGACTCGGTGCCGGCGGCGGCGCATCGCGGCTGCCAAACCAGTTATCATTTTAGACACATTGGTCGTGTGAGGCTGACCATTTTTAAAAAGTCAATTGGTTTTAACGTTAAGAGCAACGTTAAGAGCGCATAGGTGGGTAATTCCTGGCAGAAGTATTTGTGGCATCATTTCGGCGGATTTATTTTTCTTGTCACTAAAATAAAAACCGTGTCATGGTGAAAGAACTACCACCCTCTCTCTTTTCTTGGGCGTCGTAAATGGCGACTAACGGACTAACGCACATACATCTAACAGCATAGAGCGACGATGGGCTCACAACCTCCTACGCTGAGCACATGTGCGGTCGCTTTTTGGTGAAAAGTGGACTATGGTAGAGGACAGCTTTTGCTGTCCTCATTGACTAGTCTCTGACTACCCCTTCGCAGTTATATGTCGTGATTCGTGATTATATGAATGTATGTACGAGTATGTGTCACTAAAATCTTTTTAATCTTTTGATAGATCGTTATCATCATATGTATGTCTTGTATAGCGCAATAAGTCCCGCAGATTTAATTTTATCACCACAGCTAGGGTTGGCTGGAAGAGATCTCTTCTAGAGATAAGCTCACCTTTGTATATGTCCTGTGTAACTTGTGTATTAATGTAATTTCTTTGTGCAATAAAGTATTAAATTAAATCAGCTGATGGACAAAAGCCTCCTCCAATGACTTAAAGGCTTAATAATTTTATCCAAAACTTTAAAAAACTGATAGATTGGTATGATGCCAAGAACTGTTTTTACTTGGAATCACATAGGCGCTACTATACCTACTCTACTAGGTACAACTTATTCTACTCTACAATAATATGTAAAAGGGAATTTGCAATGTCTCTAGTTAAGATATTTTTTTTTACACTCGTACGTTTTTCCCTTTGTAATATTAAGGATATCCTAATTGTTTTTTTTATCGCTGACTTTTTACGACTATGTTTAAAATTTTTACATTTATTCTATTGATTTGTCTTGCTCAGGCGCACCTGTGAGTTCCTATACAATGTGATAGAGGTGGTAGTTCTAACCTGTTAAGGCTTAGTAGGTACTACATCTAAATACATCGACAAAAAAAATTATGTGGACTTAAAAAAAAGTAATTTTAAATCACAAAATAATTTTTATTTTTATTTTTTTATCTACAACGGGTAAGCGCTTGGCCTTCATCTCACCTGATGGTAAGTGACGATAAGGCCGAAGGTGGAAGCGCGCTTCACCCGGAATCCTCAACAACTGAGGAACTGGCTATCTTATCTCAAACTGTCGGAACACAACAATGCTATAAACATCGTTATTATGGCGACAGACTTAGATAAGATGGTGGTAGCTAGCCAGGCGGACTTAACAGCCCTACCACCAACCAAACCGAGCGCACAAAGATGTAGCCCCCGCTGGGAATCGAACCCGGGACCTCTGGGTCTAAAACCGGTGGTTTAGTCACTAGACCACAGAGGCGGATAATAATAATATAAAAATAAAAATAATTAAGTAATGATTTTTTTTCTCACCAATATAATCTCAATTAAACGAAAAAAATAATAATTTATTAGTTAGTCAGTGTCATTAGCTACCGTTTACCATTTTTTTCATGTTTCTCCGACGTATGAAACTTTTGATATCGCATAAAGTAAAAATAGTCATAAATTATAGGGGGAGGGGGTTGGACCCCCCATATTATTTTTTTGTCGATGAATTTAGATGTAGTACTTAGCCTTAACGGGTTAGAAGAACCACCCCTATCACATTGTATAATAAAAATAAGGGATAAAGTATTTGCAGTAAAATCAGTAACTCCATGATCATAAAGAAACAATTTTGAAGATAACGTTGCTGTGTGTGTATGATGATGTATGAAAAGCTACTTAAGGCCAATGCTAAATGTTTGTATGTGGGAAGTCCTACGTTCAGCATTAGGACATAAGGTGACGATGGTAATTTATGGCTCTAACATGACTTTTGAAAACTACTTGGCCAATGAGTTTTTTATGGATCAAAAACCTGATATATTAAACATAGGTAACGTTTATAGATCAATAAAAGTTATCGAAAAGTTTAAATCTCCCAAAACAAATCCTACACAAAATACAATAATACGGCCCAGAATTCAAATGGTCAATATATTTTTCATAGGAATCTATCGGAAGACACATTTTGATGCCATAAATACCTGTTACGATGGTCGAATTAAGTAAATCTATATGAAAAATTAAGCAAATTACGTATTTACTTTAAAAGTTCTTTGGATAATTCCTTGTAATCTGCAGATTAGGCCGCCCACATCTCTCTTTGCGTGTTTTATTAGGCGTCGTATAGTCATAACATTTTAAATGTTTCATTTTTTATACTCTCACGTTGGACCTTATTATTTCTTTTTTAGTCGTATTGTTGCCTTCTCATTGCGACTAAACCTTATATTTGTATATAATATACTAGCGGCTCCGGGACTTTAGCGTCAATACCCCATGACGAATACCTAAAATTTTCTTACGTACCTTGTCGTGACAGTTGCAAAAGCTACAAAAAAGCCAAATAGATTTAGCCGTTCTGAAGTGATGCTCGGCAATTGATTTTTATTCTAGCATCGCATCCTCTTTTGCACAATGTGTAAATACATTGCCCCTTTAACAGGACTAAAATGATTGAAATTGTTATCTACAGGCGGGCTGAAGACGCTACTAGCTCATCGCAGAATATTAACTACTTATAGTATTCTTTTTTTTTTAATTTATCGTTAATGTTCACATATAGTCTAACTTAGCTTTAACGATTTCCTTCATTCAGTCCGAGAGTATCCGTGCTTCGGAAGGCACGTTAAGCCGTTGGTCCCGGTTGTTGTCGTAAGATGGCAGTCGTTAAAACCCACCAACCCGCATTGGGCCAGCGTGGTGGGTTATGGCCCAATATCCCCACGTGCTATTGTCCAGTCCATGTGGGAGGCCCGTGCCCAGCAGTGGGACGTTTCTAGTCTGATGATAATGATGATGATGATGAATCCGAGTATCTATTCGATCGACTACCGGCGCTTCTTCTTTTGATCAGATGTTTTAATTTTTGTACACTGAATTTTTGTAAATCTCTATCATAGTCATCTGTCTCAATCAAACTACCTAGGTATCTATTGTAGGGAATTGACATAATTTGTATGGAGCTTAAGTCAAATTTTCGAGTACGAGTCGTAGGCAAAAAACAGATTACCTTTTGTGATTATTAATCTGGGCCGATAGTGTTCATAGCGGCTAGTTTCGGGGTTTCACCGTCCAGTATGTTTAGAGTAAATATTCTTAACCAGTAAACAATCTCGCAGAGCACAGCTGGTGCATACCAATTATTAACATTGTTTTTATTTCCGGTATGTGACTCCGCTAAAATCTCGTAGATAGTAGTAATATTTTCTATATTCACCTATAAATCCTACATCAACATTATTATCAAGTAAGCAACGCCACGTGCAAAGCTCTTATCACCTAACATTATTAGTAGATGTTATCGTGTGATTTACTAATAACATTAGGAGTGCATTTGGAATGAATATCGCCGCGTTCACAAGTCGTACTGAATAAATTATTATCAATACGTTTTTATATTGTTTTATTGGTACAAAAGCTGGATACCCGCCCGCGGTGTTAAGAAACATTTACATTGCGATAGTGTCGCAACGGTTGTATTTGGTGATGATTCGTAATGGATGCGTTTGGGCGGCGACGTCATAAATATCGGGAGATAGTGTGTGTTTGTATAGAAAAGTGCATTTAATATTGGATAGTTGGGAGGGGAAGACCTCAGTGAACGTATTTCGACCAGACCAGAAACGTCACCGGCGTTTACGTTAAAGGTCAGGTCAATACACGGAGGACAGAACCAGTAGGTTAGTTGGTTATACAGTATGTAAATGAACGAAAGGCAAACCTTAAAACCGGTGGATGTTAAAAACGGGTATAATACAATGAACCACTTTTTGTTTTAATCCAATCACTTTTTTTGTTTATAATTTTACTAAATGTAATAACTTAACCTCTTTCTCAGCAGTCGGTTAACGAGTTTAATAACATCCTGTGATCCAACTGATAACTGATGTCAAACTTGCACGCTATTTTACGCTCTCAGATCCTACTAATAGTTTGTAAGTATGGATGGATGTTTGTTACTCTTTCACGTAAAAACTACTGAATGGATTTAGATGAAATTTGGCATACAGATAGTTTATAACCTGGATTAACATATAGGATACTTTTTATCCCAATATTCCCACGGGAACAGGAACCACGCAGTTGAAACTGCGAGCGGCCGCTAGTCAACAATAAGTCAAGTCAAGTCAAGTATAGCCTATATACTCTCTCACTGCTGGGCAAAGGCCCAGTCTTTGAAATCTAGTCATCGGAACAAACGATTCGTATTGAAGGAGTTGCTTTTTGTACTGGTAAATACAATTTTATTAATACTAAGTTACTACTATTGTGTATTTAGAGTTAATTGCACTTCCATCTTCGGCCTTATCACTTACCGGGAAGGTTTTTTTTTTCTATTATTACTCGTCATAGTGACTGCATCCTGCCTGATGGTAAGCAGCCGATGCAGTCCAAAATAATGAGAGCGCTCCCCACCGTGGAATAAGCACGATAACGAGCGCACCCATTCATGACGGCCTGTAGAAATGCCGTTTCTCGCCCCGCTTAAAAGACCCGGGACTGTAGGAGCTGGGAAACACATGCGCCGGCAAAGAATTCCAAAGCCGAATGGTCTTACAGAGGAACGACTTGCCAAATTTTTTGGTACGAGTACTGTTAGTCTTTACAGTATGTTGGTGGTTCCTAAGACCAGCACGTGTAGTCCGGGAGAGGAAAAGAGAGGGCGGGATAAGACCTAAAAGTTCTTCAGAACACTCTCCGTAGTAATTCCGGTAGAAGACACTGAGAGAAGCAATGTCTCAACGCAGCTGGAGGTCCTCAAGAGAGGCTGTAACCTCAGCATCTCTAATAATTTAAGCGCTTCTTCGTTCTAAAATCATCAAAAACAATCTTCCGTAATTGTATCTTCATAAAAAAATGTATCAATGTAAAGCATCAACAAACTTGATATGTACCTAAAATTCTTTAGTATTTTATTTAATGTCACATGGATAGAATGACCATTGTTTGAGTTTAGCGTTAAAGAATACTGTACTATTGTTACATGGTTTTCCGTTCATTGAGTCTTTACTCTCCTGTGATATGCCATAAATATGTTATTTATATCTCGACCACTAAATACACCATTCGAACGTTTTATTGCATTCGAGGCGGAATTTATATCTGTACGATGGACTTTTAGTAATTTGATTTAGTTGAATGGGAAAATAAAGAGTAGTTTTTATATCGGAGTTTTTTACATTTCTAATGGGCTCCACGTTTATTAATGAACATTACTATTGACATAATTCCCGTTTTCGATCGAGACGATCAATATATTTATTTATATATATAAGAATACGGTGATTTACTTAAAATGGTTGCGGTCTCTTCGGTTCTGACAGTTTTTAAATTTTTGTGTATGTATAATAAATTAAGAATTCATTCTACATCATTTTTTGCACTACTTTTTACCATGACTTGGTTTGCCTTATAGTGAATGTCTAAGAGAATTATGTAAGTCCGTCTATTTGTTTATCTTTGCAATAAGAAAGAGGTAGAAATAAATAATGAGTTGAAATAATAAATGAAAATTCACATTGAAAGTAAATGGTTGAATTAAAATGTCAATAAAGTAAACTTAAGGCACTCCCTCAATTTGATCCTTTGCCTGTAATGTAATGTGTGTTCAGATTCGAGCATTACATTAGTGAGTGAGGAGAACCTTACGAGAGAGGATTACATTTGACCTGTAACGAAATGTTACAGTTTGTAAAGTAATGTTTAATTCGAATCTTGGGTTGTTACTTACAGGCTATGCTCCCGGTGAGGTAGCGCCACAGACCATAGGTTATGTGGTCTGTGGGTAGGCGCCTTTACAATGAAACACTTTAATTTTTTATACTAAAATATTGTAAACAAACATTTAGACGGGAATTTGCGCTAACTACTTATTAAAGTCATACTACGCATACTTTTTTATACCCGACGTTTCGACCGAGTGGCACCGGTTGTGGCCACGGGCGGACTACAGTCGCGATGTGCCTTATAAAATGTGATATACATTCGTAATATTTAATTATTTGCGTTAGAAAAACGGTCAAATAAACTCAGAGGTAACGAAACGTAGAAATTGTATATAATATATTATTATTATATACAATGTAATTAAAAAGAAACAAAGACTGTCATATTTCAATAAACAAAAGCATATTTTGAGGCCTACTGTATTCTTCCACTAACCTATTTGGCTGTCGTCAGAATTGGCTGCCACTGGACATACAAAATTCAAAAGCATGCAAAGTGGTGCTTGTCCAGTGCCTATTTCGCTTATGGTGCGAATGCAAATAAAGAATGCGATAAAGATACTTTAAAGTCAAATGTTAAGCACTCTTTCAAATAAAAAGGCGGCGAGTGACGCTCTGTAACTAATCATATAGTTTTAAACGTCCCACTGCTAACTGGGAACAAATTCGAATGTTTATAATAACATAAACAAATTATTCACATCTTTGTGAAAATATTTATAGAGCTACCACACGTTAGCGGTACATTAGGTAATAGAATACTATCGACCCGTCTCTTTCCTTGGGTGTCGTAAAGGGCGACTAACGGACTTTAGACTGCAGAGCGGCGATGAGCTCACCACCTATCAAGCTGAGCATATGTGCAGTTGTAATTTGGTGAAACGTGGACTATGGCAGAAGACTGCTCCTGCGGTCCTCATTGTCTAGTCTCTGACTAACCCCAAATGATATAGTTTTGAGTATACTTCGGGCAAAGTGAAAATCCGAGTTTTTCTGTATTTTGAAAATATCACACTCGGGTTTTCACTGTATCTTAAAAGAGATTCACGAGTTGGTGGGTTAAACGACTACCATCTACAACCATCTACAACATCCGGGACCAACAGATAAACCTCCCGTGTCTTCTGAAGCACGGAGGATCTCATGGACGATTTCTCTTTTTTCTTAAACAAAATTTACGTTGGTTAAGCGGTTATAGTAAATTGTGCCCTTTTGTAAAATTAAACCCCATTTTAAGCTACCTAGTGATTGACTACACATGCAAGATACGCCACTTACGAAACCGGTATGAGGGTAGTAAAGAAGGAAGAAGAAAGAAAGAATATTTATTATAATAAGCTGAGACGACGCACATACAGGTATTTGAGTGACCCGCCCAGGCAAAACTATTTTTTTAGTTTTTAATATTGTAAGAGTTTATTTTCAATAATTTTGGAACTGTTTTCTTGTTTAGGATGCAAACCTTTTTGTGTACAAACCTTTGTTGTTTTTTCGTGTGGGCGATATATACGTATAATTTATCTAATCTAATAAACAGCACGGCCATTTACTGCTTTTCATTTTCATTTCATTACACTTTCTGCTTCATCTAAAAACATTATTTTGTAATTCACAATAGGGTTATACCTACCATTACCTTTATACCTACCACAATGCATGTGGGTCCATCATCTTGCATCATGCAATACAGGTTTTGTTTTTTTTCTTACGTAAAAGACGTAGTTTAGTTAAGTTCAATACTTTCTGTTTCCTAGCAGATTTAACAAAAATTGCTATGAAATATTTGAACATCGATAATACGAAAGAACATGAATCATAATTATTGAAATCAATGCAAGCGACTGAGATTGCAGTGAGTTCCGTCACATATTGGGGTGTTGAGAAATGAGGAGGCTGATAGATTAGCGAAAGTTGGTGTAACTGAAGGAGAACCATTACAAGTTATACCAAGCTATGAAAATAAATTTCACGAATAAGTACAAAAATATATGTCAAAAACACTGGAAGACATATTTTGACGAAAGATCAATATCAACGGGTACGGGTTTAGCACAAGGTCATGCAATCGGAGCCTCCTCGGATTCCTTGGATTAGTAAGGTTAGCTTAAGTAAGAACTTTATAGTAACTGCTCACTGACTTCGATCTGGACATGTTCCACTAAATAGATTTGGACATCTCATAAAAAAGTTAGTTCCACAATTGTACAGTGTGTGGAAAAATTGAAGATGCCCATCATTTATTGCTGGAATATGTTCTAAATCAAGCGCTGAGAGAATGCTTAGTCGCGAACTTGAAAATTAACAGAGTTAGCTCCCCCAATTGTAAAGTGTTTCGAAAAATTGAAAGAGCCCATCATTTATTGGTGGAACGTGTCCTAAATCAAGCGCTGCGAGAATGCTTAGTTGCGAACCTGAAAGTCAACAGACTTGATATTGGAGTATTTCAAAGTGTACTAACTGACCCCACGTCCAGGGAAACGACGCTGATTTACTGATTCGCGGCGCAGGGTCTTAAAATTCGGCAAGATAATAATCAATAAATTTTAAATGTTGTCGTACAATTGCGCTGACATTTTATTATTATACAAAAGCCCTTAAAAAATAAAGAGAAATAAAAATCTCGATGCAATTGATGAGCTTAATCACTTCGCTTGCCAAATCTCGGCGGCGGTATTTCTGGACCGTACGAATGAGGGATCTTCAAGAAACCAGCCTTTACGCGTCTGCGATTCCTCTGGTCTTGCCATGGGTGGCCATGGGCGGCGGTGATTACTTTTCCATCAAGGTGACCCGCTTGCTCGTTTGCCTCCTTCTGCTATAAAAAAATGCGAGTTGCTGATCACATATCCGAAGCGTGCATCAAAACATCTGAAACACACTTTGCACGACCTGGGAATGGAATACCGGATCTCCGGTTATCGGTCCGAGCTCGTAGCCACTCGGCCACCGAGATGTTGGTGTTGTGACTACTCTTACGTGATATGAATAAATTTCATCGTTTATAATATTGTAAGATTTTATCCTCCAAAGCTCACAAAAAGGGGGGCTAACAGAAACTTTTATTAAAATAGCTTGCCCTATTTTTGCGGGATGCAAGGACGGGGCAGGATAAGCTTGCGCCAAACCGGTTATTCAATGAAGTTGTAACGCTCATTGCTACGGTATTGTTAACATTTTAATTGGCATTACCGCGGATTACCATAGAGCAGGGGTCACAGCGCCGGCTACACCCTAAATTAGAAAACATGGCGACTGGTTTTAGATGGAAATGGAGATGTTAGCAGTTGCGTTACGACTAGTTGAAAATGTTTGAGAGTTTACCAAACATGTTTTCTTAATTGGAATGCGTTCGTTGCGTTCGGATATGTCAAATGGTGATGTACCTTTCAAATGAAATCTCTCCAATTAAAAACTCCATTATTGAAATCAAGTATTCGTTTCAACTAATAGGCTTGGCTATATGGCTTAAGAGGAAACACTACGTCGACGTGGCATGCAAAATTCTCATACAAAACACAGAAAAACGACGTTTCGTAGTGCCCTATTTCCTCCTTTAAAATTTGACCAATTTTTATTACTTTTTTAGCATCGGTTAAAGAAAGAGATTTTCTATGTCTGTATGTTTAAATATTTTTTTAAACCTGCCACTTAATGTTTTTTAAAGACGCCGTAAAACGGAGTGATTTCGCTAAATTTTGAAGGCTCCTGGTTATTAAATGACTTAATGCAAAAAAATCAAACATACAGACATAGAAAATCTCTTGCTTTAACCGGTGCTGAAAAAGTAATAAAAATTGGTCCAGTTCTGAAGGATGAAACAGGGGACTACGAAACGTCGTTTTTCTGTGTTTTGTATGAGATTTTTACATGCTACTTCGACGTAGTGTTTCCTCTTAAACACCACGCTAGCACAATCCGAGTTGGTCATCACAAACACGAGCTATGTATGGCCACTCTGCCACCAAGTTGTTCGCGTGTTAATACACAAAAAAAAGTGTTTCATTCTAAGGGATTTTAATCTAAGTCTCTTCCCATGAGATGTTGTGTGCTGTGCCCAGCAGTGGGACGTTTATAGCCTGACGATGAAATCAAGAATCTATGGTTATTTAAAAATAAGATTATCTTACGACACTGATGTGTAATCTTCGTCTGGTTAGCTTCCAGTAACTTACAGTTTGTCGCCATAACAACTATGTTTTTAGTACAATTGAAATACGATATAAGAAGCCAGTAGGCCTCGAGTGTTAAGCGGAAATGGAGACCAGGCTCTAGGACATCAGTCGCTCTTACCTTGCTTGCCCACAAAGTGCCTGTTCACGCCTCGTTTGAAGGACCCCATATTTTACGCATTTATAGAATTGTCCTTCTCTATACTAGTGCAAAGATGAAGACAAAGCGACTACCCCCTTTATCTTATTTATTTATTAAAATTTACAAAGCTACTTAATTTTAATCTATACAACGAAGCAGTGTCATAAAATCAATATTGGTTTATCTACACATATCTCTAAAATGGAAGTTATTTTTTTATAATTTCTTACAACTATGTTAGTAGCATTATTAGATTGGATTGTTAGAATAAGCCAGTGCCACAATGGCTGAGGATTTCGTTTACGAACTTGTCCATCTTACAGTTAAAGTTGAAACTACAAGCAACAAAAAAGCAATATGCAACATAGAAAGTTGCTTTTTAAAAAAAAAATCTTTGGCCCATGCGCCCTTGCACTTTCGTACGAATAATAATATAAGATTTGCACGTTTTCGACAACCGCCATAAAAGATAAATTGTTTTCATACAAACTGCGCTACACAAAGCGGTGTGCATTAATCAAAGGGCTCACTCCCCTTGCGGTGACAGCAATCGATAGTGGCTCGGAAATAAAACCAGTATCACTTCCTATTGCACCCTTCGCTTTCGACACCTGAGGGCTTGATAGGGCACGGGTTGTGACGTCAGTCGCTATTGTATCTCAACCTCTTTCCGATGTAGCGTTTACTGTTGACTTTTGCATCTGGCCGTACTGATACGATGAGATAATGACTTTCTTTTCCAATGTTAGAAAGGAGGTCGGTGGTGTAGTCGTCTTTTTAACGATTGTAAATGTTAAGCTACTTTTGGCGCAATAGATACTTCGATGGGTGATCGATTTTATCTTCATTTTATGGTTCCATTGGCATGGTCAAGCCGTTGGTTACGGTTGCTCTGAAAGCTTGCAGTCATGCCAAATTAATATTTTCAGTTGTTTTTTTTAAATTGATACTCAAGATCTTTCTTGCAGTTAATCACTCGATACTATCAATAACGATGGTGAAAGTTTATTACTTACTTAATATCTAGCCTCTCTATGAGTAGAGCTGCCTAGTAGCGGCTCATTGAATATTACCAATCCCTTGGGTGTCGTAGGCGACTAACAGACTAAAGACTACACACATCCAACAGCATAGAGCAGCGATAGGCTCCTATCACGTTGAGGACATGAGCAGTTATTAATGGCGAAACGTGGACTGCCACAATCCACTTCTGCCCGCGACTCCACCACAACTTTTGCGGTCCTCATTGCCTATATAGTCTCTAATTAACCATTTGGGGATAATAGTCGTGAGCGTATATATCCCGACTATTATCCCCGAAGGGTTAGTCAGAGACTAGGCAATGAGCAAAAGCAGTCCTCTACCATAGTCCACTTTTCACCAAATAGCGACTGCACATGCGCTCAGCGTGACAGGTGGTGAGCCCATCGTAGTTCCATGTTGTTGGAAGTATGTGCAGTCTTTAGTCTGTTAGTCGCCTTTTACGACACCCAAAGGAAGAGAGGGGGTGGTAGTATTCTTTCCAAGCTACGCGACATGGTTTACGGTATCTAAGTGTATAAAAGAATATAATAGAAATATAGTGACTTACTCAGTATCTACCTCTTTCTTCTGTGGTATCTACCCTCTGTATGAATAGTGCGTGGCCGAACCTGAGACTTTTTACAAAAGCTCAATCCACATCTGAAACAGCCGCTTTTTTAAAGTTTCTATCACTTACTGTTTTATCTTGTTATTGGGACAGATAAAAATTCAAAGGGTGGTGTTACGCCGCTGTTATGTAGATAAATTACGACCATTGCGGTCCATACCAACGTGGTCAACATATGCAGATATGAAATTTAATTAACATGTAACTGATACGTAAATATTGCATTATGTAAAACAAGTCATAACATGATAACTGATAAATAGTTCCGATATAAATTCTTTGCATAAGGAGGTGTACTAAATAATAATTAATTAAAAAACTGATAGCATCAACTAGATGTTATGCTAGCCTAAGGGAAGTGAGAAAAGGTTGTATGTGTTTTCAAGATGATAATAAGTTTAATTTATGGCTTCTCGGTAAATGCCTTTGGTAAATTTCAAGTAGTATTTGTATACCCAAACATAAAATTGTACTGAGAATTGAATTAAAAATGAAGTCTCATCTCACGGTCACGACACGTATTGTTACAAAAAGAACTCTGTGTTAAATGAACAGTTACAGTGAATCAAAAAAAAAAAGCGAAAAATGATACTGAATGACAAATTAAGTGTTATTTTCTAACTCAGGAATCCTCTCTCTTCGCAACTCCGTAATGTAGGTAATCTCAATTATCGATAAATGTTTTTAATAAAAAAATAATAAAACTGCCATCGAATTCACGGTTTGTGGAGCAGATGATATCTACAAGCAAACTAATGCTTACCCAGTTTATAAACTTTTATCTAACTATTTTGGAAAAAAATAATAACCTATAATTTCTTGTAAAGTGGCAAAATGTCAATGTCACTTGTTACCTTCAATACATACTTAAACATATAATCACGACTATTATCCCCGAAGGGTTAGTCAGAGACTAGGCAACGAGGACCGCAAAAGCAGTCCTCTACCATAGTCCACACTTTATCATATAGCGACTGCACATGTGCTCAGCGTGACAGGTGGTGAGCCCATCGCCGCTCTATGCTGTTGGATGTATGTGCAGTCTTTAGTCCGTTAGTCGCCTTTTACGACACCCAAGGGAAGAGAGGGGGAGGTAGTATTCTTCACCGCTACGCCACACGGTTACCAACCTTATCCACAAAATGAATAAAATAAATTATCAATAGCAATAAATATTTATATTTTACTCCGCACGCGATGTTACCCCATAAGCACCAAAGCGCAAAGGACCGTACGGACGAATCGCTAATATTATAACAAATAATCGATTTGTCGTGCGCCGGCGCCGGTGTGATTGATAGGCTGCGCGCGCTCGACCCCTTCGCCCGCCGCATTTGGGGCGTGAAGGGTGAATGAATAAATTAATAGCCGCTTTGCTGCGCAGTCGCAGCTGTCACGGCGATTCTCCAAATCGTAATCCGCGAACGCCCGGGCGTTTGGCACCTAACGATTGTTTTGTTTGATGTTTTGTCCCCGGTATCGCTAAAAAATTAAGCTGTTATAAAATGATAAGCTGTGTTTTGTGCTTCTTGGAAGATAATGCCGCTTAAAAATAATTGTGAAGGAGATGTTGAATAATTTTTATTTGCACTCGTAACGGTTATTGTCTCACTGAATTACCATTACTAAAAATGTTGCTGTTAGAAAAAAAAATACATTGTTTTTAGTGAGGATTATTCGTTTTTGGAGGGTAGAGCCGTTTAAAAACAACTGTGATGGAGATGTTAAAGTATGTTTATGCGATATCTGAGATATCTGCGATACCTATATAAGTACTTAACTGCTTCAATTGTAAGAGATATATTTATAAAGTTCGATTGAATGAAAACATTCATGAGTTTCCACTACCACTCCTGTACTGTATTATTTTTTATTTTATTTTATTTATTCGGTTAGCCAGTACTTATACATTGATTCTTTCTTTTCAATAATACTTTCTTAATATAACGACTAAATGCTACAAGTACTTAAAGGCTAACACAACATGCAACATATATAAATTTATAAAAACACTTGGGATCTTATAACTAAATCAAATTAAATTAGACACGAAGCTGTTCAGGCTCATGGTTCAGGTGTGT
Source organism: Scoparia ambigualis (assembly GCA_963921215.1). Classification (NCBI taxonomy): domain Eukaryota; kingdom Metazoa; phylum Arthropoda; class Insecta; order Lepidoptera; family Crambidae; genus Scoparia; species Scoparia ambigualis. Next base: position 21,494,304 of record OY992522.1, on the reverse strand, counting down.
CATTGTGCAAGTCAATAGCGTCATATTACTGTATCTACAAAGGAACTTCTTATAAATTCTGCTCTTTCCTTTTAATTATGTGATGTTAAAATGATGTCGTCAATATCTAATATTTGTACCAGGAACGTTTTCGAGGCAGCATTTATGTGAATGTAACAATAGCTTTGTAATTATCAACATTTTAGGATTATTAGAAGGAATAGTTTTAAAGCGTCTAGTAAAAATCACCAGGTCCGTAATTAGTACCTATGAAGTGCAAGTGCTCAAATGACGCTAGGCCATAAAAAGGCGGGTAGTACCGAGTTGCAGTTGCGCCGTAAAAAGCGGCCGATTTTGGCGCAAGAGTCGGCCGTAAATAATACAGCGAACGATTCTTATCGGAGATCTGTTGGTTTAAGTGGCCTTCTCAGCGGCCGTATCGGATTTCTGTTTATTGCTGCTACCGAGCAGAAGCACCGAGTGAGATGTCCGATCAGATCCAGCTGATAAGGTTCATTATCAAACTAGTTAGCGTGGCACGTTTCTCTTGCGGTTTTCTAGTACTCTATGCTTGGTTTCGATGTTTTTTTAACGTTTTGGACGCGATATCTGTGATTAACATTAATTCTGAAAATATAAGTTTTGGTATGTAACTACATGTATGTACATATGTATGCGGTGTAACGGAAGACAGTCCGATATCGACCGGTATTATGTAAACACGCGCTAACTATAATAAATTAATTTTTTATAGTTAGCGGTATACATACAGTACCCGTCTGTGAAATATGAAATACTCTTTTTTTCGGTATTGTTTTAGTAAGATATAAAATGTAGATTTAGTAAAATTCATGATAGTAATTATTATTTTGTTCACTGTTATTTAATTATGTAAAGTCATTATGTCATTAACCAATTGATCCACTTTTAAATAACTTTTAATAATTTTTTCATGAGTAAGTATTTTTTTTAAAGTACTTAAAATTTGTTTTAATACCTACGTTGCCACAGTTTCTGCCGAACTTTGTTATACAATGTTAAACAAAAAACGAGCTACCTGTTTAAATCTAATGAGATTTTAGGATACAGTAAAGCAATTCGCAAAAAAATATATTTTTTAAATTTTTTTATTCATACGATATTTGAGTGAAATTGATATTGGATTATACTCATATTGTTTTTGTAAAGCGTGATCTTTACTTGTTATTTCGCAACAATTTCACACTCAAACAATTGTAGAAGCTCTAAAGTAGCCAGACAAAGTAATGGGCAAAGAACAGCGGGTCCCGGCCAATTGTCCCACATCGAGCTTACTCATGCTAACAAGGACGTTCAATGCAATACAACTTCATTCATGAGCCCGTCTTTGTTGAATCTGACTTTAATGGACATAAAAGTAAGTGCATGAAGGAAGAGATTTCTGCTTTCACAGTTTGTTTTTTGTGTAGTATCCGTCTTGGGTGAACTGACATCTAAGACAGGAAAGTCCATAGTTAAAGTACCAACAAATACTGCTGCACTAACAAATTTCCTCTAAAATGTGGAATCTAGAGAATCTGGCGATTTCAAAAAGAAAGAGGTCCTGAAAAAATCTTGCTCTTGCTAACAAGGACGTCCATTGCAATACAACTACATTCATGAGCCGTCTTTGAAGTCTATGAAGGAAGAGATTTCTGCTTTCACATTTTGTTTTTTGTGTAGTAGGTATCCGTTTTGGGTGAACCGACATCAGAGATAGGAAATTCTATAGTTAAAGCACCAACAAATACTGCTGCACTAGTAAATTTCCTCTAAAATCTGGAGTACCTAGTTTACATTGTGGTGTGATAAGTTTGGCTATTTCAAAAAGAAAAAGGTCCTGAAAATATCTTGCTCTTGCTAACAAAGATGTCCAATGCAATAGATTTTCATTCATGATCCCGTCTTTGTTGATTCTGACTTTAATGGACATAAAAGTAGTAAGTACATGGAGGAAAAGATATCTGCTTTCACAGTTTTTTTGGTACTTAGTATCCGTTTTGCGTGAACCGACATCTGAGACAGGAAAGAAACCAACAAATACGGCTGCACTAATAATTTTCCTCTTTTCCAAAATTATAAGCCCGTCTTTGTTATATCTGACTTTAATAGATATAAAAGTAAGTGCATGAGTGAAGAGATTTCTGCTTTTACGGTTTCTTTTCTGGGTAGTAGCCGCATTGGGCAAACCGACATTTAAAACAGGAAAGTTTATAGTTATAGTAACAAGAAAATGCTGGTGCACTTATAAATTTCCATTTGCCCAAAATGATGATATATGGAGTACCTACATAGTTTACGTTGCAGTATGATGTGGTTGACGTTTACAGAACTTCAACTTCCAATGCAATACAACTTCATTCAGTGACCGTCTTTGTTGAATCTGGCTTTGATGGTAAATGCATTCAAGAAATAAAGTATTTTTCTGTTGTATTTTTTTAGTTGTTGTTGGGAGTTGTATTGTTATTTTTATGTCAGCGATTAGGGAGTACTTGCAAAATGCTTTGAGCGTCTTTTTTTTTCATGGATTATATCTGATAACTTTTTAGTGCGAAAATAAACTTAAAATGATTCTCTGTTAAGTATTACGTACGTATTTAATTTATCATGCTTTGAAAAAGCATATCTTCTATTATGTTAAGTCTAACCCCAAAATATAAACGTAATACAATATAAATACTAAATAATACAAGGTCAAGAGAGTTTATTTTAAAACGACTTCTGGCACTCGAAGAAATAAATCAAATACTTGTGTTATTTATTCAAAATGCACTAATACGAAAGTTTTTATCCGTATGGTGTAAGGGTTCGAGTTTATTCTAAGCAAAAGTTTATTTATGCAATGGCATTCTATCTTAGATCAGTCCAGCTCAATCGAGTATAGGTTTATTAAATAAAATCTTTCTATAATTTAAATCGCCAAAAGCTATGGGAAACCCCGAAATAGCTGTCAATGAAATCAAATATTAACATTGTCTTGTGATGTGTCTGTTAGTAGTCTACACGTGTCTAGAACCATAAGTAAAATAAACATTTATTTTTGTAAAGAGAACATTAAATATTATAGTAGTGTGACTTTTAAATAGCTTTGTTTGAATGCAAAACTGTGTTGGTTTATTCTACATATCTCGGCGCCTAATCGTAGCAGTTTGTTCCTATGTAGGTACTGTTATGTTTTTAAATTAATAGTTGCAGAATTACCATTATTTATCTTTGTATTAATCGTTACAATCAAGCAAGTCAAACTTATAGTTAAGAAGAATCATTATTTCATAATTTTAAGAATATAATGATAGATAAATAAACAGACAGATATCATGCTTGCTTCTTGCGTCATGATTATTTGTTATGTTTTTCCTAAAACGCATACCCCATCGACGTATTTTAATAAAGCCAAGTACTTTTAATTTCTTATCATCTCTAACAAAGCTTACATTACATCGGACAACTTCTACCGATCGTTCTATCACAATTCGCGTCACATAATCCGTTTTCGATATTGCAACTCGCAAAGTAGGCCACAGGACAACGTTGTAGTCTCGTAGGCTACAGTTGTAGCGGATGGCGATGGCGGCGTGCCTCTCCTGGTACTTCCTGGCGTCACTGTTCCGATACCGCTGCGCGTAACTGGGTTACGGGGAACTTCTGCGTGTTTCTGATGTCCTGGTAAAGATGTGAGATAGGTAGGGGTTCGTTGTTCGAGTCCTAGGCGGTCTTTTATTTAAAACACATATACGTAATATGTGGTAAATATATTTTATTGAAATTTAGTAGTACTTGTTTAGTAGTGTTAAAGTGTTAGCGTAAACATTAAAAAAATAGTAAATATTTGTTTATTTTGATGTAAGCATAATTTTTATTTTTTCTGAAAGGAGCAAGCAACTATGGACTTTATTCCACAGAATTAGAATTAGGTATTTTTTATTTTCTTGCACTGATTCTTTTCCACAGATAAATAAGATGTCCTGAATGGTAAGTAAAAAAATATTCAGGACGAATCAAAAGATCAATAAGTTGCCGTGAATAAAAATATTCTGATTTTAATTTTAATTCTAAAAAGCTTCTAAGACTGAGCTTACTTACTAAAAAGGTATTTTAGGTAGGTTATTTTGCGTTAATAACGCTCAAATATATTCTATTTGGGCCACCCATCCATTGACCCGTCATTATGTAAGTTGCTTAACTTGCTAGATCGCAACCCCAACGCGGAAACCGCTGCGATTTTAAAAGAGGAAAGCAAATTATAAAACCGACAATGTAAATTAATAAAGAAATATTGCCTAGAATATTGGTTTAAAGATTAGTATATAAATTCATAAATTGGGAGAAGAGTTGTAATGAAACCGAAATAAATAATCTGCTTTTCTATGAAATTAAAATAGTTTTTATGTGCCTTAGCTACTACTAATTTTAAAGAAAGAAAAAACAAAAACATTTAAACATTTCATTAGAAAAACATTACGTATTTCAAATATGAGATTTGTATAGTAACAATAGAATCGCTCAATTATTTAATTTTGTACTTAGTCATTTATGCGCACTGTGGCTTGCGGTCAAGTGATGCCTTATTATTATTAGTAGTTTTAATTCTAACTTAATGCCAAATATGACTTTGTTCGCGTAAGTTTGTTTGTAAACTCGGTATGAGGTAAAATGTTTATGAATGATCCTAATTCCAACGGATAAAATAGTTTTTGGAATTACTGATACTCTACTAATGTTTATACTTAATTGAAATATTTGGAAGGAAATGAAAGGAAGGCCGTAAGGAAGTTCCAAATATTTTAATCATAATCATTTTTAAAGAGAAAAAGTCCCTTGTGTTCTTAGAAACATATTAAATTACTAATAATAAACATAATCACGAAAAGTTTTGATCTTCGGTCCTCTTTACTTCCTTTTTTGCTTTATATTCATTTCGGTTTGTCATTGCAAGCAATAGGAACGTAATCAACACTTACCCTTAACTTTACCTTCATAAAAAAATACATTTGAATACGGGCAATTCTATGTAATGACAACGCACTTCCTATCACACATTTGAATATTTGCAACAACATTGTTACGAAAGGGCACAATACTATGATGGTGCAAAAAATGTGTCAATATGTCTCGGTCCATTTGCCACCCCTGAGTTTGTCGCGTCGCAATCCTGCAAAAAAAAAATTAGACAGAACTGAAACCCAGTTATTTTTAATCATTACACTAATATTACAAGAATTTAGGAGATCCCAAGAAATTTTATTCATATTAGTGTTAAATAGCCTGAATTAAGTGTTCCTGGATGCGTCACTCGTCGGTCGATCTGTCGGGCGACCGGTCGGGGCGAAAGTCGGCTTCGGCCACACAGTTGGACCGCCGCGGTACCACGCCACAGTCTCATCTAAGCCGCAGCTATGCGCACATCCTCCCCATCATAGCCGAAATACCATTCGCACTTGATCGGGGGCGCCACGCGTTTACGGCGCGAAACGAAACGAAATCGAACCGAGCGGATTCTAGTTTTGAAATTAGAAATTAGATTAAAAACTTTTTCCGAAACTGTCAGAAAAGTTGCAGTTGGCGGGCAAACGGTAAAGTTGTGTTGTGCAAAGTGCGTTAAGATTAGACGTTGAGAGCTTGCTGAGATTTTCTTTTACATTTTGTGTGCTGTATCGTTGTGCCGACAGATTCTATTGGTGTGAAGTGTATTTGTTTTTTTTTATCATTTTGTGCCCTATTTTTATTTGGATTATTTTGCTCCGGAAATTTTGGTTGGTTATACTTTTTTCTTTTTTTTCCCTACAGTTATTTACTTTCTTTTATGTTTAGTTAATAAACTTTTTGACGTTTGTAGTGTTTAAAAAACGGCAATGTAGAATGTGACAAGGAAAATTTCAAAAGAAAAGCGTCCGTAGCGGTAACGGCGGCGGTTAAAAGCGTCGCGCTGCATTCGCTAATATGAAGTTCCTACTTTCCTCATTAGATTTTATCTGTGCTTATGTTTTTAATGAATAGAAATGATAATATGTAACATTAGCAATATTTTTAGCATTGAGCAAAAAATAATAAATAAGATTTGTGAAACTTTGCTCAAATAAGTTTAAAAAGAAATGCAATGAGTTTAGTAAAAAGTTTTAATTTCAGTTTTTTTTCTTTATCCCACTTTTAGTTATTAACCTGCATTTGCCAGTATTTTTATAAGATTTGAGCTCGATCAATTTTATTGCAGTGGCTAAATGCGATCGTAATTATTATGAGCGAGCCGCGATACCGAGTAGCTACCAATTTTGTTATTATTTGTAATAGTTGTGTTTCCAGTTGTTATATTCAGATTTTGATATGCAAATTGGAAAGAAGTCATCAATTAAAATAGTAAAATGAAAAAAAAATGAAAATACTTAACTAAATTTTAAGTTAAATAGGTAATTCTAGTTGCTATTGTGAAACTCATCACGTTAGATAGGTGACCAAATAAAAAAAATAAGTACCTGATTCTCCATGCTTCAGAATGCAGGTTTTTTTTCTTTATTTATTTAATGCAGGCCATTTGCCCCGGTTATAATCGCAATATGGCTGTCGTTATAGAAAGGTCCAAATCCCACCACGGTAAAGTTAGCGAGTTGGAATTAATACCATGGGACAATGGTACCGTGGACATAGGTATTATAACTACTTTGGTATTATTACCATAATATAATAAGTTGGTATTAATTAAAACCCACCACGTGGTGGGTTTTAGACCTTCCTTCCTATGAGCAATCCGATTCCTATAAACTCGATTCTGCAAAGTCTATCGTAGAGTCTGTGAGTCTCAGATGCCTGAACATGCCAAATGGACTATGGGGGAAAATATAGTTAGTAAGCTGTAGTTCATGCGAACACTATCACATTGAAATGAAACACTTTATGCGGATTGACTTGCATTTAATTTGTATATTTTATCCTCATGTTTTATAACCCTTTAAGAGATTAAAAATGGGGAAAATGTTAAGAGTAAGGCCATTGATTCAGTATTGATTTGTGGATGTTAACACCTAGTTGTACAGTCAGCGTCAGTAGCTTAGCACGTTAGTACCATGTCACAGCAACTCGCTGGAAACAATTGTGCCCGTGCTACCATTATTTATAAACGTAGTTGGTAAGACAAAGCCCTGTACAGATGGAATAACCTTCCAGCACGTCTTCCCTTCCTCCTATGATATGGGGTCCTTCAAAAGAGGCGTGAATAGGCAATTTGTGAGCCGGCAGGGTGAGGGCGACTGATGTTGCAACAGTTGTCTTCGTGCTTGGACTCCATTATCATTTGATATCAGGTGGAGAGAAGTCATTTGTCGAACTGATTATAAAAAAAAAGTGTTAAGCTACTTCTGAGGCAGACCGTACGTAACATACATACATACCGAAGGATTAGTCAGAAACTAGGCAATGAGGGCCGCAAAAGCAGACCTCTACCATAGTCCTCTTTTCACCAAATAGCGACTGCACATGTGCTCATCGTGACAGGAGGTTAGCCCATGCCGTTCTAAGTTGTTGGAAGTATGTGCAGTATTTAGTCCGTTAGTCGCCTTTTACGACACCCAACGGAAGAGAGGGGGTGGTAGTATTCTTTCACCGCTATGCAACATGGTTACCGTACGTAACATGGTCTTTGATTTTGATTATTATACATTTTAGCTAGGTACCTAGTCTTGGTTCTGTATGCCACTTTTTATATTTCACTTTATTGTCTCAAAATTCAGTGACAAGTTTCTTTGGAAAGTTATTAAATCCATTTTTATATGAAAATGAAAAAGTAAAAATAATTAGCAAATAGGCACTAAATAACTCAATAGCTACCACAATATAAAACTTCTGTTCTGTGGTAGCTACAGACTTGGTAGTATTGTCATTCTGACGTGATGATGAAGAACTGTTTATTTTCATTTAATCTTAACTATAGTTATTCTAATTTTACTCTACGTGTATATTCTCTCTCACCATCAAGAGACGAGGAGTGATTGATTTCTAATAGCAAAATGTTTACTCGTACGGGCAAGAAAATTGATATTTTTCATAGGAGACAAATTATGGTGCATCGGACGAGAATTTCCTAGCTCATTCATTGATTGATTACGTTTAAAACGTCGTGATAAGTGTTTTGTTTTTATTTATATTTGTTTTAATAAATAAAAATAAATGTTTTTGATATTCCCGCGTTACAGGAACTTTAGTGAAATAAATGAAATGGTAATTTATGTGTAACCCGGTCGCGTAGCTGTCAAAGAATACTACCTCCCCCCTCTCTTCCCTTGGGTGTCGTAAAAGGCGACTAACGGAACCCCTCAAAGCCCAAGCGGTCTCATGCGACCGCACCTACAAAAACACACTTGACTTTGTACCGTGTTTTCATAGACTTACAGACTACTTTAGTATAAACAAGTTTGGTTATTTCGGTTCTGTGGTACATCTTATGTATTGTTATCGCAAAATATCGCATAGTCTATGCTCGATTCTGTCAAATTTGACGTTGACAGTTGCGCCAAAAAAAGTGTCAATAAAAATCCAAGACTGAGGGGCATACATCGAACAACATAGAGCGGCGATGGGCTCACCACCTGGCACGGTGAGCACATGTGCAGTTGTAACTTAGTGAAACGTGGACTATGGCAGTGGACTGCTTCTGCGGTCCTCATTGCTTAGTCTCTTACTAACCCTTTAGGGATAATAGTCATGAATCTATGTATGTATGTATATATATGTATGTATGTATGTATGTATGTATGTATGTAATTTATGTTATAAGTATTTTACACCGGGAAACTTAGTATCGGTATTGTTGTAGGTGTGTCGTCGGTACTAAAGGAGAATAACCAAACCAGCCTATTCGATATCTATTTCGTCATTCATCATTCACATATCAAAAGTGTTCTCTTAAGTTATAATGATAACTGTTAAAAAAGGTTTTATATAGAACGCCGCGTTATGAGTCAAGTGATAAATAAATGCTGAACTGAACTGATAGTCATACGATAACAGTTGTCATAACCTCAAAATACCTAAAAAGTCTTAAGTTAAAAAAACTCCCGCATGATATTGTAATGTGATTTTTTCTTCATAATTCAGAGCACTATTTATTTCATTAAAGCGCTGTGTTACGCTAGCAAGCTAAAGAACTAGCCTAACTCCCATAGTAAAAATGTCATTCTCCTTTAGTTATTAAATAATATATATTAGTGAATAATAATATGATAGATATACTCGTATCAACTTAATAAGATCAGTGTTAGTTTTATTAAAGGAAACAATAGGAAGGTGCTTACATCCATTGCCAATGTTTGCCAATAAAGACAGGAGCTAATTGAAAGAAGTGATAATTTAAAACGTCTTCATTGATGGATAATATAATCTGGCAAGATTATAAATCCTTACATTTATTTATTTAGACTTTATTGCGTACAGTATAGAAAATGGCGGACTTTATGCCATAAGGCATTCTCTACCAGTGAAGATATACAGAAATTTTATAGGCGGTGACTTCTAGAACTACTTGATTATTCGAAACATAATGAAAATTTTATTAACTGTATGAGGAGTTTAAAGGCGTAGCAGCTAACGTATTCTTGTTGAGATCATGCAAGAGCAGCGATTTTTTAAAGCTACGAGTGCTTTACATCGGTGACCAAATAGATTGATCAAATTAGTTGGAGACTAAAAATACTAAAATCGGTTAAATATAGCTAAGTATAAGTCTTAAGCTCCTCTGTGGTTTAGTGTTCTATCAACTAGTTTGATTCCTAGCGGTGATACATCTTTAAGTTTGTTTGGCGGGCTTCTTATGAAAATCGTCACTAAGAAATAAACCTTACTCACTCACTAACTATAAATTTAAGCTTATATTGTAAGATAGTCAGATTCTCGTTAAGTAATGATACAGGATGAAGGTCCCTTTTATCTTTCGGCCTTATCTTTATATGCTATAATGTGGAAATAAGGTTTTCCCGTTGTGCATCCTTTACGCAACAAAACGTTCCAGATTTGAATTGCTACGAAATATTTGCGTACGTCATATGTTTTAGTTAATTTAATAATTATAAATAACTGTTTTCCAAACTTAAGCTTTACCTTTGTATTTGAAAACCTCGTACCTGTCTATCAGACCTTTGAATATTTGCGATAAAAATGTAACATGCAGCGGGAAAACGGCTTTAGTGCAATTGGTGCCAACGCACATCCTTTGCATCCTTCATTTGCAAAATAAAAGTTTTATCTCTAATCTGAAGGTCAGGTTTCATCTCTCAGTTCATTTCAATTGCTATTGTCATCATTATCTTCAGCCTGTACACGTCCCACTGTTGAGAATCTGTCAACACATGGGGAGACTCAATTGCCATATATTGTGCCAATTCTTTCACACTTTGTCACCAATGAAGATGGCTACCACCAATCATAACAATCTACCATAATCTTGAAAACTTATTTAAAGGTGTAGTAAAGTGCTTAAAGCAGCTGATGCATATTTCGGCTATTTCCATTAATCTATCATTGCCATGGTTTCATATGCTCAGGAACTTAGGTGCTTTTACTACATAGCCTTCCAAGTGAAGTGCGCTTTCACCTTTTGATCTTTCCATAACTTTCCCCTACAGTAAGATAAAGGCACATCCCCGTAAGGTCGACCATACATACATATAATCACGACTACTATCCCCGAAGGGTAAGTCAGAGATTTGGCTATGAGAACCGCAAAAAAAGTCCTCTGCCATAGTCCACTTTTCACCAAAAAGCGCCTTCACATGTGTTCAGCGTAACATAGGAGTTGAGACCATCGCCACTCTATGGTGTTGGATGTATATGCAGTCTTCAGTCCGTTAGTCGCCTTATAAGACACCCAAAGGAAAGCAGTAGGTGGTAGTATTCTTTTACCGCTACGCGACGCGGTCAACCACCCATCTTGTTTTCGCTGCTTGTAAAGATCCGGTGTCGCTCTTAAGACTATTATCAAAATATTAGAAGGAAAAGACTTATTTTTCTTCTTGAAAACTAATTATAATATGCAATAGTTATAAATAACGGGGCAGCGCAGAAATAAGCACCGCGCAGACTCAGATCGCTATCTTAAAGTTCCAACCATCATGCGAAGTTACACCTGAAGCATACCGCTAGAGAAGATATTAAAGTTGTTTTCCCATATATCCTGAGCAATGTTATTGACTTGAATAGTGTTATTGACTCATAGAAAATAACTTTCGGAATAACAACCCCGTCTGACTATAGTTCGTATCTTTGTTACTGCGACTGGAAACTTTCAGTGCATTTCGCTTTAAAATAGATATGTCTCCGAACTCAAACTCTTTATAAAATGCGTCCGCGTATTTTTGGCAGAATGTTGCTTGCAGTTCGTAGTTTCGAACTTCTTCGCGAAGTTGAAATGTGTGCACTAAGGTATGAGGTAGAGAATCAATGAATAGTAGAGTCAAAAATAAAATAATTACTGATGTCATATTATAATTCTTAAACTGCAACTAACATTTAAATTAAAATGTAATGTAAGCACTTAATACTTAATCATCAAAGATTTTAAAGGATGTTTTCGTAATCACTATTTAAAGAACACTGTTTGCTACATAATAGAAAACCACCTTTTTTACTCTTTGTTTTGTAGTCTATGGTTTTTGTCGATGCAACTGCCATCTGTAATTTGTTAATCTCTCTGACAATACAACTGATTAGAAGAACACGTGTTATCATTTCTCGTCCTCATAAAGCCGGCGGACCCGGCTTTAAACCAGCAAAATCTATTTATTTCACTACAGTCCGCTAAATTACAAGTATAGAACAAACACTACAAACCTTTCCCTTGGTTGTCGTAAAAGGCGACTGATTGATGGCAACATTGGCAACTGTTCATTCATTCAACTGCTTAAAGCGGCGATTGACTCACCCTTTATCATGCTGAGGACATGTGCAGTTATCACTTGGTGAAATGCGAACTATAAAATAAATAAATATACTTTCCTACACTCACACCAATTATCTAGCCCAAGAGAAGCTTCGATATGAAACTCGTTAAATGTTACTAGACAACGAATAAACTTACTTAAAATACTTAAATACATATATACCTTACATCATAATTTTTCACCCCAGTAGCATGCAGTTCTGGCTTCGAAAAATCAGTTAGACGAAATTACAGTTATCTACATCTTGGGCTCGGGGTTTTTTTTTCGCACTACCGGTTCAACGCCAGAGACACGTTAATTTGTCAAATTTTTCAAGTGAATTGGCCGAACTAGGAATTCACGTAGAGGTCACTCGAGGAAATTTCCTTAGTAGGATTTTGCACAGTAGTCTTGCGGGGAAGTGGCCGAAGTGGGAATTTGCATAGTGGTCTTTTAGAGAAGTGGTCGAAGTGGGAAAAGATCTAACAAGGAAATGGCTGATTTAGGAATTTAAAAAGTTGTCGTTCAGGGAATTGGCCGTAAGTGACCGGCTCCGTATTATAATATCCGACATAGAAAACACCCAGACCCGAGCCAATTTAGAAAAACAATAATTTCTAAATTGACCCGACCGGGGATCGAAACTGGTCCTGGGGACCTCAGAGATGGCGACACCATAAAAACCAGTGTACAAACCACTCGACCAAGGAGGTCGTCTCTATGGTGTGGCAGTGTACTGCTTTTGTGGTTCTCATTCCCAAGTGTCTGACTAAGGCCTACTATCCGCGGCGGCATAGCTTCATAGACGCGTATTCGTCATTTTACGCTTAGTGCACGCCTGCTTGCAGCTTACATACAAAACTATGCTTCTCTGTCGACGGAGCAGCAACGTCGCGTTAGCGTGGCAGCATGCAGGCGTCATGACGCCTGCCGTACCGCATGTTATACGCCGGGGCGTACATAGAATGAACGCACGTGTTTTTTTTTTCGTTTATTGGTATTTTGTTTTTGTAATAATGGTCCTACGATATGAAGTAAATCTTGATAAGTCGTTTTACTAATTCTATAGAATGAGTGAAATAAACTGTCATCTTCGAATTATTTTCTGCAGTTGATTTTTTTTCTATAAATAGATTAGTCCAATATTATCGTCGTCTTCGGCGACTTCGAATGTAGTGAAAACAAAATAACGTCTTCGTCGTCCGATTGCATTCTCTCAAACGATTGACAACGATTACGATACGCCTCGTGGACAGAGATTAGTACGCTGGGCTGCTCAAGCTGTTTGGCGTATTTTGAAGCGTCTATGAAGCTACGCCGCCGTGGACAACTACACTAACTCTTTGGAGATAAAAGTCGGGAGTATTTAAATTAAATGACTATCTGAAAACTTAAAAAAAAACTGGTTAAAAAAGTTAATATTCTCCTTTTAGTAACATTAAATTAGACGAGTCCATGACCAATTAATCTAGTAGTAAATAGTTTTGATTTGAGATTCGACACGTAATACCTACTCATTGAGTAAGAGTTTAATGTATCCGTTTTATTGTTACGACTTCAACTATGAGTTTACGGCACGCCATTACTGAATCAAATAAAATTTGGAAATTTTGGTGGCAACTCATTATATTTCGAAATTGACTGTAAGCATTCAAACTAGCGTAGGCAGGGTTTGTTTCTATCCGTGATCTCAAAGTTTTCCTGTTGATTTTATCCGGAATCCGTAACTGCCAATAAAGGAACTGGCTATCTTATTTATCTTATCTAAAAAGGCATTAACCGTTTTTGTTATGGTGATTGGCTTATATAGATAAAATATTACGAAAATGTTTCCTTTTTTTAAACTTAAAGCCAATATACGTAGGTATGTTTTTAGTTATTGAACGTCAAAATACGCCATGTCTCTCATCTGCATCGATGATCGAATTCTCGATTACGTTTCAGCTATGCGATTCTCTAAGCGACACATAGACGCTGCGCGCATGGCTGTGATCTGCTGTCTCTTTCCAATTGTATGGATATGAAAGTGACAGAATCATTTCTCAGCGCTGTGGCAGCCGCAGCTATCGAGGCTTTAGCTTAGAGAATCGCACGGCAGATAATGCAGTCATCGGCATATAAGACGATTACGATAAAGCACAAAAAATAGTAATAGCGCGCTCTGCAATGTATTGACAATGAAAATTACTGTACTACATTCATACATACATATAATTACGACTATTATTCCCGAAGGGTTAGGACTAGGCACTGAGGACCACAAAGCAGCCCTCTACCATAGGCCACTTTTCACCAAATAGCGACTCGACATTTGCTCTGCGTGACAGGGGTGAGCCCATCGCCGCTCTATTCTGTTGGATGTATGTGCAGTCCTTAGTCCGTTAGTCGCCTTTTACGACACCCAAGCGAAGAGGGGTTACCGTACTAGATTGGAGATATTGCTCGGAACTCATATTGTTAGTTTTGTTACCCTTGCGTCGCTGTCTTTTGCTCGCCTCTATTTATATAAAACTAGGCACTTAAATTGGCTGTCTTAGGTGTCTTACTCCGATGCGAGGTTCAATCTTGGTTTATGTGATCCCCCACCCAGTTCAAAAAAGCTTGACGGGGAAAGGGGAAGATTACTAGCTGAAAAAAAAGAGGCCAACTCCTTCTTTGCCACGGGGATAGCTCCTGAGTTCGCGACAATCAAGCATCGAGTTACTGTCTATTACTCCTTAAACATTGATAAAAGACAACGTATTCCGACCGGCGTCGTTGATGTATAACGTCCACATAAAATTATACAGGAAAAACTGCATCCCGACATTGCTCGCAGGAGGGGAGGGCCAAGCAATTCCAATAAAACACTTATAGCGACCGATTCGTTTTTCGCATATAAATCTGGTGGGACAGTTCTAATGGCTCTCGAGACGTTGCATACGATAAATTTTCACTTTTATGTACCTAAGTATCCCGCTTTCGGTGGAAATTAAAATTGAAGTCTCCACCATATTAATGTTAGAAGCATTTAAACATGCATACATAGAGATTCACAACAATGAGGACCGCAAAAGAAGTCAGAAGAAGACGTTTTATCAAATGGTACTTACTGTACATTTGCTCAACTCGTCGCTGCTTTGGAGCGGCGCTTAGAGCAACTTATGCTGTTGGATGTATGCAGTATTTTATTTTTATCTTTATCGACAACTACGTCATCAATAATTACTTTGATGATATTGAAATGGCGCCCTTAGAATTAAAATTAAATAGTGTTGTTAAATTTCCGCGTGCTGGTACCACAGTAGCATAATTGGAATAACACCTGACACGGTATGTCAGAAAGGTGCGGGTTCCAATCCTGCTCGTGGATTTTTTTTCACATTAACGAAATATCCGAAATGAGACCAAAGAATTTATGTACATTCCGAAGCACGGAAAGTGTTTAGTGTGGAAAGTTACTAGTACAAAATGTTGATACCTACGTGTATCATTCCATATTTGCTCCCTGATTGATCGTTCTGGTCCGCGGATATATACCCTACATAAGTATATAAAGCCATTTTTTTCTACATGCAGCTTTTTAAAGATCATTTATGTAACTGGCTTAAGCTTTTTGCCGTTTTATCTGTATGATTTTAATAAATGGAACGTTGTATCTAAATTATGTACATATAGATTACTCATCTAGTTATGTGAGTCACGGAAACGTAAAAAACATATCATGATAATGTTATGTTTTGATTCGATACGAACGGACCACCCGCGTCCACAGTTTTTGTGGAGATTGCAAATGTAATTAGCATTATTTTTTTACATTACTTTATGTACACATTCAAAGTCAAAGTCAAAGTCAAAAAGTCTTTAATCAAATAAACTTTTTTAGAAGTACTTTTGGATTGTACAAACATTTTTAACCTACTTATGTTAGTTAGGGTTGTGATTGTGATACAACAATCGGCCATAAACCGTTTTTCTGTTTATTTTTTGTATGATACAAATAAAGTTATGTATAATTACTAGCGGCCGCTCGCGGTTTCACCCGCGTGGTTCCCGTTCCCGTGGGAATATCGGGATAAAAAGTATCCTATGTGTTAATCCAGGTTATAAACTATCTGTATGTCGA
Organism: Scoparia ambigualis; assembly: GCA_963921215.1. NCBI lineage: Eukaryota > Metazoa > Arthropoda > Insecta > Lepidoptera > Crambidae > Scoparia > Scoparia ambigualis. Next base: position 21,478,302 of record OY992522.1, on the reverse strand, counting down.
ATTTCATCCAAATCCATTCAGTAGTTTTTACGTGAAAGAGTAACAAACATCCATCCATACTTACAAACTTTCGCGTTTATAATATTAGTAGGATACATTACATCAGCGTACAACCGGTCCACTGTTATAAGCTCGCCTGCCCTTAAACCAGATACAACAGAAATTCAATTGTTAGAATCCTCTAGGAGTCTTCGTGACAGACCGCCTTTCTAACCGCCTCTGTGGTTTAGTGGCTAAGACCACCGGTTTAGACCCAGAGGTCCCGGGTTCGATTCCCAGCGGTGGGTACATGTTTGTGTACTGGGCTTGTTTGCCTGCCTGGCTAGCTACCACCATCTTATCTAAATATGTCGCAATAAAATTAATGTTTGTAGCATTGTTGTGTTCCGGCAGCTAGAGATAAGATAGCCAGTGCCTCAGTAGATGAGGATTCCGGGTGAAGTGCGCTTCCACCTTCGTCGGCCTTATCATCACTTAAAGTCAGGTGAGATGAAGGCCAAGCGCTTACCCGTCAGTAATAAAAAAAAGACAAGGTGTTAAGCTTAGGGTGCATGGAACCATTATGTAGTCGATTCATTATGTTGTCGTTCAACGACTCAAACAACAAACAAAATAAACAAATAGCAAATAAGCTGACTGGCTGGGTAGTGGGTAAAGCGGGTAAGTGAGCTGAGGCTAGGATTCTAAGATTTGTTTTAGTTTTACCTTTTAGTTAAAATAATACTACCACCCCCTCTCTTCCCTTGGGTGTCGTAAAAGGCGACTAACGAACTAAAGACTGCACATACATATAGCGGCGATGGGCTCACCACCTGTCACGCTGAGCACATGTCCAGTCGCTATTTGGTGAAAAGTGGACTGCTTTGTGGTCCTCAGTGCCTAGCCTTTGACTAACCCTTCGTGGATAATAGTGGTGATTATGTATGTATGTATGTTTTAGTTTTATACTGAATAATAAGACAGATTAAGACAAAAGATATTGCAATTTCGTACACGTGAATAGGGATTGCAATCCCGCAAAACGGGATCACGCATTCCAGCGGGATCCCGCTGCTTTTTTTAATCTGCTGGATCCCACACCTTTTAAGCGCGGTTCCGCGGATCCCGCAAATAAAAAAATTGGTATTTTTTGAGTCCGATTATATCAGAGGAGAGTACCTGACCCTCGCCTATGAATATAATAATATCCTGATGGTTCAGCCTACTAGCATAGAAGCTGAGAGGGCGTTTTCAGCTTCAGGATATATTTGCAGTTCACTCAGAAGCAGGCTAGGAGACGATACAATAAATGCCATTTTCAAAAGTTATCACCATAGGTTGATATCATGATAATACCATCTAATAGAAAATTGTGATTTGATTATTAGTCATTATATGAATAAGACTGAATTAAAAATATAAAACTGTTGTTAGGAGTAAGGGTAAAACAAAACTATTAAGCTATGCCAAACATTTAAAGATGAACCTAAGAAAACAGATTACTAATTACTTATACTTACTTATTTAATAGAAAAGAAAAATTTCTGTTGCTTAATGTAATAAAAGTTGATTTTTACCCAAAAATCTGTAGTTTCAATTTGATTTTATAACATAATGTCAAAGTTGCGGGATCCCACGTGATCCGTTTGAGTAATCCCGCATATCAATCCCGCGGGATTAAATGAGCTGCGGGATTGCAATCCCTACACGTGAAACAAACAACAATGCGAATGTGGCTTAGCTTTCCCAATTCTTTATCGATATGGAAGATCTCGGTGTCTAAACTCGCGCGGTCGAATATTGATCGTTGTGAATGCTAAGCAACTTTTGCTATGCTTTGGCTCTGGATGGGTGCCCCCTAGTGCATAATTTTCAATCACCTATCACGTAAACGCCGTTATAATAGCCTTACTTTATCCCACACATAAACACTATAAATACTAATTACAACAAAAGCAACTACAAATGTCATGTTAATTATGAAAATATAATACAAATGAAATCGAGTTTTCTCAAGAAATCTCAAGCGCGCTAAACCCTATAATGAAACCGTTACTTCTCCGAAGTAAACTCAAATACTCCTTTGCATGTTTCACACATGACGTGCATCTTGTGTGTAGTGTATAGTGTTTGCCGAAGGAATCACCAAAACAGCTTTAGGGTTAAAGAAACAAATAATTGCTTCAGAAAAAGTCTTGAAAAAGTTACTAATGAAGATTTGGGCATGCGCTCTCTGACATTTCGGGTTAGGCGCACTACCAACTATCATCATCAGCCTAAAAATGTCCCACTGCTGGGCACAGGCCTCCCACGTGGGGACATTGGGCCTTTAAAACCCACTACGCTGGCCCAATACGGGTTGGTGGGTTTTAAGACTGTCATCTTACAACAACAACCGGGACCAACAGCTTAACGTGCCTTCCGAAGCACGTAGGCAAATATACAGGATGTTTTCAATTGGTATATAATACCGCAACTGGGCCCTCGTGCTAAGTGTAAAGAACAACTATTTGTATGGAAGCAACCTGAAAAAGCAAGAGAAAATCAGCTGTTTCATACATTTAGGTCATAACACATTCACACCAATTATCTAGCCCAAGAGAAGCTTCGTTATGAAACTCGTTAAATGGTTACTAGACAACGGATAAATATACTTAAAATACTTAAATATATATGTACTTATTATACATAGAAAACACTCAGATCCGAGACAATTTAAAAAAAACGATAATTTCAAAATTGACCCGACCGGGGATCGAACCCGGGACCTCAGAGATGAAAAACCATGAAAACCATGAAAACCAGTGTACAAACCACTCGACCAAGCAGGTCGTCATCGATTTGTATTTTCAGTTTTTTTTCTATGTTTTCCCTCAAATTCAGTGTTGCCCCTAACAAATAGTGTGTGTGTTGATCTTTGCATGATAGGATAGCCTTGGTTATATTCTATTATTAATCATCCTGTACATTGAATTTAATGGATCGACGTTGCTTACATATTGTCTATGTATATTATTTCATACTGTTTAAGTACTAAAAAAACGGAATGCGATTTACAAATAGGTACGACTTACTGATCGGAAGCAAGATAAGTAGGTCCACTTTTACCGGTTGATAATAATACTCTCGAGTTGACGGCTCAGAAGCTTCAGTTGCCTATATGCCTATAGAGGTTAGTGTTTTTTTACCGTATGACATATCTTTGAAATTGCAGCAAAGCAATACGATACAGCTGTAGCTTCAATTTTAGAACTTTATGGTTTGGGTACAAGTATCAATTTTGATTAAAGAACCTAACCTAACTGTGTTGCGTAGCGGTGAAAAAATACTACCAATCCCTCTCTTCCCTTGGGTGTCGTAAAAGGCGACTAACGGACTAAAGACTGCACATACTTCAAGAACAAGCAACAAAAACTTTACCTTGTAAAAGAAAATGGAAACGTAATCTGACCTCACTTTATAGAACAAACGCCAGCAGGTCAACCTACTCAAAGTTGTCAAATTTCTTTATTCAATAAATCCTACTAATATTATACACGCGAAAGTTTGTAAGTATGGATGGATTTTATTACTCTTTCACGTTAAAATTACTGAATAGATTTGGATGAAATTCGGCATACATATAGTTTATAACCTGGATTACAACTTGGGATACTTTTTATCCCGATATTCCCACGGGAACCACGCGGGTGAAACCGCGAGCGGCCGCTAGTACATTCATATAAACACGACTATTATAACCCGAAGGGTTAGTCAGAGACTAGGCAATGATTACCGCAAAAGCAGTCCTCTGCCATAGTTCGCTTTACACCAAATAGCGACTGCACATGTGCTCAGCGTGACCGGTGGTGAGCCCATCGTCGCTCTATGCTGTTGGATGTATGTGCAGTCTTTAGTCCGTTAGTCACCTTTTAGGACACCCGAGGGAAGAGAGGGGCTGGTAGTACGCTATCACCGCTACGCGACACGGTTTGGTTATGTTCTTTAATCAATATTGATACTTATATCCAAACTGTTAAGTTCTAAAATTGAAGAAATTTTACATTTTGGGGTAGCTTGCTCTTCTAGCGTTTGTACAAAGCATTTTGGGGTAGCTTGCTCTTCTAGCGTCTGTACAAAGCATTTTGGGGTAGCTTGCTCTTCTAGCGTCTGTACAAAGCATTTTGGGGTAGCTTGCTCTTCTAGTACAAAGACAAAGCTCAAAGCTTCAAGTGTAACTAATAAAGTAAAAGTGGAGGCTTACGCGGGCGCTGTAATATTTTAATGAGTCAAGACAGTTGTTCATTACAATGGGATAGCATGGCCGCCTCGCGTATGCCTAATCGCTGGGCAAACACACGGATTGCAGTGTGGTCTGGAGCCGAAGCCACACGTGCGAGATACAATGGAAATTCAAATCTAGATGTGTCTGGGCTGGGCCGGACTATGTTAGCTACTTTCTTCTCCTTCTTCCTTGTCGTATCGTGTCGCGGTGAAAGAATATTAACTCCCCCTCTCTTCCCTTGGGTGTCGTAAAAGGCGACTAACGGACTAAATACTGCACATACATCCAACAGCATAGAGCGACGATGCTCACCACCGGTCAAGCTGAGCACAAGCCTTCACTGGTGAGGATGGTGACTCCGTTTCATCGTTTTTGGTTGGTGGTAGGGCTGTTAAGTCCGCCTGGCTAGCTACCACCATCTTATCTTAGTCTGTCGCCATAACGACGATGTTTATAGCATTGTTGTGTTCCGACAGTTTGAGATAAGAAAGCCAGTTCCTCAGTGGTTGAGGATTCCGGGTGAAGCGCGCTTCCACCTTCAGCCTTATCGTCACTTACCATCAGGTGAGATGAAGGCCAAGCGCTTACCCGTTGTAGAATAAAAAAAATAGAAAAAAAAAATTCCTGTCAACCAACTGTCTCCATCGTCTGCGCTCAGTCGCTGGATGGAGTGCGGCGCTGACAGGCATCTCCAGTTGTTCTGAGATCTGGCCTGACCATCGCTTGGGGCTCGTATGTTAGCTTAGACCAGTGTCAATGATGAATTTAATATAACGGAACAACAAATATTTTCTATGTAGTAGGTATCTGTCATGTATTTGGTTACCTTACTCGTCAACCGTCATCATTACGAACATAGTCTGAAAGGGCCTTTAGGCGTGACGCATGGTTGTTAGAACAATGTGGTACAGCTATGCGATTCTCTAAGCGACACATAGACGCTGCGCGCATGGCTGTGATCTGCTGTCTCTTTCCAATTCTATGAATATGAAAGACACAGAGTCAATTCTCAGCGCTGCGGCAGCCGCTGCTACCAAGGCTTTAACTTAGAGAATTGCACTGCAGTATGTCTACTGATATGTAATCATGCCCGTTTCCTGGTGGGGTAGATACTAGAGCTTTCAGACCACACAGCTTTCCATTGTTAAGTTGACGTTCATAAATCTTCAAAGGCATCTAATACAAATTATTTTATTAATATTTTTAGGTATAGTACTACTGTACTGTACTATTAATAGTACTACAGTAACAGTGTACTGTACTATACTTGAAATCATTTATTTTATTAACTTTGAGAGTAAAAAAACAAAATCTCATGAAATATTTATTGCAAACTATTTTTAAGTAGTCTTTGAGGCACCGCCGCTATTTAACATAATACTTTTACAGTGAAATACAATATAATAGTATCTAATATCACAATCACAATCGTCGCAGTAGTAAAAATAAAAGAATTCGGCTTAATACCTAAGAAGCCTAGCTAGTTAGCAAGAAAACTAAAACATTCCAAACATCTCTTCCGATGATGAGCAAAGTTGAAATAACTTTCCCAACCATTAACTCAGAAAAGCCGCAACTACAACGTGGTTACGGACACAATGCCGCATCTAGTTACCGAATGTTTGTGTTGGCAGCTTCAAAGGTACCTGGGATCCGCACTCAGGACCTTCACCTTTATTTATGTATACTCAAACAGAAATCACCCTTTGCGTCGCCCGCTCCTCGCCTGCGAACCAAGAAAGCATTCAAAATGATTTATTGTAAATGGTTTTCTACTTTGTTGGCTAAAATAATAACGCAGCGCCCGGATTGCTGTTCTAAATTCGATATTTTATTGTTACTTTTTTCTCTCAGCCAAACCTCACTCGAAAATTAAATTTGCAAGCCCTTTGTTCGGCCATTAGATGCTGTGATTGAATGAGTCAGCGATATAGTAATTAGCAGTCAATACGAAAATAGCAAAAGTCATTAATTAGCAAGAAGTTCCGAATCATTAAAGTGGAAGCTAGGGACGAGCTCGGTGAATGAGATATCGACAATACAAATAATAAAAACGTTAAAGGCACAGTAGAAGTTGCGGGTGGCTTTGTCCACACACACAATGGAGGAAACGTCGAGCCGATTGACGCTTTAACTCCGAAGGTGTCACGAGAATTAGTGGCCCATTATTGCTCCATAGAAAACGCTTTGGTCAAGCAGAAGAGAGATAACAATAATTAGCTTGGACACAACAAAAAGTGACATAAATCCCGCATAATAAGTTCTTCTCTCTGCAAAAAAACAGTTTACCTGGATTCCTGTTTTTTTGCAGAATGACTCGCAATGAACGTGGACGATATAATAAACACCTCAATTCCTGGCAGGGGCATTGTTTAATGATTCTCTGTTGTGATCTTGCACAATTCTTGGCCGGCATAATTTTTTCGTGTTGAACTTGCGAGAAAAATAAAAGTTTTTGTATGTCTTGGTAGCATTTAAACAAAAGGGACTCGGGTTTGTGTGAAGGTGTGATTTATTTATGACTGTACCTTGTGAACGCTCGACCGCTGCAGCGAGTTTGGGTGGCTTCTAAGATTTCTCGCCGACTATTCGGTCCGTTGTTTGTAAATCGATCAAAATCAATAAATCGGTTAACGTTCATTTTCTTTTGTTGCAGGAACAATATGGAAATTTCGTGTTTAGCCGGCACGCTTCTTGAAGACATTTAGAAACCTTTTTTGTAACATAAGCCGTTCACAATAACCGCGATAAAACAAAGATGCTGGGGTGTGCTCTGAGGAGAGTTACTTCAGTCATCTCAATCGCTACAAAGAACGTAAGCTTCAGCTCGGCTGACGACAGCCGGTGCTTAGATAAGTAGATGTTCTGACAAAGGGCTAGAAATCAAAATTACGGCTGAAAATTTCGAGAATCATAGTAAAATTTCTATTGTTATTATACATTCTGATACTAAACTAGTCAAGTACAATAGCGATAGTAAGTTACCAGTAGCAGGTCGCGAGTGCCACGCAGGTGTACGTGCCCGCCCAGCCACTGTCGTGGTATGCGTTATATTGCCTATTGGATCGACTGTGCGCTGACTGGTCGCTACGTCACGTGGCTTCCCGGCGCGCGACTTCAGTGCTGGATGCTACTAACTGTATACACGTGAGTACTTTGTATCTTTCAAATGTTTTAGTCTTTTAAGATAGGTATATAATTTCCTTTAACTGTGTTACTCAGATAATAGCTATAAAGGACCATGGGAAATTTTGTCCCCACCATCCAACTGATTTGAAATTAGTGTTATTTGAAGGGTCTAGTAGGATAGATATTTTTTTACTATGGCGACGTTCTTCAAATACGCGGGATTTAGGTTATAAAAAATATATTGTTTTTGAATATTTTATTTTTTTTCCAACAAAATAAGATTGCAAGAGCAGACCAGACTCCACAGGCGGCACCCGTTCACGAGTATGACATTTGAATCAGCCATCGCTTCGCTTAACCATGTTTTTGGGAACGTAACGACCCGACGCACATGCCACCACCGCAGAGACACTTTGAGAGAGCATGACACACTCGAGCAACTCCAATTAAAGCAAGAAAACATTAAAAGTTTTTTTTTAATTATAAATTAACGCAATATTTTTTGAAACTAACACAGGTACTTTAGTCTTCTTTGGGTACCAATGAACAAATTTACACGTATCCCATGACTGTTGTAGGGTGGGGACGGGGTTCATACAAAATCCCCCATGTTCCTTTGTCCTTTAATAATGAGATAATAAATATAAGTTTCATTTTTAATTTCAATGATAGAGACCTATGCGCAGCAGGCTATAAAGAATAATTATTACTACAACTTCTTTAATATAACATCCATGACCGAATTATCACAGTCTTAAAAACCCATTTCTTAACATTTTTGGAAATTTATTTCCAGACATACCTACCTTTAAAATATTTATTACTTTTACATAGTAAAGAACATCAGCATCTCCTAGTAAGAAAAAAGTGTTCTTGAAAATGAAAATTTAAAAATGAAAAACACTTTTATTTTTTTGTACTTTCTTTACGTCAATAGAATGTCTGACGTAAGAAAAGTACAAAAATAAACAATCAAAATTTTGTATTATCTGATGACATTGACGATAATCATCCTACCGATTATCATTATGCTCATCAGATAATGCTAAAACAAAAGTCCACACAAGTACAAATAACGAAGATAAAAACTGCACGAGCTAGAATTAAAAATGTACAATTGTACATGATGTTGTTCATTTAGTAAGGACATAATTAGTAAAAGGTGCTGCTGGGAGCCGGACGGAGCACAATACTTATTTTTAAAATAAGCGTCGCTATTAATATGGTTGTTGTTTTATGACGATGTTAATTTTAAAATACCATCCCTTCCTGTTAATTACATTCTCCGCTAAATACGTAGTGGTGGAGAACTTAATGACACTTCAACTCATTACATTATACTACCGAGTTTACAAGCTCCTCATCATAATTATAATTTATGTGATTCGCTAAGCTGAGTCGAGGCTCTCCTATGTAACCATTTTGTAAACATCTTATTTACAGTCGTGTATGTACAGTCACGAGCAAAAATATGTAAACAATTGTAACTCTTAATACAATGGAATAAGAGTCAAAGTGTATACGTGTATGTACATATTGCTGCTCGTGACGTACCTACACAAAAGTTTTTAAAAGAATCAGTTAAGTAGGTACTTATCAAAAATTTGGGGGTGTGTAAAGTAAAATATTTTTTTTTAAATATATATTTAACACTTTATGCACATAAAGTACAGAGGCGGACTTAGTGCCTTAGGCATTCTCTCCCAGTCAACCATCTGGTGGTGCAGAGACAAAAATGATAGGGTGCACAAATTAAATGAAAATATATTCAACATACATATACGATATACATAATATACCTACACAACAGATACATATACATTCTATTACATATATATTAAGTAATAAATAAATACATAAATATAACATAATTATTGGACGATTACTGATGTGGAGTATCAGCTTGTTCTGCAAGAAAGCTGCGCAACTTGGTTTTGAACGCATACCGACTGTTAAAAATATTGTATTACAAACATTATTACTCGTTTTACTGGTGATTTGCATGTCATATAATGACATACATATGTTATTGTTCATTATGGTCTCGCTAAGAGATTTTACAATTTCATAATTTATTATAAAACACAACGAAAACAAGTATGAAGTCTATGTTTGTGATTCTAATAGCATTCGAAAGAACTATTGCTATATGACTTACCACAGATTTATGTAAAAAATTATACATAAATTCATCGCTCCTGTTTCTCAAAGGGTACGCAGTCACCAATAATTTAACACCAGACAAATTTATAAGCAAGATTGGACTAATTTAAGTTTGCTATGTGTACGAGAGTTGGGATGTACTGGAAACCGGGCCTAATGTCTCACTTGAACAAGCCTTACGAGCTATTATGCTTCACGCTCATCAATGTAAAGGACATAAAATGTGTCTATACGTCCCGTTAAGCTTCGAAACACGTCCCACTGCGGGAGTGGCAGGTTAATGTTATATTTACGACATTTCGTGGTTTTCATCATTCATTCTAATATGAATTGTACAGTTAATTCGTGCTGGCGTGTGATGTTAGTAATCGGTGCCCTATTTAGTTATAATGTAAAACTTTTTGTAGGACTCGAACGTGTTGCGATCTTATAATTTAGTAACGATTTCTTTTTTGTAAATAACGGTTCTGTTATGTGAAGCTGTGCAGTTTTATGCACCAATTTTTCTTTACAGCTGAAGGAATTTTACCTACCACCTATTATTCTTACTTTGCCTATGACTAAGTTAAGCGACCGTCGTTAATGCCAGGTCAATTAAAGTATCTTGACTTTCTTCGGGCTTCGTAGGACCGTTGGTTCCGGTCTGAACATCTACATTATGCTATTAAGACAGTTGCTTCCTGTCTGAACATCTACATAATGCTATTGTTTACATTTACAAGCTGACGATGAAACCCTTTTTGAATGCATTTACACAAATAAGTTTTAACGTTATCTCAGTAGGCCTTGACTGCATTAATAGTACATTTTCACTGGTAGATTAGTTTAAGTGCACCCAGATAGACGTAGATAATAGTGCGTTGATTCCCGTTTTGATTTCCTAATATGTAAAGCTATACTCAATCACTTGCCATGATTTAGCTAGTCTCTACTTTTTAGGCGAGTTATGTTATTAATGTTTTATATTTTAGCGTTTTATTAATGCTTAAATATACTTAAGTAAAATTTTTAAACACTGAAAAAAGACGACAACCTCAGGCGGGAATCGAACTACGCACCTTCCGCATTCCGGGCGGCTGCCTTAACCACTTGGCTACCGAGGTCTGGCTTTCAACCGTCGAAATTTGTCAGTGCTTGATGCTTATGTTTTTTAGTCAACATTGCTTCATCAAATCTTAGAAGTTTTCACCTCTGAGATCCGAAAGAAATATTTTTACAAATATTTGAACATTCGGTTAAGATGAAGCTGCGTTTACAGATTAATGTTTTACATTTTAGCGTTTTATTAACGCTTAAATATACTTAAGTAAAATTTTTAAACACTGAAAAAAGACGACAACCTCAGGCGGGAATCGAACCACGCACCTTCCGCATTCCGGGCGGCTGCCTTAACCACTTGGCTACCGAGGTCTGGCTTTCAACCGTCGAAATTTGTCAGTGCTTGATGCTTATGTTTTTTAGTCAACATTGCTTCATCAAATCTTAGAAGTTTTCACCTCTGATATTTGTAAAAATATTTCTTTCGGATCTCAGAGGTGAAAACTTCTAAGATTTGATGAAGCAATGTTGACTAAAAAACATAAGCATCAAGCACTGACAAATTTCGACGGTTGAAAGGCAGACCTCAGTAGCCAAGTGGTTAAGGCAGCCGCCCGGAATGCGGAAGGTGCGTGGTTCGATTCCCGCCTGAGGTTGTCGTCTTTTTTCAGTGTTTAAAAAAAAAATTTTACTTGAGTTACGTTATGTTTGTCTTTGACTTATAAAACATCCTTAAATTGATTTCTGCCGCTAATCAACATTGTATTATTATTAGCTCTGTTCTGGTTTAAATAGCACTAGATTCAGTAAAATTTCTGAACTGGAGTTTCGAGGTCGGCAACGTGCTCGATATTCGTATGCTCGTTTGCCGACTCCCTATCATCACACCTCTTACAAGATAGAAAATATTTAAAATGGGAAGTTGTTTATGAATACTACCGGCTGTTGAGATGTTTAACAATGAAGAAGGAGTTGCAAGTCGACGTAAATGAGTTTAAGTGTCATTATTATTTGAATTAATATACGTACACAGAGTTGAAATTAAACTTTCGCATATACACAATGGTCTCCATCGATTTATGAACACCATTTGCATAGGTACAAACGTCTCGCGTAACTCCACCACTTTGTGGCACAGACACGAAGACAATTTGGCAACACCACGAAATATTTGCACTCAAAGTTTGTCGAAAAAGTCGCAACGATGTGTTAAATCGGTCGGAATGTCACATTTTTTAATGTTGTTCGGATAATTCGTTGTTACATTCGATTACAATTCGGATCTTGGTACGACTAAGCTGGCAAGGCTTTTAGGTATACAGTCCACGGTTTATTTTATTTATTTGTGCAATTTTAGTATTTTATAGAGGTCATGTGTATATAGTTATAGAGGTAATTTATCTTAATGTAGACTTTCATTAGTCTATCCAGTTTTATATTATTGCAGAAAGGTTTTTGATAGTAGTAGTAAATAAGAGTGTTTATTTTTTAATTATGTGATTAGAGTCATTAAGTTTGGGTTTTAACTTTCAATTCGATATGTCAGTTGCTAGCCTAGAATATAAATGGCATTAGTTACAAAACGAATACGGATCTACCTCATTAGAATATGGACATTTAAAGATACAATGGAGAATCCAACAAATCCAATAAGTATATAATATTTTTAATAAAACTATCCAAATCAGGATTTATTTCATCATAAACTGTTAGATTATGCATATCGAAAATCTATTGACAATGTTTATCTTTAAACCTTATACGAATAGGTAATAAAAATCGAATGGCGATATCAGAGATGAATGCTTTGTGTCTGATATTTTTTTCCATATGCGGGTGGCTTATCTAAAATACTATAAAGTATGTAAGATTACGGAAAGCTGGCTGTTTCTACGGCTAACTGTATGGAGTAATTTATAATATTCTTAGATTTTGTCGCATTAGAACTTAGAAGGCATTGTTTTTTCCTCGGTATACTTATTTGATTTATTTAGATTTATTTTGAGTAACAGAATATAAATGTCCCACAGTTAGGCACAGGCTTCCCACATAAATAACAAATGGGATGATGAAAGTGTCATTATAAAGTAAAGCTATAGGTACTGTTATTAGATGATTATTTACTTTGTTTTTGTACCTATGTTAAAGTGTTCTGGCATAGTAAGACACAAGAGCACAACATTTTTTTTAAAGTCTTTGTTTGTATAAAGTTTGGAATGACTCTCAATCTTGTAGTCATAATTTAAATTGTGTTTTTAGATAACTAGACAAATAAATTAAAATGGCAGACTTTTTTTTTTTAGTAAAAAGTCACAACTAAACAGGTACCTACTTAAACACACAGATGAAACATAATACCCTTGACCGACTCGTTCCACCCACTGAAATTATTCAACTTCTACCAAATTGGGATACAATGGGTTAATTCATAATAATATTCAGTTCGAATTGAAAGTTGTTAAAAATCAGTAGCAGTGTCGTACGACGATAGCTGGCTGTTTTGGTAAGAGATACGACCGCTTTTTTATATGTATGTCGAATAAGTATTGTCTTATTGACCGTGTTTATTTACATAATTCAAATTATTACTACACGTTACGTTCTATTGTAGGGGGCGTTTATTACACTGCAAAATTATGATTTAAATAATGTATTGATATAAAACTCAAAAACAGTGTGAAAGAATTTACAATTCTAGACCATCGAATTATATCCCTACGTGCTATTGTCCACGTGGTAGGCCTGTTCCCAGTAGCGGGACGTTTATAGGCTGATGATGATGATGATGATGACCATCGAACACCACTGTGTTTCTAGGCATCACGTTAGATGCCAAGCTTCAGTGGGGCCCACATATAGCTAAATTGTCGAATAGACTTAGCTCTGCAGCTTATGCAGTAATGAAGATCCGTCAGTTAACTGACGTTGATACATCTAGATTAGTTTATTTCAGTTACTTTCATAGTGTAATGTCGTACGGCATTTTACTGTGGGGAAATGCTGCCGACATTCAAACTATCTTTGTGCTTCAGAAGAGGGCTATTCGAGCAATCTATAACCTAAAGGCTGGCGACTCTCTCAGAGAGAGATTTAAGAACATAAATATAATGACAGTTGCATCACAATACATTTATGAAAATTAGATTTATGTTCATAAAAATACTGAAATGTTTTTAAAAAACAGTCATATTTACAATGTAAACACTAGAAGTAAGAACAAATTAGGAGTACCTTATACTAGGCTCCATAAAATAAATAATTCTTTTAGGGGTCTGTGTGTAAGATTTTACAACAAAGTACCAAATGATATTCAGAAATTAGATCTTAATAAATTTAAAATCAAAATCAAAGAAAAGCTTTATAAAAAAGTTTATTATAAAGTGTCAGATTACACAGAAGACAAAACAGCTTGGCTCTGAACTGAAATGCTCCAAGCACTCCAACAGCTATTTCTAAATGTCTTTATTTAATTGATACTACATTGTATTGTAGTTTTGTATTGCAACATTTATTATATTTTAAATTCATATTTTGTATTTTTTTGTTTGTAAATGTCGTTGCTTTTGTGCGCTGTGGTTTCTTGCGCCCATTCTTTGCCACTGTTAAAAAATTATGTCCTGAATGGGTGGTAGGTTAAAAAAGATTTGGACGATTCAAAGTACTTATTAATTGAGTTTATTGAATAAATATATTTTGACTTGACTTGACTTGAATCTTTATTGAGTCTAGAAATATAGATACCATGATTTATTCAAAAGTCAAAGGCTAAGCTAACACAGTACCTCTGTCAATAAAATGAAGGAAAATGTAAGAAATATCTTACACAATCTTAGTTAGATAGACGATAATCGCACTTAAGCAAGAAGCGATCGCTTCTCAAGCTTGCTTACAATTACAAATAATAGGAATTTTAAAGAGTGAAAACAGTTTTTTTTAATTCGAACCGTGGTTTCGATAACCGCTAACCGCTTTGCCTCTATACCAACCCAACATTAGGTTCTTAATTTGACAGTAGTACCTATTTATAAATTAGGCATTGTCATCATTATGTGTTCTTAGTCCGTCTGTGTTACATTTAGATACAACTTGACACCTTCATTCACATCACGCTACCGTGTGTCAGTCAATACAAACACACACAATAATTAGATGCGAATTCAAAACGCCCGCCCACTGCCCAGTGGTAATATAAAAAAAAGTCTACCGTTCGATGTCTAGACGTTGTGGTAATATCGTAACCTCTAACGCAGACAATCCTGCCCACTCGACGGATGATTTCTTAACCTTCTCGTGAGGTAATTGTGAAACTGAATGCGTCAAATTCACTTTAATTACGGCAGCATATTAGTTGTTCGATAGACGTTTGGCTGTGATTGATTGATATTTTTAACATGATAATATGTTGAGCTTTAAAAAGTCGATTCGAAACCCTGAAGAATGCTTAATAATAAATATAAACCAATCAAACAAATAAAAAAAGGTAAATTAAACGGAAAATCCAATTCGTTTATTTTATTTTATTTTTGATGACTTTGGGATAGCCAAATTTGCCGAGTCAAGGCAAAATTGTCGATGTTGACATGTGACTATAGATTTTATTGCAAACTACTAAAATTATATAGCATTTCAAACATATATATTTTTTGAGCGCATTAAATAGAATTTAATTATACTCATAAGTAATAACTCGGAAATAACTTTCTCACCATCTCTCAAAATAGGAGACCGCCTACTGACATTACCAGAAAGTTTCTGAATGTGCCAATAAAAACAGTCAAGTGTGAGTGGGGGTGACTCTGTAGTTGTCTGAAGGGCTCTTGGAGATCGTGCAATGACGGTTAAAACTCACTTGAAACAGTTAACGCCTCGACCAACCAAATATGGGGAAAAAGAAATCTAACATAGATACGAATTTGATCTGGAGTTTACATAAAAGAGGAATCTTTACTTTTGTCTATTATGAATGTCCCAAAAAACTGCAGTCATATGTAACTCGACTTGCGTAGTTTTTTAATGTAATATTTGTATAACAATTTGCAAACAAATAATGATAAGTATTTATGTTTGTACGATGTGTAATAAATAGCATATGTCACCGTAGTTTGTTTTAGCATGTGGCGTTAACATTTTTGGAACGCCGGGGAATTAGCTCACATTTTTTTGTGAAGCGTTGTCAGTTGTTTTCTCGACTCGCAAGTTGGGTATGCAAATTATCGCTATTGCTGTCATCATCATCAGCTTATAAACGTCCCACTGCTGGGCAATGGCCTCCCACGTGAACAATAGCACATGCTATTGCTGTAAATGTTATGAAGCACACGCCTTCCTTAGTTTTTAGTACTACAAAACGTTTCGCCTTAACGATAAAAACTTAAATAGTGAAGTTACGTAACTTAACGGCCAATAATACATTTATTATGGTACTGTTTGAAAATAGTTAGTAATCATGTTGTTTCCAAACATAATATTCGAAGAACGTGGCAAAGATACGATATCGATGTAAACGCAACATTTTGCAAAGCGTTAATTTGATTGCGGCAATAGAATCACATACGAGCCTTAAGATAAACCGGCTATTGGCTAGGAACTTTACGGTAGAAACTAAAAACGAGCCTTAAAAAAGAAGTTTTGAAGATAATGTAAATTAATAACATCGTCATCCGCATGTAAACATCCCACTGCTGGGATCAGGTCTTTCTACAGACGCAATAGCACATGTGGAAGTAGGTCTCATAAGGACAGCAACCACTTACGATGAATTATTTGCCCTCTTATGACAACAACCGGAACTAAAGGCTTAAAAGGTGCTTTCCGAAGTGACTTATTCTTGTCATTATTTTAATATGTTAAACCGATGAAACACGATGATACTTATTAAACGATGCCTTCACATTACTGTCAAAGACCATGAAATGAAGAAACACACGAGATATAAAAGGATCGTGTAGCGTTCCTCCTCCGTCAAGGGCTTTTGTTCGTCGTGTATTAGACATTTAATACCTACTTGGGATTCAGAGAGACGTCCCAATGTCGAGCGTCTCTCCCGTCGAACCTGTAAAGTGTCGCGATGGCATCCCAATACAAATAGGCCGATTAGTTTTCTCTACTGATTGTGATCTAAGATGAATGTTTGTTGATGAGACTTGCTCCACGGTGTGTTTCCGGCACGAGAAGTCGATATTATGGTTATTGTCATACATTTTTAGGTGTCGAATTTATGGAACGTCAGTTTTGGAATGTCGTCTCAGGTAATCTTTATTACGCTGGGGCACGCCTATCACGTCTGGCCGAACACTTCGTCTTAGTGTGATGCATCATCGCGTTAACGCGCTACTGTGTAGCGAAGTAAAGCGACAATGCAAAAAGAAGTTTTTGGGCGCGCTAATGTGGCCTCAGCAATCCTACTTATATTATAAACGCGAAAGTTTGTAAGTATGGATGGATGTTTGTTACTCTTTCACGTAAAAACTACTGAATGGATTTTGATGAAATTCGGCATACAGATAGTTTATAACCTGGATTAACACATAGAATACTTTTTATCCCGATATTCCCACGGGAACAGGAACCACGCGGGTGAAACCGCGAGCGGCCGCTGTAGTATATATTTTTTCAATAATTAAATTAAAATAGTTTGATAGAAAAATCGAATGACAAAAAGTTTGTGCAATAAGTACCTATGTGGAACCTGTAATTTTGTTAAGAGGTTTTACGCATTTTCCATACAAACTTCCAAGTCAAAAATTTTAAAAACCAATAGGCCAATTTTTTTTAAAAAACGCCAAAAACATTTTTAAAATACGATTTTTTAGCTGAGTTTCTGCGATTTAAAGTCCACTATAGAAAGTTAAAAATCGCGATAACTCAGTTAAATAAATATTTTTTAATAATGTTTTCAACAAACTATTTAGATCCCTGTGTTTTTTACTTCAGTGTGCAAAGTTTCACAAAATTGGCTTATTGGTTTTTAAAAAATTCGACTTGGAAGTTTGTACGGGAAACCGAAATGCGTAAACCCTCTTAAGATGTTTCAGCTGTAAACCTTTTAATATTTATAGTTTTTATTTTTGTGTAACAGCTGAAGTACTAAATACTTACTTTCCTAATTTTTATTCAAAATGTTTTTTTAAATTTATTATGATTAGTGATTACGGAAAAAATGTGCTCGTCTGGCGGGTCATCTGATGGGAAGTAATCACCGCCGGCCATAGACACCCCCGCAAACCCAGAGGATTCGCAGATGGGTTGCCGGCTTTGAGGAAGAAGTAGGACGTTTGAGGAAAGGTTAGCAGTAGTGGCTGGGGGAGTTGGGAGAGATGGGATTCCTGTACTTTCACTCACTGGATGAAACACAACAGCACGAGTGCCATTGTGTCACGCTGATATTCCGTGAGAGGGTCGTATTTCAAGCCGAACACTTTCATTACAAAGCTCAAATGTTTTTATCGTACGTCACGTAGACGTGAGAGTGGAAACAAATTCTGCATTACCATTATAGATGTGCGAAGTAACTGTCGTTACCGAACGCGAGTCGCGCGGAGACCCATTGAAATTCATAATGTACCTCAAATTATACAGTGGTAATGTATTTAATTATGATTTGTTCCACTAGTAAATGGTGTTGTGGGCGTCCGCCGAGGTAATGGCTTCATAGAAGCTAACAAGTTTTTGTACGCATCTACTTTGCTTAAATAGGAACGTTTAAAAACTTTAAAATATTTATTTTATTGAATTTAGAATTTAGTTTAAAAAAAATAAGTACTAGGTATTTCTGTATTGGATTATCGGTGCTGTATGAATTATATTGTTAGCAGATTTTTTTTGTTAGTGTCGCGACAGATTAACTTGCATTATAAAACGTAATGTAGACTAACCACAACTGTAACATATCTTTAGCGCATCTAAAGATACATACTCTTTATAATAGCTACCAATTTATCTATTGCTTAGTTACAGTAATAGAACACAACACCCGTTAATAAAGCAAGCAGCAGTATTTCGCTCCAAAATAAATTACATTAAAACCGAATCATTATAAATTACAATACGTGGTACATTCGGTTTTGTGTCCAGTCAATTGGTCGGTCTAGTAAATTATTGCAACTGGATATGAGAATAAATTGTCCGGACGTAGAAGCAATATATTTCTTTGTAGAGTGTCACAGTAGAGGTACAATTGGAAAGTGACTCTGGTTGAACGCGTGGGTGAACATATTTGGGACAAGGAGCATTAGATGTTTTTCGAACTATAGTCCCAAGCTATTTTCGTGATGCATTGCTTGTATACCCTTTATTAGCTTTAGCTTTTATATGATATATGTGGTGGTAATTTAATTTGAAAAGTAAAGTCGCAGTTAGGATTACGATGTTCCCTTTGTAGTTTTTGAATCGGGTAAACCATTAAACGGTAGTTAAAGTAAAATATTAAAATAAGATAGCGGCAAAAGGCACTATATTTATTTGAAATGTTCGCTTTCACAAGAATATTTTTTATGTCAAAAATTATGTGATACTTTTTTTCTAAAGATTTGTTGCTATTGCCAACTGTTTAATATTGTTCTGAAAAAACTTATGGGTATTTTTAAAGGTTAAATGTGAAAAAAGGTTTACATCAATACCTTTATAAGGGCGGTTTCACACGCTGGTGTTCTAAAGAGAATTTTAAGTATTTCATTATGATTGCTTATCTGGCATGAATGGGATGAATGCTCTCTCCGTGAAAGGAGAATCGAAGTCGGACCCTCCGCATCCGCATCCCTCTTAGCCTCGTCACGTGGATGGGACCACCTGACCTCAGGAAGCTTTCAAACTAGAAGCACCTATTCTGGGATCAAAGGAACCATTGTATAATACATTTTATATGTCTATTGTAAAGCGGCTTTGATGAGTACCATTTCTGGGTCACATCGACATATTGGCCTATTAACCGGATTGCGTTGGAACCTAAATACTAATTTAGTTAAATAATGTTTCATACCCATACCAAAAGTCATGTCAAACAGTATTTCTACTTCTCCTGATTATTAAAAACGCTTTCAGATTGATTTGTTTGTAATTAGTAACATTCACGTAGGTAATTGAATAAATCATCAACTAGTATTACTATTACCCAACGTAGAGTAGTCTGCTGTTGCTGTTGGCTGTATATGGCATTTACAGCGTAACTTACAGCATCCTTTGTAGAGGCCTAGTGACAATTTTCTCGGTGGTTTTCAAGGAGGGGACGCCATTTCGCAAGCAAGTCCACGATCTTGACTAGAGGGTTCAGTTCATTGATGAGATTAGAAAACCCGCTGTCACCTGAGACATTTTGAATAGATATCCCACAACTGGGCTATCCTGTTAATTGCAAAAAACAACAAAGTATTTGTATATAAGCAACTCCGAAATCGCAAAAAAATAACAGCTGTCTCATATTAAACTGAAAATACTACTTGGTCCTCCAGTTTTTTTCTGAATTTAATTGACGTCCTAACCCAGATTGTCAGAAGGGTGCACAGGTTCATATCCTGCTCATGGAATTTTTTTCATCATTTTCCAATTTGTATTACTATTCGACGTTAGTATACGGAACAGTAGTTTTGTTCGCATCATCAGAATTTTTCCATTACAAATAGTTGTTAGTTGTGGGATCATATACCTATTACCAGTCACCCCAGTATAAAATCAGCCATTCCGATCAGTGTGAAGCATACAGAAGAAAAAGTTCTTCTGTTCTGTGGTGTGGGGCTACTTTTCCACAGTCCAGCTGTAAGATTTGTAAACCTATGATGACGAGTAGCGTTCTCATAACAACAATGATACTTAAATGACATCCCGGATAAGACTGCGAGCACAGAACGGAATAAGACCCTGCCCAATATCTGGTGCTAATTAATTTATGGTCACGTACCGCGCAGAGGATGTTTATTGTTTCAAACCTTACCGTCCGTGTGTGAGGTCAGAGGAGGACGTCATAATCAAGCCTGACCGAGGATAAGCTTGTTGAAAGACAAACTTATTAGTGAGCATGTGTTAATTAATTTATGTTTGATTTTAATCGTACAGTCAATAGCACGACAGAAGTTTTGTATGGACTTTGCGCTTACGAATATTAGATATTAAATTGGTAATGTCACGTTTAATGACTTAGTTGATCGAATCGAACTACTTAATAGAAGATTATGCACCAATGGAATAAAGTAGTGTCTTATGTAGCCGGCGCCCCGTATTGAATCCCGAGCAAAGCGACGGAGTTAAGACAAGAATCTTGAGTGCAGCGTAGGATTCAAGGTCGCACAAGACGAAGGCACCTTTATCCCCGAGGAGAATACTCTACTTTTCACAACATCTAAGATATAATAAAAAGCAATATTTAAAACAAAGCAATTCTCAGTATTCGCGCCTCTTTTTAATTTTGTGTTCTATTTTTCTTTTATTTTTTGTACTTTTGTACTTCAAGTCTACAAAAACAATACGTCTTTCTTTAACCCTATGGTTCGCATGTGCCGTCTATATAATGACCTCATTAATAAAAGCAATAACTCGGGTGTAGATATTTTCCAACTTAGTCTTTCAGAATTCCAAAATTGCTTAAAAGTCTCGATAAAACCTTCTACTGTAATTTAGTTTTAGTTTTATATTGATATCCTAATTAGTTTAAATTGTAACATAGGAAGCACCTTTTTATAGTTTGGATATTTAAGTTATGATGTGTGCACTCATTATCGGATTGTAGTTTAACAAAATACTTTATATATTGCCATGTATCCTGTTCATGTTATGGCAATAATCTGTGCTGAGTACCGTATATAAATAAATAAATAAATAAATTTATATTCTACTCCTGGTGGCCAGTTCAATTTTCGAACAATTTATTTGATGAATGCGTGGAATTAGTATACGATAATAGAGTCTGGCTAACGAAAGCTGAACCAGGAAAAACGCGGCAAATTCAAAAAATCATGACTGGGTAACACAGGGCCACTCACACAGCTGCAATTTTCTCAGAAATATTTCAATTGGACATACGACATGACACCTCAGATAGACACACATAGAGACAAAGTGTTGCCAATCAAATAACTACGAGGTTCAGCTTTCGTTGGCCAGACTCTACCTACCTACTACCTACCTAACGCAAATGTTCGTATGCGATTTCTACTTTATGTTCCAAATTCAAATCACATTAATGACCAGGGGGGCATAATGAAATTCAGTACAATATTAATGCCCTGCTAGACCTCAGGCCTTAAATGACTTACTTTAGGTTAGGTTAGCATGACATATAATTTGACATTGTCGAGCAGGTAGTGTGAAAATATAGTTAGGTGGGTTTCTGCACCGACCCTCACTCCTGGAGGTTTCTCCCGCCCCCCACTAAATGTGTACATCTCCCCACATGTTGCCAGGGTACCTAATATAGTTGTTTATGATAACAACAATAACAGCAGAGTCACTCTCTAAGCGAATCCGAAACTTCGTTGGCCCGTAATTCGTCGTACACACACGCGCGCTGCTGTTTTTTTTAACCATCTAGCCATTCTTTTCCAGCGCCCACGCTTTTACAATCAAATATTATAATTAAAAGCACATAGTTTACACTTCAGCCCAGAAATAGAGACAACTTGAACGATCCCTAATTTTTTTTTTTTACGTGCATTTATAAAAGTGTGTTTTTCTAGTGTTTTTTAAACTATTAATTTCCACTAGCGATTGGCGCAGTACCTACATGCACACAAGCCGTGTGTGACAGTTAACGTTTCGGATGCGGTTAAAGAGTAGGCTCTCTGGTCTGACGATGTAATGAAGGTCGCGGGTGGCCGCGGAAGTAACACAAGTAAGGGAGGCCTGTGTCCAGAGCGGTGGACGTCCTCTGGCTGATGATGATGATGAACAACAATAATAGGGTTGTTGTATTATAACAACTGATTATATGCCCTTACTAGAGAACTAAGGCAGGTAATTAAAATAAGTTGTGCAAAGAAACCACTCCGATAATTACATACTTACATGAAATCACGGCTATTATCCCCGAAGGGTTAGTCAGAGACTAGGCAATGAGGACCGTAACAGCAGTCCTCTGCCATAGTCCACTTTTCACCAAATAGCTACTGCACATGTGCTCAGAGTGACAGGTGGGGAGCCCATCGCCGTTCTATGCTGTTGGATGTATGTGCAGTCTTTAGTCCGTTAGTCGCCTTTACGACATCCGAGGCAAGAGAGAGGGTGGTTGTATTCTTTCACCGCTACGTGACACGGTTAATCTAAACTCCGATAATTAGATATGCCTAAACACTTTAAATTGGGTCAGCTCTACAAAATGCGAAGAAGCAATGTGCCTAGGTCGTTGGCTCCAAACACATGACCGCGCCGAAACCTTATTTCGTTGCCAAAGAGGTTTTCGTGTTGTTTCGAACTATTTCAATTTCATTCCGATTCGAATTGAGATTCGATATTTGATTCTCTTCCATGTTACACAATTTGTTTGCATTGCAATCGCTTCCTGTATTCTTATTTGTGACTATTTTTTTTGCATTCATAACAGCATCTTGAATTAGCAGTTTAATTGTTAGGTAAAATGAATGGGGCAAATTAATATCTGGTACTTTTCCCAAGAGGATATATTCACCAAACACACGTACTTTCCCTCAAGTGCCGCCAGGATTACCGAACGCTACATGCACTTGTACTATTGTGTATTCTATGATGCTACCAGAGTTGTTGAAGGCCCATAAAAGGAAATACGTCTTTTTTTACTTCTAGTCTCATTTTCAATAACTTTACTATAGGGTAGACAAACTATAGAATCGGGCTTTGAATTTCGGTTACTGTATACATAATACCAAAATAGCAAGACACCCTCGCACGGAGCAGATAACGATCTCTTCAAGGTATTCCAATTATTTCACCACATCTTTTGAAAGTTCCCTTATCTCCCGCATCTCGGGTAACACTTCCCATAATGTAGTATTAATAGCGAAATTAAATGTTCGTTTTAATTTGGTGTACGTCATAATAGCGAGCGGTGCTTTTGATCTGATCGTCCAATATGCGTAATTGTGGGTTAGTGTTTAAATGGTTGGTGTCGGGCACAGGATATAGCGCGAAATGTGATACGGTGGACCATAATGGTGATGGTAAAATTCTGGGAACCTGAGCGAAGCACTACTTTCTCTGTCGTTTAGGCAAAAGTATCTGCAGTAACTTTCTTATGTATTTTTATTATGTTATACATAAACATAGGATACATCCGCACCCTCAATTTTATGGTGTCTATGTTACCTTCATTCTTCGTATTGTTAAAGAAAGCGATGAGACCTCCTGTAGACCGCAATTGCAACTTTACATTGTGCTCTATTATATTTGCGACATGGGCTGATCTCGATGGAACGACTGCTATAGAAAACGCTGCCGCTTATCGCACCGCTATCGCTGTCTTCCATATCTCGGACCAACGTAATGCACTTGTTTTTTACGTGGCGCAAGTGTTTTTAATGAATAGGCATTGCATTAACTTGGAGGCTGACGGTTTTTACCTTAAACCGTTGATGTCTTATTATTACCGGGATCAATGTTGCGTCTCGATTAACTTGATATATATTCAGCGTTAAACCTTTTAATTGCCAGCCTTTTAAGTTTTTTACCATAAACAATGGAGTAATAAAAGCTGTCTTGACGATATTTTTTTACTTGTATTGCTAATTGTGAAGGACTGGTAGCGTTAATAAAAAACTGTTGTATACTTTATCAGACTTATGTACGTGGATATGACACTACGACAATAAATGAAAATATTGGCTATACTAGTTCATAGAAATAATTTGAAACTATCAAATTAATCTTAGCACTGAATTATTTTTTTTTCATTTTTTATATAAACTAAATATTTTATAACTTAACTTTCTATGAAAAATTTTAAAAAAAATCAGTGCTTAGATTAATTTGATAGTTTCAAATTATTTCTATGAACTACCATAGCCAATATTTTCATTTATTGTCGTAGTGTCATATCCACTCTAATCGCGACTATTATCCCCGAAGGGTTAGTCCGAGACTAGGCAATGAGGACAGCAAAAGCAGTCCTCTACCATAGTCCACTTTTCACCAAATAGTGACTGCACATGTGCTATATGTGTATACTTTATTCATTTAATAACTTAGTTATCTTCAATTGATGAGGTCTGAACCTTGCCACAAAGTAGCACATCGGAAGTTTTGTCTATAGTCTCCACATTGGCCCAATACTGGTTGGTAGACTTCAGTGGTTGGTATAAAACAAACGTTTCCCGTTTAAAGCAAGGTATTATAATTTGGTCACCCATCCGATGATTGCAATAATTCATTAACTTGCACGATCACAACACATACGAGCTAGCTATTTCGTTACTAATAAATAGAACTACATAAACAACTTGAGCTACGATATTAAGATTTCAAAGGTCTTTTATTTTTTGTTTGACGAACGATTTTTAATTGTTCGCTTTTTGTGTTTGTTTACTGTTTTTCGATAAAAACTCCATGTGTACAATAGAGACTGGTCGAATGAATAAGAATTGATCGATTAAGCGCTGGCCGCGGAATGCATCCTTCTTATAGGTAACTCGATAAAAAGCCTTTTTATAAGGATGCAGGAAACCGCTGAATAAATTACTAATCGATTCAAGTAGCTTTTGTAAGGTTGTCAATATCTTTATTGAGGTGTTGAAATATCATCTTAACTTGATTGAACATTGTAACGGGGTATAAAGCAAAATCCTTATAACTGTACAATTCGGTCAAAATATCTTGGGTGTATAAAGGCTACTACTTAAGATCTATCTAGGCATACCTAGATAGATCCTAAGAGAAGCGTTAAAAAAGTCGTTATAAAACAGAATGAAAACTTTTAGAGTAGGTATTTTTATATTCTGTTTGATATACTTAGATAACTTTTTCCACTCTACCACCAATTATATAGCCAAAGTTAAGCTTCCTTTGAAACTGGTTTTTATTGCTTAGATGACGGTTATATATACTAATAAATTATGTTATATATTATAAGTACATAGCTTGACGATAATTATGTTATATATTATAAGTACATAGCTTGACGATTTCGGATATGAATTATATGATCCAACTGGGTCATCCTAATAAGTGCAAAAAATATCATGAATTGTATGGAAGCAACTGTAAAGTAGCGAAAAATACTCCATACATTTAAATTAAATAGAATTTTCAAAATTGTATGGAACAGTTGTTTAAAAGAATGTCTATGATTCCGACATTTTCCCACTGAGACAAGACTTTTTAAAATAACAGAATCGAGGCTCAGGTGAGATGAAAACGATTCCCCGTTGTGCAATACAAAAATGATGATGGAAATAATTTATCGCGTCTCACTCACTCGGCTATGAAATAGCAAATAAACGTACACTTTTAAATAAACATTTCATATAATGGCCTATTAATAGTAATATACTCTTATTTGCATACACATAATATGTGTCGGATATGTTGGAATCACAGCGTGTATACTTTTTAATGCATTCAAAATGTACAAGTCTAGTCAATTATATGTTCATTAATAGGAACAACATTATGGTGGCGAAAGTGATTTAATATTATTATACTTCATAATAAAGTTTTATTTTATTGCAAAGAATTCAAACTATTTTTCTTTTGACGAATGTGCAAACAGTCATTTGTTCTACCTATATAAAACGTTTTATGGAGAAAACTCTTTAATTAATTTCATTTATAATTGAATGCAAAAGTAAGATTTAATGTTTTTAATTATTGCCTGGAATTCGGAAAATATTAAGTCATAAAGATTTTCCCGGATCACCATGGCGGCATGTGGTAAGTGCAGTAGTTTTAGTGGGTATCCTTTGCCTCACTTACTCTTATAAGAGCTCAGCTGTCGTAATACTCGTACTAGGAGTCATCGTGAGACACAAGGGGATAATGTTCTTTTCACACTACCTGCTCGAAAATATCAAATTGTATGTCATGCAAACCTAACCTAAAGTAAGTCATTGAAGACCTGAGCTCTAGCAGGGCAATTAATATTGTACTGAATTTCGTTATGACCCGCTGGTCATTAATGTGTTTTGAATTTGGAACATAAAGTAGAAAGGTATATACATATATCTCGTTGATGGTATGAAAAGTAGAGTATCCTCCTCGGGGATAAAGGTGCCTTCATCTTGAGCGACCTTGAATCCCACGCTACACTCAGGATTCTTGTCTCAACTCCCGAATCCTTCGTTTTGCTCGGGATTCAATACGGGGCGCCCGCTACATAAGACACTACTTTATCCCCTTGGTGCATAATCTACTATTATACATGCTTGTCGGTTTAGGGTACTCTTGACCTGACCTTTAGCAAGAACGTCGCCGATATGAGCATTTTGTTATGTATTATAAAAAAAGGTCATAAAGTTTTTTCAGTATAAATTTATTATTTTTAGTAAGTAACCAGAGCCCACCGTCAACAACGTACACCAAACTCGTTCGCCACACCCTGTCAGCACCCTATTGGATCGTATTGAATTTTAGGCCGGTCCTTCGCTTAATCACTTCACATACCAAAGATAAAGCTCATTTCGAAAATGAAGCGTCCCCAGTAATGTTGTTCAAATGAAAAGCACTCAATATAACGTAATGCACCTCTCCCGCCACTCGCCGACACGTTGAGTAGATCAAAAAACATTTTATGATTATTACACCCCGCGATTGACAACCGGGAAGGCATTTGTCCTCTCCCATATTTTTATGGCGTGTAAGCCAGTCGGCCTTTTTCTACATCATCTCTTAAGTGACATAAATTCTAATACAAAGTCCATTTGTGTATCTCGGACGTCTTAAAAGGTATGACGATAATCGTTTTTCTGCTTTTTACAAGAAACTCATTTCAATTATCGTACAATTTGATGGGTATAAAACGCGACGGTGTACCGCGGTTGGCACCCCGCCGCGATTAGTAGGACGCCCCGCGCTCTTCGGCGTTTTTTTTAATTCGACTGATGCTAATTTAATTACGTATACATGCTCATTTTAGTGAGCCTCCTTTGAGTTTTGTGTGTGACGCACAGCTGTGTCCTTTGGTGTAACGGTTGTGTGGCTTTCCTTTTGGTCTTTTAATTTCAGTTACTCACTATACTAATTGTTTTAATTAATGCTTTTATAAAATGAGAAAGTTTTTTATTGACAGTCGTAGGCACTAAAATGTACTTTTTGTGTAATGTAGATAAACCTATTATTGAATTGAAAATATTCGTAGTAGTAAACTATAAGTCAAAACTTAAGTTAGCTATACAAATTGATACTAATTAATATAACCATCAATCTTTGATTATAATGATGAGATATTGTGTCTCTTATCTCAAATCAATGAATGGATTTAAAATACAAGTATTTTATATTTATCTTTGCGTAGGTGTGACTAGGAGTGAGATGGTTTTTGGGTAATAAGTTGAGAAAGTTGAATAATAAAGTAACAATTTACTTCAACTTCTTCTTCTACTACTTAGAAGATCAATATAAAAAACACGACAGATTGTGTCACAACATCTTCGCAGTGTGATGTAGGTCGTTCAAAGTTGTCCGTTAAAACGCTAATATATTCATTTTAATATATTTTCCTCACCTTTATTTTCAACGCCTCGGTGGCCGAGTAGTAAAACGTTTATCCCGATATCTGGAGGTCCCAATTCCCAGGTCAGGTGAATTTTGTTTCATATCTTTTTTTGATTGGACAGCTCTTATTTGCTGTTCCTGAATATTCCTTGCAGAATGTGAAGATGTATCGGTTATCTCGCTTTCAGTTGTTACAACAGTTAACACAAAGCTTTTGGCATCGTTGGCACTTAGAATATCTTTACGCCCTGCAACAGCGAGTAAAGTGGACGGACTCGGTTGTACCTCCTAAGGAAGGAGATTTGGTTTTATTAGAGGAGAAATGTCCCTCCTCTTCACTGGCAGACGCGGTCGCATAAAGGTTGATTCACACATATCAGTGAAGCCACAGCTCCGACACAGTACCGGCATGCGGCACAGTGAACAATATTCTTTCATACATCATCATCATCATCATCAGCCTATAAACGTCCCACTGCTGGGCACAGGCCTCCCACGTGAACAACGCACGTGGGGATATTGGGCCATAACCCACCACGCTGGCCCAGTGCGGGTTGGTGGGTTTTAACGGCTGCCATCTTACGACAACAACCGGGTCCAACGGCTTAACGTGCCTTCCGAAGCACGGAGGAGCTCGAGATGTTTTTAAATTTGGTCACCCATCCAGCGACCGGGCATTGCGAAAGTTGCTTAGCGAGCAAGATCGCAAGCCGAACGCGCTAGCCGCTGCGTTCATACATTTTATATTCATACATTCATACATTCTCTATGAATTTTATCAAAACGAATACATCCGTGATTTGCCGGTGGCGGCACTAGCACTGAGAGCATTATCACTGACAAGTGGGGATGCGTTCATAGAGAATGTATGAAAAACACTGTGCCGGTACTGTGTCGGAACTGTGGCTTTACTTCACAGTTCACACATATCTGTGTGAAGCAACCTTAATTTGGTTGTATCCAGGTTCGGAAGGTGTGGTCAGGCTCGCAGAGGTTCGCGTAGCTGAGGGATTTTAAAAGGGGCTATAAGCAAATTATCGCGTTTTCCTATAGATAAGGTTTCGGTTTCTTTTTAGTTCGGTAATTCGGTAATTTTAGGTTTAATCAGACGGTTCTGATTTGGTCCGAGTTTGTGATTGCCAACTCGGATTTGGCAAGCGTGTCGATTAAGCTAATACTCAATCAATTGTAGCGATGACTAAATTTTTAATTAACTTTTAAATTAACTTTGTCCAGCAGTGGAACAGTTTATATTCTGTAGTATCTTATTATATTTTTGGAAATTTAAAATCACTATTTGGGTAAAGTGCATCTGATTCTGTGGCTTATCATTACTTGTTATTAGGGATGGGCCGAATATTCGTTTTATATTCGGTATTCGGCATATTCGGCAGGTTTACCGAATATTCGTATTCGGCCGAATATTCGGCTAAATTACCGAATGTTCGGAAAAGTGGTACTTAAACTTTTTACTGTATTGAGCCATGTATGAGTTAACTGTTAAATATGTTATTGTAATGAGGTACAGTGAGGTTTTATGTTTTTGTTGACACTGTAGCTGTATTTCAGAAAACAGCAGATAAAAAAGATGTTTATTCATTAAAAGCGAAATATTAAAAAAAAATTGAGATTAAGCTTCCGCGCGCTTTGCGTATACAAGTTCAGACTTGCATTGTTTATGTAAAGGAATCAATTATGCCGAATATTCCGTTTGGTAAAAGTTATACCGAACATTCGGCCGAATATTCGTATTCTCGGTGAAACCCATGTTCGAACCATCTCTACTTGTTATCAATTGAGATGAATACCAAGTGATAAACTAAAGACTGCACATACATCCAACAGCATAGAGCGGTGATGGGCTCACCACCTTCACGCGTAGCACATGTGCAGTCGCTATTTGGTGAAAAGTGGACTATGGTGACGAAGGACTGCTTTTGCTGTCCTCATTGCCTAGTCTCTGACTAACCCTTCGGGGATAATAGTCGTGATTATATGTATGTACCTATGTCAATGAGTAGATTAAGAAAAGATCAACTCATCACAGATCACTGTTTATAAATGTGATCGAAGATTGGATGCAATGTGTGCATCGATAAATCTCCTTAAAAAAATATTTTGATTCTTTAAGAGGCCTATTACATCTCCACTGTGATTTTTGCGTAAATTGGTCAATTTTGGCGTAATGGATCTCAGAAACAAAAATACATTAACAATTATGACTTATTGAATAGTGTAGAATAGTAGAATAGCTATTGGAATAGTGCGTAGTGGCCTCGCTTTTTGTAAATTTTGCTTAACTTTTTAATTAAACCCAAAATTGCAGAGAAAGATTTTCATAAAGTGCGTGAAGGCACTTTTTTGAGCTCATCGATTGAACTACTGTTTTTAACAAGTGAAATAAAATAATTATAATGTTGTCTCTTATATAGTCGAATAGTGCGTAGTGGCCTCGGAATTTTTAGATATCATTAATTTTATATAGAATAAAAAACTTATTCTAAACCAAAAAACTTCGAAAATTGCTATAAGTTAACTGTAAATATCTCCTATCTACGATAATATTATTGAGCAAAATTTATACCAGAGTAATTGTTACTTCATGAGGGATAAAGATTTTAATCTGAATTTATTATCCTATTTCGATAAAAACGATAAAACTGCAAAATTACTACAAAATGCGATGCGCCGGCCGTCCACATTCAACTTATGCTCACAGAATGGAGATTTGTAATATTATGCACAAATTTATTATCCTATTTTGATAAAAACGATAAATACAACTGCAAAATTACTACAAAATGCGAAAATGGGCATTTTACGCAAAAATCACATTCAAAATGTAATAAAAGTAAAAGTAAAAAAGTAAAAAGAACGTTTATTGCTTCTTATTGCATTTTACAAACAATGAACAAATAGAAAAACAAAACAAACAAAGCAATTGGAAGTAGCTCAGCATGTGCTGACCTGGGAGGAGTATCCCAGGCAGCGCTGATTTTCAGCCACTCCCACTTCTCTGGAGATCTTTGGTGAGAGTAAGGTAACGAGGGCTTCATAATTTAAAATATAATTACAATTACAAACAACGATAACAAATTATTAATTTCAAAATTGGATACGTATTACAAAATAATTTAAAAAAAAAAACCAATATAACAAACAAATTTTGTAACAAATTAAAAAAAAATAAAATAAAAATGTTGACAGGTAGGTACTCTTTTTTGTTGTTGTATTGTGTGGCGTGTGTGTGTGTGTGTGTGTGTGGTGTGTAATGGAGGACGTGTATGTGTAAAAAACTGTCTACGACTGTACAAAGTATTCCGTTAGGGGGGGTAATGATTTCCAATGACCCTGAACAATATTTTCCGCAGCAAGCTGTCTCTTCAATAAAGCTGCTTTGAATTTATTTTCGAAGCACTCTACACTCATTGCCTGTCTCATAGGTGGAGGCAAAATATTCCATATGCTTGCTGCGTAGAATTTAAAAGATCCGCGATATCGAGTGGTCTTGTGTTTAGGTATAATCAGCAAGTTCAGCGCTGCAGACCGAAGCTTCCTCAGCGTGCCTTCTTTTACCCAGGACAATTTCTTAAAAGGTATTGAGGCTTTTTGGTCCAAACAACCTTATGGATAGTACATGCGTATTGAAGTTCTCTTCGAGCTTTCATGTTAAGAATGCCTTTTCTGTTAAGGTATGGAGTAATATATTCTCTTTTGGGTACATTATAACAGAAACGAATACAGGCATTTTGTACGCGCTGAATAGCTCTTTCGGTTTTCACGGTTAACTTAGGACCGATCACAGGGCCACAGTAGTTAAGCGGAGAAAGGACAATTAAGTCAGACAAAAGCAAGCGTAACTCTTTCTTTATGTACGGTCTGATCTTATAAAGAGTTTTGAGTTTGAAAAAAGCGTACCCAATTTTTCCATTCACGTGGTCTTCATACTTTTCGTAATAGGCCTCTTAATAGCGTTTGTTTATTAATGCCTTATCTCACCGTTTTGTAGCTCCCCGTTGTACAAAGGTACGGTTAAGACAGGCTATGACTTACACCGGTCAGTGATATCAGTAGACTTTTTGTTTCCTTTCTCATTCCACAACCGAGGCAAGAAACACTCTCCTGTGTACTAAGTACCGTTGGCGGGTTACTAATTGAGACGGAACTTATTAATTTGTCTTTCAATTTTTTTTACGGCCCATGAATGTCTCATTGGGCTTTCTAATGTGTTAGTTGGTTGGAATATGTTTCAATTAATTAAACGCTTTTGTTAAGGAGCCCTATGGTGTGGCAGGTTACAAATACCCATTTATCACGAATGCTGAGGTGATGTTGTGTTCGCTGGTCTTTGGATGGGTGTTCGTTCAATTATTGTCGTATTCGGTTTATACATTTAGATTTTAGGCCGTATTATTATTGTAAGGTAGCCAATCGCTACGCTGCACTTCGCGATTGTCTTAAATTTTTAACCTATCACGTGACCTACAGGAGTAGGGCAGCTAGTATCCTCAATAATAGTGTAAAAGACGGTTATGTTGAGAAAATATAGCAAAACAAATAATAGTATAATAGATATTTATTGCTACTGACATTACGAAGTTGAATGTTTCGGAATTCTGAAATAATTAAAAGAGTGCGACTTTGTATTCAACAGGAAGGGACTCATTTTGAGCATTTGATAAATTGATTAATTTTGTATTAAAAATGTTAAAATTCATGGTCTTCCTTTTATTTGTGTTATATAGCAAAAAATAATCCTTATGATGAAGCTTTTTGATCGGTATGATAAACCTACAGGATGATTATTTTTCTCATGTAACAGGTTCGATTCCCGGTTCAACCCTGTAATTATTTAAATATCTATGAATGCAGTTTAAATTATTTTTTAAATTCAAATAATGTCTTCTTTCAGTGAAATGTTCCATCTGCAATATTCAAGGTAAGTACTTTCCCTCCATGTGGCATATCCGTAGGACGCCCTGTAAAGTTCGATTAAGAATTCAATATTACGACCTAAAGGTGAACCAAAAAAGAAAGTGAAATGCACACTCCAATATATCACTCAGATCCAACATCAAAATGGTACTTTCGACGAAAGACAGATGGCTTCTAATATTATTATAACAAGGTGGCTACACCGATTCATCAAGCGGTTGTCAATTATTGTTCTAGTAGCAAACCTGCTCATCGGAAATGTGGGATTTAATTAAAATTTATTCGACACGAGCCAATGTAGACTGTTTCACATGGCGACAATTATAAGCTGTCTCGGCACGTATGCGGTGACAGTTACATGCTCACTTAAAATGTAGAACGATGCCTTAACTGTAGGACGTCTATAGAGTGATGATGATTAATGAAGCTAAGTTAATCATTACAAATAAAATAAATAGCTTTTCAACTCTCGCACCAATTATCTAGCCATGTTAAGCTAAAAGCTTGTTTTTGTTGGTTAAAAAAGGACAAAAATATTAAAAAAAACACCCGAAATCAAATTAGAAAAACAGTTATTTCTAAACTGACCCAACCGAGAATTGAACTCGGGACCACAAAACCGGCGTGCTAACCACTCGACCACGCGTAGGTCGTCAAAATCTTTATAAATAATGTTCTCTCCTACTTCATACAATAACTATTTAAACTAAAATATATATTTTTTTGCTTTTAAGTTTCAAGTTGTGTGGATAGTTAATGTATACTAACATTACTAAACTAGACCATAAGCAAAATTGTAATTAACTGCACTAACATTTTATGGATGTATTTTCTTTGAAACAAATAAATTTATCTTATCTTATCTTATCTTAACTGCACTGCACTACATAGCTAGACTTTTCGCAACCTCACCAAAGTTAGCGTTGTCTATAGTAAATAAGACGACAAATATTAGTGTACAGATACGTGGCGAATGCATCCCTTTATTCTGATCACTACCACCAAATTTACAAAGCGCGTGAAACCGAATGATGTCCATGAATAAACACTTTCCTTTGTCTCAACTGTCACCTCTTAGAGTATTTTACTTTACTCTTTCAAAAATTCGTATGGTATTTTGCATAGTAAGATTAAAGTAATACTGCTCTAACTGCCTTACTGACAATTAAGTTAAAGGGGGTTAAAGTTACTCGCGTCCGTAGGTTTACCCTTGAGACCCTACACGTGACCCCTGGGTGGTTGTAAATGAGTGACTCTGAGTGGTAGAGCCACGCTACGTTGCAGCACGCATTGGGCCGGCTCGCCCGGCGTGTACCACCCTCTCACAAATATCCGGCGTGAAATAATGGCACTTGGTGCTGTTTCGTCGTCCGGCCAGTGAGGGTTCCGAAGACCCCCCCTCCCCCCACTCAATTCCTTAACCCTATTCCTTCCTTAAAGGACGGAAGCGCGCCTGCGATTCCTCTGGTTTTGCGGGTGTCCATGGGCGGCGGATTACTCTCCATCAGGTGACCCCCCTGTTTGTTTGCCTCCTTCTTTTATATAAAAAAAAACAATTAAGTCTCTTGCTGTCACTTTCTTATGTAAAGTGCTAAATAGAGAAGAAAAGACATTTAATTGTCATTAAAACTTAATTGACGTCTCTTAGTACGGCAGTAAGAGTTGATGTTAAGGCCCTTTGGCCTGTTTAAAGCTATATAAGCGAGAGCATTTACATGTAGCATTAGTCTTAAAGTTACGTAATTCATGCTGATCAAATTTTTCTCCTATCGATTAAGTCATTCAATGTTATCTTTGATTGATTAGATGTTAAATAAAGAAAGTAGTTACCATTACTGTAATCCATAATTAAATGAACATGATAAACCAATTAAAACTTATTACAGGTTTCTGGTTTAGCGGTTAGAGCGGTAGATGAAGTTGTTCAAAGCTGACTTGACTGTATTGCGTTACGCAATCTTTTATAACAATAATCTAGAGGCTTTATATAAAGCATTTCATATTTTACAAGCTTCGGACAGTTTGTTAATACATCATTTTACAGGCTTACGCAACTACCGCTCTGCTCTAATACGATTATATTACTACAATTCGTCTTGAAAGTTTTATAATGGAAATAGGGGGTGTTACGTTTGCTAACGCTTACGCAGACTGTTTCGTTACAAAACTGCACTCTCAATTTAATTTCGTTTTTAAAAACAATAATATTTAGTTATTGTTTGTATAACTGTAATTGTAAGAACAGTTAGTTCTTAACTACTGTGTATTAACTAACTACTCTATTTATTATGTTTAAAACGCTGTTCCCTATGTTGCCTTTATAACGAAATTATGAAATGTAAATGGTGGTTCAACAAAAAACTTTAAAAATTCAAAGTTTTCTCTCAATTTTTGCAAAGGTGTCTTAAAAGAAAGTGTCTGTTTATGTAGAAGTCTAATGTCGAAAGCTAAATAACTAGGCTGGGCACAATAGGAAAAACTTTCATCTAATAACAGTTCTGTTTACTTTTCCGTCTTCCAGTTCCGACTATCGAATGCAGCAGTCTGCTACAGCCTTTATGTTATGTTGCGATGTTAACCAATTTACGCACGTTATATTATTATGGTCATACAGCTTGTTAATTTGGATTAACCACTGTGTGATTATAATGTGCGGTCAAAACGTTTTTCCTGTCTTTCAACGAGTGATTTAAGTGTTAACGAGGAATTTTTTAATTTTGGGGCATGGATAACTTTTAACAGTATTTTAAATATATGATATGAATTACGAATCGGCGCTTTTGATTGTTGTAGTGAAGGTGGAGGTGTTTAGGTAACATATACCTATAATTATCATTTATCGTATGATTCGTTTGCTTAAATCTGTACACAAGGTATTATTAAAATCAAAAAAAATATAAAAATATTAAATTTGTTTACGCTCACACCAATTATCTAGAATTCTAGACCAAATGAGTATTCTTTTGAAACTCGTTAATATGGTAAGATAACGGATAAATATACATAAACATAGAAAAAACAACTAGACTTAAAATCAATTTAGAAAAACAGTTTTTCTCTAAATTGTCCCGACCGGGAATTGAACCCGGGACCTCAGAGATGGCGCGAAGCCAGACCCGGCCACGGAGGTCGTCAAAAAAGGTAGCTAATCAGCTTTGACATTTTTTTTGTTCCTTTTCTATATAGAAAAAAACTATTTATATATTTTAAGTTGAATGAAAGTTTGTGTCTAACAGTGGTTAAACGACCTTTCGGGCGCCCTTTTAGGTATAGGTAAACTACTACTATTAAATAAAAGTATGAAGAACTGCGAGAATAATAACAAAGAATGATGATTCTTCATTGGTTGATAATTCAAAGCAATGAATGAATTTCATAGTGTTTTTTATGTCTCTGTCTCGTACCGCGGTTATTCACATTCACCACGTGGTAGAATTTTGTTTTTTTTTTTCATATTTTTTTTACATCATCATTTCAATTAACGTTTAAGTTTTTAAGCCAGCCTACGCGTTCGTGTATAAGTGGTTGGTAGTTTTATACTTTAGGCAAGGCCCTGACCTGCTTCTAGGGCTCATGTTTCCATATCTAGCCTCTTGATCTAAGCTATACGCTTATCAGTTTTAGAAATCTCCTTTACGTAACTTTTACTTCAATGCTGTGTATTGATTTCGTCGGTCTGTTTGAGGATGTTGTGAATAAATTTAAACGTTTTAATACGGACGCTATTTCGGTACTATTTGTTTAGTTATAAATATACCTACTTACCTAAGTTAATTTTAAACTAAATCCGTATAAAACCGTTATTATTTTTGACAGCCGACTAACGGTACTAAAATTGCTATTTCATCGGGATCTGCAATAAATTTTGGTATAATTTTTTTTGTTTAAATTAGTGTTAAGATTATTTTGCTATTTATGAGGCATGTTGAATCTTTATAGCTTCCTCAAAGCCTTGAGGAGTTGTGTTCTGTAATAATTAATGAGTGACAATTAATTAATAGCCTATCAATAACCAGTTCTTAATTAATAAATTATGGAAATATTTTTTAGCTAAGCTTTATCAATAATACTAAAATTAGTTTTTATCAGACTAGATACGTGAATAGTGTAGCATTCTCCGTAGCATTAAATTTTCTGATGTTGGCTATTATAGTAAACTAAAGTTCTCTAAAGCATGATAGCGCAGCAGATTGTGAATTTAGTTTGCGATCATGCAAGCTAAGTCACTTTTGTAAAACAGTGTTACCAGATAGGTTACCAAATAAAATCATTACTAAATCTCCTCCTCACTACTTAAGCAAGGTAAAATTTTCCGTTTGATGACCTCCTTGGTCGAGTAGTTTGTACACCGGTTTTCATGGTGTCGCCATCTCTGAGGTCCCGGGTTCGATCCCCGGTCGGGTCTATTTAGAAATTATTGTTTTTCTAAATTGTCTCGGGTCTGGGTGTTTTCTATGTATAATAAGTATGTATTAAAGTATTTGAAGTATGTAGGAAATAAGAGTGTGGGAAAATTTATTTATTTAATTTTAATAAGATGGCAGAAGTTACAAGTGACGCCTTTGTCCAGCTATGGGGCATTCAAAATCTAACAAGTTTATATTATTATATAGCCAACGAGCTCATCTCGTCTCGTATCTTAGCATTGAATTGTATAAAGTAATTACATACATTTGTTTTTAAGAAAATCACAAGACACGTCGACGGTTTTTAAAAGTATTTTTTAAGAAGTAATACAATTAACAGAATATAAACACATTATACATTATCAATACATGAATTTGCATGTTGCAAGCCTGTTAAATGATTATCAGCACCAATCGCAGAGCATAAACGTATTGAATTAAGACCGAAGATAAAAATGGTTGCATCTTAACTAACAGGACTGCTTGCCAATTAGCACAGTCACTTATGCCAATGATGCTGTGGTGTCATTTCAATCCCAAATGGGTTTATCAGCACTGTAATAAGAATGAGAATAGGAAATTATTCAATTGGCACAACAAGCATTAAGTTATAAGACAAAAGACAAAACAAACAAACAGAAACATCTAAGTATAGGTACCTACTAATATTATAACGCTGAAGAGTTTGTTTTGTTGTACGCGCTAATCTCAAGAACTTTGAATCGAATTGATAAAATCTTCTTGTGTTGGATAGTCCATTTAGCGAGGAAGGCTATATAACATTACGCTGCGATCATAGGAGCATCAAATTACATACATACATCACGCCTGCTTCCCGGAGGTAGGGTTGCCAGGTCGCCAAACCTATAGCCGGACATACCAGTCAGTTTGTCCGGACATTTGTGTAAAAAGGCCGGACACTACATTTTCGGCAGCAGGAGCGACCGGCAGTATAGACTTGCCTGCGCTTGGCCACGCTCGGCGCTCGCTCGTTTGCGAAATGTAAAAAGCCTAATAAAAGCCGGACAAGCCGGACACCGTTTATTTTGGCCGGACACGCAGTCAATAAGCCTTACTGTGTCCGGCTTTATCCGGACGCCTGGCAACGCTACCCGGAGGGGTAGGCGGGACCATAGCTTTCCATTTGCTTCGCTCTTGACAGACATCCTTTTCTTCACTTATTCTCATAACGTTTTTCATACATACTCTCACGAATATCCGGCGTGAAAAATTGGCACCTGGTGCTGTTGTGTTTCGTCCGGTTTGTGAGAGTTCCGGAAGCCCCGCCACCACCCACAATTCCTATTCCCTCCTTAACCCTACTCCTTTCTTAAAGGGTCGGCCACGCATCTGCGACTCCTCTAGTTATGCGGATGTCCATGGGCGGCGGTGATTGCTCTTCATCAGGTGACCCGCCTGCCCGTTTGCCTCCTTCTTGTATATAAAAAAAAAATGCTCGTCGATTTAGGGTACTCGACGGTCTTGGCTCGACCTATAACGAGACCGTCCCCGATCTAACGGCTGCATCAAGATACAAAATTAAAATTACAAATTATTTTATTTAAACATTGTGTTGTTACATAACGTACCAAATTAAATAAAATTAAGTATTATAAGCACCATAAAATAAGGTTGTAACAGTATTTGGCTATCATGTGGGTCCCACACTGGGAAAACCCGAATTGTGGGCACACCAATACAATAAACACAATAAACAGGATAGCGACAGATCAAAGTAAAGCTGCTGTAAAGTAAATAGTGTTAAAATAATAACATAATTAAATAAAGTAACAACTTAAAGAAAATTATATTTATTTCTAAAATTACGTTTATAACATTTATTTAAAACATCACACTAATATTATAAAGGCGAAAGTTTGTGAGTGTGTATGTTTGTTACTTCTTCACGTCTAAACGGCTGGAGCGATTTTAATAAAATTTGGTATAGAGTTAACTGACACCCTGGATTAACACATAGGATATTTTTTATCCAGATATTCCTACGGGAACAGGAACCACGCGAGTGAAACCGCGAACGGCCGCTAGTTTTTATATAAGCCCCAGACTATTATAGAGGAAAAAAGCTTCTAGTTTTTAAATTCTTTGTTCTTTGTACTTTTACTATTTTTACATTGATTAAAGATTATTATGTAAAATAATACAGCAGCTTATTTCATTTCTGCACTGACAATCCTAATAAGATAATCAATGAAACCGCTAGTCTTACAATAATTATTATTGTCTTTATACGCCGTGCCATTCAATTTGTAATCGACATATCCTGACCAACTAAAAGTGTCGCTTTTAATGATAATAAAATAATGAATTTATGATGTTGAAGCCTACAATTAAAACTGTAATGGCGAGCTTGTAAAAGCTCAACTGCGGAAAGGAATGCTCCTTTATCTCGCAACTGTATCTTATCTCTGTGTTTAACAGGATCTCAAAAGACGATCGAAACATTAAAATGTACAGCCTTAGCTATCTTAGTATCTTCACTCTTTAGTACCATGCCACACTAAAACTCTCGTAACGGTCGCGTTTGACTAACCATTGTAAATGAATGCAGTAGTTAGTATGACATGGTCCTCAAGGGTTAGCAACTTCTGAGGCCGACGGTACATTGGAATCATTGTAAATTAACATGTTGTACTTAGTGTTTTTCCTTTATTTAATTGATCTCACAGTTGTTTACGGTAAGCCATTATGGCTTTGTCCTCAATAACATTATCGTGTGTTATTAAATTGTTTTATTGTTTTGCGACTGATAATTGTTTACATAATCTGAAATTTTATTGCACTCACCAGGTAGAACTTGAGCGATAACGTTGGATGAGTATGGATGCTTGGATGCAAATTGTTTTTTTTTACTTATTGTGATTATTGTTGACATATATTTTTTTTATATATAGAAAGAAAGAAAGAAAGAAAACATTTATTGACGGTCACAAAAAAAAAAAATATAAAAAAAAAATTACAAATAAAAAATAAACTTATCATAGAATAAAAAATTAAAAAAAAAACACTACAGTGTGACGTGCCAATCAGGACCCTACCTCAACTTATGCCGCTACGGTGTGACAAAATCTCATAGCAACGGCGCTGGTATGGCAGGGCCTGTACTACGAGGTGACGTTCTCAATCAATAAATAAGAAAATATGTCCAAATGTAATAAATAAACCTAGATACTTATAAATATATATATTAAAGATGCATATACTAAAACACTAGCTATTTATACATAATAAAAACAAAGTGAAATTTTTAAACACTGAAAAAAGACGA
The DNA here is from genome assembly GCA_963921215.1 of Scoparia ambigualis. Classification (NCBI taxonomy): domain Eukaryota; kingdom Metazoa; phylum Arthropoda; class Insecta; order Lepidoptera; family Crambidae; genus Scoparia; species Scoparia ambigualis. The sequence goes on along the minus strand of OY992522.1, from coordinate 21,437,501 downwards.
CAACCTCAGGCAGGAATCAAACGACGCACCTTCCGCATTCCGGGCGGCTGCCTTAACCACTTGGCTACCGAGGTCTGGCTTTCAACCGTCGAAATTTTTCAGTGCTTGATGCTTATGTTTTTAGTCAACATTGCTTCTTCTGCGTGGTTCAATTCCCGCCAGAGGTTGTCGTCTTTTTTCAGTGTTTAAAATTTTACTTAAGTATATTTAAGCGTTAATAAAACGCTAAAATATAAAACATTAATCTATAAACACAGCTTCAACTTAACTGAATGTTAAATATTTGTAAAAATATTTCTTTCGGATCTCAGTGCGTGGTTCGATTCCCGCCTGAGGTTGTCGTCTTTTTTCAGTGTTTAAAATTTTACTTAAGTATATTTAAGCGTTAATAAAACGCTAAAATATAAAACGTTTATCTAAAAACAAAGTGTACAAAATAATAAATATAATAAATTGTACCTACATTTTATAAGACAATCCCATAGCTATATAAAAAAAATATATAATATTTTATTAAATACCGGTAATTATGATGAAGTCTAAAACCACTGAATAAGTGACAGAAATGAATGCTAGGTAGCTATAAAATCAATCACTATAATTAAATAAGAAAGATATCAGGAACACTTTTCGTGACATGACCCGACTAATACATTCGGCACCAATTGAACGGACACCAATAGCGGAAGACCTGGCTGCATGTGTTACTACTAAAGCCGAATTCGAGAAACAATGTGTATGTACAGTCACGAGCAAAAATATGTAAACAATTGTAACTCTTAATACAATGGATTAAGAGTCAAAGTGCTTACACACACCACACCACATCTTTCCATTTGCAACGATCCTGACAAACATCTTTTGCTTCGCTGTCATAACTTTCGTCATAAATGCATGCTGTTTTTTGTCTCTTAGTTACTCTTTTTAATCTACCAAATCGACAAAGAATTCAAAAACAAATTGTTAAAAATTTTGAGTACACATCTAGTGTCACTCGAATTATTAACCGTTTCTTCCGTTTTAATCAGATGTTAACTAAAATGTAGTTTTGTTACGCATAATCCAAAATACGGACAGATTAAAGAGCCGGACAAATTGCGGACTGGAATCTAAATGTCCGGACATGTCCGGACTAATCTGGACGGATGGTGACCCTATTCCCGATCGACTACTTTTCGGTGATATTCGCTCGCACACTCTATCTGCGCGCACGCTACTTACGGTTACCACTAGGCTTGCCAACTCCAAAAAAGGCATTTCCGGGATTACCCAGCTCGACATCCGGGACTTGGGTATATTACGCGGGACACAACACACCACATATAAAATGGTTAGTAAAAAAAGATTGACTTACATGTATTTTTTTTAAATCATTTAATAAAAAAATGGAGAAGATGCAGGAGATGGCGGAATGAGCTAGACTCCTACTGCAAAGACTGGCCATCAAGAGCGCTTAATCGCGAAGATTGGAAAAGAGAAGGGAGGCCTTTGTCCTGCAACCGTCACTTATAATTTCTGAAATTATAAATAATATAATAAAAAAATCAATACAAGTGCCTTACCCGAGGGTAGTTTTGGTACGAGATAGATACTTACCTATATCATATTATCACTGATTTCAGGGACAAAAAGCGTCCCGCAAGGGGTCACGGCGGGACGGCCCAAAATTGACCCAGAAGCGGGATGTCCCGGAAAATCCGGGACGGTTGGCAAGCCTAGTTACTACGTACGGTTGGAATGGAGCGAAAAGTGGTCGCCCGGGAACTTTATGTATGTAACAGACCGAAAAAAATATATTCAAATTAAATCAGGCCCAACACTCATTAACAAGCAACCTTCAATTGTTTTAGTTGTAAAACACACAGTGGGTGGCTTTTACCACCTCCAATTAAGGCCGGTTAGCAATAGCGCGCGGATTAATGTGCGGAGAAGCCATGGCAAATTGGTAGTACGCCCCTCGCCGGCCCCCGACTGATTTAACGTGCAGTTACGGGCTGCAGATTGAATAACATATCGTCGTTGGACTCCTTATAGCGACCAAGTCAAAATTTGACGTTTTTCGGGAGCACTTGATTTTTTTGTTAATTTCTAGTTTTGTTTTACTGTTTTTTTTAAATTTTGTAGTTATGATTCCTGTATGTATCAAATCAAATTAAATCAAATATGTTTTTTGCGAATACAGGTGTTTTTAAGATTTTGGGTAAGTACCTACTTATAATATAAGGGTCTAGGCTTTAAGTCGGAAGGCTCTGCAAATATGCAACATCGAGTATAAAAGAGAAAGCAGCAAACTGAAATGAAAAAAATAGCTAATAATAAAATATAAAATAAATTATTGAAAAAATATTTTCACTTGATTAACTTGGGGCTAAGTTAGAGAATAATGAAACTTAAGCAAATTAAAATATGAAAACCGCGAATAATTCACTTAGACGGAGTTAGAACGGCAAGGAAGATAACACAGTATGGCAAATAAAAAAACTTTATCATTATTACGTCGTTTATCAACGTCTGCGTGATGATCTTGAACTGTGCTACGGACTTTTTGTTTGCTGCTTTGCTGCTGCGGAATCGGTATTTTAAAGAAATCACCATTTTAATTCATTGATAGTCAATATCGCTGTATCATTTGGTGCCTCAGCTGTCAGCAATAAACTTTTGACGTTTATCATTTCAATAACGGTCTCTTTCTCCCGCTCCTCCTTAAAGTGCCATAAACAAGTAGCATGGAAGAATGGAGGAGTAGCAACCGAGAAGAGCGTGGCTCTGAAGTTTAAAGAGAGGATTGACGACAAAAGCTTTTTTTTAAAGGGTTTAACTCAAACTACTTAGTACTTACATTTATTTTCGGAAACGTAAAATACTTCACGATACTATGGAACTCAAAAGTTTAAAAGTGTAAAATAATGTCATTATCAAAATTTAAACCAGTTTGTAAGTTAACGTTGTTAGTAGTAAAATAAGCTCAATTAGAATATAAATTTTAAGTAAGTACTTAATAATAATAATCTTCATTGTTGGTTAAATAAAATAAATCAATCAAAAAATTACTATGAGGTCTAATTCAACATGTTTTATGTCAATAACCAATAACATCGGATCAATTGAAGAAGCAAAACAAAATGTCAGCACGATATTTATCGACAAAGATAGATGGCATCGATGCGGGCATTCGATCGTTAACGTGTTGTGATTAATCGATGCACGATTCATTGTTTAGATGAAATGTAGCGTTTAACAGGTGAGAGGAATGTGTGCTACCTATTCTATTTAATAAGGCTTGTTATAAAAAGGTTGTTGTTGAAGCGTTAATCCACAATAACTTTTCTGTCAGACCAAACATTACACAGGCGAAGCCGCGAGCGGTAGCTAGTATTATTTAAAGTTGTAATGTCCATCGTATAGCGCTTATGACGCTGTACAGTTTTTATTTAAAACATTAGTGTTTTCACTACTAGAAATGGTGAAAACCTTTGAAAAATGTCAAACAAGAGCATATCTACGTCAGATTTTAGATTAGTAAGGACTATGATTAAATGCATTTTACTATGCAGACTCTTCCGCGATCTTTGTATTCATAATCGAATAGGGTCACATTACCTCAACTTAACCTCACATTAAAAAAACGTTTAATCATTAAAAGCGAATGAGCTCGCCATGCGGCCGCCCCGACGAATGGTGCTCTTAATGAAGAAACATAGTCGCTATTAGCATTGATAAAATAAATTATTTCAAATCTAGCGATTGTCTGTAGCACTGTTATTCTGCAATAAAATTAATATTGGATTCAGGTCTTGCGCATAGGCAATAGGCAGGCCGCCACTGACGTAATTGCTACGTTTGATTGAATATTTATGTTGTAATACAATCTGAACACAATCTCTAGAATCGATATCGTTTATTGTTTTAATTTATGACGATCTTCGTTTATTTTTGTGATTTTTATGACCACCTGCATATGCATGAGCCGTGATGGAATGCACTAATCTGTGTAAAGTTGACTGACATTTATGATTGGTGGCGAGACGTCATTTAGTAAAGTTAATAACTATTTTATTTATTAATATAATTAAGAAGAAGCGTGTTGTGAACTTTATTTATTGTAAATCTGTGGAATTTATCACCTTCCCACCTAAATGACTTTGGATTTTTGGTTGTTTGGTAACTTTAACGTGGTTTACAACTGACACTAAAATATAATTATGTAAAATCTAAAGTTTAATTAATTAATTTTGAAAACAATTACTGCAATACCTTCTCTAAAGTTGTTAAACACAACAACTGCATATGAATGGCTATTTCCGGCATATCGTAGTACAAGAAGAACAAAAATAAGCAAATTGTTTAATAACAAAGCATTAATACAAATAGAGCTTGAGTGATCTTGAATAATGCGGAAGCGAGTACTCGATAGTATCGGAATCAATCTGTAATGATCGTACGTCAAACAAATCGTTATGAAACTAATATTAAGCTCCTCGTCTATTACTCGGCGCATCGCCGACGGTCACGATTTGACAGACAGACAACACCATTTAAATGGTTGTTTTATAATGTTTAGAATTGTTATGGTTGTAGGCGCCATGCCAATATTTAAGTTAAGTAATTTCTCATTGTTGTTATTAGACTTGTGTAACTGCGTATGTGCAACGAATTTTACTTCTGTATATAAAACATCGATGTTTTTTTCCGTTGCAATGCAATACATCGACACTATGCATCGATGTTTTGCGATGCATCGGTTAAAAACATCGATGTCTTTTCAACATCGAGTACTTTTAAACTGTAACTAATAAAATTGACTTTTCATGCAATCCTTCGCTGATCCAGTTATTGTTTATAAAAAAAGGCAATGTGAGAATATTCTTCGTTATATATCTTCATATAGAAACAAACGAACAACCGTCGCAAATAACAACAACCTTTTTTTGTTATATTTCTTTTTCTTCCTTAAGGAAAGGCAAACTGTACAAAGCCTATAAAGCCTAGTGAAGAACGAACAAAAACATTTTTTTTAAACATGACTTGAAACCATGTCCTTGAGCGGATTTTTGATTTTTTGATGCGCAGTGCTTTCCCTTTTGTCATTTCGAGATTCCGTTCCGTTACCACCGAACACAATGATAAGTTAGTTATTACTTAAAATTAGCTAATTAACACTGACTCGATGTTTTTTCAAAATACATCGATACATCGAGTAACTCATAGCTTTTCAAAACATCGAATCAAAGCGATGTATCGTATTGTAAACATTGAGTGGATACATCGATGTATATCGAATATCCCTACTTCTGTACAATCGAGGAACTTAATTCGCGGTCGACAACTTTCGACCACTTTTAGGCGCTATTCGCTTGCGCTCCATTCCGCCGCACGTGCACGTAAATCGTGTGCTAGCGAATATATTTGGTGACTGCTAGAAACTGCAAGAAAATTCAAGGGCTGGTCAGGTCAAGTGTTTTAACATTACAAAAATGACAAAAAAAATTGCAGACTAACGTAGGTACTTATCGCCCAGCTGACGCGAACGGGTCAACAGACGGGTGGGTCAACGGTCGGCCGCTGCCCGCGCGTTGTAAATAATCGTTATATAAGAGTTAATTCTTTCATTTTATTTTTCTTATGTTATTGCTTTAAAATAAATTAGAGACTATCAAATTAAAATACATAAAAATATTATTTTATGAAAAATGAAAAAAGCACAATTTTTTTTTTGTCCTTTTTGTCATTCATGTCTAAAACACTTGACCTGACCAGCCCTTGAAGTTTCTTGCGGTTTCTAGCAGTCGCCTTATATAAGTACTTGCTCGAAGCTCTTGACAGGTTGCAGAGACGTGCTGTCCGTATTATCGGTAACGATGACGTTACGACCAGTCTGGAGCCGTTACAGCTACGTAGGGACATTGCTTCCCTTAATGCTTTCTACCGCCTTAACCACGGTGAATGCTCTGAGGAGCTCTTTGACCTTATTCCTCCCTCGCCTTTCCTTTCTAGATCAACGTGTGCAGGTCTTAGAAGCCACCCCCATACCGTGCTGACCATCAAGACACGTACCAAAAAGTTTGGACAATCGTTCTTTTGCTGAACTGCCCGTATGTGGAATTCGCTTCTCGCACACGTGTTTCCCTCCTCTTTCTCTCCCGGGTTATTTAAGCGGGGCGTGAAAAAGCATTTATGCAGGCCGCCATAGTGCCAGCGTTCGGCATAGCGTGGCAGCGCTGTGATGAACGCTCTCACTTCTTGGGCGTCACTGGCTGCTTTTCATCAGGCAGAGTGAGGCCATTATGGCGTGCCACAATAAGAAAATAAATCGTCCAATACTCGGAGTGGTCGACCGGGAAGTTCGTCCATCGTATTTCTAGCTGGGTTCGGGTTCTAATTCGGCGTCAAGACCTAACATAAAGGTCCACTGTGCGAGTTTGGTATCATTTGCGCAGGAACATCTGGCCCTTCTTGCATGGACCTGAAAAAAGGCCTCCTGAGTATGTTGTCAGTTCTTCTATGTCTAAGACCATCCCAAAATCTGAACTACTTACATAGTTTTAGATTTAGTACCTAGTTAAGATTTAACAAAATATTACTTATCTGTTATTTTATTAGTTTTAATAAGGGCCCGTAAAGGCTTATATAGATTATTGAAATTTGACTTTGAAGGTCGAAGGTGCCAGTACAAATAAAGTGAATGAAATAAGAAGTGGGATTATACCTCTAGCTGAACCGAGCGAACCGTCACGCAACTCTGTTCAAGAATCCTAGACATACCTTTATTACTTGATGCCTCAATCGAGTTACACCGGCCGTAGTCACGGGCTTACTTAGGTTGTTAAGTAATCTTTAACGTTAGTTTGACGTTTCCTAGTGCGGCAGTTAGAGCTAAGCCAGCAGAGTTATTATGATTGTAAATGCAACATTACGTAAGGGTTGAACGTGGTTCATTAAAATCAGCCTGTGTTAGTCCACTGCTGGAAATAGACCTCTCTCAATGCATGCCACTGAGCCCGATTTTCGTCTTCTGGTAAAAATGCTTGTAGTTAGTACTGTTAAGTGTGTGGACTTCCCTGAACCTGGTTAGTCCCTGTAGTCCGATGTCTGAGACTATCAGCTGCTACTAATTGATAAGCGGTTAAACGTGCCTAGAAACGTTTTAATTTCTATTTTGTTATCAACTACACAATGTCACTCACTGCTATCGTAATGTCTCGCTGTTGCTAAAGATGTTGAAATTCTTACTGTGAAAGTAAATAATGCGCTTAAAATTTTAAGGATTTTATATTATGTCTATTCGATCACTTTGTCGAATACTTACATTTTTTTATGTTTATAATTATTTGTAAAATTGCAAAAAGTGTCGTTTGCCACCAAAGAGCGTTGCTTTAATTCCATAATTCCAAACCAATTTTCGTTTTCTCTAAGATAGTACATAGGAACCGCATTCAGCACCCTAACCTAATATTAAATGTCCATTATGTCAATTACGATAAAAATCACACAGTCGGTTACACTGTTGAGGTAAAAATCACAAAGTTGACACATATCAGAGTGTGATGAAGCTACAATAAAATGCAAAGTTAATTAAGCGGTTCCCGACCGGCGGTTATCATGAGACTTACCAGATTCCATTTCTCTAGTGTGTTCCGTTAGAAAACTGCACGGAGCGCCTTATGGAGTTTAGTTATATGATAAATATAATACTGCCAACTCATCTCTTCTCTGGGGTAAAAGGCCGACTGACGGCCTAAAGACTGCACATACATCCACTAGCAAAGAGCGGCGATGGGCTCACTACCTATCACACTGAGCACATGTGCAGTTGTTAAGAGGTATTCCTTGAAGCGCACCAGACCAAGCGCACCTAAACTATTCCTCCAAGCGCACCACATGGGCTAAGCATTGACATGGGTGTGCTTCAAAATAGGTAATTAAAATATTATATTTTTATTCCTCGAAGCGCACCAGCTGATAAAATGTGGATAGAGATGTAGTAACTAACAGAAGATATGGATAACGAATAACGTATGTTTATTTTTAGAGTATGAAAGATTTAATAATAGCTTGTAACCGAAAGAAATAATAATACATTTTTATTTTATTTCTCATAAAATATAATACAAACTAAAAACGACATCTAGCGTAACATATTCTATACTCTGTTAATTTCTGACGCTCGGTATTGATGGCAACTAACTACTACTACTCGTTTATTTGTTTTCTCCTGATAGTTAATGATAAGTGAGATCGCTAATGCGCCTATCTACCTCTTTTCATTTATGTGACCCTGGTACTTTTACTACTCACAAACACAGTAGGTTTTATTTATTATAACAATAAAAATAATAATTGTAGTTATTTTAAAATACTCTTGTAATGAAATTTGACCGTCATACAATGCGCAAAACAAGCAACCAAATTAAAAAATAATAATAATGAAAAATGTTTAAAAAATAATCATAAGAAAAATAATTTAAAACTAGCGGCCCGCCCGCGACTTCGTCTGCATGAACACCCTGTATCTCGTGCCGAATTATTCACACAAACCTAGTAACTAGTGCTGACAATTACGAACACAACAAAAAAAGAATTAGCAAAATAGGTACAGCCGTTCTAAAGTGATGCGCGTACAAACATTTATGGCAATTGATTTTAATTAATATAGATAAATATTAGACACCAACTGTTACTGTGTTAGTTTATGGTATGGCATTCGAATCTCAATGCTGAAAACTATCAAATGATAAATGGTACCTATTGAAGTTACAGTATTTATATTTAGGATTAATTGAAAATATACTGTGATTCGTAGTTTTTGCATGCAGCAAGCATGCATACTGTATTTATATATTAACCGAGCGATAATACAAAAGTAAGTTACCTACGTGTTAATTAACTAATAAATTTACGTCTTAAAGGATTCGTACAGAAAAAAGGGTACCTAATAGATTCGTAAAGATCTCATCTCGCTAATTCTGAATATACGTATAATAAAAAAAAAACAGAATTTTGACTTACTTACTGTGTTCTTAAATTTGCGCGACAGTATGTATGTCCTTAAGCTTTTAAACGGGCGGGTGCCGTATAACTCCTGATTTCGTTGTACACTGTTGTTCAAGTACATACCAACATAAGTAATCATTATGACACAAGTAACTGTCTTGAAAACGTATATATTATCCGATACGTGTAAAATAAGGAACATTTTTCAAAACGGCACTCCTCTGTTAAAGTATGTTAATGTGAAATCCGATTCACAATGGGAGACGAACAGCTTAATAAGACTGTATTATGTTATTCCATGTTTTACTTTCACAATAAATCTTTTTTATTCGTGTTGCGAAATGACAGCGTTTATTGCTTCCGAAGCAGCTTAAAGGAATTATATGTAGTAATGAAGACACTTTTTGAACTGACAATAAAACGCTTTGAAGATATAATAGTGCCGTGCTCCATACTTTAAGTTTTGTTGTTGTATTTTCGTTATGGGAGATGAATGGGTTGTCTCGACGCATATAAAATGACAATTATCATCGAAGCTTACTTTAGTGAGTGTTATAAGTTATATCAATCCTCGGGTACTTACAACAACATGCGACTTTTGTAAAATCGATTCTTATTAATACAGAATAACACAAAATAATGCCACGTTATTATAAAACAGGTTTTAGAAGTAGCACAAAGGGCGGCCTTATCACTAACAACGATTACCTATGTGTGTAGTCATAGGAGATCGATCGCATATCACCTAGGCTTGCGCGTTAAAATGGCTTCATTAAACATTTTAACATCTTTGGTTGCCCTCTAAAATTTACCAATTGACTAATATTAAAAGTAACAATGCAGGAATTTGATCAAATCTAGAATCGGCCAATAAAAATAAAAAATACCTTCAAATGCAGCAGTTAAATCCCACAAAAGAGTTTGAAGCTTGCCACTCGTACCTCTACTTGCCAATACGAAAAAGTTACCATAATAAAGTTTTCACAAACGATAAAAAGTGTGTTGGGGGTTTTAATGCCGCGCGGCGCCGGCCACTTCTTCAGCGTTTACGACCGGGTTATGATGGCGCGAGGCCATTGAGCAGTGGTGGTCAACCTTCGGCTCGTGTCCAATTTTCATATTATTTCCATTGATGATGATGTTCTTCTTGACGTGCCCGTCAACGCCGAACCTAGTATTTACGAGAGTGGGAGAATAAATGGCTTGCAAAGCCAAAGTTGGTTTAAATACCCTGTTGCATGGGTATTGCATTGCAACTGGCCTTTTTCCCATTAGCACTGGGTATCAGCCTATAAACGTTTCACTGCTGGGACCAGGCATTCCCAGATGGGCAATCGCACATGGGGAGATTTGATCATTACCCACAACGTTGGCACAATGCGTGTTAGTTGGTTGTATAAAGTGTTCGCTGTACACCGTTATTTTTAATCAGTATTTTGAACAACTTTTACTAGAGGACCAACCATACCAAACATGAAAAAAAAACAGCTGGTCTTTAATTTACGTTATACCTAACTTGACCAAAATGTATGGAACGGCAGATTTTTTTTTCATAAATAAGGGTGTATGCTACGAAACAGAAGAAAAAGGTTTGTTTAAGGTGAGCAAAGTACGCATAGGCACCATCAGACAGCTTGCTTTTTAGTTTGTCACATTTGTAATGTAAAAACGGCCTTAAAGTAATACTATAGTAGTAATATGAAATATGCTTTAAGCATTCCTACTACCAAAGTTAATATTCAAATAGTTTCTTGTTTTCTTGACATCTTACATCTGACGTAGAGACATTTTTATTTAATAGTTTTAAATGTTAACAATTAAAAAAAATGCTTGTAGGTTTATCTATAAAGGTTGGCCATCCCTGCCGTACAGTCTCGAAATATTTCTCAGAACTGTATTTATAGTAACCACCGTATGGAAACACGGGGCGTGATTTGCCAAATGGAGGTACTTGAGTTATGAATGTTTTTTTATGTATTATTTGTGCGGCAATTGGGCATTCAAGGGATGATTGTGACTAAATTAGGCAAGACCATTGAAGTAATCCAATGGTTTTGACACAGATAAGCAGTAAAAATAGTTACAGAACAAAATCGAGCCTAGGTTTATTGGTCTCTTACAAAAATATAACTACTCCTTATCGCCTTCGATATTGATTAATTTGATAAGGAACATTGTCTTGTATCCCACCAAGTACTAATACGAAGTGGCGATAAGACTAAAGATTTCATTCAGATTCAAAGCATTTCATCCATAATCCTCAAATACTGAAGCACTAATAGCTGGCTACTCTACGTCAACATTGTTGCTATAGCCACAGACTTAGATATGATGGTAGTAGCTAGCCAATTAGGCATAGGTACTCAAGGAATTTTACAACGAATGAAACTGAGCATATATTTATCCCTATTTAAGAATCGAAGCCGCTATAATCGCTAGACTACAGAAGTGGTTATTTTATTGCGATTGCCTTTTTCTGTTAAGTTTCTTTTCTAAGAGTTAGAAAGGGTTAAAATTAAGGATTCCAGAATCGACATATCCAGCGGTAGGTGCATCCATATCCATTTACTGCTTAACCCATGTTAAAAAGGAATCCTTCACGTTATGCCATTTTGTTCTGCTTTGTTCTTTTGGCAGCTTTTTCCAGTAATCAGCTCTGACTATTTTTAAACTGTTTTTTTAATACCAATTTATTTATTTTATCAGCTTCTGAAAGTCTAGAATGGTTAGTCATATTTTGGTTGTTTCGGTTTTGGTTCATGACGAAGTCGTAGGAGCAAAGTCACACTACGTTAAGGTGCTGGGTAAATGTAGACAATGTCTGTTGCCGACACGTGACACCACCATAACGCTCTTTCAGTGTCCGGCGCATTGCAAATCGCGTATAGCTTTTTTTTATTTTTATAACGACTCGTCATAGTGACTGCATCCTGCCTGATGGTAAGCAGCCGATGCAGTCCAAAATAATGAGAGCGCTCCCCACCGTGGAATAAACACGATAACGAGCGCTCCCATTCATGACGGCCTGCATAAATGAGGTTTCACGCCCCGCTTAAAAGACCCGGGCTGTAGGAGCTGGGAAACACATGCGCCGGCAAAGAATTCCAAAGCCGAATGGTCTTACAGGGGAACGACTTGCCAAATTTTTTGGTACGAGTACTGATAGTCTGTACAGTATGATGGTGGTTCCTAAGACCAGCACGTGTAGTCCGGGAGAGGAAAGGAGAGGGCGGGATAATAGTAGGGCGGGGTAGTAGTTCCGGTAGAAGACACTGAGAGAAGCAATGTCTCTACGCAGCTGGAGGTTCTCAAGGGAGGCTGTAACCTCAGCATCTCCAAACTTGCGTACCGCTCGCCTTTGCAGTCTATCAAGTGCATCAAGGAGGTATTTAGCGGAGCCGTCCCATAAATGGGAACAATACTCCATACTCGATGGCACCTGAGTTTTGTACAGCAAACAGCGCTGCTTCACCGTTTTCGGTGGCCAACGTTGTGCGGTGCTGTGGCAATGACCAAGCAGTGGTCTGACGAGCCTAGAGGTGCAAGCACCGACACTCTATACCCTGCAGGGCGACTCGTCAACAATAAGTCCAACAAGGAGGGCGCGTGACCTACGATATCTGGCATCCTGGTGGGCTGGTCTACCAGTTGCGTCAGGTCTTGCGTTAGAGCGAAGGCATGAGCGACTCTACCAGCGTGATCAGTTTTGGAGGAGCCCAACCATGTTTCATGGTGGGCGTTGAAGCCCCCAAAACCACCACCTCGTCGTTTGGTAATCGCTCCTGCGCGACATCAGTCACTCGGCCGAGGTGGTCAAAAAGGCTGCTTGTGTTAGCATCTCCTGTGTGAGACCGATATAGGCACGCAAGGACACGGCAACGGGAGCCAAATTCAATGCGCACCCAAAGGATAGGAAAGGAGGGTCTTCCAAACAGTGCAGACGACGACAACAAATGTCAGCCCTCACGTACAGACATACTCCGGCTTTCGCGCGGAATTGCTCCTCAAGCTGATAGCCATGGTACCTTAAATAAGACGTGTCAGTAGGGCGACGAATTTGAGTCTCCATCAAAAAAAGCAATACAGGCCGCGCCGTCTCAAGGTGTTGGTGGACGGCGTTGAGGTTAGAATGGAACCCACGGATGTTTGTAAACTCCACCTCAAACAGCGAATCGGTGGTGAGAGAGGAGGAAGCCGCTGTATTACCTGCATTCTTTTTAGGCACTGTCATTGGAAAGGGGTAAGGAAGGGACGTGAACAAGAAGCCACTACTGTTGCAAAGAAATGAACAAAGCGAGAGTTTTCCGCTTCACCATTGGAAGAGCGTTGCAACCACAGCCGACACGCCGGACGGAAGAGCCCCCATACCCTCCCGGAAGTGGTCGCCGGATCCCACCATTTCCGGTCACCAACCGGCACGACGATCCACTCCGAGATTATGTGCGACCTGGTGAGGCAGCCTCCCGAGGTGGTTAGCCCCAGTCGGGCCCCTGTACTATGCCGCGGGTGGCCAGCGGCACCACCGTTTCTACGGGTCTTCCTGGCCTGCGTGTCGAGTTTCGTCTCCTGCTCAATGGTTCCACGGCAGAACTCTCTGGTTCACAGTTTGCAACAATAGTCGCTCCACTGGCTCCGGTAGTGCGGCGCTGTTTCCGGAACGCGACCTGCGACGAGCACAGATCTCTTGGCGGGCGTACACTACCGCACGGTGGTCAATAACCGGGCGAGCTAGGCTCTACCACCAAATGCTCAATTAGCACCACCCAGGGGTCACATGTAGGGTCTCAAGGGTAGGTACACACCTACGGATGTGAGCATTGTTAACCCCCAAAAATCCGCTTACATCATGTGTCCCGTATCGGCGACAGAAAGGGTCTGTCTACGTTTGCGCATCGCCTAAAGATGATGACGTCACAAGACGACCACGTGACGAGATGACGACTAACTGTATACTTACAGACTTCAATAAACGCCCGAGTACCGGGTTTTCTGTTAACTTATCGTCATGAATATTCCTTCGGTCGTCACCCACACGCGACGTAATAATGGCTGTACAAATGAACGTATAATTAAGTATTGAGCAGGACTTGCATACCGTTTTTGAGTTTTTGTTCTGTAGTTCCGTAGTTCATGAAATGTAGGCAACAGCGTTGAGGAAGGCTGTGAATATTAACAACAGTTATGAATAGCAAAAAAGTGCTGAATGCGAGTTTTATTCACTTTTCGATCACGTTAACAAAAATATTTCACGTTACAAAAAACGTTGACAGAATTTGGCTTGCACTAGCAGATAGCAGTCAATAATGACACTGTCTCCTCCTTCCCTTCTCCATTCCTCCATATGAGTACGCCTTCTGCTCTCCGGAGTCACTAATTTACAGTTTTCAATATTCCTTCGCGCACAAATAAAATTGATGACTCATTTCTTTGTCGTACCTCCAAAAGATGGAATCGTCTACCAGCTCACGTATTCTCTCCTTCCTATGACATGACGTCCTTCAAACAAGGCGTGAAGAGGCACTTTGAGGGCCGGCAGGGTGGGGGGTGACTGTGCTACGTCTCCTGCGCTGCACCATTTGTCCTCGCGCCTGGACTCCACTTAGAAAAGGAGTCATTTGCCCGGCTTCTTATAAAAAAAACAATTGAAGTGAGTAGCAATTTTGCTATATTATTATTTAAATACTCGTTTTCGATAACGCAATCAAATGATTAATAAAACTAAGACTCGTGTTAGTAGTGAGACTATTAAAGGCAGCAGAGCGATTCTGTAACGGCTCGGTCCAAAACTCGATCCTGAATTCGCAGTGAGTTATTAAATCCGCATTCTCTAAATTCGACTCTACGCTTAAGTCACAAAAGTCACTCTTGATCGGAACGTGAGGTTCGAAGTGAGAGGCTTGTTTATGATCGAGCTTTAAAGAATGGACATGCGGGATGTATATTGTTTCGAAATTTAATTACGGCGTAACATAAATAATTTGGCTAGTTTTAGAATATTCAGTTTAATAAATGGAACAAGCGGCATTTCAAAATTTGGTAAGATAATAAAAAAAATGCTGTACCTACAGAAAACTGTTAAAAAGCAGGGAAGAGCTTTAAATAATAATATCATCTGCACAGTTTGAAATTATTTCGATTATAATATCAACGCCCAGTTTAGATCAACTACTAACAACTTAATGCTAGGTATAAAGCATTATGGCAAATCTTAAATTGTGACTCTCACATGCCGCCCGTTAACAAGATACGTCACCGGAGACTAATAACGTATTCCACATAAGTCTCCGCCTTATCAAGATTAAATCTTAATCGAACTATTCATAAAACAATTTTAATTGTGATGTCTTGCATAAAACGCATCGACAATGACTCGATGATGGACCGTGGGATGGTGTACCGCTAAATGTCATCGCGCAACTTGTTTTAACAATGTTTGCTCGTGGGTCAATTGTCCTGCTCTCTCGAAGCTCTTGCTTGAATCTGTCACAAGTCTTAACACTATTAGCTTTTTTTAGCTTTACAAAATACTCTAAATTATTACTAATTTGTTAGGCATAATGTGCTCGGTTTAGTCGGAAGACGTAAAGGCACTTAACATCAGTTTAAATTACGGCAACGTGCTTGACGGTATGAAAAAAAAAACATTGTTGCCATTATAGACTAGGTTTAGTTATGCCCGGCCGTATTGTTTGGCCATCCCACGAATCGGTTAACATCAGCCATCATTACGATTATTTCCAAAAAAACGCATATCAGAAAGTTCTATAAGAGTATTTATAAGTTTGTTTATTTAAATCGAAGAGTCAATGCGACGTGTAATTTTGAAATATTTGTTTGAAGTGTCGATAAGTGCTATTAAAAGTGTCAATCTTGGTGTAAATACTGTGGCTTTAATGTCAAGACTTAAATAAAAATATTGAAAATTGAAAGAACGCTGTTCTTACCATGTCCGGGTAAAATTTATTTAGGATTGTACCCCTCAGGCCCCAAGCGGTCGCATGAGACCGCACCTACAAAAACACACTTGACTTTGTACCGTGTTTTCATAGACTTACAGACTACTTTAGTATGAACAAGTTTGATTATTTCGGTTCTGTGGTACATTTTATGCATTGTGATAGCAAAATATCGCATAGTCTATGCTCGATTCTGTCAAATTTGACGTTGACAGTTGCGCCAATGTTTTTGTTAGAAAAGTGCCACGAGTGAGTGGTTAATTTTGTTTATGTAAGTTTATCATCATCAGTGTTTATTATACTTATTATAGGCGTATAAGCGTCCCACTGCTGTAGAAATTCCTTCCCACATAGACAACAGGACATTTAGAGAGTGGGCCATTACATAACCCATCACAGGTTGGCAGGTTTTTAACAATGCAAATTATTATGTAGTTAAAGAGTTATCATGTCTTGTCTTGACATAAGTCTCTTGTGCATCTCTTACCGTGTTTTGTTTATGTAAATGAGCTATGTGCATAAAGGATTTAATAAATTATGTCAGCGTCAGTCACGGTTATCAATTGACGAAATAAAAATCCGTCAGATTACTGGTCACTGTAAGGCTGATGGCACATTGAAACTTACTATCGCTTGAGTTTGCTTTTGCAAGATAAGCAACATTCGCAAAGACGGCTTAGAGAGAATGAGACGACCAAATGAGAGAATCAGGAGCTCTGAGCTTCGGAAATCAGGATAAACCGTTGGTAGATACCGGTGGTTGTCGTATTCTCAGAGTCGTTAAACCCTACCAACGCACATTTGCCAGGATGATGGGCTATAACCAATCTCTCCTTGTGTCAATACTAATGGGAGAAGGTCTAAGCGCAGCATTGGGACGGTTATGGGCTGAATGACCGATGATCGCTTAAGCAATTATTTAATTACACCCTCAATTTTTATTCGTTTTAATGAAATTAAGGGTGAGTTCCACCCATGAAACTGAACAACTTTCCCCAAGAAACCTATGTGCAAAAATGACAAAAAAAATTCGACCTCCCATACAAAACTGTCCGATCAGCTAACGAAAATAGTATAGGAAGTCGAAATTGTTTTGTCATTTTTGCACATAGGTAATGGCTTGAGTAAAGTTGATTAGCTGCTCTAGCATTGGACCGCCAATCCAAAGGTCGTGGGTTCGAATCCCATTCGAGCTTCCTGAGACTGGTTGATTTTTTTCTAGTAAACATTTTATCCTATATCTATATAGCATTGTGAATGCAAAATTTCAATAATAAAGTTGTTCAGTTTCATGGGTGGAACTCACCCTTAATTTCATTAAAACGAATAAAAATTGAGGGTGTATATAGTATATAGTGGTTGTAACGACCATTGCACCGCACAGTGCGCGGACGATGATCCTGTTTCATAAGCGACCAGGATTTAAAAGTATTTTTAAAATCCTGAACTGAATACTTGTTTGTAAGTGACGATAAAGCCGAAGGTGGAAGAAGATTCACCCGGAATCTTCAACCACTGAGGAACCTGGCTAGCTTATCTTTAAACTGTCGGGCCAACCAATTTTGTTATGGTGACAGACCTATGAGAGTGATAGACTTAGAGATCAAGTTTTACAAGTAAGATAAACGATCGCTAGAACTAATGCAAAATCGAGTAAATCGGGTAAAGCGTCCTGTTACTTCAATTGTCGTACTTGTGAACCCGAAATGTAAATAGATGGCGCTGTTTCAATCCAATACAGTTTGTCGTAAAGTTTAACTGTAGTGAAAAATATAGCGCTAAGCACTCTGTCACAGAATAAATAATAGTACTACGTACTCGGTAATCAATGTGCGATCAACCTAAGGCGGCCTCTTAAGACGAAGACAATAAAAAAACATGATACAGTTAAAGTGTGATTGATGGACTGCTCGTTTGCAAGGACGGATGGTAATTGAATTATGATGCCAAATTAATTTTTTCACATAGAACCCCGTCGACGACGACGCAAGTTCAAAATGGGGAATGTCGAAGATGTGACGAGGCTGTTTAAGAGACTCTTTTATTGTATAAGCTTTGAAGTATGCAGGGTAAATGGTTCATACATTTTTAAATATCAAGTGGTCGAGTTTAATTGTCTTTTTAACTAATTATATTTTCCTTTTTCTATATAAGAAAAAAGTTCATGTGACGGAATGGAACTAATCTATGTCTGTGGTGCCTTTTTTTAAACCGTTTTAAACACCGAGCCCTGGGGCTACCTCGGGTTATGTGGAACTCTCTCCCCCTCCCCCGCCCAGTCAAAAACTCGACGGGGAAAAGGGAGGCCTAACTAAAAATAAAAACCTAGTAGGTACCATCGCTTCTGTGCCACGGGGATGGCTCATGGGCCACGAACGGCAAGCACCGAATAAGGTCTGTCCTGCCTGCGCCACCTCTAGCGTGGAGTCTGCAATTAATTAATAAACATTGAAAAAACACACTAATCTGTCTGATGCATTTATTGTGTCAGTGTTTATGTTGACACAGGAAGCGCAGGAGCGGCTTTCGCCCGTTTGATCCTTAATTTGCTCCGCATCTGCTGCGAGCCGGTGCGAGATATGCAAAACAATCGAGATAGCGACCACGTAGGAGTTGGGTATCGCTGCTACCGCGCCTTTAGCACACTGAGAGCAAAATGGATCAATTACTATTTATTACTTTAATGGACAAGAAGAGCCGAAGATCCAGTTTAGTGGCATACGTTGGGAGAGGCCCATGTCCAACAGTGGATAGGCTGATTATGATGATGTTGAACTTTTCTCTGTTTTTTAGTTCATGTTACAAGCCTCACGCTATTTTTTCTTACTGTGTAGTATCTTAGTGTTGCTAGAAGTACAGTCTACGAGAAGAAACGAATCAGATTACAGGTACAGAGCCAGTGTACTTGCAGCGTCGAGAGTGCCAAGTGCAAGTATTAATCACCATTCGATCACATAAACAAAAACGCATAACCACGTTTATAACCAGGAGGTGCAGCTAGAACTCCATTAAAAGACTTTTGTTAAAGGAAACAAGCAGCGAGGACAGCACGCTACTCTTTCGTCTGTACACTAAAAAGTACACTCGATAGGGCTCTTCGAGACTGTACTAGCTAACATAATAGCTACGCTAAAACGTGTGTTTCTTTATGGAAACCGGTTTCTTTATCACACTCAAGTGTAGTCAGCTGTAGTGATGAGATACTAATTATGTACGAAGTCTGCAGCACCCATTGGACACAACGTAATTCATTACAAGGAAATTAATTACGGCGCCTTTAAATACTGGAATGTTTACACTATAAAATTATTGTTCGCTAACGTGATCGCAGGTATGAGTAACTTAAGCCTTGTTCACACCAGTAATTTAGTCGTAATAGGAGTACCTTTGATTGAACAGTTTGATTTTATAATAATCAAACATGCGAAGCAATGTACATGTACACCTATTACAACAAAATACTCGTCTAGTGCGAACAAGGCTTTAGTATACTATTTGTACTGTGCTTTAGCTACTATTTACCTATCGATAAATATTGATTAGCAGTAAACGTGTCGTAGAAGTAGGTTTACTAAGAAAATTGCCATTTATTAACTGTACTTCCAAAGATTTCCATACATTTTTAATTTTTGTAACTTTTGAACTTGATTTATAAGTAAATCATTAAATACTAGATTACAACAACAAAACTTATGACAGTAATCCCGTGGTAATCCCAAATCTTACTAATCAACTTCAACCTATTTACAAAACTATAATCTAAGAAACTGTTTGCATATCTCGTGTAATGTCTTAGACCGTTAACCATAATCAGCTGAAAATATTTAATACCGAACTATAATACCATTATAACAAAAAAATAACCGCCCGGTGTGCCGTGACCATATATCGGTCTTCGGTGACCATATCCCAAACCGCGGCGGCTCAAAGAGACGTCAAACCGATAAATGCGACGGTGGCGCCACAGCGGAGCGGCCGGTGAACTACGCCGAGAGATTCGTAATTGGTGAATAATGCATTACGCTTACAATCATTATCGATAAACTTTGTGTTGAGTGATTACTTGATTTGTGTGTAACTAACTTTAACTGAGCGTCGTCGTTCTCTTCTAGAGACTTGTGCAATATACACAGTCATAAGTAGAAGGATTATCATCAATTAAGCTATTAACCGTGTCGCGTAACGGTGAAAGAATACTACTGGGTGTCGTAAAAGGCGACTAAGGGACTATAAATACTGCTGCATCCAACAGCATAGAGCGTCGATGAGTTCACCACCTGTCACGTTGAGCTGGTGTAGTCGCTATTTGGTGAAAGGTGGACTGTGGCAGAGGGCTGCTTTTGCGGTCCTCATTGCCTAGTCTCTGACTAACACTTTGGGGATAATAGTCGTGTTTAGGTATATGGATGGAAGCTATTAATGTTAAAAAGCACTCTTCGTTAAGCAAAAACATGCAATTTGCAGTAAAATGTTACTTCATCTTCTTCTTCAAAGTACATTTCGTTCGACTTAGATTATTTGACACATCAAAATATTATTAGTAGGTAGTAAGTATATAATTGTAGTTTTTATTAAGAGGGTTTACGCATTTCGGTTTTCCATACAAACTTCCAAATCGAAATTTTTAAAAACCAATGAGACAATTTTGATGAAACTTTGCATGCTGAAGTAAAACACAGGGATCTAAATAGTTTGTTGGAAACATTTTTAAAAAACGTTTTTCTAGCTGAGTTATTGCGATTTAAAGTCCACTATAGAAAGTTAAAAATCGCAATAACTCATAGTTAAATAAACATTTTTTAAAAATGGTTTTCAACAAACAATTTAGATCCCTGTGTTTTACTTCAGCATGCAAAGTTGCATCAAAATGGTTCATTGGTTTTTAAAAATTTCGACTTGGAAGTTTGTATGGGGAACCGAATGGCGTAAACCCTCTTAATAAGATCTTTTACATAGCAAAAAAAATATTAAGCTCTAAATAATTTAAGTATCATATTTAAAAAAAGTTTCGGTTAAATTTAACACTAAGGTGTTTATTATTCATTGCGCGTACATTAACTACAAATTGAAATCAGTTGTAAATCGATAGAGCGCGCCCGCGGGCATACCAATGCGAACACACCGACTGTTCTCTCCATATGAATACAAATTAGCCGGTATTTGGGAAGCTAAATTGATAATTCTGTTAACTTCAACTATATTCAAAAGTGGATTAAGAATACTGCCTGGTGGAACTCCGTTTTAACAAATTAACTAGGAAACTCAGCGGCATTCCCCAAGGTTATCGTAGCTTTATAGGTTTTAACAATTTCTTAACAAGTTAAGTGTCATAACTACGTGTAAAGGTAGGTACGTAAACAGCATTATGCAGCATTAACGAACTTACACCCTACTGCTGCTAAAATAATAAGTACTTTTATGAATTGCCTGTGAAATAATACTTTAGTTTTGCTCTCAGCGCATCACTTTCTCAAAATCGTAATATTTATTTGTCTAGAATGTGATCATCATTACCATCATGTCAGCCCGCAAACATCCACTGTTGGTTATATGCCTTTAGTATGTGATACGTATTATTATTAGTTTCACATATTCTGTCATTTAGATACTTTAGAGTTTTAGACATGCAACATAAACACTAAACATTTTTTTTTTACTTAATTTTATACTAACTGCTCGCAACTTTAACTTTTGCACCAAAAAAATCATAATAAAATGTCCATCATTCAGATAATATGTTTTGGATACAAATTTTGACCTAATAGTATATTGTTACGACGCTTTCAGTACAATATTTAAAACCCACATGAAACTCTGCAAGATCTTTCTTTTCAACCTATCTTGTAATCGTTTATAATACGCCATGGATTTAGGAACTAAAAGCGTCGTAACAGTTCAAAACATATTATCTGAATTATGAACATTTTATTACGAGTTTTTGGTGCAAAAGTTAAAGTTGCGAGCAGTTCGTATAAAATAAAGTAAAAAAATGTTTGGTGTTTATGTTGCATGGCTAAAACTCTAAAGTATCTAAATGACAGAATATGGGAAACTAATAGTAATACGTATCACACACTAAAGCCCTATAACCAGCGGTGGGTGGTTGCAGGCTGATATTATGATGATGATGATAATGATGATCACATTCTAGACAATTAAATATTAAGATTTTAATAATGTTTTAAAAACCCACATGAAACTCTGCAAGATCTTTCTTTTCATCTTATTTTGTAATCGTTTATAATACGCCCAATTTCCATATGGTCCAAAGAAACGACAATGACACTATTAACATTATAATTTATTACAATGATAATACGACTACTTTGTTAGCTTTTGTTGCTATGCCCACAGAAGCTCCCATAAAACACAACAAACGTACCCACAGATAAAGTTTCTAATAAAATCACGATAATTGAGCGAAACGGCTCACAATATTGATTGTAAATTGCCAATTTACATATGATTACGTCTACACCAGTTTAATTGTATAAGTTTTCGTGTGGTTCACATAAAATTTATAGTTGGTAGTGGCGTTATTGCAGACGTCATAAATCGTTGGTGATTCTGCCGAGTGGAATTACGTACTCATACGTATTAATGTGCGTCATTTTGTGCGTGTTGTACCTACTGTTTAATGATAAATTATTTTAATATTGCCTTGATAATGCTTCATACTTATTTTGAAGTTACTGGCAAACGAGCGAATTATGTATCTAGCGGCCACCGAGGCTCATGGACTTGCAACACCAAGGATATCACGTGTGCAACTAAATTTAAAGCTTGAGTTCTTGTGCCTTTAGGTCCTAATCGTCATTAATTGTATCAGAATCTAGTACCTTCTGAACTACAACAACTAATACCCTTTGAACTAATACAATTCTGCAAGCGGCAGAGTTAGGTATAAGAGTGATCTAGAGGATGACCAGAGGGATTCTAAGCAAAATCCTACCACCAGGCATTAAGGGAAATTAATGGCTCCAAGTCACCCTTTTAATGTACATGCCTTCGCGTTTAAAAAGTGTATAAAAAATAATAAATAACCGTGTTGCGTAGCGGTGAAAGAATACTACCACCCCCTCTCTTCCCTTGGGTGTCTTTAAAGGCGAATTACGGACTAAAGACTGCACATACATCCAACTGCATGGAGCGATTGGCTCACTAATTGTCACGCTGAGCACATGTACAGTCGCTATTTGGTGAAAAGTGGATTATAGTAGAGGACTGCTTTTACTGTCCTTATTGCCTAGTCTCTGACTAACCCTTCGGGGATAATAGTCGTGATTATATGTATATGTATGAAAAAAATAATAATAATAGGTGTGGGAAGGAATGTGTCCTGTAGAGATCCAAAAAATATCATTGTTCATGAGTTTACGGCATTTAGATCACTTTTTAATATGTGTTGACAATGAGGCATTAAAGGGGATATAAATCTTGAAATTTCAACAGAACAGATCGTGAGATTAATCGGAATACATTAAAACATTTTCGGAACAATAAGTTTTATTTTATCATCATACTTTAGATACTTTTATCTCCAAATTCCTAAATAAAACAATAAAGAAACCAATGAAAATTCCATAAAACCAGCTTATGTCGCCTAGTAGTCTTGCTATTAGCATATGCGAACAATAAATTATTGTTTCGACAAATAGTTATGGGTATCTACACGGAGGTAGATACATATCTCAGGAATTTGCAGTAATATGTCAAATAAACAATAATAAATAGTCTTCGCCGTTGTTTCTTTACAACATTAGCAATTTTAATGAAGTTTCGTTACGAAAATTAATAGATTCAACGACTGATAACGTCAATGGTTTTGTTTAGGAATTAAAGTTTGACTTCTATATTGAATGTTTTGGAAAACCATTTTTGCTTCTTCTGCATCTTGTTGTCAACCAGCATTATTTTTATCTTTGAAATCTTTTTAGTAGAACTAATTTATAAAAAAAAAACAAAAGGTTCTACGCTACGTGACAAACTGACTTTCCCTTTTAACAATTAGTTTACAAGTTGAAAGCTCTGAGTTAACTTTTTCGTGTGTGAATTTGACGTTTACTATTTATCTTCAGTCCTAAATCTAGGCCGACGACATATATTTATTGTAAGTATCGCCTAATATTGTAGGTTGAGGCCAAAGAAAGTGACATCGAAAACCATTTTGATGGAAAATTTATTTCACTCCACTCCACCTTCGTGTCACCTTTTCTTATTTCTAAATTGACGTTTACTTAAATTTACGATGGCGTTCCATTGAATTTTAACAGTTTTCACCGACGTTTATCTAAACTGCCGGTTTTCAAGTTTATTCGATGAACGTTTGTTTGATATATTTATCGAAAATTATGTAACATTTGAGAGAAGCTACTGCTTTAAGCGAACCTTGAAGCCAACGACTTTGTTGCAAGTGAAAAGTAGATATTTTAAAATTTTGGTTCATTTTAGATAGGTGTGTAACAAATCGAGAATATATTCTATTAAAAATTTATATTATTGTGTAGAATTGAATGACAGTTATTTGATTTGCCAATAATTTAAAATTTTGGTGTACCTAAGCTGTTCTTAATTTTTAGTGTTTCTCTGATAATGTAGCCTGTGATTTCATTTATGCATGTATTTATTTAAGTATACGTACCTATATCTTCAATTGTATTATTCAAGCATAATCTTTGTGTGCTAACGGGAGTTTCTAAGAATCTCGGTGTCCTATGGGTGAAATTTAAATTAACATAGTTGAACACGTCACTCCACACTGCAGTACAAACGAATCTATTGGTCAAGGTTCTATGAATATTCAAGCGACTAGCTCCTACAAGATTCTTTAGTCAATAGTGCACAAATCTTCCGCATATTGGCCTTATATTGGAAATGCTGTGCCTTAGACTGTACCGTTATTTTTTTTAATCTACTATAGATCTACTTAGATATTTGCCCCCATTTGAAATTAGTTTTGAGTTACTCTATTCGAAATTAATTAATGTGTTTCGTATTATATTGTTAGATTTAATTGAGAATTTGTATTTGAGCAGTTAAATGTTACTCAGCTATTGGTCATATTTCTTCTTTAAAATAAGACGATAAGGCTTCTTAATACTTTCAAAATATTTAATCAATTCTTGATTAACCTTTGGAACATTGTGTTTACGCGTTGAACAATTTTGTGCCAGTTGGGTATGTAAATTTGCAACGAAATCATTCTTAATGATTATGCTCACTGGCTCAATCAAATATTAAACATTATCTTAATCATGTCACAGATACAGGCAAATGCATTAGTTTTATTCCTCAGATACATTTCGTATTTGACGGAATTAACGAGAATTTTGTTGAAATAATTAATTTATCAAACTATTACACATTTTGCTTTACCTAGCTTCTAGTTACTTTGATATATAATAACTGAACTCAACCATAGATGTTTGTGTAAAAAATCTAGTTTTTGCACCATAAAATACATGTGCCTACTTATGTGTCGTTCAAACTTACTTGGACTGTTCAATATCCAGAAAAAAGTAATATCACAAAAATCTCACTTATCTTCGTCCACAAAAGCAGACATAATAATTGTGGTCGCAATAACTTCTCATGAATATCACCATCTATCTATTAATGTAACGTATGGGCTGAAAAGGACATTTTCACTCTAGACAGAATTGCTTTTTATGTCCGAGTATAGAGACGACCTTGGTGGCGAGAACAATAAATACTAAAAGGCCGTCATATGGCGAATAATATCTAGACACGAATCACTATCGGGCTTCGCGCAAATAGGATTAATTGTATGACCACAACCCCGATCCAGCCGTGTCACCTACATTTGGCGTCACGCGAACTAGCGTTTCTCTGTATTTGTCCATTTAACGGTCACTATAAAGGTTTAGAATGCCGCTAACGTTTCGGCACGAAGTTTCGTCTTGCGACGTCCTTGACCATATTTCTGTGATATAACCGAGTTATTTTAGTTAATATGATAGGCCGTCGTAAAAGCCCATTGTTTTAAGGCACAACGGATACCCCGTTTCCATTCATCTCTTCTTCACTACACCTGGAATCCATACTACTAGATGCAGGAATGAAGAAAAATCCTATCTTACCTGTTACTGTGGAAACACAATAGTATGGTGACGCACTTAGATAACCTAGTGTCCAGGCTAACTAGGAACAAACTCTAACATAAGGCTCCAAATTAGTATTTCTGAAGCCCGTACTAATGTAGCCTTTAATATCAGCAAATTTTTCTATGGAATCAACTTCGAAATCACGGAAATAAACTTAGCATTTAGAAACAAATTAAAATACCTACTTCACCAAAATGTATAGAGCAGTGTTGTATTTATGGCAATTTCAAAATCGGGCATCTAGAAAAAGTAGCCTAAATTAATGACTGTAATTATTATATTAATTGACCAAACAACCATGAAACTAGGACCTTTTTTTATTTATTTAACAACATTAGCGTGGCTAGTTTAGGTTAGAACAGCTAAGTCATTGTTATTATTACGATTGTTAATTTAAGGCGACTATGAAAACAGATTGACTGTCCTTGATAGAATGTCCGTTACTTGCGGTCTTAGTACCACCAAGGTCAATCCTAAATTCAGTATGTATAGGATAGTCTTATCATCATCAGCCTTTAAACGTCCCATTGCTGACCTGGCCTTTGCACATGGGCAACATGGGAATTTCGCCATAACACATCACGCTGGCCCAGTGCGGGCTGGTGGATTTTAACGCCATCTTACGACATCAACAAGGACCAACGGCTTTACATGTCTTTCGAAGCACGGAGGAGCTCTAGATGATTTCATTTGATCACCCACCCACTGAACCCGGCATTGCGAAAGCTGCTTAACTGGTAAGATTGTGAACTGAACGCCTTATATCGAGCTTTGCTTATATGGTGAGAATATCCCATTGCGTGCTAGAAAGTGTACACAGTACTCATTTATTAAAGCAGTTGGATCTTACGACTCAGGGGACTTTAAATACTCGCATGTGTTTATGTGGATGCTAAAATTCACTATCGCTCTATGCGTGTTGTGTGCGCGAAGAGTCAGTTTATTTCAAATGAGATAGCATTTGATGTGTAAAATACTAACGTAAAAGAACTTCAAATTAAATATTTCAAACGTACCTATAGACTTCAATATAAGTCAAACTCCAAACAATTGCTATAGCACTAAGATTCATCCCTCCACTGCACAGACTCCAAAACACTCTGCAAGTTAATTTTACGCCTAACAAACGCAACCATTTAAAAGAAAGGTACCTAGCGTGTAAAGAATTATTTTTGAACAACCATCACCTCAGTTTCCATGACTTAGACAAGATTCGAAAGTTCTGGATAAAACATATGCAAATTCATCGCCAGTACAGCCGTATAAAAAGTTGCATTTAAATGTATGACGCTCGCGTAAACTTTAAAAAACAATATGCGAAAGAATTTCCTTTAGTCAAATGGATAAGGATACAATGCCGTTGGCAACTTTTACTTTTAGAGGTGAAATCATTATGCCTACTCTTTAAGTAAGTGTTATCATAATATTGATCGATAAATTTCCACGAAATATTATGAGCTACAATTTCTTTTTGGTCATGATGTAATGCTTGAAAAATTAAGTAGTGTTCCTCATTTATTTTGAATACTTGTAAATTACCTGAATTATATTATATATAGAAAGTCGCCTCGTTGGCCCAGTGGCAATGCGCTCGGTGCCGTAACCGAAGGTCCTGGGTTCAGAGATAGATATCATTGAATTTATTATATGGTCAAGTTCTTCCCCGTTGTAAAGTGAAAAAGAAATTAGCTATTTTACAATATTTAGTAGAACGATTTATAATTAGATTTCAATGAATAGATTATGCAGTACCGAGAACACAGCGACATAGTAGTAATCGTGTAGAACAAAAACCTTCATTTGTATTGTATTCCGGGAATCGAATCGAGTGCAACAAAGTAGGTACTGAATAGATACCTACTAAATGACAGATAAAATATTAAGTTCTACTGGAATTTATACATTGTGAAGTTCATGTGACCATCCGATTCCATCATCACATCATTTCACATCTGATCAATAATAAAGCATGGTACATAACCATTTAAAAATTATACGAATTTAATTATTAAAAAATCTTAATCTATTTAAATAACAATCAATTGCCACAATGTATGTTCGTGCGCGCATCACTTCAAAATGGCTGCACATATTTGTCTAATGAATTTTTGTTGTGTTTATAATAATAATTATCATGATAAGGTTAGTACTATTTTTATTTTTTTATAAATTTGTCACGACGGGATACGGTTCACGCGAACGAAGTTGCATGCGGGTGGCTAAATATTTGATGATATAACTTTAAAGATAATTTTAAAACATAGAAATGAATATTGAGCCTCTTCTGTGTCAATGTGGCGTGAGCCAGCTCGAGCTAAATTACTGACTTGATGCACAACAACCCATCAACAGAAGCGCGACAGAACCGCGGGGCAACCGCTGTAGATTTGCCATCACGCGATGCGTTGCGCGTTGCGCGTCGTCGTCGGCATTGCTATTACTAGTATTGCTACACAGTCTCTGCCTCCGGGCGTTACGTGTGTATTGTCATATATTACAGTTTTTGTAATTTATTAGCTGCTGTTGTTCCTTTTATCGGGCGTTAGACTTTAGATATTATTTATTTGAAGCTATTATCATAAAACACTATTTCTACACGTAGGTACAATAGAAAATTGTCATAATTGTATAACTGTACCTTTATATGTACCTACCTAGTTGTGATTATGACAAATGAAAAAGGCAAATAAAAAACCGGTTTCTTCTTAAGTTTTCTTTTTATTCCAATAACAGTATATTACAATTCCTTGTCTCAACAACTCAACAGACTCAACTAAAGAATTGGAATCTAGAGAGGATTGAAAAAGTATACTTAACTATAAAGTTATGAAAACGCTGATGTTGTCATCATAGCCTCCAACAAGATTTTTAATAGACGCTGGCCATCGAGCTTATAATAGCGAAGAAGGCATCTCCATCTGTTGCGGTTGCCGTTAGATATTTGTGTGCAATTGTTGTGGCGTGCGGTCGCGCGGTGCCATCCTAATAACCATATGTTCTTGATCCGATATGCTGGGCCTTGGGGCAGTCGTGAGCGCGTCACCTTATACTCGAATGATCAGGTTGTGAGGCACGATGATGTTTTTTTTATTTGTTTATTTTTTTTACCGACCAACATGCATGGTGGTGGGTCATGGCCTAATTTCCCATTGATGTCACTTAGGAAGCGCTTGATCTCACTTGATAGTAAGCGCAATTTACCCTGTATCCTAAAACACTTAAAACAACTAGTGTTTATAATTTTGCTCTTTTCGGATAGACATTATTAGTAAATAATAAAACATTTAAAAAAAAGAAACTAATACACGTTTGGATCCGCTATTCTAAATGCTCATAGAGTAGTACACAAAGTATTATACACACTAAATAGGTACCTACTTTTATAAATGAATACATTTTTTTTCAAGTACTACTTACAACAAGATTCATTCATGATTTTATCTAAGATCGAGTTTCACTTACGCAACCTAATTACATAACGTCTTTATTAATAGAAGACGATTAACGGAATGCTGTAAGTACGACATATAGATTGTTTGATCATAATATTTGCATTATAATTTGAAAATCGACACGCCGCATAGGAAAATGTTAAGTTCCGACTGAACGCGTGCGCTTGCATTAATTAGATACTTAAGGTTTTACTAAATATATTTGCCAAGAAAATTCCGGACTACAAATGTACCCAAACAGAATGACCTCGTTGCTACGTATGGTGCAGGTACATATTTTAGTTTGAAATATGCATGACTGTTTTGTATGCAACTGTGTTGGGTACTTGATACCACCAAGTTAGTACGAGTTGATCATAATCATCCGTGGCTATGCGCGTTTTGATGGTTACCAAGAATCAAATCGTCTTTGTCGTCATTATTTTGCCTTGAAATTTTCCGAAGTGGTGATGACAAAATTTCCTTAACCGTAAGGTTTTATGGTACGTCCATGTTATTGAGCTCAAAGTCAAATCGATGAGTAAAAGGTGTTAATGAAAGCTAATTTCGGATTCTTTTGTTATTCACCGTAGCCGTTAACATGTTACTAAGTTTTTATTTTGAAAATGTGCAAAAGGAATTCCATAATGTAACATGTTGGTCATGTCGTGACACATAATTAAACAAACCCCACTTGACTTAGTAAATTGGCACGGATCAAGATAATATTTGAACACTTTATTCACTAATATCAGGTAAAGTCATTGAGTACATTTTGTTGTAAGACAAAAAAAGTGTCTTTGTTGTTTTAGTATGTTATCCGGGTTGTATTATATTCTTCTTCAAATATTTACGTTACTCATTGTCATAAGAATAAATATTATATTTCATCGTTTTATAAAAGAAAGACTTGATTACTTAAATAAAAGTGCTGACCTAAATGTTTGAAGAAGAGAAATTTAGTAATCAAAGGTTTAGTATAGAAATATAGAAATGCCATTGTATTGCAATAATGAAGGTTCTACCATCTTCAATGGAGCTTACATTGCAAGGCTCTTGACGGTGTCTGGAAGGTCAACAGAGCCCTTTTATGTCTCACTATGTTTGCAAAGAGGTTTCTCTGCAGAGTGGTGAGGAATCTACTCTACAAATATTCGTCAGCGGACAGGATTTGCTTGTACATTTTGTAATACACATCATCGATGCTCACATCGTGCATTCCTTTATGATTCATATTTTGCATAAATACCAGCACTTGGAAAGCGTAGTAATTAAACCAATTCCCCCAATCAATTGTAGCGATGCCTTGGTTTCAATGGTGGAAGCTTGCCATGCAGTGGAACAGGCTGTACTTACTTATACTAATATTTATACCTGCACAGCACATGTGCAGTATCTATTTGGTGAAAAGTGGACTATGGTAGAGGACTGCTTTTACTGTCCTCATTGCCTAGTCTCTGACTATCCCTTCGGTGATAACAGTCGTGATTATATGTATGTACGTACAAGCGGCCGCTTGCGGTTTCCCTCGCGTTCCCGTGGGAATACGGGATAAAAAGTATCCTATGTGTTAATCCAGGTTATAAACTATCTGTATGCCGAATTTCATCGAAATCCGTTTAGCAGTTTTTACGTGAAAGAGTAACAAACATCCACCCATACGTTCCCGTATGAATATCGGGATAAAAAGTATCCTATGTGGTAGTCCAGGTTATAAACTATCTGTATGCCGAATTTCATCCAAATCCATTTAGTAGTTTTAACGTGAAAGAGTAACAAACATCCATCCATACTTACAAACTTTCGCGTTAATAATATTAGTAGGATAGTAGGATAGGATCTGTATGGCGAATTTCATCCAAATCCATTTAGTAGTTTTAACGTGAAAGAGTAACAAACATCCATCCATACTTACAAACTTTCGCGTTTATAATATTAGTAGGATAGTAGGATAGGATTTGTATGGCGAATTTCATCCAAATCCATTCAGTAGTTTTTACGTGAAAGAGTAACAAACATCCACTTATACGTTCCCGTATGAATATCGGGATAAAAAGTATCCTATGTGGTAATCCAGGTTATAAACTATCTGTATGCCGAATTTCATCCAAATCCATTTAGTAGTTTTAACGTGAAAGAGTAACAAACATCCATCCATACTTACAAACTTTTGCGTTAATAATATTAGTAGGCTGGGATCTGTATGGCGAATTTCATCCAAATTCATTCAGTAGTTTTTACGTGAAAGAGTAACAAACATCCATCCATACTTACAAACTTTCGCGTTTATAATATTAGTAGGATAGTAGGATAGGATCTGTATGGCGAATTTCATCAAAATCCATTCAGTAGTTTTTACGTGAAAGAGTAACAAACATCCATCCATACTTACAAACTTTCGCGTTTATAATATTAGTAGGAAGTAGGATAGTAGGGTAGGATGTACGTATTTATACTTTAAGAGTTAGTCAGAGACTAGACAATGAGAATCGCAAAGGCAGTGTACTACCACAGTCCACGTTACACCAAATAACAACTGTACATGTGCTCAGCGTGATGAGTGGTAAGAACCCATCGCCGCTCTATGCAGTTGGATGTAAGTAGTCTTTGGTCCGTTAGTAGCCTTTTACGACACGCAATGGAAGAGGTGGGTTGGTAGTACTCTTTTAAATCCGCCACCACACAGCTCCTTGTGCAATTTGTGAAGTTTACAAATGTTGTTCTTGGAATATCAGAAAAATGGTTGCTATGATAAAATGTTTACTAGAAAAAACAACCAGTCTCAGGAAAGCTCGAATCCCATTCGAAATTTCCTGAGACCAGTTTTTTCTAGTAAACATTTTATCCTATATGTATATAGCATGGTTGCTATGATAAAAAATGGTAGCTATGATAAAATGTTTACTAGAAAAAAACAAACAGTCTCAGGAAAGGTCGAATGGGTTTCGAGCTTTCCTGAGACAGGTTGTTTTTTCTAGTAAACATTTTATCCTATATGTATATAGCATTGTAAATACAAAAATTTAGTTATAAAAATGGTGGCTATAGTTTAAATCTCTGATCGATTTCTGATTTTTCATATAACTAATACTTTTTGTGCAATAAAGTATTATACGAAAAATCAGAAAAGATCAGAGATTCAAATTATAGTACTCAATCATTTTCTTTGCAGTCTAAAAAGTCGGAAATGATACTTTAATTATGTATTACCCTGTACTCATTGTCCTGTTATATATATTTAGCCACTCTACTCGCTAATTAGCTTACCAAAAGCACATGCCGTTTTTTATACCATTGAACTGGTCTTGACCCAATAACAGCGTTTACATAGTTCTGCGCTTATAATCACTTCGCATGTTAATGTGATTAACAGCTTCGCCATTAGTAATGAGCAATGTACCCAATTATATTTTTTGCACGTGTACCAAACCTACTGCGAAAATATTTTCCGATTTGTGATTTTCTGCTTGTGGCTGCTGACCAATGTTTTAATATTTGTATGACAGTTTTGCATTAAAAAATTTTGAGCGCATACCTAATATATCTAGATATCTATAATTTAGAATACATAATAATCTATATTAATAGAAATCGATTTCCGAAATGTTTGTACGCGCATCACTTCAGAACGGCTGCATCCATTTAGCTAATTCTTTTTTGTCGTGTTCGTAATTGTCTGGACTAGGTTTGTGTGAAATATATTTTTTTTGTAATTCGTCACGGAATATAGGGTTTTCACTAGTATAATATAATACCCAAGTGCAAGCACTAAATCGTTTGGTTAATAGAAGGAGTTACTTTTACACATAAGGCCACCTTAGCTCTGAGTATTAGATAGATTTTATAATAGGATAAAATGTTTACTAGAAAAAAATCAACCAGTCTCAGGAAGCTCAAATAGGATTCGAACCCATGACCTTTGGATTGCCGGTCCTGTCCGGGTTCGAATCCCATTCGAGCTTCCTGAGACTGGTTGATTTTTTTCTAGTAAACATTTTATCCTATATCTATATAGCATTGTGAATGCAAAATTTCAATAATAAGGAGATTTTTTAATTTTGAGAACAACTTCAAGCGTTTGAGCATGCGATGGTAACGTGATTGTATACATACAATTCGTTTGACCAAATAATAGGAGTTTTGAAGCTAGTCCTAACACTATTTACACAATAATTTGAATGTTGACTATACAAAGTTCGCGAATCTGGAATGTCTGTGAATATTCAGTCTTTGCTTAGGATACTAAGAAAGAAACAGTAGGTAAAGGTTTTGCAATACCTAAAAATAATAGCAATGATTCCATATGTATAGTATATTTCTTATCATATCTTTCACTAATTTAAAGCTGTTTTGTAAATGACTCAATTAGATTACGAGAACATATTCATCAGCATATTTCTGCTAAATTGGGTTTAGGCGCCAGAAATTTTAATAAATTTTATTAGATTGTATATTTTCTGTACTAAAACTTTTATAAGGAAAATCATCGAAAAATATTGATTCGGTTGGTGGCCCGTTATGATCCTTGTGTCTGTCTATCTTTAAAATTATACTACAAATCCATCTTCTCTTGGGTGTCGTAAAAGGCGACTAATGGATCAAAGACTGCACATACATCCAACAGCATAGAGCGACGATTGGCTCACCACTAGGGTTACTAACCGTCCGGGTTAGTCCGGACATGTCCGGAATTTTAGACTCTAGTCCGGACGGCTTTTTACTTGTCCGGATTTTGGAAAATGAGTAAAAAAATTACTTATTAAGTAATATCAAATAAGTCTTTAATCTTTTTTAACTTCTCAAATATCTAAAAAAAAAGTGAGTAAAAAGTGACTAAAAAGTCCGGACTTTTATCGAAATGTCAGGCTTTTGGTAAGGACTTTTCAAATTCCTAAATAAATGGTAACCCTACTCACCACCTATTACTGAGCAGATTGTAGGTAGATGCCATTTGGTGAAACGTGCATTATGAATGGCAGTGGACTGCTTTTGCGATCCTCATTGCCTATAGTTTGTACTATTATTTACCTATTCTGCGCTATAGTCTCTGACTAACCCTTTGGGGATAAAATAAAGTCGCAATTGTATGTATTGTTCTATTGTTCCAAAACTTTTCTTCGTGCAAAATTTGTCATAAGTATAAAAGTTTATAGTAAATTTTAATGTTGTAAGAAAATATATATTCATATTTAGTTATTGTTTGTCAAAGATGTAGTAGTTCCATTAGAATTATCATCTAAGTTTTGACGAAAACATTGAAATTAAGTTCTTTTGTAAATACACATTTAGACGGGGATTAACGCTAACTACATATTATAGGCATGCTACGTATTATAGGTATGCGTAGTATGCCTATAATATGTAGTTAGCGTTAATCCCCGTCTAAATGTGTATTTATAATGGAACGCGAAAGTTTAAAAGTGTATAAGTTCTTTTGTGTTTTTATTAATCCATTTAAATTTCTCTTTATGTTGTCACTTTGTTTATTTTGATGTTGACGCCTTCCTCATGTCCTCAATGTGACTCACGTCATTCAACACTTAAAGATCTTCCAATGAATTGGGACATAGTAAGTTCGTTGACACATCGATAGCGCTCTCCACATGACTGTCAATGTCGTCGTTGCGTATGCGCATACGTCATCCGCCTTACGATGCGCAGCTGGAGAGGGCGCCAATAAAGACTAATCGTTAAGGTTTTAAATCCATTGCATTATCAGTCGCTTTCTGTGCTCTAATTTTTAGTTCAGTTTTTCGCTGTCTCACAAATATACATATGTGAACACTTGCAGTCGATTAAGCTTCATGCCACAGTCTTAATACTTTTAGAGTTCTGATTCAGAGACGCTTGACAAGTATGAAACTTTCAAAGTTCAACAGCATATGCATTCAATATACAATTCTAAGACCATAAAAAAGTTTGCGCAAGAGTCTCTATCTGTTCTTTAATTGACGCTTTTATGCAGTTGAGTGGTTTGTTATTCTTTTGTGATTAGGTGTACATCGCAATCACAAAGAGTTAGAGCTTGTAAAGTTTACAAGGAAATAATTTAAAAATAACCTAATTCGATTTAACGGCTACCACAGGGCATTCAGCTGGGGCCAACGTTATTTCATTACCACATGAGCCTTGTTGCATTGTCAACAGCCAGTGCAGGTGTCATTTGTCTAAACACTTTCGCCACGGTATTACCGTTCGAGACTGCACACTACATATTTTACTACAACGCTGTTTGTACAGATAAGTCAACAATCGTTATAAAACTAATTTGTAAGACCTAGTGTACACACAATAGAATAAAGAAAATAAAAATGATGTAATTTTTGTACTACTATCCCAATATATTTTTTTAAATACCACGACGGGAAACCGCTTGTTCTTTATCTTACCCCTTCAGATGATTGGCCTTATCGCCACTAAACATCGAAGGTGAAAACGCACTTTTCTTGGAATCTTCATTAACGAGGAAAGGTCTTCAGAATGAGCCAATGGTTCCGGGTTCAATTCCCGATCTGTTTGTGGAATGAACACGAACTTGGGTTTTTAATATGTGTATACCACAGAAATATATCAAGAATATATCTGTGGTGTATATCTATTATATAATGACCTAGGTAATTTATAAGTTAGAAAAATATTAAAATATTAATTTTTCTTGTTCTAATTTAAGAGGGTTTACGAATTTCGGTTTCCCATACAAACTTCCAAGTCGAAATTTTTAAAAACCAATAAGCCAATTTTGATGAAACTTTGCATGCTGAAGTAAAGCACAGGGATCTAAATAGTTTGTTGAAAATATTTAAAAACAATGTTTATTTAACTGAGTTATTGCGATTTTTAACTTTCTATAGTGGACTTTAAATCGCAATAACTCAGTTAAAAAACCGTTTTTTAAAAATGTATTCAACAAACTATTTAGATCCCTGTGTTTCACTTTAGCATGCAAAGTTTAAAAAAAATTGGCTTATCGGTTTTTAAATATTTGGACTTGGAATTTTTGTATGAAAAACCGAAATGTGTAATCCCTCTTAAACTTGTCTATTAAAATTATACCTGTTACATTATATAAACACACATATTATAAAAATGTGCCTGTGCGTTTTATAGTTAACACGTATATATGAAACACATAAGAGGATTTAATAAAAAATGTGTTCCTACCTTAACGTCTGTACTCCATTAATATACACATATAAAGCTTGCCATGAATGTTTGTCGACTGGCGCCTCTCGTAAGTAATTGTTCGAACAAACACACAAGTGTCGAGACGTCTGATTTACTAATGTATCTAGTTTTAGCACTTGCACAAGAGCGGATAAGCTGAAGCGGTCGGATTGGTCAGAAATCGACTTTTGAGATATGATTTAGATATTTTTCTATTACCTGTCTATAAAAAGCCAGTAAAGGGTAAATAATAAAAAGTAGCTTTTAAGGTTAAGGCTAAAAATCAAGACTATTGCATATCGGCTAAACAAGCCAAGGACCAGGACATGGACCTGTCTTGATAGCAGTAGTGCCCTGCTATGCTGTGTTCCGCATAGGAGGGTATCATCTGATGATGATATCACCATCACCATCACTACCTCCACCATCATCTTTACTATCATCAATGGTGGTGGTGGTCCACCATCATCATCAACTTATACTTAAACGTCACATCTCTGCTCTCAGACCTACCCACTTAAAGATTAGTACCGTGATCAACGGCGTAAAGTGCCGAAGCAAGAAGAGCAAGAACAGTATGCTTGTTTGTTGAATAGAAACGACTATTCGTTTCGAGTCTGATTTTAAAGAAATCTCTCGTCAAGCAAATGACACTTATCTTTCAATGGACAAACGTGTCTGCAACTACACAAGAGCGACACACTATGTAACACTTTTCGAAATGTTTACGTTCTTCGCAATCGGTAGATGAAGTAATCATAACACAGAAAAATTGGCAATTTCCTTGAATGTTGGAGCGACGCCATACTTAGTTAAGTTAAAAAAATGTTTTGAAGAGACAATAAAAACACTTTTGACGTGACAACGTCTTATAAATTGGTTTGCCGGGTGACACTTCAAGAAACTGCGTTACGCTCCGCTCACGTTATGCGCTCACAATGAGAGCGAGTGAGAGGCACGCGTCCCTTCCACTCAGGCATGGTTAGCCCGCCTAAGAGCGAGAGAGACAGACATAAAAAGTGAAAGGCACGCGTCCCTTCCATATTATTTCATCCTTCTTCCTACTATACGAATGAATATTCACATTAAAATTATTTTACCACTCAAAGTCGTTGTCACGTAAAACTTTCGCCCGTATACCGACTTTACAGGCAACCAATTTTTTTTAATCTACGAATTTAATTACATTTTAGTTTACGAATGTGATTACATTTTAATCTACGAATGTAATTAATTACATTTTAATCTACGAACGTAATTACATTTTAACCTATAGCCGAAACATATTTACCCGGTTTGATACTATGCAGCCTGACTAGCTACCCCCATCTTTTCTTAGTCGTTTGTTGTGTTTCGTCAGTTAGAGGTAAGACATCCAGTTCCTCAGCGATCTTCGATCATTAGTTTTTAAGATGATCAAAGTCAGCGTTTGAAGGTTCCGGATGTAGTGAGTTAACTCAATCGTCCTTATTCACTTACCATCAGGTGACAATACTCGTAAAGACCATTCTGTAGCCTAATACGATTAAAGTTTCATCTAGATGTTTCTTATTCAATAAACTATTTCTATGGAATTAAATTAGGTATAATCCATAATCATTATAATTCACATGAAGTAGTATTACATTATAATGAATTGTAGCATCATAGTGACATCATTATACCTTTTCTTTCTTTCTGTGTTTTGGTTTTTAAAATATATTAGATGAGTGAGAACCTTCTGTTTGTAACTGTTTGTAAGTTTAGATCATAGGATTACAAATAAGCACACATGTGTCTTTATGCGAAAACAAATTAATTGTGTATATTTTTATTATGCTAGTTATGCTCTTAGTTATACTCATACTGTATGTTTTCCAAATAAAATAAAATAAAAATAAAACATACCTGACTATTTCTCAAAAAGTTGTCCACTCTTAGTTTTTTTTTTGTCCTCTTATGATAAGCGTTATTATGAATGAAAATAATGCTTCTAATTAAAAATCGATAACATAGATTGTTGTGCGGGTCGATGCTGTTTCTTTAAAAAGGTTCATACAAACAAATCTAAAAAATGAATTTTGTTTGGGCAGGAAAGTAGCTCCCATATAAAAAAATATGTCCCCACCCTAGCCCAAGAGACAATAAATCTTCGAGAAACTTATATTTTCAACTAATAATAGAAAGAAACTTGATCTTATCTAAAGTTTATTACATGAGACACTATTTAAAACCACAGTTGAGCTTTTATTATGCCTTTTCTAATATTAAAAAGTCAAAAACATTAAATGTCCAACATTTTGAATTATTTTCGTGACACATTTCTTGACGTTTTTTGCTTAACCAGAACCGTTTCTTATGGTAGGAATTTGTATTTTGCGGATGGCAACCCTGTTGGATTCCATAGACAATGAGACAATAGTGCCACCATTTTGTTTTAGCTGTCAGTTTAGCAAAACATTCGGAGCGTGTGAAGTGTAAATGTTATAAAAAATATTTCCTGACGTGTTTTGACTAAAAAAGAAAGTAATATTATTATCAAATTGTATAAAAAACTTTGTGGTAATGGTAATAAAAGGTCAGATACCTCTTGATTGTTGGATCTAATAGATTCTTTCGATGTAGTTAGAAAAATACGATGGCGTTCCTGATTTTCCTGACAAGATTTCGTGACATTTTCTTGACGTCAGGAAATTTTGGATGTTTCATGCAGTAGGTAGCTAGTGGGTCATAGTGGTTGCATAGTCAAATTGTGTGTTAAATATGTAGGTTATGTGTGTGTGTGTGTTTTTCCGTTGTCAGCTCTAGAACCTAAACGGCTGAATCGAATTTGATGAAATTTAGTATTTAGGCTTATTTTGTGATAGGTATATTTGGTCCTAGCGGTACGCCAAAAAAGCTGCAATTGGTGTTCATCATCATCATCGTCATTTCAGCCGTACGACGCCCACTGCTAGGCATAGGCCTCCCCCAAGGATCTCCACAACGATCGGTCCTGTTTGGCCTGCATCCAGCGGCTTCTCGCGACCTTGACCAGATTGTCGGTCCTCCTTGTAGGGGCTTGCCCACGGAACGTCGTCCGGTCGTCCGGTTCGCAAATGGTGTTAAAAGCATGAAAATCGGAACGATTGATCTTTAGGCCATACGGATCAATTTGTTCTAAAGCACGAAAAAAAAACATAAAAGGAGAGGAGTTATGACGTCATCTTTTATTTGTATGGGAAAAAAAATATTTTTTGTTCTGAATCCTATTGTGTG
Organism: Scoparia ambigualis; assembly: GCA_963921215.1. NCBI lineage: Eukaryota > Metazoa > Arthropoda > Insecta > Lepidoptera > Crambidae > Scoparia > Scoparia ambigualis. The sequence goes on along the minus strand of OY992522.1, from coordinate 21,397,598 downwards.
TAGTATCAAATGAAGGGACTTACTAAGCCGATTCTAAGAATATATCACATCATTATATTTCAGTCACTTGTTATAAATTAAAATAAAAATCATTTTCAAAACATACCAAGTTTGGGCTCCTCCAGATATGATACGGTTGAATCATTATTTGTGAAATATACCTACAATGATATGTAATACCCTAATATCCAATCCCAAGAAAGCAATTGTGAAAATATTTACACTAAGTATTTTGTTATATTTTTTTTTATTTTACAAATTATGTTTATAAATTATTTTTTAGATTTTTATAATCATTAAGTTTAGATTATTAAAATACAGTTAATAAAAAAATGCATTTTGATTACTATGATAGGTACCTACTAACAAGTATTTAATTGCGTTACTGGATTCTTGCTTTCTTTGGTATAATGTCATCCTTAATATTAATAATTTCCTGACGTTTCTTGACAAACTGATTTCTTGACGATTTCATGACTGGACACTTTTTTGAGAAATACTCACCTACTATCGCTAATTGTCATCTCAGTTACTTAGACTTAAGTAGATACAATTTTAGCTTAGCGACCACATTTTAAATAATTGAGTTTGCCCATCGGCTAATCTGCTTGTAGTTAATGTCTGTAATATTATGAATATTACTCGTATAAAATAAACAACACACAAACAGACAATAATTTACATAAAATATGTTTCAAAGAATTCTTTCTTATATGTAGTTGTATCAGTTGTAGGTATATCTGTATCCTTTATTTTAAAGGACACAGATATACCTTAAATTCTATGATATTTCTATTAATTGGGTTTTTAACATTTCTCTAGCTGTGATTGCTTTACCCAGAACAGGTGCGTGAAATGAAATTGCATTCTTGACACTGGAATGACATACATACCTATTTACTTCGTTTATCGTACTTTAATACAAAAGTAACAATGATGTAACTATGATTGATTTGATTACGCCTTTCATAGCACTTGACTCAAGAATATTTAAGACCTCTTAGGAATGTAGGAAAATTTGACATTGTACAAAAATTAAAAGTTCTTTATTTTATCCTTTATTCTGTTCTCGTAAGGTACAGTTTTACAAAACAACTATCCTACGTTTTGCTAAGAAGCTTGTGCGTGTCAAGTAAATAAACAGTAGAGGAAAGATTACGATGTTTAAGTCTTTGAAGAGGTTTATTTTTATCTGAGACAAGTTAGAATTCGGCTTACATTAGCAGAGTCAAGTAACATTTTATTTATGGATCATTCATTTTCTTTAACTGTACAATAAAAAGATGTTTTAAAATGTCGTTATTAAATAAGTATTTAAGTATTTGCAAGTGTAAAACTTGAAGATAAAGTATTGCCTAACAAGATATTTCATCATTCGATACCTAATCGAAACTTGTCTTCTTATACGTCAATCAAATTAATCATCTACAACAAGACTTGATAGTCTTTCCGTAAAGCTGCTTAAATCGTTCTATTGTTTTAATCCGGTTCTTAGGACCAGCTATATTATGTCAGTATTCTATAATATCAGTTTTTTCGGTTGATTTGGCATCAACGCTCCATAGCTTAATATGAAGATATGTTTATCAATGATTGTAATTGGCATTCAATCAAAGCTTTAGAACAATGCGATACACAGACAACATAGGTTGGTGATCACAAACGTTGTTGGGACGTTGAACGTACTATTTGCTAATCTACATTTACTTACATACGTTTTATGGAGAATTCAATCAATAAGTACCTACCAATCAATCCTTCTTTTATTATTTTTCCTTCTTCTAAATCAATCCTTCTTTTTATTGTTTGTTAAAATTTTCGGAGGTAAAATAGTATCGACCAGTACTTTTTCTATTACAATCCTTTGCATGCTTTAACGTTAAATGTGCCTACTACTTCCAATATAACACCTTTTTTTTGTACCTACATTTTGTGCAAATACACCTATTCCACCTCTGCACCTTATTTTGTCGTGATCATCGCCTACAAATTTAGCTGAAGCATAAATTTTCAGAATGGTCCGTTGTCGCTCGGCCCACTTTGTTGTGGGTTGTAAAGGGGAATAAGACGTCACGTTTGAAGCCACGTCTTTTTATTAGCGTGGAGCGTGTGCTAAGTAAAGGTTAGGTTAAGTGCGCGACCGATGTTGAGTGTCCCCCAGACAGGTTTATATGCTCGCTGGGCACTGATTATAGCCGTGGGATATGTTAAGAGCACACATGGCTGCGCTGTATGTATATGTTGAGATACTTCTACATGCCCTTTTTGTTTGTAGCCTCCTGTACAGTTTACTTGAAATATTGTGAGGTCTCCGGAATGTCGGTTTGCAGCGCTTTTTGAGCTATGTGGTATATTGAATTGGAGAAACTAATACAATTCGGTCTCTGATAATATTTTGTAAGAGCGCTTTCTTAATACCTACTATTTTGAATTCTTTATTGAGATTACTAGCTGCAGCAAATCCACCTTCAACATTTTATTAGAAGCAAATTAAATAAGGTCAGCTACTGCGGTTTGTTTATTTCTAATGCAACTTCAATAACAACAATTAATATTGGTCTTAATACACAACGGTCTAAATAAGGCAATTTTAAAATTGTGAGAATGTTAGGGTTATGGGGTCTGTGGGTCTACATACATACATATAAACACGACTATTATCCCCGAAGGGTTAGTCAGAGACTAGGCAATGAGGACAGCAACAGCAGTCCTCTGTCATACTCCACTTTTTACCAAATAGCGACTGCACATGTGCTCAGCGTGAAAGGTGGTGAGCCCATCGCCGCTGTATGCTGTTATGTGTATGTGCAGTCTTAGTCCGTTAGTCGCCTTTTACGACACCCAAGGGAAGAGAGGGGGTGGTAGTACTCTTTCACCGCTAGGCGACACGGTTAATGGATACATACATACTTACTACATACTACCTGATTCTTAATAAAAAATAACTTTGTAAGTTTTGATTCATTATTTACCTTTATACGAAACATTCAATTGAGAACACTTATGATGTTCATATACCTATCTCATATTCTTAATTTACGTATTGGCTTGCTTTCGAACATTTTATTTCAAAATAATAAAAAAAACATTTCGTAGACTTATATAGATTGTTTGAATTGAGACATTTTGCAAATATAAACAGAAACATGTGCAAGTTTGTGCGTAGGATTGCGACAATTACATTAAAATCATTCAGTCGAAGGTTCGATTGCCAACTGGTTGTAACAAAACTTGACATTTTGTTATAGTTATTGAGAATGACATGCTGAATAGAGAGTAAATCTCTAATTTTGTACTACAAAATATGTCGATATCTGTAGAATGAGATATTAAAATAAGATTATGATGTGATAAATTATTAACTTTACCAAATGCGACACATTTTTATGTATTTAAATAAACTTATATTTGTTTGATATATATGTATATATTATATCAAACAAATATTAGAAACTTAATGTTGCAAACGATTCGAACTTTGGACTCTTAAACTCCTTCAATAGAATAATTCACTACCTTCATATGACTATCTGCGTCTTCCACTCAAATAGCTAACGTTTCCACGAAACTATTATTGGCCGTCAAACACGCCAACTTCACCTTAGCTTTTAGTGTAAATAAATATAAAATAAATAAAATTAAGGAAACGAAGAGGCTTCTTGGCGGAAACATGAAGAGTCATGCTAACAATTTAGTTTTATTTTCTACTAGCTTTCAATAAGGTATTTCGTCCGCCTGGAGACTGTGTATTACGTACCTACCTACCGAAGTAAGTTTTTTTAAACTGAAATTCTTGATTATATGGAATAGTAGTGTAGTAGATATCCATATGTAGATGTTTAGTTAAATTATGTTGATAATTTTGTATTTGCGTTCTTAAACGTGCATAGTTTCAGTTTTCAAGTTCTCTCAAGATATGCAAGTAAGGTATAAAGTTCCATGTTTATTGAAACTTCAGGGGATCCGGGGAATATCACAACACGAAGAGTACCATATAAAAAAGAAGAAAGAAAATGGTACGTGAAAAGGTCACATATTGGTCGCGACGATCCACCGGTAGTGGTGTACAAGACTCGAGCTCTGCGAGTCCTATTACTTAGGGCTCGGAGTCGTTTACAGAGCTCGCGACGACTCCGAGTTTACGTGAGCCTCGAGCATGACATTAGAGCTCGAGCTCGAGATCGAGTCTTTTTTTGAGCTCTAGTCTTTTGTTGTGATGAGTTATTTGATGTTTTAAAGCTAGCATGTTAATACAAAACAATGATGAGTTTGTTTAAAAAGCAATGATTGTTCATTTATAACACTGATTCACAATTATTTGAATCATAAAATTTTAATTTCATTATGAAAATCAGAGAGATAAAATATGGTTGATTAATTAGTTACTTAATTAAAATTCATCTGAAATCTCGTCTCGAGCCTTTATTCAGCGTTGAGCTTCAAGTATTATTTTGAAACTCCAGTTATTCTTGAAAGCTCGAGTTCATTTTAAGACTCGAGCTCTTTTGAAGGCTCGAGTTATTGCTCAGAGAGCTCGCGCTCAACTAGACTCGGAACTCCGAGCCTATCAAGCTTACAAAGCCCTGCAAATCTGACTTGAGTCTCCAAAATTAGAACTCAAAGACTCGAGGCTTGTACATCACTATCCACCGGTCACTACTGGATGGGTCAAGGGGAGACTGACAAAACATGAATGCGAAGTCAAACAGTATCTCATGTCAAATACGAAGCGTAAATGGACGTGCTGAGGTCGAGATGAGCGAGCATGGTATAAATATGTTAGCGAGCTTGCACACGGCCGATAATCGTTGTCAGTCTTTTCTTTGGAGAGAATTGAAGTCTGTATTCCTTTGTACCAACGCACACGTCCTAGAACAAGACGGTTCTACTCAAAGACCTCATCCGAACCGATTGTCGGACAAAAATGAAACATTCGACCAAATTTCAATATCATTTATTCAATTGATGCTACAATAATTGAGCACTTATGAATGTCGCTATGCCATTTAATACGATTACAAGACAACACAACACATACAAAAGAATATCGCTCAATCGAGTATTGCTCAATTTCAAATAAAATGAACAACATCTTACAGTATTATTGAAACAAGAAAAAGAAAGACTATTTCTACTAGAAATAAAAATAAGATTGCAAGAGCAGACCAGCCTCCACAGTCGGCACCTGTTCACGATTATGACAGTGAATCAGCCATCGCATCGCTTCGCTCAACTATGTTTTGAGAACGTAACGACCCGAGCCGAGACGCGTATGCCACCACCGCAGAGACACTTTGAGAGAGCATGACACACTCGGAGCTAAGCCAACGAAAGCAAGAAAACATTAAGACTACTTTACCGATGGGTTAAGTTTGTCAAGAATTCGGAAAGAAAAGAGGATTTCGACTTTGGTAGGTCTGATAAATGGGTCTGATAGTCGGCACTACAAAAAGTCGGTCGTGTGCGAGAACGCTTATTTATTATTGCCGTGTGTCTTATTTAAAACAATCGAAGGAGAATGATAGACATTTATTTGCACTACACTGCAAATAATATTAAGTAACCTTCCTATAATTTTGTCACCTTTTGTATTTCCCACGTTTCCTGTGTGGGTTGTCTTTATTGTATTTTATAAGTAAATATATAGATACTATTGTTATTTATATACCTATTGTTTTGTTCAGTTACTTTATAAGTAGTTCGGTTATTGAGTAATTTCAGATAAATTTACTTTCAAAAATATACGTAAGCTATGTACAAAAATGGCTTCCAGTCAACAAAATGTCAAGCTCAAGAGACATACTAAAACGATATCCCGACCCCTGTCTTTCGTGTGTGTTATCATACTTATAGATAATAACATAATCATATTATATCACAGAACAATCAAGCATATAACTAATAGTCACAAACCTAATGTGTGTCCTTTTAAATATTTCAACAGTTTTGGTCTTAGAATAATAACGCATAGAAAGCGAGAACACGCACGATAAATGAGGCCAGTAAAACCAAGCCATACTGGCTTGGTACCGAAACGGCCCGCGTCAGTACTAATAATGTAAACCTATCTATCTATCAACCGTTGCAATTTCCTTACTTTTGGGGCAAATCTGTTTTTTCTAGCAACATTACTGGTACACTTGTGTGCGTATCGCCGTGATAGTACGCGTAACTTACTCCTACATCCATTTTTTCTTGCCTCACGCCATGACAGTTTTCTAATACGAGACTATCGTTCTATGCGTTATTATTCTATGGTTTTGGTTATATTCTTAACTATAACAAGAGTTCTTTGCTACCCTGAAGTAATTTATAATAACCGTGTCGCGTATCGGTAAAAGATTACTACAATCCCCTCTCTCCCCTTGGGTGCCGTAAAATGCGACTAACTGACTAAGGACTACACATACATTCAACAGCATAGAGCGGCGATGGGCTCACCACCTGTCACGCTGAGCACACTTGCAGTCGCTATTTGGTAAAAAGTGGACTATGGAAAGAACAGCTTTTGTTGTCCTCATTGCCTAGTCTCTGACTAACTCTTCGGGGATAATAGTCGTGATTTTTTTTTTTTTTTTTTTACGTGTAAAGGGTAAGCGCTTGGCCTTCATCTCACCTGATGGTAAGTGACGATAAGGCCGAAGGTGGAAGCGCGCTTCACCCGGAATCCTCAACCACTGAGGAACTGGCTATCTTAACTCTAACTGTCGGAACACAACTATGCTATAAACATCGTTGTTATGGCGACAGACTTGGATAAGATGGTGGTAGCTAGCCAGGCGGGCTTAACAGCCCTACCACCAACCAAACCGAGCACACAAAGATGTACCCCCCGCTGGGAATCGAACCCGGGACCTCTGGGTCTGAAACCGGTGGCTTAGCCACTAGACCACGGAGGCGGTTAAAAATTTATATGTATGTATGTGAGTACCTAACTAATACAATTAAAATTCCAATCACTACTTATCTAAGTTGACCCTTCTGCTTGTACTTTGTCCTTCTACTATTTTCTTTGTTAGCCGCCCTCAGTCTAAACAACAAACGGGAAAATTTGACAGCCCCGGTCGTGAGGAAGAAGGAAATACGTGACATAAGGTCCACGACCTCATTGATTGTTTCGTAATAAACTCGTCAACAAGGGCATAGTTTATGTAAACGAAATAGTTAATGTTTCAATGTCTTTAATGCATACCTACATTTGTTTTTTTAGTATAGATTATTATTAATGCTCTATTTACACATTATTAGTCTTGTTAATTTATTCAAAAACTAATCTCTCGTGTTGGGAGTGGGTATACTTTTTTAGATATATAAGATAAGATGGCCAGTTCCTTAGAGATTTAGGGTTCCGACTTACCTTCAGGTGAGACGAATTATAAGCGCTTTCCTGTGGTATCCTCTTTCCTCCTACAATAAAAAAATAGTATAGTCCATGGAAATGAAAATAAAATAATACTGTTTAATTAAGACATTATTTAATATGACAGGAATTTATTTCTATACAGCCCCATAAAATTCGATATGCATCATTACATTACAATATTGGCGTAAGTATTATTTATATAAATGCAATAATTATAATAATTTTATTACAATTTTTATTACTCCATCACCAGTGCAATGGTACAATAATATAGTTGGTGCAACTTGTATTTAATAACAAATCGTGTTTGCAATAATACTTGATATGAGACCTATTAATAGGTCAGTATTAAACAATTACGTATTGTTGAGTTAATTTTAAAGACTGAAAACTTCTCAACTTTATACAAATGCGATTCCCAACAATAATTTTTCGAGTGACCTCATTACCACTTTCTGGCGACTAATAGCATTGTTTTACTTTGCTGTGTCCTAGTATGAATGGTAAGAGATATATTAGGCACATATAGCATAGAGATAAATTAATTTTTTTTATAGCAGATGGAGGCAAACGAGCAAGCGGTGAGATGGAAAGTAATCACCGCCGCCCATAGACACCCGTAAAACCAGAGGAATCGCAGACGCGTTGCCGGCCTATAAGGAAGAAATAGGCTCGTTTATATGACATATAGATAAATTAAATGGCATGGGAACTTTAACTTGAGGGTTGATAACGTGTACGTAAATCCCTCTATGTCGCAAGTGTACATAGGCTGCAGTGCAGTTTCCTGTAAGCGGATCGAAAACTCGTTTGCCGGCAAAGTATACTAAAAAAATAAAATAATATAAAACAGATTTACTCAAGTCTACTGGTCAATGCAATACTGAAGTGCTATAAACACTTACATGCCTACGCAACTCGTGGCAGCGGAAACATGATCATGTCAATTCAACAATGACATAATTTCAAGTTGGCCATCCAAACATCGTTAGATCGGTATGCAAAATGCAAATAAAAACACATCGACAAGGCAACTTAACGAGATGCTAGTGGCAAAACGGCGTACCATTAACATTCAGTGAACTAATGTTGTCAATACATTTGGAAAATAATTTCTTAGACTGATCAGTGGGTCATAGGCTAAAATGGGCAAAGTTACCAAACGATTTCCTTCGATATGTTCAGCGCCTTAAATGTCGTTTTTCTTTGAAACCGCAATTTAATCCTGTGTAAGTGCCAATAAAAGTCGGTTTGCGTATAATGACGACATGTTTGTTAAGTTTTCTATCAATTAAATTTTTATATCTTAATTTACGCGCTGCACAGGTTGCACGACGGAAATATTATATAATAAAAGCTAAAATCTTACACATAATTTTAATTTTCTACAGTTTAAAAACATTCATTTATTTTATTTAAGGCAGACAATAATATTTTACAACAAGTTAAAATAATATATTTAGGCTTCGGTTCTGTGATTTTTATTAATTTTCTGCATTCTGAATCTTTTCCTAACTGTAATGAACAATTATTAAATTGGTTAATTTGACGAATTTAATGTTCTGCATAAACGATAGCCATAATGACTGATCTTTCTTTTGTCGGGAAAATAAAGAAAACAGAACAGAAGAATGTAGAAAAATACTTCTTTATAAATAATAATTAGATTGAGGTTCGGGTACACGTTTGAAACCTACATCGATAATGTGGGTGGTTTACTGTAGGTACTTCCTGTTCAGATGATTCAAGAAAATACATAAAACGATGTGCTTGTGTGAATAATAAAATGTATAAGATATCATGGTAGTGGTCACGATATTGTAAGGTCGGTAGAGGATCAGTGGGTCCGTCTAGCATGAGATCGACAGGAGGGGATAAAAAAGAGGGCATAAAAGAGTTAAGGCCTTTGCCCAGAAGTGGGTGTTACTGGTTGTGTAGATTTTTTTTATCCAATACGTATAAGCACTTTTCCTCCATCTTCTGGGTGGTGCTAAATGAGTGACACTGACTGAGTGGTAGAGCCACGCTGCGTTGCAGCACGCATTGGGCCGGCTTGCCCGGGGTAATACCACCCTCTCACGAATATCCGGCGTGAAATAATGACACTTGGTGCTGTTGTGTTTCGTCCGGTCAGTGAGAGTTCCGGAGGCCCTAACCCAACCCTCACAATTCCTATTCCTTCCTTAACCCTATTCCTTTCTTAAAGGTCGGCAACGCATCTCTGCGACTTCTCTGGTTTTGCGGATGTCTATGGGCGGCAGTGATTGCTCTCCATAAGGTGACCCGCCTGCTCGTTTTATAAAAAAAATGATAAGTGTCGATAAGTGGATAATGATAAGTGGATGCAGGAACTGGCTATCTTATCTCTAAACTGTCGGAACACAACAATGCGATTTACATTGTTGTTATGGTGCCAGACTTTAGATAAGATGGTGGTAGCTAGCCAGGAGGCCTTAACATAAGCCCTACCACCAATTAAACAAAGTACACAAACATGTACCCCCGCTGGGAGTCGAAACCGTGGACCTCTTGGTCTAAGACCAGTGGCTTAGCCACTAGAGTACAGAAGCGGTTTAAATATATCGATGACCTCCGTGGTCGAGTAGTTAGCACGCCGGGTCCGGCATCGCGCCATCTCTGAGGCTCAATTCCCGGTCGGGTCAATTTAGAGAAAAACTGTCCTATTTCTAAATTGATTTCGGGTCTGGGTGTTTTTTCTATGTTTATGTATATTTATCCGTTATCTTATCATATATTATCATATAGATAATTGGTATGAGCTTAACCAATTAAAAAAAAGTTTGATAGGGTGGTATAGCAACCATGGCCAAAATTCCTTTGCATACATTTTCGGACAGGAGGGCGTTGCGGACAGGAGGGCGTTGCTTACATGCTGCATCTACTAGTAAGTTAGCGGATTTAAGAGTTCATTTTATTTTTCTTTATTAAGGAAGCATACAGCTTTATTATTACATATAAACAATTAATTAAGGTATAATACAGTAGCTTTTAAAGTTACACTGATATTTAGTAACAAAAATAATAAGAAAAGAATGCGAAAACATTTTTTGTTGCATTTTTGTGGTCTAAACTGTTCCATATAGCCACTCGCAGCTGTCTAACTGAGACGGTTTAATTAGTACGAATACCTACTCGTTTAAGCTAATGACTAACTACTATTCAGACACTCAACACATTCACTAGTCACTTAACGTTAGGTTAAATCATTTGAGGGTAGATAGAATATTATAAAGTTTGTATTAGGGTTACCTCTAAATGAAGTAGTTATTGGTCATTGGTACTTACTCCACAATTCACTACAAAAAGATTCACATATAATGTAGTTTTATACATTCACGTGTCCAAAGCTGCGATGCAGTGTTTATAAAACAAGTCATGTTTAACGTTGATTTGTAGAGTGCCGTAGTAGGAGTAAGAAAGGTACTACCGCATTGGCCTATTTTGATAAAGCCGCACATAGATTACGTTGCTTCCACTTTAAATTACTCAGGTATATGCGCCGAGCTGCTATTTTCGTTTTAAATTGTATCTTTCCTGTAAAAATATATTAAAAATGTTAGTACATAATTACGTGTAACACTTACTTGAATTTCACGCTGAAGTCACAGCCCTAATACGACTAGCTACTTACCAAGTGGCTATTACGAAACATGCGTCGAATTCTTTTTTTATAAGTCACATCGCATTGACGTCACAAGAGACGAGGACCACGAAAAGATTTTTCTCAAAAACATAGGAACCCATAAAAGTATCTACGCAAGTGAAAACTTTGTAAGGTCACCGACAAAGCCTCGCGTGCACACCGGCTTAAACACGCACACCAACAAAAAAGTTTAGCTTATAAGTTTATAATCAAGCAAGGTTTTTATCTCGTAGTCGATGGCCGCCCGCCGCGCAGCGCGCATGTCGAAGCTAGCGCCGAAGCCGCACAACTACGCGCGTGAAAAAAACAACACCGGGGCGAATGAAAAAAATAAAAAATTCAAAGAAGCCCCAACAGTCAAAGGCGTTTGACAAAGTGTTCCATTTTCGAAACTGCACCCGCCACGAAGGCGACGAGCTCGTTCGGAAAATTATGAAAGTGATGTGAATGCGTACCGTGTTTCTAACGTTCAGAATTTTCACGTTATAGTTTTTTTTTCTGTGACTACATAAGCGATTGTTTGCTACCAAGCTGCCTATAGCTGCCGAAAGTATACAAATTTCAGTGTTTTGTTCTATTGAATACGAGTGTTTTGGAATATTACATAAGTGGGCCGTACAGTTTTGCTAAAGGAAAAGCGGCAGTTAATTCAGTTAGATGTATGTTCATCATAATATACAACTGGACACAACATGACGGCAAAGTTCGGCTATGTAAGTGTATTTTTGACCTAGTTCTATTATTTTTATGCACCGTGCATGTTCTTCTACAATTTCCGGTCGATGTTATCGTTTTCAAAAGGAAAACTGCAAGTTTGAATTGTAAAGCCAAACTACTTAGACTCTTATTTTTTTCAAAATACATTTCACTTCGTCAAATGTGTATTGTGTATTGTGAATTATTTATTTTTATGCCGCAGAGACTAATACTTAATATGATATTATTTAATATGATTCGTGTTTCCCACGAGTTCTTTTACTGATTTAAATAATATTTGTTCTTACAAATATTATTTAAATCAGTAAAAGAACTCACCTTTATATTTTAAGCTAGGTAAATATTTTGTGTTAAATTAGTATGTGAAGATTTTGTTGTATATTTTTATTTATTTAGCGAATCATAAATATTCGTAATACTTGTTTTTGCGTCAATAACGCTTACATTTTTTTTGTCATTTCGTTATCTTTGAATCTTAGATATGTTATTTTACGTGTAAATTTTTATACCTCATAGAAAAACAGATACACTCATAATTCACATGGTTATTATTATATATTTTAGTAGGTACCTATATTTACAGGTTACTGTTAATAGCTAATTGCAGCTAATATATTTTATTTCAAAGAATTATCAGCTGACCCCACTTAACCCAGGTGATGCTACTGTCATTTTAAAACAGGAAATTGTAATATTAGTGGAGATGGGGGGTACTTTTTTTGACTTTTTTATTGATGTCACTTGTTAGGTGAGTGTTTTTCAATCGTACTCTGTGTAGTGAATGTCTTGTATTAATTAGGTTACGCACAAGTTAATTCTATCTTTTTTAATGACGTGTTTGTCGAAGTAAGTATTTACAATTATTTGCTTACATAATTTATTAGGATAATTTATAGAAATCGTAATGTTAGGAAGTATCATAAACTCCACAAAATTGTCAAATTACTTTTGTTTAGAGCATTTGTTTATAAACATTAATAGTAAAATGCACTGCTTTATCCTTTACATTGGTAATCATACCATTTTTTAATTTTGGACACAATATCGATCGTCAATTGTAACTGAATGATTCAATCGTTGTAACTAAATGATTTTTTTTATTTGTTTATGCTCACACCAATTATCTAGAGCTTGATAAGTATTCTTTTAAAACTTATTAATATGTTAAGATAACGGATAAATATACATAAACATAGAAAAAACACCCAGACCCGAAATCAATTTAGAAAAACCGATTTTCTCTAAATTGACCCGACCGGGAATTGAACGCAGGACCTCAGAGATGGCGCGACGCCAGACCCGGCGTGCTAACCGTGCGACCTACGTGGTCTAGTGACCACGGAGGTCGTCTACCTCATTTTCCAATTATTTGAGGAATTGGAAATTGAGGACAAATCTCCTGTACCAGACTCTGTGATTATATTTCCACGCAGAAAACAGCAATGCGAAAGTAACAGACGGAGATTTCGAAGAGAAAAATAAGGCGTTGATGCAAAATTTACCTGGTCCACTCTCACTTCACTTCTCTTCAGACTTATTATATATCTTCATATAATGAGGAGTACGATCTGCTAATGAAGCGAAGCTTATTTTGAATGTCTGTTTGATAGTATATCATAAATCTGTAAAATACACGCTATTATAAAGGTTGTTTGGAAGAGATCGCTTCAAGCGATAAGACCGCCTTTGCCCTTTGTTTTAATATGCTTATTTTATGTTTTCTGTTTTTTAGTGTATGCAATAAAGCGTTTTATCTATCATCTGCATGCTACTACGATGAACTAGCCAGAAAGTGTGACTGCTGATTCTTTGGATATTAGCTATTCAGTGACTATATGGTATTTATTACCTAGAAACATTGACAAGATAGATAGATATCGTCCTTGCTAGAAGGCACATGTATTGGGAAGGTAGTATGCTTATGACTGTTGGATGCTCATGTTTTGTCCAACTTACATTGTTGTGACAACTCTTGTTTTGAAGGCTGGTCGTTCTTGTGGTACCCTTCGTGAGTCTTCAGGGTATAGCCGATGGTATCGGGCATATCGTGAAATGCAGAACACGACAGTGTAACGCTGCTAATTTTGTCACAAGCAAGCCAAATTTCGAGTCTTTACCCGTGGTCCCGGTGGGTCGACCCATTACCGGGTCCACGGGTAATTTTAATTACCCGTGGTCCCATGGCACTAGGGATTACATTTGGATGAATATTTCGACTTCGATTATATCGATATTAAATTAATTACAAAAATGAAAAATATAAAAAATAAGTAATTAAGTATAATGAACAAAAAAAAATATATATACTTACTAAGTAAGTAAGGAAGTGATGATGTATGTGCAGTCTTTAGTCCGTTAGTCGCCTTTTACGACACGCAAGTGAAGAAAGGGGTTGGTAGTATTATTTTGATGAGCCCATCGCCGCTATATGCTGTAGGATGTATGTACATAATAATACATAGGTAATCTTAAGTTGAAGTTCATGGTTGTAATTAATTTAATATCGATATAATCGAAGTCGAAATATTCATCCAAATGTAATCCCTAGTGCCATGGGACCACGGGGAATTAAAATTACCCGTGGACCCGGTAATGGGTCGACCCACCGGGTCCACGGGTAAAGACTGCAAATTTCCTGTAAAAAATGGATTGTTATACTGCATCCAAAAAGTATTACCAGCTGTATCATATTATTATTACCTTCTTGCAATTATTTTCTTTTGCCCTTTTCTTTACTCATATTTGATATAAATACCCAATAAATTAAATTATGGAAGTAACATTGTTTTTTTTTGCAACACATACTTTCATAATAGTATATTTTACTAGCGATATTGTAGATTATCTATAAACAATATAAACTACACCGTTTTTCCTAATTTCCAGGGGGGTTATTTTTAATTCTTATTTTTCCTACGCTGTTTTAGGGTTACTTAGCGTCATATAAAAAAATCATTAACTTCGGATATGCATATAATTGTCTTTCAGCATTGCCTGGGTTAACAACGTGTATATGATAATATGCAGTCTTGTTATGAATGGAAAATAAAGTACTTTAAAGATAAAAGGCAGATTTCAAATAGATTACAACTTTATCGAGGTACTCTGTAATCTAAATGATGATTATGTTATGGCGCTTAATGTATGTTCACATAGATATTTACTACATAATATATTATAATGCTCATCCTCTTTTTGGTTTTTTAAACGGTTACTAAATAGAAAAAATAAAGGAAAGCTAATCTTAATCTATTTCGTTTAAACTGTGTATGTAATAGGTAAAACAAATTAGTGAATTATTTGTTGCACTTTCTATTAAGTAATGACATACACCTTAGAGCCATTTGTAGTTAATACGTTATAATACTTTATACAAGCTGGAATGAGAAGAAGGGAAAGGGGGTGGGCGTGAAAGACAAAACCTCAATACTCGTATGCCATAACATAATTAATAAAGCTAGGTATGTAGCTTAAATGAGGGTATTTTAAAATAAATAATATGAAGGTAGTACTGTTATTAGATATCATTATATTAAGTAGGTTCTATACTATTTATTTCGATCCAATGGCGGCTCCACATTAGTGCCGTGAAGATCCGTAAACAGGCGTGAACGTGAATGTGGACGGTTTTCGCGGGGTTCACGCGCGTTCACGCCTGTTCCCCGATCTGATCTGGGAACAGGCGTGATCGCGAGCGTGTTTTGTCCCGCGACAAAGGGTTCGCGCCGCGTTCACGCGTACAAATCCACATTCACGGCCCCGTGCCAGTTTACCAAAGAGGAAATTAATTAGTTTACTCCAGACTATACTTTGATCGGTTACGATGTATTTCAGTCATCCACCATCTTCTTTTTTTTCCATCGCTTTCTAATAATGTTTTGGACGTCTAAATAGTATGTTGCCACATCAAACAAAGTTATTGAAGCATCAGCTTCTACGTCCATTTCGCGGCGGGTTTCACGACCAATTGTGAGCAACCCGTGAATGTGGAGGGCACGACTTGTGTCGTGAATTCATGCCGTGAATTCGCGCGTGAATTCACGGCACTAATGTGGAGCCGCCATAAAATATTCCATAAGCAATACCTAATCCAAAAGATTAAGATCAGGACTTCAAGGGGCCAATCTTCAGAGGCGATGAAATCCGTTAAATTCACGTCTAACCAGAGCGTTGGGTTGGTACTTAATGTAATGATATCTAATAATAGTCCTACCGTCATATTATTTAAGTTGATACAGAAATTATGGCAAGACTAGGTATTAATATCTCAGTCTTTATAGTTCTTTCAAATTATACTTAAGAGGGTTTACTTTACGCCATTCGGTTCCCCATACAAACTTACAAGTCGAAATTTTTAAAAACCAATGAGCTAAATTAGATGGAACTTTGCATGCTGAAATAAAACACAGGGATCAAAATTGTTCATTGAAAACATTTAAAAAAATGTTTATTTAACTGAGTTATTGCGATTTTTAACTTTCCATTGTGGACTTTAAATCGCAATAACTCAGCTAGAAAAACGTTTTTTAAAAATCTTTTCAACAACTTATTTAGATACCTGTGTTTTACTTCAGCATGCAAAGTTTCATCAAAATTGTCTCTTTGGTTTTTAAAAATTTCGATTTGGAAGTTTGTATGGAAAACCGAAATGCGTAAACCCTCTTAATCATCTTTTCTCTGTAATTTTTTTCACCGTATAATAAATTGCGTCGTCGTCCTCAAAAGCCGAAACAAATGAGTGCGTGACAGGAAAAGCCTGTCCGCAGGTTTCCTAATAAATACTCCTTGCAAATAATAAAACTATACATTTTAACTTCCGTGTGCAATGTTGTACCTCCACCTGTCCGTGTTTTGTGATTTGACTGACGCTTTCAGCGTTGTTGTAAACCGATTACGTCTATACCGTCCAATCACGACGAGATAGCCAAATTTGAAGAAAGCTGTTCTTCAAGGTAGCCTAAAGTATTTAAAATATATGCTGTGACCGATAAGCAAAGCGCTTCGCAGGTCTTGAGTTCGATTCTTTGGTCGATCAAAGAGCGTTTCGGATATTTCAATTGACAAAAAACAAATAAACGTCCAAATTAGTAACAAAAAACAAACAAACAGACAAAAAACAAACAAACGTCCAAATTAGTAAAAAACAAACAAATTAGTAACTCCCACACTGACTATTATCCCCGAAGGGTTAATCAGAGACTAGGCAATGAGGACCGCAAAAGCAGTCCTCTGCCATAGTCCTTTTTTCACCAAATAGCGACTGCACATGTGCTTAGCGTGACAGGTGGTGAGCCCTTCGCCATTCTATACTGTTGGATGTATGAGCAGACTTTAGTCCGTTAGTCGCCTTTTACGACACCCAAGGGAAGAGAGGGGGAGGTAGTATTCCTGCGCGACACGTTCAACGAGGAACTTATGGGGATAAAAAATAGCTTTTCGATAGCATACTGGCATAAAAGCGTCCAGGTTACATTTCTAATATTCCTTGCGGAGACAATGGTGTCATGAATTTTGTTCCCTACCTCTTACAATATCCTAGCCATGAAAATAAGTGATGAAACATTAGTTTGTCTAGTTTTTTCTCCGTCACTACACAAACTATTTTTTAATTTTTTTTAATTCGTAACATGTAAACGCTTAGCCTTTATCTTCATTTCACCTGATGGTAGTTACGATAAGGCGAAAGCGCGGTTCACCCGGAATCCTCAACCACTGAGGAACTGGCTATCTTATCTCTAAACTGTCAGAACACAACAATGATGTAAACATCGTTGTTATGGCGACAGACTTAGATAAGATGGCTACATGAGAGCAAATATCTGCTAGCATCTAAAATATTACGCTAATAATTCATAAGAGTACGCTAACAATGTCCCATAATAATACCTACGCAAAAAGAAAATTTTACATAATTGTATAGAACGTACCTAATTGTTGTTTTATTTTATAATACTTTCTATGAATAATTAAGTTACATCGTTACGTCCGTATTTAAAGTTAGTAATTAATATAATACCTATAAACCAACTTCTCTTTTCCCTTGGGTGTCCTATAACCGTGTCGCGTGGCGGTGAAACAATACTACCACCCCCTCTCTTCCTTTGGGTGTCGTAAAAGGCGACTAACGGACTAAAGACTGCACAAACATCCAACAGCTTAGAGCGGCGATGGGCTCACCACCTGTCACGCTGAGTATATTTGGTGAAAATTGGACTATGGCAGAGGACTGCTTTTTTGGTCCTCATTGCCTAGTCTCTAACTAACCCTTCGGGGATAATAGTCGTGATTATTATGTATGTACATACGTACATATCTATATATATCTATGTATGTAATTTAATATTATAAATGCGAAACTGAGTTTTTTTGTTTGTTTGTAATGCTTTCATGTTTAAACCGCTATACAGCTTTTGATGAAATTAGGTATACTTAGAAGTAAATGGGACCCTGAAGAAAGATATAGGTTACTTTTTCCCTCAAAAAATTAAGGCGTGCGAAGCAATTTGCAAAGCTAATGCTTAATATAGCATTAATATCTTTATTTTGTAACCAAAAATCGGTAAAACCTACTTATACACTTTGTAATTTTTGGATGGCTCGGTAGAGTTACGTCTAATAAATTATATTTACTAATATTAGGATGTAATTTACATAAAAAAGCCATTGAAAGTTGTCTTAAGGTTGAATAATGGCCGACTAAATCTGAATTGATGTCTCTATCTAAGACGATTATTATAATTATCACCTCAGTTTCACAATGTCAAATTAAAGAGCATAACTGTAGGTATACCTTCTTCGTAAATATAATATTATTAAACTGTAAAGGGTATCAGTCTATGAAATCCTTTTTAAACGTTATTTATCGTTGTAGTAGCTAATTCATTTTTTAAACGTATTGTAATTAAAATAGTTTTAAAAAGTACTTAACATGTTTTAAAAAAATTGGTTAGTTTTTTTTCACTATTTAGGTCTTACTAAAATAGCTTAGTCTTACTAAATACTATGGTAGCTAATCTTTGCGCAGACTAGACGCTTTAAAAAGAAAATGATCATTTAATTTTGTCGTAAACTCCTTTGCACCGTGACAAATGAATGTCGATGACACATTATTAAAGTTAAATGTTTCTTTGATTAATTTATATGATTTGGCGCCTGGGCTTACAATTTATATATTCGATATCACAAGTTAAAATAATTAATATTTTATTGAGAAAAATATCGTCATTTGTTAATTTAACAGTCATTGACACCAAGGCACATTTATTAATCGGTGTTCCGAGTGATTATGTAGTGTAAGTTTTCGTAAATATTCCTTCGAGTTTTGAAGTTAAAGCTTGTTTGAGATAGATGCTGGCAGTGCAATCTAGTTGCAAAAACCAAGTTATGTTGTAGGCTAGCATTGTAATTTTAAAAAGTTATAGGACAGGGGACATCTATTATATATAAATTATACCTAATTCTAGGCCGTTAATTAGGTTATTATTATAATATCAGCAAAACTAAAAAATAACAATGAAAATACTTACTCTTGACTGGCTAAACCCGAAATCTTGGTAAATGTAACTTACCCTAGCTTAACAGAAAACTGCGTTCTAGTACCTAGGTTCCTTACAGAACTCACTTAAATTTGGTGTCATGGCGATAACAATAGCGTGTTTCTCCCAAGAAATTAGTAAAAATACGAGTGACATTAATTATTTGCACAAAGAATTTATTTCTACCACCGTTTCTCATCTGACGTAGACATTTTTTTCGACGTTTCATTAGAAAAGAATTAAGTCAATAACTTGTTTCGTAACATAAGTTATCCAATTTGGCCCTAGTACGGCTTACGACAATGTAAATATAGCTTCCTTCAAATGTTATCCACCTCTGATAACTCTTTCTGTCAATTCCCATCTGCATGCGTATTAAATCGCGTTGCTGCGTCCATGACGCTTATGGCCATGTGCGTCAGACCAACTAACAGTAGTAGGCTCTTTGCATGAAAGCGTCAAGCAGTCTTATCTACTTTATGTGTACAGTAAGCTTAAAATGTCACGTACGTCTTACCAGTGATGCTGGAGACACTTCAATGGATATCTTTTAGCTTACTTATCGTTTGTTTTTGAGTTTGATGTTGATAAGTTATTTTAACATTTTTTGGAGAAGGATGACTCTTAAATTAATTACCGAAACAATGAAAATGTTAACTATAATACAAACAAATAAAAATTAACTTTCTATTTTTAAATTGGCTGTATTTATACCTTTTTTGATGTTTTATTCTCGAATTGAAAAATCAACTCTAAGTTGTTGTTTATAAGGTCCGTGTGTGAGTTCTAACATCAATAAAAATATATTCCACCCATTATGAAGATGGCTTTAGCAGTACAAGGGAATTATCAATTACTCAACTGTGATTAGATGGCCTGTGAACCTAGGTTTTTGTTGTATTTGCATTGATACCAAGGTATCATGTTACCTGCATACGGCTATGACAACATGATTATGCATGATTAATTGTTTACTTAAAGCCATTTGTTGTACATTATTGTTATGTTTGTGAGCAGGAATTAGACTAAAAATCTAAATGTTTGTTTAACAATATATGGGTCGTATTTGATATATACGACGCGAATACGCAAACTAATTCCAAATTCCGATAATTGTCATCATCATCATTATCAAAGGCCTCTTACATCTATAAAAGGTGATTCAAACAGCGTCTAATTGTGAGGTTTGGCATTTTCATAGGTGGCTTGTAAGGCCAACACGGGAGTAACAGCAACGGCCGCATACTTTGCAGACAAATTGAGTACCTGGTGACGTTTAATTAATTAAGGCTACTATATTTGGAATTAAATGATTATTATTATTATT
The DNA here is from genome assembly GCA_963921215.1 of Scoparia ambigualis. Lineage (NCBI taxonomy): Eukaryota > Metazoa > Arthropoda > Insecta > Lepidoptera > Crambidae > Scoparia > Scoparia ambigualis. The sequence goes on along the minus strand of OY992522.1, from coordinate 21,376,992 downwards.
TAAAAAAAAATGTATGTATGTTAGTCTGTAAGGTATATATTATATGGGCCTATGTAATTTACCATCTGTACATTTTGTTGCCTGAATTAAATGATTATTATTATTATAACTAGGAGCTCGATGGCGCAGCGGCTAGCGCGTTCGACTTGCGATCTTGCCCGCTAAGCAACTTTCGCAATGCCGGGTCGCTGGATGGGTGACAAATTAAAAACATCTCGAGCTCCTCCGTGCTTCGGAAAGCACGTTAAGCCGTTGGTCCCGTTTGTTGTCGTAAGTTGACAGTCGTTATAACCCACCAACCCGCATTGGGCCAGCGTGGTGGATTATGGCCCAATATTCCCACGTGCTATTTTTCACGTGGGAGGCCTGTGCCCAGCAGTGGGACATTTATAGGCTGATGATGATGATGATGACTATAACTAAGCACTTATAAAAGTCACTACAACATTGGTTCGTAAGTCCATAGGAAGAGCCTTCAAGAGACTAAATGAACCACAACGCGGGCGCAATGCGGATTAATAGGTTTTAGATACATACATAAAATCACGACTTTTATCCCCGAAGGAGGAGACTAGCCAATGAGGACCGCACAACAGTCCACCATAGTCCACTTTTCACCAAATAGTGACTGCACATGTGCTCAGCGTGACAGGTGGTGAGTGCATCGGATCTCTAAGCTGTTGTATGTATGAACAGTCTTTAGTCCGTTACTCCCCTACGACACCCAAGGGAAGAGAGGGGATGGTAGTATTCTTCCACTGCCACGCGGTACGCGACACAGTTCTAGCGACTGTCATCTTAAAGAAAAAGTTTCCATAAATAGTAGTGTCCGCGTAAACGATTGAAAACAATAGTAACTCGTTTCTATATAATTTATTGCAGTATTATATGTTTTTCAAATATTTACAACTATCTAGTAGGTACCTACAACTCAAAGACACTTTTGCCATCTATAGGTACTCGTGTGTTTATTTGACTTCTACGAGTAAGAGCAGTTGTGTAATAGCCGTCGTCGCTACAATTATGACACTAGATAGTTTAAGACTATAACTTGTAAGTTGGAGACTCTGTAGAGTTGGAAAATTGTTGAAAAAATTTCCACGAGCAGTATTCGAACCTCTACCCAACTGACTAACCGATTCAGGTGCTCTTCCACTTAAGCTACCATGGCCTTATCCAGCCCGCCGAAATTCATCAACTCTATTTACTTTTTATTTAAAACTTACATCATCATCATCATCCTATAAACGTACCACTGCTGGGCACAGGCCTCCCACGTGGATAATAGCACGTGGGGATATTGAGCCATAACCCACTTCGCTGGCCCAATGCAGGTTGGTGGGTTTTGACGACAGTCATCTTACGACAACAACCGGGACCAACGGCTTAACGTGCCTTCCGAAACACGGAGGAGCTCGAGATGTTTTTAATTGGTCACCTATCAGGCGACCCGGCATTGCGAGAGTTGCTTAGCGGGCAAGATCGCAAGCCGAACGCACTAGCCGCTGCGCCATCGAGCTCCTCTTACCTAGTTAAAGTAAAAAGTAAAACTTAAAACGATTTCTCTGCTCTATGGTCCGGCGATCTATTCATATCCGGTCCAGAACTCCAGACCATAAGTCATGGGTTCGATTCCTAGCGGGGGACATATACTCGTATATTGTTTTATACGATTTGGTGGGTGGTAGGGCTCGATTTAAGTTCTCCTGGCTAGGTACTACTATTTTATTCAAGTCTGTAACATTGGGATGTTCCGACAGCCGGAGATAGTTCCTTGGAGGTTGAGGATTCCAGTTAAAGTACACTTCTATCTTCGATTTTATCGTCACTTACCACCGATTGAGATGAAAGTCAAGAATTTTAAGTAGTGTATTAAAAAAAACTTTCTAGCGTAATTTAATAAATAAATTGGTTGATGGCTTGAATTTGTAAATAATTGTTTTTTCTATTATTTTCAGGTTACCACAGCTTGCCGTCTCTGCGAAGATATTGTGCCTCCTGATGGTAAGCAATTTTTACTATATGATAATAAAAGAGCTATTAAAATCGTCATTATTCTAATTCGTTAGTATAATCGTGCTAAATCGTCCATAAAATCATAAATAGCCCACATGATATAAAAATTAACAATGTTGTATTAGATTTAAAAATTAATCGAATTATAATTTGGTATTTGATTTACGACTACTTATTGATATTGACGACCTTGACTTAGTATATTTTATTTTCTTATTTCATTATGAACGACCTTAACATTATATCACTAAATGAGATTATCATAGTGTCATATAACAAGAATCGTATCTAGTTATTATTATTAGTATGGGTAATCTATTAATTTATACCACATTCGTCGAGTTGCATCAAACATTTTACGATTTCGTAACAAGTAATGTTTAAAATGACGTTGATGAGAAGTCAGCGATTACTTCCCAATTCTTATTTTTCCAAGCGAGAAATTTTGCAAATTATTATTATGACAAATTCTTCTTTTTGAAAACTCTTATATTTGTTTATTGTTAATTTTCCGAATGCCTTATTTTCTTAATTGTATATAGTACGAATTCGATTTTTTTACAATTGTGCAGTTATTTAATTTAATTTATTTAGTGTTATTTTATGGTACGTAATTATATATATTTATATATCGTTTTTTTAAAAACTATAACAGACAAGTCACTATCTAATAGTCATAGACCACTTAATAGTCATAGACAGTTTTCCATTTGTTCTCTGCCTCTACCCTTCCGGCCTACCTAACCTTCCGGGATACGGTACATAATAATATGTGTGTAAATTTAATGAAAATAAAATGAAAGGGTAAATTATCGCCAGCGACTAGGTTTTTTTCTAAAGGCGCGTCCTCACTGAGAGCATTCGCGTATAATGAGCATTCGGCGTCGAATATTCAAGTGGTGTGGAGGTTAAGCCGAGCGTTACAAAATTTACACGCGAGCACGAACTTCGGCCAGTGTGGATGTCGTGACCTTCTTGGTCTATCGTATTATCGTGTTATTGTCAATGTCAATTGCTTTGACTATTCTCTGATTTCTAGTTGACATTTAGTATTCGAATGCTCCAAGCTCGGATGTTCGACTTGAACGTTCATAGTTTTGCACGAAAGTGAATGTTTCGTTCGCTGGGCAGAATTTGTTGCTCGCCGGCGATTGCTCGTTTGCAAATGCTCGGGTAAGAATGCTCTCGGTGAGGACGCTCCTTAGGGCGAATCTAAGTGGTCATCAAACACGGCATTATAGCTATACCTTGTCACATAATTTCATAAGTGGTTTGCGTAAACAAATACAGTTGTCTAATAGATGCAGCGTCAGGGAGTCTTAGCAGTTGGCACACATAGCCTACCGAGCAAAATGATTTACGTAACGTAGTAAAAAAGGTCACTTGACTGGTATAAAAGGATTAGTATTTTCAATTGAACTCGGTATCATTTTATTCGCATTAGTCGCCTCTGATGAGAAAACGTCCGCCCGCGCCACTACTTTTTATAGCCCATACGACTGGACACGGTGCATACCTTTTTAAAGCTAGTATTTTTACTTTGTTTCATTTTTGGCATTTCTTTTTTTTTTGTAAAATACAACTGTATCTCCACAAATTAAGTAGAACACTTTGGACATTCCTCGCACATTTTTCTTTGAATCTATTTAATTGATAAAGTACTCAAATAATATGAAACGCTTCACTGTTTCCGAGTTAAATAATTATATTAAACAAATGACTGTCAATCAAAATGACAAAAGAAACAGGGGTCTATTTAAACTTACTAGATTTTTTTCAATTGTCTTTCGTCGATCACTTTTCAAATAATTTCAATGTATTTCGATCTGAAATATAATAAAGGGTCTTTGGGGGGTAATAAAAAATATAGAATAAATACAAAATACGCAATACGAAATATGCAAAATATGATCCCTAATAGCAATGTAACATTATGTTCAGTAGATTATTATTTATAAGAAAAACAATTATACCTATCTTTTTACTTTTAAAATTGGTATTTACATACACTCCTACATACAAAATCTTTATCTAAACATGATAATTAATCCGTGTCGCGTAGCGGTGAAAGGGAAGATAATGTGAATACTACCCTTGGGTGTCGTAAAAGGCGACTAACGAACTAAAGACTGCACATACATCTAACAGCATAGAGCGGCGATGGGCTCACCACCTGTCACGCTGAGCTCATATGCAGTCGATATTTGGTGAAAAGAGGACTATGGTAGAGGACTGCTTTTGCTGTCCTCATTGCCTTGTCTCTGACTAACCCTTCGGAGATAATGATTGTGATTATATGTGTGTATGATAATTATTACGGTTTATTTACAAAATTAAATAGGTATATGCCTTGTTAAGGAAAAACGCGTCACCCTTTTTTTGGGAACGGACTTTCCTGTGGCATCCAGCCGGTTGTTAATCAGTTTACATCTAATATCAGGCTCATCACACGAGGTCTTTAGCGATCGGCACCTATCATTTGTCGTGATTACCCGACACAGCACGCTATGCGATGAAGAAATTGTACCTTAGTCAATAGAGCTATTACTTATTGGAAATTGTTAAATGTCCCTAGTGATGCGCGCAGCAAAATTAAGCGTATTGAAATTTTTTTGTTAGTGAATTATAATCATAGATTTTTTAGTAAAATTAGGCTTTGACTGTAGACTTGGTACGTGACACTTTATAGTTTTTTTTAAAATAAACATTCCTGCTCTCACATCAATTATCTAGCCCAAGAGAAGCTTCGTTAAGAAACTCATTAAATTGTTACTAGACAACGGATAAACATACTTAAAATACTTAAATACATATTTATTACACATAGAAAACACCCAGACCCGAGACAATTTAGAATACAATAAATAATAGATTGTTTTGATTCCCGTTAAGATGAGAAGTTATCTGCCTTTCTGTCTGTATAATTACGATTTCACGTAATGAGATGAGCATTAATAGGTATATAGATTGATCAATCGAAATGAGCCAATAGGGAGAAATTAAAATCTAAAAGAGATAAAGAAATCTGTTCTTAGGAATCATGGCGTCGAGTCAGTAGGGAGAAGTCGAGTTTTTGTCTTCTTCCTCCTGACCCATTTGGTTTGATCACCCTGTGTTCTAAGTTATTGTACGCTTTTAAAAAAGAAAGAATTTATTTTTATTTTTATTTTATTAATTGAAACTACCTTGAAAGGCATAAACACATAAAATACAATACCGTAATTGAAAGTAACGTTAAGAAGTGTCCCCAGCAATAAAAGGTCGATTTAAAAAGGCATTCAAATTCCAAATGTGTTACCAAAATATACAACAGGAAAATTTAAAAGAATTTTGCCTTAAAAATGCGGCTCAACAAGCCCCAGAAACATTTATAAGATTTATTTTCTTCATTCCACTGACTCAGGATGTTGTTTAAAATCTTATTTGTAAAATTCTAGCATCATTTTTTTCATCATCATTATCAGCCTATTAACGTCCCACTGCTGGGCACAGGCCTCCCACGTGGACAATAGCACCTGGGGATATTGGGCCATAACTCACCACGATGGCCCAATGCGGGTTGGTGGGTTATAACGACTGTCATCTTACGACAACAACCGGGACCAACGGCTTAACGTGCTTTGCGAAGCACGGAGAAGCTCGAGATGTTTTAAATTTGGTCATCCATCCAGCGACGCGGCATTGCGAAAGTTGCTTAGCGGGCAAGATCGTAAGCTGAACCCGCTACCCGCTGTGCCATCGAGCTCCTCGCAGTAGCAGCAGTAGTACCATAAATTTTGAGCAATTATATATTCCTGTTACTTCTACCGCCCCATATTGTATCGTATCGCCCCTTGGGTGTCGTAAAAGGCGATTTACGGACCAAAGACTGCACATACATCCAACAGCTTAGCGCGGCGATGTACTCACCACCTGTCACGCTGAGCACATGTGCAGTTATCATTTGGTGAAACGTGGACTGCTTTTTCGGTCCTCATTGCCTGGTCTCTGGCTAAGCCTTCGGGAATGATAGTCTTGAATAATGTATGGATGTACGAATGTACTCATTAAAATGTTTAAAAGCAAAATTAATTAAATCGTTTTTTTATGTCAGCCGTTTGACATTGGCTGGAAATCATTTTTAAAGATTTTTAAGACCTTTAAAATGGATAATTATCAAGATCCTATTTTTGGTCACTTGTGCAATACAGGGTCAACCAACCCACCAACCCGCATTGGGCCAGCGTAGTGGGTTATGGCCTATAATCTGCCAATGTGAAGTTTTCCATGTGGGAAGGTCTGTACCCAGAAGTGGGACGTATAAGGTGTTTCATGTTGACGTAGATACTGTGGAGTCTATGCTATGTTGGGGCACTGGCCGGTTCTACGTTGCAGTATTTTAAAAGTAAAACATATTATTTGTGAAAAGTGACTAGACTCGAATTATGTATTGGAAATAAGTCGGTTTGTAAAAACTTTTTTTATGTCCTTAATAATGTGAGCAAATGACGTGGAAATAAGCTTAATTGTTTTGAATACGTGAATTGAAAGTCAAATTTAGAGATGAATTGAGCGTTTCTGCAATAAACAATTTATTATAGAGGTGCAAACGAGAGCTAAAAATGAATTCCCATCATTAGTTACTTTTTTTCCAAAAGTGGAAATAAGTCCTTTTGAAATGACGCTCCTCATGGGTAGACTTGCCATGAGTTTTTTATTTATTTTGTAATATAGCTTTGTAAATAAACTATGTAGATAATGTTCCCAAAGAAGGACAGTTTTAATTCTAATCGCCCTCACAACCTTTTCAGTACTGACCACGCCCAGGGTGACTTAACTTTGGCGATTATTGCAAAGGCGTACGGTTATAGAAAGATGAAAGTGGCGCCATCGACCTACTCCAATGTTGACTATGATAATATGTATGCCACTAATGGGTTTTCACGACCATTCTCTAGAATGTCATCCTAGTTTGACAGCTTGTGCTGTGCTGCTGTTAAAAAACAATCAAGTTGTCTGAGGTGGACACTTATTGAGATTCATTAACGGTATTAATAACCTATCTGTTATTTTGCCTACTAGAGTTAGAAATTTGACATAATTTGTATGGAACAAGTCAATAAATGTCGTAGGCAAACCTACAGACACATAGTTTATTAATTTCGGGCATAAATTGTCAAAAATAAACTACTGTCGTTGTTAATGGTTTCAAGTGTCTTCCAATTGAACGGTTAAGCCGATCACGTTTGCGTAAGGCTTAAGTTACTTAAAATTCTATTATATTTCCTACAGTTTATTCAATCACTTTTCTAAGATTGGACTTTGTTTGATAAACTTGTGCTAAATAATTTTCGGTGTTGGCAGTGCTGGCAGTCTATGAAAGGCATAATTGTATAATATGAAATTATGATGAATTTCTCTCATATTTATATTTCTTATGTTTATACATATTTATTATTGACGAGAAAAATTCTTCATCAATATTTTCCTTTGTAACAAAATCTAAAGATTATAAATAATTATGCATTAGAAAATATCGTTTAATTAATGCGTCACAGTAGCAATGCGAGCACGAGGTGGCATTTTTAGGTGCTATTATTGCATTAAACTACTTGGTGGACTCATGTTATCTTTTTATATAACAACGATTATTATGAGGTAGGTAGGTATCTGTTCTGTGTGTGGCCAACGTAATCCGTTGAGCAAGGTAAACAGTTGCTAACCATTTAATATCAAGCGTCACAGTCTTAGCATAACTCAGATATGAGAAATTGGGCTATCGCACAAACAAAAATAATATCTATGAAGAAAGTGATAAGGCGAAAAATTGTGTGGAAGGAGTAAACGTGTGTATTGAAAAGTATCAGTTGGAATTAATATTTATGCGTTTAGTTGTTTATGACAAAAGTGAAAATATAATAACATGTAAGAGAATATTATTTTCTTCCTTTAAACAATTAATTTATCCCTCTTTCCAATTCTCAGCAGGAAGATTATTTATACTAAGTAATGCCTAGAACATCTAATTCAGTGTTGAAACAGACTACGTACGCATTAAGCACCCTATGATTCAATATCCAATACACTTGTCTCAAGGATTATCAAGATAGTGTAATAGGAAGATATGCCAATAAGTTCTACTTCTAAGAATAGGAAACAAGTAATCCGTAGGTACGCAGTAGAATGAACAATTTTATACAGGAAGTCTGATTAAATCATGCAGGTCATGTGAAAATTTTTGATTCGAGTAAAGCATTCATATTTTCACTTTGAATTTAATATTATAACAGTATTATTACATTATCTGACACTTTTATAATTTATGGGAATATTTTCATCCGATTTTCACAAGAACCTTAAACTGGAATTGCAGGTTGATATAACAATGAGGTTGCTCCAACCAAATCTTCTGCACTAACTTTAATTGCTGGAACTCATTGAGTTGAATATGCTGTTATTTACAAATATGCATTTGTAAATACTATTAAAACAGCATGCATTGAAGACGACGTGACTAGTAATATAAAATCTGCATAAAAATTTATCACATTATACGTACGGGACTTTACACTTAGGTATATGAATGAGCACATTACTGTAACTCCATTTACATAATTATTAACACTGTTTTAAAAAAAGATCGTCAGTTTTATAGTTTATTTTGACAAGTTATGATTTTATATTGCTTCATATACACTTTAAAACGAGGCAGCGAGAAATATGAAAAGTTAATTTCTACGCATTTTAATCAAATTAGATGTATCGAATACGCTTTTATAATTTCGATTTGGATAAATTGAAGAAAGCGTTCAATCTTAATAAGGTATTGTTTACAAAAAGTATACGTGAAACGCAACACGGCTGAATAGTGACCGCGGAGCGGTAGCCTATGCTTTCCCACCTGAATATGACACCGCACGAGCAGTCGCAGAAGGTCTTAAACGGACTAATGATCAAGAACAAAAGTAAACTTTTGTATATAGCAATATAAGATATAATTTTGAATGCACCCTGAACATTGAACCCCAGGCTGGCGGATTAGCAGAGCACGGCTGACCCATTAAAACGATCGATTGTTTCCCTATTGTGGTGGTTGAAAATGTTGGTTTCTAGTATGTAATAATTCCAAAACCAAATACGATTGTGAAAGTGTTTCTTTGACGCTCGGAAGATTATTTGATATGCAATCGTTGATTATGTAAATTGATATAACTTACTGATATGGGTTTGGTTTGACGCAGTCGAAGAATTTAAAATAACTCTCCTAATCAAATGGCATCAATTACAAGTTTATTAATGAAGGCGTAAGAATTGAAGCTGTCGCAAACATGTAGGTTTCACAATTATGTTTCGTTTTAGATGAAGCTGTTGCCTACTTTAAGTAAACATTCAGGAGTTCACTTCGTGAAGTTCAGAGTGTCGTACGAGATAGGTCGTTGATCAATATCTTCGTAATGAGGTGTCGGTATACAACTGGCGCCATTAAAACCCGGTGAAAGCACAGTAACAGTATAAGGAAACTAATTTAAACCAATCAACAGTGCTGCTAGCCTGTGATAGAATTATGCTGATACAGACCACACAAGAGCCGCTTGCGATTTCCATTAGTTTTTACAAATGTTTGTCACTTGTTTTCCGTATCGCCTGGAATGTGTATGGCATCGTAAAAATTATGTGATGACATTGACGCACACCGTTTATTGCCTCCTGTTCTTTGTTTTGATTGCTTTGATTTTCTGTAACGTAACGCGTTGTGTCATCATCATGGTGCCGTCACAGTGCTCATGGAACGAGAACTTGTGACTAACCCTGGCACAAATCAGTGTTTTACAGCCGGCCGTGTTATCGCACAGTTGATTTAGCATGACCATTAGTAGTACGACCGTACTTACGTTTAGATAGGCCTCTTCGTGGCTACGGAATTATTAGTCTCGGCATGTGTACAAACGTCCTTCTCGGCTGATTCCTTCACTATTACTTTCGTAAGTCTTGTTGATATAAATGAGACAGGCCTACTGAAAGTTGAGCAGAAGATGAAGCAACGTCTTGTTTTCATAATGTTGACGTAAACGAGGTTGAATGTGACAATTTGATAATTCAAACAAGAGATTTTGTCTAATAATATTGTGTCAAGGATTTATGTGTATCAATTTGTCGCTTGATTTTGTACTCTCCAATATCTGTAAAATTTTATGTTTATTTTATGGTAGTTCGTGTTCGTTAAGATGAAGATAGTACTATGCAAGACATTGTAAATTTTATAGGAAAACCTTCCTATGTTAACGAACACTTTAAAGGTACTGATGTTGCAATTACGACGATTGTTAAAGTCTGGAGACCACCTATAGGGTTCTACTTGGTAACCGTAGCATGAGCTGCGAGAATCTATGTGTTACAGTCATGAGAGCATGAGCGGCGAGAATCTTTAGATTCTTTAAGCCGGTCACTACGACCGTTGGATCCCTGGTGGTTTTCAAACGTGATGTCATATCTTACTACTAAGGTTTCGTAACTAGTTGGCAACTCTATTTTGACAAGTTTTGGTTGATTATTTGTCGAGTGCTGTTAAAGATGTTTGATTTCAAAGTGGTTGCTCCTGTGGCAGGTGGTGATCTGCGGTGCGGTGCCATCGATGGTCCGATCAGTCCGCCTCTACAGCCAGTGCTCCCATCTCTACGTCAACGTGTTCCCAAACGGCACCGTCATGGCTCGCTCAGATGGAAACGACCAACGTAAGTGACATGTTTCGATAAATAATTTAATCCTCTTACAGATACGATAAACTGTTTATATTCTACTGATATGACATTGGGTTAGGTACACAATAATTTGTACCTGTGACTTCCGAAGTTCCGATGAAATAGGATGTACAGGAAGTATGTGAATGGTTATGAAAGCTGTTGATGCTTTTTGTTTCATAAAGACGAAAAAACTTCATGATTTACATCTATTTTCATTTATTTTACTCATTTTTAATTTTTCATACTCGCATGGTGTGAGCAAATATTCGTTATTACAAAGACGAAACTGCTACGCTTAGCGACAAATTTATTAATTCATTTGTTTTTGTTATCGATTTGATTGCCTTGTATTATTTTATGTTCCTTATCTCCGAATTACCGAGACTTGAAGGTTTATCGTCTTTCAACAATAATTAACAATATCACCCTCTATTGCACATCCTTTACCACCAATCTCGTGTGACGATCCACGTGGTTACGGACGTGACGTCATGCGAATTTGTTATAAAACAGATCTTTTGAAATTCGTAATTTTTTTTTAGGATGTGGGTAACATGTCTGACAGACATCAAAATCACTTTTAGTTTCGACAAATCTTTTTATTAAGAACATCATTAAAAAGTTGTCATTAAGCCTCGCGTTGCATATTTTGTGGGCTAACGTGGCCGGTATGACTGTTTGTGTTCTTGTAAGCATGCCTAAGCACACGTGTCTGTTGACAAAACATTTAAAAGTCCATCATTTATATTAGCCCACGCTCGCGCCCGTAGTAAAAACACACCGTCTTGTAATCGTATTGGTAGGGCTTACCTTACGTGAGAAACTGTAGGAATATGTCAATACTTGAAGGGTCAACGGCCAGTCGCAACAGGTAGAGCCCTACGCGTTATAGTAGCAACTGTGACGGAATGTACGACTGCGTGCAAATGTAACGCACAAACTTTATTTTACAGTTTTGTGTTTTGAAAATTTTAAACATGAGTGTCTGTTAATAATAGTATTCACGCGGTTTCAACCGCGTGCGTGGATCCCGTTCCCGTGGGAATATCGGGATAAAAGTATCCTATGTGTTAATCTAATAAACTATCTGTATGCCGAATTTTATCCAAATCCATTCAGAAGTTTTTACGTGAAAGAGTAACAAACATCACACACTCACAAACTTTGGCCTTTATAATATTAGTGTGATAGTGTGATAGTAGGAAGTAGGAAGTAGAATTGATAAAACAATTGACAGCTGAAAAAGCGCGTCTTTTGGTCAACAAGACTGTCGTGATACCAGATACAATAGAACCTCTAAGAGCTTCATGACAGACAAAGGGATATGATAGATGGAGTAGCAATCAATGTGATTAAATTGAAATCAGTAAGTACCGAAAATCTCGCGTTTCAGTAAGGATGCGGGAGTTTACTGTGACCGCACACGGACTTCTAGACAATTTGAAAAGTAATGTTGCACTGTTTTGCTTAATTTGCCAACACTCGTGTGCCATTTCGACCACCCAATGATTTAAGTAATAATACGCCATAATTACACATTCATATTCAACAAAATACAAGTTTTAGTACAAATAGCATGTAGCACTTTCCCGTCTAACAGAATCCTTGTGTTGCTTTACTACTATGGCAACAGCAACAAAGTCATAGTTTTAAATTATATATGTTCTATCTACGCATAATGGTTGGTAAGACCAGTGGCATTATAAACGTCTATAAAGACAACCTTCCGATAATCAGCGTGATGATAATTTGTTCACGATGATTGATGAAGCCGACAAATTACATTCCACATTTTTCTGATGTTGTCAATTCGAGATTTGTTATCCACTTTGTATTATTAAAGGAGTGCCATGCAAAACGATTAAAGTTACTTAAATAAGTATTAATTTTAGGAACTGTTTTGTATAGATGTTAAGCTGAAGTAACGTTTTTAAGTAAGATAATAAAACAAATGCTACAATTTCTGTAAACTTTCAAAATTAATTCTAACAATGTGACCGTAAGGAACTGAATCAAAAAATATACTGGTATTAAGTACATTGAGACGGCGGCGACGAGCTGCTGTCTCCCTCTGACCACGGACCAAACAAAAGGGTTTAAACGTCAGTATTAAAATAATCTGTTAGATCGTACAAAGCGTAACCTGTAGACAAATCAGGAAACTAATTTAATTATCATTACAAAGTTACCGAGTAAATAAACATTGCAAACCGTTGTATAATTTAAAGATTTAGTGACGACAGATCGTTTCGTTATCATTAATTTAATTGAATAATGTCAAATATCGGCTACTAGGCGCTTTGCCGTTTTATCTATGAGTTATTGTTGGTCCCTTTAGTAAAATTCCGCTTCCTAGCCTATAAATTTAAGCAAAACTCAACGTATTTCAATCAATTATTGTCGTCATAATAATGTCTACGCCTAATATTTTATCGTGTCTGTCACACAAACTTGTGAGCGTTAGATATGTTAATGAATCCTATCAGCCTTTACGATAATTTAATGAAAAGTAAAAAAGAATATCCTTCACATATATTTTAGTATACATACATTTACGACTATTATCCACGAAGGGTTAGTCGGACACTACTCAATGAGGACAGCAAAAGCAGTCCTCTACCGTAGTCCACTTTTTACCAAATAGCGACTGCATATGTGCTCAGAGTGACAGGTGGTGAGCCCATCGCCGCTCTATGCTGTTGGATGTATGTGCAGTCTTTAGTGCGTTAGTCGCCTTTTACGACACCCAAGGGAAGAGAGGGGCTGGTAGTAGGGAATGCAATCTCGATCTCGCGAGATCTCGAATCTCGCGAGATCTCGACCTTATTTTCGATATTCAATCTCGACGATCTGTACTCTCGATGTATGTGATATCGATCGAGATCTCGACAATATTGATCGAGATTATCGAGATTTTGGGTCATGAGAGTGTGCGAATCATGCGTGTTCATTCGTGCGCGGCAGCGCGGCGACTGGTGAATATTCATATTACAAGTGCGAATATTCATACTACAAGAGACAACAAAGCTATTTTCTGGAACTTAGGACTATCACGAATTTACAATAGTATGCCCTCCGAGGCATGCATTCAACTTCTTAACGATATGTTATCAGAATACCGCTAATCTATGGATGACGATATCGTTGCAATAACTACAGATGGGGCCAGTGTGATGAAGAAAGTAGTAAGATTAATAAAGCCAATACACCAACTTTGTTATGCTCACGGTATCCAGTTGGCGATAACAGATGTAATTTATAAGAAAGACACTTAGCTAGAGAGTTAGATGCAGAGACTGAGGAGGAAGGCTTGCTTGGACAAGATGAAAATACTGAAGAAGATGCCAACAACGATAAGGGTTTTCGTTTTTCATTCCGGCCTAGAGAAGTCGATCTGGCTGTCGAATATCGATCGATTATAGTGAAATTGAGGAAACTCGTTACACTTTTTAGGAACTCGCCCACCAAAAACGACGCCCTCCAGACTTATATAAAAAAGAATTAGGCCATACTATTCAACTAAAACTAGACTGCAGAACCCGCTGGTCAAGCCTTTCCAACATGATTACTACATATAACAGAATTAACGTGATTTAATAATAAAATATCTTGTTTTATTTACAAAACATCACAGCAATATCATATTAGTTTTATACTTCGTAGTTGTTCATGATTCCTATACAAAAAATATGAGATTTAGTATAAAAGTAACATATTTTTTTTACAAATCTCGATAATATCGAAATCTCGCGAGATCTCGACTCGTTTACGATCGAGATCTCGAATGGGCCAATCTCGACCCTATGATTATGGCGCGAGATCTCGATTTGTCAATCTCGAGTCGAGATTGCATTCCATAACTGGTAGTATTCTTTTAAATAATATATTTAAGTTACAAAATTATTATTATTGCTTTTAAACAACTTATCAAAACTTAATGGCGCATGGTGGCGTGGCTTGCGCGTTCGGTTGTGGTATTGCAAAGTTAAGCAACTTTCGCAGTGGCCTGACACCGGATGGGCGATTAAATGTTAGTACTTAGGACGTACCGGCTTGCGATCTTGCCCGCCAAGCATCTTTCGCAATGCCGGGTCGCTGGATGGGTGACCAAATTAAAAACATCTCGAGCTCCTCCATGCTTCGGAAGGCACGTTAAGCCGTTGGTCCCGGTTGTTGTCGTAAGATGACAGTCGTTAAAACCCACCAACCCGCATTGGGCCAGCGTGGTGGGTTATGGCCCAATGTCCCCACGTGCAATTGTCCACGTGGGAGGCCTGTGCCCAGCTGTGGGACGTTTATAGTCTGATGATGATGATGATTTGGGACGTAACGCAGTTGCTCTCTGTTGTTATCGTAGAACGGCGTTGTTTCATGAATGAATCTCCCTTGCCAATCGCCATTAATAGACTATTCAAAGTCAAGAATGTTAAAGATTGTGAAAGTAATTTCAGTTTTCAAAAAATTTGTGTTATAGATATATTAAAAACATTTAACACTCTTAATAAAAAGAAAACTGCTGATCTATGGGGTAATTCCGTGGATGTCGCTAAATCAGTAATTATGACAATAGCTCCAGTTTTAGCTTGCATATTTAACGAATGCATTGACTGTGGTGTTTTTCCTGACCTAATGAAACATAGTAAATTAATTCCATTGTTTAAATCAGGTAGCACTTCTGACCCCTCTAATTTTAGACCTATTTCTGTGCTACCCACATTTAGTAAAATTTTTGAAA
Source organism: Scoparia ambigualis (assembly GCA_963921215.1). Classification (NCBI taxonomy): domain Eukaryota; kingdom Metazoa; phylum Arthropoda; class Insecta; order Lepidoptera; family Crambidae; genus Scoparia; species Scoparia ambigualis. The sequence continues at coordinate 21,361,521 of OY992522.1, read as the reverse complement.
AGTTGATGCTAGACCAAATTCAAATTCATTTTCATAGAAATAAACTTTTACATTGTAAACAGTATGGTTTTACTAGGGGTCGCTCTACAACTGACGCCGGTGTTGAGCTTTTAATCCAAATATTTGATACCTGGGAGGAATCACAGGATGCCCTAGGGGTATTTTGTGATTTATCCAAGGCTTTCGATTGTGTTTTACATGAAACTTTGGTCAGGAAGCTTAACCACTATGGAATTAGGGATGCTTCTTTGAGCCTTCTAATCTCATACTTGAGTAACAGGATTCAGAAGGTCGACATTAACGGTAAAAGATCTCCGGGATCAGTGGTTACAATGGGAGTTCCGCAGGGTTCAATACTAGGTCCATTCTTGTTTTTGGTTTATATTAATGACTTACCTTATTTTGTAAAAGACAGTCATGAGATAGTATTGTTTGCTGATGATACTTCACTTTTATTCAAAGTGAAACGACGACACCCAAATTATGACGATGTGAATAATGCGATCTCAAAGATTGTTCACTGGTTTAGTGTTAATAACTTGCTATTAAACGAGGGAAAAACCAAATGTGTAAGATTTGTATTGCCTAATGTTAAGCAAGTAACAACTAGTGTACAAATTAAAGATAAGAATGTGAATCCTGTGGACACCACTGTGTTTCTAGGCATCACGTTAGATGCCAAGCTTCAGTGAGGCCCACATATAGCTAAATTGTCGAATAGACTTAGCTCTGCGGCTTATGCAGTAATGAAAATCCGTCAGCTAACTGACGTTGATACATCCAGATTAGTTTATTTCAGTTACTTTCATAGTGTAATGTCGTACGGCATTTTACTGTGGGGAAATGCTGCCGACATTCAAACTATCCTTGTGCTTCAGAAGAGGGCTATTCGAGCAATCTATAACCTAAAGGCTGGCGACTCTCTCAGAGAGAGATTTAAGAATATAAATATAATGACAGTTGCATCACAATACATTTATGAAAATATGATTTATGTTCATAAAAATACTGGAATGTTTTAAAAAAACAGTGATATTCACAATGTAAACACTAGAAGTAAGAACAAATTAGCAGTACCTTATACTAGGCTCCATAAAATAAATAATTCTTTTAGGGGTCTGTGTGTAAGATTTTACAACAAAGTACCAAATGATATTCAGAAATTAGATCTTAATAAATTTAAAATCAAAATCAAAAAAAAGCTTTATAAAAAAGCTTATTATAAAGTGTCAGATTACACAGAAGACAAAACAGCTTGGATCTGAAATGCTCCAAGCACTCCAACAGCTATTTCTAATTGTCTTTATTTAATTGATACTACATTGTATTGTAATTTTGTATTGCATCATTTTTTTATTATTTTTAAATTCATATTTTGTATTGACCTGGTAACGACATACTCTTTTTTTTGTTTGTAAATGTCGTTGCTTTTGTGCGCTGTGGTTTCTTGCGCCCATTCTTTGCCACAGTTAAAAAATTATGTCCTGAATGGGTGGTAGGTTAAAAAAGATTTGGACGATTCAAAGTACTTATTAATTGAGTTTATTGAATAAATATATTTTGACTTGACTTGACTTGACAAGTGGCCAGTACCTCCAGTCCAGTCTTTGTCACAGTATTACTTTTAATTTTGTGTAATCTTTTTTCTTGGAAAAGTTTCCATATCGGATAATAGTCATTCTGCTACGTCTAGACTTAGAGCATTCAACCATTAATGCTCTAAGTGCTACGTAGACGTAATGGCGTTCTGACGTTGCAATTCTGAGGCGTTTCGCATTTGAGGCATTCTACGTTTTAATCGTTTTGATATTGTAGACATTTGTCATTTTAGACATTTTTCAATTTGTAATTTAGTCATTATGCTTCCTAGGCAAATAGCATACATAGGTGTTTTGCAAGTTAGGTGTTTACAAGGTGGTACAAGAGCACTCCGGCAGCACCGGTGAGCTGTCATGTGGCTCTCTCCATGTTCTACTGATAGTTATTCAGTAGAAAACCCTGGGAACCTCAGCCCAACAGACTGATAATGATGAAATACCAAGAAAGTTCAAGTAGGTACTCGCTAATCAACTAAATCTGTTAAGTACTTACAAATTTTTTTTTTATCTCAACGTTAAACGGTGGAATTGGTTAGTTCTAACAAACTTTAAAGGTTCGCGAATGTTACAATTATTCAAAAGGTCAAAACAAAATCCACAAAAAACAGTTTTGAACGCAACACTACGATAAATCTTTGATCGCGATGCTTCTTTTTCAACAGGACTTGGCAATTAACTCGTCGTGTCACATGTGACTGCGATTTTCTTTTTATCTCGTGGCGAAAGCATTCGCGAATGTGTAATATATTATACTCACTGACAAATTACTTAATGTTTGTTGTAAAAGCACGCAACTTTTAGCGCAGTCACTTGTTTAAATAAAACATGCTTTCTATTTCTTTTATTTTGTCTCGCGCTTGAGGTTTGCTCAAGAATTATCGCACACTCTCAAGAGTTCAAAGACCATGTCGTGTTCGCTACTAGATCTGCCCGTGAATTTGTGCGCCTTGCGTTGCGACTTTATTAAAATCTTGATTTGAGGATTTTTTTACTCTAATAGGTCTATTGAATAAACCTAATGTTATGTAACTATATTTTTTCGTACTTATTAAAAATAACTCAAACTTTATACGGATCTAATCGCGTTTATTTTATATATTACTTATATGATTTTATGTTTACGCTTGAAACTCTTACAAGGTTATTCATTGTTTTAAAATGTACATTTATTTGATTGTAATTTGTATTGTACATCTAAATAAAATAAATTTATTTTAAAGTATGAAAGAAGTCTAACCAAAACGTCATGTCTTTATTATATTACAAACTAACGGCCGCTCGCGGTTTCACCCGCGTGCGTGGTTCCCGTTCGAGTGGAAATATCTGGATAAAAGTATCCTATGTGTTAATCCAGGTTATAAACTATCTGTATGCCGAATTTCATCCAAATCTATTCAGTAGTTTTTACGTGAAAGAGTAACAAACAGACACACTTACAAACTTTCGCCTTTATAATATTAGTGTGATAGTGTGATAGTAGGAAGTAGGAAGTAGAATTGATAAAACAATTGACAGCTGAAAAAGCGCGTCTTTTGGTCAACAAACAATTTTAAAATCAAATAAAAACTATTCTGTGACTGTTGAAGTCACAATACTTACAATTGAAAGAAAGAGAACTTTCAACCTTAACTTTGACCTCTGTGAAATGTCCGCCGTTAAAGAAATTTAAACTTTAAAAGTTGATAGGTAAAATCTATTTTCTAATAATTTGACAGCGCCATCTAGGCAGCAGTGCGTACGTGCATCGAGCGTCGTCTTGAAGTTCGTATTACAACAAACACGTTCATTTGTACGGTGACCCAATAAGGCCGAGACAGTTGCATATCAGCATTTGGACACGTAATTAATTCAGTTAGATACTATGACTTACAATTAGCGGAATATTGTATCAACCTTCGAAGATTCTTTGACGCAAGTGACATACAAGTATAAGTAGGTAACGTATTTTTTGTGCGCAGAAGAAACATAATTCATGTATGATTAGGTAAAATTTTAAACACTGAAAAAAGTTCATGTATGATTAATAAATAGTAGCTTCTGTTCTCCTTACTCATATCATAATATGACGTTAGAAAGAGACAAACTCATAGGTATACCTCCATACAACAATCGATTAGGTAGGTACTACTGGACCAGAAGAGCGCGTTGTGATAATATAATCGGTTCTGGCACGATCTCCAAATGTTTTTTTAACTACTACGGGTAAATACTTGGCCTTCATCTCACCTGCTATGCGATTCTCTAAGCGGCTGTGGTCAACGTTGAGGCTGTTTTACTTACAGAATACCGATTTTATTCCTACAAGAAATGTCAAAGAAGTGATTTCCTATCACACCGCTTACAGCTAGTGTCTAACAGCATTGAAAATTATTTAGAAGAATACCAATGGTCACCGCTGTTGCAGCCGCTGCTACCAAGGCTTTAAAGATGCTTATTACCGTTCTTTAACAACTGGTTGCAAATTGTATAATAGCTACGCGATTGTTACAAGTTGCGATTGTTGAACTGGTATTATACGGATGTGAATCGCAAACTGATCGCTCGCTTGGTGCATTCGCGACTAAAATGTATGGCAACTAAAGCGCCACTCGCGATAGAACGGCAACCAAAGGGTCCAATGGTAAACGCAAACGTCAAAAAATATAACAAAACCAACAAGCAAGATTAACCACTGAGGAACTGTCGGAACACAAAATGCTTTTACCCTTTCAGATATAGTGCCATACTTTAGGTAAGATGGTGGTATATAGCTAGCCAGGCGAACTCAACAAGCTCTACCACCAACCAAACCAGTACACAAAGATGTACCCCCCGCTGGGAATCGAACCCGGGACCTTTGGAGCATATATAGGCTTAGCTACCAGACCACGGATTCGGTTGCATGCAGTATGCAGTCATTAAGTTAATTTCTCGCTGTTAGTCGATTTTCGTTCTCGTTGAGGGCAATGATGATGATGATGATGATGGGGATCTCTAACGTCCGTCTAGCCTTCTGGCAGCCAATGCTTCCAGTGCAGATCCGCAGTCTCCACTCTATCAGTTTCCTGATCCATCGGCAAGCGGTTCTGCGGCTTACGTGATTCCGTATAGGGTTAGAATTCTCTTCACACGCCTTACCGACTTTCTATAGATAAATTACGTCCATAAGCCATTAATCGAATAAGAACAATAATCGCGTGAGAATAAACATACATTTATTTGTTGGCATGTTAAAAAAAATAATCACTTGACCCGTGTTAGCATACGTGTTAGTTGTGAAGCAATAAAAGCAACAGCGCAGCCAATATTAAATTTAACGATTTAATATAGCAATGCCGGTGTTGAGGGACCTCTAATATGTTATAATATTCAAAGCTGCAGGGCTCATCCTTAACTGGTCAGTTAATAATCGTCTTTGAACTCAATGCACCGCCCACTACCGAATAACACGTGAAATATGTGACGCATTTTAATTAAAATTAGATTTAAAGGTGCTGATAACGAAATTTAATTATTAACAAGTTAGAAATGCGATTGCTGGCGGTGGTAACGGTGGCGGCTGCATTATAGGATAAAGGAACGAGCAATTGTATAGGTATGTCTGGATTTATTTGGAGTCATTGACTTTACAGAAATATACATTTAAAACAATTAACTTGTAACAATGTTATTAACAAAGACAATTAATAATGTAGACATTGCCAGTAAATTCTATAATATTTAACAGTATCATTAACAAAATTGTTAAGTAAAATTTAAAACGATGACTAAATTTTGAAAATCTTTTATTTTCACTCTGATATTAAAAAAAATACATTTCTTACATAATACACCACACATAGCAATTTTTATGCATTTTCAAAAGAAATTAGATTTTTAGGAACATAATGTACCGTATGAAGTTGAAATATGTTAGCGTAAATGACGGACAAACAAACACAATTTAGTTTTTTATTAACCGCTTTTGCGGTTAAGTTGCTAAACCACCGGTCTCACACTCGGAGGAGGGTTTGATACTTAGTAGGTAGGTAACCTTCTAGGCTTAAGCAGAAAATATGTAATTTTTCTCTGTTAGGTCAAAAATGGAAGACCAATTCAACCGAAATTCTCAACTGCCCGAGGATTATTTTTTTAACTGACATTATAACATAGCAGCGTTGTTACAATAGATGGTGATAGCTAGCCAGGCAAAATATGTCGGATATTCTGTAAAAACGCTGCTGTGTTATAATGTCAGTTAAAAAATTAATCCTCGGGCAGTTGAGAATTTCGGTTGAATTGGTCTTCCATTTATGACCTAACTGAGAAAAATTACAGAATTACAGCTTAGAAGGTTAGAATTAACATATTTAATTCCAAGTTATCGAACTTTAAAATTCGTATGCAAAATGTTTGATAGTAAGTTTATAATCCCGCAACTTCGAATAGTGAGTATTTTTATTTTTGTATAAAACAGCTGTTTTATTCGCATATTCATAGTTCCTTACAAATAGTTGTTCTTAGCACTAAATAGAATGGCCCTGTTGTGGGATTAAATACCTAGTTGATTAGAATTATCCTTAGGATTAAATTGACGCTGTCTCTATCTGTCTTCTTTATCAAAAACAGGACAGCGTCACTTTAAACCGAGGTGTAGCATTCGGCTTTTTATTAATAAGACGGTTAGTGCCTTACAAATAAACAAAGAATAAGCTACGAATAGTTATTCTGGGTTGTGTTCCAGTCACGTAAACGTAATTTCAAATTAGAAAAAAAGAGACCGACCTTATGGTCGGAATAGTTATTCCGGACTAGTTTATTTGTCGGAATAGTTATACTGACAAATAAGGTTATAAAAAAAAAACTTTCCTACATTCACACCAATTATCTAGCCCAAGAGAAGCTTCCTTATGAAACTCGTTAAATGGTTACTGGATAACGGGTAAACATACTTAAAATACTTAAATACATACTTATTATACATAGAAAACACCCAGACCCGAGACAATTTAGAAAAACAATAATTTCTAAATTGACCCGACCGGGGATCGAACCCGGGACCTCAGAGATGGCGACACCATGAAAACCGCTGTACAAACCACTCGACCAAGGAGGTCGTCGAATAGTTATAAGGCACTTGTGTTTGTGTAACACCGTAGCATAAAGCCCTCCTAAAACCGAACGTGGGGCTAATTCAAAGATGTGTACAACCTTTTAAACCTCTATTAAAAGTTACCCATATCTCACTCGCAATGCCCACGGTTTCCGTGCGACCCTTAGTTATCTCGTTTTTTGCCGCAATTCATCGGAAGGCCGTTTGGTGGTACGAAAATTATACGAAATCAATCGACATGGGCGGCGCAGCGGCTGCCCTAATTGAGTTGTTATAAAAATGTAATAATGAACCAACTCAAAGGCTCCACCGTTTCGCAAAAAACGATATACCACACGCATTCACCCTCATTAGAGGCCCATAATTTAATAGAAATAATGAAACGTCGTAATCGGTATAATCGATTCGAAATTATCTTATTCGAATTGTTTCGATTGGAAACGGCCTTTTTTGCTCGCTCGAGTAGGATCTGACGTGGAGGAGTTTGTTTTCGTAGGAAAACATATTTTGAGTGTTCTCGAGATTCGTATTATTGATTTGTATCTATTGACATTGGCGCTAGACGATTTGATTATGGTATTTTTAGAATTACATAAATATGAAGCTGTTGAACTATGTTTTTTCATAATATTTATCTTTGAATATTGCTTAATAATTTAAAAAAAGGTAAACATGATGATCGTGTCGTTAACCGTGTCGTGTAGCGGTGAAAGAATACTACCTACCGCCTCTTCTCTTCCTTTGCGTGTCGTAAAAGGCGACTAACGGACTATAAAGACTGCACATACATCCAACAGTAAAGAGCGGCGATAGACTGACGGCCTGTCACGCTGATTATATGTATATGTAATGTGTTTTATATGTAATGAAAAAAAACCCCCACAAACATTTGATTCGCAATATTGCACCATTGTTACCCAAGAGAATTAATCTTTGCATGCAGAAAATTCATCCTGTATAACATCCTGGAGATTTCTCAACATTGTTGTAACAGTATTAAAATTGAAAAATTATAAACAATATACCTATGCTTAAAGTTGTTCCGAGTTTACTTGAACACTTTAAATTACAAAAAAAATATATAAATTTATTACCGGTAAATTTGCATATTCGCAAAAAATACATTGAGTAGTATTTATAACTCCTGTGACATAGACCGAGAATTAACGAAACAGCTGATAATCCACTTTGTTCAAGACAGGTGCAAAGAGATAATTCCCATCTTCATCTACGTCAAAAACCCTTGACGATAAAATATTTTATCGTGCATAGATCGGTATTTGGTACACGCGGCCCATATGTATCAAAATCACTTAGGCCTATCTAATACAACATTCTTTTCTTTACTACAATTTACGTATTTGTTGTAAAATGTTGTTGTTATTCTTCTTGGATATTTATATGCGGTTGACCCGACTGATAGTTTGTTGTGTTTGTGTCTGATTGAAAATGGTACTTTCAATTAAATCCGACCTTTTAGCAGATAATTATACTAGTTGCTACTACCGTGTTCGTATTATTATTTAGACCTCTGGGAATTCCATACGGTAAACATATAAACTTTAGTGTACTATTGTATTGGATTAAATGGGCACGTACTACTACGAATTTAATAGTAGGAAAGCCTTGCTCATTATTTATTTATTTCAGTCTCTATTGGTTACAAATTCAATGAAATTAAAAAATAGAATGACACAAACATATTTTGAGTGTGTGTTAAGTTTCTAATTGTAACAGTTCAAATTAAGCACCTTTAAAGTCTCCAACATAGATCATTTGATCATTGAATAGATCATTTGAAGATTTTACTAATTCACAATTTCGAGTAAAATTTTAAAGTCCAGTTCGAAAAAGTGTGTTTAGAGGAGATAAATTTTATCTTATACAGCTGTCTCAACTTCCATATCACTAGTGTTTTGACATACATACGTAGCTATGTACAAAGATTTACGACTGTTATCCCCAAAGGATTAGTTAGATACTAGGGGTCCAATCATTTGACAAAAAACAAATAACAAATTTTCATTTGAAAAATAACATTTGACAAAATTATACTTGATAAATTTATCATTTTACAAACTATTGTTTAATAAACTACTCATTAGACAATATATTTACTTAAAAAAAATCATTATGCTAAAACATTATTTCACAAATTGATTATTTTTTAAACATGTTAGTTGGCAAAACAACGTAAAGTATAAATAACATTAAACAAATACTAGCTGCCCTACTCCTGTAGGTCACTTGAAATTGAAAAATTGAAATTGCTTACATCCTTGCTTATATAATATATCACACCTAATGTACCATACTTTTTGTATAATTACCAATTTGGCAAACGAATTATTTAGTCAAGTGAACATTATTAAAATAGTATTTTAACAGTAGAAATATTTCCTATGTAAAACATTTGCTAAACCTGTATTATGTCAAATGATTATTTTTAAAGTTATATGTGTGCGAAAAGAAAGTTGGTCAAATGATTAGTTTTTCAAACGTTGTTTGTAAAATGATCTTTTGTCATACGTTTTTTGTTAAACAAAGTAAACCCAGATACTAAGCAATGAGGACCGCAGAGTCAGTCCACAGCCACAGTCCAATTTGCAGCAAATTACAATTACACAATGATGATCAGCGTGATAGGTGTACTAGTCGTGTTCTGTTTTCCAAGATATAGACCATATTCACGTAAGTACGATACAACGTTAATCTAAAAGTATTGTGCTATCTCTAAAGTTATTGACTCCATTACGAATTGATAAAAAGTACGTACACGGTTGGTAAATACTTGTTACCCCGATAAAGCGTTACGACGACAAAACATTGTGTTTACGTAAATGTTTTCGTTACATCTAATGAAACATCAAAATTTAATTGAAATTATCTACAACCTTTAAACTGACAGATACTGTCGCTTATCGCAACATTTCATGGCTGTTGTTATAACATCTGTTCTCGTGATTGTTACATTATTATCGAAACTAAATAGCGAAGAGATCAATTTGTATGTACGTTACTTGTTTTTAATATGTCCATTGTTTTATGTATGTTTTCCAAATACTCGACTTGTTCGTCAACTGGCGTCAACTTTTATAGTTGTTGTTTTCCTACTGACGTCTTTTCCGTTTATTGTGCTTTAAATAATAATTTTTGTAATGGCAAAATGTTCGTTAATCATAAGGTTCTTTACCATTTCTAAATCATAATTTATTTATTTTAAGAATGTATGGAAAATCATTAAAATAAAATAAAATTTATCGAGCATACCATAGTCTTTCTTCTAATAATATTTTTTAATTGTCTGAACTCTTTTTATCTACTACTCATTCAGGACGTCTTTTAGTTAACGGGATTCTCGGTATAGTTGAAAGAGCTATGATCACGGATATACTGAAGTTACTGTAGGAAATATCGTTGCGAAGATGATTTTAAACTCTCACGTGTATGGAAAAACACCGCAATAAGAACAAAAGTCTCTTCCGTCTCGAATTCTGACAGCGTGCCGAAATATCGGGTACTTGAAAACGTGGCTGTAATCGCGTGAACCATGTCGTCGAGATATATTAACGTTAATATAGCAATTAATCTGCTCATCTAGTCTAAGACTTAAATGGATATAGGTGTTCGGCTGACAGCCTTTTATGTCGCCATATCAAGTCAAGCAATGTCAGGTTTTGTCTCCACTATAGCAACAACACGGGTGGTCCGCGGAGTGTCGCAAATGGAAAAAAATTAACCGGCCGAGGTCTGTAAACATTGTTACAAGGAATATTATTTAAGCCCGTAATGTTGCGTCTTCGTGCAGTAATGTTTTTCGTTTCAAACAATAATATTGTTTTATGCGATTACAATTTACAAGGTAACAGTTGGTGACGGAAAGTATGTGTAGCAATTTTTTTAAGTTATGGTTTTTGTAAAGTTTTCTGTGTCACATCTGATGATTGAGCTATTGAGACGACTCGGATTAAAAAGGGAACTAGAAGTTTTAATTAGTGACATTGCTAAGTGACTATTGTTAGCACGTCCCACAAAAGCTCATCCCTAGGGTTGGAAGAAATAAAAATGTTGGTATGTTTATTTTCGTGTCTCCTTAAATAAATCTCCTTTATACGGACACGTGTTTTTATATTTTAGGCTTTAACTAGATATCTCTCAGACCTACTTTTAAGTACTTACTGTGAAATGTATCACAAATGTTTATTGCTGCCTTGACGTCTACCTATCTGATATCTAATATGTTTGACCCGATTTTGATAATGATAAAAAACTTTATCAAATTGAAATTGGTAATCGAAATAAAGTAAACATTGTGACTCTTCTGAACACCGATCTGGGTCCCATTTATGATTATCACTTTTCGAACAATTAAGACAAATGACATAGTTTTCCATGCTGTGCATAAATACTCGTAACTTATTTCGAGCCTTGACGCATTTGGTAGGTAGTATCAATAAAACTTTGTTAAAAATATTAGTCTTGCCTAAAACTATGTTTCCTTATTTTATATGAGATCATTAGCTTGATCTCGAAGAGTAAGAGGTTTATTTAAAGGCTGATTATATTGATACAAATGCAAATTACCTACACACACAATTGAACTAACAAAATTTCAAAAGGAACACACATACAACATTTTCTATTAAACATTTTGTCATAGAACAATTTTTGTAAACCATCAAAAACATGAAAACATTATCAGCCAGATTATGAAGCGGTCATGACCAAAAACCTATTTCGACACCTTAAAAATGTTTGTCGCTACAATTTGTTGAGCATTATAAGCTATTTAGCACAGTTTCGCGGATGATACAAGTTCAGATATCGTATTAGTAGTATTAGTAGTATCGGTGTCATTGCCACGACTCTTGCGGTCATCTAAGCCGGCTAGACGGTAACTCGATAATAATTTGATAGATCGCGATACGCAATACTGGGGATTTTTTTAGTAGATAATATATTAGTGTCTGTATAAAAAAGACTTTGTTTGTTCGACAGAAATTATCAAAAGTAACATAATAGAATATCATTACGAGGTTTTTTCTGTTGTTTTGGAGTATACGATATTTTGGCATTACTTGCATGCGCTACTGATGTGTACGAATTTTAAACTTTCTTACATAGGTAATCCGCCTCAGTGGTCAAATTGGCCCGATATTCGGTGGTTCCGGGTTAAATCCAGGTCGGACAAAGTGTTTCTTATTTTACGATCCATAGCCCAGGTTTGTGGTCACCAACACCCATCATTTGGCTATTTGACAGTTGTAACAATAAAATATAAAATATGTCGGATATGGTAATTTATAATTTAACAATAATGATCCAATAGTTTTTTTTTCTAAGATAATTTGTAGTTAAATACTTATTTTATTTTTACAAAATAAATTTTACGATTTTTTAACTGTGGATTACAAGACCCGAAACAAGGGCAGCCACGATTGAGCTTCGTGTGACGTCATAGGGCAAAATGTCACGTGACCAACCGTGTTTGCTCGAAATTTGAAATTGATAAAGATTTTTTTTCTATTATAAACTTATTTAACTTTGTCAAGAAAAAAATATTGTAAGAGGTACCTATAAAATAAGCGTTTGTGATTTTTAAAATACTTTTCCGAGAACTGTCAAGTGGCCAATTGTTACGGTGACTTGATTTTAATTAAGAGGAGGTCTTTGTCCGCTGTAGGACAGTTTATAGGTGTTCTTTACTTACAGTTATACTTAAACAGCATCAGTAATATTAAAGCAGGCTTAATCCAGGTTTGATAATAATTCACTTTTTGGCTATACTTACATTATTAGTATCAAATAGCAATTTGTAAAGTCTACAAACATTTCGGTGTAGTCTACCAAAAGTCGTGTTTTATTGGACTTAATCGCAGCTACCAAAGGAGCTTAGATACCAAGTCTACCTACCGCAGCGCCATCCTGTGGGATAACAGGGATTACTCGGATTATCCTAATCCCGGCTGTTTGTCTGGCTGACGCCTCACTTGGCGACTGTGCTTTATTAACAAGCAAATGTGCATGTAGGTACTTGGTCAATGAATTCAATTCAAAGACAACTGATGGATAGTTTACCCACGTTTACTGTAAAATAATCTGCTCCGTTATTGTTTGTAATTGCATTATCGTTACTTTTTTCCATGTTGCTTTTCGTTTAATAGATGATTCCTCTTTGTATATTTGTGTAATTTTGAACTTAACAGTAATTAAGTTTATATTGTATTGAATAAGTTTTGTGTTATCCCAAGACCGTGTGTTATCCTACTATCCTACTAATATTATCAACGCGAAAGTTTGTAAGTATGGATGGATGTTTGTTACTCTTTCACGTAAAAACTACTGAATGGATTTGGATGAAATTCGGCATACAGATAGTTTATAACCTGGATTAACACGTAGAATACTTTTTATTCCGATATTCCTACGGGAACGGGAACCACGCGGGTGAAACCGCGAGCGGCCGCTAGTTATCTTATATTACCCTAACGTATTATTAGGTTCACCACATTTACGCTATAATTATAACGCTTTAAGAGTATCTTTCAATATTTTCGTTGATTTTAAGAAAAACCACTTGCTTTCGTCTTGTATTGGGCATGTTATCTTGTGACGCAAATTACGTTGGACTATCTTATTAAAATGTTTGCCCAATTTTTTAGACGTTCACAAGGTCAGGGCAGTACAGATAACGGGGTACACATTAGACATTCTGTCTTTTTAACGTTGGTTTTTTTCTATAAAGTTTTGCGAATTATTCTAGTTGGCCGATTTGAAGAGCCACCAGAGTATTCAAAATTTAGTCTTAAGCATTAGTAGACACTCCGAAATGATCAAGTCCGAAATTATGACAAACATAGCAAATTTACCTATCCAAATGTGTCAAATATTACTAATTGATATTGATCCTTATACCCAAACGGTAAAGTTCTAAAAGTATTAACGATATTTGACATTTTGTGGAAGGTTGATTTGCTGGTACTTACCTACATATTTTTCGGAAGGACATTTACTATTAGCTTACTTTAGTAAGCATAAGATCCTGATGTTGGTGACAGCCTTTAGGTTTTTATGAAAAACCGGGATTTTTACCATTGTTGGTTTTGAGTCCCCGATATTTCGGCGCAGTTGCATGCACCATGATCACGGAGTAATTCCGTGCAACAACTGCGTCGAAATATCGGGGACTCAAAACCAACAACTCAGACATGGTTAAAATCCCGTTTTTTCATAAAAATAATTGTAGTGACCATGAAAGTTTAAAATTTAGGTTATAGGTTATATGTAACGTATGAAATGTTTAAAATGTGTAATAATATAAACTGATTAGAAAACGCGTAAAATTTTATCACGTAATTGGAATTGGTCCGGCCACGTTCACCGCATGCCAGAGGAACTTTGGGCCAAAGCCACTGCCGTTTGGGTCCCTCCTAACTCAAGAAGGCGACGCGGCAGACCGAGACGAAGAGGACGTGACGAGCTGGATCGGTCAGTTTAGGCCACAGACAGGAAAACAGGAAAGAAAGAAGAGGAGCCTTTGCTGTCCAGTGAGACCAAATTTTCGGATATTAATAATAATAAAATTGTACAAGGATGCAGTAGAATTCAAGTAATTTCTTATAGGAAGGAATTCTTTAAAAATTAATATTAACCCTTACTTATTTACTTATTTTATCCATTATTTATGTAAGCATTATAATAATGATAATATCTCCTTTTGCATATACACTTTTCGCGAGTTTATAACGCTTGGTCTTTTAATTTCTGTAATTGGATTTTCTTAAATTTGAGTTCACCAACCTTACTTATATTTATAACCAGTCACTACCCTAAATAGTATATAAATGCTTCGAAACATCTATCGCTAGTTTTAAATGCACACTGTTTTCGACGACATTAGAACCTTGTCAATTCTGTAAGATAGTAACGGAAACTTTTCATTTCAATAAATTCAATTGCGATCCAGTACTTACATATTTCTAAATTTAAACATAATCTTATCCTAATTCTTGTTAATAGAGATATCAAATGTTGTATCTAACTGTTTTTGTCTATATCGCTACCTAATAGATAAAAGTTTTTTTCTATGGAACTAAATTAGCTTGTAATAACTTATCACTTATTGGAATAATTTGTATTAAGTAATCTATTATTTTAATAAATTATCCTTAGTCAAGAACAATGTATGATGAACCTAATAAATGATACTAAAATGACATTTAAATTGCATTATACCTGCCATGTGAATGTTCATTAACTCTAAATATTCTATACAGTACAAGGAAGGAAGGAAGAACTTCAATACAATATTGCAATGAAAATTCAGGTAGGTACCTCGCCAGTGAGATTGCACCGATATGGTTAGTATCAGTGGCGATAATCGGTCAGTGACCCCGCAGCGGTCACTCACAAGCGCACTCTGTTTATACTCGCGTATTAACAACGTAAAGGCGTCCTCTTATATATTTATGAGAAACTGAATGTTTAATAGTAAAAGGCGATGGCAAAAATGTGAGACAATAGTTAAAAACAAATAACTAGAAAAAAACATTAAACTGTATGAAAGAAGCAATAAAAGATCGAGTAATGGAAACTTCTAAATGTAGTTCTAGGCGTCACAGATTTATGAAAATACAGGAAAAGATGGAGTTTGTAACATTGTCTATGATTTCAGAGTTGCTTTCTACGTGTACTCGTACAGCCCAGCTGCTGGATTATATACAAAGTACCATGTATTTACATTATTATACAAACGGGTCGATTTAATTCGTAACACTTATCATCATCGTCACCATCAATAGCCTATAAACGTCCCACTGCTGGGCATAGGCCTTGTCACATTTAAAAGTGCACATGAATAGAGTAGGCGTTAAACGTTTAGGTAAATGTTTTTTAAAAATGTTTTCAACTTACTATTTAGATCCCTGTTTTTTACTTTAGCAGGCAAAGTTTCATCAAAATTGGCTAATTGGTTTTTCAAAATATCGATTTGAAAGTGTGTATGGAAAACCGAAAGAAAGGCTTTAGCAGTTTCATTAAAATTGGCTAATTGGTTTTTAAAAATTTCGACTTGAATGTTTGCATTGGAAAGCGAAATGCGTAACACTATATAAGGTGACTGCTAGAAACCGCAAGAAACTTCAAGGGCTGGTCAGGTCAAGTGTTTTAAACATGACAAAAATGACAAAAAAAATCGTTATAAGAAAAATAAAATGAAAACAATTAAAAATAACGATTATTTACAACGCGCGGGCACAGTATAAATATGAGCTAAATTTAAACTGTGGCGCGGGCAAGGAGTTGACCCGTCCGCGTTAGTACCTACGTTGACGGGTCAACGGCCGGCCGTTGCCCGCGCGTTATAAATAATCGTTATTTTTAATTGTTTTCATTTTATTTTTCTTATGTATAAATTAGATACTCAAAGACTATCCAATTAAAATTCACAAAACGAATTATTTAATTAAAAATGGAAAAAAACACAAATTCCTTTTTTGTCATTTTTGTCATGTTTAAAACACTTGACCTGACCAGCCCTTGAAGTTTCTTGCGGTTTCTAGCAGTCGCCTTATATACTAGGTGGAAGTGTCATGCAAAATTCTCATACGAAACACAGAAAAACGACGTTTCGTAGTCTCCTGTTTCCGCCTTCAGAACTGGACCAATTTTTATTACTTTTTCAGCATCGGTTAAAGAAAGAGATATCTGTATGTTTAATTTTTTTTAAACCGGTTACAATGTTTCTGAAGACGCCTTAAAACGGTGTGATTTCGCAAAATTTTGAAGGCTCTTGGTTGTTAAATAAATGACTTACTTAATGCAAAAAAATTAAACATACAGACGGAGAAAATCTATTTCTTTAACCGATGCTGAAAAAACATAAAAATTGGTCCAGTTCTGAAGGAGGAAACAGGGGACTACAAAACGTCGTTTTTCTGTGTTTCGTATGAGAATTTTGCATGCCACTTCCACGTAGTGTTTCCTCTTAACCCACCACTAATGTCATGTATATTGTGACTATGTCCCACCTATCACCGACTACTCATAAACTCGTCAATTGACATGGTCGCTTCCACGAAATCGTTTGATGAAAATCTCTCGTGTTTATTCGCACGCTCTGTAACAGTGCAACGTCAAACAAAAGTGAAATGTTAATTGTCGGCATCCTCAAAGCGAGAATGTTTGCGCTCACCGCCACGATTATGTTGTCTTTACAAAATTAGTCTTGGCCTATACTAGGCGACTGTGTGGACAGTTTCGAAACCAATCTCGCGAGGCTGACGCAACGCAACGCATCCGGGGAAGAAAGTTCACACATTTCTCTAGTCCACACGTTTTACGTTGTCCTTAGTTGGTGCATTTATTATTCGCTCAAAGTGTTTAGTATATTTGTAGACATAAGCCTATATATGTCATTAAAGGTCAATACTGTCACCTTTTAGCGCAGTGTTACTTTAATACTGTATAATCACGACTATTATCCCCGAAGGGTTAGGCAGAGACTAGGCATTGAGGACAGCAAAAGCAGTCCTCTACCATAGTCCGCTTTTCAGCAAATAGCGACTGCTCATGTGCTCAGCGTGACAGGTGGTGAGCCCATCGCCGCTGTATGCTGTTGAAAGTATGTGCAGTCTTTAGTCCGTCAGTCGCCTTTTACGACACCCAAGGGAAGAGAGGATGTGACAGTATTCTTTCACCGCTAAGCGACACGGTTACTTTAATCTTACTGTGAAAAATTCGTATGGAAATTTGAATAGTAAGTTTTAAGTAACAGTGCTCTAAGAGTCTATGGTAAGGTCCCAGGCCTTTCCACATGGCGTAATGTGGAATGTAGGTTTTGATAATTGACATATTATCATTACGACATCTACATGAACTAACAGTCACAAAACAGAAAGGTACAGAAGGCAATCTACAAAGCGCGCTCGAGCAACGCATACATAAATAAAAATAAATAAATAAATAAAACTTTCCTACAATCACACCAATTATCTAGCCCAAGAGAAGCTTCGAAGAAACTCGTTAAATGGTTACTAGGCAACGGATAAACATATTTAAAATACTTAAATACATACTTATTATACAAAGAAAACACAAGACAATTTAGAAAAACAATAATTTCTAAATTGACCTGACCGGGGATCGAACCCGGGACCTCAGAGATGGTGACACCATGAAAACCGGTGTACAAACCACTCTACCAAGGAGGTCGTCATACATAGACACCGCTCACCGAGACACCACAATACACATAATATACAGTAGTTTAACGGGCCGTTTTCTTGAGTTAAATACCTACGGCTTGGCGGAGCGCTAGGCGTGGCGCCAAAAATAAAGCAGGCGTGTGTAGATTTGTATTGTAAGTACCTATGTGTGGAGTTTTAGGTTCAGAAATAAAACATAATGTTTAAATTCTGTTTTGTGCAACGGTTTAACAAACGACGTAACATGCCTTCCAAAGAACCGAAGCGTTTTTGATTTTTTACTTACAAATGCCCAAAGGGGCAAGTGCATTTGAACGGTAATCCAAAGGTCATCAGGGATCAATTCCTTGATCACAAATAATTTTCGATGTAAATTTGGTGTTTGTTATCACCAACCAGCATTTAGCAAGCGTGGTGCTTAAACATCACTACAACTGTTATGATACTGATAATATCTATCAATAGACTTGTGTCCACTAAGAATAAATCGGGTGGATTGGCGTTTCTAATGATCAATTATGTTTTATAGAAACAAAATATCTAAAATATTCATTATAAAAAATTGGGATTATTAATATTTTTAAAGAAAAAAATCGTCAATAATACGCATTCCGTCATATGACATTAAACGGAAATCAGATGCCGTGACGTCACGCCGTGCCAAATGTCATTTTATTGTTGTGACATTTCTATACAACAAGCCTCCAACGAAAAGGATGTTTGGCACGGCGTGACGTCATTCACTCAACATGGCGGTCTTAAGCGTTTTTGTGGTAAATTGAAATCGGAATATAAAAACGCAAAATAAATATTGTAAATGATCGATTTTTTTTAAATAATGTATTCTTAGGATAAATAGGTAAACAGGTATCGTTTTAAATGATTTTGAATTATAGTCAACTAGCCTATTGTAGCGATGACTTGATTGCAATATATCCTCCTTGTGACCAGTTAGAACTGTTTGACGGGATGACGAACAGGAACAGATTTGTAGAGTGACCAGTAGCTATAAAATTACAATGTGTCCTAATAGAAATAAATCAACTTGTGACGAGTTGAAACCAATAATACTGCTTTTAGCGGTATGACCGCTTAAAACAAAATTTTGGTGTGACGAGTTGATGCCTCAATCTCTTTTTACACCAGTTCTCACTGTTATATTAATATTTAGGCTGTGGATAGAGTGACACAAGCGGCATTATAGTATCGGTTATATACGATGCTATAATTACGGCATCCTAGTACAAAGTGTAGGCAGTGTATAGAGTGCCACAAGCGGCAACATAGTACGATTGATTACGATGCCGTAATTACGGCATCGTAGTACAAAGTGTATAGAGAGAGTGCCACAAACAGCATTGTATATCTCAATCGGTTCAGGAACCGTAACATATTATTTTATTTGCCATAATGTTCAGAGGACATAATATTCAAAATATATTTTTGTATAGAGTTAGATTTCTGCTGTCTTATAATCTATTCATTACGCTGCGCTTCGCGATTGTCTTAAATTTCTAACCTATCACGTGACCTACAGGAGTAGGGCAGCTAGTATTGCTGTTGTCAATTAAAAACTTTACGGCAGATTAGGCGGCGTCACTATTATACCGCAAAACTTACCGAACCGATTGAGATAAAGTGCCGCTTGTGGCCCTGTATACACTTCCTATTATTTACATTAGCAGGCTAATTACTAATATACCTACCACACCTGGCCAAAAGATTTCCCTATATTAAGAGAAATGTGACTAGGATGATTTGAAATGCCCTACGTCTGCATACTGTATGTCTGTCTATATTGCTTGAACTAGCAATCACATTGTGTCATGTTACCGCAATTTTTGTTTCGTCATAATGACACCAATTATGTAAGTAATTATTTATCTTGTAAAAACAAAAGACGATAAGAGATAAAACTAAAAAAAATAATCTAATAAACTGTTTTATCATCTTAACACTGGCTATTATGGAAATTATTTTTATTTTTTCTCTACTAGCTGTGAAGTTTGTGTAAGATATTGAGTAGTCAGTACTTTTATTTAATTAAATAATTGATCGGTGGTTTAAGCGTCTAGAATTCAGAATACTGTACGCACTTATGATAATGAATAATTTCATAGTAAAATTTCGGTTTCCGTATGTCATTATAATATCCTTGTAATAAAGATCAATCGTAAAGAAATACGTAAGCTTTCAATTCGTCGAAAAATCATGTCGACCACAAAACAAATTACCTACGTGTAGGTAAGTTAATCCCTAGAAGTCCTTATCTCCCATTATCTTTGGATGCCTAATTTTATCACTTTCACGCTTTCTCATTCTATACCTTAAATTATAACGAATTTATGTTCCTAATGGCCGGGACCTGATCCGAAGCATTTTTATATCACCTAATGTTAATTGAAATGACATGTCCACTACCAAAAAACTACACATGCGACATTTAACTTTATCACTACGATACAGAGCTCACTAAATTACATGTTAAACTCGTGTTCATATTAATTCTTTTTATTCGATTTCCATCGCTTACGGTCATCGGATTCCATATTCCAACTTTCCACTTTTATGTTTCCTATTGATGGGAAAGATTGGTTTACATGGTGGTTTGTAAGTGAATTTTTTTAACTATTTTTTGTTTTAATTCTGTGACACATTGCAATGAAACACTATAAAGATTACAGGAAGATTACCTATGACTAAGTCTATACATAAAGCTAAAATAAATAATTTTATATATAAGGTGACTGCTAGAAACAGCAAGAAACTTCAAGGGCTGGTCAGGTCAAGTGTTATAAACATAACAAAAATTACAAAAAAGGTATTCGTATTTTTTTTATTTTTAATTAAATAATTCATTTTGTGAATTATATTTAGACAGTCTTTGAGTACCTATCTTATTTATTTTAAAGCAATAACATAAGAAAAATAAAGTGAAAACAATTAAAAATAAGGATTATTTACAACGCGAGGGCAGCGGCCGGCCGGCCGTCTGTTGACCCGTCAACGTAGGTACTTATCGCCCAGCTGACGCGGAAAAAACACGAATTCCTTTTTGTCATAAATACTTGACCTGACCAGCTCTTGAAGTTTTTTGCGGTTTCTACCAGTCACCTTATATCAGTATATAAAAATGAATCGCCTAATATGTTGCTAATTTCGAATTCTAATGCTAGACCACTGACTGCTATCTCATTTAACAACATCGACGTTGTACGGACATGCCCGAACATAAGCCAAAGAGTGCTTCAAAGAGCAGAACTGTAACCAACCCCATTAAATATCACAGTATAAAGAGTATAATGTGGTCCACCGTTCGCCCGTTTATTCACTGTGCGTTTTCTGCGAAATATTCTACTACGGTCGACAGTACTGTGAAATTAGCTAACAGCGGCCGTATTCCCGGACCGTTACGAGGGACTTAGGTAGCGTTACGCTGAGGAATTGCTACATCCAAAATTTAATAGACTATCATCATTTAGTTTGTGCTTCCTAAGCAAAACTAATGAAAAAAAGACACGGTGACTTACTAAAATCACAATTCATATATTAATATTAACTTTTTTAAACTACCGTTTATTTTATAATCCGGCTAGCAGGATTATTTTTTCGAATTAAGATAGGTAGGTAAGTATTATAATCTATCTATGTGGGCCTACCTTATCGTCTCAGTATTGAATATCTTGCGTCGGGCTGTAGATTAATATTTATGGACATTTTATTTTTGTACTTTATTAGTGTTCAAATATCATTAACGCTTAGTTTGTCGCGTCCGACACAGCGTGTCTCTCTCTAACATCAAAATTAGTAAATAAATACTGCTTTCTTCCTCTCTCTCGTATTAGTAATTGAATTTATTACGTGTCTTTAGCGGCTGCGTTGCTTCAAAGTACACCTGCGGTGAGGTATTTTATATTATATTAGAAAATTCCTGGAATATTTAAATTGTATTTATTAATACTTTCCCCGATGAGTTAATTAATTCGTTTAAGACAAGGCGGCCAAAAGACGCCGATGTTATTTTGTTTAAAATAAAAATACGTTATTTGACTATAAGATAAATAAATATACCTAAAGCAAGTAGCCGGTAAATACTGTCAGACTATTGAGCATAGGCCTTGAAATAAAGCAATCACTATACGATTAGTAGGTGATCAAAACCAAACCCTGGACGTGCGGATAGCAGCCCAAGCGCTTTGTCTTTTTTTTGTCATTCGGCCACAAAGTGACGTAAAATAATAATAGTAAAAAATGGCTTTTTTTATATTTTTTATACTAATCCCGGCAAATGACCCCACTCCACCTGATGTTAAGTGGAAATGAGGTCCAGGCGCGAGGACAACTGGTGCAGCGTAAAGCCGGGTCCGCTGCGCCAGATTTTGAACAGAACATTGTTCGAAAACATAAATTACTCAATGGGCCACATTATTACTCAATGGGCCACGCCCCTTATTTAAGTTTTCGAACAATGTTCTGTTCAAAAATCTGGCGCAGCGGACCCGACTTAAGAGACGTAGCATCAGTCATCCTCACTCTGCCGGCCCACAAAGTGCTTCTTCACGCCTCGTTTGAAGGACCCTATGTCATAGGTAGGAGGGAATACGTGTGCTGGTAGACTATTCCATCTTTTGGAAGTGCGGCTTTTCTGTATGGTACACTTATGCAATGCCGTGTAGTGATTGTATTGTAAGAGAGATCAATTATATTCTTCTTTTACACTTAAAAAAAGATTAGCCTATACTCCCACCGCTGGGTAAAGGGATAATTAAAATCAAGTCTTCGTTAAATTTGAGGGTAGAAAAAAAAAAAAAGTTTGTTATTCCCTTGTTTGTCACGAAGACTTGTAGAGTTAGTAACAATTGAATTTTTGCTGTTTGGTTTTGCGGCAGCTGGCTCCAAATAAGAAGTTAGAGTCATACAGATCGATTTCGGTTAAGTTTCGTATTCCCATTTCGGCACCCATTAATTTATGAACTCGATAAATTTCAATCAAGAAGATACAGTCACCGACAAAAAAGAACGAGTGCTGTTTATATACATATTTTGAATAAAACTGCTAAGTTTACTGCTAAAATACACTGAAAAATTAAAATGATTGCCAGTGAGAACCGAACGGGAATTTAGAAGCGGCATCCCAAAGGTGCCGATATGGGAAGGTGCCGAAACGAAACTAAACCTCGATTTCGTGGCTTTTCCGATTTATGTTGTATCAACATGACAGCGTGAACACACTATGTTAGAGGCCTGCTTTTGCGGTCCTTATTGCGTAGTCTCTGACAAACCCTTCGGGGATAATAGTCGGGATTATGTGTATGTATGTATGTATGTATGTATGTATGTATGTACATGCTAGCGTAATGCGTAGATAACACCAATATCAATGATGGGCTCCGAATAATGGTGGACAACAGTGTTTTTGCTAGTTTTTATGTTCATTACAATTCGAATTATGTACGGCTGTTATGTTTTACATGGTCGAATTCGTTACTCAATTAGTGCGGTGTGTTGTTAACATTGTTATGTATTCAATGCCACATAGCTGACCTCTAATAACTATTATTCTGCGTCGTTTACTATATTATTGATTTGTTTTGCTTTTATTGACCAGAAATGTAAGTACACTTGTTAGAGACCTATAAGAGATCATACCTTACATCAATTCCTTACCTTACCCTATGTTACGTTAATTCATATTATCACCTCATTCGTAATAATTATGAATAAGAAATAAAACATCATTATTTTACTGTTACTTGTATTGCTTATTGCAAAAAAGAAAAGCCTAAAGAAAAAGGTATATACTTTATCTTAATACTATCTACGGCACGTAAGTTCGAATACGTAACTCGTACTCGTAACGTAAGTACTTGCAAACCGTAGTTTAAAACCGTAGTTAAGTAGGTTTCGTCATGATAATGACCAACACTTAGCTTCCGCTCGTGCTTGTGTTGACATGGAGTTCAGTCTTTTTTTATGTAAAAGAAAGAGGCAAACGAGCAGGCGGGTCACCTAATAGAGAGTAATCACCGCCGCCCATGGCTCCTGCAATACAAGAGGAATCGCAGGCGCGTTGCCGTCCTATAAGGAAGGAATAGGGTTAAGGAAGGAATAGGGTTAAGGAAGAAATAATAATTATGAGAAGAAGGGAAGGAGGGGGGATGGGCCTCCGAAACCCTCACTGGCCGGACGAAACACAACAGCACCTAGTGCCATTATTTTACGTCGGATATTCGTGAGAGGGTGGTATTACGCCGGGCGAGCCGGCCCAATGCGTGCTGCAACGCAGCGTGGTACTCAATCAGTTTCACTCATTTAGCACCACCCAGGGATCACGTGTCAAGGGTAAACCTACGGACGCGAGTAACTTTAACCCCTAAAAAGTCCAAAAGCCCAAAAAAGTCTGCCACAAATATATTTAAGCATTGTATTTGACCAAAAAAATCACGTCGAGATGATTTTATACCAACAAGAAATGTCAAAGAAGTGATTTCCTATCACGCCGCTTACAGCTGTGCGGAGCTAGTGTCGAACAGCGTTGAAAATTATTTAGAAGAATACCAATGGTACGCTCACCGCTGATGCAGCCGCTGCTACCAAGGCTTTAGAGATGTTTGCGCTTAGAGAATCGCACTACTGCACACAACTGACGATCCTACTACGCGGCCCCCCCGCCCATGCTCTTCTTTCCCGCCCCCTCAACCTTTCGTTCCTCTTCCCGCAGAATGTGAGACTGTCACGTATATTCATACCAGCCTATAGTAATTATTCTACCGTACCATTATTCTTAGCGTCGTCACTAATAGTGACATGACAATATAATTGACTGCGGTGATAGAAAACGAGTATTTAAAAATACTTCTTAACGTGGGGTGATTGCCCAAAAGGCGGTCCCAGATCACCCCAGCAGCAAGTGAAGGCATGTACTATGGTTTTTAGTGGGTATGCCCCCTGGGGAAGCTGAGGGGAGAGCCCTATATCTAAGCCTATAGCCCTAAGGTAATGAGTTTTGCGTAGTTAGAAAATTGAAATTAGCCTCAAACGGTTGTGGCTTTAGCCTGGAGTTTTGAAGTTCAGATAGTGAGCTTACTTCAATAAAATAATTCATCATTTCATCATCAGCCTATAAACGTCCCACTGCTGGGCACAGGTCTCCCACGTGGACAATAGCACGAGGGGATACTGGGCCATGACCCACCACGCTGGTCCAATGCGGGTTGGTGGGTTTTAACGACTGTCATCTTACGACAACAACCGGGACCAACGGCTTAACGTGCCTTCCGAAGCACGGAGGAGCTTGGGATGTTTTAAATTTGGTCACCCATCCAGCGACCAGGCATTGCGAAAGTTGCTTAACAGGCAAGTTCGCAAGCCGAACGCACTAGCCGCTGCGCCATCGAGCTCGAATCGTCATAATTAGCATCGAAATAATTAACAAGTTATTTTTCCTTGTTCCAGCGAATCTCACCATCAGCACACGCGGGTTCAGCCTCGAGCTGCTTATCCACTCCCCACTGCAGGACATGTACCTGTGCTTCAACCGGTCCCGGCTAGTCGGCAGGCGGCTGGTAAGATACCTTTTCAACGATTAGTTATAACTTTAAAACAAGAATTACAGTTCGAGAGTACAAACTCCTTCAAAATGTTACATGATAATATAATAAAGAAGTTTAAAATTGTCTTTCTCTTGTCAACAGACGCGCTTCCAAGCGGAGAGACAGCTCAACTGCCTGTTCAAAGAAGAGTTTGTCGACGGCTACAACCGATACCACCTGACGAAGAACGAAGACCGCTACATAGGGTTCAACCGGCGGGGCTTCCAGCTGCGGCGCGGCAAGAGCCGTCTGTCGGAGCGGCTGCACAACTGCTTCTCGTTCATGAAAGTAGCCCACGAGTTCGACATCAACAGGCACAACAATGTCCTGGCGGGAGACTCGCGGCGTCCGCAGCGTAGGTTCCGAGCGCAGTCCCCCAACGCCATCAAGCCTCCTTGCCACGGGATCCGCCACCACCACGGCAGGTACCAGAGGCGGAGGAATTGCGACGGAACGTAGACAGACCCCCGACATTAGCAGCTTCACGCTTCAACGCTTCGCGCGTTCCGTTGCCAGCTGTTGACATTGTGAGTGGACAGAGTATTAGTCAACTATCGCAGTATTATTACAGTGACGACTGGATAGCGTTAGGTTAGCTCGGCGGTGGCCGCGGCGTCTCAAACGCCGCATGAATGGTAGCTGAAGCGGGCGAGCAAACATTTGAATGGGGCAGGGCCGGACTGGGACGACGTCCGGAGCTGTGAAATTCCATAAGCCCGTGCAACATCGTGGCGCTCGTTTGCTTACGTCTGCGGCCGGACTCGTGCTCTAAAAGGAAAAAATGATTTTCTATAGAATGAGCAAATAGTAGTCCCGCCGGTCACGAGCCGGCCGACAGACCACCGCCGGACTCCGGTGTTTGTCCGGCCTCGTCAGGGACTTCATGTATGGCATAACGAGAGTCGAATGCTCCGGCTGGCGTGCCATAAGTGTAGCAAAATGCCTTTACGTCAATTCTCAGTGTGTTATTATTTAAAACGCTTTACTGTTAAATTAAGTACGGATCGTGTTATGCTTGTAAATATAATAAAAATAAAACATTTTGTGTTTACTTATTTATCGAAAAGTTTAATCAGACAATTTGTAAACGTAGAGATTAGTTGTAAAGTTGTATTAAAAAGTTTTTGTATTTAGTTATGGGTATTTAATCTATCCGACCAACCGCTCTCTTGTGATTAGCCACAGTTGATATAACCTAGATTTCTTTATCTTCACGTACTGAAAACGGATTATAGTAATGTTCATGATGATTCAGTTTTTTTTAAATACCTACTTATAATTGATTGAATGGTTTAGAGAATTTTGTATATATTATTTTAAGGTTTCGTATGAGCGTGATAGGTCATTGAATCTCTTTGTCGTAGTCTGACGCCTAGCTTTTCCTAAAGCAATTTCGCCATCTTGTTCCCCGTCTTTTTCATTGACACAATTTAATTCGTGTTGTTATATATATATAATATATTCGAGTATATTGAAAAGCATAATTCTTTTTTTAATAACCTTGCATTCCTAAATAATAGAAGTTATTATTATTTATTGTAACGAGATCTGTGCCATAATGAGCTGGCAGTGTACGACCTGTGTTCGCATTGTAACTTTGTAACTAGTATATTAAGTTGATGTCTGTAAACTATGAGTAGATAAACAATGTTTAACATAAGGGAAAATAACTGATTTAGTTTTTGTTTGTGAAAAATCCAACTCTGTATTTAAGCTTACTCCTTAAATCGAACATTTGACTATTGATAAATTGCTATGACGAAAAAATCTAATTAATGTTACTACTTATGTAGTTATTGGATTGAAAGGAACCATCTATAATCGAATATTCGAATTAAGGAGTTGACTCTTTTAATAATGGCTGCCATCCGTTTATACTAGCTCACAAATTATATCTCTAAAGTCCATCAGGCATTATTTATCATTCGATATGACAAACTAAAGGGTATTTTAGTACATTCCTACATATTCCATATATTTATATAATAAAATACGAGTATACCATGTGACACCGATACATTCCAAATCAATGCAATGTAGTGAAACAACATTACAAATACAAAATATGCGCTTAATAACATGATAAATTTTGTAAAAGAGTTTGACACTGTCTATTGTATTACTGTGTCTAATTATAAGTTATCAGATGCTGGACGAAATCGTATAATTGCTAAGAAAAATTACGAAATTAAATATTTAACTCGCACTCGGTGGTTTTTATTTTCTCTTTTTTCCATTTTATGTAAGCAATAATAACAAGGGAAACAATTATAACATTATTAATTATCTTGTTAAACATATTATTTCATTCATATCTTTTATTCGTAAAGTATTCAACAGACCTACCTCCGTTATCACCCCGTTTAGAAGCCCTTCGGAGCATAATGTACAAAACGCAAAGTGTACACTACACGCAAAATGTACAAATTGCAAAATGAACAAGATCCTAAGGCTTATTCACGGCGACGCCCCTGCGAATGCCTTTTTATGTACGTATGTCTAATATGCAGTGATACTAAGTCACGTCCTAAATAATATCAACTAAGAAGTCAGATAAGTTTCTGTTTTTGTCTATGCACGTGCGCTTACTTGTTCATTTTGCGATTTGTACATTTTGCGTGTAGTGCACATTTTACGTTTAGCACATTTTGAGTAGTTAATGTTACATTTTGCGATTTGTACATTTTGCGTGTAGTGTACATTTTGCATTTTGTACATTAACACAGTATATTAATACCCTGACATTATGCTCCGAAGGGTTTAGCAGTCATGTGGCAATGACAAGAAAGAAAAAACAAAACCAATATGCTTCAACTATCACTCTCTAACTTTTTTAAAGCTGCAGTACAGTACACATTCGTTTTTCGAAGTATTTTTTTAATGAATACTCGTACTCATTCGTACTTACCAATATTATTGGAAGTGGTTTTTTATAAGTAATAGCGCTGATTCTGCTAAGAGCCACCAAAGTTGGAGACTTAACAACGAACTTTAATGAACTACTGAGAACTTTTAAACGGTATTTACTTAAGGAGGTGCCACTAAAAAGGGTAACATTTCCAATGATCGGCCGGAAGAGGGCGTTTGCGGGTGAAATGTAACGTTTAGAACAAACAGGGTAAGTAGCCCTAACTGGGCCTGGTGCCGACGCGTGCGAGCCTTGATTAGCACCTCGGAAACCTCCTGGCCATAGAGTAGGAAATGTAACAGAAATGATAGTTGGAAAGGTGGACTATGTCAGATTAATTAAAAAAGCTTTTTGGTTAATTTTATAAATTGTTTAACAATAATTAAATGAACTTATAAGATAGGTAAGTACACAGTTATAAAAGTTTTAAAGAAGGAGATACAAAACTTAATTTTATTTCCCTATTTTAATTTGCAAATAATCCAATAATTTCAATACATACATAATTACATATACTATTATCCCCGAAGAGTTAGCCAGAAGTCCTCTGACTTAGTCCACTTTTCACCAAATAGCGACTGCACATGTGGTCAGCTAGATAGGTGGTGAGCCCATCGCCGCTCTATGCTGTTGGAACTACCTATGTTTAGTCTTTAGTCCGTTAGTCGTCTTTTACGACACCCAAGGGAAGAGAGGGGGTGGTAGTATTCTTTCACCGCTACGCGACACTGTTATTAATAATCTTAAATTTAATGCCAACCAAAAATATTGTTAAATGCCAAACATGCTCTAGTAAGTTAGAAAATGCAATTTAATAATTGACTTAGTGTTTTCTATCAACGAAAGTGCAAAGCTACCTTTTGTACAAGCCTTCGATATTAATGAAAGACTAGGTACAGCAAATTATTTCTTATAAAGTTTTACATTTATACTTAACACAAATTGTAAGGATAAAATAAAAAAAAACTAAATATTTCGTCATCACAATAATCCTTCTGAACTTCCGGTAATAGTTTTTTTATCTTATTATTACAATTAAAGTCTCAACGTTTATCTGGATTTCCTATCGTAAGCTGAAAGTGCAAAAATATCAAAATATTAACTACCTTACTAATAGCGGATAATCTGGGAAATTTAAAACGACACAATTAATTATTGATTTAGCGTTATCAAATGTCACATTCCAAGTTGTTACAAAATCGCTTACTGTTCGAAAGAAGATAGCCCCAATACGAACGATAAACAGGTAGATGATACGCTTTCTGAATTGTTTGCCGATGACAATGCAATAAGTAATAAGTGGAATGCAATCGCACAACAACAAATGCAATATTGCTATGTTCACGGAAATTGAGCTGTATAAGGTGTGTAAGTTTTGTTTCTAATATTAAATGAAAGTCTGACCTCAAACGTCATTTGAGTACGAAATGTGAAGTAGGAAAATTTTAAAACAACTTTTTCATCAAAGTTTTGACGAATGATTAGTCATTCCTACAGTAGGTATCCATAATTAGAGGTTTAAATAAGTAAATACCTAGAAGTTTATCTAACCGCTAACTACTGATCGAAATATTATAATTTTCTACTGGACATCAAATAGAAAACATTACGGTAGGCAGTAAGTAAACATTAATAAAAAATTGCTTTTAATAAAATGTATGTTAATATTGTACTTATATAATAATGTAAGGCCCGATCTTTTTATTTGCTGTTGTTCATGTGGAAAGGGCCTGTGCTCATCAGTGGAACGTTTACATGGCCGATGATGAAGTTAATTTTATAGACAGACGTTGTCCTGTCCAATTTTTTAGGTCTTTTATAAGTTTTATAGGTAAAATTAAATAACAAGTACTTAATAAAAAATTATAATAATTTAATAAATCAACAATCCACGTAACCATAAAGCGGTCATCTATACTATTATTATAAAGAGGAAACATTTGATTGTTTGTTTGTATTGAATAGGCTCCGAAACTACTAGACCGATTAAAAAAAATCATTTCACCGTTGGGCTTACACTATCTCCGTTGGTTTAATGATCAAAGTCTCCGGGTGACATAGGCAGTATTATATTTTCAAAAAAATTAGGGATCCTTACTAAAACTCGCATCAATTCCTTAAATCGCGTGCGGTAAGAAAACTATTGATGAAAGAATAAAATAATGTACTGGCTTTGCAGAACACCCCATTATCTACAAAAAGTGTCGCGATAGCATAATATGTCTTACTTACTATTTTAGTTACGTCACAATAAGTGTTCTTGGTAGGGGAGTCATTTTGAAAATTCGTCACGGGGTGCGGGGTCTACGCGAACGAAGTCGCCGGCGGTCTGCTAGTCGCATTATAAAACACTTTTAAACTTTCGCGTTCCGTTATGCACACAAATAATAAAATATAAACAGGATTTTTAATGCAAAATTACGGGCTGTCAGCCCGTGACCACGGCTGGTGCAACTCGGTCGAAACGTCGGGTATAAGGTATGCGAAAAATGAATTTACTAAGTAAGCTTTGCTTTAAATCCCGTTTAAGCATAAATGTGGTCATCGCATTGTTATTACAAAACACATTACACATTATTTACTGAATAATTTGAAAATAACTTTGTTTATGTGTTATGTTACGAGCAGCATACAAAAATTACCGCTAGACAAAATATTTTGCATCAATAAGTTAGTAGGTACCTATATCCCGGTTTACGGCCGTACTATTACAATGTCTCTCGAATTATATTTACTTCATGTCTTTCAATGGGTACTTACTCAATGGATATTGTGCGTCATTTAAGCGACTGTACACACATTTTGCACGTGACAAGAGATTTATAAGCGTATTTATGATGCTCGAAATGCTGGTGTAAACAACGGACCCTAACGGTAGCTTTATTAAGGGGATCCTGCACTAAATTGTGAAAATTTACGTATTTTTAAGTTACTGTTACTATGCGCTGAATTAGTTAAATACATTAAAAGAGAAAGATAGCCTGATCATTGCACAAGGTCGTGGCCTTGTTGAAATTTGAAACAAATTCTTTAAACACTAACAACAAACAATACATAAATGTAATGACTCCTAAAAACATTTGTTTTCGACAACTTTCTTAATTTTACACATGAAACAATAATTCTTACATGTAAATATTTGTATTGATATTCCGCAGGTCACCCCCATCTTAAAAAAGTAAGTTTTAATTTTTAACACAAGCGCGTGATGGTTTTGTACATTTCGCAGAATAAAAACATTGCTCCACTCAAATTACTAGGTCTGAAACTTTAAAGCAGAATTGTTCTAATTTTAAATATCAATATGATTATATTATATTTAAAATTAGAACTTACTATACTTTTTTTCACACCTAGTAATTTGAGTATGCAAAATCAATCGATTTTGCTTTGAAGTTCATTATGAGCCTTATGTCAGTTTTTGCGATCGCGCGGCATCCCCTTAAGATTGACATGGACGTCCAAGTGAATTTGACATCATTTTAAGAGTTCGGCTGCTGTAAAACTATATACAATAGAAACTCAATTGTTAGTAACCTAGAGTCTTCGTGACAGACAACGGGTTATAGGCAGGGTTGCCATGCAGGTGTCCACGTTTATCATGGACAGTCCATGTTTTCGATGCTCTGTCCATGGTAAAAAAATTAAACAACTTGGACTATGAAGTGTCCTTGTTTTTTAATTTTGGTGCGTCACACTAAAGTGATGCATTGCCGCAAGCTTCTTTGCTGCCCTTCCCCCTGACCCCTTAACAAATCCTAGAACTGTGGTGCCACTTGCCTTGGAAAGAAGAAACACCATCTGACAACTTATATGATGAGTGACCGCTTATTGTAGTAACGATTCTGTCATTGAGGATGATACAGTAGATTCCATCAAGATTTGGCAAAGTTTTTTCAATAATAATGATGTTCCTAATCTATTGAGAATTATTGTCCAATATGTCCAGTCTATCCCTGTATCTAATGCAGAGGTAGTGAGGATTTTCAGTGTTATGAGTTTTGTGTGGACGGATGAAAGAAATATGGATGTGGAGTCTGTGAGAAGTGAATTGTGTGTGTATTGTAATATTCCTTACGGAATTTAAGGAAAACATTATTAGCAAGAATAAATTGTTAAAAGCAGTTGCAAGTGATTTAAAATATTAAAAAAATGTGTAAAATACTATGTCTTTATTTTGAATATCCCCTATTTCCTTAACCTGTTCCACCTATGTAATGTTGCACATTTATTATAAATAAAATAATTTGAATTTGAATTTAAACTTGTCTAGGAGAGCTGTTCTGTGATTGGAGCCATGGGTTTCACCCGAATTCTTTTACACCTGTTGTGAGACTTAATTTTATATTCAATCATACGTAACGTACGTAAGATGAAAGCCCAAGTAATTAACCGTTAAAAAAAATCAATAAAAAAAAATTACAAATATTAGGTATTATAAAGTGGCTTAATGCTTCTACCGCGATGCCATTAATAACGAATGGCGTATTTGGTCCTTCGATTTACCGACGATATAGTAGTCATGGCTGAGATCCTGAAAGACCTCGGTACATTGCTCGGTGATCTCATTCTCAACAAGTGGGCCTTAAAATGAACATGGAGAAGACGAACTCATGAATCATGTCTAACTCAAGTGTCGTAGGTACCCACTAATCTGAAGAGACTCTGCTCTTGAAGTTGTTGACGAATATATATACCTGGGACAAACGGTCCAGTTAGGTAGGTTCAACTTTAAGAAAGAGGTCAATCGTCGAATCCAACTCGGCTGGGCAGCGTTCGGTAAGCTACGAAATAAATATCTTCTTGTCCAAAATACCGCAGTGTCTCAAGACGAAAGTCTTCGACCAGTGTGTGTTGCCAGTGATGACATACGGTACCGAAACGTGGTCGCTCACTATGGGCCTAAGGGCTATGCTCGGGGTTTCTCTACGTGATCGAATAGAGAAATCAGAAATGAGGAGATTCGTAGAAGTACTAAAGTTACCGACATAGCCCAAAGAGTCGCCAAGCTCAAGTGGCAATGGGCAGGGCACATCGCCCGTAGAACCGATGGCCGTTGGGGCAGAACGGTTCTTGAGTGGCGTCCGCGCAGCGGAAGATGCAGTGTGCGCAGGCCTCCAGCAAGGTGGTCGGACGATCTGGTGAAGGTGAAGGTCGCGGGTAGCCGTTGGATGCGAGCAGCACAAGACCAGTCGTGGTGGAGATTCTTGGGGTAGGCCTTTGTCCAGCAGTGGACGTCCTCTGGCTGATGATGATGTATTTGGTCAACAACCGGCGGTAGGCATACGAAACAAGGATGTGCGAGTGCTAGGGCTTTTAGTTCTTCTATTATTATATTGTATGCAAAGATAACGAAACGTTGAAAAAAAATGTCTACCTCAGCCGGGAATATATTGTATGCCTCAATACATACATACAATCAAGACTATTATCCCCGGGGGGCTAGTTAGAGACTAGGCAATAATTAATAAGACCGCAAAAGGAGTCCACTACCACAGTCCACCTTTAACCAAATAGCAACTGCACATGTGCTCAGTGTGATAGGAGCGAGCAATAGTAAGCCCATCTATAGCATAGAGATGCTGTTGGATGAATATGCAGTTTTTAGTCCGTTAGTCACCGTGGTGAGCCCATCGCCGCTCTATGCTGTTGGATGTGTATGCCTTTAGTCCGTTAGTCGTCTAGTAAATGATTATTATGAGTATACTGAAATTTACTTCTTCTTCAGCTTCTCATCGTTCACTAGTAAACGTACGTCTCTCCGGTCTTGATATCATCGGAACAACGAGCAGGAGGTTGGCCGATGCCCCGCATTCCCATTCTTGGTCTCCACAGTAGAACGCAGTTGTTCCATCTTCGATGACAGGTGTGGTCAGCCCAATACCACTTTAATCTTGGCTCACGGTTCCTGATATCGGCCACATTTGTGCGTTGTCTGACGATGTCGTTTCTTACTCAGTTTCTTATGGTAATTCCCAGCACACTGGGTTCCATCTTTCTTTTAGCGACTTTGACGTTGGCATACGATCTTGGGTGGCCGTATGAGTCTACGATCCGCATGCGTAGGTCGCCAGGAGCACACTTTTTTGAAGTTCATTTTTCTAGTTTTATTCTTGAAACTTGTTATATTTGGTGAAACTATTCTTGAAGTAGATGCTATTGGTTCTGCAGAATGGAATATATTTTTGGGAACACGTTCATCTACACTCTACAGAATTGATACGTCGCCTTTTAGAAAGCTGTGCAAGAGATGAATAGTCATCTGTACTATTATCAGAAGAATCTTTATATTCAATTCCAGTAGGTGCTCTAAGTTGGGATTATGGGATATTTTGAAGTATCGTAATCTTCATCTGTAACTTCCGCGTTACAATTTTCTGGTGGCATGATTATAATAGAATCTGGAGAATTATTCTCATCACCTTCCTCGGATTTCTTATTTATGAGGTTTGGAGTGTAAATTTTACAAAACTGCAATAATAAATTGTACTACTAGTACTATCAGATTAGTAGCACATTCTCCTACTGTGTCTTTTACGGAACAGATAAAATAAAAGGCAAACACTAAATGAAATATTTTTTTTTTTTTCAAGCAATATAGGAATACTATTTTGGTAATCACATCATACTTATACAAAAATGCGATTCAATGTTAACTAACCTTGAAATACTCATTGCAATTATCATAAAATTCAACCTTCTTTCACGCAAGATATATTAATTGCAACATGTACTAAGTACTACCCATTAGCAGTTTACAGCCTTAACAGAAAGGCGAACGCTACACGTCAATAAATATTGTGATAAATATCGTGATATTTATTGATGGATCTTGGGCTGGATCACAGCACACCCTACACCATCAATACGGATCGCGTCAAAAATACGTTCTTTGTACGAGGCAGACGTGTTGGGTTGCTACTCGTACTCTAAAATAAAGTATTGTCCTTTTTTTTCATGTAGGCGTACTTTATAATCTACGACACCAATAAAGTACGCTAAAATACTCTATTTACGTAAAACTATTTAAGTAAAAGACAAATATTTGTTAAATGTCGCAAAGAGCAACAAAAAATACGTTTTTAAGGACAAATAAATAAATACTCTTTTTTATGCTATGTACTTTATTTTGTTCTAATAAAATGAAAATAGTACATCCTTACCCTAGGGGTGAAAGTAGCTTATTTATTCTCGAGCTGAGGTTTGGCGCCCGAGCGTAGCGAGGCGGGCGCCAACAGTTCGAGGGAGTAAAAGTCTGAGGTAAACACTGTGCTTTTCATTACGAATCTAAGGTAAGTAACTAAAAATAAAAACATGAATTAGCTAAAAAATGAGTGAGTTTTATTTTACATAAATCAACAACTTTTTTGAGATATTTTATTAAAGTTTATGGTAAAATTAGTAATAATTTGAATCTATGGACAACACTATGACCACGACCACACAGTCCACGCTTCAGCAAGAAACTACTGCATATATAGTCTGCACATGTGCCTTTAGCCTGTTAGTCACTTTTACGACACACAAGGGAAGAGAGGGGTTGGTAGTATTATTTTAATAATAAGTTACCATTACACATGACAGTAACTGTCAGAAAAACGATTCTCCCTAGGGCGGAAAAGTATTACTTTCCACCCGCTTCTAAGGCAACTTCAGACCTACTGTATTATGTGTATGAGGAATGAAAAATACTTTATTCATCCTTAAAAAAGGTGGCAACCCTAGACACGATAAATATTGACGCGCGACACTACACGCAAGATAAATATCACGATCTAGGATCTGGGATCAGATCACTGGATTTCCAGAAATCCTGCGATAAATATTGTGATCCGCCAATACACGACACTACACGTCAATAATTATCGTGATCCGTCAGTATATATTGACGGATCACAATATGGATCTTGCGTGTAGCGTTCGCCTAAGATGCGACCACAGAAAACATTTACTAAAGGATGCGACAAACGAGAAAAAACAAACAACCCTCACAAATTCTATATTTTTTTAAACTTGGCGTGTCGTTAAAGACACGGTAGGAGCAAGTGGGTTAAATACGCCACCACACTTGCAACAATGAGCATTATGAAGTGCAATAAAATATTGAGTCAAGATCCATATTACGCTTTTAAAAAATCTAAAGAATTCCTATCATTACTAGCATTATGCACATTAAACAAACACAGCTCTTATTGAAGACGTTTCCGGTAATATAAATTAACATCAAATAACACCGCCGCTGTAGTCTGGACTCAATAATTATGATCAGAAGTGTGCATTATCATGATTACCGCTATTAATCGTTCGTTAACTGATGGCACGTGAGCGTCCACGGAACGTGATCCTCGTTTAATTAATAAATACTAAATGTCAAAACACATAGCACTAAATACAACGCAGTAACTAGTTCCGTTAGCTTTGTGAATTCTACAGAAATTGACTAAGAAAATAAATACGTAGCCGTATTGAGTCCTATACGAGGAATTAATGACAGGACTAATGAGGACTCACCATCATCATATCGAATGGCAAAACTGCGGCGTCCTAAACCTTAATTTATGAGGACTAATGAAAAATAAATTTCAATTAGTATACGTTCTTTAAAACCACTGTACCATTCTGCCACCAAGGCGTAAAAAGAATAACAGCAAAATAATGTATTATTGTGTATTATAGCGTCCCGCTCGAAGGAACACACGTATCACGTGACCAATTTTCAAAAATTTTCTTTCATACAAAGCGCGCTTTACCCGGAATTTTTAACCACTGAGGAACTGACTATCTTATCTTGTCTCTAAACTGTCGGAACATAACAATGCTATTATTGTTGTTTGTCGCCAGACTTCAGGTAAAATGGTGCTAGCTAGCTAGCCACTGCAAGGTAAGTCTTTGCCTCTTCCCTTTTTCCATTATTCACTACTCACAGGCTAATCTTGTAGGAAAAAGTCCGGTTTATATGAATCTTAAAATTAATGAAACATTTAACATTAAATTATTTTATTGTATTGTGTTTTTATTAATACAATATTCTCGTTTGTCATTTGATACGTCTGGTATGTGGATTAGCAAGTCAAATAAATAATACGGTAGTAAATATGTTAAATACGTATTATGTCAAATAAAAACATAATAACTTTGGTAATACGACGTTAAATCTGTTATATTTTTATTCGCTGACATTTTATTGCAGGTCGGTACCTACCAACTTTATAAAAATAAATTAAGTAAATTTTTTATGAGATATTTCTATTCAAGTTTCTCAAATGAATAAAAGGTAGTTTATATCAGTTATAAATATAGTAAAGAAAATACTTAATATTAAAATATACCAATTAGGATATTTAACATACCTACTTATTTAATTTATTAATAATATGACGCTTTATCGAAAAAATAAACGCTTTTCTAATGAAGAAAGTTTAACCACCCAATTGTATTGGATGTGATTTGATTGTGATGAGTACAAACATTACTGTAAGAACATTGTTTTTTTATTTAACAAATAAAAGTTTATAAAATAAAAAGAAAAAAAATACGCTATTGACAGGGAAAGCCTTTTACCTGCAGTGCGACAAAATAGACTGATCATTATTAATAATTTTAACAACTGAACAAGGCAATGGTTAACTGAATTTTTATCTACTTCCATAAAACAACACATTGATTTTGGGCTAAACTAGTGCATAATCATTGTAATTCAAGTTATAATTAAAATTTACATTACAATCACAAAGTTGTGTTTCTATTATACAGTGTGGAAAAAAAGACCGTGGTTGGAGTAAAAGTACCCTTAATATTGATGATGGCAAATTTTACTAAAAGGAAACTTGAAAGGAAAATTGCTTTATTTTCTAATTAAAACTGCACTTAAAGATTTTTGAAAAATCACCTGCTTGAGCCGGGAATCAAACCGGTGAAATGTGAAAAAAATAACATCCTGTATTTTATGATACCATCCAAAAGAGTCATGCATAAGGATCAATTTCTTTTAAACATTATAGTATCTTAAATTAAAGAAATACCAAGAAATCTTATTTTTTAATTGTAAAGCTTACTTAGTATCTAAAGACAATAATTCACTTAGCTTTTGAATAATTACTCA
The DNA here is from genome assembly GCA_963921215.1 of Scoparia ambigualis. Taxonomy (NCBI): domain Eukaryota; kingdom Metazoa; phylum Arthropoda; class Insecta; order Lepidoptera; family Crambidae; genus Scoparia; species Scoparia ambigualis. The sequence goes on along the minus strand of OY992522.1, from coordinate 21,323,046 downwards.
AAATCAGACCCATTTTTGACGTATTCTTCGACTGAATTCGTTTCGATCGTTCGTTATTCGTCTAAACAACTATGTTGTTTAAATAAAATTGATCCTTATGAATGACTCTTTCGGTTGGTATTATAAAATACAGGATGTTTTTTTTCACATTTCACCGATTCGATTCCCCACTCAAGCAGGTGATTTTTCAAAAATCTTAAAATGCAGTTTTAATTATTTTTGAAAATAAAGGAATGACTTTTCCTCCAACCACAGTATTTTTTTTCCATTTCCACGAAAGTGACTAACTCACTTTACAGAAATATATTTTTTTAATTAACACTGAATGTTTTAAAAATTACAACATAATCATAAGTTTTTTCCTTCCAGCACAGATTCTAAGAAAATCATCATAGCAGTAAAAATTGCGTACATCTTGACATAATTCACTTTTCTTCTTTAAAAATTTCTTCATCAAAGTTTTCCGAATCTGCTAATTGTTCGTTACAACTTGACGCATCAATATTATTTAAATGCTTAATTTCCGTGGTCTCAGCCATATTTCTTTATAATCTTGACAACAGTTTTCTGTACTCAGAATTTAGAGCTTTCAGTTCTTTTAATCGCTTATGCATCAATTTCATTTCAAAATCATTTCTCTTCGAACGATCCAATTAAATTGCGTATATCTTGACATAATTTAATTTTCTTCTTTAAAAATTTGTTCATCAAAGTTTTCCGAATCTGCTAATTCTTCGTTACAACTTGACGCATCAATATTATTTAAAAGCTTAAGTTCCGTGGTCTCAGCAATATTTCTTTTTAATCTTGACAACTGTTTCCTGTACTCAGAATTTAGAGTTTTCAGTTCTTTTAATCGCTTATGCATCAATTTAATTTCAATTTTTTTTTACTGAAGTAATATTTATTAGAAGAAGAGTAATGATAAAACAACAACATAACTTAATTACCTTAAAAAAAATTAAACTACTTACCTTAACTTAAAACTAAAGAAAATAAACCTATAAATAAAAGATGTCCTCCAACTCCTTAAAATCATTTCTCTTCGAACGATCCAATTTCTTTTTGGGTGCTTTGTTACCAACACTGGGACGTTTGTGGCTTCTTGGACTTGCTGTAGGTGAAGAATCTGTGCTGGATATGGTTGAAGCATCAGAGTTCGATGACTGTGATAATATACTGGGGTCATCATCAACCCAAGCTGGTGAATATCGCTCTTTAGGCAGCAATGGCAATGAAGCAGAAGCATTCGGTGTAGTTATGCTGCAACTTGGCAAAGTATTTGTCGGTTTGTTAGAAGTTTCGACGGATCGTATAAAAGGATCTGGTGTTGATGTGCCTGCACTTAAAGAGCAACTTAGGTTTGATAGCCTTCTCAGTCTATGGGACGATCTACGTTTTGGTGGTTCGGGTGATGGAGAAAAAAGCGGATCATTAGCAATAGAAGTATTATCTTCGCAAATGACAAGATCTTCCTGAAGAACACGGTTTGCCAACTGTTTTTTTCTTTGGCGGTACAGTTTACTCTTCAGTCGATCTCGTAACTGTTTTATTCTTTTTTGTCGGATGCCCATTTCACTGGCTGGTAGAATGACTCCTCTGGCTTTATTTCTATGATAACGTTCTCTTGCTTTTGCTTTGATATAGTTGTGAAGATCGGGGTTGGCTTGTATTATTTCTCTTCTCTATTTTTCCGCATTTCTTTTCTTTTCCCTGCGTTCTTGTGCTGTTTGAGGCATTTTGCAATGCTGAAAAATACCATAAAACTTTACTCTACCTTTTTTTTAAACAAGCGTGATACTGTTTATAATAAAACTATAATTAAGCATAAGCTCGGCCGCGCCAATTTTAAGAGCGCGTAAGAACATAAATACCTACGCACGGATTAGAAATGGCTAATTTTTATTCTTCTTAGTTGGAAATGGTTCTTAGTGTATTCATTTCAAGGTTAAAGTTTTGGTCAAGACAAATTATATGAGCCCAAACACTACATGCTCATTATATGCAGTTCAGGAGTTCCTATGACCACCTTCATCATCTGACCATGAGAACTACACAAGATTCATAATATTGATTATTTTCCTTAAAAAACGCTCGAATAAACTCAATTTACGAAACGATGAAAAAAATATCTACCTAGAAATTTTTTTCAACGTTTCGTTAACTACACAAGATTATAGTTTTTGCTAAGACAAATCAAACAAGCCCAAACACAGCGGCTTTATCTTGTTTCCTTGCAGAGTTCCTATGACCACCTTCTGACTGATCATCAGACCAGCTCAATGGAGCCATATTATTGTATTGGCATCGAAGTTAGGTAGGTACACCAAATTTCAGCTCGATCGATCTCTGGGAAGTGGTTTAAATCTTCCTTGAATGATTTGACCTGAACATACCTATTACCTACCTACACTACACATTGCTAATTAAATAAACGCTTGTAAAAAATCACTTTCGTGTACAAAACGCCACGATGGTGATGCCACGAAGGTGATAAAAATTGGTTTAATTTATAAATTCCAGCAAAGAATAGTAGGTACCCACGTTTTAAATCAAATGCAATATAAATATCTCCGACAATTTGTAGTTTTGATAACTTAGCTTTGATTTCAATTGCAAATTTACAATGCACAAATATAATATCCACGCAAGCGATCGGTACACATGAATAAATTTAAACTTACCAATATTTTTTTTTCTCGGAACGATAACCACACGTCTCTCTGCTTCGATGCTTGAACATGACTGACGTCCGTCGAACCGACCGACCGACCGAATCGAACTCTGTGACTGGTCGGTGGTCGCTACTATTATGTTCAGCAGTGGTTCAACAGCAAAGTCGTCCATACTATCTATCCCGCTCGCACATGTGTATGAGGTGCATGAGGTCACGCGGACTGAGACATGAGACTAAGCGGAGGGACTGCGCTGATCGGCGGCACGGCGGCGGCAAAGCGAAAGGATATTTTATTTTTATACAGTAAAAAAAATGAAGATTTTATATATTTTAAAAACAAATTTGCTGGCTTATATTTTGTTCATGAAACGTGAAATATGAAATCATGAATTCCGAAAAAACTTTCGGAAAGTTTCATGATTTAATATTAAAGTATTTTGTGAATGCTAGCGGTCTATTATTTTGTTTTAGACTTAACATTGCAATTTTTTCGGTCGAGATATTTCACAAAACATACTACTTACTTTTAAAAAAATAATTGAGGCTTTACCTAAGTTTGATGCAACTAATCCTAGGCAAAAATTAAAAGTACCTAAAATTTTTTAACCGATGTAGGTATTGGAGTCTTTTCAATTAGAAATACATTTTTTCTTAGACTATTGTAAATATATTGTATCGTTTGTGTATAATGTATTTCATTGAGATTAACTTTAACGCAGTAATACATGTAACATACAAATATTTTGAAATTTAGTGAAGCAGCAACCAAATGTTTTACTGCAATGGGAAGTGTGACACGATGAGAACGCACGAAATGGTAATTAAAGTTTTTGAGCAGTTGTTTTTTAAATATCAGCTTCTATTACGACGAAATAAACGAAATAAAAACATAACGGTATGGCACAGAATATACACGTACATATAAACAAACAATTAACAAAATACAGGGTTTTTTAACATAATGTATTAAATAGCTACGTCGCAGATAACTTTTGAGAAAATTATTAATCTTAGTAAACTTGATCAAAATCGAAAAATGTTTCTTCTATTTCAAAAATCGTAACGTAATAATCTCAAAACTATAACCTGACAAGTCACAAAAAGCGGTAACCACAAATGTGACGTTCATCGATGCATGATGCTCCCAACGAGGCTCCGCTAACAGTTTCAGCAAACAGCGCGACCGGTCGGTGAAACTACCTGGTAACTCATGAATCGAATGCTCAACTGGTTTTCTGGAGGTGTAACCGCTCAAACTGAACTCTTGGCATCGCACGCGTCACAATAATGTACCTGTGTGGTACATTATTAATGCAGAAGTCAGATTTGAAACGAGAGCTTTGTAGTGAGTTGAATGAATGGCTAAACTTCGTTTCATTGCTTATTAGATAAAAAAACCATGAAATCTTTTACAAAATCATCACACACATATCACATGCAAATAGATAAATGGTCATTTTATACAGTCTGTTTGGTTTTTTAATCTAAAATTACGGACTACCTGACGGTAGCGGCCAGTTTATGCCTGGACCTATCTAACGATGCTTTCAACACCAAGGGTATTAACTATATAGGTAATATATTCAATGAACGAATAAATTATTCACTTGATTCCATTTTATTTTGTCTCGCGTTGTCGACCCTAAAGCCTAAGTTATTAAGCCTATATTCTCAGCATTTTTGCTCAAACCCATACTGTTCCAACCAGAATATAGCAATACATGACACCATTCAGTGGCGGCAGAAAAAAGATTATGGTGGAAGTCACGTCATGCAGACGGCATCTGTGCAACTTGCCATCAGCCACTTTGATTATAATAAAACACAATGAAATGTAATTACGATTAGAGATGGGCAAAGTGTTTCTGCGCGGCAGGGAAATTGGGAAAAAATCCAGGTATTTTGGGAACAATTTTTATTTGCCAAAATAAATGCCCAATCAGAGGGCAGAAAATGTGATTGTCCAACGATGTTTAAAACACAACTTATTAAAGAAATAAGTAAATAAATCAGTTATTTAACAAATATTTATTAGAAAATAACATTTGGTTTATATTTTAATGACAAAATTAGCGTAGTTATGTGAAATTGTGACTTATAACAATGAAATAAACACGAATTATGAACTAAACTAGATATAAATATAAATACCTTTTTAAGAAGACACATTTAATTAGAGTTAATTTGTATACACAAAAAAAAAACAAAAGAAATGCGTGTTTTCTGAATTTTAATTTTAATATCTAGCGTATCTCCAATTAATACTAAAAATTCACAAATTATTATAACTGTTTCAATTACTCAATTTTCGCACATGTGCCAATTTTCCTCCATTTTCACACCATTTATAAAAACACGGTTCTAATTGGCTAATTTCAACACCTATCGCAACACCTTTTAAATGTAAAAGCCTAGTTCACACTTAGACAGAACTACTAGCACAGGCTAGTAATTCAGCCTATTAAGAAGTAAGAAGTAAGCAAACTAGCAAAGCAATGTACCTACTTCTATAATTATTATACTTGACTAACTTAATTTCTTTTTAAATGACACTTGGGCAAGCATTTGACCACCAACCTGATTGGTGAGCAAGTTGTGGTCCAGAATGTTGCAAGCTTACCCAGGAGATGCCTATTCACTCTTGCTTTGACTTATTAGAACAAGTGCAAAATAAGCTTATACCTTACCTTTCAAGTGCAAGGTAAAATATAAATCTATTTTGCACTTGTTATAGGTATCACCACGAGTGCCTTGCTTTGTTCATGTATTTTTTAATAGGTTCGTAACATATATAACGATTTATATGATTTACAAACATATCTTTATCTAAAGTGTTAAAATTCATAAAAACATATAACTCTACACGAGTAATCCAACTTCTTTTTAATGCTAAAATAAAATTTGATAATTAATTTACTAAATAAATAAATGTCCAGATAAATGCCCACTGGACGGAAATTCATGGGCGCTTATTGGAAATATTCCCAATCTGTCCAAAATGCCCGGACATTTTGCCATCACTAATTATGATGTATGTGAAATTATTCTTAAAGTGAAGTAAAGTAAAGTACATCTGTATACTGTCCCACTGCAGGGCAAAGGCCTACATTATTGAAATCAAGTCAAATTGTTGGGTATGGTCTAAATCACTGTTAATGCCAATAGCACAAGTAGTGCCTGCAGATTCTAAGCTACAGCTACCAATGAGCAAGACGTGCTAAGTAGGTTGGACCTTTATATGGACGATGATCGATTGGTTTGAAACTATAAACACAGTTGATAGTTACGACCAGTCTATCTACTATTAACCTTTATTTGGACGACGACCGACTGGTTTGAAACTATAAACACAGTTGATAGTTTCGACCAGCCTACTATCAACCTTTATTTGGACGACGATCGACTGGTTTGAAACTATAAACACAGTTGATAGTTTTGACCAGTCTACTATCAACCAAACCAAAGGTCCAACCTACTTAGCACGTCTTGCTCATTGGTATCTGTAGCTTAGAATCTGCAAGCACTACAAATATATAAATACTAGTTAAAGAATAATAAAGGAAGTCGAAAAATTCTAAATCAGCCACAAAAAGTAAAATATGCCTCCAGTTATTATCAGGAAGTTTAATTCTCTCCCGCTTTATTGTATCTAACAATCCCTACCAGGGCATTGAAGAGATCTGCAAACAAGCTACGGATTGTGAATCGTCGAGGCAAACACTACTGCACCGACGGAAAGCAGACGGAATATACATATAGTCCACAGATTAGTTGAAATTTTAATAATCTTTGTTGTAATTACCTAAATTTCAAAGACAAGGTTCGCAATACTATAGTCCACGTTTCAGCGCACATATGCTTAGAGTAATAGGTGATGATCCCATCGCCGCTGTGTTATTCATAATCGAACGCAAAAGTTTGGAAATAACATAACGTATCATGTAAGTTACCACTATGCCCAATTTTCCCTTTCATTTTCTGTAGAAGAAAGACAGTTGACATTCAAATGACAGTCGATCGAAGGCTCTCCCAAAATCCAAACTGGTGGTAGATTAGTTAGGTAGGTAGATTAGTGAGTTGGTTTGATTAGTAGTTAAGATTTAACTAAATGTTAGCTAACTGTTATTTTATTAGTTTTTAACGTCAATAAGTGCCTGTAAAGACTTATATTGAATAAATGATTTGACTTTGACTTTTGACAGTAAGAGTAAACAATTCGATATGGCTAATGAAGCCTCTCAAATTCTATGCAAGCCCAATAGCGCATGCCACAACAACATTATGGTATTGTGGCGGTATAATTTTCAGATTTCTACCGAAGGCTCTCCAAACACCCTGCCACTCGGGCTTGACAAAAAATACTCCGCTCGGTAAATATTGGACGTCCAGTGTCGTGGTGGGTGGTCCAATGTAAAAGAACTAGCCTATGACGTAAAATATCATGAAATCGGAAGCTAAATACGGTATTGCAGTGGTAAATTAGTTTTTCATTCCTCATACACTGAAAGTAGGTTTGAAGTTGCCTGAGGAGCGGGAAGAAAGTAGTACTTTTCCTCCCTAGGGAGAATCGTTTTTCTGGCATGTTTACGAGTAATTGTGACTTATTATTAAAATAATACTAACAACACATCTCTTCCCTTGGGTGTCGTAAAAGGCGATTAACGGATCAAAGACTGCACTAGATCTTACAGCACAGAGTGGCGATGGGCTCATCAAAATAAACTATCAACCCCTAAGGCGACTAACAGACTAAAGACATTCATGTTTTTATTATTACTTTTCTTATATTTGTCGTATCGTATTCGTTTCTTGTATTCACTCCCTCGAACTATTGGCGCCCGTGCGTAGCGAGGGTGCCAATAGTGGCACCAATAGTGTACTTTCACCCCTAGGGTGACATGTACTTTTGTCTATTGATTAGAATTACCTGAAAGGATTATGAATAACCTTTACACGTACAGATCCGATTAAAACGGCAAAATTAGCTCTTTCAAGTAAAATTTGACTTAACTTGACTACTGACTCTAAGACTATGCAACTTGCAAAGCGTTTAAAATGTAGTAGCATAGAAAGTGTTACTAATTTTTTTTAAAAGGATTTTACAATTAGTTGCTTTTGTCTATATTCATGGAAAGCCTTATTTCTCAAACAACTATAGAAATTCTACAACAAGAACGTAATTTAGTCTATTTAGAATTGTCATTATCATAAATCATTGTCATTATCATCATTGGCCAAAGCATCCATACCTGTATCTTTAAAATTTGTAGTATGATTTATTGTCATTGGAACTTTCTTACTTACTGAAACTGGCCAGAGACATCTGAAAAATATTTATACGAGTAAATAACTTGGATCTGCCCCCTTACTTTTGAAACCGATCCCGAACGATCGAGATTGGTATTATGGAGTTTTGTACTCCTAAGTTACGACACCAGAGCTAAAATCGATTCATATTGCGCGGATATAGAGTGAAAAAAAAAATACAAAACTCAATGTCATTTAGTTCACCCAATACGAATCAAAATTAGCGCTGGTGTCGTAACTTAAAAGTACGAAATTTCACAATACTAATCCGATCCAATACTGATCGGTTTCAAGAGTAAGGGGGCTGTTTTGTTCCCATACGCTGTCGCATATACATTGCGCCAGCCTAAAAAAACGTTGTGTAGGCCCTTGGTCCTTTTAACGCCACTTGTATGTTTGAAGTCGTCGGGTATTACAAGTCCATTAGGTTAGCTTGCGGATATGCTTGGTCTGCCCACAGAGTTGAGAAGGGGTTGGCCGCGTAAGGCTCTGTGACATATATTTTGTGTGACTGTACTGGGGGAAAGGGTTAAGGGTTCTCACTAATAGAATTTAAATATTATATTTGGGTGTTATATGTTAATAAGCGAACCTCTCAGTACTTGAATGGGTCGTCTGTGGAAGTCATTTATAAACGTATTAGTTTAACTATCGAACTACTTATTAGTTCTTAAATAAAAACTACAAAAAAAAGTCGTAAACATTCGTCGATTTCACGTGCCACCAACAACATAATTTCCACAGAATTGGCCATAGCTGATGCCCGGTTGTGTTATAGGTAATTATTGATTATTTTTAACTCATGCATTTTAAAGAGGAGTAAGTCATTCTATCACATTGACAAAATTTATGTCAATAAATGTCTGGAGAAATAAGTTGAATTTTCCTTGAAGAAAACAGTCGACCCGACCGCGACCGCTAAATAGGTTTTATTGGTAATGTTTATTTCTTACTAGCCTCCCTAGCGCCACTCCTATTGTAGTCGGCCATTTTGTTTGTCTATCCCCATTACGATTTTGGACAAAGGTCTCAAGTGTTTGGCGTCTGGAGAGATGAACAAACAGACAAATAGTTGGGGTTCCCACGGATTGGTGCCTTGCTGGTGACCTGATGTGACCCAACATATTGATTTTGGGAATTTAGATAAGGTCATTTTTGGGGATGAAGAAAAGGGGTGCGGAAAGGAAAAGGTAAGTTACACGGATTTCTAAAAAAAATTGTCTCATCTTTATATTATCGAGATTTACACAAATTGACAGAAGATCAGACACAGTCACGGATTATTATAGTAGTAGCAGTAAAGTAATAACCATTGTCCTTTATCGACCTTTCTAACAGGGAAGACTGCGTACAAAACTATCTATCTATCTATCAATTAAGCGCTTCGCTTGTGTACTTGTGTGTCCGCAGCAGCCATTTCATCAGATTCTCAGGTATGAAGTTTCTACACAAAAAGAGGATGTAAACTTTTACTTGCAGCTCACCAGAGTCTCAACGCGCTAGACCGATTTATGACTAGTTCGATTATTAGACTTTATAAAATCAAATCATTATTTTCCACCGTCGCAAAGCGCTTGGCTTCGATGTAATCTAATTGTAAGTTACAATAAGATCGTAGATGACTGTACGATTCAGCATGCTTATCTAACTGACTAACCTCTAACTGATGCGATAAACAATGAGCTGTGAGGGGACAGTTCATCCTACTATCCTACTAATATTATAATCGCGAAAGTTTGTAAGTATGGATGGATGTTTGTTTCTCTTTTACGTAAAAACTACTGAATGGATTTGGATGAAATTCGGCATACAGATAGTTTATAACCTGGATTAACACATAGAATACTTTTTATTCCGATATTCCCACGGGAACGGGAACCACGCGGGTGAAACCGCAAGCGGCCGCTAGTTAATAATAAAATACTACATACATACATACATAAATCATGACTATTATACCCGAAGGGTTAGTCAGAGCCATAGTCCACTTTTCACCAAATACTACGAACCCATTTTTAAACAGCACCCTGGTTTTACAATTAGAGCATGAAGGCATAATATTTACAACTTTAAAGTTAAATATTTTGTGTAAATATACTTAAAACGTACCCAAATAATAATACATACTGGTTCAAAATAGTTACTATAAGATTTCCATGCAAGAAGTACGTTCTAAGTAAAGGTGCAAATTAATGGAGAAGGATTTACCAAACAAAAGGATCTCCGCAACCGCTTAGGACATCAATATTTGCAGTACTAATAAAATTGTTATACTAATACTGTTTAAATTAGTGATGTACTAAACTCAGTCTCAGTCTTTAAATACCTTTAACAAAGACTCGACTTGTTTTGGAAGCCGCACGACTAGACTAGTATTTTAACCCTTAGTCTTAAAAGTCAAAAGACTGAAATTAAATAGTAAATTGAGTCGAAGTTCTTAAACAACAGGTTAAAAGCTTATTTGTTTACACGTAGCTTGATTTTATTTATTGTGAAGGCTTGTATTAGCCATATAAAAATTAAGTTGTTAATTTATTATCGAAGTGTTACGTGAGACGTGATTATGTATTTCGTTGTTTTAATGTAAAACATGTAATAATAACAATTATTATTAAATATAATAAAACTATTGTTATTATTATAATTCCATAGACTGTTATACTTTAAGATTCAAACCACCCAACCATAAGTAAATCGTTGAGCTATATTGCTGTAGCTGCACGACTCAGGCTGCTCTTTTATAAATAGCTCCAGTCGTTTAAGGCTTCTAGTCCTTTCGTATAACTACTGAATTTTATTACTGAAGACTAGAGTTTTATTACTAAAACTGTAGTCTTCTTGTCAGACTGAGTCGTTTTAAATGAAAAGTGTTAGGAGGCCTTAAAAGACTGCGTTTCTTGCATCACTAGCTCAAATACACTATTTTCTTATACATAGACCACATGTGATAATTGTATTTCTTAATAATAATACATATTTAGGTTTATGAACGTTAATACCCACAATAGGCCTATATTTTATTTTCTTTCGAAGAAAATGGTTTGTGGTTAAAGGATTCTGCTCAGTATTCGATTAGCACTACCTAATTATCTGTGGGCCTAATTTAGAAACACTATTTATTTAGTTAAATATATTTTTGTCTCTTTTGCTCAGTTACCAAATGACGGTTGTGACAATGTTTAACAAAATAATGCTTAATAGTGTTTATAAGTAAGGCCGTTAGTCTGCCGCTTAGCATCACGCCGCCGCCGCTTATTTTCATTACTGTCTTCCGTTTGAAGGCACAAGAATCATCGTCGCTTTCCATTAGTTTGATGCTGCATCGAGGCGAAGGTCTTTCAAATACTTTATTACACATTGAAAAAACATTTTGTTAGACTCATTCAAAGTTAAATAATTTTATTAGAGTTAACTTTTGTTACAAAAATATGCTACTAAAGTAGCAAGGTTTAATCTTAACATTGATCGTCAACAATACTCGTTATACTAGCTCCTAACTTCCTCACTCATCGAAGCTCAAAATAATCGAATGAGAATAGATAAAGCTGAAAGTCAATCGCCGCGATTACCAACTAATGAGTGTCCGTCGAAAACAAACTTATCTTGATGAGACAGTTCTAAAGGCCGGTCCATTAATAATACCATATAAATAATAACATCATTACTTAAGAGCGGGACCACCCAAAATCATCACCTTTGTTGTGTATCCCCGATCGTAAACTAAGGAGATAAGAATGAAAATGATGGGAAATGAGACACGAAAAATTAAGAGAAACCGAACCGCGTGTAATTGTAGGCTTCGCTCCGACGGCAATTTGCATACGGTATGAGGCGCTAATGGTTGTAAAATACGATTTTTTCTGAACACTTTGCGCATAACCGTGTACGTACTATCGCTATTAGCATAGATAACGCGCAGAGATGAATGCGTGCCTTCGTTCTTTCTTTTTTTTTGGTATATTTTTACCTATTATTTTGATATCGACACAGAAAACGCTGGCTCGGTGAATAACAAAGAGTAAGTGATGGCAGAAAGAGTGAATATCCTGAAACATTAGATGTCCATCCATGTTACATCTAATAAACACTTTAAATATAACTAACAATATAATGTTATTCTAATCTAAAATAATTTTAAATTAATAATCTAAAATTAATGAATTACTGTATTGTGTTTTTTATTAAATTTCAATATATTTTACTAACAAAGTTTTAAGAAGTAATGTAACTAACAATCTATGCACAAAATATGTCTGATAATAAATAAATGATTTGATTTGATAGACTTGTCAATTGTTTCTAAACAGCTAGTATTCTGGGTACTCTGCCTGATGAGGATGATCTGGGTCAATTGTTTTTTATGGTTTTTATTCTATGTTAGTTTATATTTAACTTTGTAAAAGTTTGTAAATATTTTTATTTTCAATATTAAATAAATAAATAATTTTTACGCTCACACCAATTATCTAGCCCAAGATAAGCTTCTGTTGAAACTCGTTAAAATGGTTCAACTAGATAACGGATAATTTACAAGAACACAGAAAAAACACACAGACCCGTAATTAATTTCAAAAATTCAAAATTATTTATTCAGTTTATGCTACAATAATAAAATTGAGCACTTATATAAATGTCGCTATGCCATCGGTTAGTAAGTGTAACATGGGGCGGGAGCCTTGTACTGAGAAGAACCGGCAAGAAACTCAGCAAGGGCATTTCCTTTCTCCCTTTCTTTTACAGCGTCAATACACATTGGAAAATGCCCTTCCAATTTGAATTGAAATATGGTGGCAATATATGTTCCTTTGCCTTATAAAGGGTTTAGCTTACTATCTTTCTCTAATACCGAGAGTTCTATGTTCCACAACCTGCATTGAGCCATCGTAGTGAGCTATTGTCTATAATCTGCTCATAGGCTGTTGTTCATATAAGAAGGCCTGTGCCCAGCAGCAGGACGTTTGTAGGCTGATTATAAAATTGTTGTTGCACTTCTGTTATTATTTCTTACTCTTTGCGGCTAAGTAACTGTACTTGAAAAGCGCTACTAAAATATGCATCGAGAGTTTCGGTAGGCGTTCCGACATGTAATGAGCATATTTATCGTGCATTATTTAAAAATAATTTATTGGATGAATTTATATTGTTAAGCCGTATTCACGATGGAACTTTAACCACCTTCAGTAATAAGCCGACAGTCTTTAACCCAATTTTGTTAGCAGGTTTGATATACAGCAAGGATTACCATAGCATTCAGTGTTTCTATTAGACTCATATACTCAAAATTTGGCCATCACTTTAAAATGGATTAAACTACAAATACGTTCAATTATAATTTGATGTACTTATACATAATATTTTTACCTTTATATGGAAACGGGTTACTTTCAAATCAAATATAACATTGATCACAACCACGCCACATTCAAGTAAGGTAATAACTGGAAATTGGAATCCTTAGCGTATCCTTATCCTTGGACTTCTCTAGTATTCATCCTGTACACAGTTAACTAAGTTTTAGAAGTTTACTTGAAAGAAAAGGAGCTGTGATCAATGTTACAGTTAATTCAAAGATTCGATAGTAACTGGAAATTGGAATCCTTAGCGTATCCTTATCCTTGGGCTTCAAAAAAAAATCAAAAATGTTTATTCATATCTACCTTTTTAGCATAAAATACTTGTTCCAGGAGACCTCGCTCTTCCTCGTCGTACAATATAAATAACACAAAAGTAATAAGTACAATACTCGCTTAAATAATAAGTGTTCAACTTAAAACAAAATAAAAAATTTAAAATCAAATATTGTAACCATGGATGATTTGAATACACCTATGTGTGAGCGTGTGTGCGCGCGTATGTGCGTGTGTGTGTGTGATGTGTGGTGTGTGTAGGTGCGTACGTAGGCGAATGTATAGTGTGTGGTTGTGCGTGTGTACGTATTGCGTTATATTGTTTATATATTTTAATTATTACCGTACCTGAAATTTCCTTATTTATTATTTTAATATTTCTTCAATTTCGTAATAATCTTTACTTTTTAGCCAATCTGTAATGAGTACTTTACATAACCTATTGGTTTTTGGGTATATGTCTAATTGTGTATTAAGGTAGTTATATAAATTACATGACCGATTAAATTGTTGGCGCATTGCGAAGATTGTTTTAACGTGTGCACTTTTAATTATTTTCCTTTTCCTTCTTCTATTTTCCAAGTCGGGGTTGTATACAAGGGATTTTTGTAATTTAAGGGTTAGATTCAATATATATAATTTGCGAACTGTCAGTAGATCACTAATAGAGTACAAATCTTGCGTTGGGAAACTGTACGGCTTAAAAGGTATAACTTTTATTAATGATCGTTGTGCCCTCTCTAAGTCCAAAAATTTAGTTTTAGTAGCGCCTCCCCATATAGTAATACAATAAGTAAAAACTGATTGAACTAACGAGATGTACACTTGTTTCAATATATCACCTGTGGCAAGAAGTCTTAGATTTTGTAAAAATTGTATGAATTTCCTTGGTCTAGCCATTAAAAGTTCCATATGTAGATGCCAATATAAACGTTGATCCAACAGTATTCCCAAATACTTTGTGTTTGTAACTTTATTTATTATAGGGCATAAGCAGTATTCATTTTCCAAGTCATTACAAGAATGCATTTTGATACTAATATTGTCCGGCTGAGTCCTGATGTAATTAGTAGAACATACGTAGCTTGTCTTTGACGTATTGAGGGTTAAAAGATGTTGCTTTAACCATTGTGCAATTCTGACTAAAACCAATTGAGTGTTCTTACGGACATCTTCCCAGGTTCTACCATATATCATGACCGCATTGAGTTGACTCCCGCAAAAGGGAGTTAACATATATTAAAAAGTATTCATCTAGTATTCTTCCTGTACACAGTAAACTAAGTTTTAGAAGTTTACTTTAAAGAAAAGGAGCTGTGATCAATGTTACAGTTAATTCAAAAATTCGATAGTAACTGGAAATTGAAATCCTTAGCGTATCCTTATCCTTGGGCTTCTCTAGTATTTATCCTGTACACAGTTAACTAAGTTTTAAAAGTTTACTTCAAGGAAAAGGTGCTGTGATCAATGTGACAGTTAATTCAAAAAATCGATAGTACCTAACTGGAAATTGGAATCCTAAGTGTATCCTTATCCTTGGGCTTCTCTAGTATTCATCGTGTACACAATTAACTAAGTTTTAGAAGTTTACTTCAAGGAAAAGGAGCTGTGATCATGGTTACAGTTAATTCAATAATTCGATAGTAACTAGAAATTGGAATCGTTAGCGTATCCTTATCCTTGAGCTTCTCTAGTATAGTATTCATACTGTACACAGTTAATTAAGTTAAAGTTTTAGAAGATTACTTCAAGGAAAAAGAGCTGTGATGTTATAGTTAATTGAAAAAATCGATAGTAGTGCCTACCGACGAACTGTCGACTTTCATGAAGGAGGACTTTTGGCCTTTTGGTGTCGTGTAACGGCGATTCTGAGGTCGGTTACCAGGCTATTATCTCCGAAGGGTTAGTCAGAGACTAGGCAATGAGGACCGCAAGTACCTGCCATATTAATTCGGTCAAAACTCTATCCCAATTTTTAAATCCTTGTTCTAGACTTACGTCGAAGGCGTGAGGGTATAATTACACGTTAATTAGAGTTGTACGCACCATTGTTTGACTAGAAAGGATTGTGGTTTGCGTTAATTGACGCAAATCGGTCCTAAGCACTCGAAGGCATCACGGTTTGGTGTAGGTAGCGACGACTGCGGTTAGATACAATCGTGAAAGCTAAGCTACATTTCCAAGAGCCGGGTTCGTGATGGGTGATGACAACACATTATTTTTCCAAAAATCTATAATTTACAATATTTATTTTGCGTTTTTTTATTCCGATTTAAATTTACCGCAAAAACGCTTAAGACCGCCATGTTGAGTAAATGACGTCACGCCGTGCCAAACATCCGTTTCGTTCAAGGCTTGTTCTATAGAAATGTCACAACAACAAAATGACATTTGGCACGGCGTGACGTCACGGCTTTTAATTTTCATTTAATAGCATATGACTGAATGCGTATTATTGTCGATTTATAGGGTTCCGTAGCCAAATGGCAAAAAACGGAACCCTTATAGATTCGTCATGTCTGTCTGTCCGTCCGTATGTCACAGCCACTTTTTTCCGAAACTATAAGAACTATACTGTTAAAACTTGGTATGTAGATGTATTCTGTGAACCGCATTAAGATTTTCACACAAAATTAGAAAAAAAACAATAAATTTTGAGGGCTCCCATACTTAGAACTAAAACTCAACATTTTGTTTTTTCATCTATAAGTGGAATGTAAATTTCTTGAGACAATAAATATTCTTTAAACCGATCTAACCCATACGTGTGGGTTATCTATGGATAGGTCTTCAAAAATGATATTAAGGTTTCTAATATCATTTTTGTTTGCGCGAGAGACACTTCCAAAGTGGTAAAAAGTGTGTCCCCCCCCCCCCCCTGTAACTTCGAAAATAAGAGAATGATAAAACTAAAAAAAACATATAATGTACTTACATTATTATGCAAACTTCCACCGAAAATTGGTTTGAACGAGAACTAGTAAGTAGTTTTTTTATAATACGTCATAAATAATAAATTTTAAAAAAACACTATTATTAAAACATCGATCAAAGTTACAACAAACTACAAAAACTTTTATATGGTGTTACTTGCTGCTACGGAACCCTTCATGGGCGAGTCCGACTCGCACTTGGCCGGTTTTTTTCTTTAAAAATATTAATAATCCCACGTTTTTATAGTAAGTAAATATTTTAGATATTTTGTTTCTATATGTCATAATTAGAAACGCCAATTCTCTCGATTTATTCTTAGTGAACACAAGCCTATTATAGCCTATTATAGTGAACACAAGCATATTATAGCAATTATAGTGAACACTAGACAAAATAGAAATTGTATTCATTGGGCACTGATCAGTGCGCGGCCGCGGTGGAAAGGTTAAACTGAGTATAAAAAGGTTAAAGTTATAATTGTGATCTCTCAGACTCGCTAAGGAAACGTCATTGCATTATAGTTTAATGTAAGAGCACAGCTTTAGCACAGGGAAGAGAGTGGTTCGTATCAAAGATGTTCTAGGCAACGATAAGTTTTAGCCGGTTCGTGCTCCAATGTCATAAACGTATCCAAATCTGCCAAAGAGACTGAATTAGATAAGGAGTGTAATAAAAAGATGTATATCAGTAATAAAATCTGAATTGGGGACAATCAGTCTAGATCAACCGTGTTTAGATCAAATCTTATCGAATAATATAATTTTAAATTTCTTACTTTTTTTCTTTTAATTAAATTATCTGAGGTTATTTTTAATAATTTATCATCTTATCTTCTCTAAATATTTTTGTTGTAATTATTATTAACTACGAAAAATAATAAAAACTTTGGAACATTATGGGTTACAAAAAATATTTCAAAGAACATAAAAGACTCTCAGAATTGAACGGCAGGGCCTTTATGAATCCAAATCTAGGAAGCCACCTGCCACCAGCAAGCATTTTCATAGTTTAATAACGTGAAAAAATATTAAATGATAAATGTTACATAACACTTTGACTCTGTTTAGGTACTGACTGTTTTAAGGAGCTCGATAGCGCAGCGGCTAGCGCGTTTGGCTTGCGATCTTGCACGCTAAGCAACTTATGCCGGGTCACTGGATGGGTTAACAAATTAAAAACATCTCGAGCTCCTCCGTGCTTCGGAAGGCACGTTAAGCCGTTGAACCCGGTTGTTGTCGTAAGATGGCAGTCGTTAAAACCCACCAACCCGCGTTGGGCCAGCGTGGTGGGTTATGGTCTAATATCCCCACATGCTGTTGTCCACGTTTATAGTTTATAGGCTGATGATGAAATGTTTAATGATAGACAAGTGATATTCCCTTGACGTCATCGAGTGGTTAGCACGCCGGTTCTGGTGTCGCCATCTCTGAGGTCCCGGGTTCAATTCCCGTTTGTTTTAATTTAGAAATAACTGTTTTTCTAAATAGATTTTAGGTCTGGGTGTGTTTTCTTCGAAGTAAGTTTATCCGTTATCTAACCAATAAAAACAAGCAGAATTAGCTTAATTTGGGTAAGATAATTGGCGTGAGAGTCAAAAAATGAAGTTATTTAGTTATTGCACCGAAATCTCCACTGCCACAGTCCACGTTTCTCCATTTAAAAACTACAAAATAACCTTTTACCAAAAATAACAACTACAAATGTGCACAGCTTGACACGAGACACGCCACGACACGCACAAAGCATTACATTCTATACAATGTGTAAACGTACGTAAACTTTTGGGGTGGATTCTAAGTCAAAAAAATATACTTAACATTGAAATGAAACACTTTTTTACGGATTAACTCGCGTTTAATTTACTATTCACATAGTTTTTTTAATATTATCCGGACGTTTCGAACCCTTTACAGGGTCCGTGGTCACAGGGAGACATAGACCAGGGACCCTGTAAAGGGTTCGAAACGTCAGGATAATATAAAAAACTATGTAAATAGTAAATTAAACGCGAGTTAATCCGTAAAAATGTGTTTCATTTCAATGTGTAGTGCTCGCTTAAACCTCAGAAAACAATAAATATACTTAATAAAAAAGTGGAGTTTACGTAGTACATTGGTTGAGTTCTTTCCGTCAATTTTGGTGTTGGAAGCCGACATATATTATTGTTTTTTTTCTACTGATGTTCGAACTTTTGACTACTTATCTAATTGTTATTTACTTGCGACTAGTTTCACGTTTTTTAGAAACTTTTTTTTAAGTGAATATGATTTCAACTTTTCGTGATATTGTTTTTTTAATACACACACGCAAAAATCGAAAATAACAAAATAAAAAAGCCTGCCATTTCTAAACTATTGAGTTTAGAATTATTTATATAAGTATTATATTTAATTATGTAGGTATATTTGTGTGTAGAATCCACCCCTAACGTTTGTATAGTGCATACCAATACACATTGTATATTAAAGTTATGTAATTATTAAAACCGTATCGCGTAGCGGTAAAAGAATACTAGTACCCCCTCTCTTCCCTTAGGTGTCGTAAAAGGCGACTAACTGACTACTGGTCGTAAAAGGCGACTAACTGACTACTGACTGCACATACATCCATCAGCGTAGAACGGCGACAGGCAGTCGCTTTTGGTGAAAAGTGGCCTATGGAAGAGGACTGTTTTTGCAGTCCTCATTGCCTAGTCTCTGTCGTGAATAACTATGTAACATCAATGTAGACATGATCGTAAGTATATATCATGATCGTGATGTATACTTACGGCTTACTTCAAGATTAGTCCAACCTTGGCAATGGCAATGTTATTTACCTCTATGTGAAACAATCGTTATGAATTATTCATTTTTGTTTTACATAATATTCGTCAAGGTATTCATTTAAATAACAATATTACTTAAACTAGGTATAAGTACTTAGTAGTCACCATGTGGAAGTTTGAACACAACACGTGTAGTCGTGTTTTGAACTGTTTAATAAAAATGATTAAACAAAATTTAATACACTCGAGAGCAAAGAATCCGGGTCACTTATAGAAACCTATAAACTTCGGAAACTAAGAATGCTAGCTTAAGAAGGAAGGCATTTCGGTTTTCCATACAATTTTTCAAGTAGACATTTTTAAAGACCAATAAGCCAATTTTAATGAAACTTTACATGCTAAAGTAAAATACAGGGATCTAAATAGTTTGTTGATAACATTTTTAAAAAAGGTTTATTTGGCTGAGTTATTGCGATTTAAAGTCCACTATAGAAAGTTTTAAATCGCAAAAACTCAGTTAAATAAACGTTTTTTGGAAATGTTTTTAACAAACTATTTAGATCTCTATATTTTACCTCAGCATGCCGAGTTTCAGGAATATTGGCCCACTTATTTTTAAAAAATTCGATTTGGAAATTTGTATGGGAAACCGAAATACGTAAACCCTCTTAATGAAATAAACTGTGTTTAATAGACAATTAAATACTCCTTTGATGAAACTTATAAAATTTATGAAGAACATATAAAGAAAAATAACTGCTGATCTCGCCTTAAAACAAAAGTAGGAAACATGACATTTTTGAACAACATTAATTATGCCGCGTCAACACGTTTGACACTTGCCGCAAACTCCAAACCTCTACAAACGTTTGGATTTATGATTTGTTCGACGGATCGGCTACAAGCGCTTGCAAACCAAGCCAAACGCTTATCCACAGACGGCTTGTTGAGGTTTACGCGGCATTACGATTTTCTAGAATTTTCATTACTTTGTATATGCAATATCCTTCACCTTCCTCGTCGGTTTAGCATGCTGTACACCAAATTCCTTATAAGTAGTCTTCCTTTTTCAAATTTGATTTTTTATGATTTATATCTGAAAGTTATCTTTACAATAACTAAGAAGTTTTAATACCTTCCGCTAGGGAGTATTTAATTGTTTATTAAACACAATTTATTTCATTATTATTATTATTTATAAAATGAGTCTGGATAACCAATCTGACATGCCTTTAAATGTAGGGACGGCAAAGCGCCTGCGAGTCCTCTGGTTTTGCGGGTGTCCATATGGGCGGCGTTGATTACTCTCCATCAGGTGACCCGCCTGTCACCTCTGTCGTTTGCCTCCTTCTTTTATAAAAAAAATATATCCGGAACTCAGGGTTCGACCCCTGGTCGGGCGGTGTTTTCGTATTTCTTGATGCATAGCCCAGATTTGTGATCATCAACGCGCATTGGACCAGCGTGGTGGTTTATGGCCCAATATCCCCACGTGCTATTGTCCACGTGGGAGGCCAGTGTCCAGCAGTGGGACGCTTATGGGCTGATGATGATGATGATAATCCCCGAAGGGTTAGTCAAAGACTAGGTAATGAGGACCGCAGATGCAGTCCTCTGCCATAGTCCACTTTTCACCAAAGCGACTGCATAATGTGCTCAGCGTGACAGGTCTCTCTCCCTCGCCGATCTATGCTGTTAGATGTATGCGCAGTCTGTAGTCCATTAGTCGCCTTTTATGACATCCAAGGGAAGATAGGGGGTTGTAGTATTTTATAGCCGCTACGCGACACGGCAATTAAGCGTGGTGATTAAGGCAATACCTTACCCTTACCTAATTGCCTTGCAGTGGTATAGTATAGAGACTGTACTTAGTTTTTATAAAACTAACGGTTAGCGTTAAGGTGTCATCGTTAGCATTCAAACTGCCCACTGCTGGGCGCTGGCCTTCCCATAAACACCCTTAATTTTTATTCGTCTAAAAAAACTAAGGGTGAGTTCCACCCATGAAACTGAACAACTTTCCCCAAGAAACCTGTGCAAAAATGACAAAAAAGTTTAGCCCTCCCATACAAAACTGTCCGATCACCTGACGACAATTAGTAGATAGAAGGAAGGAGGTCGAATTTTTCTTGGAGAAATTTGTTCGATTTCATTGGTGGAACTGGCCCTTAAACCTCTAGAACCCCAAGCGGTCGCATGAGACCGCTCTCTCCCACTTGACTTTGTACCGTGTTTTCATAGACTTAAGACTACATTAGTACGAACAAGGTCGATTATTTCGATTTTGTGGTACATTTTATGCATCGTGATCGCAAAATATCGCATAGTCTGTGCTCGATTCTGTCATTTTCGACGTTGACAGTTGCGCCAATTTCTGTGTCGCAGTCATAAAATAATAACTAAAGCATATTATTCTGAGGCCGGAGTGAATTAGTCGCTGTGTTTTGTGTCCTATTTTTATTGGATTTATCTAATGTAAGTACAGTTTCTTATTAGAAAATGATTATTGAGAAAATAATGATCGTATTTAGATAATAAGTTGTAAGAAACACATCGTTATTACTACTAGATAAAGCGTGTAAAGTCCCTTAGCATTTTACCGATTTCCGAGTGATTTTTAGAGAAATACTCTAAGACAAATACTGTTGCAACCATCACTTTATTTTGATTACCTGATGGGATAGGAAATATATCAGTTAGTAAGTATATTGTTGTTAAAAGAACGACAAAATATGGTTTAATTTTAGAGTTTTTTTTTTGCAAAAGGTGACAATTGTGACCTCATCCGCAATTTTAAAAAAAATGGCGCATCTGCTGTCATCATATTTGACATTAATTTATTTATTTATTTATTATTTATTTATGTATTGTTAAGTGTTAATTGTTTCTATTCCAAGACTGAGGGGTTAATTTATTTTAGACGAATAAAAATTAAGGGTGTTTACTACAGTACATATTGCCATCATGACCCACCCCTTTTGCTTTCCGAATGTGGGTTTTACGACCGCCATCTTACAACATCTTAACCGTCGTAAAAGGCTACTAACGGACTAAAGACTGCACATACATCCAACAGTATAGAGCGGCGATGGGCTTACCACCTGTCACGCTGAGCACATGTGCGTCGTTGTTTGGTGAAGAGTGGACTATGGCAGAGGACTGCTTTTGCGGTCTTCATTGCCTAGTCTCTGACTAACCCTTTTGGGATAATAGTCGTGATTATATGTATGTATCTTACAACAACAACTGGGACCAACGGCTCTACGCGCCTTCCGAAGATCGAGATGTGAGGGTGTAGATGTAACCCTTGAAATCCGATATTTGTTAGTGTTTGTGTATCTTGAGATGATTAAAAACGTCTTCAACTATTACCTAAACTAAATAAACACATTGTAATGTTATTTCAATGTACTACTTACTAACTACCTACTTACTATAGTAGGTATATAGATGAAATGTTGTATTATATTTGTCGTTCTAATGACTAAATTGTATAAAGTGCATAATTATCGAAGGTTTAACGTCATTTCCTTCAAAACATGATTTGGCGATGATATTTTGTCTACATCTGATAAACAGATAAAGTCAATGATAAATTATCTTTCAGAATTATTTATATATATCAAAACTTAACAAGCTTATGCCCGCGGTTTCGACTCTGTCTCGATCTAACATTTTAATCATGGTCACTACAATTATTTTTATGAAACAATGGGATTTTTACCATGTTTGAGTTGTTGGTTTTGAGTCCCCGATATTTCGGCGCAGTTGCATGCACCATGATCACGGAGTAATTGTACTGTCTCGATCTGTCACAAAAAACTTCCCGATATAGCAAAAAAAAACCGTAATTAGAATCATAAGACTTTAAAAACTTTTGCGTTGCACTGTATTTAAACTCCCGTTGACGTTTCGTCAAGCAGTAAGTAGAATGTACCTAATTATAAAAATTAATAGTGTTTAGTCCCGTTAACATAGTTTTTATGTAACATCATATCTCTGTAAATGCAGAATATGTTCAATTGTATGGGCTGCTTTAATGCTCCAGATTAAGTACCTACCTAGGTATATTTTTTGATTTGCAATAATTATTTTTAAGTTTCTGGTTCTGGAACTTTTTTTAAGGTGTCGTCTAAATTGTGCAAATTGCCGATAGAGATGAAAAAATTATTACAGTTGCAGTGTCAATCGGATTTTTTCTTTTTCTTGAGAGAGATTTACGGTAAAACCAATGATATTATATTTATTGTAACATCATTGGGTAAAACCCTAACAATGGTGGTTTTCTTTCAAAAACAACAAAAATCCGAGTGACACTAGCACTCACTAGATAATTATAAAAATAATTGTGAGTGTTTCGTTTGTAAAATCTTTCTTTGTCTATTTTTGCCTAAGTACCTTATAGTCGAAGGGCAAAGCGCTTGTATAGTGTGTTCAATTTTAGATTTATCAATTTGATTGTAGCGATGACTGACTTCTAATGATGGATGTTTTAGCTAATAACTAACTATAAAGTGGGTTTACAATATGAGAATGTGTTGTTTCCCAAAAATATTATTAAGTTATGTTGTTTTCTGAGGTTTAAGCGAGCACTACACCTTTACAGGGTCCGTGGTCACAGGGAGTCTCCATGTGACCACGGACCCTGTAAAGGGTTCGAAACGTCAGGATAGTATAAAAACTATGTAAATAGTAAATTAAACGCGAGTTAATCCGTAAAAAAGTGTTTCATTTCAAAATTATTATGTTGCTTTTTATTTTGTATTTTAATAAGTTTTCACCGTGTCGCGTAGCGGTGAAACAATCTACCCCCCCCCCCTCTCTTCCTTTGGGTTTCGTAAAAGGCGACTAACGGACTTAAGACTGCACATAAATCCAACAGTTCACCACCTGTCACGTTGAGTACAGGTGCTGTCGCTAAGTATGTGGTAAAAAGAGGACTGTCCACTGCTTTTGCTGTCCTCATTGCCTGGTCTATCACTAACCCTTCGGGGATAATAGTCGTGATTATATTATGTAGTAAGTAGGTATGTATTTATAAAAAAATAAACATAAGATATCATAAAATACTTACCTACTTACATTAATAAACAAACACAATAATTTAAAGTACCTCTCTTGTTTAAGATAACCCACTAATTAACTGCTATATAAATAGTACCTAATCGTATATAATAATATCTGTTGGTTAAATCTCGTTAGTAAAATTGTAATCTACGATATTTATTAGGCGTTTTGATAATAATTTATCGTAAAAGATTTTAATGCATCAGATCATAATGTAGAGCTCATATCATATTAATTAATGAGGACTTACTTGACCCATCCTATATCTTCGATTTATTTTATAGAGCTGTTTGAAGTTTACTGTAATTATTATTATGTTTCCTTTACCTACCTTTAACTTACCCTACCTACTGCTACTACCTTCCTTGTGCTACTGTCCTTGTAGGACGACCAGAGCCCAGCAGTGGGACGTTTATAGGCTGATGACCTATTTATATTTCGGTCTGAGCAGCCTGGTACACTGGCTCACTCAATGAAAAAAAAAAAAAAAAAAAACTTTCCTACACTCACAGCTCATCACCATCATCTAGCCCAAGAGAAGCTTCCTTATGAAACTCATTGAATGGTTACTAGACAACGGATAAACGTACTTAAAATACTTAAATACATACTTATTATACATAGAAAACACCCAGACCCAAAAAAATTTAAAAAACAATAGTTTCTAAATTGACCCGACCGAGGATCAACCCGGGACCTCAGAGATGGCGACACCATGAAAACCGGTGTACAAACCACTCGACCAAGGAGGTCGTCAAAAATACCTTCTACCAACCACTCTCTTTCCTTGGGTGTCGTAAACGATTACGATAATTTATTTTTATTAATAAAGATAGATAAAGAGGCTTGTGTATATTGAAAATATTGAAAATTCCGGGCCCTCGCGGGTGTTGCGCGGTGCGGGGTCCGCGGTAATTCGTAAGCGCTATCCACATTTTTATCAAAAAGTTAATAAAAATGTTTAGTTTTTTGGAAATCAAAATCAGTCAAGAAAACGAAAAGATAAATACCTATGTGTCTACGATTTTATTGGAACTGTTATTGTAAAACACGGTCGTAATGTGCATTTATATGAACTCTTAGAGGTAACTTCAGTTTTTTTTTCTATTAAGCAAAATGTTTGCAATACTGTTTTGGAAACAGTTATCCCCTCACACATACGTTCTGTAATACATATTGAAAATTTGAGTGCAAAATATCTAAAATATTTTTAATAACATCTAATAGAAGACAGCCGATATTTCAGTTTTCACCGCCTTTAGTTGAAACAGTGTTAAAATGATGTAGCAATGTTGACTAAAAAATATAAGCATGAAGCACTGACAAATTTCGACGGGTGAAAGCCAGACCTCGGTAGCCAAGTGGTTAAGGCAGCCGCCCGGAATGCGGAAGGTGCGTGGTTCGATTCCCGCCTGAGGTTGTCGTCTTTTTTCAGTGTTTAAAAAAATTACTTAAATATATTTAAGCGTCAATAAAACGCTAAAATATATAAAAAAAACATTAATCTATAAACTTAGTTTCTTCTTAACAGAATGTTAAACATTTGTAAAAATATTTCTTTCGGATCTCAGGGGTGAAAACTTCTAAGATTTGATGGAGCAATGTTGACTAAAAAACATAAGCTTGAAGCACTGACAAATTTCGACGGGGGAAAACTAGACCTCGGTAGCTAAGTGGTTAAGGTAGCCGCCCGGAATGCGGAAGGTGCGTGGTTCGATTCCCGCGTGAGGTTGGCGTCTATTTTTCAGTGTTTAAAAATTTTACATAAGTATATAAGCGTCAATAAAACGCTAAAATATATAAAAACATTAATCTATAAACGCAATTTCATCTTACCCGAATGTTCAAATATTTGTAAAAATATTTCTTTCGGATCTCAGTGAACACTTCTAAGATTTGATGGACCAATGTTCACTAAAAACATAAACATAAAGCACTGACAAATTTCGACGGGTGAAAACCAGATCTCGGTAGCCAAGTGGTTAAGGCAGCCGCCCGGAATGCGGAAGGTGCGTGATTCGATTCCCGCCTGAGGTAGTCGTCTTTTTTCAGTGTTTAAAAATTTTACTTGAGTATAATTATGCGTCAATAAAACGCTAAAATATATAAAAAACATTAATCTATAAACGCAGTTTCATCTTAACCGAATGTTCAAATATTTGTAAAAATATTTCTTTCGGATCTCAGAGGTGAAAACTTCTAAGATTTGATGAAGCAATGTTGACTAAAAAACATAAGCATGAAGCACTAACAAATTTCGACGGGTGAAAACCAGACCTCGGTAGCCAAGTGGTTAAGGCAGCCGCCCGGAATGCGGAAGGTGCGTGGTTCGATTCCCGCCTGAGGTTGTCGTCTATTTTTCAGTGTTTATAAATTTTACTTAAGTATATTTAAGAGTCAATAAAACGCTAAAATATAGCTATAAGCTATAATAAAGCGGACTGTGCTGTGGCACAGTGTTAAATAAAATGATGCTTGAAGTTGAAAGTTTGAGCATTCGCGATCTTTTGTTTCTATTTATTGGTGCAAACGACAAAAATGCCTACAAATATATTTTGTGAATTGGAAAGTTTTTTGTCCAGAGTTCACAAACCCCAAGTTTTTCTAGTTCAGACAAAGGATAACACATATTTAAATTTGACTCTTCTTAATATTCAGTTTAAATTGATATGCCAAAACTTTAAAAACTGTAATTTTATTTCATTAAATGACATCACTAGTTATAATAATAATTATTTACATATGAACATATGCAAAAAAATATCTTTAGAAATTGACACTGCAAATTACATTGACAGTTACAAACAGAAGTTAAAGGAAATGACCATAAATAGTAAAAATCAGTTTGGGTGCAAACCAACTCACAAAAAAGGAACCATACCATTCTTTTTCAACAAAATGTCCCAAAAAACTTAATTGGCTCCAGGGATAAACTCACCTAATATAAGAAATAAAGAACTTAACTTTGTGCCAAAAAAAGGTACAATTCCCTTTTACTTTCAAAAAACAAATACAAGTAAAAAGTCCTTTCGAGAACACACATAATTTCTATTTACTGCATCAAAACATATGTAGTGTTCTCAGGAAAAAAGATGAACTGGAACTGTTAATTCACAATTACAAGAATACAAATAAAAAAATTTATATCATATGTTTGTCTGAAACTTTTTTGTTATAAGGTTCAGAGTTTAACCTCACTCTCAAAAATTACAAAATAGGTTCATATTGGTCACGTAACTTTGAAAAGAGGGGAGGCACTTGCATCTTAGTTAAAAGAGATTTAAATGTGTCAAAACTGGAACTCGCTGACACATTATCAGAAACATATAATTTTGAATGTTGTGGAATTGTTATAAAAAACCCTAACCTGATAGTTATTTGCATTTATAGAACACCAAATTCAAATTTAAAAAATTTCTTTGACAAGTTCGATTATTTATTACAAAAATTACAAAAAAAAATTCTGAAAAATACTAAAATCATTCTTTGTGGGGATTGGAATGTGGACCTTATGAAAACCAATAATAAAACACAATCACTTATTAGCATATTACAGAATCACAACATGACCATTCATATTAAATCACCTACAAGAAAAAATGCTTGCCTTGATTTAATTGTGAGTAAGGCAAAGGCACTACTGAAAATGTATACCTCTCAGGCCACAACACAAATCAAATACTCTCACTCTATATTAATAACTATAACAATGTTACATACTGGACAGACTTCAAAAGAGACTTCAGTACATTTAATGACATACTACAAGAAACTGACACAAATAAATCTTTCAACCTATTTCATAACATACTAAAATTATTATTTGATCAATGCTTTCCTATTCTAAAAATTAAATGTAATAATAAATGTAAAAATTAAGCTGGATTACAAAGGGTCTAAGAAATAGTTGTAGACGAAAAATACTACTGTATCAGAAATATGTTAAATCAGTTAGATATGGTAAACTAAAAAACAAATAAATATATAAAAACTACTCTAAAATTTTACAAAAATGTATTAATAGTTCAAGAAAGATTTATAGTACAAAAATTATGTTTAAATCTAAAAATAAATGTCGTGCATCTTGTAGGATTGTTAATGAAAATTTAAATAATAAAATGACTCAAAATTAAATCAAATTAATTAAATATAAAAATAATGTAATTGACGACTTATATGACGACAGCTTTCAATGACTTTTTCATAGAAACAAGCGATAATAGTATAACGTGTAGTAATACATCCACAAATAGATTAACTATCAGCAATAGTATTTTTCTTACTCCGACTTCAGTAGAGGAACTCCGACGTATTATACTGAGTCTTAAAAATACAAACTCAGTCGGTTATGATAATATTAATACCGATACTCTAAAATTATGTTCTAACGAAATTGCCATTCCCTTATGCCACATTATTAATTTATCCCTAGAAAATGGAATATTTCCCGAATGGCTAAAATATTCTATTGTGAAACCACATTACAAAAAAGGCGATAAGAACGATATGAATAATTACAGACCAATCACTCTCATTCCAGTATTGGCAAAAATATTTGATAAGATTATGGCCAAAAGAATTCTGTCGTATATTAAAAATAATAAAGT
This sequence comes from Scoparia ambigualis, assembly GCA_963921215.1. Lineage (NCBI taxonomy): Eukaryota > Metazoa > Arthropoda > Insecta > Lepidoptera > Crambidae > Scoparia > Scoparia ambigualis. Next base: position 21,294,060 of record OY992522.1, on the reverse strand, counting down.
TATTACAAAGGAACAATTTGGATTTCAGGAAGGTAAATTAACTACCTTTGCTTGCTTCAACCTAACTAAGGAAGTTACAGAAAATATTAATAATACAATACCTAATCTAGCACTGTTTCTAGATATGTCGAAAGCTTTCGATCACGTAAAGCACAATATATTACTACAGAAAGCTTCCGAATACGGTTTAAGGGGTCGAGCGGCTGACTGGCTAAATAGCTACTTAAAAAATAGTAAACAATGCACAGAGATTACTAGGCTTGAAAATAATGCTAAGATAACAGTCAGATCACATTATAGAGATACGAAAAATGGAGTTCCACAGGGAAGTATATTAGGTCCTATATTATTTTTATTTATATAAATGACCTACCTAAAGTATCATCAAACAAATGCTTTCTCTTTGCTGACGACTGTACTCTATTATTTAAAAATCAAGATATTGACAAATTACAAACTGACATTTTCAATTGGATGAATAACAATAATGTGCAAATTAATATAAATAAAACTAAAGCTATACAATTTCATACTTACAAAGCAAAACAAATTAACATTGACATTAATCATAATAATGAAAAAATTAACGTAGTAGATTCCACTTGTTTTCTTGGAATCACTCTTGACGAACTGCAACTGGAAAAATCATATTGATGGGATATGTAAAAAGATTTACAAATTTGTTTTTGCACTTGGTAGAATTAAGAGAATCGCCTCGGTTGATATTGCGTTACTGGCATATCATGGGTATGTTGCCGCAGTCTTACGCTTTGGCCTAATAATCTGGGGAAATAGCGTTGACATAGAACGAGCATTTAAAGCGCAGAAAAGGTGTGTTAAGGCACTGTGTGGGATTAGAAGTTGGGAATCATGTAAGCTTCTTTTCAAACAACATAAAATTCTTACATTACCATGCATGTATATAGTGGAAATATGTCTTTTCGTAAAACGATATCCCGACTACTTCGTCACACACAGTCAAAGGAATCCAAATGCTCGTGATTCCAGAAAAAATAAATTATGCTTACCTAAAAGCAATCTAACGCTTTTTAATAAAAATGTATTTCGTATGGCAGTTAAGATATACAATAAGTTGCCAGCTGATGTTAGAAATCGCTCTTCTGACAAAAACTCTTTTAAAAATTCCCTATGTCGTTGGCTGCTGGAACGTGGATATTATTCGATTAATGAATTTCTAAATGACAAATTGTAATGTGATATATTTTTATTTATTCTTTAATTTTTAAGATTATTATCAAACTATTAAAAGTATGTATAATTCAAATTGTTATTTATTGACAAATTTTATTAGTTGACATTAAATATTATGGTATTATTTTAATTATTATGATTTGATAATTATTTTCTTTTATAATTAACTTAATCCTATATTGACATTTAATTATTTTTTTCTTTATATAAGCACCATATTGACATGTATAACAATTAATTGAATTAGCAGATCTGACTTTATGCATGAATAATAAATACTCAATGGCGAAATAGAAATTGTAAAGACTAATTGAAACACATTCTTTTTTTTGATCTCATTTGTGTGTTTTAGAGTTTAGAGTCGACATTTATAATTTAAATATTAGCACACCTACGTAAATAAGGTAAAAATATTGTAGATCTATTATTTAACGAGTGTAACATCTTGATTGTACACAATATTATAGCAAATAAATTATTTGATTTGATATATAAAAAACATGAATCAGTGTTGGTTATCTTGGTCTAACACCGATGCAAAAATGTAGCATTGTTGTGTTCCGACATTGAGGTATTATAGACTAGAGACGACACCGCGAAGCAAGTTTTTGTGCATTGATTTGCAGCCGCAAGGTCCACATTGCCTCTAGTCTATACTGCCGTCATAAGGAAAAAGGGCACATCTAAAATTTTTTTTAAATTTGAGTTACATACATATTTGGAATCAGGAGAAAAAGCCTATCTGCTCATATTTTTTGTAAATTTTAGAAGCACGATAAACCAAAAGTACTTAAAGCAAAAAGGGTAACTGAGCCATTTTTCTGTGATAGTACGAAGAAAAAGCACATCTAGCTTACATTACGTCAAAAGGTCACAAATGAATAAAGATTTATAAATAGTAGGTGAAAGCATATTTGACCAACTTCAAATTGTAACGGCCTATGTGGCAAATATGCCCTTTCATTTAAAATTCTACTGAAAGTCTGCACATACATCCAACAGCATAGAGCGGCGTTGGGCTCACCACCTATCACACTGAGCACATGTGCAGTTATAATTTTGAAACGTGGACTATGGCAGTGGACTGCTTCTGCGGTCCTCATTGCCTATATAGTCTCTGACTAACCCTTCTGGGATAATAGTCGTGATTTTATGTATGTATGTTTATGCCCTCCAGGTTCCAGGAAGCTAATTCGCTCGTGCTACGATCGACTTAGAATTGTTTTTAAACCAAAGAATACCTTCATCAATGCTATTGATTAAGAATGATGTTGCCGAATGCAATAAAAATTAATCAACGCCTAATGTGCCGTGAACCAAAACGGGTTTCGGTGCGGATAGAAGGAGCTACTATTTTTTTTTTCGTTGTCTTCTTATAATTATTATTCCAAATCGTGTAAAATTTGCATACAATATAACTAGTTCGGAGTAGTGGCGCCGCGGCTCGCCCACACCTCTTAGGAAGCCGAATTCATACATTGTCATAAATAATATTGTTTCAGTGTGTACATTTAACTGTTCGCTAAGTATTATTTTGTTTGTTTTTTTTTCGTTTTCATGTGTCACACAAAATGTTACAACAAGGTTAAAAGAGCACACGTAATAGCAGATATAATTATACATGCAGAAAATGTATAAGTACGTCTGTCGCCGCGCCCCTCTGTCGGAACGCTTAATCACTGAGGAACTAAACAAACCGCCGCCACTTTGGTGTAGTAGATAAGAAACCAGTCTTAAACCCATGGGTTCGATTCCCAGCGTATATCTTTGTGTACCTGGTTTAGTTGATGGTATGGATGGATGCTAAGTCCGCCTGGCTAAGCTACCACCGGTTTATTTTTACTTTATCTACTTGTTTTGTCTTTTTTGTTTCTCTGTCAGACAGACAAGATTTGTAATGGGTTAGTATAGTAAATGATTGGTAATATTTAAATATTCGTTGAAGTCATTTTGTAAAAGACTGAATATTTTCGCTTCTATAACGCAGCCATTGACAGTGCTGTGTTCTTTCCGAGGCGTTATACCATTTCCATACAACCTGTATATAGACTGAAACATTTTTTGAATAGATTGTCACCTACTGAGTTTAAATAAAAAAAAAATAGTTTCAAAAGTGTCCAGCCATTGTAGACGAACCCTAATCCCAATTTGCATGTTCATTGTCAACTTCTAAGCTCGTAACCCAAACAAAGGTATTCATTTCGCTCATTCGGTGATTTACAGTCTTGACAGAGTTTTATTGGCCCAATATTAATAAATCCGGGTTTTGATTGCATATTAATTTAAATTCTTTCCAATAAACTACCTAATAGAATTTTACGATATGTTTATTAATAGTTATGCAATAAAAATTAAATGTTTTCACTTAATATTAAGTATAATGTCTAGAAAAACGGTAAACCAGAGATAACATTTATGATGATACACAAGATTATACATAATAATATCCGGTTGGTGTTTATGGTCAGATCTCACCATGCTGGTATGCCCAGCAAAGCAGTACAACGTTTATGACACTCGTTTACCACAACAACCAGGGACCAACGACCAGAGATAAGATTTACATCCCCTACCGTCACCAAATTTCGGCCACAGCCGCCTCCTTCTGCCGCCACGCCTACGACAGATCATCCCCCTTACTCTTGAAACCGATCCCGATCGATCTAACTTGGTATTGTGAAGTTTGGTACTCCTAAGTTACGACACTAGGGCTAATTTGGATTGATATTGCGCGGATATTGAATAAAAATAAATTAAAGTTATAAAACAAGCTTTCATATAAATGCGCTAAAAAGAAAAAAATTAACTTTTACTATCAACTTACAACGTCGTTACATAATTTATATGATTTAAAAGGTTGTCGCGAGATTATGTAAGTACTCGTATTTAACTATACTTACTTCGATTGAAAATTTTAATCAATCACATCAAGTTATTTAATTTACTTTTTTATTTACACAAGTAAATCTCGCGGCAACCTTTTATATCATATAAATTGTATAACGACGTTATAAGTTGATAGTAAAAGTTTTTTTTCTATTTAGCGCATTTAAATAAAAGTTTGATTTTTAAAAAGTTTTTTTTTTTTAATTTATTTTTTACTTTTTAGTATTGGATTTAGACTGCAACACTTTATTTTTCGTGTTATTCTCAGCAAGCCCTTTCATTTGATAGGTAACCTATCATATATTCGAAACTTTCCTGTACGAATTTCAATTGTTCGAAAACGGTATGACGAAGTTTTAAATACCAGATCGTTGCTTTTACATAATTTTGTTAATCCATAAACTTACCATACATACGTTTCATTTTCCAGAAAAACTATAAGCTGATTATCAAAACTACTTTTTTTCTTTTGGAAGATGTTTTGTTTACAATAAATTTCATATCTAGAAGTATTAAAATTCGAAGTAACTTTTCCGCTAAAATATGATACCTACTCATACCCAGTTTTTTTTTGTTTTTCATATATTCATATAATTAGGTGAATAATCTTAAATGTCTTAAAAAGTTAATACTTTATGTTTCCGGTAAGATTGTGTTTCAAAAGTCAGTGACAGAAACGAATCGCGGCAAAACCGACTCCACGTAGTCTTGTCTGCCCTACGCTAGAGTGTAATTCAAGCCCTGTGTAGGCGCGGAGGGGCGAGGCGGCCCGTGAGCAAGCCAAAGCTGCGGTGGTGAGCGTAAGCCATCTGCGGCGATAAGCTCGCGTGGGACCGCCGGAGCCTCGCAGCGCCGGAGCCGTGACAGAAACCATGCCTGCTGCATGCTTGGTTGCATGCTGCATGCTTGCTGCATACTTGCTGCATGCTTGGTTGCTTGCTGCTTGCTTGTTTGCATGCTGCATGCTTGCTTGCATGCTGCATGCTTGCATGCATGCCGCAGCTTGCTTGCTTACATGCTGCGTGCTTGTTTCCATGCTGCGTGCTTGTTTGCGTGGTTCATGCTTGCTTCCATGCTGCATGCTTGTTTGCATGCTTAAACGTTACTACGATTACAAGTTGTTCGACGATATTATGGATGTCAATTATTTGAAATGTTGTATTTTAATAATATTGGAAACGTGTTTCTGGAAAATGAATCGTCTTGCATTAATAGCTTCGGCCAAACGTTGAGTGGGATTTCAAAATCGATAATCGGCATTTCAAAACTTTGTAAATTGTGTTTTCGGTAAAAAGAAAATTATGGAAAACAAAAAATTACAAAACGTTTTCGGCCAAATAAAATTCGTACAGGCAAATTTCGAATTTATGATAGGTAACCCATTTGATACCCATATTGTAGAAGTGCATTAAAAATACTCCCGACTCCATCATCAGAACCTTGGACATCATCTAGCACTAAAGTGCTCGAAAAAACCAATCCAAACGAACCCAAACTCGATGCGATTCCTCCGTTTCCTTTAGGAGTTCCTATGGCCACCTCCAGACTCCATCATCAGACCAGCTCAATGGTATCATAACATTGCATTGTCATCGTATTTACATAAGTATACCAAATTTCAGCTCAATTAATTTAGGAGAACTGGTCTTAAATTCATTTGCAAGATTTGTCCCACACTAACTAACACGCAAAGGAAGTCAAATAAAAGCTTGTAAAAATACAAAACTCAATGCCATTTAGTTCACCCAATGTGAATCCAAATTAGCGCTGGTGTCGTAACTCAAAAGTACAAAATTTCACAATACCAAACTCGATCGATCGGAATAGGTTTCAAGAGTAAGGGGGCAGGTCTACCTGTATAGTCTCCTCGAGAGTCCTCTACGACGCACTAACGCCCCTAGTTTTAATCACCAGATTTCACCTCAGTAGCGTCCTTCCAGAATTTCTCAAAAGCCACAAGAAAAGTGCGTCCTATACCCTAGAATGAGCCACTCCTTGAAACATATAATAATTGGCTTCCACAAGTAGGTGAATTTATTATTATACTTACTGAACACTGTGGGTTGTAATTAGCGGGGCTATTACGTTACGCGGTAATTTACGAGCGGTAATGGCCGCTTATTACACGGCCACGGCCGGTCCCAGCGGTGGGGGTGGGAAGGTATCGTCGCATCCGTTTTAACGCGTTTGGCGTAAAAATAGAGCTTTGGAGACGAGCTCTTTGGCTTTTTAAGGTATTTTACATACATACACACATATACATACATAATATAATCACGACTATTATCCCCGAAGGGTTAGTCAGAGACTAGGCAATGAGGACAGCAAAAGTAGGCCTCTACCACAGTTCATTTTTTATCAAATAGCGACAGTACATGTGCTTGCTTAGCGTGACAGGTGGTGAGCCCATCGCCCCTCTATGCTGTTGGATATATGTGCAGTATTTAGTCCGTTAGTCGCCTTTTACGACACCCAAGGGAAGAGAGGGGGTGGTATTATTCTTATACCTACTAATGGTACCGGTATCGGTACCCTATCCTAAACTGGCGAGCATGGAGGAAGAATATAAGGAGATGTGTCAGGAGATGGAAATGGAAATGGCGACCATGCCTCTTATTCGGCTCCCTCGGGGTTCCCGCTCTCGAACCGACTCGAACCCCCAGACAATCTGGGAGGGATCGGAGACTCGCTTGCGGCAAGATGCCATCCCCCGCCAGAAACCCTCTGGGAAATTTCGGTCTCAAGCTTGAGGATCTGTAATTTTCTCGTCGCCCTTAAACAAGTACGGTTAAGCTGTAAAGGTCATCGCGACCGACAGCAAGCACACTCCAAAGAAATGGAAATGAAAAGCTGTGCTGTGATCTCTGCAGCACCCCTTTAGGAAACGGCCATGATGTATTTTATTTGTTTTGGTACAGTATAGGTACTTGTAGTAATCTTGTCGCGTAGCATTGAAAGAATACTACCACCCTCTCCTCCCTTGGGTATAGTAAAAGGCGACTAACCGACTAAAGACTGCACATACATCTAACAGCGTAGAGCGACGATGGGCTCGCCACCTGTCACGCTGAGCACATATGGATTCGCTATTTGGTGAAAAGTGGACTATGGTAGAGGACTGCTTTTGCTGTCCTCATTGCATAGTCTCTGACCAATCCTTTGGTGATTACTATGTATCTTCAGAGAGTAATCTTAAGATAGACTGTAGTTTAGTATAAGTTTGTAGTGATTTACATGTTTGTTTATGTACGTTTATTTTCCATTTTGTTTCATACAATGACATATACCTAGTTTTAATAGTATTTGCAGTTTCGTATGGAACAGTTTTTTCTTCAGAAATTCAGAAATGCTCCTGTACAATCATTGTGCTAATAGTTTCTTCTTTGCATTGCACCTAATAGGATAACCCTGTTGTAGGATATACGTTTAACTAAATATCCTGTATGAACAAAAACTATACTTTCCTAGTGGAGTGTGGTTTCTTTTTCGGTATTATCGTCATCATGTGAGATGAAGGATCATTCCGAACGCATTTTTATATAAATGTAAGGGCTTATCCAGCAAGGAGGAGCTCGATGGCGCAGCGACTAGCGCGTTCGGCTTTCGATTTTGCCCGCTAAGCAATATTGGTGGCTAGATGGGTGACCAAATAAAAAGAAACATCTCGAGCTCCTCCTTGTTTCAGAAGGCACGTTAAGCCGTTGTTGCTCCCGGTTGTTGTGGTAAGATGACAGTCGTTAAAACCGTGGGTTTTAACGACTGTCATCTTACCACAACAGTCCACTTGGGAGGCCTGTGCCCAGCAGTGGGACGTTTATAAGCTGACGATGAAGGGCTAATCTTAACTTACTAACATAGCATAAGTCTTTCTAGCAATATATGGATCATTGGTCTAAAATAAAAGCATATTATTATTATTATCCGTAAAAAAATGTTCTTTAAGGTCGTTCGTTCAAAAAATACTTATTTTAACGCCCCCTTAAATAACATTATCCTCGTTAACTGTACTGTGGTATTAACCGTGAGCGAATTACGTACAGCATACGGACGTGTTAAAAGTCAGTAGTAGTTAGTGATTTCATAAACGCAAAAATAGAACCTCAGTATCTTCGATACAACTAAGTATAGAGCATATCGCATATACTTCCGTTCGTGAGAATAAAAGCATCGTTTACATAATAAATCGACTAGGATACGCAACAAGCCCCTGTTATTAGGACTTAGTACCCACTATTTCCAGTGACACAGTATAACCAATGTAGTAAGTCATCCCATAGAACTATGGAACACGCTGTTGCTTACACAATACACACATAGACAAAATTAAATGTAACAAAGCTTCATCGAAAAAGGGTCATAATCACTGGGAGCAACTATTATTACAACTGTCAAAATATGTGAAATGTTCTGAGAAATGTCAAAAATGTTCTCTTAGGTGTTGCTCTCTTATCCTCGTCGCAGAGAAGATAGATAGATAGATAAACACTTTATTATACATACACAAGGAACAGTTACACAAAAGAGAAGTGATGGTTCTAGGTTTTTCTAGGAAAGGTCCACATAACTTCGGGTTTCCCCCTGGCGCTGTTTGCGTAAGACAGCATTTCATTCAATTTAAAAAAGATTTTGATCTCTTGTTAAGATAAGATTGTTAAGATACTTTTGTACAATGTGTTTGCGACGGCTAAGAAGCATAAAAATCGAATTATTTTTTTATTATTTTTTTACGGGTAACTGGTAAGCGCTTGGCCTTCATCTCACCTAATGGTAAGTGACGATAAGGCCGAAGGTGGAAGCGCGCTTCACCCGGAATCCTCAACCACTGAGGAACTGGCTATCTTATCTCTAATTGTCGGAACACAACTATGCTATAAACATCGTTGTTATGGCGACAGACTTAGATAAGATGGTGGTAGCTAGCCAGGCGGACTTGACAGCCCTACCACCAACCAAACCGAGCACACGAAGATGTACCCCCCGCTGGGAATCGAACCCGGGACCTCTGGGTCTGAAACCGGTGGCTTAGCCACTAGACCACGGAGGCGGTTAAAATTTGTGTTCATAGGATAGGACCTACTATTACCTACTATTTTGGTTATGCTGTGTCAGCGCCTTTCATTGGTCGGGTCCTCGTGTGAAATCGCGATGTATCACGCATGTAATAAAAGGGTATCACCCATGACATTCAAATTGATATCCATTTAAACAGTTAACCATTTAACAGTCAGCGTGTGTCTGCAATTACAGGATATTTTAGTGGTGTTATTTATTAGCCTCTTTTGCCATATTGCGCGTTATTCGTAAAAGGACCGACGAAATTAGGGAACTGAATGAATTGTGATAGCTCAGAGACGTTTTGTGGAATGATTGCTGCTACGAAAGTGGAAGGAGACATAGATTTACTACAAAATACTGATTTTTCTTTTTGGTTTTTTATCGGTAAATAGATTTTGCTTTCATAACCATATAACATGGATGCATATCCAGACAACCATGTTATATTTGGTAATAAAACAATATTAGTATTTTTCAAGTAAAACATATCTTAAAATTGGATGTAAGCGTATGTTTTCTTTTTATTAATAGCTAGACACTTACAGAGAAACTATATACCTAATTACCTAAGTGTAACATTTATTTTTAAATAAATTTTTTACGGAATATCATTGGATTAGTACCTAGTTAACACCAGCATTATTCAATTTTAATAGTACCCAATTTAAATTTTATAATACTAGGTTCAATTTTAACATTCATTTAACAATTAGGTTAATTTCACATTTATCATCAGAATCAAGAGTTATGGTCCCAGATTACTGCCCTGAGTGACACTAGATCTAGTAGGGTAGGGTTGAGCCTAGTGCCAGTTGCAGTCGACGAACTGACGACGGTCCTGCAAATAACTGGCAAACAACGACAACGTGTGAGGGGTGCAGCCAGCCACGCCAGCTTACAAAGAAGGACATCATTGTCGAATGTATCGAAAGCCTAAAAGCCGTAAAAGGGACGCTTATTATTAATTTCATATTTCTATACGGGTCATAATAAAATATTTTGTATACCCTTCTGTGGTTTAAATTACAGACATCGCTCAGGTTTTTTTCGTCTTGTGATAAGCGGTTACATCAGAGAAGCCTACTATGCCCACATTGCTGAGCCTTAAAACCTCGAAATTGTTTTCAAACGATTTGAGATTTTTATTAAAATAACATAGCATAACTATTTATTTGACGTCAACGATAAACAGTTATTTACACCAGCAGGCAAGCTCAAAGGAGCATCAGGCACCTCACCTAGTAATTTACTGGCTCATAAGTTTTGCGGCTTATCCATATTATCTCTATACGATCGTCTAAGCAATTGTTCGTCGTTTTCCGTCTGAGTATAACTTAAGTTAGAGTAACTGAGTTATAGGAGTGAAGTGAAAACATTTTTTTGGTATAACATTGAAATAACTAACGACAGAAAATGTGTTTTAAGACTATTTGGTGGGTGCGAAAGTTTGTTTTAAGTCCGCCTAGCTGCCTACCACCGTCTTCAGATAAGATCATAGACCACGATAAAATGAAGACATAGCGCTATCGAGTACCTATAGTTAAAGTACAAAAATAAAAAGAAATTTTTAAGTATTCTTATCAAAGAATATTTCAGTGAGCAATTAAAACCTTAATTTTTTTGATAAAAGAAAAAAATGAAAAATTGTTTATTAAATTATAAAATCTACATAAAAAAGTTTATTTATAACAATTATAAAAAAACGCTTTCCTTACTAAAAAGATTTGCCGAAACCAGGGATCGAACCAGGGACCTTTAGATCTTCAGTCTAACGCTCTCCCAACTGAGCTATTTCGGCCGATGTAGATATGGTCGAAATTAACAATAGCAAAGTGCACTGTATTATTTTAAATTTTTATTACGTCACCTTGAATCGAGGACAATACAAAAATCAAAATATTGCAATAAATGGACGTTCTCGCGGTCTAAACTTCTTCAGCAAATTAAAAAATATCTTGAAATTCTTCAAACAAATATCAAGAACTACTTATTTTATTTTGAACATTTCGCTAAAAAATAGTATTCCGTAATTAATACTTAATAATACTTAAATAACAATAACTAATTCTCCCAGAACCAGAATAAGTAGGTGTAAATAGGTTAGGTATAAGCAGTATGCCTAACCTATTTACAACCACTTTATCTAAGCACCCTATTAAAGTAATTACTGATTTTCATCAGCTATCAATAGGCAATAAAGGTCTAATAATTGACCTATTATTGATGTTATTTACGCCCTGTTATTAGGAAGGAAGGCCTATCGAATCTAGAGATACCGCGAACAAAGTGCGTATTGCTTACGTTTCAGATAACGAAAACTAGAATGTGTGTGGCATTTAAGCAGCGCCTCGTGGTGAAAAACGAGGTGGGTAGCAATTTTCATAGATTAAAAAAACAGCATTTCCGAGCCAACGAAGTTTTGGATGCGCTTAGGCCCGGTTTCCACCAAAGCCGAGAGAATTTTTTTTCCACCGAAGCAAAGCGGAGAGGAGATGTGGAAATAACGAAATCTGATTGGATATTCAAAACACATCTCTCGTCTCCTCTCCTCTCCGCTTTGGTGGAAACCGGGCCTAATGTTATGTGTATTGTGCTAATGTGGTTATACCAAAGAAAATATACACGTTATATGATGAGATGGATCTGGCAACTCACTACGTTTCTCACGACGTTGTTGGATGAATTTGCGTTCTCAAGTCCTTTAGTCACCTTTAACGACACCCAAAAGAAGAGATAGTAGTATGTATTCTTCAAAAATAACAAGCCACCACACAGCTTCTTTAAATACCGCTTCTAACTTAACAATAGAGTAAAGCAGGCGTGTGGTAGAGATTCATCTACCGGTTCAAAATAAAACCCTGGTCACTACCCCTGCGATCAATTTAGGATAAAAAGCGCCGCAGGTAGCCCCACTAATTGACTATTAAACACGTATGCGCACAAAAAGGCATAAAAGTTTAAAAACAATGAATTTCACGAAAGTTGATAACTCAATTTTGACCGGCTGTTGTGTCGAACAGTGGAGACCGTAGAGTCGAAGCACATAATAACATTCATATAATCACGACTATTATCCCTGACGGGTTAGTCAGAGACTGTGCAATGAGGACCGCAAAAGCAGTTCTCCTCCATAGTCCACTTTTCACCAAATAGCGACTGCACATGTGCGTAGCGTGACAGGTGGTGAGCCCATCGCCTCTCTGAGCCTATAGATGTATGTGCAGTCTTTAGTAATTATATAATATAGTAATAATATTATATAATAATTAATCTTAATATTTTTTTGTTAAAACCTGTAATCCAAAATAGAAAACAGTAGTAATGTTCTGTGATAAAATGTTATTAAGTATAAAATGAACAATGAATTAAAAAAACATTTTTATTAGTACAATTATTTGACGTATTTTAACCAATTATTCCTTAGCAAAAGTTGTTTAGTTGTTGTATAACAAAATGGTTGCCAGTGACAGCAAGGTAAAAATAAAATCACAATTATTAAAAAAATGCCGTACCATAGTTAGCGCACAGATTTTCCTGTGCCAAATTGGCGGTGTCCTTTGTGAAGATGCAAGTTGAATATTAATAGTGACACGTGTAATATCGTTAATATCAAAGCGCATTCCCGGTTGAATCACTTACAAATCATTTTAATTAAGCTTCCTTTTACGCCTCCGGCTCTCTCCGAGTAGCTTTTAGTGAGAAATTGCTTTTATTTTAAATTGGATGATTTTTGACGGTAAACTTGATTGATGAAGTAGGTACCATAAAAATGACATCTTAAAAAAAACCAACCTAATCTAGTTTTAAAACTAGGGTGGTCTTTATAGAATGGCTGATGATTTGTCCAAGTTTATGGGATGAAAATAATTTAATACATGACTTAGTCATTGAGCTGTGTAGAATAGTACTAACCAATCTCTTCCCTTGTGTCTTAAAGGCGACTAAAGAATGCATACATTCAACAGCACAGCACAGAGCGGTGGTGGGCTCACCACCTGTCACGCTGAGAACATGTGCAGTTGTAGTGTTGTGTTGTGTGTGGTGAAACGTGGACAGTGGGCTGCTCTTGCGGTTCTCATTTTCTGGTCTCGGACTAACCCTTGCTGTGGGATAACACTCGTAAAAAAACCTTTAGTAGTACTACCGAATCATGCGAGTCTTTTTTTGAAAATAATTTTTTTTTGTTCTCAACTAATAAAAAAAATAATCATCAACTCGATAGCGTGAGAATATTTCTTAGTGCGGGAGCTTCTTTTACTTTAAACATTGATTTCGTGCGGCAGGCAGTACCCAAATACGTCACATCTCGTAAGAGAAGCTATTATTTCTCACGCTTTTTAGTTGATGATTATTTTTTTGATTACAAAAATATTTTTATTTTCAAAAAATCATTCGCATGATTCGATAGTACTACTAAAGGTAAATCGTTCTGCCGCGGGTAAACAACCACTAAAATGTCTCGGTGTATATGTATGGTACATGTCTCGTGATACTGAAGTGCCTCAGAACAGCCCCATTACTCTTGAAACTGATCCCGATCGATCGATATTGGTAGGCCTTGTAAAGTTTCGTACTCCTAAGTTACGACACCAGCGCTAATTTGGAATCATATTGCGCGGATATCGAGTGAGTTAAATACAAAACTCAATGCCATTTTGAAATGAAACACTTTTTTACGGATTAACTCGCGTTTAATTTACTATTTACATAGTTTTTTATATTATCCTGACGTTTCGAACCCTGTGACCACGGACCCTGTAAAGGGTTCGAAACGTCAGGATAATATAAAAAAACTATGTAAATAGTTAATTAAACGCGAGTTAATCCGTAAAAAAGTGTTTCATTTCAATGTGTAGTGCTTGCTTAAACCTTAGAAAATCGATGCCATTTAATTCACCCAATAAGAATCGAAATTAGCATTGGTGTCGTAACTCAAAAGTACGAAATTTCACAATACTTACTAATCTCGATCGATCGGAATCCGTTTCAAGAGTAATGGAGCAGGATTAATGTTTTTCCAGCAGTGGTGACATGGTAGATAACTACGGGCCTTTAAGATGCTTAAGATGGCTTAATATCGTGACCTTGTGGTGGAACGAGCAATGAACAAGGATTAAGGAGATCCATAGAAGAGCTAAGGTACCTACTTATCCGAAACCGACAATAGTACCCCACAATTAGTATTATGAATTATAGCCAGACGGCTATAATTCATAATACTAATTAAACTAACGTGATTACGACAGTTTAAATAGTGATATAATACCGGTTACTACGAGTATAGGAGCTAGACATATTTAACCCAAGTATTTATCTAAATTAAAGTGACAAAGTGAGCCCTACGCTCACCATATCATTTTTTGTATTGCCAGTTGCTAATCAACAAGGTCCCTAATGACTGTCAATAAATCTGTAGTTTAACATTAATAGCAGGGGCGGCACCCCTTAAAAGGGGTATAATTGGGTTATTTAAGGGTGCAAGTCATTGTGGACGGTTAAAGGGAAGCTTTGATGTTTTGTTCGTTGAAGATACGGTATCTTTAAAGAATAAGGGACCTATTGTGATACCGAGTATTGATCTGAAGCTGTGGGATGTGATACGAACGTTTTAATTGTTAATACAGAGAGTTTTGGGTACCAGTGATGTTTTTATTACTTTAGGTTAAGGTTTTCAAAAGAGTAGTTATAGATACAATGACTTATTTATTTATTGAACAACCAACAAGGTTTTACACTGTCATAATCAGATGATTGAGTACATATTACATACTCACATATTTTTGCAACATATGGCAAACCTATACAGGAACCACATTTTAGTACTAGATAAATAAAATCGATAGTCGATAGCTAATAAAGTATTAATTTGGTGCTAAGTATACTTTTGTGGTAGGTTATATTTTATCTTTTCAATAGTCGTATTTTCGTAGTAGTCGTAGTTCGTAGCGGATTCGGAATTTTTAGATAGGTATCATTGATTTTATATAGAAAAAAAATCTTATTCTGAACCAAAAAACTTCGAAAATGAAATTCTCCTATCTACGATAATATTAATAAGCAAAATTTATACTTAAGTACCAGAATAATTTTTACTTTATAGGGAATAAAAATTTTATAATGAATTTATTATCCTATTTCGATAAAAACGATAAATACAACTGCAAAATTACTACAAAATTCGAAAATGGGCATTTTACGCAACAATCACAGTCGAGATGTAGGTAACGCCTCTTAAAAGTTGAACAACATTATCTACTTACATAACTCAAAAATAGTTTAGACAAAATACAATGATTTATCAGACTTACTTTACAATAGTGCACACTATTATTAATTTACCGTTCCGTATGATACTTAATGTACAAGGTGACCACACACGTCACTCAAAACGAAGGTCCACGTGTCATCTTATCACCTCGTGGTATTGAGATGTTTATTTGTTTAATACAAAACAAAATAAACGCACTGATCATGCTTCCTTAATTAATTTAATATAATATATGTCTTAACTTTCAACATCTAATAAAAAGGAAATAGGAGATTGCATAATGTCAGGTTTACCTTGCGTAAACGTATCTGAACTTTCGCTCTACATAAACATGTTTAAGTATTTATTTTGATTTTATTGTATTAAAAAAAACCAGTTTAGGTATTCAGGTGAGCCTGTACGTTTCTGAACATTTTATGTTGGTTTTGTCAAAGCTTCTTTCGATTGACTCCAAGTTTTTCACGGTTAAACATCAATACTTATTATCAGTTAGAAAGATGGCGGTTTAGAAACCGTGTAATAAAAACAATGAGGAGCCAATTTCGATGATAAAATTCGCAATTGAATTTAATATTTATGTACAAGTAGTGTGTGTCATTCATACAACACTGTTAGAAAAAAATTTCAGCAGACCATGGAAGCTAAACGTTTAAAGGGATACATAGCCAAATGTGTAAGTCGCAAAATGTGCAGGCTGTTATACTCTTTAATCGTCTTTTACAGGAAGCCTCAAAGCTGGCCTTAACCCCGGCGGCCGCGCACGCGTGATGGAATTCGTAACAATACTCCGGCGAATGAGGTTTTGTTGCTCAAACGCATTGAGGTAGAACTTGAGAGGACAATGTGAATTAAGTTTTTGCGTGCTGAGTTGCGGCTTGCGGCCTATGGGCAGCAAACGCACTGCCATCGCTTGAAAGTAACAGAGGCGTTTTTAGCTCATTAGCTCTCTAAGCTCGCAACTCAGTTTACTCAGTGCGCAAAAACTTGCTTCAATGTGCGTCTCTAGTTATATCTTCAAGGCTCGAACGCCTTAGCTTGTCAACTGCAAACCTTTACTGAACTGGATTCCTACTACATCGGTAAGTTAGTTCATTTTAAGAGCCCTATTACATCTCGACTGTGATTTTTGCGTAAAATGGCCAATTTTGGCGTTCTTGATCTCAGAAACTAAAATACATTAAGTAACAATTTTGACTTATTGAATAGTGTAGAATAGCTATTGGCATAGTTTGTAAGGCCTCGCTTTTTGTAAATTTAATTAAACCCAAAATTGCAGAGATTTTCATAAAATGCGTGAAGGGACTTTTTTGAGCTCCTAGATGGTACAATAATAGCACATTATAGCGTGGTAATAGGGGTACAGTACAGTAACAGTAAGTAGGTAATAGAGTAACTGTACTAAACAAATGAAATAAAAAAAAAATAATGTTATCTCTTATATAGTCATAGCTAGGTGTTCGTAGCAGCCTCGGAATATTTAGATACTTAACTTACCATTCATTTTATACAGAAAAAAAATCTTATTCTAAACCAAAAAACTTCGGAAATCGCTTTAAGTTAACTGTGAATTTCTCCTATCTACGATAATATTATTGAGCAAAATTTATACCAGGAATAATTGTTACTTCATGAGGAATAAATTTTTTATAATGAATTTATTATCCTATTTCGACAATAAGATAAATACAACTGCAAAATCACTACAAAATGCGAAAATAGGCATTTTACGCAAAAATTACAGTCGAGAAGTAATAGGCTTCTTATCTGAAGTTAGGAGAATTGAGTTTTGACAATTTACTACTTATCTTCTAGGTAGGTACCTACCTTCTTCAAGCTTTCGAGTTAGGTTTTAAACATTTTTTTTAACAGGAGCAGGACTTGAAAAATACCGTGTTATGATTTTATACGGACATCTTAATAATTAAATAAATTAAGTAAGTATAATAAATAATAAGTACCTAATATTTATTAACTACTTACATAAAACGTAGGTACCTACCACGGAGAAGTGGTACCTACCTACTATGCACTGATCGATACGAATTTGATAAAATAGAAAAATTAAAATCTATAAAGGGCTTTTATGATTTAATCTAAGTACCTACTTATTTTAAGTACACTTTATATGCAAATAATTATACATTGTATTTTTTTGATTAAGAAGCTTACATATTTAAATCGTAGACATTATTTTATCCTCAATTTTCTTATGTAGGTACATACCTACCTACCTGTCGATACATTTAGGTAAGTATGTACTTACCTACTTACCTAACTATATTGTAAAAAATGGACACCTGGTTGTTTATTTTTAGTCTATATTTTTGTTAAATGTATTAGATAAAATATTGAACAATTTCTACGAAACTTTTCCTAATATATTTCCAGAAATTCTTGGAGAGATGCTAGAAAGTTGGTTTAGCGCCATCTACTGCGGCATACCAGAACTTGTGACTCAAATGATGCATTATGCTTAAATTTAGCGTGCTTTACCGTTTAGCTATTTGAGTGATAAAGTCTCAATGGTTATCGTTAGATGGCGCTGTACAAATTAAATTCAGCGCCATCTCTTGAAAGTTTTTAATACTACGTCGTCATTTATGACTGAAATACTTTTGATAACTTGTACGTTTTAGTACTGAACTGATGTATAGATGTCGTTTTTAAGATAATAAATTTATATTATAAAAAGCTCTAATAATGATATATTTTTATCACATGCAAAATAGCAATTGAACTCATTATTTAGAAAAAAGAAATAAAGGAAACTTCTTCATTTCAGTAAAATTTTGGTTATGGATGTTCACATTTGATATTTTATGATAGGTACACATAAATTAAATTTTATTTATTCTATTAGAAACACTCTAATGACCTATTGAATTTCACGTGGGTGGGCAAAGGCTCGGTCGTCATCTAAACGAGTTTTGTGTCGATTATCCTAGCAAATTCGTATTTGTAATAACTTTCCTTCATTTTAACTATGGCGATAAATAGACAACTGGTGGAACAATCCTCTTTATGTAGTCAATAAAAAAAATACAACAGTGCAATAAAAACAAAAAGGTTTGTTTAACAAAAAAAGTTTGCCCCGGGTGAGGATCGAACTCACGACCTTAAGATTATGAGACTTACGCGCTGCCTACTGCGCTACCGAGGCCTTGCGCAACATGGCAAATTAACGATACACTTTAACAGAACCTTTTAACCAAAACCATGATAGTCACCGATACAGAACTTTTTGATCATTGTAAGGAAAACTGTCGTCTTCATTATGAGATTTCCCATTGTGTAGGCATCTGGGTTTTGAATATTAGGTACCTACTACAGATAGCTGTGCCACATGAGTAACTACTATTTATTCATGTGGCTGTGCCGTACCTGTAGTTAGATACAGGGTGTTTTATGGAACTTTAGCGGGTAGGTACAAAGGTATTGTTCTCTTCTAGACCTAAGTAGGTAGATTGAATCCACAAAACTGTGGTTTTATACCATTCAAGCAAAAACACTGTAACTCGACTTACAGTCTTTTGGCAGTACTACCGTACCACATAACTATGTCATAAGTTAGGCATTATCAAAATTAAATGTTATCGCACGTTTTCCAATAATTGAAAGAGACGCAACATTTTAAACTCACGTTAACCATGGAACTTAGGTATAATTTCCTTGCGTTTAACAAATACTGTTTAATGCACAGAGCTGATTTTTTATTTATTTGCCATTACTTACCGCTATTTATGTACGAGTACCTATCAAATAAATCACCACACGCCCACCCATCTCATGACATTGCGAAAGTTACTTTACTTGCATGATCGCAACCCGAGCACGAAAGTTACTAGTCGCAATGTCATCTGAAGGGTAACTGATCATCTGAAAAACAGGATCTTATACATATGTTTCATCATCATCATCGTCAGCCCATAAACTACTGGGCACAGGCCTTACTGGGAATCCATCATTTTATCGCAAGTCCTTTCAACGATTTTCATTACCCATAATACGATTCGCAGAACTTTTTGTAGAATATTTAACAAATTCTAGAATTAGGTTACATCGCGATTTCATTTCCTCAAATATTAATTATCTACAAACACAGTTCATCGTTATTTCTTTTTATCTTTTATACATTTTCTCGAAATAATGTTACATCGAAGTTTTGTTACCCATATTTTTGTTTCATCGTAAGTTTCAGTTTGCAGAATAATTGAAACATCAATTTTTACTTCAATAAATCAATGTACATCAAAAATACGATTTCATGCAATTAATTAGTTCTGTGCGTAATGTCTTTTTATTTCATAAAAGTCATAGTTTTATAAAGTATAATTGTAAATGTCCATAAATTTATTTTCTATTATTACTATGATGTATACTTACGTACGTTAAGCAGTAAGTTTGTGCTTAAAAAGTCAGTGACAGAAACGAATCGCGGCAAAACCGACTCCACGTAGTCTTGTCTGCTACGCTACGGTAGAGTGTAATTCAATCCCGCGTGGGCGCGGAGGGGCGAGGCGGCCCGCAAGCTGAGGAGCAGGTGGGTTTAACGCTCGCCGCCGTGGCTGAGGCTGGCCGGCGAAGCCAGCCAGAAAGCCGAAGCCGCGGTGGTGAGCGAAACCCATCAGCGACGATAAGCTCGCGTGGGACCGCCGGAGCCTCGCAGCGCCGGAGCCGTGACAGAAAACATGCCTGCTGCAAGCTTGCCTGCATGCTGCATGCTTGCCTGCATGCTGCGTGCTTGCCTGCATGCTGCATGCTTGCCTGCATGCTGCATGCTTGCCTGCATCCTGCATGCTTGCTTGCATGTTGCATGTTTGCCTACATGCTGCATGCTGCAAGCTGGTTTGATCATAATATCAATAAGTTTTATCTTATTGCATGTATGCTTTTTGAATATTATGTCTTCTGAACATTATGGCAAATAAAAAATATGCCTTTTGTTTCTTACGCTTATCAAAATTATGCCTTTCTATGGTTATGCCTTTTCAATTTTGGCCATTCATGTTATGCGTTATGAAATATTAATGTAGAACTGACCGCAACACAATTTATCGTCAGCAGGCGAATGCATCGTTCGATGAAACGTTACTGCGATAAAAAAGTTGTTAAGTGAAAAAGTATTGTGGGTTCCGATACATATTGTAATATGTTTTTACGAATAGCTTCATCGATAATGAAAACAACTTTAAAAGATTTTTTTAATGAAACGTTTTTAGATGATATAAAACAGCGATGATTAACTATTTGATGAATTGAAAAAAATATATATAAAAAATCGTGGAATAGTTTTCGGTAAAATGAAATTCGATATCAAAAAAATCTGTATTCTAATAGACACCCGGCCTTACTACATGCGGACAACATCACATGGAGACAATGGGCCATAACTAGGGTTGTCACCCGTACTCTAAAATAGAGAATTGTCCTCTTTTTCATGTACCTAGGCATACTTTATAATCTACGACACCAATAAAGTGGGTGTAGGTAGACTACGCAAAAATACTCTATTTAAGTACGTAAAAGACAAATATTTGTTAAATGTCGCAAAGAGCAACAAAAAATAAGTACGTTTTTAAGGACACATAAATAAATAGTCTATTTTATGCTAACTATGTTAGTTTATTTTTGTTGTAACAAAATAAAAAAAATACTTTATTCGTCCTAAAAAAAGGTGGCAACCCTAGCCATAACCCGCCACTCTGGCCCATTTGCGAAGTTGATCATGTTCGATCAAAGATTGTATTCATTATCTGCATTTGTATTAAGTATCATTATTTTAGTCTTACCTTATTACCCGTGTCATTAGCAGTGAAAGAATACACCCCTCTCGTACGGATTAAAGACATGCACATACATCGAACAGCATAGAGCGGCGATGATCTCACCACCTGTCACGCTGAGCACATGTGCAGTCGCTATTTAGTGAAAAGTGGGCTATGGTAGAGGACTGCTTTTGCTGTCCTCATTACCTAAGTAGTCTCTGACTAACCCTTCGGGGATAATAGTCGTGATTATATTATGTACTACTCTGTCAAGAAAGTACCGGGAAAAAATCAATAATACACAAAATTTTAGATATTCATCCAAATTTATTTTATCGCTTTCAAAGTATGCCCCTTTCAGAAACGATACACTTACGCCAACGAATA
Organism: Scoparia ambigualis; assembly: GCA_963921215.1. Classification (NCBI taxonomy): domain Eukaryota; kingdom Metazoa; phylum Arthropoda; class Insecta; order Lepidoptera; family Crambidae; genus Scoparia; species Scoparia ambigualis. Next base: position 21,272,487 of record OY992522.1, on the reverse strand, counting down.
ATCCAATCATTAAAACATTTTTTAAACGCTTTTTCCGGAATTGAGTTCAGTTCTCGCCGCGAATTCTCCTTTATGTCTTCTACCGAATGAAAACGGATGCCACAAAGTGGTAATTTGAGTTTAGGAAAAAGAAAGAAGTCGGCTGGAGCCATATCTGGTGAATAAGGTGGTTGCTCGATGGTATTTGCTCTCTTAAACGCTGCATAACGCTCAAATAATATTCTTTTTTTACCGTTTGACTTTCCGGCAAGAATTTCGAGTGCAAAACACCGCAATGGTAAAAGAAAACAGTCAACATGACTTTGACTTTTGATCGACTTTGGCGTGGTTTTTCGGTTTCGGTTCAGTCGGAAGGCTTGTTGACTAGTTTGCATGTCAAACTCGTAAACCCACGTCTTGTCACCAGTAACAATGCTTTGCATGAATGTTGGGTCGGAATTGACTCGTTCTAGCATGTCCTCAGCGACTCATAAGCGATTGAGTTTTGGAAGAAAATTCAGGTCTTTTGGGACCAGCCGAGCGGCAACATGTTTCATACCCAAATGATTATTTAAAATGGTACGGACCGACTCGTGAGACACAGAAAGATCTGCGGCTATCACTCTCAAACTTGAATGAGGATTTGCAGTCACCATTTCCTTCACTTTTGCGATTTTAACTTCAGTTGAAAACGTTGATGGCCTACCAGAGCGAAGCAAATCTTCCATCACATCTCGACCGTTTTTGAACGCTTTGTACCACTCATAAGCACGTGTTTTTGTATTTGCATAAAGTCGATTCACCGTAAGCCTTCTGTAACATTTTCAGTGACTCCGAACACGAAATTCCATTGGCGACGCAAAATTTAAGACAAACTCTTTGATCGATATTTTTATCCATTATGAAATTCGCAATACACACTAGATATAAACTAACTAAAAACAGCACTGTATTTAAAAGCTGAGTTATTGCGATTTAATGTCCACTATAGAAAGTTTAAAATCGAAATAACTGAGTTAAATAAACGTTTTTTAAAAATGTTTTTAACAAACTATTTAGATCTCTGTATTTTACTTTAGCATGCAAAGTTTTAATAAAACTGGCTCAGTAGTTTTTAAAAATTTCGACTTGGAAGTTTGTATGGGAAACCGAAATGCGTAAACCCTCTTAATCTAAATAACAGATGAAACTCAAACTCCGCGCCAAAATGGATAACAGTTGTGCCAATCTAACAACAACAAAAAAAAACAAAAAATTGGATTTAGAATCATAAACAAATCATCCGTTCCCGAAACTTTTTTGACAGAATTTATGTTTGTATGGATGTATAAGTTAGAAGAGGTAACAAGTCGGCGGCGCCAGGAGTAGGAGTCTAATAAAAATATTACATGTAGCCTTTGCCTCTGTCCATAGGGATAAAGGCTATTGCGGATAGATCGAGATAGAGATCCTGAGCTGGCTGTACTGAATCGTGGACATGTTATTAAGTAGGTAGGTATTTACGTAGGAGATACCGTATTGCTTTCGTATGACATTATCCATGGAGATTTCTCGATAAAATGCATACGCTGTTCTCCATAGCTGGTTCAGTTTTAGATTTCAGTGTGCCTATAAGTACCGAGAATTATTTAATATTTGTTTGAATTAAGTTTCACTGTTGGTTTACAAGTTCGTCAATACGTTGCGCTGTATTGATTCCATGCAAATTATAATTAACTTTAACTCTATCGGTAAGGGAGAAAATCGCCAATAGGCATATAATCGCTCTATACTTTGTGTGATAGTGATAAATACGCGCATTGCACGTTGTTTACAGTTCTTATGATCTAATTAATAGGATGAGACGGAGGTAGTTAGCCTTTGTGGTTGAGGACTCCGGGAGAAATATCTTCTGCAACCGCCACAATCGCCACAATGGTCTAGTGGCTAAGCTACCGGTCTTAGACCCAGGTTCTAATCCTAACGGGGGTACGCCTTGGGGGTAGGTACTTGGTTTGGTTAGTCCACCACCACCAACAAGGGTTTGTTAAATCCGTCTGGGTAACGACCACCATCTATCTAAAGTCTGGCGCCTTAAGAGGCCTGTACATTTCGACAGTGATTTTTGCGTAAAATGCCCATTTTCACATTTTGTAGTAATTTTGCAGTTGTATTTAACGTTTTTATCAAAATAGGATAATAAATTCATGCTTATTATTACTAATCTCTACTCTGCGAGAATAAGCTGAGTTCGGACGGCCGGCGCATCGCATAATTTTGTAGTAATTTTGCAGTTGTATTTATCGTTTTTATCGAAATAGGATAATAAATTCAATATAAAATCTTTATTCCTCATGAAGTTACAATTATTCTGGTATAAATTTTGCTCAATAATATTATCGTAGATAGGAGAAATTCACAGTTAACTAACTTAAAGAGATTTTCAAAGTTTTTTGGTTTAGAATAAGATTTTTTATTCAATGATATCTAAAAATTCCGAGGCCGCTACGAACTATACGACTACATAAGAGATAACATACTTTTTTTTCATTTCATTTGTTTAGAACAGTAGTTCAATCTAGAAGCTCAAAAAAGGGCATGCGCGCGTATTATGAAGAACTTTCTCTGCAAATTTAAGTTTAATTAAAAAATTAAGCAAAATTTACAAAAAGCAGGCGCCGCTACGAACTATGCCAATTGCTTTTCTACACTATTCAATAAGTCAAAATTGTTAATGTATTTTTGTTTCTGAGATCAAGAACGTCAAAATTGGCCATTTTACGCAAAAATCACAGTCTAGATGTAATAGGGCTCTTAACAACAATGTTAATAGTATTGTTGCGTTGAATAGCTACTCCCTCAGTGGTCGAGGGTTCCGATTATTCCCGTAGTGGATGAAAATAAAGAAGTGCGAATTTATCTTGGATGCTAATATACTAACAGCTGTAGACAAAGTGCTTTTGTCAAAGGTGCCATCCAGAAGTTATCTTTGTTAATTTACAATAAATTTAGACAAACGGTACAGTAAAGTATTAATAATATTTTCTTTACTTCTTTACTATTTTCCCTCTCTCGTCTCTCTCACCAATTATAGCCCAAGCAGCATAACGCATAAATATAATTAAATATTTACGTACAAACTTACTATACATAAGTAAACTACAAAAGAAAACACCCACACCCGAAATTCATTTAGAAAAACAGTAAATTCTAAATTCACCCGACCGGGACAAATAAAGTCAAATATACTCAATCGAAGTGAACAGTAACGCTAGTACATAACATACTACCTAGCTATATATATATATATATATATATATATATATATATATATATATATTTTAATATTCTATTTGGAATATAGGTACGGTTCATTGATTTTCCAAATATTTTACCATATCAATCAAATGCCCGGGTACTTTTCTGGCCGTGCCCCAGCTTTTCCACAACTCTAATCCTGGCAGTTTGCCGAGTTGCCAACTTCGCCTAATCGACACCTAAAATGTCATTATGACACGAATAATTTCTCCCCGGTGTGATAAATTTGCCCAGTTTTTGGTTCAGTTTAACCCTTTGCCGTGAATATTTAAAAAGTCGTTGGGAAACATTTTAATTGGGCAACCTGTAAGGATTAAATTATCAAGACACCTTGTTGCGGCGGACTGGAACTTAATGAATTCAACATGAATTAACCGCAGCCCGGTCGCATAATCGCGAGTTTGGCTAGTACACAGTGGGGTACCGACATTTACATGGGATCTTATTCTTTGGTTGGAACGTTAAGTAAGCATACTGTACGCATTTTACTGCCGTACTCAGAGACGTCAATTAAGTTTCAATGACAATTAAATGTCTTTTTTTTTAAAGTATTTGTTCCGTGTAGGAACAGGCTAAGATCAGAGACCATACTGCCTAGTCATTAGTATTTTTATTTCTTTTTTCCCCCTTGATGATAATAAGTGGTGTTTAAGATGATGAATGATAAATGATGTTCCCGAAACCCCTTGAGCCCTCAGTAAAGATGTGGGACTTTACTGAGGTCTCACACGGACTTCTTGAGAGAATTTGAAAAGTGATGTTGCACATTTGCCAACACTCATGCACGTTTAGAAACACTTAACGGTTAATAATCCACTATTATTTCACATTAATGTTCGAAAAAGCACGAATTATAGAAAATAAAACAAAACTGCAGACATGACGCTTCACTTTCCCGCCAAGAAGTTCAATTAAATGTCTTTCCTTCTTTATTTAGCACTACACATAAGAAATTGACAGCAAGAGACTTAATTGTCATTAAAACTTCATTGACGTCTCTAGTACGGCAGTTAGACCAAAAAACTTAGGTTAAAGATATCAGGTACTAACATAGTAATGTTGGTTGTTAAAAGTTAGTTAGAATAATCTTATAAGGAATGTCATTCATTATGAATAATTAACCTATATACCTACTAAGTTCATATTATTATATCCGTTGTTGTTGGTGAAAGTCCGTTTACCCTTTAGTCGGGACAACCACTGGGACCTACTTTTTACTCCTTAACGTAGCACACACAGTAGCGAAGCACGGAGGAGCTTGAGATGTATCACGATATTGATGATTGTGTATTGGTCATTCCTCTTCCTCCTGCATTGCAAAAGTTTCTTAACTCCGATCGCAACCTGCCTTCGAGCTCCAGTTTCTTTACCATACAGGTAGGTTTTATTATTTGAGAAAACCGACGGACGGCCTAGTCTGAACAGCGACAACCGTCCAACAAAGGCCGCTTTTTAATTCACAACCTTTCCAATTCTTAAGCGGACGTAAAATGTTTATTCTTACCATGGAGGGGGACGTTTCAACTTTATTTTTCAGCCTCTGCTGCTGTGCGCCTTAATTTTTTACGGCGCCTCCAGAGACCGCGGCGCGATTTGAAAAGCGGAGAAGTTCCGAACTCACTAAGAGTTTGTTAAAAAGACACTTTTACAATGGGTTACATAAAGCTCGGAGGACTGCTTGAATAATTTTATGGTCTCCCCGCTGAGATAACGGCGTAGCAACTGCCTTTACACAGTGTGCTCGTTGAATTAATTTAAATAATCTGAAGCTGTTTTGTTTCGTTTGTTGACAAATTTTTGCAAAAGTTAACTTAACTTGTTGTGTTGGTGTAAATGTGTTGTGTCAGTGGAAAGATGGCAGAAATATGTGTATTCAGCCTACTGGGTAACTTTGAAAGTGAAATTTAGATAAGTGTAGAACCTCAGAGTATAGAATAAATGGGTAACTTTAAAAGTGGATTTTTTAGCGTCTACATTGCTCATCAATTTATTGATTTTGATTGATTGTTTATACGCTATGATGACAATTCATCTAACTTTGTTTAACGAAAAACGATTAAACTCTTACAGTGTTTTAATTTATTTTATATTGAACTGAATAACTTTTGTTCTAAAACTATGGTTAAGTGCAGAATAAAAATATAAAGTTGTATACTTTATTTTCACATATTATCAAGATATTTAAAATTTTATAAATTCGATATTAAGTGATGAAAGGTGATGCGATGATACCTACTATCTCAACCGTTGGATTTTAGTAAATATGTGCGACCTTTATTGAGAGCTCTCGCAGACTTTTTGAAATAATTTTAAACTTAACGTTATGCATTTCACTTTATACCAACCCTTATGCATATAACTGTTAATAAACTTATCATTATTTTCAAATCAAATCAAATCAATTAAGCACTTATGAATGTCGCTATGACATCGGTTCGTAAGTCTATCTATGATTCTATATTTTTCACATGAATATTCGATAAAAGACTTTTTTTTATATAACACAACAATAAACAGGCTACTAGCGCGCGTTTTCCAACCCAGATGAAGTGCTACAATGTCTTTTGTATTAGCGACATAATATGTCTACTTAAATATTCATAAAATTATTGAAGTTATGTATAGTTTTTCCTTGTTTGGTTTTTCGCCATGTGGTGGTAGGACATGACCAGCTTACCAGTGTCAAAAAACGGACTGAACGAAATTCGACCTTTATTTCTTGGCACAATAATTGTCGATTTTACTGTTGGCTCACAATGTTATTATATTATTATCTTCATTTTATAACTATATACATGCTACGATTTCAATAAACAAAAGAACGAGGTACTATTTATTTATTTATCAGGGCGACACCTTTTTCCAACTTTAACTGTATAACATTAAGCGCGGGGGCGCGACAATATTTCGCAGCCACATTAAAATTTATCACAAGTGAGCGACTTTACGCAGAAGCCAGGTGATAAAATAAAATGACAGTTGTTTACTATAGACCCGGGAATATTACTCGGCGGCGCGCATCTATATGCGCTCGTAAACGATTTTGAGTCTTATATCGTTACACATAAGGTTAAAGGGCGTGCATCTTCCGCTGCACCTTAGGCAGTAGAAATTGAAAGGTATGGGGCGTATGAGACCCGTTTTATTTATGGTGGAAAATGGCGTTTGGATTGCTATGAGTAAATGTGCGCACGGCAAAAATGTTTATGGTGTTTTTCTTTTGTTTCGCATGTAAAAAACATCAACGCACTGGCCAACAGCGCACGAAAGAGTTGCATTAAAAACAATTGTTTGAAAAATGTGAAATAAGAATTGGTTATACCTACGTTTATGGTAAGATAATTACTTTATTGTCAGTATATCTTATCATAAGTAATATCATGGATATCACTTTTTTATTAAGTTTTCTTGACACTTTTTGCAAAAAAATAGGAGAAGCCGCCGAGTCCTGTACTGGCGTTTAGCCTAATTTGGTTGTTAGAGTCTTCACACGATTATGTAAATAGATATTATGTCAAATACAAAATAATAATAATTTTCAAGTAAGTACTAATAATAATGTTCAGTATTTGTGTTTGCATTAATTAGTATAGCCTATTTGTAATTACTGACTAAATTGTTTCTGATGGAGTGGTGTGCTGCTATATTGAGTACGTTCTGTTAAAATAAAACTAGTTGAGAAAAGCTTTATTATTAATAAGTAAATGTTCATTTTCAATCTACGATAAACATAACATTATCGAAACACACATATCTAAGTAGGTATTTCGGTATAATAAGTTTTGTTTTCTGCGTAAACCAAAAAAAATGGATTGTTTTGACACTAACCTTTCAAAAATAAGGTTTTTTTGTTTACTGTAGCTTTGTTATTTTATAAGTCTGCTAGTAACTCAAAACACATACAAAACAATGAACCCTAATATTATAACAATACTCAATTCTGAGATTTTACTGTCCAGAACAACATAAAGGGGTGGAGCGGCATCCGGTGGATTAGTCCGGTCCGGCACGCCGCCGGTGAGGCCCGGACCGGATTACTTTTATACCTCCTAACGAATAATAGCGCATAAAAGTTGCGTGAAAAATACTAGTTACGACCGCTGTACGACTGGCAGAGTAGCGTTAGCAGAAATGTACGGGTATAATTATGTTGGTAGTCAAAGTTTTAACTTTTATTAAATACTAGCGGCCGCTCGCAATTACACCCGCGTGGTTCCCGTTCCCGTGGGAATATCGGGATAAAAAGTATCCTAGGTGTTAATCCAGGTTATAAAATATCTGTACGCCAAATTTTATCCAAATCTATTTAGTAGTTTTTACGTGAAAGATTAACAAACATCAATCCATACTTACAAACTTTCGCGTTTATGATATTAGTAGGACTAGTAGACCTGACAGACGTTTTCTTGTCCAAATATCATTGAGATGAACACAACTGTCAGGAAAAAGATAAATGTCGCGAAGAAGTTTTGAAGTTGAGAATTTATACTATTTTTTCTTACCGTTAAAATTTCCCTGAACTTCCTTGAATATTTCTAGATCAAAACTAGCCAAATCGGTCGAGTCATTTTCGAGTTTTCTTCAGTCGAACGAACAATTCGTTTTTATATAATGGATAATCCTTCACAGACACTTATTGAGGTCGACAACAAATAAAATAACAGTTAGTTAACATTTATTTAAAATAATATAAATAATCTACTACCATTTCGGATTTTGGGAGGGCCTTCGACTGAGAAAAACTGGTGAGAAACTCATATGAATGTAATAACCGGTAACACTGTAAAAACAGACAGTACAAACAGACAAGTAATCTGTCTCCAAAAAAATTAATGGTTTTAATACCTTTTTATTTTGTAAAAGTTAATTTCTGTATCTTTCTCTTATCTTCAAATTGTTATTTGGTACTTGGTTAATGTTACTTGGTACTTTTATTTCAACTTTTTCATAAATAGAAAAGTTTGCAAACAACTCCTCTTCACCTGATGTTAAATTGAAGCGAAGTCCAGATTCAAATAATCTAGCTTGTGAAGCAGCAGAATTGTGCTGCATTACTATTCTCACCTGGGTTGTATCAAATGGTCAAAAACGCAAGTGGACTACGGCAAGAACTCACCTAAAAATCATTTGGGTAAATTTGCAGATAGTCGAATACGTAATCGGTTTATGAAGCAACTCGTCACAAAATTATTTCGTCTACTGTCATATTATCAATTCGTCTTATATGCATGTGATCAAAATTGCTGGTCGCCTACGAAGCAACTCGTCTTAGATCCAACGAGCAAACCTCTTTCGAGTGTAAACGTTGTATAAAATTTCTGATGAGTTGCTTAATAAAGCAAGTCAATAGACTTAATTACTTTTTAACCTATTTGCGAATTCACCTAGATGATCATATAACAAGTAGCTAAAGAGACCGGTAACATGACGGACAAACTACTTATTTGTCCGGTTGATTTCAGACGTTCTTCTTTCATTTATGAAAGGTTCATACTATAATGTAGTGTTTTTCTGCGAACAGTCCGGTAATTCCTAATTCAGGCTAAGCAATAGGGGTGAAGAGCTGTTATAAAAATGTCAGGGCAAGATTTAGGTGCCGGTGTGTATTGGGATGCGTAAAACAAAACAAAATGGTTTCGTTTTTGCTGTACATATGTGTATTGTTTAATATATATTTGATTGATGATTTTATGTTTCTTATGTTTTCTGTTTTTATAATACGTATATATAATCTACACGTATAAAAAAAACAAAAACTATATAAAATGAAAAAGTGCTTAAGACATAATCGTTAGGGATTACTTTACAATGAAAAACCATAGTTTCTAAGTAATGACTTGTTGATAAGCTGCATTCAGTGATTAACTGATGTATTAAAACTTTAATAACAACAAAATAATTAACCATAAAACTCCATTTTTAAAACTATTTGAGGCATAACTTTTCTCATCTCATACTAGTTCCAACCAGCGCCTTAACAATCCAAGATAAATAAATAACTTGGAACATAACAATTTCACCCGGGCACCGTTAAACAAAAGGTTATGTCCGCTTTACTGCAAACCATAAACAATTCTCACAAAGAGTTTACACCTCATCAAACATTTAGGAATTAATCGTAGACGGTGGCTGTCATATCGTTCATCGTAAAAACTTGGCGGGATCTGTAGCAGCACAGATTGTCAAAGCTCTCTGTTCGGATTTTATGAGCCATTCGAAGGAGGTTTGGAGTGTCATTTGCCTTGGTCGTGTAGTAAGGAGACTATAAGGAGATTTTCAACTATATAAAATAGGCGTACGTTTGTTGTATAAATAGTGCAGTCGTTTTTCAGACCCCTACATGTACAAACTATATATATAAACAAAAATAAAGAATTAGTTAGTTAGCATTAAAATGGCATGTTGTTTAAAATTCAACTGAAACGAACGAAACTAAAAGTAAACTACACAAACGTTACACAGCGTCCGCGATACGTACTATCATCCTTCAAATTCTTAAATAAATAAAATGTTAGAATATTCTCAAAATTCAAACAAATGCTGCCATCGGCAGATAAAGCTTTAAATCCGAACTTTTTAAAAGGCGCCAGCCAGGGTAATGTAATAATTACGTCATACGGCGTCCGCGATGCGTATCATCCTTCAAGCCGCCCCACGGCTCGCAAATGTCATCTGGAATATAATATATTGCGACGCAGGACCCGCCAACATCCCCGAGGAGACTCTGTTAATTACCCAGTACAAGTCCGGCGCGCCCTGGGATATACCTTTTAATGTTTGTTTATCTTCGTATTGAGAAAGCGGTAGAGGAAACATTTGAATATTTTGACGTGACAACGTCTTAAATTAGGTTGCGGCTGGGAGTCACTTATGAAAAAGTGTAACGCTGGGTAACGTTACGATGAGTCACCGAACGAGAGAGAGGCCCGCCGAATGCCTTGCGTCTCTCTCCCACTCAACTATGATAAATTTGTGCAATTCTTATTTTCATTCAATTCCTTGTTCCTATTGTGCAATTTAATTATATTCATATCAATAAATATTCTACCGAGAAAAAGACGTTGTCACGTAAAATCTTCGCCCGTAAAACCGACTTTACAGGCAAACAATTTTTTACATACTTACTTTAAATCATCATTAAATAATGTAACTTAATTTCAATGGTGAAGACCTTTGTCAATCTGTACGAATACATACTAAATGTAGGCTCAACTTTAGTTTTGCGTACTTTAATAACAGCATCTGCCAAAGTAGAAGCTTTTACGTAAAAACTAATAAAGACAAACAGGTAGAGTTTTATATAAACATATTTACTCTAAATACTATCTCAGCACGCTCACTTACATACTGTTCTAAAGCACTGAAAGTATAAAAAAGAAACAAAAACTTTTTAAAGCACCTTTGAACGTAACTTTTACAATCACCTCGCTTTTTGAAAAAAGTTTAGCCTGAAGTGTTCCAATTTTAATTTTATTTTTCTCTTAACGTCTCTTTCCAAGACGGTGGTCCTCGAGGCCAAGTTGGTGAGGCCACTGGAGAGGTTTGACGTTGTTACTGTTCGAAAATTAAATTTAAATCCCCTACAAATTTTTCGCCGCCCTTCGAATTATTGCTCGCTGTAAGGAATTTAGGCGGCGTTTTTATTTAATTTTCCAAGGGTGACTGATGTTATTAGGTATTGTTAGTATGCTGAAATTTTTTTCAGGTATGTGTGTGGCTATACTTGTATTATTTGAGGCAAGCTGGTTTTTCTACTTTGTAGAGTATGGGATAGTTATTTTGCAAATAACACGGACACAAGTTTACCATGAGCTTTTCTCTTTCAAAGTCAATGTTACTGATAATTTTACTATACTGTAGTAATAAAGTAATAGTACCGAAATTTAATTTTGCACTATTTGTACCGATCTATTAAAAAAATTATTTTGTCCTGTCTTTTCTTACCCTTTGCTAGTCACCGGTGAAATTAGATGTTAATGTGTGCTATTTTCGTAAACTTTATCAAACGATAGTAGTATAAAATGTTTACTAGAAAAAAATCAACCAGTCTCAGGAAGCTCGAATGGGATTCGAACCCACGACCTTTGGATTCCTGAGACTGGTTGATTTTTTTCTAGTAAACATTTTATCCTATATCTATATAGCATTGTGAATGCAAAAATTTCAATAATAAAGATATTTATAAGCAATTACATCTTTATCGATTGTTAAATACTTGCAATAGTATTTCATTCGACTGTGAGGTAAGACTTCACTGTGACGTAATACCGCTGGCTTGCAGCGTAAATCTAACTTCTAGGAAAAATTCAGCGAGTCTTCTGGGGTCTCGGTAACTCAGCAGTTAGAGCAGTGGACCGGCAATCCAAAGGTCGTGGGTTCGAATCCCATTCGAGCTTCCTGAGACTGGTTGATTTTTTTGTAGTAAACATTTTATCCTATATCTATATAGTATTGTGAATGCAAAAATTTCAGTAATAACGATAGTAGTATTTAGTTTTATTATTTTGAAATCATTTTAGTGTGCCAGTACTTCTACATAGTAGGTACCTACATACAGTGATGATAGAAAAAATATTTCTTATATTTTTTGTATGCTCCTAACATCGTAGTAAAATAAAACCAGCACTCAGCGTTGTCCTTGCACGTGCCTTTTTAAGCGTGTCGGAGATTGTCAACCATTTCCGAATTTCGAATTATTCATCTAACGTCAAATCTGAGCCATAAAGAGAATTCTGCAGTCACCCGCACAATATAACATACCCTCACACGCACACCTATTAATATTCATAATACAATTTAACGCAGCGAGGTTAATTCACCTAAATATGTAAATTATCATACGCCGACCACCGTTAATTCAGAGTTGTCAGTTTATAAATATTCCCGTCCCGTTCGCTCTCGTCAAATAGAGGAGTGTGCGTGAGAGATAGTATTATACTGTGTATTATGAATAAGGTGGCAGGGAAAATTTTAACGGCGCCTATGAGAGTTGTGAACGTTGAAATAACTTTCAAATATTGTCGCTAGGTGGACGGAAAGTTTTGCTCCTGAGGGAGGTTGTTTGGGGGTCGAGCCCGTCTCTGTGTTTATAAATGAAACGCATATGATTTTAGAACGTTGTACAGTCCACGTTGCCGGTGTTTCAATGAATGTAGGCAAAGATTCTTTTAAATTTTGTTTGTTAATTATTAGAGAGAAATTTGTAAAAAATGTCATACATATACATACACTAGCGGCTGCTCGCGGTTTCACCCGCGTGGTGCCAATTCCCGAGGGAATATCTGGATAAAAAGTATCTTATGTGTTAATCCAGGTTATCAACTATCTGTATTCCGAATTTAATCCAAATCCATTTAGCAGTTTTTAAGTGAAAGAGTAACAAACATCCATCCATACCTACAACGTTCCCGTTAGAATATCGGAATAAAAAGTATTCTATGTGTTAATCCAGGTTATAAACTATCTGTATGCCGAATTACAACGTTCCCGTGGGAATATCGGGATAAAAAGTATTCTAGGTTATAAACTATCTGTATGCCAAATTTCATCTAAATCCAGTTGGTAGTTTTTACGTGAAAGAGTAACATACATCCATCCATACTTAGAACGTTCCCGTGGGAATATCGGGATAAAAAGTATTCTATGTATTAATCCAAGTTATAAACTATCTGTATGCCGAATTTCATCCAAATCTATTTAGTAGCTTTTACGTAAAAGAGTAACAAACATACACACTCACAAACTTTCGCCTTTATAATATTAGTGTGATGTGATGTGATGTGATATATATAATCACGACTAATATCCCCGAAGGGTTAGTCAGAGACTAGGTAATGAGGACAGCAAAAGCAGTCTTCTACCATAGTTCACTTTTCAAGAAATAGCGACTGCACATTTGCTCAGCGTGACAGGTGGTGAGCCCATCGCCGCTCTATGCTGTTGGATGTATGTGCCTTAAGTCCGTTAGTCGCCTTTTATGACACCTAAGGGAAGAGAGGGGGTTGTAATATTCTTTCACCGCTACCTACATGACACGGTTATGTCTCAGTTCTTTTGAAAGACTCGCGAGGTGGTGCGTATTTGCAGATTATAACCGCCTCTGTGGTCTAGTGGCTAAGCCACCGATTTCAGACCTAGAGGTCCCGGGTTCGATTCCCAGCGGGGGGTACATCTTTGTGTGCTCGGTTTGATTGGTGGTAGGGCTGTTAAGTCCGCCTGGCTTGCTACCACCACCTTATCTAAGTCTGTCGCCATAACAACGATCTTTATAGCATTGTTGTGTTCCGACAGTTGAGATAAGGTAGCCAGTTCCTCAGTGGTTGAGGATTCAGGGTGAAGCGCGCTTCCAGCTACAGCCTTATCGTCACTTACCATCAGGTGAGATGAAGGCCAAGCGCTTTCCCGTTGTAGAATAAAAAAAATAAATTATACGCCCGCGCCGCTCTACGTAGAATGATTTCTTTGCCTTTTCCACATAATACTATTCTTCTAGTTACAAAACCACCACACCGTTGATCGTAACTCTTTGCTTCTTTATCTTTGTCGGGAACTGAAGAAGCTTTGTCTCTTTATCACTAATAAAGAGGAACGAGGTATTTTCTGTAATACGATTAGCACAATGGTATTTAAGACTATACCGCCAAACTAGGTTAGCAAAATTGTTGTGATATATCAATAAGAAGAAGGGAAAGCCTCAGTAGTTTAAGTTTCCGAGTTCTTCTTTTTTCACCTTTTGCCTTACCGGCATTTATAATTAGGTATGATGATGCATTTCTCATCTATACAAATAAAAATAATTCGCCAAATGTGATGCTAAGCGCAAAACTCGAGAATGGCACGACCAATTGGGCTGTTTCTTTTTTTGTTGTGTTTGTAATGGTTAGGACAAGGTTTACCTACATGTTTTTTTTTTTTGAAAATTCATCACGGGAATACGCGTTGTTCACACGGACTAAGATGCAGGCTTGCCGCTAGTTGTAAATAAAATTATCAGCACAACCACCATTCGTTAAAATCAGTTCTCATAGTGTGAACACACTGCCGTACATGAACGTCATTTTGGACCACCGAAGTTGAGGTTATTATAATGATTCGGCTCCAAATGTGTGGAGTGAGTTTGGACTGCTCGTGTGGCTTAATTAAGGCTGTGGACGTTAGGGTCATTGTACGGCGGTCGGCAGCTCGTCTAATGCAAATGGCGTGTAAGAAAACTTTAATGCTGTAAGTTTGTGACTTACATTTTCAGAGGGCTTTCCGGTGGCTGTCTAAAAGTTTTTTATGTAATGTGTTGGGTAATAAAATATATGGCTGTTCGACTTAACTGTTTAATAAACTTATTTTAATATATAGAGCACTGGCATACGTTCGTCTAATAGTAACTAGTAGCGCACTCCTCTGACGCTATTTTTTAATTCTAGTGCATACACCCTTCAACATTTATCATTCGTTCTCATCGTACCATTTCGCCATCCCACCTAATCTGCTTTTATTAATTAAGATACATTTTGACATCTTTTTCGCTGCTTTACTGCTCAGTCACTTGCTCCACCTGTAAGCACCACCACTTGCCAGATGTTTCGCCAAATTACACATTTTTTTGGTAAAAATTTTATACATTAGTGTTGTATTATATAGCAATTGTTCCTTTGACTTTCCTTTACAAATCTTGATATATATATATATACAACAAACGGATTGTGGCAATAATACCGACTAAAGTTAAGTCCAATTTCGAGCTCTAGTGGGCAAAACAACAGAAAGATTGATTGTTAATTTCGGGCGTAAGTTTATGGTTCATATTCATAGTCTTATGAATCCTTAAGACACCTTTTTCATTGTTTTAGATTTGACCATGCAATCCAAACACAAAAGTTCCCCGGTACAAAAGCAGTAACATAAATCCTAAATACAAGACTAAAGCTAACACTAAACAAAATATATTTAACGTAAAAACTGAAGCAGCTATTAAAAGCATCGCAGAATCCCCGTAACAGTAGTTAATCTGGGAAATTGCGAATCGCGAGTCCATAAAACATAATTAAAAATTCAATTCGGAAAAAGGCGCGCGGAAAAAAAAATTGCCAGAGGAATCCGCGTCATCAATCTGAGGAGTTATTTCATTTGCGTATTAAAATTCTCGTTTTGTCGGTCCGTGAATTATTTCTCGTCGCGTTAATTACTCGCGCCTGGTTTACTGTACCCCTGTGATTTAGATGTCAAAGATTTGAAACGTTCCAGAGGGGCAAAGTTGAATTTGTACCTAACATGAACATTTTGGCTGCATTGATGATCGAACTTAAGTGGATTTTTTATTTATATTACAAGAATGAAACAGTATTGGTTCATAAGTATGTATAACATCAGGTGTGTGATCAAGACAAGAGTGACTTTTGTGTTTTGATGACGATACGCTTGAGGTCAGCTTGAAATAGCAAGTTATCAAAACCGCATTATCTAAATTCGACCCTATGCTAACATCACGAAGGATGACCATTGTGATGTTAGCATAGAGAAGAATGATCTTGATCGGAATGTGAGCGTAGATGTGAGCACGGGTGTCATCAATCGTAAGAGAATGGACATTCTGCTGTTAAATAGAATAGAATAGACATTTAATTTTGACATCACACTACAAAATACAATACAAGCACAGATTTATGCGACATAATTGGGCACAGTAAAGAATTGCACTGACGTGTGATGCCAAAACTGTGCTCAGCTTAGTATAAGCAGCAAGTGGTACCTGCTGCACTGATATTCTGCTGAACCGTAGTGGCATTAGATGTGCAAGACAATGAACCTAAAAAACGATTAAATAAACAGAAATAGAGAAAAAAAAATTAATGGCTTTAACGCGGATTAAAAAAATTTGTTTCATGTGACTACGCTAACCTAATGGTAAAATGCGAAATCACTGAAGTAAATCTAAATGTTTTTTCAAAATCTTTTTCAGGACGTCATGAATGGGTGCGCTTGTTACCGTGCTTGTTCCACGGTGTGGAGCGCTCTTATTATTTTGAACTGCATCGGCTGCTTACCATCAGGCAGGATGTGGTCACTATGACGAGTCAATATAAAAAAATGTATTGTCAATAAACAGTTTAAGTGACTTTCGTGAGTCGAATGTTGTAACATCGTTGCATACAGTGCGACCCTTGAAAAAAGGTGAAGTGCCGATTATGAGAAGGATTGATATAGTCTAGTCTTTCCCGTGGCAAACCCAGGTAAAGTATAGATATTTTATTGTTTTTTTCCTAATTTTAGAACGATCATATCATTCCTTTTCTGGCATAGGAATGGCTCGGACAGAACCAAGAACTGCACCATCGTCATCATCATCATCACAAATATCAAAGGGAATCACAAATAGGATACGTAATACGTATTTGGATATATTCAATGCTTTTAAATTATTCAACGGTACAACACGGCCCTATTAGACCCTCTGTGACAAAGCAATCAGCGTCCAACAGGAAAAGGTCCTCATGAAGAAAATTGGCATATCACTTCCCTGGGTGTTACCAGACCAATCGATCGATCGTCATTCGACGGCATTGATCGATGGTAGAATGGATTAGTCGACGTCGATCGATAGTGTCTACCAGATCTATCGATCGATCGTCAATCGAAGACATCGATCGATGGTAAAATGGATTAGTCGACGTCGATCGATAGTTTCTACCAGACTAATCGATCGATGTCGATCGACAATCGACCGGTAGAATTGATTGGGTGTTAGATCGAGCTGTTTGATTAGACGCGCCGGCCGCTTCACTTTTTTTATAAATTTATTTCGTGCCCATATACTAGTCGTAATAATAGAGTTCATTGATTATGCTTAAAGTTGATGATAATGAGTGATGATAATATGAACGTTTAAATGCTAAATGATATTCCCCCAAACCCCTTGGGATGCACTTTAGATTAAACAACAACGAAAAAGGGGGGAAGGGGAGGGGGAGGGGGAGCCAAAGTGCGGAAATGCATAGTTTTCAAGATATTTTTATTTTGAGGTTATGTTAGGTTATTTATTTATTTACTTACTTAGGTTATTTTAGGAAAAAAAACAAATATTCTACTAAGTTACCATTACCGTATCCTCTCCATCTCCGTCACTTCCTCTCCCAAGACATTTTTGAATGGAGCTAGTTTTCTGTTGTCTAAAAAAAAATAACCTGGAAATTCATGACAATCGCTACGAAAAAAAACAAAAACCACTGCTTAAAATGTCATTTGGATAAAATAAACGATCTTTGGCTTTAAAAAACGGCCGCATCCAGATTCTTCTGCGTTTGCGTCTCCGTAATAATAGTACAAGCAACATCGTACTGGTCAAGAACAACGAGTCCTCTTCTGAATAGATTTCGAAAGAAACTGATGGAATATAGCCGGGCTTAATCGTCGTATTATCTTAGCATCGTCGACCGACCGTCGATCGATGGGTTAGACGAACGGTATCTGTCGATCGATTGAAGCTACCACACCTATCGATCAACGTCGACCGACCGTCGTCGATCGATTGGTTAGTCAAACGGTATCCGTCGATCGATTAAAGCTACCAGACCAGTCGATCAACTTCGATCGACGTCGATCGATGCCGTCGATCGACGATCGATCGATTGGTCTGGTAACACTCTTACATTGTACGCAACGGGGGTCTACAAATTAATCTAATTTGGATATCAAACGATTATCACACAACTGTCCCTTGAATGTATAGGAAAACAATATTGATTTTACAAAGTGACCAATTTAAATAAACATTTTCACAATGACCTTGTTGTCCTTAGTACGTATAGACGTAAAGAAGTAGACACTCAGTGAAAAGAAAATCTTAGGTATTTTCTTTTCATTGAGTAAAGCCGAAGACGGAAAAAAATGAATATATGAAAATAGATATCATTAACAATGTTTCGCAAAAATACTAACCGATTAAACATTGAAAACCAACAAAAATACAACAAAACGGACTAATATATCAAAATCGAATCTAAATGTATGTAATAGTACATTATGATATTAGTGCGGTAAGTTGAAAATTACAGCAGAGGCGATATTGCTAGCCCGAGCCGTAGGCGAGGGCTACAAGAAAGCAGAGGCTGTAATTATCAAAGCGCACGTATGTCATACGACGTTTTATAACATATTTGCGAGGAAAACACATTTTCTGAAAATGACTGCGTGTTTTTGTTGCTTTTCTAGTGTATAATTTTTGGTAAGCCAACATGTATTTTTCTTTGGACTTAGGTGGTAATAGGCTGTCAATAACATTTTGTGCTTCACTTATTATTTCCCGGTGGTGTAGACTGTAAGTTTAGTTCTTCATTACTAAAACTAGACATATTTATTTTTAAACTTTCAAAGTAATTATTGAACAAGAAGCCGCTATTTGAATCGACAAAATAAAGGTATGTGAAAGGTAGGAAGTCTTTCCATCCAATCCCTTGGGTGTCGTAAATGGCGACTAACGGATTAAAGACTGCACATACATCCTACAGCATAGAGCGGCGATGGCCTCATCAAAATAATACTATCAACCCTTTTTTCCCTTGGGTGTCGTAAAAGGTGACTAACGGACTAAAGACTGCACATACATCCAACAGCATAGAGCGGCGATGGGCTCATCAAAATAATACTACCAACCCTCTCTTCCCTTCGGTGTCGTAAAAGGCGACTAACGGACTAAAGACTGCACATTCATTCAACAGCATAGAACGGCGATGGGCTCATCAAAATAATACTACCAACCCCTTTCTTCCCTTGGGTGTCGTAAAAGGCGACTAACGGACTAAAGACTGCACATTTATTTAACAGCATAGAACGGCGATGGGCTCATCAAAATAATACTACCAACCCGTTTCTTCCCTTCGGTGTCGTAAAAGGCGACTAACGGACTAAAGACTGCACATACATTCAACAGCATATAACGGCGATGGGCTCATCAAAATAATACTACCAACCCCTCTCTTCTTTTCGGTGTCGTAAAAGGCGACTAACGGACTAAAGACTGCACATTCATTCAACAGCATAGAACGGCGATGGGCTCATCAAAATAATACTACCAACCCCTTTCTTCCCTTGGGTGTCGTAAAAGGCGACTAACGGACTAAAGACTGCACATTCATTTAACAGCATAGAACGGCGATGGGCTCATCAAAATAATACTACCAACCCGTTTCTTCCCTTCGGTGTCGTAAAAGGCGACTAACGGACTAAAAACTGCACATACATTCAACAGCATATAACGGCGATGGGCTCATCAAAATAATACTACCAACCCCTCTCTTCTCTTCGGTGTCGTAAAAGGCGACTAACGGACTAAAGACTGCACATTCATTTAACAACATAGAACGGCGATGGGCTCATCAAAATAATACTTCCAACCCCTTTCTTCCCTTTGGTGCCCTAAAAGGCGACTAACGGACTAAAGACTGCACATACATTCAACAGCTTAGAGCGGTGATGGGCTCTTCAAAATAATAATAATATGTACCAACCCCTCTCTTCTCTTAGGTGTCGTAAAAGCGACTAACGGACTAAAGGCTCACCATCTAAGCACTTGTGCAGACTGTGCAGTTGTTTCTTGCTGAAGCGTGGACTGTGTGGGCGTGGTCTGTGTTGTCCATAGATTCAAATTATTACTAATTTTACATTACCGCACTAGTGCGTTATTACTAATTTTACATTACCGCACTAGTGTGTAATAAGCTACATTACGATGCTGAAATCGGTGTAATAAGAGCCACTTTACGAGCAAATGTGTTATAATAGTACATTAAGATATAAGTGCGGTAAGTGCGGTGCGCACGTACGAGTATGTCATACGACGTTTTATAACATATTTGCGAGGAAAACACATTTTCTGAAAATGACTGCGAGTTTTTGTTGTTTTTCTAGTGTCTTTGGTAAGCCAACATGTATTTTTCTTTGGACTTAGATGATAATAGGCTGTCAATAACATTTTGTGCTTCACTTATTATTTCCGATGGTGTAGACTGTTAATTTAGTTCCTCATTACTAAAACTAGACATATTTATTTTTAAACTTTAACTTTAAGTAATAAGTATTGAACAAGCCTCTGTTTGAATCGACTAAATATAGGTATGTGAAAGGTAGGAAGTATATCCAATCCCTATAGGGTGTTTTAAATGGCGACTAACGGACTTAAGACTGCACATACATCCTACAGCATAGAGTGGCGATGGGCTCATCAAAATAATACTACCCACCCTTTTCTTACCTTGGGTGTCGTAAAAGGGGACTAACGACCTAAAGACTGCACATACATCTAACAGCATAGAGCGGCGATGGGCTCATCAAAATAATACTACCAACCCCTCTCTTTCCTTCGGTGTCATAAAAGGCGACTAACGGACTAAAGACTGCACATACATCCAACAGCATAGAGCGGCGATGGGCTCATCAAAATAATAATAACAACCCCTCTCTACCTTGGGTGTCGTAAAAGCGACTAACGGGCTAAAGGCTCACTATCTAAGCACTTGTGCAGACTGTGCAGTTGTTTCTTACTGAAGCGTGGACTGTATGTGGCCGTCGTCTGTGTTGTCCATAGATTCAAATTATTATTAATTTTACCATAAACTTTAAATAAATATCTCAAAAAAGTTGTTTATGCCTAGTCTAGCCATAGATATTGTTACAAGGAAAATATTTTTTTTTCTTCTGCATAAAACATTTATTACTGTAGTGTGTGTTAGTTTATAAATGAATATAATAGCATTAAAATAATATGAAGTTCATTCAAAAGGATCTCCATCGACGTTAATGCAATCCTTTAAACTTTGAGGCCAGTTATCAATTGAAACACGCACTTTCTCCATGGGAAAATTCTTCACTGCCAATCTTCTGGATTGTTTTAGGGACTCCAAATTATTATGGCGTTTAGAGCATGCCATACTCTCTAAAACTGACCATAAGTCATAATCCAGCGGATTAAGATCGGGACTAGATGATGGCCAGTCTTCAGCTCTGATAAAGTCAGAAACGTTAGTTTCCAACCACGCTTGTGTGGATCGAGGTTCATGACTCGGTGCTGAGTCTTGCTGAAAGGCCCAATCTTGGTTACGGAACATGTTGTTGTTAAGAGGCTTAACCACCTTCTCAAGAATCGTATATTGATACACCTGTGCCGATGTTTTGACTCCTTTTTCACAAAAATATGGCTCAGTTACTCCTTGATAGCTAACACCCCACCAAACCATCACTGAAGTCGGATAATGCCCACGTTGTACTCTGCTGACAAATTGAGAAGCTTCTCTAGAGCTTTGAGCATAAACTCGGTCATTCAGCTTCTTAAAATGTTGCTCGATAGTTAAATTTTCTCGTCAGTTAATAAAAATAAAATTCTGTGACTGCCCTTTGCGTATCGCTGGAGAAGTTGTTTTGATTTTACCACCCTATCCATTTTTAAATTATCAGTTAAATAATGACCAGTACGTCTCTTATAAGCTGCAAGTCCTAAGTCATCTTTTAAAATACGCGACATGGTTCTAGGTGCTATTTCCCGAGATAAAATCTTATGCATGCGGACAGGATTTTTTCGAATTCTTTCCTTTACTGCTTTGATCGCCTTTTTAGTACGAATACTACGTGGACGGCCAGATCTTTTTCTGTCACAAACAGAGGACGTTTCATTGTACCTATTAATAGCCCGGTATACAAACATTCGACTAATACCAAGCGGATGAAGAGTTACAAAAATTGCATTTGGCTCCATACCAACTTTGTGTAATGCTATCACAACAGTTTGGTTCTCTTTATCACCCCACTCCATTTTAATATCACAAAAATATTTAACTCCGACTGGCGCGAAAATGAGACAATGAATATTCATTTAAGAATAACCGGTTCCAAATTCAATGTAAAAAAAATGTAATATTATTGTTTTTCTTAATTGTAATAGTATTTGTGGCCAGACTAAGTATAGTAAACAGTAATAAGTCGAGTCTTTATTCATGATTATTCTACTTATAACTAAAGACTTTTTTGTTTTTGTAGGTTCATTGTCATTTGACAGACAAAAATTAAAAAAAAACCTATTTTCCCTAGTGGAAGAAATGCTATTATTTCCTGAATTTTGCCTATACGATTTGCCTGTACGAATTTTATTTGGCCGAAAACGTTTTGTAATTTTTTGTTTTCCATAATTTTCTTTTTACCGAAAACACAATTGACAAAGTTTTGAAATGTCGATTATCGATAGTAATTTTTTTCAAAATCTTTATGTTTTGAAATCCCACTCAACGTTTGGTCGAAGCTATTAATGCTAGATGATTCATTTTCCAGAAACACGTATCCAATAGTATAAAAATACAATATTTCAAATAATTGAAATCCATAATATGTAATCGCAGTAACGCTTATAGCATGCAAGCAAGCATGCAGCATGCAAGCAAGCAAGCATGCAGCAAGCAAGCATGGAGCATGCAACCAAGCATGCAGCAAGCAACCAAGCATGAAGCAAGCAACCAAGCATGCAGCAAGCAACCAAGCATGCAACATACAAGCAAGTATGCAGCAAGGTGCAGCACGCATGCAGCATGCAACCAAGCATGCAGCATCATCCAAGCACGCAGCATGCAGCAGGCATGGTTTCTGTCACGGCTTCGGCGGTCCCACGTGAGCTTATACACCGCATATTATAGCACCGCAGCTCGGCTTGCTGGCCGGCTCCGCCGGCCAGCCTCAGCTACGGCGGCGTGCGTTAGAGCCACCTGCTCCTCAGCTCGCGGGCCGCCTCGCCCAGCGCCCCTCCGCGCCTTCGCGGGCTTAAATTACACTCTAGCGTAGGGCAGACAAGACAACGTGGAGTCGGTTTTGCCGCAATTCGTTTCTGTCACTGACTTTTGTAGCACAATCTTACCGAAAATACAAAGTATTAACTTTTTAAGACATTTCAATTTATTTACCTAATAATATGAATATATGAAAAAACAAAACGAAAATCTGGGTATGATGTTTTAGAGAAAAAGTTACTTAGAATTTTAATACTTCTAGATATGAAAATTATTGTAAGCAAAACATCTTCCAAAAGAAAAAAAGTAGTTTTGATATTCGGCTTATAGTTTTTCTGAAAAATGAAACGTATGAATGATAAGTTTCTTTATTAACAAAATTATGTAAAAGCAACAATCTGGGATTGAAAACTTCGTCATACCGTTTTCGAACAATTGAAATTCGTACAGGAAAGTTTCGAATTTATGATAGGTTACCATGTAAAAAGCTTACATTACGATGCTGAAATCGGGGTAATAAGAGCCACTTTACAAGAAAATGTGTTATAATAGTACATTATGATATTAGTGCGGTAAGTTGAAAATTACAGCAGAGACGATATTGCTAGCCCGGGTCGTATGCGAGGGCTACAAGAAAGCAGAGGCTGTAATTATCAAAGCGCACGTATGTCATACGACGTTTTATAACATATTTGCGAGGAAAACACATTTTCTGAAAATGACTGCGTGTTTTTGTTGTTTTTCTAGTATATAAATCTTTAGTAAGCCAACTTGTATTTTTCTTTGGATTTAGTCGGTTGGACACCGCACTAGTGTGTAATAAGCTACATTACGATGCAGAAATCGGTATCATAAGAGCCACTTTACGAGCAAATGTGTTTATAAAGATTATTACATGACAGTGTTCTTAGCAAACAATCCTTGTTATAATAATATTAAAAAGTAAAGTATGTGTATATTATCCCACTGTTGGGCAAAGGCAATATCATAGAAATCAAGTCTTTGCTACAATTGGTGGGTTTGTATTTAATCACCGCGGCGCTTGCATATTGCGGTTATGGTGATCACAATCCCGGGTTTTGCATCCAAAAATCTATCAAGGCTACCAAGGTGTTCTTAACCATATTATGAATAGAAATTCAGAAACACCCTTTTAAGCGGTACGCTAAACGTACCTATCGCCACGGTAGTATCGCAGAGTAGCAGCGAGCTCAAATTCACCTTTACGTTATTTTAACCTTTAAACTTGAACATACAGTGCGGGGGCCGTACCATCAGTCTTAAAGTTGATCGAGTTAAAAATGGAAACAAAATTGCATTGTCAAAATCTTCGCTTCAGATCTTTGTACCCGCTTGCTATTATAAAATTGGCTTTTACTGGACGGCAATAAAATTGATTTTAAAACACAATTGTTCCGTGCAATGCCAAGTGTGTTCCCCTGGCCACATCGTCGAAACTCCCGAGTCAGCGGCTGCCTAGAGAGTATATACGCACCATTATTGTTTTGAGATAGAGTAACTGTCTCTGTTGGGCGAGTAAATGTCATAACTTCTATATAAAGCTGTAGGTTTCTTGCGCGTTATTTTTCTCCACAGCTAAAAGACGTCCTGAATGGGTAGTAGACAAATACTGGGACGATTCAACGGCACTTTTAAAAACGTTTGCAAAATAAAAAAATAATTTACTTTGACTTTGAAAGTAAGCCAACAAAACTGCCTTCTGAAAATCGTGGCCTTAGCTCACTGCACTGATTTAATTTTGTTGTTGAGCGGCAACAAAATGAATTTTCTTTACAATTATTGCGTGCAGTGTCAGGTCAGGTGTGTTTCCCTGGTCACATCGTCGAGACACCAAAGACAGCGGCCGCCTGGAGTTCGCGCCATTATCGCTCCGAGATAGGGTGTTGAAGTCTTTGTTGAGCGGGTACTGTATGCCAACAAAACTGCCTAGTCAAAATCGATGCCTTAGATTAGCTCACTGTCCGCTTTTGCTATTATTATTATAATACTATTTTCGCTGTTGCTGGACGGAAACAAAATGGATCGACACCAACATTGTTACGTGCTGTGTCAGGTGTGTTCCCCTGGTCACATCTCGTCGAGACACCCGAGACAGGAGACGCCTGGAGAGTTCGCGCCATTATCGCTCCGAGATAGGGTAACTGTCTCCATCACCGGCACTTAGACGTTGCACTAGTATGCGACTGTCACGCTGCAAATAAATGCTGCATAGAATTACACGTCTGTTCCGTATTGGTGTTTGAATTGTTAAACTACAATTTTGCTTGGAGTAAGGTTGCGAATTTCTTTTGTTTCGAATTGTTGTGTTCTCGTGAGGACTGAGATGTTATGTTTAGTTCACTGACAGACCACGTGAGTTCGATTGTTGATCGCTATTTGTTTTTAAATTGAAATGTTGGGATTCCTTCAAACTGATGTTAGAAAGCTGAATAGGTTTATGGATTTTTTGGTCTATTATGCTATTAAGCTCGCAAACTTAAGAAAATTTATAAAGTAAAGTTGGCATTTATAAAAATAATTTTTAATCTACTTACATTAGGCGTTTACAACAAAGTAATATTATTGTTTTGTAAAAAATATATTCATAATCACATAAAATTATTTCATAATTAACTGTAACGAAGACATTAACCGTCTTATTTGAATATAGGATGGTAGCCTGCGAATATCCAGATTTAAAAAAAATACATTGAAATTTATCTGACGAACGCCAGTAGATAGTCCACAGAAAAACAAAAGCCAATCAACATTTTATTCACAGTCACATCAATCTTCTCAACAAAAGTTCGTTCAGTTCTAAATAATAGAAAATCATCCAACAATATGTTGTTTCAGGTAACACTAATCTTTCTATCAGGCAATTCCGCAGTCGGCACAGACGTATGCAGCGTTCGCGCGAATTCCCAACCGTCGTAATGTCTAATTTTCACAGCGTTACACACATCAGCGTTTCCAATATGGTGTTGTGCTTCCCTTATGCACAGAGTAACCTGCGAAAAGAGGTAAACTGTGCTAGGGCCAAATTCGATGGAAAATATTTATAAATTCATTTTAGAATTATCATCGTTTACATATTGTTTTCTAAGGTTTACGCGAACACGACACATTAAAATGAAACACTAATTTATACCGGATGAAACTCGTGTTTATTTACTACAATTTAGACTTTTTATTTAGTCCTGACGTCTTGAACCCTTTACAGGGTCTGTAGTCACAGGGAGTCCATACAATATGATAGTGACAGATCGTATTGTATACGGTATTTATTCAAGAATGGCGGCATTTGTGTCTGCATGTTAGTATTTTTAAATTACTTTCTCAATTATCACCTTTTACTGTGTTACATTATTGTTAAGTTGACTTTGTTTTAAAACTACCACGACCTGTCTCTGTATCCCCTGTACACTGCGCTTTCTTCCCATTTTCACGGCACCGACATCGCACAAACACCGTCGTACTAAACGGCCCGGTCGGTATTTGCAATCGGCCGCCGCCGGCTCCGCCAGGGCGAATTAGGATCGCCGTTACAACGCCATCTTTACCGTTTGCCAGTTCTACGCTTTTATTTCTCTATCGCACGTTATTATAGAATGTTGTATTTAGTACCCTACTTAATATCACTTATTATAATTACTGTGCTACTCAATTTACACCATAGAAGAGTTGCTATAATTTGTCACTTAGTACTGAGGTTCCATTATTAATCTGTGCTGTGTTCCTCAATTTTCAATGTTGAGTAGCTATACTTGTAGATTCGTAAAAGTCTCGCATTTAAAACTATCACTAGCTGTCTCTGTATCCCCCATAGACTGTGCTTTCTTTCCATTTTCACGGCACCGACATCGCACAAACACCGTCGTACTAAACGGCCCGACCGGTATTTACAATCGGCCGCCGACTCCGCCAGAGCGAATTTGGATCGCCGTTACATCGCCATCTTTACCGTTTGCCAGTTCTAAGCTTTTATTGCTCTATCGCACGTTATTATAGGTTGTTGTATTGTATGTTTGCAAGGAAAAATATTATCATTAGTAATAAAATATTCGGTTCGGTTCGGTTTGCGTTCTACCTATAGGTAGAAAAGCGTTTATTTGTCTATAACTGATAGGTACAGAGTATTAATTAACTAAAATTAAATTACTACTAGAGATATATTATATGGTGTCAAAATATACCTTAATTATTCAAATTTCAACCTATAGGTTGACAAATTCATATGTGACAGTTCCGTAGCCTGCGGAACGGGGGATGAAAGGTTGCGGGGGCGGGAAAAAAGAACGCGGGCGGCGGGAAAAAGAACGCGGGCGGCGGGGCCGCGTAGTAGGAACGTCATTTGTGTGCAGATGTCATCCCTTGCCCGTCGCCCGCAGACCACTGGACTGTCACATATGAATTTGCCAGCCTATGTATAGGGGTTTTTATAAAATACTTAGAAAAGAAATATAATAATCGAAAACTACCAAAAGTCGCTGAACATACATGGGGGGTTCAATCGATAGGTATAGTAGCTCCCTATCACCACACATCGGCTTGACACCTTACAAGAAACACCCTGTATAAGCGCGTCCATCAGCTGCGGTCCGGTGGTCATTTTCCATTAGGCTGGACTGTCTGCTCGTTTGTCGACCTAGTAACATAAAAAAAGTAAAACATCATCTAAATATCCATTATATGCAATAACCTTATTGGTTTCCCAAATAAAATTAAGAAATTAAATTTCAAATAACCCTTTAATTCAAACAGCACAAAACTACGCTTAGCAAACTCAGTACTAGTGATCGAGTTAAGCGAGTTACACACCGGCGTGTCCAATTAAACATGTCAAGCGGGCTCATTGGCGCATGACGTCATTAGGCGGGTGCGTGACGCCGGCTCGTCTGCGCGCGGCTTTATATTTGCACCGTGAAGTGTTATAACTAGGGACGACGACACAGCGATGCAAGTTTTTGCTCACTGAGTTGCGCAAAGGCCTGACAACAAAGCCGCCTGCTCTCTGTTATCTAGCAGAGCATAATTTTTGTATGGAATAGCTGCTCTAGTTATAATATACCCCAATGTTGCACCGTGCATTTGTGAATTTCGCTGGCTGTGACGATTCATTAGATTTACGATTACTTAAATGATTAATGAGATTGACGACCGCCGTGGTCAAGTGGTTAACTTGCCGGTTCTGACGTTGCCATCTCAGAGGGTTGAATTCCCGTTGAGGTGAATTTAGAAATAACTATGTTTATCTAAATTTATTTCGAATCTAGATGTTTTTTTTGTGTAATAAGTATGTAATTAAGTGATGTAAACGCCTATAGGCGTTAAACCTTAACCCCTCAAACCCCAAGCGGTCGCATGAGACCGCACCTACAAAAACACACTTGACTTTGTACCGTGTTTTCATAGACTTACAGACTACTTTAGTATGAACAAGTTTGGTTATTTCGGTTCTGTGGTTCATCTTATGTATTGTTATCGCACAATATAGCATAGTCTATGCTCCATTCTGTCAAATTTGACGTTGACAGTTACTGTCAAAAAATTGTCAAAAAAATCCAAGAGTGAGTGACCCATTTTTATTTAATGCGTTTTTTACTAATTATAAGTTTTCTAATTAGAAGTACAACCTACGTAAATATAATTAACTTAACACTTTTAAACACACCGATTGACACACATTATAAACAAACGTAACATTATTTGATGGCACGCGTTACGCTCTAATTCTTGTGGGAAATCAAATTCCCGTCACGTTGCTAATTACAGCACGTGACGTCACGTCCTACCGATTTACACGTGAACACCTTCCCTTTGGCTCTTACTTGGGCCTTGTTAAGCGCCTTTCAACAGTTAACATATCTTAGAACCAGTGCTTACTGTCAACAATCATCATCAGCCTATAAACGGTTGGGGGTTAAAGTTACTCGCGTCCGTAGGTTTACCCTTGAGACCCTACACATAACCCCTGGGTGGACTAAATGAGTGACACTGACTGAGTGGTGGAGCCACGCTGCGTTGCAGCACGGATTAGGCCGGCTCGCCCGGGGTAATACCACCCTCTCACGAATAGCCGGCGTGAAATAATGGCACTTGGTGCTTTTGTGTTTCGTCCGGCCAGTGAGAGTTCCGGAGGCCTCTCCCCCCCCGCCACCCCTCCCGTCCCATTCACAATTCCTATTTCTTTCTTAACCCTATGGTTGAGAAAGGAATAGGAATTGTGAATAGTCATTTCTTAAAGGTCGGTAACGCATATGCGACTCCTCTGGTTTTGCGGCTGAAGAAAGCAAACGACCCGCCTGCTCGTTTGCCTCCTTCTTAAATAAAAAAAAACCCACCGTTGAGCACGGGCCTTTCCACATGGACAACAGTACATAGAGAGATATTACCCTAACCGACCACGCTTGCTTGCCCAACGAGGGCTGGTGGGTTTTCGGGACTGCCATCTTACGAGAACCACGAGTTTTACGAACTTTTCGAAACGGACACGGACTAGCTCAATATTTAATTTTGGAGGCAGCTTCTTAGAAGAATTAAAATTTGAAGGTGTTGTTGCAGTGTTTTGTTTATTTGCCAACACTCATGCACGTCCACGAACACTAAAAGATTAATTATCCACAATAAGTCACATAGACGAAACACTTAGTAAATAAAACTGCAGACGCCTCACTGACGCTTCGCTTTCCCTCCAAGAAGTCGGGACATGGTTTTTTTGTTATTTTTAATTTTTAGTATGATAATTGATAACCTTTTTAAAAGTTACCAATACGGATCTAAGGTGTGAAGATGGATTCTCTGCCGACGGCGAGCGCCTATATTTTCACTGCTGGGCAAAACTCTCCTACATTTACTACCAGTTCTGTCTTTCCTTAGCCAGCTCTAATTAATTTCTATAGGAATCGAGGTCTTCGCTCCACCGCTTCCGAGGACAGACGAGGACCTTGCCGACATCATCTCTATTATTTTAACTATTTTATTTATCCGTAAGGCTCGACCGAGATCTCGGTCTCGGTCTCGGTCTCGGCATTCTCGGCTACAAATTTGACCGAGAAATCTGTCTCGGTTCTCGGCTAAAAATCGCCAAGTTTCTCGGCCATGACCAATACTGTAACTTTGTACGGAATGGGATTAAAATTTTCAGATAACTCTTCAAACATAACCATGTTTGAAGAGAGCAACGGAGCAATCCAACTCATGGGCAGCACATGATTCCATAGAGTAGGAAGACGAGCCAATGAGCAATGACGAAAGCAGTTCAAATTCTGTTATTAAAACAGCGCTAGAAAGCTTTTTTTATAGAGCTAAGATTGCAAAGAAACTCTTATATTGTTGTGTATTGGTTTTCGTCACTTTATTAGGTGCAGGCCTGCAACAATAAGTTTTATCAGCGCCGCGTGCCAGTGTAGCAAGTGAACAACTCTTTAGCAAAACTGGACAGTTGTACAATGAGAGGCAGACACTCTTTGAAGGGTGAAAATGCAGAAACAGTTAGTTGTTATTAAACAAACAGTATTTAATTTCTTTTCACGGTTTGTCTAGTCTCGGTCTCGGCTCTCGGTCTCGGCCGAGATTTTATTTTATTCTCGTTCTCGGTCTCGGTCTCGGCCGAGAACGAAAAACCCGTCTCGGTCGAGCCTTATTTATCCGTCACCGTGTCGCGTAGCGGTGAAAGAATACTACCACACCCTCTCTTCTTTTGGGTGTCGTAAAAGGCGACTAACGGACTAAAGACTGCACATACTTTCAACAGCATAGAGCGGCGATGGGCTAACCACCTGTCACGCTGAGCACATGTGCAGTAGTTATTCTGCTTTTTCTATCCTCATTGTCTAGTCTCTGACAAACCCTTCGTATGTATGTAATAGGTATATGTATGTATATATTCTATGTATGTAATGAGGAGCTCGATGGTGCAGCGGCTAGCACGTTTGGCTTGCGATCTTGCCCGCTAAGCAAGTTTCGCAATGCCGGTTCGCCTGATGGGTGACCAATTAAAAAAAAACATCTTGAGCTCCTCCGTGCGTCGGAAGGCACGTTAAGCCGTTGGTCCCGGTTGTTGTCGTAAGATGGCAGTCGTTAAAACCCACCAACCCGCATTGGGCCAGCGTGGTGGGTCATGGCCCTATATCCCCACGTGCTATTGTCCACGTGGGAGGCCTGTGCCCAGCAGTGGGACGTTTATAGGCTGATGATGATGTATGTAACTGCACATGGGATCAGCGTGATAGATTGTGCTGTTGGATGGATAAGCAGTCTTCAGTGCGTTTGTCGCCTTTAATGGCACCCAAGAGAGAAATGGGTTTGTAGTATACTTTTAAGACTGAGTCACCACACAGGTTAATTTGCGAATAATTATAATTGTGCTGTGCTGGTAGCGGCTTCCACGTGAACAATAGCACGTGGGGTTATTGGGCCATAACCCACCACGCTGGCCCAAATTTTGACGACTGTCATCTTACGACAACAACCGGGACCAACGGCTTAACATGCCTTCCGAAGCACGGAGGAGCTCGAGATGTTTTTTTTTATTTGATCACCCATCCAGCGACCCGGCATTACGAAAGTTGCTTAGCGAGCAAGATCGCAAGTCGAACGCGCTTGCCGCTGCGCCATCGAGCTCCTAGCTGCGCCATTGAGCTCCTTTATCTCTTCCTTTGGGCGTCGTAAAAGGCGATTAGCGGACCAAAGACTGCACATACATCTAACAGCATAGAGCGGCGATGGGTTTACCACCTGTCACGCTGAGCACATGTGCAATTTATCATTTGGTGTGGCCGTGGACTGCTTTTGCGGTCTTCATGGCCTGGTCTCTAACCCTTCGAGGATAATAGTCGTGAATTATAATATGTGTTATAATTTTGAACAATATTACCTCAAAGCTATAGCAAAGATCGATAATTAATTAATTATAGTTAGGCAGCGGCCGCGCCCGGTCGCGCCGTGGCACCCGTAACTACCGAGCAACAGTCGATTTCCCAGGAGGTCTTCGTTCAACGTACGCCAAAGATGAGACGGACGCAGATGGAACGGAACCCTTTACACAACATAGGTACCTTTCATTATTTATTACATTCATATTATATATTTATTACGTACCTATCTTTTTATTATAAATATTATTATATTAATATTATTAATCAAGATGAGTGATATATGGGTACATAGTGAAGGCAGTTTTATTTAACTTTTAACGACCATGGTTCGTTGGAACGAATTTTCCTATCACTTTAGTTTAAGGTTTTCCCACATCGACACATATGTTTTTTATTTTCAGTTTAGTACATTTCATACATTTTAAAACATTTAGATTTTTTACGTCCTTTTCAGCATTGTAAACAGTGGTGTTCTTGCAGTATGATATGGCATTTTAATTAGCAGTTTAACCAGCAATGGGCCAGCGTGGTGGGTTATGGTCCATGTGGGAAGGCCAGCAGCAGCTGAAGCTGATAACGATACAAAGTTAAAAACAGTAACAAGGAAACTATCAACAAATTAATATTAATAGACGTACAAATAATCTTTGTCGCGGCAGCCTAGCCGCACCCGCCATGTTATTCCGCCTATTAAGGCACCTGTCATGTGAGTTTACAATAAGTAAATATGGACGCACCGCCAACTGGGACGTTTACCCTGTTATTGCTCCACTATTGGTGACAATAACCCGGGTTTTGTTTACACGAAAAATTCGCAGGCCGTCATTAGGCCGGCTATCGGAAAATTGGTTGGGGCGAGTCCGCAAACAATCAGACTTTGGTGTACAAGCAATTTTCGGTTTTGTTTTTTGTGCTCAAAGGCTTGATTTGTAATGACCGATTCTTTTTGGTCATCTTGGACTGTGATAGTCCAGATTCGTGGGTGACAACAAGCGAATTTAGGTTTAATTTTGAGGGAAATTAGAATGTATTTTCCGTGGTATATTTTCTTGTGGCTACCTTAGAACGTTATAGTGAGGTTGTAATAAAAGAGTCGACAATGCGATCTTTTATTGTTGCAGTGTCTTGAAAATGTGTTGCGATGTTTTTATTACGGTCTCTAATTGCATCTCGGGGTTCAGAAGCCTTTGGTCTTGTAGGTAAGCTATATATATATAAGCGGCTACCTACAACTTGTTTTATTACTTTTATCCAACGATACAAGACAATTTATTTTTATACTTACCAAAATGTAGAGACATCAGCGTTCATTGGTTTTTGGTAAGTTTTTGTAATATTTTCGAAGTTTACAATTATGTGGACTTCATTCAAGCAAATTTTTTTACAATATCTTTAAAATATAAATTACAACTTATCGACATGAAGGTTAATTTAAAATGATTCGACATCATTGATCCATTTACTTGCAGCTAGTACTTAACGATATTTTTGGTTTCTGATTTACTGTTTTTGCTCAATTAACTTGACTTGAATTAGCAGACTTGAGCTTAATTATTGTTATATTTATAATGGTCATTGTTATTTCAGATTTGATTTCGACTCATTGGCCGAATTAAATAGTGCTTGGTCCGATACACGGAGGTCTCGGGTTTAATCCCAGGTCGGGCAAAGGGTTTATAGGACTTTTTTATAAATAGTCCAGGGTTGTAATCACCATCCGCATTTGGCAGGCGTGGTGGTAACCCTGTAACTGGTAATGGCAATATAGATGCCACCATAATTTGAACCTTATTCAGTTGTAATAGGATAAAAAACCAATAAAAAATATTTAATGCTATACCAGTCAAAGGGTTTAAGTTAAAACCTATCAATTGTGGTAAAGACTTGATTTTAAAAATGGAGGCCTTGACCCTGCAGTGGGACGGTACCCACAATTGTGGCAAAGACTCTATTTTAAAGATAGTGGCCTTGGGCCTGCAGTTGGACAGTAGGTATAGGGGCTTAGGAACTAATTCGTCAAGCAGAAAGAAAATTCCAACTGGTCAGTGTAAAGAAAGTTCGAATTGGTCAAATCAGAACTAAAGCACGGGTTACAAATACACTTGACCAATTTGAACTTTCTTTACACTTGACCAATTGGAACTTTCTTTCTGCTTAACGAATTTTCCTAAATCGGTAAAGGCTATTATGAGACTTTTATGGTTTAGGAAGTAGCATATATTAAGCCATGTAATATAAAAGAGGTATTAAATATGTACTTTACTTGAAATCTCTAACCAACTAGCAGCTCGCCTGCTATTTCGTCCGCGTAACACCAGTATCTCGTGATCTCGAGGGAATCTAAAAAAGTCCTTTCTTGTCTACACCCTATAACAAATATAACTGCCATATTTCAAGTTCGTAAGCTTTATAGTGTAACCGTGTGGCGTAGCGGTGAAAGAATACTACCACCCCCTCTCTTCCCTTGGGTGTCGTAAAAGACGACTAACGGACTAAAGACTACACATACACCCAACTGCTTAGAGCGACGACAGGCTCACCACCTGTCACGCTGAGCGCATGTGCAGTCGCTATTTGGTGAAAAGTGGACTATGGCAGAGGACTGCTTTTGCGGTCCTCATTGCCTAGTCTCTGACTAACCCTTCAAACTGCGTACAATATTTATCATACAAGGTACACTCTTTACCTTTAACCACAGAACAGAAGTCCACTTTCTTCTGTTCTGTGCCTCTTTTCTGTATGCGAAAGCAGTGGGAGGGTTTGAGTTCCACTTGAGGTACCTAGTCGTTTTTTTTCTACGTTTTAACATATTTAAGGTACAATTACATTACAAACAAGTAAGGTACATTCGCATGTCATGGTACTACACTAAAACGGAAAAGTATTAAGCTACTTCTGGGGGTGACTGTACTTACTTATAGGATGATACTTTCCATGTCTTTATTTCTCGATCGCCAATGGAACGCGGAACCTAATACTCACCCATATAAATCACCCACCAAACATCACTTTAATAAAATACATTCCTATAAAGGGTGAAAATAAAACAATAATATCGCCTCGCCCCGTCTCGGTGGTCGCATTTTCGCCCCAATACTTTATATATCATATTTATTGAGTGATAAATGGTGAGAATCGCGAGTGCATTTGTATGTTGTTTCAAATTCATTTAAATGGAGTAGATGTGTTCGGTGTTTTAACAGGTTCACTGTCCAAAAAATATAACAATAGGTTAATCAATTGTTATGGACCTTATTATATGGTCTGCGGGACAGTAAACCGGTTAAGTACACGGTGTATTAGAAACTTGCAGAATAAATAATAACCATTTAACATTAACAATTATGACTTTTCCGGTAATTTACCAAATTCGACGTCAACCTTTGTTGCTCCGGCCTCGTTTATCTGTTTTACTTTATTTTTATTTTCGACGTTCAAAATTTCCTTCGGGTTCTTCGCTTTTTATACTAGGTTCGGAGGCTCTATGGGTTGCAACGGTGATATACTACCAGTACTAGACTACCCCAATGACCACTGGCTTCAGACCAAGAGAGTCCCTGGGTTCGATGACACGCGTGGGTTAATATTATTGTGCTCGGTTTCGTAGGCGCTGGGGTTTGTTTTAAGTCTGCTTGGCTAGCTAACCAAGTATTATGTGTCACAGCATCAGTTAGTAGCATTGTTGTACTGGCTATCTTATCTCAAGAAGATAGCCAGCTTTTTAGGAGTTAGTCTTAGTTATGTTGTGGATTTTGGTTTAAGAGGGCTTTCTCTTGTAGCCTTATTGTCTCTACCTTAAAAAGGCCAAGCACTCCCCGCTGTCAAATAGAGTGTCTTGATACATTTTTTGTAAGACGATACAGCAAGGCAAAAAGGTCGGTAAGAGATTTCAGGCTTATGAAATTCACGTACACAAGCCGAATAGATTCTGTTTTATAGAAAAACAGGTGCCTTTGAGTACAAAGCACTACGATATCCCAAGTGGCATTAGCAGATAACATATCGTATGCGTATCGGGTAAAAGCGTGGGGAGTTCAGATTTACATCGGATGTTGAAATCGCGACTCGAATTTCAAAGGGTTTTTTTGCGGCCTATTTTGTTGCGGGAATGATGAGTGAAAGGAACGTCGATAGATCCGAGAATCGCGTTAACTTTCGGTCTTCGATAAGATAAGATAAATATCGAAGTCAAACTAAAAATAATATTTAATCCACCCATCTTTTTTTAAGGACTGTTGAATTTTCAATCATTATCAAATAAAAGTAATTAAAAAAATACAAGTATCCAACGACTCTCAATCGCTTGACGGCTTTTAGAAGCTCTCAATCTGTGGTCGAAATATAGTAGTACTAAGTGAACATACAGTGTAGGTTGAAATATAGTACTTAGTGAACATACAGTGAAGCACGAATCATAGTCATAATATTTTAAAAATTACAGATTTCGCAGTCCCCGCAAGAAACGGAGCATTGAAATTGAAAACTTACTAAAAATTAAGAAATTTTTATTTTAATTTTAAATAACACATTACAAGTTGAATAATAAGATTTTTTATTGATTACGTATACTTCATAAAATTACACAACTACCTACATTACTTAAAAGTCGAATTATAACATACGAATGTATAACACTGCACAACACGGAGAATAACATTTTCTTTTCTTTTACAACATAAGTGAAATTCATGAATTTCACTACTTATATTTTCGAAATGCCAACTTGAATGCACTTCTCGCCTGCATCCGCATCTTTTAACACCATTACAATGAGGGTCTGATATGTAGTTTTGAATGCCGTAATACATATCAGACCCTTACAATGACGATCGGTTAATATTCATAGAAGCTACATCACTTTTATATACAGAAATACTAGTTTTTCTACAATTCCGAATCTAAAGGGACCACCACTATCTACTACATACAGGTCACAATTATTAACCGACTTATAATTTTTTTTTGCCATTTTGTAGCTAAACTATTATTACCCTAGGACCCTTTTTTCATTTTTTTTCGGAAAAATTTACAATTTAGTAAATTTTTTTTAAACACTGAAAAAAGTCGGCAACCTCAGGCGGGAATCGAACCACGCACTTCCGCATTCCGGGCGACTGCCTTAACCACTTTGCTATTCGTATCTCAGAGGTGAAAACTTCTAAGATTTGATGAAGCGATGTTTATTAAAAACATAAGCATCAAGCACTGACAAATTTCGACGGTTGAAAGCCAGACCTCGGTAGCCAAGTGGTTAAGGCAGCCGCCCGGAATGCGGAAGGTGCGTGGTTCGATTCCCGCCTGAGGTTGTCGTCTTTTTTCAGTGTTTAAAATTTTACTTAAGTATATTTAAGCGTTAATAAAACGCGAGGAGCTCGATGGCGCAGCGGCTATAGCGCGTTCGGCTTGCGAACTTGCTCGCTAAGCAACTTTCGCAATGCCGGGTCGCTGGATGGGTGACCAAATTTAAAAACATCCGAGCTCCTCCGTGCTTCGGAAGGCACGTTAAGCCGTTGGTCCCGGTTGTTGTCGTAAGATGGCAGCCGTTAAAACCCACCAACCCGCACTGGGCCAGCGTGGTGGGTTATGGCCCAATATCCCCACGTGCTATTGTTCACGTGGGAGGCCTGTGCCCAGCAGTGGGACGTTTATAGGCTGATGATGAATAAAACGCTTAAATATAAAACATTAATCTATTTACAATTTAGTAAAAAACACCCCGATTTTTTTACATTTTTAAAAATTTCAAAAAAAGGTAAAAGTTGATTTTTAAATCTCAAACGCTTACTGCATGTGTCTCGGTAAATTCCTCAACTCTTGGTACTATTCCCATCTCGATCCTCCCAAAATCTTCGGAGCTATGGCCAAAAATACGTCTCAGGCGAGTTGCATCTGACAACCATTTTTAATGATAAAATAATGTTAAATCCGTTTTAAGACAAATAGACGATATTGTTTTCAAAGGTTCACGCGAAAAC
Source organism: Scoparia ambigualis (assembly GCA_963921215.1). NCBI lineage: Eukaryota > Metazoa > Arthropoda > Insecta > Lepidoptera > Crambidae > Scoparia > Scoparia ambigualis. The sequence continues at coordinate 21,234,603 of OY992522.1, read as the reverse complement.
CACACATTGACGTGAAACACTTTTTACGGACTCGCGTTTATTATCTAAATTTTAGAGGTTTATTTTAGTTCTGACGTCTGGTCACAAGGAGACAGTCTCTCTGTGACTAATGACTAGTTAATAAATGCGAGTTCATCCATTGATATATATACACTAGATTAGCAATTACCGCGCGAAAGCGTTGCCACCTCACATATGGCCACAGCCATATGCCTAGCTAATGTCAGTTCAGTCCTCAGTGTGACGCCGCCCAGGTTGAACCGGACGGAAAATGCGTAAATGCATAGTGAAAGAGTGCGATTAAAGGTCACGGAACCATTATAACTCAAGCGGAATTACTATCCATACGTATGTACATTGTAAATGTATTGATATTGACGTAAAAACACAACAAAAAAAAATTAAATAAAAAATATTGTGATTTATGTTCAGTGTTGCCATTAAAAACCTCGTTTTGGTTTCCCACTTTAATGGGAGAAACAAATGAATCAATGGATGAAGTTGTAACCTCCGATTTTAAATAATAATTTGTAATTATATTTTAAGTTTCGTTCAAAAGATTAATGCAATCTTATTTATTTATTTTTATTTTATTTATTTATTAGCCACACATAACAGAGTTACAACGGAAAATACAATAAAACAAACAAGGACAGAGTAACATTGGTATGCTGTAACTCCACGGGCATGTGCAGACAACATGTAAAGCAAGCCACAATAATTAATTAAATTATGACAATTAATAACAAACAAAAAAAGAAAAAAAAATATTTGTATTATATTTAATCAATTAATAATCTAATAATCATATTATATTTTCTATTTAATATGATCAATTTTGCAGGGTGCCTAAATATGCAGGATGCAAGATTATAGCATGAAAACATACAAAAAAGAGACTAAACACAAAACTAATGCTTCATAGCGGAGTTTGATTACTGTTTGTATAAATAAACTACCATTATGGCTAGTGATGGGTTTACGCCCGGGCGTTTTGGGTGCATTGGATAAATGCCCGATAAATGTCTCTATATGCCGAATAAATGTCCATCCACTGGGCAAAAACTATAAGAGAACATTTATAATTTTTTTTCATTAAAATAGTGATATTTTATCATGCAGCATGAGTAAATACCTACATAAAATTAGATTATGACTAGGTTATTGACATATAAATTACTTAACTTCTCAAAATGAAAAAATGGAATTATGTTTAGTAATTCAGAACACATTTAACTACTTCTTACTCGCAAAAACGATAGAATTTCGGGGGCAAGAGGATTATTTCATTACTTATTCTTACTTTTATGTATCTAGTAAGCAAGACATGTTGTTTAAATAATACTAGCTGTTCCTCGCAACTTTATCTTCGTAAAGTAAATAATAAATAAATAAAGATACTTCAACAATCACACCAATGAGCTAGCCCCAAACTAAGCCGAAGCTTGTACTATGGCGGCTAGTTAACGGATATCCATACTTAAATACATATAAACATCATATTAAAAATATGTCAACGGGATAAATCGCGACACACATTGCAAGCAAAGGCCTACTTAGTACTGCTTGACATTCGGCCGCAGCACCGCAAGCAGTAAGTAAGCATTTACTCAGAAAACGCATCGTGTCCTGGGGGGCTATCACGCTAAATAATCTCAACCGAACCACAACTGAAATGTAGTCGTTAGACGTACTTTTATAGTGCTATCGCGTTTGACACATGCGTTAGCGCTATACGAAGTCGGCTGAACAGTAAAGGTATAGTTTTGGTAATATCGTTGGTGCTTAGTGTGATTGAGGCCCTGTCCTGCTAACATAGTTTCAATTATGTTAAAATAGTAGCATATTAATGGTCAAAAATAATATTAAAATCGATTCAGTAGTTCCCGAGTTTATCGGCTACATGCAAACAAACAAACAAATAATTCCCCTTTATAATAATAGTATTATTTAAATTCATGTATTTTATAAAACAATTGCTTTCAAAAATAATCTATTTTTTTTTCTTATTTTGGGGTAAAATTCATATGGCAGGCAACACTGGCCCGCCAGCGCATGACTATGTATCTGTCTTTGTCTAATTTTAGTGACAGCATGGTTCTTGCGACTTGTGTAGATGAAACAGTTATATGTTTACATTAAAATGTTTATTGGTTTCAAAGCTACGTCGTCGCGGTTAAATAGTGGTTACATTTTTAGGCATTGAGATAAATGAACTAGAGAAGACGTCCCATACAATAAATGTGCAGTTGTGCACAGCTACAATGATACTTGTACCGTGGTGCGGGGCTTAAGTAGTTGTCATAGAAATGTCTAAGCGCGCAGATGCGATACACTATTCATACAGATTTATTACCGAGTTGTAAAGTTGTAAGATAATGTTTTTATTGTTGTTAATTGTAATATTGAAATGAAAATAAGTAAATTAATGCCAAACATAAAAGTAAGTAAATAATTGATTAAAACATTTCATAACAATGATATAAATCTTTTTTAATTATTTAAGAAAAATATTGATTTACAGTGCGACATAAAAGAGTAGAAAATAAAGGAGGGCGCTGTTGTCGTTAACATAGCAACCCTGATTGGTCGACCAAATTGGTCTTGATACTTGTTTTTATTTAATATTTTCATATAATTGGAAAACCTCACTTACACATTGCTCTGATATAAAGGAAGTAGCTAAGGCACTTGTGTTATAGAAATCAGAAACAACGACGCTACCACAACACCCAGATACGAGACAATATGGAAAAGTTGGTTTTCTACATTAACCCAACCGGGAATCGAACCCGGGACCTCAGAGATGGCGACGCCAAGTCCGGGGTGTTTGCCTCTCGGCTAAGGAGGTCGTTAAAATAATTAATTTGAGTAGTTTGTATGTAGTACTTAATGAAAACAGCCATTGTACTTATAACTTATTTTTATTTAGATATAAAACTAATAAATTAAAGTCCAGATACTCTTCAAGTTTCGCAAATGCTCGCGGCTTCCATCATAGCCAATAAGTTGCCTTAATTGAGCTATGAATTTGCATATTGTTGGTACTTCTTTTTTTACAGTGTAAAAAAATGATTTTCTGACGGATTGCACACATATCAAAGTCATCGAGTTCCTTTGCAAGTCGACCCTTTTTGTGTTTAGCGGGAGTCGAAAATTTTCCTCCATTTTCGGAGCCTTGTTTAGCTATTCTCCACACAGTACTTTCAGACACCTAGAACAATAAAAACATATATGCATAAAAATAACAAAACCAAAATTGTTCAGTCCTATGGACTGAGTTATAAACATAATTGGTAAAACTTTTAAATCGAGTCGCCTGAATCGGGGTGGTGGTGGTGAAGGTATAGAGTGGGGGGAGGAGAACCCCCCTATTTCCCCCCACTGCCGCAAATAAGTAGTTTTTAAGTTAAGTAAATTTTTGTATTTTGTGGTTATGTATCGTGGTAAAACTTTTGAATCGAGTCTCCTTAATTGGTGGGGGAACGGGAGGGGAGGAGAGAGGAGTACCCCCCACTAACCTCTCCTGCCGCAAACAAGTAATTTTTAAGTTATGTTACTTTTTTAAAAATATGTAAATTTACAAAAACCTCATTTCTGGCGCTTCGCTGGCAACTCCCGCGGCACGCTCGCTTCGCTCGCTCGGCTCGCGCGTTTTTGGTCAACATACTTAATAACCTAACCTAATTAACTCTTTAGACTTTTTTCATGGCGGGGGGCTTCGCTCCCCGAGCCCCCCTCGGAGGGAGGCTGCGCACCCCTCCCGTCCCCACACTTCGGTTCCGTTAATATGGTATTGTATTACCTAAAAACGTGTAATTTTTTGTGATTTTAGCCGGTTTTGGCAAATCTTTCAAGTGGTTTTTTAAATATTTTAACGCAACAGCGGCAGCTAAAATGTTAATAAACCTTTATTTAAGAACCCCTTAGACCCCTCCACAGTGTTAGTTTCTTCAAATTCAGACGACTCGATTTAAAAGCCAACCCACATAATTTACTATACTTACCACATTCTACCCCTTAACATTTGATAAAATGTCCCAATAAATTCAAAAGTTCAAGATTCTCGAGTATCTATAATAACCAACATTTTTGTTTGTAATATTATAACCCCAAAACTTTTAAAATTATTTAAAAATACTGATTGTTTCACGGAATTTAGCCGATTGCGCATAGGCATATTTTAGCTAATTATACTTTCAACATCTTTTATAACTTACTTACCAGTATAATCTGCTGTACGTTGGTAAATATCCTCCAGATTACGTAACAAAGTTCCGTATTGAAATTCTGCCAAACTTCGCAAAAAAAAACCTTATAATTATGTTACGAGAACCGCCACGAATGGTCATAATCATGTTATTAGTGTTTTAAATCCAGGAATGTAGAAATATCATTACCTACAACAACAATTTATATCGTAACCACGTACAGAGTTGAACAACCACTTGACATTAATGACAGATAATCAATGTTGCCAAAAAATGAGTGAATTTAGTTCTGGATTATTTAATTTCTACTCTTTTATGTCGCACTATAAGTAGGTACGCGTAAAAATATTACTGAGTATCAAATATTCAGATGCTCAAATTTTTCAAGCATTATTGAGATGAGATTAAAAATCGTATTTTGGTCCAATTTAAGTACCTATGAGGATAAATAAAAAAAGTATTTCAATAGTAAAAAAATATTCGAGTTGACTTTTGAATCGAGTCGCCTGAATTTGAACAAACTAATATTGTGGGGGGTCTAAGGGGTTCTTAAATAAAGGTTTATTAACATTTTAGCTGCCGCCGTTGCGTTAAAATATAAAAAAACCACTTGAAAGTTTTGTCAAAATCGGCTATAATCACGAAAAATTACACGTCTTTAGGTTATACAGTACCATAGTAACAGAACCGTAGCGGGGGGGCGCGGGGGGCGAAGCCCCCCGCCATGAATAAAGTCTCAAGAGTTAATTAGGTTAGGTTAGTATGTTGACCAAAAACGCGCGAGCTGAGCGAGCGTAGCGAGCGTGCCGCGGGAGCGGCCGGCGAAGCGCCAGAAACGACATTTTTGTAAATTTCCATATTTAAAAAAAAAAATACATTACTTAAAAATTACTTGTCTGTGGCAGGAGGGGTAAGTGGGGGAGTACTCCTCCCCCTCCCCCTACCTTCTCCACCCCCACCCCACCCCCGATACAGGCGACTCGATTCAAAAGTTTTACCAAATATTCTAAGTATAATAATTCTAACGAAATGCCCAATCAAACTGCCATCATAATTCCAACCCTAGTAATTATTTCACATAAAGCGTTAAAAGTGTCACATCTGCACAAAACAGAAATATTGTTACTCTATGCAATGCTATACCGAAACATAGCCGCTTCATGGCTGGCGATTTGATAAAATAATTAGTCAAATGCATGTTAAAACTTTAATTTAATGCGTACTTACAGGTGAAAAGTGATTCCATTGTTTTTATTTGTGTTTCCTGAGTTTTTTAAACAGTACCTTAACACACATGAAGGCATATTTTTAGTAAACAGAACACAGAATTACACACGTATTTGCATCTAGCGCCTACCACAGACTAATAGAGGTAGAGCGAGCTGGCTCTACCGCGTGTTGCAAACAATCTAGTTGAGATGTCTTCTCTAGTACGTAGTACATAATAACTCAATGTTTTTAGGACGCGCGGTAATGAGGTTTGCTTCTCTGTTAGTTTAACTCAATGAGTTCATCCGTAAAAAGTGTTTCATTTCAACACGAAAACGAGCGAGAACAAAAGAGTTTCAATAAACACTTCTTCAAAGAAAAAAATAAGAGCACTTTAATTCAACTGACTATAAACAGATCCACCTCCTAACTTTTCTTTAAAACAACATACCAATAGTAGAAAAAACTCAATAGTTTTCCCTATATATTCGGCCACGGTCCCATTAGAATCAATTTGTACCGGTGCCTTCTAATATTTCTTTCGGTAATTGGATGGGACGCGAGGCGGTAATAAAATTGTAATTAAAAATTAACTATTTGATACAAGCTACCGCCCCAGGGGTGCATAGCAAGTAGGCCGATACGGCTCACGTTTTGTATACTAAGTAAAATAAACTATTCAAATTTATAACGGTGTTACAAGCCATTTTATTGGGTTAAATAATGGTGTGATGTTTTGGAAATGTGAAAGGAACGAAAGTTCGTTAAGCTCATGTTGTTAACGTTATCTATTACATATTTATTAAATTTGCTTAACAGTTTCATAGTTTTTACATAAGATCATATTATCTTAAAATACTTACATAAAAACAGAATGTTTGTTTGACGTTCTCATTTACTTGCTAATAAAATTTAAACTTCGCTTTGCAAAATACAGAGATCTAAATAGTGGCTTAAAAACTTTGATAAAAACATTTATTAAGCTAAATAATTGAGATTTAAAATTCACTATACAAAGTTTAAAATCCATAATAACTCAGCTGAATAAACGTTTTTTTTTATTTAGAAATCTGTATTTCACTTTATTCTGTATTTTGCATGCTATACATACATAATAACCACGACTATTATCTCCGAAGGGTTAGTCAGAGACTAGGCAATGATGACAGCAAAAGTAGTACTCTACCATAGTCCACTTTTCACCAAATGGCGACTGCACATGTGCTCAGCGTGACAGGTGGTGAGCCCATAGGCTTTATATGCAAATATACAAAGTTTAAATATAATGGGATCATTAGTTTGAAAAACTTTGAACATGGAAGTTTGTATGGGAGTCTGAAATGCGTAAAGTAATGAAATCACAAGTTAGTGTAGTTTAAAAGTTCGTAGATTAAAACCTATGATATAGTGTTTTAAACAATGTGCTTACATGACAAAATCCATGGGTGAACAATATTAGAGAAAAATCACTAACCATTTTAGGTAAATATACTTTAATACTATTGAGTCCGCCCGTGACAACGACCGGTGCAACTCGGTCGAAGCGTCGGGTATAAAAGGTATGTGTAGAATGCCTTTACTAAGTAGTTTCAATCCCGTCTAATATGCATAATCGCCTTGAGGAGAAATTTTCTTCGTGGTGTGACTCGACGGCAGGTGTCCCTCAGGGTGGCGTTTTATCTCCTCTTCTTTTTGCTATATTCATCACTTCCATTTCCGAAAACCTTTCTTCTTACTGCCACCTATATGCAGATGATTTGAAGATTTATTGCCAGGCACCACTCAATAATCTCGCCAAAGCTATTAAAACTAACAACGCGGACCTGGATCGAATTATTGATTGGAGTCGAGCCTTTGGACTTAGGGTCAACCCATTGAAAACGCAAACTATTGTGGTCGGCAGTTCCAGGTTGCTAGCTAAGGTCAACTTCAATGCCCTTCCTAAGGTTGATTTTGACGGAGTGGCTATCCCCTTCAGTAAAACTGTCACGAATCTGGGTGTGGAAATTGACAGTTGCTTGGGTTGGGGGCCGCAACTGCAAGCTGTAAGCCGCAAGCTTTACGCATCTTCGGCATCTACGCAACTTTTTACCCACTGCCACTAAAATTGCGCTAGCACAATCTCTGCTACTTCCCGTTTTAGATTATGCTGACGCCTGCTATCTTGATCTTATGGAGGACCAGCTAAATAAACTTGAGTGCCTTCAAAATCTTTGTATTCGATTCATATTTGGCTTGCGCAAGTATGCGCAAGTATGATCTGAATACCGCGCTAAACTCAAGTGGCTTCTTATTCGTCTTCGCCGGAATACTCACATCCTCACCCTTCTTTACAACATACTGTTTAATCCCACCTATCCTTGCTATCTAAAGAACGTTTTAACTTCCTCCATTCATCCAATTGGCGCAAATTGCAATCATCGTAAAACCTGAGCCTTAAAAGCCCTCTACACGGCACCATCTTTATATACTGTTCAGGCTGTTCGTCTCTGGAACACGCTTCCAGTTGCGATCAGGCGTGTGCAGTCTGTGAACACTTTTAAAGAGCTCCTGAAAAGCTTCTAACTCTCCTTTTAACCTTATCCCGCTGCAAAGTTGCTATTTCCGCTACTCCATACCTGAGACTACTAAGTATAAGTATTGTATATATTAAATTGCACACTATGTTTGTATGTACGAATTCTAAGTTTTTGATTATTTTAGTCTTTTAACATCAAATTCAGTTAAAATGTTTGCACCTCCGATTCTACAGTGTATAAGTTCTCTTCATCCGACTGGTTGTCTGGAAGAAATCGCTATATAGCGATCAGACCGCCAAATTGCAACTGTGTATCGTACTTGTTTTTTTATGTTTAGTGTATAATATAATGTAATGTATATAACTGTTGCAATAAAAGTATTATCTATCTATCTATCTATATCATAATGGAACGCGAAAGTTTAAAAGGGTATATAAATACTATTGTCGGCAATGTTCATTATACCGACCACGCCCGAGATATTAGTTTAAGTTTTGCGATCACACAAAGAAAAAAATTACCACCACTGACTTACGTACAAAGAAAAAGGCATATTTTGAGAAAAGGGTAATTCAGGAAAATGTAATGATGGGAACGGATGTTTTGGGAACGGGTGTTTTGGGAAACGGATAGCATGTGCCGAAAGGGAACACACTGTGTCAAAATCCTTTTGAAAAGAAAATTTTACTCTCTATTTCATTTTTTTCTTTTTTATAAAGTATAATTTATTTAAACAAAACAACATTAATAGATTATGAATTAAAAAATAAATAAAATATCTTACTTATTTTCCTGAATACAATATCGAAATTAACGAAACGAACTATAAATTAAATAAACGAATTGTAAATGTAGTAACTGAATTCCGAACACAAAACGCTAACCAAACCCAATTCCACCCACAACACGAAGACCCAAATTCGAAACACTAACCCTTTATTACTCACCTTAAGCGCAGACACGCGCGCTTAATTAATAAATTTGCTAATTAAAACCACTTACCCCATATCCATTAGCCGGCTATCCACTACAGTGTACATTATAATGAGTTATTATAGCGTTATTTATTATTCTGTCATTACAGTGACACGATCGCGTGTGTCCAACTCATAAGTTAGAGTCATCTAGCCAGCGGCTGTTAATATCATTGGACATAGTGACAAAAATTTTGTTTACTTTGCCACCCCGCCGATTAAATGCATGATCTCCTAAGTAATGAGGGATGGTAAGATAAGTATGCTAATGAAGTGGGCTTTAATTAAGTAATTTCTGTGTTATGGCTTTTAGAGCGGTTACCGCTGTGTTTTGGAAGATACGTAAATGTGGTGTTACATTTTTTTGTGACTGCAGATTATTTTACACTAGCGGCCGCTCGCGGTTTCACCCACGTGGTTCCCGTTGTCGTGGGAATATCGGGATAAAAAATATCCTATGTGTTAATCCAGGTTATAAACTATCTGTATGCCGAATTTCATCCAAATCTATTCAGTAGTTTTTACGTGAAAGAGTAACAAACATGCACACTCACAAACTTTCGCTTTTATAATATTAGTGTGATAGTGTAATATACTACACAATATTTTAGTATACACTTTTACAGTTTGCTAGTCTCACTTCTAATATATAAAAAAATATTACGGTAGCAACAAATCGTTAGGCGCACTGCCTTGTTGTGGAATAGAAAATGGCATTGCTGAGTAAAAAGCAGATCTATTCAAAATTTTACGTACTACTTAGTAAGACAGGAACACCACACAAGGACACTGAAAACCACGTGTCGCAATCCATTTGCGTAATATTTGCAAAACAAAATTTTAATCATTGCCATAACTACAATTTAAGATTCTCAATTAAGTAATATTAGAACGAAAAGTCCAAGTAGCAATGACCAGTTTCAATAAACCATCTCGCCGTTCGTCTATGATAAACGGTAATATTAATAAAACACCACCAGCGTAGTAGGGTGAGCGGTGTCAGAGCCGACCACGTGCGCCGTAAAGCCAGTGACAGACGGGCGCGGGGCCAATCGGACGACTCATCAATTGCCCCACATTATTGATATTGGCGCGCGGTTGGTGTACCGATGCCTTTATTGCGCGCTGTATATGAACTGATGTCTTTACGACGTTTCGGTTGCAACTTTAGTTTGCTCGCCATGAGATTGGGAATTTGTTTAAAGCAAGATGTTCTCAGCCGGAGTTTCATTGGGTAGCCGGGCTTTGCTTGTTTTATTTATCACAGCACGTAATATATATTTTTATGACCTAATCAGTGTAATTGTGGCTGTAATCTGTACCTATATCACGAGTCTGTGATATAGCTACAGATTACATTCGGCCGATAAACGTAGTGGATCATGGTATTTTTTTTTCAATTGCATATGTTATTATTGTTGCGGTGACCAACTAACAATAAGTGTCTATGCCGTCCAGTACGAAAGTCTAAAGTTAACTATAGGACACCTTGCTAAAGAATCAGAAAGAGCCTCAGCAAATGTTTATCTTTTACAGGTTTTTTATCACCAGCAGGGCAGAAAATATGACAAAACAAAATGAATTTAAAGAAATCATACAAAATATTAATATGTAAGCTAATGTGGTTATTGATTGCCTTGAATAGTAAAATAATAAAGGAGAGAAAGTAAGAACCGATTTCTTGTTTTTAACACTTCAACTTATTGTTACAACAAACAAAATAACATTCTAAAAACCCCTAACCCTATTCGTCCCGCGTCTAACCAACCGTCAAGCGTACCCACGAAAACGTCTAAAATCCGCCTCAAGCTCACCTGTTTTACCATAACAAGACGTGAAATTTGAATGTCCACAAATCGAATAAGCCCCGGAATTAAGTTATCCACTTTTTGCAAGAAAAGGCGGGACACGTTAACATATGAATATGACAAATTGTTGGACGTCGGTCAGCGGGACCGCGGAGTTTTACGGCGCCCAAGGGACGGGGGGACCGACTTGAAAAATTTTCATTTCGGCCCGCTCGCCGTACCGAAAGAAAAACGGCCCGGTCACTCGTCAAAACTGTAACAATTTCTCAGAAACAATAATGGCGTCGCACGTGGGGCGGCGTTTGACCAGCGGCGAAGCTATTACCGCCACTGTCAATGTTATTTATTTGCAGGCATGTTGTGAATTTTTATTCTATCACATGGGATTTCAAAGTTTTATTGGAGGCGGCGAGTTGTGTTGCAGTTGCCACCTGGGGCGTTTTTAGTTTGGAATAACTATTATTTTGCCATTATTTTCTAGACAGTAACGTTCTTTTGAAACGCATGTCACGTGCGTTTTGACAGACGTAAGCTTGATTCGGATCGGAGATAAAAAATGTTGTCTGGATAGGATTGAACGCATAACAGAAAATTACTTTAACATAATAAGGCTACGTAATATTTGATATTTTGCGTTAATATAAAATATCTCAAATAATGAACGTTAAAATTTTTATTTTAATGTTACGTCTTAAGATTATTTACATCTATTTATAGCGATAAGTGAACCTAAATCTTTTAAATATTTATATTAATTAATAACTTGGGTCGTAAGTCATAACATAATGACGTAATTCACTTAGGTACCCTAATTAGGCCAACGTGATGAACAATGAGACGTTTATAGACTGATTATCGAAAACTGTACTCGGATAAAGCGGGATTTAAAGGTGCTACAACACCAGCAGTGTGTTTTTTAAACAAATGACAGTCGAAAGTATGCCATATTCATTTGTCATAATCGTATGAAAGCTAAGTTTGCTCTCGTCGCATTCGCATACCGTTAGGTAACCACGTAGGAGGTTCAAATGAAAATAGCGAGACGCGGCGACGGCGACGTATTCCCAAATGGAATCAGCGGAGTGCGGGCCGGACCGCGAATCGCAATGGCGTCGCAAACGAATCGCAACTCCGCATACACCCATCAACGGGCACAGCATGTGCTCATATGCTCAGCATGTTCAAATTTTTCATTGGTTTTCGACCTTATCTCAATTGTATAAAGTTCAAAATATGGTGAGAGTATACATCCCTCTGCCCGTTAAAGGAGGTTTCTGGTGTACGCGAATGTGTCGGATGTTTATTTGAATCGTCGTTGTGGTATTTTGTTTTTGCGGACGTGCAGTTTAGAATAATATATTTTTAATTTTGTATGATTTTAAGAATAAACAATTTATACATATTTTATTTATTGATATTCATAATATTCTCAGTATAATAAACTATTGTTTGGATCAACCTTTCCCACCTGAACAATATCAAATTATTATGGATAGTTTAGTTCATAACTCACATCAGTAGAATTAAAACTAGGTACTTAACCTATATTTGGAAACACATTTAATAGTAAAATAGGTTGCAGTGATCTCTGAATTCTCAGACACTTAAGTATTAATCAAACGAAACGATTCAAGACTAAAAAAAAATCATAATAATACACTAATTAATAATTTATGTTTTAAAATTAAATGTGGTATGTGGAATGTCGGGCCTACCTGGGGCTGCGGTAACCACATGCATTGCATTAAATAAATTTGCCACTTGTGAATTAGGTTAATTATATCTGTACTCGTAAAACATTATCTTAATTGTTAATATCCCCAAAAAAATCACATCACCCATCTCCGTATCAAGTTCAAACAATAAACAAATCAAAAAGCTCGTCAAATTCTCGTCGGCACGCCATTACAAAGTCAATGGTGTATCGGACGAGTGCCGCTCCCAATATAAATGTAAATAGACGTGGCACGGGTGAAATATGACAGTTATAATTGCTTTATTGTACTCGGGACTCGGCGGGGCCTTCTGCGCGCCATATGCTAATTCGGCTGTGACGTTTTCTGCAGGGAAAGTTGCCTTTGGAAATGTTGCGAATTTCTTGTACCCTACCTTGTGTGGTAACTGGTATGACTTGAGAGAAAACAGGTCTAGCTATATGTAGTTCTATGGTAAGGAAATAAAGTAATGTAGATACAAGCCTTAACTTATATTTTTTTTTTTCATAATGTTAATCGGAATAATGACTTTCGGTTACCGAGCCGCGCGCTTTGCTACTCGGCTACTGAGGTGGGTTGTATGACTTGTATGTATGTATGTGTGAGCTGCATTGTAATGGCATAACTATCCAAATATGCATATCTAAACCTATTTTTATTTTATGTCGCAATATCTACTCAAATTGTAAAATTTTAATAATTACTGATTTAATATTACATCGTTTTATGCCTTTCAGTAATTCGGTATTACAGATGACAAATAAACAAAATATTTTTTATCATACTAAGTATTATTTTCTCATGATCGCAAAAGATCGCAACTCTAACGCGCTGGCCGCTTCGCAATCGAAAACATGCGCGAACGCACCCGCTTCGCCATCACAAACATGCGCGAAAACACCCGCTTACGCGCTTACGTGCTACATCATCGCACATACATACAGTGCAGGGTAGGATTCTACTCAGTATCCAATTGTATGGCGGTCACTCGAATACCTATGTCAGCCGCCAAGCAACTTTGTATCACATTGCAGTGTTTTGGTTTGAAGGGTAATAGATCCAATCCAGTGACGTTACAGAGCAGAGAGTCTTATTAACTGATGCTTCCAATTTAGCAACGCGCGTGTGATGCCCACGGTGCGTCCATGGGCTGCAGTGGTTCCTTTCCTGCTCGCTTATGTATTTAAAAAAGAAACGCAGGACCATTGTAAGCATATCTCCATCCGCAGTATCAGATTACCGATCAAGGGACTAACACAGCACGGCAAAGTACATTATCCAAAACATCTAGAACAGATCGCCGCTCATAAATATTCACAAGCTACAGGAGACGGCTCATTTAGGAATCAGCCCCTCTTTTTTGCGTTATTGGCTTAATACACAGGAGGGTTGTTTGGATCAACTTGTTTTAAGAACAGCCCCGATGGCGGTAATGGACTGTTTTTTATTAATTACATTGAGAATTCGACGAGAAAATACTTTGTTGTTATAAAATGAAGAGATGTTCTCTGGATACTCTGTACTCCGCCTCCATTTTTTATAAAAAAATGTTGAAAATGCAACCTGACTGAAAAATGTCCTATGCTTTCATTGAGTCGTGTTTCGTCTGTTTCAAATTGAACACTTACCATTATTTTAGTCAGTGGTAGGATTCCCGCCCATAATCCCATTCTATGATAACTTCACAAGAAACAACGCTTGTGATTAACTGGCATCTATAGCCGGCTTCAATTCCAGTGTGACGCAGCTTAGGATCCAATGATGCTTTTATAGTCAGTGGAATTGCTCATATCAGTCTATGTCATTTCAACGCTAAGAAGTTAGCGTTTAACGCGATAGAATCGACATGGAAGAGTTGCTATAAAGAAATGGTCCCTGGCATGGGTTGGTAAATTGTATAGAAATCTTGGGAATCCTCGTTTGACTTGTCGTTTGGTAGCAGGGTGTTACATAAAAAAACTGCAAAACCTTTCATACTCTGTGAATGGTTTGGACATAGACCCAAAACATTAGAGTACTCTCCTTGGGTTTTTAGAAAAGAGCACTTTTAGTAACATTGAGTTGCTTCAAATGGATACGTCTTCAGACCGATTTAAAGCCTTGGTAATTACCAAGGCTTTAAATTGTAGCATTTTGCACATCGTAACAACTAGAGTAAGCGGACTTTTGTATCCATTTTTGAGCACTGTACAAAAAAATGTAAATGTTCTAAATGTCTTAAAACAATATTGTTTATATCATTAACATCATCGGCAGCCTATAATCGTCCCACTGCTGGCTATATAGGCCTTCAGCATATGGGGGAGATTGGGTAACAGTATCCACCATTACCATAACCCACCGCACTGACCTAATGCCGGTTGGTAGGTTTCAATAACTGCCATCTTACAATAACAACTGAGACCGAATTCGAAAGGCACGTTAAGCCGTTGCCTTTCGAAGTAAGGAGGTGGTCGAGATGTTGTAAATTTGGTCACCCATCCAAAATCGCAAATTAAGCGAATACCTTAGCCACCGCTACATAATTTTTAAATGTTTTACTAATGTTTTAAATTATAGGTTGTCACCAGTACTGCAATAAAATGTTAACGAAGGTTTTATCTAGAAGTTACTTTTTAAAATTCTATCACTATATTTTTTAAATAATTGAGTTTACACTTTGAAACGTTTACGCAAACCTCATACAACTGTTACCAAACACAAAGGTTAACCGAACAAACCGATGTATCTCTACAAAGCCTTTTCTTTACACATGTCTGAGGGTTTAGCAATAAATCAGTCGTTGTACGTATTGGGATTTGATCAGGAGTTAAGTCACGACTGCAGCAGCCGGGATCATTCCTCCGGGATTCATTACCCGGGAACGCGGGACTGATTGCCCGGAATACCGCTGAACAATGGACAAAGGTAGCCGGACCAAAATTGTAGGACAACTGATGGGTATTGGATAGGAACACTTAGGTAATACACCTTCACTTGTCCTAATAATATGTCATCCATAAATAAATCGAAAGTATAAGCTACAGAATACATAATAAGGTTTGTATTTTATTTTTCGCAGATTTTGATTTAGAAATATATTTAGTAATGATAATGTAAAGAATAATTAGACACTGTACGTTATATGTGAATAATAACATTAAAATAGACGTAACTATAATTAGTAGATGAAAATCATGTGTGATAAATTAATGTTTTTCTTTGTTTGTACATTGTATTTTGTTTTAGGATAGCTTTGTAGTAGCAAATTAACTATACATCTAATTACTAGGTTTGTTTGACCTCCAATTCTGCATATTTTCATCAAGACTCACTGATAATTCCAGTTGCTTTGTAACGACTGATTATTACGGCCATCGCCGGCTAATAACATGACATGTTTTATTAAGAAAATCTGTACTAACTGTGACTACAATATATAGTAATTTCTGTTATTCCCGTAAGTACATTATTTTTCTAGCTCTATTTCAACAAAATAAAATCCATGCACAAAGCGCAGATTAGTAATACTCCAGCTTAATAATGGAATTCCCTCAGAGTAGTTAGTAAGTAAAAATAAAAGGCCAATCCGTCCCCACCGCTAACTAAGAGTGGCTGCATGCGTGCCGATAATCGGTATTAGGCCAGAATTTAAAGCCGCATACACATGTTCCGAGCTCGGATTACCCAATGTACCAGGCCGTGTGCGTCACCCTGGCGAGACAACCGAGCGAATCGCATTAAATGTAGTGGAGGCAAACATTATTTTATTACGGGTCTCTTAATTTTTTTTTAACTTAGAAATTATGTCACTCTGCTAAGTAAGGATAAGCATAAAATAAATGTACTTATTTGTTTTGTAAAATATAAACGAACAATCAAAGAGAGTATCAAACAGACAATGAACATTTAAAGCAATAAAATAACTACATAGAAGCTCTAAAATATATATATCTAATGAATTCTAAATAAATATAAATTAATTTGTAAATTAATGTGGAACAACCAAATAAAATAAAATATTATAACTATTTCTATTTTTTTTCACGTTTTGTACATACATTTTGACCACGCCATTGTGACGCACAAAACAGAAATGAACAGTCGATCGCGAAGTGTAACACAAGTACCCGCGCATATGGTAAGACTAATTCAAACTACCCTCGCGTGGGGTTGAAATAAAATATAAACTAAATTAGGGGAAGATGATGCAACACACCCCCTCGATTTTTGATAAATTCCATTATACGCTCACATGAGGAGAGATTCGGCATTAGCGTATGAGTATCGGTGATCAGTTATTTATGAAGACATTTTCGGGAATATTTTTAAATTTTATAGTCATGAAGATGGTCGTATAAATGATCTATTGCTATTTTGCACCGATTACATAACACTTATAATCGGCTTTAAAGTATATTTTTAAATATAAAGCTGCTGTTTAGCACCAAAAGGTTTTTATTTACATGTTTAGACTTTGTATCCAGTTACAGACATAAGTGGAAACGGTAATGCAATACTGGTAGGGTAAAGGAGTTAGTAGTAGGATCTTGCAAACTTGCAACAACTTTCTCAATTCAGAATCACTGTTCGTTAGCCCAGTTATAAAAAAATAACTTACTTAAGTACCTAAGTGTACATTGTAATAATTATAGATGAAATACGTAACAATAAAATCAAATAACATAACACATAAACAATTGTTGGTACATTATCTATTGTACCATTGTACAGTTGCTTTTCCAACTTTGCCTAAAAGCTTTTCTAAGGAAAATAATTACCGAAAAAAAACACCACTTTCCTAACCCATCAATAACACTATCGATTCCAGTATGGCACACATGTTAACCAATTTGCACAGCAAGAATCACCCGCTGCGCTGAATAAATTATTAGTGCGAGTAGCACACACGCCCCTGTATCAAAACAATTATTTGTATAACAAAGGAGGATGATTATGGAACGTATTATGGAAAGTAAAAAAAAAGTAAAAGTGAAAATTTACGGCGCCAATGCTATATGATTATGACAAGTGCATGTGGCGAATTTGTATGGTGCGCTGTTGCTATAATTCTGGTGAATGTGGAAAAAAACGTGAGAAAATTAAGGAAAAACTGTCACCTACACTCGGGTCTGACCTCAGAACAATAACTAAAGCAATTCTGAGGGTCTGACATAATGCTGCCCAGTTACGTTTTACTATTTTTTTTTAAAGTGTTGTATTGCAATATCTTTTTATTGAAATTAGTAGTACATAGATAAAGAAAATGGTAAAGGTTTTTTTTAATACTATTGTGATAATATCCTAAATCTAAGTCCAATCTTAGACGAAATACTAGCCAAGGCTTAACTATTTACTAAATACATCGTATTGAAACTTCCAAATTGGCTATTTAATATTATATTTTTATTTATTAATACTTATATACTTATTCAAAAAAGTAAATGAATCAAAAGACGAGTGTCAGGTTCCGAACAAATGGAAGTCTAGTCTGTTTCGGTGTCTACCCCTTCGGGAAGAGAGAAATGAAATGAAATAAAATGAAATGAAATGATGAGCGTGAAGAATGTACTTTTTTTTGCTATCTTTGGAATAGCGA
This sequence comes from Scoparia ambigualis, assembly GCA_963921215.1. Classification (NCBI taxonomy): domain Eukaryota; kingdom Metazoa; phylum Arthropoda; class Insecta; order Lepidoptera; family Crambidae; genus Scoparia; species Scoparia ambigualis. The sequence continues at coordinate 21,216,589 of OY992522.1, read as the reverse complement.
ACAGCATTTAAGACAGGTCGTGGGAGTGATCTTTGGGGGCGGCCTTCGTCCAACAGTAGACGTTTTTCGGCTGATGATGATGATTTTTAAAAGACATTTAAGAGGTGCCGCGCGATCGCAAAAACTGACATAAGTCTCTTAATGAACTTCAAAGCTAAATCAATCATATTGATATTTATAATTAGAACAATTCTGCTTTGAAGTTTGTTTCCAGAGCAATGTTTTCATTCTGCGCAATGTGCAAAAACATCACGCGCTTGTGTTAAAAATTAAATTTTATTTTTAAAGAAAGGGGTGCCCTGCGGAATATCAATACAAATATATTAATGTAAGAATTATTGATTCATGCGTAAAGTTAAGAAAGCTGTCGAAAAAATATGTTATTAGGGGTCATTAGATTTATGTAGGTATTGTTTGTTATTGTTTAAAGGGTTTTTTTTTTAAATTTCAACACGGCCATGACCTTGTGCAATGATCAGGCTAACTTACATAAGTTTTTTAATGTATTTAACTAATTCAGCGCATAGTACAAGTGACTTATACGTACATTTTCACAATTTCGTGCAGGACCCCCTTAACCGTTAACATGCTTTTTCTTAAAAAACAATTTCTAATGACAAACCTTTCAAGTCAAGGTCAAGGTAGGTAATTCAATTCTTCTTTTGTTTCTTTTAACATTATTTTGAAGAACTTGTTTTTAGGCATAAACACATTGTAGGTGATCCATCGCTCTAATGTATTTACATATCAAAAAGGAATCGCAATAAAACCATGCGTTTTGCATAATCGAATGCGTATCGGAGCATATTAACGTCTGAAACAAACTTTTTAAGAGCGCGCGCAAGCTATCGTGCCACTTGATCACCACATTAAAGTACGAGACATGTTTAATCTATAATGCGCCTTATCGCAATATTTTCCATTTCCGGGTAAAACTGGGAACGTCGGCGGTATCGCCAGGGGAAATAAGGCGGGCCGGTGGAGTTTCACTTTGTTGTTTTTTTTCCCGTGTCGGGTTGGGCTGGGAAAAAAAATTTCGTAGTTTTCCTCTGGCTCTCTTCGTTTACACTTACTGTTACCGGTGTTCGGGCGATTGTGACCTGACTCAGCTGAATTAAATATGGCAAAGGAGGGTATGTCTGGATTTGCATGCCGCTGCAACAATGCGCGCGGATTGGTTGTTTGAGCTGAGCGGGATAAGTTTGTGAATGCGCTGATTCCATTGTTGTTCATTTGTTTTCTTTTTCCCTAATGTGTTCTGTTTGGTAATGGTTTTGTTAGGTGGTTGTAGCTATACGGTGGATCGGGTTATGAATATCCTTCGTCTGTGTGTAATCGATTTGCGGATTTCGGTTCCATTGAAGAAGGCGAAGTAACAAGTTATACAATTAAACAATAACACTAAGAAAAAAGAGACAAAAGAGACCAATTAATTAAGCAGATTAATAATGGGAAAATTGATTGTATCGTAATTCTAAAAGATAAAAAATATTTTATATTAAATAATTATATTACAAAAATAACAGTAGACTGCCATAGTGTTAAGCGTGACAAGTCCATCGCCGCTCTTTGCTTTAGTCCGTTAGTCGCCTTTTACGTCATACAGTACATAATACATAGCACCTAAATCAACAACTTCTTTTAGAAACACAGCTTGGCTTTTAGAACAAAAATTAAAGTATTTCGAATTTCAAATGAATAAACAAGTGAGAGGAGACGAGCGATGCATCACTGAGTTATTAGAAACGAGGCGCCGAGTCGACTGATGGTGACACTTTTTCACCGCCGAGTGGGAATGGAACAATCCCTGATTAATCCACCGTGAGACTGTTGAACGAGCCAGACTAAATTTTGGATCAACCTCTTTGATACTTGAGGATAGGGAGAACTTGTTATTTCGACTAGGACTTGTTGTATAGCTGCGTATAACTCCGTTATGTAAAAGTTTTTAGAGGAAAAAGGATAAAAAGTATGCTTCAATCAAAAATTTTCTCTAAACTCTTTTGTACTACTTAGTATCCACACTATCTATAAGTGTATCAATTGTAAAACATACTGTTAATATAACATAATATCATATAACTATATTTGTTTGTGCAAACTAACAAATTGTTATTGTATCTTGCTTCCTCTTGTATTGTTAATTTACACACTCATGTATTGTAAAAAAATAATAAAATATGTTTTAGATTTTACTATCAAGGAGAGCAAGAAAAGCAAATAAAAAGAACAACAATCGATCATTCATTACACTGAATAAAATTATTTGCTGAAAAGTATCAAGATACCAAAATCCTTCTCTATTTTCAGGCCAATACTTACCTTAGCGCTATGCATTAATATTTTGGTTGAGTTTTTCGCCGCCGTCAATTCCCGTGAGTTGGTCCCGGACAAATGGGGGGAGCCGTTGAGGGAGAAGTGCTCTGTCTCAATAAATTATCGAAGATGAGCTGGAGCATTAACTAATTACCGACACCGATACCGATATCTGGGATAAAATAGTCCGCCATTTCAGTGGAAAATATTAGATATTATACTCCCTACCTAATTGACCGATTTTATTAGCATACATACATATAAAAACGACTAGGTATTATCCCCGAATGGTTAGTCAGAAGCAGTCCTCTACCATAGTCCCATTTTCACTAAATAGCGACTGCACATGTGCTCAGCGTGATAGGTGGTGAGCCCATGCTCTATGTCGTTTGATGTATGTGCAGTCTTTAGTCCGTCAGTCGCCTTTTACGACATCCAAGGGGTGAAAAGGGATGGTAGTATTTTATAGCCGCCACGCGACACGGCAACGGCAGGTCTTTACCATTTTGTAATCATAATTAAATCAAAATGAGAGTGTTTAATGTTTTTATATGGCGGTGCTGGACACTTCCCTGAAACCGAGTGGCTAAGCGCTTGGCCTAATAACCAGTGATCAAGGGTTTAGTTCCCAGGTCGTGCAAAGTGTGTTTTCGATGCACAGCCCGGGTTTGAGATCTGCAACTCACGTTGGGTAAGCGTTTGAAAAACACAATTTAACGACATAATTATTCCGAAGCGGCACGTAATTGTCGTTTCTAAATTGTCACGGTCGGATATTGCCGACTAATGAAAACGTGCTCAACACGCAAATTTTATTGTCGGCTATACACGACGGTGGCGTGTCGGGCACGTTTTCATTTGTCGGCCATATCCAACCGTGGCGTTGAAAAGGTTAAGTAAGTGTATTTCAAGAATTCAAACAAAAAATTTAGTGATTAATGAAACGATTTTCTTCTTAGTTTTCGGATAACACGATTAGCTATAACAGATTCTAGTTTGTTGTGTATACTTAAAACGATATTCTTGATATATTTATATTCAAATTCAAATTATTTATTACGGGGTATACACCCATAATGTGTTAGTTATATTATTTCTTAAAACTATGTTAGTAAAACATGTCACGTATGCAAAAATAAAATATTAAAATTACAATACAGTTTTACATTTAATCACCAATTAAATTCTAAAATGAAATAAAAATATAAAATTGGAAACAATACAAATGATAATAAAATTAAAAATACCATGTTCAAATTCATGTCAACATTAAAAATTTAGAACTTAAAATTTATGTATTCATAAAATATTTATAGAATCAAACCGTTGCTTCATATTAGCGTTAAAATTATATCACTGTGGTTCATATTATTAGCGTTAAGATTATATCATCGTGGTTAAGCTCATTCCTTTCATCAAAATTCTACAGTAATTACATTTTAATCACTACATCGCACTTCAAATATCATACAGCTCGGGGTAATTCAATTCGCGCTACGTATAGGCCGTACTTTTCCCATAATAAGTTCACATCTCGCCGTGATTGGCTACGGTCCCGCGGGGGTCCAACTTCGTCAGCAAATGAGCAGCGGCCCGACGCGATCATAATTTATAAGGCTGCCACGGTTATTTATTATTACAGTTATTATAGCGGACTCGGTGTAACGCAATTTTTGTAGCACTACCAATATTGTGTTGGCCTCCGAATACGTTGTGAGTACAACGTCGGATGAAAAAATGTAGCGTGTAGCGAAATTAAGTCGGCTAATAAAATGTTAGGATTAAACGTCTCAGTGCAGATTTTTCCATCCTCGGATAAAACTTATCCGTCTGATAAAGTATTACGCGACCTACTTAAAATGACACATGTAAAGAAACAAAAGGCATGATATGACTATACATTTTTAAATGGTTGTGTAATACTTTAACAGACAAATAAGTTTTATCTGTCAATTGAAAAATCGGCCCTTAGTTATATTGTAACCGTGGCGCGTAGCGGTGAAAGTAATACCACCCCCTCTCTTCCCTGGGTGTCGTAAAAGGCGACTAACGGACTAAAGGCTGCACATACATCAAACAGCATAGGTCGGCGATGAGCTCACCACCTATCATGCTGAACACATGTGCACTCGCTATATGGTGAAAAGTGGACTTTGGTAGTGGACTGCTTTTGCTGTCCTCATTGCCTAGTCTCTGACTAACTCTTCGGGGATGATAGTCGTGAGTTATGTGTGTAATGAATCTTAGAATTAAACGTCCTAATTATATGGTAACTCTTTGTGTAATAAGATGGCACAGTGAGTTGCGATCTTACAATACTTATATGGTAAGAACGCAACTTTTGAATTCTCTAAGATGGATGAAAATTTAAACAAAAACGAAATCCCGTTGAATATCTCACCTGATTGTTGTCAAGTGTAAAATGGCAGTTTTTAATACAAAACGGGCGTTAGATCGGTTACAACTAATGAGTTGATTCCTTAAGCTATTGTTCATGATCATCAGCTTGAACCTAACAGCGACGTTCCTCGGCCTATGATAGTAACTACAATGGCAATTTTTTGTGTAAATTATGTCTTTTTCGTGAATTTCTACTCTAATCATCAACTCAGTTACCAGGGATTTCACGGATAAAAAAATCGAACACTTAAAACGATAGTATTATAGCAATCAATGGTACAAATAAGACACTTTCCCAGTTATTGCGAAACGTGAACTGAATTCACCTAATTTTAAACTGATGTTGTCTTTATCTGCCTTAGCCGCCGTTAAACCGGATACAATGGAAATTCTATTGTTATTAACTTAAAGAAGTCTTTGTGACAGACAAGGGGATAACTGAAATGGAACAGCATCATGTTTATAACTGTTTTAACATTACCACGTGTATAGGTATTTAAATATACGAAAGCTTGTAATTTTCTCACTACTCGTTTCAAAGCAAGGTCCCTAAAAAACGTGTGCAAAAAATCCAAAAGCGTAACACTTTTCCAAGAAGGAAACATCCCCTTTTCCAAGTTAGTACGTTACAGAAATAAATAAGTGGAGCGGCGTGAAGAAGATATATTGTGTGGCGGGGGAATACAATTCGGAGCATAGGTCGTCCCGTTAGTATAAATGTAAGTAAATTTGAATAAAACATTGCCTGGGGTCGGACGGTGATGGCTGTACAAAACACACGTTATAAAGTTGCCCGTTTTTGTGATACCTACCTACCTACCTACTAGCAAGGACGATATATTATTTGTCTATGCTACTAGATATACAGAAATTAATAGAATACTACCAACCCATCTTCATATATCTATATATCTACTTGGGTGTAGTACAAGGCGACACATACATCCAACAGCATGAGCGGCGATGGGCGCTCCACCTGTCACATTGAGCACATGTCTGCACAGTCTCTATTTGGTGGAAAGTGGACTATGGTAGAGTACTGCTTTTGCTGTTCTAACTCATTGCCTAGTCTCTGACTAACCTTTCGGGGATAATAGTGTCATTATATGTATGTATGTAAGTTGTTTGTATGGAGCTTATGCCAAATTTCTAACTCAGGTATGCAAAACAACAGAAAATAATAAAAAATAAAAAAACTTTCCTACATTCACACCAATTATCTAGCCCAAGAGAAGCTTCGAAGAAACTAGTTAAATGGTTACTAGACAACGGATAAACATACTTAGAATACTGAAAAAAGACGACAACCTCAGGCGGGAATCGAACCACGCACCTTCCGCATTCCGGGCGGAAAAAATAAAATTTACTTAAGTATATTTAAGCGATAATAAAACGCTAAAATATAAAACATTAAAACTTAAAATACTTAAATAATACTTATTATACATAGTATTAGTTAAGATTTCTATTTATTATATTTAATAATTAAATATTAAATAGAAATCTTAACTCCACACGTCGTCGATTTATTACGTAATACGGGTATAAGTAAGTGCAATGTCAGCCATTAATTTACGTCATTGTCGCACACCAAACCAAATTAATGACATTAATACGGAAAGCTCTACAGTATTCGCTTTGTGGTTGAGATACCACCGCTCTCACGAATATTCGGCGTGAAATAATTGCACTTCTGATGTTTTCATCCGGCCAGTGAGGGTTCCGGAGCCCCCCACCCCCTTCACAATTCCTATTCCTTCCTTATAGGCTGGCAATGCATCTGCGATTCCTCTGGTTTTGCGGGTGTCCATGGGCGGCGGTGATTACTCACCATCAGGTGACCCGCCTGCTTGTTTGCTTCCTTCTTTTATATGTATAAAAAAATGATCTTGTCTAACCGGAGGCCCATCTCTCCCCACTCCTCCTCATCCCTCCACAATCCCTACTCCTCAATTGTCCTACTCCTTCCTCAAGCCCGGCAACGCATCTGCGATCCTCTGGTTTTGCGGGTGTCCATGGGCGGTGGTGATTACTGCCAATCAGGCTCGTTTGCATACATAACAATCGAGACTATTATCGCCGAAGGGTTAGTCAGAGACTACAATAAGAACAGCAACATCAGTCTTCTACCATAGTCAACTTTTCAGCGAATAGCGACTGCAAATATGCTCAGCGTAACAGGTGGTGAGCACATCGCCGTTCTATGCTGTTGGATGTACCTATGTGCCGTCTTTAGTCCGTTAGTCGCCTTTTACGATACCCAACGGCTCGTTTGCCTTCTTTATAATGGATGTTCAAGGAAGATGGTTTAAGCCCAGCAGAGGGTTGTTTATATTTTACTTCTATACGTCGAGTTACCGCTAAGTTATACCTTTATACCGCTACTTCGAATCGGTCTCTATTGTAACTCTACGTTTGCTATAATTTTATTTATTTATTTTATTTAAACACAAAACAGAGTCTCAACAAAAATTAAAAATAACAATAGCAGCACTTTCTAACATAGGTATGCTGGATCTCCACGTATTTGTGCAAACAGCATGCATAATCGAATACTTAACACTACATAAAAAAACGATAACTTTAAACTACTATAGTTTAATAAAAAATTAATAAAAAAAACTATTAATAATAGTTCAGATTTAAAAAAATTAAAATATATATAAATTAATAATCAATTAAAAAAACATTACCGAATTCAAAACTTAATTTGTTAATAAAATAGAAATATAAATGAAATTGGCTAGAACAAAAATTATCAAAATTATTAAATCAGAATAAAAATCATTAAAACAATAAATTATAACGTAATGGTGTATCTAGTAGATTAAGATAAATATTTGAGAGAGTATAGAAAGTTAAACAGTACTTTATAAACAATCTCATTATCATAAGTGTCTGTTAAAACACGTCCTTTGGTTAATCTCGTCTGTGAGAAAACCTACTAAGAATTGAAATGCTATTATGTCTAGCTGTACGGCAGTTGACAGCTTATCATATATCCATCCATTTATTTGTTTTGTTATTAGGTACACAAAACAGATAGAAACTAAAAACTAACAAAAAAGCATGATACATTGTATAAGAGCTAAATTCCTATCTAAAACATGTGTACTCAACCTAATCTAAAACGATATCCAATTAATAACTAATTATATACATATAATGGTGAATATTAAAAATAAAAAACAAATCGAAAACATTCTAGGTTAATGTTGACAACTTAATATTTTTTTTATTTTGATGGAAATATATCGATGTTGTTATTAAGTAATTATATCATGGATACTGTTCTTGACGGACCGCAAGCGAAATCACACCGAACTTAATCATTCAAAGTTCGTAAGAATGAAAAGACCTGCCTAAATGAAAGCGATTACATAGAAATCTTAAACACTTTTTCTGAATGCCTTCAATACTTTCTATGTGTATTTTATAGAATGGGCTCCAAATTGTACAACTATATTCTAAAATACTTTTAACTTTTACAATACCATTGATTAATATATCCATAAGGACACGTTTCAAGTAAAAAAAAAAGTTCTTAACAGGTTATTTGTCCAAAAAGAGAAATAGTAAATCAATTGTTATATGAATTACATGTGTGACATGGAACAGGGAAGGGGTTCAGTAATATATCGTTACGATAAACAAACAAAAACAAACAAAGTTACATCATTACCGTTTTTGGCGTACCTACTCAAAACTCGGGTACACAAAAAAAAGATTAATGTTTAATATAAAGTAAATTTGGTTACCGTAAGGGGAAGTTGGGCAGTACGCAGCTTACCCAGAAGGGCGTTAAAACAAATGTCACATGTTTATGGGATTTTCGTGTTATGGTAATGCGCCGAATGTTAGCGGTTAAAAGCTCTAGTGTGTCTTCAATTTAAAACTGCTGGGTTACATCATTTGTGGAGATGTTTGACTCGACAACAGGAGCTTGATTAGGTATAAGTTTCTTGCTCGACAATGAGACACACAAGTACAACGTTTGTCGTGTTGGTACGTGTTTTTGATTGATGTTTAATCTATTTTCAAGTTTAGTCTATTTTCAAATGACTTTCACTTCTGCACTAGAATGACGAGGCTTTCTATATCAAATCTTGCCTTTAACAACGCAATCGTCAAATAGAATTTTGATTTGCTCGTTGACCTGTAAAACAGGCGCTTCTCGGGATGGGTCTGGTCTGGCTTAGGCAACTATTTGCCTAATGTATAGGCCACTATTATATTCACACTTTTCTTTGAACTATTTAAGAAAAAAAATACCATTAAACATATTATTCTAAAGACGACGCAGCAGGCCCAGAATGAGATGGCGGGACGAGCTAGTCTCCTTCTGCAAAGACAAGAAAAAGGGTAGAGAGGCCTTTGCCCTGCAGTGGGACGACCATGGCTGAAATAAATAATAATAATAATAAATATGATTCTGCTTGTTAATAATGATAATGGTTTTTTTTAAGTTACATCGGTTCTTCTATTTTATAACGTCTTCAATCGTGTCTGCCTCAGCGATCTCATAATAGACATTTAGAATTTGCAGAAAATTGTCAAAATCAGAAAGCTGAGATCATTATCATCGAGAAGTTATTTGAGACGAAGACATCGATTCATTAATTAGGTACATCTCAAATAATCACTAAAGCCGGTTCATAATGACCTTAGCAACAAACAGTCAATGCATGATTATCAAAAACAATAGAGGGCAAACTAAATTAGTGACCCCTGCGCGAAACTAAGCTAAACGCTAACCCGATCAGGCATAATTTGTGACCAATTAGAATAATGGTCCGCAAGCTGTGATGTATGCACGTCGGGTTCGGAACAAGCTATGGAATAGAGTAGACTTTGTAGTTTAAACCACGATTATTTTAATTTCGGGGAAAGTCGGTGAGAAAGTTCAAATGCACGCCAATACATTAATTATGACTAACTAACGCAAAAGATTTAATTAAGGCACACACTAGAATGGCTGGCTAAATTTAAAATCATTCCAAGCTACTCCGTTCTTTTGGAAGGCAAGTTAAGCCATAATGTCCATGTTATTATTATGACATGGTCCATTACCACATGTGGTGTTATTGAGCCCAGCAGTGGAGAGCAATGATGATGATGATGATGCAAGTGTTGACAGCAAAATAATATTTTAATTTACTTTGCATGTTGTTTTGTAAGCTTTCACAAAGAGTTGTAATCAAGACAAATTCTAATGAAAACATGTCCGCTCGTAAAAAAGACGCCAGAGTAGAAAAACACATACTTATGAATTTGTTTATTTTTTTACATTTTGTATGTTTAAATAATTGAACCTAAACCTGCCCTTTTTAGAACAACAATGACCATAAACATAAAATGAATAATTAAAATTATTTTAAAATCTATAACAGCTCTAAAGCTCTCACTGTTCGTTAATAAATGTGTGGGGCGGCGTTTGTCCAGTGGTGGAGCGTCAATGTCGCCGATTGTACCGGCTGGTTATGTATTTATGGCGGCAAATGCGGCAGCTGACTGTACCGCTGAGTGCTGTGCAATCTGCATTGTTATAGTGTGGCCGTGAAAAGATGTGACTAGCCTCATTTGAAAATTACTTTAATAAAATTGATTTTTTGTGTTTTAGATTAGTTGTTTTAAGTAATTCAGGGCAACCGTTTAGTTAAAATTGTTTTGCAGTAAGTAAAAAATGCAATAAATGAAAAGAGTTTTTTGTTTGCAACAATGCTCAGTTTGTAATGGTCAACTTACATAATTATGGCGTGGTGATTAAGATTAACTAAACTGTATAAACTATTACTAAAGGTGACAATGGTTTGATTACAATGAGCTAGGCCTTTAACCAGCAGTGGTCCAAACAGGCAATCTCTATTTGCGAGTTTTATAGTTATAAACAAATTAATTACTCAGCAATGTCTGTTATTTGAGAGAGTCCCTACTGTTCATAAATATGATCCGGTTATTTTGTTTCAGTGCAATGAAACTTTTTATTAAGTATTCAGTGTTCATGTTATCAACACACGCTTACACTGATTTAGGTTTTATTTTGATAATCTGAACTAATTTAACATAAGTATGCATTATGATCAAATCGAACGTGTCGTCGTTCCAGTGTGCAGGCCGTATCCCGTCATGTCATACGACAGTCTGACATATCCCGGCAATGGTCTGACATGTCCCGGTAATTAGATTAGCCAGGCTTTGGGCTGCCTGTGTCACGCACTATCAGCGTTTGTATCTACGCTTAAGTTTATTTTGTTTATGGTTGTCCAATAAATAGATTTATTTAGGAATATTTGGTTTTATGAGGAATTCGTTTTTGTGTGAATAACACTACTGTTCAAACACAAATTAAACAATTACAAGGTATATTTGATTTGCGTTAGTACATTGTTTTAGAGTTTTAGATAGTAACATATTTGAAATTTCGGTTTACTAAACATTTTTTCAACTAGATTTATGAAGTTTTAATTCGTTTATATTCAATTATACAAACAATTTAAACACATTGTTTACTTACTTATTTGATCTTAGTATTTAACTTTAAAACTAACTAAGCATTAAAATATGAAAAGGCAAGATTTTTGTATTAGTTTTCTTATGTCTGTTGCACTACCGTAGTATATTAGATGCAAGCTACAATGTGTTCGAATTAATGTCGCATGCTAAATGCCTCTCATGGGGATCAACAAGACCATACTATATAGGTAGGTAATTGACTAAACATTCGTCATGGATCGTACGGATCGCAAAAAACAACGCTCGTACACGGAATATGAAAAACAGTTATACTGATGCAACTGCTTTTTTTAAATTAATCATTTTATTTTCTTTTAAGTTTAAAGAACAATTGAGAAGGTTATGCTTGAAATGGAACACTAAGCTCAGCCTAGTGTCAACTTTTGTATGACTATCAATTCGAAATCAAATCTCGTACTTAGTATGCACTGAGCCAAGTTCGCCATAAGTAAAGTCAAAGTTTCTCGTAAGCACGCTCTATAAATCTCACCCTTAGTATACTGGCCTTAATCGTGAAATTCTAAAAGAGGTTTTATATCTTCTACAGTTTCTACTAGATAGTTTAATTGAAATGCACCTATGCACATACTATTTATATATTTTGAAATACACAGAATACCTAAGTAGGTACTTTTTCGTTATTATTATGATGATAATAATTGTAACCGTTCTAAGAAAGACTAATGCTACAGTCTACAGTAGCGGCTACGGTTGTACTTATTAAAGATTAATTTTCGTAGCGCCAAGCCACGCTGTAAAAACTAATCGCTTAGGAATTCCTATTTGTTTGTTGTAGCTACAAGCAATTAATATTTACTTTATTCTAGAATTTCGTACCTTCATACAAGCCGAAAAGCCCGGCTTTCCCTAACAAAAACTCAATATCACTACTGGTAAAACGCAATTATTAAAATCACTTAATATTTTTTACCATTGTTAATTTTCTTTCATCAGCATTCAAATTATCAATTTTATAAGTTTCTCATTTAAGGAATCACCAAACAAATCGCATAAAGCTGCTTATAAATCGTGCGACGCTTTACATCTCTCTCGCACAAGTTGGCTTGCAACCGGGCTTCGGATTTTAAGTATATCCGCTCTCTTCTAACTTTAACAAAATTGCTACTCTATAAACATAATACTGCGTAAGTATGTATGGATTCTATGAGAAATTCATACTCTTCGTCAAAGCCAGCTTGCGTTATGAAGTTCGCAAGTAAGGCCTTCTCCAAATCAGGCTTTATTTCTACCGAATCACGTGCAACTTAAACGCGGGTGAACCAATCAGAGGCGACCGACGACAGGTCGAGCTCGGGCGAGCCAATCAGAAGCGAACGTTAATACGCGATTGTGCTGTGCAGCAGCCACAGGCAGCAGCCAGCCATTTCTTTATTCTTTGTTATTGTCACACTTCACTTTGTTTGAGAGATTGTATAGGTTACAAGTGTTTTCGTAATTTGTGATAAAAAAATGTGTTCCGAGTTCAGTTCGTCGCTTTATTGGTCTCTGTGACGAACTTAGATGTGTTGGGCATGTTTCAAACAAATGTGTACTTAAACGTGTTGATGATTGGCATACGAAAGGCAGAGGTAAATAAATTCTTTGGATCTTATCTTATCACACAATATTTATGTATTTCGAAAACTATTAAAAGTCATCTAGGGCATTAATTATAATAGGTCTATGTAAAAAAACTCTTTGGATTGTTGGTTGCTTCCATTCAAATAATTAAGTAATAATTATTAAATTAAGTGCAGAGGCCTACATATCGACTGTGATTTCCGCGCAAAATGCCCATTTTCGCATTTTGTAGTAATTTTCGAGTTGTATTTATCGTTTTTATCGAAATAGGATAATAAATGCATGCTTAATATTACGAATCTTTACTCTCCGAGAAATGGCTGAGTTCGGACGGCCGGCGCATCGCATTTTGTTGTAATTTTGTACTTAGTTGTATTTATAGTTTTCATCGAAATAGGATAGTAAATTCATTATAACATTTATATTCCTCATGAAGTAACAATTATTCTGGTATAAATTTTACTCAATAATATTATCGTAGATAAGAGAAATTCACAGTTAACTTAACGCGATTTTCGAAGTTTTTTTGGTTTTGTTTCATTTTTTTTATTTCATTTGTTTAGAACAGTAGTTCAATCCAGGAGCTCAAAAAAGTGCTCTCTCGCAATTTATGAAAATCTTTCTCTGCAATTTTGAGTTTAAATAAAAATTAAGCGAAATTTACAAAAAGCGAGGCCGCTACGTACTATGCCAATAGCTATTCTACACTATTCAATAAGTAAATACTATTAACATATTTTTTTGCCTGAGATAAAGAACGCCTAAATTGGCCGTTTCTCTCAAAAATCACATTCAAGATGTAATAGAAGGTAATAGCCTGTTTTTTTTACCAACGACAAGAACGTTTGTAATGCCACAGCCTATGACGATTTGAGTAAAAAATGTGGCTAGTGGTACAAATGGGCACCAACATTGTATCTAGGTAGCAAGATTAGGAACTTCAGGTTTCGTGGCTTGCCCCAATCTGAAGCCCTAGGCACGCCACTGCTATAGATACATATATAAAATCACGACTATTATCCCTGAAGGGTTAGTCAGATATAGGCAATGAAGACCGCAAAAGCAGTAATCTGCCATAGTTCACTTTTCACCAAATAGCGACTGCACATGTGTTAAGCGTGACAGGTGGTGAGCCCATCGCCGCTCTAAGTTGTTGGATGTATGAGCAGTCTTTAGGGTGGATTCGACCAAACTGGAATAAGGTCTTATACCTAGATTAAACTCCAAATTTGTATGTACTAATGTCGGAGTAAGTCTTATTCCAGTTTGGTTGAATCCACCCTTAGTCCGTTAGTCGCCTTTTACAACACCTAAGGGAAGAGAGGGGCGGTAGTATTCTTTCACCGCTAAGCGACACGGTTAACTTCCTATAACTTTCTTATTTCTTCGCCATTTAATGTTTTGTTATGAGTTTTAAATAAATAAAAATAAAGAACGCAACTCATTTTGTTAAGAAAAAAAAAACACAAACAAGTATTTACTCAGTCACACCGTGCTAAGCGCACCAAACAAATATTTAAGAAAAAATAATAATAATCATGAAGTTTTAAAAAGCATTATTATACGATAATGAGCCTATAAATAAGCGGGATAAAGCCCCGTTATTATTTACGCAGCGACAAACGGCTCGCCCATTGTCGCGATTGGCGGCAATTTGTCGTCGATATTTATGGCCGTATTGTGCCATTCATGCACGAAATTCAGCTGTCAGCAAAAATACACAGTTACAATCTTCGGTCACATCAAAAAACTAGATGTTGTGACTCACAAAACGTCTGCACAAGAAGAGTACCTAGTGACATGTTTAGGTACTCATTATGTTAGTTTCTGTAAGAATTCGCATTCTGTCAAAATATAAAATATGTCAAACCTGTGTATATTGGCAGTCCGTCATACAGGTCCTACCTAGCATGGATGCCAGCTTCCCACAATGTGTACTGTAACACAAAAAAAAATCTTTTACACCTTGTCGCTTGTATAGGTAAACATTGTGAGAAGAAATAAATAAATATTATTATTATTATTCTCTTTATAAAACATATTAGGTACCTATCTTAAGTAATTTTTTTACAATATTTTATATAAAAAACTTATTTACAATATAAAATATTATAAAAAACTTAACCTAGGTTGCCACCGGCAGCGGGAATAGACCCAAGCTATCGATGGTTAGGGCTACAGAGTGAGGAACCTCTTGACAATACGTGCCGTGTCAAGGAGTACTGCCTTCTGCATCTGACCCTTGACCCAACCTTTTAGAGAGAGCCTCTCTAGATGTTGATGGAGGCTCTTAGCTATAAGACCGTTTTCCGAAACGGCTATCGGTACAATAATGGTTGATTGGTTATTGTTATTATTATTTAGTTTTTATATAGAGACAGGGCGGCTCAAGTCAGTTTTTGCCTAAATAATTATTAGGGATGCAGTGATGACTTCAAAGACGGCGTGATGTCAGAACCCGCGTGCTAACCACTCGATCACGAAGGTTACTTTTACAAGAACCCAACCACACATACAAAGACATGTCATATCCAAATAGTCGATGTCCCAACATTCCTACTTAATGGTACCGTGCGATCGTAAACACTCATTATTGCATATAATTTATGCGTGGGTAATTAAACGTATCATGTTAATTTTGTGCCAGTACGTGTGGCAAATTCATTGTCATCCTCACTGAATGTACACATAGGATGGTGGTTGATCTGAACCTATTGTAATCTTTAACATTTATTGTTTTCTTTGTGTTCGAACAAGCCCGAACATGTTTGTTAAATCATGTTATTCGTCATTATGAAGATCAGCCTATAAACAGCCCACTGCTGGGTGCTGGGCCAATGTAAGTAACAACATTTACAAAATGTCGTTACAATGAATATGCGAACTTACATCTGTGTTATTCTAACTTCTGTTAGACGTCATCGCGAAAGTTGTGATTGCAAGAACGCAGTACAAAATGTTTGCTTCTGAAAGCCATTTCAAACCGCGCTTACTTGTTATGCACGGTATACTGTAGTGTTTAATAAAATACCTATATCGAGAGATTTATTAACATGTTATTTTGTCTTCAATAAATATAATGTTTTATTGTACACAA
Organism: Scoparia ambigualis; assembly: GCA_963921215.1. NCBI lineage: Eukaryota > Metazoa > Arthropoda > Insecta > Lepidoptera > Crambidae > Scoparia > Scoparia ambigualis. The sequence goes on along the minus strand of OY992522.1, from coordinate 21,200,682 downwards.
CATTTTATTTTACACGGGTTGCGTAATCCGCCAAAACAACGCAAGCTTTCTTCTCACACCCTCTTGTTTCCGGGCGCGTCTCGTCCGCGACAAATTTCCAAGCGAAAAAATTATGCATGAAGCAATGTTATTCAATGAGGTGTACAGAATGCCAGCAAACCACCACCCGCCTAAATATTTAAGGGGCGCTGTGTGAAGGCGAAAATTCACGATGGCGGAGAAAAAACTCAAACGTTTTGTTTAAAAGCGAAATCGCTGTAAACTTGCTCTTGTTATGGGCTATGCATTTTCAATGAGCTCGGCTGATTAAGTTTGTAACGTGGATATAAATTATGAGGTAGTTCTTGTTTTTCAGTTTAAAATAAAATACTTTTACTATACTTAAAAAACTTTAAACAAATTACAGTTATAGAAAGATATAAGCTACCGATTAAAAAACGTGCAAAGATTTTTACGAGGTTAACAACGCGCGAATGATTCCTCTGATATTGCAAAACTTCCCATCAGGCTATAAAATAAAAATAAAAACATTTTGCCCTAAATTTTAAAGCCTAACTATAAAAGTGTTTCTAATGTTTAATTGTTGAACCCGAATTCCATTATATTTATATGTTAGATATTCAAATCTACTGCCCATGTCTCAAATGCAAAGTTATTATACCAAACATTAAATCCGAAATACGTCCTCTATCCAAATCTACGCAAAACAGATTATCCTGTCTGGTCAGTCCGCGTTGGGTCGTCTGGGTCCCCAAAGGCTGCATCGGCGAAGTACTCAACTGTCTCTTCACTTATCTATACCGCCAATATGGCGGTTTGAAAGCTTCCGGCATTGTCTTTCCGGAGTCAATTAAGTGTCTGTAAGTACGTAGAACTCGTGTGTATCCGTAGCACTGTAGCACAGACCGTGATCCGTAGCTAAGAATTAAGAGGGTTTTACGCATTTCGGTTTTCCTTACAAACTTCCAAGTCGAAATATTTTAAAACCAATAAGCCAATTTTGATGAAACTTTGCATGCTAAAGTAAAACACAGAGATCTAAATAGTCTGTTGAAAACATTTTTAAAAAACGTATATTTAGCTGAGTTATTGTGATTTAAAGTCCACTATAGAAAGTTAAAAAACATATGGGAAACCGAAATGCGTAAACCTCTTAAGCCAATTCATATTTTTAAAATATCTCTATGTGAGTTACATTATACATCATACTTCCGTGCTTCGCAAGGCACGTAAAGCTGTTGGTTATAACCCATCAACCTGCATTGGGCCAGCGTGGTGGGTTAGGCCCTAATGTCTCAGTAGTTGAGGTTTCCGGATGAAGCGGAACCTTTGGCCTTATCGTCACTCCTCTGAGCTTCTCCGGTGGCGGGCGTTGCTATCCGCTACACGGTTTTAAACTTAAGCGAGTAACATCGTTGCTATTGTTTTTGAATTTTGAGGTCACCGTCGTTTTACCAGTTTGCAGAAATTTTCGTATGAAGCGCACCGCCCGCACGGGTACGTGCCCGTACCAAATAGACGACGCGTTGTGCAAGCAATTTTGGCCTTTAAACTGGTAAAGCAATGGAGTCCCCGATAGTGCTTAACCATTTTTGTTAAAATAAATAAAAAAATGTTATTATTACCATCAGGTGAGATGAAGGCCAAGTGCTTACCCGTTGGGGAATAAAAAAAAATCACCCCATGTGTTGTGTGCCCAGCAGTGGGAAGTTTTTAGGCTGATGATGAGTTACATTATTCTGTATACAAAATTATAATCTATAGCTTTCAATTTATTTGTATATCTAAACAAAAAGAATATTGTGTATATTTTTATTTGTCTTAGTGCTACTTATAACGGACTAAAGACTGCACAAACATCAAAACAGCATTGAGCGGCGACGGGCTCACCACCCGTCACGCTGAGCACATGTGAAGTCGCTATTTGGTGAAAAGTGGACTAGGGCTGGGGATTGTTTTTGCGGTCCTCATTGCCTAGTCTCTAACTATCCCTTCGTGGATAAAAGTGGTGATTATATGTAAATGTATGTAATGTATCTAGGTACTTAAACAAAAGTTTGATAAACAGGCAAGCCATTTCCTTTTATTTCTTTACTAGCGGACCGCTCGCGAATTCGTCCGCGTGAACCCCGTAACTCGTGACGGAAGGAGACCCGGCGTTTTTTGCTTAAGTTGTATACTTTTTAAATTTTTTAATCTGTTATTCATTATCTATCTGGCAATATCTGTCAACAAATGACAGTGGTTGACAAATGACTGCCCCTAGCTGTCAAATCAAACATGACGTAAAGGCATTGTTGACATTTCTCTTTTTTAAAAGCAAAAGAATTATGGTTTATGCAGCCACGTTAGACATTTTTAAGGTAACATGTCTGTTTTTTGAAGACTCAGTGTTTCCATATTAAAAAATATAAATACTCTTATTCCCAATTCGATAAAAATAAGACAAAACTTGGTTTAGGTATTAAATAATATTAGCTTTAGGTACTTTATGACCAAATTCTGTTGTATACAAATTAAGCATTTTTTCTATGGAAAGTGCCGGTTCTCCTTTAAAAATATTATACAGCCTATGTCACCCGGAGAAAGTGTAGCTTCCCAACAGTGACAGAATTTTTCAAATCAGTTAGTAGTTTCGGAGCCTATTCGATGCAAACAATCAAATCTTTCCTCTTTATAGTTTTAGTATAGAAAATCTAAAGTCTGAGCGAGGATCATTTCATTGTCACAAGATATAAAATAGTTTTTCTTATTATGCTCGACATTCACGGCCAGTTAAACTAATCAGTTTAACTGACGTACATCCAAAAACTGACCGTGAGTGTGAAATCTTTAGTTGAAATTTTTAACTGACGACCACCCACGAAAATTTCCGGGCGGACCCGCTAGCTTCAGTTCGTTTGCATCAGTTCAAACTGACCGTGAGTGCACATGCTTACATCCGTTTGCCATCAGTCGGAACCAGTGTTGCCAACTTAGCTACTTTATAGCTAGATCTAGCTATTTTTGGGAGCCAAGAAGCTACAATTTTATTTGAACTTGTATTTTTGTAGCACTTTTCATGGAAAGTATAGAAGTACATTCGAGAAATCGTATGAACCCTATTCTTGGCATTGCCATATCTGAGACGGTCAATTTACAAAAACTTACGTAAAGTAAAAACGGCCTTTTTAATTTTTTTTATTATGGTATATCATAATTATTTCCTCAAATTCAGTGTATATGGTTTGTATGGTGAAACGTTGACTGTGGCAGTGGACTGCTCTTGTTGTCCTCATTATCCTCTGACTCTCTGATTAAACAATTAATGGATTAATATTGATATTTATTTAATTAATAGACTTTTAAGTTTATGCACTATTAAATAATATAAAAAAATAAAATACTTAATAGGTACATTTTTTTAATTTGTTTTGGAAATGGCCACACTGCCCTTTGATCGAGAAATGAAGGCCTGTTTGAAGCCAGTGAGTTTGAGTGAGGACCGTTTTAACTGATCAGTTGTTAACTGATCAGTTGAAAAACTGTTTAACTGAAAATCAGTTTAACTGACCGTGAATGTCGAGCTTTAAACTAAAATGAATTTAATGGTGAAGGTGTAAAATTTTAATCATTCCACTTGGAGCATCATCCAACGAAGGACTGCTTTCAGATAACTGGCACAGTGGAGTTAATGTTTACGTAAGATTTCTCTATTCTCACTTTTTAAACTTACAATATGTTAAACACAAATAAAGCTTTCTATAACTATACGACGATATTGACGATTTTGCCAACCTCCGTGGTCGAGTGGTTAGCACGCCGGGTCTGGTCGCGCCATCTACGAGATCCCGGGTTCAGAACCCGCTCAGGTCAATTTAGAGAAAAACTGTTTTTCTAAATTGATTTTGGGTCTGGGTGTTTTTTCTATGTTATGTATATTTATCCGTTATCTTACCATATTAACGAATTTCAAAAGAATACTCATCTTGGTCTGTGTGAGCGTAAACAAATTGAAATTAATTTAATTTATACCTAAACTATTAAAAAATGATTAACTAATCTGGAGTCGAGGAGCTCGATGGCGTAGCGGCTAGCGCGTTCGGCTTGCGATCTTGCCCGCTAAGCAATTTTCGACATGCCAGGTCGACTGATGGGTGACCAATTAAAAACATCTTGGGCTTCCTCCGAGCTTCGGAAGGCACGTTAAGCCGTTGGTTGTTGTCGTAAGATGGCAGTCGTTAAAACCCACCAACCTGCATTGGGCCAGCCCCTCCGGAACCATCGGTCCACTTTTGCAAACCCACTACTACTTTTCCCATTTGGTCAACTTGCTTTTCCTTATCCGTTAACTTCCTGATCAGTCCATTTTCCTGATCTGTCTACTTACCACACGGTCCACTTTCCTTAACTGTCCATTTTCCGATCTGTGGTGGGTTATTGCCTAATATCCCCACGTGCTATTGTTCACGTGGGAGGTCTGTGCCCAGCGGTGAAACGTTTATAGGCTGATGATGATGATGATGATGATGATGATGAACAAGTCTGGTACCTAGAAACGTCAGTCTGGCAGTCCTTGAACGGGAAAATGTCTACGTTCCTAGAGGCTGATGATGAGAACGAGTGGTACTATTGATAAGGTACCTACTTTTCATTGACTCCTGTGGTCATGTGATTAAGCTTAGGCATCCTTAGGTCGCTTAGTTAGTTCGCATCCCCAGCTCACATTCTTAGCTGCATCCGTACCTCGCATGCCTAGCTCACATCCTTAGCTGCATCCGTACCTCGCATCACTAGCTCACATCCTTAGCTGCTTCTTTAGCCCACATCCTTAGCTCGCATCCTTAGCTTACAAGCTAAGGATGCGAGCCTCACTCCCTATCTCACATCCTTAGCTGCATCCTTAGCTCGCATTTGTAGCTCACATCCTAAACTGCATACTTAGTTTACATAATTAGCACGCATCGCTCGCTTCAACGATAATGTAAAAATCATAGCATCGTTAAACCCTTATCCACCAGAGCTAAGCTAAGATAAGCTATGCAAATCAAACGATCCTATTGTTTAATATCATACACATCCCTCGCTAACACAATTCTGGTGGAGAGACAGCCTTACAGACCCTTGTGCCATTGATTTATTTCGTAAAGCCACTTACCGGTCATGTCAACGGAGGCATTGCGAAATCCAACGCGATGCATGCCTGGACTCGGTAAGCGATTTGAGCACATTTACTTGGTTTAAAATTTAGTACAAGTCCCTGTTGCTGTTTCACAGAAATGTGATTAGATATCTAGATATTTTGATTTGTTGGTTTTCTTGGTTGGTTGGAAAACTTACAATTCGGAAAAGTATATAGGCTTTTTTGGGTCTTGACTTAAAAAAAGTAATTAAAAGCTCAATAAAGGTTATTCATAATAATTAATGATAAAGATCTTTGGATTACTTATGGTTTTCTTTTTTTGACTTGGGTGTGATAGTTAGACAGGCTATTACTTAACTTTTTTAAGTTTAGACATTACCTAACCACTCGTAAACAATACCCTTCTGATTCTAACTAAGTAAGTAGTAAGTAAATACACCGACACGCATTGGGTCAGAATGATGGGTTATAAATGGACCAATGCCCCTAAGTGCTATTTCCTATGGGAAGGCCTGAGCCCAGGAGAAAAAGAAGCTGATGATGATGATGATGATGATGAAACATCAAGGAACCTCAGCAATATGATGCAACTCATTAGCAACGGCTTGCGAACATCTCCCAATGAACTGTGAACATATCAATTTGTCGCAATTACGTTCAAATAGAGCAAGCCCGCCCAATTTGGGCTTTATTGGGCAAATTGGACAATTATTGGGCAAATTTGGTACATTACCGTACCTGCTGGATAGTTTTAATGCGGATCCCGCAGGAATATTATGCGTAATATTCTATTTAATGACACAAAGCGCGGCCGGCGCGCCTCGTTAAATACTTTCGAGCGGATCCGCTGTTAGTTAAGGGTAAATATCGCTGTAAGAACCAGTAAAGAGCAACATAAAAAGTGTTTCACTTAAAAAAAAATGTTTTATCATAATAACTTATGTCAAAGCAAGTTCGTTTTTCTAGATTTGTTAAATAAGGGTTTTAATAACTGTGTACTTACCTACTTGTTGTAGATAATTATAAAACTTTCAACCTACAATTCTTTTTTAATATATAATTACATATATATAATTTCCCAACACCAATCTCTCCCATACCTACGTATAGTTTTTTTTTAAATTATGTAATTATTTTTTATTTAAGCTATTACACTAAGTACATGTTAATTTGAGAATCTTTACGCAGCGGATTACGCTTTCGGGTTGCAATTTTTCCGAAAGGAATTTACTAAATACCGGGTCGCCTTATTAAAATACTAGCGGCCGCTCGCGGTTTCACCCGCGTGATTCCCGTTCCCGTGCGAATATCGGGAAAAAAAGTATTCTATGTGTTAATCCAGGTTATAAACTATCTTATGCCGAATTTCATCCAAATCCATTCAGTAGTTTTTACGTGAAGGAGTAACAAATATCCATCCATACTTACAAACTTTCGCGTTTATAATATTAGCAGGATAATAGCATTAGGTACCAAAGGCACGCATTGAAATATCCATATTATATCATTTAATCCTAATTTAACTTACGCGGGTACAGCCTTGGGCCACTGACATGATTCAAAGTTATTTGAAAAACACCACAACTATACTTTATACGTAGTAAGGATATAGATACAAAACTTACTTATGCCCCATCGGAATCCCAACTTTTTGCCCTTTATTAGCGAAGCCAACAACTATAACTAATCTAATATGATGTCGGATCATATCCGGAGGGACCGCCCGGTATAAGGATGAAAGTTGTCGCTAACACAATTAGGGGGACAGATTAGATCCGGTCAGAAGTGGTCCGACTTTACCTGCCACTGATTGCTATTAATTTGACTGATAAGTTTTGGAAACTAGATGTTTTAGTGTTAATTCTGAAGTGGCGTTATGTAATGCGCCAAAAGTTTTATTACGAACGTATGTAAGTAAGATACACACATATAATCACGACTATTATCCCCGAAGGGTTAGTCAAAGACTAGGCAATGAGGACAGCAAAAGCATTCCTCTAACATAGTCACTTTTCACCAAATAGCGACTGCACATGTGCTTAGCGTGACAGGTGGTGAGCTGTTGGATGTATGTGCAGTCTTTAGTCCGTTAGTCACCTTTTACGACACCCATGGGAAGAGACGAGGTGGTAGTATTCTTTCACCGCTACGCGACATGGTTGATTAATAATAAAAAAAACTAATGTCTCTACTTCTTACATTATCATAATACAATTAAGTTACTAATGCAGTAAAATAAAAATTAACCTACAAAAACATTTTTATATTTCTATTTTTTGTTTTCGAAACAAAACCATATCACCATATTTAACCAAAGATTCTACCCCAAACACTATTAAATTCACAGTGACGTAATCGAAAACCTTAACAGCCAATTTCGCCATCATTGGAATCCCAGGCATGCCGAGAAATGCCGACCCTTTAAAATATTGATGCAGTAGATATCGGACCATAACCTGCGTACGTAATTACATTTACGTCTCGTAATGCCGCCTCAAACATTTAAAGACGACCAGTCCAATGGATGGGGTCCGCAATTGGATCGTCCTTTCAATAGAAAACACGTTTATGTATTTCGATTTGAATTTAAAGGATATCTACCGATAACGCGGATAATTGCATAGGTACTTGGGTATAATAAGTTTTGCACTGCTTTTTAAGACTTTTGCAGTTGATAACGTAGTAGTAGCACATATAATTTGCTGTATAGGCATGTCTATACAGGAATTTGTTGTTATATGTGCACATATTTTTGTATATCATTCAGTAACGTTAATAGACATCATTTTAATTGTTTTTTAATTATTATTCATTATTTATTTAATTTGTCCGGCACAATAAAAGATAACTTGTGGATACCGGACGAACGAAAGGTCACGTGTAACGTAAAGGTAACACAACATAGGTATCCTGTGGTATCGTAATGTGTCAGGTCAGAGTTCAATTGCGCGGTCCTGGTCGATTGACCATGACCAACGGTATTTTTGTGGATATTTTTGATCAATTTTAGTTTCTTTATTTTTCACTTTAAAAAATTAAAATATCTGTAGTTCTCAATTAAGTTACTCTATAATTGAAAAAAATATGTGAACAGATAAAAATATATCCTGTATAAATGATTGGCTTCAACAATAAAGAGCGCTGCGTTTAAACAGTTTTTCACACACACACACACACACATACATCATCACGCCTGTTTCCCGGAGGATTTGTAAGTACCACAACTGGCCATAATTAATTAATTAATCCTTTATTGCACATATAAGGTGACTGCTAGAAACTGCAAGAAACTTCAAGGGCTGGTCAGATCAAGTGTTATAAACATGACAAAAATGACAAAAAAGATTGCAGACTAACGTAGGTACTTATCGCCCAGCTGACGCGGAATAACGGGTCAACAGACGGGTGGGTCAACGGTCGGCCGCTGCCCGCGCGTTGTAAATAATCGTTATTTATTAGTTAATTCTTTCATTATATTTTTCTTATGTTACTGCTTTAAAATAAATTAGATACTCAAAGACTATCAAATTAAAATTCATAAAATCAATATTTAATAAAAAATTAAAAAACACGAGGTTCATTTTTCTCACTTTTGTCATGTCTAAAACACTTGACCTAACCAGCCCTTGAAGTTTCTTGCGGTTTCTAGCAGTCGCCTTATATACAACACATTGAAAAAGACGTTACAAAGACATATACAAAGGTGAGCTTATCTCTAGAAGAGATCTCTTCCAGCCAACCCTAGTTGTGGTGTGGAAAGAGAGTACGGGACTAATGATACTTACAAATACATATACTTATAACATTCCTAAACATACATATACATACCTACTTAAATTAACTACTTATATTGTATATATATACGTAGACATACATATTAATACTCGTATATAATATAATCAAATTGAATAACTAGTTATGTTAAAACATTGCTAACTACTGCTGTAACACATAGTGCATGTACGAGCATAATCTATTAGTAATTGTATTAATATATATATATCTTTTTATGTATTTTGTATGTCTTGGTGACGACATTGTAAATATTGTTACTTAGAGTGAGAAAAGAGTAAGGCCTCCTGAGTTTCTTGCCAGCTTCTTCTCAGTCAAAGGCTCTCCCAAAATCCGAACTGGTGGTAGATCAGTAAGGTAGGTAGATTTGATAGGCTTGTTGTTTGTTACTCTTTCACGTAAAAACTACTTAATGGATTTGGATAAAATTCGGCATACAGATAGTTTATAATCTGGATTAACACATAGGATACTTTTTATCCCGTTATTTCTACGGGAACGGGAACCACGCGGGTGAAACCGCGAGCTGCCGCTAGTATTGAATAAAGCATTTGACTTTGACTTTCCATTTGCTATGATCCTGAAACGCATCTTCTACAGTTTAATTATTTATCTATGGAAAAGGTACACCCAATAATATACATATTATAATACATTTAGCATTATACAAATATGACTTAAACATTGACGGCCGGGTGGTTATGTGTTCAGCGACCCTGACTGCGTAACCCACGCTCCCGGGTTCGAATCCCGGTAGGGGCAGATGTTTGTGTGGTGAGCACGAGCATTTGTGACCGTGTTTTAACGGATGTTTATTACTATTTATGTACGAGTATGTTTATCCGTTATTCAGTCACCATATTTCAGACTATGCTTAGTTTGGGGCTAAATGATTGGTGTGACAGTTGTGAAATTTATTATTATTACTTATTATTAAGAAAAAAAAAAGTCAAATATCTATCCCTATCACACAATTTTATATGGTTTATTTAACTTCGACATTGTCTTTATAAGTGGGCAATTAAAACGGTATTAACAACAATCATTCATTTTATTAAGTAAAGTCGCCGTTTTCCTCTGACTGTGGCACTGCACTATTCTCCTAAATCACGAAATGAGGTTTTATGTGGTTTTCACTAAAAGATAGAGCGTTAACTGAGAATGGTTTTTGTTTATATTTTGGAGATATATTTTTTTAAATGGCTGAACTATGACGGTCTTTCTAAGATAGCGTGGACGAAGGCGCGGCCGGGCCGCTAGTAAGTAATAAATGAATAAAAAAACTTACTCCTTTGGCGCAACGACCCAAAGAGAGTCTTGGCCTCCGACAGTAAGAGTTTCCAACTGGGTTTAAACTTTCTTTCAATAACCTAAGTAGGTATTAAATAATTGAGCAGGAATTATTTTTTAAGCCAGATTGAGCGATTGACGGAGTTATTATCGTACCAAATGGAAAGCTTTGTCACCAATTTAGCACCGATATAAGAACGCTTTGGTCTATGAATACCTCTGATCTGACACTGAATTTGACTGATCTTATCCAGGGGAAGACGTGATGTAAGTTTTATTAACGGGGGCCCTTTAAGGTTCTTAAATAAAACTGAAAATTTTAGAGAAAAAAAATTATGGTAAATTTTGTAAAAAACATAGAATATGCTGTTGGTTCGTTACATGCAGACGTTCTGACTGGTCCTTAGGGAGATGATTTGAGGTAGCCAGCAGCTAACCGGCTTGTTAACTCGTCTCATATATTATGAAGTTCTGTCAAATGTAGCTCACTCTCGACGTACAGCGTGTTCTGAAATGCAAACGGATATAGCATAATCCGTTAAATTTTTTATTGCTTTTGCTAAGAGTGTCAAGTGATACGAATTTAGTTTTTTTTTTGTAATGGGTATTTAAATAAAAGATCTTAAAGTAAACTTATACTTACTATTATACTTATTTGCTCAAATCTTTACAACGAAGGCTTAGAGCTTCGGGAGTATATGTAAACTGACTAGACAGCTTAACTAAACGATATTATTTTGATTTGTTACGATACTTATTAAACAGGTATCGGGTGACCATAAATCGAAAACAATGTAGAATGGTGTTCTAAGTTGACACTTTTCATACACCGTGTCAACTTTTTAAATCTTTATTCTATTTAAAACTTTCATCACTAAATTACAATAACCTACATACATTCACACAAATTAAAATGAATCAGCTTGTAGTGCGTGATACAAATTGTTGAAATATACTTTATATACATTTCGGTATCCCATACAAAGTTCCATCTTTATACCTCAAGTGAATAGGCTGCTTCTGGGCAAACTTGCTCCATCATCGGCCTAAAAGTCAAAATTTTACTCAAAATTCTAGTCCCAGAAATCAAAGTCAAGCCGAAAATAGGTAATAGGCCAAGTTGTGTTAGTTATTAGAAAAATATGAAAACAAATTTTGGCCTTGTACTTCTCAATTTATAAGGATTTAAAAATAAGTCCCAATAATTGACACCCTGTCATGATCTTTCAAGTCCTGTGACTACAAAATATTAACTTTTCGTCAGTTTTTTTTCTGTGATGTAACCATGAATAACCCTTCTGTAAATTACAGTTAAAAGTTAAAACATAACTGCTTCAGTTTAAAATAAAATATTAGATTTGTGCCCAACATTGATTCAAAATAATTACATCAACCAACTTTAACCGACTGTTCTTTAAAAAAATGTACTACACTGTTTTGGCAAGTAACATTAAGGCACGTTCAGTCTAGATTCTAAAATGGTATGACACTTACTAATTACTACTTCTAATTGGGAAAAAAAAATTAAATTCAGTTGTTAGATTCCTTGAGTTATAATTTCTATTAAAACAGATTTACAAGGTTTTATAACAAATGTTCGAAATGCTTGCCTTCAGCTGCAATGCAAGCTCTACATCTCTTTGAAAGTGAAAGTGATCGTCGCAACACGAGCAGATACGCCCGTCGTAATAAGACGGGCGTATCTGCTCGAGTTCATGTATTCAACGGCTTCGGCAATTCTTTGGCGCAGCTCGTCTAAATCTTGAATAGGTTAAGAGTACACTTTTTCCCGTACCCCAGTTAAAGAAATCTAAGGGGTTTAAGTCAGGTGAACGGGCAGGCCACAGAATTGTACCATCCACTCAATCTATCGGGGTATTCTCGATTGAGAAACTCGTACTGCGGGAGCATAATGCGCTGGGCAGCCATCTTGTTCGTACCACATGCTGCCGTAAATGTTCAGCGGCACTTTTTCCAATAAATCTGGTAATTGATTCTGTAAGAAGTCCAAATAAGCCTGGGCATTTAAGTTCTCCGGCAGCTCGATTGGACCAATAACATTACCATTCAAAATTCCCGTCCACATGTTTACTTTAAACCAGTACTGCGATCTGTCGCAATTCTTTCAAAAAAATATATGATCCGATGAATCAACATTTAAAAAGGACGGTTACATGAAACTCCACAATTTGCACGAATAGCACGTGGAAAATCCAACTTTGATATGGGTAGACCGATCGCAGTACCGGTTTAAAATAAAAATGTGGAGTAGATACGCCCGTCTCATTACGCGATCATTTTTAAAGAGATGTAGAGCTTGCATTGCAGCTAAAGGCAAACAGTTCGAACATTTGTTATACGAAAACCTTGTAAATCTGTTTTAATAAAAATCATAACTAAAGGAATCTAACAATTAAATTTTATTTTTTTTCTCAATTAAGAAGTAGCAATTAGTAAGTGTCATACCATTTTAAAATCCGCGCCATATTATAATGTTACTTGCCAAAATAGTGTAGTTCATCTTTTTAAAGAACAGTCGGTTAAAGTTGGTTGATGTAATTATTTTGAATCAATGTTGGGCACAAATCTAATACTTTATTTAAAATTGAGGCAGATATGTTTTAACTATTAACTGTAATTTACAGAAGGGTTATCCATGGTTACATCACACAAAAAAACTGACAAAAAGTTAATATTTGTAGTCGCAGGACTTGAAAGATCATGACAGGGTGTAAATTTTTAGGATTTATTTTAAAATCCTTATTATTTGGACATTGTACATGACCAAGATTTTTTTTCATATTTTTTTAATAACTGACACGACTTGGCCTTATGCCCATTTTCGGCTTGACTTTGATTTCTGGGACATCCTGTATGTTGAAAGTGCTTTTGAATCGTCCAAACAATTTTTGGCCTGCTACCTAAATCATGATGCCAATTTTAATGAAACTTGGATGCTAAAAGAAATACAGACATCTAAATAGTAAAATGTGTTTATTCAGATAAATTTATCCCATTTAAATCATCTATACTATACTACGATAGAAAGTTTAAACATCTATCACATTAGCTTACCTACCAGGATAGCAAAGTACTTTAATTAAAAACTCCTGGAACGCTACGTGGTTGTGATGCAAAATTCTCATACAAAACACAGAAAAACGACGTTTTGTAGTCCCCTGTTTCCTCCTTCAGAACTGGAGCAATTTTTATTACTTCTTCAGCATCGTTTAAACACTATGTCTGTATGTTTGATATTTTTTAAACCTTCAACTTACTGTTTTTGAAGACGCTTTAAAACGGAGTGATTTCGCAAAATGTTTAAGGCTCCTGGTTTTTAAATAAATGACTTCCAAAAAAAATCAAACATACAGACATACAAAATCTTTTTCTTTTTACCTTTGTTTTAGCGGTGAAAGAATACTACCACCCCTTCTCTTCCCTTGGGTGTCGTAAAAGGCGACTCACGGACTAAAGACTGCACAAACATCAAAACAGCATTGAGCGGCGATGAGCTCACCACCTGTCACCCTGAGCACATGTGCAGTCGCTATTTGGTGAAAAGTGGACTATGGCAGAAGTCTGCTTTTGTAGTCCTCATTGCCTAGTCTCTGACCAACCCTTCGGGGATAATAGTCGTGATTATATGTATGTATGTTTAAATTTTATTTTCTCTATCATTCTGCACTTTCTAGGGCAGCAGGAATTAAATAAAACTCCTGGAACGCATTCTTAATGATCTACATACTTACTTACCTGTATTTAAATTTTATTTTCTCTATTATCCCTGTACTTCCTAGGGTGGCAGAGGTAAAATAAAATTCCCGGAACGCATTCTTATGGCAGTAACTAATAAAAAACATCTTACCTATATTAAAATTGTATTTCCTGCATCATCCTGTACTTACTAGGGTGGCAGAGATAAAATAAAGGCTCGCGAATGTCGCAGACCTCCGGGAGCGTACTTATTTAACTTGAAGCTGAACTATCTCTCGTCCAATATTTGCATGCCGACCATGCGGGGTTGAGTCTACATTATTTAGTTATATGTGACTACGCGACTGTCTCAGTAAGGAAATAATGTGGGCTCCTGTTTTAACGGCATTTTGGCAGTGACTCCATTGATCAATTTCAACCAGTATAGAACTTACAAGAAGATTTGTAGTTAAGTGTTTATAAGTTAGTAAAGTACCAATGGTAGTACTTATTGTTAAATGGAAATATTAAGTGTCTCTACGGAAAAAGTGTATCTCTGGGAATAATTCATGAATTTTACTTTTACATTTTTTTACAAATTAATAACATGACTTCTAAAAAATTTGATACTTACTTACTATTTTTAAGTAAAAACGGAAGAGACGTAAAATTTTGAGTAGGCAGTCCGATTCTCTTCTTAAAGAAATCTTATTCATATTCCACCGCCGCTTTTATCCCGAGAATGAATGGAGGGTGGATGATTTGTCAAAATAAATTAACCATAAGACAGTCGGCGGCGAATCGTCACAACCAACTCAAATATTTACGCGGGGGTCGAGCCGACCGCACGGTTACCGCTGAGGTAATAAATGCGGGGCACACGAATGGAAGACCCGTAAACTATGGGAAGAAGAAGAACTGTAGGAACAAGAAGAAGAACTGTGGTAGTTGTGGGAAGAAAAACAGTTTAAATACTCTAAACTGTGGGAAATACATATAGTCACGGCTATTTATCGCATAAGCCTAAGGGTTAGTCAAAGACCAGCCAATGAGGACCGTAACAGCTGTCCATTGCCACTGTCCACGTTTCACTAAATGATAACTTCACATGTGGGATATGTTCTTTAAATGCTCTCGTTCTCCCTTAAAATAGTTCCACAGAAAACTAGTGCTTAATGATTACCAATCGTTTGGTCGTCAATATAAAAATGATAGATTTAGTTAAGGGGATCCTGCACGAAATTGTGAAAATTTACGTATTTTAAGTTACTTGTACTATGCGCTGAATTAGTTAAATACATTATAAACTTACGTAAGTTAGCCGGATCATTGCACAAGGTCGTAGCCTTGTTGAAATTTGAAACAAATTCTTTAAACATTAACAAATAATACATAAATCTTATGACTTCTAAAAACATTTTAGTTAGACAACTTTTTTAATTTTAAGCATAAAACAATAATTCTTACATGAAAATATTTGTACCTATTGATATTCCGCATGTCACCCCCATCTTAAAAAAAGTAAATTTTAAGTTTTAACACAAGAGCGTGATGTCTTTTTACATATGTCAGAATAAAAACATTGCTCTAATCAAATTACTAGGTCTGAAACTTCAAAGCAGAATTGTTCTAATTTCAAATATCAATATGATTGATTTTGCTTTGAAGTTCATTAAGAGACTTATGTCAGTTTATGCGACCGCGCGGCACCCCCTTAAGTTTTAGCGATGTGACTCTTATAAGCTGCTAATGATATCAAATATAAATGCTGGTGATAAAAACAATACTAGTAGTACGCGGCTAATTATTTTAAAAAGCAATTTATAAGATCAATTTATGTTATGGAATATTAATGTTACCATCATAACATATTTAAAAACAGCTTCATTACTAACTGATACTTATTGCATAACAAACGTTCGGGTGTCTCCCATTCTTGAACCCCTCTACAAAGGTAGCTAAATCTCCAGCGATTTGAACCGACGATCCATCATCGTGCGTCCGTTGGCGTAATAATAGCTGAATATCAAATACAGAAGAATGGCCCGAAAGAAATACAAACCACACGAAATGTGTATGTTTTTCTATTTCACCATATTTAGCTCGAATCTATTTGCGCTTCTTGGGGATGGGGCATAAGTCACAAATTTTGATCTTCGTTTTACATAATTTGTTGTTTGATATCTTATAAGTACTACACAAAACAAATTTTATTAAGTTAATTAAATTTAGTGTATATCTAATATGTATTCGTCATCAATTCCTTCAACAATGTGCGGTAAAAATTTCGTGCACATGGTCCATATTTACATGAAAAGATAGTGGTAAAAATGGAAGTATACATTTTATTTAAATAAATATTGTTTTGAGTGATAAAAGGGTTAGCAATTCTAACCATTTACTTTGTTATTTTAAATAATGTTAACGCCATGAAAAGATTGAGTTTACAAATTGGTAAGTTCAAAGTTAATTGTTCTGTTCTAATTCTAAGACTCTTCTTGAAGAAGCAGCTCAATTTGTCCTAAGAAATGGTGTCATTTGTTAGAACGTAATTTGTGCTCGCTTAATGTTGATTATACGAATCGTTGGTAAAGCTGAGATTTTATTTAGATTTAGATTAACTTGATTGACTGGGAGAACATGACTAATTAATTAAAAGACGTAAGTAGTTTTTATTTTATTTCACCTGTACCTAGTAATACCTATAAATGAATCGTGAAACAGAAACACAGAACTGTGTGATCGTGGTTCACTTCTAACCTTTTGGCATACTTGTGTCGTAAATCTGCGATTGCGCGCTGGTAATTCACGAAATAAGTATTCAAAACACTATCTAATGTTCTGAAAAAATCCGTATTGGATATATGAGCAATCTTCAGTCCGTTAGTCGCCTTTTACGACACCCAAGATAAAAGATAAGTTGGCAGTAACTAAAAACAGTATAAGACGTAATAAGCTTGGATCCATATACACAAGCAGTCGTTGGTCAGGGCTGCAGAGTGAGGAACCACCTGACAATACGTGCCGTGCCAAATACAGTGTAGTACCTTAAATTCGAACTTTCCGGAACGAATATTATTATTGATAAGTACATTATAAAACAAACGACGCGAACTTAACACAAAGTATAACACTAAGTACAATGCAAGTATAGCTTACGCGTATACATTGCCGTAACTATAACAATCCTCTTTCCGACATTTTCCGGGTGTACGTGCGTGCGATGATGAGCAATCCGCCGACGCGATTGGTCGGATTTCCCCCGAGGCTCAAAGTCAACACTTAATTTCTTGCTCCGCTTCTTGTTATGGAGCTGTGAGCGGGCCGAATAGTTTTTAGTTTTACACAATAACGTTAATGTGTTGGAGAAAACTTTAGATCATATTTTGTCTTCTAAAAGTTAGGTACAAGAATTTAAACGAAACTTATACATGTCAGTCACATTATTAATAAGTAATACTAGTAGAATATCAGAGACCTATATTTTTTTTGTTTTAGTACTTGTTTCGGTCTAAGTTGCAATAACCAAACAATGGGATAATTATAATATTTAATAAAATAAACCACTGTACAAGTAGGACACCCTACATGTCATTAAAATTATTAAATTGCCAAAAACAAACTGCTGTCTATTACAAAAACAAACGCGGTTGCCTAACCACAAATTATAATCTGTGCTGCTGATCACAACACCCTTCCAAACGAGTCGTACATGATTGCGCAATATCTCATTGCTTTGACTAATGGATATCGCGCGTATGGAACCACAGATAAACAAGAATGCATCCAAAGACAAGCTAGCGGAGCGGAAGACTGCGTCGCGTTCATTTTGAATATGTAGTCTGTGATTTTGAAGCAATAATGGAAATTAAGTACGTACTCACAATCATCATGTCATGAGCAATGGCGTATAACATGATGATGACAACTTTTTTTTAAATTGTCTATTGAAGTCCTCGTCGCAAATCATGGGTACTACGACCTTCCTACTTCCTACCTTCTTTACATGTAGGTAATATAATGTTCCTGATCTCTCCGACTACGTACGACGGCTATAAAGCGAAAATTGATAATTAATCTATTTGTTGTATTGCCTACTAAGTCAAAACTAAATATGTATTTTAATTGATTATAATTGTTGGTCGTTAATCGCCACGCTTTCTGGATGATAAATCCGGGCTATGCATCAAACAATCCGTAAAACACTTTGCTCAACCTGGGAATTGAATCTTCGGCTACCGGTTATTGAGATGAGCACTTAGCCACTCGGCTACCAAGGTATATACAATATACATATTCGCACAAAAAACCAATGATTTCTGTGTCTTTTTAAAGTTAACAATTTATAACTGTAATCAGTAAGTAACAATTCAAATTGTGCATTTCCAAATGAAAAGGGCATGCATTTTGTACAGCTTTAAGGATTATTAATTAAATTTAAATCAATTTTTCACAATTTTCAAAGATTGGAAATCGATCACGATTTGTTATAAAAAATTGCTGTTACTGAAGAAAATTAAAAAGGACGGTATTTGTAGCTGAAGCTGGACACGCTGTCTTGCCAGCTGTGGTTGGAATGCGTAATCAAAAAACACACAGTTTGTTTATGTGCCGCGGTTCACCTGTGGTTGCGCCCGACAATGCATCGGAATATTTATAATATTTTTTTGTATGATTTTCGCGTAATAGTCAAAACACAATCTAATGTTTCGAAAAATTCTGAAATTTATGAGTAGCGGTGAGCCCATCGCCGCCTATGTTGTTAGATGTATGAGCAATCTTCCGTCCGTTAGTTGCCTTTTACGATACCCAAGATAAGAGAGGTTGGTAAAATTCTGTAAAACAGTATTAAAACACTTATTCTAGCTAGGGTGCAAGCTGTTTGTGGTTAGTGCTGTAGAATAAGGAACCACCTAACAATATGTGCCACGTCAAAGAGTACTACCTCCTGTATTTGACCCTGAAAAAATATTGCTTTTACTGAAGAAGAAATTTTATTTAAGTATATCAATAAATAAAATTGTAATCGTTATTTGTAGCTGAAGCTAGGCACACTGTCTTGCCAGTCGTGGTTAGAATGCATAATCAATAAACACACAGTTCGTTTGTGACGCGCGATTCACCTGGGATTGCGCCCGACAAAGCATCGGAATCTTTATTTTACTTTATGGCTCTAGATATAGTCGGAGAGACCAGGAACATTATTAATACCTACATGTAAAGAATAAAGAAACAATAGAATTTAAATTGTTAGCAACTTCGAGTCTTCGTGACAGGCAAGGAGGAGAAATTAAGTCATCCATGCAATTGATGAATATTGGCTTAGTCACTCATCATACTTAATTTTAATTTAAAATTTTTATGCATTGTTTTTGGCAATAAGCAGACATATCATAAATAAAAATCTTTATTTTAAAACATGCATCTGCATCTTTTGATCGCCTGCATCTGATGCTTATCAAGAAAGCAGCAGCGGTATATTCAACAACAGACATTATCAAATACTTACTTTTTAATACATACTTTGAACGCGGCCGGCGGCGCCACTAGCCACCATAATTCAGCACTGATAAGTGCGCGGCCACAGTTGGGATATAGTTAATAGTACTTACATAAAAAAGAAACAACAAACCATAACTAGAACATGAAATATAATGTTTTCAAATAGTATCCAGGCTCTAAGCCTGCCTACCAGTGTTTTTTTGAAACCTTTGTTTGCGGCTAGAGGGAGCCTGTGACAAAGGCTCGACAATTTTGAAAGGCTGTAATTTTAAAAAGCTTTCACGGTTCAGGCGTTCGTCTTCGGCCCTCGGGGATTTGCGTTCGATTATTGATGTTATGACAAGTTGTGTTCCTTAATAATCATGGTAATTGACTGGATGTTTTGGTAGCCAAATACATCAAAGGTCTTTACGGTTGAATTGGAATGCACATATTATAACAAAGAGAATAATTCTAGAAAACATGTTTGATGTAGAATAATGTTTTAAAAAGAGTATCAATGTTTCTTTCAATATGACATATTACTTAAATTATATTAATAAGTAAGTTATTCTTACAAGTAAAAAAAAAGTTAAATATACGAGCGATATCAGAGAAATTAATTTCTACTGAATCTCTAATGATACATCTTAACTAACAAACAACCAAACAATATTTTCAGCATTACTCCGATTTACTAACGGATCATATTCATTATTAGCTGGTAGCGACCCTAATCAAAGCCCCATCTTGACACCCGGGTCCGTTTGACCGACTCGCGACCCCAAAGATGGCCGCCGGTGATAACCCTACGTCCTGCGACTGTACTGATAACTGGACCGAACTCGAAAGACCGAAGATCAAGTTGACCCTTCGGTTTCCAGTTTTAAATTTAGACGAAATTATTTTTTTTGTTATTTTGTTGGGATAGATGGACAAATAGTCGAAATTGCACATAATCCTTAGTAGGTAAGTATGTGTTTATTAAGGGGTCTTATTAAATAATAAAAGATTTAACTTTCAAAAACCATGATTTTTTAATAACGGTGCCTTCCAGCATATTATAAAATATTTTTTACCATAATCTCCGCTAACATAAATAAATAAATATTTCGGGGAGTAGACTAAGGGCGACCTGTAGATGCGATTAGGTACAAATTATATAGGTACTTATTGTATTATATTGTTTCAATAATTAGCATAATTTTATACAATAACTTGTAAAAATAATAAATTATGATATGAAAATTATCGGATTATGTTGTTGTAGAAAATAATACAATTGAAAAAACTTTGATATACCTACTCGTATAAACATTGCATCTCTCAAACTAGTTCAATAAATCTAATTAATTATAACTCAAGAGCTTTCTAAATATTTAAATGGCCCATCGCGGGTCAAAAAATGAAGGGTGCTTTTTGCTAGTGTCGACATGGTGCAAATGTAATCGATAAAACTTAATATAGACATCACTATTCCATTTTCCTGTCAATTGCCTCAGCAAAAACAAAGACAATTCATAAAAAAATCTACATAATAGTGGATCTATGTTTATAAAATTTATATGTTAAATGTTAAGGTATTTTGGTAATTAATAAACAAAATTGATTTGTTGATAGAATTCAATGTAGGTCCTGCATGCTGCGGAATGTCGTCGTCGGCTGTCATAAAATGCCAGTTGTTAAAATAAACCAATTCACATCGAGCCACCGTGATCAGCCAGCTTAAGAAATATATATCATACCATGTATCTTAAAGTCCAGTTGTAATTTGGTGAAAGTTGGATTGTGGCAAACTGCTTTTGCGGTCTTCATAGTCTAGTCTCTGACTAACTTTTAGAGGAATATAATCGTGTTTTATGTAAGTATACGTATAGATATTTATAAATTAAATAAAAATGTGCTACGTCGAATAAATGATTAGAATTTGAGTTTAGATCTTTTTATTTGCTATTAATTACGTTACAATGACCGAGTCCAGCTGTGGGACGTTAATGTGGATGGAGTTGAATGTCATAATCGTTGTATCTTCTATATCTAAAATAATATTTTCAAAAAAAAAGTGTATCAAAAATGTGGATTTTTAAGCATCGATAATTTTATATCGACATTTTCCATCCCTTTAATAGAATAACCCTTTTGGTAGCATGTGGCGGTCGGCCAACGGGCCCTTGTCCAAATTGAGAGCTACTTTATGACTGTTAGCAGGCACTTGATGTTGTCCTATTTATTCAAGGATAGCTCAAACTACATAACTTCAACTTTCATTTCTAGTTACAATTTTTTTCATACTTTGCTTTGTAAGCTTATCGCGAAATGAAACACTTTTTACTAATGAATTTGCGTTCACTACATTGATTTTTTTTTCATTCAGGAATCCTGACGTTTCGGACCCTTTACAGGGACCGTGGTCACAGGGAGACTAGATATAAATTAAAATAAAAGTTTAAATGTTGTTAATAAACGCAATTTCATGCGTAAAAAGGGTTTTTATTCAAAGTTTGCTTAGCAGCAAAATATTTTTCACTTCTTTTGCTCAAAAAGAGCGTCATTACAGCGTTACAGAGCAAGGAAAAAATTGTTTTTTTTTTGTCTGTCAAATGACAATGAGCTTACAAAAACGAAAAAGTCTTTAGTCATAAGTAGAATAATCATGAATAAAGACTCGACTTTTTACTGTTTACTAAGATCAACAACTTTTTTAAGATCGTTATTATTAAAGGTTAAGGTAAAATTAGTAATGATTTGAATCTATGGACAACACAGACCACGCCCACACAGTCCACGCTGCAGCAAGAAACAACTGCACAGTCTGCACATGTGCTCTGCTTAGGTGGTGAGCCTTTAGCCCGTTAGTCGCTTTTACCACACCCAAGGGAAGAGAGGGGTTGGTAGTATTATATTGATGAGCCCGTCGCCGCTCTATGCTGTTGGACGTATGTGCAGTCTTTAGTCCGTTAGTCGCCTTTTACGACACCCAAGTGAAGGGAGGGGTTGGTAGTATTATTTTGATGAGCCCATCGCTGCTCTATGCTGTTGGATGTATGTGCAGTCTTCAGTCCGTTAGTCGCCTTCTACAACACCGAAGAGAAGAGAGGGGTTGGTAGTATTATTTTGATGAGCCCATCGCCGCTCTATGCTGTTAGATGTATGTGCAGTCCTTAGTCCGTTAGTCGCTTTTTACGACACCCAAGGAAAGAGATGGAAAGACTGCACATACATCCAACAGCATAGAGCGGCGATGGGCTCATCAAAATAATACTACCAACCCCTCTCTTCTCTTCGGTGTTGTAGAAGGCGACTAACGGACTGAAGACTGCACATACATCCAACAGCATAGAGCAGCGATGGGCTCATCAAAATAATATTACCAACCCCTCTCTTCCCTTGGGTGTCAATTGTGGTGTAAATTTTTAATAAAACATACTATTTCATATTGTATTGGACTATTTTATTTTCTGGCATTCGTAGTGAAAAGTAGAGTGTAATACACGGCACTAAAAGCCCATTAAAACTCGGTTTCTATTTACTCCCTCGCTAATGCTCGGGAGTAAAACTACCTCGTATACCTAGTCTAGCCATAGATATTGTTATAAAGAAAAAAGATTTTTTTTTCTAGTGCATAAAACATTTATTACTGTAGTGTGCGTTAGTTTATAAATTAATATAATAGCATTAAAATAATATTAAGTTCATTCAAAATGATCTCCATTGGCCTTTATGCAATCATTTAAACGTTGAGGCCAGTTATCAATTGAAACACGCAGTTTCTCCATAGGAAAATTCTTCACTGCCATTCTTATGGATTGTTTTAGGGACTCCACAATATCATGGCGTTTAGAGCATGCCATACTGTCTAAAACTTACCATAAGTCATAATCCAGCGGATTAAGATTGGGACTAGATGACACGGCCAGTCTTAACGTTAGTTTCCAACCACGCTGGTGTGGATCGAGCTTTATGATCCGGTGCTGAGTCTTGCTGAAAGGACCATTCTTGGTTATGGAACATGGTGTTGTTAAGAGGCTTAAGCACCTTCTCAAGAATCTATCTTGATACACCTGTACCGATGTTTTGACACCTTTTTCACAAAAATATGGCTGTTACTCCTTGATAGCTAACACCCCACCAAACCATCACTGAAGTCGGATAATGCCAACGTTGTACTCTGCTGACTAATTGAGAAGCTTTTCTAGAACTTTGTGCATAAACTCGGTCATTCTGCTTGTTAAAATGTTGCTCGACAGTAAAAATTTTCTCATCAGGAAATAAAAAAAATTCTGTGACCGCCCTTTGCGTACCGCTTAGGTTGTTTTGATTTTACCACCCTATTCATTTTTAAATTATGGGTTAAATAATGACCAATGCGTCTCTTATATGCTGCAAGTCCTAAGTCATCTTTTAAAATACGCGACATGCTTCTAGGTGCTATATTCATTTCCCGAGATAAAATTAAATTATGGGTTAAATAATGACCAATGCGTCTCTTATATGCTGCAAGTCCTAAGTCATCTTTTAAAATACGCGACATGCTTCTAGGTGCTATATTCATTTCCCGAGATAAAATCTTTTGCTTTCGGACAGGATTTCTGCGAATTCTTTCCTTTACTGCTTTGATCGCCTTTTTAATACGAATACTACGTGGACGGCCAGATCTTTTTCTGTCACAAACAGAGGACGTTTCATTGTACCTATTAATAGCCCGGTATACAAACATTCGACTAATACCAAGCGGATGAAGCTTTAGGCTTTTTAGCAAAAATTGCTTTTGGCTCCATACCAACTTTGTGTAATGCTATCACAGCAGTTAGGTTCTCTTTATCACCCCACTCCATTTTAATATCACAAAAATATTGAACACCGACAGGCGCGAAAATGACAAAACACAATGAATATTCATTTAAGAATGACAGGTTCCAAATTCGAATGTAATACTATTGTTTTTTTTTATTGTAACAGTATTTATGGCCAGACTAAGTATATATGTATATAATGGGTAATTTTAGCCCTTTGTATAACAATCTACTATTAAATAATGACCCAGTTTCTTAGGATGAGTAGCCCAAGTAGTCCACTTTCTGTACGAGTATATTTGATAAATATTTTTTTATCACTTTAGTATTCAGCTAATGCGAAGATGTCGTTACACATTTCGCAGTAATTTGATTAAGTATTTATATAATTATGTTTCGTTCTTATATGAAGCGCAGTGCAAATAGCAAAATTTAATCATTTTTAAATGTAGTGTAGTAATATCTAATATAATTCTATCACAAACAGGTGTGTACTCTGTCACCAAAACTATAAAGATTGATATCGTAGTCCAAATTGCCAATTAAAAACGGAAAATCGCTCGCGACAACTGTTTGACTTGTTAGCAATATTTTTAATTGAGACAGGCCTCGCGTATGTCAGCAAACAATAGTTGTGTATTACCAGTTTTTTAGGGTCCCTATCGCCCTACCGGCTCGGAATACTCACGTACAGTTTGATTGGTTTATAGAGGTCTTGTTACAGTAGTCACGGTTAGGGTCATTGTTTACTTAAACTCGGCAAATAATTAAGAATGTTCATTGGTTTCGTCAACACAATCTGTGGTCTGCGTGCTGTGGTGTGATTGCTGCGGGGGTAACTATATTGTTTTGGCTTTTTCCAGTACGGTACACATTTGAGTTTATTTTGTTGATTTTTTAAAGTTTAATTCATTGAAGAGTTGCTCAGCTCCATCGAGAAAAGCGAATCGCCAATTTCGGCCTGGTTTGTACAAGTTGCTCTGTAAAAAGTATTGTTACGAATAAATATAATGAATTTGTTAATAATTATTGGCGCAACACTTATCGCAGGAAAGTGTTCTGTAAAAAAGTTGTAATAATAAGTTCTCGCCGATTGCACGCTCAAAGCACCGCCATTTTTTTGTTGCAGCCTTGCAAGCTCAATTTTGGGTTACCACATGAACGCTAATACGATAACATTAGTTTTATAAATGAATACTCGATTTCTAGTATTTGAATTAGAATTTTTTTTTAAGAACGTTTACTGGTCAAGTGGTTGGTACAGATTTTATAATCATTTCATTGTAATTAGTTTGCCTGGTAAGGCGAAGAATGGTGGGTTGCTGCGCGCTCACGTTATGACAATAATATGGTATTTAAGCTGGGCAAGGCACGAAAATAATATTACACCAATTGCCCAGTTTCTTTGTATGAAAGATTTTTTTTGGAAATTTCGAAATAAGTCACATGGTACGTGGTCCACGCGGACGTAGTCGCGGGCGGGCCGCTAGTTTTCTATAAATGTAATTATAACACTGAATTAATAAAATAAATTACAATGTACAAGTTTGGGTTTAGGTACGTACTTACATAGAAACTAACTTAAGGTGTTTTTGTTTGACGTTGCCTTTCAACCCTAAGGTAGGTAAAAATAACAAAAAAACATTAGAAAAAAGCGAGTAAGTCTATAGATATAGTGATTCACTCCGATTTCAGCTACTTACTTTGTTAATTCAACTCCTGACTAAGGCTTAAAGTAATTACGCAAAACAAGAAAAAAAACTTTGACATCAATAATAAATCAACTTTCAAGTGAATAAACAGTCCATTTTCCACATTTAATTCAGGCGAGGTTCCTCGGGGAGTGTACTTTCAATTTCGTCTACCTCTTTCTTTTAATCCCCCCTTTTCTTTGGGGAGCCCTCTCGTTTATTAAGTGTTTGCTTGGCCGGGCCTACTCGGGCCTACGCGGGCCTACCCGGGCCTACCCGGGGTCATTACGCTAGCGGGACACGTGATGCGTGAAATTATTTTGTACTTTACACAATCTGGGGTATGCGTGCGTTGCCACGAGGGGTGACGTTGGTACACTGTGGATACGATAGAGTGCTAAATGTGATTTCTACTAAAAACTATAATTTAAATGTCAACATTAGGTGTTGCTTGAATGCTGCACAAACTCTCGTTTTCGTTAAACAGTTGGCTTTTATCTCAACTGATGTTTAGTAATGATAAGAATGAAGATGGTTTGCCTGTGCCAGATCAGTGGAGTAAAGATATAAGTAGGCCGCTGATGATGAAATAAGGAACACGTTTGCCCCCAAAATTTGCTAGATAGAGACATTTATGACAGTACCTTTATTTTTTTTAATGTCATGGTACTGGCTTTTATTACATTAGAGAATCTAATGAAATGAAATACGTGAAATAAAACCAAAACGGTGTGATAATCCATTTTATTAATTACTCTAATTATAAGCACCTCACGAAACGAAGTTCTGTTGCTTGTGTTTTTTTAATGTTCATTACGTATCTTTTCTATTACTATCAATTCAATGACGTTCTTTAACGGTCCGCCCGCTTTTAATAAACATTATGCCACACAAACAAGAGTCCAGTTAACCACAGAACCTTCTTTAACTATTCCGTGCTGTTAACCCATTCTAAAATTCGAATGTGCTAAATATCGGTTAGCTCAATAACACGAATTGATTGAACGATGATTTCTCGCATTCTGTCAAATGAAAACAACATTTAAAAACTCTGTCTCACAAATTCGTATCCACGATATGCCATCGGCGGCCTATTCGCAGAGACCCCGCGCGATTGCGTCTCCTCTAAAATGAAGTTGTAATGTGATACATCTGCTTTGGTAGCTCGGCGCCATGATGCATTGTGCAGACGACTCCATTTACAATGGTATAATGCGATTGTACTATTGTCGCGCCATTCCGCTCTTTGTGACCAATGAGCCGTTTATAAACATAATTAGGTAAGTGGGATTTGATTCGGGACCAATTTGTTGCTTAGAATGAGCTCGATACTTCTGTGCATCTTTATAATCCTTTATTTTGAAAAAACTATTAGGTACTGTTATTTTGTTTATGAACATAGTAAATTTTTTGTAATGGCCAGCTTATATCAGCTCAGCAGATCAGGTTTTAAAAGACTGATTATATTTTTGATGATTGATACTTTATTTCGTTCATCCGGCCACGGTTGCGCCATCTAGCTCTTAGATATTTCACATTAAAGTTAGTACTTTGGTATAATATTTTTTAGTTTTTCGTTAGTTAATATGTTACCTACATAATCACGACTTAAGGGTCAGAGACTAGGCAATGAGGACAGCAAAAACAGTTCTCCTACCGTAGTCCACTTTTCAGCAAATAGCGATTGCACATGTGCTCAGCGTGATAGGTGGTGAGCCGCTCTATGCTGTTGGATGTATGTGCAGCTTTAGTCCGTTAGTCGCCTCTTACGACACCCAAGGAAAAAGAGGGGGGTGGTAGTATTCTTTCACCGCTACACGACACGGTTATGTTACATTACGTTAATTTCTGTCTGTCTTTTGTTACGTTAAAATATTTTTAAGTTACCTAACAAAATGTTTTATACAAAACAACTTTGGTGTTTTGTTTTATTTGTTGATATTTGAATTTTGTTAATAAAAACATTACAAAACTATTTTTTAAAATATAATCATTACATACTTAACTATTACCAAACTATAGTATTACTATACTATACTGTACTATTATTGTTACTAATTATTTAATTCATATAGATATAGACAAAGAGCAAATAATGTGATTGAAGAAACCATTTGTCTAACTCCACTGCCTATCTGGTTAATCAATAATTAAAATTAAAATTACGCTAGCTGTTGAGCGTTGCGCGCCACACACAATTGAATTTTAATTGTCTTTCTGATAGTCGG
This sequence comes from Scoparia ambigualis, assembly GCA_963921215.1. NCBI lineage: Eukaryota > Metazoa > Arthropoda > Insecta > Lepidoptera > Crambidae > Scoparia > Scoparia ambigualis. The sequence continues at coordinate 21,172,589 of OY992522.1, read as the reverse complement.
CAAGACGACTCTCAAAAGGTAACAAACGATTCTAATACCATACCGCTGTATCACACAATCCAAAGTCCCATCACCTAACACCAAAATTCACTTAAAAGTACCCATTACGCGTTCACGTTAGACGAAGCAGATTATCATATCCAATAAAAAGGCGCGAAGATAATCGTATCGTAAAATCTAGAGTGTTAACACATTTCCCGGTTTCCCTGTCGGCTCCTGTTTGAGCGGAATAATAAATTAAATTCACAAAGAGATGTAGATGGGAACAAACTGGCGTTTCTTAAATAAGCTACGCTGCGGATCCGCGGGGCACGTACACTTGGCTCCTGTCGTCGAGTTTTGAACAGTCAGATAAAACTTATTCGTTTGTGACATTTTAGATTGATCGTGTAATACTTTATCAGATGGATAAGTTTTAATCTAAGGATTGAAAATTTTGCCCTAAAATAAATATGTAGCATTCAATGTAGGTAAGTATTGGCTTCTATGTGTTCAAAATAATTGATTTTGATCACTCACTACTACTTAAATTTAAATTTATTTATAATTTATTTTTAGATGTCTACTTTACTTACACATACAACAAAAAAGTGCCTATACACTTTTAAGTTCTTTTTATTGATAACTTAATTTTTTGCAATGATCACCTTTTTGTATACGTACCAATGTCACACTAACTATTAAACACACACAAAATAAACTTGAATGAACAGAAATACACACAAGAGTTTTCGCGATTAGAAGCTAGGTTACTTGAATTTGTTTAATATTTCACTCGTACCTATAGTACTTATTTAAAGTTGTAAGAAGTTTTACTTGAACATTGTGAAGAATCCGCATAACAAACATAAAACAAGGTAAACAACAAATAATTCAAAACGGTAAATACAAAAAAAGAAATCTTCCACCCGGAGAAACCGTGCCAGTCACCGCGTAAAACTCCGCCGAGCGCACAAAATCTGATAAGTGCGCGTGTTTATGCTCAAGAATTTCAATCGGCGCACCTGTCGCCGTGCGTTACCCGTAAAGCAATATTAATGGTGCAAGAGATTTTCCTCACCGCCCCGATGTTTGACGATTATTACATTTTGGAAAATGTTGAAAAAATCTCCACGACCAATAATCGAACCAGCAACCTTCTGACATTTCGGGTCAGGTGTTCTTTCAATTAAGCTAGGTACCGTGGATCTTATCCAGCCCGCCGAAATTCACCGATACTTATATTTTTTTTACTTTGAAAGCCAAAGACGCCCATTCAATGTCTAACTACACGTCATCATCACTCACGCGACTATTACATTTTTAGCTGTAGAACAACATTACATAGGTCACACTAAAAGTTTCCGGAACTGGCCACTTACATAAACAATATTTAAGCCATCAGCATCATCATCATCATACAGTCTTTTTATATCTAGCAATATTTAGCATACCTTGTGACTTTTGTCTGTTCCCAAAAATTAAGAACCTATTACGCGGTCAACGATTTTCATCACTGGAAGAGGCTGTCGAAGAGTATGAAAAACACGTTTCTGAGGTCACCACGGAGGAGTGGCACAAAAGTTTTCAAAATTGGTTTAATCGAATGAAAAAGTGCATTTACGCAAAGGGAAAGAATATTTTGAGAAACAATAAATTCATTTTTAACCTTTAATAGTATTTTTTTCATATTTATTCCGGAAACTTTTAGTGCGCCCCACGTATAGTTGGGTGCAAAAAGAAACGAGAGAGTTCTCCAGTGCTTACAAAAGACCCGAGAGTTGTAAGTTGCGTGGGTATCATCAAGTATAAAAATTTTGATCAGATCGTTAATTTATTGAAGAGGTCGTTTTTTATTGAATAAGATTACTTAGTCTTATATACTAGTATTATAAAGAGGAAAGATTTGATTGTTTGTTTGTTTGCATTGAATAGGCTCCGAAACTACAAGACAGATTTGAAAAATTCTTTCACTGTTGGGAATCTACATTTTCTACGGGTGATATAAGCTATATAATATTTAAAAAAAACTCTAATAATGTAACCACATTATTTTGTCGTCACAATAAGTGTGCTTAAAAGAATAACTTTTATTTTAATCCTTATCAAAATAAATTACCTACTTCACATTCAAGACTGCTTCAATACCTTTAATATTACTTTTTGAATTATTAAATTAGGACATTTCATTCGAAAGATATCACCAGTTTAAAAATATAAGCAAGTATTAAGGTGTGTTTACGATGGGTTGTAGACTGCAACCGCAGGCGACATTGCGGCTAGCGACTGCGGTTGACCGCATGTGCTGCCTGCGGTTGCAGTTGCATCTATTTCCAAGTGCGGCGGCATGCCGCGTCTGCACAATGCATAGAACGATGCCTCAGCCACTCCAGTACCTTTGTGTGAGACAGAATGTAGAGAAAAAGTCGCCATTTTTGTACGTGACACGTGTAAATTCTCTGCGGTTCGCGACACCACTGGTGCTGCAGCCTGCAGTCGCTGCGCGCCGCGGCCGCAGGCCGCAGTGTTGCCGCGCTTGGAATCAATTTCATAGAGATGCATAGAAACAAGTTGTGTCGCTTGCAGCATGCGGTCCGTCTTAGAAACATACCTTTAGAAGTATTAGAGCTAGGCAGCACCATAATATGCGATGTAGGCGTCAATGGGGTACCTACGGGAGGGTAGTCATTTTGAAAATTCGTCACGGGGTACGGGGTCCGCGTGGACGATGTCGCGGGCGAGCCGCTAGTATTGAATAAAAAGCGACCTCTTCGTTGGCGTTGCGTTGCGCTTTCAGCGTTGGCGCTGTACAGTGTACCTACACACTAAGCTCGAAATTTTCCCAAGAAATATTGTTGATGTCGGCTTTGGCCTTTGCAATAACCTCTCCGTATGTCATTCCTCTCTTAACGGCCTCAGCGGAGAGAGTCACTACGACAGCTGCTGATTTCGGCGCCTGGAGCTTGTTGGGCCTTGGAGTCGAGGGCACAAGGTCTCGAAGAAAAATATCTCTTCACTCGTCTGAACTAAAATTTTAACAACGTGTCGTTTACGAAACAATACACTAATACACAACACACAATGTCGCGACCATTATCCGTCCATTGAATTGCTATAGCAACAACGTTCAACTGCAAATTAAATTTATTGCTTGTCAAATTCTCTGCACTTGTTATTGTTGCATTGTGATGCGGTCCGATCGGTGGTAATGGCTGAAACACATGGTATTGTGCTGTGCCGGTAAAGGGGTGACAGAGTGTTGCCCTGATGTTCGTTAGAATCTATTCAGAGCGGCTAAATCAATTGCAAATGTGTAATTTCTGTGTTCAACTGACGGTGAAGAAGTTATGATTGTTAGCGTAATTTGTGGAGTGATTTATGACAATGATAACGCGTGCTAATATTATTAGAATTCAATAAAAGTAAAAGAATATTTTGACATGGTATTAATTTAATTTATTATCTGACGAGATGCTGTGTGTTTTTTTTTTATAAAAGAAGGAGGCAAACGAGCAAGCGGGTCGCCTGATGAAAAGTAATCACCGCCGCCCATGGACACCCGCAAAACCAGAATAATCGCAGACGCGTTGCTGGCCTTTAAGAAAGGAATAGGCTCGTTTCTTGAAGATCTCTGAGTCGTAACGTTCCGGAAATACCGTCGCCGAGAGCTGGTTCTACAACACTGTAGTTCGAGGCAAGAAATTTCGTGAAAAACGCACAGTAGTAGACCGCCATCGATCAAGGTGATGTGGATGGAATAACAGCCGATTGCGTGTAGTGCGGTGAAGGAAATCAGCGGCAGGGATCAAGCCGAACAATTCCTCAGAACATTCCCCATGATAAATGCGGTACATTATACAGAGAGACGCAACGTCGCTCCGTAGAGCCAGTGATTCGAGCCGACCTGAAATAACCACGTCGTCGACAATTCGAGCAGCTCTACGTTGAATGCGGTCAAATGGACGGAGTTGGTACTGGGGTGCTCCAGCCCAAAGATGGGAGCAGTATTCCTTATGTCGCCTGACCTGTGCTTGTAAACATGGTGGCGTCGTGGCGGTTCATCATTAAAACACTACAACCCATCTCTTTCCTTGGGTGTCGTAAAAGCGACTAACGGACTAAAGACTGTACCTACATATACGTTCTAGACAAACACAACATGCACTTACTTTAATCTCTGTAAAAACTACGTCTCATAAGATACCCAGTTTCATTAACTACAAAAATACTACAACTATACTAATTATACAATATACTACTAATTACTTGTATCTTCATATTTTAAGTAAAATATGGTGACATGTTATGTGTCTTGTTGCATGGATTTAACAATCTCCGATATTAATATTATGTTAGGATATGCAGCATAAAGAAAGTACGACCTGACCGAGAAATACCTGCGCCATCATGCTCTTTGCATGACATGGCAGAGGAACCCAAACGAACCCAGCCTCAAAAAGAATAATTAAAAAATGCGTCATCAAGGTCGTTGCATTTTTTAGTTATTCTTTTACTTTACCTGATCATTCATCTCACCTGACGATGATGAGATTAGGTGATGATCAGATCGATAATGTATGCGCACTTCACCTTGATTCCTCAACTAATAAACTCAAGCTCATCTCTAACTGTAGAGACACAACAATGCTAGTAACATTGACGCGCGGCGACATATTTCCCTTATTCTTCTTAACTTTTCAACTGCGACCGCGCACTAGTATTTCTGTTGCGTCTCGGGCACCGCGTTCTAAGTGTGTGTGCTGTTTCAAACATCTTCGTACAAATAAAATTTTTGTTTTGCACGTAACAGCACCTTTAAATTCACATTAAATTTAACCTAACAGACCCGCTAAAACTGGCACACATTTTCCGAGATGACACGTACTAAAAGCATCTACCCGCGTCCAAGTTTAAACTGGCGGTTCCCTTAAAAGTGCTAAGCCATGTCGGGACCGCGCGGTCCCCGGACGCGCCGCTTATCCATCAATATCTTTGCATACGGCCGCTTATAGTTTCGGATGTATCCCGGTAATATTCAAGTACCACGTCGGAAAATCGCTTTTGCTCCGACAGAGTGGAGTTTGGGTCGGTGCTCGGCGATAAAGTTTTTGTTTTAGCTTTTTTCTTCGATGTGGGTGTGTGAACTCACATGAAAATGTAAGAAACTTTGGTGACACGTCTGTCTGTGGTAAAAGTGACGCACGTAAGTTTTATGTTTCGCTTTTATACACTTTCACAGATACAATAAATGAGATAAATAGGTAAATAATTTTTTTTTTTGCGATAAATGTTTGTTCGCGCATCAGTTCAGAATTACACCCTGTTTTGCTAAACATGTTTTTGTTATGTTTGTAATTGTCAGGACAACGTTCGTATATGAAAATACTAGCGGCCGCTCGCGGTTTCACCCACGTGGTTCCCGTTCCCGTGGGAATATCGGGATAAAAAGTATCCTATGTGTTAATCCAGGTTATAAACTATCTGTATGCTGAATTTAATCCAATTCCATTTAGTAATTTTTACGTGAAAGAGTAACAAACTTACATCCATACTTACAAACTTTCACGTTTATAATATTATTAGGATTATTTTAGGTCACGCACGGGATACGTGTTCACGCGGACAAAGTAGTGGGCGAGCGGCTAGTGTAATATAAAGTATACAAAAAGGATAAATAAAGTACAACAAGAAATTAATGTTCTTTATTAACTAGTAAGCTTTTGTGGTCGTAAAAGTGTACACTAACTAAACCGAATGACTTTTAACAAGAAACATACTCCATAGGTCAAAATATGACAATAATATTTTAAATCTACATACAAAACCGTATACTTACTCAGAAGGTACCGTACCTGATGTATTTAGTAAGAGGGTATAGATTAGGCGGCTATGTGAACAATAAAAAATGAATATGAGTGTTTAACAGTACAGTAATGACATCACAATATGAGTTAAGTACTCACTAAACCTAATATTTTGAAGAAAAAATTTATAAACCACTAGGTAATTCTTTCTATTTGCTTATCTAACTTTGTTCTATCTTGCGGCCGTGGCTGTGGTATATGCACGAGTGAAGCGAGTCACAGGACTCTCGTGTCTTCTTATCGAGATCATGTACTAATACTCCTATAAGTAGTCCATGTCGACATTCAAATACAATGTAAATCTGATGTCAGAGTTTTACAGATCTCCTCATTAGCTTTTAACGACTGCAACCATTCGGTAAAAATACCTACTTTAGATCTATACCGTGTAAAATTATTGCAGGAATGTCAGTGCCGTGGTTTCTACCATGGTTACATTACAACAGCTTTATCTAGCTTAGAAAATCGAGAACGATTTACTTACTCGTCACCCATTTTATGTCTTTCAATTTCCCTTTTTATTATTATTAAATAGTTTAAACAGGGTTTAACACGTCTTCAGTAAAAGTATCCTAAGCATCCCTTATAAATTATTTGACGTTATAATCGAGTTGCACCGAAGCTGTTGGATTGTTTTCGCGAATTACTCCTGATAGTAATAACGTAAGATTAGTGTTGAACTATGGAAACTATTACTTTATATCAAACGTTTATTGCTTAGATAACAGTTACATAAATTTATGACCCTCCAGTAAGTATCGAAATAAAAACACCACATTTATTGCGACGTAAAACCTTATACCTTCACATCGGCATTTACTGTCATTCCAGCGGCTCGTAACAGAGTCATGCAAAATGATAATCAATTCCATTCAATCCGCCATACATTTGATGACCCCATTCCACACCGCGACATCTCATAAAACGGCAATTACGTCTTAGAACAGGTCTCGAAATTACCTATTGCCAACATTTTTCGTTCCAACTCCCTGTAGGCATCAAAAACTGGGTGGGAGTGGTCCGAATCGTAAGACACACCCATTGGCTGCTATTGAACACTCCCACTGTGTTACCAAAAAGGAACGTTGCAACGTTACGACTCGTTCCCAGTGTTATAGGAACGAGCGAGCCTTGAGACTTGCTCCTTCCCTTTCTGGACCGTTTAGAGACGGAGCGCACGGAACGGGGGTTTGCGTCGAAGTCCCGAGAGAGCGGTCAGCGCCATCTTGCGGCGGATGACGGTACCGCTTAGTAGGAAAACATCTGGAGAGGGCGCGCTCTGTCGCATGAAAAGCGGTTTTCATCACGTAAAAGTTTGTATTTAACAAGTTTGGTGGATGGAAGAGATGCATTAGGATGTCGGTTATTTCAATTTTTTATTAAGAAAATCGACTTGATTTTACTACTTTTAATCTAAAATATCTCAAAAAACTCCTTATTATGGATATTATATTTGTTTGATATTGTTTTACCTAAGAACTGTTGAAAAAAGAATGCTTGTTGTTATGTAATGACATAACATGTGCCGTTATTTATTTTCTTTAAAAAACAACACAAGCTGGTTAAAGTTGGCCACTAAATAATTTAACTACAGACAAATATAAACGGTATGTTACGCTGGATATATTGAAAAAATAAAATGTAATGTTTGTCGGTCATCGATTACCGCTATGGTGCTTGAATAAACAAAAAGTGCACTAATGTTTCAGTAGTTACACAATTAAAAAGTTTCATTTAATTAATCATCTTATGTAATGTACCTATAGCCTACAAAAAAAATATAATGCATTGTCACATGGTGATATAAATCATATTATTAAAATATTTGAGTTTTAGTTACAACAATCGAATAATAAAACATCTGCGACCTTGGGCCAAAACCAAATTGAATAATGTTTTGTTTACAAGATTTTTCACAATTCTTTGTGTCATTAGGATTTTTACTGTTTCTTGAGAGAGATTAACGAGAATACCACAACGGCACCTTTCTCTCAAGAAAAAGAAAACATCAAAGTGACACAATAACAGTTAAGTGCACAAAGAATAACGTAAATAATTTGTTTCGTCATCGAGTTAGGCCCAAGTTTTAGATACTTACCATTTTTTAATCTCACCGCTAATATTTAAATTGAAAAAAAAAACAAAACATAATCTACAATTTGTCTATTTAATTTTGTACTTATACTATTTGAAAATTTTCAGTGTAGGTAATACTCACCGCCCAACTAGCAAATTGGTCATATAAAAACTGTGCTATGCGACTTTTGGTTATATAACTGTTGAATTGATGTTATTAGACAACTACAACGTTGTGTAACCGTTATTGCTATAACGATTTAGTCCCGTAACTAAATTGTCCACTAAATAAGTTGAGTAAACGTTTTTGCGACTACTTTATACAACGTCGTATAATGGAACAAAAATATAGGTTAACGATTTTTACGACTGTATTATACAACGTTGTATAGTGGTGCCTGTGTATAGGTAAGGTAGACGTTTATAAGACTGATTTATACAACGTCGTATAGTGGTGCCTGTGTATAGGTTAGGTAGACGTTTTTACGACTGATTCATACAGCGTCGTATAGTAGTGCCTGTGTATAGGTTAGGTAGACGTTTTTACGACTAATTTATACAACGTCGTATAGTGGTGCCTGTGTATAGGTTAAGTAGACGTTTTCACGACTGATTCATACAACGTCAAATAGTGGTACCTGTGTAGAGATTAGGTAGACGTTTTTACGACTGATTCCTACAACGTCGTATAGTGGTGCCTGTGTATAAGTTAGGTAGACGTTTTTACGACTGATTCATACAACGTCGAATAGTGGTGTTAGAGTATAGGTTACGTGAACGTTTTTACGACTGCTTTATTATATCGTCGTATTATGAAGCCAGATTGTAGGTCGGATAAATAAAAAAATATGACACCATGTATAAAGGTTTTATTTAAATAAAAGGTTATATGTTCATGTTTATTATCTCACGGAACTCTAAAATAATTTATCATGGCCGACCATTTTGGTCGCAAGAAATCGCATTATGCGACCTTTTCATTCTATAATTGATGTATAGAAGTCATTTCTTAACTTAGACAAGATGGCTTCTATTTTATTATGTAAACAAATTTTAAGCAATAGTCTAAAATTATTTAATTTCAAGAAATTCGAAGGGGGCGTAATAAATTTCACAACAACACACCTATATTTCACCACAAAACTAAACGTCCCGTAAGAACTAGGTGCACTGCACACATTTATCCTTACACTCTGTTCGTGTATAATATTGTTAAAGTAAATGTAAAACTAGTTAAGTAAATTATAACTTATAAACCGTTTAAATTTTGTATTTGATAACACACTTTTCCAGCAAACATCACAGGAACGAATGAATGGAATGAACTTCAGTTCATTCCATTGTGTACAATAAAAGTCGATGTTAAACACTTAACCGACATTACAGTAATCTTCTAATGTCTATGCAATTGTTATAAGACTTCAGTGGTTCGATAACAGTCGGTCGAAAACTTTTATGTAACATTTAAAAGTTCTTGACTGACGTTTATTTAACTTGTAAATAACAATAATGTCGTTTAATATGGGCCTATTTTGCGTTGTATAAACGTCTACGACACGTTTATGTGACCAACTTTATAGAACCAAAAGGAAATGTAAAACGTTTTCTCAACTATTATGCAACGATAATTTGTTACTTGGGCGGTGACTGTATTGTACAAGTGGGAGCTCGTAATTAATAATGTCATCAACATCAGCCTATAAACGTTTCACTACTGGGCCCAGACCTTTCTACATGGACAACCAGCAGTGCGATTCTCTAAGATAAAGCCTTGGTAACAGCGGCTGCCGCAGCGCTGAGAATTGACTCCGTCTCTTTCATATTCATAGAATTGGAAAGTGACAGTAGATCACAGCCATGCACGCAGCGTGTATGTGTCGGTTAGAGAATCGCATAGCAGCACATAGGGAGATTGGTCCCACCACGGTGGCCCATAGCGGAGTGGTGGGTTTGGATGATATGCCATCTTACGAGAACAAGCGTGACCAACGTTATTTTTTTTTGTTGATTAGCTTTCCCCACTTAATTTAGTACTATATCTACTTTTTGCTATTCCATATCGTCTCTCGCTTGCATGCTTTTCGTACTTCTATTCATAATCCTCTATTACCATTCATAATCTTTTGTACTATTCAGGGTGGGGTTTCTACTTTCCCATTTTTCTATCTATTTTATTTTATTTTTATTGTTCTTACACACGGGGTACACGGGGTTATAATTTTACTCAAAGTTTTTTTTCTTTTTTACAATTTTCTTATGTCTACTTATTATCTTGTAATTTCTTATTATTTCTAATTCTAATACAATTTTCTTATGCCTAGCTGTTCTCTTATATATTCTTATTCCTTCTTAGTTACTTAAGCTATTTTTCTTCTATCGTTTCCTATTCTAAGGTTTCACAATTTTCGCGAGTTTTTCCATTCTTTTAAAGTTTTCTTACATCTAATTATCTTATATACATTTTATTCTTTCATACAGTCAGTGTTACATTTTCTAACTCTATTCATTTCTTTTTACGGTTTCTTATACTATGGTCTTGTTTCTCTTTTACTTAATTGTCTTTTTATTATTCTTTATATTAATCACTTGTGTTTCTATGCTATTTGGTATTCTTCTGTATATAAAACATTTTATTATACATTTATGTTTATTATCTTATGTTTTATTTCTATTTCTTACGATTTCCACTAATTTTATACAATATTTTATTTTTTATTTTTATTTTATTGTTTAAGAAAACATACGCTTCATTATTACACACATAAACAATAATTTATAGATAATAATAATACAGTAGCATTTAAAGTTTCCACTAATGAATTTAACAAAAGAAATATATTGTTGAAAAAAGACAACAGTGCGAAAAACAAATGAAAAAAACAAGAGAAACCAATTCAATATTCTAGGGACTTATCATTAGTTCTATTGCTGGCCATAATCTCAGCAAAGTACTTCGGCACTACCCGAATATCCAATACTACTCTCCAATAATACTCTCCAATAATACTCTCCAATAATACTCTCCAATAATACTCTCCAGAGCATGTACCGGGCACTCGGACAGGATGTGTACCAGTGTTTCTTGTATGTCTGGGTCACAGACACACGACGGGCTATCCTTGCACCTGAAGCGATTCAGGTACGCGGAGAACTCGCCATGGCCCGTGAACACTAGTGTAGTGAGTTGTGTATGTTTAAATTTACGTGTTATTCTGCATGCGGCGGTGATGTTGGGAAAGAAAAGTTTTGTCACCCCAGCTGTAGTACCAGACTGGTAACGCCTGTTCCATTCATCAAGCGACCCATCCCTAGTGAATCGCTTGACGAATGAGACGGGACACCTGTCACAGTCGGGTTTCTTCTTGGAATCTCCAGCCCCGCGTGAGCTTTGATCAAGTAAAAATCTAATGATTTTCCCTGCTCAAAAGTCCGCTTAACATTCTCACGCATACTTACTGCTAAGGGATGGAGAGATGAGACATTAACGACCGTCAATAATGCAGCCATCGAGTCGCTGTAAATCCCAAACAAAGTCTCCCTCTTATTTGGTACTACCTCCGAGGCTTTATTGAGTGCAACAATTTCTGCTTGATGTACTGTTGCGTAGGACGGCAACGCAAGCTTGACAGTTTTGGTTTCAGTGGCATCCTTAGCTAAGCCAGTTAAGCAACTTTCGCAAAAACAAATGATGGGTGATCAAATAAAAACATTTCGAGCTTCTCCGTGCTTCAGAAGAACGTAATAACGTTGGTCGACTACATGAGCGACAGAAGGATAACGGTGAGATATGCAGGAAAGGAGGTAGAAAGACAAACGTCCAAGGGTTGCGTCCAGGGCTCTATAGCAGGCCCTATACTATGGAATCTGCTTCTGGATCCCCTCCTAAAACAAATATAGGATAAAGGTGTTACAGTACATGCCTTTGCAGACGATGTGTTCATGATGTTTACCGGCAACACAAGGCAAGAGATCCAGGACACGGCAAACCCTATTCTCGCTTATGTTGGGGCGTGGGGTGTCAAAAACAAGTTGAAGTTCGCACCTCACAAGACAAACTGCCTTACGATTACCAAGAAACTGAAATTTGACACCCCTCGCCTCAGCATAAACGGAATAGCAATTGAACATAAGAAGGAAATGAAGCTACTAGGGCTCATTATCGACAACAAGCTCACCTTCAACCAGCACATTGCCAATGTTTGTAGAAAAGCCGCTGGCTTTTACAAATAAATGTCTAGGGCTGCCAGAGTTAACTTGGGATTGAACCCCGAAATATCCAAAACCATCTACACAGCGGCGGTGGAATCCGTTGTAACATATGCAGCGTTGCGCCATAAGACTCCTCAATCGATATTGTTTGTAAGTGAAGATGATCGTAAGTGATATTATAAACATATAAGGGTAAATGATATTCCCCAAAAACCCTTCGAGTTTCAGCAAAGATGTGGAACTTTACTGAGATCTCACATCTTCCTGAAAGAATTGGAATGGTGATGTTTCACTATTTTGTTTATTTTTCAATACTCCTGCACGTTCACGAACACTTAACGGGTAATATTTCATCATTATTTGCACATTATTATAATATTCGACAAAACACAAATTATAGAAAATATAACTAAACTGCAGAAATGACTCTTTACTTTCCCGCAAAGAAGGTAACTTATTTTAGAAAGATAACGTATTATTATTTAGTTTCCAGTATCTTTGTTTTTTTTCTTGCATAATGGCTTGGTATCGGAAAAAAATAATAAAATTTGTAGTGTGTGTACGCCATATAGTTACACACATGCGTCTCCACCCAGTATATAAGCAATAACTTGCGTTAATAAAGGATCATTATATCTGGAATCATCTTTTATTCGTTGCGCGAACCTCCCGCCTTTGCATGGCGACCCTGCCAGTGCTGCCCGTCGGCAGCTCTGAGCAGATGGTTTTTTTTATGTATATAAAAAGTGGTTGTTTTAGTAAATTCCTATCGTCAAATACTAAAAAGACAATTAATGTGTGCGGTTGTGAAAATAAATAGATAGGTAGTGAAGAGTGACTTTTAAAAAATAATAACGTTAAAGACAATTTAATATAGAAACAATAATGTGAGAGAACAGGAGTGAAATAGTGATATATAAATATAAGAAATACTTACTTAATAATATACGTTGCGTAATAAAATTAAAAAAAGTTCTAAAACAATATTAATTCTTCGTAAAAAATTATAAAACTGTATAAAAGGATAGTTACCCACTTCTTTGGTGGAAATATGTAGAATCAGCCAATTTGCTGGTTATGGACATGATGGTGATGGAACAGTTATGAGCAGGGTGCCGGGAGTAGATGGTGTCGGATGAGGATACAGCCGGGAGATGTTGGTGTCTGATGGTATTTGGTGATGGAACATGGAACAATGTGAAGATTGATCGAACTTACGATTTTTTTTCTCTGAAGAAAAGTACATAATTTTTGGTTACCGAGATTTTTAATTTTCGATTGATTATGTTGAGACAAAATTTGTTTTTGTGTATTACGCATTTTTTATTTTTTTTATATTGTAATCCGTAGAAATAATAACAGACGGTTGTTGACGGTGAGATAAGAAAGTATGGTTTTGTAACTATGTATTAAAGTGTAAAAAATGTTTAATGTAACATTAGAGTATTATTAATAATTTTTCCATTTATGTGTCTCAAATTATAGTGAAATAATCTTCGACCACTGAAATTAATGTTCCGATTAGTATTCTTTGTTAATGTAAGGTTACAGTGAAATATGGTAAAATTAATAAAATGAATTGGAAAAGGTTAATAAGTAGGAAATTAATGTTCTATAAATAGACTTCCATATTAGGTCGCGTTTTACAGTAGACCACATAAGAGCTCTTGGTCACTTTGTTTTGCATTACGTTGTGTCAGCGTAAAGCGATGCGCTCGTCGCTCGCGCACTTCGGTGCTTATAAGGTATTCATGTAGCAAGATAGCTTGTTTGGTAACAATAATATGAATCAGGATCGAATTAAATTGTTGTTGGAATTAACTCATGTTGTCACTACTTTCAAGTACCTATTATTCTTTTGTTACTAGGTAGATGTGTGTGTGTCTACTTTTAAATTTTCTATTTAATTTTTATAAGTATATATTTTCTCGGGGTTAGATGTTATATTAAAAGCTACAAGCAATTTATGAGTTTTTTTGGGTTTAGTGAAGATAATTAAATAATATGGCATACTAGAAATATGAATATGGAAAATGTTTCTCTGATTTGACTAACTTCAAAATAATTATGACAAAATATTAAAAGTTGAGTTAAAGATAAGTGTATGTTGTTTTGTTACAGGAAGTTGGAATTTATGATGGATTGTGTAATTAAACATGAGAGTTAGAATTGATAAGTGTTTTAGATTGATTATGATTAGTTTAGTAATGTTTAATAAATGTAGAAAATGTTGATTAATCGGATTCTCACTTTGGACTGATCATCCAAAATCTGAGTTTTTGTGTAATTGATATTAAGGAATGTAGGCATGGTTTTGTTTTGATTTGGATCGATGAAGGATAAGTAAAATAATAAATAAAAGAGTAATAAAAATATTTTATGTAACGAATGGTACAATGTAAGGAGACGTATCCTTCATTCGATCATGGTAGGAACGAGCTTCCTCCGTGAGAATAGTTGGAGGCAGCTCATGACGAAGGTGCGCGAGTACGCAGCGTCAGGGTAGGCCCTTAAAATTAATGTTCCTTAAAATTAAATAAATAAATAAAAGTTAAAGTGTATAGGTACACGTGTATTAAAGAAAGTACCAGTAATAAACCAATGATATTAATAAAATGATGAATATAAAGAGTCGACTATATACAATGATATCTATAAATAAATAATTGTTATAATATGAAAGGAATGTAATAAAATTGGATAAATTGGACGTCTTAGGTTAAGAGAATTTAACTGCTATGTTGTATGTACATACTATGAATCGACAAAGTGGTCAGGCCAATCCACTAATCCCCAAATTTGATAAATAAACAGGTAAATGCCTATATTAATAATTACATAATGTGATAAAATAACTAAGTAGTTAGTACTTACAAGGATGTGACAGATTTGTTATGTTAGAGATTTTTATTTATTGACTTGTTTTTCATTTTTATATTTTTTATTCTCGTTATACCTTACTCGTATTTTACTAGTATTTTATCTTTGTTGTTTGATTGACTTGTATTTTTTGGTAGTTTCTGTATTGCTAAAGTTAGGGAACCTGACTTTTTTTTTATTATCGTTATTATTTTATAGATTTTGTAATAATATACTACATAATGTAATAGGTATGTAGCATTTATTCGTATTTTACAAAAACAAAAATGTATTACTTATTTTGTTTTTTTTTATTATTTACGGGGGAGGTGTAGTGTGTGTACGCCATATAGTTACACACATGCGTCTCCACCCAGTATATAAGCAATAACTTGCGTTAATAAAGGATCATTATATCTGGAATCATCTTTTATTCGTTGCGCGAACCTCCCGCCTTTGCAAATTAAAAAGAGTCAATTCGGACACTGTGTCCGAATTTAAATTGTCCGAATTGTCACTTAGTCACGGTTTGCATATTTAGCCAGTGTAGTACAGTTTAATATTGTCATAGCTTCAAGTTAATGATAATGAGTGATAATATTAATATTTAATGATATTCTACTCAAAACCCCAGTTTCAGTAAAGATGTGGGACATAAGATCTCACACGGACTTCTTGAGAGAATCGGAAAAAAGATGTTGCACTGTAATACATATAGGTAATATGTATGTGTAATATATAGGTACTTAAATCAAATTATAAAGCAGGAGAGAACACCATTTTTACTCATGAAAAATATCTGAAGCCCGCCAGAGACGGTCGTAAAATAATACGGAGGCATGATATCGATCTTTGTAAGGAGCTTATCAATTTGTGCGGCTTAGCGGCCGGCGTACGTAAAGACATTTACAATTGCAAATTAACATTGCGTACAGATTGTTTAGGAGCTCGGTGGCGAAGGAACGTTCGAGTTGCGATTTTAAAGGTTAAGCAACCTTCGCAATGTTGGGTGGGTGACCAAATTGTAAAGTACGCGGGCGAAATTTTCGATAAAATATCCTAATTTAAAGTTATAAATGTACCTAATATGTTATTATTATTTTATATTTTATTTCTTTCTTTTATTTTATAATGTAATAAATATAACTTTATTTATTTAATAGTTTTACTTTATTACTACTTAAGCCTGTGTAATCAAGTGGCTGGACCACCGGTCTCAAACCCAAAAGTCCCGGTTTCCATACCATAAAAGCCAATTCAGTAGCATTGCTGTATTTATACAGTTCATATTAGAGAGTTAGAGATGACATAGTCAGATCCTTAATGCTTAAAAATTCCGGTTGTAGTGCGCTTCTTCTTTCGGCCTTATCATAACTTGCCTTTACATGCGATGAAAGCCAACCGTTTACTTACTAAGTCTAAAACTAACTCTGGATAACCTTCCCAAAAAAGCTACTTAACAAATAGAAATCCGACCAAAATTAGGTGTCCGATCGCATTATATCGGTAATAGCTAATTAGCTGTAATCCTGTAATCGGTCAGGTTAGAGAATCGGCCACGGGGGCCCTATTTGCGGCCGCCGCGATTAGACCCATAAAACTCGGCCCATCTTGATAAGGGACGCGCGAAAATCGACAACCGACCGCTCTGGAACACCTATTCTGCATTATATTGTACACGTGAACCGGAATTTATGGTTCTGCTGGCCGCTGCTCGCTGCCCGCGGGTCGACCGCGCCGTAGTCGATTTACAACGCTGCGCCATTCAAAATCGTAACTGGCCAAATCGTATAGAAACTAGTCAAATGAAAAGTTGTATCTGCCTACCTCTTTAATATAAAAACATTTGGGACCTTAATATCCACTTCTTAAAATGACCACTATCCAAAAGGACCACATCCCACAATGACCAACCCCAGACGTCCACTTCCTAAAACGACCACTTCCCATAATGCCTATTTCCCAATATGTCTATTTCCATTTCCACTTTTCAGGCTACTTAAAAAAAGCTAAAATTTAAAAGTGGGATAATATTTGTTCAACAAGCTGGAAGGGCTAGGATTCATCCTAGCCTTTTTAGCAAACAGAAAGCATGTAAATTGATTTGGATATGTTCAAGATTAACAGGCCACATATAATATATTTAATCTGGTTCCTTGTATTGCTGTAATGGTTTCGAGATGTGTATGAATATTTGTAGCGCCTCACTGAAAGAAGAAAGAAAATTAAAACAGAGGGTAACAACAACAACAAGGGTTGTCAAAAACTACATCACTTGTTATATTATATGAGCTGTGTGGTGGAGGCTCAATAAAAGAATCACCACTACTAAAAATAACGAACTACCAACCCCTTTCTTCCCTTAGGTGTTATAAAAGGCGACTAACGAAAAAAAATCATAATAAAGACTGTACGTCCAACAGCATAGAGCGCTGAGCACATGTGCAGTTGCAATTTAGTAGAACGTGGACTATGGCAGTGGACTGCTTCTGCAGTTTTCATTGCCTATAATAGTCTCTGGCTAACCTTTGGGGATAACAGTATGTATATAATGTATGCATGTAGGTATATAGGCGATATTAAACAATTATTGTGTATCATCATCATCTTAATATTCAGTTTATAGAAACAGATTAATTAACAAGACGCATCAATGGAGTCCAAACTCAAAAGGGTTGGTTAAAAATAAAATATCCCACTCACTTTTTCATAACGATAATAAAGAAATATCATTTTACTGTTGGTACATACAATACATATCTACGAGTATACTAATATTATAAAGAGGAAACATTTGTTTGTTTGTTTGTATTGAATAGGCTCCGAAACGACTAGACCGATAAAAAAAAATTCTTTCACCGTTGGGAAGTTCCACTATCTCCGGATGATATAGGCTATATCATATTTTCAATAAATTAGGGATCCTTATCAAATCTCAAATAAATTCCTTAAATTGCGTGCGCTAAGAAAACTATTGATGATAGAATAAAATAATGTATTATGGCTTTGCAGAGCACACCATTATCTAAAAAAGTGTCGCCATAGCATATGTCTAACTATTTTAGTTACGTCACAATAAGTGTTCTTGGGAGGGGAGTCATTTTGAAAATTCGTCATGGGGTACGGGGTTTACGCAAACTAAGTCGCCTATTCGCCGGTCTACTATTATACATTCATCACGCCCGTTTCCCGGAGGGGTAGGCAGATACCACAGCGTTCCGTTTACCATGATCCTGACATTGGTTCCGTGATCCTGACACACTTCTTTCGCTCGCATTTACTTACACAACATTTAAGGGGAGGTATTTCGGGCGCTTCTCTCTCGCTCTCTCGACCGTACGACGGTAAGGGATGGGTATAACTGCGAAGCGGCACGAAAAGGCGCGTTTATTTAAAAATTGATAGATGTAATTAAAAAAAAGCGATCGGTTATAATACCTCAAGTTATTTATAAACTTTATTTTGGCAAATAACTCATAATATTAAATCACTTATTTTAAGAATAAAACCTAAAACAGAAGATAAAATGACACAAAAATATGGAACTTTGTGAATTTATTCTATCAAGCCAACTTTATCAAATCGTATTTCCATCGGGTATATTCCATAGAATAAAGCCTCAACAATATTTTGTATATTTCGCAGATTTTAATTTTACTGTTTACTACTTCAAAAATTAATTCTAAAAAAGTGTTATTTTCATTTTTCACTAACACTTAGCCTTAATACATGCCGGCCGGTTTACAAATAGCCAATTAGAGCGAATATATTACGCTTAAAAAAATTAAACGTTCTCCTATTTTGCCATTAAACATGTAAATGTTGCCAGTACGCCTCGCGAATGCTGTTTTTGTTTCCGCACAAAATTTTCTAGACAGCAACTCCATCGCAGTTCTAAAACATTCGTTAGCCAGAGACTAAACTCGCATGATTTTTGAACAAACTTTCGTCTCTGCGGCCATTGCCGGTCTGGTGTCAGTTAGTATTTCGGACGCATTTGAATACAGTACTAAGTATAAGCCAATGCATATTCAAACAGTCCGTCTATGCTTCGGAATGAGTTGGAATTAGCTTATGGTCAGTCATGAGTTTTGTTGAACACTTTGGTACCTTGTCACAATAAGTTTATTGGAATCAAACGCGTAGATACTTTGTTTGTTTTGCCAAAGTGAGTGTTCAGTGGCTTTTGTTCATAACTGTATCTACGACTCTAACAAGTTGACGAGTAAGTTTTATTACGGATGTGGATGTCATTGTAATGTGTATAAAAATATGTTTATACTTTTGAGTAACTAGATAGCGTTGTAGCAAAGGCGTTCGGTTTGCGATCGTCCCCGTTAAGCAACTTTCGCAATGCCGGGGCATTAGATGGGTGACCAAATTAAAAACATCTCTAGCTCCTCCGTGCTTTGGAAATCACATAATGCCGTTGATCAAACTATTGTCGTAAGATGGTAGTCATTATCTTATCTTATTTAATAGTGGGGCCTACCGAGGTTCGTCCTATCGCTCTACTTCCTCAGTGAAGATAATTGCCATAAGCTTGGTAATGTTCCTGAGGGCGAAGAGCCTAAAATCTTCTGGTTTCGGGTAGGCCGATCTCAGTCATTTTTTTCCTGGCATAAGAGTTGCAGTCACACAGTAGGTGATGCATGGACTCCGTTTCCCCTCCACATGCCCTACACAGGCTGTCTGTTGCTAGTTGCATTTTGTGGTGCATTTGTTTTGTAGCATTCAAGTGCCCAGTCAAGGCACCGATGATAAATCGAGCCTGCCTTCTGCTACCTCCGCATATGATCTTACTCCGTCCTCAGGGCTCCTTTGCCTATGAAGGATTTTGAGTGTCTTGTTTGCCTGTTTTGGATGTGGTCCTTGAAGGCTTTGTTGGTATGTGGTATATGGATGGTATTCGTTAAAACCCACTTACACGCATTTTACCAGTGTGGTGGGTTATCTCGCAATCTCCCAATGTGCGTCTTTCTATATGGAATGGTCTGTGCCCAGCAGTGGGACGTATATAGGCTGATAAGGATGTTTTTGTGAAAGAATTTATACACAAAAATGCACCGCCATGCACCAGCTCACTCAGTACTTCAACAAAGCTGCATACATGGAGGGTTACGACAATAAGCCTGACACTACGATAAAAGTCCGGACTTTTTAGTCACAAAATGGAAACAAAGTACTTACTTTATATATTTTGTTTTTATATAAACGAGAAGTTAATAAAGATTAAATACTTATTTGATAATATACTTTAAATGTAGTTTTGTTACTCATATTCTAAAATCCGGACAAATTATAGAGCCGGACAAAATCCGGACTAGAGTCTAAAAGTCCCCTACATACATGTACAAAAACAACCCGTTATCATCCCTAGCACAGGTCGGCGTGTACCATAACGTCACCGCGAAAAGCGGCCGACAGTCAGACGCTAAACAAAGTGCCGCAGTTAAGTCACGACCCGCCAATAAATGGGTGACCATATTAAAAACATATCGAACTCCTCCGTGCTTCGGAAGGCGCGCCGTTGATTCCAACTGTTATCGTATGATGGCAGTCGTTAAAACCCACCAACCCGCATTGGGCCATCATGGTGGGTTATGGCCTACTCTCCTAATGTGAATTCTGCCATGCCCAACAGTGGGACAGATATAGATTGATAATTCTTTTTTGTGTAAGAATTTGTGACTACACACTAACGCACCGCCAGCTCACTCAGTACTTCCATAAAGCTACATACATATTACTATAAAAACAGACCGTATTCTCATCTCAGAAGGTACGTAAAGCTATTGTTCGCCAGAGTTGTTGTAAGTCGTTTAAACGTGGTGTGTTATGGCCCAATATCCTAATGTGAATATCCCTTATGGGATGGTCTTTACCCATCAGTGGGATGTGTACAACGTCAGTCGGAAAGGGGGTACTAAGCCGAAAGGAGGGTAAAGTATACATGATAGTAAATAACTTTTGTCTAAGAACTTTTCCCTTAAAATAGATAATTATAGATTAACAGCTTTTGTAAGATATCAAAAGAAATGACGCTGTGGTAGCCCTGGCGGTCAGCTACAATGAGAGAGAGAGACAGATTTGAGTTCATTGCCGGGGCTTCTTGCGTTTACATGCATTAGCCCCGTTACTACTCAGGGTTGTACATTTTTTAAATTACGTAACCAAAAGTTTATTTTGTATGGAAGTAAATATGAACGTTTTTCGCAAAGCTTATATTTGCAATGTAATAGTTGATAGTAGCACTTTCAGTTGTCCGCGGTTGAGTACCCCCTTTCCGACTGACGTTGTGTAGGCCATGTGAAAGAACTAGTGATTACACACAAATACACACCAGTATCTTATTCAGGAAGTACTTAGTACTTCCTGAATAAGATGAGATGAGAATACGAGCTGCTGTTTTTGTACAAGTATACAGCTCTGCAGTTTTATCCTTATTATTATTAAGTTTTATGTTTGCAGTTTTATCCTAAGCAGCATACATGTAGGATAAAACTGCATAAATGCAATACAAAACAGCAACCCGTATTCTCATCTCGAGCACAGGTCGGCAATGTCGGCATGTACCATACGTCACCGGGAACAGCGGCCGACAGTCAGACGCTAAACAAAGTGCCACAATTAAGTCGCGACCCGCTCCGGCGGAGTTCAACAGTTTTTCCCTCGTAATTCTATTACATTATTAACTCACACCGTGTTAAGGAAGTAGGGATGGTAAGGTGTTCAAGACTAAGTGTTATCGATAAAGATGATGATTGAAATATTCTTAATATTCGAATTTTATAGCTGGATTGCTTTTTTTTTAAATAAATCAAGTTTTGTTTATGCTCACACCAATATCTAGCCCAAGTTAAGCTTTTTTTTCAAACTCGTTAATATGGTAACGATACCGGATGAGAGAAATCACCCAGACCCGAAGTCAATTTAGAAAAACAGTATTCTCTAAATTGACCCGACCGGGAATTGAACCCGGGACCTTAGAGATGACGCGACGCCAGACCCGGCGTCCTAACTACTCGACCACGGACGTCTTCTTTTGTTATTTCCGTAATTTCTTACTTGTTACATTGCATGACGTGCACCCACGATTACTATCCTTAGGACCGCAGAAGTAGTCCACTGCTACAGTCCACGTTTCACCACAGCTGCACATGTACCTAGTATGATAGGTGGTGATCCCATCGCCGTTTTATGCTGTAAGATGTGTGTGCAGTCTTTAGTCCGTTAGCCGCCTTTTACGACACCCAAGGTAAGAGATGGGTTCAGTAGTATTCTTCAGTTAAAAAAATAAAATACAAAGTGTTAGATAGCTGTCAACATACAAATTAGCTGGTATTTGTTGACAAGACACAATAACACATTTCAGTCATAATATAAATGCTATACGTGTCCATAGTCCACTTTTTACCAAAGAACGACTGCACATGAGCTCAGCGTAACAGGTGGTGTGTCCATCGCCCCTTTTGTAATGTTGGAAGTATGTGCAGTTTTTAGTCCATTAGTCCTTTTACGACACCGAAGGGAAGGGAGGGGGTGATAGTATTCTTTCACCGCTACGCAAAACGGTTGTCAAATGACGCGAAAAGGCGTCAAAGTAAACAAACCCAATTGATACCGCAAACCAAATCTTTGACGGAAACTTTTAGAAAACATGAAAACTTTTTAACCTCTCCACTGCTACAGTGCTACTAAATCAGCGTGTGCTACGAACAGCGTAGCAAACCGTAGCACTGTACAAGGGCCGGCACGAATTAAAACGTTGAACTTCCACGAAAATAAAAAAATATAAACGACAGGTGGTGAGCCCATCGCCGCTCTATGATGTTAGAAGTATGTGCAGTCTTTAGTCCGTTAGACGCCTTTTACGACACCCAAGGGAAGAGAAGGGGTGGTAGTATTCTTCCACCACTACGCGACACGGTTATCGATATCAAACAACAGCCATAGCCGATTATCACTGAAACATCGCTTGCTTAACTCGCAAGAATCGCTCGCCTCAAACTTTTAATACCTACCCACTTTAACCCCTCAAACCCCAAGCGGTCGCATGAGACCGCACCTACAAAAACACACTTGACTTTGTACCGTGTTTTCATAGACTTACAGACTACTTTAGTATGAACAAGTTTGGTTATTTCGGTTCTGTGGTTCATCTTATGTATTGTTATCGCACAATATCGCATAATCTATGCTCCATTCTGTCTAATTTGACGTTGACAGTTACTGTCAAAAAGTGTCAAAAAAAATCCAAGAGTGAGTGGTCTCGACTTTCACTCAATTTCGTTTCACGACTGCGTTGACACGCAGCGATTACGGCGCTATAACTATACTACAGCCAAATTGGATGACGAATGTTTGTAAACAAATAGTTCACAGATTTTTACTTTTTCATAAGAGAGATTCACGAGTAAACAACAAACAACTAACTTTCCTTCAAAAACAGTAAAAATCCGAGTGTCATTAGATATTTGCACAAATAAATGTCTATAATTTATTTTAAGTTTTTATTATGTATATTATATACATATTAGCTGTTGGTCTTCCAAATAAATAATAAATAAATAAAATAAATAAATACTTAATTTGTTGACACTTTCTTCATCGAATTTGGCCGTAGTGGAACGTTCAGCTTTTATCGCATAATAATGTTTCATCTATTTTTACTACACGTCTGTATTAGCAGTTTGCTAATTTCATTTCGTAATTTGACTCAAAAAAGTATTAAATAGAGTTGACTCATTAAAAGTTACTGGATAGCTAAGATAAATGTGACTTTTTTACAGCCAACATCAATATAAAACAGCAACGTTATCGATATCGTATAACAGCGGTCACCGAATATCACTATGGCGGCGCGGCGTCTTTTGCTTGGTTCACAACAATCGCTTGTCTTGAAACTTTTAATACTTTAACTCGACTTTCACTCATTTTCGCTCCACGCTAATCTTTCACCCCTTTTTACAATTTACCTATATGACAAATTACAATGCAGAATTGTGCAAAAAATTACTTACAAAAATATATTACTAAATAACAGTTACTTATCATTAAAAGTTACTTCCAAGGTCAGATTTCTTAAGTGTATTAAATACCATTTTTTTCAAAAAATCCGAACTGTTGGTTAGTTAGGTAGATTAGTTAGGTAGGTATGTAGATCAGTAAGTTAATTAGATTAGTAGTAAATTATCATACAAGTATATAAGTAAAATAAAAGTAAGATTTAACTAAATGTTAGTTAAGTAATTGTTATTTTTTTTAGTTTTTGATGTCAAGAAGTGCCTGTAAAGGTAAAGGTGTATATTGAATAAATTATATGACTTTGACTTTTTAAATTTCTTTTATATGACATTTCTAAACCCATTTTATCACATCGATATAAAACAGCAACAAGTTATCGATATCAAACAACAGTCGTAACCGAATATCACTAAGGCGTCTCTCGCTTGACTGGCGAGGATCGCTCGCCTCAAACTTTTAATACTTTAACTCGACTTTCACTCAATTTCGCTCCACGGCTGCGTTGACACGCCGCTATAACCAAGGTTAAGCTTTATCTATTTTTACAACACATCTGCATGAGGGGTTTCTATAGCGATTCGTAAATTGACTCAGGAAAGTATTTAACCAAATATATCAAATAGAGTAGAATCATCAAAAGTTACTTGATAGCTTAGATTATTTTATTTAAAACCTTCTTACAGCCATCACACATCAAAAGCAAAGTTATTGTTATCGTATGACAGCGGTAACCGAATATCACTATGTCATCTTTTGCTTGACTCGCATCGATCGCTTGTCTTCAAACTTTTAATACTTTAAATCGACTTTCACTCAATTTCTTTCCCCGAAAATTTTTCACCCCTTTTTACAATTCACCTGTATGATAAATTACAA
Source organism: Scoparia ambigualis (assembly GCA_963921215.1). Taxonomy (NCBI): domain Eukaryota; kingdom Metazoa; phylum Arthropoda; class Insecta; order Lepidoptera; family Crambidae; genus Scoparia; species Scoparia ambigualis. The sequence continues at coordinate 21,147,699 of OY992522.1, read as the reverse complement.
TAGAGTTTCGTAAAATTACTTACAAAAATGTACTACTAAATAACAGTAGGGACCTAGGTACCATTATAGTTACTCATAGGGTTAGATTATATAATGTGTATTAGTAATCAAAAAAAATATTACAAGGGTTGTTTCTAGTAAATTTCTTATAAAGAACCTTTCTGAGCCTACTTACTATACCATTATTAAATCGATATAAAACAGCAACAAGTTATCGATATAAAACGACAGCCGTAACCGTATATCACTAAGGCGTCTCTCGCTTGACTCGCAAGAATCGCTCGCCTTAAAGTTTTAATACTTTAACTCTACTTCTGCTCAATTTCTTTTCACGGCTGCTGTGACAGCCGCGATCACATTGATACAACACTAACGATGAACTTTTAACAAGCGAGCGAGCGAACATTTTCGCGCTCTTGAGTAACGACGTTCCGTTATTTTAGATATCTACGTACCAGCTGGTATCAATAAACTATCTATAATAATATGTGGCTTTGCCTGCTAGAGTAATAAAATTGAGATTATTTGTGTGTGGCATAAGAATGTATCCATATGTATGTAATAAGTGTGGAATAAGTAGTTTTTTTAACTCTAATAAGCAAAACAACATACATTGTAATTATTAAAATAAAATAGTTATTACGGTTGTTGTTAATATAAATGAAACTTCGATACGTAACAAAACATTAATTCATATTTTGTTATTTTTTTAATTAAAGAAAGTGGTGGTACCGCTAAGAGCTTTGTGTAATGAACTTGCAAGTCAAACAACTTTTTAAAATCCTATATTATCCAATGGGCGATAAAAAATATCTTATTTTGCTCCGTGCTTTAATATTAAGCCGTTGGTCCCGACATTATCTTCTGCTCAATTTGTTTACAGTATTGGCAATAAATGATAGCGGTCGGTAAGATTCACCAACCCCTTGAGTATCAATAGATTTATTATCTTTACTCTAAGACCAACCCTCATTAGACCAGCGTGGAAGGTTAATATCAGCTGATCATCCCATATGTTGTGCATTTGAGAAGGCTTAAGCTCATCAGTGGGAAGTATATAGGCTGATGAACTGAATCCAAATAAATTCAAATGAATCTTCGACATGTAACAAAAATTAATTTAAAGTAAAAGTTATTTCTTAATCTGTTATTATAACACATATTTCTAGTAATTTTATACAAAAAAGATTAGACATCTAACAAACACTATTTCTCTAAATACACACACAACTATTCTCAACTGACCGTACCAATAGTCCCCTAACACATTCAAAAATTTTACTAAAACAGAAACAGAATAAAACCCCATCACGACACGACAAATTGATGTCATCCATCCCTCTCTAGCTAACAGTCGCAACATATCACTCGGCGCACGTCCTCGACATTTTTCCTCTATATATTATTAATACATAAGTACGATCAGATGCACTCTTCGAACGCACAGCGTCTTATGAATCTGTCCCTTTCTATATTGTTGGTTCTAGTTTTCCCAAGCGACCGAGCCCCGAGGGTAAAACTCTCCAGGGTCGGTATTGACTCTATGGAAGGAAAGTTATCTGTACACCTATTGTCGCCCCCACCCGCCTCCCTTCGCCCGACGAAGGACTTTCTTAGGCGTTACGTTTTTATTTTCGTAGAAGTTCAACGTTTTAATTCGTGCCGGCCCTTGTACAGTGCTACGGTTTGCTACGCTGTTCGTAGTACACGCTGATTTAGTAGCACTGTAGCAGGTGGAGAGATTAAAAAGTCTTTTATGTTTTTAAAAAGTTTCCGTCAAAAATTTGGTTTGCGGTATCCACAGACAATTTGTATTGTCTGTGGCGGTATCAATTGGTTTTGTTCACTCTGACGCCTTATCGCTTCATTTGACAACAGTGTCGCGTAGCGGTGAAAGAATACTACCACCCCCTCTCTTTCCTTAGTCCTTCCTAGTCTTTGGCTAACCCTTCGGGGATAATAGTCGTGATTATATGTATGTATATATGACGTACATTTTATTAACTTTAAACACATCTAGGTAAAAAAAAATAATTGTAGATTTGTTAGTGATTTATTTTATTACGTGGTTTGTTTATCCATTAATTATTATAGTGTTAGTTTAATGCTAACTACTGAACTGAACGTTGTTAATATTTTCATGTAGGTTTAATATAATATGTAGTACAGTCAGCAGCGACGGTTGCCAAACACTTTAATACTTTCTCACAGTATCTTAAGAGACTGAACATTAATCAAATTATCTTTAAGTTAATATTATGACAATGATGCTAAAGAGTAGATAGCGGGCTTTTTTTCGCTGACTGTACAGTGATTTGTGACACTTACTTATGTTGCAGAGTTAAAGCTACGAGTACTCGCAAAGTGCGTCTCTAATTATCTTTGAATAAAAAAATCGAACAAATCTGACTACTCTTCACAAAATGCAACCGCTAACAAGCTTGGCCCACAACTAATGCGATATAAAGCTAAGTGCACACCGGACGCTAATTCCGTAAAACGCGACGGCGACACGCGGCCGGCACGCGCGCCCGCCACACGACAGATTGACGGAAAGCGATTTGTCCGCTCCACTTGTTTATCATAATGACTAATGTATGTGGACAAATAAAAATGTCATCTTGCCCCCCTCGTTATGCGATACCCAATCGAATTAGGACGTTTCAAATTTTCACATGCATTTGTGATGAATATTTTTCAATACTTGGCTATTTTACATTATACATATTTGGATTTAAATTGACAACTTTATTGTTGTATTTGACAATAATAATTAGCATTGAAATCAACGTAGCAATGGAACAAATTAGTATTTGTTTTAAGTTTGTTAATTTACTAAACAGAAGCGGCTAGCTACATTTGTTAAGATTGAAACCTTAACAAAAACGGGTTTTCATAATATTGCAAGTTAAAACTGTTTTAACGGGACCTAACACGATTATTTTTTAAGTAAGTACCTACATATCTACTTACTGCTTGACGTTTTGGCCGCCGATATGTACTTACTTACAAAATTAATCGTGCTTTGTCCCGTTAAAACAGATTTATTGCAATGCAACGCGATAGTTTAAAGTATTATATTGCAAGTTAACAGTTTTTTATTAGGTACTGTCTCTAATGCATAATTTTTTGATAAAGCTTTTGAGATTTAAGGTCGGCTACAGAAGTAACACTTTAGTATCATACCAACTCTGCGTTAATCTATACTAATAATATTATAAAGCTGAAGAGTTTGTTTGCTTGAACGCGCTAATCTCAGGAACTATAAAGCCGATTTAAAAAAATCTTTCAGTGTTAGATAGCCCATTTATCGAGGATGGTTATAAGTTATAATTTGTTTAGGTACAGGTATGGGTATGGGTAGTAACCCGTGCGAAGCCGGGGCGGGTCGCTAGTACTATATAATGGAAGGCACGAGCGTGATCGTTCCGTGCGATTTGGTGTGACATGTTTTTTTTTTTTTTTTTTGGTTTAATTTGTGCGTTTTATCCTTTTTTGCGCTTTTTATAGGGAGATTAGGTACTTCCCCCACTGAATGGGGGTTACTAGGGAAAAAAGGGGAAATTGGGTCGAAAGTTAAAAGTTTGGGAACAGTTGGATAGGGGATAATTTAGGATGTTGGGTTGTTTTAGGGAGATTAGGGATGACGGTTAAAATGAAGCTACTATTATATTTTTGCTTAGACTTAAAGTCTTTGCCTATTCAAAAAGTAATTGCGGGTCGCTATTTGGGTGGGAAGAAAGTAGAAAAAAATGAAGAGGAAGAAAAAAGGGAGAAGGAAGGGAAAAATAATTAGGGACACTGGGTGAACTTTTTTATAATAAAAACTACAGTGATTCACATCTATAGGGTGTGATTTATGCTTGTGTTCATTTATTTAGTTATTTTCATTTTGATTTGCCATTAATTTGCTTTTTAGTTAATTTAGTTATTTTTACAATATTTTGTTCAAATTTTATTGTTTAAGAGTTATTTAGGTTTGAGTATTTATTTAGGTTTGGGTATTTATTTTAATTTACTTATTTTTATAGTTTATTATTAGTTTTAAGATCTGTTTTAAAATATCAGTTATACTGGTTAAGTTTTAATTTATAGGGTTTATATATTCGGTTTTTATTTATATATTTATTTTATTTATTTGTTTGAATTTTTCAAGTTTTTAGATAAGTTTTGTTTTATTTTATTTAAAGTTTAGTCTAGATATTGTTAGTTTATTTATTTTATTTATTTGCCTAAGTTATTTAAGTATTTAGATAAGTATAGTTTTAATTTAGTTTAAGTTTAAGTTAAATAATTTTAGTTTATTTATTTTGTTTATTTGTCTAGTTATTTAGTTCTTAGGTAAGTTTAGTTTTAGTTTGGTTAAAGTTTAGGCTAAATTGTTTAATTCCCGTAGTCGGTCTGGCTCTGCAGGCGCAGAACCATTGACTTAATACGGGGGCACTCGCGGGCATTGGTGGCGTTATGGCCAGTGTCGATCTTTGTGCCCATGCGCTGATTGTGGGCCGAGCAGTTGTAACACTTGGCCCCAGAGTTCTTATTGGGGCATTCTGGCAACTGGTGGCCCGGGCTGGCGCAATGGGCACAAGGTCTCTTTTCGGCCGTGCACTTCGCCTTTGTATGGCCGTACTGCAGGCATTGGTGGCACTGCACGAATCGGGCGAAGTCCTCAACGTGGACCCTACTATGGTCCACGTTGAGTCTCCCGAGAGCGAGGATGGTATTTCGCGTCCCGGGAGTGACCTCGATCACCGCGTTGTACAACGCCGGGTTTCGATTCGAAGTCAAGAAACAGATGCGGGTGACAGCCACATCATTTTGGGCAACAAGGACCTCCTCCAACTCCTCGCGGGCAATATCTTTCGATATGCCCTTCAGGATCATTAGAGGTGGTCTCTGCTTCGCCTGCTCGGCGACGAAATTAGAGCTCGATGCGTGACGGGCTATCGTCTCTTCACACTGTTTCTTGTCTTCGAATTCAACTCGCAATTTTGAATTTGGTAGAGGCAGTACTTTTACCGGAGCGTACTTGAGCCTCCGGAAGCTAATCTCCTTCTTCCACCGAGAAATAACCTCCGGAGGCTTGAGCGTGCAGTCGTACGCTGAAACGAGGACTGCTGGGTATGTTTTGGGCGTAGGGGGTATAGGCCTGGCAGTGACGCTGGCATAGGAGGGAGCTTTCGGGAGTTCGGCTTCTTGGACCGTGTGGGCAGTGCGAGCGCCGGCCGGCGGACCCAGGACGGGGGGGTGCTCCTTCAGTGCGGCTGTCACCATGTTACCGGTCAGCCGCACAAGGTCTTCGAGACGCGCCTGCTGCACCATCATCTCGTCGACCTTTTGAGCAACCTCCCGCCGGATCTCCGCCGCTGCCTCGCTTTGAATAGCGACTACGGCGCTCACACTGTTGTCCAGCTTGTGGCCTAATTCCCGAAAGCTTTCCTCGCTATGATGGTCCTGGGTGGAGGAGAACTCCGGTTCAGGTTCGGGCCGTGTGCTAAACTCTTCCTCGGCCGCCCGGTTCAAGTCCATAACGAGGTCCGCGATCTTTTCCGTAAGACGCATGATTAAATCTTTGTTGGCCCTCGTTACTGACTTTCCCTCCCGAATCGCCTTTCTTACGTCATCAAGGCACGTACCGATCGCGATCGTCAACGACTTCCTACGCGCCTCGCCAGTTCTTTCAGAGGCGGTTGGTGTTTCCGGCTCATCCATCTCGCCCGATCCCGGGCTTGCAAATGCGACATTATGTGCCATTCTGAGTTAGGTTAGGGTTAGGTTAGGGTTAGGTTAGCTATATTTGAAATTGATTTTTCATAGGTTTTTTATAAGAAAATTTTTTGCAAAAGTTGGTTTTTAGGGGGTTTTTAGGTATAAGGTACAATAATATTGAATTTTGGAAAAGTCTAAATTTTGAAGTTTTTGGTCGAAAATTTACTGTCTTTTTGAGATTTTTTGTTTTTGAAGGAATTTTGAAAATTTTTACGGAAGTAGTCTCTATAATTTTAAAAAAGCTTATATTGTGAGTTTGGTATATTTAAGGTATTTCCTTGAAGGAAATTTTGGGTTCACTGGTGTGACATGTTACTAAATGCTACTTCTGACTGTATTTTTATATATATATTTATAATTACGACTATTATCCCCGAAGGGTTAGTCAGAGACTAGGCAATGAGAACCGCAAAAGCAGTCCTCGGCCATAGTACACTTTTCACCAAATAGCGACTGCACATGTGCTCAGCGTGACAGGCGGTAAGCCCATCGCCGCTCTATGCTGTTGGATGTATGTGCAGCCTCTAGTCCGTTAGTCGCCTTTTACGACACCCAAGGGAAGAGAGGGGGTGGTAGTATTTATTCACCGCTACGCGACACGGTTACAATATATAATGTTTCTATAATTTTAAAGGACAATTGTCTTCAAAACAACCTGTCATGTCTGACAAATTATTTATACAAAGTTCGTAGTAAACCTACCATTTTACACAAATTAGATTCCTAGCAGTACAACATAACACTAATCTATCTAATAGCATAAACAAGTACAAATAAACACAAATAATTTATTTCTCTCCAACAAAGCATAGTCATTATACAGTTTGTAAGAATTTTAGGAAATGACATTTATAGGCAGTAGAAAATAGGTAAATTGGATAATTAATTAAAAGTGCACATTTCAGAAAATGACATAAACATGGCCTCTATATTGAGACAGTAGAAAATAGGTGAATTGGGTAACACCGGAATAGCTATTTTGGTAAGTGTGAATTTTGGGAATTGGTCATCAGAGGAGTCAGGAACCGTGCACCGAAACGAAAATAAATTATAAACATACCTAAAGAAAAATTTATTCTAATTAAATACAAACCTCACACGATCCATTACAAATATGTGCAGCTCCATACGAACAGCCCGGACATGCGGCGCGGCACGTGCCTCGCGCGCGACAAACTGCCGCCAGTAAACAGCCATTTTGCTTGTGGCGCAATCTAGTTAGACAAATTCGCAGTGTGCACCGCGCCTTACAATATTACGTTTCAATTGGATAGACACTTATTTTTTTGACAGGGCTCTTGATTGGAGTTAAATGTTCTCAAATTACTTTGTTCTATTAGGGTAATTATTAACATACTCATATTTCGTTGGGTACACTTTTACAGAAACTTTAATAGTCTTCAGTACATAGACACTGCAGCATAATTTTCATTGACTAAAACTTATAATTGTATTTTAAAATAAAAAGGAATAACTAATGTTTGAAATAGCCAACATTACACTGTCCTGTCTAAATTCAGAATGTACCAAATTAGCTATTAACTCAACACCCCAACAAAATCAAATCACCATAATTAATTTAAGTTCACAAAAAGTATTGCCGGTCCAAATGACGTTCCTCCTATTTTGATGCTAATCTCGCAGTAACACGATCCCCATTCTTTGCTCGTACAATTAGAAGCAAAGATAAACCCATGCATTATCTAGTCAGAAGCACAATGGAAAATATTACCCTTGCTGTTGGACAAAAATTGTTAGTATAATATTTCAAGTGGGGCGCGAATTCGACCATGTGGGACGTCGGAGTTGTTCAAAACGGTGTTTTGTTTGATGCAACGATGATCGATGGATGTTTGTTAGAGTATTATTAACTAAGATGTTGTTTGAAAGTCATCGAACTATCAAACACTTGTAAATAATAGTATTTACTATCAGCCAATCCTCTGTTTGACTGAGCAAACGAAAAGTGTTCAAAGTGTTTCAAGCTATTATTTTCAAGCGTCTGACATTGTTTCTACTTATGATTGTAATCTTATATATAAACATAAATAAGGTGTTTTTTAAACTACATAATCTTTATAGAAATATATTGTGACTTTATCTCTGAGTGAATCCTTGACTTATGAGTACAGGTTACGTATGGTGCTTTTCTCTTATGTGGAATATAAAGATCTTAAGATAAATATTGAATTAGTAATTAGGGTGTACTGAAACGAACGTATAATTAATTACGCAATTTATTCTCTTATTTTGTGACTTGTCTCATGATCGATTACAATGTACATTTCTTATCTGATACACAATTGCGATAAACAATACATAACTACACTTTTCATATTCAAATAGTATATATATATCAATATACTGTTCGCATCCCCTCGAAAATCCAAGCAATGTGATCGGGAAATTTCTATTTTCGTATACACCTTCCTTCGTATCGAAGTTAGTTTTTTTTGTCGTTGTATCCTTATTCAAGTAGATCCTCTATTTTAATAAATACAGATATGTTTTGTTACGAGATATGGTCGATATTTCAAATACATTCGATGATGGAAACAAGCGATCACTATCTTGCCGAAATTAACATTGGAACATTAACAATTTTACACGTTAGGTAGGTACATTAATTTTTAAATACTTACAATAAATATATCACAGATTTTACAGAAACAAATTAAAAGTACAATTAATGATTGTTAAAAATTAACATTTCAATCAGAATATCTTTTTACATGACACATTAAACTAACCGCCGCCCTGAGCATTCCATAAGGTAATTTTTGGTAAATTGGGCGTTTAGTTTTTATAAAAATCTACTGCTACGCGAACCTAGCAACCAATCTATGAAACATTCAAATTACTTATCTTTATTATTTATATTTATATATTATTTACATGAAAATTACAAAATAACTATTTACAATCCTACCCTTGCCGAAGCTTTACCGCCTTTACAGCTAACTAAGAACCACAAAAACTTTCAAGTACAGACGACAGGTACAAATTAAAATCGTTCATGAGCAAATGGAGTCTCAATATCAGATTCACTTATTAATATCCAAACAACACTTGAATTAACAACGTAAGCTGAACTAGCAAATGTCATTACCGTGACACATAGTGGCCACTTTCCTACGCCCAAGACGACGTACAAAGCCGATGCTACTTGGACGCGAGCGGCGCAGTCTGAGCATACTGTTGAGCGCTGCAAGTGGGCAACGAGAAGGGATTCACGGAGAAAGGCGATGACACCAGCCCGGTCATTCCTGTTGACAAACATATCAGTTTTAGACAAAAGGTGTTATAAAAGATAATAATTAGTAATGTTATGTGCAAAAAGAGAAAAAAAAATGTTTGTACTGTTCATGATAAATTATTGTTAAAATTGTTTTGTAAAGTTTACGACAACACAACACATTCCAATGATGCACTTTATATAAATCTACTCGAGTTCTTAAACCTTTAAGGATCATAAGACCGCCGGCGGTCGCAAAACAATAGGTTTTTAATTGCGTCTGGTTTTACGGGACCGTGTGAAAAGGTTTGAAATGACCTGAGGAGACAACAATATTATGTCAAATAAAAACGAGTAGATCCGTATAAACTATATTATCGCAATATTTTTATATCCCAAAACCAAAAAATATAACAATTAAAAGCGAAAATTGAAACTAAACAGCGGTAAGCAACATAAATAAAGCGACAAGTGCAACGACGAAACAAAAAAGCATCTCGTGAAACAAAAAAGCATCTCGTGTAACAAAAAAGCATCTCTCGAACCAAAACACGATGTCCAAGTGAAGCATTACAGAATGGTGAGAAACAAAAGTGAAGCTACTAACACTGTACGGCGAGATGCTGCCAATTCTGATGGTGCTGAACATTTGGCCGCGGCGGACTATGCCTCACTACAGCAAAGGCGCTCCTCAGTTTACTCTCTCTACTATGAGGCCCTTTCATATCGCTCTCGGTGCATTTTGTATGAGTGTTTGCCGGACAGTCACCGCTCTTAGAATTCCCATTTCTTTCACTGTAATGTCCGCTATCTTTCGTGTTATACGCGTTATAGTGATGGTCAGATGATAAATGTCCATTCATGTTCGCTGGATGATACGGGCCAAGGGACACTGGACGAACAAAAAACAGGGGTTAACACAAAGCGGAATAAAAAAATAGCGTGCGGTGAAAGCGTTACAAATGTGATACCTGCTTTTGTTTTTGTTAAAAACGTTTGGATGTGACAAAAATGTTTGGTTATTGTGCCTTATTGCACCTTTGAATATTAATTTCGTTAAAGAAACTTTAAAGTAACCATAATATAGACTACGGAGTAGTTTTATATAATGCAATATAACAAATCAGAGCTACTATCAAAACGTCATTACATTTTACTTTTTACTAGAAGTGACATCTTTCTTATTACCATTAAAGTATTTCGCTTATATTAGGTACTTACGTAAGGTTTTGTTGAACAGTGTACGTACGGGAGTAAGTTGTCCAGAAAACCTTATTATCAAAGTGCAGAACAGCTGTAGTAGGAGTGTAGTGTTTTGTTTTCTCTAACGTGCGGTAGTGTAGTTAAGTTTTGTTTTCTTTTACGAAATGTAGTGTTGAACAGCGTGGTTGGCGACGCGGGTTAGTGCTGCAGGTGTGGAAGGAGAGTGCGTTGTGTATTGTTTTCACTTACGTGAGGTAATGTCGTTGTGTTTGTGTGTGTTTGTTTTCTCTTACTTTTTTATAAATAAGAAGGAGGCAAACGAGCAGGCGGTTCACCCTGATGGAAAGCAATCACCGCCGCCCATGGACACCCGCAAAACCAGAGGAGTCGCAGATGCGTTGCCGACCTGAATAGGGTTAGGGGGAGGAATAGGAATTGTGAGGAGGAAGGGACGTGTAGTAGTGTCGCCATGTTTTGTTTTCTCATGAGTGAGGTAGTGTCGTTGTGTTTTGTTTTCTCTTACGTGAGGTAGTGTCGTCGATGTTTTGTTTTTTCTTACGTGAGGTAGTGTTGAACAGCGAGGTCGGCGGCGCGGGGTAGTGCTGCGGGTGGGGGTAGGAGGCGGGCGCGGCGTGCGGCGTCGACGCGGCGGAGCAGTACCGCGGCGATACGGAGCCGCCGCTACGCGCGTACTCCTCTAAAAGAAAAAGCCTGGGGTCAACACGAAATTACCGTTAGGCTTTTTGGTGTTAGGCAAATTGTATAATGTAACTGGAGAAGATTACTAGTTTAATTTAGGGTTTTTGAGTAACATTTTCTATTGCAAAGGTTTATTCAATTATTCTGGTTTTAAAACTAAATGTACCAATAAATAGTGCTAAGTTCACAAACACGGACACAAAATCTTACACAAAAATTTATTATATATTTTCATTTATTAAATTTCATTCAATAAAATGTAAGTTTTCTGAAACTAAGCCCTCTTACACACGAACGGCAGTTTGCCGACGACGCCGCCGGCGGCTAACCGTTGACGCTTGTAGTTGTGGAGCGCATTAACAGTGGGTTTATCGATGGCTGCCGTCGACGTATCGACCGCTAGCCGCCGACATGACGGCTAGCGACCGACAGGTGAAAGCAACTGCAGCTTTTTTTAATTTTTTTTTTTTTAATATTTGTTTACGCTTACACCAATTATTTAGACGAAGATGAGTATTCTTGTGAAACTCGTCAATATGGTAAGATAACGGATAAATATACATAAACATAGAAAAAACACCCAGACCCGAAATCAATTTAGAAAAACAGTTTTTCTCTACATTGACCCGACCGGGGATCGAACCCGGGACCTCAGAGATGGCGACACCATGAAAACCGGTGTACAAACCACTCGACCAAGGAGGTCGTCAAGCTTTACTTTGATGATTATTCAGTAGTTAGTTAATATTTAACTAAATGTTAGTTAACTGTTATTTCATTAGTTTTGGACGTCTGTGCCTATGAAGGCTTATATTGAATAAACTGTTTGACTTTGCCGTTGCCAACGTTTCGCTCGTGTGTGAGCAGATAACAATTTCACGTTACTTCAATAAACTTGATGGTTGTGTGATGAGGTCTTCATCATTAACCTATAAACGTCCCATAGCTAGGGACAGCCTTTTCATATGACAACATCACATGGGGACGAGTAAGTCTTGAACAGAAACGTAGCGAGCTCTAGAACAGTACCAACCTTCATTCCATTGCGAGGCAGCGGTATCTTGCACGCTCACCGCCAGCTGGCCTGTGTATGAGTTGAATGGCATGCTGGCGGGGGGTGACCGCGGCGCGCTCAAACCGAGCTGGTTGTTGCGCGGCATGGAGTATAACGCCTCCGCTAGGTCGGCTGCGCGTTTGAGGATTATTTCCTGGTGGGATAAAGTGTTTTGGAATTTGTGACTTCTTTATTATTAGTACACTCACTAACAGACAGCCTCACAGACATAGAACCTTGTCGCGTAGCGGTGAAAGAATACTACCACCCCTTCTCTTCCCTTGGGTGTCGTAAAACGAACCAACGAACTAAAGACTGCACATACTTTCAATATCATAGAGCGGCGATTGGCTCACCACTTGTCACGCTGAGAAATTGTGCAGTCGCTATTTGGTGAAAAGTGGACTATGTATGGTAGAGGACTGCTTTTGCTATCCTCATTGCCTAGTCTCTGAGTAACCCTTCGGGGATAATAGTCATGATTAATGTATGTATGTAAAATGAAATGGATAATAAAACCAAACTTAGACATAATTTATCTTTATGCGTATGAGAAACAGGTTTTGTAAATGTCGTTGCTTCTGTGCGCTGTGGTTTCTTGCGCCTGTTCTATGCCACAGTTAAAAAATGACGTCCTAATGGGTGGTAGGTTAAAAATTTGGACGATTCAAAGTACCTATTAATTGAGTATATTGAATATATATTTTGAGTTTGAGTTTAAGGGTTAATAGATGAGTTACCTTTGGTAATTTCTCCGGGTCGCCGGGATGCCTTGGTATAAGTTTTTGCAACCTTTGGAATCCGTAGTCTATCGTTGGCTCGTTGAGAGCTGCTATGCAAACACACAAACATGAAAATCATTAGTTCATCCTTCAATACGAGATCAAATAGATTCGTCGGATAATGTTCTTTTTCTTAATGCAGCAATGTATTGGTATTTGAAATGTCTTAGTTCTGACCGCATTTTAAACTTTCTATAGTGGACTATAAATCACAATAACTCAGCTAGATAAACGTTTTTTAAAAATGTTTTCAACAAACTATTTAGATCCCTGTGTTTTACTTTAGCATGCAAAGTTTCATCAAAATTGGCTTATTGGTTTTTAAAAATTTCGACTTGGAAGTTTGTATGGAAAACCGAAATGCTTAAACCCTCTTAATTGTAATTTGATCATCACTTCTGTAGTCCAGTGCGCAGTGCTAAGACCCATACCAGATGTCCCGGGTTCGATTACAAGGGTATGAATCAGTATCCGTCTATTCTAAGTCCGCCAGGCTATCTTACTACCGTCCGTCGTATTTAAATCTGTCACCAAGTAGGACTGTTATTTGTGATCCTGTTATAACAATTAAGGCCTTCACAGAGGGCATCTATAGTATATATTTTATGTACATTTACATCTCGGGATTTACAAGAAAGCTATATACATTATAGCTGTCGTGTGTGGTCACCTGACGATTTCTATGGAAATATTTAATGAGATGTATCGTGCTATAATATACATCTTTACATTCTAGCTGCCGTCTGTGAAGGCCTTAAGGGGTAAGATAGTCCACTCCCAAATATTAGGATTCCGTGTAAAGTACACTTCCACCTTTGGCCTAATTGATACTTACTCTCTGGTAAGATTAAAACTAAGCCATAACAAATAGAAAACAACAAAAAACATTAATAGTTGTTTAAGTATTAATGTTGCAAAGACCTTTTATTCACTCTTTAACATTTGAGTAATTACTTTTTATGACAATAAAAAGTTACAAACGAAAACGAAACCACAGAAAAGTAGTAAAAAAATCCGGTAAAAAAATCCGGTTTTTTTATGCTTAGACTATTTTAGTTGGATCGTTAGTTATACCAGCACACAAACAAAATCAATCATTAGTTGGCACACTAACAAATGAAGAGCTAATTGATGGATCGTACGCGATAGCTTATTGGAGTCCCCGAATTAAGGCTTAGCGGAGAAAAAGTCGTTCGAGACATTTTCCTGGTTTACGCAATCACTTGATCACTTCCTAGTGTACGATTGGATACATTTAAAATTCAAACGTTAGTCTAAAAGAATGAACTGAGACTTCCGTGCTTTCATTTCCAGGAATTATTTTGGATGTTCCTAATTATTGCAAACACTTAACAGAAATGTAGGTATATTAGCATAAAGTTTTAAAATAATTTTAGCTTTTCCCAATTTTTATTCGCTAACAAGGAAACGATTGATGATAACTGATGGTTAGTAAAGATAGCAGAAGAAATAAGCTCATTTCGCCCGTAATCCTCTTCAATAAAATATGAGTACTCTATCGAAGGCAATCTTCAACAATTATTATATTGTGTCATATATGCCCATCTGTTACTTGCTGCTGTGACAAATCTTCGTGTGTAATGGATAGATTATGAGGAAAACACAAATCTTGGATTACAATATAACAAAATAGAATAACTACATGAAAACGTATACTCACAAACATATACGAATCGTCCCGGTGCCCCCTTACAGAACTGTTTGCTTTTGTATGAGAGCGTCACTTCCACCACGCCGGGTATGTGCCGCGGCGGTGTTTGCACTCTTATCGCGTGCGACGTTATCAGCTGTTAACAGAATTGGTCAATGTAAAATCCAAAAAAAATAAGGTAAAAATAGAAGGAAAAATCATTTTGCCACTATGGTAATAAAAGCATGCGACCCGCCTGATGGTAAGTGGTTACCGTAGCGAATTGAAGTTTGCAACACCAGTTTAATGCTTTGCTTATATTAATACCCTACATTATCTAAATCATAATAAAATACATTATAGATTTAGTTCTTAGCTAAAACTGATTGCACTGAAAACGTCCCTAACTGAGCTGTATCTCTGTATATCTGTTGTATCTGTATATCTGCCATTTAACTGTTTTAAATCGCTTGTGTATTGCTGCAATAATTCTGTACCTTACACATAACAGAAGAGCGCTCGTTCTTGTGACCAAGGCCTTACAATCCTGATATTCAATTTCACCATCATAAAATATATTGTTTTAGATCAAATTCTCATTCTCACCTCACTCCAAACTAGCATCGTTCCGAACACAACCTGCAGCCCGTCGAAAAAGTTGTCCCCTACTATGATAACCGTTGACCCGCCTGAAGTCCAACCCTCGCTCGGTGATATCGCCTTGATGCAAGGCGTCGCCACTGGTAATGGGGGGTAAAGACCCGCTGTTCGAGAAAAGAAAACTATTTTATGTTATAAAGATTTTACATTGGTCAATGGATGATTTGTATGAGTAGAGGTATTGGTATACGTAAAACGTGTGTTGTTATTAAATAATAAAATTAACCAGGCAAAAAATATAAAGATTGATGTAAGTATAAATAAGTACATTGATGTATAAACAAGTATACGAAAGAAGTAAGTAAGTTTATGGGCAAACTGCAAAATATAAAGCAATAAATTACAGCAATGTATAGTTAAAAAAAGTTAAGGCTTTCTTTACCATAACAAATAATTCCTAATAAGCTATCTAATAATCAAACTCAAAAGTAAAATACAAAATAGTAACATAAAAAAATAAAATTTTAAGGAATGTAGTCTTATTACATTGAACTCATAATTTCACAGAAATAATAGGAACGTTTCCTAACAGTAAGAACACTTTCTTAGAAACTCGCAGCAACTTTTGAAACGTATAAAATAGTATCCGTAGCTATAAATGGCGACGCTCCAGAAGTCCTTCGCCCCGCGAAAGTAAAGGCCGAATTGTATGCCCGACAACTTAAAAGTTGAATAAACGCCAAACTACTAAAACTCGTTCCGTCCTATTCGGGCGTTTATCTTTGACTGCTCCGGAAAAAGGACAATTGCAGCGGAACCCGACAGACAAGGTGTTAAGAGGAGTGTCATCGTTAATTGAAAATGAATTTTGATGTCATTGCTTAAAGTTGAAGTTGGAATCCGAGTTTTACGGTTGTTATGACGTTGTTAAACGTCACCGCGATGCAAGAAGGTTCTAGGGGGCCACGCGTCGTAAGACAGGGGGAGCTGAAATCTCGCTAACAAAACGGCTCAGTAATAAAGACGAGACGAGAAAGTGAATTTAAGGGGACGAAAGGAGATTACGCCCGTGGTTCTTTTTAATTTGACTAATATAATATTAATTTTGCCATGTACGGTGCGTACGTATCTTTTTTAAACCTACCAATATTTACATGGACCCGTACAATTAAATTATAATTTAGGTATATTACGTAAGATTGGAAGGAATCGTATTAATTTAGAAAAAAAATATGTAAGCTACCCAGCTGGCTCCACGTTCCGAACTTTACCGGCTCATTTAATTTAGAACAGAGCTTTGATTTAAAGAAAAACTATACAATGGTTCACGTATTCAAAGAACCTTCCTAGTTATACAAGTGTATTACTTAAAAAAAATGGTAAGTATAGGAAGGGACAACTACATTAAAAATTTAAATTTTAAAAAGGTTTTTTTTACGTAGCACGACAGATGACTTCACTCCAACTGATGTTAGGTAGAAATTATCCAGGCGCGAAGACTACTAGGAATTAATTTTGGGGGATTAAAGTTACTCGCGTCCGTAGGTTTACCATTGAGACCCTACACCTGACCCCGGGGTGGTGCTAAATGAGTAACACTGACTGAGTGGTAGAGCCACGCTGCGTTGCAGCACGCATTTTGCCGGCTCGCCCGGCGTAATACCACCCTCTCACGAATATCCGGCGTAAAATAATGGCACTCGGTGCTGTTGTGTTTCGTCCGGCTAGTGAGAGTTCCGGAGACCCATCCCCCCCCCCTCTCACAATTCCCATTCCTTCCTTAACCCTATTCCTTCCTTAAAGGACGGCAACGTGCCTGCGATTCCTCTGGTTTTGCCGTCAGGTGACGCGCCTGATAGTTTGCTTCCTTCTTTTATAAAAAAATAAAAAATTATGGCTCTTTATACTTAAGTAACTCCAGTGCTGTAATTTGCACGCTGATTCTGTATTCATCTTGTTTTACAAGTGGGTAACTGTTATTGGCCCTAATCTCCTTACAATAAAAATTGTATCTATTTATAAGTTGATGGCTGTTGTTATAGTCGCCCTCACCTTGCCGGCCCACAAGGTGCCTCTTTACGCCTTGTTTCGTTGATCTAGTTTCTACTCTAATCTTTCAAGTTTCTATTTTTAAATAAGCAACCGAATCCGTGTCAGTTAAGCTAGCAGCACTGTTGCGAATCAAAACAAGTAAGTACCTACCCAGCTGGCTCCACGCTCCTAACTTTATCGGCTCATTTAATATGGAAGAGAGCTTCGTTTTAATTGTCTGCGTAATTCGATTAATATGACAAAAAGTTTTAACGTTCCGTACAAGTTTCAGTTGCAATTTTAATCGACACTGTTCGATTATAATTATTATTATATAATGTTATCGGTACATTTCCGTAATCTGTAATCCGCCGTTGTATACAATTCCTAGGAAATGTATATTATTCCTAAAATCGCCTGGAAATGTGTCAAATAAATTATATTACATACATTTTCTAAATAATAATCGGAAATGTATTACATTCGAGAAGTTTATGCTTTCTATGAAAGTATAAGTACGTAGTTTTCTCTGTATGGGCCTTAGAAATTACTATAAAGCTTAATTGTTATTAATTATAAGCCCTATGAGGATTTTATATTTTACAGTATGACTATTACTTGATTTTCTCAACGAGAGCCTTAATAAAAATTGTGAGTCTCATTTTAACAACGTGTTTCATTTATTTTATTTACATATAACCTTAGATTAATGATTGGTCTCGCTGCGCTCGACTAGATACCTCCGTCGTACTTGTCAAATGCGGCAACAAATACTACGCCGAAATCGGCGTACCCGAGCCAGTCACACTGACAGCTGTGGGTGACGTGTACGTCCCGAATGTATTATTCAATTTTGGGCTTAATTCAAACTAAAATGCCAGTTTGCGTAGTAAAACTGTGTAAAAATAATACTTCTAAAAATAAGAAGGACACTGGCATCACATACCTTCAGTAAGTATCGAATAATTTCGAAATTTCATCATAAAATAATATGAACAATAAACGCCATTCAGTGTTACCGCTTAAACAAGAATATAGTGTCCGTGGTTGCGATTTTTATTATGTGAATTTATTGTTATTGTCTTTTATTTTAAAGGTAACCTATTTCATTTGTCTTACAAAGTTAAGTACTATATACTTAACCTAGTTCTATGTTATTTCATATTTATTTATATTTGTGATCTCTAATAAGGTGTAAAAATGTTAGCTGACACTATATCAAGGGGATTCTACCGATGAAACTGAACAACTTTCCATAAGGAATATGGGTCGAAAATTTATTATTTTTCCCTATACAAAATGCGCAATCAGCTGATTGACTCAAGTATGGAAATGCTTTTTTTTATTTTGATCTATGTTCCTGAAATGTAAACTTTTCGTGTCTGTACTTAAATTGAAAATATTTGCGAAAAACATAATCTAGGGGTTAATGTTTTATATTTTAGCGTTTTATTAACGCATAAATATACTAAAGTAAAATTTTAAACACTGAAAAAATGGTTCGATTCCCGCCTGAGGTTGTCGTCTTTTTTCAGTGTTTAAAATTTTATAATCTAGGGGATGAAGGATACGTGAACATTAGAATCATTTTTGGAATTTTTGTCTGTCTGTTTGTTTGACGCGGATCATACAAAAACGGCTGGACGGATTTTAATAAAACTGAGAACAGGTGTATAGTTTATGATTCGGGTAATTTTATAGGGTAAAGGTTGCTTCACACATATCAGTGAAGCCACAGTTCCGACACTTCCGACACAGTACCGGCACAGTGTTTTTCATACATTCTCTATGAACGCATCCCCACTTGTCAGTGATAATGCTCTCAGTGTCAGTGCCGCCACCAGCAAATCACGGACGTATTCGTTTTGAAAAAATTCATAGACAATGTTTGAAATAATATTTTTACTCCTCTTGTTCAAAAAGACCGCACAGAAAGCATTGTAGCGTTGTTAAGCGAGCCTAGAATAGCTTTTTCACTCCTCTTGCTCAAAAAGACCGTCATTGTAGCGTTCTAGAGCGGGGCTAAAATAGCTTTTCTTGCCCTAGGGGAAAAAGTTTTTTTTTTTAAATTTTGTCTGTCACACACATGACAATGAGCTTACAAAAACGAAAAAGTATTTAGTCTTATGTACAATAATCATGAATAAAGACTCGACTTATTACTGTTTACTTAGATCAACAACTTTTGAGACAGTTATTAAAGTTTAAGGTAAAATTAGTAATCATTTGAATCTATGGACAACACAGACCACGCTTCATCGAGAAAAAACTGCACAGTCTGCACATGCGCTTAGGTGGTGAGCCTTTAGCCCGTTAGTCACTTTTACGACACCCAAGGGAAGAGACGGGTTGGTAGTATTATTTTGATGAGCCCATCGCTGCTCTATGCTGTTGGATGTATGCGCAGTCTTTAGTCCGTTATTCGCCTTTTACGACACCAAAGGGAAGAGACGGGTTGGTAGTATTATTTTGATGAGCCCATCGCCGCTCTATGCTGTAGGATGTATGTGCAGTTATTAGTCCGTTAGACGCCTTTTACGACACCCAAGGGAAGCGATGGAAAGACTGCACATAGCTACTATCCAACAGCATAGAGCGGCGATGGGCTCATCAAAATAAGGGGATAGCCCTAGGGGAAAAAGTTTTTTTTTTTTAATTTTTGTCTGTTACATGACAATGAGCCTACAAAAACGAAAAAGTATTTAGTCATTATGTAGAATAATCATGATTAAAGACTCGACTTATTACTGTTTACTTAGATCAACAACTTTTTTGAGATACTTAGTTATTATTAAAGTTTATGGTAAAATTAGTAATCATTTGAATCTATGGACAACACAGACCACGCCCACACAGTCCACGCTTCAGCAAGAAACAACTGCACAGTCTGCACATGTGCTTAGGTGGTGAGCCTTTAGCCCGTTAGTCGCTTTTACGACACCAAAGAGAAGAAAGGGGTTGGTAGTATTATTTTGATGAGCCCATCGCCGCTCTATGCTGTTGTATGTATGTGCACTCTTTAGTCCATTAGTCGCCTTTTACGAGACCTAATGGAAGGGAGGGGTTGGTAGTATTATTTTGATGAGCCCATCGCCGCTCTATGCTGTTGGATGTATGTGCAGTCTTTAGTCCATTAGTCGCCTTTTACGACACCGAAGAGAAGAGAGGGGTTGGTAGTATTATTTTAATGAGCCCATCGTCGCTCTATGCTGTTGGATGTATGTGCAGTCTTTAGTTCGTTAGTCCCCTTTTACGACATCGAAGAAAAGTGAGGGGTTAGTAGTATCATTTTGATGAGCCCATAGTTGCTCTATGCTGTTGGATGTATGTGCAGTCTTTAGTCTGTTAGTCGCCTCTTACAACACCGAAGGGGTTGGTAGTATTATTTTGATGAGCCCATCGCCGCTCTATGCTGTTGGATGTATGTGCAGTCTTTAGTCCGTTAGTCGCCTTTTACGATACCCAAGGGAAGAAAGGGGTTGGTAGTAATAAAAAAACTACTAAAAAAATGAGGTCTAATCATTGCTATACATACCTACCATTTTTTTTTTATTTAATAAGGCATCACAACAGACATCAATCGAAAAGGCATTTAGAACATCAATTAAAACATTTTTGTGCTATATTGATACCCTTAAATGTGTATGCACAGATTGGCTACAGTTACATTGCTCATGCACACTACGTAAAATCATTATATACACTAAAATCAAATTATTTTGAAATTAAATTTACAGAGTAATTATTGTATTGGGAAAAAATAAATAAATAACATTAATAATAATCATAAATCAGAAATCAGAATCAAACAGTACTAAAATTTAAATTAAATTAAATAATACTATAAACCAAAATAGTTACATTAACAATGTTTTTAATTATTAACAATCACCATTGTTAGAGTTAGAAAGTAAGGCTGAGGACAGACACAATGGCTTTCTTGAAGGAGTTGGCATTGCTGTCGAAAATGTCAACATCGGCACATCTGAAGGACAGTGCGTTCATATTACGACACATCCGTGCAATGGGACTAAAGAACGATGTATTATTCTTGTAAGTTGGAATAGCAAAAATTGGGGAAGAGCGCCTAGGGTTAAATTTCTTTCTACAGAAGAAACCTACTTTTAACCTACATAATAATATATACAATTATATTGATACATATTCGCTTTTAATTGTTAATTTTTAAATATTTTCTGAGCTACATTTATAACCAGCAACTTAACTAATACATCACAGCAAAGATATTTTTCCCATTAACCCGGGTAACAGTTGAGCAGCTAGCAACAAATTTTTCACGCACACTAGCATCCTTGCATATTGTCTTATACACACTACAATAATGAGTTGCCGCATTTACGGAGCTGTGGTTTATAGGTAGCGCGGTATCTAGACGAGG
Source organism: Scoparia ambigualis (assembly GCA_963921215.1). Taxonomy (NCBI): domain Eukaryota; kingdom Metazoa; phylum Arthropoda; class Insecta; order Lepidoptera; family Crambidae; genus Scoparia; species Scoparia ambigualis. The sequence continues at coordinate 21,126,276 of OY992522.1, read as the reverse complement.
GCAGCGAGACCAATCATTCATCTATGCATATAACTCTAATTCTCAGTTTACTTACCTACTTGTTTTATTCGTTTTATTTACAGAAAGCTACAGTTTCTTCCTAGTATAATATCGGAATTTCATACAATACCTAGGAAATGTACACATTTCCCGGAATATGTGTGTATTAAAGAATCTTTGAAACAATATTTTATACATTTCCTAAATTGCCTCGGAGTTGTATAGAATTCCTTGGTTTCATACATTTCCGGTTACATATTTAAACGACATTGCATGATATTGTAATAGTTAAATGCGTAAACAAGTATCTGGTACATACATACAAAAGTAACGAAAGTGATAGTATACGGTTGCCTACAATTTTTTATTAAACACCAAAAAAAACAGTTTTAACCTTCTCAAAGATGATTAACACGAGTTCTAACCTGGCAGAACGTGGAAACTTTTTTGCAAAAAGCATAATTCCTCACTATATTATCCCGGTCGCTTCATGCTCGCTTCAACACCCCCTGGCACACCCCACCAAGTTCTTTGCGAAATGTCTACAGTGATTCCTTGCATACAAACGACGGATTTGAACGTTATATTATGACTTTTCCAGTATTTGTCGCCGATTGACTGCCTTATTTATTATGTGCAGTTTTGCACGTGTTGTTTTACGCAGCAGATACAAGTTCGATAATTAATAACGTTTTTTTTTAAACTTTATTTATGACATATTGTGACGATTCATTATTTAGTTGCAAACCAGTATGATACAATGAAACCAGTTGGTGATAACTGCATTAATTTAAAAGGATTATCAATAATATGGAAATCTTGCGGTTTACGTCACAAAACGAGAGCGATGATAATGTGTCCGGTTTTAACATTACTCAAAAAAACTATTGCACTAAATACCATTTACATTCTTAGTTGCCATACTTGCATTTGTTACACACGTTACACACTTTCCTTTTTCAACATTTAATAACAACAATAAATTAAAAAAACGTTCCATTTTTGAAAAAAAAACAAGAATAAATTAAAAAGTTCTCAACCTAAATTGTTTCTATGCAGCTCCCGCCCCCGGTCGTTAATAAAAATAAAAACAAAACAAAATAAAAAAACAAAAAACGTACAAGAGATCTCTGGCGCCGCGTCAATACCTTCAGTCGGGTCGAGCCGCTTGGCGCGCCGGCCGTGCTTGCTGTTGTTGTGGACGAACATGTTGTCCGATATTGCTAAGAGGGGCCCGTCCACCATTACTTGTGTTGATATCACCACCTGGAAGAAAAGACTATGTCAAATTGTGTTTTGCAAACGAAAATATGTGATAATCTGAGAACAAATCAATCTCTATGTATAATACTAAGTATAATTCCTAGACAGAACACAAAACGTTCAAGCCGATAGTCAAGTTTCGAACACAATAAATTAGGTTTTTACATGAATACAATATTATTGTCTTAAGTATACAGTTTAAACCGATTTATCAAAAATTTTATTACGACAATGGCAGTTGATGCTACTTCATTGATATGTTTTTAATATCGTTAAACAACAAGTTGACAACTATAAATCTTTCAAATTTTATTAATAACTACATAATTACCATAACAAAAAACATCAAGCAATCAAGTTTTGAATGAATACCGAATCGGGAATCGCACAAACAGTCCAAAGTTCAAGATCACGGTACAGTCGTCGGAAATAAAACCCTTCCGACTGGAGGCACGCACACACGCAGCCGGGCGAAAGGGAGAGTCCCTTGGGAGGTGGGGCTTGTCTCGATATGGGCGAACTCCGATAGGTACGCGAAGTGCATTGTGTGCATATAGCGTGGCGTGGGTGGCCGAAAGGTTTTGGATTGATAGATTTTTTCTGAGTGACTGTATTTTAGGAGTAGCTTTGTTGTGATTTGTGACATCTGTGTAGATTGATGAGTGACATGATAAAAATATCTTTTTTTATCTATAGACATAATCTATAAAGTTTATCGTAATTTATGAATTAATGAGATTTATTTAGCTTATGTCACATATTTGTTGTTTCAAAATTAAAAGCTTACGATACTTATAGGTAACAAGTTAGTTTGTTAATTTAAAAAATATTGTTTTACTAAAACAAAATATGTAGGTATGTAGATTGAGTGATAGTGTAATACAAAACAACCTCAACATTAGCGAGTACATAAATTAGCACTATCGCATACATCCGAAGTCACTATTGGAGAACGAAATAGCCGAAAATACGTAACTTTAAAGTTGCACACTGAAATGCATTCGCGAATAACGCCCAATATATTATTCAGACCGATAAAGAGACTGCATTATTTCGATTCCGAAAGCCATAAATATGTACATAGATATATATTATGCTCATATATTCTTACCCTTGAAACGGTGGGGAACGACCACTGAATTATTCAATGACACACAGAAAGCCCAAATGTAGACATAACTACGCACACAAACTTAGATATTGCTAGTGTTACTAATTTACACAGAAATGTGTTCTATGTGTGTGGAGTAAGTTTCATGTTTGCATAAAGTTTGTTAAAGGACACGTAAGACAAATATGTCTTAGCCAACGGCAGAAGCAAATTTGTACTCATAAGTAGACTGTGAATGCACCTTTACAGTTAGTTAGCAGGGTTGTCTCTAATTACTTTTGTATTATAAGATATGAGACTTTGTTAACTTCTAACGACGAGTTATGAGGTTGGGAACTATGATTTCTGAAATAAGAGTTAACAGCTCATCGGCTGTATCAGCACCTCAATGATATTCCAAACAAGTTTATAAGATCAAAGATAACGAAACGCTTTTCCTTTGAGTTTCTTTGAGCGTTTTTTAACGCAAATGATCAAATATAACGAAAATTTAAAAAAATGTTGTGCTAATTGTGTCGCGTAGCGGTGAAAGAATACTACCTACTACCACCCCCTCTCTTCCCTTTTGGGTGTCGTAAAAGGCGACTAACGGATTAAAGACTGCACATCACATCACATGGAGCGGCGACGGGCAAACTGCACATACACATCGAACAGCATGGAGCGGTGATGGGCTCAGCTCACCATCTGTCACGCTGAGCACATGTGCAGTCGCTATTTGGTGTAAAGTCTATGGGTAGAGGACTGCTTTTACTGTCCTCATTGCCTAGTCTCTGACTAACCCTTCGGGGATAATAGTCGTGATTATACGTATGTATCTATGTAAAAAAAATATTGTTTTTGCCTACGAACATAAGTGTAAAACAAAAATGTCTTTAAAGATGTAAACGAAAAGATCGTAAGAAGCGGAAAGCTGGATTTAAAGCTGGGCCTTTGCCTAGCTGTGGGACGAAATGAAGGACATGATATAGATTTACGATTTCTTTGTATGAAAATCGGAAAATCGTATGGAGAAAAATTAAGTTTCTTTTTATAGATTTTGAATATAACAAAAGACATAAACAAAATTTTCTGAAATCTCTTATAAAGTTACTTATCAAGTCTAAACTACTAAATCAGATGTAAAGTAAAAGAACACGCCGAGATCGCTGAAATGTGAATAAATAAAGTGGAATAAATAAATTTAATTTCATCCCTCCATAAATTGGAGCCGCTTCAAATATTCACCAGTCGTGAACGCAACCCTTCCTATAGTTAAGGGCGATACACCACTCTTTCGGTATAAGAAATAAAAGAGATACAATATAAAAATAAATAAATTCTGTAATCATAATAAACTTATTCTACTTCTTCTTTTCAAATTCGCGACTGTTAAATTCCAGTTAAAGCTTTCTGGTTGGGTATTAACTTATTGATATAATATATTTATTACAACCGCGCTTGGTTGAAAAAAAATGATAATTTAAGTGATGATTATCAACCGAAAATTATGAAACATGAGTTTTATTAGATATTGAAAAATATTAAGAATACACATAAGAACAGAAAAGTTATAAAAGACCATTTCACGAGCAAGTGAGTTTTTTGCACATTTCGGGCTATCTAGGTATGAATGAGTCGAAAGCTTTCAATTACTATAAAATATGTTGACTTAGCTTTGTAAAATGTGTTAAAGTCTTAATGCTATAAGACTTGGTTAAATGCTCTAAGGTTAAAGTAGAATAAATAGAGGCATAAATCTAATAGAATAGGTTTAATTATATTTTGGACATTTACAAGCAAACAATATATAAAGAAGTGACACCATCATATTCTCTTTTCAATCATTTGAAGGATGTCATAAGTAATGGTTATTCTATTTATCTATGGAGGTTCCATAGCTTCATCTTCAAAGAGTTTTGATATACAAACTCTTAACAAAATGTGCGTTGGACAGATCAGTCAGCGTTTCCCTTTTTCATAATAACATTATATGAACAAACCGCTACAGCCTATCATCGTGACCGCAATCTACAGGTAACACAGACAGACAGGGAGCGGGGTAATTTTTCCGGGCGCCTTGTAAATAAACGAGCATGTAACCAGTCGACAGCGGGCGCATTCAGACATGAAACTAGCAATAAAACAGTATTATCAACTTGAGTTGGTATCACATTATAATATGAAACCGCTACAGCTTATCACTGTGACCGTAGCCTACAGGCAATATAGACAGACAGGGACCGGGGTAATCTTTTCGTGCCTTGTAAACAAACGAGCATGTACTCGTCTACAGCGAGCGCATTCAGTCATTTAGCTTGCAATAAACCGTTATATCAACTTGATTTGTATCACATTGTAAGATGAAACTGCTACAGCTTATCACTGTGACCGTAGCCTACAGGCAATACAGACAGACAGGGACCGGGGTAATTATTTCGCGTCTTGTAAACAAACAAGCATGTACTTGTCTACAACGAGCGCATTCAGTCATTTAGCTTGCAATAGACAGTTTTATCAACTTGATTTGTATCACATTGTAAGATGAAACAGCTACAACTTATCACTGTTTATTTATTTATTTAGGTATAAGGTACACTTACAGCAACACACACTTATATTATACAAAATAATAATACAATACATTTTGGACATGAAAGCGTACACAACATTCACAAGAACACGTAAAATAAAATTAAAAATAAACTAAAGTTAAACATTAAAAATCGAACAAACAAGTAAAACTTAATTAAAAAACAAAGAATACAAAAATCTTACAGACTAAAAATTTAGTAATTTATGTAATTCGCTTTTACCGTACCGCACTATGACTGTAGCCCACAGGCAATACAGACAAACAGGGACCGAAGTAATTTTTCCGCGCGCATTGTAAACAAACGAGCAAGTACTACACACGCCTGCTGATCAACCTATCCCATACTATAAAATTTCTCCAATTGATATTAATTCTTAATGAAATAATGATAAAGTTCAAAATATATTGAAAAAATTTGACATTTTGAGTTAAGTTGAAGTTCTGGCGTCTGTACCTGTCGACCGCGGGCGCATTTCCAGACATGGAGCACGCATGGAGCATGCAATACAACAGCTTTAATAACTTCAGTTTTAAAAAATAATACATACATATAATCACGACTATTATCCCCGAAGTGTAAGTCAGAGACTTGGCAATGAGGACATCCCCTCTCCCTATTTCACTAAGTTTATTTGTACTGGCACCTCGAGACCAACCGTTAGGTTATGCAAGAAGTGCCAGACGTCCCTGCGCCAGTAGAACACTCGCGCAGGAGACCACCAACGTTAGGTCTTGACGCCAAATTAGTGCCCGCCGCAGCGCGCTCTTCATTCGGTACTCATAAGACTAGTGTCTCAGGAGAATATCCCCGTGAACACATGTAGTTCACTGCCTATTGTCCAGATAGGTAACCGGAGCTGTCAAGCTCGCTCACTTCTCGTTGCACGAAGGGCACAACTCGCAGTTGCCACTGCTAGGGTCGTCGACTCTAAAGTCGACTCCCAAGTGTCCACCTTGGTAGCGGAGTAGTAAGTTCTCGGAACCCATCCGGGCGCCTAGCCAGTTCCCACGTTCTACGCGGCTGGCTGGACCGGAGGCTACGGCATCTAGGAGGCCGCCTCTACTAGTTCTCCAGACTAGTACCGGAGATGTCAACACCAATGTCCAATGAAAACCACCGGACAAAGCTGCCAACTATAAGGAAAACTCACGTTCCCCGCAGGAATTTTCGCTTCTGGCCCCTCAGAGACCGCTACTAGGCCCCGCTCGCTGTGCACGAGTTTGGAAGTCCTGGCACACAATACCAGGACAAACGAACATTCCCAAGCTCTACAGCTAACCACACGCCACTACGAGTCCAACCCATGTCCGGATCCCGCCGGAGGCGCCTGGTTAAAGGCACGACCAGCGGGGGGCTAGAACCGGAACCCCGTAGTACCTCTGAAAACACAACCGGACCCGTAGTTCCAGTTGCGATACCCTATCTATTGAGGTCGGTAGATAGGGACATCCCCTCTCCTAATTTCACTAAGTTTATTTGTACTGGCACCTCGAGACCAACCGTTAGGTTATGCAAGAAGTGCCAGACGTCCCTGCGCCAGTAGAACACTCGCGCAGGAGACCACCAACGTTAGGTCTTGACGCCAAATTAGTGCCCGCCGCAGCACGCTCTTCATTCGGTACTCATAAGACTAGTGTCTCAGGAGAGTATTCCCGTGAACACGTGTAGTTCACTGCCTATTGTCCAGATAGGTAACCGGAGCTGTCAAGCTCGCTCACTTCTCGTTGCACGAAGGGCACAACTCGCAGTTGCCACTGCTAGGGTCGTCGACTCTAAAGTCGACTCCCAAGTGTCCACCTTGGTAGCGGAGTAGTAAGTTCTCGGAACCCATCCGGGCGCCTAGCCAGTTCCCACGTTCTACGCGGCTGGCTGGACCGGAGGCTACAGCATCTAGGAGGCCGCCTCTACTAGTTCTCCAGACTAGTACCGGAGATGTCAACACCAATGTCCAATGAAAACCACCGGACAAAGCTGCCAACTATAAGGGAAACTCACGTTCCCCGCAGGACTTTTCGCTTCTGGCCCCTCAGAGACCGCTACTAGGCCCCGCTCGCTGTGCACGAGTTTGGAAGTCCTGGCACACAATACCAGGACAAACGAACATTCCCAAGCTCTACAGCTAACCACACGCCACTACGAGTCCAACCCATGTCCGGATCCCGCCGGAGGCGCCTGGTTAAAGGCACGACCAGCGGGGGGCTAGAACCGGAACCCCGTAGTACCTCTGAAAACACAACCGGACCCGTAGTTCCAGTTGCGATACCCTATCTATTGAGGTCGGTAGATAGGGACATCCCCTCTCCTAATTTCACTAAGTTTATTTGTACTGGCACCTCGAGACCAACCGTTAGGTTATGCAAGAAGTGCCAGACGTCCCTGCGCCAGTAGAACACTCGCGCAGGAGACCACCAACGTTAGGTCTTGACGCCAAATTAGTGCCCGCCGCAGCACGCTCTTCATTCGGTACTCATAAGACTAGTGTCTCAGGAGAGTATTCCCGTGAACACGTGTAGTTCACTGCCTATTGTCCAGATAGGTAACCGGAGCTGTCAAGCTCGCTCACTTCTCGTTGCACGAAGGGCACAACTCGCAGTTGCCACTGCTAGGGTCGTCGACTCTAAAGTCGACTCCCAAGTGTCCACCTTGGTAGCGGAGTAGTAAGCACACTCACTTCTCGGAACCCATCCGGGAGCCTAGCCAGTTCCCACGTCCTACGCGGCTGGCTGGACCGGAGGCTACGGCATCTAGGAGGCCGCCTCTACTAGTTCTCCAGACTAGTACCGGAGATGTCAACACCAATGTCCAATGAAAACCACCGGACAAAGCTGCCAACTATAAGGAAAACTCACGTTCCCCGCAGGAATTTTCGCTTCTGGCCCCTCAGAGACCGCTACTAGGCCCCGCTCGCTGTGCACGAGTTTGGAAGTCCTGGCACACAATACCAGGACAAACGAACATTCCCAAGCTCTACAGCTAACCACACGCCACTACGAGTCCAACCCATGTCCGGATCCCGCCGGAGGCGCCTGGTTAAAGGCACGACCAGCGGGGGGCTAGAACCGGAACCCCGTAGTACCTCTGAAAACACAACCGGACCCGTAGTTCCAGTTGCGATACCCTATCTATTGAGGTCGGTAGATAGGGACATCCCCTCTCCTAATTTCACTAAGTTTATTTGTACTGGCACCTCGAGACCAACCGTTAGGTTATGCAAGAAGTGCCAGACGTCCCTGCGCCAGTAGAACACTCGCGCAGGAGACCACCAACGTTAGGTCTTGACGCCAAATTAGTGCCCGCCGCAGCGCGCTCTTCATTCGGTACTCATAAGACTAGTATCTCAGGAGAGTATCCCCGTGAATACGAGTAGTTCACTGCCTATTGTCCAGATAGGTAACCGGAGCTGTCAAGCTCGCTCACTTCTCGTTGCACGAAGGGCACAACTCGCAGTTGCCACTGCTAGGGTCGTCGACTCTAAAGTCGACTCCCAAGTGTCCACCTTGGTAGCGGAGTAGTAAGTTCTCGGAACCCATCCGGGCGCCTAGCCAGTTCCCACGTCCTACGCGGCTGGCTGGACCGGAGACCTACGGCATCTAGGAGGCCGTCTCTACTAGTTATCCAGACTAGTACCGGAGATGTCAACACCAATGTCCAATGAAAACCACCGGACAAAGCTGCCAACTATAAGGGAAACTCACGTTCCCCGCAGGACTTTTCGCTTCTGGCCCCTCAGAGACCGCTACTAGGCCCCGCTCGCTGTGCACGAGTTTGGAAGTCCTGGCACACAATACCAGGACAAACGAACATTCCCAAGCTCTACAGCTAACCACACGCCACTACGAGTCCAACCCATGTCCGGATCCCGCCGGAGGCGCCAGGTTAAAGGCACGACCAGCGGGGGGCTAGAACCGGAACCCCGTAGTACCTCTGAAAACACAACCGGACCCGTAGTTCCAGTTGCGATACCCTATCTATTGAGGTCGGTAGATAGGGACATCCCCTCTCCTTAATTCACTAAGTTTATTTGTACTGGCACCTCGAGACCAACCGTTAGGTTATGCAAGAAGTGCCAGACGTCCCTGCGCCAGTAGAACACTCGCGCAGGAGACCACCAACGTTAGGTCTTGACGCCAAATTAGTGCCCGCCGCAGCGCGCTCTTCATTCGGTACTCATAAGACTAGTGTCTCGGGAGAGTATCCCCGTGAACACGTGTAGTTCACTGCCTATTGTCCAGATAGGTAACCGGAGCTGTCAAGCTCGCTCACTTCTCGTTGCACGAAGGGCACAACTCGCAGTTGCCACTGCTAGGGTCGTCGACTCTAAAGTCGACTCCCAAGTGTCCACCTTGGTAGCGGAGTAGTAAGCACACTCACTTCTCGGAACCCATCCGGGAGCCTAGCCAGTTCCCACGTCCTACGCGGCTGGCTGGACCGGAGATCTACGGCATCTAGGAGGCCGTCTCTACTAGTTATCCAGACTAGTACCGGAGATGTCAACACCAATGTCCAATGAAAACCACCGGACAAAGCTGCCAACTATAAGGGAAACTCACGTTCCCCGCAGGACTTTTCGCTTCTGGCCCCTCAGAGACCGCTACTAGGCCCCGCTCGCTGTGCACGAGTTTGGAAGTCCTGGCACACAATACCAGGACAAACGAACATTCCCAAGCTCTACAGCTAACCACACGCCACTACGAGTCCAACCCATGTCCGGATCCCGCCGGAGGCGCCTGGTTAAAGGCACGACCAGCAGGGGGCTAGAACCGAAAAGAAGTCCTCTATACCGTAGTCCACTTTTCACTAAATAGCGACTACACATCTGCTCAGCGTGAAAGGTGGTGAGCCCATCGCCGCTCTATGCTGTTGGATGTATGTACAGTCTTTAATCCGTTAGTCGCCTTTTACGACAGCCAAGGGAAGAAGGGGTGGTAGTATTCTTTCACCGCTATACGGTTTAAACAAAATAATAATGTGTTTATATATGCGAATTCGTGAATTCCTACTTATATGCCACAAGATGCGTGATAGTACCTCTGTATGGACGGGTGGATATTATTTATTTGTCTATGGTATTACGCATACAATTTATAAACTCAACAAAGAAAAATTTATAATTTTGGGGGTTAAAGTTACTCGCGTCCGTAGGTTTACCCTTGAGACCCTACACGTAACCCCTGGGTGGTGCTAAATGAGTGACACTGACTGAGTAGTAGAGCCACGCTGCGTTGCAGCACGCATTGAGCCGGCTCGCCCGGGGTAATACCACCCTCTCACGAATATCCGTGAAATAATGGCACTTGGTGCTGTTTTGTTCCGTCCGGCCAGTGAGAGTTCTGGAGGCCCTTTCCCCCCGTCACAATTCCTATTCCTTTCTTAACCCTATTCCTTTCTTAAAGATCGGAAACGCATCTGCGACTCCTCTGGTTTTGCGGGTGTCCATGGGCGGTGGTGATTGCTCTCCATCAGGCGACCCGCCTGCTCGTTTGCCTCCTTCTTATACGAGTACCTATACAACGTTAGTGAAAGGGGGTACTAAGCCGCGGACAACTGAAAGTGCTACTATCAACTGTTATATTGCAAATATTAAACTATGCGAAAAACATTCATATTTTATGCATATTCATATTTAAAAAATGTACAACCCTGAATATGGGCGGGCCTAACGCCACTTATTAATCCCGACAATGAACTCAATGAACTCAAATCTGTCTCTCTCTCAAAACAGCTGACCGCCAGGGCTACCACAGCGTCATTTCTTATGAAATCTTAAAACAGCTGTTAATAATAATAATATAATAATAATAATAATATCTTTATTTAAATACGCTTACATCTATGGTTTACAAAGAGCTCTTAACTAATAATCTAAAGTAGATTAAATTCTGTTGCCTGAGCTAGGTAAACCCTGTTTTTCAGGCGAATGTGGGCTTAGTCTAAGTTTAATATAAATCGAAACATAAATGAATATAACAGGTGCCTTATACGCTAAATTACAATCTAATATAAAGACATAAATAAAATAATAATAAGTTATTTTTTTTAAATAAGCTAATAAGTTTTACACAGAAATAAATAAAACAAAATTACCTAACAACGGTCATTAACCCCTCCGTATCGTCGTAGGTCAATTTTTGTAGTTCTTCCTGTACAACCTTTTTGCAGCTGATAGTGTTTAACAGATAAATATAACACTTAGCATTAATCCTGTTGTACAGAAAGGGTCCTAAGAAAATAAAGAACCTTGATGAGAAAGCGCATTTTGTACCTTTGAGATAAGTGCAAACCATGTCCTTCCTCCTTCTATTAGTAATTTCAGTGCTGTAAGGAAGAGCCGTGTGCTGTTTTAGTATCGTGCTTTTTATAAATAATTGCCGAACTGTTAAAACTTTACAGGATTCATATAAAAGATGAGTAGGATATAGATAAGGACGGAAAGTGGACACCTTTAGGATTGCTCTTTAGGCTCTTTCGACAGTTAATAACAGGGACTTATACGTACCACCCCATGCAGTGATGCAGTAAGTTAGTATCGACTGACATAAGGCCACGTAAACTTGCATTATTAATTTGGTATCTGCAATCGAACGAAGTTTTTTAAATACAAACATAAGCTTACGCATTCTGTTACTTATAGCTTCAATATGATAACGGAATGACAGATTCTCGTCAATAATTACCCCAAGATACTTTATATTGCGAGTGCTAGAAATGGTAGGGCAATTGCAAGACATGTTTGTGTATAAATTACAGCCATACATTACATTATACATTCTTCCCAGCGAACTAAACATTCACTTTCGTGCAAAACTATGAACGTTCGAGTCGAACATCCAAGCATAGAGCATTAGAATTCTAAATGTCAAATAGAATTCAGAGAATAGTCAAATCAATGTAAATTTTTTGATATAATAAATTGACATTAAAAATAACACGTTAATAATACGATAGACTAAGAAGGTCACGATCAAGGAAGTGTTCCTTGCTTACAAGTGGCCAGTAATATTCCTACTTACATTCTCATTCATTTCATTATCTGAGTACCTACTCGCTTTCGAGCGTTTTGTTGGCGTGAACATTCGAATGCGAGCTATTTCCGCGAACAGCGTTGCTACGTCCACACCGGTCGAATATTCGACGCCGAATGCTCATTACACGCGAATGCTCTTAGTGAGGACGAGCCTTACGCCGTACATTTTTTGATTCGCGATTGGTCAGGTGAAAGCGACTGGACCCAAAAAGTGTCTAGTTCTGCCAAGAGTAGTCGATGGTTACTAAACGCATTACGTTTTTCGCCATAAACTGACAATGCATTATGTTAATGGTCATAATCGTCACTTTCCATAAGTCTTTATAGCATAACTTCATAACGCATAACATAAATGGTCAAAATTTAAAAGGCATAACCATAGAAAGGCATAATTTCGATAAGCATAAGTAACAAAAGGCATATTTTTATTTGCCATAATGTTCAGAAGACGTAATATCCAAAAAGCATATATGCAATAAGAATAATTTACTGACAAAATCCCTAAACTGTTTTGTGATTTTTTAAGCGCAACCTTACGGCTTAACATGTCAGAAGCATACATCATAGTACCTAATAATAGAAAATACATTTATGGACATTAACAATTATGCTTTGTAAGATTGTGTCTAACAAAATTATGAATAATACAATTATGCGTTTCAAAGTATGCTTAATAAAATTATGACAAACAATTATATAGATTTTAATGACTAAGGTTTCTATTAATATGTCTTTCAATGATTCTGCGTTATTTATGTTCATGCGTAATAAAAAATTTGCTACAAGCTATTATGCTTTTTGAATTGTATGCCATATGTTGTAAGTATGTCAATTAAAATTATGGCAATAAACATTATGCATTTCAATGTGTCACCGTGGTTGATTTCATGAAAATAAAACATTCACTGGTAGCTAGTATCCCACACAACTTAGTTTGCGCAGCGCCCTAAAGCTCTAACTTTATAGTTTCTTAACTTTTAAATTAGAACACATGTTTAGTTATAATGACTTCAGCAAACGCTTCTAGAAAGTTCGAATTTGAGCCATGATATTCAATATCAAAATAAGTTTTTATTCTTATTTAGAGGTAGATTTTGACAATACCACTTACTTGAAACCTTCTCATGTCTCTTGGGTTGCCGGCGTTTTTCAAACAGTTCTGATTGCATTTCAGGAAGAACTTCAGAAAAAATCTGCAACAAAATAAATATAATTTAGTTCAAATGTAACAAATAATTGCTAAATGTTGGTTTTTATTTATTTTCATTATTTTGCACGTAGTTATCTATCAATCATTACATGAATATTTAGCATACGAGTAAAACACTTTTTATGACCTTATTATTCCATTATGGTGATGCTTTTTGTTTACCTACATAATAATAATAATAAGATTTCACGATACCTATACCCAGATAACGATCTTCACTTGTTAAAAATCATGTGATAAAAAATAGCAGAAATCGGGAGCTGTCACTGATATTGAGTGGTCCATAAAATATCACGCGGCGGCCGTGTGAACAGATAATGCGACACAAATGATGCGGAAGCATAAATCAGTTGGTGAAGTGTTTCCTATTAAACGGGAGCTTTATATGAGGTTGGGGGAAATAAAAGACTCTTTTGTAGTTAATTTTGTTACGTAATTACTTTTTCATGTGAAGTAGGTATGGTAGGTACACGGTTTTGTAGTTAATTTTGTGTTATGAAAACTTATTCGTGTGAAGTTGTGGGTACTAACATGCTAAATAAAAGGAAATTGTACAGTCAAGTGTGAGTGTGAGTGAGGTTTGCAAATATATTGAATGTGACCAACTATTGGTATGTTAGCTATACAAATTGGCGTGTTTAAGTAAATTCAATGACTTTATTTATAGAATTTATTTTTTATTAAGAAAAAAAGTCAAAATAAGTAAGACAAATATTGCACAAATTCGGTTCACGTTCATATTTTTTTATAATTTTTAACATTATACTTATGAAAATCTAAACGAATTACTTAGATCCACAGACCCAGATCCAACTTATAAATATAAAAGTATCGCAAGAAAGGACGTCCGCATAAAGTATTTACGCGTAAGCTTCATATACTTCTAATTGTCATAAAAACACTTGACTTAAAACAAATTAGGACATAACAAGGCCAACAATATTAATGCCTTAAACAGTTTTTTCACCTTTGAAGCCACATGTTTCCACTTGAAGAGGCTGCTATAATTTGTTTGTCGTGTTCTCGAATTTGTACTTTCCGCCCTTTTATAAAGGAACATTAATAGTATATTTTTATGAGAATCCCTGTGGCATAAACACGTACAGAAATTTAATAGTTTTGGGTCTTCTGCTCTCTAATTATAAATACAAAGCTTCACAAAGCTCTTTGTTTCATTTTCACCACTAATATTAATGCAAGAGACATCGTCCATTGTTTTTGTGTTTACACTAATTATACACTATGGTGATAGTTTAAAATGTACAAAAGGAAACGTGTTACTTCAAAGAAATATTGTAACTTGAAATAAAATATCCATCCGTGTTTTTATATCTGTGCAACAACAGAATAATAAATAAAAACTTTCGTTCCATCAAAACAAACCGATTTTAAACTGGCCGAAAACGTAACAATAGTCCAATAATATCGTTAAAAGCTGTACCAAAAAAAGTATTGTATTGAATTTGTCGCCGAAGATACTGACGTGGAGTAACGTATTTTATTTTCATCGAATGTCAAAACGAAATCAAACAATTTCGAGCGCGAAGGATATCGCCAACTATCGGGGTATCGGATTACAACAATAGCTTCGCAAGACAACTTTACTTTTTGCTAACTGTTGAGGGGAAATGAACTTTATTGCCGGGCAGGAAGGTGCGTGCGGTCGTGCATGTAAGTTGGTTTGTGCGTAGTACTGGCAGACGATGATCACGATGAATGCTTTAGCAGAAATATTTTACATGGCCTCAGGCGGCGCCGCCGAATATTGCTGTGCCAACAATCGTGGATGCGAATAGAGCAGCCCTTTGTACTGCGATTTGTTTTATTGTTCTCATTTTGATTATATGGATGACTTGCTTTTATGTGGATAATTATATATCTAAAGATTTTAAAATTTATCCCTTTTTAAAAAAAAACAGGTTTTGTTTCGGTGAAAACACATTAGGTAATTTTTTTATTAATATTATATAAAACAGATTTCTGTTAGGAAAAATTGTTATTATTAAACTGAGTAAGTACTTGTTTTAAACACGGTATTGACATTTTCATACTCCCAACCGGTTCGCGCTTGACCTGACCCGCATTGTCAGTCAGCAGGTTCGCATCCTGCTCGTGAAAATTTTTCAACATTTTCCAATTTGTAAAGTAAACGGAGGGTATCAACATCTCTATACCCGAACCGGTTCGCTCCAGATACGAGCGGCGCGTTTGCGACGCCCGCGGCCGCGCACATCTGTCCCCGCATTATTTATGTTAAACACCTTATGTCACAATATCGCGAGTTAGAACCGGCTTTGAGGAGGTCTTTATTTTTGGAACGAGTGAGAACGACCAATAAATCTCTGCGTCACTGTTAAGTTACCTTTTGTTGGGGTAATAAGGTACTATTAATTGTTTGACACGTTTGTGTTTGTTTGTCCGTGGTCGAGTAGTAAGCACGCCGATTCTGGCGTCACCATCTCTGAGGTATACGTGTTCTATTCCCGGTCGGGTCAATATAGATAAACCTAACTGTATTTCTAAATTGTTTTCGGGTCTGAGTATTTGTATGTATAATAAGTATGTTTTTTTTTTTTAATTTATTTTCCAATACAAGAAATCATCACAATACATTAAATTAGAGATGCATACACAAAAACCTCACTGGGTTTATCCGTATATGAGAGCCGCTAGTTTACATAAATTAATTATTTAACAACAGTGTTACTATGTATTATATTATTTAACATTAAGTATAACTATCCTACCTCTGGTTAGTATGACACAAGGAATTATTTTCTAAATAGTATTTCTTTAATTTTGGCTTATATCTAGTTATGTTTTGGTTAGTATACATATCTTGCAAATCAGTGGGCAATTCATTAAGGTAAGTAGGAATCTGACAATTCAACATTCTAGTGCCAAATACATTATTGGTTTTAGGTAAAGTATATCTTTTTAAACCAGAAATTGTACGGAGATTTGGAGGTCTACAATGTTCGACTAAAGTAGTACTATTTTCATTACATTCTGTTAGGATATTAAACTTAATTTTATCAAATATATTAATCACTTTACAGTACCGGAACAATTCAATGTCGTCATTTTTAACTTTATTTTTTATATATTTTGGAACTATTAATTTAAGTATTCTACGTTGGAGTTTATAAATACACTCAATATATGACTTATACGTTCTTCCATAGCTACTGAGCCCATAACTAATAACAGACTCAGCTAAGGCCAAATATAGTAATCTTAATATTTGATATGGTAGCTTATATTTTTTTATGTAATTCCGTAATCTGGTTTAAAATTTAAAAAAACAAGTTACGAAAGATGTTTAATTTGGGAGATAATTGGTGTGAAATAGGAAAGTTATTTATTTATAATATGTGAAACTGTAGAATTGAGTTATAGGAGCATTAGAGGGAGCTTTATATAGTTTAACAAGATAGGTACATTTTGAGACAAAACTTTTTTTTTCAATCAACCACGAAGAAGGCACATCTTTAATGCGTTAATCAAATCTAATGTCAAAAATCAAACTAAGAAAATCTTTAGGTACTTTTAATTAGGTATGTGTATCAGTCGTACAATTTTATAGTTTTTGATGACATAAGCCAAATCGGCTTATGAGATTTATGAGACTTTTATAAGATTAAATACGATATAAACTAGGTGAAAACTGTACATGCAAAACATGTAGAACAAAAAAAAAAGTTAAAACTCAGTGTTAACATTCACTGTATTGCATGCTACATCTTCTAACCAGCCACAAGATTTACAATAACAACAACACAAAAACTAAAGACGGCCATAAAAAAAACCACCTCACTATTAAATACTAATATCCGTAGGACATCCCCCCAGCCATATAAAAGAACCCCATTGAATACCTTAAGCTCAGATCATTAATATCTCCGTAAGGGTCACCTGACAGTCGCGTTATCCGCTAGTGTAGCTGGCCGGTAAGCCACTGGAGTTACGACCTAAGGGCAGTAAGTAAAATCTATGGGGTAACCTTTATGGTTTTATAATCTGGACTGAGGTTGCGTAGTATACGGAATCTGATATATCACTAGGTGGCAAAATATTGCATACACGCATAGGTTTATGACTATTCTCCTTAAAGTGTTAGTCAGAGACTAGGCAATGAGGACCGCAGAAGCAGTCCACTGACCTTAGAATAATTACGTTTTTTTTTTTTTTTTTATTTAGTAAAGGGTAAGCGCTTGGCCTTCATCTCACCTGATGGTAAGTGACGATAAGGCCGAAGGTGGAAGCGCGCTTCACCCAGAATCCTCAACCACTGAGGAACTGGCTGTCTCATCTCAAACTGTCGTAACACAACAATGTAAACAATGTTGTTATGGCGACAGAATTAGATAAGATGGTGGTAGCTAGCCAGGCGGACTTAATAGCCCTACCACCAACCAAACCGAGCCCACAAAGATGTACCCTCCGCTGGGAATCGAACCCGGGACCTCTGAGTCTGAAACTGGTGGCCTAGCCACTAGACTACAGAGGCGGTTGAATACGTAGGTATAGAAAGATAATCTTCATACAAGCGCTCTGTCAAAAGTTAAGCACTAAACCGATTCACACATTCGTGACGATTACTTGCTTGCGCTCGGTATAAAACTATAAATAAACTTTCCAAACATACTTAAAATACTTAAATACATACTTATTATAATAGAAAACACCCAGACCCGAGACAATTTAGAAAACAATAATTTCTAAATCGAACCGACCGGGGATCGAACACGGGACCTCAGAGATGGCGACACCATGAAAACCGGTGTACAAACCACTCGACCAAGGAGGTCGTCCAACTCCGTGAACTCCGTAGTGTACTCATTGAAAACTCGGCGTTTGGGGCCATAACTGGCTCTAAAAAAGGTGCTTCAAAATGGGCGCGCGGACTTACTTTCTATAAGTAATTATTCTAAGCCACTGACATAATCCATGTTTCACTTAATTACAACTGCACATGTGATCAGCGTGATAAGTGGTGAGCCCCATCTCCGCTCTATGCTGTTGGATGTATGTCTTTAGTCTGTTAGTCGCCTTTAACGACATCCAAGGGAAGAGAGGGTTTGATAATATTCTCTAAGTGAACCGCTATACCACACTATTAATATTATTATTATTAATACGTATTATCAAGTATTATTTACACTTATTAATACATAGTAAGTACAATTAAATTACATTACCTTACAAGTTATACTGATATGGATATCAATGTTGTTTGATGGATACGTTAGTCGCCTATTCGAAAGCTTTGAGGTCTTATGAAAGTGTCTTTCTATAATTACTTAGGATTGATCATGGTTTAATAAGGAATTCTTGGGAAGTCGCCTCGGAAAATCTCCCGGTTTAGAGTTATACTTTTTCGGAATATAATTTTTAAGCTCTACTACATTTGTGGGCAAAATTAAACAGATATTTTAGTTCTTTTTATTATAAATTTAAATGAAAATAACAAAACTACCTACCTATTAATAATCAAACAACTTATCAAAATTTCAAAACATAATACAAAAAAAATCAAAAAAGGTAACTTTACAAATACAACTTTCCCATTTAGATAATTGTCATAGGTTTACGAGTAATAATAATAAAAGCCGTATACGTATCGATGTAAACAAAGAGCGGCGTCCCTCAAACATAAAGCATCCACTCCACTTACATAATAAAGCCGTAAAAACTAAAACCTTGGCCCTCGAATCAGTCCTCCCTACAGTACACAGGGATATTTACCTATCGCATCAGGGAAGCCGTTGGCATCGTAAAAACTACCCTCTGCCCTCGCTCATGCCCTACGTATATAATCTTTGAGACAGCGAATGCTATTCCATATCGTTTTAGTTTACGATGTGAAACTTTTTCAGGGTGGTATACGCATGATAAAAGTAATATTTGAAATGTTCACACAATGGAGTACTCTAATAGAGACGTAGACTTGGCATAAAATATCACAAAACCAAGATGAGCCGTTTTACCTAAATAAAAAAATGGTATGTTCCGAAATATTTTATGAAAACTACATCAGTAGATACTATTTTATTACCTGCACAAAAATTGTAAAAACTGAAAGTTTTTATAACTTTTTAATTTCGATAGTTTAAACTTGACTGCAAGATAATCATAATAAAAATAATCATTTGACCTATAGTGTTTAGCCAAAATTATAGCATTAACAGATAACTCCTCTCTTGAAATTATGCACTTATATACTTACTAATCATTAACACACATATCATTACTACGTTATCAGAATAAAATCGAATTTAAAACAAGAAATTTCTAACCTATAATCAATACAGCCCATACTTATACACAGATTTTCAACATCGCTGTATTAAAAACTTTTAGCGTCACATATTGTCGAAAACAAAAGAGAAATCACCTAAATGTTTGGTCCCAAAATAGTTGCAGTAGTAGCTATAAGCAGCTCCGTTCCGCATTAGAGGTAGGCCTCCTCAACCCCCGCCCCACACCACTGCCTAATTTACATCCGATACGCGGAGGAAAACATAGTTCTTTCTGAGACTTAACTCTTGGGTAGGTGATACTTCAAAAAAACGTTAAGAAAATTTCGTCATTGAATATATTTTTTTTATATTTGCGGTCATTGTTGAAGTGATATAATTGCTATTTCGTAAAAAAATAGGTAAGTCGGCCATAACAACAATGTCATTATCATCTGACTGAACAGTAAAGAAGGAAGAGTCAGATGTTTATTAAAAAGGCTTAATACTACGTGTTGATAGTAGTACTTATATATATTTAAGATCATCATTATCATCATCAGCCTATAATCGTTCCACTGCAAGGCATATAAGCCTTTCCACAGGGAGATTCACGCTAGCCCAATACGGGTTGAACAACAGGTTTACCCATAGGGTTGAACAATAGGTTTACCCCTACTCCTAGGTGAACAATATTATTGCCAGTCCGTAAGTAGTCAAAGATTCTGGGCGACTGCTTTTCCATATCCATCTTTATGGTCACCTTACTATCTAGTATTTAAAAAAAAAAAACCGCGAATGTTCACGTTTCATAATTTTCCATTTTTATTAAGTCATCGCTACAATTTAAGGGTACTTCTAATCACCACGCTTGCTAAATGCGGGTTGGTTGGTCGCGAACCCGGGCTATGCATCAAAAAACCCGAATTCCACTTTCTCGGGCCTGGAAATGGAACACAGGTTTTTCGGGTAACGGACCGAGCTCTTTGCCACACGGCCACCGAGGCATTGCCGAGGTTTTATTCATACGCTTGATCTTGACTACTACCACTAACAAAACTGTAATAACTCTCATTACAAACAGTCAAGCAACATCCACAACACAATCATCAACAAACAGAGGTGATGTCCAAAACCTCTTTCAATACAGAAACCGAGAAAAAAAAGAAAAAAGAGTGATTCGCTCCGCGCCTACATTCGTAAATCGAACGGATGAAGAACGCGGGATCTGACAACAAGCGGTCTCTTATAACTTTTCCCTTTTAACCTTTCGTCCCCCCGCGGCCCGGTCCCCTGGGAGGCGGTCCCCAGGGCAGCACACCCGCCGCCCAACCCCCGCCACCACTCAATACCAACACGCGAGGCGGACGCCAAAGATCAGTTGCCCGGAATAGTGCGCAGAGGTGTTAGCGGGAATGTTTGAATGAACCGGTTTTAACCTACTTTGAATTAATTTTTGTTTTATAGTTCTAATTATACTAGTAGATAATAAAATAAAATACGTAGGTGTTTATAGGGCAGGTTAGTACTTGAGATAACAACAGCCGTTACAGTAAAGTTATCGAATAATACAGTAACTTAATTTATTTGCCCATAAAACTCGTAACTATGTTTGGTTTGTTTGAATTTGAATCCATATTAAATTAAGTTGATTAATTTAAAGATAAAAAAATTTCTACATTAAATAAATTTATTATATAAATTTTCTACAATAAAGTACATTTAGTATTCAATAATTTTTTGATTAACTGTATACATAATTAAGCAAGGTATATTATTACATTACATTTTAATTGTTTAAAACACAGTTTGCTCAAATCAAACATGCAATTTGTGATACTAAAATAAAACTATCCAATTTTTTTTATCTTTATCTTTAAATAAATTTACGTTGCAGTTCAGCAATAAATTATTATATACATTTAGTACTGTATTTTTATTACACAATAAAGTTTATATACTTACAGGTACTTAATTACTCATAAGTTAATATACTCAACTTATGAGTACATGATTATACCTATTTGCTTAACTTTCAGAATTGCATTAAATACTAAAAAGTAAGTACAAGCAGTGCAGCAGCAGCTACCTTAGAATTCGCTATCGATTTTTAATTATTAGTAAATTGTAATTGTAAAAAAATCAAACTGAACATCATAGAAAGCAGTATGGTCCCACATTTCTGAGCAGGTAGAAAGAGAACAGGTTCTTCTTGACAAATTACTAAGAAAGCGTCAATAAACTGCAAAGACCGCTTGCCACCAAGTTAATCTTTGAAACTTAAGAAAACACTATTTTTTTACACAACGATGAGAAAACCCTTGACCTTCATCTCATCTGACGGTAAATGACCGTTAGGTCAAAGATTGAAGCGCACTTCACACGGAATCTTCAGATCTTAGTTCGTTTTGTTCATCAGCCGTTCAGAATTCCGATCTATGCTAGCTATAAGATATTATAGCTGTCTTAAAACAACAATGCCTTATGGGATGTAAGTAAATTCAGCCTCAGAAGTTGTTTAACAGTGTAGTGCCATGTCACACTAACTCATGCAACCATTATGAATGAGCGCAGTAGTTGGTATGACAAGGTACTAAAATGTTTAATTACTAACTGTACTTTCTTGTTATGACAGACTTAAGACTATACATGGTGATAACTAGTCAAGCCTAGCAAGTGATAACCGCCACTGGAACTTCAGAGCTGGTACCGAGGTGGACCTCTAAATGTTTATAAAAACATTTTTTATCGTGTCTACCCCCACGCGGATAATCTTTGCGTCCACACGACCGGCCCATAACGGGCCCAGTTTTCGACTCTGTTTTTCCGCATGCTTCCATAGCGCGCGTTAATATTTCAGCGTGTAACGTATTCAAGGGTTAACTGCGCCCCGCGCGTTGTAAATAGATCCTAACAATTGACCGGTGCCTATTGTGATCTGGACGTATCGTAGGTATACCTATGTAATAGTTTTTCTGCGACACGTAATTAGTCTAATCTATATCCGCTTGTCTATCATGACGACTCTTATAAGTTGCTAAGAATTTAATTTCTATCGTTTATGATATTACGACAGCTGAGCTCAAATCAGTCAATTAGTAGTAGTCAGTAGAGTAACTTCAGTGTTGAGTTATCCGGGTGAAGTGCGCTTCCATAGACCTTAGCCTCACCTAACATCATGTGGGATGAAGATCAAGTGCTTAAACGTAGTAAATAAATATAAAATAAAATTTAAAAAAAATATGATGTCGAGGCTAGGTGTCCACAATCAAAGTCTAAAAAAAGGCTTTTATCGCTAATTAGAACCTAATTTTAATTAATCACCACGTTTTCCAAATGCGAGTTGGTGATAATAAACTTGGGTTATATCTCAAATTCCAAAGCATTTCATTGCTTAAACTAGAAAAAGAGTCAAAGATTAGAGAATTGAAAGATATTATTGCACATTATATTATATATATAGTTTGGCCTAAGCATTATGTTTTTATCCTACAACAAGTGCTTGACTTTATCTCAAGATAAGACGATAATAAAGCGATAGGTGCAACTGGACTTATAATGAAAAGGATGTAGGTATATGTTTGTGAACAACAACTGAAAAAAGCTCTTATGAAATATTATTTAATAACATCAAAATGTACTGATGAATTAGGATCTGGCTACCAACCATCCCAACATAACAATTTTATTAAGACGATTATACAAAGGTTAACTGTTCCAACATTATTATTTACCTATTTTGATTTAATAACGCAAATACGCGATCTACGTTATTAGCCGCCTAGTTTAAGTTGCTTAGTGGATAAATACGATTTTGTTATTCGTTAAGTCTCTGATAGTCTAATTCTGACTATTTCCCCCATAGTAAACATGAGGTCACTGAGACACTGCTAGAAACTGTGGTTAGAAACGTTTTTAAATAGTAATACCTAGTACATAGCAGTATAATCATTATAAGATAAACCACTTAACACTCGTATTGCTGACACCGATTGAATTCCTACATTGCAAGCGACAACTCTGTGTCACACATAAGTCGTCATAACCGAACCAATCGAAAACTTTCACTGATTCCCGCTTTCCGTATATCGAGCGGTAGTAAATATAAAGTGCTAGTTTTTCCTACGAGCGAGGGTACTGCGGACGCAGCATCCCGCCGTCGCCATGGCAACGCGATAAAGCCTCGCCTTTTCATAGCCCTCTGACTGAACAGTAAAGAGGGAAGAGTCAGATGTTTATTAAAAAGGCTTAATACTGCGTGTTGATAGTAGTATTAATATATTTGAGATCATCATCATCATCATCATCAGCCCATAAACGTCCCACTGCTGGGCACAGACCTTCCCACATAGATAACATCAAATGGGGAGGTTGGGTCATAACCCACCAAGCTAGTCCAATGCGGGTTTGAGATACTAACTTAATTTACAAACACATCGCAACATCATTGATACCCACGTTATCATGCCTCTACATTTTTATATTAAAATACATACATACATATTATAATGACAACTTTTGTCCCCGAAGGGTTAGTCACTAGGTAATGAGGACAGCAAAAGCAGTCCTCTACCATAGTCCACTTTTCACCAAATAGCGACTGCACATGTGCTCAGCGTGACAGTTGGTGAGCCTATTCTGTGCCATTGCCGCTCTATGCTGTTGGATGCATGTGCAGTCTTTAGTCCGTTAGTCGGCTTTTACGACACCCAAGGGAAGAGAGAGGGGTGTAGTATTCTTTTACCGCTACGCGGCACGGTTATAACTTAATTTAGTTTATATTTACTTAAGTAAGTTAAGTAAGTCTTATAACTATTAGCTGTTTATTTCTCGTTTTATAATAGCTGTCGGTTATGCTATTCAAATAAAATAACGCCAATAATTAACAAGAGGTTAGGTATGTAAAAAGGTATTAACAAAAGAAAATCACTGAAATAGAGACCGCTAACTAGATACGCGAAAGTTGTAAAAGGTAGATTTATCTGTATGTAAGTTCTTACGTGTAATCACAGAATAACTAATAGCACTACCGTACAGAAGGTTCACTCTATAACTAAAGTCTAGTTTAGGTATAAAAAATTGCCTACTCTTACGAATTTACGCGAAATTGAAACTTATCGTGTGACCCGAGCGTTCATATTCCGTTAAGCAACGCTGAATCGATATCGATTTGACGTCAGGAGCGGTTTCCTTTCATGGTCTTACTTAAAATAAATCATCATTGTTCTTTCTTTTATTTAGACACCCAGTATCTTTTATACGGGTTATAAGATCGTTTAGTAGTCATTGTTCGGTGCGCAAAAATCACAGATATGATCGTTTGTTTCGACGAGGAGCGTGTGTCGTGAGCGGCAACCTACGCGGCAATATACGCCTGCCCGAGAGACGCGCCTGCTGAATGTGCCTAAACTGGTGTACTACCCTGGTGTAATACAGGAATAAAACAATAAAAATATACCAATAGCCAGTACCTTGATAATCTTAAACGTCTCACTGTTAGGCTGAGGCTTTCCCATACGAACAAGAGGAAATGAGGCCTTAACTCACCACGCTGACTTTGTTGATAGTTGCAGTAGGTCACAAATCACGATTTTCTAAACACTATCATATTTTAGGTACTATTAATATTTAACTTCTTAAAAATATTTTAAAAAAATACACGAGCAAGATTCGAAGCTACATCTATTTTTCTAAATTATAATTTGTTCCCAACAAAATTTGCGTCAAATTGTACATTACTTGGCCATATCGTAATATTGGCCATATCATGAAATGCTCGGCGACACCATGATTAGGTTAGGTTCGGAAATTATCATAAATATTTTGACCATTTCATGATATGGCCAATTTTACGATATGGCCACGACCTTATAATATATACCAATACAATAATTTAATAAATTGCAGTTCGAACAGGAATTAAAACTTTTAGTTGATTAGCAACCCTTCATGGAACACAAATTAACTATAGACCTTCTATTTTATGAAGATTAGGATTTGTATTTTTATTTACTGTAGGAGGTTTAACTGGAGTTATTTTAGCTAATTCTTTTATTGATGTGGCGTAACATGGCCATATCATGAAATGCTCGGCGACATCGTGATTAGGTAAGGTTCGGAAATTTTCATTTCATGAAATATTTTGACCATCTCATGATATGGCCAATTTTACGATATGGCCACGACTAAATAATATATACCAATATTTATTAATAAAACAATTTCTTTAAATGCTACATCGTCAATTTTTCCGTATACTACATTAGGTACACTTCGAGTCGAAAGCGCTTGCTGTGTAGTAGTTTCCAATTGACAATATACCTACCGATGACGGCGGGCAATCGCTCGCGGCTCTAAGCGCCTTTAAGGGGGGAGCCCCCACTCCTGATAAAAATACATTATACTCTCGTGATAGCGGTTAGATTCGCGAACATTTCGGCTGCATTAAATTTTAGTGCTCCAATTCCTACGTACTCGTAGATACTTGGCTTTTGTTGTGGATTGTACGAGTAGTTTCGAGTAGGTCTTGGTTGGTGCCTCTCATCTCTATACATACCTGTTCCCATCTCTTCTCTTTAGTATCGTAAAAGGCGACTAACGGACTAAATACTGCATATACATTAGGATGTATAACGCGACGATGGGGTCACCGCACCTATCAAGCTGATGTGCAGTTATTATTTGATGAAACGTGGACTGTAGCAGTCTTCGATCAACAATACCAACTAGATAACGCGTCACGTACAAAATCAAAGCTAAATTCTGTCCACGTGAATAAATACTTTTTCAAAGCAATAAATTACTCCTGTCACTTAAAAATAAAAAGACGTCAACATTTAGAGGTGAAATCGACCTTAAGGGGCAACAACTAAAGTACTTTTTCCTGTTATTGCCTTGCGAGAGAATAAGAGCTCACTTCTCAAGTGCGCTCTTATTTACCGAGACACATTTGTAGCGCCAACCTGACATCTAGTTGTATTGGTGGTCGAAGGTGGCAGTACACTGCTTTTGCGGACCTCATTCCTGCTCTTAGACTTCTACTTCCCGTAAAAACTATTCCCGCAACAGTTATTTTACTCGCTGTTTTCGTATGTACCTACAATTTAGAATTCCCAAACTTGGATTTATTTAATAACGATGTAAAAAGACTTAAGTCGCAAATCTTTAAAATTCAAAATTGTTCAGATTAATAATTCGCACGTAACTATCTGATATTATTATTCTTATATTTAATTTATCGCATTTTGAACTTTTTTATATTTACTTTTGTTATACTTAGGGTGGATTTCACCAAAGTTGTATAAGTGTTATTCTAAGTATAAATCCATATTTACACGCGTGTAAATGAACTTTACGTTTCACCAACGCTTAACCTAATGATAAAGTCACTACACTACAGTTAATTCTTATACCACCAATTTTGGCCGTATTAGCCCCTAGTCTTATGATAATAATGTCACTAATGTCATTTAAAGCAGCCTTCAAATTAATATTGTAAATAAAAAATGCCGCGTCGTTTGAGATTGTTGATTGACGAATCTGATAGCAGTGATGAAGATTATTTTAGGCCCACGCCGGAGATGGTTTAAGGAAAGAACAAATTACTTAGAAGATTAACAACAACAACATTTTTTTAGATGTCATCGTCAGAAATGTTACGTCAAACAAACAATGTTATGCCAGAAAATAAAAAAGTGTAAAGCGCCTTTGCTCTCGTACGAGATAAACTGCAACTATACTTTGGTGGTTAATACGCTCATTCGTTCGATCCACTTACGTTCGTACAATAGCACAGAGTAACTATGCGAGAGTAACTTATTGTTACATTAGCGTGGTGTAATGAAATACAAGTTATACGTATGATAAATCTAGGTAGTAAATTTATACTTGGGTAGCTATTCTCGTGTAATTTTGTTATTGGTGAAATCGGGTCTTAGTGATAGAGGCGCTAGGACAACTGCGTTCAAGGGCGCTGTTATAGTTTTATTTTTATTTTACCTACATTTTCGTTTTCTTTTTATATAAGTGTGTTTATGTTTTAGCTAGGCTTGTTTGTTTAATATTATAACAAGCTTCTGCCCGCGTCTTCGTCCGCGTGGAATAGTTACTTTGGGCTCCGCTTCTAGTGGTCTTAGCATGCTAATATATAGCCTATAGCCTTCCTCGATAAATGGTCTATCTAATACTTAAAGAATTTTTCAAATCGGACTAGTAGTTCCTGAGATTAGCGCGTTCAAGCAAACAAACTCTTCAGCTTTATACCAGAATTTTGTGCCAGAATAGCAAAAATAAAAAAATTAATTAATTAACCCTTTGGGGATAATACTCGTGACTCATGAGTGTATATAAGTATGGTCGGTGCCTGGTTTGAGCGTGGCTAGCTTTAACTGCTTCCGTGATGTTGGTTAGACTACCGTCTTAGACACAGAGATTTAAAACCATGTCGCGTAGCGGTGAAAGAATAATACCCGCTCTGTTAACTTGGGTGTCGTAAAATGCGACTAACGGACTAAAGACTGCACATGCATTCAACAGCATAGAGCGGCGATGGGCTTACCATCTGTCACGCTAAGAACATTTGCAGTCGCTATTTCGTGAAAATGAACTTTGTCAGAGGACTGTGGCCCTCATTGCCTAGTCTTTGACTCTAACCCTTCGGGGATAATAGTCGTGATTATATGTATGTATGTGTGAAATGCCGTCAATGTAAATTAAACATAATTATAACTTATTCGGTTGAGAATAATTAATATGGAATATATGGATCGAACTAATTAATTAATTAATTTATTTATTTATTCATGAGCCACTTACTAAAATACATATCTAAGAAATTACATATTATATGCCGAAAAAAAATTACAGAAATTGTTTCTCCTAAAGGTATCCAAGTAGCCAAGTCTAGCAAGTGTGGTTAAAAACTACGCATGCACCAGGTGCGTTAAATTCACTAAAGACACGACCAAATAAAACACTCCAAATCCATCCAAGACTGACCAAACCTAAAGAACTCCTACCCAACGGCTGCAACAGCCACAAAACCGGCACAATCACCATACAAAGACAAGAGGAAACATTACGCGAACATCACTTCATTGTGGGCACCGTTCTAATTGTAACTACACTCTTGGGCACCATCGCCCGCTCAGCGCTCCGTCGAGTAGGCGTGCGCTACTAATCTTCGACCCTACATACCAATACGAAACCCCAGCGCCGCAAACGAAAACCCAACTTAACAACCCCTTATTAAAGTTCACAATTGAAGGTACAACCCAACCGTATTTGCCAACGTAGCGAGGGTTAACACACACTATCAAGTCATTAAATTGCATCGCCTTTTTAATGAGTCTGAAAGTGAACAAAGGATATTGAGCGCGATTACATTAAGTGCCCGCTTGTTGAGATAGTCTGTTTTCGACTCTTTTACTATGTTTTGATTTAGTTTGAGTGTGCAGCGGAATTAGGTACTAGTTTGATTATAAAAATCATTATAGGTAAGGCTAAGCAAACTTATATAGCATCTTGTGTAAGTTCCCGCAAGCAAAGCCAATACTTTTCTTGACTTCTTAAATGTTTTCATGTGATGCTGTACACACTGAAAATAGTTTTAACTGACCCCTGCAAATAGTTGGAAACTAAACTTTAACAAAATGTAAGTATGTCATTGTTCAAGACAAAAATTAGCATCTGAAGGATTGGTAGAAGTGATTTGCATCATAACAAAATTTGATATTTTATTCTAATGAAACATATTCACATAATGCATGGAGGTGTTTAGCTAAAAGTATTAAGTAGGTACCTGACTACGAAAGTAACCGTACTTCCAAAATGACCGGTCATAACAGTTATTTAAGGTCCACTTAACATCCTTGTAAATATTAAATATAAACTTGAGTACTTTTTATAAGATATGTTACCCACAAATGTTTTCTGTGTACACACACAGAAAATGGTAAGGCACTTGCCCCGGAATATTGCACAAAGTAAGGAACTATTTATTAAACCTGATAAATATCAAAAAATTTCTTATATCACTAGTAAGAAAGGACAGTAGTAGCTAGCCATGCGGACTAAGTACTCTTACAAGCCCTACAACCATTATACCAAGTACAAAACTATAGTAAAGTCTTCGATCATATAAACAATATGATCGAAGGCTAAAGTCTTCGCAATGTTTTGAGTAAGCTTGTCGTAATTTTATCGTTCAAATAACACTTTGTAAAAGTAAGATCTGTTTTGTTTTTTTTTGTAGAACTTACGCGGTATCGAACCGCAAAATCAACAATGGTTTCGTGCACAGAACAGAAGTTCTGTGGTATGGCAGTATCAACAACGATATCGGTGATGACTGTCGTTCCAGCTGATACTGAATATTAGGTAATTATTTATGCTATGCCACTAACACCACAAAACAAAAGAGAGAAGTCTTCTAACAATAGAGACAGATTTTCTGTTCTGTGGTCTGCACTATTTGTAGGCTTCACTTAACATTTTTACGAAAAAGACCACGACATCGACTTCCATATAAACATCCTTCAAGTAAGCACAAAGGCAACAAACACATTAAAAATATTTCAACTCCATAACCGGGTACCCGAAACTCGCCCCCGCAAGCATAATAATAATTTCACCTCCACTTAACGCGCGTGCAGTAACATATTACATACCCTCATATTTACCGGCTGAATGCCCTATAAAGTGATACAGCGTGATCGTTTCCCGGGTGATAGTTATAAATTATCCGGGTAGTTTATAAAAGCCGGTTAACCCAAGGTAAGCGGACAAGTGTAATTTATGAATGGATATTCGCGGGCACGCATTTTCATATTATCGATCATATTGTTATCTATAATTATTGCAGGTGCCGGAGCAAATGAACTGCTATTTGTGTTTGTTCGATAATTTTGGGAGGTAAGTTGTAAGTATACGTAAGTAGTTTCCCTGATACGATATACATAAGGGTTATGTGGGGTGTGACATGGTCTGTGACATGAGTACAGATTTAAGGGAATACCTACTTCAGTGCGAAAGCCGTATCATCGAATGTTGTTTGTTCGAAAACCTTTCATCGACATATCTATACTGCGACGCCTTGTTAAATCGACGTCTTGTTACTGCGATGTTTCGTTACATAGAAATATTGTACTGCGAAAGATATTACTGCGAAATTATTATACTGCGAAGCTTTGTTTAATCGACGTATTGTTAATGCGATGTTATGTTACTTAGGCAAAACTTACTTTGAACGATCTTACTGCAAAAGCCAAGTACCTACATAGATTTTCTTTTTCAAAACGATACCTAACCTTAGTTTTTAGAAAATTGTTTTGGTTAAGTGAAGTTAATATTAAGTGATTTTTACTGAAAGGGTCTAAATTGTATAAGTTTTGACAATATTAGTAAATTATGGTCACTAAGCCAATTTGCTATTGTATTTATTATTTCATTTAAATTAAAATTTAAGTAAGTCTTTTTCATTCGTGCTAAGAAATATTACAGACAGGTCATCTGCGAAAGAATACAACTTAGTGTTCTTTCGCAGATGACATAATGTCAATAATATTCCAAATTGGCTCAGTGACCATAATTTACTAATATTTTTTTCAAAACTTATACAATTTAGACCTTTCAGCAAAAATCACTTAATATTAACTTCACTTTCAAAACAATTTTTTTTAACTAAAGTAAGATATTGTTTTGAAAAAGAAAAACTGTATAGGTACTAGGTTTTCGCAGTAAAATTGTTCAAAGTAAGTTTTGCCTAAATAACATAACATCGCAGTAACAAGACGTCGATTAAACAAGGCTTCGCAGTAAAATATTTTCGCAGTAAAATCGTTCGCAGTACAGTTTTTCGATGTAACGAAACATCGCAGTAACAAGACGTCGATTTAACAAGGCGTCGCAGTATAGACATGTCGATGGAAGGTTTTCGAACAAACAACATTCGATGATAGGGCTTTCACACTGAAGTAGGTATTCCGATTTAAGTTATATAACCCAAAATATCACGAAGTGGCCAGCATGGGTTACGTTTACGGTCCAATCTCCTTATGTGTCCATGTAAGAGAGCTTCACAGTAGTGAGACGTTTATAGACGGTGATAATGTTAAAGAAATAAAGTACTGTAATTTTTGGTGATATTAAATTTATAACATGCAAGTGAGCGATTTCTCCTACACTACACTTTTTCCAACAATGCAGGAAACTTTGAAGTGTAGGTACCTGTAACAATTCAATTCCAATTTTAAACATGTATTTTGTAATAGATCTGCCGTTTGTAGTATTCGAGTAAATATGACTTTACTGGAGACTTTATCGTACCTTGATCTGACTTATTACACCGTCGTACAATCATAGACAAAACTCTTGCGGCGGCGGCGCGGAATATACATTTAATTTACACAGGTAATCGTAATAATTTTTTTTTTTTGTTTTGAAGAACAGTGAAAGTAACTGTGTCGTGTAGCGGTGAAAGAATACTACCACTCCCACTCTTTCCTTAGGTGTCGTAAAAAAGACTGCACATACAATTAACAGCATAGAGCGGCGATGGGCTCACCACCTGTCATGCTGAGCAAATTTGCAGTCGCTATTTGGTGAAAAGTGGACTAGGGTAGAGGACTGTTTTGGGATAATAGTCATGATTATATATGTAAAGAAAGGAGAAATTATTATAATTTTCCGTACATTGTTAAAAATGTTGCTGAATGTGGCAGTGCATTATCAATCGCACCGTGGGCCCATGGAGAAGGCAGAAATAAATTAAAATATTTCGTTTATATATATTTTTTTTATACTAAGCCCGGCAAATGACTCCATACCACCTGATGTTAAGTGGAAATGAAGTCCAGGCGCGAGGACAACTGGTGCAGCGTAAGAGACGTAGCATCATTGTTGTATTAAGTGTGTACAGACCTCCTTCAGCATCATATGATTATTTCGAAAAAGTTATGGATGAGGCATTACATAAAGTCCGTAATGTAGGTAAAACAATAATTGTTTGCGGGGATTTTAATATTAATTTGTTAGAAAATTCCACGATGTCAACTAAAATTAAAAACCTATTTCTATCATACAACTTGAATAATTTATTTTTGGAGCCGACAAGAATAACTGCCACTTCGGCCACCTGTATTGATAACATATATACAAATGTAAAACCACTGGCTAAGCAAATTATTAATAACCTGGACTCTGATCATTGTGGCCAAATGGTCATCTTTCCACACCAGCGTAAACAAGTGACGAAAAAGAATATCACTGTTGTACCAAAAACTGCAGGTCGGCTGGAACGCTTTAAAAGCAATCTAGATACAAAATTAAATTATTTAGAATACAATGACAACCCTAATGTCTTTTATAATAATTTTTTTAACATTTATTGTTCAGAATTTAATAAAACTTTTATTCCAAAAAAGATCTCAGTTAGTGGTACTGTAACTTTTAATGAATGGGCTACAATTGGTATTCACAGAAGTAGGAAACGCCTTTATGAACTTTATGGTGAACGCAACTATAACACCAGCGATGACTTCAAATTATATGTTAAAAATTATTCAAAGTTATTCAAAAGAGTATGTCGATTAGCCAAGGCAAACTATCTGAGTTCTAAGATTAAGAATAGTAATGACAAAATAAAAATGACATGGAATATTATAAATAGTGAAACAGGAAAGGTCAAAAGTCGTAATAATGAGTACA
This sequence comes from Scoparia ambigualis, assembly GCA_963921215.1. NCBI lineage: Eukaryota > Metazoa > Arthropoda > Insecta > Lepidoptera > Crambidae > Scoparia > Scoparia ambigualis. Next base: position 21,093,149 of record OY992522.1, on the reverse strand, counting down.
ATTTAAATTGTGATAATAAAACCTTTACTTCTGATGCTGATGTTGCTGCAGCATTTGAGAGGTTTTTTACTGACATTCCAGTTTCAACTACAAAAGCCTTGATTTCCTCCCCCACTGTAGCTGAATCTGTTTTGAAGGAGAATGTTAAAGATTGTGAAAATAATTTCAGTTTTCAAAAAATTTGTGTTATAGATATAATAAAAACATTTAACACTCTCAATAAAAAGAAAACTGCTGATCTGTGGGGTAATTCCGTGGACGTCGCTAAATCTGTAATTATGAAAATAGCTCCAGTTTTAGCTTGCATATTTAATGAATGCATTGACTGTGGTGTTTTTCCTGACCTCATGAAATATAGTAAAATAATTCCATTATTTAAATCAGGTAGCACTTCTGACCCCTCTAACTTTAGACCTATTTCTGTGCTACCCACATTTAGTAAAATTTTTGAAAAGTTAATGCTAGATCAAATGCAAATTCATTTTTATAAAAATAAACTTTTACATTGTAAACAATATGGTTTTACTAGGGGTCGCTCTACAACTGACGCCGGTGTTGAGCTTTTAATCCAAATATTTGATACCTGGGAGGAATCACAGGATGCCCTAGGGGTATTTTGTGATTTATCCAAGGCTTTTGATTGTGTTTTACATGAAACTTTGGTCAGGAAGCTTAACCACTATGGAATTAGGGATGCTTCTTTGAGCCTTCTGATCTCATACTTGAGGAACAGGATTCAAAAGGTCGACATTAACGGTAAAAGATCTCCGGGATCAGTGGTTAAAATGGGAGTTCCGCAGGGTTCAATACTTGGTCCATTCTTGTTTTTGGTTTATATTAATGACTTACCTTATTTTGTAAAAGACAGTCATGAGATAGTATTGTTTGCTGATGATACTTCACTTTTATTCAAAGTGAAACGACGACACCCAAATTATGACGATGTGAATAATGCGGTCTCAAAGATTGTTCACTGGTTTAGTGTTAATAACTTGCTATTAAACGAGGGAAAAACCAAATGTGTAAGATTTGTATTGCCTAATGTTAAGCAGGTAATAACTAGTGTACAAATTAAAGATAAGAATGTGAATCCTGTGGACACCACTGTGTTTCTAGGCATCACGTTGGATGCCAAGCTTCAGTGGGGCCCACAAATAGCTAAATTGTCGAATAGACTTAGCTCTGCGGCTTATGCAGTAATGAAGATCCGTCAGTTAACTGACGTTGATACAGCGAGATTAGTTTATTTCAGTTACTTTCATAGTGTAATGTCGTACGCCATTTTACTGTGGGGAAATGCTGCCGACATTCAAACTATCTTTGTGCTGCAGAAGAGGGCTATTCGAGCAATATATAACCTACAGGCTGGTGACTCTCTCAGAGAGAGATTTAAGGATATAAGTATAATGACAGTTGCATCACAATATATTTATGAAAATCTTGTGTATGTTCATAAAAATATTGAAATGTTTTCAAAAAACAGTGATATTCACAAATTAAATACTAGAAGTAAGAACAAATTAGCAGTGCCTTATACTAGGCTCCATAAAATAAATAATTCTTTTAAGGGTCTGTGTGTACGATTATACAACAAAGTACCAAATGATATTCAGAAATTAGATCTTGATAAATTTAAAATCAAAATCAAAGAAAAGCTTTATAAAAAAGCTTATTATAAAGTGTCGGATTATACAGAAGACAAAACAGCTTGGGTCTGAAATGCTCCAAGTACTTACTCCAACAGCTATTTCTAATTGCCTATAATTAATTTATATAGAGCACCATATTTAATTAAACTATTTACATTCAAATTCATATTTTGTATTTTGTGACCTGGTAACGACATATAATATATATATTTTTTGTAAATGTCGTTGCTTCTGTGCGCTGTGGTTTCTTGCGCCCGTTCTTTGCCACAGTTAAAAAATGATGTCCTGAATGGGTGGTAGGTTAAAAAATATTTGGACGTTTCAAAGTACTTATTAATTGAGTTTATTGAATAAATATATTTTGACTATTGACTATTGACTATCAGTCACCCTCAACCCTCACTCTGCCGGCCCACAAAGTGCTTCTTCACGCCTCGTTTGAAGGACCCTATGTCATAGGTAGGAGGGAATACGTGTGCTGGTAGACTATTCCATCTTTTGGAAGTGCGGCAAAGAAACGAGTCACCAAATTTCTTTGTGCGTGATGTAATGTTAGAAACTGTAAATTGGTGACTCCGGAGAGCAGAACGCGTACTCCTATGGAGGAAGGGAGAAGGAGGGATGAGGTCAAAGAGTTCTTCAGAGCATTCGCCATGGTATAAACGGTAAAAGACGCTGAGTGACGCAATATCTCTACGCAATTGCAAAGGCTCGAGAGTTTTAGTGACCTGCGCATTGCCGATAATGCGCACAGCGCGGCACTGCAACCTGTCCAAGGCATCGAGAAGATACTTTGCGGAGCCGTCCCAAAGGTGAGAGCAATACTCCACGCAAGACCGCACCTGTGTCTTGTATAATAGACACAACTGATCAGGCGTGAAGAATCGCCGCACCTTGTTCAGGACACCGAGTTTACGTGAGGCATTTTTAATTACGGTTTCGATGTAATCCTTTTGGTTCAGATCGCAGCGGATATCCATACCGAGTATGTTAATACTGCTCTGCAAGCCTAGAGATGTACCTTGAAGAGAGGAAAGGGGAAGGAATGGCGACTTTTTCGCTGTGAACGCGCACACCTGTGTTTTCTTGGCATTGAACTCCACCAGATTATCGGAGCCCCATTTAGAAATGAGGTCCAACACCCGATCGAGCTCAATGACAATATTTGCTCGCTTCGTTTCGGTGTCTACCCGCCCAGCCGTTGGGTGACCGTTATATCCCCCATGCACTGTGCTATCATCTGCATGGCAATGAATGTTTCCAAGAGGAAGCCTGTCATTGACATGCAGAAGGAACAGCGTGGGGGATAGAACGGAGCCCTGAGGAATACCAGCGTTCACTGACATGAACCGCAAAGCGCATCCATCCGAAAGGACACGGATTCTACGCTCATGCAGGAAGCTAGCAATCCAGGTACAGAATTGAGCGGGCAAACCGTATGCTGGGAGCTTGGAGAGAAGAGCTTTGTGCCAGACCCGATAAAAAGCCTTGGCTATGTCAAGGCTAACTGCCAGTGACTCGCCACGCTTGTCAATAGCCTCACCCCAGAGATGTGTGACGTGCGCTAGAAGATCACCCGTTGACCGTTTTGGCCGAAACCCATATTGACGATCATGAATTAGGGAGTGATCTTCTAGGTATCGAATAAGCTGTTTGTTCAATATTCGTTCTAGGATCTTACACAACACTGAAGTTACGGCTATAGGGCGGTAATTAGACGGATCTGACCGATCTTCTTTTTTAGGGATCGGTTCCACATTAGCTTCTCTCCAAGATTCCGGCACACAACCCGAAGAGAGCGAGAGACGGTACAGACGCGTTAACACAGGGGACAACTCTGCTGCACACATTTTCAGGACTATTGCTGGGATGCCATCAGGACCGTTAGCTTTCCGGACATCGATTGACTCCAGCTCCGCACGGACATCACACTGCCTGATTTTAATATCAGACATTGTGTGGCCACAGTGAGGAATTGAGGGTGGCTGTGCATTACAGTCATCGATCCGGGAGTTAGCCGCAAAGAGTTTGGCCAGGAGATTGACCTTTCCCTGCGGCTTGTGAGCTAAACTTCCGTCAGGGCATCTCAGTGGTGGCAGCGAGGGTTGGCAGAAGTTGGATTGCACGGCTTTGGCCAGACGCCAGTAGCTACGGCTGCCCGTAGGATGCGTCAGGAGTTCTTGGCCTACTCGTGCAACGCGCTGGGCATCCGCTCTAATGTAGGCCCTCTTACACGACTTGGTGGCATTATTATAGGCTGCTTTTAGAGAGCAAGTTTCGGGATCCCCATGAGCTTTACCTCTGATCCAAGCGCGGTATGCCGTCTGTTTGCTCTCAACAGCGCTGGCACGCTCGCGATTGAACCAGCGGTTACGTCTGCCTTTGCTGATGACATAGGAGTGTGGAATATAGTATTCCATTCCTAATACTATCTCATCAGCAACGGCAGTGGCGCTAGCGGTCGGGTCCTTCCCACTATAAATATGTAAATAGTTTTTGCTCGCGCTTTCGTTCGCGTTGACCAAAATTCATCAAAATGCGTGTAGCGGTTTAAGCATGCTTCCAGCATAACCTATAAAAAACAAACAAGCAAGCCAACAAATAAACTCGCTTTCTTATCGCTTATCGCTTAATATTACTTGGATATTATATCAGTGAATTGACAACTTTTATGTTATACTGCTTAGGTACCTAAATAAGTAATACTAGTCTCTACTAGTATTACTTATTTAGGTACCTAAGTAAAGTCATCATTTTTATTGCATATTTACAAGCATAGCAGTGTCGTGCGTATCTGTACTAGATGCTTTATATTCGCGAGCCCTACTCAGTATTTATCACTGGCAACTTTTAAGGTAAGCATATTTACCCTACCTACTTCTGTCGAGTTTACTGACAATATTTTATTTATAAAATATTCTCAAGTTTTACAGCCAACGGTTTTATTTGACTAGCAGACAGTGTTATTGTGAAAAGTTTTGATTTATGATGAAAATATTAATAATAACCTTAGATTAAAACAATAACACTTATCATATATAACTCTATAAGTGTATGCTATGCCAATCAATAATTATGATGTGGTTTGTTTATGTTAATAGATTTACTCTAAATATTTAAACAAGTTATAATAACACTTTTATCGAATGCTTTTAACAATAATCATGATAGAACTTTAGGAATTAGCTAAACATTATGGGCCTTACTTATAAACACTATTTAATTATTTTAAAAATAAATTAACTTAACATTATTTTTCACACCTCTTGCTCAAAACGACCGTCATTGTAGCGCTCTAGAGCGAGGATAAAATAGCTTTTCTTGCCCTAAGGAAAAAGTATTTTTTTTTAAATTTTTATCTGTCACATGACAATGAGCCTACGAAAACAAAAAAGTTTTTAGTCTTATGTAGAATAATCATGAATAAAGACTCTACTTATTACTGTTTACTAAATCAACAACTTTTTTGAGATAGTTATTATTAAAGTCTATGGTAAAATTAGTAATCATTTGAATCTATTGACAACACAGACCACGCCCACGGTTGGTAGTATTAATTTGATGAGCCCATCGTCGCTCTATGCTGTTGGATATATGATAAGCCTTTAGTCCGTTAGTCGCCTTTTACAGCACCCAAGGGAAGAAAGGGGTTGCAAGTGAGCCCATCGCCGCTCTAAGTTGTTGGATGTATGTGCAGTCTTTAGTCCGTTAGTCGCCTTTTACGACACCGAAGGGAAGAGAGAAGTTGGTAGTATTATTTTAATGAGCCCATCGCCGCTCTATGCTTTATAATTATAAGTAAGGCCATAAGTATTTATTTCGTATGAATATATATAATAGAAATAATGCTTTCCTTTGCGTAAAGGCAGCGTTAAAGGTTTTAAGAGAGGATTTTTTAAGAGAAAAGTTACTGGTAAGTGTGCCTTCCTTTACAGCTTCGTTCTGGCTAATGGCCACTGCTTTCAATTCCTTATTCGAGTCCCTAAATTAAGTAGTAACCTCTCAGTCCTGAAATCGAAATGTCTAAAAATTTTGACAGCAGGTGCGATTTGGCGGGAATTTCAATTTGCGGAAGTGGAAAAAAAATAAAAAAAAATCGAACGCAGTTCATGTTAAATTTTACATTCACGATGCATGAAATGTAAGTACATACCACAGAACCGAAATAAGCGACCTTGTTCATACAAAAGTAGTCTCTAAAACTATCACGACACGGTACAAAGTCAAGTGAAGAGCGCGGCCAATGCGGCAATATAATATGGCCGCTTGGGGTCTCACGGTATAGCGAGTTTTTTAGTTGCGACCATATTTGGTCGCTTGGGGGCTAAGAGGCTAATTAGTATTCTCAATTTTGGAAAAGATATTTAGAAGTATTATAGCTAACAGGTTACACCAGACAGCACCAATTCTAAATATTACCACAAAATATTTAAAACACCCATCGCCATCATCATCATCAGCCTATAAACGACCCACAGTTAGGCATAGGCCTCCCCACATGGACAGCACATGATGAGTTTGGGCCTTAACATGACCCACCACACTGGCCTAATGCAGGTGGGTGGGTGACAGATAAACAAAACACTGTGACAGATAAACAAAACAAAAATTTCCCTAGCACACAATATCGGCAAAGGTGTTCAGTAAAAACCCATCTATATGCCAGTACTCAAACGCACAATCGTCGAGTAAACAATAAACAGTAACAGAATGTAAACAACCGCACTTCACTTACATACAGGATACCGTAACATGAACGTTACACGGAGCCACGAAAAGCCCATCAAAATAACGAGGCCGATAAAAACGATGGGAAAGAAAGCAAATGGCCCCGACGAATTTCCAAAGATCGCGCAATAACGGCTCATACGTCTCGCTCTAGTGTAAGGGTAGGTATATAGACGTCTTCCTCTAACGTCAGCTCGCAGCTTTATAGCCGAACTGATAATATTTGGACCGCCAGATATTATGAGTGTTAAATATTTTATGATGTCCAGTCAATGTAGAGTTTGCTCCAAAAAATGATACTACAACATTTTTTTGTCTGTAACAAGGAGCCATTCTTCGAAATAGGTTATACAGAATGATTATAGAGTGAAATACAGTCTTTACAAAGCTAGAAGTTTTTCAACTTCCTTATTTTGTCACAAAAAAGTCGAACAAAACGTTAATAAAAACAATAAACAAATGAAAAACATATTAGGTAGGTACAACGTACATCTAATCTCCGTACATAATTACAAGTCAGTTTTTTGTCACGTTGTCTCTTACAAACTGTCTTGGCGTACTGTCATTAATCTTAGGAGGCTGGCAGCGCAGCAAACGACCTCCCGTTAAGACCCTCCACGGGCAGGGTGCTCGGTAATATGCTCCTAAAGCCAGATCTCTCAATAACTAAACACCAAAATCAGGCAAGCCAAACCGAACCTTCGCCTAATTGTTATTAGTCTCATTAACGCGCGCACTACTCCCCTAAACTTCTAACCTTTCGTTGCGCAGTAAATAGAAAATAAGAAAATAAAAGAATCCCAGCGAAAAAAAAGGTACGTAAGATGTATTTTTTCGCAGAGAAGCGTGTCGGTAGCATTGTTAAATATATCGTCCAATCAGTATCTCGGGGAACGAGAAGGAATTAGCGTCCCGAACGAAGCGACGAGACTGGATCTACCCTTTTATGCGGCGTAATAAAAAAAGTCTTATTTGAATTTGGAAGACGAATTAAAAAAGAAAATGAATTCTGCACTAATTTAAAACAAAGAGGTTTGTTGACGATTTTAGGGGATCAGGCCGGCTTAATTAATGCATTAGGATAGAGTAAGTCTCGTCGTGATAAGTCCGACCCGAGATGTCTTGCTTTAGTTTGAAATGTAGTACCCAGTGAATAAAATATTTTCTTTTTTTTAGCAATCATGAAAAATGGGTTGGATGTTGGAATCGAGTTTTGTCATATAATACAAAGATTCAAAAGAAAACCTTTTGAACATCTTACTTTAATAAATATACAGCCTGAAAGCGGAATCAAACCGTTAAGACTTTAAAAGATCGGCATGGAAACCAGCGTAGTGCAATTAAAAAGCAGTCGCCCGGACTAAAAAAGGTCGTATACGTTTTATCAATCAAACTATTAATTTTATCAAATAAACTATTCGTTTTTAAAAATAGAAAAATGGGTTGGATGTTGGAATCGACTTTCGTCATATAATACAAAGATTAAAAAGAAAACATTTTGAACATCTTACTTTAGTAAATATACAGCCTGAAAGCGGAATCAAACCGTTAAGACTTTAAAAGATCGGCATGGAAACCAGCGTAGTGCAATTAAAAAAGCAGTCGCCCAGATTAAAAAAGGTCGTATTCTTTTTATCAATCAAACTATTAATTTTATCATATAAACTGTTCGTTTTTAAAAATACTTTCTTGAAAACATATGTATTTAATTGAGTACGTAAAACCATTCGAATAATAATTATAAACTATATTACGTCAGAATTCCATTTTCATTCGGTATTCGTAAGTTTACAATAGCACGATAGATCGTAGTACGTTTTTAAACGTCTAATAAGACAGTTGAGTACATTAAGGCTATTTTACACGTCCGAAAAAACTAATCAGAGATAAGACGACCTCTCCCCACATTGATCCTTGCCATCGGAAAGGTTACAAGGGCACTTCGTCTTCATTCGGGAATACCTTTAAGGAACGTTTCACTTGTAATGAAAGCTAATTCTTTCATTAACTCTCCGTGACAACGGGAAAAATTGTAATCCAAACGAGAACGAATGTGGAGAGGCAACTCTAGTACAAGAGTATGTATTTGGAGCTGATACTTCGACTATTGCTTTAAAATTATTTTTATTTAGTTGTTGCAGTTGCATACTAGTATCTTAACATAAGATGACATCATAGTGTTATAATAATGATGTCGTTGAGCGCTAATGTCAGCTCTAGTTTCGTAATAAAACTGCGCTATATCTTCTACGGATATACTATGTAGGTAAGGCTTACATCTAAAATGTGGCGAACTGTGTTGAACTCTCGTTAAAGCTAAGCTACTTTTTCTATTCTAACTTCAGATGGCAGTCCCCAGATGGGTGACCAAAATTAATAAATCTCGAGATCCTTTTATTTCGGAAGCCACGTATAGTTTGTAGTAGGAAATCACGTATTAACCGCACCGTCCTATGGTCTAGCGTGAAAATCACGGTTTCAGACTCAAAGGTTCCGTGTGTGATTCCAACTAGGGTAGCTATCAACTAGATTTTATTGGTTCTTATTAACAAGCCCTTGCTTATACATTTTGATAGCTACTACAGAAAGAAGAAATACTTGATTAAAGTGCGCTTATAACGTCATCTTAGTTTGCCACGAGGTGAGATTAATACTAAGAACTTCATCGTTGTAAACAGAAAATATAACATAACAATATATAACAATATACCTACACAAAGCAAAACGAATCTTATCTTCCAAAATAAAACTATTAATTTTTTTGTCCGTAACTAAACGTCAATCTTGTAACAGAACTGCAATAATTTCAATCCATCCAATATTATGGATTGAAATCGGATCTGGCAAGCCGTTAATGGGTGGCTCAATGCAATTTTAGCTACCCCACTTTGAGTGTAACTGAATTTATTTCTTGCGCCCTGTAGATAGTATCTTGTTCTATTACAAGGAAATACAGCGGTACAACCACGGTACAACCCTGGGTAGATACGTTGTTTTACGCTAATTACAATATACGAGGGAAACATGGTAACTTGATAAAAAAGAACAGTCTCGTATTGACTTAAAACCTATAAGAAAATGAAGGTTTTTCGCAATTACATACGACCTTTCACAATCCGAATGGTTTTTAATTTATTTAGGGAATTAGATTAATGCTTTTATATCAAAACGATAATTTTAAAAAGTTATCTTTTTAGTAAGATAAAATATATACATATCAAAATATATCTTTTTTTAAATATGAACTAGAAGTAGGTAATACAATATTTTTTCTTAACCCTAACTTGTCCCACTTCTGTGCAAAGGCCCCTCCAAGTTTATCAATGCTTATTTTTACCGAGCTACTAATACAAAATTTGATTATTTATTACAAACACTTTCTAGTTAAGTTTTTGATTTACAGCACCTCCATTTTGTCTAAACTCTTAGTTGAAAATCAGAATAGCACAAGAGGTTTGCTACATTTTCATTCATCTTATCGTTGCACTACACCCTACGACTTGGAACTACCAATATACAGTGAAAATTGGATTTACACTGACAATTGGAGAAGGCGCTACCATCAAAGGCGACCCCAGCGAAATATTTACCGAAATACATTTTAAAAGCTCCCCGGTCTACTAGACTCATGACATCAAACATAGTAACAGCAAATTCCGGGTACAACTATTTTTACATGCGCTGTCTCCATAACCAATAAAATTGTTTTGATAAATGTATATTGATTGTTTTATAAGGGACAAACTGACTTTTATTTTATTTTATTTGTTGATTAGGACAACCAACAAGACAAACACTGATACAAGCAAAAATTTTAGAAATAAACATAAGCTTAAAGCTAAGCATCATACTCGCGGGTTGCCACGGCATGTAATACACACACACTTTAGTGTTATTTTTAGATATTATCATTAAAATAACTAGATTTCCAAAAATATTTACGCACATCTTGAAATTTGGGTTAAAAGAAATACCAAAGACAAAGTTATCAAAAGAAATGAAAAGCTTAGTTGAAATCAACTCCATCGACTTCAGTCTTAGAGCATTCAATGCTCTAAGACTTCAGTACATTGTAACAATTACCGGAAGAAAATTCTACAAAAAGGAACTTTTGTACAAACAAAGATAATTCATGTTTAAAAAATACAAAACCGCGTAAAGCATCGTTCGCGACGACAACAATAACGCCTAATAGCGTCATACTGTTCTAAAGTTACGTGTATAATATAGCTTTCCAATAGGAATAGGCCAACTCTATTTTAGTGGAATTTGATAGTGACAGACTGGTGTTTTAGTGGGTCACTTTGTCATTTTTCCTAATGGCTTTTAAACGTGTTTTAGTGGGATTTTTTTGCAGAATCATTAGTGGATCATGGAAGGAATTCATTGTATTTTGTTTTTCTGGTAATAGTTAAATATTGACTATTATTTGTTTTAGGGGATTTTAAAAGTAGACTCAAGTAGACTTTAAAAGAAGTCATCGTTACTTCAATATTATTTTAGGACGTCAAACTTCATGTTTCATCTACATGTAATGTATGGACAACACCTTACACAGAAGCGTTTTAGCCAAACGCTCTTGAAACCAAAATGCTTTCACAGTTTACGAATTCAAAACAATCGCAAAGCTATCTTGTGAGCCGCATATGCATACAAGCTAGTGCTCTGCTCGAGACTACACGACATCAGCGCTTAAACGGCCATTAATTATTAACACAGCGCAGCGCCTTCCTTTGCTCTTTGACGGAGCACAACAATGTGGCTGGCTCTAGTGATTGCCTGCTTTGTAAATTGCATTATCTGAAGTCTGCTGTTTACTCGATGATATTAGTGCATTTGCAAGTTGTTTTTTTAAGTTAAATTAAGTCAAGTTAAAGTTACATATTATTTTACAATCGACGTAAGTGTATGATGATCTCTGGTTTTGCAATCGTCCATAAGCTACGATAACCGAGTACTGTCACGTAGTAGCTACTTTAGTGACATGAAAATAGTGCTACGGTGACCTATTAATAATAATATAAACTTATAGCTACAATAGCTCTAATTATGAACATGTATCTGACAACGCATCGTCAAAACGAAACATGATTTACTAAAATCTCAATTCTTGTAACACACTGTCATCAAGGTAATGGATATGAAATTTCCCTCTACCATGCAATTAGACGAAACGTAAAATTGTTGAGGATTGATGTCATCAATCAAATAAAAAGATGATTACATCCAAATCTAGATAGCTAATTGAAAGGGCCACTCGTTTTAATTGAATTAGAGTGATGTTTTGTTTTTTCTTTGTTTGTTCATTCTTCATTCATTTTCTGGGAAGATTTAAATACTTTACTTAATTACTTTGTAAAAGAAATGTTGATGAAGATCTTTAAATTAACACGACGCCGACGTGGTTATATATTAACATAAATGGCAAAATAAATAAAATCAGATACCATTATTGTATTACAATCTTTCAGTTCAACAATTACCTTATTCTTTCAGTATCCCACAAAAAAAATATAGATCTCTATAATAATAAACAAGATATCAGATAAAAATGATAGCTGATAGCTGAGTAACAATATGTTTGCTATCTGACCCCTGGCGCACGCGATGTCAACATAAAAGTAACAATTAATGTTGGTTTATTTAACTACTAACTAGGCGTGTTTGTCTTCAAAGGAGATGTCATGCATGAATGCTCATTCAAACTTAATGATAGCTTTACTTCACTATATTTAACGACCCGTTTTAACGAACCACTGAAAACTATAAAAGAAGCTAATGAAAATCTTTTAAATAAACCGACCCCAAATTCCAGTGAAAGTAAATTCTATCATAAGACGAGCCTATATTTAAGCTTCGCCAATATGGCAGCATTACAGTTGAAATTCCCCACGAATGGAAGCAAAGAGGGGATGATAAAACTCCGTCACTAATTAAATGAGCCTGAGACGTCCTATTCTTAATAGATTTGTCGCTAATTTGGTGTAATTTCATCGAGCCCAACGTCGAATCAAAATTTCATCAGATATATTTTTAGAATTAGACAATTCAAGCAAGTTTAGATTTATGAATTGGTAATTATAACTAAAAATAAAAAAAACTGTGGATTCTACCTACCCCTACAGGAAACGAGCGTGATGTATATGTAATTATATAGAGACTACACGTAAGCTGTCTTTTTTAAGTCTAAACATTTTCAAAAAGGTTACAAAAAATATACCGAATAAATTCGACATAAAACACAGGTTAAAATGGGATAAAGTGTTAAAATCGCTCCATAGATTAGATCCAACATCGGGATCGGGCTAGTTGCAATTCATCATTATTATTCCAGACAATTTATCAAGCGGTTGGTTCGCTCCGACCGGATCGCACATTCTAACGAGATGGTGAATTTTCACCGAATAATTTGAAAGCCGACGAATCACGTATTGGAATCGGGAATGAGCTCGAAATTGAGATAGAAGAGTCGAACATGGGACACGATAAAAGCGGAGGAAAAGATTTCTGTGGGAAGATAATGGATATAATAATAATTAATGATGGCCGACGAAAGATAGTCTACATTATTTCCAGACGAGACATGTAAGGTAATTTGAATAGCTATTTCGTTTCAGACTCTTTTAACAGTCTTATTCAGATATTTTTAGATCTTCAAATTTATAATCCTTTAATTAGACGATTGAAACAGAACCACTTTTTTATATTTAACACAATACAATAAATAAAATATTATTTTTAATATTTTATTTGACGATGGTTAAGAAGAAGGAAAACATTTATTAACCTGCACAACACAATTTTTATTACAAAATAATAATAATAACACAAAAAAGAAAGATTTTGCAAATTGACATGAAATATGCAATGTAATCTGATGCATACATAGACGCAGGGTCACGTCAACTACCAGGGCTCATTACTGCGACTTTATCATGTTTCAATTTACGATGTCACCATGACTTATTGAGTAGAAAAAAATCAGGGGCATTTGCTCAATGCTTTGATATAAATCGTAAATGCGATGTCTCATTACAGAGGTGATTTATCTAGGCTTCTATAGGGATTGCGTTGCGAATGCCAACTCTGAAAATACATAACAAAATTTTCATACTAATAATATACAGGATAAAATTCATAAGCGCCTAATATCATAGGAATTTTAAGCTGAAAGGAGGTATTAGATAAGTCGGCGAGCAAGAAAATGCTTGGTCGGAGGGAATAAGAAAATGGTCCTAGTTGTTAAGTCTTGCACAGTTTCTGCCGCTATCTCGTGGATAAGAAGCCTAATCACCAGTCGTCGTGTCTGTATCGGGACCGGCGAAACGCGCGAGTGTCCCCCAGGGTATACTTTTGGGACCGGTTTTCTTTTTTGGTTTACATTACCCTGTAAGTGTGCCGAATTCTTTTGTCGCGCCCCTTTTACTGTACAGATTTTAGTGGTTTGTTTTGCATTGTCTCAATTAATCAGTTTGACAATAAATTCATAAAATACACTTGAGAAAAAATACACAAGTATCAGGTGTAAATTGAACATAATTATTTTTATACTCAAACTGAAGAAAGTGCAAAGCTATTAATAAAGAGACTTATGAAGTTATCGCAACTTTCACAGGCATGCCGTTCCGGGGTCGCGCACCAACAAACTTTTTGTTGCAAACTATTTGGAACATGAATTTACAGCTTTGAATTAACACTGTTGATTTACTTTAGCGTTTGTTTTCTCTAGCGTATTTTCTTATTTGACAGGGGAACCAAACTGGTAAGGATTATTACAAGTAGGTTAATTAGAACACACAAACAATTAGTCATTATAAAAAAAATAGTATTATTTCCACATTTTCATTATACTTATAGAGTTAAATTCTCATTATTCATGACTATTTTAAATGCACTAACACAAACTTGTACCGCGAAAGTGTAACTACAAGTGTAACATTGTATAGAATAGTATTGATACATTATTCCGCTTCCAAAGCCAAACGTAAAAATATGAGAAAAAACGAACCCGACAGGTAATAGAGATATCATCCACTTGGAAAGGAATTTATTTGGGTAAAGAGGCGCGCGCCGCAGCGCCGTGTCTAATGAGATAATATAATAGCCGCGATTCCGCCCCGACGCCGTTCGCAGCGCGGGAATTACCGGAAAACTGCACAGGAGCACGCTTTCAGAAAACTCGGAGGAATAATCCTTACACTTTGAATTAGAATTTCTGAAATTGATTTTTCATTTGAATTTAGGTTGGAAGGGCTGCGAAGAGATACCTGTTCTAACACAATTATGTATGTAGCAATGTAACGAGTCCCTAATGCAACGTGACAGAGGAATATAATATGTAAAAAAATAGTTTCTTTTATCAGTTCCGTTAAGCAAGCGCCTCGGTGGACGAGTCAATAGCGTTTAGCCCTATAACCTGAGTCCAAATTTCCAGTTCGGACAAAATGTGTTTCGGATTTTTCAAGGTTTGTGATTACCAACCTCTGTTGCTTCGATCATACAACTCGGCAAGTACGTGATATTAACCATTAATTTTGCGATGACTTGATTTAAATAGGGCTAAGCATTGGGATTGCATATTTTATATACTACGGAAAGGTGAATGTATTTCTTGCATGTAGAAAAACTATGCACAATTTCGAAAGGGCTTGTTTAAAAAATGGGGATTCACATTTTTCTCACATGTGACATTATTAACGTCTCCATTTAACATGAGGGTCGTATCGAATTGAGTTTGTCGCACCCATACTAGGGTGTCAAAGTCCCATTGTAATATAGATTTTGGCCATATGTCTAATGAAAGTATACACTTTTTTATTAAGATCGAACTTCTCTCAATATAAAGAATCGATTATTTTCAAATGTTATAATTAGATACTAAAATAATTGTAAGTTATATTATTTAGATACTTTATGGAGAAAAAATGTAAGTTGAAAATAATACGAACGTAATGATTAATGTTTTATATTTTAGCTTTTTAGTAACGCTTAGTAAAATTTTAAACACTGTAAAAAGACGACAACCTCAGGCGGGAATCGAACCACGCACCTTCCGCATTCCGGGCGGCTGCCTTAACCACTTGGCTACCGAGGTCTGGCTTTCAACCGTCGAAATTTGTCAGTGCTTGATGCTCATGTTTTTAGTCATGGTCACGAACGTAATGGATAAGTAATAAAAAGGTTTCTTCAATTTTTTTCTTTAAATTGCTAAACCAGTTATCTTAGTCCTCCAGCTTAACGTAGGTATGTATGTTTAAGCTCGTAGACTCAGCAGCGATTTACCCCATGTCACGTAGCAGTCATAAATTAAATTGCAGACGGAATACCACGTATGAATATTCGTATGAAGATTCTGTTGCTTCGATCATACAATTGATCACGGTAAAACTTTTTTAAAAGAATATCTTGACTATATCGTCAGTTAAAAGCTAGTTCATGGGACAAACAATGGCCGTCCATGGGCTGATGATGATTGTATAAGCTATGGTCACCCACGTCACTTTCAATATGGCACATTTTGTCATGTCTGCTTACACTCGTAGTCGATAAACTTAACTTTCAGCTTTAATCTAGAAAGATTTTTCTCACGCTTTAACCACTTAAGGACTTAAATCGTCATCAACCCTTTAAACGAGTAGGCATTCACTAATGCTTAATCCTTTAACCGTTATTCCAGTCACAGTATGTTATTCAAATGCCAATTGCACCCCAACTGGATCGCTTTAAACTCTAGTACAAAACATCTTAATCATCACGGTCCATAAAATTCTTAAGTGATTGCGTGGGGGACCGTTTGCGTGGGCACGGATTGATTTTGAAAGTCCATCTAGTAAAGTACCTGCTTCATATACTATTAGAGACAATTTCTGTGGGGTGGCTCTGCTGCTGTACTGTTCTTTTAGACGTAATTTTTCGTTTGATATTAAAACCAATTTTTTTTTATAAATATTTTGCAGTAACATTGCTTTCAGAAATGTTCAAATCAGTTTATAGAAACGCCTGTTGAAGTAACAACGAACGTTAAGCGAAGCTTTTAATTTTAGTAATAGACGTAATGAAAGGTTTTCGTCAGTATTTCATTTGTATATAGGTATTTTGTCTCTAACTAATAATGTTGAGTTACGACATTAAAGAGTTACTACTACTACTTACTAACTTATAAGTTAAACTAATCTTCGTAAAAACAATCTTTTCACACTTCAAATTTTTTTGTCACAAATGAAAAACAAAACAGCAAGATTTTAAAAAGGGAACACGTATCATAACTAAATTCGAAAAAATTGTACAGCCGAACACAGCATCGCATAAGTTAATAGTAGCCGGCCGCGCGGGCGGGCAGAGATAATGAAATTGTGTACAGGAGCGCAACGAGCCGCGAGCGTGTCTCGGGCAAAAATCCACTTAACAAATTGCTGCTGATTCGAAGGGTTCTGGATTGTTGGCTGCTTTTACCGTTACGTCAATTATTTCATGTTATCGATACTCGAACGCTTTTTCATGCTATTACGTCATGTCGTCGATGAATAGAATGTAGGTGAGCTTGCTTTGAAACTGTTAGGTAAATCCAGGTTTTTTGGCGGATATTGCCGAAAATTATTTAGTTTTCAATTTAATATGTTGAAAGGTATTCTAATAATCTAGACTAACTAGTTTAATTTTTAAAATTTACCATAATATATAATTAAATATGTTATGCCCAGTTTGGTTATCAAAATACATTCATATATCCATTCATTAATTCAATATCAGTTTGTTGTATGTAAAATAAAATAATAAAAACATTCATCTAATTTTTACGCAAATGACAAAAAGCATAATTACCTAGCATAGCTACCTACCTATTTCAAAGATTACTAGCACAAAATAATTGAGCAATCAAAAAAAAATATCCGCTCAGTCCGTGGAAAGCGACAAAGTGAAATAAAAAAAGATAAAAGACAAAAAAACAAATTGGGAAAAACATGACGGTAATGAATTCGGCGCTGGGCGTTTCGCACGCAATTGCACAATTTCAATTATCGCATTAGTTGGCGAGTGCGCGGGGCGCGGCCGCCGCCGCCGCTGATGGATTGTTGTCGCATTCGCTTGTGACTTTTGCTAGTGATAGTACTAGTAGTCTTTTGTTATTTTTTAATATTCTTAATAGACATGACCTTGGTCATGTTAGTACGCTAAGTTAATGAGTTTGTCATAAATGTATAGTGTTTATAAATGTTCGATACTTATGAAGGTAAACGAGAAGCATTGAACTTGCAAGTTAGTTACATTGAAATAAAATAACGCTGATAGAAGCAATTGTCTTAGATTTCAACCTACGACCTTTTAGTAATTAGGACTTGCTATATCAACGATGTAACGTAGCAAATAAATCCACGGGTGGGATTTGAAAACGCACATTACAGCAAGCCGGTGCGTCTAATAAAAATCATGAAATCACAACGCTTAGGAACCATAAAATACAAGAGCAACAATTGTATATGCAACGACAAATTACCGATACCACAATTTCACACATAGCCGTTCCCCAAAGAGAACAAAGCGCTTTAATCCACATCAAACGATGAAAAATCACAAGTTTATTTGGCGGCTACGGAATTTGTACGATCAACTTCATGCCCCGGCAATGCGAAGGAGAGTTTCCATACAGAGGCCGTCGTTCGGTTTTTTGTTTCCAAGGTAGAAAAAAATGAATCGCCGGAATTACAAAACCGACATACGACTCGTTAGGGTTAGTACAAGGTTTGGTAATATTTATGTAAGAAACATTTTTGTAAGCATTCCAAGTTTTAGTTTAACTAATTAATATTAAAATTTAAAGCATTTTAGTTTTTTTACAAGAGTGACAATTTACGAAAAAAACTACATAGTAATAGGTAGATATTATGAAGAGACGGCAAACTTATAAAAGGTTATAAGAAAAAGTGACAAAAGATACAACTTCTAAAAAAACTATCACCTGCTTCAAAAACTCAGTGCTCTTCCTGTATCAAGTGTAACATTGATCACATCTATGGATTCTTAGGTACCCTCTAAAATGGATATATCTAACGTTGTGGACGCTTCTAATGCGACTAACTCCAGAAAACCCTATAACCCTATAACGTACACCACGTTCGGTTACACGTAGAAAACAATTTGTGAGGACAATAGCTGACGGTAACGTTTTACTGATTCTTAAATATCCCGTACTACTGCATACGTAGATACTGATAACGTCGATTCCAACCAGCGAAAGCGTCCTACAAATTGTCAACCCTAAATTGCAAATATCGAACGACGTACCGAACGAGAGACGCCTATCTCTATTGAATTCCCGAAAAAGGACGCGAAATAAAAGCACCACCGGCACCGCTCTGGTCCCCTCTACCCCTCGCACCTATCAATAGTGCCGTGTTCTATTGAAATTTCGATATTTGTCAGCCTGATTAGCCCATGCTCCTCCCGATAGGAGTTATTAGAATGCGTGAATGTAACTGCGGGAGGTCGGATCGAGTTTTTTGGGCTCCTTTGTTTTATTTCCTTTTTAATTGGTCACGCCGAACGAAGTGCTGTCGAACTTTTTGGTGGCGCAATTTTGACACCAGTCTTGTGGTGAAGTCTTTTATTGTAATTACGTTTCTACGTTTGACAACTCCCAACATTAGCAAAAACTAATCAGTGGCAATCATCTTTAAGGTAGGTACTATGATAGGGATGTCATCTTTATCATTATATTGTTACTTTCTGTCATGTCTCTTCTTACTGATGACGTGCTAGATTGACTGATTGCTAGATTGATCGACTGCTAGATTAACTCATAAATTCACAAAGGTTGAATCGTTAACCAAGTTGATTTATTTTCTAACTATAATTTTCAATAAAAAGTGTACTATATACATTATTCGTAAAGAAATTATAACTGTCACAAATAATATCTCCATAAAATTTCTGTCTGTTTTATTAACACATTAAGTTTTATCGAAATTTACTAGACATGCGTTAAAACAATTTGACATGTGGTTAACTTAAAAAAATTGTACAAAATAGTCCGGTTCTTATTTCGACAACCTTCAACGGAAATAATATACGGATACGAAGCATAAATAACAAAAACGAGCGCAGAATCGAGACGGCGCGGCGCTCGCATAAGTGCATTGCGGCGATTCATCAGGCCACAATGACGGCAATCTCTAAACTTCCTCGGAAAATGCATTCGCATGCCCAAACTTTTCTGAATGTTGTGTAGGTACCCCATTTGTATTTTTGTTGCGACCTCCGTGACAGATATCATGGCGATTTACTTTTTTGTATTCGGACGATAGATATTTTTCTGTTAATTTAAAATGTTTGTGGACAGATCATTTATGATGGATTTTGTTATACGAACTTATGGCGCGATAGATGAAAGGGTATCGTAGCCCATAGACATTGCGATAGCACACACCAGCAAATCAGAAAATCGCGAGTTAATTTCTGAATTCGGTGGTAGGTATTTTTGTGTTGACTTCATTTTTTTGTTGAGTTAGTGAACGAGGTAAACCTGATAAAGAGGCAACCTCAACCATTGCAACACCAGCAAGTGTATCACACGAGCGTTGCTTTTACTTTGCTGATCCTGAGAATAATCTCAACACCTAATAAGAGCTAAGCAGCCGTAAGGTAAAACCAGATAAAATAGAGATTCAATTGTTATTAACCTCTGGGAGTCTTCCTGACAGACAATAGGCTATTGCAGCATATAAAAAAATGTGGGTACTAATGTATCTACACTATCGCAACTATAGCCGCTGCGTAAACGAGCTAGTACACTGAAGATTTAATATGAGGGGTACAATTTTTTAAAATTTAATTCTATACTATGTTATAGTACTTACCGGTCAATGATGACAGGATCTGATGGAGTTTCGTTTCGATTACCACAGCTCTTCTTATCACAACACCGACTGCAACAAAAAAAATATAAGTTACTAATTCGTGTTATGGCAAACATAGTATACAGTATAAGGGAGTAAATTCCTGTTTTTGGGGAAAAATATCCTACTAATATTATAAACGCGAAAGTTTGTAAGTAAGGATGGATGTTTGTTACTCTTTCACGTAAAAACTACTGAATGGATTTAAATGAAATTCGGCAAACAGATAGTTTATAACCTGGATTAACACAAAGGATACTTTTTATCCCGATATTCTTACGGGAACGGGAACCACGCGGGTGAAACCGCGAGCGGCCGCTAGTAAAGTAATAACGCAGACATCCAGATAAACAAGTGAACCGTGTCGAGACAGTCTCAGATGATGACGCGACGTTTGTTAGACATAAAAAATACATAACTGACATCATAGCACACTAGCATAGGTACATTAAAAAACGCAATCGTCCGTCACTAAAAGTATGAATTTTAAAATGTGTTTTTTTTGTCAGAAAAACCACCGCTGCCTTGTCTAAATATAACAACAGCCAGTTGTTAATAAGAATTTAACTAGCGAAACGGACTTAAAATAAGATGTACCACCAACTAAACCAAGAACACAATAAATAACCTTCGTTGAGAATCGAACCCTGTACAGTCCGGGCCAAATCGGTGACTAAATCACTTGACCACAAATCAAGTAATTAGTTACTGATAAGCGTTAATTGCAAAGTACTATTGTACAATAGCTAACGACGACGCATCAGATGCAAAAAGAAATAATATTAAGTTGTCGTTAAGTCATCCTAAGTATGTTGTACAAATTCGAATGTCCCTTTGAAAGATACACCTTACAGATAAAATGGTACTTAAAAGGATATCGTGAGGGGAAAATCAATATATTCCCAATTTTCCCAGTAAAAGAAGGGTCTCGGTAAGAGCGCCTCTCATACTTGTATGATTTATAGTGCTATAACTGTGTATTAGTGCAAATGTGTATGGCACATACAAAATTGTGTTCGGACTTAGTGATGCTGGTCACAATTCGTTTGGGGTATAAAATGTTTCATGAACAATCTCAGACGTTGGCTTTTGAGGTTTTTTTTATATCTTACTAGCGGCCCGCCCGCGCTTTCGTTGGGTCACTATCAGAATACCCACGTTGTAAAATGACAATATCACCTAAACGTATTAATATTAAAACGCCATTGTTAGTAAATAGACATGAACGCTCAACGCCTTAGTAGCAAAACGTCTAGATTTTCAAATGTCGTAACTCAAAATACTCTAGTAGTAAATCGTCTTTATAAAAGGCCATAGTTACTAAATAGACATGGGCGTTGAATGATAAAGTAGCAAAACGTCTTGATATTTGAATGCCATAGTCACTATAACACCGTCATACGTCTGCCATTTTTTTTTATTAAAGAAGGAGGTAAACGAGCAGGCGGGTCACCTGATGGAGAGTAATCACCGCCGCCCATGGACACCCGCAAAACCAGAGGAATCGCAGACGCGTTGCCGTCCTTTAAGGAAGGAATAGGAATTGTGAGAGGGGCGGGGGGGGGGGGGGGATGATGGGCCTCCGGAACCCTCACTGGCCGGACGAAACACAACAGCACCAAGTGCCATTATTTCACGCCGGATATTCGGAAGAAATTATAAACAAAAACCATCCTCAGTTATCACTCTTTCTATTAGTGAAAACCGCATAAAATCCATTGCGTGGTTTAGAAGAAAAAGAAGCCACATACACAGAAAAACGGTGACTTTACATCTGTAATATGTAATGATTTTTTTACTGAGCAAACTGAGAAAGTTCCGAAGCCCATGGACGCACGTAATACCACGCGATGGAGATTCTAAACATTCAGTTCCTATGCCTCTATGCCCCGTCCTTTCAAATGTTGTAATAACATTTTTTATAAGAACTAATAAGATTTCTTTACTATCGGAAAAAGTTAAGGCTATTTATTACCCTGGGCATGATCGGTACCGGTGACCGATATTTTTTTCTCGATTTTCTTTCGTACTAATGAAAGCAGGTTCGTATCAGTTATAAAAGCTTCCTGTAGTTTAAATAATTCATTGGCAAACCACCAACCCGCATTGGGCCAGCGTAGTGGGTATGGCCCAATTTCCACTTGGACACTTACTAATCCTACTAATGCTAGTAACCATAAAAATATTTTTGTAAATGTCTTTCAGTCTAAGTTTATGTCTATAAACTGACCAGGACATTTGTCCCACTGCTGGGCTTAGCAGGTTACCTTCCCATATGAACAGTATCAAATGAGGAGAAGGAGTAATAAGTTATAGCATACTGTATACCAAATACAGAAGCAATATCCCATTACACATATACAAGCGAGATCATACCAAACAACACCGAAGCCTCGCCATAAAATTTCCAACGGAATAAAAAACTGCAGTATATCCGCTTTGTCTACACTATCCCGCGGTGTACATTGCGCCCTACCGGGCCTCCTTGACGCAAAGGGCAAAGACATTGAAAGGACAGACTCCCCTGAGACTCCTCCCCTGAAGACGTGCGAGCGGGACACCGATAGCCGGCTGACAGGGACGCCACCACTGCGTCTAAGGTGGAATAAAATTTTAATTGCTCACACAGACGCAGTTGTATTGTTGGGGCAACACAACGATACGCAGGTAGTGTTGCCAGGAGTTTTGAGATTGGCGGAAAGCGTTAGTAGCGATATTTTGTAAAAAAAAAACTATTATATCTAACTGTATCCTATTCCTAATATTATAAACGCGAAAGTTTGTAAGTATGGATGGATGTTTGTTACTCTTTCACGTAAAAACTACTAAATGGATTTGGATGAAATTCCGCATACAGATAGTTTATAACCTGGATTAACACATAGGATACTTTTTATCCCGATATTCCCACGGCTACGGGAACCACGCGGGTGAAACCGCGAGCGGCCGCTAGTTATTAATATTATTATCGTATAATTGTTCTTGGGGCACGACCATTATAAAACTTAAAACTTTTCTACAATCACACCAATTATCTAATCCAAGACAAGCTTCGAAGAAACTCGTTAAATGGTTACTAGACAACGGATAAACATACTTAAAATACTTAAATACATACTTATTGTACATAGTTATTATAGTTCTTTTTTATCACCAGAGGCCAAAGGCGTGGGGTAATTACACAACGGTAATTTCAAAATATCGGTGATGCTGAGTAGTTATTATTATCCACTGATTTAAAGGCCAATTTACAGAACTACAATATGGCTTTTATTATTTTTAATGCTTTTGGATAATCATTAAAAACCACTCAGAGAATATAATTTAGACAAAATAGAAATTGACAATAGCCATAGTGAAACTAAGTAACATCGTACGGTATATCATGTTGATTATAGCAATACAAAAATATTGTTCAAATAAACACGCTCACAAGTGCTGGTTGCAAGATTGCTTAGTTTAGTTTTTTGATAAAATAACGGAAGTACAACACCAATTTAAACCGAACGAAAAAACAAAACAATCCGACAAAAAATATTAGCGTGGCAACCCTAAGCTTCGGCGAGACGATCTACTCGCGTTACGACCGGAAAAACCACCCCAAACAAATGTTTAAATTAATAAGGACATTCACTTCTTTGTAAGATGTTTCGGCTCCAGTAATTAGGGAACTCCAAGTCAGAGACGTTTACGCAAATACCTGACGTGGGCAACGTTTTGTAACCTAGTGAAAAATATTGTTTAGATCAATATAGAGCTTTATGTTTAAAGCAATAAGATTCGATTTTGCGTCGCTACAGTAGTTTGTTGTTTGGCTTTCAAAAACAAACCATCCATTTCACGATTGGTGATAAAATTTTGATTTACTCTACTGTGGTTGCGTAATGTTTTGTGTTTCCTTTTCCACATTATGAAATAGTAGAATGATGAAATGTTTTATATACCATTTGAAGAATTGTTAGAAGCCATCTTTGTACAGCAAAAAATACATACCCGCAGTCACAATAGACCCAACTTAGGAGAAACGTGATAAGCAAAAATGGAATGTATCGTACACACTATGACAAATGGAAACCTTTTATGACATTTCGAAGAATTGCGGATAATTCTAGACTTGACATTACATCGTTTCATTTTTTTTCAATGTCATCGTTGTTTAAAGAAGTTTTAAATAAATAATCAAGGATATTACCTGCACATAACTTCGTGGGTCAATAAAACTCTGCACATCTCTGGATTCTTGTCTTGACCTTCGTAGACGATGGGCTGACAACAAAAAAGTAAAGTCATTCATCGTAAAAATATCCGTGTCGCGAAGCGGTGAAAAAATACTACTACCCTCTCTTTTCCCTTGGGTGTCGTAAAAGGCGACTAATGGACTAAAGAATTTGCACATACATCTAACAACATAGAGCGGCGATGGGCTCACCACCTATCACACTGAGCACATGTGCAGTTGCTATTTGGTGAAAAGTGGACTATGGTAGAGTAATACTTTTGCTGTCCTCATTGCCTATTCTCTGACTAACCCTTCGGGGATAATAGGCGTGATTATTTATGCATACTAATTTTTAATATTGGCCTTGATTTCATTAATGTAAATGTGAAAATCCAAAAGTTGTACCTTTGTTGTTACGGGGGCACCCCCTTCGCGGTCGCTAAAACTGACATAAGTAATGAACTTTAAAGCAAAATCAATCATATTGATATTTAACATTAGAACAATTCTGCTTTGAAGTTACAGACCTAGTAATTTGATTAGAGCAATGTTTTGATTCTGCAAAATATACAAAACCATCACGCGCTTGTGTTAAAAATTTAAATTTACTTTTTTAAGATGGGGTGACCTGAGAATATCAATACAAATATTTTCATGTAAGAATTATTGTTTCATGCGTAAAATTAAGAGTTGTCAAAAAATGTTTTTTGGGTCATTAGATTTATGTATTGTTTGTTATTGTTTAAAGATTTTTTTTCAAATTTTAACAAGGCCACGACCTTGTGCAATGATCAGGCTAACTTACGTAAGTTCCTTTAATGTATTTAACTAATTCAGCGCATAGTACAAGTACTTTAAAAATACGTAAATTTTCACAATTTTGTGCAGGATCCCCTTAAGTAAAAACCAAATATCTTAAAATAGTTAGAAAAAGGCGGCATGTAGAGATGTATTTATGATAGTTAGAATTTGTTCTAATATTATATTTAAATATTATGTAGTTAAAATGTTGAACTGTAATTTAATGTGACTGTGATTAGAATGAGAATTCGTTGTTGTTGCAAGCAACAACCTCCGTGATGATAATGACTGATGTTTCCTATTATACTGATTTTATTTATTTATTATTATTACCTATAGTTTCTTAAGTTTAACTTCTTCTCTATCGATTCGCTCTTGACAGAATGGTCGTGGTCACTTTGAGTCGTCAAGTACCAAACTTGAGGTTGTGACAGTTCTCCTCATGATCTCCCGCCATCTCTCCCTGTTGGTAGACTGTCTGGCACAGTCTGATACACTGTCCCCTATTTCGGATTTGACTTGGTCAGTCCAGCGCATAGGTGACCTGCCACGTGATTTAGTTCCTTCCACTCTTCCTTGTACGACCAGCCGCTCCATGGAATCGCCATCCCGTCGAGAGACATAGCCAAAGTACTGCAGTATGCGCCACTGTACTACGGCCGACAGACGCTGCGTGATGCCGAGCTCCTGGAGTATGAACACGTTGGCGCGGAACTCCGTCCACGATATCCCAAGCTTACTACGTCACCCAGATGGTGAATGTGGCGACGCGGGTACCTGATGCTGATGGCCATACGCTAAACTGTCTCGATCTTTTACTGACGACGAACCCTAATATACACTCAGTATCGGTCTCAGCTCCCCTGGGAACGTCCGATCATTGTATGGTGACATCCGTATGTGTCTGCTCACCTCCTCATGTCAGCCCTAGGGGCACGAGGCGTGTCTAGCGTTACGAGTCAGCTGATTGTGACGAGATGCGGTACTTCTTTGCATTATACCCTTGGCGCCAAGTGTGTTTTTTCTCGAACGATCCCTCTAGTCCTGCAGTCGCGATCGTGGAAGTGATTCGTCAGGGAATGGAATACTTTATTCCGTTCTCCGACGTCCCTCACGTTTACGATGCCCGACCTTGGTTTAATGCGGACTGTGCAAGTGCAGAAGCACGTAAAGAGTTCGCTTACCAAGCCTGGGTACGCGCCCGTGACTGTAAAGAACGGGCTCGGAGGGTTCGTGCGAAGAAGAAGGTCTTCAACTCTGCACCTAAGCGGTGCAAAAGAATGATCCGCAAGGCGCGGTTCGACCACATAAGGCGCATATGAGACAGACTAGCATCTTACCCTGCTGGTAGTAAGCAGTTCTGGTCTCTGTCCAAGTCGGTCGAGTAAAATTTTTGCCAGCTCACTTTGCCTCCCATGCTGCGGCCCGATGGGACGTTGGCCCACACTGCAACGGAGAAAGCAAATCTTTTTGCATCTCTATTCGCGGGCAATTTGCGACTAGATGCAAACCTTGCAAAGTCACCAACTTTACCTCACTGCGGTGCTTCCATGCCAAGTATCACCATTCACACCAAAGAGGTAAAAATAGCTTTGCAGAATCTGGACATGAATAAGGCCAGCGGCCCGGACGGGGATTCTAGCTAGACTACTTAGGGACTGTGCGCCTGAATTGTCTCCGGTTCTAACGCGTCTGTACCGCCTTTCTCTTCTTACTAGAGCGGTTCCTCAGTCCTGGAAGCTTGCAAATGTACAGCCAGTGCCCAAGAAGGGCGATCGTGCCGACGCCACCAACTACAGACAAAAAGTGAAAAGTGGACTATGGTAGAGTACTGCTTTTGCTGTCCTCATTGCCTATTCTCTGACTAACCCTTCGGGGATAATAGGCGTGTTTATATGTATGTATGTGTATATGTAAAAATATCAATGTCTCATTGTAATAACTACGAGTAAATCCCAGTTTTACAGATAACCATAGTTAGTATACGAATTGAAAAATTCGTTTTAACAAATTTAACTTTGTAGTTGGGGTCTCGAAGTGGGATGGTCTTCAGCCAGAATCCATAAGTACTGGCTTGTGCTTAGTCTCTTCGCCATTTATCGTTCCTTCGGCCTTATCGTCACTCATAATAAATGTGAGTTTAAGTCCAAGCGCTACCCCTTTGTGGAATAAAGTAATGTGTTTACACAAAAAAAACTGCATTTCTCTCTAAACTGTGACTATGACCACAACTTTACTATTATCAATTTGTGACGCCTTAAACTTTTTAATTATAATTAGTCACGTTAATTATAAATCAGTCTAAAGATAAGATAAAAGTTCCTAATATCTACACAATATTATTACTTGTTGCTAATTCATGCACCCCTCTATGCATAATAGCATTTTATTATCAAAACCAAAAAGCATTTGCATAGTTCTCGAGTGACCTTTTAATAAATATAAGAAGTAAGTATAAAGTACGTGGGTTTCTCAGCTGCCAAATTAAAATGGAACTGGGCAGGCCATGTCTGACGTATGCCAAACGAGCTCTGGGCCAAAGTAACCACAGACTAGGTACCGAATAACAGGAACCGGCGGCGGCGCGGTAGGCCTAGAAGGAGATGTCGGGACGAGCTGGACTTTTTCCTGAAGGATTGGTCTCAGATCACTGCTAATAGGGAGGAATGAAAGAAGGGAATTTGCCCTTCAGTAGGACAATTGAGGCTAATAATAATAATAATAAGTATAAAGTATATCGCTACTGTCAAAGTTACAAAAATATAAATGTCTCTATTAAGTACTCACAATGGACACAAAAATTAATATTTTATTTTTACGTAAACGATAAGTAGTTTCCAGCTAAATATTAACTTTTTTTAACAGAGATTATCGTCGGCTGTGCAAACACGAATCCTCAAGTATTTCGGACACGTTGTTAGAAAAAAAACACTCCATGGAACGACTCGTTGTCCAGGGACGGGTGGAGGGCAAGCGGTAACGCGGTCGATCACCTACGCGTTGGACAGACGCCATCAAAGCAACGACGCAAACCTCTATAGTTCAGAGTTCACGAGACGCTGAAGACCGCAACAAGTTGAGGCGCATCGCGAGGGCTGTTTTAGCCAATGAAAATGCAACGTCATCAACCACGACCACTCTGTCAAGAGTGAACGACTAAGGAGATTAACTTTTTTTATCAAAAGTAATATTTTTTTAAAGAAGAGAAGCTAATTTGCGAGTTTATCGCTATGGTCAAATCTACAAAAATATTAATGTATCTATTAAGTAGGTACTCACAATGGACACAACCATTAATTATATTTTTTTACGTAAATGATAATTTCCAGCTACAATACTTTTCAAAAAACAATATTTTTGCTCTCCTGATCACAGTTACATGCACCGTAGAAACTTGTATTACGTTTTGCATTCAACATTTATCTTAATCAGGGACAGAAAAACATTTTTTTTATACAAAAAAGAAACGTATCAGTTGTTCGTAAGCTAAGTTGCATTCTAGTTACACTAAGCCACTATTAGCAACAATCCCCTAAGTCCAAAAGATAGATTTTTTCATCCCCAAATCAAATATTTAATTGAATATGAAATAAGCAAGGTCTTACATTCTTTTGTACGTAGGATTTGTCAGGATTTCTTTTTGTAGGGTGTTTTGTAATATGTATTCAAGGGTCATATGAAAGTATTTAGATGAACACGCCAAATAAGCTTGGGGTCTTCTGTTTAATCGGGGGTAGCTGGTATCAGGTGTCCCAGATCAATTAAGCATTATGAATGATTATGGTTGAATCCTTAATAGGAAAAAGACGTAAGGCGCAATGTGTCTTAGTATGCAATTTTGAACTCTATTTCAAATGACATCCTTAAAGAAAATGCAATATCTAATTTAAAGCATTTTTAAATTGATGTTATCAATTTTTAAATAATTCTTTACAATTCTGAAATAAGGCCACCGGTTATCCAATACGTTAGTTTGTAATACTGAAAAGAAATGCTCGCCAGGACGCGCGCGAACTTATCGGATGTAGCGACCACCTTCTGATTACATAGTTGGATGATACCTACTATTCAAGATTAAAAACCATTACTTTACTAGATATTAATATGAATAATAAAAATGAAGTTTACTTCGCGTAACATCGCGACAGTCATTCAGTCCATAAACACGCCAGGTGCACCTCAGTTAAAACGTCGTTGTCGGGTATAATAGGTAAGTGTTTGATGTATCTTGATTATTTATTTTTATAATCAATCCGACAAATGTTTGAAATCAATGAAAATGTCCAAGCGCGAATACAACTGGTGCAACTTTAAAAAAGGCTCAACATCAGTCGCCCTCAGCCTGCTGGCCTACAAGTTGCGTCTTCACAACTCGTTCGAAGGACCAGTTTTGTAGTAGAACGCGAAAGTTAAAAAGTTTACTTGTCTTCGGGTATTAAATATAAATCGAGTAGTAAAACAAATGAATGTAACTTTTTAGCTTCTGAATCTCAGTATTGATTATATAAAACAAATAAATGTGACTTGGTCGCTTCAGAATTGATTATGGGCGTCCCATAGGCAGCTCGCAGGGCTCACAGGGACACAATATAACTATTAGTGAGTAGAGCAAAGCTTAGCCCCAGATGAAGTCCCTCAGGAAGGCTGGGACGAGCAGTGTCCCGCTCTGGGCATTCTGCGCCGCATGGGATTCAATCTCTGGGGAATTTGTGGGGGTCGAAAAAAAACTATCGGGCCGAGCTACTGTGGGCACGGTAAACATGTTGCTAGTTCGACACAGATATTGTAATTAATGCTAATGCATTAAAAAATCTTTTGCAATAACGCATTGAAATGCGTTCTTGCAAAAAATTATTGACAACTTTAAACACGACACAGAATACGAGTACCTACTACATAATATATATTATTATACTTATGTTATATCTACAAAGGTAAAATTATTTCAAGATCAAAAATAAGAAAAAAAATACCGACATTAATTAAAAACCAGCTCCGAAGCCATTTTCCCCGACAATAGGGCACCAAATTAATATGTTGTTTGAACATAGTTAAGTAAACATAATCATTCGGTCACGTGCGTTGCGCGCGGCGGTCCATTCAAACTATAGTGTGTTCCACAGGATTTGCCTGAATCCCATTCGCCAACGCACGAGTCACTATCTTAAGACTATACTCAAACAGAGGGAGCCAGATTGCTGTTTTAGATATTGATATGATAGTGATTTACTATGGGAACACAAATAATCCGGGGGCACAACTTTTGCATTAATGAAAAGCAAATTATGTAGGTGATTACTTTTGTGCTTGTTTAGTATTCGATTTAGTAGATTTTTTGTTAACAAAAAAAAACAAATATATGGGTTTCATACAAAGTTCGAATCAATTTAAGTATGATCTTTAAAATCAGCATACAGATATTCTTCTACCAAATGAAAGCTAGTTGTGAAAAAATGTTTTAGTGTGCATATCTGTTTGATAAATATAAAACTAAAAATATTAATCATGACGAAAATCATTTAAGTCATAAACACTTTACTCAAAAACAAAAAAAAAACATTGTCAATTTTTCAAGATTTTTTCATTTATTTCATTTATTTTAATCAAATCCTTAAACAACAAATCGTATGTGTACAGTACTTGGTTACTCCATGCACATCCACGCTCACCCCACCGGTCACCGCCACCGGAATTACCATCTTCCCGTTCCCAGATAGTCGCGTGTCGTGTTCGCATGCACCGGCCATGTCCAACATTAGCTGATTGCCTACCGTTTTAATGCGATTAATTCGACCGCCATCTTTCCATCGCCGTTTCTACCCAACGACAACGACTGTTTTGCGTGACGCTTGTTTTACTTAAGGATTAAGCGGTGCTCGTGCGATGGTCCGCTGTTTTATTAAATTCATATAATAAGTCAACGATGGTCGTTTTGTAATCAGTTCGGTTTATTATCAACTGTGTGTAGTAAGTAGTATTAGGGCCAAAGCAGACATGTTACTTTTAGCAGCGGCGATCGGCGATTTAGACGCTTTTTAGAAGCTGAATGCATCGACTGAATCGCTAATACGCGCAATTCCGATACTGCAATCGAACGCCGAGAGTCGCCAAAACGCGATGCCAGTCGCAAAATCGAAGATCGCCGATGCTAAAAGTATCATGTGTGCGGTGGCTCTTAGAGCCGTGTGTGCCCCTAGCTCAGTAAAAGAGTACTAGTAACCTCTCTCTTCTCTTGGGTGTCGTAAAAAGCGACTAACGGAGCAAAGACTGCACATAGACATACAGAGTGGCCGAAACTGTGACACTAAACTTTTTTTTTGGATTCCTGACATCCAGGTGTAACCGGAAATACCCCATGTATGTTCCGAATTTTTTTTGTAGTTTTCGAGCTATGATTTTTTTTTAATTTTGAAAATTTTTGACTTGACTTACTTAAGCATATATTTTTTTGGAAATTATGCACCTTTTTTTGATGTCAGGATGTCACATGTGTACACTTGGATGTCAGGAATCCGAATTTTTTTTGTTTAATGTGTGACCGTTTGGGCCACCCTGTCTATCCAACAGTATAAAGCAGCGATGGGCTCAGCCCATTGCCGTTCGCCATTCTCAGCTTTATCGCTGAGCTCATGTGCAGTCGTAATTTGGTGAAACGTGGACTATGACGGTGGACTGGTTCTGCGGTCCGCATTGCCTAGACTATGATGATCCATTCGGGATAATAGTCTTGAATCTAATCTGTCAAATTTTTCCAATGAATATTGATTCTTAGAACCAAACACTAAAGTCCAAAATTGATAGTAGAAATTTGACAGTTTTGGGTAGGTTGATCTGACGCCGTGTGTACCAACGTATCTATGAATTATGTAAAAATAAACATCATTTTTTATCGATCTTTCTATCAGTGAAACCCGCGTAAAAATCGTAAAAGAAATAAATATGCTTAATAGCGAAACGATCGGGAGATAAACCACCACACCCAATACGGTGTTAGCGTGTGCGATCTCAAGACCTTGAGATGAACCTTCTAAAACACAACGACTTCTTTGAAGGTTTATTAACTTTTATCCAAAAGTTCCATCGTCAACACAGCGCTCGCATATACACAAAACAAAACACATTGCAGCACATTCCGTTATTCTTAGTTAACAATGTTCGGCCTAAGTTAATTATGTTCACGGTATAAATCTTTCGTAATTGGCCTCCTGTTTCACAACACTAAGAGCTTGGGACGTGTTGAAATTATATATGTGAGAGCGGCCAACTTTCATGATGTTTTTGGTAAATTATTATGTGTTTATGGCGGAATGGGATTTCGGTAATACGGTGTTATCAATTTTGGTTAAAACAATTATGCAGGAATGCGTAAGGTAATGTTAATTTATTTATGTTAGTTTTTCCTACAGTGGTAAAACAACGTGTTTACGTTGTTGTCAACAGTAATTAAAATCATTTTTAATAATCCCGATATTATAGATTGACAATAACTATTTATAAATCATTATTAATTTTAAGGTTGACATTATTATTATTCTGACATTCTGCATTTAAGACACCTGCACAATTATATATCATCCATTGGCATTGACATCGTGCTGTTCTATTTGATAGTTGAAATGCTTGTAATTTTATGGTTAAGATTGTTACTTATTTGACATTTTGCATTTTTTGACTTTGCTTGTGTAATTG
Source organism: Scoparia ambigualis (assembly GCA_963921215.1). NCBI lineage: Eukaryota > Metazoa > Arthropoda > Insecta > Lepidoptera > Crambidae > Scoparia > Scoparia ambigualis. The sequence goes on along the minus strand of OY992522.1, from coordinate 21,060,171 downwards.
TTTAGCATTCATTGACGTTGACATTTTACAGTTTTATTTATTTAAAATGTTATTGTAATTTTGGAATTCTAATTTAATGTGATATTTTATAAGTACTTACCTAATTTAATTGCATGGCGACGAAATGTTTGCATATCGATAAATCGGTAAAACATGTTTGTTCATATTATATTATAAGACCTTAAAATTGTACCATGTTTTGTGCAAATAAATTTATTTATTTATTATTTATTTATTTATATAATGTTTCTAATGTCAACAAGAAATTCTTCACATCTAATAACAAATAGGCAAACACGACAGTGTCCTTGCTCTTATAATATTGTAAAGTTTGATTTCGTTCTTGTAATTACTGACCAAGCGTTAGTTGCATTACTCACTTTTAAATCAAAGCTTTCACAAACACACGGTCCGCATAAATACTTATTAATATTTCAACCGCCGCCATTCCACTCCCACGTCACTCAAAGCGACTTATCGAAGCGATTCACCCGTAACCCTTTCAAAGTTCAATCACATCTAAAATTTCATGACACCGATCACAAAGGCCCAACGGCGCGGGGTCGCCGCGGACCTGAGCCGAGGTGCGGGAGTGAAATAAAAATTGTAACACGAGATAACGGTAATGAGTGTGCTCGGCGTCGGATGCGATGCAATTTTCGGTGGTAGGGGCGTGCGGAATTAGGCCGTAATCGGACGGCGGGCGATGACAATCTGTCGTGTGTTCGTCGCGTGGCGGTCGCGTGGCCTCCCCGCGTGAGGGACTGTGGTAGCGAACGGGATGGCCCAACAGTTTGGAAGTTTCGCCAAATTGGGCGCGATCGGCATTTGTTATGAGAAATGGTGAGAACGGAATCTACTCCTTGTCGTTAAGTCGTAATCGTGTTAGTAATTTCGTCTTATTTTCTTAAATTTGGGTTTGGATAAATATGCATGATGTGGTTATTATATTATACAGCTAAATTTGATTTTCTACAATTCCATATACCTACGTGTAGTCTAAGAAAATGAAACAAAACAGTGTAACGTCACTTTTAAATTCACCCTTCCCACTAGAACTCTTCTTGTAATCTGTGCTAAAATTCCACATATTTACTCAAACTTGACGATCAAGAAAATATAATTAATCACAATCCAGTCACTCATTTTCAACTATTAACAAAAGAAAAAAATGCCTATTTTAACTGGTGAAGAAAACAAAAAAATATGAGAAGCTAAAACCATCGGAATTGTTTAAAGATGTGTCATGTAGTGATATGTGATGAGCACGACCGTTTGTGACCGAGTCATGAATGTTTATTAGTATTTATGTATGTTTATCGGTTATTCAGTCACTATAATTCAGACTATGCCTTGTTTGAGGCTGAATGATTGTTGTAATAGTTGTGAAATTTATTTATTTATTTTTTCTTTGTTCCCAATCTATTTCTATTTGACGCAATAAGAAGGATCAAAAAATAACTTTTTACCTGTTTCGTTACAGAATCGATGAGGCGAACGAAGATGTCCTGTTCTTGTCTAATACCTGTAAAGAGTAGAATCATATTAAAAATAGACACTTAAATCATAATAATAGCTTAGAGTAAGAGTAAGAGAGTTACTTAGAGTAAGAGATTAAACTGACTATGAGTATCGCTTTCCTGTGTCCGTGTCGCGTGGCGGTAAAAGAATTCTACCACCCCCTCTCTTCCCTTGGGTGTCGTAAAAGGCGACTAACGGACTAAAAACTGCACATACATCCAACAGCATAGAGCGGCGATGGGCTCGCCACTTGACACGCTGAGCACATGTGTAGTCGCTATTTGGTGAAAAGTAGACTATGGCAGTAGACTGTTTTTGCGGTCCTCATTGACTAGTCTCTGACTAACCCTTCGGGGATAATAGTCGTGATTATATGTATGTATCTATATCGCATTTCTAAGTTAGAGCAGACTAAGTCACGGACGGGCTACTAGTAATGTATAAGCACAACCCTGCACATCGCAATAAAGATCGTAGCTGTCTACGGCGTAGTTGGTCGTAGCATTTATTAGCTCTTTCGCTACGAGAGAACGAATTAATATATTGTACGTGATAAATGTTTTGGCCGCTTCAGGTTTATAGCATTTTTAAGTTGCCGCGCTGCTTACATGCATTTCACGCTTCGATTACATATAAAAATTCACAGATTTCGCAGTCTCCGCAAGAATTGGAACATTGAAAATGAATACAAAAATTTACGATTTTTTTTTTTTTAATAACACATTACAAGTTGAATAATAAGATATTTTTATTGAGATACACTTCCCTAAAATTATACAAGTACATTACTTACAAGTGGAATTATAACATACCAATGTATAACACTGCGTAACACAGATAATAACATTTTCTTTACTTTTGAATTTCACTTAGATTTTCGAAGATTCAACTCGAATCCACTTCTTACCTGCGTCCGCATCTTGTAACACCATTACCACGACTATCGGTCAATAATCTTAGAAGCTACATCACTTTTATATACGGAAATACCCGTTTTTCTACAATTCCATATCTAAAAAGACCACCCACAAGTCACAATAATTATCAACCGACTTTTAAAATTTTTCGCCCTCTTTTAGCTAAATTAATACCCTAGGCCCCTTTATTAAATTTTTTTCATAAGTCTGTTTTTTCCGAAATATTTACAATTTAGTAAACAAATATCCCCCTCAAAAACGACTTCTTTTAAATTTTTCAAAATTCCTAAAAAGTTACACAATCCCATATTAAATTGTAGAGGCCGCCTCTGTGGTCTAGTGGCTAAGCCACCGGTTTCAGACCCAGAGGTCCCGGGTTCGATTCCCAGCGAGGGGTACATCTTTGTGTGCTCGGTTTGGTTGGTGGTAGGGCTGTTAAGTCCGCCTGGCTAGCTACCACCGTCTTATCTAAGTCTGTCGTCATAACAACGATGTTTATAGCATTGTTGTGTTACGACAGTTGGAGATAAGATAGCCAGTTCCTCAGTGGTTGAGGATTCCGGGTGAAGCGCGCTTCCACCTTCGGCCTTATCGTCACTTACCATCAGGTGACATGAAGGCCAAGCGCTTACCCGTTAAAGAATAAAAAAAAAGAAATAGTGGCAGCTTTGGCATTTGACGTACTTTGTACTTCGTATTTTGGCAGAATCAAAATTTTTTAACATTTTTTTTAACAGACATGCTGCTTTAAGCATCGGCGATTTAGTAGCGGTTTTTTTGAAGCTGAATGCAGCGACCACACATTCCATACCGCACACTTAAAAACGCCAAACGCGGCGATTAAGTCGCTTTCGGAAGCTCGACACAGCTTCTGAACGCTACACTACACACACATTCGGATGCCCGGTCGCATCGATTTGGCAGTCCGTGCTGCGCTAGATTGCTGATCCAGCATCGGAGCATTCGCTAAAACGCGCGATTCCGATACCGCGCCGTCCGCATGAAGTCGCAAAATCGCGATGCTGTATCGCTAAAACACGCGATTCCGATACTGCAATCGAACGCAGAGAGTCGCCAAAACGTAATGCAGCATCGGTACAGTTGCAAAATCGCCGAACGCTGCTAAATCGATGCTACTCTTAGCATCGGCGATCGGCGATTTTGCGACTGGCATAGCATTTTGGCGACTCTCTGCATTCGATTGCAGTAACGGATTCGCGCGTTTTAGCGATTAGGTCGCTGCATTCAGCTTCTAAAAAGCGTCTAAATCGCCGATCGCCGCGACTAAAAGTAGCATGTCTGCTCTGGACCTTAGTCACCGAAATGAGTACCTAAACATCTCGCTAAGTACTCTTTTCGTGTAGACGTTTCAGAGCACTTATCAGCACTGCATCTAGTTTTTATATGATCAAAAGTTTCAGGAAAAATTATATCGTCAGCTACTCTTTTGCTAGACACTTGTTCAATGACCCCAGTGTAATGGTCTCTATAACGAGCTACGTTGTGTTTTCTACACTTCCATGCATTTTTTTTAATAAACGAAAAAAAAAATAGTAGCACTTCTTTGTTAGTTTTTCTGAGCTGTGTAGAGATTGTCGTAAAAGGCGACAGACGGACTAAATACACGACTAAGTAAATGATGGCCATTGCAATAATTACGTACATGTCAGCTTTCCATTTTTTTTTTCTGGAAAGTAAAGTTAATAACTATGAATATAAAAATCGTGGTCATCCTACTCCTCTCAATTGATTGATGACGTATACTCTTCATTTTATAAATTATAGGAAGTCAATACATTCTAATTATTTTGGTTACCTAATTAAAAACATAAAAAGAAACCATGTAAGTAACTAATAAGTATTATGCAATGTCCATCATTTACTTAGTCGGAATCAGTAGGTCCTGATCCCTGATAAAAAGTCTTCGTGGATACTGCTCACATATTCACCATGTCGCGTAGCGGTGAAAGAATACTCTCTTCCCTTGGGTGTCGTAAACGGCAACTAACGGAGTAAAGACTGCACATACTTCCAACAGCATAGAGAGGCAATGGGCTCACCACTTGTCACACTGAGCACAATGTCAGGGGGGCGATTCTCGCGCAATAGACATGATGTCGAATTAGAGATATGTCGAAATAAAATGGCGGATGTCGATTGAAGCAGAATTTTCGTATTCTCGAAATGTCACGTTAGAGAAATGTCTATGCCCAGCGCTCGACTTGCTAATCTTATCATGACACATTTACTAATTTTTTTTCTAAACTGAATAGTTTGCGCGAGAGACATTTCCAAAGTGGTAAAATGTGTCCCCCCCCCCCCCTCCTGTAACTTCTAAAATAATAGAATGATAAAAACTAAAAAAAATATATGATGTAAGTACATTACCATGCAAACTTCCACCGAAAAATAGTTTGAACGAGATCTAGTAAGTAGTTTTTTTAATACGTCATAAATTACTTAATTTTAAAAAAATACACTATTATTAAAACATCGATCAAAGTTACAACGAACTACAAGAACTTTTATATTATGTTACTTGCTGCTACGGAACCCTTTACGGGCGAGTCTGACTCGCACCTGGCCGGTTTTTTTAGTGATTTCGTCGTTGGTCAAGCTTTTGCCCTTCATCTAAGTAGAGGTAAGAGGTAAGTGACGATTTGGCCGAGAAAGGAAGCACTCCACACAGAATCCTTCCCTGTTTGACTAATATTATTGTTATGGTGGCATACTACATATACAATACTACAAACAGTGTCGCGTAGCGGTGAACTAATACTACCAGCCCCTCTCTTCCCTTGGGTTTCCTAAAAGACCACTAACGGACTAAAGACTGCACATACATCCAACAGCATAGATCGGCGATGGGCTCACCACCTGTCACGCTGAGCACATATGCAGTGGCTCTTTGGTGAAAAGTGGACTGTGGCAGAGGATTGCTTTTGCGGTCCTCATTGCCTAGTCTCTGACTAACCCTTCGGGGATAATAGTCGTGACTATATTGTATCTTCTCTTCTTCTTAGTCGCTTCACTCTTGCCAGAGTGGTCGTGGTTATCACGTTCCGGTAGGTTGGGCAGCAGACAGTGCCCGCCGCGCGATATCCCATCCCATCGCCACCTCTGCCTGCTGGTCGTTAATCGGGCACATTCGTGCAACGGAGCGCCCAGCAGGCAGAGGCAGCCGCCGCAGCCTTCACTTGGTCCGTCCATCTCATTGGGGTCTCCCTCGTTGTCTTGTGCCCTCAACTTTCTCTTGCACGACAAGACGTTCTATGGAGTCGTTTTCATGCCGACTAACAAGCCCAAAGAATTTCAGAATCCGCCTGCGCACTTAGGTGGATAGGCGCTCTTTTATGCCAAGCTCATCAAGGATGGAGGCATTTGTTCGGAAGTCGGTCCAAGAGACGCCGAGCATCCTCCTCCAACACCACATCTCCAGAGCGTCTATCTTGTGAGTTTCGGTTTGCCGTAGGGTCCATGTTTCGGCGGCGTACAGGAATATGGGAACTATATTGTATATGTATGTGGAATACTACCATCATATTATATACGTCCTATAAACGTCCCACTGCTGGGCAAAGGCCTTTCCACATAGACAACAGTAAATGGGGACATTAGGGCACACCGTAGAACACACCATTCTGGCCCAATGTGGGTTGGTGGGTTTTAAAGACTGCTACTTACGTCGACACGACTTACGACAACAACCGGGTCCAACGGCTTCACGTGCCTTCCGAAGCACGAAAGCGTAGATCTACTACAACATGACTAAAATTATTTTTCTTTGCTAAAATTTTCATTCCTAGATAGTAACTTAATTGAGAAGAAAGAGGATAATAGTTATTATGACAAACAAGAATTCGATGGCGATGGTTAGTAGGTATGTCTTATGAGGGCAAGTATTACTTCCAGGTTATGAAACTCGGCTACGAAAGAAGATAAAATATTATTAATAAATAACCAGTTATGAACAGAGAAAAAAAAAACATTTTTGTAGCTGTATATGAAACATGGCTACGAGAACGATAATTCAATTCCGTTATCGTAACTGGTTATCAAGCAAGAAAAAAATTCCATATTCTTATCTGGTTATCAAAAATCAGTTGAACATGGACTAAAGGGAATAAATTATGAATAAAATCTTGTGTTCAAGCCAACTAACTAGGTAGATAACTCATTATTATGTTGTGCTATGCTTTATCTTTCCATAAAGTACACATATACATGACAAAATGCAGCGGCCACACACATTATAGTCCAATAGACAGACACAAGCGAGGCTGCTAAGTGATTCGCGTTCAATCCAGAATATTCTGTATGCAGGTCGTAAGGCGCTCAGAAGCTGTGTCAATATTGCCAGTCTTGGGGCATTGTCATACCGCCCTGTTGTCATACTCAAGTATAGACGAGATGCTTATGCGTTTGCTTCGCTAACTTACAAGTTGGTTATTTCATTAGAGGTTTTTGTAATTACTATTTAGAATACACTACTTGTGTCGATGCGTTATATGTTTTAATGAAATTAATAGAATTGTTAAATAACCTAAATTCCAGTTAAATGTTTTACTTTTTGTCTTTTTTGGTCATGATAAATTTATAAAGTAAAGGAACTAAAAATCAACATATGAGCCGTGTATGTAAATTTTTTTGCGATTTTCTGTGTAACTGTCAATAATTACAATAATCTAAAACATTACGACAAAAAGTTAATTGAAAAAAAACGGTAGAATAACAATTTTACTTATTGCATAATTCACTTGACATTGTTATAACTCGAACAGGAATTTCTCTAACTACACAAACATACTTTGCCGTCTATTCGATCAAATATATTCCTTGCTCCTTTGACTTACAGTTTACACAGGCAGTTCAAGCTCGAGCTGATCGTGTATTCAGTAAAGACCACAGACAATGCACCCGTCGGATTGCAAATATTTGCTGTCTTGTCCTTAGTGCGGGTCATGGAAATTGGCACGAATAGACGCAAGGACTATGAATAACGATTGTACTTTGGCTCCTGGACTATAATGACAAGTTTCATATTTTGATACATTTGATTCTATCTATGGATACAATGTGTATACAATGCTCTAATCTCCTTTGATGCATATGCCTTTAGGAGTAAAATGGGCAATTAGGTTACATTAAAATGTGTTGATTCATGAGATTTACCAAATCTTTCGAAGCTTTACGCCATTCTTACAGATGCCAGAAAAGAATATAAGTAAATGTTTGTTTTCAATTAAATGCAATATTATAATTAATTAATTAAATCATTTTATGCGGAATCGCTCGCATTTAATTTACAAATTATTATATTCTGACGTTTCGAATCCCATGCATGGTGAATGATTGCAGTATTGTGTGTAGACAAAAAAACAATTATGTAATTTGTTTTGGTTGAAACTATAAAAATAACACATAATGTAAACAATTTAAGGACTTTAGTACGAAATTTAACTATGTTTTATTACTACTGCAAGAACTAAAAACACAAGACATTCGGGAAGCCAGTTGCTTATAGAGGTAATTCCGACGGTAACAAATGCTCTAAATGTCACACATTTTTTTTTATGATCTGGTGCTAACTTGAATACTTAGCGCTTTAACGTCCTGTTGCTAATGTAACAAAATTTAGAATTACAACGTGTTTTAGTCATGCTTTTATTAATGGTATGTGTGGTTCTTAATTTGTCAATTCATAGTGTTTCCGTTTTCTATTTATTTATGTATTTGAAAACTATTTTTTCAGCATTAAATCCCCTTGCTGAGTTTCTTGTCGGTTGTTTGCAGTACAAAGTTTTTTTACCTCGATTAGAACTAGTATTACCATTTACAATTAATTTTAGCCTTTAAAGTGAATAAACCTTTTTGAATGAACACACACACAGATTCAACGGCTATTATCCCCAAAGGGTTAGTCATAGACTAGGAGCAGGAGCAGTCCACTGCCATAGTCCACGTCTAACCAAATTACAACTGCATAATGTGATCAGCGTAATAGGTTTTTTTTTAATGTGACTTGTCATAGTGACTACATCCTGCCTGATGGTAAGCAGCCGATAAGTAGTACTTACCATTCGCATATAACAGTTGCAGTCTGTATTGGATGCCGTTGTTCGTCTTCTGACCTTCTGCTTCCTGTAAATAAAAATATGGCTTAAAATTTCTTCTTCCATTTCAAGTAATCAATAAAAGTTATAGTAATATATAAACACGGACGAATCCGTGTGTTTAGGGTTGTCGAATGGTTACTTGGATTTTTAACTTTTTTTGCCATAGACTTTTTAGTAGAAGTGAAATACATAAATAAGTATTATACAGATATTTCTAAACGTTAGAAACTTCTGATTTTTGATGGATAGGTAAGTATACTTCAAAGATAAGTAACGATGACAAAATTATGGTTGTTATGCTTCATTTCGCCTTAACCCCTTGTGAATCATAAAACCAGACACAATTAAAAATCAATTCTTTCGCGACTGCCGGCGGTCTTATGATCCTTGACCTATTAAAAATGTGGCGGCAAGAAGCAATATTTCGATATAACTGCCAGCAAACATTTTTTAAACAGACAGTACTTTAAATGAAGTACCTATTCTGCTAACATGTTATTTTGCTAATATGATTTTTATTTTTTTTATAAAAGAGGGAGGCAAACGAGCAGGCGGGTCACGTGATGGAAAGTAATCACCGCCGCCCATGGACACCCGCAAAACCAGAGGAATCGCAGATGCGATGCCGGCCTTTAAGGGAGGAATAGGTTTAAGGAAGGAATAGGAATTGGGAGGGGGGGGGGGGAAGGGGCCTCCGGAACCCTCACTGGTCGGACGAAACACAACAGCACCAAGTGCCGTTATTTCACGCCGAATATTCGTGAGAGGGTGGTATTACGCCGGGCGAGCCGGCCCAATGCGTGCTGCAACGCCACTCTAGTCTAGTAGATTTTGTAAAAATGTGTTTTGAGAACATTAAATTTTGCGAATATGGTGTTTTGCAAATATGATGTTTTGCGAACATCATGTTTTACTTTTATGGTATAGCAGCGGGGGAGGAAAACAAACGCGTACATTTTTTTAAATAAGTAATAGCAAATTGTTGTATTGTAATAGATAACATCGTGAGCTGTATGAATGATACATGTTTGAATGCAGTTTTACTAAAGCTGAATAACAACATGTTTCCTCCAAATAAAAGTATCGTATTTCCTAACCGTGTGGTATACACGGTATATAAATTCTGTTACATACTAATATCAAAAACAAATATATAAAATAATTAAGAGGCCCTTTTGATTAACAAAACAGGTCACAATTGCTCCACCAAAACCCAGCACCTAATAATAAATACGCTGCCCACACCATAAAGTAAGGTACACACTTCGTAAAAACACGCACGGCTGTTTACCGCCTGAATAATAGAAGGCTTCGTGGGCAAACACCAAGTGTGAATGCGCCCTTTTGCCGCGCGCTACCTACATGACTGCACACATTGAAACTAGTTTTTATGTCTCGACGGTTCTCGTGTACTTTTGGATCTGTTTTCACTTTATAGCTCAATTAAAAATGGTGTCTAGAATCTTAGTATGTAAGTCTCTATGTAAGTAAGAATGCACAATAATTTCATTTTTATCAGACGTTCCACAACTGGGGAAGTTACTTCCCTTGCCGAGTATTTTGCAGCTTTATCCTACCACATTCTTCACTTCACTTCACCATTCACAAAGCCGTTACTTCGATTTTAGATTAAAAAAAATCTATTTCTAAAGGTATTTTGAATAAAGAGATTTATACCTTAATATCACGGCTTATATCCCCGAAGGGCTAGGCAATGAGGACAGCAAAAGCTGTGCTCTACCATACTTAACTTTTTACTAAAAAGCGACTGCACATGTGTTCAGCGTAACAGGTGGTGAGCCCATCGCCGCTCTAAGCTGTTGGATGTAGGTATGTGCAGTCCTTAGTTCGTTAGTCGCCTCTAACGACACCCAAGGGAAGAGAGGGGTGGTAGTATTCTTTCACCGTTACGCGAAACGGTTAAAAGAGAACTTTACTTATATTTTTACGATCAAAAGAGATTTTTACTTATATTTTTACGGTTAAAAGAGATTTTTACTTATATTTTTTTATTCCTATAGGTCGGGCAAAGCGTGTTTCGCATTTTTCTAATTGTTGTGGTATATTTTTTCGGGTTTGCGACTCCACCCATTAGTTATAGTAAGTGTGTAACAAGGCAACTAAAGCCTTGTCTGTTTTTGTGACCTCCTTGGCGAATAACATTATTTTATATCTAGTTTTAAATTTAAAATTCAAATATTTACTTGCATTCTCTGTCTAGTCTCTGTTTTCATGTAAATTAAGTTCAGATTCATTCGCGGAGCTAGAAAGAGCTCCTTCTATTTATTGTTATCCTACCAAGTTATTGTTATTGTGCCTTATTACAAGTAATTACCTGATTTCAAAAATGGAGGCCTTTGGCCAACTGACAGTACTTATATTGGCGATTAGGTTTTTATTTAACTAGTTTCACTTTGACTATTCCTTCATATTCCCCTTAACAACCTTTGTTAAACAATGAAATTAAGTAACTATTTATAAAAAAATACATTTCAAACACATGCCACCAACGTGCTCACGTATTATGTAAATAAGGCATTGTGCACACAATAGACATCATGTCCGTGCGATCCTGATTAATGACTTCTAATTCGCGATACCATCTCGTTTAAGGGATTTATTGATAACACCGGTAATAGGAGCATTGAAAGGAATGCGCATTTAGAATGACGTTTAAAATAGTCTAGGGGGACGTTGTGTTACGATGATGGACAAATCGAAGGCATCAATCAGAACACTAACAATTCTGTAGGTGAAGTCTAAAAGTATCGTATCAAAACCGCCTGCCATGTTTAGCTTTTTAGTTTTAGTGTGGATATCTACGGAAGACCAGCGTCGTGGCATTACTGATATGCTGCGAAACAATGCTGAGTAGATGCCTTTTCAGAGTCACATACTATTAGTTAATTTCTATTCTACTCCATGTGTATAAAATTTAATAATAAAACATAACGTACAGTACATTTTATTCTTTGCCTCGAGGTATCAACAGAGCTTAAACGTTTTTTTTACTTTAGTTTATAAATACACAATACAAATTAATATAGAATAAATAAAAAAGCACTAATAGTTTTTAACTTATTAGTATTACCTACTTTGCAAGTTCATTGATTCTTTGGATAGACTTTTTGGCAGCCTTTAGGTTTAGATACTTTATTTTATTTATTATTTTATTTTAATTTGCCTCATAAAAAGGCACCATTTGTGGCACATACGCCAGCAATTAACTATTGCAATTTTTTACAAAGTCCAATTGATGAACCACACTTTTTTAAATAAATTATACTAAACAGATTGCTATGTGTAGAAATACACAAATATTTGGGTGAATTTCCCGGGACCAAAAATCATTAGTTTTAATGTTCTAACATTTTTTTCTGGTTAGTTGAAATAGTAGTGTAAGAAATCGAAATCTTTCATTGCCGTGATTGTGTATACGTCACTTTGATGTGTATTATACCCTATTAATAAAAAAGTACTATTTATTTATATTAAAACCTGGTTCTATTTTATACGTGACTAGTTAGAGTACTGTTAGGTACGGAATAAATTTATTCAAATATTTAAACAATACAACGAATGGTTAATAAAAATTCATTTCTCCCAGAACTACCTTTCATCGCCGTGTCTCACAGACCACATGGTCTGTGCCGTGTTCTAAACATGTTTAGAGTCTGGCCAACGAAAGCTGAACCTCGTAGTTATTTGATTGGCAACACTTTGTCTCTATGTGTGTCTATCTGAGGTGTCATGCCGTAGGTCAAATTGAATATTTTCTCAGAAAATTGCAGCTGTGTGAGTGACCCTGTGTTACCCAGTCATGATTTTTTTGAATTTGCCGCGTTTTCCTTGGTTCAGCTTTCGTTAGCCAGAATCTAAGAATATTGTTTTATCGAACGACTTACGTCCTCCCCTCTGTGCGCTAAACGTCGCATTATCAGTGCCACCTAAGTGCCCGACGTGGAAGGACGTACACACGTGCCTGTGTTGTCACGCCATAAATGTAAGTATTCCATTGTTATGTTACTGGACAATTTTTCTTTTATTGCCGTAGTATAACTACTATTTAAATAAGTTCGTCCTCTTGATTAAGCATTTTATAGAATGCTATTTCTCTTATGTTTGTTTGTTAAGTGTACGTCTTACTTCGAATAATTAATAAATTTTTTGTTGTTTTATATTTTTGCTTTGATTTCATCGCCGTGCTTTCATTGCCCTGGTTTCCGTGTCCAAAATTTGCTATGGCAATGAAAAAAAGACACAGCAATGAAAAAAAAATCATTTTTTTCATTAAATTTCATTTCATTGTCGTGGCCAGGTGTTTCATTTCCGTGACTTTGTTTTCATATTGCCGTGAACGCTTGTTCCATAGCCGTGCACGCATGTTTCATCGCAGTGGCACAAAATTTTTAATCTTGTATATCTCGTTAGTATTTTAAGTCATCTGCCAGATATTAAGCAAGAATAAATAACATTACATTATCAAAAACTTTATTACATGCGATTTTTTTTTTAATTTAAAGATAAAAGAAATCACGGAAATGAAGAATTTAATGGACCTGTACAAATTAACCCACTTGCTAAAACATGGTGATTCCAATCACCTCTACAACAATCAAAACTATTCAAAACGTACTCACTTGATCTTTCTCTATGAAGCCGATGAACGCGGTCCGCTCGATCTCGACAGGCTGTCCCGCTCTGTCGTATAGCGCCACGACGAAATGGAAGAAGTTGCTCTTGCGCAGGTTACTGGGCGGTTGCTTCTCAAAGTGTGCGCGCCCTACGCCCACGCTACTGTAGGAAAAGAACGAGATTCAAGATTCAATATCATTTATTTAGGGGTAATTTATTCCATTAGTTATTTATACTCTAACGCTCGATCATGAACTCGCGCTTACTTCGACCCCCATGTTCCGATCAAAAGTGAACTTTGTAGACGTAGAGTCGAATTTAGCGAATGATGATTTGATGACGACATGCGTTATCCGCAGCGAGTTATCAAATCCGCATTCTCTTTCGACTCTACGCTAACGTAACAATGGTTACTTTGATCGGATCGGAAAGTGTGGATCGAAGTCAACCATAGTTTACTATCGAGTGTTAGAGAAATTATGAACGTCGCTACGCCATCGGCTCGTAAGTCTATGGAGCGGGAGACCTTGAACTGAGAAGAATCGGCTAGATACTCAGTAAGCGCTTTTATTTTTCAAATTTTACTTTTTCAAATAATTATACTCCGATCTGTTTATTTAGGTTACCTATCGTAAATTCGAAATTCACCTGTACCAATTTTATTTGGTCGAAAACGTATTGTATTTTTTGTTTTCCATATTTTAACGTTTTTTTTACATATTTTAGCGTTTTATTAACGCTTAAATATACTTAAGTAAAATTTTAAATACTGAAAAAAGACGAAAACATCAGGCGGGAATCGAACCACCCACCTTCCGCATTCCGGGCGGCTGCCTTAACCACTTGGCTACCGAGGTCTGGCTTTCAACCGTCGAAATTTGTCAGTGCTTGATGTTTATGTTTTTTAGTCAACATTGCTTTATCAAATCTTAGAAGTTTTCACCTCTGAGATCCGAAATAAATATTTTTACAAATGTTTGAACATTCGGTTAAGATGAAGCTGCGTTTATAGATTCATGTTTTTTTTTATATATTTTAGCGTTTTATTAACGCTTAAATTTCTAAGATTTCATAAAGCAATGTTGACTAAAAAACATAAGCATCAAGCAATGACAAATTTCAACGGTTGAAAGCCAGACCTCGGTAGCCAAGTGGTTAAGGCAGCCGCCCGGAATGCGGAAGGTGCGTGGTTTGATTCCCGCCTGAGGTTGTCGTCTTTTTTCAGTGTTTAAATTTTTCCATATTTTTTTAAAAATAAACCTGCTTCTCAGCTCGTGGGCCGCCTCGCCCCTCCGCGCCTACGCGGGCTTAAATTACACTCTAGCTTAGGGCAGACAAGACTACGTAGAGTCGGTTTTTCCGCGATTCGTTTCTGTCACTGACTTTTGTAGCATAACATTACCGAAAACACCAAGTATTAACTTTTTAAGACATTTTAGTTTCTTTACCTAATAATATGAATAAGTATATGAAAAACAAAAAAAACGAAAATCTGGGTATGTTATTTTAGAGAAAAAGTTACTTCAAATTTTAATACTTCTACATATATAATGTATTGGAAGCAAAACATCTTCCAAAAGTAAAAAAGTAGTTTTGATAATCGGCTAATTGTTTTTATGGAAAATGAAACTATGTATAATAAGTTTATGGATTAACAAAATTATCTAAAAGCAACAATCTGGTAAGTATTTAAAATTGCGTCATACCGTTTTCGAACAATTGAAATTTGTACAGGAAAATTTCGAATTTATGATAGGTTACCGTATCTTTATTATTTTATTAGAACAGTGTCGCGTAGCGGTGAAAGAATACTAGGTAACACCCCCTCTCTTCCCAAGGTGTCGTAAAAGGCGACAACGGACTAAAGACTGCACATACCTACTTCCAACAGCATAGAGCGGCGATGGGCTTACCACCTGTCACGCTGAGCACATGTGTAGTCGCAATCTAGATATTATGGCAGTACCTAAAGTATAGTATATTAAGTTTTGCATCTGTAACTATATGATGTCTGATTGACGGAATAATGAAAGGCCAATTTTGACTATTTAATTAGTACATTCGGTTTCGTCTATACTTACATTAAATATTCAAATGATGATTTATTTCAATCCGTAATTTGAAATTATGATTTAATGCACAAACGCTACATCTATTACGAATTTAATAAATTAAGTTTGTTGCAGTACAACAATTTGATTATTACCTCTTACCATGTTTCAATCCGACAAACAATTCTTACGAATAACAACTTAATAACGTATTTCAAAAGGTTACCACAAATAGGAACTACATCTGTTACCGAATAGTTTAACCGTATACAAAAAAAAAACTATTATTCGTACGCGGTCATAAAATCTCTCGGCAGTCACTTCATTTTCTTACCTCTATTTGTCAATAGAGTCGTTGCCACTAATAATTTGGCGGGCTTTATCAATGAACCATAGACAAAAAAAGTTTTAAATGAACAAAAGGCACAGATTATAATCTTTTTAAAATTGATTTATGGCTCCACACCGTTAGATAACAAAAACTTTGCGGTTTTACTGTTACGGCTGTTTATTTTTAAAGCGTGCGATGAACAAAAGACGCTAGATTTTTATTATCCTACAAAATCAGCGAAGTTAAAACCTACGAACCCGCATTGAGCCAGGGAGATGGGTAATGGCTCAATTTCCGAATGTGTAATTGTGGGATGGCCTGAACCCAGCAGTGAGGATTACAGACTAATGATGCTTATTTGCCACGTACTCTTCGCTTTCATTATAACACCAGAACAAAGTCATTTCCTCCTTTACTTTAAAACAAGGTTAAACACAGGGAATGCACCTATTGAATTTAATATTGAATTTGAATATTCTCTTTTCGTTATTTATTAAAGTTTTCATTGCTGATGGTATTAAGCTTTTCAAGTTGTCGATACAGCAAATGAAGTGACGAAATATAAACGCCGCCACATGTCGGCTTAAACAGGCAATGCAAATTAGTATTTGCTTTTATATTGCTCTTAATACAACGGGACAAGATACAAGTTGCAATAGCACAAAGAAAACCTATACGGACTCATGTGTGCAATAAATACATCGATAGAGAATTTCAAATGCGCGTAGTTCATCAAATCTTCGTTCTCATTTCTCATTGCTGTTGCGACTGTGTTGCTTTCGTAGTGTTGTTCAATTTTATTGTTTATCGTTGTGTTATTTTAAAAGCTTTTATTATGAAGTCTTTGTTTCTTTTTTCTTATGGTTTTAGGAACTCTTGTATGACAATGTCACGTTTTTTTACTAATGTTTCAAAATTTGCTGACATAATTAATTCTTGATTTGTAAATTAAAACTTTAGTGTTTTTATTATGTCATAAATCTAAATCATTATACATATCATCATCACATCAGAAAAGACTACTTACCAAAATTAAAGAATTGCAATCAAATATTTAAATCAGAAACTTACTACAAATTATTACTTTACTTTAACAATAAAGTGGAGTCTATTCGCGATTTAGGTGTGCTGCTGGACAGAAAGTTACGCTTTCATAAGCATATCGACCAAGTTGTATCTAAGGGTTTCCAAATGCTAGGGTTTGTTTTACGTAATGCTAAAGAATTTAAAAAGTCTTCAACAAAAATACTATTGTACAAGTCCTTGGTCCGTTCCAACCTTGAATACTGTATCCAGGTCTGGTCCCCCCACTACGACGTTCACATCAAACGTATAGAGCGTATCCAGAAACGTTTTTTGTGGCATCTATCATACCAAACTCATAAGGCAAAAGAGCTTCCCTCATATGAAGAACGACTGGCTTATTTTAAATTAAACAGTTTGAAGGATCGTAGGTTTTTATTAGATTTAATGCTACTCCAAAAGATAATCAGCGGCACCACGGATTGTTCCTCTCTTTTACGATTGATAAATCTTAATGTACCATATAAACTAGCGCGGGTCAGAAGATATGTGCCTTTTTCTGTTAAAGGCAGCAGGACCAATGTGGGTCACCACGCCACCATGAATAGATTACAGCGACAATACAACGAACTCTGCAAAGTTTATAACATCGACATCTTCGCAGATAAGCCCCAGAAGTTCAGACAGGAAATATTAGAGTCATTTGATATAGCGCCAAACGATTGTTGATTTTATATATGTACTCCTTTATTAAATTTGTCTTTTTGCATCATTAGTTGGCCCTGGAAGGGAAGCATAAATACTTTTATATAATGCTTCCTTTACAATAGATATTATGTATTAATAAATTGTTTTTTTTTATATTGTAAATTATAGTCCACTTTGCATGCCGTGGCAACCTGTAAGTAAGATGACACTTAGCTTTAAGTTTATGTTTGTTTCTACAATTGTTGCTTGTATCAGTGTTTGTCTTGTTGGTTGTCCTAATAAATAAATAAAATAAATAATAAAATAAACAATAATCGGATTATATGAGCGTTATTAACGCATAAAATCAAATGTTACGAAAAAAGAAAAAAGCTTTTAAAAAACGGTAACAATTTTTTGACACATCGACATCCATTGATACTCAGTAGGTACCAACATTAGCAGCGTCGGCCACCAAAAAATAAATAATAGATTTAATTATATTTTTTGTGGTAAGCCCAGCATCGATACACACCATCGACATTAGCGCCACTACACGCGGCATTACTCGCCAGCACCGTATTACGCTATGGTCGGCCATTCATCTCTCCCCGCTGCAGAATTTGCGTAAACAAATTGGTTTCGCGATTGCCATTTTATACTCTCGCGCGCGACACTCCATTGTTTTATTTATCGCTGCCCGTTTCGGCGGCGCTCGCGTTTAGGCAGCGCTTTTTTCGCTCACGGATCGCGGCGCTATCAATCTTGCCACGGATTTTGTTGAGTATTTATTCTGACTGTTACGGGTTTAAGGTTGAAGTCGATTGTGATTTGTGACGCTGCGACGGTGCAGATCAGCGGGTCGGTGGTCGCGTTCGCGTTTCAATGTTGGTGTGGAACGAATTGTAGACCACTTCAATGTTTATAAGCTATTTAGTTTCACTATGGACTGATGCTTTTTTGTCAGTGGTTTATATCAAGGGAAGAAGATACTTCCTTAATTTTTAATAATTTGTTTATAAATTATCGTCCTCTTGGGTTTTAAAGCAAACTACAGGCATTTCTGTGCATGCACTAATGGTTAGACGCCGGTAGATGGGACCTTTTTTCTAACTACATCTTTCTATTAAGGCTGCGCCAATAAAAGTACACATATCTAGTACAAAATCATATAGGAGGTATAGTCGCGTACAAAATACTTTCAACCCAACTAGCACTTCGAAGAAACCGAACGATGTTCTATTCGACACATAAAAATTCTATAACATCTGCATTATGATAATTAAAAAACACAATTATAATCGTCGGGGTGCGCTGCTAACGATTCCAAGTCAGTTTGAACAAATGACGCTGTCGTCGCCGCCGGCCGGCTATCTGTCACCATTCGTCACTCGAGGTGCTGATGATTTTGGCCGATTAATATAATTACTCAAATCGGGGGCTAAGATTATTTTATTACAATATTGATTGCCTTCTCTTAATTAATTTCATACGCATAAATATAATCACGACTATTATCCTCGAAGGGTTAGTCAGAGACTAGGCAATGAGGACAGTAAAAGCAGTCCTCTACCATAGTCCACTTTTCACCAAATAGCGACTGCACATGTGCTCATCTTCAGAGGTATTGAGCTCATCGTCGCTCTATGCTGTTGGATGTATGTGCCGTCTTTAGTCCGTTAGTCGCCTTTTACGACACCCAAGGGAAGAGAGGGGGTGGTAGTATTCTTTCACCGCTACCCGACACGGTTAATTTTTTATTTTATTTTATCAACATGAGTAAGTGGTTAAAAAGTAACAGCCGAATCTAAACATTATTATATTTGAGAGATGTTTACTTAATACACCGATGTTTATGTGATGATAGGTGATGCGAGTTGGTGATCACAAACTCGGGTACCTAATGCGTCAAAGATCCTAAACAAACTACCTGACCTAGGAAATGAACCTAGGACCTCCGGTTATCGGGTCAAACGATTAGTCACTCGACTGCATAACTAAACTTACTTTTTTGTATTCTCTCATTTTATATGTATATTACACACAACTGTAACCAATGTGGTTCTTTTAAGTTTAGAACACAAAAATAGCCCTTTTGAAAAAATATTTACGTTCGGGAGTGAGAGAAATTAATGTATTCTCGATGGTCTAAGCGATAACTGACTTACATAGAATAATAATATTTAAACAATGAGTTGTAGATTAATATTATTCATATATTTTAGCTATTCCTATATTTTAACGATTTATTAACGCTTAATATACTTAAGTAAATAAGTTGTATTCAACCGTGTTGCGTAGCGGTGAAGGAATACCTACCACCCGCTCTCTTCTTGGGTGTCGTAAAAGGCGACTAACGGACTAAATACTGTACATATATCGAACAGCATAGAGCGGCGATGGGCTCACCACTTGTCACACTAAGCACATTTCGCTATTTAATGAAAAGTGGACTATTGGCAGAGGACTGCTTTTGCGGTCCTCATTGCCTGGTTTCTGACTAACCCTTCGGGGATAATAGCCGTGATTATATGTATGTATGTACACACGGCGTCAGATCAACCTACTCTAAACTGTCAAATTTCTCCAATGAATATCGATCCTTGGATCCAAACAATAAAGTTCAAAATTGATTGTAGAAATTTGACAGTTTTGGGTAGGTTGATCTGACGCCGTGTGTGCTTAATAGAAAATAACAAAAAACTATAAAATGCCATGGAAACAAACAAATACTCATAGCGCAAATGAAAAGCTAACAGCTTACCACAAAAATGAAACTTAATTTGTAAGTAAAACGTGACAGATGTAGGGAGCGCCCTCTGCAAACAATGGCCACTAATTCGCGGAGCGAATACCCGCATTATCACAAATGTTGACTGTTGTGCAAAGTTTGCTCAACGCTAAACACAACAGAGAGTTCAAGATGGTTTTGTCAACAATTTAGCTTGATAATAGGCACATTTTTTATGATAAATTGTAGCTAACATTCTAAATAATTTATTTACTTAGCTATAATTAGTTGTTGTGAATTTTACTATGCCATCTATTCTTAAGTGTGCGGGGCGGAAGACTTTGTCCTGAGAAAGTTTTCCCTCCTTCCTCCTTCCTTCAGTTTTCCCTTTCTTTTAAAGCGACAAATTAAAAACTTTAATGCGTATTAGAGAGTTAGACGCTAAAAACCCTTTAATTATAAAAAAAAAAAAAACCTAGACGAACTTATATCATATATAAGTTTATGAAAGTGTATAAAACTTCTAAATATTATTAATTCACAACAACGACTCAAAAAAACTAATAAAAACGAAGTATCTTCATTATTTCCGCAATAAATAAGGATTCCTGCTGAAGTGCGCTTCCATCTTCCGTATTATTGTCACCTACCATCAGATCAAGGAATTAAGCAAAAAATTGTGAAATTCCAGTTGTGAAATAAAAAATACTCAAAGTTACTTGTATTACACGCGAATTGTGTTTTTTGTGAACTTGTATTTGTTTTTATTGATTTTTTTTTATTCTATTGTACTCTTTATGCACTGTACTGAGCCTTTATAAAATGTGAAAGTTGCCGACCGATAATTTTAACTTAATTGTTAATAAGCTCTTCAAACCAGAACACAGCAATGCGAAACAATCCTGCCTGTCGCCAGAAAAAGGTATTATTGTCACCATTTCTATCGATAAAACATTTTCTTTTCAATGATCTTCTAAAATTATCAAGTACCTATTACACAATATCTCTTTCACATTCAAACAGCAGACAGAAACCTTAGACAGGTAGGTACCTTATTTTAAACGCATTTCGTTTTAGTAAGTTTTATATACTTTCGGTTTAAACATATCTTTGACCCTACTTTAACTATACGTTTTTGATTTTTTATAATAATACCGTAATACTCTTCCATTAATCTACATTATGTAGGTAGACAATACATAATTTAAAATTCAAAGAACCCCTTATTAATCAATGCCACTGTCAGCCAGTTGACTCCATAAAATCAAAGCAGCAAAAAAAAAACAAACAAACGAAGAACTTTTCAAATTCGGAACAAGCGAAATTTTAATTTTCCTACTCCAAACTCCCGCTATTCAAAACCGAGTACAGTCATAAGCAAAACTGTTCCGCGCTCCCCACACCGCGGCATGATTTATCACGCCCTTTGCGTTTATGAATACGCACTTGTTACGGGCGAGTTCATTATCGTGCAAAATTCGCTCGCCCCTGATTGGACCCTGCTCTGTGCGATAATAAAGACCGCATTGTGAGTATCAACCTGCTGCAGTTTCAAGTGGTGATTAATGGTTCCCGTTAAGTATGTGCCTGAAAACTGATCATATTCTACATGATAAAGAACATTTTACATTTTATTTAAGTTGCCTACGGTTTTTGTTTTAAAATGTATCTAGTAGTGTGATATTAAAAGTAAACAGTAAAAATCTACAGTAACTTTGTAATACAGGTATTAATATACGGTTTTGTTAAATAAATTGAAACAGAAGCGACGTATGCACCTTCATAATGTCGATGGCTTATTTCCGACCCCTCATACAGTAAGACTTAATCCCATTCGGTTATTTAATGTACAACCAGTAGACATTTGTTACGGTTTGCTCAGTTCGCGGTGCTCTAACACAATTTGTCGACATAATCAGTTTATGGCGTTGCTCTTTTCACTAAAAGGTTTATTAAACCGTACAAATAACATCCCTTCGAATGTGCAAATAAGTTATTGATGTGCATTTATTTAACAAAATCCACAGTTTTTATCTTTAAAATAAAATAAATAAAGATAAATAAATTCCACAAGATACTCATATATTTTTAAAGTACATACATATAATCACGACTATTATCCCAAAAGGGTTAGTCAGCGACTACACAAATGAGGACCGCAAAAGCAGTCCTCTGCCATAGTCCACTTTTCAGCAAATAGCGACTGCACATGTGCTTAGCGTGACAGGTGGTGGGCCCATCGCCGCTCCATACGTTCCATACTGTAACGACACCCAACTGAAAAGAGAGGGCGGTAGTATTCTTTCACCGCTAAGTACGCGACAAGGTATTTTTATAGTGCTCCTTTTATATCTAATAATTAATATAGTAAAAGTAGTTGAAAGTAATACCTACTTACTTACAAATTTGAGTTTAATTTAGTAAATTATGTTAAGTACTTATATTATAAATATGTAAGGAGTTGAACTCACTCGGGAATTGGTTTTTTTACGAAAAAATTTTTTTGTTTTGAATTCTCAATAAAATGTACAAAGCCCGCTTTTTAGTATAAATTTAAATAATTCATTTTAATTATATTTTAAGTTCATTCATTGTAAGTTAGCCCCGCAAAAGTAGAGAAAACAAGAACTAATCCCCTAGCTCTACATTTTTATTTATAAATTTTAATTTCAGATTAAGGTTAATAATTTTATCTATAATCATGGCTAGATTTCACTTTAGGTATACTATTAGCGTGAGAGCTAAATGTCTATCACATACAATAACTGACATGATGAAACTGAAAAAGTTTATTTTTCACTACAGAACCTTAAAAATCTAATCGACTCGATCGAAATAGTTTATGAATTGCCTTTTAATAAGCTTTCTCAAAGAAATTCCTTAACCAAACATTGAGCAGTGGTAACTTTTGCTCCTTTTAAGTTCAAACTATGAAGAAGTTCTCAAGTTCAATGAAGCTCAAGTTCTCATGAACCGTTTATTTATTAACTGAATATGAATTTAAAACAATAGGTACACCATAAAATAGTCCGAAATAAATTAATGATAATGCTAAAATTCTCCTATTTAATGAAAGTATAAATATTTCATTACCTACTGTATATTTAGTTATCTACAACTATCTAAATTTTAAAATGATAAGTCCCGACCTATTAACATCGGATAGCTAAAACCAAATCTAAAGAGAAAAGACTGAATTATGAAAAAATTTCATGTTTTCCGTTTTAAGTTTTATGTATAATAATCTATCGTCAACGATATTCATTTCAGTGCTTACACTTCTATGTAGCAGCTTAACGATAAAATAAAATAGGTAGGTACTCACTTGGTATTATCTACTAGGGAACTGGGTGTCATCCAAGCTCGGGTGAGTGGTTCTTCCTTGAGGGAGGTGACCGGGCCTCGAGGCTGCGCGTGTAGCCCGCCCGCAGCCTCCTGGTGGTGGAGGCCGAACATCAAGCCACCTAAATGGAAAAGAAAAACCTTGGACTTTTTGCATTTATATTTTAAGACCATAAAATCATAAAGTATTTTTTTTTGATTTAAATAGAGACCAATTATATTTTTTAAATCAATTTAATGTAAGTTGGATACGGTATTATTAAACCAGCTATATTTATTTTACTTTGGTTTTATCTAATATTTTTTATATGATATCTGCTTTCCTATAAAACTTTTTATAATAACAAAATTAGGAGACAAATTGTTTTTATTCTTACAACTAAAGTCACTTTTTGTCTGTGAAGTATTTACTAAGTTTTTGTCCAATGTCATTTTATGTAACTTTTACCCTTTTCATAAAAATATAGCCAGTACTTGTTTTTAAAATAATCATATACAATTTTGTATCATGCATCTTTTAATCTCAACTTCACCGAATTCAAACTACTCACAAATTGCACAATTCTGACATACGTCGTTATAATTAACGTTTCACAACTCACCTGAAGACCTCGGCGCTCCCGATGGGTACAGCTTGCGTCCCCATCCCACGGGGTCTAGCTCCAGTGGCGGCCACGGCGAGCCGGTGTACCCGCTCGCCGCCGCGTTTAACTCGTCCGACCGAATCGCGACGCACTACCCGCGCCCGCAACCAGGCGCCCGACAGCGCACGAACACCCGCGGAAAATTTCGAAGACGCTTAGAAAAATATAGCGATAAAAACGACACGCGACCTAATTCAATTCAAAATACCGAAATATCGAAATAAAAGTTGCTCGCAAAAGTTCTGTTCACGATTGTACTTTCTCACAAAATAATGAAAAAAGAACTTAATTCGAATTTTGGAAATGAACACAATATAAAGAAACGAATCCACTCGGTAACAGAAGAAAAGCACTGGCAAATTTCAAATTTGCAAAAGCTCGCCAACTTCGACGCACGGTACCTATAACGATCCGGTAGGCGGCTCTGTATTATCGTATGTGCGTTCAGGGATCAGGGTCCCGGTTGTGCGGGCGATCCCGCTGTGGATTTGCGGAACACTAACAAGCGTCGCGGGAGCGTGGCGCCGAGTGCCCGGGACGGCGGCGCGGGGGCCCGTCCCCGCGGACTGTGGGAGGCGCCCCTGGGACACGCCCTCGCCTCCAGAGCGGGACGACAACACCGCCACAGGTGGCGCCACTTCCGCACGTTCCAAATTCAAAAAGCATCTTCCGATTTCCATAATTTTAAAAAGCTTCTGTTTTTTATTTAAAATAATTGTCAAAAGAGGTTGTAGGCGAGTGTAGTTCGGTACGCCATGTGTGAAAATGGCGGGTCGCACGCGGTGCTACAAAGGTTTCCCTTGGTAACCGCGTGTTGAGCGCGAGAGTAAGGGATAGCGGGTGAGATGAGACGCACAGCCTCTCACTGGACTCGTCGGCCTCAGCTCTGGGACGGCCCACAGCAAGTATTACTTATTAAACCAAGTTAGATTGACGATGATGAAATTTCAGTGGGAATTGACTTCAAGTGGTCGAATTAGAATGTGTGTCCCATTAGATTTCACGAGTTCGGAATATTTACGATTCGTGAATATGTTGTTTGTTTTATTAGATAAGTTATGTTGAAGTTGAATTTATGTAACGTAATTATTATTTGAAAGAAAAAGTAAAACCATCTAAAGTAAAAAGCGTTTAGTGAACTTTACATTTTAACAACACATTCAGTCACGCTTTCATCGAAAAAGTAACAGCCAGTTTGTTTTTAACAACTCGAACTAAGAGACCCTAAAGGTTGCCAGTTTCAATTATTCTAAAAGAATTGGCTACATTTTTTTAAAATCATTATTCCGATATTCTTCAGCTCCACTTAATATTAAATTGAAACTAGAGCGATAGGAGCAAACACTACGTGGAAGTGTCATTTTTATGTTTTTTTCAGCATCGGTTAACGAAAGAGATTTTCTACGTCTGTGTGTTTAATTTTTTTGCATTAAGTTATTTATTTAACAACCGGGAGCCTTCAAAATTTAGCAAAATCACTCCGTTCTAAGGCGTCTTTAGAAACATTATGTAACCGGTTTAAAAAAATAAAACATACAGACATAGAAAATCTTTTTCTTTAACCGATACTGAAAAAGTAATAAAAATGTGTCCAGTTCTAAAGGAGGAAACAGGGGACTACGAAACGTCGTTTTTCTGTGTTTCGTATGAGAATTTTGCATGCCACTTCCACGTAGTGTTTCCTCATAAACGTTACTTATAGGGATAAAGTACTAAAAAACCAACATCGAATTATTAAGGTAGCTAAGTTTTCTTGGACAGATAGTGCGTCCTGGTCTACCAAATAAAGCTTCATACTATATTTCAAGTAATAAAAAAAGGAATAATACAAATCATGTTATTATTTATTGTTTTCTGAGGTTTAAGCGAGCACTACACATTGAAATGAAACACTTTTTTACGGATTAACTCGCGTTTAATTTACTATTTACATAGTTTTTATATTATCCTGACGTTTCGAACCCTTTACATATGTTATTATATTTTAAATGGAGCTGATTATCACACAAATGCTAATAAGAGTTTGTTTGTTGGTTGCGTTTTAACGCCCTAACTAAACTAGGACCAAATTCGATGTAGAATGTAGGTAAAAACAAATTATTCGCAATATTTGTGCAAATGTTTAGTGTCACTCGAATATATATATTTTTATATAATAATTTTTATTGTTTTTTTAAGAAATACACAAGAAAATATAAAAATCCGTCTGACACTAGATATTATTGCACAAAGAATTGAGAATAATTCGTTTACTTGACTTGAATAATTTACTTACGTTTCTTCATCGAATTTGAACCTAACTACTCAACCGATCATCACAAAATTTGGATACACGTATCATCATCCAAAATGACGATTTTGGATGTAGAAAAGGGTTTACGATACTTTTTATCCCGGTAAAAGGCTCCTTCGGGATAATCATTATTATCCTACGCGTTCGAAGTCGCGGGCAAATGCTAGTTCATAACCCCTTGTCTGTCACGAAGATTAATAGATGTTACTAACTGTTGAATTTCTATTTTTGTCTGGTTTTACGGCAGATGAGTTCTTAAAACGTCATTCATTCATTCATAATAATATAATCACGAATATTATCCTGTAAGGGTAAGTCAGAAGGCAATGAGGACAGCAAAAGCAGTCCTCTACCATAGTCCACTTTTCACCAAATAGCGACTTCACATGTACTCAGCGTGACAGGTGGTGAGCCCATCGCCGATCTATGCTGTTGGATATATGTGCAGTCTTTAGTCCGTTAGTCGCCTTTTACGACACCCAATGGAAGAGAGGGGCTGGTAGTAATCTTTCACCGCTATACGCGACACGGTTATTAAACCGTTTATGAAACGTATCTGCCTGAATCAGCCTTTTGGGGTTTTCGAAACAGAGAGTGGCTTTCGCAGTTTTGCAGAAGTGATCATTGTTTTTAGTAGCTTTGTATGGTTAAATAAGTTAGAATTAGGTAAATAATGTTAAATTATATTCTTAGTTTAAAAATAGATGACATCATGTGACGATAAAATATTGATAGTTAAGTAATCTTTTTTCTCTTAAGAGGGTTTACGCGTTTCGTTTTTCTATGCAAATTTTTTAAAAACCAATAAACTAATTTTGATGAAACTTTACATGCTAAAGTAAAACAAAGGGATCTAAATAGTTTGTTGAAAACATTTTTTGAAAACATTTTTAAAAAACGTTTTTTTAGCTGAGTTATTGCGATTAAAATTCCGCTATAGAAAGTTAAATAAGCAATAACTTAGTTAAAAAAACAAAATCAAAGGTTTTACTCTGTCTCAGTCGATGTTAGTATAAGCATAAATTCCGTTTAATCGTAAGCGATCAATACAAGCTATTTTTGATTGCAACATCATTGATACACTCGCGCAAAACCCATGCTTTAGTTATTATATTATTATTAAAATATTATATATTTCTCTTAAAATATATACATACACATAATCACGACAATTATCCCCGAAGGGTTAATCAGAGACTAGGCAATGAGGACCGCAAAAGTAGTCCTCTGCCATAGTCCACTTTTTTCAAATTAAAATTTATAAGCTCCAAAACTGATGTGGTGGGTACCTATTTATTTTTTATTTTCAAGTCTTGCTGCGACTTGTTTCAAACATACTCAAAACTATCCGAAACAGTTTTTTTCTTATCAGATCTAAGTAGGTAGGTACTAAAAGACAATAATTATTACATTTAGCCTGTATCTCATAACACGGGGTAAAACCTTATATGGGAGCAGTTCATGCATGGTTTGTGTAAAGTGTTTATTTAATAAAGGATTATTATAAAGAATTATTATTATTAAGTAAAGAAAAATAAAGGTTATTATTATTATGTATTACTTACCTTTAAATTTCTTGCACGTCGGACGCATGTACGACGTACTCTATATACCTAGTATCTACACAGTTAATAGAGTGACATAGGCATTAAAGTAAAGTATACCCTGTAGGTATTTTGCACAAAACACCCCAATGGGTCGACGTGCTGCTGCGAGAGGGAGACCTCTGTAGGCCCGATCAAGATAAGATAAGATAAGATAAGATAGCCTGTATACTGTCTTACTGTTGGCAAATATCTCCATCATCGAAATCAAGTCTTCGCTACAACTGATTGGTATTAGCTTAGTCACCACGCTTACTAAATGCGGATTGGTGACCACAAACCCGGGCTATGAATAAGTCAAGTCAAGTCAAATGCTCTTTTCAATATAAACCTTTCATCAACATCATAATCAATCAGCCCGCAACCACCCACTGGGTAGGCCTCCTTTAATATGTGCCAGTCCCTTCTGTTCTGTGCCGATCTCATCCAGGTGCTGCCAGTGGCCATGACGATGTCATCAACCCAGCGTGCCTTCGGACGCCCCCGGTTTCTTTGGCCAGATTTAAAATATGAACCTTTAATTATTGACGTCAAAAAATATGTACCTGTATAAAAAAGTTAACTAACAGTGGTTAAATCTAATCAACTAACTACCTACCTAACTAATCTACCGCCAGTTTGGATTTTATGAGAGAGTGAGAAGCTGGCAAGAAACTCAGGAGGCCTTACTTTTTTCTCAATCTAAGGTATCAAAAGTTACAACGTCGTCACCGAGTCATATAAAATACATTAAAAAGACGTAGGTATATTTATACAAATTACTAATAAGTTACGCTCCGTACTTACATGCACTATCATCATCATCATCATCATCAGCCTATAAACGTCCCACTGC
Source organism: Scoparia ambigualis (assembly GCA_963921215.1). Classification (NCBI taxonomy): domain Eukaryota; kingdom Metazoa; phylum Arthropoda; class Insecta; order Lepidoptera; family Crambidae; genus Scoparia; species Scoparia ambigualis. The sequence goes on along the minus strand of OY992522.1, from coordinate 21,031,441 downwards.
TGGGCACAGGCCTCCCACGTGAACAATAGCACGTGGGGATATTGGGCCATAACCCACCACGCTGGCCCAGTGCGGGTTGGTGGGTTTTAACGGCTGCCATCTTACGACAACAACCGGGACCAACGGCTTAACGTGCCTTCCGAAGCACGGAGGAGCTCGAGATGTTTTTAAATTTGGTTACCCATCCAGCGACCCAGCATTGCGAAAGTTGCTTAGCGAGCAAGATCGCAAGCCGAACGCGCTAGCCGCTGCGCCATCGAGCTCCTCTTACATGCACTATGTCCATACATATTTGTCATTTACATAAATAAATACGAAAGACCTTTTGGCCTACCAGGAAATTACACCCTAAAATCCCGAATATCAGGCCGTGCGCTTAACCACTTATAGCCACCGAGGCACTAAGATCTTAAAATTGTAAAGCGCTCCTCTCTATGACAGCGGCGTTGGGCGAGCGCCGAGCGACGCCTAATAGAACGGGCCATGGCTGCTGTCATACAATTTACGGCGTATCTTTTATAAGTAAGGCCTGCCAAGTTTTCGTTGTCACATATCACTTTGACCCATAGCCGCTTTTAACTAAGTATTTACTTTAAAGAACCGTGTCACGTTTTATTTTTTAACCGTTCACGTTATTAAAATTAGAACTATTCTGCTTTGAAGTTTCAGACCTAGTAATTTGATTAGAGCAAATTAATGTTTTATATTTTAACGTTTTATTAACGCTAAAATATAAAACACGCTTATAAAAACGCGTTTTATTTTCAGTGTTTAAAATTTTCCTTGATTAGAGCAATGTTTTTATTCTGCGAAATGTACAAAACCATCACGCGCTTGTGTTAGAAATTAAAATTTACTTTTTTAAGATGGAGGCGACCTGCGAAATATCAATACAAATATTTTCATGTAAGAATTATTGTTTCATGCGTAAAATTAAGAAAGTTGTCGAAAAAAAATGTTTTAGGAGTCATTCAATTTATGTATTGTTCGTTCTTGTTTAAAGAATTTGTTTTAAATTTCAACAAGGCCGCGACCTTGTACAATGATCAGGCTAACTTACGTAAGTTCTTTTAATGCATTTAACTAATTCAGCGCATAGTACAAATAACTTAAATACGTAAATTTTCACTATTTCGTGCAGGATCCCCTTAAACGAATATTGATTTGTTATTTAGGTTGTTCATGTTTATTTTCATAATTGTTTCGTTCATCTAAGTAATGTGTTTTCAGCAAACCTAAGATTGGATCTTGTTTGCTTGTTTGAAGTTAACAATCAACAACAAAACATACCTATACTGCTCTTATTCACGCTTGGTGTGTTATGGCTCTATCTTTGCATAAAATGAGTGACACTGACCGAGTGGTAGAGCCACGCTGCATTGCAGCACGGATTGGGCCGGCTCGCCCGGAGTAATACCACCATCTCACGAATATTCGGTGTGAAATATTGGCACTTGGTGCTGTTGTGTTTCGTCCGGCCAGTGAGGGTTTCGGAGGCTCTTCCCCCCCCCCCCCCCCACCCTCACAATTCCTATTCCTTCCTTAAAGACCGGCAACGCGTCTGCGTTTCCTCTGGTTTTGTTTGGGTTTGGTGGTTACTCTCCATCAGGTGAGACCCGCCTGTTCGTTTGCCTCCTTCTTTTATAAAAAGAAACATATTCTGGGAAGCCCATGTGGGAGTCCTACAGTGATCATTTGTAGGCTAATAATGACTTTAACGTCCCAAAAACTGTTTTTCATAACTTTACCAGCGGCCCGCCCGCGCATTCGTCACGCTAACTTAGCAACCGTGATATTTCAGCCATTTGGTACAAAATATCTACAAATTATAAACAAAAACATAAAATGTAACCATTGCAGTTGAGTTTGCGATAAGTAATAAATTGTACTATTATGTTAGTTTAGCTTATGCTATATTGTAAACTTGTTTGTGGTTCTATAAATAAATTTAAAAAAAACTAAATCAGTTAACGCTCTTTCATATTATGATGAAAACCGCATAAAAATCCATTTCCAAAAATCGATTTAGAAGAATAGTGCGGAGCGACAGACAGAGGAAAACGGCGACCCTAGGTACTTTATAATACTTTATAATAATACTTAATGATAATGATGATGATTATGGGATAAAATGTTTACTAGAAAAAAAATCATCCAGTCTCAGGAAAGCTCGAATGGGATCCGAACCCATGACCTTTGGATTGCCGGTTCACTGAGCTTTCCAGAGGTCATGGGTTCGAATCCTACTAGAGCTTTCCTGGGACTGTATGATTTTTTTCTAGTAATCATTTTATCCCATTTCTATATAGCATTGTAATTGCAAAATTTCAATAATAGAGATGATAATTATGCTAGAATTTAGAACTATCAAAATTATCGACGTACCCAGTAGAGCAGTACCTATTACTTTAATATAACTTTAAAAATTCCCTTACGAATTTTTAAAGAATTAACATATAGTAAGGCCCCTATGTGCACAGCTACCAATGTTCACGTTAGTAGTCTTAGCTTTGGTAATAGAACTTAGATTTCTCGCTTTCAAGCCGAGCACCCACACCTCAGGCTACTGATAATAGTTTATAAAAAAAATAAAAAAAAATAAATATAAAAAAGGAACTTAGTGATTCCATTTCAAGTATTTACCGATACCTACAGGGAGTACCGTACTATACTGAAACACAGTACCGTACAATAACTAATGCAGGGTGTTCAGCTAACAAGTGTCGGCCTCAGGAGGTCTAGCCGCCCGCCCACCGGCACGCCCCTCGCGCCTCGCCCCGCCCACACGCCACTGGAGAATTACAGTATCGCTTTTTGAGTTAGCGAAGATCAATTTCTACGGCGCCTAGCTTGGCTCTTACACGTCAGTAAATCATACTTGACATCAGTAACTCATACTCGTATTCTTGCTGTGTAAACATAGCGGGCTTTTATTAGAGAATGGCAGCATCGCTTTTTGAGTTAGCGAAGATCAATTTCAACGGCGCCTAGTATGGCTCCTACATATCAGCTACTCATAGCGAGCTTTCGATTGACAATTACAGTATAGCTTTTTGAGTTAGCGATGATCAAATTCAACGGTGCCTAGTTTGGCTCATACACGTCAGTAACTTTAATTTGTTGTCAGCAACTCATACTCATAGATATCTTATATTCATAGTCAACAACTCATAGCGAGCTTACACTCATTAATTGCAGTGTAACATTTTGAGTTAGTGAAGATCAATTTCAACGGTGTCTAGTTTGGCTCCTACACGTCACCAAATCATACATGTCAGCAACTCATAGCGAGCATTCATTTGACAAATACAGCATAACTTTTTGAGTTAGCGAAGATCAAGTTCAACGGTGCCTAGTTTGGCTCATACACGTCAGCAACTCAAACCCGTACGTAGTCAGCAACTTATAGCGAGCTTTCACTAGCAAATTACAGTATAGTTTTTTTAAATAAGGGTCAAGATTAATTTCAATTACCTAGTTTGGGTTGAACGCGTCAGAAACTCAAAACAAGAGGTGGAACAAGTAAACGTGTTAGTCCACCCTTGTAGAAAAACCTTTTCTTTTACTTTTGCTTCTTTTTCGGTTCTAAAATAAATGACGAACAAAAATAAGAACCTTATAATCACGTCAGTGCGTAGATAAAAGCATGCAACTTTTTAGAAACATGAAAAAAAACTGCATGCATCCACATTGATTCTAAAACAAAATGACAAGCGTAAAAAATATTTTTTTTGTTTAATTACTGGATCTATTTAGAGCAACAGTAATTTCTCAGTTATTTTTATATTGTAATGCATGCACTGACCTACATTAATATTTTAGTGTCGGTTAGTGAATGCGACGTGCACTCTTAAGGTGCGGTCAGAATACCAGTGCTGCTGCAGCGGCTCTCGGGCTGCTGCAGCACATGCTGAGGCACGCACCTCGTTGACCAACTTAATAATATCCGTTGTGCACAGCACGTTACGTACCTATACGACCACTGTGTATTTATTATGTTTAGGTTCTTAATTAAGATTTAACTCTTTTTGTGTTATTGTTGTGTTGTTTTTTGTGCTGTGTTATTTCAACCTTGTTTTTTGGTCAATAAATGTTATCTATCTATCTATCTATCTATCTATATCGCAACTCATTCATACATCTCGGTGTTAAATTTCTTTAAAAACAAATGAAGAATGCAGAAGAAACAAAAGAACGCTTTAGATAGCAAACACACAAGTACAAAAGATTCCAGTACGTCGAAATATATTGAAGGCATGGGAAAACTTAACAGGATCCACTAAGAGAAGATAACGAACAAACTGAAATGACGTGAAAATGTTGAAGAACACAAATGGTTTTGAAGCAATGCCGGATTTCCCTTTGTGTTACTAAATTGCAAACGGTTTCATAGTAGTTACAAATATAATTAAGTACTACTTTCGACTTCATACTGGCAAGCGGAAAACTGTTCTATCGCCTTTTACTAGCGATGACTTTAATAGATGCCCAAAGATGCTGATAGGCTGCTGGAAGGTTTGATTGTTTACTGGACAGCAAAAGCGACTGCTTTTGCTGTCCTCATCCTCAGAGAACTCTCTACCATAACCCACCCTTCACCAAATAGCGACTGCACTCAGTGTGACAGGTGGTGAGCCGATTGCCGCTCTATGCTGTTGGATGTATGTGCAGTCTTTAGTCCGTTAGTCACCTTTTACGACACCCAAAGGAATAGAGGTGGTGCGGTGTTCTTTCACCGCTACGCGGCTCGGTTGTTTTATAATATTATGAAAATAAAATTTTAAGGATACTGTTAGATACTCATGTTAAATACCAAGTCAATGATGAGCTGATGATTCATGATGCTAAGATATTTTTAATAAAAAGTAAGACGTTCTTTTATAAATTTTAAAAATGTATTTAAAAGTGTCTATCATAAAGGTATTCGTGGGGACGTGGTTCTTAGCTTATAATCTCATAACTTTGGTATAATTATTGAGTTAATGTTTAATCATCATCATCAGCATATAATCGTCCTACTGCTGAGGACAGGTCTTCCCACGTGGGCATGGGGGGATTAGGCTATGACCCACCGCTCTAACCCAATGCGTGGTGGTCGGTTGAATTAATTTATAATTTCTTAGCTGCCATTAATTTGCATAGTCACATCATTTCCTGATGCCCATAGGCGGGACAATGGCGTCTAGATCCAGGCATTACAATTAGGTTACTATTGTGAGCGCTAACTAGAGCACGGTCTACAGGGAGGCAGCCATTTGCATTAACCCATGTGGTGAATGTTAATTCACTTACGCGGCGATTGCGAAAATAGTTTTTCGAATTGAATTAAAAACTCCTTCTTGTTTTTGTTTTCTTTAATCGCTTTGAAGTGTCGTTTTCATTTGTTTTCACTCCTTAATGGTTTTAGTTTCTTGAATCACTTTGTAACGTTGCGCGTCGTATTCATTTTTTTTGGAACCATTAACGTAACGTTTGAGACATCGTCACGATTTTGCTCGTCATTCGTCATGTAATTGAGTATTTTACTCTTAGGTATACGTAATTTTTATGCATTACTTTAATGAACCAACCCGATTAGGTTAGTATGGTGAGTTATGCCACGAGCTGTCTATGTGCTATTAGTTAACATTTATGAGCTGGTGATAATTTTAATGAACAATCAACCAGTCGGGAGTAGGATAAAGTGGCCTTAACATCACTTTCCTACCCAAAATGAAGGTCGATCTCTCTTGTTTTCATAATGATATGCTTTTCTACAATAAATGTGGAAGAGAAACAGCACAATTAAACACAAAGGACATTTAATAAAGGCATTATGCAACAGAAATGGTCGTCACTCAGCTTTTGCCATTGTCATGCTAAATTACCTGTATTTTGTAGAATTAATAAGACGAACATTTAGCTCTAGACCTGAACTAAAATAATTACAATTATTAAACAGATATAAGTTGCACACGTTGGCAGCTATTAATCATAATGCAAGCCTCTTTACTTCATCATGAACGTGCGTAACGACATTGAACAATCGCAAATTGACACAAGCCGATACGAACATCCAAAGCCGAACATTACCTCGCTTCCTTGACCTCCCGGATCCTTAACGCGGCCTTCCATTTTAATTCGAAACCTAAAGTCAGCTTTAAATTACAGTTTTTGCGCGCGATACGACACCCCCGACGGCAGTGCCGGATTAAGGGCTACCATCGGATACTTTTTCTGACGGTGTCAAGGAACATCGTTGTCCCTTAGTTGCCCCCTGGGGGTGCTTTCAGACCCTTACCGTTTACGACTACGCGATTGCTTTTCTATGAAGGGATGGGCAAAAACCGGGCAGATGCTGCGGAAGTTGATAGGCCTGATTGGGATTTGACCACTTTGAATTTCACACTTACTTTTAATAGATTAAGCTTTTAAGTGGCGCTTGTGGTCTATGTTTTTTGTCACTGACGTGTTCGATATTTTAATGTGTTTTGACAAATTATATGTTTCCGGTATTCGGTTGGCCATGTTCGCACTTTTTTGCACACCAGCTGCTGTCCCAAAAAGGATTTTACGATTTTTGTGCAAATACTTTTTTAAATTAGTTCCGTCTTCACGGCTCTGATTTTATATACTTACGAGAGCTATTGGTTAATACTATATTAGTCTATTTACTTTACAAGCACTTTATTCTTACCTAGTTTGGATGACTTTTCGTTAAAAGTTTATTATAATAAAGAGTAGGTAAGATTAGGAAAATTCATTTATTTTTGTTTTACAAAAAAACGAAAATGACTAAGACATCCCTAATAAAACAATAAAGCTGATTAAATATACCTAAACATTAGCTCATAACTAATCATTTAATTTTGTGACTTTAATACCAAGTTCCAAACAATCAATAAAAAAAACAAAAAAAACATTGTAAATTGTAATCCTATTTAAAAATAATATAAAAGATAAGCCAGTGACAAAAAGACATGTAAGTAACAAAAACTCGTAACTGCGTTATTGGTTATAGAGTTCTAATGCAAAGCGGCAATCATCCTTTTACTCGGACATGACCAACTTCAACATAAAAAGAAAGGACTTCACGCTGCGAACGAAAATTTCACAAACATTTTGACATTATGTAAGTAACGAGCTCCATCAATGCACCGTCAGTGGCAGTTCTTACAAAACAAATATACCTACCGAACGGAGACAGAAGAAAACAACATTTAAAAAAAAGTTTAGAATAAACCGAACAAATTATGATGAAGTAAAAGGGTTACACGCCTGTCAATCGTACTACTGTTCGCTATTTGTGTAAAGGGCTGCCGACAATTCTGCGAAAACGACATCGAAGAAGTACAGATTCCCATTAGCATGTCAAAAAACTTTGCGACATTCACAATTATACTTGCTTAGAAGCTTGAAAAAACTCCGCAACTACCAAAAAGGTTTGCAATGCAGATGAAGGAAAAGAGAAAATGATATTTTATGACAACAAGTGGCTAACGGTAAGTATAACTGACATCGTAGCAGCAAAAATAAGTCGTATTCTAATAGTCAGCTGGACGGACAAGCGTTCCCACAAAAAGACTGGCCATTCCACACGTCAGTTAGACCCTGTTAGAACAGTCGAAAAACTAATAAGGCCACTAACAAACTATGAAATGCCGAGTGAAACGTGCTGGCAACGCGGCCGGATAACAAAAAGAAAAAAAAAGTAAACAAAACACAGATAGATCTACGCCGGCCGCCATTTGCATTGTCTGAAAAAAATGAAAACTCGAGAGAACAATTCGTACAACGATAATGGTGTGAGAGTGATATTTTCATGGTGTATTTTCCCACACCGCCACGGAGATGGTGTGCGTATGATAGAACACCGGTAACTCGCTGTAATGCGTTTAGCTGAGTCTGTTTTCGGTCAAAGATTAAGTGGGCATATTAGAAGTGAACTGCGATGCCCATCACTACGACTATCGATTGAGTAACTCTTTGTAAAAATATATGTAAAAATATATACTTTACATTCTATTACTTTTTATGGCCGTCCTGAAAAGAGTAAGAGATACAGTAACTTATTAACTAAGTAAAATGTTATATATTAACCCTTAAATAGGTACTTAATCAGTTATTGTACTCCTTTATTTGTAACAGCCCCCGGTCTTCAGCGTCTCGGTTCAAAGATGTGCCCATGAAATCATTCATCCAAAAAGCTGCAATATATACGCTAGCAACACCTGGATTATGCAAACGCGAAGTTTTATGATATTGGTCCGCAAAATCAGAAACATTTAGATTATAATTCTTAATTAATAATTTGTACAGATTGTAAATACTTATTTAAATACCCGTTGACACATGTCGCACTTTTCAATATCAAATCTTTTGTTCTACCGCCGCCGCCGGTGCCTCTTAGATGCTTGTCTGTTCTGTTTCCTCAGCTACTCTCGGTATTCATATTTCGGGAAGCTTTACTTATTCAATATTGCCAAATTGGCCGCGCACCGAAGTAATGGACTTGAAAAAAAATGCGAAAACCAAGCAGATGGATTTGGGAGCCTGATTATTTATTAAAACAGCCACAATTTGTTTTTGTAGCGTTGCATTTTGTGGTCGCTTCCCTGCTATGGATCTTTGTCGTAAATATAAGACTAGATTAGCATTATGTTATTTACTTTCTATGATGGTTCACAAACACTGTAAAAACAAAAACAAAATTCAATTCTCACGTCGTGAAATGTGTGTTTCGGATTGTTTGATGGATGCAAATTTGTGATTAATAATAAGTACTTGGTGATTATTATATTTCACTATTAGCGTGGTGATTAACCTATCCAATAAAACGATGACTTGATCTCAAGGATGGAAGCTTTTACCCTGCAGTGCAAACAGCAAACATCTTTAGAGTACCTACTTTTTTTGGTTGTTATGGTTGGGCCTGTAGGCTTACTCTTGAAACACAATAGCATTAGTCAATTTCCAATCACAAATCTAAAAAATGTCTAATAGCACTTTTGTAAGCGACAATAGCACCACATTAAAATTAAATTGCGTGGAAATTGATTGAACAAATTATTATCGAGATGGCGTTCCGGAATTATCTTTACTTATCCCAATATCGATACATATAAATCGCATTGGAATTGTATTAAGATTGAGTTTGCGTAAGAGTAACCCCCCTGTTATCTCCGCCTGGCTGCCACCAACTTATCTAAAATCTAGCGTTATAACAGCAATGTTAATAGCAATTTTGTGTTCCGACATAGTCAAATATTATATTAGGTATATGATATTCGATTAATTAATTAATAGTCGATTGCATTTGAAAATGCGATGATATCCAAAAGACATTAATAAAATAGAAGCACTTGTGTTTTGTTCCAATCATGTAGATCTACATACAAATATACGTTACAACGCCAAACTATTATCAACATAGACTCGTAGATCACAGACGGGCAGACAACACACATTGTCAAAGAATACAAAAAGCTAACGCAAAATGAACAGATGCGCTTCAATAGTTCGTTATACATCGGATCGCCCACTCAATAAAAATATCATAAACGACATAATAAAACGCATATGACTACCACTCGTGGGGATCAATAATAATAATTTATTTAGGTTTAGATACCTTTGTTTTAATATTTTAATAATAATGTGCAAACTCAAACTCTATGCTTACTTTGATTGTTTTTTCCTACATTTCATTGGTATAAAACACCAGCCAAATAGTTTTTATGGCATTGTAATCGTAACTCAATATTATAATTTGAATGTTATTCAAATTATAATATTGAATCGAATCAAATCAAAGACGTTTAAGACCCTTACCTAAGTTTTTGAACCTTTTCAAGGTTTAAAACTATTTAGCAGTAATATACAGTACGGCTACAATACGTGTCTATATTGCTTAAGAATCAAAACAATTTTCTTTATCCAATAAATATCAGTCAGGCAATATGTATAAAGCGCTGCACAAACTTTCTGTTGATCACGATTTGCAGTGCCGTTACCGGACACCTTTACGTTGCCATCAACTCTTAGAGCAATGTTACTTATCTAAGGGTGAGATTTATAGAGCGTGCTTACGAGAAACTTTGACTTAACTTATGGCGAACTTGGCTCAGTGCATACTAAGTACGAGCTTTGATTTCGAATTGATAGTCATACAAAAGTTGAGACTAGGCTGAGCTTAGTGTTCCATTTCAAGCATAACCTTCTTAATTGTTCTTTAAACTTAAAAGAAAATAAAATGATTTAAAAAGTACTTTTAACTTGTACTAAATTTAATCATTAATTTGAATCATTAACAGTTATAAATTACAATATTTTCATAAACTTAATTAAAATAAGTCAAAAACTTTTTGTCGGTGTTGGCTAACATATTTTTTGAAACGGAACGCACTAGCCCCTCTGACAGTGACATGACAACTGCAGTCTGTCAAGTCAAATAAATTGGCTTTTGGGCGTTGTTTTTTACGATCCGTACGATCCATAACGAATGTTTAGTCAATTGTCTCGTATAATTAAATCAATTTGCTATGAAATACAATAACTATCCTTAAATTAAAATCAATTAATTGAAGAGATACTGTTTTGACAGAAAGATGTCTTGTTTTGACAGAAAGATAACCCATAAAATTTAAAAAGGCACGGAAACGCCGTAGAGCTGTTGACGTAGTGTGCTATTATTCACGTTCGGTTAATATCCTGAGTTTTTCGTAAGTCACCGATTTCGGTGACTTAACCTGTGCTAAGCTTGTGCTGAGCCAGCGTCGAAGCGTTGATTATAAATACCAATTTTGTCTTAGCTCGCTAGATAAGTCTGAGTAAAGTGTAAGTACGATCTATAGATTTCAGCCTAAGTCTGTCGCCATAACAACGATGTTTATAGCATAGTTGTGTTCCGACGGTTTAGAGATAAGATAGTCAGTTCCTCAGTGGTTTAGGATTCCAGGTGAGGCACGCTTCCACCTTCGGCCTTATCGTCACTTACCATCAGGGGAGATGAAGGCCAAGCGCTTACCCGTTGTAGACTAAAAAAAGGAAAAAAAAACTTTAGTCTTACCATGCAATTTTCCATAGAAATTTGCATAGAAAGAGGAAGAGGTAAGAGGAGGTAAGAGGTGACAGTAGGGGCCCCCAGGTGTCCCTTCAAAAAAGTGAAAGAAGAAGAAGTGAACCCTAGGCAGGACAAATGAGCGGATAGGTATGTCACGGAGCGGAGGAACGGAGGAGTGACACGATGAGGAGGAGTTGGAGGATAATAAATGCACGACGAGTTCACAAGTATATTATTTAAGCAAATGATTAGTTATTATAAGGTTAGTTAATTGTAGTTATAAAAGGTTTATGCGCTATGCTTGTGACTAGGTGTAGGTTTAGGTTATAATTATTATTATGAGGACGTTGGCCTATAACTGTCTAGTTATAATAATGCACTTCACTAATAACAATATTTCGGAAGGATAACAATAATTAGAAGGGGCTCTTTCTAACTCCGCGGATGAATCTGAACTGCCTTTTTAAAGCAAGAAAAAAGAAAACAGAGGCTAGCAGAGAAGTAACTGCAACTTGATACAAAAGAACGTTATTCGGAAAAGAGGTCAGCAAAACCAACAAGGCTTTAGCTGCCTCGTTACATACTACAGTACCCCAAGCACGAACCATTATGGTACCAGTTAAGGTAATCGTAATCGTAATATTTTGTATGAAAAAGGTTAATAACTTTATGGTTTTCATACAAAATAATACGATTACGATTACCTTAACTAGTACCATAATGATTCGTGCTTGGGGTACAGGTATCTAATAAATATGAATCGTCAAACGTGTTGATAAGCTCAACACTCGGAAACTGATTTGACTGATTTTTTGTTGTGTTTGTAATGGTCAATGGTCAGTACAAGGTTTATATGAAAAATTATGTTTAAAAATTCGTCACTAGAATGGGATACGGTTTGTTGACGCGGACAAAATCGCCGGCGGCGGGCCGCTAGTCAAAAATAGTAATGCTCCTTATACAGGCCCCATTAATTTAGCGTACAAAAAATGTGAACCATAAAAAGTGTGTCCAGTCCCGCAGTCCAGTCCTAATGGCACAACAAAAAGCTATTTAAAGAGTGGGCCATCGCGGCAGAAGCGACTGCTTATTAAAAATGTGGCCGGAATATCAAATTGCTATCTGCCTATTGTGTGGCGCCCTGTGTGCAGGCGCAGAGCTCACCCCTGCGTTATGTTGCATAGAGTATGTGGCGTTAGAGGTTTATTTTATTTTTACGTAGGGCTACAGTTTACTATTTGTCGCAGTATTTTAAGCTTTTTTTCATATGTTAACAGATTTTATTAAACTACTAGCGACCGCTCACGGTTTCACCCGCGTGGTTCGCGTTCCCGTGAGAATATCGAAAGTATCCTATGTGTTAATCCAGGTTATAAACTATCTGTATGCCGAATTTCATCCAAATCCATTCAGTAGTTTTTACGTGAAAGAGTAACAAACATCCATCCATAATTACAAACTTTTGCGTTTATAATATTAGTAGGATATGTAGGTACTTAAAGTAAAGGAAAACTGTTGTCTCTTCCTAACCCTCCGGGAAGCGGGCGATGTATGTTTTTATGTATGTAAGTACTGAATTAAAATTATTTCGGTGACATTTATTAAATAATTAAAAAACTCAAACAGTAAACGGTGTTTCTGTTCGGTCTGAACAGTTAACAAGACTCTTACGCATTGCTAGATTTAAATAATTTCATAGGTATTGTTTAAATGTACACATTAGACCATATTAAATTGATAATTGGGTACCAATTTAAAATAATATACACGATACCCGTTATAATTTCTTCAATTATTTAAACGTCTCTGTCACTCACGTACTCTGTCCAAAATCTACGGCACTTGCAAAACTGTTACGCAGGGGCACAATTCCAAGCTCGAGCCCATCACTATTGTTTGTTTTTTTAGAAATAAATTCAGTTGTCACATCGCACATGATAAATGGTGGCAGTGACACCGTGGTCATATGGCGAATTGGTGCCACTTGTTACTGCGATGTTGGAGGGGCCGGCTTCAATAGTAGCTTAGATTGGCTCATGTTTAAAAAAATAGTTTTGTTATCATTATGAGAAAATATACCTATACTTACGCGTTCTTGACGGAAAAGTAAAGCATCAAGTCTGCAGTTCTGTTTATTTTTTTTTTGTATTTATTAATGCTAACTAATGGTGGATTATTTTCCGTGAAAGTGCATGAGTGTTGGCAAATAAAACAAAACAGCGCAACATCACTTTTCAAATAATCTCAAGAAGTCCGTGTGATTTCTCAGTAAAGTCCCACATCTTTACTCAAACTCAAGAGGTTTTGGGGGAAAATCATTGACCATTAAACATTAATATTATCACTCAATATCATCTTTTTAAGCAAAATCAAAGTTTCTATTATCTCTCTTACTGTGTTAACCGCACCAAGCCATTATATAAGAAAAAAAAGAGAATATGATTAATTGTAAATTGAAAATGGCCGCGCAGGTAGCAGAATGGGTTACTACATAAAATATAACTTGAAAATAGGGGTAAACCGACAGTCATTGGACACTTAAGCGACCAACAAATTATATTTTTTAGATCTAAAAAAATAGCTACAAATACATATATATTATTATATTTTTCTGAAACTAAATAAAATTCGCTATCACTACAACTTCTCAAAACATTCAAATATTAAGGCTTTTTATAAATAACCATAGTTTGAAAAAGATCATTCTAAAACATAGTCATTAGACAGAATTTACAATTATTGGACAGCCAATAAATAGTTATTGGACAGTTTATAAAATTACTTTATCATGCTGTTTTATATCAGCACAGTACGGTAGTGATTCAAGAAGAAGAATTAAATAAGTACTCATGGTTCATGGGTAGTTTTTATTTTTATTTTACAGCAAACAATAAAGAAATAAGAAATTTACAAAAGATATTTATTTAAATATTATTCAGTCTCAATCATTGCAGATCAGTCTAGAATCAAACCTTACTTATTTAGGTATTTGTTTAAGAAATGGTTCTCCATAACTTCGTATTGGTTTATATGAAAAAACCAATTTTTCCCCTAAGTGCTAAATCCAAGTTGACAGAATCATAATCCTTCTTCTTTGGCATCTTTTCTGAAGATCTATAGCAATAGTAAACAATCATTGGACACACTGACTGACACTCATTGGACAGCCGTCCAATAACTGATAGAATAACCCGTGCAATATAAAATTAAAAATAGACCGTACTAACCCGTCTTACAATGACATAGAAGTGTAAAAATAGTTAATACTCATTATTAAATTCAAACTGTCCAATAATAGAATTTCTCTATCTTATTGCATACAGTTATTGGACGGGTCAACATAACCTCAAATCAAGGTATGTTTTTCATTGAAAGTTGATAAAAACGTAACATAAGCAATATATTACCTCTCCGCAAACAGACGAAAGCATAAAGTTTATCACCACACCTATGTCACCAAAAAACTCACAGACCAAACTTAAGGAATATTTAACTTCAGCGGCAAATTTCACTGACCGCGCATGACTGTCAAAAAATATTTTATAACATTTTACACTGCCATCTATCATAAACTTGATGAATGAACTTTAGCGACTAATAAACAAAATAATTTACTGCAAACCATAGATGTCGTTTTTAAAAAATAGAAATGTTATTATTTGCGTTTGAATTTAAACTGTCCAATAACTATTCAGTGTCCAATGACTGTCGGTTTACCCTAACATTAACAAAAATAAATACTGATATAATTAATAGACAATGCAAACCATTTGTTAGACATTTTACTTGCTTAAGCGTACCAGACCAAGACGCAGGCCAAAACAATACTCCTGTCTAACTTAAGCCGAGTGAACTTATACAATCCAACTTAGGACGAACTTAGCAAAACAGAGCTGTATCACTTAATTAGTGATTCGGTCTACACTGCACTAACTAGTTCAACTAAGTAGTCCTATTTAGTAACGTCTTGTAAGCTAGACGGAAACTTAGATTGTGCTTCGTTAATTGTCAGAGATAATTAAGTGGCATGTGGCATCAAGTGTCGCGTTAGCAGTGAAAGAATACTAACACCCCCTCTCTTCCCTTGCGTGTAGTAAAAGGCGACTAACGGACTAAAGACTGCATACATCTAATAGCATAGAGCGGCGACGGGCTCACCACCTGTCACACTGAGCACATTTATGCAGTCGATATCGAGTCCTCTAGGACTGCTTTTACGGTCCTCATTGCCTTGTCTCTGACTAACCCTTCGGGGATAATAGTCATGATTATAATATGTAAGTATATGTATACATCGCGTGTCTATATTGGATCGCCAAATTTTTCGTACGCTTATTTGCAATTGGCATACAAACATAAGCCTTAATCTATTTCGCACAATTTTACTTTTCCTAAATGTGTTAAGCCTATTTTTATTTCGCATAACTCTTTTTCGCAGAATTTAAACTTCCCTAATACGACATTAGGCGGTACCAATAAAACTCCCTACTATTTACAATTAGGTACTAATAAAATTGTAATTCACACAAAGCTAAAACGCACAACATGTAAGGTAAGGTAGATTTATGTTGTATAATAAAAAAAATGCGCTCGAAATTCAAGACAATCGCGAAGCGCAGCCAGCGCAGCGTAGCGATTGAGTTAATGGGTGTGCCCTTCGGTTCGCCTAAAATTTTTAGTTCTAATTTCACGGCCCAACTATTTGCGTCCGTCCTAAGTTACAGAACATAGTTGTTGCTATTTGGTATGCGCTGGCTAATATCCGGACGGAGTAGCAGCCGGCATCGAGCAAAGGTCGTGCTAATTAAATACAAATCTCAAGACAATACGCCGCCGAGATTTTAGCGAAGTGGTTACACACTGGTTGGTAAATAGCAGCAAGACTTAATTTAATTATTATTATCTAAAGTTAAAAATCTTGGTTGGTGGTCTAGTGGCAAAGTCCGTTATACGAAGGTCTAAGATTCAATTTTGGGCAAAAGTATGTTTCAGATTTTTCGATACTAGTCTGGGCTTGTGATAAATAACCAATCCGTTGGCAAGCGTGGTGAGTTAACGTAGTATCGCTATCAATTATAGCGATTATTTGCTTTCAATCATGGAGACGTTTGCCCTGAGGTGGGTGTTACTTTTCTTTTTAAATTTAATTTTCCAAACTGCATATACAACATTGCTTAAACTGAGGCTTTGGTTTTTAGGTTTTTAGTTTGTTTATGACAGTTCTATCAAGTGGTTAGCGTAAAATAATGTGTATTTTTTTTTTTTTAATTAATACGTCCTCCGACTATGGTCGCCGAAGCCCTTAATACTGCTAATTCTCTATTATCATACCATTCTCGCTTTTATTCCTCTCGCACTTTTATACTTCATACTTCACATTCATTCGTCCTCATTCATTCCTTAGGCGGTGGGTGTTCCGCATTTAGGACTATACTATGCTGTATATCTATCTCTTTCTTTATTCTTATTATCTATTGACACGGGGAAATGAGTCATTCTGCCATTTTGTTTTATTTATAAAAAAAATTCTTATGCTACTACTTATATTTAATACATGTTTTCTTATTTCTAACTCTATATTATTATATATTTACTTATTTTCTATTAAAACATTTTTCCCAATTAGGATAACTTTTTCTTATGTGCTTATTCTACATTTATTACTGTCATGTGGTAGTTGTGACTTATTGTTAAAATAATAGTAACAAACAACCCATCTCTTCCCTTGGGTGTCGTAAAAGGCAACTAACGAACTAAAGACTGCACATGCATCCAACAGCATGTAGCGATTATGGGCTGATCAAAATAATACTACCAACCCCTTTCTTCCCTTGGGTGTCGTAAAAGGCGACTAACGAACTAAAGACCGCACATGCATCCAACAGCATAGAGCGGCGATGGGCTCATATAAATAATACTACTAACCTCTTTCTTTCCTCAGGTGTCGTAAAAGGCGACTAAGAGACTAAATACTGCACATGCATCCAACAACATAGAGCGGCGATGGGCTTATCAAAATAATACTACCAACCCCTCTCTTCTCTTCGATGTCGTAAAAGGCGACTAACGGACTAAAGGCTGCACATACATCCAACAGCATAGAGCGGCGATGGGATCCTCAAAATAATACTACAAACCCTCTCATTCCTTGGGTGTCGTAAAAGGCGACTAACGGACTAAAGACATTCATGTTTTTGTATTTACTTCCATAGAATATGTTGATTCGCATCGCTGCCATATTCATAGGGTGAGTTCCACCAAACCTATGTGCAAAAATGAGAAAAAAATTTCGACCGCCCATACAATTACAAAACTGTCCGATCAGCTGACGACAATAGTAAACCCCGTCTCGAGAGTGAATGCTAGGGGTGAAAGTAGCTTATTCACTCCCAATGTAACTAGGTAACAATGTACTATTGATATTAAGATGGTGTCAACTTAAAACCAGCCTCAACAACAGTAGTACGACCTCGAGTAACAATAATTACCTACCTACAATAATTTTCACCTTTCTAGAATCTAAAAACTGAGATCTATAATGTCTAAGACTGTCTTGAGGAGGTTAAAAAATGCCAACCAACCAAATTATAATTTCCATAATCACCCCGTGTGTGCCCACAGCGCATCCATCCAAGTCTGAACTAACGGAAGTTATAATTTATGGAGCAACTTCCGGCAACTACCTTCAGTCAGGAGCCACCTAATAAAGTACCTGATGTATAATGCACGACGTCTGAGATCACCTTAAAACTATAATTAAGACAGTATACAGGTAGGGTAAGAAAATTAGTTTCAAAGTTTTGGGGCGAAAAGATCTCGCTTGCTTTGCTCGGGAAGTAAAAAAGGGATATTTTGTTTTGTTCGTGTGTACTTTAAAGGTACATAGCCACTTTAATATAATCATTACGTGCTACAGCACTACAGAGGCCACAGCGAATCGAATTCGCCATTAAGCATGTAGTATGCGGTGATCCATAGTACATGTATTTATGAGGGTTCACAGCTTCACGAATTTCGGTATCCAGTAAAAAGTTCCAAGTTCAAAATTTAACAAACCAATCAGCCAATTTTAATAAAAATATGCATGCAGGAATGTATAGAGATCTAACTACTTAAACACCTAGGTGCCACAAAACATTTAAAAATAAACGTTGATTCAGCTGAGATAAATATTGCGATTTAAAGTCAACTGTTATAAAAAGTTTTGAATCCGCTCATGGGTTTGTAAAATTTTGAACTTGTAACTTTTTATGGGATACCTAAATGCGTAAACCCTCATAAAATCTAATATTTAAAATACTTATTGTAGGTTACAAGTAAATAAAACACAATTCTGAAAGCGCCCTCTATGAAATTGGATGCTAAATTAAAGAACACTTTAAAACACCCTCTATTATACTGTACACAAATTAGATTTGAACCACTCGCGCTAATAAAAGCATGCTTTTACCGGAACAGTTATTATTTAGTGTAATATCTGACGTGAAGATGGCGCTGTTCGCACAATAGAAGTAATTTAAAGCTAGTTGATTACTAGTCGACAGATTAGATGTTTTATTAGCTCTTGTCAAAATCTTTATTAGAAATAGAATTGGAATAATAAACTACGACTTTACTATTATAAAAGACGTAGTCAAATCATGAGATCGTTAAAGTTTTAAAAAACTGTTACAGTAGGTATAGATACAGTGATTTAAATAATTTAGAGGTATATTTGAATTAATTGTTGATGCTGTTAATGTAGACCTTAACCCATAACGGTTGGGACTAAGATAAACTATCGGCTTTACAGTACCTACCTATAAAAAAAACAACACACACTCGATTACATTATAATAAGCATCAGAATCCAAACGAATACATTGCAGTATGGAAAGACGTGACTGCTACGAAGTCTGGCAGCGTGTTTGGCGACAAATGGCACTGGGTTCCCAGACGTGAAGCTGCTGACGCGCGTGTAGACGCCAGGATGTACGCCGCAGATGCCTCCAAAGGAGACCAAACCGACAAGAACCCCTCTGCAAACCAGGGGGCCTCCGGAATCACCCTGAAAGTTTTAGAAGAATTTTATGATAGATAGTACTTTAAAAGCGAAGACCTCTTTTTGGCTATCAGTGTAGGTGGCTCAAAATCATCAAGGTGCAGAATTGGGTTTGCTAGCAATTTAATGTCTTAAATATTGACTTTATTGAGAAAAGAAAATTAATAAATATAACAACTAACCTGTTTTGTGTGTAAGTACATCAAATAATACAATTTATTAAAGAAGTAGGACATTTAAAATTAAATCAATATGTTAAATGCAGAGAAAGTCATTTCGGGAACGCGTTCTAATGTGGGATCTTCAACAACAAGTCCAAAATATTAATGAAATATTTAAGATATTTATCTCAGTCTTTACTTAATATAGGTAGGTACCGTATTTTGAAAAAAAATCTAGTTTTGAAAAAGCTTCTAAAAGATTTTTTTTATTATAAAAATGCAAAAATAGTTTGTCCGATAGCACATAATTCATTTCAGTGAACGCATCTATAACCGAACAAAAATAATTTTAAGTGAACGCAGCCATTCTGTGTCAAACGTCAGTAGAGGAAACAAACAATGACAAAACCGGCTGTCATTATTATACAGGGCGTCCCACGGACATGCCACATGAAGGGAAAGTACCTTTAATATTGTAGATGGAACATTTTACTGAAATAAGACATTATTTTAATTTTAAAAAAAATTTAAACTGCATTCTTAGATATTTCAATAATTACATGGTTGAACCGGGAATCGAACCTGTTACACGAAAAAAATAATCATCCTGTAGCTTTATCACACCGATCGAAAGGCTTCATTATAAGGATTATTTTTTGCTAAGTAACATAGTGTCACAAATAAAAGGAAGACCATGAATTTTAACATTTTTAATACAAAATTAATCAATTTACGAGTATGTATGTATTTATTTCAATGTCAGTTGTAATGTCCTTACGGCAATGTCAGCTTTTCATTTTTCAGAACAAAATTTCACATCAAATGTTAAAATTCATGGTCTTCCTTTTATTTGTGACACTATGTTATTTAGCAAAAAATAATCCGTTAGATGAAGCCTTTCGATCGGTATGATAAAGCTACAGAATGATTATTTTTCTCATGTAACGGGTTCGATTCCCGGTTCAACCATGTAATTATTGAAATATCTATGAATGCAGTTTAAATTGTTTTTTTAAATTAAAATAATGTCTTCTTTCAGTAAAATGTTCCATCTACAATATTCAAGGTACTTTCCCTTCATGTGGCATGTCCGTGGGATGCCCTGTATATGTATTTATCGGCAAATAAATTAATATCCAAGTGGTAAGTACCTTTCAATTCATTATTCGTAGAGCGTATATCAATAGTCCGATTAGTCCGTCAATTCGTGAACCATTTTTTTACATTTAGTTATTGATGTTTTTTTTTACGACCCAAAATAACAAAGTGACCTCAAATATATTACTATTATCAAAGTCAGGTCGCATTTACGATGGCCGCTGAATGATCAAAGTGCGCACTTATTTGAAATCATCATTTCGAGTACGGTCATTTCTTTCGTTCCCGAAATGACTAAGCGTTCTCGTAATGATAATATTATTTCCAAGGGCGATTCACTTACATTATTTCATTATTTTTTTTACAAATTTGTTGTTTTTTAATTACTGTGTAACTAATGGAGACTCCTGATAAAGAAAGAACTAAAAAAAACTTTAAAATAGCTTAAAAAGGATAGTGCAGCATATTTGCGCCAAAGAGAAAAGGCAAATACTAGAAAAAGAAAGTTTTTGGATAAGATGACTGAACAACGGAAAAAAATAAAACAGGCTAAGGACAGGAAACTATAAAAAGTAAAAGGCAGACTGATATGACTGAACGAGAGATGCAAAAGCATAGAAAAGATTGGAAAAAAGCATCGAATAAATACAGAGAAAAGAAAAAAGGTTTAGCAAATCTATTAAGTAAAAAGCGGCAACAATCAGATGACGACTTAGCCGCAGTACCGTCAGAGAGAAGACAAGTAGGAAGAAAAACTGTTTGAAAAGATAGGGCGAAAGCATACCAAAAAATAAAAAATCTGGAAGAAAAGAAACGGAAAATCCAATCTTTAAAAAAACTACAAAGGATAGATGCTAAAATGAACCGAAACGGTTGGTCATTTCCGGGAACATTACAATGTTTCAATAAAATACGCATAAATTAGCTATTTTTATAGAAACAACATAGTTTATTACATTACAGGACTTTGATTCTGATGTAGGGTTAATTCCATTAAAAGAGCTCTAAATAATTTGATTTTTTTTTATTCTATGCATGATAATAGCAACTTTTTATTATTTATGCGTGTTTTGCTTGTAAAAGATTTTGATTTTTTTGTTTTCAATATTGTTTATATACTATGTATACATAATACATATACCCATGTTATTAAACAATCCTTCATTTATGTAGGTACTTTGTTTTGTTTTTGTTCATTTTATCAAACTTAGAAAAACGTTTCCGAATTGATGGTTTTCTGTAAGATATACACTAAAAAGCAATATAACAAATAAGTACAGAATTCTGTGCGCTGTCCTGTCAAAGTTTATTAACCAATTTTGCAACAGTAGGTATACCAAGAGTCATCATTATAGCTTGAAATTTTGACATAAAACCAATCTTAGGGGGTAAAATTAAATGGGGGGGAATGTTAAAATAACACTCCTTGGGTTAATTTTAAAATATAAATCAATGATTTGATCAAATCCCTTAACCGTTTTAGTGAAATGATTGCCAAGCGTGGTGAGAAGAGAAGCATAGGTGACCAAAATATAAAAAGGCACGTAAAGTCTATTAACCCGGTTTATGTCGCATGTCGATATCGCAGTGTAAGGCAGAAAAGCCACAGCAGTAGGACGTTTACGAGCTGATAATGATGATTTTAGTACGTTTTATTAAAAATTGTTAGGTACCTATTTTACTTCTAATAATAATAGGTAGGATAATTTAATTTCACATGTTTTTTTAATACTTACAAAAAAAAATCGGAAAGGTCGCGTAAATGATTTATGTTGTCAAAGTCTACTTTCGACTTTGACAACATAAATCATTTTCAATCGCAATTCAAAAGGGTTCCCTATTTAATCCCGAAAGCAGTATTACCGATTATCATTTCAACGAAAACTTTTAACCGATCACTCAACGAAGCTTTAATTTACCGATGTAACATTTCACCGAATTTTAAGAGTATGTAGGTAACGCCTCGGTGGCCGAGTTTTGAAGTGCTTGGCTCGATATCCGGAGTTCCCGGTTTCAATTCCCATGACGGACAAAGTACGTTTCGAATTTGTCGATTCATAGCTCGGGTTGGTAATGGCTAACTCGCATTTGGCAAGGGTGGTGATTGTATGATTTACAATCACCACCATATCATCGCCATTTTTTATGATGTCATAAACGAATTATATATATTTTTGTTAAATTGTTATAATTTAAATTCTTTCTTATAAAAATAAATAGAAACATTGAATTTAAAAGGCATTTGATTTATCCCACTTTTAATTATTTCCTATAATTATATGTGATAAACGATTCAGCAGCCGAGCTTTTGACCTAAAAAAAGAAAAGTACAACCTGTATACTCTCCGACTGCATGGTAAAAGCCTCCATCTTTAAAATCAAGTCTTCGCTACAATTGATGGGTATTGGCTTAATCACCACCCTTGCCAAATACGGGTTAGTGATCACAAACCCGGGCTATGAATCGACAAATTCGAAACGCACTTTGTCCGACATGGGAATTGAAACCTCAGGATATCGAGCCATGCACTTGACTACTCGGCCACCGAGGCATTGACCTACATACTCTTAAAATTCGGTGAAATGTTACATCGGTTAAATAATGTGACGATTATTTGTATGGTCGCTGAAATAAACTTCGGTAATTGGTTTTTCAGTGAATCGTTACATCGGTAAATTAAAGCTTCGTACAAATAAGGCATCGTTCAATTGAGTGATCGGTTAATAGTTTTCGTTGAAATGATAATCGGTAAAACGGCTTTCGGGATTAAATAGGAAACCCATTCAAAATGTGATAAAAGTTCAAAAACATTTAAGTAAGTATGAGGTTTTTAATTATTGATACCTACTGGACAAACAAACAATAACCAGTTGTAATTTATTAGTTTTGCTACGCTATTTTTGCATTGACGGGGAAAACAAAATTCTTGTTAGTAATACCTACTTAACCAGAAGAACGCCCATATAGCGAGAAGTGAAGTACCTTCATTTAAGCCAAAAGGTGATGATTGCACTAACAAAACCTACATACCTTCATACTTATAATCATGACTGTTATCAGGACCATTATAAGGGTTAGTGAGAGACTAAGCAATGAGGACCGCAAAAGCAGTCCTCTGCCGTAGTCCACTTTTCACCAAATGGCGACTGCACATGTGCTCAGCATGATAGGTGGTGAGCCCATCGCCGCTCTATGCTGTTGGATGTATGTGCAGTCTTAAATCCGTTAGTCGCCTTTTACGACACCCAAGGGGAGAGAGAGGGTGGTAGTATTCTTTTAATAAGACGATACGCCACACGGCAAAAAAAAACTCAATAAGTATTACTTTAAACTTACTTTGCAAAATTCGTGTAAGTATAGGAATTTGCATAGTAAGATTAAAGTATTACTGTTTTAATAGATCCTCAGCAGTTGAGGATTGCAAATGAAGCGCGCTTCTACCTTCGACCTTATCGTCACTTACCAAAACTCGTAGCAAGGACGATTATCTAATTTATCTATGCCAATAGGTAAAACGAAAGCGCGATATGCATAGCGGTGAAAGAATACTACCACTCCCTCTCTTCGCTTGGGTGTCGTAAAAGGCAACTGCGACTAACGGACTAATAAGACTGCACACATACATCCAACAGCATAATAGAGCGGCGATGGACTCACCACCTGTCACGTGCAGTTGCTATTTGGTGGAAAGTAGACTATGGTACATAGAGGACTGCTTTTGCTGTCCTCATTACCTAGTCTGTGACTATAGTCGTGATTTAATGTAAGGATGTATGTAAGGCAGGTCTCCCACCAACGGCGAGTAAACGACTAAATATCGGCTATTTTCTCGCTCAAGAAACGTACGAGTATAATACATGTCGGAGTTATTCCATAGACAAGTAACGCCATCTATATCGATAGACCTAGTATGGACTACTCTGAGTAGTTTGACTGAATAACGTGGCTAAATAGCTTGGCTGAATAACTAGGCTGAATAACTAGGCTGAATAGCTTGTCTGAATAACGTGGCTGAATAGCTTGGCAGGATAACGTGGCTGAATAGCTTGGCAGAATAGCTTGGCATTATAAAAGTATCCCTGGGTCAGTAGTTCGGGCGAGTAGTGAGGGCATAGTGTGTCTATGACAGCTGACACTGTTCCTTGGTGAAATGCGCTCACTTTAACACGGGATCTCGACTGCGCCGGTCGCGTGCGCACTGATTCTTTTCCACACACAATATGGCGGACGGAGACTACGATTTTCAACAAAATCCGTTTCCATCTCCGACATACATATACATTCCGTGTAAACAAATGAGATGCATATATAAATAGTTAATCGCTGACTGTTCGCACTGCCGGCGAGGACTCGCTCCACTAGTTTGTTGCTGAGACAAGAGCTATCAAAGATATTTCTCGCTTAGCGATAGTAATACTTGCTCAGCGATCAGAACTCACGCCGAGAGATCAACCAGCGGCAGCGGCGCTTATAGCCCAGCGACAAAACTAACGGAACTACACACTCGCTTTCCGCTGCTCGATAACTCGTTTCTAATTCTATCTCGACTCGCTTCTCGTTCATCGTCGGCGGTGGGACAACTGCCTAAGGCGTGATTAAAACGCTGGCCCACTCGCGATAGAACCAGCTGCTGTTGCATCTGCCTTTGCTTATCATCATCATCATCAGCCTATAAACGTCCCACTGCTGGGCACAGGCCTCCCACGTGGAATATGCACGTGGGGATATTGGGCCATAACCCACCACGCTGGCCCAATGCGGGTTGTTTTAACGACTGTCATCTTACGACAACAAACAGGACCAACGGCTTAACGTGCCTTCCGAAGCGCGGAGGAGCTCGAGTTGTATTAATTTGGTCACCCATCCAGCGACCCGGCATTGCGGAAGTTGCTTAGCGGGCAAGATTGCAAGCCGAACGAGCTAGCCGCTGCGCCATCGAGCTCCTCATGCTGTCTTTGCTTGTGTATTATGATTATTACACGCACCTGACAACTGTCTTTCGTTTCTACACCGGCGCAGATGACACTTGGCTGTATGTTCGGAAAGTAGAAGGCGCATTGCTTTGCCGATATTGTGGGAACACACACCATGCGGAGGAACTTCGACATTTTGTCCTATAAATTAAAAGTGATATGCTTTAGAATATTAAAATAGCATATTACAATAGTAATCGTGTCGGGTAGCGGTGAAAGAATACTACCACCCCCTCTCTTCCCTTGGGTGTCGTAAACGGCGACTAACGGACTAAAGACTGTACAAACATCCAACAGCATAAAGCGGCGATGGGCTCACCGCCTGACACACTGAGCACATGTGCAGTCGCTATTTGGTGAAAAGTGGACTATGGCAGAGGACTGCTTTTGCTGTCCTCATTACGAACCTAAAAGTTTAATTTAATTGCAATTTCTTTAATATTTCTTATTTAATAATAATTATTTTATAATATTGCACAATAAATTTTTGTTTCTGAGAATACATACAAACTTACAAATATTTTTATTTCAGTAAATAATATACTTAGTCAAAAATGCAACAACTTGGCCCGCCACATATTTCGTTAGTAAATATTGGCACGCGACCGAAAAAGTTTCCCCATCCCTGGCATAGTCTCTGATTAACCCTTCGGGGAAAATAGTCGAGATTACAATATAATCTTCTATAATTGTTATGTATGTATGTAATAAAAGGTGTTTGGTCAAAGGTTTTTAGCTCGAATAATATTTGCAGTTTTGTATGGAACGACAAATTTTTTATCGCAATTAAGTACTTGCCATTTGTTGAAAGTTACTAATAACTTACTTATTAATTATTCTTTTCACATATGATGGCCTAGCTGCAGGATTATACACCTTTTACCAAACAATCTTGTATTTGTATTAGAAAAGAAATAAGTAGTACCCAGCGATATACCTATACTATAAGTCAATGGTAGTACCATAATAGTAGAAGAGACAATATTTTCTTTCTCGAAAAAACTTTATTTGGAAAAAAAATAATTGAAAAAACATATTTTTCTTTATTTATTTCAAATGTTGTGCGGAGACGGTTGGTCACGTGACATATTGCTCTGTGACGTCTCATTTCAATAAATAAAGAAGTTTATCTTGAAACCTGACAGATAATTTTTGATAATTTTGTAAAACATTGTATGACGTCACATGAAGTTCAATCATGGCCGCTCAATGACCTTTTAAAATATCATTGTGTTTCTGGTCTTGTAATCCACAAATAAAAAATCAAAAATTTATTTTGTTAAAATAGAATATTTACAAATTATCTAAATAAAAAACTATTGGATAAGTATCGTTAAATCATAAACTACCATTTACGACATAAATCATATTTTATTGTTACAACTGTCAAATAGCCAATTAGCGAGGTAAGTAATTATAATCTTAAATGTAGTTGTTCACATCACTAAGTTCTGTCAACGGTTTTAAAAATTCGTTTGACGGGCGTTAATTATGAGTCGGTGTTAAAAAAATATTTTAGCGCCATAAATACGCTTTATTGGCTACGGTTTTAGCAACTTGACGTCATTGGTTATTGTAACAAAATGCAAATTTTTCTATTCTTATAAATTTGAAAATCCAACATTGGTGAGTTTATTGCCTTTTTTGGCAACTCATTGTTTTTTAGTTTTATATCTCACAATGGGGAGGTGTTCAGCCTTTATCTCTATATTTAAGTGAGCTTTACTCCTTCGATCCTTAAGCTTTAGGTACTGAGGACCGGTATCTAACTTCTGAATGATGGAACACAACAATAAAATACTCTGCTCTTTAAGGAGGTACCGCGCGATCGCAAAAACTGACTTAAAGTCTCATAATGAATTTCAAAGCAAAATCAAACATATAGATATTTATAATTAGAACCATAATTCTGCTTTAAAGTTTCAGACCTAGTAATTTAATTATATGTTTTTATTCTGCGAAATGTGCTAAACCATCACGCGCTTGTGTTAAAAATTAAAATATACTTTTTAAAGAAGGGACATGCGGAATATCAATACAAATGTAAGAATTATTGTTTCATGCGTAAAATTAAGAAAGTTGTCGAATAAATATGTGTTTAGGAGTCATTAGATTTATGTATTGTTTGTTATTGTTTAAAGAATTTGTTTAAATTCCATAAAGGCCATGACTTTGTGCAATGATCAGACTAACTTACATAAGTTCATTGTATTTAACTAATTCAGCGCATAGTCCTTAAGCTTTAGGTACTGAGGACCGGTATCTAACTTCTGAATGATGGAACACGACAATAAAATACTCTGCTCATTAAGGAGGTACCGCGCGATCGCAAAAACTGACTTAAAGTCTCATAATGAATTTGAAAGCAAAATCAAACATATTGATATTTATAATTAGAACCATAATTCTGCTTTAAAGTTTCAGACCTAGTAATTTAATTATATGTTTTTATTCTGCGAAATGTGCTAGACCATCACGCGCTTGTGTTAAAAATTAAAATATACTTTTTAAAGAAGGGACCTGCGGAATATCAATACAAATGTAAGAATTATTGTTTCATGCGTAAAATTAAGGAAGTTGTCGAATAAATATGTGTTTAGGAGTCATTAGATTTATGTATTGTTTGTTATTGTTTAAAGAATTTGTTTAAATTCCAAAAAGGCCATGACCTTGTGCAATGATCAGGCTAACTTACATAAGTTCATTGTATTTAACTAATTCAGCGCATAGTCCTTAAGCTTTAGGTACTGAGGACCGGTATCTAACTTCTGAATGATGGAACACGACAATAAAATACTCTGCTCATTAAGGAGGTACCGCGCGATTGCAAAAACTGACTTAAAGTCTCATAATGAATTTCAAAGCAAAATCAAACATATTGATATTTATAATTAGAACCATAATTCTGCTTTAAAGTTTCAGACCTAGTAATTTAATTATATGTTTTTATTCTGCGAAATGTGCTAGACCATCACGCGCTTGTGTTAAAAATTAAAATATACTTTTTAAAGAAGGGACCTGCGGAATATCAATACAAATGTAAGAATTATTGTTTCATGCGTAAAATTAAGAAAGTTGTCGAATAAATATGTGTTTAGGAGTCATTAGATTTATATATTGTTTGTTATTGTTTAAAGAATTTGTTTAAATTCCAAAAAGGCCATGACCTTGTGCAATGATCAGGCTAACTTACATAAGTTCATTGTATTTAACTAATTCAGCGCATAGTCCAAGTGACTTAAAAATACGTAAATTTTCACAATTTCGTGCAGCACGCCCTTAATAGAATACTAGCAACCCATCTCTTCCCTTAGGTGTCGTAAATGGTGATTGACGATTGACTAAAGACATCATACATACATAATCACGACTATTATCCCCGAAGAGTTAGTCAGAAAATATGCAATGAGGACCGCAAAAGCAGTCCTCTGCCATAGTCCACTTTTCCCCAAATAGCGCTTATCGCCGCTCTAATGCTGTTGGATGTATGTGCAGTTTTAGTCCGTTAGTCGCCTTTTACGACACCCAAGAGAAGAGAGGGGGTGGTAGTTGGTAGTATTCTTTCACCGTTACGCGACATGGTTATAGGACGGACTAAAGATGTCACATACATCCAACAGCAAGTATAGTTGTTATTTAGTGAAACATGGACTATAGCAGAGGACTACTTTTGCGGTCCTCATTGCCTAGTCTCTGACTAACCCTTCGAGGGTAATAGTCGTGATGTATGTACCTCTGTATGTCTTTAGTCCCGTTAATCGCCAGTTACGACACCCAAGGGAAGATATGGGCTCACCACACTTGTCATACGCTGAGACGTAAAAGGCGACTAACGGACTAAATAATGCACATACATTCAACAGCATAGAAGCGGCGATGGGCTCACCAGATCACCACCTGTCACGCTTTGCACATGTGCAGTCGCTATTTGGTGAAAGTGGACTATGGCAGAGGACTGCTGTTGCGGTCCCCATTGCCTAGTCTCTAACTCACCCTTCTGGAATAATAGACGTGAGTGTTACGTAGGTATGTACAATTTTATGTTAATTATTTATACTTTACAT
This sequence comes from Scoparia ambigualis, assembly GCA_963921215.1. NCBI lineage: Eukaryota > Metazoa > Arthropoda > Insecta > Lepidoptera > Crambidae > Scoparia > Scoparia ambigualis. Next base: position 21,002,062 of record OY992522.1, on the reverse strand, counting down.
ACTTTTTCCTGGAGTCCAAACCCCGAGACCAGGCAGTCCACGCCTTCGCCGACATCCAGGCTCATGGACGGCACGTGCATGCGAATCGGCTTGATTGACCTTGATTCTATGAAGGCATTTTCCAACTAAAAAAAGGCAAAAAGTCAGTGGCAAAAGATGGGATTCTGCCTAGAATCGTATTGAAATTAAAGTCAAAAAGTTGAAGTCAAAATATGTCTATTGATATCATTCAGCGTGTCGCATAGCGGTGAAAGAATACTACCACTCCCTCTCTTCTCTTGGGTGTCGTAAAAGGCGACTAACGGACTAAAGACTGCACATCCATCTAACAGTTTAGAGCGGCGATGTGCTCACCACCTGTCACGCTGAGCACATGTGCAGTCGCTATTTGGTGAAAAGTGTACTATAGCGCAGACGATTGCTTTTGCGGTCCTCATTGCCTATAGTCTCTGACTACCACCACACTAAGATAAGATAAGATAAGATAGGTTTAATAGTGTAGTGTCATTTCGTCTCCTGAATACTTAGACGTTTACGTTAAACGCCTGAAAAGCGTGCAAAAAAGATTTCTTTGGCATATTTTTTTCAGAAATTACCTCGCTAAGGCTCTGATATGTTTACGATAGCCGTCTAGAATAAGTAAGTATTTTTTTTAACATGTCTCAGAGATCTTCATGAAGATTGCATGTTTCTATGCAGCTGTTTTAATCAAGGTTGTTGAGCGATGGCTTGATTGCCCTATTCTACATGAAGAAATTGACATCAATGCACCTAAAAAACTACCTCGAGTTAGAAGATTTAACATTTGAAATAATTACGCGACTCTAAAAGAAGTAGGGAATTTAATAAATAAAGAAATAAATAATAAACTTTTTACTCCTCTTGCTCAAAAAGAACGTCATTGTAGGGTTCTAGAGCGGGGCTAAAATAGCTTTTCTTGCCCTAGGGGAAAAAGTATTTTTTTTTTAAATTTTTGTCTGTCACATGACAATGAGCACAAAAACGAAAAAGTATTTAGTCTTATGTAGAATAATCATGAATAAAGACTCGACTTATTACTGTTTACTTAGATTAACAACTTTTTTGAGATAGTTATTATTAAAGTTTATGGTAAAATTAGTAATCATTTGAATCTATGGACAACACAGACCACGGTTCAGCAAGAAAAAACTGCACAGTCTGCACATGTGCTTAGGTGGTGAACCTTTAGCCCGTTAGTCGCTTTTACGACACCCAAGGGAAGAGAGGGGTTGGTAGTATTATTTTGATGAGCCCATCGCCGCTCTATGCTGTTGTATGTATGTGCAGTCTTTAGTCCATTAGTCGCCTTTTACGAGACCCAAGGGAAGGGAGGGGTTGGTAGTATTATTTTGATAAGCCCATCGCCGCTCTATGCTGTTGAATGTATGAGCAGTCTTTAGTCCATTAGTCGTCTTTTACGACACCGAAGAGAAGAGAAAGGTTGGTAGTATTATTTTGATGAGCCCATCGTCGCTCTATGCTGTTGGATGTATGTGCAGTCTTTTGTCCGTTAGTCGCTTTTTACGACATCCAAGGGAAGAAAGGGGTTGGTAGTATTATTTTAATGAGCTCATCGCCGCTCTATTCTGTTGGATGTATGCGCAGTCTTTAGTCCGTTAGTCGCCTTTTACGACACCGAAGGAAAGAGACGGGTTGGTAGTATTATTTGAATGAGCCCATCGCAGCTCTATGCTGTGGGACGTATGTGCAGTTATTAGTCCGTTAGTCGCCTTTGATGACACCCAAGGAAGAGATAGAAAGACTGCACATACCTACTATCCAACAGCATAGTGCGGCGTTAGACTCATCAAAATAATACTACCAACCATTCTCTTCCCTTGGGTGTCGTTAAAGCAACTAACGGGTTAATTTTTAATAAAATAAACCAAATCATTATTGTATTGGATTGTTTTATTTTCTCGCATTCGTAGTGAAAATCAGAGTGTAACACACGGCGCTAAAAACCCATTAAAACTCGGTTTCTATTTACTCCCTCGCTAAAGCTCGGGAGTAAAACTACCTCGTATATAATGGGTCATTTTAGCCCCTTGTATAACAATCTACTATTACTATACTCACACCAATTATCTAGCAAAAGAGAAGCTTCGAAGAAACTCGTTAAATGGTTACTAGATAACGGATAAACATACTTAAAATATTTAAATACATACTTATTATACATAGAAAACACCCAGACTCGAGACAATTTAGAAAAACAATAATTTCTAAATTGACCCGACCGGGGATCGAACCTGGGACCTCAGAGATGGCGACACCATGAAAAACGGTGTACAAACCACTCGACCAAGGAGGTCGTCGAATAATAATAATGTGTACCTATATGATTGAGTTTTTTAATATACACTTTATCGATAACAATAAATAAAATCGTAGTTACTAAGCCAACGTATCTTTCATTGATGGTCTGTTCAACATAAATTATATCCCATCGCATAACTGCGTACACCGGAAATAGAAAAAAACGCAACATGACAACAAAAAAAATTATTACAACAAAGTAGTTCAACGCAAAAAAGAATACGAGCATGACGTCCAACATAAACTCAAAATTGTAGTTGTTTTGACTTGCGAGAATTTTCAATTTTTTTTCAACGTTGCCTTGACCTGCCTTGACTTAGGCACTTTGTAATAATTCTATACACGTGTCACACGTGTGCAGGTTCATAAACTATGATTTAAGTGGTCATAAATTATAAGTTCTAACGACTAATAACCTTTGCTCAACCGCCATAAAGTGTCTATTTCTCAATCACTAGTTTTTATCTGGATCCAAGCCTCGTAGTTGCACAAAATATCCCAATGGGTCGACGTGTAGCGTGCTATTGCGAAAGGGGGAAGTCTGCAGGTCCCGCTAAGATAAGATAAGATATGCCTCGTAGTACTAAAGTACAGCGCTTTTGGTGGACCAACCAATTATTGCTGTAGGGTTTGTTAACAATAAAAAAAATACCGTTCCACCAACTATTGTTGACTTAAAAAAACATTGTCTAAATAATTGTAACGTCCCTGGGAGATTGGAGTATTATTCGGTGGCCTGCTAGTATTTAAGAATTCCTGGCCTCTGACCCTCGTTAATAATTAATTTGCACACTACTTAATAAATTATCAGGAACCATACAAAATAAACCTTCCGACGAATTGAGAACCTGTTCCTTTTTTGAAGTCCGTTAAAAAGGAAATTAAAAAATGGAGGAGCCCGTTTACTTTTTATTTGCATATCACATAAAGGCAAAATGCATTATTACAAAGGTGGTGTAATAACAAATGTATGTAAAGTAGAGTAGACATTGAGATCAATGTAACGGCACCAAGTTTACCGTAAACGCATTTGAACTTTATGTAAAATTACAGAATCATGACTGACGCGAGTGAGGACGTTTTAAAATATCAGATAGTCTAAGATCCGAGTATAGAACGACCTAGAACGACCTTCACCGAGAAGGTTAATGAATGAAAAGTATTTTATATCAAATTTAATGTGTTAAATAATATATCGCGAGTGGGTTGGCTGAAAAATTTCAGTCCAGTACAGTTAATGATTAATTTAATATAAAAAAAAAAAAAAAATTACATTGCACTGGTTTGGTGTGTGTGTGTTTGTAATGAGCTTATCTTAATATAAACATAAATTTTATTTATTTAACCAGACGGTTGCGAATTACTAATATTGACTTGCCTGTTTACACCTGCCTACCCAATGTTATGACAGGAAAAAAATAGTCAACCTAACGTTTGCATATTCTATAGGCTTCATACTTTCGATTGGTACCTTTAAGTAATTTATCTAATAATAAAACAAGTGCATATAAGAGATAACATTATAATTTTTTTATTTCATTTGTTTAGAACAGTAAGTATAGTTCAATCTAGGAGCTCAAACGCCTTTTAAGAAAACCTTTCTATGCAATTTTGGATATAATTAAAAAGTTAGGCAAAATTTACAAAGAGCGAGGCGAGCGAGAAAACTATGCCAATAGCTATTCTACAATAATCAATAAGTCAAAATTGTTAAGGTATTTTTGTTTCTGATATCAAGAACGCCAAAATTAGGCATTTTACGCAAAAATTACAGTCGAGATGTAATAGGGCTCTTAACAACAATGTTAATAGTATTGTTGCGTTGAATAGCCACTTCCTCAGTGGTAGAGGATTCCGATTATTCCCGTAGTGGATAAAAATAAAGAAGTGCGAATTCATCTTGGATGCTACACTAACTACTACACTACAACACTACTAACTTAAAACCCATTAACCCGCATTGGACCAGCGTGGTGGGTTATATGGACCAATCTGCCCACTTGCTGTTGTGCTTGTGGGTGGCCTGTGCCCAGCAGTGGGACGTTTATTTGCTGATGATGTTGATGACACACAGGTCTATGTCTACCCCTCCGGGAAACAAGCGAGATATAAGTACTATCGCGGACTCCGACGCTTTACCACTCTAAAGGCCAAAATCACTTGCACACCGCATCGTCTATTTGGTACGGGCACGTACCCGGGCGGACAGTGCGCTTCATACGAAAATTCCGCAAACTGGTAAAGCGACGGTGACCCCGATAGCACCTATAGATGTATCTTTTTTTTTGATAATTTGTTTCTTCACCATGGATACTAGTCCTTCAGTGGAAATCATAGAGTTCATTTATTATGCTTATAAGATGATAATGAGTGATGATAATAAGCCAGATGATATTCCCCCCAAATCCCTTGAGTTCCAGTAAAGATGTGGGACTTTAGGTACTGCACTTCACACGGACTTCTTGAGAGAATTTGAAAAGTGATGTTGCACTGTTTTGTTTTATTTGCCAACACTCATGCACGTTCACGAACACTTAACGGTTAATAATCCACCATTAAACACTTGACCGTCATTAGAAGCTTATAATATTGAGATAGGCATATCCGTTTCCCGTCGTATTTTCCTTCTCTTTCTTCCGGTATATCGCTGTCTCTCTCGCTCATCCCACTCAGTGGCGTCACCAGGTGGCGCGGTGGGGGAACCAGGAGATTTCACACCCGTGCCCATTTGTTCATCATTGGCGTGAAATTTCCCGTCGGCGTAACTTGTGCACTACATAGTGATCAAGTGACAAAGAAATAGAATTATTTTATTTAAACTGCAACACAGTTCTCGTGAGTTTCTACAATACACGTGAGTACTTAGAATAGTTTCTTAACTTAACGGTTTTACCGTTCGCTGAATTTATAATTTAAACTTATCTGGTATATCAAACTTTTTATTTTACCCGCAAGAGATGTAGATACACCTTTTCTTTTAAGATAAGAAAGCATTCGAGTAAAGATAGTATTTTTAAAAGTGTTTTTTGTGTTTAATACGTGGTATCTACCCTCCAGGCACTTTTTCTTTTTATTTTAGATAAGAAACCGATAATTAGTGCTTACATTAGATAATGAGAAAAATGAATTGTAGCTAAGCGGCTATAGCTAGTCCTTCTAACAATCCCGATCGCATCGGCGAAGGTTGAGTTCGAGTTAGTCGTCATCGTTCAAAGAAGCATGGGCATCGTACCTACCCGCCTTTCATGACGATAACGACAATGTGTCTGCTTTATCGGACGTTAGAGGAGATCTTACAACGATTGTTGCACCTCGCAGGTGTTACCAATACTGACTAAAACAGTTAACAATTTAAATATTCCGTGTAGTGATCTAGATTTTATTTTTGATTTTAAAAGTAAACTAAAAGAGCCAGCTAGGCCTTAAGCACCAATATTCTGATAAATCTTGTGCACCAATGACTTTTGGTATTTAAAAACTAAAAAGATATTTTTAATAATTGTCTGCGCAGTTTACTAGTTGGTCGCAAAGATCTGATGCCTCTCTTAAAGGTCTTACTTTCAGTGGTGATTAGGTTATAGACTGAAACTATAAATATACAAAAAGTGGATAGGTACCTACTCATAAAAATGTAAAAGACCCTCTAATGCTTGCTACTTTGAATAAGATTCTACCTTCAAACACACATTTGTTTAATTCTGAACAGATTACAGCTGCATTAGAAAAAATTGTCCTGTTAGAAAACTGGCTAGTTATTAAATCTGGTACTGGGACAGACACACGCACAGCATGCTGTGAACCGCCCTCGCAGGGCGCTTACCAAAATTAATGTCCTCCGCAAGGACATACTTATGGCAGCCACGAACTATATCGTGGCTATAATCTGCCCGCCCTCGCAGGGCGCTTACCAAAATCAATGTCCTCCGCAAGGACATACTTATGGCAGCCACAAACCATATCGTGGCAATAATCTGCCCGCCCTCGCAGGGCGCTTACCAAAATCAATGGTTATTACATGAGTGTTCGCGGTTTTGCGAGAAGATGCATATATGTTAATATAATGCTAAATGTACCTTATTTAATTATATTTTATTTTGAATAATATGTTCAATTATTTAATTGGTATTTAACCGTTTTAATAAAATTTAATAAATAAATGTCCTTCGCAAGGGCATGCTTATGCGATTATGCCAGCACGAACCATATCGTAGCTATAAACCGCCCTCGCAGGGCGCTTACCAAAATCAATGGTAATATTACTTGAGTGTTTGCGGTTTTTGCGAGAAGATGCATGTATGTTAATGTAATGCTAAATGTCCCTTATTTTATTTGAATTTGAATAATACGTTTAATTGTTGTAAATGGTTATGTAACCGTTTTTAATTAAATTAAATAATAAATGTCCTCCGCAAGGACAGGCTTATGCCAGCCACAAACCACATTGTGGCTATGAACCGCTCTCGCAGGGCGCTTACCAAAAACAATGTCCTCCGTAAGGACATGCTTATGCCACCCACGAACCACATTGTGGCTATGGAGCGCCCTCGCAGGGCGCTTACCAAAAACAATGTATTCCGCAATGATATGCTTATGTCAGCCACAAACCACATCGTGGCTATGAACCGCCCTCGCAGGGCGCTTACCAAAATCAATGTCCTCCGTAAGGACATACTTATGCCAGCCACGAACCACATCATGGCTATGAACCGCCCTCGCAGGGCGCTTAACAAAAACAATGTCCTCCGCAAGGACATACTTATGCCAGCCACGAACCACATCGTAGCTATAATATAAACAACGGAGGCTGTTCTTACTTTCAATCCCCAGGATCATAGGCTTGGCAGCTCTATCAATCAGGACAAAAACGTCCATCTTCTCTGCTAACAGAGGTAACAAAAGACGTAGACAATGACGCTCCGAAATTTCGAGCCGGTCAATATGCACTTTATCGACACCGTTGGGACTAAATAGGTGCTCCAAGTTTTCTATCATAACACAAAGGTATCGAATACCGTTTTATCTGAACCCATCGCTCAAGGTTCCAAACGTTACAATCGACAGTTGTTACACGCTTGTATCGGACAAAATGTCTGCAATGCTGACACAGATGAAGGAACAGGTTTCTAGAAACAGTAAGTTTTTTTCCAAACTTCGTTTTAACCCAGTTCTTAGTACCAAAGAGCACTCAAGAAAGGTCACTCCGTCCAATTTTTAACCTGAAGTCGTTAAATTATTATATGAATTCCGGACTGTGTACGGGCAAGAGACGAGATGCACAAATTACTTTTCTCAGACCTAGGTACTACCATCTGACTATAGCCAAATCCCACAATGGTTTCTTCGTCTGTTCTACAAAGGCGAATTACTAAAAAGTATATGCCTTCCATTTGAGATGAGCACGGCAATGTTTTCTTACACTATTTATCTTATAGACATAAAGACCAGATGGTTCTGTCCAGACATGCCAACATTGTATTAGAAACACTTACTTATTTTGGTGTCCACATAAACTTCAAAAAGTCTGTTTGACCGCCCTCGCAGGGCGCTTACCAAAATCAATGTCTTCCGCAAGGACATACTAGGATACATGGAGGAATCACAAGCGTCCATACATACCTACATATACTTACGACCGTTATCCCCGAAGGGTTAGTCAGAGACCAGGCAATGAGGACCGCAAAAGCAGTCCTCTGCCATAGTCTACGTTTCACCAAATGATAACTGCACATGTACGTGACAAGTGATGAGCCTATCGCCGCTCTATACTGTTGGATGTATGTGCAATCTATGGTCCGTTAGTCGCCTTTTACGATACCTAAGAGAAGAAATTGGGCGGTAAAATAGACTCTACCTTACGATGTAGTTAAATGTATTGGTAGCTAAAAATTATCAGAAACACCAATACATATACCTCCACCAACATTCTTTTTGACAACCGTTGCTTCAGGATTGGGGGGTCACAACTCAAAAATTCTGCCCTATCGGGAGGGTGGAGTACATCCGAACAAAAGCTGCACTGCAATCAAAAAGAAAAGCGGGCTGTTCTAAGTCTTAGAATTACAAGCATCGAACACGAAGCCTGCGACAATTTTATTTTAATCCTCCAAACTGCCAACCAACAAATGACCACCAACCAAATTGTGGTCAAAATTCATTACATTCCAGGGAAATTGAACAGCCATGCAGATGAACTGTCTCGACATAGCCAAGCTCTAGAGTGGCATCTACTGCCAGAATTCACACAAACGATATTCGCGAAGTGGGCCTGGCCAGTAATTCACCTGTTTGTATCCAAGAACGCTCGAGTAGTGGGTAAACTATGAGATTTATCTCAATGATTACGAAGCGATGTTTCACAATGTTTTCAGCCTGAAGTAGAACGCTTCCCTTGGAAATTCGCACCACCTTCCCTCATCCCCCGGGTGCTAGCACACCTCAACAGGAATTTATCTGATTGTGGTACCCCTTGCTGCCTCATTCACAGTATGGAATTCGAAACGTAGACGCCTGGTAGACATAACCACAGGCCTGCCAACCCCCAAGGTTCAAGATATGACGTTGAAATTTGGTGTGCTTAAATGATATATCGTTATGGAACCACAAGCAAATTTCCCTACTCAAGCGTCCGGTTATTATAAAACCATATGAGCACTTGTGCTTGGTCCAGTAGTACAGGAAGGGCGTTAGCAGCAGCGGCGCCATCCACACGCGGAACGCGTACCAAATGGGTCCAGTCAGTCCAGTTTTTGGCAGATTTACACTTAATATTTTAAATCTTTCTTACAATACTATACACTACCATAAATTGTCGTTTCTACTTTATGCAGCGCACAATTGTATGGAAATCTTAGTGACGAGGTAATAGTTAAACATGTTTTAAAATCAATCTCAATGAAACATTTAAAAACAACAAAACCTCCTTTTTCCAGGTTTTAGTAATATTAGTCTGTAGACCTTTGTAATGTATTTTAAACCTAGAATCAACTAGATTTCAAACAGTTCGTATCACTGCAATATTATTGTCGCATTGCTCCTTTGTTACCTTGCTGTGGACACCAAACATTATTTTGTTCAGGACAATGCAGTAATATTATGGCGACAGTTTGGGTCAAAAACTGACTGTAGGGACTACAGACAAACAAGCTAGAAATTGCTACTGGTTAAAAGGATCAATAAATATTGTACAAAATGGCTAAACTAATTTATTTAAAACTTCGAGTGGTTCACTTGTCACCTGTTTCAAGCACTGTGGTAGCTAGATGGATATTACAGCCACACCTGGTTGTGTTTTGCTCCGCTGTAGCATCTACAAACTAGATTGATATGATTTACCCATTGAGGATATACTAACTATTGGTAAATGGAGATTAGTTACTTAATACTTTTCACAAGGTTTATTGTCGTGAAATATTGATTCAGGCTTCACGAAGTTTTTCATTTTTTTATTTTTACCCTGTAAAGTGATTGAAATCAAATAGTAAACAATATTTATTTCCTAATAATAATGTTCGTTTACATGGTTTACAAGCTAAATTATTTGATTGTTCATCAATGACTGGCCAATTATTTTCTTACATGACTTAAATTGTAAATAATTAGTACTTAATTAAATCTCTTATTATAACTTTTTGTTTAAACCATAATCATATGATTAACTCTCTCGCACTTATTGTTTAATTTATTTCTCACATTGGCGTTTTCACCAGGCGATAACAAACAGGTCTCAATATTATAAGCTTCTAATGACGGTCAAGTGTTTAATAGACGCGTTTTACCTGAAATAAAACGCATATTAAATACTTACCTCATTAGAAGCTTAGTTTTTATTTCCGCCTGGTGCATAATGCATATTTCGACGCAATGATGAACAAATGGGCACGGGTGTGAAATCTCCTGGTTCCCCCACCGCGCCACCTGGTGAAGCCACTGAGTGGGATGAGCGAGAGAGACAGCGATATACCGGAAGAAAGAGAAGGAAAATACGACGGGAAACGGATATGCCTATCTCAATATTATAAGCTTCTAATGAGGTAAGTATTTAATATGCGTTTTATTTCAGGTAAAACGCGTCTATTATTTCACATTAATATTCGACAATACACAAATTTTAAAAAATAAGACAAAACTACAGACATGACGCTTCACTTTCCCGCCAAGAAGTCCAGATGTATCTTACCCTATGGTATTACCATATTATTATTAGGATGGTGAATAAAAACCGCACTAGGAACTCGTATACAGCGCTACCCAAATGACACAAAACCGAACTAACTAAAAGTGAGTAAAAAGAGTACTTTAGTTAAGCAAACATTTTTCTCCAGCTTTCTAACAAAGAATCTATTACAAACTGCCGTTAATAACTAGTACATAATCGTAGAATAATTAACTTCCACATTAATCCGATATGTTATACATTCAAACTATAATTAATACATACCGTATGTAATGTATTAAAACGATAATTAGCGCCGCAATTCATTGAAACTGAATTATGCTAGACGGAACAGGTTACTTTTATGGACTAAATGTTATAATCAGTTACCGACAGTTTTGTGGATGAACTGCTTATGCGTTGTGCGTGTAAATATTACATTACATAATTATAATCACGACTATTATCATCGTAGGGTTAGTCAGGGACTAGGCAATGAGGGACAACTTTTCACCAAATAGCGATTGCACATGGTACTCAGCGTGACAGGTGGTGAGCCCACCGTCGCTCTATGCTGTTGGATGTATGTGCAGTTTTTAGTCCGTTAGTCGCCGTTTACGACACCCAAGGGAAGAGAGGGGGTGGTAGTATTTTTTTACCGCTACCCGAAACGGTTGTAAATAAGTACCTAAAGTGAAGTAACCGCCTATAATTTGTCCCGCTGCATGGCAAAGGCTATCATCATTGAGATCTTGGTAATGGAGTAAGCGCTTGGCCTTCATCTCACCTGGTGGTAAGTGACGATGAGGCCGAAAGTGGAAGCGTGCTTTACCCGGTATCCTCCACCACTGAAGAACCGGCAATCTTATAATAAAATTCTAAATGAAATAAAAGAGCAGCGGAAAAATAGTTTTAAAAGAAAATTGACTGAATGGCTCATCTCAAATTGTTTTTATAGTGTTAAGAAATTTCTGGATTTTAAAATTGGACATACTTGATTGTATCTTATTTGATTGTAAATTTTATTGTGAATTTTAATAATTAATTTCATTCTTACTATTACTTTTTTTATAATTTTAATCACTTATATTGACATTTTGCACGTCTGCACGAAGGCTGACTGTGAAACAAATGTTAATCTTAAGATCACAATTATATTGTACTTTACCTGTAATCTGGCAAATAAATGATTTGTATTTGTATTTGTATCTCTAAGCTGTTGGAACACAACAATGCTATAACATTATTGTTATAGCGTCAGACTTTAGATAACACGGTGCATGGTACTCGTAGCTAGGCAGGCGGATATAACAAGCCATCAAGCCCTACCATAAACCAAACCAAGGGCACAAAGATGTATCCCCCGCTGGGAATCGTACCCGTGACCTCTGCATCTAAGACCGGTGGCTTACCCACTAGGCCACAGAGGTGGTTAATTTTTTTTTTTCATTTTTTTTTTACTTATATGATAAACAAATTTAACATTCTCAACTTAACTAAATAGCGTAACAAAAACCAGAAAGGTTCATTCGTACACTACATTCGTCGCTGTACTCCAAGAATATAAATACCGGAGGCCCCTCACCCCCCCCCCCCCTCCTCCCAATTCCTATTCCTTCCTTAAACCTATTCCTCCCTTAAAGGCCGGCAACGCGTCTGCGATTCCCCTGGTTTTGCGGGTGTCCATGGGCGGCGGTGATTACTCTACATCAGGTGACCCGCCTGCTCGTTTGCCTCCCTCTTTTATAAAAAAAAAAAAAAACGTAAGCACATACCTAGAGATAAAAATTAATATTATTATTATTTTCACAGAAAAAGCGAAAGGTTGACTATAACTATTAAAAAAAAAAAAATTAAATTAAAAAAATAATTAATTGAATAATAAATACAAATACTTTTTTATTTATAATTTTTACTTAATTTTTTTTTTCTTTAGCCTATAAGGTAGGTATTTTATCAGTTATCCATAGTAGGTCAAGCTGGTAGGTTGGTTTAGGAAAAATACTAATTTATAAAGTGGAAACAGTGTGGAGATATTTCCTTCTATTAAATTTGTGTGAGCACCTGTACCATTTTCGAATCTTTTGAGAATCGGTCCATATGAGAATGAACGTTCTAAAGTACAGTCCCTTTCGGTTCCCCTTGGCAATCATTTTAATATTTTAGTGTATTTTACCGGTAAACTTAGCATTTTTATTCAAAATTATGTGAGTACAAGCGGCCGCTCGCGGTTTCACCCGCGTGGTTCCTGTTCCCGTGGGAATATCGAGATAAAAAGTATCCTATGTGTTAATCCAAGTTATAAACTATCTGTATGCCGAATTTCATCCAAATCCTCAGTAGTTTTTACATGAAAGAGTAACAAACATCCATCCATACGTTCCCGTGGGAATATCGGAATAAAAAGTATCTTATGTGTTAATCCACGTTATAAATTATCTGAATGCCGAATTTCATCCAAATTCATTCAGTAGTTTTTACGTGAAAGAGTAAAAAATATCCATACATACTTGCAAACTTTCGCGTTTATAATATTAGTAGGATATAAACAGCACTCGTTCTTGTTTGTCGGTGACTGTAATCTCTTTGATTGAAATTTGTCGAGTTCCTAAATTCATATGTGCCGAAATGGGAAGGTGCTGAAACGAAACTAAACCAAAAAACCAAAGGTAATCGCTACAATTCATAGATACTGGCTTGGCTTTATCACCACGCTTGCCAAATGCATGTTAGTGATCACAAACTCGGGCTATGCATCGAAAACTTCAAAAACATACTTTGCCCGACATGGGAATTAAGAGGAAACACTAGGTCGAAGTGGCATGCAGAATTTTCATACAACACACAGAAAAACGACGTTTCGTAGTCCCCTTTCTCCTCCTTCAGAACTGGACCAATTTTTATTACTTTTTCAGCATCGGTTAAAAAAAGAGATTTTCTATGTCAGTATGTTCGATTTTTTTTTTAAACCAGCCACGTAAATTTTCTGAAGACGCCTTTAAACGGAGTGATTTCGAAAATTTTGAAGGCTCGTGGTTATTAAATAAATGACCTAATGCAAAAAAACAAACAAAGACATAGAAAATCTCTTTCTTTAACCGATGCTAAAAAGTAATAAAAATTGGTCCAGTTCTGAAGGAGGAAACAGGGGACTAAGAAACGTCGTTTTTCTGTGTTTTGTATGAGAATTTTGCATGCCACGTCGACGTAGTGTTTGCTCTTAAACCCGAACATCGAGCCGAGCTCTTGTCAAGAACTCTACTCAATTACTACTACAATTTAGACTCATGGATATCGAACCTGCCAGTCCCAGCCACAGAAATATATCAAGATCGAAGAAAAGAGTTCAGCAATTTGTATGGAGACCGGGCGTGTAACATTTTGCGTAGGTACTTTGACGTTGACTTTGAACATGACTCGACAGTTTGAATAGCATATTTTTATATCGCTGGTTTTGAACGCACGCCAAGTCTGGCTCGTCAAATTAAAGCCGCAATGAAAAACTAGCGTTGGACAAAATCGCTTGCTACTGTTTTGATGAAAATATTGAAATAAATAGTTTTTTAATTAATAACAGAAATTTTAGAACAAATAGTACTTACCGATGAAAGGAAATACCTCGATTAACAGCTCCAACTTTATTGGTAGTGTTTGAACAATTAATTGGTATTGAATAACGAGTCATTTTGTTTTTAAAACCTGACGTCGCACGCAGATCACGTTTGAGAGCAGCAGACTGAAGCTCGCGACGAGCAATGGAGCCGTCGAGGCGTCTTTTCGCCACGCGAGGTACATACACTCTTTTCTTCTATCTTGAAATATTTCTGTGGTCCCAGCACTTTAAATTACACCCTATAAAGAAAAATTCTCTGGAGTTTCCGTTGTTTTATTTGGCTTCCCGAATAGAACAATGAATTTGTAAACAATAGTTAAAGTGGTCAGTCTGTTTAACAAATTACACCCTATAAAAAACTCCGGAGTTTTCCTAGTTTTATTTGGTGATCTCCACTTTTTTCCGATAAATTAGTAAACAATAGTTAAGTGGTCACTCTGATTAATTACTTGGAGCTTGGACTTTTTGGCGGGAAAGTGAAGCTTCACTTTCCCGCCAAAAAGTCAAAGTCTGTAGTTTTGTCTTTGGTAGATTTAGATCCATCATATTCAATTATTTTCACATCACTATCAATTGATTTAGACTTGTACCGATGCTACATCTCTAACCCAACTTCTACCCTCATCATTTTTATCCTTGATCGTATGGGGGTGAACCGATCTCGTCGTGTCGTGTCGGCCATATTCTTCACTTCCGATCCAGCCTGCCTACGCGACCGGGCTTTTGAGTGGAGCTCTCGTGTTCCTCATTTATCAGTCAAGTCATACTATCTTCCAAATGATCGCTGCGAGTTAACTACCATATACATAGGTTAGCCCTCTAAAACCTCAATTCTTTGATCGACCACGTTTGATCCTTCGTCCCGATTTCCTTTATTCCCTTCATTTCCGTAAGCAGCGGAACATATTTTATCCATAGTTCATCAATTGCATAAAAATACATTTTTAGAAAATATTTTTTGCATATGTTCAATAGTTTTTTAAAATCTATCTAGGGATTTTAATTTCGCATACTGGCAACACTGAAAGCATATTCTGTCGCTCATCGTTCAATGTTACGTTACTTACTATGCTGTCACTGTGTGTCAGTCATCTGTCAAGTGTCGAGTGTCAATATAACCTCTAGTGGTTGTTTGTTTTGTTTGTTTTTACTTGTGAATATAAATTAACTTGTCAATTATGGCGAATTAATTGAAAATAGCCACTGTTAAATTTAACATGGCTTATGATTTCGTATGCGAGCTTTATAATACAGTGCTTGTGCTAACTATTACCACAACACCACAAGAATTGAGTTTCGTTGATCTAAATCAGATGCGTGAACAGTTCGATACTAATTTTACGTTATAAATTGCTGCTTCACAGCCCGATCTTTCTATAGAATATTGCTTTACAAAGTTTTACGAAAAAATATAATTAAATTCAAATCATTTGATCTAAGTTATGCTTAGATTAAAACAAAAAGGGTAGATACGGCACTAGCGTCTCGTGAGTAAGCCGCCAAAATTAGGTCTAAAGGCACAATTTAACTTTATTCAAAGAAAATATACACTACCGTCTTAGATTCAACAAAAAGGGAAGATACGGCATGCTCCTACTTGTAGTCAATCACAATATAGTGCGTGCATGTGTGTGCATGGTGCGACTCTAGCATAGTTCTAACTTGGTTGCAAACTTCGCCGCACAAGCTTCAAACTTTTGAATGAAATAGAGTTTCCCAGGTTCAAGGCATCATCCCAAACGCTACCTGGCGGTACATTCTTTCACATCTCAATCCCGTGGATTGCGCGAGTCCAGGCTTGCTTCCTCTCAACTTAGTAGCTCATTCACTTTGGTGGAGTTCTTCTTGGCTCAAATCTGATTACAGTTCATGGCCTTGCACATGTCAACTGCTCGACCCTGTGGATTTGCCAGGCGTGAAAGTAGGTCCAGTTGCTGCACATGTTGTGCAAACTGTCGACACTAAACACCGCACGGACTCTACATTTATCTTTACCCCTCCTGTTGCCGCACACGTAGTGCAAACAGTCGAGACGGGACCTGATAAGCACTCTACATTGGCTGTTGTAACTTCCTCAGACAAAGTTGTCCAACACGTCATTGTAGAGTACAGCTCTCCAATCTCCAACAGCCAATGTAGAGTACATTCGCTGTTGTAACTTCCTCAGACAAAGTTGTCCAACACGTCATTGTAGAGTACAGCTCTCTATCCAAAGTTACACGGATACTCGGTTGGTGGGTTCGTAATATGCATAATGTTCTCTCACCAAAGGATAAACGTGTAGAAAATTTGACGATATCCGAATTAAAATCAGCTTCGTCAACTTGTATCAAATTGGTTCAATCTTCAGCGTTTACTGATACCATAAAACTGTTTCGTCAACGTAAGCCTATCAAGGGCAGTCTACGTCGCACATTAGTCAATTTTCGAAAGTTAGGGGTACAAAATTATATTATGTTAAATGCCATGCTTAAACATGAAATTCTTATGTTCTTACAATTTAGGTATGTGAAAGTCAATCTTCAATTTGTTAGGCTTCAGGTTTTTTAAAATTCTGATGGCACGAGTTCTTTAATTAACAGATATTGATCTCATATTTATTTTTATTTTATTTATTTATTTATTAGGACAACCAACAAGACAAACACTGATACAAGCAACAATTGTAGAAACAAACATAAACTTAAAGCTAAGTGTCATCTTACTTACAGGTTGCCACGGCATGCAAAGTGGACTATAATTTACAATATAAAAAAAAAACAATTTATTAATAGATAATATCTATTGTAAAGGAAGCATTATATAAAAGTATTTATGCTTCCCTTCCAGGGCCAACTAATGATGCAAAAAGACAAATTTAATAAAGGAGTACATATATAAAATCAACAATCGTTTGGCGCTATATCAAATGACTCTAATATTTCCTGTCTGAACTTCTGGGGCTTATCTGCGAAGATGTCGATGTTATAAACTTTGCAGAGTTCGTTGTATTGTCGCTGTAATCTATTCATGGTGGCGTGGTGACCCACATTAGTCCTGCTGCCCTTAACAGAAAAAGGCACATATCTTCTGACCCGCGCTAGTTTATATGGTACATTAAGATTTATCAATCGTAACAGAGAGGAACAATCCGTGGTGCCGCTGATTATCTTTTGGAGTAGCATTAAATCTAATAAAAACCTACGATCCTTCAAACTGTTTAATTTAAAATAAGCCAGTCGTTCTTCATATGAGGGAAGCTCTTTTGCCTTATGAGTTTGGTATGATAGATGCCACAAAAAACGTTTCTGGATACGCTCTATACGTTTGATGTGAACGTCGTAGTGGGGGGACTAGACCTGGCTACAGTATTCAAGGTTGGAACGGACCAAGGACTTGTACAATAGTATTTTTGTTGAAGACTTTTTAAATTCTTTAGCATTACGTAAAACAAACCCTAGCATTTGGAAACCCTTAGATACAACTTGGTCGATATGCTTATGAAAGCGTAACTTTCTTTCCAGCAGCACACCTAAATCGCGAATAGACTCCACTGCTTCTAAAACATGACCATCAATATTATACGTCGGACGCAAAACAGTAGCACATCTGGTAAATCTAATAAATTTGCATTTATCGAGGTTCAGAAGTAATTGGTTTTCAGTGCACCACGCCGCTAATCGGTCCAGATCCTCTTGCAATAAGATTGAGTCGTTCTGATCGCGTATTTGCATCGATAATTTCATATCGTCCGCGTACAGAAAGCACTTGGCATGACGGAAGATAGTTACAATGTCATTTATGAAAATATTGAAGAGGATCGGACCCAGATGCGAACCTTGCGGTACACCAGACGTGCATAAAAATGGTTCCGAAGAGAAGCCGTTAACCACCACTCTCGACCTCCTCTGTTGAAGATATGAAGAGAACCATGCAAGTAGATCTCCAGTGATACCAAAGGTGGAAAGCTTATGAACTAGAATGTTGTGATCAACGGTATCAAAGGCTTTACTAATATCCGTATAAATTGTATCTACAGATAGTCGCGCGTCGAGAGATTCAGATACTTGGGTCGAAAACGAAACGAGATTAGTGGCTGTAGAACGCGATTTTAGGAAACCAAATTGCTGAGGCGAGATAATTTGACTCATATGCCAAGTCAACACAGAACACACTAAGGACTCAAAAATCTTACCAAACACACAGTATAGATATTGGCCTATAGTTTTTAACAGATCTGGCATCACCTGATTTAAAAATTGGGACAATACGCGCCTCCTTCCAGACAGAAGGGAAAGTGCCTGTTTTCAAAGATGTATTGAAAATGGTAGTTAAAGGCAAAGATAGCGCCTTGCGACAACTTATATTAGACATAATGGGATCTGATGATACCAGCAGTATCTTAATGAGATCTTCATTGGTTAGTTTACTGGACATTTTTCTAGTGTTATGTTCTCTATAGTACCGCACATCTTTGTGGCGACTTTCTTGCGCGTCCTTTCCGAGCATGCCGATAGGTATAAGAAATTATCTATGATGTCCTTGCCATGTACCAGAACCTTATGTACGGTTGGTGTCATAGGATACCAATTATAATGCTCAACATACTTCATAGCTGTTTCCTTAGCATATTGATAAAATTTTGCGCTATTTATTTTGTAGGCGAAGTTAAACGTTTTTAAGTTGATACTGAACCTCTCTATCTAATCTTTATCAATGCCAGTAATATCTGACGATATATCTGTATAAAATAATTGTTTTATTAAGCCATACATTGTTTTTACTTCGAAATCTTTTACTTTTTCTATCAGATTCAAGCCACAACTTCCAAGTAATCGTAGAAAAATTATGAATTATATTTTGAAAACTATTTTGGTTATCTTTGTTTAATTATGACATTCCAATAGAATCTAATACATAGTTAAACAATAATACTTTACTATTCTGTGTCATCGGCTTTAACGGAGAATTTTAAAACAATAATTCCAATAGTTACGTATTTTTGGTAGTAGTGCCATTGTCTGAAAAAACAAACAAAATCGAATAAAACCGCAAAACTAATATAACTAAATAGGTAATACTTCAACCATAACAAAATAACAATAAAATTTATTTCTAATCAGTTCCTAGAAACGAATGTTCTTTTGTATCTATTAAATATGTGCCTACAACAGTAGTCGGGTTTTCTATTTATTTGTTATACTAGTAGATTTGTAACTAAAATTTAAATTATTTATATGAAAATAGAATGTACAGACCTTCACTTATAAATACCATTTTTACAAAACTCAATTTTGGATAGGTATTCAGTGTATAGTTCATACAAGATAAATTGATAATGATTGATACTGATAAGTTTTGGGGATGATAAATTAAACTGCCCAAGTCGAATGCTGTAATTGCACTGAATTTATTGCACAATAATTTTACATGAATGAACGCGGTACATTCGCGGCGCGGCGTAAGCAATACACTAATTGACCTAATTAATAAATATAATGTGCGGTTCCGTACATCCAGTAAATAATAAAAGACGACACTTAGAAATTCGAGTAGCACAAGCAAGTCGCTGATAAATCACTTTAAAATAAACAAATCTTATAAACCGATAGCAGTAAAATTATGATATTTTTTTCGAATTACCTTTACATTGATAAAGTTGTATTCCCTCCCGCTTGAATTTGAAAATATACCACTGTGCGTCGTCTCCATCCCTTTCTCGATGATCTAGGGTTTCTTTGAGTTGGTGTGCGACTGGTCGACGCCAACTTGCCCTTCGATTGTAAACATTCATTTTTGTTACCTCAGTCGCATCCTTTCACAAATCTTCTCATCGATCATTATTATCAGCTCTACGGTCATCCAGGTCCTGCTACTTTAATGGCTATCCTATTGCGTAGGTATTGAATTGTGTCAGCTCGACGTGTAGTGCTGCACAGGATTTTTCAATGTCAACGCTGCTACAGACTAAAGACGAAACCTATTAATCCATTCATGGGCAACTTACCTGCCGATAGAGTCACTCAAGCTAGGCCCTTTCAAAGGGTTGGATTAGATTTCGCCGGCCCGTTCAACGTCAAAGGTTCCAACGTTCGCAAACCTAAAATATTTAAAGCTTACCTATGTGTGTTCATATGCTTTGCAACTAAAGCAATGCACTTGGAAGTAGTCACCACCTTGTCTACTGACGCATTCTTGGCCTGTTTATATCGATTTATTTCGAGAAGAGGGCTATCTTCTAACATATATTCTGACTGTTGCACTAACTTTTTAGGCGCACGTAAGTATCTCAAGGATATTTATCTGCTTAAAACCCAAATCGAAAGAGACTCCGATAAAATTCAATCTCATCTAGCGTCTCATGAAATTCATTGGCATCTTAACGTTCTCTCGGGACCACATCTTGGTGGCCTTTGGGAGAATGCAGTAAAGTCTTTTTAAACATTACTCGAGCGTATCATAGGCGAACGTGTATTAACGATTGAAGAACTTAGTACAGTGTTCTGCAAAATCGAATCAATATTAAATTCACGACCTATCTGTCCAAATGCTAGCGACCCAAACGATTTAGAAACTCTGACGCCGGATCATTTTTTGATTGGACAGCCGCTTCTTGCCTTACCGGAGCACGATCTAGATCAAATTGCTACTCATCGTCTGAATCATTGGCAATTGTTACAGCAAATCACCCAACATTTCTGGAAACGCTGGCACAGCGAATATTTACATACGCTGCAGCAACGTGACGTAACTTACAGACGGGTGACTTGGTGTTGTTGATGGAGCCTAATACACCTCCGTTACTTTGAAAAAAGGCTAGAATTACCAAACTCTATCCGGGGAATGATAGTATTGTCCGGGTCGTAGACATTAAAACAACCAAAGGACAATCAAGCGTCCCCGAAAACTAGAAATTCAACATTTTTTAAATATATTTAGCATGGAAGTAACTAGAGTAAGATAACATTTACAGTTTTTCAATTAGCTTTCAGTTAAATTATTATCAATTTGTCTGTTTCAATTAAAAGTGCTAAGCCACCATTTGGGGGGCGGTATGGTAGATTTAGATACATCATATTCAATTATTTTCACATCACTATCAATCGATTTAGACTTGCACCGATGCTACATCCCTAACCCAACATCTACCCTCATCATTTTTATCCTTGATCCTATGGGGGTAAACTAATATCTCGTCGTGTCGTGTCGGCCATATTCTTCACTTCCGATCCAGCCTGCCTACGCGATAGGGTTTTTGAGTCAAGCTCCTCGTGTTCGTCATTTATCGGTCAAGTCATACCATCTTCCAAGTGATCGCCGCGAGTACCATTTACTATTGTGATCACGAACATTTGCCGTGGAAAGTCAAGGAAGAAGTGAGACGTGCTTGGAGCAACGTCGGCTCCCTAAACCTGCCTTCTTTGATCGACCAGTCTTATTATCTAAAATTTGTGTTTTGTCGAATATTAAAGTGAAATAATGGTGGATATTGGGCAAAAAAAACCAAACAGTGTAACATCACTTATCAAATTCTCTCAAGAAGTCCGTGTGAGATCTCAGTAAAGTCCCACATCTTTACTGAAACACAAGAAGCTTGGGGGGATATCACTTAGCATTAAACGTTCATATTATTATCACTCATTATCATCTACTCTAAGCATAAACAATGATCCTTATTATTATGACTGAAGGACTTGTATCCATCCATCCATCCATCGCAGCCTTTTTTTGGTCCGCCTTCGGACATAGAGCTCCTCTCCATGCCTGACGATCCATTGCTGTCTGCATCCAGTCTTGGCCGGTTTGTTGGCAGATGTCGTCCTTCCATCTCATGGTTGGTCTGCCTCTACTGCGAGTATTGGCACGGGCTCTCCATTCCAGAGTTCGTCTTGCCCAGCGACCGTACTCCATCCTGGCAATGTGTCCTGCCCATCTCCACTTCCTGCCTTCGATCTCCTCTCCCAAATGTCCAACTCTGGTAACTTTTCTGATCCTCTCGTTCATTTTTCGGTGCATTAAAGTAACATTTTTAAACTTTCGCGTTCCGTTATGCACACATATTTAGACGGGATTTAACGCAAAACTCACACGGTGGTCACGGGTGGACACGGCTACCCGTGACCACGGCCGGTGAAACGTCGGGTATAAAAAGGTATGCGTAGAATGCCTTTACTAAGTAGTTTTGCGTTAAATCCCGTCTAAATATGTGTGCATTAAAGTAATCCCGTACATTGCCCTTTCCATTGCTCTCTGCGCAACGCGGAGTTTCTCAGCCGACTTTATTTGTTAAAATGGTGGTTTCTATTCCATAGGTAAAGACAGGCAGGACACACTGGTTAAATACCATTAAATACCTTTGTATCCATTGTCACGAAATAAATAAAACTTGGAACCTGTGAAGGCCCTTACTCTACCTTTGACGCCTCGTAAGTCTATTTTGGTTACGCCTGTTTATTTGAAGATAGTACTGATATTAGTGCGAAGAGTTCCAGTAATGTAAAAAGGTTTTTTGAGAAGCAACACAACCATAACTTACCTACTATTATTTACTAAACAAAAATACGTAAATTTTCAAATTAGATAATATACAGAAATTTTAAAAAATTAAAAAAATTGCGCATTACTTTAAGTCATTATTTTTATGGATAAACGGTGTTATAAAACTCACATTTCTTACTAATTGGTACCTACCAGGAGTATCTACTCCAACGTATCAATAATTTATTACTAAATTTCACAATGTGTTTTTTCTTTACCAAAATATGTAGAACAGGTCAGCGTATATTTTATGTGTGTGCTATAGCAAAAAAAAACATATTCTGTGGACTTATTAACACTGTACTTATAAATAAAAATTTTAAAAACAAATAGGTACCTCATATTACACAGAAAGTACCTACGTTAATGATTGCAAATATAATGTTACACTAAAAAG
The DNA here is from genome assembly GCA_963921215.1 of Scoparia ambigualis. Classification (NCBI taxonomy): domain Eukaryota; kingdom Metazoa; phylum Arthropoda; class Insecta; order Lepidoptera; family Crambidae; genus Scoparia; species Scoparia ambigualis. The sequence continues at coordinate 20,979,043 of OY992522.1, read as the reverse complement.
GCATATTCCACTGAGACATCCGATGCTGGGCTTGCGTGGTCACCTTTCTTAAACAAAATTTTAATATCCTACTCATAAACCTAGTATCAAACGATATTAAAAAAAATAACAGGTTAGTTATGCATATCCCGTCTAAATGAAAGCAAGATATTTTTTTTCAGAATGATTATTTACCATCAGGCAGGATGTGGTCAGCATAACCGTGTCGCGTATCGGTGAAAGAATACTACCACCCCCTCTCATCTCTCTCATGGGTTTTTTTTTTTTTTTTTTATAGCAGAAGGAGGCAAACGAGCAAGCGGGTCACCTGATGGAAAGTAATCACCGCCGCCCATGGACACCCGCAAAACCAGAGGAATCGCAGGCGGTGTCGTAGAAGGCGACTAACGGACTAAAGACTGCACATACGTCTAACGGCATGGAGCTGCGATGGGCTCACCACCTGTCACTCTGAGCACATGTGCAGTCACTATTTGGTGTAAGGTGGACTATGATAGAGGACTGCTTTTGATGTGCTCATTGCTTAGTCTCTACCCTTCGGGGATAATATTAATTATAATGTATGTATGTACTATTTAAAAAATCTTATCTGCTTAGCTACTAATTGTACCTACCAACCGGTAGGTCTGGTTAGTGATCTATGTAACCTATAGGTATACTCAGAAGTAGATTAACACTTTAGTACACTCGCCTGCAGAAGTGCAGATCAACTCTAAAACTGTCTAATATCCTCCAATCGATATTAACCCTTAAAAACTAGTGACATTGTTAAATACTAACATAAATATAAAAAGCATAAAAACTTCTTTGATTTTTATAATATAATATTTCAGTGTCTATGATTCTAATTTCGTAACTGCAAATGGGTGCGCGTGCTTTGCCGCAAATAATTAATTTAAACCCAAAAAAAAATGGTAAGAAAAATATTTTAAGTTAAACGGTTTTATTGAAAAGATAGATAATGAGGATGTAAGTAAATAATGTACTAAAAGCTACAAAATAATTCAAAATTAATTAAAAATAAAATCGTGTTTCTGTCAACAGTCAACCGTTCATATCATTTTATATGATTACAGGTTATGCTACACCCCACGATCTAAGTACCTACACCATCGTTATTATTTTAACATATTTTTTTATTTTCAAGTTTTCAGTTTTTTTTTATACTGTACTCGGTAGTATACGGTCAAGCCCTTTCATATGATATTCATATTGAGGTGATTGAACAAAAAAATTTAATCCACCATGTTGTGAAGGCGGCCATTTTGGATTTAACATGATACTGAATAAACATAATTGTATTGTCATCAGAACTAAAGGTGTGTACCAAATTTCAAATCAATCAGTCAACAGTAAGGGGGAAAAATTTTAAGTAAAATTTGACCCAACATTGTTGAACCACAAATAGGTCAAGCTAAAAAAAACCGTTTAACAAATCTTTTCTTCTGTCTTGTACATACATAGTACAAAAGTATTGAAGAAATTTAAAATTATGTCATAGGTTGAAGTGCTTGCGTCTGCACCATGTCTCACCAACTCACTAGGAACGAGCGTGCTCATGCAACTAATAAGAACGTAGTAAGAATGAATGAATGAATGAATGAATGAAATATTTAATTTGCGTTTGAGAAAGGTACATTTTTGGTCTTATTCTACTTTTCTTCTCTTTCTCAGCTGACAATGTAGCATGCAAATAACTTTAACATTTTTATTTTCTAGGTAACAATGACTATTCTAATTACATACAAAATACAAAATTAATAGGTACTCCAAATTGTCAAAAACCAATTATGTTAGTATTACAATAAAAATACAAAATTAATATACTATAAATTAACCATAATCAATAAATTGTCTAAAATATGTCAAATCAATTTAGCAACCTAAAGTCTGTGGAGCTTATAAACTTTACTTCTCCATGGCAGTCCATTTTTGCCTTGGCTAAAGCATAAATCGTGCGCGCCATTAAACATAAAAAAGGTAAAAAAAATGGCAGTCCATCCATGGAGGAAAAAAGAAAAGTTTGTGAAAAGTTACACAGTTGTCAGAAGTTAGTGGCAATCTAGTTAAAAAATACAGAAATAAAATAATAATTAAAGTCAAGTGATTTATCAAGTTTGGTCAAGGTGAACAGTATTTTACGGACATCAAAAGAAAATAATATGTCATTACTTAAAAGTAAAATAAAAGCAAAAATTTTTGCTTGCTATCTAGGTACACTTCTTACATTTATTAAGTGTATGCGTAAGAAAATAATAGTAGTCGTATAGAGTCGGTGGTGCGGAGTAAGTATAGTGTGGGAGGTGTGGAGTATAAAGTCAAAGTCAAAGTCAAATTATTTATTCAATGTAAACCTTTACAGGCACTTATTGACGTCAATACTAATAATAATAAAAAAACAGTTAACTAACTTATAGTTAAGACTTAATAACTAATCTAACGAGCTATTCTGTCTGTGCCAGACAAATGCGCATTGCTACCCCCAGTACCACTGCACGCCGAAACAGAATCGCGTCGAACCGAAATATAAGCCGTGGTCATAGAATTGTGTAATATGATTTCCAATTATCGTATTGATACTGTGGTAAGTAATATAAATTGGAGAGTTATTGAAGTAAAATAAAGTAGCGGCTGAAATGAGTTTTGGAAAACATTAGTACCTAACCAATAAGGTTGACATTTTTAATCATTCAAATATGTCTTTTTATAAAAACTTAAGCATAAAAAAAACGTCAAAAATTAATAAGCATAAACTTGTGTGTTTTAAAATTGTTTCGTTATTCGTCTTGGTACAAGCACAGAATAACTAATACTACTACCGTACAGAACGTTCACCCTCCAACGACCCCCACGCGAAACTGAAACCTATCACGTGACCCGAGCGTTCATATTCCGATAAGCACAGGCGACTCGATATCGATTTGACGTCCGTCAGGAGCGCAGGGTTTACGCGCGCGCGTAGGGATTACGAGTTAAGAGGAAACACCACGCCGACGCGGCACCCAAAACTCCCACACCAAACACAGAAAAACGACGCCCCGCAGCCTCCTTCCAAAACCGGATCAACTCCCACCACCCCTTCAGCAACGGTTAAAGAAAGAGACCCTTCACGTCCGTATGCTTGATTCCTTTGCATTAAGTCATTTATTTAATAACCAGGAGCCTTCAAAATTAAGCGAAATCACTTCGTTTTAAGGCGTCTCCAGAAACATTAGGTAACTCGTTTAAAAAAAAAAAAAAAATCAAACACTCAGACACAGAAAACCTCCTCCCCCAACCGACGTATAGTATAGTGTACGTACGTATAGTGTGGAGCATGTGAAGTATAGAGTGGGGGGTGCCGAATAGGATAGTGGGAGTTGTGTATAGAGTGGGGGTTGCGGAGTATAGTGTGGAGCATGTGAAGTATAGAGTGGGGGGTGCCGAATAGGATAGTGGGAGTTGTGTATAGAGTGGAGTATGAGGAGTATAGTGTGGGGGTTGTAGAGTATAGTGTGGGGCATGTAAAGTACTTATAGAGTAGGGAGGGCGTAGTTTTATTATGAGTTTTGGCCGAACAGCTATTTTATAAGGAGCTTGACAAAATGAGTACTTTACTAAACATCTCGCCACGTAAGTACTCTTTCTGTTCAGACGTTTTGAGAGTGTTGATTCTGCATCTAGCTTTCATACGTGTTCGAACAATAAAACCCAAAAAGAATGACAAGTGTAAGTATGGACAAACTGATCTTTAAATAATTTGTTACTTTATTTGATAAAAATAACATAAGTTACGTCACTGTAATAGATAATAATACTACATATGACACCTAATTGTATACTTGGTAGATTTTTACTTTTGCAACGCTTTATAACTTTTTAAACTTTGAATGGTTATTTTTTGGGTCTCTTCTGATATATGTATGTTATTCTTGTAATTCCAAATCCTTCTTATAGTTTTGAAACTGTATCGCTATTGCGTCCTACCGTTCTACTTATTAAGACTATATTAACTACGTCGTTAGTAGTTACTACTAAACAGATCCAGCTAGACTCAATTTATCGTGACGTTTACCGGGGTAGAGGGGATGCCCTATGTCCGTCGTTTTATTAAGATTTAGTACACCTCCGGGGTAAAGATCTAGCTTTCATACGTGTTCGAACAATAAAACCCAAAAAGAATGACAAGTGTAAGTATGGACAAACTGATCTTTAAATAATTTGTTACTTTATTTGATAAAAATAACATAAGTTACGTCACTGTAATAGATAATAATACCTGTCCTACCTGCTAACCTTCTCAATGTCATTTTGTTATTTCTGATTGATTGATGATTACGCAATTTCGATTCTTAAAAATAAGTTAGTAAATAAGAATATAAATTTTTACTCATACTTAATTTAAATTTAGCGTCTAACTGACGCTTGTTACGTGCCTACGCTACGTGCGTTCCGCCGATGTTGCAGTTAACGCCAAAACACCTATTTCGACATCGCTTGGGCTAGCGACAGCCACGAGGAGCTGACAACGCACAACGTGACCCCGGGCGGCGCATCGCAACCGCGGCCGGAATGACACACTCTCTATTCATACATCGAACGATTGTCATCTATTTTTAGTTAATTAAATATTCATTGTAATTTCTTTATATCGAAATTAAAGTTGTGTTAAAAAAATTGGTTTTTTTTAAATCCTACGGCAGCAGCCTTCGTAATTGGCGCAGTCGGTAGGATACTCGCGGGCCGGTTCGCGAATCGCGTTTTCGTAACAAACCAATATCCGCGTTCGCGTATGCCCGGGGGCTGTCCAGCTCCACCGACAGAGTATCCGAATCTACACGTCGAGCTGCTGCCAGGAGTATCTGAAAATCGATACCTTAGAAGAAGCCAAAAGATGCTGCTTATGTAAGTACATTAAAATCTTTTAGTGTCTTGCTTTTCCTACACTTTAAGTCTCTTAAATTTATCCAAGATTACCAATCCTAGGCAATTCGGGATTTCTAGATTAAGTAGTCATAGTAGATTATCTCGTCACGATTCTAACAGAGATTTAAGTTTTAGTAGCAATAGTTTAGATAGCTTTGAGGAGGCTAAGATGGATAATTTAGAGCACATTTTTAAGACATTACGTTTAGTTCCCGAATTCGATGGGAACCCAAATGTCCTCACGCGGTTTATTAAACTGTGTGACCAATTAGTTGCTGAATTTATAGATAACGACCCCGCTAAAAGTCAACTAGCTAAGCTCGCGCTTCTTAATGGGATCCTTAATAAAGTGGTAGGCCCTGCCGCCAGACTCTTGAACACTAATGCCAGTCCTTCCGACTGGAGTGGCATTCGCGCCGCGCTAGTTAATAACTTTTCCGACCAACGTGATGAGACTGCTCTTTACAATGACTTGGCTTTATTAACGCAAGGACCGGGAACGCCACAGGAATTTTATGAAAGATGCCAAAATCTTTTTGCCACTATTATGACATACGTATCGCTGCACGAGTCCATAGACTCAACGGTCGCAGCTAAAAGGGACCTCTATAAGAAATTAACACTGCAAGCGTACTTACGCGGTCTAAAGGACCCACTAGGGTGTCGTATTCGATGCATGCGCCCCGAAACCATAGAAAAGGCGCTTGAATTTGTTCAAGGCGAGATTAACACTATGTACCTACAGCAACGAAACGATCAGTTGCCCGATAAAAAGTGGCAAGTTCAGGCACCCATCAGTTATCCTAAATTGCAACCAAATTTTAATTTTAACATGCCGCAGCCGAAGCCTTTTAACTTTAACATGCCGGGTCCATCGAAGTACCAATATAATAATATGCCTTCAGCATCCCGTCAGTATATGCCGTCCGCTCCTCCTCAATTTAGGCAGAATTTCGGTCAATTACAGCAAGCGGGGCCATCTCGTACTCAACAAATGTTCCGTGCTCCGCCGCCTAACTATAATCCAAATAACGCATTTAGGGTTCCGCCACGCAATAACGCTCCACATTATAACGCTTCACAGTCGCATCCTCGGCCTATGAGCGGTGTTAGCCATTTTGTGTCTAAGCCGTTCCGCCCAAACCCTTTTGGTAATAACGCACACGATTGGGCTAAGTCAGGAAACCCTCCTCCCAGCAATTATTTTAAGACAAGGGAGATGAATTTTAATGATTGCGCTACCTATGACGCTCCGTTTGAAGATTACTATTCCGATTACTATGCTGCTACTGAACCAAATGACTATTCTGAATATTACTACACTGATAATGATCCACAATTTTACGACCAGCATCCTCAGTTATCACTAGATGATTGTAATGATGAGCAGTCTCAGCATCCAACTGCTCCCACCAGCGATAATAATCAAAATTTTCCGATAGCATCCAGATCAGACAAGCTAAAATAGAAGTTAATCTACAAACGCAACGTCAGCTGCCATATATTGAGATAAAGAATCCGCCACTTAAACTACTTATAGATACGGGAGCAAATCAATCTTTCCTTAGTCCGGAAGCTGTGGAAAGACATTTCAGAGATATACCGCTAGATTTCAACCCTTTTGAAGTTTGTAATATGCATGCCGTAACTCGTAGTGATTATTCTATTAATATACCATGTTTCGTAGAGTTTAAGGATAATAATAATGTTACGTTCTTTATATATAAGTTCCATGAATATTTCGATGGCCTGATCGGTTCGGATTTGTTAGATAGATGGGAGGCCACCATCGATTTTAAAAATAAGATTTTTACGACTAAATACGCTACAAATAATATTAGAGTCTATGATTCCCGCAACGCGAACCTGTACGAGGATATGATACCCGCAGGATCCTCCAAGTTAGTGAAAGTACCAATTAATATCCATGACGGAGATGCCGTCATCACTGAGCAATCAATATGTAATTGTCTTATAGCGGAATGCTTAACAAATGTAAAGAACAATCGCGGTATTATAGAAATTCATAATCATACTCGTAATGATGTAATTTTTTCGATGGACCGTCCGGTTCAAGCAGAGGCTTATATAGAAAGCGCCCAATCTGACCAACTACCTAGTCGCGTTAAGGAAGTTCTCTCTAAATTACGCACCAACCACCTTAATGAAGAGGAGCGTCGTAACCTTGAAGCACTTTGCTCTCAATACGCCGACGTATTTTACCTAGATAATGAATCCCTAACCTTTACAAATAAGATAAAACATTCCATTAAAACTACAGATGAGATTCCCGTCTACACTAAAAGTTACCGTTATCCCTTTATACATAGACAGGAAGTTCAGGATCAAATTAATAAAATGTTGGAGCAAGGGATAATCCAACCGTCTTCATCAGCCTGGAGTTCCCCTATTTGGGTTGTGCCCAAAAAGGCAGACGCCTCCGGCAAGGTGAAGTGGCGCATTGTTATAGATTTTCGCAAGGTTAATGAGAAAACCTTGGATGACAAGTACCCGATACCAAATATAGCTGATGTTTTAGACAAATTGGGTAATTGTCACTACTTTACAACCCTTGACCTGGCCAGTGGCTTTTATCAAGTGGAGATGAAACCTGAGGATGTCCCCAAGACTGCATTTAGCGTAGAGCACGGGCATTTTGAATTTCTGAGAATGCCCATGGGTTTGAAGAACAGTCCATCCACATTCCAACGAGTGATGGACAATGTGCTGAGAGACCTTCAAAACACTATCTGTCTCGTGTACTTGGATGACATCATCGTCTTCAGTACCTCACTACAGGAGCACATGGTCAACCTCCAAAAAGTCTTCCAAAGACTTCGCGAGTCCAACTTCAAAATCCAGATGGACAAGTCTGAGTTCTTGAAGTTGGAAACCGCTTATCTTGGGCACATCATCAGCAAGGACGGTATTAAACCAAACCCAGACAAGATATCAGCAATCCAAGGTTACCCGTTACCAAAAACCTCAACAGAAATAAAACGATTTCTGGGACTTTTAGGTTATTATAGAAAATTTATCCCAGATTTCGCCCGTATAACGAAGCCTATGACACAGTGCCTTAAGAAAGGATCAAAGATTAACTTAGACAATAGTAGCTATATAGAATGCTTCGAGAAATGTAAGACCCTTCTCGTTAACGACCCTATCCTTCAGTACCCCGATTTCACAAGGGACTTCATCCTAACGACAGATGCGAGTAATTTAGCCATTGGTGCTGTGCTTTCTCAAGGTCCAGTAGGCGCTGATAAACCAATTGCATATGCCTCGAGAACGTTAAATACTAGTGAGATCAATTATAGCACCATCGAGAAGGAGCTTTTAGCTATAGTCTGGGCCACTAAGTATTTTCGTCCTTACCTCTTTGGGCGAAAGTTTAAGATCTTAACCGACCATAGACCTTTGCAATGGGTTATGTCGCTTAAAGAGCCTAACTCACGTCTAACCCGTTGGCGTCTCAAGCTGAGTGAGTACGACTTTACGGTAACATACAAGCAAGGAAAGTACAACACTAACGCTGATGCACTCTCCCGCATCGAACTTAACAACGAGGAGACTAGCTCCATCGCTGTAAACCCGTCTGAAACTTCACCTTCGTTAGCAGATGAATCTCGCACTCTTACAGCCCATACAGATGCTGAGAATCCTATATTAGAGGTACCCATCTCGGATGAACCTCTAAATAAATTCCACAAGCAAATCGTCTTTACCGTTGTAGGGGATATTAAAGGTCGGCCCACAGTATCTAAACCTTTTGATAGTCACACTCGTACCAGCATCCAAATATCTAAATCTAATCTGGAAGAGGACGTGGTAAACGCCGTAAAAGAATTTGTTAACCCTAAAGTTAAAACGGGAATTTTGATCAACCCTTATTTGGAATTGTACTCTATCATCCCTGTGATTCAAAACCATTTTAAAAGTTCAGCAATGAACCTTGTACTTACAAAGATAGAACTAGCCAACATTAAAGATTATTTCAAACAACAAGAAGTCATTCGCGGTTACCATGAGGGTAAAACAAACCATCGTGGTATCAATGAATGCTACCTGTCTTTATCCAATAGATATTTTTGGCCACGTATGAAGGAATCAATTATTAAATACATTAATGAATGCGCCATATGTGGTCAAACGAAATATGATAGAAACCCTATAAAACAAAAGTTCAATTTAGTACCTCCTCCGGCGAAGCCATTTGAAATAGTCCACTTAGATCTTTTTAGTGTCGAAAATCAGAAATATCTGACTATCATAGATGCCTTCTCGAAATACGCCCAAGCGTATTACCTCCGGGACGCGACAGCCGTCAGTGTGGTGCAGGCCCTTTTATTGTTTAGTACTCACCATGGTGTCCCTATGACTGTAGTAACAGACAGAGGGTCCGAATTCAACAATCAACTGTTTCTGGAGTTTGTAAGACTGCATAAGATTCAACATCATAAGACATTAGCATATGCGCCCAATGAAAACGGTATGGTGGAGAGGCTGCATTCAACCTTATTAGAACACATAAGAATTTTAAAATTAGAGCGCCGAGGAGAACCTTCTGTGAATATAATGCCCTACGCAATCTTAGCCTACAATAGCTCCATTCACAGCTTTACAAAATGTAGACCTATAGACATCATAACAGGACATTTAGATCCTAGAGATCCATTAGACATCAATTTATCTGAAAATACTCTACAACAATATGTTCAGGACCATCGCAATAGAATGCTCAAAGTCTACGACTTACTCAATGAATCGTCCCTACATAAACGTACAGTACTTATTGAAAACGCTAACAGAGACCGCGAATCGGAAGCGGAATACTCCCCAAATCAGCAAGTCTTTATTCGCAATCCTTTAGCAAATAGACAGAAAACAGCTCCCCGGTACACTAGCGATACGGTACTAGCGGATTTGCCAATACATATTTATACTAAACGTAAACGTGGTCCCGTAGCCAAGTCGCGTTTAAAGCGGATACCTAATAGCTCACGCTTGTTACAGGATCCTTCTTCTAATCCTGAACCTGGCGGGAGCGGAGAAAATAACGTTAACTAGCCTTCAAGATGGACCTGGGATCGTGCCGTTTAAGTTAGGGTCGACTAAGATAACGTCTCACTATCACTCATTTCTTCAGATGATAGATTTAGAAGGCATTAAGATTAGTGTAGAAACTGTTAGAGGCCAATTAGTTACTTTCGGCCCCGAATTACATAATAAAACAAAATATCTTTATGAGCCACATATCGAGTACTTAAAGTCCAAAATTGATAAAATTTCTGAACAGCTCCTTACGTTTGAGCCCGGTCGCGTTAAGAGAGGTCTCATCAACGGATTAGGTTCAATTGTAAAAAGTATTTCAGGAAACCTCGATTACACAGATGCTATTCACTACGATAACGCCATTAGAACTCTCCAGGAAAATGAAAATAAATTAGCCAACGAAATTAACAGTCATATCAGCTTAAACAAGCAATGGGCAACACAAAATACTAATATTATAAATAAAATAGTAGAAAATCAGAATAAAATAGAAACTATAGTTAATGATGTAATGCAAAGTGATGCTGAGCGTGAGATGGAATTAGTTAAATATGCACATCTTGCCCAATTTCTTATAATTTTAGGCGACAATATAGAAAGTATATCAGATATATTAATAGGCTTAGAAAATTTATTAGGTTTTATACGGGCTAAAAGCACTCACCATTCCATGCTTAAATTAGATACATTTAGAGACATGAAAAAACGTTTGTCTGAAATATACGATAAGGATCAGATATTAGATATTAGTTTCAGGGAATATCTAGATGTAGTTAAATTAGGTTATTATTATAGCAATAAAAACCTGGTATTAGTATTTAAAATCCCGATTGTCATCCCTAAAACATATATACTTTATAAATTATCTCCTGTTCCTAATAAAAACGGCAATGTACTCATCCCGTCTCATCCCTACCTGGCAATTCATGATAAAGATTTTATGTACATAGAGACTGAATGTCCGAAGTATAGCCTTTGGTATCTCTGCGAAGACAAACTAAACCATCGATACATCAATCAACCTGACTGCCTACACCACCTAATCGACACCCAACAGCTAAGTCAATCCTGCCAGCCTATCAAAGTAATAATGGAAACCGGAGCCCTGGAACAACTGGACGACAGGAACTACATAATCAGCCTACCTTCTCCAACCAAAGTACAACTATCCTGCACAGAAAACCAGTACGACGTAATGCAAGGAAGCTACCTGGCCACTATCCCTAAAGGATGTACTCTCCAGACCACAGAGTTCACCATTACCAATATCGGTGACCGCATCAAAGGACAAGTCCTGAAAATCATGAACCTACCTCACACCAGCCTGGAAATAAAGGAAACGAAGACGAGGACAATCAAGCTTAACTCGATAGATCTCCAGAATCTTCACGCGAGTAATACTGAGCTATCACTCGAAAAGCCCTTATCTATTAACAAACCCGATAATGACGTCATATACCACACCACTATACCGGTATACGCTATCTTGTTAAGTGCACTTGCACTAGGGATCGGCCTAACACTATACTACTACCTAAAAAAAAAGACTGCAATCATACTTACCCCAGCAACAGCACCGGAAACAGGAATCTACGCTGAAATAAAAGAAGACAGAAAGAACCACCAGCATCCGACTGAACCAAATTTATCAGCGTTATTCTCAAGAAAATCTGTCAAATAATCGCTGATCTTCAGGAGGGAGGTGTTACGTGCCTACGCTACGTGCGTTCCGCCGATGTTGCAGTTAACGCCAAAACACCTATTTCGACATCGCTTGGGCTAGCGACAGCCACGAGGAGCTGACAACGCACAACGTGACCCCGGGCGGCGCATCGCAACCGCGGCCGGAATGACACACTCTCTATTCATACATCGAACGATTGTCATCTATTTTTAGTTAATTAAATATTCATTGTAATTTCTTTATATCGAAATTAAAGTTGTGTTAAAAAAATTGGTTTTTTTTAAATCCTACGGCAGCAGCCTTCGTAATTCGCTCATAAACAATTCAGTTATCATTTATGACTTTGATTACATAATGTCAAAGATTTATAATAACGAAACATCTATTTTAGCGAAGCGATTAAATATAAAAATAAAATAATTGTAAACATTTCAACCGATCAAAATATTTTTTTCATTCCTCATACAAGGAAAGTAGGTCTGAAGTTGCCTGAGGAGCGGGAGACAAGTAGTACTTTTACTCCCTAGGGAGAATCGTTTTTCTGACATGTGTAATTGTGACTTATTATTAAAATAAGTAACAACTAACAACCACAGACCACTTATCCCATAGACTCCGCATACGAGGGTAACGTCACTCGTACTACTTATGTACCTAATTCATTGCCTAGGTAAATGACACGCCCCCATTTTAAATTGGTGTAAAAATACAATTATAAATTAAGAAAAATGCACGCGTTGATGTCTTTTAAAAAGTCCCTTTCATTCTGTTGTAAATGCATATAGCACTATCTCCTTCTGTTTTGGTGAGTGTTGCCCAAGTTAGACCCTATCAACTTGTCGATAAATTTGTAACAAATATCGATAAATTTTTATTAAGTTTAGAACTTTGTTATACTAAAACTGATTATACAATATCAGTTTTAGTTGGTTTAAAATATTATTATCTTTTTATCAAAATATTATATGCTGACTTTTTGTTTTAACTTCTTTATTTTAATTTATTATTTAAAGATAACTAACTTTTGTTGTAAAAAGTTCCCGAAATGCCCAAACTTAAAAATAAAATTGATAGAAGTTACAAAACAAGACGAAAATTGGTTTCCAAGCAAATATAGCGTTATATGCTAAGGACATTTTGCCGCGGATAGCTATCAACAAATGAAAAAGCGGCGACTGTTGTTTAGTAATGCTGAACCCACGCTTATGCTTCCAACTGTGGTGAGTAATTATGTTCAATTTGCTCAGTAACTAACATGAAGTACCTACAATTTAAATATGCATTTCAATATAATGCGACTAGGTGAATATTCATATTAACCTTTTTTAATGTTTTAGGGTTCTTCACAAGGTGAATTTGCTTCAGCCACAACTTCATATTGTTCACCAGTGAAGCCAGTTACCACCTTACAGCACAGACCATCGATGATATCTTCTTTGTCACTTAAGGCTGGTAGCCTATAAAGATCTAATCTAATCTAACTTCTATTTTTTTGATACGTTTAAAACTTTCATTGTCCTTGTTGTTGCAGGATTGTACTCAAAATTATCAAGAAATACCAATGTCTTCAGATATGCATATCTCCGATAGTTCTTTCTCCAATAATAAAACTATAAAACATCAAGCAACATTATCAACCAAGTACAAATACCGATTTGTTAGAGATATGTTTGACATTTAGCAGTCCAAGATACAAGCGTCTTAATCGTTAAACTTATCCGTCTGATAAAATATTACGCAACCAATCTAAAAATGTCTTGTAAAACAATGAAAGACATGATATTATGACAAAACATTTTCAATATGGTTGTATTAACTCTAACCACTAAATAAGTTTTGTCTGACCTTTAAAATACCGGCCATTACATATTTATTTTTTCAAACTACTTCGAAACTGATTATGGCAAACAGATTGATTGACAAAACATAATACCTATGTTAACGAGTTTTGATATAAAAGTTAGTATTAAATAAGAAGAATTGTTTTATTAACTTATTAACACCGTTATATTAATCATCAAGTACGAAAAAAGTCCATCGATATCAATATCGACTCCTACGACATTGCAATTCGAATACATTTGATAATGGTGTGTTATGGCGCGGTCCCACGGCCTGCCATTTAGCGCGCCCAACCGCACCAACAGGCCGTGGGAATCAACGCATCTGATGAAGCCTGCCGCTGCGTGTCATCGCCTGTGCGATCCATCGACGGCACCACGCCGCGCCGCGCCGTGGCAGTCCGTGCCAAGCCGCTACAAGCCGCGGCAGGCGTGGTAGTTAAGCGTTCCCACGGCGCGGCGCGGAACGGCGCGGCGCGGATTGTCTTAAGACACGCCGTGGGACCCGGCCATTACATGTTACTAGTTTGACCTTTAAATATCCAATCACAGCCAGAGTTACAACCCCGCACCCCCCTGAATTTTGCCGATTGCATATTTTAGTAAAACTCGCTGAAAGTGACGTCTATGGGTTATGTGGTCTGTGCTAACAACACATCTCTTCCCTTGGGTGTCGTAAAAGGCGACTAACGGATCAAATACTACACATACATCGTACAGCATAGAGCGGGGATGGGCTCATCAAAATAATAGGTATTACCAACCCCTCTCTTCTCTTCGGTGTCGTTAAGGGCGACTAACGGACTAAAGACTGCACATGCATCCAACAGCATAGAGCGGCGATAGGCTTACCAAAATAATACTACCAATCCCTCTCTTCCTTTCGTCGTCGTAAAAGGCGACTAACGGACTACAGTCATGTTTTTATTTTTACTTTCCTTATATTCGTAATGTAAAGCTTATGTTTACCTCGGGTAAAAGGCTTATTTACTCCCTCGAACTATTGGCGCCATCGCTACGCTCGGGCGCCAAACCCCGACTCGGGAATAAATAAGCTACTTTCACCCCTAGGGTAACAATGTACTATTAAATGTTTTACTGAGCTTCTAACAAGCTTACGCGCTTCATGGAAAGTTGGCACCGCAACCTACACCATATTAAATAAGCAGTATTTCACTTTTATTTAGTTAAACATTGTTTTGTCAACGTCACACAAACGTCAATTTGATCAAGAGAGGGGGTGGCAGTATAACGGATAGACACGGTTAACGGTGTTTAAGTAAAAAAAAATTGAACAGTGTCTATACATGTAAGGCCCCATGTCATTCGTCTTGTCCTCTAAATGTCTTCAATGCCATTTTATTGATTAACATTATTAAAATAGTATCAAACACCTTTGTTTTTTTTTTGTGTAGACGTTTTAAAGACAGCGTCGCCGTACTGTAAAACTACTTATTAGAATATTTTAATAAATAGTTGTCCTCGGCTTGATTTACTTGTATTATTTCTTCCAAAGTCTAAAAAAGAAGGTATTGTCGACGTCGACTGAGTTATGTTACATAGGTATACACTGTCTGTTCAAAAGAAAAGGTGAATTTTGAAATTTTTTTAAAAGTATTTATTTATTCATTAATATCCATTTTGTCCCCTTCAAAGTAATCCCCCTCAGATATAATGCACTTATGCCAATGCTTCTTTCAATCCTCGAAGCACTTTTGAAATGCGCTGTTCGGTATGGCCATCAGCTCGTTCTTCAATTCTGACTTTATCTCATCAATTGTGGCATAACGCTTCCCTTTCATCGGTCTCCTCAGTTTTGGGAATAGTAAAAAGTCGCAGGGAGCCTAATCTGGTGAATACGGTGGTTGAGTCATGATTACGGTGTTGTTTTTGGCCAAAAAATCACGAACAATCATTAATGTGTGAGCTGGTGCATTATCGTGATGCAGAATCCATGATTTGTTTTTCCCCAATTCCGATCGTTTGAGCCATATTGCATTATTGCTTCTCGCAAACGTTGCTTAACTTCCTTGTAGTATTCCTTATTAACCGTACGACCTGTTGGCAAGAACTCATGAGGCACCACGCTGTTGTAATCGAAGTAAACAGTGAGCAAAACCTTCACATTTGATCGAAATTGGCGTGCTTTTTTCGGTCTTGGCTCATCTGGCCGCTTCCATTGGGATGATGGGCCTTGGTTTCGACATATAACCATATACCAGTTATGACCCTTTTAAGCAAACCTGGATCGTCGTCGACGTCATTCAACAACTCCTGAGCGATACTAATGTAACGTTGCTTTTGCTCAAAATTTAGCAATTTTGGAACAAATTTCGCTGCCACATTTCGTGCCCAAAACATTTGAGAAAATTGCATGGCATGAGCCAATTGATATGCCAACATCCTCTGCAATTTCCCTAATAGTGATTCGACGATTTAAAAACAATTTTTTTCACTGTTTCGATGTTTTCTTCGCTTGTTGACGTGGTTGCAACTCCAGCACGCTCATCGTCATCAACATCTTCCCGGCCTTCTGTAAAGCGCTTGTACCACTTATAAACACTTTTTTGAGAGAAAGTGGACGAGCCGAATGCCACAGTCAACATTTCAAGTGCCTTGGAGCACTTTATTCAATTTTTAACGCAAAGTTTAATACATATTCTTTGATCCATTTTTTTCAACAGTCAAAAATCGAAGAACATAAAAAACGTGACAAACCTTTTCAGTTGTTAACAACAAACTACTAATTCAAATTGGCTGATAACTCAGTGCTTGTTATTGTTCTGAGGCTGATAACGCCAACATATGATACATACATAGGTATGTGTACCAACATATCAATAAAAAAATTCGATAATCGAATGTACAACGTTCGCGAAAATTCTAAATTCACCTTTTCTTTTGAACAGACCTCGTATACATTAAAAAAAAACATGAAACAAGTTATTAACTGAAAACAAATTATGTTATATGGTACCTACCTATACAGGTATATTTAAAAAAATGTATTCTGCTTTAATTGTATTTAAACTGTTTAACTGAGAGTTAATCGGGTTATTTGTAAGAATAATATCTAGGGAGAATAATAATACTCTTTCCCCAAAACTGCGATTTAAGGTCCATTTTAGAAAGTTTAACATCGCAATAACTGAGCTAAATAAACGTTTTTTTTATATTTTCTATATTAGCAGAGGTAGATTTTGGCTAATTAAAATTTACTTATAATGTTTTCTACATAGTATTTAGATCCCTGTACTTTACCGTACTGTACTGTAGCATGCAAAGATCCTTTACGATCAGAAGGTCTAAGCAGCAAAACGTCCAACAGCGTGAAACGTCTAATGAGCAGCAAGCCTAATTAGGAAAATGTCCATGTAGCAAAATGACTGTACAGCAGAACGTCTATTTCGCCAATCGACTATTCTAAAATGTGTACTCATGATAGAAAATAAAAGTTATTTGTAAAATATTAACAATTTATTTGTTAAACAAAATAGTTAGAAAGCACTTGCTTTTAAAATATTATTAGGATGCTATAGGCGCACAAATTCCCCTAAATGTATGCACCTTATATCCTTTTGATAGGTATGGTATGTCCAATGTTTACCAAAAATTCAAACAGATTAACGTTTTGACCCTTTACGCATTTCGGTTTCCCATACAAACTTCTAAAAAAATTATTTTTTTTAAAAACCAATGAGCCAATTTTGATGAAACTTTGCATGCTATAGTAAAATACAAAGATCTAAATAGTTTTTTGAAAACATTTATATACTTAACTAAATTATTGCGATTTAAAGTCCATCATAGAAAGATTAAAATCGCAACAACTCAGTGAAATAAACGTATTTTTAAAAATTTCACTAACATTGGCTTTGGCTTTGGTTTGTAAAATTTTGAACTTGTAAGTTTGTATGGGAAACAGATATGCGTAAACTGTCTTAAGGCACTCCTTTTTTGTTTTATTGGATCAGCTGTTTTTTGAGAAGATTTGGCCTTAGTTTCACCAGATAAAGCTGGGTCTACTGCGAGCTGCGATACTGTTTTTTCTGATACCTAACTTCTGATAGTTTGTTCTGTTATTTTTATATAGCAGCAGACCCGCCTTAATCCTTTACCGTATACCAAGCCATATATGGATGCAAAAGGTCATGATTTTTTCTTAGGCTAAATAAAAACTCAATCTTAAAAATCTAACCTAATATCGAAATAGCATATTGTTATGAAATGGAAAGTAAATAATTTGTATGTAGCAAATGACATCTGTCAACAATATTTGAGGTTCAGTGCAGCACGTCCGACCGGCTGGATTTAAAGAAAAGATTACTTACCATTTTTGCAATTCTAAAAAATACAAAACGGCGAGTAAGAAGTTAATAAAAAATATGACTATATTCCTTGCACCATCTTAAATATGAAACTAGTGTATTCATTTCAATATATTATCGTTATTTTCTCATATTTTTTTTTACTTTTTCTAATCTGCCATATTTGGCTTCGTATGCATTAAGGTAAAAAATAATCTTGCCATATTTGGCTTCGCATGCATTCAGGGTTACTTTTTCGTTATTCCAGAAAAGGATAATTAATAAGGGCAATAAGACCGAAAGTGTAAGCCCACTTAAGCCGAAACGACCGACTACTGAAGAACTGGCTATCTTAACGTTGCTTTTGTGCGCTGTGGTTTCTTGCGCCCATTTTTTGCCACAGTTAAAAAATTATGTCCCGAATGGGTGGTAGGTTAAAAAAGATTTGGACGATTCAAAGTACTTATTAATTGAGTTTATTGAATAAATATATTTTGACTCTTGACTCTCTTGACTCTAACTCTTGAGTTATGTTAGTTTTATTCGATACTGGCACCCAAGACCAACCGTTAGGTTATGCAAGTAGTGCCAGACTTCCCTGCGCCAGTTAACCAAACTCGCGCAGGAGATAATTTGCTTTAGGTATTTTATTAATAGTTGGAACCATTGAGGTATTACAGACTAAAAGCAATGTGGACCTTGCGGCTGCAAATCAGTGCACAAAAAATTACTTCGTGGTGTCGTTTCTAGTCTATAATGCCTCAATGGTCGGATCACAACAATGCTACATTTTTGCATCGGTGTTAGACCAAGATCTAACACTGATTCAACGACAATATACACACGCCTCCTTATCTATCCTACTAATATTATAAACGCGAAAGTTTGTAAGTGTGGATGGATATTTGTTACTGTTTCACGTATAAACTACTTAATGGATTTGGATGAAATTCGGCATACAGATAGTTTGTAACCTGGATTAACACATATGATACTTTTTATCCCGATATTCCCACGGGAACGTATGGATGGATGTTTGTTACTCTTTCACGTAAAAAGTACTGAATGGATTTGGATCCAATTCGGCATACAGATAGTTTATAACCTGGATTAACACATAGGATACTTTTTATCCCGATATTCCCACGGGAACGGGAACCACACGGGTGAAACCGCGAGCGGCCGTTTGTCTATATTTATAAAAATCAATTGCGGATATGTTTGTACGCTCATTACTTCAGAATGGCTGTACCTATTCGGTTAATTCTTTTTTTGTTATGTTTGAAATTGTCAGGACAAAGTTGTATGACAGATTTTTTTTGAAATTCGTTGCAGGCTCCACTCGGACAAAGTCGCGAGCGGGAAGCTAGTTTCAATATTAAGGAAGTGATTTTAATGTACAGTATACATTTCTTACACAACTGTACAAAAAACAAAACCCGAAGCAATCAGCTTGGATTATTTAACAGTTCATTAACGCTACTATTTTACACTTGAATGAAATTAGTTTTTCTTTTAAACTACGCACGCGTAAATGCTGTTGTTACGATGATTTAACTGTGCTAACATCGTTGTTTTTTTAGTGCTACTTTAACATACATGCACTTGAAGGGTTAGTCAGAAGATAAACAATGAGGACAGCAAAAGCAGTCCTCTTACCATGGTCTACTTTTCACCAAATAGCGAATAGGAATTGTGAGGGGGGGGGGGGGGATGGGCCTCCGGAACCCTCACTGACCGGACGAAACACAACAGTACCAAGTGCCATTATTTCACGCCGGATATTCGTGCGAGGGTGGTATTACGCCGGGCGAGCCGGCCCAATGCGTGCTGCAACGCAGCGAGGCTCTACCACTCAGTCAGTGTCACTCATTTAGCACCACCCAGGGATCACGTGTAGGGTCTTAAGGGTAAACCTACGGACGCGAGTAACTTTAACCCCCTTCAGTACCTAGTGTGCAGTGCGAGGTAAGCGTCAACATGACGGAGTGTTCTTTTAAAACTTACTATTCTGCCAAAACCACTGTTTCGCTACGATTTAGGATACAGGATTGAATATCTAGTATTTTATATGCGATCGAAGTTCATACTATGGGCATGCATGCCGTATCTTCCTTCTTTGCTTATATCTATAGTATATGTAGGTATTCTATTGTTATCATGAAATGTATTACCTCAAGGACACTGATGTCGTTCTCATGGGTCACTGTGTTGTACTCTTGGTGAACAAAAAAATGTTTAATTCTTCTAGAATGTTCATCTTGTAGAACAAACCAGTATCCGTAAGTTATGGTCGTCCCAGCCACGGCTCGCACTACGCTCTTCCATTTGTAAAATCTAAAATAAAGTAATTTAACCTCATACATCCTTAATCAAAGAGCTTTTAGGTAGGTAAATAAGTTTCTTGCTATAATATTATAAATGCCCAAGTGAGTTTGTCTGTTTGTTACCTTTCACGCATAAACCGCTAAACCGATTTTGATAAATTTTGGTATAGCGGTAGATGGCGCTCTGAAGACGTTTAAAGACTACCTTGTCTTGCGAAAAATTAACGCGAGCGAAGCCGCTAAACCGATTTTGATAAATTTTGGTATAGAGGTAGATGGCGCTCTGAAGATGTTTATAGACTACTATGTCTTGCGAAAAATTAACGCGAGCGAAGCCGCAGGCAAGGCTAGTTTTATAAAAATATGCAAAACGTCGCTGACGAGAGCAGTTTGTATATAAATATCGGGTAACAGCAAAAGTCACGATATTAAGGGGGTGCCGCGCGATCGCAAAAACTGACAATTATAGTCTCTTAATGAACTTCAGAGCAAAATCAATCATATTGATATTCATAATTAGAACAATTCTGCTTTGAAGTTTCAGTTCATTTTTAGTTTTCTAGTAATTTAATTAGAGCAATGTTTTGATTCTGCGAAATGTGCAAAACCATCTCGCGCTTGTGTTATTTTTTCAGCTGTTTATATTGATAAACACATTCCACAATAAACTTTTCTAAGCAGACT
Source organism: Scoparia ambigualis (assembly GCA_963921215.1). Taxonomy (NCBI): domain Eukaryota; kingdom Metazoa; phylum Arthropoda; class Insecta; order Lepidoptera; family Crambidae; genus Scoparia; species Scoparia ambigualis. The sequence goes on along the minus strand of OY992522.1, from coordinate 20,958,240 downwards.
ACAATATTCTGCTCGACATTACCTTGAAATATTACCTGCTAATACTACCTGCTAAAATAAACATACCACGGAAATAGGTCTATTAGCCTGGCCTATTTATGAATTGGATACATAAATAAAAAAATATTTTATATATGTATCCAATTGTATTAAAAATTATAATCATACTATAGCTTACACATTACCGATGGTACCTCGGTATTAGAGAAAGTAGGTAAAATTAAGAACCTATTAAGGCGCAAATTAATTTCTTAATTTTCAGTAGTTATTACACTTAAATTATGGTAAACAATTACCGATGGTACCTCGGTATTAGAGAAAGTAAATAAAATTAAGAACCTATTAAGGCGCAAATTAATTTCCTAATTTTCAGTAGTTATTACACTTAAATTATGGTAAACAATGATTAGCAAAATCATATAAAAGTAACAACTATATTAAGATGTATAGTCTAACATTATACTTAATTTACTTATGAAAACATTGCGTATGGTGCCCGTTCGAATGGCAAAAGCGTCTCTTGCGGTGATGTTCTTCTGCAAACTATCGGCTAATTGACCTTTTTATTTTGTTACACGGGTAATAAAGCTAAGTCATAGGCAGTTCGTTAATGAATCTTCCTTTCTCATAAATTATTTTCATTAAAAGATGCTAATTTGAAAAAAAAATTTAATAAAATTAGAAAACGCCTCGGCAATTGGTGCCAATTTCGATTTGGATGGTAATAGTTGCATTTACCGTAAAACTAAACCAACCTAAAATGTTACGAATTTGTTTCAAAACTAACCCTGCATTATTGAAGCAGTGTGTAACAGTTAATACGTATTTCAGTGTGACCAGTGCCCCGCCACAAAAAGTATTATACCAAACGTTATTATTTCTGAACGTTCCTCTTCTCAACGCTATCTGAAATATAATTAAAAAACACCTAAGTTTCTTGTTCGAATTGATATCTCAAAGTTATAAGTATACCCTTATTTTTTAATTCCTAAACAGTGCGGTGGCTCATTATAAATAGAACACATATGTGGAAATAAAATGTCAATGTATCCCCCTAGCTAAATGTGGAAAAAAATTCCTATCTTCCCTATCAGTAGGGATAGACCAGTAGGGATATGAGGAACAGGCAAATTCAACCATCTCTTGTCTTGGGGTGTCGTTAAAGACGACAAATGGAAATTGACGACGAATGAATTGACGACCTCCGTGGTCGAGTGGTTAGCACACCGGGTCTGGCGTCGCGCCATCTCTGAGGTCCCAGGTTCAATTCCCGGTCGAGTCAACTTAGAGAAAAACTGTTTTCTAAATTGATTTCGGTTTCGGGTGTTTTTTCTATGTTTATGTATATTTATCCGTTATCTTACCATATTAACGAGTTTTAAAAGAACACATCTTGGTCTAGATAATTGGTGTAAGCGTAAACAATTTTTTTTTAAATTATTATATTCGCTTGCGCTCCAATCCGACCGTGCGTACGTAAAGCGTGCGCGTAGATCGTGTGCCAGCGAATATTACCGAAAAGTGATCGAAAGAGAAGTTCCTCAAACGTATCGTTCGGCTTGCGATCTTGCCCGCTAAGCAACTTTCGTTTTTTAACGCAAATAATCAAATTACGAAGTTTCGAAATATTTTTCTATAAATTTTTTCATTCAATCCATTTCTTTTTATTTTCCAAATTAAAACCCAATTGTGTCTTACTTGATATGGCACGGCAGTGATAGGAGCTTCAATCCCGCCTACTATCCTGAGTGGACATTTATCTGAATACGTTGACATTTTCTCGTTTTCTTTAATAACATACTGGAAAAGGTAATAGTATGATATTATTTAACATTATAGATACATAATACAATTATTGCAGCAGTTAACGTTATGATCATCAGCCTATAAACGTTCCACTGCTGGGCACAGGTCTCCCACGTAGGGGTGTTGGGCCAAAACCCACCACGCTGGCCCAATGCGGGTTGGTGGGTTTTAACGTCTGCCATCTTACGACAACAACCGGGACCAACGGCTTGAGATGTTTTTAATTGGTCACCCATCAAGCGACCCGGCATTGCGAAAGTTGCTTAGCTGGCAAGATTGCAAGCCGAACGCGCTAGCCGCTGCGCCATCGAGCTCGTCAAGTTAGTTAACGTTATACAAAAAATATAAAAATAAATACAATAATGTGTTACAATTTGTCGGTCTTGTAAAGCAATTTCTTCCATACTGCTGACGGATGAAGAAAATCTATACACACTAAAATCATATGGCATTAGTGCAAGAGTAGGCAGAATGGAATGACAAGAGCGTCGCCAGCCGATGACTAAAGAGGGGGGGGGGGGGGGGGGGGGGGGGGCAAGCAGATGTAAATGAAGGAGGCGATTGTATTAAGAACGGTGCAAAGTTCCATTATGTAATAACTCTACAACCTCTTCACTGTACATAGAAGCGTGCCTGAGGTTTCAGAGTATGGCAACATTATTTTCTTGTGATTTTAACAGTGCATTACGTATTTTTTTAATTTCTAGGGGGGCAGCTGCCCTACCTCTCCTCCTCCTCCCCTCCACGCCCTTAAGAATGAGCATGACCAAGTTAGCACTCATACCTACCTACGTACTATCGGGGTCACCGTCGCTTTAGCAGTTCGCAGAAATTTTCGTATGAAGCGCACCGTCCGCCCGGGTACGTGCCCGTATTAAATAGACGACGCGGTGTGCAAGGGATTTTGACCTTTAGACTGGTAAAGCTATTACGGAGTCCGCGATAGTACATACATACATCACGGCCGCTTCCCAGAGGGGTAGGCAGAGACCACACATTTCCATTTGCTATGATCCTGACACACATCCTTTGCTTCACTCACTCTCATCATTCTTCATACATACTCGTTGGTTTAGGGTACTCTTGACCTGACCTTTAACGAGACGGTCACCGATCTGATATAAGTACGCTCGTCAAGGTCTTCCCCTTCCAACTATGTATCCCATTCACTCTTGCCTCGTGCACCTTCTAAAGGGCCCCACAGACGATCAGATCGCCGGCAAGTATCGGCCTGTCAGTTAGTAGTACAACGCACGGGCGGCGGTGCCGGCGGGCACCTAGTACCAACTGACAGGTTGATACCTGCCGGTGGGCCCCACACACGATCAGTTCGCCTGCAGGTATCAGCCTGTCAGTTCCGCCGCCGCCGCCCGCCCGTGCGTTGTACTACTAACTGACAGGCCGATACCTGCCGGCGAGCTGATCGTCTGTGGGGCCCTTTAGAGAAATAGATAAAAAGAGACATACATTGAAATCGAATGTCGTATTATGATTCCCCAAGTCCACGAATTGTACAACACTGTTTGTTTTCGAAGCGAACTGCTTATGAGCTGAGACGAACACTGTCAATATCAATGCATAAAACGCATAGATCATTTACAACGATAGTTGTTGGATAAATTATTTATATTTAGTTCATTTCATTCAAGGTCATTTTATAAAATGTGCCTAGAACTATTTGTTTATATGCATGTACATTTCTGTGGTCGTACAATACAACTTGATAGTAAATCACTGTATAGTAAATGATTTATTTTTAATTGCTCATTGACAGACCACAGACGACTGGTAAGAATACAACTGAAAACTCTATGCGTAAATCATAGATTGCTTATATTTTATAAGGATTTTATCATTGAGCTTAAAATATTCGGCGCGAAATAATGGCACTTGGTGCTGTTGTGTTTCGTCCGACCAGTGAGGGTTCCAGAGGCCCCGCCCCTCCCTCACCCCCTCTTCCCAATTCCTATTCCTTCCTTAAACCTATCCCTCCCTTAAAGGCCGGCAACGCGCCTGCGATTCCTCTGGTTTTGCGGGTGTCCATGGACGACGGTGATTACTCTCCATCAGGTAACCCGCCTGCTAATTTGCCTACCACTTTTATGAAAAAAAAAATAGATTTTATCAAAGGACATTAACGCAATCAATCTTGTTAGCCTACGCATGACCCCTGGGTGGTGCTAAATGCTGAATGAATTGGGTCGGCTCGCCCGGCGTAACACCACTCACGGATATCGGCGTGAAACAATCGCACGTCGTTGCTGTTGTGTTTCGTCCGGCGAGTTAAAGTACCGGGGGCACATCTCTCCCTCCCGCCCCGCAATTCCTATTTCTTCCTCAAATATCTTACTCCTTCCTCAAATATCCTACTCCTTCCTCAAATATCCTACTCCTTCCTCAAATATCCTACTCCTTTCTCAAATATCCTACTCCTTCCTCAAATATCCTACTCCTCAAGGCCGGCAACGTATCTGCGTCTCCTCTGGTTCTGTGGGTGTCAACGGGCGGCGGTGATAATTTCTATCAGGTTTCAGGTGATCAAGCGCGTTTGCCTTCTTTAAAGAAACTCCAATAGCGAATCCATAGCGATAGGTCAAGATGATGATGCTGCTTATGTAAGCAAGAGATAACTTATGTGCTGAAGATGCAAGTTATTAAGTAGGTAAGTAACTGATCTTTGGCAATAGTAAAATATTATCATCAGATGTTGAAGACGAAGTTGTTGACATTGAACAATGGCGCCTTTGATATTGGCAAAGGGGCAGGTTCGAATCCTGTTCATGGCAGTTATTTAATAAGCACGCACATGATGAGATTATGCTATAACCACAGACGTATAGTGGCTATAACCCACCACGCTGGCCTCATGTAGGTAGTAAAAGTTATTTTAAAACAGTTTAATTTTATTTTTTTTAAAAATTAATGAATTATTGAAAAAATAATAATTTAAAACATTTTAGAACAAACAAGTACAGTTATAGAAACAGACCGCATTCTACTTTCTATTTACGGTATTTTAAGTAACCCTGAAGATGGGTTATCTTCATGGTTCAAGCCTTATAAGTTCCTTGGTTCAAGGCTGAGAATATTGTATTCTGAGGTTCAAGTTTAAATACACTCTAGATTTATACTAGATTAGACTAGATACATTTATACTCTAAGATTCAAGGCCCAGAATAATAAAAATTATTCAGAGGTTCAAGGCTCAGAACTTAGAGTATGCTCAGAATAATAACTAAATTGCTCAGAATAATTTTAGTGGGAGCTGCCTACAGTCCAAGTATCAACGTAAACTATTTTGATTCATTTGAGACCACCCTGGAATCCCTTAGCTCTTCTTACGATCATGTAATTTTGATGGGTTATCTTAATACTTATCTTCTGAAGAATAACTCTCGGTCCTCACGTCTAAATTCTATTGTAACATCTGTCAACTTCGAATTGCTCCCACTCACAGCCTCCCATCATTCTCCTAATGCCCAGCCCTCTCTCTTAGACGTACAGATAGTCTCTAAACCAGATTCAGTCTTATTACATGGACAAACTACCGCTCCTTTCTCGTATCATGACCTCTTATATTTATCCTATCGTGTACGCACCCCCAAATCTAAAACCAAAGTCATTTTTCAGCGTAGTTTTGGTAGTATTTGTGTGGATCGCTTGAGAGATGACTTTTCTAGGGTGGATTGGTCTGCCTTGTTCGCGGCTGACACAGTAAATGAGAAGGTTACGAATCTTAACACACAGCTTAAACAACTCTTTGATTCTCATGCCCCTCTCAGACCAGTGCGCGTTAAACATTTGCCTGCGCCTTGGCTCACACCTGTGATTAGGAAAGCTATGCAACGTAGAGATAAGGCCAAATATTTACTAAAAAGATTTCCGAATGACGAAAATCTAAACTCCTACAAGCGGCTGCGCAATTGATGCAATCGACTTTGCCGGGATGCCAAACGTCGATATATTCATTCTGCGGTAGAGAGCTTACCTCCAGGTAAAATCTGGAAGTTTTTGCGATCGCTTGGAGTGGGTAAAGATAGCGGCGGTACTGGTGAATTACCTGATCTTAATCACCTTAATAAGCATTTTACCATCTCACCGGTTACTGTTACTGATACCACCAAGGCAGCCACGCTTACTTATTTAGACACAGTGGACCGTCTTGACTGCGAGCCGTTTTCATTTCGTGAAATCACTGTGGGGGAGGTTAGGAAGAGTATCCAATCCATTACTTCCAAGGCTGTGGGCAAAGATGGCATTCGCCGTGACATGCTAATGCCTATCCTGGATGACGTTGTGCCTATTATCACACACATTCTAAACCACTCTTTGGCAACTAACGTCTTCCCTACCGACTGGAAATTAGCCCATGTCATTCCTATCCCAAAGTCCGCTTCCCCTACCGCTTTATCTCAATACCGTCTTATTTCTATCCTACCATTCCTGTCTAAGGTCCTGGAAAGCGCTGTTCACAAACAATTGTTCTCTTTTGTCTCCCATCACAATTTAATAAGTCCGTATCAATCCGGTTTTCGTCCTGGACACAGCACCGTAACTGCCCTATTAAACGTCACTGACGATATTCGCCCCGCCATGAATAACCGGATGTTCACGGTTCTTGTTCTACTGGACTTCAGCAGCGCTTTCAATTCCGTTGATTATGACAGCCTCCTTGCCATCCTTCACTCGCTTAACCTTACCCCTGCAGTGATTGCTTGGTGTTCGGATTACCTTCGCAATCGTCACCAGAGAATCAGGAGTGATGATTTATTTTCTGATTGGGCCTCCCCTGACTGCAGGTGTGCCACAGGGTGGGGTGCTTTCACCTCTCCTCCTTACATTATTCATTAATGAGCTCGGTAAAGTAATATCTTGTCCATACCACTTATACGCTGACGACTTGCAGCTTTACAAACATTCAGATGCAGACAATATTCACTTAGCTATCGAAGCTCTTAATGAAGATCTCTGTGCTGTAAAGGAGTGGGCAAAGGCGTTTGGATTACTTGTGAATCCAACTAAATCACAAGCAATGATCGTTGGTAGCGGCAGACTATGCGATAAACTGGATCTAAATGCCCTTCCCAAAGTTACTTATGATGGAGTGCATCTTGCATATGCGGAGAAGACAAAAAATATTGGCCTTATTATTGACCGTACTTTGTCTTGGACGTCACAGGTCAACGAAGTGAGTCGGCGCATGCACAACTCTTATCATTCTCTCAAACGACTTCAGTTCTTCTTACCGTACAATAATAAAATTATGCTTGCTCAGCTTCGCTTCTTCTCCCTCTTCTCGACTATGCCGATGTGTGTTACTTGGATGCTACTGAAGAGCTGTTGAACAAACTAGAGCGCTTGGAAAATCTGGCTATTCGGTTCATATGTAGTCTTCGCAAATATGACCATATTTCTGAGTTTCGGGCTAAATTAAAATGGCTCCCAATCCGACGTCGCCGAGATATGTCTCCTTTACAAAATCCTTCACTACCCTCAACTCCCTCATTTCCTTCGTTCCCGTTGTACTCTCTTACCAGTCACTTCCCGCTCTAAGCGCTCATGTGACACAAGAACCCTTGTATTTCCTCAATCCAACTCCAAATACTTTCATAGCTCATTTACCGTCCATGCAACCAGATTGTGGAATAAGCTGCCTGCTGACGTGCGTGAGAGACCATCGGTGGCATTGAGATAGACTAAATATCAATGATCGGTGGCATCATTCAAACTTAGGCTAAAAGAGCACTACCTATCCAACAAAAACAATTAGAAATATTTTAACCAATTATTCGTTCATATTATAAATTATTATATGTAAAGAATGTGTATGTATATGTATATACAATATAATTAGAGTAAATATGTATTATATGTATGATACGTAGGTATAGATAGATATAATATTGTATTTCGTCTTTATTAGTCCCGCAGACTTTCTCTCCGAAACACAGCTGGGGTTAGCTGGAAGAGATCTCTTCTAGAGATAAGCTCACCTTTGTATATGTCTTATTTAATGTGTTTTCAATGTGTGTTATTTTCTATGTGCAATAAAGGATTAATTAATTTATTAAATATTCTGGAAGTTCAAGGTCTGTCTATGGTCCATCTGCATCCAACTTACATAAAACGTAGAAATACACAGACCTACTATGAGTTACACACCTGTGTTGACGTCATCCCCGTCACTAACATCAAAGTCATGAAGATAAAGATGATGTCATTGTGATGATGAATAAATTTCTTTGTGTTTTTATTCTGCTATGAATTTTTATGTAAACTTACGTGTCAAATTCAATGTGGTTCTGTATCTGTTGATAACAACAGATTTATGCTCTTCACGGTCTATAAACGACTCGTCAGATGTTAATGATGAAAGTGATTACGTACTCCGCGTGATAAACGGGAAGCCTGCAGCACTTGGAGATGTTCCCTATCAGGTAGGACCTTATATTGACACATACATACATATAATCACGACTATTATCCCCGAATGGTTAGTCAGAGACTAGGCAACGAGGAAAGCAAAAGCAGTCCTCCGCCATAGTCCACTTTTCACCAAATATCGACTGCAAATGTGTGCAGCGTGACAGGTGGTGAGCCCATCGCCGCTCTTTGCAGTTTGAAGGAATGTGCCGTCTTTAGTCCGTTAGTCACCTTTTACGACACCCAAAGAGAATGAGGGGGTGGTAGTATTCTTTTACCACTACGCGACATGGTTATACACCCTTAATTCTTATAATGAAATTAAGGGTGAGTTCCACCCATGAAACTGAACAACTTTCCACAAGAAACCTATGTGCAAAAATTACTAATAAGCCATCATAACCCACCACGATGGCCCAATGCGGGTTGGTGTGTATAACACACATACATATGCACATACATCCAACAGCTTAGAGCGGCGATGAGCTCACCACCTGTCACGCTGAGCACATGCTGTGCTGTTTGGTGAAAAGTGGATTAAGATGGAGGACTGCTTTTACTGTCCTCATTGCTTGACTTACCCTTTGGGGATATTAGTCGTGATTTTAAGTATGTACATACATGCATACATATGTGCAGTCTTTAGTCCGTTAGTCGCCTTTTACGACACCCAAGGAAAGAGAGGGGGTGGTAGTATTCTTTCACCGCTACGAAACACGGTTTTGGTGTGTATATAGAGCGTAATAAGCTCATCATCGTCAATACTGCTGTGTGACGACTCATTTCATTAAAATAATACTACCTACCAACAAACTCATCTCTTTCCTTGGGTGTCGTAAAAGGGGACTAACGGACTAAAGACTGCACATACATCCAACAGCATAGAGCGGCAATGGGCTCACCACCTGTAGCACTGAGCACATGTACAGTTGTAATTTTTTTTTTAAACGCGGACTATGCCAGTGGACTGCTTTTGCGGTTCTCATTGCCTAGTCTCTGACTAACCCTTCGGGGACAAATGTCGTTAGTGTATGTACCATAGAATATTATTATTATTATTATTTAAAATAATATTATTATTATTATTTAGAATAATATTATTCTATGGTATGTACCGTCACTGGCTCACCTAAAGTTCATACCCGAAATTGTTCTTCTTACCGATTTGAAATCCGAATTTCACTTTCCATAGAAAAAATGCTTAATTTGTATACAATAGAATTTGGTCATAAAGTAAAGCTAATATTATTTGCTACCTAAACCAAGTTTTGTCTTATTGTTATCGAATCGCGGATAAGAGTTATTTAATTATTATTATTTTTTAATATGGAAACACTAAGTCTTCAAAAAACAGACATGTTACTTTAAAAATGTCTAACGTGGCTGCATAAACCATAATTCTTTTGCTTTTAAAAAAGAGAAATGCCAACAATGCCGTCACATCATGTTTGATGTGACAGTAAGCGGCTGTCATTTGTCAACAACTGTCATTTGTTGACAGATATTGCCACATAGATATTGAATAAAAGATTAAAAATTAAAAAGTATACAACTTAAGCATAAAACGCCGGGTCTCATTTTTCTTCGTAAAGTTTTCATTTGTACAATTTGTAGTATAGTGACCAGCATTAAGATGTGACTTTTGACGCCCTACAAAAATATCACATTACTTATTGATGGAAGGCATTTATATGCCTATAATATGCCTTCCACCAATGATCACATATTTTTCATCAACACATCTTAATGCTGGTGTCTGTACTACCGACGATGTTCATAACACACATGTTTCCGAAAATTGTAATTGCTACTGTTCTTTTTCATAACGCTTTTTATCCCTAAACATAATTTCCATAATAGTTTTACTCATAATAAAAGAAAATACAAATGTTACCTACATGAGTAGTAGGGCAGCTAGTATTTCTGTTGTCTAATAAAAAAAATTACCTAGTAATTTAAGACAATGACGAAGCGCAGCGTAGCGACAATCAACAGACAATCGCTACGATGCGCTTCGCGATTGTCTTAAATTTCTAACCTATCACGTGACCTACACAGGAGTAGGGGAGGGCAGCTAGTATCCTCAATCATTTGAATAATAGTGTAAAACACGGTTATGTTGAGAAAATATGAGAAAACAAATAGTATAATAGATGTTTATTGCTTCTGACATTATGAAGTTGAATAGCGAAGAGTCTCGACCAACATCTCAAGAGACTTTAGCTAGACGGCTGGATCAAGGGCCAGATACAGAAGGCGGTACTTCTTGACACGGCACTCATCGTCAGGAGGTTCCTCTCTCTGCAGCCCTAACTACCGTCAGCTTGGGCCCTGCCCCGCTGCTGGCGGCACCCTATGTTTAGGTTTTTTATAATGTTAAATGTTTTATAGTAGTTTTGTTTATTATTTTTATATAGAAATTACATAAAACCTAGACTTAAGGAAAGAAATAAATACGAGAATAATAATAATAAATAATCTTTATTCGTGTTTATGCAAAGTTTTCAAATTCTTGTTTAACGTTAATAACTACAGTTAGTCAAAGACTGTGTTGTAGTCATTAGCGCCCACCTCGAACAATTACTTAACACAAAGATTAACAAAGAAAATTAATCATAATATACAACTACATGCATGCGTTGGTATGATAGAGTGTTGAAGTGTGAGTGTGTATTGTGTGTGAGTGTGTATTGTGTGCGAGTGTGTATTGTGTTTGAGTGTAGTGTATGTGTGAATTTATTTGATTAGAGACTCGACATCATACTCTAGGCTAAGAAGCCACTCGTTCAACACAAATTTACATTCACGGAGAGACAATTTGTAAATATATAATTTATAATTAATTTTGTTATACAATGATGAGCTTAGGTATAAGTAATGACGTCTAGCTAGTTCAGTATGAATGGTTCGGAATTATGAACATTAGAAACGGAGTAGTTAGGAGTTGTGATTGTTAGGATGAACAATGTTAGGAAGAACATTTTCGGAGTTCCAATTATCGGAGTTGAAAATTTAGGTGAACTTTGGCGCACCCATCGTTACTACAACGCGCTACCATCGTTTCAGATAGGTTTCAAAAAGCTGACATCCCGTATAAAAAAACTCTATGGAACATTCTGCGGGGGGGTGATCATATCTGAATCCAAACTCGTGTCTGCGGCGCACTGCTTCGCAATAAAGAAAAGTGGTTGCTGTTCCGAGTCTATGTAAGTTTTTTATTTACTAGCGGCCACTCGCGGTTTCACCCGCGTAGTTCCCGTGGGAATATTGAGATAAAAAGTATTCTATGTGTTAATCCAGGTTAAAAACTATCTGTTTGCCGAATTTCATCCAAATCCATTCAGTAGTTTTTACGTGAAAGAGTAACAAACATCCATCCAAACTTTCAAACTTCGCGTTTATAATATTAGTAGGATTCATTAATATAATCACGACTATTATCTTCGTAGGGTTAGTCAGAGACTAGGCAATGAGGACCGCAAAAACAATCTTCTGCCATAGTCCACTTTTCAAAAAATAGCGACTGCACATGTGCTCAGCGTTATAGTTGGTGAGTCCATCGCCGCTCTATGCTGTTGGTAGTATGCGCAGACTTTAGTCCGTTAGTAGCCTTTTACGACACCCAAGGAAATATTGGTGATAATATTCTTTCACCGATACGCAACACGGTAATAATGAGACATTAAAGACAATACTTATAATATATTGTATTTGTTGACGACCTCCATGATCGAGTGGTTAGCACGCTAGTTTTGGCGGCGCCATCTTTGAGGACGTCCCGGGTTCCATTCCCGGTCGGGTCAATTTAGAAATAACTGTTTTTACAATGGATTTCGGGTCTGGCTGTTTGTATTTGTCTATAATAATAAGGGTACAGACTTACGCAATGTAACATGCAATGCTGCGTCCGCACTTATGAAATGCTCCTTTCATATTACATTGCATGTTACGTTGCGTTAGTCTGTACCAGCCTTTACATTCATCTGTTCCTCACAGCTTCGTCACTGGAAAGCAACTAGGCGGGACGTATGCGGTAGCAGGGAATCTGCTTAACCAAGACGTGTATCGCGCAGACGGCGCGGGCGGGGGTCAATGGCGACTAGTGAAAGTGGTCGTTTACCCCTCGACGTACAAGTTCCCGAAACACGACATATGCGTTGCGGTATGCTTCACTATCTCATCATCATTATCATCGTCAGTCTAAAAACGTCCCACTGCTGGACCCAGGCCTTTCCGTATAGACAACAGTACCTACCATAAGTTAGGTCACCATCGCTTTTCCAGTTTGCAAAAAATTTCGTTGTTTCTAAACCAACGCGTTGGTGTACTGGTTGTTTTTAAATGAGGGCAACCGAGCTTGCGTGTCACCTGATGGAAATAGTGATCACCGCCGCCTCGCCGCACCCGCAAAACCAGTGAAGTCGCAGATGCGTTGCCGGCCTTGAGGAAGGAGTAGGATCTTTGAAGAAGGAAAGGATCTTTGAAGAAGGAGTAGGATCTTTAAAGTAGAAGTAGGATCTTTGAAAAAGGAGTAGGATATTTGAAGAAAGAGTAGGATCTTTGAAGAAGTAGGATCTTTGAAGAAGGAATAAGACCTTTGAAAAAGAAGTAGGATTTTTGAAGAAGGAATAGGATGTTTGAAGAAACAGTAGGATCTTTAAAGAAGAAGTAGAATCTTTGAAAAAAGAGTAGGATCTTTGAAGAAAGAAAAGGATCTTTGAAGAAGAGTAGTAGTAGAGTAGAGTAATTTTCGTTGTTTGGAAACCAACACGTTGGTGTACTGGTTATTTTTTTAATGTGAAAAAAAATGAGGGCAACCGAGCAGGCGGGTCACCCGATGGAAAGTGATCACTGCCGCCTCGCCGCACCCGCAAAACCAGTGAAGTCGCAGATGCGTTGTCGGCCTCAAGCAAGGAGTAGGATCTTTGAAAAAAGAGTAGAATCATTGAAGAGAAGTAAGATCTTTGAAAAGAGTAGGATCTTTGAAGAAAGAGAAAGATCTTTAAAGGAGTAGGATCTTTGAAGAAAGAGTAGGATCTTGGAAGAAAGAGTAGAATCTTTAAAGAAGGAGTAGAATCTTTGAAGAAGGGGTAGGACTTTTGTAAAAGGAGTAGGATCTTTGTAGAAAGAGTAGGATCTTTGAAGAAGGAGTAGGATCTTTTAAGAATTAGTAGGATCTTTGAAGAAGCAGTAGGAGTTGTGAGGGGGAGAAAGGGGCCTTCGGTACTTTCGCTCACCGGACGAAACACAACAGTAACGAGTGCCATTGTTTCACGGCGATATTCCGTGATAATATTGTCATTGAAGTGGCAGCACACTTCATAAATCGGCTAAAACAGACGCAATGGCTAATAAATGAAAAAAAATATGATATTTTTTTAAAAATCATTTATTCAAAAAAACTTTTTTTTATTATCTACATTTGAATGATCTATACATTTTTTTCCTGCTACTTTACTCTGAGCCTGCTACCCATTCAGGGCGTCTTTTAGCTGTAGAGAAGAATGGATGCACGAAACTCCAATACTTTAGAAATAAATTCGTTAATGAGACATACATACATACACAATAATCACGACTTTTATCCCCGAAGCGTTAGTCAGAGACTAGGCTATGAGGACCGCAAAAACAGTCCTCTGCAATAGTCCACTTTTCACTAAATAGCGACTGTACATGTGCTCAGCGTTGCAGGTGGTGACCCTATCGCCGCTGCTGTTGGATGTATGTGCAGCAGTCTTTAGTACGTTAGTCGCCTTTTACGACACCCAAGGAAAGCGATAGGGTGGTAATATTCTTTCACCGCTACGCGGCACGGTAATAATGAGACATTAGAGACAATGTAATATATTGTATTTGTTGGACATCCCGGGTTCCATTCCCGGTCGGGTCAATTTAGAAATAACTGTTTTTACGATGGAGTTCGGGTCTAGGGGTTTGTATTTGTATATAATACTAAGTATGTATTTATGTATGTTTATCCGTTATCTAGCTCCTGAAAAACAAGTTTCGAAAGAAGCTTAATTTGGGCTAGAATATTAATGTAAAAGTAGAAAAGTGATTTAAATGTATTATTATTTTTCAGGTAACCACGAAACCATTTGTTTTTAATAGCCATGTCGCTGCGATTCCTTATGCGACTCGGTTCAAAGAATACGAAGGCCCATGTTTGGTCTCCGGATATGGACGAACGACTGGCACGCATACCTTTATAAAGGTCTTTAAATTACTTAGTTACACTTTGTTAGTTACACTTGCGGCGTCGGGAAGTGACAACCCCATCGCCCGCTGGCTAACCAGTGCAGTCAGTCAACCGAATGATGGCGGTCAATCCATTCGAATACTTATAGCGGAAGTAAATACTTACTCTGGGATGGGCAGCAGCATCCCTGTGATAAGACTTTCGCTCTCTGCGGTCGATGTGTCTACCACGCGGTCACCTCCCTCATAGGTGGCGCACGATAAAGTCCGGTTCGGCGAGGAAGGCAATAGGGTTTGGCAGATTCGGCGAATCGGCAAGGCAAGGGGGATGGCCTTTTTTTTCTCAGTGAATCCGCCTTATAGATACCCCACCCCCAGAGTGGAGGCAGGGTTATGTGATTCGAGAAAAAGCAATTCGAGAAAAAGTGGAAACCGTGGGACCTGTCCACTAGGGAATTAAACCACGGGATCTACCCTGACGCCCATGCGCCCGCCTATGGGTGGTTGTACACACTCGTACGAGTTTGTACAACCATCCACGCACCGGCATACGGACGTGACTCTGTTTTTTTTTATTTTTTTTTATTCGGCAACGGGTAAGCGCTTGGCCTTCATCTCACCTGATGGTAAGTGACGATAAGGCCGAAGGTGGAAGCGCGCTTCACCCGGAATCCTCAACCACTGAGAAACTGGCTATCTTATCTCAAACTGTCGGAACACAACAATGCTATAAACATCGTTGTTATGGCGACAGACTCGCGACGACGCAACAAGCAACACCCACCTCATAATTAAGTGTGAGCTTCGCAGAGATTGAGAACAACCGTACACGCTAAATTTACTTCCTAAGACTTAAAGTTAAACATGTGTGCAAACGAAGGCACAGGACATCATTTTTTTTCGCTTTTATGTATTTAAGTTGGATGGCCTAAGGCGACGGTAGAGGGCATGCAGTTACTGTCTCCCAGACATATCATCTGACCTCTCCCCCAGTCGTAGCGGTTCTCCGTTCCACTGAATTAGGAAGAGGAAGGACGAGTGTGTGCGTCTGCGTCTGCGCGAATGCTTACGCACCTAAATATATCCTGTGCAAATGACCGCTTCTGAGAATGGACTCCGATTAGGTCAAAGTCCTGTGGCGATGGGAGAAGGTAGAGAGGTCAGGTGCGATGCATGCCGGGCTTTGTCGACTCCTGCACATGGGCGGTACTAGGGGTGTGAGTACACGCCGTGGTCGCGTTTGTATTGCAAATTGGGGACGACAGTACGGACTCGGCAGCACCTAGGATGACAAAGCAGCCCAATTTAGGGATGCACTGCTTTCCTCGCTCAGCTGAGGAGAGGGCTAAAAAAGGTGCCCTAAAAAAATGCTCGTCCCCGCTGACAGGTGGTAGTGACAGCGGCTGCCATCGCATCAACTAAATTCGTGGTCGACGTAACAATAATAAAAACATAAAAACAACTTTGATGACATTCAGCGCGTGGAACGTCAGAACGCTTATAGATCGAGATAGCAATGCTTGCCCAGAACGTAAAACCGCCATAGTAGCTCGAGAGCTTCGTCGTTATAAAATGGTGTAGCTGCTCTCAGCGAAACACATCTTGCCGACGAAGGAGAGCTGGTGGAAGATGGTGGCGGTTACACTTTCTTTTGGAAGGGTACCGCTGCCTCCGAACCCCGGCGATCAGGCGTAGGATTTTGCAATCAGGACTCAGCTAGTAAAGCGACTAGAGGAGTACCCTGTACACATTTCAGACCGCGTTACCACATTGCGCCTTCACCTGGATAAGGACAACTTCCTTAATGTCATCAGTGTCTACGCTCCAACGCTCGATAAGTCTGATGACATAAAGAACAAATTTTACGATGAGTTAGCTCAATGTTTAGATGCAATAAATGCTAGCAGGTCTTATTGCTAGGCGATTTAAATGCCAGAGTTGGATGGGACTATGAGGCATGGCCTGTAACATGAACAGTAAAGGTCAGTTACTACTCAGTCTTTGTGCTCAATTTGAGCTGGCAATTACGAACACAATGTTCAGGCTTGCCGCTAAGCGACAAAACCACGTGGATGCACCCAAGATCCAAACACTGGCATTTGATTGATTATGCCATTATGCGACAAAGAGATATCAGCCAAGTGCAAATAACCCGAGTAATGCGTTGTGCACACTGATGGACTGACCACCGACTTATCGTCACTAAACTCCGACTCCGTCTCCGACGCCCATGTAGATCTATAGTGAAAAAGCCTGCGTCTCTAAACGTGGACAGGCTGAAAGACCACGAGGTACGTCGGGAGTATTGCGAAGCTCTATCCGTGAGACTATTGTCAGTCAGTGAAAAGGATGATGTTGGCGTTGCTTAGGAAAAGCTGTCCAACCATCTGAGGGAAGCCGCTTCTGTTACATTAGGTACTAAAAACCGGAGTAACGAAGACTGGCTTATGAGAATGACGGGGTTCTTCGGGCAGCTCTTGACAAACATCGAGATCTTCTGCGACATTATGGCAGACAAGGTGGGAGCGATGTAGTCAGAGCTAGTGACCAAGAAATACGTAGGCTGTCTCGACAAATTAAAGACAAGTGGTGGTGAGATAAAGCTTGTCAGATACAGAGGCTCGCTGACACAAACCAGCTTGGAGAGTTCTATTGCGAGGTGAGAAAATTGATGGGTACATCCTACAAAGCAAAATTGCTTCTGCGAGCTGTAGATGGCAACCGTTTGCTGACAAGCAAGGAGGACGTACTACAGCGTTGGGCAGAGCACTTCAACTCCTTGCTCAACGTAGATCGATCAGCTGATCTGCTACGCATCAGTTTGCTACCCCGACTCCCCGTAGCCATCGAGCTAGATGAGCCCCTGTCGCGTGATGAGGTTGTCACAGCCATCAGGCAGCAGAAAAACAAGCGTGCAGTAGGCATAGACCTTATACCGGGCGAACTGTTAAAATACGGCAATGATGAGCTGCATACATCGGTTTGGAATCTTTTTGTTCGCATGTGGGATGAAGAGGAGGTCCCGTATGATTTTAAGATGTCTACAAGAATAAAGGTGACCATTCAGATTGCAACTCTTACCGTGGTGTTTCGCTTCTAGCAGCATCTGGTAAGGCCTTTGCCAGAGTACTGCTAAATTGTTTAACCCAAATATCTGAAAAGATCCTGCCTGAAACCACCAGGCTGCAACAACTGCCTGGGACCAAGGCCATAATTTGTACCTCTGCTTTGTTGACCTAGAGAAGGCGTTCGACAGTGTGCCTCGTGAAGCCCTGTGATTGGTACTCGAGAAGCTGGGATGCACGGAGAAGTTTGTTAGGCTTCTAAAACTCCTGCAGGACGACATGCAGTGCTGCGTCGCCGTAGACGGCGAACAGTCGGATTTCTTTCCCGTTACCTGTGGGTGTGTCCTAGCCCCTACACTGTTCGCCTTATACTCTGCAGTTGTAGTTAGGGAAGTCTTACAGACAGTAACCGCAGGAGTCCACATACGCTTCCGTACCGATGGCAGCCTTTTTAACTTGGCCAGATTTAGAGCGCGAACGAAAGTTTCACATACAGTGATCTCAGAGATCATGTATGCTGACGACCTTTGCTTTCTAGCAGAATCCCCAGATGACCTGCAACAACTAATGTCTGCTTTTCACCAAGCTTGTTGCAACTTCGACCTTAAAATTAGTGTCAAGAAGACGGAGGTGATGTCTTTGTACTCACATGGTCACGAGACACTGGCCATACAGCTTGGGGAAGACGTGCTGAAGCAGGTAGATAAATTCCGATATCTGAGGAGTACAATTACATCAAAATGTGACCTTGATGCTGAGATCAGTAGGATCAGTGCTGCAGCTGCAGCATTTGGGAAACTGGTGCTCCGAGGTTTTCTGCTCGCACAATTTAATAATCGGAATAATATTGGCCACAAAAATTTCAGTCTACATAGCGATTGTGCTGCCAAACCTTTTATACTCCTCTGAGACGTGGTGCGTGTACCGTCATCACATTCGTACCTTAGACCGGTTCCACCTCAAATGTTTACGTAAAATCATGAACATAAAATGGTCTGACCGAGTACGGAATACCGAAGTTCTGCGACGAGCCCAGGTCGGTGGAATTGAAGCGTATCTGATGCATCGGCAGCTTCGGTGGTGCAGTCACGTATCGCGTATGGCGAAAGAGAGAGTGGCGAAGCGCATCTTTTATTCTGAGCTAGAAGTGGTATGGCGGACAACTTCTCAGTTATAAAGACGTTTAGAAACGACACATGAAAAGATGCAACATCGAGCCCTCTCGGTAGGAAGGTTTGGCTGCACAGCGCCATGAGTGGCGCAGGCTGGTGCAGGTCAAAGTACGCGATTTCGAGGAGCAACGTAAAGTTGACCTCGACGCCAAGCGCGACAACCTGAAAACCCGCCCGCCTGCGTCCATTCATTACCATTACGTAGCCGGTGTGCTCACGTGCCCTCAATGTGCGCGGGGTTCACCTCCAAGATCGGCTATGTCAGTCATTATCGGGCGCACGAGCGCCGCACCAACTAAGGAGTCTAAGCAGTCGCCATGGCCGAAATCGGCCGGATGGATCATCATCATCATCAGTTACACTTTCTATAACCATGAAACCATGCAGTTTAGATGACGATTGACGTTTCGTCAATCGTCTAGTTTTTCTAGTTCTCGTTTCGACCGAGTTGCACTGGTCGTGGCTACGAACTGACTGGTTAGCGTGTCGGGTATGGTCGCCAGGTGACCGGCTAAAGCCGCACAAGTCCGGCTATTTACAATAGTATCCGGCCGAATAAAAGTCATATAGGTACTCGTAGAAGTCATATAAAAACAAAAAAATATGCATTCGGCTTTCTTTAGGTTTTTGGTCAACCCTGTCGCGCTCGCCAAGAATCGAATCGCGCTAGCGAGCGCGTTTCGCGGCCACTAAACGAGTTAAGAACTAACTAAATAATAAATAAAAACGATAACTTTACGAAGTGTAGAAATAACAAATTATTTATAGCATACCCTCTGGGATGACTCAGATTTGTTAGATGAATTTCGGGAACGCATTATTCAGTAAGTAGCAGCTAGTTCTAAACCACTTAAGCGTCCAAGCCCGTATATACAACATGGCGCCCAGCGTCCAGCTGTTTCCAGAGCTACTAGAAGAGTGTACAGTAGACTACGAACCCTGACTGAGCTGACAAAAAAGCTTAGAACTAAACAACTACTCAGGCTATATCAAAACTTAATATACGTGCGGAATACTTAGAAAACGCAGTATTTTAATAAATTAACAGTTAATTACGAAAAAATAAAACAAAAATTACAAAAATAAACATTCCAAGACAAAAAAAAAATACGTAAACATACGACATGTAGAAATTATTATTACTTGGAAGTCACTGTTTGAAACTATAAAGAATCATACCATGTTCGATAGCCAAAACCCACAGACGTATTATTATACGTCTGTGCTAAAACCATAACGATTGTTTTGATGTGCACATTTATAGGAAGAAGGATGATTACGAAGAGTAATAACAACATTTTTAGCACTTTTTTTGGTGCTAAAAATGCAAATCCTATGCAAAAAAATGGCGAACCGTCAAAATTGTCAACAATTTCATTTTTTTACTAAAGGTTCTCGTACACTATGCCATAGTTTCAATGGCCGATTTTCCGAGATCAAAAAAAAAAAGAAATTGGTTCGTAAATGACTTCATAGATGGCGCTTAGCATAGATTAGTATGGCGCATGGTAAAAGGCGAGTTCATGAAGAGCACGTGTATGGCTGCGTAATATTTATTCTATTCCAAAACAGAAATAGGTTCTGGATGTCCTGAATATAAATAGGTAAGTTCTTACTATTATTTTATTATTTTGGTAGACAAGTAAAAGTGCAGTTTATTACAGCCCTTAGGTAGGTACGGCTTTCATAAAACGACATATATCGAGTGTTTTTGAACTAATTTTTACTTTTTTATTTGGGCTGTCAGAAAATCGCCCATTGCATTCACAATGCTTTATTTAGATATATAAAAATATGTATATATTTTTTTCTAGTAAACGTTTTATCCTAAATCTGAAACAATATTTTTACAATACTTAAAACTATTACCTACTATTTACATTAAAAAAATATAAAAAAACTAAATCTCATAATTTTTTCTTTAAAATACCCGATAAAAGTTTTATTTTGTGTTTTTAAAAATTGTGTAAGTATGCTTTTAATTGTTAAATTAATTTGTAGATGACCTATATGTTTTAAAATCGTATGAGTAATTTATCTGTGCAATATTTGTATGTTATGCTGCGAGCATGTTTAGTAGTAGGTACCTAACTTTCCAAATAAAGTAGGTACCTACCTAATTATAAGTACACACGAAAGCAGATCAACCTACCCAACTGTAAAATTTCATTATTCGATAATCATACCTAATCAATTTATATACTTATAAAATGGTACAGAAGTTGGTTCCTACATAATTTGATCACACTGTTTATAGAAGAAGAAGAATTATTTATAGAATTCATCAATCGAATAAAAAGAGTTGTGTTTGAACCAGTCTTTTAATTTAATATTAAAAGAATTGAATGGCAATCCCTTCAATTCATCGCACATTGCAGTTTGTGCGATGAATTAAAGGGATTGCCATTCAACTCTTGCAGTTGTACTTTGTTCCTTAATAGATTTATTTATTTATTTATTTATTCATGTTTTTTACTTTGTAAAAAAGATAAATAATTTTGCATGCCAGCTTCTCGTAAACAGTGTGATCAAATTAGTAGGAACCAACTTCTGTACCACTTTATAAGCAAATAAATTGATTAGGTATGATTATCGATTAGTGAAATTTTACAGTGTTGGGTAGGTTGATCTGCTTTCGTGTGTACTTTTAATTAGGTAGGTACTTTATTTGGAAAGGGGCTGACACGCATGGTTACTTGTAGTAGTACGATGAATAAATTAGATAAATATATTTTTTTAGTATGCACTGGTCTAACCAAACTTAGTCATGGGCGCTAGATATCGGATAAACATACATTATTTAAATACTTTTATTATATTTTGTTATTGCGTAAGTACTTGTAGATATTATATTACTAGCTTCCACCCGCGTGGATTTCGGTCTGTCATTTAACTAAGGAACTCGGCTACCTCTATATCAAATTTTATCAAAATTGATCCAGCCGTATAAAATATTAGTATCGATATTTACCTTACCTAACCGTTCACTTTAAATTGAATTAAAGCTAATTACTTTCCTATTTGTAGATTCGATTGTGATAAAGAAGAGTTTTCAAATGATTTCTAAAACTAATTTGTATAAGTATACCAAAGTAGGTAATGTTGGTAAGTATCTAAAGGTATATTTATATTAAACATTTTAAGTCTTTATTTATTTATAACTTGGTACCTTCCAAGGCTTATTCAGTGAGCGATTTTCCGAGATCAAATAAAAAAAGAAATTGGTTCGTAAATGACTTCATAGATGGCGCTTAGCATAGATTAGTATGGCGCTTATTAAAAGGCGAGTCCATGAAGAACACGTGTATGGCTACGTAATATTTATTCCATTCCAAAATAGAAATAGGTCCTGCAGATCCTGAATAAAAATTTGTAAGTACTATTTTTTTATTTTTTTGATAGACAAGCAAAAGTGTAGAATTTATTACAGCCCTTAGGTAGGAACGGGTCAGCTTTCATAAAACGCCATCTATCGAGTGTTTATGAACTATTTTTTATTTTTTATTTGGGCTGTCAGAAAATCGCCCATTGCTCTACGGATCAATTGATATCCATACAGCCACCTCAAATTTTCTTGCGGAACTACGAACTAGGTGCAGTGGGCAACAACCTTATCAAAGAACGTTGCCGTGTTTAAGGCGCTTGGTCAGAAAAAACATTTAGTTGCAATGTCACTGTCTACGAATGTAAACAAACTTAACCAATTTATAACGATAATTAGTTTGCGATTGTTTTGATGTGCACTTATTTAGGAAATATGGTAAGTAGAAGAGTATTTCGACATTTTTAAAGACGCTTACGCTGCAAAATTCCGTTTTGGCGAACTGTCAATTTCGACAATTTCATTATTTTTTTCTCTGAAATTTTGTGTGGCAATATAGAGATTTCTTTTACTTGTATGTTGAATTAGTAACCATAGAACGACCTCAAATTTTTTCACGGACCTACGTACTACGTGCTTTGACCTATTATACGGGTAGCTGTAGTTACCGTGGACGGTACGTACGTACGTACTACCGTCGACGTATCGCAGTTTTTTTTTCTCGGTGACTAAACCTACCGTCGACGTGAGAGTGGATGATCGCATTCTTTAGCAAAAGCTTTATTTATGTTCCTATAATTTATTATTAGGTGAATTTCGGGATCTCCTTTTTTAATTGCAGTAAATTTCAGAGTGGCATTTTTAGCGAAAACTTTATTAATGTTCCCATAAATTTATTATTAGATGATGAATTTCGCGATCTCCTTTTTTAGTCGCAGTAAATTTCAGAGAAGGTAGCATTTTTAGCGAAAGCTTCTTTTTGAATGCGTTATTATACTTACTTATGATTAAGAAAAAGAGGGGGTCGTGGGGCCTGCGGCCCCCGTCCGTTATTTGTCAAAAGTCTAGGCTGCATGATTGAAATTTTTTTTCGGTTAAATAATGCGATCCTGAAATCCGCTGCAAGTAATTAAGGCGTTCGCAAAATATATCCAACATGAAATATTGATTCGCTAAAAAATGCGACACTGAAATCCGCTGCATCTAAATAAGGCATTCGCAAAATATATCCAACATGAAATATTGATTCGCTAAAAATGCGATTCTAAAATTCGCTGTAACTGAATAACGCTTTCGCGAAATTCTCCTAACAAATCCTATATACGAATATAATAAAATAAATAAATATTATTATGATGATAAATATTTCCAGGGCTCGTCACCTATACTGCTGTTAGCTGATCTACCCATAATTCGTACTGCAGCGTGTAGCAGAAAACACCATCAGAACATGCGAAACTTCGTTTGCACATCGGACCAAGTTTCAGACGTATCAAAGGTATTTAAACTAATCAAACATCATCGTTAGGTTTACTTACTTCTTCTTCTTCAAATCATCCTAAATCTACCCACTGCCTGCTGAATAAAAGACTCCTCTTTTTTACGTCATTTTTCCCTGTCCTGTGCCAGTCTGATCCATTGCTTTCCTACAATATGTCTGAGTAGTAAAGCCACGCTGAGTTGCAGTGCAGCACGAATTGGACGCGGAATATCGTGTAGTGCCCATCGCCGCTCTATACTGTTGGATGTATGTGCAGTCTTTAGTCCGTTAGTCGCCTTTTACGTAACTTAAGAGATGGGTCGGTGTTAATATTTTAATAATGAGCGGCCACTACATAGTTATATACTCGTACTTTGTTTTGTTCCAGGGCGATTCTGGCGGCCCCTTAGTTTGTCCTGAGACAGGAGGTCTGAACGAAGGTTCCAATGTCTCTTCCATACTCGTCGGTATTGTAAGTGGGAACAGACGAGGCTCAGGGTCCTTTTTCAGCCGAGTGTCATCTTACTACAAGTACATACAGAGAAACAATGTTGATCGTGTCTTTGTATTGTCACATTATTTAATCATTATGTGTGTTATGAATGAATTTTATTTATTTTGATTGCGTTTTATTGGATTGTCTACAGAAAATTTTACGAGTTCTACTTTTTTGACTAAAATGCGGCCTTATCACTATCATAGGTGAAAACCCAGATTAACCTACGGGCCTTTTAAACGCCCAAAAAAGTGTATTTTTTTATTTATTTACCAGTTTTTTTGTCGTGTTTTTTCAATCGTCGTGTGATACCCATTCGAAGCACCCGCTTACTTCATCTGGTATTAAATTACTTAACAAGTGTTTAACGATATTAATCTTTACATTTAAAGAAATACCTTCTATTTTTGTGCGTAATGTATAGTGGCGAATAATTGTGACAATCGTGCTCACTCAGATAAATCCTTTTGTCCTATTCTGTCATCGCAGGGAGTTCCTACCTCACCCCCTCAAGGATAAAGGCAGAAACTAGAAACTCCGATCTTCTGTCTCGTCATACAGCATAATGCCTCACCGCCTTCAAGGTCGTCGAGCCAGCCGTTGAAATACTCCTCTAATCCTGATCTACCTGAAATGTCGCTCAACAACGAAAGCGCTTTTATAAACTTGCGCAAGCGAAAACAGCCTGACGGCGACAATATGGATATGACCAAAGTATTGGGGCTTGTTGAAACAAAAATTTATGAACAGCTTAGCTCATGGAAAGCTCAACTGGATAAATCAATCGCTGATACTATCACTAATTCAATTCTCCCCATTATCGAACGAGAAATGGATAAAATATCATTATCTATAAAAAAATCTTTTAAAGAACTCGGTGAAAGATTAGATATAATTGACAAATCATTAGCATATGCAATGGAAAGACAAGATACCTTTGATGACCGTTTAAAGTTAGTAGAAAACCAGTTAAAATCCAATAGTGATGGTAGTGCTCAGCTGTCCATATTACAAGATAAAATCGACTCAATGGAACAACAGGCTAGATTGAACAACATTGAAATCGATAACCTACCAGAACGCCGGGATGAAAACCTACTAATAATATTAGACAAAATTGGTTATGTCATCAAACATCCTATCAACACCTCGGACATTGTATCAGCTCACAGGGTACCATATATAGACAATAAAAACTCACGCCCTAAGAATGTGATTAATCGATTTTTAACAAAGATTTTACGTGATAACTTTATCAAAGCGGCACGATCAGCAAAGGGCTATATTAATGGTTCGGTGCATAACGTGTACATAAATGAACACCTTACGATAAAAACAAATAAATATTTCGATTATGCTGTGAAAGAGCTAGTAAACATAACTATAAATATGTGTGGATTAAGCACGGTACTTTTTTGGTCCGTCAAACAGATTCTTCGCCTATCTTTGCGGTACGTTGTGAACAAGACATTATTAATAGAATTAAGTAATTTAGTTAGACTCGCAAAAATCATCTTGTTATATAAACAAAGTAATTTTATGTGTTATTATTACATTATGTGTCAAAATATTGTTGTGGTATGTACTATTTTATTTATGTGTGGGTATACATGTTTTAAACATAACTTCTTGTTAAAAGATTCGTGGAGCATATAAAAGTGTAAACATAATTTTGTATCGTGTGTTTTCAAACTTAACTACTTTATACCCAAGCGGTTCTGGTATGAAATATTTTTGAAATATTACGTCTTAAGACAATGTCTATATTTATTTTTATCTTTGCACTACACCAATAAACTAATGCCATTTATAGTTTGCACACATTTAAATAAGTAACATGGCTAAGAACTTTTCCATTTACTACCAGAACTGCCGTGGTTTCAGGACTAAGTTACACACACTGTTTTTGAACATACTTTCACACTCATACGACATTATTGTGCTGACAGAGACTTGGTTGCATGCAGACATCTTGGATGGCGAGTTCATTGATAGTAGGTTTAAGGTGTTCCGCGCGGACCTTGATCGCACAAGTACTGGCCGGCGCGATGGCGGCATTGGCGGCAGCGCACGGTGGGCTGTAAATCGATCTTCATAGACTTAGTAACTTGAATTCTTGAGAGTATTTGTTTTTTTATGGATATGGGTATTGTTTTTTTTTACTATACTGAAATATCGCATTAAAGTTGATTTAGCACAAAAACAAGTTTAGCAGTGATTATTTGTGATTTACTCACATACTTGGTATAACGGTATCGGGTGCAGAATGTATTTAAAAAAATATTGAAAAATTAAAATATTTATTTTTATTTAATCGACTAATTTTAGTTCCAAAGACACTATACAGTTGTAAAGCCTTTAGTTTAAGTTCGTTATTATATTGCAAGGAATAACATTAAAGTTATCTACCTAAATATGGAAAATAGTGATATTTCACACAATAATTCTGTCGTTAGTTGTGAATCAAAAGAATGACAGTAATAAATGATGCACATTTTAAACCGATAGATTACCAAAATATTATTCAGATAAACACAAACATTTCGTATCAAGAAATAATTTTTCATTGTAATATTTTAAACATCTCGCCATATACTCGACGCGCATACGCCTAATGAAGTAAGTTAAGTAGGTACTAGGTACCCTTTATTTGATAAGTGGTGTACACTGTGTTCATTAACTTTCCTATTATGTGCTCTGTGATTCTCGGAAATCATCATTTTAAAACTACCCTCTAAGGAAGGCAATTAGTAAATATGATAATTACTCTGTGATCCTAAATGAAGGTAATTATGAAACATTGCAATCATAATTGTTAGTGACCAGCAATAAATAGACCACAGTATTACCATTTAGTTCAGTTTATTACAAACACTTGTTTACTTACCACATCTTTACGTTGTTATCGCAAAATATTATAATGGAAAGTATATCGTCCAACTTAGACTTATTTGTTCTCTTAAAAAGTGAGTCTACTTCATTTGATCACGAAGTATTATTTGGGGCAGTTATAGCTCGACTCGGTCGACACCTTTCTGAAGAAGACCAGGTAACTCTTAAGGAATTCTGTAGAAGATTTACATGAGCTGTAAAACAAAGGAGGCAGAAATCACACCGGATCCTTGAAACATTCAGAAACCAGATTGAAAATTGGTTTTAAGTAAATGTTGACTGGACAAGTTGCGTGAAAGACAATTTAAGTATCGAAGAACCAAGTGTTGACCAGCGACCGATGCCACCTTCAATCTCTCCAGAGCTATCAACGTCAACATCCATCGGTACAATGACAATGAAAAGAACTAGGAAAGCATTTGAAGATCTAGCAACTAAACAGAAAAAAAGAAGGTCTGCCGTTCATAAAAACCTAAAAGATCCAATTGAAATGGCTTACTCGGCTGTATCACTGTTAAAAGAAAAAGGACGTGAGGATATCGCATCTGCTATCCAACAAATTCTAAATAATCCGGAAGCAGCGGAAATCATCAATGAAATGTTCAAAAAACCACTTCAAAAAGTTACATTTACTCCAGAAAAAGCGCTTGGGTTACTCCTTTCACTGAAGCTGAAAAAGTGGCAGTATATAACTTTACGAGAGACAATAAGAAAAGGCGCTAAAGATGTTTACCCCTCTTACTACAAAGTGCAACAAGCCAAATTTCATCCACCGAAAGAATCAGTGACGATAACAGATCCATCGGCTAGGATTACGCTCCAAGCGTTACTCGATCTCACAGTGAAGAGAATCTTTAAAAGTTTTTCAAACTTACGTCCAAGTGAGGATTTGATGGTGCATCCAACCAAAGCCGATACAAACAAACAATGGAAGGGGAACGAGATGATTCCAGTATTTTTATGACTTCCTTAGTGCCTATTAAGCTTTGTTCTGGAGACAAAATTGTTTGGATGAATCCAAATCCGTGCTCATCCTTTTACTGTCGTCCAGTGCAGTTCACTTTTGTGAAGGAGTGTGAGGCAGTCGTCGTCAAACATAAAAAAACAAATGGATGAAGAAGTAAAGGCGCTTGTTATAACAAAGTCTATTATTAACAATAAAGTGACTCATAATCTGATGATGACAATGATTGATGCTAAAGTTTGAATATATCTCTCTAATGCTTGATCAAATTCGGCATGCTACCTATGTTTTGCTAAACCCACTGAATTGAACCGTTTGGATACGGTATCAACAGAGACTGTATCTTCCGACTTATACGAATATGGATTCTCATCACTACACGCCCGCATTAATTCAATGGAGTGTCTTTTACATATCTCTTACCGACTCGATTTCATTCGATTATACAAGACAAGTTCAAGGATGAGCTCAATCTTTTGATTGACATTGCTTATCGCGCTGCATCGAACACTCTGCACCTGCGCGCCCACCGCGACTGGCCTTCTCCCACCCGTCATTGACCAAGTTCTCATTGAATTTCGTATTGCTAAACATTGTTATTGTATCAGTGCAGTTTATATAAGTAGCACCGAAACAACATCATGAAGTCTACTGTGTTTACTTTAATTCATTACAGAAAACCTTACTGAATGAGCACAACAATATAAATTATTTTTTCATAATGGGCGATTTTAATTTGCCTTATCTAATTTGTATTTTTATTTATTTATTTATTTATTTATTGTGATAAAAACGACATACATCCATTACATTTATCACACTATTATTAACAAATTACAATAACAAAATTATATACTTAAAAAAAACATTAATTAAATAGTAAAATCATTCTACATCCTCGCTATCCGGGATGCCGGTAAAGCTCCATTGGTCACTCAATTTCTCACAATATTTTAATAATGCAGGTATTATTTGTGACCAGTTGTCAAATGAAAAATCAAAATCAGTGTTGGCGTCACGGAGTGCATTGAGGTGGCGCAGAGGTCGAACTAAGGGTGACATCGCGCGTGCCACGGTGCGGCCTCGGTCGTCAAAAAAGAGTTTATGTTGCCGATGAGGGCCGCGTCTACTTTTTGGAGGTTCCAGTTCGCGCGGGACAAATAGCACACACAATAAATTGTGAAGGAGAAGGCAGTCAATAGATCCTTTTAGGGTTTTAAGGCAAATGGTGAGTTGGTCAATCATTCTTCTCACTTCTAGAGAGTTAAAGCCAAGGTGTCCAAGCAAAAACTTTGTAGGGTACATAAATGGGTAATATCCATAGACTTTTTTGTATAGAAACCTTAAAAAGCCTTTTCAACTCTTTCGAGCATACGTACGTAGGTGACATGATGTGGGTTCCATACACATGAACAAGACTCAAGCTTGCTTCTTACTAAAGCATTATACAAAGTTTTGATAACTTGTGGATTTTGGAAATCATTGACATTTCGCAATACAAAGCCCAAACGCTGATAGGACTCCTTGGCAAGGCCGGCTATATTATGATCGTGAAAGTTCAGGCCGCGGTCAAACGTTACTCCCAAGTCTTTTATATAGCTAACTCTATTAATGCTTAAGTTTTTCATATTATAATTAAAACTAATTGGATTTCTTTTACGGTCAAAAGTCAAAACATTACATTTACTATGATTAAATTGCATTTTATTTGTCAAACTCAACTCAATAATTCTGTCTATGTCATTTTGTAAATTAAAGCAGTCACTAGGCGTTTTTATTTCAAGGTAGAGCTTCAGATCGTCGGCGTACAAAAGACATTTGGCGGAAGTCAACACTTTAGGAAGATCATGAATCATAATTAAAAACAGGAGTGGACCGAGGCACGAACCCTGGCTGACGCCTGATCGAGTTTGATATTGTTCGGACACATAGGTACCATGCTTTACAAACTGGCGTCGGTCCCTCAAATAGTCCGCGAAAAGACTTATTAAATTTGAAGCAAACCCAATGACAGAAAGCTTTTGCAACAAGATGTCGTTGTCAACCCTATCAAACGTACGTAACGTATGTATAAATAGCGGATCCTACAATCAATATCTTACCTGTAACGATCATAGCCAAACACATGGATGTGAATTGTTTTATGAATTTAATAAACTGTTATCAGATCAACACATTATTAAATAAAAAGCAATCACATTTTAGATTTATTGTTCACTAATTTGACTGACTACGAATTATTATCGGTACCGTGCCGTTTCACGCCCCGTTTAAAAGACCCGGGATTATAGGAACTGGGAAACACATGCGCCGGCAGAGAATTCCAAAGCCGAATGGTCTTACAGAGGAACGATTTGCCAAATTTTTTGGTACGGGTGCTGCTATTCTGCACTGTATGATGGTGGTTCCTAAGACCAGCACGTGTAGTCCGGGAGAGGAAAGGAGAGGGCGGGATTAGATCAAAAAGTTCTTCAGAACACTCTCCGTAGTAATTTCGGTAGAAGACACTGAGAGAAGCAATGTCTCTACGCAGCTGGAGGTCCTCAAGAGAGGCTGTAACCTCAGCATCTCCAATAATGCGTACCGCTCGCCTTTGCAGTCTATCAAGTGCATCGAGAAGGTATTTAGCGGACCCGTCCCATAGATGGGAACAATACTCCATACTCGATCGCACCTGACTCTTGTACAGCAAACAGCGCTGCTCGGGAGTAAAAAATCGCCTCACCTTATTGAGAATACCCAACTTACAGGAGGCAGTTAAAATAATACTCTCGATGTAGCATTTTGGATTCAGTTCATGCCAAGAATGCTGAGGTCCACTGAAATAGGTATAGGAGAGCTCTGAAGAGTAAGGTAGGGAGATATCTTGGACGAGAATGCACAAACCTGGGTTTTTCTGGCATTAAACTCGATCAGGTTTTCAGATCCCCACTTGGAGACACGATCGAGAGTCAGGTTCAGTTTGGCAACCAGTTCTTGCCTTTTCACCACGATATCAGCTTGCTTTGTCGCAGAATGTCCTATTTACCGCTCATGCACCGTACTGTCATCCGCATAACAATGAATATTGCCCAAGGACAACATGTCATTGATATGCAGAAGAAATAGAGTAGGTGAGAGCACAGAACCCTGCGGCACTCCGGCATTGACTTTATAGAACTCGGCGGAACTATCCTCACAAAGGACACGAATCCTCCGCTCTTCTAAAAAGTCTGCAACCCAGGCGCACAAACGGGGCGGCACACCGAAGGCCGGCAACTTGGAAAGAAGGGAGCGATGCCATACTCTATCGAAAGCTTTCGCGTTATCAAGGCTAACTGCCAGTGATTCGCCATGCTTGTCCATCGCTTCACCCCATGCTAAGTAACGTACGCTAGAAGACCACCCGTTGATCGCTTGGGACTGAACCCATACTGGCGATCATGGAGCAGCGAGTGATCCTCTAGGTAGTGAATGAGCTGGGAGTTAATTATCCGCTCAAACACCTTGCACAGCACAGAAGTTACAGCAATGGGTCGATAGTTGGCTAGATCCGAGCGATCCCCTTTTTTGAGGATGGATTGTATGTTCGCTTTCTTCCAAGACACCGGCACAATACCGGTATCGTAAGACATCCTAAACAATCGTGTCAACACAGAAGATAACTCAGCCGCGCATCTGAGCAGCACAATCACCGGAACACCATCCGGCCTGCTAGCCTTCCGCACATCGAGCGACCGCAGCACGGCACGTACATCACACTGCCTGATACGAATATCAGGCATGGTGGCCCCACAATGTGCTATGATAGGTGGAGCGGCGCCACAATCGTCGATGCGCGAATTAGCCGCGAAAAGGTCAGCCATCAAGTTCGCCTTCTCAAGCGGCTGGTAGGCTAACGAGCCATCTGGATGTTTCAACGGAGGCAACGAGGGAGAGCAGAAGTTGGCCTGCACGGCCTTAGCGAACCGCCAATAGCTACGGCTACCCGTAGGGTGCGAGATCAACTCCTGCCCTACCCGCGCGACTCTTTGTGCATCCGCTCCTGCGAGAGCCCTCTTATTAAACCTACGCCCTTATTCTGTAACGATTTCCTTGTTTCAAAACCACGTTAATTCCTTAAAAAGTTACGATATCTTCCCAAAAACGTATGCGTTTGACGTTTGTGCACTTTAAGGTTAAGGTGTGGCATCTATAGATTGCGATACAGAATCAGGGCCCTAGAGGGTTTGTTGAAGGCATTCAAGGAGCAGGGAACTCGGGTCATTTAGTGCGCAAGCCCTTGTTCAAGCACGATGCACCGCCTGCTTGCATTCAGCAGCTTTGGCGCATTCGCGATTGAACCAAGGCCGTTTTCTACCAACGCTGGCAAGATCTGTGTACGGAATATAATATTCCATACCCAACAAGATCTCATCAGCGATGGCAGAAGCGCACTCCGACGGGTCCTTTCCAAAAAAGCAGCTCTGGCCCCATGAGACGGACGCAAAGTAATCACGCAATACGTCCCAATCTGCTGACGAGTAGTGCCACAGACGACGCTTGGTCTCCACCTTTTTCGGTGGACCAGCGCTATGCAGTGCTGTGGCAATAACCAAGCAGTGGTCTGACGAGCTTAGAGGTGCAAGCACCCACACTCTATACCCTGCAGGGCGACTCGTCTGCATTAAGTCCAATAAGGAGGGCGCGTGACCTACGTTATCTGGTATCCTGGTGGGTTGGTCAACCAGTTGTGTAAGGTCTTGTGTCAAAGCGAAGGCATGAGCGACTCTACCAGCGTGATCAGTTTTGGAGTAGCCCAACCATGTTTCATGGTGGGCGTTGAAGTCCCTCAAAACCACCACCTCGTCGTTTGGGAATCGCTCTTGCGCGACATCAGTCACTCGGCCAAGGTGGTCAAAAAGGTTGCTTGTTTTAGCATTTCCCGTGTGGGACCGATATAGGCACGCATAGACACAGCAACGGGAGCCGAATTCAATGCGCACCCATAGGATGGGAAAGGAGGGGTCTTCCAAGCAGTGCAGATGACGACAACAAATGTCAGCCCTCACGTACAGACACACTCCGGCTTTCGCGAGGAATTGCTCCTCAAGCTGATAGCCGGGGTACCTTAAGTAAGGCGTGTTAGTAGGGCGATGAATTTGAGTCTCCGTGAGAAAAAGCAATGCAGGCCGCGCCGTCTCGAGGTGTTGATGGACGGCGTTGAGGTTAGAATGGAGCCCACGGATGTTAGTGAACTCCACCTCAAACAGCGAATTGGTGGTGGGAGAGGAGGAAGCCGCTGTAATACCTGCATTCTTTTTAGGCACTGTCATTGGAAAAGGGGAAGGAATGGACGTGAACAAGGAGCCACTACTGTTGCAAACAGATGAACAAAGCGAGACTCTTCCACTTCAGCATTGGAAGAACGTTACAACCACAGCCGACACGCCGAACGGAAGTGCCCCTATACCCTCCCGGAAGTGGTCGCCGGGTCCCACCATTTCCGGTCACCAACCGGCACGACGTTCCACTCCGAGATTATGCGCGACCTGGTGAGGCAGCCTCCCGGGGTGGTTAGCCCCGGTTGGGCCCCTGTACTATGCCGCAGGCGGCCAGCGGCACCACCGTTTTTACGGGTCTCTCTGGCCGGCGCGTCGAGTCTCGTCTCCCGCTCAATGGTTCCGCAGCAGAACTCTCTGGTCTACTGTTTGCAACAAAAGCCGCTCCCCTGGCTCCGGTAGTGCGGCGCTGTTCCCGGAACGCGACCTGCGACGAGCACAGATCACTTGGCGGGCGTACACTGCCGCACGGTGGTCGATAACCAGGCGAGCTGGGTTCTACCACCAAATGCTCAATTAGCACCACCCAGGGGTCACATGTAGGGTCACGAGGGTACACACCTACGGATGCGAGCATTGTTAACCCTCAAGAGGTTTTTACCGCTACTGTCACAACAATCGAGGCTCTTGTCGCGTGCACAGTGAGTCGTCGGACTTAGACTCGCCAACTAAATTGTAACTTTATTTCCAAGTTCCAAGTACCCACTTAAACTCTCATATTTATTTTTTTATTACAGTATTTGACAAGGACATAAAATATAAATTATAGGTATATTTGAGATTCATAAAAAAAACAATTTCAAACATTTTATTAGGGAAGTATAACGCTTAACAATATTTTAGTAACTGAGTTAATTTTTACACAAATCCCGGCAAATAACCCTACTCCACCTGATGTTAAGTGGAAGTGAAATCCAGGCGCGCCAGGACAACCTGGTGCAGCGTAAGAGACGTAGCATCAGTCACCCTCACTCTGCCGGCCCACAAAGTGCCTCTTCACGCCTCGTTTGAAGGACCCTATGTCTTAGGTAAGAGGGAATACGTGTGCTGGTAGACAAAAATAATATATTGTACTGAAAACAATTCTAAGCAACTTTATTTTGTATCAAAGTGGAGTCAAATATTATGATCCTGTCCATGAGTATAAATCAGAATAGATATTTACCATGACGATTATGTCAAAAATTCTGATTTCTAGAAAACTTAGGATCTCCTTAGATTAAAACTTATGGCAGCCTGTTCCTTACGAACCTTCTTTTCATCTGTTACATTCGGTTTCAAATCTTTCGACGCGCTTTGCACCCTTGCTTTCCTCTCTTCCATTGATTTAATAATATAAGGCGGATGTCGTATTTGCATGCAGCGAGAATGCCGTGAGTCGACATATATAATATAATATGATAATATTATATATATTTAATTACCTACATATCAAACTAACTGTAAGTAAGTACTCACTATAATATTTATTAAATAATTTAACAAGGTAGGTATATAATTTGATAATATAACAAGATAATTCTGGAAGCATGCAATCGTAATTAAATTTAACTAATTTGGCTTTCATAATTGTCTTCCAAAATTCGTCATCGCGCTGAATCAAATACACTTTCATAGGTACACCAAACCAAATGCCAAGCATGCAGACGTCTTTTTGGGTTATATGTATGGCCTTGAATTTGGTAATACCAGTGATGCTGTTTATTGATTAAGTACCTAAGTGTTTGAAGTTGAATCGAACTTCCAAAAAGGATGCTTTTTCATAGCATTTTCTTATGAAAATTTTGGTAAAGAAACTGGGCATTTTATTTCTACTAAGCCGTCTGCATATTTTCATATTCATGATCAACGAACAACCGCAACTTTCGATCTGAAGTTCTCATTTTCAAGCTGTCTTATTGCGGTTTCTTTGTTGTCAATGCTATATACCGTATTGCAGGAACGGCGGAGAGATTACCACCATAGATAATTTTTTTTACAAATTAACCACAACTTGTAGTTTCCCGTTTTTTGCAAACTTCGCCAAATACTTAAGAGGTAAGTAATTTTCTCCTTCTGCTCATCCACTCGCTATGTCTCTGTAAAACTGTCGACCTTTCAAGCTCCTTTCGCTCATCAGAAGACAACCTCAGTTCATTCAAAAAGGACTTCTTCGGATCTTCAACTCGTCTGAGCTCATGTCGGGCTGTTGGCAAAAACAAAAACAAAAACAAAACAAAAAAAACTATTTAGAAAGCACTAATCCTCAAAATTTATAAATACAGGGTTTATTTTGAATCCCCCGCCAAAAGCAAATATGGGGTAAAAAAGAAATCAAAAATATTTGACGTAAAAATAATAAATGTTTTCTTTTTTTAAATACAATTTTTTGCCTGCTTTTTATATCCTATATTGCTAGGTGCGTGCGCTCACCCTCGTGGGCAAAGCGACGTCGTGCCGTCATTGGTGCAAGGGGTGAATAAAAGCGGTCACGCGCATGCGCTTTGATAACGAGGCGGCCGGCGCGGGGGCTGCACTTAATTTTCTTAAAAAAAAAGCTGAGACAAAAAAGTAAAAATAAAGAAAGTTTTTTACATCATTATTTGGTTGCACTGCTGAAACGTGAAAAAATTTGGCGGGGGGTCCAAAATTAACCCTGTATAAGCATGTTGTTTAGTTCTACCACAGTGTTAAGAACTTACAGTGGTCCAACGCCTTTGAAATTGCGCGAAATGCCGCCATCGTCTAGACATTCGTCATTGTCGCCGCAGGGTTTATTTCTATGGTCTACCAACATTTTTACACTACAACTCAGAAATATAACATTGTTTTAAATACAGTTAGAATTGTCAGGGTTTAGGGTTGTTACATAAAATTTTTAGTCTATTTCATATTTTGAATATTGGTACGTACGTTTATGTAATAATTTTCTTTTGACAAATTATTGTAATTTATTGTGTAATGTTATAAATTAAACAAATACTTCTTTAATACGTTGACTGCCACAAAACCAGACACAACTGATATTTAATTGTTTGTCGGTCACCGGTGACCTCCACCCCATGGCGCTTAAAGTCTTAAAAATGGTTTTATTTCTACTTTCTTGGGGTTTAAAAAAAAAACAGGGAAAAAAAACTTATTTTTAGCTCAACATTGAAAAAACGGAACCCGACACCCAAAACGCTGACCATGTTTGTAAACCATGGAAGTGACACCCATAATTATTTTACAAGAAAGTACCGTCCGCCATCTTGGATCTTAAAGTAGATGTTGTATTCAAAATCGGCACCCCTGAAAAACTTTGAAATGATACCCATATTGATTTTACATAAAAAAGTCACGTTAGCCATCTTGGATCTTGAAATAGATGTTGTATTCGAAATCGGCACCCCCGAAAACCATAAAAATAATATCCATATTGATTTTATATCAAAAAGTTGCGTCCACCATTTTTGATTTCGATAATAGCTAAATCTTGCCTAAATATTAGCGAATTCTAAAAAGGCGTTTATCCATTAAAAAAAAATGAAAAATACCTTACGCATTTATTACCTTTCAATTCTAATAAAAAAAAAAAAATTGACTACACGCGTTTTAATACAATGCGCCACTCCTGACGCGTGTGTCCCCAGTGGAGTGTTTGGCAAGCAAGCCTCAATCGCGCCGCGCCCCGTACACCTCTCACGATTGCCTTGTCTAGACGTGCCCGTTGGCCGACTGTAAGAATCATATAGACTGTGGTTCTACGTTATTTATATATCAATGAACATAAGAACAATTTGATTTCTCTGAGATCCGAAAGAAATATTTTTACAAATATTTGAACATTCGGTTAAGATGAAGCTGCGTTTATAGATTAATGTTTTATATTTTAGCGTTTTATTAACGCTTTAATATACCTAAGTAATTTTTTTTTTTTAAACACTGAAAAAAAAGACGACAACCTCAGGCGGGAATCGAACCACGCACCTTCCGCATTCCGGGCGGCTGCCTTAACCACTTGGCTACCGAGGTCTGGCTTTCAACCGTCGAAATTTGTCAGTGCTTGATGCTTATGTTTTTAGTCAACATTGCTTCATCAAATCTTAGAAGTTTTCACCTCTGAGATCCGAAAGAAATATTTTTACAAATATTTGAACATTCGGTTAAGATGAAGCTGCGTTTATAGATTAATGTTTTATATTTTAGCGTTTTATTAACGCTTTAATATACTTAAGTAATTTTTTTTTTAAACACTGAAAATAAAGACGACAACCTCAGGCGCGAATCGAACCACGCACCTTCCGCATTCCGGGCGGCTGCCTTAACCACTTGGCTACCGAGGTCTGGCTTTCAACCGTCGAAATTTGTCAGTGCTTGATGCTTATGTTTTTAGTCAACATTGCTTCATCAAATCTTAGAAGTTTTCACCTCTGAGATCCGAAAGAAATATTTTTACAAATATTTGAACATTCGGTTAATATGAAGCTGCGTTTATAGATTAATGTTTTATATTTTAGCGTTTTATTAACGCTTTAATATACTTAAGTAAATTTTTCTTTAAATACTGAAAAAAAGACGACAACCTCAGGCGGGAATCGAACCACGCACCTTCCGCATTCCGGGCGGCTGCCTTAACCACTTGGCTACCGAGGTCTGGCTTTCAACCGTCGAAATTTGTCAGTGCTTGATGCTTATGTTTTTAGTCAACATTGCTTCATCAAATCTTAGAAGTTTTCACCTCTGAGATCCGAAAGAAAGAAATAAATTTAAAAAAAATTTACTTAAGTATATTAAAGCGTTAATAAAACGCTAAAATATAAAACATTAAAAAATATACCAATTAAAATTATTAAACCTTCTACTTATCCTGCCTGGTCTACGCCCGAGCTTATACAGTTATTTAAGAAAAAACCGGGGTTGGATAACAATGAAAAAGTATAAGAGTGATTCAAATTACTATATTTTCTCTATAAATAAAAAAAATTAAGGTCCTGTCTGAAAATTGTTATAAAAAGTACATGTCACAAGTAGAGTGCAGTAAAAAGAGTTTTTTCTGAGTGGTAGAGCCACGCTGCGTTGCAGCACACATTGGGCCGGCTCGCCCGGCGTAATACCACCCTCTCACTAATATTCGGCTTGAAATAATGGCACTTGGTGCTGTTGTGTTTCGTCCGACCAGTGAGGGTTCCGGAGGCCCCTTCCCCCCCCCCCCCCCTCTCCTCCCAATTCCTATTCCTTCCTTAAACCTATTCCTCCCTTAAAGGCCGGCAACGCGTCTGCGATTCCTCTGGTTTTGCGGGTGTCCATGGGCGGCGCTGATTACTCTCCATCAGGTGACCCGCCTGCTCGTTTGCCTCCCTCTTTAAAGAAAGAAAGAAGAAGAATAAAAAACAACCTGTAACCTTTCTGTCTAGACATTTTTATCATGGCCCTTAATTTTTTTAAATAAAATGAGATAAGGGGGAGGGTGGGTTAAAAATGCTAAAAAAAAACATCACGTGATTAATGACGGCCCCTAACTATCTGGGTGCAATAGCGTTTAACCAAGGTCTTAAAGGTCGTTATGTCACTCACCAGCATGTACGACCTGTCCGCCCCAGGCGTCTCCGTCACTCATTTTACCCGGCAACTGACTAGTTAGGTGCGCCATATCAGGTTTTAATAAATTTAGGTTATTTTATGCGATTTATTCAAAATTTTTGGATTTTATTTATTTAGTTTGGCTAGGTTTATTTTAATAAGTATAATTATTAGTAATTTTTAAATTTTATAAAAAAAATTCAATTTGAAAATTTTTTGGTCAAAAATGGAAAAAAAAATATTTTTAGAACCGATAATTTGTGGCAAACTTGTTGGCCAAATATCGAATTTTAAGTATTGGTACCTTTAAAAGTAGAAGAGTTCTGCACAATCCTATTGCACCTACTGCACTCTAAAGCGAGCTTTGCCTTTGTTATATTATTGTTACACTTTACACATTTCCGTAACACCATCGTGTTGTAGTTCATTTTCACTTTATTTAAACAACAGATCCACACAACAGATTACACGCTGTATGTCACAAACGCGAGTCATTATTTCAATAATTCACCTTTCCAAAAACGACCACGGTTATCGGCTAGCAATATTCAAAATTCATACTAAAAATTTAGATTTTGTTATAAATTACCTATACCTAATGTAATGTATGGGTTAAACATAAAAAAATGATAAAAAAGTTTGAAGAAATAGAGTGACAAACCGCTTAAGTGACGAACTGCGTTTGTGACAAAAGGCGTTTGTGGCGAATTACGTTCGTGACATATAGCGATAGTGTCAAATCGCGTATTATGTCGAACTGCGTATGTGACGAATCGCGTTTGTGACGTGCAGCGTGTAATCCGAATCAACATATGTCATATTTTTCGGCCCTTCACATAAATAGTCGTTAAAAACTCCCAAAATGATTGAAGAACTGGAATGCATTGATGCCGAGGATCAAGTGACGGGTGGCGTAGCTATTTTGCCTTCAGAAAATGCGAACGCAGAAATCACAGACGTGGGTTCTGGCGACAAAGGAGTTGCAGCAGGCTCGCAACTGGGGGCTCAAGCGTTCATAGTATGTGCAGACTGCAGACAAATAATCTTTGGACAGTGAAAAAGAGGGCGTAAAGCATAAGTATACCTGTGGGTCAAAATAAGCGAGGCCACTGATCCTGAGTTATTGATATCAACTACTGCAACTGTCTCCATCCGTGAGCTTGTACTTGCTCTAAGTGTGCTACGTAATCAGAAGCACTATTAACTCCAAGAACTCCAAGATAACGAATGTTATAATCCACTTGAATTGACAAAAGCATTGCACAAAAAAATTATATGTCTGCTGCTCCGTTACTCTCAAGAATACGACCTCCTTACCGCAGAGTAGTAGCAAGAGGCTTGCTACAAATTAACAAAAGAACAGTAATCGTGTGTGTCCTTTACAAAAGTCATTTGGGTGAAAACTGAAAAATGTATGTACTTATGTAAAAACAATTTAATTTTGTAACAAACGTACCTTTTACTATGAAACCATGTTTTGTTGTTTGAATTTTTATTTTTTTATTTCATTTTTTTTATTTTATTTCAATATGTTAAATTTTAGTTGTTGATCGAAGATTTATCCTAATAAAAGTTTGTTTCATGACATATTTTGGCACGTTACGTCTTAGGAAAAAATTGTGGAAACAAAAAAAAAGTTATACATATTTAGGTAAGTATCTATTATTGTGACGGTTGTATAGGCAGCGAAAGACTGTTCGAAGCATGTTAAAAATAATCATATTGTTCTTGTTTTATTTTAATATTCTTTTATTAGAGTATAGATTTTGGTAGGTAGGTATATTAATAATATTTTTTTTAAACGCGTGGCATTTCTATTATATTTGGTAAAAATGTGGTTTATTTATGTGTGCGCTGCTGAGTAATCCTATTTGCTTAATTGTTTTAGTAGAGGATCCGAGTATACAACGACCTTCACCGGGCCGGTTAACGGATGAAAAGTATTTTATATCAAATTTAATATGTTAAAAAATATATTGCGAGTGTAATGTTGTAATTCGATCACTATAATGAAAACGAGACATTTTAGCAGCGCTTCTAGTGACAAACAATTGAAATGAAATTTTGCCTATGCAACTCATTTGTTTTTCACAATGATTGAATGGTGAATTAGATTAACAGATTTGCAGTGCGTTCAGTTGCTGCAACGGATACTGCATTCGTACTGCAACCGGATACTGTAACCGCGTTTTTGTGTGATGGGGTGTCCCGTGTCCCGTTTGAGCATGATAAACCGTGCGAGATACAGATACTTATCGGATTGTGTTTACGCTTATTCATTACAGCCCGACCGCTTAAGTGAAAGCTTAGCACTGAATTCTTAATTTGTTTTAACATGTCTCAGAAAAAGAGATATTTGCATGGTCACCCAAACGTCAAAAATCATTACAAAATTGCCCTGCCGCTGTCATAGTAGAGAAGAAACAAACACGTTTACACCAAAAACAGCAGAGAGAGTAGAAACAAACACATTTACACCAAAAATTTAATGACTAAACACAATATAAGAACAGCAGTCGTCGTATCCGCACTTTGGTCACAAGAGTCCACGATCCAGTCGTGGAAAGAGCCCACTCTGTGGTGCAAAGTGGGCAGATACACGTGGATGAGGCTGGTGACGCCAACCAGCAAACCTTTGGTTTCATCAGTCTCCATGGGATCGCCTGTTCCGTGGCATACCAGACCACTGCCTTCATTTGCCTTCATATATTTATGTAAACATAATAATAAAAGATTTTTTTTTAAAAATTACTGAGTTACTGAGTGCTAGGCCCGGAGGTCCAGGGTTCAATTCCTAGATCGGGCAAAGCAAACACCCTAATTTACGGATTTGGTTGTACTGTGATTAAAGACAAACTGTGGTAACGATAAAGATGGGTCATTATAATAATCCAAAATTTACAAAACATGAGATTTAAATTCAAAACTTGAATACATAATTAGTAACATCCCGGACAAATCACTAACATGCCCAATCAAATAGATTATCTTGTAAAAATAAAAAAAATGTAAGCTAATCACTACTCTAAAGTTACGTTAAGATATCAAAACAATATAATCAAAACAATAGGTACCTACCTATTGTTTTGATTTGACTACGTAAGTCACAAACTAACACTATGAAGAATCAATCAAATGATGATAAGATAATGTTTTAAAACAGTTTGTAACAAAATCGTCATTAAATGAATGTCTATACAGTTTTTTGTTGTGACTTGGAAAAAATACTCATTAATCTTGTAAACGCCAAAGTTAGTTTTTTCTGGTCAAAATGACTGATTGTTGCTCGTGAAGGGTCAAAAGACTTTTAAGTCTGAACTCTTCTAATAGGTTATAGAAAAAAACACGTTACATAATTTAATGAAAAAAATGACGGACACAAATGTACGAATGAGTGAATGAATGAAGGAAAGAAAACTCACAATGGACTGCAGCAACACTTTGCGGTGGTCGAAGTCAGTGCAATAGTACAGTTCGCAATCCCTCAACAGCGTCGACTCACATGCGCCATTCGAGAGCATTGGGAACGCCTGAGAGAACAGATATTTCTGTTTCGACCAACTCTGAAACAGAAAGGTAAAAGTATACCATGGGACATGACGTGGTCATAGTCTGATGATTATTTCGTACCATTGAGATGTTCTCATTAAAAGTCAGGTTACGAAGACGCTTTCCGGATGGATTGGCAAAAAAAACAGCTTTCCATATGCTATGATCCTGACACACATCCCTTGCTTCCTTTAATCTCAAAATGTTCTTCATACATGGTCGTCGGATTAGGGTACTCTTGATCTGACCTTTAGCGAGAACGTCATCGATCTGATCTGCCACGAATACATGCAAGTCTATAAATAAGAATAAGTCGTACACAACTTTTAAGGTCGACAACGCGTGAAACATTTGGAGTCTTAGGTAACCCATTATCATGACAGACCGTATTCCTATATTATTAAAGCGGTTGTATTTTTACAACCACGTATAAGGTTTATTTACGGATATAAGTAACAATAAAACTATAAGCGTATTCAGCGTATTCAAATATATAAGAGGCAAAGCATTTGATTGGATAGACAGTTTTTTAAGTAACAAAATTCAATGCGCAGAAATCACAAAATAATGAAAACGTTGCTCATAAGGAAACAGTTAGCTCGGCTTGCAAAAATAATAATACATTTATATATAACAATAATAAAACAATAATAGAACAACAATACATTCCTCAAGGAAGTATACTTGGCCCACTGCTCTTCGTGGTCTATATAAATGATCTTTCAAATTGTATTGCTCACAAACGGTTTAATTTGCCGATGATACCACCATTGTCGTGAAATGTCACTCCAAAGCCACATTTGAATCAAGCACAAATGAAGCACTTTCACATGTCATAAATTGGATGTACCTTAATAACTTACAAGTAAACTTTAAAATATCTAAAGCATTTTTTCGTCTCGTATTACACCCATATTCACTAACATTACTATGAGGTCTCACAGTGCGCTCGGACGCACAGGGTCTCAAAAACCTATTCATAAACAGTACTTGAGTGGCCACCGGCGCTATGCGTCCCTTAAAATGAACGCATGGTTATACATGTCATACGAAACGCACTGAGTAATGTCTTACTTCGCATAGCATTTCTACTTTGCTTAGCGTGGATTCGACCAAACTTGAATAAGACTTACTCCGAGATTAGTCTATACAAATTCGGCGTTTAATCTAGGTATAAGACCTTATTCCAGTTTGGTTGAATCCACCGTTAGACAAGTAATCTTTGTGAATACGGGTGTAATTCTAAACCGATGAATATAAAGGTTCAATTTTAAAGTTCTCTTGTTGAAATCGTAGAAATGTTTCGCTGACTTGGATAAATTTTCGAT
Organism: Scoparia ambigualis; assembly: GCA_963921215.1. Classification (NCBI taxonomy): domain Eukaryota; kingdom Metazoa; phylum Arthropoda; class Insecta; order Lepidoptera; family Crambidae; genus Scoparia; species Scoparia ambigualis. The sequence continues at coordinate 20,914,704 of OY992522.1, read as the reverse complement.
AAAAACCTTAACTGGAAATATCATAATTATATTAATTATTTATTTATAAGATGCACAAAACAAGTTACAACCATACAATACAATAAAACAATAAGTGGTACCAAACTTACAGACTTGGTTTTAACCTTTAATATGTACACACCATGAAATATACTACCAAGCAGTGAATATGTAGCGTACCTCTAACTACTAACAAATAAATTAAACTGATTGTGCTAAAACTAAACAAATGAATAACAATTTATTGACGTATTGTCAACAATTTATTTATTAACAATAACAATTTAATAACATATAGACCAAGTATGTAGTAAGTTAAATCGTTTTGTCTTTGCCCTTGGCAAACTAAGTCAAACTGTTTCACCAGAAGCTGCGCACGACAGCTGCAGGCCTCTTTTCATAATTTTCAAAAAAATTGAACATACTCCCACTCGCATTTAAGTATATCAGAGATATTTATATACACTTCTAAACTTTCGCGTTCTATTATAATTACACATTAAGAGATATTTGTGTTTGTGTAAAGTCCCATCCGCAATATTGGAAGAAAAGGAGTGAGGTCATTCCGAGGCAAAAAAGAACAAGATACATGAACTTTATTGAAATTATTAATGAATTAAATTAAATTTGTTTTATTTAAGATTTTAAACTATCGCGTTGCATTGCATTAAAACTATTTTAACGAGATATGTACTTACTTACAAAACTTAATCGTGTTAGGTCCCGCAAAAAATTGTTTAATTTAATTAATTTATACACCAATTATCTAGCTAGACCAAGATGAGTATTCTTTTGAAACTTGTTAAAATGGTAAGATAACGGATAAATATACATAAACATAGAAAAAACACCCAGACCCGAAATCAATTTTAAAAAACACTTTTTCTCTAAATTGACCCGTCCGAGAATTGAACCCGGGACCTCAGAGAAATGTATTGGCTAATTACCCTCGTTGGCTGCACTGCAGTGACACTACAGACTCCGTCGAAGTCCTGGTTGATGGAGGCGAACGATATTTTATTTACAAATTGATTGAACACCCACGCCTTGTCTAACTGCTGTAAGAGAAAATATTTTATCAAAACCTTTGTGGAGAATGCATTGTTCCTTTCACTCCTTATTCTTACTTTATAAGACTTTCTTTTTGTTGTGGACAATTAGCATACTTGATTTTTGAAACAATACCGATGTTAAATAAATAAAAATCTAAAACATCTGCTCTTTTAGGCATAATATTATTATTTGTTTTATTTTATTACATTCTTACATACATACAAAATCACGACTATTATCCCCAAAGGGTTAGTCAGAGACTAGGCAATGAGGACAGCATAAGCAGTCCTCCACCATAGTCCACTTTATAGCAAATAGCGACTGCACATGTGCTCAGCGTGACAGGTAGTTAACCCATCGCCGCTCTATGCTGTTGGATGTATGTGCAGTCTTTAGTCCGTTAGTCCCCTTCTACGACACCCAAGGGAAGAAAAGAAAATATTCTTTTACCGCTACGCGACGCGGTACCTAAAACGGATTTATTTTATTTTATTAATTCCTTCACTAGTATCATCAGTCTATAAACGTCCACATCTATGTATAAATGTACACTATGTTTAAAGGTACACCGTCAATTTTTATTCGTTTTAATGAAATTAAGGATGAGTTTCACCCACGGAGCAAATTGTTTTTGCTCCGTGGTTCCACCCATGAAACTGAACAACTATCCCCAAGAAAGTTATGTGCAAAAATGACAAAAAAAATTTGACCTCCCATACTATTGTCGTCAGCTGATCGTACAATTTTGTAGGTTGTTCAGGTTCATGGGTGGAACTCACTCTTGATTTCATTAAAACACGAATAAAAAATGAAGGTGTATAGATAGAAATTTTATTCTTGTTTTGATTACATACATAATACATACAGACACTCACGACGAGTCACGACTGAAACCCCAAAGAGTAAGTCAGAGACTAGGCAATGACTACTAATAAAATCAATAACAGTCTAATCAGTCAGCCACGCGGGCAAAGCCGCGGGCAATAGATTATTTACTGTTTTTGGTTTCTATCAGTTTTTATTTGACTGTATTGTATACTTAGTCTGGCCATAAATACTGTTACAATTAAGAAAAACAATAATATTACATTTGAATTTGGAACCTGTCATTCATAAATGAATATTCATTGTGTTTTCGCGCCAGTCAATGTTAAATATTTTTGTAATATTTAAATGGAGTGGGATGATAAAGAGAACCGAACTGCTGTGATAGCATTACACAAAGTTGGTATGGAGACAAATGCAATTTTTGAAACTCTTCGTCCGCTTGATATTAGTCGAATGTTTGTATACCGGGCTATTAATAGGTATAACCCGCGCCAATTATGTAGCTCGCTGTGAACACGAGGCGAGTGGCGTCGCAATAGCACAAGGTATCGGCGGGACGTAAGCGGTTAGGGGGGGCGGGGCACACCCCCGCGCACCCCTGCGCATGCGCGCTCGCCATGGTGTATTCGTTTGTTTTTGGTTTAGCAGTGGAAAGTACAGTCACGTGTATATTTTATTTGATCGCGTCGCGATATTAGGTATTTATTGTTTGTTGTTACTGTTACTGTTTTAAGTTGTAGATTTATTTTTTTGTTACATACTGTTATTGTATTAGGAGTAAGTACTGTTTTGAAAGGCTGTGAAAATGCCTAGACGCAATACAGTTTCACGTCGGCAAGCAAGAAAAATTATTTACAACATATCGGAGTTTATGAAGAAAGAAGTAGAGAAAGCTATCTGTAATCTGACGACGATGAAAGCGAAGTCTTGCCGTGCTCAAGCAAATCATTAACAGACTATATAAAAGGTGTAAAACTACTGTAATGTAATTTAATGTTTCCACAGCTTCATTAAAATTATATATTTTTTTAAATATATGTATGCTTATAATTTAATTGTTGTTATTATAATTTATCTTGCTTAATTTTGAGTATTAAAAGATAAATAAAACGCTTAATTAATAAATTGTCATGTTATTTTATTTTATAATTATAACGCTCTAATGATAATGTTGCTAACTGTAAACCTGCGCGTCGCAACTTCAGAGCGAGCTAGAAGTTTGGCACGAACTATACAATGAAACGTCCTCTGTTTGTGACAGAAAAAGATCTGGCCGTCCACGTAGTATTCGTACTAAAAAGGCGATCAAAGCAGTAAAGGATGGAATTCGAAGAAATCCTGTCCGAAAGCAAAAGATTTTATCTCGGGAAATGAATATAGCACCTAGAACCATGTCGCATATTTAAAAAGATGACTTAGGACTTGCAGCATATAAGAGACGCACTGGTCATTATTTAATTGATAATTTAAAAATAAATAGGGTGGTAAAATCGCAAAGGGCGGTCACAGAAAAAAAATATTTACTGACGAGAAATTTTTTACTATCGAGCAACATTTTAACAAGCAGAATGACCGAGTTCATGCTCAAAGCTCTAGAGAAGCTTCTCAATTAGTCAGCAGAGTAAAACGTGGGCATTATCCGACTTCAGTGATGGTTTGGTGGGGTGTTAGCTATCAAGAAGTAACTGAGACATATTTTTGTGAAAAAGGAGTCAAAACATCGGCACAGGTGTATCAAGATAGATTCTTGAGAAGGTGCTTAAGCCTCTTAACAACACCATGTTCCATAACCAAGAATAGTCCTTTCAGCAAGACTCAGCACCGGGTCATAAAGCTCGATCCACACAAGCGTGGTAGGAAACTAACGTTTCTGACTTCATCAGAGCTGAAGACTGGCCGTCATCGGACCCGATCTTAATCCGCTCGATTATGACTTATGGTCAGTTTTAGAGCTGGCCTCAAAGTTAAAGGATTGCATTAAGGCCAATGGAGATAATTTTGAATGAACTTCATATTATTTTAATGCTATTATATTCATTTATAAACTAACACACACTACAGTAATAATTTATTGTTTTATGCAGTAGAAAAAAAATATTTTCTTTGTAACAATATCTATGGCTAGACCTTGGCTAGACTAGGTATATACAGGGTCTAAGAAAATCAATAAGCGAACGATTAACATCATTCTGAATACAATGACAAAACCGGCCAAGTGCGAGTCGGACTCGCCCATGAAGGGTTCCGTAGCAGCAAGTAACATCATATAAAAAGTTCTTGTAGTTTGTTGTAACTTTGATCGATGTTTTAATAATAGTGTATTTTTTTAAATTTATTAATTTATGACGTATTAAAAAAAACTAGTTATTAGATCTTGTTCAAACCAATTTTCGGTAGAAGTTTGCATGGTAATATACATAATATATTTTTTTAAGTTTTATCATTTTCTTATTTTCGAAGTTACAGGGGGGCGGGGGGAGACACATTTTACCACTTTGGAAGTGTCTCTCGCGCAAACTCGCTTCAGTGGAGAAAAAAATGTTATTAGAAACCTCAATTTAATTTCTGAAGACCTGTTTATAGATACCCCACACGTATGGGTTAGATGAAAAAAAAAATTTGAGTTTCAGTTATAAGTATGGGGAACCTCCCCTCAATTTAATTTCTGAAGACCTGTTTATAGATACCCCACACGTATGGGTTAGATGAAAAAAAAAATTTGAGTTTCAGTTATAAGTATGGGGAACCTCCAAAATTTATTGTTTTTTTCTATTTTTGTGTGAATATCTTAATGCGGTTCATAGAATAATCCTACATACCAAGTTTTAACAGTATGGTTCTTACAGTTTCGGAAAAAAGTGGCTGTGACATACGAACGGACAGACAGACATGACGAATCTATAAGGGTTCCTCTTTTTGCTATTTGGCTACGGAACCCTAAAATGGGCTCCAATTTTATAGTGATTTTTCAAAAGTTATGTTTTCTAACAAACTAAATCAATTAAAATAATGCACACAATGAAACATGCTGTATCTTTACTAACACGCACGCAAGCGCAAACTTTTGTTTATGTTAGTCAGCTCAGTGTGCTCCGAGTTTAGTGTGCATGTTCGGCTATCTTTGTGTGCGTGTAGTACAGCTGTACGGATTTGGAAAGGGTGTATTTTTTGGTGAATTATGATAATGTTTTGTTGATTATCTCGGTAACGAGCCTATAGTTTTGGACCAAATTTGGTGAGCATGCTCAGTGTGATGTATAGATGCTCTCCTTAAACGTTCGCTTCTTGATGTTGTTAGACCCTATATAGGCGCGCGAGTTGACGACAAACAAAATAGTTAAAATCGGAAGGTGCCAGCTCGCGCGTACTCGCGAGTTTCACGCTCTTAGTCGCCTTTTACGACACCCAAGGTAAGAGATACGTTGGTTGACCGGCCACCACACAGCTCTAAGTTTGAACGGGACATCGTTTTTGGGGTAGCTAGTAAAATTATAATGTAAGGATCCTTTTAGGGTTGTGTGTGCGATTTGGCTATGAAATAAACTTTGCGACATAGTTCTTGGCAAAATTAAAGAAAAAAAAAATTCTTACGTAGTAGGTGCAGATGACACGGACTAAGTATGTGAAAATAACTTGCCAAAATATGTTTACAAGGCTCTAATATTTTGTAATTAAGAAAACTAATTTTGTTTATGCATTTATAGAGTTCATTAAAATTCTTATTGTTATACAATATTTGGGCCAATAACGTCTGAATGTGATGAAGTGTGACCTTGACATTATAATATCAACAAATTTATTCAATTAAAACCTGTCGAGGTAAATATGCGATGCAAGGTCGCATTACGTTATTTTTCCATTGTAGTTTTTTTAATATTCATAAAATACTTAAATATCTCAATGATTTAGTAAACCTAACAAAGGAGGCTATTGCTTTATTGAAATTAAACTTTGTTTTCTTTAACATTTACTATTTTCCGACGACGACGTTTCGAACCCTTCGTGGTCACTAGGGAGACTAATGACCCCATAGACTAAATTGTTGGTCATCACTATAACTTGCATAAAAGGATCGCATCAACTTTTGAAAATAATCTATAGTGATATTGACAGCGGCGTCTAATACCTACTAATAGTCTAAGATCCGAGTATAGAACGACCTTCACCGGGAAGGTTAATGGATGAAAAGTATTTTATATCAAATTTAATATGTTAAATAATATATATAATAGTCCAGTACCATTAGTGATTAATTTAATATTAAAAAAAATATTTTTTTTTATATTGCACTGGTTTAGTGTGTGTGTGTTTGTAATGAGCTTATCTTTATATTAACATAAATTTTATTTATTTAACCAGACGGTTGCAAATCACTAATATTGACTTGCCTATTTACATCTGCCTACCCAATGTTATGACAGGAAAAAAATAGTCAACCTAACGTTTGCATATTCTATAGGCTTCATACTTTCGATTGGTACCTATGTGACTTATCTATTATCGAAACAAGTGCAATATTTAAAAAAAAATATTTTTAAATATTTAATTAATCATATACTGGACTGAAATTTTTCAGCCAACCCATTCGCAATATATTTTTTAACACATTAAATTTGATATAAAAAACTTTTCATCCATTAACCGCTCGGTGAAGGTCGTTGTATACTCGGATCCTCTACTATAACAAAAGGATGACAACCCACAAACCCGCATTGGGGTGGATCTCAAAAAAATATTTTTTTTAATGCATTTTTGCATGAATGCATCTTGAAACAAAAATACAACTCGAAACAAAAATACAACACGAAACAAAAATAAACAACAATATACTTCGTAGAATTAACAAGGCTTTGATTTTTTATAGTAACAGAACAGTAACAATACTTTATCCTTAGATAACAATATGTATTAACTGCAATATAAAAAAGCAAGGAATAATTAGGTGCTAATTAGGAACATAAATTACAACTTTGATTTTCATTTACCCAATAAAAAAAAATATTCCAAATCCGTAGCATCTTCGAGATTAAGAGAATTTTTAATTCGTTAAGTACTTAGTTTCAAAATCACCTAAGTACTTTAAGTTCGTAATCTGATTATAAAATAAAAAAATAATCTTAAACTTAATAGTAGGCTTTTTATTTTTTTGGCTTTTGAACGTAATGACTAAGAGCGTAATGACAAGACGAGCAATGTTAAATTATAATTTTTGCTAAATAAGAAGTAAGTAAGAAGGTAAAACGCCATACATTTATCGTTGAGCACCAGGGTCTAATAAATGCATAAATTTGAATTTACCTATGGTTGATCCTTTTACAGTTATACGTTCAAACGGAATGACATTAAAGTAGTGACAAAATGCTGCGAACGAAAGTTGGTTATAAAAATATCAATATCAAACGTCTTTCTCTCGGTAATTACAGTCGAGAATGAAGGCAGGCCGGTGGGCGGGTGTTTAGTGAGGTTTCGGCAGGTCACGGCACGATCAAACATAAATTTAAAAATTTTCAAAAGTCGAAATGTCATCGTGAACTGAATGACGGATTTTCGGTGACAAAACTTTGAATTGAATTATTTTCCAAAATATTAATTATTTTTAATTATTATATCTATTAACTTAATGGGACATTCATCAAGTCACAGTGATTTTTTTATTTTTTGTTCCTAGTAGTAGTTTTTTTTATAATTATGTTATTCTAAGGAGCCCAGTTGGCTTCAAGCGTCTGAATGACATTTTGCATAGTTTTTTAAGCTTATTTTTTTAAAGAGTGATAAAACACATGTAATTGTTTCTTACCTAGTTAGTATAATCGTGTACTCATTATTTGCAGCTAAAATTAATTTAGAAAAATCGAAATTCAATAAATAATCAACGGTAGATTGTTGATATCGAATGTTGTAGGATCCACCCATTGGGCCAGCGTGGTGGGTTGACCAACCTCCCCATATGTCATTTTCCAAGTGTGAAGGCCTGTGCCCAGCAGTGGGACGTTTATAGGCTGATATGAAAACCGTGCCGCGTAGCGGTGAAAGAATACTACCACCCCCTCTCTTCCCTTGGGTGTCGTGAAAGGCGACTAGCGGACTAAAGACTGCACATACATCCAACAGCATAGAGCGGCTATGGGCTCACACTTGTCACGCTGAGCACATGTGCAGTCGCTATTTGGTGAAAAGTGGACTATGGTAAAGGATTGCTTTTTTTATCATCATTGCCTAATTTCTGACTAACCCTTCGGGGATAATAGTTGTGTAATTTTATGTATGTGTTAAGGTGACTGCTAGAAACCGCAAGAAACTTCAAGGGCTGGTAAGGTCAAGAGTTTTATACATGACAAAAAGAAATTCGTGTTTTTTTTTCATTTTTAATGTAATAATTCATTTCGTGAATTTTAATTGGATAGTCTTTGAGTATCTAATTTATTTTAAAGCATACGGCCGTCTGTTGTCCCTTCTGCTTCAGCTGGGCGATAAGTACCTACGAAAAAACCCGAATTATTTTTTTTGTTATTTTTGTCATGTATAAAACACATGACCTGACCAGCCCTTGAAGTTTCTTGCGGTTTCTAGCAGTCATCTTATATGTATGTATGTATGATAAGATTGATAAGTAATTCCCCTTGTCTGTCACGAATAATCCTAGAGGTTGCTAACAATTCAAATTCTACTGTGTCCGGTATTACGACAGCTGAGCTTTATAATATTTCCATCTAAATAGTGACAAACCGACTTACCACAATGGCAAGGTTGTAAGCGGGAAACCGGTAGAACTTCTGCGTGAACATTCTTTCGATCGATCGCCACTGCTGCACGTCGTCGTGCTCGGGTTGCTGCACGAATGTGGTCAGCATACCACCTACGACTTTCACTTTGGATCTAGCATGTTTTAAGCTGCAATAAAAAATATAAAAATTTAACAAAAATCTGTGAATTAGCCGTGTGGCTCATTAAAAGAATAAGTACTACCAACCCCTCTCTTCCCTTGGGTGTCATAAAAGTCGTCAAACGGACTAAAGACTGAGCTCATGTGCACCGACAGGCCCCGCCAGAATACCAGCGGTGTTGCGATACGTTCTGTTTGCAACAACACAAGCTGAGGCGGGATCCCGATTGACAATAATATATTTTTTTAAGGTTTCCGTAACCAAATGGCAAAAAACGGAACCCTTATAGATTCGTCATGTCTGTCTGTCCGCCCGTATGTCACAGCCACTTTTTTCCAAAACTATAAGAACTATACTGTTGAAAGTAGATGTGAACTGTGAACCGCATTAAGATTTTCACACAAGAATAGAGAAAAATCAATAAATTTTGGGGGTTCTCCATACTTAAAACTGAAACTCAAATTTTTTTTATCTTACCAATCCGTGTGGGGTATCTATGGATAGGTCTTCAAAAATGATATTGAGGTTTCTAATATCATTTTTTTCTAAACTGAATAGTTAAAAAATATATGATGTACAGCATGTATTAGCATGCAAACTTTCACCGAAAGTTGGTTTGAACGAGATCTAGTAAGTAGTCTTTTTTAATACGTCATAAATTGATTAATGTATTTTAAAAAAACATCGATCAAAGCTACAACGAACTACAAGAACTTTTTAAGATGTTACTTGCTGCTACGGAACCCTTCATGAGTGAGTCCGACTCGCACTTGGCCGGTTTTTGTATATGTATGTATTTTTTTTCTGTTTGTCAATAAATGTCTTTCTCTCTCTCTCTCTCTCTCTCTCTCTCTCTCTCTCTCTCTCTCTCTCATGTATATCCAACAGCTTAAAGCGGCGATATGGGCTTACCTTCACGCTATCACGCTGAGCATTTGTACAGTTGTAAGTTGGTAAGACCGGTTCGACCGACCGACCGACGTCGGATGGAATTGGTTAGAGATCATCAGAGTTGAATGTTTTAAATTTAAAAGGGTCTATATGCAATGGATTTTCACACCCATCAGGCGACCCGGCATTGCGAAAGTTGCTTAGCGGGCAAGATCGCAAGCCGAACGCGCTAGCCGCTGCGCCATTGAGCTCCTCTACATTAGTTTAATAATTTAACTGTCGTAATAGATTACTTGTAAGATTTTACGAGTATGTACAACCGTTGGCGAACTTTATTATTCTATTATATTTACACGTAGAATTGTTTAGGAAACTAGTAAACATGTTTACATTGTGAAACATTTTATAGACGTCACATAAAAATTACGACCAAGTTAATGAAAAAAACCCCACTTAAACCCTAACCTTAACGTGGAAAACACCTAATTACTTTTTTACGATAAAGGAAATCCGTTACAGACACGTGACTGTGTACTTACTCGCGTCCGGGTAATCAAAGGACATGGCCGGATCTCGTCCTGACAATCTAATTAGTAAATACTTTAGTGTACAGTAATATGTGAATATTAATCATAAAAGGAACTCGAATATTTTGTACAAAATGGCTGAAGTACGTCGGTGTTTCTAAGCTAGTGGAGAGGAAAACGCGGGCGGGCCGCCATAAGATTTGTTAGCCGTAGGTCCAATACGCAGTTTGTCCGAATTGTATTTCAACGCTCATTATGTCCGACTCGTATATAGTCCAACTCGCATTTCATCCAACATCTATTTGTCCAACACTTATTTGGTACAATATACATTTTGTCCAACAAGCATTTTGTCTAACAGGTTTTTCGTCTAAAAGGCATTTCATCCAACGTGTATTACGTCAACACGTATTTGGTTCAACACGCAATTATTAATTTATAGTATAAATAAATTCGTAATACCTATTATTTTGTCTTCGATGTTAAGGTCTATAATACTTTGGCGGAACAGGTGTAGAAGAAACAACGTGCTTCCTGATGACTAGTTTTGCATGGCAAACAATTTGGTTTATAAATAAGCATCGGACATACCGCCCTCCAAAAACAATCAGTTTAAACAGTATTTAAAACAAGTAATTGATTTTACTTATTATTTTAGACTAAAACGGCAAAAAAAACGGCGCCTTATTTGCAATTAACGGCAAATAATCACGTTTGTTGTATGGGAGCCCCCCTTCAATATTTATTTTATTCTGTTTTTAGTATTTGTTGTTATAGCGGCAATAGAGCGGCTGGTTTAAAGCCTACTGCAGGATTTATTAACGAATTCGTTTCACGTAAGCCACTCATTGACGAACTGCGTAATGACGATTCACGAAATGGACGAACTGCGTAATGACGATTCATGAAATGGACGAACTGCATAAAGGCGAATCTCGAAATGGACGAACTGCGTAATGCCGATTCACGAAATCTTCCAATCAAATTATTGACGAATTGAGTAGTAGGCGAACAGCAAAATGCGTAATGGACGAATTGCGTATTGGACCTACGGCTAACAAATCCGCTATAACTTGGGTAAAAAAACTGTCCCTCCTGTACTGATAAACTTAATAAGATTTGTTAGCCGTAGGTCCAATACGCAATTCGTCCATTTCGCATTTTGCCATTCGCCTACTACTCAATTCGTCAATAATTTGATTCGACCATTTCGTGAATCGTCAATACGCAGTTCGTCCATTTCAAGAATCGTTATTACGCAGTTCGTCCATTTCGTGAATCGTCTTTACGCAGTTCTTCAATGAGTGGCTTAGTCGTAAAACGAATTCGTTAATTAATCCTGCATGCAGTATGCTTTTAACCAGCCGCTGTAATTTTTAGGGTTCCGTATCCAAGTGTACATACAAAACGGGACCCTATTACTGTATTTCTCTTTACCTATGACTAAGACTCCGCTGTCCGTCCGTCTGTCACCAGGCTTCATCTCATGAACCGTGATAGCTAGACAGTTTGGACCTACGGCCAACAAATCGAAATTTTCAGACGATGTACAATGTACATATTTATATTGCCACTATAACAACAAATACGAAAAACAGAATAAAATAAATATTAAAGAGGGGCTCCCATACAACAAACGCGATTTTTTTGCCGTTCATTGCAAATAAGCAGCCGTTTTTTGCGCTTTTAGTCTAAATTAATATATAAAATCATTATTTGTTTTAAAAACTGTTTAGAAACTATTGGCTTTGGCAGGCGGTATGTCCGATGCTTTTAACCAAATAATTTGCCATGCGAAACTAGTATCAATAAAGCCATTCGTCAGGAAGCACGTTGTTTTTCTACACCCGTTCCGCCAAAGAATTATATATACCTTAACATCGAAGACAAATAATATAATAACAAAACAAACGAATTTATTTATTGCTATAAATAAATACCAAATACGTATTGACGTAATACACGTTGGACGAAATGCCTTTTAGACGAAAAACCTGTTGGACGAAATACTTGTTGGACAAAATGTATATTGGACCAAATACGTGTGGGACAAATAGATGTTGGACGAAATGCGTGTTGGATTATGTACGAGTCGGACAAAATGAGCGTTGAAATACCATTTGGACGAACTGCGTATTGGACCCACGGCTAACAAATCCTTAATAATATCTCAAAATAACAACTTTTCAGTGCAGCGGAAATTGTGTTAAAAAAAATATAAAAAGAGAAAAATATAATTTTTCTAAACTTTTATTCATATTAAATGAGTGTAGTACTTACTTGTTATTTTAGTTTATATAAATATTAAAATAAAATATTTTTATACATATTTTTTTATCAAATTTTTAAGGCGGTTTTCTCCATAAGGATATGTCAACCCCATTGTACCTTTTTACAACGTTTCTTCCTTAAAGTAGTTAAATATAATATTTTTGAAATAGTGTAAAAATAATATTAGTACTTATATTACTAGTTGATGAAAGAGTTTCAATGCAAAAGCGACACTAGCTGGCATAAATTTTTGGCTATCTCAGATTTCGGTTCTGCCAAAATGCTTAAACCTCCAACCATTCAGAATGTCTAAATTAAATTATTTCATAAATAAAACTCTCTCATCCTTGTTACTGACACAATCCATTAACAAGTGTTGTACATCCTCAACTTTATTACATACTTAACATTTATCAGACGGTGCATTTTTCATTAGAAATTTAAACTTTGCCGATGGGTAGTATCAGGAACGAAGTCTTAATGCTAATTTAACATAATTCCTTTTTGAATTATTTCTAAATTTTAAATTAATTAATGCTTTCGATATTGCAATGAGTTCCAGTGTGTCATTAATGAAACATTTTTGTTTATCTTAAAGCTAGCTTTATACCAATGATTTTGGTCACATAAGCCTGCACCTAGTCTAAGTTTACAATATCTCTTCGTCTTTTAGGCTGATTTCACAGTCACGCTACGCGTTTGATCAGCGCCGGCCACGCGCGCGCTTACAATTATTATTACACTAAATAGTAGTTGCGCGTTTGAACTGCGTGCGTTACTATTAAACGCAACTACTATATAGTGTAATTGAAAGCGCGCGCGTGTAGCCGGCGCTGATCAAACGCGTGACTTTGAAATCAGCCTTATATTCTTCTAAACACTGCATACTTGACACTGAAAAGTTGTCCGTTTGAGATGTATATCACTTTTCACAGGTGGAAATTTTAGTATTGAAAAATAAAAATATATGAAAGCACCCCACCGTTTCCTGTTCGTGAAAAAGCAGTGAGTCGACGTCAGCACCCGAATATCGGTGATGATGCTGCCCCCGCAGAAGGCACGGTAGTACAAGCGAACCTCATCGGCCAATTTCACCATGAACACCTGCGAATGTGACACATCACATCATCATCATCATCAGCCTATCGCAGTCCACTACTGGAAATATGCCTATCTGCCATAGGAGCCGATTATGATAATTTTGCAGTGTAATCGCAAAAAAAAATATTATTCTACTGCGGGAAAGCGTTGTCGCAATTCTCACTTGTTGGTCAGTAAAAATCACGATAAAGCCGAATATGGAACGCAATTCACGCAGAAAAAGGTCGGTAAATGTGAAATTGTGTGTTATTTTTCGCTGCATAGATCGGGTCTGTGATCGCCAATCCGCATTGGGCAAGCAAGGTAAAAAAAAAACTAACAAAGTGCGAATAAATTAACTGCAGCGATAACTTGATCATCTGCCACGATGTCGGAGTATTTAGGCAGGCTCATCATCAACATACTAACTTATCTTATATCTTTTAATGTTTAGAATTTCGAAACTTACATGGTGTTTGATTTCTCCCAGCTTGGCATCATTACCCCCGATCAATGACAACTTAACCTTCAACATTGGTGTCTGTAACAATGTATTTATCAATGAAGCTGTTTCATGAGTTTCTTCTCCTTGGTTTACGCGTGCGCGTTCCTCCGGCATTTGTACACACGGCGTCAGATCAACCTACACAAAACTGTCAAAGTTCTACAATCAATTTTGAACTTTACTGTTTGGCTCTAAGGATCAATATTCATTGGAGAAATTTGACAGTTTAGGGTAGGTTGATCTGACGCCGTGTGTACAGCTATGCGATTCTCTAAGCGACACATAGACGCTGCGCGCATGGCTGTGATCTGCTGTCTTTTTCCAATGCTATGAATATGAAAGAGACAGAGTCATTTCTCAGCGCTGCGGCAGCCGCAGCTATCAAGGCTTTAGCTTAGAGAATCGCACGACAGCATGGACGCTGCGTGCACGCCGGGAATCACGCTGCGTACGTCGGAGAAATACGTGGAAGTGTCATGCAACATTCTCATACAAAACACAGAAAAACGACGTTTCGTAGTGCCTTGTTTCCTCCTTCAGAACTGAACCAATTTTTATTCCTTTCAGCATCGATTAAAGAAAGAGATTTTCTATGTCTGTATGTTTGTTTTTTTTTTTACTTAATGTTTCTGAAGACGCCTTAAAACGGAGTGATTTCGCTAAATTTTGAAAGCTCCTGATTGTTAAATAAATTACTTATTGCAAAAAAATTAAACATACAGACGTAGAAAATCTCTTTCAATAACCGATGCTAAAAAAAAACATAAAAATTGGTCCAGTTCTGAAGGAGGGAACAGGGGACTACGAAACGTCGTTTTACTGTGTTTCGTATGAGAATTTTGCATGCCACTTCCACGTATTGTTTCCTCTTAAGGCGCGAGCGCGAGCTTACTACAGCCGCGACAGGCCACAGTGTGACCCAACGCCGGCGCCCGCCGCCGCCCCGGCCGCCGCGACCGCGCCTTGTGCAATTAGTAGATAATAATCAACATCTATACAACACTTTTCTCGAACGCACTGCGCGCACGCTGTGTGCATTCGTTGCACGTTCGTAGTCGTTCGGTTCCCGCCGATTATATAGGTTTTTTCGGCGAATGCTTTGAGCGCGCTAAGTATGATCTGGAAGGCCATTCGCGACAGACCTGCGCGCCTCGAAGAAGTTGCGCTAAAGACTACCGAGAACAGATTTTCGCATCGTACCTACATTATACAAATAGGTACATTGAGTCGCACTGTATTTTGTGTTGCAAATAGATAGTCTGTACCGAGCTTTAAGCGGTACGGTACGGACCTCCCTTACTTGGCTACGAACCATTGAGGTTTGATAACTAGAGGCGACACGACGAATCAAGTTTTTACGGACTGAGTTGCGTATTATGGTGATCAGAGCGCAAGTAATTGCTTCGCGGTCTCTAGTTAAAATACCTCAATGCTACAAACACAGTGCGCATGTTTGTTTGTTGTTGTTTATGTTGTTTCTTTCATTGAAATCAAAAATTCATTGAGTCCTTGCTACCCTTTGAGCGACTTATGTCTAATAAGAAAAACGTCCAAAAACAGCTAACCCTAGCGCATCCTAAATCTATGAGCGCACCACTCACTGGACGGATTCGTAGATAACATCTTAATCTCACTGTTTGTTGCACAGGTAAACATTAGAGCAAGGATTTTTCAGAGCAGCAAAGACTCGGAGACGAGTTAATTTTATATTTGTCCTCCATACAAAGACCCATTATTTGTGTGTACCTATAGAGCTGAAATAATGCAAACGGGTTGATAGAAACTGGACCTTTGTATATTTCCGTACATTCTACATTCATTGCTATAATCCAGATACACTTCTACTGCTTCATTTACTTTCACATGGCCGTTCATTGGAAAAACAAGTTACTTTCCTAGAAATATTTTAAAGAGTCGTTTACCTTCTGATTAGTCACATTAGAATAGGAAAGACAACATAATGTACATAACACAATTATTATGATAATAATGGTGATGGACATAAAACGGTAGTTAATTTGACCATGGATGATAACTAAATAAAATACTTGTAAATTACCAAGTAAATTACGTCCATGATGTTGACTATTTTTGACAAACCATACTTTCTCTCGTACGAGAGGCAAAGGGATTTCTCATACGGCTGTGAGATAATATAAGAAGTTTGAGTCCCGCCGTTTGCAACCTTTGTCAAAGTTACCTCCTTTGTCTTCGTTCTTCTTAACTTATAGTATTGAAGCTTCTTGTAGTCTCAAACTCTTTTTGGCCGTATAATTTAGGAATAGTAGTAACTGAACTTCTTTGTACTTAGTATTTACTAAAGTGTTAATTTACATCTGAAGCCGAATCTATTTTTTGCGAAGTTGGCATTCTGAGCGTAAACGGTTCTGAGACGCTCGATGTCACGAAGCCCTTACTATCCATAGCCTTATCTTATCAACGTATGTAGTTGACTTTCCTAGTAAAGTTTCACATTCGGCCTCATCGTCTCTTACTCTTTCCGTAAAAAAAGTAAAGTACCTACAACCTGTACAGGGTTCAGCCTCATCGTTGAAATCAAGTAATTGCTACAATTAATGGGGATTGATTTAATCACTACGCTTGCCAAATAAGGGTTCGTGATCAGTAACCCAGGCTATCGAAAAATCCGAAAATGCACTTTGCCATACCTGGGAATTGAACCCGAGACCTCCGGATATCGAGCCGAGCGCTTATCCACTCGGCCACCGAAGCACTTAACTACTCGTATAGTAAAATAAAAAAAACCCATCTTGTGACCCGACATTACGAAAGTTGCTTAGCATACACAATAGTAAAGCGCGGCAAGAACGGGTTAGTGGCGTTTTTCCCCAGTTTCGATTTCACCCGAAAATTAGATAAGATGCGTTGGGGTAAGTTCGGACGGTTTTTAGTTGGTTTCGGAAGATGTTGGCAAAATTTTTTTTTCTCGAGAGTTACATTAGTTAGCACAATAAATTAAAGTGAAAATTTATTGTTAATAAACAGGCGATAAGATAGAATGTGTTTTATATAGATATAAACGAAACAACTACTCTTTTTCTGGTGTTTAAAATACGAATAAAATTTTAAAACTTGGGGAAAGATCGGACGTTCATGGAGAAAGACCGGACACCTTCTAAAATCGCCATTATGGCTTAACCCTCTGCAACTGAGGTAATATTATTGTTTACATTCGACTGTGGTGGAGTCTGTCAGACACCATTTTAAAATGTAAATATCATGAAATTATACAAAGATATCATTTTATTTTTACTTTTATTTCCTTAAGCCGGCTCCATACGTATGGCAAACAACGGCAAACAGCAAACAGCAAACAACAAACACGAACATGTGGACGAGTGTTTGTGAGTGTTTGCCTGTTTGTGTTTGTGTTCGCCAGTGTTCGGCGTCGGTGTCGGTTTTTCTTCACAAATCAAAAAAGGATGTTCGGCAAACAGTTTGCGATGTCTCCACACGCTTGCTGAGCATCAGTATTGCGCGCGAGCTTGCGGGCGGCGGACGTTCCGGTTCTCAGCAGTTTTCCGCGCGCAAAGTGACGGAGCTAGGAAAATGGCTGATTGGTCTCAGGATACAACTCTATCCTTTTTGGAAGCATACCATAATGAGCAATGCATTTGATATACTAAAGATGCCAATCATAAAAATAGGCAGAAGGTGACCGATGCGTTGGACGCGCCTTAGTTTTTATTGTCATTATGAACAAAAATATAAAGGAAATAAAAAATAAAAAGGAAATATTAAAATTCTTTTATTGATACTAAGTAAATTTTTTAGACTAAAAAACATAAGCATTAAGCACTGACAAATTTCGACGGGTGAAAACCAGACCTCGGTAGCCAAGTGGTTAAGGCAGCCGCCCCGAATGCGGAAGGTGCGTGGTTCGATTCCCGCCTGAGGTTGTCGTCTTTTTTCAGTGTTTAAAAATTTTACTTAATAGGTATTTAGGCGTTAATAAAACGCTAAAATATGTAATAAATATATATACACATTTTTTTGAATTTAAAATTAAAATTGGTCAACCCGAAACTATAGCTGCCACAAATTCGTCGTCCGTCATGTTTGCCGATCCGGAATATACTAGCACGTTCGCCAAACATGAGGATGCCTGTTTGTGTTGGGTGTTTGTAGTCGATGTTTGCGACTTTGTTTGTAGTGATCGGTGTTTGCGGCAAACAGCAAGCGTCTGGAGCCGGCTTTAAGTGTTTTATAAAAAGTTATTTATTAGTATAAAATATAATATTTCAATAAAACGCTAAGATGAATAAAGTATTTTTCATTGAGATCAAAAATTTATATTTTGGGAAGGTACCATAACAATTTTTTTTTTTTTTACAAGAAAAACTTTAAAAAAAAAATTTTTTTCTGTATATATTAAACTCATAAACTTTAATTAAAAAAAATAACGAGATCGTATGATACGTTTAAGCACAAATCAGTCTTAAAGTTACTGTACATTTAAAGACTGAAAATTTACAATCTTCGCAGATCTGGGCCGAACATTGTAGACAAATGGGCTTCTTACAGGCACATCAAGTAAATCGAGTATGACGTTTTAATCTGCTAGGACAAATGCTGCATACTTTTCTTGCTGGCGGTCCAGGTTCGGGTAAAAATTCGGGCTTAGGAGGTAAATCTTTATCCAAAACTCTTTTTTATGGTTAGTCGCAGCTCTCTTGGTAATCTATCGTTGTAGACACGCTGCTTTAGGCTAGATAGAACTAATTCTTTTGCTAGAGATGTCAAGAAGTCTCCCCTCCTCAATTTAGCTCCCGGGCAACTTCTAAACAAAACAAAAGCGTTGACACCAGCAGACTTTGACCACAAGAATCCATTTTTACCAATAAAATGTGTGTCAGTTCCATCACTTGTTTGTATAGCAAGAAAGCTGAGCGGCCGGTTATCTTTTCTCTCATTCTCTTCTTCTTCGTCCCTCTCACTAGCTTCTTTTTCTTCTCTCTCACTTGCTTCTTCTTTCCTGACACTCGCTTGTTCACTTTCGCTCACAATTCTTGATTCCTCTGGGTCTTGTATATTTTCAATTTCAATGTCGGAATCTTCGACTGAATCGTCAACATCTCTAAACTGCATAGGTATCCTTTTCTAAAAGCCACTTTTCTATTTGCTCGTCATTATTTTTAGGTGTTCCTTTAAAACCTCGCTTGGTAGGTCTAGCCTCTTGACTACTTGAATTCGACATCTGCAACATTTAGTATTCTGTATGATATGTCTGTATTCGAAAACACACAATTACATAAATACATACATCTACATAAATAATCACCACTATTATCCCCAAAGGGTTAGACAGAGACTAGGCAATAGGAACCACAAAAGCGGTCCACGTTTCACCAAGCAATAACTGCACATGTGCTCAGCGTGACAGGTGGTGAGGCTATCGCCGCTCTATCCTGTTAGAGTGCAGTCTTTAGTCCGTTAGTCGCCTTTTACGACACCCTAAGGTCGCCCAAGGTTCGGCTTATGGACTTGCATCCACCGCCATGGTTCTTGCCCGTAAACAGTTCTCTTTCTACATAAATGAAAAAAAATTACGCGTAACATACGTTGCAGCTGTGACGTCGCTTCGCGTCGCGTCGCGTCATTGACCGCGTGATTATAATTACCTTATTAACTTCTAATCGACTAGCGGATCCTCGCGGTTTTACCGGCGTCGTACTTGTTCCAATGGCAATATCGGGATAAAATATAGCCTATGTCACTTGGGAAGAATGTAGTTTCCTAATGGTCAAAGAATTTTCTAAATCGGTCCAGTAGTTTCGGAGCCTATTCAACTCAAACCAACAAACAAATCTTTCCTCTTTATAATATTAGTATAGATTATAACCGCCTCTGTGGTCTAGTGGCTAAGCCACCGGTCTTAGATTCAGAGGTCCCGGGTTCGATTACCAGCGGGGAGTACATCTTTGTGTACTTGATTTAGTTGGTGGTAGGGCTGCTAAGTTCGCCTGACTAGCTACCACCATCTTATCTCTAATTCTTATCTTAGTCTGTCGCCATAACAACGATGTTTATAGCATTGTTGTGTTCCGACAGTTTGAGATAAGATAGCCAGTTCCTCAGTGGTTGAGGATTCCGGGTGAAGCGCGCTTCCACCTTCGGCCTCATCGTCATGTACCATCAGGTGAGATGAGGCCAAGCGCTTAACGTTATAAAATAAAAAAAGTGTGAGCAAGGTCCATGAATGGCTCATAAATTAGGCATAAGAATGCTAATTCACTATTCACAATAAATTATTGTAAAATATGCGTTATTGATAATATAACTGTTGTGGGAGGTTACGGTTAAAGTCTCATTGATCGCGCGGCGTCAGATGCTAGCTACTTTAGGTATAAGCTCCTTGGCTAGTACATAGGTAATCATTTATCTGAGTACATAATATTATGTATTCGGATAAATGATTCAGCTTCGACCATAAAAAAGTCATAGTCACTCTTGCCATGGCTTTGTTGGTATCTAAGGAGGGGATTTACAGGTTTTGGCTATATATATGGGTCAGTATGGGGTCCGTATAATATTAAAAACTAGCAGAAATAGGAAAAATAATCTTTTAAAAATCCATTTCAAAAGTAATAATGCATAATTTTTTTAACTACTTATCACTTTAATAGAAATATGCATTTTTTAAAAGTACAGCTACTTACTTTAAATTGAAATTAAACACTTTTACGGATCAACTCGAGTTAACGCGATTATAGAATACTTTTATGTACAAGACGCAATATCCGTAAATTATGTTTTGTTTAACTTTAGAAATCAACATAAATTAAGTAAGTACACTGGACAGCAAATAAACCGGGCCACCCGCCACCTTGAAACTCTAATTCAATTTTTTATACGACATAAAACTTACACCTATCAAAGTTATACCTACAAAAAGAACATTTTATAACGATTAAAATGACTATAAATTTAGTAATCAAGCAACAAACACATTGCTGACGATTTGCTCTGTTTTGACTGAGTTCGCGCTTAGCGTTCTTTTCTTCTACTGTGAAGTCGGATATTTCTTATAATTTCTTTAGTTTTTGTGCATCGTTTGCTTAGACCCGTATATTTTTGCAATCCTTGCAGACCATGTGGTACGTTATGCAGGTTATATTGGGCAGGATATGCAGTTGATGAATGATAATGCACGGCCTCATATTGCTCATGTGGTGACCTAGTATCTACACGACGTTGGCATCCATACGATGGCGTGGCCAGCTCGAAGCCCGGACTTGAACCCGATAGAGCACTTGTGGGATGAGCAGAAACGTCGGGTTCAAGCCCGGGTACCTGCTCCAACAAGGCTTTCAGAGCTGCGAATCGCAATTGAAGAGGAGTGGAATTCAATTCCCCATGATTTCATCGTCAGGCTCGTGAGGTCTATGAATACGAGGATGCTAGTAGTTATTCGAGCAAGGGGAGGAAACAATGAATACTGATCAAAAACGTTTTTTTCAATTTTTTCTTTGTTTTCAGCTTAATTTTTTTTTAATAGGTGATTACTGAAGTTTGACACTGGAATATGACTCTTCTTTGTTATATCCTTAATAAACGGTTAATAAATTGATAAATCCCAATGTGAAATACATTCATTTTAATCGTCATGAAACGCATTTTCTGTAGGTATATCATTCATATTAGTAAGTTTTATACTTTTTGAGAAAATCGGATTAGAGTTCCAATGTAGTGGGTGGCCCGGTTTATTTGCTGTCCAGTGTATATCAAGTTCATAAAATAAAAATCGCATGCTAAGGAAATAAATCTTTATTTCTCAATTTATAAAAGACTAATGTGGACTCTAACAAGTTAGCTTTCACTCGGTGCCGCCACTTGCAAGTCAAGTAGTCAAAGACAGAGAGATATCGTTATGCCCTTTTCTAAGACTACCTCTAAATTTTAGGTGACCTAAAGAATGTTAGGTGACAGTTACTGGAGCAAAACCTCGATGAGAACTGGCACTAGTCCATATTAACTAATCAGTAAAAACTTAAAAACAAGAATTGACTAAGTCCAATACATAAATATTGTTCGAAACCTTCAAAACACAAATTCAAAACGAAACAGTTAGGAATTGTTTCTCTTGACTTCATCGTCACATGACAAAATGATGAGAATAACATACACTTCTCATCAAAAAAATCGAAACGCTTCAGTTTTTATGGTTTCTGTCCTTATTTAACACAAAAGAGTTTAGAATTAATTTGAATTTAGAATATAAACATTAGGATTTGAAAACCTCATATTATTCACTATCAAACGACATTTGACATTTATATTGCTAATACACATTTTTATGCTAATCCTAACAAAACATGAACTTGCAAGGTGTTTCGATTTTTCTGATGAGAAGTGTATCGAATGTCGATATGTTATCCTC
Source organism: Scoparia ambigualis (assembly GCA_963921215.1). NCBI lineage: Eukaryota > Metazoa > Arthropoda > Insecta > Lepidoptera > Crambidae > Scoparia > Scoparia ambigualis. The sequence continues at coordinate 20,892,264 of OY992522.1, read as the reverse complement.
ATAATTTTGTTTTCGCATTTAATGGATAATAATCAAAGCTTTGTACCAACATCAGTTAGGATATCTTCTGTTTTCTGTAATTAAGTCTAATTCTTTGAATCAATCTAACTTTTTAACTACAGCAGACACTGGATACTTAAGGTGGAGGTACAGAAACTTGAAATATAGCTTTGCTTATCCATTCTCTTTTAAAAACTATACAAAACAAGAAATACCACTAAAACACAATCAGTCTCACTGAATTCGACGCTATACTAGGGTTGCAAGTAACGCCGACTGATGGCAGAATAATTTAGTAGAAATATATATAAACTTTGATTATAACTATGCTTGACTCTTTAACAATTATGGATTTTAGTTATTAATTAAAATTATATAATTATTATTAACAATAAATATTATCACAATAAAACATGTAACACGTACTCAAACGCGATCAAATAATAAAATTTATAATAATAAAATAAGATTGTTTTACATTATATATTAATGTAAATATGAGTAAATTAACAATTGTACCCATTTCATTTGTAATAACCTCTTCCGATTTAGCTTTTCTGATAACATATAATAACAGAGCATGCAGCTAAATTATTCACGAATAAAATTAAAGACAAAAAGAAAATAATTAATAATCTTTAGACACCACCGCTATCACAAAATAGATTAACATAAATTTATTCTGACTATTCAATATTCCGATTTCTTACATAGTATATCAGTACTTGCCTTATCCGCATCAGTAATATCTTTATCATCCCAACCCCATAGATCCTTTCCATCACCAGTTCTCTTCGCTCTCTCTTTGACTACTTCATCTGACACCGTCTTCATATCGTATGCTAAGCCAAATTTGGCACAGAAATTGAGGAACCATGTGGTTGGATTCAATATGTTGTTACCGAGTTCAGCCGCTTTGTAATCCCAAGGGAAGACGTGGTGATAATTGTGGAAACCTTCCCCAATTGTTAATAAAGACACGTATATGTTTTGAGCTGGTAAAATACTTTTTTCGTAGGGTCTGTACCCCCAGATGTGAGCGGCGCTGTTGACAAGGAAAGTTACATTCAAATTGAGCGAGTGTTGAATGTTTCTCCCCAGAGATACATAGGTATAGCAATAGGAAGGAAGAAACAGAAGGTGCCAAAAACTAGTACTGCATATCTGAAACAAAGAAACATAGGGTTATTTTGAGCTGGGTAGCCAGTCTACGTATCTTATCTAAGTACGATTATGTCGCAGTAATAACGCTGATGTGATCCGGCAGCTAGAAATAAGATGGCCTATTTCTAGGTAGTTTAGGATTCCGGGTAAAGTGCTTCCTTCCTTCCGCTTAACAACTTGTCTGTCACGAAGACTCGCCAACGCCGTGCGTCAGGACTACGTGAGAGGTAATAAAAGTAAGTTATTTATTAATTATTAACTCCGAAGTTCACAACGTTTTACATGAAACATTGGTCAGGAAGCTTAACCACCATGAAATTAGAGATACTTCTTTGAGTCTTCTCATCTCATACTTAAGTAACAGGATTCAGAAGGTCGACATTAACGGTAAAAGATCTCCGGGATCAGTGGTAAAAATGGGAGTTCCGCACGGTTCAATACTTGGTCCATTATTGTTTTTGGTTTATATTAATGACTTACCTTATTCTGTAAAAAACAGTCATGAGATAGTATTGTTTGCTGATGATACTTCACTTTTATTCAAAGTGAAACGACGACACCCAAACTATGACGATGTGAATAATGCGGTCTCACAGATTGTTCACTGGTTTAGTGTAAATAACTTGCTATTAAATGAGGGAAAAACCAAATGTGTAAGATTTGTATTGCCTAATGTTAAGCAGGTAATAACTAGTGTACAAATTAAAGATAAGAATGTTTATCCTGTGGACACCACTGTTTCTAGGCATCACGTTGGATGCCAAGCTTCAGTGGGGCCCACGTATAGCTAAATTGTCGAATAGACTTAGCTATGCGGCTTATGCAGTAATGAAGATCCGTCAATTAACTGACGTTGATACAGCTAGATTAGTTTATTTCAGTTACTTTCATAGTGTAATGTCGTACGGCATTTTACTGTGGGGAAATGCTGCCGACATTCAAACTATCTTTGTGCTGCAGAAGAGGGCTATTCAAGCAAAATATAACCTAAAGGCTGGTGACTCTCTCAAAGAGAGATTTAAGGATATAAGTATACTGACAGTTGCATCACAATACATTTATGAAAATCTCATGTATGTTCATAAAAATATTGATATGTTTTCAAAAAACAGTGATATTCACAATTTAAATACTAGAAGTATGAACAAATTATTAGTATCTTATACTAGGCTTCATAAAATAAATAATTCTTTTAAGGGTCTGTGTGTACGATTTTACAACAAAGTACCAATTGATATTCAGAAATTAGATCTTGATAAATTTAAAATCCATATCAAAGAAAAGCTTTATAAAAAGCTTATTATAAAGTGTCAGATTACACAGAAGACAAAACAGCTTGGCTCTGAACTGAAATGCTCCAAGTACTTCAAAAGCTATTTCTAATTGTATATATTTAATTTATAGTACCGTATAATTTACATTCAAATTATTATTTTGTATTTTATGACCTGGTAACGACATATCTTTTTTTTTTTGTAAATGTCGTTGCTTCTGTGCGCTGTGGTTTCTTGCACCCGTTCTTTGCCACAGTTAATTAATGACGTCCTGAATTGGTGGTAGGTTAAAAATTTGGACGATTCAAAGTACTTATTAATTGAGTTTATTGAATAAATATATTTTAAGTTTGAGTTTTGAGTTTGAACGACAAACAACAATTTGAAGAACCTGATTCCAGTAATTCGCTGCGTTCTAGAACATGTTTTCTGATTTAAAATGCACGTCAATACAATGATGGCATAATTTTATGAGAGATACAATTAAACTTGTTGTATCTAGTTTCACAATTGATAACTATTTTGCTAAAGTTTACCATTGTTATCCTTCACATAAAACATAAAATTAATTAATTAACATAATAATATAAGGGTCCGAGAATATTATAGCTAAAAATATTATTGCGGTCAAGTTAATTGTATTAAAATAGACAAAAGGTCATTTGCTAAGAACGTTAAAAAAGGTACAGGCTGTATATTGTCCCACTACAAGGCAAAGGCCTCCATCATTAAAATCAAGTCATTGCTACAATTATTCATGGATATTGTCCTAATTACCAGGCTAGCAAAACCAATGTGTTTTGGTGATCACAAACCCGGGCTATGCTTCGAGTTTTGGTGATCAGTTCAGATCACTGATCACAAACCCGGGCTATTCTATAGAGTTTTGGTGATCAGTTCAGATCACTGATCACAAAGCCGGGCTATGCGTCCAAAAATCCGAAAATAAATTGCCCTGACCTGGGAATTGAACCCTTGGGACTTCATGATGTGAAGGTTATCTATTATATACATAAAAATGAATTGCTGTTCGTTTGTCTCGCAAAAACTCGAGAATGACCGAATCGATTTGGCTAATGATCTTGAAATAAGTATTTGTGAAAGTTCAGGGTAGATTTAAACGTTTAGAAAAAAAATTAAAAATCCTAAAAAAAACTATAAACAAAAAGACGTCGTGCAATATACTCGTAGGTATTAAATATGAATTGGTTGCTATAAACTTTTTACAGTTTTCATACTTCTTCATCATTTATCTTTACATTTATCTTTTTCCTGTCAGTTGAGTTGTTATTGTGATTTGGACAGGACAACGTCTGCCGGGTCTATTATTAAAATTAATAAGTGTGAGTGTTAAAAGTGTACAAGAAAAAAACAAATGAATGTGAACAAAAAATCCACTTACTTCTTTTGGAAGCTCAACACGGGGTTGTTGTACAAATCGGAGGCGTCCAAAAGCTTTCCGTACTTCTTGACCGAGCTATTCTTCCTGGTCAACAGCCACCCTACGTGGGAATAGAAGAAGCCTCTAGACGCATTGTATGGATCCGCATCGGTGTCGCAGAACTTGTGGTGGAGCCTGTGGTCTCTCGCCCAATTGATAATGGAGTTTTGGAAGGCCATAGAGTTGAAGATCATCAGTAAAATTTGCAACGGCATCTTCGCTTTGTAACTTCTATGTGACCAGAGCCTGTGAGCTCCGGCGGTGACTCCTAATTCGGCTATAAAGAAAACGGTGACGGCTGTAAAAGAAAATGTCAGATTACACAACATGATCATACAATTTGTATTTAAGCGGTCATCTTTCAAAACCTTCTAATGGCATGTTTAAATTTTTAAACAAAACCGCATAAAGCATCGTTCGCGACGACAACAATAGCGAAAGTTACGTGTCGTAATAAAGCTCCGCTATTGGCCAACTCTAGTTTTAGTGGAATTTGATAGTGACAGACTGGTGTTTTAGTGGGTTTTGATAAAAAATGTCACTTTTCCTAATGGTTTTATACGTGTTTTAGTGGGATTTGTTACGGAATCATTAGTGGATCATGGAAAGGAATTTATTTTATTTTGTTTTGCTGGTAATAGTTAAATTTTAACTAATATTTGTTTTAGGGGGCTTTGATGGTAGACCCCTCATTTGTGAGTTTTAGCCGTGTGGTACAGCGACTCACTCATAGAATAGGTTCTACCAACCCCTCTCTTTCCTTGGGTGAAAGGTGATTAACGGACTAAAGATACGTATAGGTATATATTCAACAATATTGAGCGGTGATGGGCTCACCACCTACCTATCACGCTGAGCACGTGTGCAGATGTAATTTGGTAAAACGTGGACTATGGTTCTCCGGCTAACGCTTAGGGGATAATAGTCGTTTATTTTTGCTTTTATAACGCTCAAATGAACTCGAAGATAACGCAACATTGAAAATATGAAACGCAGCCGCCTGTATTGCGGAGGGCGTGGATTCGATTCTCATCTGAGGTAGTCTTTTTTTTCACTGTTTCATTATCTTCGATATATTAACAGTAAGCTTAAATACTCGTATCTAAAAAATAAAGGTAAAACTTTTGAATGGAGTCGCCTGAATCGGGTGTGCGGTGAGGGTGGTGAAGGTAAGGGGAGGGGGGAGGAGTATCTCCCCACTTACCCTCCCCCCCCCCCCCTGCCGCAAACAAGTAGTTTTTAAGTTATGTTAATTTTTGTATTTTAAGGTTATGTATTATGGTAAAACTTTTGAATCGAGTCGGAGAGAGGAGTACCCCCACTTTCCCCTCCTGCCGCAGACAAGAATTTTTAAGTTATGTTAATTTTTAAAAAATATGGAAATGTACAAAAACGTCGTTTCTGGGGCTTCGCTGCGCGCCGGCCGCTCTCGCGGCACGCTCGCGGTTTTTGGTCAACATACTAACCTAACCTCAGACTTTTTTCATGGCGGGGGCTGCCTCCCCCCCGTCCCCCCACTTCGGTTCTGTTAATATGGTACTGTATAACTTAAAAACCTGTAATTTTTCGTGATTAAGTATAGCCGATTTTTACAAAACTTTCAAGTGGTTTTTTTAATATTTTAACGCAACAGCGGCAGCTAAAATTTTAATAAACCTTTATTTAAGAACCCCTTAGACCCCCCCCCCCCCCCCCTCTAGTGTTAGTTTCTTCCAATTCAGGCAACTCGATTAAAAAGCCAACCCAAAATAAGCTCTAATTTCTAAAAATTTAACGTGTTATGCGATTTGGAAGTAACATAACTTCTATTTTATTAACGAATATAACATTTCACGTGGTGTCCACGCCCGACCAAATAATATATTGTAGTTACTGAAAGTGCAAAGTTTCATACATGAAAAACCCTTAACTGTATAATATTAATAAATCAAAAATGTTTTTCAAATCAAAAAAACTTCATTAAATTAAATAAATTACTTTTTACGCTCTCCTTAGTTATCTAGCTTATGGTACATAATCTTTTGATACAGCTTCTTTTGAAACTTGTTTAAATATTTAACTAGATTACGGATAAACATATATGAATATAGAAAACACCCAGACCCAAAATCAATTTAGAAAAACAGTTTTTTCTAAACTGACCCGACCGGCAATTGAACCTGGGATCTATAGAGTCGGCGCGACTCCAGAACAAGCGTGCTAACCACTTGTCGTCGAAAATATTCAATGTATATTATTTTATTACCTACGGTAAAAAAATGAATCATTTTGCTAAATACAACTTTCGTTCTCCTTTTCATTTCCCAACTTTAGAAAATAAATTCATGGTTCAAAAAAACTTTTAAGTAACCATAAAAAGCAATTTAAAGTATAAAGTAATTGATATGTATGTACACTCACCAATTTAAAAAAAATACTGGTTACACTGGTAACAATTAGTCAGTTTAGCACAAAAACTGACTAAGCAATTCTTGTAAAGTTTTATTAACATCGCTAAGACTAAGACAAGTGGGTGCGTAAATTGCAAATAAAAATTTATAAAAATTTTAAATTTTAAAAAATTGGATAAGTGACTTACCAACCAGAATGGTTCCCCATTTAGCAGTTGTGAAACCCAAATATATTCCGTATGGAGAAACGAGATGCCAATAAAGGAAATATATTATGTTGATATACAAAATCTTATGTCTGATGTTTGATAGTTTCGGCGGTGGTGTCATTATCTTTGACTCGTGCATTTCCATTTCCATGTTTTCATTGATATCGGCCGTGTTTGGAGCCATCTCTGTAATTATTTCAAAATTTCCCTTGACTTTTAGGTGTACAACCACAATTTTAGATTTTGATACAGCTAACACGTCGCGACTATAACGGAGTAATCAACTCACTTCCTAAAACGACGATCTATATTATTTTTTTACTACCGCCATTAAAAATCAAGAGTGAAATATAAAAATATTGCACAAAAACTATAGTTTTGTTATGTTTACCTATAACGAATTGGAAACAGTCACAAACTAATAATTTATTAAAAACAAAACTTCCATTAAAAAAGGTAAGCCGCCCTCTCTCGAGTCTTCCAAAGGGATGTTCAGTCTTCACATTAATTGAGATAATATCGTAAGGCAACTCGCTCAATCCACCACAGAAGACACAATGATCAAGTAAGGTTTAGTTTGATACTGAAACAGAGACGCCACTAAGCTTAACTATATATTATATTTTTAAAGTATAACCATTCGCGGCAAGATTAAGTGCCTTCGCACACGGCGGCGTATTGTAATCGTATCGTAAGCGTATCGTAATACGCGCCCGTAGGACGAGAGCAATACGAGCCCGTACATGTTCATACAAGTCCGCACACGAAGCGTTGCTGCAGCGAATCGTAGGAGACACCGCTTTGTGTGCGGACCATTGACCTAGTATAGACAAGAACGTTCATACAAACCATTTGTTCAAATTTTAGAATCGTCTTATCAACAGACAGACATCGCAGAGTCGCAGCGCCAGTCGGTCAAAGACAACGTAGTGTGTATCAAGATGGCGTCCCATATAGATTGTCAATAACAATAATTGAAAAAATATCTTTTCTATTCTAATAATACGATATAACTACAAAATAATGACTTGAATATCAATTAATTCCACTTACCTACTTGACAACTGAATTGTAGTAAACGTCTATGTGTACACTTTGAAAATAAATAAAGAATAATTTTCGCCGCTCCGCACGCGCGAATGGCAAAGCCACACTAAAGCAAGGTGCCGAGTCGACTCCGCAGATGAGTGGAACATAGTGCGTGTTCGTAAGGGCCTATGCTCGTATTGCTCTCGCCCTACGCGCGTATATGCACGATACGCTTACGATATGATTACGATACGACGCCGTGTGCGAAGGCACTAAGTGTTCATGACACTGGGTTCAAAAAGATAATAACGTAAGTACTAATGTGTTCACAATCGAAGGCGCGAAATAGCTGTTGACCTCGTATGTGACTGCGTGAAGCAAGGGTGATAAGGTAGTGTTAAAATTAATAGACCTTTTCATTTACCTTATAAGTGGCAGGTCGGACCCTCGTTGAGAACCTACCTTCTGCAATTAGTCACCTGTTAGCGGAAGAACCTGAAAACTAGCTAGCAGCAAAGTCCAAAGTCAAAAATTCATACATACGTCATACTCGTTACTCCGAACTCCCTACGTTATTCCGAAAGCCGTTTTAAAGATTTTCATTTCAACGAAAACTATTAACCCGATTAGGTACTCAATTGAACGGTGACTTATTTTCACGAAATGTTAATTTCCCGATGTAACGATTCACTGAAAAACCTATTACCGAAATTAATTTCAGCGACCTTACCAGGGGGGTGACACTCCGTAATTCGATCGACTTATTCACCTACACGCTCGTTTTCCCCGGGTGGTCATTTCACAGCAACACGCGGCCGGGTTACGTCAAGCTTGCCAAGCAGGATTTTGTGAATGCAGCGGCTCGCGCTCGTACCGCCTTTAGATATAAGATTTACTTTCGATTGTCCCGGCCGTTGAAAAACTTAGGTATGAGTACAGGAGCAGAGTTATTTTGGACCGTATTCGCGTGATCCGTAGGTTGATATTGTATTGAAATTGTGTCGATAGTGTCGTTTCTGCTAGTAATATTATTCTGTGACCATACGTCATATGGCCAAATATTATTTAACCGATGTAACATTTCACCGAATTTAAAGTGTATGAAGATTAATATCTCCGCTATTTTAATGTCTATCGTTCTTAAAGTAAATTAATTAAAATGGGAGAAATCAAATGCTGACCCCAAAGAGATTTAAATAGTAATAGAGCGGCTATTGGACACTATTTCATACAAAAACTTTGAGCTGGTGCTCATGTTACGCCATCTAACGTTGAAAAGCAAAACTTTATATCAAGAATAATAAAAAGTATACTATGAACAATTAGAATAAGTTTCACCTACCCCACGGTAGGTGTCGCCCTGCAGTAGAGATGTTCCGTTAAAAATTCGACGTACCTATAGATAAGTTTGATGAAGATTAACCAAAATCGGTATAATATACAACATTGGAACAAGCAAGCGACAATTAGGGAAGGAAATGAAAATTCGGGTGTTTCAAATGATTATTTACTAAGTAATAAAGTGTAAAGTTATTAAAAATTCAACATACTTAATTATAAACAAAGAATGAATGAATGAAATAACATAAGCACCTAGCTAGTACCTACGAACAGCATACTGACCACACTCATTTTTGAAGTAAACCCACCCCCGCGATCACTCATCATAAGTAAGGATTATTATACACTCCCGTATACCAAAATCAAGTCTACTTCAAAGCAAATGTAACATGGTTGTGTGATTGGATTAATGAATTAATTCATAGAAATGATAAGGTAAAATGGCTGACTTTAACAGATTAACACGAGTTGATCCATATAGTGATTCATTTTAAAATACCTAAGTATACATAAATATTATAGACCACATTGCGTGTTAATGACTACTCGCAATCGCAAGTACAATCACGAGCAAAAATATGTACACAATTGTAACTCTTAAAACAATAGAATAAGGCTGGTTTCACAGTCACGCGTTTGACCAGCGCCGGCCACACGCGCGCGCTACACTACATAGTAGTTGCGTGCTTGAACTGCGTGATGACTATGAAACGCAACTACGAGTACAATCTAGTGTAATTGTAAGCGCGCGCGTGTGGCCGGCGCTGGTCAAACGCGTGACTGTGAAACCAGCCTCAGAGTCAAAGTGTATACATAATATACATATTGGTGCCCGTGACCGTACCTATCAAATTATTTTTGTCAATCTTAATCTGTTACTTTATATTTCATTCCATAGATTTATTTGATGCATTAGCATTAAACACCAATGTCATAACGGATGTGTGTATATGTTTAATTTTGATATCCTATTTTCTTATGTATCCATTCAATTTTTTTTTAAGTTTAACCTTCTATCAACAATACCAACTAGATAACGCGTCACGTACCAAATCAAAGCTAAATTCTGTCCACTTGAATAATACTTATACAGCTACATTTCTCTACTAACGTACTGAGACAAAAGTTATAAAACAGTTTTAAGTTCAACCTTATACAACCATGGCATCCAGTAATAAAATCACAAATCTTCTAAGTATTATCATATCCGTTATACTGATCCGTAACACAAATGTTGGCGCGTCTATTGGTCAACGTTGGCCAACCATTTGTAGCGTGTGGGTTAAAATCGGTAACTGTGTTTAAAATTTTATATTATTTGTTAGTTTATAGCTATTTTTTTATATTTTTTATTAACATTTACATAAGTAGGTTCTTATCACGTACTTACTTAATGAGTAACTATAAACTATAACAAATTAACTTAAAAACTAAAAACCTATAAATATCTTATAAATAAAAAATATCTCTAACAGAACCGCTGCCGCGCGGCAAGTTCCCCAAATGGCTGGTAGCGTTGCCCTTCTGAATGGCGTGTTTAAAGCTTAAAATATATTTTATTCTACATGTAGGTACTTACCGAAACTAAGACACTCCGGCTATTAAATTGCTTTTTCGGGCATTATTTATGCAACTTTTTAATAACCGGCATTGTGAACGTGTTTACATTGGCCGTGTTTCAAGCAAACTAAACAAAATAAGAGCTCACTTTTTAAGTGCGCTGTTATTTAACGAGCCGCGCCGCGCGCCGACCTGACATCTAGTTGGTATTGTTGATCGAAGAGTTTAAAATAAGTAGTAATATTCTAATTAAACGATCATCGCACGATACTGTTACACTGCATAACATTGCGTTAAGGACGGAATGATCATTGAGTCAGAATATTACTACTTATATAAAACTTAAACTTACGATATAAAAATATTATCTACTTATAACATTATTCAATTAGTAAAATGACATCACTTGAACACCACTAAATCATCTACTTCCGCTTCGACAAGTGTGGTGACATCCTAAAAGTAGATACTTTAGCTTTTCACCACTAGAGGTCAGCATAGGGCATCGGTAAATGTTCCAGAATAATTTATTAGAAATTATGATTATAGTCTGATTATTGGGTAAATATACAAAATATTTACGAAAATAAGCTGTAATCACATTCAGCCTTTTTTCCATATCGAGATTTGCAGTATCGCAATACGCAATTTGGTATATTTTCTATTGTTTACGTCAAATTTGTTGAAGCACAAACACGACTGCACTGGAGGGCGCATTACATCATACTAAGCGATTTGTTACCACTTGGTAATAAGTTGTGGATTAAAGTTTTGATCGCTATGTCCCGTCTATTAGTAATAGTTTAATGTCTTTGGCTGACCCTGAAGGAAAATCAATGTATCTCGGTATTTTAGAATTATTCGGTATTCTAAGCTTTAAGTGAAAAAACATGTGGGGTGCTTAGCCTACCGTGAGAATCAATAATAAGGCTCGGACTACATGCATCCGGAATCACACGGACCCGAAAAAACACGGCCCCGGATTCATTTCGTAGCTCAAACAAATATATGAATTTTTACTGCATCGACTACATGTGATCAGGGGCCTTCCGATCCCGATTTTCACCCGGAAGCAACCGAAACATGCTCCGGACGTCTCCGAGTAGCCGGTCCGTTATTTTTCGGCACGGGGGGCGGGGCCTATCAATATCGTATGAAGTTGTATGGAGCTGACCACACGAGAACTCGAGAAACGTCCGTTCCGGTCCGGTCCGGAGGAATCACGCGCCAGTCGATGACAGACGCTCGAAAGTCGGTCGCGTCGCGTGCGCAAGCAAAACTGCAAAATAGTAGTTGATTCCGAGCGCCTCATTATGGTGATAGTAGTAGTAGCACAGAATAAATAATAATACCCTACTACTAGTACACTACTACTACCACTAGTAGTAGTAGTGTTCGTAGAATTTATCAGAAAAGAACCTTATTTTTGTATAAGACTTGTAGAATTCATATTCCGTTATGCGGTCTATGTGAAAAGGATTAACCCAATATCTTTTCACTTTCTTCTGTTTCCATTTTTATTCCAATTACATTTCGACTGCGATTTTTGCGTAAAATGGCCATTTTTGGTGTTGCGAATCTCGGAAACCAAAATACATTAACAATTTTGACTTATTGAATAATGTAGAATAGCTTTTGGAATAATGCGTAGCGGCCTCGCTTTTTGTAAATTTTGCTTAACGTATACTGCCCGGAGGTGCTTCTATATTTGCAACTTTAAAAATGGATCTTATCCATCCAGACAACATAGTCCTGGTGGCAGTCTTAACTATTCCTGTTACTGAAATAAACAGGATCTTCTCCTTTGAGAAGCCTGTATTAATAATTGTATAAGACGCACCGGACAAATACTAGGGTCCGGGTGATTTTACAAATGCCAACCAGACTGTTGATTGTAGCTGAGTCTGTTTTAGACCCATGTTCCGGCCATAATATTATTTCCTTATCTTTTTGTAATAATTTGTCCTTTTTAATTAAAATGTTTACTAGAAAAAAACACACGCACACACACTTCACAGTGACGTAATACCGCTGGCTTGCAGCACTACTAGAAAATATCATAAAATTTAACCGCCTGTGTGGTCTAGTGGCTAAGCTACCTGTTTCAGACCTAGAGGTCCCGGGTTCGATTCCCAGCGGGGGGTACATCTTTGTGTGCTCGGTTTGGTTGGTGGTAGGGCTGTTAAGTCCGCCTGGCTAGCTACCACCATCTTATCTAAGTCTGTCGCCATAACAACGATGTTTATAGCATTGTTGTGTTTCGGCAGTTTGAGATAAGATATCCAGTTCCTCAGTGAGGATTCCAGGTGAAGCGCGCTTCCACCTTCGGCCTTATCGTCACTTACCATAAGCTGAGATGAAGACCAAGCGCTTACCCGATAAAAAAATAATAATTCATGAGTCTTTTGGGGTTTCCGAGAGGTAGCTTAGCGGTTAGAGCAGTGGACCGGCAATCCAAAGGTCACAGGTTCGAATCCCGTTCGAGCTTTCCAGAGACTGGTTGTTTTTTTTCTAGTAAACATTTTATTCTACAACTATATAGCATTGTGAATGCAAAATTTCAATAATAAAGATTTTTAATTAAACCCAAAATTGCAGAGAAAGATTTTCATAAAATGCGGGAAGGCACTTTTTTGAGCTCCTAGATTGAACTAAGTAATGTTCTAAACAAATGAAATAAAAAAAATAGAATGTTATCACTTATATAGTCTTAAAGTGCGTAGCGGCCTCGGAATTTTTAGATATCATTGATTTTATATAGAAAAAAAATCTTATTCGAAACCAAAAAACTTCGAAAATTGCTTTAAGGTAACCGTGAATTTCTTCTATCTACGATAATATTATTGATCAAAATTTATACCAGAATAATCGTTACTTACTTCATAATGAATAAATATTTTATAATTAATTAATTATCCTATTTCGATAAAAACGAGAAATACAACTGTAAAATTACTTCAAAATGCGACGCGCCGGCCGTCCGAACTCAGTTTATCCTCGCAAAAGGACATTTGTAATATTAAGCATGAATTTATTATCCTATTTCGATAATAACGATAAATACAACTGCTAAATTACAACAAAATGAGAAAATGGGCATTTTACGCAAAAATCACAGTCGAGATGTAAGTAATAGGCCTCTTAACGGCTACAGCTAAGCATACAATTTCAACTAAAGTTAAACTTTCCATTGTCGACTGGACGACTATCCAGCGCAAGTGCTAGAGACCGACTGAGTAAATTTCTCTCCGGATTCAAAACGGAGCGCGTGTAGTCGATTACTTGCCGAATTTAGTTTTTTCCCGGGCCGGACTGATTTCGTATGCATGTAGTCCGAGCCTAAACGTATTTAGGTAGGAAAGCTTGCTATTTATTGTACTCGTACACTTATGGACCGGAGGCTAAGTCTTTACACGTTAGATCACAAAAATGCAAGGCGCGACGGAGCAACACAATAAGCTGATAGCTAAGCCCGATATATAAAGCTAGCGAGGTATGTATAGCCGCGGTGTAGTAGCGAGCGGTACGGAATTGTTTTCTGTGGGTACGGCGCGAGGCGGCGGCGGCGGCGTGGGCAGCGTGCGTTCGGCGCGGAGACGTCTGGGTGACTGGCGCGGCAGCTCTCGCCGATCTGTCTCGCAGCCGCTGGATGCGTTCCGTCGCCGGGCGACGGGGGCGCGCAGCGTACAGAGCTGCACTCAGGCTCGTCTGCAGGGGCCGGACTGTGGGCGTCAGGTCGTGACACCACAGGACCCCCCTGGGAGAATCATGCTCCTGAGGAAAAGAAACACGGAAATTTTACGATGCGTCCGGACTTAGTAGTCCTGACTTGGTGTGAATCAGAGGCAGGCACTACTTCCTTAGCAGTTGTTGCTGCCTCTTCATTGACTTGATATGCTGGTTTGACTCGATCGATGGAAACGGTCACTGGTCCTCTTAACATTTCAACAGTGACTGTCTTATCCGTCTTGCTAATAACCCGAAGAGGGCCTGTATAAGGGGCTTCCAACGCACTTCGAAGTGCGTCTTTGCGTAAAAATACAAACTTAGAAGTTTCTAGGTCTTTGTGTATAAAAACTGACTTATTTCCATGTCTAGACGCAGGTACTGGCTTTAGATTAGAAAAATGGTTTCTGAGCTCTGTGACGAAATTGTTTGTCTTCACAGTTTGAGGAGTAAAAGTGTGCAAGAACTCACCCGGGATCCGCAATGGCTCACCGTACACGATTTCTGCTGCTGAGCCTTGCAAATCGTTTTTCCATGCAGTGCGTAGTCCCAGCAGCACAGTAGGTAGTGTCTCGGTCCATTGTTTGTCACCATGCGCCATTAATGCTGCTTTTAGTGTTCGGTGTAGTCTCTCCACCATCCCGTTTGCTGCTGGATGGTAGGCAGTGGTGCGGCGTAGTTCTGTCCCGCAAAACTTGGCAAGCTCCTTAAATAGGCTGGACTCAAACTGGCGGCCCTGGTCCGTAGTGATAACCTGGGGACAGCCAAACCTTGTAATCCAAGACTCATAAAAAACACGTGCGACAGTTTCAGCAGTAATGTTGTAGAGAGGTATGACTTCTGGCCACCTCGAGAACCTGTCGATGGCGGTCAGGCAATATTTATAGTCGTCTGAAGAAGATAATGGTCCAATAAGGTCTATGTTGACGTGTCGAAATCGGTCCTCTGGTAATTTAAAACTCCCCAAGGAAGCGGAAGTATGACGGTGAACTTTACTACGTTGACATCCATCACACGTTCTTTCCCATTCGCGAACATCCTTACGAATGGAGGGCCAGACGAACCTGTCAGTCATCAGCTTTATAGAAGATTTAGCACCAGAGTGACAAACCATGTACGCTGTTGGAGAATTCTTTCCGTAGCTTCTCGGTTACAAACGGTCTCGCTTTTTGGTTTGCCACGTCACAGTATAGTATAATAAGATGCCAGTACCTGGTATATGGATTTGTTGCAGCTTGAGTGAGGATCCAGAAGATAGAAGATCCGCCAGTTCTTTGTCTTGCTCTTGCTGTTGAGCTAGTTCCTTAAAGTCGGGCAGCTTTGAAATCGTTTCTATTCTAGAAAGAGTATCGGCAGTCACGTTTTTCAAACCTGATATGTGCCGTATGTCAGTAGAAAATTGAGAAATGAGGTCAAGATGATTGAATTGGCGAGGAGTGCACGCACGATCTTTCTTTTGAAATGCGTACGTCAGGGGCTTGTGATCTGTATAGATAATAAAATGTCTACCTTCTATCATGTGGCGAAAGTGTTTAACACTTTCGTAGATTGCCAGCAATTCTCTGTCGTACGCACTGTATTGAGTTTGTGCTTTATTCATTTTCTTTGAAAAGAAGGAGAGGGGCTGCCAATCATTGTCGATTCGCTGTTGCAGAACGGCTCCGACTGCGTTGTTTGAGGCGTCACACACCAACGCCAACGGTACATTATGTACTGGATGAGCAAGTAATGTCATACTTGAGAGTCTTGACTTACATCTTTCGAACGTTTCCAGAAGTTCAGGTGTCCAGGATAAGATTGTTGACGGCTTAACAGCTGGACCTGTTAACAATTGATGAAGAGGGGCTTGATCCTCTGAAGCATTAGGTAGAAACCGCCTATAAAAGTTTATCATTCCTAAGAACCGACGCAGGCCTTTAACAGTCTTAGGTGGTGGATACTCCTGGATGACATGCACCTTATCGCCTAGTGGGAAAGTGCCTTCTGTTGTAATTTTATAGCCCAGATAAGTTACCTCATTTACTCCGAAATGGCACTTGGATTCGTTTAGCAAAATTCCGTACTGGCTCAGTCTCTCGAACAGCTGCTTTAGGTGCTCCAGGTGGCTGCTGCGATCTACGGAGTAGACGAGAACATCATCAATGTAGGAATGACAGAAATCCAGGCCTTTAAGCACCTCATCGAGAAAACGTTGGAAAGATTGAGCCGCGTTTCGAAGGCCAAACGACATATACGGAAATTCGAAGACTCCGAAAGGTGTCGTTATCGCTGTTTTTGAAATATCCTCCTCAGAAACTGGGATCTGATGATACGCTCTGACGAGGTCCAGCTTAGTGAAGACTGTACATCCTGCGAGCTGATGTGCATAGTCCTCAATGTGCCTAATGGGGTACCTGTCTGGAATTGTTCGGGCGTTGAGAGCGCGATAGTCACCGCATGGCCGCCAGTTGTCGTCGCCTTTTGGTGTCAGGTGTAGTGCCGAAGACCATGGTAAATCAGATCGACGAACAGTACCATCAAGCAGCATTTCTTCAAACATTTTCTTTGCATTTTTATGACGATCTGGAGCTAATCGGCGTGGTCTACTAAAAACAGGTGGGCCTGGTGTTGTCCGAATATAATGCACCGTATTGTGTTTTATCTCGCGGTGTATGCCGGAAGGCTTAGTCAAAACCGGGTACTCTGATAATAATTTATGGTACTCACTAGTTCCGGAAATAGCTTTCACGCTGGGTAGCAAGCATGTTGTGAGCGAAGCAGGTGAATGCAGGGAAGTTACCCTGTCCAAGAGGCGCCCGTTTCTGCAATCAACTAAAAGACCATAAAATGCCATAAAATCAGCGCCGATTATCGATTTGTCCACAGCAGCCACCAAGAAGTTCCACGCAAAATCGCGTCTTAGCCCAAGGTCAAGATGTAGCTTTAAAGATCCGTACGTGTGTATAGGACTACCGTTGGCAGCAGTGAGGGTAAAGTTAATCGGGTTCCTGCGTTCACGAAGAAAACGACTTGGCAATACGCAGACATCCGAGCCGGTATCTATTAAAAATTGTACCTTAGTTTTTTTGTCTGTGACAAACAAGCGGCTGGTGGAAGATTGACAGTCGTTCGCCGCTTCTACTGACTGCCCTTGTGGTTTCCCGAACTAAATTTACAAGGAGCATTGCACTTACGAGCTTGTTCGGCAAAATTGTCATGGTACCAGCACACGCCTGGGGTCTGGCTCGTAGTTGGGCGTCGGTTGCTACTGCTGCCACGAAATCTTCTTCGGCGGTTCGGAGTTGTACTGCGGCCACGTCGTAAATCAAGCTGTGCAATCTGTACAGAAATTTCGGATTGAATGCGTGAGGTAATAGACTTTTCAAAACTCTTTAACATGCCTTCGATCGACATCGCTGACGTGCTAGCCACGTGGTGATTCGGTACCGGCGTCACCTCGCAAATTCTATCTGCCAAATCCGCCACGTCGTCGAGATCGGCGGTTGACGGGCGTGACGCAATTATCGGTTGAAGGTGGGTAGGTAGGCGGTCCATCCACACGCTTCGCAAAAATTCATCGCTTACTGTTTCACCGCCTAATGCGCGAAGATGCCGTAAAAATTGAGACGGCTTACGGTCACCCAATTCTTCGTGAACCATTAATTGCCGCAACCGTTGTTGGTGAGAAACCGATAACCGCTTTAACAATTCTTGCTTTAATTTATCGTATTTCCCTTCGGTGGGAGGATTGCGAATTACGTCACGCACTTCACGGATAATTTTATTATCAAGTTGCTGCACCACCGTAAAATATTTAGTCGAATCTGCTTTAATTCCCGATGTTTTAAGCTGAGCTTCTACTTGAGCAAACCATAAGTCCGGTTCGTCATTCCAAAATGGCGCTAATTTAACCGCCACGCGGTTAACTACGGTTCCACTATCCACGGCGTCGCGAAAAGCCTCTTTCTCCATCCCACGTTTGAACAATTAGTTATTGTTCAAACGTGGGGTCACCAAATGTGGGGTGCTTAGCCTACGGTGAGAATTAATAATAAACGTATTTAGGTAGGAAAGCTTGCTATTTATTGTACTCGTACACTTATGGACCGGAGGCTGTCTTTACACGTTAGATCACAAAAATGCAAGGCGCGACGGAGCAACACAATAAGCTGATAGCTAAGCCCGATATATAAAGCTAGCGAGGTATGTATAGCGGCGGTGTAGTAGCGAGCGGTACGGAATTGTTTTCTGTGGGTACTGCGCGAGGCGGCGGCGGCGGCGTGGGCAGCGTGCGTTCGGCGCGGAGACGTCTGGGTGACTGGCGCGCGCGGCAGCTCTCGCCGATCTGTCTCGCAGCCGCTGGATGCGTTCCGTCGCCGGGCGACGGGGGCGCGCAGCGCACAGAGCTGCACTCAGGCTCGTCTGCAGAGGCCGGACTGTGGGCGTCAGGTCGTGACACCACAAACATTTTATATGTTGTTGACGGCCTACGTGGTCGAGTGGTTAGCGCGCCGGTTCTGGCGTCGTGCCATCTCTGAGGTCCCGGGTTCAATTCCCGGTCGGGTCAATTTAGAGAACTGTTTTTCTGAATTCATTTCGGGTCTGGGTGTTTTTCTATGTTTATGTGTATTAATCAGTTATCAAGTTTAACCATTTTAACGAGTTTAATTAAAGCTTATCTTGGGTTAGATAATTGGTGTGAGCATAAACAAATTCTATTGCTATTGATGTTAAACAATATAATGTTTTTTTAAATTAAATTGATATAATTTGGTTAAAATTACATTTTCTATCAAATTTAAATAGGTATATAAAAACGTAAAATTTAAACGGTATTAAATTTCTCCTATTTTAATTGATTTTCTATGTGAGAGGTAGACGCCTGTAGCCGAACTTTTGACCAAAAAAATACAGCCTGTATACTTACCCACTGTAGGACAAAGGCCTTTAAAAACCAGTCATCGTTACAATTAATAAGGTTATTATCAGCTTAACCGCCACGCTCGCCTAATAGATAGATAACCAAGCTGGGCTGTGAATCGAAAAATCCGAAACACACTTTGCCCAATCTAGGCATTGAACCCGGAATCCTCCTCCGGGACCTCCGGATATCGAGCCACTTCGGTGAAATGTTACATCGGTTGAATAATATTCGGCTATACACCGAGATTTTTCATTGGTTTTGGAGCCGAAAACGTTATAATACAAATAAAGTGTTGTACCTATTTAAGAAATAATAATCGATTTACGAGCAAAGATAAAAAAGTTGTAAAAGTGACTTTTTGTCGAAAACACATAGTAACGTTCTTGTTCACATAGTAAGATGGCGCGTTTGAAGGGCCTCGGTCGTTGACTTTTGTAAGATCGTCCGGTACTAAGGGTTCTCAAAATTATTTATTGATATTTTTTTAATGATTTTTTTTTTGCTGATATTTTTAGTTTTACAAGCTAAATAGCTTCTACTGATGTTAAACATGAACAGGGTTTCGGCTCCAAAACCAATACAAAATCTCGGTGTATATGTATGGTCGCTGAAATAAATTTCGGTAGTAAGTTTTTCGTTGAATCGTTACATCGGTAAATTAAAGTTGCGTAGAAATGAGGCATCGTTCAATTGAGTGATCGGTTAATAGTTTTCGTTAAAATGAAAATCGGTAAAACGGCTTTTGGAATGACGTAGGGAACCCACTCGTACATATACTCACATTTAATCCTTATAGGGTTTGTCTTTTATCCCTGAAAGGTTAAAGCAATTACCCTGGTTAAACTATACTACAGCCAAATTAGACAACAACAACATTTTTTTGTGTCAGTCAGCATAGGGCGGCGATGGGCTCACCACCTGTCACGTTGAGCACATGCGCAGTTGCTATTTGGTGAAAAGTGGACTATGGCAGAGGACTGCTTTTACGGTCCTTCATGAACTAGTCTCTGACTAACCCTTCGGGGATAATAGTCGTGATTATATGTATGTGAGTATATAAGGCGACTGCTAGAAACCGCAAGAAACTTCAAGGGCTGGTCAGGTCAAGTGTTTTAAACATGGCAAAAATTACAAAAAAGGATTTTGTTATTTTTCATTTTTAATTAAATAATTTGTTTTGTGAATTTCAATTGGATAGTCTTTGAGTATCTAATTTATTTTAAAGCAATAACATAAGAAAAATACAAAAAAAAACAATTAAAAATAACGATTATTTACAACGCGCGGGCAACGGCCGGCCGGCCGTTGACCCGTCAACGTAGGTACTAACGAGGACGGGTCAACAGACGGCCGGCCATTGACCCGTCAACGTAGGTATTGACTGACGCGTACGGGTCAACCCCTCGCCCGTAATTGTTTCCATTTTATTTTTCTTATGATATCGCTATTGAATATGATATGATATTTAAAAAAAACACGAATTCCTTTTTGTCGTTTTTATCATGTTTAAAACACTTGACCTTACCAGCCCTTGAAGTTTCTTGCGGTTACTGGCAGTCACCTTATATATTTCTTTGTGCAAATATCAAGTGTCACTCGGATTTTTACTATTTTATGAAAGAAAGACACCAACGATAGTTGTTTTTTTGTAAAACTATCTCTATAAGCAATTGATACTACGATATTTTTACAAAGAAATGTCAATAATTTGTGTACAAACATTCCTCATTTTATATATTACGGCTAGTGATGGGTCGAGGGCAAAAACCCAGTAAGGCAAAAACGGGCATACATTTTAATGCCATATTGGGCAAAAACTACGGACATTTATTAGGCGTTTATTCAATGCGCCCAAAATGGCCGGGCATACCCCCATCACTAATTACGGTCAAATGGCCGCAAACGGTGCAGTGCCACAGTGCACGTTTCACCAAATTAGTATTATTACACACATTTTTAAAACACAAGTTATAGTTATATAATACATATTTTTAAAACACAAGGGTAATTTAATACATGCACATCACAAACATTGCTTATTTCAACCCTCGCAACACACCCGCACCACAAACATGACATGACACATCCCATATAAGTACACGATTACACACACACAACACACGCACACTCACATTTTATCATCTGTGCACAAATCCTTTCTCTTCTTTTTTTTGATATTTTTGTGTCTTATTTATTTATTATTTCAATGAACCCATCGCCGCTCTATTATGTTGGATGTATGTGCAGTCTTTAGTCCGTTAGTCGCCTTTTACGACACCGAAGGGAAGAGAGGGGTAGGTAGTATTATTTTGATGAGCCCATCGACGCTCTATGCTGTTGGATGTATGTATGTACAGTCTTTAGTCCGTTAGTCGCCTTTTACGACACCCATGGGAAGAAAGGGGTTCGTAGTATTATTTTGATGAACTCATCGCAGCTCTATGCTGTTGGATGTATGTGCAGTCTTTAGTCCGTTAGTCGTCTTTTACGACACCCAGGGGAAGAGATGGGATGTTAGTATTAACTGACTCGCACTTGGCCGGTTTTAAGAAACTTCACAACCCGGAATCGAACACGTACATATTTTTAACCCCCAGTTTGAAAGATACGTCTAAACTCTAACGTGTATATCTGTGTATGTAGGTTTACCCTTGAGAACTACTCGTGACCCCTGGGTGGTGCTAAATGAGTGACACTGACTGAGTGGTAGAGTCACGCTGCGTTGCAGCACGCATTGGGGCGGCTCGCTCGGGATAATACCACCCTCTCACGAATATCCGGCGTGAAAAATGGCTAGCACTTGATGCTGTTGTGTTTCGTCCGGCCAGTGAGAGTTCCGCAATACATCGATAAAAAAGTATGGCATGAAAGTACTAATACAGCGTGTTTCTTGTAAGGTGTCAAGCCGATGTATGGTGATAGGGAACTAACATACCTATCCATTGGACCCCCATGTATGTTTTACAATTTTTTGTAGTTTTCGAGTTATAATTTTTTTTCGTTATTTTATGATTCAACGACGAGACGGCTCTAAAAAAATTTTTCTGATGTTTTTTTTTAAAGCAATGCCTATTGATTGCACTTTTATGAGTAAAAAAATCTCCTTTCTAACTTTAACCTGTAGTACTAATATTTTGATCCTAAATTTAAAAATTGGGTTATTCAGAACAGAATGGAATTTTCAACTTCGATAAAAAAAATTAAAAAATATTTTCCATAGCTTCTGACTAGTCTTAAAAACTACCCAATCAAATATGCTTTTATACTAATACAAAAAAAGATGTACTAAATGGGACTTTTTTTGCTGAAATCGGTCGTTGAACGCGGTAGATCGAAAATTGTGTAATTTTCATCTATGCTAATATTATAGAGAGGAAAGATTTGATTGTTTGTTTGTATTGAATAGGCTCCGAAACTACTATACCGATTTTAAAAAATCTTTCACCGTTGGGAAGCTACACTATCTCCGGGTGACATAGGCTACAATATATTTTTTATTAAATGAGAGATCCTTACTAAAACTCTAATAAATTCCTTACATCGTGTGTGCTACGAAAGCTATTGATGATAGAACAAAATAAATGTGACGTAGGCGTCGTCACTGGGGTACGCGAGGGGAGTCATTTTGAAAATTCGTCACGGGGTCCACGCGAACGTAGTCGTCGGTGGTCTGCTAGTATTTTATAATTTCTTAGTATCTTTGCATATTCTTGTCTATTAGGAGATTAATTATCCCTTTACGTTTAAGAAGAACTCAGTTGATGCTAATAACATACATTTCATACCTACTACTATCCTCAAAATTACCATTAATAATGAGAGAGCCAAAATAAAACTCAAAATGCAATAAAAATTTAATATGTTCAAAATGCACTGTAGGTTAAAGTTAGGAAGGAGATTTTTTACTCATAAAAGTGCAATCAATAGGCATTGTTTTAAAAAAAAACATCAAAGAAAAGTCGATCCAAAAAAAAGATATAATTTTTTTAGAGCCGTCTCGTGATTGAATCATAAACTAAACGAAAAAAAATTATAACTCGAAAACTACACAATCGTAGAACATACATGGGGGTCCAATGGATAGGTATGGTAGTTCCCTATCACCATACATCGGCTTGACACCTTACAAGAAACACGCTGTATATATATACCTGCCACACTTAGATTATTTTGTTTTAATCTAAGCTGTCACATTAATTATTCCCCTGTGTCGGGTTGAATGATAACATCATTTATAGTAGAGGATCCGAGTATACAACGACCTTCACCGAGCGGTTAATGGATGAAAAGTATTTTATATCAAATTTAATATGTTAAAAAATATATTGCCTGTGGGTTGGCTGAAAAAATTCAGTCCAGTATAAGATTAATTAAATATTTTAATTTTTTTTTTTAAATATTGCACTTGTTTCGATAATAGATAAATTAAATAGGTACCAATCGAAAGTATGAAGCCTCTAGAATATGCAAACGTTAAGTTGGCTTTTTTTTTCCTGTCATAACATTGGGTAGGCAGGTGTAAACAGGCAAGTCAATATTAGTAATTTGCAACCGTCTGGTTAAATAAATAAAATTTATGTTTATATAAAGATAAGCTCATTACAAACACACCCACACCAAACCAGTGCCATGTAAAAAAAAATTTTTTTTTTAATATTTAATTAATCATTAATGATACTGGACTGAAATTTTTCGGCCAACCCAGTCGCGATATATTATTTAACATATTAAATTTGATATAAAATACTTTTCATCCATTAACCTTCTCGGTGAAGGTCGTTCTATACTCGGATCTTAGACTATTACGTAGGCTGGTGATTGATCCCCTCAAACCAAAATAATTCTTTATTTCTTTTCAAAGTGTACACCTAGACGTTTACTACAATTCAGTCGTCAAGTAAGTGAAATTAATTGTTCTTCAAGTCATTATTATGTAGTTATATCGTATTATTAGAATAGAAAAGATATGTTTTCAATTATTGTTATTGACAATCTATTTGGGACGCCATCTTGATACACACTACGTTGTCTTTGACCGATCTGGCGCTACGGCGCTGCGATGTCTGTCTGTTGATTAAACGACATAAATGTTTAAGAGACATCTCGACTGTGGTTTTTGCGTAAAATGGCCAATTTTGGCGTTATGGATCTCAGAAACAGAAATACATTAACAATTATGTCTTATTGAATAGTGTAGAGTAGCTATTGGAATAGTGCGTAGCGGCCTCGCTTTTTATAAATTTTGTTTAACTTATTAATTAAACCCAAAAATGCAGAGAAAGATTTTCATAAAGTGCGCGAAGGCATTTTTTTGAGCTCATCAATTGAACTACTGTTCTAAACAAGTGAAATAAAAAATTTATAATGTTATCTCTTATATAGTCGAATAGTGCGTAGCGGCCTCGGAATTTTTAGATATCATTGATTTTATATAGAAAAAAAATCTTATTCTAAACAAAAAAACTTCGAAAATCGCTGTAAGTTAACTGTGAATACACTATCTACGATAATATTATTGAGCAAAATTTATACCAGAGTAATTGTTACTTCATGAGGAATAAAGATTTAATAATGAATTTATTATCCTATTACGATAACAACGATAAATACAACTGCAAAATTACTACAAAATGCGATGCGCCGGTCGTCCGAATTCAACTTATGCTCACAGAATGGAAATTTGTAATATTATGCACAAATTTATTATCCTATTTCGATAAAAACGATAAATACAACTGCAAAATTACTACAAAATGCGAAAATGGACATTTTACGCAAAAATCACATTCGAGATGTAATAGGCCTCTTAAGCGCTGCAGCGGCTGCAGCGAACTTAAGGTCCCTCATTCCCGAATTGGAACAAAATAATGGTTTGTATGAACGTACTCGTCTATACTTCTAGGTCAATGGGTAGCGCGCGGTCGTGGCGGGCGTCGCGAGCGGCGCGAGTTGGGGCCAGTTGCCCTTTGTCGCCGCCTGGCGGGGTGATCGACTGAATATTCGCGCCTGTATTTTTGCACACACGATTCTGAAGGTTCACTCTAATGAAAAAGTATGGGCCCAGCACTCTATAAATGAGTCGACTTTGGCACTTTTTCCCGCACTTTGGATGTCACCTGGCACTACTTTTCCCCCAATTAAAACGCCTGGCAATGTTATATTCGAATTAAATATATAATTAGCTATTATATCACATCAAACTCAGAGCTCTATAAATTGTATACCTTCAGTTGATTTTACAACCCCTTTGTTGCCCGCATCCACTCTCACACACACCGCTGAAAAGCTGCCAGGCGCTCGAATTAATTAATAATGATAGTATGGCATACTAACTATAGAGGGATTTGGTTGCTTTATAAATTGTATACCTATTTCTGTAGCTAGCTCTTAGTCCATAATGGACGCGTACCTTCAGATCATAGAATAGTCTCGTATGTTGACTATTAGTTACTTAGTTATTACTTCTAGGGTTTAGTAAATACTCGTAGTATTAGAGAAAACGAAATCAAAGAGATAAATTAAGTAATTGTGTAAATTAATTAAATTACGGATTGTTTACATGCTACATCTCTATACATATAATCACGGCTATTATCCCACTTTTATCCCCGAAGGGTTAGTCAGAGACTAAGCAAAGAGGACCGCAAAAGCAGTCCTCTGCCATAGTTCACTTTTCACCAAATAGCGACTGCTCAATGTGCTGTTGGTGAATGATGTGCAGTCTTTAGTCCGTTAGCCAGTCGCCTTTTACGAGACCCAAGGGAAGAGAGGGGGTGCTAGTATTGTACCCAAATATGTTTACAAAATAATTATATTCCTTTGACCTTCTTCTTTATCGTGTTGTTTATAAAAGGATAGAATAATATAAGATAGAATATAACCTAATAACACTCACTATTTTGTATTTTTTTATTAGTGACAGACAAAATAAAATAAACTGTTTTCTCATTCATGATTCTTTATTGTACACTTAGTATATTTAATACATTATTACTATTATTATATTACTAACACAAATGCCTAACATCTTTTTAAAATTCATACCACTTCCACATTTTGCTGGTGCTGGAGATGGTGGTCCTTGGCTGGAGATAATGGTCCTTGGCTGGTGCCAGGACGGTTCCAATCACCATACCCTTTCACTAAATCCCCATTTCTCTCCATGAAATCCGCCACCATTACAAATCGCATTAGACTGTTCTCATCGTTAGACTTAATATAAGATGAAATACAAAACTTCACACGATACACGCTTTTAGTCGTCGTTCCAGACGTTTTGAAATTGTTTGCACATGCACATCTAACAATAAATTCACTTGAATACCACTGGACTTTCACGAGATTTTCGTTTGAGAGGTTTTGTTTATGTAGTTGCTAGGATACCTACTTGATCAATGTATCATTGTACTTGACTCAGAACAATATTGCTTTAATGTTCTGAGCTCGGACCAAATAGTAATATTTGGTCCGAGGTTCTGAGCTTTAATTGTTCTGAGGTTCTGAGGTACTTGATCTACTTGACATTTTTATTGGATGTGACAAATTGCGTACGTTCAGAAACTAGGTAGTTAGTGAGTTCATGCCGAAAAAACAACAAAACACAAATGTATGCCGTAAATATTAACTTTAGCGAAATATTCGGTTACGGTTAAGTATGACAGTGAATAAAAATTCAAGGTTTTTAATAAATATCGTCCCTAATAAGTAGATTATTTATTTATTTGTAAACCACAATAACCCACATGGATTTAACGAACGCACTTTTTTGGGTGAGAGATGATAGAAACTTTTACTACCAAAATCCAGAGTTTTTCGCGTGCTAACCGCCAGCGGCAGGGTCTCGTGGCTGGTAGTCCCTTAGCACGAAAAATTCTCGTAATGGTATAGTATTCGTATTTGCTTACTATTCGATAACACTCACGATAGTATTTTACCTTCTGATTAGTCACGTTAGAATAGGAAAGATAACATAATGTACATAATACAATTATTATGTTAATAATGATGATAGACATAAAACGGTAGTTAATTTGACCATGGATGTTATCTAAATAAAATACTTGTAAATTCTTATTCTCTCTCTAACTTCATCAAAACTTAGAAGTTAAAGTAATGTCTATGCAAGCATCAAGCATCAAGCAATGACAAATTTCGACGGTTGAGAGCCAGACCTCGGTAGCCAAGTGGTTAAGGCAGCCGCCCGGAATGCGGAAGGTGCGTGGTTCGATTCCCGCCTGAGGTTATCGTCTTTTTTTAGTGTTTAAAATTTTACTTAAATATATTTAAGCGTTAATAAAACGCTAAAATATAAAACATTGATTAAAGCATACTTTCCCTCACACGAGAGGCAAAGGGATTCGTGAGATAATATGATAAAAAGTTTGAGTCCCGCCGTTTGCAACCTTTGTCAAAGTTACCTCCTTTGTCTTCATTCTTCTTAACTTGAAGTATTGATACTCTAGCACCTTAAAATGCTTTAAGAGGCCTATTACATCTCGAATGTGATTTTTGCGTAAAATGCCCATTTTTGCATTTTGTAGTAATTTTGCAGTTGTATTTATTGTTTTTATCGAAATTGGATAATAAATGTGTGCATAATATTACAAATCTCCATTCTGTGAGCATAAGTGGAATTCGGACGGCCGGCGCATCGCATTTTGTAGTAATTTTGCAGTTATATTTATCGTTTTCATCGAAATAGGATAATAAATTCACTATAAAATCTTTATTCCTCATGAAGTAACAATTATTCTGGTATAAATTTTGCTCAATAATATTATCGCAGATAGGAGAAATTCACAGTTAACTTAGAGCAATTTTCGAATTTTCTATATAAAATCAATGATATCTAAAAATTCAGAGGCCGCTACGCACTATTCGACTATATAAGAGATAACATTATAATTTTTTTATTTCACTTGTTTAGAACAGTAGTTCAATCGATGAGCTCAAAATAGTGCCTTCGCGCACTTTATACAAATCTTTCTCTGCAATTTTGGGTTTAATTAATAAGTTAAGCAAAATTTACAAAAAGCGAGGCCGCTAGGCACTATTCCAATAGCTATTCTACACTATTCAATGAGTCATAATTGTTAATGTATTTTTTTGGAATTTTGGAAACTTAATATACAACGTAGGTCGGTATATACTATATATCATTCTGAATACAATGACAAAAAATGGGCTCCAGTTTTAAAGTGATTTTTCAAAGTTATGTTTTCTAACAAACTAAATCAATTAAAAAATGCACATCATGAAAAATGCTGTATCTTTATTAACATTCACGCAAGCGTCAATAAAAAGATAGCTCAGTGTGCTCCGAGTTTAGTGTGCATGTTCGGTTATCTTTGTCTGCGTGTAGTACTGCTGTACGGGTTTGGAAACGGTGTATTTTTTTGTGAATTATGATAATGTTTCGTTGATTATGTCGGTAACGAGCACAGAAATATATCAAGATAGAAGAAAAGAGTGTATGTACCGCGCGTGGCGAAAAGACGCCTCGACGGCTCCATTGCTCGTCGCGAGCTTCACTGCTCCCAAACCCGATTACCGTGCGACGTCAGGTTTTAAAAACAAAATGACTCGTTATTCAATAATTAATTGTTCAAACATTACCAATAAATTTGGAGCTGTTAATCGAGGTATTTCCTTTCATTGGTAAATTCTATTTGTCCTAAAATATCTGTTATTAATTAAAAAACTATTTATTTCAATATGTTCATCAAAACAGTAGCGAGCGATTTTTTCCAACGTTAGTTTTCCATTGCGGCTTTAATTTGACGAGCCAAACTTGGCGTGCGTTCAAAACCAGCGATATAAAAATATGATATTCAATCTGTCGAGTCACTTTCAAGGTCAACGTGAAAGTCTTCATACAAATTGCTAAACTCTTTTCTTCTATCTTGATATATTTCTGTGGGTGTAAGCTTCTTAAAGTCTCAAACTCTTTTCTCTTCACACTCTTATTCCATAGCCGTTTATATAATTCAGGAATAGTAGTATTTTAACTTTTTTTCTCAAGCGAAATAAAAATCTTTGTCTTTGTCTTTAAAGCCTCGTATTCATGGTAAACATTTGTTTCAACAGTTGATCAAGTTGTTGATGAGCGGCGAAAATGTTGCTGGAAACTTTGTTTAAATCAATTAAGGTTGTCCACACGCCGCCGGTCTGCGTTAAAATGTTGCCCGAGGATACTTCCTCGAACACAATAACACTACTGTGTTGTTGCGTTTTGTATCTGATGTGTAGGATTTCTAATAAAAAAAAAGAAAAAAAGATGATTCGAAACTATCTCCTGCAAAGAGAAAATTTAATGAGTGACCTCAGAATGAGGATCATTTAGTAACTTTACAAGAATGTCGATAAGTGATTTCGAAAATCTTTGAGAAATGATTGGTCCGTCAATAGCCAAAAGGGAAACAAATATTCGTCAGCCAGTTTCACCTCAGACGAGGTTGGCTGGCTCAATTGCATCGTTACTTTTGTTTCTATCCCTGTATTCTTTGATTGAAGAATCCCATATAGGTAAGTAATGCTTTTGATTAAAATAGTTCTATTAATTGCATTATTTTATCATTGCTTCACTCTACTGCCATGTTTATAAACGGTCGCTAACACGTCTACTTGTCGGGCGAGAACTTGTCAACATGACCTTGTCACTTAAAGAATACTCTAAGCTCAGAACAATTATTGTTCTGAGACTCTAAGCATTGTCAACTCTGTAACACGCAGTGTCGCCCTCAACATGTTGACAGCAACTCCGCAACACGTTGATTCAACTTTGTTGCTAAACAAATGTTTACCGTGTCTTAACTTCTTTGTACTTAGTATTTAATAAAGTGCTAAATTACTTCTGATGCCGAATCTATCATTGGTCTCCTGAGACCCTCGATGTCACGAATCCCTTACCATCCATAGCCTTATCTTATCAACTTGACATTCCCAGTGAAGTTTCACATTCGGCCTCATCGTCTCTTTACTATCAGGCGATATGTGGACCAAGCGCTTTCCCGTAAAAAAAGTAAAGTAGGTACCTACAGCCTGTACAGGGTTTAGCCTCATCTTTGAAATCAAGTAATTGCTACAATTAATGGGTATTGGTTTAATCACTACGCTTGCCAAATAAGAGTTCGTGATCAGTAACCCAGGCTATACATCGAAAAATCCGAAAATTCACTTTGCCAGACCTGGGAATTGAACCCGGGACCTCCGGATATCGAGCCGAGCGCTTATCCACTCAGCCATCGGTGCACTTAACTGTAGCAAAATAAAAGATCTCGTGCTCTACACGACTTGAAAGAGCATGGAAAATGAACGCGTAATTTATCTTTTGATAATTTTATTTTTTTTTCAGAACCAAAAAAAAAATATTTTTCACAACCAACTTTTCCAAAATATTTTTAGATCATCTTAAAACCCTTCGAATTCCGCGTCTTTTGAGCTCTCATACGTCCTCGTGGCCGCACGCGATCCGCCCGCCGCGTGATATCACACCTCGCGCCGCGCAAACTCGCGGCTAAGGGCACCTCTACAGCCTCAACTAATATCAAAAAAGTGTAATAAGGTAAAATGTTCCTTAGTTCAATACCAAGGTGTTTTTTTTTAATTTTTTTAATTAGGCCCCGTTCTCGAGATATCGGGAATTTTCTTGAAAAACACACGATTTATCGGTCAAAAAAAGTCGGTTTTTTTTAATTTCCTAGAATAGTTTTTGACTTTTCCAAAATATTTTTACATAATTATAAACCCCTTCTAATTCCGCGTCTTTTGAGCTCTCATACGTCTTCGTGACCTCAAACCTCAGGGTATCACGGGCGAGTCGCACTTTCAGCGAAAACGCCTTACAGGAGCGAACGAAAAAACATTTTCAATGTTAAAAAACCCATCCTGTGACCATACATTACGAAAGTTCTTAGCATGCACAACCCTAACGCACAATACAATGCACTACTAGAATAGCTGAAGAGTGATGGATGGATGACTGATGGATGACGCTTCTTTACTTCTTGGTGGAAAAGTGAAAAATGACTGCAGTTTTGTCTTATTTTCTAAAATAAGTCTGTCGCCATAACAACGATGTTTATAGCATTGTTGTGTTCCGATAGTTTAGAGATAAGATAGCCAGTTCTACAGTGGTTGAGGATTCCGGGTGAAGTGCGCTTCCACCTTCGGCCTTATCGTCAATTACCATCTGCTCAGATAAAGGCCAAGCGCTCACCCGTTGTAGAATAAAAAAAAAGTGTGAGCAAGGTCCATGAATGACCCAAAAATTAGGCAAAAGAATGTTGCCAATTTACTATTCACTATAAATTATTGTAAAATATGCGTTATTTCTAATAAAACTGTCGTGGGAGGTTACGGTTAAAGTCTCATTGACGCCGCGCGGCGTCAGTGCTAGCTACTTTTACTTTAGATAGGGGACTATATTTCTTGTCACCAAAATTTATATTTGTCATCTAGTTGTATCACCTAATAAATAGATCTATTATCACATATATTATGTATTGTTTTCTGAGGTTTAAGCGAGCACTATAAAAACTATGTAAATAGTAAATTAAACGCGAGTTAATCCGTAAAAAGTGTTTCATTTCAACATATATTATGTGTTAAATAAGAGATGGATTACCAATGAAATTGTAGTGCAGATGAAAATAAACTTCATTCTTAAAATAATAGTTTTATTATTTAAATAATAGCTTTGTGCTCAGAATGGTAGATCTGTCACCAAATAAATCGATTATTGATCCCCGACTGCGACACCTTTTTATTTGCTATTTTGTCACCAATACAGTAGTTACATTTTATTTCGTTCAGTTATTAAAATAAGTATTAGTTACCAATTTAATACATCACTTTATAATTTTAATGAAAATATGTTCAAAGAGGCGGAGACAAATTGGAGCGCTTTTATAAATGGACCATTCCGACCTCAACGATGGGTCGTAGGTAGTTACGATCATACGATGCGCGGCGCTTATCGGCCAGAAAAGAAAAAGCGGGCGCCCTTCAAAATCCAAACCAGCGCTTATTATTCAGTGATTATTTTTTTAACAAAAAATATTGATTATTTTGACTTTAATTATGTGTTTTATTTACTACTCTGCTAGAAATTTTATTTAAATATATTTACACTACCTGTGGAAATAAAAATCCTTGGGGGAGGCATATGTCCAGTTAAGTAGTAGACTCTTTTGGTTGAAACGATGATGACGACAACCCTAATTTTTTTTGGAACTTTATGAAATTATCTAGTGACATAATATATGATTTGTTGGTGATCTCTTTAAATTAGTTAACTTAAATACTTATTAGGACAAACCTATTATAATACACACAAAAACATTTATTTGGTACTAGACCCTATATCTCCATGAGTTTAGGTGATTTATTGTGGAATTGATTTTATATTGTTTGGTGACTACATTTTGGTGACAAATTACTATTTTAACCAAATCCTATTATTTAAGAAACACAAAAATAATTAAATTGGCGATAGCTTAAATGATACCCCTTTAGGTATAAGCTCCTTGGCTGCTATACAAAAGTAATCATTATTCTGAGTACATAATATATTATGTGTCATAAGCTTCGATCATATAAAAACGTCGTATTCACTCTTGCCAGCTTTGTTGGTAACTAAGGAGGGGATTTATAGGTTTTGGCTTGGGTCAGTATGGGGTCCGTGTATTTAAAACTAGCAGAAATAGGAAAAATAATCTTTGAAAAAACGATTTTGAATAATAATGCACAATTTTTTTAACTGCTTAGCACTTTAAAAGAAATATTCATTTTTAAGAAGTAGGTAACAGCTACTGACTTTAAATTGAAATTAAACACTTTTACGGATCAGCTTGAGTTAACGCGACCATAGAATACAGAATGTAGTAGAGGATCCGAGTATACGACGACCTTCACCGAGCAGTTAATGGATGAAAAGTATTTTATATCAAATTTAATGTGTTAAAAAATATATTGCGCGTGGGTTGGCTGAAAAATTTCAGTCAAGTAAGTATATGATTAATTAAATATTTAAAATATATTTTTTTTAATTTTTGTTTTGATAATAGATAAATTACATAGGTACCAATCGAAAGTATGAAGCCTATAGAATATGCAAACGTTGGGTTGACTTTTTTTTTCCTGTCATAACATTGGGTAGGCAGGTGTAAACAGGCAAGTCAATATTAGTAATTTGCAACAGTCTGGTTAAATAAATAAAATTTATGTTTATATAGAGATAAGCTCATTACAAACACACACACACCTAACCAGTGCAATGTAAAAAAAAAAATATTAAATTAAACATTAATGGTACTGGACTAAAAATTTTCAGCCAACCCACTCGCGATATATTATTTAACATATTAAATTTGATAAAAAATACTTTTCATCCATTAACCTTCCCGGTGAACGTCGTTCTATACTCGGATCTTAGACTAATAGTACAAGGCGCAACATCCGTCAATGCTATTTTCTTTAACTTTGAAAATCAACTTATTATACCTAAGTAAGTATATCAAGTTCATAAAATAAAAATCGCATGCTAGGAAATAAATCTTTATTTCTCAATTTATAAAAGGCCAATGTAGACTCTAACAAATTAGCTTACACTCGGTGCCGCCACTTGCAAGTCAAGTAGTCAAAGACAAAGAGATACCGTAATGCCCTTTTCTGACTACCCCTAAGTTTTAGGTGACCTAAAGAATGTTAGGTGACAGTTACTGGAGCAAAATCTCGATGAGAACCGGCACTAGTCCATAGTAACTAATCAGTAAAAACTTAAAAACAAGAATTGACTAAGTCCAATACATAAATATTGTTCGAAATCTTCGAAACACAAATTCGAAACAGTTCGAATTGTTTCTCTTGACGTCATCGTCACTACAAAATGGTGAGGATAACATATCGAATATCGATAATTATGTTATCTTCATCATTATGTTTTCGCGTTTAATGGATAATAATCAAAGCTATGTACTAACATTAGTTAGGATATCTTCTGTTTTCTGTAATTAAGTCTAATTCTTTAAATCAATCTAACTTTTTAACTACAGCAGACACCGGATACTAAAGGTGGAGTTTCAGAAACTTGAAATCTGGCTTTGCTTATCCATTCTCTTTTAAAAACTATACAATACAAGAAATACCACTAAAACACAATCAGTCTCACTGAATTCGACGCTAACCAGAGTTGCAAGTAACGCCGACTGATGACAGAATAATCTAATAGAAATAGATATAAACTTTGGTTATAACTATGCTTGACCCTTTAACAATTATGTATTTTGGTTATCATTTAACATTATATTATTATTATTAACAATAAATATTATCACAATAATACCTGTATCACGTACTCAAACGGGATCAAATATTAAAATTTATAATAATAAAATAAGATTGTTTTACATTAAGTAATAATATAAATATGAGTAAATTAACATTTGTACCCATTTCATTTGTAATAACCTCTTCCGATTTAGCTTTTCTGATAACATAATAATATAATAACAGAGCATGCAGCTAAATTATTCATAAATAAAATTAGAGAGACAATTTTATTGCATAAAATAATATAATAAATAATGTTAAGACACCACCGCTATCACAAAATAGATTAACATTAATTTATTCTGACTATTCAATATTCCGATTCCTTACATAGTATATCAGTACTTGCCTTATCCTCATCAGTAATATCTTTATCATCCCAACCCCACAGATCCTTTCCATCACCAGTTCTCTTCGCTCTCTCTTTCACTACTTCATCTGACACCGTCTTCATATCGTATGCTAAGCCAAATTTTGCACAGATATTGAGGAACCATGTGGTTGGATTCAATATGTTGTTACCGAGTTCAGCCGCTTTGTAATCCCAAGGGAAGACGTGGTGATAATTGTGGAAACCTTCCCCAATTGTTATTAAAGACACGTATAAGTTTTGAGCTGGGAAAATGCCTTTTTCGTAGGGTCTGTAACCCCAGATGTGAGCGGCGCTGTTGACAAGGAAAGTTGCATTCAGGTTGAGCGTGTATCTTAATAGGTTGATGTGCCACGCGGTGTTGAATGTTTCTCCCCAGAGATACATAGGTATAGCAATAGGAAGGAAGAAACAGAAGGTGCCAAAAACTAGTACTGCATATCTGAAACAAAGAAACATACTGTTATTTTGAGCTGGGTAGCTACTAATTAGTAATATCTAAGTATTATCTTATCTAAGTACGAGTATGTCGCAATAATAACACGTTACTCGCGTCGATGTGATCCGGCCGCTAGAGTTAAGATGGCCTGTTCCTAGGTAGTTTAGGATTCCAGGTAAAGTGCTTCCTTCCTTCCGTGTCACGAAGACTCCCAGAGGTTGCTAACAATTAAATTTCTATTATGTCTGGTATTACGACAGCTGAGCTCATAACGACACTTACCATAAGACAAACACTAAACGCTTTCTCGTTTCGGAATAAAAAAAAGTTTCAAGTCAAATTAAAAAATTATATATATGTGATGATCAACGCCGTGCGTCAGGACTACGTGAGAGGTACCTATTAAGAGTTAGTTATTTATTAATTATGAACTCCGAAGTTCGCAACGAACGATAAACAACAATCTGAAGAACCTGATTCCAGTCTGTATGTCACTGCATTCTATAACATGTTTTCTGATTTGAATTAAATGCGTCAATGCACGTCAATAGAATGATGGCATAATTTTATGAGATGTGTTCAATTATTTGTACAGTTTGTAACATGTCTAAAACAAATTTTATGTACATATCGTCAAGTCAAAATAGAGCGTCATGCAATCTCCGGCTCATTTCCCACAGCCATGACTGCTTTCATAATAACCCTACCAACCGAAATTGTAGCTGTGTTGAAACTGTCGATCAGGTTAACCAACAAACGTATCTGGGTCTCGTGGTAGATAATAGATTCAAATGGGTTCATCATATAAATAAAGTTTGCAACAATTTAAGGGCTATACTTGCCAAATTTTCGATAATTAAATATAGAATTCCATATCCAATATTATTGTCTCTTTATAACGCCTTAGCCGAACCCTTATTACAATACGGATTCAGCAGTTACGGGAGAACCTACCGATTGCATTTGGATAACATACACGAACTGCAAATACGAATACTTAATACTATTGTGCCTTAAAAGTTGAAAACTAATTTTAAGGATAAAAACGAGTTGTTTAAGTTCTGCAAAGTATTGCCAGTACATGAAAGAAATAATTATATGCTACTTACAGAACAATACTTTAACAAAGATTTTCAGGTGTTGAAAACTCATACAAGACAATTGCGAAGCGCGATCAATGACAATTTAGTTATTCCTCGGATTAATAATATGTACGGACAAAATCAAAACAAGTACATAATTCCTCGGCTTATTAATAGTCTCCCAAAATCTCTTGGAGATGAGCTTAATATTATAAATATAAAACCTAAATTAAAACAATACCTCCTAAGTAAACTATAATATCAATATTAAGAAATTACCTACCTATGTAATATTTTGAGACATCTATGTGTTGTATGTATATAATTACTTATATATTTATTGTTATTATTATATATTAATATAATTAAAGATATGTATTAACTAATTAATATAATAATTAATGTTTATTCCGCACCTAGATCTACAATTTGGAACACGCTGTAACTAGGCGGCAACAAAATAGTTTGTTTTCCACCGCCACTAAACATGTTGTCAATGCGTTGCTGTCGATGAGCGAAGGAGCGGAATAGTTACTTACCCACACGCATGAGTAAATTGTATTTTAATTACTTTTATATACAAAGACGATGATCAGCGGTGTCCAGAAAAATCTTTAGAGGTTTATGTGTCACCGTTTCTTATTTTGTAACTAGATGTAAGCTTAATTTTGTAAATAAATAAAAAAAAAATTTGGAAAATCTTTACAGACGTATTAACTATCGGTAAAGCAAAATTACAATTTAACTTGTTGTACTTATCTAGTTTCAAAATCAAGAACAAAAAAAATGCATTACAATTGATAGCTATTTTGCTAATGAAAGAAAATTAATTAACATAATTATTTAAGGTTCCGAGAATATCATAGCTAAATATTATTGCTGTCAAGTTAATTGTATTAAAATAGAAACAAAAGCATTTGCTAAAAAAGTTAAAAAAGGTACAGCCTGTATATACTGTCCCACTACAGGGCAAGACAAAGGCCTCCATCATCGAAATCAAGTCATTGCTACAATTGATAGGTATTGTCTTAATTACCACGCTAGCCAAACAAATGCGTTTTGGTGATCACAAACCCGGGCTATGCATAGAGTTTTGGTGATCAGTTCAGATCACTGATCACAAACCCGGGCTATGCATCGAAAAATCCGAAAACAAATTGCCCTGACCTGGGAATTGAACCCTTGGGACCTCATGATATAAAGGTAATCTATGTACAGGGTGTTTCTTGTAAGGTGTCAAGCCGATGTGCGGTTATAGGAAACAACCATACCTATCTATTGAACCCCCATGTATGTTTGGCGATTTTAACTACCAAAAATCGCTAAACATACATGGGGGTTCAATAGATAGGTATGGTAGTCTCCTATCACCACGCATCGGCTTGACACCTTACAAGAAACACCCTGTATATAAAAATGAATTGCTGTTCGTTTGTCTCGCAAAAACACGAGAATAACCAAACCGATTTGGCTAATTTTGATCATGAAATACTTGTGAAAGTTCAGGGAAGATTTAGGCAAACGTTGAGGAAAAATATAAAAATTCTTAAAAAAAACTTTAAACAAAAAGACGCCGTGCAATATACTCGTGGGTATTGAATATTATTTGGTTGCTATAAACTTTTTGCAGTTTTCTTACTTCGTCTTCGCGACATTTAGTTATCTTTTTCCTGTCAGTTGAGTTGTTATTGTGATTTGAACAGGACAACGTCTGGGCCCTGATTCTGTATCGCAATCTATAGATTCCACACCTAAGGCGCAGGACAAACACAAGCGGCGTCGGGCGAGGCGCAGGCGAGGCGCATGTATATGTCCCGCGCTCCGCCGCTTTTAAACAATTCATATGAAATACGAATAAGCGGACGCCTCGCCCGCGCCGCGCCCGCGCCCGACGCCGCTTGTGTTTGTCCTGCGCTTAAAACCGCGCACAAACGTCAAACGCATACGTTTTTGGGAAGATATCGTAACTTTTTATGGAATTAACGTGGTTTTAAAACAAGGAATCGTTACAGAATAAGGGCCCTGTCTCTAGTAAAATTAATAAAAGTATACGTGATAAAAGTATACAAGAAATAAACAAATGAATGTGAACGAAAAATCCACTTACTTCTTTTGGAAGCTCAACACGGGATTGTTGTACAAATCGGAGGCGTCCAAAAGCTTTCCGTACTTCTTGACCGAGCTATTCTTCCTGGTCAACAGCCACCCTATGTGGGAATAGAAGAAGCCTCTAGACGCATTGTATGGATCCGCATCGGTGTCGCAGAACTTGTGGTGGAGCCTGTGGTCTCTCGCCCAATGGATAATGGAGTTTTGGAAGGCCATAGAGTTGAAGATCATCAGTAAAATTTGCAACGGCATCTTCGCTTTGTAACTTCTATGTGACCAGAGCCTGTGAGCTCCGGCGGTGACTCCTAATTCGGATAAGAAGAAAACGGAGACGGCTGTAAAAGAAAATGTCAGATTGCACAACATGATCATACAATTAATTTGTATTTGTAGGTATTTGAGGGGTCTACTTTCAAAACTCTCTAAATGCACTTTTTCCCAAACGAAGATAATGCATGTTTAAACTTTAATTAATACAAAACCGCATCGATCGCGACGATAACAATAACGCCCAATAGCGACATACTGTCCTAAAGTTACATGTCGTAATAAAGCTCTGCTATTGGCCAACTCTGTTTTAGTTGTATTTGATAGTGACAGACTGGTGTTTTAGTGGGTTTTTATACAAAATGTTACTTTTTCTAATGGTTTTAAACGTGTTTCAGTGGGATCGGAATCATTAGTGGATCATGGAAGGAAGGAATTAATTGTATTTTGTTTTTCTGGTAATAGTTAAATTTTGACCAATATTTGTTTTAGGGGGTTTTGAACGTAGACCCCTCATTTGTGAGTTTTAGCCGTGTGGTACAGCGACTCACTCATAGAATAGTTACTACCAACCCCTCTCTTCCCTTGGGTGTCGTAAAAGGCGACTAACGGACTAAATATATATAAAGATTATTCAACAATACCTAGTAAATGAAAGTTTTTTTTTCGCTTTTATAACGCTCTAGTAAAGTCGAAGATAATACGCAACATTAAAAATAGGGAACGCAGTCGCCTGTATTGCGAAGGACGTGGGTTCGATTCCCGTCTGAGGTAGTCATTTTATTCACTGTTTCATTATCTTCGATATTATCATAAGGTCACTTTTTAGCATTTGCAAATATTTTGACAAAACATCTAATTGAGGCCCTAGCATTTTAAAAAAATCAGGCTAGTTTTATTTTTACTTTTCTTAATAAAAAATCCTCTGATCAAATCAAAAAAAGCCTCCTTTGAATGAAACTACGGGCACATGTAAGCAGTATAGGCATTGCGGCCTCTCTGTTTCGGCTCCTTTTTGAATTTAAAATACCGAAAGTGCGTAAGGGGTGTTTTATTTTACATTTAATCGATATGTCTTTTGGCGTTTTTATTAAAAACTAGCGTATTCAATTTTAAGGTTTTTTCATAAAATTAGTTTTTTTATGTTGTTGAATTTATCCTCAAAATATTTGCGGTTTAAAAATGTGACCTCATTATATAGGTACTCGTATCTAAAAAAAAGTTTTAATTTCTAAAAATGAACGTGTTATTAGATTTTGCAGTAACATAACTTCTATTTTATTAACCGAATAACATTCCACGCGGTAAGTAGGTATTACAAATATTGTTTTCTGAGGTTTAAGCGAGCACTACACATTGAAATGAAACACTTTTTTACGGATTAAGTCGCGTTTAATTTACTATTTACACAGTTTTTATATTATCCTGACGTTTCGAACCCTTTACAGGGTTCTTGTGACCACGGACCCTGTAAAGGGTTCGAAACGTCAGGATAATATAAAAACTGTGTAAATAGTAAATTAAACGCGACTTAATCCGTAAAAAAGTGTTTCATTTCAATAGGTATTACAAATTAATATATTGTAGTTACTGAGAATGTAGTACATACTATGTTCTTGGCAAATAAAGAATCATTTCATTTCATTTCAGTGCAAAGTTTCATACATAAAAAACCCTTAACTATACAATATTAATAAACCAAAAATGTTTTTCAAATCACAAAAGCTTCATTAAATTAAATAAATTACTTTTTACGCTCCCCTTAATTATCTAGCCTATGATATAAGCTTCTTTTGAAACTTGTTTAAATATTTAACTAGATTACATAAACATAGAAAACACCCAGACCAGAATTCAGTTTAAAAACTAGTTTTTTTCTAAATTGACCCGACCGGGAATTGAACCTGGGACCTTTAGAGATGGCGCGACTCCAGAACAAGCGTGCTAACCACTTGTCGCCGAAAAAATTCAATGTATTGTTATGTATATTATTTTGTTACCTACGGTAAAAAAATGAATCATTTTGCTAATTAGAACCTTTTTTCTCGTTTTTATTTCCAACTTTAGAAAATAAGAATTTGTTTACGAACACGAATTCAAGGTTCAAAAAAACTTTTGAAGTAACCATAAACAACATTTTAAAGTAATTGTTATGTATGTACCGTCACCAATAAAAAAATACTGATTAACACTGATAACAATTAGTCAGTTTAACACAAAAACCGGCTGAGCAATTCTTGTAAAGTGGACTATAATAACATCACTAAGACTAAGACAAGTGGGTACGTAAGTTGCAAATAAAAATTTAAAAAAATTGTATAATTGACTTACCAACAAGAATGGTTCCCCATTTTGCAGTTGTGAAACCCAAATATATTCCGTATGGAGAAACGAGATGCCAATAAAGGAAATATATTAAGTTGATATACAAAATCTTATGTCTGATGTTTGAAAGTTTCGGCGGTGGTGTCATTATCTTCGACTCGTGCATTTCCATTTCCATGTTTTCATTGATATCGGCCGTATTTGGAGCCATCTCTGTAATTATTTCAAAATTTCCCTTGACTTTTTAGTGTACGACCACAATTTTAGATTTTGATACGGCTAACACGTTGCGACTATAACGGAGTAATAAACTCACTTCCTAAAACGACGATCAATATTATTTTTTTACTACCGCCATTAAAAATCAAATATAAAAATATTGTTTGTATTCGTAGCACTCACCAAAACTTTAGTTTTGTTATGTTTACTTTAAAGCTAATTGGAAACAGTCACAAACTAATAATTTATTAAAAATAAAAATTCCATTAAAAAAGGTAAGCAACCTTCTTCGAGTCTTCCAAAGTGATGTTCACTCTTCACAATAATTGAGATAATATTGTGAGACAACTAGCTCAATCCACCACAGAAGACACAATGATCAACTAAGGTTTAGTTTGATACTGAAACAGAGACGCCACCAAGCTTAACTATATATTATATTTTTAAAGTATAACCATTCGCGGCAAGATTAAGTGTTCATGACACTGGGTTCAAAAAGCTAATAACGTACTAATGTGTTCGATCGAAGGCGCGAAATAGCTGTTGACCTCGTTTATGACTGCGTGAAGCTAGGGTGATAAGGTAGTGTTAATGAATGGACTTTTCATTTACCTACCTTATAAGTGGCAGGTCGGGCCCTCGTTGACAAGAACCTGAAAAGTAGCTAGCAGCAAAGTCCAAAGTCAAAAATACGGGTTCCCTACGTTATTCCGAAAGCCGTTTTACCGATTTTCATTTCAACGATCACTCAATTGAACGGTGCCTTATTTCTACAAAACTTTAATTTACTGATGTAACGATTCACTGAAAAACCTATTATTGAAATTCATTTCAGCGACCATACATATAGCCGAATATTATTTAACAGATGTAAAATTTCACTGAATTTTAAGTGTATGAAGATTAATAGCTCGGCTATAGCAACGTCTATCGCTCATATAGTAAATTAATTAAAATGGGAGAAATAAATACTGACCCTGAAGGAAATCAATATATCTCGGTATTTCAGAATTATTCGGTATTCTAAGGTTTAGGTGGTTATTTAATACCTATCATAAAAAAAAACATTAAATATGTTAAACAATAAAATGTTTTTTTTATTAAATTGATATAATTTGGTTAAAATAACAATTTCTTCTAATTAAAATAAATAAAAACTTTAAATATAAACGGTATTTAATTTCTCCTATTTCAATTAATTTTCTATGTGAGAGGTAGACGCCTGTAGCCGAACTTTTGACCAAAAAAATGTATACTTACTCACTGTAGGACAAAGGCCTCCGGATATCGAGCCGCTTCAAATTCGGTGAAAGTTACATCAGTTAAATAATATTCGACTATATGTATGGTCGCTGAAATGAATTTCGGTAATGGGTTTTTCGGTGAATTGTTACATATCGGTGAATTTACATTTCGTAGAAATAAGACATCGTTCAATTGAGTGATCGGTTAAAAGTTTTCGTTGAAATGAAAAACGGTAAAACGGCTTTCGGAAAGACGTAAGAATGTTTGTAAACAACATTTCTTTGTGACAGCATAGAGCGGCGATGGGCTCACCACCTGTCACAGCACCTGGGCCCTGGGCTCAGCACATGTGCAGTTCTATTCGGTGAAAAGTGGACTATGGCAGAGGACTGCTTTTGGGATCCTTATTGCCCAGTCTCTGACTAACCCTTCGGGTATAATAGCCGTGATTATACAGGGTTAAAGGTTAAGTCGACCTTAAATATATCCTTTAAAGGGATGTAGTTTCCATCATTTCTGACTGATTTGACTATTAAACACCGTAACCCAAACTTAACCGTTCTCAAGTTATAGTTCTTTGAAGTTTTTTTTTATAAAAATTGCCGTTTTTTGTCTATTGTCCTCTTTTTTTGTGTTTTGGGCCTCTAACTTATTTAGTTTTGGTATTTTTGTGTAAAAGATTAGTTGCTCAATTATTCTGAACACTAAAATTGCAAGTAATTGTACCAACTGAGTCGTAGTAGACGATGAACAGTGTAAAAAAGAAATAAATTCGGAAAAATAAATTATTTCTTTCGTCGATATTAAAAAAAAGTCTTTGTCAGTTGTACTGCAGATAATCGTAAAAATATTTACGGTTCCTTAGCTTTCTATCAAGGTA
This sequence comes from Scoparia ambigualis, assembly GCA_963921215.1. Lineage (NCBI taxonomy): Eukaryota > Metazoa > Arthropoda > Insecta > Lepidoptera > Crambidae > Scoparia > Scoparia ambigualis. The sequence continues at coordinate 20,848,961 of OY992522.1, read as the reverse complement.
TAACAAGCTAGGGTACTATCAGGATTTTCGGAAGGAACTTTGATGAAAGACTCCCAGGTAGTAATCAAAATAACGGTATTACGTTATGTTACTCCATGCGCCTATTGTAATTTATGGAATTTGTACGGTGGCTTGGGGTACGGTGTTTCATAGTCAAATTAGTCAGAAATGATGGAAACTACATCCCCTTATAGAACATAGGTCGACGTAACCTTTAACCCTGTATGTAAGTATTTATGTTTTTTTTTGTACAAATATCAAGTGTCACTCGGATTTTTACTGTTTTAGGAAAGAAACCCACCAATGATAGTAGTTTTTTCGTGAATCTCCCTCTACTTATAAGCAGTAAAAATCAGAGTGATACCTCACAAAGAAATGTCAATAATAAAAATAATAAAAATGTGACGACCTCCTTGGCCGAGTGGTTTATACACCGGTTTTCATGGTGTCGCCATCTCTGAGGTCCCGGGTTCGATCTTCGGTCGGGTCAATTTAGAAATTATTGTTTTTCTAAATTGTCTCGGGTCTGGGTGTTTTCTATGTATAATAAGTATGTATTTAAGTATTTTAAGTATGTTTATCCGTTGTCTAGTAACCATTTAACGAGTTTCATAACGAAGCTTCTGTTGGGCTAGATAATTGGTGTGAGATTAGTAAAGATTATTATTTATTATTATTTCGTTCACAAACATTCCTCATTTTATATATTACGGCCAAATGGCCGCAAACAGTGCACTGCTTCGTGCACGTTTCACCAAACAACAGCACTGCGCTCAGCTCATCGCCGCTTTATGCTGCTGGATGTACAGTCACGAGCACCAATATATATTCAAAATTAAAAAAAAAATCAAAATTGTTTATTTCTTCAACATACAGGGTTTCTTAAAATTAGGTTGGGACTGTCTAGTAAGTATTATAAAATACCTGTAACAGGCAGCCCCGCTCTTTCTTAGCACTTACATACATAACAAGAAATAAACTCTAAGTACAAAATATATTATAAGTGTGTGTGCGTGTGTGTTTGGGGGTGTGTGTGTGTGTGTGTGCGTGCGTGCGGGGGTGCGTGTGTGTGTGTGTGTGTGTGTGTATGACTGCGAGTGCGTTTGTGTATGTGAGTGTGTCCGTGTGCGTGTGTATGTGTGTGTGTGTGTAAATGACTACATTATTGCTATAAATACTAATATTGAATACTGAAAAAATATAAAATAAGTTATCAACACAAATTATTATATTATAAGAGACTCGGTTTCTTCATATGTCAATGTTTTAATCCATTCAGTTAGTGTGTTTTTACATTCGTAGTAAGTTTTAGAGAAAATATTTAAATTTTTATTTATTTTATTATATAATGTGGCTGATCTAAAGTTGTATTGTGTACTAGCAGTAACTGTTCTAGTCATAGGGACTTGTAAAATTTTTGTATTTCCCCTTTTTAGATTTCTATTTGCATCGTAGGACAACGTTTTATGTGTTTTGAGAATAATGTGCAATATATATAATTTTCGTACTGATAGCAAATTACACAATTTATATAATTCAATAGTGGGAAACAGTCGTTTCTGAAAATAATATATACACTTTGACTCTTATTCCATTGTATTAAGAGTTACAATTGTTTACATATTTTTGCTCGTTGTCGTTGTACGAGCAGTATTCAGTCAGTTAGTCGCCTTTTATGACACCCAAGAAAAGAGATGGGTTAGTAGCACAGAACAAAAGCGAGAGATGTCGGTAGTATTCTTAAATTAGAGTCGCCACCACACAGTACAAAGTCTAAAATCCTGTATTCAAATAAACTTTTTTTTAAAGTCCCAATCCATTCAGGGCGTCTTTCAGCTGTGGACAAAAATGGGCGCAAGATTAACGAACGAATTATTCTTTTGTTAACAAAAGAATAATTCGTTATCAAATCATACAGTCCTCATCATCATCATCATCATCAGCCTATAAACGTCCCACTGCTGAGCACAGGCCTCCCACGTGGACAATAGCACGTGGGGATATTGGGCCATAACCCACCACGGTGGCCCAATGCGGGTTGGTGGGTTTTAACGACTGTCATCTTACGATAACAACCGGGACCAACGGCTTAACGTGCCTTCCGAAGCACGTAGGAGCTCGAGATGTTTTTAATTGGTCACCCATCCAACGACCCGGCATTGTGAAAGTTGCTTAGCGGGCAAGATCGCAAGCCAAACGCGCTAGCCGCTGCGCTACCGAGCTCCTCAGTCAATCATACAGTGCGCATACATAATTAATTATACGGGGTGAAATAAAAAGACCGTGGTTGGAAGAAAAGTACCCTTAATATTTGGTGATGACAAATTTTAGTTAAGAGAACATTTTTTTATTTTCAAAAATATCTAAAACTGCGTTTAAAGATTTTTGAAAAATCACCTGCTTGTGCCGGAAATCGAACCGGTGAAATGTGAAAAAAGAAACACCTGTGTTTTATGATACCAACCAAAAGAGTCATTCATAAGGATCAATTTCTTTTAAACGACATAGTAGTTATCTTAAATTAAAGAAAGAGACCAAAAAATGTTTTATTGTAAAGCTTACTTACTACCTAAAGAAAATAGTTCACTTAACTCATGAATTGCTCAAAATGAGACCCATTTTCACGTATGCACAGACGTATTCTTCAACTGAATTCGATACGTGTCGCCTTTTGTATCAAGTTATGGTGAATATTTAAAATGTGTTGTAAGAAATTCATCCTTATGAATGACTCTTTCCGTTGGTATCATAAAATACAGCATGTTTTTATTTCACATTTAACTGGTTCGACTCCCGGCTCAAGCAGGTGATTTTATGATGTTATGTGGTTGGGTGATGAAGAAAAGGAGTAGTTTACATAACGAAGTCAGTTTATTGAGTAAAATAATAATATCATATTGAAACGCTTAACCAATTCTGCAACTAAGCTGTTTTACGTTAATACGTGTTATTTCTTATGATTGCGACATGACCTAATTACTGTTCGGTTTGTTAGGTATAGGTAGGTATAACACTACATCACGTATGCATAGACGTATTCTTCGACTGAATTCGATACGTGTCGCCTTTTGTATCAAGTTATGGTAAATATTTTTAAAGGTGGTGTTGTAAGAAATTCATCCTTATGAATACTCTTTCCGTTGGTAAATATAGCATCATAAAATACAGCATGTTTTTATTTCACATTTAACTGGTTCGACTCCCGGCTCAAGCAGGTGATTTTTCAAAAATGCAGTTTAATTATTTTTAAAAATAAAGGAATGTTTCCTTCCAGTAAAATTTGCCATCATCAATATTAAGGGTACTTTTCCTCCAATCACGGTCCTTTTTCCACCCTGTATATTTAATGCTTGTTCTTCCGCTTGTTTATTGGGATTGGGAATTGACGTTCGGAGGAATTATTGGAAATCATCGATAGGTTTTTTTTTTGTATTCCGAATTTTGTGTACAATAATTGTCAATGGTATACAAACTTTAAGCCTAAAATTTTTTCGCACTATTTTACGTTTCTTAAATGTGTTAAGCATATTTTTACTTTGCCTTACTCTTTATCGCCGTATATAACTTCCCAAATGCGACATTAGGCAGAACCATTCATAATCCCTACTTATTTACATTTACTAGCTAAATTATAATTCGCACAAAGTTAAAACGCACAAGAGTAACGTAACGAGTAAGTAGAGTAATTATAACGCCTAATCACCACAGCACGGGGGCCTGGTAGAGGGGGGGGGGGGGCTGCCGCCCCCTCTGTTATTTGTCACAAGTCTAACCTATTCTAACCGACAGAACTGTAGTTTTGCATACTTAGCTTTTCTTTATAGCCCCCCGGCATGCAGCATGCAGCAAGCATGCAGCAGGCATGGTTTCTGTCACGGCTCCGGCGCTGCATGGTCCCACGCGAGCTTATTTGAGCAAGATTTAAAGCAAAACTTTTTTGGCATGTTATTATTTAACAAATATTAACATGATAATGTTTCATTTTACCAAGTATTATTTATTCAAATGTATGGTTTGGCATAACATACAAATTCACTGCATTAAAAAAACTTGGCCAATTAGATCCTATTTCATAACTATGGTTTCTGTCATTGCTCTGGTGCTGGGGGTTCCGGCGGTCCCATGCGACCTTATCGTCGCAGATGGCTTTCGCTCACCACCTCAGCTTCAAACCCACCTGCTCCTCAGCTCGCGGGCCGCCTCGCCCCTCCGCGCCTACGCGAGCTTAAATTACACTCTAGCCTAGGGCAGACAAGAGTCGGTTTTCCCGCGATTCATTGAGTACCTACTCCTGTATTCCTGTATAAGTAAAAAAAAATATGGTTTGTCAAATTAACGCTTTAGGTTGAGTGTGTGAAGTGACCATTTGAACAAACATTTTTTTGGAATATAATATTTGTCAAAATAAAACGTTTGCTTAGTAAATATTTGACTTAACAGACAAAGTAAAATGTTTCCAAATGATTATTTGACCAAGTGAATAAAATGCAAAATGTAAAGTAGCATGACCTTTTTACTATGGGAGTTAGGCTAGTTTTGGGTAACATAGCGCTTTAATAAAATAAGTAAGTAGTAATCAATAGCAGAAATGCTCTGAATTATGAAGAAAAAATTACATTACAATATCATGCAGGACGGGAGTTTGAAGCTATCTTCATTTTTAGCTTATGACTTTTTAGGTATTTTGAGATTATGACCACTGAAATGATCAGAATTATTTATTTGAAATGGATGTAGGCAATGATGTTACAATAACAATCTTTTTAGTGTAATATTATTGGATGTAGGTAATAAAATGAACAGTTTTTAAATGAAATTATTTAATGCTCAAGTATCTACCTATTTACTTACTTATCCCACTTCAAGAAAAAGATATATATAATAAACAAGTTTTGATTCGTATTATTTTATTAAAATGTAGTAAGCATAAATTTTTTTATGAATTTATTGAAATAGTTACTATCTATACACAAAACTGCAGACATTACGCTTCACTTTCCCGCCGAGAAGGTACGTAGTACATAATAACTCAATGCCAAGAAGTTAGTGTTTTGGTTTTTATTGATATTTGTCAGTCATTGGCATTCATTTTGGTTCTTTGTCTATGGTACGTAGTTTCGCGATAAAGGAAGGTAAGTATTTGATTAATTGAATTCCTTCAATACCGTCAAGAATACCAAACAAATGTATTGTATTGAGTACTTAGTCAGAAATACAGTTAATGTAGTCGTTATATTACAAAATAAGCAAGATACCTTTATGTAAATATTGTCTAGAAAATCAAGCGTCCATTGGAGCCACAGACCACTTATCCCACTTATCCCATATGCTCGACCGTGAATGTCGAGCAATAGTTTGACAGCGCCGCGGCACGCTAAAATTCAAAAACCTATTATTAATTTATTTATGCCGTATTGCGCTGTAAAATTGTGTGGAAAGTGGAGCAAAACTTCTTGCTTACAAAAAGATAATATATCATTTCATCGGTAAGTACAAATTTATGACGTAAATGGATAAATTTTAAATTGGTGTAAAAATTCAATTATAAATTAAGAAAAATGCACGCGTTGATGTCTTTTACTTTTAAAAAGTCCCTTTCATTTTGTTGTAAATGCATAAAGCACTATCTCCCTCTGTTTTGGTGAGTGTTGCCCAAGTTAGAACCTATCAACTTGTCGATAAATTTGTTACAAATATTGATAATTTTTTATTAAGTTTAGAACTTTGTGATACCATTATGACATTATTCGGTTATGAAAACGAAATCGAAATCGCTAGTGTATTTTGGTAAATTCAAATATAACAATAAGAAGCTTTCACATAAAATGTAATGTTGAATTTAGCAATTTCTAGCATAATATCATTTCTATACTTCAAGTTTTCGTAACCAAACCGAAGGTTTTGTGTATATGTACTAAAAAATAAAGTTTTTTAGGTTGTTATTGGCATAGTATAATCAGTTTTAGTTGGTTTAAAATTATTATTATCTTTTTATCAAAATATCCAATGCTGATTTTTTGTTTTAATTTCTTTATTTATTTAAACTTGACGACCTCCTTGGTCGAGTGGTTTGTACACCGGTTTTCATGGTGTCGCCATCTCTGAGGTCCCGGGTTCGATTCCCGGTCGAGTCAATTTAGAAATTATTGTTTTTCTAAATTGTCTCGGGTCTGGGTGTTTTCTATGTATAATAAGTATGTATTTAAGTAATAATAATAATAATAATAATATCTTTATTAACATAAACATATAACATTCATTTTGACAAACATGAAACAAAAAAGATTACAAGAAAAAATTATATATACTAGATGATCAAACTAACTTCCAAGTGAAGTTCGATCATTATTATATGAATTCGCTTCATTCGAAGATATATATACCACATGTAGTTTCTTTTCATCTTACTGGCAACTCGCACTTTAGAGGGTATCCCTATTTTTTTTTAATGGTAACTCGGGCCGAGTCCATAGCTCATTCTTTAGAGTACATTAACAAAATGTTTATCGGGTTTTGGGCAGGAAGGGCCCTTATATCTTCAAATGAAGCGAATTCATATAATAATGATCGAACTTCACTTGGAAGTTCGTTTGATCATCTATTATATTTCATTCGCTTCATTCTTCAGATATATATACCACATGTAGATATTTAGAGTAAAAAATTTTGTTAATGGTTTGATTTTGATAAAATGTTTAAATTGAATGACAAAATAAATAAAACAGGTTTATTTGATTTAATTGTTTAAGGAAATACGCGATCATTATTAAAAATCTAATTATGTTGGTTATCAAAGCAGTTTAGATCATAAATCAGTTACTTAACTATTATTTAGGAATACATACTGCCGCGGCAAAGTTATTATTATCTTTTACTATTGGCAGATTAGAAAATTTAGCAAAAGGCTTAAGAGGCCTATTACATCTCGACTGTGATTTTTGCGTAAAATGGTCAACTTTGGCGCTCTGGATCTCGGAATCAAAAATATATCTACAATTTTGACTTAATGAATAGTGTAGAATAGCTATTGGAATAGTGCGTAGTGGCCTCGCTTTTTGTAAATTTTGCTTAACTTATTAATTAAACCCAAAATTGCAGAGCAAGATTTTCATAAAATGCGCGGAGGCATTTTTTTGAGCTCATCGATTGAACTACTGTTCTAAGCAAATGAAATAAAAAAAATAGAATGTTATCTCTTATATAGTCGTATAATGCTTAGTGGCCTCAGAATTTTTAGATATCGTTGATTATATATAGAAAAAAAATCTTATTCTAAACCAAAAAACTTCGAAAAACGCTTCAAGTTAACTGTTAATTTCTCCTATCTACGATAATATTATTGATGCAAAATTTATACCAGAATAATTGTTACTTCATGAGGAATAAAGATTTTAAATCATGAATTTATTATTCTATTTCGATAAAAACGATAAATACAACTGCAAAATTACTACAAAATGCGATGCGCCGGCCGTCCGCACTTCAGTACTGCGCGAGCGCTCCTCAGTGTTGGACCTGTGTCGAATTTCTTCGCGCCAATATCGATCGATCTAGGGGCAGTGCATGTATAGTGCGACTACCAAGTTTGATCAAATAAGTATAATTTTACAAGTTTTTATTTAGCTTCACCTGTCCGTTTGTCATCAAATCTTGCAAATTAAATTTGATCCACTTTCCGGTTACCGATTGAGCTGAAATTTTGCATACATGTGTAAATCGCGTGACAATGCAATATTATGATGACATGGTGCTAATCTGATGATGGAGCTGGAAGGTGGCCATAGAAACTTCACAATGAAACGACACAACCTCATCGAGTTTGGGCTCGATTGAATTGTCTTGACGAGTAGTTTGTCTTTCAATGGTAACCAGGGTCTGATGATGGAGCTGGAAGGTGGTCATGGGAACTTTGTTATGAAACGACGCAACTCCATCAAGTTTCGGCTCATTTCATTGATCTTAACGAGTACTTTGTTTTTAGATGGTTACCAGGGTATGATGATGGAGCTGGAAGGTGGTCATGGGAACTCTGTTATGAAACGACGCAACTCCATCGAGTTTCGGCTCATTTCATTGGTCTTGACGAGTACTTTGTTTTTAGATGGTTACCAGGGTATGATCTGATGATGGAGCTGGAAGGTGATCATAGGAACTCAGTAAAGAAACGACGCAACCCCATCGAGTCTCGGCTCGTTTGATTCGTCTTGACGAATACTTTAGTGCTAGATGGTAACCAGGGTCTGATGATGAGCTGGAAGATGGCCATAGAAACTCAGTAATTAAACGACATAACCGCGTCATGTTCGATTTGTCTTAATGGGTGAACCGTTTTAATTGATATGTAAAGTTATTAAAATAATACTAAAAAGTTAAACATACAATTAAAAGATTTTTTTTTTTTTAAAACAAGCTTTTATTATTGTTTTTGCAGAATGCAAGCACAATATAGTCACTTGTTACGCTCGCCTGCAGTTAACATTGACATGTCTTATCCTGTACGTAAGTTTAGATCCATATTAATAACCGAATTAAAAGATTGCCTGGAGGGGCCACAAACACAAGGTGATTGATACAAAATCGGCTTGTGGTTTCTTTTATAAATCTTGTAGTTCTAAAGTAGTTTGTTTGTGTGAATGATAGTGTGTGCATAGTACGCTTCCTAATAACTCTAATTTAGTTTATGCATGTCGTTGCAACCTCTAATTAAGACAGCGCCTTAGAATGTAACCCAATATTTGTTGTTTTATAAATGTACATAAATGTACAAAACCCACCAACCCGCATTGGGCCAGCGTGGTGGGTTATGGCCCAATTTCCCCACGTGCTATACATTGTCCACGTGGGAGGCCTGTGCCCAGCAGTGGGACGTTTATAGGCTGATGATGATGATGATAAAATGTACATGGTGTTTGTTTTGTTGATTGTCCTTAAATAAATAAATAGAATTAAAAATTTAAAAATAATAATTTAAACCAGAAAAGAAAAATATAATTATATAGGGTCTAACAATATCAATAAGCGAACGTTTAAGGGGAGCATCTATACATCACACTGAGCATGCTCGTTGTAGGTCCAAAACTACAGGCTTGTTGCCGAGATAATCAATAGACATTATCATAATTCACCAAAAAATACACCCTTTCCAAACCGTACAGCTGTACTACACTCACACAAAGATAGCCTAATATGCACACTAAACTCGAAGCACACTGAGATATCTTTTTATTGATTGACGCTTGCGTGCGTGTTAGTAAAAATACAGCATGTTTCATGATGTGCATTATTTTAATTGATTTAGTTTGTCAGAAAATATAACTTTGAAAAATCACTATAACTGGAGCTCATTTTTTGTCATTGTATTCAGAATTAACTAATTAGATACCGCCCTTAAACGTTCGCATATTGATGACAATACAACCTTTAACTAAAATTAACCACATTCGTCTACGTCACATTAATCCCGTATCGTAAGTAGGTACATACCTATTAGACATTTTATTAAACCATAAAACTTTACACCTTACATTTTTTATAAATAGAGTCTGGCTAACGAAAGCTGAACCTCGTAGTAAGTTATTTGATTGCCAACGCTTTGTCTCTATGTGTCTATCTGAGGTGTCATTTCGTATGTCAACCTTTTGTTGGCCAGATTCTAAAAGCGTGTTACATTGTGATTGCAAAAGAAAAATAATGAAGGTGTAGTTATGCTAAAAAAATGTTCTTTAATGTTCCATCACAATAGAATGCGCTCTTTTTTAATAAAAAAAATATGGTGTGTGATAAAAACGCAAAGATTTAATACAAGCTGTAAAGTTTTATGATTTAATAAAAATGTCTAATAGGTATGTACCTACTTACAATATGGGATTATTGTGACGTAGACGAATATGATAAATTATCGTTAAAGGTTGCAATGTAGGTACATATGTACCTATATATGTACCTATAATATTTTTTTTCTAATCAGGTTTATATTGTTATTTAAAAATTTTTATTATTTTTATTAACAAGAACATAATAAAAGCCTATTTTTAAAAAGTATTTCTTTCTTTTAATTTTATTTAGTGTTTGTTTTATATGGAATCTAGAAAGCTTACTATGATGTTGAATTATTCTTAATATTAATATCGTTATGTTCAGCATTGGTCGAAAAAGGTATCAATGTGTAAAGAAGTTAAGATATACATCTACATTAAGAAATGCAAATATAGCAAGGTATTTCTTGCCATTAAGGCATATAGTATTCTAATCCTAACTAATGTTTGGCCTCGTTTGATTCTTACCTCGTTTAACTCGTAATAATGCATCTGAAATAAAAACTCTACCTTTCTATTGCTTTTTCACACCTAAACCATTCGATCGATTTGATTGTAGCTCTTGACAGGTTGCAAAGACGTGCTGTCCGTATTATCGGTAACGATGACGTTACGATCAGTCTGGAGCCGTTACAGCTACGTAGGGACATTGCTTCCCTTAGTGCTTTCTACCGCCTTTACCACGGTGAATGCTCTGAGGAGCTCTTTGACCTCATCCCTTCCTCTCCTTTCCTTTCCAGATCGACGCGTGCAGGTCTTAGAAGCCACTCTCATACCGTGCTGACCATCAAGACACGTACCAAAAAGTTTGGACAATCGTTCTTTTGCCGAACTGCCCGTATGTGGAATGCGCTTCCCGCACATGTGTTTCCTTCCTCTTTCTCTCCCGGGTTATTTAAGCGGGGCGTGAAAAAGCATTTATGCAGGCCGCCATAGTGAGAGCGTTCGGCATAGCGTGGTAGCGCTGTGATGAACGCTTTCACTTCTTGGGCTTCACTGGCTGCTTTTCATCAGGCAGAGTGAAGCCATTATGGCGTGCCACAATAAAAAAAATAAAAAAATTGAAATTTGGCAAATAGGTAGTTCTGTTTTATGGTGTTTTATACTCCCATGTAAATTGTAATTAATTTTATTCTAATCTAAGCTATAATTTTTATCTAAAACGAAAAACGTCCTTTGCTACAAAGGACTAGGTAAATAAAAAAAATGTTTCTAACAAATATTCACATACTAGACCCATGGCACACTCTAAATGTGCGGGTATAGCGATAACAAATTACTCCATAGAAATTCAAAAAAATATAAACTTGGGAAAAGTATCAAAATCGCTTGGTCGTAGTTTTAACATAGTATTGTGGGTGGACTCGTGACCTTCAATGAGTTGTCGGGTGGGACGCTTAAAATACCTATTCTCGCAGAGTTGAAATTTGTAATAGGGCTCTTAATGAGTTTTGTGACCCCCAGCCGTCTTACGTCCAGCGAGATGCAGGCGCGGCGTGGTGGCCCACGCCTAAATCTGCCACATTCACGCTCCTTTATCCACCGAATTATCTAATAGTCTGTGCACTCGCTGCATGATAGAATTTCTTAGTTAAATTTATATACAATAGAATTTCTTAGATAAAAATTTTAAAAATATTTTTTATTTTTATTTTCTGACATATAGAATTAGTGACTGCTATCGAGGACGTTGTCAAATATTTCTATTTTGGCTAAAGAACGGTAGCAACAGGACAGCAGGTTGCTTTCGACTAATATATGAAATTTTTATTAAAGCCTTAATCACATTATGGCTACAGTTAACGTTGAATTTTACATCCTCTATTTTGATTATAAACGCATTAAAGATAACGTTTGAGCCCTATTTTCCTATTCCTTATTTTGAGCCTATGGGCGGTACACAAAGCGAGAAGAATAACAATTTACTTGGTTATTTTATGAAGTGCAAAATCCTCATTTAGGAACCCATTCTGTAACAATTTGTAAGTTGTGGGACCCAAGTGGGCACATATTTTGGGACAGGTCTTAACGTAAAAACTTTTTATTTTTGATAATTTCCTAAAAATAAACAAAGTGCAGAACAGTCTGCTTAAGCTGCCGTAAGCCGAACCAAGGTTAAATTGGTCCGTCTAGTGGTTAATAGAGCGATTATTGCAATGCATATTGGGCAAGGGTATTTTTTGCTAATGCGGCTAACATTATATCTAACGAGGCAACCGGGACGTTGTGTTTGGCGAACGCCTCCCCAGATAAAGTTTTTGACCTTTTCGATTGGCGATTCCTGGACTGAGATACGAACATATCCTTAGTGGCTATGGAATATCTAGAAATAAAAAGTCTCTTAAAAGCATGGTTTTCAATAGAAGAACCATGGTTCCAATAGTCAAAATTGAAATACTAAATTGCCTTTGACTCTATCACTGGCAACCTTTCGTAGATATTTTTAGAATTGATGTTATGTGTAAAAATGCACAAAATGAGTCTTTCCAAAGAATGGTAAATGCGTTTATGTTCAATGCATCTGGGACTGGCTCCCACGACCATGAGACGAATTTCTTTATTTGGTTTATGTAGGTAAACCCGTAGTGTTATCAATTCGTAACAATACGTTTACCTATTTGTAGTTATTGCGAACAAAAAATTAATTAGACCAAAGAATACCGCTAGAAGTTCCAAATAATTAATAATATACTTATGATGTTGTTGTTTACTCTCCTTCCGTAACCCATTTGCACGTTTGTCGTTGCAAACTTCAAACCAGCCAGACCTAGATGCGTCAATAAAAAAATGTGAATCGTAATTATGTACATTTAGATCTTTATATAATTATGGTGCGAGTTCGAATCCAACTCGTGGACATTTTTTCAACATTTTTCTAATTTGTAAGTACCTGGGTACCGAGTGTTTTTTTTTAAATTATATTATTTTAAATTAGACAAAATCCACCTCGATGGTGTAAATTTAGCCACACAAAATATTACATTTCTTCATTATTAGATAGTTTTTCCGTTCAAGGCGTTTACTGTTTAACCACCCATATGTAACAGCTGGCCAAGCTGCTGTTAAAACGTCTTTGAATCGACAAAATTCTCGTATTGTAATGGACGGTAACTTTTAATACTTTTTTAGCTAGGTATAATAATATAAATACGTTTTTTGAAAGGTAAAGGAATTGTCATATTGAAAGAGTTAAAACAACAATGAGCTGTTCAATATAAACTAAGACCCCTAAACATTTTAGTAATGTTTAAGTCTCTTCAACGTTCTCTATACACTCCTGATATGTGATCCTGGACAAAACATATTATCGTAATAGCCCTAACTATACTTATAAATGCAAATTGAGTATTTTTGTTTGTTACGAGTAAGCGTCATTAACGTCGGTTTAGCGGTCTAAGCGTGTAAACGCTTAGACCGCTAAACCGACTGCTGAATTTTGTTTTGGGGATAAATGGGGCCTGGCGACGGTTATAGGCTACTTTCTTCGCGATAAATAAACGTGAGCGAAGCAAAATGTAGTAATAGTTTAAGTCACTCATGATAACACAGGTCAATGTCATGCTTCATGATTTTTGTAAAAGTTCGAGAACTTTCAAGATCTTTCATGTAGACCTTTTAAGACTTTCGGTGTCGGTTCCGGTAATTTAATTTAAAAATTAAACCGTAAAAGCTTTTTTTTACATAGGTATAAAAATGAGATTAAATAACTTTTTAAACCGTTTTGAAGTCTTCCACTAAAACATAATACTTAAGTACTCGTATATCATTTTTGCTCAATATACTATTTGATTTTACTGTCAAGGATATTGGATATAAACTAATCAGGCCGTAGTGGACACGCCGAAATTGCACCCACATCTAATAACTTTTTAATTCTTCATAACATGTCATTTAGTTCTATAGCAGAAAATAATCCATTACAGTTTACACGGTATCTCGTGTGTTGCGATGTTTTCACAGGAATCATCATTTCGATCCAAAACTCATAAAAATATTTCAACCTGCCTTCGTGTACCTGGGTCGCTGGACAGGACACGTTTGGCGTCGCCGATGGTGGCGGCGCGTGGCGCGGCGCCAGCGCCGCATGGGCTGCCGCCCGCTGTCGATAGGTACTGCTACTGCATGATCGGAGCTCGGCGTGGCCCGCATCGGCCCCTGCTCGGCAGAGGGTAACGAGGAGGGCTCTGCCAGTTTTCCTTGTATTGGTCTTCATTATGAATGAAGTTGATCCCTGTGTGGGTGTTTTATTTTGCAAAACTGATTTGTTTAGTTGATGACCTTGTTTTATCTTTCTTTTTTTATATACAGTTTGAGAAGATTTTATTTTCTCAGACAAGTTACCAACAAACATTGTTTCATCCTTATCTTGACTTTCAATAAAAGAAAGGAAGGGAGTTTGATTCTAAGTCCAGTTTTCGTGTAATGTAAAACGGTTAATAGTCGACAACCATCAGAGAGGACTTTAATATTATTCTGTGCTTAATAGCGTTGACTTTGTCGTCAGTCGTCATAGGCAATAATATAATGACTTTGCCTATGGCGGCAATGTTGTGACCTAACTGGTCATGTCTTGTTCGTATGTTGAACTTTGAACTGCCTCGGCCACTGCAGCTGATATTTTGAAATTCAAAGTAGGCGTTTTAAACAATTAACGATTATATGTAAGTAATTGGATATTCGTTTTTTTTTTATTGGAAGCCACCATCTTGCAAAGTTAGTGTGAATATTTTCCAACAGGTTAAGTGTCTTAGGCGGCGTCTCGCCTAGTGGTGACAAGAGTTCAGGTACGAGTTCAAGCTACAAAACGGGATCAGGTCCGATGACGACCATATCCTGAACTTGATCATGCTTAGAACCGGTGAACGGTTCGAACACTAGTACTGACGTCACTGGGACGGTGATTTCTTAGGACACTGGTTCCGAAGTCACTGGGACGATGATTTGTTCGGACGCTGGTTCCGACATCACTAGAAAGGCGTGTTCATTCTAAAAGGTTTTTAAATTTGATCTCTGGTTTTTTACTGTAGGTCGCTAAGGTACCTACGTTTCGTGATTTTTTATTTACTTTCTGTTTCTTTGTTTTATTTTTTGTTACAATAGTAAGTAGGTACCTAGGTATTTCATTTTATGAATTTGATTCAGTCACTATTAGTTTTTGTGTAACTTACAGGTTACTTTCGGGTATCATTGTTACCTACCTTTTCGTGGGTAATTTTCGAACAATTATCATTATTAATTAATAATCATAGCTTAAAGATGCTTGCTTTTTAAAATGATAAACGAAATTAGCTATTTGATAGCAAGTGTTTTACGTAGAAAATGCACTTAATAATAATTTACCTTCGTTTTCTTCGGTATCTGAAGAAGAAGAATACACTATGCACCGTCGTCGTTTATTAGATTTTTCTTGTAATTTTCTTATCATCTCCTCATAGTACCCAACACTTTTACGCTTAGGCATGGCTTATTAAGAATTTACATGATGTATTATGGAGGAACTTGTAAGCTGTGCGTTCGTTGCAGCGCAAGAAAAAAGAATGAGCTATGGACTCGGCCCGAGTTACCATTAAAAAAAAAATAGGGATACCCTCTAAAGTGCGAGTTGCCAGTAAGATGAAAAGAAACTACATGTGGTATATATATCTGAAGAATGAAGCGAATGAAATATAATTACAATCCACACTAGGACGACCCTGACTTGTGACAAACCATACAGGTGCGAGAGTATAATTGTATAGTAAATCCAAAAAATTATTTTAATTCAAAATTAAACAATTATTAATAATTATTAATATTTATGTGTGTGTGTGTGTGTGTGTGTGTGTGTGTGCGTGTGTGGAAAGGTGTGAGTGAGTGTGTGTGTATGTGTCTGGCTGGATGTACGCGTGTAAGGGTTGGTATTATTATTGTGTTATTATTAACAAGTTTTCGGTTTCAGTGTAGGATAAGGTTAAAAGCCACTCCAGAACCCTTTTTTAGCTTCAGTTACTGAACACGACTTTATATCACAGCCTCTTGCAATCACATTGTAAATATATGGCAATTTAAAGTAAAGATGGTTTTTACCAAATGCCGTTTTGACCGTGGTTTGCGGAATACGGAAAACCCTCCTTTGTATCCTCCTCCTTAGTCGTTCACTCTTGACAGAGTGGTCGTGGTTGATGACGTTGCATTTTCATTGGCTAAAACAGCCCTCGCGATGCGCCTCCACTTGTTGCGGTCTTCAGCGTCTCGTGAACTCTGAACTATCGAGGTTTGCGTCGTTGCTTTGATGGCGTCTGTCCAACGCGTTGGTGATCGACCGCGTGACCGCTTGCCCTCCACCCGTCCCTGGACAACGAGTCGCTCCATGGAGTGTCTGTTTCTAACAACGTGTCCGAAATACTTGAGGATTCGTGTTTGCACAGTCGACGATAATCTCTGTTTGATTTTTAATTTTGCCAGGACCGAGACGTTCCTCCTTTGTATAAGGCCTGCGTATTCAGGAGAATTAAGAGTCGCCTGATGTCCTAGAACGAACACCTTGATTATGTAAAGTTGTCGTACATTCAAGACAGAAGCCTCCCGGTATAGGTCTCTAGTAGGAAATATAAAATGTTTTTTCAGCATTACATTTAGGACAGACCTTTGAGCTCTTTCCAGACCTGTCATGGTTGATTTTCTTATGCCTCCCCAGACTGGAATGCAGTAGCTCAGGATTGATTGACATAATGTTGTATAAACAGTGGTAAGTAGTTTTTTGTCAGCTGAGATTCGAAGAAGGCGCATAATGTGGGCATGTCTTCTAGTTCTTTTAATAAGAGAATCTATGTATTGCTTAAAAGAAAGTTTCTCATCAATTTCAACTCCTAGATACCTAATAGTCTCTGTTCGTGCTATGGGGATACAGGAGCAGTGTGGGGCATTGCAGGAGTGAATTTTTATGTTAGTGGTAAGTGCCGGTTGTGAGGAGCAAGTCTTGTGAAAGCATAGATATTTTGTTTTGTTGAGGTTCAACGTGAGCAGATTAAGGTCTAGCCATTTCTTGATCGAGGATATACCGAGATTTGCAGAATGTAAAGCCTCTTTCCATGTTTTCCCTTGATAGATCGCTACGGTGTCGTCGGCATAGCAAATTAGATCTGCCGAACTGGGAGCATTTGCGTGGATGTCGTTAATGTATAAAATAAATAGGGACGGTCCCAGAACACTCCCTTGTGGCACTCCAAAGCTGGTAGAATGTCTGTCGCTGATAATGTCACCAACTTTTACTTTATGGGACCTAGCAGTGAGGTAGCTTTGAAACCAGTCATGCGCCAATCCTCTGATACCAAAGAATTCTTTTTTTTTTAACAGAATTGGCACGAATATAGTATCAAAAGCCTTTGCTAGGTCTAGGAAGACTCCTACGCAGCATTGCCCTTTATCCAGATGATCGGAGACAGTTCTAGTGAGAAGTCCCACTGCGTCCTCAGTTGAACGCTTGCGCCTAAAACCGAATTGTCGATCTGAAAGGAGATTAAAACATTCGAGGTAGTTCATAAGACGCAAGTTAACGATCTTCTCCAAGATTTTAGAGAAAATTGATAATAATGATATTGGTCTAAAATTTGCTGGGATTGTTTTTGAACCAGATTTGTGTATCGGAATCACGTAAGCTTCTTTCCACTCGCAAGGAAAAGTACCAGTCGATATGCTAAGGTTAAATATGTGGGTTAAGGGAGAAATGATTGATGCCCTGATATGTATTATTAGAGATGGTTTGATACCATCTGGACCAGGCGCGCTGTCAAGCTTTAACTGCATGATAAGAGAATTTACTTCAGTTTCATCCGTCGGTTGTAAGAAAAAGTTATGTTGAGTAGATCCTTTTATACTAAGATTTGAGACTAGAGATTGTTCAGTTGCGTCTAGTGAATTTAACAACTGATCAGAAAGATTTTTACCGAAATTGGCAAAATAATCGTTGCAAGAGTTTACTGATTCTAGTGTTGTTGTCTTTGCCTTTAAAAGATCGGTATTTGATTATTTTTTGATGGATACTCTATTATAGTTTTAATCGACTTCCATAACCTTTTGGGGTCTTTCTTGTTGGCTTCTAGTTCGTGTGATTCCAAATCTTTTTTGATTTTGTGTAGGAGGTTTGTAAGAAAGTTTCTATATCTGTGATATATAAGTTTACGAGTATGATCAGAAGGGTGTCGACGAAACTCTAAGTGAAGCTTATCTCTATGTATCATGCATCTAACGAGACCAGGCGTGATCCAGGGTTTTAGTATGAGTTTTGATCTTCTTATACGTGTTGTCCTGGTATTTTTCTGGATAACTCTAGTCAATATTGAATTAAATTCACAAAGGGCATTAGTGACATCAGGTGATTCCATTACAGGAGACCAGTTCGCAGTTTTTAGTTCAGAAGCTACAGCACAGTGGTCAATTATGGTTCGTAATCGATTTATGTGGTTGACAACCTTTTGTGTTATTAGCCCCATGATCGCTAACTTGTGATCTGTGATAGGCAGGTTAGCTATTACACCAATACATTTTTCAGTTTTGGCTCGTACAAATATGTGGTCTAGACATGACTCTAGCCTGGTGGGCTTAGTAATGGTAGGAAGAAAGCCAAGTTCCGACATTAGGGATAAGTACTCATTGGCGTTAGAGTCACTAGAGCCCATAATATTTATATTAATGTCCCCTGCAAGAATGACTCTTGAAATATGTTTGACCGATTCAGCCGTATCACCCAAGCTTTTCAAAAAATTGCTGATGTTAGAAAAGGAAGGTGAACGATAAAGGCCAATAATGGTGATAGAATTTGGAAGATTTATTTTAAGGCAATCGGCATTCAAGAAAAATGGCTCTTCTACGGATACGCTAATTGAGTCTTTTACATACGCCACTACTCCACCAGACTTGTTATTGATTTGAGACGTGCGATAAGTGGTGTAGCCGGGTATTTGGGCAATGATTGTATTGGGGGAAAGCCAACATTCTGTCAGTATAATAACGTCTATATGTAACTTAAGACGTCCTAAAGCCACAATAAAGGCGTTGATGTTTTTCTGAATACTACGAATATTATAAGTTTGGATTTTTAAATTGTAGTTCTCACTTAAAGTAATTTTACAGTCTTCAATAAGATCATGTTCTTGACATTCAATATTTATCGATTTATCTATATCTTTAACAGTATCAATATCTATTAGAGCCATTAATCCGGCGGGGTTCTTATAAATTTTATTATTATCCTAAATAGAATGTCGTTGTCAATGCTATTTTTCGTTGGGTACTCGGATTTAGAGTAAGACCGGTGTAGGTAAGAGCTACATTTACAGTGTGTTGCGTGGCTTAGTTTTAGGCTTTGTGATTTTTGATACGAAGAAGGAGTTATTGTCAGTATTCGAATTGTATCAGGGTGATAACTATTATGGTGTATGATCTTTAGTTTATGAAATGTATTTAAATGTGTACGTGGTAGTCTGTAAGTTGTAGTTGTAATTAAATGTGTATGTGTTAGTTTGTAAGTCGTTGTTATATTTAAATGTGTATGTGTTAATGAGAGGACAAGAGTAAGCATGTTACTATTTGTTAAAGTTACAATTAGGTTGAAATAAAATTTAGAAGGTAAAAATATAATAAAGAGCAGTGATATTTGTTCAGCGGGTGAACCCTGAACTACTAATCTATAAAGATTTTTAAAGCAATAAACTACTATTTTATAAAAAATAACAAAACAATGAACTACTATCATGCAAAAAATAAGAAAATAATATAAATAACAAAATTTAGATGGAAAAGGTATAACAAAGAGCGAGGATTGTTCTGCTGGTGAGCCGTGAATTAAGTTAGTCAACTTTACTTGGCGTGTTGTCTTGCGCTGGTCCCACCATTCTGTCCAGCTCTTCGTAGGTTTTGATTTGAATAGCAGGTTTTCTCTCCGCCTGGCGAACGTGGATATAGCCGTGGTTGACCCAGCAAAAGTTAAAGCCATGTAGTAGGGCGCGTTGTCTCATTTCTCGAAAAAACAAACGGTTTGCCTTGGTAAGTCGCTCATTTATATATACTTTAGTAGTTGGGCATACCACCAAGTTTTCACTGTTTAGATTTCTACGACCTCTCGCCGCTTTTACCAGCTCGTCACGTTTTGAACGCCTATTAAGTTTTAATACAATGCTGCGGGGTAATTGATTTTTGGTACCTTGGTTTTTTTGTTTACTACCTGTCCTATAGACACAGTCAATATCAGACTCGGACAGATCGACGCCGAGCTTTTTTGCCGTGACAAGAGCCACGTGATGAGGATTCTCACTCTCAGATTCCGGCACACCAGCAATTTCTAATTCGTTTTTCAGGTAAGTCTGTTCTAGTGCATTCATAGATACTTGTGAGGCGGCGAGTGTATTCTTCAAGGATCGTATTTCAATTGCCTGATCGTTTGTTTGATTCTCATAGGCATCCAGTTTTTCGGTGAGACTGGAGATACTAGATAAGTGTTGTTTGACATCCACAAGGTCTTTTCGTAAGAAGTTTATGTCGGCATTTTGTTCTTGTATCTGAAGTCTCAGTCGGCGAATTTCGGATACCAAAGAAGTTGAGTTGTCAGCCACAGGTATACTTGTGTCTGGTTCTTTTTTAGTGGTTTTTCTTGTTCCTCTTTTCGTGTTTATGTTGGTTCCAGTCAAAACGATGTTTGTTGGTCTGGCCGGACTCGGAACGGGTACATCTGTGTTATCCACCCTCGGAATAGAGCACTTGCAGGTTGGGCAAAGCCATGATCTTTTATAACTTTCAGAGTAGCTTTTAAAGGTTTCAGAGTCTATTTGCAGGCACTGGAGGTCATGCATTAGTTTACATTTAGTGCATGCTAAGAACTTACTGCTGTTAACTGGCTTGCCGCATGCATTGCAGGACCCAGATGCAGACATTTTGGGAGTAGTGTTATAGTTGGTGTCTTTCGAAGCACAGTTCTAACTTAAATTAATTTGATAGCGCCAATTGCAATTCACGGACACAATCACGTCACGCAGCACACAGCGTCACAACATAATTTGCAGCAATGGAAATGCGTAGTAAATGGGGCGATGTCTGCAATATTTTGTGACATCCGTAGCCTTCTTAGCGTCAGCGCTACGCGACGTTTGCTCGAGCCCGTGGGTGCCCGTGCGATCCGAGCGATAACCGATCCGAGCGATAACTTTATATTTTAATAGGAATTTAAAAGTCCATGAGGACTAAATCACCTACTATAAATTAAATAAAATTAAATTAATTAATAATAATAATACTTGTCTTGTATTTTAAGTATGTTTATCCGTTGTCTAGTAACCATTTAACGAGTTTCTTCGAAGCTTCTCTTGGGCTAGATAATTGGTGTGATTGTAGGAAAGATTTTTTTTTTTTTGTTAAAGATGACTAACTTTTGTTGTAAATGGTTTCCGAAATGCCCAAACATGAAAATAAAATGGATAGAAGCTACAAAACATGACGATAATTGGTTTCCAAGAAAATATATCGTTATATGCTCACGACATTTTGCCGCGGATAGCTATCAACAAATGAAAAAGCGGCGACTGTTGTTTAGTAATGCTGAACCCACGCTTATGCTTCCAACCGTGTTCAATTTGCTCAGTAACTAACTATGAAGTACCTACAATTTAAATATGCATTTCAATATAATGCGACTACGTGAATATTCATATTAACCTTATTGATTGTTTTAGGGTTCTTCACAAGGTGAATTTGCTTCAGCCACAACTTCATATTGTTTACCAGTGAGACCAGTTACCACCTTAGAGTATAGACCATCGATGATATCTTCTTTGTCACTTAAGGTACCAGCCTATAAGGATCTAATCTAATCTAGCTTCTATTTTTTTGATACGTTAAAAACTTTCATCTTTGTTGTTGCAGGATTGTACCCAAAATTATCAATAAATACCAACGATTTCAGATATGTATAAACATATAGTCTACTAAAGGCCAATTTTTCAATCCTCGGATAAAACTTATCCGTCTGATAAGATATTACGCGACCAATCTAACAATATCTTTATTATTGAAATTTTGCATTCACAATGCTATATAGATATAGGATAAAATGTTTACTAGAAAAAAAATCAACCAGTCTCAGGAAGCTCGAATGGGATTCGAACTTTATAAGCAATTACGTCTTTATCGATTGTTAAATACTTGCAATAGTATTTCTTTCGACTATGAGGGTAGACTTCACAGTGACGTAATACCGCTGATTTGTAGCTTAAATAAAACTACTAGGAAAATTTCAGCTAGTCTTCTGGGGTGTCGGTAGCTCAGCGGTTCGTAGGTTCGAATCCCATTCGAGCTTCCTGAGACTGGTTGATATTTTTTTCTAGTAAACATTTTATCCAATCTAAAAATGTCTTGATAAACTGTCCAATAAGGAAACAAACCAAGAGTTACTAAAAACTTTTCAAGATATATGCAGCAAGATTGGTGTAAACTTTAGTGGAGGAGAAATAAAATCTTTACACAGAATAAACACAAAATTGAGTCAAATAAACCTATTATAGTGGACTTCGTTAGCGTCTCGAGTAAAAACAACTTACTTACTGGTCTCAAAACATACAATGGACAGCATCCCACAAACAAATTAATTACCAAACAACTACTTTTAAACGGTCCAGAGCAACGCATATACATTTCAGAGTCTCTTACGTTTAAGGCAAAAACGTTATTCCGCATGGCAAGAGATTTTGCAACTGAGAACAAATATCGTTTTTGCTGGACCGCGCACGGAGTCGTGTATCTAGGCAAAAGGAAGGCTCAAGTGCTTTGAAAATTAGTTCTAAAGACGACTTTCCGAAGCCTGAAACAGTGCAAAAGTGACTATCTATACTATTTTATTTTATATGCATGCATAACCTGTTTTTTGTGTTATTTATTATTGGCTTTAAATATCTTTGTATATCGTTACTCAAAATAACTAAATGTTGCTATTGCCAAAGTAAGCTACACATAGTAGTGAAAACACAAGTTGTATTCTGTTTTAAGAGTTCTAATCATTTATTTTTTACATTTTCGCATTTATTCATTAGCCTAGGTTATAAAATGATGATAATTGTCACTAATATTTGTAACCCTTCACGCACAACAAATGTTCTTTACATTTACTTATCACTTATAATTCTAATACACACTTTTCAAACACAAGTACAATTTAACAACAACAACAATTCACATATTCAACACACAAAAAGTATTCTTCACTTACACACCTCTAATATATTCATAAGTTGTCCGCACATTTACATCGAAAAATCTCCTATAAATACCCAATTCCACACATGCGTATCTATAATGCAATCCTCACTTTGCCTTACATACTTGACTTCTTTTACACGGTTAATTAATTACTTCATTCATACATTTTTAAATCAAAATGGACAATACAAATCATATAAATACTGACCTTGACAATTTTTCTATAGCGCAATCTTCTATTTGTGATATAGAGGAATGCCAAACATTAATAAAAAAACCAAATTTCACTTTAAAAATATTACATCAAAACATTCGTAGTTTAAATAAGAACTTCTCAGGTCTCTTGACACTTCTCAAAAGATCTAATACTGAGTGGGATTTTATTGTTGTGACGGAGTGTCGGTTACGTCATACACATTTTTTCGGTCAACTAGATGGGTATAACTTTGCAAAAACCGAAAACAACTTAACGCAAAATGAAGGTGTTATGGTCTACTTTAAAAACAGTTTGCAAGTTAAGATATTAGAACCTAATCTGCGAGACGCTAACTGCCTTACCGTCGAAATTGATCCTGAGACAATCTAAATTGCCATATACCGACCCCCCGGTTATAGAGACATTGATCCTTTTATACAATCACTTAAGGATCTCTTATCTAGCTTACACTATACTAATATAATTTTAGTGGGAGACATAAATATAGATATAAGGGAAAATAATAAAGACTCCTACTCGCATGTATACCTTGATCTGTTGGCTTCTCATGGTATGTTACCAGCGCATCTGTTTCCAACACACGGAGAAACATGCCTAGATCACCTCATGCTTAAAAGTAAACTCCCCGCGTTTTGTCATGTAGCAGAGACATCCCTTACAGACCATGACTCTCTAATTTTTCTTTTGGAATTTAGGCATCAAAATAATCAATCCGTTAGGTCGGTAACTAAGAAAGTCCATTATAATAAACTTGACGAAGATATGGCCAAATCAAATCTTGCTATAATTTATTAAGCACCTGAGGTGAACTCTGCTGTTTCTTTGTTTATAACGGAGTTAACAGAAACAATCAGTGCTACTACGAAATCTATCAAAGTTCTAAATCGCAAGAGGGTAATTAAACCATGAATTACAACTGGTCTGTTAAGATGTATAAGAAATAGAGATAAATTACACCAAAACTTAAGAAATACCCGAATAATGAATTAGTTAAAGCCACTTATAAAAGGTATAGAAATTTTTGTAACTCGCTAGTAAAACGGCTAAAACGAGATTATGAAAGATCCCAAATTCAAACGGCCACCAAAACTAATAACAAATCGCTTTGGGACACTATAAAACAAGTTACACACTTAAAAAAATACCAAAACCATGCCTCGGACTTAATATCGTCTTCCGACCCCTATAGCTCTGTCAACAATGTCAATATATTTTTTGCATCTATTGGGAGAAACTTAGCAGTAAAAATACATAACAAACATTACTATAAAACATCATCCTTACCCTCACAATCGTTTTCATTCTACCTTTCACCTACTACCGAATCTGAGGTCAGAAACACTATACTGAATCTTAAAAAGGGCAATACCACTGGACGTGACATGATCTCTGGGAACTTCCTTAAGCGTTATCATATGATACTGGTTTCACCGTTGACCCATATTATTATTTTAATGTTTTCAACCGGAGTTTTCCCAGATGCTTTCAAACTTGCTGATGTGATACCTATTTACAAGAGTGGTGATAAGAGCTGTGTTAATAATTACAGGCCAATATCATGCTTCCTACTTTGTCAAAAATAGCAGAAAAACTTTTAAACAAACGTCTGGTTGAATATCTTGAATCCAAAAATCTCATCTCCAAGGCACAATTTGGTTTTAGAGCTCATACATCTACTAGCGATGCTGTTCATGAGCTGACGGATTACATTGTTTCTAACCTTGACAAGAAGAACAAAGTCATTACAATATTTCTGGATTTGACGAAGGCTTTTGACACAGTCTCTACACCACTCTTATTAGATAAATTGGAAAAACTGGGTAACCGAAATGAGCAACTGAAATTGTTTCAGGTCTATCTAAATAATAGGTTGCAAAGGGTTAAAATTGGTGAACACACTAGCACTGAAGTGCCCATAACATGCGAAGTGCCCATAACATGCGAAGTGCCTCAAAGAAGCGTTTTGGGCCCCAAGCTCTTTCTTGCTTTTATTAATGACCTGTGCGGTCTTCAATTGACTAATGGCAAAATCGTGACCTACGCTGATGATACTGCGTTGATATTTCATGGTGACACCTGGCCAGAGACGTATGAGTTTGCACAATCTGGATTTGATAGGGTCTTTTTTGGCTTGCTGACAATGCCCTGACACTTAATGTTGAAAAAACCAAATACATACCTTTCTCCATCCAAAACACCCAGATGCATGTACACTATCATCATTCCATAGTAGCGCATTCTTGTTTGACTGGTCAAATATGTACCTGCACTCAAATTACGAGAACTTTCAGCATTAAGTATCTAGGAGTAATAATAGACAATAAGTTAAGCTTTGAAAGTCATCTAGATCTCCTGTCAGCCAGAACTCGCAAATTAATCTTTATCTTTAAAAATCTTCGTCACGTTGCCGACAAGAGCATTAAAAAAATGGTGTACCTAGCTTTGTGCCAATCCGTATTCACGTACTGTGTTACGGTTTGGGGTGGTACCTCCAAAACAAAACTTTTAAAACTCGAAAGAGCCCAAAGAGCCGTGTTAAAAGTATGCAACTTCCTCCCATTTCGTTTTCCTACTAGGGAACTATAATCTATCCGATGTTCTTACTGTAAGGCAACTTTTTATTCCTAATACAATATTAAAACAGCATTCCCAAATTGAATTGGACCCCTCACTGAACTTGACAAAAAGACTGAAACACAAAGTCTGCATGTCTAAAATTTCGTGGTCCACAAAGTTCTCTGCTAGGTTTTTGCTTTTCTTAGAAAGTTTCTCTACAATAAAATTAACAAAATGATCTCTATTTATCCACTTACGAAATTTAAATGTAAAATAACAACTTCTACTTTCCTAAAAAGACTAAGCTATGAGGACACTGAAAATCTGTTAATGGTTCTTTATTAAACAACCTCCAAATAGTTAAAGATGCCATACATAAAATACACACATATTACACACACACACACACGCACGCACACACACACATACATGCACGCACACATACACACACAACACGCACAATGAACCTCCAAATATCCTCACATAAATAAATGTAAATATTTTCAATTAAAACATTTAAGTAGTATTCGGGTCCAGAGTTGGAGAGGCTGGTTATCTGTCATATAGGTCTCCTAGCGCAGAAACCAGTCTCTTACATAGATAAATAACTGTTGTCTGCTGTGCTTACGCACAGATACATATAAATCTTTATTTGTTCTCTCACATAGATATTACTATCTATGTGAGAGAACAAATAAAGATTTTTTTGTATTTTTTATTTGTATTTGTAAACACATGATATTAAGAGAAAACATTTTCAAAATAGTTATATTAACTCTAACCACTAAATAAGTTTTGTCTGACCTTTGAAAAACCGGCCATTACATGTTTATTTTTTCAAACTACTCCGAAACTGGCAAACAGATTGATTGACAAAATATAATACCTATCTTAAAGAGTTTTAATATAAAAGTTAGTATTAAATAAGAAGAATTGTTTTATTAACTTATTAACACCGTTATATTAATTATCAAGTAAGAAAAAAGTCCATCGATATCAATATCGACTCCTACCACATTACTAATTCGAATACATTTGATAATGGTGTGTTACGTACGTGTCAAAAATCGTGTTTTTAAAAGTAAAAGACATCAACGCGTGCATGTTTCTTAATTTATAATTGAATTTTTACACCAATTTAAAATTTATCCATTTTCGTCATAAAATTGTACTTACCGATGAAATGAGATATTATCTTTTTGTAAGCAAGAAGTTTTTCTTCACTTTCCACACAATTTTACAGCGCAATACGGCATATTTATATTAATAATAGATTTTTGAATTTTAGCGTGCCGCGGCGCTGTCAAACTATGACTGAAACTAGGTTTGGGGGCGTGTCACTTACTGAAGCAATGCATTACATATGTAGTACGAGTGACGTTACCCTCGTATGCGGAGTCTATATCTCGACATTCACGGTCAGTTAAACTGATCAGTTGAAAAACTGATCAGTTAAAACAACTGATCAGTTAAAACGGTCCCCACTCACTGGCTTTAAACCGGCTTTCATTTCTCGCTCGAAGGGCAGTGTGGCCATTTCCAAAATTATTATTTTTTTATATTAATTAATTTATCATAAACTTAAAAGTCTATTTAATAAATAAATATCAATAACAATTTATTAATTGTTTAGTAAGAGAGTCAGAGGATAATGAGGACCACAAGAGCAGTCCACTGCCACAGTCAACGTTTCACCATACCAACCATTTATGGATTTGAGGAAATAATTATGATTTACCATTATAGAAAAAATGAAAAAAAGGCCGTTTTCACTGTACGTAATACGTTATGTATCCTATTATTATTATAAACGCGAAAGTTTGTATGTATGGATATTTGTTACACTTTCACGTAAAAACTACTGAACGGATTTGGATGAAATTCGGCATACATATAGTTTATAACTGGATTAACATATAGGATACTTTTTATCCCGAAATTCCCACGGGAACTGGAACCACGCAGGTGAAACCGCGAGCGGCTGCTTGTATTGTATAATTTGGTAACAACATAATGTTTTGTAAATGTCGTTACTTCTATATTATTATAAATCTGTGGAGTTTCCCGTTCTTCTCCACAGCTAAGAGACCCCCCACACTGGCGTCTTTCGAGCGTCGGCGTCGAGCCGGCGTCCACGCGGCGTCAGTGCAGCGCTCGCGTGGCATTGACGACGCCGCGTGAGCGCTGCAACGTTGCCGGTATGACGCTGACGCTCAAAAGACGCCAGTGTGGGGGGTATCTAAAAGACGTTCTAAATGGGTGTTGCCCATCCATCCAAATAAATTTGGACGATTCAAAATGCTTATTTTAAGTTTATTGAATAAAGAAATTTTGAGTTTGAGTTTGTCTCGTGAATTTAACACAAACCAACAAAGCTTCCAGAATTAGTACCTATACGTACCTACATATAAATTATCAGATAGTACATGTAAACTTTTACAGTTACTGTTAAAAATTACAGTTTGAATGCAAACAAAAGCATGACAGTGTTAATTTAAATAAAGAGATTAATAATAACATGAAACTGTTAACTATACCTACAAGTTATTTTACAGCTATCATCAGTCAGTCGCATGCCCTGGTCCCAATCTCATTTGGGGTCAGCGCAATATATCTAGGTGCTGTCTACCTCTTCCATTCATCTCAACATAATAATTACTCGATTCTTTGCCATATCATCTTACATTTAAGTAACTTTATAGCTTAACTAGCGGCCACTCGCAGTTTCACCCGCGTGGTTCCCGTTCCCGTGGGAAAATCGGGAAAAAAAAGTATTCTATGTGTTAATCCAGGTTATAAACTATGTGTATGCTGAATTTCAACCAAATCCATTTAGTAGTACAAACAAACATCCATCCATACTTACAAACACTCACGTTTATAATATTAGTAGGATATTCCGATCACTTAAAATTGTTATCGAAGATACAAACATAAGCAAATAGGATTGCTCGGCAGCGCACACATAAATAAACCACATTTTTATCAAATATAATAATAATATACCTACCTACCAAAATCTATACTCTAATAAAAGAATATTAAAATCTTCGATCAACATTATTTTTGATCGAAGATTAAAATAAAACAAGAACATGATTATTTTTGACATGCTTCGAACAGTCTATCGTTGCCTGCAACCGTCACAATAATAGATACTTACCTAAATATGAATAACTTTTTTTTTTGTTTCCACAAATTTTTCCTAAGAAGTAACGTGTTGATGTTATTAACACTGTGACGTAGCATCACAAAAAACATTGCATCTTGGATTCTTGGCCTTCGCTGATCGCAGACCGGTTGATAAACGTGAATAAACTATTGTGATCTATTATGACGGCTGATTAACAGTGTCACGTAGCGGTGAAAGAATACTTCCACCCCCTGTCTTCCCTTGGGTGTCGTAAAAGGCGACTAACGGACTAAAAACTGCACATACTTCCAACAGCATAGAGCGGTGATGGGCTCACCACCTGTCACGCTAAGCACATGTGCAGTCACTATTTGGTAAAAAGTAGAATATAAGATAAAATGTTTACTAGAAAAAAATCAACCAGTCTCCACCACGAGAACCCACGACCTTTGGATTGCCGGTCCACTGCTCTAACTGCTGAGCTACCGAGACCCCAGAAGACTTGCTGAATTTTTCCTAGTAGTTTGATTTACGCACGCTGCAAGCCAGCGGTATAATGTCACTGTGAACGCCACTGCTCTGTGTGGACCGGCAATCCAAAGGTCGTGGGCTCGAATCCCATTCGAGCTTCCTGAGACTGGTTGATTTTTTTTCTAGTAGACATTTTATCCTATATTTATATAGCATTGTGAATGCAAAATTTCAATAATTCTGGATTGGAGCTGGGGTTCCGACATTTCTTTGACGAAAAGTAGTACTTTTCATGTATTATAGTAGTCGTTAGAAAAATATAGTAAGTATTTAGAGCCCATCGCCGCTCGCCGATAAGGCCGCCAATTGTATAGTACTATGTGTTTGTCCTTTCGTATGTTTTCTGTGGTGTACAATAAAGCATATTTTATCTTATCTTATGTTATCTTATGCTGTTGGATGTATGTGCAGTCTTTAGTCCGTTAGTCGCCTTTTACAACACCCAAGGACAGAGAGGGGGTTGGTAGTATTCTTTAAAAATAATTTCTTTCACCGCTACGCGACTCTGTTAATTTGTTGGTTAGTGGGTTAGTAGTTGGTAGTATTCTTCCAATAGCGGGGCACCACCACACAGCTGTCTTGCTGGTACTTAGGCATCTAAAATACCTGTTTCAGAAGGTCAATCGACCAACCTGGCGTAGTCTGTATAACATACACTGGCCTGCAAAAATAAGTACTTATCACACTTTTAAATATTTAATTTATTTCTAACTATGGAAGTTAGAGATCTAAAATAAAAAACGGTTTATAGCAAGTTTATCAGCTTTCTTTGAAACCATAGTAAATTATACAATAGTAACATTTTGTAAGTCTTGTGTGTCTTGTTTATCTTGTGTACTTTAAAAGTTATTACAATACAAACTTATGTATGTATGTATGTATGTGTGATACTTATTTTTGTAGGTCAGTGTATATTACATACATACATACATTAGGTACATCACGACTATTATCCCAGAAGGGTTAGTCAGAGGTTATAAAGGCAAGGAGGACAGCAAAAGCAGTCCTCTAGCATGCCTGTACCACCGTCATTGTAATACCTAAGGCATAACACGTTTTTGTTTCCATTTCCACGAATTTTTTCATAAAAAGTGTCGTGTTGATGTTATTAAAACTGTGACGTGTCATCACAAAAAACATTGCATCTTGGCCTTCGCCGATCGCAGACCGGTTGGTACACGTGACCAAAATATTGTAATCTATTATGTCGGGTCGCCTGATGCTCTACGTCTGAGCATAGACAGATTAGCGTCCTTGGCCTGGGGTTGGCGTGGCGCGCTCACAAAAGCATCAGTATGTACGTACTATTGCGGACTCCGTCGCTTTACCCGTCTAAAGACAAAAATCCCTTGCACACCGCGTCGTCTATTTGGTACGGGCACGTACCCGGGCGGGAGGTGCGCTTCATACGAAAATCGCTGCCAACGCCTTAGCCGCTGCACCATTGAATCCCGGGTGCAATAGCGATAATGAACCGTACCTATGGGGTATAGGACCGGTGATCTAATAACTAGACCGCAGTAGCGATTATGGTTACCATGGAATCCCGTAGTTGGCCAGAATATACAGAATGATCAATCCAAATTGGTCAGTAGGGATAAATCAAAAACTATAAGAGATAGGAAAATCTGTTCTTAGGAACCATTGCGTCGGTTTTAGATTTATTAAAAATGGCATACATATTTAACTTTTTTTTATCTCAGGTAATCGGGAGTGGAACCCGGTCAATATCTCTGTAAATCTATACTAATATTATAAAGCTGAAGAGTTTGTTTGCTTGAACGCGCTAATCTCAGGAACTACTGGTCCGATTTCAAAAATTATTACAGTGTTAGATAGCCCATTTATCGAGGAAGGTTATAGGCAATAATTTCTTTAGGTACGGGCTTAGATTAAATCAAAATAGCTGATTTAATCTAAGGGTACGGGTACGGGTAGTAACCCGTGCGAAGCCGGGGCGGGTCGCTAGTAATATTATCAATAGTGCAAGTTTATTCGTTGTTATTGTTGTTGGAGTGAATAATAAGTCACAAGGAACACATTTTTATTGTATTTTTCTTAAAATAATTGAAAATAACCTCAAAAATAAGATAAATACCACCCAATATCCGGCGTGAAATAATGGCACTTGGTGCTGTTGTGTTTCGTCCGGCCAGTGAGGGTTTCGGAGGCCCATCCCCCCCCCCCCCCCCCCCTCCTTCTCACAATTCCTATTCCGCCCTTAACCCTATTCCTTCCTTAAAGGACGGCAACTTGCCTGCGATTCCTCTGGTTTTGCGGGTATCCATGGGCGGCGGTGATTACTCTCCATCAGGTGACCCGCTTGCTCGTTTGCCTCCTTCTGTTATAAAAAAAAAATGTTCAAAGTGGTAGCCATTTTGCTATTAATTCTCTTGGGCAACGAATGCAATATTGCGTTTCTTACGGCGTGAGTGCGGGGTGCATCTGTGTTTAGATTTTTTCTTCTTTTTTCTTCCACAGTATTTCATTCCATCACGACCTCCTTGGTCGAGTGGTTTGTACACCGGTTTTCATGGTGTCGCCATCTTTGAGGTCCCGGGTTCGATCCCCGGTCGGGTTAATTTAGAAATTATTGTTTTTCTAAATTGTCTTGGGTCTGGGTGTTTTCTATGTATAATAAGTATGTATTTAAGTATTTTAAGTATGTTTATCCGTTGTCTAGTAACCATTTAACGAGTTTCATAACGAAGCTTCTCTTGGGCTAGATAATTGGTGTGAGTGTAGGAAAAGTTTATTATTATTCATATTCATAAACTCAAATCAAGTGGCGTAATATCAGGCGATCTCGCGGGAGATATGATGGGGCCCGTCTGTACCCATCCAGTTATGTTGAAAAAGTTATTTTCGTCTAATATCTACCTACACAAAATTCCTTAGTAAAATTTAATCCTTATGCAGCTTATGCTTACAGGATCAACTAAGTATAATATCGAATTCCACATTCGGTTACTTTCAGAATTTTGACCAGATTCGATTCCCGGTAAGGGAAATTAATAATAATAAATTAATAATTAATTTATTATTTATTTTTAAGTAAAAAAAAAATTGAATGATTTTTTTTATTAAATCTAAAATCGACGCCATGGTTCCTAAGAACAGATTGCCCTATCTCTTTTAATTTTTGACTTCGCCTACTGACCCATTTGGATTGATCACCTGTATATTATGGTATATCATCCTGTATACAATTCAACCTCGACATCCCAAAAAAAAATAAGGTGTTACCCCAGCAGCCTTAGAAAGAAATAGGATAAAAGTAAAGAAAATAGGTAATTGTTAGTCCTTGCAAGTTTAACATTCGGTTAAATAAATAAAAAAATATTTTTAACTTTTTTGTTTGATAAAAGACATAAGTACTTTAAATTATGGAACCAATTATGGAATTAAATATGTTCAGCGCGTGCGCGAGGTCAAACACAAATAAATTATAAGAATGAGATATTCCTCTCATCAAATATTAATAAGTAAGTTTACCTATTGCTGGCAACCTGTTTTTCTTGTGCTTTGTACTAGCATCAGTGTCGGTCAAAGGTCATTAATTGTAAGGTCGATTCATACCGCGGTGCGCCACGCCCTCCCGCGTTGTTATAAAATAAACAAACGTGAAAAACACGTGATTTTCTGAGATGCTTCTGAGGCCTTCGGATCACAACAAACATTATGGCTGCAAATAGAGCTTACTTTAGAACCTAAAGTGTTATGAAGGTAGAGTAGTAGCTGCAATTATAGTTTGTGATGACAAAAGAGTGTTAGTAATAAAATATAACGCTTATAGTGACAAAACAAGTTTATAAGAGCAATTGGAGGTTAAACTCGTAGAGCAGCGATTATTATCCCTACAATACAGACCAAAGCTTCTGTGTTATGGCTTTGAGCGAATCTTACGACTATAAGATCCATAAAAGAAATTAACATTAACTATTAACTTCTGAAGTTCTAAGCAGGCTACCATAAACTCTTTCGGAGCGCTGATAGTTGCACAAAACGAGCAATTTACGCTTCTAGCTCTACAATGGTGTTCATTAAATCTTTTACATCACCAAACTCCTAAAGGGATACAAAACTCCCTTGTATAATTTAGGGCTGAATAGTAAGGATATTTCTCCCTATTAATAGAACTTATGGTGACAAGTACAGCCTCCATATTATTTAAGGTTGAATTATGGAGTTTGTTACCACTTTAGTACCCCTAAATTGGTCACGTGTGCGCGGTCACGTAAGCATAAAATGGCGGCTTAACATAGCTCTTCTAAAAAGCGTTTTAAAACTAACGAAATGAAAAAGTTAGACAAGGTATTTATTTATCTAGCATTCTAATACCAGTAATTTTTAAGTCAATCGGCAAGGTTTTGTTACATATTTAGTAGAAAAAAGTTTGCTCCATGTGAAGCAAAACATTTTTTAGATAAATACACAACCAATAGTAGGCCCTTGAATTATTTGCTAATAATATGTACACGAATTCACAGTTTACTTAATTTCGCAATGAAAATTCCGCTTCAGTTCCACTAACAATGAGTTAAAATTTTTGCTCTCAACTCCGCAATTTATTTTCGTAAACACAATGTATGGTTTTTTGATAAGGGAATATGTCATTCATAATTTATTTTACAACGTTATAAAGAAACATACCGCAGCCGGCTATGACCTTAGACGCTAAAATTTCCTATTGTAGATCTATACTGCAACTCAAGGTGTTACAATTTACCTTATTGCCACCCTCTAACCGCTCAAACAGTAAGTAAGATACATCATAGATTTACTATACCCCTTACGGAGTTTATATTCTTACATTTGCTCCCTTTATAGCGCTCCCTATATAGTGTCAGTCAGCAACATGTAGCTCTACCATACCGCTTGAGGAGTCAGTAGTCACTTAAATACTACTCTCACATCGCTTTAAGTCTCAGTTACCGCTACTGTACCTCCACAATTGCTCTTCTATATCTCTTAAATTCATTCTGTAACTCCACTACATCGCCATAGTGGAACCTAAGACCATAAGAACTTGTGCCCATTCCAGGGGTATAGTAGAATTATAGCTCGCTATAACTACCATGTGATAGCACTTATTGATGACCTTAGGATCTGTTTAGCTCTTTAATATATCTGTGTATGTAGCGCCTAATTTTAGTTGGGATATTATATTATTCTCTTTTTTAAACATAAAACTTAAGATTTTTTTACAACATTTTATAAAAAAACATATTATTATTTTCAATCTAAAATATTAAAAAATAAAACTTAATCTAGTCTGCCACAGGCAGCGGGGACATACCCAAGCTATCGGTGGTAGGGCTGACAGTGAGGAACCTCCTGACAATACGTGACGTGTCAAGGAGTACCTACTGCCTTCAGTATCTGAGCCCTGACCCTTATGATCATTATTTTTATCAGCCACCTTTGTCCCACTGCAGGGCCAAGGCCTACCTTCGATTCTGCCCTTTAGGGATTTGACGTCTTGATGCCACGACCTCTGGTTACTATTATGACCAATTCCCAAAATGTAAACTGCCACCGTGGCCTTTTCCCATTATGCACACTTCTCAAAACCTCCATTTACCAAAATGTCTATTTCCCTTTATGTACACTTCCTAAAGGGGCCATTTCCCATTATGTACACTTCCTAAAGGGGCCATTTTACATTAAATACACTTCCTAAAGGGGCCTTTTCCCATAAAGCACACTTCTCATCAAAACCTCCATTGTGTAGGTCTTATGCCCCATTCACATTCAGCTCCTTCTACTGCGCCTGCCACGAGTGTGTACTGTATTTTGCGGAAAATAGAAAGAACGGTGTGTAGGTATAATTAGAAAATAAATAAATAAATAAAATAAATTAGAGGTACTATATTTATTCACATTTCACAGCCTTCGATCAACAATACCAACCCCTGACGAGTATGAGATTTTTGAAGGAAGTTATTGACTGAATAACTTTCCAAACAAAAAAGTTACACCGACGAAAAAGTTAACATTTTGGGAGGTGGTCATTTTGGGATGTAGCCACTATGAGAAAGTTAACATTTTGGGAAGTAGCCAGTTTAAAAAAGTTTACATTTTGGGAAATGGTCATTTAGAGAAGAAGCCAGTTTGAAAAAGCTAACATTCTGGGACTTTTTCATAATAGTAACCAGACGTAGTGGCATCTAGACATCACACCCCTAAAGGCCTTCTGCCATTATTTCCCAAATCCCTTAAGAAAAAGTCCAGCTCATTCTGCCAGCTCTTTTTGAGTCTACCGCGTCTCCATTTCCTATCTGGAATATCATCAGTAAAAATCGACACGCCTCGCTAAGATGCACCCGACAAAAATAAATGACAGCATGCAAGTTACAAATTCAATATTTTATCAGACAGCAACCATCTCAGTCTCTCTGTGTTCACAGCTCCGCATACTTTACCCCGTAAACAGAGTCCGTCAGGGTAAAATAATGGGTGCCCTTCGGTTCGCCTGAAGTTTTTAGTCTAATTTCATATTGCCAAACTGTGTTGGCCTAAACTTTTAACGAACAATTTTTGTCTAGCCTATTAATAGTTCTTTTCGCACTTTTATAGTTTTGCCTAAAAATTTAAACCCTAATTTTAGAATCCCTATTTTGTGTATTGTGCTTATATTAAGACACTAAAATGTATCGGCATAACTTTCTTTCGGCATTACGAAGATTACACTGTAGTGTTGAAAGCCCTAATTTATTATTATAATTAAATAAGTTTAAACTTAAATAAGTATATTTTTTTAATAGACAACAGAAATACTAGCTGGCCTACTCTTGTAGGGCACGTGTTAGGTTAGAAGTTTACATTTACATACAGCGTAGCGATTGTCTTACAATTTAGTAATTGTAAATACTTAGTAGGGATTATGATTGGTAACGCCTAATGTCGTATTTTGGAAGTTTAAATTCGGCGATAAAGAATTAGGCGAAGAAACAATAGGCTTAACACATTTAGGAAAAGTAAAATTGTGCGAAAAAAATTAGGGCTTAAAGCTTATATGCCATCGACAATTAGGAGTACTAAAATTCGGCGATCCAATATAGACCCTACAACAATGATGGTGTATCTGATGAAACTTCAGTACCTACATTCGTAAAAAGTGTATCACAAATACAAAAACAAATGCAAAACAAAATTAAATCCTCCATTATTTATCTGTAGTAACGACTTCTTGACGTGACTATGACAAATCTTAACATGCGTTTAGCTACGCGTACACATGCCTACTACATTATGTATTTTGTTACTACATGAACAATTAGATGTCATAGTCATATCGCAGTTTGCACTGTGCAGGTGTCAAGGCATTCAGGACATGACTATAGTGTTAAGTGTTTCATTGTTTGATTCATAATATTAGGATTCTAATCCAGGTTTGATTCATTAAGTTAGGTCGAGTCGTGTGAGTCACTACTACACTTCATTAGCTAACCTTTTCTTCCTGATATTTGATTTCTTGCGTTAATAACGCTCAAATAAAAATCGAAGATAAACAAAATTAAAAAAAAAGTCTGGCGGGAATCAAACCCTCGTCCTCCGTAATCTTTTCTTCAGTAACTTTTTATTACAATAATAAGGGCGAAGTTGGTAGCGAACTTCACCCGGCATCCTCAATACGTGGGACGCACTAAAAGTTTCCGGAATGAATAAGAAAAAAATACTATTAAAGGTCAAAAATGAATTTATTGTTTCTCAAAATATATAATATAATCGTAAATGCACTTTTTCATTCGATTAAACTAGTTTTAAAAACTTTTGTGCCACTCGACCGTGGTGACCTCAGAAACGTGTTTTTCATACTCTTCGACAGCCTCTTCTGGTGATGAAAATCGTTGACCGCGTAATTGGTTCTTCATTTTTGGGAACAGAAAAAATTCACATTCGTAAGTTCTACGTTTTTCACCTTCAAAAATTCGTTTGTCTGTCTGGCCGTGTGGGAACACTAGCATTGTCGTGGTGTAAGATTTAACGGTTACTTTTACGGAGTTCGTCAATAATTTCCGGCAAACAAATGGTCGTGTACCAGTCACTATTCACGGTACGACGATTCTCTAAAGCAACAGTAGCCACGTGTCCAGTTTTATTAAAAAAACAAGCAATCATCCGCTTAGATGCACTTTTCACGCGCGCCGCTTTAGTTGGTTTCGGCTCATCTTGAAAGACCCATACGCTCGATTGCTGCTTTGTTTAGGGATTGTAGCAATAAATCCATGTTTCGTCACCTGTTACTGTGTCCAAATTTGAGAAAGTTTGAGAGATATAGCCGCTGAGCTTTCTGTGTCTCACCATTTTAAATAATCACTTGGGTAAGAAACATGTTCCCAAAAGACCTGATTTTTCTCCAAAAACTC
Source organism: Scoparia ambigualis (assembly GCA_963921215.1). Classification (NCBI taxonomy): domain Eukaryota; kingdom Metazoa; phylum Arthropoda; class Insecta; order Lepidoptera; family Crambidae; genus Scoparia; species Scoparia ambigualis. Next base: position 20,811,116 of record OY992522.1, on the reverse strand, counting down.
AATCGCATAAGAGTCGCTAAGGACATGCTAGAACGAGTCAATTCCGACCTAACATTCATGCAACTCATTGCTACTGGTGGGTACTGGACGAGACGTGGGTTTACGAGATTGACATGAAAACTAGTCAACAAGCTTCAGATTGGCGCCTTCCGACTGAAACGAAACCGAAAAAACCACGCCAAAGTCGATTAAAAGTCAAAGTCATGTTGACTATTTTCTTTGACTATCGCGGTGTTGTGCACTCGGAATACTTGCCGGAAGGTCAAACGGTAAATAAAGAATATTATTTGAGCGTTATGCGGCGTTTAAGGGAGCAAATTCGACGAAAAAGGCCAAATTTATAGAAAGAAAATTCTTGGATTTTACACTACGATAATCCAACCACCGTGCCTTCGCACAAGGCCATCATTGTGAACAAATTTTTGACAATAATAAAATACTATCGAGCAACCACCTTATTCACCAGATATGGCTCGATTTCTTTCTTTTTCCTAAACTCAAATTACCACTTCGTGGCACCAGTTTTCATTCGGTAGAAGACATAAAGGGGAATTCGCGACGAGAACTGAACTCAATTCCGGAAAAAGTGTTTAAAAAATGTTTTGATGATTGGATTATTCTTTGACTTAAGTGTATCGTTTCTGAAGGAGCATACTTTTAAAGCGATAAAATAAATTTGGATGAATAACTAACATTTTGTGTATTATTGATCTTTTGCCGGTACTTTCTTGACAGAGTAGTATAACGCGAAACTTCAACAGTCTATAAATATAACTATTGTTATCAGTGACCAAATTAAAATATCTCGAACCCGAATGATCAAGGTGGTTGTCGTAAGATGGCAGCTACTAAAATCAACCAACACGTGAATCCAGGGTGGCGAGCTAAGGCCCGATCTGTCATTTGCTTCATGTGAGAAACTTAATTAGCATGTACTTACGTTTATAGACTGGCTAATTTGGCGGCGACTTAGTAGGCCGTATAACCGTATAGAGTAGCGGTGAAAGAATACTACCACCCCCTCTCTTCCCTTGGGTGTCGTAAAAGACGACTAACGGACTAAAGACTACACATATGTCCAACAGCAGATAGCGGCGATGTGCTCACCACCTGTCACGCTGAGCACATGTGCAGTCGTTATTTGGTGAAAAGTGGACTATGGTAGAGGACTGCTTTTGCTGTCCTCAATACCTATTCTCTGAATAACCCTTCGGGGATAATAGTCGTGATAATATGTATGTATGTATGTATATAACGAAATACCTATGTATTAATTTTTTTTGCTTTATTGTTTTAAAGTATTTGTCATCAATCAATGTATGTTACTGGTCATAGCTTATAATATATTAATTTATAGTGTTTGTGTTAATTATAGTTAAGCGCCTGTTTGGAAATATATTGAGAAAACGTGATGAAAAGCAATTAAGTGGAAAGGTGAATTTCATTCATAAAACAATTTGTTATATTTTCACTCATGAACTTTAAAGGAGTCGATATTAATCAATATTACCATTGCTCATTTTTAAAAATTTATAAAAGTTTTAACACACAAACAGCTAGTAGGTAGGTATCCTAAGCATACCTTTTTCGAAACGGCTGTTATGACCGAGTTGCACATATTTTGTTTATTATTTATTTAATGAATTAACACGAAATATTGACACGGTTATAACTTCAATAACATAAAAGTATAACGCGAAACTTCAACAGTCTATAAATATAACTATTGCTATCAGTGACCAAATTAAAATATCTCAAACCCGAATGGTCCCGCTAGTTGTCGTAAGATGGCAGCTACTAAAATCAACCAACACGTGGATCCAGGGTGACGAGCTAAGGCCCGATCTCTCATTTGTTTCATGTGAGAAGCTTAATTAGCTTGAGACGTTTATAGACTGGCTAATTTGGCAGCGACTTAGCCAGCCTATAAACGTATAGAGTAGCGGTGAAAGAATACTACCACCCCCTCTTTTCCCTTCGGTGTCGTAAAAGGCGACTAAGGGATTAAAGACTGCACATACGTCTAACAGCATATAGCGGCGATGGGCTCACCACCTGTCACGCTGAGCACATGAGCAGTCGCTATTTGCTGATAAGTGGGCTATGGTAGAGGACTGCTGTTGGTGTCCTCATTGCCTAGTCTCTGACTAACCCTTTGGAGATAATAGTCGTGATTATACTTAGTAGCTGGCGCGCCGTGGACTATGTATTGTTAGCCCACTGGAACCTTTTACTCAATGTTTATGTGACTTCATCTGAGTGAACTCCCTGTATCCTGTGACGAATATCATCTGATATTCGTACAAGGTCTATCTAACATAGGTTTTATATAGACCTTGTCCTGACCGTTACAAACACAACAAAAAAAGAAGAAGTCAAATCGGTTCTCGAGTTTTGTGCTGAGCAGTAACACATTTGGTGGTTCATTTTTATTTACTAAGTAGCTATACTAGTTGACCCGTCAGACGTTATCCTGTCCTGCCTTATTTTAAGGTCTTCCTACCGACAGAACAGAATACTCTTTCTTCTGTTCTGTAGTTCTACCTATTACATATATTACCACAATTATTTGCAACACCGATGTTCATAATTTACTTTACTTTACCTTACCAAATGCGAAATTCACCCAATAAAAGCAAAGCAGTAAGCATAGGCATCGTAATAAAAAAAACCGGCCAAGTGCGAGTCGGACTCGCCCATTAAGAGTCCCGTAGCAGCAAGTAACATCATATAAAAGTTCTTGTAGTTCATTGTAACTTTGATCCATGTTTTAATAATAGTGTATTTTTTTAAATTAAGAAATTTATGACGTATTAACAAAAAACTACTTACTAGATCTTGCTCAAACCAATTTTCGGTGGAATTTTGCATGGTAATGTACATTGTATATTTTTCTTAGTTTTATCATTCCCTTATTTAAGAAGTTACTGGGGGGGGGGGCACATTTTACCACTTTGGAAGTGTCTCTCGCGCAAACTATTCAGTTAAGAAAAAAATGACATTAGAAACCTCAATATCATTTTTGATCTGATTTTGATTTACCTATCAATAGATAATCCATAAAAATCTTAAGGCGGTTCACAGAATACATCTACTTACCAAGTTTCAACAGTATAGTTTTTATAGTTTCGGTAAAAGTGGCTGTGACATACGAACGGACAGACAGACATGTCGAATCCATAAGGGTTCCGTTTTTTGCTATTTGGCTACGGAACCCTAAAAACGGGTTGTGCACATGTCAATCGTGAAATGATAAATGGCATTGTTGACTGTGAACAAAATCTATTGATAAATAAATTTGTGAAATCTGAATCTCTGAGCGTACGAAGGAACCGGTTGGTCGTAATATTTGATTATATGCGTTTAAAAACTCTCAAATGAACTCAAGGATAACGAAACGTTGAAAAAAATGTCACCTCAGGCGGGAATCGAACCCGTGTCCTCCTCAATCCGGGCGGCTGTGTTGACCACTTCGTCCGCGCCGTGCTCTAAAGGTACCGAAACCGATAGACATTCTCATTACTAGCACGAAAACATGCCACTATTATTGAGCAATTGCTACCTAGTAGTATGTGTGTCAAAGCGTTGCTAGTAATTAGCATGCTTATGACGTATACGCTTGTAATAAGCATGCTTATTTAGTAGCATTTCTATCGATATATAAATAATACTACCAACCCTTCTCTTCCAGTGGGTGTCGTTAAAGCAACTAACGGTTTAATTTTTAATAAAATAAACCAATTCATATTGTATTGGATTGTTTTACTTTCTCGCATTCGTAGTGAAAAACATAGTTTAACACATGGCGCTAAAAACCCATTTAAACTCAGTTTCTATTTACTCTCTCGCTAAAGCTCGGGAGTAAAACTACCTCGTATATAATGGGTCATTTTAGCCCCTTGTATAAAAATAGTAGATATTATACTATACGTACGAAACATGTAATTTTTTATAATACTAGTTATTTTTAGTTTTTCCAAAATGAGATAATGGCCTCTGATTTGATGAAGTGAATAATCCAAGATACTGTTAGTGTAGGTAGGTATATCACAATACGCATATCTAAATACATAATCTAAGTAAATAGACAATAATGTCCATCCAATAATGTCCGTCTAAAGCTCGTCGTTTGACCTTAGATATTTTATCTTATCTCTGAATTATATCCAAATAAATATTTGTGAGAAATGGAATAATTTAATCACACTATCACATTACACTATTACATTACACTAATATTATAAAGGCGAAAGTTTGTGAGTGTGTATGTTTGTAACTTTTTCACGTAAAAACTACTTAATGGATTTGAATGAAATTCGGCATACAGATAGTTTATAACCTGGATTAACACATAGGATACTTTTTATTCCGATATTCCTACGGGAACGAGAACCACGCGGGTTAAACCGCGAGCGGCCGCTAGTCTCTAAATAAAAATCAATTGCCACGAATGTGGGTTCGCGTATCACTTCAGAACGGCTGCACCTATTTGACTAATTCTTTTTATGTGCTTATAGTATTCAGGACAAGGTAGGTATGTATGAAAGAAAGTTTTTGGAAATTCGTCAAGCTAGATAGTAGAATCACCGTGTCGCGTAGCGGTGAAAGAATACTGCCAACCCCTCTCTTTCCTTGGGTGTCGTAAAAAGCGACTAACGGACTACAGGCTGTACATACATCCAACAGCTTAAAGCGGCGATGGGCTCACCACCTGCCACGCTGTCGTTATTTGGTGAAAAGTGGACTATGGTAATGGACTGCTTTTGCACTCATTGCCTAGTAGAGACTAGGCTATTAGCTACATACATATATACAAGGGTTATGTAACCATTCGGGGATAATAGTCGTGATTGAATATAAAGTTGAGAACTTCTTTTAGCCTCTTTAACGGGCAGAGGGATGTATATTCCCACCAAATTTTGAACTTTATACAATTGAAATAAGGTCGAAAACCAATGTAAAGTTTGAACATGCTGTGACCGTTAAACATATAAATAAATAACTATATCCCACTACTGGACTGCATCCCACAGGCGTTCCCTCATGGACATAACAGCACATTGGTTAATGTTTTATATTTTAGCGTTTTATTAACGCTTAAATATACTTAAGTAAAATTTTAAACACTGAAAAAAGACGACAAACTCAGGCGGGAAACAGGATGACTAAAAACATAAGCATCAAGCACTGACAAATTTCGACGGTTGAAAGCCAGACCTCGGTAGCCAAGTGGTTAAGGCAGCCGCCCGGAATGCGGAAGGTGCGTGGTTCGTTTCCCGCCTGAGGTTGTCGTCTTTTTTCAGTGTTTAAAATTTTACTTAAGCACATTGGTGTTTGGGCCATAACCCAACACGCTGGCCCAATGCGAATTGGTGGGTTAATACGACAGCCATCTTACGACAACAATCGGTTCAAAGATAACGAAACGTTAAAACATAAAATGTCTACCTCAGGCGGGAATCGAACTCGTGTCCTCCGCAATCAGGCTGCGTTGATCACTCCGCCGCCGAGGTATTGGTTAGACATGACGAAATGTTTCTCGCTCTTTACTTTGTTTTTATAGCAACAGTGTTTTATCAAACCGATAGACATGCTACTAAATAAGCATGCTTATTACAAGCGTATACGTCATAAGCATGCTAATTACTAGCAACGCTTTGACACACATACTACTAGGTAGCTATTGCTCAATAATAGTGGCATGTTTTCGTGTTAGTAATGAGAATGTCTATCGGTTTCGGTACCTTTAGAGTACGTTCATCCTTATACATACACGTAACATACATACAAGCACGTTCATACCTTTAGAGCGAGCTCATTTTGGAAAAACTAAAAATAACTAGTATTATAAAAAATTACATGTTTCGTACATATAGTATAATATCTACTATTGTTATACAAGGGGCTAAAATGACCCATTATATACGAGGTAGTTTTACTCCCGAACACCCACTGGAAGAGAAGGGTTGGTAGTATTATTTTGATGAGCCCATCGCCGCTCTATGCTGTTGGATAGTAGTTATGTGCAGTCTTTCCATCTCTTCCCTTGGGTGTCCTAAAAGGCGACTAACGGACTAAAGACTGCACATACATCCTACAGCATAGAGCGGCTATGGGCTCATCAAAATCATACTACCAACCCCTCTCTTCCCTTGGGTGTCCTAAAAGGCGACTAAAGGACTAAAGACTGCACACATATCCAACAGCATAGAGCAGCGAAGGGCTCATCAAAATCATACTACCAACCCCTCTCTTCCCTTCGGTGTCGTAAAAGGCGACTAACAGACTAAAGACTGCACATACATCCAACAGCATAGAGCAACGATGGGCTCATTCAAAATAATATTACCAACCTCTCACTTTTCTCCGATGTCGTAAAAGGGGACTAACGGACTAAAGACTGCACATACATCCAACAGCATAGAGCGGCCATAGGCTCATCAAAATAACACTACCAACCCCTCTCAATGGAATAGAGATTCCCTTGGGTGTCGTAAAAGCGACTAACGGGCTAAAGGCTGTGCAGTTGTTTCTTGCTGAAGCGTGGACTGTGTGGGCGTAGTCTGTGTTGTCCATAGATTCAAATAATTACTAATTTTACCATAAACTTTAATAATAACTATCTCAAAAAAGTTGTTGATCTAAGTAAACAGTAATAAGTCGAGTCTTTATTCATGATTATTCTACTTAAGACTAAATCACAGAATAAATAATAGTACTACACTAAATACTTTTTCGTTTTTGTAGGCTCATTGTCATGTGACAGATAAAAATTATAAAAAATATATGTTTTCCCATAGGGCAAAAAAAGCTATTTAGTATTTAGCTCGCTCTAGAACGCTACGATGACCTTCTTTTTGAGCAAGAGGAGTGAAAAATTAATTAAGTACTTATTTCTTGTAAATTAGTTGTTAGTGTAATGGTAACTGTTTCGTTCCGTTAGTGCATGTCGTGGCAACCAATTTAATTTTAACCATTTAGCTTTAGGTCAATTAGTTAAAATCTTTACTTTTATTTACTTTATATTATTTTATTTAGTTTCTCGGAGAAGTAGGATGAGACCATAACCTTCCATTGGCTATGCTTTATTTTAAAAGGTCTGTATAGTATATTTTTTAACTGAGCAATGCGGTCCGTTCGCGTTATAGTTTTTAATGTAAAGGCGCTTTTATTCAATGTCAAATCCTTAACAGAACCCATTTCTAATAGTAAATAAGTAAGTATATACTCGTAGTAAGTTCATAAATTCTCACTTAAACAAAAAAATTAAAGAATTTTTCTTTCATGAATGTTTATAAACACATTATTAACATTTACTTTTCTTTTCATTTTTCATTCACTCTGATTGTTTCTTTTTCTCGAGAGAGATTCACGAGAACACAGCTAACATTGGTGTCTTTCTTGCAAAACACAATACAAATCCGAGTGAAACTAAATATTTGCACAAAGAAATGACAGTAATTTGTTTTAAATATTCTTTATCGAATTTGGCTGTAGTATAACCTTGTCGCGTGGCGGTGAAAGAATACTACCACCCCCTCTCTTCCAATGGGTGTTGTAAAAGGCGACTAACGGACTTAAGACTGCTCATACCTCCAACAGCATAGAGCGGCGATGGGCTCACCACCTGTCACGCTGTGTACATATGCAGTCGCTGTTTGGTGAAAAGTGGACTATGGTAGAGGGCTGCCTTTGCGGTCCTCATTGCCTAGTCTCTGACTAAGCCTTCGGGGGATAATAGTCGTGATTACATGTATGTATGTATGTATAGGAGCTCGGTGTCGCAGCGGATAAGGCGCTCGCGATCTTACCAGTTAAGCATATTTCTCAATGGCGGCTCAATGGATGGCTGACCAAATTAGAAACATCGAGATGTTCGAGATAAGCTCCTCCGTGCTACGAAAGGCACGCGTCACATAAAGCCGTTAGTCCCGGTTGTTGTCGTAAGATGGCAGTCGTTAAAACCATAGACTAATCCTTGTTAAAACCCACCAACAGTGGAATAGAACACATTTGCAATGTTACCTACATTAGGATAAAATGTTTACTAGAAAGAAAACAACCAGTCTCAGGAAAGCTCAAACGGGATGCGAACCCGTGACCTTTGGATTGCCGGTCCACTGCTCTAACCGCTAAGCTACCGAGACCCCAGAAGACTCGTTGAATTTTTTATAGTAGTTGATAGGTACCTTGCAAGCCAGCGGTATTACTAATTACGTCACTGTGAAGTCTACCCTCACATTCAAAAGAAATACTATTGCAAGTATTTTTTTATTTTTTTTTAATTTATTTATCTTTTTACAAAAAATACACATAGTTAGCATATATTAATAGCAACAAAAAACCACTAAGGTTTAACCTTGTGCTATCATGAGTCTACGTATAAACCAAAAATATAGGAAGGTTACAAAAGTAGTTATTTTTACATTCTCTTTCAATTATAAAACAGCAAATAATATAATATAAAGGATAAACATGTCTAAGCACTTCTTAAATGGTTCGATTCAAAGAGCGCTGCCCGGATTCGTCAGACAGTCTGACGAATCCAAACAGCACAATAACAATCGATAAACGTCATTGCTTATAAATATCTTTATTATTGAAATTTTGCATTCACAATGCTTAATAGAAAAAAACAACCAGTCTCAAGAAAGCTCGAACGTCTGCTTCTGGTTCGAGTCCTGAGACTGGTTGTTTTTTTTCTAGTAAACATTTTATCCTATATCTATAAAGCATTGTGAATGCAAAATTTCAATAATAAGTTACCTACATACTTTGACTATATACATGTCTAGACGGAGCATCGCGGTATAAACGCTTCTCAAAATCCGCCCGGTTTTTGTATTGAATTTGAAGTGTGTGTGCGTGACAGCCGCGTATCTGACACTAGCGCGAATGGTTGCCAGCGAATGCCTAATTTCCGATAAAACAGGGAAAAATATTTATGCACAATATAATTTTAAAATGATTCATAACTTAACATAGCTTTTTAAATTAGGTATGTCTATCGTATATGTATATATAACGCATAAAAGAAGCTGGTGTGTTTAGAAAAAATGGATGATTGAAGGCGAGGGTGTGTACAATAAAATAATGCGCTAATGGAAGCCTGCGCTGCGTGCGTGTGATATGTTTGTAATAGGGACGAAATAGAAGCAACAGGCAGGATGATTTACATTTAATACTTAATCAAAATTGATTTTTTATTCAGAAATTTAAATATTTTAAATTAAAATCAAAACAACTAATGGCGTTCTCTTTGTATTTGTTTCAAATAACTTTCGTTTGGATGTTACATCATTTTTCATGTTCTCTAATTTCTTATTATGTTGAAACCTTATAGTTAAATATTTCGACAACGACTTCTTTCTACCGGATCAGTTGGAAATCTAAAAATTAAAATGTTTGCTATGTGGTCGAACAGTTGTAAAGGTTACATAATGTGATGACTGCTCATCAATATCCGTGTCCAATAGTTTACCTACATGAGACGAGAAATATTGACCTTTTAGGGGCACAAACATACACCCGCACTTTCTCAAACATCGTCATCATCATCATCAGCCTATAAACGTCCCACTGCTGGACGCAGGCTTCCCACGTGGAGATAGCACGTGGGAATATTGGGTCATAACCCACCACGCTGGCCCAATGCGTGTTGGTGGGTTTTAACAACTGTCACCTTACGACAACAAACGGGACCAACGGCTTAACGTGCCTTTCGAAGCACGGAGAAGCTCGAGATGTTTTAAATTTGGTCACCCATCCAGCGACCCGGCATTGCGAAAGTTGCTTAGCGGGCAAGATCGTAAGCCGAACGTGCTAGCCGATGCGCCATCGAGCTCTGAAGCATACATACTACCATCCCCTACATACATATACTTAAACACACACTTCTTACATAAATACTTACGTACATTCCATTTCAAACATAATATTTTTTTTATTCGTTTCGAATATTGATACGATACCATACCACAATAACAATTTATAATAATAGTATTATAAAATATTACAGTAGGTATTATATTTTTTCTTGTTTTAGAACGCAACCTATAATCCAGCCAAATTCGATGACGAATGTTTGTAAACAGATTACTGTTATACCTAGTTGCAGTAGGATTTAACTTTTTCTTGAGAGACATTCACTAGAAAACAATTAACTATTGTGTCTTTCTTTCAAAAAACAGTAAAAATCCTAGTGAAACTAGACATTTGCACAAATGGTAGTAATATGTTTACAAACATTCGGCATCGAATAGGAACCGTGGCATTTATTCACGCTCTTATAAATCAGACATCAGTTTAATAAAAAGAAAAACTTTGAAAGCGTTCCAATAATAATTATATTTAATGTATTTACTTTATTTACAACAAGACCATGTATAAATACTAACTTACAAGTCTGAGTATTTTTATCATACTTATTATATTTAAACCTCCTTTTATATTCTGCCACCAATAATGGGAATTCTACATTTTGATACCAGCAACACTACGCAATTACGCATACATGGCCGTTATTATTGTTAAACTTTAAATTTTCATTAAAATTTATCAATACTTACAGATGAAACGTGACTTTCCTTTTCGAAAAAAATTTTCTTTTGTAGTTTCGACAGAATTTTACTGAGCAAACGGTCATTTAGCGAACAATTTCACCGAAACGCGAGAGGTAAACACTGCTTGACGGCACAATGACACTGACCGCCAGGATTGCGCGATAGGCCAATTTTGGCCTATAAATTTTTCTACGTTTTTTTACGGCCAGGCTCTATCTCGACATGTATATAATCAAAGCCTACATAGTTTTTTTGATAATGGAGACATTTAAAATAGATGGTGACAGCTAACCAGGATGACTTAAAACAAGTCCTACTACCAATCAAACCAATTACAATGTATCCTCCTAGCTAGGTCTGGGGTCTGCGACGCGACAAAGTTGTGTAACCGCAAAACCACCAAGGCGTTTAATACACTGGTCCTAAGACCCAAATCAAAACCGTTTTATTTTTACCCAGTGAATCCTTCTAATGGAACTCACCCCCAGAAGGGAAGCAGGGCAACGTTATTTTGGGGCTTCTTCATTCCCTCTCCACACGACAAGGTTAAGAAAGTACCATATGTTTTTTACTTCTTAAGTCACAGGTGAAAGAAACAATTAAATAATGAGATCACGGAGGATTACCTATTACTTCTATTTTATTACCGATTAGTTAATGCCTTATCTTAATTTAGTATTAAGCATGACACGCCTTCGGATCTTATTATTAAAGCAATTTGCCGGTTAAGATAGTAAGCATTATCTCAGCCTGACACTAAAATAAGAAGATACCTACTTTACTTTACCCATACCTACTTTAAAAAGGAATTTAAAAATAGCGAGACTATCAGTTTTAGAGCTAGTGCAAAATGTGGCTTTCCAAGAATGCTTCGCAAAAATAAAACATGACAGAACTAAAAACAAAGAAGGTGGCAACCTTAAAAATAATAGAAAACATCATCGAGGCTCATAGAGGCGTGGGTACGTTAAGTATTTATTATTATTAACTAGCGGCCCGCCCGCGACTGCGTCTGCGTAAACACCATGCTGTATCCCGTGACGAATTTCCAAAAAAAATATTTTACACAAACCTAGTCCTGACAATGAACAGGCGCGTGCATACCATAAAGGCAATTAGGCAGCGCCTGCCTAACAAGAAATGATAATATAAAATTAAAATGAATCATACTTATCATTATTAAATTTTTATAATATTAAATTTCTTTACGCTCACACCAATTATCTAGACCAAGATGAGTATTCTTTTAAAATTAACGGCTAAATATACATAAACATAGGTACCTACAAAATGGACAACTACTTAGGTATTTTAATTTTAGGATATTAGGTATAAATCATGCCGGCCCTATCAAAACTCGTAAAGGATCTACAAAAAGAAAAACGTTTGCAATAGGTACGACCGTAGTAGAATAAGAGATGCAGTAAGTAAATGCCGTCACAAATCAAAGTATGAGCATCAGAGAAGCATCTCGACAATACAACATTCCGTGACTACTTTACAAGACAGAATTCATGGAAGAATAGACACAGATTGCACAGTTGGTAGAGATACCGTGTTAAAACAAAATGAAGAAGAAGAAATTGTTCAATGGTTGATACGGATGGCTATCTGCGGTTTTCCCAGAACACGGAGTAACGAGATAAATACCGTTAAAAATACTATCAAATAAGATAACAGACCCAATCCGTTTAAAAATGGAAAACCAGGCAAAAAGTGGTATTCCTTGTTTTTAAAAAGACACCCAATTCTTAATGAAAGGGCTCCAGAAGCTATTACACTGCCCAGGGCTGTAGTTACGGAAGAATATATCAGAAAGTGGTTAATGACCAACTAGAACATTAAAAATCAATCGGACATTAAGACATATTACAAGATCCACGGAGAATATTTAACGGGGTTGAGACGAGATTTAGTGTTTGCCCGAAGACAGGGAAAGTAATAGGACCCAAGGGATGGAAGAACATTTATGAAGTTGCAAATTGCTAATGTGGGCAAAGGCGGTCTTATCGCTTGAAGTGATCTCTTCCAGACAACAAGCAGGTAGCTACTAGCTGTGGAATGTATCGATTGCCGGGATCTGCGTACTGCTGCTAAGAGGCTGAAAGGGCGAAGTGCAGTAGGCCCGGATCTCATACTCCCTTTCTTAGTCAAGGACTGTATTTCGGTCTTCTTTGAACCCCTACTTTATATTAATTTATAATCCGGTGCTACAAAAATCAGTTTACTCCGGTCCCAAATGTAAAACAATTTAGGCCTATAACAATCCTTTCAGTATTCGCTAAAATGTAGGAGTCAATCCTGGAGATGAAAATAAGAAGGCAATTAATAAGGCTAATAAACAATTACTCGCAACACGGTTACCGGCCAGGCTGCTCTACAACACGAACCACATACATTTTGTTGATATGTTTACCGTGCAATGGATGATAAAAAGCAGGTTAATGTGGCAGATTTCGACTTTAAACTTGTTCGTTTGTTCTTTTGTCTGTTTTTACTATATCGACGGCAGATAGCGGAAATTGAGTGGGGCGTTAGGTGATGTAGGAGCGCCGCGCAGACGAACATGAGTTTTTGCTGAGCTCAAAGGGGTACGTACCTACGCACGCGTCGAGCTCAAAATGCGCCAACTTCTAGAGCAATCGTTGTGCACTATCAGATCCCGGAGGCCCACATATTATCCCAAACAATAATGTATATTTAATAATTATACATCCTCATTTTTTATTCGTTTTGATCCCATACTAAATTGACCGATCAGCTGACGACAATAGTATTGGAGGTCGAAATTTTTTTGTCATTTTTGCAAATAGATTTCTTAAGGAAAGTTGTTCAGTTTCATGGGTGGAACTCATCCTTAATTTCATTAAAACGAATAAAAAATGAGATTCATACCTACCTTAATTGCAATTTGTAACAATAATTAATTTATTCAGCTCATGTCATGTGACCACATTCTATCTAACTAGTGTACATTTTGCTTTAGTACTGGAATTATACTGATAAATAAATAAATTATTTGTATGTTTATTGAATAAATATATTTTGACTATGTAATAAATAACTTAAATATTATATAAAAAACTAATTAACTACAAAGTTACTAAAAGTAATACAAAAAAAAAAAAAAAAAAAAGGGATACTTACAAGTAAAAAATATGCCCCAAATCGCTCCCGAGCGGCATTGTGCCCAGAAGGCTGGTCGCATTCCCTCGCTGGATGGTCAGGCTTATTCGCTGACCCAAGAATGCCCCAGCCCGCTGGTCACCCGAGGACTCAACCAAACGCTTGGCGAGATCCCGGAATAAACGGTGAGCGCTTGGCCCCCACGGTCCGAGGGTCTCAACTCCAAACGGCTCAAATATGCAGGTGTTGCTAATATCGACATATTTGCGCCGCTTGAGCGACTCTGCTGCTGCAGCAGCAGTTCCGGCCTCTATTGAGGTTTGGGGAAGGTGGGATGGGGCCAGGGTGTCGACGCAGGTTGCGTCCCACACCAAGGGCCGGCCCATCTTCCACGGAACCAGGGTCATGCCATCGGGTCTCTTGCCATCGCTTCCTAACAAGCCATTCGGTTCTAGAACGGCTGGTATAGAAGCGCTAGCAAGGGCCCGGCGGATGATGTCATTAAGGCCGGCGTGGCGGGGAATTCTCCCCGCACTTCTGCTGCAGGAAAGACCGTGATGGCCAAGCTCATTCACCATGTCACCGCATGGGCAGCGATGTGGGACATTACACGGTGCCCCCAAACGAAGTGAGGAAGCTAGGCGAAAGGTATTGTTGTCCAGGAGTGTGCAAAGATGAGGAGAAGGAAGGGTGTGGAGCCATAATCCAGATTCCCATTGGGCCACAGCAAGGAGACGGGCCTGATCTGCAGGACTAGCTAGCGTATTAAGAAGGTTATTCCGCGCTAGTCTGCAAAGCGGCTCATCCCACTGCCTTTGCGATGACGGGTTACTGGGCACGTCATCGCCACACTGGCTCTTCCACACATCTAAGGCTTCAGACACGTGGGCTGTTGGATGGTGTCGCGGGGATTTCGATAGAATGCTTGTGATCAGCCCCTCCGTCTTGTGTACTGAAGCCAAAAAAGCTGGAAGAACTACACTCGAAATTTTACGTATTCCCAGGCCTCCAAAACGGATAGGTAGGGAAGCCTGGGTCCATGCTTGACTGTCCAAAGGGATGTTTAGTACCAGAGATAATATGTTTTGAATCGAATCATCTAATTTTGATGTCAAGCTTGGGTGATTCCAAAAGGGCGAGGATCGAACGCTATATATGAATTTGGGTGCAAATAAGCAAAATTTTATTATGGTGAAAGCCATGTGAGCGTTAATTTTGATTATGCGGTCCGAAACAAAATTTAAACTGGCTAATTTATCATCAACGAAAGGGGCGAACGATTCTTCTAGGATGGGGGACCCTAGGAGGCGTAAAGATTCTTTTTTAATGATTTTGATACTTGGAGCTATGGAGTTAAACTGTTGCTTAATATTGTCACTGTCATTACATGTCTCTGGTATAAAGAGCTCGCATTTAGAAAAATTTAGTTCTAAACCGGCTTTTTGAAAATTTTGAGTTAAAGATATTAGGTCAGCCAATACGGTGTTAGCGTCGCCTCCGAGGGTTCCATCATCTAAGTACCACACATTAAATTTAGAATCTAGTTGTTTTATATACGGATGAATTGAAAGTCCAAAAATTGCTGGGCCTAGAGGATCACCTTGCTGACACCCAACTGCGGACGTGATCAAGTTATCTTTGTATAGCAGATTGCTAGGTGTTCCGTAACATTGCCAAAGAAACTTAAAGGCGTCCGGGATTTGTTCCTTAACCTGTGTCAGCAAGGTACCTCTATCCACAGAGTTGAATGCATTTTTGACATCCACCTTCAGCAGAATATCGTCAGGGTTGTTTTGTATAAAGCTCCTTACCGAGTGAATGGCGGCTTCGCATCCACCGCTCAGGCCGAAGCCTAATTGGACTGGCTGAAAGTATTCCGCTAGCTTATCGGACATATTTCTGCAGCATACCTTGGCAGCCAGTCGTCGAAGGGTGGTGCCTACGGCTATTGGGCGAATGCCGCCATCCTTTTTTTAAATAAATAAATAAATAAAAGGCTATGTTTTTTAAATATAATTTGTAGATATTTTGTACTAAATGGTTGAAGTATGACGATATTTCTAAATAAGAGTGGACGAACGCGCGAGCGGGCCGCTAGCAAGCTATAGGTACATCCAGAATCACAAGAAAGTTCTGTTACTCGTAAATAAACCTACCTATGTGACCTAGATTAATGAAGGAGGATCTCGATAGTGCAGCGGCTACCGCATTCGGGTTGCGATCTTGTAGGTCAAGTAGGTACCTTTCGTAATGCCCAATCGTAGAAATGGTGATCAATTTGAAAAATGTTGAACTCCTCCGTACTACTGAAGGCACGTTATGCCTTTAATCTCGGTTTTTGTCATGAGATGACAGGTTGTCAACATCGACCTGAATTGAGTCATCATGGGTTGGTTAACTTAGTCTGTCACGAAGACTCCTAGAGGTTGGTACCAATTGGAATTCTATTGTGTCTGGTAATACGACAGTCTACCGCTTAATCTCCCCAGTTCTTATTATTTATTATTATTTACTTAAAAAGTTCTTAGAAGAACTGAACAAGACGTTTGAAGACTGATTAAAATGATAATAAAGGGTCAACAACTCAAGCCTGCGGGTGCTTCACTTGTCTATTATTATCAGTTACCCAGGAAAAAAATAATTATCGGTGTTGCTTTAAGATAAACCATAACAAACAGTATTAACCCTTTCGCTATTACGCTACAAGTACTATTACATAATACACTCACGTCACGGCTATTATCCCCGAAGGGTTAAGTCGGAGACTAGGCAATGAGGACCGCAGAAGCAGTCCACATGCAGGCACAGTTCACGTTTCACCAAATAGCAACAGCACATGGTGCTCCGCGTAATCTCTTAAATCCGCGTAAAATCTTAGGTGGTGAGTTTATCGCCGCTCTATGCTGTTGGATGTATGTGTAGTCTTTAGTCCATTAGTCGCCTTTTACGACACACGCCACCACACAGCTCCACACACACAAGTAAGTACTAAAGATCTGTGCGATTTAGTGTTTTTTCTCCTCCTCACCCCTTAAAGCGTTCTACTTAAAGTTAGGAAGTGTGGAAATCGGTGCGTTTTTTATTCTGCACAGCACACGCCGCCGTTAGTGCCGCCAATCATTTTTTTAGAGTGGGAATTAATTTCTTTTAGTTCAATATGAATTTTTATATGAGTTTTATTAGATGGAATATCTTTATATTTATAATATATGTTTTATTAATCTAGTGATGTTATTTGTTTTTTTTTTATAATTTTATTAATTATTAGACCAAATATTATTAGAATTTTATTAGGGTGAGATGGTTTAGGATAAGTATCTTATTGTTTAGTAATTTCCATTTCGCCACCACACAGCTCCACACACACAAGTAAGTACTAAGATCTGTGCGATTAGTGTTTTTACTCCTCCTCGTCCCTCAAAGCGTTCTACTTAAAGTTAGGAAGTGTGGAAATCGATGCGTTTTTTATTCCGCACAGCACACGCCGCCGGTCGAAAGGTGATCCAATCAAAGTTTCGCATCGCTAAAGCCAGAGGAATGTACCCAGGTAGGCAATTACGGCCGAATACGAAGTCACGGACCAGTGTGGAGTTGCATTCGGTCCGAATCACACGCGGCCTGCACTGCCGCCTGCAGCTATGGAGTGTTCCCCGCTCATCGTTTTAACATGTAAGTACTTAAGCATATATTTTAAAGCTTCCCCCTTAGGACAATTGACGAAGACAATAACAAAAAAGACAAAAACAAAGAATTGCGGAATTCGCAATTTAAAGCGTCATAATTTTTCGCAATTTTGTAACAACTTAAACCGGGTGCGAAACAAAAACTTTCCCATTTTAATATTTTATTGAAATAGGTACTGTGCCAAGTTCTTGTTCGAGTTCAGAGAAATAGTGAGTTTTTAATATTCATTTTTCAGAGTATAATCATAATTCCTGACCAAAGTTTAAAACATAACCGCGCGAAATTATTAGTCCAGTCTAAATATTTGTATTCGATTAGCCTACCTATAAGTATATAATTAATTAGCTCATTAAAAACTGTTACAAAAAACAGTTACAACCAGTTACTTTGTTATGTGTTCCCCTAGCTATGGAATAACTCCTTATGATTCTCCCAAGCGGACTGGCATGGCACTCGCATGTCTCATTCATTAGTAGTTTTTACATACTAACTATAACTGATATTATAAATGGCAAAGTGAGTTTGTTAGTTTGTCACGATTTCACACTTAAACTGCTAAACCGATTGTGATGAATTTTGGTATTAAGATAGATGGGGCCTTGGAGACGGTTATAGGCTACTTTTTTAGCAAAAGCAAAGCTAGTTATCTATCTATACTTACGAAATAAAAGTTAACTGCCACAAAATGTAAGACAGCCGCTTTCTTTGTTTTCGTAATAGTCACGACGAGGCTTAGCTATACTTAGGTACTTGCCTACTTATAAATACTTACCTATTTTTTTTAATAAAAAATAACTGGAATAATTCGAATGTTTAATTTTTTGCGGGAAAGTGTGGGAAGTTCTCGCGAACGAAGACATGGGCAAAAATTACTTATATAGTATAGGTACTAATAAATTCCTACCTTGCCTACGAATGTTAAGCTTACTTCGCACTAGTCCTATCGCATCACTTGAACTATGTATAAACTGTGCCCGTTTGTTATGTGGTGTGATGTTATGTTTTATCCGGTTTCCAGTAAAACGGTGCCCTTCCAAACACAAGAGAAATGCTCAATCAAAAGCATAACAGTATTGTTTGAAGTTAGATTTCATTGTTCTAAAGTATAATGACAGAGTCTCACATAGTTTTGTAGCTCGTTTTTACCAACGACTCATATATATTGTTTTGGTGAAAAATGTGGCAGTTTCGGAATAAAATCTAGTATGACTTGGGGGATATCTACTAGAGTTGGGCCGACTATGGTATTTGCCGACTAGCCGACTAGCCGACTTATCGGTTTTCTAATTGCCGACTAGTCGGCAATGCCGATCATTTACAACCCATTTTTAAAAAAGGCGTAGCTTCTCAATTCGGCGGGACTTTTTTTTTGTTATGTTTCCTCTTAACTTAAAGACGTTCAAACCGATTTAGACTATTTGTTTTGTTTGAAAAGATGTAAGTACTTTTTGTTGGTCCCATTTTCATCAAATCATCTGATCTGATGACGGGATCCTAGAGAAATTGAGGGAACTCTTCGAATATTATAGGCACACCTATAGCGAATTAGGTATTATTGGCAATAACCTGGGCATTTGTCCTCGGAAAGCACCATTGTGAAGTGGAACTGATAATGAAGACCACAGACGGCCACCGGTAATACTCAATACTAAATATTTTAGGTGTTTACTATACGATTACAAACTTTCATATGATTGCTAAGCCATTTATGCTCGCCACAATGCATCATGATGAAATGGAGCTAATTGTAAACCACCAAAAGAACCCCTCAAGAATTAACGTGGGGCATCGGGGAAAGCAATGTTTTGTACAAAATGATGAGCAGTTGACATTAAGCTATAAAAATTGTTGTATAATATTGAATAAATTACTAACCGAGCCAATAAAAACGAGAAATAAATAATATTAAACTAAATAAATAAATTGTTACTGTGAGGATTTTAAGGTAAATAGAAACTAAAAAGAACAATATTATGATAGTGTTGTCTTAATAACTAAATTTAATCTCTACAGTTCTAATTATTCTTACATACTTTTGAAGACAGTGCCAAGCCAAATTAAATCCATAAGAAAATATTTCAAAAATAATACATACTTACGTTGGTGCGTTCTCCTAATTTTTATAAGACAATTTCCAACACCCTTAATCTACCTACGTGTTTTCCATAATGCGAAGCATACCTAATTTAATTGTATGTAGATAAAGGCAGGGCATATTTCTAGGCTTGACACTGACTTCAAAAGCATATAAGTAAGTATTATTATAACTTTAGAGAATCAACAATATTATTATGTTCTTATTAGTTGGTCGGTTTATTTTATTATTTAAATTTTTTATACTCGTCTTTCGAGGTCTTCGGTCTCGTCGTCACCACTCTGCTTGCTCGGGAGCCGACCCCATGCGGCCACGCTGAGCAGATTGTGCCAAATTTTGTTTACATTTTCATCAGTTAGTTTGCTGTGCTTTTAGATATTCTTAAACTTAGTAAATTATAAAACATGCGTATTTTTTATGTTTTACCTCATTTATCTCTTGCCGATTATAATCGGCATAATTTGCTGAATAGTCGGTGACTGCCGCCGACTCTATATTTCTACCTAAAATTTTAGGGTTGTTGGTAACATAAAAGACATTAGGAACCTAGGTAATTTTCGCTCAGCTGTCGTAGATAATACCAGACACAACAAAAAATCAATTGTTGGCAACCTCCTTGGTGACAGGCAAGGGGATACTTATGTTAAACAATGTAATAGTTAGGTCATCGAGACCTCTCAAATTCTAACTAACTATTAACAAATTAATATAATGATTGTTATCGATTATACAAACAATGTGAATAGTGTGTCTAATGATGTTGAGAATGGAGACGCTATTACGGTCGAACAGCCAACAGTAAACCAGTTTACCGTGCTTACTGTTACCACCTGATACTAAGAAACAATAGAACAACCTAGCAGCCTAGCAGTCGGCTATTGTTCACAGCAACATCGATAAACATCGATTTGATGAATGAAATAGATTCTCGATAATCGCAAATAAATAAAGTATTAACGTTTAAGAGTCTTTATAAATTACAGTTTCCTTTGTTTGCCACCACAGACCACTTTATATAAAAACTCTAATGACAATACACATGATTTAGGTGGGCGGCACCTACCTAAATCATGTGTATTGTCATTAGAGTTTTTATAGTTGAATGTTGCGTAAGTATTATTTTTATGAGTGAAATGAAACACGTGGACAATAGCAGAAAATGTATGTGAATGTATGTTCACATACATTTACATACATTTTAATATCTTTTTGTTCCTTCTTCAACTACTTACTTACTTATTTTTTAAAAGACACTCTTCACTAATGAACGAACTCTACCTGCGATCAATTGACATACACACATAAGTACATATAATCACGAGTATTATCCCCGAAGAGTCATCAGAGACTAGGCAATGAGGACCGCAAAAGCAGTCCTCTGCCATAGTCTACTTTTCACCAAATAGCGACTGCGCAGTGACTCACCGCACCCATATTGACGATCGTGAATTAGGGAGTGATCTTCTAGGTATCAAATAAGCTGTCTGTTCAATATTCGTTCTAGGATCTTGCACAAGACTGAAATTACGGCTATAGGGCGGTAATTAGTCGGATTCTGACCGATCTCTTTTTTAGGGATCGTTTGCACATAAGCATCTCTCCAAGATTCCGGCACACAACCCGAAGAGAGCGAGAGACGGTAAAGACGCGTTAACACAGGGGACAACTCCGTTGCACACATTTTCAGGACTATTGCTGGGATGCCATCAGGACCGTTAGCTTCGGACATCGATTGACTGCAGCTCCGCACGGACATCACACTGCCTGATTTTAATATCAGACATTGTGTGGCCACAGTGAGGAATTGAGGGTGGCTGTGCATTACAGTCATCGATTCGGGAGTTAGCCGCAAAGAGTTTGGCCAGGAGACTGTCACGCTAAGCACATGTGCAGTCGCTATTTGTTGAAAAGTAGAGTGGACTATGGCAGAAGACTGCTTCTGCGGTCCTCATTACCTAGTCTCTGACTAACCATTCGGGGATAATAGTCATGATTATATGTATGTATGTAGATGTATGTAAATATTGGGAGAGGACTGTCACTTTTATTAGATTTCCAATTTTGTGGTACAAATCGGTGGTTTAGTGATAAGACGGTAGTCCAGGTCCGTTTATAGTGGAGGTAGCTACTCATAATTTGTACTCGAAAAGTGTGGTTAGGTTGTACTTCTATATCCACTTGGCTAACACTAATATTTTTTTTATCCGTCAGTTGATTATCTGGTAACTAGTCATGTTTTTCAGTGGTTTTGAATTATAAATAAAGTCAGTTTTTATTTAATTGTCAGTACCATCACGTTAGATGAAGGCCCTTCTTTCCTTCCACAATTTCATACTCTACTTCGTCGAGGCGGCAACGCTTCATCTGGATTTACGGGTGTCCATGGGCGGCGGTGATTCCCGAAAGTATGCCTCGTCTTTATATTTAAATTATTTTTTTTTGCTTTTTAATGAAATTTTTTGTATTTTTCGGTGAGCCAGAATTATAGTGTTGCGAGCCTTACTAGAGATACCATCATAATAAGGTTCATTCATCCGCATTCACGTCATACCTTAATATAACAATAGCTAACAGTGAAAGTGGTCGGATCCCACGGACCGCTGGATACGTTTTAATAATACATTCATACATTGTATAATGTTTGTAGAGCGTGCGAGTTAATCAATGAAACGGGGAGGTTCCTTTTCCACGTTAAGGCAAAGCATAGGGAAACATAATTTTTGTACAAAAAAGCTTAAGTCCCAAAAAAAATAGAATTTTTTCATTGCGATTTAATAATCCGGCTGTGTCACAACACTATATAAACATAACAATAGCCGTAACATGTTTTTTATTTTTTCTGTTGTTTTTCTTTATTAAATAAATAAATAAATCTTACTAGTAGCATAATAAGTCTTTAAATCTCACTGAGAGTGTGTTAAACGTAAATCTGAATAAGAATGGAAATGTAAATATTCTACAAGTTTCTAGTCAGTTGCAGTCATGGGTTTCAAGCAGCAATTTCTCTTTTAAAAAACAGGGTTGTTGTACCTTCGCCTCAAAGTTAGTTTGCCACAGAAAAAAGTATGTGTAAATTCGCCACAGTTCTATATTTATCAAATAAACTCGCCACACTCTTATTTTCAACACAGACAGCAGAAAAATCAAACAATATGTGAAGTAAAAACATCAATAATATTAGAATAAAATAACTACCTTTAATTTTGAGGGCTCATAACGAACTTTCCTTGCTACCGGTACTTTAAGCAAAAATGATGTACTATGAATATGAAGACTTGTGGCGAATTTACAATAACCATTACCTACCTGTGGCCTATTTACTTTAATGTATGAAGTTATAAAAACGAGGCAAACAAACTTTGTGGCGAATGTACAACAACCCAGAAAACAATAGCCACATCGAGTTGTGTGGTGACAACTCTAGAGAGTACAACCAACCCCATCTCTTTCCTCGAGTGTCGTAAAACCCAAGGGATTTAAAGGCGACTAACGGACTAAAGACTGCAAATACATCCAGTTGAGCACATGTGCAGTTATTGATGGTGAAACGTGGACGGTGGCAGTGGACTGCTTTTGCGGTCCTCTTGCCTAGTCTCTGACTAACCCTTCGGGGAAAATAGTCGAAAGTACATAGGTACTCCTAATAGTAGGTACCTATGTATATATGAACATTAGCTTTTATAGACAGGGTCAACCAAACTATTATATCTGATAGTGATAACTATTACATACGAACTACTTATTCTATCTGATAGTGATAACAACGAAGCCAACGAAGTTTTACAATATTTCATTAACAACAGAAAACTTCGCTTTAAGAACAATAACAGTGGACTGAGGGAGACATGGTTCAATGCAAGTACGGCTATGTCTACTCCCACTGTTACTGCGATTTTTTTAAATGTGGATGGTTAAATGGATGGAATGGATACTCGCAAAATCAGGGGAGTCGCAAATGCATTGCCGACCTTGAGGGAGGAGTAGAATCTTTGAAGCAGTAGTTATTTTGAAGGCAGGAGAGAAGGGCCTTCCGGTACTTTCACTCACCACCGGAAGAAACACAACATTAACGAGTAGGCTTGCCAACCGTCCCAGATTATCCGGGACGTCCCGCTTCTGGGTCAATTTTGGGCCATCCCGCCGTGACCCCTTGCGGGACGCTTTTTGTCCCGGAAATCAGTAATAATATGAATATGATATAGGTAAGTATCTATCTCGTACCAAAACTACCCTCGGGTTGTATTGATATTTATTATTTCAGCCATGGTCATCCCATTGCAGGGCAATGGCCTCCCTTCCCTTTTTCCAATATTCACGAATAAGTGCTCTTGATGGCCAGTCTTTACAGTAGGAGTCTGTCCCGCCATCTCCTTCTCCATTTTCTATTAAATGATAAAAAAAATACAATATGTATTTTTTTTAAACCGTTTTATATGTGGTGTGTTGTGTCCCGCGTAATATACCCGAGTCCCGGATGTCGAGCGGGGTAATCCCGGAAATGCCTTTTCTGGAGTTTGCAAGCCTAGTAACGAGTGCTATTGTTTCACTCCGATATTCTTTGAGAGGGTGGTAGGTAATACGCCGGGCGAGCCGGCCCAATTACAACGCAGCGTATCTCAACCACTCAGACAGTGTCACTCATTTAGCACCTCCCAGGGGCCACGTGTAGTGTAGGGTTTAAAGGGTAGAATCTACGGACGCGAGTGACTTTAGCCCCCTTTCTACGTGACCTCGCGACTTAAATTGCAGTGAACTATGAAAGATAAATAGATAATGACATCAAAGAATCTCGTACGTAAAACTCATAGTAGGTACCTACCTACTTACTGCAAATAAGTTTGTCTCGCACACAATAGATAGGCGTTTGGTCTTCTTCTGACCTAATAGTATAACGATAAGTGGAAAGCACTACACACGGAATTCTCAACACCGGTACTGGCTATAAGTATAGCCAGGTAGTTAAGATAACATTATCAAACTGTCGGAACTCGGAACCCAACAATGCCGTAATAGTTGCTATGGCTAAAGAGTTGTACTTACAAAAAGACCAACCATTCAACAAGCCAAATGCATTATAATGTACAATCACAAGCTCAGTTAGTATAATGAATAACTCTACATAGAATGATAAACCATTATAAAAGTACGGAGGGTAACTACTACTTATACTGTTTGGGACATATGAGTCGACTTAAGCTGACATTAAAATTAGCAAAAATTTAAAGATTGCTTTAAAGTATCGAAGTTACATTGGCTGGCTCCCAAATATGTCTGGATGTAGAGAGAGGTGTTTGACCGTTCGCGTCTTGTGGAGTGTTACCGAAATCCTTGAAAACCTGTTTAATATTTAACTGTGGAACAAAGTTGCTTTACACAAGGTGTACGCACAGATTAAAATGATGGTTTACCTAAATGCTTTGTCATTTGCAAAGTAGGTAAACCCTCATTTTAATCTTTTTACCAACTTATCAATTGTTTGCCTTTGGAATGAGATCATACAAAAAACTATGCCTTCAAGGTTAATGCAGAATTTAGGACAACAACCATTATTATCCTATAAGAAATTTATTTTGTAATTTTTTAATTAGTATAAGTATATATATATAAAAATTAAAGTCTCTACGGGGTGTATTTGAATAAAATGCGGATATCTTTATGTCTGCATCTAACCTCAATTAGGTTTACAGTATCTAGTTATGTGAGAAGCAGTAGTGTCATTAACTAAGTTGTAGAAGGTAGGTATTCAATTACTTACAACAAAAGTTTGTAAATAAATCGTACTTCCTTTCTTATCCTCATTTTTATGCAGGCGTAAATAACGGAAGCAATTATAATATCTGCACTTTATTCAATGCTACCTTATATAAACTGAAGAAAATTGTATTTTGATAACTTATTATTAGGAATAAATTATTTAGGAATTAATCATAACAAGAGGTTGTTCCGGGCGTGCAGGCTGCTAGTTAGGTACGAATATAAATTGTATCTTATATTATTCGGAAATACAAACAAGACTAAGTACACCTTAATCACAGACACACAGCTCCTGTTTTATTTCGGGTAGTTGCTCTAGCTGTCTTTTACCGCCTCTGTGGTCTAGTGGCTAAGCTACCGGTCTTAGATCCAGAGCGCCAGGGTTCAATTCCCAGCGGAAAGTATTACATCTTTGTGTACTTGGTTTGGTTGGTGGTAGGGCTGTTAAGTCCGCCTGGCTAGCTACCACCATCTTATCTAAGTCTGTCGTCATGTAAACAATGTTCATAGCATTGTTGTGTTCTGAAAGTTTAGAGATAAGATCCTAAGTGATAAGATAAGATACTAATGCTAATCTAATCACTTACTATTTTTTTATTTCAGTGTTACAACTGTGCCGAGCAGAGATATCAGAAATATTACCAGGCACATGGTTCTCGGCGAACGGCATCAACGATGGATATTCGCCGAAGCCAATATCAGAGATCTTCTCTACGGAGCCAACGCCGAGCTTCTCACCAACGAAGCCCATAGTTGTGCTGCCAAACTTATCATCATTCTCACCTGAACCAGAAGTCACTCATCTTTCAACAACAGCGTCGAGCTTCATCCCGTTGCCATCCAGCACTCCAATACCACTTACCACATTTAGAAGTTCAGTAGCCCCACCGACGACATACTCAGACACATATTCACCTGTCTCTTTTTCTCAATTGGACTTGTCACAAACGCCATCATTAGCTTCGCTATGGCCGTCTACCGTTTTACAATCACAATCAACCGAAAAACTATCAAGCCCAATTCAAACATTGCAACAATCTTTAGCAACATCACCTCTTCTCCCTTCGACGCAGCCGACCGGACCTCCAAACTATTTCGTTATTTACCAAAACGCGCCACAGTCGATACAAGGTTTTGCCCCCCCACAAACCTCCACGACAAAGAACACTCCAACCCCTTTAATAATATCAACAACTTCATCACCACTGACATCGATTTCTGAAGGCACTATAACGCCTTATATCACATGCGGATTGTCTGATCCGACCAGTCGTCCGACTATTACGTTCAGATCCACGCCAAAGGTAACCTTGATACCGAGCACTACACCTCAAACTACAATACTCACTTCATCAAAAGACTGTAGGACCACCACAAAATTTGTGACGAGAGTGTCAACCAGATCACCTTTACGAGTGCTGAAAGGTGCGCCCGATGTACCACATAAGCCTAATCTTACAATCCGAGTGGTAGCACCACAAGGGTCTATTACCAACGTCAAGATTAACCCTCCCACGACAACGAAACGCCCACCCACAAGGAAAACCAAGAAGCCCAAGAAGAACAGCTTTGATGGCTGTTTAGATGGATGCAGAGGAAGGAAAGATCCCATTTGCGCGGTTCCGTTGTCGAGCGTCATTATAGATCCGAAGACCCTGAAAGGATTCCCCTCGATTTGTCATCTGGCGTGCCACAACTCATACAAAAAAGACTGTGAGTATAACTTTTTTATATTGTATTGATTAGTTTGTATTTTTTGTTGTCTGTCGCTCTAATATTATGCGCCAGTGACCGCCCTGTATTTATAAATCAACAATCAACATGGAACAACCAAAAAAAGATGTTGTGAATCGTAACGCTTACTTAATGTTTGAACACGCATAAAGTGATGTTACGAAATAGAAATAAAAACTAGTAACATTCGGTTTAGACAACCTGATAGGCTGAGAACTTACGAAAATGTATTAACTGTTTGGTAATGAATAATAGGTAGTCGCTTGTTAAAATAAACAGTGCGGAAAATTTACTGTTACTAATCCTTTACACCGACAGATATTTATGGACCCACAAAATTTAAACAGGATCCTCATAAATATGATTTAACATGTTGTTATTGCAAGCCACGCAACAAACAAAAAGTGGTAGCCTCTATCTTCAGCAAAATTATCATACACTTTAAAACTTGCCATCCCAGTCATTTACTTTTAAAAACGTTGTTCTCAATGAGGGTTGTTAGATGTCAAGACTGCTATCCGACGACAACCAAAACCATCGTCTTGTCCTTCCGAAGCACAAACGTGCTATGACATAGAGATTTCTATATTTTGGCGACCCGGCATTGTACAAGATGTTAAGCTTTTACAGTCGTAAACAGTCAAACTCGAATTTAAAAAATAAAAGGAAAACCTGTGCGATTAAATTGGTAGTCGATCCTACTGAAGCATACAGAAATAGTTCCCAAAAAAACTTATCTGACAATAAACTTAAGAACTGCTACCATTCTGTGCCATTTTGTTTTTCTTTCTTTACTAATTAACATAAAGATTTCCTACCAACATTGTTTGCTAATGAGTTGCATATATCAATACCAAATTGAATCAAAGGGTGCGGTATCGTAGGTACTAGGATATTGCACTTCTACTCGATTTGGAAACGCTACAAAAACTGATACTTACATATTTTTTTTTAATATTTCAGCATACGAAAAGCTTATTGACGGCCGCTGCGGTAGGCTGCGCACGCGAATCATATCCGTCGACAGCAACAGCAAGATCCAAAGGGACGAACTGAAGAAGGCCGAATACAGTGTCGTCAATACAGGCCCGAAGACAGTCCTTGAATTTACACACGCATCCCACTCGAAATAAAGATCATTTTAGAGTGACTCGCGTTTAAACAATAAAAATAGGAATGCCAATTGAATTAAGTGGACCGTGTTGTGCCACAATGAATCACGCTACATGTTTGTGACTGAATAAAACCGAAATAAAGCCTTATGTCTAATGTCGGTAAACTCGACTTACTTCCTAACTGTATGTACCTACTGAATACCTGGGTAAGAGTTTTTGTAACCATTCGACTTGACAGCGTAAATTAGAATTTGTATGGAAACAAACAAAGCAGTTAGAAGTTGGTTATACAAATTGCCTCTAGGTGGCGCTTTTGCAATCCCATACTAAAACATAATATAAAAAGTGGCACTCAGTACACTCGTTTCATTATAATAGGAACAAGATTTTTTTTTATCAAAAGGCAATATAAGAAATTCGGTCGAGTATTACAGCTATGTTGATAATAACCAATATGTGGCTCTCTATTTTGATTTATGGTACAACTTTGTCCAAGTGATCAATGGCAAGTATGTGACGGTACGGAACAATTAGGAATGCTATTTGACTGTATACTAAAGAATAAATTTATTAAGAACTTATATAATTTCAAACTTTTCCTTAAATCTATTGGAAAATGTTGAGAAATATTTCCACGAGCAGGATTTGGACCCTGTGCTGTAGGCTTACTCTTGAAACACAATTGCAATAATCAATTTCCAATAACAAATCTAAAAAATGTCAAATGGCACATTGGAATCAAATTGCGTGGAAATTGATAGAACAAATTATTATCGAGATGGCGTTCCGGAATTATCTATCTATAACATATTATTCGCATTGGAATTGTATTAAGATTGAGTTTGCGTTCAAGAGTAACCCCCCTGGTTAAAAACATGTTACTGTAGAAAAGGTGTGAACCAAAACCCACAGCTCACAAAAAAAACTCTATATTTAAATAAAAAAAAAACAAAATGAGCGTCATGCCGGATACTGATACCGATAACAATGTTTCTATTGTCTAATTTTGTGGCATTCACCTAACACAAAACCAAAACCGGTCTGCATAACTTTAAACAAACAGAAATACAATGTGTTCATTATGTTTAGTTGGTAATTTATGGGTGCTATAAGCCAAGCCACTACCTACCAATAACATACTACGTTTCAAAATTTTAATAGAATTAAATTTAAACACGTAAGATGAAAATTAATAAAAAAAAACTAAGGTAACAAACAACACGTGTATACTTACATATCAGTGCCAGCAAACTATGTAAGATTTAGTATTCCATTTTATATAAAAATATCATACGATACGATGATAAAAAAATAAATATTCAATAATAATTTTATAGAATAATGTAATTACAAAATGACTATTATTTTTAAAAGGTAACAAAGTACTTAAGAAAACAATACCTACCGAAACCTTGTACTATTATGTATTCTTTGCTAAAACTCAAAGTTGTAGGGTCTAACAAACCTACGTTGGCTATCAGTTTATTTTGTCACTTTATAATAACAATTTATCCGAAAAGACAAGAGAAATAATAGTTTTATTAGAAGTTTTCACTATTAATACTACTTAAGTTAAGTCTTTATTCTCCGCCTATATCTTATTTTAAACTTTTGTAACTTTTTGTATGTAGATGTCAGAACGGAATGCTGTGTATTTCTCATAGAATAATTACTAAGTTATTATTCTAAGGTGTTTCTGTTCAAGCATATAGAAATAATGCTTGTCTATGGACAGTGGCAGAAATTATGAATGACTGTAAATAATTAACAGATCAAGATTGTATTTATAGAAATTAAAATGTTTTTAATTATTTTAAGATTTTTTATTAATGTTTTTGCAAATATTTGACCGATGAAAACTAACCGATACCGCACCGATATATTTATATGGAATTTATATCAGTTAAAACAAATTAAATGCCAAAATGTTTAAGCGATTGTTTATGACGCATTTAGCAGACGCTTATAATCAATGTTTTAGGTAATGCGCCTGTAATTTAACTTGGAAGAGTTATCTTTCAAAATTTCGAAAAGTCTTGGGAGTCAGTAGTTAGTTTCCAAGCCGTAAGTTAATAGTTTAGTTTTGTAATTTGAATGACAACCCTACTATTGGATACATTCCCAAACTGTGCGTGGCGACATCAACCCAGAGACGTTCGCACAGCGATCCAAACAGATTGCATGTCTGCAACGAGGCGACAGAGTCGTGCAAGCTACGCTTAGACACATAGAACAGCAGGCACAAGAAAGTAAAATAAATATCTCTTTTTATTTATATATACAGTCGTGGTCAACTAATTAAGGACAATCTCTAGTTAAGCCAAATTGTGAATTTATTTTTTATTTTCCAACGAGTCTTAACAATATTCCATATCTTTTACACGTAAGTATAATTAGTCATTGATGTGCCCGATTATACAAACAATAACAACTTCTTAAACATTAAACCTCTTTACAGTATAGCTGATAGATTATCAGTGTGCTATTTGTTCAAAGAATGCTGGCTGGCCATTTAATTAGGGACACTGAGATATTGCGTTCTATTTTCAAAATTTGAATCTCAATACTTTTTTATTTCTTCTTTTATTGTTTTGTGGTAGTTTTGGCGGTAATCCAGATTTTTAATTTTAAGTTTTGAGAATTATTTTGAAGAATGATGGGCAAAAATAAAAGTTGCGATCCAACACTACGAACAAGTATATACTGTATATACAGTCGTGGTCAACTAATTAGGGACATTCAAGATAGTGAAGAGCAATAACCGGTTATGTACATATAAATATAAAACCCTATTGATTTTTCAGCACCTATTATTTGCATAATTTGGTCCGATTACTTTACTATAAATGGCTGTAAATAAGAGAATAATTAAATAGAAAAAAGTATTTAATATCAAAGGTTGAACATGTATTAAATTTTAAGGTATAATTATGTAGCTGGACATTTAATTAAGGACAGTAAAGTATAATGATGAATAGAGTTAAACAAAACGAATAATCTCCAGTATTATAATATTTTTAAAAGCTCCATTTTATTACGTGTAAAATCAGTACCCAGTAGCAAAACCTTTGTTAGTAATTACCGCTTGACACCGATGTGGCATAGACATTATCAGTTTCTGACATGTTTCGATAGGAATGTTTGCCCATGCCTCACAAAAAGCTTGATTAAGTTGATCTAAAGTTGTGGTACGATAAGTTGAAACTTTTTTCTTGATTTCGTGCCAAAGGTGCTCAATTGGGTTGAGGTCCGGGCTATTTGCTGGCCAATCTAGCACCGATACTGACTGACTGGTAAGAAACGACTTGACTGAACGGGCGGTATGTTTCGGGTCGTTATCATGCTGAAACGTCCATATAATAGGGAGATGCTCCTCAGCATAGGGAAGCATAGTTTCCTCCAATATTGTTTTGTATTGATGTTGGTCTAAGTTACCCTGAACTTTTCTCACAGGTCCCACTCCACGTCCAGAAAATGAACCCCAAATTTTAATGTTTCCACCGCCATGTTTCACCTGCTTTTTTGTGAATCTTGGATTCATTTCCGCTTTTACAGGACGCCGTACGTATTGCCTTCCATCTGAAGAAATTAAATTAATCTTGGTCTCGTCAGAGAATAATACATGTTGCCATTGGGCGTAGGTCCAATGTCCATATTTACGTGCAAACGCCAAACGAGCATTTCTATGTTCTTTCTTCAACAACGGTACTTTGCGAGCCACTCTTCCGAACAACCCTGCTTCTACCAGACGTCGTCGAACGGTCCTCGCTGATACACCGGCTCTTTCGTCTGCCCCAAACACTTCGTGTTTAATTAAAATAGAGCCTAGAAACGGATCTTTCTTAGCTAACCTGGTTATCATTCTATCTTCTTGCGGAGTTGTTTTTCTCGATCTTTTTGTCCTGGGCACATTTAAAGCTGTGTTATTGCGCCTGAAATGTTGCACTGCATTGCATACCATAGTTTTTGAACAATTTAAATGTTCTGCTATCCCTCGGTATGACCAACCACGCTCGACAAACTTCATGATAATTGTTCGTAGTGTTGGATCGCAACTTTTATTTTTGCCCATATTTCTTCAAAATAATTCTCAAAACTTAAAATTAAAAATCTGGATTGCCGCCAAAACTACCACAAAACAATAAAAGAAGAAATAAAAAAGTATTGAGATTCAAATTTTGAAAATAGAACGCAATATCTCAGTGTCCCTAATTAAATGGCCAGCCAGCATTCTTTGAACAAATAGCACACTGATAATCTATCAGCTATACTGTAAAGAGGTTTAATGTTTAAGAAGTTGTTATTGTTTGTATAATCGGGCACATCAATGACTAATTATACTTACGTGTAAAAGATATGGAATATTGTTAAGACTCGTTGGAAAATAAAAAATAAATTCACAATTTGGCTTAACTAGAGATTGTCCCTAATTAGTTGACCACGACTGTATA
Source organism: Scoparia ambigualis (assembly GCA_963921215.1). Classification (NCBI taxonomy): domain Eukaryota; kingdom Metazoa; phylum Arthropoda; class Insecta; order Lepidoptera; family Crambidae; genus Scoparia; species Scoparia ambigualis. The sequence goes on along the minus strand of OY992522.1, from coordinate 20,778,595 downwards.
TGTAAAGTAGTATCAAAGAAATCTTTGGTGCAGCTAATAACAATTATATTGCATTTTGACAGTTTATGACCCTTATTACAAGTGCAATAAGGAAGGCTGATCAAGTAGACTAATAAAGTAAACTATAATAATAATAACCATAACCATACCTTATAATTCTTACGCAATTAGAACGTTTATGCTCACAAGTTACTATATAAAGACATAAGTAAAGCCAAAAAGAACTTATTTAAATAAAGGAAAGAATGGAAAGTTTAAATCTCAATATAAAATTTTATTTTATTATAAATACTAGTCCTTGATTAAAACTTACAACTAACGAGATATCTTTATCCTATATTTACACCACAGTTCATTTGTGTCTATGAGTTAAGGACACTGCCGTTGTAGTATCACACTGTACGAAACCCCTATGTTGTCGATCTATTTTTTTGGCTAGCAACAACCGATAGCAGGGGACTATTGTAATCTGAGCCTCCTTGACAACGCAGTTTTATTTCCATCTTGTACTCGCTCAACATTCATGCCGAAGCTACTTTCGCCCTAAAATCTCTGTTGGAAATTGCCTTGTTGTTGCGAACTGCCACCTTGCTGTTGGCCGCCAAACATCATCTGTTGTTGTTGATGGAATTCTTGTTGGCCACCGCCACTCGTGTTGTTGCCTTGATTTGGGCCTGGAACATTTAAAAAGTTACGTAAGCTCTAAATTGTATCTGTAAAATTGAAGTGTAAGTATGGGCGTAGTACTATTATTTATTCTGTGGTATGGGTAACATTAAGAGGGTTTACTCATTTCGGTTTCCCATACAAACTTCCAAGTCGAAATTTTTAAAAACCAATAAGTCAATTTTGATGAAGCTTTGCATGCTAAAGTAAAACACAGGGATCTAAATAGTGTGTTGAAAACATTTAAAAAAAAAAGATTATTTAGCTGAGTTATTGTGATTTCTCCCATAACTCAGTTAAATAAACGTTTTTTAAAAATGTTTTCAACAAACTATTTAGATCCCTGTGCATTAGTTTAGCATGCAAAGTTTCATCAAAATTGGCTTATTGGTTTTTAAATATTTCTACTTGGAAGTTTGTATGGAAAACCGAAATGCGTAAACCCTACACAAAATAAATCTTAATTAATCAAAAGGGGAAATAGGAGTATTTCACACGTACATACATACATTACATATAATTACGACTATTATCCCCGAAGGGTTAGTCAGAGACTAGGCAATGAGGACTGCAAAAGCAGTGCTCTGCCATAGTCCACTTTCATTAAAAGCGACCGCACATGTGCTCAACGTGACAGGTGATGAGCCCATCGCCGCTCTAAGCTGTTGGATGTATGTGCTGTCTTTAGTCCTTTAGTCGCCTTTTACGACACCCAAGGGAAGAGAGGGGGTGGTAGTATTCTTTCACCGCTACGCGACACGGTGACGGAGTATTTCAAACACAGTTATGTTGTGAATTGAGAGCAGAAAACATTTTAATTAATCAGTCTAATTTATTAAACAGGTGTTGTGTCTGTACAATATTGTTTATTCAAGCAAACTACCAGATGGCTTTGTATAAATCTTGACATAGTACGGCATGGACATAGGAACAACATCATCGCGAAAAATTATACAATTCTCATTGAATGGTTTTTGTTGTTTTAGGTAACTAGACAGAACCACAGAATATAATAGAATCTACAGAAGGAGTTGTCACTGGACCTATTTGGAAATAAAGGAAATTGTGTCTTGTATAGTCAGAGCAGGTTATTAGTCTGGGCATTGTAATAAGTATCTTTTGTACATATTTGTAAATATAAGGTATAGCCCTCATCTTACCTGCCATCCGCATTCTTTTTGCATTGTTGGCACCGTGGTCATGGCTGTTTGCTTGAACTTGATTTTGTTGAGTCTGAAATAACGTTTTTAGTAAGTTAATTTGATTAAAAAATATTATGTTAAATAGTTTTAAAATACGACTATTTCTATAAAAAAAAAATTATCTATAAATGTACAAACTTATTTGTTAGGTGACATAAAATAACCACTTGTAAAAGTTGAACATCAGATGGGAGTACAACCCAAACACATGTTTCCATTTTAAATTCAATGTACCATATAATTCTAATTTTACTATTACAAAATACTACTTGAAATTGGCTCAATGCGTTTACTGGGGCTAATTAAGTTATACACCTAATTCCGCAGTTTTTTTTTGTTTTTCCTCATTGCCTAGTCTGTAACTAACCTAAACATAACATTAACATAAATACTAAATACTTTTCACCAAATAGCGACTGCACATGTCCTCAGCGCGACAGGTGATGAGCCCATCACCTTTCTATGCTGTTAAGTGTATGTGCAGTCTTTAGTCCGTTAGTCGCCTTTTACGACACCCAAGGGAAGAGATGGGGTGGCAGTATTCTTTCACCGCTACTCGACACAAGTCTCTATCTAAACACTAGATACACAATAAGCGCTCTGTCAGTTATCATTTGACATTGCCGGCCAAATTGAATACCTATTGTCAGGCCTCCGTCACTCCATATACTTGCGCGCTATAATTACCTACCGCCCCGCCGAGCGGTCTCGGGCCGTTTGCGGACCAAATTCAGTGCGGTTTTCGCAAGCGAAGCGCACGCACGTTGTTCAATTTTAATTGTTCCATTCGTTTGTACCTTAGAGCATTGGTTGAATGCTCTAAGGTTTGTACGCGTACCTACGATGCCGTCTGGTGCCTTATGTGCAGTAGATGGGTTTGTTGTGCAGTAGTAGTTTTTTATTTTACCTACACACTGACCTCTATTTACTTTTGATGATGATGTCAGTACCAATTTATAAAAAAATATATTTTTTAAACGATACAATTTTAAACTACCACCTATAGTCAGCACATATTCACACAGTTCTCAATAAAATAGACACAAATAGTTATTTATGTCAATTTAATTTTATCGAAGAGGCAGCCCTGCGATTGCTTTGGGATTGTTTAGTTTATATATTAGTAGGCTAATAAAGCAGTAGGTATTGGTAATTTTCTACTGAGTGAAGTATCTGTTAACTCTTCTTTAATCTGTGCTATTGTGGTGATGATAGGGCAGAGTATCAAAATTTATTTATTTATTTATTTCTAGGAAGATTTACAGACAAATAACATCTATAGCTAAGATTAGTAAGTAAACATATGCTATTAACAAATCTTCACAATTATATAAACAAAATGTTCAGTTAAAAAAGAAATACAGATAAAAAAGAGATTACTTATAAATTATTGAAATTACTGTTACAGTAGTAGGTTGTTGTCATGTTGTTGTACAGCGATACTAGACTATCCTTAAGATTTTTATTGTAATTTATTAAATTAAATCATTATGTATATACTTATCTATTATATCTACTCTACTGTCTGCTATCATTGAAAAAACTTGAATATACAATATTTTTTACCGTTGAGGCGCTGGAGCAGAATAAGTCAATATCGAATGGTAGGAGGTTAAACGATTTGCAAGCTCGTATTACAAATGTATTGGCTCTATATTTAGTCTTTGCTGGAGGGACGATCAGTGCTGATCTTTGTCTTAGTCTGAGTGTGTTGGTTCTTAAACTGATCTGAGACAAGAGTTCTGGGCAATCGATATTACCGTTAGCTATGTTAATGAGATAACAAATGTCATTAATCATTCTTCTGGTTTCTAGTGGTAAAAAGTGGTATTTGTTGCATCTATGGTAATAGTCGGTATTGTATTGACGAAATTTAAAATCAAGGTACTTTAGGAATTTTCTCTGAACACGTTCGATGCGTTTTATATATATGTCATATTGAGGATTCCATATTTGAGAAGCATATTCAAGGTGTGATTATACTAAAAACAAAATTGTATAGAATAATTGGAACCAGTTTTTTAACGTATTTTATATGGGATTGTATATCAAGTGTTTCAAAGTCGAAGCCAAATTATTTATTCAATGTAAACCTTTACGGTACTTATTGACGTCAATACTAATAATAATCATAATAATAATAAAACAGTTAACTAACTTGTAGTTAAGACTTAACAACTAATCTAACGAGCTACAGTCTGTGCCAGACAAACGCGCATCGCTACCCCCAGTACTAGTGCACGCCGAAATAGAATCGCGACGAACCGAAATATAAGCCGTGGCGATAGAATTCTGTGTAAACAAACGTATCCTGGCGAGAGACAAAAATGGCGGGCAAGTGTCTCTCCCCTAGCGACACAAACGGCTAAAACTTATAGGTAATTTATCGTTTTTTGGGATGAAAGGTGAAGAATGATAAATATAGAAAGATAAAAATAAAAGTTTAGATGATAGAAGAGGATAATAAATGTGAGTGTTTGTCATCATCATCATCATCAGCCTATAAACGTCCCACTGCTGGGCACAGGCCTCCCACGTGGACACTGCATGGGGGGATATTGGGCCATAACCCACCACGCTGGCCCAATGCAGGTTGGTGGGTTTTAACAACTGTCATATTACAACAACAACCGAGACCAACGGCTTAACGTGTCCTCCGAAGCACGGAGGACTCGAGATGTTTTTTTTTATTTTGGTCACCCATCAAGCGACTTGGCTTTGCTATAGTTGCTTAGTGGGCAAGATCGAATCATAATCATAAAACATAAATTTATTGTTTTGTCATGTAGTTTGACAGGGTGTTACAAATATTAAAATAGAGTATCATACATGACCCAATTTGGGCATAACAATATAGAATTGAATTTAAAATACAGCACACAATACAAAATAAAATAATTGAAACATTAAAACAACAATAATTCTCATCATCAAAAACACACAATTTAAGTAGCTAACATAAACAACACATAAGTCAGATAAAAGGAATAGGTACAGTCCATGATATAAAATACAGTATTTTAGTTTAGACTAGACAGTTTAACAAGCTTTCTTCTATCTATGCCATAATGACGATGACGCCAAGATGCCAATACAATTTGTTTTGCAATTAAAGTGGAGTACACTTTATTTTGAAATAGCTCCACTATCAGTTTCCTAGTACAGGAGCACAAAATGGAAAAAATCTTCCGTATTGTGACCCCAGTGGCTACAGCCCAGGCACAGTGGCACGAGACGGAAGATTTTTTCCGTTTTGTGCCACCAGTGGCAGATCCAGGGGCACAGGGCGGAATATTAGAGGAATACTACTCTACGAAAATCCGAATGTTGAACATCGTTTTTTATGTAATGTAATTAATCACTCACATTAGTCTGCTGTTGCTGCTGTTGTTGCTGTTGGTTCTGCCGGGCTTTGGACTCGCTCTTGTCTTCTTGGTCGTCATCAGTCAGGAACTCTCTCTTAGGGTAAGGTATTGGACATCCGGCAAACACATCCTGTACAAGTTCCATTGTTCAATATACACTTTTGAACTTTTGCATTCCATTATGCACTGATATTTGAACTTAGTAAAAGCATTCTTCTATTTAAAAAGTTTGCAATGTTTTGCAAAGTTTCATCAAAATTGGCATATTGGTTTTTAAAAATTTCGACTTGGAAATTTGTATGGGAAATCGAAATGCGTAAACCCTCTTAATGAAAAATATAACAAATATTACGAAAGAATAAAAGAATTTATTCAATACCACTGAGCATGTAATGTAACATAACATGTATAAATAGGTGACCAAAAAAAATGTGTCAACATTTCAAAGCAATAGAAAGTTGTAGCCTCTTGTGATATTATGAGCAGTAATGAAAGAAATAAAATATTCACTTACTGGCGTCGTAGGTGGGTCCTCTGTAAAATACGGGTCTTGCATAGCCTGTTCTGATGTGATCCGTTTGTTTGGATCCATCAATAACAACCTTTGCAGGAGACTAAATGCTTTGCTGTCAGGCTTAATTTTATGGCGATCCATGTATTTACTAAGTGAACAATTTTGGTAACTGAAATATTAGAAACATATTTTACCAGTTGTTAATTGAATGTCTACTTTACCTATATTTTAATTTATACTCTACTAATAGAATAAGTTTGGCCTCCATCTCATCGGACATGTTATTTTTTTTTTATTTATATCTTTTTATATTTCTGTTATGTAAAAACTTGCCAGCCTTTAAGAATAAATCTTACTCACTTTGACCTCTTGAAGTCCTTAACTAAAGTAGCATGCTCAGGCATTTTTCTAATGTCTTCCCAATCCTTTTCCTGTGGGAATCCCATGACATTAAATATCCTGTCTAACTGGTCATGGTGGTAAGGGTTACTAGTCTTGATATCTTCCTGACGACAATGGAATATAGGTTCTGAAGTCAACAGCTCCGCAAATATGCAGCCAATAGCCCAGATGTCTGTGAAAATAAAAGAAATCTGAATAACCTGATTTAGCCAAATTGTAGCCATGACTTGATTTCAATAACAACAGCCTTTGTCAGCAGTAAGCTATTACTTTACTTAAAAGCTAGATTGTTGTGAATTGTTAATTACTCAAGGAGCTTTAGATCTATAATATAATTTACATACTCGTTATTCTTTTATCTTGTACTTAAATACTATTACAAGTGTAAATAGTAAAAATTGTATGAATCTAATTAATAGCAATTTTATTGTTACTGTCATTAAAAGCATGTATATTGTTGGATTTATTATTGGCATGATTGTACCACGTAACTCCCTTTTTTTTATATACATAATAGTTACCTATGGCTTTTGTGTAATGTCTAGCTCCAAGGAGCAGTTCTGGGGCTCTGTACCAAAATGTGACTACCACAGGATCTAAATCAGCTAAGGGCTTCAGCGGGGCATTGAAGAGTCGTGCAAATCCCATGTCCGCAATCTTCACCCTCCCTCTTTCAGGACCTTCGCCCATTACTAATATATTTGCAGGTTTCTGGAATAAAATAAAGTTTATTTTAATTTCTGTAAGTACTAAAGGCATGAAAATTTTATTTAGATTCTGGTGAAGTTTCAAGCAGAATCTTGGCTGTTAGTAAATCAATGTTTACTAACAGTTCCATATTTTTAACTTTTGAAAGTATCCTTACTGAACATACAGCAGATTAGGTACTTCTCAAACACAATTAGTACAGAAAATAAGTTTCAAGACTTGTGAAGCTTAAAAGTTAGATTTTTTAAACAAAATATGAATTATAAGGATGAAAACAAATTATTAAATAGATTGTATATGATCAGCACCATACCACATCAGGAAATTATTATTACCAAATAAGTTGATGCATTATCATTTTGTAAATAACTGATAAAGGTAAATACAAATTATTTTTTTCCAAATTATATTATTTATTTCTCTCTTCTCTTTACCTATCTCCTCTGTTCTTGTTTCTCTTATGTGAATCTTTTTATTTTTTGGCTAATTGATATCTAATTGCTGTTCAACAGGAACAGGTGCAGTTCATTTACAATCAAGGTTTTAAATAAGATAACTTACTAAATCTCTATGTAAGACCCAATTCGAATGGAGATAGTGTATACCATCCAATATTTGGTAAAGTAAGCTCTTCACCATTCCCTTAGGTACCATCACAGACTTCTTATTAGCTTTTGCAGCTCTGTGAAACTTTATTATATGCCACAGATCATGTTCAGCATAGTCGAAGAGTAACCACACCTTGCGATCAGTGTGAGATAGGAACACTCTGATTAGGTTTATGACATTTGGATGTTTCAATTCACGGAGGAGCTGTAATAAAAGAAAGACTAGTTGTTCAAACTGATACCACTTTTTTGACATTAAGAATATGAATGGAATGAATAAGAATGGCACATTGAAATATTTTACATGATTCAGGACTAATCACAGGTGTCATGTATGTATTGTCATCAATCAAAAGATATCTATTACAGGGCGCAGGCCTAGGAACTGGTAGGCATCATTTCTGTTAGATTATGTCTAAGGATATCTACACCTTCTTAGTAGTAAGTAATTATTATTAGTAATATAACATAAATTACATATCTTAGTAAAATATGATAAAATGTATAAAATTCGTCGCTTACTGCGATTTCCCGACAAGCCGACATAGAAAGCCCAGTTCCTTCGATCTGTTTGAGGGCATAGTCCTTTGTATCAGAATTGTCTTTTCTTCGAGCTTTGTACACATGCCCGTATGTACCTCTGCCAACCTTACAACCTTCGAAATCGAACAAATCCTCTACTTTTGATCGTTCATTTTGGGTTTTCACTTTGAAATCATAGTCCATCATCACAGGCGCCATGGTTTTATTTTGGAAATTATCACCCATATTGGTTCACAGCAAAACACTGAACAAACCGAACATATCTAAATAAAATAAATATTATTCACATTTCAGAACATTGTATTAACTTCACATTACAACAAAAAGTAACGCATTCTCTGCCTGCCAAACAAACAAACCGTGGCCTCTGGCCGGCCGATCCCATCCCATGCTAGTTCACAGTAGGGATGTCGGAAATGAAAAAAAAAATCGATATATCGATACATCGATATTTTAAAAAATATCAATATCAGGCTTGATATAATTATCGCGAAAAAAATATCGATATATCGGTCAAATTTTAATAAAGGACCGTATTTAAATAAAGGAGATCCACCTGCTTTTTCTTATAATCGGTTAAAAAATTATTTAGGTGAGCCTAGCCCAGTAATAATAACAGATTTTTTTATTTTAAATTATCGTTTTAACCGGTTCACAGTTCCGTAACCCACATAAGGGGCATAACAATAGGTTAATATTTTTAGGACAGTGAACCTGTGAATCATGCCGAACAACTCAGTCGGCTCCTGTTGTTAGGAACCGCCATATTTACCGTAAAAGCCACTCTCTCTGACGGCACGGAAGAAGCCGTAGGTGTTAAATATTTCCGTTGCGTATACGTAGCACACATGCACACATAACATGAAGTAGATTGAAGCAACGCACTGACAGTGACAGTTACACACTCACTACCACAGATTACATCAATGAAATTCAGCAACGTAAAGTTTTTTTTTAACTATTTTTACGGCTTTGAATTCTAGCGAGTTAAAAAGATAGATCGTGATGCGATGATAATAAATAAAAAAATATCGATTTTGATACGAATTTCGATATTGCTTAATTTGTATAGATGAATCGATATATCGAAAAAATATCGATATATTGAACAAAAAATATCGATAAATCGATATTTTAACTTTATTTTAACCGATTTTAAGAAAAAGCAGGTGGTTCGCCTTTATTTAAATACATTGAAAAATTTGACCGATATATCGATATTTCTTTCGCGATATATCGAGCCCGATATTTATATTTTTTTAAATATCGATATATCGATTTATTTTTTCATTTCCGACATCCCTAGTTCACAGAACACATTTAATAAAGTGCTAGTTACTAGTTAGTGTTGTTGCGATAGCGATAGCGATAGTCTATCGATAGTATCATGATACTATCGTGACCTCTAAAATCAGTCATACTTTCGATAGTCCAATCGAAAATATCGACACTTGACGATACTATCGATACTATCGATAGATAAAAATAAGTAATACCTACTATTGCAAAATATCAATAGTATCAGTAAAACACCATCGATAATATTATACTTCGAAAGTTTCGATAGAACCTATAGTATCGATTAAGTTAAATACTATTGATACTATTGAAGCATGTCGATATTTTCGATAGGACTATTCGCGCTATCGACTGTTTCTCAAGGTCAACTATCGATAGTGAAACTATCGCCACAGTTTAAATATACTGTGCTATCGCTGCCGCAGCAACACTAACCCATACCAGTCAGTCAGTGTTGCCATTACATAATATATTAATTTCTTCTTTGGTGTTGCCGCTACGCTCGCTAGTCACTCAAGAAAAAGTCCAAAACTGATTAAAAAATTACCCAAAATTGCCCGTTTAGTAGATTTTTTTATTCGATTTGATTTTTTGTTGATTTTCAACCGATTTACGTCTTCCAGTTAAGTGCATGAACCTATAATGCCGTGTCCGCACGCTTGCCACTGGCCGCAAACTCCAAACCTCAACAAACGTTTGGATTTGTGATTTGTTTGGCTGGTCGGCTACAAATTGCAAAACAAGCCAAACGCTCTTTACACACCATAGCTAACAATAACTGCTTTAGTTATTATTCTGAGATCCACACGTTTGAATTTTTGACGGCTTGTTGAGGTTTGCCATTGAGGCTCAATGAGGTTTGCCAAGCGGTCGCGGCAAAGCAAACATAATATAGGGGCTACCTATCATAAATTCGAAATTTGCCTGTACCTACAAATTTTATTTGGCCGAAAACGTTTTGTAATTTTTTGCATTCCATAATTTTCTTTTTACCGAAAACACAATTGACAAAGTTTTGAAATGCCGATTATCGATTGTTATTTTTTTCAAAAACTTTATGTTTTGAAATCCCACTCAACGTTTGGCCGAAGCTATTAATGCTAGATGATTCATTTTCCAGAAACACGTTTCCAATATTATAAAAATACAACATTTCAAGTATTGAAATCCATAATATCATCGAACAACTATTAATCGTAGTAACGTTAAGCATGCAAGCAAGCATGCATGCAGCATGCAGCATGCAAGCAAGCATGCATGGAGCACGCAAGCAAGCTGCAGCATGCAAGCAAGCATGCAGCATGCAAGCAAGCATGCAGCATGCAACCAAGCATACAGCAAGCTACCAAGCATGCAGCAAGCAAGCATGCAGTAAGCGTGCAGCAAGCATGCAGCATGCAATTAAGCATGCAGGATCATCCAAGCAAGCAGCATGCAGCAGGCATGGATTCTGTCACGGCTCCGGTGCTGCGAGGCTCCAGCGCTGCGAGGCTCCGGCGCGGTCCCACCCGAGCTTATCGTTGCGGAAGGCTTTCGCTCACCACCGCAGCTTTGGGCCTGCTGGCCGGCTCTGCCGGTTAATTCCACCTGCTCCTCAGCTCGCGGGCCGCCTCGCCCCTCCGCGTCTAAGCGGGCTTAAATTACTTACACTCTAGCGTAGGGCTGACAAGACTACGTGGAGTCGGTTTTGCCGCGATTCGTTTCTGTCACTGATTTTGTTCGCACAACCTTACAGAAAACATAAAGTTTTAGCTTTTAAGACATTTTAGTTTATTTACCTAATAATATGAATATATGAAAAAAAAAACGAAAATCTGGGTATGACTTTTTAAAGAAAAGCACAGACGTATAATAAGAAGTATACGTCTGTGAGAAAAAGTTACTTGCTTCGAATTTTAATACTTCTAGATATGCATTGTAAGCAAAACATCTTCCAAAAGAAAAAAAAGTAGTTTTAATAATCGGCTAATAGTTATTCTGGAAAATAAAAAGTATGTATACTATGATAAGGATTAAGCGTGGGTCAAACCAGATGCGTTGCGTAGCATCACAGCACAGCGCAGCGCAGCTCATGACGTTGTAATATATGCATTATTATGAGACATGACACACGAAACGCACGATGCTGCACAGCGCTGCGCAGCTACGCGCGTCCCCGCGCATCACGCCACGCAGGGACCACAGACATATATATATGTCTGTGGCAGGGACAAACCGAGCGCGCGTACGCGCGCGAACGCAGCAGGCGGTTTGGCAACATAGCGCGCGCTACGTGCCATGATGACGTTGTATTATGAATGGACGTCACACCGCGGACGACTACGCGCGTAGACGTGCAGCGCCGTGCAGCAGGAAAACGGTGGTTTGTATTTAAATACAAAAATGGATGCGGAAATTAAAGAAAAATTAATAGAATTAGTTCGAAAACACAAAAGTTTATACAAGTTTAAAAATAAGTAACACACTTTTAAAATTTCATTTTTTTAAACTAATAGAAGTTAGAGATTTAAAATAAAAAACGTTTTATAGCAATTTTATCAGCTTTCTTTGAAACTATAGTAAATATACAATAGTAACATTTTTAAGTCTTGTGTGTCTTGTTTATCTTGTGTACTTTAAAAGTTATTACAATTTTAAAAGTGTGATACTTATTTGCAGGCCAGTGTATGTGCCGAAAGACAAGAACTACAAAAATACGCATTATACGCAGATGCTACTACCCAACCATCCTTCGTCAGATTACTCAGAAATGCTCACACTATCTTCCATTTCTCAAACGAAAATGGCCGATATGCAGAGCGTTGCAGTGCAGAGCGTTGCAGCACAGCGCGTTGCGTTGCGTAGCGGCCACTTGCGACTGGCCGCGCGGCCGGTGTGACCTCGCTACGCAACGCGCTGCGCTGCAACGTGCTGTGCTGCAACGCAACGCATCTGGTTTGACTCACGCTTTAACAAAATTAAGTAAAAGCAACAATCTGGCATTTAAAACTTCGTCATACCGTTTTTTCGAATTTATGATAGGTTACCTTTAACTGGACTGCGCACTATGAACGTAAAAGCGAGCGGAGTGAAAGGCATAAAAAATAGTAGGACACCTTATAGAAAGAGACTAACTACTATTTTTTATATGTTTCTCTAACAGGTTTACTGTCCACAGACCATATATTGAGTGGTCCTGTAGACGGAAAGCTCTACACGTTTACAGTCAGAGGCGGCGTAAGGCTCGGACCAAATATCACAAAATATTACATGGACAAAGTCTTACGACGTTGCCGCTTTTATATACGTGTATCAAAGTAAAGTATCTGTATCTCAGTCTGTATGACTGTAGTGTGATATGAGTAAAAGAGATAGTGATTGTACGTTTGGCAGCGACGCACTGTCGGTGTGAGACGTGTCATTTCATGACCGACTACTCGGTCAAAACATTGCTGGATTTTGCGAAATAATATTGAAATATTATGAGATCTTAGTGTTTGTGTTATTTGTGTAATATACAATTGACATAATGTCTTGTTCAGCGGTTTATTGTTCGTCAAGAACAACAAGAGGAGGTGTGAAAGACCAGGAATTATCATTTCATACGTTAGTGATTTTTATTAAAATGTATGCTTTACTATGAGTTTTTTAATTATAAAAACGGCAAAGCATTAATTTTTGCTAATTCTAAATCATAGTATATCGTACACTATTCATGAGAATCAGGTTTAAACCTTAATTAAATGTATTAAAAAGGCTTTGTTTTTGGCATAATGATTAGTGATGTACGTATTAGTGTATCGAAGCTTTATCGATATTACTAATATTCTTTTTATTATTCTTTATTTAGGTTCCCAAAATACCTGGAAATAAGACGTGAATGGGTTAAAGCTATTAGACGTGATAACTGGGAGCCTACAAAATATTCAAGACTCTTTTCCAAACATTTTGAAAAATCCTGCTTTGTTGGCGGTTTATTAATAAAGAAACTTAATACTGATGCAGTGCCGACCATTTTTGAAGGTTATCCATCTTACTATCAATCGGTAAGATTAGTTGATGTCACTACTACTACATAAACCCGTAAACCCGTAAACCCGTAAATGTTTACTAATGGAAATAGGCCTTCTTCCGAATGGGCACTTAGTTATGATGTTGTATTGATTCTGAAGTTTTAAAGACTGTAAATTTTAGATAAAAAATGGTTAAGGTAGGTACTTAAAAAGAGAAAATCACAACAGCGACAAGATGAAATTCAAATGATAAGTCCTAGAAAACTGAAGAAGATGCAAGAGAATGGTGTCAAAACAGAAGACATTCCGACTACACCCAGGCGAGCAGTTAAAGTTGTAACCACTCTTTCAAAACTCGAATGGTATCAACAAGGAGACTTAAGGTTAGTGGTGGTTAGTTTACACTAGTAAAGTTAATATGGTCGTTATTTTTTCTTAAATTTTCGTTCTTTAGATTAGGTACATCAATAGTTACTAATGTTTACAGTTAAGTACATTTTAAGTTTTAGAGTCGTAGTTCAAATTTGAATCTTAATAATATGGGCGGAAATATGAATAGTAAAAAGCGTGGCTCTTCACTTTACCTACGACACATTTATTTTTTTTTATAATAGAAGGAGGCAATCGAGCAGGCGGGTCACCTGATGGAGAGTAATCTCCGCCGCCCATGGACACCCGCAACACCAGAGGAATCGCAGATGCGTTGCCGGCCTTTAAGGAAGGAATAGGTTTTAGAAAGGAATGGGAATTGTGAGGGGGGGGGGGGTAAGGCCTCCGGAACCCTCACTGGCCGAACGAAACACACCAGCACCAAGGGCTATTATTTCACGCCGGATATTAGTGAGAGGGTGGTATTACGCAGGACGAGCCGGCCCAATGCGTGCTGCAACGCAGCGTGGCTTTACCACTCCGTCAGTGTCACTCATTTAGCACCACTCAGGGGTCACGTGTAGGGTCTCAAGGGTAAACCTACGGACGCGAGTAACTTTAACCCCCAATTATAATAACGAACTAGGTACACCACATTAAAGTGATTATATCGATATACTAGTCACATCCTTAGTCACGCACACATGTACAGATAGAAAGCTGCACACTAACAAATGACGGACATGCTAAAAATCCAAAGACTGTCCATTGTGATATTGGTCCGAGGCGTAAAGCGCGGGCAGTGTGGGCCATCGCCTCAGTAAAATAACTAAAGCAGTTATAGGCCTCGCAGTGAAAAAGACGGATGGTTATGGATATTCCACTCTTCGGCACATGAAATTAATATGAATGAAATAAAAGATATTTCTGATAAAGATTTTAAAAAATAAATAAATTAAAAAATCTCATCTCTGTCGTTTCTGATCATTTGTTTATATTTAGTCTGGCAACATTAGTTAGCGTTAAGCTGCTAGAGTCACCAACGAAACGTGACTGGAAAGAATAGCGGCAAATTCAAAAATTCTTGGGGTGTCAACACTCATTAAACTCTGAAAGAACGAAGTTGATACTTGTATTTTTTTATAAACTGTAGATCAACCAAACAAATAATTTGTAGTATCAATAAATAAGAACAAATCTTAAGAATAATTGAAGAAGCATTTGTGATAATGAAATACCATAATTAATATTAACCACCTTACAAAGTAGAATAGAAGAACTTTATTTGTTGAAAAATGGGTCTGTCATTGACGATATTGTTTCCAAATATTGCGTTTCACTAGATAAAACTTCCTTTTGTTCAAGTGCTGTAATATTCTTGACAATATTTTAGTTTTGTCTCACTAGTACCTACTTGAAGTTTCTGTAGGTAAGATAAACAAAAATTGGTTGGAGAGTCAGCTCATTGAGTTATAATGTACTACGTACTAGAGAAGACGTCACAACTAGATTGTTTGCTACACGCGTTAGAGCCAACTCGCTCCAACTATATTTGTCTGTGGCAGCGCTAGACGCAACAATACTTGTGTATTCTGTGTTCTATTTTAAATATGCCTTCATGTGTGCTAAGGTACTGTTTAAAGAATTCCGAAAATACAAAGAAAACTAAACGAATCACTTTTTACCTGTAAATATGCACTAAATTATCGGTATGACAAATATCAAATGCATGTTATTTGACTAATTATTTTATGAAATCGCCGACACATGAGCGTTATTTTATGAAATCGCCGAGACATGAGCGGCAGCCATGTTTACATTATTATAACTCAATGAGTTAATTTTTAATTAAAGGAAAAAGTAAGTATACAGTATTAACCTAGAATTATTTACGATTGTATTACTTAGTTGTTTAGAGTAAAATGTAAAATAATAGAGGAGAACAATAAAAGAAGATAAGATAAGTATCAAAATGATAAATTCAAGTACACAAAACATACCTTTAGCTTAAAATTATTGCCTTAGTAACACTTTTAAAAATATACCGCGTCACGTTTCGTTGGTCAGACTCTATCACGGGGAGTCCCCGGTCAGAGACCGGGGCATTAATCAAAAAATCAAAATCAAATTATTTTATTTGCTTAGAATAGATACACATGGTGTTAATAAGATACATTACAGTTCTCTATTCAGTTAACAATAAATCAACATGCAAAAATATTCGTTTTAAACAAGATTTTTTTTCAAATATTGTATAATATCACATACTTTTATCATATCATATCATGTAATTATAATCGTATCATTGTCTTATCACGTCATTATTATTAAAATTTCATGTCATGTCATTTTCATAGCTCGGGACTTCCCCTTATTAGAAAGACAATCAAAGTACTATCGCGTACAGACGCAACTCGCTTCATGTTCCTTTAAACAAATAATATAAAAACAAATTAGGTTTGTTTTTAATGAATAAAAAACCGGACAAGTGCGAGTCGGACTCGCCCAACGTAAAAATCGTAGGTGAATATTAAAAAAAACATTTTTTCATTCTTCGTAAAAAATCGGAAACTACACATCATAAAAATAATTAAAAATCTGTTTAAGCTTAATCCAACACCAATGAAGCCCTTTCTTATGATAGCCCACATGACACGGTTAACTCAATTTAAAATTTGGACCGCAGTTCCTGCCATAAAAACCCTGTTTTTAAATGATTTAATTACAAATGTATATTTTCAGATTTTTCCCTATACTTGTGGTTAGGGTTGCCAATCATACTCCAAAATGGAGTATTGTACTCTTTTTCATGTAGGCGTAGGTACTCTATAATCTACGACACCAATAGTGTACGCTAAAATAAACTATTTACGAAAAACTGATCGTTACTGGTTATGTGTACTTACGAGACTCAATAAACTTACTGGTATCCACTTCCACAAAGGGCGTTTGATAATAGTGGACGTTAGGTTATAAGTAAATATAGGACGTAAGGTAAACCTTGCATAGGTACGATACTTTTAAACTAGAAACCAATAAGAGATGAGTTTAGGAGAAGATTTGCCTTGGTTGTGCAAAATTTACTTTTATTGAACAGTGATGTAAATTATAATTTGATTGAGATTGAAATGCATTTCTGCAGTCATACCAATATTAAATTAATTTAACAAAACTGTCAAATGCCTAGAAGGTAACATTAAAACAATATTGGATGTTTACAACATAATGAGTACCTATGCTCAAAAAGAAATTAACAAAATGAAAGAAAGATTGGTTCTTTGGATGTGAAACAAGGAAACTGCTAAGAAAGGTTGGAAAATCTTCACATGAATTAAACGACGAGATTTGTAAAAAAAAAATACTAAATAATGCAAATATACTTAGATTATTTAGTATATTTCAATTATTTTTCCGAACAATCTAATAACTGACGCAAAGACGCCATGTTTAGATGAAGAAAGAGAGAGCGAACTGGTTTTGACGCTAGAGCGATTCCTTATCGCTCTAGCGTCAAAACCAGTTGCTTGCGCTGCAGACATAGATTAGTTAGTGCAGAGTCGAATATTAAATATAAATATTAAATACTATAAAGTCCTACCTCCGAAATAGATCTCAAGCAGTTACGGTGAAGGGCTTCAGCTCAACATACATCCCAATAACCTCTGGCGTTTCTCAGGGATCCCATCTCGGCCCATTACTTTTTAATATATTTATGAATGACATAGTAAGTATTTTCCAAAATTCTAAAATAATGTTATATGCAGATGATACCAAAATATTTACTGAAATCATGTTTGTTGTTGATTGTCAATTATTGCAAGAGGATTTGAATCGCTTTTCACAATAACGCACTGCAAATAAGTTACATTTGAATATAGATAAATGTTGCATTGTGACTTATAGCAGGAAAAAGAATCCCATATTGTATAAGTACAATCTTCAAAATAAAGACCTACATAAATAGGATGTCCGAAATAAGAGACTTGGGTGTTATCTTAGACAATGGGTTACTATTTGCGTTACATATTAGTAAAATAACAGCAAAGGCTTATAAAATGTTAGGTTTTATTTTTCGGCAAGCTACTGATTTCAAGACTAGCGTCCTTGAAACTTTGATTTTGTTGTACAATTCATTTGTCAGATCTATTTTAGAGTATGCGTCCACTGTTTGGAATCCTCTTTACTTGTGCTACATTGAATCCGTTGAAAAAGTACAAAATAAATTTATTAACCGTTTAAAATATAGATTTCCGAAAGTAGTTACAGATAAAATTACACCCTTGTCACAGCGAAGACAGCACAGAGATCAAATTTTCTTGTATAAGATTATTAATAATCTAGACCGATAAAGTGACATTAGACGATAAAATTTGACAGTTAAAGTACTGCCGATGTCAAAAACTGCTGGTCTAAGAGTGCGTTCCGTCGTTCTGGGTGTAGTTGTTTGGTTAAAGTTTAACTCGTTTGAGTTGCAACTGAGCCACGGAACGATCGAGTTGTTTTTATAACCTCTTCTGAAGTATTCCTGTCCAAAACGAGAGAAAACTCTTCTTTTGTCTACATTTTTTCCACTTTTATATAATATTTAAACCTAATTATTAAAAAGCAAAACAATACGAAACAAACAGGTCGAATTTTTCGAGACGTTTTGACATAAATTGCAAAATTTGACACTATAACAATGATATAAACGTCAAATAGCTGTCAGAGTGAAAAACAACCATCCGATTTGATGGTTGTTTGGTTGCTGCGCTCTGAGCCACAGAACGGATGAAACTACGCTCTGACAGCCGTCAGAGTAAAATTTCACCAAGTCACGGAACGGGTAGAGCGCGCGCCGGAGTGCGCTCGAGTGCACTCGAGTGAAGCCACGGAACGCAGCCCAAGATCCACTAAAACGTTTGCCCCTCCATTATGTCGTACCAATTATGCTAAAAATCGCTTCATTATTAGAGCGTGTGAACAGTACAATAAAAATTACCAAGAAATTGACATATTCGAGCTCAGTTTTCTTAAGTTCAAAAAAAGTGTTTGTAATGCATAGCATTATTACTTGTAACATTTGGTTTTTACTAGTTTGCCTTTTTTAAGAATGTTTCAATTAAATTTACTTTGTGTGAGTACACTGTCCATTTATGAAGCCTGAATACATTATGTAACAAGTAGATACTATCAATTCATAACATATTATAATATTATTAGTCCATTCGTACAATGGCCGATTTTCATAGATCAAAAAAAAAATTGGTTCGTAAATGACTTCATAGATGGCGCTTAGCATAGATTAGTATGGCGCATGGTAAAAGGCGGGTTCATGAAGAGCACGTGTATGGCTGCGTAATATTTATTCTATTCCAAAATAGAAATAGGTTCTGGATGTCCTGAATATAAATAGGTAAGGACTTACTATTTTTTTATTCTTTTGGTAGACAAGTAAAAGTGTAGAATTTATTACAGCCCTTAGGTAGGTACGGCTTGTGGCCGGCTTTTATAAAACGACATCTATCGGGTATTTTTGAACTAATTTTTACTTTTTAATTTGGGCTGTCAGAAAATCGCCCATTGTTTACTCAATAGTTATAGTTGTTAATTAACCGTGGAAACTGTTTTGGCTTATGTGTTAATCACTACCTTTTATCTCTAAGAATTATTATTACGCTGTTTGTTTCCCTTAATTCAAAAAAATAAAAATAAAATAAAAAAATAAAAATATTGATATTGACTTAAATAACTACAATTAAAGACCAGTTGTTCTTTATTTTTACTTCGTTTTTATAAAGCTAGCTGCAGTGCGAGCGCGGATCTTTTATCGACCGATAAAGTGACATTAGACGTCTTTAATGAAATCGTCAGTACTTGAACTGTCAAATTTTATCGTCTAATGTCACTTTATCGGTCGATAAAAGATCCGTGCTCAGGGGGCTGGTGTATGTAATGGACTAATTTATTAAACATTAAAATAGTTTCACTGAATAATATAATTTATAACACATTTGCTCGTAAAGAAGCTCTTATTACACCGATTTCAGTATCGTAATGTAATAAGAGTCGCACTAGTGCGGTAATGTAATTCAAAAATTAGTAATCATTTGAATTTATGGACAACATAGGCCTTTAGCCCGTTAGTAGCTTTTACGACAACCAAGGGAAGAAAGGGTTTGTAGTATTATTTTGATGAGCCCATCGCCGCTCTATGCTGTTGGATGTATGTGCAGTCTTTAGTCCGTTAGTCGCCTTTTACGACACCCAAGGGAAGAGAGGGGTTGGTGGTATTATTTTGATGAGCCCATCTACGCTCTATGCTGTTGGACAAAGAAAAATATATGTTGGCTTACCAAAGATTCATGCACTAGTAAAACAACAAAAAACGCAGTCATTTTCGGAAAATGTGTTTTCCTCGCAAATATGTTATAAAACGTCGTATGGCATACGTGCGCTTTGATAATTACAGCCTCTGCTTTCTTGTAGCCCTCGCCTACGGCTCGGGCTAGCAATATCGCCTCGGCTGTAATTTTCATCTTACCGCACTAATATCATAATGTACTATTACATAGTTTCACTGAATGAGCTTGGGAACAGTATTTTTATTTATTTATTTTTGAAATATTTACATTTTAACTTAAAATATGACATTAAATTTTTTTCTGTAGCCCTTCAAAATACTTCACAATAATTTTTCAAAGATTCATAAAATTGACCACGCGCTATTGTTTTTGTGACAATCAAAATACGCGCGAAACCCGCGGCGTGACGTCATCGGAGATGTAATAGGACGCCCGCCGGGTGCGGGCCGCGAGAGCGGCGGCGACGGCGGGGATACTATCGACTATCGGATAACGTCACGTCAGTCGAGTGCCAGTGAACTAAGCGAGGTAGTAGTGTATTATCGAATTATTAATGTACAATAACTTTGTAAATACTTCTCGTATCAAAGTGAAATAAAAACTATTGGTTTAAGAATAACGATTTCTATAATGATATAAAGTAAAAATAAACTTTTTTTCATTTTTCCCAAGTCCATTGGCTATGTGACAGTTGTAACAATGAAATATGTCGGTTATGGCATTATCGAATGGTTTTTTTTTAAAGATTATTTGTGAATTTTTAATTATAACAAAATTTTGCGATTATTTATCTGTGGATTACAAGACCCGAAACACGGGCCATGATTGAGCGTCGTGATATATTACTCTACTCTTTGGCTTCATGTGACGCCACATTTCACAACATAAACAAAAACTATCTTTCAGGTTCTAAGATAAAGTTTGTTTATTGCGCTGTGACGTCACAGACATTTAGCCAAATGTGACGTGCCCAGCCGTTTCCGGACGAAATTTTAAATGAATAAAGAAAATATGTTTTTTTTTCCATTAAATAAAGCTTTTTCGAAAAAAAAATATTGTACGTGGTTTAAAATAACTAAGCGTTTGTAATTTTCAAAATACTTTACCGAAAACTGTCAAGTAGCCAATTTCTTTTTCTACTATTTATAATACATTATACTGATAATTAAGGATTAGAGTCTGACCAACGAAACGTGACAAGAAAGAATGGCGGCAAATTCAAAAATTATTGGGGTGTCAACACTCATTATACTCTGAAAACTACGACGTTGATACTTGTATTTTTTTATTAAACTGTAGATCAACCAAACAAATAATTTGTAGTATAAAAAATAAGAATAAATCTTAAGAATAATTGAAGACGCATTTGTGATAATGAAATACCTTATTTAATATTAACCACCATACAAAGTAGAATAGAAGAACTTTATTTGTTGGAAAATGGTCTCTCATTGAAATAGAAATAGAAAATGATTTATTCAACGTCATTTAATTTAATTAACAACATTTAATTAACAAAAAAAATAGTAAGTATTTTACTAATTATTATATAAATGACACTGAAATGGCACCCACTCAGCATAGTGTCGTGGCATGCTGACACACCGCGACGCTGGTCTTCCGTAAGTGCCAGACAATGAGAGAATAAGAGAAGCACTATCATTAAGCATATCATTGGCGATATTGTTTCCAAATATTGCGTTTCACTAGATAAAACTTCCTATTGTTCAAGTGATGTAATATTCTTGACAATATTTTAGTTTTGTCTCACTAGTACTTAAAGTTTCTGTAGGTAAGATAAACAAAAATTCGTTGGAAAGTCAACTCATTGAGATAGAATGTACTACGTACTAAAGAAGACGTCACAACTAGATTGTTTGCTACACGCGTTAGAGCCAGCTCGCTCCAACTATATTAGTTTGTGGCAGGCGCTAGACCCAACGATACTTGTGTATTCTGTGTTCTATTTTAAATAATTATGCCTTCATGTGTACTAAGGTACTGTTTAAAGAATCCAGAAAATACAAAGAAAACTAAACGAATCACTTTTCATCTGTAAATATGCTCTAAATTATCGATATAACATGCATTTGACTAAATAATTTATGAAATCCAATGATATTTTATGTTTAGCTAAGTTGCCTGGCCTCCGTAGTGGCAAGGACAAATCAAGGTAATTGCCCGAGTTTCACTCAGTCACACGTCACGTCAGTCAGTGTCACGTCAACACGATTTACACACGATCGTTACCTTTAAGTATAAGTTTTTGATTTGTTAATTGGTTAAAATGCCTTCCTGTGTATCCAGAAATTGTAAAAATTATACTGCAACCGTAAGAGACAATAAAAATGTCTTATTTCATTCGTAAGTATTGTAAATATAAATTTAAAATACAAATTTTCATTAAGTGATGACATTTGCCATGTTGCCAATCCGATATGCATGAGTGAGGAGCGTATACTATGTTTTCTGTAAGAGTGAAAGAGAAAAACAATGGCGGCCGAGATAGCGCATAAATTCTATGAGCTCATTGGTCAACTACCAAAAGTCAAAGTATTGTCTATCTCTTTTTAACAATAGGCTAATGATATGATTTTCCCTTTCGACGTGTATTAAGTCATAGAAACAATTTCGCCATTTTAAAATGCAATTCATTTACGTATAACCTAATAGTTTAATGTCTTTGCGTATAACTAGTCTATTTATAAATCGCCGAGACATGAGCGGCGGCCATGTTTCGACGATTTAGATCTTTTGGTCGCGAGAAAAGAAGCGGTCTAGCGCTGTATGTTTGGATTGTTCAGAAAGACGATAAATTATTATTTTAGCACTGCAGCGCACTTTTGTTTTAACTTTAAAAAAAATAAAACATGTCTTTGGCTCGGGATACTGCTCCTTTAACCCCTCAGGCCCCAAGCGGTCGCATGAGACCGCACCTAAAAATCGCGCCATTTAATACGTGTTACATTATAACTCAATGAGTTAATTTTTAATGAAAGGAAAAAGTAAGTATACAGAATTAACCTATAATTATTTACGATTGTAATAGTTGTTCAGAGTAAAATGTAAAATAATAGACGATAACAATAAAAGAAGATAAGTTAAGTATCAAAATGATAAATTCAAGTACACAAAACACACCTTTAGCCATTGATTATATACACTAGATTAGCGAAAGCGTTGCCACATCACATATGGCCACAGCCTAGCTAATACCATACCTCAGTGTGACGCCGGCCAGGGTTGAACTGGACGGAAAATGGGTAAATGCATAGTGAAAGAGTGCGATTAAAGGTCACAGAACCATCATAACTCAAGCGGAATTACTTTCCATACGTATGTAAAAACACACAAAAAAATAATTAACTAACAAATATTGTGATTTATGTTCAGTGTTGCCATTAAAAACCTCGTTTTGGTTTCCCACTTTAATGGGAGAAACAAATTAATCGATGGATGAAGTTGTAACCTCCGATTTCAAATAATAATATGTAATTATATTTTAAGTTTCGTTCAAAATATTAATGCAATCTTATTAATTTGTAGTATATTTAATCAATTAATAATCTAATAATCATATTATATTTTATATTTAATATGATCAATTTTGCAGGGTGCCTAAAGATGCAGGACGCCGTGAGAAAAATATTTAAAACAAGATTATAGCATGAAAACATACAAAAAAGAGACTAAACACAAAACTGATGCTTCATAGCGAAGTTTGATTACTGTTGGTGTAAATAAACTACCATTATGGATTTACGCCCGGGCGTTTTGGGTGCATTGGATAAATGCCCGATAAATGTCTGTATATGCCGAATAAATGTCCATTCACTGGGCAAAACCTATAAGAGAACATTTATAATTTTTTTTTCATTAAAATAGTGACATTTTATCATGCAGCATGAGTAAATACCTACATAAAATTAGATTATGACTATATTATTGACATATATAAATTAGTTAACTTATCAAAATGAAAAAATGTAATTATGTTTATATAGAATAAGAATAAGAATAAGAAATTGTTTATTGTAATAACTGTGTACATGAAAGGTTTAACAAAAAAAAGGCGTTTAGACCCAACAGTTTGCCCATCTCGGACGTACAATATTATTAAAAATAAAAATAAAATTACAAAACAATTACATATTAAAATCAAAATATTCATTCAAATCATAAAAACAATTTTCTAGTAGCCATTTTTTTAGTTCGATTTTAAATTTAATACCATACAATGACTTGATGACACATGGCAAGTGATTGTATATTTTTATACCAGTAATATAAGTGCTTTTTTCGTCATATAACTGAAATAGGGTACAGAGCTTACGTTATTTATATATGGCATCCTTATAGTATTTTTTAAAACTTTTTTCTTTCCGAAATATTCACTATGTTCTTTTACAAATACACATATTTCAAGTATATATAAGCATGTCAGCGTTAGAAAATTGTTTTTTATAAAAGTAGGTCTAAGCGACTGCATATGGCGCATTTTAAATATAATTCGTAGACATCTCTTCTGTAATACAAAAACAGATTGAATATTCACCGAATTTCCCCAGAACATTATACCATATGTTAGAGTTGGATACACATAACCGTAATAAGCATTTATGACAACGTCTCTGGAAGTTACATTAGATAATATCGACAATACATAACAATAACTAGCAATTTTTTTATTTATTCTATTAATTTGAGACTTCCAATCCAGATGAGTGTCAATGCACACTCCTAAAAAATTTATTTCTTGTACTACTTCTATTTTTCTTTGGTCAATTTCAACATTTATATTTTGCGGTTTTTTTTTATAATTTCTAAACTCTACTATCTTTGTCTTATCTAGGTTCACTCTAAGGTTTATAGATGCTAGCCAGCCAACAACAGCAACAAGTGTATCATGTATACCTCTTACAAATTCTTTATTATTTAAATTGCTATCATTTGACAGAAATATAGTTGCATCATCAGCAAACATAACACACAGTTTACCCGTTATTTGGGGCAACTCATTTACATAAATCAAAAACAAAAGCGGGCCCAATACGCTTCCTTGTGGGACACCCAGAACTACATCTTTATATTTTGATTGCGTTGATTCGATTGTTTTTGTATTTTTATTAAAAGATTCTAAGATTATTGCTTGACATCTATTCGAAAGATATGACTTAATTAGTTGTAATGCATTACCTCGTATTCCAATATGTTCCAGCTGCTCTAAAAGTATTCTATGTATGACGCAGTCAAAAGCCTTTGAAAGGTCTAGAAACAATCCAATACATGTTTTTTTCCTATCTACGTCTAACCAGATCTGCCTCAGTACTCTAAAAATGGCCATTGTAGTATTTTTCTTTTTTTGGAAACCGAATTGATTTTCATGAAGAATATGGTGTTTCTCAAAAAAAGCTATTAATCTATTAAAAATAACCTTTTCAAATATTTTTGAGAAATTAGACAGCAATGTTATTGGTCTATAATTATTTATTTCGTATTTCGGTCCTTTTTTATGTATTGGCTTGATTAAACCCTTCTTCAAGTCATCGGGAAAAATACCAGTTTCCAGACATATATTTATAATATGAGCTAAAGGCTCAGCTATGTATTCAATACTTGCTTTAATAATTTGTATAGGAATGTTGTCATGGCCTGTACTTTTTTTATTTTTCAAACTTTTAACTATGGTTTTAATTTCGGTGCTGCATACAGGATAAATAAAAATACTATTTAATTGTGGTTTAGTGGCTAATTTATACGTGTCATTGTTGGTAATATTAGATTGATTTAAATTAATGAAATGATTATTAATGGTTTCAGCTATGTCAATTTGTGAATTAATAAGAATGTCGTTTAATTTTATACTATCAATTGTTTGCTTTATAATATTAGCTTGAGATGTATTTTGTTTTATAACGCGCCATGTGGCCTGATTTCTGTTTGCACTCTTGTTTATGAATGTTGCGTTTGTTAATTTTTTTGATTGTTGAGTAACCGATTTCATAACTTTAGAGTATCTTTTATATTTGTCTACAATAATTTGACAGTTTCTTTTATTTGATTCAAGATAAAGTTTCCTTTTGTTTTTACTTGCAATTTTGATGCCTTTTGTTTTCCAGTTTGACGTTCTCTTATGAGTAATTTTAACTTTAGTCGTAGGTACACATAAATTATATATTAGACCAAAAATGTCCATAAATTTATTATATGCTTCGTTTGCATGATTCTGTCTCAGTACCTCAGAAAAACTAACCTGTGATATATATTTAATAAATATTTCAAGATACCAATCAGGATTTCTTTTGAAAGTGAACCAAAACTGTTCTCTAAAGCTTAAGTTCGACATAATTGACATTATTTGATATGAATGATCAGATAAGCCTAAGTCTAATACATTGGTATCGTATTGCTTTATATTTGTAAATATATTGTCAATGCATGTTTGCGAATGTGGCGTAGTCCTTGTAGGCACCTTAATTGTGTCGTGTAGTTTGTAAGATCGAAACACATTTAACAGTAGCTCTGTTTTATTGCTTTTTTCAAGTGTATTAACATTAAAATCACCTAATACAAAAAGCTTTTTGTAATTATTTCTTGGCCTTATTATTAATTTACGCAACAAGCTTTCCATATTAGTTAAGAACACGTCTAAATTACTATCTGGCGTTCTGTAAATGCAAACTATTATAGTATTCAGCCCGGTCACCAACATGCCACAACATTCAAAATGACTCTCAATTGACATATCAGACATCCATTTTAATGTCTGAAAATCAATCGTGTTCTTGACGTATATTGCAACACCTCTACTTTTCCTTTTTCTACAAAAATGTGCAGCCTTTTTGTAGCCATCTATTTGTAGTATATCCACTTCACTATCCTTTAAAAATGTCTCACTAAAGCAACATACATCTATTTGTTTTTCATGCATTACTAATTCTAGTTGATCAATTTTAGATTTCATACTTTGAGCGTTTAGGTGCATAATATGAAATTTATTATTGAGGTGCTCATTATTGACGAAAAAAATGCGACTGTGTTGGTGATTGATTAGAGTTATTCGTTTCTTTTGAAATTGTCATTGGTTTATTTTTATTCATCCGGTTAAATAAGAAAGGTATAGTATGTTGAATTTGCCTCTCTTTAGAATTAACACTAATTAAACTGTTTTTTAATTTATTATTAATTGTTTTAAAATAGTATGGTATAAGTTTTTGTGTTATTGTTGAATGTCGATCTTTAGTGGGTTTTTTTATTGTATTTTGTTCGATTATGAAATTTTTCTTTATTAAATATATTTGGTTGCTCAATAGTTTCTTTGAATAGTTTGCATAATTAATTTTATAGTTTATGGCTAGTATTTCTCTAAGCATCAATTTACTTGTACATATCTTACTATTATATAAGTTATTACTATAGTATTGAAAGGGTACAAACGTTGCATAAGAAAATTGGGAACAGATAAAACGCAATGTTTCATTTTGCATCTGTACATTAATATGTCTATTATCACAAACTTCACCAACCAGGACATTTGTGTGTGAGAGAACTGACAAATGGTAATAAAGGAATGATCGAAAACTTAGAGGATTGTCATCACTGGATCCTGTCAAGAAAATAACATAGTCTAAGTCAGTAAAGTTTTTACAAATGTTTCGAGACGAAGTTAGTGTTTCGCTTATCGGTGCATTTGGTTTTACAATACCTATTACATTGAACTCGGGCCCTAACAAATCCTGCAACATGTTGCTTATGCCCTTACCGTACCCATTTGAAAATATTACAACTTTACGTTTCAAAAGCAATTTTTTCTCTTCCTTATTCTTATCTTCATTTTTTTGTTCTTCGTTATTTTCAAAATAATTGGCTTGTGAGTTTATATCTGAATTTTTTCCCAGGATTGTTTCGGTTTCAATGCAGTCTGGAGCCTGTGTAAAATCTAATTTTGCTTTATTCAAACTTTTCCGGATTTTTTTGTTTATATCCTTTTTTGGAGTGGATCTGCATATGAGGGAAAGTGTATCAGTTTTCTTTTCAAAAGAAATTATTTGTCTTTTTAGGGAACTATTTTCTAGTAACAAATTTTCTATTTCATTTTCAGCTGCCTGTAGTTTGGTCTCCAGTTTGGATACTTCAATCTTTAATTCTTTCAACTCCTCCTTCGCACTAAATCCCGCTTCAGGAAGACTTCTGTTTAACATACGAGTTTCATTACAACAGCTATGTTGCTCATCAGAGTCTTCAGAATAAAGTGACTCAAAGGAGTTCTCCGTAGAAATATTAATTTTATGTTTGACCCGTTTAGTAACAAAGTTTTGGGTTATATTCAGATTTTTTGTAAGTTCTGAGCGTGACGTTGATGGAGTACTGGAGCAATGTTGTGGTTTTTTTACGCATCGTTCACATCTCCAATTGTTGCTTTTTTTGTCTTTCATTAAATAAAACATTTTTTCTGATACATTAGTACAATTTAGGTGGTAAATCTTAGTACATTGAGAGCAATTTAAAAACTGTCTTCCGGAGATGTTCTTGTTACATTTTTCACAGTTTCTCACCATTTTGGTTGTTTAACTACAAAATTTTGTAGAACACAAAAAATTTTCAGAACACAAAAAATACTTTCAAGGTCCGGGGTTTGATCCACGAACGATGAGTTTTCGATCCGGCTTCAATGCCGCACGGCTATTCGACTCTCGGGTGTAGATGACCAAATAGGGAAACTTTATGTAGGAGCTTAAGCCACAGTAAAGTCTCAAGGACGGTCATTGACCCGTGTCACTCATTCAACGACACCGCCACTTCACTTTGAATTTAATGTTTTGTTTTAACGATCTTGCTGATTTTGTTTTATCGTAAAATATTTAAAAAACTGCACTTTGATATGGTGACTGTTACGTTAACAGAATCGTAGTAACACAGGCTACAGAATAATAACTTATTTAGGTTGAATAATAGACTTTTTAAGTACTTTAGATCATTTTAAAGACGGAGCAAAGTATAACGTGACAACTTAATTAGATGCTTGCGCACACACGTTTAGTAATTCAGAACACATTTTACTACTTCTTACTAGCGAAAACGATACAATTTCGGGGGCAGGAGGATTATTTCATTACTTATTCTTACTTTTATGTATCTAGTAAGCAAAACATGTTATTTAAATAAAACTAGCTGTTCCTTGCAACTTTATCTTCGTAAAGTAAATAATAAATAAATAAATATATTTCAACAATCACACCAATGAGCTAGCCCCAAACTAAGCCGAAGCTTGTACTATGGCGGCTAGTTAACGGATATCCATACTTAAATACATATAAACATCATATTAAAACTATGTCAACGGGATAAATCGCGACACACATTGCAAGCAAATGCCTACTTAGTACTGCTTGACATTTCGGCCGCAGCACCGCAAGCAGTAAGTAAGCATTCACTCAAAAAACGCATCGCGTCCTAGGGCACGCTAAATAATCTAAACCGAACCACAACTGAAATGTAGTCGTTAGACGTACTTTTACAGTGCTATCGCGTTTGACACATGCGATAGCGCTATACGAAGTCGGCTGAACGGTAAAGGTATAGCTTTGGTAATATCGTTGGTGCTTAGTGTGATTGAGGCCCTGTCCTGCTAACATAGTTTCAATGGGCGATTTTCCGAGATAAAAAAAAAAAGAAATTGGTTCGTAAATGACTTCATATATGGCGCTTAGTAAAAGGCGGGTTCATGAAGAGCACGTGTATGGCTGCGTAATATTTATTCTATTCCAAAATAGAAATAGGTTCTGGATGTCCTGAATATAAATAGGTAAGTAAATACTATTTTTTTATTCTTTTGGTAGACAAGTAAAAGTTTAGAATTTATTACAGCCCATAAGTAGGTACGGCTTTCATAAAACGACATCTATCGAGTGTTTTTGAACTAATTTTTACTTTTTAATTTGGGCTGTCAGAAAATCGCCCATTATGTTAAAATAGTAGCATATTAATGGTCAAAAATAATATTAAAATCGATTCAGTAATTCCCGAGTTTATCGGCTACATGCAAACAAACAAACAAATTATTCCTCTTTATAATAATAGTTATATTTAAATTCATGTAATTTATAAAACAATGGGTGATTTTCCGAGATCAAAAAAAAAAAGAAATTGGTTCGTAAATGACTTAATAGATGGCGCTTAGCATAGATTAGTATGGCGCATGGTAAAAGGCGGGTTCATGAAGAGCACGTGTATGGCTGCGTAATATTTATTCTATTCCAAAATAGAAATAGGTTCTGGATGTCCTGAATATAAATAGGTGAGGACTTACTATTTTTTTATTCTTTTGGTAGACAAGTAAAAGTGTAGAATTTATTAAAGCCCTTAGGTAGGGTACGGCTGGTGGCCGGCTTTTATAAAACGACATCTATCGGGTGTTTTTGAACTAATTTTTACTTTTTAATTTGGGCTGTCAGAAAATCGCCCATTGCTTTCAAAAATATTCTATTTTTTTCTTATTATGGGGTAAAATTCATATGGCAGGCAACACTGGCCCGCCAGCGCATGACTATGTATCTGTCTTTGTCTAATTTTAGTGACAGCATGGTTCTTGCGACTTGTGTAGATGAGACAGTTATATGTTTACATTAAAATGTTTATTGGTTTCAAAGCTACGTCGTCGCGGTTAAATAGTGGTTACATTTTTTAGGACGCGCGGTAATGAGGTTTGCTCCTCTATTAGTTTACGAGTATCTCAATGCCTTTAGCTTAAAATTATTAACATAATAAAATTTTAAAAATAGACCGCGTCACGTTTCTTTGGTCAGTTGGTCCGAGGTCCAGACCTCAGAACAATAAAGTTATTGTTCTGAGGGTCAGACTCTATTAATGTTATTTTCTTTTAATGAATTTGGTTTCCGAGTGGTCAGGTCAGTTCGTGAACATAGAAGCGACTTTGTCATAAAATCTCATTTAAATGAAAAATGGTTACATTTTGCTAGCAATGACGACGTAGAGAAATTAAAGTGCCGCATTTAAAAAAAAAGAATTCTAATGTTTTGACTCATTTTTCGAACATTCAAAATCAGACACCCATTTCAATCATCGAGTAGGTACCTACATCTCATTAAAAACATAATTGATAAATACATAAATATTCGTCGCCATTCTGCACATAAAAATAAGCCCGAAATACAAAAACTTTCAAAGAGACAAAAAAAAATTTTTTTTTGAAGGTAAGTATTTAAACTAAGTATTTTATTTCGTTTCTTTCATTATTATTTCATTTTGCAAATTTTCTATAAATATGATTTACTTTTGTAAGATGATTTATTTCTTACTTAGGTAGGTACTTACTTTTCAATTAAGTGTCCACCTACGACTATAAATGTTACTCTGCACAAGACACATTTGAAGTGCCATAATTAAAATTATACTGCCGTACTTAAGCTAAAAAAGGGTTAACCCTCGTTTGATCAATTTTGAGTTAATAATGCAAAGTAACAAAGCGCAAAATTCTTTACGTTTTGATCAAGGTACCATACCTGTATCATTAATAGTTATAGAGATACAGCTTGTCGGTGAACAGTTAAGTGACACCATTTTTACGATTTACTTAATTAAAAATCAGCTAACCCACAATACTAGTCTATAAGGGGGCTAAAGTATCATAACTTAACGAAGACTAGATATTTTTGTATAAATTATTAAAGCTTTAATAGGGTTATTCATTTATGCTAGACTTAAATTAAGTTAAGGGACTTTAACCCTGTTAAAGGCTAGTACAGTTTAAGCTAATGTTCGTACAAAACTAAACTAGTTATAAATAGGTTAACATCAAAAACTTAATTACAAATCAGTTAAGATCCTTTAACCCTTCTTATGCCAAGTAAAATAAGTTCATTTTATACACGTCATCCTTGGTTTAAAAAAGGTTAAGCCTCATTAATAGGCTAGAACACAGTTATTTGCAGTTGCATCTCGTGCCACGGACGCACACGACGGTTGCAATAATTGTCAATATTTGAAAATTATTGTATTATGCATTGTTAAGTATATGTATAATTGTCAATATTTGACAATTATTGTATTATGTATTGTTAAGTATATGTATATTGTATATTGTCAAATCTAATTCCATTAGAGTATATTGTTATATCTGTGATTTGGCCGGAGAGCCTACGAGCGGCGAATTTCGTCGCGTTCTCGCTAAAACACAATGTCTCGTAATATGGAAAGGTAAGTCAGTTCTTGATTATAGGTTTTTATTGTAGACATATGATTTTACTTGTATAGCTTGACCACGACCGCTGTACCACTGCTGCCATACAAGTTAGTAGGTATGTATTGCGGCCATACAAGTTGTATATACAGCTATGCGATTCTTTAAGCAACATATAGACGCTGCGCGCATTTATTTTTTTATTTATTTATTTATTTATGCATGGGTGTGGTCATAGATGTTACAGCCGTCACATCTTTGCTGCAGTCACGGCTGTGGTCAAAGTTGAGGCTGTTTTATTTACAGAATACCAATTTTATACCTACAAGAAAGGTCAAATAAGTGATTCCCCATCACGCGGCTTACTGCCGTGCGGAGCTTGTGTCGAACAGCGTTGAAAACTATTTATAGGTACGTACATTTTCAACTACATAATAGCATCTTCAGGATGAAACAAAACACTAATTTATCTAAAACTAAATTCTCGCGGGTGGAGCTGTGCTGTGCACAAATATTAGTAACCTTCCCAAAAACTATTACCTACGTTTGTTCAAAAAGGTAATAAAATAGCATTTACTACTTAAAATATGATTCTTGATTGATTTTATTATAAATTCCATTTGAAATAATTAATAATATTTTAGTAAACATAAGTCATGGCAAAAGAGAACAACAAAATTCTAACATTTCGATTTTAAAAACATCTCAAAACCCCAAGGAAAGTAATAATAGTATTGAAGAAGTCATACGTTGTTTAACAAGTTTTATTTATCTTTTTATTAATACATTAATGGAGGATTTTCACAATAACTAAAATACCTACCTGTACCTATACTTAATATGAAACGTTTTTTATTTCAGGTGACTTGATGGAAGAAATATCTAATGTGTCTTTGGAATATACGTCCAAGAAAACCCTTCATGAGACTGTTAATGATGAATCGGCAGTTAATATTGACTACAATAGCGACGATTCTGTTAAGGACAAGGACAAATTATGAAATGAAGACAACTATGATTCAAGTTGCAGTGAAATAAGCAATTTACCAGAACAAACTACATCTAATCGTGTATATCAAGTGAAAAGATGCATATTTTCTACAGAAAGACTTCAAACACTTCTTGATAAAATTGACAAAATGGCATTTACCTGTGAAACGTCACATATCCTCACTATCTGAGAACGAAGGATGACTGAATTAGTAACATTAGAAGATCTTATAGGTCCTACAAATGAATCATCTGACAGTGCTAATTACTTTCTACCTCCTACTTGGCGTTCTAGAAGCCATGTCTGGAGACTGTTGTAAGCGTCAATGTCATTGCTAAGGGTTATTCGAGCAGTGATTCTGATAACCAAGAAAGTAATATATAGAATAACTGTGCTTAATATTTGATGCTTCACCCAAAAATGTTGTTGATTCGAGGGGAGTTGACAGCTTGAATCGCGATTCAAATATACCTACTTATGGTATTATGGCTTAATGAGACAATTAATTTGCCAAATTCAATAAACAGCAATATAACACTCAGAGGAGACAGGCACAAATAACAGCTATGAGTCAGAAATGTCGCAAAAAGTAAAAAAGAAAGTTGTGAATCCAGCTAAATGATAAAGAAACGCAAGCAAGTTAGCGAGATTGCAAGGATCTCCGTATCATTCTACAGTGGCCAAAAAGAAACCTGATGACGTAGGGAGTCGTATGCTCAAAGCTCATTGTTCATGCATAAATTACTTTTAAGTCACCAAGAACATACTTATATGAGACGTTTACCATCGTTAAGAAGTTAAAACCATAAAGCTGCATTGAAACATAAAATTACAGTGCAGTCATATAAATTGTCAGCATTAATCGCACAATAATATAACGTAAACAAAGTACTTCATAAACTATATTATTTCAGATATAAAGTCGAATTTAGGCAAAAAAATAAAATATGGTAATTTTTATTATTTAAAGATTTAAATGAGTCTAGTTATTAAAAATATAAAAGGTAAGAATGGTTACCATAAGTAAGACTCAAAAAACTGTTTAATATAATTGATTTTGTGTTAAAATTTTACAAAAATATCTCAAAATTTTTTTTGGCTATCGAAACCTGACTTTTTCTAGATACGACCATATGCTTTTCATGGTCAGTAGTATTTAGTATGTAATGTTGTGTGATTACGTGAAATTTTAAGGATCTAATTTTAATAATTATTATGCTAAGTACCCACAGATTTTTAATTTTATAATGTTTATTTGAAACAATTTTAAAACAGAATAATTTGCAGTTTTTACAAAATTTTAGTGATCTCATGTTAAAGGTTTTCGAGAATTTTAATAACTTTAAAATACGACGTGGAAGATACGATGTAACTACGATAAGGCAAAATTTTATGATGTTGTTTAATTTGCTTGAAGAGAGCTTATATTTTTTAAAATTTTAGTTTTATGTTTTTATTACATATATTCTTTGAATTAATGGTTTTATTTTTTAACTTATCAATGATCTTTGCTTTAACAGGGTTAACCACGAATAATATATACATAACTTTATTTTAGCTAAGTAATGCCTTGTAAATTCTTGCTATACTTTTTAAAATATTTCCTTTTCTTAGTTATATATAGGTTACAATACCTTAGCCATTATCTTATTTAGGATTGTGCTGCTGTTTTTCATATAGAAAGCTTAGTTATAAACCAGTTAAGAAGCTTAGCTATCTTATAGCTAAGCATTTCTGAATAACTTTGAAGTAAATTATTGATTGTGACAGTGACCCGAAATTACTACGCTAAAAGTCAGTTACGGTATGGTTAACCCTGTTTTAGTGCCGTAATTATTTTAACTTTAGAAAAAATACTTAGCTTAATTAAAAAAATACATTTTTTGGAATTTTACTGTCAATACTTTAAAATGGGATTATTACCCTAAGGTAGACTACAATATGAGCTATTTTTGTGTAGAAGAACGTTTTCTCTATCGTATATAGTTTTTTAGAGACATCATTTCCCGTTTTTTGACGAAATCTCAAAATCGACTACTTGGGGTTAACCCTTTTCTAGCTTAAGTACGGCAGTATACTATCTCTTTCATTTGAGTGCTATTTTGTATCTTTTGTTTTACTTAACAGTGAAGTGAAACTTGTCAATGTGTGCACTTTTGGATTGCTCGGAACAGATTTTAAACGCAAATTACTATGAACATAACATATAGTTGTTTATTAGTAAATAAGACTTTGTAATTCAGAGGCAAAGGTTTTTATAGGCTAAACAAAAACTGTATTCTTTGTATAAAAAATGGCAATAAAGTTGCATAACATAATATGATTTAATTCTTTTGTTATTTTTATGGTTCATTAAGTATTGTATAGGATTTTCTGTGTACAATATTTATTACTTTTTTATCAAACGCATTTATTTACCTAAGTTATGCTGTTTTGTTTTTCAGATATATAGGTAAAAGACCATACCTATTGTCGCAAACCAGCTGATCAATCATTTCAAACTAAAGGTGTTTATATTATTATTATTCTTTTTATATAATCTGTACAATCTTAAGATAAATGTTTACAATATTTCATAAAAAAAAAAAAACATGTTTACAGTATAAAACATTCTAAAAAACTTAACCTAGGCTGCCACCGGCAGTGGGGATAGACCAAAGCTATCGGTGGGTAGGGCTGCAGCTGCAGAATGAGGAACCTCCTAACAATACGTGCCTTGTCACGGAGTACTGCCTTTTGTATCTGACCCTTGATCAAACCTTTCAGCGAGAGGCTCTTAGCTATAAGACCGTTTGCCGAAACGATTATCGGAACAATAATGATTGAATCCACATCCCACATATTATTATTAGTTCACTTGCATGTCATGTTGTAATAAGTTTTTTATTTGCAGATACAAGGAGACAACCGCAAGGTTTTAAGCCTATTTTAAATAATTCAGAAAGAAATAATAATACCTGAAGAGTGAAATATACAGGTTAAGAAATCACAGCAAGAACAAGATTAGCTAGTGCCATTAAAATGTCTGATAATAAAGGTTTACAGAAAGTTACAGGAAAAATGAGTTTACCAGCAAAACTATTTACAGAAATTCAAATTAGAGAAACAATGAAAAAAGCAAAGGGTTGTTCCTTCACAAAAAATGAAGAAAAAATGTTGTCACTCTCATTCTATCATATGCTCTTCTTTCGAAATGTTTCACATTGCCTTCTGCAAAATCCTTAAAAAAACCTTCTAAGAAAAATTTAAATATTACCTGCTGGAATACACAAAAAGTAATTTTTGTAAAATTAAAGCACACTTCTGAGCAAATTAACAAAGATGAATGTTATAAATCGAATTTTGTGCGGAGAATTAAAATATGATGTGGATGATTATTCTAAAATGTAAACTAAATTGTATTATGCGAAACATAAACATAATAAAAATAGAGAATGAATTGTCGTTTTATTTCTGAGTTCCCAAACTGGCTGTTGCATGCAAAACCTTGTAAATCAGGCTGGTTTGATTTCATAAATTTAATGCTGAGTGAATTTCACTTACATTAAATTTATGAAATCATATCAGCCTGATTTACAAGGTTTTGCATGCTTCAAAATTAAAATTTAGCTCCTATTATACCTATAGGTATGTATATTGATCAAAAGTTGTGGAATAACACCACCAGAGGGAGCCAGGTTCAAACATGTTGGCAAAAAAAATCCGCGAGATGGCCGTCTAGTTCCGACAGTATTACCTTTATCTATGGTCTGGACGGACTTCTCCACTATTAGTTTTTTAAGGTTAGAAAAATTTACATCAAATTAATTTAATAACTATACTAGTTCTCCTAGAACCAATACAGCAAATTGCTTTAGTAGACATTTTAAAAGCTAAACACTGATTAAATCACATAAAAAATATTTTTTTTCCGGAGCACGCATGATGGTCGGTGTGATGTTTCAAAACTTCACTAATTTTGTGCTTCACTTTTTTTCCAAAGTACGCCTAGTAGCGCTATCTATCTAAGACTATTGGAATCAAAAATCGATTACTGTTTTACCGACAGAACAATAATTAACGTAGAGGTGTTGTAAGCTGCAAAAAGCCGTGTAGACGGGCTTGCCCCCTAGACGGTGTTCCACAAGTTGACCTTACTTAGGTAGGTACAATATAAAATATTATAAAAAACGTAACCTGGGTTGCCACCTGCAGCGGAGATAGAGCGGATAGACCTAAGCTATCGGTGGTTAGGGCTGCCTTTTGCATCTGACCCTACCCTTGATCCAACCTTTCAGCGAGAGCCTCTCTAGGTGTTGGTCGAGGCTCTTGGCTAGAATACCGTTTGCCGAAACGACTATCAGTACAACAATGGTTGAATCCACATCCGACATAGCGGTAACCTCGTGAGCCATGTCAAGGTACTTACTGAGCTTGTCCTTCTTGGCTTTCACGAGGTTCTCATCATGAGGTATGGTGAAATCAACCAATATTGCCCGGCGCTGAGATCGGTCGACCACCACGATATCAGGCTTATTGGCGACAATAGTCCTGTCCTCACGGACAGGACACAGGACTATGGTATAGCGATCCAAGTAGAGCGTTGCATGACCATTTTCGAGAACTGGCGCAGGTGCGTACTTATGGTAGGGCACCTCTGATTCAACAAGGCCATATCTAAGAGCAAGTTGCTGGTGAATAATTCTAGCAACTTGGTTGTGTCCGTGCAAATACTCTTCGTTAGCAAGATGACAACAACCGGAAATAATATGTCGGAGACGGCTGCTTGCCCAGCCATTAAAAGCACGCGTCTTATTGCCACCCGATAAAAGACTGTTTAGTACTTTTCTTAGGCGGCAAAAGAATTGCTCTTGTAATGACTGTTTCATGTCCCCATTTTTAACACCCAAAGACTGTGACATACCAAGTTATTATAAGTTTCATCTTCAGAGATAGATCTGAAGTTTATCGTTACGGAGAGTTGTAAATTGTTATAATTTACTGCTCTCCCTCGCTGTACATGCATAACCGCACACTTATCCACACCAAACTCTATCTTGATGGCACTGCTGAAAGTCTCAGTAATTTTTTCAGTAATCTCAGTAGTTTCACCAAGTCTTGGCGGTTTGGTACGAACAACTTGAGGTCATCCATGTACAACAAATGCGACATAACTTCACCCACTCTCCGCAGTCGACAACCTAACCTTTAATTTCTCAACAAAGTACTGAGAAAATTCAAAGCTAGGCAAAACCATAAAGGACTCAGACTGTCGCCCTTGAATATGCCACGCTCTATCCTTATAAAATCCTGCGTGGCAGAAACACTATCTCGATATCCTGATTGACTCAAAACCGTGGTCCACTGCCGCCAGTGTTGCCGCAAGTCACTCAAGAAAAAGTCCGAAACGGATTAAAATATTACCCAAAATTACCCGTTCAGTAGTTTTTTTTAAAAAAGGTACGGTTTATTTTGACATGCGGTACGTTTATGAAATTAACAGAAATTATTAAATTACTTGTTGATTTTCAAATGTTTTCAAGTTGAAAATTTCAACCGATTTATATCTTCCAGATAGGTGAGCTGAGAAAAAAAAATCAATTTTTTAGATTATTTTATGTAGTTTTTACGTATGATTTATAATCAATTAAAATGTACTTATAAAAAGAAAAATGAAATAAGCAAGTACATAATTTTGTTGAAACAATATTAAGTAGGTACCTTTTTTAACAAAACAAACAGTATGAAAATTATTTACGGCGCTTATCAAACAAAGCAGCAATAGGCTAATTGACTAAATTTCAAAATCATATTAAAACGATACCTGTTTACCTATTTTATCCTAAAACTCACAGACGTATCTAAAAATACATTATTTTAAAAAAAACGATCGTTTACAATATTTATTTTGCGTTTTTATTCCGAATTTTTACCGCAAAAACGATCACCACTTTAGATCACCATGTTGAGTGAATGACGTCACGCCGTGCCAAACATCTACTTCGTTCGAGGCTTGTTAGAAATGTCACAACAATAAAATGTCATTTGGCACGGCGGCGTGACGTCACAGCTTTTGATTTCCGTTTAATCATAATGACTGAACGCGTATATTATTGTCAATTTTTTTCTTTAAAAATATTAATAATCCCAATTTTTTATACCTATTTAATGAATATTTTAGATACTTATTTTGTTTCTATAATATCATATTTGATCATTTGAAACGCCAGTCCACTCGATTTACTCTTAGTGGAAACAAGCCTATTGAATTGAATGGATTGGTGACATTAACAGGTGACAGAAAATGATACAGACACTTATTTCCTAATTAGGTTGGTAAAGGGAACATAGCCCATACAGCCAAGTCAAATAAGTTAAGCAAATTAATATTTTGTAAACGTGTAGGTAACGTTTTGGTCGCAAAACTACCCAAAATAAAATTACCCGGCAGTAAACGTTACCCGGAGATTACCCACTCGAAGCCTAAATTACCCGAAATCGGGTAAAATTACCCGAAACGGCAACGCTGACTGCCGCATACATAAAGTTATATCTATATTATCTCTAAAATTATTATTATTATCTAGCCCAATTGTTCAAACTCTGTCTTTTGCTACTACGGGCCAATCTTTTCTGTAGGAGTCAAGCTCGTCACGCCATCTTCGCCTTGGTCTGCCACGATGTCGTCAAAAGGTGAAAAGGTTTACAAAATAAAAAAAGACAAGGTCAATTAAATAATATGTTTAATCACTTTATATTATGTTTATTGCAAAAAGAACTAAGAAAATCGAGTGCATAAGTCCATGCAGAAAAATCATTAGATAAACAACTGCGCACTAAGTACATATTCCAGACGATTCCACCTGCCTACAATATTACAGCGAAAACCTTGATAAGTATTGATTTCTCAGGGCAGGAGGACTACAGAATATGAGAACCCCGAATTGTATACCTGTTAGTAGATATACGATGCAGGCTGCGCCAGATGCGCAGAACTGCTGCAGGGCAGGCAATAATATCATTTACTTTACTAGGTAAAAGGTGGGAGAGCTACATGATAATGAAGTGACAGCATCGATTGTGATATCGATAACTTCATCAAATATTTTAAAAAATATTGTCTGTTTTCATCAAAAAATAAAAAAACAGTTGTTAAAACTGTATCAGCAATTAAAATAATTATTAAATTGTTAAACTGTTAACTCTTGAAATTCGTTGAGCAGCTTAACTTATTTTTTAGGTACCTACTCTGCTTTTAAATAAAGTAGGTACGCATAGGTTCTTATGAAACTGATTTTTCTTTGTAACAATAATATTATGTACTAACTTTAATCGAGGATCTAATAATGGCTGGTTTCAGAGTCACGCTTACCATCAGCGCGGATAACTCTGAAACCAGCCTATATCCCTTTATTTTTAATTATATTATTATTACTAATTTGTTACAAATAAATCTACACGCACAGTGTCCATGTCTTGGGATATTGGTCTTCATGTACATATAACTATGCCCTGTAATTTTTAATGAATCTAGTACCTTCCACCTTTTATCTGAATCATAGCTATGCAAAACATTACAACCATTATTGATTGATTCATAATGTAAATAATGGGTTATTGAAATATTTCATCGACATCAATGTCGATCAACAATAAATTGCCTGTAGATAGAATAGATCACAGATAGTAGTTGCATTTAACGAGCCGTGCGTGCTGCACATGCTTGCCGAACGTGAGCTCTCTCTGTTTTCGGATTTTGATTTTTTTTGTAAATTGTCTTGCTTGTTTCTGAACGACAGCCAAAAAAAATCCCACACATGACAGTTTTTGAGTGATGTTTCGTAATCGTGGTGATTGTGAATGTGTTTTTGTTGTAATGAACACAATTATTACCACGAAATTTTATTACAAACGCGGATTAGGGTAGCTCACAAGCTCGTACATTTTATGTTGGATTTTTAAATATTATTCCTAGTTGTTAAGTTAGATTATTGAGTGAACAATGGAAACCTCAGATGAGTCCGAGTTTAGTTTCGCTGTTGAAACCCTTCTGAATATTTGTGGCGGAGTTCTGAGCCGAGATGTTATTGTTACTGTATTAGAAAGCTGCGGAGGGGATTGTAAGTTGATTTATTTTGATATACTTACCTTTTTTTAAATAAGTTAAATAGGTACCTACCTTTGAATTATTAAATTACCTACCTTTGGCGGTAAAAAACAATGTTTTCATGTATTTTTATTTAGTTTTATATTACATAAACACTAAGTACACAAGCCAAGTTACAGCCACGGCTAGTTTATAACAAGTAAAAACTGAGGAAAAACTTGTACAATTCAATATTCTTTCCATTTATTAATATCATCTCTTAAATTTATGTGATCTTACCTCATGAATTCCTGAAATATATATATAAGTAGGTAATATACTTTACAAATACTTGTATCTTACCTATCTTACCTTTAAACCCCAATACAAAGGCCAAATAGAGAGAGTTGCTTGTTCTTAATAACTGATAAATGACATTGATAGGTTAACAAAATGAAGAATATGGTACTAAGGTTTATTCTGAAGGATAGAAAAAACACATCTTTATTAAAATACATACATTACTAGGTATCACCGGGGTATATATATCTATATATATATATATATATATATATATATATAGGGTTAGTCAGAGACTAGGTAATGATAGTAGAGGACTGCTAAAGCAGTCCTCTACCACCATCAATTTTAATTATTTAGAATTTAATCTGTTTTTCAGATACATAGGTAGCTATTTTATGATTTTAACCATAATTTGCTAGCTATGCAATGTGCTTTTAGGCTGTGTATATTTTATGTATCTACTTCTTAATTTTATAAACTAAGTGCCTTACAAATAAACAAAGAATAAGCTACAAATAGTTAACCGTAATTTGTGCAGTCCTGTCATGTTAACATAATTTCTAATTAGAGTAAAAGAGACAAAACACGGAATAACTATTCTGTCCTTATTTTCTGTTTATTTGTAAGGCACTAAGTATATAAAATTAAATGTTACACATAGGTACTCTGCATGTTGATAAATTATTTTCATCATGATTCATCGCTTTCCTTTGTTAGGTACCTGCTTAACTTCATGAACAATTCATAATAATTTTATATATTATGTTTTGTATGCTACCATTAAAAAAAAATTTTCTTTTTTTTATTGTAAATGATTCTTCTTTAAAAAAAAACTTTCGACATGCTCCTCGAATGATAGCATTCCTTTGTTGCAATGAGACAACAAGGGTTTCTTAGGTACTTACTAGAGTAAAAACGGATGGCGAATTTTTGCTGTAAAATTAAAATGTTATGCATGGCGCTGTAACGGAAGCATAGCACACTTGGGCCCTCGAGCTGAGAGGGGACCTATTTGGCTTTGTTGTTGTTTTAATTTGTATGTTGTATATTTATGCCAAATAGAATTTTATTTATTCGTTCATTCATTTACCTATAAAGCTTGCTTGCATGCTGCCAGACGCCACGTGCCTTGCTTTTTGTGCATCCTATAAATGAACAGCAAGGCATTTTTAACGCTCATTCTTACTAAAACAGAACTAAGCGTCACTGGTACGAATGAGTTGCTGCTGTATTGACGACTGTCACAGTATTCCATGCTACTCTGACATTTTTACATAGCATACCGCGCGCGCTTCTTTCCCTTTTTTAAGATAATGCGCTGGCAACCAGGTACGCATTTCAAGGTCAAAACTTCATGGAAGCATGTGTCAGGTACTGAACCTGTCTACGATTTCATTGTTCACATGTAACTTAATTTTAATTGACTTTTATTTCAATATAATCCGAAATTGCTACATACCTTCGTGCATTTAAATTACCATAAAAAATAAAAGAAGAAAGGAATGTAAAACACAGTATACTATTATTAAATTAACATTAACTAAGCTATGTTTTAAAGTTAAAAGACCGTGCCAGGCACGGTCTGCCTCGTACATTTTTTTGCACCACAGGCTATCAAAGTTAGCCGCTTGATTTGGTTTGTATGAAAACTTTGCATAAGATTTTTTTCTTGATTTGGTTTTCTCAGTACTTTATGGAACAAAATAATATTGTTTTAGATGAAACAAATAACCATGAGTGTTTGAAAAAAAATAGGGCTTAAAAAAGTTATCATTTGTAGAAATGGCATGAAATAAAAAACAAAGGTAGATTTTTCTAATAACACGATATCTCGAAAACCGTGAGACTTTCACTAAAATAAAATTCGAGAATGCGATAGGACATGATGTGATGTGACCCACCCGCATCTAAAGGGCTTTAAGCCCTTTAGCTGCGGGTTTTAAGGGCGTAAAGCTTTCGTTTTCTGGACACGCTGTATAATGCTGCTGTTGTTTTCATTTGCCACCTCATTGAAGCAATCCCAGAACGTGTCATGAGCTTAAGGAGATGTAGCCGATTCTATCTCTTCTTGTCCACTGTTTGTTGCCAGTGATAAACGTGATTGTGTTCATGCGCTACCTACGCGATCCTGTTTCAAACTTGGCCGGATATCTGGCTGAACAGCTATCCGTTTCTTCTCTATTTCTTACTTTCCTCTTGTATCATTAAATTTTATTACTTATCAAATATCTTTAGATATCTTTATTTGATCCTTATATTAATTTTATTGTTTATTCGGAAAAACTACTGTCGCCATGACATGGCATATTTTTTTCACCTTATTTTATTTGTTTACAGTGAATCTTTCTGTTGATGCTGTTATCAAAATAACCAATGATAACGACAACATATTGCCTGAAAACGTAGCTTGCGATACTGACCAAGTCAATGTTATTAATAAAAATGAACAAAGAACAGTACAAAGCAATGAAAAGTGTGTTAACCAAAATCAACCCACCAGTCAAAATCAAACTTCATCAGTTTCTTACGCTGCAGCATCTAAAAAAACTGGAGCTATGCCTAAACAACAAATCAAACCAAAGAATAGTAGTCACCAGACAGATACAAGGAATTGGACTGATCAATTTCGTAGAATTGTTTCAAATCACAATTTAGGATATCGAATTTTAGTTCTGATGAGAGGCCTTCCAGGATCAGGAAAATCGTTTTTAGCTCGACAAATTGTAGAAACCACTATTGGAGGTAAATTTGTTGACTTCAAGACTCATATTTGCAGCACAGATGATTTCTTTATGTGCAGAGGACAATATCATTTTAATAGAGATCAATTACATGATGCTCACATTTGGAATCAAGAGAGATCAAAGTTTGCGATGGAACAAGGACTTAGCCCTTTGATTATTGATAACACAAATATCGAAATTTGGGAAATGAATGACTATGTTACATTGGGTGTTCCTAATGGATACATTATTGAAGTTGTCGAGCCTAATACTCCCTGGGCTAAGAAAGCAAAT
This sequence comes from Scoparia ambigualis, assembly GCA_963921215.1. Taxonomy (NCBI): domain Eukaryota; kingdom Metazoa; phylum Arthropoda; class Insecta; order Lepidoptera; family Crambidae; genus Scoparia; species Scoparia ambigualis. Next base: position 20,734,008 of record OY992522.1, on the reverse strand, counting down.
CAGCTTTCAAGGAGAAATAATCACAATGTGCCTTTAATAACCATACAAAGAATGTTGGATAAATATGTTGATAATATCACTGGGGATTATCTGTTGAAAAATTCTGGATTGAGATATCCAGATGGCAGAGTTCCTCCAGTTTTTCGGTCTATGCCAGTATTCCATCGTGATCCACAAATTTGCGATCCTATTTCTACAAGCAATTCAACAAATTTATTACAATCTGCAGAATATTTTAACAACACAAATGCCGTATCAAGACTTTCATGTGAGCCTCGAATTTTACAGTCAACTTTTAATTTATCTCAAGAAGAAAGATCTATTGCATCTACTACAAATGTAGCTGTAGATGAAAAGCTTGTTATTCCTTTTACTACAGATGCGGAAAATATCTCTACAATTACTAACGATACCTCAAATTTGGAAGAGTCAGTACAAGCAATAGTAACAAACTACGATAATAGCAATGGCAATGAAAATCTTCGATTAAACACTGACGTTCTGACTACTGAAGTTCTGAAGCAGATAGAATTTGAAAAAGTTGAGCAGGAATGGGAAAGTGGAGAAAATTGGGTTGAGGAGCAACAACAGCGATCCTCAAACACTAGTAATGTTCCTGATAATACCGTATCAACTGCTCCAAAGCCTCAAAGAAAAAATAAAACAACTGAAAATTCTGATGAAAAGTTATTAGAAACTGTCAACAATACTCAGGATTGGAGGCAAATTTCTATGTTTATGTCCCCTTGGCAAAATGAGACAACTACCGATATTAGTGAGGCTGTAGAGGTGCCAACCGAAACTATGTCCAGCAGTACCTGTATGGAAATTGGAGATGCAGAAAATAGTCAAAATATGTTTAAAGTTATTAATGCCACTCCTAAGGATATTAATCAGTTCCACATGTCATTCATAATAGAAAAAATCCCAGAAAAGCGTATGCTAGATAAAAGCAGTATGACTAATGAAATTTTTTTTACTGATCATACAAAAAGATGTAAAAGTGAAGAGAACCATTTTAAAGAACTGAAAAAGTTATTTAAAAATGTATCCAAAACTGCCCTTCGAGAAATATTTGATAAATGTATGGGAGATGTAAACTGGGCTGTTGAAATAGTATTAGATGGGGTTGCTTCAAATCAATTAGGAATAATAAGTGAAGAGGCTATGTTAGATGAAGAAGAGGATACTGACAGTGGTGAAGATCATCAATGCAATTGTTTAGCTGCTTATAATATATTTCCAGATAAATCTCAACAACAAGAGTTAGATGAACATCCAAGCATAAATACTAAACTGGTAGCAACTGGAAGTACTCCTAAAGTACATTATCAAAAGAAAAATAAAAAGGATGCTAATATGTCAGAAGATTCATTGAGTTTAAAACGAATGATAGAGCAAAACGTTCGTGTTTCAGACAACCATTACTCAGAGCATTGTTTAAAAATAATGAGATTTCGTCACGGCGAAGCCGAGCTAAGTGAGGAGTTGACAGACACTGGTGTTAATGAAGAAACATCATCTGAACCTGGCTATCAAGAAACTGCTTCTTGTCTTCCTGATGATCAAGATGCCAACAGTGATGACGGGGATTCCTATAATAGTATGGATGATGTTGAAAAAACAGTAGTTGTCAATTTAGGAAAAGAGTTTGTGACTGAGTTGGATGCACTTTTTAGACGGAAAGACATGACTTATCCTGACAAAGTGTTACCCAAGATTAGCATGCCTTTATCCTTACTAAATGAAATTAATGCACTGTGGATGGAATCCCTGATGCACCAACTAGATGAGCATGATAAACAGTCTGCTATAATGCTCCAAGAAGATGAAGAGTTTGCTAGGTCTGTATTTATGATATATATAAAAAAGTTGCTTTGTAGTACTTGCAATATGTGTAACTTATTCAAATTGTTTAATATAAGTAAATGCTTATTCAAAAATGTTAATAATAAAAATAAATGCACATATACTGCCACATAATCAGACACAATAGTAATTCATTTGTTTATTGGTCGCCATTGACCACCATTCTGCTTAAAGTGCTAATTCATGATGCATCATTAAACCATTTCATATTGATCGTTTTATTTATTATGTATGTTTTATCTATTATATATGTGTTATCTGTGGTAGATAATATATTAGTATTTCAATATAAATTAAAAAATGTAAACACCTTGTTAATTATTATCAAATGTCTTGATAATTCTAAAGCCAACAGTCTAGTTTAAGATAAGCGAAGATAATGTTTATTTAAAAAAAACAGAACTCATATAAGTGTTGTAACATACTTAATACAGATTCTATTGGATGTTATGTGATGTAATATTTATGATTTTAAATACAAAGTACATGTTTTCCAGGCAATTAGCAATGAAAGAGGCAGAGTTAGCGTTAGAAGGCAAAGAACCCGAGGTCCCTGATTTCAAAGAGATTATGGATATGGAACTCGCCATATCCATATACCAGAAGGATGTTGCTGATTGGCGCAGTAAGGAGCCTAACGATCTAGCAGCTAAGCTGACTAGAGACAAACTGTACAACTTATTCCCCGATGTGCTAAAGGAAATTTTATCTGAGCTTTTAATGGCTCATGACAACAATTTCCAGAATACGGTGGAGGTAACAATTTTTTTTTATAACACTAGTGGAGAATGTATTTACTGTCCATCAGATGGCGCTACAAGAAAGATCTGATCTGACTTTAGGTCTTAACACAACACCATAAGAGGGTAGTGTTATGTAGCTTGCAAACTAATTTATTTAATTGAAAACAGTGTTTACAATAATTACATACAAAATAAAAATAAGATACACTAGATAGTTAATACAGACTTCATTGCAGCCCTTATTAACTGCAACCGCTGTTAATTATTCTATGATAATTAAATATTATATTATTATGGATTCTTAATATATTAAACAATTAATAAAAGTTTCCGTATTCCTGATTGTAGTTTGAATTTGTAGTGTTATCTTATTTTTCTATTCTTTTTAGTTTGATTTTCTTGATTTCATGTAGAAATAATACATTATAAATTTTAAACTTAGGGTGGAGCAAATGCAAATAAATTTCGGTATCCCATAAAAACTTTGAATTCTGTAACCCAATTTTAAACTTTTTAACAACACAGATTTGTAATGTTAGTAGACAATATTTAAAAAAAAAAGTGTGTATTCAATTGAATTTATGCAATTAGAGTGAAGGACTAACTTCGTAGACATTATCATATAAACATTATAGTAGTATTTTCTAAACATTCAGTAAAAGGGTCCACAGAGTAACAGTAATAATCATCCAAATCGTATGTTGTAAATTTTTAAGGGATACCGAAACGTAGCTAATATTAATGTTTTAACAAATTTTCTTTTATTTTGCCACTGAAGGTGCTATTGATGTCCACCGGTAAAGCCGACATACTTGAACAGAAAAATGGTTTAAACAAGTTCGTGATGCAAAAAGAAATGGAGCGTCAAGAAAGGATTTTGCAAGAAGAGCGAAGGGTAAATATATTTTATTTTCTTTACCAATTAGTTACCTTAATTACCAACAGCAACACGTTACGGTGACTAAATTTGATAAGATAGTTAACTAGTAGTATAGTAAACTGTTACTACCGCTTAACTGTTTTTTTATTGAGCCCGACAAGTTAGTTTGTTTGTTTGATTTGTCTGACTACAAATATTATAAAAAAAATATATATATATAGCATGATTTTGAAACGGTTTATTTAACAAAATAAGCATTTAAAATAAGCCTTAACAATATGCGACAAGGTATAATCTACATATTATTTAAAAATTGCAATTGCGTCCTTTTGATTCTTCGCGGCGGCATGACGAGTATTGACATACGCAGATAACAAATGCTAAACAAGGTTCGAAAAATATTCTTTATTTTTAATTTGGTTTTGATGTCCAGCGTCAGTCGGCATGAATGTGTATTTGAACGCTGAGTTTGTCTCAAATTACCGATACATAGTTTAACAACTATCCGCAGAAGTTGGTTGTTCTATTTCACAATACATGTTTTGTATTCTCAACCAAGTATATTAGTCGTAGGTTCAATTCCCAATTTAGGTAAAATATTTATTTATTTATGTTTATTTATTAATAGGAAAACCAACAGCTATGTTACAATGTAGAAACTTATAGGTAAAGTCAGAAAGCCAATTACAGGTCCTCACTGATAAAAATAGAGTAGCTTAAACTGTGATACAGTCTTACAAGACACTCAGTCAAATAGGTACAGAAGTTATTCACTAATCACTATCTACTGCTCATCAATGTAACCTCCAAAAAATAACTGGCTCATGAGACGCCTTATCGTTGCAACACTGGTATTAAAAAGGTCAATATCACATTCCCTTATATATTTTATGAAACTATTACTCGCTCACCGAATATACGTGTTCTGCCTATAGTTGGAAGAATATGGAGGCAAATATATTAGTGGGCTGAACCTAAGAATCTTTGTGGGTGCTTTGAGAAAGATTTGAGACACAAGATCAGGACAGTCGATGGAACCCGTAGCGGTTTTCAATAGAAACGTACTATCAGCAATTTTACGTCGATTTTCTAAAGGAAGTAGAAGATGTTTTTTTTTGCAAAAACTAAGGTATTGCGCAGTCGTACCGATCTTTGAGATAAAAACAGAGATACTTGATAAATCTTTTCTGGATGTTTTCAATTCGCAATATATAAATTTGATATCTCGGGTTCATACTTGAGACGCGTACTCCAGAATGCTACGAACGAACGTGCAGTATAAAATTTTAAATGTCTTAGCTTGAGCAAAATCTTTAGAGTTACGCATGACAAATCCGAGAGCCTTAGACGCTTTGGAAATGATAATTTTGATATGGGAGTCAAATACTAACTTATAGTCGTGGACTACACCAAGGTCTCGCATAATAGTTGCACGTTGCAGATTAACTCCTTTAGCGTATAATCAAACAATACCAAATTGCGTTTCCTGCTGAATGTTACAACAATGCTACACATTGATGAATTTAAATCTAAGTGCGATTCGATGAAATAATGGCAAATATTTTCATATCATCAGCAAAGCGTAGCAAACTAGATGAGTGAAGGCAGTGCTCGATGTCATTTACAAATATTACAAAAAGGAGGGGGCCAAGTAAAGACCCTTGAGGTACTCCACTGGGGACCACCACCAGAAATAAGAAGAAAACCATCTCAGTAGGTCACCACAAATCCCAATTTTTTGTAGTTTCGACCAAGAGTAAATCGTGATGGATTCTGTCAAATGCCTTACCGTAATCAGTATAAACGACACCGACCTGATAACCATTATTCATAGCTTCAGTAAGTGAACCATTTAATAAAACGAAATTCGTCACAGTGGAACGACCCTTCAAAAATCCATGTTGAGCGGTGCTAAGCGACTGCTTCAGTCCTGGGTAGATTTGACCATAAACAACAAACTTTTCGAAGACCTTAGACACAATACAAAGTTGGTGTTGGTGGTGACATCTGTTTTGGAGCCCTTTTTATGAACCGGTGTGATGAAGGCGCGCTTCCATATATTAGGAACAATTCCTTCCTTTAAAGATCTTTTATAATTGAAATTGGAATAGAAATAATCTTTGCACAGTTAATAAGGAAACGAGATGGCAGTAGGTCAGGGCTGGTAAAATATGTTTTGATTTTGTTCCTATACAAAAGACAATAATACCTACTAATAAATTTGTAGTGATGACTTGATTTCAATTATGGAGATAGTGCTTCGGAGATAGTTCATTCATTTAATTTTTGGCCTTTCTCAACCCACTGCTGGGCTGGGCTAGGCTGGGCTGGGCTGCTGGGCTGTGCTAGCCCGCTCCATGTATAAGGGGACGTCCATTAATCACGTGATGTTTTCTTAGCATTTTTTAAAACATAAATGTAACCTTTAAAATAATGTTACCAGGCGCTTACTGAGGTGGAGTGGCCCCTGTTACCCCGGGGCGAGGTGGTTGAGATGTCCGTAGTGCACGAATACAGACGCAAAGCTGAAAGGCATCTTGAAAGCCGCATGTTGTAAGTATATCATACTAAAATTGCTTATGATCTATTTTCTAGCATTTGCAAAATCTTGTAGTTTCGTTGTCAAACGCACCCTTAAGTTTAACTGGTTTAAAAAAAACTTTTCCTCTCAATTAATTTATTTTTAACACGAAGACAAAGTGTTGAGAGACTCATGAGGATCGGATATTAAAACCAGCCCTCCGATGTACTGGCTGGCTTACTTCGCAGAATATGATGACCCAATTATCTTATTACACTGGCTGTTAAAATCCAAAAGTGACGACCTCCTTGGTCGAGTGGTTTGTACACCGGTTTTCATGGTGTCGCCATCTCTGAGGTCCCGGGTTCGATCACCGGTCGGGTCAATTTAGAGAAAAACTGTTTTTCTAAATTGATTGCGGGTCTGGGTGTTTTTTCTATGTTTATGTATATTTATCCGTTATTTCACCATATAAACGAGTTTCACAAGAATACTCATCTTGGTCTAGACAATTGGTGTGAGCGTAAACAAAAATTTATTTATTTATTTATTATTTAAAAAGTAGCCAACAGAAATGTCTCTAAATAAAAAGATAAAAATACCTACTTTGTTGGCTTGAACAGAAAAAAGGTTAGGAAAGTTATGAATGTTATTATTTATAAGAAAAATCTATGAATTCTTTTACAATTGCAGAAATCTTCAGAAAGCCAACGAATATATGAGCCGTGGCGTAATTCAAGCTGCAAGCTATTTCGGTGACCTGGCCAATTACCACAAAATTAAGTACGAACAAGCTCATAGCTTGGCAGCGGCGTCCCTTATGCAAGTGAGTATTGTATGCAGCTCCATTTTTTATAAGAAGGGAAGAGATAATGGAAGATAAGGGAGAGATGAAAGGATATTGTTGAAATGAATTGTCTTCAATTACACGAGCTGCTTGCTTTTATTCCATGTATTTCTTAGCGTAAATAAAGATAATAGTTTTTTTTTTCAATTTTGCTTTGACGGCGGTTATTGTCATTAATGCCCTATTGCACGTAACGCGGTACATACATACAAACATTTTAACGACTTTTCGGTCGACCGCTCGACCGAGCATAGTGGCGAGACAGTCATCCAGACCTCCCACCACCAGTCCACCCAACTCTCTTGGTCTAGTATCATTTTACTGTCGCTCTTGCCACCGTACTTGTTACGTGTAATAATAGTATGCGAGGCGGCGGCAATCATTGTCAAAGAAGAAGCGGCAAGAAACCCAGCTAGAGTTTATCATCTTCTACTCTTTCATAGCATCAATATATTCGAAACTTTTGAATAGTAAAGAATCGAAGGTACCTACAGCTGAACCAGGACTAAAACATAAATTAGTTTTCAATTCCTTTTCTTGTAAAAATGTAATGCCGCGTCCGTACGCTTGCCACTTGCCGCAAACTCCAAACCTCTACAAAAGTTTGGATTTGTGATTTGTTCGACGGATCGGCTACAAGCGCTTGCAAATCAAGCTAAACGCTAAATCCACACGTTCGAATTTGTGACGGCTTGTAGAGGTTTGCCAAGCGTTTGGACGCGGCATAAAATGTACAGGTGCCACTAACAAAAACCTTTTTCAATAGGTGCACGCTCAAAATTGCCCCGACACCGCTACAATAGACCTGCACTATTTACGTGTGCGCGAGGCCAGAGAATCTCTGGACCTATTTCTGGACACTCATATTCAACGGCTCAGAGAGACTGTGGGACGTGGGCCGAGGTACCACACGCTGTTCTTTATAACTGGAAGGGGACTTCACAGCAATGGACAGCCAAAAATTAAGCCGTGCGTTAGGAAGAGGCTGTTGCAGCGTGGATTAAGGTAGGTAATTGGTCCTTCGAACAAGGCGTGAGAGAATTTGTGGGCCGGCAAAGTGAGGGTGATTGATGCTACGTCTCTTACGCTGCACCAGTTTTCCTCGCGCTTGGACTCCACTTCCACATAACATCAGGTGAAGTGGAGTCATTAGTCGTAGTGGACTTGGACAAAAAGTGGCTTAATTTTTATAAGAGTCTCAATCTTGATGGTGTTATGACATTTATAAGTGCTTAATTATTGTAGCCTAAACTGAATAAATGGTATTGATTCTTGATCCGCGATCTGGATTTGAACCAATATCTTTTTGACATTCCGGGTCAGTGCACTATCGAGCAGTGGCGAAGCGAAAAATATTGAGAGAGGTTAGCCGGAGCAAAAAAAAAATGCTTACCTACTCCGAGCGCGGGCACGCAGTCTTGAGTCCTTACCGAAAATCTGTGATTGGCATCCTGGCTTCAGTCTTGTATAGGCAGATGTATCTTCAGTCCACTTTTACTATACGTGTAAGCACTGAGATATTGAAACAGTGTCTTGCAAACATAATAGAAGTGGCTTTGATAAAAGCCGTTTGTGGTGAAATGATGATATGATGTAAATTAAACAAAACTTAATCGACTATGTACTAATAATACTACTTATACTCTAAAGCTATTCGTCTATTCTTTCTTACAAAGTGCGCTAAGACATTATCATAAAAGCCGGGAAGAATCTAAAGCTATTAATGCCGACATCTTACAATTCTACCGATTACTTTGCAAATCTACTTACTTTAAATACGTAATTTCAACTTATTACAATATCTACTTACCGCAAATACCTAATTACAACGTACGTCTTCGTAACTACTTTCATCACTACACACAACACTAATAAACAAAGTGCAACTACAATACTAATCATTCTAATAGGTGAAACTAACTAATAAATTCAAATACTAACAAAACACAGTCATGCATTCAATGATGAATTGCAATTACGTCAAATTATCTGTCAACAGAACACAAACCGAAAACGATATTCCTCCATCCCGCTCACGCGCACGCAAATTGTATTACTTTCTCTATCAAGTAACTCGGATAAAGTCGGCTTACCGGCTGCTATTACGCGGGTGGGTTTATTGACCTTTATGTGACGTCATGACGTTTATTTTGTACAGAAGTTTAATTGCCAAAAAGCCGATCGCGCCTGCGGCTTATTTTATAGCAATATGTTGTTGAAAAGCAAATTTTGTTGATTTAATGTCCATAGTGTAGGCGTTTTGTAATGTTTCTTTTATATATTTACTTTTATAATTACTGATTGTGCCATTTCTCAATTCAAGTAGAGAGTGGTTGTGTTCTAAACTTCTGAAGGGAAGCCGTTGGGAATCGAGTTGTATGGAACCTTCGTCACTGCTATCAAGTCTGACTCTGTCCAGCCTGAGCCATTGCACTGTTGTACAGGATTATTAATTATGGATATGTTATCCATAAGAATTAAGAATTTTATTTTAACCCTAATATTTCAACTTTAGCTATATGCAATAGTACAGGTTACAAAAAAGAGGAATGACTGTCAACGCATTTATGTAACTAAATGTTACTTATACAAAGCGTTTTACTTATCAATTTATGTAACAAATGTTACTTATACACGGAAAGAATTTATTAGTTGGTTTTACCATATTTCAACAAAATTTTAGGGTTAATATAGCACCTACTCTTGAGTTTTGTTGTATGAACAAAAACTATATTGTTGATCAGTTTCGGTAATTTTAACTTATTACATATTTGTTGATTCAACATTTCATTAAAATGGTAAAATTAACCCTCTAACAAGGGGTTAATATAGCACCAACCCGTGGAATTTAGTTGTTTTTACCAGTAGCACAATGGTAATTTTAACCGTCTAGCAATATGTTAATTCATTACCTACCTTTAGATTTTTGTCAGTTTTACTAGTTTGCACTTGGTGCAAACCTGTAAAAACAACTAAGCATGACAGTAAAATTGACTCTCTAACAAGGTTTGCTTTAACGTATTCGAAAAGTTAAAAATACAAGTATGTTTGTGTTAAATCAACTTGCTTTTAATGGTTAGTTTTACTGGTTTGCACCTAGTGCAAACCTGTAAAAACAACCAACCATGACAGTAAAATTGACCTTCTAACAAGGTTTGCTTTAACGTACTCGAAATGTTAAAAACACGAGTGTGTTTGTGTTAAATCTACTTGCTTTTAATGTTAGATTAACCTTCGAACTCAAGGTTGTGTTAACTGAGTTACTATATTGGATCAACTCGTACTATATTGTTGGGTCAACCCAAAATATTTTGGGTATAACCAACAGTATTTTTGCAAAATCGTTTTGTTGATTCGATCAATGTCAAGGTGTTGAATTTACCAACTTAAAAGGTTAAATGTACTTTCAAAAATGGGTAGGGTTAACAGTCCTGCACTGTTGAACCAACTTTTGCTGTAATAGTTAGATCTATATGTATGTTTTGTTGAATTAACCTCAATTAAATGGTAAAATTAACAGTGTAGTTTTGTTGAGGCAATAAGTGTCTTGGTGTTGTATTAACCCATAATCAATAGTAATTTTAACAAAGCAGTTTTGTTGTGTCAATATCTACTATTTTAGTTGGGAACACTCAAAATATTTTGTAGTATCAACCTAGACATAATAGTATTTTCAACAAAACAGTTTTGTTGTGTCAATAAGTGCGTTTGTGTTGCATCTACCTGATAAAATACTATTGAATCAACCCTTTCGAAGTAGAGGTTGGATTAACACGAGCTACAATGTTGTATCAACTTACGCTATAATTGTTAGGACTAAAACTTGGATTATATTGTCAAATAATTATTCAACTTAGGGTGAATATACTTAAGAGGGTTTACGCATTTCGGTTTCCCATTTAAATTTCCAAGTCAACATTTTTAAAAACCAGTAAGCCAATTTTGATGAAACTCGGCATGATGTGGTAAAATATAGAAAACTAAATAGTTTGTTGAAAACATTTTCAAGAAACGTTTATTTAACTGAGTTATTGCGTTTTTAAACTTTCTATAGTGAACTTTAAATCGCAATAACTTAGACAAATAAACCTTTTTTAAAAATGTTATCGACAAACTATTTAGATTCCTGTATTTTACTTTAGCATGCAAAGTTTCACTAAAATTGGCTTATTGGTCTTTAAAATTTCGACTTGAAAAATTGTATGGGAAACCGAAATGCGTAAACCCTCTTAATGGATTACCTTAACTTGAATTATGTTGAAATTTACCTCGTATACCATTGTAAAGTAGTTAATTTGGCAATATAATTCAAATGGTCCTAACAATTATAGCGCAAGTTGATTCAACATTGTACCTCGTGTTAAGCCAACATTTTCATTGAGAGGTTGATTTAATAGTTTTTTTTATTTGTGAGGCTAGTACGCTAAGTTTTATGTCGGACATAAAGCATTCGTCCCTTTCTGGCAAATATGCGTGTGCCACAAATGTTTTACGTCGGACAATTAACCGAGCGTGCTAGGGGGACAGGTAAATGCAACAAAAAATATTGACACAACAAAACTGTTTTGTTGAGAATACTATTATATCTAGGTTGATAATAGGTACAAAACATTTTTAGTATTCCCAACAAAATTTGTAGAAGTTTACACAATAAAATGGGTTTGTCATAAATACTATAGATTCTAGATTAATACAATACTAAGACACTAAAATAGAATGACATAACATTATTTAAATCACACAGATAGAAGGTAGGTAGAAAGTAGACACGACAAGTAGACAAACAAAAGTATCTTCTAACTAATACATAGCTATACATATCTTTAGCCTAACTAAGAAAACAAGTTGGTTCGACATAGCAAGTACTGTAAAAAGAACATTAAAAAACGATTCGTACGGTAAAAAGTTTATTCTTAAACAATTTGGTGACGGTTTTTACAATCTTTAAACGATATTAAATCATGTACACAGTATTTAAAGTCTATATTACCCAGCCGCGCGTCGCAGCATACTTCCGGCTACGAAAGATTGCGTGTCGCCGAAGACGCCCGATGTCAAGCCGTTCGACGGTGCCCCGACGCGACGACGCCTGGAAAATAAAAATTATTTGAACTTATATAATACACTCACAGGCACAATTAACAGCCCACCTTGTATTTCCTAGGCGAAAAATAAAATAAATGTTTGATTTTAAAAAGTCGTTTAATACAGAATTATGACAAAAATCGATATTTTTAAAATTTCGACCAAAATTAGACATTTTAAATTTTGAAAAAAAAACGGTCATACTAATAAAAATTAAAAATTAATAATGGGTGTTGCCGCCTCTGGCCCTTATGACTTCTTGGAGCCGGTTTGATAGTCCATCCATCACATCTATGTGCTCTATTGGGTTGAGATCCGGACTGCGTGATGACCATGGCAAAACTTGAATCCCGGTCTCATTAAGGTACTCAGTAACCAATCTTGCGGTATGGCATCGTGCATTGTCATGCATTAATCTAAAATTGTCACCAATAAATGGTGCGAACGGTATGACATCTTCTTGGAGAACTCCTTCCACGTATCTTTGAGCATTTATACTGCCTCTGTCGAACACTACAAGATCGGTACGGGCCTCGTAAGAGATACCTCCCCAAACCATTATGGACCCTCCCTGGTAACCCACTGTTTCCGTTATATTCTGGGGCGCGAGCAGGACGAAACGCCCTTAGATTTCTTTCTGCAAATCTTCTTCTAATCGTACGTTCACTCACACTGACGTTTTGTACTTCAAAAAAACGCGTACGAGCTTCAGTAGCGGTAGAAAAGCGATTTCTCAACACGTTGCCGACAACGAAGCGGTCATCTCGAGCCGAAGTGCATCGCTGTCGACCTTGACCTGGCCTGCGAGTGTATGAACCTGTCTTCCGGAACCGTCTGATGGCATCCCGTATGGTTGTTCGTGGTACACCGAGTGTACGAGCGATGCGACGTTGGCTGTACCCAGCGTCAGCTAAGGCAACTGCCCTGGCTACACCAGTTGCATCAAGTGGCATTTTTTGCAGTCACAAACAATAAGCTAACACTAGAAACTCGAATTAAACAATAATCGCACACTATGGCAGAAAAGAACAGGAAATGATAACACAGTAACAGATTTGCAACAATGTCAAAGAACGACTAAGTTCCAAAAAACCCGTCATTGACACAAATTTAAGAAACGAAATAATTGTTAAAGTGTTTAATTTATTGCAAGACTACCCACTTAACAAAAAACAAAACACTCGATAAGCCATAGTTAACAAAAACAATCAGGGAGACGAATGATATAGGTGGGCGGTTAATTGTGCCTGTGAGTGTATATGTGACGACAATAATTATAATAGGTTTAAAATATTATTTGTTAGTTTTTACAGTAAGTATATTTTTTGTGACAGGGGGCTTTTTAATTTTTTAATTTTACTTTTATTTTGTCCTTTTTAAAGTGATGAACTTCAAACGGCTGATCAGGTCATGGTTACCTTACCATATACTTTCAACATCATTGAAGTAACACGGTACCAAATTTCGAATCGATAGGACATATGGAAGGTAGTCAGATCCCCTCATCAACTATTAAAGAGCTGATGCTCTTCGAACAGCTGATCAGGTCATGTTTACCTTACCAAATACTTTATATATCATTGAAGTAACGCGGTACCAAATTTCGAATCGATAGGACATAAGGAAGTTAATCAAATCCCCTTATCAACTAAAAAAAAAGAGCTGATGATATTCAAACGGCTGAACAGATTTTCATGAAAAGAAGAGTCGGGATAAAATTATCTATGACACAAAAAAAAACTTAACGAAAATCGGTTCATCCGTTTGGGAGCTAAGATACCACAGATAGATAACTTTGTCGAACTTCCAAAAGATGGAATAGTCTACCAGCACACGTATTCCCTCCTACCTATGACATAGGGTCCTTCAAACGAGGCGTGAAGAAGCACTTTGTGGGCCGGCAGAGTGGGGTAATTTGCCGGGCTTAGCATAAAAAAAAATAAAAAAACAGACAGACACGTTAAGCTTATAACACCCCTCTCTGCGTCGTGGGTTAAAAATATTTACAAGTAATGTTTCATTCAAACACTTACGCGTGATATTCTTCAGGATTTCGAGTGTTTGTTACTACGTAATGCCGGGCTCGAGGGCGCTGATATTATATCATAAACATTATCACTTGCTGTTGCCGCCTCCGGAGATGTGCCCTGTAAACACAAACATTTATATAAAGAAGGGAAAACTGTGGTTTTAACGAAAAATAATGTGTTATTTTAACTGATATAGATCAGTTGAATCAAACGCTTTCCTTTAGTTGAAGTAACACATTATTTTTGTTTGATTCAACCGATATATATCAGTTGAATCAAAAGCTTTGCTTTAGTTAAAATAACAATAGATTAGTTAATCAAATCCCCTCATCAACTAAAAAAAAGAGCTGATGATATTCAAACGGCTGAACAGATTTTCATGAAACATGGCTAAGAACACTCGGGATAAAATTATCTATGACACAAAAAAAAACTAAACGAAAATCGGTTCATCCGTTTGGGAGCTAAGATACCACAGATAGATAAACAGACAGACACGTTAAGCTTATAACACCCCTCTCTTTGCGTCGTGGGTTAAAAATATTTACAAGTAATGTTTCATTCAAACACTTACGCGTGATATTCTTCAGGATTTCGAGTGTTTGTTACTACGTAATGCCGGGCTCGATGGCGCTGATATTATATCATAAACATTATCACTTGCTGTTGCCGCCTCCGGAGATGTGCCCTGTAAACACAAACATTTAAATAAAGAAGGGAAAACTGTGGTTTTAACGTTAAATAATGTGTTATTTTAACTGATGTATATCAGTTGAATCAATCGCTTTCCTTTAGTTAAAGTAACACATTATTTTTGTTTGATTCAACCGATATATATCAGTTGAATCAAAAGCTTTGCTTTAGTTAAAATAACAATAGATTAGTTAATCAAATCCCTCATCAACTAAAAAAAAGAGCTGATGATATTCAAACGGCTGAACAGATTTTCATGAAACATGGCTAAGAACACTCGGGATAAAATTATCCATAACACAAAAAAAACTAAACGAAAATCGGTACATCCGTTTGGGAGCTAAGATACCACAGATAGATAAACAGACAGACACGTTAAGCTTATAACACCCCTCTCTTTGCGTCGTGGGTTGAAAATATTTACAAGTAATGTTACATTCAAACACTTACGCGTGATATTCTTCAGGATTTCGAGTGTTTGTTACTACGTAATGCCGGGCTCGACGGCGCTGATATTATATCATAAACATTATCACTTGCTGTTGCCACCTCCGGAGATGTGCCCTGTAAACACAAACATTTAAATAAAGAAGGGAAAACTGGTTTAAACGAAAAATAATGTGTTATTTTAACTGATATATATCAGTCGAATCAAACGCTTTCCTTTAGTTAAAGTAACACATTATTTTTGTTTGATTCAACCGATATAAATCAGTTGAACCAAAAGCTTTGCTTTAGTTAAAATAACACATTATTTTTCGTTAAAACCACAGTTTTCCTTTCCTTTCCTTTAGTTAACATAACACATTATTTTTCGTTGAAACTTTTCCTTTCTTAAAATACAAAGCTTTGTATTGAACGTGGCGACACGCGGTACTGAAGACCGATTTACACACCCATAAGTAAGTAAGTAAGTAAGTTGAACTTACTACTTCCTTGCTTACTTAATGCGATAGGTACTCGTAGACAGACTTACTTGCCGCCCGGAGTCCACACGTAGTTTTTACTTACTTAAGGATGTGTAAAATGGCTATGAGCTAATGTAACCACGTTTATGAAAAAGGTATGTAACCGATTGCGTCGCGACACGCAGCGTGGCGCTAAGCTTTAGTAATCAGAAAACGAAAACAATAAACATGTAGGTACCTTCAAAACGTTTGACTGTTTCCGCCGTAATACCCCATTCGGCTAAATATACGAAACATAAAAATAAGTATTTAATTAAGGTACCCAGGCCAGTCGCGTTTTACGGCGAAAATACAATAAGCACGATAAAACTTATGTGCTAGTTGGGTAGATACACGTTTTTATATCAAAACACATTTATATGTCCGCATACTTACCTAAATCCATTACACGCTGAACTGTCCACCTCACCTCCTTAAATACGTACTGCAAACTATATAAGTTAATCGTATGCTGCAAACCATGCGTGCTCTTTATTCGAATTTTCTCGTTCAACTAAGCTGTCGGCATCACAGCGCGACGGCGGCGCGCGCGCGTGCGGGATACGGCAACGTCGCTTCGTCTATCGATAATTTTTGTACAGGACTTTACATGTTTATATTTTTATTTTAACCCTAGCTCGTGAGTTAAACTATGTGAATTAGTTGATTTAGTTATAAATCTTGCTGTTGTTTTTAACTGTTTATATTGTTATCCCAACTGTTTATGTAACGGTTAAAACAAACATTTGAAAGGGCCAGCTTATACATAATTTTATCCAGTGCGTTGCAAGTATTGACACGATGAATGTTTCTTTGTAGACTAACGACACGGCCTTTTTGTATACGGTTTAATCTACAAGGCTGAGCTAGATGAAATACCTACGAGCTTGGTTAGGCAGAATATCCAGTTGAACATCTGACGAAAATTCTCCTGGCGCTCACTTATTTTTAAGCTAGATTTAGTTATTAGTCGATAATAAATACCGTAAACGTGATCAAAGTGCCCGTTATTTTAACGGGATCCCTCTTTTTCGCCTAATTTTTTTGTCCTAATTTAATTTGGCATAACGAGTTAGGCATATTTTTATTTGTCATAATAATATTTTGACCTAATTGTTTTTGACATACTATATCATTAAGCATAAATATGGTTTAGGCTAATGTTTTTCGCCCTAATTTTGATTTCCATAAAGTTCCAAGGCAAATTGTTTATTCGTCTAATAGTTATTAGGCATAAAGATAGTCTGGTAGATAACATAAAACAGAAGGTGAGGTTACAGTTTCAAAATCGGCTATAATTTGAATTGGTTTTTTAACAGGTTTTGTCTTTGCAATATTTTATATTTTAGTGATAGATAATTGAATCTGAAAAACCAAAAGTAGGTATTAGGTATATCTAATATAAATTGGTTACTGTAGTGTAATAGCAGGTTAGGGTGCGGCGTGGGTGTGGCCCTTGGGCGACCCTTATGCCGCCAACATGTTTATTTTATATACAAAAAGTATTTTATCAAATGCAAAGACAAAGTTTCCAAACCTTACTTTTTCCCTATAGTATAATTATTATGCCCAACAAAATTATGCTTAAATATAATTATGCGTTAGCAAGTATTAGGCTTTAGAATAGTATGTTTAACAATTATTGTGCTAATACAAGTTATCCTTAAAAAAATGTGTCTTAAAAGTTATGCCTAATTAATATTGTGCGTAACTATTATAAGAATAAATAAAACCTATTTTAACACCCAGGACAATCCATAACAATATCACGATCATGATAAATTTTCGGGCAAAAATTCGTGTCGCATTGACGCGATAAAAACTTCGTGTTTTTTCTACGGCAAACTATTCTACCTATATAATTATATAAAATTTTCGGGCGAACTACATTGGATCAAATGAAAACAATGGGCCTGCCCTCCCCCCGGTTGCGGTTCACTTAGTTCGGCTGCCGCAGCGCTGAGAATTAACTCTGTCTCTTTTATATTCATAGAATTGGAAAGAGAAAGCAGATCACCGCCATGCGCGCTGCGTCTGTGTCGCTTAGAGAATCGCATAGCCGAAGTTCTCGTGAATAGACGCCCTTGCTTCTTGAGCGCGCGCAGATAGTAATTTGCAACGTTGCCGGGAGATCAGCACAAATTATTTAAATTGTTATTTCAACTATTTGTGAAAGGGTTAAAACAAACATTTGAGAAGTTTGTGTCCTGTTAAAGCACTAATTATAGCGTAAACATCGAAATCATTAAGTACAGCTGTTTTCGACAATCCATTAAAAAATCAAAGCTCGTTTAACAGTAGGGACCTACTTACACTGTTAAGGTAGGTAAGTATGGCGTTTAATTCCACTTTTCATCTTGTTATCTTCCAAAACAAGATCATAGGGCCGGACATACAAAAGCATTTTGCCCTAACTATAAATAGGTATCGAACCCGCTCACAAATTTTCACGAGAATCGGTTGAGAGAGTGACCTATACTATAGACGGAAAAGCTGAACAGCCAGACATACGAAAGCAAATACAAATATAGATATAGTTTCGCTATGTCGGTTTGTCTGTATTGTAGGTAGGTATGTGACACAGTAATTTTATCTCAGATTACTCGTATTTAGCATTTAGGTAGCGTTTAATTTAACAACATACATTTGAAAGCGTTAGCTCAACCATTCAAACTTGTTGATTTAGTTTTTTGTCTTGGTGTTGTTTTTACCTGTTTATATTGCTATCCCAACTGTTTGTGTAACGGTTAAAACAAACACTAGCAAGGGTTGTGTGAATCGTTTTTTTTGTTTAGGACGTAATTTGTTTATATTATTATTTTAACCCTAGCTCGTGAGTTAGTTTATCCATTCAAACATGTTGATTTGGCCTCATGTGTTGCTGTTGTTTTTACCTGTTTTATTGCTATCCCAACTGTTTGTGTGACGGTTCTAACATACATTCGAAAGCGTTAGCTCAACTATTCAAACTTGTTGATTTAGTTTTTTGTCTTGGTGTTGTTTTTACCTGTTTATATTGCTATCCCAACTGTTTGTGTAACGGTTAAAACAAACATTTGAAAGGGTTGTGTGAATCGTTTTTTTGTGTGTAGGACTTAACTTGTTCATATTATTATTTTAACCCCAGCTTGTGAGTTAGTTTATCCATTCAAACATGTTGATTTGGCCTCATGTGTTGCTGTTGTTTTTACCTGTTTTATTGCTATCCCAACTGTTCGTGTGACGGTTATAACATACGTTCGTAAGCGTTAGCTCAACCATTCAAACTTGTTGATTTAGTTTTTTGGCTTGGTGTTGTTTTTACCTGTTTATGTTGCTATCCCAATTGTTTGTGTGATGGTTAATACTAACATTTGAAAGAGAATTTTAACCCTTGCTCTTGAGTTAATTTTATCTTTCGCACATATTGATTAAGCTTTATGTGTCGCTGTTGCTTTTACCTGTTGATTACTGTTATCTCAACTGTTTGTGTGACGGTTAAAACAAACATTTCAAAGAGTCGTGTCAATCGATAATTTTTGTACAGGACTTAACCTGTTTATATATTTATTTTAACCCTAGCTCATGAGTTAGTTTAACTATCCGAATTTGTTGAATTAGTTATAAATCTTGCTGTTGTTTTTAACTGTTTATATTGTTATCCCAACTGTTTATGTGACGGTTAAATCAAACACTCTGAAGGGCTAATTTAAACATTCAAACAGGTTACTTTAGCTTTTTTTATTGGTGTTGTTTTTACCGGTGTACATTGCTATCCCAACGGTTTGTGTGACAGTTGAAACAAGCACTTGAAAGGGTTGTGCCAATCAGCTTGGTTCCAACATCAAAATTTACATTAAATCAACTATAGGGAATGGGCATAATTAACAAATTTATTTTGTTGTTTCTGGTAATCGACAAATGGTTGAATATCTTTTGTGGTTTTAACGTATTTATTTTGTAAATTTAACTTTAAAAATGGTTATTTCAACAACTTGAACAGTAAAATCAACAATTACCTATTGAATTATGCATGAATTGTGACGCCAACGTGTACAAATAGGTAAAAACAACTGTTTTCATACCAACAAAAACTTTTCTGTGAAAACAACAATTTGTTCATGTTGCTTTAACCCATCACTTTGTTAATTCAACTAATGTGTCGCCAACCCGTGCAAAATCAACCTTTTTGTTCTTTCAGTGTAATGTCTAACACTTCAGTGGCCAAGTGGCAAAGCGTTTTACTTATCATATTAAAAGTATTTATACAATACATATATTTTTTAATAGATAATTATAAAAATGTATAGGTAAGTACTTATATAAAATGTGAATAGTTTTTGTAAAAAAAGTTTCTGTAGCAGTAACTTAACCTTTAGTAGGGCAAAAGACTGTCGGCGGTAGAGTAATAATTAAATTTCTATTGTGTCTGGTTTCAGTGCATCAATATGCACTTTACAAGTTTAAATATTATTTATATTTTAGCCTATATTGTTTATGTACTCTTTGCTTCCAATTACTACCAAACTGCCTTTAGACACTACCACGAACTGAAACATGTAGCTAATAAGCAATGTTATCAGCGCAATAACGCGCGACATTAAAAGCGGTTCAACAGAGCGCAACGTGCAACGTCGTGCAACATTTTTGGACAAGCTGGATTAGCTGATTGTCTAACTTCAACACCTATCGCAATACCTTTCGAGTACATTGCTTTGGTAGTTTGCTTATTTAAAACTAATTTCAACATAATCAAACTAGCGAAGGTATCTACTTCTACATGAAAGGTATTGCGAACTTATACAATAAGCCCTCTGGTCATAAAGTGGCAGATTTCTTGTGCCATGCGTTATTAATGCATAATATACACAATTTGATAAAACGGCTATAAACATGTTTTAAAATTATTTATAATTATTATTTCTTTATTTTTTCCATGCAAATAATGGAGTGTCACGCATTACTCGTAATTTGTTGCGTATATGTTTTTTAACACTTTTTGTCACTTACAACGCCTCGTAATCCATCTCAATTTAATTTCAGCTGCAGCGAACGCAACCCAGGCCTTCTGACTAGTCGCGTTTGCGCTGAAGATAAGCTTACCCACCAATTACCCTAGTATTGGGCATCGAGGCGACGACGTCCCAACCTCGTCATATTGCCAACGATAGTGTTCGGGTACTGGAATACGCGCATCGCTTTCTACAGCTTCGTGGTCAATCCTTATCTCATGTAGACTTACGATGTGCAGTGAATATTATTATGTGTTGTTTAGTTTTAATGTGATTGTCAAGAATAATTTATTGGTCAAGTCTGCGTCCAAATTTTTACTGTACGTTTCAACTGTTTCTAAGTTTGTAAATAACATTACACAATTTTAATTGAGAAATAAAACAAAAATGTCCGTTTTACACAAGAATGTAGGTTTGAGTACCTATGAAAACTTGTGTGACAGAAGCCACATGTTGACAAGATATTAACAGAATATTTTTGACTTGGATTAAACACAATCCAGAAGTCCAGTTCAAAAGAAGACAAGATATATTATATTACAAAAATTAATTTTAAAATTATTTTCTTAGAAATATATTACTTTTTGTAATGATGATTAATTCTATGAATCATCATTACACTGAATAGTAACAGTTCAAGTTTGGATGCTGATGATTCATGTTAGTTTTAATAACTAGGCTGTTTGTGTAGAAGTTAGGTTACGAATTACGAATAATTATCACATTAATCGGATGCATATTTACCTAAAACTGGCATACTCTATTCATTATAAAAAACATAAGTATCAATACGTTATTATAAACGTGTTAAGAGCGTAAGAAATAACAGCAGCCGATTAATAGCGTTATGTTATTTGGATATAACGTTGTTTTTACAACGTCGCATACGGTCATTAACGTTACGCTGCTAATTTTAATAGTCGAAAAGTTTTATTTTCCATAAAAAATGTGTTAGGTCTTATTAATATTTCTTTTCAGTCAGCCTTTTATTCTGTTTTTTACTTCTTGCTTATTTTGGCTCCTTTCTTTTTATATCTCTTACTTTGTCTGCAATCTAAATTATGTATATCTAACCTTAACATGTTTGTAGACATAATTCTTACACTTACGCTGTCGGCAATGTAATGGTTTAGTGACTTGTCTATATAATTAAAACAATTAATGAAAATTCAAAAATGCTAACAGCATAGGTACACTAAAGGTAAATATGCATCGGAACCAGACTGGTTTATTTTGAGCTAATACTGATGTACAATTGAGAAAGTTCCTGGACGACCACTTAAGGCGCTCTTTTCCCGTATTTAACAATTTTGATTGATTGTACCGCCACAAATATAAAATATACAGTTCTAAAATTCATGGTATATAATATAGTTGAACATATTATCTAATGACTCTTGAAGACAGAAACATGATTGGTAATACTTCACTCGATAGAAAAAAAATTCAAAGATAGCTCTGTCAACATTTTAAAAGAGCTGTAAGTCAGATAATACATTAATAAAGGACTTAATTTTTTTTACCAATACAAGAAACTTTTCATTATTTAGTAAATGCAAAAAAACACGTATTTTTTATTTCACTTGTTTTTTCCTATATATGCAAAACATCTATAAAACGCGCCTATTCACGCCGCTTCGCTGATACACCCGTCCCGTACCGTCGCGTCGTACCGTCGAGAGAGCGAGAGAGAAGCGCTCGGAATTCCTTGCACACGATCTAGGCGCATGCTCGAGGTCACCGTTGCTTTACCACTTTGCAGCGAATTTCGTATGAAGCGCACCGCCCGCCCGGGTACGTGTCCGTACCAAATAGACGAAGCGGTGTGCAAGGGATTTTGACCTTTGATTTAGACTGGTAGAGCGACGGAGTCCGACATTGTACGTACGCGCGGTTCGAATGGAGCGCAATGCGCAATAGATTGTCGCCGAAAAGTGGTCGGGATCTTCCTTGACTGTACAGTGAAGCACGAAAATGTTGAGCACTTCGAACTATTGTACAGTGTAAATATTTGTTTAATATATTGTGATGTCCGAGAAGTCTACATTCTATATACTACTATTATTTAAAATGGTAAACTTTAGTATAGTCACAAAAATTGGAAGCATCAATACTTTTCAACTGTGAGATTTTTAAATCCTTACTCAAATTCGTTTTCGTTTTAAAATATTTTAAATTAACCATTTTTCAAAGACAACAATAAAGACTCAATTAGTGGTAGTAGGTAAGTAAATAATTTTGTTAATCTGTTTCGGACTGAACATCAGAATTTGTTGCATTAGCATATTAATGTTGTAAAATGCAACAAATTCTGTAAAATATATTGCTGATACGAAGTAAAGCGCACATTTTTTGTAAGTCTACAGTTTCTAATGATCTCACTAAATATTTATTGAGATTTATTTAATGAATGTTAACATAATTTTGCCACCATTTATCCACTTTTCGATTAATATAGGTATTTAACTTTTATTGAGATGTAAGTTTTAGTGACAGTAGTAAGTTAAGACGCACTATGTGTTGTTTGTTTTGCTCAAAAACTCTATCTTTGTAGGTACATATTGTAACTGTATTATTATAGCATAGGATTGTTGTAAGAAAACTTTTAAGAGATTTGACGTACTTACACGTACCTTCGTAACAAATTAATAAACTGAAATACCAAATCGACCTAAAAGTTGATTTCTTTCTATTAAAGTTATGTGCTAACAATGTTAGAACCTTCGGTGACGTAACTTTTGTTAAGTATTAGTTTTATGAGAATGCGACATTCGTGACCCTCAGACTGAGAACGTCAACTTCCTAAAACGACAACTTCCTAAAATGAAAACAATTTAGAATGACAACATCCAAAAACGTCAACATTGTCATTATTACAAACACTATGAAAAACAAAGTAAGTAATTCAAAGTTATAACACAAACATCCTGTCAAATATTACATGCTACTACGGAAAACTTATGACCATATGCTACGATCTAATACGTATAAATTTAATATTTCACAACTGAAAAACTGGTCAAACTGGTCGAAATTCACACCCCCCCTTATTAGTAAGTTGTCATTTTCGGAATTTGTCATTTTCGGAATTTGAAATTTTCGGAATTTGACATTTTCGGAATTTGTCATTTTCGGAAATTGACTATTTCGGAATAGACGTTTTAGGAAGTTGTCGTTTTCGGAACTTGTTATTTTAGGGAGTTGACGTTCTCAGCCTGAGGGATTCGTCAATGTTACTTCGAGATTTAAAGTCCGTTTCAAGGTACAGGGGTTGTCTTAAATTGTATTTTTCTTGATCATATACCTACATATTCAAATCAGCAAGATTAGTCGCTCACCAAATGAATTGACGTCATCATACATAACGCCTTTTTTTAAAATACCCTCTAGTAAAATGTTTTAATTTTTTAGGTAGTATGTAAGGTAATAAATAAAAAAAATAAAAAATGAAAAAAATAGAAAAGAAGGTTGCACATTCCCCATTGGCAAACTACTTGTTTAAAAACAGTGTGGGTAATCATTACCTGGATTTGGGACTTTTATGAATGTTCAGAACTATATTTTACTTATTTGACATTATTTATTAGTTATTAGGTACCTGTACCTACTCGTACATTCGCATGTGTAATAGTTTTCCTTATTATTCGTCACACTTCGCAGAAAGACACGTCCCACCGATATTTTGGTACTACATATATAGAGCATTATGCATTATGCACAATTTGTTTGTAAGAAGAATATATAATTTATTTTTCATCAGGAATAAGAATAACGTCTTGTTTTTTCTGATAATTATTAATCAGGTGAACTCGGAAATCAACAAAAGATTTTTCCTAAACGTAACAGTTGAGTTATACCAATGGACTTACGAACACCCTGACTACTTGTGCTTCTGTATAATCTTGTTATATGGCATACCATTATCCATCAATTAGATTGGCACAGAGGGTGCCAAATTTTTTAACGTTTAATAGTTAAAAGACAAACAGCGCCTTTTTATTTTTTAAACGTAGTTACATTCGTAAAATATTGTTAAAAATCGCCTTCGATTATTCCACTGTTGCCATCTATTGATAATAGGCGGTAGATACGAATCAGAATTTATCTTTTACGTAAAAAAAATTAGATTTAGTTTTTTTTAAATTAATAAGTTTATTGTCTGTGATTTGTACAGGGATTAACCTATTTTAATATGTAAGGTAAAACTTGAAAAGTTCCAAGATGCCGACGGAACGCAAATTATCATAGAGCTTTGACGGCTTTGCCTAACGGTATAGTCACCTATATTATTTTCACTATATTTGGTAGTGTTTCTACATATTGCCAAAACACAACTATCGGTCAAAAATTATGAATGCGTCCGCAATACGTAAAGTCTATTTCTAGAGTATTATACTACTATTTAACATTGAGTTATTTATTGAAGTACAAAATATTGTAGGCACATCTTTGAATTATGATAAATAATTTATATATTTCGGAGCCAGGGTCCAATACAAAAAAAAGCTAATGACTTAATTATTGTAAATAGTTGTCAGTCGTAGCGAAACAAACATTAAAATGTTGTTTATTCAATCACATTAATTTTAACCAAGATAAAACGACCGTTTATTTAATACTTTATTAACAAAAAAGCTACGAAACAAATGACAACCATAAACACAAAACAACTATTATAGTTCAAATCTAAATGCCGATAGACTAACGGCTTAAGAGGAAACAATACGTCGACGTGGCGTGTGAAATTCTCATACAAAACACAGAAAAACGACGTTTCGTAGTCCCCTGTTTCCTCCTTCAGAACTGGATTAATTTTTATTACTTTTTTAGCATCGGTTAAAGAAAGAGATTTTCTATGTCGGTATGTTTGATTTTTTTGCCTTAAGTAATTTTTTAATAACCAGGAGCCTTCAAAATTTAACAAAATCACTTCGTTTTAAGGCGTCTTCAGAAACATCAAGTGACTGGTTTAAAAAAAAAATCAAGCATACAGACATAGAAAATCTCTTTCTTTAACCGACAATGAAAAAGTAATAAAAAATGGTCAAGTTCTGAAGGAGGAAACAGGGTACTACAAAACGTCGTTTTTCTGTGTTTTTTATGAGAATTTTACTACATGCCACTCTTCCGAAGCACGGAGGCCTCTAAAAATCAAATTCGGCTAACTGCCCACTGAGAATGTTTTTATTGAAAGTCATCATAAAATAGCACAACATTCGCGTTTAATTAAAACGATTTGCACAAAATTAGAATTGTACGAACAGTTTCGTCGTTTGGTAAAACGATTTTTGAATTTTAAACGTGCGTTTCGGACAATACATGCCAGTACAGAAAATATAGTAAAATTTAACCTATAATAATGTACCTACTTACCTACACAAATTGTACCTATTTTGTAATATTCTATAATATGACCAACGTTAGATACTTGTTAATATTGAATACTTATCTATGACAACAATGAAAATTTTTAATATTATATTATAATTTATTCATTGTATACAAGTAAGTACTGAAGTTATTTTTCTACATTTATAAAATAGAAAATCATACACATAAGTGATTTAATCTACAATTACCGATATGTAAAAGTACAGAAAAGTTATGTTTGGTTTTTGTAACAAATCAAACGATAAAATGCAATAAAGTTTACTAAGCAATAATTAGGCAAATAACCCTGCGAGATTCTGTTGCTCATTAGTAAGTATAAACTTGCACTTATGAAAGTATACTTTTAATTTGTCCTACTTAACTGTCATGATATTCGGAAATGGGTAATTTTTTAAGTAAGGTACTTACCGTTATTTATAATACTGTCATGTAAGTACAAAATTTGTGTTTTATATTATTATTATAATAATACTGGTTAAAGATGACTTTTACACAAATTAATAAGACAACAAAGTTGTAAATTATATCTAACTTCATATTTTGGAGTTATAACGTCCATATATAAATAATATAAGTTAGATATAAGAATAATTACTTTTTAGTTTCTGACTATTGTGTCGAAGTGCTTTTTATAATTTTCTGCTTTCGTTACGTATGTAGCAATTTTGTGCACTTGAATTTTATTGTAATATATTATAAATATCTATGTAAATACCATAAATATTTTAATGTACCTAGGTTTTAAGCGCTTTTAACGGCGGACATACTAATTATAAATACAAATACCTAGGCAAGGCATAAAAGCCTTAGTCATGAAAACTGAAATTGTAATGAAACTGCTCGCTTACTGCATATTAAGCGTAGCATAGCCAGGACGTAACAATAAATTATATCCATCGAATGGATTGAAATTAACTTTCGAAGCGGTAGTTTTATCAAATTCGACAGTACGCTACTATTATGCATTCCACGAGGTGACTTTCCATTAAGCAAGTTGGAAAATTCTGTGTTTTCACTCAAAACGTTACTTACTTATTGGAGATGTCGTTTTATATGCATCAATTTAACGTGGAATACTCTTCCGCGCGGCTAAGAGGTTAATGAAGTACCTTCGCATGAGCTTTTTAGCTTTTCTGGGGATGTATGGTGGTGAATCATTCTGCATTAATGAAAGGTTGCTGTTAACGTTGGAGCTTTGTAATAAAGACGATTTAGTATTTCCGTAAAACGGTGGATACTAAACAAAGAGCAGATATCAAAGAGCCAATGCCGACTTTAATTTCTAATGCTGTTTGAGTACAGGATAGTCAGCTCTGATATTGGTAATGTGGTAATACAGAGCTATTGCCATAAACATCGGCATTTAGTTTAGTAAGTTACATTGCTGTTACATGTTGTAATGTGCGTCGATAGTAGTTGAAATATTTGTGTCTGCTAACGTGCTATTCGCTTAAACACTTATTCTATGCGAATTTTCTTGGTGTTAGAGTTAAAATGAAAATATTACAATTAATAATTAATGAATTGCGTACATATTGGGCTCGATATCCGTCCGCTGGCTGACTGGCAAAAGTGCCAGTAGGAAATAAAAAAGCCAATTCCTCAATGGTTTAAGAGACAATGGGTGAAGCGCGCTTTGATCTTTGGGGTATCGTCACTTAGTCACGGTCCATTCCGGTAGGTTTCACGCTTTGGAATAAAAAAAACTTTCGTGAATAACTACTGATGACACGAAATATTCATTATTAATAATTGAAATATGTAATATAAGTAATAGTTTTTTTTTAAAGATACTATAAATATAATGTGCTAAAGCATTAACAAAGACATTCAACTTAGGTTTTGCCAAAACTTGTATTTTGAACAAAGATATTTTTGAGATTCAAGATTTTCACCCAATTTTCACAATATGTGGTCCAAAGTCATAGCAAATATGATATAGACAAATAGAAATGGAAATTAAACTCTGATTATATACTGAGATGATACAAATTCATCATACCTACTCTGCTAATTTACATTCTATTAAAATATTTAACATGTTGTTACTAACCCATAGAGTTAAGAAATAGGGTCTAATTTTATCAGTTGCTTGGTTAAATAACTTGTCACAACAATTTTGTATTGCGATTTATAAGTTTTTTGTATTTAAACCATGATAATAGATTAACCATTGATGTTAAATGTTGTAGATTATATAATAAAAGTGTCAAATAACTTTCACACAAGTACGATTTTGAAATTGTATTATAATATATTATTAAATTAAACTTTTGTACTTTGATTACAATATAAAGAAAGATTGGAAAGCTAATAAGAATGGTCAATTCATAAACATTTTGGAATAGTTCTTGATTCTCATATCAAAATTAGAAAAATAATTGTTAAAACAAAAGGGCGATGTTAAAAAAATACGTATGGTGCGTTGTCCAAAATGGGTGCTGGTATTAATTCGTTTCTATTTGATTCGAATAAGGGTAGGTTTGATAATGTTCTACATTATTAGCAAAGTAGTTGATTGAAAATTCTAAAAGGGTTTTAAAGTCTTTGTGCATCGCATTCTATTGCGAGTAAGCTTTAATAAGTGATAAATAAAATGTGGCAAACTGTGATCGCTTTCGTTACCGACGTCAACGGGGCGTTAGTGATTGAAATCGTCTTTTGACGATACAGGGTGTCGCAGTAAGAAGGAATTAGGAGCTTACATCAGATGAAATCTGATCTAATTGTGTTTGGCTGTTTATAAATTAAATTCGAACAAAAATCTTGTGTGAAAGTGTCAATGTTAGTAGTAAGAATTACAGGGAATACTCTTTAACGAGGTCACTATTCGAATCAATCGACTAGTTGGATACCTTTTTACATATTTAGGATTTAAGGCCAACAACTAAATTGTTACTTGCCTTGTATTTGAAACTTAAGAATTGTATTTTTTATATTATTTATAATTATGATCAGCCCCCTTACTCTCGAAGCCGATCACTATTGGATCGGATTGGTATTGTGAATTTTCGTATTTTTAAGTTACGACACCAGCGCTAATTTGGATTCATATTGGGTGAACTAAATGGCATTGAGTTTTGTATTTTTTTCACTCAATATCCACGCAATATGAATCCATGTTAGCTCTGGGGTCGTAACTTAGGAGTACAAAAATTTACAATACCAATCCGATCCAATAGCGATCGGTTTCAAGAGTAACGGCCGAAATTAATAACCGATCCTGAGATAGAGATATGCCTATTTTGGATTAGTTACTAGGCAACTGTTGTTATTTCCCGTCATATAACAGAAATATCTAGGCAACAAATCTAAAGTAAAGTAGCTGTATCTCGGGATCGGTTATTAATTTCGTCCGTAAGGGGGCAGGTCTGTGTTACCAATTATAATGAACAGTGTTAAATAATTTGTTGTACCTATACAGCGTGTTAGTTAACACGAGGGACATATTTAATTCTATGGTAGTTTATGCCTGGGTAATAAATAAATAAAAAAATACTAATCGAAGCATAATTATAAAATGATTCAGAAAATCGATCTTAAAATTTCATAAAATTTTCCGTAATGTTTGGGCAACCTAGTGCTTTCGACTCAACGTCCTCCCTTAATATGTCCCTTGGTTTAATTAACGCGCTGTATAGTGTGTCTCAAAAATCAATTTCAAGCTGAAAACTTAAAGCAATCATCGAATAATTGCAGTTTTTTTTTTAAATTTTAAATTATGTTTTGAGTAAGGGTCCAGTAATAGTGTGTCCCAAAAATCAATTTCAAGCTGAAAACTTGTTGAAATAATCATCGAATAACTGCAGTCGTTTTTTTAAAATTTTAGTTTATGTTTTGAATAAGGGTTCTGTAATATAAATAATGATTTAGCTAATTTGAAAAACGTGTCAGGGTGGCAAAGTTACAAACCTTACATACATACATAACGCCTTTTTCCTGGGTTGTTATGCATTCGCCACTAAGTTAGTTTGCCACAGAAAAAAATATGTGTAAATTCGCCACAGTTCTATTTTTATCAAGTAAATTCGCCACACTCTTATTTTCGACACAGATAGCCGAAAAAATTAACAATAAGTGAAGTAAAAACATCAATAGTTCTTGAATAAAATAACTACCTTTCATTTCGAGCGCTCAAAACGAACTTTCCTTGCTACCGGTACTTAATGCAAAAATGATGTACTATGGAGACTTGTGGCGAATTTACAATAACTCTTACCTACCTGTGGCGAATTTACTTTCAATGTAAGTATAGGTTTACAAAAACGTGGCTAACTAACTTTGTGGCGAATGTACAACAACCCTTTTTCCTGGAGGGGTACGCAGAGACCACATTCTTCCACTTGCTGCGATCCTTACAGACTTCTTTCGCTTCATCCACATTAATTAATCTCTTCATACACGCTCGTCGGTTTAGGGTACATCAAGGTTAAAAACGCCTCCCGCGTTTGGGAACTATAACTGTCCTTTTCTTCATATTGATATACTTACATTACTTATTTAGAAGCTAAAACTATATTACATTATTATATAAGGTGACTGCTAGAAACAGCAAGAAACTTCAAGGGCTAGTCTGGTCAAGTGTTTTAAACATGACAAAAATGGAATTCGTGTTAGGTACTTATCGCCCAGCTGACGCGGACGGATCAACAGCCGGCCGGCCGTTGCCCGCGCGTTGTAAATAATCGTTATTTTGAATTGTTTTCATTTTATTTTTCTTACGTTATTGCTTTAAAAGAAATTAGATACTCAGACTATCCAATTAAAATTCACAAAATGAATTATTTAATTAAAAATTTAAAAAAAACACGAATTCCTTTTTTGTCATCCTTGTCATGTTTAAAACACTTGACCTGGCCACTTGAAGTTTCTTGCGGTTTCTAGCAGTCACCTTAAAAAACTCATGGCAAGTCTACTCATATTGGCACTTCAGATCGATCTCTCTAACTTTACAACTCAGAACTATAACAGCTATTATTGTTCTGAGCTTTCAACCCGTTTGACATTCTAATGTCTTACTCGAATCATATTTAGAGTGTTATTTTTAAATTATTACAACGTAGAACCTGTCAGTACTCTAACATAGCATAGATTACAGTACATACCATAGGTAGGCGATAATCTATCTAAATATTTTTCTGATTGGTCGAGAACTGTGACAAACAGTCCTGTCATTGTTTCCGGCTTGGCGTTGATTTTACTGACAACCTGTATTGCCTGTATGTGTATTATGTGTTATAAGGTATTCCAAAGTTAACGTAAGCCTAGATACTAAGAAGCATTTTTTGATGTGTCTTGCTGTTGTGACTATGTATAATTAAGGCCGACATTTAACCCTAAAATACCGAAAGTAATTATTTGCACGAAATTTTATTATTGTTACCAAATTATTAAATTATTTAAGAAAAACTAACTTGTTAATGTGTTTTAGCTCTTTTTTTAATGAGAACAAATTCCTGCCACAATTAAATTAATTGGGACTTTACTTTCGGTTAGTTAATAAGTATATTGTTTTTTTTTATCAAAGTGACTATAAACTACAGAGAAATTGTTTCTTTATTGTTTAATTAGACACAATTTTCGTTATATTTTAAAAAGGAAGACGGAAAAAAAAAAAATATTTGTAAGGTGTCCTTACACGGAACTCTAGAATTTATCTGACCTTCATTGGATAATAATTAACTCCTTATAAGTGCTCGTGTAGGAATACCTTTAGAATGTGATGATAATAAGCCTAGGAACGTGAACGATATTTTGCCACCTAATTACTTGTATTGTGAACGAGACGACATTTTATAAAAGTATATTGAAGTGAAGTGCCAATGATTCTAGTCATTATTACATAATGATACAGAAGAAAAGCCAAAGTGATTCACAATGTTGGTGCAGCGTTTTGGAACAGATATTATTCGTTTCGTAAAATATCGAGTGTGCTCGTGATTATGTACGGAATAGGTAGTTGAGGAGAATTATTATTTCTGTGACTGATTTAAGAAATCTTCGTAAGAGTTATCCTATAAATACGGCCTAAAATTATTAGTCATGGTATAGGTACCTGCCGTTTTTAATAAAATATATTATAGTGTTTATGCAAAAACTTTGTACATTTTTTAATTATTTATTATTTGTCCTTATTGTAAGTTATATTTTTTTAATTATATTTTGAGGCCATTTTGATATTGTAAGTGTCTAGATGTGCTTGCTGTGGAGTCAATTAAAAGACAAATAAAGTGTGTGTAAGATATGTTAGTTTTCTTTTATCCTTAAATTAAATAAATTTAAATACAAATTCATTTTTATAGAAATAAACTTTTACATTGTAAACAGTATTAAACAAAAACCATCAACAAGAAAAACATTTGTACCTTTCTGTAAAAGGGCAAACCACTAGAGGAAACTAGCAGAAGCTGTGGCATCTGCTTTATGATAACCAATGTATCTTGTAGCCCAAAATTGAGTTTAATACTTCCATCTGCGCCCTTAATAAAATAAAACATACTACCTACTACAATCAAAGAATTAAATAAAAGTAAGTATGTATCTACCATCCGCAGTACGTAGGTATGTCTATTTTTATTTTCTGTGATAACTTGAAATTGTAACGCTGCACCTGCCTGTCGCGTACTTGCATTTCAAGGTGGCGTATGACCTAAGTTTGTCATTTTACAATATATTATTATTACAAAAATAAAAGAAGATAACCATTAAACACCTCTTTGATGGTAGCAGTTTTATTTCCTGTATCGTATTGATTTATTTTAACAAAAGCAAATAAGCAAATGTTAACCTTACAATTATGAGTTTACATATAAATGTTAAGAATTCACTTTAACTTGCTTAGGTACTTGTTACTAACGTTATAAAATTTTTACTAGGGGTAGGTGTTGAGCTTTTAATTCAAATATTTGATGCCTGGGAGGATTCACAGGATGCCCTAGGGGTATTTTGTGATTTAGAGCCACCGCACACATGATACTTTTACCATCGGCGACCGACGATTTTGCGACTAGCATCGCGTTTTGGCGACTCTCTGCATTCGATTGCAGTATCGGAATCGCGGGTTTTAGCCATTCAGTCGCTGCATTCAGCTTTTAAAAAGCGACTAAATCGCCGATCGCCGCTGCTAAAAGTAGCATGTCTGCTTTGGCCCTTATTCAAGGCTTTCGACTGTGTTCTACATGAAACATTGGTCAGGAAGCTTCACCACTATGGAATTAGAGATACTTCTTTGAGTCTTCTAATCTCAT
This sequence comes from Scoparia ambigualis, assembly GCA_963921215.1. Lineage (NCBI taxonomy): Eukaryota > Metazoa > Arthropoda > Insecta > Lepidoptera > Crambidae > Scoparia > Scoparia ambigualis. The sequence continues at coordinate 20,700,764 of OY992522.1, read as the reverse complement.
ACTTGAGTAACAGGATGCAGAAGGTCGACATTAACGGTAAAAGATCTCCGGGATCAGTGGTTACAATGGGAGTTCCGCAGGGTTTAATACTTAGTTCATTCTTGTTTTTGGTTTATATTAATGACTTACCTTAATTTGTAAAAGACAGTCATGATATAGTATTGTTTGCTGATGATGGGTACTTCACTTTTATTCAAAGTGAAACGACGACACTCAAATTATGACGTGAATAATGCGGTCTCAAAGATTGTTCACTGGTTTAGCGTAAATAACTAGCTGTTAAACGAGGGAAAAACCAAATATGTGAGATTTGTATTGCCTAATGTTAAGCAGGTAATAACTAGTGTACAAATTAAAGTTATGAACGTGAATCCTGTGGACACCACAGGCTTTCTAGGCATCACGTTGGATACCAAGCTTCAGTGGGGCCCACATATTTATAGCCAAATTGTCGAATAGACTTAGCTCTGCGGCTTAAGCAGTAATGAAGATACGTCAGTTAACTGACGTTGATACAGCTAGATTAGTTTATTTCAGTTACTTTCATAGTGTAATGTCGTACGGCATTTTACTGTAGGGAAATGCTGCCGACATTCAAACTATCTTTGTGCTGTAGAAGAGGGCTATTCGAGCAATATACAATAATCTAAATCTGGTGACTCTCTCAGAGAGAGATTTAAGGATATAAGTATAATGACAGTTGCATCACAATACATTTATGAAAATCTGATGTACCTACCTATGTTCATAAAAATATTGAAATGTTTTCAAAAACAGTGATATTCACTATTTAAACACTAGAAGTAAGAACAAATTGGCGGTAGGTACCTTATACTAGGGTTCATAAAATAAATAATTCTCTTAAGGTAAAAGAAAAGCTTTATAAAAAAGCTTAGGTACTTATTACTTATACCATAGACAAATAAGATAATATCGTCCTTGCTTATACCTAAAGTGTCAGATTACACAGAAGACAAATCAGCTTGGGTCTAAAATGCTCCAAGTAGGTATGTACTCCAACAGCTATTTCTAATTGTCTATTTAATTATAATTTATGGGCACCATATTCAAATAAACTATGTATTTACATTCAAATTCATATTTTGTATTTATGACCGTTATGACCTGGTAAAGACAATTTTTTTTTTGTAAATGTTGCTTCTGTGCGCTGTGATTTCTTGTGCCCGTTCTTTGCCACAGTTAAAAAACCGGCCAAGTGCGAGTCGGACTCGCCCATAAATGGTTCCGTAGAAGCAAGTAGGTAACATCATATAAAAGTTCTTGTAGTTCGTTGTCATTTTGATCGATGTTTAAATTATAGTATATTTTTAAAATTAAGTATATAATTTATGACGTATTAAAAAAAAAACTACTTACTAGATCTCGTTCAAACCAATTTTCGGTGGAAGTTTGTATGGTAATGTAGGTACCTACATCATATATTTTTTTTATTTTTATCATTCTCTTATTTTAGAAGTTACAGGGGGGGGGGGGGGGGGGCACACATTTTACCACTTTGGAAGTGCCTCTTGCGACGATAGACAGCCCGCGCGGGCGCGGGCTGTCTATATAAGGAGAAGAAGTCTATAATAACACCTATATCAATGAAATAATTTTGTGGAATTTCCCTGTTTGAGCTGGGAACTTGCTTAACTTTCATCAAAAGTGTGGACATTATTATAACAGTGTTTATGGTCATGTTGTAGCGTATACTAAGAAACTGGTTGACAAAATTTCCTGTGAATAAAAAAAAAACATCAGCAAGGTTGAAACTAAAGATTGTCAGTTAAATGTTGCAAGCTAGAATAGACCTTATATTTATATGACGAGCAACGATAATAATGTTAATCTCAAAATATGGTGAACGACATTTTCGGACAGTAGTAACTTTATATTATGTGTTGATATGGAATGTCCGGCCAGTCCGAAGTAGGTATATGAATTATACATTTAATTTCGGTGCTCCAATAAGTAGGTAGCTATTAAATTAAACGGTCCTCATCGGCTTCTCAAAGGTAAGTCGATCTATGTAGAGGAAATAGACATAGCAAGGCCGCCACTTATTAATTGCTAGTCTATAAAACTGAATTCGCTCGAATTCGCCGACCTCGCGATGAATATAACGTTTCGTAAATTTGATTGCAGATAGCTATTAATTGTCATGTGGGTAGGTATGTAATGATAATATTTAGAAGTGTACGGGTAGAACCAATATGTTATTGTACAGTATCATATTGCGATCCGATACATTGAATAGATGAATAATTGCCACAAATAGGGTTTTTTTTATAAAAGAAGGAGGCAAACGAGCTAGCGGGTCACCTGATGGAGAGTAATCACCGCCGCCCATGGACACCCGCAAAACCAGAGGAATCGCAGGCGCGTTGCCGTCCTTTAAGGAAGGAATAGGGTTAAGGAAGGAATAGGAATTGTGAGAGAGGGGGGGGGGGGGGGGGTTGGTCTCCGGAACCCTCACTGGCCGGACGAAACACAACAGCACCAAGTGCCATTATTTCACGCCGGATATTCGTGAGAGGGTGGTATTACGCCGGGCGAGCCGGCCCAATGCTTGCTGAAACGCAGCGTGGCTCTACCACTCAGTCAGTGTCACTCATTCGACCCTACACTTAAGTCTCAAGGGTAAATCTACGGACGCGAGTAACTTTAACCCCCAACAACCCCCAACAGGTAATTCGTAGTTTACATACTTACATACATAGGCACTATCGCGGATTCCGTCGCTTTACCAGTCTAAAGGTCAAAATCCCTTGTACACCGCGTCGTCGTCTATTTGGTACGGGCACGTATCCCGGGCGGGCGGCGCCCTCCATCCCAAAATTTCTGCAAAATGGTAAAGCGACGGTGACCCCGACCGTACACACACACTATCTTTATCCTTGGTTAGTCAGAGACTACAGACTAGGCAATGAGGACCGCAAAATCAGTCCTCTGCCATAGTCCACGTTTCACCAAATAACAACTACACATGTGCTCATCGTGACAGGTAACGGGAGCTCAACGGTGCTCCTCGCTGTAGGATATATTTCGGTATTTTAGTTTTTCTTTATTTTGTGTTGTGTTTTTTCGACCGCCTCTGTGGTCTAGTGGCTAAGCCACTGGTTTCAGACCCAGGGGTCCCGGGTCCGATTCCCAGCGGGGGTTACATTTTTGTGTGCTCGGTTTGGTTGGAGGTAGGGCTGTTAAGTCCGCCTGGCTAGCTACCACCATCTTATCTAAGTCTGTCGCCATAACAACGATGTTTATAGCATTGTTGTGTTCCGGCAGTTTGAGATAAGATAGCCAGTTCCTCAGTGGTTGAGGATTCCGGGTGAAGCGCGCTTCCACCTTCGGCCTTATCGTCACTTAGCATCAGGTGGTCATCGCTTACCCGTTGACGAATTAAAAAAAAAAAAAAATGTTCTCATTTTGCCTTACTGTTTCTATTATATGTACTTTGCTATTTACTATTGGAGTTCGCACCGTTGTACCATCATTACATAATATTATAAAGTCGCCGTTTTCCTCTGTCTGTGGCACCGCACTATTCTCCTAAACCACGCAATGGATGTTTATGCGGTTTTCACTAAAAGATAGAGCTTTTTAACTGAGGATGGTTTTTGTTTATATTTTGTAGATATATTTTTTTAAATGGCAGAAAGATGACGGTCTTTCTATGTTAACGTAGACGAAGGCGCGGGCGGGCGGGCCGCTAGTTTAGAAATAAATAAATAAATACCTAGTACTTACAGTCTTTAGTCCGTTAGTCGACCTTTATGACACTAAAGGAAAGAGATGGGTCAGCAGTATTTTAGCCGCCACCGCCACCACATAGCTCAATTTCGTAGTTAAAGTTTACGAAAACAGGATTTTGTATAGCATTTTGTAATTCACCTCGCTTGTCACCAGGAGGCGCTGTTAGAATGCCATACAAATGTTTGTTTGCGTTAACGTGGTCGAATGGTGAACAAAACTTGCACTAGTTACTTAGAGATTTAATAGTAAACTAGTGGATTGTGTAATACTTATTCCTAGAGACATTTTAAGCGTCCTACTTAATCTCAATGACTAAAAACTCGTCTAAATTCAAACTGCAACAAATGGCAAGTGCATAAAGCTTGCTGATTACACAAACGAAATACCTACTGGACTGGTCGGATCAATTTTATTTTTGGACTTTGCTTTGCTAATATTTTAGCAGTTTTAGAGTTCCGCAATACTCTTACTAAAACCATAGGCAGACAAAAAACAAAAGCTCCCTTTTTATTTACAATCCTTACTCTCTACGGAGATAAGCCTCTTTGACTTTCCGGTGTGTGTTCTAGCACAAATACACATTGTAGTTCAAGCGTCTGTTTAACAGGGTATGTTTGGAGTGATGCCATCGTTGTGCTTTAGCGTTTTATTTCTGTTAAACAACTACAAAACCACGTCGTTTGCGGTTCCGCAAATCTGTAGGCTGTAGAAAAGGATCCCGTCATAGGTGTTTCCTGTGCTCTGTAACTAGGTTCTCCAAGAAGCTTGTAAACAGGGCCTGAAAATTTGGAAATACATAGACAGCCCGGATGCTGCAGACCTACTGTCAATGGTTGAAGTTCGTTTCCCGTCAGATGGCGCACATGGTAGTTTGTCGAATAGCTAATATAAAAAAAACTTGGCGATGCAGGGCACCGCTGCAGAAAAAGGTAGGTATACCTAAAGATATTGATATCTAATTATGTCGTTTCTTACAAAATGTCGTTTGAATTTCTAATCTCTAGGAAGATATAATATCGATGCTGGGTGAGGTAACTTTCAGTAGGTAAGTGATACGGGCCTTGTTATTTAGTAAGTACTTATGCATAGGTAGACATTATTGTTACATCATCGTCATCAGCCTTTATTGTAAGTAGGTATATCACATTGTAAGTGCATATTGTATGTGTTCTAATAAGTAAATACATTTCATTTCATTTCACATGATACGCTTAGATCTCATTCAATCTCTGTTATATGAGTACTATTAAGTACCGTGGTTAAACGCAGTTTCTACGTATCTTCACAATCTTTGTCACAAGACTCACATAAGCCAAGCAAAAGTTTGAGGATGAAATGGCTAGTTTTGTTTTAGATCTATAACTACCTAACACCTAAAACTAGTACTTAAAGCTATAAAATTTAGTAGACAGCTAGGTATCTCACAAAAGCCAAGATTACAATTTTGCAGTAGACATACATAAGTATTCTCATTGCGTACCTAATATGCTGGGTTTAATGTGTTTGGCTGGGTTGAACCCACTTTATAGTGTGGTGATTAATGTACCTATATTTTAGTGTATGTCCACTCACGGACGGCGTGAAACACTGCGCGGGGCGCGGGTTCGAGCCTTGGCGCGCATTACCATATATATGGTCATTTTTAGATGCCGGCCACCGCGTGAATCATCAAGCCCCCCTGCCACTGCGTCCTAGCCGAGCACTACTCCGATGGCGCCACTTCCCTCCAAACCACACCACCGAACAGTTCTTACTATCGATAAATCAATAATTATTGTAATAATATTCACTTTGCATTATAATACAGTCCGCTTAAATCCGAAGTTAGTTTCATTGACCAACCTCCGAAACAGTGTATTATTTAAAAACAGCATTTCTTTAAACAGTGATAAGATAATACATACGGAACCCGGCTACAAACGAGTGACGTTTTAATTGATTCTTCACTGGCATTAAATAAAAAAGTTTTATGGTCATTGACCTTATGCTACGAGGCCGCGTAAGTGTAACACGGCATGGTTGCTACTTTAAGTAGGTACTTACGTACGTACGTACGTACTTAATTAATGGGTAATTAAAGCAAAAACTTCGTATAGTTACTGACTTATAATAGGTGAAAAGGTCCTTCGCCGAACGAATAGATGCTCGGGGTAAAGCAAACCCAATTAATGAGTTATGACTTTTTGGATGAGCATTTTAGATGACCCAGACAGCTGATAGTGATAAGTGATAACTCATTAATAGCATAGCTTGACGACCTCCGTGGTCAAGTGGTTAAATTCGACGACGACCACGACGCCTCTGAGGTCCCAGGTTTAATTCCCAGTCGGATCAATTAAGAAAAAAATTATTCTTAATTAATTTCGGGTGTTTTATGTGTATAATCATCATGTATTTTATTATTTACCTAAGTTTTATCCTTTAAACATTTTAAACAAGTTTTAAAAGAAGCTTAACTTGGACAAGACAAAGCGTAAAAAATTTGAAAAAAAAAGAATGATTAAATTAAGATAAAAGTCTTAGTATTACCTATTCATATTGATAGCACCACTAGCACCACTTGCAAATCGAGTAGGTAGGTATCATTAAAATCCGAGAGAAAGAGTGATCGAGACAGTCCAAGTGGTTTATTGACGTCATATAGGAAAATTTGTAGCAGGGTAATAAGTAGGTATAATAATAATTGTACTGTGGTTGTAGTGCCCTTTATTCATTGGTTTTGTCACAGTGTTGTTCAAGCCCTGTTTGTTCTTTGTACCTTGGAGGCTACGCCAACTAAAATAAGTAGAATTTTTAAACACTGAAAAAAGACGACAACCTCAGGCGGGAATCGAACCACGCACCTTCCGCATTCCGGGCGGCTGCCTTAACCACTTGGCTACCGAGGTCTGGCTTTCAACCGTCGAAATTTGTCAGTGCTTGATGCTTATGTTTTTAGTCAACATTGCTTCATCACATCTTAGAAGTTTTCACCTCTGAGATCCGAAAGAAATAATTTTACAAATATTTGAACATTCGGTTAAGATGAAGCTGCGTTTATAGATTAATGTTTTATATTTTAGCGTTTTATTAACGCTTAAATATACTTAAGTAAAATTTTAAACACTGAAAAAAAAAAAAAAAAATTTACTTAAGTATATTTAAGCGTTAATAAAACGCTAAAATATAAAACATTAATCTATAAACGCAGCTTCATCTTAACCGAATGTTCAAATATTTGTAAAATTATTTCTTTCGGATCTCAGAGGTGAAAACTTCTAAGATGTGATGAAGCAATATTGACTAAAAACATAAGCATCAAGCACTGACAAATTTCGACGGTTGAAAGCCAGACCTCGGTAGCCAAGTGGTTAAGGCAGCCGCCCGGAATGCGGAAGGTGCGTGGTTCGATTCCCGCCTGAGGTTGTCGTCTTTTTTCAGTGTTTAAAATTTTACTTAAGTATATTTAAGCGTTAATAAAACGCTAAAATATAAAACATTAATCTATAAACGCAGCTTAATCTTAAGCGAATGTTCAAATATTTGTAAAATTATTTCTTTCGGATCTCAGAGGTGAAAACTTCTAAGATGTGATGAAGCAATGTTGACTAAAAACATAAGCATCAAGCACTGACAAATTTCGACGGTTGAAAGCCAGACCTCGGTAGCCAAGTGGTTAAGGCAGCCGCCCGGAATGCGGAAGGTGCGTGGTTCGATTCCCGCCTGAGGTTGTCGTCTTTTTTCAGTGTTTAAAATTTTACTTAAGTATATTTAAGCGTTAATAAAACGCTAAAATATAAAACATTAATCTATAAACGCAGCTTCATCTTAACCGAATGTTCAAATATTTGTAAAATTATTTCTTTCGGATCTCAGAGGTGAAAACTTCTAAGATGTGATGAAGCAATGTTGACTAAAAAATAAGCATCAAGCACTGACAAATTTCGACGGTTGAAAGCCAGACCTCGGTAGCCAAGTGGTTAAGGCAGCCGCCCGGAATGCGGAAGGTGCGTGGTTCGATTCCCGCCTGAGGTTGTCGTCTTTTTTCAGTGTTTAAAATTGTACTTAAGTATATTTAAGCGTTAATAAAACGCTAAAATATAAAACATTAATCTAAAATAAGTAGGTAAGTATCTAATTGACATATTTCTTTAGAACATTTAATTTCATTTAAATTTAATTAACAATACTTTCTAATTTTTTTCATAATTAGCCTACTTTATTTCGCTAAAGATGAACAAAAGCTAGTTACGTATACGGTCTCCCCTATAGTTGGCAACCCTACCTCCAACCCTAATTGGGCGAGGGTTAGGGCATCGAAACCCGGTCCACTTTTTAAAAACCCAGGTTTCGGGTTTTCTTGTAGTCAAAACCCGGGTACCCGGGTTTTTCGAGCTTTTTCGGTCTTTTTGAAATTTTTTTTAAATATGAGGAAACTGTATTTTAGTATGGATGTGCGAGAAGGTACCTATATAAAACAAGGGAAGGATTCATATCAATTAAACAGTACTTTCAAAATCACAAAAATATTTTTAATAGGTATTAAAAAGTCTTTTAGACAATGAGTATTTGTTCAAAACATATAGAAAATAGAGAAATATGTAGTATTTATTTATCTAGTAAGTAATTATTTTTGATCACAAACTCACGGAGATCAAATTATTTATATTAATTTAGTCTTTTAGTAATAGTCAGTTCTTATACTGCTAATAATTATAATATGCTGAAGACTATTTTTGATACCTTTAAAAACATATTTTTAAATTATTAAACTCTGTTATGAACATTAACAATAAATTCGTTTTAGTAGCTAACTTACTCTTATGAAGTCAGATTGAAATCAGAAAAAAAAATTTATTTTAAGTCTTTCAGTAATAATCAGTTTTTGTCTTATCTAAAAATCTGCTAAAACTTATTTTAACTTTAATTAAACTTTTTTTTTAACTTTAACAATAAATTCGTCTAGTGGCTCACTAACGCGTAAGAAGGCAGATTTTTTTTATATGAAACGTCATAGTGACTGCGTCCTGCCTGATGGTAAGCAGCCGATGCAGTTCAAAATAACGGAGCGCTCCTCACCGTGGAACATGCACGGTAACAAGCGCACCCATTCATGATGGCGGCCTGCATAAATGCCGTTTCACGCGCCGCTTATAAGACCCGGGACTTGAGCTGGGAAACACATGCGTCTAGCCGAATGGTCTTACAGAGGAACGACTTGCCAATTTTTTTGGTACGAGTGCTGATAGTCTGCACAGTATGATGGTGGTTCCTAAGACCAGCACGTGTAGTCCGGGACAGGAAAGGGGAGGGCGGGATGAGATCAAAAAGTTCTTCAGAACACTCTCCGTAGTAATTTCGGTAGAAGACACTGAGAGAAGCAATGTCTCTACGCAGCTGGAGATTCTCAAAAGAGTCTGTTACCTCAGCATCTCCAATAATGCGTACCGCTCGCCTTTGCAGTCTATCAAGTGCATTTAGCGGGGCCGTTCCATAGATGAGAACAATACTCCATCGCAAGTGAGTCTTGTACAGCAAACAGCGCTGCTCGGGAGTGAAACACAGCCTCACTTTATTGAGAATACCCAACTTACGGGAGGCAGTTAAAATAACACTCTCGATGTAGCATTTTGGATTCAGTTCCCGGCCGATGTCCATGCCAAGAATGCTGAGGTGCACTGAAATGGGTAAAGGAGAGTTCTGAAGAGAGGGAGGAGGACTGACGTAACAAAATGGCGGGCGAGTCACTCGCAGCTCACCGCTCCCGTTGCGTGTCAACAACGTGACGACGCATCTTGCCTCCATCTTTCATTCCGTTTATGTCATTTCTGATCTGAGTCAAACGCACGAATAACGTGCAACTTGCTTTATTAATTTAATCTTTTTCGCACAAATAAACAGCTGTAGTTAATTAGGTCAAGCAGAAATAGTGCTTAGTGCAAAAAAAGTTAAGGGAGATGTAACTTCACTTTGTTTGTATCTTTGATTACATACAAAGGATTGTATGTAGTGAGATAATGCAACGGAGTTAGGTACTTTTTTAACGGTGTTCAGTCAAAGAGATCATTTCGAAAAGGCGTAAATATACTACGATACAAATAATTACCGACAAGAAAACGATTGTAAAAAAGCTCGAAAAACCCGAAAACGAGGTTAAAAAAATGTTAAATTATTTTCAGATTCAAATCGCACCTTAGGCACTTCTCACGGTAATTAGAAGTTCCAGGTTAGCATTACTCCTTCATTAAAGGTTACCAACCTACCTCAATCCATAACCCAAACCCACAGTAGGCCAGCGCGGTTGGTTATGGCCCAAATTCACCATGTTTCTCCATGTAGGAAACCTGTGCTCAGAGACGTTTATGGGTTGATGATGAAAGGTACTTAACAAGACTTTGAAACTCAAACGTGAACTGGTTCAAGTGGTCCGCAGTGGTATTTCGCCGGGAGAAGGTGTCTCATTCATTACGCAGGCGACCTTCATTAATAAAACCTATCACTTATGTTCCGATCCGGTCGACACGATCTTTCGTAGCTTGTTGAAGTTCAACTTCCTCGTCAAAATCTCAAGAATAACGTGAATAATAATTATGTGCCTACTTCTTCGAGCACTGATAAAAACCTACTTACATTTAACTCCTGATCGTTGTTTAAATAGTTTTCATTTAATTTACTTTTTATTGAAATGTCAACCTAAAGATCGAATTTTTCTTTAGTGTGGTACAGTCAGCATCAAAAGTAACTAAACAAAAACAAGGTGGCAAAGTAATAGCCACGTGTAAGAGTCTTTACATACTCATCATTTAACATTTCAGAATTATAGACATTTTTTGTGTTCATAATTATAACTTCTCTGTAATTACCTATAGTGACGGTCATGTATTTTTGACTCAACAGCTATGTCAGACAATGGGCGATTTTCTGACAGTCCAAATTAAAAAGTAAAAATTAGTTCAAAAACACTCGATAGATGTCGTTTTATGAAAGCCGGCCACCTGCCGTACCTACTTATGGGCTGTAATAAATTCTACACTTTTACTTGTCTACCAAAAGAATAAAAAAATAGTAAGTACTTACCTATTTATATTCAGGACATCCCAGAACCTATTTCTATTTTGGAATAGAATAAATATTACGCAGCCATACACGTGCTCTTTATGAACTCGCCTTTTACTAAGTGCCATACTAATCTATGGTAAGCGCCATCTATGAAGTCATTTACAAACCAATTTCTTTTTTTTTTGATCTCGGAAAATCTCCCATTCTGGTCATTTCAACCGTAACAATCATTTGAAAATTTCATATGCTAAGCTACTTTTGATGCTGACTGTACCACCTAGGCAATTTTTACCTTTGCGACTCTATGTGTGTATAATGTTATTTGAGTTTATAGAACTTTAATCTTATTATTTAAACAAAATATAAGTAAGTAATTTATTTGAGTACTTATAGGTAATATTATTTTTATTTTTTTCGTTTTGATTGGTAATTTTTTTGGTTGTATTGCACATCGTAGAAGACATCAAAATAGTTGGGTAGGTGCTATGAATTATTCCGCCAAAGACAAAAGTGTGGTAAAGATACTACCTAGCATAGACAAATTGCACTAGTAAATTAATCTAAGTACATGCATTCTCACTTCTGGTTGAAATCAAGTCATCAATTGATGGGTATTGGCTTAACCACAAGACTGATAAAAGCGGATTGGTGATCTCAAACGTTATTGTAGCGCGTACTGAAGACCTGCTCTAAGCGCATCCGAAACTTCGTTGGCCCGTAACTCGTAGTACATGCTGCGCGCTATTGTCTCGTTTAACATGCACACACTCACACACACACAGCCGTGTCCGACGAATTACGGACAGACGAAATCTCGTATGCGCTTAAGACTAGGGCAAGGGTGTATACAGTTAACGTTGTTGCAGTTTGTACTAGACTAGACTTATAATTAAGAATCAAACGAACTTACCTTGTGAAGTTTGATTCCAATTATGCGAGGGTCTCAACCGAAGACGATTACTTATTACATGCAGCATATATCCTAAAAAGAAATATCTTATTTCCGTTCCCTGCACTGGCAACCCCGCGTCACGAAACGTCATTATTTCAGAGAATTTTGTGTTATCCTCCACAATTCTTTATTTTATTTTTTGGGTTGGGAGGGATGGGTTGACGTAATCGTCTTCGGTTGAGACCCTCGCATAATTGGAATCAAACTTCACAAGGTAAGTTCGTTTGATTCTTAATTATACTTCGGGTCTCAACCGAAGACGATTACTTATTACATGCAGATGTTCAGAGCATTGTAATGTTAACACAATAAAAATAAAAAATTATGTCAATTTAAACTTTACAATATATAGGTAGTTTTTTATAAGTGTTTAAGCCTCCTTTAAACCTTAAAAGATGCATTTAATGGCTATCGATGCTTTGGTCGTTTTCTAAACAATGACTTTAACAATTTCATTTATTTATTTGATTTAGTATTATTATTTTGTTGTGTAAATACTGCATTGACAAATTCATTCTGATTTGTACCTAAATATTTCTCCAACAGTATTAACAAATACATTTAAGTGACTCAGCCCACAACAACTCTGCGAAACACCTCCAGACTAGATCTGTGAGCAGTGTGAGCAGTAAATGCCGAGCGAGTATTGTGACTGTGAGCTCCAAATAGACAGACAAATATCGGTATTGGCGTGTCGTCCACTGTCTTGGAATCCTTTTTTTTTTTTTATCTGCAACAAATGTTTTTGACCGCCTTTTTATGAGGTTGGCACAACCAGCAACAAATAACTGGGATTCTTACAAATATTGGACAATCTGATAGCGGTTGCCAAACGCGGGTCCTGAAGTCTAAATGAAGTCGGTAATTTCAATCACAATCACATAATTTTGTATTGATATATTATTTTTGATTAAACTAATAGACTGCGTTTTTTGAGCAGAAACAATAGAAAATATAGTGTAAGAATCATAAGTGAAAAATCAATGATTATGATCTGATTCTAAGGATAGTCCTGAAAATATGGTTTAATTAACATGACATTTGTGTCCCATGTTGAATTGTATTTTTGATTTGGAGCAATAAATCTTAGTTAGTGTACACTTAACAAAACTGTGTTAAACACAGTCATTTATGTAAATTAAATTACTTCCCTTAGATGACAGGTAAAGTGGACCTATGAACAAACAACATAGAACCTTCCTCAAACTTTTTGGTTAGAAACTTATAACTTTATAACTATCAGCTTTGAAAAGATTCAAGTTATTATTTTTCGAATAAAGCTACCAAGATATTATCAAATACAAAAATTCAAAAAATACAAAATTTCTTTATTTCATCATAAACCACAGAGTATAACAAAATACAAGGGTTGACCTTTTCTATTAAGTGCAAGGGGGGGCACCTGTACCAGAAGAGGCCACTCTTCCTTAACTCAGTCTTACATTGCTTATTGATAGAGATGAAACAAGGTACAATAAGTGCATGTGTGCATATAAGGATGTGTGTGTGTGTGGCTGTGTGAAATGTGTGGGTGTGTGTGTGTGTGGGGGTGAGTGTGTGTGTGTGTGAGTGTGTGTGCGTGTTTTGTATGTACTAATCTGTTAGATAAAATATCCTGTTTACAAAAGGTGCTTTAAAAGAATTTCCGTTTTATCATAATCTAAGGTTTTTAGCCAGGCTGTAACTTTTTTCTTGCATTCACGTTGTGTTAATGAGTAAATTTGCAAAGTTTTATTACATTTATTATAAAGATACGATGAAAGATATTGAAACTGTGTTTGGGCAAATTTCGTACGTGTTTGTTTTACCTTGGCAACATTATAGTTTCTTCTGTTATTACTGATGTTAGGGTCGTAATTTACTTTGATGTGCTTATTTAGGATGATGTGCAGTATAAAAAGCCTTCTAATTGAGAGAGTGTCAGTTAAAGTGTGTAAGGTTTGTGTTGAGAATCTTCGCTTTTTAAAATAGAATACTTTAAGGAGGGCCCTTTGGGCTCTTTCTACTTGTACACGTTTCGTTTTAGATGCGCCGCCCCATACTGTTATGCAGTAAATGGAAAATGACTGAGCCAAAGCCATATACATTTGATCAATTAATGTTTTTGTTGCAACATGCCGACGAATTTTGAATATCCAAATTAATTTACGCAACCTAGAAGCAACCAGTTCAACATGGGGTTGCCAAGAGAGTCTGTAGTCTAGCATGACCCCAAGGTATTTTACAGTGGTCGCTTTAGATATTAAGGGGCACTCACAATCTGCAGCATATTGAGTATTGCTACAGTGATGTACCTTTAAGTTAAAGTTTATATCTGGTTGCGTCCTGTTACAAAGTGAGAAAGTAACATTATTGGTTTTTTGTGTATTTAGTGTGAGCAAGTTATTTCTAAGCCATTTCGCAATTACCGTCAGCCCAGCCTCCGTTTCTACCTTGACGGCATCCCAAGTTGTGTTAGAGAATACCACTGCAGTGTCATCTGCGTATGAGAAAATTTGGGCATTTCCAATTTTTTGTTTGCAAAGATCATTTAGGTAGACCAGTAACAGGGTAGGCCCTAAAACACTGCCCTGAGGCACTCCATAGCCTACAGTTTTGCCCCCACTTACCACCCCACCAACCCTTACCCTCTGGGTCCTATTACTAAGGTAGTCCTTAAGGAATTTAAGTGAAGTATCTCTAAAACCAATGTATTCCAGTTTTTTCACAAGAATCGGGATGGACACGGTATCAAATGCCTTTTTTAAGTCTAGAAATACTACTTGCGTTTGGCATCTAGTTTATCAACAACTACAGACGTTAGAGCCTGCACCGCATCAGCAGTCGATTTACCAGACTGAAAACCGTATTGATTTTCAGCTATTATGTTAAATTTATTGAGATAATTTACAATACGTTTATTTGTCACTTTTTCAACTATTTTTGAAATTGACGTTAATACCGAGATTGGTCTGTAGTTGCTGACATCGTGCCCATCCCCATCCTTGTAAACTGGCGTAATAATAGACTCTTTTAATAAGGAAGGAAATACACCCTTCTCAAAGTAGAGATTTATGAGGTGGCAAATTATAGGTACAACTTGAGATCTGGCGAGCTTAAGAAAAGTGGTTGGGATGTGATCCCATCCGGGAGCGCTGTTACTTTTTAAATTAGTAAGCACATTATGGATTTCCCCCTCATCAGTGTCAAAGAGAACAAATGACGAAGCAGATGGCTTTCCCCAGGTGGTAACGTCAGGCTGATCCGAGTTCGATAGTGGTATGGCGTCGGCAAGTTCTTTACCTATGTTACTAAAGTACCTATTAACAAAATTTACAGATTCTGTTTGCGAGGTCTTACAATGTAATAATTTAGAGTTGTCTGACTTGACCCGTTTCAGGTTTGTAATAGTAGCAATACTGTTCCAGAGCTTCCTCGAGTCACCCCCCGAGTCTCGCAGTAATTTCCTCTCATAATTACGTTTAAGTATTTTTATTAAACTATTGCAGAAATTGCGGTAGCGTCTGTAGGTAAGTCGAAGAATATCATCAGCTGAATTTAAACGAACTTTAGATTGTAATTTGTTTCTATGCCGGAGTAATCCAGGGTTTTATCACACGCTTATTTTTGAGTATTTTAACCGTTTTACTGTTATTAGTAATTGACACACTTATTTTTTCAATCAAGCCTTGAACCACTAAATCCGGATCCTTACACAACAATAGTTCAGTTAAATTTTGATTGGCAAGGTCCTCACATGCATTTTTGTAGTTTGTTACTTGTTTAGTTTTGTTACATTTATTAATTTTGATATGCTTTGTAGCTGTAGGAGAACCATAGCGTGGTCAGTGATAGAGGTATTCAGCACAGCGACCTGGGCGGACATGTTTGTTTTAATCATAATATGGTCTAAGGAGTTGTTTTCTCTAGTCAGAAAGTTATGTCCTGGCATTATATTATGAGTAGCAAGCATTTCCAGGTAGTAATTCCTGTTGCTCCGTTCACTCTGTTCACTTTCCCTTGGAATTATGTTAATGTTTATGTCCCCAACTACAACTATAGAGCCGCTTGTGTCGACTCTTTCCAAGTTATTATTTAAAGAAGTAATAAACCCATTCAGGTCTGCTGTAGAAGGGGAACGATATATGGCAAATATAGTTTTTTCTTCGATTTGAAGTTGTAGACAGGATGCGTCCACTAGGAATATTTCTCTGACGTCAGCCGTGACATGGTCTGCTACATAAACGACTACACCGTCGCTTTTATTTTTGTGCTTTGTGGAAGAGAACGTCTTATAATTCGGTATAGTCGGGATCGGTTTATAGTCACATAGCCAACATTCGGTCAAAACAATTACAGTAGGATTAAAATTAAGCTGTGAAATAGTCACCATAAGATCATCAAAGTTTTGATATACGCTTCTGATATTTTGTGTTATTAATGTAAAATCATCATTTTTTATTTTAAAAAGTTTGGCCACATTTTCACTATCACAAATGGTTGCGTTGGCAAATTCTACACTGTCCATTTCTGTTATGTTTTGAAGAGTAAGATCCATTATGTAAGTAATAATTGAAATACAAATCTTACTTTTTCCAAAGCCGTAAATACCATAGCTTTAACTTTAATATTTATGTATATGTGTGTGAATGCACTAATGTGAGTTTGAGTGTAAAAAGGTGTGTGTATGTGTATAAGCGTGTGTGTTTGTGATAATTTGTAGGTTAGTGAGTATACATTCTATTATGACTATGTGTTTTTTATATCTTAAATTTAAATATGACCTAATTAAATAGGGATATAAATTGCACAAAATTTTGCACATAATTTGGCCTTAAGCAATAACCGGTAGACAAAGGATACGCTATACAAATGATGATCATAAAACATACTATTATTTTGTAAACATTTGGACATCAGCATTAGGGGTTGCTTTAACACTATCACTGGTTCGTTTGTAATAAGACTTTCACGAGATAGTCATTTACTAAGTAGTTGGTGTACCTGGGCCTCTGATTTTATGCATATGATCTGAGATGTTTCCGTTTTTCTAACATAGACCTTGCCATACGCGGTCCAGCAAAACTTGTACTGGTTTGACTTGGCTAGGTCTCTGGCTAGGTAGTGCAGTCGTGCCCCTTTCTTAGTCAGTTGCTCGGAGATGAATATCGGGGTCTCCTCAGATGTGCGGAAGCCTAAGTGCTTAGCACACAGCTTACTTTTTGTTTTGACGTTGAAAACTTTACTTAGTCTCAGGATGTCAGATTTTATCAATGCGGATGAACTCTCAACCACAATTGCCGAGAATACAGAATTACAGTATTGATTTAATGTTACTGATTTTGTTGCAAGAGATGTAAACATATATCTCAAGATGCTCGTGGTATACCATGTCTGGTCAACGATTCACTAATAATTTGGCGCCACCTGGATAAGGCTATCTAGAAGTGGATGGCTCGCCTTGAAAGAAAATTATTTAGGGCCGAAGAACATTTTTTCTTGGACAACTAGTTTGGGCCACATTGTATACCAAGGATGTAAATTCTAATCTGTACCACAACAATACCTTCTGCTTTATCAAATTTATATTAAATGTAAGTTTTTTTTTTTTGTTATGGCTTGGTCAGGATTTTGTGATGCATTCTGCGTTTGTAAAGGTTTGTAAGGTCAAATTATGGCTTTGCCAATAAACTAATAATATGTGAAAATGTATGGTAGGAGAGTTACCTACTCCGTATCTAAGTATATCCGTATAATGTTTTCACAAGACTGGATGTAGGATGCCAATACAAAAAAGTTTCTGAATCAATTAATGCTAAGAACTTCTCTTTTTCAAACAACTTGGTGTAGGTAGGAAATTTAAACCGCAACGGCCCTGTGCATGCTGTAGTCAATATTCCTGAATTCATCTAAATCCCTCATTATACATTTATGTATAAAAACAAGTTCTGTTGCTCGGTTTTTTAGTAATGCTTTTATAAGTGTTTGTGACAAACCCTATGACTCCAAAAAGGTGCTTGTACTCGTATTTTTATTTAATACACACTCGTCATAGTTTGAGCTTATTTTTCGTGCGTAGGTACAAAACATAAACTAAACAATTATTGTAGAAAATTCAAATATTATGCGCAATTGTTCTAGAACCGGTTCCAGTAATTTGGCAAACACAAATAGGCCGAACAGAAGAACATTAATTTCAACTGAGGCCTCAAAGTAAACCTTAACTTTTTCCGATCAGCTTTAATTGCAGTAGATACTTAATTAAAAATAAGCATCTTGTATATCAATTGTGGACAATAGTAGTTGTGATTTAATAATTTAAGGGCAGTTCGATTCTTTTCAATATAATTATTTTGAAGCTGCTTTAAATTTTAAGTGAATCTGTGAGATCCTTTACCTTTTTTTTTTTGTAAACTTTTCCTGACCTTTATAAACACAACAAAAGAGAATCAGACAAATCAGTCGAGACGTTTTCGTGCGCTTAGCAACATATTTGGCGATTCATTTTTATCTACATAGATTGAGATAGTAAGTAACAGACATGGTTTTGGGGTATAGTTGTTTTGTATAGGTTTGCCGGGAAAATGAATAATTCATTTACGAATCCAATGTAAAACATTACGATCCCTAGTGAGCTCACACTTTCTGTCATTCAATCATAAAAATAGATCAAGCGACTGCAGGAGCTCTGATTCCAACGTCTCCCTGTCAGATATCCGGCGGAACCTCGGCAGTCCCTCGGCGGTGTGAATGGTGCAGGTGGGCTTGATCGCAGCTCGATAGCTGATGATACTACTACGCGCAGTGGCGCCCCCCCTAGAGTTTAAAGAACCTCGAAGTTGATCACAACTTCAGCCCGGGCATCAGCCCGAGACCCTGTACAGAGCGTTGGATTTTTGTTTTCTTTCCGAATCAAACTAGGTTATGGTATTAGGAGTCTTAATATTATTATGCTGAGAAAGTGAAGTTTTAAAACTTTTATTCATATTTACCTCCAACAGAGTTTATTATTATTCTTATTTTTTCAATTTCCTAATTTAGTTTTGGAGCTTTGAGGCTTATGTACATTATTACCATTTTTTTATTATTATTTTTTGTTTTTATTTATTTAAGTAGGTAAGTAAGTAATTATTATTATATTTTTTTATTTTATTTTTTTAAATTATTATTATGAGTAACCCTTTATTTTTTATGAGGTTCTTCTCTGAGAAATTGTAAAATCTATGGGTGTTCAATGAAAGCAGGCTATTGTCGGACTGACCGTCATATACGGCGACAGATCGAAGATGCTAGTGGCGCAGCTGGCACGGGCACAGGCGCTAGCGCTGCAAGCAGCGCGAATGGCTAAGCTTCGTTTCTCCCGCTACTGGTTGAGTCATTGTAAACATCAATGACATAGTTTAAGTAGTCTTCACCAAATCATTATGGATAAGTAAACCCGAAGATAACGAAACGTTGAAAACATGTCCACTTCCGGTGGAAATCGAACCCACGTCCTCAACGATGTTGAGACTCTGCTTTGTTCCACGGAGGACGTAGAAACGTGAAACTGTTAGGGTGAAATAGGTATGACCTCTCACGGTTAATGTGGAGTAAAAAATCCTCAACACAGTTCAAGTGGAGTTAGAAACTATGAAACGGCTAGCGTGGAGTAAAATAAAGCCTTAACACTGTTAAAATGTACTAAGTACATATTCCCGAAACGGCTTGCTTGAAATAAAATATAGCCTCACTCAACCCTGGTAGAGTGGAGTGAGTATCTTCGACACGGCTTGTGTAGCCGCTGTGTCGCGGAGTAAGTCTAATTATTATTCTAATACAATTAATAAGTATATATAATGCTGAGGTCTGACCTGAAAACCGCGTGCCTCCTTTGCTTCCAATCCAGAGGGGCTCCTTGGAATTTTCTTTCTTGATGTATCCACCAATTGACAACATCAATATAGCCTCAACACTGTTAAAGTGGAGTGAGTATCTTCGACACGGCTTGCTTGGAGTAAGATACAGCCTCAACACCTTAAAGTATCCTCGAAACTGCCTGCATGCAGCCTCAACAGTGTTAAAGTGGAGTAAGTATCCTTGACACGGCTTGCGTGGCGCCTCAACACTGTTGAAGTGGAGTAAGTATCCTCGACACGGTTTGCGTGGAGCCTCAACACTGTTAAAGTGAAGTAAGTATCCTCGACACGGCTTGCGTGCAGCCTCAACACTGTTAAAGTGGAGTAAGTATCCTCGACACGGCTAGCGTGGAGCCTCAACACTGTTAAAGTGGAGTAAATATCCTCGACACGGCATGCGTGGAGCCTTAACTCTGTTAAAGTGGAGTAAGTTACCCTGACACGACTTGCGTGGTGTAAAATAGAACCTCAGCACTGTCTAATTGGTGTAAGTAACCTCGATACGGCTTGTATGGAGTAAAATCAATGACATTCAATGTCATTGAGTAAAATAAAGCATCAACACTGTTGAGCAGTTATATATCCTCGACACATCATACGTTTAGTAAGTTAAACACTGTTACAATGGTGTCTAAGTAAATAGTTTTGCATTTAAAGAATTTATTGTTGTAAATGGCTTTTAATTTTGTTACAATCATTATTTTAGAACCCAAGAAAAACCAATAAAAATGAGGGTAGATAATTTGAATGATAAATGATCTTAGTTCCTTACAACTATGATACATTCCTTAATAATTAATTTTCCAGGTAAATTAGCGTTATGTTCCAATATCTGCGTGTCGTAATATCGTTGATACGACATTCACTGACACCGATGATGATAAACGTTTTTTAATTAAAAATGATTTCTTTACTTTACGAAGAATACCATAATGGTCACTGTCTCTCAACTTCGAACTTTAACATGTTCCCATCATATTAAATACAAATTTAATTTCGTTACGAAAAGTACGTGTGATTCCGATAACACAAAAACACGTAATGACGTTTCGTGACGCGGGGTTGCCAGTGCAGGGAACGGAAATAAGATATTTCTTTTTAGGATATATCTAAAAGTGTGAAGAAGATAGCACCACCTCATGTACTGCTGCATGTAATAAGTAATCGTCTTCGGTTGAGACCCGAAGTATAATCCTTTTTAACTTGGACTAAAATGTAAGGACAGAGGGATGAGAAGAAGCAAGTAGACAGTTAGGGAAAGTGGACCGTTTGGTAAGTAGACAGATCTGAAAATGGACAGTTAGGGAAAGTGGTCCGTTTGGTAGGTAGACAAATCTGGAAAATGGACTGATCAGGAAGTTCACGGATAAGGAAAAGCAAGTTGACCAAATGGGAAAAGTAGACGGTTTTCGGAGAGAAGAAAGCTGCGTCACTGCTCTCAAGATTGCGCGGTACATATATACATACATATACATATAATCACGAATTTTATCCACAAAGGGTTAGTCAGAGACTAGGCAATGAGGACATCCCCTCTCCTTATTCACTAAGTTTTATTTGTACTGACCACCTATGAGACCAACCGTTAGGTTATTGCAAGAAGTGCCAGACGTCCTTGCGCCAGCAAAATACTCGCGCAGGAGACCATCTGCGTTAGGTCATGACGTCAAATCAGTGCCCGCCGAAGCGCGCTCTTCATTCGGTACTCATAAGACTAGTGTCTCGGGAGAGTTACCCCGTGAACACGTGTAGTTCACTGCCTATTGTCCAGATAGGTAACCGGAGCAGTCAAGCTCGCTCACTTCTCGTTGCACGAAGGGCACAACTCGCAGTTGCCATTGCTCGGGTCGTCGACTCTAAAGTCGACTCCCAAGTGCGCGCGCGCCGCGTCCTACGCGGCTGGATGGACCGGAGGCTACGGCATCGCTAGGGGGCCGCCTCTACTAGTTCTCCATACTAGTACCGGAAATGTTAACACCAATGTCCAATGAGAACCACCGGACAAAGCTGCCAACTATAAGGGAAACTCACGTTCTCCGCAGGACTTTTCGCTACTGGCCCCACAGAGACCGCTACTAGGCCCTGCTCGCTGTGCGCGAGTTTGGAAGTCCTGGCACACAATACCAGGACAAACGAACATTCCCAAACTCTACAGCTAACCACAAGCCACTACGAGTCCAACCCACGTCCGGATCCCGCCGGAGGCGCCGGTCATGGCACAACCAGGGGGGGGGGGGGCATGAACCGGAACCCCGTAGTACCCCTGAGAAACACAGCTGGACCCGTAGTTCCAGCTGCTATACCCTATCTATGGGGGTCAGTAGATAGGGAGAGGCAATGAGGACAGCAAAATCAGTCCTCTACCATAGTCCACTTTTCACCAAATAGCGACTGCACGCATGTGCTCAGCGTGACAAGTGGTAAGCCCATCACCGCTCTAAGCTGTTGAATGTATGTGCAGTCTTTAGTCCGTTAGTCGAGTTTTACGACATCCAAGGGAAGGGAGGGGGTGGTAGGTAGTAGGTATTCTTTCACCGCTACGCGACACTGTTTACGTGCTTTAAGATTGCATGGTACTAGAGTAGGTACTAACGGCATCTTGAAGGTTTTATCTGAAAGGTGCCACTCGCATTTTCTCCAACATTGGGATGGACTGCTGATTTATTAAGAGTTGTAAGTACTAACATAGGTTTGAAGTTAAATTGTTAATAACAACATTTGTAATCTTAATAGAAATAAGTTCATTCATTCATTCAAACCCGGACAATGCACCATAAAATCTGAAACATACTTAAGTACTTTTTTATCCACTACCGGGTAAGTGCTAGGCCTTCATCACACTTGATGGTAATTAAGTGATGTAAGGCCGAAGGCCGAATGTGGAAGCGCGCTTCTCCGGAATCCTCAACCACTGAGGAACTGTCTTACGCAAACCATAAGCGACCTCGGGTTATGTGGGACTAGGGTTGCCATCTCTAAAATTTGGCAACCAGGACAAGACGCGTGAAAACCCCGGATTTTAGAGCCCAGAACCCGGACATGTCAAAAGGTTTTTTAAACATATTCAATGTAATAAAAACAGTTGAAAATGTCATAAATCACCATGTCATATTTTTAGACCCTAAAATAAAAGTTAGTCATCTTTAAATTTTTAAACTCGGACTACAAATAAGCTCCGCCCGGACGCTCCCCGGATGCCCTCTAAACTAGGACAAATCCAGGGAAACCCGGACGGATGGCAACCGTATGTGGGACTCTCCTTCTCCTCCCAGTTAGAAAAAAGTTCGACGGGGAAAAGGAAGGCCTACCCACTAAAAGACCAAGTACCATCCCTTCTACGCCACGGGGATGGCTCGGGACCACTTAACGGCAAGCACATACTATACCCTTACCATAGAATACATAATAGTACAAGTACAGAAGATTCACTCCGCTAAGTCATTTAAATAAATAGCGACTCTTGCTAAGACACAACTAAGTGCAATTCAGGTCGCATACCGCCCGCCCCTATCTATACCTACAGTTAATTTCACCAAGAAGTTGCCTCTCTTTCTATCGCGTACTATCGCGTAGCTCTTATCTCTTCTAACGACTGCAGGGCGTTCGCGGGCGTCCGTCCGGTCGGTTACTTGTAGCTTCATACCTAAAGTGCGCCAGGCCTGCCCTTAGAATTGAGCCCAGGGCCTCTGCATTGGCAACCGAACAGGAGGATAAATAGTAAAGTAAAAAGAAAATCGTTACCACGTTTTTATTCGTTTACAACGTGTTAAGAACTCGTTGGTTACACAGATAACACGATGTTATTATACATTGTAGAATAACGATTTTAACAATATCACTGCGGCATATTATAACATAGACACCGCACCTATGCGTAATTAGTAGAACATGTTAACAATCCTCTGTGTAAACAAGATTTCGTCTGACTGCCGCGCCGATACCAAAGATTAATTATTATTGTTATTAACCGTTATCAGATTAGCTAATTAATTAAGAACATAATTATACTACTCTGTCAAGAAAGTACCTACCGGGAAAAAATCAATAATACACAAAATGTTAGTTATTCATTCAAATTTATTTTATCGCCTTCCAAGTATGCTCCTTCAGAAACGATACACTTACGCCAACGAATAATCCAATCATCAAAACATTATTTAAACGCTTTTTCCGGAATTGAGGTCAGTTCTTGCCGCGGATTCTTCTTTATGTCTTCTACCGAATGAAAACGGGTGCCACGAAGTGATAATTTGAGTTTAGGAAAAAGAAAGAATTCGTCTGGAGCCATATCTGGTGAATAAGGTGGTTGCTCGATACGATAGTATTTGTTGAGTTTTTGGTCAAAAATTCGTTCGCAATGATGGCCTTGTGCGATGGCGCATTTTCGTGGTGCAAAATCCAAGAATTTTCTTTCCACAAATTTGGCCTTTTTCGTCGAATATGCTCTCTTAAACGCCGCATAACACTCAAATAATATTCTTTATTTACCGTTTGACCTTCCGGCAAGAATACCGAGTGCACAACACCGCGATAGTCAAAGAAAACAGTCAACATGACTTTGACTTGTGATCGACTTTGGCGTGGTGTTTTCGGTTTTGGTTCAGTCGGAAGGCGCCACTCCGAAGCTTGTTTACTAGTTTGCATGTCAAACTCGTAAACCCACGTCTCGTCACCAGTAACAATGCGTTGCATGAATGTTGGGTCGGAATTGACTCGGTCTAGCATGTCCTCAGCGACTCTTATGCGATTGAGTTTTTGGAGAAAATTCAGGTTTTTTGGGACTAGCCGATCGGCAACATGTTTCATACCCAAGTGATTATTTAAAATGGTACGGATCGACTCGTGAGACACAGAAAATTCAACGGCTATGTCTCTCAATTTTGAATGAGAATTTTCAGTCACCATTTCCTTTACTTTTGCGATGTTAACTTCAGTTGAAGACGTTGATGGCCTACCAGAGCGAAGTAAATCTTCCATCACATCTCGACCGCTTTTGAACGCTTTGTACCACTAAGATGCACGTGTTTTTGATAAAGTCGATTCACCGTAAGCCTTTTCATTAACATTTTCAGTTACTCCGAACTCGAAATTCCATTGGCGAGGCAAAATTTAAGACAAATTCTTTGTTCGATGTTCTTATCCATTATGAAATTCGCAATACACGCTTAAACTAACTAAAAACTGTATTTAATCTAAATAACAGATGCAACTCAAACTCCGCGCCAAAATGGGTAACAGTTGTGCCAATCTAACAAAAAAAAAAAAAAATTTGGCATCATAAACACATCATCCGTTCCCGAAACTTTTTTTACAGAATGTATACATACAATCATGACTAACCTTGACGCGTAGCGGTGAAAGACTAACACCCATTTTCTTCTTTTGGGTGTCGTAAAAGGCGACTAACGGTCTAAAGACTGCACATACATCCAACAGTATAGAGCGGCGATGGGATCACCCACCACCTGTCACGCTAAGCACATGTGCGGTCGCTATTTGGTGAAAAGTGGACTATGGTAGAGGACTGCTTTTGCGGTCCTCATTGCTAGTCTCTGACTAACTCTTCGGGGATAATAGTCGTGATTATATGTATGTATGATTAGCACATCCCCTATAGCTTGACCACGACCGCTATTATTCCGCTGCTGCCATACTAACTTGTATGGCAGCAGCGGTATAGCGGTCGTGGTCAAGCTAAAGTACCAAAGCACTAGTTGTCGAAGACACTTAAGTTACCACGCTTGTAGTTGTTGTGGTAAAATACAAGGTTGTAATTATAAGAAAATAGTGGTTATAGTGATGAATTGAGTCTATTCTCATTAGTTCCTATTAGCACTTACTTTATCATCAGACATCGGCAATTCGGCACATGCTGAGCTTGGGCCATAACCCACCACAATTGCCATCTTACGACAACAACCGGGACCAACGGTTTTACCTGCCTTCCGAAGCACGAAGGTGCTCGAGGAGATACACCGAGAACAACCGACAAGAAACTCATAAATGGAAATTATTTTCTTCCTTACTTTTACAGAGTCAAATAATTTAAAGGGGTTAAAGTTACTCGCGTCCGTAGGTTTACCCTTGAGATCCTACACGTGCCCCTTGGGTGGTGCTAAATGAGTGTCACTGACTGAGTGGTAGAGCCACGCTGCGTTGCAGCACGCATTGGGCCGGCTCGCCCGTCGTAATACCACCCTCTCACTAATATCCAGCGTGAAATAATAGCACTTGGTGCTGTTGTGTTTTTTCCGGCCAGTGAGGGTTCCGGAGGCCCTTCCCCCCCTCCCCCTCCAATTCCTATTCCTTCTTAAAACCTATTCCTTGCTTAAAGGCCGGCAACGCATCTGCGATTCCTCTGGTGTTGCGGGTGCCCATGGGCGGCGGAAATCACTCTCCATCAGGTGACCCGCCTGCTCGTTTGCCTCCTACTATTATTAACAAAATCTACATTGAAAAATGATATTCCATCCATGATGGGATGTCACGTGTAGGTATGTACTGACAGGACGGTATCCCATCCATTCCAAATAAACATACAAATTACAACAACAACAACATGCAAAAGATTAGCTGTATATATCAGGGATCACAAATTCTTTGTCGTTACATAGGTAGGCCTCATTATAATCTCATAGGCGTCTTTGACGGACGCCAACCGGTTGCATTAGCGCGGTGGTAATGCCAATAATTGCCAAGGCTGGCTCGCCCTATACAGCGACGTCGCAAACGGAACAAACGAAATCGAAAGGCTATCTCTGAGTCACGGGCGTGAAGCGTAGGCTAAGTTATATGCACACCCGCTCGCCTTGGCAATGAAAGTGAAATGGACAATGTAGACGCACAGCTATGAGATATAAAAACCGGAGCAGTACTTGACGAAATTATTCAGTTACCAACCATTACCGAAACAACATGTACGCCAAGGTGTGTGCGATACTAATATTTGTTATACTGTTAAATAATATAACACAGATTTTTATTAATCCTTCTAGTATTCGTTAGTCTATAACTGCCCCACAGATGGGCAAAGGTCTTTGAAATGATTAGTTTTCCAAGTGCGAGTTGACAATCAGAGGTCCGGACAATGCATCAAACAATCCAAAGCCCTTGGGACCTAGGAATCAAACGAAGTACCACAGGGCTCAGCCCACTTGCAAGGCGTTTAAAAAAAGTTAAATACTTAAATACATAATTATTTATTTCAGGTGATCATCGCTCTTTGCGCCGTGAGCGCGGTCTGCGGCTCAGGCCTCCTGCAGGCAGGCCCTGTGGCATACAGCAGCCACGCATACGCCGCGCCCGCCTACGCCAGCTACGCCGCACCCGCCGTCTCCTACTCCTCATACGCCGCTGCCCCCGTCGCCACCTACTCCGCTGGCCCTGTCATTGCCAAGACCTACGCCGCACCCGCCGTGTCCTCCGTGTCCTCTTACTCCACCCAAACCGCGCACGGCTCCCCCGTCGCCACATACGCTGCTGCCCCAGTCGCCACCTACTCCGCCGGCCCTGTCATCGCCAAGACCTACGCCGCACCCGCCGTAGCAACCTACGCGGCTGCTCCCGCCGTAGTGACCAAGACCATCACTCCCGCCGTGTCCTCCGTGTCCTCTTACTCCACCCACACCGCGCACGGCTCCCCTGTCGCCACATACGCTGCTGCTCCCGTCGCCACCTACGCCGCCGCCCCCCTGGTCGCTAAGAGCTACGCCGCACCCGCCGTTGTGACAAAGACCATCTCTCCTGCCGTGTCTTCTTATTCCTCATACTCTACCTCCACCTCCCACGGATCTCCCGTCGCCACCTACTCCGCCGCTCCCGCCGTCGCGTCCTACACCGCTCCCGTGGCTGCGTACTCCGCCCCATTGGTGGCCAAGTCCTACGCTGCCCCTGCATACGCCACATACGCCGCGGCCGCTCCCGCCTACGCCACCTACTCCGCGGGCCCCGCCTACACCAGCTACGCCGCCGCCCCGGTCCTGAAGTCAGCCGTCGCGTACTCCGCCGCGCCCGCCGTAGCACATGTCGCCTACAGCGGTCACGGTGCCAACTATGGTTGGTAAACTGAATCTACTTAGTTCCTGTAAATATACGAATAGAACAACAAATTAAACGACTTGCCATATACATACTGCCTGTTTTTCAATTTTTCTTAGTTCTTAGAAGTAGGGTTTTAGACACATGCATTGCCGAATATCACACACTACATGGTCTATGCCGAATATATTATCACCACATAATAGGACATAACATGCGTAGATAATTGTTATTATGACTCGACTCAACACTATTCTATAAAACATCGAAAACAAAGCTGTGCTGTGTGGCTTTGTTGCAGGTATATCTTCGATCACCTATAAATTTTAATGATATGATTACGGAAATAAGAATATTAGCCAATTTTTTAAAAATTAAGCAATTATTTATATCATTGTTTCTTCTCAAACCAAAAACGAGCACTATTTGACAAAATCATCAAGAGCAAGCTTTTATGCAGTTTCTTTGAACCCATATATCACAGTCAACACTTAAATGAAAATATACAGAGCACATACAATTAGGTATTAAAAGTTCAGACTTTAATCAAACAATGATAGGAGTTAGATTCATTGTTATAGTATTAGAAACCTTATAGCTTGTTTATAAAAGTAGTGAAAACTGGATCGCTGCCGTACTACCTCTGAGAAGTAAAATATAATTTGCAATATAAACTCAGACTGTGGACTTACAGCTTATATTATATAATTATTAAATTATAAAAACTTGCGGACATTAAAATGAGCGAATTAAATGTCAACTTTTATTTTGGCTGGGCCATGACATTTATTACAATGGTACATCTACTTATCTAACATACATACATACTCGTACATACTTACTTATAAATACGACTATTATCCCCGAAGGGTTAGTCAGAGACTAGGCGATGAGGACAGCAAATAGCGACTGCACTTGTGCTCAGCGTGACAGGTGGTGAGCCCATCGCCGCTCTTTGCGGTTGGATGTATGTGCGGTCTTTAGTCCGTTAGTCGGCTTTTACGACACCCAAGGGAAGAGGGGGTGGTAGTATTATTTCACCGCAACGCGACACTGTAACTACGTACCATTACGCAATTCATTAATTCTCGAAATGAAAGTTAAACAAAGGCTTTTCGATATGTTTACTCAACCTATAAATAAATTTTGGAACGAAGTTCCTTATCGCGCGTTGTGAAAGGGGGCTAGACGGAAAAAATTCTTACGAAAAGTTGTCACGACACTTTTTGCTAGTAAGCTGTGCGGCAAACGTAAATCATTATTTCGTCGCTCAACTTTTCGCCTGGTTGGCGTAGTGGTTCGCGCATCGGACTCACCCGTATGAGCGCCGTGGATCCTGAGATCAAATCCTACCACGAGTTGATTTTTTGTTCATCATATTTTTTTTATTTTTTAGTTGTATATTATTAAGAACACAGTTAAAGGTACACACACATTTAAATAAATACTTACACTTTTTTTGTTAACTTTATTTTTATTATCTACTTGTAATTTGGAACAAAGCTTTTTTGATTGCCATCAGCCGCTAGATATTTTCATTTCTATTTCGCATTGAACAGTGTGGTGTCGCGACGATTATTTTTGTTGAGTGTATACAGGTTTTTTGTAAATAAAAATTTGGTTTGAAAAATAGAATCCCAAACATATGTTTCCTACTTCAGTTACCACAAGCCAATTATTACGAAAATTGAGCCTACTGATTTAGTTTATAAAACATTATATTTGTAAATAATAAAAAAAATATTATTATAACTTAAATAAAATTTTATTACAATTCCTTCACTAATTAATCGAAAGGAACTTCGTTCCATCCGGGTGTCCCTTGACACCTCTCAAGTTTTTTTTATTACTTTTTATATACTCGTGCATTTTAAAAGGGAACTGTTTCATTCCCTATTCGACGGCTCTGGGCTTAAAGGCGCCCTTAGGATTACGTCACACTAGAAAACATCCAAACAAGACCACAGATGACCAATAACAGTCTTTATTTTTTTTAATGTGACACGTTTTAGTGACTACATCCTGCCTGATGGTAAGCAGCCGATGTAGTCCAAAATAATGAGAGCGCTCACCACCGTGGAACAAGCACGGTGACAAGCGCACCCATTCACGACGGCCTGCATAAATGCCGTTTCACGCCCCGTTTAAAAGACCCGGGATTATAGGAACTGGGAAACACATGCGCCGGCAGAGAATTCCAGCCTAAAAGAAAAAAAAAACAAATTGATCCATCCAAAACCTCCTCGCTTGATTACAGATACCAGCACTGGTGATGGGAGGTTAAGCCCATTTATACGAATGTAAGGCTGAACTAATATCCTTTTTTTATAACATTGAGCCTGTAAACGAGCATTATCGGTCTGCCTGATAGAAAGCATAGATAAGAATAACAGTGTGGAAAAAAAGACCGTGGTTGGAGGAAAAGTACCCTTAATATTGATGATGGCAAATTTTACTGAAAGGAAACATTACTTTATTTTCAAAAATAAATAAGTTTATTTATTTTTGAAAATAAAGGAATGTTGCATTAAAAGATTTAAAAAAAATCACCTGGTTGAGCCGGGAATCGAACCGGTGAAATGTGAAAAAAACCATCTTATCTTTTATGATACCAACTGAAAGAGTCATTCATAATGGAGCAATTTCTTTTTCATCATAATCATCATCATCAGCCTATAAACGTCCCACTGCTGGGTACAGGCCTCTCACGTTAACAATAGCACGTGGGGATATTGGGCCATAACCTACCACGCTGGCCCAATGCAGGTTGGTGGGTTTTAACGACTGCCATCTTACGACAACAACCGGGACCAACGGCTTAACGTGCCTTCCGAAGCACGGAGGAGCTCGAGATGTTTTTTTTAATAGGTCACCCATCCGGCAACCCGGTATTGCGAAACTTGCTTAGCGGGCAAGATCGCAAGCTGAACGCGCTAGCCGCTGCGCCATCGAGCTCCTCGTTATTTTTTGTTCGTTTTTTTATATTTCTTTTTAACAACATAGTATATATAATACAACATTGTCTATATTACAGAAATACCAAGAAAAGATGTTTTTATTTCACATTTCACCAGTTCGATTCCTGGATCAAGCATGTGATTGTGATCAAGGAATGTGTCCTTTCAGTAAAATTTCCCATTATCAATATTATATTAAGGGTAATTTTCTTCTAACCACGGCTTTTTTTTCCCACCCCGTATACTAAAATAATTGAAAGCGGCCACCGCAGCCTAAAGACGCGCGCGACAAAGAGAACATTTAAACGCAGCAATCTGAAACAATGCTGCATGACGGCAAAGGTATTAAGGTGGTCGCCCAGTTGAATTCTGGGCAGAATCCTACCACCCGGTATGTGGTAGTGTTCCCGATTAAAAATACATTTTAACGTACAGCAACCTTATTCCATTACGACACTAAAACAAAATTATTATTCACTAGCGGATCCTTGCGGTTATACCTGTTCGCGTGGGAATATCGGGATAAAAGATAGCCTATAGCCTATGTCACTCCGGAAGAATGTAGCTTTCTTATGGTCGAAGAATTTTTTTAATCGGTCTATTAGTTTTGGAGCCTATTTAATTCAAACAAACAAATCGTTCCTCTTTATAATATTAGTATCTAATTATAGAACAACTAAATTAAAAAAAAATAGTTTACAAGAAATTTCCTTCTTTTTTGAAGTCAGGATAAAAATAGATCATAACTACGGAAATGAAAACATTTACATAATTATACTATCTAGGTACCTACCACTTGTCATTGAGATTGAAGTAAACTTATTGGCCATTGCAATTAATCTACAGGTTCACCTTGATTAGTGAAGAATGATACTATCTAAAATGATAGGTCCACAATAATTTCGTGGTATTTACATATTACATCCTATACAGTATATACTTACAGTTTTCTTTGTATTATTTAGTTTTCCTGTTCTGGCTTCGATTTCCTGCGTAAGTACATGTACCTAAGTACATGTTTGTACTCGGTTTGGTTGATTGTAGGGTTCGTTTTAAGTCCGCCTTATTAGTGACTACCATCTTATTACATCTAATAAATTATTTAAGATGATCATTTATTATACACAAAACAGATAGAAATTAAAAAATAATAATAAAAAAGCATCACAAATAGAGCTAAATTCCTATATAAAACATGTGTACACAGCACGATTAATAATAAGCGTCCATATTAAAGTTTATCTAATCTAAAACTAATATTCAATTAAAAACTAATTATATACATAGAATGTAGAATAACAAAAATCAAACAAATCGAAAACTTATTCTAGATTAATGTTAATAACTTTAAGAAGTTTTTTTAATAAGTGGGAGATGCCGAGCCGAGAATTTCCCAGACATTTTTTTTTTAAATTCATGTATTTTAATGGAAAATATGTCGATGTTGTTATTAAGTGCAACCAGTTCCTTGTATAGACGGCAAATTCGGACAATAGGATTGTAATATGATGTATTATTTTTATAGACATTTAGTACAAAAGTCTTTGGCGCACGGGTTCGATACAAAGTATTTATTTGAATTAAAGAAAGCAATTCATCATTAGGATGATAATGATGATATTTCGTAATTCGTATTTTGAACAGCCTTTGAAAGTAACAATTTAAAAAAAAACGGTTGGAGGTTCCACATACGTATGTACATTACCATCCCCGAAGGGTTAGTCAGAGACTCAAATCAGTCCACTGTCCATCTTTCACCAAATAACTACTGCTCATGTGTTCAGTATGATAGGTGGTGGATTTTTTAATACTACCAAGACACATAACTTCTATTAAGAAAAAAATCTTTTTAATTAACATGATACACAAAGTGAAGATTCTAGACGACGGCGGCGCTCAAATAAACACAAAGGTAAACGTTGATAAAATGTCCACCTGAGGTAGACATTTTTTTCAACGTTTCGTTAACTTTGATATAATAAAAATTTAGAAATGAATCCAGAAACTTCAAGGAATTTTACATTTACATTTACTGAAAAAAATGTTTACTGTTCTGATGCTTTCAGGTTTTGTTACCAAAATTTAACATAAAATAAGTACTAAAGGTACTAAACAAAAAAATATGCCTTTAATGTATACTAAAACAAAATTAAACTACTTACCTAAACTTAAAACTAAGGAAAATAAAACTATAAATGAAAGATGTCCTCCCTCCAACTGTGGGCTCATGGGTACGGTACCAAGAATGCTGGCAACGTTACCTCTTAAAGTACTAAAGTGTGTGCTAAAACTTTAAGTGCTTATAGCACATCGTTAAAGTAACAACGGAAGATAGCATTGATCATTGAGTTAAGACGTCAATGAAAGTGAAATGCGCAAATGTAGACGCACTATACGATATAAAAACCGGAGCGGTACCTGCAGAAATTATTCAGTTTCCAACCTTAGCCGAAACAACATGTACGCCAAGGTGTGTGATCGACAATATTAAATTTGTATTTGATTAACAATTATTTATGTTAGAATCAGTTTTACAGAGAACTGATAGCATATTTCTTACTTGTTACCTGAGAGGGAGACAGGAGATAAGTTGTGCTATATTAGTAGTTCGCAAATTAATTACAGTAGTGGTTCAAAACTTCTATGTGCAAGGCAATTTTTTTAGAAACGATTTGGTTTAAATTTTTATGTCTTTTCTTCCAGCTGATCATCGCCCTGTGCGCCGTGAGCGCGGCCCGCGCCGGCGGCCTCCTGCAGGCAACCCCCCTGGCGTACAGCAGCCACGCCTACGCCGCGCCCGCCCTCTCCTACTCCTCATACGCGCACGGCTCCCCCGTTGCTTACGCCGCCGCCCCCGTCGCCACCTACTCCGCCGCCCCCGTCGCCACCTACTCCGCCGCCCCCGTCATCACCAAGACCATCGCTCCCGCCGTGTCCTCCGTGTCATCTTACTCCTCCACCACCTCTCACGGCTCCCCCGTCGCTTACGCCGCAGCGCCCGTAGTCGCTAAGGCATATGCGCCCGCTGTGGCCACTTACGCCGCTCCCGCCGTCGCGTCCTACGCCGCTCCCGTGGCTGCGTACTCCGCCCCATTGGTGGCCAAGTCCTACGCTGCCCCTGCATACGCCACATACGCCGCGGCCGCCCCCGCCTATTCTACCTACTCCGCGGGCCCTGCCTACGCCAGCTACGCCGCCGCCCCGGTCCTGAAGTCAGCCGTCGCGTACTCCGCCGCGCCCGCCGTAGCCCATGTGGCCTACAGCGGTCACGGTGCCAACTATGGTTGGTAAACTGAATCTAGTCGTCGAATGTGATAAAAAAGTAATAATATATTAATATCCCCGAAACATATTTCTTTAATTTTAGACCCTAAGTTATTTTTCCCTAACATTGTTTGCCACTGCGAAAATGACCAAAAAATAATGATCTATATGAAGTATTAAAAATAACAATTTTATAAAAATAATCATACCGATAATAATTGTGCTCGACTTGGCGTTGGCACTTCCCTGCCCCCAGATTCTAATAGGTAATAGTTTTGGTAGAAAATTATTTAAAAAAAGGACATCAAAAGCATGATGTCCTTTTTTTACCAGTCTGTTCAGTCCACCTAGATAGCTACCACCATCTTATCTAAGTCTGTTGCCTTAACAACTATGTTTACAGCTACTATACTACTACTATTTTAACAAAACAATGTTCCGATAGTTTAGAGATAAGATAGCCAGTTCCTCAGTGGTTGAGGATTCCGGGTGAAGCGCACTTCCACCTTCGGTCTTATCGTCACTTACCATCAGGTGACATAAAGGTATTGACTTGCCCATAACATAAACATAAACTTGCCCATTGTAGAATAAAAAAAATAAAAAACCAG
Source organism: Scoparia ambigualis (assembly GCA_963921215.1). Classification (NCBI taxonomy): domain Eukaryota; kingdom Metazoa; phylum Arthropoda; class Insecta; order Lepidoptera; family Crambidae; genus Scoparia; species Scoparia ambigualis. The sequence goes on along the minus strand of OY992522.1, from coordinate 20,666,275 downwards.
ATTATCTACATCTGACTAGAATGCAAATTTTGTTGAGAACAAATAACAAATTGGAAAATGTTGAAAATAATTTCCAAGAGCAGAATTTGAACCCGCACCATTCTGACTTTCCGGGTCAGGTGTACTTCCAATTACGTGGTTCCGATCCATCCCTTCGAAATTTATCAACACTATTTACTTTTTACTTTGAAAGCCAAAGCAGTTTTATTCTAATTCACAAAGATAACTGCGTGCTCTTATTATTTCCTCCTACTCCGTCGCCCCCGTCATCACCAAGACCATCGCTCCCGCCGTGTCCTCCATGTCCTCTTACTCCTCCACCACCTCTCACGGCTCCCCCGTCACTTACGCCGCAGCGCCCGTAGTAAGGCATCCGCGCCCGCTGTGGCTGTGGCCACTTACGCCGCTCCCGCCGTCCCGTGTCCCCTTGTAAGCGTCGGTTCAATGCCCTTGGTGGTTGATGCCTAATCCTATGAAAGGGCACGTATTCCTACTACGAGGGCACGTAGGTTAGGTACGTAGTAGGCTCGTTATTAAAAGCTAGCTAGTTAACATATCATTAAAAAGTTCCGAGTACCTACAGTTAGAGGTGAAATTGACAGTTCCTCTTCCATTCTCAGTGGGTGAGGATTCCGGTGCTGTTGTTATAAAACCAAGTTGTGGCACAGTCAATAGGTTGTATGAAGACGTAGGTTAGTTGTTAAAAATAACAACATAATAATATAAATAATAATAATATACATAATAAAATGTAAAGCACTAAATATATAAACAAGAACTCTTAATATAGAAGTAAGAGCTCTATGAATAGGTGATAGATATTAAGCAGGTACCACCATGTATTCAGTTTAATATAAAAATGTTTGACTAGATTAAGTAATTGTTTTTTTTATAAAATCTTATTTTGGTAATGTAATGCAGAAAATAGCAGAAATTGAGAAAACTCACTGTTGGTTCACTAAATTATCAGAAATCAGTTTATATTATAACTATCTTTTAAAGTGATGGTCATTTACATCCAAAATCAATAACTTATCTGTACGTTGTTATGACTTCTAAATTCACGTTTTTGTCTTAAGCAAAATACAAATGTGTAAAAATCGTTAAAAAAGAAAATGAAACTGAGACTTTTTTTACATGAGTAATACTATTTATTTCATTTGAAACCGTTTCGTTAACCGTTCCTGTTTTCGGGGTAGGCAAAGACCACAGCTATTCGCAGTAAGCAGCAACAGCACAATTATACTACGATTTAAATAAGACACTGCTTGTGCTGTATAGTGATAGTTTCGTTTCGGCACCTTCCCATTTCGGCACCCCTGGGATGCCGCTTCTAAAGTACAGTCTCGTTCAATTCCCACTGGCAATCATTTTAATATTTCAGTGTATTTTACCCAGTATACTTAGCATTTTTATTCAAAATATGTGTATACAAACACGTTCTATTTTGTCGGTGACTGTATCTCCTTCATAGAAATTTATCGAGTTTATAAATTCATGGGTGCCGAAATGGGAAGGTGCCAAAACGAAACTAAACCTGAAGAATGTTATGAGGCAAAATTAGGCAGTGTCAGGATGGTAGCAACTCTGTGATCTCTGTCTACCCCTCCAGGAAACTGGCGTACATATGTAATGTATATAAGGTGTATGTCTCGGACCAAATATTACATGGACAGAGTCTTACGACGTTGCCGCTTTTACATACGTGTATCAAAGTAAAGTATTTGCATCTCTGTCTGTATGACTGTAGTGTGATATGAGTAAAACAGATAGTGAATGTACGTTTGGCAGCGACGCACTGTCGGTGTGAGACGTGTCATTTCATGACCGACTTCTCGGTCAAAACATTGCTGGATTGTGCGAAATAATAGTGAAATATTAAGAAATCTTAGTGTTTGTGATAATTGTGTAATATACAATTGACATAATGTCTTGTTCAGCAGTTTATTGTTCGTCAAGAACAACAAAAGGAGGTGTGAAAGACCAGGAATTATCATTTCATACGTTAGTGATTTCTCATATTAAGTATGCTTTACTATGAGTTTTTTAATAATTAAAACAGCAAAGCATTAATTTTTCTAATTCTAAATCATACTATATCGTACACTATTCATAAGAAACAGGTTTTAAACCTAAATTAAATGTAATTTAAAGGCTTTGTTTTTGGCATAATGATTAGTGATGTACGAATTTGTGTATCGCAGCTTTATCGATACTACTAATATTCTTTTTATTATTCTTTTTTTAGGTTCCCAAAATGCCCGGAAATAAGACTTGAATGGGTTAAAGCTATTAGACGTGATAACTGGGAGCCTACAAAATATTCAATGCTCTGTTCCAGACATTTTAAAAAATCTTTTTTAAATTTTACAGTAGTAGTAGTTTTACGTAGTTCAAATTTGAATCTTAATAATATGGGCGGAAATATGAATAGTAAATGGTATTGCTCTTCACTTTACTACACAAGTTATTTTTTTTTTTTTATAATAGAAGGAGGAAAACGAGCACGCGGGTAAGAGGCGGGGAGAGTAATCTCCGCCGCCCATAGACACCCGCAACACCAGAGGAATCGCAGATGCGTTGCCGGCCTTTAAGGAAGGAATAGGTTTAAGAAAGGAATAGAAATTGTGAAGGGGGGGGGGGGGGAAGGCCTCCGGAACCCTCACTGGCCGAACGAAACACAACAGCACCAAGGGCTATTATTTCACGCCGGATATTAGGGTGTTACTAGACCAATCGATTGATGGTAGAATAGATTAGTCGACGTCGATCGATAGTTTCTACCAGACCGCTCGATCGGTGTCGATCGACAATCGATCATCAATCAATTCTGGTTTACCATGATTAGTGTTATTTACGTAAACCACTATACATATAACTATTTCACGTACAGAACTGTTTTTAATGTTTAATATTGTCACTTATTATTTGTATTTTTTTTTATATAAGTATAGTGTGTAATTGAAATTTTGGTGGGTTGTGTTGTAGTTTTTGTATGGATAAATACTGTGAAACTGTTTGATATTGTGAAATGTTTCATTTTTTGTCTTTATGTGTATACATGTTTTAGTGTTACAATTTAGAACTTTTATCTTTTTTGTTTTTGTTAAGTCTATAAATAATTGTAATATATTAAGGCGGGTCTCCTGCGACACTGTTTTGTGTTTTCTAACACCTAACATCAAACATCTAACAAATATGGGCGTGGCCTAAGTACATATTTTGACATATTTTGTTAGATGTTTGATGTTAGATGTTAGAAAACACAAAACAGTGTCGCAGGAGACCCGCCTTTATGTGTACCAAATAAAATAAAATAATATCGACCGGTAGAATGGAGTGGGTGTTAGATCGAGCTGTTTGATTAGACGCGCCGGCCGCTTCACTTTTTTTATAAATTTATTTCGTGCCCATGGATACTAGTCGTAATAATAGAGTTCATTAATTATGCTTAAAGTTGATGATAATGAGTGATGATAATATGAACGTTTAAATACTAAATGATATTCCCCCCAAACACCTTGGGAAGCACTTTAGATTAAGCAACACCGAAAAAGGGGGGAAGGGGAGGGGGAGCCAAAGTGCAAAAATGCATAGTTTTCAAGATATTTTTATTTTGAGGTTATTTTAGGTTATTTTTAGGAAATAATACATATATTCTACTAAGTTAACATTACCGTACGTACCCCCTCCATCCCCCTCCTCCCCAAGATATTTTTCAATGAAGCTAGTTTTCTGTTGTCTAATAAAAAAAATAACGTCGAAATTCATGACAATCGCTACGCAAAAAAAACAAAACAAAAACCGCTGCTTAAAATGTCATTTGGATAAAATAAGCGATCGTTGGCTTTAAAAAACGGCCGCATCCAGATTCTTCTGCGTTTGCGTCTCCGTATTAATAGTACGAGCAACATCGTACTGGCCAAGAACAACGAGTCCTTTTCTGAATACATTTCGAAAGAAACTGATAGAATTTAGCCAGGGTTAATCGATCGACGTCGACCGAGCATCGATCGATGGGTTAGACGAACGGTATCCGTCGATCGATTAAAGCTACCACACCTATCGATCAACGTCGACCGACCGTCGTCGATCGATAGGTTAGTCAAACGGTATCCGTCGTACGATTAAAGCTACCAGACCAGTCGATCAACTTCGATCGACGTTGATGCCGTCGATCGACGATCGATCGATTGGTCTGGTAACACCCAGGGTGGTATTTACGCTGGGCGAGCCGGCCCAATGCGTGCTGCAACGCAGCGTGGCTCTACCACTCAGTCAGTGTCACTCATTTAACACCACCCAGGGGTTACGTGTAGGATCTAAAGGGTAAATCTACGGACGTAAGTAACTTTAACCCCCAATTATAATAACGAACTAGGTACACACCATATTAAAGTGATTATATCGATAAACTAGTCACATCCTTAGTCACGCACACATATACGGATAGAAAGCTACACACTAACAAAAGACGGGCACGCTAAAAATCCAAAGACTCTGTCCATTGTGATATTTGGTCCGAGGTGTATGTAGATACAAAGAAGAAAGATCTTTAGTGTGACGTGGGTTGTCATTCATGGAAATAAAAGATTGATGGTCTTTCTTTCCCAATCAAAAGTATTCGCTAGCTATCAAAACTAAACATAGTTGGGATGTTTACTTTCGTGAAAATCATAATCTATGCTTGAAAAGTGGTTCAAGAATTACGTTGTTGCTCGTGTTGGACACAACCACATAAGCCAGAACTATATTTCTTTTCGATAATAATAAAAAGGGCATTATAATAATTCGTACATTTTCTACCAAATACATTTGAAACCATATCTACAGCATATCTACTTATGTTCGATAAAACCAAATCTGTACTGTACTTACTATTTTTCTATATCCACTCTCCTGTCCATGGTAACTTCTGTAACTCAGCCTAAATTAATTTTGCAAACTCGCATTACGACCACGGTGAGTGTAATTACTTAAAACACGTATTACGTAGGCCCATTAAAATATTTGAGATGATTCTGTGGTTACTAATTCAGTATAAAAGTAAAAGAAATCTATTTAATGATAAACATAATTTCACAGAAAAAAATAATGAAATTGGCGAGAATTGACAGTTCGCCAAAACGGAATTTTGCAACGTAAGCGTTTTTAAAAATGTCGAAATACTCTTCTACTCACCGTATTTCCTAAATAAGTGCACATCAAAACAATCGCATACTAATTATTGTTAAGGATTATTATGGTTTGTTTACATTTGTAGACAGTGACATTCCAATATATTTTTTTTTCTGACCAAGCGCCATAAACACGGCAACGTTCTTTGTTAAGGTTGTTGCTCACTACACCTAGTTCGTAGTTCCGCAAGAAAATTTGAGGTGGCTCTATGGATATCAATGAGCGATTTTCCGAAATCAAAAAAAAAAGAAATTGGTTCGTAAATGACTTCATAGATGGCGCTTAGCATAGATTAGTATGGCGCTTAGTAAAAGGCGGGTTCATGAAGAGCACGTGTATGGCTGCGTAATATTTATTCTATTCCAAAATAGAAATAGGTTCTGGATGTCCTGAATATAAATAGGTAAGTAAATACTATTTTTTTATTCTTTTGGTAGACAAGTAAAAGTGTAGAATTTATTACAGCCCATAAGTAACCCAGCTTTCATAAAACGACATCTATCGAGTGTTTTTGAACTAATTTTTACTTTTTAATTTGGGCTGTCAGAAAATCGCCCATTGATCCGTAGAGCAATTGAAACTATGGCATAGTGTACGAGTACCTTTAGTAAAAAAATGAAATTGTTGACAATTTTGATTTTGCATAGGATTTTTTTGTGCTAATAATGTGTTAATTACTCTTCGTAATCATCGTTCTTCCTAATAATGTGCACATTAAAACAATCGTTATGGTTTTAACGATCGAAAATGATATGATTCTTTATAGTTTGAAACAGTGACTTCCAAGTAATAACGACTTCTAAATGTCGATATAAAAAAAATATTTTTGTTTTTTGTCTTGGAATCTTCATTTTTGTCATTTTTGTTGTAGCTTTTCGTAATTAACTTTTAACTTATTAAAATACTGAGTTTTCTAAGCATTTGGTACGTAGTTTAGGTTTTGATATAGCTTTAGCAATGGGTTAGTTCTAAGCTTTTTTGTCAGCTCGGGTAGTCTCGGGTCAGCGTCGGCCAACTTTCGGACAGCTGTCAGATTGAGTGGACGGTAGGAGCCATATTGTATACACGGTGGTGGGCTGGTAAGTGGATACTAAATTGTAACTATTTATCGTAAATCGGAATGTAGATCAATTTTAGAAAGGTGACATAAAAGATAATGTTAGTATTTCGTTAAATATTTTATTGTTTTGATATATTTACATCACATTTGGTTTTGTGCTTTCCTGTTATTTACATATTAAAACACATTGAGACTAGATTCAGTTTACCAACCATAGTTGGCACCGTGTCCGCTGTACGAGACATGGGCTACGGCGGGCGCGGCGGAGTACGCGACGGCGGACTTCAGGACCGGGGCGGCGGCGTAGCTGGCATAGGCTGGGCCCGAGGAGTAGGTGGCGTAGGCGGGAGCGGCCGCGGCGTATGTGGCGTATGCAGGGGCAGCGTAGGACTTGGCCACCAATGGGGCGGAGTACGCAGCCACGGGAGCGGCGTAGGACGCGACGGCGGGAGCGGCGTAAGTGGCCACAGCGGGTGCGTATGCCTTAGCGACTACGGGCGCTGCGGCGTAAGCGACGGGGGATCCGTGAGAGGTGGTGGAGGAGTAAGAGGACACGGAGGAAACGGCGGGTGCGGCGTAGGTCTTGGCGATAACGGGGGCGGCGGAGTAGGTGGCGACGGGGGCGGCGGCGTAAGCGACGGGGGAGCCGTGCGCGTATGAGGAGTAGGAAAGGGCGGGCGCGGCGTAGGAAAGACCCGGCGGCTTGATAGCCGCCCGAGAAGACGCCCGGGTAAAGAGACACGTATGTCTCGGGGCCCGAACCGGCTAAGGCCGATGAACTCAGCAGCAGCAGCAGAGGCGTAGGCGTGGCTGCTGTACGCCAGGGGGGCTGCCTGCAGGAGGCCGCCGGCGCGGGCCGCGCTCACGGCGCACAGTGCGATGATCAGCTGGAAATCAAAACCACAAAACACGTTTTAATAACTTCACTGCACTGAAACTTTTTAACACTAATGTAGAAACCTATAATGATTGATTAAAATTAATTATTTCTTTTTTACGGTGAAACTGATTCTAACATATAAATATTTTTTTTAATCTAATATAAGAAAATATTGTCTATCACACACCTTGGCGTACATGTTGCTTCTGTTAAGGTTGGTAACTGAATAATTTCAGCAAGTACTGATCCGCTTTTTATATCACTCGAACGCCTTGTCCTCACTATCTATTTCATTGCCGTACAACTAAATCCGCTAGGAGAGCAGGTAAGTATAGTATAGGCAGAATAATGTTCTTTGTGCCTATTTTCCCTTTAAGAAAAAGTATTGATACGTTGTTAGTTCTACATAAGTACATAGTTGAAGTTATTGTTGTTTAGTCGATTCGGGATATCTTTATTTATTTGTTAAAAAAAAAACGTTTGTTGCCTTTTTGTGCCAATAATGAACCTGACCTTATAATTAAAACTAAATAATCTCTTTAACCCTCTGGATAGTCCCGTTTTAATGCCTGTGTATACGCTATTTACCTACCTCAATATACTACTAAAACTAAGTACCTAACGATTCTGTTCAATACTTTTTGTTTTAAATAATACGTTAAATGAAGTTATTTATTTATTTGTTTTCTGCCACGCTGGTAATGTATTATCCTATTAATTTGGCGCCTGTGAATACCTACATTACTCAATTAAGGTCGAACAGACGGTCAAAAATCTGGTTTATCAGTACCAACAAAGATTCCTTTGAATGATAAAAATAACAGCAAGCTTGATTTATGGATTGCCAGTAAGCAAAAATAGACTTTTCACTCCTCCTGCTCAAAAAGACCGTCATTGTAGCGTTCCAGAGCGAGAAAAAAGTAATTTTTCTTTAAATTTTTGTCTGTCAAATGACAATGAGCCTACAAAATCGAAATAGTAGATTGTTATACAAGGGGCTAAAATTACCCATATACGAGGTAGTAAATAGAAATCGAGTTGGGTTTTTAGCGCCGTGTATTACACTCTGCTTTTCACTACGAATGCGAGAAAATATAACATTCCAATACAATATGAATTGATTTATTTTATTAAAAATTAACCCGTTAGTTGCTTTAACGACACCCAAGGGAAGAGAGGGTTGGTAGTATTATTTTGATGAGCCCATCGCCGCTCTTGCTGTTGGATAGTACCTATGTGCAGTCTTTCCATCTCTTCCCTTGAATGTCGTAAAAGGCGACTAACGAACTAAAGACTGCACATAAATCCTACAGCATAGAGCGGCGATGGGCTCATCAAAATAATATTACCATCCCTTTTCTTCCCTTGGGTGTCGTAAAAGTCGACTAACGGACTAAAGACTGCACATACATCCCTCTCTTCCCTTGGGTGTAGTTAAAGCAACGAACGGGTTATGAGACCTATTACATCTCCGCGCCTATCGGAATCTTTAGATATCATTGATTTTATATAGAAAAAAAATGTTATTCTAAACCAAAAAACTTCTAAAATTGCTTTAAGTTAACTGTGAATTTCTCCTATCTACGATAACATTATTGAACAAAATTTATACCAGAATTATTGGTACTTCATGAGGAATAAAGATTTTATAATGAATTTATTACACTGTTTCAATAAAAACGATAACAATCGCAAAATTACTACCAAATGCAATGCGCTGGCCGTCCGAATTCAGCTTATAGAGATGCTTGAGATTTGTAACATTAAGTATGAATTATTATCTTATTTCGATAAAAACGATAAATACAACTGGAAAATTACTACGAAATGCGAAAATGGGCATTTTACGCAAAAATCACAGTCGAGATGTAATTGGCCTTTTAATTTTAATAAAATAAACCAATTCATATTATATTGGATTGTTTTATTTTCTCGCATTCGTAGTGAAAAGCAGAGTGTAACACACGGCGCGGCGCTAAAAACCCATTAAAACTCGGTTTCTATTTACTCCCTCGCTTAAGCTCGGGAGTAAAACTACCTCGTATATAATGGGTCATTTTAGCCCCTTGTATAACAATCTACTATTTGCATCACAATGTATGTCTTAGATTGGTAGACCGCTTTGGAATAAAGTACGGTATATAGATAGGAATAGTTGTCGGTATTTTTGTTGTCCTTTGTAAATATTGTAATTACGTCTCACTGGCCTCCCAGTGAGACGTAACACCCAGGCCATCATAAAAATAACAACACGTAAAATATCGGGTCATAAACCATCACACTACCAGGCCCAATGTAGGTTGATAAAAAAAGTTAAAGTACAGCCTGGATACTGATCCACTCGGCCTAGCATGCGCAACACGAGATATGTTGCGGACGATATTTTCTCTTCCTTCGATGGCGGGAACGACAAACTATCTTGGTTACAGTTTTCAAAACTCGATAAAATTATGTTGCACTAACGGCCGCTCGCGGTTTTACCCGCGTGGTTCCCGTTCCCATCAGAATATCGGGATAAAAAGTATCCTATATGTTAATCCAAGTTATAAACTATCTGTATGCCGAATTTCATCCAAATCCATTCAGTAGTTTTGACGTGAAAGAGTAACAAACATCCATCCATACTTACAAACTTTCGCGTTTATAATATTAGTAAGGTAGTACAAAATTAATCGTGTTTAGTCCCGTTAAAACAGTTTTGACACCAATAAAGTATGCTAATTATATTTCATTCGCTTCATTCTTCAGATATATATACCACATGTAGTTTCTTTTCATCTTACTGGCAACTCGCACTTTAGAGGGTATCCCTATTTTTTTTTTAAATGGTTACTCGGGCCGAGTCCATAGCTCATTCTTTTTTCTTGCGCTGCAACGAACGCACAGCTTACAAGTTCCTCCATAATACATCATGTAAATTCTTAATAAGCCATGCCTAAGCGTAAAAGTGTTGGGTACTATGAGGAGATGATAAGAAAATTACAAGAAAAATCCAAAAAACGACGACGGTGCATAGTGTATTCTTCTTCTTCAGATACCGAAGAAAACGAAGGTAAATTATTATTAAGTGCATTTTCTACGTAAAACACTTGCTATCCAATAATAGCTAATTTCGTTTATCATTTTAAAAAGCAAGCATCTTTAAGCTATGATTATTAATTAATAATGATAATTGTTCGAAAATTACCCACGAAAAGGTAGGTAACAATCCCAAGCAGCAAAATTCTCCTGTAGTTGTTGACTTATAAGACTAAACATCTTATAGCACACTAATAGACGCTTTGATTAAAATCACTGATCTTGTTAAAGCAGTTTAACGGACTATTTGCGCTACAAGCGTTTTCGGTCCTATTACGCAGTCTTAAACACGTTTACGAGAACATCTTATTAGATTATTTACGCTACAAGCACTTCCGATCCTACTACGTAGTCTTATAAACGTTTACAGGATTACATTATATGATGCTTATAAGAACTTAAGTCTTATAAGTGCATGTTATAAAAATAAATATCAAAGCTCCTATAAATGCATTTAACAAGACTATTTATTCTTGTTCACGTTTTGTTTTATGCTTCTATAAGAAAAGTTCTTCTGTAAACGTTTTAGGTATAGCTACTATAGGTCGAAGATATTATAAGATTGATTTGACTTTGTCGTGACTTCTAAAGGATTTCTAGCACCAAAGTTGCACGTCCTGCTACTATTATAGGTAAGATTCTACTTAAATGTGACCTGCATTTGCTATTATTAGAGTGATCAGCTGTTGACATCAATTAAAAAATATGGTGTCCAGGACTGTGATCCTATAATAACATTAACTTTGACTAAAATGCATTGTAAAGCTCCTGATAAATGCATTACAATATGGACCGCGATCCGATCTGATGACGGCTTAATAATTAATGAATTTACAAATAATAATTATGTTTACTTTTGAAGGCGCATAAACATATGTTTATTATCATCGAATACTTTATCAATAAAATTTATTTCGCAAGTTAATTTTTTTATATAACAGTGAAAACACAAAAGTTATCAACCTTTATGATAATGAATAGTAATAAAGATTACCCTTTGCAATGCCAATATTATTTTTTTTCGTATGCCTTCACCATTTTAAATTAATGAAAAATAAATGCTCTAGTTATGACATCACAATTACCACTGTTGGATAAATTACACCAGTAGCGGCATGCGCCAGATTGTTACAGGACAAATCACGCTGACTCAGTGCGTGTACCTGATCTTTATAGGACACAGTGATCTTGTAGAAGCACTCAATAAAATAGTAATAAAATCAATTTGCACTTTACCGGACTGTAACAAAATAACTATAGGTCGCAATAGTCCTGTAAAGTGCGCCCAAATGCGGACCTGTAAACGTTAATAGGAATTCTATAGGACTAAAAAATATTTGGTCCTAGGATACTTACATGACCACATTTTGCTACTTGGGAATGATACTCGAAAGTAACCTGTAAGTTACACAAAAACTAATCGTGACTGAATCAAATTCATAAAATGAAATACCTAGGTACCTACTTACTATTGTAACAAAAAATAAAACAAAGAAACAGAAAGTAAATAAAAAATCACGAAACGTAGGTACCTTAGCGACCTACAGTAAAAAAACAAGAGATCAAATTTAAAAACCTTTTAGAATGAACACGCCTTTCTAGTGATGTCGGAACCAGCATCCGAACAAATCATCGTCCCAGTGACTTCGGAACCAGTGTCCTAAGAAATCACCGTCCCAGTGACGTCAGTACTAGTGTTCGAACCGTTCACCGGTTCTAAGCATGATCAAGTTCAGGATATGGTCGTCATCGGACCTGATCCCGTTTTGTAGCTTGAACTCGTACCTGAACTCTTGTCACCACTAGGCGAGACGCCGCCTAAGACACTTAACCTGTTGGAAAATATTCACACTAACTTTGCAAGATGGTGGCTTCCAATAAAAAAAAACGAATATCCAATTACTTACATATAATCGTTAATTGTTTAAAGCGCCTACTTTGAATTTCAAAATATCAGCTGCAGTGGCCGAGGCAGTTCAAAGTTCAACATACGAACAAGACATGACCAGTTAGGTCACAATATTGCCGCCATAGGCAAAGTCATTATATTATTGCCTATGACGACTGACGACAAAGTCAACGCTATTAAAGCACAGAATAATATTAAAGTCCTCTCTGATGGTTGTCGACTATTAACCGTTTTACATTACACGAAAACTGGACTTAGAATCAAACTTATAACGCCTTATCTTTCAAAACCCTTCCTTTCTTTTATTGAAAGTCAAGATAAGGATAAAACAATGTTTGTTGGTAACTTGTCTGAGAAAATAAAATCTTCTCAAACTGTATATAAAAAAAGAAAGATAAAACAAGGTCATCAACTAAACAAATCAGTTTTGCAAAATAAAACACCCACACAGGGATCAACTTCATTCATAATAAAGACCAATACAAGGAAAACTTTCAGAGCCCTCCTCGTTACCCTCTGCCGAGCAGGGGCCGAGGCGGGCCACGCCGAGCTCCGATCATGCAGTAGCAGTACCTATCGACAGCGGGCGGCAGCCCATGCGGCGCTGGCGCCGCGCCACGCGCCGCCACCATCGGCGACGCCAAACGTGTCCTGTCCAGCGACCCAGGTACACGAAGGCAGGTTGAAATATTTTTTTGAGTTTTGGACCGAAATGATGATTCCTGTGAAAACATCGCAACACACGAGATACCGTGTAAACTGTAATGCATTATTTTCTGCTATAGAACTAAATTACATGTTATGAAGAATTAAAAAGTTATTAGATGTGGGTGCAATTTCGGCGTGTCCACTACGGCCTGATTAGTTTATATCCAATATCCTTGACAGTAAAATCAAATAGTATATTGAGCAAAAATCATATACTTAAGATTATGTTTTAGTGGAAGACTTCAAAACGGTTTCAAAAGTTATTCAATCTCATTTTTATACCTATGTAAAAAATTTACTAAAAATAAAAAAAAATAAAAAAAAGCTTTTACGGTTTAATTTTCAAATTAAATTACCGGAACCGACACCGAAAGTCTTAAAAGGTCTATATGAAAGATCTTGAAAGTCCTCGAACTTTTACAAAAATCATGAAGCATGACATTGACCTGTGTTATCATGAGTGACTTAAACTATTACTACATTTTGCTTCGCTCACGTTTATTTATCGCGAAGAAAGTAGCCTATAACCGTCGCCAGGCCCTCTCATCGTGTAAACGCTTAGACCGCTAAACCGACTGCTGAATTTTGTTTTGGGGATAAATGGGGCCTGGCGACGGTTATAGGCTACTTTCTTCGCGATAAATAAACGTGAGCGAAGCAAAATGTAGTAATAGTTTAAGTCACTCATGATAACACAGGTCAATGTCATGCTTCATGATTTTTGTAAAAGTTCGAGGACTTTCAAGATCTTTCATATAGACCTTTTAAGACTTTCGGTGTCGGTTCCGGTAATTTAATTTGAAAATTAAACCGTAAAAGCTTTTTTTTATTTTTTTTATTTTTAGTAAATTTTTTACATAGGTATAAAAATGAGATTGAATAACTTTTGAAACCGTTTTGAAGTCTTCCACTAAAACATAATCTTAAGTATATGATTTTTGCTCAATATACTATTTGATTTTACTGTCAAGGATATTGGATATAAACTAATCAGGCCGTAGTGGACGTTAATAACGCTTACTCGTAACAAACAAAAATACTCAATTTGCATTTATAAGTATAGTTAGGGCTATTACGATAATATGTTTTGTCCAGGATCACATATCAGGAGTGTATACAGAACGTTGAAGAGACTTAAACATTACTAAAATGTTTAGGGGTCTTAGTTTATATTGAACAGCTCATTATTGTTTTAACTCTATCAATATGACAATTCCTTTACCTTTCAAAAAACGTATTTATATTATTATACCTAGCTAAAAAAGTATTAAAAGTTACCGTCCATTACAATACGAGAATTTTGTCGATTCAAAGACGTTTTAACAGCAGCTTGGCCAGCTGTTACATATGGGTGGTTAAACAGTAAACGCCTTGAACGGAAAAACTATCTAATAATGAAGAAATGTAATATTTTGTGTGGCTAAATTTACACCATCGAGGTGGATTTTGTCTAATTTAAAATAATATAATAAAAAAAAAAAAAACACTCTGTACCCAGGTACTTACAAATTGGAAAAATGTTGAAAAAATGTCCACGAGTTGGATTCGAACCCGCACCATAATTATATAAAGATCTAAATCTACATAATTACGATTCACATTTTTTTATTGACGCATCTAGGTCTGGCTGGTTTGTAGTTTGCAACGACAAACGTGCAAATGGGTTACGGAAGGAGAGTAAACAACAACATCATAAGTATATTATTAATTATTTGGAACTTCTAGCGGTATTCTTAGGTCTAATTAATTTTTTGTTCGCAATAACTACAAATAGGTAAACGTATTGTTACGAATTGATAACACTACGGGTTTACCTACATAAACCAAATAAAGAAATTCGTCTCATGGTCATGGGAGCCAGTCCCAGATGCATTGAACATAAACGCATTTACCATTCTTTGGAAAGACTCATTTTATGCATTTTTACACATAACATCAATTCTAAAAATATCTACGAAAGGTTGCCAGTGATAGAGTCAAAGGCAATTTAGTATTTCAATTTTGACTATTGGAACCATGGTTCTTCTATTGAAAACCATGCTTTTAAGAGACTTTTTATTTCTAGATATTCCATAGCCACTAAGGATATGTTCGTATCTCAGTCCAGGAATCGCCAATCGAAAAGGTCAAAAACCTTATCTGGGGAGGCGTTCGCCAAACACAACGTCCCGGTTGCCTCGTTAGATATAATGTTAGCCGCATTAGTAAAAAATACCCTTGCCCAATATGCATTGCAATAATCGCTCTATTAACCACTAGACGGACCAATTTAACCTTGGTTCGGCTTACGGCAGCTTAAGCAGACTGTTCTGCACTTTGTTTATTTTTAGGAAATTATCAAAAATAAAAAGTTTTTACGTTAAGACCTGTCCCAAAATATGTGCCCACTTGGGTCCCACAACTTACAAATTGTTACAGAATGGGTTCCCAAATTAGGATTTTGCACTTCATAAAATAACCAAGTAAATTGTTATTCTTCTCGCTTGGTGTACCGCATAAGAAATAGGAAAATAGGGCTCAAACGTTATCTTTAATGCGTTTATAATCAAAATAGAGGATGTAAAATTCAACGTTAACTGTAGCCATAATGTGATTAAGGCTTTAGTAAAAATTTCATATATTAGTCGAAAGCAACCTGCTGTCCTGTTGCTACCGTTCTTTAGCCAAAATAGAAATATTTGACAACGTCCTCGATAGCAGTCACTAATTCTATATGTCAGAAAATAAAAATAAAAAACATTTTTAAAATTTTTATCTAAGAAATTCTATTGTTTATAAATTTAACTAAGAAATTCTATCATGCAGCGAGTGCACAGACTATTAGATAATTCGGTGGATAAAGGAGCGTGAATGTGCTGATTTAGGCGTGGGCCACCACGCCGCGCCTGCATCTCGCTGGACGTAAGACGGCTGGGGGTCACAAAACTCATTAAGCCTTTTGCTAAATTTTCTAATCTGCCAATAGTAAAAGATAATAATAACTTTGCCGCGGCAGTATGTATTCCTAAATAATAGTTAAGTAACTGATTTATGATCTAAACTGCTTTGATAACAAACATAATTAGATTTTTAATAATGATCGCGTATTTCCTTAAACAATTAAATCAAATAAACCTGTTTTTTTTATTTTGTCATTCAATTTAAACATTTTATCAAAATCAAACCATTAACAAAATTTTTTACTCTAAATATCTACATGTGGTATATATATCTGAAGAATGAAGCGAATGAAATATAATAGATGATCAAACGAACTTCCAAGTGAAGTTCGATCATTATTATATGAATTCGATTCATTCGAAGATATAAGGGCCCTCCCTGCCCAAAACCCGATAAACATTTTGTTAATGTACTCTAAAGAATGAGCTATGGACTCGGCCCGAATTACCATAAAAAAAAAATAGGGATACCCTCTAAAGTGCGAGTTGCCAGTAAGATGAAAAGAAACTACATGTGGTATATATATCTTCGAATGAAGCGAATTCATATAATAATGATCGAACTTCACTTGGAAGTTCGTTTGATCATCTAAAATACTCTATTTACGTAAAACTATTTACGTAAAAGACAAATATTTTTTAAAGTCGCAAAGAGCAACAAAAACTACGTTTTTAGGGACAAATAAATAAATACTCTTTTTTATGCTAATTTCTATGTAGTTAATTTATTTTTGTTCTTACAAAATGAAAAAATACTTCATTTGTCCTAAATAAAGGTGGCAACCCTAATCCTGACACACATTTACTCTCATAATTTTCTTCATACAAACCCGGACTATGCATCGAAAACATTGAAAACACACTTTGCTTGACCTGAAAATTAAAACCTCCGGATATCGAGACGAGCGCTTGACCACTCGCCAACGAGACGTTATTGGTGGGTTCAACTTTGGTGGTTCTAACGTGGGGTTGACTTGTTGACTTCTCACAACAAAAACCGCAAACAACGATTTATACAATAGCTTAAATTGTCTTCCGAATCAAGGAGATTTTTTTACTTGGTCACCCATTTTATCATCATCAAATCATCGGTGGTCCGACATTGTGATGGTAGCTTTACATTACATACAAGATCGCAAACCGAGCGTACCAGCAACTGCGCCATGGCGCTCTTCTACAGTTTGCAACTACTTAAAACACCGTTTCCTAAAGCGTATCGGAAGTACTTATTACTTTTGGACACATTACTATAAATAAAACAGCCTGAGGACGTCAAGGTCAGCCTTCTTATATCGAATTAATTATTTCAACGATAAAATAGTGACTTCTGGCAAGTTTACTTCGCATTTGGGTCGTGCGAGCATCTTGCGCGGCGAATCTTGCAAATTACGGCCGTTACGCTAAAATGTGCGTAATTAACGGAATGGGTAATACAATACCGATCAATTAAAATTTTTAGAAACACTTTTTTTATCTTATGTCAGTTCCATTTATTAATTGTAATTTAGTGGCTAAACTTTGTTCTTTATTCAGGGGTTTGAGTTTATCTACTTAGCTTGGATAGATTATCGCTTTTTAGGTGATGGTTACTACCTGGTTTATTACTGATTGTATGGTCCTACTGGACTTAGAAAATAATTTAAACTCATGTCATCTCACACAAGGAGCTTAAATTTTTGGGATTAGCATAATAAGTGTCTTGTTAGAGTAAGCTTAGCAATTTAGAGTGAGAGTTATAAAAAAGGTGTCCGTATTTTATATTGTGCTTCGTTGTAGATCCAGCTGTTAGTTGAGGACTACCTCAATTGTTGGGTCCCATTTTTTTAGCCTTCCGATAAGGCGAAAAAAATTGAGTAGGTACGGCTAGTGCGGCGCCATCCTGTTTCACTAGCTATCTAAGTATTGTGGGATTTGCTTAATATTAACATTAGGCAAAGCAGTCATTGTGCACTGCTTTATTAAAAAAACTGGTCAACTAACAGTTTAAACAACAACGAAGCACAATATAAAATACGGACACCTGTTCTATAACACTCACTCACATAATGCCAAGCATACTTGAAAAGATAAGTAGGTATCTTTATTTCAAAAATTTAGCGTGCAAGAATCTTTGTTTTATGTAGAAAAGTTAAATTAAGTTTAGTTTGAGAATACCTTGACGCTGCAATGTCTTCCATCTCAAATAGGATTTAGGCGCAATAAAGAGGCTGACAGATTGGCAGGAGAAACCATTTATTTATTTTTTACGCATTTCGGTTTCCCATACTTTCATAATTTTAGGAACCAGTTAGCCAATTTTAATAAATCTTTGCACGCTAAAGTATAATAAAGAGATCTAAAAACTTTGTAGAAAACATAAAAAAACGATGGCTTTGCAGGTATTTAACTCGTTTGTACAATTTTGAACTGGATACTTGTATCTATGGGAAACCGAAATGCGAAAACCCTCATAAGAAGAAATCGAAACTCAAATCCATTTTTCAAGCCATTTGTTTCGTGTAACAATAAGATTTCTTGTACGAAAAAATTGTTAAATTCAAAATAAGTTGTCAGTCTGTCATCATGACGTCTCCTTGTCTTACTCTACGCTGTAGCCGAACTGGCTTCGAGCTCCGGTCCTGAAGGCGAACTGCCATAGTGGCGTTTTCGTACAAACACTTCGATGTACCTGTACTACCTTTCATCAATTTGACCGCTGGAGGGACTGTGGCACGGCCCATGTGTCAATCGAATCAACGGCTTTCTCATAGTCCACAAACGCTAAGCAAAGTGGCTGTTTATTCAATTAATATAAACTAATTCTGATGTTGCACGGTCCGTGTGTAACAGTTCAAGTTAGACTTTATGCTAAATATAGGATAAGCAAAAGCCTCTAAAAAATAAAGATTGCAAAAAAAAATGTGTAGAATATCTTGAAATATCTATTCCGTGGATGAAAAAACCCATTAATACTTAAATTTGCAATGTTCGCAACTTTGATCAAATGTGAATTTAGTTTGAAATGTAACTAATACTATAGGTATTTTAAAACTCTATTCATATTTTAGAAAATCGTTTTCTAAAAAAATATATTTTTCCCTAAGACGTGTTTTTGGAAAATTTCGAGAGAAAATACAATAGTAATAATTTATGGTAAATATGAAATCGTAAATTATTTTGTTAAATATTTTATTGCTTTCATATATTTACATGACATACTTTATTATTTACACAGTATATACAGTGGGACTAGATTCAGTTTACCAACCATAGCTGGCACCGTGTCCACTGTAGGCAACATGAGCTACGGCGGGCGCGGCGGAGTACGCGACAGCGGACTTCAGGACCGGGGCGGCGGCGTAGTTGGCGTAGGCGGGGCCCGCGGAGTAGGTGGCGTAAGCGGGAGCCGCAGAGTAGGCGACAGTGGATTTCAAGACAGGGGCGGCGGCAGCATAGCTGGTGTAGGCAGGGGCCGCTGAGTAGCTAGCGTATGCAGGAGCAGCCGCGGAGTATGAGGCGTATGCAGGGGCAGCATAGGACTTGGCCACCAATGGGGCAGAGTACGCAGCCACGGGAGCGGCGTAGGACGCGACGGCGGGAGCGGCGTAAGTGGCCACAGCGGGCGCGTATGCCTTAGCGAGTACGGGCGCTGCGGCGTAGGCGACGGGGGAGCCGTGGGAGGTGGTGGAGGAGTAAGAGGACACAGAGGACACGGGAGCGATGGTCTTGGTCACTACGGCGGGGGCGGCTGCGTAGGTCGCCACGGCGGGTGCGGCGGAGTAGGTGGCGACGGGGGCGGCGGCGTAAGCGACGGGGGAGCCGTGGGCGTATGAGGAGTAGGAGAGGGCGGGCGCGGCGTAGGCGTGGCTGCTGTACGCCAGGGGGGCTGCTTGCAGGAGGCCGCCGGCGCTGGCCGCGCTCACGGCGCACAGGGCGATGATCAGCTGGAAATCAAATCACAATAAATTACGCTTTAATAACTTCACTGCACTCAAACTTTTTAACACTAGTAGATATTGATTAAAAGTTATCATTTGTTTTTTATTGTGAAACTGATTCTGATATATATAATTGTCAATCCAATGCTTAAATATATTGTCGATCACACACCTTGGCGTACATGTTGCTTCTGTTAATGTTGGTAACTGAATAATTTCGGCAAGTACTGATCTGCTTTTTATATCACTCGAACGCCTTGCCCTCACTATCTATTTCATTGCCGTACGATAACTACACAGCTAAATCCGCTAGGATAGTATGTATATAGGTACAATAGTGTTCTTTGTGCCTATTGAGCTTTACGAAAATTTATTGATACGTTATTAGCTCTTGTTGGAGTTATTGTTGTTTAGTCGATTCGGGATATCTTAATTTATTTGTTTTAAAAAAGTTTGCGTCTTTTCAACAATAAAAATTATCATATAGTTAATATGGTCTAAATAATCTAGTTGACTTTCAGGATAGGTACCTGTACTGAACAGGTCGTCTTTTGTTTTAAATACCTATGTTAAATGCCTCTTAAAAGTCTCTAATTTAATATTTTTTTCCGCCATTATGGTAATGTAAATATCCTATTAATTTGCATATAATTAGAAAGTTACGGTCAAGCAGAGGTCCAAGAATTCATCATCGACGGGCAAGAAGTCTACCAGTATTGAGCAACCTTCTTTTAAATAATATCACCAAGATTGATTTAAGGTTTGCTATTAAGCGAAAACAGACCTTAAAGTTTTAGATGTAAGTAGGCACATCAAAAAGGTTGGTAGACAATTTTGGAAGAAAGTACGGTACGTAAATAGGAATTTAGATTTGTCGGTTTAAGGCAGTTGTCCCACCGCCGACGATGAACGAAAAGCGAGTCGAGCTAGAACTAGAAACGAATTGGCGAGCAGCGGAAAGCGAGTGTGTAGTTCCGATAGGTCTATCTATTATGGCAGCACTATCACAAGCCGTAGAGAAGAGATAGAGTCAATCAACGGTTAAAGTTACCCGCGTCCGTAGGTTTAAACGTGACCCCTGGGTGGTGCTAAATGAGTGACACGCTGCGTTGCAGCACGCATTGGGCCGGCTCGCCCGGCGTATTACCATCTCACGAATATCCGGCGTGAAATAATGGCACTTGGTGCTGTTGTCTTTCGTCCGGCCAGTGAGGGTTCCGGAGGCCCATCCCCCCCCCCCCCTTTCATAATTCCTATTCCTTCATTAAAGGACGGCAATGCGCCTGCGATTCCTTTGGTTTTGCGGGTCTCCATGGGCGGCGGCGATTACTTTGCATCAGGTGACCAGCCTGCTCGTTTGCCTCATTCTATTATTAAAAAAATCAGTATTAGTGTGTCGAGTTGTTATTCAGTATCGATCGATATGTATCGCGGGCAATTATACCGATTTTCGATATTTTGCAACAGCAGTTATGTATTTCATTCGATATTTCGTTACGAGATTTTAAAAAAACGCCTTAATATTATTGATCACGTTGAGTTATTAAAACTAAGTTAAGAGCATGAATTTTTTTGCGAATTAATATAATCAGACCGCATATCGGTTGGTAATGAATCAATACTCAACTCAGTAATATGGATTTAATTGGCTCATCTCTAAGAAATTGTTATGTCAATGTCATGTTTATTCAACTCAAGTGACATGTTGTAGCTCACTTTTGGCTTACTTTCTCACCGTCCTTCGTGTTGTGTTGTGATGTTATTCTGCTTTCGTTGCGTACTTTACAGGCATTTAATGAAATAATAATCTTGAAAACCAAACCAAACAAGAATCACTCATTGACATTGTCAAATTGACAGTAAAATCACTACAGACTAATAGACAAAAATAGAGCGTAAGGTAACTTAAATGTGCTGTATTTGGTAATCTGTGCTGCTACGGTGACTACGGGTACAGACTATGGACAGAGCTACCATAGTCACTTACATGAAACATAGTCACCCCCAAAACTTACAATAATGTTGTGCCATCATATTCCAAAGTCTTCAATACATACATACGTACATTAACGACTAATAGGGGGATTATTACGAAAGGGTTAGTCAGAGACTAGGCAATGAGGACTACAGAAGCAGTCCACTGCCATAGTCCACCTTTCACCAAATTACAACTATGTGCAGTTGCTCATTTACTTACTCATGTTCACCACAAAAATTGTTCAAATTGGGCAATTTAGCCACCGTGGTGGCCGTGTTATTTATTTATTTATTTATTTAACAATGTTTCAACAGCATTTAACTAAACACAAGGTACAGAAGATGTTACTTATACATAAGCCAATTAAAGAAACACATTATACTACTAAAAATGTTAACACAATTAATGAACGCAGGTAGGTAGTCTAAAAAAGAATAGGTAGGTAGCTAAGTAAATGAATTTTTAACTTACAGATTAGGTGTGAATCTGATTGTGTTGTGTCGATGTGTCTAAGTGCGTGTTAGTGTAATATCGTGGTTGGTTTACATGGGCGCTCGAATTGATTATGACAGTTGGTTATTAATAGTAGTAAACATTAAAATATTTTAATATTTTAAAGATTCAATTTAAAACATACTTTTAACTTAGTTATGGCCCTACCTTCTTATGTGATGTTGTCCATGTGCGAAAGGCCTGTGAACAGCAGTGGGACGTGTCTAGGCTGATGATGATGAAGATTAAAGTTATACTGCTCTAAGAGGTGACAGTAGGGCCATAGAATGTAGGGCCCCTAATATTGCAAGGTTATGTATAGTTAGAGTTTAGGCATTTATAACTCCTAATTCAAGCCCTCTCCTTTCCTCTCCCGAACTACACGTGCTGGTCTTAGGAACCACCATCATACTGTACAGACTATCAGTACTCGTACTAAAATAATTGGCAAGTCGTTCCTCTGTAAGACCATTCGGCTTTGGAATTCTTTGCCGGCGCATGTGTTTCCCAATTCTACAGTCCCGGGTCTTTTAAGCGGGGCGTGAAACGGCATTTATGCAGGCCGTCATAAATGGGTGCGCTCGTTACCGTGCTTATTCCACGGTGGGGAGCGCTCTCATTATTTTGGACTGCATCGGCTGCTTACCATCAGGCAATATGCAGTCACTATGACGAGTCATAATAGAAAAAAAAAGTTAGACTTTAAATGATTCTTTTAGTTTAGGACATCATTATATCCTATATAAGGCTGACGTGCTTTTGTATAGCAAAAGTCTCTGAACAAAATAAAGGTTTACAGTCAAGAGTACAGAATTCTACAAAAACTTAAAACCTTGGGTTGTTTCAAAACTTTGAAACAACCCATATTAATACTTAACTTTTCAATATTCTCAACTTTGAATAAATATGTATTTAATTTGAAATATTGTAAAATGCCTTTTGCTGAAAACCATAACTGTATTTTAATAATCTTTTCTAATTTAGAAAATAGGGTTCTAAAAATTTTTTATCTCAGACAGATTTCAAGAAATTTTCTAGAGAAAAAACTATGTTAATATTTCGATAAATATTTTATTGCTTTTGTATATTTACATGACACATACTTTATATTTCTATGTTATTTACACAGTATATACAGTGGGACTAGATTCAGTTTACCAACCATAGTTGGCACCGTGACCGCTGTAGGCAACATGAGCTACAGCGGGCGCGGCGGAGTACGCGACGGCGGACTTCAGGACCGGGGCGGCGGCGTAGCTGGCGTAGGCGGGGCCCGCGGAGTAGGTGGCGTAAGCGGGAGCCGCAGAGTAGGCAACGGCGGACTTCAAGACGGGGGCGGCAGCGGCATAGCTGTTGTAGGCGGGGCCCGCGGAGTAGGTAGAGTAGGCGGGGGCGGCCGCAGCGTATGTGGCGTATGCAGGGGCAGCGTAGGACTTGGCCACCAACGGGGCGGAGTACGCAGCCACGGGAGCGGCGTAAGACGCAACGGCGGGAGCGGCGTAAGTGGCCACAGCGGGCGCGTATGCCTTAGCGACTACGGGCGCTGCTGCGTAAGCGACGGGGGAGCCGTGAGAGGTGGTGGAGGAGTAAGAGGACACGGAGGACACGGCGGGAGCGATGGTCTTGGTGATGACGGGGGCGGCGGAGTAGGTGGCGACGGGGGCAGCGGAGTAGGTGGCAACTGGGGCGGCGGCGTAAGCGACAGGGGAGCCGTGCGCGTATGAGGAGTAGGAGAGGGCGGGCGCGGCGTAGGCGTGGCTGCTGTACGCCAGGGGGGCTGCCTGCAGGAGGCCGCCGGCGCGGGCCGCGCTCACGGCGCACAGGGCGATGATCAGCTGGAAATCAAAACCAAATTCACATTTAAATACGGTCTACGCTATACTGAGAATATTGATCACTGCTAAAAAAGTGTGAGATTAAATTAAAGACAATTTCTGATATACTGTTTTATGGTACTATTTCTTAGACGTAATTGTAAGTAAAGTAAAAGTGCAGCATGTATACTGTCCCACTGTTGGGCAAATTCCATCATTGAAATCAAGTCTTAATTGCTACAATCTATGGGTATTGGCTAAATCAGCACGCTTGCCAAATGCGAGTTGGTGACTACAAACCCGGGCTACGTTTCATCGATAAATTCGAAAACACACTTTTATCGACTCGAAACACTTCTCCGTATATCGAAACAAGCGCTTCACCACTCGGCCACCGAGACGTAATTGTAAATCCAATCCAATAAGTAATTGTCGAGCACACACCTTTGCGTACATGTTGCTTCTGTTGAGGTTGGTAACTGAATAATTTCTACAGGTACCGCTCCGGTTTTTATATCACTCGAAGTGTCGTCCTTACTGTCTATTTCATTGCACTACATACATATCAATCGACCTATACAAAGTAGGGTTGGACACGTTGCTCGCCATTTTCGTTTAGCGATCTTTCGCTTTTGGTTTTTTATTGAATTAGTTTTTGTGTTGTAACAAAATATAATAACAAGTTAATTACCTAATTAAATGTAATTGTGACCTTATTTTTTACCTACTACATTAGATTAGACTTTCCGTAAATTTAGCATTGCGATTGCTCCGTGTTAAGATCGTGAAAGCTAAGCAGTATAGTTGGATCATCATCAGCCGAAAGACGTCCACTGTTGGACTAAGGAACAAGGATCTCAACCATGACTGGTTTTGAGCTACTTGGATGGCTGGCATGAGCTTTTGTTCATGTACAGTCACGAGCACCAATATGTATACACTTTAATACAATGTATATTAAGAGTTATAATCGTTTACATATTTTTGTTCGTGACTGTACATAGGAAAAATTGAACTGGTAATACTTAGTAAAATCAGACATAGCTTTTGTTTTACAGTCTCCATGATAGAAAAATAATTATAATTATGCTGCGACTTTTTTCGCTCGCTGTAATTATGCTGTAGTTTACGTTGTTATAGAAAGGGCGAATAGAAATGGCCTTGCTGACTTTCACGTAGGTTCTTCTCGGCACAAGGTCTTCCGTAAATTTACGAATGGCGTAGTGACATTCATTGGAACTCAGCTATTGTATCCTGAATGAAACATTTTGAATTTTAATTGTTTTGTATTTAATCTTACACATTTTTGTTGTTCTAAGACAATACTTACGACGACGATATTTGTTGGATCCATAACATTACGAGGCGACATGATAAAAATGTGATTGAAGTATCGTTAGACAGGTCTCAAAGTGGAGATGTGCACAAAATTATTAGTTTGAGTCTTTGATCTTAAGTATATAATCAAAGGTTTGAGTATAAGGTGTACGTACGTCACGGGATTCACGCGGACGAAGTTGCGGGCGGGCGCTAGTCGTTATTTTTTACTGTTGACATCGCAGTACTGAAGGAAAGAAAGAACACTAGATTCGCCTAGAACTATACTGGGGCCAAATATGATGAAAAAAAGTATATTATACAAATTATTCATAATAATTCACTGTGCTCATTAGGTATCTAGTGTCGCTCGGATTTTTACTGTTTCTTGACGTAAATACGCCATTGTTAGTGTTTTCTCGTTCTCTCACACACTTGATATGTGCATAAAGAATAAAATTGTTAATTATTTGTTTATAAACATTATTTATCTATTTTGCCTCAAGAACAGAAAGACACTCATAAATTATTCTGTGCTTATACTCTTAATAAGTAGGTATGTACTTACTCGTACATGTGATGTGATCAATGTCACTTTGATCGAAAGTAACAATGTTGTAAAATACCTAACGAACCAAAAAAGGTCATTGTAACGAACTAATAGAAAGAACCTTCGTACAACATAATAAGGTAAGTAAGTACATCGTTTTATTATATAATTGTCGGAAGTTTATTCAGTAAACTAGTTTACTTTTTGGAGGCGAAACGGTAAATAAGAAATGCAATGGCCTGACAATACCAAGGTTAGCTTTAATGTGTCGCATTAAATATATTAACGACAAAATGACGAATTAAGCATCTTCATAGTGTTAATGTTACTACAACTATTTGTGTACTATTAAGAGGAAACTATTATTTATTTACTTACTATAAGTACATATTTTGTGAAATAAATAGGAAAGGAGACGAAAAATAATTGGCTTTCCTTTTTTTTGATTTTTTTCTATTTGATGCAGTGGTTCGTTTTTCCGTTTTTGAACATAGAAATGTAGGGACAAGAATCAAGGGATTGTTAGCGTTTAGCGGTTTATTTCGTTCTTGGTTTTTATTATTGGTACCTATTGATGGTGGTAGAGGTGATAGTAATTGATAACTGTCGATAAAGGAACAAATATTGTAAGTAGTAAGCAGTAAAAAGTTCGAAAGTCATCCAATTCCTTGGTGGTCCGGGTAAATAATGCCGCCATCCTTAACACCTATTTTGTTTTCAATTAAAAAGGAATTAAATTATAACACCCATTATTACATTACAATAAATGTTAAATATAAATAATATTGGATTTTACAATAACCTACTCATACGCACAGAAACACAAACATACACAGACACACACGTAACTTTCTTACTATTCTCGACTCGATATAGGTACCTCAATGCCTACTCGTAGGATCGGATCGTGATCCGATGTGTTGTGTTCAAGGTCAACCGCTTTCTTGTTGTGTATTCAACGTCGTTTGGCTTTGATATTATAATTATATTTTGACAAATGTGTCTTAATGGGTTTTATAAAAAGTAATAAGTATTTGTTTGTTTGTTCTTTAATCATGATGAAGCACCTGAAAGTAGGTACCTACTTAGATTAAAATTTGGTATATACACGCAGATACGTAGCCCTTATTCTGGATTAACACATAGGACATTAAATGAAATCTTTAATTATATACCTACAAAATATTCATCAAATTAACTTTACAACATATTGGAATAGTAATCTCATTAGCGACATTGCGAATATTTGTCACATTAGCCAGCGGTTTTGAAATAAGCTACCGTGCGTGACCTGCGAATATGCATCTTATTGCAATAACGAAAAGGACATCTACAATATTTGCATGCATCCATGATTTTATAATACTAATAAGCAGATGGTATAAAAGTGAACGTGTGTGATTCTGAAATTAATCTGTCATCGATATTCTAAACTTAAACATGTACGGCAAGGTAAGGAGTAAATAAGTTGATATTTTAAATGATTTTACTATTTTGTACAGAATTATGATTTTTCTTTTTGTTTATACAGTTGGCGATACTATTGTGTGCAGCGGGCATCGCATCCGCTGGGAACCTACTCCATGCTCCTGTTTCATATAGTTCAGCACCCGCGGTATCATCTGTCTCTTTCACATCACACCCTGCACCGGTCACCTACGCTGCCGCCCCAGTAAGCTACGCGACTCCTCTTAGCTACGCCTCTTCTCCGTACACCGCCTACGCCGCCAATGCTCCTGTATTAAATTCCGCCGTTGGTTACTCAGCACCAATCTACAAGACCTTAGCACCTACAATTACTTCGTACTCAACCGCTCCTGTTGTAGCCAAAACTGTTTCGTACGCTGCCCCTGTCCAAGCGACGTCTTACGTCAAATCTGTAGCCCCTGCATTGTCCTACCAATCTTTCTCTTTATCTCCGTCCGTCTCTACTTACGCCGCCCCTGTTCTAGCGAAGACTTACGCTGCTCCCGCAGTTGCATACTCCGCACCGGCTGTGTCTTACCAGGCTCCAGTTGTAGCTAAAACTGTGGCCACTGTATCGTCATACGCAGCTGCGCCCGTTGTAGCTAAAACCATCGCGCCCGTAGCTACATACGCAGCCGCTCCTGTAAGCTACGCCGCTTCTGCACCTGTTAGCTACGCCGCTCCTGTTAGCTACGCCGCTCCTGCCAGCTACGCCGCTCCTCTCAGCTACGCCTCAGCTCCTTATAACAGCTACGTTGCAGCTCCCTTGTTGAAATCAGCAGTCACGTACTCTGCAGCACCTTCAGTATCCCACGTCAGTTATGTCAGTGATGTAGCTAACTACGGATGGTGAATACCAAAAATGTGGATTTGGCTACGAATATTGCTTTGATTGAAAATTATATGCTTACTTACATTGTAAGAAACAATTAATCAAAAATATTAAAATAATGTTTGAGTTATTATTTGCAAAAGCTTGAATTGCAAAAGCTTTAATAATTAGGCATAAGAGGCACCCAGCTTAAACTAATTGCTGATTATCTTTATGAGCTTACACAATGCGTAAAAAAGGCAGTGTTCTCAGCTCAGTTCTGAAAAATATTTCTTTTGGGATTCCTCAAAGAAGTATTGTAGGCCGCACTCTATTTTTTAACCGACTTCAAAAAAAAGGAGGAGGTTCTCAATTCAGTTGTATGTTTTTTATTTTTTTTTATGTTTGTTACCTCAGAACTCCGTCATTTATCACCGATTTAGAAAATTCTTTTTTTATTTGAAAGAATATACTTCCAGATTGGTCCCATTTTTATCAAAATCTAGTTCTGATAATGGAATCCTCAAGGAATTGAGGGAACTCCTCAAATATTGTAGGCATACCTATAGCGATTTTGGTATTTTCAGCAATAGTCACGCATTTACATTCAGAAAATATCATTTGATGAAGTAGAACTGATGAAGAAGACCACAGAATGCCATTGGAACTCCTCAATGATAAATATTTCACGGGTGGCGATAAGATATCTCGATTAAGATAGTTATGCGGCTATGACGAAGCAAAAGGTCCCATTTTTATCAAAATCCAGTTCTGATAATGGAATCCTCGAGGAATTGAGGGAACTCCTCAAATATTGTTGGCATATCTATAGCGATTTTGGTATTTTCAGCAATAAGTCAAGCAGTTGCATTCAAAAAGTATCATTTGATAAAGTAGAACTGTTGAAGAAGACCACAGAATGCCATTGGAACTCCTCAATGAAAAGTATTTTACGAGTGGCGATAAGATATCTCGATTAAATAGTTAAGTGACTATGACGAAGCAAAAGAAGGCAGGTACCGGAACTCAGTTCTAATAGAGGGATCCTTGAGGAATTGAGGGAACTCCTCAAATATTGTAGGCATACCTAGCTAGCGATTTAGGTATTTTCAGCCATAAGTCAAATAAGGTCCACTTCGGCAATAAATCCATCATAACTAATGTTGTAAATGCGAAAGCGTATGTGTTTGTTTGACCGTCTCTCACTTGCGCATCGACCTGATTTTACATATAGATAGCTGAAGGACAAACAGTAACATATGCCACTTTTTATTACCCCTTATAAAACATTTCTATAAGGATTTAAAATACACTATTCACACTATTAATTCTGTCACTTCTTATCTAAATTCTTCTTAACATCTTTATGCCGATGATTTACAAATTTACTCTCAGGCCTCGGCTGAGAACCTCTCAGACGCGATTGAGCAGATCATTGGTGACTTGGCTACGATGGAGCAAGTCAAAAACGTCCCAGTAGTTTGCCTAACGGTGAACCCTAGTAACTCATCATCGTAGGGGGCTCGCCAGTAAATCTGGGTAACTGGCCGTCTATTTTGGATGTAGATTTCCCACGTGATAGGCGTTTCTCGTTTTCTTCGCTTGACGCATTTAAACGGCGCTGTCTCATACGAGCACCACGTTTTGTGGGTTTACCATTCGCTTTCGATAAATAGATCGGAACAATTCACTAAAAAGCATATAAACAAAAATTTTAACAAAAGTAAAAACCGACTCAAATTAGTTTGTTCAATTTACTTGCAGTATTAACCTTTATTCTACTCAATCTTATAATCTTAAAAAATATTTTTGGAGTCGGTGCCAGCCTAATACGACGATGTAGCAATACCTAATAAAATCTATCTACAAATGAACACGACAACTGTTAAAGGTTAATTAAACATATTTACAAATAAAAACGACAATTGGGTTAAACGGCAGCGAGGCCCACCTAGACGGACGTGAAGAGATGAGCTTGATGCATAAGCGAAGGATTGGCCAACACACGCAAAAGACCGCGAATACTGGAATGAAGGGGGGGGGGGGGGAGTCCTTTGCCCAACAATGGGACAATATGGGCTAATATAATAATAATATAGTATGTCGTTTAATATTAATGTTAAATTTACCTTGACTTGAATTTTTGTTTATTATGCTTTTTATAGAATATATTAACAATCATATCATGCGCTGATGACACTGCTGTGCTGTTTTCTGCTAGCTCTGTTGAAGATGTCACAACGAGGCTTCAATATTGTTAATAACTGACTCCAACAACATTTACTAACAACACTGAACGCGGGCAAAACGAATTATATACAGTTTTCTATGCGTAAATCAAAGTTAGCTGCAACTAACCCCAAACTATATGCACACCTATGTAAGGACCCCACGAGTCTACTGTGCATATTGTGATCTTATATTGCTATTACTGATAAGATTAAGTACTTCGGTGTTACAATAAAATTGACGAAAACCCTACATTTTGACACCACATTAAAGCTTTAAGCGGCAGTATACGTAAGTTGATATTTGTTTTTAAAAAGCTACGCACATGTGCGTATTTTAAAATAATTAGACCATTTTACCTCAGTTTATGTCAATCAATACTAAATTACTGCATTACGTCATGGAGCACTGCTAAAACTTCGTTACTAACCATCGAGAGAGCCCAACGAGCGGTCGTAAATGTTTCTACTTTACTACAGAAAAAATAGCTTTAGTTTCAAAATTAATTTTGTTTTGTTATTAATTTAGCCAATAAGAATAAAATTGTATTTTGCATTGATTAAGATTTAAATATGTAAGTCATTTTTTTTTTGCCTGGAAATCAGGAAAACCCTAGTACAAGCACTTGTGTATTTTGTCTTTACTTAGTTTGTTTAGAATTCTTGTTATTGGTCTGTCCTTTGTTATATGTTTTTCATTGTTTATTGGTGTATGTTACATATTGTTTAGTGCATTAGTGTATACTTACTGTAACGCTGTATGTTTGTTAAATGAATTGTAACATATTTTCAATAAAGATTTATTTAAATCAAATACAATTTTTTTTATTTATTTATATATATTATTTCGTTATTATCCTAATATCAATAAGCTTGAGTTCATATATACATTATATGATATTTATTTACAAAACTTAAACTTACAAAAAATACTGGCTAGTAAAACTATGTCTATCTAAATTATACATTTAGTTATACTATGTAAAACCAAATAAAAAATAGGGTGTTGAAATCTAGATTTGGTCTATAAATAAAATACCAATTTGTTACTCTCAATGACCATTTGAATCACTTATTATGCATTTTTAATTACACTCGCTAGTATTAGTAAGCAAATTGACCGTTCAAATTGTTTGAGATAAACATTAATTAATACCAGTGTCGTTCGCGTTCAACCGGTTTGTTGAATTTTGGCGATCTGTCTTGCGAATGCTTCGTTGTTTTGTGCAACTTCGAATATGTGTCAGTTATCTCACTCGGATTTCATAGGCTTTGATTTAATCTAAATGTTATACTTAGGCTGGATTCGACCAAACTGGAATAAGGTCTTATACCTAGATTAAAAGCCGAATTTGTATAGACTGATCTGGGAGTAAGTCTTATTCCAGTTTGGTCGAATCCACCCTTAGTAAAATGCGGAATATACGAGTATAAGATGCTAGAAAATGTTAAGATTCGTTAACATAATATTAAGAATCAGAATCAGGCATCAACGCTTCAATTGAGTCATTAAAAATAGCGGAATCATGACTACCGTGTTGGTACCTATTTTATTATTTAATCAAAGGATTTATCAAACACTATTAATAGGTCAAGGATCATAAGACCGCCGGCGGTCGCGAAACAATTGATTTTTAATTGTGTCTGGTTTTACGATCTCTAAGGGGTTTTATAACAGTAATTATTATTGACATAGTATTTATTTTTATTGAAAACTGACTGACACAATCCTTACTTTTTAGAGGCAATGTAAAATTGAAAATATCTAATCTAAATACTAAGATAGGTACTACTACGACAAAGTGTCAACGGTTTAAAATATTGCTTTCGTGATGCTGGGGCGTCAGTTTTTGAGGAGTTCTCTTGGTATTTCTTAACTCCATTTCACCATGCA
Source organism: Scoparia ambigualis (assembly GCA_963921215.1). NCBI lineage: Eukaryota > Metazoa > Arthropoda > Insecta > Lepidoptera > Crambidae > Scoparia > Scoparia ambigualis. Next base: position 20,634,055 of record OY992522.1, on the reverse strand, counting down.
TATTGTGACGAGCATAAATTATTATTGCTTAGCAACCATACTCAAAGTTTGTAAACAGTTAAATAATTCGTATTGGTGGTATTGTGTAGTTCCGGTGGCCGTCTGTGGTCTTTATCAACAGATCCACTTCATTATAATATGGTGCTTTCCGATGACAAATCAACAAGTTATTGCCAATAATACCTAAGTCGCTATAGAGTATGTGCCTATAATATTCGAAGCAAAGTTAAAATGTAAAGTATAGTACAGCCTGTATACTGTCCCACTGCAGGTAGGGTTACCATTTAATAATTTGAAAAGCGATGAAACTCCGGACTTTTAAGTCACTAAATGGACACATTACTCACTTTTTGTGTTTGGTTTTTAGATAAATGAGAAGTTAAAAAAGATTAAAGATATATATTACCTTCTTAAAATGTAGTTTATTTATTCATATTTCAATATCCAGACAAATTAAAGAGCCGGACAAAATCCGGACTGGAGTTTAAAAGTCCTGACATGTCCGGACTAATCCGGACGGATGGTAACCCTACTGCAGGGCAAAAGCCTCCATCATTGGTATCAATCAAGTCATCGCTACAATTGATGGGTATTGGCTTCAAATCACCACGCTTGCCAAATGCGGGTCTTTGAGTAATCAGGTATTACATACTCGTAATATTCGTATCAGGCAGTGTGATGTACGTGCCGTGCTGCGGTCGCTCAATGTGCGGAAGGCTAGCGGACCGGATGGTGTTGCGGCGATTGTGCTGCTCAGATGCTCGGCTGAGTTGTCTCCTGTATTGACACGATTGATTAAGGAGTCTTACGATACTGGTATTGTACCGGTGTCTTGGAAAGAGGCGAACATACAACCCATCCCCAAAAAAGGGAATCGCTCGGATCCGGCCAACTATCGACCCATCGCAGTAACTTCTGTGCTGTGCAAGGTGTTTGAGCGGATAATTAATTCCCAGCTCATTCACTACCTAGAGGATCACTCGCTGCTCCACGATCGCCAGTATGGGTTCAGACCAAAGCGATCAACGGGTGATCTTCTAGCGTACGTTTCTCACGCGTGGGGTGAAGCGATGGACAAGCATGGCGAATCCCTGGCAGTTAGCCTTGATATCGCCAAAGCTTTCGATAGAGTGTGGCATCGTTCCCTTCTTTCCATGTTGCCGGCCTTCGGTGTGCCACCCCGTTCGTGCGTCTGCGTTGCAGACTTTCTAGAAGGGCGGAGGATTCGTGTCCTTTGTGAGGGTAGTTAATCCGCGTTCTACAAAGTCAATGCCGGAGTGCCGCAGGGTTCTGTGATCTCACCTACTCTATTTCTTCTGCATATTAATGACATGTTGTCCTTGAGCAATATTCATTGTTATGCGGATGACAGTACGGTGCATAAGCGGTAGTTGGGACATACTGCGGCAAAGCAAGCCGATATCATGGTGAAAAGGCAAGAACTGGTTGCCAAACTGAACCTGACTCTCGATCGTGTCTCTAAGTGGGGATCTAAAACCTGGTCGAGTTTAATGCTAGCAAAACTCAGGTTTGTACATTCGTCCAAGGTAACTCTCTTCCTTACTCGTAACTCTCTTCAGAACTCTCCGTTACCCATTTCGGTGAACCTCAGCATTCTTGGCATGGACATAAGCCAGGAACTGAATCCGAAATGCTACATCGAGAGTGCTATTTTAACTGCCTCCCGGAAGTTGGGTATTCTCAATAAGGTGAGGCGGTTTTTCACTCCCGAGCAGCGCTGTTTGCTGTATAAAACTCAGGTGCGATCGAGTATGGAGTACTGTTCTCATCTATGGTGAGCTCGTTATCGTGCTTATTCCACGGTGGGGAGCGCTCTCATTATTTTGGACTGCATAGGCTGTTTACCATCAGGCAGGATGCAGTCACTATAACGAGTCATAAAAAAAGGCCCCCGGCGTATTAAAAAACTCCTCTTATTCTGAAGTCGGTTAATAAATAAATCTATTGTATTTATTTCTATCAAACTATAAATCTTCAATATTGTAAACCAATTATTACAAAAAGTTAAGGGTATTACAATAACTTATTTGGGATCCGGTCTGGTAGTGGGATAATAAGAAAGATCTGTCGATAAGCTGTTAAAATATGCACAGAAATTGAGTGGGACCCGTTTAAAATAAACAAAAGGAGTTGCCCCAATCATTATGATGGCACTTTATCCATAGTTTTAACTACTTTATTGTTTTAATAGCTAAGTTAGTCGGTAAGGTTGGTGATTAGACTACCACACCGTTATCAGACCCAGAGGTCCCAGGTTCGATTCATAGCGGGGAACATAATTATTGTACATAATATGGCTTGTTGTAAGTCCACGTAGCTTGCCTAATAAACGTCGTGTAATGTGACTTTGTAAGAGTTATTTTTTAACCTATTTATCCAAGAAGACTGCTAAACAAAGACCGGAGGCCATTTTATATATATTTAGACCACATAAAATAAGAAATATAAGATTTATTAAAGTAGGTAATTGATATTTGGTCTAGTAATTACTAGATTAGCAAGCGAGTATTATTAGCAAGAAATCTGTAATAAAATTTTAGAATGGCAAAGTAAAGTTATAAAGAATATTGTTTTTTATAAATACAAGAATTTCATAAGAACCTTTACGAGACCTGTGATGTGAATTATGTGGCATGTAACAACGGAAATTGAATTTATTACCTAACAAGTGTTCCCATTTCCGGCGTCGGAGGCAGGTAATCCGTTCGCCTCGCAAATTAAGTGACAGTGATACAATTTATTTCACTTGAAATATTCATAAATTGTTGTTTTATTCGTGGTGTGGTGGGTTGTAATGAAAAGAAGTCATTTAAATATTTACATCTTTATTCCTATATTGAAATAAATTAGAGTCGTTTCGTATTGTACTAAAAACAATTATTTAAAACAGTTAACAGTTTACCAGCCGTAGGAAGCTCCCAGACCGGTGTAGGTGACGTGGGAGACCGCGGGTGCGGCGGAGTATGTCAGTGCGGTCTTGACCACTGGCGCGGCGGAGTAGACAGCTGGTGACGCCGCGTGGTAGGAGACAGCTGGCGACGCCGAGTGGTAGGACACTGACGGGGCGGCAGCGTGGTAGGAGACGGCTGGGGCAGCGGAGTGGTAGGCAACGGCTGGAGCAGCAGCGTGGTAGGAGACGGCTGGGGCAGCAGCGTGGTAGGAGACAGACGGGGCAGCAGCGGCGTATGTCGCCACGGGCGCGTGGGAGACGGTCGAGTAGGAGACAGCGGGCGACAACGTCTTGGTCACAACTGGAGCAGCGGCGTAGGTGGCGACGGGAGCGGCGTAGGCCTTAGCGGCGTACACAGCGGGAGAGGAGTGGGTAGAGATTGACTGGTAGGACACAGCAGGTGCTACAGACTTGGCGTACACTGGGGCAGCGGCGTAATGAGCTACGGGAGCGGAGATGGTCTTAGCGACTACGGGAGCGGCCGCAGCGTATGCGAGGGGGGCGGAGTGGGAAGAGTAAGTCTGGTAAGAGAGAGCGGGAGAGAGGGTCTTTGTGACGACGGGGGCAGCGGCGTAGGCAACAGGAGCGGAGTGTGATGAGTATGTCTGGTAGGACACAGCGTTGGACAGAGTCTTAGCGACAACGGGAGCGGCCGCAGCGTATGCGACAGGGGCTGAGTGGGAAGAGTAGGTCTGGTAAGAGAGGGCAGGCGACAGGGTTTTGACGACTGGAGCGGCGGCGGCGTAGGCTACCGGTGCGGAGTGTGATGTGTAGCTGACTGATGAGACGGGGCCAGCACTGTATGACACGGGGCCAGCGCTGTACGCCACAGGCTCGGCGGCATGGTAGAGGTTGCCAGCGGAGGCGATGCCCGCGGCGCAAAGGAAGACTACAACCTGAAACAAAAAGAAATTAAATAAGTAAGTATAACATAATTTCACAGTTACAAAAATCTTTTTTAAATAATATAATATCCAGGAGTATTGTCAAGCTTCTCAAGTACCTTGGTGTACATGTTTGTGTTGGACGTTGCTGTTGTTTGTGATAAGTTTGGAGCAGTCACTTTCGCTTTTATATGAGCGTCGCAAACTGGTATTGGTACCGAATCAGCTTGAACAGCAGCCGCGGGCGATGCTGGCACAATGTCAAGGTGAGGCACCACCCATGCCGATAAGGTTGTGTAACCGATGAACGCATGCGATGCCGTCCTCATTTACTTTGGGACATAAGGAAATCCTTTTCGGAACTCAATGTTGTTGTTGAATAGGAAACGATGCTTGTGACGGTGATACATTTTCGTGTTTTGTACAAATTAAACCGTTTAATTTAATCTTGGAAAAAATAATTTCAAACCTTCAATTTTATCGGATAAGTATGTTTTGTTTTTTATGATTACATTTTTTTAAGCATATGTCCCCTTCGATCATAGAAACATTAGATGCACCACGGTCTCATACAAAATCAAACTCAAACATAACGTAAATACTTACTAACCAAAGATCAACATAAGAAATGAAACGAAATAGTATAGATAAACATTTATTGTAGAGTAAACCTTAAACTAAAGTACAAATTCTTAAAAATATTATTCATCACTAGATTCACGCTAGTTGAAACAAAGTTCTAAATTCGAAATTTTGATAGAAAAACAAGGCACATTTTTAATTTTTGCCTCGATTCGTGGTGATCACTTTATATTTAGTGCATTGCTTGTGCCCGCTCAAAACTCTCCCTGGTCTTCATACATTAGGAAATAGTGTATTCTTATTGTTTTTGCACCACGTTCAAATATTATATTATTTTTTAAGTAAATATTATTATTAATTTGCGTTTAACACAATAATAATAGTCCTGTTAACCCATCCTGTTAATCTAAATGACTGTGTAGGAGTGGGTTCACGTCAGCAGTCTAACGGAGCTATAGGGATTGAAATCTATCAGCTCAGCTAGCTACCACCGCCTCAAAATTACGGGTAATTTGGAAATAAAACATTGTAAAGCGGAAACCCTCGTGTGGACAAATAGCTAGATTACTCAGGCCGGAAGTCCTAAGAACATGGGCTTAGTTCCCAAGTCGGGCAAATAATGTTTTTATTTTTTCGATGCACCCGGACTGGGTTTGTTATCACCAACTAGCGTATCAGAAATTTTAAATTTCTTTCTGTCTACCAAAGTAACTTATCTATACACAGTGATTGGAATCATCCTAGTAAACATTCTAAAATGCCTGTTTTAGATAGACATAGCAAGTAATTGTAAGTAATAATAATAATAAAAAAAGAAAAAATATTTTTTAAAATTCGCCTTAGAAAATTTCATATTTCTTAAGCCCATATCAGTACCGGTAGAACGGGGCTATTTGGTAAACGTGGGGCTTTTTGGAAAAAAATAATATTTTTCAATGAACGCAAACATATTAACGTGAACGCAACCTTTTTATTTTCTAACATTTGGCAACTTCGTTATCTGTCAATCTCGACCAATCAGAGAAAAGAACACCGCGCGTGTGATGTTAAGAACTACATTTAGCGAGAGTCTGTCAGTTTTATTCCAAATTAGTTTTTAAGTAAAATGTTAAATTATTTAGTGTTAACTTTTGCATTATTTGTAATTTTTTAAATGTATGTTACCAAATATCGCCGTCCGTGTTTATATTGAAATAAAAACAGTTTATAAAGATATTTTGTATGTCATTTTGTATGAATTTGCCAGATAACCCCACCCTGGGGGCTATTTGGAAAGGCACCTTTTTTTAAAAATAAACCTTACTGTTTGTTCATTCTATGTTTTTATTTTTGTATTTTAAAGAGTTATATCTGTATTATGCAAAACATACTTCTTTATCTGTTAAAAATTAAAGGAAAAATAAATATTCTATCCCTACTGTTTTACCAAACAGCCCCGTTCTACGGTACTTATATTAGTTACAAAGTTCAATACAAACACTTTAGTTAAGTTACCTGTATGTAGGTAGTAATTCTAGGCATACCATTTAAAATACCCGACGTTTAGGCTGAGTTCACAGATTTGTGGCTGAGTTGTACCAACTGCCAGGTATATAACAAAAATAAACTACGAGTATACACTTTTATAGTTAAAAAGTTCTAACAATAAGAAACCCACTCAAACCCAAAAACATAGACAGTAGCCGAGGAGGTTAGTCCTTGAAACGTTTAAATAATGCTAGGACATAATTTAGGTAACTTTACAATTTTAATTAAAAGTTGGCCAATTGCGTACCACAGAGATTGCTCTCATTAAAAGTGTCGTGATGCTAAGCAACAGCAGTAAGCATTAGTTAATAATTAGACTATTGTTTTTTTCTTTGCCTACTTTTATCTCACTTAGTGCTAAAACAATGAGACCTAAAAATGTATTTAAATAATATGTTTTGTCTTACCTAGTATTAGGAAACTATTAAACCTAAGTAAGAAATACTATGTTTTTGAAAAGATGACGGATTTGCACAGCATTATTTCCATAGTCTAATGACTCCTCTACACACTCGCCGAACACAGACGAATGCCCGTAATCGTCTGTGATCGGCGATTGTGTGGAGGGCATACTCGGCTGTACTCTCCGAGCATCGTCTATGATCGCCTGCATTCTCTTGCGACCCGTTAATTGTCGGTTTTTCGGGCACGCATCAAAGGGATTCGCGCCGGGTGTTTGTGGAGGTGCCCACACAATCGCCGATCATTCATTCGCCTTTTTTTTATTCCACAACGGGTAAGCGCTTGGCCTTCATCTCACTTGATGGTAAGTGACGATAAGGCCGAAGTTGGAAGCGCGCTTCACCCGGAATCCTCAACCTCTGAGGAGCTGGCTATCTTATCTCAAACTGTCGGAACACAACAAAGCTATAAACATCGTTGTTATGGCGACAGACTTAGATAATATGGTGGTAGCTAGCCAGGCGGACTTAACAGCCCTACCACCAACCAAACCGAGCACACAAAGATGTACCCCCCGCTGGGAATCGAACCGGGGACCTCTGGGTCTAAAACCGGTGGCTTAGCCACTAGACCACAGAGGCGGTTAAAGCCTTTGGACAAAGTGAGAGACTCGCTTGGTTCGATAGCTGGAGGTCCTATGTTCAAGTCCCAAGTCGGGCTAAGTGTGTTTCGGTTTCTCGATGAACACCAACAATTGTACAGTTTTGAATGTGTACATTACAAATTGAAAATGACAAAATGGATCGTGGATTCGAACTTGCACCGTGTGTGTGTACATTGTTAAGAGGCCTATTACATCTCGACTGTGATTTTTGCGTAAAATGGCCAATTTTGGCGTTATGGATCTCAGAAACAAAAGTACATTAACAATTATGACATATTGAATAGTGTAGAATAGCTATTGGAAGTGCGTAGCGGCCTCGCTTTTTGTAAATTTTGATTAACTTTTTAATTAAACCCAAAATTGCAGAGAAAGATTTTCATAAAAAGCGCGAAGGCACTTTTTTGAGCTCATCGATTGAACTACTGTTCTAAACAAGTGAAATAAAAAAAATATAATGTTATCTCTTATATAGTCGAATAGTGCGTAGTGGCAACGGAATTTTTAGATATCATTGATTTTATATAGAAAAAAAATCTTATTTTAAAGCAAAAAACTTCGAAAATCGCTATAAGTTAACTGTGAATATCTCCTGTAGCTACGATAATATTATTGAGCAAAATTTATACCAGAGTAATTGTTACTTCATGAGGAATAAAGATTTTATAATGAATTTATTATTCTATTACGATAACACCGATAAATACAACTGCAAAATTACTACAAAATGCGATGCGCCGGCCGTCCGAATTCAACTTATGCTCACAGAATGGAGATTTGTAATATTATGCACACATTTATTATCCAATTTCGATAAAAACGATAAATACAACTGCAAAATTACTACAAAATGCAAAAATAGGCAATTTACGCAAAAATCACATTCGAGATGTAATAGGCCTTTTAAATGGTGAAGGGTTCTAAACCACGATACCTCATTTGACCCGCTTGACCCGAATGGCTAGAATCTGCGGGCTCAAATACAGCTTAAAAATTTAATATTGTTATATTTTTGTTGAATATATGTTATTTCCAATATATAAATAAATAAATAAATAAATAAATCTTTCCTACAATCACACCAATTATCTAGCCCAAGAGAAGCTTCGAAGAAACTCGTCAAATGGTTACTAGACAACGGATAAACATACTTAAAATACTTAAATACATACTTATTATACATAGAAAACACCCAGACCCGAGACAATTTACAAAAACAATAATTTCTAAATTGACCCGACCGGGGATCGAACCCGGGACCTCAGAGATGGCGACACCATGAAAACCGGCGTACAAACCACTCGACCAAGGAGGTCGACAATATATAACGAAACGTTGTAAAAAAATATCTATCCTCAGGTGGGAATCGAACCCACGTCATGCCATGGGGTTAATTGGTTAGCCCTGTCGAACTTTTTGAACGCTTTTGACATTACGTTTTCATAGCAACCATGGACGTATATGATTGGCAAAAGCGTCTCATCAAAACTCTTACTGAGGTAAAATTTTTTTTAACGTTGTACATACATACACGTTACCCCTGGGTGGTGCTAAATGAGTGACACTAACTGAGTGGTAGAGCCACGCTGCGTTGCATCACGCATTGGGCCGGCTCGCCCGGGGTAATACCACCCTCTCACGAATATCCGGCGTGAAATAATGGCACTTGGTGCTGTGTTGTGTTTCATTCGGCCAGTGAGAGTTCCGGAGGCCCCTCCCCCCCCCCCTCACAATTCCTATTCCTTCCTTAACCCTATTCCTTTCCTTAAAGGTCGGCAACGTATCTGCGACTCTTCTGGTTTTGCGGGTGTCCATAGGCGGCGGTAATTGCTTTCCATCAAGTGACCCGCCTGCTCGTTCGCCTCCTTCTAATATTAAAAAAAAAATACATCTAAACACGACTTTTATCCCCGAAGTGTTAGTCAGAGACTGGGCAATGAGGACCGCAAAACCAGTCCTCTGTCCACTTTTCACCAAATAGCGTATAGTATAGTAGTAGCTGCACTGCACATGTGCTCAGCGTGACAGGTGGTGATCCCATCGCCGCTCTATGCTGTTGGATGTATTTGCAGTCTTTAGTCTGTTAGCCGCCTTTTACGACAACCAAGGGAAGTGAAGGAGGAAGAGTATTCTTTCACCGATACGCGACATGGTTAACGCTCATTGTCTTCGAGTTTATTTGAGCGTTATTACCGCAAACAAATCAAACAAATCAAATCTCCCTCTCTATTCTTTCCTACCTTAGACATAGGGTCCTTCAAACGAGGCGTGAAGAAGCACTTTGTGGGCCGGCGGAGTGAGGGTGACTGATGCTACGTCTATTACGCTGCACCAGTTGTCCTCGCGCCTGGACTTCATTTCCACTTAACATCAGGTGGAGTGAGGTTATTTGCCGGGCTTAGTATAAAAAAAAATTACGAATCTCTAATTTATGTTAGCGTAAAATTGATATATTTCGACTCAAATCGATTACACATGGGAGTACATTCAAGGGTGTACTTCCGGATACTCCCAAAACCGGGAGTGCCCGGCAGCGAACTCAGAACCTCAAGATTCTGTGTCAGGTTGTTTTACCACAAGATCACAAAAAATGTAATTATTATTTATTGCGTTAGGTTTGCTTTAAAATAAATGACGTTAATAAGGTACTATGAATGCATATTTTTTCCATCTCATGATTTAATTATGAACTTTGTTATTTAATATTTTCCATAACTCTGTTATTTTGCTTGAACATAAAATAATAATTCATAAGCTGTGTAAGGTTTTTTTTTAATAATTAGTTTAGGGTAATGTCTGGCTGAATTTTGCCACCTCACGAAAGGTTTAAATGTTGTTTACCTAGTTATGTACATTTCTTTTTTAAGACTATTTGATTTCTTCGTATAGTTTGTTTTTACTTGATAATTTAATTATTTTATGTTAACCACTCACTCTTGGATTTTTTTGACACTTTTTTGACAGTAACTGTCAACGTCAAATTTGACAGAATGGAGCATAGAATAAGCGATATTGTGCGATAACAATACATAAGATGAACCACAGAACCGAAATAACCAAACTTGTTCATACTAAAGTAGTCTGTAAGTCTATGAAAACACGGTACAAAGTCAAGTGTGTTTTTGTAGGTGCGGTCTCATGCGACCGCTTGGGGTTTGAGGGGTTTCACATGTTCAGCAACTTTACAAATGTCTTTTTTTTTAAACGAATTAAATACAGTCATAAATATGTTTCATAGTCAAAGTCAAAGTCAAATTATTTATTCAATGTAAACCTTTACAGGCACTTATTGACATGAATACTAATAATAATAAAAAAAACAGTTAACTAACTTGTAGTTAAGACTTAACAACTAATCTAACTAACCAACTATAGTCTGTGCCAGACAGACGCGCATCGCTACCCCCAGTACCACTGCACGCCGAAACAGAATCGCGTCGAACCGAAATATAAGCTTTAGTTAGTTACTACCTTACCTAGTTTACTGTTACTACACCTTCTACAGTTTGTATTTTTTTATGTTACATATATACATACAAGCAGTCACAACTGTTTTCCCCAAAGGTTTAGTCAGAGAACAGACAATGCCCAGAGGAGCAAAGGGCTTTTACGACACCCAAGAGAAGAAATAGGTTGGTAATAATAATTTAATTACCCGCCACCAGAGAGTATCTTGTAATGATAAGAGATATAATATCAGAAACTGACAACTAGCGACTGTATTAACCGAAATTATTATTCTGTCATGTATGTAATTAATTTTAATATACTCGTGGTATTAATTATTGCGCACCTTGTGTCTGCGACTTATAATTTAGTGGTACAGAATAAAACATTTTTTTTAAAGAAAAAAATTATATTACATTATATCACAGTATTTCATAAAGTAGAGTATTAATCACCAACTAATAAAATCAAAGTTAATTACCAGGCTTGGTTGCCATATCCGCTGTATCCGTGAGCGTTGTAAGCGGTGGGACTGTATGCACCGTATGAGCTAGGAGCATAGGATGTGTAATGCTTTGGCACTGGATTTTTGTGAATACTGTATTGAGACACGGTCGATATGGCGTGATTGTATCCATGTCCCTTGTTGTATCCAAGATTGCTGTTGTAGCCATGATCGTGGCCATTGTTGTAGCTTGCTTGTTGTGCCCATCCGTTAGCGCCTGCGTATGCGCCGGCTTGAGAACCCGCGTATCCGTTGGCCGCGTATCCGTGGGCGGCTTGTCCATTGTCGTATCCGTGGCTATAAGCCCATTGTCCATTGTTAAGTCCATTGTTGTATCCTTGATAACCGTGGCCGGTAGGCACCTTCACAGATGGTGCAATTTCCTTTGTAATAGAGACGTGTGAGATGGCACCGGGTTGTCTTATGCTGCCATATCCCGCTTCGTATCCATTGTGACCTCCGTAGTTACTGTTGTAGCCTGCGTATGTTTGGTCATTGTAGCCTTGGTTATTCCATCCACCATTGTTTGAAGAAGGGTTAAATAGAGCACCAGCTCGAGCTAATCCAATGAGGCAGGCGATAACGGATATCTGAAACACAAAGAAAATTTATTTATTTTATTACAGGTGTATTTTATTTATTTGTAATGATTAATTTGATAATAAAAACTTTTTAGATTCCGTAAAAACAAGTAGTTGTAGTACTTTTTTACCTTTGAAAACATCTCGATGATCTTCCTACAAACGTAATGAGTAGAGTATTGTTCTAGCTATTGTTACTGGCTTTTATATAAAAATCGTCGGATACAAACATAGTTTTTCAAGGTTCAATTAGTTTTTGAGAAAACGGAGCGTAACGCGTTTTAATTATGAGAATACTTACGAGTTCATTATCTTGAAGCGCATTGTTACGATAGTGTTGACTCGAACGAGATTCGGCGTCGGCAAATACTTAACTTGGGTAAACGCCTCAGTGATATCGACTTATTAAGTTTAATTTGTAAAAAAGTTTAATTAATTAAATTTAATTTAATTTGGTGTAGGTATAATAGTTCTACAACTATTATAATTTTCCGAATATTCCGTCGTCGAGAGGTTACGTTCCCAATACAACTTAAAGTTGAATCAAAGAAAACTTTTATATAAAGGAGACTAAATAAAAATTATGTTTCAAAATGTTAGTTTTATAAAATTAAGAAAAATATAAAAAGGACCTAAGTCTCCTAGTCAGGTCGTAACCATGACTGTTTTCTGTCTTACATCTCGACATCTCGATGTACTTAAAGACAAATCCAAAAGACGAGTAGCCTTTAGTTGTACCGCCACTTAGTTAAAAAGTGCTTTGGGAGGTTTCCTCTAGAAATCTATACTCAGTTAAACCAAAATCATTATTTATTATTAATACTTTTTAATTTTTTACATTATTTTATAACGAAAAGGTAACTTCATTTCATATTAGGAAGATAATAAGTTTTCTTTCCAATTATTGATCCTATACATAACCAAAAAGATTTTCTCTTTCTTAGATTAATGTCAAATGTTTATGACATGTGTTACTTGGTACTATTCAAGTAATAATTACTGTAGTCCGCCCGTACCAAAAACTAAGACCATGATAACAACAAGTTGTTAACATTCGTATCTCATTATAGGCTGTCTGTTAATGTTACTCTGAATAAATGTATACTTAATACACTTCTTTTAAACGGTGTGTGAGTATCACGTCGTTATCCTACATAATAATTATGCAATTGTTACAAAAAAACAAAAACAATAAAACATTGTAGGCAATTGGAGTAGAAACTAAGAGGTTGGTTATGATTAGATAAATTTCCGTGTTCGTTAACTATTGTTTATTGTGTTTTACGTAGCGTCCGAGTTTAGGCTGTTATAAGTTTTCTGTATAATCTGGATTTGATTATATCTTAGAACACACTGCAAAGTATGTTCTAAGATATAATCAAATGGAAGAATATCTAGAATGTCTTAAAATATTATTATGGATTATTATTATAAGGACGCCAATAACATCGACGCTCATTAAAAAGTTAGTTTTTATAATCCTTTCATCTCTACTTGTTATTTAAAAGAAAACGAAAAATTGTTACAATTTAAGAAAAGAAATAGATTCTAAATTCACTTAATACTTACTATGAAGGGTGAAAAAATAAAAAGAAATATAAAATATTGAATTATGTTATATGTTTTACGATCACAGAGTATTTGACATTTACAGTAAAAAATTACAGAATTGTATTTACAATATCATATTTTTTCAAACAGTTCTTAATTACCAGGCGTATTTGTTGTAACCGCCGTAGCCGTGGCTGCCGTAACCCTGGTTGCCGTAGCCATAAGAATATGCCGGAGAATAAGAATGGCCCACAAGTGGTGTGGAGTACGCGTAGGATACAGGAGCGTAGGACTTAACGAGGGGGGCTGAGTGGACGCTGTACTGGGAGACTGAGGAGACAGCGGGAGCGTAGGCTACAGGGGCAGCATAGGCGATAGGAGCGATGGTCTTCGTGATAACAGGGGCTACGGTCTTGACGTAAGAGTAGGCTGGGGCCACTGCGTAGCCCCCTCCGTAGCCTCCGCCGTAGCCTCCTCCGTAGGCACCTCCGTAAGCGTCACCACCGTACGATCCCCCGTAAAGATGACCGGCGCTGGCCAAGTCAAACAGGCAGATGAGGGCGGTGAACTGAAATAGAAAGATTTAGGGGTTTTAGAAGAAGAAACATTTGTCAGTAAAGAAATATTCCCACAATCACAACCACGCGTAAAATTGATATATTTCGATTTCGAGCGCGTAACGGCTAATGCGTTCGGTTTCTCAGTTAAGCAACATTTGCATTGCCGGGTCATTGGACGGGTCACCGAATTCGAAACATCTCGTATGTGTTTCAGAAGACACGAAAAGCCGTTGGTACCGGTTGTTGTCGCACGATGGCAGTCGTTAAAACCATGGAGCCAGTGTGATGGATTATGGCCAAATCTCATTATGTGCCATTGCCCATGTGAGAAGGCCTTTGCCCAGCAGTGGGACGCTTTTAAGCCGATAATCATGAAGTCTTTGACCACGAAACGAAAAGGAAATGTTTAGCCGTATTAATTTAAAATAAACGCGAATAGATTGTTGAGATTGCTTAAAGATTCTCTCCTCGAGCTCCTTTATTGGTCTGGACCAATGAGCGGAAGATGTTTAAGACCAACGACCGGGTTAACCGGTTAACTGTCGTGATCGTAATCGATAAAAGCCACCAACCTGCATTGGGCCACCCTGATAGGCCGATCTCCCCATGTGCTCATGTGGATAGGCCTAGCAGATGGATGTTTATAAGTTGATGATGATGCCATGACTTTAAATAAAACCTTTTTAGTTGTAAAAACCTCACCTTAGCGATCATTGTGTATTGTTTGTTTTGTACGGGTTTGATGAGTAGACTGATTTTAATAACAAACATTACCATTTATATACTTAAAAACTCGGAAACTGGCCTTGCCATTGTCAAGGCTTTTAGACATTTTTACCAAATTACTTCAAATTATATCACTGGCATTGTGTAAAAGCCCTTGTTATATTATTAATATAATATAATTATTATTGCGTGCGAAGTATGAAACTGAAGGTGAGACAGCGAACTCGCTAAGGACTCAATTAAAATTTAGTTCGAAATTACGGAAGAGAGCCGAGTAGGTAAGTATACGCTTCAATTGGCAATTATGAAAACGGTATTTATCCGTTCATACGAAAATGAGTTGATATAAAAAGGATTTTGTGATCGCCCCCTTTCGTTTAAAATCGTTAATTGGTAAAGTAGCACGCCGATGATAAGTTTTTTTTAAAATTATTATTATACCTACTTACCTCATGTTGGAAATGTTGAAAATGATAAATAAGACCACAAAAAAATTTATTAAAAATAATTTTTAGAGAAGGAGCAAAATCTCTTCGCGTAGGCTAGAAGTTTTGAAGTCTACAGAAATGTCTCTGGAAAATCAAGTTGGATACTTTTTAAGTTGGATTCTTAGCAATATTCGCATTGTCTGAAGAGACACCCAGAAACCAAAAGTTGCAAATCTGGGCCATGTGCTTAGACACGACAGATAAGAGTTCTTGCAACTGATAATTATGGAAAAGTTGCTGGAAAACGGAGACCTGGTCGCAGAAGACAGTCGTGGTTGCGAAACATTTGGGAGTAGACGGGAATAGCGAATGTCGCTAAACTCTTTCGCCTTGCCAGAATCAAGTCCAAATATTCACAGCTGACTGCCAACTTTCACTAGTTGGAGAGTCACCCTAAGAAAAAGAAGAAGAACAGACACCGATGGTCCGATGATGACTATCAGATGGTTCACCTGGTAGGTGACCGACTCGAGGTCCTCCGTACTTCGAAAGGCTAAGCTGTTCGCCCCGATCAGTGGTGATCGATCGATAATTACTATGGCAGTCGACAAAACCTTTAAAACCGGTATTGGGCCATATTGGTAGGTCATGGCCTGATTTCCCCATGTTTCTAGGCTGTATGAACTTTTTTTTCATTAGAGACCCAATGGATTACATTGTTCTTCGGTTTCTTTTTGTCTATACTAATATTATATAAAGAAAAGATTTGTTTGTTTGTTTGAATGGAATAGGCTCCGAAACGACTAGACCGATTTAGAAAATTGTTTGACCATTAGAAAGCTACTTTCTTGCCAAGTGACATAAGCTATATTTTATCCCGATATTCCCACGGGAACGGGTACCGCGAAGGAGGATCCACTAGTATATAAATAAAGATAGAGTTCGGATGTACTATGCGATAGTGATTTTGATTTGCGAGAAGTACCTAGTAGTAATTACGCTGCTGGCCAATAGATCAATACTTTAGATCAAGTTATCGCTATAATGATAGGTATTAACTTAGAACGTGTCTAGTGAGACATTTTATTCATTGAGCATTGATCAATGCGCGGCTGCAGTTGAAAGGTCAAGCAGCACACTTTCTAAATGCCGACTTAGTGATCACTAACCCGGGCTATGCATACAAAATCCGAAACACTATGCCTCGTATTCTAAAACCAAACTCACTCTTAAATCTCTCCTTGTACAGTTAGAAAAGGATGATGCTAATTCATCGCATATATCGCCATCCCTTTTTTATTCTACGACGGGTAAGCGCTTGGCCTTCATCTCACCTGATGGTAAGTGATGATTAGGCCGAAGGTGGAAGCGCGCTCAACCTGGTATCCTCAACAACTGAGGAACTGGCTATCTTATCTCAAACTCTCGGAACACAACAATGCTACAAACATCGTTGTTATGGCGACAGACTTAGATAAGATAGTGGTAGCTAGCCAGGCGGACTTAACAGCCTTACCACCAACCAAATCGACCGAGAACACAAAGATGTACATTCCCCGCTGGGAATCGGACCTCTGGGTCTGAAACCGGTGCCACTTAGCCACTAGACCACAGAGGCGATTATTTATTTATTTATTTATTTATTTATTTATTTATTCAACAAACATTGCCAGCATTACAGTATACACTAATGCACTGAACAATATGTAAAATACACCAATAAACAATAAAAAAACTTATAACAAAGGACAGACCATTCAACCATCTCGCTCACAGAACTCCAAGCAATCCTTAAGTACATCCGTCAATCTTCCAGCAAACACGTCACACTGGTGCCACTGCCAGAAGCGCATTCAGATGCACCATTGCACGAACTAGTGGCGAGTTACGATGCTCCATGGTACGCGCGTTGTCGATTGCCAACAAACGGTGATGACGGACTCTAAAATACCTGCCTGGAGCAAACAACTGTATTCAAGCATGGATTTGATTTTGAGTTTGGTATTAGAATACATACAATATTCAATATACAATCTTAATTTTTCTTTATACAAAACTAATTAAGGGTGAGTTCTACCCATGAAACTGAACAACTTTCCTCAAGAAAAATATGTGCAAAAATGACAAAAAAATTTCGATCTCCCCATACTACTACTATTGTCGTCAGCTGATCGGACAGTTTTGTATGGGAGGTCGACATTCTTTTGTCCTTTTTGCACATTGGTTTCTTGGGGAAAGTTGTTCAGTTTCATGGGTGGAACTCGCCCTTAATTGGTTTTGTATAAAGAAAAATTAAGGTTGTATAGTGTTTCGGTTCATTTTTCGACCTGGGAAATGTACTAACGACCTCAGGGTATCTCAGACCTCAGGGACAGCTGGGGATTTGCTACTCGGCGACCTAGTCCATTTTTGGTAGTAAACTTCTTTAAACAGAACAAAGTTATGAAACGTAAATATAAACACCTTGAGCTTAAAAACTGCGAGGAAGTTCATTGAACTCCTGTTGTAAGAAGTAGCAAAGCTTGTTGTCAAGTCACGACGCTCCTAATTATGTGAAACAAATGTTACGAACAAATATGCCTCTGGGGATCATATTATGTTTGTATCATTAGGAGGATATTTTAAAAGAAATAAGGCTGAGGTTCAGTTCACGATCGTCATCGCTAAACAACTTTCGAAATGCCGGGTCACTTCACTAGACGGGTGACCAAATTAAAAACATCTCCCTTCTTCTATCGGACATCCACACGCACTGCTGGCTACCACCCTTTCTTGGTGGATATTCCTAAATGTCGCACAAAGCGCTACTCAACATCTTTTATACTGCGCACAGCAAAGGAGTGGAACTCCCTCCCTGTGTCTGTGTTTCCGAGTACTTATAACCCGTCCATCTTCAAAGCAAGAGTGAATAGGCACCTTCTGGGTTAGCTTGCTCCATCGTGGATCCTGTCTTAGCCTCTGGGCTTGATTAGGATTTAAGAGCAAACCCATTCATAGTAAAAAAAATATCTCTAGCTCCTCCATGCTTCGGAAGGCACATTAAGCCGTTGGTCCCGGTTGTTGTCGTAAGATGGTAGTAGTTAAAACCACCAACCCGCATTGGGCCAGCGTGGTGGGTTATGGCCCAATATCCCCACGTGCGATTGTCCACATGGGAGGCCTGTGCCCAGCAGTGGGACGTTTATAGGCTGATGATGATGAGAATTCGAAATTAAATGCAGTGTTGTATAGCGGCACATTAAAATAATACCTTCTCTTCCCTCGGGTGTCGTAAAAGGCGAATAACTGACTAAATACTGCACAAACATCCAACAGCATATAGCGGCGATGGGCTCACCACCTATCACGCTGAGCATAGTGCAGTTGTAATTTGATGAAACGTGGACAGTGGACTGCTTCTGCGATCTTCATTGCCTAGTCTCTGACTAACCCTTCAGGGATAATAGTCTAAATCGCTGTGCCGCTCCCGTTAACAGTCGTCCATTCCATCTCGTCAAAGAAAACGAGGATTACCCAGTATTGATTCCATTGAAGCATTTTACCTGGTGAGATAAGAGCTAACTTGTAATATTGCCATACAAAATCTAGTTCATGATAGCGTGATCCGGCCCTTAACGTTAGCGTGGGCCGATATCCCGAGGTCCTGGGTTCAATTGCCATGTCGGACACAGTGTGTTTCGAGTTTTTCGATGCATATCTCGAGTTTGTGACCACCAACTCAGATACAGTTAGCCGTAGTTAACATAATATAGTCTTGATATGTCATGTACTCATGTCTAATTAAGCGTGCCGCGTAGCAGTCAAAGAATACTACCACCCCCTCTCTTCCCTTGGATGTCGTAAAAGGCGACTAACAGACTAAAGACTGCACATACATACAACATAGAGCAGCGATGGGCTCACCACCTGTCAAGCTGAGCTCGTGCACAGTCGCTATTTGGTGAAAAGTTCTTTTGCGGTCCGCATTGCCTAGTCTTTTACAAGGGACTTCGGGGATAACAGTCATGATTATATGTAGGTACTAGCGGCCGCTCGCGGTTTTACCCGCGTGGTTCCCGTTCCCGTAGGAATATCAGGATAAAAAGTATTGTATGTGTTAATCCAGGTTATAAACTATCTGTATGCCGAATTTCATCCAAATCCATGTAGTAGTTTTTACGTAAAAGAGTAACAAACATCCATCCATCCTTACAAACTTTCGCGTTTATAATATTAGTAGGATAGTAGGATAGGATGTCATGTCTACTTGATAGAATAGTGGCCAAACTCGCACTCCGAGTAACTAGCCCAACCACAATGACGTACCAGTGTTATCCAACAGCCTTGGCAACGGAGGATAACGAAAGAAAAAAACCTCAGCAGCAAATAGGTGCGAACTGCCAAAAAAGGTGTATACGGTTGCACCACGCTCATTCACAGATCTCGATATGTCAAAACAGGTCACGATTCACGTTAGCCCATTCATTGTCGTGACCGCGGACTATCTGATGTACGGCTATAGAAGTAACTTAGCACTTTACTACCATTCCATACCAACTCACTGATAGGGTAGCCACCTTTGTTTAGGACGAATAAAGTATTTTTTTCATTTTGTTAGAATAAAAATAAAGTACATAGCATAAAAAAGAGTATTTATTGATTTGTCTTTAAAAACCAATTTTTTTGCTCTTTGCGACATTTAACAAATATTTGTCTTTTACGTAAATGGTTTGACGTAAATAGAATATTTTAGCATACTTTATTGGTGTCTTAGATTATAAAGAACGCCTACATGAAAAAGAGGATATACTCCATTTTAGAGTACGATTGGCAACCCTACTCACTGAGGTGTTGTAACTAGAGACGACAACACGAAGCATTTGTTTTGCGCACTGATTTGTGACTGCAAGGTCTACAATCGCTTGGATCACTCACAATCATTGAGGCGTTTGCAGCCCATGGGCCGCAAATCAGTGGGCAAAAACTTGCTTCGCGGTGACGTCACTAGAAATAATACCTCAATGTATCAACTACTGAGTTCATACTTAATGGTTGCTGCAGCGCGATCGTTATATACAAGTTACTGTGACATGGTAGTAAACTGTTACGCTATTACGACTGTTCTATGTAGAGTTGGCTTGGTGACGACTGTAGAATGCATAAAGAAGTTGATATCATACATACATCCATAAAATCACGACTATTATCCCCGAAGGGTTAGTCAGAGACTAGGCAATGAAAACAGCAAAAGCAGCCCTCTACCATAGTCCACCTTTCACCGAATAGCGACTGCACATGTGCTAATCATGACAGGTGGTGAGCCCATCGCCGCTTTATGCTGTTGGATGTATGTGTAGTCTTTAGTCCGTTAGTCGCTTTTTGTTAGAGAGGGTGGTAGGTAGTATTCTTTCACCATCTCACAGCACGTCTATTAGTAATTGATAACAGCTTGATTTAAGTATTTCAATTTGGTCAGCAGTCGGGTTGACCCAGGATTGTGAACTTTCAAGATGAAATGTTACATTATGATGAAAAAATTGCATGATTGTGATATAGGAACGTCATCATCAGCATGAGCCTATAAATGTCTCACTGTTGGGTACAGGCCTCCCACGTGGACAAAAGCACGTGGGGATATTGGATCATAACCCACTACGCTGGCCCAATGCGGGTTGGTTAGTTTTAACGACTGCCATCTTACGACAACAACCGGGACCAACGGCTTAACGTGCCTTCCGAAGCACGGAGGAGCTCGATATGTTTTTTTTAACTGGTCTCCCATTCAGCGACCCGGCATTGCGAAAGTTGCTTAGCGGGCAAGATCGTAAGCCGAACGCGCTAGCCTCAGCGCCATCGAGTTTTGTTTGTGTTTATACCGTACTAGTGGCCGCTCGCGGTTTCACCCGCGTGGTTCCCGTTCCCGTGGGAATGTCGTGATAAAAAGTATTTTATGTGTTAATTCAGGCTATAAACTATTTGTATGCTGAATTTCATCCTAATCCATTCAGTAGTTTTTACGTGAAAGAGTAACAAACATCCATCCATACTTACAAACTTTCGCGTTTATAATATTAGTAGGATAGGAACGTGAAATTAACAATTTTATTTTAATGCCTGTATTCTGTTGTCCCACTGCTTGCCAAATGAAACCATCATTGCAATTATGTCTTCGCTAACTGTTGATGGGTTTTATCACCGAAATGCGGGTTAGTGATCAATTGTGATTGACGAGCTCCGTGGTCGAATGGTTGGGGTCTGGCGTCGCGCCATCTCCCGAGGTCCCGGGTTCAATTCGCGGTCGGGTCAATTTAGAGAAAAACTGTTTTTCTAAATCGATTTCGGGTCTGGGTGTTTTTTCTATGTTTTTTGTATATTTATCCGTTATCTCACCATATTAACGAGTTTCAATACTCAGTTTGGTCTAGAGGTAATTGGTGTGAGGTGAGCATAAACAAATTTATTTAATTTTATATTTGTTTTATTTTTTATTCTACAACGGGTAAGCGCTTGGCCTTCATCTCACCTAATGGTAAGTGACGATAAGGCCGAAGGTGGAAGCGCGCTTCACCCGTAATCCTCAACCACTGAGGAACTGGCTTATCTTAGCTCAAACTGTC
The DNA here is from genome assembly GCA_963921215.1 of Scoparia ambigualis. Classification (NCBI taxonomy): domain Eukaryota; kingdom Metazoa; phylum Arthropoda; class Insecta; order Lepidoptera; family Crambidae; genus Scoparia; species Scoparia ambigualis. The sequence continues at coordinate 20,612,634 of OY992522.1, read as the reverse complement.
GGAACACAACAATGGTATAAACACATAAACATCGTTGTTATGGCGACAGACTTAGATAAGATGGTGATAGCTAGCCAGGCGGACTTAGCAGCCCTACTACCACCAACCAAACCGAGCACACAAAGATGTGCCCCCCGCTGGGTCGAACAATTGACCTCTGGGTCTGAAACCGGTGGCTTAGCCACTAGACCACAGAGGCGATTAAATTAAATTAAATTGGTGATCATAATTCCATGCTTAATTTTTATCGAATCATCCGAACCACACATTGCCCGACCAGCTACCCTATCGGCTAAAAAATATGGATATGGACATGGGCTTCATTTGACATTTTAAGCCCATATTTTGTCCTTATTATATATGCATATTTTGTCCTTATTTTTTAACTTGCTTAGCGAGCAAGATCGTAAGCCGAACGCGCTAGCCTCAGCGCCATCGAGTTTTGTTTGTGTTTATATCGTACTAGTGGCCGCTCGCGGTTTCACCCGCAAAGCTACCCATGTCCATATCCATATTTTTTAGCCGATAGACCCCCTGGTAGTTGAAGTGTGGACCTTCAGTTACAGGGCCAAGCATTTAGCCACTCAGTCATCGCAGTGAATAATAACTACAATATAAAAAAATTCAATACAATCTAACTGTTTGCATAATTAAAGAAGCCAAATCTGGATAATTAAATTTTTTTCCGAACGTGTGTGATTCAGTTATCAAATGTGTACAAACAAAGCATCGTTTGTGTACTATGTAGAAATAAAAATGTGCGTTAGTATTTCCATATCCTTTTGAAACCAGATAATTGTATTTTGTGAATAGTAGATTTGTCTCCTGGCTACAATTTTTACTATTTTTGCAATTATATATTTTTTGTTTCTATTTGTTTAGGGTTAAAATTGATATTGCCCGAGCAGTGTGAAATTTGCTCAGATCTTCTTAGTAGATTTCGGAAATAAGGACTTTATAGAGGAATGCATAAAGTAGGCATAGGTTCGCAGAGATCTGTGCAAAGTTGTAAAATTCCAGCTAATACTAACTCAGTCTATCCTGACAGCGGACATCGATCACTCACTAAATTTATACGTTAAGTACAGGCAGCATCAAATTATTGAAAGCGTTTTAAAGATCTAAATGATCTATGTAGTAACTACTACTGTTATTGCACAACAGATTACAATTGCCATTTGTACTTATGTACCTACATACATATCTATGTAAAAGCAAAGGACAATCATTATGCAAAATGGCATACTCTACCAGTCAACCATAGGCCTAGGCAGAATCGGTAAGATAAAGAAAACACTAGCTTGAATACCAACACAGACTCATTACCTATGTTATTATTAATAGTTTATACTCGTAGTAGTTTGATAAATAAAAAGGCAATCATAAAAAAACAACTGACGATCACACATCGCATTTAAAAACGAAACCAAAGAGAATTAAAATCATTTTGCGGTTCACCCTGCAACCAATCATAAACGACTTAACACAATAAACAAGTGAAAAAAAAAGCAATCAAGGCACAATGCAACCTCACAGCTGGTTTTGTTTTATTGACCCAATTATCACTGGCATACTTAGCGAGAGGATATATGTTTTCGCTAATGACACAGTCGTCTAAAATAATAGGCTCGCACGCATAATGATATTAATATTACATGTTGTCTGTCTCGTCACAAGTGTGGCGTGACGATGGCCAAGGCGCGTTGTTCCGCACTTTCGCCATTATATATGACCTTGGCCGCCGCTGATCTTGGTAATAAAGTCAAGTCGTCTGTTGTTTATCATGTAGGGTAAACCAACCAAAGAGCACGCACGCACTTCCAATGAGTACGCATTACTAATCGCCTTTTTAACCGCTTTTTCGTATAGCAGTAGTATCAGCCAATAGGTATACTGTCCCACTGCAAGGCAAAGGTCTCCATCATTGAAAATCAAGTTGTCACTATTGATGGGTATTTGCTTAATCACCATGCTTGCCAAATGCGTGTTGGTGATCACAAACTCTGGCTTTGTTCAGAAAAGTCCGAAATATAGTTAGCCCAACCTGGGAATGAAACCTAGGACCTTCTGGTTTCGAGCCGATCGCTAGCCACTCTGCCACTGCATAGATTTATCTAATAGTCTTATTAACCGTCTTTGTAGTATAGTGGTCATACCCCCGGCCTCAAACTCAGTGGTCTCGGATTCAATTCCCGCGGGGGGTACTTGTTCGTACTGGGTTTGGTTGGTGGCTGGGCTTTTTTAAAGTCCGCCTGGCTTGTCACTTATTTTAATATGTTGCCATAACTTCAATTTTACTAGCATTGTTATGTATTGCGAGTTAGAAATAAGATAGTCAACTCCGCAGTAGTTGAGGAATCCGGGTGAAGTGCACTTCCGTCCTTTATCATCTTATCATCAACTTACGTAAAGTGAGATGAAATCTAAGTGCTTATTCGTAGTAGAGTAAAACTATATATAAAAAGCTATCGTATTATACCGCTTAGCAACACTTGCCTATCAGTTGTCTGTGACTTAATGTTTGCATGAATTAATAAGGTTGTATTCCTTGAATAAGTCTTTGGTAAATGCTATACTTAGGTAATCTTTAGTAGTACGTTTTTGGTAGCTTTACCTTACGTACATTACAGTTTTAATATTTTTAATAATAAACAATTGAATGGTCAGTTGCTAATTTTATGTAGATGGAAACCCTGGTACTAAATTTTATTTTATTATTTAATAATGCAAATTGTGTACTTTTGGTGCCAATAAAAGTATCAAACAACATCCAGTAGTTTTTCTTCTGTCTCTTATAGGAATAACAAGAAACACAATCGCTTCCTTTAATATCGTGACCATATAATACGCCTTTATCTACTTACTATGCAAGAGAACGTTTGTTACGTAATTGTCACTTACTGTTGCGCTTAAGATTGCTTAGCAACTAAGAGTTTACATTGTAACAACAATAGCATAGTTATGTTAGGTATAATAGTTGTCATTACTGTTAATTGACGTCTATGTCTTAATTATGCCGAAAAGTTCGACGACACTTTTAAATCTTAAAAGTAATTTGAAGATATTCCGTTCTGTGTGTTAAACCAATGTGTTTTGCCCATCGTGATCTTATGGTGCGATATATGGACGGTTATTCAGGAGGCTGTAGGTACCGATTATTATTAAAAACTTAAATTGGCTTCGCATTTAGCATTAAGCCAATTCAAGTTGTATACATTTTTAAAGTACATTTAGTATTAAAATAGAGTCTCACAACAAGTGATGTTGCTAAAAGAACACGGGAGAAAAACCGTAAGTACCATTAAGGAGTGTGCCATGCTAACATTGAAATCTCAAAATTCAGGACGACTTTTAGCTGTGAAAATGAATGGGGGCAAGAAACTTTACAGCATGAAATTATGCGATGATGATAATAACATCTTTAAGTACGGCATACGTAATCAAATTAAGAACATTTAGCATTATGCCAGCCTACCTTAGTTTTAGTTACTAAAGCCTTAGTTTCAATCACTAATTAAATTCCATAAAGCTCACCTAATACTACTCGTAAACCTAACTTAAAGTCAAACCGAGTCACCAAGTTTGCACTTGTACTAAATCGAAGTTCAAAGTAGCAATTTACTACCAGTGTGTGACGCGATTGAGTGAAATACGATTTGTCGTTGACCTCACAAAGGCTTAAAGAAGCTTTTTGCGCTCTGCCGACGTGTAACGGAGTTTCGTTCGGGATTTTTGAATAAGTCCGAGGTGCCCGGTGGCGGCGGCTAGCAGAACGGGCTGCGATCGTGGATGCTAAGCTTCTTTCGCCATGGGTGACCAAAATGATGTAAAATGAAAAAATGTCATATAAGTACATCGTAATTCTATAGGGCGACCATGTGTTTTGAAGAACCGGAAATAATCTTAACTAACCCCAGCAGTGAGACGTTTACAATGTGTGATGATGATTTCGCCTAGACTCCTAGACTAACTATCGACCTCCTTGGTCGAGTGGTTTGTACACCGGTTTTCATGGTGTAGCCATCTCTGAGGTCCCGGGTTCGATCCCCGGTCGAGTCAATTTAGAAATTATTGTTTTTCTAAATTGTCTCGGGTCTGGGTGTTTTCTATGAATAATAAGTATGTATTTAAGTATTTTAAGTATGTTTATCCGTTGTCTAGTAACCATTTAACAAGTTTCTTCGAAGCTTCTCTTGGGCTAGATAATTGGTGTGATTGTAGGAAAGATTTATTTATTTATTAATATTATTTATTTATTATCATCATTGTTTTAGTCGTCCCCGTGTCCATTGCTGGATACAGGTCTTCATGTCCCAATTCATGTCAATGACCCCGATTTCGGCTCTTCTTATTGCAATCAATCTTCAATCAACTTAAAGTCAATCCACGCTGTACTTATTCAAACTCGGCACATACGACTTGGCATAATTGATTGAACAACAAGGCCGGCACAAAACAAATGCATTATAATATCATTATGATTCGGCTTTTGATAGACTTGCACGAAAAACAAACCAAGCAATTACAATAGGAAACAAAACCAAGCAATCAAAAACAAAAGGCGATCGCTTTGCTTGCAAGCTTATAAATTATTGACTAACGTGGTAAATCAGATAAGTATACTCGTAACATTCATGACAATACTGTAATGAAGCTCATAAACGGCAATAAAGTTTTCACCAATATCTTGGTATGATTTTTCATAGCCACCCAGTTTACATTGAGCACTTTATCGTTTAGCTTTTAGCTCTTGTCGCTACAACTGTAAGTGCGAAGGAGATTAAAAAAAAACGGTCTGGAGAATATCATTGTCCTTGACTATAGGCATGATATCACAATTTCACTTCAAGATCTTCAACGTTTGAAGGGCCTACTCATCTTAGGAATTCTTTATCCGTGGTTAAGGGGTAAAACACCGGTAAAGATCCAGAGGTTCGATTCCCATATCAAGGTAAAATAATATTGTTTATTGGTAGGGCTTAATTTAAATCGAATATCACCACATTAATTCAGTATGTGGTCATAACAAAAAAAACGAACAGACCTGTATATCGACACTTTGAATTAAGATTCCAGTTCATCAGTAGTTGAATGATGTGGGTAATGTGCGTTTCCTCTTCTGTCTGATCATCTGATTGTTACTTACCATAATGTAAGAAACACAATAGCTTTGTAAAGAAAGGAAACATCTTGACATGTATTATAGTATTTATCATCGATTTCATCATTACTTACACTTGAAAAGACTTCTTGGCGAGAAAGTGAAGCGTCATGTCTGCAGTTTTGTTTGGTGTTTTGTCGAATTTTAATGTAAAAAAATGGTGGATTGTTTACCGTTAAGTTTTCTTGAACGTGCATAAGTGTTGACAAATAAAACAAAACAGTGTAACACCACTTCTCTCTGTAAATAGAGAAGTCAGAGGCGAAGAGATCTCAGTAAACTCCTGCATCTTTACTGAAACTCATGGAGTTCTTACTTGACACTGGCTAAATGTGCTGACCGCAATAAGCTATTATTTAAGAAAATAGAAATAAACTTGAAAACTCGAAAGTACTCGTAAATCAAAATAACTGTCATTTTGTGTTTTCGCTAAACTAAACCTGAAACCGGCCAGTGTTATAATCAACCTACATTGCCGACAAAATAAAATGTTCGTTATGTCAGAAAATATTTTTTAATTGATTCATTAGACGTAGTGAATCGACTTGCGCTCAATTTATTTGGTGTGGCTCAATGAGCAGACTGCCGGGGTAATATAGTGGCGCCATTTCTGTTCCTGTTGTTACTATTGTTTTATTTGCTTTCGTATCGACGAGCTTTAACAAGCTGTGGAATTGTTTTTTTTTTCAGTGCAACCTCCTTAACTTTCACGAGTTTTCTTCTTGGCAACATTTTTTAAAGGCCTTTTTTATGTTTGTCTTCCTTGAATTGGTTATTGTGTTTCTTTGGAACAAAAACGACACACTCATGTTTTACTTCTTTCTTAATGGGTTAGTAAGAAATGCACTCAATATGAATCTATTCTTTCTAATTTAAATTAATCAAGATCATTATTGTTCGTATTGTTAGCATTTTTAATTTGAATACATTTTTTTATAAAAGTATGCGTTTTAGTAAAATAGCCAAACTTGTCTTCCGTCTAACCCTTACTATACCCTCAGAATTCTGTTTTGTATTATGAGAATAGACCAGGGTCTATATTGCCTACGTATCGTGCGATGAAGATTGAATATAAACATCAAGATAGTTGCAATAAGATGTACTAAAATGTCAAAGGATTCTACCGTTTACATCTGTGCAGTGTATAAATTGACTTCTCTTGAACTTTGTAAAGGTGGAAAGATTGTAATTAATGTGACTGTGGTTGGTACAGAATGTATAAGCAAGAATGAATTGGTTTATAATTTTGCTGTGAGTAGTACCTATAGGGTATTTAATGATTAGTGTTTAAAAATAATTGTTCTAATGGTCGTGTTAAACAAAATTGTGTGCATTAAATAACTGTAGATAAAGGGTGAAGGTTAATACAAAAACAAAAAACAGTTTATCATCAAATTTTCAATTATTCTCGCATTGTACAAAAATAAATATACAAAAAATAAACAACTAATATTTGTACACGGTCGTCAATCAATGTGATCACCAGCCGTAGTTGGCAAGGCCGTTGTACGCGACGTGGGAGACGGCGGGAGCGGCGGAGTACGCCACGGCGGACTTGAGGATGGGGGAGGAGTAGGCTAAGGGGGCGGCGTGAGCGTACGCAGCGACGGGAGCGGAGTAGGCGAGCGGAGCGTGCGCAGCGACGGGAGCGGAGTAGGCGAGCGGAGCGTGCGCAGCGTACGCGGAGACGGGCGCGTGAGCTGCATAAGTCGCAACGGGAGCGGAGTAGGCCAGAGGAGCGTGCGCGGCGTACGCAGCGACCGGAGCAACGGCCTTAGCGTACAGCGGAGCAGCGTGGGATGTATGCGTCGAGTACGATGAGACTGACGACACGGCGGGTGCGACAGCCTTCACTATGGGCGCGGAGTACGCGGGCGCTGCGTACGCGGAGTAGGCGGGTGCGGCATATGAAGCGTACGCGGGTGCGGAGTACGCGGGCGCGGCGTATGCGGAGTACGCGGGTGCCGCGTAGCTCTTGATGACTGGTGCGGCGGCGGCGTAGGTCGCAACGGGTGCGGCGTATGACGCGACGGGTGCAGCGTACGACGCGTACGGGGCAGCGTACGACGCCCCGAGTAGACCGCCAGCGCGGGCGCTCGCCACTGCGCACAGGAGTACAATAATCTGGAAAAGATACAACATGGTTAGTATCAATAATAAAAAATAAAAAAAATAATAAAAAAGAGTTTTAATATGAAACAATCTCTATGAAGAGTTTACCACATTTCACTGACGCGTTTGCACACTGTTGCAATTTAATTACTCATTTGTTGTAAATGTTAAATAAAACAAATAAAAGTTAATTTATCATTCGCATTGAAAACTTAAATTAAAATAAGTATTTTTATAATAATTATATAATAATATGCGTATCCGTTCTTCAGTCACCAAAATAATTCAGGCTATGCCTTGTTTGAGGCTGAATCATTGATGTATATATTTGTGAAATTTATTTAATTATTAAATAAATTTTCTTTGATCACTTAAACAAACTACATGCACAATCAACGCTTTTAAAACGTCAGCACAAAAAGAGTAGGTATCTAGTGAGATGTTTAGTAATAACTAAAGCATTTAAGGAGTCCAAATGAGACTCGTATAGTTGTCCTTTATTTTAAATAGGTCATAAACATTGAAAGAAAAGAGACAAAATAAGTTGCTAAAAACGCCAAATGTAAAGCGAAAAAAAAATATTGGATACCCGGTCACCATTTACCGAATTCAAAAGCGATCTACAAATGTGTTTCGAAGGGTTGTCAAACGGAGTGCACACTCAAATGTCATAGTACTCCTTCTGTGCTTTAGATATTATTCTGTGGTAGGTACGCATTTCGTTTGGTAGTGTGCGAGCTAAGTGTAACATTGCGAAGTGCTCATTCAAAAATTGCTATTCTGCCATTACAAATATACGTCAAAGTATATATCAAAGTTGCAACTATTCCGCTCCGGTTTAGTATGGGACTGTGTATCTAGTTTTTATAGTATGATTAGGGTTGCCACCAACAAAAATAAAGTAGGTACATAGCATAAAAAAGAGCATTTATTCATTTGTCCTTAAAAACGTATTTTTTGTTGCTCTTAATATCAGTTTAAAGTAAGCCTACATGAAAAAGAGGACAAAACTCTATTTCAGAGTACGGGTGGCAACCCTAGGTACGATCGAAGTATATCTAATAAAATGTATTGCACGCGCACTTCAGAACAGCTGCTCCTACAAATTTGCCGAATCTTTTTTTGTTAAGTTTGTAATTGAAATGAAACACTTTTTTACAGATGAACTCGCGTTTAATTTACTATTTACATAGTTTTTTATATTATCCCTGTGACCACGGACCCTGTGAAGGTTTCGAAACGTCAGGATAATATAAAAACTATGTAGTGCTCGCTTAAACCTCAGAGAAAAAAAAGTTTGTAATTGTCAAGACAACGTTCGTAAGAAAGAAAATTTGTGGAAATTTGTCACGGTTTACACGGTAATTCACGCGAACGAATATATAATTATTATGATTTAACAAACGTGTTTTTTTACAAAAAAAAATCAACAAGCAACTTTAAATATTTTATCGCACTCGAATTATTATTTATAAACGTGTCAGATCAACGATCCAATTTTCAAGTATTTTCTCCATCGCAAATACTTGTGTACGACACTTTCGAACAGTTCATCAGTTCTGACGATCACTATTATAACCGCGAATCGCAGATAAAGTTAGCACAACAAATCCAAAAGCTTCTACCTTGGCGGCCATTGCTATTTTAGTCCACTACAGCAAGTGATACGGGCTATGTGATCCTGCGGACTTTTATACTGAGCATGTTACCCCCGTGCGTGAACACCTTGGTTTAGTTCGACCTCAGCTTAGAACCCTGTCGCATTAGAAACGGACATAAGGACTAACAAACCTACTTTTGAGAGGTAAACGGAGCTAATTTGTAAACTTGATGATGTAGAGTATAATATTTAGTAGTGATTAGATGACCAAGAATCTTTTCATTTATGTTTAGAATCGTAACTTACTTTTAGTTTACAAGTAACAGTATTCCATGATTTGCCGTATCTAAAAAAAATATTTTATACAACTTGCCCTTTCAATTACAATCATCATCATCATCAGCCTATAAACGTCCCACTGCTGGGCACTGGCCTCCCATGTGGACAATAACACGTTACAATACAATTATTAGATATACAACAAAAAATAATTATCCAAATAGGTAAGTACAGCGTTGAAATGATGTGCGAACTTACATTTGTGGCAATTGCGATTTTTATTTATATATATTGGTTTCTTGTCAAGTCTTATTGAGTTAGTACTTAAACAAAAATAATTAAGAAAATAGTTAAATACTTACCGCCGTGATCTGCAGCAAAAAAACTATTTTCAAAGAAAAAAAGTTCTGGTCAGAATAGAACAGAACATGGAATATTTTTACGATATACAATGCAAGAAAATAAAATTTAGTTTCCGAATAAGGAAAAAACACGGTCCAAATAAACATGTCGATTTAATATACAACGCTTGTTACATAAGAAAAATGGTAAGACGATTAAGGTTACAACCTATTAGAGGCTTACGATAAATTCATCAAAAGTGCACCAAAAAAGGTAGTGCCACATATTACAAATATTTGTCCAAATAAGAGCTTGTGCAGCTTATTTATGTATTAAGTTATCTTGTGAGATCCTTTTATAGATATAAATATAATATAAAGTTTACGCTCACACCAATAATCTAGACCAAAATAAGTATTCTTTTGAAACTCGTTAATATGGTAAGATAACGGATAAATATACATAAACATAGGAAAAACACACAGACCCGAAATCAATTTAGAAAAACAGTCTTTCTCTAATTGACCCGACCGGGAATTGAACCCGGAACCTCAGAGATGGCGCGACGCCAGACCCAACGTGCTAACTACTCGAACACGGAGGTCTTCTTATTTTTGTCACAAGGTCGACTGTTGCTGAGAGCATGTTGGATTTAAGTCTCAAATAATATGGTTTATTAAATAAAATTTGCCTCGAAGTAAGATATTTTTCTATTTGAAAACAAATGACCTTTTCGAAGATCTTTGGAATCACCAGCAAGACTGAGATTGGGCGGTATTATTACATGGATCAGACCTGTCTCCAGATTTGTAAATACGCTTTAATTTTAAGGCTGTCCGGGAAGACTCCCTGAGATAGGCAATCATTTATACAGTTGGTGAGTTGAGTGGCGATACGATTTATGTCAATAAGCTCTAATTAAAGGTCCCTTGCTAATTTTGAACTGGACTATTTGAAAAATCTCAACAGAAGGATATACGAGTATACCTATATCACTTAAAGCATTCCTGCTGCATATATTCATAAAACATTGTTCATTAGAGCTGGCAATGCAACGCAACCACAGCCGGGTTGTGAATAAATCCCAAGTATGTAAGGCTTTTGTATAAAGGCGAGTCAGATACTAAAGTAAAAGCTGATACACACGGACGAGATATTTATTTATGGGTCTGAATGTCTAAAAAAACTAATTTAACCCTTGGAAACGTCACATAACATGTCCACAACTTATTGAGGAACCTATCTAAAAAATTCAATATATAAACAACTTTTAAAGTTTCTAGTCAGGTTTTTTCTGTTGTAATGGAAGATCCTACAAAATACACGAAGAAATTGGTAGACTATACTTAGTTGTATTTATAACGTAATGATTCGCCAGGGATTGTTTGTCAAACAGGCAGAGAGAACAATTATTTCTTACATTGTCCAAGCCCAGCTGGAAATCGACAATTATTTAAATCTTGACGTCTGGAATCTGATATATTATCTTAATATGTATTAGCTGTACCCGGCATGTGTTGCAATGGCACTATTTTTTTTATCGATTTTGCTTCTAAACAGACGGAGTTTCATACAAACATATCCCCTTTTTACAAGGGATAAAGGGCGAATTTCTAAAAATCCTTTCTTAATAAAATTTTAAACACTGAAAAAAGACGACAACCTCTGGTAGGAATCGAACCACGCACCTTCCGCATTCCGGGGGGCTGCCTTAACCACTTCACCACACCACAGAGGTGAAAACTTCTAAGATTTGATGAAGCAATGTTGACTAAAAAACATAAGCATCAAGCACTGACAAATTTCGACGAGTGAAAACCAGACCTCGTTAGCCAAGTGGTTAAGGCAGCCGCCCGGAATGCGGAAGGTGCGTGGTTCGATTTCCGCCTGAGGTTGTCGTCTTTTTCAGTAATTAAAATTTTACTTAAGTATATATAAGCGTTAATAAAACGCTAAGATATATATATAAAATATAGCATGGTTATAGAATACATAATACAGCATGGTGCTAAATTTCTAGTTTCTAATCCTAGTAGTTTGGACTGTGCGTTAATATGAAAGTAAGTCATGAAGTCAGTTTTCCTTTTTATATATTTAGGAGATATGTACAGAAGATCAGAGGAGAATTCCGAAATTCCCATACTTGCAACTGCCATATACAAAATGTATTTACATTCAACACTTCCGTCGAAGTTGAATTAAGTCCGAGATAAATTTTTCGCCGGCTGTGGTATAAGCAAACGTCTTGCGAGTAACATTGTAAATGAGTTTTTTTTTAATTTATTTATGCACTTCCTAAGGCCGCGACACTATTCATGTGGACTTTGTAGCTACTTCTTAATATGGTTTACGGTATATGAAATTTATTTCTTTTGAAAGTATACTTAATTCACTTAATTACCTAAATAAATACAATTTTACCTTAGCACGAAATTCCAGTTGAAAAGTCACGAACAGAACGAAAAGTAACTAAGAAAACTTACGTTTGTATAAACTTGTCTAACATGTTATAGCTAATTAAACTAATTTGCTATAACTAATTAAACACTGATTCACCACACCATATAATTATAACATAATATAGGCTATAGGTACATTAGTAATGCGTACATAATTCAATTTTAACTAAAAGTGGGTAAGAGAATAAAAATATTATTTATAAAAAATAGCATTCATCAACCATTTCAGGCAAGTCCTATATAAGGCGACTGCTAGAAACCGCAAGAAACTTCAAGGGCTGGTCAGTTCAAGTGTTTTCGACGTGACAAAAATGACAAGAAGGAAATTCGTGTTTTTTTATTTTTCATTAAATAATTCATTTAATGAATTTTAATTTGAGTCTTTAAATATCTAATTTATTTTAATAATAATAACTTAAGACAAATAAAATGAAAGAATTAACTATTAAATAACGATTATTTACAACGCGCGGGCAGCGGCCAGCCGTTGATTCGTCCGCGTCAGCTGGCCGATAAGTACCTACGTTAGTCTGCAATCTTTTTTTTAAATTTTGTGATGTTTAGAAGACTTGACCTGACGAGCCCTTGAAGATTCTTGCAGTTTCTAGCAGTCACCTTATATACGGCCGAATCCGATGATGAATGTTTGTAAACAAATTGCTATCATTTCTTTGTGCAAATAATTAGATTCAGTCGGATATTTACTGATTTTTGAAAAAAAGACACCATTGTTAGCTGTTTTCTTGTAAATCTCAAGAAACAGTTAAAATCCTAGTGACACTAGATATTTGCACAAAGAAATGTCAATAATTTGCATACAAACTTTCGTTAACGAATTGGCCGTAGTGTAGAGTGGAGAAAATCGTGTAGCGTAGCGGTGGCAGAATACTACCACTCCCTTTCTTAACTTGGGTGTCGTAAAAGGCGACTAACGGACTAAAGACTGCACATCTTTATTACTGAAATTTTTGCATTCACAATGCTATATAGTTAAAGGATAAAATGTTTACTAGAAAAAAACTGGATTGCAGCGTAAATCAAACTACTAGAAAAAAAATCAGCGAGTCTTCTAGGGCCTCGGTAGCTTAGCGGTTAGAGCAGTGGACCGGCAATCCAAAGGTCATGGGTTCGAATCCCATTCGAGCTTTCCTGAGACTGAATGTTTTTTTCTAGTAAACATTTTATCCTAAAGACTGCACAATTGCACATATATCCTACAGCATAGAGCGGCGATGGGCTCACCCTCTGTACGCTGACCACATGTGCAGTCGCTATTTTTTTTTATAAAAGAGGGAGGCAAACGAGCAGGAGGGTCACCTGATGGAAAGTAATCACCGCCGCTCATGGGCAAAACCAGAGGAATCGCAGACGCGTTGCCGGCCTTTAAGGGAGGAATAGGTTTAAGGAAGGAATAGAAATTGGGAGGGGGGGGGGGGGAGGGGCCTCCGGAACCCTCACTGCTCGGACGAAACACAACAGCACCAAGTGCTATTATTTCACGCCGAATATTCGTGAGAGGGTGGTATTACGCCGGCCGAGCCGGCCCAATGCGTGCTGCAATGCAGCGTGGCTCTACCACTCAGTCAGTGTCACTCATTTAGCACCACCCAGGGATCATGTGTAGGGTCTCAAGGGTAAACCTACGGACGTGAGCAAATTTAACCCCCACAACCACGCTATTTGGTGAAAAGTGGATTGCCTGGTCTCTGACTAACCCTTCGGAGATAGCACATGAGTAAAATATTTATTCATATGATAATAGTCATGATTATGTATATATATAGAGTGGAGACCGCGTCTAGAAAAACACAGAGTAGGGCACCAGCAGCGCGATGGACCGACGACCTGAAGAAGATGACAGGCACTGGACGGATGCGGACTGCCCAAGACCGCGATAGTTAAACAGAATTTTTATCAACCAAAACTATCCAGCGCCGAAAATCTTTTTTAAGGGCAAGGAGCCACTTTATTTTTAAACTCTACAAATTACTAATATTTTTTCAAGGCAGTGACAAGGAACTCAATTAGTTACCCCCATATGGGTCCATATATGTGTCTACGATATAAAACTGTGAGAACTTTAATTCAAATCCGTTTCGTAGTTTCGTTAGAGATAGGCAGGCAGACAAAAATAACGAGTTTTAGTTAAAAACTCGTTGTAGCGGTCTAGAACGATAAAGATGTTGCCCTCGATTAATATTTTCTGAAATATATGTATGCAGACACGATTCTGCTACAGTTTTATGATAGTACAGATACATTTGTGTGCCTACATTACAAACAAAATGAGGTCAGATAATGAATGTTTATAATTCTCTTATAAGAGCAGTTTCAAATTCAATGCGTGCAAAATGCAGCGCGAATGCGAATTACCTATATGCAATTTAGTTACATTTAAAATTAAATACACTACAAAGGATTATTTATTGTCTGTTTTGTTTATCAATAATTTTTAAAGTAGGGTTTGTGTTGTTTGTTGTTGTTGACCCCCTTGGGTATCGTAAAAGGCGACTAACAGGCTAAAGACTGTACATATATCCAACAGCATAGAGCGGCGATTGGGCTCACCACCTGTCACGCTGAGCACATATGCAGTCGCTATTTGGTGAAAAGTGAACTATAGCAGAGGACTGCTTTTGCGGTCCTCATTGCCTAGTCTCTGATACCCCTTCGGAGATAATAGTTGTGATTATATGTATGTATGTTAACCCCCTACTCTAGGTCATCCAAGATGGGTTGAAGGGTTTTACAGGCTGCTTAATAATTTTTTGACACAGCGGCTTTTGCGTTCAAGTTTCATTCAATAGAATTATTAGAATTACGGGGATAAATTTTTATTTTCTTTTTTTATAGGCTTATTAATACCTTGGTTCATCACATCTGTATGACTTTTTGCTGTTTAACGCATACTTATTTGGTTTTTACGCAAGACCTCGTGGTATTAATACTTACTTATCCTGAGGACTTACCTACTTTTTCCTTTTCAAACTTCCATTTTTTTCGTGGTACTTCCCTAAAACTTGTCGTTACTGCGCTGTCGAGCTTCTAAATTGTCCACAGAGAGATTGCAAAAGGTTACAAGGCTTAGTTGACAGATAACGTAAAGCTTTTAAGTCGTTGTTGGGAAACGATGCGCGATCTGCACGAAAATAAAGTGTATTAAGGTGTTCTAAGAATACAGCAGCAAGTGTGTAAAAGTCAGCACACTATCATTATCTTAATATTTCATACCTAAACATAGATAATAGAAATGTAATACGAAAAATATAATATTTCTCAAGCTAAACAGGCACACATTATAAGGGCTCATAAAACTTAACACAGTAAGTGCTCCATAGTTATTAGCTCCAGTACCTCCTTAGCAGCTTACGCAAATTGTCGGCGCTCATATATCACAGCTATCACTATATCTCGGGCCGTGTGCACCATTCCTTATGTTTCCGTTTGCGACACACACGTGGACAGGTCAATCGTGAGTCCCGCCTTACGACCATAATCTAAGCTGTCTATGTATCGAAAATACGCATGCTTTTAAGTATGTCGTCGTGTAACAGCGCTAACAGTCGTTAAATCACAAGTCTAGTTTATAAAATATTAAAATCACATTTGTATTAAACCTTTTGCTTTAATAGAAATGTGATATTATTTATTTCTTTTTTTATCCACTACAGGTAAACCTTTATCTCACTTGATGGTAAGTGACGATAACGCCGAAGTTGGACGCGCTTCACCAGGAATCCTCAGGCATTGTCCTAAATACAACGCATAACGCGATCATCGCGCGATTAAACGATGCGACCATCGTACGAGTCGACGATCATACATAATATTGATCTAGAATAGGTGTCCTAATAGGCGATCGCGCAACTAAAATGTTTAAAAATCTATCTATTCACGCGATCAACGCGATGATCGCATCGTTTAATCGCGCGACGATTGCGTTATCGCATTGTATTAGGACAATGCCTTAACCACTGAAAAATTGGCCATCTTATCTCTTAACTGGACAACAGCAAAGCGAGATTGGATCATAACGTAATACCTCAATATAGGCTTAATAGGGGTTGCTGGTTTATTAACGACTGCCAACTCACGCTCAAGACCATAACCGGAACAATCGGCTTTACTAAGGTAAACCCTTTTAGAAGTGAACTAACAAGAAATTACTGAAAAAGTTATAGGTATCGCGTTGAACTAAAAAAACAATGTACATTTAATGTACATTGTTTTTTTAATAATTTATACAAATGGTTACCTATCTGGACCGTAGCTTAATATATCATTTTTTCAGCAGCTCGTTTTTTTTGATTACGTTGGTTTTTGGTTACGTTGTCAATGTTACTTTGAATGTAAGTAAGTAGGTAGTCGTTTTACATTTATTTACATTTAGATTATAAATTACAGAATTCCAACAACTGGGTTGATATTTCCTAAAAAGTGATTTTTTATCTAAAGTCTTTAATCACAACTTTTATTACAAAAACACCCTGTATAGCAATTTAAATAACTCTATTGACCCCTAACTTTAAAACCCTATTCATTATTATAACACTGTATTACATAATTCTACCCTATTTACATTACATAATTACATAATTCAATGAAACTTTAATCCCCTTGTTTGTCACGAAGACAGAAGTCACTAACAATTGAATTTCTATTGAAGCTCAAATAAATGTGAAGTGAAATTAAAGCTTGTTAACTAATGAATACTACTAATGAGTTGCAGTTTTCGAGACTCCTAGAGATTTCGTGAAATTCCCTACGTTGCCGTTAGACTGCAACAATCCCTACGACATAGCCGCTGGACTGGACACGTGTTGTACATTTCTATTCACTTATTGTGGTCCAGATCATTGATTAGAGACGGTGTGTTGTGAGGTAAGTGCATTGTAGTGGATTTCGAGTGAATTCGTTATCTATATTGATGATCTAATAGTGACTTACAACTAGGTTTGCCAAGAACAAAAAATAGAGAATACGGACACCGATTTATATTTTAGCTGGAGATTTTGCCCTGCCTAAATATTACATTTAAAAAGAAAAGAATCTATCATTATTTTTTCAACTGTTATTTATCTGAGACATTTTGTGCAACTTTATTTAAGTTAACCAAAAAATATTTGGTGAAAAGTGGACTATGGCAGAGGACTGCGGTCCTCATTGCTTAGTCTCTGACTAACCCTTCGGGGATAATAGTCGTGATTATATGTATGTATGTATGTACTAAACCACTACTCTGGTCCATCCAAGTGTTTGATATCGACAGAACAAAATAATTTTGCTATTTTTTGGTTTTTAATATACCTAAATATGTGTACGTCACAATTTTTACTATTTTATTGTACAATATGAAAGCCTGGCGTTTATTGTATCTAAAGGTTGTCGATATTCAGAAGACAGTAGCGCACTTTACCTGGCACTTTCAATTATTGCGGAATTGAACTATCTTATTTCTAGCCATCGGATCACAATGGCGTTGCTGACATTTAAAATTTCCCAGTTTACTTTATAGGTAGCTACTTATTTCTACTTCTGGTTAGGCGCAGCACATAACTGGCTAAAGAGGCGTGTACAAAGGGAGGTCTATTATTGAGTACCAAGTGGCTGTTGTTGATGTTGTTGATGATGACATATTCAATGTGACTTGATGCTATAATAATGCATTTTTGAAACGAATACGAGTCGCAGAGAGACAGAGATTTATATAGATTGGATGTAAGCAGTACATAACTAATGTTAAAAATATATTTTTTTAACCATGCCATTTGTACAAAGGTGCATTTATTTTATTTCATACTAAATTAAAATATGATTACAATAAACTTTGTAAAAAACGACTGTTCAAAAGCAACGGTAGGACTTACTATTTTTTTAAATTGAAACTCATGCGTCTCAATAAATTATTGCCAATTATATAATTACACCTGATGTTAATGTAAACGCGTAATTATTAAAAACTCGTTTGTTGATCGGCGAAGCTGGCAATGACGTATGACTAACACAGCAAGGTCTCGGGCTTGAGTCAAAAGCCTCGGAATTGTGCAAACGAAAACGATGCGGAGATTGTTCTCACTAACAAATTGCTGATAAACGGGCTAAATAAACAATTAATCTATCCGTTCTGCCTACTAGAGTTAGAAATTTGACTTTAACTCCATGCAAAATATTATATAATTCTCACTCTAGTAGAAAAATCAACAGATAGATAATAATTATTAATTTCAGCCGTAAGACACTTACGAGAAACTTTCCGAGAACTTTTCCGGAACGCGAATTTTACTTAATTACTATTCGATCGAATTCGAAAACGAGAATTTGTTTTGAATTAAAGCAGTGCCACCTGATGACAAACGAAGCGAGTTGCAATTTTGTCATAAAAAATATCGAATGCTGAATAAAACTAGCAGTTCGGGACTCAAGAAACCTCCGTTGTTCAAAGTGCAAGCTTAAAAGTGTTACTGCAAGTTGGGAGACCTTCGCGCCGCCTGCACCTTTTTTATTGAATGAATTATAGTTTTAAATGTATCTTTGTGTAAAAACTCTACAAGTAAGGAAAAAATGTAAAAAATATATTATAAAATCCTCACCCGAAGTTCATACCTATTAAGATATTTTTTTAGTTAAAGTTAAATTTGAAAAACCACTGTGGAAAATAAATACTGCAATAGTCCATGTTAGACCCTAATTAGTTAAGACTATGTTGAATGGAGGTAGGCACCAGCTCTTTTAATGTGACTGGCATCTCAATTGGCCTGTATGGTGTTGCGACAGTCATAATTGTGTGTAATACGACGAAGAAATGTCGTATTTGGACGATTTATTATGAATGAGGAAGCCGACACAAAATTTGATTGCTTAATGCATATTTATCAAATGTGAACGTAAGGAATTTATTTTATGATTTTGTTACAGAGTTTCCTTTTGCATTTATTTCAGTTTATGACTATATACTGTAATAAATACCAACGTGAATGGTATTTCTTTGTTTTAATTATGCACACCCAATAAAGTATTTGATAAGAAATAAAAAATGGGTAGGTACGCTATAACTTATTTATTAACTAAGTAATCTAACATTGAAGTTACAGACTTCTAAGAATGTACAGACGATTGAGTAGTTACAATAAATTACATAACTCACTTAATCTTACTTAAACTAGTTGTCAGTCGCGCATACCATTATATATTATGAAGAGTTTACCAAGAATAGCTGGCCTCCCATTCTGCTGATGAACCATGAGAGTCCGTTGATTCTTCGGAATACGATGTTGGGTCTGAAGATTCTTGTTCTACTGTTTCTCCAGAAGAAGCAAAAGCTGATAGTCCTGGAGTGATTTTTCTACCTTCCTGGATAATTGGACCGGAAATCAGAGACGAGTTCATTGTTTTAGGTTCCGGAGATATTACGGGAGTTATATTAGTTTTGTTTTCAGGATTAGTGTTTGAAGAAGCAGTTACATTTTGTAATTCAATATTTCCTGTTGGTACGGCTTGCTTTATTCCTTCTTGAGATGTATTTAATCCCGGAATTTGTTTTATGTCTTTTTGGGTAGCAAAATAACTAGAGGTTGGCGACGAGGACGTAAGTTCACCGTCTTGCGATATAAATGAACTTTCATATACCGGACCGGATTTTGGCGGTATTTCGTAAACTATTGGAGTTTTCTCAAAAATAGTAGCTATTTTTTCATTACCTATCGCAGCAGTATTTTCTATTATTGATTCTGAATCACTTTTTGTTTCCGATGTATCATATCTGTATATTGCTGAATAGGAGGTAGCTACTTCCTTATTTTCTTTAACTTTATCGGCAAATGCTGTAGCCGATAAACACAGAAGAAGGATAATCTGAAACAATAAATATAGAGGTAAAACAATATTTTTAAAACAATTAATCGATGCAAGAATTACACCAATTCTTGAAACCAACCTGTAGCGCCATTTCGTAATAATTTTCGACCAAACAAAGAATGAATGATAACTTCTTTGTGAGGTTTAAGGTTTTATACGTTTTCTGAGTATCAATCCTTAGCCCCAATGAAATCTTGTTTAACAACTTAACGAGATCAGTCTTTCGGAGAAAATTAATAACCTGCTAGTGACCTTAAACTCGCATCACCTTTGATATAATACTTTATATCATTTTAGACTGCTTGCTTTTATTGTACCGTGCTGTACCTATAAGGACTATCAAGGATTATTTTAAGGGCTTTAGTTAAAAAATGGATTTAAAAATATTACTAATATTACAAATTATGAACAATGTACGCACTTATGTGAATGATGTGGCTACCTTAAATAGATTGTTACACTGTCATAATTTAATGGAGCAAAGTATACTTAGACATAAGAAATAAGTATTGAAACTTGCTCTGGAAGTCCAAATTAATAAATAAATAATAATAATGACATCACAGTGTGTATAATAATACGATATCTGTAATAACTAGTGGGACAATCGTACCAACTCGCAATTTTTTATCCAATTCACAATTGCTACATCCTCCTCATTTAACGGAGATCTAGTCTTTCAGTGAAAACGTTTGTATCCTCATATATTAAATTTCAAACTGATACTAATATTAGCGCAAACTTTAAAAATATTAAACAAATGATCTATCCATGCGTCCACGAGAAGATATATTTCGCTTTTCAAATCACCTAACACCTTAATCGTTCTGTGATTTATGACTTTTCATAATCATAGTTATTCATTCATAGATCTGATTCGAGCGCGTGTATTATGCGTGATGCCTACACTGATTGTAGCGCAGTTATTTGAAGGTGATTTGGGTTCTCATAGCTATTGGAAATGTCATTTGCGATGGTAACTATTGAAGCGATCTTTGGAGTGATCAATTATGAACAGACACCTAGTCAATCGTGTGGGATACGTACATGTTGATCGTGAGAAATTGTCATTATGTCAATGGTATAGCGTAGGTACTACTTGAGACCAAAGACGCACATTTTACATATACATACATCACGTCTTTTATCCCCGAAGAGTTAGTCAGAGACTAGGCAATGACCGCCTCTGTGGCCTAGTGGCTAAGCTACCGGTTTCAGATCCAGAGGTCCCGGGTTCGATTCCCAGCGGGGGGTACATCATTGTGTGCTCGGTTTGGTTGGTGGTAGGGCTGTTAAGTCCGCCTGGCTAGCTACCACCATCTTATCTAAGTCTGTCGCCATATCAACGATGTTTATAGCATTGTTGTGTTCCGACAGTTTAGAAACAAGATAGCCAGTTCCTCAGTGGTTGAGAATTCCGGGTGAAGCGCGCTTCCACCTTCGGCCTTATCGTCACTTACCATCAGTTGAGATAAAGGCCAAGCGGTTACCCGATGTTAATAAAAAAAAATGAGGACCGCAAAATCAGTCCTATCCTAATAGCGACTGTGCACATGTGCTCAGCGTGACAGGTGGTGAGCCCATCGCCGCTCTATGCTGTTGGATGTATGTGCTGTCTTTAGTCCCTTAGTCGCCTTTTACGACACCAAAGGGGAGAGAGGTAGTATTCTTTCACCTCTACGCGACACGGTTATTACGCACTTTTACGTACCGGATTGAATGATATGACGAATAATGTAGGCTTTGCCTATACTGTTTTAAATGTCGTGCGAGCTCAATTTGTTTCCTTGTTACAAACAATTGACGTTTTATTAATAACATGTGTGTGACATTTAACCGCAAATTCTTTGATTAAAGCGGTGCGTTGTAGTTTTTTACGAATCTAAGGCCTTCAGCATTTATCATATTCATATTAATTATATCGAAGA
The DNA here is from genome assembly GCA_963921215.1 of Scoparia ambigualis. Taxonomy (NCBI): domain Eukaryota; kingdom Metazoa; phylum Arthropoda; class Insecta; order Lepidoptera; family Crambidae; genus Scoparia; species Scoparia ambigualis. Next base: position 20,590,899 of record OY992522.1, on the reverse strand, counting down.
CATTGGAATAACTAAATAAAAAGGTTACTTAAAGAGAGTACAGACGAAGTAGAGTATTTCGAGTATTACCTTAATTTAAAATATATATAATTCAATATAAATTAATTCACAAGACGAGAAATAAACAACGAAATGATAAACTAAAACTACTTAAATAACTTAAAAACTAAAGAAACATAAAAATACCTTATAAAATAAAAATATCTCTAAGAGAACCGCTGCCGTGCGGCAAAGTCCTTAATTCCAAATATAATTGTAGGTCGTGCTTAAACCAAGTAATTACACCTAGCGTGTAGTAATAAGCAAAGGATGTGATGATCTCTGGAAACAGGCGTAATGTACGTAAAAAATGTGATTTTTGTCTCGTAATAATAAATGCGCCATCTCGCTCTAACTCACGCGGCGATGGGCTCATCAAAATAATACTACCAACCCCTGCACATACATCCAACAGCATAGAGCGGCGATGGGCTCATCGTAATAATACTACCAACCCTTTCTTCCTTTGGGTGTCGTAAAAGGCGACTAACGGACTAAATACTGCACATAGATCCAACAGCATAGAGCGGCGATGGGCTCATCGTAATAATACTACCAACCCCTCTCTTCTTTTCGGTGTCGTAAAAGGCGACTAACGGACTAAAGACTGCACATACATCCAACAGCATAGAGCGGCGATGGGCTCATCAAAGTAATACTACCAACCCCTCTCTTCTCTTCGGTGTCGTAAAAGGCAACTAACGGACTAAAGACTGCACATACATCCAACAGCATAGAGCGACGATGGGCTCATAAAATAATACTACCAACCCCTCTCTTCTCTTCGGTGTCGTAAAAGGCGACTAACGGACTAAAGACTGCAGCTACACCCAACAGCATAGGGCGGCGATGGGAATTGCGAATTTGTTATGTTTATTTTCCGTAATTAAATTCGTACTCTTCTTTAGTTATGTAACATGGGTTAGTGTTTTTTACCTCGTTGGATAGCTAGAAATGTGTAGATGTTTTATCAATAATTTTCAGACTAAATTAACTTGCATTTTTTCGGAGAAAACATACATTTTAGTAGACCATTTTCCAAAAAGTACGGCCTGTATTTTCGGTATGGATTTGAATTAATAAGATTTTATAATTTGTTATTAAGAACCGGAAAGTAAAATGTATTAAACTGTAAACAAAATTAAAATCGAAGAAATCGTTATTTTTTAATTAATTTTTGAACGAATAAAATTGGTTTTTCTAAAAATAAAACCTTAAAATTAAATTTGGATAATATGATATGGGGTCAAAATGGTCGCAAAAGACCTCCCCTATGACCTCTGAAATGGATCCGGTCTAATCCTACTAATATTATAAACGCGAATGTTTGTAAGTATGGATGGATGTTTGTTACTCTTTCACGTTAAAACTACTGAATGGATTTGGGTGAAATTCGGCATACAGATAGTTTATAACCTGGATTAACACATAGGATACTTTTTATCACGATATTCCCACGGGAACGGGAACCACACGGGTGAAACCGCGAGCGGCTGCTAGTAACCAATAAATCTGTATAGTGATGACTTGAAATTAAAGATGAAGGCATCTGCCTAACAAAAACACAGTATATTCGCTATTCACTTAAGAAGTTACTTAACCATGTCGCGTAGGTAGTGGTGAAAGAATACTACCACCCCCTCTCTTCTCTTGGATGTTGTAAAAGGCGACTAACGGACTAAAGACTGCACATACATCCAACAGCTTAGAGCGGCGATGGGCTTACCACCTGTCACGCTGAGCTGTGCAGTCGCTATTTGGTGAAAACTGGACTACGGCAGAGGACTGATTTTGGGGTCCTCATTGCCTTAGTTTCTGACTAACCCTTCGGGGATAATAGTTGTGATAAGAAGCAAAACTCTTTAGCGCTCGTCTTAAATCTGAACCAAATCAGTGAAGCGGGAATATGACTTCGTGCGTCTGTCAATTAACCATTTTACGAAATTACCATCAGATAGCGGAACGCATTTGGCTTGCGTGGGTGTAACCTGAATTTTGAGCTGAGCACCATGTCTGTTATGTAATAGCACATACACGTGCAAAGCTATTAAATGTAAGACAATTTATTAGTTATAATAATTACCATATTATATCGTTTATGGTAAAGCAAAAAGCCTGTATGAACTGAAAGCTATTGACAATGCTATCTACAAGATATATATGCACAATAAAAAGTAACGATTGAATTATACGAAACCATTGTATCAGAATAACGAACTGTTTTAAATTGTTATAATTATTATGTCTAGTTTTGTTATTTGTTTTGAAGAAAAAAAGCAATTTTTTATCTAAGCTCGGCAAATGACCCCACTCCACCTGATGTTAAGTGGAAATGAAGTCCAGGCGCGAGGACAACTGGTGCAGCGTAAGAGACGTAGCATCAGTCACCCTCACTCTGCCGGCCCACAAAGTGCTTCTTCACGCCTCGTTTGAAGGACCCTATGTCATAGGTAGGAGGGAATACGTGTGCTGGTAGACTTTTCCATCTTTTGGAAGTGCGACAAAGAAACGAGTCACCAAATTTCTTTGTGCGTGATGGAATGTTAGAGACTGTAAATTGGTGACTCCGGAGAGCAGCACGCGTACTCCTATGGTGGAAGGGAGAAGGAGGGATGAGGTCAAAAAGTTCTTCAGAGCACTCGCCATTTATTGAAGAAGCACACCGTAATAATCGTGAAAAGTGATACACCTAACAAAATGACTAAAATGTCAAAAGTCAACATTTCTTATGTTGACTTTTGAATTTTGTCGTCAGTTCTACTTGTCCACTTCTCTAGGCTGATCTCCTTCTATGATATCACGTGTTTGCAGAATAAGCAGCATGGCAGAGCAAGTATCAAATTCCTAGTATACCTACTCGCTTAATTGTTACTTGTAATAATTAGAGTTATGTCCTGCAATGTTCAGCTTATTTCCTAACAAATCTTTTACAATACAACTTTAGCAAATACGTATGTAGTATAATTATTGTAATATAAGCGAGGTTGATAACCAATGAAAGTTTAATGTCGGCAAGCCTTCCGGGATCATCAATAATACATGGGATGGTAAGTGGGAAGCCCTGTCGAGCCACTATATGCGGGGGTGTTATTTTTTTAGGGTAAAAATTTCCCTTTCAAATGATAGATTTAGGGAGTTGCAATTTTATTTATACTTCACCCGTCATAAACTTGAATTGCCATGCCAGTTTGTGTTAGGCTGACCATAGAGTACTAGGTTACGCCGTTGGTCCCGGTTGTAATAGTAATATGGCCGCCGTTAAAACCGCATTGGGCCAGCGTGGTGGGTTATGGTCCAATATCCCCACGTGCTGTTGTACAGGTGGGAGACCTGCACCGAGAAGTGGAACGTTTAAAAAGGCTGATGATGCAGTAATAGCTTATCTGACTTGTTCTAACCCGCTCGTGACTTTATCTGTGTAGCCGTGATACAAGGTAGATTTTATAAGATATTTGTCGGTTGTTAATAAAACGAACTGCCGATGATAGGAAACGGTCTGTACCTGTATTTTAAAAAGTGCGATAAAAACAATTATGTCAAGACCTATTAAAAAGAAAGCCATTGTTTGATATTAAAAAAAAATAAAGAAAGTAATCATTATTTCGATTTAACACTATGAAATAATAAACTTAACTGTGTCACGTAGCTGTGAAAAAATACTGCAAACCCCTCTCTCCCCTTGCATGTCGTAAAAGGCGACTCACGGACTAAAGAATGCACATACATCCAACAGCATAAAGCGGCGGTGGGCTCTCACCACCTGTCACGCTGAGCACATGTGCAGTCGCTATTTGGTAAAAAGTGGACTATGGCAGAGGACTGCTTTTGCGGTCCTCATTGCCTAGTCTCTGACTAACCCTTCGGGGATAATAGTCGTGATTATACGTATGTATGTATATAATAAACAATTTAGACTATACATCACTTCTAAATAAACTATTTTATTGTTTTGGATGATGACTAAGTTATTTTTGTTGTGTGACCTTTAATAATATGTTACATAGAATTTTAAATCAGTCTGTCAAACGAAGGCTGTACAGATTTTTAACTAGACAGGAAGTGGTTGTTAAACAAAATTAAACAATTTAAATGATACTTTAATACAATCGTCTAAATTTTAGACTCTATTATTTTTTAGACTCTAAAACTCAAGTTTTGGTGTAATTGAATTTCTGATGTTATGATTAAAAGTTATTCTAAATAAATAACCACAATTTGGTTTTTAATAAATATGATTACATATTTAATTTATTTTTAATTTTATAAAAGAGAAAGTACCTTCTGAGTTTCTTGCCTTGTCTTTTCGATTAAAAGCTCTTCCAATATCCGAAATGGTGGTAGATTCAGTAGTTTAGCTTAAATTTAATAAAAGATAAATATACTATCATTTGAAACTTAACCATTCAGTCTTGGAATTTTAATGTCAAAAATAATGACAGCAGGTGCGCCTTTTTTTTGAATTTGCGGATGACGTCACAATTTCCGACTTTTGCAAAAAAAAAAAATTACTCTACAGTCAAACCATATTTTGTCGTTCTGTAAACAACAATATACTAAATGGTATAATTCCTATCCATCAGGTATCAAAATAAAGTGATGATTGCAACAGTTTATTTGTCTTATAGTATTACTCTAAAAATCACTCGGAAATCGGTAACATACCTACGGACATTACACGCTTTATCTAGTAGTAATAACGATGTTTTTATTACAATTTATCTATATACGATCATTATATGCTCAATAATCATTTTCTAATAAGAAACAGTACTTACATTAGATACATCCAATAAAAAAAGCACACAGAACTCAGCGATTTATTCACTCCGACACAGAAATTGGCGAAACTGTCAACGTCGAATTTGACAGAATCGAGCACAGACTATGCGAATACGATGCATAAAATGTACCACAGAACCGAAATAATCGACCTTGTTTATACTAAAGTAGTCTGTAAGTTTATGAAAACACGGAACAAAGTCAAGTGGGAGAGAGCGGTCTCATGCGACCGCTTGGGGTTTGACGGAAAGGCGCGAACAGTCAGTGCGGTCTCATGCGACCGCTTGGGGGCTGAGAGATAAATAGTTTGGTTAGTTCCTGATTCGCCGGACTCTTGTTTCGACGGATTCTTGTTTCGTCGGATTCTAGTTTCGTCGGAAATATTAATATACAATAATATCAGTTATGTAAAAAAAACATGTACTTAGTTATATTTATTATTGAATAAATTACTATTTTGTTGCCACTATCGGACATAACTTAAATTACCTACTTAGAAATGGGTTCAATTAATTTTTTTTTAGTTATGGTGTTTAAACATTCTTTATCTGTTACGTTATTAAACTAAGAACAAATAAATATTTTTATTAATGTATCGCAATTTCTGCCTTTTATTTAATAGATAGGTAAGTAAACGATATTTTCCTTTTACAAAAAATCCGACGAAACACGAATCCGGCAAATCAGGAATCCGGCGAAACAAGAATCCGGCGAATCAGGAAGTAATCAATAGTTTTGATGTCAATAATTGCCTGTCAGTATAGCAGAGGATAGATGGACTTTGCCCAGCCAGTAAATGTACATTTATGTACATACATACATATAATCACGACTATTATCCTAAAAGTGTTAGTCAGGGACTAGGCAGTGAGGACCGCAAAAGCAGTCCTCTGACATAGTCCACTTTTCACCAAATAGCGACTGCACATGTGCTCAGCGTGACAGGTGGTGAGCCTATCGTCGCTCTATGCTGTTGCATTTATGTGTAGTCTTTAGTCCGTTAGTCCCCTTTACGACACCAAAGGGGAGAGAGGGTAGTATTCTTATAGTAGTATTCTTTCACCGCTAAGCGACACAGTTAGGCCAGTAAATGTCCACATTAAATTCCCCTTTAAATTTTATAATCTTTCTTAACCCGTTAGATTATAGTTGAATCAACTAGAGAAACAAAGAACACATTGTAACTTTACACAAGTGACTAGGTAGGTAATAATTATTGCTTCATTTTCTATCTAGGTTTTATTGCATTCCAAAGCTAGCCTTGGAAACGTTTAAACAATTATTCGAATGTTAAAAGATAGTATCACAAAGATTTAGAATCGAATCTTGAATTAGATCAAGGAGATACGATACAACAAGAAGATATATTAATAAACTGATCCTTTAGGCTATATGAATGGTACTTATTCTTTGTCTATGTGCTATTGCCTATGTGGAAAGGCGTGTGCCCAGCAGGTGGGCGTTTACAGCTGATGGTGATGTAACTCTTTAGCTCAAAGATTAAGAGGAAACACTACGTCGAAGTGGCATGCAAAATTCTCATACAACACACGGAAAATCGAAGTTTTGTAGTCCCCTGTTTCCTCTTTGTTTGAAGGCTTCTGATTTTTAAATTAATGACTTATTGCAAAAAAATCAAACGTACAGATATAGAAAATCTCTTTACTTGACCGATGCTGAAAAAGTTATAAAAATTGGTCCAGTTCTGAAGGAGGAAACAGGGGACTACGAAACGTAGTTTTTCTGTGTTTTGTATGTGAGAATTTTGCATGCCACGTCAACGTAGTGTTTCCTACTATGATTGATTTGCAAGCCGTTCAAAAAGTATTTACTTACTTGCAGACTCTAACGACCTCGTGTAGGCGTAAACAATTTAATTCCGATACGGACAGCATAAGATTTTGAAAAGAAATTTTTTAAAGTTATCATTGCTTAGTCTGACTAACCTTTTGTGGATAACAATTGTAAAAATAATTTTATTTAATTATTATTCACCTTGGTCTAACTGTGGGACATTATGGATAATGGTAACATACTTTTTTAATTATCTTAATATCATAAAATAGACTCGTGTTTAAAATAAGAGTACCACCTAAAACTATTTCTACTCACTTTGACATGAAGAATGTATTGCGGTACATGTCCTTCCAAAGGTATTTAATTATAAAATCATTATTTCAAGCTATTCAGTGTATTCTTTAATTAACTGTCCGCAATTTTCTTAACAGGAGCAAACTTGCGTTGTATCATTTTTGTACATAGATGTTTGTACTGCATTGACTACATCAAATCATTTATTACCGACTGCTCACATCCCTATTAAAGGGACTTCTTAGCGGGAAACTGAAGTCCTACTTGTTAACTGAAGTAATTATTGTTTGTTAAACTGCTTGAGTGTTGACAAATAAAAGAAGACAGTACAACATCACCTTTTTCAATTCTCCCTCTGTTGAAAATTGGAAGTCCGTGAGTTTTCAGTAAAGGCCTACTATTTTAATCAAACTGAAAGGGTTTGGTAAAAGTATCATATATCATTTATCATTTCTACCACCACTTATTATCATCTACCAGTACATTTAATTATAATATACTTTACTTGACACTGGCATAATGTGAAACGGCATCAAGTAATTATTGATAAAAAAGAGTAAAACTTTTCAAGAGTTTAATTCAAATAAAAAGGAGGTCGGACTTCAACCTATTTTGCACATTGCACATACGCGTACATGGCATGACACGAATACTAGTTCCGTTTACCAAGCTAGCGGCTAATTTACTCGACTCTGCATGTAACAGAAGTCCAGCTGCGCTAATGTTGGGTGCAATTTTCTAGACGCGCTATCAAATTGTCATGGTACGAGTACTTTTGACAAGTGACCGTATTAAAATGAATGCCTAATAATAGTGAGTCTTGGTAGGCATTGAATTTGTAAAGGGCTAGGAGCATGCCCGCAATTTTATCTGGTGAGTACTCGATCCCGTGATAGTTTTACTCACTTTAAGAACTCAGGAGTTTTCGTGACCGTTCGCATGATAACTATTAGGCACCTAGGTTCCATCGATATCAGATGAATCATCGTAGGGGAAGGTAAAGAACAAACAAAGAGATATTATTTTTACCTACATGTAGCCAAATTATTGCTCATATGTTTTTTCTGTGAATGATTAGTGATTACTATTAAACAGTTATGTAAGGTGAGGTACAGATTTCAAGATATTTCGGTAAATTTCATTTATCTTTGTTTATTACAAAGATAAATGAGCCTCCTACCTAATAAGCCTACCTAGGTATTGAAAGAGTAGAGAGTGTAGTTTGATGAAATAATGTATCTTCATATTTTTATGTTTTTTAAACACAGCAAATAGGCTTTAAATAGGCTATAGCCTCTGGGTACTAAATAGTTTTCTCTTTTTAACACTTTTTCACGCTTTCTGACAAGTATGACTCTATGTCGTCCGTCCACCCATAGAGCTGGTGGTCCTCGCGCTTCGGAAAATGCATAAATATGAAAAACTACATGGAACTTTTTGCGAAGCATACATTAGGCTAGTTCGATAGATCATGGCCCATGGTTATGGCTCACTCTTTCCATGTGCCGTTGTACTTAAGGGAAGGTCAGACCAGCAGTGCGACGTTTATAGGCTGATGATGATGGATGATGGATCATAACCGAAACTTTTACCTCAAAAAGTATATCGTGCTCCAGGACACCCAGTATATAAATAGTTATATACATACATACTAGCGACTGCACATGTGCTCAGCGTGACAGGTGGAGAGCCCATCACCGCTCTATTGTTGGAAGTTGTGCAGTCTTTAGTGCGGTAGTCGCCTTTTACGACACCCAAGGGAAGAGAGTGGGTGGTAGTATGCTTTCGCCGCTACGCGACGCGGTTTTAATAAATAGTTAACTTGATATATGAGGAGCCGCGTAGCGTAGCGACTCATTAAAATAATACTACCAATCCTCTCTTCCCTTGGGTGTCGTAAAGGCGACTTACTTACTTACCAACGGACTAAAGACTGCACATACATCCAACAGCACAGAGCGGCGATAAACTTACCACCTGTCATGCTGAGCACATGTGCAGCCGCTATTTGGTTATAAGGAGACTATGGGTGGGGACTGCTTTTGCGGTCCTCATTGTCTAGTCTCTGACTAACCCTTCGGGGATAATAGTCTTGAATATATGTATACATGTATGTAATATGATATATTCATTCTCAGACTATTCTAGGTCCACAGACGACACAATGACCAGTGTGCCTACGCCTTAGCACTGCGGCGTCCCAGTAAATTGTTTCTAAACACCCGCCCACATATCGCCGGCCATTGTTCTAAGACTACACGACTTACTGCCTCGTGCGTATGACAGTTACGAGTTTCAGAACTTGTCGGACAAGCATTGTAAGCGGTGATTGATATCGTCGCGGAAATTATGAGCTTTAATTTTGCTAGTTACCGCTTGAAAACGCATATTACCTAATAGTATCAGTTATAATAAATTGTGTGCCTCCTATGAAAAATGATACATCCTAATATTTACATTTTGGGGGTTAAAGTTACTCGCGTCCGTAGGTTTACCCTTGAGACGCTACACGTGACCCCTGGGTGGTGCTAAATGAGTGACACTGACTGAGTGGTAGAGCCACGCTGCTTGCAGCACGCATTGGGCCCGGCGTAATACCACCCTCTCACGAATATCCGACGTGAAATAATGGCACTTGGTGCTGTTGTGTTTCGTCCGGCCAGTGAGAGTTCCGAGGCCCCTCCCTCCCCTCACAATTCCTATTCCTTCCTTAACCCTATTCCTTTTTTAAAGGTCGGCATCGCATCTGCGTCTCCTCTGGTTTTGCGGGTGTCCATGGGCGGCGGTGATTACTTTCCATGAGGTGACCCGCTTGCTCGTTTGCCTCCTTCTAATATAAAAAAAAACTTTTCAGTGGCAAATTTGCAGTGTTTAAAACTAATGAAGATATATTGTTTCATCAAACTAAAATAATACTACACTCTTCTCTTTCAATTTGCATGACAGTTTTGAAAATAATATGTAGATTGTACTCTTTTTACATTTTTTAAACAACTTTAGCTGTACTGAAAAGATGTTATATTGAGTGTGATATACCTATCTATACAACAGTGATATATTTGTTCACAAGAAGCACAACATTATTTGCTTTGAAAAGAGCTTTTAAAAGCTCTGTGATTGTTATTTCACACAATGTGGTGATATCGAACTATTTTTATTTAATTCCTCAAAGTGAAAATTTCTGGGAATCACAAAATGTAATATACGGAAGGTATTTCGATGAATTCAGGAACCTGCCATGTTGAAATTAAAATTAAAAAACATGTTGTTTTTTCAGATGTAATAAACTTTAGCACGTTATTTGGCCATCATGATCGCAACCAGAATACGTAACTTAGCCGTACCATCTTACGTAGGTAAATAATTTTAGTTCTTTTCTGTCTTGGCCACGTGTAAGACATGTTCAAAGGGCGACGGTAATCTTACAAAATTGTGTCAAGTAATAAAAAAGTATTATTCGATACTTTCTTATGAGTTCTTGGTACTTTGCTAAAAAGTTGTGAATAAGCGTGGGAAAACTTGGCCACTTCATCTTTAGCAGGAAGCGAATACAAAGAATATCGAAGCACGTTCCACGAAGATTTTCCTCTTTTGTGTATTTTGTGTCGCATAAACGAGGAGTTTTGCAACTTCCATGTTGCATGCGTTGGCATAAAGCTCATAGATAGACATATTTACATAGACATGTTTATCTGTATCAGGATATGGGTATTATACAACGTACACATATACTTACTTATACTCTACTTGTGTTTGTGCATAATCATAACGAATACATACGAACATACATGTTTATATTTATGCATACATATTATAATATTCATGACTATAATCCCCGAAGGGTTAGTCAGAGGTTAGGGGGTTAAAGTTACTCGCGTCCGTAGGTTTACCTTTGAGACCCGATAATACCACCCTCTCACGAATATCCGGCGTGAAATAATGGCACTTGGTGCTGTTGTGTTTCGTGCGGCCAGTGAGAGTTTCGGAGCCCCCCCCCTCACAATTCCAATTCCTTTCTTAACCCTAATACTTTGTTAAAGGTTGGCAACGCATCTGCGACTCCTCTGGTTTTGCGGGTGTCCATGGGCGGCGGTGATTGCTCTCCATCAGGTGACACGCCTGCTCGTTTGCCTCTTTCTTATAATAAAAAAAAGACCAGACAATGCAAACCGCAAAAGCAGTCCACTGCCACTGGCCACATTTCACCAAATGATAACTCTGCAGTTATGCTCAGTTATAGGATAAAATGTTTACTATATAAAAACAACCAGTCTCAGAAAAGCTCGAATGGGATTCGAACCCATGATCTTCGGATCGCCGGTCAAAAAATATTTATAAGCAATTACGTGTTATCGATTGTTAAATACTTGCAATAGTATTTCTTTCGACTGTGAGGGTAGACTTCACAGTGACGTAATACTGCTGGCTCACAGCGTCAATCACAAGCTACTAGAAAAAATTCAACGAGTCTTCTGGGGTCTCGGAAGCTTAGCGGTTAGGGCAGTGTACCGGCTGACTGGTTGACTGGTTTTTTTTTCTAGTAAACTTTTTATCCTATATCTAATTAGTATTGTAAATGCAAAAAGTTCAATAATAAAGATGTGCTCAGTTCGGCTTTTACGATACCCAAGGGAAGAGTGGGGTTGATCTGGTTCTTTTAGAGAGCTACACCACACGGCTCCGGCAAGATAATGCCTAAACTTATGCTTAGTAGTAAGTTGTAGCTTATGACTAACGACCATAATTTTCAAACAGTGTCACGGGTAACAGCCTACAACGCGTTGGCGCCGCGCCTAACCTGCGCCCGCCTTGCCAATGTTTGGGCGGGCGGGAACTTTCTGCACTAATTGCCTTATCCGTATATATATATATACCTTGGACCTGTTCCAGTTGGTTCTGTTGTCGATTACCACTTTTATTAACTCTTAAACGATTTTAAATTGATCCTGAAAGACAACCGTTGTGTGGGGGAAATGGTTAAGACGGCGTTTGTTTTGATGCGTCCGGCCGGCATTCAATCCTGTGTCAAAGGAAGACAACTGCTTTTTCTGTCTCTTCGAGAATGGCTTGTGTGGCTTGCGTATTAAGTAAGTAAGGGAGATATAGGTAGTTGAAAAAAATGTTTACTGAGATCTGAGATGGAGCTTTTAGAGAGAATTTTAAAAGTGATGTTGCACCGTTTTGTTATAATTGCCAAAACTCATGCACCATCACGGACGCATAACTATCGGTTAATAATCCACCATTATTTTCCATTAATATTCATTTTCAATAAATCATTACAATAATTTTCTTCAATAAAACGAAACTGCAAACATCTTGCTCTATGTTCCCAGCAAGAAGTCAACTACTTATATTTATTCATTTATGTAAAACTTTTGCAACATAAACATTACATGGCGGACTTAATGCCTGAGACATTCTCTACCATTCAACCATAGGGTGGTGCAGAGATGACATGGTAGGTGCATTTAGGTGAGGTAATAAAAGTGGAAACGTACGTACTTACATACCTAACTACGTAGTTTTAAATATTTGAAACATTACACAAAAATACTTAATAAATTCTATACTTAAATACAATGTATGAAATTAAAAAAATACATACCTATGTAATTATATATATTAAACATAAATACAATATACTTAAACATTATTAATTGTACGATATGAATTCGAACATAAACTTTTTGTTTATTAATCCTTTTTAATTTTATGACTAACTGTCAACATTCTTTTGTTTTATTTTACTTTCCCAATAAGTTGTTGATGTTATCGTTCTTCTGCTGTTAATTTGGTAAGTTTAAACTTACGAGCTGTCCCGGCGAACTTCGTACGCCTAACAATCAATGATTGTAGTGTCTGAACAATAACGTCAAGCTGTCAATTTTTTTTCTCTTAAATAATGGCTTTGTGCGATTAGCACATTTAGCCAGTGTCAAGTTTTTAATAGTAATTATTATTTTCTTTACATTAAGTAGATGATAATGAGTGGTAATGAACGTTTAATGGTAAATAATTTTCACCCAAACCCCTCGAGACTCAATAAGGCTGTGGGCTTTATTGAGGTCTCACACGGACTTCTTGAGAGAATTTGAAAAGTGATCTTGCACTGTTTTGTTTTATGCTAACACTCATGCACTTTCACGAAACACCATTATTTTACATTAATATTCGACAAAACACAAATTATAGAAAATAAAACAAAACTGCAGACATGACGCTTCATTTTCCCGCCAAGAAGTCCAAGCTGTCAATTCTAAAGTCAATTCTGTTTTTTATTATTATTTTAAATTTCTTCCAAATGTTTCCATTACTTACATCCTCTTTGCTGTCCTCTATGTCACTTACTGTATATGGGGATTTTTTTATCGAAATTTTTACACTTTTCCGTACTATTTTTAAACATTTTCTTTCGCACAAACTTTGTCCTAACAATTACGAACACAACAAAAATAGAATGAGCCAAATTGGTGCAGCCATTCTGAAATTACTAACATTTCGGAAATTGATTTTTATTAATTCCATATTCCATTTTATTCATGTTTTTGTTTCCTTACATTTTTCCTAAATACAGTTCATTTCTATTTTTCCTACGCCTCCTTTGCAATTGTCATGTGACCTGATTGTGAAACACGTTCGATGAATGGAAAAAAAGGTATTGTTCAAAGTCAAAAGAAAACTTCAAAGGGACTAATTCGGTAGGCAATGTACTACAGGTTGTAAAGGAAAATTCCAATAAGGGGAAACTACCTTAAAAATATTTAGAGAAAGCAAATTTTATTTCTTACCGTGTCGCGTAGCGGTGAAAGAATACTACCACCCCCCTCTTCCCTTGGGTGTCGTAAAAGGCGACTAAAGAACTAAAGACTGTATATACATCTAACAGTATTGAGCGGCGATAGGTTCACCACCTGTCAGGCTGAGCACATTTGCAGTCGCTATTTGGTGAAAAGTGGAATATGGTACAGGACTGCTTTGCTGTCCTTATTGCCTATATTCTCTCACTATAAACTCTGACTGGAAATAGTCGTGATTATGTATGTATACGATAAGTATGTAAATTTTATTTTAAATGTATCAACCAGCAGCGGGTCAAAATGGTCTGTGGCCAAATCTCCGTAACACTCTCCTTACTATTGATCGTGGGGAGGCGTGAGCCTAGCATTGGTATGTTAATTATGTAAAAACAATAGAAAATAATCGAATGTTTGCAATAAATGCATAATAACATACATTTCCCAAAGTTTATTTTAATTAAGCCCAAACCTGAGATATCTCGTATACCAGGTGCCTATTTCATGTAGACGAAGTTTGAAAAGGGGGAAGGTCGTTAGATTATTGAATAAGAATTTATTGTTGACTGATTTAAATTGCTCCTGACTTATCATAGATTTCAATTTGACGAAAACTTTTGTGCCGATTAAAATTTATACTGCGCAGGTAATTCTGAGTTGGAGTCTTGGAAGTTTGTAATTCTATTGTAACAATTCAAAATACGATTGCGAATAGAATTACGAGAGGGATGTTCCCGCGCATTAATTATTTTATTCGCTATTGTTTGGAGGTTAGAGTTTATCGGTCATTCTTCAATATCACGTTAGGATTTGTTGTTTGACTTATTTAAACTGTTAATTTTAAAATGTGAAATGGAAATTTAATGGTTGTCACTTTACTTTTCTAACAAATACTGTCTGTTATGGGGTTATAGTACCTTGAAGACCCCTAGAAGTCACAATAAATTGAGACGATCTATTTTGTGCTGCGAGTATTCTTTACAGAAAAAAATGGTTTTGTATAAAATATTTTTACATAAACAAAATCTTAGTCCACGAATAGCGTTATTAACTTGCGTTATTTAAATACAAACATTGTGAATAATGTACCATTAATATACTTAGATTGTATCTAAAACTATATTCATAAACCAGGCGTTCTATTATTTAACAATTTCAACAGTAATTTCTAGTCTAATGTAGATAGATGGAGAATTGATAACAATGAAATCAAATGTCAAGGTTTGCCACTCAGCTTAATATTGTTTTATGGGATAATAAATTTGATGTAGGTATTTTTGTTAATTCCACGACAGGTAGTGCTCAGACTTTATCTTAACTAATGGTAAGTGATAAGGTCAAAGACACACTTGGCACTTTATATTTTAAGGGTTTTAAGTTAAACAATATTTATTTATAAATATATCGGTGACAGTAAATGTTTCCGTTTTTTAAATGATAACTTTGTGTCTAAGTGTATAATATGTGAGATCTATCATTAGACTCCGTTACCGTGACTTAAATAAAGCATATGACTATTTGTTTTTCTGTTTTGTTTTAGATTAATAGTCAAAAATTACTTTGAAACAGCTGGAGTCGTATTATCAGCGGTAATGCGGCTTCGAAAAGGTCTATTGTTTGTGGTTAACCGACATGAGCTGTAGTGTTTTCCGAAAATGTTTTGAAACAGTCAAAGCCAACAAACGCATTTAAGCTTTCTCGCGCTCAGAAAATTAGTCCCAATTTAGATTGGTCACGCTTTCTTGTGCTCTAAATATTTGAGGCAGGGCGTAAAGGTATATTTTAAATGCTAAATCTTTACCTATGAAATTGCTGGTCTGCAGTTGGCCATTTCAAATACTTAAAGAATATAATTATTTGGCTATTAAAACTAGTATATAAAGATAGAGAAGCTCGCATATTGCAATGTAATGCGCTCACACAACTGTTCTACTCGTGTACAATAGTCGATTAGTAGCGGGGTGATGGTTTCTGTTGAATAAAGTGTGACTTGTAATAATATGTAAACCATTATATAAAATTTGTTTAACAAATTTAATATGATGGTTTACACATTAAAAAAATATATTTAAAACTTTGACACTTCATATCTTCGTAAAAGTAAGTATACGGTGCCCAGGTATGATCCAGTACAGAAAAATGTTCGTAACCATGGATTGAAAGCGTGACTCTCTGCTTCGTTATGGGTCTTGTTATATATACCCTGTGTTTAATACACTTTTCAACATTTGCTCTCAATTTCAAAGATTAAAACATAATATTGTAATTTAAAAAATTCACCTCGTTTTCACATAGCGTAAATCAAAAATATCATAAGGTATGAAACGGTTATGTGACGCGTAGGTATCATTAATTGCTCTAGTTCATACATATTTAGCACAAGTTGTGTAAGGTGTGGCCGTGTTCGAGAAATAAGTCGTATCTGAGAAATCTCAATTAATGAGCCAGTTAAGGTCAAATGATCTTCTTTATTCTTGTAGTTTTTATTATTATTATCATTATTAATCTTAATTAGTGGCTTCGCGTTTAGCATTAAGCCAATTTTAAGTAGTATATATTTTAAAATTATATTTAGTTTTGTACGGTAGATTGAGTTAAAATGGAGTCTCACAACACGTGTTGTTGCTAAAAGAACACGGGAGAAACTCGTAGTTTTTATTATTTCAGAAATTTCGTGCCTGTCAAGAAGATGATAGAATAACTTTGTTGAAATCTCTAATCATAATAATTATTGAAAGTTATTGCTCACGGCTTCGCTCGCGTAAAATTTTGTCCATTATGCACTGAGACGTATTTCTTTATTATAACTACGAGACAGTAGAATTTTTTGAATCCATTCAGTTTCAGAGAGTATTGCCTACAAACAAAAATTTTAAAAAAATAATTTAATTACATTGTACAAAAACTCTTAACTACTGCACGCTACGGGTAAACAGTTTGAAATTATAATTTTACACATTTTTAAGTTTCGAAATTTTTAAATGTCAGTTACACCGTTCTACCACGCAGCGTCTTTGAATCGGGTTTTCGCTGGACAGGTGTACTTCTCATCGCAAAGGTCCTGGTGACATTTGTTTGGCCTTCGATCATTATGTGGGTCAATGCAGCTTTGCTTTTTACTCGTCAAAGTGTTTTAAGGCACAAGAGTAATTTGACCGAGCAAGTATTTGGCGCTTACACAAAGTAGTACAATGAGAAATATTGTATTCGGAGATGAAAACCGCAATGTTAAAATACCTAACCTTGTTAATTACCTTGTTTCGTACTGATTGTAATTATCATTTGAGCTTGCTTTTTATATTACATAGGTAAATTGAAGAGACTGTAGCACATTAGCTCTCAGAGTGGAAGACGCTGGCAGCTGTAACACAGTTCATACTACCACACGGCTGCCAACGTTAACATACGAAGAATAATGTTATTGTGTTTATAAACGTTATACTTACTTATACATGTAAAGGAGCGAATAAATAAAATTTATTATTATTATTATTACCTAAGTAGCTGAAAGTGATTAATATAATAATTATTTATTATTATTTTCATCAACATTCTATACCTAGTTTAACCGTGTTGCGTAGCGGTGAAAGAATACTACCACCCCCTCTCTTCCCTTGGGTGTCGTAAAAGGCGACTAACGGACTAAAGACTGCACATACATCCAACAGCATAAGGAGGCGATGGGCTCACCACCTGTCACGCTGAGCACACGTGCAGTCGCTATTTAATGAAAAGTGGAATAAGGTAGAGGACTGCTTTTGCTGTTCTCATTGCCTAGTCTCTGACTAACCCTTCGGGGATAAAGTCGTGATTATATGTATGTACTTATGTATTCTATACTTTAGAAGAGATCTGAAGCCATTTGGCAATTGTAATAACCAGCAACTGCATGCGTTAATTCACGAATTTCCCAGTAATGTAATGTTGTAGAGTATCAAAACAAAATTGCATTGAAAAATCCATAAGCAAAAAAAATTTGCTTGACGACAACATAATTATATCAGTGTGAGGCTATGAACCATCAGTGTGAGGCTATGAACCCTGCGTTTAACAGTGGGACATTAATAGGCGGTTGGTGATCGTAAATGAACAGCATAAAGCATACAAGCTCATAACAGTATCACCGTGTAACCGCGTGAGACCAACACGACCATGCTGTGTTAAGTTCAAGTACGTATCGTTTCATCTCATTGTTCTTTCGAGATTCATTTGCTATAATACTCGTATCATTATTATGCGAACGATGTTATTGGGCAATAATTATGTCCATATGGGACTTACCATGATAATCAACGCACGCTGTATAAAATTTGGAGCAGATGTGTTTTAAATATTGAACGTAATGTACAGACGTGAACAAAACTTTCAATTATTTTTCTGTTGTAATAATAGTAATTGAGCTGTGTAGTCGAGTTCAACATAATTATCCATTCAAATATTTTGCTTTTTAATTTAACTAATAAGGTCGACTTCCTCATTGTCGTCTGTTTATTTCGCTAATGATTCAGACTGAAACTGTGTAATCAATAATAATCGTTTACCATGTACTCGTATGATGTTGAAGCTTCTCTTAAAATTTGTAAATCAAGTAGGTACAAAGAAAAATATTAAAATTTATCAGTTTACTAAGACTTTTAGATTTAAGAATCATTGCATTAACTTACATTTTTGTGCGAGATATATCAATTGCGAACGAAAGTGTCATTTAATAGCCGCTTGTAATGAAATTTGGTTTTGTGTTATTAACTATTAAATGACAAGTATGCAAATCGTCACTTTGTAAGTATTTATAAGCTCCATTTGCGAGCACTTTTATTAGTTCCCGTATCTTTTCTCTGATCGCACTGACATATGTATGTTATGTTGTTACGATAAGTTAAGCCAACTTTACGCGTCGCAGCCTCGCCTAGGACTATATGTTGTGAAAAAGAACCCTGTCTGTCATGTCTCAGGCGAATACAAATAGTGCGATGATCTCTAATATCTTTAACAAGTACCTAAGTAAGTATTAACTTATATTTTTTTGTAAAGTTTTTTTTAAACGCTAACATAAGCGTGGGCTCGATTTACCCCTGAGGTAGTCATGTTTTTCAACGTTTCGTGATACAAATTAAATATTTTTTTTATTAAAAATTATACTTGTTGATTTTGAAATATTAATTTAAATATATTAAAACATTGTGTTTAGATTGTGAAGTCCACCATACTAGGCATAGCCCGTCCTATGGGGGATTTAAACGATACAACTATATCATTAAGCACAAACATTAGATACTTAATCAGATGATTATGACAAGAAAAAAGGAAAAAAAAAATAAAGTTACATTGATAACAAATAAATATTATTACACTTTGCAAACACTTCTATTGATGGCCGTACTCGTGGCCGTCGTCGATCAGACTGATGTATGTCTGTTATGTCGTTACCATAAGTTAAGCCAAGTTTACGCGACGCCTCGCCTTGGACTATATGTTGTGAAAAAGAGCCGTGTCATGTCTCGGCCGAATATTAATAGTGCGATGATCTCTGATACGACGCACGTGACAATGGCAGTGATTATAATAGTAAGAAGTGTGCGAAGCTGTGATAGAATGGCTCGAGTTTGGAACAAAGTCAATATATTTATTGTGTGATTTTTGTTTTGGGATTACCATTTATGTTGCTGCGTAGTAAATGTTTCGTGTTTGTTAACTGTTTTATTGCTTAGTCTTTTTTTTAAACTAAATTGTGTTTTATTTTATTTTTTAATCGAGCTTTGTGGGACTCCGTATTGAATTTAAGGAATTCTAGAAAGACTTTACAATGTGAGAATTCTATACCGAAATCTCATATTTTTTAGTTTTGATTAGAAACCGCCCAGATTGCGTAGGACGTTTCCCAGTACGAGGTTCCCACATGAGGTTGTATTTTTTTAACGTTTCGTTTCAGAGTAGTTTTCAAATTTATTTGAGCATAGTTAACGCAAAAAAACAAATCTTAATACTTATTTTTTTTAAATTTTATTTAAGTATTATTATTATTTGACGACCTCCTTGGTCGAGTGGTTTGTACACCGGTTTTCATGGTGTCGCCATCTCTGAGGTCCCGGGTTCGATCCCCGGTCGGGTCAATTTAGAAATTATTGTTTTTATAAATTTTCTCGGGTCTGGGTGTTTTCTATGTATAATAGGTATGTATTTAAGTATTTTAAGTATGTTTATCCGTTGTCTAGTAACCATTTAACGAGTTTCTTCGAAGCTTCTCTTGGGCTAGATAATTGGTGTGATTGTAGGAAAGATTTATTTATTTATTTATTACATTATTCGAGTCATCCAATTTTGGCAGTATACTCGAGGCCTTAGTGCCGACAGTAATATAGCTTCCTTAT
Source organism: Scoparia ambigualis (assembly GCA_963921215.1). Taxonomy (NCBI): domain Eukaryota; kingdom Metazoa; phylum Arthropoda; class Insecta; order Lepidoptera; family Crambidae; genus Scoparia; species Scoparia ambigualis. Next base: position 20,570,825 of record OY992522.1, on the reverse strand, counting down.
TCGGCCTTCTCGTCGTTTGTCATCACGTGAGATGAAGGCCGAGCTCTTTTAAATTAAATATCGGCCAAGTGGGAGTCGCACTCCGTTTTATTTAATAATGTTGGCGTAATTTCTGTAACAACAACGAAATTATCAATATCTATGGCTACATTCATTCATAGCCATAATTCATGGTGAGAACTGAGTTCTATTAAAGTTCCTAGTGTACTGCGAAGCTCATAGACATAGTCAATGATTTTCGCAATAAGGCCTTAGTTCTGCATTGGGCAGTTTTAGGTGTATGATGAGTTTTTTATTTTATTTTATTTTATTGATCATCAGAATATTCCGCCTAAGACTGAAGGAGCGCCTTTGACAAAAAGTAGAGTTGTAATTTTTCCATATTTTATATTTGTCGCAGTCATATGATAAAAACAAAGATTTGGTCAATTCCCTAAGTGATTTGATCAAATCACGAGGATGTTAAAAAAACAACACGATTTTATCATTTCCCTAAACAAATCTAGGGATTTGAACACCACTAGAACATAAATTGCCCTACTCCTGTAGGTCACGTGATAGGTTAGAAATTTAAGACAATCGCAAAGCGCAGCGTAGCGATTGTCTTGAATTTCGTGGTTATTTTTTTTTATTAGACTACAGAAATACTAGCTGCCCTACTCCTTTTAGGTCCCATGTTTTTGTCATTTCACGGAACCAGTTCTGGTATTTTTTTAAATCCCTAAATTTGTTTAGGGAATAAAATCGTTTTGTTATTTTAACATCCTCGTGATTTGATCAAATCACTTAGGGAATTGACCAAATCACTGTTTTTATCATATCCCTGCGACATATATATTACTGTGGTCGTCTCGTAACGTAAGAGACGATAAGGCTAAAGATGAAAGCGATTTGATTTTAATTTTTTTGATTTTTTTGGTAAATAATGCTATTTAAATTGATGTTATACCGGCGGACTTGGATGTGATAGTGGAAGGGTAACCTATAAAAATTCGAAACATTCCTGAACGAATTTCAATTGTTCGAAAACGGTATGACGAAGTTTTAAATACCAGATAGTTGCTTTTACATAATGTTGTTAATCCATAAACTTATCTTAGATACGTTTCATTTTCCAGAAAAACTATTACCTAGCCGATTATCAAAACTACTTTTTTTCTTTTGGAAGATAAATTAAATTTATTATTAAATGAAATCAATAAATTTCATATCTATAAGTATTAAAATTTGAAGAAACTTTTCTCTAAAATAACATACCTTAGATTATCGTTTTTTTTGTTTTTCATATATTTATATTATTAGGTAAATAAACTAAAATGTGTTAAAAAGTTAATACTTTGTGTTTTCGGTAAAGTCACAAAAGTTAGTGACAGAAAGGAATCGCAGCAAAACCGACTCCAAGAGTCTTGTCTGCCCTACGCTAGAGTATAATTTAAGCCCGCGTAGGCGCGGAGGGGCGAGGCAGCCCGCGAGCTGAGAAGCAGGTGGGTTTAACGCTCGCCGCCGTAGCTGAGGCTGGCCGGCTAAACCCGCCAGCAAGCCGAAGCTGCGGTGGGAAAATGAATCATCTAGCATTTATAGCTTCGGCCAAACGTTGAGTAGGATTTCAAAACATAAAGATTTTAAAAAAAGGAACAATCGTAAATCGGCATTTCAAAACTTTGTCAATTGTGTTTTCGGTAAAAAGAAAATTATGGAAAACAAAAAATTACAAAACGTTTTCGGCCAATTAAAATTCGTACAGGACAATTTCGTATTTATGATATGTAACCAGTGGAAGCTAACTAGACCGATTAAAAAGAGGTGTAACACCAACCAAACCATGCATAATAACATGAGCTTCCGCTGGGAATACAAAATAAAACCTCCATTCAAACGATAAGACCATGATAGTTAGTAAAAGATCGAGATTTTCTTACTTTTAAAATACTTAGTAACATCAGTACCATCAGTGTAGTCATTGTAAAACGAATCTATATCACGGTTAATTCTAACTCTTGAGAAGTAGAAAGTTCAGCCCTTTCGTTAAAACTTTAGGGGCAGGGAAAATTTAAGTTTTCCCACCAGGATCACTGTTTGGACTGTGACGAAGGGGGTGTTTACATTCGATTCGAATATTTATTAGGGAACAACCCTTAACCTGGATCGGTTTCTGTTCGTTTCAGTGGGTAATTGAAGAATCAAGTTTTATTGTATGGTTATAATCGTTTACCGTGTCGCTTAGCGGTGAAATAATAGAGGAATGAGGAGGAGGGAGGAATAATAATAAAATTTTGAATGTAAAACAAAATTTAAAAATAATCTACGCTCACAATATAAATATGATATTTGTATCAATAAAGCCACTGTAAAGAGCTCTTTTATGCAGAGGGGTACCTATGAAATGAGTTAAAAATAATCATTTGCCGAATTCTATAAAAATGTTGAATGAAAATGTGTTTAAAAAAGTATTAAAGTCGTGGTTATTGTGTAATGAGTTTTGTAATTTAAGTGTTTTTATTATTATTTTATTAATAAATTAATGGACATTAATTTATTTTGAATTATTAACATAATTACATTATTACTTAATTAGGTAATTATTTATTTTAAAAAATTGAAAATTAGGATAATTGTTATTCTTATTTTTTAATTAATTATTTGTATTGTAATTAATATCCAAAAATTTTAAGTATTGTATGTCCAAAATGGGCACACTGTTGTGTCCAAAATTACTATTAAGACCTTATTTGTACACAGTGAACAATTAATAACTATTCTCTTCTATTCTATTCTAGGAGTGTCTGTTCAAAAGGGGACAATTACCTATATCACAATTTTTCAGGAATGAAGAAAAACTGATACCGTCAAACGGGGTGAATAGATAGGTTTTCGAACTTTGGTAACGATTTTCGTAACGTTGCAGAATTGATACCCATTTTTTTAAGCATGTATTTATTGAGTTTTAGGCCAAACTATTGAAATAAATTTGATTCTATTCGGATATGTTTGTAGTTAATAAAAAAAGACATAAAATATACGTGATTTCTCATTACCACCCATCAGGGGCCAAAAGACACACCTGAGGGGTGATTAGAAAAATTTCGTAGGGCTGCCTCATTGTAGTTTCCCTAAATATTTTTTTAGGATAAAGGCAAGAAAACTCGAAGGTATCTTTAATTATTAGTAATCAATTATAAAAATGAATAAAAATGTAATAAATTTAGAGTGTATCACAAAACAAAACTAAAAAAATGTCAATCAGGAACTATAATCAATATCATTCAAAATGGAGTTGTTTGAAACTCTTCCAAAGCTTGTTTAATTGTATTAGCATTATTATACCTGAGAAATAAAACAATGTAAATATTAACAAAAATAAATGAAATACCTTATTAGTTTTAGAATAAATTCAATTAAAAAAATATTGAATGGATTAAAAAATAATCAAGAAAATTTAAACTCTAAAAGTAACTAAAAGTGAAATTTGAACTGTAGATAACCACTACAAAATTTGTGGCAACCCTCACATAATCATGGCTAATCACCCCCCTTTCGTAACTAATCACCTCTTTGCTGTGTCTAATAACCATATTTGCGTGCCTATTAACCCTTCAGGCGTGTCTATTCACCCCTTTCGTGTATCTATTCACCTCGAAAAATTCAAGAAAACAAGGCTTACGAAATAAGATCAATTTTATATAATAATGAATATTCTTACCTTAATTATAATAGCACAATGTATTTATAACTGCACTGACCGTAATTTAAAGATTAACTTAAACTATTCTGACCAAAATTCACCGAAATACGGAGGTTCAAACTCACTCGTACCTATCAACTTGTTTTGCTGTCAACTTTAACATTAAGTTTTGACGTTTTTAGCGATGTTGCCACAAATAAAAAGTTTCCAGAGTAAGAAAAATTACACCAACAAATTATTAAAGTTGCGGGTTTTTTACTGGGGATACCGAGTTTGCCATAAAAAACCTTAAAATTTATTCCAAGATTTTTCTCTATTCCCCCCGTCAGTTCTATTCACCCCGTTTGACGGTACCTAATTATATATTTGTTTCTTAAGTAATAAATAGTTTAAAATACATCATATAAAACAGCAGCATTAGATAAATAGATTGTGTAAGTGCATTTTTAATGTGCTATAAAGAAAACAATTTCAAATATATCCCATTTTGATCAGAAATTTTGAAAAATGTAACGTTTTGGATAATTATTCTCTTTCTTCTGTGGCAACACTTTTGTTGAAATTTAATTTATTATTTACTCATTTTACGCCCATTATCCAATTCAATCATTAAGTTAAGTTGTGTTTTAGTGGTGAGCGTTTCGCTTTTAGTGTATTTCATGTGCAAAATCAAAAATTCAAGTAAAACTGTTTAGTGACAGTTACCGGCATGTAAGTGAACCGTTGTCATCTTTAAGGTACCTACCATTATTTCACTTAAAATCTTATAAATTTGCATAAATTGACGATTTGTTAATTATTATACGTATCTTGTTTAATTCCAACCACTTTAGTTGCGATTAACATACGTAAACATAACCTCTGTTTGTTGGTTACGCGACTACTCGTACAGCTGTTTACTTGTAACCTACATAGTATTTAAAAATTTGTATTTCTCTTTTATACGGTGCAATTTTTAAGTTTTCCCATAATGATGACTCGCAAGGCCTTGTCTCGTCAGGAGGAGTCCAAACTCCAACTGACATTAAATGAATTGAAAGCCTTCAAAGGCTTCGAAAGAGTTGTGTGATCAACTAAACAGAGAGCGAGATGACAACGAAAGGGAACTTTTGGAATCATTAGACAGGCATCAAAAGTTAAAAAATGAGTTGGTACAGTTAAATGACCGTTATATCGATGCTATTGATGCACGGGACAGGCTCCAAAACATTGTGGACAGGTTCGACCAATGTAGTTCAGAGTATGACCAGGCTCTGAACTGCATAGATGAGTTGAAAAAACAATTGCAAGAGGCCAATAATAAAATTACTTTATTGAAAACATCTAAACTTAATATGACGTTGAGTTGGTAGTCTGTGCCCCCTCCATGGTTTCTGCGACAGCTAGCAGTCAGCCCACTGTCACTATAGATCTTACATGTGAGGAAAATAAAAGTAGCAACCACTCAGTGAAGATTGCTGGCTGTAGCAAAAATAAACTAAAAAAATATCTTAAGATAAACAAGTACATTAAGAAAACGCAAAAATTAGTTATGAAGCACAATTTTTTTATTAAAAATGTAAAATTAAATAGAGAAAGATTGTACTTAATTGACAAACTAGATATATACTCGTCACAACTACACAATAAAAATTTAAAATATAAAAATGATACACAAATTCTACAAACTAAAATTGCACACCTAGAGGACTCGCTTATATCTATTACTAAGCAATATGATCTTTCACAAGGTCAAATAAAAGAACACATGTTGGCCATTGATGAACTGGTAGTCCTGTATAATGGTAACAATGAAGGGATTGATTCACTCACAAGTAATTGTAAATGTAAACAGTTACCAAGCCGTTCATCAATCCCATGTGATTCTTCCTCTGTCGAATTGATTGATGTTTCTTCCAAAAGTTCCCTTACTCAGTGCACAATAAAAAATGTACCACAACTTATACCAACCAACCAGATTCCATGTAAGACAGATTGTAATAGTGACTTGGTAAAATTTAGTGATGAATTTGGTAAAAACATGGGTCGGTTGTTATTTGACTTGGGACATTCAGTTATCAATTATTGTATACCGGGTGCTTCTTATCAACAAATTTTGAAAAAAGCTGTAGAACATAAATATAACCCCAACAGCACCTTATTATTATTTGTTGGTAATAGAGGTAATCTGAACAAAACAAGCCTTATAAAATGTTTAGAATGTTTGAATAAGTTAATTGTAAAGAAAATTATATTGTTTACATTACCCTATTGTAGTAGTTTGCCATAGGAGGAAAATTCTATTAGACATAAGCTTAACCTGACATTACATTTATTTTGCAAAAATGACATAATGCATTTAATTGACACTAACAATTATGTTAGTAATTTTTATTTGACAAGAGATAGTTATTATCTGCCAAATTATTTTAAGCGACAAATAGCTTTATCGCTATCCTATTGTATTCAAACGTCAGCCAAAAACTTGGCTAAACAAGTTGCTTCTATTGAGCAATGTATATTTGAAATAGACTTCAGTAGTGTTTCTACTGACATTCCAATTAATTATTTAAATTAAATTATATGATTTTGGGGGTCAAAGTTGCTCGCGTCCGTAGGTTTACCCTTGAGACCCTACACGTGATCCATGGGTGGTGCTAAATGAGTGACACCAACTGAGTGGTAGAGCCACGCTGCGTTGCAGCACACATTGGGCCGGCTCGCCCGGCGTAATACCACCCTCTCACTAATATTCGGCGTGAAATAATGGCACTTGGTGTTGTTGTGTTTCGTCCGACCAGTGAGGGTTCCGGAGGCCCTTTCCCCCCCCCCCCCCCCCCCTCCTCCCAATTCCTATTCCTTCCTTAAACCTATTCCTCCCTTAAAGGCCGGCAACGCGTCTGCGATTCCTCTGGTTTTGCGGGTGTCCATGGGCGGCGGTGATTACTCTCCATCAGGTGACCCGACTGCTCGTTTGCCTCCCTCTTTTATAAAAAAAAAAAAAAAAATATGACAAAAGAGGAAAACTCTTGCGAAATGTTTGTTAATAAAATGAAATTAAATGAATGTAAAAATAGCTTTAGCAAAAGCCCATGTCAATCATTAAATTTAAAAAATGTACAATCTTTAAACATTGTCCACCAGAACATCCAAGGAATGATGGGCAAAGATTTGGAGATTGAATTGTTCATGAACTGTAATAAAATTGATATTCTATGCATAACAGAACACTGGTTTAAAGACCAAGTTCCTTCAGTCGAGGAAGTGCAATACATGGTGGCTCCTTAATTATTGTTAATAAAAAGTTTAAATTAAAGGAACGCAAAGACATAGTGAGCCTCTCGGTTGAGCGAACAATAGAAATAGTGGAGTTGGAGCAGTTTGTTGTATTAAATGTGTACAGACCTCCTTCAGCATCATATGATTTTTTCGAAAAAGTTATGGATGAGGCATTACATAAAGTCCGTAATGTAGGTAAAACAATAATTGTTTGCGGGGATTTTAATATTAATTTGTTAGAAAATTCCACAATGTCAACTAAAATTAAAAACCTATTTGTATCATACAACTTAAATCATTTATTTTTGGAGCCGACAAGAATAACTGCCACTTCGGCCACCTGTATTGATAATATCTAAACAAATGTAAAACCACTGGCTAAGCAAATTATTAATAACCTGGACTCTGATCATTGTGGCCAAATGGTCACCTTTCCACACCAGCGTAAACAAGTGACAAAATTAAATTATTTAGAATACAATGACAACCCTAATGTCTTTTATAATATTTTTTTTAACATTTATTGTTCAGAATTTAATAACACTTTTATTCCAAAAAAGATCTCAGTTAGTGGTACTGTAACTTTTAATGAATGGGCTACAATTGGTATTCACAGAAGTAGGAAACGCCTTTATGAACTTTATGGTGAACGCAACTATAACACTAGCGATGACTTCAAATTATATGTTAAAAATTATTCAAAGTTATTCAAAAGAGTATGTCGATTGGCCAAGGCAAACTATTTGAGTTCTAAGATTAAGAATAGTAATGACAAAATAAAAATGACATGGAATATTATAAATAGTGAAACAGGAAAGGTCAAAAGTCGTAATAATGAGTACAATTTAAATTGTGATAATAAAACCTTGACTTCTGATGCTGATATTGCTGCAGCATTTGAGCGGTTTTTTACTGACATTCCAGTTTCAACTACAAAAGCCTTGATTTCCTCCCCCACTGTAGCTGAATCTGTTTTGAAGGGGAATGTTAAAGATTGTGAAAGTAATTTCAGTTTTCAAAAAATTTGTGTTATAGATATAATATAAACATTTAACACTCTCAATAAAAAGAAAACTGCTGATCTGTGGGGTAATTCCGTGGACGTCGCTAAATCTGTAATTATGACAATAGCTCCAGTTTTAGCTTGCATATTTAATGAATGCATTGACTGTGGTGTTTTTCCTGACCTCATGAAATATAGTAAAATAATTCCATTATTTAAATCAGGTAGCACTTCTGACCCCTCTAATTTTAGACCTATTTCTGTGCTACCCACATTTAGTAAAATTTTTGAAAAGTTAATGCTAGACCAAATGCAAATTCATTTTTATAAAAATAAACTTTTACATTGTAAACAATATGGTTTTGCTAGGGGTCGCTCTACAACTGACGCCGGTGTTGAGCTTTTTATCCAAATATTTGATACCTGGGAGGAATCACAGGATGCCCTAGGGGTATTTTGTGATTTATCCAAGGCTTAGTATGAAAAATGTCCCCTTTTGTTTTAATTTTAGTAAAATGTCCTGTTTTGATTGAAACTGGTTTATTCAAAGCCGATTTTGTACAGAACATACCTCTTATTGATGGGTTATCATAAAGTCCACACTAAGATATTAGGGCAAAAAACTGATCTCCGTCGCTAACTCAAAAATTGTCAAAAGTGTAATAGTCCCCTTTTGGACAGACACTCCTCATTATACTACCACCCTCTCTCTTCCCTTGGGTGTCGTAAAATGCGACTAACGGACTAAAGACTGTACGTACAACATCTAACAGCTTAGAGCGGCGATGTGCTCACCACCTGTCAAGCTAAGCACATGTGCAGTCGCTGTATGGTGAAAAGTAGACTATAGTAGAGGACTGCGTTTGTCATTGCCTAGTCTCTGACTAACCCTTCGGGGATAATAGTTGTGATTATATGTATGTATGTATGTATTATAAACGTTATTTCAAGATCAGCCTATAGGTACACGTCCCAGTGTTGGGCACCGACCTTCCCACACGGACAGCAGCACGTGGAGAGATTTATTTTATTTATTTATTTATTTAAACTTTATTGCCTAAAATACAGCAAATGGCGGACTTAATGCCATAAGGCATTCTCTAACAGTCAACCAGTGAATGTGTACATAAATTTTTGGAAATATTATTAGAAACTTACAATTAATTTAAAATAGAGACAAATGAAACACTTAACTTAACTAGCACAAATATACATAAGTACATGCATTATACACAAAATATCTATAACTATACACATACATATTATACTTAATATATAATTATATTTTATATAAATATAGATATCGATGGCTCCTACGTAAACTATCGTATCCAACTTTTTGGGCATTTTCATGTTTTAAGCTATTTGAAACTAAGTAATTAGTTGCTATCAATTCCAAAAACAAAAAGTAAAAAAACTTAAAAAACAAGGATTTTTTTTCACGTAAATAATAGTAAGTAATATATTCATGCCGCGTAAATTGTTGTATCTGACTGTTACAAGGATATACGCGGTCAAGGCGCGCGCGTCCGTTCGTCTTATTTTTGTTGGGAATATTTTGGTTTTGTTGGTATTACTTTATAAGTTTTTAATAGTGAGTGATTAAAATAAAAAAACAACTCGAGACAATACTTACGCGCACAAACAATCATGTGCTTCGACACAGAAAGAAATCGATGTTTTTGAATTATTATCCCCAGAAGAAAACCTGTATGCTATAATTGAAAATAACATAGAAAACAGATTGGTAAGTAAGTAACTTTAATAGTTAATTTAATTTGAATAAGATTGACGCTTTATCCTGTTTTTTTCTATAGTTTTACATAAAAATATGGTATGTGAGAGATACGATTGTGTACGTTGTGAATTGTATTAAACAAACTATCGTATGTAACATTTACGATATTTTACGTCGTTAAGAAAATTCCATATTTAATCGCTTGTACCACATATGATTAATTACGTTGTAATTGACAGTGTGTCTAATATCGGATTTGACACATACAATTATTTACCATGTGAAATGGCCCATTGTATCTACAAAATAAGATAGTTTACGTTGCAATTACGGGAAAAAGTGATATCTTAAGATACATTTTTTTTTCAATGTCGCCCCTACCATCTGGGACTGATTTAGTAAAAATTTCAGGCCTTTCTAAACTTATAAGAAAAAGTTTTTCCGAAACACCACCACTATTGTCGACTTTTAATAATGGTCAATTTCAATTGTAACACTTGAACTTAAAACTTACATGAAAATAAAAGAAAAAATTTAGTCTTAATAATAGGTACTTAAACTTTTAGGGTTCTGTGACAATGTACTAATTCTACTTTACTTTACTTTATTAAGTACGTCCTAAAACATTTATGGATTGCATAAATGATTTTTGCCCGTACTTTGTTAGTAGGTAACCTAAACCATGATTATCAGTCGGATTTTTCCGGCTATTCAACACGCAAGCTATTACACCGTCAACCTTTTCTGTAGATACTGTGTCAACCAGATCTGAAACTAAAAAAATTAGGGGCGACAAAGGTAATATTATAAGGAAATTGCTCTGATAAAGAGCCAGGTGTTTTAGGCACTGATTATCGAAGTAATCACAGTAATCATCTTATATTCCACTGATCGTATACTTAGTGGTTCAAAAAGCCGAGTGCATCAAAAAGGGTGTTAAACAGAGACGTGTTTTGTTACCTTCCCGTGGCTGTTAAATCTATACATAGACAGTTGTTTGCAAAATCTAAAAGATGATGAAAGTGGATTAAGAATGAATGAGTTGCTCGTCTAATGTTTTCTCTTTGCAGATGATCAGGTACTACTGGCATCGTCAGCGATGGACTTACAGGAGATGGTAACTAGTATACAAAAATCTGTAAAAGGAAAATGAATGAATTAAAATGAGTGAAGGGATGAAAAGGAATGTAAGTAAGATGAAAGTTATGGTGCTTGATAAAGACGAGTGTTCGACAGAGTGTGATATTGATTAAAGAAGAAAAAGTGGAGCAAATGAAAGAGTTTTTGTACCTGGGCACGATGTTTACTAGGCATGTAAAGCATGCTAAAGATATTAAAAAGTGAGTGAATACTGGGAGTATAGTAAATGGGGCACTTAACGCCTTTAAGTGCAGCCGGAAAGTATCCCAAAAAATGACTGGCTGTGCGTGGAGGAGTCTTAGTGGCGACATTAATGTACGGAAGTGAAATTAGGGTGTGCCAGAAGAAACATGAAAGTCAGTAAGATGGTTTGGTTATGTAGAGAGGATGGATAAAAAGATATTACAAATAAGGTGCATGAGGCGAGAGAGATTGGGATAGTTAGAAGGGGAAGACCTCAGCGGTAACGTTCTCGTTAAAGGTCAGGTCAAGAGTACCCTAAACCGACGAGCATGTAAATGAAAAACGTTAAGAGAGTAAGTGAAGCAAAAAATGTTTATCAGGATCGTAGCAAATGGAAAGCTGTGATCTCTGCCTACCCCTCCAGGAAGCGGTCGTGATTTGGTATATGTATATGTTTGTTAACACATTAACTGCCACACAACCTAACACAATAAAGTTTAATTCTTTGTCGGTCACCGGAGTTTGCCATGGTGCTTTAAGTGTTAATCAACGCAATCTCTATAAAAAGACTGTATAATTTAAGCTAGTTTTTGTTCATTTAGTTTCTTTAATAAGTTTAAATCATATACTTACTTACCTGCAGTGCTGTTCCTATTGTTGATTTCTTATTAAAGTGCATACCATAATTATGTAGGAATGTACAAAATTGGTTATTTAGTGTGCTAGTAATTATAATATTTTGTAATATTCTATGAACTTCTTTAATATTTTTGTAATAGGTAGGTAATTAATTATATAAATTATGCTGGTAAGTTATGTCCTTAATCCAATTTTTATTTAAATCACCCTAACCTAATTTTATTGCTATTAATAATTAATTGGCTTTATAACTTTTTTTAATGTTCATTAATTTAATAAAAATAAAAATTATATTTCGTATTTTTTTTACTATGTACATAAACCAATATTTAATCTTATTATATTATTGATATGGTAAGTTTCGTGTCAATCGACCAAATAAAGTAGAAATACTTGCAAATAATAACACATTTAAACCATTTATTCTACTATAACATTCTAAAAAACCTATTTTATAGGTTACTAACCATGAGATACTACATTAACTATAAATTATTTACATAGTTAAAAATGGTATGTGCTACTTGCGTGTAAATAGAGTAACAAAATATCAACGTAAACAATCGTAAGTGCCACTTAAGATTCAAAAAATATTTAACTACCGATGTAAATAATTGTAACAACATTTTTTCGAAAACTAAACCAATTTCAGATTTTCTTTTGGAAACATACTGAGGCGCCATTCGTTATGTACACAATATGTAAATTTCAAAGTTATAGCACTAAAATTAAAGTAATTATGAATGAAAATGTCTTTAAAATGCTCTGGTGTAAAATTACCTTTTTGCACATACGATTATTTACTAAGGAGCCATCGATATACAAACGACAAAAACATAGTGTAAATCAGCTTAAAACTATTGGACGGATTTCAGAAAGTACTCACGCGCTAAACTCTTGAAGGCAACCTTGTTGGAAGCATTTCTAACGTCAAAAGGCAGTGCATTCCAGAGTCGAATAGCAGTAAGAGTGAAAGATTTAGAAACGAAATCAGTGCTATGAGAAGGAGTTTGGAGTACCAGATTAGTGCTGGAGCGAAGATGGCGTTGGTGTGTAGAATTTACCCATAACCCAACAACAGGTCCGAGTAAGGTTGTTTTTTTATTCTACAACAGGTAAGCGCTTGGCCTTCATCTCACCTGATGGTAAGTGACGATTAGGCCGAAGGTGGAAGCGCGATTCACCCGGAATCCTCAACCACTGAGGAACTGGCTATCTTATCTCAAACTGTCGGAACACAACAATGCATAACATCGTTGTTATGGCGACAGACTTAGATAAGATGGTGGTAGCTAGCCAGGCGGACTTAACAGCCCTACCGCCAACCAAACCGAGCACACGAAGATGTACCCCCCGCTGGGAATCGAACCCGGGACCTCTGGGTCTGAAACCGGTGGCTTAGACACTAGACCACAGAGGCGGTTAAGGTTTTACGGTTTTAATGACTGCAACCTTATAACAATAACCGGGACCAACAGCCTTACATGCTTTCCGAAGCAGAAGCAAGAGAAGCTTGACATGTTTTTAATTTGGTTGCACATTCAGTGCCCTGCATACATACTTATTATTAAAATCACGGCTATTATCCCCTAAGGGTTAGTCAGAGACTAGGCAATGAGGACAGCAAAAGCAGTCCTCTACCATAGTCCACTTTTCACCATATAGTGACTACACATGTGCTCAGCGTGATAGGTGATGAGCCTATCGCCGCTCTATGCTGTAAGAAGTATGTACAGTCGAACCAACTGAATCATGACCCACTTCGCCGATCATTCCTTTAAAATCATAAATGTAGTTAGGTTTCTTCGCTTTTTTTCATGTTGCACTTAGTACGTTTTAAATATGAATAAAAATGCGTCATTACGGGTCAGAGATGTATGCAATTTTAACCTTTGTTATCACTGCACTAGATATGCTTTAGACAAAGCAGTCTTATTTTGAATTTCTTTAAGATGTCATTCATACATAATCCAAACTCTTTTCACTACGGAGAAAAGGTATTTTAGTTTTAAAAATAAAGTGACGTTGCGTCTGATGTCAAGTTGTAGTCTGTCTGAAAAAATTGAAACATTAATTGAATTGAATTTGATTGAATTAAAACAAATCGTATAATGACAATTTGGCAGAACAAAAAGCTCGAATAGTAGTGCTCAGTGAACAAGGCTCCAGCATTCGGGATATATCACGAGAGTTAAATATAAGTCGGCACACAGTCAGAACCTGGATCAGAAGGCACGCTGAAGATGGTACCCTTGAAGACAGACGACGATATAATCATAGCGTTCGTCGGATCACGAACCAACAGAGACAAACACCATCTTTACAGACGAAAAATCGTTTTGCTCTTCTCAATATGGTCGCTTAACTTTGTGGCGTTACGATAACACTTGATACACAGAGGATCACATAGTGCCCAACCAATTATCTGGCCGAATTTCAGCTAACAGGTAGGCCTGGATGGATGCTGGAAGTGTAGGCGAACTTGTTCAAATTTATCCTCGTCAAAATGCTAAGAACTATGTCGATTTATTGGAAGAATCAATGTTACCGACTTTGCGAACAGTTTACCCGCGTGCAGTGCCAGTATTCTCCTACGTTCATGATAACTGTCCAGTGCATACTGCCAGAATTGTCTCCAATTGGTTTACCCAACATGAAGCTCAAACCCACAATTTATTTATAAAGTTATTTTCTAGTTTTTCAGTTTACCTACCAAGTGAATGCCATTTTTTTAAACTTAATAAAACCTATTGATGATATTAATAAAATAAAGTTTATAATTCTTCAACTTTACTATTTTATTATATAGTGACCACGACATGTTCCAAATGTGATTTTATAAAGTAACTGGGCCCGTTACAGACTGGGGTTGTAAAGCGGTAAAATTACCCCGCTAAAATACGGTAATATTCGGTAAAAAACGTTTTAAACGTATTCATACCCACTAGGCCACTAACTACTATTACGATTACACTATTATTACGAAAGTGAGTATGTTTGTGTAAATGTCTTTACTCTTTAACAAATAAATGTATTGAATGAGATTTGACAGATATATGAATGAATTCAAGTCAACTGATCGCCGTTTGTTCAGTCCTCAGAACAATAACTAAATATTGTTCTTAGGTTCAGTCGCTCACCGTCACCGACAGCGGAACGGCAAGAGCGCTTATCGCCGCACAACACAGCACAGTATGGTCAATTGCACTAATCGGCAACGTCGCATGATGGTTTTCATATTTGCCTTGTCAGCTGTCAGTGTCTTATAAAATGATAACAGGTTCGTTACATGTAATGTATGTTCAAGCTAATTTCAACCTACTCGTATTAGAATGACTGTAGGAAAATGACCTTAAGGTGGGTCATGATTCAATTTGGTCGACTGTACAGTCATTAGTCATTTAGTCGCCTTTTACGACACCCAAGGAATGAGAGTAGGTGGTAGTTTTCTTTCACCGCTACGTGATACTGTTGTGGACATGGTGGGTTGTAATGACTGCAACCTTATATAATAACCGGGACCAACAGTCTTACGTGCCTTTCGTAGCGGAAGCAAAAGAAGCTTGACATGTCTTTAATTTGATCTTACATTCAGTGGTCTGGCTTTGCGTAAGTTGCTTAACTGGCAAAATCGCAAACCGAAATTTTTAGCCTTCCTGAGGGTACCAGATAATCTTATTTATTTTACACTAATTTTGCGTTTTCTTTATGTAAACTTTTAAGTGTTGACGGATTTTATCTCTCTATCTCACACTCAAAAATATATGCTGTGCAAATACACTAAATATTTTGTGGGAGTAAGAAAACAAAATTTCCATTTGTAAAGACTTTTTTGAGTAACGATTCTCTAACGCTCGATTGTAAGCTCGCGCTCACTTCGACCCTCATGTGCCGATCCAAAGAGACCTTTTGTGACGTTAATGTAGAGTTGAATATGGAGAATGCGGATTTGATGACGACATGATAGATTCGCAGCGAGTTATCAAATCCACATTCTCTAAATTCTACTCAACGCTAACGTCACATAGGTCACTTTTGATCGGAATGTGTGGGTCGAAGTGAGCGCGAGTTTTCGATCGAGCGTTAGAGTATCGTCATGCGGGTTGATTTTAATAAACTTAATAAAAATTTCTTATATGGCTTTCAACATTTTGATATCCTAGGGGGTCGAAGTTGCTTGCGTCCGTATGCTGTACCCTCGAGACCATACACGTGACCCCTGGGTGGTGCCAAACGAGCAACGATTTCCTGGTGGTAGGCTTTGGCCGTGGCTAGTTACCACCACCAAGGCAAAGCCTACCACCTAAGACATGCCGCCAAACGTTATTAAACGTGTTCCGGCGTGATGCCTTGGGAGCCCTCACGAGAGGTTGGGTCTGGTCTGTTGCGCAGCACCGAGAAACCGTGTGCGACGAGGTGGTGCTGTTGTACCGGGAGCCTCATCTTGGAGAGCAGCGGGATCCGAAGCACGGTTTTTCCGCTGGCCGACCGCAGTTAGTAGGGGGCCCAAGTAGTAGGCCAGCCACCTATGAAAGGCTGCCCCGCCAACTCGCGAAAAATCCCAGAATGCTCCATCGTGCCGGTTGGCGACCGGATGACAGGACCCGATGGCCATTCTGGGGGGGTTCGGGCGTCCCCGCGGTCTCCAGATGAGTCTTCAATTGGTGCGGCGGTATCGCTGACGTTGCTGGGTTGTCGGTGCGCGCCATGTCCAACTGCCTTCCTCTCGCCTATTCACTCTTCCCAAATCAAGCACAATGGCAAAGACACAAATGAGGAAAAAGTTTCAACAGCGGAAGCACTTCCTGTCACTCCAAGTGCACCTCTGTAACATTCGAGGTTTGCACTCTAATCTCGTTGCAGTCCACCACCACCTTGAGACTGATAAACCTCACCTGCTCTTTGTCACGGAGACGCAAATCAGGTGTCCGTCAGACGCGGCGTATTTGAACTACCCAGGGTATACCCTGGAGCACAATTTTAAACCACGCTCTGGCGTGTGCCTGTATGCTCGCGATGACATCTGTTGCCAGCGTCTCCGTAACCTTGAAAAACCTGGTTTTTCTGTCATGTGGGTACTGGTGGACACAGGCGTTGAGAAAATTCTCTATTCCTGTGTCTACCGATCGCACAGCGGGGACCAGGAGACGACCAAACTCTTTGAGTACCTTGGTGCTACGGCTGATATAGTCCAACATCGGTATCCATCTGCGCAGTTAGTGTTTCTGGGGGACTTTAACGCCCACCATCGTGACTGGTTGTTCCCATACCAGGACACTGACCATGCTGGTAGAGAGGCGCTGAGGTTTTCTCTGTCGCTGAATCTCACCCAACTCATCAAGGAAGCCACGCGCATACCTGATGTTTCTAGCCACACACCTAATTGCCTGGACCTTCTGCTGACTACAGATCCAGACCGCTACTCTGTGTCAGTTACTGCCCCTCTGGGCAGTTCTGACCATTGTCTGGTGAAGTCTGTGTCCAACTACTCCCTACCCGAACCCAGCCCTAGAGGCACAAGGCGGATGTGGCGATACAAGTCTGCAGACTGGGATGAGATGCGACATTTCTTTGCTTCTTATCCTTGGCAGCAAGCTTGCTTCTCTTCTGGCGACTCATCGAAATGCGCTGACGCTATCTCTGAGGTGATATGTACGGCAATGGAGTACTTTATCCCATTTTCCGACGTATCCCTCGATAGCCGAGCTCCCCGCTGGTTCAACTCTGATTGCGCTACTGCTGAGGCGGTAAAACAATCGGCGTACCAGAGCTGGGCTGAAGCTCGCGCACGTAAAACCTCCGATGTCAGCGCAAAGAAGAAAGTCTATAACGCTGCTGCCAAGTCCTTCAAAAAGGTGCTCAGGAAGACTCGGTTCGACCGTGTTAGCCGTATTGGAGCCAAACTCGCCTCTCACCCATCGGGTAGCAAGGCTTTCTGGTCCTTGGCTAGAACGGTGGAATCGAACTTTTGCCGCCCATCTCTGCCACCACTGGTGAAGCCTGACGGATCTCTGGCCCACTCTGCGGTAGAGAAAGCAAATCTATTTGCTTCTCTATTTGCAAGCCATTCGCGTCTCGATTCTGGAAGTAAGACACCACCTGTGCTACCTCAAAGCGGTTCTGTAATGTCAGAAATCCGTATACGCCAAAAAGAGGTACTGAAAACGCTTCGGACTCTTGACGTGAATAAAGCCAGTGGTCCCGATGGGATTCCTGCAGTGGTTTTGCGGAATTGTGCGCCCGAGTTGTCTCCTGTACTGACACGCCTGTACCGCCTCTCTCTCAAAACGGGACAAGTTCCTAAGTCCTGGAAGCTTGCCAACGTGCAACCTGTGCCCAAAAAAGGTAGTCGAGCCGACCCTGCCAATTATAGACCTATCGCAATCACCTCCATACTTTGCAAAAGTATGGAACGTGTATTAAACAGCAAGCTCCTGGCGTACCTCGAGGACAACAGTCTGCTCAGTGATCGACAATACGGTTTTCGCCGTGAACGATCAACTGGTGATCTTCTTGCGTATGCCACACACCTGTGGGGCGAAGCCATCGAGAAATGCGGCGAAGCACTCGCTGTCTCTCTCGACATCTCGAAGGCATTTGACAGGGTTTGGCACGACAGTCTTAAAAGCAAGCTTCCAACATACGGAATATAGAATAGAGTTCAACGCCAACAAAACACAGGCTTGTCTGTTCTCCGCCAAACGGAGTCCATTTAATCTTACTCCTACTTTCCTGAATGCACCGATACCGATAACTGACCATCTCGAGCTCCTAGGTATGGAACTCTCATCTAACCTCAACTTTGGTAGCTCCATTGAGTCGAAAGCAAAAACTGCTGCCAAAAAACTTGGTATCCTCTTTAAGGTTCGGCGATACTTCACACCGGAACAGCTGCTCCACTTGTATCAAGCACAAGTTCGGTCGTGTATGGAGTATTGCTGCCACCTGTGGGATGGCTCTGCCAAGTACCAGTTGGACGCAATGAACTCAGTGGACCGAAGGGCTAGGAGACTCATAGGCGACGATGCGCTCGTTGGAACCAAACTTCAGAGTTTGGAGCATCGGCGTAAAGTCGCCTGTCTATCGGTCTTCTATAAGGTGTATTTTGGCGAGTGTGCGCAGGAACTACATAACCTGATACCACCCTCTACTTTCTACCACCGGACCACTAGACGCCGGGAGGGCTTCCACCCCCATGTCGTTGACTTTCCAACAATCCGTACGAAGCGGTTTGCTGCATCTTTTCTAGTACGCACCGCTAAGGAGTGGAACGCTCTCCCTGCGTCTGTGTTTCCGGATACTTACAACCTAAGTATCTTCAAGGCCAGAGTGAATAGGCATTTTCTGGGTAAGCGTGTACCACCGTCGGCCTCGTCATCGCTTACCACCAGGCGAGACTGAGGCCAAACGCAAACCCATTTTAAATAAAAAAAAAAAAAAAAAATAAATCCTATATTAAGTTTTAAGATTATAGTAAAAAAAATAAAACCTTTATACATAATATTTTATAACATTTTGATATTTTCCGACTTTAATTGAATTCTCAAAATATTATAAAATTTTATAGATATATAATTGAAATAACACTTAGGCGCTGACAAGTGAAACTGTACTAAATTTATATAAAGGTTTGCATATTTCATTTTTGAACTATAATTTGCTCAATTAAGGTCGTCCTTTGTGAGCTCCTTGCTCGCTTATATCTTTATTGCAAAATGACTAATTAGCAAGAAAAATTGCTGCAATCTAACACGTCACTGTGCGAGGATTCGTTTGTGTAATAGTCGCTATGATGATTCACTACGGATGCATAGTGTATGGCATTGGATAGTAAAGAATCATTGAGATACCTTTTTTATATCAGAAGGAGGCAAACGAGCAGGAGAATCACCTGATGGAGAGCAATCCCCGCCGCCCATGGACACCCGCAAAACCAAAGGAGTCGCAGAAAAAGGAATAGGGTTAAGGAGGGAATAGGAAATGATGGGGGGGGGGGGGGGGGCTCCAGAACTCTCACTGGCCGGACGAAACACAACAGCACCAAGTGCCAGACCTATTTTATTTTTATTATTGTTACATTACATCCACATGTGATAAATATATACTTATTAAAATAATAAAATAGTCTATTTATTCTCAAATATTATATTTATAGCATTATTTACTTTTATTGACGACCTCCTTGGTCGAGTGGTTTGTACACCGGTTTTCATGGTGTCGCCATCTCTGAGGTCCCGGGTTCGATCCCCGGTCGGGTCAATTTAGAAATTATTGTTTTCTAAATTGTCTCGGGTCTGGGTGTTTTCTATGTATAATAAGTATGTATTTAAGTATTTTAAGTATGTTTATCCGTTGTCTAGTAACCATTTAACGAGTTTCTTCGAAGCTTCTCTTGGGCTAGATAATTGGTGTGATTGTAGGAAAGATTTATTTATTTATTTATTATTATTTATTTTTAATAACAGCAGTGGCACACACACTTCAAGGGCTTCTCTGAAAATCAGCGTTGCAACTTTATATATTTTTAAAGCTGCAACATCACGCTGAGAGGGGTACTTTTCGTTGTAGCAATTTATTAGTATTAAGTTTAGAAATAAGGCGGTTGGCAGCAGCTGGATGCGGAGAGCCGAAGATTGGGCTCAGTGGCGCGCCTTGGGAGAGGCGTATGTCCAGCAGTGGACTGCGATGGGCTGATGATGATGATGATGATGAAGTTTAGAAATTAAGCCTATTTGTATAGCTACATCGAATAAATGTTTTGAGTTTGAGTTTATTTAACTCTTAGAGCAGATTACTTTAATATTACTGAGCAATTTCGCATACGAATTTTGCTGGCTACAAAAGGCAACGGACCAAGAAACTTTTTGGAAGGGCTTATCGGACAATCTTAAAATGAACTGTTCTTAAACGTTACTTAAATTTAATTGAAAATCATGTTAGCAATTCTTGAAATAATAATGTTAGTGGTTAGAGTCAGAGATAAGTCGAGCAAAATTAAATGTAAAATGTCGCAGTCTCCCTTTAAATATATTATATTATTATTATTATATCTTCTACGATATGTCATTTAAAAAAAATCCTTGTAGCAGAAATACCGAATGTTTCTTTTCTCATAGGTAGGATCGATTACCGGTTCAGTAGGTAATTGTAAAAAAAAAATGCAGTTTAAATGGCTTTAAAAATAAAAACGAATTTCATTAAAACGTTGGTATCTGCAATATGTACCGTTTGTAACTGATGAAACTAATTGCTAAGAAAAAATGTTACTAAAATAAAGAACATCTATAACGGGAATATAAATAGAACAAGAAGTAACGTAAACAACAAAAGAAATAAGATATAAGAGAGGTGAATTGTAATAAACTCCGAGAAGAAAATTATTTTCCCCCGAGTACATAGACTTAAGTACAAATATAATATGAAATAAAAATAAAGTAGCTAGTTAGCTTAGGGCCCCGATAAATAGCGGAACACTCCCCGCTAGGAATGAATGGTGATGGATGAATGTGTGGTATGCGGTATGTAAGTGCAAGAAGCAAAATTGCGAGAACTGGTGATGGATGAATGTGTGGTATGCGGTATGTAAGTGCGAGAAGCAATATTGCGAGAACTGGTATGAATGAGAAAAAGCAAAAACAGGCTCCAACGATCATAGTTGGAGGTAGTATTAAAAAAAATATTATATACCATTTAGGTACGTACATTCCTTCCGTGTGGCATAGCCGTGTGACGCGCTGTTTATCAGTCAGAACAGTTGGTGCATAAAGATTCCGGGTGAAGTTTACTTTAACTATCGGCTTATATTCCTTTATCATCACATGACATAAGAGCAAAGCTTCCCTGATAATGCGTAAACCATAAAATTATTAAACTTTAGTAAAGATGCCATACTGTTCACACGTATAGACTACGAAGGATTTCTTATGTAATAAAAACTTGTTAAGTGCATGCTGAAATAGCTGAATAATTGAAATAAGTATAATTTAGTTGCTAAAAGACCAATGTAGGTGTCGTTCTTAATGACTTTATAATTAATTTATAAAAAGGCTAGTATATTAACAGTCCTATACATATATACCTATATACACATATATTCACAACTACAATTTTTATTACCTAAGCGTTAGTCAGAGACTATACCGGATGATCAATCCAAATCTGTTCTTATAAACCATGACGTCACGAATATTCGGCTTGAAATAATGGCACTTGGTGCTGTTGTGTTTCGTCCGACCAGTGTGGGTTCCGGAGGCCCTTTCCCCCCCTTCCCCCTCCCTCCCAATTCCTATTCCTTCCTTAAACCTATTCTTCCCTTAAAGGCCGGCAACGCGTCTGCGATTCCTCTGGTTTTGCATATGTCCATGGGCGGCGGTGATTATTCTCCATCAGGTGACCCGCCTGCTCGTTTGCTTCCCTCTTTTATACAAAAAAACCTCTATTTTATATTTAACTGCATTATTTTTTTTGTTCAACCTCATACGTACCTAACCCGCCTAATACGTCGAACCCGCGGTCTCTATCTCTGTAAACAATGTTATAAATTCTGCAAGGTCATTCGTTGTTTGTTGATGGTATGAATGATACTTAAGTCATAAGGAATACATTTTAATGAAATCTTGTTTATATAATTGAAAAGAAAAGCAAATGTTCCTTTTTCCGGATTCCAAAATGACTTATCTCATATAATTGAAAAATAAGTAAATGTTCCTTTTTTCGAATGCAAAAATTACTTATCTCTTATAGTTTTTGGTTTCTCCTTACTGACCCATTTAGATTAATCACCCTGTACTTATAGGCAATGAAGACCGCAGAAGCAGTCTACTGCCATAGTCCACGTTTCACCAAACTACAACTGCACACATGTGCTCAGCGTGTTATATGGTGAGCCCATCGCCGCTCTAAGCTGAATGTATATGCTGTCTTTAGTCCGTGAGTCGCCTTTTACGACACTACAGTGTGCAGTTGCCACTGAAGCGGTTAGGGGCCAAACCTCCTACAATTAGTATGTATCGGTTTAGTCCCTGCTTCTGAATAGGAATGAAACAGCGAATAGGTAACAAAGTTTATTTCTATTCTCTTAGAAAATAATTTATAAAAACTCAGGGAGGGTCCACGGATCGCTCACTCTGTCCGCTTGAGTAGGACATAAATAGAAGACATAGCTTCGTGAAGGACGGTGTGCAGAGGCGAAAGCTAGGCCGCGTACACGGAGACCGCGCCGAGACGAAACCGGAACCCGCAGAGGCAGTCACCTGCAGGAAACCGGTGGGTAGGTAGGCTGCGGTAGGGCAGCGGTAGTTTGCTGCGGTAGGGCAGCAGTGGTGGCAGCAGACCAGGGGGTGGCAGGAACCCGGTGGAAGAACGCGAGATCTCGCGTGACGACAATTAATGTAAGGCAGGGCTGGAGCAGCAAAGAGCTGCACTACAGTTTTCAGTTGTAATTTGTTGAAACGAAGACTAAAGCAGTGGACTGCTTCTGCGTTCCTCATTGCTTAGTCACAGACTGGGTTAGTCACTGGGCTCGGGGATAATAGTCGTGCATTTATGTAAGACTAGCGGCTGCTCGCGGTTTCACCCGTGTGGTTCCCGTTCCCGTGGGAATATCTGGATAAAAAGTATCCTACGTGTTAATCCAGGTTATAAACTATCTGTATGCCGAATTTCATCCAAATCCATTCAGTAGTTTTTACGTGAAAGAGTAACAAACATCCATCCATACTAACAAACTTTCGCGTTTATAATATTAGTAGGATGTATGTTTACGTAGGATGGCAGTCGTTACAAAACCAATCCAACAACAAAGGCAATGATTACCGCAAAAGCAGTCCTCTACCATAGACCACTTTTCACCAAATTGCGACTGCACACATAATGCTCAGCGTGACAGGTGGTGTGCCCATCACCGCTTCATGCTGTTGGATGTATGTGCAGTCTTTAGTCCGTTAGTCGCCTTTTACGACACCCAAGGGAAGAGAGGGGGTGTATTCTTTCACTGCTGCGCGACACGGTTATTGCACCATAGGTACTTACGTGTGCAGCTAAATAGCCCTATTTGGTTACGGCTGACTCACCACGAGTTCGACAATGCGGAGAGGTAATGCTGAAATTTACAAAGTGTAAAATTACAAAAGAAGGACTAATTCATTGCGAAACGCGCGTAACAATTGAGGCTAGGCCCAATTTTGGGCAAGTGCTATTGCGGCAGAATCTTTTACGTGCTAAAAGAGATTGCGTTTATAATAACAACCTAATGTCTCTCGCTTTGTCTTTCGCGATTGCTAATGCTATGCGAAGTTGACAAAAGGGCTGTCCGGGAATGTGTGTCTGAAAACTCTAAACAGAGAATACGTTAACTAGGTTAACTTAACGTTAGTAATAAAGATATTTAGATTTTTTTTCAAATGTAACGAATCGCTCTTCATCCTGAATCCTGAATCACTAAGGAACTGGAAGATAACGAATCGTTGAAAAAAATATACAGTATCTATTTTCGTTATCTTCCAGTTTATTTGATATAGAATATTATGACACTAAGAAACTGGTTAGAGAGCGCAAGTAATAGGTTTCTTAATAAGAATGATGGTATAGCTAAATAAGAACTAATTTTAACCAAGCTGTACGGAAAATATGTACTTAGCGGCCTTGGAATCTAGGGGTCTAGGAACCGTATTACCCCTAGACCGAGGAGGCGGGTTTTCTTCTAAGTCTTGCCAACTAGATTATCAAATAATAAGTACTAAAGTAAGATAAAATCATTTGAAAAACCTGAACTAACATTCTTATGGTGCAAACATGCAGTTGGTAAAGACATAACTCGACTTAGCGATTAATCAAGTTGATTAATTGCAAATCGAATGAACTATCGGGCTGTACACCTTCGGCCCTGCTAATGAATGATAAATAAAACGTTATTGTTTTTATCTATTTGCTCATTTATTATTTATAGTAGCTGCTGAGCATATGAGAGATCGAGCTGTACTGAAGAGAAATAAAGCCAGCTAAGACGTATTTATAATAAAAAAATACAAAGTAAAAGACAGTAGAAACTGGTGATAAAAAACCTATTTGTTATTTTTCGGTATCCGGATAAGTTTTTACCGTGAGCGAAAATTATACACCTACATTTATTTGATTCAGTCTTCAATAATTCAACCGGATCTAACGAAATATACCTAAATACATATATACATATACCTACATACATAACATACATAATAATTACGACTATTATCCCCGAAGGGTTAGTCAGAGACAGGCAATAAGAACCGCCTAGAGTAATTCTCATAAGGACAGATTATCATATGGACAGATTCTCAAAAAGACAGAAGGCCAAAAAACCGAAAATGGTACAGGTGCACACACAATTAATAGAAGGAAATATCTCGCACACTATTTCCACATTATAAATTAGTATTTTTCCTAAACTAACCAGCTTGTACCTACTATGGATAACTGATAAAATACATTAATAGGATAGTAGGTACTCTGCCATAGCCCACTTTTCACCAAATAGCGACTGCACATGTACTGAGCGTGACAGGTGAGCCCATCGCAGCTCTATGCTGTTGGATGTATGTGCAGTCTTTAGTCCGTTAGTCGCCTTTACGTCACCCAAGGGAAGAGAGGGGGTGGTAGTCTATAGCCGCTACGCGACACGGCAATAAACAACTTAATTAACCCGTCAACATACACTTAATTTCTTTCCCACGCTAATTCTAACAGCGTAGTTTTGAATGCATGTTATGTGAATTACATTATCAACAATTAAAGCGGTGTGTGCTAAGCGATTCCAAAATGCAGTCCTCATACGAGACACTCTTGAGTAATCACGCTTGTACCTACAATTAGAGACACTAAATATTGTTGAGCGCAATTTATTTTCTTATTTCATCGCTCGAGGCACTTTATGACGAAGCCACTTTAGCTTTGCTATTTTGCAAGTTGAGCAACTATCTTAATGCCGTTTTACCGGATGGGTGATCGAATTAGAATATGTGACTCAAAAGGCACGTTAAAAATTTGAAATCTAAAAAAATGGTTGTTCCAGGTTTTAGTTGTAAGATAGCAGCCAGCCAGCGTGGTAGGTTATGATCCGCACTCCACATGTCATATTTATTATCCATGTGCGAAGCCCAGCAATGGGACGTGTATAGGTTGATGATGAAGTAACGTTTACACGTTCGTTCAATAAAACACGATTGTTAAATTTCCAACTGAAACGAACCAATACAGGTTAAGTGTTTTCCCCTAAACAATTTTCGAATGAAATGGAAACACTGTCAAAACCTGATCTAGCCATATAGCCTAAAACCAGAAATGGTTTAAAGTTGATAATGATAATGCAGGGCTGGCTAGCTTAAAGAAATAACGTGGGTACCTAATAGCTTTCTTGTTGAAGAAAAACATCATTCAAAAAGCGAAAATGATGAATAACAGTTGAATTAATTAACAGCATCGAACCGACGACATTTTAAATCCGGTTCGAGTTCAATGTATAGTAGTCGTAGTATGTATATAGTAGTAGTGTAGTCCAATTTTGTAGTTTTACATTTTACAATTTGTTCTAAAAATTAAAAGTTATGTAGGGTTATTATGAAGTTATCCATTTGAGGACTTGGCCGCGCGGCAGTGGTGCGCTTAAATATATTTCTTTTAAATAAACCTTTTTTATAAAAAAAAAATTATCGCGAGAAGTGGAAAAAGGGAAGATAGGCCTTTGCCATGCAGTCGGACGACCATGACTGAAATAATAATAATAATAATAATATGATATCTTTAGGTTTTTAGTTTGATTTTGAAAATATCAATGATAAGTATAACTAGGAGAACATAAGAATGGTGTGTGAAGGATGAATGATTCATAAAAAAGAAAAGACAGAACAATAGATAAACAAAATAAGAAAATAGAGTGACTATAATGTTAATACTTTAGTTTCAAGACTAATTAATTGTTAAATTCACGATGAATTTTGTAAATATTAATGTTAATAATATTTATTTGTGTACATTGCATGCCTGATCATAGGCAAACTATTGATACTATATTTTTTTTATAGAACTTGTTACACAGTTTAAGCAATAAAGGAATTCTATTCTATTCTATAATATTGTTTATAAAATTTTATCGACACTTTCTTTTCAATTTGTAAATAGAGTGACTGTTCAAGTGATACAGGAAAGTAGAAGAAAATAATATTTTGCGACGATCCCAAGTAACATGGGACCAGCCCCCCTAGACAAGTGGCAACCGCTCCATATATGTCTATTCGTTAGCGTTTGTTAATAAAAATTGGTAGACAAGTTTACGCAGGTATTTACTGCAGTCCACAGAATAAATAATTTATTAAAGAATATATAAATAAAGAACGTTATTTTATAAATTAACTTCTTAAAGTTTTAAAATTATCAATTTAAAGTTCCCCACTGCAGAGTGCAAGCAAGCAAGCATAAAATAAATAAATAACTAAATAACTTTTTATTTGGAACAAAGATAGGTTACATTACAATTTGTGCTCGTAAGTGTCTGCTATAGTATAAAACTGCAGCGCAGCCACAAACGCCCACCTCTGGAAAAAAGGGCTCGTTCCAAAATGAAAGTACAACAGCATGCAATTAAGCAAGCAAGCATGCAGCATGCATGCAAGTAAGAAAGCAAATGTCAAATCCCATAAATGCATCATTCTATTCTAGAAGCATTTATACAACATATGTCTAGGTCCTCAGGGCAAAAAGGAGAAAGAAAGAATATAATGTTATAGGCGCTTTTCATTGTACCCTGCCCTGAAGTCGTAGTAATTTTGCGAGGCGGCAATACGCGCACCGATTTTGCAATTTCCAGTTCGAAGCGCGTACGAAATGGTGCATTAATTATTTAACTAGCTCAGCCAGTGTCGTGCGTGAGATATGGTGCCCAGATTTTATTAATAGATAAACACATACGGCCACGCAGCGGGCTGCCTTAGCTCTCCAAGTACCGAATACAAGTTTTATTCACTCTATCACATTAATGAAAACGAGAATTTGTATAGCTTAATGCGAATCTCCTGCGACACTGTTTTGTGTTTTCTAACACCTAACATCAAACATCTAACAAATAGGGGCGTGGCCTACGTACATATTTCGACATATTTTGTTAGATGTTTGATGTTAGGTGTTAGAAAACACAAAACAGCAGCACATTCTGGTGACAGAACCAGAGATTTTCTAACTATAGGCGGGAAAATTCGTACGTGACAGTCGCAGTTAACCATGTCGCGTGCGGTGAAGGAATTCTACCACCCCCTCTCTACCCTTGGGTGTCGTAAAAGGCGACTAACCGACTAAAGACTGTACATACACCCAACAGCTTAGAGCGGCGATGGGCTCCCCACCCGTCACGCTGAGCACATGTGCAGTCGCTATTTATAGAAAAGTGGACTATGATAGAGGACTGCTTTTGCGGTCCTCATTGCCTAGTCTCTGACTAACCCTTAGGGGATAAAAGTCGTGATTGTATGTATGTCTGTGTCGTAGTAAGATAGTTATAACCTAGGGATAGTTATATCCCTAGGGATATAATTATTATACACCGTAAAGCGTACGAAAGCGATTCATAACTATCTTATTAGGAACTAGCGGTCGCTCGCGGTTTCACCCGCGTGGTTTCCGTTCCCGTGGGAATATCGGGATCAAAAGTATCCTATGTGTTAATCCAGGTTATAAACTATCTGTATGCCGAATTTCATCCAATTTCATTTAGTCGTTTTTACGTGAAGAAGTAACAAACACACACACTCACAAACTTTCGCCTTTATAATATTAGTGTGATATAATTAAAAATAAATAAATTAGTGTATATTATAATACGGTAAAGTTTAATGATATAATTATAATTACTGGATTTAGTGTGCTAAGCGTGAAAGGTGGTGAGACAATCGCCAATGCTGTTTTATAAATGTGCAGTATTTAGTCATGAGTCGCCTTTTATGACACCCAAAGGAAGAGAGAGGGTGGTAGTAAATAAATAAATAAATCATACAAACTCTCGATTTTCTTTGTAAATTAATCTCGCAATATGCCCTCCGGTTTAAAACGAAATGAAGTTACTTTAATGGCATAGAAGTTACCATAGTGACCTACTATCTTTGATAAAAAGGAGGTGATGGCAAGACTGGAAAGAGTACTTTGACGAAAGAGCGCTCACCAAAGGAATTTGGATTAAAACCATACAGCCAAGCCTCAGTAGAACTCCGTGGTTTGAAGGGTCGGACTTGGCCAGGTCACTTTAATGAGACTGCGATCTGGACACATTCCATTGAATAAGTTTGCTTTCCTCATGGGCAAAGTAGCATCTCCCAATTGCAGTGAATGTGAGATGATAGAGGATGCCTATCACATTATAATGGAGTGTATCCGGAACGAAGCGGAAAGAGTACAATTTACCCTTTACTTTGGTACACTACATGAAATTGGGAAATGTAATAGTCTTTTGGCTTTTCCCTTATCAGAGGAAGCAGGACATAGGGTCCTTCAACGAGGCGTGAAGAAGCACCTTGTGGGCCGGCAGAGTGAGGGTGACTGATGCTACGTCTCTTACGCTGCACCAGTTGTCCTCGCGCCTGGACTTCATTTCCACTTAACATCAGGTGGAGTGGGGTCATTTGCCGGGCTTAGTATAAAAAAATTAAAAAAAAGCCAAAGCACTAGCTAAAATAGTTAAAAGGTATAAGTCGTAGAAGTGTTTAAGATTATGTATTGGTTTCTTCGAGGGTGACATAGTCTCTGTGGCTAAACCCTCTTTCATAAATAAAGATTATATAAAAAGCATAGTATGTAGTTTTATTTCCATTTGCAGTGAATTACCGTGATAACATATCCGAGGTTATGTACGAAATGCGTTTTAAATTTTGTAAACTCTAGCCACATGACAACTTCTAATGAATCAAACAAATATTTGAACGGTTAATTATTACGCAAATTGCGGGAAATTAACAAGTAAACTAAGCACGAGGGCAAACACCGCGATCAAACGATAATTATTTATTTAAGGGCAGGTCGTGATAATTGTAAGTTAACAGTGATATAGCTTAATTAGCTTTGCTTTAGGCCAGGCAACGAACGAAAATGAATGAATAAATTCTTAGTTTAATATACTTTAAAAAAGATAATTATGCACAATTTTTGTAAGGTACGTATTAATTAATGATTACTCATAAAACAACTTGCTACGACTGGCAAACACCGATTTATGGTATAGATCCTGGTCTTATCCACGACTCACTATTTTAATTAACAATATAATTATAAAATGTTTTACTTATACAATGTCGTTCATTGATGGTGCATGCAACTATGTGAAAAGAAGCTCCCGTCGAATTGAGAACATACATAAATATAATCACGACTATTATCCCCGAAGGGTTAGTCAGAGACTAGGCTAATACCATAGTCCACTTTTCACCAAATAGCGACTGCACATATTGTGTTCAGCCCTTAGAATAATAACGCATAGAAAGCGAGAACACGCACGATAAATGAGGCCAGTAAAACCAAGCCATACTGGCTTGGTACCGAAACGGCCCGCGTCAGTTCTAATAATCTAAACTCATCTATCTATCAACAGTTCCAATTTCCTTACTTTTGGGGCAAATCTGATATTTCTAGCAACATTACTTGTACACTTGTGTGCCTGTCGCCGAGATAGTACGCGTAACTTACTCCAACATCCATTTTTTTTTTGCCTCACGCCATGACAGTTTTCTAATACGAGACTATCCTTCTATGCGTTATTATTCTATGGTTCAGCCTATCGACACTCTATGCTGTTGAATGTATATGCAGTCTTTAGTCCGTTAGTCGCCTTCTACGATACCCAAGGGAAGGTAGAGGGTGGTAGTATTCTTTCACCGCTACGCGACATGGTTAATCGGTTCGCATTGAGGACCTTTTCCTTTTTTTAAAAGTTGTTTAAAAACATCAACGTTTCAGAGAAATCGTCTCAGAATTACGAAAAATTACGAGAGGAGCTCAATGGCGCAGCGGCTAGCGCATTCGGCTTGCGATCTTGCTTGCTAAGCCACTTTCGCAATGCCGGGTCGCTGGATGGGTGACCAAATTAAAAACATCTCGAGCTCCTCCGTGCTTCGGAAGGCACGTTAAGCCGTTGGTCCCGGTTGTTGTCGTAAGATGACAGTCGTTAAAACCCACCAACCCGCATTGGGCCAGCGTGGTGGGTTATGGCCCAATATCCCCACGTGCTATTGTCCACGTGGGAGGCCTGTGCCCAGTAGTGGGACGTTAATAGGCTGATGATGACGAGTGTCTCAATCATAACAAATACAGCAAAGAAAGCATTATAAGTGACTTCATTGACAGCATTTCAAAACGGCAACGAAGCCTCGGTGTCGCAACACGAGGCGTGCCCAACGCATGCTTTTATCTGTTACTAGAATCTAGATCGCCAGTTAGACTTTTGTGGTGAAAGGTCACACTGATCCGTCTGAGTACGTTGTGAAATTTGGAAGGCATTAGAACTTGAACATATGGCATTTATTGGTCGGATAACGACCACATTTGGCGTTTCACAACGCTACTATTTTGAATTGAAACACTATTTGGTATCACATACCTACGAACTGGCTTTATTTTAGCAACTGATGGAAAATATCAAGGGCTCAATCGGTTGATATTAACATATCTGTTATAGAAAAAAAATAACTACCTGAGGTGGGATTTTTGTATTTTTTTTTTTTTAACGTTTTTACTTAATATCAAATAATATTAGGAACACCTGCAACATAAATATGGATATATGATAATCCATTTTAATGCGTACATAGTACGTTTCAGACAAAGTGTAAAAAAAAAACCACGAATGGGGTTGGAACCCTTTGACATATCGAGCTTCAAAAAAAGTGCTGAGCACGAGTTTACTGCTGAGTTAAGCGCCAAATCAGTTAAAATAATGTCACTATGTAACGGTGCTTAAATTCTATACAATTTTTATTAATATTAAAAGGTTAATCAGTTTATCCACCAAAAAAACTATTGCCACTTACATGACAATAAAAATAATAACTTTGATTGACTGAGTGGTAGAGCTGTTGCAGCGTGGCTCTACCCTCTCTCACGAATATCCGGCGTGAAATAATGGTAATTGGTGCTGTTGTGTTTCGTCCGGCCAGTGAGGGTTCCGGAGGCCCATCCCCCCTTCTTACAAATCCGATTCCTTCCTTAACCTATTTCTTCCTTAAAGGACAGCAACGCGCCTGCGATTCCTCTGGTTTTGCGGGTGTCCATGGGCGGCGGTGATTACTCTCCATCTGGTGACCTCCTTCTTTTATGAAAAAAAACTTCCAAAAAGATAGTTTTCTTCATCATTAGATCATTTTAGTAGATACTTTGTAGTTAACTACAAGTGAACAAAACTCGTTCGACTCAGCACTCGGAACTTTTGACAATCAATAGCAGAATGACACATAACGACAGAACAAAAGATGAATGAAAATATTCTCATCCGATTATAGCATGAGTTCAGTGACCTATCATCATAA
This sequence comes from Scoparia ambigualis, assembly GCA_963921215.1. Classification (NCBI taxonomy): domain Eukaryota; kingdom Metazoa; phylum Arthropoda; class Insecta; order Lepidoptera; family Crambidae; genus Scoparia; species Scoparia ambigualis. Next base: position 20,538,651 of record OY992522.1, on the reverse strand, counting down.
TATCATCTTTATTCGGCGTCGACGTATTATGCAATTGTTTTTAAAATGCAGCTACTCGGTCATTGACCTTAAAAGTTCAAGGTTGAGCTTGCTCATCTCTAGCTGTCTATCATTATAGTAAAGAACGGAGATGTACGAAACTTTTATTTAATACTATACAAAGTTTCAAGAGGAAAAAAGTTTTCCTAAATTACTACATTTTTAATAGTTAATTCATTGTGACTATTGTTTTCTGAGGTTTAAGCGAGCACTACACATTAAAATGAAACATTTTTTGTAAAAAAGTGTTTCATTTCATTGTGACAGGCTTTTTAATCAATTACGAGTAGCAAAGTAAGAGCCTAAAGTTAAAATTTATTCATGAATTTTAATGCTGATAAAAATAACGAAAAAGTTAATACATGTAAAAGAAAACATTTTTATTACCCAAACCATTATTTGTATAGTTGGGTTCGATCACATAAGATGGTAGGGTAATGAATTCGGGTCGTTTAAAAATATATGTTATAAGTCGTAAACTTTATTTTTTCCGTCCCAAGAACATTGCGAGACTAAAACAATTATTTATCAAATTAAAAATGATCATGGTCACTAATATTAAACTATCTATTCAGGGGATTACTCTAATATAACTTTAACTGTATATTATAAGTATTTATTTTATTTCCACTGGGTAACAACGTCTTAGTATTTATTAAGTCACATCCATTTCATTGCAAATGTTTTAACTCTGCGTAGAGCAGACGTGTCTAGTCGACGTCTATAAAACGTGAGCAATCTGTGTCAATAAGGCATTAGTTCAAGGTGATTTTTACTCATCTTTACTATATTATTATGTTCAACGGCAGATACATTTTATCCACATGGTCGTATATAGTACTCTTACGTTGACTTGTTTTGTGCAAGCTCCTTCACCCTTAAATGCATGAATTAACCAAAAATTTTTCATTGGTTTTAACGCTTACATCAAGGGGTTAAGGTTCAAAGTATGATGGTAAACTTTTGGAAACATTATGCATAAGGGTGAGGAAACACTACGTCGACGTGGCATGCAAAATTGTCATACAAAACACAGAAAAACGACGTAGTGCCCTGTTTTCTTCATCAAAACTGGACCAATTTTTATAACTTTTTCTGCATTGTTTAAAAAAAGAGATTTTCTATGTCTGTATGTGATTTTATGCATTAAGTCATTTATTTAATAACCAGGAGCCTTTAAAATTTAGCGAAATCACTCCGTTTTTAGGCGTCTTCAGAAATATTAAGTGGCTGGTTTAAAAAAAATCAAACATACAGACATAGAAAATCTCTTTCTTTAACCGATGCTGAAAAAGTAATAAAAATTGGTCCAGTTCTGAAGGAGGACAGGGGACTACGAAACGTCGATTTTCTGTGTTTTGATGATAATTTTGCATGCCAATTCGACGTAGTGTTTCTTCTTAATACTTTTTAAATAATCAGTACTAAATGTGGAGGTCAGGTTTTCACCCACACTTACCTGGGTTCACTTCCTGGGTGGGACCAAGTCGCCCAATCTCTCGTAAGTGAGTCTAATCTCTTTAAGTGAGTGTGAGTTTTAAACCCACCAACTAGCAGCGGGTTCAAAGCTCACAAAGATTTACTTACTATAAACTATACACACAACAACCTACAATTACTTGTTACCATAAATCTTTTGGGAGTTGCCTCTTCGTTTTGCATAAAGCATTCGTAGGTGCCGAGATACAACCACAATAGCAATGTTCGAGTGCGTTTTGGCTTTGTTAATTAGCCATTGTAAAAATTCCATGCCAAGGCCCGCACAATGCAGGTTACAAAATAATTTTGAACTTTAATATTTTTTATATCATTTTTAACACCGAACAATGTAACCTTTATAAAAGATCGAGACTAAATTAAACTCAAGAGCACCAGTTCGAGGGCTTTCAAGAATTAATATTGGGCAAACGGAGGAACGCTACGGTATCAGAAATTAATTGAATTCTCTCCTGGACACTTTCGCTTCAGCCATTGTTGAAATTGTAAAGTCATTTGAATGAACGGTGTTAAATGGAGGTTCCGAGTTCAGATTCTAGCTAAGTGCCGAAAAATGGGAGGAAAGTTTAGAATCAAAGGTAAATAGTAGCTATAGATTCGTAATAGGTCAAGGACCATAAGACCGCCGGCGGTCGCGAAACAATTGATTTTTAATTGTTTCTGGTTTTACGATCCTCAAGGGGTTAAATAGCTATTGTCTGTGTTCCTAACGTCCTAGGCGTTCCTACTTTGATTAACTCTAAGATCACGCCGTGGGTTTATGTGACGTGGAAATCAAATTGAATGAATCAGGAGCAATCACTACTACAAACATTCGATTCAAAAGTAAACCCTGACTTTTCGTACATTTTGTAGTCGGTTGATTGGATGGTAATGTGTACTTTACAGCGTGAGGGTCCACTCTTGATGTAGTTTTTATTATTTTATTTAGCTTATTCAAAAATATAATTCAAGAATTCAATACTATTTCAAAATGTATACGAGTATATACCATTACAGCTTACATAATGCCTTACGGGTCGTAACATCTTTGCACGTCTTTAAATATTCAAATTAGTGTCTTCTGTAGCAATTGGAGTAGCTCTTAATCTGATAAGCGGAGTGCAAACAAGAATCTGCATAGTGCTATTACCATTTGTATGTACCTAATAATTAGTTACGCAAATTAAACATACTGCCACATTGTAATCATGCGCAAGAATTAAATAACTACCCACGTGATAACTAAGACAAAATGTTTCAATTGTGTTAATAATGTCTCTGGTAGGTGGTATAACCGTATGGGTGAACAAATATACTACCATCCCCTCTCTTCCCTTGGGCGTCGTAAAAGGTGACTAAAGGACTAAAGACTGCACATACATCCAACAGCATCGAGCGGCGATGGGCTCACCAAATGTTACGCTGATCACATGTGTAGTCGCTATTTGGTGAAAAGTGGACTATGGCAGAGGATTAGGATTTTTGCGGTCCTCATTGCCTGGTCTCTGACTGACCCTTCGGGGATAATAGTCGTGATTATATGTATGTATGTACAGTCACGAGCAAAAATATGTAAACAATTGGAACTCTTAATACAATGGAATAAGAGTCAAAGTGTATACATATTGGTGCTCGTGACTGTATATGTTAATGATGTAGGTATCTGGTAGGACTAAGTCCACCTGGTTAGCTATCTCTAAGTTAGACAAACAATAGGTAGTATTGTTTTTGCTTTTAAGGTGTCTGTCTATCTGTGTATTACTATTAAACTTTAGTTATGCAAAAGATGCTATGTATCTCATGTCGCCTTATGTGACACCCACGACACTTCAATCACTAGATAAGGTTGTGTCTTTTAATTTAAATCTAGTGCTTTAAAAGTACAGTCAGCTACAAATTGATGGAGGTTTTTCGCGTGGTAAGTGTTCTACATTCGCCGGATACAGTTAAGATTCCAGGGGAGCTCAGTATAAGACCTAAGCATACAGATTACATAAAAGATAATGGTAATGTAAAACCTTGCGGTCTCAGGTAGCTTTGAGCGGTGATCGGAATAGGTGGTGTTTGTCTAAAGTTGGTGCAAAGAAATAACTATTGTCACTAAAAGATCATTTTGAAATACCAAGAAAATGTTTATACCTAAAATACCTCATACAACAAATGTTACTAATTTTAAGAATGATTAGTATGATGTAGTTACGTAGGTACTCCATTTTAAATAAATGATATTAAATTATAATAACGAAAGAGCAGCAGATTCATACAGAATACGGTATAATTCACTTGAGGATGGGGTGGGTCCCATAACAACTTTAATCCTACTAATATTGTAAACGCGAAAGTTTGTAAGTATGGATGGATGTTTGTTACTCTTTCACGTAAAAACTACTAAATGGATTTGGAAGAAATTCGGTATACAGATAGTTTATAACCTGGATTAACACATAAAATACTTTTTATTACGATATTCCTACGGGAACGGGAACCACGTGGGTGAAACCGCGAGCGGCCGCTAGTTTTAACATAAATTTTGTAAAAATTTTTTTAAACATAAGCATCAAGCACTGGCAAATTTCGACGGTTGAAAGCCAGACCTCGGTAGCAAAGTGGTTAAGGCAGCAGCCCGGAATGCGGAAGGTGCGTGGTTCGATTCCCGCCTGAGATTGTCGTCTTTTTTCAGTGTTTAAAATTTTACTTAAGTATATTTAAGCGTTAATAAAACGCTAAAATATAAAAGATTAATCTATAAATTTTGTACCTTTAACGAAATTTTTTTTACTGTTTTGATTTTTGACAATCAGAAATATTCATAATAATTAATAATGTTTTAAGCGATCAATTAAATTGTTACAACTTTTAACACCTTTCATCATAACCACAATTAAGTCGGTCAACTTTTCAGTCTTATCTCGTTCTTACAAAGACAGATAGGTGGCATTAATGACCATCAATGACTAACGAATCAATCAGCTGATACAAGATAAGTCGTTTACTAACAATACGTTGTCTCTCTCTATTCTGTCGCAAGCGCAACTGATGTTAAGGTCGCGCAAATGTTAACCGGTCGCCGGTGGCTTCTATGGATCATTATGAGTTACGAAACTGGGGGGGCTACTTTGAACACGAAGTAACGATGTACGTTGCGTGCCTCAGCTTTTGGTTTTTAGTTAGTATATATTATTCACCATTTTGTCATAATGAAAATTAAAGTTTACGCTTTCTGTCGAGAAGGAGCCTAAGTAACTATACATTTTGTTATTGTCAAAAACTGAACAATGTGTAAGTTTATTTGGAAAAGTGTGTAGCATTCTGAAAGGAGATAAAACCAAAATTTTTGTAAAAGGAACTATAAATACAGCACCAACTTCAAAAACGCAAAAAAATGACACCGAAGTCATCTTCCTTACAGTCAAATTTTTGTAAAAAAACAAACAATATCATGACCAATTGAAATATATATGTAGGTATGTGCATGTAGGTATACATATACAATATAATTAGTTTATGTAATAATTATTTTTATTAGGTACGTATTTGTAAGTATTTCGTTATAATTAGTCCCGCAGACATTCTTTCCACACCACAGCTAGGGTTGGCTGGAAGAGATTTCTTCTGGAGATAAGCTCACCTTTGTATATGTCTTGTGTAACGTTTTTTTAAATGTGTAGAAAATACATGTACAATAAATGATTAATATAAACAATTTTTTTTCTCCCCTTTTTGGGATGTTAAATTTTGAATGCTACTAACTACTTAAGTACTAATAATACCTAACCAATAAAATATCTAGGTACTGATTTTTTTATGACCGTATCCTAAACAATATCTTTTTCAGTTCTTACTCGGCGCTCGCAGTTTCGCTCGCGAATTCGCATACGCAAACCGACGAAACGTTTCGTAGCGAGACCACGCAGCGATACAAAAACGAAAGTGTTTCAGAATCGCCCTCCAAACGTAATTGCGCCGATTTGCATACACCAATGTTTATGTTACCGCTTGATGGGACCGGGTGGGGCTTGCGTGATATTGTTGTAGTTAAAATCCTTGTTCTAGTTCTAGTTAAAACTTTGATGAGAAAGAAGCAGGCTTATAATGTTATTATTAAGTTTTTTTTTTTACTAGCGGTCTGCCCGCGACTTCGTTTGCGTCAACACCCTGTACAGAAATAAAAAGAAACTTTTAGACATACCTTATCCTCACATTTACAAACCTCAGAACAATAACTAATATTGTTCTGAGTTACAAACACAACAAAAAAGTATTATCCAAAGAGATTACAATCAATTGATTTTTAGGGTTCCGTACCTCAAAAGGAAAAAACAGAACCCTTATAGGATCTCTTTCTTGTCCGTCCGTCTGTCTGTCTGTCAAGACCCTTTATCTTGGGAACGCGTAGAGGTATCGAGTTGAAATTAAAACGATAATAATATACTCAGGTTTATAGTCTCTTGAAGCTGTAAAAAATTCAAACTCCTAAGTTAACGTAAAAAAAAGATTCGGCTGTGTATGCCGGAAAAAACGTATATTTCGACACTCTCAAATATTTTTTGTTTACCTAGAACTATGAAATTTGGCAAGTATTACCGCCTTATACTACAAAAAGTTTATGGAAAATATGAAAACTATAAATAGTACGTAATTAAATAATTAAAAAACAGGGTCTTTATGACAGGAACGGCGGTCCAAATTTTGAATTGAGTTAACCGTGTCATGTGGGGTATCGTATGAAAGGGCTTCATTGGCACAAGATTAAACAGATTTTTAATTATTTTTTCATTCCTCATACTCGAAAAGTAGGTCCAAAAACTTCAGACCAGACTGAGGAGCGGGTGGAAAGAAGTACTTTTCCGCCCTAGGGAGAATCGTTTTTCTGACAGGTACTGTCATGTGTAGTTGTGACTGCCATGTGTGTTGTGTTGTGTAATGTTATTATTAAAGTAATACTAACAACCCATTTCTGCCCTTGGGTGTCGAAAAAGGCGACTAACGGACTAAAGACTGCACATACATTCTACAGCATAGAACGGCGATGGGCTCATCAAAATTATACTACCAACCCCTTTCTTCCCTTGGGTGTCGTAAAAAGCGACTAACGGACTAAAGACTGCTACATCCAACAGCATAGAGCGGCGAAGAGCTCATTAAAATAATACTACCAATCCCTCTCTTCCCTTCGGTGTCGTAAAAGGCAACTCACGGACTAAAGACTACACATACAACCAACAGCTAGAGCGGCGATGGGCTCATCAAAATAATACTACCAATCCCTCTCTTCCCTTCGGTGTCGTAAAAGGCAACTCACGGACTAAAGACTACACATACAACCAACAGCTAGAGCGGCGATGGGCTCATCAAAATAATACTACCAATCCCTCTCTTCTCTTCGGTGCCATAAAAGGCGACTAACGTACTAAATACTGCACATACATAGGTACAACAGCATAGAGCGGTGATAGGCTCATCAAAATAATACTACCAACTCTTCTCTTCTCTTATGTGTCGTAAAAGGCGACTAACGGACTAAATATTGCACATACATACAACAGCGTTACAATACGTTAAAATACGTTTGAAAGTTTTGTATTACATAGACTGGATGAATGAATGAATTTCTATTATTCTTTGAGAGCTTTTCATTTGCTTAAATAAAAATTGCTCAGTAAGTTTTTATCACGACAACCTTACCATAAAATCCTTACGTCTCGGTAGCCGAGTGACGGAGCGATCGGAAGTACGCGGTCTGAAAGGTCTGATATCCGGCCTTGGATTCAATTTATTTAATTCCTTACATTTTGAAAAGTTTAAAGTTTATAAGCTCCACAGACTGTAATGATTTGACATATTTTTGACATTTTATTGATTAAGGATAATTTATAGTATATTAATTTTGTATTTTTATTGTAATACCTTAGAATAATAACGTGTAATACTAACATAATTGGTTTTTGACATTTTGGAGTACCTATTAATTTTGTATTTTGTATGTAATTAGAATAGTCATTGTTACCTAGAAAATAAAAATGTTAAAGTTATTTGCATGCTACATTGTCAGCTGAGAAAGAGAAGAAAAGTAGAATAAGACCAAAAATGTACCTTTCTCAAACGCAAATTAAATATTTCATTTCATTTCATTGGATTTAAAAATTTGACGTAGATGTTGTTTGCATTAAGGTTAAAATACATTGCTTTATTGTAGACTTAAAGTAACAAGTAATTACTGTGTAATTACTTCTTTATAACGTTTTCTGTGTCTAAGTAATATTTTAATTATATCATAATTTGTAAGTACCTACATAACTATAAAAATGTTCATACGACCGCAGTCGCGAGTAATTAAGTTGATAGAAAACTTTCATATAAAATAGTGTTTGCGCGTTTGTGAGTCATAAATAATAATAATTACCTTGCACAACATACCTACCTAATATAATTGCGATTTCAATGTAGGTACCCAATGTTTAAGGTTACTTACTTGTTTACTTTATGGCTCCGGGTATAAAGAATATTACATAGCGATTCTAGTTACATGAATATTTATATTGGAATTTATGTAGGTGATCAAAAATATATTGCATTAAAAACATTTTGAGAGACTAGATCAAATAGAAAGGTAATTTCATTTTAGCAATACATTTTAACTTGTAACTGTCATGGTCACTAACATAAGAGTAATTATCTGATTATTAAGATAAATACTGAGCTGTCTGTTCATATATCTACACCGCAGTAACTTTAAGTACCTACGTAGGTACCACTTTGATCTTGGTTAATTAGTATTCGGCTTTATCGTCACTTAGCACCAGTTGAGACGAAGGACAAAGGGCTACGCCGTAGTGAAAAAAAAGTTGTAAGGATATCGTCTTTATGCTCTGCTGAGCTCTGTAATTATAAATGGAATTTAATTACCATGTTTTTGTTATGGTAGTATGAGCTATCATGCTACCATAACAAAAACATAGTAATACATTAATAATTACAACTTCTTTTTTCACTACGGCTTAGCCCTTGTCCTTCGTCTCATCTGGTGGTAAGTGACGATAAAGCCGAAGGTTCACTTCACTTCACCCGACATCCTTATTTTCTTCTTATCTCTTACTGTCGGATCTCGATGCTACCAACAGTGTTGTTGTGGTAGGTAGTATAGTTAGCCATGTAGACAACAATGTCTATTACCAACGTTTCCCAAATTATTATTGTGTCAAAAAATTAACCTCCGCTGGGAATCGAACCCAAGACTTCCAAGTTTGAGACCGGTGATCTAACTACAACACCGCAGAGGCAATATTAACAATAAATAATTTAACAAAAATTATTATTATGCGACATAAAAATCGTGACCGGAGATATCGCTTCTGCTTATGGAGTAAACAAGCTTTCAGCTCTATATCGGTTGGCCCCATTGAGGTACTATAACTAGAGACGTTATGGCGAATCAATTTTTTCGAACTCATTTGCGGGCCGCAAGGTCGACAATCGCTGGGATCACTCGCAATCACTGAGGCGTTTGCAGCCCATGGTCCGAGAATACCCTAATATTCCGAAAAACTTTATACCAAATTTGAATATTCTGTTTTCAAAAATCTGATGCCGGGCATACTGGATGGGTGAGTAAATTAAAAACATCTCCAATTTCTTCGTGCTTTGGAAGGCACTTAAATCCGTTGGCCTCGGCGATGGTCGTAAAATATCAATCGTTAAAACCTAACTCGCATTGAGCCACCATGGTGAGTTGTGGACAAATCTCCCCATGGTGCTCTTCGCCATGTGGTAAGGCCTGTTCCAGCAGGAAGACGTTTTTAGGTTGATGTTGATTGATTTAGGATCTTTAATATTCGTAATTCATACTTAGGAGACTTCAAATTATTATTTGATTTTTATTGAATTTTTATTATAAGGGGTATTGAAATACGGATTTGTGATTTTCAGAATTCTAAAACTTTCGGAATTATACAAATTGGAATTTTTAAAATTCAAGATTATGACTTTCTGAATAGTTTTTCGTATTTTCGGGCCGCACTCAATTGTGTATAAACTTGATTCGCTGTGTCCTCTCTAGTCATAATACCTCAACGGTTGGCCCAATGCCAAGCGGTTAATGTCAGCCGTTGGTGTGGCGTATTTACACCTTCCGGTTCCTTCGGCGGTCTGTTTGTTTTTCTGTAAATTCCTTGCTCCTTCCAAAACATGTTGGGTACCTTTGCCGATATACAAATTGGCTGTGACATAAATTGCCTTACCGCCCTTCTTGTCACAACTTTGCACTTTCTCTTATTTATGGATTGTAGTTTTTCGACAGGAGTTGTTTTAGAACTTCCTGATGGTGACATATTATAAACTATTCGGTAATTGTATTGAATGTAATACTTGATTGCCTTTAGTAAAATTTATTGACCACTACCTTCCGTACCGAGGAAAAGAAAGACCTCCCAAAAGATGGGTTGATGATATCCGAAGATATAGAGGCCCTGATTGGATGGAGACTGCGCAAGACCGCCGGAAGTTGCGAGGAGGCCTACCTCCAAAGCTAGACAGACGATGGGCATGGGACATGATGATGATGATGATTTTGTCCGCGATTAGGGATGTCACAACTATGCAGATACCGATAATTCTGCGGATACATTTGTAAATGATACTGAAGGGCGGCGGGGCGTTCGTCACAAGATGTAATCACACATATAAATAACTGACTCTACTCCTCAGCCTACCGTCCACTGCTGAACGTAAATCTTCCCTCATGAGCGCTAACTATCCTGGTCTTGGGAAGTCCGCATCAATCCATTGCCCGACATCTTCCTTATGTCGTCGGTCCATCGCGCTGTAGTAGGTCATCCTACTCTGCGTTTGTCTAGGAAAATGAAAATAGCTGATACTTATAAATGTTGACCTTTTTATAACCATAGAGGATGTATTCTTTTTTATGGGAAAAGGAAGCAAACGAACAGGCGGGTGACCTGATGGGAAGTAATGACTGCCGCCCGCGGACTGCCGGACACGTCCAAAACCAGAGTAGTCGCAGATGCACTGCCAGCGTTGAGAAAAGAGCAGAACCTTTGAGGACGGAGTTGGAATTGTGGAGAGGGAGGGGAGAGAGATGGGGCTTGATGGATGATTCGATCTATATTTTGTTTTAGCAGAACTTCGTTTTCGCCTTAAACTTAAAAAGATTATTATCTTTATGGTTTAGGCTAGTTACATACAACATGTCGAGAGACGTCGAAAAGATTTTTAAAAATAAAATCTTGTTTTCGCCTGGTTTCTACTAAGTACCATACGCTATTATGTAGTATGAATACTTTGGTTGCTTTGGTAAATGCTTTTCAATCTTATTTAATGTCAAAAATATAGGCAGTTTTAGATTTAAAAAACTTCAAAATGCAATCATAATCTATTCAAGCCAAGGAACATGTTAAATACTGATCCCAGGGTGTGGTGCCAACAAAAACAATCTCATACAGCCGTATGCGTGACACGTGCGATAGATTAATATTAATTTATTTTAGACCATATTATTATGTAAATGCACCGTTTCTAGGCCGCTTGTCATTGGGTACCTACTTAAATACTGTTACTAAGTAATCGACCTGGTGCAGTTGGTTGGTACATTTACATTAGGTACATACATAGCGCTGTTTCCCAAAGGGGTAGACGAGACTACAGTTTGCCATTTACTACGATCCTGACACACATCAATTTGCTTTTTTTTTGTGTGTGAGTGCTGTCGGTCGCAGATGACCTTTACAGCGTTACCGGGCTTGTTTGGGGGCGGCGAGAAACTTAAAGGTTCCTCAAGCCGTGATTGGTCGAAATTCCCCAGAGGGATTCCGGTGGGGGATGGCATCTCGCCGCAAGCGAGTCTCCGATCCCCCCCCAGAGCCTCTGGAGGTTCGAGCCGGTAGGGAGCGGCTAAACCCGAGGGCGCCTCTTAGAGGCACGGTACCTCGGCTCAGGTTTACCGTGTCGTGGGGGGTACGCGACAATCAGGTAAATTACGAATGTACCTGTTGTAGAGCGGGTGTGAACCGGGTCTACGCACTCTTGTTCTACGTACAAATTATTACTCTTGTACAAATTAAAGATAAGAATGTGAATCCTGTGGACACCACTGTGTCCAAAAAGCCAAACCACCACCACCACCAAAAAGGCGTCACGTTAGATGCCAAGCTTCAGTGGGGCCCACATATAGCTAAATTATCGAATAGACTTAGCTCTGCGGCTTATGCAGTAATGAAGATCCGTCAGTTAACTGACGTTGATACATATAGATTAGTTTATTTCAGTTACTTTCATAGTGTAATGTCGTACGGCATTTTACTGTGGGGAAATGCTGCCGACATTCAAACTATCTTTGTGCTGCAGAAGAGGGCTATTCGAGCAATTTATAACCTAAAGGCTGGTGACCCTCTCAGAGAGAGATTTAAGGATATAAATATAATGACTGTTGCATCACAATACATATATAAAAATTTGATTTATGTTTTTAAAAATATTGAAATATTTTCAAAAAACAGTGATATTCACAATGTAAACACTAGAAGTAAGAACAAATTAGCATTACCGTATACTGGGCTCCATAAAATAAATAATTCTTTTAAGGGTCTGTGTGTAAGATTTTACAACAAAGTACCAAATGATATTCAGAAATAAGATCTTAATAAATTTAAAATCAAAATCAAAGAAAAGCTTTATAAAAAAGCTTATTATAGTGTCAGATTACACAGAAGACAAACCAGCTTGGATCTGAAATGCTCCAATTACTCGAACAGCTATTTCTAATTGTCTATAATTAATTGATACTTACATTGTATTGTAATTTTGTATTGCTTAATTTATTATTTTTTAAAATTCATATTTTGTATTTTATGACCTGGTAATGACATATTCTTTTTTTTTGTAAATGTCGTTGCTTCTGTGCGCTGTGGTTTCTTGCGCCCGTTCTTTGCCACAGTTAAAAAATGACGTCCTGAATGGGTGGTAGGTTAAAAAGATTTGGACGATTCCAAGTACTTATTAATTAAGTTTATTGAATAAATATATTTTGAATTTTTGAATTTTGAATTTTACGAGTGCGGGTTCTTGGTCCTACACTAGTGTGCAAGTTTAGTGTGTCTGGGGATCACTTCATCATTAGCCTATAAACGTCCCACTGCTAGGCACAGGCCTTCCACGTGAACTTATTGTTGGGATATTGGGCCATAACCCACCACGCTGGCTTAATGCGGGTTGGTAGGTTTTAACGACTGTCATCTTAAGCTGGCCACTGACGATCAGTTTTGCGCGTCAGTCCAGGCGTAAAATTGTGGCGTCACTCCAAATGGGTTTACGCCAAACAGATTACCCATTCACTGGCGTCACGCCGGCTCGTCAGTCTCGACCAGCCGGTACAATCAATTTTGAACTTTAGTGTTTGGCTCTAAGGATCAATATTCATTGGAGAAGTTCGAACTGACGCGAAACAATCAATTTTGAACTTTATTGTATGGTGCTAAGGATCAATATATTCATTGGAGAAATTCGAACTGACTCGATTGGAGTGCCGATCACACACTCACGGCCAGTTTGGCGCGACGCGCCGGCTTTACGTGTCGCGCCGTCAGTTAAAACTCTGGAGTGACGATTCGACATTCACCATCAAATTTTGGACTGACGTCAGTTCAACTGATGGGAAAAGCTGATCGTCAGTGGCCACCTTTACGACAACAACCGGGACCAACGGCTTAACGTGCCTTCCGAAACACGGAGGAGCTCGAGATGTTTTTAATTGGTCACCCTTCAGGCGACCCGGCATTGTGAAAGTTGCTTAGCGGGCAAGATCGCAAGTCGAACGCGCTAGCCGCTGCGCCATCAAGCTCCTCGTTGCTTCACTGCGTCACTTGCTTCACTTACTGGTGAATTTTTGGTAAGTACGTGTTCGTTTATGTTATTAGAAAAAGTGCTATAAATAGTAAAATATTGAATTGATTTTTTTTATCTAAAGAGAAATAAATGCCAAAAGAACTCTCTCTCACTCAACATAGCAAAAACTATTGTAGGAAATCATGCTCGAATATTCTTTGGAGGTCGGCAAGTTGAGGACTTTGCGTTGCGACACAGTTCTGCTTCACTAGCTGTCCTTACTTCCGGTTAACATTAGGTGGAGCGGAGTGTTATGCCTACATTGGTAAAAAAAAAAAACTTTTATGTATCTATCAACACTACATTAGAAATACATACGTATTTTAATTTATTTGTTTGTATGTAGGTGTAATCTCTTGAAATACATACATACATATAATCACGACTATTATCCTCGAAGGGTTAGCCAGAGACTAGGCAAAGAGGACCGCAAAAGCAGTCCTCTACCATAGTCCACTTTTCACCAAATAGCGAGTGCACATGTGCTCAGCGTGACAGAAGATGAGCCCATCGCCGCTCTATGCTGTTGGATGTATGTGCAGTCCTTAGTCCGTTAGTCGCCTTTTACGACACCCAAGTGAAGAGAGGGGATGGTAGTATTATTTCACAGCTACGCAAGAATTAGACAACCGATTCTAAATTTAATATCCTTTCAAAAATAGAAAGCTACATAAGCTTCACGGTTTATCCTAAGTTCCCAAAGGAACCTGAAACGTTAAAAGTTAAGGTTAAGGTAGGTATGGATATATACTAATGTTTATTTTTGTAATTTTTATAGGATTTTCATAGCTAGGTTTTTTTTGATTGCTTAATCCTAATAAAAGAAAACTTCAATCTCTTTTATTAAAATCTATTTTATAAACTAAACTTTCTTACATCTATAACAGTAGTTAATTAACTGTTAAATGGCTGAAAGAGAAATAATTAAGCGAACACATCACGTATCATATCATCAACACAAATAAAAAGTTCCTAACATCACAATCCAATAGCTGTTTCGAAGCTACCGACGACGAGTAAAAAAAAGAACTCCGCGTCACTTTTGAATAGACGCGATGTACCAAGCCAGTATTATTATGTAAATACGGCCCACCCTTACACAAAGGTAAGCCGTTCGGCTGTCATTGTAATGTCAAACGTCCCCGTGACAGTGACACGCCAGCATGAAGTTTGCTTCACTTGTAAGTATCGCGGCGCGGAGTCCCATTTTTTTACTCGTCTGTGTTTGAAGCACACACATTTTGTGCTCATGAAAAATGCTTTTTTGATTGCAGATTATCACCAACTATCACTCCTCGGTGCTGGTGGAGGCCTGTAAAACAAAACACATTTTGAATTGGTAAAACAACTTACATACCCATATTTTTTATTCGTTTAAATGAAATGAGTTGATTGAGTGAGTTCCACCCATGAAACTCAACAACTTTCCCCAAGAAACCTACGTGCACGAATGACAAAGAAATTTCGACTCCCATACTATTGTCGTCAGTTGATTGGACAGTTTTGTTATGGGAAGTCGAAATTTTCTATCATTTTTGCACAAAGGTTTATTGCTGGGAGTGATTTATTTTTAATTAATTAAGGGTGATTTCCGCCCATGAAACTGAACAACTTTCCCGAAAAAACCTATGTGCAAAAATGACAAAAAAATGTAGACCTCCCTACTAAACTGTCCGATCAGCTGACGCAATAGTATGGGAAGTCGATTTTTTTTTCTCATTTTTGCACATATGTTCCTTAGGGAAAGTTATTCAGTTTTATGGGTGGAACTCACCCTCAATTTCATTAAAACAAATAAAAATTATGGGTGTATACGAATGAAGGTGACGGGTGGCACAAGATCGGTCATGGCGGATATCCTTTGGGGGAGGCTTTTGTCCAACAGTGGACGTCCCCTGGCTGTTTATGATGATGATGATATAATGTTTTAAATGTTGTCCTACAACAGTTGAGTAATAGGTATATAGCAAACTAACACTAACCCAGGCGTGTTCCAGTTGCTTCCGTCACACAACGCTGTTGTCGGCGTTTCTTGTGCACTGTCAACAGAAAACAATTAGTACGGTAAAAAATATATCTTTTAACTACCTCGATGGCGCAGCGGCTAACGCGTTTAGCTTGCGATCTTGCCCGCTTAGCAACTTACGCAATGCTGGGTCGCTGGATGGGTGACCAACTCAAAAACATCTCAATCTCCTTCGTGATTCGGAAGGCACGTTAAGCCGTTGGTTCCGGTGGCTGTCGTAAGATGACAGTCGTTAAAACCCCAACCCCCACGTGCTATTGTCCACGTGGGAGGCCTGTTCCCAGCAGTGGGAAGTTTATAGGCTGATGATAATGTTGATTAATTGTATATTTATTGCTTTTAAAGAAACTATCAAAATATACGCTATTGCTTCTGCACATGCACTGGAACACGCAAACACATGGACTAATTAGTGAACGCTGTGATTAGAGGTGCGGAGGCTCGTGATTTTAAAATATGTACAGGCAGACCAGGGCAACTGCCTGCTTAGACTCCAGTCTCACATAAATAAATACACCTGACTAACTTTGTAATATGGATTTAAAAAAAAGGATAAGCTAATACGTCATTATCAGTCACCTTAAAACAAAGTACCATTGTACTCTGCTTATGAAACTTATTTAGCGATAATCCGGCTTTCAATATCATTATGTTGAAAGCCGGATTATCGCTAAAAAAAGTTTTATAAGTCGCCCTAAATCTTAGTCTACACAACAAATAACTGCTTGGCCTTGATGGTAAGTGACTTTATGGCCGGGTGGAAGCGCGCTTCACCCGGAATACTCAACCGCTTTCACTGCCTTATCTAGCAACATCAACATTGTTATTGCGGCGCCAGACTTTAGATAAGTTGGTTGTAGCTAGCCAGACGGACTTTAAAAAAAACCCGGGACTTCAGGATCTAAGACCGGTGGCTTAGCCACTAGACCACAGAGGCGGTGAAATGTCTTTAGTACGGTCGGGGTCACCGTCGCTTTACCACTTTGCAGCGATTTTCGTATAAAGCGCATCGACCGCCCGGGTACGTGCCCGTACCAAATAGACGACGCGGTGTGCAAGGGATTTTGACCTTTAAACTGGTAAAGCGACGGAGTCTGCGATAGTACATACATACGTCACGCCTGTTTCCCAGAGGAGTAGGCAGAGACCACAGATTTCCATTTGCTATGATCCTGACAGACATCCTTTGCTTCTCTTAATCTCATAACATTCTTCATACCTCTTTTGTACCTCTACTTTAATCTTTACCGGTACTGTAAGGGGTAAGTGGGAGTGTTAAAGCTTTAGATGGCATGGCAGCTACTATTTACTGATAGAAGTATAAAATCATTTTAATTGTATATAACTGAGCTGGTCAGTCACAGGTCATCTGACCTCAAGACCTATTATTTAACCGCGAGACCTAAGTCTTCTAAACTTCAACAGTAATTGTTTCCTTACCCCTACTTTTCTTCTTCTCGTTCTTCAAAAATGGCGTGAGATGTTTCTTTACGGTAACACATAATTAGTGATGCTTCATTAAGTAGTACAAAAAAACCTGTTATGATTCTGTTCTCCTCTCTCACTACCTTGCCATGACGGCAAAACCCGGCGGGAGGTAGGTAGTATTTTAGTGTGTAGGCGTACCTACGCCTACACACTAAAATCACACTAAAATCCTATTGACATTTCTTCTCTTCTGCCAAAGGCCTCGGAATTACATAACAAGCTCCTAGTTCTTCACGAATGGTTTCCTTACCCTGCTCCTAAATTGCTTAGCGTTATTGCCTCGTGGACCCTGGTCTTCCACCCGTATGCCCTCCATAGTCGTACGCAGAGCGGGGTAAGCGCTGAACACCATATCAGGCCAAGGAGAGCACCACAGAACCACCAGCCGTGCTGAAACGACCAATAGTTGGTTATCCGTGAATCGTTGTTTATCTGTAGGGCGATGGTAGAGGAGGCGCTGTATGTTGATAATATCAGTGTAATAAGATTTGATTTGGAGCGCATCTTTTTTCTTTTGACGCCGTGTCAGTTGGCATTTTTCTTTTATTCTGTCTTTACCTTCTGCTGAAAATATCGTGCGTTCATCGCAAATTATAAAACTATTCTGAAATCGTGCGTGTGACGTTCATCGCAATACTATAAGCAAAAATATATAAACACAAAACCGAACCAAGAACT
Source organism: Scoparia ambigualis (assembly GCA_963921215.1). Lineage (NCBI taxonomy): Eukaryota > Metazoa > Arthropoda > Insecta > Lepidoptera > Crambidae > Scoparia > Scoparia ambigualis. The sequence goes on along the minus strand of OY992522.1, from coordinate 20,521,046 downwards.
GCAGAACGAGCCACAGATCGCGTCTTCACAGAAAGCTGGTCGAGGTAAGTGTTTTGCCATGTTATGGGAAGTTGCCAAAGCAGATTATAAAACCGAAAGCATTGTGTAATTTAATAGTTTTGATACCAATACCTAAAAATACACAGTCCACTATTTAAAATTATCCATGTGGTACTTTGCGGCCACATTTTCTATTTTCTTATAATATCTTATATTATAAGGGTAGACAATTTTCGTTTTTTCAAATTCACGACGATTATCCCTAAAGGGTTAGTTAGAGACTAAGCTTTAAGGATCGCTAAAGCAGCGCACATTGTGTTTAACGTAAAATGATGCTGCTCGTATTTGTATTATATTTACCCAAACTTAAATAGATTTTATAATTGTTCGTTTTAACGGATAAGCGCATTTTGAAATCTTCATTTGCACCTATTGAACCATGAAATGCATTTTACAATTTTCTTAAAAAGAAATAAGAGCTTTTGATACCCTAATATAACTGTTATGAAGCACGTCGCTTTTGATACCCTAATATAACTGTTATGAAGCACGTCGACTGCATAGACGCGATAACAGCGTATTGAAAGCATATTTTTCAATTTTACTACCTACTCGTCTCAATGAGAAAGAATTAAAGGGTTTATTTGGTTATGTAGCGATTTGTTATATACCTGGTCGCTATAGAACAAAAATTATATTGATAATTTACTAAGGAGATAAAATGATCAACATGTGACTGTTGAATACTAGTGACCACTTCTAAATTATGTTTTTTTTTATGTTTGTAAACATGTGTAATCAGCAAAAGTAGCAGGCAACTATTATTTACCCATCCTGTTATAGTAATATTCGATGTAAAAGTAGTATGATTTCATCAGGTACCATCAGACAGAAAATCATTGCAATTTTTTTACTACAACAAGAATATTAGTCCAAAGATGGACACGCCTTCAGTGCATTCGTATTGTTGAGGGTTTCGTGCCCCACCAAATTTTATTACTAGAACCTTCAAGGCCTCTTCTAATGTATTCATCAAAGCCCGCCAAGAAGCATGTACAATGCAGCAGTAACTACAACGTGTACGTCATATACTACCAGTTTACCAGCATTACAAATTTTCATAGTAATGCTGTAGTAATGTAACTTACCAAGGAGGAAATGTATTTGGAGCATAACAGCGTCCTCAAGGCAGAGTAGACTGCAAAAAGAGGTTTGCAGCGTGCAGCATGCTTCCCCACTGACATTAAAACGTGGGTTCTCCAGCCAGCTGTATGCGATATTAACCTGGATACGTACATTGACACTTTCTGGAACATATAAAAGAAATATAAGCATGCGGTCCGCCTGCTGATTTCTCGTCGTTAACATTTGTGTATCCCATTGTGATTTTGCTATTCAGACATATTCGCGGGCTTTCGTTTAACAACTTACTAAAGTATTGTTTTCTAAGGTGTCTCGAGCACATCACATTGAAATGAACCACTTTTTTCGGATTTTACTCGCGTTTATTACAAAATACAACCCTAAAATGTAATAAACGTAAGTTAGATCTGAAAAAAGTGTTTCATTTCAACTTACTAAAGATTAATTGATATTGGATGAATGGTACAAGAACGCATACAAGATAAAAACAACGAAACATAAGTTTTTGTACAAAAAGAATATTTTTGAGGTAATTAACACATTCAAGAAATTACATTTGTAATGTAAACGAATATAACTAAAAATATTTGGGTATAAAGTTTATCAATGGCGCAATATGATAAGAAATGGACATCAAATTATATTTGATTGTTCCCGGAATTCTCATATAAACGGAGTACGCTTTATAAATTTTTATAAAGTGAATGTCAGCACGCGGTGTAGATAATTTGACTGACTTAACTTATTTATTAATAATTATTATAAGTAATAACACGATGTAAATATCAGCAGCAGTAACTACAGCTGCTGTAGATATTAGTTGGTACGTACTACAAAATAAAAAAGTCCAACATACAAGGTATACCTTCTGTGCGATGACGTCACCCTGGTTGTCGATGTAGTACTGAGCTGTGTGGATGTGGCTAAGAGATATGTTCAGTTTTCTTCTAAACGGCATCAACTGGAGTTCCAGCTCTGTCAATTTGTACACCACATCTGCTCTGGCTTGCTCTAGCGGCTTTATGCTTGTCATGTAAAGCCTTTTCGTACGAGTTGCTACGAAAAAGCTATGATTATTGTTTACAATATGGTTAAAGATATTACGCGTAAGTAAGGATTCTGGGTGAAGTGCGCTTCCATCTTAGGCCTTTTCACATTTACTATCTAGTGAGACTAAGGTCGAACGCTTGTCAGTGGTTACCCGTGGTTAAATTAAGCAAAAGGATGTTTCTCCGGATATTTATGGTAGTTCAAGTTTGTTTTACATCTTACGTACATATATTATTGTCTACATATAACAGAACCATTCAGAGATCTACTGATACTAATTACAGACAACTCGATGATAGGGCCTTCAAAGTTTAATTAAAGGCGTTGCTTTAACGTAAATATACGTACATAGATATACATACATATACATACGTGCAAAAGCATAAAAACACATACGTGTGATTTGTTCCACGCCATCTTTAGAACTAAACTATTAATAAAGTTTTATAAAAATTATACGATTTTAAAGGCTATACTATGAGCTATAAATTGACACCATACTCATTTATATTACACCTATATTTCAGGAGCTTTCCTGCTTTAAGTGAAGGCATAAGAAAACAGACATGTTTTAATTTCTAGAGTTGCGCGACATTGACCCTCAATAAAAGCACAATGTTCCGGTTTTCTTTATCGGTCGGCTGTACTGTAACACGTTGACCAGTACACATCTACGCATAATTCCACAGAAATAAAGGATACCACACCTACAGAAGCAGCACAAATAGTCGCCCTACTGCAACAAGGGCATAGCCAGCGAGCTGTCACACGTCAGCTCCATATAAATCAGCCTTCTGTCTCGAAAGTTTATAAATGGTTTCCTGACAATCCCCTGGGACTGGAGGCTTTGTCCCGAGGCCAAGCTCTGGGCCTCGCCGGTGCACTTCTGTTCGACTTCACTTCTGTTTAGCACATTTAAGTTCGTGGGGTGGCTGTCAGTGAGTGGACATCCCCTCTCCTTACATCACTAAGTTTTATTTGTACTGGCACCTCGAGACCAACCGTTAGGTTATGCAAGAAGTGCCAGACGTCCCTGCGCCACTAAACTAGTAGTTTACTGATGATCAGATGGTCATCTGCGTTAGGTCTTGATGTTAAATCAGTGCCCGCCGAAGCGCGCTCTTTATTCGGTACTCATAAGACTAGTGTCTCGGGAGAGTTTCCCCGTGAACACGTGTAGTTCACTGCCTATATTGTCCAGATAGGTAACCGGAGCTGTCAAGCTCGTCCACTTCTCGTTGCACGAAGGGCACATCTCGCAGTTGCCACTGCTCGGGTCGTCGACTCTAAAGTCAACTGCCAAGTGTCCATCTTGGTCGCGGAGTAGTAAGCACACTCACTTCTCGGAACCCATCCGGGCGCCTAGCCAGTTCCCACGTCCTACGCGGCTGGCTGGACCGGAGGCTACGGCATCTAGGGGGCCGCCTCTACTAGTTCTCCAGACTAGTACCGGAGATGTCAACACTAATGTCCAATGAGAACCACCGGACAAAGCTGCCAACTATAAGAGAAACTCACGTTCCCCGCAGGACTTTTCGCTGCTGGCCCCACAGAGACCACTAGCGGGGCCTACCCCGCTCGCTGTGCGCGAGTTTGGAAGTCCTGGCACATAATATCAGGACAAACCAACATTCCCAAACTCTATAGCTAACCACAAGCCACTACGAGTCCAACCCACGTCCGGATCCCGTTGGAGGCGCCGGTCAAGGCACAACTAGCGGGAGGCATGAACCGGAACCCCTGGTACCCCTAAGAAACACAGCCGGACCCGTAGTTCCAGCTGCGATACCCTATCTATAGGGGTCAGTAGATAGTGACAAGGGGTCAGTGAGTGGACAGTTCGGCGAAGACTCATGCATTCGATCTTGACTCCAAAAAAGCCGGCTACATGCACCAAACAAACCGTAGCTCACCGACAAACATCCCATCAATTTGCTTGCGCCCATTTTATTGAAAATCGAGCTGTGGAGGCGACTTCTGTTCTCAGAATAGTGCAGAATGTGTTTGCGCGGTAGCGACCGAAGGAGCAGGGTCCACAGGCAGCCTGGAGACTAATTTGCTCAGTTCTGTTTTAGCGAAACATTTATAAATGATGGGATTGGCGCGAGCTAATTAAAAGCCGTGTCGGTGAGCTACGGTTTGTTTGGGGCATGTAGCAGGCTTTTTTGGAGTCATGATCGAATGCTTGAGTCTTCGCCGAAAGGTCCACTTACTGACAGCCATCCCACGAACTTAACTGAGCTGCTGCTGGCAAACGAGCAGGCGGGTCACCTGATGAGTAGTGATATTAATGGGAAGTCTGGCTCAAAAATCAACACAACCACGCTCACTTCGTTCGCTGCTTCACTTCATTCCGCGGTTGTGTTGATTTTTAAGTCAGACATCCCAATAATATTTCAAACATCAGCGTCTTTTATTAAGTATTTGCATCAGGCAGCGATCGATTGATCGTTCTAAAGTGGTTTTATGGAAATATTATTGGGATGTCTGGCTTAAAAATCAACACAACCGCGGAACGAAGTGAAGCAGCGAACGAAGTGAGCGTGGTTGTGTTGATTTTTGAGCCAGACTTCCCAATAATATCACTACTCTTATGGGGAGTAATCACCGCCGCCCATGGACACCCGCAAAACCAGAGGAATCGCAAGCGCGTTGTTGGCCTTTAAGGAAGGAATAAGGCTCGTTTCTTGAAGATTCCTAAGTCTTAACAGTCCGGAAATACCGCCGCCGAAAGCTGGTTCCACAACACTGTAGTTCGATTAAAGAAATTTCATGAAAAATATATGGATGAACAAGCGGCCGCTCGCGGTTTCACCCGCGTGGTTTCCGTTCCCGTGGGAATATCGAGATAAAAAGTATCCTATGTGTTAATCCAGGTTATAAACTATCTGTATGCCGAATGTCATCCAAATCTATTCAGTAGTTTTTACGTGAAAGAGTAACAAACATCCATCCATACGTTTCCGTGGGAATATCAGGATAAAAAGTATCATAAGTGTTATTCCAGGTTATAAACTATCTGTATGCCGAATTTCAACCAAATCCATTCAGTAGCTTTTACGTGAAAGAGTAACAAATATCCATCCATACAAACTTTCGCTTTTATAATATTAGTAGGATGTCGAACCAATCAGTGACGATTTTGAAAAGAAGTTGTCTTGGTAAAATCGAAGTCGTCATCTCTCTCCGAAGTGCATCGGTGAGGTTCAGAGCTTGGTCTTTGGACAAAGCCTCCAGTCTCCTAAAACCATTTATAAACTTTCGAGACACGAGGCTGATTTATATAGAGCTGACGTGCGATAGCTATGCTCGCTAGCTATGCCCTTGTTGCAGTAAGGCGAATATTTGCTGCTTCTGTGAGTGTGGTATCCATTATTTCTGTGGAATTAAGCGTAGATGTGTACTGGTCAACGTGTAGTAGCCGGTCAATAAATAAAACAGGAATATTGTGCTTTTATTAAGGATCAAAGTCGCGCTACTCTATAAATTGAAACATGTTTGTTTTGTTAAGCCTTCCCTTAAAGCAGGACAGCTCCTGAAATATGGGTGTAATATATCGACGACCTCCTTGGTCGAGTGGTTTGTACACCGGTTTTCATGGTGTCGCCATCTCTGAGGTCCCGGGTTCGATCCCCGGTCGGGTCAATTTAGAAATTATTGTTTTTCTAAATTGTCTCGGGTCTGGGTGTTTTCTATGTATAATAAGTATGTATTTAAGTATTTTAAGTATGTTTATCCGTTGTCTAGTAACCATTTAACGAGTTTCTTCGAAGCTTCTCTTGGGCTAGATAATTGGTGTGATTGTAGGAAAGATTTATTTATTTTATTTTATTTATTTTATATATATATAATATATAACGTTTATTCTCACCATAGTCAAACATTTTAACATACTGAGAAAACAGTGTATAACGTAGGTAGGTTACATAAAATCACACAGAACTACAGCTAGAGCACAGTAAAGTTGGGACGCAGTAGGTATAGACTATGGCGGGCTAGTACCTACCCGAATTAGGAAAATCCTGCATTTCAAGTAGTTCGCTCTCCACCTCGTACAATGTTCAATACATTTATTAAAATTGAATGGAATTAATTAGAAAATTATACACTTCAAAGTAATTATCTTAGTACATTTGAATAGAAACAAATATGTATAAATATAAGAAATATACAGAAATTCAACCGTAACATTTGCAAAGCTGTTAAAATGAATAATAATATGGTATCAATGTAAAGCTCAAAGTATAGCTTTTAAAACGGTATCATTTTAATTTATCTTCATCGATAGTTTAGTTGGCGCGGAATAAATCACAAAAAGGTGAATCTATAATTTTGCACATAAGTGTACATATAATCACAACTGTTATCCTGAACGGTTAGTCAGAGACAAGGCAATGAGAACCGCGAAGCAGTCCTCTCCATAGTCCACGTTTCACAAATAGCGCCTGCACATATGCTCAGCGTGACAGGTGGTGAGCCCGTCGCCGCTCTATGCTTTTGGATGTATGTGGAGTCTTTAGTCCTTTAGTCGCCTGTTACGACACCCAAGGTACGAGAGTGGTAGTATTCTTTCACCGTTACGCGACACGGTTAAGATACATGACGTTGCTATAGGATAATAATAATATATTCTGTTGGACGAATCCTTTTGAACTAAATTGTTTTCTTAATCATCCTTACTTAATAATACTTGAATTAATTTGAGTTAGTAACGAAAGTTGCTGCTCCCTATTACTATGTTACTTAGCTTATTTACATTTGTCATAGAAATTGTCGGGGTTCTGTGAATTTAATGTCATTATAATAACGATTGAAGTGTAAGTAACTTTTGTTATCGACTGTAATTATGAGGCAATCTAAATATTCTCTAAATATATGAAACACGTTTGTTTTAATTATAATTCTCATAAAAGAGATCATTTTAGGAATAAAAACGCTCTCTGTACGTCAACTTTTTACTGTTTTATTTAACTGTTTGTCTAATGAACATATGATTTTCTTTTTATAAAACGAGTTTATTGGAGTGTGCAAATATCGATATAAAATTTAATAGTTTGAATAATTTCAGTAACGAAAATTAGAAGAATTTTCTAATGGCTGTAGTTTTAAACTCACTTATCTCATAAACATGTGTTTCCATTTACTATAAGGTACCTATTATTGACACAATAACATTTTTTCACTAGAAACAGATGTATTGGCAGCGAATTAAAATAACTATGGAAGAGTAACTGCATTTGAGGAGCGACGGAAAAAAAAGTTAATTATTCAAGAGGCAGAAAATGACATGACACATGTTAAGACGTCGATTTTTTAAATACTATCCGATGTTGATTTAAGTACAAAGAAAATCAGTTATTTTCGATAAAAGTACCTAAAAATCCGACTGACGGAACAAAGATGGTTATAAACTATTTTGTTTTAACAAAACTGGTTAATTCCTATACTAAATACTATCTATCAAAACTAGTTAAGTGCTAATTGTTAGATCAAAATTAGTTAAGTACTACTTTGTTGTATCAAAATTGGTTCACTGCATTAAAAAAAATCTGTAAGTATATACTATTTTTAAATAGCAATTTTTTTTTGAAGAGCTTTACTTACAATGCTTTTTTTCTACTATTTTTCTTATCATAAAGTAAAATTCTTCATTAGTATGGTATACAACTAACAGTTTTTTTCATGTTACCACAATCTAGACATTTTGTACTTAACTACTTTTGTTTCGCCGCTCCTCACTTTAAAAAATGACCCAACGATAATTGTGTCCATAACATAGATCTACTGAGAAGGAAAGTTCTTAGTGGATCCACAACTTCAAAACTTGTTGTAATGAGAAATGAATATCTCATTAGAGCCATCGTGGATCTGACCGAATCAGGATCCAATGAAAAAAAAACCTCACTAGATCCATTATGGATCTGGCCAATGGATCTTCTGAGATTGAACGTATATTTATCTACTTACTTACCTAACGTCTCCAAACGGCCAGCAGTTGTCAGATCAGTGACTTGGGCTGCAACGTTTTGTAATTGGTCCACTAGGGATGGTAAGTCTCGTCCCATGATAGGTCCATTGTAGTCCATCCTTAGTACATAAAATATTATTAATATTATTACAGGTAACTATAAAGGCTGGTCCAAGCCTGATGCATATATATATTTTTAAAATAATTCACCAAGGGACCGTCAGGAACCATCAGGAAAAAAAATAAGTTCTTACCAGATTGCAAGATATGTCTTTTTATTGAAATTTTGAGATATCTCTATCTTGATGTCCAAAAGATTTTTTTGTTGGTTTTATTAATGAAAAATATGACAAAAAAATTGCAGATATAAATCTGCAATTTATTTTTGCAGGTGTTTAACTAATAAATTTTCTCTTATATTGAAAAAAAAACAGTCTTATTGCGTGTTTTTAAAATGACAAAATTTTCAATTAATAGCAAAAAGTATTTTCCGAAATTTTACCGTACATTTTAAATTGTTATCAAAAATGAAAAGTAGGTGTATAGCTGATTTTTTTCTTGGCGGTCCCTTGGTGAACTAATGAAAAATAAATTATATGCATCAGGCTTAGACCACGCTGTATATAAAACGGTATAAAAATATACAAACCAATTGTTAATAATTTGTTAATGTACCTATATATTATTAAGACTCATTAAATAAAAATATTTTGATTGGTTTTGATTCAACCCTTTATAACCAATTGTATGTTGGGGAGGCTTCTACCTAAACATGAGGAGCTCCATAGCACAACGGCTATGGCCAGTGGGTTGTTGCAAGCTAAATAACTTTTGCAATACGCGATCACTTGATACAAGACCAAATAAAAACGGGCAGACAGCGGGGAGTACCTGCTATAAAAGGCATTTTGGTTGCGGTAGTTGTCGAAAATAGTAATCGTTAAAATCCACATTTAAACGCAATGGGCCTATGGGGACCATAGGAGCTAAGCAGTGGAAGGTTTATAGACCGTCCTTGATGTTGATAAAACACGTTAGTAGGCAAAGCTTTATCAAAGTCCGCCTGGTTAGCTATCACCTTTTAATCTAAATTGTTGCCATACCAACAATAATAATAATAGTGATGTTGAGTTCTGGCAGTTGGAGATAAAAAATAGACAGACCCTTACTCAATTTGCTAAGTATTCCGCGTGACGTGCTGGTCCACCTTTGACCTTATTATGAGATGTTTACTTCTTACCATCTGAATGTTTACTCACCATTTTAAGGAAAACGAGAATTTGCATAGCAAAGTTGCAATTCATCTCCTTTGTCATCAAAAAACTGAATTTCTCGTATTTGTTAAATTCATCAAGAATCAATATCATTTATTCAGTGTACACTAATTGTACACTTATGAATGTCATTACACCATCGCTCGCTTCGTAAGTCAATAAGGTGGAAGAGCTTGTACCGAGAATAAGCGCCAAAAACTAAGCAGTGGTCTCTTTCCATTTCTTTTACAGCGTCTAATAAAAAACTGAAAATGCCCTCCCTATCATAGAATGACATTAGTTTCAGAGATCACCTTCATGCTACGTCAAAACATACAAATCTTACCTCTTAATATTTTTTTTTCTTCGTAGCCCATATTGTGGCACTGCAGGGTAAATGATCTCTCCATAAGGATCTTATAATTTTAGTTAAAGTAATTATTACTCAACTGACCTATACTTAGCTAAATTGACGTCTGACACCACAAGCATCTGATTTAGTAGCCTATAGAAGTCCACTGAGATCGTCTTCAGCAGGGCCACGTTGATTGAAGAAGCTAGACGGCTCAGGTCCGCTTGTAATTCCCCCCACTCGAAGTATGAGGTTTCTTTGTTAACATCCAAAACTTTGTACAGTTGAAACACGATGTAAGCTGGGCTGTCTGTCTCACATTCCCTGAAAAATAATTACTATTTTGTAATCAAACCAAAAAGTAAAAAAGCATTAAAAAAATGGCTGAACTAACGCTGAATTAAGCTGAAATGTTTTTTATACAGCCTATATAATTTCCGTAAATAACCGTGTCGCGTGACGGTGGAAGAATACTACCACCTCCTCTCTTCCCTTGGGTGTCGTAAAAGGCGACTAACGGACTAAAGACTGCATACATCTAACAGCATAAAGTGGCGATGGGCTCACCACCTGTCACGCTAAGCACATGTGCAGTCGGTATTTGGTGAAAAGTGGATTATGGCAGAGGACTACTTTTGCTGTCCTCATTACCTAGTCTCTGACTAACCCTTCGGGGATAATAGTCATTATTATAGATATGTATGTATTAACAGTTTGTATCTCGTGCTTCGGAAGGCACGTTGCGCCGTTGGTCCTGGTTATTGTCGTAAGATGTCAGTCATTAAAACCCACCAGCCCGCATTGAGTCAGCGTGGTAAATTATGGCGCCATTTGCCTATATGCTGGTGTCTATGTGGGAAGGTCTTTACCCAGCAGTGGGACGTTTATGAGCTGTGGAGGATGAACAGCAGGTAATTCTGTCAACCCAGTTAAATCAGCAGTAACTTAACTATCAACCACGGATCCTCCTCCTTAGTCGTTCACTCTTGACAGAGTGGTCGTGGTTGATGACGTTGCATTTTCATTGGCTAAAAAAGCCCTCGCGATGCGCCTCCACTTGTTGCGGTCTTCAGCGTCTCGTGAACTCTGAACTATAGAGGGTTTGCGCCGTTGCTTTGATGGCGTCTGTCCAACGCGTAGGTGATCGACTGCGTGACCGCTTGCCCTCCACCCGTCCCTGGACAACGGGTCGTTCCATGGAGTGTTTGTTTCTAACAACGTGTCCGAAATACTTGAGGATTCGTGTTTGCACAGTCGACAATAATCTCTGTTTGATTTTTAATTCTGCCAGCATCGAGACGTTGGTCCTAAACGCAGTCCAAGGAATCCGCAGCAGTCGCCGCCAGCACCACATCTCAAGTGCATCGATTTTCAGCCGGTCTTTGAGGCGAACCGTCCACGTTTCTGCGCCATAAAGGTATATCGGAAAGACTAAGCTTCTCATTAGGCGGACTTTCGTGGCTTTGGTGATATTACGGTTGCACCATACTCTTTTCAGCTTATCAACGGCAGCGACCACGGATACATACATATAATCACGACTATTATCCCCGAAGGGTTAGTCAGAGACAAGGCAATGAGGACAGCAAAAGCAGTCCTCTTTTTACCAAATATCGACTGCACATGTGCTCACGTGGTGGGCCCATCGCCGCTCTATGCTGTTGGAAGTATGTGCAGTCTTTAGTCCGTTAGTCGCCTTCTACGACACCCAAAGGAAGAGAGGGGGTGATAGTATTCTTTCACCGCTTCGCAACACGGTTATAACAATCGTTAAACTTCGATAGAACAACCTCAATTATTATTTTAGCACACATTTTGTTAGTTATTGTATTTTCAAACAAACCCACAAAGTGTAAGTTTTACCTCAAAATATCCTTAACCGAAACATCAATGGTAACATTCTCAAGATCCCTGAAGAGCGCGTCAAATATTCCTTCATCGTTTGTCAATAAGGGCGATGGTTTGTCCAAGAGAGCTGTCAGAGTTTGATACTGGGGCTTGTCCCATAAGGAATGGCACGCGTAAACCTGTAGAATAGAATAATTGACATCATCTTAGTAAAAATATCAATTGGCTATGGGTAAGCATGGTGGCTTATGATGAGACTATCATCCCAAATGTTTTTCCTCCTGCGGTATGCCTGAGTGCTTGAGTCAAGCAATGTCTATTGCATTACTATGATGATAAAGAATGACTTCTATTGCTCTATAACAACAGGCTTTTAACTGCCACTCTCATGCCCGAATTTAATAACGTATCTAGAGATTGTTTAGCCGATATTCAAAAATTCAAAATTCAATTTTTTTATCAATTTAGGATACAATAATTAAGCACGAATGTCGCACTTATGAAGGGCGGGAGTCTTGTACTGAGAAGAACTGGCAAGAAACCCAGAAAGGGTATTCCTTTTCTACCTTTCTTTTACAGCGTCAATACAAATTGGAAAATGTCTTTCCTATCATAGAAGAACTTTTTCCATTACAAGATGAAAAAAAAATTGTACGAGTGCGATTACAAGACAAACATATCCTCCAAAATTATTATTTTTTACGTAAGTTCCATTGAAATTATGTCAAATTTCTCTATCTGAAAGGCAAAAATACGTTATTACTTTGGGTGTCTCAATTATATTATCACATTATAAAATTACTCATTTTCAGCCACTTTGCACATTACATAGATATTTTGCATTGCATCGTCTATGAAAATGTATTTAAAAATGTGTATTGTCGCTCTTGACTAACGTATTCACAATGTAAATAGTGCCTCCAATTTAATTATAAGCAAATACGAGAATCTGCGTTAACGAATGAATGACTCTGAGTGTCGCAGCCAACATTGTGTACTAGGAGCGTAAAGAGCGTTTTATACTTGAATGAAACTCTTACATACATAATATAGGTATATATAATCACGACTATTATCCCCGAAGGGTTAGTCAGAGACCTAGGTTAGGAGGACAGCAAAAGCAATCCTCTTCATCCTAAAGCGTGACAGGTGGTGAGCTCATCGCCGCTCTATGCTGTTGGAAGTATGTGCAGTCTTTAGTACGTTAGTCGCCTTTTACGATACCCAAGGAAAGGTAGGGGGTGGAGGTATTCTTTCACAGTTACGCAACACGGTTAGATTACACAGCTGTATATAAAAGAAAATAAACGTTTTAACGAGTGTTATCTCTTGACAACTGGAACTAAAGGCTCAACGTTGCTTACGAAGCATGGAAGAGCACATCATCAGCCGAAGGACGTCCACTGCGGGACGAAGGCCTCTCCCAAGGATTTCCACCACGACCGTGCTTGTGCTGCTCGCATTCGCATCTAACGAAAAAGCTCGTGATAATTCCAATCTGGCCAGCCCTTCAGTGACTTGGTATTATGAAAGTTTAATTACTATTCGTTATAGAAATATTTTCAAAGTGAACTGTTAAATAATTAATTAAAAACAGTAGAGCTCTATTCGTATTATTTACCTCCGCATGACCCGTTATCAGGAATATAGCTGATATAACACCCCATAATATAAGCGACGAGAAACACATCCAGACAGCTGACCTGAATAAATAAAAAAAGTTATTACCATCCAGATTGTACACTTTATGGTTTAGAAAATAATGAAATGAAATAAGTATGGAAACTATATTTAAGGAAGCTGCAACCATTGATACGATTTTTACCTGATGATGGGACGATATAGTTGATAGCTAGTAACACAAAGGAACTGACGTCTTATCTTAACTGTTATAATTAAATAAGGTGGTGGTAGCTAGCCAGTGCTGGATTAACAAAACAAACCTACCACTAACCAAACTGAATACAAAATCCACCCACAAATTGTGATACTTAAATGGAAATAATACGAAAAAAACTGTAAAGCGAACAATTTAAAAACATTAAAATTAGTGAGTAAGAAATTATGTTTTACTAATTAATTATGTAAGCATTCATAGAAATAATAAAAAGGGTCACTAGATTATTTTATTGAATTGAATGGGAATTTAGCTAAATTGTGACATAACGATAAATAAAATAAAAAAATACCCCAACCCCCCACTGACAATCAAACTTGGAATCTATGGCACAGTATAAAATCTCTGACCACTTAATCTATGTTTGTGGTCTCAGAGAGAAGGTCTAACCACTGTACCACGGCGGCGGCGACGTCAACTCTACAGTCTTATCAAGTTGTGTAACTTACACTTGCAACGTCCTTTTCCCATGATCCTTGGCATGACCACAGCCGCACATCATTGCGAAAATGACTAAAGTCATCACGAAACCGAATGTGACAACGCAAGCTGTAAAATAAAATAAAACATTTAGTGTGATAACTTCTTGCTCCTTTTCACTCCTCTAGTCTCCCTTGTATTCTTAACATAGACTCCTAGAAGTTGCTAGCAATTGAATTTATATTAAGTCTGGTAAGTATTACGACAGCTGAGCTCTCAAATCTCTGTGAAAGTATAGAGTACTTTATAGTAGGAAGGTCTACATACAAAAATATTAAAGGAGGTAGTGTAATGTTTATAGACTTTATTTACCACTAGGTAAATACTAAGAGTACAGATCAACGCTCAGATCGCATACGAAACCAATTACAATTTTTATTACACATTCAGATTGTTCTGAAAATTCTTCGAGCAGAATTTGAACCCGCATCCTTTAACAACTAATCCACCTTATAGCAGCATCTACTAATAACAGCACATAACAACATACATACATACATACATACATAGGTACATATAATCACGTCTATTATCCCTTAAGGGTTAGTCAGAGACTGGGCAATGAAGACCGTAAAAGCAGTCCTCTACCATAGTCGACTTTTCACCAAAAGCGACTGCATACATGTGTTCAACGTGATGACAGGTGGTGAGCCCATCGCCGCTCTATGCTGTTGTATGTATGTGCAGTCTTTAGTCCGTTAGTCGCCTTTTACGACACCCAAGGGAAGAGGGGGGTGATAGTATTCCTTCACCGCTAAGCGGTGTCGCTTATAAGACCGTGTGGTCTTATAAAAGATCTTATAGAAAGTCATGTGATAATTGGATCATAATCTAGCACCGGACTCAAACTGTAACTTATCTAAATGTTAAAGTGTCATTGATTGACATCTATTCGGTTGCCGTACGTACGTATGGCCGAAAAAAGTTATTACACTTTCTGTTGTTGTACGTATGGTCAACCTTAGTTACAAATTTTACATTATTTGTGTGGAGCTAATTATAAAGGAAGCAAACGAGCAGGCGTCACCTGATGCAGAACATTTATACCCGAAAAAGACTAATAGGCAAAATCGATATAAGTATTTTATTGTATATTACGGCCGTCTATAAAAAAATAGGCAGAACCTACCTAATTGGCCATAACTAACATGCACTCAGCAACAAAACGTATTACCCAACAAGAGAGTCCACCGGCAGTTCCTAGTCGTATCTCTGCACTATTTATTTATAAATAGCCATACATTTTGTTTTGATGATATGATTAATTACGGCCATACCTAACATGCACTTAGTAACAAAATGAATTACCCAACATGAGAGTCCACCGCCAGTAGTCGTATCTCTGCACCCTATCAAGGCCCGCGTCTAATTGCCTCGCGGCCGAGTGCAGGCGCGCCGTAAGGAGGCGCACTATATCATTCAGAACTTTAGCGGAGCTGTGCACAGCTTGGCGGCGTGTTTCGATGTCGTTGAGTATGTCTAGTGAAGGAAAACGTACCGTACGTATTAAAAAGTAACTTAGAAAAAACAACAACACTATTCTACTGTTATTTACAGCCGTGGTATAGCATCTCTCTAAAAGAATACTTGGTAGTATTCTACCGAGAGGTATTATTCGTGATGTAAAAATGTTAAGATCAAATGTTGATGTTCAAAAGCTTTCAAAGGGCATACATATATACATTCACGACTGATATCCCCAAAGCGTTAGTCAGAGACTAAGCAATGGAGACCGCAAAAGCAGTCCTCTACCATAGTCCACTTTTCACCAAATATCGACCGCACATGTGTTCAGCGTTATAGGTGGTGAGCCCATCGCCGCTCAATGCTGTTGGATGTATATGTGGTCTTCAGTCCGTTAGTCGCCTTTTACGACACCCAAGGGAAGAGAAGTGGTGGTAGTATTCTTTCACCGCTCCGCGACACGGTGCAGGGAAACCAAATTAAAAAAAAACATCTCGAGCTCTTTCGTGCTTCGGAAGCACGTAAGGCCGTTTTCTCCGGTTGCTGTCGTAAGATGGCAGCATTGTTGAAACCCACCAACCTGAGAAAATTCCATATTCCAATCATTTATTCAATTTTAAGCTACAATAATTCTATTCCCAGGTCATACATAGTTTGTTCCGGATTTTTCGATGCCTACCTCGGATTTGTGATTACCCACGTCAATTTGGCATTAGTGATAATATTCCAATACCCATTAATTATTGTCTATTTAATTATTAGGTCCTAAGCAGAATAAGTAAAATAAGATATATAATATAAGAAAATTAAAAATAAACACAAAATGTATTAGGTAGTAGTTATATAAGATAAATATATATGTAAGTTAAAATAAATAATGTCCAAGATAAAATAAATAACAGAATAAGAAAATGTAACAATAATATAAGAACCCTGTTTAGGAATAAGACTAGAATAAGAACAAAAATTATTGTAAAAATCTCTAGTTCCGTTGGAGGTAGGGTTACCATTTAGGAATTTGAAAAGTCCTGACAAAAAGCCTGACATTTTAGTCACAAAGTCCGGACTTATTAGTCACAAAATGGAAACACTACTTACTTTTTATATTTTGTTTTTAGATAAATGTGAAGTTATTAAAGACTAAATACTTATTTGATATTACTTAAAATGTAGTTTTGTTACTCATATTCCAAAATCCGGACAAAATAGAGACCCGGACAAAATCCGAACTAGAGTCTAAACGTACGGTTATCTCTGGATTAATCCGGACATGTGTCATGTCATTTTCTGCCTCTTGAGTAGTTAACTCCGTTACCGTTCCGTCGCTCCTCTGATTCGCTATACCACAAATGCTCCACTAGATGTAACTCCTCATGATGTTACAACTAACAACTCTTTATAACGGACCTTTTCTCGCCTGTATCGTCTGTGTGGATATGGCGGACGGCAAAGTTCTAAACTGCTCCCTGGCAGTTGCGATCGCCCCCGTTAGGCTCTCCACGCCTAGCGCACGTAGCTCGAGCAATTGCTTCTCGTGGAGTATCTGTAATCGTGTTAAAATCAAGCTGTTAGGAAATGTATTTGATGTTTTATCAGATGTCGTACGTGTGTTGAATGGAACCTACACTTCTGTTGTTTAGCTTGAGCATTATCCTAACAGCGATTCTATAATGCAATGCTTAAAATATGTACAAGTGTTTGGTAATAGATATTAATACCGCAACTGGACCATGTAAGCAAGAAACTAAATAAAATCCGCCCTTCTATAATGACACTGCAGTACCTCCTCCTTTGACGACCTCCTTGGTTGAGTGGTTTGTACACCGGTTTTCATGGTGTCGCCATCTCTGAGGTCCCGGGTTCTATCCCCGGTCGGGTCAATTTAGAAACTATCGTTTTTGTAAAATTGTTTCGGGGCTGGGTGTTTTTTATGTATACTAAGTATGTATTTTAAGTATGTTTATCCGTTGTCTAGTAAGCATTTAACGAGAAGCTTCTCTTGTGCTAGATAATTGGAGTGAGTGTAGGAAAGTTTATTAGTTTATTTATTTACCATTCGATCTTAATGTGTGTGTCGTGGCCGAATCTAAAATTTATCACTGCATGATGGTGATCGACCACTTCATGAAATGTTTGTACCTATTTCATGATATGGCCAACTTAAACTGATCATATCGTTTAATTAAGCGTCGACGTTTGATGATATGCCCTTTCAAGTATTGACCAGTTGTTTTAATTTTACCATTTCAAAGTAGCTTCCATACAACAAGTTGCTCCTTGTACTTAATAGGGATGGGTATCCCATAAAACTGGGTAGTTGCGGGATTATATCATCGTCATACATACATATAATCACGACTATTATCCCAGAAGAGTTAGTAAGAGACTAGGTAATGAGGACCGATAAAGCAATGCTCTACCATAGTTCACTTTTCATCAAACAGCGACTGCACAATGTGCAGCACATGTCTGAGTGATAGAGCCACGCTGCGTTGCAGCACGCATTGGAGCGGCTCGCCCGGGGAAATACCACCCTTTCACGAATATCCAGCGTGAAATAATGGCACTTGGTGCTGTTGTGTTTCGTCCGGCCAGTGAGGGTTCCAGAGCCCCCCCCCCCCCCCTCCCACAATTCCTATTCCTTCCTTAGGAAGAAGAATAGGGTATTCTTTCCTTAAAGGACGGCAACGCGCCTGCGATTCCTCTGGTTTTGCGGGTGTCCATGGGCGGCGGCTCATACTCTTCATCAAGTGACCCGCATGCTCGTTGGACTCCTTCTTTTATTAAAAAAAGAAATGTGCTCAGAGTGGCAGGTGGTGAGCCCATCGCCGCTTCATGCTGTTGGATGTATGTGCAGTCTTAAATCCATTAGAGATGAATTATATTAGACCGGGCCGTCTACGGGGCGTGCCGTGTACGTGGCCCGGACTGGGCAATGGTTTTAAACGTTACATACATTTTGTATTTATATTAGACCCGTCCCAGCCCGGACGGGACACGGATCATGCACTGCTTCATAATATGAACTGCTTCATACAAAATGTATGCAACATCTCAAATCAGTGCCCCGTCCGGGCCACGCACACGGCACGCCCCGGTCTAATATAATTCATCCCTTAGTCGCCTTTTATGACACCCAAGGAAAGAGAGGGGGTGGTAGTGTTCTGTCAATGAGCCGATACACGGCTCATCATCATCATCATCAGCCGAAAGACGTCATAGTTTGACAAAGGTCTCCCTCAAGAATCTTATAACTGTGTAGAAACGGTTTCCCACCTACCCATTCGAACTTTATCAGCAGTTCCAAGGAGTTCGTATTGACAGTATCACAGAGCTTCGCGTCCTTCATATTGCAATGTTTCTTCATGTTGTCCAACTGGAGGGATAGGTCTTTGACCCGGTCTGATGCGGAGGCTGCCAGTGACCCCGCCTTCATACTGACGTCACGCAAGGAGGATATCTTTCTGGAAAGGTCTTCGCTTTCTGGAAAAAAAAGTTTTAATTTAAAGCATGGTTAAACGGCAGTTGTGCGACCTATGTTATTTTAAATTTAAGTATAACCAGGGGGGTGTCACTCCGCAGTTTAGGTACGTTCGGCCGGCGCGCCTCCCAGACAAGCCGCCTAGGTGTATGACAGTAAAGGTTGCCGCGAGCCGACGCACGCTCCGCGCGTCGTCACTTAAGAGGCCTATTACATCTCGAATGTGATTTTTGCGTAAAATGCCCATTTTCGCATTTTGTAGTAATTTTGCAGTTGTATTTATCGTTTTTATCGAAATAGGATAATAAATTTGTGCATAATATTACAAATCTCCATTCTGTGAGCATAAATTGAATTCGGACGGCCGGCGCATCGCATTTTGTAGTAATTTTGCAGTTTTATTTATCGTTTGTATCGAAATAGGATAATAAATTCATTATAAAATCTTTATTCCTCATGAAGTAACAATTACTCTGGTATCAATTTTACTCAATAATATTATCGTAGATATGAGAAATTCACAGTTAACTTATAGCGATTTTCGAAGTTTTTTTGGTTTAGTATAAATTTTTTTCCTATTTAAAATCAATGATATCTAAAAATTCTGAGGCCGCTACGTACTATTCGACTGTATAAGAGATAACATTATATTTTTTTTATTTCACTTGTTTAGAACAGTAGTTTAATCGATGAGCTCAAAAAAGTGCCTTCGCGCACTTTATGAAAATCTTTCTCTGCAATTTTGGGTTTAATTAAAAATTAAGCAAAATTTACAAAATACTATTTCGCTATTCCAATAGCTATTCTACACTATTCAATAAGTCATAATTATTAATGAATTTTTGTTTCTGAGATCCATAACGCCAAAATTGGCCATTTTACGCAAAAATCACTGTCGAGATGTAATAGGCCTCTTAACTCGTAATCCCTGCGTGCGCACGTAAACCCTACGCTCTGTAACGTCATGACGTCAAATCGATATCGAGTCAGCGTTGCTTAACGAAATATGAACGCTTGGGTCACACGATAAGATTCAATTTCGCGTGAAAGTCGTTAGAGAGTGAACCTTCTGTACGTAGTACTATTAGTTATTCTGTGGTATAACATTTGTTTTTTACTCTCACACCAATTATTTGTCCTAAATAAACTTCTTTTGACACTTTTTATTGGTAAGTCAACGGAAAAACATACTTATATACATACTTATAGATAGAAAACACCCAGACCTGATATCATTTAGACAAACAGTTATTTCTTAACCGCGTCGCGTAGCGGTGAAAGAATACTACCACCTCCTATTCCCTTGGACGTCGTAAAAGGCGACTAACGGACTAAAGACTGCACATACATCCAACAGCATAGAGCGGCGATGGGCTCACCACCTGTCACGCCTAGCTCATATGCAGTCGCTATTTTGGTGAAAAGTGGACTGCCTTTGCTGTCCTCATTGCCTCTTCTCTGACTAAAATAGTCGTGATTATGTATTATTGTTATTTCTAAATTTAATCCAATTGGAATCGAACCCGGGACCTCAGAAATGGCGTTACTAGAACCGACGTACCAATCACACGACTACGGCGGTCGTCAATTGTGTGCTGGTTAATAAATGTTTTTGTTCTTCTTCTTCTTTACTTTACAACTTAACTAATCGAACTAGACGCGTGCTGACCACTCGTAAATGAAGGTCATCAAATGAAGTCGTTTATTGTCGTTTATGATGTTTACTACGCCGGTTCTTCTCAGTACAAGGCTCCCGCCCCATAGTTAGACTTACAAACCGATGGCATAAATGACATTCATAAGTGCTGTAACCTAATCATGGCCTAACCTGAATAAATGATATTGAATCTTGAATCTTGAATCTACTATAGAAACGGCGAATCAATACGGTTTATACTGCTTACTAGTCACTTTGAAGAGGTAACATCAACATTTATTGAATTCAGTCGTCACGTTGCTGCAATATCGTACTCGTAAATTGAAATTCCGCAAACCCCGCTAACTCTGGTTTCGTAAACTATCAGCCGAAAATTATCGTTCTGCCAGATTTTACTAGCGAGACTTTATCGTAGATTAGAAGTAGCAACTCTCGAAACTTTGCGGCAACTTCACATTTCTTCGTCAAAACAATCATGACTACGACTGGAGCCCGAAGTTTGCGACGTTCAAACAAATTTATGCGTGTAACGGTTTTATTAGAATTAGGGCAGTGTTAAACTTGAGAGATTTGTTTGCGCATGAAACGCAATATTTGAATGATTTTAATGAAATTGACGCTTTCACAATATTGCGCGATACGAACAACTTGGGGGTACGGAATGCTTGTTCATGAATTCATAATTGAAATTGGTCTACGTCGTCATAAAAGTAGAATATCAGAATCCTTAAAAGGAAACATTACGTGGAAGTTTCATGCAACATTCTCATAGGAAAGACAGAAAAACGACGCTTCGTAGTCCCCTGTTTCCTCTTTCAGAACTAAACCAATTTTTATTACTTTTCAGCATCGGTTAAAGAAAGAGATTTTCTATGTCTGTATGTTTTATTTTTTTTAAACCGGTTACTTAATGTTTCTGAAGACGCCTTAAAACGGAGGAATTTTGCAAAATTTTGAAGGCTCCTGGTTGTTAAATAAATGACTTAATGCAAAATCATTAAACATACAAACGTAGAAAATCTTTTTTTTTAACCGATGCTGAAAAAAACATAAAATATGTCCATTTCTAAAGGAGGAAACAGGACACTACGAAACGTCGTTTTTTTTTGTTATGTATGAGAATTTTGCATGCCACTTCGACGTAGTGTTTCCTCTTACGGTATATTCTGAAATAAGTATTGGATTATCCATTATTTTAATCTAGGTATAACAATTTCATCGGTGCCTATTATTTTTAAAGGAAATTATTTGAACACTGAGAACTCTGTAAGATAAAATTGATGATTAGCTAAGTAGTACTAAAGTCGATAGAAGATTAATTTAACAGGCCTTTCTACATGGTCAACTGACCATGGCATGGTGAGATTGGGTCATAACCCACCACGCTGTTCGAATGCAGGTTGGTCTACAAAGTATGCTTTATAACAAGTTTAATATAATCAGAATCAGAATATCTTTATTGCGTAAAACTGAGTAACAACAAGTTAAAAATTATCACTGGCATGCAATAATATAAAACTAAATTAAAAAGGAAGAGCTCGATGGCGCAGCGGCTAGCGCGTTCGGCTTGCGATCTTGCCCGCTAAGCAACTTTCGCAATGCCGGGTCGCCGGATGGGTGAACATTAAACACATCTCGAGCTCCTCCGTGCTTCGGAAGGCACGTTAAACCGTTGGTCCCGGTTGTTGTCGTAAGATGGCATTCGTTAAAACCCACCAACCCGCATTGGGCCAGCTTGGTGGGCTATGGCCCAATATCCCCACGTGGTATTTTTCACGTGGGAAGCCTGTGCTCTGTAGTGGGACGTTTAAAGGCTGATGATGATGATGAAATTAAAAAAGAACTCAAATCGTCTCAAAATCAAAATATTCATAGATGGTGTAAAAAAACATTATTAAATAACCATATTCGTAACTTATGCTTAAACACATGACCATCTAATGCTTTAATTTCAGTTGGTAAATGATTGAACACTTTAATACCGTATGTAAAAGCACTTTACTTTTGGGGGTTAAAGTAACTCGTGTCCGTAGGTTTACCCTTGAGACCCTACACGTGACTCCTGGGTGGTGCTAAATGAGTGACACTGACTGAGTGGTAGACTAATTCGTCAAGCCACGCTGCGTTGCAGCACGCATTGGGCCGGCTCGTCCGGCGTAATATCACCCTCTCTCACACGAATATCTGGCGTGAAATAAGGGCACTTGGTGCTGTTGTGTTTCGTCCGGCCAGTGAGGGTTCCGGAGGGCCATCCTCCCCCCCTCTCACAATTCCTATTCCTTCCTTAAAGGACCGCAACGCGCCTGCGATTCCTCTGGTTTTGCGGGTGTCCATCAACGGCGGTGATTACTCTCCATCAGGTGACCCACCTGCTCGTTTGCCTACTTCTTTTAAAAAAAAACTTTTGTAGTACCTAGGTACCTTTATTCACTATTGGTAAGTTTAAATTATATTTATATCTATTACGCTGGTTACGAAGAGATTTTGCACTGTTAAAGTATTCAATGTTAGTTTTAATAAATACACATATTTCCTGAATGTAAATGTTAGTGGGAGTAAGGAACTTCTTTTCTTTAAAAATACCTCTAATTGTTTCATCATAATACAAGTTACAAATAATTCGAGTACATTTTTTCTGTAGCAAGAATGTACTATTTGAATTTACATAGTTACCCCATAATATAACAATATGTATAAATTTGTATATGTAAGGTGACTGCTAGAAAACGCAAGAAACTTCAAGGGCTGGTCAGGTCAAGTGTTTTAAACATGACAAAAATGACAAAATGGAATTAGTGTTTTTTTTCCATATCATATCATATTTAATAGCAATATCATAATAAAAAGATAAGCATAGAGCGGCGATGGGCTCATCAAAATAATACTACCAACCCCTCTCTTCTCTTAGGTGTCGTAAAAGACGACTAACGGACTAAAGACTGCACATACATCCAACAGCATAGAGCGGCGATGGGCTCATCAAAATAATACTACCAACCTCTCTCTTCCCGTGGGTGTCGTAAAAGCGACTAACGGGCTTAGGGCTCACTACCTAAGCACATGTGCAGACTGTGCAGTTGTTTCTTGCTGAAGCGTGGTTGTGTGGGCGTGGTTTGTGTTGTCCGTAGATGCAAATGATTACTAATTTTACCATAAACTTTAAATAAATTTCTCAAAAAAGTTGTTGATTTATGTAAACAGTAATCAGTTGAGTCTTTATTCATGATTATTCTACTTATGACTAAAGACTTTTTCGTTTTTGTAGGCTCATTGTCATATGCCCGACAAAAATTTTAAAAAATGGCCTAGTGGATGAAATGGTATTATTTCTTCGCTCTGGTCGCTATTCTATTTTTAAACTACATTACCGCACGCGTGTGTAATAAGCTACATTACGATGCTGAAATCGGTGTAATAAGAGCCATTTTACGAGCAAGTGTGTTGAAAAAGATCTCGGTTAGTTGTACTGTATTTTTTAATGAATGGGCTACAATTGGTATTCACAAAAGTAGGAAACGTCTTTATGAACTTTATGGTGAACGCAACTATGACACCAGCGACGACTTCAAATTATATGTTAAAAATTATTCAAAGTTATTTAAAAGAGTATGCCGATTAGCCAAGGCAAACTATCTGAGTTCTAAGATTAAGAATAGTAATGACAAAATAAAAATGACATGGAATATTATAAATAGTGAAACAGGAAAGGTCAGAAGTCGTAATAATGAGTACAATTTAAATAGTGATAATAAAACCTTGCCTTCTGATGCTGATGTTGTTGCAGCATTTGAGAGGTTTTTTAATGACATTCCAGTTTCAACTACAAAAGCCTTGATTTCCTCCCCACTGTAGCTGAATCTGTTTTGAAGGAGAATGTTAAAGATTGTGAAAGTAATTTCAGTTTTCAAAAAATTTGTGTTATAGATATATTAAAAACATTTAACACTCTCAATAAAAAGAAAACTGCTGATCTGTGGGGTAATACCGTGGATGTCGCTAAATCAGTAATTATGACAATAGCTCTAGTTTTAGCTTGCATATTTAACGAATGCATTGACTGTGGTGTTTTTCCTGACCTAATGAAACATAGTAAACTAATTCCATTGTTTAAATCAGGTAGCACTTCTGACCCCTCTAATTTTAGACCTATTTCTGTGCTACCCACATTTAGTAAAATTTTTGAAAAGTTGATGCTAGACCAAATTCAAATTCATTTTCATAGAAATAAACTTTTACATTGTAAATAGTATGGTTTTACTAGGGGTCGCTCAACAACTGACGCCGGTGTTGAGCTTTTAATCCAAATATTTGATACCTGGGAGGAATCACAGGATGCCCTAGGGGTATTTTGTGATTTATCCAAGGCTTTCGATTGTGTTTTACATGAAACTTTGGTCAGGAAGCTTAACCACTATGGAATTAGGGATGCTTCTTTGAGCCTTCTAATCTCATACTTGAGTAACAGGATTCAGAAGGTCGACATTAACGGTAAAAGATCTCCGGGATCAGTGGTTACAATGGGAGTTCCACAGGGTCCAATACTAGGTCCATTCTTGTTTTTGGTTTATATTAATGACTTACCTTATTTTGTAAAAGACAGTCATGAGATAGTATTGTTTGCTGATGATACTTCACTTTTATTCAAAGTGAAACGCCGACACCCAAATTATGACGATGTGAATAATGCGATCTCAAAGATTGTTCACTGGTTTAGTGTAAATAACTTGCTATTAAACGAGGGAAAAACCAAATGTGTAAGATTTGTATTGCCTAATGTTAAGCAAGTAACAACTAGTGTACAAATTAAAGATAGAATTGTGAATCCTGTGGACACCACTGTGTTTTTAGGCATCACGTTAGATGCCAAGCTTCAGTGGGGCCCACATATAGCTAAATTGTCGAATAGACTTAGCTCTGCGACTTATGCAGTAATGAAGATCCGTCAGTTAACTGACGTTGATACATCTAGATTAGTTTATTTCAGTTACTTTTATAGTGTAATGTCGTACGGCATTTTACTGTGGGGAAATGATGCCGCATTCAAACTATCTTTGTGCTTCAGAAGAGGGCTATTCGAGCAATCTATAACCTTAAGGCTGGCGACTCTCTCAGAGAGAGATTTAAGAATATAAATGTAATGACAGTTGCATCACAATACATTTATGAAAATTTGATTTATGTTCATAAAAATACTGGAATATTTTCAAAAAACAGTGATATTCACAATATAAACACTAGAAGTAAGAACAAATTAGCAGTACCTTATACTAGGCTCCATAAAATAAATAATTCTTTTAAGGGTCTGTGTGTAAGATTTTACAACAAAGTACCAAATGATATTCAGAAATTAGATCTTAATAAATTTAAAATCAAAATCAAAGAAAAGCTTTATAAAAAAGTGTCAGATTACACAGAAGACAAAACAGCTTGGATCTGAAATGCTCCAAGTACTCCAACAGCTATTTCTAATTGTCTTTATTTAATTGATACTACATTGTATTGTAATTTTGTATTGCATCCTTTTTTATTTTTTAAATTCATATTTTGTATTGACCTGGTAACGACATACTCTTTTTTTGTTTGTAAATGTCGTTGCTTTTGTGCGCTGTGGTTTCTTGCGCCAGTTCTTTGCCACAGTTAAAAAATTATGTCCTGAATGGGTGGTAGGCTTAGATTAAAACAAAAAGGGACCCTTTTTGTTTTAATTTAAGGTGGTAGGTTAAAAAAGATTTGGATGATTCAAAGTACTTAGTAATTGAGTTTATTGAATAAATATATTTTGACTTTGACTTTGAAAATTTTTATTATTATCTTCGGCATATCGTTCACCATACGATTCATATCTTAATATTATTATTACTATTGTTTTAGCCATGGTCGTCCCAGTGCTGGGCAAAGGCCACCCTTCCCTTTTTCCTCTCTTCGCGATTAAGGGCTCTTGATGGCCAGTATTTGCAGTAGGAGTCTAGTCTCGTAGTCCTCGTCCCGCCATCTCCTACTAATATTATAAACGCGAAAGTTTCCTAGTATGGATGGATGTTTGTTACTCTTTCACGTAAAAACTACTAAATGGATTTGGATGAAATTCGGTATACAGATAGTTTATAACCTAGATTAACACATATAATACTTTTTATCCCGATATTCCCACGGGAACAAGAACCACGCGGGTGAAACCGCGAGCGGCCGCTAGTTATTATAAACATTGAGTGTGGTAGTCCATTGAATCGTATGGTGAGCGTTATGTCGAAGATAATATATATTATATAGTATCTTTATTGTGTGTGATGGGCTTTACGGTATACAGGCTGTACTTACTATATGCAAGATCTGAATTCATAAGCACTAGCTGCGCCCACAGGCATTTGTTTATCATTGGGACATTATACATTTGTCTTTTCTATAACTCATTTGAGTTATAGAAAAGAGCGATGAAAAACTATATATTTTTTAAAAACATACATATAATCACAACTATTTTCCCCGAAGGGTTAGTCAGAGACTAGACAATGAGGACAGCAAAAGTAGTCCTCTACCATAGCCCACTTTTCACCAAATAGCGACTGCACATGCGCTTAGCGTGACAGGTGGTGAGCCCATCGCCGCTCTATGTTGTTCGATGTATGTGCAGTCTTTAGTCCGTTAGTCACTTTTTATAACACCCAAATGAAGAGAGGGGGTGGTAGTATTCTTTCACCGGTACGCGACACGGTTTTTTAATTGATTAATTAATTTTACCAGATATAATGTCGGACAGGGAATCAAACACCAAATCGATGCCGCTCTCCGCTGATATAGCTTGCTGTATAGGCTCCCCCAGTAGCACCTCGATATCTGAAAATAAGTAATAATAAATAAACTTTCTTACATTTAAATCGAATATGTCCATGAGTATGTGTATCTCGGCCAAATAGTCTCGTTTCAGACGCGACAAGATATAGAGTTACTCGTCGCACTGAAAACGCCTGGAGGAGCTATTGGTCGATGAAACATCTGATGAAAGGCAATTTGCCGCTATGCCTAAAGCGCAAACTCATGGACGTGTGCTTTTCCCCATCCTTACTTACGGTGCTCAAACATGGTCTTTGACGGCTCAGCAGAGGTCTAGGCTCGAGGTGTGCCAGCGGGCAATGGAGCGCAGTATATTGGGTGTCAGCCTAACGGACCGTATAAAAAACTCAATTCTGCGATCAAGGACCAAAATTCAGGACGTCTCTCAAAAATCAACCCAACTCAAATGGAATTGGGCCGGGCACGTTTACCGCATGCCAGAGGAACTTTGGGCCAAAGCCACTACCGTTTGGGTACCTCCCAATGCTAGAAGGCGACGCGGCAGACCGAGGCGAAGATGGCGTGATGAGCTGGACGCATATCAGCCGGATTGAACTAATGTGGCGGTAGACAGGAAAAAGTGGAAAGAAGGAGGGGAGGCTTTTGCCCTGCAGTGTGACGAAATGGGCTGACAATGACAATAAATAATAATATATAATAATATTTACACCAATTATCTAGCCCAAGAGAAGCTTCGTTATGAAACTCGTTAAATTGTTACTGGACAACGGATAAACATACTTAAAATACTTAAATACATACTTATTAAACATAGAAAACACCCAGACCCGAGACAATTTAGAAAAACAATAATTTCTAAATTGACCCGAATGGGGATCGAACCCGGGACCTCAGAGATGGCGACACCATGAAAACCGGTGTACAAACCACTCGACCAAGGAGGTCGTCAAAATATACAGCACATTTATAAATCACCACTAATGAATCATGAATCAAAACGTTTGCAAAATGTATTATTCTGCCTCGCAAGATGCTAAGATTAATAGCGGTATGGAAAATGTTTATCGACAATAATGAAACTGATGAGTTCGTATCTTAGCAAACTGATATTAATGAGTAATGATGGAAAGTTTTGATTATCATCCTTTAACTAACTTTATCTTGAATTATAAATCCTTTATTGCAAAGAAAATAATTAAATTATACACGAGTTTATTACACAAGTGTGAGCTATGTGGTGTCGGGGTCTAACTGTCTAACTTTATCTTGAATTATAAATCCTTTACTGCAAAGAAAATAAGTAAATTATACACGAGTTTATTACACAAGTGTGAGCTGTGTGGTGTCGGGGTACCGTGCGATCGCAAAAACTAGATAGATAGATATTTTGAGAACATTTTTTTTAAATGTTTTCAACAAACTATTTAGATCCCTGTATTTTACTTTAGCATGCAAAGTTTCAATTAAATTAACTTAGTGGTTTTTAAAAATTTTGACTTGGAAATTTATATGGGATACCGAAATGCGTAAACCCTCTTAAATACTACGCAGCTAGCAATGACAGCTATTGCTTTAGACGAAGAAGAAGTGAGAGTAAGTGAAGCAAAGGATGTGTGTAAGGATCAAAGCAAATGGAAACCTGTAGTCTCTGCCTACCCCTCTGGGAAGCGGCCGTGATATATGTATGTAATCTCTATGGCTTTCTTATCTCTAACTGGCAGAACACTAAAATAAGGTAATCAGTCAGCCGGACAGTAAGAGAAGTACAGCCTGTTCATTGTCCCACTGCAGGGCAAAGGCCTCTGTCGTTGAAATCAAGTCATCGCTACAAATTATGGATGTTGGCTTAATCACCACCCACGCTTGCCAAATTATGCTATGCATCAAAAAATTCGAAAACACACGTTGCTCGACCTATAGGAATTGAAACCGGGACTTCCAGATATCGAGCGGAACGCTTAGACCACCGAGGAGTTTAAATTAGGTTGCACATAAATTATATTTTTATGAGTAATCTTTGGTCATTTTCAACCCTTTTCTTGTAATAGAACACACATAATCCCATCAATAAGGTTTCCCAGAAACTTGTGGTTTGTTTTTGGTATTATGCGAAGGATATTGTACCAGTGTCGGGCTTAACATTCGAATAAATTAAATTAAAAAAAGAAAACTAATGTTGATTTTCTGACCTAAATTATAAGAATAAACATGGAGAAGTTTTCTCTAATTTGATAAGAAGTCTATTAGTCTTTCAACTGTGAAAGCATAGCTTGAAATGCCAGCAGTTCCCAATTTTTTTTATTTTTTTCTGGAATAGTGTTAGGCCGCTGTGTAATGAATATTGAAAAACTGCTGATAAATGATGTTATTAAAAAATTAAAAATAGTGATTATTTTGAATGTGAATTTCTTATTTTAAAACTGCAGCCATCGTAGCCTATTGACGCAAGGGCAAGGTTATATAACGAATAAGATTTCGGCTGTTAGAATTCAAGATATGTCTTTTAATTTCACTAGACCCCTTCAAAAGCTTAGTGGCCGACTTCCGAAGCGCACATCCTTTCCGCAGATCTCAGGATCTGCGGAAAGGATGTGCGTTCATTTGCCAGGTCTGACAAAGTTTGTTTCGGATATTGCGATGCCTTTTAGAGGAGGGAGAGAAGAGGTATGGGCGAAATACACGAACAGCCCGCCCTTAGTCTGTCACTGGTTCACTAGCCGAGACCCGCTCGTTACGGATACATCGTAGGTAGAAAATCAAACAGACTTGACATGCGTAAGTAGAGGATTTTCCGTGCCGCCGCTAGTTTGTGTCCTCACTAAAGGCCTTCCAATAATCAGATAATGCTCGCTCCAGGTACTTACTTAATGTAGGAACTTTGTTAGTAGCTGAAAGCATTAAGTGCTCGGTATGTGAAAGTGGAATTTGTATTAGTTTCAGTGGACAATAAGCCACATTTGCCCTTTATGCTTTTAACTAAAACCAAAGCTTACAATTTCCATTGGGGTTTGTTATTGCGATGTTTCCAAAGGGTTCTTCAGTTTACTACAAAATGTGTTGTTGTCAATGTAGGCTTGTCCCCATCAGTGAGGTGTTTCTACCAACCTGCATCAGGCCAGAGTGTTGGGTAATTGCTCCATATCACCATGAGCTGTTCTGTGGGAAGGCTGCCTAGCAGAATAGGGAAGTTTATACTATAAACTTACTTTCCAAATCCTCTTTATACGCGTGCAGCACCAGATCAACGGGCGGTATGAGACTGTGGTAACTTCCGCGCAGCCACCAACAGCCAGGCGGACACATCGGCGCACGCGTAGTGCATGACGTTGCGGCTCTCCAACGCAGCCGAGTGTGTATGTATGTGTCTCGAGATCCTCCGTGATTCGGAAGACACGTAAAGCCATTGGTAACGGTTGTTGTCGTGAAATAGCAGTCGTTATAACTCACCAACTCGCGTAAGACTAGAGTGATGGGTTGTGGTCAAATCTCCTCACGTTCTGTTGTCCATATGCGAAGGCCTGTGCTCATCAGTGACACGTTTCCGCCAACTCGCATCAGGACAGTGTTGGGTAATTGCTTAATCTCCTCACGTGCTCTTGTTCATGTGGGAAGGCTGCTAGCAGTGGGACGTTTTAGGCTTATTATTGACTAAGCTTACTTTTCAAATCCTCCTTATACGCGTGCAGCACCAGATCGACGGGCGGTATGAGGCTGTGGTGTAACTCCCGCGCCGCCGCCACCAGCCAGGCGGACACGTCGGCGCATGCGCAGTGCATGACGTTGCGGCTCTCTACTGCGGCGGAGTGCGCTTGCTCGTTGCACACTGCCATGCCGGTTATAAGGACGCTGTGGACAACATTGAAAAAATAATGTAAAATGTTTGGAAAATGTTGAATAAACTGCACAGCACTTTTGTCTAATTACGGACGTTTAAAATACATTGTGGTAATTGTATGTGCTGCAGATAAGTTTGTTAGAAAAACATTGCCCCAAGATGCAACGAGCGACGAAACTCTTTCTTCTACTCTTTCCTACCCTTCTAAGAAACAGGCGTGATACAACCCTGTATAAAACAATCCGACTAATATTATAAACGCGGAAGTTTGTAAGTATAGATGGATGTTTGTTACTATTTCACGTAAAAACTACTAAATGGATTTGGATGAAATTCGGCATACAGATCGTTTATAATCTGGATTAACACATAGGATACTTTTTAACCAGATATTCCCACGGGTACGGGAATTACGCGGGTGAAACCGCGAGCGGCCGCTAGTGCTTAAATATAGATAATTTCTTCTTTATTGTAAGTAAAACATAAGTTAAAAGCAAACTGTAATTTAAACGGCCTAGTTTTGGAGGATTACTTTAGTACGATTAAATGTTTACTAGAAAAATATCAACCAGTCTCAGGAAGCTCGAGGAGGTTCGAATCCCACTCGAGCTTCCTGAGACTGGTTGATTTTTTTCTAGTAAACATTTTATCCTATATCTATATAGCATTGTGAATGTAAAATTTCAGTAATAAAGATATTTAGTACGATTTTTCCAAATGGACAATAAAAAGTTCTACCACCTGCTAAACTGAGGACTATACAATTTACCTTTGCTAGATATCGAAACCCGGACGTCGGTGTGTGAGAATGGTGGTCTAATCAGTGTTATTAATTATTATAATGAAAGCTTCTTGATGTGTCCGTACAAATAATAAAATTATTATTATGTTACTCTACTTTATAATTCACAGTATTAATAAGACAAAGTATACGCCTCAAAATTAATATTTATATAAAAGTATGTAAGGGTACATAATGAAATCGCAGTAACTTAAAAGATCACGAAAGCTATAAGAATCCAATAAAATTCAATTTATCCTAAGAGTTTCTGCAAAGAGAAATTACGTAACACTAAAATGAAGCCTCTGGCACGATAAATATTGGCCGAGGTTCATTTGCTTTAAAAAAATCATGATAACATCTCATTTTGGCCTTTATTTACGATGTAATCTCAATGTTTACACTTATTTTATAATTATCCTACATTGAGAGGTTTCGCTTTATTTCCGCGAAAATTATACATATAGTAATATTTTGGTACACATTTTACTTAATTACGAGTAGATTAAAAATAAAGGAGCGTCGGAACGAAAACCGATAAATCACATTTATGTATTTTGTGGAAAAATGTAAAACAATGGCCAAGTTCATGTTTTCTAATTTAGAGTAAAACTTTCTAATTTAAAGTATCGGAATATTTCGCGTGGGGGTCGTTGGAGGGTGAACCTTCTGTACGGTAGTAATATTAGTTATTCTGTGCTTGTACCAAGACGAAAAACGAAACAATTTCAAAACCCACAAATTTATGCTTATTAATTTTTGACGTTTTTTATGCTTAAGTTTTTATAAAAAAAGATATTTGAATGATTAAAAATGTCAACCTTATTGGTTAGGTACTAATGTTTTCCAAAACTCATTTCAGCCGTTACTTTATTTTACTTCAAAAACTCTCCAATTTCTATTACTTACCACAATATCAATACGATAATTGGAAATCATATTTAATTTTATTCCATAAAGTAATAAATTAAGTTAACAATTCATTATGATTTATCATTTTTCACCTTTCATCCCAAAAAAACGATAAATTACCTATAAATTTTAGCCGTTTGTGTCGCTAGGGGAGAGACACTTGCCCGCTATTTTTTCTCGTACCAGGATACGTATGTTTACACAATTCTATGACCACGGCTTATATTTCGGTTCGACGCGATTCTGTTTCGGCGTGCAGTGGTACGTGCAGTGGTACTGGGGGTAGCGCTGCGCATTTGTCTGGCACAGACTATAGCTCGTTAGATTAGTTGTTAAGTCTTAACTATAAGTTAGTTAACTGTTTTTTTTATTATTATTAGTATTGACGTCAATAAGTGCCTGTAAAGGTTTACATTGAATAAATAATTTGACTTGACTTGACTTGAAAAGGATACTGCAAAAACGCATCGCTCAACTAATAAGATAACCTTATAAAATTAATTATCACACACTCGTTACTGAGCGCTTATGAGAACTAACAGAGTTGAGTCTCGGCACTTAAATTAAGTTTCATAACTGGGATGACGTGAGACCGACCGAGCTTCTCTCGAGCAATCGGTTAGTTAGTTTTAGTACCTACCCATATACTATTTATGTAACGAGTATGAATTATGTCAATATTAAATTAGTTTTTGTGCTAATTTGGAGACTTATTGAGAAAGTTAAATATGCAAGGTCAAAGTCAAAGCATTGATTTTGGCTAAATGTGTCGCATAGCGGTAAAAGAATACAACCACCCCCCTCACTTCCCTTGGGAGTCGTAAAAGGCTAACGGACTCAAGACTGCACATACATCGAACAGTATAGAGCGGCGATGGGCTCACCACCTGTCACGCTATTGGTGAAAAGTGGGCTATGGCAAAGGACTGCTTTTGCTGTCCTCATTGCCTAGTCTCTGACTAACCCTTCGGCGATACATAGTCTTGAATATATGTGTGTATGTACAAAAAATGAGGAGCTCGATGGCGCAGCGGCTAGCGCGTTCGGCTTGCGATCTTGCTCGCTAAGCCACTTTCGCACTTTCCGCGGGTCGCGGGATGGGTAACCAATTAAAAAAAAACATCTCGGGCTCCTCCGTGCTTCGGAAGGCACGTTAAGCCGTTGGTCCCGGTTGTTGTCGTAAGATGACAGTCGTTAAAACCTACCAACCCGCATTGGGCCAGCGTGGTGGGTTATGGCCCAATATCCCCACGTGCTATTGTCGACGTGGGAGGCCTGTGCCCAGCAGTGAGACGTTTATAGGCTGATGATGATGATGATGATGATGTACAATTTGGCAATTGGAATTTCTCGCGTGTTCGTTTCACAATAACACGTATTGAGACTCCATTTTTATTTTATTCTACTGTACAAACGCAAAAATCCTAAGCGGAATACTTAATATTGGCGAAATCTTTTAAGCTGTTGACTATATCTGCAGTCTTTAGTCCGTTAGCCGCCTTTTACGACACCCAAGGGAAGAGAGGGGGTGGTAGTATGCTTTCACCGCTAGGCGACACGGTTCCTTTTGTTTGTATGAAACTCGTTAGCAATACGTAGCAAAAGTATTATAACATTATCGAGACAAAGTATTCATAATCGTCTTTTAAACGTATAGATAATTTTATTGTACACTATTTTGTTTTAAAAATGTATCTCAAGACAGAACTTTTTAACCAAAAAATAAATTCTACTTTAAACTAACACTAGCAAAAAAAGTATAAGCAACATCCTACGTTACGGTACTAACCAACCGCGGAAGCCATTTCAGTTCGTAGTAAATACAAAATCACATTTAATACTTACCAGCAAAGCAGGACTACGAAGAGTGTTACGACCACCAGAACTCTGTCGTTGCAATCGGCATCTTCGCCTTCAGGAAATAGAGCTCCGGTTTCCGTTTCATCGTCACATCTCGACTTCGAGAACAGAGACAGCACTGCCAGGATGAAGAGATACGATGGTATTATCAAAGCGATGCAAGCAAACGCTATGATGAATGCCAAAAAAGTTGATTCCACTTTTATTGACTGAAAACAATAACATTCTATTTATAATAATTTATGTTTTGTTATGTTTTTGCGTTAATAACTTTTAAATAGACTTAAAGATAGCGAAATATTAAAAAAAAACGAATACCTCAGGTGGAAATCAAACCCACGTTAGCATACCGTGTGAGTGTAATGTAGTGATGTATTTTTATAATATATTTAATTTATTTAAAACTTAGGTGATAAGAGAGACAAAGACAAAATAAGTACAATAAAAGATGTAGTAAAAATGAAAATGTATAACGTATCTTCGATTAAAATATGATAAATCATAATGGAAATTAAGAACGTCTTAGATATTTCATACTTCCTAGTTTGATCTGTTGGAAAACCGGCAATTATTATTATGATTGACACCTAGAATTTGTTGAAAAAAAAACATTCTTCGGTAATAATTCAGTAGTAATAAGAGCATTCACCTTTCAACTGTACTGTCATGTACATCCCCACAAAATAGTCAAAGAAGATTTATCTATTTCGTGGTAATCACTGCTCAATGATTGGTTCTACCTTCTGAGTGCGTATTGTGATCCTTGTTCAACACCGAACATAAGAAAGACTTCGATTCTTTGTTTTTTACCATTCCATCACATACAATTCGAATCGAAGCGAACGGTAATAAATTTGCACTATGCACTCGGACAAAAGACGAATGGTTTTGTTTGAATAATAATTTTCTTTTTAATACATTTTTTGAGAGAATCATTATTACGTTTCTGTGTCTCACTGCAGGACGCAGGGCTTCCTATTCGGACACATGGAATTTTGGACTATATATCCATTGGTATATAGCCCAAAATCCCTAATAAGACATCGTAGGTACTCCAAGTTTTACATGAATAAATATGTGCGTTCCGAAACGGAAATCTATCCTTGGCCGGAATAAAAAGTATGGCTTCTATTGATTGGAACTTAAAGCAAGCGCTGGTAAACGTTCATACACATTACGCTAATTTGATTAAAATTCTATTAAATAAAATTATTTACGAGTAAAGAGGTATCTAACTGACATAAGGGGTTTAAACGGACTCTTTTATCATCAATCCTTTAACATAACAACAGAAAGTATTAACTTGTTTTACTAGTCTTTTATAGTGAACAAGCTTTTGGCCTTTATCACACCAGCCTCGTAGACAAGAGACAATTGCTTCAAGTCCCACCTACCTATAATCCATCCTACATACAACAAAGTTTTTTCTTAACCATTGTTTGATTGGGTATATCATATTGACATATCCAACATACACATAGAACGTTAATCTATTCCGTAGGTACATACAGACATTCATTTGCGTTGCCAATCAAAATATAATGAGATGACTGGCTGGATTAGTACCAATATAACCTTTTTAGCTTTACATAGGCATTCACTTGGAACCCCATCAAAGATTTTTTAAATATTGTTAAAAGTAACTAGAAAAGGTAATCCAAATAATTTCCAACTCACAGTAAAACTTGGATTGTTAGTTTAAATATAATTTCTCTAAAATAGTCTCCTTTCGCCAACAAAGTTAGGTTTTAGAAAATATTTTTTTTAAAGTTGGCTAACAGTTTGCGAAAGGAAAACAAAATCAAAAGCACATAACGACGAGAGCAAACTAATGCAGTTCCTAATAGAATAAGTCGAAACATCCATTTAAAA
This sequence comes from Scoparia ambigualis, assembly GCA_963921215.1. Taxonomy (NCBI): domain Eukaryota; kingdom Metazoa; phylum Arthropoda; class Insecta; order Lepidoptera; family Crambidae; genus Scoparia; species Scoparia ambigualis. Next base: position 20,484,401 of record OY992522.1, on the reverse strand, counting down.
ATGTCATGGTGTTATATGCAGAGTCCACTAACTTTGGATGCGATGTGTTTTAACTGGTAATTTTATTTTGAACTCCATATTTATAGAAATAAGGATGAAATAGTGTTGGCGGATCGTGAGTATTATCGTATTACAAGGAAGCGATTGTTTTAAAATGTCAATGTCGTCTACACTGTGGACAGTTTGTAGAATAGCACGGGAGTAGACATCACATTTTTAATTAACAATTTTAAATAAAAATATATTATAACAATTTATAATAAATTGTTATAACGTAAGAATGAAAGCTCCTTGTTTACCTGTTCATGTAGTAATCTATTTTAGAAGCTACCCACGTCCCACTCAGAAGTGGGTGAGTTTCTGAGTTCAGAGACTCAGCCCTCTCATTTATACAACAGTAGACTCAACAATCGGGCCATTACCCACCACAACGCCCTAATGAGGTTTGGTTGCTTTCAACCATTGCGACGCTCAACGTACCTGCTACGGCACGAAAGAGCTTTGGTCACCCATCCAATAACCAAGAATAGCGAAAGTTACTGGACCTAAAAGATTACTGATTATTTTAACTATTAATACTGACGAAACGTCTTTGTATAATCTCGTCTAAAAGTATTGAAAAATGAAAAATAAATTTAAATAAAATAACATCCATCTCCGGTTTTATAAAAAAAAAGTGATTAAATATTAAAAGGGACATAACTGCAAATAGGATCAGAATAAATGATCATGTTCATGTATCTACCTTTCTTTATATTGCCAAGGTCTACACATTTTGCTCAGTTCTTCATGCAATTTGGTTCCATGTAAACGGTTATTCAAACAAAAATGTGTAAGAGTGTGATTTTGTTTGTTATAGCTCTGTCTTTGCGATTTGGACTTACAAAAATAGCACGTGAGTGTATTAATTTTATTTTATTTTGTGAAAAAAGTTAATTTCGTCCCTACTCGTTAAAAAAATTTTTGTTAACGGAATGTTAAATCTCTGTAGTTGTTAAGTAGGTATTCCTTGTTTTCAGTTGCATGCGCTAAATATCGGATACTAAAACAAAGTTGCATGTTGCATAAAACAACAAAAAACATGGTAATAATGGTATTTCCACTGTTTCTCATATACTTGGTTAAATGCTACATTTAAAAAAAAAACAACAGAAAACGAATAGAATGAGCGAAATTATAAATCTACTGGTTCAAAATTAAAATAAAGAAGTATTTTGTGAGTACTTTCGTCTACTGTCTGTAGAGACGTAACAACAATTACTGTATTATGGTTTGTATTTATAAACATTATGACAATAAAGTTTCCAATCCATTACTCTTTATAGTTAAACTACGTAAAAAGACATACTCTTAGGCCCATACAAATCTAAAGCGTGCAGAATATTCAAAAAACGTCAGCCGTATCTCAGCCTATTTAACAAAGTTTTATCCACAGCTGCTTACATAACACCATGTCCCGGTCTAAAATCAGACTGCATAAAGAAGATAGCCCAGGAAGCTATACCAGAATTTGTGAAAGGCATTCCGTCTCTTGGCTTGGATGTGCTGGATCCCATGATTCAGAGCAAAGTGGATCTACAGCTACCAGGAGGATTGAATATTCATTTTAGTAATGGAACAGTTACTGGATTGAAAGGTTGCATCGTCGATTCTGCTACGTAAGTAAATTGTGTTGTTGATAGTTGATTTTCCTTTTTTTTTTTGATTGGCAACGGGTAAGCGCTTGGCCTTCATCTCACCTGATGGTAAGTGACGATAAGGCCGAAAGGTGGAAGCGCGCTTCACCCGGAATCCTCAACTACTGAGCAACTGGCTATCTTATCTCAAACTGCCGGAACACAATAATGCTATAAACATCGTTGTTATGGCGACAGACTTAGATAAGATGGTGGTAGCTAGCCAGGCGGACTTAACAGCCACCAACCAAAGGGAAGGGAGGGGGTTGGTTTTAACAAATATTTCTTATGACAACGGCTTTACGTGTCTTCCGAAGCACAGAGCTTGAGATATTTTAAATTTGGTCACCCATCCAGTGAACCTTCATTGCGAAAGTTGTTTATGTGACAAGATCGCAAACCTAATGCCTTAGGCGCCATTGAGCCCCTGATTAGAGCTTAAATCTTGCTAATTGAACTTGCCAATTTAATCAAAAAGGTGCTACAGGAAATAAAAACAAACAGATAACTGAATTGGGATATTTTCATCGAAAACCATTAAATGATTCCATTTTACGTTTAAAGGTACAAAGACTACAAGGCGGAAATCAATATGCATTGCGATATTGCAATAAAAGGGTTTTACAAAGCGAATGGTCAGATTATTCTCTTTTCTATAAACGGTGATGGTCTGGCTCTTATAAATACACGTGAGTAAACTTTGAATCCTTTGTAACGTTGACTACTGATTGTTTCCTGTGAAAACGCATAAAATGGTGCAGTTTCAATAATTTATGAAATTTTAAAAACGAATATTTTGTACAATAAAGTGTTGAATAAAGATACTTTTACACTTTTGATGAATTATCTATATACGAGTACATCATGCATATTATCATAGAAAAAATATATAATATCACGCCCGTTTCCCGGAAAGTAGGCATAGATCGCAGTTTTCCGTTTACTTCGATCTTAATAAAACACTTCATTTATTTCCTAACGGGCCTACTTATAAAGTGTTATTAGTCTTTTCAAAATTTGCTCTCCTCACTAAGCGTTACTTAATATTATTTATAAATTTTATATTGAATCATGTGTGCGTTAATATAAAACGTTAGCAATAATTCTAAAATAACAAATCCCAATCTTATTTGAAGGTTTAGAAACCTTTTTTTTTGTAGATTTTTTTTGTCTATGTTTCTCATTCATTTTTTAATTTCTAGCAAACACTATTTTAAAGGGAATATTACACTTCGAGGACCGGACGAGAAATGGAATAGTTTATCATGAGGTCAAGAAGTTTATATTTGAATACAAGCATGGCGGCCAAGTTTCCTTTGATATCGATAATTTGATAAAAGGAAACTCACATCTGAGTAAGCATTTTCACACACACAACTCCTTTGCTCATAACATTCTATGTACATGCTCATCGGTTTAGGGTACTCTTGTACTGTTACATTTTTACAGAACAAAACTACGTGATTGTAATACTTAACTTTTATTTATACTATGTTTAATTTTGCAGGTGAAGCGGTATTAACCTTCCTTAATGAGAACTGGAAGACAGTATCAGAGGAATTCGGTAAACCAATAGTGGATGCAGTTGTTAAAGTCGTTATTAAAAATGTAAAGAAATTCTTTAAGAGTGTCCCGAAAGATGAACTTATTATTGCATAGTAATTTTATGATTGATAATAATTATTATAATTTGAAATATCATAGATTCCATTTATTTTTGTTATTGTAATAGGCAATGTTTCATTTTTAAACTTGTAATTTTATTTTAGCTTGTATAATTAAGTCAAAAGCAATGCAACGTTAATAAAATTGTGTAACTTTGTTTAGGGGTCAAGGTTGTGTTTATTATTTGATTATTAAAAAAATGTATTTTGTTGACTATTACGTGCCGTATGTTATTTTTATGGAAGTGTATATATATATGTAACATAGTAAATATTATTTAACAGTGCGTTTACTCTGGTTAATATGCTTCCGCATAAGAATATAATGCATATTTTTTATATATGGTAAATTTTTGGCAACGAACGTAGCTCTGGCCATGCATGAGAATATAACAGAATACCATACTGTACATAAAACACAGATTCTTTTAATAATAGCAGTTTTACTCGACTATAAATAGCGAAATGAGCAATTATCCTAAGGGAACTCAATTTAAAACAATGTGTCTCTATATCATGTCAGCTTTTTGATTATTTTTTTAAAATATTGATTTGATTTAGTTTATTACTTACTACTTCATAAAAATTACCATAAAATGAATTACTCGTAATTTTTAAATATTTTGGTGTACATTGCATTGTTAATTGTAATAAATATTTACCAAGCTTTTATAAAAAATAAAGTGTTCGAGCTACAAGCTACACATTTTTTATGATTAAAATCTACCGTTACCTGTAAAAAGGAATATGGGAAAGTAAATTTCCCCCACACAATATCCTTGATCAGACCTAAAAATTAATACATAAATGTAAATCTTATTGAAAATAACTTGTTTTGTTACCAAAGCTATCAGAATTTCCAAAGGACTTAATTTCTAACACATGACAAGCGAAATTAAAACGTTACTAGATCGCTATTGCATTGCAAATTCGAAAGCCGATTCACTGAATTCATAACGACTCACCGAGTACTACACAGTCGTCGTAACGTATCTCATTATGTTCACACACAAAAATTCTAGCGCATCAGTCGGTAATTTGCTTAATTAACGAACTGTACTTACCGACAGGAAACTCAAAAGGGTATATGACAGTGAAAAAATCTGACATAAAGGCGAATGGGTGAAAGCCTTCTTCAAGCCGGAGCGCCGGAATCAAATAGGTTTCTTTCTGAGGAAGGCCGCTAAATCTTATTTTATCCCTGTCCTTCGCGTCGAACCAATCCTCTGTGTAACTCGCTTTTATACTAATTTCTGTTACTAACGACTTCTGGGTAATATTAAAGTTATCTGATTGCTCTTTAAATATTTCTCTTGTTATTGGTATTATTTTCACTAGTGTCGTTGGAGTATCTGCAGTAGAAGATTCACTTATTTTTCTTATAAGGATTGACTCAGGCCGTTGGTGACGCTCTTTCGTCTTACTATTTATAAGGCTGTTGTACTTTTCTAACCAAGCCTTCATAGCATCAGTATAATTTGACGAATTGGTATCCCTTTTGTTCCAAACTGTACTTATTTCCTTATCTCCTTTACCTACATACGAATCACTGCTTGCTACTTTCATGTCGTCAGGCACTTTGACCATATTCGCAGGGTTATCTCGAAAAGTCGTTTCAACACAAGAATCCCAGACTAACGGTAGTGGTTTTCTAATAACTTCGTCAACATCTGAGCGTTCTGTTGGTTTTGCAATTTTATTTTCTCGATCGTCCTCATCAAACGAAGGTAATCCGCCGTTTCCTTCAACATCGTCGTTACGATTTTTATGTTCATTTCTATCTGAGTTGATTGAAGAAATGGTCTGAGAATTTTGCTGCCGCTCTAAATTCCTCAACGAAGCTTCACCGATGTTGTTTAGATTGTTTCCGGCTGAAGCCGCAGGCGTGACTTCCGATGTCGTCTGGATTTGTTGGATTTGCAAGGCAAAAACCACTTCTGTTGCGTTCCCTGGTAACGTTGTTACGGCATTTGAGTTGGTCGGAAACGTTGCATGAGCGAGGTGATTTGAGAAAAATATGAAAGTCAAAGCGAATGCGTCCATTTTCAAAGCATACTTTATGTATGTATGATTGAATTTTCGTCAGTTACGTGTGGTTATCGTTAGTAATACTGGCGCACTGAGTGACGCGGCGAACGGTAGGACCGCCGTCAGAGGATTTGTGGCACTTAGCGGTCTGCCCGGCTACGTTGCACAATCGTATCACGGCTCCAGTGTACCTTTACTGGATTATAGATGGAAGTAAGTCTCTTTGTATGTGTGCTGTCCATTTTACTTATCGAGAAATTCGATATGAAGTTAAGCTAAGTTATTGTTTTATGTATGACGTTATTGACTACAAGTCATAATAGTTATACAAAAATCACAAAATATCGGTCTTGAAAACAATAGTCTAACTTAGTATGGATAAAAAGGGAGTGACTGTTTGCGTTCATTAAAGAGCAGTTGTTGTATATTTTAGTAAGTATAATTAAATTATGAATATAAAGTTAACAACATAACCTTAACAGGTGTCTCTGGATGACTGGATTAGAGGGATCCGTACAGATAATCCTGGGTAGACTAATCGGCGAGCATTTATCAAATGCTCATATAATATCGAAAGTGTCATGTGTTCGAACATTATGAACGACTAGCAGTTTATTATGATTATGGATTTAGATGGCTTCTGAAACCTGGGTAGTAAATTTTGCAATATAAGCACTCTTTTTGACGGTAACCAGTTTCAAAAAATCATATTTTACTGTAACATCTCGGTTTTGATCAATAAATATTCATGTTATTTTGAGTGTCGTAGCAATTGGAAATCTGCATACCCCTCCCGGAAACGGGGTACTTTATAGATTGTTTAATGCAAAAACAGAATTGGTCTACGTTATCAATCATTATTTAGTTAAATAAATTTGGCTAAAAAGGAGTGGATTTGAATACAAATAGATTTAAATTTTTATATCATTGAAATTTTGCATTCACAATGATGATGTAGGATAAAATGTTTACTAGAAAAATTACGTAATACCGCTGGCTTAAACATGACTGCATATATTATATTAATACATAAATAATAAAAGACGCTAGCTTGCAGCGTATCACAAACTACTAGAAAAAAAAATTAACGAGGCTTCTGGGGTCTCGGTAGCTTAGCGGTTAGAGCAGTGGACCAGCAATCCAATCAAGACTAGTTGTTAGGGTTCCGCCGCCAAATGGCAAAAAACGGAACCCTTATGGATTCGTCATGTCTGTCTGTCTGTCTGTCCGTCCGTATGTCACAGCCACTTTTTTCCGAAACTATAAGAACTATACTATTAAAACTTAGTAAGTAGATGTATTCTGTGAACCGCATTATGATTTTCACACAAAAATAGAAAAAAAAACAATAATTTCGGGGGTTCCCCATACATAGAACTGAAACTCATTTTTTTTTCTCAAACCCTGACGTGTGGGGGGGGGGGGTATCTATGGATAGGTCTTTAAAAATTATATTGCGGTTTCGCGAATAGTTTGCGCGAGAGACACTTCCAAAGTGGTGAAATGTGTTCCACCCTGTAACTTCTAAAATAAGGGAATGATAAAACTTAAAATAATATATAATGTATATTACCATGCAAACTTCCACCAAAAATTGGTTCGAACGAGATCTAGTAAGTAGTTTTTTTAATACGTCATAAATTAATTAATTTAAAAAATTACACTATTCTTAAAACATCGATCAAAGTTACACAACGAACTACAAGAACTTTTATATGATGTTACTTGCTGCTACGGAACCCGTCATGGGCAAGTCGACTCGCACTTGGCCGGTTTTTTTTTCTAGTAAACATTTTATCAAATCAAATATAACTTTAGTGGAAAATGTTCGTGAATAAAAATATAAACATTTTATTTTGTGTCTAAGTGAAAATTATAGTATTTATATACATCCATTATTAATAAGTTAACTAAATCATGATTGATAACGCAAGCCGATTCTATTTTTGCATTGTACAACTTTATTTTATTTCACTTTACGCATCCTAAGTCAAAACTCCAAAGCCGTTACCGATCGGAATTTTTACAAGTCTGTGCCTTGACTGGACTGAATAATTCATTCCTCCCTTGTTGGCCCGACAGATCGCATCCAGTATGCATTCCTGAATTATGGAAGACTTAACGTGTTCATTGATTTGAATGAATCAGTTGTCAGTTGTTTGCCTCAACTAGCAAAACAGAAAATGTTATTAGACGACAGCGGGTTCGTGATCAAAAACCCGGGCTATGTATCGAAAAATCAGTAACAAATCTTGCCCGAGAACTGAGCCCAGGACCTCGGATACCAGTTTGCCAATCGACCATCGTAGCTTATTTTAATGTATAAATATACAAATCTCTTCGTTATCTAACAAAACCATGATATATAATCAGATGGATCAGTTGATATAATTTATTTTCTAAACAGCATACAGAACACTCTACTCGTCACTAACAATACTTTTGAAACTGCTACCAGCTAGCTATATAATTCGGCTTTGACAGTAAGTAACAAACAATTCACTTCACCAATGTCTTTGTTTTGTTTTGGAAAAGCGTTCGCAAAAAGCACATCAACTCGGCGTATGCATACAATATTTTATATTAGATCCCACAATAGTAGCTGCATGCATAAACCGTGTGTACGACACGTGACAGCAATTTGAATACCGTAAACATCGTGGCAGGTCTCAACCATTCCTAAGAATTCCTCATCATCTACACCAAAAAAACGCCCTAACCATCCAACGTGTGTTCAAAGCAATATATTCTCTAGTCGCAAAGATGTGAAAGGGTTAAAGAGAGTTTTCTGCGTGGCGTCGAAACGAGGGCGCGCCAGGTTATATGTGTGTTGAGTCAACATAGTGCTTTTCTTTCGGACGAGGTTTCCCCGAGATTTTTTAAAGGTAAATTGACTAGTCGCAGGTGGTTGAAGGAAACGGGTCAGCGGGTCTCAGCCGTGTCATGTTCATGTGTCACCAGGGATGGAGTAAGATTGCAAATTTTTATGATTACAGTTTTTTTGTGATGTAGTTAAACGAAAGTGTCTTTTTTATTTATCTATGCGGTTATGTACATGTTAATGGAAAGTATGCAAGAATTTGAGATTACATATAATTAAGGTTTATCAGAAAAGGACTTAGCGATAATCTGTGCCAGCTGGCTGCACCAAAGAAAATAAGTGTCTTGTTGTAAAATAAAACTGTTCAAATTAACCTTATTTATTAATTATAAACTTAAGATACTTTTTGACGTGACAACGTCTTAAATTAGGTTGCGGCTGGGAGTCACTTATGAAAAAGTGTAACGCTCGGTAACGTTACGATGAGTCACCGAACGAGAGAGAGGCCCGCCGAATGCCTTGCGTCTCTCTCCCACTCAACTATGATCGGTCTGCCGCGCGCGCAGCACTAGAGAATTTTTTAAATATAATTCTTTGTATAAATAAATGTTTTAAATTGTTACTATTATTTCATCCTTCTTCCTACTATACGAATGAATATTCACATTAAAATTATTTTACCACTCAAAGTCGTTGTCACGTAAAACTTTCGCCCGTATACCGACTTTACAGGCAACCAATTTTTGTATAAGAAAACTACTTTGTAGAGTTACGATTATTTTAAGCATTCAGTATATAAATTACCGTATCAACCGTGTCGCGTAGCGGTGAATGCTACCACTCCCTCTCTTCCAATGGGTGTCGTAAAAGGCGACTAAGGGACTAGACTGCATATACATCCGACAGCATAGAGCGGCGATGACATCACCTATCACGTTGAGCACATGTGCAGTCACTATTTGGTGAAAAGTGGACCATGGTGAGGACTACTTTTGCTGTCTTCATTGACTAGTTTCTGAATAACCCTTAGGGGATAATAGTCGTGATTATATGTATGTATATAAATTGAATGTAATCTTCAGAAAAAAAATATAAACATTTTCGTAAGCAGGATCTGAACTCGCTCTTTCTGGCCCACGATTATTTTGAAGCGCACACATTCCAATATAATTTGAGTTGGTAATATTATTGTATTTGTTCATAAACGTCAAACGTCTACTACAAAAGAAAATAAAACAAGACGTGAATATTTTAAGTAAATTAGGTAGCCTTCTGCGTTGATTGACATGGTAGACATGATGGACCTGCCTCCTGTTTTTAATTGACCGGAAGTGAGTGAGTGCTTGTTGGCGGGTACTTCCTGTAGCGGAATAACTGGAAAAAATAAAATTAGCAGAATTTGTACTGAATGCAAAAACAATCTACAGCAGTGGTGGATGTCCACCGTAATAATGTTGTTTAGTTCTCTCGAGAACGAACTGGAACAAAAAACTCTACATTAACGTTTAATAGACTAAATACATACAATTGTAGTTTAATATAATATTTGGTGGACTTAATGCACATCCCCTTTTATTTTTTACTTGGGAAAACTCATCAATGACTGATGAATTTCCTTGGTAACTGTATATACCACTATCTGTACCTATTAATTAAAGTAAAGTTAACTGAACCTCGTCGACTGTTTTACAGGCTAGCACTTCGGTGAGAACTCAATCTATTCAAGTATTTTTCTAAGTTCATCCCTGCCCTTTGCTATTTCTATTAATTATCGCGTCAACTGGAGCGCGGGTCCCATCCCCTGAGGCCCATCTTAAAGCCAAAGTTTAAGACTTTTTTTAATTGAACAGAAATTAGGTCATCTAATAATTAAGTCTATAATGTGTTTGGCAAGACAATTTAAAGATTAAAAACCGGTAACATTGAAACGAAACACTTTACACCTTTTTATGTTTAACTAAATCGTTTACTGAATAACTCATGCAAGTGTAAAAAAATATTTTACTTTGACTTTCAGTTAAATCAGTAACACTTACTTACTAAAACTAAATATTTTTTACTTGTTGTAAAAACTTAGTTACTAATTACTATGATAGTAAAATTTTCTTTATCAACGGCTTAGTAGGTACTAATTTTTATGTTCCAGTGAACATAAAAATTGTGAATCTGAGTAGTTATAGTAAGGGTAATCTCTATTTCATAGCATACGGACCATTTTCCAGACCGACTTTGGCTCTCCGAATCTCGACCTAACACTTCGCATTCAAAATGTCCAGACAGAGATTTACGAGCAATATCCCGTAATATCCGTTTTCGAGGACGAATTAGTTTCAATATTGGTCATAATATTCGATTTGCGCGTAGTTGCTAACGGAGTATCGTAAGTCACTGATAATTTTAGTACTTTGTCTTTGCAATAAAAAATAAACAAAATGTTATATAAATATAAGTCACTGATAATTTTAGTACTTAGTCTTTGCAATAAAAAATAAACAAAATGATTTGAAAAAATATAAAATTCTAGTTAAGATTTACTGACATACTTTCATAGTCTTTAGCGAACTTTTTGGTTTATCGTACTTATATAAACGATTGACAGAGTAAAAAAAATGTAAGTACTTGTGTTATTAATTATATATAGATACCTACTATGTAATGTGAAATCTTTAAAAATCTTTTACGAAAGTTTCGGGACCGGCTGTTGGACAAAGACGAGCCATACAGAGTTTTATTTTTTCTTTAGTTTATAAGGTTAAATAAGTTTTGATTTCATGAAACACGCCGCGCCGTTTACTTGCCGTGTACATTTTAAGGATTACTATCTAGACTACGTTTTTAATAATTGTATCTAATAATTTATGTAACGATTGATCTGCCAATAAATTAACCTATCGTTTGGGAAAAAACCTTAAACCCGTTACTGACAATTGAATTTCTTTTGTTTCTATTTTACATCAGCTGGCAGTAATGGCTCAGATTGCTTATACTTTATATTAGGAGTTAGTACCGATTAATATGAATACTAAGCCTCTTAAAGCCAGTTCATCTGCTTTCTCAATGCCTCTTTGTACGTTCAATAAAAACAAAAACCTCATGTTTTTGTAAATCTGGGTTCTCTCTGGATTCGCTCTGTGTTAATTCAATTGTACTCCACTTGAATAACCATGACAACCAATAGTCTGAAGTATTAAATTTCAATGTATGTTTATGTAATTATACATATTTAATTACACATTAATTATTATTTTATTTCCTATTCGATGTACGTCTTTGAAGTTCAGGACTGTTATTATTTATGGAAAAATAAAACTATATAAAATAACTATAATAAACAATTATGTCCTAATATTTTATATTATTTTTGTATAACAGAATATACGAAGATAGCTAAAATGAATTTTGTACAGTTTCTTTTATTGGCACAAAAAGTTTGTTTTTCCTCAAACCCGTATTCGTCAGAATTCTTTATTTGTTTTATCTTTTAGTTTGATTGTTGTTTCGCGGGACGTCCTTTGAGTTTTTATGTTGCTTTGTATGCCCCTGGCATCATTGCGTCATTTGACAAAACATTCTTGCCCAAAGACTTTGTTTGTGCAAAGGATGTTTTGATAATTTAAGAACAGTAAAATGGTGGATTACTTTTGAATCAAGTGTAGCATTAATCATAGCTATTGTTCTTTGACGTTGCCTTCTATGTGTAAACCTTTAAGGAAGTAACCTCACAATCATACAAGTTATCTAGAACCAACTAGAACGCAAGATACACCTATTTTAGCACCGATTAAACACCGTACTTAATCAGTATTCATAAACAGAATGGGTGGAAGGCTAAAAATGATTTAAATCGATTCAAAAGCGCTTATGAATTGAGTCTACTTGAATAAAAATATTTTGGTGGTGTTGGTTTTATACCACGCATATGTCGCCGATATATGATAAAAACAGAGATTTGGTCAATTCCCTAAGTGATTTGATCAAATCACGGAGGATGTTAAAATAACAACACGATTTTATCATTTCCCTAAACAAATCTAGGGATTTAAACATATACCAGAACTGGTTTCGCGAAATGACAAAAAAGCTTTTCTATGGTATTTTAAACGTCGTTTATTTTTAATGCATAATTATAATAATTAGTAAGTGTAGTATTGTAACATTGATCTCAAAAATCACTACTAGAACATAAATTGCTCTACTCTGTAGGTCAAGTGATAGGTTAGAAATGTAAGACAATCGCGAAGCGCAGTGCAGCGATTGTCTTAAAGTTCGAGGTTATTTTTTTTTATTAGACAACAAAAATACTAGCTGCCCTACTCCTGTTATGTAGGTCATATGTTTTTTTGTCATTTTACGGAACCAGTGCTGGTATTTGTTCAAATCCCTAGATTTGTGTAGGGAAATGATAAAATCGTGTTGTTATTTTAACATCCTCCGTGATTTGATCAAATCACTTAGGGAATTGACCAAATCTCTGTTTTTATCATTTCACTGCGACACATACACTTCACGATATCCCTTTAGGGTTAGTCAGGGACTGAGGACAGCAAAAGCAGTCCTCTACCATAGTCCACGTTTCACCGAACAACAACTGCACATGTGCTCAGCGTGACAGCTGGTGAGTCTATGCTATACTGGATGTATATGCAGTCTTTAGTCTGTTAGTCGCCTTTTATCACACCCAAGAGAAGAAATGGGTTGGTAGTTTTATTTTAATGAGTCACCACACAGCTACTGCTCCTGATTTTCTACCATTCTAAAATATTAGTAATAGTACCTAGTACTTTTAAATTAATCTCTATTCATACATTAAATCACGACTATATTATCCCCAAAGTGTTAGTCAGAGACTAGGCAGTTAGGACCGCAAAAGTAGTCCCCTGACATAGTCCATTTTTCACCAAATAGAGACTGCACATGTGCTCAGCGTGACAGGTGTTGAGCCCATCGCCGCTCTATCTTGTTAGATTGATGTGCAGTCTTTAGTCCATTAGTCGCCTTTTACGACAACCAAGGGAAGAGAAGGAGTTGTAGTATTCTTTCACCGCTGCGCGACACGGTTAATTTAACCTCTATTCTAAATGCAACGTAATCATTGAGCTCCTAACAAATTCATGACAATGTTAAAAGAGTTGTCAACATTGCTTTTATATAAGATTTAGGCGTCACCAATGAACTCTTACTGCTTACACTGGTAATTATTCTGGTATTTCTTGGTACGGATCACAATCGTCAACTATGGTCTAAGGCTGACAACCTACTGAAACAACGCTTGAATCGTTCTGAATACATCAGATACCAGTTTTCAGTTTAAGCTTCAGCCTTTGGGACAAACTCCCATCTGAAGTTCGCGTCACTCAAAGGCACCTGCTTCTTTTAAAGCCAAACTGCATTCGCATCTCTTGGCTTGGTCCTAGTTTGCAACAACTATTATTATATTTTAGTATATTGGGTACTAGTATTATATATAATTATGTAGGTGTTATAGGTACATTTTTTTATAATATGGGTATATTGTAAGGCATTGAAAGGATTTTATTTTGTAATAAGTACTTGAATTGTATTTTTAATTGTCTATTTGCTTGTTTCTGGTGCACTGCTTGTCGCTATTTTTCAGTTGTCCTATACCTCAAAGGTTGTCTGGAAGAGATTGCTTTAAGCGACAACACCGCCTTTGCGCACATTAGTTTAAAAATGCTTATTTTATTAGCGAAAAAGCGTTTTATCTATCTATCTATCTCTGTAAGAGTATATACTACTTACTACTTTCTAAATAGCTATGCTACTACTTTCTTAAGGTACTTAATTACCTTATTAAGTCAAGTAAAACAATTGAAAACTAAAAATTAACATCCTAAATAGAAAATAAAAACAGGAAATCAACGGACGCTGCAACATTTGTAGTGGATGATGTGGCATGCTCAAAATGGATATTCGATGAACATGCAAAGACTAGGCCAAGACAACGCCTGTTTCCAGCAGTGGGACATTTATAGGTTGATGATGATGATGATGACCTTAAATATATTGTTTTTGAGTCGTACAATTTAAATATGTACGGTACAAATATAACATAACGATAGCCGTCTATTTTTCTACGGGGCATAGTAAATTCGTGCGGTGGTGGAATGAACTTGTAACTGGATTGTGAAATTTTGTTCGAGCGCGTCCGACCGCTTGCCAATTCCATTATTTCACTCCCCTTCAGTAGACTAGAGGCTATACATTCACAATCATTCGTAATATTTATCTGTGTCAAAAACGGTTTTAGGTTGGAAAACCGTTAAAACACCCCAGTTCAAAATCGAACAGTAGGTACAAAGTAATAAAAAGTGTAGAACACGCTGTGTGTTACTTTAGTTGAATTTTTGTGAGGTAATCAAAAACCAAAAAGATATTTTAAAGTCTGAGTAGTAAATAAATGTAGTTTTTTTTTTTTTATATATAAGAGGGAGGCAAACGAGCAGGCGGGTCACCTGATGGAGAGTAATCACCGCCGCCCATGGACACCCGCAAAACCAGAGGAATCGCAGACGCGTTGCCGGCCTTTAAGGGAGGAATAGGTTTAAGGAAGGAATAGGAATTGGGAGGAGGGGGGGGGGGGGGGGGGAATTGGCCTCCGGAACCCTCACTGGTCGGACGAAACACAACAGCACCAAGTGCCATTATTTCACGCCGAATATTAGTGAGAGGGTGGTATTACGCCGGGCGAGCCGGCCCAAAGTGTGCTGCAACGTGGCTGCAACGCAGCGTGGCTCTACCACTCAGTTACCTACATTTATTTACAACTCTTAGGACTGGGGACTAGGGTTTAACTTAAAAAGAGAGACTAGAAAATGTGGATTGCACGGGTTGGACCACGATTCAGTTGGTAGTGCATTCGACCAGAGGGCCCATGTTCGAATACCGGTAATGGAAATTCTTTGCATTATTATTCCAGTTAGCAAATGTGAACACCATTGGTTTAATAGTTCTGTTCGTTCTAAGTCCGTCTGATCAAACGGACTTAGAAGTAGCTGATCAGCTACCAATACGAGTATATTTTGCAAGTCTAACAAGATGTCATAGGATGCCGGGTAAAAATTCGGTTTCACCGTATTTATTGTTTCTTACAATATCGAATGAGATTAAAGCAAAAGCGCTTTTTCTTAATAATTTTAATAGTTACCACATTCAGAACCGCTGCAAATAAGTATAAAATTTTTAAGTTATCATCTTCTTCAACATCATGGTTTTTAGAACAAAAGTGCCTACCGAAGAAAGCTCGAAACGAAGTCTGCAAAATATGTTCCAATTCGCAGCGATACTTAGCTACTTATATCGATGTTGTTGAATGAATGGAGCGTATCTCCCGGACTATCACTTCCATTTACCTCTACAACCTTCTAGAAGGCTCGTTCAATTCAGGCGCACAGACAATTTATTGAAACAAATCCGTATCAAAAGGAACTTCGGATTAAGTGCCTCCTTTCGGAGGTCTATCAAGGTGGATGTTTATAGTTATGTCGAGACAGCCGAGTTATTTTGTGGTTCAGTGGTGGTTATAAAGCCTGTTCTGTATGTACAGCGAGAGGTAGAAGTTTTGATAGAAATATGTAAGACGATTTTGATATCCTAAGGTTGCCTCCATTTGTTTCTAAATATTCCTGCCTGACTGAAAATATGCATGCAAAAATATGCCTATGGCTTAAAAAAATCTTATAAAGTTTACCCTGGGGGGTGAACTAGTGACCTAAATGTACTTTGTATAATATAGTACAGTGTTGTATACTGCAATTATTTCAAAGAAAATCTCATCAAATAATTTAGATGGCTCATTATAACTTTTTACCACTGATCACTGCATGAAAATATTGATCATTAACTCTACAAATTAAGTATTTTTTTATTATTTCATCTACAATGTAGTCATTGATTGTATGCAATAATTATTGTATGATACCATACAATTATGGTTACACACAGCCAAGGGTAATAGCAGTTGATTCAATGTTACAGAGCAGTACTTTAGAAGGCATAAGTACTTCATATTCATTATTTACTTATCAAGCTAGTTTTATAATTCACATCAACCTTGCCTATGTAAGTTAATTAAATTCTAAATATGGTATCATTTATCATCTAATATTATTCGTTGGATACAAAATATTGGTATTGTTATTTTCATTAAATTCATCCATTACACAGTCAAATGTCGTAAAGCCTGACACAAAATTTATCTAATTGTTAGTACTTCTTCTTACAGACGAGAGGTTAATATAATAATATGTTTTGTCGTATTTCTAGTTCTAGTAAATAAAATCTTTGTGACATCATTGAGCGGCTTAAGAATATGACGCCGATTATTGTCACCTCAACAACAACTAACTAGCCTTTCGGTAATACATATATTAAAATTATAAGGAACAGGTTAACCATGTCGCGTGTGATGAAAAGTACTACCACCCCCTCTCTTTCCTTGGGTGTCGTAAAAGGAGACTAACGGACTAAAGGCTGCACATTTATCCAACAGCATAGAGCGGCTATGGGCATTTGGTGAAAAGGGGACAATGGCAGAGGACTGCTTTTGCGGTCCTCATTGCCTAGTCTCTGACTAACACTTCGGAGAAAATATTATAGTCGTCATTTTATGTATGTATGTATAAGGAATAGTACACGTTGTTTTGCCCCCCATCCCAATGTGGTCTATGTTTTGCCTTCAATAAGCGAGATGCACTTGTCAAGAAATAACTTTGAAATAATCTTTCATCTCTCTTCAGTTCCTAGTCATTGTTATCGTTCCATATTGTATTGATTAGTTCACGTATGACTTTCATTAGTTGCGACTAGTTTTGAAGTCGTGAGAGCGGGAATATTGTGCTGTCAGTTAACCAAAAGCGATGCTCAATTCTTTAAATATTGCTGCCTTTTATCATACTTCGATGACAACTTCTTGTTTGCATCATTAAAACTAGTTTTATTAAAACGACAATTGACGCAGCATCTTTAAATGTCTTTAAAATATTTTTTCGCATATCACAAAAGCTTTTTTATTAAATATTAAATAGATAGATAGATATATAATACTTTTATTGTAACATAAACATAGGTACTAATTGTTTCTATAATAGGTCACACTAGACTTGCCTAGAACGTTAGGGAAACATTGTCATTTCAGCATCTATGTCCAGTTCTATTGCAGCGATCGATGTTATACCTACTTGATTCAAAAGTTACCATCGTCCACATAAAACCTGTTTTGATGAATAAGCGTTAATAAATCTTAAGAAAAAGTCTTCAGAAAGCTCATTCACCCACAACATATTAACCGCAAAAACACGTTACAAGTTAGTTATAAACTTGTAAGCTTCAATCTACAGCAATAAGTCCTACCCTGGTCACCAGTCATTCCTTAGTCTTGGACCGAGATGTTAGGGAAACTTAATTAAGACATTAACGTGGCGACGTGCGAGCGGCGCGAGGGCTCGGAAAGTTTCAATTCGATTATTCGTTATGTATAACGTGACCACACGTTACGATTGCGGTAAGGACCACTCGGGATTCATATTTATATATAATTACAAATAACTTTACTACGCTTATCTACACCAATTATCTAGCTCCAACTTAAGCTTTATTGAAACTTGTATTTAATGGGTAATTAGTAACAGGCAAACATGCTTATGTAGAAAACACCCAGATTCGAGTGAATTTAAAAAAAAAAACTATTGTTTGGGCTTGTTCTGAATCTGTGTGGCCACCAAAAGATTTTTATTCAGTCGCCATAACGACAACGTTAGCAATTGTTGTGCGTTCCGATAGTAACATAAAAACCACAATAGCCAGTTCCTCATTAGCTGGAAATTTCTGACAAAGTACGCTTTCTCCTTGGCTTGGTAGTAGGCAGTCATCGTCACTTACTATCAAATGAGAAGCACTTCGAAAATTTTAAGCATAAAAAATCGTCCCAGTTATTGAAAATATGTGGCCATGTTAGTTGTGTCAACACTGGAGTATGCCGCAGCTATGACATTAATGGCTTTTCACTAGCAAATGTACCGAATAAAGTTGTTTCAAACGCGCTGATTAACGCCGACATTTGATTGGATTCACTCCGCAATTCATGTGCCATCTGTTAGTAAACAGTGGATTTCACTAATGTCTTGTTTGTTGGGAATGTGCTGTTTGTAATAATCTTGTTATGTTTTCAAACAGTTACGTTAGCCGCTATGCCTTATGTGTTAGTACAGCGGCTAGTTACGAAATCGTGGAAGCTGGCTACTTTCACTGTGTCGGGTTACCGGAAGGGTAACCAAATTTCGTTGCGTCGAACTCCTTCGTTCTTTGGAATACCTTCCAAAGGACGGAGGAGGATTCCGTTAAGCATTTCGTTTTGATGTTATCGTAAATTGGTATTCGGTTACACTTTGAACCCGCACATTACACATGCATTGGTTACTCATTATTACATTTTAATTTTATAATTATTGTATTGTTTATAGTTAAGCATGCGTAACATCTACTTACATATTTTTTTGGGAAGAGCATAAGTGCCGATAAGAGCAAGCTTGACCTAGTTTAGGTAGGTACTAAAGTGTTAAGAGGCCTATTACATTTCAAATGTGATTTTTGCGTAAAATACCCATTTTTGCATTTTGTAGTAATTATGCAGTTGTATTTATAGTTTTTATCGAAATATAATAATAAATTCATGCATAATATCACAAATCTCCACTCTGCGAGAATAAGCTGTGTTCGGACGGCCGGTGCATCGCATTTTGTAGTAATTTTGCAGTTTTATTTATAGTTTTTATCGAAATGGGATAATAAAATCATTATAAAAATTTTATTCCTCATGAAATAACAATTATTCTGGTGGGTATACATTTTTCTCAAGAATATTATCATAGATAGGAGAAATTCATAGTTAACTTTAAGCGATTTTCGATGTTTTTTGGTTTAGAATAAGATTTTTTTTCTATAAATAATCAATTCTAAAAATTCCGAGGCCGCTACTTTCTTACTTAATTCTTTTATTTCATTTGTTTAGAACAGTAGTTCAATCTAGGTGCTCAGCATCCTCGAGATTTATATTCACAAGGTAGTCCACTCTTCAATCTACCAGGCATCCAACACATATTAAGAGCTATCTAAAAGAAACTTTATTAAAAAAAAAACATAAAACGTTACCCATAGTATAGACACAGGCGCCATCTAGTGAATACCAACTGAGTGCACGAGTTTGTCACCCGCGCTGTCATCGTCATTTGCTTTTCGTGTTCGGGCATCCGCACATAAAGTGTTTTGTGTAGCAAAAAACTATGTGCAAAAGGAAGCATGGATAATCATTATATACGCATGTGGAAAAACTGCGTAAACGACGATCGCCAAGTAAATCAGGTCAGTCAGTGTTTTAAATATTACATTTTGTCGATGTTATGATTAAATTACAAAAAAAAACGATTTTTTTAAAAACTATGTGATTCGTTAGCGAATATACGACTCAGAACCTCTTAGTGAGACATTCAAAGTAGAAACGTTATTGAAATATATTTCATAGTACGTTTCCTTCTTAATTTCGATTAATACTTTCGCTAGTGCCTTTGTGGTTACCCACATTTTTTGACTTTTTCACTATTTATCGATTTTCAAGAATACTGACGTTTAGCTTTTTTAAATAATAATAAATAAAAAAAACACATTAGTAGTACCGTGACGTGATTACGGTCAGTGCTAATATGAAATCTAGTATCGTGACGAGATTACGATCGATATTAGGGGTACATACCCTATGCTGTGACGCGATTACGGTAATTCTATTCTTCGGTCATTCCTTCCAAATGACTCTTTGTTTGCGCGAGGCAGTAGTTACCTACATTCTATTTTATTTTTTTACTAATCTTTTTATTGGAGCGTTTTTTCGTATGCAAGTGTTTTCTACAAAATCCTACAGTGCCGCCTTACATACTGCACATTTATGTATTACCGTGATGTGATTACGGTCAGTGCTAATATGAAATATAGTATCGTGACGAGATTACGATCGATATTACGGGTACCTACCCTATGCTGTGACGCGATTACGGAAATTATATTCCTCGGTCATTCCTTCCAAATGACGCTTCGTTTGCGCGAGGCAGTACCTACATTCTATTTTATTTTTTACTAATCTTTTTATTGGAGTGTTTTTTTGTGTGCAAGTGATTTCTACAAAATCTTACAGTTCCGCCTTACATACTGCACACTTATGTAGTACCGTGACGTGATTACGGACAGTGCTAATATGAAATCTAGTATCGTGACGCGATTACGATCGATATTACGGGTACCTACCCTTATGTAGTACCGTGACATGATTACGGTCAGTACTAATATGAAATCTAGTATCGTGACGCGATTACGATCGATATTACGAGTACCTACCATTTTGTAGTACCGTGACGTGATTACGGTCAGTGCTAATATGAAATCTAGTATCGTGACGCGATTACGATCGATTTTATGGGTACCTACCCATAAGTAGTACCGTGACGTGATTACGGTCAGTGCTAATATGAAATCTAGTATCGTGACGCGATTACGATCGATATTACGGGTACCTACCCTATGCTGTGACGCGATTACGGCAATTCTATTCTTTGATCATTCCTTTCAAATGACTTCGTTTGCGCGAGGCCTCTCGCCTACCACAAGGCTTAGTGACTCCGATTTCAATAAAGAACCGTAAATAACGGACGTATATAAATCTAATATTGAAAAAGACTTACGATCTGTCATGACCGTAGCACAAGTACACAGTCCGGATCTTACCCAGACCATCCAGGACGCTAGGGATACCTAGTCGTGTAATCCAAGCGCAGCAGAGGAGTTGCCTGTTGTAAATCCAATATCGTCGGATTTTCTTGACGTTCTTGGAGTTTCTAAAGTGAAGGAGGTACCATTGGGACCCAAAATACCAGAAGAGGTCTCTAAACGCTAGGGCAATCCTCATAGATGGTATGAACAAAGATAATAAAAAAGAACTGTTAGCAACAACTTTGATACCTGTTTGAAGTTGGCCAAATTATGCTGCATTTACATTATGAAAATACCATGAATAGAAAAATGCTTACACTACCTGCCTACTCTTGATAAAAAATTCTTGTCAATATCACAAGATGTTAAAAGAGACGCACACTCTTTTGGAGAAAATTTGGGAGAAAAGATAGAAGCTGCTAAGGCCACTGAAAAATCTGGAATACTAACAACATTGGACCGTCAACTTCACTAAGAACTACGTCGCCCAGCAGGGAAAGTGGCAAGACCCATCCAAGCAACAAGGTCATGGGTTGCCAGGCCGGGTGGGAGCAAGCAAAGATTCCCGTAGCCACCTCCGAGGCGATCAGCGCAAGCACCGACGTCCGCCCGTTATCACACCACGACAGCAGTGAGACCGTCATACAGACCGATGTTGCGTAAATAACAACCAAGGTAACCTTACACGCTGGTCATATAATTTTTTTTTTTTGGTGACACATGGTGTTCAATCGCAAATGACCCGGTAGTCTGAGAGTACGTTACGGGTTACAAAATACCATTTAATAATACTGTAAAGCAAGCTACTGAAAAAAAGTTAGGAGTGATATCCTAACTTTTCTTCGGCTGAAATAAGTAAGTTAATCACAGCTATATCTGACTTGTGCCAGTCAGGAGTAATATGCATATGAGAGGATGTCAAAGACCAATATATTTCTCCCATATTCTTAACACCTAAAAGTGATGGATCGTCCAGATTTATCTTGAACCTAAAATCATAGAATAAAGCTGTCGCCTCATACCACTTTAAAATGGAGGACATACGGACAGCAAGCAAATTATTGTTCTAAGACAGTTATATGGCCAATGTTAATATCAAAGACGCGTATTTTTTCTTTAGTTTTTATTGATGAAAACTACAAAAAGTATTAATAAATTTTTGGGACACAAAAGTAATACGTATGAATTTTAGTGCCTACCGTTTGGACTTAGTTCAGCACCTTATTATGTCTTTACCAAACTCATGAAACCGGTCTATCTACCGGATTTATCTTAGAAACAGAGGTTTTTTAATTCTAATATATTTAGATCTTGTGCCTTGGCCATTCTTATGAAGAATGTAAAAGTTTTGTTCTCGAAACTGTTTGTTTATTACAAAATCTAGGCTTTGATAAAAACTTCAAAAAGATTAGCTTGGAACCACAAAAGACTAGAAAATTTCTCGGTTTTGAATTAAATTCAGAAAATATGTGTTTGCAATTGCCAATAGGAAAACGAAAACGCATTCTTGAACAAATAAATATCAATAGAATGGGTGGAGTACAATAAGTTCCTTTAAATAATATCACTTGTCGTCTATGGCAATGGTGCGAGAAACGCAAAATATTTGTTTTTGCATCCTACATAAAATCTAAAGATAACTTCGAGGCGGATAAGGAGTCATGGCGTATGAATATCGATACAGAATGGCAAATGTCGGCACCTGTGTTCGAAAAAATTGTTCAATCGTTTGGGACACCTCTTAAAGATCTCTTTGCTACTTACCAAAATTATAAATGCAATAAATACGTCTCATGGCAATGAGACCCCTATGCCTTTGACATAGATGCATTCACCTTAAATTGGAATATATTTTATTTTTATGCTTTTCCCCCTTTCTCGCTCATATTAAAATGCTTCAGGAAAATAATTAACGACGAAGCCAGTGGTGTACTAGTCGTATCGTATTGGCCGAGTCAACCCTGGTATCCCCTACTTAGCTCAGTAGCTCACCACCAATATACTTCGGCCCTAGTGACGATATGTTATTATCACCTTTCAGGACCCAGCACCCCCTTTGCAAGAAACTTATCCTGGTAGCATACAAATTATCAGAAAAGCATTTCAAAGACAATCGTTATGTAATGAAACCATCGAGGTGATGATTTCCTCATTGTCTACATCCTCACTAAAACAATACAATGTCGCTTTTACGAAATGGTGGAGTTATTGTGATATTTATAAAGTTGATTTCTATAACTACCCACTTCCAATTCTATCAAAATTCCTTACGGTCAACTGTTAACAGAAAAATTGGTTGTAGTTCATTAAATATGCATCGTTCTGCTCTAGCTATTTAGGGCAAACGTTATAGTGAAGCTGATTTAGTTGTTCGATTTTTTAAAGGTATTTACAGGACTAAACCTAGTCATCCGAAATATTCGGAGACGTGAGATCCAAAGATTGTAATCGATCACCTTAGTAATTTATATCCAAATGAGGAACTTGCTCTGGAGTTTATTACTAAAAAATTAGTAACTCTGCTCGCATTGTCAACCGCACAACGAGTTCAGACGTTATCTTCGAATTTCTAATTTAAAAATAAATAATAACTATGTCGAAACCATTGTGGATGATTTAATTAAAACATCTGCTCCAGGGCGACGACCGCCTTGTTTATTTATACCATTTTTTCTAAATAAGATTGAGATCTGCCCTGCAAAAACATTACTGTCCCA
Source organism: Scoparia ambigualis (assembly GCA_963921215.1). Classification (NCBI taxonomy): domain Eukaryota; kingdom Metazoa; phylum Arthropoda; class Insecta; order Lepidoptera; family Crambidae; genus Scoparia; species Scoparia ambigualis. The sequence continues at coordinate 20,460,724 of OY992522.1, read as the reverse complement.
CTTAGATATAACTAAAGTTTACAGAGATAAACCTAGAACGGAAAGGTTATTGCTTACCTGAAGCCTATTCATACTGCAACTAGTTCTACATTAAGTCGTTAGTTCAAAAACACCCTATTTAACAGCGGTATTGACACTTCTTTATTCTCATCACACACGTGTAAGACACGCGTCCACGTCCACCTCGGCAGCAAACAGAAAAGGCCTTTCAATAACTGCAGGATGGACTGGTAATTCTCTGGTGTTTGCACGGTTTTACAATCGACCCCTTACCATTGAGAATGACGACAATGCTCTGTAGCGGCTATTTACATTGATTAATTTCTAGCTTATCATTCATTATAATATTATAGTATATCATACTGGTTTGTACTAATATGGTACCTAATTATATTTAATCGGTTATACTCGTAAATACTCAATTATAATAGTTGAATTAAATCATATAGGTACTTAAATTATTTTACAAAATTTGTGATCTAAACATCTACCTTGTGAATATAAATCTCGAGAATGCAACGTCGAAGTACAATTGATGGTTAAACAAACTTACCTGAAGTGAAGTTTGATCGTAATTGTACGAGACGTTGCATCCGAAGAGATTTATATAAAGATCCCTCCCTTCCCTTACATGCTGGCCCCATATAAATTAATTTTGCAAAAAAAGCTCTAAAAGTGAATGACGATGACAGCGCGGGTGACAAACTCGTGCACTCGGTTGGTATTCACTAGATGGCGCCTGTGTCTATACTATGGGTAACATTTTATGTTTTTTTTAATAAAATTTCTTTTAGATAGCTCTTAATATGTGTTGGATGCCTGGTAGATTGAAGAGTGGACTACCTTGTGAATATAAATCTCTTCGGATGAAACGTCTCGTACAATTACGGTCAAACTTCACTTCAGGTAAGTTTGTTTAACCATCAATTCTACACTATTTAATAAGTCAAAACTGTTAATGTATTTTTGTATCTGAGATCAAGATCGCCAGAATTGGCCATTTTTAGCAAAAATCACAGTCGAGATGTGACAATGGCTATGGCCATTATGGCCTCTTAAACAAAAAGTATCAATTTGATGTTTTGAACAAAATATATTATTATTATTATTAGGCAAGCACATAGTTAACATCCGTAATTATTGGAATTACTGAGATCAACCGTGGGCTCGTGGGATGCTTATAGGTCGGCGATGATGACTATTGATGACAAATGAAAGCATGAACAGAGTATTTAAATTATGTTTCGCAGCTTCATTCTTTGCGATTTACCTAATAATTGTGAGATTTACCTGTTGTAGTAGCGCCTCCAAGCGTTAGCCTTGCACGTATTTTAGAGTTTTTTTTTTTTTTGGCATAACGTAAAAACTCCTTTGTCAAAGTCGCGTGATTGTTCGTTTTAATCCATAACCCCCTCTACCCACATTCATCGAGCTCTTTGGTTTTGGCGGAATCAAAGCCTCATTCTGTGTCTCCGTGCTCAAGCCTTCGCACGTCTCGCCTTAAAACACTACAAGAAGTTCCGGAATTTTCTTTGAACAATGGGGAAAAGGCGCAAGCATGAAAAAAGTGAAGAAGAAATACGGCGAAAAATCAAAAAGTTAACGGAAAAGTTAACCAAGACGACGAATAATTGTGTTGAAGAGGTGATAAACCCTCCTGAAGAAGTGATAAATTGTAAGTACCTATCTAATGTTTTAAAAACAGTGTTATGTTCTTATTTTTAAAGTAACGTAACGAATTCTAAATTCTGTCACAGCAAAAGTGATGCGTACTGCCACATATGGGCTAATACTGTCACATAAACCATCTCTATTCATAAAAAATTGTGATTTGCACGCTCAAGGGTGATGCGTACTGCCGTAGATGGGCTGATACTGTCACGTAACCTTTCAAAAATAATTCTTGTCCATAAAAAGATGTGCTTTATCACACTTAAAGGTGATGCGTACTGCCATATATGGGCTGATACTGTCACATATCAACTTCTTTCTAAAGAAGGACAATTTTGTTCTCAGGCTCGCCGCAAGATACGGCTTATGATTGGGCGTCATATTGTGACCCCTTTTTTGACCATTGCGATCCCTCGATGCCTTACTTGGACACAATGGAACAAGACCAGCTGCCTACGGCTGAGCCGGCGTTAACGCCACCAGTGTCGGTACCGCCGCCATTATCACCATACCATCACATCCGCCACCAGTGACCCGGCCGCCGTCACCACAACCAGGAACATCGGCCGTGGAGGGAACGGCAGAGGAACTGCAACTAGGCGATGATATTCTGGAATTACTGGGCGATGCTCCTAAAGAAGACACCCTTTTAGGCCCACCTATTCATAATGATATTGCTCGTAGATGGCAAGGTATTTTGGCTAAGGGTTTACCAAAAGACGTAAAAAAATCTCTGCTAAAAGCTTACTTGATTCCTAGTAATTGTGATCTCTTATTTACTCCCAATCTTAATCCAGAAGTAAAGGCTGCTTTGCCAGAACCTTTAGTTAAAAGAGACTCAATATTATCACTTAAGCAAAAACAGGTTGGTGTCGCTTTATCAGCTTTATCGGCTGTTACACAAATGATCATTCCAAATGAACTTTCGAAAGAAAAGATTTTGAAGCCACTTAGTGACGCTTGTCGGATCCTTTGTGACAACCATTTTGTAAATACAAGAACTCGAAGAAACTTTATTATATCCTCTATTAATGTAAACTTAACAGAGACCTTAATCGAAACTGGGAGAGACAAGTTTTTGTTTGGAGAAAATGTTTCTGACAAGCTAAAAGCAGCCAAGGCCATTCAACAATCTGGTAATGTTTTAAAAAACGCTCAAAAACCAAGGTTTCAGAGACCCAACCCATCACAAACTTCGTCCAGGGGTCGTTTAAACTATGCGCCCCAGCATCGCAAGATGGTCAACAAGGAAGCCGAGGGTCGGAGGGCACAATATCCAGCGCCGCCGTACCCAGCGCAGTATCCAGCGCCATACCCAGCCCCGTACCCACCCCGTACGCTGCACAACGACATACGGCGAGCAGCAACGCGCGGCGACCTCACGACCGCCCATTACCGCCACCCAGGCCACAGAACACTCGTCGGAGGTAGACGATCATCAGGTACGTTATGCTGGAAGACTTCGTCATTTTATTCATGCGTGGACTCAAATTACTAACGATAAAAATGTTTTATCGTGGGTAGAAGGTTATACAATCCCGTTCAAAAGTATTCCTTTTACGACTATGAGGCCTAGTGTCTACCCTAAAAATGAACAAGAAAGAGTTGATTTTGATAAAGCAATAAATCATTTATTAGACATAAATGCAATTTCAACTTGTAATCATGAGCCTGGTGAATTTTTGTCTTCTGTGTTTTTAGTGCCTAAATCAAACGGTGACAAAAGATTTATCCTAAATTTAAAACCGCTTAATAAATTTGTAGACAAAAAACACTTTAAAATGGAAGACTACCGCACAGCTTCCAAGCTAGTGACCGAAGGTTGTTACATGGCTACAATAGATTTAAAGGATTCATATTTTTTTATATCAATAAATAAAGACCACAGAAAGTACCTTCGATTCAAATACAACGATATTCTTTATGAATTTAATTGCCTCCCGTTTGGTTTATGCACGGCACTGTACGTTTTTACTAAAATTCTTAAACCCGTAATGGAATTTTTGCGAAGAAAATATCAGCTTATCTCTGTAATATATATCGACGATGGTTTTTGTATCGGGAGAACGTTTTCAGAGTGTGAAAATAATATAGAAATTACCAGAATGTTGTTCAAAAATCTAGGTTTTCTTATCAATACCGAGAAAGCAGCCTTATACCTGATACTCAATGTAAATTTTTAGGATTTGTTTTTGATTCTGAGAATATGTTATTGAAACTTCCTAATGAAAAGAACTTGAAACTTAAATCTATGATAAAAAAGTTTTTGACAATAGAACGATGCAAACTGCGAGAATTTGCGCGATTACTTGGCTTTTTAATATCAGCATGTCCTGCATTAACTTATTCTTGGCTTTATACTAAATATTTTGAGCAATTTAAATACACATGTTTACTTCATAACCCTAGTAATGAACAAGCTGTTAGAATTCCAATGAAATTAAAAAATGAATTAGTTTGGTGGTTAAACCATATTGACAATGGTTACAATTCTTTAAATTCAGGTGAATATCATTTAGTCATATATTCGGACGCATCTACCACTGGTTGGGGTGCGTATTCTAATAAAAACGAATGCTTTGGATATTGGAAAGAAGATGAGGCTAGGTTACACATTAATGAATTGGAACTTAAGGCAGCTTTTCTCGCACTCAAGTGTTTCGCAAAAGATCTTTATGATTTACAGATTCTTTTACGGATTGATAATGTAACCGCAATCTCATGCATTAATCGAATGGGTAGCGTGCAGTATGAGCACTTGAACAGGATCGTTAGGGATATATGGCAGTGGTGCGAAAAGCGTAGAATAACTATGTATGCATCATATATTAATACCAAGGATAACCTAGAAGCTGATCAGTTGTCAAGGAAAAAATTTCAAGATACTGAATGGGAGTTAAACAATGAAGTTTTCAAACAAATAACTAGTTGCTTTGGGTGTCCCGTCATAGATCTTTTTGCAAGCAGGTGCAATGCCAAATGTCCGATTTACATAACCTGGAAAACGACCCTGAAGCATGGGCGGTTGATGCATTCACCATTTCTTGGCAGAATATGTTCTTCTACGCTTTCCCTCCATTCTCTTTAATAACTAAAATGATTCAAAAAATAATTAAAGAAAAGGCAGATGGTATTGTTGTGGTTCCATATTGGCCAACACAACCATGGTTTCCGCTATTCGAGAAAATAGTAGTTTCTAAAAGTCTATACTTTGGTCCTGATTTTAATTTATTAATTTCTCCTTTCAGGTTGAGCCACAACCTTCATCAATCCCTACAATTAGTTGCCGCGAGGCTTTCAGGCAAACTCTATTAAAGAAACATTTGTCACCAAGTACAATTGAAATCATGTTAATGTCTCTTTCTGATTCCTCATATAAACAATATGATAGTTGTATAAAGGCATGGGTTAAATATTGTAATATTCATAACTATGATTATACTATAGGTTCAGTACCCATAGTCTTACATTTTCTTACAGAAGTTTTTAATAAAGGTGCTAAATATGGTACCATCAATTCTCACAAGTCTGCTTTATCTTTATTATTTGATAACCTAAATGATGATAAAATAAAACGCTTTATGAAGGGTGTTTTTAAACTGAGACCTACAAACCCAAGGTACAGTTTAACTTGGGACCCAAGTATAGTTCTTAATTACTTGTCCCAACAGGGGCCAAATGCAGATCTCAGTTTAGAAAACCTCTCCAAGAAGATAGTTACTCTAATTGGCTTTAGTGTCGGCACAGCGTGTTCAAACTTTATCATTAATTAAATTAAATAACATTAGAATACAACCTTCACACGAAATAATTATTATGATCCCAGATTTAATAAAAACTTCAAAACCTAATTCTTTTCAACCACTTATAAGATTACCTTACTGTAATAGACAGCCTGAAATATGTCCTGCTAAGTGTTTAGAAACATACATAAATAAAACACAAACACTACGTAAAACTGATTTTTTATTTATAAAATAAAAAAAGCCACACTCCAAAATATGTACACAAACAATAAGTCGTTGGATCAAGGACATACTATGTAAAAGTGGAATAGATACTTCTATATTTAGTGCTCACAGTACTCGTCACGCTGCTACTTCCACAGCCAATAGATTAGGAGTCAATATAGAACTCATACGCAGAACTGCTGGGTGGACTGAATCCTCTTCTGTATTTGCCAAATTTTATAACAGACAGGTAACGGAAAATCCCAACAACTTTGCAACAACGATATTGTCTTCAAACGATTTATAAAATTGTGTTTGATAGGTTGACCAAATTAATGTTAATTTCTTAGCACTAAAGCTCGTTAACTGAACTCACTGTAATCACTGTAAATAATTATATTATTAAGTTTGAATTTATTTGGTTGCATTTACATTAAAACAATGTCAATTTAATATTTAGGTAATAAAAACTAATCATACATCGTTTATGGTTATTTATATTTCACATTTTACCCTTATTCTCTGAACATCTATAACAGGTAAATCTCACAATTATTAGGTAAATCGCAAAGAATGAAGCTGCGAAACATAATTGATAATCAAACGAACTTAACAAGTGAAGTTCGATTACAATTATGTGAGCAGCTTCATTCGACGCGATTTACCTAGAACCCTCCACAATTTTGTCTTAACTACCCTACCCTAATTAGCAGGGTAAAATATGAAACATGTATCTATCTCTAAACAAATGAGGCTTTGATTCCGCCAAAACCAAAGAGCTCGATGAATGTGGGTAGAGGGGGTTATGGATTAAAACGAACAATCACGCGACTTTGACAAAGGAGTTTTTACGTTATGCCAAAAAAAAAAGAAAAACTCTAAAATACGTGCAAGGCTAACGCTTGGAGGCGCTACTACAACAGGTAAATCTCACAATTATTAGGTAAATCGCGTCGAATGAAGCTGCTCACATAATTGTAATCGAACTTCACTTGTTAAGTTCGTTTGATTATCAATTTTGTGTTTAATAATTTTAACTAGGCAAGTTTTCCATTGTTTTGAATTACATTTTCACACATTAACTTTAGAAACTACAACCAATACAATTCAACCAAAACAGTAGTGATACTTAGAGTACAGCAGAGTATAGCCACATATCTTCGTTTCCTACTAGCCATTGACATGTTCAATATTCAAATTAATTAAATGAGAAAGTAAGAGGCGTGCCAACTCGTCCGAACAATAAACCGGCGTTTGGCCAGTCGGACAACTTTAGTTGTTCTTGTTCCAACAAGTTGTTAACTCGGACGGGTTGCGACTTGTTCCACCGATGCATTGCATTGTTCCCACTACTTCCTAATAAACTTAGGACACTTGATTATGTCTTAGTTGCATTAAGTTGTGTTGTTGCGCAATGGGAAATGGGAAAGTGTATTGTCAGTATTAGAAGTGTAGTGGAAGAATTATTGTGCATTTTTATTGTTTCATTGAGTGTTACAGTTTATAGATTAAAGTGATTCAACTTTTATGGCTATGCTAAGGTTATTTCTAATGCTTAGCTTATAAAAATATTGGTTATAATAGGTTGTAGAAAAAGTTTCTTCGCATTTTTTAAGAAAAATCAAAACATTTTTTAACATAGTTTATTTACATTTAACTAAAGTAGGTATGTAGCTGGCATTTTGTTCGATAACCATTTGCCATTTTGTAGGTAGGGACATGATCTCATTGCTATAGATATTTTAGGCCTTCTGATCAAAATACCGCGACAAGTGGTTTTGACAGTCCTCTCGTGATTCAAACCTGACACTGCCTAAAGAATTCTGAAGAGACCAAAACAGGTGGAAATCTGAAGGTGCAAGGTCAGGACTATATACGGCGGATGCATTAACACCTCCCAGCCAAACTCTCTTAACTTTTGCTGAGTGGCTAAAGATGTGTGAGGTCTAGCGTTATCATGATGGAAAAGCATTCTGTTGAATAATTCCGGCTGCTTTCTCTCAACTTCTTGTTTTAATCTCATCAGTTGTTCGCAGTAGAGTTCAGAATCGATGCTCCTGTCTGGTGGTAACAGCTCATAATGAATAATGCCCTTCCAATCCCACCACACATACAGTATCACCTTGTTGCGAGTTAATCCGGGTTTCGCCACAGTCTGTGAAGCCTGACCGGCCTTTGACCACGACCTTTTTTGCACGTTCTTGTCGTACGTGATCCACTTTTAATCACCAGTTATCAGCTTTTTAAAAAATGGTTCGGTTTCATTACGTCGTAATAAAGAATAACAAATGAGTACACGGTTCATTTGGTTCTTTCAGTGAGCTCGTAAAGTACCCAAATATCGAGCTTTTTTGTGTACTCAGTTTTTATCAAATGCGCCACAACTGTTTTGTGGTCAATTCCCAGTTCTTCAGCTACGTCGTAACTAATGATATACCGATCTTGCTCCACTTTTTCAAAAATGGCATCCATTTTAACCGTAATAGGGCGGACCTGAGCGACGTGCATCATTGACATCAAAATTTCCGGATTGAAAACGCTTAAACCAAATTTGTGCTACTCTCACAGACACTGCACTAGTCTGTGAGAGTATATATCGCACCCCCAGAAAAACACTGCACTAAGTCAAAATAGCAAGTTTTTCAGAATTGACGAAAAACTGTTATCTCATGATATGTCACGATTTTTGCCAATATTTTTCACATTCCTTGTGAAGAATCCGATGCGTATCAGCATTATATATTGCAGTTGATTTAAAATGCGATAATAAAGTAAAATAATGCATTTTTTTACTTAATTCACTGTTGTGGAATAACTGAAACAAATTTAAAAGAATTATTTCGAATTATGTGCTTTTTACTGATTTTTTCTGAAATAATGCACTATTATTCCACGGTTTTTTAATTGATATTTAATGTACAATAACGACTCATTTGTTTTGTTTTTAGGAAAAGACCTATTAAAATAAAATAAAATAACAAAAAATAACCAAAAACTTACTAAAATCTGTGGATCAATTTTGAACATAGACTATTACGGCCTGTGGATTGTTACATGTGGTTCACAAAAAACTAAAAAAGTCCTCAATTAATCTTATAGTAAATATAAGGTTCATAAAAAACTTAAAAAGTCTTCTATAGGTCAAGGTTCATAAGAACGCCGGCGGTCGAGAAACAATCGATTTTCAATTGTGTCTGGTTTTATGATCCTCATGGGGTTAATCTTATAGTAATGTGGTTCACAAAAATCTTAAAAATCTTCTTAATCAAAATACAAGAAATAGAAAATGGCAAACTTTATTGAATATAAACAATTGTAAAACAAAAACAGTTATAAATTTAAAAAAAAAATTGTTCAGTACAGTACAGTTACTTAAAACATTTGACGCTCAGCAATCAATTTTGTAGGATTTGTTATAGAAACATAATACATGCTTTTCCTATCTTAGCAATTTTCGAGTTTCAGCTAGCAGGGTTTTGTGTTCTCTTTCTACTTGACTTGGGTTCGCTTTCTGGTGGAGCAGTGTCAATGGCAGAAGAAGCTGAGAGTGCGTTCGTTGAAGCGAAATTGGAATCTTTTTACTGAAAAATATTCCAATTCCGCTTCAACGAATTCAACGAATACTGATTCGCTGTAGCAGGACCCGGTCTATTCGATTCATAATCAGATGAACTACTTGAGCTGCTGGAGCTTGACGATGATGAGCTGGAGTCTGACAGGGAGCTTGAGAAAGAAGAAAAATATCTTCTAGGGATTACAAGAGGCCGAAATATTTGTTTAACAGGCACAAAAAAGGTAGGATCCGTATCTCAGTCATCTATAAAATCTTTTTCATTGCTATGATCAGATAAAACGAAAACGGGTACCTCTCTAACTGATGTTTTATTGGCTGATGCTCCCACCACTGAAGTCTCATAGGTTGATGTTGCAACGGTAGAATTTTTAGCATCCTTTTCCACGCTGCTTTGTTGAACAGAAGATTCGGGTTCTTCTGTGGTTGCTTTCATTGCCTTTTCAATTAACAGTAGACCACGACCCCTCATCATCTGCTAAATAACTATTACATATTTAATTAATTAAACAATAGTGCATTATCTCATAAAAATATGTAATCTTCTTATAAATACGGAACTATATAAGTTGTAAATAAGATATCTTTTAATTTATAATGTAAGTATAACAAATCCGAGAACATACAAAAATTTATTATTATTATTTAACAAAATTAGTACACAATTTATATTTACCATCAATAGTGCATCATTTCAATGTATTTCACCTTTTACAAACAATACTGAACCATTTTGAATTAATACAAAAAAATCATAGATACCTTACAGAGTAGTAGTACAGAGTTAACAGAGTACTATTTCGAAATAGTATCAAACACGATGTATAAGCACAGTCACCAACACTGAATTAAAACTAAATAACCCGAAGTAATTTTCATACTACATTCAACAACACCGAATTAACATAAATTAATTCACTGTTGCGTAAAGAATCTGCGTGCTGTTCCCTGGCAGACAAGTTGCAACTAGAAATAGTTTTATGTTCGCGGTATGATTTGGACAGCATCTACAACCAACAGAGAGTTAGCGCGCCATCTGTTGGACATTATTGTAAATATAAATACGCCTGTCTTCGTGGTATGTGCGGCAAATTTTTGGCTATTCAAATATTGCCAAATGTCGATTTTGAGATTTTTCGACTTAATACAGTGTTGTTCTGGGTGTGCGTATAATAAACATCGCAAATTTTTTTCGCGGCTTGCGTTGCATTTTTATCTTTTTTGTAATAAAATTTTAAAATGTATCGAATTTCATCATTAGATTCACTCATCTTGACAGTAAGAAAAACAAATGAAAATCACACATTTTCCTCATTTGTATTTGGAATTTGAAATCTTCTTTGAAATTTAAACTTTTAATGATACCAAAACCAGCCAGATACAAATAGTAGAGATTTTATTACAAGTTCACATAATAATATTATACTATATGCGAAAATACTTTTTCCCCAACTTAATATAGGTACAGTATTAACCTTTGAAGTGGAATGTGTACCTATTCACACCATATTTCGAATAATTTACGATACAGATTATAGAGTTAGAAGAGTTATCTTTCGCCGCCGTCGTTTTTGTTCCGGTAACTATTGCTAATTTCTGCTTACTAGGATACTATAAAACTTGTATGATTAAATTATGGTTAGATAATAATAATAATATAGGTAGAGAATGAAAAATGCCATAAAAAACAAATAGCAATACACATTTTCAAGTAAAGGCTTTCGATCCCGGCCGCCGAACGAAACTAAAAAGCAGGTGTGCACTAAGTTTGAGAAACTTAGTTATTCTTGCTCCGACAAATTGTAAACTTTGATTGGTCGGGATTTATCCTGACATTGTTATAGAGTTGTGAAAGAAAAACTCTTAACATTGTTGTTATGGCCTAGATATGATACAAGTTTGCACGGCAGATACAGAACCAACCAATACAATGCAATATACCTACCTCTGCTGGGAATAAAAGCTAGGACCTCGGAGTCTGACACTGATAGTCTAATCACTAACCGCACTAGTTAATACTCGTACACTGCGGCTAACAGCAGCCAAATTTTTAATAATAAAAGTGAGTACACTCGTCTTTTATTTCATTGTAAATACGCTACGCAGAAAACAATATACTCGTGGAATATTAAAACCTCCATGTCTCGAATTCAATCACCTTTATGTATTCTACTGTCTTTGAACATTCTAATTCAGACTGAATTTCACGCAGTTGAAGCCAGTATAACAATAAATAAGTCAAGGCAATAAAAAACTTTGTTACAATTAAAGACGTGAGTAGATGAAGGTGATAAGTCACAAAATTAAAATTTTGAGTAAATCGAGGTTAAAGTTTTACTTTTATTTTCTGAGATAAGTCAGTACATAACTGATTTTTGTACTAAACTATGATGCAAACTTGTTTAAATTACCTAAAATATTAAGGGTATGATATCAATTAAACACTTGTAATAATATTATTATATATTTTAAAGAAAAACTGAACATAACTCCTTCTTCCATGAACAAAAGTGAACTTTTCTGTACTTTTAGCTTTTTAAAATTAGGTGTTATATACGAGTGTGGGTAAACATTGTCTCATTTTTTCTAAAACTAAACCATATCAATAAAAACGTAAACTAAGAACAGCCCCAAGTAACATATCAAAGCAGTATAGCCAGTATAACTGCCGACTTACAGCATTTCTGTATAGTAGCATTACAAACGTTTATACGGCTACCTGTAACGATTATTTGGGCACAAATTATACGGCTTTAGATCTTAAATAGTTTCACAATAGTTGTGTTGTTGTTAATAGTTGCATTGCAGAGGCATTATATTGGCATTAACGTTTTTTTATATTGACTCGTCATAGTTATCATGCCTGACGTCCTGCCTGACGGTAAGCAGCCGATGCTTTCCAAAATAAGAAGAGAGCGCTCCCTACTGTGGAATAAGCACATGCTTATTCCACAGTAGGGAGCGCTCTCTTCTTAACAAGCGCACCCATTCATGACGGCCTGCATAAATGCCGTTTCACGCTCCGCTTAAAAGACCCGGGACTGAGGAACACATGCGCAGGCAGGGAATTCCAAAGCCGAATGGTCTTACAGAGGAACGACTTGCCAAATCTTTTGGTACGAGTACTGATACTGTACAGTATGATAGTGGTTCCTAAGACCAGTACGTATAGTCCGGGAGAGGAAAGGAGATGGCGGGATTAGATCAAAAAGTTCTTCAAAATACTCTCCGTAGTAATTCCGGAAGAAGACACCGAGAGAAGCAATGTCTCTACGCAGCTGAAGGTCCTCAAAAGGGCTGTAACCTCAGCAACTCCATAATGCGTACCGCTTGCCTGTGCACTCTATCAAGTGCATCAAGGAGGTATTTAACGGAGCCGTCCCGTAGATGGGAACAATACTCCATACTCGATCGCACCTTAGTGTCGTACAGCAAACAGCGCTGCTCGGGAGTAAAAACCGCCTCACCTTATTGAGAATACTCAACTTACGGCAGTTAAAACAACACTCTCCATGTAGCATTTTGGAATCAGTTCCTAGCCGATGTCCATGCCAAGAATGCTGAGGTTCACCGAAATGGGTAACGGAGAGTTTTGAAGAGACGGAGGAGTAAGGAAGGGAATTGAACGAGAATGCACTAACCTAGGGTTTGCTGGCATTCAACTCGACCAGGATTTCAGATCCCCACTTAGAGGCACGATCGAAAGCCAGGTTCAGTTTGGCAACCAGTTCTCACCTTTTCACCACGATATCGGCTTGCTTTGCGCAGGATGTCCCAATGAATATTGTCCAAAGACAACATGTCATTAATATGCAAAAGAAATAGAGCAAGTGCGAGCACAGAACTCTGAGGCACTCCGACATTGGCTTTGTAGAACGCGGAGGAACTACCCTTACAAAGGACACGAATTCTCCGCTCTTCTAGAAAGTCTGCAAGTAGCTATAGTTAAGGTAGGGGACAATTGCAATTAAGAAGCATTGTTATGGTCAATGAAGTTGCTAATCGCATTACAGAAGCACTAAGCTAGCAATATTTTTGATAATGAAGATGTTAATAGCATTACAAAAACATTAGACGAGCTATTTAAGTGTTCACAGTTAGAACTTAATAAACCCTACATTATTGCAAAAACATCTCTAACATCACGGTACAAATGTTTATAATACATTGAAGTTATAATTAAACTACTTTGTCCTGCAATATAAGATTGTGAAAACATAATTTATAATACTGTTATTTAGCCAAAGGCCAGAGAGAAGACATGTGATGAACCACTGTAGTGCCATTTTCTATAAAGTAGTTCTATATGAATTCACAGGTATACCAATAGACATGATGTAGACTGAAATAGTGCAATTACTTGAAAGTCACTTTGGGGATCCTTGAGCAAAACAATTAAACCCATTTTAGAATTTTTGTACTACTTGAATACGTTTGCCAAGAGTTGATAGGTTAGAGATAAGGCTTTCTGAACGTATTATCTACATAACCAAAGCGCGTGGCTTATTAAAATGATTATGGTGCTGTCAACAAAAAAATTAAAGTACCTAGATATAGTTTCATTCGAGTATCTACTTCAATATCACTCAATTAACAAGGGCATTTATTGTGATTCTATAGATTGGGCGTTATTAACGTCACCAGTTTTCAGTAACTGGTTTTAGTTGTATACGTTCGTTTCAAAATGGCCGATAAACAAATGGTTTTACTTTACGAATACAGTAAAATGAATGTATATACAGCCATACGCATTACAATAACCACGTGTATTTGATTAAAGAGCTGTTAGCTGTACAACTGAGCTCAGTTGATCATTAAAAATGCAAGAATTACATTGATTCACGTTTATGCTGTTCAGCAGTACTAGGCTTTTACTTACCACTTAAAAGTACTATTATACAACAAAGGGCACTAAAAACAGCTCAAATCTGTATAACGGATTTACGTGGCATTATAATAGTTTATTATTATGTTATTAAACAGCATTAAGCATTTATCCATTATTTAAGAATGGTATTGTATATCCAAATGCACTAAAAACAGCTAATATCTGTGTAGCTGCGTTTAGATTTGCAGCACTACAGCTAAAGGCTTTACAAAAGCTTTTTGATATGCGATTATCCATCCGTTATATGTGTAAAGCATCATAATGGTTTTGAGATGCCAGTATGAGGCGTCAAGATGCTCGGTGAACTTATATAAGAGTTTATACGGACCTTAAGTTCTACATAAGTATACTATTAGTTTCTTAATATGCTTCCTGAAAACAATTGAATATCGAGAATGAATGAAGGTGATAATAATTATGTATGTTACATAGAACCTTCTTTCATTGGAAACTGACATCGCGTCATTCGAGCATCATATGCTAAGTGGAAAAAGGTGTTATGTCCGTACATATCACCTTCTTCGATGTTACAAAAACATTTGTTATTGTTTATTTATTTTGGAAGTTGGTGATATGGGCCCATACCTCTTACATCCAAAGCCATTTTTAAACTGAACTGTACATAACACCTTTTTCAACTTTCTATTTTCCAAAATCTGCCTTAAATCGACAGTTTTAAGATCTATAGCCATTTGTATCGACATATAACCTTCATATACGCAAAAAAACACCAAAATCCGAAAATGCGACATATCACCTTCATCCACTCACGTCTATTGTAAGACTCCCTAAAGACGCAGATGAGACGACAGCTGTTGGCGAGACTATTAATAATCAAGAATTAATGTCGGTTTTGTATTTAAGGAACCGTTAAAAAAATATTACCTCTGGTGGGCGTCACTCCAATCCACGTCCTCCACAATCCGTAAATGGAATTATCTCCCTCTAAATATCAGAATGTCTACCCAGTCGGTATGCGTTCAAAACCAAGTTGCGCAGCTTTCTTGCAGAACAAGCTGATACTCCACATCAGTAATCGTCCAATAATTATGTTATATTTATGTATTTATTTATTACTTAATATATATGTAATAGAATTTATATATTGTGTAGGTATATATGTATCTATCTATCTATCTATATTTTCATTTAATTTGTGCACCCTACCATTTTTGTCTCTGCACCACCCGATGGTTGACTGGGAGAGAATGCCTAAGGCATTAAGTCCGCTTCTGTAAGTACTTTATGTGCATAAAGTGTTAAATAAAATAAAAAAAAATCCGAAAGGCAGCGTTGACCACTTTGCCACCGAGTCAGTTTTCTTGAAGATGCTATTTATTAAGTACCTACTATTAATCGACCTGGCTGGCTCCATTGCTGGTTGTAGCTTCCAATAGATATCCAGACCTTCCAATAGATATCCAGCTCATCGCGCCCTCTCCTTCTGGGCCTTTCTTTTTATCTAGCTAAAATGCCATCTTACGCATACACCGAGGTCAGAGGCGACCTCGAGCTATGAGAGAAGCTCCTCTCCTTCCTCCACCCAGTTACATAAACTAAAAAATCTAAACTACCCACTAAAAAACCTAAAACTATCCCTTCTGTGCCACGTGGATGGCTCGGGACCACGAATGGCAAACATTGAGTTCCACTCCCGCAGCTCTCCTTCTGGACCTGCTACGACGTCGTGTAACTTTGCGTGGGATTCCATTCTGTGGTGAGATTAGTCCACAGCTCACAACAGCAATCACAGCGCAGCACGACATGCGGCAGACGTGTCCAGACCAGTGCACTGCAAGATAGCTTTATGACCAACGTCGGCGGTTTCGGTTTCGGATTAAAATAATATTAAATAATTATTTACTAGCGGCCCGCCCGCATCTTCGTCCGCGTGAAAAAAATGTATGCCGTGACGAATTTTCACAAATTTCTTTTGTCGTGAAAACTTAACAAAAAGTAAATCAGTCAAATACTAACCAAACATTCCGAAGTGATGCCCGAAAACATTTCGGCATTTCATTTATATTTATACACATATAATATAGTTGTAATTAAAGTCACAAAACGTAAAATTATCAATATAAAAAACAACAGCACAGTGATGATGATAAAGGGTATAACTCTACAGCCTGATTAGTCCACTGCTGGACTCTACCAATGGGCGAGATTATGTAAATATAAATTTAATCTGTCTCAACATTTACATGAAAGTGGAAAAATAATCTAATTTGATCGCCCGCCTGCGTACATTATTTCAGTAGCTTTTAAAATATGACTGGTGGAAAATTAAGAAACTTTTCCGGGGAGGTACCTACGAAATTCGTTTTTACGATCTAACAACTTTGCCGCTTTCAACGGAATCATAACTTTTAAGCGATGATGTTTGATTTATTCATCGAAGACACGTTTGATTTTAAATGTAAATAGGTACCTTTGAGCAATATATATTGCAACAGAGCTTTTTTTTAATTAAGTATTTAATAAAACAAAACAAAATCATACTCTTATAATCATACCTTCATAATCATACTCTAAGTGTAAATTTATATTATTTTTATTAGTGTGCATTAGAAGGAGGCAACCAAGCAGGCTGGGCACCTGATGGAAAGCAATCACCGCCGCCCATAGACACCCCGCAAAGTCAGAGGAGTCGCAGATGCGTTGCCGACCTTTAAGAAAGGAATAGGGTTAAGGACGGAATAGGAATTATGAGGGGCCTCCGGAACTCTCACTGGCCGGACGAAACACAACAGGACCAAGTGCCATTATTTCACGCCTAATATTTGTGAAAATATAAATAAAGAATTATGTAGTTATATTGCACATACATCCAACATGCATACATAGAGCGACTATGGGCTCACCACCTATAACGCTGAGCACATGTGCAGTTGTTAAACACTTCGGGGATAATAGTCGTGCTTTGCTCAATCAAGTGAGTAGGATATCCCTAAACAATAAGGAATAACAAAGACGAAAGCCATTTAAGCTATACATCTTTTTTACCAGGTAATACCACTTTTTGCTGTGTTTTTTTTATAAAAGAAGGAGGCAAACGAGCAGGCGAGTCACCAGATGAAGAGTAATCACCGCCACCCATGGACACCCGCAAAACGCCGAATATTCGTGGGAGGGTGGTATTACCCCGGGCGAGCTGACCCAATACGTGCTGCAACGCGGCGTGGCTCTACCACTTAGTCAAGGTCACTCATTTAGCACCACCCAGGGGTCACGTGTAGGGTCTCAAGGGTAAACCTACGGACGCGAGTAACTCTAACCCCCAAAATCAAAGTCTTACGAATACTTCATGGCCAGAGGCGACCTCAGATTGTGTGAGACTCTCTTCCTCTTCCCTCCGCAAAGTTAGAATAGCTTGACGGGGAAAGTGTTGGCCTACTCACTAAAAGCCTGTTCCATCCCTTTTGTGCCACAAGGCTGGCTCAGGACCACGAACAGCAAGCATCGAGTTAAGAAATAATACCAATTTTCTTCTAAAATTTGCCCGAATACTTGAATACAGCCGTCCTAATGCTATAGAATGTTCCGAGAGTGATAAAAGTGATACCCGATATAAGGGGATGTAAAAAAATCAAATGTCACTAGTAATAGTGCTTCAATCTTGTCACAGCGACGAAACGAGAGAAGGGCGTGACAGAAACTTGGACTAACCAAGACAAATGAATAGCTACACCATCGTACGTCTTCAAGGACCTTGTTGCTTATCATAAGGGATTAAGATCTAGTTTGTCGTGACACACCAATGAATTAATGTTGGCATTATTTTCTGTCAAGGCTGTAAAGATGTTCCTAATATGTTGGAAGTAATTGTTGGATAACGGAATGTAATAAGCCATCCGATTTTCTGAGCAAAATTATATGAGAGACAAAAAATCTAACGAAAGAAAGGATGTTGTCTGCTGTTTTCTTAGTTCAAATTAATTTACGATAACGTAAACGTAATAAATAAAGTTTGTTTGTAATTTCAGATTTCAGTAATAACGTAAAACTTTTTAGTTTTGTTTTTTGTATAATAAAATTTTATCTTAATGATGTTTATGAACAGAATGTTTTGATGTAAAAAAACTCTGTTAGATTATCTATGTGTCTGTTTTGTCCAACATGTAGAAACCAAAGAATTCCGTGCCCCCTACCTATATAGCCTGTAAGCCAGCGTGCGCTACATTCTTTTTATTTGAATATGATTTTTTTACTAAAAATAGTGTACAGAAGATATCTCATGGAGACAAACTGGGTGGTTGACATTTAAATCAAATGAAGTTGAAAATAAGACTTGTTAAATAGATGACTTGCCTAAGTTCTACGTGCATTACTAACGGCGGCCCGCCCGCGTCTTCGTCAGCGTGTACGATCTGTATCCCGTGATAAATTTTCAAAAAATTTTTTTTGAAAGTTCGTCCTTGTCCTGACTATTACAAACACAGCAAAAATAACAAATAATTAACCAAACAGCACCTTTACTTTTTAAATTTTTGCATTTACAATGCTATAAGTATATAGGGTCTAACAATATCAATAAGCGAACGTTTAAGGACCTTTGGTCCAAAACTACAGGCCCGTTACCGATATAATCAACAAAACATTATCATAATTAACCAAAAAATACGTGTGCTTCAAGCTGTAATCCTTATATTTGAAATCTTAATGAAAACGAATTTTGACAACGCTAAAAAATAGTCATGAAATAGTCATAAATAGTCGTACATGTAAAAAAAATAGTCGCATTATAGTTTCGGCGTTATAGCTATAGGTTAGTGAGGATTATGGCTTGAACGTCAAGCTGTAATCCTCATTTCTGGTGCAAGCAAATGGTAAAATCTTTCGGATTGGTCTAGGTTCCAAAAAATAGTCCTGAAATAGTCGCAACGACATGCCATATCTCAGAAATAGTCCTTAAAAGATTCCAGAGATATAAAGGTACCCTGGTGAGGATTATGGCTAGAACATTTGAAAACTTCAAATTTCTCCGTAACGCCTACGATTTTCGGTTTAAAATTTGTACCAAAAAATAGTCATGAAATAGTCAGTTAGAGTGATAATAAATTTGAGCTGATTTAATTTCAAAATAAAAAGTTTTAACTTTCCCTACATTTCTATGGATGTACAGTCGTGTTCAAAATTTGTAACTTCATTTGATATGATTGTGAAATATTCCGCTTAATATATAACATTACTTTCAATTAGGCGTTTTCCATGGCAGCTGTTATAATTAAACAAAAAAACAAACGTTTATGTATATATTTTTTATATAATAGAAGGTGGCAAACGTGCAGGCGTGTCACCTGATGGAGAGTAATCTTCGCCGCCCATGGACACCCGCAACACCAAAGGAATCGCAGATGCGTTGTCGGCCTATAAGGAGGGAATAGGTTTTAGGAAGGAATAGGAATTGTGGAGGGGGGGGGGGGGAAGGGCCTCCGGGACCCTCAGTGGCCGGACGAAACACAACAGCAGCAAGTGCTATTATTTCACGACGGATATTAGTGAGAGGGTGGTATTACGCCGGGCGAGCCAGCCCAATGCGTGCTGCAACGCAGCGTGGCTCTACCACTCAGTCAGTGTCACTCATTTAGCACCACCCAGGGGTCACGTGTAGAGTCTTAAGGGTAAACCTATGGACGCGAGTAACTTTAACCCCCTTATCCTTATTTATATTTATACCATCGAAAGATTGCTTTACATAACTTGTTTAAATCTCAGTACATATATGTTTATATCACAGCAATTAGTTTTGATCTTATTTATCATAGTTAGTTCAATATCTGTTGGTGTTGGATTAGTTCATTCAGTTTATGTTTCTAGAAAATTTCAATAGGGATATTGCATATCCTAAAATCACAAATTCAATAAACGAATCAGACACCAACAATATCAACAACTTTTAATTACTTACATCGAATAAAAGTATAATACTATGTAATAATATGTTTAAGGTATCACTAATGTTAAAAAGTAACAGAACCTTCCACTCCAAGAGTAGCGTCTGTTGTATCCACAGACGTTATTATACGTCTGTGGTTGTATCAATCCGGGATCGACGAATAGCGATATATCCTTGTATCTATCGTTAACGCACGAAACCGGACGGGTGGCTTGTTAATTGTAATCTAAGTCGAAAGTACGTTTTATACTCACAATAACTTCAAAAACGACAACGCGTCTTCGTAAAAGTTCATAAATACATTCATACGGTTTCTTAGGCATTTAAAATCCTTCACCAGAGTACCCATCACAAATTATTTCATGATTTCAATATCACTGGACCAAATAGTCATTTTTTTCAAAATTTTGCGAATGCAACAACCAACGACACACGTGATCTATGACCTTGACTTACATTCAACTGAACTTGATAATAACATAACAAGCAAAACCAACTTCTGCCCATCGCACTGCAATCGATGCGTTTGAGTAGAGACAAGGATAGCGCTATTTGACCAATCCCGAGAAACAAAAGCGCGCTACTCAAAATGGCGCCATGGACCCAGCTTTTTTGTATTTATAGGTACTTTCTGGTTTTTGTTGGAATTATATATGTTAACATAGTTATTTAATAACATCAAATGTGTGTTACATTAAAGTTTCAAAGAGACAAATAAACTTTTTTAAACTAAATGCTGTTTTTCTTCATAACATGCATAGGTATAAAATAATGTAAAACATCTTAGATAGTTTCACCACCCTGTACCTTGCTGCCGCTTTCAATTTCAAAAAGTATTATCTAGAATGCGTTGCCGTTTAAATTTGAGCCTTTTTGTTTAGGTGGTAAAGTTGCTATTATCATAAAATATTTTGTTGTTTATGCCTTTCGTAGTGCACTACTAAAAGCGGTCGAACTTAATAATAGATAACAATACCATTTATTGGAAAATAAGCTCTTAAATGGATTTCGACATTTTGCAAATTTTCTACTATTCATAATTATACATATTTTGTTTTCATTGAGATTTCAAATATGAGGATTACACTTGAAGCACACCTTATTTTCCAATGAATGGTATTGTTATCTATTGTTAAGTTCGACCGCTTTTAGTAGTGCACAACGAAATGAGTGACACTGACTGAGTGGTAGAGCCACGCTGTGTTGCAGCACGCATTGGGCCGGCTCGCCCGGCGTAATACCACCCTCTCACTAATATCCGGCGTGAAATAATAGCACTTGGTGCTGTTGTGATTCGTCCGGCCAGTGAGGGTTCCGGAGGCCCTTACGCCCCTCCCCACAATTCCTATTCCTTCCTAAAAACCTATTCCCTCTGCAATTCCTCTGGTGTTGCGGGTGTCCATGGGCGGAGATTACTCTCCATCAGGTGACCCGCCTGCTCGTTTGCCACCTCCTATTATATAAAAAAAATGTACATAAATGTTTGTTTTTTTGTTTAATTATAACAGCTGCCATGGAAAACGCCTAATTGGAAGTAATGTTATATATTAAGCGGAATATTTCACAATCATATCAAATGAAGTTACAAATTTTGAACACGACCATAATATCCATAGAAATATAGGGAAAGTTAAAACTTTTTATTTTGAAATTAAATCAGCTCAAATTTATTATCACTTTATACGACTATTTCATGACTATTTTTTGGTACAAATTTTAAACCTAAAATCGTAGGCGTTACGGAGAAATTTGAAGTTTTCAAATGTTCAAACCATAATCCTCACCAGGGCACCTTCATATCTCTGGAATCTTTTAAGAACTATTTCTGAGATTTGGCATGTCGTCGCGACTATTTCATGACTATTTTTTGGAACCTAAACCAATCCGAAAGATTTTACCGTTTGCTTGCACCAGAAATGAGGATTACAGCTTGACGTTCAAGCCATAATCCTCACTAACCTATAGCTATAACGCCGAAACTATAATGCGACTATTTTTTTTACATGTACGACTATTTATGACTATTTCATGACTATTTTTTAGCGTTGTCAAAATTCGTTTTCGTTAAGATTTCAAATATGAGGATTACAGCTTGAAGCACACAAAAATACACCCTTTCCAAACCCGTACAGCTGTACTACACGCACACAAAGATAGCCGAACATGCACACTAAACTCGGAGCACACTGAGCTATCTTTTTATTGACGCTTGTGTGCGCGTTAATAAAGATACAGCATGTTTCATAATGAGCATTATTTTAATTGATTTAGTATGTTAGAAAACATAACTTTGAAAAATCACTATTAGAGCGCTTTCACATATAGCGCTTAGCGTGCGTGAGCGTTTTAGTCGCGCGACTGCTGCGCTTCTAAGTAGCGCTGCAGTAGCGCGACTGGGTATCCATAAATATATAAGAAGCGCTCCGAGCTTGTTGTGGGGGATACGCCGCGTAGCCGCTTGCGATCAGTCGGCGTAATCGGCGTTAGATCAGTGTTGCGAGCTCATCTGTAGCAAGTTGCAAATTACCTACGTCATAATCTTAAGCATGTTTGATACCGAAATAATAAACGAAGAAGAATGAAGAAATACCGTTGGAATCTTTAGTGTAAATTTTAGTGTAATGAGCTAGTCACCCCCACGTTCAACGCGCGTCTGTAGCGCGACTGTGAAGCGCGGCTGTCGCTAGCGACGGCGGCGGCGCGACTTATCCGCGCTACAGCAGTTGTGGTGTAACTTGCAGGAATTCGACGTGCAGCGCTGCAGCCACGCGACTTAAATGCCTATATGTGAAAGAAAGCGCTCTAAAACTGCCAATTTTTAGAGCGCTTTTACCCCAATTTTTTTGTCACTGTATTCAGAATGATGTATATATACCGCCCTTAAACGTTAGCTTATTGATTTTATTATACCCTGTAGATATAAGATAAAATGTTTATCTACTAGAAAAAAACATCCAGTCTCAGGGTTTCATTTACACTGGCTTGCAATGTAAATCAAACTACTAGAAAAAATTCAGCGAGTTTTCTGGGGTCTCGGTAACTTAGCGGTTAGAGCAGTGGACCGGCAATCCAAAGGTCATTGGTTCGAGTCCCATTCGAGCTTTCCTGAGACTGGTTGTTTTTTTTCTAGTAAATATAATAACAAGCACATATTATTTGGTTATCAACCATCATGAAATGATGCGGGAACATACACATACATATCTACATTTGAGGCAATTGATTTTTATTATTTTATATAAATGGACAGATAGATAGAGATTCGATCATTGGATTTCAGTCGGTGGGTTAGGTACGTGTGAAGTGCGTTTCGTCCTTCAGCCTTGTCGTCGTTACTAACAGGTGAAGATGAAGGACTAGTGTTGTTTCGTAGAAGTATAATAAAATCCACCTAAAGAAAAGTGTAAAATGGTCTTGACGATAGGAATTGCAACTATAAACAGGCTTCTGTCTAAACCATGGATGCACAGACTTATTAAGACTAGGGGCCACTCGGGCAAATTATGAACTGATGGTGGGCCACCAGAAGTATAGGTAATTAAAGACAATGAAAAATTGATAATAATGTATTCAAATTGAAAAAGAATTTATTAATTTGAAGCGTGGCACTGCATAGTGCTTACAATCTTTTTTATATTTGGCTCAAATTTACTTGTAGCAACACGTAAAACTGCTTCCAAACTTTCATTTGCAAGGCGGTTTCGATTTTTTGTTTTATTATTATTTAGGATTGAAAAGGTTTGTTCACATATATAGGTAGAACCAAATAAGCTTGCACATTTCAGAGCGTTTATGCGCAACTCTTTGTACGTATTTTTATCAATGCAGCGGTAAAAGTTCAGCAAGTCTCCTTCGTTGAATTTGTTGCGTAAATCTTGGTCGTTCTGAATGTCGATAATTTCTAACTGCATTAACTCTGGCGCATTTTCAACTGAAATCGTGAAAGGATTGCTAAATATGTCCAACAGAGGTTTCACTGTTTTAAACTCCGAAAATCTGTCTTGAAAAGATTGAATCAAAATATCTAGCTTTTTTACATAACTGAAATTAATAGCAGTTTTTTTGAATTTTTCAGCCATTTTCTTATAATTCGGAAAATGATTGTAATTTCCAGAATTCAATTGCGATCTGAAAAGTGTCAGCTTGCATTGAAAGGATGATACATGTGCGTAGAGCTGGGATATCAGTTGATTTTTGCCTTGAAGCCGTGTGTTCAAGACATTCAAATGATTTGTAATGTCAACTAAAAAAGCCAAATCACACAACCAATCAGGACTTTTAAGTTCCGGGACGTCCCTTTGCTTTTCCGCCAGAAAAATATCAATTTCTTCTATTAAATTTAAAAATCGTTCCAGTGTCAATCCACGACTTAGCCACCTTACTTCTGTATAATACAGTAAATCTCCATGTTCGCATTCAATGTCATCAAGGAATTGTTTGAATTGCCTGTGATTGAGTCCTCGTGATTTTATGAAATTCACAGTCGAAACTACCACTTTCATGACATTTTCAAATTCAATTTTTTTAGAACAGAGGGCTTCTTGGTGTATAATGCAGTGAAACTGCATGAGATCTTCAGCGTTTAAGTTTTTTTCTTGCAAATGCTTTTTCAACAAAGTAACTAGCCCAGAATTGACACCAATCATCGAAGGAGCACCGTCAGTCGAAACTCCCGATAATTTCGATAAGTCCAAATCAGTTTTTGAACACTCGTCCAAAAGTACATTGAGTATATCAACTCCTCTGGTTTGACCTTTCAATGAACACATTCCTAATAACTCTTCGAAGACTTCAAAATCTTGAGTAACACCTCGTATGAATATAAGAAGTTGAGCTGTGGAACTAATATCAGTGGATTCGTCGAGTGCTAATGAAAAAAAATCAATTATCTTAGTTTTTTCATTTAATTGTTCCGCAATATTATCTGACAAAGACATAATTCGTCTTTGGATGGTCATACGATTCAGTTGAATTTTCTCAAACTTTTTTGCTGCTTCTGGACACATTTTCTTAGCGGCAATTTCTATGCATTCTTTTACAAAATCCCCATCATTGAAGGGGCGACTCCGCTTTGCTATCATTCGAGAAATTTCATAACTAACTTCTGTAGCTGTTTCTGTATCTTGAATGGGTTTTGTAAACATAGCTTGTTGACCAATAAGCTCCCGTTTTAAAGACAAAACTTTTTGCTTTCTTAATTTGCCTGTAAACTTCGTAAAAGTAGGATGCTGCGTTTCATAGTGCCTTTTTACATTATATTCCTTTGCAATCGCAACAGAATTCTTGCAAATTAAACAAACGACTTTGTTATGCGACCATACAAAAAAGTATTTCTCAGTTCAAATTTCTTGAAACTGCCGATTTTCATCTTTAACCTTACGTTTTTTACTAGTTCCTGGCATGTCCATGTTGCGTTTTAATCCTGACTAGGATTACCACAGCACCTAAAACCAATTATTACAGTTCCTAATTAATTACCAAAAATAATTGATAAAATATGTAGATAAAATTAATAACAGTTTTACTTACGATTTCACAACACAATTATACACGGCACTTGACGGGAAATCTACGTTGAATGTGGATCAAAATATATTATAATTATGACACCGGCTAGTCGAGTTAAAATCTACACTAGAACTAACGACACTTTACTCAAATTAAAACCGAACTGTCGGTCGCTGCGGTTAGCGTGGCTTTTATACCACGCGCATAGAGTCGAAAACTGTCTGGAGAAATCTCGAAACCGACTCTGGAAGCTTCGTGTATCTACCTACGCGAGCTATCGGGAATTTGGGACTATTGCTATCTCGCTCGCTCGAACAGTATAACGCGGCGCGCTTCCTCAAGAAAACGAATTTAACCGAGATCAGCACGAACATTACCGACCGCTGTTACCGACGCATGCACGGCGCA
This sequence comes from Scoparia ambigualis, assembly GCA_963921215.1. NCBI lineage: Eukaryota > Metazoa > Arthropoda > Insecta > Lepidoptera > Crambidae > Scoparia > Scoparia ambigualis. The sequence continues at coordinate 20,434,829 of OY992522.1, read as the reverse complement.
CCGATAAGATTGATAGAGCGCGCGCGCGAGATTCAAATTACTTTTCGAACATTTGTTATTGGTTTTATTCTGGAATAGAACTCAATATTTTCGAATGTACGAGAGTATTATTTTTGCTGTCGGCGGGCCACCAGTATTCGACCGGCGGGCCGCATGCGGCCCGCGGGCCGTAGTCTGTGCATCCCTGGTCTAAACGAAGGAGCTCGATGGAACAGCAGGTTGTGCATTCGAATTCGCAATCTTACATAAAGAGCACAGACTTTGAAAATCGTGTGTGACACATGTTGTATTTGAGGAGCTCGATGGCGCAGCGGCTAGCGCGTTCAGCTTGCGATCTTGCTCGCTAAGCAATGCCGAGTCGCTGGATGGGGTGACCAAATTTAAAAAACATCTCGAGCTCCTCCGTGCTTCGGAAGGCACGTTAAGCCGTTGGTCCCGGTTGTTGTTGTAAGATGGCAGTCGTTAAGACCCACTAACCCGCATTGGGTCAGCGTGGTGGGTTATGGCCCAATATCCCCACGTGCTATTGGCCACGTGGGAGGCCTGTGCCCAGCAGTGGGACGTTTATAGGCTGATGATGATGATATGTTGTATTGCAAAGCTTCATAGGCTTGTAACCGCTTTCTATCAGACGTGGCTTCCTGTCACCTAAGGTACTTATAAAAAAAACCACTTTCGTAATACCGAGTTACCAAAACTTATAATTTCTCATGCCACTGAAAGCATTAACGGTTTAACATGTCCTGCTTTTCTTTATGAGACGTGCCTGCACGTATTTTCTGGTGATTAAAAAAAAGTAAAAATTCGAGTGACACAAGATATTTGCACAAAAAATTGTCAATTTTTTTTTTTATACAAACATTCCTCATCGAACTAGGCCCTAGTATAACATTGGGCAGATCATAACAGTGGGCACTTTTATAGGCTAATCAATCGCTACAACGTACCACAGCAACACAGTAAACGTATAATGAATGCAAGAACTATTAACACAGTGACCGTGGTAGGCCGCCAATGAGATCATTGTCGCTCTGATTACCTCCGTATTAAGAAATGCTACGATAAGAAATGTATATGTCGCAGTCATATGATAAAAACAGAGATTTGGTCAATTCCCTAAGTGATTTAATCAAATCACGAGGATGTTAAAATAATAACACGATTTTATCATTTCCTTAAACAAATCTAGGGATTTGGACACCACTAGAACATAAATTTCCCTACTCTACAGGAGATCTCACGTGATAGGTTAGAAATTTAAGACAATCGCGAAGCGCAGCAAAGCGATTGTCTTGAATTTCGAGGTTATTTTTTTATTAGACAACAGAAATACTAGCTGCCCTACTCCTGTAGGTCACATGTTTTTGGTCATTTCACGGAACCAGTTCTGGTGTTTGTTCAATCCCTAGATTTGTTTATAGTAGAGGATCCGAGTATACAACGACCTTCACCGAGCGGTTAATGGATGAAAAGTATTTTATATCAAATTTAATGTGTTTAAAAAAAATATTGCGAGTGGGTAGGCTGAAAAATTTCAGTCCAGTATATTATTAAATAAATATTTAAAAATATTTCTTTTTAAATATTGCACTTGTTTCGATAATAGATAAATTACATAGGTACCAATCGAAAGTATGAAGCTATAGAACACGCAAACGTTAGGTTGACTATTTTTTTCCTGTCATAACATTGGGTAGGCAGGTGTAAACAGGCAAGTCAATATTAGTAATTTGCAACCGTCTGGTTAAATAAATAAAATTTATGTTTATATAAAGATAAGCTCATTACAAACACACACACACCAAACCAGTGCTATGTAAAAAAAAAAAAATTTTTAATATTAAATTAATCATTAATGGTACTGGACTGAAATTTTTAAGCCAACCCACTCACCCACAAAACCTATATTATTTAACATATTAAATTTGATATAAAATACTTTTCATCCATTAACCTTCTCGGTGAAGGTCGTTCTATACTCGGATCTTAGACTATTAGAGAAATGATAAAATCGTGTTGTTATTTTAACATTATCGTGATTTGATCAAATCACTTAGGGAATACACCAAAACTCTGTTTTTTATCACATCCCTGCGACATATATATATATATATATTGAGTATGTTTTTAACATTTTTCCGGTTCCACACTCAAGAAAACCTTGGCCAATGTCACATGCTTCCCGCTGTTGTTTAAGAACTTGTTTGTTGAATGTTTATTTTTTTCCGTAGTTACTTTACTTTGTTAAGTAAGTATAGGTTTAAAAACTATGTTTACTTTTACGCTAGTTTCGACTTCATTTAAATTAACATAGCTATTAACAGTCGACATATAAAAAAGTGAATTCCAACTTTTATTATGACGTATGAAAATTTCCGAATCAAAGTAATAATCTCTCCTAACATTCTGTTCCAGATGAGTTTGCACCACATTGGTAACATTGCAATGATTGCTAAGAAGTAGGTTCTCAACTATTCTACACTTATTTATATACTTATCGCGTACCGTGAAAAAATACTACCACCCCCTCTCTTCTCTTGGGTGTCGTAAAAGACGACTAACATCATGCATATACATCCAACAGCATAGAGCGGGGATGGAATCACCACCTGTTACGCTGAGCACATGTGTAGTAGGTGAAAAGTGGACTATGGTAGAGGACTGCTTTTCCGGTCCTCATTGCCTAGTCTCTAACTAACCCTTCGGGGATAATATAGTCGTGATTTTATGTATTTATAATACATACGTACGTGTGTATCACGCTCACTTCTAGGGTAAAACAAAATCTATATTTGCAACTATTCTGACACAAGTTATCCTGACACAATTCCTTATATATTTTTCTTCATAATATTTTTTTTATTCAGCCCGGCTTGTCTCACTACTGGGCAAAGGCCTTCTAACCCTCCTTCCACTCTTCACGGCTTAGGGCTGTAACTTGCCAGTCCTTCCGATTGTAGTCCAGCTCGTCCCGCCATCTCCCTCTGGTCCTGTCGCAACATGACATTATTTTATAAAAATAATACTTCCTACATTTTTTTAAATACTCTCTCCTTATAATTATTTTATTAAAGATTAACAAACAAAATAATTATTAATTAATAAACTGGTCTTACTTATAAAATTGTCTAAAGTAATTACAAATTGTACCTATTATACCTAACCTAATATTATTAGTCTAATTAGTAAAATTAGTTAGCTATTTGCGGTAATGGGACGTATATCAGTTCATGAAAAGGCACTGCGACAAAGAATTTCTCTATGGTCCTTATAGCCAGATCGACTGCGTAGTCCACAAGGGGTTTCCCAAACTCCTCAGCTACCGTCTTCCAGTTTTCATTCAGGAACACCAGGACTGTATTACCTGAAAGAAAATAAAATTTTAGTCAAAAAGTATGCGAGGACTTTGCTTCACCTGATTATATTATGTGGAAGCGAAGTATATGGTGAAGGAGAGATTATACTCAAAATTTTTTTTACGTTCTACCCAAGTCCTGAATTGAAGACAGAGAGTGTTTGATTTGTTTATATGTAAACAGGTTTCGCAATTTAATTGGTATACAATCTGACTTCTACCTCGCTAAGTCTTTTTTTAAAGTAGTTTACGTTTACAACAAGATCTATCCCAAGATCAGCTTCCATTGAAACTCGTTATATGGTTAAACTAGATAACGGATAAATATACATAAACATAAAAAACACCTAGACAAGAAATCAATTTAGAAAAACAGTGAAATGAAACATTTTTTTACGAATTAACACAGGTCAGAGGGAGTCTCCCTGTGACCACGGACCCTGTAAAGGGTTCGAAACATCAGGATAATATAAAAAACTACGTGAATAGTAAATTAAACGTAAATCCGTAAAAAAGTGTTTCATTTCAATGTGTAGTGCTCGCATAAACCTCAGATAACAATATTTGAAAACAGGTTTCTCTACATTGAAACGACCGGGAATTGAACCCGGGATCTCAGATATCGGTCGACCGTCAAAGTCTGTGTAGGACCGTTGCAGTTTCTTTTGCAGTCCTCATTGCCTGGTCTGTGACTAACTCGTGCCAAATCCTTTCTGTCACTGTCTACGTCTTTATGATTTTATTATATTTATATAGAAAACTTTATTTAAATAACCAAGTATATGTATGATATTGATTAACTTAAGCATGTTTATTTATTTTTATTTGTTTACCTAATTCTAATTTATTTAAATTAAAACACCATAACTGCCCTTTAAAAAGTTCACTTTCTATCCAGTCCAACACGGTTGCCAGGAAGAAATTGCTTTTTTAGCGATAACGCCGCCAATTGTATGTTACTTTATGTTTGTACAATAAAGATTATTTTATTTGTATCTTTTTCTTAACTCATTGGATATAATGTCGTAAATGTATGTACAGTCACGAGCAAAAATATGTACACAATTGTAACTCTTAATGCAATGGAATAAGAGTCAAAGTGTATACATATTGGTGTTCGTGACTGTACGAGGCAAATCGTAGATTTGATATACCGTACTCATTACGTCATTAACCTTTCGAGTAGAGAAAATTAAATCGAGAAAACAAATTCCAAGTTCATAGATTCACGATACTACTGACTGAAGTACGTATTCTGATGTAATATTAATACATAATATCCTGCGGACGGAGGAACGAAGCATTTAAATAATGATAATCATGTCCGTTGATGCAACTGCATAACGAGTGCTGCATGTCAAATGAAGTGGTATGTATGCCGTCAGCCACTAAACGTCCCAAAGATGGGCAACTATTCAAATCTTCCCTTTATGAGAGTAGAAATGTTTTTATTAAGTATTAATTAATTGATTGTAAGCAAAATTTGCAAACTTTTTTTAATTAAAACAATTTTAATTATTTTCTTGTTTTTGCTAATTTAGATTTCTTTTAATTTTTAATTGATTGAGTTTTATGTTATTTTGTTACTTTATTTAATTGATTTAATTTGGATATTTTTAATTTTTTTTAGTTTATTTAATTAGTTGTAATTTTTTTAATTGTATAACAGCTAGACTTCTCTCTCTGTATTTGCATAGCAATTTTTGGTTAAATATGAGAAGCTAAATAAGTAAGTAAGTAAGTAATAAGTAAGAACTTGTTCCTATAGGAACCGTTAGCATCTCATATTTAACCAAAAATTGGTATGCAAATACAGAGAGAGAGAGAAAGTCTAGCTGTTACACAATTTTAAAGCAATAAAAAGCTATTCTACTCTATTTAATTTTAATTCCCACATCGACGATACCATATGACGAAGTGGAGAGAGTCTAAAATGAAACATGCCTTTCGAAGCACGGAGAACCTCTAAGAAAAGAAAATAATCCAAGTCCAGGGAAAAGCCTTAAGTCCAAACTTAGCTTTCATGAATATAAAAAAGGAATGCAACAGCTGCTGATGGCTAAAATTCATTAAATTAGGTACATTCAACATTATATTGCTAGCTTAATTATTGTCAAAAACATATCTTCATCACATCTCAAAAAATAGTCAAATTGTACATTTTCGTAAAAAATTAGTTTAATATATTTTATAAGTTGTAGATTATATCCTTATCAAAATGACAATTATGCACTAATTTCTAAATAATAAAACCACTGTGTTGTTCCTTTCAATTTAACCGACTAGTTATAACAGTGTTCCCTAAAAATTATGCTGTCGTTTTTAACGGTCAATACTAATTGCGGAAATCAATCAAGCCCTTTTGCCTATGACTGACCTCAGGCCGTTCGGTTGCCAGGATCCATTATAATTGATGCCCATACATCCTTCCGCTCTCGCGTGAGCTCGCGTGATTGTAACACGTTTCTGTAGAAAACTCATATTGATACTAACATTATGCATAATATCTTTAATTAGAAGTTTAACTGTGGGTTTTACAGAAATCTTTTCATACTGGTCTGACAACGATCCAATAAAGTAACTCCTGTAATACCAGGAGTACTACAACATTGTATTCTAAATTTTTTAAACTCTTTTCCTACGGTTCCCTATATTTTTGTACAAAATTTTAGGAAAAAAGTAATATTTGGAAATTGTGTGTTTGCATTTAATATAATACTTTTCGTATTTAAAATAAACATGTTGGCGGCTTAGCAGTGGCCCAAGGGCCACCACCGCCGCACCCTAACCACAGAATAACATACAAGCCCTAACATACTTTTACACTATGGTACTTCTGTCTTGTATAATCTACCAGATCTTTATGCCTAATAACTATTTGACGAATAAACAATATGCCTTATAACTTTATGTAAATCGAAATTAGGTCAAAAACATTAGCCTAAACCATATTTATGCTTACAGATATAGTATGCCAAAAAACAATTATGTCAAAATATTATAAGGGCAAAAAAATATGCCTTTACCTACCGCTCCTGGAAACAGGCGTAATATTATGTAGTGTCACTTTCGAAAAAGCAATATAAAGTAAACTGAGACAAACTTACTGAGTTCCTTGCTTCCCTTGAAAAGGTTCTTTAGGTCGAATGTAACCTTGTCGCCGTAATCGAAAGAGTATTTGTAATTCTTAATGCCAAAATGAGTGGCACCATTGGCGTCCTTTACATATTTTGTGTTAATGTCCACTTTCATTCTGAGGTTAGCTGTAACCAAAACATTAGACATCCATATTTCAAAGCTATTTCATATTTTAACCGTGTCGCTTAGCGGTGAAAGAATACTACCACTACCAGGGAAGAGAGGGTCTCTTGGGTGTCGTAAAAGGCGACTAACGGACTAAAGACTGCACATACATACAACAGCATAGAGCGGTAATGGGCTCACCACCTGTCACGCTGAGCACATGTGCAGTCGGTATTTGGTGAAAGTGGACTATGGTAGAGGTCTGGTTTTTCGGTCCTTATTGCCTAGTCTCTGACTAACCTTTCGAGGATAATAGACGTCATTATACTTATGTCTGTATGTTACTATTAAAAAATCGTATGTTTTCAAACTCAAGTCAAATAATTTATTATAAACAGTTAACTAATACGTAGTTAAATCTTAACAACTAATCTTACTTTCGGGGTTTTCTGGTACAGATTTCCTTACATTTCAAAGGAGACCACAAAAATAAGTTTGTAACTTTAATCTGGTTTAGAAAAAAAAGTTTTGGGTTTTTTTAACTTATTAAACTACCTAATCTACCTACCTAACTAATATACCACCAGTTCGGATTTTGGGAGCGCCTTTGACTGAGATGAAGCTGACAAGAAACTCAGGAGGCCTTACTTTTTTCTAAAGTTACAATGTCATCACCAAGTCATCACAAAATTTATTATAACGAAATATATTAACACAATTACTTATAAGTTAAGCTCGTACATTGAATTGTCAAAGTAAGATTAAAGTAATACTGCTCTAAATTTCTATGGTAAGGCCCCTGGCACTTCAGATGTTAGCTAAAAGAGCTAACTAAAATATTGATAGTGGTAGATTGATATAGTACTTAAAAGGCTTTTTTATGTAATAAAGACGACAAACGAAGTGGTCATCGCCGCCTTTGCAGATCTGTTGCATTCGGGAAGCTCTATGCGTTACCGACTTTTAATAAACCAATACAGTTTAACAAAACAGCAAAACTAAAACGAACAACGGAATCTTAAACTTATAATAGTGAAAACGTCATTGAAAGAAGAAAATAAAATAATAAATAAATAGGTATGTTCCTGATTAGCCGGATTCCTGTTTCGCCGGATTCTCGTTTCGTCGGATTCTTGTTTCGTCGGAAATATTAACAAAATAATATCACTTAAGTAAAGAAAACATGTAGTTATATTTATTAATGTATGAATTATTATTTTGTTGCCACTATCGGACATAACTTAAATTACCTACTTAGAAATGGGTTTGATTCATATTTTCAAAGAAATGACGATTTTGCTTTAAACATTTTTTATCTGTTACGTTTTCTGTTATCGTAACAGACGTTATTAAATTAAGAACAAATAAATATATTTATTAATGTACCGAAATAGCTGCCTTTTATTTAATAAATAGGTAAAGCCGCGATATTTCTATAGTTTTCCTTCAACAAAAAAAAACCGATGAAAGGAGTATCCTTCGAAACAAGAATCCGGCGAATCAGGAATCCGGCGAGTCAGGAACTAATCAATAAATAGAGTTCGCAACAATTAGTACGTACTCAATTTGACCTTGGCGTCTCCTTCTCCGTTGATTGGGAACAGCAGTATCCTGCCCACAGCGTCGTACTGGCCCTTAATGGTCAGGTTACAGTGGAACTCCAGTACAAAGTGACGCTTATCCAGTTCAGAGCTGTAACAAATAGGCAGTTGTAACAAATATACAGGTGTCACCAATATACAGATGTAATGTAACTAATATACAGTCGTAACAAATAAGCAGATGTAACAATACTAATAACAATCAATAACAATCAATTTATTCATAACACAAGTCGCCTTTACAATCTCACCCTTTTAAGCATAAAAACCTATAGTAAGGTGAGACCGCTCTTCCTAAAAATAAGAAGTCATCACTAAGACTTGTTGAAATAAATTGGTGTAATCGTCCTTGGTGTAATGTTACGAATTATTAAATTTACTAGTAACATAAACATATATGCTTTACTCAATCAGATATGGGTACTATACGTTTAATATTAATAACTAATAAAAACAAAATAAAAAATGGAATGAAGCCATACAATACATATAGGTATAACTTTTAGCGAAAAAAAATAAACAAAATAAAATAATAAACGCCAACGCAAATACGCGCGTTACGTGTCATGTCTAAATAATAATTCGGTGCTGTCATAATCAAGTTGTTTTAGCCAGGGAGTAACCAATTTTTTACACTCAAAGTGATGCCTACTGTAATAATTAAGTTTTCTGTTTACTTTATTATTTAAGTATCTAGATTAGGAATTGAACTGAATACGAGCAAATTTACGGTTGGATGGATAACGACGGAATATGGATTACGCTTATTTAGAATTTTCGAGTCAGTAACAAATATATCGGTGTAAAAAATAGACAGTGGTAACAAATAATACAGCAGTAACAAATTGATAGCCAGTTCTAACTCAGCTCATCTTAGGCTGGATGGATTATTCTACCTTAGATGATAATCATACTAAGAGTAATGAAACACTTTTTACGGATTATCTCGCGTGACCACAGACCCTGTAAAGGGTTCGAAACGTCAGAATAATATAAAAAAATATGTAATGTTAAATTAAACACGAGTAAATCCGTAACAAATGTTTAATTTCAATGTGTAGTGCTCGCTTAAACCTCAGAAAACAATACATAATTATAGACTTGTTTCCAATTTTCAATATTTTTTATCATATAACTTTCATCGTATTTTCTTTGAAAAAGCTGAATTATAGAACTTCTTAGAATCTCGTAGTTAAAATTACATAGACAGAATGTTTGATCAGATATTTACTTCGCAAGAGTTGTTGTTCATTATAAAACTAGAAACGTTCAAATACGGTAAGAACGTAAAAGGTGAAAAGGGAAGCGAACGAGTAGTTGCTCTATTGGCATGCAGTAATGTAGTTACTGCAGTATTCTTTTACAATTTTGTTTTAAGGATAACGACGTATCTAAACATACATGCATTTTACTACTACCTTTTAAATGGCAAAAAGTATAATATCTATACTTTTTTCGTCGTACATTATGTTGTATAAAATACATTTTTTTATTAGCAATTTTATTATTATTTTACTTTATCCATCGGATAGACCGTAAGCTATTTTAACCATAATTATGATAAAGTCTCGAAGCAAATGGATGTACTATAATACAATTATAACCTGTTGTTTGAGTAGTCAACCAATAGATGATTGAAAAACACAATTCTCATTAATTTTTTTCTTAAGAATCTCTTCATTTGATCGCATGAACGCAATGTTCAGTGTAAAATAAACAGAAACCGTAATATAGGGTGACAGCGACATAATTCATACGTCACATTAATCTAGGTCAGTGGGTATTAACCTTAATTGAGGTGGTTAGCAAAAGAAAAGTGATTTTTACATGGTTATGTAACCGTTCAACCTCAGCAGAGCGCCAATTCTTTTGTAGCATTAATGCATGAAGGCTACAAAGACTTTCCTATTTTAATTCCAGTAAAAGAAAGAAAGTGAAGCTTCAGTACGCTGTCCACTGGGCAGAGGCCGCCATCATTGGAATCAAGACATCGCTACAATAGACTTGACAGTTTTCGAAAAAGTATTTGAAAAATTGCAAACGCTTATTTTATATAATAAAGCCTTTATTCAGATAAAAGTTTGTAAGTACATTTTTAAAATAACAATTCAGTATTAAATATCTGTTTGCCCTTTTTTGGCAAAGGCCTCCTCTAGCCTACTCCATTCTTTCCTATCTTTCGCTATCCTTGTCCACTCTGATCCCGCCATCTCTTTCAACTCATCCTCCCATCTCTTATAAGGTCTCCCTCTTTTCCTCTTACTGTAAATTGGGAACCAGATCATTAGGATTTTGCTCCATTTATCTTTTCCTCTCACAGTGTGACCCGCCCATCTCCACTTTAATTTCTTTATTTTTATGCTCACCTCTTCTATTTTTGTGTGTTTTCTAAGTGTTATATTTTTTACTTTATCTAGTTTCCGCTTTCCAAGCATACTTCTTTCCATGGCAGATTGACATACCTGTAGCTTTTTAGCTTGCGCTTTAGTTAGAGCCCATGTCTGACAGCCATAAGTTAATACAGGAAGAATACATGTATTATATAGCTTTCTTTTATAGTACATGTTTAACTCCTTGTTCTTCATTATTTCTCTAAGCGACCAGTATCTTTTCCATGCATTTGCAGTCCTTACCTCTAGTTCTTTTGACATTAAGTCCTTAGGTGATATAATTTGTCCTAGGTAGGTGTACTCATTAACATATTCAATATTGTGGTTATTAATTTGTACTGGCTTTTGTATGCTATTTGTCATCATTTTTGTTTTATCAAAGTTCATGGCCAGGCCCACCTTATGACTTTCTTCTTCTAGCTGGCAGAGCATTTGCTGAATTTCGTCTTTGGTTGATGCCAATAATATTAGATCATCAGCAAATCTCAAGTGATTGAGTTTTTCTCCATTTATGGTAAGTCCATAGCTGTTCCATTTGAGATTTCGAAAAATTTCTTCTAGAACGGCTGAAAACAATTTTGGTGAGAGAGGATCACCCTGTCTTACCCCTCTTTCTATTTTAAATTCTTCTCCCTCTCTTTCTAATTTAACTTTAGCCGTAATGGTTCTGTAGATGTTTCGAATTATTCTTGTGTATTTGTCAACTACCCCCTGATTTTTCAATGCTAACCAGATACATATATGTATTAGTGAGTCGAAAGCTTTGCAATAGTCTACAAAGCAACAGTAGAAAGGGATGTTGTATTCTTTGCATTTTTCAAAGACTTGTTTCACAGCATATATATGGTCGATAGTCGAGTAGTCGCTTCTAAACCCAGCCTGTTCTTTCGGTTGGTTCTCATCGAGGATTTTAGTAATGCGTCCGAGGATTACTTTTGCAAAGACTTTGTAGATGTTGGATGTTAAACTGATGGGTCTGTAATAATTTATGTCATTTTTGTCTCCTTTCTTGTGTATCAGGCTAATTGTTGAAGTAGTCCATTGCTTAGGTATTGTCTCAGTATATAAGATTTCATTGAATACGTTAGTGAGAATGGGTACAATCCAAGATTTCGCAGCTAAAAGAATTTCGTTGCTTATTTTGTCTGGACCGGGGGCTTTATCTCTCTTTTGGGTCTCGATAGCTCTTTCGACTTCTCGAGTCATAATAACCGGCACATCACTATAGTCTGTTAAGTCAACATTGACACTGTTGTTTTGATCTCTATATAGATCTCTGAAAAATGTCGTGGCTATGGAGATCAAATCTTTTCTTTTTGCCTTATGTTTCCCTTTTTTGTCCTTGAGTTTAGGTATCCACTCCTTCATATCTGTCAGCTGCTTTAGAGCCTTCTTTACTCCTCCGGTGTTAGCTATGTGTTTCTTAAATGTTTCTAATCTTAGTTTATGCCGATCTTTTCTCATATTGGTTTTTATTTCTTTACTTACTTGCGCTATTTCTGTTCTTGTCTCCTTTGTTTTATTCTTGGTGGTTATTAATATAGCTCTTTTTCTAGAAGTTTTTCCGTTGCTCTTGACGTTTTTCCATCTTTTTGTTTAATTTTATTTGTATTATTACTTTTAGTATTTCCAATTAAAATGTTGTGAAGTCTGTCTATTTTTTGTTGAGCACTCATAAACTTTGTCGCGGCGATGAAATCTGTCAGTTCTTCTCTTGTTTTTGTAGTTGGTGTTCTGGATGTTAATGGTCCGGGTTTTGCTTTGAAGGGTCTATTTCTTTTTGCTAATTCGACATTTAATTTGGATCTGACCATTCTATGGTTGCTGTTGAAGTTTAAGTTATTTAATACTCCACAGTCATCAAAGGATTTAGGTTTATTGGTAAGAATGTAATCTATCTCGTTCTTATAGCTTCCATCAGGGGATATCCAAGTCCATTTGCGTCGCTTCCGTTTCTTAAATTGGGTGTTTAGAATCCGCAGATTGTTTTCATGCGCCAATTCAATCAGTTTACCTCCGTTTCGTGATCTTTTCCCTTCACAATATGGACCCAGTATTCTTTCTTCACCCTGTCGTTTTTCTCCTATCTGTGCATTAAAGTCCCCCATAACTATGAGGTTGCTATAGGTGTGCTCTTTTATAGCATTATTGAGCAGAGCATAGAACATCTCGATGTCTGTGTTGCTTGACTGTTCTGTCGGAGAATATATCTGTGCCAGTGACCAATTCTCAGATGAGATACTTATGTTGAGGATTGCTATGCGTTCTGATATGCCTACAAATTCTTCTATTTGATTTTTAAGTTCTTTTTTTATCAAAAAGCCAACGCCATACATGCCCGGCGTTTCGCCCTTGTGGTACAATATATATTCCCTGTGTTCCTCAATTTTTTCCCCAAACCTTCTTACTTCGCTTAGCCCAATGATTGACCATTTAATATTTTCTAGAGCTGTAGTTAGTTCCAGTAGTGTTTCATCCGTTCTCAGTGTTAAGGTATTGTATGTTCCTATGTATAAATATTTTTCTTTGTCTTGGATTATTTTTTTTATTTTATAATCACTTCTGTTCTTTATTTGTTGATTCTTCTGTATTTTGCTTGTATTATGTGCTATCAGGTCTTCTTTTTCTAGTTGTTGTTGATCTAACGCTCTACTGGTATTTGGAGAAGCAGTAGCGCTGCGAAGGGTATTATTTTTGGTACAAGATTTATTGTTTGTTTTCTTTTTTTTTCCCTTTACTTTAGGCAGAGGGTATTGGTCTATATTTTCTCCCACGGTGACCAACCGGATTATTTTATACCCCCCACAATATTTTCTTTCTCCAAAAAGTTTTATTTAATTGAAACAAACATATTTTTCTTTATTCATTTAAAATTTTGTGCGAAAACGGTTGGTCACGTTACTAATTGCTCTGTGACGTCACATTTCAAATAGATAGAAATTTATCTTGAAACCTGACAAATATTTTTGATAATTTTGTAAAATGTCTCGTCACATGAAGCTCAATCATGGCCGCCGTGTTACGGGTCTTGTCATCCACAGATAAAAAAAATCGAAAATTTAGTACCTATAGGGGGGAAGGGTTATCCATTGCTAGTACTTACTACCACTCTGCGGAAATGAATAGTTTCAGAGATATTAATTTTTGAAAATTTGTAAATCCTAACTTTAAAATCAATTTATCGCCCTAATTTCGGTCCGTGACAGCTTTGGCGCTGCGGGACGTGCAAAAATAGTAAAACTTAAGAGACCTATATCTCGAAAACTAATCATTTCAGCAGAAAATGAACATCAGCATTAGAACCTCTGGATTTTTTAGAATTTGTGTAATAAAGTAGCATACTTTTATTACACAAATTCGTGCGCAGCCACATAAAATCTAAGCCCTGCTTTTGCGGTCCTCATTGTCTAGTCTCTGACTAACCCTTCGGGGATAATAGGTTTGATTATACGTATATACAAGCGGCCGCTCGCGGTTATCTAAATAAAAAGTATCCTATATGTTAATCCAGGTTATAAAGTATCTGTATGCCGAATTTCATCCAAATCCATTCAGTAGTTTTTACGTGAAAGAGTGACAAACATCCATCCATACTTACAAACTTTCGCGTTTATAATATTAGTAGGATGTAACTTATTTTTTCGATATAATATCTACTAGGGATACAATATGCAATGTTCTGCCGAACTGTAATACAATTTGTCGGCGGATGGGCCTGCTCTTTTGCTCACGCGCATGCTAGTTAAGATCATCCTTGAAACATAAACATAAACAGAGCGGGAGTGAGGAGTCTTTGATTTTCTACGTCCAATATAATATTGACCTTTTTAATATTTATCTACTGACTAGTACATACTAGTGTCAGGTTAATAATACCTTGTGGGAATGTGTGAGATTATAAATATTCAAAAAAATCCATAGAAGTTTTTTATCTGACTGTACAAAGCAGCTTTTTTTGTTGGTGTCCGAATCGTCAGTGAAAAAAATAATAAAATTAAAAAGTGTCAATTTCGTCACTGTGTCTGAATTTAAAGTGTCCGAATTGTCACTTAGTCAAATATTCGATTCGTTTTCTTATTAATTTCATTATTTTCGTAAAAAGGTCATTCATTATTTTTAATTCCTTTTTCATTCTATTCATATCATTATTAAAAGACTTTTTGACATTGCCACAGGTTAATTATATTGAGGCATTATAGGAGATCAAAGTGGCCTTTTCAGAACTGACTTTATTAATTTCTTATAATGTCATTGTGCCCGTAAACTCATTAAGAGAACCATAATTAGTCCCTATTGAAATATACTATTTTATGTCATTAGGTTGAACATCTTTTACATTATCTGAAGTCGATGTCTATAAAGTACCTAGTTTATTTTACGGTTATTCATCGATATCAGCTTAAATTTCTTGCCTCGATCTACAGTGTTGTGGAACCAGCTCTCGGCGGCGGTATTTCCGGACCGTTACGACTTAGGGATCTTCAAGAAACGAGCCTATTCCTTCCTTAAAGGCCGGCAACGCGTCTGCGATTCCTCTGGTTTTGCGGGTGTCCATGGGCGGCGGTGATTACTTTCCATCAGGTGACCCGCTTGTTCGTTTGCCTCCTTCTGCTATAAAAAAAAAAATACACGCCACTGCTGGTTTCAGGCCTTCCCACCACGTAAAAAACAAGCATTTGCCCGCGACTTCTTAACCTTTTACCAGGATGAAAAAGTATCCAATGTCCTTTTCTGTACCTCTAAATCGTGTACGATCGAGTAGTAGTAGTAAATGAGAAACGCGTAACGAGCAAATACATTTAGAAAGCTTGATATGTTACTTATGTATTTTTATTTTTAAGGCCTATTCAAACCTGAGCGGTATTCGCGGCCGCTGTGGGTAAAGGTACATAGGTACCGCGCGGCTTTCGCTCAGGTATTTACTAGCAAGTTTTGCGGCAAGATCGACATGAGCGGTATTCGCTGCCGCTCTACCCACAGCGGCAGCGAATACCGCTCAGGTTTGAATAGGCCTTTAAAGTGTTTAGATGATCAAAGTTATACCATGTCAAAGTGCAAATAAATAATTACCTTATCGTATCCTATCTAAGCATTTATAATATTCGTTAGGAAATCACATTGGGAGATCGGACCATATCCTACTACGTTGGACCAATTACGTTAACAACCAGGACCAACCTCTTAACGTGTCTTCCGTAAAACTGAGAATCCCTAGATCTTAGATGAATGATTGGTCTCGCTGCGCTCGACTAGATACCTCCGTCGTACTTGTAAAATGCGGCAACAAATACTACGCCGAAATCGGCGTACCCGAGAGCCGGTTACATTGATAGCTGTGTGTAAAGTGTACAGGTACCGATATTTTTATTAAATTTTGGGCATAATTCAAAGTAAAATGCCAGTTTGCGTAATAAAACAGTGTAAAAATAATGCTACAAAAAATAAGAAGGACAGCATCCTTGCAAATTGTCATAGATGAGTTGCCGCATTTACGGAGCTGTGGTTTTTAGATAGGGCGGTATCTAGTCGAGCGCAGCAAGATCAATCATTAAAGCCCTAGATATTTTTTTGTACATTCTTAAGATTGCCGAATGGCCAAGCACTTGACCCAAAATCCTGAAGTCCTGGGTTCAGGGCTAAGTGAGGAAAAATACGTTAGGGTTTGTTGGTGCCTAGCCCGGGTTTGCACCAACTTGCATTAAGCAGGCGTGGATATTAAGCCAATTGTATGACTTAATTTCATGAGCTTTTCAATGCCTTTGTCCCAGCATAGTGATTACGCTAAACATTCAAACACATAATCGCGACTATTATCCCCGAGGGGTTAGTCAGAGACTAGGCAATGAGGACTCAAATGAAGTATAAATTTTCCCCCCTTAATCACTGCCTTACCAAATGTGGGATGGCCTTTGCAATTCTAAAATATACACAAAAAAACTGCCCACACACTTTACACGACCAGGAAATTCAACCCTGGACCTTAGGATATAGGGCCTGGCGTTTTACGGTTTGGTTTACTACTTTCGTAACGATATTAATAATCACGACTATTATCCCCGAAGGGTTAGGTACAGATTCGGCAATGAGGACAGCAAAAGCAGTCCTCTACCATAGCCCACTTTTCACCAAATAGCAACGGCTCATGTGCTCAGCGTGACAGGTGGTGAGCCTTTCGCCGCTCTAAGCTGTTAGATGTATGTGCAGTCTTTAGTCCGTTAGTCACCTTTTACGACACCCAAGGGAAGAGAGGTGGTGGTAGGTAGTATTCTTTCACCGCTACGCGACGCAGTTACGATATAAGTCAATATTACCCATTCATTATTGACTTGATTTTAATGATGGCTTCCTTTGTCCTGCAGTAGGAGTGTAGGACAGTGTAATATAAAGGCTAAACCATCACGTAACCCGACATTACGAAAGGTACTTAGGAGAGTTTTCCCTTAGTTATAATGATTTTAGAACTAAATTCACCAAAAACGCTCCGTAGTGCACTCAAGAAACACCTTTAGATATTTTTGTTGGAAGTTGCAACTATTTAGATATTTGCCTAAAGTGACCACCATCAGCAATATTCAATCAATAATTTATACAATCAGCAATATTTAACCGCCTCTGTGGTCTAGTGGCTAAGCCACCGGTCTCAGACCCAGAGGTCCCGGGTTCGATACCCAGCGGGGGGTACATCTTTGTGTGCTCGGTTTGGTTGGTGGTTGGTGGCCTTATCGTCACTTACCATCAGGTGAGATGAAGGCCAAGCGCTTACCCGTTGTAGAATAAAAAAGAATTAAAAATAAACAATCAAAAAAGCTGTTATTTGTACCTACATTGACAATAATAATAATAATATTTGTCTCAAAAATATGTAAAGATGTTTTTTGAGTGCTACAGAGCGTATTTTGAAAATATGGTTCTTAAATTGTCGAAAATAAGGAAAAATGCAATGAAGGCAGAACTATCGCGACTGCGCACCATTAAATTAATCGCAACTCAAACGAGCAAGCCACTGCGCCGTTGAAAATAGATCACAATTTAATTTAACATAAAATTAACTCAAAAAATTAAATAATTATGTTTTATCTATAAGAATTTATCTGTTCTGTTTATTAGTGTGATTCTTAATTAAAATGAAACCAATAAATAATAAAAAACTGTGTGGCTTAGCGGTGAAAGAAAGTACCACCTCCTCTATTCCCTTTTTTTATATATTTACTATGCCCGGCAAATGACCCCACTCCACCTGATGTTCAGTGGAAATGAAGTCCAGGCGCGAGGACAACTGGTGCAGCGTAAGAGACGTAGCATCAGTCACCCACCCTTGGGTGTTGTCAAAGGAGACTAACGGACTAAAGACACACATCCAACAGTATAGAGCGGCGACGGGCTCACCACCTGTCACGCTGAGCACATAATAATATGCAGTCGCTATTGAAAAAGTTGACTATGGTAGAGGACTGCTTTTGCAATCCTCACTGCCTGACCCTTCGGGGATAACAGTCGTGATTATTATGTATTATGTATGTAACATTGAAATAAGATCCGTTTGACGTGACAAAGTCACCAGCTTCTTAATAAGCGCTGTTTTTTTTCAAGCAATTAGTCATTGTTTAACATCATTAGACAAATCCATGTGGGAATGTGTAGTTGCAGCCAAGGTTTTTTACTGTATATAACATAATTGAATGTGATTTCAGCCGATACGATTAGATTATTCGTTGGAACTATGTTTTTTATGTTACTTGGCCGGTAAACGATTGTAACGCAGCCTTAGGACGATTTAAATTCGAACAACGTTATATCACGCACGTTGCCGTCCCTAAATCTTCGGAACTTTCAATTTTATCTGTACATTTCAAACCGGCATACAGCAATTTATTTTGCCCTACCTGGGAATTAAACACGGTACCTCCGAATATCGAAACGATCACTTAACCACTCGGCCACCGAGACGTTACAGTTTTATGACTGCATATTAAAGGAAAATACAGTGGTAAATTTGTATTTGCAAATCATCATCATCATCCCATAAACGTCCCACTGCTGGGCACAGGCCTCCCACGTGGACAATAGCACGTGGGGATATTGGGCTATAACCCACCACGCTGGCCCAATTCGGGTTAATGGGTTTTAAATGGGCCGAAATTCGTTTCACATTCGGTTTAACCGAATTTCAGCAGCATGAACCGAACTTCGGCATTCGGCCGACATTCGGTTCAAATGCCAAACTTTCGGTACAACAAAATATTTTTGTATAACATAATATTGAAATAACACTTGATATTTTCTTACACTCATTGTATTTGCAACAAGAAATTATATGTATTACTTACCTCGTTAATTGTAATGTAAACAATAACGCAATGTCGCGTGGATAACGTACTATTTGCTAATGACCGGCCGGCCGTGACGGGAGACGAGGGGATTTTGTCGCGGGTTGCGGTTGGGTTGCGGGCGGGCTGCAATACCAAGAACTAAAGGTAGCGCGTAAACTAGTTAGGACGTGTTGTAGTTGTAATGGCGAAAGCGCCGTGAAAAGAACCGAATTTTGATTTCTTACCGAATGTTCGGCCGAAGTTCGTATTCGGTTCAAACCACATTCGGCCCATCTCTAAAACGAATGCCATCTTACGACAACCACCGGGACCAACGGCTTAACGTGCCTTTCGAAGCACGGTGGATCTCGAGATGTTTTTAATTGGTCGCCCATCACGCGACCCGGCATTGCGAAAGTTGCTTAGTGGGCAAGATCGTATGCCGAACACGCTTGCCGCTGCGCCATCGAGCTCCAGTAGTTGAGTTGCCTCGAATAGTTGCACACATCATAATGTACCGTAGTGTGGCCTACTCGAAGGTTTCAGGTCAGATAGATGATAACTATACTTACATAACATTGTCAACGATGCATTTCCGAAATCCGGTGACTTTTCCCTGGTAGAAAGTGACTTTCAATCCGTTCAGGGGTATCGCTAACTTTTCAATGACGAAAGGGTCTAGAGATGACACTCCTAGCTCCGGCATTCCCTTAACGAAATCTGGTATCGCTTCTTGTGTGGCTTTGACTAAACATTCTGGGCTCGTATCGTTGCATGGATGGATAAAATCGGCTGTAACAAAAAGAGTTTTTGAATATGTACATAATATACATTCATATAATCACGACTATTATCCTCGAAGGGTTAGTCAGAGACTATATAGCCAATGAGGACCGCAAAAGCAGTCCTCTGCCATAGTCCACTTTTCACCAAATAGCGACTGCACCGCCGCTCTGTGCTGTTGGATGTATTATGCAGTCTTCAGTCCGTTAATCGTCTTTTACGACACCCAAGGGAAAAGAGGGGGTGGTAGTATTCTTTCACCGCTCCGCGACACGGTTACGAGTTTTTTAATGCTTAACAATTAAATTAATTATTTAAAAATTCAAAACAATTCAAAATTCAAAAATGTTTTATTCAATTAACTTAAAATAAGCATTTTGAATCGTCTAAATTTATTTGGATGGATGGGCATTCAGGAAGTCTTTTAGCTGTGGAAAAGAACAAGCGTAAGAAACTCCACAGATTTATAATAATATAGAAGTATAGACATTTACAAAACAATATGTCGTTACCAAATTACACAATATACAAATTACTAAAACGTATATTATGCTCGTACATGCACTATGTCCATACATATTTGTGATTTTCATAATCTTCTACTTTAAAATAACCTTTACTCATGAGGGTTTTAAATGTATGTAAAGGCATTTCAGTAATATTTAATGGAAGTTTGATAGAAAGCGTTACACATTTACCCAAGAAAGAGCCACCTTTTTATGAAGTCTTAAACCAGGGACGGCAAGCTTATTTTTCCTACGATTGTTTAAGATATGAAGATCACAATTTTTAACAAATTTAAATTTAAAAGTATTCCAATGCTGGGGAAAGGGTTTCATCATTGAACCATTAATTTTATTGGCTTTATCACCATGCTTTCCGAATGCGGGTCGGTGAACATAACAACTTATATACTCGAGCTTTATTTTTAGAAAAATCTGAAACAGACTTGCCTGACAAGGAAATTGAACCTAAGACCTGATATAAGGTGGTTAGCCACTCGGCCATTCCGAGAAGTCATTAAAGCTGAGATAAAGACCGATTGCCTTTCACTATAGAATTCAAAATAATTGGACTGTGCAATAAACTATGACCGAATTTAAAAACAAAGTAAATAACTACCTATGGAAATTGATCAGTACCTAAACATATTAGAAATATTAGTGAAGTAGTGAAACCATAGTTTGGCACATAAATCCTAAATAAACGTATATTTCTTAAGCAAGATAAATAATAGAACAGAGCGCATGTAAACGCGTTTTCTTTACTCATTATTAATGACTTCCTCTAAGATGGCGGGTTTTACTTAAACAGCATTGGAATGCCTTAAACTCAGAATATTTGCATAAAGATGGGTGCTAACATTGCATCACTTTAATCATACATACATATAATCACGACTATTATCCTCGAAGGGTTAGTCAGAGACTAGGCAATGAAGACTGAAAAAGCAGTCCTCTGACATAGTCCATTTTTCACCAAATTGCAACTGCACATTATGTGCTCAGCGTGACAGGTGGTGAGCTCATCGCCGCTTTAAGCTGTTGGATATATGTGCAGTCTTTACTACGGACTAAAGACTAACTAACGGTAGTCGCCTTTTACTACACCCAAGGAAAGAGAGTTAACGTAATTATTTTGGTTTTTAGTATTATTTAATTTAATTAAAATTTTAGTTGGTTCTGATTTATGATTATTATTAATGTTATTTATTTATTTTTTCTCCTTTCAATAATTACTCTGTAAATTTAATTTTAAAATAATGTGATTTTAGTGTATATAATGATTTTACGTAGTGTGCATGAGCAATGTAACTGTAGCCAATCTGTGCAAAAATGTTTTAATTGATGTTCTAAATGCCTTTTCGATTGATGTCTGTTGTGATGCCTTATTAAATAAATAAAAAATAAAAATTGCTACGCGACAAGGTTAAAGATAAAAAGTTTGCCTACTAACAAATATATTTATTTAGCTGTGGAGAAGAATGGGCAATAAAGCTTTATATAGAAGTAACGACGTCAAAGGCTGTTTATGAGATAGTTATGAAAAAGGCAACAAGAGTTTCACTCTTAACTTTTTACGTTCCATTATAAACAAAATATTTAAACAGGTTATAACGCAAAGTAACTAGTAAAGGTATACACGGACCCTTTACCAGACCAAGTGACCACACGGTCTACGTACAGCAAATTTTGTTAACAAGTGTACCTAGGTATTATAAATCTTTGTTTAACCCTAAGTTTTTATTATATCACACTAGCGGCCGCTCGCGGTTTCACCCGCGTAGTTCCCGTTCCCGTGGGAATATCTGGATAAAAAGCTATGTGTTATTCCAGGTTATAAACTATCTGTATGCCGAATTTCATTCAAATCCATCAGTAGTTTTTACGTGAAAGAGTAACAAACATCCATCTATACTTACAAACTTTCGCGTTTATGATATTAGTAGGATAGGATAGGATGTACGCAGACATTTCTTAGCGATTGGTCATTCTGACACTCGTTTATTTGGTCATACCTAAGTACATTCTGACGAATGGATATTTTGTCAAGTATCATTTTTGTATATTTTGACACTCGTGCCATCAGACTACCAATACATTATGACATGCTGACAATAAATACCCGGAGTCGATATTTCTCTGTTTATATTTCGTAAGGTAGGTGGAATCCAATCAAAAGCGAATGATACGCTCTCAAAAGTGTTCATTAAGCATCTGAATCACAAACTCCCCTCGCCGATATGCATTCTCAAAGTCAAAATCCTTAATCAACACTCTTTCAGCTTAGGTTTTGCGAATATCAAAAGCTTTTTAAGTACTAGCATGCGAGTCGAGCTGTGTGAAAGTCTGCTACGAATAGCGAACATGATCCTGTCAGTGGTTTCACCTTTGATTTGAACTTTTGGTACAAAACTTAGTTGTGTTGTGTTTTCTATTTGACTGAGCAGAGAGCCTAGACAAGTGGTAAAACATTTGTAGAATAGAATGAGGAGTCTATGGGATTGAATTATGTCAACGATACATCATTTAGCGAACTGTAAATGGGTTACACGCATAATGACACATTTCGGCCACGCATAATGACATATATGCAAAATGACATATACGCGAAATGACATATACGCGAATAGACATATACGCAAAACGACATGTACGCGAAATGACATATACGCAAGACGACATATACGCGAAATGACATATACGCAAAACGACATAATTATATATTATATACGCGAAATTGGAAAATTACCGTAACGTCCCTTAGAGTATTGATGAAAATCATTACACAAGAAAAAAGACGATCTCCAGCTTGGCCCAGGTGGGATTCGAACTCACGACCCTTCGCTATCCGGGCGACTTTTCCGACCGCTTAGCTACCGAGATCACAGGAGAAGCGTCGAAATTTTCAAGTGTAACATTTTTAATATTTTTAAACTTTAAATAATTAGTTTATAAGATTCTTACTTTATTCCGTGCATCTTTATCTATCTTTATGCGTGTTAAATATGTAACTTTGTGAATTTATTCTATCGAGCCAACTTTATCAAATCGTGTTTCCATCGGGTGTACTCTATAGAATAAAGCCTCAACAATATTTCATAATGTTCGCAGATTTTAATTTTACTGTTTACTACTTTAAAAAGTAATTCTAAGAACGTGTTATTTTAATTTTTCACTAACACCTAGCCTTAACGGCTGCCATCTTACGACAACAACCGGAACCAACGGCTTAACGTGCCTTCCGAAGCACGAAGGAGCTCAAGATGTTTTTAAATTGGTCACCCATCCAGCGACCCGGCATTGCGAAAGTTGCTTAGCGGGTAAGATCGCAAGTCGAACGCGCGAGCCGCTGCACCGTCGAGCTCTTCAGCCCTACCACTAACCAAACTGAGCTCACAAAGATGTACCCCCCGATTGAACCCGGGACCTCTGGGTCTGAAACCTGTGGCTTAGCCACTTGACCAAAGAGCCGATTAGGTAAATATTGTAATCGAATAGAATGAGCATTCCACATGTATCTATAAACTTGTTAAATTATTAATGGCATGCCGTATGGATTATTAATACATCCTATTAAATTCAATTCAATTTATTTATTTCCGAGAATATGGTGTACTTTAGGGCAGATGGTAGGTTGGGTGAAATGTGGATTGAGGAAGGTCAGGATACTATTCACAATGCTAAGGCTAAGGCTAAGGTTGCCAATTGTCTAGCAGGAGGAAAAATAGTCATTTCTACAACAACAAACTCATTTCTAATTTAAACCTATGAAGAATATTTGAGAAATTGTAACTGGTTAGACTAGACACAAAAATCTATTGAGGTGCAATGACGTGCGTTACCAACCTATCTTCAGCTGTGGAATAACACGGTGGCATTGTGATAATGATAATGAGGTTACAAGCAAGCCTAAGGTCTGCCTGGGACCCCACTGACACCTCTAAGAGCAGTTACTTTAATCTTACTATGCAAATTCCATCTCCTTTACTCTTCGATCAACAATACAACTAGATGTCAGGTCGGCGCTAAAAGTGTGTCGCGGTAAATAAGAGAAGTGAGCTCTTATTTTCTCGCAAGGCATAACAGGAAAAAGTACCTTATTTGTTGCTCTATAGGTTGATTTCACTTATAAATGTTATTGACGTCTTTTCTTTTTTATGTGACAGGAGTAATTTATTGCTTTGAAAAAGTATTTATTGACGTGGACAGAATTAAGCTTTGATTTTGGTATTGTTGATCGAAGCCTTTACTATTAAATTTTGAATAGTAAGTATGCAATAGTATAGCACCTGTTGGTTAACGATAATCGTCGTAGGATAAAATGTTTGCTAGAAAAAATATAATAATAATATATTGTTTTAGATAATCGTCGTGTTAGACGTTTGCAACGTTGCAACAGCATTGGTATGACTCACGCCTTGTTAACCCTGACGCCTCCATGTGAATCGGTAAAAAAAAAATATTTCAACCCTCACCTTTTGACATTGTAAAACTTTTTAAAGCCTTTTCTATGTTGTGGGTATATTTGTTCGCATTCGTTATTTATAAAACACAAAACCGCAGACATCCCAACTAATATTTATTATGAAAGAATTATAAATTATCAAATTAAATTTACGCGGATTATTAAAGAACACATTTTTTTTTTATCTTCTTGTCTAAGTATCTTTTGTATATTAGAAACTTTATGGTAGTACACTACTACTACAGTGCGATGTTGCCACCTAGATTGCATTCAAACTGTGAGTGCATTGTTGCTAAGAAGACGATAGAGTTATGGAAATTTAACAAGCGGCGTAGTAGAAAATATTAATTTTAATAAAATTTTACCTACATTTTTGATCAAATTTAATCAATTCTACTCTCGTAATTTTACTCGCTTCTATTTTCGAACAAACAGATAATATTAATGTACGATAAAATTTTACCTATATTTTCATTAATTGGAATCGATTCTACTCTCGAAGAAATATATTTTATATTTTATCATTTTTATACGGATTTCAGGTTTTGCGTAATTTCATTAACACGTTCTATGGGATGTACACAGGCCTCTCACGTGGACATTCCACTATAGCACGTGTGGAGGTTGGGCCATAAGTTGTGGTGTGTTATGGCCCATAACACACCATCCTGGCCCAATTCGGGTTGGTGGAGTACAGGCACATGAATAGGTACATCCTATTTATAAAGAATGTGATGCATTTTAAAATAGTGACCTTTGAAAAACAACATGAACTAAGTCTCCGACATGAACATAAACAAATAACTAGGTTTATGGTCTAACACATGATTGATGTTTAAAAACAACTGCAAAAAATGCTGTAAAACCGTAATACAACAGTCCTTTGTACAGTGTGTTAGAATTCTACCCATAATCCGACTGAAATCCACAATATTAGTTCCAGTGAAACTACAGGGCAAAGAGGCCGGCCTAGGAAGAGGTTACGAGACGATCTAGAAGCACACCAAACCGATCGCCATAAGGTGGCTTAAAAAGAGGTAGAAATAATAAGTTGTGGGAGGCTTTTGCCCAGCTGTGGGAAAGCTTAGGCTAGTAATTTAAAAAAGAGGCTTAATATCTGAATTTCCTGGTCGGTAGCGCGCGTGTGGTGCCCCCGATGATATGGTCGCGCGTCTAGGGCTCTGGTGACCACTTTCCATCAAGCTAACCGTATGCTCGATTGTCGGCTACATACCATAAAAAACATACATCCTACTAATATTATAAACGCGAAAGTTTGTAAGTATGGATGGATGTTTGGCATACAGATAGTTTATAACCTAGATTAACACATAAGATACTTTTTATCCCGATATTCCCACGGGAACGGGAACCACGCGGGTGAAACCGCGAGCGACCGCTAGTACATAATATAATCACGGCGATTATCCCCGAAGGTTTAGTCAGAGACTAGGCATTGAGGACAGCAAAAGCGGTCCTCTACCATAGTCCACTTATCACCAAATAGTGACTGCACCATGTGCTCAGCGTGACAGGTAGTGAGCCCATCGCCGCTCTATGCTGTTGGATGTATGTCAGTCTTTAGTCCGTTAGTCGCCTTTTAAGACACGCAAGGGAAGAGAGGGTGATAATATTCTTTCACTAACAAAAAAAATCTGCTCGATACTAATAATACTTATATATTTTTAATGATAATAACCTCTAATTTTTCTCTGAAAATAATAATAATATTAATTTTTCTCTTTATGTGCTTACGTGTCCTTTTGAGGATCTGCCCTTTTGAGAATCTGTTCTTCTGAGAATCTGTCCTTATAGAATGACCCTGCCCTGATTTTTCATCATCATCTTTTAAATCAAATGGTCACGATGTGATCACAATATGAAGTAGAGGTGCTGAACAATTTGACAAGATATACCTAAATCATTTTAACATCTCGAATGTAAAAAAGAAATCTTTAATAAACCCATAAATTAGCGCTTGCGTCATATGGTAGTCGGAACAATTAAAATTCTATTGTGTGTGTATTCACGGAGCGCAACAGGTTATCCTAACAATATTATTGAAGTTATTTAAATCTACGATAAAATGTTTACTCATGTATCAATGTAACTCATGTAATGTCTCAGGAAGCTCGCTCTGCTCTGGAGCAGGAGCAGTGGACCGGCAATCCAAAGGTCATGGGTTTGAATCCCATTCGAGCTTCCTGAGACTGGTTGATTTTTTTCTAGTAAAGATTTTGTCTTATATCTATATAGCATTGTGAATGCAAAATTTCAAAAATAAAGTTATTTAAATAATAATGCCTCGGTGGTCGTAAGTTCAAGCGCTTAGCTCGATATCATGAGGTCCCGGGTTCAATTACCGGGTCGGGCAAAGTGTGTTTTCGGATTTTATAACTTCTTTACTTAAAAGATACAACATTTTAAACTTTCATGGTCACTTGTGTGTGTCACATTTGTTTTTATGAAAAAACGGGGGACTTAAAACCAACAACTCAAACATGGTAAAAAACCCGATTTTTCATAATAATAATTCATTATATTTCGATATTTAAAATGATAAAGACATAATAATGGTTTGTTTACATTAATTTACAAGTTTTTTCTTTAAAAATGAACATTTTTTTCTAAGTTAGTATCGCGACATTTTGCAAAAGAGACACTGTGCAAAATGTCTACCGTTCGCAAAACGGTTCTTTCTCATAATGTCTCTTTCGCAGAATGCCTCTTTCGCAAAAGGTTGCTTGCGAAAGCGACATTCTGCGAAAGAGACACTGGCTAAATGTGCTGATCGTACGAGCCATTATTTAGGAGAAAAAAGAGACAAAGAAGCAAATCTTCAGTATTTATTACAGTCAGTAAGTACAGTATTATTGGAGAGCTTAAAATAGGATCAGACTTCCCAGTAGCTGAAGATACCGGGTAAAGTGCGTATTTTCGGCTCTATCGTCAGCCTCATCAGCCTATAAACATTCCACTTGTGGGCAAAGGCCTTCCTACATGGACAACGAGAAAGAGATGTTTTGCGAACGGTAGACATTTTGCGAAATAGACATTCTGCCAATGAGCCATCGGTGCATAGTCAGGGTGATCACTAATCCGCATTTGGCACTACGCTTGCCAAATGAGCCAATATCCATCAGTTGTAGCGATGACTTGATTTTAATGATGGGACTCTTGCCCTGCAATTGGACAGTATACAGGCTGTACTTGAATTTACTTTACTTATAAATATACGTTATTATTAGATATACTACCTTATTTTTTAATACAAAAACCATTAAAGATGAGTTTCACCCATGAAACTGAACAACTTTCCCCAAGAAACCTATGTGCAAAAATAACAATAAAATTTCGACCTCCCATACAAAACTGTACGATCAGCTGACGACAATAGTATGGGAGATCGATATTTTTTTGTCATTTTTGCACATAGGTTTCTTGGGGAAAGTTGTTCAGTGTCATGTGTGGATCTCACTTTTAATTGTTTTTGTATAAAAATAAATAAGGTTGTATAGATGTCATTATGAGGAGCTCGATGGCGCAGCCGCTAGCGCGTTTCGCTTGCGATCTTCCCCGCAAAGCATTATTCGCAATGCAGGGTCGCTGGATGGGTAACCAAATCAAAATCATCTCGAGCTCCTCCGTGCTTCGGAAGGCATGTAAAGCTGTTGGTCCCGGTTGTCGTCGAAAATTGGCAGTCGTTAAAACCCACCAACCCGCATTGGGCCAGCGTGGTGGGTTATGGCCCAACCTCCCCATGTGATGTTGTCTACGTGTCCTACACGCATTATAATTTGGTCCATTACGCAGTTCGTCCTAAAGTTTGGACGAACAGCGAATTGACTTAGTAGCAGCTCGCCCTATACGCTCCTTCTCGTCTTATTTAATTAATTTATTAGCTAGCTATTGTATCGTAAATAAAGGAACTAGAGATAAAATATCAGCAAAATTATGTCCAAAGTGATGCCTTGGGATTATTTGATAACGTAATTCGTAACGTAAATGAGAAATAAATATTGTTTGTCTGTTTATAACTCTCTCTCTCTAGTTCGTTGTCAAAAGCAAACTACCAGATTTTAAAAATCTTGCGTGTACAGTAATATGCGTTTCTGGCACCATGCATCGTTGCATTGCATATTAGACGAACTGCGTATAGGGCGAGCTGCTACTAAGGGTGGATTCGACCAAACTGGAATAAGACTTACTCCGAGATTAGTCTATACAAATTCGGCCTTTAATCTAGGTATAAGACCTTATTCCAATTTGGTCGAATGTACCCTAAGTCATTTCGCTGTTCGTCAGAATATTAGGACGAACTGCGTATTGGACCAAATGCGTGTAGGACGAACGCCTAAAAAACGTGGTGTAGGTACATTATTTTAGTTATTGAATTATGAGTAGATATTACAACAACGATAATCCTTGTTATACTCCTACGTAGGTAGTACATAATATTACTATACAGCACAGCAAGAACGTTTAATACTAAAATGACTGACTGAAGAATATTATAATATTATCATGACAATTAAGTGATTAAAAATAATTACAGGAAAATGTTATGGTGTTAGAAACAATATGAATGCCATTTTTTATGATGATGTGGACAGGTTTGATGGATATGTGATAGGTTTTTAAAGATGGGTGTGGTAAAGAAGTACCTATCTGCCAGTTTTTTATGTATTATTATTTGTTTTTAATATATTTTGTTACTTATTTTGTGAGAACAAATAAAAAGAGGTAAATTACCGACACATTACAATTTCCCTACTTTATGATAGATAAAAATACTTTATTACAAAACAGCATACACCAGTACGTAGGACTTAAAACCAAACACAGAGTAACAATTCTGTAGTTTTATCACTCAAATGCGTTTTTATAGACAACGAGGTTGTTATAGACAACCATTGTTATGTGGGGTTCTCCCCCCAGTTCCTTGTCCAAGTCCGATAGCCTCAACAGGGAATCGGGAAAAGAGGGTTTACGCTATACTCCAAAGTAACAAAATTAAAAAAAATACTTAATTTAAGTAAAAATTTGAGTTTTTAAACTTACGCGCCACTTTTGCATCTCCATTCCGTAAACCAAAACAAACTACAATGCTAAAAACGACACTACACAAAAAATACCGCATTTTATTCACCACTGGCTGATATAAAAATCAAAAGAACGAAATTAAAAATAAAACAACCGGTGTGTAGAACAATTAGTGTCGGTAGCGCCACTGTACTAGGCGCACGGCAAAACTGCTATATATCGACAATCGGAAAGACGTTATTAGACCTTCAGAGAACCGGACGACCGGTTACGAGTTTACGGGTAATCGGTTACTCCGATGATTGTTTATGTCATAGCTGGAGGATATCGGACCTCTAATTATGACAACAATGATAGGTTAGTACCATGTAGGTACGTGACAAAGACATAGGATGCATTCGTTGAAGCGTTTCCCCAAATCGAAGGTTGTTTGTATACTTTAATAATGCGAGTTGTCTTTATTTCACAAGACATGTTTTAAACTTTAAAACAAATCTGTTCACTACTGAAATAAAAAAATGATTAGATATGTGAAATTATTTATGAAAAGCGAGAAGAAATTACGTATGTTTAATTCTAATTCGATGGAATATTTTTTTTTGGTGTATAAGGTAATGTTAATTTTTTTACTTAATATTTTGTTCAGCAGTACACTAACTAGGTACTACCACAGTTTTAAAAGTAATACTGTGCTAGTACTATACAGAGCATCTCACAGCTATGCCACACGGAGGGAAAGTACCTATCCTATATCCTATCCTAAGTCAACTCAAATAAAAGGAAAAAGATAAATGTCGCGAAAAAGAAGTAAGAAACTGCAAATTAAATTTTATCAACCAAATCAATATATTGCGCATCTTTTTTATTTTATAAGATTGTTTTAAGGATTTATGAATAATTTGTTTGTAAGGTGGGGTAAGAGGAACATACTTTACTGGTTTTTTTAACATTATGAGCTCCAGCCACTAAATACACAGTTTAATTTTAATATTGCTAAAAAATAAGTATACCTCCTGAAGTTAACTTACTATTATTTTAACATACAAATCGATTCCTTCAGTATTTACGGACAAATCTGTCAATGAAGTGAGTCTTTAAAATCTTCCACTTACCCCAGATATGGGGAAAGTGGAACAACCAAAACTTTTCAAGTCAAATAAATAGAGAGTTAATCGCAGTAAAAATATGGTTTAGTTTGGCGTAATATTGAGAAAATTAAAATTTGGGGTAAGTGGAACTATAGGGTATGGTCAGAGGTGGCAAATTCGCAAACGGTTTTTAAAATAAAATCAAAATAAGAATTAGCTTTTAATAATATTAAATCAAATGTCGTGTATTAAATAAATTAAGTACTTACCTATTGCCAATGAGCACATATTACAATATAACTAAAAATAACAAACGTCATTAAAACAAACGAATCTTCTCAAATTTTCAAACTTTTTAAAAACAAAAACATAAAAATTATTAAAAATATCTCTGCTTGCACTGAATAACTTGAGTTTGGATTTAGAGATACAGATTATCATTTTTAAATTTAATTTATACTTTAAAGTGTTCATATAATTTAAGCCAGTTCATAAGAAATATTATAAGTTATGTACTTATATTTATTTATACATAAGTATTAAATATTATTTTAAGTATCTACATAATATATTTATTACTAATACAACTTTTTTAACAATTACCTACTAAAAATCGGTACAAAAGCAGGTAGGCTAACTTATTTTCTTAAAAAAAGGAACGATATTAAAATTTAAGTGACACGTTCGCGAGCAACGCCGGGGATTGAAGCTAATGTATTGTAAATTAATTAAAACCTTTCCAGAAAAATGAAAATACATGTGAAAGAATCACCAAAATCGGTACAGCAGTTTTTAAGTACCTAAATCGCGAACATACATACGGTCGCGGTCATGATTGATTGATTGATTGATTGATTGATACCTTTATTGTGAAAACTGTGTACATAAAAATCTTAAAAATTAGTATACATCCATCAGTTTACCCAAAATTTAGTGTACAATAGTATATTATTCAAAATAGTAAATTATTCAAAAAAATTAACATAAATTATTAAATTAAATTATTCAAAAATTAATATTAGTAATTTGTGAAGTTATATAAATAAAATAAAAAGATAAAATTTAAATTAATATAAGGATTCCTAATAATTAAAATCACAATAAAAACAAGCAATTTAGACATTTATCTACTTATTCATATAGTATTCATGAAGGCTATAAAATTCTTTATCAATTAACCAAGATTTTAGTTTATTCTTAAATTGTTTACCTTCAAGTACTTTGAATTCAAGAGGTAGGTTATTAAAAATTCTTACAGCTGAAGCAAAAATGCTTTTATACATTACTGCTCCATTACATCTGGGAATACAAAAATCATGACAATAATTACTACGCAAATTGATTCTATGTGATGATTTCTTGATAAAATGCTCACTATTGGTTTTCAAAAATACACAGGCTTCCAAAATATAAATACAAGTCAAAGTAAGTAAACCATTCCTTTTGAAAACATTTCGCAAAGATTGCCTTTTGTAAAATTTAAAAATATACCTAACACATTTCTTCTTCATTATAAATGTGGAGTGGACATTCACAGAGTTGCCCCAAAAGATTACACCGTACGTTAATAATGGGAATACGCTACCATAATAAGCACTCTTAGAAACCTCAACCGATGCTACGTTTGCTAAAATCGACAAAGCATAACAACTACTGGATAATCGTTTATTAAGTTTACTTATGTGTGCTTTCCAATTTAGATTGGAATCAATGGTTAAGCCTAAAAATATTGTATCAGACACTTCTTCGATCGTTTGTCCATTGTTTACAATATTTAAACTTTTTGTATTGTTATTGTAATTTTTAAATGTTAATATTTTTTTTATTTATATTTATCTGTAAGTTAATAGAAGCTAACCAATCCCTTACTTTATTCAATGTGTTACCAACTTCAACTTCATACTCAGAGTGGTTTAAATTTCCTCTAGATACAAAAATTGAGGCATCGTCAGCATAGAGTATGCACAAGTGATCGACAATTAAAGGAAGTTCATTAACATAAATGAGAAAAAATAAAGGTCCAAGAATACTTCCCTGAGGCACTCCCGCCAACACGGTCTCATAACTAGAATTAACCTGTTCAATAGTCTTGGATTCGTTGTTGTAAGCATCGATACTTACTGATTGTTGTCTTCCTTGCATATATGATTCAATTAATCTCAGAACATTTCCCCTTATTCCAACATGGTCTAATTGCTTGAAGAGAACATCATGTTTAACGCAATCAAATGCTTTTGATAGGTCAATAAAGAGCCTGGTACTTAGCATTTTATTGGATATATTTGTGCAAATCTCTTTCAAAATGTTGAAAGTTGCTAACGTTGTATTACTTCCTTTACGAAAACCATACTGGTGTTTGCTTAATATATATTGCTTATCTAAAAAACTAATTAACCTAGTATGTATAACCTTTTCAAATACTTTCGAAAAGTTTGGCAGAAGTGCCACTGGTCTATAGTTATTTATGTCGCTCTTTGGACCTTTTTTATGGATTGGTTTAACCATCGCTTTTTTGAGGTCATCGGGGAAGCAGCCTGACTCAAATGATAAATTAATTATATAGACCAGGGGCTCCACTATATAATCAACGCAAGCCTTGATTAATGTCATAGGGATGCAATCATGACCACAGCTTTTTTTTATTTTTAAATCCTTCAATTACTTTTTTCAATTCGTATGAGTCAATTGGACTCATAAATATACTAGAACAGTTCTTGTTCGTTATCGGTTTGTAAATGTTTTGGTGTAAATTGCTAGGTTTATTTATATTAACAAAATATTGATTCATTGTTTGTGCAATACATACTGGTTCCGCTATAACTTGTTTATCATGTTTTAAGATGTCAATCGTGTTTTTAATAATATTTGATTTAGATGTATTTTGTTTTATAATACTCCAGGTCGCTTTAGATTTATTACAGCTATTTTTAATGTGATTGGCATTTGAAATTATTTTTGAGGTTTTAGTAACTAATTTCATTATGCTACAATATTTTTTATACCTAACAAGAAATTGGTCGCTTCTATTTCTTTGACTCTCAATGTACATTTTTCTTTTCATTTTGCTGGATATCAAAATGCCTTTTGATTTCCACGACGGCTTACGTTTATGAGTTACTTTGACTTTTTCTAGCGGAATACACAACTTAAATATTAAGCCAAATGTATCTATAAAATCTTTATATGCTTTATTTGGATCAGTTTGGAGGAATACACTAGAGAAATTTATTTGTAACAAGTATTTTAAAAATACTTCTAGGTATTTATCTGTATTTCTTCTGTAAATAAACCAAAAACGTTCCTGAAAACCTAAAGTGCACGGAATTGATATAAGTTGGCCCGTGTGATCGGACAGACCAGTATTTAGAACTTTAGTACTATACGATCTTATATTAGTAATTATATTGTCAATGCAAGTTTCCGAGTGAGAAGTAATTCTTGTCGGTTGTGTAATAGTTATTTTGAGTTTGAATAAATTTAGTGTATTTAAAAAGGTTTCCGATCTGTAATTTTTTTCTAAAATATTGATATTAAAATCACCCAATATAATTAACTTTTTTGATTTATAGTTATTTTTCACAGTTACTTCATATAGTAACAACTCTGTATAATTAATAAATAATTTAAAATTACTATCGGGAGATCGGTACATACAAACTACCACACAATCCAGCTCAACGAGTGTAATAGCACAGCACTCAAAGTGTTTTTCAATCGACATCTTTGCTACCCAGTCTAATTCTCTGTAAGAAATTGAATTTTCTATATAAATTGCAACTCCTCCTTTCAATTTGTTACATCTCTAGTAGATAGCTCCTAATTTGTATCCGCATATTTGTAAAATGTTGGATTCACTTTCTTTAAGGAATACTTCACTAAAACAGCATACATGAAACCTGTTTTCCTTAGTTAATATCTCAATTTGGTCAACTTTTGATTTTATGCCTTGTATATTATTATGAAAAATGTTAAAATGTGCGCCTAGGTTCCCGGATTCAAGGTCGGGGACGAAAAAATGTTGTAGTCTTCTTTATTTTGATAAAGTAGTCCAGGATTTTCTTTTGAGCTAATTTGGTTGAGTTTGTTTTTTAGAGTTGAATTTTAAAACAGCTGACGTATCAGTGAGATTTTTCTTTGATTTTATTTGTGTTACCTTTTAATTTACCCTTGACCCATTCGCCAATATAATCTATTCCCTCGTTCAAATGTTTAAAGAATGAACGTAACCCTGAATCATTCACAAAGCCTGTAACACTATTGAACATTGTTTCAAAATTATCTTGGTATGAGTTAGTATCAAACACATATGCATACCCGTGCGCAGTGATGTCATTATATAACAAGTTGTTATAGGTTTCTATTCGAGAATTGTACATAATAGTGTCATTGAAACGGCTTGATTTATAAGTTGGTAAGCATATCAAAACATTGGTATAGTTAATTTTAAGTAAAGTTTCACGGGCTAGTTGAACTAATTCATTGTAATTGATTGTCACTTTGAAATCTTCTTCACCGATAAGGCGAACACAAAAGTCTTTTCGCGTAAAAGTCTTCAGCTTTGACTCTAATCCACACAGCAAGTCCTTTAAACCTCTTCCTGGCAATAAATAGTGGCAATAGTTATAACTCTGGTGTGTTTGTAGCGTTTCCCTTGCAATAGCTAGGATCCTGTTTCGTTTATTTGTGCTGAGTAAATGTATATTTCTTTTGTTAGGTGAGATATGTTTACTGAGTTCTGGTGTGCTACTTGCACAATGTTGTTTGATTCGGTCTTGGAAATGCCAACTTTCTTCGTTAGGCATGGGAGAGTTGTATTTATCCTGGTCAAAATCTAATTTAGTTCTAGTTGAGCTTCTTAGTGTTTTACTTGGAGTTTTTTTCTTAGGGGTTGATCGGCATATTTTCTTCAGATGTTCAAATCTGTTGTCAAAACCAAGAATTTGTTTTTTTAGAGCACAGTTTTCAGATAAAAGGTTAATTATTTCATTGTCGGCTATATTTAATCGCTCGTTTAAGAAAGTTATAGTTTTTTCCATCTCTTGAATCTTCATTTCTAAGATGTTCTGATGTTTGAGATGTTTTCAAGTCAAAAAATGTTTACCACCTTAAGTATCACAATTGCATCCATACATTTAGGTCACAAGTTCTAAATGTCTATTTCATATTAATTTGATTGACCATAGATTAAAATCTTTTTTTTAATGATATGAGAATTAATCGCTCTAGGAGATGGACCATGACTACTATCAAGTTTTGATATATAGAAAACCTTCTTTAAAAAAAACTAATATTTTAATTTTTTTACTAGAATATGAAGAAATAACAAAAAAACAACTTCATAAATCTTTATTTAATATTTAGTATAACCTCCCTCAGCAGCTATGACGGCACGTAGTCTCGTATTGATGCAACAAGGCGCGCGCATAGATCAGTCCCTCTGATATCCTCCCATACTCGAGCACAGTGTGATTTAAGAGCATGAGGGTTTCTTTTATTTTGACAGGCGTTGAACCATAAGCCCCCATAATTTTTCAATAGGGTATAAAGCAGCAGACCGAGCGGGCCTTGTTATTGCGCGGCAGTTAGTATCGGTCGTCGTCCTGAATTATTTCTATGATCTGTTGCCCTTCTTCGCCGTAACGAAGAACCCAAAACCTCACAGTGAATCGTGATATATTGAGTTCTTGTGATATAGCACTAATACTATGTCCATCTTATAAGAGAAATATTATTTCAGCCCTTTGCTCCAGGGTTAAACTTGCCATTTTATTTCGTTTTATAAATATCTTTCGTAAAATTATGCTCTTGTCGAAACGACGACGTTCAAACAATCATTTTTGATAAATGTCATTTCAACAAATAAAGAAATGAGTTTCAACATCAAAAAATAATCTCTTTGTTATACTCGATGCGTCATATTGAATAATAACTTTTCAAAGGTAATAAGTAACTTGATTTGGCATTTTAGACTTTAGTGAAAAAAGTGTGATATAGAATCTAATTTGAAAACTGGTAAACATTTTTTACAAAGGTACGACGAGTTAAACAGAACCGCCTTTTTTGATGTCGGTTATAAATAACCTATTAATTTATTAATATTTCATCGCCTATAAAAAGGTTTTCCGCCCCTGAAACCGGAAAAGAGGAACATATGTTCCTCTTTTCCGATTACGGTAGTTTCTCTTACCCCACTTGGCATTTTTTAGGTTAAGATTTTGATCACATGCAAAAATCATTGTAAACACTTGCTACAAACAAAATTAGGTCGGAAAATAAAAGCTCAACATGAACTTTGCGCTCTCTAACAAAAACAGCCTTCTAACAAATCGTCTTATCGTTTATTTAAGCACAATTATAAAATCTACCACCCAGTCGTGGTTTTGTAGTTTGACAACAGTTTCTTTTTTCTCTCTCTTCAACTCATTTAGATGTGTCGTAACACCATCTGTGTTAGAACATGAAAACTACACCCGATTTTCTTTTTTATCGACAGGGTAGGCACAGAGCTAGGCTTTATAGTTATATATTTACGTGACGCTGTTCCTCTTCCCCCCTCGTCCCTCTTACCCACCTTACCTTATTTTTTTCTACTTTCACACCAATTTCTAGCCAAGTTCAGTTTCTTTTGAAACGTGTTTTTATTGATTTTACATAAGTATGTATACTCAATAAAAACACACATTTTGTACTGTAATTAGTAAGTACTAATTACAGTACAAAATGATGTACTAAAAGCAACAAAATAATTAAAATATATATTAAAAATAAAATCGTGGGGCGCATGAAATTTCTGTCAACAGTCAACGTAAAGTCTGATTACACATTTAAACAGGTTCTGCTACGCCCCACGATTTTATTTTTTATCATTTTTGTAGCTTTTAACACATTATCTACATCATCATTATCTTTATTTTTAATAACACTGTTTTTTTATTTTTCATGTTTTTTTTTAATAATGTACTGCATACTACTAGCCCTTTCATTTAATACCCATATTGAGGTGGTTGAACAAAAAATTGTAATCCACCATTTTGTGGAGGTGGCTATTTTGGATTTACAATGATACTGTATATACATAGTTGTATATACAGTATCGTTGTAATGACAATAGTCATCGGAACTAAAGGTGTGTACCAAATTTCAGAGCAATCGGTCGACAGGAAGTGAGCAAAATTTTAAGTAATTACTACATTTGTTTTGATCTAACATCAACAACATCAACAAACAGGTCAAGCCAAGGTCAAGCTAAATAAAACCGTTAAAAAAATACTCAGACTCAAAATCACCTACCCATCACCGCTCTATGCTGTTGGATGTATGTGCAGCCTTTAGTCCGTTAGTCGCCTTTTACGACACCCAAGGGAAGAGGGGGGTGGTAGTATTCTTTCACCGCTACGCGACATGGTTTTTAACTTGATAACACTTATTACTGAGTACCACTCAACTCACTCAGTATAATTGAGATTTTATCTGAATAACTACTTGAA
Source organism: Scoparia ambigualis (assembly GCA_963921215.1). NCBI lineage: Eukaryota > Metazoa > Arthropoda > Insecta > Lepidoptera > Crambidae > Scoparia > Scoparia ambigualis. Next base: position 20,396,562 of record OY992522.1, on the reverse strand, counting down.
CTACGATGAACTAGCTACTTATAATGCCTCGGTTATCTGGAGGTCTAAGGTTCAATTCCCTGGGTGATCAAGGTGTGTATACAAAACATAATTTTAACCGCCTGTTGTGTAGCGGTTTAGACCACTGGCTTAACACCCAGGGGTCCCAGGTTCTCCAGTGGGTACCCACACTCGTACATGTTTGTGTTCGATTTGGTTGGTGTGGTCGTCACCTCTACCACCGTAGGACTTGTTAAGTCCGCCTGACTAGATTCCACTGCCTGTAGCATTGTTGTGTTTCGGCAGTTAGAGATTTAGATAGCTTGTTTCCCAGTAGATAAGGATTCTAGTAGATAAGGTTTTCTGTCTTATCATCACTTAACATCTCGTGAAATGAAGGCCAAATAAGCATGTATCTAATACAAATAAAAATCAATTATCGAAAATGTTTGTACGGGCATCAATTCACAAATAATTATTTTTTTATTGTGTTAGTAATTATTGTTATTTTTCTATATTTTAGCGTTTTATTAATGCTTAAATATAGGTACCTACTTAAGTAAAATTTTTAAAACACTGAAACAAGACGACAACCTCAGGCGGGAATCGACTTTTTTCAATGTTTTAAAAATTTTACTTAACATATTTAAGCGTTAATAAAACACTGAAATTTAAAAAAAATATCAATAAACGCAGCTTCATCTTAATCAAATATTCAAATATTTGTAAAAATAATTGTTTCAGATCTCAGAAGTGAAAACTTCTAAGATTTGATGAAGCAATGTTGACTAAAAACATAAGCATCAATCACTGACAAATTTCGACGGGTGAAAACTAAACCTCAGTGGCCAAGTAGTTAAGGGGAGGTATTTCGAGCGCTTCCCTCTCGTTCTCTCGACGGTACAACGGTAAGGGACGGGTATAACAGCAAAGCGGCGCGAATAATCGCGTTTTATAATATAAAAAATTGATAGAAGTAATAAATAAAAAACCATCGGTTATAATAACTCAAGTTATTTACGAGCTTCATTTTGGTAAATGACTCATAATATCAAATCACTTACTTTAAGAATAAAACCTGGAAAGGAAGATAAAATGACACAAAAATATGTAACTTTGTGAATTTATTCTATCGAGCCAACTTTATAAAATCGTGTTTCCATCGGGTGTCTTTCACAGAATAAAGCCTCAACAATATTTCATAATTTTCGCAGATTTTAATTTTATTGTTTACTACTTCAAAAAGTAATTCTAAGAACGTGTTATTTTAATTTTTCACTAACACCTAGCCTTAAGGCAGCCGCCCGGAATGCGGAAGGTGCGGGGTTCGATTCCCGCCTGAGGTTGTTGTCTTTTTTCAGTGTTTGTAATTGTCAGAACAAGGTTTTGTAAAAGGAAAATTTTTGAATAACCGTGTCGCGAAGGGGTCAAAGAATACCTACTACCACCCCCTCTCTTCCCTTGGGTGTCGTAAAAGGCGACTAACGGACTAAAGACCGCACATACATCCAACAGCATGTAGTGGCGATGGGCTCACCACCTGTCACGCTGAGCACATGTGCAGTCTATTTGGTGAAAAGTTGACTATGGTAGAGGATTGCTTTTGCTGTCCTCATTACCAATCTGACTAACCCTTCGGGGATAATAGTCGTGATTATATATTATGTGTGTACTTATGTATGTAATAAAAAAATTCACTCTTTAAATTGATATTGCATGAATGATGCAGATGACCTCGGTGGTCAAGTGGTTCGCACACCAGATCTGGTGTCGCCATCTTTGAGGCTCAATTCCCGGTGAAGTAAATTTAAAAATAACCGATTATCTAAATTGTTTTGGGTATGAGTGTTTTTTACGTATAATAAGTAAGTAAGTAAAAAATTTAGGAATAATTTTGTCCACGAAATGGCTAAGATCTTAGACCCAGAAGTCCCGGGTTCGATTCCCAGCGGGCAGTACATATTTGTATACTTGGTTTGGTTGGTGGTAGGGCTTTTAAGTCCGCATGGCTAGCTATCACCATCTAATCTAAGTCTGTCGCCATAACATCGATGTTTATAGCATTGTTGTGTTACGACAGTTTGAGATGAGACAGCCAGTTCCTCAGTGGTTAAGGATTCCGGGTGAAGCGCGCTTCCACCTTCGGCCTTATCGTCACTTACCATCAGGTGAATTGAAGGCCAAGCCTTACGCGTTGTAGAATAAAAAAAATAGTTAATTGGTGTGAGAGCGGGAAGGTATTGTTTTATTGTAATGAATTTATTCTAAAATCGTATTTATATACAGGATCTAACAAAATCAATAAGCAAACGTTTAGGGGCGGTATCTATACATCATTCTGAATTCAACGTCAAAAAATGGGCTCAAGTTTTATAGTGATTTCTCAAAGTTATGTTTTCTAACAAACAAAATTAATTTAAAAAAATGCACATCATGAAACATGCTGTATCTTTACTAACACGCACACAAGCGTCAATAAAAATATAGCTCAGTGTGCTCCGAGTTTAGTGTGCATGTTCGCCTACCTTTGTGTGCGTGTAGTACAGCTGTACGGGTTTGGAATGGGTGTATTTTTTGGTGAATTATAATAATGTTTTGTTGATTATCTCAGTAACGAGCCTGTAGTTTTGGACCAAATTTGGTGAGCATGCTCAGTGTGATGTATAGATACTACCCTTAAACGTTCGCTTATTGATATTGTTAGACCCTATATTTTTATATCGTATCACCATCATCAGCCGAAAGACGTCGTCTGCTGGACAAAGGTCTCCTCCAAGGATCTCCACCTCGTCATATAGATTATTACATACATGCATACATACATATGAACACGAATATTATCCCCGATAATCTGGCGGAAACAATCCGCAACGAAGTTATTCAACAGAGAACTAAAGTTGCCGACGTCGCTCGCAAAATCAGCACCCTGAAGTGGTATCATAGCATGTTCCATTTCGTCTAAACGTTTCTTTCTCAGCTCCCCTAAAACTCCATCGGGCATCGAAAGGGAAGGTGCTAGTGGGCCGACCTTGCAAGTCCAACCTCGGTCAGAACGCGCCTATTAACCGTATGAGAGTTTAACGTCTTAGCGAAAACCAAGGACCTGGATTTATTCGGGGGTGGCATTCGCGGCTTCAGAAGGTGTATCCTATCATAATTTAGTGGAAGTGTTTCATATATTTTATTTTATTTTATTTAATTCAATTTAATAGCAATTTAAATTCAATAGCGGTATTTTAATTCTTTGTTGCGTATTTTTATTATCTATTAATTTTTCGCCTTAATTAAATTCTAATGTTATTTTATAATATTTTATAAATGTCGATAAAATTTTAGATTAAGTATTTAATGTGCAATTGCGTGCGGTCTTCACCTATAATTGTATTTGCATCTAGTTTTTTTTTTTTTAAATGATGTCCCTTGCTATAGCTGATGTAAAATACGTTGGTGTTCTGAATAAATAAATAAATAAACGCATTAGCATTTTGTCCAAGTCGTATTTGGTCAAAGTCGTATTCCGGCAAGGTCGCATTTGGTCAAAGTCGCATTTTGGCAAGGTCTCATTTGGCCTAAGTAGAAGTGGGTCAGTCATATCTGCAGAAAGACGGATGACCGTTGGAGCAGGCATGTCCAAGAGTAGAGACCGCGTCTAGGCAAACGCAGAGTAGGACACCCTGCAACGCGTTGGACTGACGATATAGGGAGGTGGCAGGCAATGGATGGATGCGGACTGCTCAGGACCGGGATAGTTGGCGCTCATTGGGGGAGGCTTACGTTCAGAAGTGGAATGCAACAGACTAAAAAAAAACAATATCCCCGAAGGGTTAGTCAGAGACTAGGCAATGAGGACAGCAAAAAAAGTCCACTGCCATAGTCCACTTGTCACCAAATAGGAACTGCACATGTGCTCAGCGTGACAGGTGTAAGCCCATCACCGCTCTATGCAGAAGGACGGATGACCGTTGGAGCAGGCATGTCCAAGAGTAGAGACCGCGCCTAGGCAAACGCAGAGTAGGACACCCTGCAACGCGATGGACTGACGATATAAGAAAGGGGGCGGGCAATGGATGGATGCGGACTGCTCAGGACCGGGATAATTGGCGCTCATTGGGGGAGGCTTACGTTCAGCAGTGAATGCAACAGGCTAAAAAAACAATATCCCCGAAGGGTTAGCCAGAGACTAGGCAATGAGGACAGCAAAAAAAATCCACTGCCATAGTCGACTTGTCACCAAATAGCAACTGCACATGTGCTCAGCGTGACAGGTGTAAGCCCATCACCGCTCTATGTTGTTGGAAGTATGTGCATCCCCTCTCCTTATTCACTAAGTTTTATTTGTACTGGCACCTCGAGACCAACCGTTAGGTTATTGCAAGAAGTGCCAGACGTCCCTGCGCCAGTAGAACACTCGCGCAGGAGACCACCAACGTTAGGTCTTGACGCCAAATTAGTGCCCGCCGCAGCGCGCTCTTCATTCGGTACTCATAAGACTAGTGTCTTGGGAGAGTTTCCCCGTGAACACGTGTAGTTCACTGCCTATTGTTCAGATAGGTAACCGGAGTTGTCAAGCACGCTCACTTTTCGTTGCGCGAAGGGCACAACTCGCAGTTGCCACTGCTCGGGTCGTCGACTCTAAAGTCTACTCCTAAGTGTCCACCTTGGTCGCAGGCTAGTAAGCACACTCACTTCTCGGAACCCATCCAGGCGCCTAGCCAGTTCCCACGTCCTACGCGGCTGGCTGGACCGGAGGCTACGGCATCTAGGGGGCCGCCTCTACTAGTTCTCTAGGCTAGTACCGGAGATGTCAAAACCATTGTCCAATGAGAACCACCGGACAAAGCTGCCAACTATAAGGAAAACTCACCTTTCCCGTAGGACTTTTCACTGCTGGCTCTACAGAGACCGCTACTTGGTCCCGCTCGCTGTGAGCGAGTTTGTAAGTCCTGGCACACAATACCAGGACAAACGTTCCCAAGCTCTACAGCTAACCACAAGCCACTACGAGTTTAACCCACGTCCGGATCCTACCGGAGGCGTTGGTCAAGGCACAACCAGGGGGGGGGGGGCATGAACCGGCACACCCGTAGTACCCCTGAGAAATACAGCCGGACCCGCAGTTCCAGCTGGAATACACTATCTATAGGGGTCAGTAGATAGGGAAGTATGTGCAGTCTTTAGTCCGTTAGTCGCCTTTTACGACACCCAAGGGAAGAGAGGGGGTGGTAGTTTTCTTTCACCGCTAAGCGACACGGTTCACCCGCGACTTCACCCGTGGACCGCGTACCCCGTGACGAATTTACAAAAAAAATTTTTCATACAAACCTTTTCTTGACAATTACAAACACGACGTGACGCCGAACAAACATTCGTAGCAATTGATTTTTATATAGATTAATTATTATAAAACCGTGTTGCTTCTGTACGTCCGTGTTTCTTGCGCCCGTTCCTTGCCACAGTTAAAAAAAGATGTCCTGAGTGGGTGTTAGGTTAAAAAAAATTTGGACGATTCAATGTACTTAAGAATTGAGTTTATTAAATAAACATATTTTGACTTTTGACTTTGACATTTACGAATACAAATAAAACTAAATCGGTAGAGCCATTCTCAAGTGATGCTCCGTCTTAATTGTTGCAATTAATTTTTATTTATAAGCGATCAAACTCCGTAGCACTATACTCATTGTAGTTCACCCATAGTGCAAGTTTATATCGAGTACAAATGGGGTTTTCGCCTCAAACACTACATTCGTTCCAACAGTTTCAAGCATTCCGCTCGTTTTTAGGTAAAGGCCGCAACGTTGCATCACAAAACATCAGAGGTTGGAATACTATGCACGTAGAAGATACTGTGAATACGTATAGCATCGAAACTGTACACATACATTAGTGTTGCAACATACTAATGCCTCCTCCGTTAAATATAGCATCTATACTAGTCACGTTAAGGTTCGAAATGCGAATAGAACACAGCGTTTCGCAATTGCCGTTCTCTGAATGTGTGATCAAATATAATTATGCTAAAAGCAGCGGTTAACACCTAGAATCCTGGGCTTGGTTGGTTTATGGTAGGATTCTTCCAGAGTACGATTGGATAGCGATCACCCTGACGCCTATTTGCGACGCCAAGCGGCATTGATTTAGATTTCTACAATCGGTTTTGGTGGGTCCAGTTAAATTACATGACATGACATATGAACTGAAGCCTCAGTGTTTTATGTGAAAAGGCAAAGGGAGGCAAAAGCAAACGAATCACCTGATGGATAGTAATCACCACCGCCCATGGACACCCGCAAAATCAGAGGAGTGCCAGATGAGTTGCCTGCAATGAGACACCTATATCCGGTACTTTCACTCACCGGACGGAACACAAAAGAATAAGAGAAAGAATAAGAATAAGAACAACGTGGGCCATCGTTTCAAGCCGATATTCTGTGAAAGGGTGGTATTATCTTAAATATATCTTGTCCATCCAAAGGTTGCCTGGAAGAAATCATTTTTAGTGATTAGCCCTTTGTACGTCAACTTAATATGTACTTAATTTAGTTTTTTGTCTTTTTTTTTCTTTTTTTTGTGGTGTACAATAAAGTGATGGTTATAACCTTCAGATTATTTCGACAGCACGCCACTATGTACCAAGTCTGGTCAGAGAAGCTATTGAAATAAAAAAGCATAAAAATAATTTCAATCGTGAAGACGGGTTAAAAATTCTCGAATGTCTGGAATCCAGTGATTCAGTTCTGGAAAAACCGCATGAATCAAAAGGGTGGCGTTTCTCGTAGTGATACCGTGAGTTATGTGTGTCGTGAACAAGTTCGAGTTGACAGTGCGATCGAAAACAATGGTACGGGTGTCGAGCGCAATAAACGCACAAGAAAGAGGGTAGACCGTTTCGTCTGCTCCTAACATCCACCAGCATTAGCTGCAGTTACTCCGGTCATCATGGTGCATGCAACTGCGCCGAAATATTGGGGACTCAAAACTAACAACTCAGACATGGTAAAAATCCCGTTTTTTTTATATAAATTCAATAAAGTATATTTATCTTATTTTATCTTTATCTTATTACTATTTACAGCCAGCCCAATTCCTGCTGCAACGCAGCGTGGCTCTACCACTTAGAAAGTGTGCTATTGCCTGTTGTAATGTTAAATGTAATGCTATGTAAAAAAAAAAAATTAATATTGATTTATTCTTTTTGGTACCGACAATTTGGTATTTTTTCAATATAACAGATTGTAATCCCGCACCGAACTGGTAGGCTACTCTTGAAACAGAATTGTATTAATCAATTTCCAATCACAAATCTAAATAATGCAAATGGCACTTTTGTAAGCGACAATAGCGCCACATTGGAATAATTTTTATTTTTACTCCGTGCGGTGACGGAGAAAGAATACCAATCGCCGCCCCTCACTCCGTCCGGTGGGTGTCGTAAGAAGCGACTAACGGACTCTTTCGAGCGATGATCTGCTCCACTGGTGGTAGGGCTTGACCCGTCTGGTTGGTGACCACCGTACGTATGGTGTAAAACCCGTCAAGTGACTGCTTGTCGGTCGAGTTTCGGGATCAGCCAGCGTATAACCAGAGCTCGAGAGGATGATGCTGCGATGTATTTGGTCTGTGGAGGCTTCCGTCAAACCAGTGCCAGGAGGACTTCGTTAACCTGCCGACCAGGGAGACCCGTAGAAACGGTTGTCCCGCTGGCCGCCCGTGGCACAGTACAGGAGCCCAAGCGAGCCTAACCAGCTCGTGAGGCTGCCTCACTATGCCACGCATAATCTCGGGGTGGTCCGTCGTGCCGGTTGGTGACCGGAAGGTGGGGTCCCGGCGGCCATTCCGTTCGGCAGGTTAATAATACTCGTCTGTGGGCAAATTCCTGGGGAAACAGGCCACCACACTTTGACCATTCGCATCGCGGCATCATTTTCTCGATTCACGCCTCTCTCTTTCCACTCCTAAAATGACAGCGCCTAACAACAAAACTGGTTCTACAGCGGTGCACACCCCCACCACAACCTTACCGTTTGAGGTGGAGTTCGCTAACATCCGCGGACTCCATGCAAACCTCAATGCCGTCCACCACCATCTTGAGACGGCACGGCCAGCAATGTTGTTCCTGACGGAGACGCAAATAATCCGCCCAGCTTACACAACCTACCTGAACTATCCCGGCTTTGTGCTTGAAGAGTCCTTCAAAGCCAAAGCCGGAGTTTGCTTATTCGTTCGGGCGGATGTTTGCTGTCGCCGTCTGCGCTGTCTGGAGGACCCTTCCTTCTCCCTCCTAGTGGTACACGTCGACTTAGGCTCTCATTGCCGTGTCTACGTCTGCGTCTACCGATCCCATAACGGCGACATGGAGACAACTCGACTAATTGAACATCTTAGTCGGGTAGCAGATGATGCGCAGGAGCGGTTTCCATCGGCGGAACTGGTGTTTTTGGGGGACTTCAACGCCCACCATGAGTTGTGGTTAGGTTCCTCCAAAACAGACCATGCTGGTAGAACTGCCCACGCATTCGCTCTCACGCATGACCTGACGCAACTGGTGAACCAGCCCACCAGGATCCCAGACATAGTTAGCCATGCGCCCTCCTTACTCGACCTTCTGCTGACGAGTCGCCCAGCTGGTTACCGGGTGGAGATTCGAGCTCCTTTAGGTTCCTCGGATCACTGCTTGATATCCAGCACAGTGCCCTTGGCATCGTGCCCGCCAACAGCGGTTTCGAAACGCCAGATTTGGCACTACGCGTTGGCAGACTGGGACGGGATGCGGGAGTATTTTGCATCCGTCCCTTGGAGGCAGCGCTGCTTTAGTGGGAAGGACCCGACCGCTAGCGCCACTGCCGTTGCTGATGAGATAGTATTAGAAATGGAATACTATATTCCACACTCCTATGTTATCAGCAAAGGCAGACGCAACCGCTGGTTCAATCGCGAGTGTGCCAGCGCTGTTGAGAGCAAACAGACGGCATACCGCGCTTGGATCAGAGGTAAAGCTCATGGGGCTCCCGAAACTCGCTCGCTAAAAGCAGCCTATAATAATGCCACCAAGTCGTGTAAGAGGGCCTACATTAGAGCGGATGCCCAGCGCGTTGCACGAGTAGGCCAAGAACTCCTGACGCATCCTACGGGCACCCGTAGCTACTGGCGTCTGGCCAAAGCCGTATGCAATCCAACTTCTGCCAACCCTCGCTGCCACCACTGAGATGTCTTGACGGAACTTTAGCTCACAAGCCGCAGAAAAAGGTCGATCTCCTGGCCAAACTCTTTGCGGCTAACTCCCGGATCGATGACTGTGATGCACAGCCACCCTCAATTCCTCACTGTGGCCACACAATGTCTGATATTAAAATCAGGCAGTGTGATGTCCGTGCGGAAATGCAGTCAATCGATGTCCGGAAAGCTAACGGTCCTGATGGCATCCCAGCAATAGTCCTGAAAATGTGCGCAGCGGAGTTGTCCCCTGTGTTAACGCGTCTGTACCGTCTCTCGCTCTCTTCGGGTTGTGTGCCGGAATCTTGGAGAGAAGCTAATGTGCAACCGATCCCTAAAAAAGGAGATCGGTCAGATCCGACTAATTACCGCCCTATAGCCGTAACTTCAGTGTTGTGTAAGATCCTAGAACGAATATTGAACAAACAGCTTATTCGATACCTAGAAGATCACTCCCTAATTCACGATCGTCAATATGGGTTTCGGCCAAAACGGTCAACGGGTGATCTTCTAGCGTACGTCACACATCTCTGGGGTGAGGCTATTGACAAGCGTGGCGAGTCACTGGCAGTTAGCCTTGACATAGCCAAGGCTTTTGATCGGGTCTGGCACAAAGCTCTTCTCTCCAAGCTCCCGGCATACGGTTTGCCCGCTCAGTTCTGTACCTGGATTGCCAGCTTCCTGCATGAGCGTAGAATCCGTGTCATTTTGGATGGATGCGCTTCGCGGTTCATGTCAGTGAACGCTGGTGTTCCTCAAGGCTCCGTTCTATCCCCCACGCTGTTCCTTTTGCATATCAATGACATGCTTCCTCTTGGAAACATTCATTGCTATGCAGATGATAGCACAGTGCATGGGGGATATAACGGTCACCCAACGGCTGGGCGGGTAGACACCGAAATGAAGCGAGCAAATCTTGTCATTGAGCTCGATCGGGTGTTGGACCTCATTTCTAAATGGGGCTCCGATAATCTGGTTGAGTTCAATGCCAAGAAAACACAGGTGTGCGCGTTCACAGTGAAAAAGTCGCCATTCATTCCCCTTCCCTCTCTTCAGGGTACATCTCTAGGCCTGCAGAGCAGTATTAACATGCTCGGTATGGATATCCGCTGCGATCTGAACCAAAAGGACTACATCGAAACCGTGATTAAAAATGCCTCACGTAAACTCGGTGTCCTGAACAAGGTGCGGCGATTCTTCACGCCTGATCAGTTGTGTCTATTATACAAGACACAGGTGCGGTCTTGCGTGGAGTATTGCTCTCATCTTTGGGACGGCTCCGCAAAGTACCTTCTCGATGCCTTGGACAGATTGCAGCGCCGCGTAGCGTCACTCAGCGTCTTTTACCGTTTATACCATGGCGAATGCTCTGAAGAACTCTTTGACCTCATTCCTCCTTCTCCCTTCCTCCATAGGAGTACGCGTGCTGCTCTCCGGTTTCACCAATTTACAGTCTCTAACATTCCATCTCGCACAAAGAAATTTGGTGACTCGTTTCTTTGCCGCACTTCCAAAAGATGGAATAGTCTACCAGCACACGTATTCCCTCCTACCTATGACATAGGGTCCTTCAAACGAGGCGTGAAGAAGCACTTTGTGGGCCGGCAGAGTGAGGATGACTGATGCTACGTCTCTTACGCTGCACCAGTATTCCTCGCGCCTGGACCTCATTTCCACTTAACATCAGGTGGAGTGGGGTCATTTGCCGGGCTTAGTATAAAAAAAAAAAAAAATTGCGTGAAAATTGATTGAACAATTTATTATCGAGATGGCGTTCCGGAATTATCTCTACTTATCCCAATATCGATACATATTAATCGCATTGGAATTGTATTAAGATTGAGTTTGCGTTCGAGAGTAACCCCCCTGGTCAGAACGGGAGCTACTAAAATTGTTACGCTTACTTCTGCCGATATGTTAGCCGTAGGTCCACTACGCAGTTCGTCCAAATTGTTGCATAACTGCCGTTTTTCATAAATTACATTTTAGAACGTCTGAGGTATTGTGAGATTATTGATAGTGTGAGAAATAGTAGCATTTGTTAGGTAGATAATAGATTTATATTACTATGTTCAAACTGTTTTCTTTATGTTTAGCTTTTTATTTTTGCTGTTGTTTTATATTAGTTTTATTTTCCGTTTCATGTATAGCATAGCGTATTGGTGTCATACTGTAATGTAATGTTGTGTTATTGTTTGAATAAATAAATAAAGCTTCAGCTATCTCGGGATCGGTAACTTGCTAGCAGTTACAAGTTAGTCAGACGCTGGCGCTTGTAACAATGTGGTGCACCACTGCTTACCATAGAAACTTCCTAGATATATCGGGGTCGGCATCTTTGTAGGCTGCAGACGTCAGTATGAAACTGCTCCCGTAACCCAGCCACACAATGCCGGCATGATGAAGCGATGGTGAAGGTATCACGGTGTTTTAGTGGGTAGAGTCCCCATAACACCAGAGTTTTTTACATAAAAGCCGCGTCCCGGGCGCAACGGTATATTCTTAATGAATTTCATCAGGTAAATAGAAAAGGTCGGCAACTTGCAAGTTAGTAACTTTGCTCTGAACTCACTGTGACGGCTTTTCTTTGAATCGCAAGCAAATTTATACTAACTACTTACTTGTATCCCCCCATCGCTAGAATTTATTATTTTATTATAATTATATCTTAACTAATGGCTATCGCGTGTAGCATTAAGCCAATTTCAAGTGTTTTAATTTTTAAAGTATTTTTAGTTTTGTACGGTAGATCGAAATAAAATGGAGTCTCACAACACGTGTTTTTGCTTAAAGAACACGGGAGAAACATCCCGCTAGAATTAAACTACTCACTCGTGGAAATTTTCTGACATAAAAATTGGCGCAACTGTCAACGTCAAATTTGACAGAATCGAGCATAGACTATGCGATATTTTCCAATCACGATGCATAAAATGTACCACAGAACCGAAATAATCAAACTTGTTTATACTAAAGTAGTCTGTAAATCTATGAAAACACGGTACAAAGTCAAGTGTAGGTTTCTCATGCGACCGCTTGGGGTTTGAGGGGTAGATACTATATTCTCAGTATCAACCCATCAATCCGCATAGTGCCTGCGTTATTCTATGGCCCAATCTCCACACGTGCATCTTCCCACATGCACATGCCTGTTGCAACAGTGGGACGTTTATAGCCGAAACTGTGATCATGAAACTCACACCCAAAGTAAAGTAATAAAATCCAAAAATCCCCCGTTTCCTTTTATAAACGATAATTCTTTTCTATTGGTTTAATGATGGTTATTTGTCCCCAGGGGGAAAAAGGACATTTAGTTTGTGAAAGGATGACATGAAGCGTAAAAAAGGCGACTCATAACAATCTTGCTAAGTAATTGCTTGAAATATCGGAGATAGCTTTGCCCTTTTTCCTAAATGAAATTTTGGTTTGTGCCTATTGCTTTAACTGTTTCGCACGCAATCAGTTCTTTAAAAGGGAATGAAGACAATGACTAATGAAGAACGAGGTTCAACTTACTAGAAAGTTTATAAAAGTACGATTGTTCGTTCTCACCGGTTACCTTGTAATTTAAAATTATGAAAAATACACTAGTTTTACCTTTTTTGGGTATAAAAGTGTATCTTTATTGCTCTATATTATACTATACACACTTATTAAACAATTATACAACAATTTTATTGTATCTCATACAAATAAGAAGATAAAGAGGTAACGTTGCCAGCAATCTTAGTACCGTCCCCATGAGCCCACAGTTGGAGGACATCTTTTATTTATAGGTTTATTTTCTATAGTTTTATGTTAAGGTAAGTAGTTTAATTTTGTTTAAGTATTTAAGTTACTTTGTTGTTTTATTTATAATATAAACTTTTAAATAATCGATTTACTCTTAAGGATGAGGTATTTAATAAGAAGATAAAGGTATTCTTATTATATTATATTATTATATTAGCCATCACTGTCCCACTGTTCGGCAAAGGCCTCTCTCCATTTCTTCCACTGTTCGCGGGCGTGAGCCAACTGTATCCAATTTTGGTGAAATGCATCAAGTTCATCCGGCCATCTTCTTCTCGGTCTACCGCGGCGCCGCCATGTTGTGTTTGGCTTCCATTCTGTTGCCAACTTCTCTCACGACACTTCTGGCATGCGGCAGACGTGACCAGCCCAATCCCACTTCAGCTGAGCTGCTTTCAGAGCCACATCTGCGATTTGCGTTTGGAAGCGCAGGTCGGTGTTTCGCGGATTCAATCCGTTCGCTTGACACCCAATTCCATTCCATCGCGAGTTGAGTAACTTTGAGTTTGGACTTCTGGATGTTAGTTGATGACCATGTTTGTGCGCCAGGTATTGTAAATAAAAATCGATGCTCCATTTAGTCAAGAATCATATTTCACCACAAGACTGAGTTTAGTTTCTTGATGCTGAAGAATTAAACAGAGCGGGTTCCATTCGTTGAAGCAATGACAAAGTCAAAGTCAAGAATCATTTAATTAAATAAACTTTTTTTAAGTGCCCTTGAATCGTCCAAACATTGTTTTGCCAATCTACCCATTTAGGACGACTTTTATCTGTGGAGAAAAATGGTAACGTAGAACGTAAATATAGATAGATAGATAATACTTTTATTGTAACATAATAACACAAACATTTAGACATAAAAGAGCAAAAATACAAAGTTACAATTTGGCGGTCTTATCGCTTAAAAGCGATTTCTGCCAGACAACCAATCGCATAGAGAGAACTTATAAACTCTATGATCGGAGGCGCAAATATCGTTACTTCTTTAATCTGCGCAGTAACTTGCGCCTTTTCTTCTAAAAAAAATGGACGATTCAAAAGTGTTTATAAATTAAGTTTCCTTGAATAAATTTTACTATGACTTCCACAGGATAGTTCGTTCGTTCGTTCGTAGTACATAGTCCATGTGGTGAAGGCTGAGCAAAGCAGTCGGATGTTAAGGTTAATGATGTACGACAACACGACAGTTTGCCGGATTAAGAAACAGACGCGGCACAGTTGTCTAAAATATTTTGCATTTTTGGTATTTTTGGTATTTTTGGTATCCCTTCTTATTATTATTAGTCCTCACTGTCCCACTGCTGGGCAAAGACCGCCATCTATTTCCTCCACTGATTGCGGTCGTGAGCTAACTTTATCCGGTTTTGGTGAAATGAATCAAGTTCGTTCCGCCACCTCCTTCTCGGTCTGCTGCGGCGCCGCATTATTTATAAATTATTTATACTGTGGCCGTACTATGTTTGGCTTCCAGTCTGTTCGTAATATATGATTATTTGGTTTAAGAAACGCTCAAATAAACTAAAAGTTAACGAAACGTTGAAAAAAATGTGTACCTCCCGCCTGAGGTTTACATTTTTTTCAACGTTTCGTTATCTTCCAGTCTGTTGCCAACTTGATATCTCTTACAAAAGTATAAAGACTTAACATAATTTCTACGCAACGTCAGTTGCATTTCTCTTTCATGTGGACATTTGTCTCCGTACGCTGGAAAATTTTGGCAAAGCCTTCTGGTTTCTACTTTAAATAGTAGAACATCTAAGTTTATAGTGTAGCTAGTGTAACAAACACTAAAAAAGTTATTCTTTTGAAGCTAAAAGTGCTTCAAAACGTTAGACCAAACTACCTGCCAGTAATGCAACCTCATAAGTAGTTTTTGTACCTACTTTCTTTTTTATTTACATCTGACTTTTCTCGGTGCAAAGTAAGTAATTTTGGGGATGTTATATCTATATATATATCATCTGATGGCTATCATTATTTATTTTCTTGTTGAAAGATTTATAGGATAAAATGTGTACTAGAAAACAACAACCAGTCTTAGGAAAGCTCAAACGGGATTCGAATCCGTGACCTTTGGATTGCCGGTTTTCTAGTAAACATTTTATCCTATATCTACAGGGTTACAGGTTACGTCCACCTATATCCTTTAAGAGTATGTAGTTTCTATCATTTCTGACTGATTTGATTATGAAACACCATACCATACCCTAAACCACCGTACAAATTCCATAAAGGACAATTTATTGTCCTAGGCGCAGGGAGTAACTTACGTAATACCGTTATTTTGATTGCTACCTAGGAGACTTTTATCAAAGTTTTTTCCGAGAATCCTGATAATATCTTAGCTTGTTATACCTTGATAAAAAACTAAGAAACCGTAGATAATTTTTACGATTATCTGCAGCACAACTGTCATAGACTTTTTTTTATATATCGAAGAAAGAAAGAAAATTTTATTCCGAATTTAATTCTTTTTTATACTGTTCATCGTCTACTACGACTCAGTTGGTACAACAACTTGCAATTTTAGTGTTCAGAATATTTAAACAACTCATTTTCTACACAAAAAAACCAAAACTAAATAAGTTAGAGGCGCAAACACACAAAAAAGAGGACAATAGACAAAAAAACGAAATTTTTTATAAAAAATCTTCAAAGTAGGTACTATAACTTGAGAACGGTTAACTTTGGGTTACGGTGTTTAGTAATCAAATCAGTCAGAAATGATAAAAACTACATCCCCTTAGGGGATATAGGTCGAATTAACCTTTAACCCTGTATATAGCATTGTGAATGCAAAATCTCAAAAATAAAGGAAGATTTATAGTCAATTATAATTGATTAATTAATAAATCATCATTAATAACAATATTTAAAATAACGTTACCACTACATTCACACGCACACACACACATTGTCACGTCTATTATCACCGAAGGGTCAGAGACAAAGAGGCAATGGGGACAGCAAACGCAGTCCTCTACCATAGTCCACTTTTCATCAAATAACGACTGTAGGTGTGCACAGCGTGACAGGTGGTGGCCCATCACCGCTCTGTGCTGTTGGATGTATGTGTAGTCTTTAGTCCGTTAGTCACCTTTTAAGACCACCCCAGGAAAGAGAGTGGGTGGTAGTATTCTTTCACCGCAACGCGACACGGTTAAGACTTTTAATACATATAAAAACCCAGTGAATTATACTCGTATTTTACTCGTAGTATTAGATAAGACGTGTTTATTACATAGTATCAAATACAATGTGTCTAACAATATGATATGCCGATATTATATATTATTATTACTTTATTGCATAACACACGTCATGTGCAATTATTGTGCATGTTTAATTTTCTTTTTTTTATCTTGATACTAGCGGCTCGCGGGTTAATCCATGCTAAAGAAACACCGATATACTTCAGCTATTTTGTACAAGTCACAGTCCACGTTTGACAAATTATGAAAAAAAAACCATCCTTAGTTAGTACTTCCCTTTCTATTATTGAAAATCGCATATCCATTGCGTGGCTTAGGGTGGACTCAACCAAACTGGAATAAGGTCTTATACCTAGATTAAACGCCGAATTTGTATAGACTAATCTCGGAGTAAGTCTTATTCCAGTTTGGTCGAATCTACCATTAGAAAAAGAGAGCGGAGCCATAGACAGAAAACGGCGACTATAAAACGATAATAAAATAATGTTATTGATTTGTCTAAATAGATTTAAAGATATAATATTGGTGAATGTAAAATACATGCTGAATTGTTGTTAGAGACTCTTAGCCCCTTCGTACACAAGGCTACGCAAATCTTCGATACTCGACGATTTTAATCTTCAAGCGACTACCGCCATACAAATTGGAGTCGCAGGACAAATGTCGGCGACGCGACTCGTGTACGAACGTCAATGGATTTGTATGGCGGTAGTCGCTTGGAGACTAAAATCGTCGAGTATCCAAGATTTGCGTAGCCTTGTGTACGAAGAAGCTAAGCGCCTTCGTATGGCGCTAGTCGCGTTGGAGACTAAAATCGTCGAGTATCCAAGATTTGTGTAGCTTTGTGTACGAAGGGGCTAATTCTCCAGAAGTATAAGTAGTTATAGCCATTTTTTTTTTGCATCATGTTGGAATGATACAAAGATCTTACAATATTAAAATTAGTCCCTAAACATTGCATAGGTAATGCAACATTTCAGCATGTATTTTACAATATAATAATATCTTTAAATATATTTAGAAAAATCAATAAAATTATTTAACTATCGTTTTAAAGTCGCCGTTTTCTGTCGGTGGCCCCTCACTCTTTTTCCTTCTCACTGGAGTGTTATAGTCTCTAACACTCCAGTAGATTGATCGTCATTACCACTGCCATCTAAAGATAACGGCCGAGACTAACGGCTCAACGTGCCTTTCATAGCACGGAAGTATTTATTCCAAAGATAAGTAAACAGTATATCAAAAAGCGACGCAAAGTAATGAAACACGTAGCAAACAAATTTTAATGAGCGCATCATACGTGCAGGTGATTCAAATCGTTCCGTTGGTGGTTATTACTGAAATGTTGGTTAGACTTTTTAGACCAAGCTATGAGAGGCCTATTACATCTCGACTATGATTTTTGCGTAAAATAGCCAATTTTGGCGTTATGGATCTTAAAAAACAAAAATACAATAACTATTATGACTTATTGAATAGTGTAGAATAGCTATTGGAATAGTGCGTAGCGGCCTCGCTTTTTGTAAATTTTGCTTAACTTTTTAATTAAACCCAATATTACAGAGAAAGATTTTCATAAAGTGTTTTGAGCTCATCGATTGAACTACTGTTCTAAACAAGTGAAATAAAAAAATATAATGTTATTTCTTATATATAGTCGAATAGTGCGTAGCGGCCTCGGAATTTTTAGATATCATTGATGTTATATAGGAAAAAAGATCTTATTCTAAACCAAAAAACTTCGAAAATCGCTAGTTAACTGTGAATATCTCCTATCTACGATAATATTATAGAGCATAATTTATACCAGAGTAATTGTTACTTCATGAGGAATAAAGATTTTAAAATAAATTTATTATCCCATTTCGATAAAAACTATAAATACAACTGCAAAATTTTACAAAATGCGATGCGCCGGCCGTCCGAATTCAACTTATGCTCACAGAATGGAGATTTGTAAGATTATGCATAAAGGAGGAGGAGGAGCTCGATGGCGCAGCGGCTAGCGCGTTCGGCTTGCGATCTTGCTCGCTAAGCAACTTTCGCAATGCCGGTTCGCTGGATGGGTGACCAAATTTAGAAACATCTCGAGCTCCTCCGTGCTTCGGAAGGCACGTTAAGCCGTTGGTCCCGGTTGTTGTCGTAAGATGGCAGCCGTTAAAACCCACCAACCCGCAGTGGGCCAGCGTGGTGGGTTATGGCCCAATATCCCCACGTGCTATTGTTCACGTGGGAGGCCTGTGCATAAAGGAGAATGGCGAGTTTGGCCTTGACTAACTCTAAAGTAGAGATATATATTAAAATAAAGTCTTATTATAGACGTTTCAAAAAATATAGCCTATTATTTTCTTAAACTTGTCATATTGCTTTAATATCAAAAATACCTTTCATTAATTTTAAAGTGTTAATATCGTTTTTCTGAACGATACTCTAAAGTCTGTTCATTACGTTCCGTTAATCATAATTTATTTATTGAAAGATATTAAAAATATAGTCTATTATTTTTTTAAACTTGTCATATTGCTAAAGTATCAAAATACCTTTTAGTAATTTCAAAGTACTCGTATTAATATAGAATAATAATTATTCTGAGAGTATTAATTAACGTATTTCTGACGTTATTCTAGAGTGTGTTCATTACGTTCCGTTAACCTTAATTTATTTATCGAAAGATATTAAGAGCGACTTTTAACTAAAAAGTAATGTACTTATGTAGGTAAGTATCTTATATTAGTTTTGTTAGATAACAGTCTAACATACTTTCCAAAACGTTTATTAGTGTACAATTCTGTAGGATAAGCTAAATATATTTTGTGTTTTTCTTTAGAAACACTACGAATGTCAATGTCAAATAAACGTCATGTCTGTCAGTCACTGACAGTCGCTGTCACTTCACTACTTTCCTTCGTTTTGTTGTGATATTGTCATGTATTTTCCATTGATTGACTGATTGTCGATATTATTGTACAGAGGCAGTTAAAACTCATTGTAGTTTTTGAGGTTTCTGTCATCAATTAGTACCTACCTAGTGTCTTTTTTGAGCGAAAATCTTATTCTAAGGCATGCTATTACTTTAAAATACGCACACCAATATTTTAGATTCAAAATTGACATTTAACCTAAAAAGGTTTCAAATTGGAAATAAAAAAACTGGCAAGTTTTTTATCCCTATTTGTTTTTGAAATAGCATTATAATCTCATAATCTAAAAGAATTCAATAATCATAACATTATACCTAATTATTAAAATTCAAGTCCAGGCTTGTATGGGACCTCGCCATTCTCCTTTACTATCCTATTTTATTTTTTTTTTTATAAAAGAGGGAGGCAAACGAGTAGGCGGGTCACCTGATGGAGAGTAATCACCGCCGCCCATGGACACCCGCAAAACCAGAGGAATCGCAGACGCGTTGCCGGCCTTTAAGGGAGGAATAGGTTTAAGGAAGGAATAGGAATTGGGAGGGGGGGGGGGGGGAAAAGGGCCTCCGGAACCCTCACTGGTCGGACGAAACACAACAGCACCAAGTGCCATTATTTCACGCCGAATATTAGTGAGAGGGTGGTATTACGCCGGGCGAGCCGGCCCAATGTGTGCTGCAACGCAGCGTGGCTCTACCACTCAGTTGGTGTCACTCATTTAGCACCACCCAGGGATCACGTGTAGGGTCTCAAGGGTAAACCTACGGACGCGAGCAACTTTGACCCCTAATTCGATAATAACGATAAATACAACTGCAAAATTACTACAAAATGCGAAAATGGGCATTTTACGCAAAAATCACATTCTAGATGTAATAGGCCTCTTAAGTTGCTGGGTAGATATTAAATAAACACAATTACTAGGGTACCAGATAGATAGATAGATAGATAAAACGCTTCATTGCGCACACCAAAACATAGAAAATATAAAATAAACATATTAAAACAAGTGTTGGCAAAGGCGGTCTTATTGCTTAAAGCGATCTCCTCCAGAGAACTTTCGAGGACAAAAGAAAAAGAGCGACAAGCAGTGCACCAGAAACAAGCAAATATGAAATTAAAAAATAGAATTCAAATTTACACCCTCATTTTTACTCGTTTTAATTAAATTAACGGTGAGTTTCACCCATGAAACTGAACAACTTTCCCCAAGAACCCTATGTGCAAAAATGACAAAAAAAATCGACCTCCCATACAAAACTGTCGGATCAGCTGACGACAATAGTATGGGAGGTCGATTTTTTTTTGTCATTTTTGCACATAGGTTTCTTCGGGAAAGTTGTTCAGTTTCATGGGTGGAGCTCACCCCTAATTTCAATAAAACGACAAAAAAATGAGGGTGTGCAATATCTGAGGAAGTCTAATGTGTCTCCTCATAGAACTAGCGTGGTAGGCTATGACCCAGTCTCCCTGTGCTTGAGCCCAGCAGTAGGCTCTATAGGCTGCTGTGAATATCTGTTGGGCACAAGCTTTCCCACATGCACGCGGGGCAACTGGGTCACAGCCTACCCTCTAGTCCAAAGCGGATTGGTAAGTATGTTAATGTATTTGCCTTTTTAACTCCTTTTAAATCTTGCCCAGAAGAAAATTAAATTTAGGAGATTTCTTTCAAAAAACATGAATATACGTACGTACTGAAAGACGTGATTTTTAATCAATAATAATTTAGTACCTATTTTATTTATAAGTACCTAGCTTTGAATTCAAAAAGGTACTATTTTTAACATCGAAACTTAGACACTTGCTAATTAATCATAAATGTAAATAGGCGTCTCTTAGTGCGGCAGTTACTGTGCATAGCTTAGCTTAGCTACAGCAATTACTAGATGGCGCAGTAATTACGAGTATATAAATCGATCAGTTTAATCCTAACAGCTCAATATAAACACAACGTTTAACGACAAAGGAAATATAACCACAACTTATTTATGTTTTACGTGCTGCCCGCCCATGAACACCCCATCCAGTGATGAATTTCCTAAAATTTGTTATATTAAGATGCCTGTATAAGGATAGGACCTTGTACAGGATAATGTTATAAAATTTACAAGTTGAAGAATAAATGACGATTGATTTAAATTTAATTGAAGAACTAACTATATCCCAATGTGTTTATAACATCCTAAGGTTGTAACCATAGATAATACATATTATGGTACTTGTTGTTGAATGAAGAATTAACTTTTGTGTCGATTGTAAATGTTTCAATATTAAAACCCATCTCTGTTTTCTAATTAGTAGGTACTTTTATTAACAGTAATTTGTAATTATTCTAAATGAGGACAATAATTATGTTCTAAAGTTACACTAATATGTTTTCATACATATTATAAGCTGAAAGTGTTGACAAATTAAAAGGAAAATGTAATTAATACATGAATTAAACACAACCTCATCACAGTTACGTTATTAAATTAAATAAACAAGAAAACCCTAAAATTGGTGCATCTTATAGAATTGTAGGTAACTTAGATAGATAATAATAATATTTACACTCAGTTAATATAATTTCAATCGAAAAATACAAACCTATTTTAAATAACAATAATTAAAATTAAATGAAATAATACTAAGCTCTTAATTCATATTTTAATGACAAATGGTTTTTAATAGTTTTTGATTATTTGCGATAAATAACCTCGAAAACAAAGAAACGTTGAAAAAAGGTGCGTCCTCACTGAGAGCATTCTTACCCGAGCATTTGTAAACGAGCAATCGCCGGCGAGCAACAAATTCTGCCCAGCGAACTAAACATTCACTTTCGTGCAAAACTATAAACGTTCAAGTCGAACATCCGAGCCCGGAGCATTCGAATACAGGAGCGTTCTCACTAAGATATTTTTTTGTTATAATAGATTGACATTGACAATGATACGATAGACCAAGAAGGTCACGATTAAGGAACTGTTCCTTGCCTACAAGTGGCCAGTAATATTCCTACATACATACTCATTCATTTCATTATCTGAGTACTCGCTTTCGAGCGTTTTGTTTGCGTGAACATTCGAATGCGAACCATTTCCGCGAACAGCGTTGCGACGTCCACACCAGCCGAAGTTCATGCTCGCGTGTAAACTTTGAAACGGTCAGTTCAACGTCCACACTTCTCGAATATTAGACGCCGAATGCTCATTACACTCGAATACTCTCAGTAAGGACGCTCCTTAAAACCTCAAGTGGGAAGGTTCCCAGAAGACATTTTTTTAACGTTTCTTTATCGTCCAAATAGTTCTATTTAAGACGTTTTATTTTACAATTTGTCATAATTTAAGTTACTACAGAATTACATTATTTACATTTGTTAAAATTCCATTAAAATTGTTGGTTCCAAAACATACATTTAGCGACCTAATACAGAGATACAAACAATAAAACAGAGATAAAAACAAACAAACTTTTATCAATTCAAACAATGTCATTAATGTTGTTGTAAAAAGGGTTTACCAGGGGGTGTCTGGTGTTAGAGTACTGACTTAATAACTGACTGTAAGTGGATTTTATTTTTGAAAATTTTAATTATTTTTGTGTTTGTTTTTACTTGATGTACTTGAAATGGTTATGAATGTAGCGGTTATGTTACATTCATAACCATTTCTTGACTTTTGAGTATTAGAAATGCACAATTTTATTTACAAAATTTGTGCATTAATCTCTTATCTCTAAGTAAAATTATTAAAGAACATAAGTAAAACATTTTTTTCAGGATCTAACTATATATAACATATAACAATTGTGAAATACATTTTAAACTACGAATGTTAAGATAATAAGCCTATAATTTAACGTTCCACTGCTCCACAAAGGTCTCCATTATTGAAATCCGTGCTTGTCAAATGCGGGTTGGAGATCACAAACTTGAGCTTTAACTTTATGCATTTCAATCACATATCAAACTGCGATCAAAGGCTTTGCATCGTAGAATAGGAAATGCACATATTATTATGCCCAACCAGGCAATTAAACACGGAACCTCCGGATATCGGACCACTTTGCCTCTCGATGGTCGCAGCGTCATTTAAAAAAAAATAGAAGATAATGATTGTAAAGTCACTAATGTAATATCGTGTCCTCTAACACCAAATGCCTCTACAGTCGGCTTGACACTTTAGTGCCATGTGAAACCAACTACTGGGTTTATACATAGTGGTCACGCGCGCGAGTTGGCGTGAAATGGTGCTATACAACACGAGGATGTTAGCAGCAAATTATATATTAACAGGAAACTTTATGTTTATTAAGTTTTCCAGAATGGGAAAGCTTTTTACCTTTATTTCACCAGATAACCATAAGGCGTTTTTTGCTGCATAAGATTTATTTATAAGATTGATTACTTTCATCTTAGGAGTTTTTTACAAAAGAAAGTGTACAATATTCAGGTCTTGTAGCGTAGCGTTGAAGAATTTAATGTTTACTGTATCGATTATTATTTCCAAAAAGCCAAAAAAGCCTTTTCCAATGTAATTAACGAATTATTAATATTAAATTTTAACACTTTTACACATATTATCAAGTATCATTGATGACGTGACTGTTGACCTTGAAAAAGGTAAGGAACCTAGCTTACAAAGCAAAAGAGATACCTAGGGTTGATAAAGTAGCAGGTAATTTAGAGATGCCAACCATTCTGTTTTTAGTATGATGTTCTGGAGTGTCCTGGATAGTTTTCAATTAGTGTCATCGGTTTTTATCTCCTTAATTTTGAAATTCTGGCGCTCCTACGTGTAAAGGTTTGAGTTTTATCAACACAACTGCATTATACAGCGCCCTGTTCTAAACCGTATTGTCCTTTTATACCCACTTTCTATTTCTGGTTTTAAAAATTGGCTGACTGGAGATGACAATCTTTATAGTATTTAAATCATAAGCTAGTGCAAGCTTACGCTTTCAAACTATTTGAAGTTCAATGTTATTGTTAACAACCTTCGTTTGGACTAACCGACAACGGAGAATGATTCGTAATATTTACAAGTGACCCAGAACTGAATTCCTAAATGAGGTTGTAATTTTTTTCATCGTTTCGTTATCTTCAACTCTAAAATGAAATTGGAAGGTGTTTGAGTTTGTCTTAAAGGGGTTTCTTCACTATGAAGTTTCAACTCTAATGATATTGGCAGATGTTTAAGTTGGTCTTAAAATTTTCCTCGCATTAAAATTTACGATCAGTACTTGGGAATGGGCACGTATAACAGCTCATCATAAGGAACCGCGTCGAAGAACTTCTTGGCAGTATCGATGGTCACGTTGAGAGCGTAGTCCACCACCGGTTGTCCAAACTCCTCAGTCACAATCCTCCAGTTCTCGTTCAGGAACTGCAACACTGTGTTACCTGAGAGAGTGTACAGAAAATTTATGGGTTACTCATCCTGACACATTTCAAACAAAAATTGTATACAGGGCTGTTTGGTAATAAGGATATAATCCCGGAACCAGACCATCTTATAAAATGCAAAGAACAACTATTTGTATGGGAGAACTTCTGAAATTGCAAAACAACAGTTGTTTCATACATTTAGGGTAAAAGTGTTGCAGTATTCTGAGAAACTGCTGATTTCTTTTCGAATCACAATATTGCGACAAGGTTCCGAAACGTCAAGATAGTTTTGTCTTTATCATTAAATACAGGTCTCTGCTACGATTGATAGGTATTGGTTTTTTCACCACGTTTGCCAAATGCGGTTGGTGCCCGAACACACACTTTGCCTGAACCGGAAATTGAACCTCAGACCGAGCTCTTAGCCACTCGGCCACTGATTTGAACCGCATCTGAGTTCTATTAGCTAAGCCAGCGCTCTACTTTTTATTAAAATATACATATTATTCCTCTCGGCGTATAACGTCACGTTCTATTATCATGAGTGCGTGTTGAAGTATATAAGTATGTTTATCCGTTATTCTAAACATTGAAGTTTCATTTCAGAAACTTAACTTACATACACGTATATAACCACACCATTATCCCCAAAGGGTTCGTCAGAGACTAGGCAAGGAGAACGGCAAAAGCAGTCCTCTACCATAGTCCAATTTTTACCAAACAGCGACTGCACATGTGCTCAGCGTGACAGGTGGTGAGCCCATCGCCGTTCTATGCTGTCGGATGTGTGTGCAGTCTTTAGTCCTTTAGTGGCCTTTTACGACACCGAAGGGAAAAGAGGGGGTGGTAGTATTCTTACACAGCACACGGTTAGACTTAACTTGGGCTAGATTATAGGTGTGAATGTGGTAAAAAATATTAAAAAAAATACTAAAAGAACAATGATTTGAAATGTTTCTTTTTTTGTCACCATGACTATCTTGTAAAATTACGGGGCGTCACGTTGACCAATGTTTACATGTTCCGCCGGTGCAAACAAATGTCACGGTCACGAGATTGCGCAACATTACAGCTTGGTAACATGTCGCCGCTGGTCAGGTTGGCAAGATGCAGCCAGTGCTGGCGGAAACTAGTCGTCGACATTAATTAATAATAAATTTGTTGATTTTCTTCATTTTTTTTGTAGGCAATTATTTTTTCCTCGATGAAGTATCGTCTAGCGATTTAAATGGGGACAAAACTTGTTTCAAACTTGTTACTCAATAAGCTATTAGGCATTACATGGTTCGGCACATAAAGCCATTTAATTCAATACAAAATCGATAGTTCCGCTTTTATTTAAGATTTAGGTGCACTTTTGAAAGTTAAGTTAAGTGCACTTTTAAAAATTAAGGTTAACTTTAAATGTTAAGATATTTTTAAGCTCGGAATGCTGAATTGACGATTTCGAGTTAGACACTAGCGGCCCGCCTACTACCTCGTCCGGGTATTTACCCGATACGGGCTATTTAACCCGTATCGGGTATATACACGGGTAAGATACGGGTTATTTAACTCGTATCACGCGAAATTGTAAATTACAAAAATAAACTTTCATACAGACCTTATCCTGACCATTAAAATCAACAAATACAATAAAAAAATAATAAACCAAATAGCCATTCCAAAGTAGTGCGTGAACATACTCGTGCATTCCGAATTTATAAAACAAACAAAGATTCCAATGTAGCGATAGAGGAAATGACAGTATCTAACTGAAATGTTTAACATCGATAGACTGAGGTTCATCCAATTACAACACTATTGCATTGCGGCCAGTTGCCGGTTAGGTAAAATGCATCAGATAGGTGAGTAAAGAGGTACGTTACTGAAACTGGTTACGCATCGATGAAGTGACGAAACGGACCTATGTTCTGCGAAAGGGAAATTAGCTTGTATTACTTGATTGTGCGGCCGTGTGGTATATCAGCTCACTATAAAAGAATAATATCAATCCCTCTTTAGGCGACTATCGGACTAAAGACTGCACATGCATCCAACAAAAAAAATCCTCAACATACTTAGTTACAGGCTCCATTTAGGACGTAAATATATATCATACAGTGCAAAACTTGATAAATTCCAGATTTCCTCGCTAGTTTCCCGTCGCAAATGTCAAGAATTAATTTATATTTACAAAATTGTAAACTTACATATCGACTCACCATAATTATTCTATCGCAGCTCAATTTCAATATAAGATATAAATCCCGGAGTTCCTCTTCTAAATTATTCTATCTCCAGGTATACAAAAACAATACCTCATTTTATAACCCGTTAACCAGAATGTGCCAACTATTACTGGACATTTTTCTTCGGACATTTTTGATAAGAACCTATACAAGTTCAAAAAAGAAGTTCAAGGTGCTCTAGTTTGAATATCTTTAACATTTTAATTTAATTTGAACCTTATTTACTATTTTTGTTAAGAAACTAGTACAAATCTAGAATACTATAATAACGTATTAACTGTCATTCTTAGTAACTGTATATCTGGAGGGTTTACGCATTTCGGTTTCCCATACAAACTTCCATGTCGAAATTTTTAAAAACCACTAAGCCAATTTTAATGAAACTTTGCATGCTAAAGTGAAATACAGGGATCTAAATAGTTTGATGGGGTGAACAAATTTAAAAAAACATCTCGAGCGCCTCCGTGCTTCGGAAGGCACGTTAAATCGTTGGTCCTGGTTGTTGTCGTAAGATGGCAGTCGTTAAAACCCACCAACCCGCATTGGGCCAGCGTGGTGGGTCATGGCCCAATATCCCTACGTGCTATTGGCCACGTGGGAGGCCTGTGCCCAGCAGTGGGACGTTTATAGGCTGATGATGATGATGATGATGTTTTTAAAGCGCTCTTTTGTGTAGTCGTACTTACTCAGTTCAGGATTGCCCTTGAAGAGATTGTTGATGGTGTAAATGATCCGCTCGCCATAGTCGAAGGTGTATTTGTAGTTTTTGATGCCGAAATGGTCGCGCCCGTCGGCGTCTTTGTAGTATTTCGTCTTGATGGTCAACGTTATGCCGGAGTTAACTGAAAGAATTAAAACATTGCGGATTAGTGGTTTGTCTTTTGTTTTGCAAGATGGTCGTAATTTAAACTTCAGTGATATCAATTAAGTTTAAATGACAATTAAGTCTCGTGCTGTCACTTTCGTATGTAAAGTGTTAAATAGAGAAGGAAAAACATTTAATTGTAATTTAAACTTAAGTGACGTCTATGAGTACGGCAGTTAGACATTCACATGTCTCTGCCCTCTGATTTATTCTGTATTGTATTTATATAGACAAAAAAGAATAATCCCGAAATGCCTGGATTTTTTTCAACTTAGTATACCTTTTTTAATTTTTATTACTACCATCTTAACAACATTATTACTTACTTACTTTGATAAAAGTGGACTATGGAAGCGGACTGCTTCTGCGGTCTCCATTCTTCGGGGATAAAGTCGTGATTGTAATGCACGTCTATTATTCCTGAAGGGTTAGTCAGAAACTAGGCAATGAGGACAGCAAAAGCAGTTCTCTATCATAGTCCACTTTTCATCAAACAGCGACTGCACATGTGTTCAGCGTGACAGGTGGTAAGCCAATCGCCGCTTCATGCTGTTGGATGTATGTGCAGTCTTTAATCCGTTAGTCGCCGTTTACGACACCCAAGGGAAAAAAGGGGGTGGTAGTATTCTTTCACCTCTAGGCGACACGGTAAACTGTACTTTGATACTTATTATTAACTTACTTATTTTGATCTTAGAGTCTCCCTCGCCATTGATAGGGAACAGCAGCAGTCTGCCGACGGCCGTGTACTTTCCTTTGATTGTGATGTTACACCTCACATCCAAGTTGAAGATGTTCTTCTCCAATAGGGCCCTGAAAATCATATTAAATTGTTCTAGTTAATAAATATTAAAGGCTGCATTTTCTTTTTAAGGTACATTACTATTTCTCGTTCGATAAAAGATAGCATTTCATAGCTGTAGTAGAGTCACATCGTCACTATTAGCCTATAGACGTCCCACTTGTCACGGAGAGGATGGACGGAGGAGGGACACGATAAGGAGAAGTTGGATGATAATAAACGCACGACGAGTTCAGAAGTGAAGAAGAATAAATAAATGGTTAGTTGTTTTATGGTTATAAAAAGTTATAAGTAGTTATAAAAAGTTAATGCACTATGCTTATTATGACTAGGTGTAGGTTTAGTTTATAATTATTATTAACAGGACATTACGCCTAAAAATGCCTAGTTATAATAAATGCGCTTCACTAATAACAATATTTCGCAAGAATAACAATAATTAAAAGGAGCTCATACTATCACGGATGAATGTGACCTGCCTTTTTTACGAAAACAGAGGCTAAACAGAGAAGGCAAGTAATATTAGAATTTTGAATTTAAAACTAGATACTTACAAAAAACGTTATTCGGTAAAGAGGTCAGAAAACCAACAAGGCTTTAGCTGCCTTGTTAAACACTGCCGGACACAGGCCTTCCCACACGACAACGGCACATGGACAGATAGGTTCTAAAAGTGAGCTCACCCGATTTAAAAAAAAATGCGCATTATTACTCAACTTCCTTTTTTTGTTTTGTTAAACAACGGGAACTGTTGGCCTTCACCTCATCTGATGGTCAAGATAAGGCTGAAGGTAGAAGCGCCCTTCACCGGGAATCCTTAAGAACTAAGGAAATCGCAATCTTATCTTAAGAACTGTCGGGACATAATGCAACTACAATAGTTTTCATCTACAATTACTAATATTTAAAATAATGACAAAGATGTTGCCGTCGAATTTTTAATATTTTTTATTTCATTTATACGTTTATCGAGTCCATCCTACTAATATAATAAACGCGAAAGTTTGTAAGTATGGATGGATGTTTGTTACTCTTTCACGTAAAAACTACAAGATGGATTTGGATGAAATTCGGCATACAGTTATTTTATAACCTGGATTAACACATAGAATACTTTTTATCCCGATATTCCCGCGGGAACGGGAACCACGCGGGTAAAACCGCGAGCGGCCGCTAGTATGTCAGATTTTCTTTCTTTACTTTCAAATAATAATGTTATATTTTCAAGTATTTATTTATTTTTTATATAAGTAGAGGGGTGTTTAAATATTACATGTGGGGAAGCATTGCCCTGTTAGCCCGAAATTGTCGTGTTACTAGAATCTCTCTATAATCATCGTGTTTCTAAATGCATTCGACTATTAAACAGAAATTCGACGACATCCGAAAGATGTATAGTTTTCCGAGAGACATGTCATTAAGAAAACACGAGTAGAAGCACTGTAGGTACAAGGATTTGTATCAACATAAAAGCATTCAACAAAACTACCCATTAGTGTAGCAATAACGTCAAAAAAGGTTCGTACCAAACGAAAATGATTGTAAATTACCATAAAAGCAGAAACATAATTCGGTCGGCACCTTGAACAACATATTTTGTCTAGCATTCAAGGGTGAGTATCTGACAAAAGATTTCGACAACCCACTCAGTGTGCAGTAGCCGTGAGAATAAGGCATTATAATGTGGCAAGGCTCTTGTGGTAATTGGTGCTTGTGTCCTCAAGGAGTTACGTTGACATTGTATAAGGTGTAACGATCAAGTAAACATCTTTGACTATCTCTTTGAGAGATGCCCTGTGTGGTTGTTATTATAATGTTGTTTTATCCTGTGTAGTGGTGTCAACCAGCATTGAGCGTAGCAAAACAACGTTAGTATAGCGCATTATGTATGGAATATAGAAATGTAAAAAACTGTGAATTAGAAAAAACTAAAAAAGTAACTAAAAAGTAGTATAGGAAATATAAGAAAAGAAGCAATACAATAATATGTACCTAATAGACTCTAAAATCAATATTTAAAAAGGACTTTGTAAAAATCCAAGACACACAAAAATACAATTAAAATTTAAAGTGTCCGTACTGTTAACTTAATTTTGTTAAACTTTAGTAACGTCTAAGGGTGTTTCTAATATCAGGGTTTTATTTTAATCCGCGTCAATCCCGGCAATCCCGCGTGCGTGATGAAATCCGCACAATATTAAAAACACCCTAACAGAAACTTTTAGAATAGAAAACAGGTCCTTTACAGTTGGTTGGCTGTACCAAAAAAAGTATTAACGTGTCAACATCAAAATATAGGCTGAGAAATTAGTACGTGGCAGTCCCATGGTCTGCGGGCGACGGGGAGGGGTAACATCTGCAAACAATTGACGTTCCTACTACGCGGTCCTGCCGCCCGGCCCGCGTTCTTCTTTCCCGCCCCCGCAACCTTTCGACCCCCGTCCCGCACACTATGGGACTGTCACGTATGCCAGCGTAGCCAGCCTATAGTAAGCTAAGATAATGTCAAAGATGAGAGCACACTTTACATTGTACTCTCAAACTAGTGTAGACAGAAAATCCTATCTGCGGGCGACGGGGGAGGGGTGTCATCTGCACACAACTGACGTTGCTACTACACGTTCCAGCCGCCCGCGCTCTTCTTTCCTGATCCCGCAATCCTGAATTTACACACATATAATCACGACTATTATCCCCCGAAGGGTTAGTCAGATACTAGGCAATGAGAACCGCAAGAGCAGTCCTCTGCCATAGTCCACTATTCACCAAATAGTGACTGCACATGTGCTTAACGGCCCATCGCTGCTCTATGCTGTTGTATGTATGTGCAGTCTTTAGTCCGTTAGTCGCCTTTTACAACACCTAAGGGAAGAGAGGGTGTGGTAGTATTCTTTCACCGCTACGCGATACGTTAGAATTACGTAAGAATTTGCCAGCCTATAACAAACAAACGCTATAAAAGTTATACTTACTCCACATTTCGCACTACACATTTCTTCAGGCCCGTCGCTTTGCCGTCGTAGAAGGTCACCTTGATTCCTGGGAGCTGGATCGGCAAATTATCGATGACAAAAGGGTCCAGTGATGGCACCCCTAGGCTCGGCACACCCTTCGTGAACTCAGGAATAGCATTTTGGGTTGCCTGGATCAGGCAAGCTGGCTCCGTATTATTGCAGGGCGTGATGAAGTCCGCTGTAAGGAGAAAAAAAAATTTACAAATTAGTTATTGGTACAAATAGTTTCAAACACCCCATAATGAGCACGGTGTCCACATAAAACCTTTTCCGCACGCGTGGTAGTGATTTTGTCAATTAGAAGTAAGTAGGTAGATTGCATCGCAAACAAACAAAGTAATATATTCTAAAGGTTAAAGTTACTCGCGTCCTTAGGTTTACCCTTGAGACCCAACACCTGACCCCTGGGTGGTGCTAAATGAGTGATACTGACTGCGTGGTCAACCACGTCACGTCATTGAGCCACGCTGCGTTGCAGCACGCATTGGACCGGCTCGCCCGGGGTAATACCACCCTCTCACGAATATTCGGCGTGAAATAATGGCACTTGGTGCTGTTGTGTTTCGTCCGGCCAGCGAGAGTTCCAGAGGCCCTTTCCCCCATCCCCCCTTACAATTCTTATTCCTTCCTTAAAGGCCGGCAACGGCAACGTTTTAATAGAATAAAGGTAACTATTTTTCCACTTCTAGTTTTTCTAAAAGACCTAATATACACACATCAAAAGTGTCTAGGGATCAACATATATTTTTGCAATAACTTTTCTCCTGATTGATATTAATTAAAATTTTCTTTAAGGATTCATCAAATAAAGTGTTTTCGTTTGTCTACAGTAACGATAAACCAAGTCACCTTTGCATTAATAAAGAAATTTGCCATTTTCCTAATAAAGGGATTTTTGACATTTGAACCACTAACATTAAAGTTCGAAAAAAAGACTGAAATAACAGTTTTCTTTAAAATTTTATTGGGTAACTTAAACAATTAATAATCCGTGTTTCTTCTTACCGCGAACACTAACAACACAAGAACATCGGTTTGGCATACTCAAAATGAGTTCATCTAAATCACGCTGTGGAATGGCCGCCCATGTTCGTTGCAACAACAAAAAAAGGTGTTCTTGCGACTGGATACCCTCCATATTCGGCAGAGCTCTTCTCTGTAGCATATCCCATGCATGCTCAATCGGTTTCAAGTCT
Organism: Scoparia ambigualis; assembly: GCA_963921215.1. Lineage (NCBI taxonomy): Eukaryota > Metazoa > Arthropoda > Insecta > Lepidoptera > Crambidae > Scoparia > Scoparia ambigualis. Next base: position 20,363,966 of record OY992522.1, on the reverse strand, counting down.
GGCGACTGAGCAGGCCAGGGCATGACATTGATGTTAGCTGCGGCGAGAGTCTGTCTTACAACTCTTGCGGTGTGCGGTCGTGCATTATCATGCATTAACTGAAATAAGGGACCGATTTGCACTTGTAGAGGAACGATGACGTCTGATACAATCGTCTCAGCATAAATTTGAGCGTTGAGGTTGCCTCTGATCCAAATCAACTCAGTTCTTCCGCCGATCCAAATACCCGCCCATACCATGATGGTTCCACCACTATAAGGATGGACTTCCTGGCAGGATTTTAATCGCTGTTGGCATCCAGGGGTTCTCCAGTGTCGTATACGTCTTGTATCCGGTCTCATACCAAAACGAGACTCATCAGAAAACCACACGAAACGCCATTGTTCTTCTGCCCAATTTCTGTGTTCAAGAGCCCATTGATATCGAATCCTACGATTGTGCATTGCTATAGGTGGTATCCTTAGCGGTCTTCGGGAATGAAGGTTCACTTCATGCAAGCGGTTTCTGACTGTTTGGTCGCTAATTAAGTTCCCTGAAGAGTGATGAAGCCTCACGGCTAACATCATGACGGTTATTGTTGGAGCTCTTCGAGTTGTGATTTGAATGTATCGGTATTGTCTCCGTGTGGTGCAGCGATACCGTCCTCCATGGCGCTCAGCCACGGTACCAGTGCTTCGGTAACGTGTCCAAAGTCGACTGATAACACTCTGACTTGTATTCAGAGCTAAAGCCACAGTACGTTGCCGGGAACCAGCTTCTATCATTCCCACGGCTCTGAGCATTTCTTCCCTGCTTATATGACGTCGCCGCTCCATAATAACGTTGGTTTTAATCAGTAGTAGGGAAACAGTAGCACTAATAATGTCTTCAATGCGTTGTATGTTTTTATAGGGAAAATATTGACAGCTGATTTTCATCTTTTACTAGAAATTGATTGAAAGTTCCTGTTTCAAATTATGAAATGCACCAAAAAGGATCCATATAAATTTATAAAATCATAAATTTATTACAAAGCCACATCTCAATCTCAAGAAATCCGCATAAAAATGCTTGATCCCTAGACACTTTTGATGTGTGTATTTGTCGTTGCATAATCCAATAAGAACTTCTTTTATCAAATTATAATTCCTTAGTAGTTACTTTATCTTGTTTATGGCAACATAGAAATGTCAACCCATCAGTATATTGTTACGTCAAAACGTCAATCCGTTTTAGGGGTGACAAAAATTTAAAAATTGTATGGTGCTCAGCAGTGTTTTAAAAAGTTTCTTCAACAAAAAAATCTGGTAAGTTATTTTGCGATTCCAAATATAATTCTGTCGTATTCCACTCATTCGCGTCGTATGTAAAGTAAATATTTGTATACTTTTGAATGTTTCGAAGAAGTGGTAAATAATTTACCCTTTTCGTTCCAAATTCGTAAAAAATATCGATATGTCATAAAATAGTTTGTTTAAAACAAGGAATATGCCATACCATGTTTTAAAATGTTTCACACTGCTCTAGTAGAAAATTAATATGTTCAATGTCAAAACTTAAATCTTTCTTATAGTTTATAAGGGCCAGGACCAAAGGTGCAATTTCTCCTCAGTATTCATGTTTAAGTTTTTTAACGTACAAATATTTGAATGTATGGTGTTGGTTTTCTTAATAAAATAAAATAATTATGAATTACAAATTGTTACGTAAAATGTGCAATATGATGCCAATATTTGATTTTTATCCTATTTATTAAAAATCAAATATTGGTGATTGTGTTAAGTACCTACTCTTAAAGAAAAACATTAAAAAAAACTGTTATATTTGTAAAAAAGAAATAACAAGCAAATCAAGAAGAAACAATTGGTGTAGAAATAAAAATAAACTGTAAGGGACAATGGTAAATTATTTACCACCAAACATACCCCTCATCCCCTAATTTTTTATATTTTCATTACCAATAATGAAATCTGGGATCATCATTTACCCAGAATCCATTGTCATTTTCTTAATATCTTATCCAGGGACTCGCGTTTGTTTAAGGATAAAACGTTAACATTATTTTATTGTTGTCAATAACAAATCGGATTCTGTTAATAGTTTAGAGACATACCCAAGCAGCAAAATTTGGTACTATAAAAGTCCTGAGAACGTTTTGGAGCGTGCTAATTTGTGTACATGATTAGCACTATAATGATGTTAAGAACGTTTACAGAACCCCGAATAGGCCCTAGTATTATCACTGATTTATTCTATAAACATTACATAAAGGCTCTCACGGTAATAAATCAGCTCTGTAGTTGAAACCTAAAAGTGTCTATACCTATTTGGTACTGAAATAGTGCTATCTGCAGCATTTATGTCACAAATTTGCACTATAAAAGTAATCAAAACATGTTTATAGTGCTATTTTGCGCCGTAAACAATTTCAGTGATCTTTTTTATCACACTTATTTAATGTGCCTCGTGTCGGTCGTCGTGAGTGTTCTTCAACGAAAATCGACAAATTAATAACAACAAAAATATTATGGTTTATTTCATTCGCCGAAGTAATAAAAATTAAAAGGACACTACGTAGCTCTGCCGTAACTTGCACTTGCGAAATTAATTCTATTGATAAAATCATTAATGCCGATTTCAAATTTGACAATGCGCCCTTGTAATTAGTAAGTTTGTAATTAGTAGTAAATTTTCTTGTTTTAATTAAATTTAAATTAATAAAATAAATATTTTTCCCCACTATGGCTGGTATAGTACACATTGGCACCAGCCGTGCTGCTAATGTGCTATCATAACAGAAAACAGCAGCCATATTTCGTTTCTATTAGGGTTTCGTTGTCCAAATTTAAAATCAGACTAAATCAGTGTAGCAGGTAGTCAAAATAAATTTTCTTGTATGGAGGTACCAACATTACATGCTTTTAGCAATAAGGCCGCCTATTATTTTCTTTTGTTGTTTGTGATTCTAAGTACTTACCTAACTATTTGTGCAATAAGTACCTATAGTGTTTATTTATCTACTTTTCTAAATACACAGGGGCATAATTTAGGGAATGGTAAATATATAAGTAGGTAGGTACCTAAAATACGTAAGTAGGTACCTATATTTTTTAAATAATATTAAGCTAAAAATTGTTATTTTTATCTACATAGAAACCAAGAGATTATATTATCACAGTTAAAAGGTGTATTTCAGTGTTATTCTCAGCTGTAACTATTATAATATACCTACTTACAGTTTGTTTTTTTTGTTAGAATTAGAACTGAAGAACTTTTATTTAGGTAGGTAGGTACCTATTTTCCAGTTTTTCGCGCCATTCCGTCAATCACGAATGTGTCGCTAAAGAACAATAGTTTCATTTAAAACAAGTTCCTATGTATCTACAATGAAACCTCATAATTTAATTTGACTAAATTTAAAGTTCCAACTATCTCATCACATGCGCGGCGTGTCGATTGATCGATCATAGGCTTAGATTAAAACAAAAAGGTTTAATCTAAGATCATAGGTAACCTATGATCGTTCGTACTCATGGAACTGTACAACTAGGTACATGTTTTAATCATATTATATGTACGAGCAATGACGTTACAATAAAAGAGGTACTTATGCGTTGCATGTGCCAAAAACTAACACTGCCTATGCGGTCGCGCTGCGCCCGCGCGTGGCTTCGGCACCGCACCACTCGGGCTCGGGCAGGAGTCTAATACCTACCTACACTCACAGAGGGTATCCCGTCGTTTGGCAAAATATTTTTCGTCAAATTTTACTTCCCAAAAAGCATATCGCACTAGTAAAGATACTAAAGATATTATTGACATTTCGCATTCACAATGCTATAAGTACAGATACCCAATGTATAATATAAAATATAGGATAAAATGTTTACTACAAAAAAAATCAACCAGTCTCAGGAAAGCTTAAATTGGCTTGCAGTAAATCGTCAACTACTAGAAAGAATTCAACGAGTCTTCTGGGGTCTCAGTTATTGTTCTCAAAAGTTCTCATCTGTTTTCAAAAGCGTCCTTGGATCTTTTGGTAAGAAACTAGGAATACGCTTATTTATTATTTCTATCAAACTTTTAACTGCTTGATGAGGTATATTATAAGTGACGCACCATCTTTTTATATCACTGCATCATTGTTCATCTTTATTGCTATCTTCATCTGATTCAGATGTTGAGGAACTTTGAACAGAGGAGCTCTCACTCTCATAATAATATTCTTCATCCTTATTACTGGCTTGAAAAGTAGGAACATTATTGCTACCACCCTGAAGTGGTACAAAACCAATATTTTGTACAGAACCATGCGCAGTATTTTCTGAACCCGCTTGACCAGTATTTACATTTTGGACATGAGCCTGTTGTATTGATGATAATGCCTGTGTATATCGACTCTTTACTTTTTTTATAACTACCTATTTATACTTACGCAAAGATCTCAAGTCCATTATTAAATCTGTAATTACTTAAATCTTAACTAGATCTCTAAAAAAATCGACAGAGTGCCACCATTTTGAAAAACTAGTGATATAATTATTGATACTGAATAGCTATAAATCCAATTAGTCCATTAATTATTAATTTTAGTACTTGTTTGTCACGGTTTAGTATCGTAGCAGTAACACAAACTCACTTATAGAGCTATTTAGAATTGAAGTTATTTAGCAGCTGCACCAGAAGTCGCTATGGTATTGTTAAGTACTATAGAAGAGTTATCATGATTTTTACAGAACTAGCTCCATAGCGATGTTAAGGGAGCTTGTATGAAGACATAAAGTTCCGTAATGATTGTGCAAGTTACTTTTACAGTGCAAATTGAACCTGTTATAGTGTTTTTGACACTTCTACAATACTAGTGCTGTAAAAGTTATTTTTACGAATTATTGCTAAATTGATACACAAAACTGGCAATAAAGTCGTCTATAGTACTAAATAGTAACATAATCGCTATTATCATATCTATTATCGTGCAACACTTTAATGATTCTTTTGTATAGTCCTGTAAACGTTCTTATAGCAAAATTATAGTACTTAAATGCTCATTAATTTTATAGAAGCAAATCGCTCTGTTTAAAACCTTTATGGTACAAGCAGTCACAATGATTACCATTACAGGCCTACTATATCACTGTTTGGTGATAAAATGCCTTGGTTATAGAACCTTTTGTTACTTGGGTATGGCTACTACAGAACATTTAAATGAACAAGAATAAACAAACAAACGATGATGTTCGCACCTTTTTATTATTCAATTATTCATGAATTTTAATTAACGTCTTCTTTTTGTAATCATTAGATCATTTTATCTGGCACATAACATCCTTATGTATTAAAAATGACTGCTGAGTTCGACCTTGACATCTAGACCAAAATTAATATTCCATTCTTGAATGATAATTAGTTTTAAAATATTATATTCTTTCCATAGAGCATTAAATGAGTGTAATGAGAGTAATTAACTAAGTGTTCGTTCATTACATACGTACATAAATATAATCACGACTTTATCCTCGACAAGGTTAATCATGTCACTTTCTTTCAATATGTTTGAGCTATTAGAAAAACTTCTAATATAACGAAAGCATTTGTGTATAAATAACTTTTTTATTTTTCTAGTGGGGAGACGCGATGCCTACTGACCCTTCGGAGATCGGTTGGTCATTACGACTTGAATACCTTAACTGTAAACCCTCTGGTGTACCTACAGTTTTCGGTATCCCATACAAACTTCCAAATTAATAAAAAAATACAAACTAAATAAACCTATTTTAATGAAACTTTACATGCTGAAAAGAAATATAGAAGTCTAAATAGTTATCAGATAAAAACGTCACGTACCAGCGTCATTATAATTTCGATCGAAAAATCCATTTACGATAAAATTGAAAATTTTCGGTTCAACACGAATCCGTTCGCCTGGGGATATTAATCTGGTTTAACAACTTTCAGCTATAAATTACCAAGGTACATTGTGAAATGTGATATAGGAACATAAAAAATATAGGAAGTTATACCTTTAATACATAGGTACTTACTTACTGTATTTCTTCAATGAAAGCTAGATTTCTGGCCGGAAGAAATAGCTCACTTTTACGATATAGCTTGAGTACATTGCCACAAAATTTTGTTCTATTTTGTTTTAGTAATTATGTTAGTCTACACAACAATAAAAATAAAAATAAGCCAACTTCCGCATGCTTAAATTTTGATATGACACGGAGTGTACAATTCCGAGAGAGTTTAAAACATGCATCAAAACAATTTTTATTACAAATGTATTTTTTGTTAACAAAATGTTGTTGATCACGAATAGGATGTTATGTGAATATGTTATTTTGCGAATGTGATGTTTTAATAATATGATTTTGTAAGAATGTGGTGTTTTGAGAATTTATGGTGTTTTGCAAATATGTTATTTTGCGAACATCATGTTTTGCTTTTATGATAAGCAGCGACGGAGGGTAAAAAATATAAATTACAATATTAAAAAAAACAGGTTGTTAATAACAAATAATTTTAGGATTTTTTTAATTGGAGATTATTTTTCATTAACTAGCGGCCCGCAACTTCGTCTGTCCGCATACCATGATGGTTTTACCAACTCAGCCTTCGCGCGCGTGCGCACAACAACTTACTTTCACGATCGGATGAATGGTTTGTATTCAAGAATACATACATACATATACTCACGTCACCAAATAGCAACTGCACATGTATGTGCTCAGCGTGACAGGTGGTGAGCCCATCGCCGCTCTAAGCTGTTCGAAATATGTGCAGTCTTTAGTCCGTTAGTCGCCTTTTACGACACCCAAAGTGGTTGGTAGTAGTCTATTGAGGAGCCGCCACCACACAGCTCATCGCCACCAAACAAAGAAACAGTATCTTATAAATATATTTCAACATAGAAAATGCAAAAATTCTTGCGGCTTAATAACGGCACTTTGTTTCCATTATGAGGTTAGCGTAGATTTTGCGCAATTTTGGCGTCCTAAAACACTTATACATTAATCGCTCGAGAGTTATATAGGCAAAATTATTTAATATAAAAATATTAACCGTGTAAATATCTAACCTTGTCGTGCAGCGGTAAAAGAATACTACCCCCACCTCTCTTCCCTTGGGTGTCATAAAAGGCGACTAACGGACTAAAGACTGCACATACACCCATCAGCATAGAGCGGCGATGGGCTCACCACGACTGTCACGCTGAGCACATGTGAAGTCGCTATTTGGTGATAAGTGGACTATGGTAGAAGACTGCTTTTGCGGTTCTCATTGCCTGGTCTCTGACTAACCCTTCCGGGATAATAGTCGTGATTACCTGGATGTTCACTACAACAACAACTGTTAAATAACTAGACAGATAAAGCGACATCTATATTACACCATTGACAAATGATTAATCTTAACGACCTACATGAGTATATTATTATCCTGATACATTATGACGTATTTAGATTAGTATCATGACTGGACCAGTCATCAGAATTTTCCATGTCATTTTACCACATAATAACAATGAACTTCTTCATTTATCATTAAATTGATTCATTATAATGATATCAAAGTGTTTTTTTTAATAACGTTAGCTGTCTATTGTTTTTTGTTAAAGTATTTCTCGCGTGTGTATGTTGGTATGTTGAGTATAACTTTGTCAACAGGTGTTGGTGTTAGAAAGGGGAACAGATCGGGTTCGAACGCGAGAAAATCTTAGTTGATTCAATCACTACAGCCACGTACGTAAATCCACTTTAAGTACAAGCGCAATAGCTTTTCCAAAGGCGTAAAAAGATTAAAAGAAACAAATCAAGAAAAGATTTTTTATAGGACAAACAACGACGAGCAGGTCTTACAGTTGGTAGGACTGGAAAGTTACAACCCTAAACCGTGAAGAGTGGAAGGAGGTTAGGGAGGCCGTTTCCCAGCAGTGGGACAAGCCGTTCTGAATAATAATAATAATAGGGTAAACAGTCTGGATTGGTCACTTCAAATAAACGATTATTCTCTATTCTTTACTACAGGACTATGTCGTTCTATTTACTAATCAAATTCCAAGGAATATGACTCGAATAAAAGGTTACTGTGACAAGGTTTAGAACGAGCTAATTTTCTGAAAAGAAATACTATTTGTAATTTTTATTCTCTACCAGTGTGAGAATCTTTTAGACTAAAGAATATACCTAGTAACTAGAACATGTCGTAATAATAGATACATACACACATATATCCCGCCCGTTACCATTAGAGTAGGCGAAGAACATGGCTTTCCATTGAGGAGCTCGATGGCGCAGCGGCTAGCGCGTCCGGCTTGCGATCTTGCTCGCTAAGTCACTTTCGCAATGCCGGGTCGCTGGATGGGTGACCAAATTAAAAAACATCTTGAGCTCCTCCGTGCTTCGGAAGGATCGCTTAGCCATTGGTCCCGGTTGTTGTCGTAAGATGATAGTCGTTAAAACCCACTAACCCGCATTGGGCCAGCGTGGTGGGTTATGGCCCAATATCTCCACGTGGGAGGCCTGTGCCCAGCAGTGGGACGTTTATAGGCTGATGATGATGATGATGATGGCTTTCCATTGATTACGATTCTGACACCCTTCTTTTGCTTAATTTATTCTTATTACATTCTTTATCCAAACTATAGGAATAATAATGATAAACCACCCCTGTATTAAAATGAATAAAACAAAATAAATATATATTCAAATTAGTCAGGCCGTTTTTGAGTATAAGGGCGGGTCTCTTGGGACACTGTTTTGTGTTTTTGAACACCTAACATCAAACATCTAACAAATATGGGAGTGGCCTACGCACATATTTTGACATATTTTGTTAGATGTTTGATGTAAGGTGTTAGAAAACACAAAACAGTGTCGCTGGAGACCCGCCTTTACCTAGACTAACGAACAGCATTTGAATTTTATATTATAATTGTAGACCCGACACACGTTGTCATGTCTAAATCATAATAACAACATGACTAACAGGAAAAAGATAAATATCGCGAAAAGAAGCAAGAAACAGCAAAAAGTTTTTATCGACCAAATTAATAGGTTGCCCAACTTCATTATTATTATTTTTAGTTTTTTATACAAACTATAGGAGTAAAAACTACAAGTCAATATTATTGCACTCGCCTGCTGGCACGTCACTAAAGGCGGGAATACACAGGCCTGCAGCTGGCACACTTGCATAGCGGCTCCTTGCACGTGCCACTTATTTGTCATGTGTATACGCTAACCGGCATGCCTGTATCTGGTAAGCAAATAGATAGCACAACATTTGATTTCGGCCGAGGAACTGGCATGCAATACAGGGGGCTGAAAAACCGTTTAACTTGCAACAAGTTTAACTTGCAAATGTGTCTACTGTGTGCCAGTTACTTCTACATGACGTTTAACTGTAACTTTAACTAAGACATGTTTATCCTTTATATTATTATTATTTGCTATTTTATAATTGAAAGATAATGTAAAAAATAACTACTTTTGTGACCTTCCTATGTTTTTTGTTTATACGTAGACTCATGATAGCACAAGGATAAACCTTAGTGGTTTTTTGTTGCTATTAATCTATGCTAACTATGTGTATTTTTTTTTGTAAGAGGATAAATTCATAAAAAAAAAATAGCATACACGCTTTATGCTTTACAGACATGTGTATTCTCGCCTTAATAGGTGACCATGCAATTTCGTACAATAATGCCGTAAAACACAATCACTGGCATGGAAGCGAGGGCGTTGCATCGTAACATTATTATTTGGCACGATTGTAAAACTATGCACCTCGTTGCCTTGAGAATGGTATTTCAAATGTTATAACCTTACAGGCGACCTCAAAAGCCCGCAAAACAAAAATCGTGATATTAATTATTGGTTACAATTTAATGATTTCTTTATTTGGCTGTCAATATTTTGCTGGTTTTGATAAATAGCAGTTAAATATTGATTAATGAACAAAGGTGTTGATGTCTCCTAAAAAAATATAGGTGGATATTCAGTTCCTGCTGCTAATCGTACCCGAAACTATTACATAATCAGGCCAGAGTTGACTTATCATATTATTAAATAACCGGGTCGCGTCGCGGTGAAAGAATACTACCACCCCCTCTCTTGCCTCGGGTGTCGTAAAAGGCGACTAACGGACTAAAGACTGCACATACGCACATAGGTACATCCAACAGCATAGAGCGGCGATGGGCTTACCACCTGTCACTCTGAGCAAATGCGCAGTCGCTATTTGGTGAAAAGTGTACTATGATAGAGGACTGATTTTGCTGTCCTCATTGCCTTGTCTCTGACTAACCCTTCGGGAATAATAGTCGCGATTACAAGTATGGATGTATTATTTATTATTATATACTATGGGAGGTATGAAATGAATAAATAGGGAGGTGACGGGTAATGGCGGAGAGTGGAAGAAAAATACATTTTGTGCCGACCCCGAGTGATCTGAATACTCAAAAATCATTGCGAGCTGTGCATAAATGAGGTTCACCAAGATTTTTATCTTATTTTTCTATCTTTGCCAAATATCGCAATCGGATGAATGGCATGAAAGGGCATTCGGGACAAACGAAAAAAAAAATAGTTATTTGTTGGACGTGTGGTAAAACGCTCGGCCCGATTTACCTACTGAAGTCCCGGGTTCAGTTCCGGGCTTGGGCAAATGGCGTTTCGAATTTTTTATGCATAGCCCGGGTTTGTAATCACCCACCCGTATTTGGCAAGCGTGGTGATTGAGCCATAGGGTTGTTGAGGATGTGGTTATGAGGAAGAGGAATTGTATAGCACAAAGAAAGAGGATGCGGATGAGGATGCGGAAAATTTATTTATGAGGAAGAGGATGCGGATGAGGAAGAGGAAGAAATAGAATGTGTGTTGAAACAGGCACATCATTAAGAGTATTTCATCACACTCTCCGTTTTTCTTTTAGTTATTAATAAAAACAAAGTACCTACGCCTACGTCACAGTATTTTATTTATTTGTTATTTATTTGTAGCGGGCTGGAGATATCGCGCGCAATTTCAATTCCTAATTAATACCTCTTAATTTATGAGGAAGCGATAGCGTAAGAGGAATTTTTAACTTTCATTTATGGGGAAGCGATAGCGGTAGGGGAACTGTAATAATTGCGGAACTTCTGCAACCTGTGGAAGCGGAAGAGGAATCCTCATCAACCCTAGAGACAATACCCATCAATGGTAGCAGTGTAGGGCAAAATGTAATCTAACTACAGATTACTAACTACGATTACAATTTGTAGTTAGTAATCATAATATTAGATTACATGAAGTAATCATAAAAAGTAGTTAAGCATTTTGATTACTAACTACAAATTGTAGTTGCAATCACGGTTACGTTACGGTTACTTTTTGTAACTACCTACGTTTACTTCTAGTAAAAAAACAAAACACATTTTGCAAGGTGAAAAGGGTATGTTCTATGGCTTGTTACTTCCATGCTTATTATCTCTAAGAAGAAAATTAGAAAAAACTGTGCAATGAAAATTTTGACGACTGCAACATTTTGGCAAGAACGCATTCAGAAAGCGTTAATAACCGTTTTAACGATATTTTTGATATTTCTACCGCCAAAGCACAAAACGCAGCGATTGCTGCAATGTTAATGTCATGATTTATAACCAAATGGTTTGCATGTGTTCCTATAGAAGATCATCTACGATTGAAAAATCTTTATAAAGCAGCTATTGCAAAAGAAGTTTCTGAAAATGCAGAATAAAGTTCAACTACAAGAAATCAAAATAAAGAAGATGATTTTGCTCTTCCTCAGATACCGAAGGGAATGTATTTCGAGCCCAGAGGTCAAAAGCAGATAATTATGATAGTTTCCTTTTATTTGTCAGATATGGAGCGAGAACTTAGTGTTCTTCACAGATGCCCAGAAGTAAAAAAAGTCTTCATGAAATACCTTTTACCTTCTTCGGTTCCAGTGGAAAGACTATTTTTATATGCGACAATGATAAATCACTCTAAAACGCACAAGCTATCAGACGAAATGTTCGAAAAACGTGTTGTATTAAAAGCTAATTTAAATTATTTTTTTGAATCTATTATTCTAAATTGTTTCCAAGATGTTTACTGTGCAAAGTTGATTATTTTATCTATCAGTCTACATAATATATAAATAAAAGTTTCACGCAAATCTTCTCAGGTATTAACTCAGGGCATGAAACTGAACAACTTTTGCTCTACAAACTTTTTCTCGAAATCTCATAAAAATCGGATATTCATACCATTTAGTAAGTCACATGATCGGTTTGTATCATAATCTGAATTATTTTTTTGCATTTCGGGAAGAACAAAAGTGGTTCAATTTGAACACACAATTTGAACCACTTGAAAGGTTTTACGTTATCTCATTATCACATTGTAAAAGCACCTACGCATCTATTTACGAATCGAAGTTTTATATTCATCGATATTAAAAAACTTAAAATAAATTTAAGGTTTTTTGTATACCACCGATTTAGAGGTTATTTTGTAGAATATAAAACATCTTCTGTTAGCCATTTCTTTTATCTTTTTTACATGTTTGTTTATACATTAGGATTTTATTAGAATGATAGTAATCAGTAGTTATAACTACTCGATTTCCGCAATCAGATTAACAACTACTATTTGTAACTTGATTATTGTAGTTAGATTACATGTAATCATAACTACTTGTAGTAACTTATTTTAAACGTAGTTAGTAGTTAGATTACAAAATAGTAGTTAACTATGCCCAACACTGAATGGTAGCGATGACTTGATTTCAATGATGGAGGCCTTTGCCCAGCAGTGGGACAGTATAATTGGCGACTTGACAGTTTTCAGAAAAGTATTTTAAAAATTACGAAAAGTTTTTGAGAAAGCTTTATTTAATAGCAAAAAAACATATTTTTATTCTTCATTAATTTCGAAATTCGTGTGAAAACGGTTATTCACGTGACATTTAGCCCTGTGACGTCACACCACAATAAACTAAACAAATTTATTTTATTACCTGACAGACAGTTTTTGTTTATTTGTGAAATGTGACGTCACACGAAGCTTAATCATGGCTGCCCGTGTTTCAGGTCTTGTAATCCACAGAAAAAAAATCGCAAATTTATTTTGTAAAAATAAAATATTTATTACTTAATTATCTTAATTAAACAAACTATTGGATAATTAGCGTTAAATTATAAACTACCATATCCGGCATATGTCATATTTTATTGTTACTACTGTCAAATAGCCTATTATATATCATCATCATCATCGGCTTCGGCTTGGGGAGGACTATGTCCACTGCTTGACATAGGCCTCTCCAAGAACACGCAATTGAGCTCCGTGGCTACTCTCAACCAGCTCTTGGCAGCCTTGCGAAGATTGTCGCCCCATCTAGTTTATGTAGGTACTATTAATTAAAAAAATATAATATGTAGATACAACATGTAATAGTAAGTATATTTGCTTACACTATTCTAGACTAATTATAACAAACAAGCGTTAACGAAACATTATTGTGTTTGTGCAACCAGCTTTTATTAAGTAATTAGGCGTTGTACGTCATGATTGTATCCTGCGGCAAACATTTCAGAGTTGAAACTGAACATGAGACTGGATACAATGTGGTTCATAGGTGCAGTTACATGTGCAAGTTGTAATCTCGGTTTTCATATACATATCACAATTCTTACGTACGTACATGACCATTTTTTGTTCAAGGTAAGTAAATAATTAAATATTATAATAAATTAGTAATATTTACATCATCGGAAATAATCCAAAGGGATCTTGCCCACACAGCTCGCTTTTATATATATTTTTTTATAAAAGAAGATAATCTGTCTTCTATCTGTTTACATTAAAATCAATTGCTGTTATTAGTCTGACTTATAATAAAAACGACTCGACTAAAGCTTTTAGTAAATATGTGGGAGTTGTTTTTGCCTTTTTATTAGCTCGGTGCGATTTGCACGTTCATGTCAAAGCTAGCTAGATAATGTATAAATTAGCGGTTAGTATCATCGTGATCTGTGATTTCTGTTCGTCGACGTTCGCTTTTACTAAATGTGTATACAGCAATTAAGTTCCTTTTCGATATTACACTTTCTTTGTTTATTATTAGTAGCCAAAGCTAGTCGTCTCTGTTTTGTCTAATTTTTGTTATCGTTGTTTCAGTCTTGCCAACCAGTCTGCTGTCCGTGTCAGTTGTATTAAAACTACATAACTAGTAGGTAATTGTTTTTAACTTTGACAAAAACAGTTTTAATGACATTGAATTGCCGGAATACAAAAAGTCCGTCTTATAGGTGAGACTTCCACTAGCCGCTGTAACTTTTTTGTTTATTTCTAGTAAAAAGTAATAATGACAAAGTAAACTTTATCTCATTAGCGCTGACGGCACAGCACACACAATACGGCAGATTTCATACACTATGTTTTTGTGCGTATAATTACTATTATCACTCGTCTTTATTTAACTAAATTTAATCTTCGAAACCTAACATTAATGTCCATTAATTCATATAAATCATTCGTCGAGTTTTTGTCGGCGATAATTAGTATTTCTATGGCATCTACGTCTAGGTATGTTGGTAGTAAATAAACGTATTGTTCATACCATTTTAAATTGTTCTTTTATTTTTATTTTATTATCAAAATATATATAAATATATAATCACGGCTATTATCCCCACAGAGTTAGTCAGAGACTAGGCAATGAGGACCGCAAAAGCAGTCCTCTGCCATAGTCCACTTTTCAACAAATATCGACTACACATGTGCTCAGCGTGACAGGTGGTAAGCCCATCGCCGCTTTATGCTGTTGGATTTATGTTTTTTTTTTTATAAAAGAGGGAGGCAAACGAGCAGGCGGGTCACCTGATGGAGAGTAAACACCACCGCCCATGGACACCCGCAAAACCAGAGGAATCGCAGGCGCGTTGCCGGCCTTTAAGGGAGGAATAGGTTTAAGGACGGAATAGGAATGGGAGGAGGGGGGGGGGGGCTCCGGAACCCTCACTGGTCGGACGAAACACAACAGCACATTATGTGCAGTTTTGAGTCCGTAAGTCGCCTTTTACGACACCCAAGAGAAGAGAGGGAGTGGTAGATTCTTTAACTGCTACGCAACACGCTTAATTATTATCACTCGTATTTTATTATTTATTTATAAAAATGAGGCAAACGAGCAGGCGGGTTTTGCGGCACGTATTCGTGAATAATTATTAGGAACATAACCGCTCGCTTCACTCATCCTCGCAGCTCCCAAACCGTCAATACACCGCGCTATTGAAATACAAAATGGATCCGCGCCGACTGTCGATTGTTTTTCTGTTTTCGCCAAGAAATAATTGGCTATGACAATGGAATAATTATGAAACTAGCTTGCTATTAATAAATAAATTGTATAACTTTATAATGTACTTTAGTTAATTTAAGCATCTGAACTAACCACACTTGGATTTTTTCGGCCGAGTTTGTCTTATAATAGGCTTAGAACCTGATAGAAAGTAATCACCAAAGAAGTCATAGATGCTTTGCCGGTCTTGGAGAGGATTAGACCTTTTGAGGAATGAGTAAGAATTCTGGAGGGGGACACAGTTTGAGAGTCATTTCAAGCTGAAATAATTAGCAAAATCCCTTACTGCTGCTGCTATTAAAATCTATATTAGATAAGCACGAGGTAAAACTAATGTTAGAGGAGCTCGATGGCGCAGCGGTTAGCGCGTCCGGTTTGTGATATTACCCGTTAAGCAACTTTCGCAATGGCGGTTCGCCGTATGGGTGACCAAATTAAAAAAAATCTTGAGCTCCTCCGTTTGGAAGGTACGTTAAGCCGTTGGTCCCGGTTGTTGTCGTGAGATAGCAGTCGTTAAAACCCACCAACCCGCATTGGGCCAGCGTGGTGGGTTATGGCCTAATATCCCCACGTACTTTCTCACGTGGGAGGCCTGTGTCCAGCAGTAGGACGTTTATAGGCTGTTGATGATGATGAAAACTAATGTGTTTTTTTAGTTCTGTATTGGGGAAGCTCTTGGGTTTCAATTTAGGATCTTGGGAAAGGGAAGTGTCACGTCTGCAGTTTTGTCTTATTTTCTAAAAGTGTTTTGTCGAACATTGATGTGAAATAATGGTGGAGTATTAACCGTCAAGTTTTCGTGAACGTGTATCGTGTAACGTGTAAGTGTTAAAAAAACTAAACAGTGCAACGTAACTTTTGGAAGTCTATCAAGAATTCCGTGTGAGAATAAATTTCAGTAAAGTCCTCATCATCTTTAATAAAACTCAAGGGGTTTCGGGGGATATCATTAACTCAAGGGGTTTCGGGGGATATCATTAACTCAAGGGGTTTCGGGGGATATCATTAACTGTTATATATAACCGTGTCGCGCAGCGGTGAAAGAATACTACCACCCCCTCTCTTCCCTTGGGCGTCGAAAAAGGCGACTAACGGACTAACGACTGCACATACATCCAAAAGCATAGAGCGGCGATGTGCTCACCACCTGTCACGCTGAGCAGACGTGCAGTCGCTATTTGGTGAAAAGTGGACTATGGTAGAGGACTGCTTTTGCTTTTGGATAAATAGTCGTGATTATATGTTAAACGTTCATATTGTCACTCACTATCATCTACTAACTATCTTTTAACCGCCTCTGTGGCCTAGTGGCTAAGCCACCGTCGTAGACCCCGACGTTTAGGGTTCGATTCCCAGAGGGGGTACATCTTTATAAACTTGGTTTGGTTAATGGTAGGGCTTGTTAAGACCGCCTGGCTAACTACTACCATCTTATCTAACCCCACAAACCCCAAGCGGCCATATTTAGCCGCACCTAAAAAACTCGTTATTCTGTCAGACCCCAAGCGGCCGCGCTGGCCGCACTCTCCACTTGACTTTGTACCGTGTATTGATACGCTTAGAGACTACTTTAATATGAACAAGGTAGATTATTTCGGTTCTGTGGTACATTTTATGCATTGTAAACGCAAAATTGAAAAAAATAAAAATTTATTTTAATTTTTTCATTTCCGCAAATTTAAATTCCCACCAAATCGCAAATGTTGTCAAAATGTTTAGACATTTCGATGCTAAGACTGAGAGGTTAATAGCTTTAATTGTGTTCCGATATTTAAAGATAAGATATCCAGTTCAGTGGTTGAGGATTCCGGGTAAAGCGCGCTTCCACCGTCTACTTACTGTAAGGTAAGATAAATAAATAAATAAACTTTCCACACTCACACCAATTATCTAGCCCAAGAGAAGCTTTGCTTCGTTATGAAACTCGTTAAATGGTTACTAGACACCGTTGTCGGATAAACATACTTTAAATACTTAAATACATACATTTATTATTATACATAGAAAACACCAAGATCCGAGACAATTTATAAAAACAATAATTTCTAAATTGACCCGACCGGGGATCGAACCCGGGACCTCAGAGATGGCGACACCATGAAAACCAGTGCACAAACCACTCGACCAAGGAGGTCGTCAAGTACTGTAAAAGGCCGTAAGCATTTTGGAGTTTAACCTAAGCCCTTCTTTTTCTAACAACACGTGTTGTGCGACTCCATTTTTAATTAAATTTATGGAACAATCCTAACTTACTATTGTAATCATAAGTTACTAAGGGGATTTTTCTTTTATTTGAAATATCTAAATGAGTATACCGCGAAACTATTAATTAATATGAAACTAAAAGCACCAAAGAAATATAAAAATAAATGAACTACAATATATAGGTAGGTACGTACAGTCACGAGCAAAAATATGTAAACAATTTTAACTCATAAAACAATGGAATAAGAGTCAAAGTGTATACATATTGGTGCTCGTGACTGTACATCTGAGCACAGAACAATAGAGAAATAAAAAAATGTAATAAATTATTTGAATTTAGACTCACATTCTAGAACCCTAAACTGGTGTATGATGCATGTTACAAATTACAATGTTTGCTAAATCTTTTTGTAAAGTAATGTACTATTTTCACGCAAGCAGTGTCGTTGCGTGCGTGAAATGCAAACGTGCAATGTGCAATGCTAATTAATATTCACTAAGGGACTATCCGGAGCGATTGCGATTTAGCAGTTATGCACTTACGAGGGTTTACGTTTGCATTTCGGTTTCCCATACAATTTTCCAAGTCGAAATTTTTAAAAACCAATAAGCCAATTTTATTAAAACTTTACATGCTAAAGTAAAATACAGGGATCTAAATAGTTTGTTGAAAACATTTTTAACAAAGGTTTATTTGGCTGAGTTATTGCGATTTAAAGTGCGCTATAGAAAGTTTAAAATCGCAATAACTCAGATAAATAAACGTTTTTTAGAAATGTTTTTAACAAACTATTTAGATCGCTATATTTTACTTCAGCATGCCAAGTTACACCAAGATTGGTTTACTGGTTTTTAAAGATTTAAACTTGAAAAATTGTATGGGAAACCGTAATGCGTAAATCCTCTTATGCTAAAATAAATGGTTAATACCAACATATCTAGATAAACGACTATTATCCCCAAAGGGTTAGTCAGAGACTAGGCAATGAGGACTGCAAAAGCAATCCATAGTCACAGCCCACGTTTCACCAAACTATAACTGCACATGTGTTCAGCGTGACAGGTGGTGAGCCCATCGCCGCTCTATGCTGTTGGATGTATATGCAGTCTTCAATCCGTTAGTCGCCTTATATGACACCCAAAGGAAGATATGGGTTAGTAGTATTGTTTGAGTAATATCTTACTTCCTACTAATATTATAAACGCGAAACTTTGTAACAATGTATGGATATTTGTTAGTTTTTCCCGTAAAAACTACTTAATGGATTTGGATGAAATTCGGCATACAGGTAGTTTATAACCTGGATTAACACATAGGTTACTTTTTATCCCGAAATTCCCACGGGAACGTATGGATGGATGTTTGATACTCTTTTACGTAAAAACTACTGAATGGATTTAGATGTAATTCGGCATACATATAGTTTATAACCTGGATTAACACATAGGATACTTTTTATCTCGATATTCACACGGGAACGGGAACCACGTGGGTGAAACCGCGAGCAGCCGCTAGTAATATAATAAGTACACTTTTTCTCTTTAGCAACTATAGAAGGTGACTGCTAGAAACCGCAAGATATTTCAAGGGCTGGTCAGGTCAAGTATTTTAAACATGACAAAAATAACAAAAAAGAAATTCGTACTTTTTTATTTTTAATTAAATAATTCATTTTGTGAATTTTAATTGGGTAGTCTATGAGTATCTAATTTAATTTAAAGCAATAACATAAGGAAAATAAAATGAAAAACAATTAACTATAACGATTATTTACAACGCGCGGGCAGCTGCGGCCGGCCATTGACCCACCCGTCTGTTGACCCCTGGGCGATAAGTAGATACCTATGTTTAAGTGCAATGAGACCATTTTTGTCATGTTTAAAACACTTGACCTGACCAGCCCCTGAAGTTCTTGCGGTTTCTAGAAGTCACCTTATATAACAGTGTCGCGTAGCGGTGAAAGAATACTACCACCCTCTCTCTTCCCTTGGGTGTCGTGGAAGGCGACTAACGGACTAAAGACTACACATACATCCAGCAGCATAGAGCAGCAATGGGCACACCACCTGTTACACTGAGCATTTGTGCAGTCGCTATTTGGTGAAGTGGACTATGGTTGGGGACTGCTTTTGCTGTCCTCATTGCCTAGTCTCTGACTAACCCTTCAGGGCTAATAGTCGTGATTTTATGTATGTATGTAACTATTGAACCTCTATTTATTTATTTATTTTATTTATTTCTAAAAGGTACACTGACAGGTTACTGTCATTACAAGATCATACAAAAATATTCCACAAGATAAAACTAGACAATAACCCAAAATTAGCGTACACAGCATGCCAATTATTTCTACATTTTTATTGTTATTAACTTAACTTAAAATATATCTACTAATTTAATTTATTACTGTTATCCTAAATTACAAAATTTATACAATAAGTGGGGTTGAGGGCGCTTCATCACATAATATTATGTCCGAGATCACCCGATCAGATCAGATCTAGGTAGTTAAGCCATCGTTTTACATGAATGCTTCCTGTATCGATCGACAGACAGAACTGATTGACAAAATCTACATTAACGCGAGCGAGGCCGTGGGCAAAAGCTAGTCATTAATAAAAATATTTTTTCCTTAAGCAAATTCTTATTGACATATTGAACTCTTTTACATTGGTGATAGCCTGGTTGCAAAACAACAATTTAAAAATAAACTTAATTGTAACACATTTCATGCAGATAAAACAAAGACAACAAGACTTTTTTAGATAAGACAAATGAAATAATATCTGTGACTGTCTCAACAAAATTTTTAGAAATAACATGGTTGGTTAATATAAAATATGCATTATCAAATCAAGGCTGTATTCAAATTATGTTAGGAGCTCCATGTAGATGTATAACTGGGTCAGGACAAAATAGTATGAATAATAATAAGTTACGTATTTGGCACACTAGTTTTTTTAACACAGAATGGAAGTGCTCGATGTTTGTGCCATTCGATGGTAGTGATAATAAGGCACAAGGTAGAAGCGCATTATAATATTGAAATAAAACAATATCACCTTAATCATCTACAGAATGAGTTCACACACTGCTGTGGGTCAAGTAAGGGTTGATAAGAAATTCCACTAGTGGGATTCAAGCTCCTTTGACGTAGCGGGTGAGCCCCTCTATACAAGTGGCAAATGCTCATCCCTGTCTATTGGTAATTCGTCGTACAATGCGTGCGTGCCGCTGGATTTATCACAAGCAATTAGCACAGCACGTAGCAGTGTACGTAGAACTAAGAGGTCCTTCTGATCTTATCTTATCTTATCCTCCCTCTCGCAGCAGCACATCGACCCAATTGAATCTTTTGTGCAACCCCGTCCTATCGCTGTTTCCTCAGTTAAACTGCTATAAGTTTGGCAATGTCTGAGAGTGCGAAGAGCCTAAAATCTTCTGGTTTCGGGTAAGTCAATACCAGCAGACTCATTATTTTCCTAGGAAGGAAGTCACAGCCACTCAGTAAGTCTTGCATGGACTCCGTTTTCTCCCCACATGCCCTGTACAAGCTTCTGTTGCTTTTTTGCATTCTAAAATGAATGGGGAAAAGGTAGAGCTGGTACGAACCATCAAGTAACGGAAGGTTGCCTACTTGGGCCATGTTTTGCGTAATGAGAGATACCAGCTCCTTCATACGACATTGACGGGCAAGTGACTGAGGAAAATTGGAAGAAGGAAAAGTAATGGCTTCGTAACATCAGGAAATAGACCGGTATCAAAACTGTGTAGTGTCTTTTATTCAGACTAGCTCTGGATAATAAAAAAATAAGAAAACTGACTGCCTTCAGTAATGGAGAGGCTGTCTAGACTATGTCCGATTAATGCATATCTATCAATATTATCTACTGTTACTTTTAAGCCAAAGGTGCCTTGTTCAATGTCAACAACTACTTCGTCGACATCCGATAATAACACATTTACAAATATCAAGGATCAGTTGTTTATGAACAAGCCCAAAAAAATTTTACAATCGTGAAAAATTACAACTGTGTTGTTCAAACTGACCGTTTAAGTTCTGCTGAGCAACATATCATTTCATGCAAGCGCATCTCATTGCCACTCAACTTTAAAGTCAGAGACTAGTCAAGCAGTCTTCTACCATAGTCCACTTTTTACCAAATAGCGACTGCACATGTGTTTAGCGTGACAGGTGATGAGCCCATCGCAGCTCAATGCTGTTGGATATACGAGTATGTACAGGCTTTAGTCCGTTAGTTGCCTTTTACGACACCCAAGGGAAAAGAGAGGGTGGTAGTTCTCTTCTCTTAGAAAAGTAGTCGTCCAGGAAGTCCCTCGATCGTACGCACCCTTGATCGGTTTGTTTGGCACCGGGTCGTACCTTACCTCAACGGTCCTTCATCATCATCAGCCTATAAACGTCCCACTGCTGGGCACAGGCCTCCCACGTGAACAATAGCACGTGGGGATATTGGGCCATAACCCACCACGCTGGCCCAATGCGGGTTGGTGGGTTTTAACGACTGCTATCTTACGACAGCAACCGGGACCAACGGCTTAACGTGCCTTCCGAAGCACGGAGGAGCTCGAGATGTTTTTAAATTTGGTCACCCATCCAGCGACCCGGCATTGCGAAAGTTGCTTAGCAAGCAAGATCGCAAGCCGAACGCGCTAGCCGCTGCGCCATCGAGCTCCTCACCGTACGGTCGGTCCGTACTCCTCAACGGTCCTATCGTTGAGGAAATTCTCAAGCAACGTCTGGATACCGCCCTGATTTCCTCAGCCAATATGAAGTTTAATCCTGGACACAAGTGGAGTAAGGATCGCACTAACTAGCGTCAGCCTCTATCGTCATCTATGCACTCACTTTCTTATTATCAGAAAAATATGAAAGATATGAATGTGAAGAGATTGCTCTTCACATTCATATCTTTCATATTCTTCTTGTGACATTGCCCTTGCATGACAATATTTATTTATTTACATGCACAAAACACATCACACTTTCAAACATAGATAGTAAACAATGAAAACACAGCTAAAATCTAAATTGTAACATAAGGTATGTGCGACTTCTAGGGAATATGACAATATGAGATTACCACGATAACACGTTATAGATTTTTAAAAGCTTGTCGCTCGATTTGGTTAATTATTCTAATTAAGCATAAATCTCCACCGCTACTAGTTTTGAGAGGTATATTTTTTCCTTTTCTGTGCATTAGAATAAAATCTTGTTTTTAAAATGTTTCTAACTTTTAATTTTAATTATAGTAACAATACCATAATACGGTGGAGTTGTTACTTCAACAGAAATTCAATAAACTCCAAACTCACGAGCTAACGTCCGCTTCAGCTCGAGTATCCATCATGGTTTTGGTTGTTCACAAACATCCTGTGGAGCTGTTTGTTTATTTGCAGCAAACATCCCAGTAAACAGTGTACATAAATAATGGCAAGCCAATATTTAACTTTTTACTGCGGCTAATAATAATTAACCGCAGCAAAAAGATGAACAGAGGAGAACATACAATATCCTACTAATATTATAAACGCGAAAGTTTGTAAGTATGGATGGATGTTTGTTACTCTTTCACGTAAAAACTGCTAAATGGATTTGGGTGAAATTCGGCATACAGATAGTTTATAACCTGGATTAACACATAGAATACTTTTATCCCGATATTCCCAAGAGAAAAGGAACCACGCGGGTGAAACCGCGAGCGGCCGCTAGTACATACTATATTTAGAGCTGTCAATAAAGACCGCAATAGCAGTCGACCGCCACACTCCACTTTTCTCCAAATGATAATTGCACATGTGCTCAGAGTGATAGGTGGTGAGCTCACCGTCTAGAGGAGAACCACTAATATAATTCCATGTACGAGTCGTTGTGCACACCTACATAGAACACGATTAGACATTTTCTTACTATTTGTCAGATAACTAGTTTACTAATAACTTTTGTCTATATTATTAACCGACTTCTAATAGGAGAAGATTCTCAATAAGTCTTACATATTTTTTTTATTTATACCCTAATTTTTTTTTGTTGGTATGTTTGTCATTAAATGGCTTTTACAACGTAACCATAAGGAAAATTGTTTCGGGTTTTTGGCGAAACAATATAGGCGAATCTGGTCGTGTGTGCTCAGTTAAATATTGATATACTTATACAGGTTGTTCTCATACCAAACCAATGTCAAGCCGTATGCAAATAAATAATTATAAATATGTTGGTAAAGAAAAATAAAATTTTATGAAAGTACCAATAAGACCACATAACTTAGTATTACATTTTTCTGTAACAAAAACCAACCAATTCACTTGGCGTAGGTTTTTGGAAACGGGGCAATACCTTATAGGAATTATAATATCCCAAAGATTCCAAAAGTTAAGGTTTTGTTTGACTTATGTAGGAAAATTACGAGGAACATGAAATAATGATGACTATCTTATAATAGATAATGTTGGTATAATCTTTGAAAGAGACCTTGTCTTAAAATTATTCTTTGACGAAAATGACTACAATTTAGTACAAGGTGAATTTATGATGCGTGCACATAATACGTTTTATAGCTGTAAATGACTGTCATGTAATAATAAAAAAACTGCTTTAAACTGTAATTAGCATGTTAAGGGGATCCTGCACGGAATTGTGAAAAGGACAATCTTCTGCGCCTATACAATGTTAGCCTAAGAACCAACAATTATAAAATATTCTTTTCTAGGTTCCAAATTGCAAGTAAATAACAGTAAAAACAAATATTTTTGACGGACACTCCCGAGAAGAAGACTTTCCCGCCAAGAAGTCTAGAACGTCAACTTTTTTTTTTTGACTATGGATACTAGTCCTTTAGTCGTATTATTAGAGTTCATTGATCGACTTTTACGCATGAAACAATAATTCTTATATGAAAATATTTTTATTGATATTCCCAGGTCACTCCCGTCTTAAAAAAGTAAATTTTGATTTTTAACACAAGCGCGTGATGGTTTTGTACATTTCGCAGAATAAAAATATTGCTCTAATCAAATTGCTAGATCTGAAACTTCAAAGCAGAATTGTTCTAATTTTAAATATCAATATGATTGATTTTGCTTGAAGTTCATTATGAGACTTATGTTAGTTTTTGCGATCGCGCGGCACCCCCTTAAGTATTTACAACAGAAAAGTACATACTACATACATACACATAATATAATCACGGCTTTTATCCCGGAAGGGTTAGTCAGAGAATAGGCAATGAGGACAGCAAAAACAATCCACTTTTCATCAAATAGCGACTGCACATGTGCTCAGCGTGACAGGTGGTGAGCCCATCGTCGCTCTATGCTATTGTATGTATGTGCTGTCTTTAGTCCGTTAGTCGCCTTTTACGACACCCAAGGGAAGAGAGGGGGTGGTAGTATTCTTTCACCGCTACGCGATTCGGTTATGCTTAGTTACAGAAAGTATGTTTCTATATAACTATAAAACTGAAACATCTCATAGCAAATCATTATTTTTTTGGTTAGAATCCGTAGGTATTATAAACTAGAAGACAATCCAGACTTGGTATTTCTGGTACACACTTTACAAGTGACTTTTAATAAAACTTTAGAAGATTTAAGCTTTTTAAGAAGTTAGTAATGTTAAAAATATTCTAACCAACTCAATTAAATTATCTGTTGCTTTCCGAAAATATAAAAATGTTTTGAAATATTCGTTAGTATATCATGATGTCCTTACTAGTGAATGGGCAACGTCAGACAGCTGTGGGTACAGCATAAATACAGATTTTGTTTTCATGACATTAGGTTTTAGAACTTTTAATAATTAAGTTAATATGCAATGAAATTTTTAATGTTATTAATCGTATTTAGTATTTTTATAATATTTATTTCATGAATAAAAGACCACTAGAGTAAGTCCATTAGTCATAAAAAGCGACTAACGGACTAAAGACTGCACATACATCCAACAGCATAGAGCGGCGATGGGCTCATCACCTGTTACGCAGAGCAAATGTGCAGTCGCTATTTGGTAAAAAGAGGACTGCTTTTGCTGTCTCATTGCCTAGTCTCTGACTAACTCTTCGGGGATAATAGTCGTGATTATATGTATGTATGTTTGTATGTAGAGTTAAAAAACACTCTATTTTTTGTTACAAATTTATTATTTATCGCATGTCAAATCGAGGATACTTTCAATGAATTCTTTATAATTATTAAAAGCAGGGCCAACTACAGATAGGATGTGGCAGGCTTGGTTTGGTATGCTATTTACTATACATATTGACATACGACTGTGGCAGGGTAGAGCAACGAATGTTGTCTTACGTCAAACAGTCAAATTCTGAGTCTGTCAATAGCTTTACCGGTAAAGCGGCTTGATGATTAAATACCATACTATTTGTATAATGTTTTTGAATTTAGCACATTATGTGCATTAGTTTTTACTCGCGGATTCACTCTTGTTAACTTTTTGCGGGAAAAGTAGCCTATAACCTTTCTTTAGGGCACCATCTATCTCTATACGTAAATTCATGAAAACCGGTTAGTGGTTTAACGAGCGTGAGAGCGCAACAAAAAAACCATCAAACTCACTTCGCCATTTATAACATCAGATATCCCTCATATGTCCAAAGACCTATTTTAGGTCGCTAACAATTGATTTATTTATTGTGTCTGGTAAATGACAGCTGAGTACTATAATAGAATAGAATATACAGGGTGTTTCTTGTAAGGTGTCAAGCCGATGCGTGGTGACCATACCTATCTGCGGGGTTCAATCCCGCATGTATGTTCAGCGAATTTTCGTAGTTTTCGTGCTATATTTTTTTCTTTTCTAAGTATTTTATTACAACATCAGTTTAAATTATGTTTTTTTTAACTTGTATTGATATTAATTCAATTGATAGGTATGGTCTTTCGCTATCACCACACATCGGCTTGACACCTTACAACTGTGTAACAAGTTTTAAAATAATAAAATAGTATCAACAGAATAACACATAGTCAATGTGGGGAAGTCCGGCATACTTTTCTAAAAATTAAGTTTAACAGAACTTATTGAATCGAGATACGCTTTATAAAGTAACTTGTGTCGTCGGAAATTATAGGTAATATATTTATTTACTTAAATTGGTCTAAAAATCATATAAATTGCAATAATCTTTAGATTTATATGATATTTTTTAAAACTCGGCGTGTAGACGGACTTCCCGTGCAGTTTAAGGTAAGTCCGTCTAGTAGCAATATAACCAAAACTTGTGACGCAATATGTCTGAAAACAGTTTGTAGCAGTGATGTACAACTGGCGTTGAAATGTGTGTTTTATGAATTCGTCCATAAAGTTTAAATTTCAATGATAATTTACTTTATTTCATTTTAAGGCAAGTCCGGCATATCTTTGGTGACAGTGGTTGCAAACATTTTTAATAAAATAGTAACGGATTTCCTTTTTTGTAAAATAAAATACTTAGTAAAAACATAAATCATTATTTTTTATTTAACATTATAAGTAGTACTGCAAAATGGACAAATACCTTCCCTCATTATCATTTAAGGGGTCAGAAATTTTTTAACTATATTTTTTGCACACCTGTCAACTTTCTTTGGTTCTTTAATAAAAATCAACATTTGTATTTTTTTTGTTTAAGTATTTGTCCCATGTACGCCGCCGTTTTGAGCTAAAAAACAAAGAAATTTGACAGGTACCTATACCAAAAGATTCGAACCCGTATTAGACATTAACTTAAAGTAAGCAAAAAAATATAAGAAAAGAAATCAGTATAATAAGTTTGCATTAGTCTTTAGATTATTAGTTTGAAAATCAAGTCGTTTCTGGCGGGAACTTTTCTAAATCTAAATCAAAGTTAGGGTTCGGGTGTCGCAAAGGGGTTGCAGAAAGACTTAGAAAATTTTCGAGCAAAAATTTACTTTTTTTTCACAAACCGCCGAAAAACACTGCCATCAAAAGAGATAGAAAAATTTAAAAAAAAATGTGAAAAAAAAACAAATTTTTTTTTTAGTTGAGTTTATAATATAGAGCCGACACTTTAAAAATTTGTATGACTTAGAAAAAATTATGTATGACTGCCCTACTCATGTAGGTAACCACATTAGACAACAGAAATCTAGCTCCATATAAAAATTATAATGATATTTTGAAATTGAAATTTTTTTTTAAATCTTTTCATCTCTTCCCAAAAGCAATATCTCTCGTCAGATTGTGAAAAAAAAATTAGAGTGTATTTTTTATGCACCTCCTTTGCGACACCCGGACCGAATTGTCTAAAATTGCCTGTTTTAAAGAGATATAGAGATACCTTAGATAGATAAATAGATTAGGTAGATACTTAAGTAGGTACATAATATATTTATTAATAAGGAAAAATAATAAATGACAAAATTCAGCAATGTGCAAAACCTGAGAAAAGCTTATTCTTAGCAACTCGTTTCAAGATCTGCTTAAGACAATCAAAATTGTCTATCCTAGTCTATAACAGTAATGATAGTCCCGCCACTGAGCATTCCTCACCTGCTAATTGTCTTGTAGCCAGACAGACAATACAGCTTGAATATAAATAGGTACTTAATGATAGTTTTCATTGGGCGACTACTTTTAAGTAGTAGCTAGCAAATACAAAGAATCGTATAGTAACATAAAATACTTGCAGCTGAAAAGGTTGACAATATCTGCAATCGAGGCAAGACCGGCATATGACGGACTTTCCTTATGCATGTAGACGGACTTCCCAACTATTACATTTTGAGTTTAGACATTTGTTGCAGGTAATAATTACGAAACTCAAGGGATATTAATGAATTCATCACCAGAAATAAGTATATGGATCACTAAATGACTTACGTAATCAAGGAAACTCCAAAAATTCCTTTGATTTTCTACTTTTTTTTTAGTTTTTTGAAGAGACGTTACACTCCAACTTCAAGTACACAACGCGAAAAAAAATGGCCTACCGATTTCTTTCGACCTAATGATGTTAGCGACATCTATGATTCTCAGTTCGAACTAGCTCCGTAATACTGTTTTACCGACCGAGGCATAAGAACCTAGCTATTCAAATATGCAACTTATTGCCGCTAGACGGGCTTACCTCCTAGACGGACTTCCCCACATTGACTATATCCCAAATATAACTGCTTGGCAAATTGTTGTTGTATGTATATGCAGTCTACAGTACGTTAGTCGCCTTTTACGACGCCCGCCCTAGAGAAGAGGTGGGTTTGTATATTCTTTGAATTTGACGCCCCCACACAGCTCACCTACCTAATGTTTTTCAATCAAATCAAAATAAGATTAAGAAAAATAAATATCATTCCAAAATTTAATTAACATTTTATGGTAACGTTTAAGTTTACATGACTTTAATTTGTATATATATACATACATATTTTATTTTTTTATTTTATTTTATTTGGAAAACAATACAGTAACGAAAAACACAGATAGACCTAAAAAAACATAACAGAGTACACAATTACAATGTTTTCACATATAGAAACTTACTTAGCTCGTTTGAAAATTATATGTAAACAAAAAAAATAAAAATAGAAAACTAGAAATATTAAACGTAAATATTTGACACTACTACAATCACTATTGAGGTCCACATTACAATTCGACATCGATATCGACAGTCGACAGTCAAGGAATCACATTGAACCAATGTTTTGCAAGAATTTGTTTAACACTATTAGGTTTGCTAAAGAAGAGATCTAAATCGGAAGCTTCTGCTAGATTATTAAAAGAATTTGCTGATCAAATAAAAAAAGAATTTTGTCTATAGTTGGTGGCACTAGAGGGTACAGAAAGAGTGATCGGTCATCTCAGCTTTCTGTTAGGAACTCGTAGTTTTACCATAGAAAGAAGATGAGGGGAGTCTATTAATGACTGGGCTATTTTTAATAAGAGGACTATGTCTGCTATTTTGCGTCTTTCTTGAAGAGGCAATAAATGGTGCCTTCGACACCACGCATCATAACCATTCTCGTAGGTCGAACACTTAAATTGTAAGAACCTTGTGAACTTACGTTGAATGGATTCTAACCTATCAATGTAAATACCATACTGAGCATTCCAAATCGGCGAACAATACTCGAGGATGCTACGCACATATGAGCAATACAAAATTTTAATAACTTTTACACCTGAGAACTGAGAACATGATCGAATGACCAAACCAAACATATGTTAAGGACTATTATCCCCGAAGGGTTAGTCAGAGACCAGGCAGTTCACGTTTCACCAAATGATAACTGTTGGATGTATATGCAGCCTTTAGCCCGTTAGTCGCCTTTTACGACCCCCAAGGGAAGAGATGGGACGGTAGTATTCTATTAATGATCCGCTATCAGCACAGCATGACTTTTGTAATTATAAAAAAATACAAAATTATTATTTTTAGTCAGAGACAAGGCGATGAGGACCGCAACCGGTACTGTTATTTTGATATTACAAAATATAAAAGTAATTTTTAAAATGTTTATATTATATTTATATTTATTAGTTATATTTTCTAAAATTTGTTGATTGAAGAAGAAGAATTAGTTTATTTTAATAATACGTAGGTATAATAAAATCAAAAAGTTCAGGTTCCACCGAGATTTGAACTCGGATCGCTGGATTCAGAGTCCAGAGTGCTCACCATTACACCATGGAACCGATTAGTTAACCAATTAAAAGACAACAACTAAGCAGACAATTTTTTCTTACATAGAATTACTTATTACCTTTATTTGTACAACTGGTTTGGTGCAACTTAAACTAAATCAAAAGCAACTGTTTTATTCACGACGAAATTGCTAATGGAATTAGTTTTTTTAATTAATTTAATATAGTTTTCACCTAAAAAAAATATTGTCACTCTTTTTACTGCTGCAACTGTTCATCAACATCTAATAATTTAAGTAAAATTTTAAACACTGAAAAAAGACGACAACCTCAGGCGGGAATCGAACCACGCACCTTCCGCATACCGGGCGGCTGCCTTAACCACTTGGCTACCGAGGTCTGGCTTTCAACCGTCGAAATTTGTCAGTGCTTGATGCTTATGTTTTTAGTCAACATTGCTTCATCAAATCTTAGAAGTTTTCATCTCTGAGATCCGAAAGAAATATTTTTACAAATATTTGAACATTCGGTTAAGATGAAGCTGCGTTTATAGATTAATATTTTTTTATATTCTAGCGTTTAATAACGCTTAAATATACTTAAGTAAAATTTTCAACACTGAAAAAAGACGACAACCTCAGGCGGGAATCGAACCACGCACCTTCCGCATTCCGGGCGGCTGCCTTAACCACTTGGCTACCGAGGTCTGGCTTTCAACCGTCGAAATTTGTCAGTGCTTGATGCTTATGTTTTTAGTCAACATTGCTTCATCAAATCTTAGAAGTTTTCACCTCAGAGATCCGAAAGAAATGTTTTTACAAATATTTGAACATTCGGTTAAGATGAAGCTGCGTTTATAGATTAATGTTTTTTTTTATATTTTAGCGTTTTAATAACGCTTAAATATACTTATGTAAAATTTAAAACACTGAAAAAAGACGACAACCTCAGGCGGGAATCGAACCACGCACCTTCCGCATTCCGGGCGGCTGCCTTAACCACTTGGCTACCGAGGTCTGGCTTTCAACCGTCGAAATTTGTCAGTGCTTGATGCTTATGTTTTTAGTCAACATTGCTTCATCTAATCTTAGAAGTTTTCACCTCTCGTCTTTTTTCAGGGTTTAAAATTTTACTTAAGTATATTTAAGCGTTATTAAAACGCTAAAATATAAAAAAAACATTAATCTAATAATTTGTTTAATTGGTAATACGTTTTTCCGGTGGAACCTGATTCTTTTGTCTTTCTGTCATTTTTCTTCTTCTTCTTCGTCCGCTTATCGACTGTACATGTGATTAGCGTGACAGGTGGTGAGTCCATCGCCGCTCTATGATGTTGGAAGTATGTGCAGTATTCAGTACGTTAGTCGCCTTTTACGACACCCAAGGGAAGGGAGAGGGTGTTAGTATTCTTTCAGTGTGCTACAATTTTAATTTTTTTTATACCCTGTGGGAATTCACTTGACCTTCATCTTATCTGATGGTAAGTGACGAAAAGGCCGAAGGTGGAAGTGCGCTTCACCCGGAACCCCCAACCACTGAAGATCTGGCCACCTTATCTGGCAATGTTATCTTGGGATAGGCCTTTACCTTCGTAAAGTCTCGGTTCCACCGAAGCAATAAACGACCTGTCAATATTACGGTACGCATATTGAGCTGGGACATGTGATGTAAATAAACAATAGAATATTGCTAGCTCAGTGGGAATAAATCCTATTTATGTTTTACGACATGCTATTATCCCACCTGGCCCTGTTCTCCTGTGCTCCTTATAATATCAAACCTACTCGTAACTTTTTCAATGCTGAGAATCTGAGAATCTTATTGTCACTTAACTCAATCCTGAATCAGTACACAACATCCAATATTTTATTACAAAATCGTAATCATGATAACTAAATATAAATATCAAATCATGGCTCTCGGCATGCAATATAAAACGCATTTTATACATTTCGCTACGTATTTAATATTATGTATTATAAAAATTAGTTTTCGTAATGTAAGTTTTACAAAATCTCTAAACCGTAACAATATTCGTACCATAATGTAATCTAGTTATATGCAAATTTCATAAATTAACTTACTAGCGGCCTGTACCCCGTGACGGATTACAAAAAAAAACATTTTGAACAAACCTTATCCTGACACAATCACAAACACAGAATTAGCCGAATAGGTGCAGCCGATTCCCGCCTGAGGTAGACATTTTCTTATTAACGTTTCGTTATCTTTGAGGAGCAGCCGTAAAGCAATGCGCGAACATACATTAGAGGCAGTTGATTATAATTTTTATAGGTTAAGTTTTACGACAAACGTAATATACCTCGTAACACACGATTACTTAATTCTATCCTTGCCAAGAATACCAATATCAGTAAAACGAACGGATTTGCCTACAGATTGTTCTCATTTGTTAAGTACCAACGTCTGACAACAGAAGTTGACGTCGACAAAATTTCACTGCTTATTTGGCTTCCAACCTTGACATAGGTATACAACTGGCCAAATCCATCCTAGAAAAAATGATTTCCACTATGTACACAGTGCCTTAGCTAACATCAGTGCCGACTGGCGTTATTTCAAAACGATTGTTAAATCTAAACCTATTAGATGTGCATATTGTCTTACATTTGCATTACAAGTTTCATAATTCTATCTGAGAGCTCTCCCGTATTTTGAAACTGTATGTAACGTTCTTAAGATCATAGAAAAGACCACAACAAATGAAATCATAATTTCTTTATTCAGTAAACGTAAAATAAGCATTTTGAATCATCTAAACTTCATTTTACAACAGACTACATAAAGATGGGTAGGCATGGCACCCACCATGGGAGAAGAAAGGGCGCAAGAAACAACAAATCTTAGTTGTATCTTTAAAGCTTTTGAATAGATTTTTAGATAATCTCGATATCTCTCTTAATACTTTTGAAGTTAAAGTGAATATTAGAAAAATAAAGAATTTCATAATTTAATTTTCATTTATCACAAATAACCTTAACTTTATTCGCAGCATTACCGTGTTGCATTTGTTGTCCTCGTTCGTCCTAAAAACATCTAGATATCGCCAATATCAGACCCTGACCCACATTTCACGTTCGATTTACCAAAGTAAATCCGGAATGAGTATTTCGCAAAATTTCATTAATAAAAAAAACAAAAGCCAACTCACGCGCAATTTTAGCCGTGCAATCGCCGACGAACGATATCGCCACCGCCACCACCGCCGCTATCATAACAAATCTTTCGCACATGGTCGCACTATGGCACTCGACTGCAGCCGGTCCTAAAGCGACTACCACCACAGACAGACGGTAACTGACGGCCAGTCGCCCTGCGCACGCGTTGCGACTTATGTAAATTGAAACGAGTTCTTTCTCATTTTCGGTTGCATAAATTCGGCTAGCTCTTTGCCAATGTGAAGCCTGCTTTTCACGCAACGCTGCCCGCTAATCCGCTCTATAAAATGGTAGCAAACTTAATAAGTTAGTCGCGTGCGTTCTAATGCGATGGTGTAAATGTGAAAATTGAATGTTGATGACACGGTTTGTAAGATTGTTTTGGTCATGAACCGTGCGTGCGCTGCACTATGTGCGTACATATTCTGATTTGGTCTACGCGGCATTTATGTTTTATCTGAATTTGTTTTGAAAACTAATAGTTATTGAATTAAAAATAATATCTATTATTATTTTGGATAATAATTAGTTATTACAACGTATACAGTCAAGGTCATTAAAAATAATTGAGGTAAGTACCTTTAAATAAGACGACTGCTAGAAACCGCAGCAAACTTTAAGGGCTGGTCGGGTCAAGTGTTTCATACATGACAAAAATGACAAAAAAGGAAATTCGTGTTTTTTCGTAGGTACTTATCGCCCAGCTGACGCGGGCGGGTCAACAGAAGGCCGTATGCTTTAAAATAAATTAGATACTTAAAGACTATCCAATTAAAATTCACAAACTGAATTATTTAATTAAAAATGAATAAAACACGAATTCCTTTTTTGTCATTTTTGTCATGTTTAAAACACTTGACCTGACCAGCCCTTGAAGTTTCTTGCGGTTTCTAGAAGTCACTTTTTATAATTTGGTTTTCTTGGAAAACAGACTTTAACACAACATAAGAGTTATGCGTGTGACTGTTTTCTTACAAAAACAACTGGGCTTTCCGAAAAATCACAAAAACTGAGACAATACGAGAAATAATTGTAATCTCCTATCCAGCAAAAAGCTATTGTTTTGCTTCTGCAATTGTTTCATCCACGCCTCATCGAGCACCCCTTATGTCTAATAATAGCTCTTCTAATAACATTTCATGAATAAGCGACTTAAGCACGAAAAAATGTGAAGAGGTTTGATTTACTAATTTCCTAGAAACTGCAAACTCATGACATATTGCAACCATCTATCAACTCGGGTTTCTGCCCCATGGAAGCTCATGATTTGTCTTCCCGTTATGGGCCATTATAGCGGTCTCTCCAGTTGCTTATGCGAATAAAAATATCATAATAATATGTGGAAGTTAGCGATTCCGGGACGCCATAAAAACTTTTCATATTACTTATTTCTTTGTTTACCGTATTTTAATTTCAGTAATATTTGTGTTGTTATTTTGATGAAAGTCTTAGACTTATTAATTTTGTTGTTGAACACAAAGAAATTTTTATTGCCGAACTTTAGTGGAGTGTAATACTCCAGTCAATATCAAGCAACTGTTTTTTTAGAATTAAGTATTCAGAATAAACTTTGTGTCTGTATTTTGATTCCTCATAAATTTTTGGTCTAACTTGTACAGAACGAAATAAACAAGCACTAGAAATAGATAGGTAGGTAGGTATGGGCGAATAACTAGTGATTCGTTGTAGTAGAGATACCAACTTTCTATTTATGTGTGCCACTAAGCAGCAAGTGTACCTCCTACAATTTCAATATTGGTTCCAGTTTCAAAGAGTCAACAAAATAAGTAGGCATAGAGAGAAAACTGTGTCATCAAAAAACTTATAAAATTATGAATCCGATAGTTTTATTTTTCCGATTGAGAACGAAACGTGTCAAAACAACAATCTTTTTACCCTTGAGACCCTACACCGTGACCCCTGGGTAGTCCCCTCTCAGCCCCCAAGCGGTCGCATGAGACCGCACCTACAAAGGACACACTTGACTTTGTACCGTGTTTTCATAGACTTACAGACTACTATAGTATGAACAAGATCGACTATTTCGGTTATGTGGTACATTTTAAGTATCGTGATCGCAAAATATCGCATAGTGCTATGCTCGATTCTGTCAAATTCGACGTTGACAGTTGCGCCAATTTCTGTGTCTGAAAATTGGACTTGATTGTCTGGACCTCCATCTCTTCTTCCTCCACCCTCCATAATTCCTATTCCTTCCTTAAACACTCTAGTCCTTCCTCGAGGTTCGCATGTGTGACTCCTCTGGCTCTGCAGGTGTTCATGATGGGCGGCGGTGATTACTTCCATCAGGTGACTCGCCCGTTTACCTACTTTTCAAATAAAAAAAAATTAAAAAAAAGAGTTTTTGCTTTATATTTATTTACTGTGTTCAGAATAGTCTCCATATTACTATTGGCTTCGTGTATGGCTAAATACTTGACCAGTGCTGCATAAACCATTACAAGGTTATGATCGGGAATATCCCAGCCGACCGAGACGCACCGTACCGTAAAGTTTCGTAAGCCAACAACATTTTATGAATCATCTTGATAAGCTACTTGCAAATTGATACCGGAACTTGCATTTGTTAATTGGGAAGTTGGAATGGTAAATGGAACCTTGACCGTTTATTGTTGGATTACCTTATAGATTATTATTATTGTTCTCTTTATTTGACTATGTAACTTCTTAAAATATTTTTTTTAACAATATTTAATATAAAAACATTTTACAATACAAAATATCATAAAAATCTTAACCTAGATTGCCACCGGTAGCGGGGATAGACCCAAGATATTAATGGTTAGGGCTGCTTTTCAAAATCAGTATCTTGTGAAAATCAGGGAAAAACAATACCAAGATATTCAATGAACTATTTCTTTGGTTTACCTAGATTACTGTTTGCAACTAAAAAAATATTTTTTATATGTATTTTTACATAATTTGCAGTAAATCATATAGAATATCGACTCTATAAATATCATCATTGGCCTGTGCGTCTATTGCAGACGATTTGTAGTACAATGCTGTGCAAACACCGTTTTTGGTGGCTGAAAAGTCCGATGCGAGAGCGACATGTTCTACGGCAGGCCTGACAATAGAAGTTTGCGACAGATGGGACGTAGTCGCCTTAAAGTTGTCTCTTTCTCTTGTCAGCGAGTGCCGCGAACCAGGTTTTATCGCAAAACTTGCGACCCTCCAACAATCGTTTATGCCACTCCGTCCGGTTTCTCTGCAAGCTTTTCCCAGTTTATGTGGTCAATGTGAGAGGCTGACATGTCTCTTTTAGCGTCATTTTTAAAGCAAAGCAATGGCCTCCCAACGTCTCTTTTTGCATTCGCGACAGCACCAAGAAGAACACGTCGTGGTAGTCGAGAGGGTTCCATCCTGTGCACATGCCCTAGCCAACGCAAACGTCTCTGTTTGAGTAACGCGGTCAGGCTAGGCAGCTGTGCTATTTCTAGAACCCTTTCGTTTATGATCCTGTCTTGTCATGATATGCCCAAGATCTTACGAAGGCAGCGCATATAGAAGGAGTTTAAACGACGTTCTACTTTTGCGTATGTAGTCCAGATTTCGGCTTCGTGCAAGAGTATGCTTAAAATGGGAGCTTGAAGGACCAACATCTTGGTGTTTGATGTGAGATGCTTGTTTTGCCATATTCGAGTACTAAGCCTCCCAAACATGTCGGAAAGGCCACGGCCTTTCTGATACGTATGTCGACCTCCGCATCAAGCTAGAGGTTGTTCGTGACGGTCGACCCTAGGTAGCAAAATATGTCAACTACCTCTAACTGTACGCCATTAAGAGAGGTCGCTGGGGCCACGGAGATACCTTGTACTAGCACAACGATCTTTTTCGTGTTTATTGACATGGCAAACAGGGAACACGCCTGTGAGAATTGGCTCATCATAAACTGGAGCTCACGTTCAGAATTACCAACGAAAGCTACGTCATCAGCGTACAGAAGAATAGATATAATAGATATAATAGATCAAACGTGGAAAATTATCGCCCTATATCCATCTTATCCACCCTGTCGAAGCTTTTCGAATGGCTGGTACACAATATTATATACCCTCCATTGCACAATATTATTATTCCGCAACAACACGGTTTTGTAAAACGTCGATCTACCACAACCAATTTACTGATATATACATCGTACGTGTTTGAAGGTATAGATAGTAACAAGCAAACTGATAGTGTCTACACGGACTTTCGAAAAGCTTTTGACAGGGTGGACCATAAAATATTATTAGAAAAAATCGCATACAATGGCATTCGCGGGAACCTCTGGCGTTGGTTTAAATCATACATAACTAACCGTACACAGAAAGTTGTTCTAAGTGGCTACGAATCAGATTTTGTACCAATAAGCTCTGGTGTCCCACAAGGCTCAATATTAGGCCCACTTTTGTTTATTCTATTTATAAATGACATATCTAGCTGCTTTCATTTTTGCGATTTTTTATTGTACGCAGATGACCTAAAAATCTTCCACATAATAGACAACAGTGATGATCACATTAAATTTCAGGCCGACCTCGATCGCTTCTCTGCCTATTGTGCTGTAAATAAACTTTGTCTTAGCATAAATAAGTGTAAATCAATAACTTTCACTAAAAAGCGGCTAATTAGAAATTGTACTTACAAACTCACTGGTGACAATCTTGAAAATGTGCAATACATTAGAGACTTAGGTATAACGTTAGACAGCAAACTGCATCTTGATTTACATGTAGATAATATAATAAATAAGTCTTTTAAAATGTACGGATTTGTTATGAGATCTAGTAATAAATTCACACAACCCTATACATTTTTAAGCCTCTATAACGCCCTAGTCAGATCTCAACTAGAATATGCCGTGCCCATTTGGAACCCTTTTTATAAGAAATATATTGAAAGTCTGGAAATGGTACAAAAGAAATTTCTACGGTCAATGCACTACAGATGCTTTCACAATCGTTTGCCCTATAAACAACTATTAAATAAATACAAAATTCTTAAACTTGAGGACAGATGTAAGCAACTCGAGGCAATGATGTTATACGACATATGCCATAACCGATACGATTGCATACCCCTTGTGAACAGATTGTGTTACAGTGTTCCTACCAGAACTCATAGCCGAAATATTTGCCGATTATTTACCACTTTTCGATGTCGTACAAATGCGGGTAAACGGTCGCCAATGCATCGTCTAGTACACTCATTTAACACATACTTCAACAAAATTGACATTTTGGCGACGACGCCTTTTACCTATAAAAAAATATTGCTGGAAACATTGCGCAGTAGTTATTCTTAGTTATGTTTCAATTAATTAATTAAGTAGTTTTTAAATGCCCATGTTATGTATTTACGTTTTTAAATGTTAATGTATAGGTACTCTTTAACTACCTGTACTACTTACTAATACTATAATAAAAAAAATGTCTTTTTTTCTTTTTTTTGCGAGTGTAGGTATTCTCATTTGTATATTTAAATGTTCTCGTAAAATATAATATATTTTTGTTATAGTCCCAATGATATATGTTAAGCACGTTTAGATAGGTACTCAGTTTGTTTTGCAGTAATTAATATCACTCTCAACGTCTAAAATGTAAATCTAAGTTGTGGTAAATGATGCTGGTGTTGAAATTAATACTACTTATTATCTAATATTCTAAGCAACATTGTATTCAACATTGTTTTTTTAGCCAAATAAATAAAAAAAAAAGAAGACTTATCGAAAACATCCTTGCAGTTTCATTTAGATTTGAGGAGAGAGATGTTAAACATCTTTCCGTCGGTCCTCGTGTGTAGATGGATACCCTGTTAGTTATCGCCGAATGCGGTATGTAATATAAGCAAGAAGTATATACCAAACAGGGTAGGACAAGACACAACCCTGTCGCACTCCTCTGGAGATCATGTTAAATGAACCAAATGTCTTTGTTGTTGAGCGTTTTATTGTAGGATTTATTAATTCAAAAATCTGTAAACGAGATCTGTAGAAATATGTGTTTGTTCCAAGTGTTACGACTCAGATTTTAATGTACCGTAAAGACTTTATAACAGTTACCTGTAAACAAATTTGATGTTACCTGCATACTTATTCGCATGACGAAATCAGAGCGTAATCCTTGAAAGTAAATTTTTATGAGTTCAATGTTTTAGTCAATGACTTTTGTCGTACGATGTTCGTAAGGTTGTAATATGTGTCATAATGTGACGTCCTTGGCCTCTAGAAACTGTTAAGCGAAAGTTAAGACAAAGTCGACGTCTGATTTATAAACTTCCGCCCGCGGCTTTCATCTACAGTTTTTAAACGCCCCACTGCTAGGCCCCGGCCTTCCCACATACACAACAGCACATGGGGACATTTGGCCATATCCCACCTCGTGCTGGCCCAATGTGGGGTGGTGGGTGTTTATTGTAGTAGATTAAGTTCGCTTGTATCGTTACATTTTTTTAGGCTACCACCCACCCAACCAGCACGTCTTTTTATGCTGTTCAAAAGTTCTGACACTATTTTGTACTTATATTAAATGTTAATAGATATTTAAGTGATATATCATTAATAACTATTTGACAGATGATTTTTGGTGCCTCACAAATCGACTCCTTGACATTTTGTTTGTATGTATTAATTTATTCCGAAAGCTCAGCGGCCCAATGATTATTGACTTAACAAAATAATTCCACGGTTTATACAATAACATTATTTTATTTATTTATTAAGATATTGTGTCAATGTCATATGTTCATATGATACGAACTTTTATAATATTGTGTAAGTATGTGTATGTATGTATATACATTTAGATATAAATAATTGATTTATTTTATATTGTTTTATATATACTTACCTATACAATTAAATATTATTATACATTAATCACTCTGACGTCAAATCGATATCGATCGATATGAACGATCGGGTCACACGATGAGTTTCAATTTCGCATGAAAGTCGTAAGAGTAGATAATTTTTTATCCCTAAACTTGATTTTAGTTAGAGAGTGAACCTTCTGTACGGTAGTTCTATTAGTTATTCTGTGCTATTATCCACAAAGGGTTAGACAGAGACTAGGCAATAAGGACAGCAGTCTTCTACCATAGTCCACTTTTCACCAAATAGTGACTGCACATGTGCTCAGGGTGACAGGTGGTGAGCTCATCGCCGCTCTATGCTGTTGTCTAAAAAACTTAATCTCTCTTTAAAGTATGTGTAGTCTTACTAAAGACCGATTAACGAACTACCGTTAATCGCCTTTCACGACACTCAAGGGAAGAGACAGGGTGGTGGTATTCTTTCACCGCTACTCGACAAGGTTATCATCAATACATTTATTATTAATACTTCTAGGTCATCAAAAGTATATGAATTTTAGATTATAATAAGAAGAAAGAAGAAATATTATGATATACTTCCGGAGACTTTTCTTACAATTAATTAAATGCCACTACATACCAAAATAGACTACACACTACACTTAAGAGGGTATATTATGCATTTCGGTTTCCCATACAAACTTCCAAGTTGAAAATTTTAAAAACCAATGAGCTAATTATAATGAAACCTTGCATACTAAAGAAAAATACAGATAAGTTCTTATCTAAATAGTCTGATAAATTTGTTTTTAACAAACTATTTAGGTCTCTGTATTTTACTTTAGCACGCAAAGTTTTAGTAAAATTGGATAGTAAGTTTTTAAAAATTTTAACTTCTTTTGTATGGTAAACTGAAATGCGTAAACCCTTTAAGTCAAATTGACCGTACTTATGAGTACGATCACGGCACGGTACGGTTACACTTGCGCTTTACCAGGTACAGACATGTTTGCTGGGGTCCAAGGTGCTTTTTCTCTCCTCCAAGGTTACCAAGGTCAACCAGAGCCGCGGTCCTGGATTTTAGGCGGCGTCTCTACTGAGGCTGAGCTGAACGGAGCTAAGTAAGTGCATGAATTGACCAATCCAATGTTCGAATTCCCCACTCCTAAGATTTTCAGTCTATTCATCTGCTCGGCTCATTTAGTTTGCTGTAATACCTTACAGCCAGCTTAAGTATGAGCAAGATCGCACGTTTTAGCGACGAACACCAAAATAACTGATTCAAAGTAGAAATTTTGCATCTCATAAATCGGAACCTTCGGAATAAAGTTTCATGGTAGACCCACAGATATGCACGCGCAAAGTCCGCTATGTTTGGCCTACTTTGATGTCAACGACCAGTTTCGTCAAGGCCAACGAGATATTTACATTATTCGCGGTACAAGTTACATAAACGCGTGCATTTTGCTGCACTACAACTGCGAGACCTTACTTTTTAACGACGTGGTTAATCAAGAACGCTCTGATAGTGTCACTCTGTTACTAGTTAGGGCTTCGATAAGTAGCTTTTTTTCTTTTAAAAAAGATTATTGTTAATGTGCGTTTAACACATTAATTAATAATGTGTTGTTATTATTATTATAATAGTCCTGTTAACAAACCCCTCAAACCCCAAGCGGTCGCATGAGACCGCACCTACAAAAACACAATTTTGTTCAAATGTTGAAGGTTATGTTTTTTCGCCTAGTGACGTGCATTTCTATATCGATAAATCAGTATTTTGTGTAAGTGGTTGGCACATCTATCTTTAAATTATGATATTTGTATACGCCTCATTTACAACTTGTTTTACTTTTAACATGATATTAATAATTTATAACTTTAAAAGTTACCTATTGATAATTTAAAAA
The DNA here is from genome assembly GCA_963921215.1 of Scoparia ambigualis. Lineage (NCBI taxonomy): Eukaryota > Metazoa > Arthropoda > Insecta > Lepidoptera > Crambidae > Scoparia > Scoparia ambigualis. Next base: position 20,321,891 of record OY992522.1, on the reverse strand, counting down.
ATATACATAATTGAATGGTCTTCTTGATTACTACTACTACTACCATTTATCTGCATTTTCACTAATTTTAAAAGTTCTACATTTTGGTTACAGGTTTCAAAAAAATGATGATAAATAAAGAATGGCTACGGCTGGCGTGTAAGAAGACTAAATTGGATATGGAATAAACGCAGTCATATATGTTCCAAACATTTTACGATCAATCAATCATGAACAATGTTTGCGGTACATTTGTACCAACAAGTATTTTGAGCAATCTTGTTAATTATTCTCTAAAACAAAGTTTCGATGACAATCACAGGATCCTATTGAGAAAAGCCGTACCTAAGTTATATTTCACAATACGAATACCAAACTGGAATTACAGGAATGTGCGCCTCGTGACAAATTATAAAGCTTTTTAACCAAAACCTTCTTATTTAAGAGGCAGTGATTTAATAAAAATGTTTTAAATGTTCATTTATAAGTTTTTTATTTCCTTAGTAATCCTTCATATTTATATTTTCCTCGTATCAATTTTCAGATTTACTTTCAAAGCATAAAGTTCAATATCCATCTAGTTAATTTGACAGATAAGGGTAGGCCGATGTGACACTGACTGTACACTGCTTCTCGTTATTAACTCGCAAAACTTGCTGAAGGCAAGAGTGACCACTTTTACCGTTAACAATTTTTTGGCCTAACAATAGAACGTAAAGTAGTGTGTGTACACACGGCCACTGATCGACCTACCCAAATCTGTCAAAATACTCCAATTGATATTGAACTCTACCATAATGAAATTTGGTTGCGAGAATTTTACATATATAAGAATAGATAGATGTGACGCTGACTGTACAGGCAGCATCATATCGCCCTACCCTGCCTACTCTGCGACCTACTAATCTGTGAAATACCTGCTGCAGGTATTTCACAGATTAGTAGGTCGGTTGCAGCAACCGAATCTCAACCTAACGTTGAAGTCATAGAGTTCAATATTGATTAGGATATTTTTACAGATTTTGGGTAGGTCGATCTGACGCTGCTGTACCTACAGTGATTCAATATAATATTGTAGGTGTTTTTCTTGTGCACCATAACGTAGTTTTTTGAAAATTTGTCCGATTTAGTTTATATCGTTTCCAAGGCAAGCGAAAAAGCCGACAATGACCGAATTATTATGTTAGCGTCGAGAAGACAGGATTTGTATCGCTCTCCATACACTTCTGTCATTCTGTATCATTTTCTCGTGGAAGTGCATTTTGTCAGTAATGTAGTGCGTGTAGTGAAACGCAACGAAATATACAGAATGACAATAGTGCATGGAAAGCAATACAAATTCTGTCTTCTCGATGCTAGCATAATACTTCGGTCATTGACGACGCGCTTATCTTTCGCCTTCATATTTATTTACATGTTCAATATTTAGTTTTATTTTTGTCGATATAAAATGCCGAGAAATGACGTCCCTAGTGCGGAATAAACTAGTGACCACCTACACAAATTAGGACAAGTCAAACATTCTCCGTCTCTTTCTAACTCATTAGCATGACTCGTAAGAAGAAGTAGGATAAATATATATCTTTGCTTGCTATTTTAGCGTGGTTTCTATGCTTGTTATTGTTCTGAGGGTTAATCTAAATATCTGTGTCGGAGTGAGTAAACGTCAGTAGTCTAACTGAGCTATAGGAATTAAACCACGATTTCTCGCGGTCAACCCGAGCATCTATCCACTCGACTACTGACGATTAGGTATATTGACGTAAAGTAAAAGTCTATATGCTGTCCCACTGCTGGGCAAAGACCTTCATCATTGAAATCAAGTCATCGCTACTATTGATTGGGGGGGGGGGGGGGGGGGGGGGCAAGCCGATAAGCCGATATAAAATGAAAGGGGCGATTGTAATATTGGTGCTCGTGACTGTACAGTACATAAAGGCGTGCTTAAGGTTTCAGAGTAGGGCAACATTATTTTCTTGTAATTTTTAACAGTTTATTAAGTAGGTTTTTTTTTTAATCTGGGGGGAGGGGCAGCCGCCCTCATTGCCCCCCCCCCCCTCCTGGCGATGCCCTTGCCGCTTGCTAAATGCGGGTTAAGTTGGTTATCACAAACCCTTGCTATGCATCGAAAAATCCGTAACAAATTTTGGCCGACCTGGGAATTGAACCCGAGAGAAACCTTCGGATATCGACCCGAGCGCTGGACCACTCGGCCGCCGAGGCGATGTATATATATTTATAATAATAATAATAATAATAAGGCAGTACTCCTTGACACGGCACGTATTGTGAGGAGGTTCCTCACTCTGCAGCCCTAACCACCGATAGCTTGGGTCTATCCCCGCTGCCGGTGGCAACCTAGGTTAAGTTTTTTATAATGTTTTATATTGTAAATATGTTTTTATATAAAATATTGTAAAAAAAAATTCTTAAGATATATGTTAAATAAAGAGTATAATAATATAATAATAAAACGTTTATTTCGGACAAATATCCATAAAAAGTTGTAGACTATGCTATGTTATTAAAAATAAAATATTAAAAGAAAAATTATAGGTACTTATGTCAGTTCATGTACTTACTTGATTGTCCCACCCACATGCATTCGAATCCAATGCCTCTGAATGGGACAGTCAAGTCGCTCCTGAAATACCCTCAGGATACCGTTGGAGCTTCCCCGTAACTTACGTAACATTGACGCACTTCGCTTTCGTAGGATGCTGTGAAACCCATCAACACCCGCTTCAACGAACATTCCTGATGCACTACAATACCTAGCAAGCCCCATCAGCATCCTTTATGTAGAGGCACAGACAATACAATGTAGAGGTAACGAAAATTACCTACACTATGTCATAGTGACAGATGCTGTAACAAAAACGAAATTATAAACTTACTAGCGCACCGCTCGCGACTTCGTCCGCGTGGACCCCGTACCCCGTGACAAATTTTGGAAAATATTATGTAGCTTAAGTCACCCGGAGAAAGTGTAGCTTCCCAACGGTGAATGAATTTTTCAAATCGGTCTAGTAGTTTCGGAGCTTTTTCAATGCAAACAAACAAACAATTAAATCTTTCCTCTTTATAATATTAGTATAGACAAATTTTATAATTATTTAATAAGCTTTTTTAAATAAGAACAAAATAAGCTAATAACTTGAGCATTTATTCATCAATGACCATACTATTACGTCACTTACGTTTTTAATATGGTTTCCATAAAGGTCTTATAAAAACGGGAGAAATTGAGTGAGAGAGGCGCTCTGGTCGGTCGTAAGAAAACATCGTAGCTCTGCTGAATATTTTGCTGTCCTTAAAACAAAATACACTAGGTATTTAATTCGAATCAAGGGGTGGGACGGGTTTCTTCTTTGCACCACTTTCACACACCCTACTTTGACGTCGCCAGTTGACTAAATGTTGCCAGCATAAATACCATAGATTACTAGCAAAGAGTAAAAAAGTCAATTGACATCATAGAATAATAACTAAAGCATAGAACGAGTCCAAATTAGACTCGTATAGTTGTCCTATTTTTTCAAACGGGCCATAAACATTGAAAGAAAAGAGACAAAACAAGTTGCCAAAAACGTCAAATGTCTAGCGAAAAAAAACCGTTCACTATTTATGATACAAAATTCAAAAGCGACCTATACAAATGTAATTCGAATGATGACCAAACGGAGTGCCCACTCAATTGTCATAGCACTCCTATGCTTTAGTTATTATTCTGAGATAGGCATAAAATACTTTCTTTTTATAACGTTTTAAAGTTATTTTTGGTCTGTGGGCAAAGATTATAGGGATGGGTAAAGTTGGAGGATTTTAAGGATTTAAAATTCCAAGGAGGCGTGGAAAACCATTCAAGTAGTATAAAGGGGCGTCTAATGTTTAATTTACTGTAATTACAGTAAATAAAACATTAGACGCCCATCTTCCATGACAATATTTTATCAATTAAATCAAATAGCAGTACTCGTAATAGTCAAAGCAAGTTTAAGTAATTTTAATTTAATTCTGACAATGTCTTAAAAACATTTCCTTTATAACAAAATTCTTTTAATCTTGAGTGTGGTGTCAACAAACAAAAAACGTACATTACTGCGGCAAATACATATAAGTAGTTGAAACGCCTGCATAAATGTTATAAGCAATTACGAAGAACTACATCGTTGTTACGACTAACTAAAATTAAAATTGACAAATAAATATACAAGACATAGCGCACCCCTAATAATGTAGGAGCACAACTATAACAATCATATTTTTGGGAAAAGCCGAAAAACATAACCGCCTCTATGTCGATTTCTACATAATAAGCTCTAAAATCGTAGTTTTGCGAGCTATCGCTTTGCAACTTAGCATAATTATTCTTTGATGTTCTTGCTATAGTTACACATGATAAATACTTGAAAATACAAATTAATAATATAAAAAAATCAAGATCAAAAATAAAGTTTGAAGTTAGACCTCTCTTAGACAGTGTCTTAAAAATATTTTTGTGAATTATTTGTACTTGAGCCTATTTAATACTTACACTATCTTGTATCTTAAGACATATCTATTAATATTACCCTTTTATATTAAATTAAGATACGTTTTAAATTTTGATACCGTTTTGTCTTTATTTTATAATAATGATAATGTAGTTTCAGTTACCTAAACCACATTTTACATTCTTAGTTCGGAAATACAAAACAATGAAATTAAAAACCAATTCTCAATCAGCATTATTTATATTTCTACATACGAAAATAACAAAAATCAGTCAAAATATTCGCACCTGAAATGGTTCTTAAAGTAAACGTTTATTATTCTAAATAACAAAAAACTCAAATTAAATTCTCCAAACAAAAAAAAATTAAACAATAACCCTTCTTGAAGTTAGCATTAACTATAAATAGTTGTCGTAACCATTAATCAACAACACATCAACATACTTTTATAGAAACACTTAACACTAACCTTGTTTAGTTGTACTAACAATTATAATATCACATGGCATCAGTAACCACAGTGTGGATAACAGAGTGGATAGCCTACATACTTAGTTCAGTCTCACATTTATGTAACCTAAATAAACTTATAATTGTTAAAAACATTATTCATTGAGTAGTTTTCAATAAAAGATTTTTTTATAAAATCAGTAAAGTAAAAAGCTTCAAAATGAGACCAGAAGGTTAGTTCAACATCTCATTAAAATAAAACGCATGATAAGGATCAATTAACTTCTTGGAAATCAATTCTTTAAGATCTTTCTTTTTGTTTAAGCTCAGTTCAAATGGCTTGTCGTAAGCTTTTTCGATTAATATATTTGTGTGTTCATTCATCCTTTTTCTTTTGTTTCTGACATTGATTTCTTTGAAATCATCGTTGTATGAACATTTATAATAAAAAGAAAAAGGTTTTTCTTTGGTAAACATCAGAACTTTTATATTATTCCATGTAACACTTTCTTTCAGCTCATTTGTGCCATAATTGAAGCCCCATTTACTCTGTAACTCCTTCACATTGTAAAAAAAGTCATATGTCAAACTATTTACCATGAAAGGCTTTCCCGTTTTCCTGGCTCTTTGGATTGCTGTTATGTATTGAAGTAGTATATATTGGGCCCGATTTTAAATCTTTTGTTATTTGTTTCTGAATCAAACTGTGAACGTTATCCGCCTCGTTTTGCGTATGGCCCTTGATGAGAAAATTGTGAGTTATACTTTTTAAATTTCTTATATTTGTAACGGCATACATAAATAATGAGGTCATGTATTTATTTTTATTTTGCCCGCAACAGTTGTCTTATATAAAAGTTACATTTATCTCTTTATCATTATCACCTGCTTTCTCAGCAACCTTTTGTAAATAGTCTAGAACACAACTCCCAATCTCCACCGCACCTCTTTTGCCTTGTGTCTCATCCCAAAAGTAACAATAAACCTCTCCTTATCTTTTGTAGTCATCACCACATTCATCATCTTTTAATTTATTTAACTCAGTCATTGAGAAATTATAGCTATTTAGCTTTGATTTATAATAAAACGATGAGATATCTCCATTTGGACTCTGCATAATTGCCTGCACATATGAAACAGACGCATAAGTTACACTCATCAGCGCCTTCACGAACTTTCTTCTTTTCATCTCGGCTTAGGGTTTTCTCTTTAATGTGAGTGTCATACTTTTCTTGAAGGGTTTGTTTTAAGGCATTAGTTGAATTATGATATTGCAAGCAAAGATCGCATTGGTCTTTTTTTGGTTGGAAGAAACCAATGTTAAATTTGTTAACAAATATGTTATAAAAAGTGTGGAAACGGCCAAATTCTCTATTTTTGCTATTTTGGATATCTTGAAAGTCTCTAAACAAGTCAGCTTTACTTTTTCCGCCATCAATATACTCCCTTGATGGTGATGCTCTCAAATAATGGGACTCAATTCGAGGTATAGTGTTAATAAATTCAATAATATCTGATTTCAATTCTTCGCTTACACTTTTATGATTAATGTGTTTTCCTCGTTGGTCTTCACCTAAATAGTTTCCGCTTGTACCTTTAGATCTCACAGTGCGTATCATTTTTTGTGTAATCCCTAGTGTGTTGATGAAAAAAGTTTTAGATACCCTTATTTTCTCGTCGTGATTTGATAAATAATAAGCATTGTTAGGGGCTCTAGGCCTTTCGGCATTCGTGTATTTGTATTTTAGAGTAACAGTGGTCATACTTGATAATATAAACATTCTTTGCATTTGCAAATCCCCCATAGCCCAAAACGATTTAAAATGTTCCTCTCTAATAGCATCATTAATTTTTTCATTGCACTTTAATTTACATTTTTGAGTACAAGGTGGTTTCATTGCGCGTGCGCTGACCTCTTTTTTGGTATTTGCAGAAAAGTATTCTTGACCCAAATTACGTATAACTTTTCGCAACTTTTGTTTCCATTGAGTAGGATCAGCCTTACGTTTTCGTGTTTTCTTCACTACTGTTTCATCAGCAGCAAATAATGCTGAGGTTGTATTGGCAGTAGTAACGTCACTATTTTCTGCATTACTCGAAGTTGTAGGTACTCACCGACCGATGTCGCCTCCTTTGTTGTTCTACATCATACCTTGGGTCGTGGTCACTTAAGTCTGCATCACTTTCGTCTGAATTGATCGGTGAAATTCCATAATTTACTATAGGGCCCCGTTTGTTGATGGCTTCAGCGTTTGGTTGACTTAATAGAGAAGGTGAAGTAGAACATAGTAAAACATTTGGCTCTTCGTAGGATGGTAAAGTAGATTGTAGTAAATCATTTTGCTCTTTATTAGAAGGTGAAGTAGATTGTGGCCGATTATTTAGCTCTTCATGGTGTTGTGAAACATTAGGTTCTACTGGAGAGGCACGGGTCGAATTGGAGCTGATATTTGTGGAGGAACTACTCGAACTAGAACTGCTGGTACTTGAGGAGGATGAAGATGAACTTGAGCTGCTGGACGACGATCTTGACGAACGCTTCGACGCAGTTCCATTGGCACAGTTATTTTCGGCCGAGGATGTCGTTTGCAAAGTTTTGTCAATTCCTTCATTTCTCACCGGAATATTCTCCTTCTCCTCGGTATGTGTAGCACTATCCTAAAACAAAAACGCTTTATGTAAGTTTTTTTCTACGATTACGAATTGAAAATTAATTTAATAAAAAATAGGCAAGTACTTACTTTATTATTTTCTCTTTCTTTAATTTGAGCAGCATCCTCCTTATCATTACGATTAACCATCATCATTATTTTTTGTAACCTTGATGATGACATTGTCTGTAAATAATTGATAAATTAAATAAGTATATAAATATCAAAAAACTTTTATGTACATTACATTATTATTATTATTAAATAAAATTGAATTATGAAATGTTTTGTTTCGTCATCATATTAAAACAGCTAAACCGATTATGACCATAAAGATAAATTTAAATTTAACTATGGAGACAATATAATACTGTATAAAATATCTCTTGCTCTATGGAACAAAAATCGATAGTTGTATAAAAAAAAATCTAAACTTTCATCAAGAAAAGGCCTATCTTATGTAAAAAAAAATATTTCAGTCCTTTTTAATGCTATAAGGGATTTTATCAACATAATTAAAATGAATTTGATTATCATTAGAACTATATGGAACTACTTAGACTTAGACAACATAATTGAACGAATTTTTAGTAGAAGACGGGCACGAACCTTATTATGCCTTTACAATATAATAGAATAACACAAAACTTACCTTAGAATTTGTAAAATAAAGGCACAACTCCAACTCGGCCCACGGTCGCGCGGACCGGCTTTGTCAATTCGCGGCACGTTACTAGTAAGGTCCGTCTAGCGCAAAGAGGTGGGAGCAAAAGGTGAATGTGCGAAAGGGACACATAATGCAGAACTCCTTTGTTTGACATTTGTTTTCTCTTTCCGTGAGTGCCATCATGTGGGACTGACAGTAATAAGCCTTTATTTTACAAAAACTAAAAAACCTAAATTTTTTAATTGTGCCCATACATTATTGAGGGTGCGATAGGATATTCAATAGTACATTTATCCTAGGGGTGAAAGTAGCTTATTTACTCCCGAGCCAATAGTTTGAGGGAGTAAATAAGTCTTTCACCCGAGGTAAACACTGTGCTTTTCATTACGATTATAAAGAAAGTAAAAATAAAAACATGAATGTCTTTAGTCCGTTAGTCGCCTTTTACGACACCCAAGGGAAGACAGGGGTTGGTAGTATTATTTTAACGAGCCCATCGCCGCTCTATGCTGTTGGTTGTATGTGCAGTCTTTAGTCCGTTAGTCGCCTTTTACGACACCGAAGAGAAGAGAGAGGTTGGTAGTGTTATTTTGATGAGCCCATCGCCGCTCTATGCTGTTGGTTCTATGTGCAGTCTTTAGTCCCTTAGTCGCCTTTTACGACACCGAAGGGAAGAGAGGGATTGGTAGTATTATTTTAATAAGCTCATCGCCGCTCTATGCTGTTGGATGCATGTGCAGTCTTTAGTCCGTTAGTCGCCTTTTACAACACCCAAGACGAGAAAGGGGTTGGTAGTATTACTTTGATGAACCCATCGCCGCTCTATGATGTTGGATGTATGTGCGGTCTTTAGTCTGTTAGTCGCCTTTTAAGACACAGGGAAGAAAAGGTTTGGTAGTAATAAATTGATGAGCCCATCGCCGCTCTATGCTGTTGGATGTATGTGCGGTCTTAAGTACGTTAGTCGCCTTTTACGACACCCAAGGGAAGAAAGGGGTTGGTAGTATTATTTTGAAGAGCCCATCGCCGTTCTATGCTGTTAGATGTATGTGCAGTCTTTAGTCCAATAAACGCCTTTTACCTACAATACCCAAGGGAAGAAAAGGGTTGGTAGTATTATTTTGATGAGCCCATCGTCGCTCTACACTGTAGGATGTATGTGCAGTCTTTCTTTCGTTAGTCGCCTTTGATGAGCCCATCGCCACTCTATACTGTAGGATGTATGTGCAGTCTTTGTTTCGTTAGTCGCCTTTTACGACACCCAAGGGAAGAGATGTGTTGTTAGTATTATTAGCCACTGAAGCGGTTTAGAGGGGCCAAACCTCCTACAATTAGTATGTAGCGGTTTAGTCTCTGCTTCAGAATAAGAATGAAACCGCGAATATATAACAATGTTTATTCCTATTCTTTTTGCAAAGAATTTAAAAAAAATAAGGTAGGGTACACGGATCGCTCACTCTGCCCGCTTGAGTAGGGCTTAATTAAAAGACTTAGCTTCGGTGATCTTCCTGAAGGACGGTTGCAGAGGCGAAAGCTAGGCCGCGTACACGAAGACCGCGCCGACAGGAAACGGGTACCCGCAGATGTAGTCACCCGCAGGAAACCGGTGGGTAGGTAGGCTACGGTAGGGCAGCGGTAGTTTGGCTGCGGTAGGGCAGCAGTAGGTAGACTGCGGTAGGACGACAGTAGTGTGCTGCGGTAGGGCAGCAGTGGTGGCAGCAGACCAGGGGGTGGCAGGAACCCGGTGGAAGAAACCCGGTGGAAGAAACCCGGTCTTAAAAGGCGACTAACGGATCAAAGACTGTGGGCAATGGGTAACAGACTCAGCATAATGCTAAACTAGGTTCAGCGCCGATTTTCAGTATGTTCCTATTGAGGAAAGTTCGGATTTGGATATGGTTGGTTGGTTGGTATTAAATAAAATGTGTGCTTGTGAGGAGGGTAAAAAGAAAAGGATTTAAAGTGAAGGTATCAGTGTGTATATGTGTTTTGTGTGCTTGTTTGTGTATAGATTCGTAAAGATAAAAGTTATTGCCTGTAGCTACATGGTGTTTAGTGATAGGTATATATTATGCCTGCAGCTAGGCCATTATATTAGGTACGAGGTGCAAAGAACAACTAGGTAGGTATTTGTATTGGAGCAACTCTGAAAGCAACGCGAAAATAAAAAGAGTTGTCTTACACAACACTGCAATCTACCTATTTGATAAAAATATTGATTGCAAAATTCCAGGACATACATGTGAAATTATTTTGCTTTTATAATGGATGGAACGGCTGTTTTGCAATTTCAGAGTTGCACCCTGTTGTGTATTTAAGTGTAAACCGATACGCACAGCTATCATGTACAGGTATTGTGTGTGTGGCTGCGTCCACACCAGCGCCATATTTAATAAAGAGTGTGTCTTTCAACCAGTATTTTATTAGCACGCATCCCCTTGACCTCGGACATAATAGTAGCGACGAGAAAACAAATACCCATTTGGGAAAAAAAAATTGATTATTGGAGTTTTGATCATAATGTGCAAAATTGGGCTGCGCACAACACAGTTACTCCTGGAGCTAACGATCACTGAGGGGGAGGAAGGTGAAGTCACTCATGCTACTTAAAGCGACTCTCACACCAGTGACGAAGTTAGAACGTGACATACGTCCTTTTAGAAGTTCCACCAGGTTACTAAGGGACATTTCAAAGGTGGATTACAAGTATTCTTTTAGAGAAAAGGTGAAGTCTTGTGCTTATGGTGGAGAGATGATGTGTATGTAAGCGTGAGCCGATACGCACAGCTCTCTATGTACGTGTACCTATGTGTGTGTACCTATGTGTGTGTACCTATGTGTGTGTGGGTGGCTGCGTCCACACCAGCGCCTTATTTACCGCACGGTACTTCTCTATGTATACCAGCATACTTCTAAAATTGCTACAGTAGTGTGTACTTAGTACTTAATTTTAAATTTATATAATTTACTTATGCTTCGAAGTGATCTGTGCTTGTTGTGGCAGTTTGTAACTAAGGCCAAACTACATAATTGTAATGCCGAATCATGTGTATTTGATATTTTTTGGTGTGAGACTTGTAAACTGTCCTTAAATAAATAAATAAAATAAATAAAGAGTGTTTTTAACCAGTATTTCACTAGCACGTATCCCCTTGACCTCGGACATAACACACCCATACAAAATCTTTTCATAAATCTTTTTTTTAAGCCTTATAGCGGTATTATTATATCGATTGCATGACTACATGACCAATGCATTTATCATCGAAATCCAGCTATCACTAAAATGATGATGATGTAATTTGCTAATCACCACCTCAATCACCAGGCCTGCCAAATATAATCACAAAACCGACCTGGAAATTAAACCCTGGACCTCTGGTTATCTAGCCCAACGCTTACTCACTTCGCCAACAAAGCGTTTTTTTTATATGTTACGTAGTCAAAGTCAAACAAATAGTTTATTCAATGTATTCCTTCACAGGCACATCACCACAAGTTCAAATTTTGGAAGAGCCTTGAACTGAGAAGAACTGTCAAGTAACACAGAAACGTTTCTTTTTATCCATCATTGTAACAAAGTAACAGCGTAATACAACATTAATTGTAGGAACAATTTTGTATGCATCTATAGAATTGTATTACAATTTAAATAATTTAAAATCAGTAAATATTATCAACTAAACATATAAAAAATTAGGCGCTAGGTAAATGTCTGTATCATTTAAATCAAGTTTATCAAACCTACATTTGATTGGCTGATGAATTGATGGCTTGCTATGACCTATAGGTACAAGCTTCGATTATCGAAATATACACGTAAATCTTGAATAATAAACGATCACAGGTCAAAGGTAATTAATGTTAGCTGTAACTAATTGATAACGAAATTGGATTTAAAATCGCACTTCGCAAATAAGAAAAGCAATTACGCAGTACAGGTAATTCGTTTTAAATTGCAGCTACAATTCTCAGCGAAACAATTATATCAGGGCTTTTATTAGCTTTTGTGGACATACAATCTATAGTGCCTCAACTAAGTACTTAAATAACTATTTCAAACGACATATTTTTTTAAATTTAGTTACTTCTTGATAAAGCTGTGCAGTTTCAAGTCTCCTCTTCCGCTGTGGCTTTTAAAGAGATCGGACGTGTGCGGATCTGTTTTTTAAATTAATACTTAAATATTGAGGTGCCTCGGACTTCGCCCCGTATTGAGAATTTCTGCGCCAGACCGCCGCTGGGGCCCCCACACCAGGAGGAAATATTTTAGAATTATTTTGCCGTTCTGCGTGGTTTGAACCCGGACTTCTTGGGTGAGTGACGCGGCGCCTTATCCGCTAGGCTAAGGACAGAGAGCTCGACTGCGCCGTAATAAGCGACCGCTAGCTGCAGCTGACGTCATCGCTACGATTGAGTGCGGGCGCCCCACAACAATATTACCTACACTTGGGCTGTGACGCTGTGAGTGTGACAAATTGAGTATCTTTGTTGTGGTTTTTGCTCAGATCCTGTTTAAAATATATACATATACCTATAATAATACCCGATAAAAATGAGCCTAGAAGCTAATATGTCTGTCTGCAACACGGAAAGTAGCCCTGAGTTACAAGATAAGGTGACGCCTCCACAGTTTGTTTTTTCGCGTAGCAAAAGTGTTACGATGAACGACTTTAATAGCTTTAAGGAGGAGATTAAGGAAATTATACAGTCGTTACTTGCAGCACAACAAAACGAAATAAGAAGCATTGCGCCGACATTACAGGAGATCAAGCGAACTAACTCGAACATTGAAAGTGCGATCGCCTTGCTTACCGCTGAAAACACAGAATTAAATAAAAAAATTAACCAACTTGAAATCAACGCCAAAAAAGATAAAGAATATATAAGCCTGCTAGAAGAGAAAGTTGAAAACTTGCAAATGGGAGGGCGAAAATGTAACTTTGAAATTAAGAACGTTCCCAAAACTAAAAACGAAACAAAAACAGACTTGATTCAAATGGTCTTAAGCTTATCCTCGACCATAGGCGGAAATGTACTCAAAAGTGACATCAAAGACATCTACAGAACTCGCGGAAGAAAAGATTTTAATAACTCACCAATAATTGTTGAAACCTCATCAACTCTATTGAAAAATGATATTTTGAAGTTATGCAAAGCATTCAACAACAAAACCAAATCTAAACTTTGTGCTAAACACCTGGGTTTCCGAGTCTCTGAGGACACACCCATTTTTATATCGGAGCAGCTGACTGCGAAGGGTTCCCGGTTGCACTTTCTTGCACGAGATCTTGCAAAATCTAAAAAATACATGTTCTGCTGGACTGCCTATGGCAGGGTCTATGTTCGAAAAACTGAAGGTTCTCCCATCATTTCAATCAAATCGGAGGATCAAGTTCAACAGCTTATGCATAAAGATTGACTAGCTTATAAAATGTTCGTTCTGATATTGTGTGATTACTATTTTTTATTACGAATTTTTTTACTACGTTTCTATTATCTGTTTAATATAATAATGCTTAAAAATACCCATCTAAGAAAAGTTGTCAATGATTATATTACGGATTTTCGTGTACTTTTTAGTGTAACGAGACTACTTAAAAATGGTCTTACTTTAACAGATTCTATGTCTTTAGTATTAAACTTGTACGCTATTCTCTTAACACATAAAATACACGTAAATGACGAAAAAGTGACTAGTATACACTTTATACAGACTTACAAATATAAATACAATAATACACACACACAGACACACGCCAGCCATACACCTATTACACTATATTATGCCAATATTTACAATTGTATAATTGTTATTAGTATACACCCTAAACAAACTTACAATTATAGATACAATCATACACTCACACAGACACACACCAGTTATACACCTATAAAACTATGTTATGCCAATATTTACAATAATTATTACATAATTCCTAAAGTTCAATATATTCATATTATTAATTCCATACACAAAACAAACAAACTCTTTGTTACAAGTTACTACACTGACACTTTTACAATTAAAGTAAATATTAAGATATACAAATCACTCCATGGTCTAAAAACTACACAAAAACTTTTATTACAACCACTTCTAGTATTACAAAATTACACAAAATGATAAATTCTCTAAGCACCATTACAGAAATAGACCAAATTGAAGTCGCTAGCTCAGCGCATTGTGATATAAAAGATGTAGTTAACTCTTTTCAGATAAAGGAAAAAGATTTTTTATTGGTGACCCAAAATATTAGGAGTATTTACCGTAATTTTGATGACCTAATTGTTTCACTTACACAACTTAAACATGACCCTGATATTATTGTTTTATCTGAATGTTGGCTCAGTGACTGCAAACCTATTCCAAATTTAGCTAACTACAGCACCTTTTCCTCGACCCGTTACTTAAATAAAAGTGATGGTGTAATAGCTTACATTAAGAACAAGATCCAAGCCAATGTTAATGAAATATACTTACAAGACTCATCATGTCTTCAAATAATAATAAAAGATATTACTATCTTGGCAATATATCGATCACCTTCATACGCAAATGCGGACGGATTTATCAATTCTTTAAACACCCATTTGGAAACTTTACAAAGGCAAAATTGTATTGTACTAGCAGGAGATATAAATATTAACACAATTTCAAGGGACACTGAGCAAGGTTATGAAATTAAAAACAGGTCAAACTACCTTGATACGTTGGGGATCCATGGCATTATGTTAGGACATAAATTGCCTACCAGGGGGAATAGCTCTTTGGATCACATTATGCTTAGGATGAAAAATAAAAAAATCACTGCGCAGGTGGCAGTTCTCAATTCGACTATTACTGATCATGCCATGGTCTTGTTGCATTTGGCTGGGACGGAAAATCAAAGTAAAACTAATAAAACCAAACTACATACAAATTACGAGAAAGCGCTAAATGATCTAAAAGAAAACAAACTAAATGAATTGTTGTTGTGCGACGATCCTGAAATAGTTACACAAAAATTGATCACTAAAATCAGTGTGTCGCTTAAAGATAATACTAAGGAGATTAAAATTGCCAAAAGTAAACGCATTATTAAACCCTGGATAACTCCAGGAGTGCTGAAATGCATAAATAATAGAAACAAGATGCAATATAAACTTCGCTTTAATCCTCATGATGAGATACTTAAAGTAACTTATAGAAGGTACCGCAACTTCTGCAACAACCTGGTAAAAAAATTGAAAAGAAACTATGAGCGAACATTGTTGAGAGACTCGTCTGGTGACTCAAAGAAACTCTGGAAAAATATTTCAAACATTACACATTTGAAACGGTCGAAAGGAGACAATACTAAACTTTTAAATATTAAATCAACACCTTATAATTCTATAAATTTTGTTAACCATTTCTTTAGTGTCGTCGGAAAGGATCTAGCCACTGCCATTAAACGGCCTAATGACTTGCAATCGCAAACCGATCCCTCAGGACGATCGCAACTCTCGTCCTTTGCCCTTCTTGATACGCACTTTGATGAGGTCCTTACAGTGTTGATGGATATGAAATCCAATAGTGCTCCAGGCTGGGATAACATTCCAACTAGATTCCTCAAGATTGCAAAAAGTGAGGTGGTACCGGTTATCACTCATATTATTAACCTATGCTTCCAGACCGGCACATTTCCATCTTCTCTAAAAAGGTCGATAATAACACCAGTATACAAGGGTGGGGGCGGAGACGATGTCAACAACTATAGACCAATTTCAGTCTTGCCCTCAATATCTAAAATAGTAGAAAAGATCATCAACAAAAGACTACAAAGCTACCTTGATAAGTTTAAAATCTTATCTGATTCGCAATACGGTTTCCAAACTGGAAAATCAACCGAGGATGCAGTAGAGGCTTTGACTTCTCTTATTATAGACAAACTGGATAATAAGGGTAAGTGCATGACTGTGTTTTTGGATCTGAAAAAAGCATTTGACACCGTTTCCATCCCCATCCTGATTAGTAAATTGAAAAATATTGGAATAAGAGGTACATCTCTCAAGCTCTTTAAAAATTACCTAATTGATAGGACACAAAGGGTAAAGGTAGGCCATAATGTAAGCGACTGTGCTGATGTTACCTATGGCGTCCCCCAGGGCAGCGTTTTGGGTCCGACGTTATTCCTGATCTATATAGACGATCTTTGTGATATGAAGATCAGAAATGCTAAGATCTTTTCTTACGCGGACGATACTGCCATAGTATTTACTGGCAACTCTTGGAACACCTTAAAGAAAGAAGCAGAGAGTGGATTGTCCACTATTGCTGGCTGGCTGAGGGCCAATCTACTGACTTTGAACACTTCTAAAACAAATTATATGTGTTTCTCAATCAACAGTAGAACTCAACCAGACAGCTCCTATGATATTAAATTACACACTTGCAGTCAGATACAATCCGCTCCCTCGATCTGTACTTGCCCCTCTCTAACTAAAGTTTTCTCCACAAAATATCTTGGCGTAATGATAGACCAGCGGTTGTCATGGCAATCGCACTTGGAACTGGTTGGAGGTAGGCTGAGGAAAATGATGTGGATATTCAAAACCCTGAGACATGTAGCCACCAAAAAATTGCTAGATCAGATTTATGTGTCGTTGGCCCAATCAGTCATAACATACTGTGTCACTATATGGGGCGGGGCTTTGAAAACAAAATTCTTAAACATTGAACGAGCTCAAAGAGCTCTGTTAAAGGTGATGTATTTTAAATCCCGAAGATTTTCTACTCTATCTCTATACTCAATCGCAGACTTACTTTCTATTAGAAAGTTATATATTCTACGCACAGTTTTGAGGAAACATGTTGCATTGGAGTATAATCCTGCTATTGAGGGGAGAAGGAGAAAGGATAAGGTCGCTTTAGCAAAGCGTACATACACAAGCTTTGCTCAAAACCAGTTTCAATACTTGTCATCGCTTTTATACAATCGTACAAATAAAACCCTGGAAATCTACCACTTGAATTACCAACAATGCAGAAAAAGTGTCACAGCTTGGCTTAAAACTTTAGACTATGATGAAACTGAAAAGCTTCTCAAACATGATGTCTAATAGGGTGGTTAACCTCGCACACACACACACACACACTCACACACACACCCCCACACACTCACTCACACACACTCACTCACCCACACTCACACACACGTTATTAATTATGTTTTAATTAGAATTAATTATGTTCTGATATCTCATTGCTAAATAATGTATGTAGAAGCTATGGAAGAGGGACCCTTTCTGTAACAGGGGCTACATGCTCTTAAAAGAAAGAGTCTACCTTGATTAATGTTAAAAGGAAAATGTTACTGAAATAAATAGTTTTGATTTTTTTTTTGATTTTTTTGATTTTCTTGCGCCCGTTCTTCTCCATAGCTAAAAAAGAGGTCCTGAATAGGTGGTAGAGTAAAACACATTTTGGACGATGTGAAAATGCTTATTATTAAGTTTAATTTTGATATAAAACATTGAGTATGTATTTTAACTGTACCAACAGATATAAGATATTCTACGAATCTAGAATACCTACTAGAATACTCATCCTATACACTTTTATCCCAATCAAATACAGTTAACGTGGGAACGCGAAACTGACCGAAGCCGTGGACATAAGCTTGTTATTTACAAAATTAATAAAACCGCTTTAAGGGAAATTATAATGAACAGTTTCGTCCCATTCGGAAGAGTTTTACAGCGAAACAAAATCCTCTTGCAATTTTAATTTTCTCTATCCTTTACCTCCATTCAATAAGGGGTATACCTAGTTACGTGGCTGGTGGAATAACCGGCCAATGTAAGGTGATCTTCAGCAAACTAGGGGCCTGAACGAAAACGTGGAGGCGCAAGGATAGTTGCCGGGTCTGCGTAAATTGGTTATCTCTTCAGGTGATTTTCTGCATCGAACAATATAAGCCACGAACGCTCAATATTTCTCCGCTGAATACTAAACACTGCTTTACGGAATTCACAGTTTAACACCGTTCCAGTTGGACATAATAGTCTAGGTCTAGGTACCTACTTAAGTTTTGAATAAAACATGTTTAGAGCTCTGATTTCTATCAAGTACAAGTTTGTACGTTTATGAATATAATCATTTACTTATACATAGTACATTTGTCCCCGAAGAGTTAGTCAGAGACTAGGCAATGAGGACCGCAATAACAGTCCTCTACCATAGTCCACTTTTCACCAAATAGAGACTGCACATGTGCTCAGGGGTGACAGGTGGTGAGCCTATCGCCGTTCTATGCTGTTGGATGTAGTGCAGTCTTTAGTCCGTTAGTCGCCTTTTAAGACACCCAAGAGAAGATTGGGAGTGGTAGTAATCTTTCACCGCTTCGCGCCACGGTTGTTATTGTTAATAATGATTTTGAAATATAAGTACTTAAACATGAAACGTTTACAAAAGTACTACCAAAGGTTGGACATTTTCATTGTTTTTTTTTGCATTTACATAAAAATGTTCATATTATATATACACTACATTTATCAAAATTTAGATGCTACACCTTAAACATCCGAAAGGTACACTTTCCAAACATTAAACAACAATAAAGAATAACCCTGTAATACAGAACCTGTAAATGCATGTGCGTGTAATAGTAAGTACCTAATATTATGTATAACCTTTACAAATCGAATTAAACACGTGATAGCCGTTAATTCAACGTCTGTGGTCAGCAAATCACCTGACATTAATTAGCTAATTACTAACACCACGATGCAAGCACCCACTCCCAACAAAGCTGTTGAAGCTAATACTTGATGGGTAATTAGTGAATTCAAAACATATAATGGATCAAGTGTTTATGAGGTCATCTTTAGTATTGCACGGGTTGTATGAATATTTACGTACCTAATAGGTAGAAGTAAGTCTTTATTACTCTACAAACACATAGAAAATAACTGTAACGTATTAAAAAACCGGCCAAGTGCGAGTCGGACTCGCCCATGAATGCTACCGTAGCAGCAAGTAACATCCTAAAAAGTTCTTGTAGTTCGTTGTAACTTTGATGGATGTTTTAATAATAGTGTATTTTTTTAAATAATTAATTTATGACGTATTAAAAAAACTACTTACTAGATCTCGTTCAAACCAATTTTCGGTGGAAGTTTGCATAGTTATGTACATCATATATATTTTTTAGTTTTATCATTCTCTTATTTTAGAATTTACAGGGAGGGACACACATATTATCACTTTGGAAGTGTCTCTCGCGCAAACTATTCAGTTTAGAAAAAAATAATATTAGAAACCTCAATATCATTTTTTAAAACCTATTCATAGACACCCCACACGGATGGGTTAGGTGAAAAAAAAATGTTGAGTTTCAGTTCTAAGTATAGGGAATCCCCAAAATTTATTGTTTTTTTTTTCTATTTTTGTGTGAAAATCTTAATGCAGTTCACCGAATACACACAAGTTACTAGTTACTACATACCAAGTTTCAACAGTATAGTTCTTATAGTTTCGGAAAAAAGTGGCTGTGACATACGACAGACATGACGAATCCATAAGGGTTCCGTTTTTTGCCATTTGGCTACGGAACCTTAAAAATAGCTTTTACACTCTCAAATCAATATTATCTATCCCAAATTAAGCTTCTTTTGAATTTTTTTTATTGATTAGATGACGGATAACATTATTATTAGATAATAAACATAGAAAATAAACAGTTCTTTCTAGATTGACCAGACCGGGAATCGAACCGGGACTTCAGAGATGGCGACGCCAGAACTGTCGTGTTAACCACTCTACCACGGAGGTCGTCAAATAAGAAACATATAGTATTAACCGTGTCGCCTAGCGGTGAAAGAATACTACCACCCCATTCTCCTCTTGGGTGTTGTAAAAGGCGAGTAACGGACTAAAGACTGCACACACATCCAACAGCATAGAGCGGCGATGGGCTCACCACCTGTCACGCTATGCACATGTGCAGTCGCTATTATGTGAAAAGTGGATGGTAGAGAAGAGAACTGCTTAAGCGGTCCTCATTGCCTATGGTCTCTGACTAACCCTTCGGGGATAACAGTCGTGATATAAGACTTTAAACTATCGCGTTGCATTGCATTAAAACTGTTTTAACGGGACTAAACACGATTAATTTTGTAAGTAAGTACATATCTACTTACTGCTTGACGTTTCGGCCTCGATGCTGCGGCCGTGTATATATAGTACACCTGAATTCAATCCACCCAAAGGTAAAGTTTACCTATGAAATAGAGAGGGACAGATCTTTGGCTTTCCTTGACGTGCAGAGATGATGGTACTTTATCACACTCTGTGTACCGCAAACCTACTCACACGGACAGGTACCTACACGCCTCTTCTCATCATCATCCTAGGCATCTTCAGTCTGTGATGACCTCACTGACCAACAGAGCTCAGAACCTGTGTGACCCTGAACATCTTCAGGCTGAGCTTGCTCACGTTCAGGAGGTACTGAAACGCAACGGATACAAGGTGTCACAGAAGAGGAAAAAGCAGAATGGAAAGAAAAATCATCTAGAAGTGAGTCGCCAGGCAGCGTTTTTACCTTACATAAAAGGCGTAACGGACAAAATTGGAACAGTACTAAGAAACTTCTCCATTAAAACTGTATATACTCCGTTATGCCAAATATCTAACAAATTGCGGTCGCCTAAAGACGTCATACCTTTCCAAACACCGGGAGTTTATAAACTCGATTGTAGCTGTGGTAGTTCATATATTGGACAGACTAAGCGGACTATCGCAGAACGTGTCAAGGAACACATCGCAGCTATCAAAAATCGACAAATAGACATATCGGCGGTAGCTGACCACCTGCTGGAAGCTGGAGTTAATCACTGGATGGAGTTACATGATCCTAAAATCCTCTCCACCGATCGTTATTATCATAGCAGGATAGTACGTGAAGCGATTGAGATCAAGAAGTACAAAAATTTCAATCGGGAGGACGGGTTTTAGTTATCATCAGCATTTAATCCAGTGATTGGCAAATGCAAACCGCAACGTCAGTCTATAACAAGAAACTCCGATACTGTTAGTGTAGTGTGCCGGAGTCGTGTTACTGAAGATTCATTGCACTGTGACAAGTTAAGTGAACGTATGAGGGTGGATGAAGAAACAAATACCCGCCCGAGCCGACGACGCCGCGCACCGCCAGTTCGCTTGTGACCACGGCCGCAGCATCGTGGACCTAAGTGCTCGGCCAGACTGCCCGCGCGGGCGCGGCGCGGCGTACTCAAACATATGTATTCTTATTTGAGTGTCCATAGTGGGCACGCGGCGCGGGCCTTATGTTAGTACGTCGCGCCGCGCCCGCGCTCGCGCGTGCAGACTGGCCGAGCACTCAGGACATAGGTACAAAGTTTCCCGGAAAATGTTGTCTCTGCCTACCCCTAGAGGGAGATAGGGAGGCTGATTGCGCTGCTGCGGGCGGAGGAAAAGAACGTTCATCTCCATCATCATCGGCCTATACTTGTGAACATCATTACATAATTATAAAGTAAAGTTCCTCAGTTTGTGGAACCGCACTATTCTCCTAAACCACGCAATGGAATTTATGCAGTTTTCACTAAAAGATAGAGCGTTAACTGAGGATGGTTTTAGTTTTTATTTATTTTGTAGATATATTTTTTTAATTGGCTGAAGTATCACGGTTTTCAGTATTTGCCAGAAATATACAGCTGGACTTAGGCCTCTCCAAGAGCACGTCACTGAGAACGATGCGCGGCTACTCTCATCCAGCTCTTGCTAAGAGAAATTATGAAGATCGCAAGTCCGAGGCATTGAATGCAGAATGAAGATAAAGAATGCGTATGCTTAGTATAAATTATCAACTTTTCACTTAGGTACTTATACGTTACGTTCTGATGTTAATATGACGGCAATATCGCAAACAGAACGCCTTGTAGCAAAACTTAACGTGCATAATCATGACGCAATCGATGCCACCAATGAATCGCCTACTTTAGAACGTGTGGCCGCGATCGCTCCCGGCTTTAATCAACCATTTGACAATCGCAGAGTTAATTACCGATTGTGCCATCGACGAGCACTCGAAATCGTACGATATGCGCTAACCGCATTAGCGATTGTCAACTGATGATTATTTGACTTTGCGGCTTATTGATAGAACAATTAGGTTGGCGAAAACACTTAGCAAAAAGAGGGGTAAGTATGTTGTTTTTGGTTGAGCCTTTGTTTCTGTGTATGTGACGTACGTATGTACATACATATAATGACGACTATTATCCCCGAAGGGTTGGTCACAGACTAGGTAATGAGGACCGCAAAAGCAGTCCTCTGCCATTTCACCAAATAGCGACTGCACTGTGCATAGCGTGACAGGTGGTGAGCCCATCGCCGCGCTATATGTGCAGTCTTTTGTCCGATAGTCGCCTTTTACGATACCCAAGGGAAGAGAGGGGGTGGTAGTATTCTTTTACCGCTACCCGACACGGTTGTACGTGTATTGTGTGTGTAATTTATTAATTGGGCAGCTTCGATCACGTATAAAAACTACTCGTAGATACACAATATACACAATCCCGTACTGCCGCCGTTGCGTTAAAATATAAAAAAACCACTTGAAAGTTTTGTCAAAACAGGCTATAATCACGAAAAATTACACGTTTTTAGGTTATACAGTACCATAGTAACAGAACCGAAGCGGGGGGACTGGGGAGGCGCAGCCCCCCCCCACCCGCGAGGGGGCGAGGGGGGCGAAGCCCACCGCCATGAATAAGTCTCAAGAGCTAATTCGCCCCCCTCGCCAAGAATAAGTCTCAAGAGTTAATTAGGTTAGGTTAGGTTAGTATGTTGACCAAAAACGCGCGAGCCGAGCGAGCGAAGCGAGCGTGCCTCCGGAGCGGCCGACGAAGCGCCAGAAACGACATTTTTGTAAACTTCAATATTTTTTACAAATTTACATAACTTAAAAATTACTTGTCTGTGGCAGGAGGGGTAAGTGGGGGGGCACTTCTTATTCCTCCCCTCCCCTTCCCCCACCAATTATGGCGACTCGATTCAAAAGTTTTACTACGATACATAACCTCAAAATACAAAAATTAACATAACTTAAAAACTACTTGTTGGCGGCAGGGGGGGTAAGTGGGGGGTACTCCTCCCCCTCCCCCTACCTTCTCCACCCCCACCCCACCCCCGATTCAGGAGCCTCGATTCAAAAGTTTTACCTAAACGTTTTTCGTATAATGTGTTTTAGGCGCTGCGTTAACGTAAACACTTTTGTTGCCGACATGGGACTCCTTCATACAAAATTCGCGGTCGGAGTGTCCGGTAGCGGCAACTGAATCAGTTCAGTCGCACTGCGAATCAGTTTTTCAAACGGTTATTTATATTGTTACACGGTTTTATTGAGCTCCTGTTTGTTGTTGGGTCAAATTTAGTAGGTAAGTACATAAAATTTTGCCCCCTTCCTGTTGACCGATTGATCTGAAATTTGATACACACCTTTAGTTCTAATGATAAAACAACGACGATAAACGAACTAAATAGAATGAGAAATATAAATTACCAAAATAAAAACTAAAATCTTAATAAAAAATAGACAATTTTTTTTATAAGTTAAATGGTTTTTATGATGGTGTGCTGTGTCGGCAACAGAAAGTGTCTAAGTTTGCGCAGCACCTTGAAGAAAAACAATTTTTGAAGGAGTCTTCGTCATTTGACACTCAGCTCGCCAAACGAAATGCGTACCTACCTAAAACATCTCCCTTCTTTTTGTATGGACGTTTCGAGAGCGTTGGTTGTGCACCTTGTTTTTATATGTAATCGAAGTTGGACAGTCCACGATATAATTTATCAACCATAAACAGTAAATCTAAACAAGCGTCCTGAAAAAATACATTTTGTACCCAGTTTTTAAATGACGAAATTACTAACGATAGTTTATTAGCTCGACATATTGTAGGCAGTACTCCCGAACAGAGAACAAAATAATGATGAAAGAAAGAGTAGAATGCAGAATGAAAGTACTATAAGCATACAAGGGAGAACTGTATATATGGGCCCTTACTCTTACAGTATAACTTTAATCTTATTATGCAAATTCCCATACGAATTTTGCACAGTAAGATTATAGTAAAATAGTCAGGCAAAGCTTAGTTGCAGGGTTTGTAAACTATTTTATATTAAAATTATAAATGACATTATATAAAATTATACCTAATACAATATCATTAAAACAGAAGCCTAATGATTTCAGAGCTCGAACTGTTACATAGGGATAGGAAATTCGAAGTACCTAGACCCTTTGCCCACGCCAATTTAGTTTCGAACATAATACGCGGGGGCGAGTGTCATGAATTTCTGAACGGTCCCCGATGGTTATTCAATAGTTATAAATAACATTAATTGAGCCGTGTGATTATCTTTAGGAGCATTTACAAGAAGATAACAGACATAATAGTGACTAAGATCAAAGCGGTAGTGTTACTTTTGATTAAAGCAACTTAAGCGTAGTTCGCATTAGGAAAAAGTAATGGGTTATGGCCCAATGTACCTATGTAAGTACTGTTGCCCATTTTAATACATTCTTACTTATAATCACGACTATTATCCCCAAAGGGTTAGTCAGAGACTAGGCAATGAGGACCGCAAAAGCAGTCCTCTACCATAGTCCTCTTTTCACCAACTAGCGACTGCACATGTGCTCAGCGTGACAGGTTGTGAACCCATCGCCACTCTATGCTGTTGGAAGAATGTGCAGTCATTCGTCCGTTAGTCGCCTTTTACGACATCCGAGGGAAAAGAGGGGGTGGTAGTATTCTTTCATTGTTACGCGACACGGTTATTCATCCGAAAAGAGTCGGTAATATTAAAAGGTAGTAGTAGTAGTAGTAGTAGTAGTAGTAGAGGACATCGGATGATGTTTTCTTTATTTCTACAACGGGTAAGCGCTTGGCCTTCATCTCACTTGATGGAATTCGGATCTCACCCGGATTCCTCAACACCTATACGTTTTTCTTTTGGTAAGTATCAAAAGATACGCTTAGTTACGACAGAATGAAGGGCACAATATGTAATCCAATATCATGTGTTGATAAAAGCAGAAGAATCTTTAATTAAGGCGTTGGTTAGCTAATTGAGGATATATGTAATCTAGCTGATCCTATTATTCACAGAGTCAATTTGCAACGAAACTTTTTGAAAACTACCTATTTTATTCACTGGCTGTCTGAATTACTTTTTTAAATAAACCTAATAACTTCTTCACTTTAAAAAATAAATAAGTTATGTATTTGGATATAATTTAGATAAAGCGAAAACCAATTAATATATGCCAAATAATAACCAAAAATGTCCAGACTAGTTTTAAATGCGGCTTTTTCGTGTCAGATTGTAAACATTGTATAATAATTAATAAACATAGTAAAGTTAATGTCGGCATTAACGCCACTTCCATTACGGCACTATTAAATTGACTGACCACATCCTGCATAATTCAATATAATTTATGTTTCGCCCATTGAAATAGAATTCATGTAATGTTAAATATTTAATTTACTTATAATAGCTAGCTAAGCTACAGTTACTAAATATTTAATTTTACTATTAACTAGTTTTCCACGGGCGACTTAGTTTTGTTATCAAAATAAACAACCTTATAACTAATATTATAGTAGCGAAAGTGACTTTGTTTGTTTGTTACGCTAAATTTGCTATCTGTATTAGCCTATATAGGTGGCCCTAATCACTTTTTTTTTTTAATTCTTGACATCCAGGTGTTGGTGTGAGGTTACCCGGAGGCTACCCTACATGGTTCCACGATTTTTTATAATTTTGAGAATTTTTGACTTGACTGACTTAAATATATATATTTTCGGTAATTATGCATGTTTTTTTGAATAAGATGCGTAATTATATATGCGGATAACCTCCACGGGGTTATATTGTACCTAAAAACGTATCTTATGGCTTTTTAGTTCTTTAACTTTTGATATATTTTTTAAGGTTGTCGTTTATGTTAAATAATATTCGTATTCTACCTCTCGAGTCCGGTTCCAACCTCGCTGGTCTCGCGCGAAGCAAGTTTTTTTTTGTAAGATCTACACGAAAATGACAGATTTGTATAGCGCTGTCTTGATTTTCAATTCCAAGATAAGTTGGTCGATCTGTACGACAAAAGCAAGTGCAACTAATTCGAGCGCACATAAAGAGCGATGTATGTCTATACATCGTCAAAAGTGAAATACCTACTAGCTGTATTTAATAGACGTGACAATCATGGGCTCGATTCCGTTCTACATTATTGCTGCTCATGTTTTACTGGGCAAAGAACGATCGGCACTATCGGCAGTTGTGCCCACGTTGTGTCTACTTTTGTTTTTTAAATGGGCTAGGCACTAAGACGGTGTGAGGCTCCCTGCTTTATTTTTAGATTCAATAATTATAGACGACGATGAGAATGACAATTGATTTGGTATTTTTTTAATGTTTACATGAGGCCTAACATAGAGGATCATTTATTATGTTGTAAACCTACGTAACAAATATATAATTGATTGATTTAATGACTGTCTTTAATTAAGTGTTGTTCTATTAATAAAATCCATTGTTTATAATATACCGTCTTTTATTTAAAAATAAGCCATTTGTTATTATTTTTCGTTAATGTAAAACCTATACAATAGATATTTTTTTCTTAATACTCCTCGGATAGATTCTGAAGCGCTTTGGGTTACAGACTAGTATTAGTGTAAGGAACATTATGCACTATGATTTAATGTTGAGCAGCAGTTGGTCCAACGTCCATACAAAATGGTCAATCTCCTTTTTTAGTGTCACCGTTTGGGCCACCCCGTGTATAAAAACTAACCATGAAATCACAATTAATTTATTAATAAATTTGTAACTCATCAACCACCCGAAAAAAAACAAACCAACTTGTTATTTCCTACCTATTATCCTACATGATAATTATAACACTGTAATCTTTTTATTGCGGGTTTAAGCTTATACATATCCTACAATAAAAAAATGTAGCGATAAGTATGTAGAAAGATACATTAAGAAAACTGGAGACCATTCAATAAAAATAAATTTTCAATAAAAGTTGGAACGAAAACTATACTTCACTTCGACGTCTTTATCACTTTCACGGTTTGCTGAACTTTAAAAATAACTTAATGTGCTGAAGCGAAGATTTCGGTGGTTTCCAAACATAATGGCCTCGTTATTTTCAATTTTTGAACAATACTTGTCGAAAGATAAACTTCTGTTAATCTCTAAAATGGAAAATAATTATTGGTGTTCCGGACAAGTTTATATTCCATTTGATCTTGTGCTAATTCAATACCTTCGTTCTCTGCAAAATTTTAATGTACGTCCTTACTGCCTTTTTATTCACGCCCTTTTTCTATGTCTTCCATGTTAAATGTTAATCGTTTTAAAAGCATAGTGTGAGTAAACATTCTCTTTTATCAGTTTCATCTACGAGACTTCAATAGCATGTTGACACTATCGCAGTGAATCTGAGATAGACACTGACTGATGGTGTTTGTATGCGATCTTCCCTCGTGTCATGTAAACAATGTGTTATTTATTTACGAACTTTCCAAGCCGAGCAGGCTTACTGCTATTTTGTCTCAGGAGTTTTTATTATAATGATAAAGAATAAGGCTCCGAACTTTTTCGATTTAATTTTATCGATGTTGTCGGTGCGTGAAGGATGAGAGGAGGAGTTTTGTTTAATGTTGTTTAATTTAAGATTCAGTATTTTATTGCAGCTTCCTAACATGATAACAGTAGTTTTTGGACTTTATACATTTATTGTAGTCATTATAGTAGGGTGTACCTTTTTTAAATAGGTAATTATAAATTAGGTACTTACTTAATCTGCTGCCCCAGAAACCCGAAATGGAGCTTGGACTCTGACACGAGACGATGCTACTGCTTTAATAAATTACCATAAATTATTTTACATAATAGATAAGATATGGTATGTTTAATAAATTACTATAATATATTTGACATTATAGTTAGAATAAGAAATACTTATGTCGGAACTTAAAGATGAGAAAAATACTAAAACGTTTACGGTAGAAACGTTACCTAATACATTTTAGGTACTAAGTTTTGACATTATATACAAAATAGTACGGATGTCAAATCTTAAGTACCTATAAAATAATATAGTAAATCAATAGGACAACTGATGAAAATAATCTGTGTTAACTGTGATGACGGTAACGTCATGTACGTATTTAGTTAAGAGTCAGGGTGAAGCAGGTTATGATGGATGATGTCTGTAGGCCCTCCATTCATCTTTGCCGTACAAACAACAGGTTATTTATTTGAGAACTTTTCAAAGTGAGTACTTTAATGGATGTCGCCTTCAATAGCTATCTAGAAGTTTCCGCCGCTTGGGACTTGTGCCCCGTAAATCTATTTATGAAAGTTATCGAAGCTCCTTCCGGTGAAGTTATAACGAAATATTTTTTTATTGCCCTCCCACCGCGTAAGTATTGGCCTGTTTGTTTGCGAAACTGATTTCGGTCGACTGTTAATAGATAGATAGTAGTCGGGGCGATGTTGTGTGGTTGTTAAAGCAATTCGCTTCGGTGTCAAGAGAAAAAAAACTTAGTAACTTTCTTTCTTTATTGTAGGTAAAGCCTTATAACATAACTAACGTTACTAACTTAGTCTATGTAGTACCTATACCTATATTTTAACAGATTATTTGTTCTACTGGTTAGTCAGTACTTACACCGTTAGGTCCCAAGAGTTTGACGATAAGCGAATATAATACATGGTAGCTGGATGGCGCAAGGCTTGTTTGGTTTGCGAATATAATCGTCAATAAGCGACTTTTGCAATTTGTTTTATTTTTTATGTTATTGATAAGGTACACCAACAGCAATACACATTAAACAATCGCAAAATAAGTCGATAGGGTTTAGATACAAATATGTTCGCCGATTACAGGTATACACAGCATTTGTTACAAGAAGTAATTCTAACAATGAACTAAAATTTAAAAATAAATATCAAATCAAATAAACGTTACAAATAAATAAAATAAAAACTGTTACAAGAAGTAATTCTAACAATGAACTAAAATTTAAAAATAAATATCAAATCAAATAAACGTTACAAATAAATAAAATAAAAAGTTAAGTAATGTTAAGTTAAGTGCAATGCCAGGTTTGCAATGACTGAATGGGTGACCAAATTAAATAATATATCGAACTGTTCCGTGCCTCGGACGGGTAAAGCCGTTGGTCCCGGGTGCTGTCGTTAGACATTATTAAAGACATTATTAGTAAAAACCTACCAACCTGAATTGGGCCAGCGCGATCGTGGTGGGTTATGGCCCAATCTTCCCATTGCTGTTGTCCATGTGTGGGAAGACCTGTGCCCAGCTGTGGGACGTTTATACGCTGATGATGATGATGAGATGATTAACCCTTGGGGTGCCTGGTGGGTTTCTCGGACCCGTCACTTTAAATGATTATCGATATTTTTTTTATATGGACCTCAGCGTGGGTTGCCCCCGAGTAGCTTCGCGATATAGACTAGGGCTCATTTTGCCACCGCCCGTGCAACCTTCAGAGCACTCGCGTCCGAGTAGCACGTTTCTTAAGTGCGTTTGGCTCTGAGAAACCCTACCAAGCACGCGGCTATTTTTGTTACCTAAAATAATTCAAAATGCATCTGCATTTTGAATTGGTTAAAGAAGTTTTTAACTGCTTATTTTTTTAAGCTAAAAAAAAAAGCATCAAGCACTGACAAATTTCGACGGTTGAAAGCCAGACCTCGGAATGTGCATGGTTCGATTTCCGCCTGAGGTTGCCGTCTTTTTTCAGTGTTTAAAATTTTACTTAAGTATATTAAGCATATAAAAAACATTAATGTATATATTTGGTTTTATTTTGTAAATATATAATTAAAAATAACAGAAAACATGCTTTCTAAAATTTCTGTTTTCTATTGTCAAAAATTATACAAATATTTGTATAACATTTTATTAACAGGTCCATTAGACCCACCAAGCACGCCGTGTGAGTTTTACCCACCAGGCACGCCAAGGGTTAATGGTTCAAATTATTGTACTTGGGTTAGTTTTGTGGTAAGACCTGTTTAAGTCCACCTTTCCAACTAAGTCTGTCGAATTAACAACAATATTAGTAGCGTTGTTGTGTTACGACGGTTAGAGATAAGATTGCCTGTTTCTTAGTAGCTTCAAGTCTAGATCTTTTCTACACTTTAAGACCCAGAACTTTATGAACATGCAATAACAACTGTTATGTTTTATCTGAAGACTTTAAACAGACTCAACCTAGACTTTTTTTGGAATTTGCGTTTAGAAAAGTCTGAATCAATAGAAGCATTCTACATAAACAGATTACTGATTTTTGTTTATAAAGATAAGTGGTGTACATTTATATTGATGGTATCTTTTATCTTGTTGTTATAAGGTTGTTAATTAAATAATTACCTTCATTAAGATGAAAGTGTCCAAAAGTACAAATGCGCGATAAATAAGTCGCTCACGCCAATTCCTAAAACTATTAATTTACATCCAGTGTAACAAGCGCTGTACAGTAAATCAAATAGTATTTGGGGTTTTTAAATTTTATTCAACTACCGTGTCGCGTATATAGCGGTGAAAGAATACTACCACTCCGTCTTTTCCCTTGGTGTCCTAAAAGGCGACTAACAGACTAAAAACTGCACATGCATCCACCAGCGTAGAGCGGCGATGGGCTCACCACCTGTCACGCTGAGCACATGTGCAGTCGCTGCTTGGTGAAAAGTGGACTATGCTAGAGGACTGCTTTTGCTGTCCTTATTGCCTCTAGTAAGTAAATTCATTAGGGTTAAAGAGAGACTTCGTATAAATAAGCATATAATTTTCTTATCAAGCATACATCTACTTTAGGTAGGTACTAACTTTCTAAATGAAAGAGGAGGACGGTTAAGTTAAAATTAATTAATTAGAAAGTACTAATTATTCTAGCTTCTCATAGAGCGCTATTGAACTCCGGTTTCCCCGCACCAAGTTCACAAAGGAATATGGTGTATATCGATAAAATATACTGTCGGTATGCGGTGTCTGCTATCAATGTTACAAAGCAAAGCAACGACGAGCCCTAATGGCGAGACTTCCACTGTCCACACCATCGCTCAACGTCACTTTTTCCCCGGCTTTTTGCACCACTTATGAAATACCCTTATTCACTTTATTATATTTCACCCCTATGTGTTGATTACTCACGCGATTGAATTATAGCTTTTCGTTTTTGTATACACGCATTATTTTGCTTTTGTCACACCGAAAATTATTGTGGTGTATCTTTTGTTTTGTTTTTTTATTTTTGTTTTCATCTCACTCGGCTTGAAATAAATCTGTTATCTGAATATTTTTTTTTTGTTTTGTTTTGGTAGCCTAGCGTGTCATCATATTGTTAGCTAATGACATAATTGTGGTACACGCGTAGTGTTTCTTACTTTGCTATTGTATAATGTGGTATGGAATAATGCATTGTCTCTTATTTGACTTCCCGTGTTTCCAAATATAAAACGACCATGATCATGACGGGTGCGCATATGGTGCGCATTTTTTCACATAACTTTTTAAGTCCCATAATTGGAAGTCCAAAAATATTTATCATGCCATTTTACATCATAATGATCAATCTTCATAAAAATATTAAATACTATCGATCGAAACCAATAATCATCAGAATTCATAATACTTATCTCTAATCATACACCTTCTTTTTACTAACATTTTTTTTATGTATTTTCTTACACTAACGATCGCATCTCCTAATCATTCTAATACATAACGCCAATATTCATATTTGTTTTTATACTAATATTTGTTTTTATATATTTCTTGATCATAAATGTTTTTATGAGCCAGC
This sequence comes from Scoparia ambigualis, assembly GCA_963921215.1. Classification (NCBI taxonomy): domain Eukaryota; kingdom Metazoa; phylum Arthropoda; class Insecta; order Lepidoptera; family Crambidae; genus Scoparia; species Scoparia ambigualis. The sequence continues at coordinate 20,289,738 of OY992522.1, read as the reverse complement.
CGTTATAACGAAAAGGTAAAGTATGCAAAACTATAGTTCCGTTGATTAGGTTAGGTTAGACTTGTGACAAATAACTTTATAATTTTAATAAATGCTGTGTGCTTGCATGCATGTTGAATCCATCTTGCATGTGTTTTGGAATACTGCATGCTTGTATGCATGCCTGCTGCATGCTTGTATGCATGCCTGCTGCATGCTTGCATGGCCCCCCGTTATAAAGAAAAAGTTAAGTATGCAAAACTATAGTTCTGTAGGTTAGGTTAGGTTAGACTTTTGATAAATAACGGAGATGGGCCGCAGGCTCCCCGACCCCCCCATTTCTTAATCATAAGTGTGTATTAAAAACAATATTATGAATTCAAATATTTTCTTAGTAATGACATTATTAAAAAGAAAATTATGATTTACAGCGTGTTTCTTGTAAGGTGTCAAGCCGATGTATGGTGATAAGGAACTACCATACCTATCTATTGAACCCCCATGTATGTTCTACAATTTTTTGTAGTTTTCGAGTTATAATTTTTTTTCGATATTTTATGATTCAATGATATACACACATCAAAAGTGTCTAGGGATCAAGCATTTTTATGCGGATTTCTTGAGTCTCAATCTCAAATGAAATGTGGCTTTGTAATAAATTTATGATTTTATAAATTTATATGGATCCTTTTTGGTGCATTTCATAATTTGAAACAGGAACTTTCAATCAATTTCTAGTAAAAGATGAAAATCAGCTGTCAATATTTTCCCTATAAAAACATACAACGCATTGAAGACATTATTAGTGCTACTGTTTCCCTACTACTGATTAAAACCAACGTTATTATGGAGCGGCGACGTCATTTAAGCAGGGAAGAAATGCTCAGAGCCGTGGGAATGATAGAAGCTGGTTCCCGGCAACGTACTGTGGCTTTAGCTCTGAATACAAGTCAGAGTGTTATCAGTCGACTTTGGACACGTTACCGAAGCACTGGTACCGTGGCTGAGCGCCATGGAGGACGGTATCGCTGCACCACACGGAGACAAGACCGATACATTCAAATCACAACTCGAAGAGCTCCAACAATAACCGCCATGATGTTAGCCGTGAGGCTTCATCACTCTTCAGGGAAGACCGCTAAGGGTACCACCTATAGCAATGCACAATCGTAGGATTCGATATCAATGGGCTCTTGAACACAGAAATTGGGCAGAAGAACAATGGCGTTTCGTGTGCTTTTCTGATGAGTCTCGTTTTGGTATGAGACCTGATGAGGTATTTGGATCGGCGGAAGAACTGAGTTGATTTGGATCAGAGGCAACCTCAACGCTCAAATTTATGCTGAGTCGATTGTATCAGACGTCATCGTTCCTCTACAAGTGCAAATCGGTCCCTTATTTCAGTTAATGCATGATAATGCACGACCGCACACCGCAAGAGTTGTAAGACAGACTCTCGCCGCAGCTAACATCAATGTCATGCCCTGGCCTGCTCAGTCGCCAGACTTGAACCCGATTGAGCATGCATGGGATATGCTACAGAGAAGAGCTCTGCCGAATATGGAGGGTATCCAGTCGCAAGAAGACCTTTTTTTGTTGTTGCAACGAACATGGGCGGCCATTCCACAGCGTGATTTGGATGAACTCATTTTGAGTATGCCAAACCGATGTTCTTGTGTTGTTAGTGTTCGCGGTAGAAACACGGATTATTAATTGTTTAAGTTACCCAATAAAATTTTAAAGAAAACTGTTATTTCAGTCTTTTTTTCGAACTTTAATGTTAGTGGTTCAAATGTCAAAAATCCCTTTATTAGGAAAATGGCAAATTTCTTTATTAATGCAAAGGTGACTTGGTTTATCGTTACTGTAGACAAACGAAAACACTTTATTTGATGAATCCTTAAAGAAAATTTTAATTAATATCAATCAGGAGAAAAGTTATTGCAAAAATATATGTTGATCCCTAGACACTTTTGGTGTGTGTATATAGTTATAGTAGTTTAGTATAGTAGTTATATATATAGTTTTTTGGGTTGACTTTTCTTCGATGTTTTTTTTAATACAATGCCTATTGATTGCACTTTTATGATTAAAAAAATATCCTTCCTAACTTTAACCGAATATACTAACATTATGATCTTAACTTTAAAAATTGGGTTAATCAGAACTGAATGGAATTTTCAACTTAAATAAAAAAAATAAAAAAGATTTTCCACAGCTTCTGACTATTTTTAAAAACTGCCCGACCAAATATGCTTTCATACTAATACAAAAAAAAGTCGGTTTTACGGGCGAAGATTTTACGTGACAACGTCTTTTTCTCGGTAGAATATTTATTGATATGAATATAATTAAATTGCACAATAGGAACAAGGAATTGAATGAAAATAAGAATTTCACAGATTTATCATAGTTGAGTGGGAGAGAGACGCAAGGCATTCGGCGGGCCTCTCTCTCGTTCGGTGACTCATCGTAACGTTACCCAGCGTTACACTTTTTCATAAGTGACTCCCAGCCGCAACCTAATTTAAGACGTTGTCACGTCAAAAGATGTACTATATGGGACATTTTTTTCTGAAATCGGTCGTTGAACGTGGTAAGATCGGAAATTGTGTAATTATATATATAAGAGGAAACATTTGATTGTTTGTTTGTATTGAATAGGCTCCGAAACTACAACACCGATTTAAAAAAATCTTTCACCGTTGGGAACACAGACCACATAACCCATGGTCTGTGGTTGGGAAGCTACACTATATTCGGGTGACATAGGCTATATTATATTAAAAAAAAAATTAGGGATCCTTACTTAAACTCAAATAAATTCCTTAAATCCCGTGCGCTAAGAAAATTATTAATAATAGTATAAAATAATGTACTATGGCTTTGCAGAACACGGGAGCCAGAAACGAATCGCGGCAAAACCGACTCCACGTAGTCTTGTCTGCCCTACTACGCTAGAGTGTAATTTAAGCCCTCGTACGCGCGGAGGGGCAAGGCGGCCCGCGAGCTGAGGAGTAGGTGGGTCTCACGCTCGCCGCCGCGGCTCTGGCCGGCGTAGCCGACCAGGGCCGAAGCTGCGGTGGTGGGCGAAAGCCATCTGCGACGATAAGCTCTCGTGGGACCGCCGGAGTCCCGCAGCGCCGGAGCCGTGACAGAAACCATGCCTGCTGCATGCTGCAGGCCTGCCTGCATGCTGCATGTCTGCCTGCATGCTGCATGCGTGCCTTCCTGCTGCATACCTGCCTGCCTGCATGCTGCATGCCTGCTTGCATGCTGCATTCCTGCTTGCATACTGCATGCATGCTTGCTAGTATGCTGCATTCCTGCTTGCATACTGCATGCATGCTTGCTAGTATGCTGCATTCTTGCTTGAATACTGCATGCTGGCATGCTGTTTGCTTACATGCTCCATGCTTGCTTGCTTACACGCTTCATGCTTGCTGCATGCTTGCTTGCATGCTGCATGCTTGCTTGCATGCTGCAGTTTACTTACATGCTCCATGCTTGCTTGCTTACATGCTTCATGCTAGCTTGCATGCTGCAGTCTTGTTTGCATGCTGCGTGCTTGGTTGCTTGCTGCATGCGTGCTTGCATGCTGCATACTTGCTTGCTTACATGCTCCATGCTTGCTGACATGCTTGCTTACATTCTGCATACTTGCTTGCATGCTCCATGCTTGCTTGCCTACATGCTTCATGCTAGCTTATATGCTTCATGCTGCATGCATGCATGCTGCATGCTTGCTTACATGCTGCATGTTTGCTTTCATGCTGCATGCTTGCTTTCATGCTGCATGCTTGCTTGTATGCTGCGTGCTTGCTTGCATGCTTAAACGTTGCTACGATTAAAAGTTGTTCGATGATGTTATGGATTTCAGTTATTTGAAATGTTGTATTTTTGTGATATTGGAAACGTTTTGCTGGTAAATGAATCATCTAGCATTAATAGCTTTGGCCAAACGTTGAGTGGGATTTCAAAACATAAAGATTTTGAAAAAAAAAACAATCGATAATAGGCATTTCAACACTATGTTAATTGTATTTTAAATAAAAAGAAAATTATGGAAAACAAAAAAATATCAAAACATTTTCGGCCAAAAAATTCGTACAAAAAATTTCGAGTTTAATGTTAACTTTATGGTATTCTATATGACTGCCACTAATTAGTAATCGTTATTGTAAAAACATTTATGTATAAACATTTGATGCTGATATATCATTATTATAAAAGTAGTTATGGGGAAATAAAGTATGCCTAATGATTTATTCTGAATGAACGTTATGCGAAACGAAGATAATGCCAAAAAACGTTATGCAGCATTAAAATATGCAACCCAATATGGACCCGCAGAACACACCATTATCTACAAAGAGTGTCGCTCTAGCATAATTATGTCTAACTATTTTAATTACGTCATAATAAGTGTTCTTTGGAGGGGAGTCATTTTGAAAATTCATCACGGGGGTACGGGGTCCACGCGAACGAAGTCGCCGGCGGTCTGCTAGTATTTTATAATTTCATATTTTTGTTTATCAGGAGATTAATTTATTATCCCTTGACGTTTAAGAAGAGTTCAGTTGATGATAATAAAATACATTTCATACCTACTACTATCCTCAAAATTACCATTATTAATGGTAAAAAATCAAAATGCGGCACTGCCGCACAAATTTAAGAAGAACATTTTTGCGGCGGTGCCGAATGTGCACATCGGTTGTTGGCCGGCATTTTGACCGTATTAATTTTTTATCGCATTTCGAGTTTTTTTTGGCTCTCTCATTAATAATGGTAATTTTGAGGATAATAGTAGGTATGAAATGTATATTATTAGTATCAACTGAGCTCTTCTTATGGCTGGGTCCTACGGCCTGTCGCGCCGCGCCAACCGTGAGCCGTCTCGTCGTTGAATCATTAAAATAACGAGAAAAAAATTATAACTCGAAAACTACAAAAAATCGTAGAACATACATGGGGGTTCAATAGATAGGTATGGTAGTTCCCTATCACCACACATCGGCTTGACACCATACAAGAAACACGCTGTACATAATTATGTCTGTTATGAAGAAAAAAATCATGAAAAAAAAGATTGAGTTTAAAATTGTTCTTAGTAATGACAGTATTAATAAAAAAAATATGATAACTGTCTGTTATGAGTTCCGACAGTACTAATAAAATTTTATGAACAAAAAATGTATGAGAATAAAAATTATGAAGAGTGATTATTATGAATACAAATTGGTAGTAAAACAAAAAATAGGAACAATAGTTTTATGTGAGCCAATATGGACCCGATCATGACTAACATTTTCAAACTTCCTTCCGGTTATGCTTCCGTTCGTGCGTTAACGCCATGTTTGCATTGACATTAGAAAAACACTTGATGACGAGTTTTACTTGGAACACGGCAGTCTAGTCCAAGCGCTTGTAGAGTGCAGGCGTTGCTGTGTAACCACTGTGTAACTAAGCAGTGAATGTAATAGTTTAGTGAATTAACTGTTATAATTACTGTTGCCTTTCTATTGTGAAAATTCCCTGACTTGGTAAAAATATGGATGATTTGTTTTTCTTTAGCAGTAGTATCTGGGCCTCTATCAATAAAGATTACTGAGACCAAAAGTACATCGAACGTCAGGTTTTACAAACTGCAAACAATTTTTTTCCTTTTTAATACGCATTTTATTATTTACTTATTTTTGTAGATACTGAATAATTCCATTCAACACTAAACTAATTCTGTGCTGTTTTTTTGCCATTATGCAGTCAGTCTAATGATCTAATGATTTTACGAAATTAATTTTACTATTAGTAATTTTACTAAGAACTTACAATATTAAAAATAATACGAGTATAACAGTTCGTTTTAAGTTTAGTCTTAGTCCTACACTTTGGAAGATACATAGTATCTGAAGTCTGCAACTAATAATAATATTAAATCTTTAATTCAGGCAACAAACGTCAACGTCAATCAAACAGACAGGCTCGTGGTAGACTGGTTTATTCAAATAGCAACAATAGTTGTACAAATACCCTCGTAGTACAATATTAATACCCAACAAAGTCAAACTAAAATAATTAGTGTTTAACTTGACATTGACCATCAAAGTACAATCATAACAGATCCTTAACGAGATCCACATCGGCCGGCAGCGTGATCATCAGAATTGCTCGCGAAACTTTTAATAGAGGTTTTCAATTTAACAGACATGAGTTAAAGCCAATTTTAATTAGTATCCGACGAGGTATTCCACCGGCGAGTTATTCGTGTAAACAATCGAAACGATAATAGGAAACGGGCGGTGCGGTGTGTGATCAGCTAAACTTTTTAATTGATGTTTGATAAAAATATTATGATGACCTTTATTTCAAGTTACGAAATTTAAATAACCTATGTAAAATTAAGCGAACGTATCCAAAGTTGGCTAATGTCATAGAGGTGTTGGTTCATGTAAAAAGTGAAATCAATTTTTATGTTCCGAGGCTGAAATCTCAGTTCGCTCGTATAATAATTATGAAATGCCAAGGGTATACGCGCGCGTTTTCTGAAGCGATAGTTCTTATGATTCTATTCTTCAATCAAGATTCTATGCCTTGTTTTTGTAATAAATTTCACATTTTGTGTAAAAAGTGAAAATTATTTTTTTATTGAGTACTACAAACTACTATACTGTAACATCTTGTGTACTATAAACATAATAATAAGAAGGCGACGAGAGAACTACATTACACAAATGAAAAAAACGTCATTAAACTAATTTGAAAATACAATATATTAGTAATATCTTTTTCTACGGTTTAATTCAAACACTTTATTTACATTTGTTTTGGAACCATTTACTGAATCCGTGGTCAAAGTCAAAGTCAAATTATTTTTAAGTTACAGGAGTCAACTATTTTTAATTAGGTATGTCCCGATTAAAAAATTAAGAGCGGTGGCAAGTTATGAAATAACTAGTCGGACTGTGACGCCATCAGTTCATAATTAAAATTAAAATGTTTTTAACGGGATTCAAAACGACAACCTATTATAAAAGTAGAAATTAACACGACTTAGATTCGTAAAAAAAATATTTCATTTTAAGCAGCAAGTATTCCTCGTAAAACAGTTGACGATTTCTGTTCATATTTATATCGAACTCCATTCCGACTGTAAACTTATTTCTATTCCTGTCTTAATTAAAACGGACTGTAAAAACATCGTTTAGTTAATTAAATAACAGCTTCGGTTGAAAGGAACTTAAAATTCTGTCAGCAAGATTGATTGCCTTTCATCTTAATTAATTTAAATAAACAAACAAGTTAGGTTGTGCCAAAATTAAAGGGTTGCCATTCTGAAAGATTTATATATATAATTAGTATCCTCGTAGTTCCTACTTTATTTTACGTTTTGAGTTCAAGGAGTCCACACATATGGCATAACGACCGATTATTTTACGTTCAGTTTGAGGAGCTCGATGGCGCAACGGCTAGCGCGTTCGGCTGGCAATCTTGTACGCTAAGCAACTTTCGCAATGCCGCATCGCTGGATGGGTGACCAAATTAAAATCATCACGAGCTCCTCCGTGCTTCGGAAGGCACGTTAAGCCGTTGGTACCGGTTATAATCGTAAAATGACAGTCGTTAAAACCCACCAACCTGCATTGGGCCAGCGTGGTAGGTGCACAATATCCCCACGTTATTGTCCACATGGGAGGCCTGTACCCAGCAGTGGGACGTTTATAGGCTAATGATAATGATGTTTCATTTACGTAAAAAGCTGTGTGGTGGCGGATATCATTAAGAGGCCTATTACATTTCGACTATGATTTTTGCGTAAAATGCCCACTTTCGCATTTTGTTGTAATTTTGCAGTTGTATTTATCGTTTTTATCGAAAGAGGATAATAAATCTATGCTTTATTTTACAAATGTCCACTCTGCGAGGATAAGCTGAGTTCGGAAGGCCGGCGCATCGCATTTTGAAGTAATTTTGCAGTTGTATTTATCGTTTTTATCGAAATAGGATAATAAATCTATGCTTTATTTTACAAATGTCCACTCTGCGAGGATAAGCTGAGTTCGGACGGCCGGCGCATCGCATTTTGAAGTAATTTTGCAGTTGTATTTATCGTTTTTATCGAAATAGGATAATAAATCTATGCTTTATTTTACAAATGTCCACTCTGCGAGGATAAGCTGAGTTCGGACGGCCGGCGCATCGCATTTTGAAGTAATTTTGCAGTTGTATTTATCGTTTTTATCGAAATAGGATAATAAATTCATTATAAAATCTTTATTCATTATAAAGTAACGATTATTCTGGTATAAATTTTGCTCAATAATATTATCGTAGATAGGAGAAATTCACTTTTAACTTAAAGTCAACAATTTAACAATAAGTCAAAATTGTTAATGTATTATTGTTTCTGAGATCCATAACGCCAAAATTGGCCATTTTACGCAAAAATCACACTCAAGATGTAAGCCTCTTAAAAGAATACTACCAACACATCACTGTCAATACATTTACGCACGAAATTAATACATACATAATAATCACGACTATTATCCCCGAATGGATAATCAGAGAATGAGGACAGCAAAGTAGTCCTCTACCATACTCCACTTTCCACCAAATAGCGACTGCACATGTGCTCAGCGTGACAGGTGGTGAACCCATCGCCGCTCTATGCCGTTGGATGTATGTGCAGTCTTTAGTCCGTCAATCGCCTTTTACGACACGCAAGGGAAGAAAACGGTGGTACCTAGTATTCTTTCACCGCTACGCGACAAGACGAAATTAATAACCTATATTTAAATATTTTTTTGTTTTGCTTACTATCGTGAAAATAGTACAAGAAGCGTGAGTGGATGAAAGTGATAAGCAGTGGCCGGATTAGGTAGTGCAATATAGGGTAAACGACCTCAAGTATTATAATAGTACTAGCGGCCGCGCGCGGTTTCACCCGCGTGGTTCCCGTTCCCGTGGGAATATCGGGATAAAAAGTATCCTGTGTATAGGTTATAAAAGGTTATAAACTATCTGTATGCCGAATTTCATCTAAATCCATTCAGTACTTTTTACGTGAAAGAGTAACGAACATCCATGTATACTTACAAACTTTCGCGTATATAATATTAAGTAGGATTAGGTTAGGACAGATATATAAAAGTTGTTAATTTCAGGCATTAGTCAGTTACAATGTAATTTAATAAAATGGTAAACAATCTATGTTGAATATTTTGTAATGAATGCTTTGTAAACGTTAATTACCAGCTCTACGCATGTTTAGTACCTATTCGCGTCATTAAATCATTGCAGTTTTTAGTCTAACACTGTTTACTTTCTGAATATATTTTTTATCTAAGTTAGTTAATTAACCCTTTCATCCCGTTGATATTCTGCCTCCAAAATACTATCTAAGGTAAAGATTTAAATTCATGGTACCAACAAGCTTCAAACGCAAAAGGAATGTTAAAACATTAGGAGCGCGAACTTTCAAAGACGCAACTTTTTGTGAAAGGCTTTGTTCTGTAAAGCGTGAAATTGTTACAACCTGACACTTGAAAGGACGTGCGTATTGCGAACTGTGTGCATCTCAGTAAACCAATGAGTCCTGAGTAGGAAGTAGGCTTGCGTCCTAAGTAGGAAACAGGAACAAGGGAAAATTAAATCTGGCGGGTACATACGAAGCTGGTACAGTCACGAGCAAAGATATGTAAACAATGGTAACTCTAAATACAATGGAATAAGAGTCAAAGTGTATACATGTTGGTGCTCGTGATCGTGACATTGGAGGCGTCGGTGGCCGAGCGGATAGATGCTCGGGTTGAATGCGAGAAATCGTGGTTCAATCCTCATGGCTCCGTTAGACTACTGACGCGAAACCACTCCGACACAGTCATTTACAGAAATTTTGCATTGACAATGCTATATAGATATAGGATAAAATATTTACTAGAAAAAAAACCGCTGGCTTGCAGCGTAAATCAAACTACTAGGATAAATTCAGCGAGTCTTCAAGGGTCTCGGTAGCTCAGCGGTTAGAGCAGTGGACCGGCAATCCAAAGGTCGTGGGTTCGAATCCCACTCGAGCTTCCAGAGACTGGTTGGTTTTTTTTTTTCTAGTAAATATTTTATCCTACAGTCATTTAGATTATCATAATGGGTTAACCGGACTATTATTAATGTGTACGCGAACGCGAGTTAATCCGTAAAAAGTGTTTCATTTCAATGTGTAGTGCTCGCTTAAACTTTATAAAGCAATATTATTCATGTGTCAAACGCCTAATATTAATAATAATCATTATTTAAAAAAAAAGAAGGTTGGCCTCAGAAGTACCTTCGCACCACATCCAATACGTCATGTCACACCAAGTCGATCGGAAGCACGGAATATATCGGATGGATCGCGCTCGTGCGTGTAGACTTCTTGGCGGAAAAGTGAAGCCTCGTGTGTGCAGTTTAGTATTATTATCAAATTTTTTTGTTTTCTCGAATATTAATGTAAAACAAAAGAGGATTATTAACCGTTAAGTGTTCGTGAACGTGCATGAATGTTGGCAAATATAACAAAACAGTGCAACATCACTTTTCAAATTCTCTCAAAAAGTCCGTGTCAGATGTCAGTAAAGTCCTTCTTCATCTTTACTGAAACTCGAGGGGGTTTGGGCGAATATAATTTATACACCCTTAATTTTCATTCGTTTTGATGTAGTTAAGGGTGAGTTCCACCCATAAAACTGAACAGCTTTCCCCAAGAGATCTATGTGCAAGAAAGACAAAAAAAATTCGACCTCCCCATACAAAACTATCTGATCAGCTAACGACAATAGTATGATAAGTTGTTCAGTTTCATGTGTGGAAATCACCCTTAATTTCATTAAAACGAATAAAAATTAAGGGTGTAATATATTTCATATTACCACTCAAGATCGTCTACATAAAACAAAGAAAATATCTTCTACTAGCGACCGCTCGCGGTTACACCCGCGTAGTTCCCGTTCCCGTCGGAATATCTGGATAAAAAGTATCCTTTGTGTTAATCCAGGTTGTATGCCGAATTTCATCCAAATCCATTTAGTAGTTTTTACGTGAACGAGTAACAAACATCCATCCATACTTACAATCTTTCGCGTTTATAATATTAGTAGGATTATCTCTCTTACTTGACACTGGCTGATTGTGCTATTCGCACTAAACCATTACTTAAGAAAAAAAACTGTTATGTATGAACCATAAAGTTACTATACCTTAGATATAGTAACTTTATGGTATAAACGCAGTAGTAGTTGGTATGACATTGTTACATTTGAGATTTTGTCCCTTTTGGGGAAAAGGAAGAAAATCCCAAATGCAAGCTTCAGTGGGTTGTTATCAAATAAAACCATAAAATGTTCAACAGCTAGGCAGTATATTGTAAAAGAACACACACAAATATTTTGTCCAACAACAATAAAATAAAATTATAAATTTTATTTCATTCTTATTATTTAAAAGAGGGGGGTTAGTCACAATTTTGTCTTATATTATGTTAGGTACAAATCATCTACGTTACACCTTTTAATTTATTTAGCCGAAAATAACAAAAAAAACTATCAGTTGAAATTGACCCTAGGGTCAATCTCAAATGAAAGTTCAACAAACTTTCTATTAATTTTGCCAACTATAATTTACTGTTTAAAGTAATCTAAACCTTATTCCAAAGCTATATCACCCCCTAAAACACGCTAAAATCCTAAGAGTCAAAAGTGACCAAGCGGGTCGGTGATAATTTTAATTTAAAATAAATTTTATAATACTGTTCCTACTACTGCCTAACCAGCCAGCTAATATCTCAGTCGTACGAGCTATGGTCGTGGGTGGGGGTCGGGATAAAGCCAATACCGTTCGGAGTATGAAGTTGAAATTAAAATTAAATTACTCCGTCTATAAAAATATTAAATTAAATGTTTTAAACCGTTTAACCGTATCAAAACTCTCACACGTTTAAAGCCGATACTCTAGAGAACCGTGGGGTTATACCGATATAAAATTAATAATTATGGACGCCAGGATCGTATAGTCGATCCGAATCTAGAGACGATGTCACCATACAACTTCACCCAAGTCGAACTCGCAGATCCTCAAATGTTTCACAACTTCACCAACGCTTGGTGTAGTTGGATATAAAAGAAAATACTTGGTTAAGGTTTCGAAACCCTAATGTAAAAATATGTTCCTGAATAAAGAACGATTAAACCCAGAGTAGGGGTACAAAAACCGTCAACGCCTGTGCGGCGACAGCTCGCTGGCAGCAGGTGGCCGCTAGTGCCCCGAAGAGGCAGATCTCGCGTCCAGGCTTTAGGGCCCAGCTCTAAATCCTGGCGGCGAGACGGGCCTCTCGAAGCATGCGTTGGGATATCCTATATTTACGCGTGGCTGCCAGCGGCGTCACGACCGGTTGGTTGTGGCACGGATTCCTGAGTGCATTGATCTCAACTCATCGCACCACGTCACGCCAGAGATTGAAATCGTTTCGGCGTCGCAACTCGGCAGCTTTCCTTTCGCCGGAAACACTTATAAATCGAAGGCCAGCTTATGATTTCTACTTCCATTGTCGGGTAATTCATAAGAAATTGTTCTTTTAGAATTTTCCTTCAAACTAACAAAACGTCAAATATGACGTCTGTCACAACTCGCCCTCTCTAACAGAATTTGCCAACAATAACAACACAAGACCTAAAAAAAAATTAACGTTTAGCAATGTGAAATGCGTTTTTTTTAATTTAAAATTATTTTTAGTGATACTTAACTCACTAATTACCCTGTCTTAATATTAAGGAGTATTAGTTTCCTCTCTGGTAACCCCTACGGGCAGAGACAATATCCATATAAAAAAATATTACTCCCGTTCGAATGTTCTAGATAAAAGTCCTTATAGAAAAAAATAGTTCTATTTCCGGATTTGCTTGAATTAAATTTAATTACTTAAAGTAATTATTATACATATTAATTTATTATGTAATTTATTATTAGAACTGTTTCGACTATTTTTTAAAATTGAATCTTTTATGTGAAATTAAAAGCTGACAGCTACTTCGCCCCGCTACCGCTAGGCGTCGCTACGGTGGCTGTCATTTTGTCTATGGTGTTACGTCTAATACAAAACGTAAACAAAGAAACTTTTCCTCAAATCTAACGCAAAGTCTTGCTAAAACTGATTTAGAAATATGTTTTAATTGAAAATGCAAGAAAAGTGTGTCTTGTAATGTGTCAGCCAAGGCTCCATGTCTTTAATGTGAAGAAAAATGGATTTAATTCAAACAAGCTACACGGACTAATGTTTTTGGACATTTGATCATTCTAAAGCAATGATTTCAGGTAAGTACTATTCAACCATTGCGAACTTCTTTTGTAGATTAGTAAAGGCAGACAGGGCCCTGAATTTACAACGTAACAGTACCTCCCCAACCACCAGAGATTTGACCGACCAGGGCAAATCTCGACGCTGGCCCTCCAGCGTCACACTACACTTCAAACAACCAAGCAAGCACAAACAACCAAAAGAAAACCTACCCGTGTAGCTGCACTACACAATAACTCAAAACTTTCCTGTAAATAGCTATACAATATGCTATGACAGTAAAAAAAACAACAAAACGCAGACTTGTGTACGACAATTCTTCATATATATGTATATATTTAAATATACAAATATCCCATATATATATAGTTTGTATATCCCAATAAATATACAAACTTCTATATGAATATAAACTGATGTACATAATAAATATAATAATATCAATTATAATATACTCTTACATAAATCTAAAAACTTGGTGGCTATGCAGTAAACATATTATCACAGTGTCACCAACCGCACTGTTGCCTCGCGTTAAGGCTTTTGGTACCAGTCACTGATCCGCTGGGGTGTATGGCTTAATTTTTTAACAATACTGGTTACTGAAAAGTCACCACAATAGACTCACAAAGTGAGTCTGATCCATTAAGCAATATGGAAAAGACAAACCTTAAGGAGTTCAATATGAATATTACCAAAATACTAGATTATAAATGATTGACTACTTTATATACATATATTAAATACACTAATTATGGTTATAATGATATTATTACATAAACATAAAAACTGGTGGCTATACAGTTAACCTATTATTACAGTGTCACCAGCCGCACTGACGCCTCGCGTTAAGGCTTTTGGTACCAGTCACTAATCCGCTGGGGTGAATGGCTTATTTAACTATACAGGTTACTGAAATAAACCTACAGTTATCCCACTGGGTAAGTCTGATCCATTAAGCAATATGGAAAAGACAAAGCCCAGAGAGACACAAAATAATAAATACATACACCAAACGTCTATATATGTTCCACAGGTTAGGTCTGATCCATTTACAAACATGGAAAAGACGAAACCCAAAGAGCTATAATATAATAAATACATGTAAGAATCGTCTACACGTCTAAGTCTACCCTTCCTAACAAACGATACCTCCTCAATACACAAACCTCTAAATGCTTCTACCTATAAGCACATATTTAAAGTAATGCCCAGTAAACTTCTTACACGGCTGGGCAGCCGTAAACCAAAAAAAAAAACCCACAACCCAAACCAACAAATATTCACCACCACCTAAAAGTTTGGCTTACCGCCCCTAAATAAATCCAACTAAAAAAAAAAACCGAATTCCATCAAAGCAGCCTACACGCCCGCCAATAAATGACCACCTTCCTCAGGACTATCATATGATGGATTATGGATGGATATGGATTACGGTCATGTGATTTAATAAGCGCGCCTTTCACTTTATTAAAAATTTTCTCTAAGACGCCTAACTGGTCCGCATATACACCGCGAGAAGAGCACGCCAGGGTGAGCGGTCCATCGGTATTATTGCCGAAAACCTCTCCGCAACTAACTGCCTCCCTACCATGTACTAGGAAGAATGGGGTAAAACGTGTAACTTCATTAGTGGAAGTGTTTATTGCATACTGAATTTTCGAAATATTAATATCCCACGATCTATGGTCATCTTCCACAAGAATTGATACGGCGGTCATAATCGTACGGTTATAACGTTCAACTGTGTTCACGCTGGGGCAATAGCGAGGTGTAAAGTGAACCTGAGGTACCTTATACCTCTCCAACAAAGATTTAATTTCATTGCCCGTGAACTGCGTTCCGTTGTCCGCTATCACCGTACGGGGTATGCCGTGAACCAAGAAAACGCCATCTTCAAGTTTCTGCGCTATAGCCTTACCCACAGCTCTTCGTAAAGGAAAGAGCAAACAATATTTCGTAAAACAGCATACGACCACAAAGAGATATGTGAAGCCCGCTCTAGACCGTGGCAAGGGACCAACGAGGTCAAAACTTATTGTTTCAAACGGTTTAGAGCAGTCTTTCGCGCTACCTAAGAGACCAGGAGTTGGCAATTGTGAGTGTTTATATGCGGCGCACATATCACATTTCCCCACGTAGTTAGTTACATCCTTATACATGTTAGGCCAGTAGTAACGTAGTGCAAGTCGTTTATTGGATGCTCCTCTCCCTTTAAAAACTGAGTCAGAGTGCCCGCTATCCCAAAACTGGATGCGTCACAATGAATCTCAAATGGCTGGGAAAAATCGGGACAAGCCAATACTGGGGCAGAGACCAACGCTGTTTTTAAAGTAGTAAACGCGGTTTCTGCCTCAGCAGTCCACTTAAAAGGCGGGGCTTTTTTGCTAGTACTCGTAAGTGCATTTAAAGGTGCCGCTATAGAACTGAAATTTTTAATGAAACGTCTATAATACGACGCTGTTCCAAGGAACATTTTCACCTCCTTCCGGGTGGTAGGTGTGGGAAAGTTGACTATTGACTGAACTTTCGACGGATCAGTGTGTAAACCATGTTCATCTACCCTGTAACCTAGATATTTTAACTCCCGACGAAAGAAACAGGATTTTTGTAAGTTAATCGTTAACTTAGCCTGTCGTAACTTTTCTAAAACCCGTTTAAGAAGCGAAATGTGTTCCTCGAATGTCGATGAGCATATTATAATGTCATCCAAGTAAACAAACACTTTATTATTAAACTCAGGACCAAACAGTATGTCCATTAACCGTTGCTGGGTGGCTGGTGCCCCCGTCAACCCAAAGCACATAACCTTAAAATGGAAAAGACCTCTTCCGGGAACCGTGAATGCGGTTTTTTCCTTAGATGAAGCGGAGTCAAGCTCAATTTGCCAAAATGCAGCTTTTAAATCAATTGACGAAAGGTATCGAGCGTCACGCAACTGATCTAAGATGTGAGAGACGTAGGGAAGCGGATAAGCATCTTGTTTGCTAACTGCTTTCAATTTTCGGCTGTCAAGGCAAAATCGCCATTCTCCGTTTGGTTTAGGAGCTAATAGGACTGGGTTATTCCACGCGCTATTGCTAGGCTCTACTACTCCCATCTCTAACATCTCATCCAGCTGGCGGTTAAGTTCCTTAAGGCGTTCAGGTGATAGTGGATAATAACGCTGTTTGATAGGAGAAACATCACCCGTGTCTATCTTATGACGCAACAGTTGGGTACGACCTAACCCTTTAACCTCAAAAGACACCTTCTTAAATTCATTTATTAATGACTCCGCCTTCAACCTCTGAACGGGTGTTAATTCATCAAACGGCTGCAAATGCCTAACCTCCGATACGCAAGTACGGTGTTTAGAGTTTTGAAAATACTTAAAAGGCAATCTATTAAAAATTTCAGGAGCTAAATTAAAAGCCTTCCAAAAATCAACGCCAAAAATTAACGGTGTGGTGATATCAGGAATTATATAAAATTTAATAACTTGAGTCACTCCCATAAGAGTAACTGGTAAATATAAATAACCCTTCACGGTTGCACGCGAGTCATTGGCTGTTACGATGTTGCCCAAGCACCCATCATAGTGTAAGGTTGCACCAGCTTTTATGAACTGTTGGCCAACATCGGAACCCAATACTGAAATGCATGAACCCGAGTCAAGTAAACCGTAATAATCCGCATTATATATAGAAACGGTTAAATGTGGCCGACCATCCTCCCTAGTCTTATAACGTACTGAATCTACTCTTAAAGAGTTTAAAAAAACTTGTAACCATTTTAAATAGTTGTCCCAATCGGACTTAATAAAATTATGGCTGTAGTTCCGGGAAATTAATTTTTTGAATTGCAGTTCTGACAGGATTGACCTTTAGTCCCGACTGCTCTTTTATTGCAGTTGGGGCACGAAGGTGTCCTCACACCCTTCTTACCGCAACGAAAACAAACTACTTCTGTGGATTTGCAAGTAGATAATGAGTGGCTCCTTACCCTACAACGAACACAATACATAGCAGGATCAGCTTGCACGGCCTCGATTCTCAAAGAACCCCTCGGAGCTTGGTAAGCCAAGTCTGGTGCAACAAAAGAAGCGGTAGGTTTCGGCGGTTCGCGGAACTGTGCCTTGCTAACAAAACCTAGCTTGAGTTGCCTACACTTCTCCTTTAATTCCTCCAGGGTATTGACCGCCAACATTGACAACGCCGTCGCGTATTCCGGCCGCATGTTGAACTTAATCCGTGCCAAACGCTCAGGTTCCGCTACTCTATAAGAGAGCCTGTTGAAGAGGTTCTCCATGACCGCTATGTAAATACAGGACAATTCAGTTTGCCCCTGAGTCCTATTAGTAATTTCTGAAATGAGACGCATATCGTAGTCTGGCGGAGCGAACGCTGTGAGTAAATGTCTTTTAAGTTCCGACCAACTACCAACCGACGCTTTTATACCACGGTACCACAACAAAGCACCATCAGAAAACAAGTCCAGAGATGATTTATGTAACGAAGTTTCGCTTATACCCCTAGCTTCGCAAAGTTCCTCGAGACGCTCTATGAAAGCTTTCACGCAACCGGTACCATTAAATTTACAGTCGAGAGATCTGACTGTTGCATCCTTCTTACTATAATATACGACTTCAGGAGTAGGTTTAACTTCAAGGGCGTTCGGTGTCTCTGGTGCCGATGTAAACGACGCATGAAAACTCGCGTTAATATTATCAACTTTTGACAAATAACCGTTAAGCTCTTTGTCAATAGTCTGATATACGGAATCAAGTTCAAGAGGGGGAGTTACCCTGCCCAAGCGATGAAAAAGGTGGGAACTTAAAGCCTTTATACGGTTAAATTTTTTAAAATTTGAAGGATCTTTTCCTATTATTTCGGCGATCTCTGCCAATTTGGCTTTAATAATTTGTAATTCTACTTTAGGATCCCGAGTAGTCTCTACGATATCGTCTGAGCAAACTAGTTTACTAAGTTCCCTAATCTGAACTCGTAATCCCTCTACCGTTGTCGCCGGTGCTGCGTCTCGAATCTCCACCTCATACGTAAGCTCGTCTTTACGAAGCAAATTAAACGAAATTGGGCGTTCCATTTTGGATTTTTAAAAAAAGCTACTAAAATATAAGCTGGCTTCCTCAATAGGCAGTCTCAACCTAAGTATACAGTTACAATCCACAGAAAATAG
Source organism: Scoparia ambigualis (assembly GCA_963921215.1). Lineage (NCBI taxonomy): Eukaryota > Metazoa > Arthropoda > Insecta > Lepidoptera > Crambidae > Scoparia > Scoparia ambigualis. Next base: position 20,271,254 of record OY992522.1, on the reverse strand, counting down.
TAGTAAACCACCACAAACACAGTATTATAATAATAATACTATAAACACCTGCATTAAAAAAAACACTTATTTTCAAATAAAAATTGTGTCAACTATAACCTATTGTGTCATAAAATAATATTCTAGTTCAGCTGAGTACAATAATTAAATAATTAACACTTGTATACATATAAAAAAGTGTTAAGAACGTTAAAAAAAATGCACTATTAATACAATATTTTAAAATAATAACGAATAAAAATTCGTTATTAAAATAAAATGGGAGGAATCCGTGCCAATGCACGCGTGACGGTTTTTCTTTAAAGTAATAATCCCCACGGTTCTAGAACGCTATCGGTATTCTGGCTTTTTAGTTACAGCATAAGACATAACCACTATCCCTAACCAAAACACACGTTGAGTGCGCCACTGTTAAATTTGAGATTTTGTCCCTTTTGGGGAAAAGGAAGAAAATCCCAAATGCAAGCTTCAGTGGGTTGTTATCAAATAAAACCATAAAATGTTCAACAGCTAGGCAGTATATTGTAAAAGAACACACACAAATATTTTGTCCAACAACAATAAAATAAAATTATAAATTTTATTTCATTCTTATTATTTAAAAGAGGGGGGTTAGTCACAATTTTGTCTTATATTATGTTAGGTACAAATCATCTACGTTACACCTTTTAATTTATTTAGCCGAAAATAACAAAAAAAACTATCAGTTGAAATTGACCCTAGGGTCAATCTCAAATGAAAGTTCGACAAACTTTCTATTAATTTTGCCAACTATAATTTACTGTTTAAAGTAATCTAAACCTTATTCCAAAGCTATATCACCCCCTAAAACACACTAAAATCCTAAGAGTCAAAAGTGACCAAGCGGGTCGGTGATAATTTTAATTTAAAATAAATTTTATAATACTGTTCCTACTACTGCCTAACCAGCCAGCTAATATCTCAGTCGTACGAGCTATAGTCGTGGGTGGGGGTCGGGATAAAGCCAATACCGTTCGGAGTATGAAGTTGAAATTAAAATTAAATTACTCCGTCTATAAAAATATTAAATTAAATGTTTTAAACCGTTTAACCGTATCAAAACTCTCACACGTTTAAAGCCGATACTCTAGAGAGCCGTGGGGTTATACCGATATAAAATTAATAATTATGGACGCCAGGATCGTATAGTCGATCCGAATCTGGAGACGATGTCACCATACAACTTCACCCAAGTCGAACTCGCAGATCCTCAAATGTTTCACAACTTCACCAACGCTTGGTGTAGTTGGATATAAAAGAAAATACTTGGTTAAGGTTTCGAAACCCTAATGTAAAAATATGTTCCTGAATAAAGAACGATTAAACCCAGAGTAGGGGTACAAAAACCGTCAACGCCTGTGCGGCGACAGCTCGCTGGCAGCAGGTGGCCGCTGGTGCCCCGAAGAGGCAGGTCTCGCGTCCAGGCTTTAGGGCCCAGCTCTAAATCCTGGCGGCGAGACGGGCCTCTCGAAGCATGCGTTGGGATATCCTATATTTACGCGTGGCTGCCAGCGGCGTCACGACCGGTTGGTTGTGGCACGGATTCCTGAGTGCATTGATCTCAACTCATCGCACCACGTCACGCCAGAGATTGAAATCGTTTCGGCGTCGCAACTCGGCAGCTTTCCTTTCGCCGGAAACACTTATAAATCGAAGGCCAGCTTATGATTTCTACTCCCATTGTCGGGTAATTCATAAGAAATTGTTCTTTTAGAATTTTCCTTCAAACTAACAAAACGTTAAATATGACGTCTGTCACAACTCGCCCTCTCTAACAGAATTTGCCAACAATAACAACACAAGACCTAAAAAAAAATTAACGTTTAGCAATGTGAAATGCGTTTTTCTTTAATTTAAAATTATTTTTAGTGATATTTAACTCACTAATTACCCTGTCTTAATATTAAGGAGTATTAGTTCCTCTCTGGTAACCCCTACGGGCAGAGACAATATCCATATAAAAAAATATTACTCCCGTTCGAATGTTCTAGATAAAAGTCCTTATAGAAAAAAATAGTTCTATTTCCGGATTTGCTTGAATTAAATTTAATTACTTAAAGTAATTATTATACATATTAATTTATTATGTAATTTATTATTAGAACTGTTTCGACTATTTTTTAAAATTGAATCTTTTATGTGAAATTAAAAGCTGACAGCTACTTCGCCCCGCTACCGCTAGGCGTCGCTACGGTGGCTGTCATTTTGTCTATGGTGTTATGTCTAATACAAAACGTAAACAAAGAAACTTTTCCTCAAATCTAACGCAAAGTCTTGCTAAAACTGATTTAGCAATATGTTTTAATTGAAAATGCAAGAAAAGTGTGTCTTGTAATGTGTCAGCCAAGGCTCCATGTCTTTAATGTGAAGTTAAATGGATTTAATTCAAACAAGCTACACGGACTAATGTTTTTGGACATTTGATCATTCTAAAGCAATGATTTCAGGTAAGTACTATTCAACCATTGCGAACTTCTTTTGTAGATTAGTAAAGGCAGACAGGGCCCTGAATTTACAACGTAACAACATGGTGCCTGGTATGACATGGTACCTGCCTGAAAGGGAACACACTTCATTAATTGCTTCATTTATAGTCATAAATACTACCACCCCCTCTCTTCCCTATGGTACACATACATCAAACGGCATAGATCGGAGACGGGCTCACCACTTGTCACGCTGAGACATGTGCAGTCGCTATTTGGTGAAAAGTGGATTATGGTAGAGGACTGCTTTTGCTGTCCTCATTGCCTAGTCTCTGACTAACCCTTCGGTGATAATAGTCGTGTTTATATGTATGTATGTATGTATGTACATTCTTTACACATGCCATCATACTATCATGGGTTGGTACTCTTTTTATAGAAACTCTTTTCACGGAATATCTCTTTTCTGGTTGGAGACTTACGCCGAGGTCTGCCCCTTTCAACTGTCCCATTGACTCTCGCCTCAAACACTTAAGGCCTATTACGTTAAATATGCAAGCTAAAACTGGAGCTATTGTCATAATTACTGATTTAGCGACATCCACGGAATTACCCCACAGATCAGCAGTTTTCTTTTTATTGAGAGTGTTAAATGTTTTTAATATATCTATAACACAAATTTTTTGAAAACTGAAATTACTTTCACAATCTTTAACATTCTCCTTCAAAACAGATTCAGCTACAGTGGGGGATGAAATCAATACTTTTGTAGTTGAAACTGGAATGTCAGTAAAAACCTGAGTGGTATTCGCTGCCGCTGTGGGTAGAGCGACAGCGAAACGAAAAACCAGCGGAAGCGGAAGCAGCGAATACCGCTCAGGTTTGAATAGGCCTTTATTTTGGTTAGTCTTTCATCCTTCCTCTAAATAAAAAAAAAATAAAAAAAAACATCTAAGGACATACATGATTCACGAGTATTATCTCATTTAGTGGAGCAATTAGGACCGCAGAAGCAGTCCACTGCCATACTTTTCACCGAATTACAACATGTGCTCAGCATTACAACTGCACATGTGCTCAGCGGGATAGATTTTGACAGATATACATATATAGATACTGACTCCAGATAGGAAACTTTTTGAATTTGGTCTAGTTGGTGGTAAGGCTGTCCTTATTGGCTATAAAGTACCTACTGGCAACGAAATTCCTATGGTCCCATTGTAAAATTTTTTATTATTCATTAAAAAGAGAGTACACTTTAAAGTACACGTCATAATATTTAAATAGGTAAGCTTATGTATTTAAATATTATGATGTCTACTTTAAATTATTCTACCTGTTAAGATAAAAGCGGCCGCACGGCATGTTTTTTATGCGATACTAATTATTTAAAAGGTAACCGGCTTTTAAGGTAGGAATCCAATTAGGGAAAGGAAAAAGCGTTCCGCTCCGTGACATGTCTATTAATAAGGCACGTTACACAGACAACGGACGGAATTATGATAATGCAGCATGTAACGGAGACAATCCTTGTCTCAATTAGCGCGGTGTAATTGTAAAAAGAGCAGAGGCTAGCCACAATTACGATACCACGCTTTTTTTGTAGGTGAAATTAAATTTTAGCATACTTATTAGAGATTGCGCTGGTGAAATAGCTGAGCCAAGGGACATTTTCACGATTTGTGTTTCGGAGCGAAGTACGATTTTAAAGGTCGTATAGGAGAAAATTTCAACATTGAATTTGGTAAATGTAAAATCAAAAATTTGAAATGATAAAATTTCGTAAACATGTTTTAAGCGCTTTAAGTAATTGTGTCAGAATTGTAGCAAATTTTGCTTTTAATGTAATCTCCGCCTTTTTATACTTACGAAAACGGGCGTGATGTAGGTAAGTTTGTAGATATGTATCTACATCATGATCTACCCATTTCATTTGACATGTGGGATGACCTCAGTGATAAACTAGTTAAACCATCAATTTAAAGTCCTGGGTTCGATTTATCAGCAGAATATAATAATAATTATTTTACTAACTTTTACTTGACCGTGTTGCGTAGCAGTGAAAGACCACCCCCTCTCTTCCCTTGGGTTGTCGTAAAAGGCGACTAACGGACTATAAGTACTGCACATACCTACATGGTCTCCAAAGTGCATGATATGGTTTTGGAAGATGGACGGTTGAAGCTATCCGAGATAGCTGATAATACAGGTATTCCAAAAGAACGGGTACATCATATACTTAAGAATTGAATATGAAAAAGCTGTTCGCCCGTTGGGTTGGTTGGGCGTTGGAGTTCGAATGCAAAACTCTCAACACTGTTTGGACCGTTTTCAAAGAAATAAATCAGATTTTTTACGACGATTTGTAACAACGGGTGAAACTTGGGTTCATCACTATACACCAGAATCCAAATTTCAATCGAAACAGTGGACAGAATCCGCGTGCTCGGCTCCAAAGAAAGCTAAAGCCGTGAAATAGGCTGGCATCGGTCTTTTGGGATTCGAACGGAATTTTGATGATATGCTACCTCTAATAAAGGTCAAACTATAAACGGGGAATACTACGCTAATCTATTAGATAAGCTGCAGGAATGCTTTGATCAAAAAAGACCAAGTTTGGCTCGAAAAATTATTTTCATCAAGACAATACAAGAGTTCACACGTGCCTTAAGGCCATGGCCAAAATTAACGAATTGCATTATGGTTTGTTGCCCCACCCACCTTATTCGCCTGATCTTGCACCGTCGGACTTCCATCTGTTAGCCAAACTCAAAACTTTTTTGGGGGGACAGAAATTTAAAGCAAATGAAGAGATCATAGAGCTGCTGTAGAGGAGTATTTTACAGGCCTTGAGAAAAGCCCTTTTATGGAGTATCAGCGTTGGAGCGAAGGTGGACTAAGTGCGTAGAGCTTATTGGTGATTATGTTGAAAAATAAAAACATTTTTTTTACGCTAACTGCAGTATTTCATTTTTAGGCTCGTTACATAACATCCCGCCCGTCGCGCGATTCAACATTTGCCTTAGTGCATATTTGCCCACCACGTGACATTTAGATGAACGACTACAGACAGAAGAGTTTAGATTATATTAGAACAATGAATACATGATTTAATAGAGGCACTCTTTTCGTATTCAACAAAGTATTAATTAACACAGTCTTATAAATGTAAAAATATAAAACACAATAACACACCGAGCGCCGCGCGTGTAACATGTAAAAAGCTTGTCAAATTACCCCATTTTTTAGTTTCAAATGAATGTTTATGCAATTCATTCTGTAAAATATTGATTTAAATTATATTGATATGCCTTTATTTTTATATTATAATTATACTTCATAAGTTAAGTAAACTTATAAGTGCTCATTTAATTTAGTGTGTTGCATAATATAATTTTCAACACACTTGTACGTAAAGTGAGACTTAGTACATCGTTCTTAGGGTTATAAACCGAACGTGCATAATAATATTACACACTGGTGCATAATATAATAATCTCTACAAAGTTAAGTTAGTACTTATCTGCAAATTCTAAGCGAGTAAACAGAGCGTTATTTAACGTTTTTTTTTGTAACAACGAAGAGGTTTTATGCCGCTGAAAATCCATTTACATTTTTGGAATAAATAAATGTGGCCCCAATTAAGACGAAAAAACATGTATTATTAAGTATAAAATTATTTATAATTCACAACAATTTGTTATAATTCATAATAATTTGTTATTTTAATTTTATCACTAAAATTGTAATTTTGAAGAAGGCTGTACAGCTGTAATTAATCAACATAAATTTGGCGCGTGCAAAAAAAATAGAATCTCAATATAAAGTTTTTTTATCTAGATTTTTTTTAAAGAAACATTTTTGTGAATAATTTAACTATTTTGATTAAAATATGAATAAATAAACCTGTTTTGGATAAATAAACACGGTGTAATTTCACCAAATTATTTATTTTGTCAATAAATTAACCTTAATTCGTAACATTATCGTTTAGTTTAATATTTTTAATATCTAGGTATAGGCTCTTTGGCTGTTGTCCTTCGCCTTATTATTATCATTGTTTTAATAATAAAAAAATTGATTAACAAAATAAAAACATAATTTTATTTATTTTTCCTCACAAGTGTGTTGAAAAACGTCGTATGAAACGCGTGTGCATTGGTAATTACAATCCTCGGATCCATTACCCCTTGAGGATCGTAAAACCAGACACAATAAAAAATCAATTATTTCGCGACCGCCGGCGGTCCTTATGATCCTTGACCTATTACGCCCTCACCTACATTGTACACTTGTATCTTAATGTACTATTATATCATGCTGTGACCCTCAAAATGAAATGTCCCAGAATTGACCCTAAAAAACAAATTTTGCCAACGTTAGTACTTGTAACTATCGTGAGTACCAAGCGAATCGCGTAACTACTGAGAGCCAAACAATAATCGAATAGGAAAAGAGGTCGATTACGTCAGATCATTGTGAAAAGGTCCTAATGCGAATCCGACTGAAATGCTGGAGCGCAGAAATTCCTCCCTATCAGCTTTTGGTTTCGCAATTACCATCGAGGCTGTGCTACTATTGTTAGCCGACTTCTAGCTTTTATTATGAGCAGCTTTTGTAATATTCTCTAGTAATATAACCCTTATTAATCATCAACGTTACTTTTTTAAGTAATGTTTATTAGTAATTTAGGAAGTGTTTTGACAAGTATAGGCTGACGACGATGAAGTATTTGTATAGATGTCAAAGCTTCAGACTTTAAGCGCCATGGTAGTCACCAGTGACCGACTCAATTGTGTCTGGTTTTGTGTCAGTCAACGTGTTAACGTTTATAATTTTAGTAGCGATTTTAGGTAAGGCTGTTAATGTTTAATCTTAATAAGCTAAAGCGTATTGCGGGTTGCTACTAACATCTAGTGTTGCAAACGTTCATGTGTTACGATAGTAAATAGTAGTTAGTAACCGTGTAGCGTAGCGGTGAAAGAATACTAGCACCCCCTTTCTTCTCTTGGGTGTCGTAAAAGGCGACTAACGGACTAAAGACGATGGGCTCATCACATGTCACGCAGAGCACTTAGGAGGTTGTTATTTGTTAAAAAGTTGACTATGGTAGAGGACTGCTTTTGCTGTCCTCATTGCCTAGTCTCTGACTAACCCTTCTTGGATAAGTCATCATGGTGTGTATGTTATGTATTTATGTATGTAAGTAAAGCAAAGTCTTCCTCTTAACTCGTAATCCCTACGCGCGCGCGTAAACCCTGCGCTCCTGACGGACGTCAAATCGATATCGAGTCGGCTGTGCTTATCGGAATATGAACGCTCGGGTCACGAGATAGGTTTCAGTTTCGCGTGGGGGTCGTTGGAGGGTAAACCTTCTGTACGGTAGTAGTATTAGTTATTCTGTGCTTGTACCAAGACGAAAAACGAAACAATTTTAAAACACACAAGTTTATGCTTATTAATTGTTGACGTTTTTTTATGCTTAAGTTTTTATAAAAATTTTGTAAATATTTGAATGATTAAAAATGTCAACCTTATTGGTTAGGTACTAATGTTTTCCAAAACTCATTTCAGCCGCTACTTTATTTTACTTCAAAAACTCTCCAATTTATATTACTTACCACAGTATCAATACGATAATTGGAAATCATATTACACAATTCTATGACCACGGCTTATATTTCGGTTCGACGCGATTCTGTTTCGGCGTGCGGTGGTACTGGGGTAGCAATGCGCATTTGTCTGGCACAGACTATAATAGCTCGTTAGATTAGTTATTAAGTCTTAACTATAAGTTAGTTAACTGTTTTTTTATTATTATTAGTATTGACGTCAATAAGTGCCTGTAAAGGTTTACATTGAATAAATAATTTGACTTTGACTTTGAAAGGAAATGAGGATCGTAGTGATAGGAAAGTTGTGTATTCGTGCATCATCGAGACCGCTCGGGTGCCGCCGCCAACACCCGTAGGTGTTCCCGTGCGGTCTCGATGATGCACGTACACTGTGGCGTCTGCCCACATCTCATATTTATGGGGAGTGTTCGCTTGATCCCTGCCGCTGATTTATTTCACCGCACTACACGCAATCGACTGTCATTCCATCCACATCGCCTTGATGGATGGCGGTCTACTACTGTGCGTTTTCACGATTTTTTTTGCCTCGAACTATAGTGTTGTGGAACCAGCTCTTGGCAGCGGTATTTTCAAACCGTTACGACTTAGGGATCTTCAAGAAACGAGCCTATTCCTTCCTTAAAGGCCGGCGACGCGTCTGCGATTCCTCTGATTTTGCGGGTGTCCATGGGCGGCGGTGATTACTTTCCATCAGGTGACCCGCCTAAACGTTTGCCTCCATCTTTTATATAAAAAAAGAAATACATAACAAAACATCATCCACTCAAATTCAATTCAATCCATAATGAATACCAACTAAACGCATTAACTCTGTATAATTGGACCCTTGCAACCTTGCAAGGCATCCATTTACAGTCTATGTAATATAATTAATAGATTTGATGATCAAGGAAATGGAAGAGCCTTCCTTTATTGGATTAAATATGGCAAAAGGCATAAAGTCCTTCTACATCTTAAGAGGTTTCAATGGTATTTACCATTAACTCTTCGATCAAATAAAAAGTAGACACAATCCTATTATAAAATCAATCGTAACGAAATATTTTTTTTTGTTGATACAGTTCGCTCACTATTATGCGAAATGAGTACCTAAACATCTCGCTAGGTACTCTTTTAGTGACGTTTTGAGAGCGTAGATGGTTGTTCGGCCTGGTCCCAGTCCGGTTTGCCCCCGGTCGGTATGCACCCACATTCAAAACGTTGTTACTGCGGTTTGCACCCGGCCGCGTTGCCCCGTAGTTTCTGTTGTGTCTTTTATAATATGTGATCTAAGCATTATGTATAATCTTTCTGATACATACATAAATACATCGCTGAGGCAGCTACCCGTTGGCCTTGCACAGCCGATTTACTTATAATTTTTGATATTTGTTTGTTTTGTTTAATTGTTTGTAATTTGAGTTATCTATTTTACGTAAGTACCGACTTGTCTAAGTTACGTCCACGTGTCATTTTTTTTTTAAATTTTTGGTATGTATCAATGTAAGTGTTGTGCAAGTCAATAAATGTTTCTTATCTTATCTTATCTTATACTTATGCTTGAAGCTATTGAACAATGGTTAAATAAAAATTGTTTGGTTTTAAACCCACTCAAATCTAAATTTTTTGTACTCGGCTCAGACTCTCAAATTAACTCATTAGATAATCTGAATCCTACAATTAGAATTGGTAACTCAGTTAACTAGCAAGTGGCTGAATCGCTGAACTTAGGGGTTCTTATGGATAACTGTTTACGGTTTCATAACCACGTTTTGGAAGTAGCAAGAAATTGTTTCTACAGGCTTAAGGTACTATATCAGGTGAGAAATTTACTGGACATTGACTTAAGAACAAAACTCTGTGAAACTCTTATTCTATCAAAACTCAATTATGCTGATACAGTTATAGGCGAGTGCATGTTTGGTTATACAAGAAAATAATTCAACGTGTTCAGACTTCATGTGCACGTTATTGTTTTGATATTCCTCGTAGAGCCCATATTACCCCGTTTCTTAATAAAAGTAACCTCATCAATATGCAGTCAATGCGTACACTCCATTATGCTTGTCTTCTGTTTGGTATTATTCAAACTAAAACTCCTCCATATTTATTGGACAAATTGCTATTCTCTAGTCGTGCTAGAACTCCTTCGCTTTGTGCTTCTCTTCATTGTTGCCCGAGCCACAACACAGCTGCATTTCGGAAGGTTTTCGTTACTCCTCTACGAAATGCTGGAACAATATCCCACCTCCCTTTAAAAAGTGTCTCACTTTGCGTTCTTCTAAAAGCAAATATAAGGAATATCTTCTTTATTTACAAAAAGATACTCACTAAATTAATAGCTCATGTAGGAATCCTACACTATTAACTGGCAATACAGCCATTTCATTTGTACTAAATTTATTCTTTTGTTGTTGATTGTCTTCTTGACGTTTACGATTTATGTGTGCAAGCATTGTATTCCGTGCAAAAATAGAAAATAAATAGCTATTGTGGTTTAAACTTACAGTGTTTAACTATAAAGCAACAAATAACCCTTAAAGATACAGTCCACGCTAAAACAGCTGTGTTACATATTTTAAACCAAATTCTTAAAATTTGTATAAAATATCTACGTTAATTATAATACTCATTTTTAGTTTAAAATGATGTGTTAATGAAGATCACGGTTCATTTTGTGATAAGTAGGTACCTACCTTTATTTACAATTTTTTTTTCATTGTTTATGATGTGCGTGCGCTGCAGTGCGTGTTTTGTAATTTTATGTTATGAAAAGGTTTCTTCTGAAAATCAGCGTCAGAGCCTTGGCTGTGGCTTTATGCTGAAAAGAATCGAGGAGTTATTTACAAAAACAACCAATGTAATGATTAATGTGTAATTTTATGGGTACTAACAGTATTAACATAGTATAAGTAAAATTGTTACTAACTACTCTACTAACAAAATATTATGGATTAATTTTATGGATCAATGTTTATTTAATTGCAATTAATTATTTATTTTTTAAAGTGTATTATTATGTTACTTATATGGATTTTCTATCTGAAATAAATGATTATTATTATAATGTCATGGATGCAAATTTTACAGGAGAGATAAAAATCTTTATTACTTTTTCAAGTATACAATTTAATAAAATTGTATCACATATTACACTAGACTATGGATTCTACCATTATCACTGCAAATGTGATATGACATCTATTGTTTTAATAACTAAAAATCCATTCAAATCAGGACATTTGTGGACATTTGTTGTTTTTGTCAAGTTTTTGTACAATATTCCAGCAAACATAATACTAAAATGATTATTTTTTATATGATAAGGAATATTGCAAACAAAAAGTTATAAATGTTTTAGAAAATGATGTTTTATTAAATAAAATAGGTAGAAACAAAATTTTAATCTTCTCCGCTACTATTTTCTCCGCTTACTTTTCCCCTTCTACTTTTTGTTTTGACGTGACAACGTCTTATAAATTGGTTTGCCGGGTGACACTTCAAGAAACTGCGTTACGCTCCGCTCACGTTATGCGCTCACAATGAGAGCGAGTGAGAGGCACGCGTCCCTTCCACTCGGGCATGGTTAGCCCGCCTAAGAGCGAGAGAGACAGACATAAAAAGTGAAAGGCACGCGTCCCTTTCCTATTTCATCCTTCTTCCTACTATACGAATGAATATTCACATTAAAATTATTTTACCACTCAAAGTCGTTGTCACGTAAAACTTTCGCCCGTATACCGACTTTACAGGCAACCAATTTTTTTTACAATGTTCTCCTACTTCTCCTTCTTTTTACGCTTTAAATTTCACCCATTACCAACATCCACATCCGTAGAAACTGAATTAGGTACCTATTAATTTTTTACACAAAAACAGGCGCCTAAACTAAAGAGAGAAACCTAAACTCTTTGCTTGACGGATGACAGTCCGTCGTCCTACTTTTTTACAAAAACAACCATTGTCCTGGACAGTGGCTGTTTTTACCAAAACTGTATGTTAGGTTCGGAAACCTTGGTTGTTTTTGTAAAAGGGCTATATTTTTAACCTTATATTATCTTATCTTATCTTATTGGGGCCTGCAGAGGTCTCCCCCTTGCAGCCTTATATTACTCGGGACACAGGCTGTTTTTGTAAAAACGAATATTACCCGCCGAATACGGTTTACTAACAGTGTTGCTGCAGCTTAAAAACGAAAAAAAAACAAAAAAATGGACTATGGTCGTTTTTGTAAATAACGCCTCCTTTTTGGCATTTCAAAATATGTCGACGGTTTGCGCTGTGTAATGTTTTACAATATTGTAACTGGATGTCAAGTGTTATTTCTTACATACATCACGCCCGTTTCCCGGAGGGGTAGGCAGAGACCACAGCTTTCCATTTGCTACGATCCTGACACACATTACTAAGGCGCCAAGGACCCATTAATCGGGTTTACAGGTTAACCGGTTATAGCATTAACCTATTGTTTCGATAAATCCATAAATAAGATTAACCTGCCTGTATACATATCGGCTTAAATTTAGAATATTGCTGATTAATCCGAATGAACGAGACAGAAAATTTAGAAGTAGTTGCGCGTGGTTGCGCTTCTGACGTTATGCTTTTATACGGTAGATATGCTTGGGGCGGCCGAACAGCAGTAGCCGGTGTTCTCTTTTAAACGAAAACTAACACAAGATTCACAAGTCGTGCGTCGGTCGCATTGCGTGACACATTGTTTGCGATAAACGGTTATTTAGAATTTTAATAAACGGTTATTTAGAATTTTAATAAACGGTTATTTAGAATTTTAATTAATGAAATGACAAGAGTAAGACGTGTCGCGTGGCGCCTCATTAAAAAAGTACAACCATCCCCTCTCTTCCCTTGTGTGTCGTAAAAGGCGACTAACGAACTAAATTCTGCACATACATCCAACAGCATAGAGCGGCGATGGGCTCATCAAAATAATACCACCAACCCCTTTCTTCCCTTTAGTGTCGTAAAAGGCGACTAACGGACTAAAGTCTGCACATACATTCAACAGCATGGAGCGGCGACGGGCTCTTCAAAATAATACTAACAACCCCTTTCTTTAGTTGGGTGTCGTATAAGGTGACTAACGGACTAAATAAGCAAATATTTATATCCAACAGCATAGAGCGGCGATGGGCTCATCAAAATAAAACTACCAACCCCATTTTTCCCTTGGGTGTCGTAAAAGGCGACTAACGGACTAAGGACTGCACATACATCCAACTGCATAGAGCGGCGATAGTTTTATCAAAATACAACTACCAACCCCTTTCTTCACTTGGGTGTCGTAAAAGGCAACTAACCGACTAAAGACTGCACATACATCCAACATCCAGCATAGAGCGGCGACGGGCTCATCAATAAAATACTACAAACCCCTTTCTTCTCTTGGGTGTCGTAAAAGGCGACTAACGACTAAAGACTGCACATATACCCAACAACATAGAGCGGCGATGATCTCATCGAAATAAAACTACCAACCCCTTTCTTCCCTTGGGTGTCGTAAAAGGCGACTAACGGACTAAAGACTGCACATACATCCAACAGCATAGAGCGGCGATGGGCTCATCACATGTCACGCAGAGCACTTAGGAGGTTGTTATTTGTTAAAAAGTTGACTATGGTAGAGGACTGCTTTTGCTGTCCTCATTGCCTAGTCTCTGACTTACCTACCCATCGGGGATAACAGTCGTGATTATAATGTAATTGTTTTTGCATGTAAATAAAAGCTTATTTTCTAATTATAATAAAAATTCAATACTTTTTTTAGTACTACCTAGGTACCTAACTATTTATAATTTTATTCTTCATTTTAGTTACATTTTTTTTTCAATTTATTCATTTCAAGGTGACTTGATATTTGATTACATTCAGTCACAGACCACTTATCTGTGCATTCAGTCAACACCAATCAAATGAGCCCAAACACGACGGGCTTATCATACCTATGTAGTTCGGGAGTTCCTATTATCACCTGCTAAAGGCTCATCATAAGACCGTGGGCACCACTCAATGACTCTACATGGGTTATAGTTTTTGTCAAGACAAATCAAACAAGCCCAAACACCGCGGGGTTATCTTGTTTCTTTCCGTAATTCCTATGACCGCCTTCCGACTCCATCATCAGACCAGCTCCATGGTGCTATTCCACGCGCGGGCTGTCGCGTCTCAATGAACATTATTGAAATGAAAGGCTTTAAGAACTACGTAGGTTTATTTTAGTTATGATAGTCATTTATATAATTTATCGGAAGTTCATTACAAAATAATCCATAATATCCTATTGGCCACAGACTTTGAAAAGGATTAATACTAGGGTTAATACGTCAAAATATTAAATAAACATTATTTTTACCTATACCTACGTAAATAGATATTATGTAAATTGATGAATAGTGATTCATATAACTTTTGTAATCACAAAACAATGTGTAAAATGCTCTTTGCCCTATGACAGCAAGAGGCGTTAAAAATATATGCTATGGCTTCGTTTGGATAAATTTATGAAAGGGTCCCTCAAAGTCACATCAGCTATTTCTTTAATTAGGAGGAAATAAAACCCTTGTTGTTGTCGTTATTATTTCATGTTAATTAAAACTTTTGGAGAAGTGGCGCGCCAGTAGTTTTTCAAACTTATTTAGCTTGTTATGACTTTGTGAAGTGGAACATTTAACCGTATAGTGACTTTTCATTCTTTTTTTTCTGGTTAGGTACTATTTTGTAGGCACCTTCATTTACTGTTCCTTAAACTTACAAAATTATGATCAAATTATTATGCTTTTGTAAATGTTTATTAAAAGGACCATGGGAAATTCTGTCCCCACCATCCAACAGATTTTAAATTAGTGTCATTTGAAGGGTCTATTAGGACAATGATATTATGTTAAAAAGAGGTAGATAGGTTATGTCAGTACTAATATGATTTCAATAATGGACCGAAACGTCGTACGTACGAAAACCTGAGCATGCGCTATACTCACTAAATATTACGATGTTATACGGCCGAGGTAACTTGTCACTTCTAGTCGATGATCTCATATGGCCGCATCTGCCGAGTTAACTTGACCGTATTCTAAAGTGTGAGCAAGATAGCATGACAACTAGTAAGAGCGTAAACAAGACAGATACATGTAGCGCTGTGTCATTTCGAATTACATGTCAATTTGCTGTCGCACTCTATATTTTTATGACACAATTTATTCTGACATTTTGTAGTTGATAAATAATAAGAACTTAAATCAATTAAAATTTAAACTCACGCATGCCACTCATGATATATAATTTCATGAGCTTTTATGTAGTTCGCATGACACAGGACAGCATATTTTTAATTAATTTTCGGAAACAAATACATGCAAACTGACACTGTCAAAGTGTCAACACTGCTAACGCTTTTGTGAGACTACGCTTAAGGTAAGCCAATTAGCATAGTTTTCTGTTGCCACTTTTTGGCACATGTAACACATCTACCTCTTTTTATTGTAACATCATTGTATTAGGATAGATATTTTTTACTATGGCGACGTTCTTCAAATACGCGAGATGTAAGTTATAAAAAATATATTGTTATTGAATATTTTATTTAATTTTTCAACAAAATAAGATTGCAAGAGCAGACCAGACTCCACAGGCGGCACCCGTTCACGAGTATGACATGTGAATCAGCCATCGCTGCGCTCAACCATGTTTTAGGAAACGTAACGACCCGACGCACATGCCACCACCGCAGAGACACTTTGAGAGAGCATGACACACTCGAGCAACTCCAACTAAAGCAAGAAAACAATAAAAGTTTTTTTTAATTATAAATAAACCCAATAATTTCTGCAACTAACGCAGTAGGTACTTTAGGCTTCTTTGGGTTCCAATGAACAAATTGACACGTATCCTATGACTGTTGTAGGGTGGGGACGGGGTTCATACAAAATCCCCATCGTCCTTTAAGGAGTATTTAATCAGCAATAACAGAAATCGTTTGTTAAAAATTATAGTAAAATGTTTGTTGAAGGAGCCCTCCAAAAGTAATCGATGTTTGAAACCGATACTGGGTAATTACACCGACTACACTGGGTACCTACCACTGCCACGTGCTGGTTCCTACGTGTAACTTGGCTGTCCCTTACTCTACTCAGTGCCTGCTACGTGTATCCCATCGAACTCATGGTAGTTAGGTAGGGAGTTGCCCCCAGTTGCTTAGCTGCTGCTGCTATTAAATCCGCATTTTCTTAATTTGACTTTACACTAACGTCACAAAGGCCACTATTGATCAGAACGTGTGGGCCGAAGTGAAAGCGAGCTTATGTTCAAGTTTTAGAGAATTGAAATGCAGGTTTGGGTCAGCGCGGTCTGCGTGTTTTTGCATCGGCGGCTTTTGTTTCTGCGTTGTTTATTGACAGTTTGAGCTACCCTATTACTTATTTCATACATACCTACATAAGTACATACATTATATTAACGACTAATTATCCCTGAAGGGTTAGCTAGAGACCAGCCGGCTTAGCATGCGCAACACTAGAACTCTTCTCGACCCGTTTTCTCGTGTTTTATTCATTTATCTCTAATGTCTATCGACACTAAAGACACTTGGATGCACTTAGAACTCTATATAATATGTCAAAAATAGACTTAATAGTAGTTTTTGCATAAACTATGGTACTTTTGTCTACAAACCTTTACATGACAACTTAAAATGATTTGTCGTCTCTCGTCCGCGACATATCTCGTCTTGCGTATGCTAGGCCTGCAGGCAATGAGGACCGCAAAAGCACATTGCACGTTTCGCCAAATGATAACTGCACATGTGCTCAGGATGACAGGTGGTGAGACCATCGCCGCTCTATGCTGTTGTATTTATGTGCAGCTTTAGTCTGTTAGTCGCCTTGGGGCTGTAGTATTCTATTAATGAGCTGCTACCAGCACAACGCATAATACCTACCTATTTCGCCGCCGATAATCATCAAACCATCGGGTAGATAGCAGAAAACTCTTGAAAAATAAGCTATTTTTATAAGGAATAAGCTAATTTATAATATAGTGACAGGCTTTCACAAAAGAAACGAATCTTTAAAGTTTTAGATTCGTAACGGTGCCTTTGTTTCCTTTCGCTAGTTTAACCTTTTTGTTCGAAAAGGGTTCTTACAAAATCGTCGCATTCAAAAGCTTTCACGCTTTAATAATTGACGAGGGTAAGACACAAAGTTGCTTAATTAACTGCCGTTTAATTAGATGTTGATTAATACGGCTTACGTTCACACGTTAAAATAATTAGGCGGTGACGAGAAAAACAGTTGGTAATTAACTTAATTAATATAAAGAGATGATTTATTTTCCAAACTCCCTTTTAGGCTAATGGCTCTTTAAACATCATAATTTTTACAAATATTTTAATAAATCTTAATATTTGTAGTACTTATCTTTCTCGATTTTCCGATGATCCGGTAGTTACCTTCGATATGTGCATGCTCGTAACTACTAAAAAGTTACTGGACACGTATGATTTAAATTGACTATTTTCTATTTTATTCAGAATACCAAGCACTTTCTCCCTCTCCTCACTTCCATTTGTAAGGAGAGCTGTAAACACACTAGAACAGACATTAATGAGAATGGAATAAAGAGGCGAATTTGTCAACATTACTCATGATAATGCTTGCTTTATATATTTGGGGGAGGAAATCATACATATTCATCATAGTATCATAAGACATTTTTACACAGATCGTCGAGCGGGATGGCGTCTTCATGGAAGCCATTAGCGAACGAACGTGGCGTTTGGTCATTTATCGTGCAGCAATATAGCTTAGGAGATGGCGATAAACATCTTGACATGGTATAAGTACATACATACATATAACCCTCGTTACTATTCATCTCTAAAGGTTTAGTCAGAAACTAGGCGATGAGGACCGTAAAGCAGTCCACTACCACTGTCCACGTTTCATTCATAATTATGCATTTAGTCATATGTATGACGGTGACAACCTCGAGAAGCTCATCGTGACCGGCAAAGTAGACGGGAAACGGCATCGAGGACGTATCCCAATACGTTGGTCTGACCAGATCCGCACCACTCTTCAGTTCACAACGCCCCTTCACACTGCCAGAGACAGAGACAGATGGAGAAAAATCATAAGAGATAAAGTGATGCAGAAGGGAGGTCACGACTCGACGATGAACGAACACGACGCAAGGAGGAGGAGTCATATATATATTTTTGTACTGTTAAGGTGGCAATCAGGCATACAGCCGCCTGGTGGTAAGCGGCTACCATTATGTTATGGAACTCGAACATACGTTACTAATCCTGTAAGTAATTAACATAGTAATTAATTTGTAACATTGTGATGATGCGATACCAAATAAAACAAAAAAAATTGTTTAGTAATTTTTTCTTATTTTTTCAGTGTCTTCTCAGTTTGCTAAAGACGTAAGCACTGCCTAATGAAAAGCAGCTACCAAAACCCACGAACTCTAGCAATAATACTGAAAAACGAAAACGGTGTATCAAACCAATATTTGTAAACAAAAACTCTTTTCTGTATCTTTAAAAGTTGATGAAAATAAGGCTACCTAAAAAAAGTTTATTTTCTGATGTATGTAAGTACAGTAATATCATCAGCAGATCACAGACTTTGTCATTTGCTTTTAAGCCTCCTACCGACGACGACGGAATGTTATGAGTAAGTATTTTGTAACTTTTCACTCTAAGCTAAAAAGCTTGAACACCCAATTTTTCCCAATATAAAGTACGCAACTGTACTTTATATTGGGAATCTCCAAATGTGTTTGTTTTAATCAACGGAACACGAACACCCAATGATTGAGAAGGATGAGGGAATGTTGGCATTTTGAAATTCGGAAACTTGGAAAGCAAAGAATCGAAGCAAATATTGGTTACAATCGTGCAGATGCTGTGTTTACAGAAATAGGGTTTATGTACGAGGATATAAATTATTTTGTTTGGCTAATCATCGTCTAGTTTAAAGTAGCATTTTCATCATCGTTGTACTATAATGTTCTACTGCAGAAATCTTTATTTGATTATACTGTTGCAAACATTAGTCTTATCTGAATGTAAATAATATCTATTATTTCTATACTTAAGTTATACATTTTCCAAATAAGTGTTCAAAAATTTGTTATTATACATTACTTTTGCTTTTATTAGGTACTTACTTTTTATAACTACGAGTCCTATTTCGTATATTATGTTTATTTTGTTTCGTTGTTTTCATCAAAGTCTATACGAGTTTAAAGTAATAACTAATTAACACACTATGAACATCTGAAAAAATGTGTAAAAATGAAGTTGCTATTTTTTAAATTGTTTTTTTTTAGCATGGATGCAAAATTGATCGAGCTTTCATTGTCTCTTGCTACACGAGAGACAGATGTCAGACCACATCAGTGCCCTGATGCAGGAAAACGTCAGAGGTGCGTAAATCATACAAGCTAGACTGAGGATTTTTATTTCAGACAAAATGTAATGAATATTCATCATAATCAATAATAAACTTCTCACTGCTGAGCTCAGACCTTCCCACATGAACGATATCACTAGCTATTACATATTTAGATAATAATCACGACTATTATCCCCGAAGGGTTAGTCAGAGACTAGGCAATGAGGACTGCATATGCAGTCCTCTGCCATAGTCCACTTTTCACCAAATAGCGATTACACATGTGCTTAGCGTAGGGCTGCCATACGTCCCGGTACACTGGGACATGTCCCGGTTTGAAGCGATGTGTCCTGGTGTCCCGGACAACTATTAATTTGTCCCGGCATGCATACAATTCGTAAGATAAGGCTGCGTATTAGATGATTCAATGTATAAAGAATATATGTATTGTATGTTGCATTGCAGGGTTTCAAGGACTGCATCCGTCCACCGGGCAGGCGCTCTGCCTCTGCTTCTTCGTCCCTCAACGTGGCCTACCAGAACAAGCTTCTCTAGATTAGATCGGGAGATCTATCCAGGCTCCCGGCGTGCAACGTGACCAAAAAAGGAAAAAAATCTTTTGAGGCAGACAGACGATAGGCGGGTGTTAATGGCAAGCTCCCGAAGAATAGATTTGTTAGTGCGACGAGCAGTCCACGAAATATTCAGCATTTTACGACAGCACCACAATTCAAACGCATCTATTTTTTATAAAATTCGAGCTTATAATGTCACGGAGAATGTAGAGTAGATAAAAAGATTTGACTTCGTTTTTTTACTATTGAAAATAGTTATCAGATGCAAATTGCCTGAGACGTATTAGATCATAGCTCCGAGAATTTTGGGAGGATCGAGATGGAAATAGTACTAAGAGTTGAGGAATTTATCAAGACTCAGTTTGAATTTTGAAAATCAGCTGGTAACTTTATTAGGTATTTTAAAATTTAAAAACAACTGGTTTTTTTAAGAGGTGTTGGTTACTAAATTGTAAATATTTAAAAAGAATACAGACTTAAGAAAATAATATGAAAAAAAGGGTATTAGGGTATTAGTTTAGCTACAAAATGGTGAAAAAATATTTAAAGTCGGTTAATATGTTGTAGGTAATCTCTTTAGATTTGGAATTGTAGAAAAACGGACATTTCCGTATATAAAAGTGATGTAGCTTTTATAATTATTGACCGATCATCATGGTAATGTTGTCAAAAGATGCGGATGCTTGCGAGAAGTGCATTCGAGTTGGAATTTTGAAAATTTTAGTGAAATTTTTCATCAAACTTATTCATCGGTTCATCATTGAATGAATTTCACTTAGGTTGTAAAAGAAAAGAAAATGGTATTCTCTGTGTTGTTCAGTGTTATACATTCGTATGTTATAATTCGACTTGTAAGTAATGTAGTTGTGTTGTTTTATTTTAGGAATTATATCTCAATAAAAATTTCTTATTGTTCAACTTGTTACTTAATCAAAATAAAATTATTTTTTTATCGTAAATTTTTGTAGTCATTTTAATGCTCCGATTCTTGCTGGGACTGCGAAATATGTGTTTTTTTTATAAAGTTTCTTAAATATTACCCGAGTTTGTGAATAATCCATGGTTTACCCTATTTCTTTTCTAAATGGTCGGCATCTCAGCATTTATAGCAGCCCTAGCTTAGCGTGACAGGTCACTAGCTATTATTTAGGCTATATACAGGGTGGAAAAAAAGACCGAAGTTTGAGGAAATGTCATAGTATTAATGATACCAAATTTTACAGACAGGAAACATTCCTTTAATTTCAAAAATAATTAAAACTGCATGTACCACGCTAACTTAGAAATACCGTCATACTTCAGCAATTTGTACAAAATATCTTCAAATTATATACAAAAAACCATCCTCAGTTATCAGGATATCACTCTATCTTTTAGTGAAAACCGCATAAAAATCCATTGCGTGGTTTATTTAGATGAGTAGTGCGGAGCCACAGAAAACGGCGACTATACTTTTTTGTAATTGGCTACATGACAGTTTTCGGAAAAGTATTTTAAAAATTACAAACACTTATTTTATACCCCGTACAATATTTTTTTTTGAAAAAGCTTTATTTAATAGAAAAAATGCATATTTTTCTTCATGCATTTCATATTTCGCGCGAAAATGGTTGGTCACGTGACATTTTGCCCTGTGACGTCACATTTCACTAAACAAAGAAATGTTTTGTAAAACCTGACAGATAGTTTTTGTTTATTAGTGAAATGTGACGTCCGTGTTTCAGGGTCTTGTAATCTACATTAATAAAAAAATCGCAAATTTATTTTGTAAAAATAAAATATTTAGAAATTATCACAAAAAATAACTATTGGATAATTATCGTTAAATTATAAACTACCTTAATCAATATATTTCATATTTTATTGTTACAACTGTCAAATAGCCAATTATAATAATATGTAATGAAATGATTGCAGTCTCCTTGACTATAATGGATGAAGAAGGAGAATGCGGCTGCTCCATCCCTCTGACATTAACTGCTCCAGGCGTTGTATTAACCGCTATCTACTGACACTTGACTTGACAATTATATATTGTACTTGCATTTTCGCCGGTCATTCGATTCATCCGGATGTGGGTTTTAAATGGATTTCGGGATAAATGCAGTTTGAGCTTGGCGCTAAAGTGAAGCGTTATGTCTGCAGTTTGGTTTTATTTCCGATAATCTGTGTTTTGTCGAATATTAATATGAAATAATGGTGGATTATTTACTGTTAAGTGTTAGTAAACGTGCATGAGTGTTGGCAAACAAAACAAAACAGTGCAACATCACTTTTCAAATTCTCTCAAGAAGTCCGTCTGAGATCTCAATAAAGCCCCATAGCTTTATTGAGTCTCAAGGGGTTTGGGCGAATATCATTTACCATTAAACATTCATTCTCACTCATTCATCTACTCTATGCAGAGAAAATATTTACTTTAATATATAACTTAACACCTAAATGTGCTGACCGAACGAAGCCATTATTTAAGAAAAAAAATGTGGTCTGCGCGGTAAACTGTTTTATTGTGTATATTTTTTTTTGTTTTGAACGCTCTGTATTATTAGCGACGGTCTCGTTTTCCTTGTTTCCCATACCATTTTATTGATTAAAAACGAATACTGTACCTATATGTCAATAAATGTATAAACTTTTTAGTAGAAAATTACGATAGTGCTTAAAGTATTTTTAACCACATTTATTAACAAAGATAATGGTGAAAGAGTGATTGATTTGTTCGTGTCAAAGGCATTTATTGCATTTGCATGTGGTAAAAACTCAGTCAATCTGAATCTTTTGTTTAATTCAAGCTTGATAACTTTGGCCACATTGCCAGAAAAAAACGCAACCATGCGGAAAAGTTTTATGTTACGGTCAAAGTGCATGCCGCCGCTCGTGATAGCGGACGGTGGTGGAAAGATTGATGGGAGGTAGTGGTCATACCCTCAGAAATGAGGAATATGACAACGCGTAGAGTAAAGGAGGAAAATAGTCAAAATAAAAATATGCTATACGGTCCAGCCGTTTTCTTACTAACGAACTGTATTTCATTTTTATTTTTAAATATATTAAAAATACAATTCTCTTGTAAATCCTAGAACGAATGTTACAGTCGAGCTTTTATACGCAATAACGTATCAAACTAAATTAAATAAATAAATAAAAAGTTATTTAAATTTTTTAAAAGTTTTTCAGGAGTCTTATTGCCTTACACCTTTATAGAAACCAGAAACCATCTGTACATAATAACATAATATACACCACAATTTCAACCAGCTCATATAAACTGCAATTGAATGCAACACCGGCGCCAGCGTTTGAACTTCACAATTCAATTTCTCACAAATCCACACTATTTCATAATGTTCTCGTGGAAAACACACATTCTTGCAGCGTCACTCGCCAGCCGTCAAAGCGGCAAATATAAAAATAACACAAAAGAAGAATAACTTTCGACCTTATCACTTAGGCAATAGAAGCTAAGCGGACTGTAAAGTTATTTTTGCTAGTTTGTATTCGTCAGTTCCGCAGGTCGGGCATTGTTCTTGAAAAGTCGCTTTGTTTGTCCGTTTCCTATAGGGAGACAGTCTAGCGCATGTATTGTTTTGATATTTTATAAACAAGTTGTTTGTTCGAGACTGGTAAGCGATAAAAACGAATAGGTACCATCATTTACAGCGTTTCAGTTTTATAGCTCTCATACTGTTGCGCGTGCTTTTCGACATTTTCGGTTGTTCTCGAAAGTTTATGATAGTTACAACCTTCTTGTTTTTTTAAAAGTCCGGTACCCATACTCCTTTTTTTGTAAAACCATAATAATTGTAGGTACCTATTCGTTTGCAAATAAAGGATGGTTTTTAGTGGGCAGGTCGTCCCCCTGTTGAGATTTTCGTGGATAGGTTTTGGATAGGAAAAAAGACCCACTGGCCCTAAATAAAGTAATCTCAAAAAGCATTATTTAAGTTTACAAAGAAATTAAAAGTGTTCGTTAACCTATGGTGAAAATTTTACTTATTTTGGTTAGACATTTAATCTTTTTAAGTGTGTGAGAATATTTTGTGTCTGTAAGAAAAGTATAAGTAGTTTAAGTTGATAATTTTCCGTTGTCGTTATCAAATTACAATACATAGATCTTTATATCATAACGATCTTTATAAATTAATGTTTTATATTTTAGTGTTTTATTAACGCTTAAATATATACTTATATATACTTATGTAAAATTTTAAACACTGAAAAAAGACGACAACCTCAGGCGGGAATCGAACCACGCACCTTCCGCATTCCGGGCGGCTGCCTTAACCACTTGGCTACCGAGGTCTGGCTTTCAACCGTCGAAATTTGTCAGTGCTTGATGCTTATGTTGTTAGTAAAATTTTGATCTTTATAAAGTTAAATTATTGTATGGCCTATAGTTGCGTCCCACAGCTTCTACAATTGAAATTAAGTATTCAGTCTACAGATCAAAAAAAGATTATGCTCATTTTGCTCAAACTGGGAAACACTTAAAATAAATAATTTTCATACAAAAAATACAGGTATCTCCCCTTTTAGTATGGTTTTATAGGTTCGAGGTCCGATGTGTGTTAAAATACTTAATTTAAATAATTTTCATACAAAATAATACAGGTCTCTCCCCTTTCAGGATGGTTTTATATAGGTTCAGTTCAGATATAAGGCGCCCTAAGGGCTGACCAAAAATCTTTAATGCGGTCGTCTCTTCCCCGTTTTACGATGGTCGTAAACGTAAAATATTTATTCCTTTGGAAACTCGTTTTGAATGAGCTTCTTTTAGAGTCATGTGGGAGAAAGCGTAAAGTTCCATATAATTTATACTATCAGTGGCCTATTAGAAGTTATGGGATCTATGATAGTGTGGGTCAAACAGAGTGAAAAAGTCAAGTACAATCGAAATTTATTTGTAACTACTTACCCGTTTTCCAACACAAGGACTAAAGTTAAAACTGGTACAAAACTGGTAGACAGCACCAGTTATTGTTAATAGGAGTAATAGAATTTATTAAGCATGAATGAGGTACATACTGCTTGGAGTTCTTAATTCATGAAACCACAACAGTTTTAAGATGAACTTGAGCCAACGTTTTGAATAACAGGTTTAAAAGTAACATAAAAATCTTAAACCTACACATTGAATTATAATATTCTATACTGAACTAATCTCACTTATACACATGTATACAATAAAAGAAAACACAATATGTAAAACGCATAATCATTACATAAGTAAGTCGCCGTTTTCCTCTATCTGTGGCACCACACTATTCTTCTAAACCACGCAATGGATTTTTATGCGGTTTTCACTAAAAAATAGAGCGTTAACTGATGATGGTTTTTGTTTATATTTTGTAGATGTATTTATTTAAATAGCTGAACTATGACGGTCTTTCTAAGTTAGCGTGGACAAAGGCGCGGGCGGGCCGCTAGTATTAGATATATCGCGCATTGGGCCATCCATAGAATACCTACTGCAATTACTTTTCGACCTAATGTATGGAACACCTGATTTTATTTCGCTTTTATTATTATTATTATTTTATTGAATAAGACAACAATGATCCATAATTGTTAGTAGACTTAAAAACGAATTGTTAGTATTAAATTAACATAATTATTACAAAACAAATTACATTTCAATACATTAAAAAAATATAAAAACAAATTAATTAATTAAATCCATTGTATGTACCATAAATTAATAACGTAATTAATGTCAATTAAATATTATTAAAAATATCAGGTGGCTCCCACACAAATATAATATAGCTTTTCTTTGCACTTAGTAGGATGGCGCAGTTGCGGAATTATATGCCAATTACCAAACACCCTATATTTTTTGCACTTTATATCACTATTTGAATAGAGAATAGAGTGGATGGTGAACCTGGCATCCATGGTTCATCTCTAGGCGCTTGGAACTTCAGTCTTTGACAAATTATTGAATGATTTATCTATTAATTGAAATTAATCGTCTTGGTCGTGCGTCTTAAAACCCACCAACCCGCGTTGGGCCAGCGTGGTGGGTTATGGGCATTGGCCCATATTGGGATATTGATCCCCACGTGCTATTGTCCACGTGGGAGGCCTGTGCCCAGCAGTGGGACGTTTATAGGATGATGATGAAATTAATTTCATTCCTTTTTCACACTGGTTCAGACACCGCCATCTCTGAGGCCCTGTGTTAAATTCCCAGACGGTCTAATGTGTATAACAGCTGTTTTATTTTGTCACAGGTGTAGTTGTAGGAAAGTATGTATATCAGTTATCTTATCATACCTTCAAAAAAATTATGAAACTTTACTTGGTCTAGATTACTGGTTGTAAGTTTAAAAAAGTATAATTTTATACATTTTCAAAAGTCATTGCCATCAAAAGTTTTGAAAGTAACAAAGTTACTATATAAATTTTACAAATAAAATGTGTAAATGTACAAACACTTCCTTACAGCATCGCGTGGGAAGACTTTTGCGTAATAAAAGGGAGCGCTCCCCCTGGGTGGCCATTTCGCTCGGATCTCACTTACTTTCGCCAGCTAATTGCAAGTTTCTTCTGAACATCTGCTGTCGTTTAATTAATGATCTTGTACCGCGGTACGAGCCGTGGACGTTCCGATATTCCTGTGCAGCCCTACCATGAGCTTAGTATTTATTATAAAGAACTTGTACAACTTGTACCGTAATTTTTCTTTATACAAAACCAATTAAGGGTGAGTTCCACCCATGAAACTGAACAGCTTTCCCCAAGACACCTATTTGCAAAAATAATAAAATAATTTCGATCTCCCATACTTTAATGTCGTCAGCTCTGCTGATCGGACAGTTTTGTAAAATTAAGGCTGTATACTTTGGTGATACTCCAAGCCGCACGTCGTCATGTTTTATGTGGCAAAATGGACAGCTTCTTAACTTTGCTCGACCAAAAAAGGGAAATTGTAAAATTTCCAAATATTTAGAAACCTTAAAGAAAATCTTAACACTCATCCTAAATAACTTTAATAGTTCACAGTCCCCTGAGCCCCTGGGGTTCATATTAATAGAAAAATCTATTATGTAGTGTAATTTACGCATTGGACAATAATGATGAGGTAGAATGTCTGCACAAGATAAAAGCTACTAAATAAAGTATACTTAGTATCTATACTAAGTATACTTTATTTAGCAGCTTTTATCTTTACATCACATTACAATAAATAATGTATTGGCTTAGTAAAATAAATTTGAAAAAAAATGTTTTTTAATTTGACTGTGCATTTTTTAATACCGAGACGTGTTGCCCACCCTAAAGCTAATAGTTACTATGCATTAATAAATTGCAATATCACTGCAAGTAGTATCCTTTCTACTTTATGCAAAATTAATACATACATATACATATAAATCACGATTATTAAACCCAAAGGCTTCGTCAGAGACTAGGCAGGTACTAGGCAAAATTAACGAGATAATTATGTCTTTAATTAAAGCACATCCTGGGACATTTTCTCTGCTGACTTCCAATCATGAGTAAGCAGAGTTTGACTTATCCGTGAAGTATATGAGACGCTGTAGCTGATCTCTTCATCATCATGCCTACTCTATTTATGTATAACTTCTACTACAAAACGATGCATGTCTCTGTATGACCACGGCTTATTATGTCGCACAAGATGTTAAAGTAATCTCTCAAGGGTATATATATCTATAGGTATCTATGCATACCTATACATATTTTGCATGAGGAATTGTAAAGCAAATCAGCGAGTGAATAATAAACATATACTCGTAGTAGGGCTGCCAAGGAGGGTTGACAATGACGTCATTTACGCAGTTTTCGCCGACACCGAGGCATAAGGCGCGTCCAAAACGACCTGTATTGTCAACTTAGTTCAGAATGATCGGCAAAGGCGCAATTGGCGTGAAATTTGATAATTTGCGGTAAGGGAAATTTTGATAGCAAGATTTTGATGGAAGGAATAATTCGTTCGTTAGTGATATTTAATAACCGTGTCGCGTAGCGGTGAAGGAATACTACCACCCCCTCTCTTCCCTTGGGTGTCGTAAAAGGCGGCTAACGGACTAAAGGCTGCACACACATCTAACAGCATAGAGCGGCGATAGGCTCACCATTTGTCACATTGAGTACATGTGCAGTCGCTATTTGATGAAAAGTGAACTATAGTAGAGGACTGCTTTGCGGTCATCATTGCATAGTCTCTGACTAACCCTTGGGGGATAAAGTCGTGATTATAAGTATGTATATTTAATTTTGTTTTGTAATTGTTAATTGTACCTACGTCAAGATGTAGCGTAAAAAGATAAAAATTCAGAAGTAACTTAATTTAAATGTTTGTATTTGTTTTAGGTGATTCTGCTCATTTGAAATTCACATCTGAATAATTATGTCGCACTTAACACGAGCCTATTAATTAGGTACAAGAGATATCCTTTAACGGATGGATTATAAATTCACATTAATAAATTAAATGGAGTAGGATTAGCCAAGCTTATAGATTTTATCTTCATCCTTTTCGATTTGGTGGCCAGTATTTTCTGCTTTTAAAAAGTTGTGCTAAGGTTCAATTCAAAGGTATTTTCTGTTATAATCGAAATTAAACCGCGCCGCCGCCGCCGCGACCCAGAAACTTTCTCAATAGGCGTGAGGCCTGGTACTAACCCTCAAAGAAGAGACTGAACTTCTAGTGACGGCAAGAAAAATCTACCATGATACACCCGACTAGGTTGTTGAAGATGTGATTATGAGGAAGAGGAAGGGGAAGAGGAATTGTATAGTACAAAGAAAGAGGATGCGGATGACGATGCTTAAAATTTATTTATGAGGAGTGTGATGAAACAGGCACATTATAAATGTATTTCATCACAATCTCCGTTTTTCTTTAAGTTATTAATAAAAATAAAGTACCTACGTAGTATTTTTTTTATTTGTTATTTATTTGTTGCCGGCCGGAGATTTCGCGCGCAATTTTAATTCCTCCTTAATTCCTCTTAACTTCTGAGGAAGCGATAGCGGAAGAGGAACTTTTAACGTTCATTTATGGGGAAGCGATAGCGGTAGGGGAATTTTAATAATTGCGGAACTTACGCAACATGTGGAGCGGAAGAGGAATCCTCATCAACCCCACACCACACAATAAAATACATAAGCCTAGTGGACAGTGCGTTGTCATTTTACCGGGCCAGGTGACTCGGTATATTGGATGGTGCTCAATCGAAACTCACTGAAGGAATTTTGTTACACATTTTAACCGTTCACATGTTTATCCGTTCACCAGAACAGAAGTTTTTTCCATCAGGAAAAGAGGTGCTATTATATTGTTATGGCGGTTAACCCAGTTATTCTGAAGTTCTAGGGACCCAATGTGCTGATCGTGCCTCGACAGTCAGCTTTAAGTATGAGCGTTCGATCTTCATTAGCGGAGACGCTCGCTCTTAATTGCCAATACGTCAGCTAAGTGGCTCTATTTAGTCGTGGTACCTTTCCAGTAGATACAACTATCGCCACATTGCAATACAATGAAAAGCAACGGGGTAAATGCAAAAATACTGTTATTAATTGTCATCACCAGAGATAGAAATAGTCAGACTGTATTTACCTAAAATTCTTGACGGGACATAACATGGAGCTGTTTAGAAGATTTAGCAAATATTTTATCCGCTAATTTGGCCAAGTGCCCTTTTTATTGTCACTTATCACAGATGCATCGCACAAAAATACGAAACGCTATTAAGTATTGCATTCGTTACCCAAGAGAATTAATTTTTGCATCCAGGAAAATGGCTACCTACCATTTGAACTATTACCTTGAAAAACTAATTACCTATTTTGGGATTGCTTTAAATTATTTAAAATAAATTCCATTAAAACTGTGTTCCTTTTGACTTATTATTCATACCAGCAACAATAACAACGAATAAACATGCAGAATTTATAACATTGTTTACAGAGATATAGACCGCGGATTCGAAACGCTTTGTGTGACAGTATGCGTTCAAAAACCTTTAATTGGTTACTGACATAGGAAAAGTAAACTAAGTATTGTATTTTATTTATTTTATCTAAAGTATTTATTGTATTTTATTTTATCTAAACTTAATACCGGCATTTTGTATTTACCGGTATTTCCAGAAAACTGCGGGTAGCGAAACAAGATAATGAGAGTCTCATTATCTTTATTCGCTACCAACCCACGACTCCAATATATACTAATACGGCTTGCCATGAGCCAGTTCTCTAGCGAATGAAATCGGCAGTGATTTAACAATGTGAAAATTTCCATCCGATCCTTATCGTTAAACCGCTCAGGCTCGAATTTTTCAGTGCACATTTTTATTTTGCGGCACCTGGCTCCACAATCCGGGATCGCAGTCAAATGCACATGTCGGATGTTCCTGAGTGTGCATTGAACATTTTCAGGGTTCCGTTTTGGTGAAGTTCTTGAGGATCGGGACTTTTCTCATTTCTAAGAATACCATGCTAGAACTAACGATGGTAAGACATATCACTAAGCTCGCAAATCGTTAGAGACATCATCATCATCAGGTCGGTAATATTAAATGAGATCCTTAGATCGTGACCTCACAGCAGTGAATCAGAAAATCCTAAAAATTTCTTCTTTTAGCTGATATTTTCTAAAAGATTAAGAATGTGGGTATATTATTATAAACTTTAGTCGTCATTTTTTTGAAAACTGCCAACTGCCTGTATTTTGTCATCCGGATACCTACTGGCGTAGATTTTTGAGACGGCAAAATGGTTAAAAAATCATTTATCTTTCCGCGTCTTCGAGCATCTAAAAGTGAAAGATCCGCATACATCTGAACATAGCATGTGACTGTTATATTATACTTAAATTATTTCTAAAAGTTGCAGATAATAATGTTATTAGTGATAAAGTATAAGCCCTGTGTGTTGTGCAGTATGTTCGTACTTGACCATATTTTATTCTAGTTCAAAATCAGACAGTAAACTTAAATAAGGATCGTCGCCGGCAGTCTCCACGGCAGGGATTTTAATATGCTCACGGATAATTCTCGCAGAACATCACTTTCTTTATCAATATTCCACAAAATGTAACGAGATATTAGAATAGGTATACCTACAATGTGTGGGAATTACGATTTTATCTCTCCGAAAAGCTACCCAGTTGGATTTACAAAAGCATTAATAAGTTTAGAAAAATACTTTTTCGTTAGTAAAAGATTCTCAAGTTCTATTTTACAGCTACTAAAAATTTGCAAGAGATATTTTAATCAAAATTTATTTATTGCACATTATGTATAATTTCTGTTAGCTAAAGACAGTCAAGCGCAGTACAAAATATATAGCACCTTCTTTCTTCCACCTGCGGCTTCATACGCGTGGTTTTTCGCAAAAGACTTTACATAGATCTTCTGTGATTGTCTAACAAAGAATTCTGAAGTTAAGAACCACATTTAATAGTGCTATAAAGAATAAATAAAAAACAAATCTAGCCGCTAAAATCTTCGCTTCAAAACTTTACAGACGGTGATCTTAAGAATACATTTTCAAATAAACTTTGCAAGTTGTTTGCTTTATACGATGCATCCTACGTAAACTTTTGTAACGCCAACTTCTGGCGTAGATGGAGCGGCTACCATCTGTCTGCTTGTCATCATTTGGTCTCTGGTTTAAAGTTACTAATATTTAGTGGAACACCACAGAGAGGTATTTTTTCTTGTGTTGTATATACTCGACAAAACATATTGCTTATTTTGCTTGTAACGGAAAGCAGGTTATTTAAAAAATAAAATATTTATTTAATGATAGGAAGACCAATAGCTATATTGTTACAACGTAGAAAATTAAAGATCATTAGAAACCTAAAGTTACAAGTCCTCATTGATAACAATAGAGTTGCTGAATTTGTGTTTAACGGTAGTACCTACTTAGGTAACAAAAATATTTTGATACAACCTCAAGATAAACAAAGGGTCAAACAACACGTCAAATAAATTTATAATATGTGAAATCGTTCAAAGCATTTAATTTTTAAATGATTCATTTAACTCAATTGAAATTTTAACAATTTTCTCACCATTTTTTCAGTCGACTATTTAAAGCTGTTCATTCATAGCTGAGTAATCTCGCAACTCGCGATACAAGAAAACCACCAAGACTCGTCCAAATAAAAAAAAACAATCAGTCCTCACAAAGCACTCTTTGCTAGCCGCAGGTACGACTTTGTGATGGAAATAGGCTCCTGAAAGTAGACTCTGGATCCTTTGCAAGGATCTACCTATGCAGCCAGGATTAAAAAGTCAAAACAGAGTAAGTACCGAACTTTTCTATTTTATCTTTCTAGGAGAAAAAATACCATTTAAAAATTACCGGTATACACATCACTAAAGGACGCAAGTCACATATAAAATAATTATTAATGTAGCAGCGCGATTCCATTAATAGGTCCTCGCAATTAAAATTACCATAGTTAAAGAACGAAAACCAAACACGTAATTCACTCACTCAATCGCTTTAAGCGATAAGACCGCCAAATTGTAACATTGTTTTTCTTTTTTTTTATGTAAATGCATTGTAAATAGTTGTGTCATTATGTTACAATAAAAGTATTACCTATCTATCTATCTATCTATCATTGAAATTGTAGCCTCTCCTCTTTGTTTTTTTTAAGAGAGGCCCGAGCGTGACTTTGCTTGAATACCTATATCTCGTTATGGTTTCGATAATGTATCGTTATGTGTTTCGCCGATTTTAGTCTAAATGTCTAAATGATAGTAAAAGAATTTTTAAATCGAATGAGTAGTTTCTGAGATTACCTCCTACATTCAAACTTACAAATTTTACTTATTTATAATATACCTAAGTGTAGATAATACATTCCAGAAATTACACAACGTTCGGTACAAGTCAAGTTAAGTCAAATTCCACTAGACAAGGCAATCCAAAAAATTCACAGTTTCGCTGCCGTTTACTTAGTTCTGCGCGCACACAGCCGCCATCTTAGACCGCTAAATTGTTTTTGTGCCTCTAGGCTAAGCTAGGTGAAGGGCTTGGAACATTAAGCGGTCGCTTCTTAAGTGTACGTCGTCTTAAACGCTTGTATGAGACCTTTTGTGAGTTCAGATGTTCCGACGAGATTTACTTTCCCGTCTGTTGGTATATTGATCGATAAAGAAAGTAAAGGCTAGAGTTAAGGTACTAGTGCCAGAATCGATGAAGAATGTTCATAAACAAATAACTGTTATTTATTTGTGAAATAATATCTAGTGTCACTCGAATTTTATAAGATTGTTTTATGACAACATTATTAGTTGTTTTCTCGTGGTTCTCTCTAGAGATAAAATAAAAATCCGAGCGACATTATTTGCTTGTAATTTGTTAACAAATATTCTTAAGTAAGAAGTATATTTTCGGTGATTGGTAAAAGGTTGTCCTAATATTAAAAAAATATACTTACTTACATATTTTAAAGCTGACCTTTACCCAAAACCGACGAGCAAGTGTTAAGACCGTTATGAGATCATATACAGAGTCTAACAAAATCAATAAGAGAACGTTTAAGGGCAAGTATCTATACATCATTCTAAATACAATGACAAAAATAGGCTCCAGTTTTATAGTGATTTTTCAAAGTTATGTCTTCTAACAAAGTAAATCTATTAAAATAATGGACATCATGAAACATGCTGTATCTTTACTAACACGCACGCAAGCGTCAATAAAAAGATAGCTCAGTGTGCTCCGAGTTTAGTGTGCATGTTCGGCTATCTTTGTGTGCGTGAAGTACAGCTGTACGGGTTTGGAAAGGGTGTATTTTTTGGTGAATTATGATAATGTTTTGTTGATTATCTCGGTAACAAGCTTGTAGTTTTGGACCAAATTTGGTGTGCATGCTCAGTGTGATGTATAGATGCTCCCCTTAAACGTTCGCATATTGATATTGTTAGACCCTATATTTATTTAATAACTTTACTTATAGCAATGACTTCATTATCGCCTTTGCCCTGCAGTTGGACAGTATACAGGTTGTACTTTACTTTTAACTGTTTATTGTTAGTAAACCAACAGACATGAAACATAATATTTTTGGCAATGTTGATCGAAAACGTCGTATTATCGTATTGTTACTATTTCGCAACACTGAAAAGTATGCTAAAGGTAGCATACGGTGGTTGTTGTCGTAAGATCGCAGTCGTTAAAACCCACCAGCCTGTTTTCGGCCTCCGTTTTAGGGTACGGACTTACCTGTAATACGTACGTTTTATTGTTCATGTGTGAAGGCATGAACCCAGCGACAGGATCGTTGTAGGTAGTTACCTATAGTCTGATTTAGTTTATTATGAATATAAAACTCACTAGTAACAACAGACTGCGGGTAGTCCAATCTTAATCTTATTTATTTAGATCTGTATCTCTGTAGCCAATGCAGAGAAGTTTTATAACGCACCTGAGCTTAAGGCATGTTGGATAAAGTTGAAGTGCAACCATTTACATTATTGATACATCCAGAGCCAAGCAAACTGTTAAAAAGATTATGTTTTACCGTTTAAGGTTTACTTTTCTCTCTTTAAACTGTAAATGTATATATTATATCAAAAATAAACTGTAAAAATATGTTTACACATTACTTATAAACATACCGGCACCGTAATCGTTTCATTATGAAGATTTGAATGGATCGTGACGTCGACATTACAATATCTCCAGTCATTGCCTTACTTAAGACTGGAATCTGGTCTTAATGTTGCCTTTTCAGTCCATTGTGCGGCGAGCGGAGACTGAATTCATGGAGGCTTTACTGGCTTTTAACAAACTCAAGAAACTAGAAGCTTTTAACTGCGCAGGAAGTGCTATGCAATTGTTGCTAGGATGTGGAGAAACGCAGAACAATCCCAAATGGAAATTTTACTGAGAGAAATGTTAATACGCCGCTTCTGATTTATGGGGCGGGATTAAAAGAAAAAAAATATGTTAAGACATTGTTACCATATGTAAGTATATTTAGAGTATAAATAGTTGTTGATACATAAGGTATTATACGAAAGTTGTACACAAACAAAAGAAACTGTTCACTTTTTCTTACACAGAGTCTGTAAAGAGTAACAAAAAGTATCGGCAGCGATAACACTTAACGTAATCACGAAAACCAGTAACCGTTGGCATTAAATCGTAACAGTGATTACACTCCGAAGAAAGCTGAAACAAAGGGAACGAATGGGCAGGCTCTAACGCAATCTACCTGTGAGATAAACGGTGTACAATACTGCCGCATGCCGGCGCCGTGCCGGCAGATGCGATTACGGGAAATGGGCCCGTAATGCTGTTTGCGTAAAGGTACTGGGTTTTAAATATTTACACTTTTTGAAACCGAATCTTTAAAATGCATACTGTTTTCTGAGGTTTAAGCGAACATACACACACATTGAAATGAAACCTTTTTTTACGGATTAAATCGCGTTTAATTTACTATTTACATAGTTTTTTATATTATCCTGACGTTTCGAACCCTTTACAGGGTCCGTCGTCACAGGAAGACTATGTAAATAGTAAATTAAACGTGAGTTAATCCGTAAAAAGTGTTTCACTTTAAAATGCATTCGAACCGTGTTTTGTTTTTAACAATAGACACAAAAGAAATTCTATTTCATTGAACACTGATTAGTCAGCCTTACCATCACCGTGGTGGAATATAAAAATTTGTAAACTATTTCTTTTGACGTGACAACGTCTTAAATTAGGTTGCGGCTGGGAGTCACTTATGAAAAAGTGTAACGCTGGGTAACGTTACGATGAGTCACCGAACGAGAGAGAGGCCCGCCGAATGCCTTGCGTCTCTCTCCCACTCAACTATGATAAATTTGTGCAATTCTTATTTTCATTCAATTCCTTGTTCCTATTGTGCAATTTAATTATATTCATATCAATAAATATTCTACCGAGAAAAAGACGTTGTCACGTAAAATCTTCGCCCGTAAAACCGACTTTACAGGCAAACAAAATTTTTTTATATTATTCTACAAGTAAGCTTGCTTTATCTTACCTGATGGGATTAGGTAAATGATAAAGCCTGTGATTGTAGCCCACGTCACCCGTATTCCTCACTACTAAAGAACTGGCTATTTATCTCTAACTCGTGTGATAAGAAAATCATAGTTATCCTGAGTTTCCCGTTTTTTTTCGTATTATTTTCTTTTTATCGGGATGAAAAAAAACATACAATTATATTTTCTTGAAACTTTTAAATGAAACATTAAATAACGTTTTTTTATTGCAGGTAAATTTACTACTTTTGCCAACGAGTTAGCTTAGCCATACAAAAGGGCAACGCTGTCAGCCATTTGGAGGCTTTGCCGCGCGGTTCTCTTAGAGATATTTTTTATTTATAAGTTATTTATAGGTTTTTAGTTTTTAAGTTATTTTGTTTTAGTTTATAGGTTCTTTTTTCTTTCTGTTATGGTAATAAGTAAATTATTTTATTTAGGTTCTCTCAATTATATCAAGTTATTAAATAACGAACAAATACACATAAATAACAATAAAACTGGAAAAATACGGAATTTTTTCCTGCTTCTATCAACCCTAGGCTCAATGCGGGTTGGTGGGTCACAGGTAACTCAAATAAAGCTATTTGAACGTATGACAACTTTCTCGGAGATCGACGCTCGGTGCGATTACAGGAAATGACCCCGGAATACGGTTGGCGTTCCGGTGGAGAGAAAGTGCCCGGCGAAGTTTCTCTTTTTCAAGATTAATGAACTGGAAACTAATATGTGCTCACAGGAGCCATCTGTATTGCAAACTAACTTATCTCGTTATACGAAAGTGTGTTTTAAGAATTTGGTAGTTTTATATTTGATAAAATATCTGCTTATAATTACACACATACATATAATCACGACTATTATCCCCGAAGTGTTAGTCAGAGACTAGGCAAAGAGGACAGCAAAAGCAGTCCTCTACCATAGTTCACTTTTCACCAAATAGCGACTGCACATGTGCTGAGCGTGACAGGTGGAGAGTCCATCGCCGATCTACGCAGTTGGATGTGCAGTCTTTAGTCCGTTAGTCGCCTTTTACAACACCCAAGGGAAGAGGGGGGGTAATAGCATTCTTTCACCGCTACTTCTTAAAACGAAAAATATAATATATTTCAAAACTATTTTTCTTTATTTATACACTTCACTGTCATTAGAAGCTTAAAATATTGAGATAGGCACATCGGTTTCCCGTCGTGTTTTCCTTCTCTTTCTTCTGGTATCGCTGTCTCTCTCGCTCATCTCACTCAGTGGCGTCACCAGGTGGCGCGGTGGGGGAACCAGGAGATTTAACACGCGCGCCCATTTCTTCATCATATTTTCCGTCGGCGTAATTTGTGCACTGCATAGTGATCAAGTGACATAGAAATAGAATTATTAAGTTTGCAACACAGTTCTCGTGATTTTCTACAATACACGTGATTACTTATAACTATTCTTAACATAAAGGTGTTACCGTTCGCTGAATTTATTATTTAAATTTATCTCGTAGGTATATCAGATTTTTTTGGTTTACCCGCAAGAGATGTAGATCTTTTGTTTTATTATGAAAGCATTCGAGGAAAGATAGTATTTTTAAAAGTGTTTTGACTATATGGGTTAATATGTGGTATGTGCCCTCCAGGCACTTTTTCTTTAAGAAACCGATAATTAGTGCTTACATTAAATAATGAAAAAGAATGAATTATAGCTAATCAGCTATAGCTGGTGAAGCTAGAGTAACTCGTCCTTCTAACAATTCCGATCGCATCGGCGAAGGTCGAGTTCGAGTAGTCGTCATCGTTCAAAGAAGTATGGTCCTCGTACCCGCCTTTTTTAAAAGTAATCATGACGATAACGACAATGTTTCTGCTTTATCGGACATTAGAGGAAATCGCGCAGTTTACTAGTTTAGTCGCAAACATCTGATGCCTCTCTTGAAGGTCTTATTCTCAGTGGTGATTAGGTTGTAGCCATAGGAATGAAACTATAGATATAAGAAAAACGGATACTCATAAAAACGTAATCTCTAATGCGTGCTACTTTAAATAAGATTCTACCTTCGAATACAAATTTGTTTAATTCTGAACAGATCACAGTTGCATTATAAAAATTTGTCGTGTTAGAAAACTTTTTGGCGAGTTATTAATCCTGTTATGAAACCTAATAACAACAAACGGTTACCCTCGCAAGGGCAAACTTTTTATACTGTACCATCGCGTGGTTCATCCGTTTCATGAGACAGACACACGCACAGCATGCTGTAAACTGCCCTCGCAGTGCGCTTACCAAAATCAATGTCCTCCGCAATGACACAATTATGCCAGCCACGAACCATATCGTGGCTATGAACCGCCCTCGCAGGGCGTTTACCAAAATCAAAGTCCACCGCAAGGACATGCTTATCCCAGCTACGAACCACATCGTAGCTATAATACAAACAACAGAGAATGCCTTAACTTTGTGTCCCCAGGATCATGGGCTAAGCAGCTCTTTCAATCAGGACAAAAACGTCCATCTTCTCTGCTAACAGAGGTAATAAAAGACGTAGACAATGACACAACAAGGTTGCGAACGTGACAAACGACAGTTGTCGCACACTTGTATCGGATAAAATGTCTGCAATGCTGACACAGATGAAGGAACAGGTTTCTAGAAATAGTAAGTCTTTTTCCAAGCTTTTGCGTTTTGAGCTAGTTCATAATACCAAAGAGCGATGGGTCACTGCGTCCAATTTTCAACCTGAAGTCGCTAAATTATTATGTGAATTCCGGACTGTGTACGGCTAAGTCAAGTCAAGTCAAGTCAAAATATATTTATTCAATAAACTTAATTAATAAGTACTTTGAATCGTCCAAATCTTTTTTAACCTACCACCCATTCAGGACATAATTTTTTAACTGTGGCAAAGAATGGGCGCAAGAAACCACAGCGCACAAAAGCAACGACATTTACAAACAAAAAAAAGAGTATGTCGTTACCAGGTCAATACAAAATATGAATTTAAAAATAAAAAAAAAATGATGCAATACAATGTAGTATCAATTAAATAAAGACAATTAGAAATAGCTGTTGGAGTGCTTGGAGCATTTTGTCTTCTGTGTAATCTGACACTTTATAATAAGCTTTTTTATAAAGCTAAGAGACGGGATGTTCAAGTTAGACTTTTTTCAGACCTAGGTACTATCATTTGACTATTAGCCAAATCCCACAACGGCTTCTTCGTCTGTTCCACAAAGGCGAATTACTAAAAAATACATACCTTTCATTTGAGATGAGCACGGCAATGTTTTCTTAGATAGTAGAAAACAATGCCTATTATCTTATAGGCATCAAGACCCGAGGTTCTATCCAGACATGCCAACATTACAATGTTGGCATTAAGATAGAAACACTTACTTATTTTGGTTTCCACATAAACATCAAAAAGTCTGTATGACCGCCCTCGCAGGACGCTTAACAAAATCAATGTCCTCCGCAAGGACATACTAGGACACATGGAGGAATCGCAAGCGTCCATACATACATATTCTCATGACTATTATCCCCGAAGGGTTAGTCAGAGACCAGGCAATGAGGACCGCAAAAGCAGTTCTCTGCCAAAGTCCACGTTTCACCAAATGATAACTGCACATGTACGTGACAAGTGATAGCCTATCGCCTATCGCCGCTCTATACTGTTGGATGTGTGTGCAATCTATGGTCCGTTAGTCGTCTTTTACGGCACCTAAGAGAAGAGATGGGGTGGTCCAATAGAATCTACCTCACGATGTGGTTAAATAAATGTATTGGTAGTTAAAAATATCAGAAACACCAATACATATACCTCCACCAACATTCTTTTTACAACCGTTGCTTCAGGCTTGGGGAGGCACAACTCAACAATTCTACCCTATCACGAAGGTGGAGTGCATCAGAACAAAAGCTGCACTGCAATTAAAAAAGAAATGCGGGCTGTTCTAAGTCATAGAATTACAAGCATCGAACATGAAGTCTGCGACAATTGTATTATAATCCTCCAAATTGCCAACCAACAAATGACAACCAAAGTTGTGGTCAAAATTCATAACATTCCAGGGAAATTGAACAGCCATGCAGATCAACTGTTTCGACATCGACAGAGCCAAGCTCCAGAGTGGCATCGACTGCCAAAATTCACACAAACGATATTCGCGAAGTGGGCCTGGCCAGTAATTGACCTGCTTGTATCAGAAAACGCTCGAGTAGTGAGTAAACTATGCAATTTTATCTCATTGATCACAAAGCGATGTTTCACAATGCTTTCAGCCTGAAGTAGAACTTCCCTCTGGCTTGGATATTTGCACCACTTTCCCTCATGGGAAGGAGGTGAAGAGGTATGCTAGCACCCGGGGGGGGTGCTAGCACAACTCAACAGGAATTTATCTGATTGTATCCCGTGGGGGAGTCTTTTGGAGGGCCGACTTGAAGGCATTGCTGCCCTATTTACAGTATGGAATTCAAAACGTAGACGCCTGGTAGACATAACCACAGGCCTGCCAACCCCCAAGGTTTAAGACATGACGTTGAAATTTGGTGTGCTTAGATGATATATCGTTATGGAACCACAAGCAAATTTCGCTACTAAAGCGTCCGGTTATTATTATAAAAACATAATTATGAGCACTTGTGCTCGGTCCAGTAGTACAGGAAGAGCGTAAGCAGCAGCAGCGGCGCCATCCACACACGGAACGCGTACCAAATGGGTCCAGTCATTCCAGTTTTTGGCAAATTTACACTTCATATTTTAAATCTTTCTTAGAATATTATACACAACCATAAATTGTCGTTTCTACTTTATGCAGCGCACAACTATATGGATATCTTAGTTTCGAGGTAATAGTTACAATCAATACAATCTCAATTAAACATTTAAAAACAAAGAAACCTCCTTTTTAGAGTCTGTAGACCTTTATAGTGTATTCAAACCTAGGATCAACTAGATTTCAAACAGTTCGTAACACTGCAATATTATTGTCGCTTTGCTCCTTTGTTACCTTGCTGTGGACACCAAACATTATTTTGTTCAGGACAATGCGACAATATTATGGCGACAGTTTGGGTCAAAAACTGACTGTAGGGACTACAGCCAAACAAGCTGGAAATTACTACTGGGTATAGATCCTTATATAAATAAGTGTACAAAATCGCTAAACTAATTTATTTGAAACATCGAGTGGTTCACCTTCACCGCTGTGGTAGCTAGATGGATAAAGTCCTCGTTGGAAAAAGCCAACATTACAGCTACACCTGGTTGTGCACCGCTGTAGCATCTACAAACTAGATTAATATAATTTACCCATTGAGGATATACCAACTATAGGAGTAATTGGAGATTAGTTAATACTTTTCATAAGGTCGTCGTGATCTATCTTAAAATATATTCAGGCGTCACATAGTTTTTAATTTTTTATTAACTAGCCTGTAAAGTGATGGAAATCGATAGTAAACAATGCATATTTCCTAACAATATTGTATGTTTACAAGCTAAATTAGTTGATTTTCATCTCTCTGGCACTTATTGTTTTTTTATTTCTCACATTGGCGTTTTCACCAAGCGATAACAAACAGGTCTCAATATTATAAGCTTCTAATGACGATCAAGTGTTTAATAGACGCGTTTTACCCTAAATAAAACGCATATTAAACTACTCGTACTTACCTCATTAGAAGCTTAGTTTTTATTTCGTGATTAATGCATATTTCGTCGCAATGATGAACAAATGGGGGCGGGTGTTGAATCTCCTGGTTCCCCCATCGCGCCACCTGGTGACGCCATTGAGTGGGATGAGCAAGAGAGACAGCGATATACCATAGATATAAGACAAGGAAAATACAACGGGAAACGGATGTGCCTATCTCAATATTATAAGCTTATGGGGTAAGTAGTTTTGTAAATAATATGTGACAAACTTATTTTGACTAAAGTCATGAAAGTTTATCTAATTATTAGCAATTTTTTCTTGTTTGATTGATTAATAAGCGCTATTGATATTGTTTCTATAATTAGGTATACTTAATTATAAACAAAATATCACTAGCTTGAAACACGAGATAAGATACTCGTTTAAGAAACACTTAAAATAAAACAGAAATGTATAACCTACACCCTAACCACAGTATAATAGAAGTATCTCTAACTATGATTTATACAGTCATCTCTAAGTAAAATCGTAAAGAAACACCTGGCTTATTTACAAAATAAAATTACTTGAGATTTAGTCAACAGATAACTCCGCGCGAGATTTATTTACCTATTACCGTAGAAAATGGTGTAGCATCAGAAGTGCTTGTCTGAAATGAGGATCGTAACTTTGTTTGCACCTCAGAATTAGTACGTTGTCTGCCCAAAAATTAAAACAACAAAATTCTTACAACAACGGGATTGTAACTTTTAAAACCAAAAGTTTTGTTTATGAGTGTACCCTTCGATCATCTAAACACTTATAGAGTGCACCCATAACTTCTCGCTAGCTATCTCGTGAGTGTGTGTTTAAAAGTTTTTAGGGTTCCGTAGCCAAATGGCAAAAAACGGAACCCTTATGGATTCGTCATGTCAGTCTTTCCGTCCGTATGTCACAGCCACTTTTTTCTGAAACAATAAGAACTATAATGTTGAAACTTGGTAAGTAGATGTATTCTGTAAACCGCATTAAGATTTTCACACAAAAATAGAAAAAAAAAACAATTAATTTTGGGGATTCCCCATACTTAGAACTGAAACTCAATAATTATTATCATTTTTGTCTAAACTGTATAGTTTGCGCGAGAAACACTTCCAAAGTGGTAAAATGTGTCCCCCCCCCCACCCCAGTAACTTCTAAAATAAGAGAATGGTAAGAGTAAAAA
This sequence comes from Scoparia ambigualis, assembly GCA_963921215.1. Classification (NCBI taxonomy): domain Eukaryota; kingdom Metazoa; phylum Arthropoda; class Insecta; order Lepidoptera; family Crambidae; genus Scoparia; species Scoparia ambigualis. The sequence continues at coordinate 20,228,341 of OY992522.1, read as the reverse complement.
AAAATGTGTAGTACATTACCATGCAAAACTTCCACCGAAAATTGGTTTGAACGAGATCTAGTAATAGTAGAGGATCCGAGTATACAACGACCTTCACGGAGCCGGTTAATGGATGAAAATAATTTTATATCAAATTTAATGTGTTAAAAAATATGTTGCGAGTGGGTTGGCTGAAAAATTTTAGTCCAGTATACGAGTATGATTAATTAAATATTTAAAAATGTATTTTTTAAACATTGCACTTGTTTGTAAATTAGATAAATTACATAGGTACCAATCGAAAGTATGAAGCCTATAGAATATGCAAACGTTAGGTTGACTATTTTTTTCCTGTCATAACATTGGGTAGGCAGGTGTAAACAGGTAAGTCAATATTATTAATTTGCAACCGTCTGGGTAAATAAATAAAATTTATGTTTATAAAAAGATAATCTCATTACAAACACACACACACCACACCAGTGCAACGAAAAAAAAATATATTGTTTTTATTTTTAAATTAATCATTAACGGTACTGAACTGAAATTTTTCAGCCAACCCACTCGCGATATATTTTTTAACATATTAAATTTGATATAAAATACTTTTCATCCATTAACCTTCCCGGTGAAGGTCGTTGTATACTCGGATCTTAGACTATAGGTAGTTTTTTTTAATACTTAATAAATTAATTAATTAAAAAAAATACACTATTATTAAAACATCGATCAAATTTTTATTGATAATGGTACAGAACCCTTCGTGCGCGAGTCCGACTCGCACTTGGCCGGTTTTTTTTTATTATTGTAACCGTGTCGCATAGCGGTGAAAGAATACTACCACCCCTTGGGTGTCGTAAAACTAAAAGTCACTGAAAGTGCAAAAGAAAGTGTATTTGCCAATATTAATGTAAGATGTGTAATGGTAGATTATTTACCATTTAATGTTCGAAAACCTGCATGAGGAGGTATCGAAAAATGAAACAAAACAGTGCAATTTTTTTATTTTTTCGCAAGAACTATTGATTTAAAACGGTATAATCATCTAAAAAGCTTTTTTAGGTATTATCTAGTAAAATAAAACATAAAAATATGTAGCTCGTAGTTTGTTATTGAAAGAATGAACACTCAACATAAAAGGCGACTAACGGACTAAAGACTGCACATACTTCTAATAGCATAGAGCGGCGATGGACTTACCACCTGTCACGCTGAGTACATATGCAGTCGCTATTTGGTGAAAGTGGACTATGGTAGAGGCCTGCTTTTGCTGTCCTCATTGCCTAGTCTCTGACTAACCCTTCGGGGATAACAGCCGAGATATTATGTATGTATGATAATCCGTTAGCGTGGTGGGCTATATGGCCCAATATCTCCATGTGATGTTGTCCATGTGAGAAGCCATGTGCCCAGCAGTGGGACGTTTATAGGTTGAGCTGGCCAGTCTTATAACAAGCCCTACCACCATGGGATTGAACTCGACACCCTTTTGTAAGATATCATAACACATAAACGACGGACACCCCATGATGTTTTCATCACGCTACTTTCCTTAAATATACACCCATAATTTTTATTCCTTTAAAAGAAATTAAGGGTGAGTTCCACCCATGAAACTGAATTTCTTTTAAACAAATGAAAATTAAGGGTGTGTAAAAAGGAACAGATATGTGGCCTAATAACGTTTTATACGTATGCAGTTTTTCTAAATTATCGTTAGTATCCGTTATTAATACCTGAATCCTCCTTGTATAAAACTTGAATAAGAGTTGAAATATTGCTCAAAGATACGAACGTTAATAATTAAAAGCACCAGAGCCACCAGGGCCTATTCTCTTTCTCCGAAACGAAATTTCGGCCGATTTTCGATCAGACAAAATAGGTTTGGCATTTAGATATTTTTTAATTAACCTGTAATGTCCTACTGCTGGGCCAAGGTCTTCCCCACTTACTTTCAGCTCTCTCTCTTCTTAGCCAGCTCTAACCAATTTCCGACGAAGGCATCGAGACCGTCGCGCCACCGCTTCCGAGGATGTCCTTGACGCCGACGTCGGTCTTTGGGTACCCAACGCGTGCTGATGTTCGCCCACCTCTCTGAGTTCATTCTTACCATGTGCCCCGCCCAATCCCACTTGAGCTTTGCAGATATTAATTATTATTTATTTAGATTAAGTATTAATTTTTTGGAAAAATGTTTGTAAGGACCATGGGGGATTTTGTAGGAACCCCGTCCCCATCCCACAACAGTCATGAGATACGTGTCAATTTGTTCATTGGGACCCAAAGAAGCTTAAAGTACCTGTGTTAGTTGCAAAAAGTATTTGGTTTATTTATAATTTAAAAAAAACGTTTATTATTTTCTGGCTTTAGTTAGAGTTGCTCGAGTATGTCAAATCAAATCAAATCAAATAATTTATTCGTAATAAATGCGGTACATTAAAGTGATGGTAAGTGTGAGGTTGAGAATCGCACATTTAGCTAAGATGTTAGCATACAAATAGTAAATTAAATTAAATTAAATATAATTAAAATGAAATTAGAATTAATTAAGTATACATGCCAAAATATTGTTTTTAAGCATTACATTTGTTATTTAGAATTTCATCAATAGTAGAAAATGTATTTTATATTAACCATTTTCGAAATGTCAACTTAAATCTAGTATATGGGAGTTCTTTTATATGAACTGGTATTTTATTATAAATTTTTATGCACATTGCGTAACCATGATTTTGATAACATACGGTTCTAGGAGTACTCTCTTATATGAGTCTATGTGGGTTTCTGGAATTAGTCCTATAATGGTACTTTGCTTCAGTAAACAACTTAAAATTTATTTTCACAAATTTTCCAATCTCCATTAAATAAAAATACGGTCTGCATGATGTATGAGGAGCAATGCCACATAAAGCTCTAACACATCGCTTCTGAGCAATGAAAACTTTTTAGCACCAACACTATTTCCCCATAATATGACACCGTATCGAAGTATCGACTCTACGTATGCATAGTATGCAACTTTGGTTGTTTCCTTGCTAGCAACTTTCCTCAATTTATACAAGGCGTATGAAAACGAATTTACTTTATTGCGCACTTTATCCGTGTGCGTGTGCCAGTTCAATTTTGAGTCTAGTGTGATTCCTAAGAACATAACCTCATTTTTACAAGTAATTATTTGATCATTGTAATTTATACTAACATGTCTGTTTTTAAAGTTATTAAAATTAATTAAATTTGTTTTATTGATATTCATTTCTATATTCTTATTTGTCAACCAACTATTTAGCAATGTCATTGTGTTAAAAATATCAATATTATGTATGTCAAGAGTACATTTTTTTATCAGTTGTTACAACGACAGACACATCATCTGCAAATAGGATTGTTTTGTGTGCCACAACATCTGGTAGATCATTTATATAAAGTAGAAATAAAAGTGGCCCAAGCACACTCCCTTGTGGCACACCAAGCCGATTTGTTCTAGTATTTGATCTACATACATGTGAAACATTATAACTATCAAGATAAGATACTGAAGCCGATTTTCCAAATAAGACTGTATCCATTTTAAAGCGGGTCCCTTAATACCGCTGCGTTCTAGTTTTGACAGTAGGCGAACATGCGATACCAGGTCAAATGCACTAGTCATATCCAATAACAAAACCGAAGTATATTTATTTTTGTTGGTGTTTTGTAAAATATTATTTACTAGTTCAAGCATAGTTTGAGAAGTAGATTCTTCTGAAAACCAAATTGTGCTTGTTTAATAGTATTATGCTTGACAAAATACGACATCAATTTGAAATGCATGGCCTTTTCAAAGATCTTGGAAAGTACCGGTATCAAATGTACTACGGTACCGGTGTCATGCTCTCTCAAAGTATCTCTGCGGTGGTGGCATGTGGCGTCGGGTCGTTACGTACCCTAAAACATGGTCGAGCAAAGCGATGGCTGATTTACATGTCATACTCGTGAACGGGTGCCGCCTGTGGAGGCTGGTCTGCTCTTACAATCTTATTTTGTAGGAAAAAAAAATATATTCAAAAACAATATATTTTTTAAAACCTAAATCCCATAGTAAAAAAATATCTATCCTACTAGACCTTTCAAATGACACTAATTTCAAATCTGTTGGATGGTGGGGGACGTTTCCCCCACGAGCCTTTATAATAATGGAAAGCGCTATAAATACCTAGCAAACGAAAATCGGCCGAAATTTCGTTTCGGAGAAAGAGAGTATAGGCTCTCAGTAGACGAGGTTTCCATTACGTTGATTTCAAATTTTAATTAAACGAAAGGATCCCTTTACATTGCAGTTTCTAATATGAACGTTTCCCGTGCGATTTCACAAGCATAAAGCAAGAAATTGTATTCTAAGCCAACTCCTAAATAGTTTACATATAGGTATACCCAATAGATTATGTTTTGGTTAAAATACTTATACTCCGATTTTTAGATATTATTTTATATTATTATGTACTTAACTCTATTTACTAATACTTGCGTACTTCCTTCTTTTCGGGTCCATCTTTTAGCGATAAGACGGCCTTTACTCATACTAGATTTTTTTTTTGACGCTCACACCAATATGTTTTTTAAATGTTTTTTATTTATGTATTTATTTAGAAACCAAACAGCGTTTTATACAGTTTTTTCGTAAAGTAATGCATAGGTAGTAAGGCCAAATTGCAGGTTCATCAATCATCATCAATTTAAGATTACTTATGTAAAAACTGTCTCACATGTATGTGCAATAAATAATTTATATATTTATCTGTCTATCTACCTATATAAAAATATTATACTCTTCATAGTTTAATAGCCCCACGTTTAGTTGTCAATGTGGGAAACCTGTGCTCAGCTGTGGGATGTTTATTTATAGGTAATCAGCCTTTAAACGTCGCCAGCATCTTTATAATTATGATGGTGATATTATACCGGTTATATGTATAGTATTAATGCCATAATTGGCTTGAACATTGTTTGTTATACATATATCATATTTTTAAATGTAGAAATCAATCAAAATATTTTTTTAAAGATACTTTTAATTTAAAAAAGTACTTACTTACCTAAATTGTTTAAAAATTTAGTTAAGTACTTTTCATAAAATCATATAAATTTTTTTTACCTATTATTTTAATTGTTGAATTCAAATTATTATTCTTCATTTACACACATCAAAAGTGTCTAGGGATCAACATATATTTTTGCAATAACTTTTCTCCTGATTGATATTAATTAAAATTTTCTTTAAGGATTCATCAAATAAAGTGTTTTCGTTTGTCTACAGTAACGATAAACCAAGTCACCTTTGCATTAATAAAGAAATTTGCCATTTTCCTAATAAAGGGATTTTTGACATTTGAACCAAAGACTGAAATAACAGTTTTCTTTAAAATTTTATTGGGTAACTTAAACAATTAATAATCCGTGTTTCTACCGCGAACACTAACAACATAAGAACATCGGTTTGGCATACTCAAAATGAGTTCATCCAAATCACGCTGTGGAATGGCCGCCCATGTTTGTTGCAACAACAAAAAAGGTCTTCTTGCGACTGGATACCCTCCATATTCGGCAGAGCTCTTCTCTGTAGCATATCCCATCCATGCTCAATCGGGTTCAAGTCTGGCGACTGAGCAGGCCAGGGCATGACATTGATGTTAGCTGCGGCGAGAGTCTGTCTTACAACTCTTGCGGTGTGCGGTCGTGCATTATCATGCATTAACTGAAATAAGGGACCGATTTGCACTTGTAGAGGAACGATGACGTCTGATACAATCGTCTCAGCATAAATTTGAGCGTTGAGGTTGCGTCTGATCCAAATCAACTCAGTTCTTCCGCCGATCCAAATACCCGCCCATACCATGATGGCTCCACCACTATAAGGATGGACTTCCTGGCAGGATTTTAATCGCTGTTGGCGTCCAGGGGTTCTCCAGTGTCGCATACGTCTTGTATCCGGTCTCATACCAAAACGAGACTCATCAGAAAAGCACACGAAACGCCATTGTTCTTCTGCCCAATTTCTGTGTTCAAGAGCCCATTGATATCGAATCCTACGATTGTGCATTGCTATAGGTGGTACCCTTAGCGGTCTTCGGGAATGAAGGTTCACTTCATGCAAGCGGTTTCTGACTGTTTGGTCGCTAATTAAGTTCCCTGAAGAGTGATGAAGCCTCACGGCTAACATCATGGCGGTTATTGTTGGAGCTCTTCGAGTTGTGATTTGAATGTATCGGTCTTGTTTCCGTGTGGTGCAGCGATACCGTCCTCCATGGCGCTCAGCCACGGTACCAGTGCTTCGGTAACGTGTCCAAAGTCGACTGATAACACTCTGACTTGTATTCAGAGCTAAAGCCACAGTACGTTGCCGGGAACCAGCTTCTATCATTCCCACGGCTCTGAGCATTTCTTCCCTGCTTAAATGACGTCGCCGCTCCATAATAACGCTGGTTTTAATCAGTAGTAGGGAAACAGTAGCACTAATAATGTCTTCAATGCGTTGTATGTTTTTATAGGGAAAATATTGACAGCTGATTTTCATCTTTTACTAGAAATTGATTGAAAGTTCCTGTTTCAAATTATGAAATGCACCAAAAAGGATCCAGATAAATTTATAAAATCATAAATTTATTACAAAGCCACATCTCAATCTCAAGAAATCCGCATAAAAATGCTTGATCCCTAGACACTTTTGATGTGTGTATATGAATAAAATACATATAAGTAATACAATAAAATATCAAGTACTAATATGTATTAATTTGTTTATTTATTAAACCTTTGTAGCCTGACAACAAATGAGTAAAAATAAATGTATTTTTGTTTATCTTATTTTACATTTTGGGTTACTCAAAGGCAATCCGATACTAGTAAGTCAGCAATTAGTGAATGAGCAGGAGGCTTTTAATTTCTGACACGCAAAGGTTTTAATTAAAGGCATCCCGTCGGAAAACGGTTATACCTATTATACTGTCTGTTTTATACAGGGTGCAAACGATGGCAGTAGCCGGAGGTTCCATGGGAAGGTACTATGGGAATTAGGCTAGTTTTTTAGCTAGCTAGCTTAACACAGCGCTTTCATGAAATAAATAGTAATCAATAGCAGTAATGCTCGGATTTGTGAAGAAAAAATTACATTACAATATAATGCGGGACTTTGAAGCTATCTTCATTTTTAGCTTAAGACCTTTTAGGTATTTTGAGGTTATGACAACTGTTATCGTATGACTATCAGTTCAGTTCAGCATTTATTTATCACTTGACTCTTAACGCGGCGTTCTATAGAAAACCTTTTTTAACAGTAATCATTATAACTTAAGAGAACACTTTTGATATGTGAATGATTAAGACGCAATAGATATCGAATAGGCTGGTTTCCACATTCTCATTTATCATCAGAAAAAAATAACATCCCCTTTTGATATAACACCACATTTTTTTAAATAAAAACAATAACGTGACATTGCACAGCAAATTAAGAAAAATCGTTACTATGCATACCAGTTATTTATTTGATGAATATCATAGTAATATACGGTGACATTAATAATATTAATGCTACTTCCATTATTTACAAAATACATGATTAATTGATCATGTATTTTAGATTACTAATGATTACCAAATGAGAACTGTTTTTTAATTCTTTTAAATTTTATTTAATCCATCGATGTTAAAAAGGTATAAGGGTTTTCGAGTGCAAAAGAAAAACAATATGTATAATAATATAATGACAAGAAACACCCTTTGCATTGGGAATATTATTACGGTAAGGTCGTATTTCTCTTAACAGATCGAGTGTCTGTTTCTACGGTTACTGTAAAATTAATGGTGAAATAGTACCAGCATAGGACCATTACGGTCGTGGTTTCGTTTCCTATAATTGTTTATTGTTTCCTATTAGGTACTATTGGTACCTAAATCAGATAAGCGTTTGTGCCTATGATTCGAGTATACGTAGTGATAGCTAGAACATCTATCGAGATCTCGTAGTATTTCTACTTATTTATATATATTTTTTTGTTGTTGTTAGACCTAATTATAACAAACATACAATGTTCGATTATTTGGTAATAAATCATGTAAGTATCTTGTAAATTTTTGTTCAACTGTTACAATAGAATAGAATATTTAAATATTTAAATATCTGTATGAATGAAAACCAATTTGCTTCGAATGTATGTTCGCGCTCGGGGCGGCACTTGTGTTCTATTCTATTTTTGTCGTGGTTTTAAAATTGTAAACTCCAGGTTTGTATGAAAGTCTAGAAATCGTGGGAGGAAGTTGCGGGCAGATCAGTAGTATAAGAGATATAAAATCCTAAAATACAGTTTAGCCTACGATGCTGAGTGCACAATGTGGCCAATCAGTGTCTGTACTTATAATTGTGCTATAGATTTACACGTAACGTTGATTTTCAATACAAGTCCTTGCGTGACGAAGGTATGTAACTGACACTGGACATCATTATAATATCAAGGTCATTATCATTAGAATAATAATATAATAGTTGACGGATTATTACTATATTTTTTGGATATTCTAAGACAACAAAAAGCAAATTATTATGTCGTTCATAAAATCTCTAATATTACCAAGATAAATACAGGACGTGACAACATATTTTCAAACTGGCTTACGCCTACGATTTTGCCTGGTTATACTATTACCTAGAATATTGTTGTTTCATCAAATATTATACTGCTTTATTATCTTTAATCATGTCGGGTCTTTTGTTTCTAACATCGAGTCTAGAGCTGTATAATGGCTGTGACGGACGGATATAACGAAACTTAATATAACAAGTGTTATAGCTATCTTTACCAATTTTTTTCGCAGATTGCTTGTGCTGGAACAATCTCTAGCGCTGACTTCTGGCCGTCCACTCCCCAGTCATATTATGTAGGCACTTTTTTGTTTGTGTTTTTTCATTTTGTTTTGAGATTAGTGATTGCTTTATTAACATTTACATTATTATGTAAATGTTTTGTTCCGTCCAGTAATATAGCGAATTCGATTTTTTATTAATATATTAAAGCATGGTGTCGCAATTCGCATCTCATGTCGCGTTTTATTACTAGTATTTTTTTTTAAAAGGCTGTGGCAGAACAGCAGATGCTGTGGATATTTACTATATGCGGCTTCTGAGTCATACACCGTTTTGTTGTTCATTTAATGTTTGTGTACTCTGTATTTTAGATTGAAGACAAATAAATTCTTTATTATTATAATATAATATTATTATAAAGATTTGCCGAGATTTGGAACTACCTCCTTAATTATTGTTTAGTTAAAATTAATAACTGCTCTCGAACGATTTGTAGTGTGATAGAAATTTAGTAAGTATAAATAAATATCTTTAAACCTTTAACACAACATTATATTATATTATTATTATAAATACAACACGGCCACGCCGCGGCAGTATGATGCATTTCACCAAAATTGGATACAGTTGGCTCACGACCGCGATCAGTGGAAGAAATGGAGGGAGGCCTTTGCCCTCCAGTGGGACAGTGAGGGCTAACATAATAATAAATATTATTATTATTTACCGTAAAATATTTCAAATAAAAAAATTACAACCATTTTCATACATGCCCGTTTTCCCGGAGAAGTAGGCAGATACCACAGGGCAACAAAAAAGGGCTTTGTTTTTATTTCTTTTATTAAGTCATTAAAAAACAAAAACTACTGTTCTTATTCAGGAAATAGCTCGTCGAAAGACACTTGTTCAAGGAAAACGCCTAAGTTCTTTACCACTGCTGTGCTCAACGAGTGGCAGATGTGAGGACCGACGTCATGCACTATCTCTTTCCACATGTCATTCAGAAGGTTGTTTATTTGGTCACCTGCAAATAAAAAGATTACATAATATTGTAACGCATTTAACTTACTGACACCACACTAAGAGCGTCCACTGGGGGCTAATTGTCTAACTACAACACCTGTCGCAAACTTTTCAAGTACATGTAGGTACATTGCTTTGCTAGCTTTTTTAAAACTAATTTTAAAATATTCAAACTAATGAAGCAATGTAGGTGTTGAGGTTATACAATAAGCCATTAGGTCCCGCGCTTGGACAGTGGACAGTCCGCGTCTGGATTGGTTTCTGGAAAAACAAAGTGGGCGTGGGCGTGGGCCATCCGCCACACGCGTAGGTAGTTAGTCGAAAACTATATGCTCAATTTGCCCCAGAGCAAAAAACTGAGATCTCCATCACGTTAAGATCTTTTGTGCAACCTCGTGCTACTTATCGCTCTGCCTCCTCAGTGAAATAGGCTAAGCTTTCTGAACTATCTGAGATACTATTATGGACGTTTTAAATGAGCTTTGAGCTGGATTTTTTTCAGTATTATTTAAGACAATGGAACTCTAACTACGCATAACTTAAAAATATAAACTTTGGAGACCATTAGTATCAGGGTATAATCTAAGTCAATGTTCTTGACAAGTAATAGATCCCTAAACACGCAAATATCAACCGCAAAACCAGACACAATAGAAATTCTACATGAAGTAACCTCAAGGAGTCTTCGTGACAGAAAAGAGGTTCTATTAAAAGATAATGAAACGTTAAAATAAAACAATTATTGCAAAAAAAAATAAAAAATGAATAATCCCAATAGCTCCATTAAATTATTATTTGGCGTAAACTCATTACTATGACAAGCGTATTTAGCTTTCTGGATAGGTTAACAACAATAACAGTAAATGGGTCAATCCCGGGTGAAGCGTTCTTCGTGTCAGAGCCGTGGCTTTTATTTTTTTTTGTGTCTGGTGAAAAAATAAATTACATGGCAAAAGAAGGTTTAAAACGAGTCAGTCTATCAATAAGGCACGGTAATTATGCAATTGCATTAATTAATTGGTGCATTAATTAGGATAGAAATTGTGGTCAGATCCATGGCCGATAAAACAGATCCATGGTTTACATCCACGGATTTTACAGCCATGGATCTGACGACAATTATTAATAAAAATTAAGCTTTATATATTATATATTATAAATGAAATCGTATTCATTTTGATTTCAATACTTACTTAGAAATGAATGCAACCATGTTCTCAGGACAGTTAAGTGTAACTATTCGTAATTTAGTAGCAAAACAAGACACGAGTTATAACTACCTAACGAACCAAAGTTTAAAATTTTTTTTAAAACTTAAAAATAAAGTATTTGAAAAAATTCCTGACGAAGTGCTGCAGCACAACTGGCGATGGTTTGGACCAATCACGAGACTCTTACCACGTATTTAATGAAGTAGGTAAACATAATTTCGTCGCGCGATTCAACATTTGCCCACCGCGTGACATTTTATTGAACGACTACAAACACAAGAGTTTGATTATATTAAAACAATGAATACATGATTTGATAGAGACACTCTTTATTCAATAAAGTGTTATTTAACGCAGTCTTTTATATGTAAAAAATATAATACACCAAATACGAATAACACACCGAGCGCCGCGCGTGTGACATGTAAAAAGCTCGACAAATCACCTCATTTTTCAGTCTCAAAAGAATATTTATGCAATTCATTCTGTAAAATATTGATTCCAATTGATATGATTCATTACTACATAAATTAAGTAAACTTATAAGTGCTAGTTTAATTTAGTGTATTGTATATTATAATTTATAATATAGTAGAGGATCCGAGTATACAACGACCTTCACCGAGACGGTTAATGGATGAAAAGTATTTTATATCAAATATCAAATGTGTTAAAAAATATATTGCGAGTGGGTTTGCGGAAAAATTTCAGTCCAGTATATGATTAATTAAATATTATTTTTATTTTAAATATTGCACTTGTTTCGATAATAGATAAATTACATAGGTACCAATCGAAAGTATGAAGCCTATAGAATATGCAAACGTTAGGTTGACTATTTTTTTCCTGTCATAACATTGGGTAGGCAGGTGTAAACAGGCAAGTCAATATTAGTAATTTGCAACCGTCTGGTTAAATAAATAAAATTTATGTTTATATAAAGTTAAGCTCATTACAAACACACACACACCAAACCAGTGCAATGTAAAAAAAAATATTTTTTTAAATATTAAATTAATCATTAAAGGTACTGGACTGAAATTTTTCAGCCAACCTACTCGCGATATATTATTTAACATATTAAATTTGATATAAATACTTTTCATCCATTAACCTTCCCGGTGAAGGTCGTTCTATACTCGGATCTTAGACTATTATGTTGTGACCAAAGATATTAAACTATTACTGTGACCCTCAAAATCAAGTGTCCCAGAATTGACCCAAACAAGAATATAATTAATAATTTAAAAAGACACAATATTTTAAAAAAATGTCAAATAAGTACTTAGATTATGATTTACCACAAGGCTCCGCGGATATAACAAACTATGATAATAATATTGTTATTATCAGATTTTATGTAATTATCGCATAAGGTTATTTGTAGTATACCTACTCACTAACTCACTAAAAACTCCTGTTATTTCCCTCACATGCTGCCAGAGTGATCAGGGACCACCATAAGCAATCACCGGTTTTTACTCCAGCGGCGCAAAAAGGCTAGCTCAACATTAACTAAATTTCACTTTCAGAAACATGTATTTTTAATAAGCCAACCAATAGAGCGACATCCCAAAGGTTATTAAACATCGTAGGTACGACCGAAGTAGATTTATTATCCCATTAAAGTTCGCTACCAAAGCTAATAGCTGTCATGAATCTTATGATAACCCTGGAGCCGATGGCATTACAACTGAATGAATGACTTAATTGGCTTTGCGGTTTCGGTAACTGAATCACCACACTACTTTATTTGGGACCAATTACTTTGAACTTTCAATCGTTCATTGCTTTAGAGAATTTTTATCGATAAGAATAATTCACGATGTCAGCTTTTTCGGCATCGGTAATTAAGGAAGACTAAAGTAAAGATATTTGGAACAAATATATTTCTGCTGCGCCTCTAGAAGCGGTTTCCGGAAAATTTGGGGTCCGGTCTGGTTTGGTAATTTTTTTTTAATTGGCAACAGGTAAGCGCTTGGCCTTCATCTCACCTGATGGTAAGTGATGATAAGGCCGAAGGTGGAAGCGCGCTTCACCCGGAATCCTCAACCACTGAGGAACTGGCTATCTTATCTCAAACTGCCGGAACATAACTATGCTATAAACATCGTTGTTATGGAGACAGAGTTAGATAAGATGGTGGTAGCTAGCCAGGCGGACTTAACAGCCCTACCACCAACCAAACAGAGCACACAAAGATGTACCCCCCGCTGGGAGTCGAACCCGGGACCTCTGGGTCCGAAACAGGTAGCTTAGCCACTAGACCACAGAGCACAGAGCCATCATCTGCGGCCAATAACATTGTCTCTCCAAAAAATAATAGATAACAAACAGGTGTTTTCACTGGCTCAACCCGCATGCACTTAAGCACTGAATGTTGACAAAGTTTAAAAAGAAGACGTAGTGCAGAAGTGCCTCACTTACCAATGATTTTATCGCCAAGTAAATTCTCCAGTCTAAAGTAAGCTTTCTCCACCTCGTATTTGATGTCATGTTTCGTTATATTCCAATGGTCTTTGCCGTCCTTTCCGTTTATAGTTTCGTACCACATTTTAATGGTTAGATCGGTGTTTTCTGAAAAATAATACCTTTATTCAAGTTTAACTCTCAATATTTCAGAAGGTACTCATAAAAACCTTGTTAACCTTGGTTTATTGTATTCAAGTTTGAAGGGTATAAGTACCTCTATTTTTCAAATTAATTCTTAATATTTCAAGGATCATAAGACCGCCGGCGGTCGCGAAACAATTGATTTTCAATTGTGTCTGGTTTTACGGTGCTCAAGGGGTTAAACAGTTTATCACCGTAAACAAAATGCTATAGCATTGTTGTGTTTCAACAGTGAAAGATGACATAGCCAGTTTATAATATTAATTGAGAATTTTGGACTTGAGTCTTATCAGCACTGACTAATGACTTTTAGGCAACGCCGAGGTAAGGTTGTAATTTTGATAACTAAGACAAAGAAAAAAAACCTCCCGAATTTCCAGTCGGCTCTTCTCAATTGAAGGATCTCCCAAAATTTAAACTGGTGGATTCAGTAGTTCAGATTTAACAATTTTGTAGTAAATTATTTTGAAATATAAATATATTTGACGTCAATAAGTGCCGGTAAGGCTTATTATATAAAATAAATCATTTGACTTTAACTTTGACTTTGAGTCGAGGTGAGTTGAGGTTATCTTTTTCTTGCGGAACCCGTTCTGTATAACAAGGCGCTACTTCACTGTGCAAAATAAACTTTCTTAGTTACTCACTCAATTTGATTGACGAGTTGCCGCTAGACTTTATTGGTAGTATCATGAGTTTCCCGCTAAGGTCGTATTTATTAGCGACGTCTAAATTGACTATGGCTTCTGCACTTATAGTTTTTTTATTGAAATCGAATCTGTAAGAAAACAACTTTTATTCGTTAGTGTGTCCTTCCTTTGGGACAACACAGAAGCGCGATTGACCCGACTTTTTAATAAAAAAGGTGAAAGGACTGAGAATAATAAATGCTTTAGGAGACACGGGAAAACAGCAGACATACAAACTTATTTCTGTTATAATGGTAAAAAGAACCAGCTAACAGCTCAAAGTAAAAATTTAAAATTATCAAACTGTTTAATTTTAAGCAGTAAGAAAATTGTTGCACTAGTAATATCCTTAACAGTCTAGAACTAATAATATAAGCAAAATAAGTACGAAGAAACTTTGCTTCAGAATAACATCTAAAGGAGTCAGGACACCGTTATACAATTACTACAGTATCGCATTTGCCCCATGATTATTTCAAATCTATTTGTTATATATAACGGTTTATTTTCGTAAACATAACTCAAACGCGACGAATATCAAACAAATATCACGTGCAAATTCCAAATCTTCCAAGAAACTAAACCACAGAATAATTTTATGACGTGCCAAATGGAGCGAGGCGAGCACTTGCGAAAACAACGTCAGAGCGTATCCGAAGAGAGCGCTGCCCAACTTGTAAGTCGAGTTATCCTTGAAAAATCCCTTTCGCACGCTCTAGGATCAAACGGGCGAATTCCGCCAGATCACTGGGTGGTTTGTTCACTCCATTACTCCTTTTGTATTCAATGAATCAACTGTGCGCCTAATTATTTGAACGCCTCTTTAAATTAAGGCGCCTTCATAATATCCGTAATTACCTAAAGGGATCGTTAATTGTCCGCGAGTCATGACTCCGTCGTTAGTGGGCCTTGTAGTTCATTATGGCGTACAGCGTCGGCAAGGGCAGCTGCATTTTGGTGATTAAATCAGTATGGCTGATTACTGCCTCTGCCGCCATTACGACAACCTGTTATAATGACACGCATGGGTGTAACACTTCCAATCACTCTTATACATGTATATTATGTCCATTATTGTAACAAAATCTCGATTAGGCAGATTTTTATTCATTAGAGGTTTTACAGTTTACCCTATTGAGGTCAAATAATAAAGAAAAATTGATATATGAAAATTAATAGGTTATTTGCCGTTACCCTGGGGCTTTTCATAGTAGAGATTTTACCGTACATTTTACAGCCATTTTACGTAGACTTTGAAAGTGACGTTGCACTGTTTTGTTTCACGAACTCTTATCGGAATAAAAAGTGTCAGTATACTTAATATAAATGTACTTAAATTTATTCCGGTCTAGATAGTATAGTCATTAGTCATTACTTTCCGTATAGTATCGTAGGTAAGTAAAAACCAATGATACTTATTTTATTTTACATGATTGATAGCAACTGATACTTGTGTCTCTTTCACAAAGTAAAGATGTACCTAGGATGTAAATACAACGTTGTCCACAACAGAATTACAATGACATGACTTTTGTTATGTACGATGTTTTGCGGAATACTGTGGGTTAGGTATACTATGATCTAATTTTTTTATAATAGTACCTTACCTAAACTAAGTTTTTGTCCTAAATAAAAATGAATAAATAATACCTCTAGTTACACAAGCTACACAAAACGAACTAAGTACTATAGTTTCGTAGTTTGATAAAAAAATAACTAATTGCGTTAAGGTCGCATGCTATCCCTACATTTTGGGCGTTTTAGTACACGAAAACCACAATTGTCTAGCTTGTGAATTGTTTATTGAAAGCTAATTGTGAGATATGGCGGCAAAACACCATCAACATTACTTAGGCTTTTCGGTAAGTCATTCAAATTACAACTTGAAAACCTTATAATTAAAGTGGTAGAGCCACGCTGCGTTGCAGCACGCGTTGGGACGGCTCGCCCGGCGTAATACCACCCTCTCACGAATATCCGGCGTGAAATGATGGCACTTGGTGCTGTTGTGTTTCGTCCGGCCAGTGATGGTTCCGGAGCCCCCCCGCCCTCTCACAATTCCTATTCCTTCCTAAAAGGACGGAAACGCGCCCGCGATTCCTCTGGTTTTGAGGGTGTCCATGGGCGGCGGTGGTTACTCTCCATCAGGTAACCCGCCTGCTCGTTTGCCTCCTTCTTTTATAAAAAAAAAGTTAAATATTTTTAAGTGATATAGAAGGAGTAAGAATATTACACGTTTAGTGTGAAACTAATACTACTATTATTTGTAGGGCCCTAGCAAGGTTCTTGTTTAAACTAAATATTATACATAATAAGACCTATGTGTTTATCAGAAACAGCAATAAAGTTATTTTATTTGTAGTAATTAAATCTTGGGATATTTATAAATTTAATATTTATTTATTTAATTCGCTTCTGTCTCAGATTCTGAGGTACAGCGTTAATTGTAGGTGTGTGTAAAAAAAATATACCAATCTTTCCTTGGGTGTCTCATAAAGAGACTAACAGACTAAAGACTGCATATTATAATACAACAGCATAGATCGGCGATGGGGTCACCCCCCACCACTCTGAGCACATGTACAGTTGTAATGTTGTGAAACGTTGACTATAGCAGAGGACTAGTTCTGGGGTCCTCATTGCATAGTCTCTGACTAACCCTATGGGGACAATAGTCGTGAATCTTTGGATGTATGTATGTTTTTTTTTATTTTAGACTCTTGCAACATTACATCACATGGTGGACTTAGTACCTTATATATATGCCTACATAAATAAATAAATATGAACTTTCCTACACTCACACCAACTATCTAGCCCAAGAGAATAGACTTGTTATGAAACTCGTTAAATGTTTACTAGACAACGGATAAACATACTTAAAATACTTAAATACATACTTATTATAAATAGAAAACACCTAGACCCAAGACAATAATTTCTTAATTGACCCGACCGGGGATCGAACCCGGGACCTCAGATGGCGACACCATGCAAACCTGTGTACAAACCACTAGATCATGGAGGCCGTCGTCACAGAATAATATTATATTCCGATGCAGGGCAAAGGCATCATTGAAATCAAATCATCGCTTTGATGGGTATTGACAAATGCGGGTTGTTTTATAAAACATCCGAGACACTCTTTGGCTGACCTGGGAATTGACCCAAGGACCTCCTGATACATACATACATATAAACACGACTATTATCCCCGAAGGGTTAGTCAGAGACTAGGCAATGAGGACAGCAAAAGCAGTTCTCTACCATAGTCCACTTTTCACCGAATAGCGACTGCAAATGTGCTCAGCGTGACAGGTGGTGAGCACATTGCCGCTCTATGCTGTTGGATGTATGCGCAGTCTTTTTAGTCCGTTAGTCGCCTTTTACGACACCCAAGGGAAGAGAGGGGGTGGTAGTATTCTTTCACCGCTACGCGACACGGTTGCCTTCTGATAAATCATGATATGATAAAAAAAAACACTTACTTCAAATGTTTAAGCTGCATTGATGATAGACCATGGAAATAATTTTCTTTGAAAACTAGTTTCAACCCATTTTCATTTGGTATGAATACGGTCATCTGTTCTACGAACAGAGGATCCAGCGGTGGCATCAATCTCTTCTCGTCACCAAGGGAGAACTGGTGTATAGATTCCTTTGCCGTTTTCAGTGCGCACTCGTTAAGGTTGGGATCTTTTCGGGAGCAAGGAGTTATATAATTCGCTGTAAAAAAACATAAAGTATAATGTAAGTACTAATCCGCTGGTAGTTAGTTAAAGAAAATTTTATTTGTACCTGTAAGTTCTTTAGGTAAAAAGCTCGATTCTGCATCGTTATGCGCGTTTTTGGATAGGATCTTGCAAATTAAGCAACTTTCAGAATGACCGTTATCCAGATGACCAAATTAAAGTATCTCGACACAAGTTCGGTTTTCAACACCACGACAACATGCTGGACCCTTGTGATTAAGGTCTGCTTTTTAAGATTCTAGAAATAGCTTAAACAGGTAGCTATTGACATTTACCGTGTTCAATGCATCGTACTTATATCATTTAAAAACATCAGAGCGGTTTTATAATAAGAGTAATAAAATATTTATTAAACAATTTTTATTTAAATCAAAGTTTTATTCAAACACACAGTGTAAAAATTAAACTCACCAATGGACATTAACATTTTAGTCAGACAATATCTTTCACCACCGAATCATGCTAGTTGTACAAAAATTACTTACGCAATCCCATAGAGGTAACATGACTAATTAAGCCTAACAGCAAAACGGGAAAGCAGAGCATTTTCCACCGCCGAGCGCAGCCACAATACAGAACGGAGTAACTCTTCAGAGGAATTGTTTCGTTATATAAACGCATTAAAAATTGCAGGCTTCTAACCTCTCATTATAGTCCAAATAAACGAGACCCACATGAGCACGTGACGTATAAGTATATGAGCTATTAGACTCGCTCTTTCATGTTTCCCTCGCGAGCCAAACGATGTGTTTTACATCCATTCCCTCTTTTTGTACTGTAATTTGCTGTACGTATTTACAACACGCTACGATAGGAAACGTTACCAAAACAAATTAGTTCTACGACAGTCTTTTGTTTTGTTTTTGTGTCTGTTAATTGAAACTTTATTCCCTCTCGAGTATTGTTCAATTTTCATCAAATCTTAACGTATTACTTAATGTTATCAAACATTGAATTGAGTTGTGTATGTTGTGTGATTTTATGCTCCGCCGCTTTAGTGACGTCTTCTGGTTGCTGCTGACATAATATAATTATGTTTAAACGTAAGCCTTTAAGGTACGCCTTTGCCTACCTACCTATGTTACTTATTACTATATCATTAGTACAGTACCTAACATTGATGAACGCGTAGTGTAAACTATAGGCACATTATCGTATACTTATATCTTTTATGTATCACAATAAATTTAAGGTGTTTGGTAATAGACCATCCTATTAAGTGCAAAGATTAAATATTAGTACGGAAGTCACAACTCTTAAATTAAGAAATAATGATCAGCTATTCTATACTAACTGCAAATATTATCCGTCATAAATGTATAAAAAAAGATTACTTACTCTTTTTTTGTTTTACTCCATTATCATAACGTTACATTTCCTAGTAAACATCGTTGCAAGTAGAATATAATTTTTATTTTTTACTAAACGTAAATTTGATTTATGGAAAACCACAAAAAATGTTATTTTGATTCTTTAGGTTTCCAAAAATGTTAGGTCTTTACTGAATATAAAAAATATGGTCCAAAGGCTTGTACTATCACTCTTTAGATGTCATTTATGATGAGTACGGTTTACGATATAAACAAAAGTTAACGAGTACACCAAGCTTGAAACCATCATTCAACGTTGTGTAACAAAATTTTTATGCCGCTGAAACCCAGTTAAGCATCCGAAGCAGCACAAAGCGGTTTTAATTAAAAAAGAATCCGCTTGTAAGGGTCATCATTTTTCATATTCCACTTAGGAAGATTGCAAACAACAATTAATATTTGCGACAACAAAAGACATGTCAGTTTAAAAGTTGACGGCGTCGTTATGCACGTAATTTTTGAGAACAATGCGTAAAGTATTCGGGAAATGTGTTTGCATATCACGAGGTGAGTGTACATGCGACGGTGATAGTACAACAGAACAGATGGAAGATTATTCTGTTCTATAATAGTACCTATCGTATGTGTAAGTTTTAAAGTATATTATGGTAGTTGACCGGTAAGTCTTTATAGACTTTTTAGCACCTGTCGAAACAATACCCTTTTTCTGATTGAAGGGCGGGCCATGACGTCACTATTATACCGTCAATTGAGTGTTTATAATGTTACAGTTAAAAAACGTTTTCTCGTGTTTCTCTAGTTGTAACCAGTTCTTTCTAAATGCCTTTGTTACAACAAGAATGTCCTAGTTAAAACTATAAAATTTAATGATATAGACACTCGTACATATTGCAAATTGCGATTAAAGTATGTAATTCTAACTTATACTCTTTTACTAGATTTAACTTTGTCCCCTGCACGGGGGGGTCAGAGAACCTGGGTCAGCCCCCCTCAGTTATTGGTCTCAAATCTAACCTAACCTAACCGACAGAAATGCAGTTTTGTAAACACTGTATCGTTGTAATTGTTTTACTATTTCTTTCATAAAAAACCGGATCCTGGACCCAATCACTGTAAAACAGTATGAGAAAGAAAAATCGACAATCATCATCATTCGTTTGCTCTGTTCCAAAAGACATACATGTAATATAATCACGACTGTTATCCCTGAAGGGTTTTTTAAATAACCTAAGCAGAGACAAGGCAATGAGAACAGCAAAAGCAGTCCTCTACCATAGTCTACTTTTCCCATATATCGATTGCACATGTGCTCAGCGTGACAGGTGGTAAGCCCGTCGCTGCTCTATGGTGTTAGATGTATGTGCAGTCTTCAGTCCGTTAGTCGCCTTCTACGACACCTACCTAAGGGAAGAGAGGGGGTGGTAGTATTCTTTCACCGCTACGCAACATACTACGAATAACAAAACAACTGTCGATATGTAAAAAGTTGTAATATCCTATGTACTGACTGTCAAACTGCTAGGCAAAAGCCTCCGGCTTTAAAATTAAGTCATCGCTTTAGTTGGTGACTATTGGCTTAAATTGAAGCACCAACTGGGAATGTGACTATTGTATCAAAGACCAGGATTCGAACCCCCTCCGGATATCGGACCCAGCGCTTTGCCACTCGTTAACCGAAGCAATTGTGTTCAGTCTGTTTAAAAAGTATTAAACGACGAGAGAGGCCATCACATTCCTTGCTGCCTCCTCGTTGATGTTACCCCGACCCGTAACCAAGGTGTCATCCGCATAACAGAGCACCTCAGATCGGGGAGTTTCCTTTGTCATTAGGTTAGCTAGTACTCGTATACTTACATACATTGCTAATATAAACTATCACATACAGTGTTATATTACAAACTCATGATAGAATAATTGCATGCTATTAATCTGATGACTTGTAATTTTATTATGCTACGAGATTGAATGTTTACTAAGTATACCGTTCTTATTATTATCGTTTTTTTAGACTAATAACAATATGTGACAGTTTATAAGGTACCCATGGACTTATCATTTTATAACTTTGTGCCATGAAACAAATAAAATATTATTATATATAAATTGAGTGCCATGGTGGTCACCGACGAACAATTTTTCATATTTTGTCTCGTTGTAGAGGCAGTTAATTTATTGAATATATTTTTGTGAAGGTTTTTTGTGAGTCATGCGTACAAGGCTTGTCATTGCAAACGTTTTCTGCATTAATATCGGTACAAGGTGCAACGATTCGTCGTTTTTTTGGGTAATGTGATTAACATAAATTCAAATAAAACCGGTTCACTCTCGTCTTGAGCAGACCTATGTTTTATATTGTTTGGTAAACAATTGCGCGGGATGAGAATTTAGATGTCAACACATAATTCTTAAAGGTCAGCTCCTCGGTTCATTATAGAAAATGTCAAAAAAGATTTCTCTTGTGTATCAGAGCCAAATTAGGGTATATCAAAAATGATTAGTGCATATTGGGGGAAATAGTTCTAAATTTTAAATAACCTAACAAGTTTTAATATATTTTTTTTTACCTTTTGTGTCCCACTGCTGGGCAAAGGTTTCCCTCAAAGTCTTTCTAATAATTATGCAGGATTAAAGCTAACATTATATAAATCTTTGTCAATCTAATTCTGGGCCATCCTATTCATGAATATACTATTTAAATGCTATTTTTTGCTAGCAAATGACAGTTTGGAAAATTTTGAAATTCACGAGCAGGATTGAAACCTGCTTTTTTCTGACATTCCGAGTCAGATGCAATACCAGCTAGTTTACGACTAAATTAGAGTTATATTGGATAAAAATATATTTATGTAAAAACAATCCTGTAAAATAAATCAACAAAATACCATTGTACATTAAATATTATTTATTTATTAAATTTTACCTATTGTTTTAGTAACATAACAATTTTCTCACTACTAATATTAGCTAATTCTAAACAATATCACAATTATTATAAAATTAGAGTAGGATTTGAAGGATTGGGTTCAGTTCGTTTGACCAAAAGAATTGATGGAATGGGTTATGGGATCAATAAAGGTCTAGTCTCTAGAGACTAGCCAAATATAGCCTAAGGAAAGTGTGCAATCATGGAGGTTTAAAATTCTCAGTTGTTTAAAATTCCGCGTGAAGTGTGATGAAAATTAAAAACCTTATTGCTTACCCGTTGTGGAATAGAAAAAGGCAAAAGGTGGCATGTCAAAGTTGGTCTAAAAACAGACGAAAGTTAATACTAAAACTACTGCAAGAAACTTTTGGTTACGACACGTTACAGTATTGTTAACTCGAAACAATTAAGAAGCGTAGGCAGATAAATCGTCACTAATGAAGTATTTTGTCGGGACGTGCGAAAAGAAGTTGCTCAGTATGTTCTTCACGCTTTCCATCGTTCTGTCCATGATTTGACCTCCCACTGACTGCATGATCAGCCTCCAGTTTTGGTTCAGCATATTCGTTATAGTTGCACCTGTGAAAAAAATGTATTACATTAATTACTATGAATAGGTATTTAATTAACAACGGACCAGCTAGTTCTCATATTATTATCATCTGATGGAAAATGACAATAAGGTCGAAGGTGGCAGCGCATTTTACCCGGAATCCACAACAATAGTCTAGATTTCTAACTGTACACAAGAATACTACCAACATTATTGAAACTGCGGTGACAGACTTTTATGAGATAGTGGTAGCTGGTAAGGCGGACTTAAAATCTTTTCACCATCTGAGCCGGAGACAGTGATATGTGCACAGGGATCGAACCTGGGATCGCTGGGATATGAGACCTAATAAAACCACTAGATTGAAAATGGAGATCGAGAATGATTATAATGATAAGGACGCAAGACAATGAAAAATTAGTAATAATATTATTAAAAGTTCTGTATTCGTCCCCATAACTATAAAATATACCTTTATGCAAAAATGCAATCCTGA
This sequence comes from Scoparia ambigualis, assembly GCA_963921215.1. NCBI lineage: Eukaryota > Metazoa > Arthropoda > Insecta > Lepidoptera > Crambidae > Scoparia > Scoparia ambigualis. The sequence continues at coordinate 20,204,935 of OY992522.1, read as the reverse complement.
ATAACGTCTTTCAAATTTGTTTTATTTTATTGGATAATATAAAATCACGGCAAAGTATTTTTAGCGGTAAATTGTTTTTTTTTTTTAAATAATAAGGGTCATCTCAAGTAAGATAAACCCTTAAAACCATGAAAATGATTGTAATTTATTATACTTATTTTCATTATTCTATCTTCTTATCAAATTGTATATTAAAACTCTATTGTAAAAAAAAAATATTAAAGAGGAATAATCAAGTTAATAATATACTTAATTGGCCATAAACTTACAAACTTATGATTTTGCTATCAAGCCGTCAGTTAATGGTATACTTACTGATGTCTTGGTCTCCCATGTACAGTTGGTTCGCCACAAACACAACTTTTCCCAGAATGTCATATTTGTACACCAGTTTACCCTCCTTGCCCTTAAAGTAAGTTTCGCCATCTCGCTTATCGACGGTAAACTTAAAATCGAATTTTAAGTTCAGTTGCTCTGAAAAGTTTAAAGAATAATAAAAAATATACACCTTTTAAACTTTCGCGTTCCATTATAAATACACATTTAGACGGGGATTAACGCTAACTACAAGGTATGCGTAGTATGCCTATAATATGTAGTTAGCGTTAATCCCCGTCTAAATGTGTATTAATAATAAAAAAGTTATTAACAAGAAAATATAAACAAGAATTTTTCAAAGATGCAAATTAGTTCATCAATCAATTATCGTTTAAAAAGTAATAACAAATACACGTAATTACGACTAAGGGTTAGTCAGAGACTAGGCAATGAGGCCCGTTAAAGCAGTCCTCTGCCATAGTCCAGTTTTTACCAAATAGCGACTGCACATATCCTCAGCACTACAGGTGGTGAGCCCATCGGGTGCGTATCATTTCTTATGTGTCATTTCTAATGACATATGAACTAATTTCAAACGACATAACGTTCATTGGTTATAATTTTTACTTGATCTAAATACACTTTCTATAACAACATCACGTATATAAGTCATTTGATATAATAACCATATTCCATAACAACTTTTTCTATAAAGCTATAATGGTATAATAATCATATTCTAACTTCATTTGATATTTTCAAATTGATTTCAAAAATTGTCATAAAAAGTTAATACGTTGTTTTTGGTAAGGTTGTGCTACAAAAGTCAGTGACAGAAAAGAATCGCGGCAAAACCGGGTTGGCATTAGTATTACGCATCTCGAATAAGAGTGGATTTTTATAGGGGTTGGTTACTCCTTTCAATCGTATTTGTGTCATAAGTATTTGTATGATCATGAAACGGAACGCATTTATCCGCCCTCTTGTAATTGTCAGATAGACATCGCAGCCGTACCTCTGTAGGTCAAGGTGAGGTTAGAAATGTAAGGTGATCGGAAAAAGGAACGGAGCGATCATCTTACATTTCGTGGTCATTTTTTTTAACAGACAACAGAAAACCTTTTATGTAAAAAAATTGTCAGATTAGGTAAATTATAAATCAACCTCTGTAGGTCAAGGTGAGGTTAGAAATGTAAGGTGATCGCAAAGAGGATCGGAGCGATCATCTTACATTTCGTGGTTATTTTTTTTAACAGACAACAGAAGGACTCTTTTGTGAAAAAAAAATTAATACCATTTGACTATTATATCAATTGTTTATTATATCAAAAGTATATTATATCAAATGAAATTATAGAATCTAAAATTATATTAAATGTTTATAATAATAAGTCTGTTGTTATATCAAATGAAATTATATTATCTAAACGTTAGACCATAAGTATTTATATCAAACATTACACTCCCGTGCCCATAGTCGCTCTATACTGTTGGAAGTATGTGCAGTCTTTAGTTCATTAGTCGCCTTTTACCACACAAAACGAAAGAGAGGGGGTGGTAGTATTCTTTCACCGCTACGTGACATGGTTATGACACGATAAAAAGTAATAAATATTACATAAATATGTATTATGTCGAAGTCGCGGGCGGGCTGCTAGTTAACAATAACATTTAATTTCACCAATGGATTGAGTTTCCATCGCTTTTTCACCCAACAATCAATTAGTGGAGGCTCGTATTATACGTCAACCTCGATAACCCCTAGCTTTGGGGCTGAATTTTCGAGATAAATTTACGATATTGAATAACTTTTCTGTGCTAAAGAATCAGCCAGTGTAACTAAAACTTTATGACAGGTATAATTTTTTACGGTGGATTTTAAAAAGTCAAAGTCATGAAAAGTTTTGTTTTTTGTTTACAATTTATGTGTTTCTATTCTGTGTTTCGGTTTTCTCAACACTTTTGTACTTCTTAAATCAATGCGACACCTTGTTTTATGAAAAACCGGCCATATTTACAAATCTTTTGTAATACTTTATTGCACAAATAAATTTAATAAAGACACACGTTATACAGGACATATAAGGGTTAAAAAAAATATTTTAATTTGTGTAAAAGAAAACACATTAAAGAGTTTGATGGCACATACTGTTTGTGATTTTACTCTTGTGAGTAGAGTGGCAATTCTGGTTCATTTGAGGGGAAAAACTTTAACAAATCTTTAATAATTTGTAATTAAAATATGCCTATGATCCATGCTGTAGTTAAAATCATTAAGATGAGACCTCAAAGACAGAGTTATTATTTTTTACTCTTACACTAATCATCTAGCCCAAACTAAGCTTCTCTAGAAACTTTTATTTATTGGTTAGAAAACGGATAAACATACTTATTATACATAAAACCACCGAGACAAGAAATCAGACGAGAAAAACAGTTAAATTGACCCGACCGGCAATCGAACCCGGGATCTCAGAGATTGCTAACCACTCGACCATGGAGATCGTATTATAAAATTAAGTCTTACTTGCTTAGTTAGAAGATAGTGCCTAAAAAATGGTCGGTACTTAGGGCATTTAGGATAGCCAGACCGTGTAAGGTCAAAGTCCGCTCTTGGAAACTTTTCAAATCATTTTCTGTATAAAAATAATACATTATTTACAACTTACCAACTTTAACCTTTGCTTTGCCGTCTCCTCTGATAGTTTCGCCTCCAAGCAGGGACTTAATTAAAGGACTGTCCGAAAAAGCCTTGTAGTTACCCTTTAGGGTAAAGTCACATGTCATGTCCAATGTGGCACGTCCACTTTCAACGTACGTACTGAAAAAAAAAAACAAATTATAAAATAATGGATATCAAGTTGTCAGTATAGCTTAGTCCGCAAGAAGGGTTCCGCATTTCGGTTTCCCATACAAATTTAATTTTTTTTTTTTTTAACTATTGATCTATTTTAATAAATTTTGCATGCTAAAGGAAAATACAAAGATCTATATAGTTTGTAAATAATATTAAAAAAAAATAATTTTAGTTTAGTTGTTCTGTAATGGACTTTAAATCGAAACAACTCAGTTAAATAACGGTTTTTTTTAATATTTTCAGCAATCTATTTAGATTTCTGTATTTTTCTTTAGCATGCAAAGTTTCATCAAAATTGCCTCATTGGTTTGTAAAATTTTGTATGGAAAACTGATATGCGTAAACTCTTTTTAGAAAACTTTCTACGCTCACTCCAATTATAGGTACCTACCTACTTATAGCCCAAATAATGCTTCTTTTAAAACTTGTTTTAAATGGTTAACTAGATAACATACATCAATAATTATATACATTCTTATTATACATTTGCTTATTATACATATAAAACACCCAGACCCGAAATCAATTTAGAAAACAGTTTTTTCTAACTTGACCTGAGCGGAAATTGAACCAGGGCCCTTAGAAAGCGCAACGCCAGAACTGGCATGCTAATCACTCGACCATGTAGGTCTTATAGACTAATGATAATAAAACTAAATTCGATATACGTTTTATCATTTGTTTACTATTTGAGGGGTAATCTATAAATAAATTAGTAATTTCTATTAATACGTAAACTGGTTTGTAATTGAAAAATAACTAAACGACTGACGTAATGAATTTGCTTACTTTTAGTGTTAAAATTGACCTTCGATTTCCACATTTAAAAATAAACTTAGACGGCGTATAAATTATTAGAAGTTTGTATTCAAGAAAACCGAAGATACATTGAACTCAATATCGGAATGGAATCCTTTACATCAAAAAGTGGTGGGTTAGTGTAGGTCTGTAGTATGTAATAAAATATATATATATATATAATAAATATACGAATAAAAAATGTTACAAAGCAAAACAAAAGTGACAAAACTTGATGCTACAATTAACTCTTTCTTATTTTGGAGCCACTCAAAGTCGGGCTGTAAATTGTTGAACGCAATAAACTTTGTTACGCAGAAATGTATTGCAACGACTTACCTAAATTCATTGATTTTACAACTGCTCAGACCTTTCAACTTCCCATCAACGACAGTAAGGTTAACCGCGTTAAATACAGGTAAATTGACGTCCTTCAATGTGATTGGATCAAAGATTGGGATATCGTATTCAGGGATGCCCGTTTTGCTGTAAACTCTCAGTATATTTTCGAACATCTTTTTCTGACACTGGGAATCTTTTAGACCACATTTCTCTAAATTATCAACTGAAAAAAAAATAATTTTGAAGTTAGGAAACTTTGTTTGTGGTCGCACACACACTTTCGTTAATACTTAAGACGTAATTATTTTTATATATATACTTAAGCAAATTTTGTAGCGAAAAACTTTTTCTAAATTGTAATTTTGTTTGCAACGAAATTTGCGTAAAGTTTTACATACAAATGTTACAGTTGTTACATGAAACATTTACAAACATTACAATTAGTGAAATTGTAAATAGTAAGAATAAAAAAAGAAAGACATTTAAAAAAATAGTTTATCCGAATAACATACATTCAAAATAAGATTTTAAACTATCGCGTTGCGTTGCATTAAAACTATTTTAACGGGACTTAACACGACTAATTTTGTAAGTAAGTAGGTACTTAATTAAATATGATATGATATGAGAAATGTACTTATACAAAATTAATCGTGTAAGGTCCCGTTAAAATAGATTGAATACATGCAAAACACTTTGTATTCTTGTTTATTTAAAATAATTATATTATTATTATTTATACCATGGATCGTCTCAAAACGTTTTCAGTGGCCATGGTCGAATGGAGAGGTGTCACTCCTCAAAATATATTTTTATAATTTTAACGTTCAGTTTTTTAAATTGTTATAATTTTTTAACAGTAATAACATTTATAAATCTAAGTATGTTAAAAATGTCTCACCGAACGCTGTGTCACCGTAGAATAGCACGGCAAATAAAATAAAAACAGACTTGTGACTGAACATTTTCACTAATACACTTTAAAATATAATATTTTTATTAAATGTTATGCAGCCGTCACTGCCTCCGTGCAATATATCATTTAGTATGAAGGTTAGGACGACAACCTTCCTATTATATTAGCGTCGCTTCACCAACATAGCATTATAAAAAAATATCTAAACTCGTTTCGCTAAGCCAAATCAAAGTATAATCTCAAGTTATACTTACTCACTCTGACGTAAATGGAACAAGTATACAATGCTTAATTTAGTTTCTTTTCCTCAATGGCCTATGTTGCAAAGTTTACTTTGATTTGATAATGAGTCGATTCAGAAAATGATGCAAGAAAGATAGTAATAAGAAAAGATGTTCAAAAAAAAGCTAACACAAAAAGTATATACGTCAATAATAATCATAAAAACTACATTGCTAGTACGCAAATTACTTGTTTTAATTGTATCAGAGTAAATAATTACTTACATACTTATGTCATTAAAAGCATATAGTAATAATTTGTCCAATATAGGTATACATAGGGAGTCCAACCATATGGGTCAGTGAAAGCCAAAGTCAAATGCTTTTTTCAATTTAGACCTTTACAGGTACCTACTTATTGACGTCAAAAAGTATGAGGAAGTACGAAACTATCATCATCAACATCATCAGCCTATTAACGTCCCACTACTGGGCACAGACCTCCCACGTGGACAATAGCACGTGGGGATTTTTAGATATCTTGTCCCCCTCATGTCGGAGATTTTATAAACTAATGCTTAATGTTACCTAATGCCGCTCTATAGCAGCTCCTACTTCTTAGCAATGGCTTTCTGCCTACATTTCCTTGGCACCTGTGGTGCCGTATTATGCTATCTTCCTATTACTACTTTACTACTTCTATATAAACTTCTGAACAAATCTGTTACCATTTTCCTTGCACGTACGTGCCCTATCTACACACCTATTATTAATTACTACTTCTCTATTTCTTGCTTATATCTATACATTCTTGTTGCATCTTTTAGGATGCCTTACACTATTTTGAATTGTCTATTCTTTCTCTTATCTAAACTCCGGTTAACCGGTTCCATTTTTATCGCATTTTGCGCTATTTCTTATTACTATACTTATTCTATCTTATGTACTATTCTATTTTTAACAATTTCCTGTCTTATAATTTTATCAGTTCTAATAGTTCTTACAATTTTCACTTATTTCTATATAATATTGTTACATAACATTATTATTAGTAATTCTGCAGTTACAATTTTATTTATTCCTATTTTTAACATGTAACTCCTAATCATCAGCTTATAAATGTCCCACTGCTGGGCACAGGCCCCCCACGTTAACAATAGCACGTGAGGATATTGAGCCATAACCCACCGCGCTGGCCCAATGCGGGTTGGTGGGTTTTAAAGACTGTCATGTTACTACAACAACCGGGACCAACGGCTTAACGTGCCTTCCGAAACTCCTAATATTATCACTATATTTGTGAGAACATATTTTTTGGCTATCTCTTGTTTCTTACGATTACAATTTTTGTGATGTTGGTGCAAAATTCCAAAAGTAATGGTCTTATTCGTTTGTTACTTATAATCTTATTAATATTGTCTTTAGTGACTGCCGTTCCTATTGTCCTTTCAAGTTTCATCCGTTTATAATCGTGGATAGGGCATTCTGTGATCACGTGCATGATGGACTTTTTCATGGTCGCATATGCACGATGGACTCTCCTTGCACTTGAAACGGTGCAAGTACGAAGAGAATCCACCGTGCCCTGTCATCGCTTGTGTTAGAGCCCCGGTCGGCTTGATCTCTCTGACCAATCGGTATGCGGCTACCGCGTCTGGGAAGAATACCTTCGTCACAGAGGCCGTCGTTCCCGCGTCATATCTCCGATCCCATTCGCCAATTGTCTCCTCGCGAATGAAACGCTTGGCGAATGAGATCGGACACCGATCGTAGTCCAGCTTCCTCCGTGACGTAGTTGCAGCCTCCTTCGCAATTGCGTCCGCACGCTCGTTCCCGGGCAATCCCGCATGGGCTTTCACCCAGAACAAACTAACAAGTTTGCTCTGCATGGAAGCCCTTTGCAGGTTTGCCCGCGAGTCGAGTGCCAAGCGGTGGAGCGAGCTACGGTTTGTTACAGTTTCCAGTGCTGACCTGGAGTCACTGTAAATACCGTAACTCGCTTCACCCCTTTTCAAGATCTCCGCAGTCGTCCTGAATGGCTAGGAGTTCGGCTTGGTACACCGTGCAGTAGTTGGCTAGTGGTATTCTGACGTCTCTGACTTCGGCTCCCCCCCCTCCAAATGGATAGGGAGGCTCTGACGCCGCCGTCAATTTTACTGCCATCGGTGTATATCTGAACCTCCTGCACGGCGTACCTATCGAGGGCCTCCTGGTCCTCGAGGGCCATAAACTCACTCCCCATATTCAGGGGGGATGCGGGATCTCCGCAAAGCCAGCAGGCGCCTCCATCTCCCTGTCATCCGGCAATGCCCTGGATCTGCCCCTCCTCGCGTCATACAAAGCCGAAGCCTCCAGAATGCGGAGATTGAGGGGCAGTATCCCGGACAGCAAGAGTGCTGAATTGAGGTATTGGGCCATAACCCACCGCTGGCCCAATGCGGGTTAGTGGGTTTTAACAACTGTCATCTTACGACAACAACCGGGACCAACGGCTTAACGTGCCTTTCGAAGCACGGAGGAGCTCGAGATGTTTTTAATTTGGTCACCTATCCAGCGAAGCGGCATTGCGAAAGTGGCTTAGCGAGCAAGATCGCAAGCCGAAAGCACTAGCCGCTGCGCCATCGAGCTCCTATACGAAACTATAACAAGTAAAAAATTAAAGTAAAGTACAGTACTTCAAGGAAAATAATGGGCATGTCTGCGCCGCTTTCACGGCTTGTAACTAATTTGCTTTTCTTAGAAATGACATTGATATAATTATATTTGTTTGCAAAAAAGTTGAAATTAGAAGTGTTTTTTAATAATAAATTACTTTTTTGAAATGGTTTTGTAATTTTTTACGATTGTTTCCGATGTATTGATGCCCATTATTTATCTTGAAGTACTGTACAGCCTGTATACTGTCCTACTGCAACCATCACATTGGGGGGTTAAAGTTACTCGCGTCCGTAGGTTTACCCTTGAAACCCTACACGTGACCCCTGGGTGGTGCTAAATGAGAAACACTGACTGAGTTGTAGAGTCACGCTGCGTTGCAGCACGCATTGGGCCGGCTCGCCCGGGGGATAATACCACCCACCCACTAATATCTCGCGTGAAATAATGGCACTTGGTGCTCGGCCGGCCAGTGAGAGTTCCAGAGGATAGATGATCTATGGATAGATGGGGCCGTGAAAAACAGTTAAATGCTACTTGAAAAAAAAAGCGTGAGAGAATAAATCGTGATGAAACTTACGAGTAAGTACATATTTTATTTAAGGTTTTTTTTTTCAAATCATTATTTATCAGTTAACCGTGTCGATGAAAAGATACTGCCACCCCCTCGTATCCCTTGGATGTAGTAAAAGGCGACTAACGGACTAAATACTGCACATAAACCCAACAGTATTAAGCGGCGATGGACTCATCACCTGTCACGCTGAGCACATGTGCAGTCGCTATTCGTTGAAAAGTGGACTATGGCAGAGGACTGCTCTGCTGTCCACATTGCCTAGTCTCTGACTAACCCTTCGGGGATGATAGTCGTGAATACATGTATGTATGTAAGTTTATGTGAAAACAAAATAAATCAACAAAATACCATTGTTCATTAAATATTTTTTATTCATTAAATAATACTATTGTTTTAGTAATATTACAATTTTCTCACTAGTCAAATTAGATAATTTTAAACAATATCACAATTATTATAAAATAGTAATTAGAGTAGGATTTGAAGGATAGGTTTGGTTCGTTCAACAAGAAGAATTGATGGGATGGGTTATTGGATCTATAAAGGTGTAGAGACAAGCCAAATATAGCCTAAGGAAAGTGTGCAATTATGGAGGTTGAAAATTCTCAGTGGTTGAAAATTCCAGATAAAGTGTGATGAAGAGATGAAGACCATAATGCTTCCCCGTTGTGGAATAGAAAAAGGAAAAAGGTGGCATGTCAAAGTTGGTCTAAAACAGAGGAAAGTTAATACTAAAACTACAAGAAACTTTTGGTTACGACACGTTACAGTATTATAAACTCGAAACAATTAAGAAGCGTAGGCAGATAAATCGTCACTAATGAAGTATTTAGTCGGGACGTGCGAAAAGAAGTTGCGCAGTATGTTCTTCACGCTTTCCATCGTTCTATCCATGATTTGACCTCCCACTGACCGCATGATCAGCCTCCAGTTTTGGTTCAGCATATTCGTTATGGTCGCACCTGTAAAAAAAAATTGTATTAATTACTATGAATATTTGATTTAACAACGGATAAGCTAGTTCTCATATCACCTGATGGCAAATGACAATAAGGTCGATGGTGGAAGCGCATTTTACCCGGAATCCACAACAACAGTCTAGATTTCTTAATATACATCATTGTTGAAACAACGGCGACAAACTTATTTAATATAGTGGTAGCTGGTAAGGCGGACTTAAAATCCTTTTAATAACTAAACCGGGTACAGTGATATGTACACAGGGATCGAACCTGGGATCGCTGGGAAATGAGACCTAATAAAACCACTAGATCGAAAATATAGATCAAGAATTACGATAATGATAAGAATGCAAGACAATGAAATATTTGCAATAATATTATTAAAAGTTCTGTATTCGTCTCTATGACTGTAAAAGTACCTATATGCAAATAACAGGTAAAATGCCTAATGTTATATCGGAATCCTGAAAGACGTCCTTTTATTTTAAAAGACGTCAATCGGATAATATAAAATCATAGCAAATTTAAGCGGTAACTTGTTTTTTTTCACTCATCTTGCTTAAAAAGACCGTCATTGTAGCGTTCTAGAGCGAGGCTAAAATAGCTTTTCTTGCACTAGGGGAAAAAGTATTTTTTTTTTAATTTTTGTCTGTCACATGACAATGGGCCTACAAAAACGAAAAAGCATTTAGTCTTATGTAGAATAATCATGAATAAAGACCGGCTTATTACTATTTACTTAGATCAACAACTTTTTTGAGATAGTTATTATTAACGTTTAAGGTAAAATTAATAATCATTTAAATCTATGGACAACACAGACCACGCCCACACAGTCCACGCTTCAGCAAGAAACAACTGCACAGTCTGCACATGTGCTTAGGTGGTAAGTCTTTAGCCCGTTAGTCGCTTTTACGACACCCAAGGGAAGAGAGCGGTTGGTAGTATTATTTTGATGAGCCCATCGCCGCTCTATGCTGTTGTATGTATGTGCAGTCTTTAGTCCAGTCGCCTTTTACGACACCCAAGGGAAGAGATGGAAAAACTGCACATACCTACTATCCAACAGAATAGAGCGGCGATGGGCTCATCAAAATAATACTACCAACCCTTCTCTTCCCTTGGGTGTCGTTAAAGCAACTAACGGGTTAATTTTTAATAAAATAAACCAATTAATATTGTATTGGATTGTTTGATTTACGAATGCGAATTCGTAGTGAAAAGCAGAGTGTAACACACGGCGCTAAAAACCATTAAAACTCGGTTTCTATTTACTCCCTCGCTAAAGCTCGGGAGTAAAACTACCTCGTATATAATGGGTCATTTTAGCCCCTTGTATAACAATCTACTAATTTTTATTTTAAAATAATAAGGGTTATTTTAGGTAAATATATACCTTAAAAAACCATATAAATATCGTCATTTTTTATAAAAATATTTAAGAGGAATAATCAAGTAACGTATATAAATTATTCTTAATTGGCTAAAAACTAACATACCCATGATTTTGTTATCAAGCGTTCAGTTAATGGTATACTTACTGACGTCTTCGTCTCCCATGTAAAGTTGGTTGGCCAGAACCACTACTTTTCCCAGAACGTCATATTTGTACACCAGTTTACCCTCCTTGCACTTAAGGAAAGTTTCGCCATCTCGCTTATCGACGGTAAATTTAAAATCGAACTTTAAGTTTAGTTGCTCTGAAAAGTTTAAAGAATAATAAAAAAGTTGATAACAAGAAAATATAAACATAAACATTTTTCAAAGATGCAAATTGGTTTATCAATCAATCATCGTTAAAACAGTAATAACATTTATACATAATCACGACCGTTATCCCTAAGGGTAAGTCAGAGACTATAGGCAATGAGGACGGCAAAAGCAGTCCACTGCTATAGTCCACTTTTCTTCAAATAGCCACTGCATGTGCTCAGCGTGACAGGTGGTGAGCCCATCGTCGCTCTATGCTGTTGTATGTGCAGTCTTTAGTCCATTAGTTGTCCTTTACGACACCCAAGGGAGGAAAGGGGGTGATAGTATTTTTTCACCGCCACGCGACACGGTGTATGACACGACAAAAAGTAATATTATATTACATGTAAATATATACACTTCAAAAGTTTCTAGGGGTCAAGTACATTTTTAGCTATAAATTTTTTTTCTAATAATATTTACCTAATCTGGTTTTTCAGACTGGGTTCTTGCTCTATTTTGTATGTTTTAGTAAACAATTACTGTATCCCTAATATGTTGAAAAATTAAAAAAAAACTGCAATTTTAACAAATTTGGAAAATTGGTAAAAAAAATGCAAGAACAAGGTTCATCAGTTTCATCATCCAAATCACTTTGATGAATAACCGCCCACGTTCTTTCTAACAAGTCAAAAAAATGTTGTGGGGTGTTCACGGCATCCATACTCGGCAGAGCTCTTCTTTGGAGAATGTCCCATACATGCTCAATTGGGTTGAGGTCTGGTGATTGTTCAGGCCACGGGAGGACGTTGATATGAGAATTGGCAAGAGTGCGTGTTACGACTCTAGCCGTGTGTGGACCTGCGTTGTCATGCATTAGTCGAAACGAATCACCCAATCGGCCTCGCAAGGGGATGATCACATCTAAAACAATCCTCTCTTCGTAGATTTGAGCATTGAGGTTGTCCCTGATCCAAATGAAATCGGTTCTTCCACCGATCCAAATACCGGCTCAAACCATGATTGTGTCTCCATATGGATGAACTTCCTGACAAAATCTGAAGCGTTCTTGACGTTCACAGGTCCTCCAAACTCGAGTGCGTCTTATATCCGGCCTCATACCGAAACGTAATTCATCAAAGAAGCAAACACAGCGCCAGTCTTCTTCCTCCCAACTTCCGGCCTTTGGGAACGCAGACGCACTTCTTGTAAACGATTCCGGATGGTTTGGTCCCTTATCAGCAAGCCTGAAGCACTGTGGAGCCTTGTGGCTAACATCATAGCGGTCATAGTACGATTCACTTGAGCAGTGTTTTGAATGTACCGGTTTTCTCTTCGAGTGGTGATACAAGATCTTCCTCCATGTCGCTCGGCCACGATGCCGGGGTTACGACAGCGTGTCAAGAGGCGGTCTTTGGCACTCTGTATGGTGCCTATGGTGGCAGCCACAGTAAGTTGCCTGGAACCAGCTTCCAACATTCCAACGGCTCTCAACATCTCTTCCTTTGTCAAATTACGCCGTCGCTCCATATCGTTGCAATTTTTTTCATTCCAGTGCAGAAAATCTGCTTTTGAAAAATTGCTATTACTCTCTTTTATAAGAATTCAGGTTCACAGTTGATTTTCCATATTTATACATTGTAAAAAAATGTTTTATTCTTAACGTGAAATTCATTAAAAAAAATCAATAACGATTCGAAAAAGTAAAATTTTAGGTATTTAATGCAACGATATAAAGCGTCGAAGTCGCAGGTGGGCTGCTAGTTAACAATAACATATAATTTCACCAATGGATCGAGCTTCCATCGCTTTTTCACCCAATAATCAATTAGTGGCTCGTATGATACGTCAACTTCGATAAACCCTAGCTTTGGGGCTGAATTTTTGAGATAAATATAACTAGTGTGTGCTATAGAATCAGCCAGAGCAACGAAAACTTTATGACAGGTATAATTTTTTTACGGTGGATTTTAAAAAGTCACAGTCATGAAAAATTTTGTTTTTTGTTTACAATGTATGTGTTTCTATTTTGTGTTTTGGTTTTCTCTACACTTCCGTAATACTTAAATCAATGCGACACCTTTTACAAATCTTTTATTAAGGGTAAAAAAAATAATTTTATATTTTTAATATATTATTTTTATTTATGTAAAAGAAAATACATTAAAGAGCTCGATGACACATTCTGGTTGCAATTTTACTTTTGTGAGTAGAGTCGCATTTCTGGTTCATTGGAGGGGAAAAACTTTAATAATTATTTTTATAAATAGTTAAAATATGCCGATGATCCATATTACTAGTTAAAATTTTTAAGATGAGACGTCAAGGACTGATTTTTTTTTTCACTCTCATACCTATTATCTGGCCCAAACTAAGCTTTTTTTGAAACTTCATTTTATTTGTTAGAAAACGGATAAACATACTTATAAACGGTAGGTACTTAGGGCGTTTAGGTTAGCCAAACCGTGTGACGTCAAAGTCCGCTCATGGAAATTTTTCAAAACCTTTTCTGGATAACATTTCTATTATACATTATTAACAACTTACCAACTTTAACTTTTGCTTTGCCGTCTCCTCTGATAGTTTCGCCTCCAAGCAGGGACTTAATTAAAGGACTGTCCGAAAAAGCCTTGTAGTTAGCCTTTAGGTTCAAGTCACATGTCATGTCCAATGTGGCACGTCCACTTTCAAAGTACGTACTGAAAAAACAAATTATATAATAATGGATATCAAGTTCTCAGTAGCTTCAGTAGCTTGGTTCGCAAGAGGGTTTACTCCGCGAGTGGTTCCGCATTTCAGCAAATCAAAAAGTTTTTTTTTTTACAACCATTGGTCTATTTTAATAAATCTTTGCAAGCTAAAGAAAATTAATAATTTCTTTTAATACGTAAACTGGTTTATAATTGAAAAATAACTAAACGACTGACGTAATGAATTTGCTTAAATTTAGTGTCAAAATTGACCTTCGATGTCCACATCTATAAATAAACTTAGGCGGTGTAGATTATTAGAAGTTTGTATTTAAGAAAATCAAAATACATTGAACTCAATATCGGAATGAAAATTTTTACATCAAAAAGTAGAGGGTTAAGTGTACCTGTGTAGTATGTAAGAATTAAACGTTCTGCGTTTATTATTATTTATTATGTTTATTTTTTTATTAAAAAGTAAATAAATTTTAAAAGTAAATAAAGCTTTTACGGCAAGCTTGGTTAAAGTTAATAATTAAAAAGCGAGTAAGTATTTTTTGTATTTGTTTTTCTTATTACTTATTTTTATTTTAAATGGTATCTTTAGAATACTCAAGTGTTATTAAAAGTACATTTGCCGTGCACTGTTATGCAAATACGAATAAAAATTGTTACAAAGCAAAACAAAAATTACAAAAACTTGATGTTACAATTAACTTTTTCTTATTTTGGAGCCACTTAAAGACGGTCTGTAAAACCCCAAATTGTTGAACACGATCAACTTATGTATTGCAACGACTTACCTATATTCATTGATTTCACAACTGCTCAGACCTTTTAACTTCCCATCAACTACAGTTAGGTTAGCAACGTTAAATACAGGTAAATTGACGTCCTTCAGTGTGAATGGATCAAAGATTGGGATATCGTATTCAGGGATGCCCGTTTTGCTGATATTTCTTAGTATATTTTCGAACATCTTTTTCTGACACTGGGAATCTTTTAGACCACATTGCTCTAAATTATCAACTGAAAATAAAAAAATACATTTTAAGTTAAGAAAGTTTGTTTGTAGTTGCACACACACTTTTGTTTTTTATTTCGTCGTAATTGACGTAATTATTTTTATATGTATACTTACACAAATTTTGTTGCGAAAAAAAGATAAATATATTTTTTTATTTTTTACAAAGTATGGTACTTAATTTGTTTGCAACAATATTTGCGTAAAGCTAAACATACTTACAAATGTTAACGTTATTACATAAAACATTTACAAACAATAAAATTAGTAAAATTGTGAAAAGTGCTTAGTGAATGGAAAAAAAAGTCTCTTTTAATAAAATAAATTGTGTAACTTGTGGATAGCGTTGTGAGCTGCATTATTGTTAAGACTTGTTTTGTGTATTATTTTTTGGTATTATGGTATAATGTAGTTGTTTGCTGTTCCTATTAAATAAAAAAAATAAGAATAAGAAAATAAATACATAAAAAAAATAGTTTATCCGAATAACTTACATACAAAACACTTTGTATTCCCGTTTATAAAACCCAAATTGTTATTATTTATACCATCGTCTCATAACCTTTTCAGGGTCAATGGTCGAAAGGAGAGATGTCAAAATGTCCTCCTCCTCATAAAACTTAAGCAGTGGAATGAATGTTATAGCTATATTCTTAGATATGAGCAAAATGTTAGATTTTGTGCCTCATAAATTATTATTCGCCAAGCTGGAAATATATGGTGTTAAAGAAACGACTTAATCTTGGATAGACAGCTACTTGTCTGATAGGCAACAATGTGTAGAAATCAGTTGAACTTCCTGTAACACCAGAAAGTTGTTTTCATCTACATTTATAACCAATACGGTGTTCCTACAAGGGAGTATCCTGGGACCTTTATTGGTTTTGCTCTTTAATAATGATCTGCTGCTATCTTGTTTGCTAATGATATAACATTTATAGTCAAAAGTAAAGAGAATTAGAAGCTTTAATAAAATTGTTACATGGCCTCAAATTAATAACCTCAAAATAAACATAAATAAGACAAAGTACATTCATTTTTGTTTTTGTTTGTTTTCACAAACAAAGTTTTTAGGTGTAACTATTGATAAAATGTGTAATTGGAAGCTCATATTGAAACATTAGTATCTAAATTGGAAAGATACGTTTATGTTCTTAATAGAATCACGAATGTAGCATCTAAAGAAGCAGCTCTAATGGCATATCACGGTTACGTGTCGTCATTGCTGAGGTATGGGCTTATTAAATGGGGAAACTCTGATAGCATGCTCAGAGAGTCAAGGGTATAAAAGAAATGTATTAGGTCAATCTGTCGTACAAACTTCTTAGATAGCTGTAAGCTATTGTTCAAGGCATTAAATGATTTTTTTACCCCTTCCCTGTCTTTACATTTTTGATATAGGAATCTTTGTTAAAAATATAGCAATCTATTTTAAACTAAGAATAGATCTGAATAAAGAGGCAGAAAAAGAGAAAATTTATGTATACCTGACCAAAGATTAATGTTATTTTCAAAGAACGTTCATTGCATGTATAGGTATTCGAATTTTCAATAAATTGCCTGGTGATATAAAAATACTGAGATTTTATAAATTTAAATCAAAACTATTTCAATTTTTCATAAACAGAATGTACTATACAACTAACGACTACTTAAATGATAATATTTGATATGCTATATTTTAATTGTATTAACATTGACTAATATTTTATTATAATTTGTTAATATTTTATGTAATGTAATAGATTGAATTGTAGCGTTAACTATGATTTTATTATAATTTATAAATAATTTCTGTAATGTAATAAATTGAATTGACTCTAATGTAATTTTGAATATTTGCACATCGTACCTATACGATAGAATATGCTGGTTAACATTATTTTGAGAACAATTTCTGTACATTTATTTTTGAACCAATAAATATTTGACTGATTGATTGATTTATTGTATTTTTATAATTCTAACGTACAGTTTTTTTGATTGTTATTATATTATAACAGAAATAATATTTTATAAATCTAAGTAAGTATGTCAAAATTTCTCACCGAACGCTGTGTCACCGTAGAAAAGCACGGCAATTAAAATAAAAACAGACTTGTGACTGAACATTTTCACTAATACACTTTAAAATATAATATTTTTATTTAATATTATGCAGCCGTCTCTGCCTCTGTGCAATATATAGTTAGTATGAATATTAGGACGACAACCTTCCTGTTATATTAGCGTCGCTTCACCAAAATTGCATTATAAAAAAACAAATCTAAACTCGTTTCGCTAAGCAAAATAATATAATCTCAAGTTATAGTTACTCACTCTGATGTAGAATGGAACAAAAACAATGCTTAAGGGTGTTACCAGACCAATCGATCGATCGTCGATCGACGGCATCGATCGACGTCGATCGACTGGTCTGTGGTAGCTTTAATCGATCGACGGATACCGTTTGACTAACCAATCGATTTACGACGGTCGGTTAACGTTGATCGATAGGTGTAGTAGCTTTAATCAATCGACGGATACCGTTCGTCTAACCCATCGATCGACGCGACGGTCGGTCGACGTTGATCGATTAACCCCGGCTATGTTCCATCAGTTTCTTTCGAAATGTATTCAGAAGATGAGTCGTTGTTCTTGGCCAGTACGATGTTGCTCGTACTATTGTTGCGGAGACGCAAACGCAGAAGAATCTGGATGCGGTCGTTTTTTAAAGCCAAAGATCGTTTATTTTATTCAAATGACATTTTAAAAAGCGGTTTTTTTTACGAAGCGATTGTCATGAATTTCGAGGTTATTTTTTTTATAAGATAACAGAAAACTTGCTCCATTCAAAAATATCTTGGGGGAAGAAGGGATGGGGATGGAGGGGGTACGGTAATGGTAACTTAGTAGAATATTTGATTTTTTTCCTAAAAATAACCTAAATAAATAAATAAGCTAACATAACCTAAAATAAAAATATCTTGAAAACTATGCATTTCCGCACTTTGGCTCCCCCTCCCCCTCTCCTTCCCCCCTTTTTCGGTGTTGCTTAATCTAAAGTGCTCCCCAAGGGGTTTGGGGAATATCATTTAGCATTTACCGTTCATATTATCATCACCCATTATCATCAACTTTAAGCATAATCAATGAACTCTAATATTACGACTAGTATTCATGGGCACGAAATAAATTTATAAAAAAAGTTAAGCGACCGGCGCGTCTAATCAAACAGCCCGATCTAACACCCAATCCATTCTACCGGTCGATTGTCGATCGAAATCGATCGATTGGTCTGGTAGAAACATCGATCGACGTCGACTAATCCATTTCACCATCGATCGATGTCGTCGATCGACGATCGATCGGTAGATCTGGTAACACCCTAAGACTTTAAGCGCCATGGTGGTCACCGGTGACCGACAAACAATTAAAGGACATAATTATTTTGGGCCTTTTCTGAAAGTGCCGGCCAACAAAAAATGGTACTTATTGTTAGAACTAGCACAAAAGTTGTTGGATTGCTCCGAGCCAAGTTATAGGTACTTAAATGTATGAAAATGATGAATCATCGAACTTGTATAACTTGGTTCAGAGCAGTCCTACAACTTTTGTGCCATATAAACTATTACTCCAAATGGCTAGTTCTAACAATACGTACTATTTTTTTTTGTTGGCCGGCACTTTCAGAAAAGGCCCAAAGATGTATGGAGCCTGAATGATCTCCTTTATATTGTGTCTGGTTTTGTGTCAGTTAACGTAGTTCCTTTACCTCAATGTCCTATGTTGCAAAGTTAACTTTGATTTTATAATGAGTAAATTCAGAAAATAAGTAAGAAAAGATGTTCAAAAAATGCTAACATTAAAAGTATTTACGTCAATAATAATTATAAAAACTACATTGGTAGTACGCAAATTACTGGTTTTAATTTGTATATAGGGCAAACTATTACTTACACACTTATGTGATTTAAAGCAAACAGTAATAGTTTGTCTAATATAGGTATACATAGGGAGTCCAATCAAATGGGTCTGTATGAGGAAGTACAAAACTATAACAAGAGAAAATTTAAATTAAAGTACAGCTGCATACTTTCCCACTGCAACACAAAGGCCACCATTTGATTTAAAATTGATTTAAATTAGAAATTTTTGAATGCCGGTTTTGAGTCAACCATACTTTATTTTATATGACAGACCAAATTTTAAATACATTTTAATTTAAGTAATTTTACATTCAGGTGGTCGTGTGTGTGCTCGGCCCGATAACCGGTGGTCCAGGGTTAAATTACCAGGTCGGGGGTAAAGTAGGCTTTAGATTTTTCGATAGATAACCCGTATTTGTGATCTGTGTGATCACCAAGCCGCATTTGCCAAGCATGGTGATTAAGCCAATGCTCATTAATGGTAGCGATGACTTGATTTCAACGATGGAGACCTTTTCGCAGCAATCGAACAGGTTTATGGGTTAAAATAAATAAAATAAAATAGAAGCCGTACTCTTTACACTCAGAAGCATTTTTATTATAACTATCAAACTTTTCAACCCAATATCTATGGATATAGATAGTGTCTTAAAAAACAGTTATGTGCTACTTAAAAAAAACGTGATAGAATAAATAAATCGTGTTGAAACCTACCAGTACCTAAATATTATTTCAAAATGCAATTTAAAAAAAAAAATGTTTATGATTTAACTGTGTCGCGTAGAGATGAAAAAATACTACCACCCCCTCTCTTCGCTTGGGTGTCATAAAAGGCGACTAACTGACTAAAGACTGCATACATCCAACAGCATAAAGCGGCGATGGGCTCACCACCTGTCACACTGAGCACATGTGCAGTCGCTATTTGGTGAAAAGTGGACTATAGCAGCTTTTGCGGTCCTCATTGCCTAAATAGTCTCTGAACCCTTCGGGGATAATTGTTGTGATTATATGTTGATGAGTTAATATTTTTTTTTAATCATTGTTTATGAGTTTAAGAGTTTAGGTACCTACTGCAGTGCTATTGTATAAAGGCTCGATCCAAAACTCAACCCTTAGCCTTAGCTAGCTAGCTAGCTTAATTTGACTCTACTCAAACGTCACAAAGGTCTTTATTGGAACGTGAGGGTCGAAGTGAGAGGCGAGTTTACAATCGTACTTTAAAGAATTTTTTAAATTAGAATCAAGAAAAATCGGTGCATTGAAGTGCGACGTTAATTATTAGGCTGATCATAATGAAAAGTGATAAAACAAAAAATATATTTTGTCAAGTAAACAATATCACTTGAATCCGTACTAACACACTTTAACGAAAAATTTCTTTTAGCTCCTCGAGCACATCCTACTAACATTATAAACGCGAAAGTTTGTATATGTATGGATATTTGTTACTCTTTCACGTAAAAACTACTAAATAGATTTGGATGAAATTCGGCATACAGATAGTTTATAACCTGGATTAACACACACCTGGATATACACTTTTTATCTCGATATTCCCATGGGAACGGGAACCACGCGGGTGAAACCGCGAGCGGCCGCTTGTAATTATATAAACCAGATACAGAACAATCCGGGGCGTGCATGAAAGGATTGACGGATATGAATGAAGCGAAAGAAGTGTGCAAGGACTGTAGCAGCCCCCTTACTCTTGAAACCGATCGCTATTGGATCGTGTTGGTATTGTGAATTTTCGTATTTTTAAGTTACGATACCAGCGTTAATCATATTGGGTGAACTAAATGACATTGAGTTTTGTATTTTTTTCACGTAATATCCACGCAATATGAATCCATATTAGCTCTGGTGTCGTAACTTAGGAGTACGAAAATTCACAATACCAATCCGATCCAATAGCGATCGGTTTCAAGAGTAAGGGGGCAGATGGCGATCCATAGTCTCTGCTTACCCCTATTGGAAACAGGCGAGTTAATGTATGTATTGGCGCATACAATACGTTTTTTAAAATATGAGTAGAGAATAGAAAAAAAAATTGATAGAATACATTACATATTAATAAATTAAGTGTTAAAAATAATTTGATATCTAAAAATAATAATACGTCTTAGTTATGTATAAACGAAAAACAGAAAAAAAACAGCACATTTTGGACCTAAAAAAAAACTAGCTTAAAACAGTATAGATAAAAAATGTCCTCCAACTGCGGGCACGCAGGTACGGTCCCAAGAATGCTGGCAACATTACCTCTTTGAATTGCCAGGCTAATACGCAGGCAGAGGTAGCTGCCAGCCTTCCTGTCACCGGAGGCCTCAACAAGACGTGCACTTAAATCTATGTATGTATGTAGATACACAATCCTCTACTAAATCGTAGCGGAATACCGGAAGCTTTGACATGTAGTCACGAGCACCAATATGTATACACTTGACTCTTATTCCATTGTATTAAGAGTCACAATTGTTTACATAGTTTTGCTCGTGACTGTACTATCGCTGACTCCGTCGCTTTACCAGTCGATTGCAGTTGTCCCGCCAACGGCGAGTAAACGAATAACTATTGGCTATTTTCTCGCTCAAGAAACGTACAATAGATATACATTCCGTGTAAACAAAAGAGATGCATATATAAATAGTTGATCGCTGACTGTTCACACTGCTGGCGAGGACTTGCTCCACTAGTTCGTCGCTGAGCGACAAGAGCTATCAAAGATAATTCTCGCTTAGCGATGCTCGCTCAGCGATCAGAACTCACGCCGAGAGACCAACCAGCGGCAGCAGTCATTTCCTGCCAAGAGACCTGTATGCTCGGCTCGGCCGCCGTGAGCGAGTGGCGCGAGTAATCGCCCGTCTGACTCATACACTCGCTTTATAGCCCAGCGACAAAACTATCGGAACTACACACTCGCTTTCCGCTGCTCGCCAACTAGTTCTAGCTCGAGTCGCTTCTCGTTCATCGTCGGCGTTGGGACAACTGCCTAAAGGTCAAAATCCATTGCACATCGCGTCGTCTATTTGGTACGGGCACGTACCCGGGCGGGCGGCGGTGCCCTTCATACGAAAATTTCTGCAAAGTGATAAAGCGACGGTGACCCCGATGGTACCTTTGACTTAGATGTGTTTTGGCCGGATACGTTGAGCTATTACAAGATTTTTTATTATCCATTCACACAATTTTTTATATCATTCAGTAACGTTAATAGACATCATTAATTTTTTTTTAAATTTATTATTACTCATCATTTATTTATTTTGTCCGGCACAATAAAAAATAACTCGTGATACCGGGCGAACAAAAGGTCACGTGTCGGTGCAAGTGCATTGACCCGCCCGGCCGCCTGGTATCGTAATGTGTAAAGCCCCCTCTTCACATAAGCAGACACATCCGCCGACGTCATCTGCGGATGCGTCTGCCGACGTGTAGGGGGGTGATTTGCGCGTCTGTGGTAGGTATTTAACGTCTGCAGACTCTGCAGACTCTGTATACCTACCACAGATGCGCAAATCACCCCCCTACACGTCTGCAGACTCTGCAGACTCTGTATACCTACCACAGATGCGCAAATCACCCCCCTACACGTCAGCAGACGCATCCGCAGATGACGTCTGCGGATGCGTCTGCCTATGTGAAGAGGGGGCTTTAGAGTTCAATTTCGCGGTCCCGGACGATTCACCATGATCAACGGTGTTTTTGTGGATATGTTTGATCAATTATAGTCTGTTTATTTTTCACTTAAAAAAATTAAAATTAAATCTGTAGCTCTAGATTAAGTTACTCTATAATTTAAAAAATTATGTGTACTGATAAAAAATTATCCTGTATAGCTCAATGGCACCTATATATAATAATACCTAGCATAATACCTAGCGTAATACCTAGTTATAATACCTAGCATATTTTTAAGGATCACTTCGTCATGTTGTAACTCGCACACTTCTAAACGAAATGCATACATAAGCTATGCATATAATTATAACTATTATCCCCGAAGGGTTCATCAGAGACTAGGCAATGAGGACCGCAAAAGCAGTCCTCTGCCATAGTCCACTTTTCACAAAATAGCGACTGCACATGTGCTCAGCGTGACAGGTGGTGAGGCCATCGCCGCTCTATCCTGTTAGATGTATGTGCAGTCTTTAGTCCGTTAGTCGCCTTTTACGACACCCAAGGGAAGAGAGGGGGTGGTAGTGTTCTTTCACCGCTACGCGACACAGTATAAGCATCTGGGTCGACGTTTAAGGGTGGATTCGACCAAACTGGAATAAGACTTACTCCGAGATTAGTCTATACAAATTCGGCGCTTAATCTAGGTATAAGACCTTATTCCAGTTTGGTCGAATCCGCCCTAAGTCATAAAAAAAAAACACAGTGAGCTGTCTAACGATGCAATTTTAGTTTTTATCTAAATCGGCCCCGTGACTTCTTTGAGTGGAAAAATCTGCCTCCACATTGAAGACAACGTGCGTTATCATATTTTAACAAAAAGGTCTTAATGTATCGGACGTGACAAATAACAAACACAGCGAACAAAGAAGAGATTAAAAGCGTAAGGTTTTAACAAAGAGACGAAACGAAAAAAGACAACCAACTAAACTAGAATAAATAAATCAAGGGCATCAACATGATTATTTTTAGACTTTACTATAAATACTCAAATCTATTTTTAACTTAACGTCCGGTGGAAAACGCCTACGCTTAATTAATTAGAATTATAATATTTACGTCACTGCCCACTGACTCATGGCTGTAAGACCGTTTTAAGTGGCAAACATGTAATGCGTGTTTTTAATGTGTAATAAAGTTTCTAAGAGTATATATGTATTACAGTAAGTGTGCCTATCTAAATAAAAAAAAATTAAGACTTCGATTACACCTTTATGATAGAAAACAATAAAAAAGGTATTCCGAGCGCTTCTCTCTCGCTTTCTCGACGGTACGAAGAAGGTACAGGACAGGTGTATCAGCGAAGCGGTGGAAATGGGCGCGTTTTATAGGTTTTTTGCCTATATATAAAAAACAATTGAAATAAAAAATATGTGCTTTTTGCATTCACTAGATAATGAAAAATTTCTTCTATTGGTAAAAAATTAAGTCATTTCTTAATGTATTCTATGACTTACAGCTATTTTTAAATGTTGACAGTGCTATCTTTGATTTTTTTCTATCGAGTGAAGTATTACCAATTATGTTTCTGTCTACCCCTCAAACCCCAAGCGGTCTCATGCGACCGCACCTACAAAAACACACTTGACTTTGTACCGTGTTTTCATAGACTTACAGACTATTTTAGTATGAACAAGTTTGGTATTTTCGATTCTGTGGTTCATCTTATGTATTGTTATCGCAAAATATCGCTTATTGCTCGGACCAAATATTACATGGACAGAGTCTTACGACGTTGTCGCTTTTACATACGTGTATCAAAGTAAAGTATTTGTATCTCTGTCTGTATGACTGTAGTGTGATATGAGTAAAAGAGATAGTGAATGTACGTTTGGCAACGACGCACTGTCGGTGTGAAACGTGTCATTTCATGACCGACTGACCGACCGACGACGACGGTCAAAACATTGCTGGATTGTGCGAAATAATAGTGAAATATTAAGAAATCTTAGTGTTTGTGTTATTTGTGTAATATACAATTGACATAATATCTTGTTCAGCTGTTTATTGTTCGTCAAGAACAACAAAAGGAGGTGTGAAAGACCAGGAATTATCATTTCATACGTTAGTGATTTCTCATAATATGTATGCTTTACTATGAGTTTTTTAATAATAAAAACGGCAAAGCAATAATTTTTACTAATTCTAAATCATACTATATCGTACACTATTCATAAGAATTAGGTTAAAAACCTTAATTAAATGTAATTTAAAGGCTTTGTTTTTGGCATAATGATTAGTGATGTACGTATTTGTGTATCGAAGCTTTATCGATATCACTAATATTCTTTTGTTTGTTCTTTTAGGTTCCCAAAATACCCGGAAATAAGACGTGAATGGGTTAAAGCTATTAGACGTGATAACTGGGAGCCTACAAAATATTTAGGGCTCTGTTCCAAACATTCTGAAAAATCTTTTTTACAGTAAATTTTTTACAGTCGTAGTTCAAATTTGAATCTTAATAATATGGGCAGGAATATGAATAGTAAAAATAATTGCTCTTCACATATTATATATAATATTATTTTTTATACAAATATTTTTCTATACAAATTATTATTTTTTATTTTTTTATAATAGAAGGAGGCAAACGAGCAGGCGGGTAACCTGATGGAGAGTAATCTCCGCCGCCCATAGACACCCGCAACACCAAAGGAATCGCAGATGCATTGCCGGCCTTTAAGGAAGGAATAGGTTTTAGAAAGGAATAGGAATTGTGAGAGGGGGGGGGGGGGGGGTGGCCTCCGGAACCCTCACTGGCCTAACGAAACACAACAGCACCAAGGGCTATTATTTCACGCCGGATATTAGGGTGATACCAGACCAATCGATCGATCGTCGATGGACGGGATCGATCGATGGTAGAATGGATTAGTCGACATCGCTCGATAGTGTCTACCAGACCTATCGATCGATGGTAAAATGGATTAGTCGACGTCGATCGATAGTTTCTACCAGACCAATCGATCGATGTCGATCGACAATCGACCGGTAGAATGGATTGGGTGTTAGATCGAGCTGCTTGATTAGACGCGCCGGCCGCTTCACTTTTTTTATAAATTTATTTCGTGCCCATGGATACTAGTCGTAATAATAAAGTTCATTAATTATGCTTAAAGTTGATGATAATGAGTGATGATATATTGAACGTTTAAATACTAAATGATATTCCCCCCAAACACCTTATATAATTGTGGGTAGTTGGAGTGACAAGTTGCTAATTTAACACTCTGCAATTTAAATTGCTTGTTTTTACAATAAATAACAATAAGTCCATGTTTATGATAAAAACTTATTGCTAGCACTGTAACTCACCCGCTCTAGTGTTATCTCCTTACAAGTGCAACAAGTTTATTGGAAACAGAATGGAGCAAGTTCAGCACACACTCTCGGAATTGATGGAGACGTTTCAGAGCAGAATGTCCAACTTTGAAGCCGAATTGCAGAAAACACCGTCCGCAAGCACCACAGGTTTGGTTTCTGAATATGCTACATTCAAATCTTTCATACTAGCATCGTTAAACGGTCTACAATCACAAATACATGTTCTTGCAAAGACGGTAGATAAGCTCGAAATGCAGAGCCGTAGGAAAATTTTAATGTTCCACGGTGTGCCAGAGCATGCAGATGAAGACACCTCACAGTTGGTTGTAAAGGTTATCTCAAACAACCTCAAGATAGGCGGCTTTGCACAAACTAACATCAAGAGGTGCCATAGATTGGGGCGCCCAGTTGCCACAAAGGACAGGCCTCGTCCTATTATAGCCAAATTCCAAGATGCCACCACTCGTGATAAAGTTTGGTTCGCGAAGACTAAATTAAAAGGCACTAATACAACTTTGTCCGAGTTTTTAACACAGTCCCGGCATAGCGCATTCATGGCGGCGAGGGCGAAATTCGGTGTCAACAGATGCTGGACTTCGGAGGGCGTCATACATGTCCTCGGTCCAAACAACAGTCGGACTCGTCTCACTAGCATCGCTGAGGTCAGTTCGTTGGAGATCGAGTCGACTAAGCCGCCGACGCCGGCCGCTACTTTGAAGACTGCTCCGAAGACAAGACGAGGTACAGCCGCGAAGAAGTGATTGGTTGTTTGAAAAAGCCAATGGTGGGTTGTAGTTACTGTTACGCACTTTGTTGTCGAGGTTCTACCTTTTTTATTTAATATTTTTTTGTACCGTACCATTGTCTTGTTTTGTTTTACTGTCTCAAATGTCGTCATTTGTCAATGTCAATGTCAATTGTCAAACTGTTCTTGTCTTTCTGAATTTTTAGGTAGGCAAAAAAACCACAGCTTATACAGCCATGAGTTATTTTATTATTTTGTTTTTCCGTTTTATTGCAATGTACGTTTTATAACTATTGAATTTTTAATTTTCTTTTGTTGACTTGTTGCGTTGTGTACCGTTGTATCTGTTTTAATAGATGTGTAAATTGCTTAGAGTATAAAACATACTCTAATGTTAATTGTTACTCTGTTTGAGCGCTAGCGGGTGGTTAGTGTGGTGTTTTTAATTTATTTAATTGTTTATTTTATTTTATTTTTTTAAATTTAGTATGTATCTGCTGCAAAGCAACTTATAAGTATATATTTATCTTAGCATGTCTTTATCGTATAATAATAGTGATTCTGATAGTTTTGTTTCAGCTAATAGTAGTAGTGATAATGATAGTTTTCTCAGTATTCCTTCCCTCTCCGACTCTCTTGTCTCATGTTTCTCCGATGTTTCAAGCAACTTCAATGTAGTTCACATAAATGCTCAAAGCATTCCGGCTCATTTCACCGATATGCTGGCAAGTTTTGACTGTAAGAATATCCATGCTATCCTTGTCTCCGAGTCGTGGCTCAAACCATGTCTCCCTTCCACTTCATACTCATTGCCGGGCTTTAACCTGATAAGGAATGATCGCACGGTGGGCGGTGGTGGTGGTGTAGCCATATACCTTCGTACGCATATTCTTTTTAGTGTAGTCGATATGTCACCGCAGCCGCCACCTTCAAACGCCGGCGAACACATATTCTTGGAGGTTAGTCTACGACACACCAAAGTCCTTCTTGGTGTATACTACTGTCCTTCTTCTCGGATAAATTTCTTTTCTTCTCTTGAAAACAAGTTAGAACTTCTCTTTCCTTCTTACAGTCATACTATTTTAATGGGAGATTTCAACACATGCCTTCTTAAAAACGACTCCCGTTCGGCAAATTTTCTTTCTGTCCTTCAGTCCAGTAATTTATATTTACCACCATTAAATGCCACTCATAATTTTCCAAATTGTTTACCCTCCCTTCTTGACCTCGCTATTGTCTCTTCTCTTCAACATATCGCCAAACATGGGCAACTGTCAGCTGATGCCTTCTCTTACCATGATTTAATTTATGTTTCGTTTATGTCCCGTCCCCCTAAACCTAAGGCCAAAATTCTTCTGCAGCGCAATTTTAGTGGCATTAATCTTGAAAATCTTCGTGAAGATGCCGCTAGTAAGGATTGGTCAAATATCTTTGATTGCAACTCAATTGACCGGAAACTAGAACTTTTCGTCTCAACCCTGGTCGAACTGTACGATTTTCATGCTCCAGTGCGTCCTGTCAAAATCAAACACCGTCCATCTCCATGGCTCACAAGAGATATTAAAACTATATGTGAGCGCAAAAATGCCGCTAAATGCAGGTATAAATGTCAGCCTACTCTATGGAACTGGGAGAAATACGTTAAAGCTCGCAATCACTGCAAAAAGGTGTGTAGAAATGCACAACGCCAATATATTCACAACTCAGTAGAGAACGAAGATCCAGCGAAAGTTTGGAAATTCTTAAGATCCCTGGGCATTGGGAAGCAACGTCAGACTTCTACTTGTAAAGATCTAGACATCAATCTGCTTAATAAACACTTTTGTGCTTCACATGACTTCGATCCAACGAGAAAAGTTGATACTCTGAATTTTCTTTCATCTCTCCCTTGTCCAGATTACTCGTCATTTTCTTTTCGTCAATTCACCGACTGTGATGTTAAGAAGAGCATAATGTCAATCACCTCTAGTGCTGTTGGCAATGATTGTGTCAGTCGCAAAATGATTTTGCTCATACTTGACGAAATCCTTCCCATCATCTCTCATATCCTTAACTACTCCATCGATACAGGTGTCTTTCCAAGCACTTGGAAAGATGCTCAAGTCACTCCCTTACCCAAAAACTCCAAACCGTCATCCTTCTCCGACTATAGGCCAATCTCTATTCTACCATTCCTCTCTAAAATTCTGGAACGCCTTGTCCATACCCAATTGTCCACTTTCCTTCTTAAAAACCAGCTCCTTAATCCATACCAATCCGGGTTTCGTACAGGCCACAGTACTACCACGGCACTAGTGAATGTCACTGATGATATCAGGTCAGGCATGGAAAACGGTAAAGTAACAGCTCTTGCCTTGCTAGATTTTAGCAATGCTTTTAATTCTGTCGACTTTGATGTACTGCTCGGCATACTCCGCTCTATTAACATATCTCCAGCGGTGATTGACTGGTTTCATAGTTACCTGTCTGGACGCCGACAGCGGATTCGCATTGAGGACTCCTTGTCCACCTTTTGTGACATTTCCGCTGGGGTGCCGCAGGGTGGCGTTTTATCTCCTTTACTTTTCGCTATTTTTATCAATTCCATTTCCTCTCAAATAACTTCGTCCTACCACCTTTATGCAGATGATTTGCAAATTTACACGCAAGCTTCTACTGACCAGCTTCCTCAGGCTATCAATATCATCAACGGTGACTTAAACATGATTTGCGAGTGGAGCAGGTCATATGGTTTGAAAGTAAATCCTTCCAAGACTCAAATCATCTTCATAGGCAGCTCCACAATGACAGGTAGAATTGACTGGTCGCATTTGCCTTCTATAACCTTTGATGGCGTTTCTTTGTCTCCTACTGACAGCGTTAAAAACCTGGGCGTGTTATTCGACAAAAATCTAACATGGGCACCGCAGCTACAACAGGTGAGCCGAAAAATGTTTGCAACAGCCGGATCCCTGAAACGTTTGCGCAATTTCCTTCCAATGGCCACTAAAACTGCGCTAGCACAATCTCTTCTTCTACCCGTCTTAGACTATGCCGATGTCAGCTATCTAGACCTCACTGAAGAGCAACTGAATAAGCTTGAGCGTCTTCAGAACTTTAGTATTAGATTTATATTTGGTTTACGCAAATATGATCACGTATCCGAATTTCGTACTAAGCTCAAGTGGTTGCCAATTCGCCTTCGCCGGAATTTACATATCGTCTCCCTGCTTTACAGTGTTCTGTTCAATCCCTTTTCCCCCCCTTATCTCAGGAAACGCTTTAACTTCCTTGATGACACGCATTCTCGTGTATTGAGATCATCGGAGAACTTGAAGTTGGAAATACCTATGCACTCCACCAGATTTTACGATAAGTCTTTTACCGTTCTAGCTGCCCGTCTGTGGAATGCATTGCCTACAGATATTAAGCGTGCCCAATCCTTGGACAGCTTTAAACGACTGGTTAGAGAACACTATCTGTCACTGTCAACGTCTTTATGAGTTTAGTATATTTAGATAGAAAACTTTATAAGTATTTATTTATGTAACTATCTATGTATGATATTGATATGCTTAAGCATGATTATTTATTTTTTATTTGTTTATCTATGTCTAATTAATTTATATTGAACCACCATAACTGCCCTTAAAATTTTTCTTTCTATCCAGTCCAACACGGTTGCCTGGAAGAAATTGCTTTTTAGCGATAAGGCCGCCAATTGTATGTTACTTTGTGTTTGTCCTTTTATTGTTAATTTGGTGTACAATAAAGAATATTTTATCTTTATCTTTTTATCTTGGGAAGCACTTTAGATTAAGCAATACCGAAAAAGGGGGAAGGGGAGGGGGAGCCAAAGTGCAAAAATGCATAGTTTTCAAGATATTTTTTTTTGAGGTTATTTTGGATTATTTTTAGGAAAAAAAACAAATATTCTACTAAGTTACCATTACCGTACCCCCTCCATCTCCCTCCCCCCCAAGATATTTTTCAAAAAAAAAACAAAAACAAAAACCGCTGCTTAAAATGTCATTTGGATAAAATAAGCGATCGTTGGCTTTAAAAAACGGCCGCATCCAGATTCTTCTGAGTTTGCGTCTCCGTAATAATAGTACGAGCAACATCGTACTGGCCAAGAACAACGAGTCCATTTCTGAATACATTTCGAAAGAAACTGATGCAGTTTCATCATCATCATCATCATCAGCCTATAAACGTCCCACTGCTGGGCACAGGCCTCCCACGTGGATAATAGCACGTGGGGATATTGGGCCATAACCCACCACGCTGGCCCAATGCGGGTTGGTGGGTTTTAACGACTGCCATCTTACGACAACAACCGGGACCAACGTCTTAACGTGCCTTCCGAAGCACGGAGGAGCTCGAGATGTTTTTAATTGGTCATCCATCAGGCGACCCGGCATTGCGAAAGTTGCTTAGCGAGCAAGATCGCAAGCCGAACGCGCTAGCCGCTGCGCCATCGTGCTCCTCGATGCAGTTTAGCCAGGGTTAATCGATCAACGTCGACCAACCGTTGATCGATGGGTTTAGACGAACGGTATCCGTCGATCGATTAAAGCTACCATACCTATCGATCAACGTCGACTGACCGTCGTCGATCGATTGGTTAGTCAAACGGTATCCGTCGATCGATTAAAGTTACCATACCTATCGATCAACGTCGACTGACCGTCGTCGATCGATTGGTTAGTCAAACGGTATCCGTCGATCGATTAAAGCTACCAGACCAGTCGATCAACTTCGATCGACGTAGATCGATGCCATCGATCGACGATCGATCGATTGGTCTGGTAACACCCTTAGTGGAGGGTGGTATTTACGCCGGGCAAGCCGGCCCAATGCGTGCTGCACTGCAACGCAGCGTGGCTCTACCACTCAGTCAGTGTCACTCATTTAGCACCACCCAGGGGTCACGTGTAGGGTCTAAAGGGTAAACCTACGGACGTGAGTAACTTTAACCCCCAATGGGCGGTTTTCCGAGATCAAAAAAAAAAGAAATTGGTTCGTAAATGACTTCATAGATGGCGCTTAGCATAGATTAGTATGCGCTTAGTAAAAGGCGGGTTCATGAAGAGCACGTGTATGGCTGCGTAATATTTATTCTATTCCAAAATAGAAATAGGTTCTGGATGTCCTGAATAAAAATAGGTAAGTAAATACTATTTTTTTATTCTTTTGGTAGACAAGTAAAAGTGTAGAATTTATTACAGCCCCTAGGTAGCTACGGCTTTCATAAAACGACTTAAAACCCAGGCTGTCAGAAAATCGCTCATTATAATAACGAACTAGGTACATACCACATTAAAGTGATTATATCGATATGCTAGTCACATCCTTAGTCACGCACACATGTACAGATAGAAAGCTGCACACTAACAAAAGACGGACATGCTATAAATCCAAAGACTCTGTCCATTGTGATATTTGGTCCGAGGCTTATTGTATGCTCGATTCTGTCAAATTTGACGTTGACAGTTAGTATCAAAAAACTGACAAAAAAATCCAAGACTGAGGGGTTAAGTCATTAAATAATATGTTCAACTCCTTGATTATATACATGTCTAGATAGACCCTGGCCGTAAAAAAACGTAGAAAAATTTATAGGCCATTTTTGGCCTATCGCGCAAACCTGGCGGTAGTGTCATTGTGCCGTCAAGCAGTGTTTACCTCTCGCGTTTCGGTGGAATTGTTCGCAAAATGACCGTTTGCTCAGTGAAATTCTGTCGAAACTACAAAAGAAAAATCTTTTCGAAAAGGAAAGTCACGTTCCATCTGAATGTATCGATAAATTTTAATGAAAATTTAAAGTTTAACAATAATAACGGCCATGTATGCGTAGTGTTGCTGGTATCAAAAGGTAGAATTAACATTATTGGTGGCAGAATATAAAAGTAAGTTTAAATATAATAAGAATGATAAAAAATACTCAGTCTTGTAAGTTAGTATTTATACATGGTCTTGTTGTAAATAAAGTAAATAGATGAAATATAATTTTATTATTGGAACGCTATCAAAGTTTTTCTTTTTTTTAAACTGATGTCTGATTTTAAGAGCGTGAATTAATGTCACGGTTCCTATTCGATGCCGAATGTTTGTAAACATATTACTGTCATTTGTGCAAATGTCTAGTTTCACTAGGATTTTTACTGTTTTTTGAAAGAAAGACACAATAAGTAGTTAACTGATTTCTTGTGAATGTCTCTCAAAAAAAAGTAAAATCCTACTGCAACTAGGTATAACAGTAATTTGTTTACAAACATTCGTCATCGAATTTGACTAGAGTATAGGTTCCGTTTTAAAACAAGAAAAAATCTAATACCTTCTGTAATATTTTATAATACTATTATTATAAATTGTTATTGTGGTATGGTATCGATATTCGAAATGAATACAAAAATTATTATGTTTGAAATGGAATAGAATAGAATAGTTATTTATTGTTCACTGTGTACAAATAAGGAATGTAAGAATGTACGTAAGTATTTATGTAAGAAGTGTGTGTATGTATGCTTCAGAGCTCGATGGCGCATCGTCTAGCACGTTCGGCTTGCGATCTTGCCCGCTAAGCAACTTTCGCAATGCCGGGTCGCTGGATGGATGACCAAATTTAAAAGATCTCGAGCTCCTCCGTGCTTTGAAAGGCACGTTAAGCCGTTGGTCCCGTTTGTTGTCGTAAGATGACAGTTGTTAAAACCCACCAACACGCATTGGGCCAACGTGGTGGGTTATTGCCCAATATCCCCACGTGCTATCTTCACGTGGGAAGCCTGCGCCCAGAAGTGGGACGTTTATAGACTGATGATGATGATGACGATGTTTGAGAAAGTGCGGGTGTATGTTTGTGCCACTAAAAGGTCAATATTTCTCGTCTCATGTAAACTATTGGACACGGATATTGATGAGCAGTCATCACATTATGTAACCTTTACAACTGTTCGACCACATAGCAAACATTTTAATTTTCAGATTTCCAACTGATCCGGTGGAAAGAAGTCGTTGTCGAAATATTTAACTAAGTATAAGGTTTCAACATAATAAGAAATTAGAGAACATGAAAAATGATGTAACATCCAAACGAAAGTTATTTAAGAAACAAATACAGAACAGAACGCCATTAATTGTTTTGATTTTAATTTAAAATATTTAAATTTCTAATTAAAAATCAATTTTGATTAAGTATTGAATGTAAATCATCCTGCCTGTTGCTTCTATTTCGTCCCTATTACAAACATATCACACACACGCAGGCTTCCATTAGCGCATTATTTTATTGTACTCGCCCTCGCCTTCAATCATCCATTTCTTCTAAACACATCAGCTTCTTTTATGCGTTATACCTACATATACGATAGACATACCTAATTAAAAAAGTTATGTTATGAATCATTTTAAAATTGTATTGCGTTTTAATATTTTTTCCTTACTTTATCGAAAATTAGGCATTCGCTGGCAACCATTCGCGCTAGTGTCAGTCATACGCGGCTGTCACGCACACTTCAAATTCAATACAAAAACCGGGCGGATTTTGAGAAGCGATTGTACCGCGATGCTCCGTCTAGATCTAGACCATAAAGTTACTATACCTAGCGGAATAGAGAAACAAAGGGCTGAGCGAGCAGGATGTCACTAGCAACAACACTGTGGAATAAAAAGAGATGCGTGATGCGACGTCACAGAACTGTTTTTGGCTACTATTTGTCAGCACTCATCAGCACGCTGAGAATTTGGGTTTTGCGAATTTTTCGGATTTTACGTGAAATCGTGGATATTTTCCCATCCCATCCTATTTTAGTTCTAATAACACTATTACTGTTAGTAATAAATAAAATGGATATCGATGTTAATGTGAAAAGCGACATGACGTAAAATCACTGAACGCAGTCTTCACACACACAAATGCCATCATATTTCGGTTTCGTTTGACAGCTCATGTTTGTTGCTCTATTCCGCTAGGTATAGTAACTTTATGGTCTAGACATGTATATAGTCAAAGGTTCAACTATATTATATATGAATTTTAGAACTGTATTTTTATATTGGTGGCGGTACCCTCAATTGTTAAAAACGGGAAAAGAGCGCCTTAAGGCAGAAAATTTTTCATAGCAGCCGCGTTCGGTTGAGTACTTAATACTAGTATAATTTTCTATATTAGTGCGCGGGTGGTAAGCGTCACTATAAAACGGTACAAGACAACACCACAGAATAAATAATACCTAGCTCGTGGCCAGCGTCGCTTCACCCGCGCAGGCGATCAGCGTGACTCTGAAACCACTCTTAGGGATGATTTATATTAGAGCGGGACGTGCACGGAGCGTGCGCGCACTGATTTGAGCGTTGCATACATTTTGTATGAAGCAGTTCATATTACATCGTGCATGATCCGTGTCCCGTCCGGGCCCCAACGGCCCAGACGGGACACGCCCCGTGCACGTCCCGCTCTAATATAAATCAACCCTTAAAGTACAGCCCGTATACTGTTTTACTGTAGACCAAAGTAGGCCTCCATCATTGGTACAAGTCATCGCTACAATGTATGGGTATTGACTTAATCACAACGCTTGCCAAATGGGGGTTGGTGATCACAAACCCTTATGAGAAATCCGAGAACACACTTTGCCCGACCTGGAAATTGAACCCGGGACTTTCGGGTATCGAGCTGAGCGCTTGAGTACTCGGCCACCAAGGAGTCTTCTTCTTTCGTATCGTTGGTTCGTTCAACAAACTTGACGACCTCCTTGGTCGAGTGGTTTGTACACCGGTTTTCATGGTGTCGCCATCTCTGAGGTCCCGGGTTCGATCCCCGGTCGGGTCAATTAAGAAATTATTGTTTTTCTCACTTGTTTCGGGTCGGGGGATTTTCTATGTATAATAAGTATGTATTTAAGTATTTTAAGTATGTTTATCCATTGTCTAGTAACCATTTAACGAGTTTCATAACGAAGCTTCTCTTTTGCTAGATAATTGGTGTGAGTGTGTGGGAAGGTTTATTAATTTTATTTTATTTATTAACAAAGATACAATTAGTTTAAGTGATTGGCCCAGAAAGCAGCCAGATCTATCGCTGCATCCGTTGCTGCTATGAGCTCATCCGTGCTGCACGCATGTGGGACCAGCGGGCAAGAGAGCATAGTCTGCTCGGCGACACCGCACTTACATGGAACCTGGGACACGTCGGCGTAACCCCATCTAAATCTGCTAAGTCCACAGCGGCCCACTTGTGTCCGTAGTCAATTTAAGGACTTCCATGTAGATCATGAAAGGTCGGCGTGAAGTTCTTATGTAGGCTCAACAAATGCAGGCGGGAGACTGTATTTTTATTTCCACAATTTGACTTTTGAATTGCTAGGTTGTAATAGTAGGGTTTTTGTGGTAGCAATAAAGCTGTGGCGGCTTTTGATTCGAGCTTTTTAAAAAATGTGACCGTAGAGAGGATGCCTGTTGTCATTCTCTTGTTTAGATTTCTCTACGGCGGCGCTAGCTGTTTCTCGACGGACTGCAGGAGGAGCAATGCGTACAAGCGACCAAGGAGTTATATATATAATCACGACTATTATCCCCGAAGGGTTAGTTAAAGACCAGGCATGAGGACTGCAAAAGCAGTCCTCTGCCATAGTCCACTTTTCACCAAATAGCGACTGCACATGTGCTCAGCGTGATAGGTGGTGAGCCCATCACCGCTCTAAGCTGTTGGATGTATGTGCAGTCTTTAGTCCGTTAATCACCTTTTGCGACATCCAAGGGAAGAGAGGGGGTGGTAGTATTGTTTCAACGCTATAAGCGACACGGTTAGATTATTACGGTTTTTTATTTCATACTTAAATAAATAAAAAAAATATATGTAAATAAATGGGAGCTATCTATATTATTTGTACTATACGAAGGGTGCCCCACGTTAAAATTTTCACACTAAATTACATAACCGGATGTACTTGCAAGAGAAAGGGTGAACTCGCTAAGTCCGGTGCGTGGCAGACCGTCTTTTATGCCTTATTCTTGTTAATTAATGTTTCCAACTAAAGCGCTGGGAGTTTGCTGAGATTCCATTTCCTTATTTAACTTTATGTCGCCGCAAGATCCATTCTTAAAGTTTTGTAATTCTTATCGTTCTGTACTCACTCCCTTTATCCCAACTATTTGCATGATGTTTCTCTATAAAGATTGTTATTATGTGCTCTATTAATACATATCTTTATTTGCATTGACATCTCTCTTTTGAAACCATTGGCCTTGGTATAGAACGAGCCAAGTAAAGAATAATAAATAATATTTAAAAAATCCACAGATCTTGTGCTCTACACGACTTGAAAGGGCATTGAAAATGTACCTACTTATTATAGGTTATTCAAAAAATAATTCAATATTTTTTTTTTTCAAAACCATAAAACAAATATTTTTTCAAAACCAACTTTTCCAAAATATTTTTAGATCATCTTTAAACCCTTCGAATTCCATGTCTTTTGAGCTCTCATACGTCCTCGTGGCCGCACGCGAGCCGCCCGCCGCGTGATATCGCACCTCGCGCCGCGCAAACTTGCGGCTAATGGCACCTCTACAGCCTCAACCGTCACTAATATCAAAAAAGTGTAAAAAGGTAAAATGTTCCTTAGTTCAATACTGAGGTGCTTTTTTTTAAATTATTTAAATTCGGCCCCGTTCTCGAGATATCGGGAATTTTCTGGGAAAACACACTATTTATCCGTCAAAAAAAAGTCGGTTTTTTTCAATTTACAAAAAAGTTTTTGATTTTTCAAAAATATTTTTACATAATATTAAACCCCTTCGAATTCCGAGTCTTTTGATTCTTCATACGTCCTCGTGGCCTTAAACCTCAGGGTATCACGGGCGATTCGCACCTTCAGCGAAAATGGGGACCCTACTGGAGCGAACGAAAAAACATTTTCAATGTTAAAACAGTCAGTGAGAATGTTTCTGTTTTTATTCTTAAGCATTTCTCTCGTATCTAAGCATTATAAGTTCGGTAAATCCACTAAACAATTCTAATACCTTTGGGTGCCTCATTGAGTTCACAAAGTTTAAACTAAGTTTTGGTACTAACGCGATTGGCCAAGTGTCAACATCGATGTAGCCCCATGTTCAGGACATGACATGACAATTTAATTGTGGATGGATTGATTTTCTCACGAGGACAAAGGACGAGGAAACTTTATTGCTCAAATAAATGTTCACGTAATTTATAAAATGGCGCTGCCTATTTGGGGGAAGCAATAAAATTGGTTCAAGTTGAAACGGTAAAATAAGTATTTCCTTTTACGGCGATAGAAGGAAACCAATACAGAGGTTTTAATCAGAGAGAAAGTTTAGGGGGATGTTCTATTTACATTCGCATGATGAAAAAATAATAAGATGTTTAATAAGTTTCATATATATTTTTTGATCATGTAATTATAATGCTGATGCTATTAAATAAAACTCAGCTGTTATACCTACTCGTATATAATAAATTGATGAATTAATTAGTATTTTTGAAAATATAAACTAACACCATAGCTATTTAAATAGGATCTCTTTTCACATCAAGGTAGAGGACTGCTTTTGCTATTGTCGTTGCTTAGTCTCTGACTAATACTTTGGGGAAAATAGTCGTGATCATATGCATGTATATAGTCTTCTCATCAACTGCAGGGCAACTATTATAACAGCAACATATTGAAGACTTTTAATTTCTACTGCAGGATTCGAACCTGCACCGTTCTGACAATCCGGTGCTCTACCGACTATGCTGTCGTCATATCTACTTTTAATTTGTCTAAATAAAACACTGTAGGTATCTAAAATTTTATCAAATAGCTTCCAGGCACCACAGTCGTACATAAACGTTAATATAAAAAGTGATATACTTAAAGGAGAGACATGTCTAACTAAAACACTGTATTTAAAATTTTATCAAATAGCTTCCAGGCACCACAGTCGTACATAAACGTTAATATAAAAAGTGATATACTTACCAAAGGAGAGACATTTTTATTCATTTTTATTGTAGCCGAATTCGTACGCTCACCCTTACCCTTATGGCAAAAATCCTTCAAATCCCAACTCGGTTTTGCATGAAAGTTGTCTCGAGAGACAGTTGGGAAGGGAGAATTGAGAATTTGCTGAATAAGATTTTAGTGAACGTGGAAAAGGTTTTTTTTTAGATATAATATTAGCATAGTTAGGTCTGACAAAGGCAATTCGACGCAAATTGGATGATGATGCATAAAAATAAAAATAAATTCGGTGTACTTTTTGCATAGTTAAAGTAAAGATTTTGCTGTTTTTTGTTTAATACTCCGGTGTCTGATCTGGATTGGAATGGAGGTTTCCGAGGTTAGGTAGAATAGTTTAGTGATTACTATTTAACCTATGTCTGTTGCCATGACACCTATATGAACAGCATTGATGAAGTCGTCTGGCATTCTTTGATTTTATCTAATTAACAGCTCAAATGGTTGACCTCGTTGGTCGTTTTGGTAAGCGCGCAAAACTATTCAAAGCATTTCACAATCACACAGAAAATTATTATTGACAATGTTACTAATCAAGGTAATGAACGACGCATCCTGCTCTATTACTCGTTAATACGAGTGAATACGAGAATACGAGACGCAAAATAATGAAAATGACAATTCATTTTTATTATTTTGCGTTGTTGTGTTCCGCTTTGAAAGATACTAAATCCATTAAAATTAAAGTAACTTCATCAGTTTCGGTAACAGGTTGTTGCGCGTCAATGGGCTGCGAATGTCGCTTTCCAACAAGCGGTTCGTAAGCTCGTTTGCCGGCTCTGTATAAAAACCGGCCAAGTGCGAGTCGTACTGGCGCACGAAAGGTTCCGTACTATTATCTATAAAAATCGCGTTTGTTGTATGGGAGCCCCATTTAAATATTTAGTTAGGTATTCTGCTTTTTATTATTTAATATTTGTTTTATTTTATTTTAATTATTTATTTTTAAAGTGAATATATAAATAAATGTTCTATGAATATTTCAAGCGTCTCCTGTTGCCGTTTAAAATGTTGAGCAAAAACAAGCAAAAAAAATTCACGTTTGCTGTATGGGAAACCCTTAAATATTTCGTTTATTCTATTTTTTAGTATTTGTTGTTATAGCGGCAACAGAAATACATCATCTGTAAAAATTTCAAATGAGATACAGCCTGGTGACAGACGGACAGACGGACGGACGGACAGCGGAGTCTTAACAATAGGGTCCCGTTTTACCCTTTGGGTAAGGAATACTAAAAACCAACGAATTAGTATATATTTTTGTTTTTTTTTATTCTACAACGGGTAAGCACTTGGCCTTCATCTCACCTGATTGTAAGTGACAATAAGGCCGAAGGTGGAAGCGCGCTTCACCCGGTATCCTTAACCACTGAGGAACTGGCTATCTTATCTTTAAACTATCGAAACAAAACAATTCTATAAACATCGTTGTTATGGCGACAGGCTTAGATAAGATGGTGGTAGCTAGACAGGTGGACTTAACAGCCCTACCACCAACCAGACAAAGTACACAAAATTGAACACCCGCTAATAAATCGAACCCGGGACCTCTGAATCTGAGACCGGTGGCTAAGTCACAAGACTAGAGGCGGTTAAATATCACCTACGTATTCCAGCATCAAGTCACATACCCCACATTAATCGATGCTAACGATGCGGAAACAAAAACACCGAGCATTTAACAAAAACCAAATGTGACGTAATGAATTGCTTACGTGCCAACGTAACAGAGGTGAAAAACAAATGACTGATGAAAACACATGACGATAACACCATTATGGTCATGCTATAGGAGCAATAGGAAAAACTAAAGAAGCGCTATTTTATGCGATTATTATACCAATTTTTAATATGTCTTCAATTAAAAAACTACTTTATTTTTTCACTTGTTATTTTGATCTTTTAAGATCGTCTTTTAATTCTATATCAAAATCAATTGCTGTTCGTTTGTCTGGCTTATACACGAAAACG
The DNA here is from genome assembly GCA_963921215.1 of Scoparia ambigualis. Taxonomy (NCBI): domain Eukaryota; kingdom Metazoa; phylum Arthropoda; class Insecta; order Lepidoptera; family Crambidae; genus Scoparia; species Scoparia ambigualis. Next base: position 20,164,249 of record OY992522.1, on the reverse strand, counting down.
GCTTGACCATTATTTGAATACTTTTTCGTTTTGTTTTGTTCTTTTTATTACAATGGGAGTTAAATAAGAAAAGTAATAGTGAAAATCTTAAAGAAAAACATAAAACTTAGAAAGTGCAATATAACTATAGAATTTTCGGTAGATAAAAAGTTTTTGCTGTTTAACTTCTTATTCGCGATATTTATATTAGAATACTAAAAGTGTTATTTATTTCTTTATTATTGTTACATAATTTATTATTAAAGCTATAACCGAAATAACGAATTTATATATTTTTATATTTTCCCAAAGCAAATAGGTACAGTAAAAAAGGAGCAGAAAAGTATTGGCAGAGTTAGGCCCTGGTGGTTAGACATGGCCTTATTTTCCTATGAGCTACAAGCCAAGTTAATTGACTAGGCTAAGCTCAATGCCTTATCTTATCTTATCTTATTGGGGCCTGCAGAGGTTTCCCTCTCGCAGCGGCACGTCCACCCATTGGGATCTTTTGTGCAACCCCGTCCTATCACTCTGTTTCCTCAGAGAAAATGACTGCCATAAGTTTGGCAATGTCTTTGAGGGCGAAGAGCCTAAAATCCTCTGGTTTCGGGTAGGCGAATCCCAAGAGATTCTTTTCCTAGCAAGGGAGTCACAGTCACACAGTAGGTGTTGCATGGACTCCGTTTTCTCTTCACATGCCCTGCACAAGCTGTCTGTTGCTTCTATGCAGCATTCTATGGAGCATTTGTTTTGTGGCATAGGCGGTCAGGGCTCCGATGATTGTTCGTGCCTGCCTTTTGCTACCTCCGCATATGATTTTACTCCGACCTATGCGTTGCCTTAGTGAGATCAGTTGTTTCACCTTCCGATGCATTTTTAATGTGATCTTTATTTAAAAAGTAATATTACATAAATCTTTTTTTAACCACTTTTAATGCTTTACGCATACACCGAGGCCTGAGGCGACCTCGGATTATATGAGGCTCTCCTACTTTGGGGAGGAGGGCTCCCGCTCAGGCAAAAAAACTTGACAAAAGAAAAGATATTTAGTCCTAGTTACTAAAAACTTAGTACCATCTCTTCTATGCCATGGGGATAGCTCGGAACGATCAACGGCCAGCACCGAGTTCTATCCCCGTATGTTTTATATCTATACTTACTAAATCTAACCATAGCGAGTAGTGGTAAAAGACTACTACCCCTCTATTCCCGTGGGTGTCGTAAAAGGCGACAAGCGGACTAAAGACTACACATACATCCAATAGCATAGAGCGGCGATGGGCTCACCACCTGTCACGCTGAGCACATGTACAGTCGCTATTTGGTGAAGAGTGGACTATGGCAGAGGACTGCTTTCGCGGTCCTCTTTGCCTGGTCTCTGACTAACCCTTTGGAGATAATAGTCATAATTATATCTATGTATATATATATTAAATCTAAAGACATTGTAAACAGAGGCGACGTTATCGTTATCTCAATACGTCTTGCCACCACCATATTCCGTTTGTGATAGACATTGATTAATACTATTATCCAACGTCGGGGCTTGTCAATCTTAGGGTTCACAAATTGAACACGAACCGAGGAATAGTCGACTATACTCAAATAAGTACCTACAGATAATAATAATTTGGACTTAACGATGAGAAATTTGGGTTGTTGTACATTCGCCACAAAGTTAGTTTGCCACAGAAAAAAGTATGTGTAAATTCGCCACACTTTTATTTTCGACACAGACAGCAGAAAAATCAAACAATAAGTATAGTAAAAACATCAATAATTTTAGAATAAAATTACTACTTCTCATTTCGAGCGCTCAAAACGAACTTTCCTTGCTACCGGTACTTTATGCAAAAATGATGTAGGTACTATGAAGACCTGTGGCGAATTTACTTTCAATGTATGGAGCTACAAAAACTTGGCAAACTAACTTTGTGGCGAATGTACAACAACCCAAAAATTTTACACCAAAGTAGTTTTTGCGTCTTGAATTTCTAAATGTCAGGTTACTGGATGGGTGACCAAACTAAAACCGTGTCGCGTAGCGGTGAAAGAATACTACCACCCCCTCTCCACCATTGGATGTCGTAAAAGACGACTAACGGACTAAAGACTGCTGCACACACATCCAACAGCTTAGAGCGGCGATGGGCTCACCACCTATCACGCTGAGCACATGTGCAGTCGCTATTTGGTGAAAAGTGGACAATGGCAGAGGACTGCTTTTGCGGTCCTCATTGCCTAGTCTCTGACTAACCCTAATAGTCGTGATTTTGTATGTAGGTACTTAACATAATTCTACGAAAGGCACGTTAAGCCGTTGATCTCGTTTGTTGTGATAAAATGAGCCCACATTTTGCCAGTATGGTGGGTTGTAGCCCGATCTGCCCACGTGCTGTTCACGTGAAACGCTTTATCTCGGCAGAGTGACATTAATTTCATAGACTGTTGATTATGATTTTGATGGTGATGGTGATAATGTTTTAAAAGGCCTACTTGGTAAGACTGCCATGGACCGCAATACATCGATGCTTATTGTTTGCAGTCTTGGTGTACAAACACCATGATTCTGTTTTAAAATCGTCAATGTACGGCGAGCATTAGACATTTTCTCAAAAGTAACACCTTTTAAAAATTTGATGACATCAGAGAATTTGAAAGTATTAAGAAATATACAACTATACAATCTTTTTTTAACGTTTGTGGTTTTGTTCTTAAGTGTTTCTAACCTTGGAAGGTTTTAAGATTTACTGCACGACAATCAAACATCAGCAAAAAACATAGAGTGACTTATCAGAAATTGTGTGTAGGAATTAATTAAAGATTTTAGCGTTCCAGTCAAAATAGATAAACACTTTATTGCAGATACATAAGAAACAGTTCACATGATTTTAATGGCCTTTGTCCCCGGTTCGATTCCCAGCGGGAATCGTTGTGTACTTTGTTTGGTTTGGTTGTTGGTCGGGCTGCATAGTCCGCCTAGCTAGCTAGCTACCACCATCTTATCTGAGTCACTCGCCATAACAACGATTCGGACGATTCGGCACGGCGTTCGAGCTGCAACGCAAGCTTTGCCACTTAGTATCACTCATTATCACCACTTACGGGGTTTACGTTTAGGCTCTCAAGGGTCAACCTATGGACGCTAATGACTTTAACCAGCGATGTATACGTTACTTTAACCCCCAAAATGCGCGTGGTGCCTTCGGTGTCGGTCGTGTCCACGTGCTGCGTTGGCCGCGCACCAACAGGCGGTTCATATGCTCATTTACCGGTTCAGATTCATAAAAATAAACTTGATTGGTATTATATACTGCCTTTTAGTACATTTTATACTTGTAAACAACAAATAACTAATCGTAAACACCTAAAGTCGTCAACAAATTGTTTGTTTTCTATCAAATAGGCAACTGATAGCTGCAACATTACGGATATCGAACATTCGACCGCAATTTTTATTGCCGTACATACCTACACACCTTACCCAAATAGGCCATCAATTTGAAACCCAAAATATCAACTTGAATTGTTGTTATTTCCAAGCAATTTATCTGAGTTTGCATATTCTGCGAGCCTTAACGAAGAGTGAACAAAATTCATTACCGAATTAATTTGCAATGTTAATCTAGCTTCAGCTTTCTTTAATTTTATGAGCCACTTAATTCGAGCCCAGAGATTCATCAGTTCATTCCAAAGATCAATACAGAAGTCCTGGCGAACTCGCAATAATGGATGCACAAAGTAATTTTATTTCCCTAAATAATTATAAGTGCCTGTGTTGTTTTATCTTCTTTATACCATGAAAATAGTAACCTGATTAAATATGATCCACCTGATAGTAAGAGGTTAGGGTAGCCTAACGTGTCGTATGCATCGCCAGAGGTATCAGTCACTTTTTACCAATTTTCAGGGCCTTGGTTTTTTAATATACCAAGTACTGCTTATAAAGTAGACTCAATACAGAATCCGACCACCATAATACCTATTTCTCTTACCAAACTGAAAAGCATTAAATTGAATTTGAATCGTGTAATTGTAAATAGTACTAGATCCAGTAAAATTACACGGCATAAAATTCATAAAAATCCGCGCGCGTGATCGTGGCGTATTCTCTTTTGAGGCGACAGTGACATAAAAAAGAATCATCAAAATTATGTACGTCAGATAAGATAAAACATAAGTGCTTCTCTCCTTTGAGAACAAAAAAAGTTAAAACCGTTCAAATAATGGTAATTTAAAAATTAGGCCAAATTAAACCTTATATTTTAAATGTCATAGATGTAGATCTTCTGTGAAGAAGATCTACGTCTCAAACCACTTTAAGTTTAACACGAGTGTCTCAATTAAAACCAAAATAACGACAGCCGCACCATTCTCGAAATTAATATGCGCCGAAATACGGACAGCTCCATTTTAAACTCTTTCAACTTCCGCCATTATTCGTGGATGCAATGTTTCCAACTTTAGTTGTCAGTGGCCATGTAGTAAGTTACATGGGAATATGAGTTTTATCACGAACTAGTTGAGTCGGCGCATTCTACCAATATTTACTGACGTTACCACCATCTATTATAGTGCGTCAGAACAGTTTAGCTGTTGTCAGAGTTTAGTCAAGATTGTAGAAACGATATTAAACCGGTTTATAGACAATGTTGTTTCTAACTCCGTCGTAAATGTCAGATTTTTTGGGAATCGAATTCTGAAATGTCGACATAATTATGCACATTATGCACGTCCGCTGGCAGGCCCATTCAAATTGTGACACTTTACTGTGTATGTAAGTACTACGTACTACTAAGTAATAATAAGTACTAAGTACTACTAAATAACACTACTAGCAACTAAATGAACTAAAAGAATTGCCTTAAAATGGCAATTGACATACAATTATAATTTCTTGTTATTTAGCCTGTATGTACCAGTAAGTATAGAAAAATCCCGCACTTCCAAAATAATTACGTATTATGTGGCAAATATATTTTTTTACTATAAAATATGGTTTTTTTTAGCATTAGAATCTATTTAAATTTATTGACTCATTAGACGTGGTTCACGCAGCTAAAAAGCTTTTGTCGTTGTTAATCTTAAAATGCCTCTCTCTATTCGTTTATTTACATGATTCGTAAGGAAAGTGCTTGGATTATCCTCGGAATTAGCATTCGTTTAATGTATTTCTAAGATTGAACGTTGACTACAAAGGATGAATGTGATTACGTCTTCCTTTTGAATATACAGGGAGTCCCATAAAGAGCGTGCCAAACATAAGGAAAAGATAGACTGAGGAATGACCAACTAAAAAAAAATGACTTCAGTGCAAGTATCACCGTTTTCAAGCTACATTTTTTTTAAGTTTTACAAAATCTCTCGTTCTTACCTGTTTTTGGTTGCTGTATGTACAAATGAGCCAGTATTTTTCTTATTCTTCTTATTAAATACTCATGAAGAATCAATCTACTATAATAAAACATAACTTTGTAAGTTTAAGTTACAGAAACCATACAACAAATTAAAAAAAAGCTCGAAAATGTTGGTACTTTCACGAAGGACTTTTTTATGTAACTGGACACCTCAAAGTCTATCTTCGCCTTAAGTTTGGCACGTTCTTTATGGGACACCCTGTATAATTTAATTTTATGTATGACGGCAATAATTATGAGCTATTAATAAACACGTCCCGTCTTAGTTATTGCTTTAAAAACGTTTGTTTGTTTATTTGCACTAAAACGGAAAATAATTTTATTTAATTTTAAGTGAGACTATGGCAATAATAACCATAATTATGTAGGTATATATTATAAAAGTGCTTTCAGTACCAGTATAAAAATATTTAACCACCTGCCTCCAGACATCAAAGCCCTTGAATTACCTAATTTTTAGTTCAAACTGAAAACTTGGCTCATTAATGATGTCTTTAACAACCATAATAAATATTACATGTCAAAAAATAATGTATAATAACATAGTTTTAAATTAAGTGTAATTAAGGTTTTAGGGCTGGGGGAGGACCAGTCGTAGTCAGTGTAGCCTAGATTATTTTTTTGAATTTTGATCTCTAAAGTAACGCATTCCCGTTTTTTGTGTAAGCAACATTTTTATTCGAACACCTGTAAATTGTAACGTTGTGTTGGTTATTTAATATATTTTTAAACTAATTCTTATTAACTAGATAAATCGATCAGTCATCTTTTAATTATTTGTAAGTAGATACACATGTATCTACTCTACTACATAGACACACATGAAAAATTAGATGAGCGATCTCTTTCAAACTGATAACCTACTAGTGAGAAAGCAATTTCTGTTGAAATAGCAGAATATTATAAATAGCGAACCTCCTAAATATGAATACTTTCCGGATTCCCAATGCCTCCTAAAGCCCGAAATATTCTTGGAATCATAAACACATTCTACGGAAGCATTATGAGTACGTTTCTGTACAAGAGCAGAGTATGTTGTATAATAATTTCTCTTTTATAAATTTTTCTGAACATTTTCTTTACGTTTGAAAGGGATGATTTCTACACGCTAAACAATGGGGTCTATTGTTTATCAAGTGGCTGTACAAGTATTATAACCTTGAGCCGGATGCTCCATTACGCTCGGGAGGAAAAATGTAACACATGTAGGTAGAGAGATCTACATCGTTTCGTCTAACGAATCTCGACCTCGATAGAGCGCGAATCATTTACAATAAAAACTTTTGTTATAATTGAGTTAGTTTCCAAACCAATGCTTCGGAAAATAAGTTGATTTATCCGCTTTATAGTCAGCCGTAGGTGGTGTACTTCATTACAGGTCATACATTTATCAAGCCTGTTTCCTGGAGACAGCTTTCAATCTATAATAAGAAATAAAAAATAATCTTGTGACCGATATCAGCAGATTATGGTCTGTAAAACAAGATTGGTGCCTCGGAATACTGAGTAGTATTTTTATTGTGCACTAAAGCGTTAAAAGATCTCTCTGCAAGCTATGAAGTAGATAAAACAGCGAAGATATCAGAAACGATTAATCAGCTTAGCGCGAGAACTAGTCTTTATTTTCAGGCGATTCGCCTCCTGCGGGAAGCGAATGTTTCAGATTCAGTCTTCACTGGACGTCCGGGAGGGTTGGTCGTTGGCGCGCCGAGCCATTGCGCAGGTCGTGTTTCTTACGAAAACTTAGTATTTTAATTTGGATTTTCAATTCAGCACACTATACTGTGGTTTAGTTTCTTTAGAAGTGGACTGGGTTGTCGCGCTCTTGGCGGCTTTGAACCGTCGCTTTTGTGCTAAAGGAGTGGTGGCTGTTAATGAATGTTGACGCTGTTGACAGATAAGTTTGGTGAGTATACCCCTTAACGAGATTATGCGGTGGTTTACAGATGAACTCCAAATGTTTTGTAATCGTTAAACAGTTACTAAGTGCAATTAACGTTGAATGTATTTTGTAACAGCGCTTTAGGCTTCGTTCATCTAACAACAAAAAGATTTATGTAACCGATGCTCTTGGATATGTATGATTAAAAACTGCCAATGATTGAAAAGAGTTGCAGGCTCCGGGTTTCGCCTTTGCCCAGCAGGCGGGCAAATTAGAAATAAAAGTACTCAATAAAATATAACGAAACAACTCCATTCATCATTCAACTTTTAACAAAAGTTAGGACGAAATGATTTACCTTGAGGGGCTTGAAAAAAAATGGAAAATTCCAATTTAATTTGGAGGAAGTAAAGAAATAAAAGTTGGGCTCAAGTTTATCTCAAGAGGATGACCGGAGTGATTTGTTAAGTGACTGGTAACAAATTGGCGTATTAACTGAGATAGACAGAAGTCTCCTCGGTCATTTGCAGTGTAATTACATTAAAGCTGTTAACTTAAACACGATTTGTTTTCACTCTTTCTCATCTCGTTTTTTAGGGTACCGTTGTGAACCAGGATAGATTTTATAACTTTATGGTATCGTCAAATTTGCCTGTCTGGTTCAGTCCTTTTGTTGCAAATTGATACTAAAAAAGTCCCATTATGGATAAAGAACTATTCTCGTATTAAATTACGAGTACCAACGGTATTTTACCGGTAATTTACGGTATATCACCTTACATTTAGAGTGAATGTAAGTAAGAATGAAATTTTTTTCAAAGATTGGAACAATATATTATGTAAGTAATAAGAATTGGGAAAAGGTGTGTTCAAAAAGGTCATTTAATAGGACTTGCTGAAAGGATTAAGAAAATAACGTGATATGATTTAAATTCACTGAAATGTGTTTAACATTGACGCTCTTGAAAAGGACAATTCAATTATGAATAAGGTAAACATTTAGGTAGGTACCTTTTGTTATTTACCTTCTTTGTAACATGGTAAATAGAATGTCATATTTTAAAAGGTAGGTAGGTACTCAAATATCTTAGGTATATTCTCAGAATAATAATGCTTTAGTTATTATTCTGATGGTATATTATACTCGTATTATCTCAAACATGGCACTTGTATTCCTGGTTAGATTGATTTATTATGTTACTAGCTTCTAGCTATCGTTGATCGCGATGAATTCGGTCTGTAACTCAAGTCTCTATCGCGTGTTCTCGGGAACATTGCGATTGATACACAGGGGTCTACTTTCAAAACCCACTAAATTAGTTATTATTCTGATGTTATATTATACTCGTATTATCTCAAACATGGCACTTGTATTCCTGGTTAGATTGATTTATTATGTTACTAGCTTCTAGCTTTCGTTGCTCGCCATGAATTCGGTCTGTAACTCAAGTCTCTATCGCGTGTTCTCGGGAACATTGCGATTGATACACAGGGGTCTACTTTGAAAACCCACTAAATTTAACTTTTACCAGAAAACCCAAATACAATGAATTCCTTCCATGATTCCGTAACAAATCCCACTAAAACACGTTTGAAAGCCATTAGGAAAAGTGACATTTGTATCAAAACCCACTAAAACACCAGTCTGTCACTATCAAATTCCACTAAAATAGAGTTAGTCAATAGTAGAAGCTTTATTACGATACGTAACTTCAGAACAGTATGTCGCCATTGGTCGTTATTGTTGTCGTCGCGACGATGATTTCTGCGTTTTGTATTGAAATTTAAACACGAACTATCTTCGTTTGTATAAAAGTGCCTTTAGGGGGTTTTGAAAGTCGACCCCTCTTCATTGATATCGTTGATATTGACTAAAAATATCTTATAATGAGCCTTGTATATCACAATATTGGGCAAAGGCCTCCAACTAATTCTTTCACTTTTCACAGCTGTTCTGTTGAAGTTTTAAAGTTAGTTAGGACACAGAATAATATTACTAGGTTAAGATTAATTATATAATCTATTGTGGCAGTCTACCAACTATGGCTGCTGTCCTTTCAGTTTCAGAGTTTTGATTATTGTCACATTATTTAAATATAATAATTTATAACCGTGTCGCGTATCAGTGAAAGAATACTACCACCCCCTCTCTTCCCTTCTTCCATCTCTTCTCTCTTCTTTGGTCGTAAAAGGCGACTAACGGACTAAAGACTGCACATACATCCAACAGCATAGAGCGGCGATGGGATCACCACCTGTCACGCTGAGCACATGTGCAGTCGCTATTTGGTGAAAAGTGGACTATAGTAGAGCACTGCTTTTGCTGTCCTCATTGCCTAGTCTCTGACTAAACCTCCGGGGATAAAAGTTAAATATTTACCATAGTCGCATATACCATATCACCGATGAAGTTAACCACATATTTTATTATTAACTAGCAGCCCGCCCACGACTTCGTCCGCGTGACATATTTTCAAAATTTTCTTTCACACAAACATTCTCCTAACAATTACGCACACAACAAAAGAAGCATCAGCCAAATAGGTGCAGCCGTTCTGAAGCATTTTATTTATACAATATTTCCAGGGATGTAGTAATAAAACTTTAGGAGCAGTATCAACAATATATTTCATCGACGATAATATCCCGGGGGGGTCAATTCCAAAACCCCGCACGACTGCAGTGTTTGATTTCTTCGTCGATAGGGGCTCGAATTTTGGTGTTTTTTAAAGGCAATGGTGTAGGGTAACTAATAAAATAAAAACACGCTATCGAACAACTCCTTTTTTTATTTCCGAAAGGAGAAAGTATTTTTTTACAGTTTTTGTGCGCATTCGGGCACTTTTTGAACAACAATAACAAAACACAAGAGCTATTTTCGTCGATAAAATGTATTGTAAATACCTACTGCTTCTAAAGTTTTATTACTACATCCCTGGACATATTGTATAGATTAGTTCGTTGAAAAGCTCGATGGCGTAGTGGTTAAGGCGGTTGGAGATAGTCGTTAAGCAACTTTCGCAATGGCGGGTCACTAGATGGGTCACCAAAAAAACAGCTCGCCTTGAGCTCCTCCGTGCTCGGAAGTCGTAAGATGGCAGCCGTTAAAACCATTATAGGCTGATGATGATGATAATAATGATGAGATCGTTGAGTAGTAGTTCATCGTTATTTTTTTCCTTAGTGCACTTCTACCTCATTCGCATTTTGCCGTTGTTACAGAAAATAAAATTTAAACCATCTTTCCTCAACTATAATATCAAAACTCCTAAATGTGTGATAGGTAAAATAATATTTTTGCTTACCAATAAAGTTCGTTTGAATAAAATAATTTTAATTAGGATCCGTACAAATTCTACCATTTAACTGTGCAGTGTTCGCGTCAACTTTAGGCTGGTTTCTCAGTCACGCGTTTGACCAGCGCCGGCCACATGCGCGCGCTACACTACATAGTAGTTGCGCGTTTGAACTGCGTGATGGATGACTATGAAACGCTACTACAATCTAGTGTAATTGTAATCGCGCGAGTGTGGCCGGCGCTGGTCAAACGCGTGACTGTGAAACCAGCCTTAGAAGACAATTTACGTTTTTTGTTATCAGAGAACCGACAAATTTTTCAAATGAAATTAAAGCTACCGTCCCTGTTGCAGACTTGACAGTCTGCGATCATTCTGTGACCAGAATAAGCGCAAATTGAAAACCACTAGACAGAAAGAATAATTACGTACGATTTGGCTTTATTACTTTTTGAATTCAATAAATCAACCCCTGATACAAACTTTTTCGAACTGCCGTGTTATTTTGAATGGAAAACGTTTTTCCTGTTACGCCTCCTTTGGTGAGGAACTGTGGGAGAAAAATATACAGCTGTGTTATAATGACGACCTCCGTGGTCGAGTGGTTAGCGCGCCGGGTCTGGCGTCGCGCCATTTCTGAGGTCCCGGGTTGAATTCCCGGTCGGGACAATTTAGAGAAAGCTGTTTTTCTTAATTAATTTCGGGTCTGGTATATTTATCCGTTATCTAGTTGATCATTTTACAGAGTTTCAAAGGAAGCTATTTCGGGATAGATCATTGGTGTGAGCGTAAATAAAGGAGAACGGGCACTTTTGCCTAGGAACTAATAACAACATGCTATATATCAATGGAAAGGTTTTTTTATGTACTTTAACTTTTGTTTTGGTGGGATGTCCCAAATCGCTGTGTGGAAAAAGTTATTGCACAATAAAGCCAGACATGAGCGAAAAATTTTTTTTCGGCAATTCTGCATAAAATGAGACAACAACAAGCAATACGTCATTTTATGTAGGTACTACAACTCAGGTAGTCTGTACCGACAAAAATATCAACCTGTGTTAATACGCGGGCGCATACAAAATGTATATTCATAGGTCAATGATCATAAGACCGCCGGCGGTCGTGAAACAATTGATTTTTAAATGTGTCTGGTCCCTAGTCCTTACTTATTTTGTCAGATATGAAATGTGTGGGATAAAGGAGTGTATGTGTGTGTATGGTGCTGTGAGTCTAAGCATACCAGCAGCGCCTGTAGCATGGGATGAGTGAGAGCGAGATGTCACATCTAAACGTTAAATCCATACAATTTTTATCAATTGATAAAAATATATGTTGGTCTATACCTATATAGATATACAATTATTTTACATAGGAAGTATCTGGTTTGATAATTTTTTTATGGATTTAACATTTAGATTTGTCTTATCTCGCTCTCACTGATCATATACTACTAGTGCTGCTAGCTTCAGCCTACACCTATACGTACAGAACCCTTAGTGTGCGAGTGCAACTCACACATAAGAGGCCTATTACATTTCGACTGTGATTTTTGCGTATAATGGCCAACTTTGGCGTTATGGATCTCAGAAACGAAAATACATTAACAATTATAACTTATTGAATAGTGTAGAATAACTATTGGAATAGTGCTTAGCGGCCTCGCTTTTTGTAAATTTTGTTTAACTTTTTAATTAAACCCAAAACGGCAGAGAAAGATTTTCATAAAGTGCGCGAAGGCACTTTTTTGAGCTCATCGATTGAACTACTGTTCTAAACAAGTGAAATAAAAAAAATATAATGTTATCTCTTTTATAGTCGAATAATGCGTAGCGGCCTCGGAATTTTTAGATATCATTGATTTTATATAGGAAAAAAATCTTATTCTAAAACAAAAAACTTAGAAAATTGCTATAAATTAACTGTGAATATCTCCTATATGCGATAATATTATTTAGCAAAATTTATACCAGAGTAACTGTTGCTTCATGAGGAATAAAGATTTTATAGTGAATTTATTATCCTATTTCGATAAAAACGATAAATACAACTGCAAAATTACTACAAAATGCGATGCGCCGACCGTCCGAATTCAACTTATGCTCATAGAATGGATATTTGTAATATTCACAAATTTATTATCCTATTTCGTTAAAAACGATAAATACAGCTGCAAAATTACTACAAAATGCGAAAATAGGCATTTTACGCAAAAATCACATTCCAGATGTTATAGGCCTCTTAACAGTTATTTTAATTTTTTGGCACTTCTCTATGTTAGTATTACAGAAAAAATCTTAATATTGATGATAAACATAGATATAAACACTTATTTTTTGTGAATGAAATCTGACTTTATTTCGTCATAAGTTTTTTCACACAGCGATTTGGGACTCCCTGCCATAATGATATTTAAAGTACTTAAAGAACCTTTCTAATGATATATCGCATGTTGTTATTGGTTCCTAGGTTGGCTTCCATACATTTTTGCCCGTCCTCCTTTATCAATTCATTTATTTAATTACGTGTTTTGTTCGAAGGTGGAAATAATTGTACGCAGCGTTCAAGGGAAAGGGTGTAGGAAATCTTTCTATGAATTTCTTAAGCATTGGCGGTGGCATTTAAAACATTAATTAGGTAACTTTTAATAAGTTAAAAGAACATTTCGTGGGCTTATGATGAGACCACTGGTTCAAGCCAGGCCAAGAGGTACCAAATTGTATTCTCAGCGAAATCTACCTATTATTTATAGTGAAGCGTTGCAACACAACAGTCTTTAAGCGAGCTTTAGTCAATCGCTATAATGTAATTGAGCTGTGTGGTGGTGCCTCATCAAAAGAATACCACCGACCAAGGTGACAAACGGACTAAAGACTACAAATACATCCAACAGCATAGAGCGGTGATAGGCTCGCAACTTGTGCTGAGCACATGTGCAAATTTTATTTGGTGAAACGTGGACTATAGCAGAGGACTGATTTTGCGGTCCTCATTGCCTAGTCTCTGACTAACCTCTAGGGGATAAATTAGCCGTTTATGTATGTATATATTATAATAAAACTCCTTACTCCAGTACCCCTCAGGCCCCAAGCGGTCGCATGAGACCGCATCTACAAAAACACACTTGACTTTGTACCTTGTTTTCATAGACTTACAGACTATTTTAGTATGAACAAGTTTGATTATTTCGGTTCTGTGGTACATCTTATGCATCATGATCGTAAAATATCGCATAGTCTACGCTCGATTCTGTCCAATTTGGCGTTGACAGTTGCACCAATTTTTGTGTCAGAAAATTTTCAAGACTAAGGGGTTCACAATTTATTATCTATACTCGCAGCATGCCGCTGCTTGCTCGATGGCGCAACGGTTAAGGCGGGCGTTCGGTTTGCGATCGTCGACGCTAAGCAACTTTCGCAATGCCCGGTTTTTAGATGGGTGACCAATTTAAAAACATCTCGAGCTCCTCCGTGCTTCGGAAGGCACGTTAAGCCGTTGGTCCCGGTTGTTGTCGTAAGATGGCAGTCGTTAAAACCCACCAACCCGCATTGGGCCAGCGTGGTGGGTTATGGCCCAATTACCCCACGTGCTATTTCATCTGGGAGGCCTGTGCCCAGCAGTGGGACGTTTATAGATATATATATTTTTTTTTTTATATAAGAGGGAGGCAAACGAGCAGGCGGGTCACCTGATGGAGAGTAATCACCGCCGCCCATGGACACCCGCAAAACCAGAGGAATCGCAGACGCGTTGCCGGCCTTTAAGGGAGGAATAGGTTTAAGGAAGGAATAAGAATTGGGAGGGGGGGGGGGGGGAAGGGGCCTCCGGAACCCTCACTGGTCGGACGAAACACAACAGCACCAAGTGCCATTATTTCACGCCGAATATTAGTGAGAGGGTGGTATTACGCCGGGCGAGCCGGCCCAATGTGTGCTGCAACGCAGCGTGGCTCTACCACTCAGGCCGATGATGACTCACAGCATACAGTTTCTTAAATATTCAACCAGTTCTTTCTCCAACACGTCTAGCCACTTCGACCGTCTTCAACAGAATGCCGCCATTTTCCGCCATGATTCAATTGGTAATATTTTAAAAGTCAAATTAGCTTCTTTTTAAAACCGTTTTGTTCTTTTTTTAACCGCCTATGTGGTCTAGTGCCTATATGCCACCGGTTTCAGACCCAGAGGTCACAGGTTCGATTCCTAGCGGTGGGTACATCTTTGTGTGCTCGGTTTGGTTGGTGGTAGGGCTGTTAAGTCCGCCTGGCTAGCTACTACCATCTTATCTAAGTCTGTTGCCATAACAACGCTGTTTATAGCATTGTTGTGCTCAGTTTGAGATAAGATAGCCAGTTCCTCAGTGGTTGATGATTCCGGGTGAAGCGCGCTTCCACCTTCGGCCTTATCTTCACTTACCATCAGGTCAGATGAAGGCCATAAGCTTACCCGTTTAATTAAAAAAAAAAACTCAATGAATCAGCTTAACAGGATGTACATATGTATTTATTTAATTACTATCCATCAGTAAGATGCATGATGCAGGTAGCTAGATCCTCAGTTGTTGAAAATAGCTTGTCAAGGTTGCTTCGATCCCTTTGACTTTGTCGTCATTTTTTATTCTTAGTCGTGATATAGGTCAAACACCTCTGTCTGAAATGACCTTACACAAATATCTACCTGCTGTTTTTGGCTACTACATCATTTTGTTTACCAAAAGGGCGCCGTTGTAAGCCCAGAATCCTCTTAATAACAGAAGCTAATAATCGTAAAACTTCCACGACCAGACGTACTAAAAACTTACACGCTGGTTATCAACTTTTCCGCTTCTCTGGAGCGCCAGACACATCTCCAAGACAAGTAATAAATCCATGAGCTGATTACCTCAACTTAAAGAAATTGGTTTGACTTGACTCAGTTCCACTTTTTTCCGTGAAAGGCCTTACAATAAATTTGGTCTTATAACATACAGGAAAACAAATTGCAATCGTTTGCCTGGCCTGATTTACAGAATATATGATAACTCTAGGTAGTCTGTTTGGTATATATATTCATGTAGCATTCACTATCCACATCAAGCAGATCTAATCAAAACTTGAAAAACGAACATAAATAAATCTGAAACCTTCATACTAATCTAAACCTAATCTTATACAACCATACTCGTACATTAAAACCATAAAAAAATATAAAACGTTACTTTACTACAATATTCTATTATTATTTACGAGAGCTACAAGAAGTGTTGTTAACGGTGCGTGTTATCACATCATCCAACCTCATTACATTCATTCATAATTTCATTTTACATATTTTTTAAAAATAATTTTGTTTTTGTATTGACATTGTCCCTTTTCTTTGATTTTTCCACTCTCTATCAATCTGTTTTTGCACTTATTTATTTCTTGTAGTTATTCATTAGTTTATGTCTGTACTTATTTCATTATATTAAAATAAACCAGAGTTGGTGATTCATTTTATTATTATTCCCTTTATTCAACAAATTATCTAAAGAAAATAGCTATTTTATTATTATTATTATTACGAGTCACACCCGCATCGGACCCCTAACCACAAACGCTGAGGAGCACCTATCAGAGGTACACAGCTGAGCTAATGCCCGATTTACACGTATTAAGTAATTTAGTAGTTAACTAAATTTTAACTTAATTTTAAGTGACTTATCTACGAAATTGTGTGTTTACATGCAATTAATCACTTAAAATTTATTTAAAATTTAGTTAACTACTAAACTACTTAATACGTGTAAATCGGGCATGCAATTAATCACTTAAAATTTAGTTAAAATTTAGTTAACTACTAAACTACTTAATACGTGTAAATCGGGCATAAGTGACAGTGTCATACGATAATTTTTTGGTTAGGAGCTCTTTTCTTTGGCGCAGCGGCTGAGGACTTTTGGCAAAGAGATTAAAATAGTAACTTGGCGTTCGGCTTGCGATCTCGCCAGTTAAGCAACGTTCGCAATGCCGGGGTCACTGGATGGATTACCAAATTAGCCTGTAGTCCCTGTTATTTATTTATTTCAATCTTTATTGCACAAAGTACAAAAATAGTACCTACAACAGGCGGACTTAATGCCAGAAAGCATTATTTGCCAATCAACCTTAGGGCTAGGCAAAAAAAGATTGATGACGGTGCAATACAAAACAATAGTACAAATACATTTTTTTTTATTTATCACAAACTTAAGTCAACTTTAGTCTTATAGTATACAATACAAATAAACTACATAATCAATTCATTTACTTAAGTACCAAACTATACATTAAATATCATTAAACAATTAAGATAAACTACATAAACATATTTAGATTAAATAGACGATAAGATAATGAGGAACTCTGACGTAGATGAAGACTCCTGAAGAACCATAGTTATGATAAATCTTTTTCTTTAAAACAAAGGCCCGGTTGTTGTCGTATGTCGGATAACGTTAAAACCCACCAATATTAGGCAACGTGGTGGGTTTAAACCCAAATTCCCCATACTCTCTTGTCCATGTGAGAAGGTCACATTATTCCATGCGACCAGCGAACTATTGCCAGAAATGATTAAGCAGCGAGCAAAACGTTATTCAGCTCGCTTCTCTCAAAGATACTTTTGTGCGGAGGTAAACACCGGGAATATTTGCTGAGATTTTTCTGCTGCGCTTCAAGAATAATGTTCGTATTGTGTTTAATGGAACGCAGCTTGCCACGGTATCTCGTCATTATGTACTTTAAAACAAGTCTATTAGATCTGATTACAGGGTGCATTTGCTAAAGTCTAAAGCTTAGTAACCTAAACATACGTCTAAGCTTTAACAATAAATGTACATACATGAGTTGCTTATTAGAAAGACATGTTGATTTTCTTAAGATCATTTTGTAAATTTGTATCTTGATTACTTATGTGTGTCTTCATTAATAATTATATAAAACAAAAATAAAAGCCTTTAGCCAATTTTGTGCTTGCCAACCAATAATGTAGGTACGTAGTCATTAGGCATAATGATTTATTTTTTGTTAATCACGTACCCAAATCTTATGAAAAATATCGGTCGGTGGATTAAGATAACGTATACAAAAAACATTAAAATAAAACTTAATCCTGTAATAAACAAATGGAATTATTACTGCCACTAGTCAAACCCTAATCACAACGTGGCGTTGTCTTTGATCATTTTTCTGTCACTCTGAAATGTCATTTTCATTGCGAAAGGGATCTTTTTCTATTTTTCGCCTCAGAATAATAGTCTTTTTCATATTTTTTTTCTGGGTTACCTTTTTTATAAAAAACTTTAATATCCACAGATACCAAACATCACGACCATATAATGTTCGGTATCTGAGTTATCTAGCTGTTGAGAGGCATGATTATTATAAGTATAATGTTATTCCAACCATTCAATAACAAATCACTAACAACTCGTCGATTTCGTTGCTATCTTTGAATGAACAGTTATTTACGATTCAATATTATCGTTATAAGCAGCAGGTAGTAATATTTGCATATCATTATAATAAAGTCGGTTCAAGGGCGCAGAATAAGAAATAAGACCAAAATTACAGATATTACCAAGTTCATTTTTTATTTTCTTTAGGTTGAGTAAACATTACTTGATTGGTATAATAATAATATTATTTATAAACGTACATTTCTGGAAATAGTTAAACCGTAGTACCTAGTTAAACCTAATTATTCATCAGTACAATCTTTTAAACCGTTAAATATTGTTTAAATATCCTTTGCCAAGCGGATAGATGCTTGTGGTTCAAACTTCATTGCTCTTTTTGCCTATTGACATAATTTTCTTGCCTGAAACTAGTCCATTATTAGCCTTCGTTAAAAGGTTTGCGATTCTCTAACGTAAGCTCGCGCTGGGTCTGATACTCTAGTTGGAATGACGTTACCTCGATGGTCATTACCTCGAAGTATCTCTTCCACGACGGGTCTTTTCTTCGATGGTACATTTGATCGATGGGTTGTTACCTCGAAAAATAATAAAAAGTGTAGTTATAATGAGGTAATGACTATCGAGGCAACTTCAATCGAACTAGAGTATCAGACCCGCTCGCGCTCACTTCGACCCTCAAGTTCCGATCGAAAGTGACCTTTGTGACGTTAGCGTAGAGTCGAATTTAGAGAATGCGGATTTGACGACGTCATGCTTGTTCCGCAGCCAAATAAGTTACTTTATGTAATCTTTACCCATCACATTAAAAGTACAGTGTGTCCCCTCTCAAGTTAGTGGTCCTAACTTACTAACTTACTTACACAGCTAAGTTAGAGTACAGCGCGCACCTAAAATGATGGCACCAAGCAACGAATAGAATACTTACAGATGAAACGTTAATCAAAAGCACTTAAAAGACTTACAAGGTCGTGGCCTCAAAAAAATGTGTCTTTCAGCAGTAGCAATAAGTCAAAAGTAGGCGTATAAGAGATACCGTTCTAAAATTCTTAGTCACAGTATTACTTCGCCTGAATAAGTTTCGGTCTATCAAAGAGAGGTTTTGACATAATGATGTGTTTAATATTACAGCTGTCTGCTTATTTCGATGCCAAATAAAATGTGCTTGTTGTTTCTAAGAATATTACATTACTCATACTGATGTCTAGAGAGAGGGAGATAAACATTTATTGACACATTGAACACATTGAGCTATCATTAATTGTGGACCTTGCTGCTGCACCTTAGTTGCGCACAAACTTGCTTCGCGGTGTCTTCTTTAGTTTATTGTACCTCAATGTATGAACCGTATAAAAAGGCATTTATGAACACAGCGATATAGAAAATAGCCAAATCAATCGGGCCGTTCTCAAATGTTGCGCTGTGATATATTTTTATTTAATAGTAAAACATTTCAAATATCTTGACCTATCCATGAAGACAAACTAAGTAACATCGTTCGTAGTGGTAGACTTTAAATATTGTTTCTATCAAATATAGATGTGGAGCCGTGTGTCTTCGTCTTCTTTGCCCTCTGCCTTAGGTGTCGTAAAAGGCGACTAACGGACTAAAGACTGCAAGCAATAACATAGAGCAGCTATGGGCCACCAGCTATCAAGCTGAGCACTTGTGCAGTTGTAGTTCAGTGAAACGTGGACTATGGCAGAGGACTGCTTCTGCGGTCCTCATTGCCTAGATTCTGACTAACCCTTTGGGTAAAATAGTCGTGATCGTATATATACAGGGTGTTTCTTGGAAGGTGTCAAGCCGATGTGTGGTGATAGGGCACTACCATACCTACCTATTGAACCCCCATGTATATTTAGCATATTTTGGTAGTATCTTTTTTTCTGCGTTGACATTTCTGTGCACTTTTTTTCTTTAGGTAAGTAATCATCTTCCTAATATCAATACAAGTTACTTACAAAAAAATAATTCAAACTGATGTCGTAATAAAATACTTAGAAAAAAAAATATAGCTCGAAAACTATCAAAAATCGCTGAACATACATGCGGGTTCAATAGATAGGGATGATAGTTCTTTATCACCACACATTGGCTTGACACCTTACAAGAAACACACTGTATATTAATAGATGTAAGAAAATGCTGGAAGGTATGAAAAGTTGAAATGTGTAGGAAAACTGAAGACATTTGCACTGAAGAAACCAATTGGACAGGCGAAGATTACCAATTACGATAAAGCACATTCGCTATGTAAGATACGCATTTATTTGTATTCTGAAAACGCAAGAGCAAGCAATACTTTTCAACTTTAAAGCTCGCAGATACCCATACCCATACTCACAAAAGGAGCACTCTACAGTAATCTAATTTAATTATCAAAAGTTTAACATAACTGTTCATTATAATTATGTATGTAATTATAAAGCGCAAAACAATAATCAAGTTAAAATCTTATTTATTTATTTTATTAGGTCTGCCAACATAGTTACATTACAACATATATAAGCTGCTATTAAATCAATGTCGTACATTTAAAGTACAAGTAGTTTTTGCCAATTAATTAATAAATTATTTAGTTTGAAAAATTAAAATCTAAACCAATGACAAAACGTTACTGTTTATTGGGGAAAATATTTTTATTTTGGCGTGAACTACCTGTACTTTAATTATACGCCATTGATTTAATAGCACTTTATATATCTAAAATATAATGTGAATATTAATGGTTACTATATGCATCAACAATTAAAGGCAAACACAACATAACAATAATAAAAACTAATCAGGAACAATTCCGGGCTTTACTCACTTACTCACAATAAAGCTTGTCGTAAAAGGCGACTGACGGACTAAAGACTACACATACATTCAACAGCATAGAGCGGCGATGGGCTCACCACCTGTCACGATGAGTAAAGTGCTGTCGCTATATGTTAAAAAGTGGACTATGGTAGAGGACTACTTTTGCTGTCCTCATTGTCTAGTCTCTGACTAACCCGTCGGGGATAATAGTCGTGATTATATGTATTTTTTTTTTTCAAAACCAGCGGAATAGGTTTAAGGAAGGAATAGGAATGGGAGGAGGGGGGGGGGCCTCCGGCACCCTCACTGGTCGGACGAAACACAACAGCACCAAGTGCCATTATTTCACGCCGAATATTCGTGAGAGGGTGGTATTACGCCGGGCGAGCCGGCCCAATGCGTGCTGCAACGCAGCGTGGCTCTACCACTCAGTCAGTGTCACTCATTTAGCACCACCCAGGGATCACGTGTAGGGTCTCAAGGGTAAACCTACGGACGCGAGCAACTTAGACCCCCGTGTATCATTACAATCAGCGTATAAACGTCCCGCTGCTGGGAACAGGCCTTTCCGCGTGGGCAACAGCATATGAGGATATTGGGCCAATACGCTGGCCCAATGCGGGATATTGGGTTGTGTTTTAGTTATACATAAAATCAGGACTTTTATCCCCGGAGGGTAAGTCAAAGACTAGGTAATGAGGACAGCAAAAACAGTCCTCTACCAGTCCACTTTACACCAAAATAGCGGCTGCACATGTGCTCAGCGAGACAGGTGGTGAGCCCATCGCCGGTCTATGCTGTTTGATTTATTTGCAGTCTTTAGTCCGTTAGTCGCCTTTTATGACACCCAAGGGAAAGACGTGGTGGTATTCTTTCACCGCTACGCGACATGGTTAAAGTAAATACGTGGTTAATTTTTATTTGAGAATAATAATAAACTTTACTCTACTGGTGAGTGTTTTTATAGCTAAGGTCGTTTTATAATTATTTTAACGTAATTTTGTTTTAATATTAAGCTTACATTCGTGTATAACTATTATGTTACCAAATGTTTATATAATAATAATAAAAACATAATCAAATAAAAAAAAAATATTATCGAATCAAAATTAACTTTCTAAACATTCTGCATCAAATAAGGCTTTGACGGCTAATTTATTACACACTGTATTCATTTCCACAAAATTTTGATTTCCTGGTAAATAAGGAAAGCCTTACTTTTAATTAAGTAATAAATTTGTTGTTGACGCTATATTTATTTTGCTATTGATAATAAAACCATTTATTTTTTAACACTTCTGCCAAAAATATTTTTCTTCTTATTTTTTGTACTTTTTAGGGGTGTGTAATGTTTGATATAAATACTTATGGTCTAACGTTCAGATAATATAATTTCATTTCATAGCATGCAGCATTTCAGCAAGAATGCAGCATGCAAGCAGGCATGCATCATGCAGGCAGACATGCGGGCAGGCATGAAGCATGCAGCATGCAGCAAGCATGGTTTCTGTCACGGCTCCGGCGCTGCGGGACTCCGGCGGTCCCACGCGAGCTTATCGTCACAGATTGCTTACGCTCACCACCGCAGCTTCGGCTTGATGGCCGGCTCGGCCGGCCAGCCTCAGCCGCGGAAGCGAGCGTTAAACCCACCTGCTTCTCAGCACGCGGGCCGCCTCGCCCCTCCGCGCCTACGCGGGCTTGAATTACACTCTAGCGTAGGGCAGACAAGTATCGTGTAGTCGGTTTTGCGGCGATTCGTTCCTGTCACTGACTTTTTAGGACAACCTTAACGAAAACACAACGTATAACTATTTAAGACATTTTTTTTATTAATTTACAATAGAGGATTTATATGGTTCCTCGGAGCTAACGGTCTACTCCAATGTGACATTCCAAGTTTTTTAATGTGTAACGTTGGTTTGTTAGGTCACGTTGCTATATTTATTGTAATCTTTTAATTGTGTGAGAATATATGTTATTAATGTGTGTAGAGAATTCATTGTTGCTTCTTTATTGATAACATCTAATATAATAAAAGGATCTATATTTATTGAGAGTGGAGTTTATGGTTAAAACGTTTGCTCTCAAAACGTGGGCAGTGTTCAAGAAGGTGCTTCCAAGATTGTTGAGTGGTGCCGTCACAAGGGCAGACGTCGTCATCAACGACGAAACGACAAAGCGAGAAAAAATAATTCTTTTGGTAGCCATGATTGCTTAAGAATTGAGTGAAAGCAAATACCGGTTTAACATGAGTGAGATATTCTGGAGGTATTCGTACGTAGGAAGGAGGCGTTTGGTGTGGATACAAGTGGTACGGTCTTCGTAGAGGGATTTTGCTGCCATGTGGCAGTTCTGGAGATTGGTTACTTTTACATGACTAACAGGCGTTGCTAGGGCTTGACCCATGCGAATTCGATGACTAACCCTGATGTACGTGCTAAATTGAGGTTTCTGCAAATGCTGACAGCAAACATATTATGGCTGTTAGGATTTGCGACTTGCAGAGACCCGATTTGCTGTCCGAAAGTATACATGTGTGCTCAAGTTTTTTTGCAACGATATATTCACATGCATTTTGGAGAGCCAACATTTCGGCTTGGAAGACGGAACAGCGATCATGAAGCTTGTACTTCTTGGCTGCCTTCCTCTCTCCGTTAGGGTTGTATATTACCATGGCCGCACTGACTCGACCATCGAGTTAGCTCCCGTTGGTGAAAATGCGCCAGCCACTAGTGACGCCCATTCGAGGAAGATCTGAGGCAGAGGAGATCTCTCGATATTCTACGCCCCGCCGCTCAGATGGGTGCAGCAGTTCTGATGGGGTTGATAGTGTTTCAATAGGGATATCAGAGGGCAAAAAGGAGGAGAACCCATTTAATTTGGATTTTTCGACGTCTGAGATGGCAGCAATTCTGGCTCAATATACCCCATATTGAGCCAGAGAGATTGAGGCTGGGGTATTAACGGTGCGAAAGCCTGGATAATTTTTATTCCAAAGAGTCGTTGGAGGGACAGAAGTTTCCTGTTTACGCATTGATATGCAAGAGCACGCGACTATATGGCCGCACCGTAGCAGATTATAGTCAATTACCTGCAGGTAGATTGTCCTGACATTATCTGAGTGTACTCCGCAAGTGGGTCGTACAAAGAGGCAAAGTTTGGTGTAGAGTTTTTTAGCTTTTTCAATTATGTAGTTTACGTGATGTATGAAACGAAATTTACGGTCTATTATTATGCCTAAATATTTGATTTTATCAACAAATTGGAGCGGTTGTGAATTAACAAAAAGTTTGCAACGAAGAGCAGGTTCAGTGAAGGCAATCACCTGTGTTTTGGTGGGGCCAAATTCCAGTTTCTCGCTGTCCCCCCATTCGGTAATGAGTTTGAGGGCTTGGTTGGAACGTTTTTGTGGTGAGCCACGAGGAGGACGTCGTCCGCATAGGCCTGGAGGCTACATCCATCCGGCATCGGCGCAACTAGGAGCTCGTCGAGGATGAGGTTCCAAAACATTGGGCCAATGACGGAGCCTTGGATGCAGCCCCTGGTCATAAACTTACGGACTTTGCAGTCCACAAAGTTCACCTGGACTTCTCGGTCCTCCACGTAGCTCAAGAGAAATTAAGACAATATTTGAAATCAATTTAGGGTTAAGAGAAGGTATTTCGAGCGCTTACCTTTCGCTCTCTCGACGGTACGACGGTAAGGGACGGGTATAACAGCGAAGCGGCGCGAATAATCGCGTTTTATATTTTAAAAAATTGGTAGATGTAATAAAAAAAACGATCGGTTATAATCCCTCAAGTTATTTATGAACTTCATTTTAGTATATGACTCATAATATTAAATCACTTATTTTAAGAATAAAATCTAGAAAAGAAGATAAAATGACACAAAAATATGTAATTTTGTGAATTTATTCTATTGAGCCAACTTTATCAAATCGTTTCTCCATCGGGTCTATTCTACAGAATAAAGCCTCAACAATATTTCGTAATTTTCACAGATTTTAGTTTTACTGTTTATGACGTCAAAAAGTAATTCTAAGAACTTGTTATTTTAATTTTTCTCTAAAACCTAGCCTTAAAATGCTATTTTTATTTATAAGCAAAAATTATATCAAATTAAGTTATAGAATGTGATTATTCTACCATTATAGCTTTATAGAAAAAGTTGTTAGAGAATATGAGTATTACATTAAATGAATAATATACGTTATGTGGTGATAGGAAGTGTATTTAGAACAAGTAAAAATGATATCCAATGAACGTTATCTCCTTTGAAATTAGTTCATTTGTCATTATTGAAATGATACGCACCCACTTTTTAGACTAACTTGACCATATGGATTTTAATATTTGTTTTATCAGAGTTTTATAAGCTCCTTGATCTATATCAAAGGGGCTTATATTAAAACTTGTTACATCAGTTTATATACAACTTTCAATACAATATTTGCTACGGATATTACATTATAATAAATTGAGGCCATACAACAACGGTTTACTTTAATATTTTTTCGCACAAATCGTGAACCTTAGCTGTGCCTACAGTCAATTACTAAGACCGTACTTAACTTCGGAATGATTTTTGTTAGAGGCTCAAGTGCTTAAGCCCAAGTCATCTGCCCCCAAAGCTACCGTTGCGAACGTCAGACTTTAATTGGATCGTTTATTTGTTGGATTGTTGCATATACGTATATAACCGTGTCGCTACGCGGTGAAAGAACCCCCTCTCTTCCCTTGGGTGAAGTGTAGACGTTGCTGTTAGATGTAATATGCAGTCTTTAGTCTGATAGTCGTCTTTTACGACACCCAATGGAAGAGATGGGTTGATAGTATCCTACTATCCTACTATCACTCTAATATTATAAAGGCGAAAGTTTGAAAGTATGGATATTTCACGTAAAAACAACTGAATGGATTTGGATGAAATTCGGCATACAGATAGTTTATAACCTGGATTAATACATAGGGTGAAACCGCGAGCGGCCGCTAGTTATTTTAATAACGAGCTGGTGTGGTCTTACCTACATGTAAAATAACTTTAATGGAAATTCTTAATTACTTAGGTCTACCTGCTAGATCCTATTCTATTATCTACATGGTTGAGCGAAGCGATGGCTGATTCACATGTCATACTCGTGAACGGGTGCAGCATGTGGAGGCTGGTCTGCTCTTTCAATCTTATTTTGATTTGTAGTAGAAATAGTATTTCTTTATCCTTTTTCTTTATGAAAGAAGGAGGTAAACGAGCAGGCGGGTCACCTGATGGAGAGTAATCACCGCCGCCCATGGACACACGCAAAACCAGAGGAGTCATTATTTCACGCCGGATATTCGTGAGAGATAGATAGGTAGAAATCTTGTTTCAAAGATACTGTAAGACGTTGTTCAATTTCTTTAAATTGAGCAATACCTGTTTTTTATTGGATATTCTTTTGTATGTGTTGTGTTATCTTGTAATCGTTTTAAATGTTTTTTTTTATGTTTGATAAGGAAAATGTCCTTCTATGATAGATAGGGCATTTTCCAATTTGTATTGACGCTGTAAAAGAAAGGGAGAAAAGAAATGCCCTTGCTGAGTTTCTTGGCGATTCTTCTCAGTACAAGGAGTACTACCCTATACTTAGGACTTACGAACCGATGGCATAGCGATATTCTTTTTCCAAAATCAGTAGCATCTTCGAGATCAAGAGAATTTTTAATTCGTGAAGTACTTGTTTCAAAAGCATCTAAGTACTTTAAGTTCGTAATCAGATTATAAAATAAAAAATTAATCTAAAACTTAATAGTAGGCTTTTCATTTAAGTGCTTAATTATTGTAGGACAAATTGAATAAATGATATTGAAATCTGAATTTGAAATTAATGAGCCACAATATCACACAGCTCCTAAAATCTATACAAATAAAATCAATTACTTCAGAACGGCTGCACCAGTTTATCTAATTCTAACTTTGTTGTGTTTGTAATTGTCAGGAGGTTTGCATAAAATATTTTTTTTGGGAATCCGTCGCGGGGTACGTGGTGTCCATGCGGACGCGACCGGGCTGCTATTGAAACATAAAAATATGTAACAACATACATACATAGGTATTATCACGACTATTATCCCCGAAGGGTTATTCAGAGACTAGGCAATGAGGACCGCAAAAGCAGTCCTCTACCATAGCCCACTTTTCACCAAATAGAGACTACACATGTGGTCAGCTTGACAGGTGGTGAGCCCATCGCCGCTCTATGCTGTTCGATGTCCCTTACATCTAACAGCAACGTCTACATGGAAGGGGGACTGTGGATGGCAGTAGACTGATTTTAAGGTTCTCATCATTTCGTAGTCTCTGACTAACCCTCCGGGGATAATAGTCGTGTCCTGTACTTACCCGTGGTACTACCGATGGTCATACTGGTAGTACCACGGAAATATTTTTTTTGCCCGTGGTACTACTATCCTGTCTGGTAGTAAGTACTACGGGAGATTTTACATTACCTGTGGTACCTACTACTTATCAATTTACGGCCGGTTCCAATAACCTATCTATCTGTTGTTTTGACTACGACACACTATAATAGTACTACGTACTTAAGTCAAATTTCTAACTCTGGTAGACACAACAACAGATAGATAGGTTATTGAAACAGGCCGTAAATATTACCTACAAACATATTTCGAGGTATGCTTAAGCTTGAAAAATCGAGTGTTGTAGATTTTTTTTGTTTGTTGTTTTGTTTTTTTTGTTTTTGTTTTGTTTTTGTTTTTCTTTTGTTTTTTTGTTTTTTTTTTGTTTTTTTTATACTTTCACAGCCAACCAGTACCTACATATTTGAAAAAGGTTCTATAACACTCGATTTTTTAAGCTTATGCACACCTCGAAATACGTTTGTAGGGAATATTAAATTGATAAGTAGTACCACGGGTAATGAAAAATCTCCCGTGGTACTACCAGACAGGACCATCGGTAGTACCACGGGTAAGTACAGGTCGTGTCATGTCTGTTTGCTAGGAAAGTGGTCGGTTTGATTTCGAAAGGGAGTGCAATGTGTTTTTTTCAGTTGCAAACCCCTAAAATTATTAATAGGAAGGTTTTAATTGCCCTTTAATGTAAAGCTTAATTGAAATTATTCAAATACTGAAAAGTTTCTAAATTAAATACGTTATTATGCTAATTAGGATAATTTATTCTGTCATTGACTTTCTGTGTTAAAATATAATCAAATATATTTGTTTACGTGGTATATTATAAATAGCTGTATAAATTAAGTGATAATTGGAAAGCCACTACAATAATAGAATGTATTGTTATAGTCATGTATGTTACATATTATTTTAGCTTATCGGTTCGTGATCCTTGTAGGGTTCGTTGTAATAGACAGTGACAGTTATCCGCATATATTTATCATAAAGTTGTAATATTTATAAAATTCACAATGTATGACATTACCAAATTCAAATATTCACAAGTAAATTACTAAAAAGAATATAAAGTTTTGTGCCTCCATTTTTATATTTGATTATTTTAGTGACACATAAATACTTTTTAATATTTTTTTACAATAAATTATCGTGATAATGATTCCATGATTATTATGTCAGTGGATTTGATAAATAACATAAAATTATAATATTCCAATTTATATAAGCATTACACAAAGTCAAAATCCATAACGTGGTACAATACAACATAAATAATTAATATGTCTAACTTTTAACTTTATTTATATCGCTTTCATCCACCTATAAACGTCTCACTGCTGGGCTGCAGACCGCCACATGTACAAAAAGCACACAGTGCTTTAAAATAAAACCATATTTTTTTATTTCTAAGACATAATATATTACTTGTAAGATGAAGCAAGCGTTTGAATTCCTACACTAGCTTTCACCCAGCTACGCACCCTCAATGTTACATATTCGTCAGTGAAACGAAATCGATTATGACTGCGACAGAAGTTAGACAATTAGACCCCCCGATTCGAGAAAGCGGGGTATAACGGATATTTAAGACTATTAACAGAATCAAGATTTACACTAAACACGACAATGTAATTAGGGGGTGAATCCCTAACGATGTAAATTTTGCTAGTGAGGATTAGTACAGACAGGTGCGGCAATTATCATTACCACCATCGCTTCAATTTTGCATTTCAAATACGCGTAATTTGTAGATTTAGGTAAGTAACTACATTAATTTTGTATATTATTTCTATTTTAATTGGCTAACAAGGTGCCTATTTGGTGAGCAGTAAGCGAAACAAACCTATTGACGCTTCTGTGGTATAAATTAAAAGTGGTGAGATATTTTTACCTGAATTATAATAAAATGTATTTTTACAGAATCACGAACCACTTAGTCGTTTTGTTGACTAGCGGCCCGCTCGCGCCTTTGTCCACGCTAACTTTAAAAGACTGGTATAGTTCAGTCATTTAAAAAAATATATCTACAAAATATAAACAAAACCGATCCTCAGTTAACGCTCTATATTTTAGTGAAAACCGCATAAAAATCCAGTATCGTAGAACGGGGCTATTTGGTAAAAAAGTAGGGATAAAATTTGAATATTTATTTTTCCTTTAATTTTTAACAGACAAAGAAGTATGTGTTGCTTAATATAGATATAACTCTATAAAAATCATAAAGTTACTATACCTACGTATAGTAACTTTATGATAAAAATACAAAAATAAAAACACAGAATGAACAAGCAGTAAGGTTTATTTTAAAAAAGAAGGTGCCTTTCCAAAGGTGGGTTATTTGGTATGAATAAAAAATGACAAACAACATCATGACAGACAACCGTTTTTATTTCAATATAAACACGGACGGCGATATTTGGTAACACTCATTTAAAAATTTACAAATAATGCAAAAGTCAACACTAAATAATTATCATTTTTACTTAGAAAATAATTTAGAACAAAAAAAAGGGCAACCCCATGCCGTGGATTTGGAGTTCAGGTCCCCTGTGCATGTCCAGACCTGGGTCGGTGCCAAGCGTCTTACGTCTACGCACAGCTTCCGGAGAAAATTCTCCAGGTCTGATAACCCCCCGTTTGGGGAGAAATATACCCCTACGAGGGCTATTTTCCCCAGGCGCACGCCACAAATCCCGAAACCCTCTCATTAATTGAGAGGGAAGGGGAGTGGGCAGTGTCCGTAGGGGTTCCAATGGCCACAGTATTGGTCGTATCCACAGTCCAATTTGGGCTGGATGATACAGCGGCAACCATAGCGTGCAAACCCCACTCCATAATGTGCTGCACTAAGAGGTCTTGTGAAGCTCCGGAGTGGTTTAAATTAGTCTACAGGAAGTTGAGATGGGCCGTTCTTAACATTAAGTTTCTTGCAACTCAACCTCCTTGGGCAAATGCCATGGCGCCCTTGAAGTAGCCGAGCCTATCGCGCCTGGCTCAAAACTGATTATCCAAGGCGGCGACGACCTCTTCGCCCTGGATGGAATCATCCAAGCCCGAAACCCTGATGTCCACGCACCGAGTAGGCCTCATTACTGTGGCGATCGTGCTGAGGACCTTGGTCGCCAGAGCATCAGCCTTAGGTCCACTGGATGTTCCCAGGATCTTCATTATCCTGGAGCCAGTGGCAGTCTCCCTGATGCGGAGCCCTTCTATCCCTAGCTCCGCTTTTTTGTTCTTGCCACTTTAAAACTAACGTAGCATCTGTAAATAACGAATAAATGTAATATTAGGTGAAATAAAAACTAATACATACTCCATATCGTGTAAGGGAATTTGGATATGGGGCTGGTTAAAATTTCCAAATAACCCCATATCAGCTTCCAAAAAGCCCCATTTTAAAAAAAGATGTATTATTTATAATATATTAAAAAAGCTTAATAAACTTTATTATAATCGTCTATTTGAATCGTTAAATAAACAATAAAACTTACCACAGTCTTAAAAATATGTTTGCAAATAATAATTCCAACCCAAAGTTATAACACGAAAATTGTATTACCACTGACAGACTCTCGCTAAATGTAGTTTATAACATCACACGCGCGGTGTTCTTCTCTCTGATTGGCCGAGATTGAAAGATAACGGAGTTACCAACTGTTAGAGAAAAAAAGGTTGCGTTAACGTTTATTATTTTTAATTTGTTTGCGTTCGTTCAAAAATATTATTTTTTTCAGAAAAGCCCCACGGTTACCAAATTGCCCCTTTCTACCGGTACCTACGTGGTTTAGGAGAATAGTGCGGTGACACAGACAGAGGAAAACGGCGACTTTACTTTATAATATGTAATAATGTGTATGAATCTGTTAGGTACTACACACGAACTCAAGAGGTAAAATCATAAATACTGTTGCTGATCATAGATAAATAAAAATAAAAATATATATAAATTATCATTTTACATTTAACGAACAGTAATTGCAGTTTTGTATGAAGCAGCTGTTATTGCAATGTCAGAGTTGATATTTTCTTCAAGATGGCTCAGTTGCGAGATTACTATTTGTTACCAATGTAAAGGGTTTTCCAATAAGAGGTGTTATTTTAATATTCAAATAAAAATGCCATTTTTTAATATATATGATCAGATGTTTATTTCATTACAAAGAGGAAGGTATGCCGTTAATAGTGGAAAATAACATCAGGCAAATGACCACCATGACCACGCTTACTGTACCATATCCTTTTTATGAAATTTTCCATAACCAAATCGCAAAGTGGCTGCCCTATGTCCTCGATAGCCTCACGAATTCCATGTTTGAGGTCTTGAATCGACGCTGGGCTGTTGGCGTAGACCTTCTCTTTCACGTGGCCCCAAAGGAAGAAGTCGCAAGCTGTTAAATCACAAGATCTC
The DNA here is from genome assembly GCA_963921215.1 of Scoparia ambigualis. Classification (NCBI taxonomy): domain Eukaryota; kingdom Metazoa; phylum Arthropoda; class Insecta; order Lepidoptera; family Crambidae; genus Scoparia; species Scoparia ambigualis. The sequence goes on along the minus strand of OY992522.1, from coordinate 20,132,636 downwards.
GGTGGCCAATTGTGATCACCTCATCGAGAGATAACACGGTCTGGAAAACTTTCCCGCAAAAGATCAATGGTTTCGTTGCTTGTGTGGCACGTAGCGCCGTCTTGTTGAAAGTAAACGTTGTCCAGATCAATACCATCCAATTCCGGCCATAAAAAATCATTAATCATCTCTCGATAGCGCCTAATTTCAAAGAACGACGAGAAATGGACAAACCTGAGCAATATTTTCGGCTGTTCTTGAGCTCCCAACAGCTCGAATTTTTCTACCAATTTCTTTATTGCGGTCCGACAAGGTGCTTCACGACGACCCAAAAATGTTCGAGTTTTACGAACCGTCTCTGCCAAATTTTCACCATTTTTATAGTGAATTTCAATGCATTGTTATAGCGTGTATCGTTCCGTTTTTAATAATGGCGTAATTTCTACTTGTCAAATGTAAAAAAATTACAGCTTCAAAAGTGACATTTGCCGAAATAGCGGGCTATTCAAAATAACACCTCTTATTGGAAAACCCTTTATGTCCCATTTCTGGGCAAAACGAATACAAGTCCTCACTTCAATTGATGGGTATTGGCCGGAACACTTGCCAAATGCGGCTTAGTAATAGCAACGGTATTTTTATTTAAAAAAATAAAGTAGGTAATCTCTTCTATATCGTCTTATACTTGAATGTCGAAAGTTCAACTTAAAGCGATTTTCTAAGTTTTTTGGGTTGGAATAAGATTCTTTTCTATATTAAATCAATGATATCTAAAATTCCGAAGCCGCTACGAACTATACGACTATTTAAGATACATACATATTATTTTTTTTTATTTGTTCAGAACAGTAGTTAAATCCAGGAGCTCAAAAAAGTGCCTTCGCGCACTTTATGAAATGTTTCCCTGCAATTTTGAGTTTAATTAAAAAGTTAAACAAAATTTACAAAAAGCGAGGCCGCTACGAACTATGCCAATAACTATTCTACACTATTTTCAATAAGTCAAAATTGTTAATGTATTTTTGTTTCTGAGATTAAGAACGCCATAATAGGCCATTTTACGCAATAATCACAGTCCAAATGTAATAGGGCTCGTAACAAAGACCTCGTACTAGTTTTTCCAAAACTCTTCATAAATACAGCAATAAATAACATAAAAAATAGCTTAAGTCAAACGGCTGTAAGTCTCCCTATCCGTATTTCATTATAGGCTATATTCGCTAGCCGGTAAAGACTATCTGCTTTATGATACGCCGTTAACCTCACGTAATAATGCGTCGCTTTATTTCTTTCTTTGCTTATCGGTCCGCTGCACACACAATCCTTTGCAGTAATATGGAAGATAAAACTATTATCCTCCTGCTCTCGCCTGTTAACGACCTTGCTCAACTTGATATTTGTGGATATAATAATTCTCCAGCTCTGATAACTTGAATAGATTGAACTATAAAAAAGATAATTGAGACACAATCACGATAGGAGTTCAACAAAGACTTAATTTAAAGGTTGGTCTAGTTGCTAATCCACCCAACCGTTCGATTCCCAGGGGAGATACATCTTTGTGTACTTGGTTTAGTTGGTGGTAGACCTTGTTAAGTCCGAGTGGCTAACCACTTATCTAAAGACTGCCATCATAACAACAATGTTTTATGCAAATCTTTGTGGTATTACAATAAAAGTATTATCTACCTATCTATCTTTTCCTTAATATAATTATTATTCTATAATTAAATTTTGGAGACAGTAGTATTTACACTTTGATGTCAGATACGAGTTCTATCCCACACGTAAGCTGAAAATTCTTGGAAGGTAATACTCACAATTTGTTTTCCTTCTGGATGAAAAAAAAGACCGTGGTTGGAGGAAAAGTACCCTTAATATTGATGATGGCAAATTTTATTGATAGAAAACATTTCTTTATTTTCTAAAATAATTAAAACAGCATTTAAAGATTTTTAAAAATCACCTGCTTGAGCCGGGAGTCGAACCGGTGCAATGTAAAAAAAAACATCCTGCATTTTATGATACCAACCGAAAGAGTCATTCTTATGGATCAATTTAAAATGTATTTCAAATATTTACCATAACTTGATACAAAAGACGACACGTAACGAATTTAGTCGAAGAATACGTCTATGCATACGTGGAAATGGGTCTCATTTTGAGCAATTCATATGTTAAGTGAACTATTTTCAATAGCTAATAAATAAGCTTTGAAATAAAAATAAAAAATTCTTGTCTTTCTTTAATTGCGGATACTATGTTGTTTAAAATATTGATCCTTATGAATGACTCTTTCGGTTGGTATCATAAAATACAGGATGTTTTTTTTCATATTTCACCGGTTTGATTCCCGGCTCAAACAGGTGATTTTTCAAAATTCTTTAAATCAGTTTTAATTATTATTGAAAATAAAGGAATTTTTCCTGTCATTAAAATGTGCCAACATCAATATTAAGGGTACTTTTCCTCCAACCACGGTCTTTTTTTCCACACTGTATAACAATGCACAGTACCTATATTGTTTTTTGGAGTTGACCCGAACTTAATATGGATGTTTCTATTCGCGTTTATTTAATCCTTCAAAACGTTTATAAAATGCGGTACCTTACTAGTTTTTTTAGCTTGTAAGTACCTTATTTAATAAGTAATGGAATTTCCACCTTTTATAAAAGGCTAACTAATAGTACGTACCCAAGTTTTTCTATACGTAACATCCAATAAAACTAAACAGATAAACGCCGATATTGACAAGTTGTTATCGCGGCGCAAAACATAAAGTAAACATAATAAACTCTTTCGGCCACAGAAGTGTTTACCACAGCCCAATATGTCTATTGGACGGCAAGAACACTACACTTCGCACAAGTGGGCTGCGACCTCTGCGGCTGCTTGACACTTTGCTATTTTTAACGTGCAGCCTTCTTTCGAAGGTTCACTCCATCAGGTGTGAACTCTTTGTGAGAAGTGTGTTCAACATGGGATCATAAAAAGAACTGGTAGACGTATAAAGGTTGCTTCATCAGTGAAGCTACAGTTCCCACACAATATCGGCACAGTGTTTTTCATACATTCTCTATGAACGCATCCCCACCTGTCAGTGATAATGCTCTTAGGCACGTATTCTAAAACCAAACTCACACTCAAATCTCTGCTTGAGTACAGTTAGAAAGGGATGGCGATATATGCGATGAATAGCACCATCCCTTTCTAACTGTACTCAAGCAGAGATTTGAGTGTGAGTTTCATTTTAGAATACGAACCTTAGTGTCAGTGCCGCCACTGGCAAATCACGGATGTATTCGTTTTGACAAAATTCATAGAGAATGTATAAAAGAATATTTTTCACTGTACCGGTACTGTGTCGGAACTGTGACTTCACTGATATGTGTGAAGCAACCCTAAACGTTTCGTTTTATAAACGCCTCGGTGACCGAGTGATCAAACGCTCGGCTCGATATACCAGAGGTCCGGGTTCAATTACTTTTTTTTTATCAAAAGAAGGAGGCAAACGCGTCACCTGATGGAGAGTAATCACCGCCGCCCATGGACACCCGCAAAACCAGAGGAATCGCAGACGCGTTGCCGGCCTTAAATTCCTATTTCCTCAATTCATAGGCTTTTTTTTCTAAATTTATCGCGGACGCGTTGCCGACCTTTAATTCCTATTTCCTCAATTCTTAGTTTTTTTTTCTATTTTTTAATTCTTAGGTCGGGCAAAGTGTGTTTTCAGATTTTTCGATGCATAGCCCGGGTTTATGATCACCAAACTGCATTTGGCACGGGTTGGCAGCACTTGATCGCAATGATAGAGGAGGCCTTTGCCCTGAAGTGGGACAGTATACAGGCTGTACTTTTTAGATAGACAGATATATCTATCTATAATACTTTTTTGTGCCACGCTGCGTTGCAGCACGCATTGGGCCGGCTCGCCCGGGATAATACCACCTTTTCACTAATATTCGGCGTGAAATAATGGCACTTGGTGCTGTTCACAGGGTTTCTGCACAGAGTTCCGGACGCCCTTCCCCCCCCCCCCCCCTCACAATTCTTATTCCTTCTTTAAACCTATTCCTTGCTCAAAGGCCGGCAACGCGTCTACGATTCCCTGGTTTTGCAGAAAATAATTGAAATCCATAATATAATCGAACAACTTGTAATCATAGTAACGTCATGCAAACAAGCATGCAGCATGGAAGGAAGCATGCACCACGCAAGCAAGCATGCAGCATGCAAACAAGCATGCAGCATATAAGCAAGCAAGCTTGGAGCTTGCAAGCAAGCTTGGAGCTTGCAAGCAAGCTGCGGCATGCAAGCAAGCATGCAGCATGCAAGCAAGCATGCAGCATGCAAGCAAGCACGCAGCATGCAAGCATGCAGCATGCAAGCATGAAGCATGTAAACAAGCAAGCAGTAAGCAACCAAGCATGCAGCAAGCGTGCAGCAAGCATGCAGCATGCAACCAAGCATGCAGCAGGCATGGTTTCTGTCACGGCTCCGGCGCTGCGAGGCTCCGGCGGTCCCACGCGAGCTTAACTTACACTCTAGCGTAGGGCAGACAAGACTACGTGGAGTCGGTTTTGCCGCGATTCGTTTCTGTCACTGACTTTTGAAACACAATCTTACCGGAAACATAAGGTATTAACTTTTTAAGACATTTAAGTTTATTGACCTATTAATATGAATATATGGAAAACAAAAAAAAACTAGGTATGACTATGATATTTTAGAGAAAAAGTTACTTCAAATTTTAATACTTCTAGATATGAAATTTATTGTAAACAAAACATCTTCCAAAAGAAAAAAAAGTAGTTTTGATAATCGGTTAATAGTTTTTGTGGAAAATGAAACGTATGTATGATAAGATTGATAAGTTAATGGATTAACAAAATTATGTAAAAGCAACGATCTGGTATTTAAAACTTCGTCATACCGTTCTCGAACAATTGAAACACGTACAGGAAAGTTTCGAATTTATGATAGGTTACCAGTTAAAACAGATTTTGTTAATGTAAAACAGCGAATGTTAATGCTAATCTTTTTAATCAAATTTGGTTAAAAAAAGTTATGTATATAAATGCTGGTGATTCTATTCTATTTAAAATTAAAATTTTCAACATAATTAGATATAATCTATTTTCAACCTTTTCGTGAACCACATGAGAACAAAAAGATTTTATTATTCTAAAACAGTAAATGTAAGTAGGTAGGTACTCGTTTGCTAATCTCTTTAATCCAATTTGTTATAAAAATATGTTCATAAAAGCTAGAGATGATTCTGTTTTGTTTTTAAAAAACAATTCTTTTTACGCATTTCAATATCCCAGGCACGATTTCCAATGTTCATGTTCATAACACAAACGAGTAACTGTACGAGGGAGATTGCGAGTGTAGGCAGGCTCACGACTACAAACCATCGAATCATTATCACCTTAAAGACTGTTCTACATTTCGCACAGACTATCCCTCAAGGACAAAAGGAACGGTCCTGAAGAACAACGTCATATCTGCAATATTGATGTATCGCAGATATGACGTTTTCTTTGGGACTGTCGAGAAGCTCCTTTTTTAGGGTTTCCGTAGCCAAATGGCAAAAAACGGAACCCTCATGGATTCGTCATGTCTGTCTATCTGTCCTTCCGTATGTCACAGACACTTTTTTCCGAAACTATAAAAACTATACTGTTGAAACTTGGTAAGCAGATGTATTCTATGTATATGATGCTACTTGCTGCTACGGAACCCAGCATGGGCGAGTCCGATTCGCACTTGGCCGCTTTTAACATTGGAAATGTTTTCGCTTCTATAGGGGCCCCGTTTTCAACAAAAGTGCGACATGCCTATTTTTCCGTTATTTCTGGGTCAATATAGATATATTAATTGAGGTGTCAAAATATTTGTATTGACGAGATTAATAATGTACAAAAAAACTGATATACTTAGTCATATATTTATTTTTATAAATAAAAAAAAATGCTTCAAGCGAGGCGTGAAGAGCAGATGCTGGGTACATTAATACCAAGAGAGGAATAGTAACACCTAATACCCTTCGGAACGTAACAACTGGACGATTTGGGACGGAGGTGTTATATATATAAACTATATATACAGGATGGTCAAAAAATTTACGTCCAAAAAAAATTAGGACCCTCGTGTCGTGGGGTATCTGAATCACCACCCATGTATGTTCCGCGATTTTTCATAGTTTTCGAGTTATGATTTTTTTTCTGAAGTTCTGAGATTTTTCGACCTGTCCAATTTAAAAAAAAACAAGTAGAAGACTGTAGAGACTTTTTTATTGCAACTGATTCTTCACGAGTAGTACTTTTACGGATAAACTAAAAATAAAAAACCTGAACAGGTTACTTTATGATTCTTAAGTAGGCTTCAACAATGCCAGACTCTCAGCTTTCATTATCATTTTAAAAAGTAGTCCTTAATGGTCCTTAAATTCGAGCTTCAAATACAGCGAGGTGAAAAATTCTTAAAATTAGCCACCTGATAAAACACATTTTTTTGTATTTTATCATTCCTAAGTTTAATTAGTGATAATAATAATGGAAACTAACCAATAAATAGCTTCAGAGGTTACTTAAGACAAGTTGTAAGTACGAAGTGTTTTGTTAATAAAACACAGATGATAAAGTAAAAATATTTATTTTTAATTCACAAAAGAATTTCAAAGTGGCCTTCTCCAGCAGCAAGACACATTCTACACCTACGTAAAAAATTGTCTTTCAATCGTCTAAAAGCCTCTCTGTTCTCTCTCACGACACGTTCGGCTTCTGCAATCTTCTGCCTCAGCTCTTGCTCACTTGAACACTCTCGAGCGTATGCTATTTCCTTGTAATAGCAACAAATGAAGAAATCTATGGGTTTAAGATCTGGTGAGCGAAGAGGCCACCTAATTGGTTCGTTGCGTTCGATCCATCTGTTGGGGTATGTTTCATTTATGTAATTTCAAACTTCCGTAGCGTAGTGACATGGGGCGCCGTCATTTTGTAACACCATGGTTCGTCTAAGTTCGAGATTTCTAAAAAGTTTCTGTAGGTTTCTCCATTAAGTCTAGACGGCAGTTCAAACGGAAAAAATAATTCGCCATTGAGGATACCAGACCACAAGTTAACGCTGAAACGATGTTGAAACGTTGAAGCCATTACTTGGTGTGGATTTTCAATTGCCCACGTGTGATAATTATGAACATTGAATAGTCCAAATTGCTCAAATCGTTACTCATCTGACCCTCTTTCTCCTTTCGTAACATGGTTTGGCAAAAATCAACGCGTAATTGATGATCTGTAGGTAGTAAAGCTTGGACTCGTTGGATGTGGAACGCATGGTATCCTTCATCGCAGAGTAATATCAATTGGCTAATTTTAAGAATATTGCACCTCGCTGTCTTTGAAGCTCAATTTTAGCCAAAGTACCCCATTAAGGACTACTTTTTTTAAATGATAATGAAAGCTGAAAGTCTGGCATTGTTTAAGCCTACTTAGAAATAATAAAGTCACCTGTTCAGATTTTTTATTTAAAGTTGAAAATTTAAGTCATAATTCACCAAACGTAAATTTTTCACTGTAGACCAACATTTTCATAACTTTCATCATAGTTACAAAGCTAATTAGTTTATTCGTAAAAGTACTACTCATGGAGATTCAGTTACAATAAAAAAGTCTAGACAGAGTCTTCTCCTTTTTTGTTAAATTTTATTTTAAATTGGACAGGTCGAAAAATCTCAGAACTTCAGAAAAAAAATCATAACTCGAAAACTATGAAAAATCGCGAAACATACATGGGGTTGATTCGGATACCCCACGACACGAGGGACCTAATTTTTTTTTTGGACTTCAATGTTTTGGCCACCTGTATAATGTGGCCTCTTTGCTTCAACTTCATTCATTCTCTCCTCAGAACAATAACTAAATTATTGTTCTGAGATTCTCTCATAAATTTCTTTTTTACATTGTCATGTTATGGAGAGAAAGGCACTTTGTGGGCCGGCAGAGTAAGGGTGACTGATGCTACGTCTCTTACACTGCACCAGTTGTCCTCGCGCCTGGACTTCACTTCCACTTAACATCAGGTGGAGTGAGGTCATTTGCCGTGTTTAGCATTATAAAAAATAAGAAAATAACTTGTTGTGCTGTGCTGATAGCGGCCCATTAATAGAATACTACCGCCCCATTTCTTTCCTTAGGTGGCGTAAAAGACAATTAACGGGCCAAAGACTGCACACACATCCAACAGCATAGAGCGGCGATAGGCTCATCACCTGTCACGCTGATCACATGTGCATTTGTCATTTGGTGAAATGTGGACTGCTTTTGTGGTCTTCATTGCCTGGCCTATGACTAACACTTCGGGGATAATGGTCGTGTATATTATATGTATTTATAGATACTTATTATATACAGTCAGTCACGTCACGTCAGTAGTCTAACGAAGCTTTTAGGATTAAACTACAATTTCTAGGTATCGACTAAAGTATCTGTATATGTATTTAAATACATTAGTCGATACCTAGAAATTGTAGTTTAATCCTAAAAGCTTCGTTAGACTACTGACGTGACGTGACTGACACATAACAACACAACCGAATTAGCTTTCCGGATCAGTTAGCAGACAATTGTAATGTGTTCCTGTGGTTTCTGCCTACTCTTCCAAGATCTGGGATGTATAATAAGTAATAATATAGATAGATAGATAGATAGATAAACACTTTATTGCACATACACAAGGAACAGTTACACGTGACATAAACTTAAAACTAGTATGTACAAAGGCGGTCTTATCGCTGAAAGCGATCTCTTCCAGACAACCTTTGGTTAGCGGAACCTGAGAAGGAGATAGAGGAAGTGCGCAAGTTTAATAAATAGATAATAAAGTATAATGGATGGACAGTAAATTAATACATATTTATATTTATAAACATACATACATACAAAATATATAAGACATACATACATACACATTACTTATATAATCATAAAACATTATAAATAAACTATAACATGTTACTCGCAGATGACAGGGTCAAAAGATGCTTGTGGAGTTTAGCCTTATAGATGGACAGTGACTTGGAGTGACGGATCTCAAAGGGTAGGTCATTCCAAAGAAAAGTAGCCTGGACTGTAAACGAATCCTTGAAATAACCTGACCGAGTAAAGGGAGCCTTAAGCACGTTATCAGACTTGGACCTGAGACCACGGTTGTGATCCTCCCCGAGAAATCGGATACATTCTTTAAGGTAAGAAGGAGTACGAGGATCATACAGCACGTTAAACACGTATGCCTGTATTCAGACACATGGTCAAACTTGCGCAAGCCGTAAATGAATCTAATGCAAAGATTTTGAAGACGTTGTAATTTGCTAAGCAAGTCCTCATTAAGGTCAAATAAACAGACGTCGGCATAGTCCAAAATCGGTAGGAGGAGAGATTGCGCAAGTTCAACCTTGGTCTTCACAGGAAGCAAGTTCCTCCACTTTCTCAGAGAGCCAGAGGCAGCGAACACCTTACGACTCATCTCTGCTACGTGTGGAGACCAGCAAAGCGTGCGGTCAAAAAGGACCCCTAAATTCTTAACAACATCACAATAGTTTAATGTGACACCGTCATATATGAGCGAAGGGACAGATATACAGTTTAACTTGGCAGTCTGTTTTGAGCCTCCGATGATGATAGCCTGTGATTTGTTGGGGTTGACCGTTAAGCCGTGGGTTCGACTCCACTCATGAATCGTCGCAAGGTCAGCGTTAAGGCTAGCGATCATACTCACAATATCATCAACGGCGGCCTGAGAATATATTTGCAAGTCGTCAGCATACAAAGGAATTGACATGATAGGAGTGGAGTAAGAAAATTGATAAAAATCGAAAAGAGGAAAGGAGAGAGGACGCCGCCCTGGGGCACACCGGCAGTGATATCGTTAGCACTAGACAGTTTGTCATTAGCGCGGACGCACTGCCGCCGGCCGAAAAGGTAACTACGAAACCACTCGATTGCCGTATCCGAGACTAGAAGAGATTTCAACATAGCCAGAAGGATATCGAAATCAACGGCGCTGAAAGCATTGGAAAAGTCCAAAAGAACCAACGCTGTCAATCGCTGATTAGACATCCCCAGGCGTATATCGTCAGACACTTTAGTCAGCGCGGAAGTAGTGCTATGCCCCGGGCGAAAGCCAGATTGGAAAGGGCTGAGGAAATTATGTGTATTAACAAAGACACTGACTTGGTTGAGGACAAGTCGTTCAAGGATTTTAGAAAGAAAAGGAAGAATGGATATGGGTCTAAAGTGAGAAGGTAAGGTAGGGTTCGAGGTTTTAGGGATTGGAATGACCACTGCCTGTCGCCAGCAGCTAGGAAAACGGCCAGAATTGAGCGAGAAGTTAAAAATATGGCAGAGGATAGGGACAAGGATATCAAACCCTAACAGGATCATCCTCCGGCTAATCCCATCCATGCCTTCGGCATTAGATTTAACGGCTCGGATATTGCTTTCAACTTCACGCTCAGAGACGGGCCGAAAGGAAAATGCAGGATGCTGTGGAATAGGAGAGGAAGAGAGTGATTGCAGTGTGCTTTGCTTTAAATTGTAGGGGATACAGGAAGGAGCAGAAAAGTGTTGGTTTAAGGAGGAAAGATCAAGATTGTTAGAAATGGAGGCCTTAGCCCTACCAATACCCAGAGAATTAAGGAATGACCACACCTTAGCAGGGTCACCATTTACTACAGAAGAGTGTATGTGACGACGTTGCGCATCCCTGCACAGCCTACTACAGCGATTTCGTAACTGTCTATATTTGCCACGATTAAAGTCAGACGGATCCTTCCTGAATCGAGCCTTAGCAGCATTGCGCCCGGCCATAATGACTTTGATGTCATTAGTCAGCCAGGGTGCGGGGAGATGTTTAAGCCTGACGGGTCGCAAAGGGGCATGGATGTCAAATATTTCGATCAAGTTCGAGTTGAAAATCTCCATCTTGAGGTCGATAGTAGGGGCATCTAACACCGCATCCCAGTCAATGCTGCTGAGGTCAGACATAAAGCTAACGGTGTCAACATTGTTGAAGTTACGTTGCATGATCACTCGCGGTTTGGGTTTAGGACAACGGATTTTATAGGATAGGAAAAGAAGATCATGATAGGAAAAGGCTTCAGCAGGAAGTTGCCCGTGGGAACTCACGTGATCAGGAGAGGAAACAATTGCAAGATCCAACAAGGAGGGCTGGCAGCCAGGAAAATGATGTGTAGCAGCTGAGGGGAGTATGTTAAGGCTAGTAGATTCCACGATTGAACAAAGATGTGTCGACCGTGAATCCCGCTTGAGTAGGCAGGTGTTGAAGTCACCCATAATAATAGTATGGTCAGCTGTTGGTACCAGTGTTTCTAATACGGTTTCAAATTTAGAAAAGTAGTCAATGTGTAAATTAGGACTATAGAACACGCCTAATAAAATCTTCAAGTAACCAAGATGGACTTCTATAAAAAGATGCTCAGAAGATTCAGAGTAGGCAGATGGAGATTTACTTAAGATATTAAAAGGCAGGTGCCCTCTGAGGAAAATAGCTACGCCACCACCCCCCTTGCCAGTCCTGTCATTGCGAATGAGGTGAAATCCGGGAAGAGAGTAGGAGGTGGAAGGGAGACAAGGTTTCAAGAACGTTTCCGATACTAGAATGGCGTGAATATTTCGGTTACCGGAGAAGGTGGTCAACAAGTCTGAATAATGTGCGGGGATGCTTTGGGCATTAATATGCACGACATTAAAGTTCTTTAGAAAAGATGAGAAGTTAACATCAAGTAATGATTCTAGGGGTTGAGGTAAACTTTGGAAACTACAGTCTGATAATGAAGATGCAGAAAGATAATCCGACCCGTCATCCGCATCGATATTATGGTCATCATTGTAAATTGCTTGTAACATATATAATATAAATAAGATAAAGTATAATATTAATGTAATATCAAAATCTGAATAAATAATCAATAGGGGCACCTTTAATAGTGCACCACCCGCCAGCAGTATGGAAGAGAGTCGCCTACTTACATTCACAAAAAAACACGACTAAACGAAACTAAAAAGAACACAACACGAATTAAACAAATTACATTAAACAGTCAGTCACCGTAAAAGGTAAAAATAAAAAAAGCAAAAACGTATAAAAATAAAAAAGTTAAAAAGTAAACAAAAAAGTTACAACAAGCCTTAGGCTGTATGGGCTAGTTCCCTTTACTACATCTATAGAGAAGAACGTTTAATTAATGTGACATGTGACATGACATTGACATTAGATAATGTACACGGGACGGGACACAGAAATAATAAAAATAAACGGCAAAAAGTAAAAACTACGTTTAAAACTACACTCAAACCCATTAACAATATATAGTACTCGTAGGTACCTAACTTAAATCGATAAACGGGGGATGTGGGTGTCAGAAAAATAGTAAGCTGTTGTAGAAGTTGTTAACGCTTACTAGATGTCGATGAGCTACCCGCACCCGCAGCAATGGGGAGAAACTCGGCCATGGACTCTAACTTGTGCCTATTACCATCCGGAGTCTTGATGAAAATCACCCCTTCTGCAGTCCAGCAGTTTGAAACCCCAAATTTACTCCTTGCAGCCATAAAAACTTCATGACGCGTCTTCGTAAGGAACTCCGATAGAGTGACTTTAGAGCCCTTAAGAGCGACTTTGCCTCTCCACAAAGCCGCACGCACTGCAGTATCGGAGAATTTGACAACAATTGGCCGCGGTTTACTTTTGTTGGGAGCCAGCTTGCCCATGCGATAACTAGCAGCAATGCTGCTAACCGACAAGCTTTGTACCTTACACTTTGCAGTGAGTGTGGCAACAACTTTAGAGCTAGTGTCTTCACCTGCCTGCTCCGGGATCCCATGTACTAGCAACATCTTGCTGCGGAAGCGCATTTCAATCCGGTCCATACCTCTTCGTAAAGTATCCATTTCTGAGCGAAGCACAGCCAGTCCGTTGCAGACAAAAGCCTTAAAGGCGAGGAAATCAGAATTGAGCCCAGCTATAGTGTTTGGATTCTTACGTGTGGAGGATGCCTGGTTGAGCTCAGCCTGGAACTCTGCCATTTTGGACTCGAACATCTTGGCCATGTTGTTCATGTGGTCTTCTAATTGTGAGTGATCCATGTTTAGTGAAGTGCAAAGGAGAGTTTATAAAGGAGAGATTATACTGCAGGCGAGTAGTACTACTTTATGCTTTAAAGATGTGCATAAAAAATTTACTAAAAAACTTAATTTACTAATTTTAAATAAATAAATAACGAGAGCAAACTAATTTTGTTGTTTACTTGGCAACTACCCTCCTAATCATATAAAGCTAATAATAAATAAGCATAATATATAAAGCTTAATAGTTGAATAGAGAGAGAGAGAGAGAGAGAGAGAGATAGGGAGAGATAGAGAGAAATCCTGTTTTTTCGACACTTTTCAATTTGTAAATAGAGAGGTTAAATTTTTAATTAAATTAATAAAACTAGACAATAACTCAAAATTAGCGTGCAAAGCATGCCAATTATTTCTACATTATTATTATTATTATTCACGTATTTATTAATTTTCTTAAGTCTAGGTTTTTTATAATATTCCATATAAAAAAAAAATTGGTTGCCTGTAAAGTCGGTATACGGGCGAAAGTTTTACGTGACAACGACTTTGAGTGGTAAAATAATTTTAATGTGAATATTCATTCGTATAGTAGGAAGAAGGATGAAATAATAGTAACAATTTAAAACATTTATTTATAAAAAGAATTATATTTAAAACAAATATGCAGACCGATCATAGTTGAGTGGGAGAGAGACGCAAGGCATTCGGCGGGCCTCTCTCTCGTTCGGTGACTCATCGTAACGTTACCGAGCGTTACACTTTTTCATAAGTGACTCCCAGCCGCAACCTAATTTAAGACGTTGTCACGTCAATAACAACATCACATGGGGAGATTTGACTATGACCCACAAATATATAATTTGACCATTCTTTTGTTTTGCCATAGTTTTACTATTCCATTTAAGGAACTGCACATTAAATAAGGTTTCTTATACGCGAAGCATAAGGCTGAAATAAGCATAATTCGTTTACAAAATGCTCTCTCCGCGAGTTTTAAGTGAGTCGCCTTGGTCGCCTCTTACTTTGAGGCTCGTTCCACTATACACAAGTTCATGCGGAGGGATTTACCTTGCTTTTAATTAAGCCTGAAGTTTACTTGCTCTTGATATATTGTGCTAATAAAATGGAATAAGCTGGTATATTAAAGTCTGCTATCACTACCTACTGATGAAATTACTACCTGATCTCAATATATATATCTATGACAAGAATTACAGGTTCGATTTTTGATATTCGCTATGGTTTTGAAATTAAATACAACCAAAAATACAATATAAAATTTGAAAGTGTACAATAAAAAATTTAGCAAAATTTGCATTTTTTAATTTTTCTTTAGTAACCCTTACATATTTCTTAGTGCTATTAGTCACCGTTGACTTTCGATTATTCATACATAGAAATAGAAGAAGAGCATTCTTAAGTTGATTTTTATTATTTTTTGTATTATTTATGATAAAGATTAATAAAACAAATAACTTTGACATACAGTTAAGGAGTAAACACTTCAGGAGCTTTTCCAAACCTCCCTTTATACATGAAAAAAGTATGAAACCTTTAAAATCCTTGAAACGCGTGTAAATTAATTACCGTTGTAAACACTTTATTTACATAGAACATTTAAATTAAAGCCGGGCAAGGCATTTGAGAGGCGAGTCAATCTCAGTGATTATGTAATGGCTTAGTGGTAGATGGGATCTTAAATATTTACAAGCGAATGGGCTATAAAGGGAACGGTGCGTGATTTTAGCCGTTTAAGGTGGATTGCCACCATTAGATGGCCGCCTGGTCCTTTACTAATGGACGAGGGCCACAGATAATACTAAATGTGGGTTGTGTAACAATACCTTTTCATTTATTTAAGCATCGCACCTACCCGCAATTGGTCAGCGTGGTGGGTTATTATGGCCAGGGACCTTACCATGAAACTCAAAATAGTATTATTTTAATCTTCCTATGCGAATTCCCACACAAATTTAGCAATAGCAACATTAAAGTCAGTCTCTCCAGAGGTGCCAAATTAACTACCGGTACATCGAAGTGTTGAAGTGTTTATACGAAAACGCCACTATGACAGTTCGCCTTCAGGACCAGAGCTCGAAGCCATTCCAGCTACTGTGTGGAGTGAGACAAGGAGACGTCATATCTCCGAATCTCTTCACTGCTGCACTGGAGGACGTGTTTAAGCTTCTGAACTGGAGAGGACTCGGCATCAATATTAACGGCGTTGTACATCAGTCACCTTCGGTTTGACGACGGTATAGTAGTCATGGCTGAGACCCTGGAGGACCTCGGTACAATGCTCGGTGATCTCAACAGAGTCTCTCAACAAGTGGGCCTTAAAATGAAATGGAAAAGACGAAAATTATGTCTAACTCACGTGTCGTACTCACTCCTCTAAAGGTTGGAGATACTGCTCTTGAAGTTGTTGACGAATATGTAACCTGGGACAAACAGTCCAGTTAGGTAGGTCCAACTTTAAGAAAGAGGTCAATCGTCGAATCTAACTCGGCTGGGCAGCGTTCGGTAAGCTACGAAATGTCTTCTCGTCCAAAATACCGCAGTGTCTCAACACGAAAATCTTCGACCAGTGTGTGTTGCCAGTTCACTATGGGCCTAAAGTCACGCAAAGAGCGATGGAGGTGGCTATGCTCGGGCTTTCTCTGTGTGATCATATCAGAAATGAGGAGATTAGTAGACGAACTAAAGTAACCGATATAGCCCAAACTGGCCCAAAGAGTCGCCAAGCTCAAGTGGCAATGGGCAGGGGATATCGCCCGTAGAACCGATGGCCGTTGGGGGCAGAATGGTTCTCGAGTGGCGACCGCGCACCGGAAGACGCAGTGTGGGCAGGTCTCCAACAAGGTGGTCCGACGATCTGGTGAAGGTCGCGGGTAGCCGCTGGATGCAAGCAGCACAAGACCGGTCGTGGTGGAGGTCCTTGGGGGAGGCCTTTGTCCAGCAGTGGACGTCTTCTGGCTGATGATGAACATTAAAGTAATACTTACTGCTCTAAGAGGTACCTCGCAACAAAGACTCAATGGAGCGTTTCTTAATTCATAGGGCCGAATGGAGGGCAAGAGATCTCGTGGTCGCTCTCCAACCAAAATGGGTGGACCTCATTAGATCCCTTACTCAATCTACCATGACCGACTGTTCACACAATGCCACTAACAGAGTCGAATGGAGATGAATAATGAGAGACATCATTCACCAAGACCCGTCTCATCATTAACCATAACCATGACCACTCTGTCAAGAGTACCCGACTA
Organism: Scoparia ambigualis; assembly: GCA_963921215.1. Classification (NCBI taxonomy): domain Eukaryota; kingdom Metazoa; phylum Arthropoda; class Insecta; order Lepidoptera; family Crambidae; genus Scoparia; species Scoparia ambigualis. Next base: position 20,116,243 of record OY992522.1, on the reverse strand, counting down.
AGAAGAAAAGCTCGAAGAGGTTACAATAGGGCCTCGGATCTCCTCATGTGTTAATTAATTAGCAAACTTATTTCTCACTCAGTCTACCATGACCGACTGCTCACATAATGCCACTCACAGAGTCGAATGGCGACGAATAACTAGAGCCTTCATTCACCAAGATCCGGCTCATCATTCACCATAACCATGACCACTCTGTCAAGAGTACCCGACTAAGAAGAAGACCTCGAAGAGGTGACAATTGGGCGCCAGATCTCCACATGTGCTAATTAGCAAACTTGTTCATGTGGGAAGGTCTCTGTCCAGCTGTAGGATGTCTATTGGCTGATGAAGAATCCGACTTGATAGCGATCACCTTCATGCTTATTTCTGCAGTATTGTTCTGAATTTTCATGTTCCTGTTGTCGCGTAGCGGTGAAAGAATACTACAACCCCTCTCTTTCCTTGGGTGTGGTAAAAGGCGACTAACGTATCAAAGACTGCACATACATCCAACAGCTTAAAGCGGCGATGGGCTCACCACCTGTCACGCTGAGCAAATGTGTAGTCGCTTTTTGATGAACAGTAGACTATGGCAGAGAACTGCTTTTGCGATCCTCATTGCCTAGTCCCTGACCAATCCTTCGGGGTTAATACTCGTGATTATATGTATGTGATCCAACCAGACCCTGATCCACCAGGTCAGCGATCAAGGCCTGCTTGGAATTAGCTGCGCTTCGCAGCGTTAATGTTTTAACTAAGTAATTAATACTACACTCACCGAATTATGCAAAGGTTGACCCGCCTTGCAACCTGAGGAGAGGACAGAGGTAAGGAAGGAAATAGGACGGTTGCAGCTCAGCTGCTGTGATGGCTCCTGGCCTCTGGCGGCGTTGCCACGCCAGCCGACTCCAAGAGGCTGTCCAGATCGCACCGTCCCACTCGCCGAGCAGCCGCCTCCTCCACGATATCGCCGGGAACCAGTTTCCACCAGCTCACCACACGAGACTAACAGTGCCTGCTAAACGCGAGGTAATGATCGTAATATACTCGTTGCCGTCGCGTTTGTTCGTCCGATTTATCAAACATCGCAGCCTCCGATGGCTGGTGACAAGGAGATTGATGAGATGTTTTCCGATTTCTTGTCCGCATAACTCACGCTCGAAACATGTGGTGAGTTTTTCCCAACTAAACACATCGAATTCACAATAAACGCGAGCGCGTGTGGTCCTGTCGTCAGGACTCCATACGCAACCGATTCTTGCGGGGTTTTCGATCCGATTTTCGAAGATCTGACGTTATTCTACCGACAGAATTTAACCAGCGTCCCGTAAGCAGATCGTTCCGCCATTCCCGTCCCGAACCGATATTGAACTCACGGGTGGAAATGTTCCCTACTGAAAAAAGTTGCTATAGAGAACGAATCTCAAGAATGATGTATGACAGTTTCTTCCCGATGCAAATGTCAGCGAATGTCACTAATGTCAAAATTTTTGAAAATGGCGTCACTTTCATCACTTGTTGTTTTGGGTCGAGGCGATCTTGATTTTATTTCCGTACATATCTATTTCTCCAGATAACTTCTAAGTGTTACTTGAGTATTACTTAGATTATTTCGTGTTAAGTTACGTTTTAATGCTTTCGTTACGTTTTAATCATTGCAGTGTTCCCAACTGTGATAGTGTTTACGACAGACCGTTAAATTACGTGTATTTCCATGTGTTAATGTTAATGCTATTAGACTCAATAATTGGCTCGAGTGCATAAACAGTGAAACTCTTCGGGCGTTGAATGTTGATGAACTTTGAACTTGAAACGCTTTGTTTGTCACAAAAATTTTGAGAAGAGATTTATAACTTCCAAATCTCGCCTAATAAGCACTGGTGCAATATCAGGCAGGAGGCACTGACATCCGCAGGTTGCAGAAGAGAAGTCTTCGAATGATGTAAAATAAAGCTTTTAGAAAATATATTTACCAAAAAGTTATAAAGAAAATAAATGTGCTTACTAAAGAAATATTTGTTTTTATTTCAAAAGGTAACTATTAGCAATTACAAAATATCTTGCTTAATAGTTACCTTGGTAGATTCTGATGTATCCTAATTTACCTAAGAAAAACAAACTGCCTGGTATGTCGCTTCGGTTCTGGCTGAATGTAGAAAATGTTGCCTTATATTAAGCATTCAAGATTAAAAATTTAAAATGTCATACATCAATCTTGAGCTAAGATGGCGGCCGGCTCTAAAGCTTCATAGAAATGTACGATAGATGTCCGTCTGAACTTGTTCACTTTATAGTCTGTGATTGAACTGAACGCCATTGTCTATTGTACCGCCATGACACTTTCATTATCCTACCCTGTTCATTGCAGGTTTGCCGTTTTGCAGTTCATTGCTGGTTTTAAACAGTATGTATGATTGAAAGTTTGTGAAAATACATACCTACTTAAAAACTTAATCGGCTTTAGCCAAGTCGGACGTCACACGAATCAAAGTTACTCTCTTGGTGCTTACAAAACGAATATCACATAGAAGGGAAGTGCCTTAAGCATTTTAATTAGCAAATTATACTTTAATGAGACCTTAAGTAAAACATTTACTTAAAGTAAAGTTACAGGACTACGTTAATTTAGATGGTAATTGCGTACCGTCTCCTCTAAATTAGTGAAGACCTGAATCGCATTAATTGTAATGAACATTTCAATTATTTATGTTAGAAACAGTTTTTTACCTATTTACAATTATAATTATCTTAAAGTAGTTATAATACTTATAACTATTTCAAGGTAATTACAAACACTTGTATAAAATAGTATCATAATTTCGTGAAAAACGTTACATACAAAAAATACTATACTCCCAGTAATAAAGACGATACTAACAACGTTTTCTACGTCTAATTGGACATATCACAGGTTCTAGTTATATAAAACAAATACTTTCCCAAGCATCCCAACCAAGGGACAAACTATAGTCTAATAAAATAATGTAGTTATCTCTAGGAAGAATAAAGCTAAGCAACTAACATCGTACGAGCTATAAATAGCACTCGTACATAGACGTGTTCAATAATATGAGCTTTTGAATCTTGTTACAGTAACGACTGTCTAGCTATATTCCACGGCAACAAGAATACAATGTGCGATAAAGTCCTTTACTTCTGAGATATAATTGAACTCGACCGTACATTAATAGATACCTACAGTACGTGTAAGTCTCAATAATGAGGGTTTTGATTAGAACAACATGTAATTATATAATGGTGAGTCGTATTAAATAATTCATCAAGCCCAAAGGTAGCCAAACAATCTCAGATGTTTTATAAGGGTACGCCAGCACTTCATTATTACTATGGCGGAGTGAGTTATATATCTGGGGCGTTTGTGCCAGAAAATCGGCTAGAACGCTTCTAATGGCTAGGGCCTCAGTCGGGTTAACCTTGCGGTAAGGGATGGGCGGTTTACTTCACAAATTAGAAGTGTGCTAGAATTATAATCGTTACATAACAGAGCAGGAAGGACATGAGGATATTAATGTGCTGTTCTAGAAATATGACGAAAATATTTAAGTTGCCTGAGGTGCTGCGCAAAAGTTTACCGTTACGCAGTGCCTAATAGAATTAACCAATGTCCAACTAACAATTAACTGACGCCGGCTGATTATGATGATGATGAATAATAAATAATAATAACTAATTATACCCGAAGGGTTAGAGACTAGGCAATGAGGACATCAAAAGCAGTCCTCTACCATAGTTCACTTTTCACCAAATAGCGACTGCACATGTGCTTAGCGTGACAGGTGGTAAGCCCAGCGCCGCTGAATAATAAATATTATGTAAATTTAGGACTCCATAGCGCTCGTTTTATTTATGCGGTACCTATTCGCAGTTTGGATACCTCACGCAAAAGCATTGTGCTTACGTCATACGCTACGATTGGTGATGTCTTTCCTGCTGCGAATTTCGCATGAGTTAGTGGAGCGCTTAAAGCACAAATTGGCTCAAATCCAAACAGATCTTGTAATTCAAGTACCTACTGAGTGGTCGTAGGTGTATTTGATATGAAAATTTCAAAATTACCAGCCTATAAGCTTCGGCAGTTATAATTTTTTTACTTCCACCAAAGCACAAATTGGCTCAAATCCAAACAGATCTTGTAATTCAAGTACCTACTGAGTAGTCGTAGGTGTATTTGATATGAAAATTTCAAAATTACCAGCCTATAAGCTTCGACAGTTATAGTTTTTTTACTTCCACCAAAGCACAAATTGGCTCAAATCCAAACAGATCTTGTAATTCAAGTGGTTGTAGGTGTATTTGATATGGAAATTTCAAAATGACCAGCCTAGGCTTCGACAGTTTTAAATTCAATATGTCACAATATTATTTTATACTTTCACCAAATTGTAAATGATGAAAAAACACTACACCCTGATTGCTTGATTGCAAGAAGAAATAAAACTGTTTTAGTTTTATTTCTTCTTGCAATTGCAAGATAGTATTGTTTGCTGATGATACTTCACTTTTATTCAAAGTGAAACGACGACACCCAAATTATGACGATGTGAATAATGCGATCTCAAAGATTGTTCAATGGTTTAGTGTAAATAACTTGCTATTAAACGAGGGAAAAACCAAATGTGTAAGATTTGTATTGCCTAATGTTAAGCAAGTAACAACTAGTGTACAAATTAAAGATAGGAATGTGCATCCTGTGGACACCAATGTGTTTCTAGGCATCACGTTAGATGCTAAGCTTCAGTGGGGCCCACATATAGCTAAATTGTCGAATAGACTTAGCTCTGCGGCTTATGCAGTAATGAAGATCCGTCAGTTAACTGACGTTGATACATCTAGATTAGTTTATTTCAGTTACTTTCATAGTGTAATGTCGTACGGCATTTGACTGTGGGGAAACGATGCCGACATTCAAACTATCTTTGTGCTTCAGAAGAGGGCTATTCGAGCAATCTATAACCTAAAGGCTGGCGACTCTCTCAGAGAGAGATTTAAGAATATAAATATAATGACAGTTGCATCACAATACATTTATGAAAATTTGATTTATGTTCATAAAAATACTGGAATGTTTTCAAAAAACAGTGATATTCACAATGTAAACACTAGAAGTAAGAACAAATTAGCAGTACCTTATACTAGGCTCCATAAAATAAATAATTCTTTTAAGGGTCTGTGTGTAAGATTTTACAACAAAGTACCAAATGATATTCAGAAATTAGATCTTAATAAATTTAAAATCAAAATCAAAGAAAAGCTTTATAAAAAAGCTTATTATAAAGTGTCAGATTACACAGAAGACAAAACAGCTTGGATCTGAAATGCTCCAAGCACTCCAACAGCTATTTCTAATTGTCTTTATTTAATTGATACTACATTGTATTGTAATTTTGTATTGCATCATTTTTTTTTTTTTAATTCATATTTTGTATTGACCTGGTAACGACATACTCTTTTTTTTGTTTGTAAATGTCGTTGCTTTTGTGCGCTGTGGTTTCTTGCGCCCATTCTTTGCAAAATTCCAAAAATTATGTCCTGAATGGGTGGTAGGTTAAAAAGATTTGGACGATTCAAAGTACTTATTAATTGAGTTTATTGAATAAATATATTTTGACTTTGACTTTGACTTTGACAGGTCCTCGTAGTTGCTAATAAGGCTTTATTGCTCTACTTTTTTTTAGTTATATCTTGTGAAAGTAGTACCATTCCTTAATAGGCTTTGTAATTAGTGTGATTGTGGTAAATATTAACTCTCTTATTTATAAAGCGGCGGCATAAACAGTAAAAGTAAATTAAAAATACATTGCTCTGTGTAGCATTACAGTTAACAAGAAAAAAAACTTTCCTGTTAACTGCAAAACAAGAGTTTTGATTAATTATCTACATTAATTTACAGACAAACTCAATTTATTTGACTCAAGGGCACCTAAATTGACGGACGGTAATGACCCCGAAGAGGTACAAGTTGCCGGTTAGGCGGTGAAAACGGAAAAATTTGCTGTTTTCTATTAGCTGTTATCCAAAATATATTAAATATTTCGCACTGAAATTTTCAATGTGCATTACAGAGCGTATGTGTGAGGGGATGAACAAAGCCAAAAGACGATTAGAAATATTTCGCTCGATAGAAAAAAATCCTGAAGTTATGTTTTACAATAATAATTCCTATAAATTCATAAACACATATGTATTTAAACTTTTCAATTTCTTGACTGATTTGGATTTTCGAAAACTAAACATTTTGTTAACTTTTTGATGAAAATGTGATTGGCGCTTACGAATTACCGCAGACCCCGCCCCGCGCAAAAGCCGCGAGGCCCCGCGCAACATCCAAATTTTCGCAGACCGCCTAACCCCCCTTAGGAGGAAACACAACGTCGAAGTGGCATGCAAAATTCTCATACAAAACACAGAAAAACGACGTTTCGTAGTTCCTGTTTCCTGCTTCAGAACTGGACCAATTATTATTACTTTTTCAGTATCGGTTTTAAAAGAGCTTTTCTATGTCTGTATGTTTGATTACCAGATTAACCAGCCACTGAATGTTTTTGAAGACGCCTCAAAACGGATTGATTTCGCTAAATTTTGAAGGCTCCTTATTATTAAATAAATGACTTAATGCAAAAAAATCAAACATACATACATAGAAAATCTCTTTCTTTAACCGATGCTGAAAAAGTAATAAAAATTGGTCTAGTTCTGAAGGAGGAAACAGGGGACTGCGAAAAGTCGTTTTTCTGTGTTTTGTGCTTAGATTAAAACAAATTTTTGTATACGAATTTTGCATGCCACGACTGGGGGGTTAGGTTGTTACCAGACCAATCGATCGATCGTCGATCGACGGCATCGATTAACGTCGATCGAAGTTGATCGACTGGTTTAGTAGCTTTAATCGATCGACGGATACCATTTGACTAACCAATCAATCGACGACGGTCGGTTGACGTTTATCGATAGGTGTGGTAGCTTTAATCGATCGACGGATACCGTTCGTCTAACCCATCGATCGACGGTCGGTCGACGTTGATCGATTAACCCCGGCTATATATTCCATCAGTTTCTTTCGAAATATATTCAGAAGAGGACTCGTTGTTCTTGGCCAGTACGATGTTGCTCGTACTATTATTACGGAGACGCAAACGCAAAAGAATCTGGATGCGGCCGTTTTTTAAAGCCAAAAATCGCTTATTTTATCCAAATAACATTTTAAGTAGTGGCTTTTGTTTTTGTTTTTCTTTTTTCTGAAATAGAAATTTCGATGTTATTTTTTTTATTAGACACCAAAACTAGCTCCATTCAAAAATATCTTGGAGGGGGGGGGGGGGGTCAAGGTACGGGGATGGAGGGGGTACGGTAATGGTGACTTATTAGAATTTTTTTTTTCTTATAATAACTTAACATAACCTCAAAATAAAATTATCTTGAAAACTATGCATTTCCGCACTTTTGCTCCCCCTCCCCTTCCCCCCTTTTTCGGTGTTGCTTATTCTAAAGTGCTTCCCAAGGGTTTTGGGGGGAATATCATTTAGCATTTAAACGTTTCAAATTATAATCTCATTGAACTCTATTATTACGACTAGTACCTATCCATAGTCACGAAATAAATTTAAAAAAAAAGTGAAGCGGCCGGCGCGTTTAATCAAACAGCTCGATCTAACACCCAATCCATTCTACCGGTTGATTGTCGATCAACCATCAATCGATTGGTCTGGTAGAAACTATCGATCGACGTCGACTAATCCATTTTACCATCGATCGATATCGTCGATCGACGATCGATCGATAGGTCTGGTAGACGCTATCGATCGACGTCGACTAATCCATTCTACCATCGATCGATGCCGTCGATCGACGATCGATCGATTGGTCTGGTCCCTTAGGCGGTCAGCAAAAATTCGGACAATATTTTTTTGGAAATCCAAATCAGTAAAGAAATCGAAAAGGTAAATTACCTAAGTTTTTATGATTTTTAGGAATTATTATTGTAAAACACGGTCGTAATGTGCAATTAGATGAAATTTTGGAAGTACCTAACTTCAGGATTTTTTTCAATCAAACATAATGTTTCCAATCGTGTTTTGGAAACAGTCATCCTCTCAGACATACATTCTGTAATACATATTGAAAATTTCAGTGCGACATATCTAATATATTTTGTAATAACAGCTAATAGAAAACAGCATTTTTTCCGTTTTCACCGCCTAACCGCCTAACCCCTTAAAACCCTTAACCCCTTTAAAGAATGTTGTTGAATATATACATACATACACACATGCACAATTCACGCCTTCTTCCCGGGTAGGCATAGACAACAGCTTTACTTTTGCTACGATCCTGACACAGATCCTTCGCTTCACTTACTCTCATAACGTTCTTCATACATACTCATCGGTTTTTCATAACGATACCATGCGGCTCAAAAGGCGTAACTACCAAAACACGACTTTTCAGGAGAGCCAAAAAACTATTTTTTTTTTATTTGTCACAACTCTGTTGTTATGGATCATATAAATATGATTCTTACACCAAAAGTCGTTGATTTTTGTGGTGCATTATAATAAAACATAACGTTTTAAGAAATATTTATAGTTTAAAAGTTAGCTGGTGAATACGCCTCACAAAACAAACATGTAAGTCTTTTATGCTCCGTATAATGACTGTTGGCGTTAGTAACGCAGGGTGTAATCACCAACTTTCAAAATTAAAATTGTAGTTTATATCGTTCTGTCAATACTATATTCCATTTTTTGGGTTTAAATTACAATACCTACCTACAACTGTTTTTAGTAGAATATATAAATTTGTAATCATTAGTCCATCAGAGGCTTGTATTCTATACTAATATTTATAACTACGAAAGAATTTTATTATTCGATTTTAGTAATGACAAACGAAATTTTGTATTTTATAGTTAGGTAGAAGAAAGATAGGAGTAAAACGCTACAAAATTTTTCGTATTGCAAAACAATCTTGATTGTTTGCCTGAAGAAGGTACTTAATAAATAATAAGACAAATTAATTGAACTACAAATTATTTATTAACAAATGCCAGAAACATAGTTTTATTACGTTACTTAATCATTAGTTATAGAAAATGTAAATATCAAAACAAAAATATAATTGAAAACATAAATGAAGACCTTTAATTTAATACAACTAATACGTTTGTTGCTTTAACACCACTCCATTAACTAAATCATACTTACCCACTCGCAACTGTATCTACTTTATAGGTGCAAATACGCCATAACAAAGCTCTTTCGTTGAAATGTTACGATTGTTGAACGTATAGAGAAAATCAAATTATACAGAAAAGAAAATAATCAAAGTTTATTTAACTTTAGTTACTTTAATGTTCATAAATAACTTTTAATCATACTATATACGCCGTACAATTTTATTTGAGAGTGTCGTTTACGTCTAACACTTTGATGATGCCTAATAATGGTTGCTTTTACGTCCAAAAATACAAAAAAGGTCTTTATTACCAGCCTTGAAATTTGGGGTCATATTCACCATTGTTTTCAGAAATTGAGAACTTTAGATAAACAGTTCCATAGCGGAGAAAAAACTGAATAAGATGGTATTTAAAACTTATTTTGGCCAAAATGGTGGTTACGCCCTTTGAGCCGCAATGTAATCTCGATGGCACAGTCGCTAAGGTTTGCGATCATTAGTAACTTTCGCTATGCGGATTCCTGGGATGGGTGACTACATCAAAAAGTATTTAGATCTCTGTATTTTAATATGGCATGCAAAGTTTCATAAAAGTAGGCTTATAAGTTTGTAAAATTTTGAACTTGGAAGTTGGCATGGAAACCTAAATGCAAAACTTCAAAATAAGACGCTCTTTGAATCAGCTTTAATAGATTTAAGAAGCCTATGATGATGATAATATCTGTTATTGAATGAAATCAACATTATTATTTGTGAATGAAGTCATACAATTCTCTAACTGCCTACGACAACAATAATTTAATTTGAATAGATCCTTCCAAATTCACGTTACGTATTGAGAATCGTTTCAATTATTCGTATAAATGTGTGAACGGGACCCAATTTGTATTCTTAGTATTGGTATCTCAAATCTCTTATACTATGATCAATAGCTTACTTTGTTAGCTTAGATGATAATATGGTTATTTATAACATTCACATGCTTTTCAATTCAAATAGCAATCTATGCACCTCATTATATCCTTATAAACATATATTTCGACCCACTGCTGAGCCAAATTTTCAATAAGTTCGATCTTTAGCAGTCTTCCAACAGTCTCTTTAAAAATACTACAAAAAATAGTAATTATAATTTTCAGTTGTGTACCTATATACAAAATTTATTATAGTTCACAAATACCATATACTTATAGTGGGTAGTCATATTCTTTTTGATCAGCTATTTTATCACGTGTACATAATATGGTCTATTGTGGAGAAGCCAGATCTATAAGTCCAGCCTATTCTCTTGATTGTTGTTCGTCAAGTTTTTTTGTAAACCGATTTAGTATTATTTGAGAACACCTTAAATAATATTAGACCTTATTGCACACCTTATTATATAATCTATTGACTAATTCATTATTCACAAAGGACTGCATTACGGTAATGTGCGCCACACACCCGCTTTCAATTTGCAATTAAGACCCTTGTACCAATTACTCGGGACAATGTGTGATTTATTGGGATATGGGACCTTACAAATGAACCACTTCGGTACCATACTATGTAAACCTTTATTATAAGTATACATATACAGCGAGTTCGGTAATAGGGATTGAATACCGAAACCACATGAGTAAAGAAACGTTCTTTACTCATGTGCCGAAACTGTGCAATTCGACTAAGAGCGAAAAAAAAGTTACTCGCGTCCGTAGGTTTACCCTTGTAGGCTACACGTGACCCCTGGGTGGTGCTAAATGAGTGACACTGTCTGAGTGGTAGAGCCACACTGCGTTGCAGTACGCATTGGGCCGGCTCGCCCGGAGTAATACCACCCTCTCACGAATATTCGGCGTAAAATAATGGCACTCGGTGCTGTTGTGTTTCGTCCGGCGAGTGAGAGTTCCGGAGGCCCCTCCCCTGCCTCTCTCACAATTCCCATTCCTTCCTTAAAGGCCGGCAACGCGTCTGCGATTTCTCTGGTTTTGCGGGTGTCCATGGGCGGCGGTGATTACTCTCCAACAAGTGACCCGCCTGTTCGTTTGCCTCCTTATTTTATAAAAAAAGGTTTTCCATACAAAACTGAACATACTTTTCGTTTTTCACTTTTTTTATTTATTTATTTCATATTTCACATTTTCAGGTTGCTTCCACAAATAGTTGTTATTTGTGCTAATTAGGATGGCCCAGTTGCAGAATTATAAACCTATTATCAAACACCCCGTATATGTCGCAGTTAACCAGATCAAAACAGACATTTGATTAGATAGATGAGCCGAACAGGGATAGCCGAGTAGCATGGGTCTGATACTCTAGTTCGAATGACGTTAGCTCGATGGTCATTACCTCGCATAGGGGTAGGATTAGTTGGACTTATTTTTAAACTTATATTAAAGGATATCGACTAACGCGTATACACATAAAGGCCAGTCAGTATTTAGTCATTCAGATGGCCCTTGTAGAAACTCTTCCTTAGCTGATGTTCAATTCTTTAATAAAATACCCGTAAAATTTTACGTTCATAGTCTTCATATCGTAATCTTAACTAATACGTTATATGTGAAAGAAAGTTTGTTTGTTACTCTTTCACACTTATACCGCTAAACCAATTTTGATAAATTTTAGCATAAGATGTATATATAAAGTTTGCATAGCGGCTATTAGAATTATTATTTTTTTAATATTATTGTTCTTAATTAGAAAAATATTTGACTATTAATAATTATTTATACTAACTGTTAGCCAGCTTTTTGAGCCTCCGGAACCCTTAAAAAAAGCTTCTCCTGTTTTGGTAATAAATTACAGAATGCATTCCGCTGGGGTATATTATTAATCTCGTCGAAGATAATAATTAATTGGTCGTAGCAGACATTCTATTTGGAATTCTCCCCACTTCAGCTTTGAAGTGAGATTTATTGCTGCAACGTGACTATGAACCTTCCAATGTTTTACTACGGGTATACATTTGCTCGGAGAAACATTTCAATGTAAAGAAACATATCACTGATTTTATATTAATTCTGCATATATTTTTTAGTGTACCACAAAGCGCTTCTTGTGAATTAGGTTCCAAAACTATTATAATTAAGGAAAAACTTAATGATAGCAACACTTTCGCGACTTCACGCCTTTAACAAAAGACTAATCTACAATACAAATGTACAATACTTGTCTTTTGTTTTTACAATTTATGCTAGACTAGCGCCCGCGACTTCGTCTGCGTGAAACCCGTTTCGAATTTCAATAAAAAAAAAATTTACACAAACCTAGTCCTGACTATTACGAACACAACAAAATAAGAATTACCCAAATAGGTACAGCCGTTCTGAAGTGATGCGCGTACAAACATATAGGCAATTGATTTTTATTAATATAGATAGATAAATAGTTTGCAATAATCAACTTGATAACAAAAAAATCACACCTTACTCGATCATTTTACACCGTTTTTTCCCAGTCTAAACTAATTTAGCGGAAACCTTTAGATAGTTTGCGTCGCCATATTCATCCATTCTACAGCGCAAACACATCAATTTCACGCCATGTACATTCCATCCGTGGCCATCGGAACATTGACATGACACGCTATCAGTCAACACCGTATTCTCTCCATGGACATATTCTCATAGTCCTTCCAATGAGTAGGTACGTATTTATATTACTGATTATAGTGTTTGAAGTACCTATATGGTTAAGTATATTACAAATAAAACCGCCTCTGTGGTCTAGTGGCTAAGCTACCGGTTTCAGACCCAGAGGTCCCGGGTTCGATTCCCAGCGGCGGGGGGTACATCTTGTGTGCTCGGTTTGGTTGGTGGTAGGGTTGTTAAGTCCGCCTGGCTAGCTACCACCATCTTATCTAAGTCTGTCGCCATAACAACGATGTTTATAGCATTGTTGTGTTCCGGCAGTTTGAGATAAGATAGCCAGTTCCTCAGTGGTTGAGGATTCCGGGTGAAGCGCGCTTTCACCTTCGGCCTTATCGTCACTTACTATCAGGTGAGATGAAGGCCAAGTGCTTACCCGTTGCCAATAAAAAAAAGCTTTTGATAAAACTGAAGACGTGAATGTCTTAGATACATCTATCTTTAGTTGGTATCGTTTTTACGCCGTCTATCATCCTTTACTAACTATTTTTACTGGTCGACTGGTATGGCATGTCCGCCATTTGTACTTGTTTTTGTGCAATAAAGTATATTATATCAATAAATATCTGTAATCGTAAACTCATTTCGTTCATAATCTATATAAATAAAAATTGTCGCAAGTGTATGTTCGTGCATAACTTCAGAACGGCTGCATCTATTTGGCTAATTGTTGTTTGTTGTGTTTCTTTGTAATTGTCAGAACAATTTCTATGAAGGAAAGTTTTTGGAAATTCGTCACGTCACGAAGACACGATATTTTCAAAAACATAATAATTTAATAATAGCTGCTGCTTTTTTACTAAAAACAGCTATTATCATAGACCTGACAAAAACATATCTCTGTCAATGTTTCATATAACTTTTTTTTTATTAGATTGATTATCTATTATAATATGTGAGTATGTATGTAATAATTGAAAATATAAAAAAAAAGTTATATGAAACATTGACAGAGATATGTTTTTGTCAGGTCTATGATAATACGAACTTTCAAGTGAAGTTCGATCATTATTATATGAATTCGCTTCATTCGAAGATATATATACCACATGTAGTTTCTTTTCATCTTACTGGCAACTCGCACTTTAGAGGGTATCCCTATTTTTTTTTAATGGTAACTCGGGCCGAGTCCGTAGCTCATTCTTTAGAGTACATTAACAAAATTTTTATCGGGTTTTGGGCAGGGAGGGCCCTTATATCTTCGAATGAAGCGAATTCATATAATAATGATCGAACTTCACTTGGAAGTTCGTTTGATCATCTATTATATTTCATTCGCTTCATTCTTCAGATATATATACCACATGTAGATATTTAGAGTAAAAAAATTTGTTAATGGTTTGATTTTGATAAAATGAATGACAAAATAAATAAAACAGGTTTATTTGATTTAATTGTTTAAGGAAATACGCGATAATTATTAAAAATCTAATTGTGTTTGTTATCAAAGCAGTTTAGATCATAAATCAGTTACTTAACTATTATTTAGGAATACATACTGCCGCGACAAAGTTATTATTATCTTTTACCATTGGCAGATTAGAAAATCTAGCAAAAGGCGTAATGAGTTTTGTGACCGGGAGAGAGAGATGCAGGCGCGGCGTGGTGGCCCACGCCTAAATCTGCCACATTCACGCTCCTTTATCCACCGAATTATCTAATAGTTTGTGCACTCGCTGCATGATAGAATTTATTAGTTAAATTTATAAACAATAGAATTTCTTAGATAAATTAAAAAAAATATTTTTTTTTTTATTTTCTGTCATATAGAATAACTAGACTGCTATCGAGGACGTTGTCAAATATTTTTATTTTGGCTAAAGAACGGTAGCAACAACATGACAGCAGGTTGCTTTCGACTGATATATGATTTTTTTATTAAAGCCTTAATCACATTATGACTACAGTTAACGTTGAATATTACATCCTCTATTTTGATTATAAACGCATTAAAGATAACGTTTGAGCCCTATTTTCCTATTCCTAATTCTGAGCCTATGGGCGGGCAGTACACAAAGCGAGAAGAATAACAATTTACTTGGTTATTTTATGAAGTGCAAAATCCTCATTCTGTAACAATTTGTAAGTTGTGGGACCCAAGTGGGCACCAATTTTGGGACAGGTCTTTACGTAAAAACTTTTTATTTTTGATAATTTCCTAAAAATAAACAAAGTGCAGAACAGTCTGCTTAAGCTGCCGTAAGCCGAACCAAGATTAAATTGGTCTGTCTAGTGGTCAATAGAGCGATTATTGCAATGCATATTGGGCAAGGGTATTTTTTGCTAATGAGGCTAACATTATATCTGACGAGGCAACCGGGACGTTGTGTTTGGCGAACGCCCCCCAGGATAAGGTTTTTGACCTTTTCGATTGGCGATTCCTGGACTGAGATACGAACATATCCCTAGTGGCTATGGAATATCTAGAAATAAAAAGTCTCTTTAAAGCATGATTTTCAATAGAAGGAACCATGGTTCCAATAGTCAAAATTGAAATACTAAATTGCCTTTGACTCTATCAGTGGCAACCTTTCGTAGATATTTTTAGAATTGATGTTATGTGTAAAAATGCACAAAATGAGTCTTTCCAAAGAATGGTAAATGCGTTTACGTTCAATGCATCTGGGACTGGCTCCCATGACCATGAGACGAATTTCTTATATTTGGTTTATGTAGGTACACCCGTAGTGTTATCAATTCGTAACAATACGTTTACCTATTTGTAGTTATTGCGAACAAAAAATTAATTAGACCTAAGAATACCGCTAGAAGTTCCAAATAATTAATAATATACTTATGCTGTTGTTGTTGTTCACTATCCTTCTGTAACCCAATTGCACGTTTGTCGTTGCAAACTACAAACCAGCCAGACCTAGATGCGTCAATAAAAAAATGTGATTTGTAATTATATAGATTTAGATATTTATATAATTTTGGTGCGGGTTCGAATCCAACTCGTGGAAATTTTTCAACATTTTTCCAATTTGGAAGTACCTGGGTACCGAGTGTTTTTTTTTTAAATTATATTATTTTAAATTAGGCAAAATCCACCTCGATCGTGTAAATTTAGCCACACAAAATATGACATTTCTTCAGCATTAGATAGTTTTTCCGTTCAAGGCGTTTACTGTTTAACCACCCATATCTAACAGCTGGCCAAGCGGCTGTTAAAACGTCTTTGAATCGACAAAATTCTCGTATTATAATGGACGGTAACTTTTAATACTTTTTTTAGCTAGGTATTTTAATATAAATACGTTTTTTGAAAGGTAAAGGAATTGTCATATTAATAGAGTTAAAACAACAATGAGCTGTTCAAAATAAACCAAGACCCCTAAACATTTTAGTAATGTTTAAGTCTCTTCAACGTTCTGTATACACTCCTGATATGTGATCCTGGACAAAACATATTATCGTAATAGCCCTAAATATACTTATAAATGCAAATTGAGTCTTTTTGTTTGTTACGGTTACACACTTAGACCGCTAAACCGACTGTTTAATTTTGTTTTGGGGATAAATGGGGCCTGGCGACGGTTATAGGCTACTTTTTTCGCGATAAATAAACGTGAGCGAATAAAATGTAGTAATAGTTTAAGTCACTCATGATAACACATGTCAATATCATGCTTCATGATTTTTGTAAAAGTTCGAGAACTTTCAAGATCTTTCATATAGACCTTTTAAGACTTTCGGTATATATGTTCCGGTAATTTAATTTGAAAATTAAACCGTAAAAGCTTTTTTTTTTAAATTTATTTTTAGTAATTTTTTTACATAGGTATAATATATGTAAAAATGAGATTGAATAACTTTTGAAACCGTTTTGAAGTCTTCCACTAAAACTTTTTATATGATTTTTAGTTCAATATACAAATGGGGCTATTTGATTTTACTGCCAAGGATTTTGGATATAAATTAATCAGACCGTGGTGGACACTCCGAAATTGCACCCACATCTAATAACTTTTTAATTCTTCATAACATGTCATTTAGTTCTATAGCAGAAAATAATGCATTACAGTTTACTCGGTATCTCGTGTTTTGCGATATTTTCACAGGAACCATCATTTCGGTCCAAAACTCATAAAAATATTTCCACCTGCCTTCGTGTACCTGGGTCGCTGGACAGGACACGTTTGGCGTCGCCGATGGTGGCGGCGCATGGGCTGCCGCCCGCTGTCGATAGGTACCTACTGCATGATCGGAGCTCGGCGTGGCCCGCCTCGGCCCCTGCTCGGCAGACGGTAACGAGGCGGGCTCTGCCAGTTCTCCTTGTATTGGTCTTCATTATGAATGAAGTTGATCCCTGTGTGGGTGTTTTATTATACAAAACTGATTTGTTTAGTTGATGACCTTTTTTTTTCTTTTTTTTTATATACAGTTTGAGAAGATTTTATTTTCTCAGACAAGTTACCAACAAAACATTGTTTTATCCTTATCTTGACTTTCAATAAAAGAAAGGAAGGGTTTTTAAAGATAAGGCGTTATAAGTTTGATTCTAAGTCCAGTTTCCGTGTAATGTAAAACCGTTATAGTCGACAACCATCAGAGAGGACTTTAATATTATTCTGTGCTTTAATAGCGTTGACTTTGTCGTCAGTCGTCATAGGCAATAATATAATGACTTTGCCTATGGCGGCAATGTTGTGACCTAACTGGTCATGTCTTGTTCGTATGTTGAACTTTGAACTGCTTCTGCCACTGCAGCTGATATTTTGAAATTCAAAGTAGGCGCTTTAAACAATTAACGATTTTATGTAAGTAATTGGTAATTCGTTTTTTTTTTTTTTGAAGCCACCCTCTTGCAAAGTTAGTGTGAATATTTTCCAACAGGTTCTCAGTGTCTTAGGCGGCGTCTCGCCTAGTGGTGACAAGAGTTCAGGTACGAGTTCAAGCTACAAAACGGGATCAGGTCCAATGACGGCCATATCCTAAACTTGATCATGCTCAGAACCGGTGACCGGTTCGAACACTAGTACTGACGTCACTGGGACGGTGATTTCTTAGGACATTGGTTCCGAAGTCACTGGGACGATGATTTGTTCGGACGCTGGTTCCGACATCACCAGAAAGGCCTTTTCATTCTAAAAGGTTTTTAAATTTGATCTCTTTTTTTATTTTTTTTTACTGTAGGTAGGTAGCTAAGGTACCTACGTTTCGTGTTTTTCTTTTATTTTCTGTTTTTTTGTTTTATTTTTTGTTACAATAGTAAGTAGGTACCTAGGTATTTCATTTTCTGAATTTGATTCAGTCACGATTAGTTTTTTTGAAACTTACAGGTTACTTTCGAGTATCATTGTTACCTACCCTTTCGTGGGTAATTTTCGAACAATTATCATTATTAATTAATAATCATAGCTTATAGATACTTGCTTTTTAAAATGATAAACGAAATTAGCTATTTGATAGCAAGTGTTTTACGTAGAAAATGCACTTAATAATAATTTACCTTCGTTTTCTTCGGTATCTGAAGAAGAAGAACACACTATGCACCGTCGTCGTTTATTGGATTTTTCTTGTAATTTTCTTATCTTCTCCTCATAGTACCCAACACTTTTACGCTTAGGCATGGCTTATTAAGAATTTACATGATGTATTATGGAGGAACTTGTAAGCTGTGCGTTCGTTGCAGCGCAAGAAAAAAGAATGAGCTACGGACTCGGCCCGAGTTACCATTAAAAAAAAAATAGGAATACCCTCTAAAGTGCGAGTTGCCAGTAAGATGAAAAGAAACTACATGTGGTATATATATCTGAAGAATGAAGCGAATGAAATATAATCACGACTATTATCCCCGAAGGGTTATTCAGAGACTAGGCAACGAGGACAGCAAAAGCAGTCCTCTGCCATACTTCACTTTTCACCAAATAGCGACAGCACATGTGCTCAGCGTGACAGGTGGTGAGCCCATCGCTGCTTTATGTTGTTGGAAGTATGTGCAGTCTGTAGTCCGTTAGTAGCTTTTTACGTCACCCAAGTGAAGAGAGGGTGTAGTAGTATTCTTTCACTGCCACGCGAGACGGTTAAGTTTTAAATTATTATTTCATACTAGCGGCTGCTCGCGGTTTCACCCACGTGGTTCCAGTTCCCGTGGGAATATCTGGATAAAAAGTATCCTATGTGTTAATTCAGGTTATCAACTATCTGTATGCCGAATTTCATCCAAATCCATTCAGTAGTTTTTACGTGAAAGAGTAACAAACTTCCATCCATACTTACAAACTTTCGCGTTTATAATATTAGTAGGATTATTATGTTTAATAATATCTAAATCAGAGCATTTATTTGACGTAGCATATTATTATGTAGCATTTTCTTGATGTATGTGACAACACTATATTTTCCATATGATGAGTGTTTTGAAACGTTACTAATGTTGATGTTTAATAGAGAAAGCGCATTTTCTTTCTGATGAACATCTGATAGAACTTTAAAAAGTATTTTAAACTTGTGTGTGATGAATTTCTGCTCTCGGGTACAGAACAATCTAAAAGAAAAGTCGTCACATAAACGGTCCATCCCAAACGGTTGCCCCAAAAATTCTGCAGACAAGAATCCTGTCCCAATTTAAAGTTTCTAAAATGTAATCTCATAATTTGATCAGCGCAGAATATTGCGTGACTCTACCACTTTGCCGCATTCTTATGAAAACTTTTTGGGTTTAAACTTTTGAAGGTAGGCCAAATTGCGGAGGAAGGCGAGAAAATAGCTTTTATTACTAAAATAATTATCCTTCCACGCCCACGTCCGCCGTGCCTAATCTCTTGCAAAGAAATGCAAAAAGTTTCACGGACGTGAATTGACTTCTAAATGCATTAAATACTTTGTTGAGCCTGCCTTTTGTAGTAGGAAACAATCAGCAAAACAGCGATACGTGGGGTTCGTTTTACATTTTCCGTATATTAATGATGTTACAGTAATTTTTTTTGGTTTGAAAGTATTGTTTGAAAAACAAGATCTGCTTCAGATGGAAATCGAACGCGAGCTGTCGCAATTCAGGCGATAACTCCTTTCTACCAATACGTCTTTTTTAAATACCATTTTATTTAAATTGATGTTTCTGTTTAGGCTTCTTTTATCAAAGACCTTAATTAAAACAATGGTATCGATAATGAAACCTTCAATTGGAAAATCTAATACCTACCAATTTTTCTGATACCCAAATTCTGGTTTTATTGTTTTAATACAAACACATTCAGATTAATAATTAAAAACAAACAAAAAGCCAAATCGGACAAAGGAACTCAAATGATTTAAATATTTTAAAATATTTCAGAGAGATTTATAAAGTTAATTTAAAAGCTTTTGTTTGATATTTAACGGTGTTCGGAAATTTTATTTAACCGTGTCGCATGGCGGTGAAAGAATACTACCCTAATACACTAATAAAAGGCGACTAATGGACTAACGATTGCACATACATCCAACAGCATAGAGCGGCTATGAGCTCACTAGCTGTCACGCTGAGCACATGTGCAGTCGCTATTTGGTGAAAAGTGGACTATGGTAGAGTACTGCTTTTGCTGTCCTCATTGCCTAGTCTCTGACTAACCCTTCGGGGATAATAGTCGTGATTATAATAATATGTTTATTATAAACCGTTTTTATTATGTTGCCCACTTCAACCCCAATGTTATGTTTCTTATTGTTTTGGGTATCATTAATGTGTGTTTGGATTTCCCAGGAGGCATTCTGAGATTATTTTTTCAGATGCTATTTATGTTTACTCTCCAGATAACCTTCGATATAGTTTAGGACAAAATCATAATTTTCTAGTAACCCCTACGTTTTGGCACTTAAAATCAGCATAATCCTACTAATGTTATAAACGCGAAAGTTTGTAAGTATAGATGGATGTTTGTTACTCTTTCACGTAAAAACTACTGAATGCATTTGGATAAAATTCGGAGTACAGATAGTTTATAACCTTGATTAACACATAGAATACGTTTTATCCCGATATTCCCACGGGAACGGGAACCACGCGGGTGAAACCGCGAGCGGCCGCTAGTATTACATACATACATTGATTCATGACTAAATTCCCCAAAGGGTTAGTCCATTGCCATAGTCGACTTTTCACTAAACTACAACTCGTGATAAGTGGTGAGCCCATCGCCGCTCTATGCTGTTGGATGTTTGTGCAGTCTTAAGTCCGTTAGTCGCCTTTTACCCTAAGGGAAGAGAGGGGTTGGTAGTATTTTTTTTGTGATCTGCTATTTCTCATGGCTCTTTTACACATTACATTTATATGAAGTCTATGCCTATTAGCAGTATTTAGTCCTTTAGTCGCCAAAGTGCATTAAGTACGACATTGCTGGACACAGGCCTCTCACATGCATAAGAACAAGTTATGAAATTGGGCCATAACCCACCACGCTGGCCCAATGCGGGTACCAACCCGCATTGGGTTGGGTTTGGGTAAAATGTTACGACAACAACAGGGACGAACGACTTAACGTGCCTTCCGAAGCATGGAAGGTCTCGAGATTCATAATATTTGATTATTTGCGTTCAAAAACGCTCAAATATACTCAAAGATAATGACGGGTTGAAAAAAATGTCTACTTAAAAATTTCGTCGGTCTAACCAATACCGCGGTAGCGAAGTGGTCAACGCAGCTGATTGCTGCCCGGATTGCAGAGGACGCGGGTTCAATTCCCGCCTGAGGTAGACATTTTATTCAATTTCGTTATCTTTGGATGTCGAGTTGTTTTTATTTTATTTTGGTCACCCGTTTTGTTTCCCGGCATTGCGAAAGTTGCATAACGACGATCGTAAACCGCCTTAACCGCTGCACTTTAAGCTCATCAAGTCGCTTTGAATTTGCATTGTAAGAGTTTAGAATCAGAATGCGGAAGACGTAGGTTCGAGTCACACCTGAGGTAGTTTTTTTTCGTTTTTAACGATTTACATCTTTTAGCGAAGCTTACGGGACATTTGTTTGGAAAAATATTACTTTTCTAACTAAAAAACAACTACGACCGATATTTAAAAATATTAATATCTATCGTTACAAAGTAAAAGAAAATGCAAACGACATTTTAATTCTCTCCATAATAAAACACAAATTAGTACTTTTACCGACCACTTGACTTCCAGAAATATCAGTAGGTTTATCGCACACGAATTTGCATAGTAATATTAAAGTAATACTGCTTTAAGAGATGACAGTAAGCCCTCAGATTAAAGAAACAAACAAACAAGCTAAATGCGTTTCGGCCATCTAAACGGTCGCCAGCGCTCGACAGTACCCTCTAAATCACATCTACAAGGGACAAAAGCACGAAAGTTAGAGCCAACTCTAAATTAGATCTACCAAAACTACAAAGTGACGACCTTCCGAAGTTAGCAGAGATAAGCGCGACCGGCCAGACAAAGCCTTAACTTCGCTGACACGCGTCAACACGGCACTCGGTATTGGAGAACTTTCTCGCATACGGCAAGTCGATACTGTGGCTAACCAAATTCAAACACCCTTTGTGTGTTGGTGTGGTATTTTAATGCTATCTATCTATGTTATTTTAATATGATGTTAATGTATAGATTTAGTCTGGCATTTTGATCGACTTTTGTACTGTGGCTTTAGGCGCTATTCCCATCTTTAACAATTTTGATTGATTGTACCGCCACCAATATAAAACATACAGTTCTAAAGTTCATATATAATATAGTTTAACATATTATCTAGCGACTCTTAAAGACAGAAACATGACTGGTTAAATTTGACTAGATAGAAAAAAAAATCAAAGATAGCTCTGTTCAACATTTAAAAGAGCTGTAAGTCAAATAATATATTAATAAATGACTTAATTTTTTTACCAAGAGAAGAAACTTTTTATTATCTAGTGAATGCAAAAGACACATTTTTTTTATTTCACTTATATTCCTATAAAGGCAAAAAACCTATAAAACGCGCCTATTCGCGCCGCTTTGCTGTTATACCCGTCCCTTACCGTGTCGTACCGTCGAGAGAGCGAGAGAGAAGCGCTCGGAATACCTTGCCTTGAAATAAAACATGATGTTTTAATAGTTGTGCTAAAGTGGAGCTCCTCTTTTATTTTGTTTGGTGTGAAGTTGAAAGTTATTTTCTTACCTAATAAATTAAGGCGCTTGACTGAGCTAACCTGCATTGAGCCAGCGTGTCAGTCAGGATTATATAGTCTAGGTATTTTCTGGTGACAAGTCTAATGATGATGAATAAATTAAAGATATTCATTTAATTATTCGATCCATCCTTGCATTAGTAGTGATATAATATTATATGGCTCAGCGTATATTACGAGAGAGAGAGAGAGAGAAAAATGTTTATTGAAACATATATAAAATTAAAAATAACAAAATACAGAAGACGATAACAATTGTCAAACTGGACCCCGCCTCAGCTTATTGCGATCGGGTTCCCTACGTCATTCCGAAAGTCGTCTTACTGATTTTCATTTTAACGAAAAATATAAACCGATTACTCAATAATTGAACGAAGCTTTAATTTACCGATGTAACGATTCACCGAAACTAATTTCAGTGACCATCATGTAACCGAATATTATTTAACCGATGTAACATTTCACCGAATTTTAAGTGTATGTACGTCAATAGCTCGGCTATAGGTATAGTAATATAATATACGTTATATTACTCATATAGTAAATCAATTAAAATGGGAGAAATCAAATGCTGACTCTGAAGATAATCAATATAAGGCGACTGCTAGAAACCGCAAGAAACTTCAAGGGCTGGTCAGGTCAAGTGTTTTATACATGACAAAAATGACAAATGGGGTCTCATTGCAGACAACGTAGGTACTTATCGCCCAGCTGACGCAAACGGGTCAACAGACGGTCGGCGTGTAAATAATCGTTTTTTTAATTGTTTTTCATTTTATTTTTCGTATGTTATTATTGCTTTAAAATAAATTAGATACTTACACAAAGACTATCCAATTAAAATTCCCAAAATGAATTGAAATTAATTTAAAATGAAAAAAACACGAATTCGTTTTTTGTCATTTTTGTCATGTTTAAAACATTTAACCTGAACAGCCCTTGAAGTTTCTTGCGGTTTCTAGCAGTCACCTTATATATCTCGGTTTATTAAAACATTAATTTATTAGGTATTCTAAAGTTTATGTGATTATTTATGATATTATAAACAGAATAAAATGGTTTAATTAATAAATTGTTATACTTAATTGGGTTATATTAAAATAAAAAACAACATTGAATATAAACGGCATTTGCAACGGCGTTCTCTTATTTTAATTAATTTTCTACGTGAGAGGTAGACGTTCCTGTAGGCGAACTTTTTGCCTAAATAAAGTAAAGTACCGTCTGTATACTGACCTACTGCAATGCAAACACACACATAATATTATTGTGGTAAAGGCCTACATCGTTGAAAACTAGTCATCGCTACTACCTACTATCGTAGGTATGGACTTAATCACCATCCTTACTAAATGCGGGTTGGTGATCGATCAGGCAGGAAACACACTTTGCCCGACCGCTTTTAGATATCCGGTGGTTCCGGTTTTAATTCCCATTAAAACCAGAACCCCTGGATAATCTAGCCGAGCGCTTGACCATACTTGGCCACCTGATACACTTAATTAAACTTATTCTTCTTTGTCGTTACGCTCTTGGCAGAGCGGTCGAGCTCGTTACGACAGTACTATCGGAGGGGGCAGATGTTATTCGCCTCACGATGTCGCGCCATCTCTCCCTGCTGGAGGTCATCCGGCTGCACTCATTCAAGGATCCGCCTACAACTGACTTTATCTGGTTGGTCCATCGATGTCACCTCCCGCGCGGCCTCGTACCCTCCACCTTCCCCTGGACGACGAGGCGTTCTATGGAGCAGTTGTCTCGCCTGGAAACGTGTCCGAAGAAAGCCCAGAAAATTAATTAAACATACAGGGTAAATTTTTGACTTCCCGCCAATTTGTTTTACGTGATCCTATGCAGCAGTCATCATCATTAACCTATAAGCGTCCCACTGCTGGGCACAGGCCTCCCACGTGGACAATAGCACGTGGGAATATTGGGACATTATCCACCATGCTGGCCCAGTGCGGGTTGGTGGGAAGAATGCCAAATAATGAAATAATAAAACTTATGTTTTTACATTTGTGTCTCAAACTTTCCTTTAAAAAAAATTAGAATTATTGTCAGCTAGCGCGCGGCCTATCGCGGTTATCAAAGCGCATGCACGTGACCGCTCCGCTATTACACGCATTAACCGCTTCAGTATTATTCGCCCCGTGCACCAATTAAAGTGCGACGTCGTCGTCGCTTTGACTGCGAGGGTGAACGCACACACCTAGAACTATAGAATATAAAAAGCAGGCAAAAAATTGTATTTAAAAAAAAAACAAAAAACATTATTTTGACGTCAAATATTTTATTGTTACTTTTTTTATCCCATATTTACTTTTAGCGGGGTTCCAAAATTAACCCCGTTTACATTTCATGAGTTGTGTAAGGTTTTTTTTGAATAATTACTTTAGGATAATTTCTGGCTGAATTCTGCCACCTCACAGACTGGAGGATGATATCCCCAATGGGTTCGTTAAAGACTACTTAATGAGGACACCAGAAGTAGTCCACCGCCACGTTTCACTAAAATACAACTGCAGATGTGCTCAGCGTAATTTGTGGTGAGCCCATCTCCGCTTTATGATGTTGGATGTATGTGTAGTCTTTAGTCCGTTAGTCGCCTTTTACGACACCCATGAAAAGAAAGGTTGGTAGTATTATTTAAATAATATGATCCCCTATCACTGTTTTTATCTACTTATACACATTACATTTATATGAAATCTGTGCCTAATAGTCCTTCCCAGTTAAAGTAGGTAGGTTTACGCATTTCGGTTTCCCATACAAACTTCCAAGTCATTATTTTTTAAAAACCACTAAGCCAATTTTAATGAAACTTTGCATTCTAAAGTAAAACACAGGTATCATAGTTTGTTGAAAACTTTTTTAAAAATGTTTATTTAAGTGGGTTATTGCGATTTTAAACCTTCTATAGTGGACTTTAAATCGCAATAACTCAGCTAAATAAACGGTTTTTGAAAATGTTTTCAACAAAATATTTAGATACTTACCTGTGTTTTACTGTAGCGTGCAAAGTTTCATCAAAATTCGCTAATAGTTTTAAAAAATTTAGGCTTGGAAGTTTGTAAGTTAAACCCAAATGCGTAAACCCTCTTAAGAAGAAACTATTACACATAATGTACCTATAGGCATAGAGCTGTCTATTAATTGTTTTCTTGCATTAATTGGGCTAGCTTGAATGTGTCTCTGTGTTGACTCTGTGCGTTAGCGACGACGTGTATCTTGTCGTTACGTTCCCTAATACACGGTTGAGCGAAGCGATGGCTGATTCATACGAGATACGATTCAAATGCCATGCCATACTCGTGAACGGGACCGCCTTTGAGGCAGGCCTGATTTTACATACTACATTCATACATGCAATTAGTACTATTATCCACGAAGGGTTAGTCAAAGACTACGCAACGAGTACCGCAAAAGCAGTACTCTGCCTCAGCCCACCTTTCACCAGTTGACAACTGCACATGTGCTCAGCGTGATAGGTGGTGAGCACATCGCCGCTCTATGCTGTTGGATGTGTACATGTAGTTTTTAGTCCGTTAGTCGCCTTTTACAACACCCAAGGAAATATATGTGTTAGAGTATTATTTAAATAATATGAGCAGCCATCACTGTTTTCATCTACTTACATATTTTTGTTTTTATAATTATTTTGCTGTGTTTCTCGTAAGTGGAACATGTTTTTAATCAGTAGTAATTACAGACAGCTATACCTATACTGTACGCCGATGTTTAGTTTTTAGTAGTTAAGTGATATTGTTAAACTAGCGGCCGCTCGCGGTTTCACCCGCGTGGTTCGCGTTCTCGTGAGAATATCTGGATAAAAAATATCCTATGTGTTAATCCAGTTTATAAACTATTTGTTTGCCGAATTTCATCCAAATCAATTCAGTAGTTTTTAGGTGAAAGAGTAACAAATATCCATCATCCATACTAACAAACTATCGCGTTTTTATTATTAGTAGGATAGTAGAATAGGATTTTTAACGCGTGGTAGTTACTGTACACTTTAACGCTGTTTTGTGATGGAAAGTGCCGTCTATGTCTATGCATTATCTAATATTCTATCTTTGAAAAATAGGAGAGAAAATAACTTGATACAGATAGAGAATGAATAAAGTTTCTTGCCCATACTTATCAATAAAAAGTCTCCCACCGTAGATTTACGAAACGATAGAATAAGGATAGAATAGTGACTTTCATGATAGTTCAAATGTAGCATAAAACGGCAAAATAATTTAAAAGTTACAAAACATTTTAGAAAATACAAATTTCAATATTTATCGTTTCTTTCTTCGTTATTCAAATCTATTATCCAAATGATATTTGATTTCTTATTCTATAAATGTTCGTTTGTATTTAAGTAAATAGGTATTTTAGTTGCTTTTTAACAAAATATCACGAATGGACTGCAAAAATAGAATAAAACAGATACCACTTGTACTCAAACTTTAGTGCAAGCGTCATCCTGTGCATCAAAAATTAGAACTTTTTCGCAGGTGAGGTGGTGCAAATATTTTTTATTTCATACTCTAGGGAACATTTTGTTTGACCAAGGTAAAACGTGCCTTTGACACTTTCAACTATCGCTGTGTTAAAAATCGGTCTTTTGCTAGACATTAAAATGAAGGATGGACAAACGTCAATCGGACAACGGTTGCTTTTATTTTAACATAATAGAACATAAAGGTTTTGGCGAGGCTTGCTAATGGGATAAAATATACTGAATTAAAAAAAATACAAATCATTATATTTGTAAAATATTCAAGTCATAGTTTTTACAATGATCCACCTAATTTAGTGTCTTATAACTAAACGTGTTACCAATTACTTATTTTTTTAAACGGATCAAATTTAAAAAGTATAGTTACTGTAGACATCGCTCCCACTAAGGAAGAGAAATATGGTCTTTGATCTTCAAGTGTACTGAAGAAGCAGCTCTAGAAGTCTACTTTACAAAGAAAAACCAAGGGGACTGAATTGTCAACGATCAAGCAAGTGTTTTCTTTACGACACCACAAAAGTGTCGGGCTTAACAGATCCATTTTCGAGATCCACTCAACACGTCATCTCCACGACGGATTCAGTTCAAACAAATTGATACAACATATTTTCTCGTGTATTTACATTAGTAGGTGTTGGCTGCAAATGATCGTTACAGCGTGAACGGAAGTTTGTAGAGACCGTACGGTAAATTGCGATGTCGTTCTCCAGTAGAAACAGAATAACGTTAATGTTTTTGACACTATTCTGAGTAATATTTATTTTAATTACTTACCTCTACTTTTTCTAAGAAAAAGGGTCTTGACAAAGGACTAACAGACAACAAAAGGATTTACAAAGGTTCCATCTTTATCTTTGTGGTACTCGTACTTTAACGTAAAAAAACAAAATAAAAATGAAATCTTATCTGCATCTTATCTGGGGCCCAAGTCTGCTAATTTACGAATGGCATAATTGAATCGCAATTGTATCGCAGTTGTATCGCATTGTAATTGTTTGACACATTTGGTATTCATAAATGAGTAAGAGAATACCAAATGTGTCAAACAATTACAATGCGATACAATTACGATTCAATTATGCCATTCGTAAATTAGCAGACTTGGGTCCCTGATCGGCTGCATCATATTCAAAGAATGAATCAGTTTCATACTAACCGGCCCTTTTTTCGATCGACACATTCTATCTTTTCCCTGTGTTGGTACGTAAATTCGTCATGTGCAGGCAAATGTGGAGGTTCCATTAGTCTACAGTGCTTCCTTTGTGCTGTGGAGACAAACGACTAACGATAACGACTAGGAAATGGACAGCGGTATTGAATACTTCACGCCGACGATTAAGGTGCTTTCATTTGTTTACGTAAAGCTTTGACTTTTTTATTTTAATTTTTTTAAAATTTAAAGACACTTTAAAAGTAAAATTTAAGTCTTATTTTCGGGTATAAACTATGTTAAGATGATCTAAGATAAAAGCCTCATTCTTATGAGAACAATGTCGTCCATATACCAAAGGTACTAAAATAAATTCAAAACATAATCAAAACTTTCATAGAAAGCTGAATTGTTGGTGTGGTGTGTAAGTAATCATTGGAATTGTTATGGAACACTGTGTCTTTAACTATTTTGTTTCCTTTGTCCTTTTTGCTTATCATAACAAGCGTTTTTAGTTTCTTTATGTAAAAACTTGGTAATACTTTGATACTTTTGTGTTTTTATGTCTATTTTTTATACTTAATGTTTTTTCGGAAAACTTTTGTTTGTGTTTTCCACGAGTGGGTTTCGTATCCGCATTGACATAGCGAGTCAGGTGCACTGCCAATTAATTGGGCTATAGTGGCTCTGTCCGAACCAAATAAATCAAATTAAAAACACTGTCTATCTACTTGTATCTATCTATCTTTTACGCCTCGATAGTCAAGTGGCGAGCGTTCGGTCCGATATCCGGAGGATAGTAGGTATAGGAGGATATCCGGAGCATCCTGAGTTCAATTCCCAGGATTGCCTTTCACGGAATATCGGCGTGAAACAATGGCACACGTTGCTGTTGTGTTTTGTCCGGTGTGTGAAACATTTGCGACTCCACTGGTTTGTCCATAAACGACGGTTATTACTTTCCATGAACCCACCAACCGCATTGGGCTAGCGTGGTGGGATATAGTCAATTCACCACGTGCTATTGACCACGTGGGAGGCCTGTGCCCAGCAGTGGGACGTTTATAGGCTGATGATGATGATGATGATGATGATGATTACTTTCCAGCAGGTGACGTTTTCGTTTGTCTCCTTTTCACATAAATAATATCGGACATAATGCGATTTATACTTTTGGATGCATGAGGGTTTGTTTTTGTGAGTGACTAAAGTGGAGATTTTTAAAATTTTGTCAACTGTAGCAATGAAATCTGAGGCCCAACAGTGGGTCAGTATAATTTATAAAATATACTTTTAGCATGTTTGAAAAACCAAAGTTAATAAAAAATTAAATCATCACGCATAGTAGAGAACCAACTAATAAACTTTCGAAACAAGATGAAGCTCAATATATATTTGGTCACCGATCATTTAAATAACTATGCTAAGTAAGTATAGCTTAACTTTTGCGATCGTTTTGCCATCGTGCTTCTCTTTTAATGTTTCGATTCGGGATGTAGACACAGCTGCGTCCATACTTTGCTTAAACTTGCTTTAAAAGCGTAGTTGGTATTACATTTTGACCGAATAATTAAAAGTTACACTTTAGTAAGGGCCGCCAAGATAACTTTATCGTTGGAGCTACCCCAATCAGCCGTCTTTAAGGTTTAAATTTGTTTAAAAGTTTAATGAATTAACTATTGTAACGTTAAAACATCTAAAACTTATTTTGATCTGTAAATACTTTTAAAATATTTAATTGCATAAGTTTATTAAATTGGTTATGAGGAGCCTGATGATTCGGCGGCTTGCGCGTTGAGTGATCTTGTAAGACAGACAACTTTTACAATGCTGGGTTATAGGATGGGTTATCAAATCAAAATATCTCCAGCTTAATTATTTCAAAGAATAAATGTATTTTTTTGTAAAGTTGAAAGTGAATTTCTGGTTCAACATTACACATTATACTTTTAAAATAAAAATCACATTTTCAATAACTCGAATCCGCTATAATCCCATGAAACCTTAGGAAACGGGAAAAAAGTCGTATTATGAAATAACTGTCATATATTATTCTGATCACGACAAAACCTTGCAAGGCACGCACAATCACGTGGCGTTCCGAAGTCATACACAATACACAAGGAAGAAACAAGTGAGCAAAAAAATTTTTTTATGTATTTCCTGCTTAAGTTTTTCCACGCGCCTACTGAATACAAACAACAGACTCTATAGACATCCAGGGCATTTTGTCAAAATATCGCAATACTTGAATTAGTTCGGTCAATAAAGACATGATGCTGAAATATAAAATAATAAAATAAGCCCAAACAATTGGACATACCAATATTTTGATAACTCAGTTGGAATAGCTAGCCGAACTACGTAAGGTTGCAAATTGTCACTACCTAAGGCACTTTCAAGTGATGTTCTACATTTAAAGTCACAGTTTTTCATATTTGACTTAGCATAATTTAGCTTAGTTTCCAAACTTAATGTAAAACTGATTACATTACTACGATAAATAGAACACCGTTCAGCATAATATTGCATCTTCAAAAATTTGAAACGCCGATTTTCACTTAAAAGCCCGTAAGAAGTTATCTAAACGAAGCAGTGTATGCATTGTAATAAAGCAATGCAACACTAATAATTTTAAAACCGTTTCATAAAATATTTATAAAATTTTGTCGGTTGTTCAACCTAAGTTTTTAAGTAAGTATTTATGAAGCAATGACAGTTAAATACTCGTAGCTAAACAGCCACTTGAATAGCTAGCTAAGCAGTTCGCTAATACTCGTTGACCGCACTTCTGTAGAAAAGTTATTACTACAACTAGTGAAACCTTTCTGTTACTTCAGTCCTTATTGTTTTATGGTTCATACAAAGTACTTACTTGCATAACTACTTATATCGAGTTTACCGATAAATAATATTAATTCAGTTGAAAGTGGCTTAGCGTCGTTATTATCTAATTTAATTTCTTATTATACCGTTATTAAGGCAAATAATTAAATATTAGGAAATGCATACAATTCGAACCCAAGATTGCAAAATAATAGACCGAGTTGTTTGTCAAATAATAATCGTATCATATAGTAGTTTTACAAAGACCTAAACTGCTATATTATACGCAAAGTGTCTAAAGGCAATTGTATGAAAAAAGCCGAAGATCGCACTCAGTGGCTTGACTCATGCATTAGGATATACATGGGCTTACCACGTCCAGCAGTGGACTAATACAGGTCGACTATGATGTTGAACCAAAGAATCATTTTAGAGTTGTTGTGAGTTGACTTGTAACCCGTCTCTATACAAAAAATGAATTTTATATGAACCAAATGTGCTTATTTAAAGTACAGGATACCGAAATAGAAGGATAATATATTGTGAGCACATTGCAAATGTATTCATTGCCCTACGAAGTTCCGATCATAAAAACATGGGGTAAGGCCACCGCACTTTGATTTAAAGCTACGGAAGGTACAGTTTTTCCCTGTGCGAATATATTTTTTCTACAATACAAAAACAGAAAACTTTGTTATGACTTACATCAGAAGGATATAAATAGACAGTCTTCTTTATACGAGTAGCTATTTATGATTCGAATTCGGTAACTAAAGAGTGTTTTTGATATTTTTCTATTGCTACTGTTTATTGCTTTTCATATTTTGTTTTCTCTATGGTCTAGTGGTTACCCCACTTGTCCAATACCAGAGCTTCCGGGCTCGATTCCTATGGTTAGGTGAATATTAGCACTTGTTTAAAATCCACTACTACCTTATTTAAATCTTTAACTATAACAACAACTTTATTTAATGTGTTTTGATAGTTAGAGACTTAGAATAATAACGCATAGAACGATAGTCTCGTATTAGAAAACTGTCATGGCGTGAGGCAATAAAAAAATGGATGTAGGAGTAAGTTACGCGTACTATCTCGGCGACACGCACACAAGTGTACAAGTAATGTTGCTAGAGGAATCAATTTGCCCCAAAAGTAAGGAAAATGGAACTGTTGATAGATAGATAAGTTTAGATTATTAGTACTGACGCGGGCCGATTCGGTACCAAGCCATTATGGCTTGGTTTTACTGGCCTCACTTATCGTGCGTCTTCTCGCTTTCTATGCGTTATTATTCTATGGTTAGAGACATACTACGTCCTTTAAACGAGGCGTAAAGAAGCAACTAGCTGCTATTGGGGGTTAAAGGTACTCGCGTCCGTAGGTTTACTCTTGAGACCTTACACGTGACCCCTGGGTGGTGCTAAATGAGTGACTCTGACTGAGCCACGCTGCGTTGCAGCACACATTGGGCCGGCTCGCCCGGCGTAATACTACCCTCTAACGAATGTTCGGCGTGAAATAATGGCACTTGGTGCTGTTGTGTTTCGTCCGGCCAGCGAGGGTTCCGGAGGCTCATCCTACCCCCTCTCACAATTCCTATTCCTTCCTTAACCCTATTCCTTCATTAAAAGACGGCACCGCGCCTGCGATTCCTCTGGTTTTGCGGGTGTACATGAGCGGCGGTGATTACTCTCCATCAGGTGAACCGCCTACTCGTTTGCCTACTTCTTCCTGTTCTCCACAATCGTGCTTCACTAGCTTGAGAGTACAAAGTAAAGTGTGCTGTCATCTTTGACATTATCTTAGCTTACTGTAGGCTGGCTACGCTGGCAAACAGTCCCATGGTCGGCGGGAGGGGGGACGTTAGGTTGCGGGGGTGGGACAAAAGAGCGCGGGCGGCGGGGCTGGCCGTGTAGTATCAACGTCAGTTGTGTGCAGATGACACCCCTCCCCCGGAGTGGGGCGATGAATTTCCGAAAACCGAATTTTACTGCAAGCGATTTCTGCATTCGCTTAATTTCCCAATCGAATCGTTTCCTGATATATTTTTTTTCCAGAGGTTGATTTTTTTAAAGTTTTTTACTGTTGATAATTTTTTTTTATGATGTTAGGTAGGTACCTACTTTTTTTTAAATAGCATAAAATTTAAATAGGAAAAAATGCAAAAAGTAATATTTCAGTGATCACGTAAGCGAATGATTAAATTACGTGACTGGGATTATTTGAGAATGGATATATTACTTTAACTTTAAAAAAATATTCAGAAATTTCACCTCCAGGAAAAAAAACATACAGAAAATAAAAAATTGGGAAATTATGCGAATGCAAAAACACTTGCAGTAAAATTCGACTTTCGGAAATTCATCGCCACACTCCTCCCCCGTCGCCCGCTGATAGGATTTTCTGTCTACTTTCGCAGACCATGGGATTGTCACGTGCGAATTTGATAGCCTATAGCGTTTAGGGTAGAGTACCCAGGTGAAGTGTGTTTTCACCTTTGACATTATCTTAGCTTGCTATCAGAAAAGAAAAAGACCAAGCGTTTCACAAATTTCTATAAAAAAAGGACATTGTTATGTTAATTTACCCCATTTAATCTAAATCATTATTGCTTGCCATAACAAACAACAATTCATTATTATTACTAGTAGTAGATGAGTAGGTACATTACTCAGCAATATTGTGTCTGTACCGAGGAAGCGTGTGTGAAAAAGATAGATGATCCAATTCCGAATGGCACTCTTGATTTTCTTTTAAGTCCATCTATCATGCACATAATCCCTTTTGCAGGTGAGCCAGTGACAGTGAGTGGTTTGAACGTTACCTGCGACATGCAAATCGGCAGATGAGCAAATAAATAACTATGAAATGGTGGTACCATAAGTTTCGTAATAATTCTAACAAAAAAGATAGGTACATAAAGATCCTATGTACGTTTTTTTTGCGATGTGTTTGCACTCTTCTATGGTAAGAACGAAAATTTTCATAGATTTCTGTCATTTTAAAAGAAATGCACTTGCCGGTTCATTCCACTACAAGGACTGTCGCTGTAGACTTAAGAACCGACGGCGTAGTGAATAGGAGCTAGGTTAAAATGAGGAAAGAGTTTGGAATAAAAGTATTTTTTTGATAGAAAACTAAGTTCATATAATTTTTTTCGCGATCCCAGCGCTCTTCCAAATAAAAAGCTCAAACACTAGTTTACATAGCAATTATTATTATATACTAGCGGCCGCTCGCGGTTTCACCCACGTGGTTCCCGTTCCCGTGGAAATATTGGGATAAAAAGTGTGCTATGTGTTAATCCAGGTTATAAACTATCTGTATGCCAAATTACATCCAAACCCATTCAGTAGTTTTTACGTGAAAGAGTAACAAACATCCATCCATAATTACAAACTTTCGCGTTTATAATATTAGTAGCACTTACTTACATATTTTAAGAGCTAGTTTTGTACGCTATTGGCATTATAAATTAGACTTAAGGTAATAGCTATTTCAAGTTGTGTTGTGTACTTGAATAGTTAATTTAATGTACCTAATAATGCACTGCGGTAATGCTTGTAGAATTAATTTGAAGCCAAGTAAAGCAAGTTTTTGGCACTTTTTCAAGTATATTTCTTTCTTACTAATAACATAGAAATGCATTAACACGTAAATATGCAACACACTTAATTTAATAAACCTTTAAAGCCCTTATTGTAAGGACTACGGGTTTTTTTGTTGAATATCTATGTGCTTTATTGTTAAATATTTTATTGCTGGTACAATTTTGTCCTATTCAACTAATCCCGTAAACAACACTACATCAACAAAACGTTATGAATTTCTTTTCCGCGTTATTACATTTCCATTTTGAATACGAACTAAAGCATTCGTAATAAATTCAATGCGATAAAACTATTCCATGCTGCGGCCAGTAAAAATTATAGGCCAACCTTTTATGTTAACCAGACCGTGTCAAATAATGTTTTCGAGTTCAGAAATACCAGTCCGTAGTTGACGTTCCTAAGTTATTACAGGAAAATAAGCTGACTGGCCAACTCCCCTATTAAGTTCTGAAGTTCCCTTTTATTGCTTTGTAATGCAGACAAACATAGTTGGGAAAGAAATACTATCCGACGTCATAGGAAATTTCAACTATCATGAGCTAACGGTATTTGTTGTTCACTTTGCAGTTTCAACTTGAATTGAGTGTGTAAAATACTGAAATCCGTGTCGCCCCTCTCTTCCCTTGGGTGTCGTAAAAGGCGACTAACGGACTAAAGACTGCACATACTTCCAACAGCATAGAGCGGCGATGAGCCCACCACCTATCACGCTGAGCACGTGTGAAGTCGCTATTTGCTGAAATGTGGAGAGGACTATGGCAGAGGATTGCTTTTGCGGTCCTCATTGCCTAGCCTCTGACTAACCCTTCAGGGATGATAATATTAGTCGTGATTATGTATGTGTATGTAAAAAACTGAAATCTATAGGGCGAAACTTTGGCATAATGACCTTGTTTAGCAAGGATTTTGAGCGCAACCGTTTCTCCCAATTACGTGTTTGGCATGGGATCAAACCACTCAACGCAGTTTCTGCTGAAAGGCACGGTTTACGGCCGAATATTTTTTTAGAAGTTTTCCTTACATACGCTAAACTGCCATAGCTCGTTGACGAAGGAATTGCTTGAATTCGTTATGTACAGAATATGCGGATAACAAACAAAATGAATAGGGAAGCTACATTCCAAACAAATGAATGTGCAAAACAAAGCAACATTTTCCTACCCTATTGTGTCTCTTTAGACCCGTTATGTCAGTCTGAAACGTTGTGAATTCAGAAACTGATTCATTATTTTTAGAAATCACCAAACCACATTAAAGTTACAAAGTTAAAAGCATTATTTTATTAACAATTCTAAGACTTATTAGAGTAGAACTGCCGTTGAGCAACCTGTCAGCATTTGAGGTAGGAAAAACTGCGCTATAAACTCCAAGTCATTTAAGAGAGAGACGACAAACTGTCCTATAAAAACCAGCAACATTAGGATTGGGTGTGCATACTAACTTTTATGGCGCTTTCATTGTACATTTTATTTGGGCTTGCGCCTCCCTTTCGTAGGCAAATACTATTTCAGCAAACATATTTAAAGTTAATGTGTTCAAAAT
This sequence comes from Scoparia ambigualis, assembly GCA_963921215.1. Taxonomy (NCBI): domain Eukaryota; kingdom Metazoa; phylum Arthropoda; class Insecta; order Lepidoptera; family Crambidae; genus Scoparia; species Scoparia ambigualis. The sequence continues at coordinate 20,079,689 of OY992522.1, read as the reverse complement.
AGTCTGTAAACCGTCGCAACGCGTTTTTGTTTTAACATGGTCTTGGCCTTTCCGTCTTTTGTTTTAGCCAAATGGAACATTTCCCTGACCCGTTTTAATCTGTAGCGTATGTTAGTGTGTAGGTATGTCTCAACTTAACACGTAGTTGGTGTCATGTAAGTCTAGAAAAAGTCTCATTTTTTGACTTGTTGTTACGTAAATTACACTATCTGCATTCTATTACCTTTTATTTTCGGCCACTTTATAGGTAAGTAATAAATACAAAAGTCTCCAGTTAATTACAGTAACTAAAAAAATAATCTAGGTTTGTTTTAAAATTATATTACTTAAAACGTAATATTTGATTATTTTCGTTAATAACGCTCAAATAAACGGAATGTTAAAAAAAATGATGACCTTACACTTTAAAATAAATCTTATCTGTTTAATTATGAGATAAGTTACTGCAAAGTCTAGCAAAGCAGTCACTAAAAAATAATTAATATAGAGGATCTATGGCTGCAGTTTTCCTCCATTCCCCATAACTTTAGAAATTATTTCAGGACTATAATATTATAAATAATAATTGCAATAAAATTTTCTGGTAACAATAACTGAACTTATTTATTTATTTATTTTTATTTAAAACTCTTTATGTACTCGAAGTACAGAGGCGAACTTAATGCTTATCTTATTGTGATGAGTCCTTTGCATGGAAATGGGACACTTACGGTTAATATATCAACTTAAACTTATCTCAACCCAATATATGAGTGCCACCAAATATATGGATACAAAAATGAATTAACAAAAAAGCTATCTTCAGAGATAAGACAAAAATCCCATTGTCCTTGGAATGGTTAAATGAATCGTGACTCAGGGCAATAACTTTCCCTGCGGGGGGTCGCACCAAAGCCAAAAATACTGGAACACATAACTGTGAGAATACGAGTAGTACTTCCGTTACGCAAAGGAATTATAAGCAGAAACTCATGTCCTACCTACTGTCAAAAAAATAAAATTGTAATCATGGACATGAGATAGATGAACTCGATGCAGCAGCGTAATGCGTGTTCAGTTTGTGAACTTTAGAGTTAAAACAACATCCGCAATGCCGTGTGGGTACACCAAGTAAATTATCTCTATCTACTGCTTTCGTCGGAACGGAAGGCACATTAACGATTCTCGTTTTTGTCATATAGCAGGCGTGATGGGTTATATTCCATTTTCACCATTTGATATTGTTTAAAAAATATGGGAAGGCCTGATTCCAGTAATGACACGTTAATTCATGCTAGTTCTATGTAACTAGACAAGGAGGAAGGACTGGATGCGAAAAGCACAGGATCGCACCGTTTGGGAAAGCATGGAAGAGGCTTTTACTCAGCATTGGGTAGAAAAGGGCTGAAGAAGAGAAGAGATACAAGGAGATGCTCAAGTTTCTTTTCCATAACGTCTATAGCATTATGTTATGTAAAAACAGTGTTATATGAATATGTTGGACAATACCAGCTTAAACTAAGCTATATAGATACATGCACACATACTTCATGTCCGTTTCCCGGATGGTTAACATATAAAACATAGAATAATATAAGATGCTGATACAAATACAAAAAAATAAAAAAATATGGCTATAGTTCACCCATAACCTTCTGACCTCGTACGATGTACTGCGGCCAGAAGTCGGCGCCCCATCGACGCATTGAAAGAACTTCATAATTATCCTGACCTACATTTTCTTTAGATAAAGATTTGCTTTACTCGCAATAAATGCTATTTGCAGAGACTTTTTTAACCTCTCACTCTTTCGGAGTTGCTACAAATGTATACACAAAGATTATTAATTTTGTGGTTTTTATTTTTTATATACTTACCTTAAATCTACTTTCACTAAAGAGCAATAAATATTACGATGTCTGCCGACTAGGCTCTTAGCGGCTCATAGCGATGAAGGGTGCTATTTTAGATCCAGTGACAACAATTCTCAGTCTACAAGGGTTCTATTATATCAACGACTCGTATTAGCAGTCTCCGGTGACAGATTTTGACACTGAACATTCTCGAATTACCCGAATAGTAAGCACGGAGCAAAAATATATTTCCTCCGTGATAGTAGTACCTGAAGCAGGGATTTTCTAAGCTTTTCCGATTATTTTGTTTGTTGTTAGCTGTTACAATAAAGAATAGGTAATAAACTGTGCTTAAACAGAAAATAACTTTTATTCAAAACCAACCAAACCATTAAAAAAAACAAAAATATTATAATAGTTTAACTTTACCTTGACCCGGTCAGGTCAATTTGGTAATAATAACTGTTTTTCTACTTATTTTGGGTCTGGATGTTGTCTATACATAATAAAAATATTTATCCGTTACCTAACCAAAAAAAAAAGAAGTTTCGAAGGAACCTTAACTTGGGCTAGCTAATTTGGTGTAAAAGTGGAAAAAGTAAAAAAAAATAATTGTAATTGTAATTTTTTTTGTCATTTCCAATTTCAAGATGACAGCCGTTTATCGCATAAAATCCCAAACGACTGCCTTAAAAAACAAAAGACTGTTACAATGAACATAAATCATAAATGGCGAAATGTAATAACCGACCGGTACCATGCAATCGTTTAAGCTCCTTTACCGTGTGTGTCTTTATCGTAATCAGCGTGTGTAATGCGAATTCACGATTGCGATCACGCGAGTGACACATAGCCCTTTATACACTGCGACTTTTTGCAGCGATGCAAATGTATGCGTTATCAAAACGCACGAAATCATTAAATCAACACTTGCTATTGTATCGATGCTAACGCGCATTTTTAGCGATGTAACCGCGCGTTTGTGCATTAAACAAGCTGCGTATCGCAAAAAGTTTCACTAGTGTGTAAAGAAGGTAGACTTAGCGGCTGCATTGCTACTGCATCGCGTTAGATAATGAAGATCGATGTTTGATGATCTAAAAGTCGTATTGTGTAAAGGTCTTAACTTTGCACCGCCGCGCCCGTAATACGAAACTCTGCGAAAATAATATTCCGCAGCGCGTCAAGGGGATGATAGAAATTAAATCCAATATAAACTTATCAGCTCCAGCGACTGTCTGTTAAAATTGGGCGCTCCGATTTAATCGTCATCTAGTCGGTTGTTAAACTTCCATTTAGATGTTGTTAAAACAACGGGGCTTTGTAAACGACGCTGTTGCCAATAAAAAGGGTTGTTCAATGACCGAGTTTTAGCGGTCTTTTTTTAATGGTTTTCACAAACTGAGATTAGTCAAATTTTTATGAAACACACATTTTTTATTTATCCTGTTAAATTTTTCCATCACTTCGAATATCTGGTCATAACCCATCTCGGTATCGTAATGCAGGTTTTAACGACTGTTATATTACGACCACAATCGAGACCAAAACGGCATAACATGCTTTTTAAAAGTAATATATCTCCAAAGATTATATACTTAGACTATTATTTAAGAAAGCAAAAAATGCTGTGCTATGCTAACTTATTTTTGAAAATAGCTGGTACAATTTACGGTGCGTGTAATGATGAATTAAATAAAGAAAAAAGCAAGCTAGGCGTCTAGTGCGTAATGCTTTCTTTTAAGAGTAAACTATTAACATAGCGATTGTAGCAAAATATAATTATTATTTAGCTATATGTAGTTGTTACATAATATAATCACGACTAATTATCCCGGTGGGGTTACTCAGAGACCAAGCAATGAGGACCGAAAAGTAGTCCATAGTCCACTTTTCACCAAATAGCGACTGTACATGTCATTGTGCTCAGGTGGTAAGCCTATCGCCGCTCTATGCTGCCCCCGTATGTGTAGTCTTAAGTCCGTTAGTCGCCTTACGACACCCAAGGGAAGAGAGAGGGTGGTAGTATTCTTTCATAGCTACGCGACATGGTATAATGTAGTTGTTGTTTGATGTAATCTATATCGTATAGATTATAATATATTTATACAATATACTTATATAATATAATATATTTATATATTATATATTTATATATATATGTTATAATCTATATCTATACTAATATTATAAAGCTAAAGAGTTTGTTTACTTGAACGCGCTAATCTCAGGAACTACTAATCCGATTTAAAAAATTCTGGCAGTGTTAGATAGCCCATTTATCAAGGAAGGTTATAGGCGAAAATTTGTTTAGGTACGGGTAGGGTAACCCGTGCGTAGCCGGGGCGGGTCGCTAGTCTAACATAAACTTCAGATTCTCACTAAAGCGTAGTTTTCTAAATTTTTATTTATAAACGAAGTTTCGATCACTTGTTTTTATAGGTGACGAAGAAGCGAAGACAGTATTGTCAATCAGTGTTTAAGATGTTACTGTATAAAATATCCTTAAGGTGTTGGTTTACCGAAATCAAATAAATAAAAATTTAAAAATACCAGCGCTACTCGAACTTCACCATTCCTGTTTGCTGCATTGCCAAAGAAGAAGTTAAATATAACTTTATTCGCGGCATAGAATACCGCTAAAAGGCGGTGAGTGCTACAATAAAAGGACAATCCTAATGCTTTCGCGCGCCCCATAATTTTATTGTCCAAGATTAGGGAACTGAAACGAGTGGAGGGCACATAAAAAAACTTAACTTATAGAGGTCTCTTGTGAATCGCTCCTATAAATTTATCGTAGTGCTGAGCGCAGCTTAATAGGCCCCTGCTCGCCGAGTAAGCCACACACGAACGTTGACTTACAGTTAAAATGTATAACATACATACATATAATTAACCGCCTCTGTGGTCTAGTGGCTAAGCCACCGGTTTTAGACCCACAGGTCCCGGGTTCGATTCTCAGCGGGGGGTACATCTTTGTGTGCTCGGTTTGGTTAGTGGTAGGCTGTTAAGTCCGCCTGGCTAGCTACCACCATCTTACCTAAGTCTGTCGCCATAACAACGATGTTTATAGCATTGTTGTGTTACGACAGTTAGAGATAAGATAGCCAGTTCCCCAGTGGTTGAGGATTCTGGGTGAAGCGCGCTTACACCTTTGGCCTTATCGTCACTTACCATCAGGTGAGATGAAGGCCAAGCGCTTACCCGTTGCCTAATAAAAAAAAGAAAAAAAAACTATTATCCCCGAAGGGTTAGTCAGAGACTAGGCAATGAGGACAAAAGTCAAAGTCAAATTCATTTATTCAATTTAGGCTACAATAATTGAGCACTTAGGAATGTCGCTATACCATCGGTTCGTAAGTCCTAACTATGGGAGCCTTGTACTGAGAAGAACCGGCAAGAAACTCAGCAAGGGCATTCTTTTTTCCCTTTCTTTTACAGCGTCAATACAAATTGAAAAATGCCTTCCCTATCATAGAAGGACATTTTCCATTACAACACAAAAAAATCATTTAATACGATTAGAAGACAACACTACACATACAAAAGAATATCCAATAAAAAAAGCAAAAGCAGTCCTCTACTATAGTCCACTTTTAACCACATACTGCACATGTGCTCAGCATGACAGGTGGTGAGCCCATAGCCGCTTTATGCTGTTTTATTCATATTCATATTCATATTCATTTATTGCATCTTGTTGTATAAAATGGTGTTACATAATTTTTTAAGCACAAACAAGAACCCTGTAAGGGCACGGCAAAATACTTATACTATACTTACTAAACTAATTTATATTATTATTGTCAGTCAGTCGCCTTTTACGATACCCAAAGAATGAGAGGGGGTGGCAGTATTCTTCTATACAGCTACGAGACACGGTTACATTGTAAAACTAACTAAAGTAAAATGCGTAATTTAAAACATTTTGATGGTAGGCATTAAATTTTTCAATAGTTACGTTTTTTTTTTTTTTTTTTATAGCAGAAGGAGGCAAACGAGCAAGCGGGTCACCTGATGGAAAGTAATCACCGCCGCCCATGGACACCCGCAAAACCAGAGGAATCGCAGGCGCGTTGCCGGCCTTTAAGGAAAGAATAGGCTCGTTTCTTGAAGATCCCTAAGTCGTAACGGTCCGGAAATACCGCCGCCGAGAGCTGGTTCCACAACACTGTAGTTCGAGGCAAGAAATTTTTTATGTTAGTTCTTGATTATGTTAATATTCGACGTCGAAAAACCAGTGGAGCAGTATTGAAATTTATAAATAAACGCGTTTAAATGAAGACACAATAAAAATAAAAGAAGTCTGTTAGGATTGTGAAAAAATTGATAGTATTGGTCTTGTGTACCTTCCGGAAACAATAATTGTGATGTGTGTGTATTACGTATGTTTATACGTACAACTCGTAAAAACATATTATAATCAAGTTATGTCAAAAACAATGTATTTTGTTCTGAGCTCTTTAAAGCTTTTGCGTTCCATTATAAACAAAAGGTCACAGCGAGGACTTATATTATCCCAGTGTTCCAATTTCGGAGCAGTTATTTTTTATAATTTTATTTGAGTTTTTGAACGCATCCTATAATTAATGATTTTAAGTTAGTATTACTGACATTTCGAGCTGATATTGGAATAAATGACGTTTTACTTCGAGCGGTAGTTTTATCCATTCTAACAGATTATATTTTGAAGTTTTCGGTGAAAGTTATAGCGATTAGAAAAATGTTAGTAATTATCATATTTTATATTATACTATTGACAATTTAGTGTTCATATAATGCGTTACGTTTTTGTTATATCATATCACAATACATTTCTAGAAAAAAATGGTAGTTTGTGGGTAAGTGTGAATTTTATGTACCGTTCCATTATCGGAACAGTAGTAATATACACCCATGTAAAGTTTTATATTAGATTTTATAATTTACCAGCAATAATGATATTATTTATTGCAGATTGAATGTGAATGAGATAATCTCCCAGCTGGAAGAAGATGACGATGTGTTTGTGGCTGATATTTTCATCACACCTCCTGATAATTGGCAAAATAGCGACGAAGACAGCGGTGATGAAGACTTCGCTAGTATAAGTAATTTGTCAAGACATCAGTTACTAGCAGAAGCTGAGTAGGTACAGTGAACCAGATTTCCTGGAAAACCTTGAAAGCCCTGTTTAATTTTTCTAACTATTTTTTGATGAAGAGGTGTTTGAATTACTGCGCTCAGAAACTGAAAAAAATGCAATCCAGCAGGGTAAACGTGGATTTCGGGTAACGACGACAGATATCAAACTATTTACACCCACATGATCTTTTATCGTTTACGAGAGATATTGTTTCTACATACTTTCTAATGAAAGATGCAGCCTCTAATACTTCAACCATGCCAACTCCTAGATCTTCATTAGCAGTAATAAAGCGCGTAACTGATTCTATTAGATTGGATAGTAAAGGAGATGTCCTTTACAAAAACCACATCGAGTTTGTTTATTTTTTTTGTCAATTAGATGTAATTGACAAACAAAATAAACAAACTCGATGTCATAAAAATACAACAATGAAGTGCATAAAATATAATGTTGCCTTACATAGCAAATGTTCCATTATTTTTCATACAAAATAACATACGTAATATTAAAATATCATCTTATAAGATTTAAATCACATGTAATCAGCTGTCTAAGTTTTCACAGACTACAATAAATAAAAAGGTCTAAGTATAGAATAGTTTCATTTCATAACATAGCCACTAATAGTTAGTTTACATGTATGTTGAATCCTAGTGTTCCATTATTGGAACGGTTACAAAACTCAAAATACAAATTAAGTATTTTTTTTTAGAAATGTAGGTACCATTATACTTCTATAAACATATTCTGATCCGAATTTTATTAAAATCAGACTTGTTTTACTATGGTTGGGATGATACGAGTTGACGCTAATTACTAAAGTAATAAATGTTTTGTTTGCATTGATGTGCAAATACAAAAATAATGAAGTCATCTACATAACTAAAAGTTTTAAGTGTTCATATCATTTTTATCTCAATAAAGTTGGTATCACAATCGGATTACTCACAAATCTATTATTAATAAAACTTATTCCTTTAACATATTTGCGAATACGTAGAAGGTATTAAGTTTTCAAGCAATCATATTTGACTTCACTCAAAGGGGATGTCAGGCTTCAAAGAGGATTTACGAATTAGAATCGTCGTTGAGAACAAAATTAGCCTATGTCAGCGTAGTCAGAGTCGTTGTAAATATTAGGTGGTACTGTAATTTTTTTTATTGTTCTCATAAATAATGGTGTATTTTACCTATAAAATATTAGAAAGTTTTCGGTCTCCACTCTAGAACTTGTCTATCCCAACGGTTATCGGATCTACGACAGATGTAACCAGCCCATTGTCAATTTTGCTTGCTAATGGTATGAGCAATTGTAGTTACTTTGGTTATCTGTCGAATGTCCTCATTTCGGATTGATCCAACAAAGAAACTCTGAGCTTAGCTCTTTCCATTGTCCGCTGAGCGATCTTGAACTTGTAGACTAGTCGCATTGATAGTGTTCAACCTACCAACCAGTGCCAAAGATGTCAGCGTTATATTCAGTGCGAACTACCAGTCAAAGAAACCATTGTTATATATCATTATGATCAGCCTATACTTGCCCACTTGACTGCTGGACGAAGGCCTCTCCAAGAACACGCCACTGAACACGACCCGCGGCCACTCTCATCCAGCTCTTGCCAGCCACCTTGCGAAGATCGTCGCTCCACCATGTCTGAGGGCGTTCTACGCTACGCTTGCCGATACGCGGTCTCCACTCCAGAACTCGTCTACCAACGGTCATCGGTTCTGCGACTAATATGGCCGGCCCACTGCCACTTCAGCTTGCTAATCCGGTGGGCTATGTCGGTCGGTTACCTTGGTCACAGTTGGGGCGTCGTGGTGCAAGCTCTAGGGTGATCCCACTTCGTTCCTACATTATGTGAGGGATCTTACTGTTGGGGCTTTACTCGTGTCAAGTCCGAGACAATCGGAGGCAAAGGCAAGGCAAGGTTTCCCCAAGTAAATAAGAATTATTAGTGAATAGTCAACCATTCCGGGTGAAGCGCGCTTCCACTTTCGGGCCTTTGTCGTAATTATCAGGTGAGATGAAGGCAAAGTGCAGGGAAATTATAGAAACAACGCTAGTCGGGCTTTTGCTCAGTTAGGGTTGTTTTTTTTATGATGATGATGATGATAAGACTTTAAACTATCGCGTTGCATTACATTAAAACTGTTTTAACGGGACTAAACACGATTAATTTTGTAAGTAAGTACATATCTACTTACTGCTTGACGTTTCGGCCGCGATGCTGCGGCCGTGGTCACAAGCGAACTGGCGGTGCTAAAACGCAAAGGATACAAGGTGTCACAGAAGAGGAAAAAGCAAAATGGAAAGAAAAATCGTCTAGAAGTGAGTCGCCAGGCAGCGTTTTTACCTTACTTAAAAGGCGTAACGGACAAAATTGGAACAGTACTAAGAAACTTCTCCATTAAAACTGTATATACTCCGTTATGCCAAATATCTAACAAATTGCGGTCGCCTAAAGAAGTCATACCTTTCCAAACACCGGGAGTTTATAAACTCGATTGTAGCTGTGGCTGTGGTTGCTCGTATATTGGTGAGCTGTGGTAGTTCGTATATTGGATAGACTAAGCGGACTATCGCAGAACGTGTCAAGGAACACATCGCAGCTGTCAAAAATCGACAAATAGACAAATCGGCGGTAGCTGAACACCTGCTGGAAACTGGAGTTAATCACTGGATGGAGTTACATGATCCTAAAATCCTCTCCACCGATCGTTATTATCATAGCAGGATAGTACGTGAAGCGATTGAGATCAAGAAGTATAAAAATTTCAATCGGGAGGACGGGTTTAAATTATCATCAGCATGGAATCCAGTGATTGGCAAATGCAAACCGCAACGTCAGTCTATAACAAGAAACTCCGATACTGTTAGTGTAGTGTGCTGGAGTCGTGTTACTGAAGATTCATTGCACTGTGACAATTTAAGTGAACGTATGAGGGTGGATGAAGAAACAAATACCCGCCCGAGCCGACGACGCCGCGCATCGCCGGTTCGCTTGTGACCACGGCCGCAGCATCGCGGCCGAAACGTCAAGCAGTAAGTAGATATGTACTTACTTACGAAATTAATCGTGTTTAGTCCCGTTAAAACAGTTTTGATGATGATGATGATTGTTTCGACCGATTTCGGCCATATGGCGATCACTTCGCCCCTAGTCAGATTGGCGCTCGTGTGCCTGAATATGGCTAATGTAGCCAATTTCAGCGGTGAACACCCGTGCGCAATAAGAGCACGTGAGAACGCCGCCAACGTAATTATAGTTTATGGCTGCGGGTAGACGGGACTTAGCCTCTTGTCATTTTACGTCAAGCTTTTCACTTTTTTTTTATAAGGACATTTGGACATCCGTTTGGACATTCCCCTCCCTACTACTCGTCTACAAACTCGCCCCACCTATGTCCGGATACACCGGAAAACCTCGCAAAGGCATAACCGACTTGGAATCCGGCCGCCCTTGGTACCCAATATTCAGCAAGCGAAACCCTTAATTCCGGCTGCGAAACTTTTACATTCGTAGACTAGATGTAAACGTAACTCCTAACAGTTTTATTAGCATTTTATTGCATAGTTGATGCTGGGCAGCAGTTTCTAGCAATATTCTGGTTTTCAGGGACATAATCATCTACGTCTCCTCGAGCGCAGTAGTAAACGAAATTCATTTTTATTTTGTGTAAAAAAAATGTTAGCAACATGAGACTACAGTTGTTATAATGCAAGCGTTAATAAGCTGCCAGTAACAGTTTCTATAACGATCTAAGTTTGGCAAGTCTGACAATTCGATGGCTGTAGTTTTAATGTTCGTAATAATAAAAAATAAAATAAAAAGAAATGAATCGGTAAAATGCATTGTTACTGCGACCCACGCGTAGACATGCGGTCGCCAAAACGCACATAAAACCTTCGTATTGTATGTGGGAGGTGTTTTTATAGGCCAGTATTTTATCAGGACTTATTTATTGTTTATGGATAGAGTAGCTAGCTGGCGCGACTGTAACGATCTTCATGGTAACGATTGTGTAACCGTCCGTACAGTTATTTTTTGCAATGCCATGCCATGTTGTCGTTTTGAGAAGAGTGGAAGATTATGCAGGAGAATGGAAGAGAAAAACATTTTGTGGCGACTCTATCTAGTGGATTAAGGGCAGAAACATGATTATAATGATTACAAAAAGATGTCATGTTCTAGTTTGGGTGACTAAGATTATAATATAGTTTTGTTATTGTTTGAGTTATAAAAAATTTTTAGAAATAAGAGAAGTTAAAAAAGAAAAAAATATAAAAGTCTATAGAATTACATCAGGATTAAGTACCTATGTTTGATTATTATTAATATACACGTTTTGATGTTTAACTTTTTAATTGACATTCAAATATATACCACTGTGCATAATTATGTTAAAAGTAATAGAGTCATTCCTGAAATTTTTATTAAATTTTCTTTTAATTGTAATGTTAGTCTTGAAATTAAAAATATGATGGCGCTCGTCAACGTCAAAACTAATACATATCTACTAATACAAGTACACGAACGTTAACTTAGGATCCGTTAGTCGGTAAACTAAACAATGGGTTAGCATTACTAACTTTATATCATGTCGCATAATTTTATAAGTATTACTTAGTTAAACTGTAGGTAATAAAAGGCTTTTTTATTTTTATATATTTTTATTATTACTTAGTTAAGATTATATATAAAAAAAGACTTGCCTATGGTATTTTTTGTTGAAGGAATAATCTTATTAAAAGAATAATGTTAGAAAAGTATAGAATTTAATTTATAAGAACCGAACAGCTTTATAAAAGAACAAGAAATTAAAAGATGACATTAATAGAGAAAAGAGTACAAACCATAATTTTTTGTACATAGGCACACACCTAATAAGTATGAATATACAACATGCTTCCTCAAAAAGTTAATTGCATTGCACTCATAATACTAAGGCATAAAAACCAGTAAATGAAACCATTACGAAAAACTAGGATATACCAATCATTTGTAAAGAACTGCGATGCTTTGTTGGACCCAAAGTTTTCGTCAAAACATCTGCCGGTAACCTGTCGGTGGGCATATACCTAAGTTCAACGGTTTTATCGTTCACTTTTTCTCGGACATAATGGAACTTAACATCTATATGTTTTGTCCTATTGTGGTGAACCGGATTCATGGCTAATTTTTGTGCACTCTGATTAGATGCTCCTAACCTCTTATGCCAGAGCTGGAAGTTGGAACAATCAGAGTGCACAAGTTTAGCTGAAACATTATTAAACATTTTAATTGAACAATCTAAAGTATACAGCCTATCACATACAGAACCAAACGCTAAAGCATTTTTACTGTCTACTACATCACACTTTGAGTCATAAATAGTGCAGCCTTCCTTATTGAAAACTACAGAGAAACCCTTCTCTACTACTTTACTCACTGAAAGTAAATTACAGTTTAAATCAGGAACATGAACAACGTTCTCTATTCCGTATCAATGGATACATCAACAATTCCTAAAGCCGTCACTTTTTGTCCGTTAGCCACAGTAATCGTTCCACCTTGTACTGGCCGATAACTGCTGAACCACTTGCGATGCGGAGTCATATGAATGGTTGCACCTGAATCAATAATCCATTTCTCATAATTTGCAGCTGGCGCAGAGAGAGCCATTTCCTTCACAACAGCCTGTTCCACCTTTTTATTATGATGGCAATCTGTACTCTTAAAAACCATTCCCGACACGTTCATAGCCTTCTTGTCCATCTTATTGGGACATTCGGGGCTTTTGTGTCCTGGTTGTCTACACTTAAAGCAGATTATAAGCTTCTTTTTCTTGCTTGTAGACCCTGTTGAACGTAACGCAGCCACCTCGTTCTGGTGAGGGTCCTTAGAAAGCTCGTTTAATAGCTTTGCCTTAACCAATTCACTGGTTACATCAATATTCGAATTCTCTAAAGCCATTATCAGCGGTTCGTACCGTGATGTCAATCCTCCGAGAATAATCGCAGCCAGAGATCCATCGTCGATCTTCTTACCCATATCTTGAAGATCTTGAGCAGTACTCATAATGGCGTTGATATAAGATTCTATGTCTTGGAAATCGGTTAAGGTATATTTGTATAATCTACGCTCTTGAGAGAGCCGTCGACCCATACCTTTATCATCGTATGCTTTTTGTAAAGCACTCCAAGCCTCCTTAGCGTTTTTCGCACTTCGCACGTGCGAAATTGCACCTCCGTCTACCCTAAGGCATATTTTTGACAACGCCTTCTGGTCAATACGAGAGCGCACATCTTCCGCTGTTTTATCAGAATCATCGTACCCGGTGATGGACGTCCACAGCTCCTCATGAATGAGAAGCATGCTCATTTTGAACTTCCAGGTTGGGTAACCGTCTCGGTTTATTAACATCTGAATACCTTGAAAATTCATACTATTCCCTGACATTATCTTCCTTTAAAATAAGCAGCTTCGTGCTGATAACGTGTTGAAGGAATAATCTTATTAAAAGAATAATGTTAGAAAAGTATAGAATTTAATTTATAAGAACCGAACAGCTTTATAAAAGAACAAGAAATTAAAAGATGACATTAATAGAGAAAAGAGTACAAACCATAACTTTTTGTAAATAGGTACACACCTAATAAGTATGAATATACAACATTTTTTTTGTTTATATGTATATAAATCAGGCAACAATGAACCATTTTGCGAAATATTGTTAATAATAAACATTATATTTCGCAATCTGGGCGACAGCTCTTCCAACTGAGCTACTACGATATAACTTTTACCAAATACGCTATAATAGAGTTATTATATTAGCTATATAATAAAGCTGATAAAACAACGGTGGCTAACACATACTTACCATACACTAATAAAAACAAATTATTAACACTTTCTTTTAACGTGGACAATAGCTTTTTCAACTGAGCAACCACGATATTAGTTTTATTAATTACGTTAAAATAACATAGAAAATAGCTATAATAACGTTAATAAAACAGCTCTTGCTAATAATTACCCAGCATTATTTCATCAACGAACAACATTAACCATTTATTACGCGTACATCCTCGAAGCAATATTTCGACAAATATTCAACAACATGTCACGTTTAATCAGTATAACATCTGAACAACGCCTCCGAATATCATATTAGACCAGCTAAGTAGAAAATTGCGAGCTAAATTCACGATAACATGTGAAAGGGCAGAAGCCATTTAGACGTTTGATGAGCGGTTCAACGTCAAAAGGGGCGAAACGTTTCCATGTCGGTGACGTTGTGAGACTTGGCCCACCATTATTACTCGGGTCGCCCGAGTGTGAAGTATTAAGCACTGTAATATGAAAGCACTTTTGTGATAGTAAGCTCTCTATGACAATATCAGCTCGTATAAACATGCGACTAATATTATGTAATAGAAAACTTTTATGCGTGTGGTATAGAGAGAGCCGTGTGGCACACGCTCTCTAAAGTAATACTACCAAGCCCTCTCTACCCTTGGGTGTCGTAAAAGGCGACTAACGGACTTAAGACTGCACATACATCTAACAGCTTAAGAGGAAACACTACGTCGAAGTGGCATTCAAAATTCTCATACAAAACGCAGAAAAACGACGTTTCGTAATCCCCTGTTTCCTCCTTCAGAACTGGAACAATTTTTATTACTTTTTCAGCATCGGTTAAAGAAAGAGATTTTCTATGTCTGTATGTTTGATTTTATTTTTAAACCAGCCACTTTATATTTCTGAAGACGCCTTAAAACGGAGTGATTTCGCTTAATTTTGAAGTCTCCTGGTTATTAAATAAATGACTTAATGCAAAAAAGTCAAACATACAGACATCGAAAATTTATTTCTTTAACCGATGCTGAAAAAGTAATAAAAATTGGTCCAGTTCTGAAGGAGGAAACAGGGGACTACGAAACGTCGTTTTTCTGTGTTTTGTATGAGAATTTTGCATGCCACGTCGACATAATGTTTCCTCTTAAGGTATGATTCCGAACTCCGCTGCACACAGCAGTGCTGCTGCAGCACTACTGGTCCCCATATATTCTCTATAAGTTTTTTAAGAGATTACATTCCGAGCTACGCAGCAGTGTCGCGGCAGCAATGAAATGTCATGTGATGCTGCGGCAGTTTGGTGTGTGTGTGTTTGTAAAGAGATTATCTTTATATAAACATAAATTTTATTTATTTAACCAGACGGTTGCAAATTACTAATATTGACTTACCTGTTTACACCTGCCTACCCAATGTTATGACAGGAAAAAAATAGTCAACCTAACGTTTGCATATTCTATAGGCTTCATACTTTCGATTGGTACCTGTTTGAACACATAAAATTAACCGGCTCGGTGAAGCTCGTTGTATACTCGGATCCTCTTCTATTAAGTCGGATCCGACTCCGATCCGATCGGACAGATAGAAACACTCTGCCCGGTTTCCATACAAATTATTAAGCCACTAGAACTTCCGAATCTCGGTCAGATCCGACCGGGAGTCCGATCCGACCTAATGGAAATCGGGCCTAAGGCGTTCGTTCGGTTGTCGATAATACCAATTAAGGAACTTTTGCAATGCCGGGTCGCTGAATGGGTGACCAATTGAAAAAGCGAACTCCTTCGTGCTTCGTCAGGCACGTAAGGAATTTGGTCCCGGTGTTGTTGTAAGACGTTAAAACTCACCAACCCGTATTGAGCCAGCATGGTGGGTTATGGCCCAATAGCCCAATATACTGTTGTCCATGTGAGAAGATCATGCCCAGCAGTGGGCTGTTCACAGGCTGATGAAAAAGTTCGAATGTGACACTTAAGAGGGATTACGCATTTCGCTTTCCCATACAAACTTCCAAGTCGAAATTTTTATAAACCTATAAGCCAATTTTAATGAAACTTTGCATGCTAAAGCAAAATACAGGGATCTAAATAGTTTGTTGAAAACATTTTAAAAATGGTTTATTTACCTGAGTTATTGTGATTTAAAGTCCAGTATAGAAAGTTTAAAATCGCATTAACTCAGTTATTTAAACGTTTTTTTTAAATTTTTTCAACAATCTATTTAGATCTCTGTATGTTACTTAAGCATGCAATGTTGCATTGAAATTGGCTTAATGGTTTTTAAAAATTTCGACTTGGAAATTTGTATGAGAAACCGAAATACGTAAACCCTCATAATGTGTTTAATAAAATTTAAGCAAAAATTTTAGTATATTAAAACTGAATAAGAAGAGTAGAAAAATAATATAGTTTTAGTTAGGCTACAGCATTATGCACAGTACAATTTTATCAAACACACATGCCTACTTAGTTTTCTTCTTGTGAAATCAGCATTTTTTTCTTACACTCCTGCTGATATTGTCGAAAAATCTCAGTTCCACGTATAAATGTATTCGAAAGCAAAGATTGAATACAAGAAAATCTTTTGCCGCTCTGTACAAAACAAAAAGAGTGAAATAGGCGAGGCGTGCGTGCTACATGCCCTAGAAGATTTTCCTTGATATTTCTCGATCACAATCCTCGAATTGAAGGCCTTGTCAATTTCCTCAAGGAAATAGCTTTCTGTGCAAAGGTTTAAGTAGTCCTCGACGATTTTTGTATGATTACGGTTATTGGGTGTCGTTTTAAATTTTCATTCGTTTCCTTGGTACAATTTGATATGGAAAAATTAAGAATTTATTTTAGTTTTATTTTATACAAATAATGTGTTTTCTATTTGTATTATAATTATGTAATTTATTATACCTACATGCCATAAGTAACATGTATGTAATATCTTACGAGATTTATGTTACACCCTAAGCTATTTATTGACCCGACCATGCAGGTGGTCAGCGTAAAATTTAGTTAAGTACCTACTTACAAGGTAGGTACTTAACTAAATTCCAACAACCCGCTTTGGGCCAACGCAGTGAATTGTGCCACAATCTCTTTACATTTGCTATTGTCCATTTGGGAATACCTATGCCTAACAGTGAGTTGATGATGATAACTTAATCCGTCGCCATAACAACAGTGTTAGTAGCATTGTTGTGCTACGCTACGCAAGTCAGATTTATGATCATCAGTCCTCGTGAGTTGAAGATTCCGGTTGATGTTCATTTTCATCTTCGGCTTTATCGTCACTAACAATCAACCAGGATAAAAGCCAAACGTTTAACCGTTGAGGAAAACTAAACAACTAGCAGTTTCATAATAACTTAGTTGATGTAGGTACTATTTACTAGCTCATTTCTATGGCGCTGGTCTAATTGCAAATTCAAATTGTAAATTCTAATAATTTGTGAAATTTAGGCTACTGTAATTGCTCAATTACAGGCTTACGAAAGTCGCTACGACATCGGTTAGTAAGTCTGGCGCTGATCTAATAAAAAAATCAAATTATAAATTCTAATAATAAGTGAAATTTAGGCTACAGGCTTACGAAAGTCGCTACGTCATCGGTTAGTAAGTCTGTTAGAGACCTTGTATCTTAACATAACATACAAATAACATGCAAAGAAATCTCTAATAAAAAATTCAGGTACTTACAGATTAATTTAAAACAAATGCCGTACAGTATCGATTAAAGAAAAAGTACGACTATGTAACTATTAAATATTAAAATAGGTTCGCAAGATCAGACCCGTCTCCGCAACCGTTCACGAGTATGACATGTGAATCAATTAATATATCTATCTAACCCAGTGATTTAAAATGTGCTAAAATATTGATGAGGTTGTCGACACATAAACGCAATATATTGAAAAAAGAATTATATATTATAATTTTTTTTACAAAATATAAACTCAATAGTCTATTACATAAACGATAATAAATCAATCTCCCAAAAATTTGGTCAGGAAAAATACATTGGTGTTTATTGACCACTTAAACTTGACTTATGGAAAGGGTGTCGCAGAACTGTAACTGTAGAGCTTATAAAAATACCAGAAACAAACGAGGGCCTGGACACGATCGTTTGTCAAGCTAATCCTGACAGCGGAGAAAGTGAAATTGATTCTGTATCCCATAGCTTAGTATCATTTCCGTCCTTTCTTTGCTTTTTTTTCCGACGCTACAAGAATATTTTATGCCAATTTAGGGAGTACCGGCATAGAAGCCAAAGTTGAGTGACGTCATTTGAGTCATGTTATTAACCACTATTAGTCATTCATCTTATTATGACATTATAGCTTTATACGACTGAGTATGAGTACTATAGTGATTTAATCTTACATGACAATTATATAGAAGACTTTTTTAAACATTGGAAATCTGATATTTGTATGCAGTTTGATAATTTCAAACTAAACTTAATACGACAATGTTTTAAAAAAACCTACAAAAGCTTTATTCATTGTTAGCTTATGAAAAAAAAATTGAAATCATTTTTAAAATATAGAAAATCGAAAACCACGATTTATTTACTACGCACATTTAGTCATAAATGTAACTTTTTTATTTACGGGATATTGTAAAATTAACAGTTTTAATTTATATTGACGGTATTGCTTCTATATTTATGATTTACTGTGCCCTGTAGGTAACTTTTAAAAAGTTATGCTTAGAAACGCTCTTATTAAACAATAATCTTTGTTCCAGGTACCCAAAGATGGACCTAAGAAGATGGCTGCGTCCCAAGAATTCAAGGTTGATAAACTGAAATGACGAAGTGTGCACCAGTTGGCGGAGGACATACACCAATTAAAGCCATACACAAGTCTGAAGCTAAGCAGCTGCACCATCTATGATCTAAATGCCTTATTCAAGAGGACCGCGCGCTGCCGCAGGCGCCGAGCATGTTCGACTCGACCAAGGGCGCACTGCTCGTTGCGCCGTCTCTCTCTAACAGCTCCTGCTGGATCAACAACAAAGGGTGGCCCTCAACCTTTCCGGCGCCGTCTGATATCTTGAAGGCATTCTTCATTTTTGCGCTGTCTATGGCAATAGTCTTTGGCAACTTGGTTCTGATCTGTGTGCTCAATAACAGGAGGTACATCAAATATATTGATAACCAGGTAAGATCATATTTTTTTAAACTAAGCAGATGCAGCATGTTCGAATCAACCAAGGGCGCACTGCTCGATGCGCCGTCTCTCTCTAACAGATCCTGCTGGATCAACAACAAAGTCTGGCTCTCAACCTTTCCAGCGCCGTCTGATATTTTGAAGGCATTCTTAATTTTTGCACTGTTCCTAATAATTGTGTTTGGCAAATTGGTTCTGACCTGTGTGCTCATCAACAGGAGGTACATCAAATTATTGATAATCAGGTAAGATGGTACTGCTTAAGGCCATAAGCCTGAAGTTAGATAGAAGCTGCATCTTATAATGCCCTATTTAAAGGTCATATAATAACTATGTATAATCGTAACCAATGCAGTTATTTATAAAAGCCCAATTTTTAAGTACAAGCATTTTGAAATATTCAAAAGGTCATAAATTAACCACGTTTGTTTGTATAATCGAAGACGCTGACTGTTATAAGAAACATCTCTTATCAGATATTTACTAGAATGCTTCTTGAATTAGATGAATTGTACTTAAATTCTGGTACAACTGCATCTGTGTGCTCTAGCATGTTCAGCAGTGGACTGATACTGGCTGATTACGAATATGATAATTTAAAAATATAACGTGTCTCGTGCAGCACTCAGAATTAGATTCTCTGTAAAAAAGGAACTATTAGTTATTAAATTTCATCCTTCCCCCGTGGTGTTGCATCGTTAAGAATACTTGAAACGAGTGAAGTGATGCATTTCGTATTCTTTTAATGCAAATTTTGTTTTTTTTTTAATTCCGAATCTTTTCTCTTACAGCCGAGATACCTACTTACTTCGCTGGCACTCAATGACTTATTCACTGGGATCTTGATAGCTCCAGTGGCGCTTCTGCCGGCCCTCTACAAGTGTTGGCCCTACGGCGAGATATTCTGCCAAATACAGGTAAGCCGCACAAAAAGTAGTGAAAAGAAATTTATTAAGGTTGTAGGCGAAATTTATTTCACGTAAAGGGTTGGTAGGTATTACGGAGAGAAATCTATTTTGAGATCGTACAAATTTACGAGCCCACCAAATATTCTCGCCCGCCTATAATTCGAATATTTGGACGTCACTGGATTCCAAAAAACATTTTTGTCACAGAGTGGGAGTTATCAGCTCGAATTCTGAACATGTTTTATTGTACAATTCTTACTTACTTACTAAAAGGTTTTCGTTCTAGTGGACTGCTTTTGTGGTCCCCATTGCCTAGTCTCAGACTTACTCTTTGGGGATAGTAGTTGGGAATTTACGTATGTAAGTATGTATATTTTTTTGTTGTTCATTGAAACGGAATATACAATATAAATTCAAATTATATATAACTAGCGACCGCTCGCGGTTTCACCCGCGTGGTTCCCGTTCCCGTAGGGATATTGGGATAAAAAGTATTCTATGTGTTAATACAGGTTATAAACTATCTGTATGCCGAATTTCATCCAAATCCATTCAGTAGTTTTTACGTGAAAGAGTAACAAACATCCATCCATACTTACAAACTTTCGCGTTTATAATATTAGTAGGATATATTTTTTTAAATATACACATCATTATAATATTAATAATGAAGTGACATATTTTTACAAACGTATTGTACCATTTTGCAAACCATTGCGTAATAATAGCGCGATAGATAATATATTTCAGCTAGCAAGAGCTAAGTACCGCTCACGTTATTCATGAACACTTACATTTTATTCATACAATCTACCTCTGAACGCTCGTTGTGTGTGGAAAGGGCGTAGGTAAAGGGCGAGATAACAAATTCTGATATAACAACTACTCTGAACTCAAGTAAACAAAGCGAGCGATAATAGAATAAGCAGGGAAAGTGATGGAAATAGGTAAATTAATTTTTCATCAAAATTTCACGAGAGTTGTTTAATCCAGTTAGATCTAGGCGAAGTTACGAAGTCGCTGCAAAACTTTATTTAAAACACGAGACGGCGAGAAAATGAGTAAAGTTGTTTCACGACAAAAAAATTCTCAATTGGAGATGCAAAGTTAAAAGGTAATCGGATATCAGGGATAAACTCGCTAGGGTCACTCGTTACCGTCCAAAAACACTCTTTTACGAAAATAAAAAATTACAAACTCTAGAAAAATATCCAATCCAGTCGAACGAAATTACGGCAGGCTTCTGACAAAATTTGAAATTATGAAAGGGATCCTCATTGTGGGGGATCTTTTGAAACGAGGAACAATATGGAATTTAAAAGAGTAATTGTTGACGATCCGCTGACAGCGCGGTCCGTGAACAATAAAATCGCTAAAAACTTCGTGCCAACGGAGCTTAATGCGCATCAGCTAATGGAATATAGTGACCGGGCACAAAGTCCTCGCCTGTTAAAGTTTCAGCTTTGTTACTTGTGCCATCTGCCGTCAGTTTGCTGACTGGCGATTCGCTTTTAGGTGGTCCTTTTCTTTGTTGTTTTATAGCCCAAGGTCATTCAGATCAAACGAAACATTGTCATAATCTCTCCGCTTTGTTAACATGACTTGACTTAACTTAACTTAAGACCTTTTTTCTCTTTACTAACCGAATAGAGTGAAGTGTACACTGAAAAATATTGCCACGATAAACAAAACAGTTGTTCCTTATAGAGGGAAAAGTGATAGTATTTTCAAGGAAGTAGATTTTTAATGTTGACCTTTCATTCTGAACAATAATACGTTTTGTGTGCAGGCACTTTTGCGAGGAGCGGTGAGTCAACAGAGTGCAGTGATATTAGTCTGCATGGCGATAGACAGATATTTGTATTTGTTACATCCAAATACTTATCACAAGCATTCAAGTAAAAAGGTATGTAAATTTTAGTTATGATTATGATTTTAATTTTATATGGGACGCTTACAGCATTATTCACAACATGGTCTAGATTAAACAACATACAGGCTAACAACGATACACCCACATTTACAAACAATATTATAATTTTAAGATATTAAAAAACAAGCAATTATGAATTAACTGCTCCTTCGTTATTTTCTACAATATTCTAAACCTCTATCCTGTTTATACTCGTACTACATACAAAAAGATGAAGCGGCTATTAACTAATATACCTACATTTTAATAATAATCTAACTTACTCGAACTAACAAAAGTTTCAATTTGTTTTGTAGCGTTATTAATCTTGCTTTCCTGTACACACACGGATCGTGCGTAATTAAATATTAAAGTTTCATTCACACTCTCGGGACTTTAGAATCCAGTAAATCCGAGGTTGCGTTCAAAGAAGGCTTAGCGTACTTGATAACACCTCCCCGGGAAAATCTCTTTGAGCCGCTTAAGAAGTTCGCCACCGGGTCTCAATTCTGACTTACAAAAGCTTTCGGGTAATACTAAATTAGGCATCTGATCTGGCATCTCATTACAGGAGATTGAAAAGTATTCATCCCTTCGTCAAGACAAACGTTAATTGGTATTTGTTATTTTTAATATAACAAAACAAAAGAAAATATAACGACTTACGCAGAGATTCAATTGTTTAATTGAACAATATTACGGTCTGTATTGATAATAAAAGGCGCCGATACAAAAGGCAAATAATATAACTAAAAGTAAAGTAGAGCCATTAGGTGTACGGAATCGATATGTCATCGAAATAAAATATGGTGGAACGAAACAATGGCCGTTTCATATGTCATGCTTGTGAACGGTCGTGTTTGCCTATTTTTACTTTAATCAATAGAAATGAAGAAAATTATAGATTATGAAAGTCATGAAGACCACTGCTTCATAAATGATTTTCCTTTTTATAAGTATTATTACGTGTACTATGACGACACGTGACAGGAAGTACAGGAGGTTTTAGTTAATATGTCCCTTTTGGGGAAGGCAAAGACAGAGGAAGAGGTGGAGGGGAGAGTCCCACATTACCACATAATCTCCACGAGAGCAGCGGTATGCCTAATGCATTGGGAATAAAAAACATGGCTGCTAAGAAATACACCAACAACTTATAATCGTTCCGTTAGTAAGTATGGGGCTGGCTCTTGGTCTATGTAAAATTATCACTAGTTTATGTATTCATGATGCTAATTGGACGGTCTACACTGCACACAACGCGTGGTCAGCAGTTTCTGTTCGATGCACTAATATTTTGACATATTAATTTTATGATTGCGGTCTTACATGTTAAGTAACTTTTTCAATAAGTGGTCACCGGATGGGTCATCAAATAAAAATATTTGGAGCTCCTCCGTGCGTCTAATTGTACTTTAACCAACAAAAGTTTCAACTTTTGCGTTACCTACACGCATGCGTTAAGCCGTTCACTGTCTTTATTATATTCGTGTCTTACCCACAATATAAACAAAGTATTATACCTTCCACATCTCCCTTCTTTTAAATCTATACTTATAACAAAATAAGTTTTTCACCAATAAACATTTTAGCAACTGAATACATGTAAATAATATACAGTAGGTAAGTAAGTAGCAATAGTAAGTTATTTTCCATTCACATTCATTTTCCTAATCAGTTTTTAATTATTATTCTACCCTCAATGAAAGTTAACTGCATGGTATTATATTATTCTTATATTGGCGATAAGAATGAATGTCGAACGAGATAGCAACAAATCCGCTAACGTTGGAAATTATGTTAGTGAATATTTATAAAAAGGTCTTCTGTAGATCTTGGGGTGAGTAAACGTTGATTTTTATAATAATACTAGCGACCCGTCCTGGCTTCACACGGGTTACTACCCATACCTAAACAAACTCTTCAGCTTTATAATATTAGTATGGACAAAGTGTTTCTTTTTTCTCATATTCTCGTAATTTACATCTATTTGAACTCGTACACAGTTGATGTAGTTAATTGTTGACAAAATAATTTGTTGATCTAATGAACCATGGATTTAACAAATTATTGATACAATAAATGGTTGATCTGTTACACTGTTGACCTATTGGTGTTGATATAATGAAAGTTGATCTAAAGAATGTTGATTTTAGGTACCAATCCCTGATTAAAGTATAACATCCTCTTTTTTTTATATAATTGAATGAAATGAAACATTAGATTATTTTGTTGCTAATACCTACATATGGGTGTATTAACCCTAAATAAATATTTTAAATTGAAATTGAAATTGAATTAAATTGAATGCTAATACTACTAATTGAATAAATAACAAATAATTTAAGTACAAAAAAAACATGTCAGTTACCTAGAGAGGTAATAGTACAATTCGTAATTAGATAAATTTATTTTAACAATATGTAATTAATTTTAAATTAAATAACAATAAATTAGCATAACACAAAATAATTTAATTACTTAATTGGCTTATTTTTCATATTTCTAATAAGATTTAGGCTACATAAAGTTACCAACAATTTCAAAATGTATTAACAAATGACACCATACAGTACAATTACTATAGTTATATTATAGGTAACAAGTATATTTCTTTTACAACTTATTTTTCACTATCACTATGCATAGGAACCTAATTAATTTACATTGCAAACATTGAATTACGCATTTTAATTCATCTTTATTAATTTTAAAGTTCATTGATAGTAAGTCGTAACAAGCCTTTTTTTACGTTTTTGTAAACATTAATAATCTACTTAATTTAATCTTCATGCAGTATGTGTGTAGCCCCATCTATCCGGCGCCTTCACTCTCCTGCCAGAACGAGTGACACGATTATTATTTACAGCATTATTTAATTGTATGATACTCGGTTCTACACACACATTTGTGGGCGAAATATCGTCGTAAGATAAGTCGTGATGAGACGTGTCAAGTCGCTTGGCCAAATTACTGTTTCCCTTGCTCTCAGCTTACATTTTTCTAACCCCATATGACCTATATGTATTTTATTTAAAATTTCCTGCCTTAATATCTTAGGTATTACAATTCTTTCACCTTTCCATACCAAACCATAAGCCATTGTAAAAAATTCTTTATAATTGTAATAAGGCTTAACGATGGCCTCTAATTGTGTTTTCTCTGCTGGCCAACCTTCCATAATGTACTTTTTTAACACTTTCATTTCGTCATCATTCTCTGTGCACTTTTGTAATTTGATAATTTGTAAGTCAGTAAACTGTTGTGACGCGGTGTCGGCTGCGTCCCGCGTGACGGCACACACCTCGTCGTGCAGCGAGTCGGCGGCACTGTGCGCGGCAGACGTGTCCGCCGGCGCCGCCGGCTCGTATGCGCGAGATAACGCGTCCGTTATTATATACAGGTGTTTACCTGGTTTATATATTAACGTAAAAGAATACCGCTGTAGTCTTAGCAACATCCTTTGTAACCTCGCTGGTGAATCTACTATAGGTTTTTTTATAATGGTAATCAATGGCTTCTAGTCTGTTTCTATAGTGATGTCTGACCTTCCATATATTTAAGCATAGAAACGCTCGCATGCAAACACACATGCATACAATTCTTTCTCAATCTGTGCATACCTTTGTTCACATTTGCTAAGTGACTTGGAAGCGTAACACACCGGCAAGTTGTTTTGCATGAGACAAGTGCCTAGACCGCTTTTACTTGCATCAACAGATATTGTTATAGGCTTTTCTATATCATAATATTGCAATACGGGACTGCTTGACAAACATTTTTTTATAACACTAAAACACCTCTCATGAATTTCATCCCAGTGCCATTCGGCTTCCTTTTTTAATAACTCACTTAATGGTAACGTTTTATCTGATAAGTTTGGAATGAATGTTCCAACATAAGTGATTAACTCTAATAGCCTTTCAATATCTTTCTTATTCGAAGGAGTGGGCATGTTGGTCACAGCTGTTAAATGTGAGTCATCCGGACGTCCCTTGTTATTCGATGACCTAAATATTTTATTTCCTTTAAATTGAACTTACACTTGCTTCTATTGAGTTTTAAGTTTATTTTTCTACATCTTTCTAAGACCTTTTGTTGTCTCTAATCATGTTGGGACGTTGTGGACCCATACACCAACAGATCATCTATGTACATACACACGCCTTCAATGTCATCAAAGTTTTCATAATTTTTTTTATGAAATACTTCTGAGGCTGAACAAATGCCGTATGGCATTCTTAGGAATTTATAACGACCGAACGGTGTGTTAAAAGTACAGAGCGAACTAGTATCGTCTAAACACACGTTCCAAAATCCTGATGAGGCGTCGAGTGTTCTGAAATACTTAGCCCCGGACAACCTGGACACAATCTCATCGAGCGTAGGGAGCCTGAAGTGTTCTCGCTTTATAGCGTTATTTAACTCCTTAGGATCCAAACATATACGTAAATCTCCACTCGGTTTTTTCACTACCGTTATACTACTCACCCAGTCCGATGGGCCTTCAACTTTAACTACAATATTTTGCATTTCCATTTCATCTAGTTTTTGCTTTACGCATTCTTTGATTGCAAATGGTAATTTTCGTGGAGCATGAATCGCTGGAATCGCATTATCTTTCAAATGAATCCTAAATTTTCCCGGCAAACATCCAATTCCACGAAACACATCATCATATTTTTTTACTAAAACCGGGTTATCCTGTTGCTCCATATTAATGGACATGACACGCCTCACCACATCAAGCTCCGAACAAGCAAAACGACCTAATATTGGAACTGACTGTACATCCGCAATTTTAAATTGTAAAACTAAATATTTTTTTCTTATAATTTACCCTTAGGTTAATTTTCCCTACTACATTTATACGTGAGCCTGAATAACCAGTAATTTTCGTGTTTGTCGTTAATAAATTTTCCTCTCCAATGCCTATTTTTGATAAAAAAACTTAGCGGTAACACATTTACATCCGCGCCTGTATCTAATTTGAAGTTAATCACGACATCGTTTATTACTAAGTTTACACTCCAATCAATACTAGAATTCAGCACATTTACCTGCTGTTCATCAGATTCCTCCATGTAAAACTCACCACACACACGTGCAAAGTGGTTCATTTTCGAGCACCGTAAACACTGCTTTCCGTAAGCCGGGCACTCGTACCGCTTGTGAACACTTCCACAGTGTCCGCATTGCCCTACACTTGGATAAGCTCGCGAAGGCTGTGCACGCGGCGGTCGCTCTCGCCGTGCCGCCGCCGCCGCCGCCGGCGCCGCCAGCCGCACCTGCGGGCCGCGCGCGTTCTCGCCACGCCACCGGCTCCCGCCGCTGCTCGATGTGTGACCTCGACCTCTCCACGACGACGTTAAATTTCCTCGACGAACGGCCCATACATTACGGAAATCTTTTCCATTATCCTCGCTATGTATTTCATATACTAGATTCTCCTGTTTTATGTTCTCTGAGACAACAGCTGCGCGGCATATTTCTAGTGTATTTTTTAACGTCAAGTCATTTTCGCGCAATAGGCGTTCTCGAATGGCTGCACTAGTTATTCCGCATACCAATCTATCTTTTATCAACTCGTCGTTTAATGCGCCGAATTCACACAACAGGGACAAACGGCGTAATTCAAAGGCGTATTGATCTATTGTTTCATTCTCTAGTTGATTTCTTGTGAAAAAAATATGACGTTCGACCGTTACATTTTTCTTAACTTTAAAATGCTTGTCTAACTTTTTCCATACACCTTCAACTGTCGCCACTTTTGTAGGAGTTTGATCTAAAATTTCTCGACACTGTTCGCCAATTATGTGTAAAAGAATGTTGAGTTGGACTTGTAACGGTTTTTTATTAATTTCACACGCCTTGCAATATATTTCGTAACTGTCTTTCCATTTTTTCCAACTATCACTGATACTTCCAGCCGCGACATCGATAGAGTTTATATCAAAAAGAAACGGTCCCGGCGGAGACAAAACACTTTCCATTTTTATTTTTGTTTTAGTTAGTTAGTCGTTTTATTATTTTTATAGGTACTTTATTTTTATTCGTTGAACCGACTGCGCCATGTTATGTTATGGGCAGGTCAATCAAACACGGTATCCGAGCAATCACTGTCTTTATTATATTCGTGTCTTACCCACAATATAAACAAAGTATTATAACTACCTTCCACATAATCCACCACCCATAAATGAATAATTGGTCTCGCTGCGCTCGTCAGCGAGACCAATTATTCACATCATTCATATCACATCATTCAGTTCTTTGTGGTTCTTTGATTGTATTGTCCATAAATAATACAATCAAAGAACCACAAAGAACTGACAACGAATGACACTTCGCATGATTCCGTATGCTAATTTTTCTTTCTGTTGCAGGGTTGCGTGCTGGTAATAAGCGTCACTTGGATACTGTCAGTGTCTTTGTTCGCGATTATGGTGCTGCCGAGGTCTGGCTACTACTTTAATTCTACGGGCCTGATGGCGTGTGACGTATTTCATAGCAGAGTTGCCTTCAGGTAGTCATTATAATAGATCTTTTAAATAGATGTCGTAGTTTGTCAAAATGTTTTACAGTACACCTACGAGCAGTGGCAACTGCGAGTTGTACACTTCGTGCAACGAGAAGTGGCGAGCTCGACAGCTCCGGTTACCTATCTGGAAAATAGGCAGAGATCTATACGTGTTCACGGGTCCACTCACTTGAGACGCTTGTCTTACGAGTATTGAATGAAAAATGCGCATCGGCAGGTTCTAATTCGGCGTCAGGACTAAACGTAGTTGGTCTGCGCGAGTTTGGTTTAACTGGCACAGGGACGTCTGGTACTACTTGCATAACCTGACAGTTGGTCTTGGGTGCCAGTACAAATATACTTACTTTTTACATAACAATTATTTTATTTCTTTTTTATTTAAATTCGAGAATAAGAACAGGGCGTTCCCTGGGTAAAACACGTAACTATATATATTATATATCTCGGTAGTGACCACGGAGCAAAAATACTAACACACCTAGGTGCTGACACATTGTCTTTTGTTTTAGAATCTTATCGTGCTGCGCCTACTACTTCCCAACGACGATGGCTCTCATGTACTGTTACGGCTCTGGCTTCCACGTGAGCAAAAACCGGAGTAAATGTGACATAGAACCTTCGAGGCCAAACGGGATACCAAAAGCTTGCGCAAAAACTTCGCATGGGGAACACGACATTGTGGTAAAAAATGTATAAATCAATTTTTTTTAACACCATTTTTAGAAACATAGACTATACTTGATTTGTATTAATAAGGTCTTGACCTTAATTAAATTTTCTAAAACATTGTTTTTATTTTTATTAACGAGTTTTAATGCATGGGCTTAGAATCAACCAGCCCCTTTAAAGTACTTACTATATAATTACTTAACAAGGTATCTATTTCCGTAGTTACGTAAAATTTTCAATTAATAAAAAAAAATTAAGATTTCATTTTGTCTACATTTAAGTCAAGGTTATTTTTTTTTTACCCTGAAATGAAAATTCGTATTCCTTTGACAGCAACAAATTCCAACACCAGTGAGACCGCACAGTGTTAGCACATCTCGCACGATGGCAGCTATGTCACTCGGATTCATAGTCATGGTCACGCCTGCAACCATACAAGAGGTAGTAGCGGCCTGCACAGGATGTAAGGTAACCCGTATTGAAAAGACTTTGGGCATTTTTGTATGGAATATGGTCACGTATGGAATATGGTCACGCCTGCTACCATACAAGAGGTAGTAGCGGCCTGCACAGGATGTAAGAAAACCCGTATTGAAAAGGCTTTGGGCATTTTTGTATGGAATATGGTCACGCCTGCTACCATACAAGAGGTAGTAGCGGCCTGCACAGGATGTAAGGTAACCCGTATTGAAAAGGCTTTGGGCATTTTTGTATGGAAGCCACTTATCATCATTACTTTTGAACTGCAGCACACGATTAAACTGGTAAAGCGGATAAAGGACATAAAAAACCATAATAATGTATTTGACTAAGCTTACTTAGCTTAGTTTTCTGTAGCTCTTAAGGCGGGTATCCTGCGACACTGTTTTCTAACACCTAACATCTAACAAAATATGTCAAAGTATGTACGTAGGCCACGCCCATATTTGTTAGATGTTTGATGTTAGGTGTTAGAAAACACAAAACAGTGTCGCAGGAGACCCGCCTTTACCCTTAACTAAAATTCTCATTTTCGATTATGACTGATAGTAGTCATGCTAACACAATAGCTAAGTATTAAATGTTCAATGGATTGTGAAGATTTCAGAAAAAAAAATCTAACAATAATGCCGTACGGACCATAGGGTTAGCGCTAAAGTCATGTCATGAAAGTATGTTGTCATAAAGTGTGTGGACATAATGTGTAAATGACCTCGATTCTGATAGTTTCAATCGTACACAATGGTGTAGTGTTGTGGTAGTGGTCCTTGTTGATGATGATGATGATGACACAAGAGTGTTTTCGTCGCCTTGACATTCAACTAATGTACTTAGATGTTAACTTACATGTTAATTTCTTGCTATTAGGTGCCACCTTCCCTAGACTTCATTGTGACGTGGTTGGCGTTGAGCAACAGCTTTTGGAATCCATTCCTCTACTGGCTCCTCAACAGTCACTTTAGAAGGATCAGTAATGAACTCATACAGTACTATGTGAGTATTTTTGAAGGTTGTATGTTACGAAACATATTAGTATTTTTTCTAATAAAATTATTTCATTTGCCTAATTATTATTTCCTGGGTAATCTAAACCATCATCGTGACATAGTATTTAGATACTTTAAATATATTTTTAAAAAAAAACGGATTACTATCTAATTTAATTCAACTTTTTATTTTAGAAAGAAGAGTCTGAACTGTTTTATAACAGTGTAATAGATAAGACATTAAACTATGGCGTTGCATTGGATTAAAACTATTTTAACGGGACTGACTTAACACGATTAATTTTTGTAAGTAAGTACATATCTTCTTACTGCTTGACGTTTTCGCTTCGCTTGTGACCATGGCCGCAGCATCGCGGCCGAAATGTCAAACAGTAAGTTGATATGTACTTACTTACAAAAATTAATCGTGTTAAGTCCTGTTAAAATAGTTTTAGTGTAATAGATAACATACTGATATTTTTTTTGTTACAGGTGTGCTGTCGAAAACCTAAATCATTTTCTAGTTACGAAAAGCCCACTGGCTGCTGTGGGTCACCCGTTACTTCAGATGGCTTGCACTCTAAAGGCGAGTTTGAAGGCCTTGGAGAAAAATATTGGGGTGAAATTCTTGAACGTACTGTCTCATCCACATCATTACACGCGATACAAAAAGCATGTCACAGAGACCCACTTCGTTGTACGGGCTCCTTCAAAGGATGTCCAAGCAGCACCTGTAAACAAGATCCAAGATTTTTTGATGGCTATGGTTTAACAGACTACAGGCAGCTCGATCGTTCTGCCTTCCAAATAGAATCGTGTTCAAGAAATTGCAGACTGAAAAACTCTGATTTCTGCCTATTCCGACCTACTCCTGGTCTAGAGTGTGGACGCTCGCGTTCAAACCTTAGTTTAGATGAAGGCAACTTCAACAAGACTTGTAACGGTAGACATCCGGAGTTGTGAGAATTCCCAAACTGTCCGGTCTTCGGGCACAGAAGCAATAGCATAGGCGTGTATCCAGGTGTAGAACATTTTAACACTAATATCAAATGGAAATTTGACGATTCACCTGGTGCGGACGATGATATGCAAACTTTAGAACATAATCTCGATAGAATTCGAAGTCTCAGCCACGAAAGGAGTTTTAACGCTTATTGTTTGAAAGACAATGATAATTTGTTGGAAGTCGAAGTAAATGATGTGGTTGATGATGACTCTGATGAAAATAAAGACTATATCGGTAGTGTTCGTGAAAGTTGTGAAGATAAAAGTGATTATAGTACTACACATAAATTTTCTCGTAATTCTTCATTGTCTAACAGAGAACTGGATGTAATTAAAGAGAGTTCAAGGAGCTCGAGTGATACAGAAGTGACGTTGACGCGATGACTTCCGAAGGTGACTTTTGATAAAGCAGTGAATGTTGTGCATTTGGAGTTATCTCCAGAACAGAGACATCATTGTGATCAAAAGTGTATAATGACAGTGAAGAGAAATCCTTAGTTGTTTGACGGATAGATAGAAAGCAATAGATATAAGTGTATGTGGACCAGTAGATTCAGGTCTAATTTTGTATGCTATTCAGACTTAGTTTCAATATTATTAACGTTAGAGAGACATTTGAAAATTATGAGATGTGTGCCAAATATTGTAAACCTAAGATAATATCATAAAAGATGAAATTAAGTTCTATGAAATAAAACGATATCACCGAACGCTTTGTACTTGTCAAGAAATAATTAATTAATGTGGTGAACCTTACGATGAAGTTATAAGTAGTAAGTTTTATATATTTTGTAATAGTCTTGTAAATTTATCGGAAAAACATAATATTTTCAAACTAGATTGTCTTCGATCCATTTGTCTTTTCTGCTTCGGCATAACTTTGTCTTATAAGAACAAAATTGAATAAGAACGATCTCTACAAATGCGTACGTACTTCTTAACAATGTCAGAAACGTTTCGTTATTGCTTCAATGTTTTTATTATCTGTATCCGTAATATACAATATAGACTTTTACTGAAATGTAATAAAAAATTTTGTTGATTCCATGTGTATATAATAATAACATAAGACTGTTTCAAGAAGATTTCTTAAGGATTTTCACAATCGCACAATACAGTACTTTTTCTTCTATATAAATATTAAAAACAAACTGTTGATGTCTACTTAAATGTTAATGCAGCAAAAAGGAGAGAAATAAAACGTTTATATACTTTGTGGTTTTATTAACAATTCCATCAAAAAATTGCATGACGTATAATAATCAGCTATCACTGGCAGGTCATCACTGAAAAACTACATCACCTATCTTTTCGGGGGGATGTGTGACTATGATGCGCTATAAAGCTAATAAGTGCTAATGTACCCACAATATAAAGTAATAACTATATATTATACAACATCCAGACCGAAATCAATTTCGAAAAACAGTTATTTCTAAATTTAACCGACCGGGAATTGAACCCGGACCACAGCGTTGGCGACGCCAGAATCAGCGTGCTAACCACTCGGCCACGAAGTTCGTCAAAAAAATAAGCTGTATAAGTTTTCTATGCTTAGGTAGGTACATAAAAAATTCACTTTGGCGTGATAGTACGTAACCAACTATGCAACTATAGTCTTATTACAAAACTATGTCTAAAAGTCGGACAATATCTAAAACAGATGCTCACACTTTTCCTTCGATACTTTTAGAGAGAGCACAGCATTTAAAATACGATTTAAACTTTAAAATACAGTTTTATTGTAATGGCCCTAGAGTCTATCACTAATGACATACTCAACAAAAGTGTATCTCGAGATCATTAATCTCGTGATTTAAAGTGTGCTTCGTTTAGTAGCGAGGGCTCTTAGCATCTTTCAGTGCTGTAGTATCATTTGGAAACACTTCATTACATGTTTTATCAAATGAAAGTTCTTTTAACTCATTCTTTAAGATTCAAGTCAGCCATGGTGTTAGTCTGAAGAATGTTATTGTTTATAAAATTTTAAAGCATTTTGCGAACAAATTACAAATTGAAAAAGACGGTGTTAAAAAAAATATCCACGAGCAGGATTTGAACCCGCACCCTTCTGGCAATCCGGTTCAGGTGCTCTTTCCAGTTTTCCAATCTTTATTTTTTATTTTTTACTTTGTTAGCCAAAGGCGCACAAACAAAAAAATGTCAACAAACTACGGTAAGTACCAACATCCGATCTTTATATTTGTACAAACATTAAAGATTACTGTTCTAATATATTTTGTATAAGTAGTGGGCAAGCTATGTTATAATGTTATTGTGTACTTATATAATTTTAAAGCAAATTTTGTAGCGAACAAATTATAAATTGAAAATCTTTTTAAATTTTATCTAAACTTGTTATTAAAACTGTTTGGCTACTGTTGTATACTTGGAATGTCGTAAAAAGCGACTAACAGACCAACGACTACACATACAACCTACAGCATAGAGCGGAGATGGGCTCAAGCTAAGCACAAATGTTTGGTGAAACGTGGTCTGTGCCAGTGGACTGCTTTTACAGTTATCATTGCCTGCAGGATAACTCTTGAAACACAATTGAATTAATCAATTTCTAATCACAAATCTAAAAAATGTTAAATGGCACTTTTGTGAGCGACAATAGCGCCACATTAGAATTAAAGTGCGTGGAAATTGATTGAATAAGTTATTATCGAGATGGCGTTCCGGAATTATCTTTACTTATCCCAATATCGATACATATTAATCGCATTGGAATTGTATTGAGATTGAGTTTGAGCTCAAGAGTAACCCCTAACAAATCCTTCGGATATAATAGTTGTGAATAAATGTATGTATGTATACTGGAAATGCATCAAAGTCAAAGTCAAATTATTTATTCAATGCAAACCTTTACAGGCACTTATTGACGTCAATACTAATAATAATAAAAAAGTAAACAATTAACTAACTTGTAGTTAAGACTTAACAACTAATCTAATGAGCTAGTCTGTGCCAGACAAACGCGCATCGCTACCCCCAGTACTAATGCACGCCGAAACAGGATCGGGTCGAACTGAAATATAAGCCGTGGTGATAGAATTCTGTGTAAACAAACGTATCCTGCATCCTGCTACCCTATCGGCTAAAAAATATGAATATGGCATTGGCTTCATTTGATATTTGAAGCCTATAATATGCCCATAAAAGGACAAAATATGGACTTCAAATGTCAAATGAAGCCCATGTCCATATCCATATTTTTTAGCCGATAGACCCGCTGGTATGAGACAAAATGGCGTGCAAGTGTCTCTCCCCTAGCAATACAAACGGCTAAAACTTATAGGTAATTTATCGTTTTTTTGGATGAAAGGTGCATGGGTTTTCTTTTACTAATCTATACTAAAGGCCTTCGTTATGGCATTCTTAACATATCTTAAAGACAAAATTAAAAACAACTATGGGTTTATTGGTCTTAAATGAAAAAAATACAATAATCGTGGCCCTGTCGCGTAGCGGTGAAAGAATACTATCACCCCCTCTCTTGCTTCGTGTGTCGTAAAAGGCGACTAACGGACTAAAGGCTGCACATACATCCAACAGATTAGAGCGGCGATGGACTCACCTGTCACGCTGAGCACATGTGCAGTCGCTATTTGGTGAAGAGTGGACTGCGGACAGACAGAGGACTGCTTTTGCGGTCCACATTGCCTAGTCTCTGACTAACCCTTCGGGGATAATAGTCGTGTCGTGGTTATATGTATATGAGTAATAAAATTTTCCGTAAAACCGGAAGTAACTTGAGGGGTTTTTTGTTTGCACTTTTATTTTATTTTAAATTAATGTTTAGTCTGTTTTGTTATTTGTCTTGTCACTAGCCTCATTTAATTTAGGCCCTGTCAGAATAACAGCGTTTCTGTGTCATTCTGAACATCTATGAATGACACAGCAGCTTATGCTGAGACAGGGCCCTTTAACTTCACACTCTTCATTTATTTTTTATTACTCATCTGTTCTTTTTTTCTGTCTATTTCTATTATTTATTATTTTTATTTTTTGTATTAATGATGTAAGCGTGTGTATGTTAATAAATGATTTTCTATTTTATTCTATTCTATTCTATTCTATTCTTGGGGTAGTCAGAGACCACAGCTTCCCATTGGCTACGATCCTGACATACATCCTTTGCTTCATTTACTCTTATTACGCTCTTATCTTCATACGTGCACATCACTTTAGGTTACTCTTGAACTGACCTTTATCGAGAAATCTGATCGAAGTATGTTCGCCAAGGTTATAACTACTAATTTTACTATTCACCTTATGCACTGTTTTTTGTAGTTCTTTTTTCATCCTTCTCTATCAACATGACCAAACCATCTTTGCTGATCCTCATTTGAATTTTATTTTTTAAACAAAAACTAATATACTACAAAACAATGACTTTGTTAAAGCAAAATAGTCATAAAACAGAAATCCAATTTTTCAAAAGGTGAGTAAAACAGACGCTAAACAAAAGCTAATTTAAAAATGAAACCTGCATTGCCAATAAGCTTTTCAAAATTGAATCCGCCAGTGAAGTATAAAACTTTATATTATCAACACCGGGAGCTATAGCTGGATACATATTTACTCCGGGAAGCTGTGCATCATAAAATTGCAGTGTTACATAAACGCAATATATCTATGAGATATCAGGTTTATGTGAAAATTTTATGGACAGTCTGGAGTCTGTTTTAGTGCGGTTGGTTCCTATAACGTGCTGATGCTAGGGACCTTCGTAAGACTGACATCATAAGAATGACTGTGGACACATCGTGACAAAGTTTACAGCGTATCGAATATTCCGATGTTACGTACTCCTTCTAAATATGTAGTACTTTTGTTTTGTTTTATGTATTCGCTCAGCTTACGTAATACCATGCAGACACAATAGTAACTCAATTGTTAGCAACCTATATCAGTCTTCGTGATGTACAAGGGGATATGTGAGTGATACAAGGTGATATTCGAATCTCTGCTTGTCAATACTTTTCCTATCTTGTTGTTAAGCTTTGTGATCGTACAAAATTATTTTTCATCTCATATTTTGTTTTGTTGCATTTACACCTAGTACTAGTACTCTCCTGCTTAATATATAAACATTCGGCCATTAACTGTGTCTCTATAGCTTTATTTTGATATTTGGACTATGGCAATAATGTCAGAATCAAACTACTAAGACACGTTTGTAGATATTTCAAAATAGCAGAATCGAGGTGTCGCTATCTAATATTAAAGTTCTTCATGCGACACAAACCAAACACAATGGAAATATCAATTGTTTCGACTTCTAAAAGGTGGTCATGCCAAACAAGGGGTCCGAGATGGTTGAAGATATTGCTATAAGCAATGCACAGTGATTCACCCGCCATACAAAGGCGGCCATAAATACGTAACTCCGAATTAACCGCGATTTTACAATTTTTACAACTTATTAAGATTGTTTGAATGAATTAAGCAGCTCATAGTATTAGCACTTAGTTTTAACCAATATCTATATATAAACCTGTATTATTATTTATTATTTTCACTCAGTAATTTTGATTTTAACTATGGCTGCTAAAACATTGTTATAGAGTGACATTTACAGGTAAATTGGAATAAATAAAGCTTGTTCGTGGTAATTACAATCCTAATTTTAAAGAAACATAATAAAATACTGGGTAATATGGGTATAACAATATTTAAAAAATCCATACAAAATGACGATCAAACGTAACAAGTACCTTTATACAACTAGCAAATCTAATAAATATTTTGAACATAAACTTTTTTTTAACAGGTAACTTGCGTAAATCTGTAATTAGTGGATCTGAAATATCAAGAAGCATGTTAATTAAATCTGTATTGGTCAAAACACGATTCATTTTCCGCGTATGATCGCGTCTAAATTGCTTAAGGTGCAACATTTTCTGTTACGCTAAGCCAGTTTGAGTACTTTTCTAGTAGATTTAATTTTGTACGATTTGATTTCTTCCAGTAATGCGATATTCTTTTTAATATATTGCCAATTTTGTTATATAATGACGTCAAATCAATACCGTGCAAGTTGTTTCGAAGACACGACGTTTCAACCAAATTGTTGAGAGTATATTGAAGTATTGAATTGAAGTATATTGACTGCAGAATGCCAAATGTCGAAAACAATCATTCTGGTTACTGAACATTTTAAAAATGTACCTAAAACAACATATGAACTAGGGCTAAAAAAATCCTTTTTATTTTGTTCTGTGGATACCTACACTTTGATACCCCTGAAACCTTAGAACGGGCAGCGTCATGTAGCTGAAATTTGCATGCTATAATCTAGACATACTCCCTATTAAAGTAACATATGTCTCAAGTACAGCCAAGGTCGGCGAAAAGTTATAGCTCTCAATCTTTTAATAGTTTAGAAAAAAAAATCTACCTTGAATTAAAAATTCGTATAAAATTTTAATATGAGAATTTGTATCCAGAATATATAAATAATCAAAGTATATATCTTGTTATTGCACCTCCATATTGTAATAACAACAAAATACATAATTGTAAATAAATGAGACACGAAAACAAAACAACAAATTTCAGTAACACACATGACCGGGTAACCAAACTCAAGATGCTCTCACTTCCGACGTAGCAAAGCGAATGGTACTTTGAAGTAATTGGATTACTAATAACAGTTTTTAAAGAGTAGTTTACTAATGAATCCATTACCAATAGTTTGAAATAGGTAGGCGCAAGTGACTTTTTTGGATTTATGGCCTATGAATGAATCACTGTGCAATGTATCTATGGTTGAAGTAGACATTTTGATTGATGTCAAGAAATGGTAACAAGTAATATAATTAGCAATAGGGAAACATTTAATAAAATTGGCAGTAGGTAAACAATACCTACAGATACTGCCTAGGTTTAACTACATAGAGAAACAGCATCACTAATTCTAAACCAGCCAGACACGCCAACCAAACCAAGTACACCCCTCTGGAAATCAAACCCAACAACCTCTGCATTCGAGACCAGTGCAACCAGTCACCACTGGAAGACGAGACAAACAAGACGTGGTTTACTCCAAAATTTTGTACTTTTTCGTAAAATAACACTTAAAACTTTCTAGTATGATAATTTACGCTATCTAAGCTTTAACGTACGGAATCCTCAGCTCTCTTCCTTTGCTTTGTGAATCCTTTCAAAAAGGCTTCGATTCAATCACAAAAGAAAAGTACTTTAACATTGAACATGTAAAGTAATCTTTTGTGACAAAGTTCTACACTTTAACAAAATTGTAACGTCCTTTGGTGAATTTAATTCATATTGTTTTATGGTTACGTTGAAACAGTAAATATTATTATTGACGTTGCAAAGGCTAAGTATAGTTTAGAGTCATACAGAATATAATTAAAATTTCGTAAAACACTTACGAAAGTTACACAATAATTATCAGGTTTATTATTGCAATTATTTTGACTTGAATTATGACAACATAAATAAGTCAACGAAACAAAGAGCTGAAGAAAATACAATTCCGTCTGACTTATTGGGCAATTATCAAAACGAAAACAAATGAGCCTTAAATATATTTTTTACAATGTCATTTGTAGATCTCGTCCGAATTGATACAAATTAACGTCATTGCACAAATAAAAAATTCAGCGTGAAAGTAATCGCCATTTTTTTTGTATCCGAAGACATAATAATTTGTCACAATTTGCCATGATTTTTACACTGAGCCGTGTTCAGGAGGGGAAATTATTATAAATGGCTTTAAGTGAACGAACATGGCGACGATTTTTTGCTTTAGCCTACCTTCATTCGTTGGTTTATCGTGCCGTTATGTTACCTTCGGTAGGTAAGATTCACTTAATGTCTTATACGTGGCTTGCGGTTTAATCTTTTGTATCTTGCAGGCAGTATAATGGGTCATTTAGATGTGATAATGTACCTCTACACGTGAGTTGAAGATCGTAGCTGCTTAAATGTCCATAATAATACTTAATGCTAAGTATAAGAGTGGTGTCTATCTATACCCAATATTTTTTTTTAATTCTAGTTAGTAGAGTTAGGTTTTCATAATATCTTATGTAAGTGATATTAAAGTCGAATAGGGAAACACACTATGTGACCACTGAGAAACTAGCTCTTATAGACGGAACAAAAACGTAACGTACAAAGGTTCAAGATTCAATAATCATTTATATCTTTTGTTATTCCTGTTGTAAAATGCTGATAGGTAATCGTTTATTAAGTTTATG
Organism: Scoparia ambigualis; assembly: GCA_963921215.1. NCBI lineage: Eukaryota > Metazoa > Arthropoda > Insecta > Lepidoptera > Crambidae > Scoparia > Scoparia ambigualis. Next base: position 20,039,982 of record OY992522.1, on the reverse strand, counting down.
CTCCAATAATTGACCAAAAGAAAAAAGAACTTGTTCTAAGCATTATACCATCACATCTAGGAGTAGCAATCTTAGCAATATAAAAAGCTTAATAGACAGGTCTGTTTATTTACAACCTTTGCTCTAAGCAATGTCCCAAGCGAAACTTCATTACTCTTGAAAAAAGTCTTTAGGTTACTCTTGAGGTGAATGCGAACTATTACATTAAAATATAATTTTATAGCACTGATTATAACTATAGCTACAAAATATATTATTTTATACCACGGAGAAAATATATTTGTTCCGTGTTTTAAACTATTTAAACATGGTGTAAAAAGGCTTTTAACCAAGCCGAAATAATGTACATCAAAACATACTTGTTTTGTATGATAAAGATACTTATACCTACATAGATCAGAAATAATTGCTGGGAAACCACTTTAATTTTTAGATGTTGTTAAACACCTGTTTTCCGCAACACGCAATGTAATGCGCGCACAGATGGTTCTACGCGTGTAAAAGAGTCACGTAATAGCCGGCTAGGTTTAGTTTCCGTTGAAAAATTTTTAGTAGCAAAAAATTAAAAAAATATTGTATATTTAACATTTGATATTATCTTCGTAACTATACGATTCCCAGGTATGGCCCAGTACAGAAAAATGTTCGTAATCATGGACTGAACAGGCCCGTAACGAAACCGAGAGGGTTTCGTTACGGGCCTTTAATAAAAGCCCGTAACTTATATTTGTAAAAAATCGCTAGGAATTTACAAGGGAGTTTGCAGAGCTGCACGAGCTACCTGGGGACTACACCCGGAAATAATAAAAACAATATATAAAGCTGTTATCGAACTCGTGATCTTGTACGCGGCAAGCGTTTGGTCGAAGGAAGCGAGAAAAGTAGTCTCCAGGAAAGCTCTCGACGCAGTATTAAGGGGCTTCGCGCAAAAGATAGCCAAATGTAACAGGAAGGTTTCCCTGAACGCTGCTCTAATACTATCGGGGCTGCTTCCGCTGGATCTTCGGATCCAAGAAGCATCCCAGCTTTTTGAGGCAAAGCGTGGGAAGCCCCAGGCAGTATTGAGTGGCAGGAGGGTTGAGCAGCGCGTACCCTATACAGAAAATACCCACCCCAGTCGGACGCTAAATTCAAAATTCACCCTATTAGACATCGCGAAAGAGGATGGGAAATTGGCAGAAGGATTGGTCAAGATATATACAGATGGCAGCAAACTGGAGGGGAAAGTCGGAGCCGCCCTGACCTGCTGGGAGGGGTCGGCAGAGACGTGTACCCGGAAGTATAAGTTGGAGCCATACTGTACAGTCTTCCAAGCCGAGTTATACGCCATCCTTCAAGCGACCGAAATTATTATTGGCAAGAAATTTCAAGAAGCGGCCATCCTGAGCGACTCGAGGTCAGCTCTCCAGTCGCTACTTGATCCAGACTCCTCGCACCCGATCACGAAGGCGGTACAGGATAACCTAGAATTCCTGAGAGACAACCACCAGCTAGTCTCTCTATATTGGATACGGGCCCACGTCGGAGTGAAAGGGAACGAGAGAGCGGATGAATTGGCGAAGGAAGCCGCCCTCCAACCGAACACCAGAGCGGACTATGACTGCAGCCCCATCTCGTTCGTTAAACGTCATATACGGGCGGAAACGATCGAACAGTGGGACTGCAGGTATAGAACCGAAGCCACAGCCGCGACCACCAAGGTCTTTTTACCGAACGGGGTGGAAGCACACAGTGTGGTGAGGAAAATGTCCATCGACCGCTTGGCCTCGCAAGTCTTGACGGGCCACGGGGGATCCGCCGGGTCACAGGCCTCGTCCGCCGCCTGTGACCCGGCGGCGGACGAGGACATCTTCCACATCCTACTAGAATGTCCTATACACATGCACGATAGGTACACTCTGCAACACAAAATTGACATCACGCTTAGCAAAGACACATTAAAGGAAATTTTAAGAAACAAGAAGGAAAGATAAATATTTTTAGATTTTGCCAAGAAAGTAGTATTAATAGTTAATAAGATAAACAAGGACTAATAGATATGTAAGCAAGTAAAAGCAACGACCACACACGTGGCAGGATGCAAAATTAAGTCAGAACTTATTAAGAATAATATAGCAATTAATATAAAATAAAAAGTCAGGATGGCAAAGGAAATATACTTGTATTTAATAAGAGAAGGAAAGAAGAAGAAATATACGATAAATGTAATGAATAATCAAGTAAGAATAAATGTATTAGAACAAAGTAAAATATAAAGTAAGAAAATGTAATGGTTATTAAGAAAATAGGTAATAAATGTAAGGAAAATAATGTAAAGCATAAAGGAAACCATTTATTAGATAATAAGAAACATGAAATTGTAAAATTGTATAACAAAAAAAGAGAAAAAAAAAGAAAGAAATGTACAAAAGTAAAAAGAAAAAATTGGTTGCCTGTAAAGTCGGTATACGGGCGAAAGTTTTACGTGACAACGACTTTGAGTGGTAAAATAATTTTAATGTGAATATTCATTCGTGTAGTAGGAAGAAGGATGAAATAGGAAAGGGACGCGTGCCTTTCACTTTTTATGTCTGTCTCTCTCGCTCTTAGGCGGGCTAACCATGCCCGAGTGGAAGGGACGCGTGCCTCTCACTCGCTCTCATTGTGAGCGCATAACGTGAGCGGAGCGTAACGCAGTTTCTTGAAGTGTCACCCGGAAAACCAATTTATAAGACGTTGTCACGTCAATAGAAATGAAAAGAAAAGAGTTTAAAGTAAAATTGAAAATAAAGAAAGAAAGAAAAAAGTAAATAAAGTAAGTAGAGCTCACAAAGCTCCAGTTATTTTAATTAATCACTTTGAAAGAAAAGAAAATAGACACAAAAGAACAAAAAACCCTGCCAAAAAAGCGGGAAGCAGTAGTTAAAAAAAAAAAGCCCGTCATGAAACAGATAAATACCACCCTGTATATTTCATACTTTATTAGAAGCTTGATGCACAGTCACGAGCATCAATAAGTATACACTTTGACACTTATGTCATTATATTAAAAGTTACAATTGTTTACATATTCGTGACTGTACTCAAAATTACGACCGGATTTTTAAGCTATGGTCAGTTACAGAATCGTTTAATTTTGATTTCACCTTAATTATCTATATAAATAACAATCAAATGCCACTAATGTTTGTACGCGCATAACTTAAGAACGGCAGCACCTACGAGTATTTAAATTCTTTTTTGTTGTGTCAGGACAAGGTTTGAACGAAAGAAAAAAAATGTAAAATGAAATAAAATTTTGAATATTTGTCACGGGGTACGGAGTCCACGTGGGCGAAGTCGCGGGAAGGCCGCTGGCATGAAATAAAAAATATTGACTAAAAAACCAGTTGGCCTTAGTAGTTTCAAGGATAGGTAATAAAATTATTATCTATTTTCCATTTCATCAATAAAGTTTAGTTTCCATTAAAAGTAATAAAATTTACTTAATTCAAATGAATAGCCAAAAATACATTTCATATTTTTAAGTCTACACAATGCTATGATTTAAAATTAAGTGGATATCGTAAAAGGAGACTAACGGACTAAAGACTTCACATACATCCAACAGCATAAAGCGACACTGGGTTCACACACCACCACCTGTCACGCTGAGCACATGTGCAGTCGCTATTTGGTAAAAGGTGGAGTATGGTAGAGGACAGCTTTTGCTGTCCTCATTGCCTAGTCTCTGACTAACCCTTCGGGGATAATAGTCGTGATTATAATTGTATGTAAAATTAGGACAAATTAATGAAAACTGAACTTTTACATTAGTATTAACGCACATACCATTTCCTTTCTCCTTTTCTGCCTAAATATAGACGTGAAAGATACTCCTGAATACAATTAATCCTAGCACCATTCCGTTTTGTTTCACTTCAATCCCTTATAAAAAAACTTTCTAATTGAGAGGAACTTTAACTTTAAATACTAAGAGGGGATGAAGATTATGATGGTAAGTATAAAACTTTTTTATTGCGTAGTAATATTAAATATGAAGTATGAGAACTTTTTGTTCAAAGAAATTTGCTTGTGGTGTAATAAGAAAACTAATTTACCTTGTTTATCTGTTACTTCTTACGAAGAAGAAAAAATAATTAAATTGTCTTATCCCAAGTTTTTAACTGCTACGCAGAAATGAATTTTGGATAGGAAGTTTAACGTGGGTCATTGTTTATTATCATTATAACCCAGCAATCCGCATTGGGCCTGCGTGGTGGGTCACGGCCCATATCTCCATGTGCTATTGTCAATGTGGGAAGCCTTTTGCCAGCAGTGGGACGTTTATAGGCTGACGACGATGATGATTTGTGTGTCTTCGATCAACAATACAACTAGATTTCAGGTCGGCGCTAAAAATGTGTCTCGGTAAATAAACGCGCTCTTGAGAAGTGACCGTTTATTTTCTCGCAAGGCAATCACAGGAAGAAGTACTTTATTTGTTGCCGCTTAAGGTTGATTTCACCACTAAATGTTATTGACGTCTTTTTTTTAAGTGACAGGAGTAATTTATTGCTTTGAAAAAGTATTTATTCACGTGGACAGAATTTAGCTTTGATTTTGTACGTGACGCGTTATCTAGTTGGTATTGTTGATCGAAGGTGTGTGTATTAAAGTATCTTTGTATCTATTATAACCATGTCGCGTAGCGGTGAAAGAATACGACCACCCCTTCTCTTCCCTTGGGTGTCGTGAAAGACGACTAACGTACTAAAAACTACACATACATCCAACAGCATAGAGCGGGGAAGGGTTTTCACCACCTGTCACACTGAGCACATGTGTAGTAACTATTTGATGAAAAGTGGACTATGGTAGAGGACTGCTTTTGCTGTACTCATTGCCTAGTCTCTGAGTAACCCTTCGGAGATTATACTCGTGATTATTATATATAATATATAAATGAATATTTATATTGTATGCATATGGCATTGTAGCTTCCGAACGGATGAACCAATTAAAATTTTGTTTTTTGGTAATCTAACACTGATACAGAGTTTAGCTTCTTGAAACTGACAGTTAATATTCTAAATATACTTAGGTGTGTTTCTAAGTGAACTCTGACGGTAAAACCCGAAGAGTAGAGCCACATTGCGTTGCAGCACGAATTGAAAACCGGCTTGCAAGGCGTTATGGTGAAACCACCGTTTTACCTTTTTGTAACTCCCAGGTATCATTATTCTCATGTGATCATCTCATGATTTAACATTGCCTTTATATTTTACTCGCTTCTGCAACAATACATAATGATTTAGCTACTGTACAATTCACTACACACATTGCAAATCAATATCATTGTCGCAAATCCTAGATTTAAACACATTTATTACGTGATCCTAAATCATGAAACTTCAAACACAATTTTTTTACACTTTTACGAATCCCACAAGTTTCGGATCACTTTGATAATCTTATTTTACGTTTTTCCTTGTAATATTTGCATTTATCTTACCTAATTTGGCTTCAGTTTTATAGATATTGTGTTTTGGTCACGTTTTGACGTACCTGACAATTTCTTCTGGCTTCTTTGCTATGCAACTTATAAACAAATTATAATCAAACCTTTTAGACTTTTTCATTTTTATATTTGGCCATCTAGATTTCAGCGTTTTAAAAAAAAAATTCGAAATTTATTCAGAATTCAAAATCCGAGGTGTCTTTATAAAGTTCAGCCGACGACTAATCAGAGCTTCTTCAGCTTCCGAATAGGAAGGGCCTAATCTCAACGGAGAGCATCTTCAGCTTCCGAATAGGAAAGGCCTAGTCTCCTGAGAGCATCTTCAGCTTCTGATTTGGAAGGACTAGTCTCCTAGGAACATCTTCAGCTTCTGATTTGGAAGGACTAGTCTCCTGAGAACATCTTCAGCTTCTGATTTGGAAGTACTAGTCTGTACAGCTCAACTTCAGCCTCCAGTCATCGTGTGTCCCTACGACATCGCCTGTACCACGCCAGCGCCTGCCTTCACGGCAGTACGGCAGCACCTGTCTCTGCTGCCTGCCTTTACACCTTCGCCTGCCTGCGGCTGCCGGCGCCTGCCTGCCTGCGTCTGCCTGCGCTTGCCTGCGCCTGCCTGCGCCTGCCTGCGCCTGCCTGCGCCTGCCTGCGCTTGCCTGCGCCTGCCTGCGCCTGACTTTTCTACGGCAGTTCCAGCTTCAGTGTCAGCGTCCGCCGCTGCGGCAGCGCCTACAGCAGCGCCGGTCTCCTCTACCCGCATCCACGTCAGCGCTTGCCTCTACACCTTCGCCTGCCTCCACGTCAGCTGCACTTGCCTCTTCACCTTTATAATCTCATCCCTCATCTTAACCATCATTACCTTACAAACTCACCACATCCTCATTCACTTCTTCTTACACTTTTTGTTTGTTATTTTTATTATTGTTATAAATATTGATAAATCTCACCATCTTTTATTTTTTAAATGTCGCTTCACGACAGCGTAACACCACTCTCTTACGGAATATCGGCGTGAAACAATGGCATTCGATGCTGTTGTGTTTCGTCCGGTGAGCGAAAGTATCTGACTCCTCTGGTTTTACGACTGTCCTTGGGTGGCGGTGATTACTTTCTGTCGTCATCTGGTGAATAATAAAAAAGCGTCGTTGATTTACAGGAATTCGAGATCCTCTATGCTTTGAAAGGCTTTGTTAACCGTTGATACCGGTTGCTGCACAAACGGTTGAAACAGTAAAATTATAACCCGCAAATCAAATAAAAATTTAGAAAGGCCTGAGGTCTTGCCATTAAATCTTAGAGAATTACTTTAGTCTGCAAATTCCCATATTTTTTTACAGTAAGACTAAAGTAATACTGAGGTGATGAGGATAGTAGGGAGGGATCCAGAACCCAGCTTGGGGAACAGATTAACGAGATTACCCAAAAATGCACCAAATTCTTGGATTTACTTAGGGTTCTGTGTTGTGGTTCATCTTGGGGAGTACATCCTAAACACATTCGTCGGTTATATATTTTATTAATACGCAGTAGAATGGATTACGGTAGTTTTTTGTTTGATAATAGCGCTAAAGTTCATTTATATAAATTAGATACAATACAAAACCAGGCACTAAGGATTATAGGGGGTTTTATCAAAAGTTCTCCAATACATGTAATGGAAAGCGAGCTCAGTGTTCCTCCATTGTCCATAAGAAGATTATATTTAGCTTATAAATATATTTTGAAGGCTCGATCGTGGTCGAATAATGTCACAGTTAAATTGTTAGAACGACTCACATCTCTATGTGATACAAGATACTGGGTGAATAAGAAAAAACCGCTACTTGTGAGGTCTTTTGAAAAGAACGAAAGACAATACTTCTTTTTTTCCTAATTTGTACACTTTAGATATCTAGACCTCCCGTATTGCAATAAAAAGTATAGCGTTAAGTGAATTAGACTCTGTTAAAAATTCCAAACATTTGTATGAAAGGGAGGTTCTCAGATATGAAGTTATTAAAGAACTTCAACGAAAATACCATGAATGGCATATTATTTTTACGGATGGATCCAAGAGCGATAAGGGGCAAGGAGCGGCATTTTTTGATCCTTCACGAGCCAAATCTAAATGTTTTAAAATCAAAAATAATGTTTGTATCATGATCCTGGAATGTATTGCAATTTCAGAAGCCTTTACTTATGTGGCAAAATATAATTTAAATAAAGCTGCAATATGTTCTGATAGCAAGAGTACAATTCAACACCTGGCTCGATGCACCTCTGGATACAGAGGCGTACCGATAGCCTTTACTGTACTCGCCCAGCTGCACGAGTTAAGCTTGCGTGACATCACGGTGAGGTTACAGTGGGTTCCAGCTCATATTGGCATAACGGGTAACGAAGAGTTAGTAACAGGTTAGCTAAAGTTGCAGGCATTAGCGGTAGAAATATATTAGTCCATGTCATTCGGAAGTTGTGCCAAGATTTAAAAAGATGTGCCAAATTCAAAGGAAAGAATATTTCGATGAACGCTCAATAACTAAAGGTATTTGGTATAAAACAATCCAAAGTCAGCCTATTCGAATACCTTGGTTTGTAATTACAAAATTAAATAGAAGTGACATTAAGTTACTTCTTAGAATCAGATCCGGTCACTATCCATCGAAGAAGTTTGCACACTGAATGAAAAAGGAAAGCTCGCCCATCTTTTGATGGAGTATGACAGGAATCGAGGGGAAAGGGAGTCATTTATTAACAAATTTAATATTAACTGTTTCGATGTAGGCATTATTCAAGGCATTTTACACAACCCAAATTCGGATGTTGCTATAACTCTGTGTAATTTGATGAAGTTTTGTGGTGAGTGACTCTTTCTTACCTCGAATTATAATAGGTTTAAAATTATAGTGTAGTTTTAATGGGATTGACATGTCAAGAGACGAAAATCCCCAAAATTAATAAAGATTAAAAAAAAATGTAGACTATTTCTTTATTTACACTTTTAAACTTTCGCGTTCCATTATAAATACACATTTAGACGGGGATTAACGCTAACTAACACTAACACTAACGCATACATATGCGTAGTATGCCTATAATATGTAGTTAGCGTTAATCCCCGTCTAAATGTGTATTTATTTCTTTATTCTTGGATATTTATATGGGAAACTGAAATGCGTATATATAATCACTTTTATCCCCGAAGGGTTAGACACTAGGCAATGATAACAGCAAAATCAGTCCTGTACCATAATCCACTTTTCACCAAATAGCGACTGCACATGTACAAAGCGTGACAGGTGCTGAGCCCATCGCCGCTCTAAGCTGTTGGATGTTTGTGCAGTCTTTAGTACGTTAGTCGCCTTTTACGACACCCAAGGGAAGGGAGGGGGTGGAAGTATTTTTTCACTGCTACGTGACATGGTTAATGCGCAAAAAAATTAAAAAAAAAACATAATGTTGTGTTGAACTGTACCACAAAAATACTGTTCCTTCAAAGATATTACTTAATTAATTTGGGAAAATATCATATATTTCTATATTAGCAGAAATTAAAGTGAAGAACTCCCTAAATTACATTCATTTATTAAGCTTAGTAGAAAATAATGTCTTCTTTATGACTTCCATTGACGCTTTTTTAGGTCAAAGATCTTTTAATAATGCTGTTCTAAAAGTAATGATAATTAATGGCAATAATTAATTTCCCTTATATTGGTATTACTTTTTGAAATATAGGGACAATCTCAAGGTTTATTAAAGATACTGGAGTAAAACCTTTCAATATTTTTGGGGACAGAGTCGCTAGATATCAAAACCAACCAAATCCAAACAGGTTGTTTAGCTGCAAATCTTTTTTTTTTGTTTGTGTTTGATCAAAGCGATTTATTGCTCCATTGTTATTTCAACAGGAATCTTTATTATTAACCTTTTCTAACATTTTACTTGAGAAAATAAAGCAGGTAGTCTAAAATAAAAACTTTTTTATTGGATTTGGTCAATTAGAAACAAAACCAGCCAAGTCTTGTCTCAACAAAACATACACTGGAGTTGGTTTAGTTTGACATAAAGTCATGACGCGACTGGCAGATATCTAACAAACGCTCTGATTGGCTCACGGTGACTTAGCACGTTTTTTTAGTCAGTTAACAGTTGGACATGGCTTGTATTTAAAACGGAAAGCTGATATTAAAACCATTTTGTATCCTAGAATGTATAGGGATATGGCCGTTTTTGACAAGTAGCATAGAACCATATTTTATTCGTATTTCCAGAGACATTTATAAATCCGTTTTTTTTTTAAATTAGACTTGGTTGGTTTTGAAATCAAACGACTTGCCAACTTGCCCAACACTTTGTAACAACTTTATATACAGTACAGTCACGACTATAATCCCTAAGGGTTAGTCAGAGACTAGGCAATGAGGAGCGCACCATCAGTCCTCTGCCATAATCTATACGTTTCACCAAATTACAACTGCACATGTGCTCAGCGTGATAGGTTTAATATCCAACGCCGCTCTTCGCTGTTGGATGTATATGCATTATGCATTGTGCAGTCTTTAGCTCCTTAGTTGCCCCCTTTTAGGGGGTATTCCTCGAAACGCACCCATTTTGAAGCCCACCCAGACCAAGCGCACCTAAACTATTCCTCCAAGCGCACCCGTTGGGTGCGCTTCAGAATAGGTGATTAAAATATTATATTTTTATTTCTCGAAGCGCACCAGCAGATAAAATGTGGGAAGAGATGCAGTAACTAACAGAAAATATCGATAACGAATAACGTACGTTTACTTTTAGAGTATCTACCTCTTTTCATTTATGTCACCCTGGTACTTTTAGCACAGAATAAGTAATAGTACTACTTTACTTTTAGTTCAAATCAACTGTCATGATTCAATTTATTATTGACATAGCATGTCGCAGCACCTAGTCCTACTCGTTTATTTCTTTTTTCCTGATAGTTAAGGGTAAATAAGATTGCCAAGGCGCCTATCTACCTCTTTTCATTTATGTCTCCCTGGTACTCTTAGATCAATATGACTGTCATGATTCAATTTATTATTGACGTAGTAAGTTGCTTAAGCACCTACTTAGTCCTAGTTTCTATCGACATCAATATTACGAATCTTTTAAGTTTCTCTCTATTTTTTACCTTAGGTGCGCTTCGAGGAATAAAAATATAATATTTTAATTACCTAATCGGAAGCGCACCCACCCAACGGGTGCGCTTGGTCTAGTGCGCTTCAAAATGGGTGCGCTTCGAGGAATACCCCCCTTTTAGTAGTATTCTTTTAATGAACCGCCACCACACAACTTTATGTATTAAGTCATTATCTACACACTTCGGAACTTTTTTCTATTTATCGTTTTTTATTATTGTTATTTAGTCGGCATTCCGCAAACGAGTACATGCCCCGTCCTGATGGAAATAGATCACCGCTGCGGACGGCTTTGGTTCTTATATCTCCTTGCCCTGTAATTTCACTAGACCTAGTACCCTTTATACTAGAACACAAAAACAATTCCGTTTAGCGACAGAAATAGTTAAAAGTTTACGCCATCCAATCGTATTCCCGTTAGAATCCAGGCAGAACATTCTAGTAATTCTACGTGTGCAACACAACAATTTCATTTTCATTTCTATCTATTGATATTCGGCCCGATAACCGGAAGTCCAGGGTTCCATTTCTAGGTTAGGCAAAGTATCATTCGGATTTTTCAATGCATATCCCGGGTTTATGATACCTAACCGCATTAAGGCGGGTACAGACTTACGCAATGTAACATGCAATGTAACACGCAATGAAAGAATTTGCCATCCACATTGTTGTAACGTATCAATTCCCATAGTGTGGACGCCTTGCGCGCACGAACCGTGCACACTACGCGCACGAACAGAGCATTTCAACTCGTGCGCGCCGCGAACGGCAATTTGTCGGTTTTTTCGCCGAACACGAAGGGGCGCGCGGTGTACGCAGAGCGCCAGGGCTGCGTTCCGTCGCTTCACTCGAGTGCACTCGAGCGCACTCCGGCGCGCGGCGCACGCTCTAACCGTTCCGTGGTTTGGTGAAATTTTACTCTGATGGCTGTCAGAGCGTAGTTTCATCCGTTCTGTGGTTTAGAGCGCAGCAACCAAACAACCATCAAATCGAATGGTTATTTTTCACTCTGACAGCCATTTGACGTTTAACAGTGTCAAAGTTTGCAATTTATGTCAAAACGTCTCGAAAAAGTCCGTCTGTTTGTTTCGTATTGTTTTACTTTTTAATAATTTTGTTAAATATGGTATAGCAGTGGAAAAAATAGAGATAAGAGGAATTTTCTCTCGTTTTGGACAGGAATACTTCAGAACAATTTATAAAAACAACTCGATCGTTCCGTGGCTCGGTTGCAACTCAAACGGGTTAAGCTTTAACCAAACAACTACACCCAAAACGAGAGAACGCACCCCAGTGTGGACGCGTTGCGTCAATTGCGTCATTGCGTGTGTCTGTACGGCGGAACGCGCGCAAACAATGGAAAAAGAATACACGGCAGACTGAGCTATGGTCGCCGCGCGCATGCCGGGAACAGATGCGAGCAGGTACATGCTCGGTTCGTGCGCGCGCTGCGTCCGCACTTATGAAATGCTCCTTCCATGTTACATTGCATGTTACGTTGCGTAAGTCTGTACCCGCCTTTACACTATCAATTGTAGCGAAAACTTGAATACAATGATGAAGGCCTTTGCCCAGCAGTGGAACAGTATGTCACGTAGCGGAGAAACCGAGGAGTGACACGATGAGAAGAGGAGATGAAGTTAACAGCACGATGAGTTCAGACGTATATTATTTTAAATAAATGGTTAGTTATTATATGAAGCACAATTTAAGCGTTAGTACACACACGACTAGGTAAAGGTTTAGATTATAACTTATTATTATTATCAGGTCGTATGCCTGGAACTGCCTAGTTATAATAATGCACTGTTCGCAATAACAATAATTCGGAAAGAAAACAATAATTAGAAGGAGCTCATTCTAGCTCCGCGGATGAATCTGACTGCCTTTACATCAAAGAGTAGAGCTATAATGAAAACAGAGGCTAAACAGAGAATGCAAGTAAATATTTAAATTTTAAATTTTAAACTAGATATAAAAAAATGTCATTCACAAAGAAGGTCACAAAAACCAACAAGGCTTTAGTTGCCTTGTTACAAGTATACATGATATAGGTACTTTAATTTTATTCACACATATTAAGACGGGATTTAACGCAAAACTATTACTTAGTAAAGGTATGCGTAGAATACCTTTTTGCGTTAAATCCCGTCTTAATATGTGTACATAACGAAACGCGAAAGTTGAAACGTGTTTATTTTTATTGTTATTACTTTGTAAATAATAAATAAATAATAATAATAACGTTAATATGACACCGATAGCTTGGGATTATCAATCAATCAAGCAAATTTTTTTTTTTGTACATAATAAATTATAATATTGTAATAAAATCTTAATATGTAAAGGTAAATAAAGAGAATAATAATACTAAATAAATTTCACAACTGTCACACCATTCATTCAGCCCCAAACTAAGCATAGCCTGAACTATGGTGAATGAATAACGGATAAACATACAGAAATACTAATAAACATACATCACTCGCTCACAAATGGTCGTGCTCATCACACAAACATTTGCCCCTTACCGGGATTCGAACCCAGGACCGTGGGTGCAGTCAGGGTCGCTGACCACTCGACCACCCGGCCGTCAAATGACACTACATACGAAACTTTGCCTATCGCCCTACGATCGTTAAATGGAAACTCGTATGCCCTAGTTCGTGCTTATTATGAAACATTATCTGCTATACACTTATGTAACATCTGACGGATATTGGCAGGGAAGCTTATACACAGCCACCGACGAGGGCGTGCAGCACACGTCAAACTTCCGACAACTTACCGATCTCTACTAGGGTTTCACACGATTTACCGGCAAAATAAAGAACGCTTTGTGTTATGAAACTACAGCATAATATTCTACAAACCATGATATAAAATTTATAAAAACAACAGTAGTGTTAGCGTCTCTTGTTTAGAAAACCAAAACAGATGGAGTTTTATGATGTTGTCGAATATAAAGAGGAACTTGTTGGCGCAGCCTTTGATAAACTATTACCCTAGATACACCTTTTCGACGTCCGACCTCCGTGGTTGAGTTGTTAGCGCGCCCAGTCTGGCGTCGCGCCATCTCTGAGGTCCCGTGTTCAATTCCTGGTCGGGTTAATTTATAGAAAACTGTTTTTCTGAATTGATTTCGGGTCTGGGTGTTTTTCTATGTTTTTGAATATTTATCCGTTATCTAGTTTAACCATATTAACGAGGTTTAATAGAAGCTTATGTTGGACTACATATTGGTGTGAGCGTAAACAAATATTATTTTATTTTATTATTATATTATTTAGGTACCTTTTCATACAAAATCAACCCTAAAGTGGCTTGATTTGAATGACAATCGTATTGAATGATAATTGTAATGAATAGAGCCTATGATAACTTGTTTTGTATACTCCCCACATGCACTGCTTTTGTCTAGAAATTTTTGAACTTTTCACGTTGTATCTAGGGTTGGTTTATCGAAGGGTGCAGACTGCACATACATCCATCAGCATAGAGCGACTAAGGACTCACCACCTATCAAGCTGAGAAAACATTCATTGTCTTTCTAGTATTTTTCAATAGTTACTTAAACACTTTTTATCCATACAAAAAACCATCTGCTCAGAGCTGCCGACCTGCAGCACTGGCAGGGTCGCCATGCAAAGGCGGAAGGTTCGCGCAAATGGCAGTAATTATAATGAACGTTTATTAATGTAAGTCGTAGTCGTAGTCGTCGTCCGAGTGTCAAAGCGTGTGGACGCGTGTCGAAATAAATTTTGTTAAATTTTATATTTCATTGCTATTCTAAAATAAATCCAAAGGCTATCATAATACAGTGCAAAATTAAAGATCAGACACGGATTAGAAAAATAAATTGTTCACGGCGGGTTTAACCCATATAGTCATCATCATCATCATCATCAGCCTATAAACGTCCCACTGCTGGGCACAGGCCTCCCACGTGAACAATAGCACGTGGGGATATTGGGCCATAACCCACCACGCTGGCGCAATGCGAATTGGTGGGTTTTAACGACTGTCATCTTACGACAACAACCGGGACCAACGGCTTAACGTACCTTCCGAAGAACGGAGGAGCTCGAGATGTTTTTAATTTGTTCACCCATCCAGCGACCCGGCATTACGAAAGTTGCTTAGCGGGCAAGATCGCAAGCCGAACGCGCTAGCCGCTGCGCCATCGAGCTCCTCCAATAGGAGGCTATAGTCAAGGAGCTGTAACCAAGTTTTCTACAATGAAGAAGCTGTCGCACACACCACCGCCGGCGCCGGCGCCGTCTCATGTTGGTTGTGAGAGTGGAAGTAGTGGTGGATCTACGTCAAATCTCCCAAGCTACAATGAAGAGGAAGAGTGAATAAACCCAAGGAAGCGAAAACTACATACTTTGGAATACGACTTTAGAAGTGATCTAGAAAACTTTCGAACTGAAATGATGAACTTTATGAAGAAATGTATGAAGTCACAAGTCTTTGCTTATATACTCGGTGGAGATACATGTGTGTAACTATATAGCGTACAGACACTACAATGTGCTGTTGTAATTTTGTGATACGGGGACTATGGCAGGGGACTGCTTCTGCGACTTCTCTGACTAACTCTTTGGGTATAATAGTCGTGAGTCTGTGTAGGTATGTATATGTGACCGGCAATCTGTATAATCCGGTATTCTATACAATACCTAGGCAATGTATGGGATACCTAAAACGTGTAGTTAATGTATGAAATATATTTATTTTATACTTTGCCTAGGTATTCTATACAATATCGAATGCGCATCCGGTAATGTGTGAAAAGGCAGTAGATCTACTTATTATTTATACGTAATTGTTTTGTTTCTTAAGTTTTTTATACTTGTTACGTACCTAAGTACCTACTTGTAAGAAAATTACATTGTGTTACTTATATACAAAAGAATTTTTAGTTGCACTTTATTTTTAAAGTGATTTTACTGCATTAGTAAGAGAAAGATACAACTTAGGTGCTTTTTTGAAGAGTATAAAAAAAAATAATTATTGATTATTTAAAAGTTTATTATGACTAAAAAGTTTTCATGTCTTAAATGTCTAATATTTTTAGTAACTTATGATTAGATAAATCTTTTTGAGTGCAGTAATTCCTTTATTCTTCTCTTCTGCAAAAAAATGTCTACCCTTTTTATAAAGATTATTTTTAAGGAGCATCCTAATTGTTAATTTTATTAGTTGTTTTTACTATTATTTTGTCATTTTATAGGTAGGCTGCTGTTTAACATTGGTAAATATTGACATAAAGCTATTTATTTTACACATTGCCGGTGGACCAGCAGGTACTCTATACAATCCCTAGGAATTTTATACATTACCTAGGTAAAGTATGAAATGGACAATAATATGCTTAATATTTCATACATTGTCTGGACGCCCCAGGTAATCTATACATTGCCTAGGTATTGTACAGAATACCTGAATTATACAGATTGCCGGTAACATATATACATTAATCAATAAGCAAGCAGCGTGTCAAATCATAAGTCAATATTACCAGGCGTTTCTTTAAGAAAAAGAGATAACACTCGGTTATTATTTCTGTAGACATGTTACGCGAAGACAGAAATGATAATGACAATTATCTGTCGGCGCAGAATGATGAGGGTCGTACGGATTAAATACATTAACATGCGAAGAAATACCCTTTATTTGTATTGGAAATTATATTATTAAATAGGACTGAGCATACAAAGGCCTGTGTTAAACGTAAACGTGTTTAGACTAGCTGTTTAGACAAGGGTCGTATTACTATATTGCTATAGTAATTCCCTAACTCCTGATATGACAAGCATTTGTATACTATATTTGTTATTTACAAGGTATGTTTCGCTTATGATATGCTATTTTATGTTAGGCATATGAACAACTTAACTGATTATGTATGTTGACAACTTCCTTAATTGAGTGGTTAGGAGGCTGGTTCTGACGTCGCGGCATCACTCAGGTCCCGGGTTTAATTCTCGGTCGGACTAATTTAGCAAAAACTGTTTTTAGGGTTCCGTACCTAAAGGGTAAAAACAGGACCCTGTTACTAAGACTTCACTGTCCGTCCGTCCGTCCGTCTGTCACCAGGCTGTATCTCATGATTCGTGATAGCTAGACAGTTGAAATTTTCACACATGATGTATTTCTGTTGCCGCAATCGTTTTAGCGGCAACAGAATTGTTAATTAACAACAAATACTAAAAACAGAATAAAATAAATATTTAAGGGGTCTCTCATACAACAAACATGATTATTTTGCTATTTTTTGCTCGATATTAATAACCACAACAGGTAGACGTTTGAAATATTCACAGAAAATTTTAGTGTCTAATGTTTTATAGATAATGGTAAGGAACCCTTCGTGCGCGAGTCCGACTTGCACTTGGCCGGTTTCTAAATTGATTTCAGATTTGGTTATTTTATATGTTTAATAAGCATGTTAACCATATAAAATAGTTTCAAAAAGAAGCTTTACTAATTAAATAACTAATTGTGAGCTTAGAAAAGTTAATTTAAAAGTAAGTAACGTTGCGAATGGAAAGCTTTGACATCTGCCTCTCCCTCCGAAAACGATCTATGTACGAGTATGTAAATAAGAACAATCATGTCAGGACAGTCTATTTAGAAGTGGCTGCATGATTTTGATTTTGTAATTAAATTAAACCTTGGGTGCCTGAGGACGGGAGGCGTGGGCGGGGACGGCCGCGGAAGCGTTGGCGAGACGATCTCGTGGCCTTTGTGGTAAACTGGTGGGAAAGCGCCAACGATAAAGACGCGTGGAAGAGTTTGGGGGAGACCTTTGCTCAGCAGTGGAACAAAAAAAGATGATTAAAAAAAATATATATATTATAATATATTTTAATTTAATAGGTCAAGGATCATAAGACCGCCGGCGGTCGCGAAACAATTGATTTTTAATTGTGTCTGGTTTTACGATCCTCAAGGGGTTAATTTGATTTCAAGACAAAACCAATGCGTAGGTACCTACTTAAGTAAATAGGTAGTGGAAGATTAACAATGTGTCCAAAACCATTTTCTTTGTACATTTCCATTTCGTGACTACCTCACATTTTGTATACCTTTATCGCAGTTACTAAAGGCAACGTTAGTTTACATTCCCGAATGCCTTCCATCGAATTTGAATTTCAATGACGACAGCTCCATTACTTAGTCTATGTGAACATTGTTATGCTATTTTCTAACGGATGAATGCGTGTTGTATCCAATAAATTGCTGTTACAAAATGTAATAAGACGATTGATTGGTCTCTGCTGTTTCAACTCGTCAACAACTGTGTACCTATATTAAGTAGCATATTAGTTACATAATAACCGTGTCGCGTAGAGTTGAATGAATACTACCACCACCTCTCTTCTCTTGGGTGTCGTAAAAGGCGACTAACGGAATAAATACTATACATAGCTACATAGCTAAATACAAGCTTAGAGCGGTGAATGGGCTCACCACCTGCCACGCAGAGCACATTTATGCACTATTTGGAGGAAAGTGGACTATGGCAGAGGACTGCTTTTGCGGTCCTCATTGCCTAGTCTCTGACTAACCCTTCAAGATTCAAGATTCAATATCATTTATTCAGGTTAGGCCATGTTTAGATTACAGCACTTATGAATGTCATTATGCCATCGGTTCGTAAGTCTAACTATGGGGCGGGAGCCTTGTACTGAGAAGAACCGGCAAGAAACTCAGCAAGGGCATTTCTTTTCTCCCTTTCTTTTACAGCGTCAATTAGAATTGAAAAATGCCCTCCCTATCATAGAAGGGCACTTTCCATTACAATAGTAAAAACATAAAACAACTACAAGGACATAAAAATAAAAAATATATTAATAAAAATAAAAAGTTCAGGTATTCATCAATATAAAATAATCAATGTAATCAATGTCTTACAGTACAGAAAAATAAAAGTAAGACTACAACTACTAATATACTAATAATAAAAATAAGTTAGCAAGAGCAGACCAGCCTCCACAGGCGGCACCCGTTCACGAGTATGACATGTGAATCAGCCATCGCTTCGCTCAACCATGTTTTAGGGAACGTGACGACCCGACGCACATGCCACCACCGCAGAGACACTTTGAGAGAGCATGACACACTCGAGCAACTCCAATGAAGATTCGATTCGACTTCGGGGATAATAGTCATGATTATATGTATGTATGTATGGGACCTTTTGTGCTAATGTGTATTACTGTTCAAAGAGGTGAAAGTATATAGAGTATAGTATATAGAGTAAGGGGCACTCACAGACCACTATACCAATTAGGAGAAATTTTTGGCTATTTTTGACTCGTGAACATTTTGTGAACACTCGTGCAACACAGTGTAAATACAATGAACAAAATCGAGTTACCGAAACAACAGGATAAAACAACACCTAAAAATATTGTGGATGAATGGATATACTAGTTTCAAGTTAACTTTAGAAAACAACGACAGTCCCTCACGATATTCACAATAAAATAAAATAATTGTATAATTACATACTTACAAAGAGTTCTTTTATTATTTTTTGTGATTAAGAGATCGATAATAAGTTAACACTAGAGGGCTCGCGTGGGTGACATTATGTCACCCAGGGTGTAATATTGTTTAATAATTTTTAAACGCAACGCGCTTCAGTGCTGCCCTCTCAGGTATTCCTCAAGTACGAATCATCCCGCGCATCAGTAGTGCGCCATCACTCCAGGTGCACTGACGTGAGCGTAGTGCGTTAATTATAAGTTACGTGGGTGACGCATGCCCCCCGTGCAAACATTCGAGGCTGTTTTAGAAAACGTATCATTGCGGTGGAAAATCAAATATACACTCATGTAAGTTAATAATTACATTTTTATTTTACATGTTTTATGATCAACAAATTGTATTTGACGAATTGGTTGTGTTTTTACGTGAATATTGTTGTTTTTTGCCTACCAAATGATAAAATACACATATTGTTTTAGGTTATAATGGCGTCGACATCAAAAGATTTGACTGTATGTAGATGGTTGGAGGAATCACTCACAGAAAGTAGCGCTTCAGAAGGCGAAGAACAAGATAGTGGTTCGGAAGAGCAAACAACTCCAATTGATTTGCCTCAAGTTTCTGACACGGAACAAGACAGTGATAATGTATCTGAGGACGACGACAATGTGCTTTTGTTACAGTTAGCCGTTTATGAATCTCGCAATGGGACGAAATGGAATAAGTTTCCACCACGTACGACTAGAACAAGGGCCCATAACATTATGACTAGACCTTCTGGTCCAAAAGTATTGCCAGAGATGTTTCAACTGCTATCCAGTCCTTTTTAGTCATATAATACTAGGTTCATTTTTATTCTTAATTTATATTAATGATTTATCATTTTATGCGGAAAACTTTTGCAATATTGTTATGTTTGCTGACAATACATCTTTGATATTTAAGACTGATCGAAATAAAAATAGTTTTGATGACATCAACAATGTCTTAACAAATGTGTTAAATTGTTTACTACTACTTAATAATCTTCAATTAAACGCGAAGAAAACCAAATGTATAAAATTTTACTCTACCTAACGTAAAGAATATTATAGTAAATAAAATTAAATTGAATGGCAAACTGTTGGACCTTGTTGATTTAACAGTTTTCTTAGGTATTACCTTAGATTTAAAAATACAGTGGAACCCTCATATTAGAACCCTTGTGGGGAGACTTAGTTCAGCTGCTTAAGCTGTTAGACTAATTAGGCATTTTACAAACGTGGAAACTGCTCGATTAGTCTATTTTAATTACTTTCACTGTGTTATGTCCTATAGTATTCTACTTAGGGGTAAAGCAGCAGATAAAGATCCATTTTTATTATACAGAAAAAAAAAGTAAGGTCCATATATAACCTAAGATCACGTGATTCCCTTAAGGGGCTGTTTAAAGAAATAAATATTCTTAAAGTTGCATCACAATTTATTTGTAACTGTATTGTTTACGTGCGTCAAAAGATTTCTTAATTTAAAAATAATTGCGATATACACAAACTAAATACCAGAAATAAGTATAAACTTGTAATTCCTAAATTTCGACTTCAGATAGTTTATTGGTCATTCATGGGATGATTACAATAAAATCCCGAACAATGTTATAATTTTGCCCTTTGACAAATTTAAGACACATATTAAGGACAGACTTTTAGAAAAGGGCTATTACACTGTAAGCGATTACATCAATGACAAAAATGCATGGAATTAACATTCCTCTAATTTCGAACACATATTGTTCTAATGCGTTTATAGTGCCCGAGTAAAACTTTTAGATCCACTTGTTACGGCGAAAGGCGTTCGCAGTAACAGCGACGAAATAAAGGTTTGTGGACCCAGGACAGGTCTGGTTAGGTTTCGGACGTGAGGGCATGCGACTTACTTGGTAGATGATTAGGGGGGGCAAGGCAGGAGACGGGGCAGCGAGCTGGCGGGCGGCGATGTAGGCGATTTGTCACGGCACAGCACAAAGTCCTTTCACCTAATCACAGGCACTATATTCACAGGCACTATCTTCACCGAGTCACTATCGATAAGGGCAGATACCAGCGCGCGTATTTTGTGGGCGTCTCGCGGTAGCTAGCAGACAGACGAGAGTGGCGCGGTCGGCTCACGAAGCTAGCGGCGGCGGGTCGCGCAGCGGTGGCGCCGCGGCAGACAGGCGGACGCGGCCGTCAACAACCGCTGAGTCAACCACCTTACAGCTGGCGGTATGCTTTGAATGGCCGTTGCGCTGTGGCGCAAACATCTTCCCGGGGCCCAGTTTGGGCTCATCCAATGGGAGCCTGGCGATCCGGAATACAGGCCTCCGAAGATGTCCATTCGCGGTGTCCAGGTCTACCACCCGCACGACGCCATCCTTCCCAGGCAGGGTGCGAGCAATGCGCCCCAGTCTCCATTGGAGGGCAGGCAGGTTGTCCTCCTTGATGAGGACGAGCTCGCCAACTCGGAGAGGGTTTCTTGTGCCCGTCCTGAATGGGTCTGCCCATCCATCCATATAGAGAAGTAAAATTAAACTTAAATTTTTGACGATTCAAAATGCTTACTGAATAAAGAAATTAGAAATTATTTTTTTTTATGAGAGTATGTGGAGCAATGGATGTGTGTCAGGATTTTAGTAAACGTGTTAAGAGATCCGGAGCCCCCCCCCCCGCCCCCCCCCCTCACAATTCCTATTCCTTCCTTAACCCTATTCCTTTGTTAAAGGTCGGCAACGCACCTGCGACTCCTCTGGTGTCCATGGGCGGCGGTGATTGCTCTCCATCAGGTGACCCGCCTGCTCGTTTGCCTCATTCTTATATTTAAAAAAAAATGGAAAACTTTGGTCTCTGCCTACCCTTCTGGTAAGCGGGCGTGATGTATGAATGTAACAGCCTATATACTCCCACTGCTGGGCAAAGGCCTCCATCATTGACATCATGTCATTATTATAATTGAACCTTATTAAGAAAGTGACTAACAAAAAAACTGCGAATTCATCTTACCATGCACATAATAGAATCTATATTACGCTACGGGATCATTATGTGAGGAAATAGTACATATAAAAATAGAGCATTTATTGCGCAGAAAAAATGCATCAGAGACATATGCGGAATCCCCCCTGACGAGTCCTGTAAACCAATGTTTCGAGATCTCGGTCTCTTACCACTGCCATCATTGTACATATACGAAATCTGCGGCTTCGTTAAGAAGCAAAGGAATTTATTTAAAATGGCAAGTGATATATACTTAAGGCTTAAAAGAGACCCATATAAACTTGTCTTAAAAGATACACCAAAATCTGCCAAGTACAATAAAAGCTGCTTGGCAATGTGTGTGCGTATTTTTAATAACATTCTTAAGGATCTTAAATTGCTAAACACTAATCTTTTTCAAAGAAAATTGTATAAGTGGTTAGTTGAGAATACATTTTATGACATAAATATTTTTTTTTGTTTTGATAAATAATGATATTTACTATATAATTAAAAATGATTTAAGTACTTGCATAATGTTATTGTTTAAGGATTTTAATTATTGAAAATATTAAAGTATTACTGAGAGGACTTAATGTTTGCATGCTACTCGTATTATAAAATGAGCTTGATATGCGTTAATGTATTTTATAATATAATGTAACATTTTTATACCATGTCAAAGTGCAAATAAACAATTATCTTATCTTATCTTTTTGATGGGTATTGGTTTAAGATCCACCAGGTTCTATCACCATCACCATCCGACCGAGCGACCGACCGACCGACCGATCACCATCCAGGTTAAAGATTCCACGGTGATCTTTGATGGATGGCGGTCTACTAGGTACTGTGCGTTTTTCACGAAACCAGCCAGAAACCAGCTCTAAGCGGTGGTATTTCCGGACCGTTACGACTAAGGGATCTTCAAGAAACGAGCTATTCCTTCCTTAAAGGCCGGCAACGCGTCTGCGATTCCATTGGTTTTGCGGATATGGGCTGCAGTGATTGCTCTCCATCTACTGACCCGCTTGCTCGTTTGCCTCCTTATTTTATATAAAAAAAGCTAAAATAAAATAAGGTATAGTATATTTCATTACGAGTGCGGAAAGCCTGTCATTGCAAAGAGTTCCGACAAATGTCTACCCGAGCCGAGGACGGTTCCGCACGTGTACTGAACAACTATTTATAATACAGTTGCGAAAAAATGAAGCTATTTCATAAAATAATAAAACACCATAAACTCAACTAGCTAATCATTTTTGAAAAATGGCGCCAACCGTAAAAGAATATAAGCAGAGATTTTTTTTGTTTTCTTCACCCATTCTGGGTAGGCAGAGGGAACTATGCCCATACAGCCAAGTCTTCAGTAGAATTTTTTTATTGATATGAAATGAAAATGAAATTTAATGAGATGAAATTAAATGAAACCCAACTTATTGAATTAAATCTGATATTGAAACAAATTAGTAGCTTCTTTTTAGAAATATTTGCATGAATCATAAAAACTTCTATGAATTTTTTTTAGTAAAAACTTCGTGGTTGGTTTTTTCTTGGACAGTTGGGAAAGAGAACGCACGAGTTCGGAAAAGGTAAAGAAAAAGCTCAAGTATATAATAGCCCATATCCCGAACGCTATACGTCCCTGCAATACGCCACTTTTTGAGCAACTGTATTAAAAAATACCTTTATTCAATGATATTTTGCCTTTAGTGAACCGAATAACCGTATCGCGTATCGGTGAAAGAATACTACCACCCCCTCTCTTCCCGTGGGTGTCGTAAGGCGACTAACGGACTAAATACTGCAGCGGCGATGGGCTCACCACCTGTCACGCTGAGCACATGTGCAGTCGCTATTTGGTGAAAAATGGACTATGGTTGAGGACTGCTTTTGCTGTCCTCGTTGCCTAGTCTCTGACTCGGGGATAATTGTCGAGATTATATGTATGTATGAAATCTTGTCCGTTAAGCAACTTTCGCAATGCCGGGTCGCTGGATGGGTGACCAAATTAAAAATATCTCGAGCTCCTCCTCCGTGCTTCGGAAGGCACGTTAAGCCGTTGGTTCCGGTTGTTGTCGTAAGATGACAGTCGTTAAACCCGTGGTGGGTTATGGCCCAATATCCCCACGTGCTATTGTCCACGTGGGAGGCCTGTGCCCAGCAGTGGGACGTTTATAGGCAGATGACGATGATGTATTCGTATGTTACCTTAGTGAAGCCTGCAGTGGTCTCCCTTTCGCACTTCAACCCATTGGGACCTTGTGTGCTAATGTGGGTATTCGTTAAATCACCACGCCTGCAAAATTCGATTTGGTAATCGATCACAAACCCGTACCATGCATTTCAAAATCCGAAAGCCATTGCCCGACCGGGGAATCGAACCGGTGACCTCCGGATATTGGGCAGATATTTGAACGCTTAAGGGGATCCTGCACGAAATTGTAAAAATTTACGTATTTTTAAGTTACTTGTACTATGCGCTGAATTAGTTAAATACATTAAAAAAACTTACGTAGGTTAGCCTGATCATTGCACAAGGTCGTGGGCTTGTTGAAATTTGAAACAAATTCTTTAAACAATTACAAACAATACATGAATCAAATGACTCTTAAAAACAATTTTTTTGACATCTTTCTTAATTTTACGCATGAAACAATAATTCTTATACGAAAATGAAATGAAAAAAAAAAAATGAAAATGAAAAAATGAAAAATGATTTATTCGTTAACATATTAACAATTAAACAAAAATCAGGGCAGACTACTTCTATTGAACGCGAAATGCATCCGTACCAGAAGTAGCCACTCCTCCAAATTTGTATTGATATTTCCCAGGTCGCCCCCATCTTAAAAAAGTAAATTTTAATTTCTAACACAAGCGCGTGATGGTTTTGTACATTTCGCAGAATAAAAACATTGCTCTAATGTCTAATCAAATTACTAGGTCTGAAACTTCAAAGCAGAATAGTTCTAATTTTAAATATCAATCATTATGAGACTTGTCAGGTTTTGCGATCGCGCTGTACCCTCTTAAGCACTTGGTCACGGAGACGCGTCAATGTGTGATCACTGATCACCGCATAAAATTAAGATAAGAGTAACTATTCTACCCAATGATGTTACAATAAAAAGAGGTAGATGCGTTACATGTCCCAAAAACTGGCACCATAAAACTATGCTAATTGGCTTACCTTATGCCACCAACAACATTATCTGTCTCGTTTACGCTATAATCACGGTAGTGTATATATTCTCTGGCTATAGAGTTGTCGTTGGTCCATTATTGACATCACATTAGTACTGATATAACCTATCTACCTTTTTTATTATAATTTAATTGATTCTATTCTGTCCGCCAAAACTCCTTGATTTAATTAATTTGCTTCAAAGAAGACAAAATGAAACGGCTCAGTCTAAGTCGGTGAAGGTCTGGACCATAACTCATGCGTGGACCTTATACGCAGCCACTACATGAACTCTATGACGTATGGGTTCTTTTGTTTTTTATTACATTATCACTTTTTGGTGGTCTCTGAATATCATAACATTATGGCACAGTTATTCAGCAAAGTCTTGTAGTAACTATTGAACTTGCATTCACTAAGAGTGCAAACCATTAAAAAGATTTTCAAAAGCATCTTTGCCGTATAAATTAGAGTAAGCTTTCCTTTTGACGTACGTATGCACTTTCATTAGCATGTTCGTTTGTGCGGTGTCGAGCTTGACATCCTTGGCATACAATGAGATGCTTAATGGTGGTGTAATGCGTTGCGTAAACAAGGTGTTGACGCAATACGAAATGTCAGTCAAACAACTGTCAGTAATGTGATCGTGGAATCAAGGGAAAAATTCTACTAATATTATAAACGCGAAAGTTTGTAAGTATGGATGGATGTTTGTTACTCTTTCACGTAAAAACTACTGAATGGATTTGGATGAAAATCGGCATACGGATAGTTTATAACCTGGATTAACACATAGGATACTTTTTATCTCGATATTCCCACGGAAACGGGAACCACGCGGGTGAAACCGCGAGCGGCCGCTAGTCTTACATAATGTAACGAGTCGTACTATGGGAAAATTTACAAAATCATATCGCTAAGGCACGAATGAATACGTTTTCAAATGGCATAATCGCTGGCACTGTCAGTTTCCTACAAATTGTCACCATGGTTTGATAATAACCTATTTTGATAATGAGCTGTGTGGCTGTTCATGATGTTTTCTGTATTTTTGTGAGTGCAATATAGCTTTTTATCTATCTATCTATTAAAATAATACCACTACCGTGCAAAGGAGAACAGGCACTTTCCATAGAAAAAGTGCTTAATTTGTATACAAATGAATTTGGTCATAAAGTAAAGCTAATATTATTTATTATCTACTACTAATATCATAAAGTAAAGCCGATATGTTTATCAAATCAGGGTTAAGAGTTATTTAATTATTAACATGGAAACACAAATTCTTCAAAAAACAGACATGGTACTTTAAAAATGTCTAACGTGGCTGCATAAACCATAATGATTTTGCTTTTAAAAACGGGAAATGTCAACAATGCCGTGACGTCATGTTTGATTTGACAACAACTGTCATTTATTGACAGATATTGCCAGATAGACAATGAATAACAGATTAAAACATTAAAAATGTATACAACATAAGCATAAAACGCCGCGTCTCCTTTACAGCTTTCTAGGTTTCAGCTGGACGTTCATGAGTCAGTCAGTGAGTGAGTCAGGGTGAGTCAATACTTCTCTAAATTCATAAAGCTAGTAGGAATAATAATAGAAAGCTATACTGCCGCTGAGTAATATACAGGGCGTCCCACGGATATGCCACATGGAGGGAAAGTACCTTGAATATTGTAAATGGAACATTTTACGGAAAGAAGACATTATTTGAATTATTAAAAAACAATTTAAACTGCATTCATAGATATTAAATAATTACATGGTTGAACCGGGAATCGAACCCGTTACATGAGAAAAATAATCACCTGTAGCTTTATCATACCAATCGAAAGGCTGCATCATAAGGATTATTTATTGTTAAATAACATAGTGTCACAATAAAAGGAAGACTATGAATTTTAACGTTTGATGTGAAATTTTGTTCAGAAAAATGAAAAGCTGACATTGCCGTAAGGACATACAACTAACATTGAAATAAATACACACATAAATTGATTAATTTTGTATTAAAAATGTTAAAATGTTAAAATTCATATGATTATTTTTCTCATGTAACGGGTTCGATTCCCGGTTCAACTTTGTAATTATTTAAATATCGATGAATGCAGTTTAAATTGGTTTTTAAATTCAAATAATGTCTTCTTTCAGTAAAATATTCCATTTACAATATTCAAGGTACTTTCCCTCCATGTGGCATGTCCGTGGAATGCCCTGTATATTATTATGTAAGTATCAATATATTCAATGATAAGTAAGGTTTTATACTAAGTATATAAAATTAAACAGATCATCAAACATAACTCTTCCTACACACCAATCGCAGATACTCGAAGATAATTCATTTGGTAACTCGTTTCAGCCAAGCATTTACTATGAAGTACACTTGATTAACAACAAAAATAATATTTACACTTCAGTACAGTCGAGTATAAAGTTTTACACAGTAACACATATTCGAAAAATCGACTAAGCGACAACTCGGACACTTTAAATTCGGACACAGTGTCCGAATTGACACTTTTTAATTTTATTGTTTGTTTACTGACAATTCGGACACTCTTAAAAAAACGTTACCAAGATATTTTAGAGGTTTGTGGATTTTGACTGTACTGAACAGCTCCAATAATTTAAGACTGTCCGAATTGTCAGTGAAAAAATAATAAAATTAAAAAGTGTCAATTCGGACACTGTGTCCGAATTTAAAGTGTCCGAGTTGTAGCTTAGTCGAAAAATCGTAACCGACCATCGTGTGAGTTATTCGCAGCATTTTCGATGTTTATTACAATAGTCCGCTATCGATTCGCAGTGTATCAAGTAGACACAATTCGAAGGGCGTTGCCAAGTGTTATGTGCGGGGTGTTATTGCCTTGGCCAACCGCCATATTGCGGATCGGCTAACGGCGTCTTGTGCCAGTTGGTAAATGGTAACCTTAGATAAAACATGGTCATGCAATATTCAGATATGTAGTTAGCAAACCACGGTGGCGATTTATGACAAACTGACTGTTGCCAATGGTTTCCCGAGATGCGCTGATGCGCTGCTGCGATTCTATACAGTTTGTTTGGTTACCGGTGTCGGAGACTTTAATGGTATTTAATAAAATAAATTTTATCGACATAGATAAATGTACTAGATGTTTCAAAAAAGCTCAAAACGAAAAATAATATATTCTGGTTACCGGTGTCGGAGACTGTAATGGTATTTACTTAGAATAATAACGCATAGAAAGCGAGAACACGCACGCCAAATGAGGCCAGTAAAACCAAACCATACTGGCTTGGTACAGAAACTTTCCGCGTCAGTACTAATAATCTAAAGTTATCTATCTATCAACAGTTCCAATTTCCTTACTTTTGGGTCAAATCTGATTTTTCTAGCAACATTACTTGTACACTAGTCAAAGTCAAAGTCAAAGTCAAATTATTTATTCAATGTAAACCTTTACAGGCACTTATTGACGTCAATAATAATAATAATAAAAACACAGTTAACTAACTTATAGTTAAGACTTAACAACTAATCTAACGAGCTATAGTCTGTGCCAGACAAAATGCGCATCGCTACCCCCAGTACCACTGCACGCCGAAACATAATCGCGTCGAACCGAAATGTAAGCCGTGGTCATAGAATTGTGTAAACAAACGTATCCTGGTACGAGACAAAAATAGCGGGCAAGTGTCTCTTCCCTAGCGACACAAACGGCTAATATTTATAGGTAATTTATCGTTTTTTTTTTAGGATGAAAGGTGAAGAATGATAAATCACAATGAATTGTTAACTTAAATTATTGCTTTAAGGAATAAAATTAAATGTGATTTCCAATTATCGTATTGATATTGTGGAAAGTAATAGAAATTGGAAATAACTGAGTTTTTAAAGTAAAATAAAGTAACGGTTGAAATGAGTTTTGGTAATATAAAATAAATAAAGTCTATACCTAAAGACAATAAAACCTATAAAACGCGCCGCTTCGCTGTTATACCCGTCCCGTACCATCGAGAGAGCGAGAGAAGCCGCGAGAGAGAAATACCTGGGGCCCAAGTCTGCCAATTCACGAATGGCACAATTGAATCGCAGCTGGATCGCACTGCAACCGCTTGACACATTTGGCATTCTATTACTCATTTAAGAATACCAAATGTGCCAAACAACCACAACGCGACACAACCGCGACTCAACCACGCCACCCGCAAACTAGCAGACCCGGGCCCCTGGCCTTAAGCGACGACGCGCGACGTGGAGCGTGCGAGCCGAGCGGCAACCTTTACTCTCATACGCCTAGGCGGCCTTCCAGGGAGACACGCCGGCCGAACGTACCTAAACTGCAGCACCCCACTGGTACAAGTGGGGTAAATGACCCTTCATGCACATCTAGCTGGCACAGACCATAATCTACTCTGCCTACCTAATCTACCTACCTAATCTACCTACCTAACCAATCTACCACCAGTTCGGATTTTGGGAGAGCCTTCGGCCGAGAAGAGCTGGCAAGAAACTCAGGAGGCCTTACTTTTTTCTCCCTCTAAGTAACAATGTTACTTTACAGTGTCATAGATCTAATTAAGTAGGTACACTTTATTAAACATAATTAAGTACAATTTGTACGCATCAACAAAATTAATAATAACTAAACTAAATAATTTCAACAATTCATAATAATTGAATGAAAGAATAGTGAATAAAAGACTAAAAATACTAATAATAAACACTAGTACAGAGTAGACTTATTTCCATGCATTTTTGTCTGCAACATAGTCATTGATCTTCTAATAAGCTTATAATAAGTCAATATTCATAAAACAATTATATAATAAAATAAAAGATAAAACAAAAGTGGTGTTTGCGCCACAGCGCAACGGCCATTCAAAGCATACCGCCAGCTGTAAGGTGGTTGACTCAGCGGTTGTTGACGGCCGCGTCCGCCTGTCTGCCGCGGCGCCACCGCTGCGCGACCCGCCGCCGCTAGCTTCGTGAGCCGACCGCGCCACTCTCGTCTGTCTGCTAGCTACCGCGAGACGCCCACAAAATACGCGCGCTGGTATCTGCCCTTATTGATAGTGACTCGGTGAAGATAGTGCCTGTGAATATAGTGCCTGTGATTAGGTGAAAAGACTTTGTGCTGTGCCGTGACAAATCGCCTACATCGCCGCCCGCCAGCTCGCTGCCCCGTCTCCTGCCTTGCCCCCACCAATCATCTACCAAGTAAGTCGCATGCCCTCATTTCCGAAACCTAACCAGACCTGTCCTGGGTCCACAAACCTTTATTTCGTCGCTGTTACTGCGAACGCCTTTCGCCGTAACATTTTGGTCATCTTCGAACCGGTAATTTAAATACCGGCGACCTTCCCGTAACCAGTAAACTTTTACCATTTCACCATAACTTGGTCTCACGTTCCATCAGCTCATTCAATTACAGTCCGCTAAAAATTATTATTTCCGCCCATAATCTAATTTGTGCCATCATTTCTAAATTCATTTGTTCACATAACTTTACCCTGTCCCTATAATAATTTTGTCAGGTAGTTATGAATCATTTGTGTTAGGATTGCGACCACACAACATCCGAATTATTTTAACACAATTATTTCTGCATGTTGTTTTGATGTTGATTTCGTGTATGCATCCGATTGTCTGATCACAGATCTATGGTGTCATACAATGTTTTTGTGATTTGAGCGAGCTTGTGTACTACTTGTGTAATACTTGTGTACCTACCTAAATGATTTTTGTCTAATGATACGTTGTTCATACTCCTAACGGTAATTAAGTTTAATTAGTAGTTAAATTATTGCGTTACGTTTGCGTTACGTTTATCGGCTGCACATATAATTTTAGTTACGTATAACACACCCGCGTCTAAATAATTGTATGGTATTATGACGAGAGACGATATTGTTATTTTTCCCGTTTTATTTTTTGATGAATTTTTTATGTTCTTGTCGTGTTAAATCGGCTCAAATCTCGTGCATGCTCACCACGCGTGCCGAGTAGCTTGCTTTATTTTTTTCGCTCGTGTTAATTTTATATAGTTTTTTTGTTTTTAATTTTTGCCTTTGCAATCGGCTCATTTTTGTGCGTGCTCACCACATGAGCTTAGTGTGTTTCATTTAGCCTCATCAGTTCTTTTTTATATCGCTTACGGCTATTTGCGTGCGTCGCCTTCGTTCTACACACGTTTGCCCACTTGTGGGACACAGACAGAGTGTCCCAATTTTTTTAATTAAGTTTTTATTATTTGTTTACTTTTTTGCGACCGACTCATTCTTCGCGCTAGTTTCCGCTACAGGTCTGCCCGACTGTGAGCGCCTTCCCCATAGTGGGCTACGGATGACGTGATTCCTTTTGTTGTTTTGTTTGTTGTTTGTTTTGCGGTCGGCTAATACTACGTACGCGCGTTCAATAGACACAGACATACACATACACTTGCGTCTGCCCACCCGTGGGCCATATACAAGGCGTCCCAACATAGTTTTGCTTTCTTTATTGTTGCGTTAATTTTAGCCCATTTGCCCTTACCTTAGTAAACAAATACATCCAGCCCAACTATAGAATATATACAGGGTGTTGTTCTTTTTACTGCCTTTAAATTTGTTTATTTTTTTTATTTTTTTTATTTTTCTTGTCTCCTTTTATTCATCGCGATGCCAACCAAGTCACAAGCCGCGATTTTTAGGGAGGCCGCCAAAGCAATACACCAACTCCTAGAGGTGGGGTCACGGATCATTGCTGGCGACACCAAACATTCCATAACGGAATTTAACGTGCGTTTCGCACAGGTACAGGGTATTAAGGAGAAGCTGGATTCAGTATATTACAGCATTCTTGACGAGGAGAACTTAGACGAGGGGGTTGAGAGGACATACACTGAGAACCACACAAAAGCCTCCGGGGCATACCTGGGGATACTTGTGGCTAGGGAGGAAATCTTACCCTCTTCCACGTCGTCCCCAACCCATAACGCTCAGCCCAGTCTCGGCGTCAATACGCCTACAGCCGTCCTCCCCAAGATAGCGCTGCCCAGGTTCAGCTCAAAGGTGGAGGACTGGCCCTCCTTTATTGCACAGTTCAGGAGTTTGACTGACGACATGGCGACCTTGTCGGAAGCAGTCAAGCTCCACTATCTCTTCTCAAGTCTCAGCGGTGAGGCATTAAGCATGGTGTCCCACCTAAAGGTCACCAATGAAAATTTTGCCGTGGCCATGGACATCCTTACCAAGCGGTACGAGAACCGCCGGGTTCTCATCGATAGTTTCGTCGACATAATCCTGGGGCTGCCGAGCATCCACACGCGCTCTAACATACGCACACTTTTCCTCACTCCGCTGGTGTCCGCCCAGTGTGCCCTTAGTAATTTGGATCTGCCCATAGGAGACGACTACTTGTTTGTGTCGATAGTGGTGCGAAAGCTTAAGAGTGAGCTCCGCACGTTATTTGAACGCAGACACGGGTCTAGCAGCACCCTGCCCACGTTGAGTGACCTCATCTCCTACCTCGAGGAGCACGCGCGCTGTGTGGAGACAGAGTTCTCCAACATAGCCCAGCCGCAGCCCATTCACGCCCTGCCCGGCCCTTCTCGTAGCCGCGCGCTTCCACAGTTGCCCCATCGCACTTATGCTCAGATGGCTCAGCAACAGCCCGACCATTACCGTGGCCGCTCCTCAGCTCCATCGCCTCACCGCGCCTATGATCAGCCTACTCACCAACCATCACGCCCAGCGCAGCAAATGCGTCACCGCCCATCCACCTCCCCGGCTCGCAGTCAGCCCTTTCCCGTCTACTCGGCCTTCCAGCAAAGCTGCTCCTCATCATCGTCCTCGTCCTCTTCCTCACGCTCGACGTCCTACTGTCCCTATTGTGCCACTAGGGGACATACGCTCATGACGTGCAGATGGTACAATGCCCAGCCAACACAGGGCCGTTGGGACTTTGTACAGGCACGCGAGCGCTGCCAGCGTTGTCTCGGCCGTCACTACGAGAGCGAGTGCAGGTCAAGGGGGGCATGCAAGAACTGTGGGAGCACGAACCACCACACGTCTCTCCATCGACCAGACGGCCCAACGCACTCAGCTCATTCGTCGTCTGTACATGTACCCCCACCACAGCTGACAGAGCACTCGAGGTAGCGTCCCAGATACAGCAGGCGGCACGAACCCGCACAGGCTAAACAGGTGCGACCCAGCTCTGCTCACAGAGCCAGCCCGCCCAGGTCCGGTTCGCCAGGTAGGCCCCGCGAACGCCGCCAGCAATTATGACTCCCAACTATCACAGAGCACCCTAGCGAAGAGGTAAATTTAGCCCATGCCCAGTCAACCCATGCCCACACAGCTGATACATACTCAGCTCATACAATTTCAGCTGATACTCAATCAGCTCACTCACCTTCTGTGCCCACTGGCACACCCATTTTGTTGCCAACCGTCTCACTAAGAGTCGCGGACGTACATGGCCATCTTCACACAGCCAGAGCTTTATTGGACTGTGGCAGTATGCTGACATTAATAACGTCACGCATGGCACGACTTTTGAACCTGCCATCAAAACCCACTTCTTTAAAAATTACAGGAGTTGGGAATCAGCACAAACATGAGTCAAAGGCGGCAATAACAATAGTATGCCGACCCACTCACAATGATACTCCTACAATCACTGCCACAGCTCACATTTTAAAAAACGTCACTGGCTACCTTCCCTTAGAGAAGGTACCAAACATTTCCCACGTACTAGGCCAGCCACCCGTGCCATTATCTGACCAGCTTAACCACACACCAGCCCCGATCGACCTCTTATTGGGGTCGGACGTTCTTGGCCAGGTGTTGGACGGGACTAAGGTCTCGTTGGGCCCGGGCAAGCCCATTGCCTTCGGCACGATTTTCGACTTCGCGTTGATAGGACCCATTGAGGACTTGTATGCGCAGCCGGCGCAGCAGGTTAACTCAGCTCACGTCGTCAGCTCACAACCAGACTCAGCTGAATCAGCCCAGGACATACGTCAGAGTCTGGAAAGGTTCTGGGAGTCTGAGGAGCCCCTCCCTCAATCTCACACTCATAATGATCCCCTGGAGGAACAATGCGAGGAAATCTTCCGCTCTACCACTACACGCGATCCCTCAGGCAGATATACGGTCGCTCTGCCCTTTCTAAAGGACGCCCCTCAAATAGGTAAAACTCACCCTATCGCATTACGCAGATTCCTCAATATTGAGAAGAAGCTAATGGCGAACCCGTCTCTGCGTTCTAAATACGTCGACTTCATGGCCGAATACATCGACTTAGGGCACATGGCTCCCTGTCACCCAAATACATTCGCCCATAAACCTCACTTCTACATCCCTCACCATGGCGTATTTAAGTCAGGGTCGGACAAGCTGCGCATTGTTTTTGATGGTAGCTGCAAAAGCTCCAATGGTGTCAGCATAAATGAATGCCTACACACAGGCCCCGCCCTTCAACAGGACATTGTGGACATCATCATGTCCTTCAGAACGCATCCAGTCGTTTTCAGCACTGACATCCAGAGGATGTTCAGAACAGTGCTGGTTGCCCCAGACCAGAGACGGTATCAGCTGATACTATGGCGGTCCTCACCAGATCACCCTCTGCTCACCTACGCCCTCAATACAGTCATCTACGGCTTAAGATCAAGCCCATACCATGCAATTCGCACTCTGCTTCAGCTGGCTGATGATGAAGGCCATCGCTACCCTGGAGCCGCTCAGGTTCTTCGCAAGTCTATCTTCGTTGATGACATCTTGTGTGGTCATGACACAGTTGAATCCGCCCAGGCACTTCAGGACGAGTTGATAAGTCTGCTAGACCTAGGCGGCTTTCAGCTCAGTAAGTGGACATCTAACTCGCCTAAGCTGCTCGAGAGATTTCCCGACAACCAATGCGACATGCCCAAGGACTTCGACATGAACCCAGAATCCACGTCCATTAAGGTCTTGGGTATACAGTGGAGCCCTCAGTCAGACGAGTTCACCTACCGCATCTCTCTGCCCCCCATCACAAATGTCACAAAGCGGTCTATTTTAAGCACCGTAGCCTCACTTTATGACCCAAACGGCTGGGTTTCTCCCGTTATCTTCCGCGCAAAGCTGCTGCTTCAGCAATTGTGGCTACTGAAGCTGGAATGGGATGAGCCCACTCCCTCTGAAGTACAAACGGAGTGGCACCACATCTCAGAGGATCTGCCGCTGTTGTCTAGCATTCGCTTCCCTCGGCACATTTGTGCAAACAAAGGCTCAGCTGCATACTCGCTTCACGGGTTTGCAGATGCCTCTGAAGCCGGGTTTGCCGCCGTTGTTTACCTCCATGAGCTCGTTGCCTCCGGAGATACTTTGGTACACTTGATTGTCGCCAAGTCGCGAGTCGCACCAATCAAGAATCGCCTCCAATCCCCAAGTTAGAGTTGTCGGCCGCCACTCTACTCTCCCAGCTCATGATCCGTGTGTCGGTTCAGTTATCGGCCCATATCAGTATACAACAACACATATGTTGGTCAGACAGTACGATAGTCCTGGCCTGGCTCAATACACCGCCTCACCGTCTTCAACCCTTTGAAGCCAACAGGGTAGTCAAAATCAGCTCAGGCTCACCAGAATGTACCTGGCGACACGTACCTTCCGAGCTCAACCCGGCAGATTGCGCAAGCAGAGGGATGTCTGCGCAATCCCTGTCAGCCCACGACTTATGGTGGTCTCCCACGTGGCTTAGACAGCCTTGTGAGTCTTGGCCTGCGATGCCCTTAGCTCTGGGCCATCACGCCCTGCCCGGCCTTAAGCCCAAACACGTCCCGTCACTGGTCACAGTGCCCGGTCTTGACTTTGACCTGCTCACTCGGTTCAGTTCACTAGACAAGCTCGTCGGAGTGACAGCTTGTCTAAAACGCTTTCTGCACAACTGCAGACACCACCCAGATTCGCGACGCTCAGGCCCCTTGTACGTCAGTGAACGAAGAGAGGCCCTACTTTACTGGGTGCGCAGTGTTCAGCACAATGAATTTGCAGAGGACATCCACCGCCTACAAACTGGCAAAATCTGCTCCGTCAGACTCCAGCGGCTGTCACCTCTCATTAAAGATGAGCTCCTTAGAGTTGGTGGACGACTGTCCCATGCGTCTATCCGATATGACGCGCAGCATCCGCTCATACTTCCCAGCTCTAGCCCACTTGTAGACCTGATCATTGACCACTACCACAAAATACACTGCCACCCTGGCGCTGACACCTTACACGCAATCCTACGCCAACAATTTTGGATATTGTCCGCGCGCCGTATTATTAGACACCGAGTCTTTAAATGCATTAGATGCTTTCGATGCCGGGCCCAGCCGCAAGCGCCCTTCATGGCCGACCTGCCAGCCGATAGAGTTACGCCTCAGCCAGTATTTAGTCAAGTCACGACCGATTTTGCCGGACCATTCCTCGTTAAATCTAGTACCCTACGTAATGTTAAACTCTTAAAAGCGTACTTTTGTATATTCGTGTGCCTCTCGACTAAGGCGGTTCATTTGGAACCAGTCTCGGACCTCAGCACGGAAGCGTTCCTCGCGGTATTACAGCGTTTTATAGCACGCCGCGGTGCCCCGGTTCTCATCCGCTCGGACTGCGGTACAAATTATGTAGGCGCTAAAAATCAGCTCATCGAAGTACAAAACTTTCTTGCCTTGAACAATGACACAATTGCGCACAAGCGCGCTGGTCAGCACATTACTTGGTTGTTGAACGTCCCTAAGGGACCATGGTTCGGTGCGTTACATGAGATCAACGTAACATCAACAAAGCAACTTTTATATCGCGTAATTGGCGAACAACACCTCACATTCGAGGAATTCTCCACACTTTTAGCTCGAATTGAAGCGGTCCTTAACTCAAGACCTCTCTGCCCACTTTCGTCTGATCCTTCATACTTTGAGCCGCTTACAGCCGGACACTTCCTTATAGGCCGCCCACTAACGGCCCTTCCCGAACTATCCGTGGAAGATAGGCCGATCTCCACACGTAGGCGATTCCAGATGGTACAGGCCCTTTCCCAGCGCTTCTGGACGCTGTGGACCCAGTCCTACCTTCATACCCTTCAAACCCGCTCCAAATGGTTGTCCCCATCCTCCCCTCTCCGAGTTGGCGAGCTCGTCCTCATCAAGGAGGACAACCTGCCTGCCCTCCAATGGAGACTGGGGCGCATTGCTCGCACCCTGCCTGGGAAGGATGGCGTCGTGCGGGTGGTAGACCTGGACACCGCGAATGGACATCTTCGGAGGCCTGTATTCCGGATCGCCAGGCTCCCATTGGATGAGCCCAAACTGGGCCCCGGGAAGATGTTTGCGCCACAGCGCAACGGCCATTCAAAGCATACCGCCAGCTGTAAGGTGGTTGACTCAGCGGTTGTTGACGGCCGCGTCCGCCTGTCTGCCGCGGCGCCACCGCTGCGCGACCCGCCGCCGCTAGCTTCGTGAGCCGACCGCGCCACTCTCGTCTGTCTGCTAGCTACCGCGAGACGCCCACAAAATACGCGCGCTGGTATCTGCCCTTATCGATAGTGACTCGGTGAAGATAGTGCCTGTGAATATAGTGCCTGTGATTAGGTGAAAGGACTTTGTGCTGTGCCGTGACAAATCGCCTACATCGCCGCCCGCCAGCTCGCTGCCCCGTCTCCTGCCTTGCCCCCCCTAATCATCTACCAAGTAAGTCGCATGCCCTCACGTCCGAAACCTAACCAGACCTGTCCTGGGTCCACAAACCTTTATTTCGTCGCTGTTACTGCGAACGCCTTTCGCCGTAACAAGTGGATCTAAAAGTTTTACTCGGGCACTATGAACGCATTAGAACAATGTGTGCGAAACTAGAGGAATGTTAATTCCATGCATTTTTGTCATTGATGTAATCGCTTACAGTGTAATAGGCCTTTTCTAAAAGTCTATCCTTAACATGTGTCTTAAATTTGTCTAAGGGCAAAATTATAACATCGTTCGGGATTTTATTGTAAAATAAGACACTTTGTCCCATAAATGATCCATAAACTTTCTGAAGTCGAAATTTAGGAATTACAAGTTTATACTTATTTCTAGTATTTAGTTTGTGTATATCGCAATTTTTTTTGAAATGAGAATTGTTTTGACGCACGTAAACAATACAGTTATAAATAAATTGTGATGCAAAAATATTAAATATTTATTTCTTTAAACAGCTCCTTAAGGGAGTCACGCGATCCTAGAATATATATGGACCTTACTGCTCTTTTCTGCAAAATGAAAATGGTTTCTATGTCTGCTGCTTTACCCCAAAGTAGAATACCATAGGACATAACACTGTGAAAGTAACTAAAATAGACTAATCGAGCAGTTTCCACGTCTGTGATATGCCTAATTTTTCTAACAGCGTAAGCAGCTGAACTAAGTCTCCCCGCAAGGGTGCTAATATGAGGGTACCACTGTATTTTTGAATCTAAGGTAATACCTAAGAAAACTGTTGAATCAACAAGGTCCAACAGTTCACCATTCAATTTAATTTTATTTACAATAATATTCTTTACGTTAGGTAGAGTAAAACTTATACATTTGGTTTTCTTCGCGTTTAATTGAAGATTATTAGTAGTAAACCAATTCAACACATCTGTTAGGGCACTGTTGATATCATCAAAACTATTTTTATTTCGATCAGTCTTAAATATCAAAGAAGTATCGTCAGCAAACAAAACAATATTGCAAAAGTTTTCCGCATAAAATGGTAAATCATTAATATAAATTAAGAATAAAAATGGACCTAGTATTGACCCTTGTGAAACCCCCATTCGCACTGAAGAACCGGATGATATGGATCCATTCACGCTAACTTTTTGGATTCTGCAGCTGAGATATGATTGAATCAATTTCAAGGCATCCGAGTGCACTCCGTAGTGTTTTAGCTTTATTAAAAGGGTGTTGTATTCAACGCAATCAAAAGCCTTGGAGAGATCACAAAACACTCCAAAAGCATTCTGCGATCCCTCCCAAGCCTCAAATATGTGTTTTAGCAGAGCTTCACCTGCATCAGTAGTAGACCTTCCTTTAGTAAAACCATACTGTTCACTGTGAAAAAGGTGGATTATAGCGAAGTGGGAGCCGAGTTGATCTAAAATAAGTTTTATGTTTAATAGTGTGCGTGTCGCCGAGATAGTACGCGTAACTTACTCCGACATCCATTTTTTTCTTGCCTCACGCCAAGACAGTTTTCTAATACGAGACTATCGTTCTATGCGTTATTATTCTATGGGTATTTAATACAATAAATTTTATCGACATAGATAAATGTACTAGATGTTTCAAAAAAGCTCAAAACAAAAAAAATATATTCTACTTAAACTAGCGGCCCGCCCGCATCTTCGTCTGCGTGAACACCCTGTATTCCGTGACCAATTTCCAAATAAAGACTAACCCAAATAGGTGCAGCTTTCTGAAGTGATGCGCGTACAAACATTTCGGCAATTGATTTTTATTAATATGGATTTTTGGAAAATGGTTGATATTGATCTACAATCCGTTTGACATATTATTTAAATTTAGTTTTATTTTAGTTAAGTTTAGTTAGTTCGTTGCTCGCGCGTACGTCTGGAGTTTTCCTATTTGTATTTTGTGTGACTTGGGCAGCTTGGACTGCTTCTGGACCCCTGAGAACTCCCTACGTGACTGTTAATTTGTGCTTGCCAAAGAATTCCGATTACCTGCCATTTACGACGACTTTGGCTGTGGACAATGTGACGATTGTGCTTCATACTTTGGATTTTGTTGTGTGTGCATCGATTATCTCGATCCCCTGTGATAAACTAATTTTTAATTCGATATCGTGCAAGGCTTATACGTATTACGTGCGTCAACTGCAGTATATGTGTAAATAAATTACGCCGATACCCTGCATGACGAATAAAGACTTACTTATCAAAAATTTAACAAAATGTTGTTCTATTTTTGATAACCCAATAGATAGTTACCCTTTAATAAAGTTAAAAAGTAACGTAATATTATTCATCTAACAAAATGTTGTTCAATTTTTGATAACCCAATAGATAGTTACCCTTTAATAAAGTTAAAAAGTAACGTAATATTATTCATCTAACAAAATGTTGTTCAATTTTTGATAACCCAATAGATAGTTACCCTTTAATAAAGTTAAAAAGTAAAGCATAGCCTACTACTGTTCCACCGCTGGACAAAGGCCTCCATCATTGAAGTCAAGTCTTTGCTACAATCAATGGGTATTGGCTTAATAACCACGCTTGCTATATGAAGGTTCGTGATCACAAACCCGGGCTATGCATCGCAATAATTTGAAATGGAATGTAGAAAAAAGTTTAAACTTATGTACATCTCGGACTCATTCATCAGATTCCTTTTTCGGCAGAATATATTTTAGGCTGGTTTTTTTCTGACGACAACGGAATTCCACATTAGACAAAAAAACATAGGGTAATATTTATTTATTACCGAGTAAACTGCTCCACTTCCGAAAAAATATTAAATCTGATTTTGCGTAGTGATACTTTACTATTTAGTAGAATCCAATATTTTCATCTGAAAATATTTTTTCACTCCTCTTGCTCAAAAAGACTGTCATTGTAGCGTTCTAGAGCGAGGCTAAAATAGCTTTTCTTGCCCTAGGGGAAAAAGTATTTAGTCATAAGGTAGAATAATCATGATTAGAGACTCGACTTATTACTGTTTACTTTTAAGAACAACTTTTTTGAGATAGTTATTATTAAAGTTTATGTTAAAATTAGTAATAATTTGAATTTATAGACAACACAGACCACGACCGCACAGTCCACGCTTCAGCAAGAAACAACTGCACAGTCTGCACTTAGGTGGTGAGCCTTTAGCCCGTTAGTCGCTTTTACGACACCCAAGGGAAGAGAGGGGTTGGTGGTATTATTTTGATGAGCCCATCGCCGCTCTATGCTGTTGGATGTATGTGCAGTCTTTAGTCCCATTAGTCGCCTTTTACGACACCGAAGAAAAGAGAGGGGTTGGTAGTATTATTTTGATGAGCCCATCGTCGCTCTATGCTGTTGGATGTATGTGCAGTCTTTAGTCCGTTAGTCCCCTTTTACGACATCGAAGGGAAGAGAGGTGTTGGTAGTATTATTTTGATGAGCTCATAGCCGCTCTATGCTGTAGGATGTATGTACAGTCATTAGTCCGTTAGTCACCTTTACGACACCCAAGGGAAGAGATGGAAAGACTGCACATACCTACTATCCAACAGCATAGAGCGGCGATGGGCTCATCAAAATAATACTACCAACTCTTCTCTTCCCTTGGGTGTCGTTAATGCAACTAACGGGTTAATTTTTAATGAAATAAACCAATTCATATTGTATTGGATTGTTTTATTTTCTCGCATTCGTAGTGAAAAACAGAGACGCACGGCGCTAAAAACCCACTCGGTTTC
The DNA here is from genome assembly GCA_963921215.1 of Scoparia ambigualis. Taxonomy (NCBI): domain Eukaryota; kingdom Metazoa; phylum Arthropoda; class Insecta; order Lepidoptera; family Crambidae; genus Scoparia; species Scoparia ambigualis. Next base: position 19,998,255 of record OY992522.1, on the reverse strand, counting down.
TATTTATCCCCTCGCTAAAGCTCGGGAGTAAAACTACCTCGTATATAATGGGTCATTTTAGCCCCTTGTATAACAATCTACTATTCTTAATCTAGAAACACCAGTGTTGACAGATGTCAAAGTCAGCCATTACTATTTTTTCTGAGTGGGAGAATTTAATCGCTCTAAAGGTGCAAATTTGAAAGTGAGTAAAATCTATTTTGCATCTCCTAAACTTGTAATGAAAACTAAATGTGATTTTTAAATTGATCTCTCATAAATATAGGTAATTTTATAACACATCTGCTTTCTATAACCCTGTCCTATCGGAGCAAAGTAAAAATGACAAAATATAACTATTCTCCATTTAAAAATTAATTACAGACTTGTGAAGAGAAATTACGGAGCAAAGTTACCTCCTCCATAGGCTCCATAAGAACTACTTTGCTCAAAAAAAAATATAAAAATTTAAATTGTTGGTATCTAAATACAATAATATACTTAATGTCAGGTAAAACTTTAATAGTACTATTAATGGGTGATTTTTTAAGAGCCTTTTTTTTAAAGTAGAAATAAAACAGCTAAAAATGCGTTATATATACAAAATCTTTATTGAAATCGATAAACTGGTTCTTGCCATTTACTTTTTAAAAATTACTTCATGCAAATGTTGACCACGGCTACGTTTCAAATAGTCCATACGGAAGGTCCAATTTTGCATTACTTTTTCCAGTATTTCGACCTGAGTTCCACTAATAACACGTGTTATGTTGTCTTGTAAGGCCTCAATAGTGTTGGACTTGTCCTTATACACCAACGATTTCACGTAGCCCCACAAAAAATAGTCCAGAGGTGTCAAGTCGCATGATCTTGGTGGCCAATTTACAGGGCCAAAACATGAGATAAATTGCTCACCAAATTCATTCCTTAAAATGTCTATTGTTTCACGTGCTGTGTGGCATGTGGCGCCATCTTGTTGAAACCACATGTCAACCAAGTTTAGATCTTCCAATTTGGGCAATAAAAAGTTACGGATCATGGATCGATATCGTTCCCCGTTGACGGTAACGTTTCGTCCAAGGTCGTCTTTAAAGAAAAACTAAAAATTCTGGATATTCACGATCTCCATTGACACTGGTTGCTACGGATGCAATATTCTCTTCGGTACGCACTGTACGCATGCAAGTCGATGGTTTAATGTCCAATAAGGTGAATTTGGTACAAAATTTGGTAATAACACCTCTAATTGTGGTTTCACTAGGTCGAATTTGTCGACCATAAAATGGCCGTAACAAGCGAAACACATTTTTTACAGAGCATGAATTTTGGTAATAAATTTCTACGATTTGCAATCGTTGTTCGTTTGTAAGTCTTTCCATGACGAAATGGCATAGTTTAATGAACAATTTTGACTTTGACAGATTACGCTTGGGCGCCATTACATATCAGTGCTGCCAACTTGAAAAAAAAAGGTCGTAAAAAATCACCCGTTATTAACACAATACATTACATTACTGATTTAAACAAGATTTAAAAAGTAGTAAAAAAATAATTGGAGCAAATTTTGGTGCAAAGTAGGACTTGGTTAAGGTACTTATTTTAATTATTTTTTTATATCCTTTGATCGCATTCGTTTTCATATGTGTTCGAAGATTATATCTTTTAAACGGTTTACTATTGTTTAATAAAAAACGTATGACAAAAGATCATTTTACAAACAACATTTGAAAAACTAATCATGTGACAAACTTTCTTTTCGTAAACATATTACTTTAAAAAGAATCATTTGACATAATACAGGTTTTACTTAGAAAATAATTCTACTGTTAAAATATTATTTTAATAATATTCACTTGACTAAATAATTCCTTTGCCAAATTGGTGATTTTACAAAAAAGTATGGTATATTAGGTATGATATATTTTATAAACAAGGATGTAAGCAATTTCTAACCTATCACGTGACCTACAGTAGTAGGGCATGCTAGTATTTCTGTTGTTTAATAAAAAAAAAGAAACTCGAAATTTAAGACAATCGCGAAGCGCAGCAAATGCAATTTGTTAAATGTTATTTATGCTTTACGTTGTTTTGCGAACTAACATGTTTAAAAAATAATTAATTTGTGAAATAATGTTTCAGCATAATGAATTTTTTTTAGTAAATATATTGTCTAATGAGTAGTTTATTAAACAATAGTTTGTAAAATGATAAATTTATCAAGTATAATTTTGTCAAATGTTATTTTTCAAATGAAAATTTGTTATTTGTTTTTTGTAAAATGATTGGACACCCCTTTACACACAAAGTAATCACTAAATAAGTAAATAGGTACATACTTATTTCCTCTAAAACTTTTAATTGGAATATCTTTAATTGTAGACTTACTAGAGAAGTTGTTGAGCATTTTGTTGAGGGTTGCAAACTATTTACCAACATATTTTTTTTCCATTAATCTTAAAAAAAAACAACAAAAAATTGTATGGGAGTTCGCCAAAGTCCTTCATTTTTTTATTTCTTGTTTTGTAGCTATCAAATGCTACCTCTTTATATTAAATACACTAAAGGCCAGTGTGCCATAAAACCAAAATGCTCGAAAATGTTGAAAACAAAACACGAGCGCAAAAGTGTCTCGACATTATTTTCAACGCCATTTTGTATTCGCAAACGCCAGTTTTCTTTTACAACAACCGCTCGGCCGCGTGCGCGGGTACTTGCACTTCTCCAAATTAAGGCAACGTTTATTTAACGCCGCAGTTATTGTTTGTATCATGTTGTTATAGGATTATGTGCATTTTCTAGGTTTCAATGTGAAAAAAATGTGCGATACTTCATCGAGCTAATAGGAAGATGGTCCTGTTTTTATGGTAATGCAATTTAAAAACATTACTACTGCTTATATGGAATACACACAATAATAGCAATCACTTATTCGTTTTAAGGAAGATGGTTTTCAATTTTAATGCTAAAAAGATAGTTTAAGTAGATATTATACTATACACCCAACAATATTCATTACAACCTGTAAATTAAAACACATAAAGAAAGTATAGGGAAAAGTTGTCAAGAAAACAAAAACATAAGCTTACTGACGGCTCGGCCGGATGGTCGAATGGTCAGCGACCCTGGCTGTGCAACCCATGGTCCCGGGTTCGATCGAATCCCGGTAGGGGCAAATGTCTGTGTAGTGAGCACGAGCATTTGTGACCGAGTCATGGATGTTTATTATCATTTATATATCCCTTATTCAGTCACCATAGTTGGGCTCTTTGATTAAATACATGTCTAGATAGAGCCTGGCCGTAAAAAAACGTAGAAAAATTTATAGGCCAAAATTGGCCTATCGCGCAATCCTGGCAGTCAGTGTCATTGTGTCGTCAAGCAGTGTTTACCTCTCGCGTTTCGGTGAAATTGTCCGCAAAATGACCGTTTGCTCAGTGAAATTCTGTCGAAACTACAAAAGAAATTTTTTTTCGAAAAGGAAAGTCACGTTTCATCTGTAAGTATCGAAAAATTTGATTAAAAATTTAAAGTTTAACAATAATAACGGCCATGTATGCGTAGTGTTGCTGGTATCAAAATGTAGAATTCCCATTATTGGTGGCAGAATATAAAAGGAGGTTTAAATATAATAAGTATGATAAAAAATACTCAGTCTTGTAAGTTAGTATTTATACATGGTCTTGTTGTAAATAAAGTAAATACATTAAATATTATTATTATTGGAACGCTTTCAAAGTTTTTCTTTTTTTTAAACTGATGTCTGATATAAAAGAGCATGAATAAATGTTACGGTTCTTATTCGATGCCGAATGTTTGTAAACATATTACTGTCATTTGTGCAAATGTCTAGTTTCACTAGGATTTTTACTGTTTTTTGAAAGAAAGACACAATAGTTAACTGTTTTCTTGTGAATGTCTCTCAAGGTAAAGTAAATCCTACTGCAACTAGGTATAACAGTAATCTGTTTACAAACATTCGTCATCGAATTTGGCTGAATTATAGGTTCCGTTCTAAAACAAGAAAAAATATAAGTAAAACCTACTGTAATATTTTATAATACTATTATTATAAATTGTTATTGTGGTATCGTATCGATATTCGAAACGAATAAAAAAATGATTATGTTTAATGGAATGTACGTAAGTATTTATGTAAGAAGTGTGTGTTCAAGTATATGTATGTAGGGGTGGTAGTATGTATGCTTCAAAGCTCGATGGCGCATCGGTTAGCACGTTCGGCTTACGATCTTGCCCGCTAAGCAACTTTCGCAATACCGAGTCACTGGATGGGTGACCAAATTTAAAACATCTCGAGCTCCTCCGTGCTTCGAAAGGCACGTTAAGCCGTTGGTCCCGTTTGTTGTCGTAAGATGACAGTTGTTAAAACCCACCAACACACATTGGGCCAGCGTGGTGGGTTATGGCCCAATATTCCCACGTGGAGATAGCACTGCCTGATAAGCCTGCGCCCAGCAGTGGGACGTTTATATGATGATGATGACGATGTTTGAGAAAGTACGGGTGTATGTTTGTGCCCCTAAAAGGTCAATATTTCTCGTCTCATGTAGGTAAACTATTGGACACGGATATTGATGAGCAGTCATCACATTATGTAACCTTTACAACACCACATAGCAAACATTTTAATTTTCAGATGCCAACCAACATACCAACATGCGGCGGAGTTAATAGCTGAAGGCAGGAAGGCTGAAGGAGGGAATGACTTACCGGGAACAGCTGGTTGATCTGGGGCGATCGGCGGTAATGGCGCGGGCGTTGCAGCGGGCTTTCGCTGGTGAGGGCGGTAGCACACACACTTCACTTTAGTGGGCACTGATCGGAGGCGTTTTAGGGATAGTTGGGCTGGTAAACACAGCGCTCTCAAGTCACATACACTTAACACATGGTTGTTCACGGGCTGAGTTCTTGCGCGCGCGCGCGCGTGAGTTCTCTTTGAAGGGTCGGAGCACACTGCCGTTGCGCCAGAGCAGGCGGCGCGGGCGAACACTTCGTCTTGTATAATTGTCACCTCGCTGTGATTGGCCGATCATTCGTTGCACATTCGTTGCACCAATATGCACCTAAATTGACCGGCGCAGGGACGGTTATCCGTTGCGCTGTGGCGCGAACATCTTCCCGGGCCCCAGAGGGTAGGAAAGGGGGGGGGGGGGGAAGGGATGGAAGTTAAAAGGGGGACTACAGCCCCGATTCGTGCTGTGTTGAGTTAATGTCGAGTGGGTGTGTATATGATGAGCTGAGAGGAATGCACGTGTGTGACTGTATGAGTATAATTGTATGAGGGCTGAATGCCTGTGCGCACGAAGCACAGGGGGCGCGGGGGCGCGAAGCGCCGAAGGCGCATAGGCGCACGGGGCGCGTGAGCGCAAAGGCGTGGGGGCGCGGGCGCGCAGAAGCGCAGGCGGCGCGGGGGCGCAAAAGCGCAGGCGGCGCGTAAGCGCAGAGGCGTGGGGGCGCGGGGGCGCAGAAGCGCAGGCGGCGCGGGGGCGCAGGGGGCGCGTCAACGCAAAGGCGTGGGGGCGCGGGGGCGCAGAAGCGCAGGCGGCGCGTCAACGCAAAGGCGTGGGGGCGCGGGGGCGCAGAAGCGCAGGGGGCGCGTAAGCGCAAAGGCGTGGGGGCGCGGGGGCGCAGAAGCGCAGGCGGCGCGGGGGCGCAGGGGGCGCGTAAGCGCAAAGGCGTGGGGGCGCGGGGCGCAGAAGCGCAGGCGGCGCGGGGGCGCAGAAGCGCAGGCGGCGCGGGGGCGCAGGGGGCGCGTCAACGCAAAGGCGTGGGGGCGCGGGGCGCAGAAGCGCAGGGGGCGCGTAAGCGCAAAGGCGTGGGGGCGCGGGGCGCAGAAGCGCAGGCGGCGCGGGGGCGCAGAAGCGCAGGCGGCGCGGGGGCGCAGGGGGCGCGTCAACGCAAAGGCGTGGGGGCGCGGGGGCGCAGAAGCGCAGGCGGCGCGTCAACGCAAAGGCGTGGGGGCGCGGGGGCGCAGAAGCGCAGGGGGCGCGTAAGCGCAAAGGCGTGGGGGCGCGGGGCGCAGAAGCGCAGGTGGCGCGGGGGCGCAGAAGCGCAGGCGGCGCGTAAACGCAAAGGCGTGGGGGCGCGGGGGCGCAGAAGCGCAGGCGGCGCGGGGGCGCAGGGGGCGCGTCAACGCAAAGGCGTGGGGGCGCGGGGGCGCAGAAGCGCAGGCGGCGCGTCAACGCAAAGGCGTGGGGGCGCGGGGGCGCAGAAGCGCAGGGGGCGCGTGGGCGCAGGGGGCGCGTGCTGATGTCATGCACCGTATAGGTGCGGGCAGACTACATGTGTTTGTGTGCTGCAGGCTGATGTGTGGGTGCACGTTTGTAGAAGTACTATGCTCTTGTGGTGAGCACGCACGAGATTGAGTCGATTGCCAAGGCAAAAATTAAAAGCAGAAAAAATATAAAATTAACACGACCATAAAAATGTTATTACAAAATAAAACGGGAAAAACAACAATATCGTCGTCTAGACGCGGGTGTGTTATACGTACCTAAAGTTATATGTGCAACCTAATTAGTAAGTAAAAATATAACACGAATCGAACACTGTTCTTGGAACACGTTCTTAATTTATTTTTGTAGGTAGGTGAATAATATTTCGCAATGCACTTTGCAACGTCTATCGTGCAGAAAGGGTCATGTAAGGTAATGAAATTAGGAATGTTACGCGATAAAATTTAAAAATCAGAGATTAAAATTAAGCTACGTGATAACTACGAAATATGAGTAAATATTATTTTAACGGGTCGAATGACCAACATGTAATGAAATAGTTAATGGGCTGAAATAGTTATCCTATATATATATAATAGCGGACTGTATTAATAATGTGGGGCTGAATGTCTACGGTAACATTTACCTACTCCTGCGACCCCTGATGCGGCCGCTGTGCATGCGCGGACGCATGCAGCGTTCTGTCGGTGGGTCGCTTTGCCGGAGTGTCCCGCAGCGGGGGAGGAAGCCACCGCGCCGCCGATTCCGGCTGGTAATGCTGCGTGGCGTCGTCCGGTCGGTGAAGGGACGTGTGGTGGTCTGCGATGCCACACACTCTGCATGCCTTCACCGACTTGTATTCGTCCGGGTAATGTGGTCCGAGACAGCGGGGACAGCGCTCGCGCGACACCACAAAGTCCCACCGGCCCTGCGTCGGCTGGGCATTGTAGGTAGCGCACGCTATTAATCTATGCCCCCTAGTCCTACAGTAAGGGCAGTAAGGGGTGTTTGGGCTGGCGTGCATTGTGAATATATGTGTTGTATGTGTAGTTATGTGTAGGTGTATAGGCGTGGCACGAGTCGAGGCGAAAAAATTAAATGTGGCGGGTAGGGTTTGATTTAGTGGACTGTTACTGGGATGTATCCGGCTCGTAAAGGATCATAAATGTTGGCGCTTAAGGCACCAACATGCGGCGGAGTTAATGGCTGAAGGCAGGAAGGCTGAAGGAGGGAATGACTTACCGGGAACAGCTGGTTGATCTGGGGCGATCGGCGGTAATGGCGCGGGCGTTGCAGCGGGCTTTCGCTGGTGAGGGCGGTAGCACACACACTTCACTTTAGTGGGCACTGATCGGAGGCGTTTTAGGGATAGTTGGGCTGGTAAACACAGCGCTCTCAAGTCACATACACTTAACACATGGTTGTTCACGGGCTGAGTTCTTGCGCGCGCGCGCGCGTGGGTTCTCTTTGAAGGGTCGGAGCACACTGCCGTTGCGCCAGCGCAGGCGGCGCGGGCGAACACTTCGTCTTGTATAATTGTCACCTCGCTGTGATTGGCCGATCATTCGTTGCACATTCGTTGCACCAATATGCACCTTAATTGACCGGCGCAGGGACGGTTATCCGTTGCGCTGTGGCGCGAACAAAGTCGTTGTCGAAATATTTAACTATAAGGTTTCAACATAATAAGAAATTAGAGAACATTGAAAATGATGTAACATCCAAACGAAAATAAATTAAGAAACAAATAATAATAATAATATTGTACCGATAGTCGTTTCGGCACACGGCCTTATAGCGAAGAGCCTCGATCAACACCTAGAGAGGCTCTCGCTGAAAGGTTGGGTCAAGGGTCAGATGCAAAAGGCAGTACTCCTTGACACGGCACGTATTGTCAGGAGGTTCCTCACTCTGCAGCCCTAACCACCGATAGCTTGGGTCTATCCCCGCTGCCGGTGGCAACCTAGGTTAAGTTTTTTGTAATATTTTATATTGTAAATAGGTTTTTATATAAAATATTGTAAAAAATTAAACTTAAGAATTATGTTAAATAAAGAGAATAATAATAATAAACTTTCCTACACTCACACCAATTATCTAGCCCAAGAGAAGCTTCGAAGAAACTCGTTAAATGGTTACTAGACAACGGATAAACATACCTACTTAAAATACTTAAATACATACTTATTATACATAGAAAACACCCAGACCCGAGACAATTTAGAAAACAATAATTTCTAAATTGACCCGACTGGGGATTGAACCCGGGACCTCAGAGATGGCGACTCCATGAAAACCGGTGTACAAACCACTCGACCAAGGAGGTCGTCAAATACAAAGAGAACGCCATTAATTGTTTTGATTTTAATTTAAAATATTTAAATTTCTAATTAAAATATCAATTTTGATTAAGTAGGTATTAAATGTAAATCATCCTGCCTGTTGCTTCTATTTCGTCCCTATTATAAACGTATCACACGCACGCAGGCTTCCATTAGCGCATTATTTTATTGTACTCGCCCTCGCCTTCAATCATCCATTTTTTTCTAAACACACCAGTTTCTTTTATGCGTTATACCTACATATACAATAGACATACCTAATTTAAAAAGTTATGTTGTGTTATGAATCATTTTAAAATTATATTGTACATAAATATTTTTTCCCTACTTTCACGCACACTTCAAATTCAATACAAAAACCGGGCGGATTTTGAGAAGCGTTTGTACCGCGATGCTCCGTCTAGACATGTATATAGTCAAAGAGTTGGGCTATGCTTAATTTGGGGCTGAATGATTGCTACTAATTATAATTATAATTGATAAATTAATAATTATAATTGTCGACTCTAAACACACAAATAAAAATTTAAAAAAAATGTGTTTCAATTTGTTCTTACAACTTCTATTTCACCATAGGCCGGGTTATTTAAATAGTTGAAAAGATTAAACACAATTAAATTGAAGCCATGATATTTTAAAACGCCTAGTAAAGTAAATGAGGTTTAGACCAGTTATCCATCCCTATTTATTTAACAAAAATGGGACAGTCACATTTTCTTACCTACTTACTTACTCCGCTGGCTCAGCGACCCGAAGTGGATCTTGGACAGTCACATTTAAATAAAGTCAACATTTTTCCACATTTTTGAGTAGGAGGTGTAGTTTAAAGTCTGTAATAAAAACCAATTTTCCAACGTTCCACTTCAGATTTTTATGATTTTTCTCAAAAAAACAGTTCTCCATTTCGTTTCGCCAAACGAGATACAAGCTCTCGTGTCGGTTCATCGATATGGGCGTAATTTAATGGGAACCGTGACACCCTTGACACGACACACTGATTGCCGCCAATCTATCACCATATCATAAGTTCATGCGACTGAAGACATGCCAAACGCAGCGACCTATCTTCTTTTGTGCTGGATAACGAATGTACAAGGCCGATGTAGATTTGTAAGAATGGAACTCATTTATTTGTAAGCTTCCGTTTTTTTATACTGGCTGTTTGGTATTAGCTGCGTGGGGTAACAGTTCATTATAAGAATACCTACTACCAACCCCCTCTCTTTCATTGGGTAATTGTCGTAAAAGGCGACTAACGGACTAAAGACTGAACATACATCCTGCGTGGGGTGACAGTTCATTAAAATAATACTACCAACCCCTCTCTACCATTGGGTAATTGTCTTAACAAGCGACTAACGGACTAAAGACGGCACGTACATTCTGCGTGGGGTGACAGTTCATTAAAATAATACTAACCAACCCCTCTTCTATTGGGTAATTGTGGTAAAAGGCGACTAACGGACTAAAGACTGCACATACATTATGCTTGGGGTGAAAGTTCATCAAAAGAATACTACCAACCTCTCTCTTCCATTGTGTAATTGTCTTAAAAAGCGACTAACGGACTAAAGACGGCACGTACATTCTGCGTGGGGTGACAGTTCATTAAAAGAATACTTACCAACTCCTCTTCTATTGGGTAATTGTCGTAAAAGGCGACTAACGGACTAAAGACTGCACATACATTATGCTTGGGGTGAAAGTTCATTAAAAGAATACTACCAACCTCTCTCTTCCATTGTGTAATTGTCGTAAAAGGCGACTAACGGACTAAAGACTGCACATAGGTACATTCTGCTTGGGGTGATAGTTCATTAAAATAATACTACCAACCCCTTTCTTCCATTGGGTTATTGTCGCAAAAGGCGACTAACGGACCAAAGACTTCACATATATCCTGCGTGGGGAGACAGTTCATTAAAAGAATACTACCAACCCCTCTCTTCTATAGGGTAATTTTCGTAAAAGGCGACTAACAGACTAAAGACTGCACATACATTCTGCGTGGGGTGACAGTTCATTAAAATAGTACTACCAACCTCTCTCTTCCATTGGATAATTGTCGTAAAAGGCGACTAACGAACTAAAGATTTCACATACATTCTGCGTGGGGTGACAGTTTATTAAAAGAATACTACCAACCCCTCTCTTTCATTGGGTAATTGTCGTAAAAGGCGACTAACGGACTAAAGACTGCACATACATTCAACAGCATAGAGCGGCGGCGATGGGCTCTCCACCTGTCACGCTGAGCAAATGTGCAGTAGTTATTTGGTGAAACGTGGACTATTGCAGTGGACTGCTTGTGCGGCCCTCATTGCCTAGTCTCTGACTAACCCTTTGGGGAAAATAGTCGTGAATTTATATACGAGTATGTCTGTTCATTTGGTACCTACCCCTCGCAATTGATTTCTCATAACAGTATGTTAACATAGAGTGAGGTTAGCATAAAATACGACGAGTTTATGCTGTTATCTGCATATTCAGGACGGTTATTAGAAGATGCGGGATGTTGCCAAAACTAATATGTTTGGAATGCTAAACGAAGATAGTTAATTGTTCCATATTAAATTCATAACCTGTTATATTTAAATTAAATTCATGGACATGTGCTACGTGAGTTTAATAAAAGCAAGTTTATTATTTAGTGTATGTTTATGTACCTAGGTCTTTAATAGTGTTTCTTTTTGTTGTTTTTTATAAACTACGGGTAGGCATACATACATATAATCACGACTATTATAAAATCTAAATATGTATATATATATAATATGTCTAAGCATATATAAATATATAAGTAAGTATATGTATGATTTATGCACAAGCTTAAATCTATATAAACACCTTGACTGCCCTTTCAATTATTAACTGTTTCTTCTATCCAGTCCAACATGGTTGCCTGGATGAAGTTGCTGTTTAGCGATAAGGCCTTACTATGTGTTTTGCCTTTTGTATGTTTTCTGTGGTATACAATAAAGCATATTTTATCTTTGTTTTTCCTTTTGTATGTTTTCGGTGGTGTACAATAAAGCATATTTTATCTTATCTTTTTATCATATGTGCTCAGCGTAACAGGTGGTGAACCTATCGACGCTCTATGCTGTTGGATGTAGGGGAGCGAGGGGCTTGTTGTAACATTTTTTAAAAGAATGTATATAACTTGAGATGTATTGTTTAAATTGCCACCAACTAAACATTAATTGATACTCTAACTATTCTTCTATTAAGTCAAGTTGAAAAAATATCAAATCTTCAGGTAATTCTTCCACAATTACATTTTTGGTAAAAAAGGCGGTGTTACAACTTACCCCATGCTTGGGGTTTGTTGTAACATCTATCGGGGTAAATAGTAACAGTAATGAAAACGAGAATATAACACCATTAATCATTTATTTATTTTCCAACCTTGCCCCATTTTGGTTTGTTTTCAACAAAAATAACTAGGTAATTCTATATTAACTATTTTTTCATCATATAATTAGCTGTAACATACTTTTAATATAATTAACAAAATAAAGATTTTAGTTTTTAAGTATGTATCTTATTTTATACTTAAATAGTACTTTAGGTACTTATATTTATTTATTTATTTTCGGGGCGGCACGGCCCGCGGCGCGCGGGGGGTCTATAAGCGGTGCCACTTGACACCGACCCTTTTTTTATGGCCGAGATAAGCACTTACGAGTTTGTTTTTGTTCTCACGGCCAGATGTTTACACTTACAGCGTCCCCAGTTACATTTCTAAGAAGGTGTTGAAACGAACTGAGAACTTATAAACAATGGAATGCTTATAGTTCATATTATTTTCTTATCGGGTCGTTTGAAACCGGATGCGTTAGTACGATAAAGTAAACAAATGTTCGCTTGAAACAAAAGGCTCGTAATACGTTTACAAGGCATGAAATGGTATAGAACTATATATATTTAGAATCTGCACTAATAGTCCTTTTGAATGCATGCATAATAAACGTATGTCCGTATATCGAAAAATTTACAATCATAAGTATGAAGTAACCCATATTTTTTGCCCACATTACGCACGACGTGATTTTGAAAAAAATATTGTGATCGAACTACTGTTCCTATCAATATGATTTTATTTTTAACTTTTGGGCTAATTATTCAAGAATAATGTATATCATTTTTTTTATGTTATAGCTAGTATTTCTTTACATATAAGATTATTTACGGAATCTTTCGGAAAGTGGACCGGTTGCCTTAGATTTGACTAATACTTAATTCTCACTATCAAAAATATTAATTAAGGTTTTTTATTGAAAAGTATATAAAATTACCTTTCTAACGATATATAACACATACAGAGGTATTCTACAATAACCATCGAATAAATAAGTTGAAATGATCTAAAATATCGAATTTCCGCCGCTCCGCTGACCGTGAGCCGCGGCCGGCCGGCGGGGTCACGAGAGGTCACGGCCACTTGCGTCGCGCACACTCCAGTCGCGAAAATAAACACTACCGCTCAAGTTTTAGAGTGCCAAATCGGGTGCACTTACGCAAATTTAAGTGTTTTTATTTCTTGTAAAATAATGTAAATAATTAACAAAAATAGAATAGTGATTACAAATACGAACTCCCACATAAATTATCTTTATAATCATATGCGATAGCATGGTTTTCGCGCGAAATTCACAGTCATAACACGCGCCGTTTCTCAGGGCTATTATTTGATATCTAACCTACTGAAAATCGAAAACTATAAGCAGAAACAAATGCCTTTTAAATGTAGCTTTCTAATGATATATAACACATATTTATTTTCAAAGATTTATTCGTTCTAATAACATCGCAAAGTTTAGGTAGTCGCGCGGGAATGGCACACAACATTTTAAATCCTGATTGTACGAAAAATCTACCAGAAAACGCAATGATTCTTGTTATTTACTGCTAAAACACTATAAAATATAATAAAAACAACACTTAACTCACCTTAGTGCACAACTTTTCGTAAAATAAACACTCACACGGCACTTGACACTGCACTTCAACGGCGCGGAACGGCGCGCAAATGGCGCGTCAGTTATTATTTTTTTATAATATTATTTTCCATAGAATGTAAACTGTTGACGCTTTAAATGAACGTAGAATTTATTCGTCTATGATATAAAGCTAACTATTCACGAACCTAACCCGTATTCTTTTTGAAATAGGGCAACAAAACGGTCGACGTACCGATGGCATGTATTAATGCCATCTCGTCCTCTAGGGATCTTTTTTTCCTGTCATGTATTAATGCCGTCTCGTCCTTCAAAGGTCTTTATTGCCAAAAATACAACAAACGGCGGACTTAATGCCATAAGGCATTCTCTAACAGTCAACCAGAGAAGATGTACATAAATTTTTGTAGGCGGTGACATTAAAATTCCGAGAATAACAATTTAAAATCAACATGGCACTTTAAAATCACAGTAAGTTAAATTTTAAATCTTTGAATTAATATCAGTTAATTGCGTATGAAATTTTGGAACCAGTCAGGACCAGCACTCTTATATTTTGATGCCAAGAAAGGGGAATATTTTTAGCACCAAGTTGAACAGCACATTGGTAAGCTAGTTTTCTTACTTCCTTAGGAAGTAATCCAAAATATATTTCGGCGCAATTAAGGATATTTGAAGACATTTTACATTATTCTTCTGCTGTGAATACTTGTGTAGGCTTTACGTAACCAATTTTTTTTTATTCTTCTTTTTCTTAATGTATCTGTAAAGCGATACATGACATAGACCGAAATTCTTACTCGCCCTCCGAATACTACCTACAGTTGTTTTTCAAAACTTTAGCTGCAGCCAACTCATATACCTCCTGGCTTTGTGTTGACTTTCTTTTATAGTTTCTCATTCTAAAACAAAACAAATTAGGTAAATTACTTTACAAATAATAACCGTTAAGTATAAGAATATGGCGCAAGTTGTATCACGTTACAACAAACCCCAAGATTTTGTTACAATTAACCCCAAGGTATAGTTTTTAATATTTATCACGATAACTATTTAAGCAACCTAGTAATCTCGAAAACTGTGACACAACAACATAAATAGATAAATTTTAACACCATATAAAATACAGAAAGCTACAATTAATCGATAATTGTAAAGCTAACCAAAAATTTACGAATGTAAAAATATACGTTACCTGGCAAAAATTAAGTGCTTGTACACAGTCACTTACTACGCCGCCTGGCAGGACACTGGCTGTGATGTCGAGGTGGGGCGCGGTATAACGGTAGGATTGAGTCGTAGAAATACGTTAATAAAGTTTAAATTCTTAGTGAACAAGCCCTGTTACTACTTACCCCTGCTACAACAAGCCCCTCGCTCCCCTATGTGCAGTGTTTAGTCCGTTAGTCGCCTTTCACGACACCTAAAGGAAGGGAGGGGGGTGGTGTGGTAGTATTCTTACACCGCAACCCGACACGCGGTAATCACTTGGCCTTCATCCTGCATCTTACCTATGTTACGTGATGATAAGGCTGGTGAAAGCGGATTCGTCAACACTGAAGACTGGCAATCATATCTCTAACTGTCGGAACACAACAGTAAAATGTATGTTATTGTTGTGTTGTTACTTAGGATGGTGGTAGCTAGCCAGGCGGACTGAAAATAAGCTCGTATTCCTACTACCAACCGAACAAAGTACCTACACACTTTTACCGAGTGGATCGAACTCGGGACCTCTGTGTCTGAGAATTTGTTATTACATTGCTGAGAAGCCCAAAGATCTCCAGCTCGATTCTATTGTTTAAACAAAATGTTATTTATAACTCCTAATTTGCCTGTAAACTTAACCATAATATTCTTTTATACTCTTAGATCTACTCACAATACTCGTTTATACTAATACAATAGTGAAATTGTAGGCAAACTCAATTTGTCTTCAATTGTGTTCTAAAGCAATAACGTAGTGCAATCCATGTAGTCGTGTCTAGTTAGATGGGCACAGTCACAAACACAACTAAATGTAACATTGATCAATGAGTTACGACGTATTTGGTACACTTGCCCTAATGGTCTAAAATCTATTAAGTAACAAGACGTTTAACAATCTTTTCATTACAAATGTTTAAATTGCATCACATCACAGACATCAAAACATTAAATTAAGTTTTTCTTTAATTTGTTCACTTTTATTTTTTTTATTACATAAGTACATACATATAATCACTATTATCCCCAAAGGGTTAGTCAGAGTCTGGCAATGAGGACCGCAAAAGCAGTCCTCTGCCATAATCCACTTTTCACCAAATAGCGACTGCACATCTGCTCAGCGTGACAGATGGTGAGCCCATCGCCGCTTTGTCTGTTGCATGTATGTACAGTCTTTAGTCCGTTAGTCGCCTTTTACGACACCCAAGGGAAGGGGGTGGTGTTGCGTTCGGTGAGAGCAAGTAGGTACCGCAGGCCCAGCCCTCTGTCTAGTCGCTGCCTATCTAGTCTACTGGTAAACAAGTATGTTCACCTCTTTTGTCGTACAAGTTTTCGCGTATCGTTCCGCATAGTCACGCCCTACCCCCGGCTCTCCATTAGAGCTACACAATTGTGTATGCGGCGGGCGCCACCGCACGGTAATGAGTGTCAAGTGGTTGCCACAGGAGCGTTTTAAAATGTAATTTGTTCCCCCGCGAACGCTTTTCTGCGTTAGTGAAGACTTCATACGTCATTTTGGTGCACATCGTAATGAAAGGACGCTTGGAAGGAACGGTTTAAACTTATAATACAGAACCAACTGTACTCCAGCGATATATACGTTACACTAGATAGGCCGTTCCGAACACGCACTATGTACGACTCATCTGCGGAGTCGACTCGGCACCTTGCTTTAGTGTGGCTTTGACATTCGCGAGTGTGGATCGGCGAAAATAATTCTTTATTTCTTTTCAAAGTGTACACCTAGACGTTTACTACAATTCAGTTGTCAAGTAAGTGAAATTAATTGTTATTCATTCATCTAATAGTCATTATTATGTAATTATATCGTATTATTAGAATAGAAAAGATATTTGTTCAATTATTGTTATTGACAATCTATTTGGGACACCATCTTGATACACACTACGTTGTCTTTGACCGATCTGGCGCTGCGGCGCTGCATGCTGCAATATGTCTGTCTGTTGATTTGACGACATAAATGTTTAAGCGCTGCAGCGACAGCAGCGAACTTTAGGTCTCTCATTCCAGAATTTGAACAAATGGTTTGTATGAACGTTCTTGTCTGACTTCAGGTCAATGCTGTACTCTGACTGAAGTGTTGTCTTATGGTGTAATGGTGTTGTGTATGTGAATGTTTGTGAGTGTGTCTACCACTTGTCATAACTGATGCAGATAATAGTGTCTGGATAAATATCATCTTAATAATATTTGTTTTTTTTTTAAGTAACTTTTCCTCTCTCTCACAATAATTGTCTAGTCCAAGTTATGCTTCTTTTGCAACTGTTTTTCATTGGTTCGATAACGGATCAACGTATTTATTTACAAAGAAAACCACCAGACCAGAGATCAATTTAGAAAATTAGTTATTTCTAAATTGACTCGATCGAGAATCGAAGCCAGGACCTCAGAGATGGCGACGCCATAATGGGCGTGTAAACCATTCGACCACGGAGGTCGTCATATAATCGTCTTTAACATAGCAGTCTCTATAAGCAGCAATGATGCTTAATTCCGATTTGAAAGAACGAAATCCAATAAAATAAGTGGGAAGAAAAATTTCGAGCTCCAGTTGTAAGACAGTCGTCAAAGTCTTTTAATCTGTATTAGGCCAGCGTGGTGAGTTATGGCACAGAATAAATTTAATACCCCCAAAAATTAAAATAGGAAATTCAACAATGTATAACTTACTCTGTTCAAACATTTGTTATACCAAGCCATCGACATTGAGAATAATCTGTAGATTACGGAACGAAGAACATTTAAATTAATTTAAACCAATACTCGTAACTGGAGGGAGCGTTTCCAAATACATTCTAAAAGCAACAAGACGTTAGTACAAGTCAATTTAAAGTTATTCCTCCGCTTACACCCAACCATATTAGCATTGCGTTCCGACTTAGCTACTCGCTGTAGGGCTGTGGAGTTTGTAAAGGTTAGATTTTTTTGAATAACGTTTACTTTCATTTTAATAAATTTAGAAAATGTTGAAAAAAACTACCTTATATTATGGCACTGCCAACTACGAGTATGCTATCGTAGCTCTGTCCCGCCTGCGCAAATTCATTAACACTACCTACATTGACAAGCCAAAGGCGCCTATTGAATATCAACATGCGATCTCAACATTTTTTCACACATACTGAATTCCTATTCTTGAGGTAGACAGAAACCACTGCTTTCAATCTGCCACTATCCAAACACACTTATTTGCTAACTCCATCGAATAAATAATCTATACTAATATTACAAAGAGGAAAGATTTGATTGTTTGTTTGGATTAAATAGGCTCCGAAACTACTAAACCGCTAGTAATGGTAATAAACCTACACGGTCTGTTGCGATAATAAATGTGTTTTGTTTTTTCTTAAATAATGCCTTGGTGCGGTTAGCACATTCAGACAGTGTCAAGTAAAAGAGGTAGTAGCAATTTTTTTTTTTATAAAAGAAGGAGTCAAATGAGCAGGCGTGTCACCCGCCCATGGACACTCGCAAAAACCAGAGGAATTGCAGGCGCGTTGCCGTCCTTTAAGGAAGGAATAGGGTTAAGGATGGAATAGGGAATTGTGAGAAGGGGGGGGGGGGCTCCGGAACCACCCTCACTGGCCGGACGAAACAACAGCATCAAGTGCCATTACTTCACGCCGGATATTCGTGAGAGGGTGGTATTACGCCGTGCGAGCCAGCCCAATGTGTGCTGCAACGCAGCGTGGCTCTACCACTCAATCATTGTCACTCATTTAGCACCACCCAGGGGTCACGTGTAGGGTCTCAAGGGTAAACCTACGGACTACGGACGCGAGTAACTTTAACCCCCAATATAAATAAACATACATACACACATTTATATTCACGACTATTATCCCCGAAGGGTTAGTCAAATACCCTGGTATTGGTACTGCCTGCAGTGAGTACCGCAAAAGCAGTCTATTGCAACCACAGACCATGTGGTCTGTGAATGCAACAGTCCGTTTCAACAAGTGACAACAGCACAAATTTTATAAAAAAAAAACTGCAGACATAACGCTTCACTTTCCGCCAAGAAGTCCCTATTTATTTGTTAAAACTGCTAACAAACGCATCAACCCTAAACTAACGTAGTGGAGGTTGAAAGTCACAAATGGGACGTTGGGAACTTTGCGTCCGCAAGCAGTTGCCTTACAAACTACATGACAATAAATATTCTCTGCCAGGGTTTAAAGAAAATATGCCGTTTTAAACATAAAAAAAATCTTCCCTTTTTTTAAGATATACTCGTAGGTACTTATAATTAGTTTACATTTCCTTTTCAAAAGGCAAATGGAAAGCTGGTGATCTCTACCTTTTTCTTTTCTAATTAATTTAATACTAAAAACCCATCATTAGACATTATTTACCATTTAAACCCCGTATTATCTGAACATAAAGACACTTTCTGAGTTATTGCCGTGCAAAATCCAGCAAAGCATAATAATATAACTCAAGAGAACTTAGGACCTTTAAAAAAGAATTATTGTACCCGAAAAGAAAGCTCTATAAAAAGATAAAAGACACGACGCCCACAAGGCGTGGTTAAACCTAGGAGTACTGAAACACTGTATTTCGTTCTTTAAATCCCAGCTAGTTGTAGTAGGATAACCAAGCTATTCCATAAATGCCATAAACATGAACGCAAATAATCCTATTGTCCCATACACAATGTCCTGACACGTATCGGTAAAATCCAAAATACACGTTACATGCCTCTCTCAACGTGGTATGTGTAGAACTTTTCATTAAAATAGTTATGTAGCTATAGTATTTGTGAATTGTTATTTAGGAACACTTATGTAATACATAAAAGTGTCGCGTAGCGGTATAAGAATACTACCACCCTCTCTCTTTGCTTGGGTGTCGTAAAAGGCGACTAACGAACTAAATACTGCACATACATCAAACAGCATAGAGCGGCGATGGGCTCACCCACCACCTGTCACGCTGAGCACATGTGCATTCGCTAATTAGTGAAAAGTGGACAATGGCAGAGGATAGCTTTTGCGGTCCTCATTACCTAGTCTCTGACTAACCCTTCGGGGATAATAGTCGTGATTATATTTATTAATACGTACACATATACATTATCATTTATCACCCCATTTTTCCATTTCCCGGAGTTACA
Organism: Scoparia ambigualis; assembly: GCA_963921215.1. Classification (NCBI taxonomy): domain Eukaryota; kingdom Metazoa; phylum Arthropoda; class Insecta; order Lepidoptera; family Crambidae; genus Scoparia; species Scoparia ambigualis. The sequence continues at coordinate 19,978,397 of OY992522.1, read as the reverse complement.
TTATGTTTTTCTATTTTAATACTTTACTATTGTATTAAACAAATATTCTTAAGATTTCAAAAGATTGTTGAGGCTAGAGAAGAATCACTATTTTTTTAATTTTTATTATCCTTTATCGGACATTTTGTGTTGTGCCCCTACAACTGTGAAAGGTCACTACACTCACAAAAAGAAAGTTTATTCCGCAAATAATGCGAATCAAATAGAGCCATTTATTACTTGACATGAATAAAATACGGATGTGCGGTTTTAGGGTCAGTAAAACTGTACTATATATTACGGAATATTACTTGAATAAATCGTGATGAAATTACAGAGCAACGCGATGTAAGATTTAGGTAACGATTTTTTTTGTTTAGTTCAAGAAGGAAGGTTGTCAAATGTATCTATTCATGCATATTATTTTTATACAGATGATAAACGTTATGTTATGTTACGTTCTATACTGGGCCGAGTGCTTTATTTTAACTCCAAGAACTTCTTAATTTCGCTTTTATATACACCCATAGTTTTTATTCGTCTAAACAAAAAAAATTCGACCTCCCATACTAAACTGTCCGATCAGCTGACGACAATACAATAGTATAGGAGGTCGAAATTTTTTTGTTATTTTTGTACATAGGTTTCTTGGGGAAAGTGTTCAGTTTATTGGGTGGGACTCACCCATAATTTTTTTTAGACGAATAAAAATTAAGGGTGTACATTTAACCGCCTCGGTGGCCGAGTGGTGAAGCGCTCGGTTTGATATCCGGAGGTTCCGGGTTCAATTCGCAGGTCGAGCAAGTGTTTTTTTTTATATATCGATGCTTCATACTAAACTGTCCGATCAGCTGACGACAATTAGTATGGGATAATTTTGCACTTACGAGTACCTTTCTTGGGAAAAGTTGTTCAGTTTCATGGGTGGGATACAAAAACCCATTTTTTTTTAGACGAATAAAAATTAAGGGTGTATCTTTAACCGCCTCGGTGGCCGAGTGGTGGAGCGCTCGGTTCGATATCCGGAGGTTCCGGGTTCAATTCGCAAGTAGGGCAAACTGTGTTTTTTTTGATATTTCGATGCTTAGCTCGTGTTTGTGATCACCAACCCGAAATTGGCAAGAGTAGTAATTAAGGTAATAACTGGCAAATGTAGCGATGACTTAACTTCAATGATCGAGACCTTTGCCCTGCAGTGAGACAGTATACAAGCTGTATTTTATTTTAACAATTTTTTTTTAAATTATTGGAGCACAATTTTAAGTGACGCATGACGTTTACAGGAGTAAAACCAGGAAGGTGTCACTCCGCAGTTTAGGTACGTTCGGCCGGCGCGCCTCCCAAGCAGGCCACCGAGGCGTATGGCAGTGAAGGTTGCCGCGAGCCGACGCACCGAACACCGAGCGCTGAGTCGCTTAACTCGTAATCCCTGCGCGCGCGTAAACCCTACGCTCTGTGACGTCATGACGTCAAATCGATATCGAGTCACCGTTGCAACGGAATATGAACGCTCGGGTCACACGATAAGTTTCAATTTCGCGTGAAAGTCGTTTGAGAGTGAACCTTCTGTACGTAGTACTATTAGTTATTCTGTGGTAAAACCGTCCTTTGATACTCGACTTGAAGCCACCGCAGCCCATGGACGCGCGACACCGAGGGTATGTATACACATACTTACTCGCGCGTGTTGGTGGCTCTAAAGGCTCTAAAGGAGAAGGATAAAATGTTTACAGAAAAAAACAATCAATCTCAGGAAAGCTCGAATGGGATTCGAACCCATAACCTTTGGATTGCCGGTCCACTGCTCTAACCGCTAAGCTACCGAGACCCCAGAAGACTCGTTGAATTTTTTCTAGTAGTTTGTGTTTACGCTGCAAGCCAGCGGTATTTCGTCACTGTAAAGTTTACCCTCACAGAGAGTTAGAGCACTGGAGCGGCAATCCAAAGGTCATGGGTTCAAATTTCATTCGAGCTTTCCTGAGGCTGGTGGGTTTTTTTTTCTAGTAAAAATTTTATTCTAAAGCTTCAGTTTTGCTACCTCTATGCCCTTTTTTATTGATCTACGGGTAGTAGATCAATAAAAAGGTTAAAGGTTAAAGGTTAAACCGGTACGCAGCAATGTAATTCATTGCTGCTTGCCGACAAAATTGACAGCTCAAGGGTTACCTAAATCTTACGGGTCGTATCAGTTTAAACCAGATAAGTAACAGCAGAAAGAGGTTTAAACAAGCATTGCTCGCTCTTCGCCAAGACTTCAGCAAGTTTTCCAACACGATTAGAAGGGTTTTAATATAATATAACGACATTCAAACAAGTAAGTAATCACATCATTGTGAGCAAGCTCTAAAGCCTAAAACTGGGCCTTAAACGTTATCAATGGGTTGTGAACTCGGCATAGCAACAATTTTAATCGGATCCAAAGTCTTGAACGCCTTGTTAGCGAGCCGCTGAAAGGGATCTGAGCTAAGCAATAGAGCCCGCCTAAATAATTAAGTTTTCCAACGATGGAACATGGAACACGACCGCGCCGCCAAGATCTAAATTGAGTCATGCCATGACAAACATTACGCTTAAGAAAATATTTTATTTAAAAGGGTTACAATTGGAACGCGGTGATACGCTTTTAAATCAATAGTTTGTGGTGATGGGTTTGTTTAAAATGCGTTTGTGTTTAAATAACATTATTCGCACAATCTTTTTTTATATATAGTTTTTTTCAATGCACTAAAGGTTTTATTCTATAGTAGAAATCTTCTTACTCTTAGAAGCAGTAAATAAACTTTTATGTTATTTTTTACGACAAGGGAATTTGCTTTTATCTCACCTTACGATAGTAGGTAAGTGGTATAGCCGAAGGTGAAATTATAAATCTTGTATGAAAATGAGCCGTGTCACGTAGCGGTTCATTAAATTGATACTTCCACCCCCTCTCTTCCATTGTATGTCGTAAAAGGCGACTAATGGACTAAAGACTGCACATACTCCCAACAGCATAGAGCGGCGATGGGCTCACCATCTGTCACGCTGAGCACATGTGCAGTTGTATGTTGGTGAAACGTGGACTATGGCAGTGCTGCTTTTGCAGTCCCCTTTGGCTAGTCTCTGACTAACCCTTTGGGGGGTAATAGTCGTTTGTCTAACTAGATAACGCGTCACGTACAAAATCTAAGATAAATTCTGTCCACGTGAATATACTTATACAGCTTCATTTCTTCACTAACGAACTGAGACAAAAGTTATAAAACAGTTTTAAGTTCAAACTAATTACAACAATGGCACCCAGTAATAAAGTCACAAATGCATCCATCTACGCATCCACTGTTCTGTTAAGACACAATGGCGAAAACCGGCAGTGGGCCAACATACGAAAATGTGTTACACAAAACTTTACACAAATGTTGGCGCGTCTATTGGTCAACGTTGGCCAAAATTAAAGCGTGGGTTAATGTCGGTAAAATTGTGTTAAAAATTTAATAATGTATTAGTTAGTTTAAAGCTTAAAATATGATTTTCGTACCACTTGCTCAAAAAAGTGACATTCTATGCCACAAAAAGCGAACATAACAATAGTCATTTTTAATCTGTTAAAAACAGGGAAAGAAAATTGTACTGAATTTCATTCATCCTCTAGGGGAGAATGTGATTTAAATTTGGAATACTTACCGAAATTTATAATGAACTACATCTGTGTTTACAATTCAATTCAATTCAAACATTTATTTCAGACATAATTAAGTCCATACAGCAGAGTAGAAATACAATAATACAATATTACATAATTACAAATAAAATTACAAATACAAATAAATACAATTATGTTAGCATTTTACCATAATAAAAAATTAAATTAAATTAAAACAATTAAAATAAAAAAATAAAATAATTAAGTTTTTAAAATAAAAATAAAAATAAAAAAATAAACTACACGTGCAGCTGAACCCATTGAGTTCACCATTGAGTTTGTATATAAAGCATTATACATCTTTTTGAAAAAGGAATACGCATTTATTATGCAGTTATGATTATTAAATAAAATTACGAAAACCGACGAGGCCGTATGAGCTTGATGCCTTTGCTTTTCCGACAAAAAAATATTAGTCTAGGAATTTATTAAGTCATTTTTTTTTCTCATATTGTTATTGTGTTAATTTTTTAGCCAATGGTACGAAAAGTAGAGTATTTTCCTCGGTGATAAAGCTCTTAGTCTTGGGTGAACTTAAATCCCTCGCTACACTCAGGTCAGGACTCGTCTTAAATCCCTCGCTTCGCTAGTGATTTAAGTTTTTAACATCCTCGCTACGCTCGGGAGTAAACCTCGAGTCCCTGGCTACGCTCGCGATTTAAATCGTCACCCGCGACAGAAGACACTGCTTTATCCCCTTGGTTAATAATCTCCTATTATTCTACATGTACTTACCGAAAGTAAGACACTGCGGCAGTTACATTGCTTTCTCGGGCATTATTTTTGCAACTTTTAAATTCACATTGCGGAATTGTGAACGTGTTTACATTGGCCGTATTTCAAGCATACTAAACAAAATAAGAACTCACTTCTCAAGTGCGCTGTTATTTACCGAGATATATTTTTAGCGCCGACCTGACATCTAGTTGGTATTGTTGATCGAAGGTATTGTTTAATTAATAAATCCATAACATGAGCTCTTAATTAACATAGGCGCTATTTAGTTTGCGGTACTACACACCCAATAAAGAGACAAAACGAACAAGCCTAGACAAATATTGGTAATTCAATGAAGTTCTCGTATAATCCAATACTTGCAGGTATCCACGGGGAATTGGCGGAGCCAACTGCGAAGATAAATTGGGTTTAGTTTGAAAACTAAGTGGTTTAATTGCGTTCAGAGTTTTGCTGTAGTCCGACGACAATAAAAGCATTGTTAAGATGCGGTGTTTATGGAAAGTCGTTGACTTTAGGTAGTTTTAAACAGGGTTATATTGTTCATCATCAGCCTTTAACGTCCCACTGCTGGGCAAAGGCCTCCCACGTGAACAATAGCACGTGGGGTTATTGGGCCATAACCCACCACGCTGGCCCAATGCGGGTTGGTTGGTTTTAACGACTGTCATCTTACGACAACAACAGGGACTAACGGCTTAACGTGCCTTCCGAAGCACGGAGGAACTCGAGATGTTTCAAATTCGGTCACCCATCCAGCGACCTGGCATTGCAAGATCGCAAGCCGAACGCGCTAGACGCTGCGCCATCGAGCTTCTAGTGTTATAATGTTAACGCTATATAAAAGATAACGAAAACTTAACTTTTAAATAGGTACTTTATATTTGTATTATGCCTGTGGACGGACGACACCACACGTGTCGTGTGAAACAAAAAGCACATGTCGCTATTACAATTGACATAAATTCATTGGATTCCCTAACCTTATTTTTCAAGGTACAATATTATCCTCTCGCTTGTGAGATAACCTACTACGAGTAACAATTTAATTACTATTGTGTCTGGCTTTACGGTAGTTGATAGCTTAGGTTGTATTGTATGTTAATTATGTACATTTTTGTATTTTCCTAAAGTTTTCAACTTTTATGGGAACTAGTATCTATAAGTATTCATTTAAATTGATTGACTTTTAATTTTTTATGGAATGCAAAAATGAAGAGGCACCTTGTGGGACGGCAAGGTGAGGGCGACTGATGCTTCGTCTTGTTAAGGCGGGTAAAGCCGGGTCTGCTGCGCCAGATTTTTGATCAGAACATTGTTCGAAAACATAAATAAGGGGCGTGGCCCATTGAGTAATAATGTGGCCCATTGAGTAATTTATGTTTTCGAACAATGTTCTGTTCAAAATCTGGCGCAGCGGACCCGGCTTTAGGCGGTCAGCGAAAATTCCGGGCCCTCGCGGGTGTTACGCGGTGCGGGGTCAGCGGTAATTCGTAAGCGCCATTCACATTTTTATCAAAAAGTTAATAAAAATGTTAAGTTTTTTGGAAATCCAAAACAGTTAAGAAATTGAAAAGGTAAATATAGGTATATGGTATATGTTTATGATTTTATAGGAATTCTTATTGTAAAACACGGCCGTAATGTGCATTTATATAAAATTTTAAAGGTAACTTTAGGTTTTGTTTCTATCGAACAAAATGTTTCCAATCATGTTTTCAAAACAATCGTCCCCTCACACATACGTTCTGTAATACTTACCTACTTATTGAAAATTTCAGTGCGAAATATCAAAAATATTTATAATAACATCTAATAGAAAACAGCAAATTTTTCCGTTTTCACCGCCTGCAACAGTTGTATTCGCGTCCCGGACTCCATTACCACATTAGCTGGAGTGGAGTCATATGCCGTCTCACATCTAGAAAAAAGCTAAAGCTCAACTAAACCCCACTGGACCTTAAGACACTAACCAGCTCATTTCAGACGTGTTCCACCGGCACCTTAACTCGACATCCTACACTAACGCCAGCTGTTCCATCCAAGCCTCTGAACACCCGTAGTCGCCGATCCTTGAAATAGCAGCTTGCACCTAATTGACTAAGTGCACGAAAATTTAATACCATGTAAAGCACTCACACATTGTAGGTATAACGAAAATGTTGAAAATAGAATTTTAAATAAAACCTCCGTGCTTGTAATAATAACAGAATAGGGTATTTACTTTTAACTTCAGTTACAGATTCACTTAGGGTGGATTCGACCAAACTGGAATAACACTTACTCCGAGATTAGTCTATACAAATTCGGCGTTTAATCTAGGTATAAGACCTTATTCCAGTTTGGTCGAATCCGCCCTTTAGACAGACGCTGATTACGAATCTATAGTATTATAGTATAGTAGTGTAGAATATCCTATAACTAGCTAACCATTTAAACAAGTTTCAAACGAAGCTTGATTTGGGCTAGGTACTTAATTGGTGTGGGCGTAGAAAGTTAAAAAGCACAGCAAACTGAGATGGTCATCGCGTGTATGAATTTAAATAAAACTATATTTAATACGTAAGAAAACATTGCAACGACGATGTAAGCACGTGCAAGCGAATTCCTAGAGCTGCGTCTAAAAAAATGGTTAGGGTTTACAAATTTAAAATTCTAAAGATGGAAGCAATAAAATATCCATAGACAAAAGGCGGGTTGTCAGTATGCGAAAAAGGTTACAAATTATTGCCTTCATTATGCGGGACGGAACAACATTTTAAGAATTCCAGATAACAAAAAAGAACCTTTTTAACAAAAAAAACTCTTAAGGATTTAGTTGAAAATAAGAAGACGATGGGAAAAAAAAATTAAAACCCCACGTGGTGATTGTTGACACCCATATAAAAACCCTAGGTCGCAACATCGCTGCACTGCAGACACTCACACATAAAGATAAGCCAATCGGAAGAGCCGCATTTACTGGTAAGAGTTTTGTGTTTCAGACACTGAGGAACTGAGAGCGGGGCTGCCTTGCCTTGCGAAAGACGTTTGGATTGGGAGATGGCATTCGAGATTCATTCGGAGCGGGGACCCGGTTCAGAGAGGTGGCGAGACAACAACGAAGCGACGAGTAGTTGTTTACTGTCGTTCAGTATTACTTTATATAGAGCCAGTGAGCATAGAAATAGTAGTCAAATTTGTCAAAGCAGAATAAATCATTAAAGTTGATAGGGAAGTTGTGCGTCAGTACGTGAGCAGTCGGCAGTATTCCGGTAAAGTTATAATTTCAATAACAACTAGATCCTTCTGTAGCTTCCTTGACACAGTGTTGATAAGATTGATAACTGAATTGTATATAATAATAAACAAAATGGACAAAGAATTTTATTCAGTGAGAGACTACGTTAACGTAGATTATTGGCATCCGATTTTTCGGAGCTATTACCTGGAACTAACGATAGTAATAATTATAGTCATATTAATTGTAATAACATGTTGCATAAACGATCCAAGGGTCATTTTAATTATTGTATTGACATAGTCAATCCGCCTCTGCAATTACCAATTGAACTACGAGACATATATGAAATCTAGGTGTGCCCTATTTAATAAATTACATGCAACCTAGAGAGATTAAAATACCTGTGTGTCGAGAAAGTTACTTGTACATAGCTTTGCATGATTAGTCATTATGAAATGTTAATTAGGAAGGCCTAATGGGTTTTTTTGTTCTAATCGTTGTTTTTCCCGTTAATCGATGGCCTAGGAACTAACGATTGGCCTTGGAAAGTCTAATTATTGTCTATAAATTTAATTAATTGTACATAAAACACTAGCGATTGTTGAGTGAAAACCACTAACGATCTTGAGTGTGTTCGAATGATTTGAGTATAAAAGCTAATTATCCTGAGAGTATAAATCTAATTATCTTGAGAGTAAAAGCTTATTACCTTATGAGTAAAAGCTAAAATGATTTGGAGTAGACCGTAAATGGTTCGACTATGTTTGAAAGTAAATTCTAGAAAAGAGGCAGTAAGACCTAATGATGGTTATAATATAAAGCTTTTAATCTAAAGACTTTACAAGGCATAAATAATGAAAGAGTTTCGTAATTTTATATTTAGATGAGTAGAAAAATATAGGGTTAAATAAACAATTATATAACTAAATAAGTGATGAGATAAACAAACACAACTAAATAAAATAAATCATTAAATAATAATCGATAAATCAACAAAGAAGTAATTAAATAATAAACGATAAATCAACAAATAAATCACTAAATAATAAAACAATAAATCAACCAATACATTGAGGTAGAATAAATTATGCTATCTACCATAATCTTGTGTTTTATTTTATTTCAATTGATTTCTACAACGCAAGGAACAGCAGAGATAAATACTTGTGATTTGTATATCGTAATAGTGAGAATTAAAATGATCTTGTCTATCAAATGCAGTCTAGCATTCACGGTTATTATCTCTATTGTTCTTGGCTTAATTCTTTAAACTTGTAATCCTTGTTTCACTAGTTACTCAAGTTAGTTCTCTAGATAAACAAGCCTTGTTTCACTAGCCACTTGTGAATAGATGACTGTAGACTTAATCTTTATAGACATACAGACGTAAAGTTATTAATTATTCTAGAAGAGCAATCATTTTGATACTTTGGTTTAAATCTGGCTAGCCACTACAACTAGCCTACGACAACTGCACATTTGTATCCAGTCTAACTAGAGAGTGAGACAGGTATCATTATAGAACAGAAACATTTAGTCACATTAGAGTTGATAGACAATAGCAGATTAGATGCAGAGTTGAGCAGATGGAGAGCAGATGCAGACATCCGACGGATAGTAAGTAACGGTAGGAAATATTTATTATAATTAAGCTAGGATGTAGGCTCGGAGGTAGGGTCATGTAGGGCTAATACAGAGATTTTGCAATGTTTTAAGGGGGAGTGGTCATATTTGTTTTATTGCTAGTAAGGCAATCGCTATAATGTGAAGCCTGAATTTAATAAATTGAAACTAGTACATGATCGTGACGGGATTGCGGCAGCTGGGGTTGTCACATATACACGTCCCGTCTTCAACTGACCTTGCATTCTATAGTCTGACGAGACTAACTCATCATTACATATACTTAGAACAATGAGTGAGAATAAAACCATGGTATAACAAAGGGGAAAAAGATGCGAAAACGCCATCACTCATAATTAGCGCTCAGCGCCATGCAAAATTGACATGAAACACGCTTCGCAGCGTATAGGGTAAAACAGGTCAGTTGTCCCCATAAAGTGACTTCGGTCAGCAGCGCGCTCAGCGTCAGCTGTGTAGGTACCCCGACATTCGCCTGGCTGGCTTTCCGACGGAGGATCACAGAATCCTACAGGTACAATACACCTTTCCACGCGATCTTAACAATTGCTATGGCTAGTCTGTAACGCATTTAATCAACTCTATGCAATCACTCATCAGACTTACTATGTGCTCTTAGATTTCTTTAAGATTGAAAATTTATCTAGGCTTCATAGAAGGCCGAGACTCACCATTAGTTAGAGCAAGCTAGGTGGAATGGAAAGATGTATGGTCACTGTTCGTTCGGTCTAATGTACTGGTATAGACATGTGCAATCGACTTGATTGGAAGCAAAACAATCAAGATAGTCTAGCTCTCCTAAGATGTTGGATCTCTGTATTTAGCAAAGTATACTAGATACTCTTATAAAGCATATTAGACGATCACTACACGGTTCGAACCACCACAGAAATGGTGCCGTGACCAGGATTTCCAATTATGTACTCGTGACACGATACGATTGGATTTAATAAACAAAGAAAAAAAAATAACACAACGTAGAAATCACAAGTGTCTAGTGTCATAAAGCTTTCAGAGGTAACGAGGTGAAGCAGAGGAGTTTTATTGTGCATGAACTATATTACTGTGCATGACTTATAAATCGTGTATTATTGTGTAAACTTGTGTGTTGATAAGTGATGATTTTACAGGACACTAGCGGGAGCTTAGAGCACAGCACATTACTTATCACTTTGTTTTACCTTGTAAATAAACATAAGCGGGATTAAAATCTGAACGGAACTTAAATATAATAAAGAAAGAGTTTTTTTTGAGAAGGTTCACTTTTGTTGTTTACGGTACTAACAAAGAAAGGCGCGAACATCTTAAACGCAAATACAGTCGCATTGTACGGACCGCACTATAAGTAAATTGCTCTAGGGACATAAAACAATTGTTTAACATGGCCGAAGGCAGGAGTAAACGTGTCACTAGAAATCGTGGGTTAGGTTCGGACAGATCAATGGACGATTTGAGTACAGAAAATAATACGACCCTAGGATTGTTGTTACAAAAAAATGAACGAGTTGAGAAGTTAGAACTGTTAGGTCAGGGAAACAAAGATAGCGGGGCTAGTTCTTTGTCACGTGAAAGCGTGATGTCCGAAGAGGGCGGAGTAGGCTCTTTAACTACTCGGAACATCTTTGTTGTTCAACCCACGGTTGACAAACCTAATTTTAACGGGAGATCACAGATTAACCCTATTACGTTCTTAAAGAGAGTAAAGAAATACATAAAGTCTCTAAACGCGCACGATAGAGGGCTAGATATTGCTTTGGAATGTGTTACAGGGCATGCTCGTCAGGTTATGGAGTTATACTCGAAGGGTTGGGCCACGTTTGCCGATTTCGAGGCTGATTTTAAACGAAATTACTGGACTGAACTAATTCAAGAATCAGTAAGGTATAAGATAATTAGAGGGGAGTATTATATTAATCCAGGTATCTCTATGTCTGAACATTTTGCCGAACAGACAGAGACAATGCAGTCTTTGACAATAGCCTTTAGTGAAAGGGACCTCGTTAACTCTATAATGAGACATTACTCTGTAGATGTACAACAATTATGGTTTACTAGAACAGAAGAACCCACTTTTATAAATGGCGCTAACTTCCTTAGGAATCTAGAGCAAAATATTGTTGTAAGGCAACGGGTAACACCCATGAGAAATAATATCTCTACTAACAATAGACAAGACAAGCGCGTTAGCCAACCAATAACGGCAACTATAACGACCGGTTCATGGAGAGGTAGGAGAGCGTATCGGGGGAGGAATTACCTTAGAGGGCGTGCGGGGTATAGAACGAAATATAATAGATTCGCGACACATTCACCGCGTAGAGATGTGACCAGCATGGCGAGACCCGCGATCGCTTTTGTTAAAGAAACCGAGGCGACGACTTTACCTAAATCTGTAGGCGCGGACAAAAAAAAAAAAACTAATGTCCCCTACACAAGCGAGTCCAGGTTACGTAGATATGTGTTTTACAGGGGGTGAATGGACTCTAGATTATTCAAAACGGAATATAGCTTATGAGATTCTCGCGAGGCAAGGGTGGAAGGCAGGAGAGAAGTTAGGTATCAATGGGGCCGGTCCGGTACGACTTTTAGACGAAACGATGTATGATGATAGCGGTTATCAGTCTTTAACAAGTGGTGTAACTGTCTTATTGGAAAGTCAGTTCGACTCTGGCGTGGTATGTGAGGAGGGTGGTAGTATGTGTGAATTTTGTACGAAGAGAGATAGGGTTGTGTATACGGTATTCCATGAGCTAGATGATGTAGATGAGACAAGTGATGATTACTCATTACCTAGACTACCTGAGGTGTGTGTGTGTTTGTATGGCAAAAGTATGAATGCATTGATTGACACCGGAAGTCAAATTAGTGGTATCACCAATGAATGGTACGATTCGATTCGGAAGGAAGGGGGCGATCTACCTGAGATCGCTATACCTGCTATACAAGTGCAGGGCGCATTTGGTTCGAGAAGTGAAAGTACGAATCGATTGGTGTTAATTGAGTTCAAATTAGGTAGCACTTTAGTCGAGGCACCTGTGTTAGTTATGCGTAGATTACCTAGGTCATTGATACTAGGGTACGACTGGTTAGAGCGAGTGAAAGGTGTGGTAAATTGCGGAAGTAAACGGACACTAACGATCTTAGATTAAATCAAAATAGCGGGATTAAATCTAAGCTAACGATAGAACATTTTGGAGTTCGGACTAGTGTTAAATTAAATTCAGATTGTGAAGTCGAAAGGTTAGGGGGCGCGTTGAACGCTACTGTAATTAACTCTGTGTTAGTGAGAGACACACAACAGATTGACAATATATCCAATTGGAAGGATCAATTGGACAATACCGGCTTAAGTAGCGAACAAAAGAAGTTGTTATTGCCTGTATTAGACAAACATAGTAAGGTGTTCACAAATAAGTTAGGGTTGACAGATAAGTACGAACACGTCATTAAATTAATAGATGATAAACCTTTTGTCAAACGTAGTTATCCGGTACCGTTGGGACATAGAGAACAGGTCAAGAAAAAATTAGACGAACTAGAGGGGTTGGGAGTTATTCAACAAGAGGCAACGCCGTATTGTAGTCCGCTTACTTACACTAAGAAACGAGATGGTACTATAAGACTTTTATTAGACGCGCGTGAACTCAATAAAAAGATGATAGGAGACGCGGGATCACCTCCGTTGGCATCCGAAATAATTCAATCATTCCATGGGGTCAAATTTATAAGTTTAATAGACTGCGATGACGCTTATTTCCAATTACCTTTACATAAAGACTCAAGGAAGTACACTGGTTTCTCTTTAATGGGGAAAACGTACACCTATCGTGTATTACCGCAAGGATTAAAGACGTCGGTAGCAGGATTCTCGAGGGCTATGGACATTATACTGGAGTTTTGTATTAACTATTTAGATGATCTTATTGTATTTACAACGGGAGATCTAGGTCTACACTTAGGACACCTAGATCAAGTACTAGATAAGCTAGAGAAAGCGGAGATGACAGGTAGATTGGAGAAATGTAGATTTTTGTGCGTGGCGCGCGAATAATTCGATGGATGCATTATGTGAGTCGTTTTGATTACACCATAGAACATGTAAAAGGCCGGGATAATGTAGTCGCCGATACGTTATCAAGACATATAGCAGGGACTACTGATATAATAACTAATAAAACAGCTGGACCAGAAATGAATTTGTTTAAGACACTGTTAGGGTGGAAGGTAACTCGGAGTTGGAAGGATATTAGTGAGCACCAAAGCAATGATAGGTTAGTTCGCGAAATAATCAGATGCATGAGGCACATAGGTACATCGGAGTCTAAACATTATGTACTAAAGGAGGATGTTCTTTATAAGAAAGGTATGCAAGGAGAAGAGTTGAGGTTGTATATTCCAGAGAAGTTGCAAGTAGATTTGATCGCTAGCATACACGCAGAGATAGGTCATTTTGGACGATACAAGGTTTATGCTTTAATGAGACAGCGGTTTTATTTTCTAATATGTCACGTACATTAGGACGGATTGTGGAAATAGATTTTAAATCGACACTGAACTGAAATTTCGACATTTCAAAATCTATTTGGGGGCGTGTGAGATGGTCATCGCGTGTATGAATTTAAATAAAACTATATTTAATACGTAAGAAAACATTGCAACGACGATGTAAGCACGTGCAAGCGAATTCCTAGAGCTGCGTCTAAAAAAATGGTTAGGGTTTACAAATTTAAAATTCTAAAGATGGAAGCAATAAAATATCCATAGACAAAAGGCGGGTTGTCAGTATGCGAAAAAGGTTACAAATTATTGCCTTCATTATGCGGGACGGAACAACATTTTAAGAATTCCAGATAACAAAAAAGAACCTTTTTAACAAAAAAAACTCTTAAGGATTTAGTTGAAAATAAGAAGACGATGGGAAAAAAAAATTAAAACCCCACGTGGTGATTGTTGACACCCATATAAAAACCCTAGGTCGCAACATCGCTGCACTGCAGACACTCACACATAAAGATAAGCCAATCGGAAGAGCCGCATTTACTGGTAAGAGTTTTGTGTTTCAGACACTGAGGAACTGAGAGCGGGGCTGCCTTGCCTTGCGAAAGACGTTTGGATTGGGAGATGGCATTCGAGATTCATTCGGAGCGGGGACCCGGTTCAGAGAGGTGGCGAGACAACAACGAAGCGACGAGTAGTTGTTTACTGTCGTTCAGTATTACTTTATATAGAGCCAGTGAGCATAGAAATAGTAGTCAAATTTGTCAAAGCAGAATAAATCATTAAAGTTGATAGGGAAGTTGTGCGTCAGTACGTGAGCAGTCGGCAGTATTCCGGTAAAGTTATAATTTCAATAACAACTAGATCCTTCTGTAGCTTCCTTGACACAGTGTTGATAAGATTGATAACTGAATTGTATATAATAATAAACAAAATGGACAAAGAATTTTATTCAGTGAGAGACTACGTTAACGTAGATTATTGGCATCCGATTTTTCGGAGCTATTACCTGGAACTAACGATAGTAATAATTATAGTCATATTAATTGTAATAACATGTTGCATAAACGATCCAAGGGTCATTTTAATTATTGTATTGACATAGTCAATCCGCCTCTGCAATTACCAATTGAACTACGAGACATATATGAAATCTAGGTGTGCCCTATTTAATAAATTACATGCAACCTAGAGAGATTAAAATACCTGTGTGTCGAGAAAGTTACTTGTACATAGCTTTGCATGATTAGTCATTATGAAATGTTAATTAGGAAGGCCTAATGGGTTTTTTTGTTCTAATCGTTGTTTTTCCCGTTAATCGATGGCCTAGGAACTAACGATTGGCCTTGGAAAGTCTAATTATTGTCTATAAATTTAATTAATTGTACATAAAACACTAGCGATTGTTGAGTGAAAACCACTAACGATCTTGAGTGTGTTCGAATGATTTGAGTATAAAAGCTAATTATCCTGAGAGTATAAATCTAATTATCTTGAGAGTAAAAGCTTATTACCTTATGAGTAAAAGCTAAAATGATTTGGAGTAGACCGTAAATGGTTCGACTATGTTTGAAAGTAAATTCTAGAAAAGAGGCAGTAAGACCTAATGATGGTTATAATATAAAGCTTTTAATCTAAAGACTTTACAAGGCATAAATAATGAAAGAGTTTCGTAATTTTATATTTAGATGAGTAGAAAAATATAGGGTTAAATAAACAATTATATAACTAAATAAGTGATGAGATAAACAAACACAACTAAATAAAATAAATCATTAAATAATAATCGATAAATCAACAAAGAAGTAATTAAATAATAAACGATAAATCAACAAATAAATCACTAAATAATAAAACAATAAATCAACCAATACATTGAGGTAGAATAAATTATGCTATCTACCATAATCTTGTGTTTTATTTTATTTCAATTGATTTCTACAACGCAAGGAACAGCAGAGATAAATACTTGTGATTTGTATATCGTAATAGTGAGAATTAAAATGATCTTGTCTATCAAATGCAGTCTAGCATTCACGGTTATTATCTCTATTGTTCTTGGCTTAATTCTTTAAACTTGTAATCCTTGTTTCACTAGTTACTCAAGTTAGTTCTCTAGATAAACAAGCCTTGTTTCACTAGCCACTTGTGAATAGATGACTGTAGACTTAATCTTTATAGACATACAGACGTAAAGTTATTAATTATTCTAGAAGAGCAATCATTTTGATACTTTGGTTTAAATCTGGCTAGCCACTACAACTAGCCTACGACAACTGCACATTTGTATCCAGTCTAACTAGAGAGTGAGACAGGTATCATTATAGAACAGAAACATTTAGTCACATTAGAGTTGATAGACAATAGCAGATTAGATGCAGAGTTGAGCAGATGGAGAGCAGATGCAGACATCCGACGGATAGTAAGTAACGGTAGGAAATATTTATTATAATTAAGCTAGGATGTAGGCTCGGAGGTAGGGTCATGTAGGGCTAATACAGAGATTTTGCAATGTTTTAAGGGGGAGTGGTCATATTTGTTTTATTGCTAGTAAGGCAATCGCTATAATGTGAAGCCTGAATTTAATAAATTGAAACTAGTACATGATCGTGACGGGATTGCGGCAGCTGGGGTTGTCACATATACACGTCCCGTCTTCAACTGACCTTGCATTCTATAGTCTGACGAGACTAACTCATCATTACATATACTTAGAACAATGAGTGAGAATAAAACCATGGTATAACAAAGGGGAAAAAGATGCGAAAACGCCATCACTCATAATTAGCGCTCAGCGCCATGCAAAATTGACATGAAACACGCTTCGCAGCGTATAGGGTAAAACAGGTCAGTTGTCCCCATAAAGTGACTTCGGTCAGCAGCGCGCTCAGCGTCAGCTGTGTAGGTACCCCGACATTCGCCTGGCTGGCTTTCCGACGGAGGATCACAGAATCCTACAGGTACAATACACCTTTCCACGCGATCTTAACAATTGCTATGGCTAGTCTGTAACGCATTTAATCAACTCTATGCAATCACTCATCAGACTTACTATGTGCTCTTAGATTTCTTTAAGATTGAAAATTTATCTAGGCTTCATAGAAGGCCGAGACTCACCATTAGTTAGAGCAAGCTAGGTGGAATGGAAAGATGTATGGTCACTGTTCGTTCGGTCTAATGTACTGGTATAGACATGTGCAATCGACTTGATTGGAAGCAAAACAATCAAGATAGTCTAGCTCTCCTAAGATGTTGGATCTCTGTATTTAGCAAAGTATACTAGATACTCTTATAAAGCATATTAGACGATCACTACACGGTTCGAACCACCACAAAACCAACGCGAACATGTCGACAAAAGTAGGTATTGTCCAGCAGTGTTTTCACAATGAGAGGAAATTTCCCTTTTAAGGGGAAATTAGGGTGCGGAGGGGAAGAAAAACGGAAAAGAGATGAAAAGGGGAAATCGAGGGAAAGCATTCTTCTACCTTTTTTTGTATACGCGGCGGCAGCGTTGCCAAATATAAATTATACGGAAGTAAGTCAAATTTCACAAAACACACATTTGACACTTGTGGTATCGATAGAACTACCTTAATACAGTGTGACTCAATGCTAAGGTTTTCCGTAGATAAGGACCGTTGAGCAGATTGTTACTACTAGTGCCAAAACTCACAATAATTTTTGATGGGATAAAAGTCCTGAAAGGGGAAATCTCAACTGAGGCGTGGGGAAAGGAAATCATTAAAGTAGGAACACTACTGTCCAGTCAGATTCTGAGCTGAATCACCAGATAAAATGATGTGTATATCTTATTGCCATTGCCATCTTACAAATAGAACTTGGACCATAGTTCAAATCGTGACTTCCGAACCTTAAACGACATGGAGATAATCGTAGTTCACCCATCCATGGACCGGCTTATGTTAAAATAGCTTAGCATTTGAGAACGCGCGCTGTTTGCTCAGTTTTAAGCGATACATGCATACTGGTACGTGTGAATATGGAAGCGGAAAGCTTTCAGTACTGGCATACGTTTCAAGTTGGCCCGCCCGCGGCCGAGCAAAGATTTATGCAAGATTTTTGATCTTCGTTGCGAACTTATGCCCTCACTTTATCAGGTTGTCCGAAGTTGCGGAAGTTTTCTTTTCTTTTTTTATTAAGAACAATCACAGTAAAATGTTACTCGTAGTAGAATACCTATTGGTAGTCTGTCCTACAATGACTCTTATTAGGTAAATAAATTACTCTCTTAATCATGAGTAGTGGTTATGATAACAGTTTTATTTGTGCTAAGAATTATGCTTATTTAATAAATCATTTATATAGGTAAGTACACCAATGTCAAAAACTAGTGCTAAAACATGCCACCTCCTCCGTAGATAATTTCTATTGGACAATGTTCAAATATTCAAATTAGAGATGCAAGTGGTATTCCGTACTCCGACCAATGTTCGTAACAAGCTAAGTTGATGCTTGCTACGTTTGCGACTAAATACTCACGGAGACAGTAAAGTTTGCAACAGACTGTAGACAGTTCACCAAATCTAATTTACATTCTAAATATTCGTATTTCTGCTGTTTTTTATTTTATTGGTCAAGCCATCAAGCCATCTTTTAAAATGAACCTGTTACAAATCCGTTAATATAAGGCTCTGTGCAAGCGTTTACATTTTATTTCTTATTTAAAATTGCCTAATACACTACACACACTTAAGCGTGCAGTTAGGCCGTCATTAATGTATTGTTATCGGATACAAGAATACAATACAATCGGATAAATGCAGAAATTAGCAGAAAAAAAAATTGCCATGTCATCAATAATAAATCGACCACTTCATACGCATACGTTATTATCCACTGGTTCCCAGTAGATGCCATTTAATAATTTTTCATTTAATAGTTTCTAGTGAAAAAGTTCTAACAACAGTTGCTAGCAACAAAAAGTTTCTACGTTTGCGTAGTGCCCTAAATAGTATAAGTAAAGTGCGGCTCCTAGGTACCGATATCTACTGGCACTACTTGCTCAGTTGCCGCTATCTATCACCGCAACTGCGATCTCATTTGACGGTGTCCGGTGTTAGGAACAGAAAGCATCTACGTTTGCGCAACGGGTAGAAATTGTGTTGGTAGGAAAAGTTAGTGCAGCTATAAGTCTGACCGCTACCGCTGTACCGCGCCTTGGGTATGCGTGTCAGACGCACATGAGATAAAATATCTAAAAATGGTTCGTGCATTATCTCGAGATATCAAGACTGTCATTTTCAAAGTGGTCGAATATTTTAAGAAAAGAAAAGCAAACAAAGAAAGTTTTGAATATGAAAGTGATGCAAATATCGCCAAAACCGTTGCGGAGGCAACGGGATACTGCGAAAAAACTGTAAGAAATGTAACAACTGCGGGAAATTCATCAACTAATTTGGGCCGACTGAAATTTAGTTCACCAAAAAAGCAGAGAGGGATAAAGAAAAAACATGTTATTGATGATTTTGATTTATATTACCAAGAATTTAAGATTTATTTCATATTGGTTCTTTAATTGTACTTATCTAAAAATCATATTGGACAAAAACGGATTGGATGTAATTATACTCGTAAATATAAAGCTTCAATAGACTGTGCTTCGATATTACGATATCTAATCTCATGTGAGTTCATGCTCTTTTCTTCCCACTCCCCACCTCCCCGCGCAATACCTAAGGCGCGGTACAGCGGTAGCGGTCAGACTATAGTTTCTAGCTACGATATCCACTGGTGTTGCTCGCGCAGTTGCCTACCTGTCACCGCAACCACGATAACGGTGTCCGATGTCGGCAACAGAAAGTATCTACGTTTGCGCAGCGCCTAAGAGCAACAAAAACGCTAACGGCCAGGGGGACTGGACAGGATGGTCTGTCTCTGGCAGCTGTCACACGTCCACCCACCGCACGCGGTGTCGCCGCGGCCGATTTGAATGTTGCCAAATGAAATATAGCACCTGAAATTTACCGCAGCCGCAGGCGACCGGCAGTGACGTAAATGTTGAGAGTTTGATTTAAAACACACGCTTGGAATGGCGAATCAAATTGTTTCTCTGCCCTAAGTAATTATGGCGAAGCCCAAATCTTTGTAAGTAAGTAGGTGTGATTTGCTTAAAATCGTATCAAATCAGCACTGTTTTCAGGTTTTGTGTAGTTAGTAGTAATATTGTTAAGTAATAAGTGTGTATGAACAAAAACTATGCTTGCTGGAAATTGTAAATCTAAGCGTTATTTTCTCTGTAAGTGATTTGTTGTAAAATTCTTTAAAGGAATAGAAATCCTTTAAATATGCATCGTTTGAACACAAAGTAAGGGTAGGCTAGGAAATAGTTTTCAGTTTGGCAGTACTTACACATTTTAGTAAATGCTAATGTTGTGCGGCAATACTTAAACTACTACTAATATAGCAGATCTATAGATATACTATTGAATTAACTAACGTTAACTAAAGCAGATGACCATCTACTTGTATTTGGTCAACCAATTACAAGTAGATGGTCATCTGCTTATCATCACTAGCATAATTAGCCTAAGCATTAATCCTCAAGCAACGTGAAGCCAGACACAATAGAAAAACTATTGTTTTGCGACCGCCGGCGGTCTAATGATCTTTGAAGGATTATTTTGTAAGTCTCAAAGTACCAATCTACATCAACCAAAATCGACAATACCAACCAATAAAACGTGAAACAATGTTTTTATTTAATTTTCATGTTTGATCGTGCGGCGGTGAGCGCCGATTTTAATTTGGGCCCCCGTTGATTGGATGCCGATAGTTTTTCTCTCATCCCCTTACAAATATTAGCCATCGCATTTAATCGCGAGCGATACCAAACCGCTGATTCTCGTGGTGCGATGCGAACACAATGACCATAATGTGTGTGCATTTCGTGTCAGTTAATAAAAACGTTTGGACAGCCTACAACTATCATTTTTACATTTTACATTTTCTATCACTTTAGGGTTAACAAATTTTGTTGCATTTCGTGTCAGTTAAAAGAGAGGTGTAGAATGATAGGATGAGGTTGCACAAAAGATCCCAACGGATCGACGTGCTACTGCGAGAGGGACACCTCGACAGGCCCCGCTTAAGATAAGAGAAAATAGGATAAGATATTACTGTTGTGTGTAACTACAAACTTTTAATCCTAAATAGAAATAATTAGATACCTATATCGAATAACCTAATGGTTGAAAAAGAGTAGGTAGTAAATAAAAGTGAAATGAGAAGGGTTTGACAAACTTAAGCTCAACTTTAGCATAAAAGCACTTTTTAGCGGCCTACTTGGGGTAGGGGTCTATTAAAAACTTTTAATTTCAAAAGGCAGATAATACCTATATGCGAGACTTCCCTTTTATACGATTTATTATAAGTGTGGCAAAAGTTCTCATACATTATTACCTATTTAATACTAACCATAGAACAGCGAAACCGCTACAAATCAATTCTTAACACTTTTATGTAAGTAAGTTATATTACCTGACATTCGCTGTCGCATTTATTTTACAAACGTTAGAATGCTCTATATTATACCTATTTAATGACATCTAAAGGGCACTATTGTGGTGATAAGCAACTATTGAAACATGCCTGAGATCACAAACTGTTGTAGTAGGCAAAGCACTCATAAACGTTTTCGATTATTTTTTATAAAACAAACTTGATTTATACGTGGTATATGTAAAATCTATATAAAAAGGGACTACACCCGATAAAACCCCAAGTAATGACTCTTGTCATTCAGGCGACTACCTCCTAATTGAGCTACTGTGATAGAACTTTCGCTGTCAAAATTGAAAGTCTTTAAAGTTCGGTAGGATTCGTAGCAAGCAAGTCGTCATAAACACAAATTCGTCACGCTAGTGCAACTCGTGATTTTCGAGTATAGTTTAGTTAAAACAACAATTTCAACATCTGAATAAAAATATTACCATCAAACGATACATTGACATAAAAAAGTTATCCTAATTTGTAAACTTATCATTGCGTAAGTGAAAAAGACAAGAAAATCACACTCGTTCGGTTTAAATTAAAACAGTTACCGGTGCGAAAAATTAAAACATAATCTGAGGTATAGAAGGTTCAATTATGAACAAAATCCCCCATTGTAGTCTTTTCATAACGAGTTCTTGTATCCTGATGTATCCATACTCCGCTTAGAACAACATACTTAATTAGATTTAAACATATTATCATAATTATTATCCCCGAAGGGTTAGTCAGAGACAATGAGGACCGCAAAAGCAGTCCTCTGCCATAGCTCACGTTTTACCAAATAGCGACTGCTCATCGTGACAGGTGTTGAGCCCATCGCCGCTCTATGCTGTTGGATGTACGTGCAGTCTATAGTACGTTAGTCGCCTTTTACGACACCCAAGGGAAGAGAGGGTGCGAATAGCATTCTTTCAGTGAGCCTCTACGCGACACGGCTCCGAATTTTAAATTATGTTGTACGCAATCACTTTATTATTGATTTAACAAGATTTTAACCTTTATATTTTGGTTTACCGAAACAGTGAAATAATTAAAAATGTCTTTTAGCAAAATTTTCAAACACTGAAAAAAGACGACAACCTCAGGCGGGAATCGAACCATAAGACGATCGACTAAAAACATAAGCATGAAGCATTGACAAATTTCGACGGGTGAAAACCAGACCTCGGTAGCCAACTGGTTAAGGCAGCCGCCCGGAATGCGGAAGGTGCGTGGTTCGATTCCCGCATGAGGTTGTCGTCTTTTTTCAGTGTTTAAAAATTTTACTTAAGTATATTTAAGCGTTAATAAATCGCTAAAATATATAGAATAGAATAGAATAGAACAGAATTTCTTTATTGCTTAGACTGTGTAACAAGAAAAAAACATGAATCTACATAAGTCACACTAAAAGTTTCCGGAACTAGCCACTTACATAAACAATATTAAAAAAGTAACCACAACATTTGATAATGTAACTCTTTGGCTGTTGAATGCAGTTTGTTTTATCTGACTGTCAATTGCTTTTACACTGTGGCGCCATTTTAAAAATTGCGTGTCTACATCTCAGCCTACCGTGCACCTGCACCCAGATCATCAGAATGTGCACCAGCAGCCAACGCAGCCGGCCGTGCACCTGCAACCGACGCAGCCAGCCGTGCCGCTCGAACATGACGGCTGGTCGCCGGTGCCGGCGCAACCATGGATTTAACTCGGGAAAATTTTCGTAGTATGATTTTCTACGATTTTAAGTGTAATTTGACAGCTTAACAGAGCATTGCTTGGCTTCAACCTGCTTTTGGCGATGAAGCACCATGCAAGACGACTATTTACGAGTATAGCTGGTTTGCAGAATTCAAGCGTGGTCTTGTCAATGCGCGTATGATTGAAACAGACAGGCATGTGACCTACTATGAGATTCGTGCATCCTTAGACATAGGCATGAGTCAAATACAATCAATCCTACACAAACATTTGGGTGTGAGAAAGCTGTGATAGCGTTGGATCCCACACAATTTGACCGAGGCTCAAAAAACGGACCGCGTCATTTGGTGCAGTGCCATGCTTACCAGATTCAATGAAGGTGCGTCAAATTTGGTGTGAGACATAGTAACGCGTGACGAAACATTGATTTATTGCTACGATCCCAAAACAAAGCAGCAATCGTGCGTATGGGTCTTTCAAGATGAGCCGAAACCAGCTAAAGCGGCGCGCGTAAATAGTAACATATAAGCGGATGATTGTTTCTTTATTTAAAAAAACTGGACACGTGGCTACTGTTGCTTTTGAATCGTACCGTGAATATGGCTGATACACGACCATTTGTTTGACAATGCTAGTTTCCACACGGCCAGACAAACGAATTTTAGAAGGTAACCTGGGCTGTCACCATAAGATTTTGAAAAACGTAGAACTTACGAGTATGAGCCATCCTGCATACAATCCCGACCTGGCACCTTGTGACTTTTTTCTGTTCCCAAAAATTAAGAACCAATTACTCGGAAGCCAAGTGGTTAAGGCAGCCGCCCGGAAAGCGGAATGTGCGTGGTTTGATTCCCGCCTTAGGTTGTCGTCCTTTTTCAGTGTTTAAAAATTTTACTTAAGTATATTTAAGCGTTAATAAAACCTTAAATATATAGAATAGAATAGAATAGACCAGTATTTCTTTATTGCTTAGACTGTGTAAGAAGAAAAAAACATGAATCTATAAACCGAATGTTCAAATATTTGTAAAAATATTTCTTTCGGATCTTAGAGGTAAAACTTCTAAGATTTGATGAAGCAATGTTGTTTTTAACATAAGCATCAAGCACTGACAAATTTCGACGGGTGAAAACCAGACCACGGCAGCCAAGTGGTTAAGGCAGCCGCCCGGAATCTGGAAGGTGCGTGGTTCGATTCCCGCCTGAGGTTGTAGTCTTTTTTTTAGCGTTTAAAAATTTTACTTAAGTATATTTAAGCGTTAATAACACGCTAAAATAAATTTAAAATATTAATGTCTTTTAATGTTATTATTTTGGACAATTATTAGACATAATAAATTAACAATTAATCACTAAATCACCGCATCAATTGCAACACAAGCACAAGCTGCCACTTAGGTAATTTTGCAGTATTATAACAAGTACCAATATTACGAGTAAATCAAAAAACATAAAGCTTATTTTTAAGCCACTTTATCATGTAATGTCGCATTTTAACAACCGTTAGAGGTCTAAAAATTTAATTAAATACATAATTGTAATTCTGAATTATTTTATTATGGTAAGTCAAGAAAAAATATTGTGTTTTGAATAAATAGTACGTCAGTTGTGTACGACAGGGCTATGTTAACAATGACAGTTGACTACGAAGGTATTGTAATATCGTCTAAAGATGTTTTCTTAAAGTATTTAACGATATTTTTAAAGACAACATCCGCAGCTGCACCTATAATTGGTCTCCCGAACTCTGAGGTCACTTGTTTCCAGTTATCGTTAAGGAATTTAAGCATAGCGTCACCTGTGAACAAAATTATTTATTACTAGCGGCCGCTCGTAGTTTCACCCGCGTGGTTCCCGTTCCCGTGGGAATATCGGGATAAAAAGTATCCTATGTGTTAATCTAGGTTATAAACTATCTGTAAGCCGAATTTCATCCAAATCCATTTAGTGGTTTTTACGTGAAAGAGTACCTAACAAACATCCATCTATACTTACAAACTTTCGCGTTTATAATATTAGTAGGATTAACCCTATTAATCTTCTACTCTCTCTAACGAAGACTTAGAACGACTTATGAAGTCTGATGAGTATTACAATCACACTGTGTGTGTGTGTATGTTTATGTGAGAAAATACTGGTACTTAAAATACTAATCAATAAAGTGAAAATAAAAAATTTAACACCAGTATATTTTATGTGGGGTTTCTTGAGCATAAGCATAGAAATAACTAAAGAAGTGCTAAAGCTGTACACGATAATAACACAATATTTCGATATTATAACTATTTCCAATCGCCTAGCAGCGAAATGGTTACTACTCATTTTCGTAGGAACACAATGAAGTAGTAATTTTTCCCGTCATTTTCAGATCCAATTGCAATTAGTTAATCGTTAGCGTTGCTCGCGATCAATGGGGATTGTGGCCTACACCAGATAGCGTCGGACAAAACGAGAAAGATACGTACCTACAATGGCCATAGTACTGTCAATAGCAAGCCACTGATCACCATAGCAACTTTATTTACTTATTTAATATGACACAAAACAGCCATCAAAAAGAAGTTACAACAAAGAGTTTATAATATCATTGAGTTACAATAAATAATTAAGGCTAAATAAGGACTATAATAGACGGTAAACAAAACTATGTGTCCTAATCGTGGTAGCGATAACTGCTTACATTGGTTATGAAATTATTAATTGGTCAAACCAACTATACAACGTGCTCTTTTAGATATAAGGAAAATTGAGGTAATACGTCAGACCGCCAAATTAATGACATGGGAAAAATATTATTCCGATTCTTGCATTTTCGCTTTTTTCCGTTTTCATACAAAATAATTAAATTATTGCAATGGACTCGGTGTGGCTCGGACTGACTTTAAGATACTACCTACAACTCATCGTGAATGTCGTGCCCGCCCACAAAACAGACACGGTCACATGCCTAGTTGAGTGAAACACTTCTTGTTCTGTTGTTTACTACAACTAGAGGCGTATTTTTTAATGAAAATAAACTACTTCACGACGTAGTAAATGGAAACACTGAGAGCACAAAGTGTCAAATTTACCTTAGAAAAAATAATATCTCGTGCATTAAGCGATTAACAGAAAACTTTCTTAAGTCAAAACCATCCTTTTAAGGTAAGGAAACGTTGTTTAAAATTTCCCTAAATCAAAATGAGCACTCTGTATACTTACTCCTAAGAGCTGAGATGGAGTAGTACTACCACAGAATAATTAATAGTACAGTAGTACTTACCAGGCGCAATAGAAATTCAATTGCTAGCAACCTCTTGGAGTCTTCGTGACAGACAAGGCGCTTCTGTCAACTTATATTAAAGGTGATAGCCGTGTCGCGTGGCGGTGAATGAATACTACCACCCCCTCTCTTCCCTTGGGTGTCGTAAAAGACTAACGGACTAAACTGCACATACATCTAACAGCATAGATCGGCGATGGGCTCACCACCTGTCACGCTGAGCACATGTGCAGTCGATATACGGTGAAAAGTTTACTATTTTAGAGGACTGCTTTTGCTGTCCTCATTGCCTAGTCTCTGACTAACCCTTCGGGGATAATAGTCGTGATTAGGTATATTAATTAAATACGTAACAAAATACTTGTCCTTATCTTTGATAATGGTATTAACAGCTCCATGTAATGTCCCGTCAATAAATTTAGGTAAATACAGTCTGCCTATTCCTATCACTGATCAGCCTATGCAAAACTGTCATTTTTATCTAATCAACATTGATCCTGTTAAAACTAACCTGCTCATGATTGATTGCGTTTCCCGATCACTACAACCTTGGTCTTTTCAAGGCATCCTGCTCACCAAGCAGGTTGGCGGTCTAATATGCTTGCCCAGTTTATTAAAAAAAAATAACCGATAAAGTTCAAAATTAATTTTAGTAACACATTTTGTGATTGGTTGATCTGCTGACGTCTTTACATAATTATTTAATGACCGATTAGGTAGCAATAAATGAACTGGAAAGAAAATAGAGAACTTCATAGTAGTTTATGAAAACACAAATAGTCCGACGAGGGCAAATGTGCTTGTTCAAAAAGAAAAAGCACTGACTATTTGGGGTATCTGCCAACTTTAAAGCAAAAAGGCTCTAGTTAATGCGACTAAGAATGTTTAACTGTTACTAATTAACTTCCTGAATAGTCTCTTCTGCTCACAGAGTGCATTGTCTAATAAAATGAAAATGATGACATTTGATCAGTTGCTTTTTGTACAAGTCTATATATATACTTACTCAACTCTTTGTTCCCATCAAACAAGTTAGTCATTGCATAATGAGCGCCATCTTTAACATCGAAGTCGAAGTCGTATTTCTTGGGAACAACATGCGTTTTGCCATCCGCATCTTTTTTAGTCTCATAATCCATCGTATATTTGCAAGCTACATTTTCTGAAACAAAAATATGTACATACATACTTAAAATCACGACTATTATCCCCGAAGGGTTAGTCAGAGACAAGGCGATGACAGCAAAAGCAGTTCTCTACCGTGTGATAGTACACTTTTCATCAAAAATCGACTGTACATGTGCTCAGCGAGACAGGTGGCGAGCCCATCGCCGCTCTATGATGTTATGCTGTTAGATGTATGTGCAAAAAAAAAGCATAACCTCGCTGTGCCGGCAGCGATCCATTAATAGAATACTACAGGTCCATTTCTTCCCTTGGGTGTCGTAAAAGGCGACTAACTTACCATAGACTAGCTGATCATACATCCAACAGCATAGAGCGGCGATGGGCTCACCATCTGTCACGCTGAGTACATGCTGTTATCATTTGGTAAAACGTGGACTATGGCAGTAGACTGCTTCGGTGGTTCTCATTGCCTAGTCTCTGACAAGCCCTTTGGAAAGAATAGTCCTGAATCTATGAATCTATACGAATTATATTTTACTCTGTAGGCTTTTATTGTAGTGTTTGGTAATAGGTGTAGGGAAGCGGATGGTAAGTAGGATGCCGCATCGTAGGAAGGCCAAAGGGAAGATCTTCCTCCGAGCTGGGTGGTATATAGCTCGGGGACCGAAGTCCAAGAAATGTTAGTTGGAGGTGCTATATACAGGGTGTAATCGTTAAGTGTGCACCGGCGATTATTCCGAAACTATGAGAGATATCAAAAAACTAAAAACGGATAACGAAAGTACGTTATCTAATGAGTAAAATGGCTTCAATAACTTTATAAAATTCAAACGAGAAGTATCTAAAATTTTTACATTAAACACACCCATACATTTAGTATGAGATCAGTGGAAAGGTTTTAGTTTCCTTGTTTTACGTGGTCTAGTGATGATATGATAATTATGATTTTCAAGTAGATACACGTGTAGATTAATAAGGTATCTTACCACTTCAAACTAATAATACTTAAACCTTGTTGCAATATCGCATTAATTTGAACATTTTGAACTGGCTGAAAAGCAACGCACTACAAAAATACCAAAAAAAAGTAACATTTTGTTATTCGTTCTAAATTCAAAATTCCGACCCGCGATCAAGATTTTGAATTTAGAACGAATAACAAAAAATTACTTTTTTTGGTATTTTTGTAGGGCGTTGCTTTTCAGCTAGTTCAAATTAATGCGATATTGACACAAGGTTTATTATAGTTTGAAGTGGTAAGATACCTTATTAAACTACACGTGTATCTACTTGAAAATCATAATTATCATATCATACGTAATCATAAAATATGATTGAGGTAAAATGAATACTAGACCACTTAAATCAAGGAAACTAAAACCTTTCTACTAATCTCATACTAAATGTATGCAAGTGTTTAATGTCAAAATTTTAGATACTTCTCGTTTGATTTTTAGAAAGTTATTGATGCCATTTTACTCATTAGATAACGTACTTTCGTTATCAGTTTTAAGTTTTTGATATCTCTCATAGTTTTTAAATAATCGAATGTGCACACTTAACGATTACACCCTGTATAGCGAAGGAGATGGTGAAACTTCGCTACCGCGATGCAGGCTTCCCATACTATTTTATCATCGTAGTATGGCGACGTGGTTGGTATGCGTTTGTCGCGCCATCTGTTAACACGGCTGAGAAGGTGTTTTTCTTGGTGTCGAATAATGTGCGGTGTGCGCGGTAGGTGGCGCCACCACAATAGGAATTAGTTTCGCAGCTGGGCCATCCCACTAAGTACAAATCTAGTGATTACGTTCGTCGCCGGAGGTCCGACTAGTCTGAATAGATGCCAAAGAACGACATACGAAACAAACAAACTTGGTGATCGAGTTAACGTACGAATTTTCCACCATTAGGATGACTTCGTTCGTTCGTAGGTATAACGGCCGTGACGAAACGAAAGACGTTCAGAAGGGACCAGACCTTTCGCCCTTGCAATAAACAATATTATAAATCATGCCTATGCCATCTTTAATACTATTTTTATTAGAATGCGTAGGTAAATATCATTTTTTCTTTCTGATGACAGGAACTGAGAAATAAATTATTTGTCTCATAAATTACCTTACGTTTACTCTTATTTCGCATGCCTTATTGTGAGTTGAACGCGTTCAAAGAGCAATCGTGAATATTAAAATGCTAACACAATGGTGTGTCGCGAGATTGGTTAACTTAAGGTATTATGCTCCTATATAACATATTATACTTGTGTAATGGCAGCGTTGTAGTAAAATATTTAGTAGTAGTAGCATAATTAACCGTGTTGCGTAGCAGTGATAAAATACTACCACCCCCTCTCTTCCCTTGGGTGTCGTAAAAGACTGCACATACATCCAACAGCTTAAAGCGGCGATGGGCTCAGAACCTGTCACGCTGAGCACATGTGCATTCGCTAATTGGTGAAAAGTGGATGTTCGAGCCAACTGGCCGACGATTGAAGACACTGCCGGCGCCATCTAGCGGCTCGATACGGCAACCGAAGCCGGCGCGCGAATGTCACCCCGCGCCGTGTCGATGAAGAGCCTGTGGTCGCTGACGTGACGAGATTTTATTCCCCGCTTAGCGCGCGCGCGTGTGACATATACCCGTTACAACCGAGGCGCCCTTTCTGCCGCGTTGAACATTGGCGACCCCTAAGAACAATTTGTGAAGTGACTGTGTGCTGTGCCGTGATCGTGAAGTCCACTTCATCGCCCTGCCCGTGCTTTGCCTAGCTCGTCTCCCGGTACATGCGATCCCGTCCAGCCTGCTCCCGGTAAGTCCCTTCTACCTCCCGCCTAACCACGTCGTATGTTAGTGCCTCTCGCACCAACATAAATGGTCATTCGAACCGGTAATATTAAAAACCGGCGACCTTCCCGTAACCAGTAAACTGTTTACCATTTCACCATAACTTGGTTTCACGTTCCATCAGCTCATTCAATTACAGTCCGCTAAAAATAATTATTTCCGCCCATAATCTAATTCGTGCCATCATTACTAAATTCATTTGTTCACGTAACTTTACCCTGCCCCCATAAAAAATTCGTCGGGTAGTCGTAAATCATTTGTGTGAGGATTGCGATTACGCAACATACAAAATTATTTTAACGCAATTATTTCTGCACGTTATTTTAATGTTGATTTCGTGTATGCATCCGATTGTCTGATCACATATCTATGGTGTCATACAATGTTGTTGTGATTTGAGCGAACTTGTGTACCTATACGATTGTTGCCTAATGATACTTTGTTCGGTAAATTAGTAGTTAAATTATTACGTTACGTTTGCATTACGTTTATCTGCACATATAATTCTTGTTACGTATAACACACTCGCATTTAGTTAATAAATGCTGTATTCGTATGGTGACTGGTATTATGACGAGAGATTGTATTGTTATTTTTCCCGTTTTATTTTTTAATGAATTTTTTATGTTCTTGTCGTGTTACATCGGCTCAGATCTCGTGCATGCTCACCACGCGTGCCAAGTAGCGTGCTTTATTTTTTCGCACGTGTTAATTTTAAATATATTTTTTTGTTTTTAATTTTTGCCTTTGCGATCGGCTCATTCTTTGTGCGTGCTCACCACATGAGCTTAGTGTGTTTCATTTAGTTTCATCAGTTTTTTTTATATCGCTTACGGTTATTTGCGTGCGTCGCCTTCGCTTCTACACACGTTTGCATACTTGTGGGACACAGACAGAGTGTCCCAATTTATTTTTATTAAGTTTTTATTGTTTGTTTATTTTTATTTTTTTTGCGACCGACTCATTCTTCGCGCTAGTTTCCGCTACAGGTCTGCTCGACTGCGAGCGCCTTGCCCAATAGTGGGCTACGGATGACGTGATTTTTTTGTTGTTTTGTTTGTTTTTTGTTTTGCGGTCGGCTAATATTACGTACGCGCGTTCAGTAAACACAGACATATACAAACACATGCGTTTGCCCACCCGTGGGCCATATACAAGGCGTCCCAACTTAGTTTTGCTTTCTTTATTGTTGCGTTAATTTTAGCCCATTTGCCCTTACCTTAGTAAACAAATACGTCCAGCCCAACTATAGAATATATACAGGGTGTTGTTCTTTTTACTGCCTTTAAATTTGTTAATTTGTTTTATTTTTTATTATTTTTCTTGTCTCCTTTCATTCATCGCGATGCCGACCAAGTCACAAGACGCGATATTTAGGGAGGCCGCCAAAGCTATACACCAGCTCCTAGAGGTGGGATCAAGGATCATTGCTGGCGACACCAAACATTCCATAACGGAATTTAACGTGCGTTTCGCACAGATACAGGGCATAAAGGACAAGCTGGACTCAGTATACTACAACATTCTCGACGAAGAGAACTTAGACGAGGGGATTGAGAAGACATACACTGAGAACCACACAAAAGCTTCCGGGGCATACCTGGGGATACTTGTGGCTAGGGAGGAAATCTTACCCTCTTCCACGTCGTCCCCAACCCATAACGCTCAGCCCTGTCTCGGCGTCAATACGCCTACAGCCGTCCTCCCCAAGATAGCGCTGCCCAGGTTCAGCTCAAAAGTGGAGGACTGGCCCTCCTTTATTGCACTGTTCAGGAGTTTGACTAACGACATGGCGACCTTGTCGGAAGCAGTCAAGCTCCACTATCTCTTCTCAAGTCTCAGCGGTGAGGCATTAAGTATGGTACCTATTTTGTTGCCAACCGTCTCACTAAGAGTCGCGGACGTACATGGCCATCTTCACACAGCCAGAGCTTTATTGGACTGTGGCAGTATGCTGACATTAATAACGTCACGCATGGCACGACTTTTGAACCTGCCATCAAAACCCACTTCTTTAAAAATTACAGGAGTTGGGAATCAGCACAAACATGAGTCAAAAGCGGCAATAACAATAGTATGCCGACCCACTCACAATGATACTCCTACAATCACTGCCACAGCTCATATTTTAAAAAACGTCACTGGCTACCTTCCCTTAGAGAAGGTACCAAACATTTCCCACATACTAGGCCAGCCACCCGTGCCATTGGCTGATCAGCTTTACCACACACCAGCCCCGATCGACCTCTTATTGGGGTCGGACGTTCTTGGCCAGGTGTTGGACGGGACTAAGGTCTCGTTGGGCCCGGGCAAGCCCATAGCCTTCGGCACGATTTTCGACTTCGCGTTGATAGGACCCATTGAGGACTTGTATGCGCAGCCGGCGCAGCAGGTTAACTCAGCTCACGTCGTTAGCTCACAACCAGACTCAGCTGAATCAGCCCAGGACATACGTCAGAGTCTGGAAAGGTTCTGGGAGTCTGAGGAGCCCCTGCCTCAATCTCACACTCATAATGATCCCCTGGAGGAACAATGCGAGGAAATCTTCCGCTCTACCACTACACGCGATCCCTCAGGCAGATATACGGTCGCTCTGCCCTTTCTAAAGGACGCCCCTCAACTAGGTAAAACTCACCCTATCGCATTACGCAGATTCCTCAATATTGAGAAGAAGCTAATGGCGAACCCGTCTCTGCGTTCTAAATACGTCGACTTTATGGCCGAATACATCGACTTCAGGCACATAGCTCCCTGTCACCCAAATACATTCGCCCATAAACCTCACTTCTACATCCCTCACCATGGCGTATTTAAGTCAGGGTCGGACAAGCTGCGCATTGTTTTTGATGGTAGCTGCAAAAGCTCCAATGGTGTCAGCATAAATGAATGCCTACACACAGGCCCCGCCCTTCAACAGGACATTGTGGACATCATCATGTCCTTCAGAACGCATCCAGTCGTTTTCAGCACTGACATCCAGAGGATGTTCAGAAATGTGCTGGTTGCCCCAGACCAGAGAAGGTATCAGCTGATACTATGGCGGTCCTCACCAGATCACCCTCTGCTCACCTACGCCCTCAATACAGTCACCTACGGCTTAAGATCAAGCCCATACCATGCAATCCGCACTCTGCTTCAGCTAGCTAGCATCAGTTGATGATGAAGGCCATCGCTACCCTGGAGCCGCTCAGGTTCTTCGCAAGTCTATCTTCGTTGATGACATCTTGTGTGGTCATGACACAGTTGAATCCGCCCAAGCACTCCAGGACGAGTTGATAAGTCTGCTAGACCTAGGCGGCTTTCAGCTCAGTAAGTGGACATCTAACCCGCCTAAGCTGCTCGAGAGATTTCCCGACAACCAATGCGACATACCCAAGGACTTCGACATGAACCCAGACTCCACGTCCATTAAGGTCTTGGGTATACAGTGGAGCCCTCAGTCAGACGAGTTCACCTACCGTATCTCTCTGCCCCCCATCACACATGTCACAAAGCGGTCTATTTTAAGCACCGTAGCCTCACTTTATGACCCAAACGGCTGGGTTTCTCCCGTTATCTTCCGCGCAAAGCTGCTGCTTCAGCAATTATGGCTACTGAAGCTGGAATGGGATGAGCCCACTCCCTCTGAAGTACAAACGGAGTGGCACCACATCTCAGAGGATCTGCCGCTGTTGTCTAGCATTCGCTTCCCTCGGCACGTTTGTACAAACAAAGGCTCAGCTGCATACTCGCTTCACGGGTTTGCAGATGCCTCTGAAGCCGGGTTTGCCGCCGTTGTTTATCTCTATGAGCTCGATGCCTCCGGAAATACTTTGGTACACTTGATTGTCACCAAAGCGCGAGTCGCACCAATCAAGAATCGCCTCACAATCCCCAAGTTAGAGTTGTCGGCCGCCACCCTACTCTCCCAGCTCATGATCCGTGTGTCGGTTCAGTTATCGGCCCATATCAGTATACAACAACACATATGTTGGTCAGACAGTACGATAGTCCTGGCCTGGCTCAATACACCGCCTCACCGTCTTCAACCCTTTGAAGACAACAGGGTGGTCAAAATCAGCTCAGGCTCACCAGAATGTACCTGGCGACACGTACCTTCCGAGCTCAACCCGGCAGATTGCGCAAGCAGAGGGATGTCTGCGCAATCCCTGTCAGCCCACGACCTATGGTGGTCTCCCACGTGGCTTAGACAGCCTTGTGAGTCTTGGCCTGCGATGCCCTTAGTTCTGGGCCATCACGCCCTGCCCGGCCTTAAGTCCAAACACATCCCGCCACTGGTCACAGTGCCCGGTCTTGACTTTGACCTGCTCACTCGGTTGAGTTCACTAGACAAGCTCGTCGGAGTGACAGCTTGTCTAAAACGCTTTCTGCACAATTGCAGACATCACCCAGATTCGCGACGCTCAGGCCCCTTGTACGTCAGTGAACGAAGAGAGGCCCTACTTTACTGGGTGCGCAGTGTTCAGCACAATGAGTTTGCAGAGGACATCCACCGCCTTCAAACTGGCAAAATCTGCTCCGTCAGACTCCAGCGGCTGTCACCTCTCATTAAAGATGAGCTCCTTAGAGTTGGTGGACGACTGTCCCATGCGTCTATCCGATATGACGCGCAGCATCCGCTCATACTTCCCAGCTCTAGCCCACTTGTAGACCTCATCATTGACCACTACCACAAAATACACTGCCACCCTGGCGCTGACACCTTACACGCAATCCTACACCAACAATTTTGGATATTGTCCGCGCGCCGTATTATTAGACACCGAGTCTTTAAATGCATTAGATGCTTTCGATGCCGGGCCCAGCCGCAAGCGCCCTTCATGGCCGATCTGCCAGCCGATAGAGTTACGCCTCAGCCAGTATTTAGTCAAGTCACGACCGATTTGCCGGCCCATTCCTCGTTAAATCTAGTACCCTACGTAATGTTAAACTCTTAAAAGCGTACTTTTGTATATTCGTGTGCCTCTCCACTAAGGCGGTTCATTTGGAACCGGTCTCGGACCTCAGCACGGAAGCGTTCCTCGCGGCATTACAGCGTTTTATAGCACGCCGCGGTGCCCCGGTTCTCATCAGCTCGGACTGCGGTCCAAATTATGTAGGCGCTAGAAATCAGCTCATTGAAGTACAAAACTTTCTTGCCTCGAATAATGACACGATTGCGCACAAGCTCGCTGGTCAGCACATTACTTGGTTATTAAACGTCCCTAAGGGACCATGGTTCGGTGCGTTACATGAGATCAACATAAAATCAACTAAGCAACTTTTGTATCGCGTAATTGGCGAACAACACCTCACATTCGAGGAATTCTCTACACTTTTAGCACGAATCGAAGCTGTCCTTAACTCTAGACCTCTCTGCCCACTTTCGTCTGATCCTTCATACTTTGAGCCGCTTATAGCCGGACATTTCATTATAGGCCACCCACTAACGGCCCTTCCCGAACTATCCGTGGAAGATAGGCCGATCTCCACACGTAGGCGATTCCAGATGGTACAGGCCCTTTCCCAGCGCTTCTGGACGCTGTGGACCCAGTCCTACCTCCACACACTCCAAACCCGCTCCAAATGGTTGTCCCCATCCTCCCCTCCCCGAGTTGGCGAGCTCGTCCTCATCAAGGAGGACAACCTGTCTGCTCTTCAATGGAGACTGGGGCGCATTACTCGCACCCTGCCTGGGAAGGATGGCTTCGTGCGGGTGGTGGACCTGGACAACGCCAATGGACACCTCCGGAGGCCTGTGTTCAAGATTGCCAGGC
Source organism: Scoparia ambigualis (assembly GCA_963921215.1). Taxonomy (NCBI): domain Eukaryota; kingdom Metazoa; phylum Arthropoda; class Insecta; order Lepidoptera; family Crambidae; genus Scoparia; species Scoparia ambigualis. Next base: position 19,942,450 of record OY992522.1, on the reverse strand, counting down.
TCCCTCTGGATGAGCCCACCCTGGGCCCCGGAGGATGTTCGAGCCAACTGGCCGACGATTGAAGACACTGCCGGCGCCATCTAGCGGCTCGATACGGCAACCGAAGCCGGCGCGCGAATGTCACCCCGCGCCGTGTCGATGAAGAGCCTGTGGTCGCTGACGTGACGAGATTTTATTCCCCGCTTAGCGCGCGCGCGTGTGACATATACCCGTTACAACCGAGGCGCCCTTTCTGCCGCGTTGAACATTGGCGACCCCTAAGAACAATTTGTGAAGTGACTGTGTGCTGTGCCGTGATCGTGAAGTCCACTTCATCGCCCTGCCCGTGCTTTGCCTAGCTCGTCTCCCGGTACATGCGATCCCGTCCAGCCTGCTCCCGGTAAGTCCCTTTTACCTCCCGCCTAACCACATCGTATGTTAGTGCCTCTCGCACCAACAGTGGATTATGGCAGAGGACTGCTATTCCGGTCCTCATTGCCTGGTCTCTGACTAACCCTTCGGGGATAATAGTCGTCATTATATTATGTATGTATGTATGTAGCAAATAGAAAGCTGGTGGGTTCCACCTACCCCTCTAAGAAACGGGATTCATGTATCGTAATGTGGGTAATTAGACTAGTTATGTAACTACCCATTGCCAAGTAACAAATATTTTTATTATTGAAATTTTGCATTCACAATGCTATGCAGATGTAGGATAAAATGTTTACTAGAAAAAAATCAACTAATCTCAGGAAGCTCGAATGGGATTCGAACCCACGACCTTTGGATTGCCGGTCTACTGCTCTAACCGCTGAGCTACCGATACCCCAAAAGACTCGCTGAATTTTTCCTAGTAATTTGTATTACGCTGCAAGCCAGCGGTATTACCTCACTTTCCTTTTTTCTAGTAAACATTTTATCCTATATTTATATAGCTTAATCGTGAATTCAAAACTACTACGAAAAATTCAGCGAGTCTTCAGGGGTCTCGGTAGCTCAGCGGTTAGAGCAGTGGACCGGCAATCCAAAGGTCGTGGGTTCGAATCCCATTCGAGCTTCCTGAGACTGGTTGATTTTTTTCTAGTAAACATTTTATTCTAAGTAACAGATAGCATCTTTTTATAGCAAACTAGCTGTTGCTACTACACCACCCCAGATAAAAATTCCGACCTTTTCCCGTGTATATTCAATTTTTTTTTCATACAAACCTTTTGTTATGGCAATTACAAACACAACAAAAATAAATCAACCAATACCCGGTAGCCAATCTCAAGTGATGGTCCGGCATACATGTATTAGCAATTATTGATTTTTATTTGAAAAAAAAAGTATAATATAATACATAAACATATAATCACGACTATTATCCCCGACGGGTTAGTCAGAGACTAGACAATGATGACAAAAGCAGTCCTCTGCCATAGTCCACTTTTCACCAAATAGCGACTGCATAGGTTGAGAGCTCATCGCCGCTCTATGCTGTCGGATGTATGTGCAGACTTTAGTCCGTTAGTCACCTTTAAGACACCCAAGAGAAGAGAGGCGGTGGTAGTATTTTTTCACCGCTACGCGACACGATTAAAAAGGAGGTTTTTATTTAAGAAAAAGATAACAAAGATAACAAAACTAAATTTAAAAACTTACTTAGTTTTACAACAATATCTCCATCTCCTTTAATCGGCAGAATGAGAATCCTACCGGCAGCTGTATAATGCCCTTTAGTAGTGGCTGTGACGTGGAATTCAATCGTTAACTTCTTCTTCTTTTGATTCCATCTTAAAAGTAAACAGAGTGTTTAAAATTATAATATATTTTACATACCGCGACATTATCCTTCATTAGAGTTTAGTAGACTTAAATCAAGACCTTCATCTTAAGATAAGTGACGACAAGACCGAAGATAAAAGCGTATATCACCCAGAATCCTAATTAGAATAATACATACTCGGATTGGTCGGTGGTACGACTTGTTTTAAGTCCGCCTGGCTAGCTATGGCGACCTTAACTAAATATGTCGCCATAACATTAACCTTGGGCCCAAGTCTGCTAATCTACGAATGGCATAATTAAATCGCAATTGGATCGCATTGGAACTGTTTGACACATTTGGTATTCTCTTACTCATTTAAGACCAATGGTTTTCCAGTGATATTCCATTGAACTGCCATTGGACTATGTTAGTAGTCTGCTCTTCAATCGTGTTCCAATGTAACTCCAATGTGGATAAATGGCATTCTACTATTTTAAAAAAAGCGTTTTTAATATCTGTAGGTCATGTTTTTAAACAAGGCGCTTCATTGCGAACAAAATAATTTGTAAACGAATCACAGAGAACTAAAAAAACGATTATTTAAACTAAAATCATAATAGTCCAATGGCAGTTCAATGAACTGCCATTGGACTATGTTAGTAGTCTGCTCTTCAATCGTGTTCCAATGTAACTCCAATGTGGATAAATGGCATTCTACTATTTAAAAAAAAGCGTTTTTAATATCTGTAGGTCATGTTTTTAAACAAGGCGCTTCATTGCGAACCAAATTATTTTTTAAACGAATCACAGAGAACTAAAAAAACGATTATTTAAACTAAAATCATAATAGTCCAATGGCAGTTCAATGAACTGCCATTGGACTATGTTAGTAGTCTGCTCTTCAATCGTGTTCCAATGTAACTCCAATGTGGATAAATGGCATTCTACTATTTAAAAAAAAAGCGTTTTTAATATCTGTAAGTCATGTTTTTAAACAAGGCGCTTCATTGCGAACAAAATAATTTGTAAACGAATCACAGAGAACTAAAAAAACGATTATTTAAACTAAAATCATAATAGTCCAACTGCCATTGGACTATGTTAGTAGTCTGCTCTTCAATCGTGTTCCAATGTAACTCCAATGTGGATAAATGGCATTCTACTATTTAAAAAAAAGCGTTTTTAATATCTGTAGGTCATGTTTTTAAACAAGGCGCTTCATTGCGAACAAAATAATTTGTAAACGAATCACAGAAAACTAAAAAAACGATTATTTAAACTAAAATCATAATAGTCCAATGGCAGTTCAATGAACTGCCATTGGACTATGTTAGTAGTCTGCTCTTCAATCGTGTTCCAATGTAACTCCAATGTGGATAAATGGCATTCTACTATTTAAAAAAAAAGCGTTTTTAATATCTGTAAGTCATGTTTTTAAACAAGGCGCTTCATTGCGAACAAAATAATTTGTAATCGAATCACAGAGAACTAAAAAAACGATTATTTACACTAAAATCATAGTTTGTTCACTCATTCGGTCTCTTGGTAGATTTAGGCAACACCAATTAGAGTCTATTACGATTCCATAACGATTAGATTGAGATTACTTCTAAGTTTTTGAAGACTACCCAATTTGTCTTAATCGTAATGTAATCGTAATGGAATGGAATTGATTTTTATATGAAGCCGACACTTAAAAAAATTTCAAGATAACTTTTTATAAAAACGCGAATATCTCTAAAACGGTGCGTCGTAGCTAAAATCTGACGAAATTTTGGTCCCCCTGGGGTAGGCCGCAGGAACATGAGCGGTATCCGATGTAATTATCAAAAAAAAATTTAAAAAAAAATCGTATTTTGTATGGAGCTAGATTTGAAACATGATAAGTAAAAAAATCTATTACGATTCCATTACGATTAGATTGTCACTACTTCTAAGTTTTTGCAGACTACCCAATTGGTGTTAATCGTAATGGAGTCGTAATTGAATATCAATTGAATATCAATAGCATTATGTGATCTTAAAAAATTAGCAGACTTGGGCCCCTGGTTGTGTTCCGACAAAGGCAATTTATTACCTTGTACTATTATGTATTCTGTGATATTACCAAGAAAAGCGTTCATTCCATTAGAAATAGTTGATTGTTATAGAAGAAAAAACATGATTTTTGTGTGGTCCATTTTTTTTAATTTCAGTTTTTCAAATTATTCTAAGTTTCATTTTGAGTTTCACTTTATTAGAATAATAAATAAATTGATTTGTTATTTTATTTTACACATTTTACTGGATTAGAAATACTAATTTGTTAGTTGTATTGTTAAACATCAGCCGACTTTGAGTTTTTATTTTTAATTAGTAGATGAGAAACTTGTGATTTGTTAAAACTAATTTGCAAAATGCCAAAATGTCAAGTAGACTGACAAATAATTAACAATAATGTTTATTATTCATATTATTATTTTTAGAGTTGTTTTTATTTAATTTATAAAGAATTAGAGAGCTGTGATTGTTAATCAATTTTTATACCAAAATTTCAAGTAGACTGATTTAGAAATGAAACTTTATTTCGTATTGTTAAATATTGTTCTTAACGTTATATTATATTTCCAAAATAACAAAATTATTAAAGTACATAACTTTAAACAGAATACATATCCAGTTATTTTAGAACATAATGGCAGTTCTTTCTAGTCAATTGCATTGCATACATATAGGTACATTATTACTGAAATATTATTTAATTGTTTTGAGATTTATGTTATGGTAAGCAGCGAGAGAAAGACATTTTTTTAAAGTCGATTTTTTTATTATAGAACACTTTGATTTAACTGTGTGTAGTTCCGATACCAGTATCGGAATTCCGATATTTCAATAGTCAATAGTCAATAGTCAAAATATATTTATTCAATAAACTCAATTAATAAGTACTTTGAAACGTCCAAATTGAATCCAAAAATCCAAACCACCCATTCAGGACATCATTTTTTAACTGTGGCAAAGAACGGGCGCAAGAAACCACAGCGCACAGAAGCAACAACATTTACAAAATATATATATATATATTATATGTCGTTACCAGGTCACAAAATACAAAAAAATTGAGATGCAGTATCGGAAATCAGTATCGATACTGAAAACTTTCCGATATTACATGGTCTAATGAGTGGACTACTTCAGCGGTCCTCATTGCCTGTATATAGCTAACCCTTTGGGGATAATTAGTACTTTTAGTTATTCTGTGATAATAGTCGTGTATATATGTATATAAGGTGACTGCTAGAAACCGCAAGAAACTTCAAGGGCTGGTCAGATCAAGTGTTTTAAACATGACCAAAATGGTCTCATTGCAGACTAACGTAGGTACTTATCGCCCAGCTGACGCGAACGGGTCAACAGACGGTCGGCCGGCCGGCCGTTGCCCGTTATTTTTATTTGTTTTTCATTTTATGTTTCTTATGTTATTGCTTTAAAATAAATTAGATACTCAAAGACTATCCAATTAAAATTTTCAAAATGAATTATTTAATTAAAAATTAACAAAACACGAATTCCTTTTTTGTCATTTTTGTCATGTTTAAAACACTTGACCTGACCAGCCCTTGACGTTTCTTGCGGTTTCTAGCAGTCACCCTATATATGTATGTAAGAAGTACCTTTGCTTCCAACTAATAATAACTAGAAGGGCTATTAAGCCCTATTACATCTCGACTGTGATTTTTGCGTAAAATAGCCAATTTTGGCGTTATTGATCTCAGAAACAAAAATACATTAACAATTTTGACTTATTGAAAAGTGTAGAATAGCTATAGGCATAGTTCGTAGCAGCCTCGCTTTTTGTAAATTTAAGCAAACTTTTTAATTAAACCCAAAATTGCAGAGATAGATTTTCATAAAATGCGCAAAGGCACTTTTTTGAGGTTTATATTTTATATAGAAAAAAAATCTTATTCTAAACCAAAATTATATACAACTCAGTACAAAATTACCACAAAAAGCAAAAATGGGCTTTTTACGCAAAAATCACAGTCGAGATGTAATATAAGCCCCTTAACACCAGGTGCTTAACCGTAATGGAGATAATAATTACAATTTATGCCACTATTACCTCATGTTTCGTTTTCCTTAAGGAAACAACCTCTTTGCTTTTTTGTATTCTGTCTACACTATTTGAATTATCTTAAGAGATCTGCTAAACGATGTAAACCAGTTAGAAATAAATCCACTTCATTCAAGGTCATACCTTGTGGCATAACCAAGCCAACCAGCAACTTGAGACCCCTCTCTTCTATTCCCACTGGAAAGTACTAAACTAAATGTAGTTCCCGGTTAGGTTGGCTGTTTTTAGTCAACTTGGCTAGCTACCACCATTATCTTATCACATTATCTAAGCATATTGCAATAACAATAATGTTAGCAGCATCAATGTGCATGTCTTACACTTGAGATAGTTAGTACCTCCGTAGTTTAGAAATCAGGAATGCGCTTGTATAAACGTAAATAACGCAACGCAATAAACGTAAAATTTTACGAAAAACCATTTCTGTAAAGTTAGACAAAAATCCGAGCACGCATTATAAAGTTTCATACCAAGTTCCCCCTACCGGTCTTAAACCCAGAGTTCCCTGGCTTGATTCTTGATCTCTCGATTCATCATGAAATCAAAACTTTATGTACTTGGTTTGGCTGGTGGTAAAGCTTGCTAAGCCCGCCTGGCTAGCTATAACCATTTTATCTAAGTCTGTCGCACTAACAACTATTTTAATAGCATTTCGGCAGTTTAGAAATAAGATAGTCACTTCCTCAGTTCCGGATTCCGAGCAAAGCGCGCTTTCACCTTCGGCCTTATCGTCGCTTACCATCAGGTGAGATGAACACCAAGAGCACCCCGTCGTTAATTTTAAAATAATATCGGTTCCCATAACACTTAAAACGCGGCGCCATTAGACACAATTGAAATTCTATTCCTTGAGAACTGATCAGTTCGCGGCCGCAGTTAAAAGGTTAATGGTATAAAATAAGATAATAGTAAACAGTTTACTTGATGGCATCAATGATGGTGTTCTTCATCCCCTTCAAGGTCCCTTGCTTCAAAGTGAACTGCAAACCGGATAGCTCGAACGCGATGTCATCCAGCTTCATCGCGTCAAGAACCTACAACAACATGTTTCATCATCATTATCATCAGCTTATAAACTTCCCACTGCTACGCACAGTCCCTTCTACATGGAAAACTGAACATGAGGAGTTTGGATTATAATCGACCACCACGCTAGCCAAATACAGGTTGGTTTATCGACTACCATCTTCCGAAGAATTGAAGAGCACGAGATGTGTTAAAGATCACCCGTCTAGTGACCCGGCCTTGCGATAGTTGCTTAACGGGGACGATCGCAAACCTAACGACTTAAACTGCGCCATCAAGTTCCTCACAACAAGCATTATATTATTTAAACACGCCGACAAGTCATACAATATACAATGATATCAAAAAAGGAAAAAAATTAATAAATTCTAGTTTATAAGTAATCATGCAATAACAAATTATAACAAAGATACAGTCAAATTACAAGATTATGCACGTCAATCTGAAATAATAAGTAAATATAATTATGTCAATAAAAAAATGCATCTGCCAAAAAGTGAAATTCAGTCAGATTCGAATATTCATCATCATCATCAGCCTATTAACGTCCCACTACTGGGCACAGGCCTCCCACGTGGACAATAGCACGTGGGGATATTGGGCCATAACCCACCACGCTGGCCCAATGCAAAGGATTCCCTTTCCTTCTTTCATTCTTCCCTACTCGCAGCAATCTGAGAAAAACCTTCTGAAATAAGTCCAGCCAGCCAACCCTGCCATCTCTTTCTGGGCCTACCGCGTCGATACCGATAGGCCACAACAAGATTGGGGTCTTCAAATTAAGAATGAATAGGTATCTTCTAGGCCATTACCATCAGGTGTGATAATAGTCAAATGGCCCATGACGTAATAACAATAAAAATGTATAGTTTAAAAAACACTAGAAAAACACGCTTTTATAAATGCACGTAAAAACAAAAAATAAATTATGGATCGTTCAAGTTGTCTCTGTTTCTGGGCTGAAGTGTAAGTGCTTTTAATTATAATATTTGATTGTAAAAGCGTGGGGCGCTTGAACAGGAAAGACTTTCTTGTTAACAAATACTAATACTAACTTCCTAGCGGAAACTGCATGAGGTCGCACAAGAGCCATAACGTTTATGCCTCAAAACGGTGAAACTATGTACTTTTAATTATAATATTTGATTGTAAAAGCGTGGGGCGCTTGAACAGGAAAGACTTTCTTGTTAACAAATACTAATACTAACTTCCTGGCGGAAACTGCATGAGGTCGCACAAGAGCATAACGTTTATGCCTCAAAACGGTGAAACTATGTACTTTTAATTATAATATTTAATTGTAAAAGCGTGGTTCGCTTGAACAGGAAAGACTTTCTTGTTAACAAATACTAATACTAACTTCCTGGCGGAAACTGCATGAGGTCGCACAAGAGCATAACGTTTATGCCGCAAAAGGGTTACCAAAGGGAACCAAAGACATCTCGTCCACGAACAAGAACTCTACATTTTGCCACTGTTGACGCATTACCCTTATGTGCTTAATTTCCTGAAAGAAGAGGCGTTAAAAATGTCGGTGAATGTCGTCTTTCCTCGCTGCTGGCGCATGTTTTGTCTGAGTTCGACAAATTGTTACTTTGAACAGACTGTTTTATGTAGAGCCACCTACTTGTCGAGCTGCAACTCCAGTTAGAGCGCCAATCTGTGTAACCTGTTTCCCGTAACATCGATTAACTTGTTTTCTCAGCAAGTTATACAAAAAGTCTTTCCTTTTCCAGCGCCCCACAATCAAACATTATAATTAAAAGCACATAGTTTACACTTCAGCTGAGAAATAGAGACACCTTGAACAATCCATAATTTATTTTTTTGTTTTTACGTGCATTCATAAAAGCGTGATTTGTGTTTATTAAACTTTTAATTTATTTAATGCTTATTGGTCTTTGATAACGAAATATTTTTAACATTTACACATTTATAGGTGACGACATGATATTATTAACCAACCTCATGCCATTCAGCCCTCGGCACGTTTCTCACCTTGGCTTGGGTGGGATCTTTTACACTCAATATTTACAGGTGACGTTAGCGACCTGATATTATTAACCACCCTCATGCCATTCAGTCCTCGGCACGTTTCTCCATCATGAAGTTCCAGTTCACATCTTCCGGTTCCATCATCAGATCAGTTCAACAGTACCATATTATTGTATTGTCATCAGAACTACATACAGCTGCCAATTTTCATTACGATACGACCCTTTGAAGATTAAATTAGTTAAATTAGTTACCTTAGATTCCATTACATAGTTTGTTACATACAGGTCGACCTAATAAAAGTGTGTTAAAAAAATAAAAGCGTGTTAATAAAAAATACCTCGATATCCAACTCCGGCAAGCCCGCCATGAAAGCTGGTACAGCCTTTTGGAATGAAGCCGCCATACACGCAGAGTCTTCCAACTTGCATTTGTCTACCGGTAACTCTGCGAAGAGGAAAATACATGACTCGGTTTTTTTTTGTTCATTTTTAATTTTCCTACTCTCCTATCTAGCTCAAGTTAAATTTCATCGTAAGTTACTATTTAATGACTAATGAAAAAACGGATAAATTTGAAAAAAAAATATGTTTGTAAATTCTTAAAAACCATATTTTGATACCAAACTAATCTGCACATGTGCAGTCTCTATTTGGTAGAAAGTGGACTATGGCAGAAGACTGTTAGTGCGGTCCTCATTGCCTAGTCTCTGACTTACTCTTCGGGGATAATAGTCGTAATTATATGTTTGTATGTTATAGAGCGACTAATCCAAATGTTTATGTCCTTTTTAAATAAATTCTTCTGAATCGCGACTATGTCCAATCTCTTAGGACTTTTTTACAATAATGGGCGGTTATTAAAGAGAAAAAACCACATAATACTAAGTGGACTGTTCTTTGTGTATCATTACGACAGTAAAAAGGTCATAGTCTACTTTGTATTAAAAATTGTGCGCAATGCTAATTGAAAGATCCGCTTTATTCGATTACAGTTAGTTCTTTCTATTTTCTTTCTATTCTATTTCAAACGACCGTGAGTAACATTAAACAAGTTTATAACGTTTATTGGACTCACAACATTTAAATTAATATTATATACGAGTATACGCAGTAAAGATGTGCACGATTCTTTTACATACAAACATACATTAATCACGCGCGACTATTCTCCCCGAAGGGTTAGTCAGAGACTAGGCAATGAGGACAGAAAAAGCAGTCCTCTACCATAGTTCACTTTTCACCAAAAAAACGACTGCACATGTGCTCAGCGTGGCGAGCCCATCACCGCTCTATGGTGTTGGATGTATGTGCAGTCTTTAGTTTGTTCGACTTTACGCCTTTTACGATACGGGTGTGATAGTGTTCTTTCACCGCTACGCAACATGGTTAATTAATTAATTAATGAAAAATACTTTATTGCACTAAAAACATAAAATAATACACCATAAACGGATCAGTTTTACAAAAGGATAGATAGCCACTGAAGTTGGGAACGGTAATATGAAATGGTCGTATTTACGTAAGCTTTAAATGAAGCGGATACATAGGTTCTGTAGACGCTCAAGTTTATTACAAAAGACAACGAACAACAAACAATATTGAATCTTCATGTTATCATTATTGAATAATATTTAACAAAGTGACCCGATATTTTTTTACGCTTTACCCGGAATCCTCAACCATTGAGGAACAGGCGATCTTATCTCAAAACTGTCGGAACCCGTGGTCGGAACACACCAGTCTGGCCAACGAAAGCTGAACCTCGTAGTTATTGGCAACACTTTGTCTCTATGTGTGTCTATCTGAAGTGACATGTCCTATGTCAAATTGAAAATTTTCTGAGAAATTTGCAACTGTGTGGTGACCCTGTGTTACCTAGTCATGATTTTTTTTAATTTGCCGCGTTATTCCTGGTTCAGCTTTCTTTAGCCAGACTCTAGCTTTGTTGCTATGGCGCCAGACTTTAGATAAGGTGGTGGTAGATTTATTAGGTGGTGCGGGTTTCAGTCCCGCTCGTCAATTATTTTTTTCAGTTTTTCATAGTACTTACCTAAGTATCTACATATTTTTCTAGCATATAAAAGGAAAATACGCCATCTGATTTTTTACAAAAATTATTCTGTAACTTGATTGTTATATTATGTTTACTTTATAATTATACCTTACCTACCATATTATACCTTCTATTTAATCAGGATATCGATGCACCTTAAACTAATTTACATATAAATGCTATGAATCTTCCGTGCATTAAGAAACAAGTATTTAAATAACCAAGTACACGTTGATTAACGTAACCATATTATTTTATATACACTTAATAACAAGTCCCACATTGTATTATTATTATTAATAATCTGTATGGAGCTAATAAATGACTTTTTATTCGTATTTGTGTGATGTTTTGAGTCTTAATATTCAAAAGACGACCTTTGTATGAACGTAGAATGTACTTTACAATGTTTTTAGTGATATTGTGTAATACATAATAACCTTCAAAAAGACGACCCCCGTATTTGTGTACCCTTTTAAGAACCAGTCGTTGTACTCCTCGTTATATTGGAACTCTTATGTTTAAAGTGTCTACAGTTTGATAAACAGTTACAGAAAGTTTTTTTTTATTGTGGCACGCCATAACGGCCTCTATCTGCCTGATGAAAAGCAGACAGTGAAGCCCAAGAAGTGAAAGCGTTCATCACACTGCTACCACACTATGCCGAACGCTCACACTATGGCGGCCTGCTTTTTCACGCCCCGCTTAAATAACCCGGGAGAGAAAGAGGAGGGAAACACGTGTGCGGGAAGCGCATTCCACATTAATTAACTAGCAGAGATACTCATTGATTTCTATAAAGGTTTCTAATTATTGAACATAAACAGTAAGTAATCGGCAAATGGCTACATTAAACCCCTCCAAAAATATTGGCCATAACTTTTACTAATCCCCATCCGACCACCGTAATGGATTATTCGCTAATGTTTTCATGTGATTACGCCAGACGTATGCTCTGGAATCGGACGAATTAAGGATGATTAAGGGGATCGTTTTGTGGCCATAATGCCTTAACAAAGCTAATAATAATACAAGCGGCCGCTTGCGGTTTCACCCGCGTGGTTTCCGTTATCGTGGGAATATCGGGATAAAAAGTATTCTATGTGTTAATCCAGGTTATAAACTATCTGTATGCCGAATTTCATCCAAATCCATTTGGTAGTTTTTACGTGAAAGAGTAACAAAAATCCATCCATACTTACAAACTTTCGCGTTTATAATATTAGTAGGCAGCACGGATACATATCCGTGCTTTGGAAGGCATGTATTTTCGCGATGTCATCCTGGTTGTCGAAAGATGGTAGTCGTTAAATCCAGCGTGGTGTGTAACCTTCGATCACAATAACGCTCTTAAAAACGTCTGGACATAAGGAGTAGCTAGCGATATGCTTAGGAACTCATTTCGTTTAAAGTATGCATGCTAAGGGTCAATATAACGAAATGCTCCATCAAAAATTTGCTTATGCCACAATTCCGCTAGGGTTTAGCACAGAATTTCTAGTTTTATATGTAATCGAAGTGTGTAATGGCATAATCTCTCCACGTGCTGCTGGAATGCCTGTCCATGTTGGAATGCCTGTGCCCAGCTGTGGGAAATTCTGATGGCTGATGATAAGCTACAACGAACGAACGAACGAACGTTTTAACTTCCACCACGCATTCCATTCGCGCTCATTGCGATCATCGGAAAACTAAAACCCGGAAGGGTTTAGGGCTCAGGTTTTCCGGAGCGCCACGCGGAGGCACGGCACCACCTTTTATGACTGTTCATATACTGTTCAGGCCGTTCGTCTCTGGATCTCGGACTGGAACTTGCAATCAGGCGTGAAAAACTTCTATACCTATCCTTCTTCTAATCTTATCCCGCTTCAAGGCTGCTTTTTCGTTACTCCCTACCTGAGATATTATGTATAAATATTGTATATGTATATATTAGATTACAGACTATGTATGTATGTATGTTTGTTTATTTGTTGTGGTGTTATTTAAAAAGTTATTGTAAACCTTTGACATGTTTGCACCTCCGACTTCAAAATGTTTAAGTTCTCTCCCTGCGACTGGCTGTCTGGAAGAAATCGCTTTAAAGCGATAAGACCGCCAAATTGTAACTGTGTATTGTACTTGTTTTTTGTGTTAAATGTCAAACTGTTACATTAAAAGTATTGTCTATCTATCTATCTACAGTTATCGATATGAGGTCTCGCTGGCCGTCTGCGTGAAATTCAATTTATTTACCATCTGAGGCATTCATGTTGTTTTATAATAATTTATCTTTATTAAAGTATGTAGGTATCACATAACAATAACAAAAACAGTTGAAGGGCAAATACCCTTTTTGACCACCTCTAACAAAGTTTACCAACCACGACACAAACCTAGCCCAACAGAAGTGTCGTCAATAAAAACAAAGTTTTATAGAGTAGTTTACAAAAATGTGACGTTAGGGAGGCTTTGTTACTCACGAAATTTATGTGAGTATAATGTTTATGACTACCTTTGCTTTGTTTTTCTCAAATCATTTTATGATGGGCGGGTCGCAGGTGACGCTCGTTGCTCGTGGGCGGACGACAGAACAAATTACATTTGAGGTAATGTACAAGACGGGCATTATCCTGCTCAAATTTGTCCTTTTTCCTTGAAATAAAACATAAAGGTACGTATTACGATTGCCTAGCGTAAGCTGCTCTATGTTTAATTAAAAATGATGACGAAATTTTTATAAAAGCGTACCCATCTTAAATCGTAATTGAGCTGGTGTACACATAAAGGCGTAGAATCCTTCCTGCTAATATTATAAACGCGAAAGTTTATAAGTTTGGGTGGATGTTTGTTACTCTTTCACGTAAAAACTACTGAATGGATTTGGATAAAATTCGGCATACAAATAGTTTATAACCTGGATTAACACTTAGAATACTTTTTATTCCGATATTCTTACGGGAACGGGAACCACGCGGGTGAAACCGCGAGCGGCCGCTAGTACTCAATATGCTGAATTTCATCCAAATAATGCTGAATTTCATCCAAATCTAGTAAGTAGTACTAATTCAGTAGTTTTTACGTGAAAGAGTAACAAACATCCATCCATACTTACAAACTTTCGCGATTATAATATTAGTAGGAAGTTTTTTTTTTTTTTTTTTAATTTATTTAAAAACAAAAGGATTACAATTTAGGTACATAAAGACCGCACCACGAAAACCTCGTAGGGTTTATCTGGGTGTCGGTGAGTCGCTAGTATAAATTATTAATTAGCAGGAGATGTTAACGATAATCTAAGTTGATAAAATCAACCCAGACCTCCGCTCACATCCCTCGCCGTTATGTAATGCTTTTTTAACTTAGATCTAAGAAATTTAACATTGTTAATATACATTGATTGGAAATCTATTGGAAGTTTATTTAAATATAAGGGTACAAGATAATTACTGACTCTAGTTCCATACACATTTATGGCGTTTGGTAGAATATATTTATTATCATAAGAGATGTTTCTAAGATTACTAGGCCTTGATTTTTCTATTAAGCAATCTGGGTTGTTTATTTCAGTTAAAATTGAAAATTCGATTTTTCGAAATACACTCATAACATTACAGTATCTAAAAAGTTCTAGATCGTTTTCTTTATATTTTTTCTTAATAAATTTAGGTACAATAATTTTTAGTATTTTTAGTTGTAGTTTGTAAATCGCGTTGATGTAAGTATCATAGGTTCTACCATAGCTACTTAATCCGTAGCAGATAACCGAATCTGCTAAGGCCATATATAACAATCGGAGGGTTTTAAATGGCAGTTTATTTCTAAGTATAACTAATTTGCTTATAATAGATCTTAGTTTATTACAGACATGCTCTTTGTGTGGTCCCCAACAAAATCGGCTATCGATAACGAGACCAATATACGTATGCTTGTCAACAACTTGCAGAGCAGGGCAACTGCTGCATGTATTGTTAGACATGTTATTATGTAAGCAACAGTGCGTGTGGGCCCTTACGACTGGTGCGGTTGACGCCTTATTATGAGATGATCGTATATGGATCACTTTGGTTTTATCTGCATTGATTACTAGACCTACATCGTGCGCCCATTTAATTAGCTGATTAAAATTATCCTGCATCAACTTTTGAGCTTCGTAAATATCTTTATGTGCTACCAGAAGACATGTGTCATCCGCGAATTGGTACACTGATCCAGCGTTAATGGCGTTAGTCATGTCATTTACGTATATTAGATATTCGGTAGGTCCAATTATCGAGCCTTGGGCCGTACCTTTGGTGGTTAGCAGTCTAGTACTGTATTGGTCTTGTATTTTTACGGCAGTGTAACGATTCGTATGGTAATTTTTCAGTAATTCCAGAAAGGGGCCCTGTATGCCACTCCGCAACAGTCTGTCATATAATATGTCATAATTAAGCATATCAAACGCTTTGCTAAAATCAATAAACAGTGCTACTATATGGAATTTACAGTTAAGGTATCCATTAACTTCATCAGTAAAGAGCCGTAATAACTGTGTAGTGCTCTTGTGTTTTTGGAACCCGTATTGGTTCTTACTAATGATGTTGTTTGACTGTAAGTAGTTATTTAGTTGATTACACAAGAAGCGTTCAATAATTTTGTCGATGCACGAAAGAATTGTAATTGGTCGGTAATTATTAAATTCGTCATGTTTGCCTTTTTTATAAATAGGGCGTATTACCCCTAACTTGAGTAGATCCGGATATAACGATGTATCTAGGCAACAGTTGATTAGGTGTGTAATAATCGGAACTAAATTGTTGACAAGCTTGACGTCTTTGGTTCTAATGCCGTCGCGGCCGGGGCTTTTTTTATCGTTTAACTGCTGTATAATGCGAGCAATGGATTCCTCCCGAGCCCTTACTATTCTAATCGATCTATCAGGTATGATCTCGTATGACGAGGGGCTCAACAGACGTGTATCACAAAAGTTACGTATATTTTTTGTATTGTTATCAAATTCGATATTAAATTTATTGGCTAATGCTGTAGACTCCATTTTAAAGGTTTTTATTAATATGTCATCAATTCGATTTACAATTTTACCGGTAAGATTATTTATTATTTCCCAGATTTTTTTCGTGTTTTTAAAATTATTACAAATGTCTTTTTTTATTCGTGTATTTTTTAGATAATTCGCATATTTGTTAACTTTATTTCTATACATGTTATATAATAATCTATATTTTACGTCGCTTTTATTATAAGACCAAATGGTGTACAATTCATCACGCTTTTTACACATACATTGAAGCCGTTGGTTGGCCCATGCACACTCTTTACGCTTACTATTGTCGTTTTTAACGGTGGTAGATTTACATTTATTATAGGCGGTGTTAAACTGTTCGTTCAAATTATTCATAATATCGTTGGGATCGCTATGTTGCAGTAATGAGTTCCAGTCTGTATTTAATAATTCGCGGCGTAGCTTCACTTCGTCTATTTTAGTGTAAGTTTGTTTGTTGTGGTGATGTGAGTCACGCGCACCTAACACGCCCGTAAAGGAACAACCCGTTATGCAATGATCAGCTGGCGCCGTATTAACTACTGCAGTGTGAACATCGTGCGAGGTGACGTTCCGGATAAACACATGATCTATGCATGTTTTGGTTATACGATCGCCGTATTTTTCTACTCGCGTGTAAGTATTCACACCACTTGTGAATCCCAAACCGCACAACATGTCTAAGTACTGGTTTGTTATTGTACTGGAGTCTTTTAAATCTAAATTCATATCTCCCATTATTATACAATTTTGTTTGTTGGAGTAAGTAGCTAGCAAACTGTGGAGGTTATTAATGAATTGACGTTTAACCGTGTTAGGTGGTCTATAAACGACACATAAGCCAACACTAAGTTTGTTTATGGCGATTTCGCCGGTTAAACATTCAAACTCTCGCGAGTTGTAGGTATTTGACCTATTAAACGTGATAGACTTGTGAACGTACAACAAAATTCCGCCTCCTCTTCGTTCCGTTCTTAATTCCGAAAATAAAGTATAATCAGGCAATTGAAATAATTGTACCTGGTTTTCGTGTATATTGGCCTCTGTTATCGATATGACATGAATAATTGTTTTGGATTTTGATATTGTGTATTCAAGTTTAGCGAAGTTTTTTTTAATGGATCGTATGTTAACGTGAAATAGCAATAACGAATCAAGGGGTGCCGGTAGCATTTCAACAAAGTCATTCCAAACGTGGCAGTCAGATTCCATAATTTTATTAAACGACGCGTATTTTAATAAGTAAAGAGTGTAGGTACTTACATTGAAAGTCGGGGTGTTAAGTAATTTTACTTACTGTTATGTGTGACAGCCTTTGCACTTACGATGTCTTGAATTGACTTTATTGGAATGATCTTGGCTTTATCCGTTTTGCGTATTAAAATATTACCGTTTTTACACCAAATATAACTAAAAAGTCCTTTAAGTTCGTCTTTTGTTTTCCATAACAGAAAGGCGGTAGCTGGTGTCAGGCATTCGCGGATATAGAATCCGCGAATGCCTGACATCAGTTAGTTCCGGATCGAAATGATAGTACGACTTCTAGATAAGATTTTTATCTCATTTGTTTAAGAATATCGTCAAGCTTACGACAGCCGTGGCCGACAGATCCCAATTTAACGAAGTGCGGGAAACCTACAAAGATAACATAAATCTGCCAAGGTCCTTTACGTGGTCAGTACGCAAAAATGTGTTCTCGATTTTTATTCGCCCTTCATATATGTAGGACGTTGGGCCTATGGTCTCGGCTGTCATTAAAAGATTGTAGGTCATAAATAAAAATCAAGCCAGACATAAAACTCTGACAGCAGTTTAACCTTGCCGTAGATCAAACGATCGAAGAAGTTCTATGGTGTAAAGAAATTGCCCATAATTGAACATTTAACCGTCCTATTGTTAGCATTTAACTTATTTGCTATGTTGTTACGATAACAATGTAATGGAATTACATTGTAAACGATATCGTGACATAATATCTCTACAAAAACTATTTTCACACAGTTTTTACGGATTAACTCGCGTTTAATATCTACAAATTATTTTTTATTTTTATTTTGACGTTTCGAATACTTTACAGGGTCCGTGGTTATAAAGTAAAATGTATATTCCCAATGCGTTATTTGCAGGTATATAAAGTAAATAGCACTTTATTTCTTTATTTATTATTTTATTTTCAGCTATGGTCGTCCCACTGCAGGGCAAGCTTTACCACAGACGATTTACGCATTTCGTTTTCCTCTACAAACTTCCAGATTTAAAATTTTACAGAAACTTTGCATGGCATGCATGTGTGCAGAGTTCTAAGTATTTTTAAAAAATATGGAAAAAACATTTTTTTGCATTGCTAACTAGTACGATTTTACACTTTCCATAGTGGAATCGCAACGTGAACTCTCAGATATCTTTGAACAAACTTTGTTTCCTTTGTTTTTTAACAAGCTATTTAGATATCTGTCTTTTACTTTAACATGAAAAGTTTTATTGAAATTGGCTCATTGGTTTGTAAAATTTTGAACTTTGTAGTTTGTATGGAAAATCGAATGAGTAGGTACCTCTCATCAGCCCTAATTTATTTTCTCCCGTTCTCAAACCCTCGATCTTTCACAAACCGAGCGAAAGCTCTTCGGAAACAGATACGACATAGGCCGAACTTTTGAAGTGCCAGTCTTAAATTTTTGTGTGTCAAAGTTTAGAAATGTTTAATTTTTTTTTTTTTTTTTTTTACGGGTAACGGGTAAGCGCTTGGCCTTCATCTCACCTGATGGTAAGTGACGATAAGGCCGAAGGTGGAAGCGCGCTTCACCCGGAATCCTCAACGACTGAGTGAATCCTCAAACTGTCGGAACACAACAATGCTATAAACATCGTTGTTATGGCGACAGACTTAGATAAGATGGTGGTAGCTAGCCAGGCGGACTTAACAGCCCTACCACCAACCAAACCGAGCACACAAATATGTACCCCCCGCTGGGAATCGAACCCGGGACCTCTAGGTCTGAAACCGGTGGCTTAGCCACTAGACCACGGAGGCGGTTGAATTATTTTGTTATTTTATTTTATAATTTCACGATCATCATCAGACACATCAGCCTTTAAAAGTCAAAATGGCCTGAAACCCACCACGATGGCCCAATACAAATTTAACGACTGCTAAGTTATACAATAATGTGGTCCAACAGCTTTTTGAGAACAAAGATCCCGACGGTTGAAAACCTCTGCCTTTTTTGAAGTCGGTTAATAAGTAAATATATATTTCTTTTTAAAGATAACGCAACGAATATTTCTTTTTTGTTTTTTTATGGAAAGTATACGTCAATGATATTATGATGGCGTTTTTAAATATTTTGACGCTTTAGAAGATTATGATATTGAAAAGAAATCAGCGTTTCTTTTCGGTTCTAATTAGTAAAACGTCTGACTTACAAACTAATGTCATATTTTACAAATAAATGTATGTTGCTTATATTGCATTTTGAATTCAACATATCACTTAGAGATATCATATGCCTTAACTTAATTAAAATTCAATATAGATAGATAGATAATACTTTTATTGTAACATAATAACACAAACATTATGTTCATTTAGTTTCGAAAAAATATCGAAGAGTAGTAAAATTATATAAACTGAGTATAAAATTTATCTTTAAGCAGGATTAAATCTTGCACTATCTGGAAACTGGCAATACGGGCCATTCATAGTTTCTTCCGATTACTGGTTGATAATATTTTTTATTATTTTATAGTAGTAAGTAATATCAACATGATACCATCTAATTACAGATATTCAGAACTTACCTGCGGACAAAGCTACACTTAACAAACATAATGCAAAATACGCTAATCTTGATATCATGATCACGTTGTTACTTGTTAACTGAACAAAACCTACTGATGAAGGGAACTTGTATCATGTGCTAATATACTCATCAAATTAGTCCGTGACGCCTATGACATGACTAAAGCATAATAACAACAATTCTAAACAATTACATATAGTATCCCATAATAACTCATCATTTGAAATGATTGTACAGTTACCGCGGTAAATGTATCTGCTTAACTTAATTATGATTTCTTATATTTCTGTTTTTTTATTCTACCACGTTTT
Source organism: Scoparia ambigualis (assembly GCA_963921215.1). Lineage (NCBI taxonomy): Eukaryota > Metazoa > Arthropoda > Insecta > Lepidoptera > Crambidae > Scoparia > Scoparia ambigualis. The sequence goes on along the minus strand of OY992522.1, from coordinate 19,922,391 downwards.
AATTTGTAAGCGCCATTCACATTTTTATCAAAAAGTTAGTAAAAATGTTTAGTTTTTTGGAAACCCAAAACAGTAAAGAAATCTAAAAGGTCGTAATGTGCATCTAAATGAAATTTTAGAGGTAACTTCAGGATTTTTTTCTATCGAGCAAAATGTTTGCAATACTGTTATGGAAACAGTCATCCCCTCACACATACGTTCTGTACCTAATACATATTGAAAATTTCAGTGCGAAATATCTAAAACTTATGTTAAATAACAGCTAATAGAAAACAGCCCATTTTTCCGTTTTCACCGCCTAACCCCCCTTGTAGGAATTGGGGAGAGGTAAGAGATGGGCTTCCGGTTCTCTCACTTTTACTCATCGTACGGAACACGACCAGCAAAGAGTGCCATTGTTTCACGCGGATATTCCGCGAGTGGGCGGTATCACCCACTCACCGTACGGATAAATTACCTATAAGTTTTAGCCGTTTGTGTCGCTAGGGGAGAGACACATGCCCGCTATTTTTGTCTCATACCAGGATACGTTTGTTTACACAATTCTATGACCACGGCTTATATTTGGGTTCGACGCGATTCTGTTTCGGCGTGCAGTGGTACTGGGGGTAGCGATGCGCATTTGTCTGGCACAGACTATAGCTCGTTAGATTAGTTGTTAAGTCTTAACTACAAGTCAGTTAACTGTTTTTTTAATTATTGTTAGTATTAACGTCAATAAGTGCCTGTAAATTGTTTCGTTGCCATTGTTTCACGCCGATATTCCATGACAGGGTGCTATCACCCTTCGAGTGTAGTGATAACTTGATTTTATTCATGGAGGCTTTTGCCCACATCAGTAGGACCGCATGTATATAGGCCAATTATGTCTAAAATTGATGGTTAGTTAGGTAATAAGGCTGAAAGCGAAACCATACTTTACCCGGAACCGCTATTATCAAGGAATTAACTATAATATTACCTCTTACTATCTACGTCTATCTATCCTACTAATATTATAAACGCGAAAGTTTGTAAGTATGGATGGATTTTTGTTACTCTTTCACGTAAAAACTACTAAATGGATTTGGATGAAATTCGGCATACAGATATTTGAAGAGGATAAAAACAAAAAAAACCTGGATTAACACATAGAACACTTTTTATCCCGATATTCCCACGGGAACGGGAACCACGCGGGTGAAACCGCGAGCGGCCGCTAGTCTACAATATTTTTATGGAGTCGAAACCTTCTGAGTTTGCGAGCGGCGTTCTATCTACATTATCTAGACCGATCCGGATCGTCGATCCGATTTTTCGGATCGTAATGGATCGTAACGCGACGATCCGATCCGCGGATCAAATCGCATGCCGTCGATTCGATCTTCAGTAAATCGATCCGGATCGTATGCAAATAAGTAAGAAACAATTAATTTTAGATCTTTATTAGGTCAACCCATATAAACCTTGTAAATACTTCTTTATGTGACTGGATATACACATTTTATGCTTCCAAAACTACCTACAACATTCGTTTATAATAATTTGACAGCTATAATATCAATCTACCCGCAAAGGTTGCCGTCAAAATCAAAATGTAAACAAAATTAGAACACGTTCGTAACAAACCTAAGTATGTACCCATTTTTTTTAAACATACCGCATTTTAATGCATACGATCTAAGCGATCCGATCTTTCAAGTTTTGTATCGATCCCGCAAAAAATTGTATGACCTCGATCCGATCCGAAAATCGCTAGATCGTATGCCTGCCGATCCGATCTTTCAAAGGATCGGATCAGATCGGCGCATCCCTAATCTACAATATGTTAACACTAATAAAAAGTGAGGCCTTTTCGTTTTGTGAAAGCTTTTACCGTTTTGCATCTCATTTAACAATACCCAAATGGACAAAGTATAGTTAAGAAAAACCTTCCTATAGTCGTTTCAACGTGAAAAATAAAGAAAAAAAAATATTGAAGTAGGTAGGTACTTATATAATTATTACCTTCAATTATTTGTTAATGCTCTTTTGCAAAATTACAGCAAAATTCTGATGGGTTGAAGCGTTCTTTCTCCAGTCGTCTGTGATATAAGTATTTTATTCTATATAGGATTAAGCTTGGCTTTCAGGCCATACCTACCTACTTAACCCTGAACCTTTAACAACTGAGGATCTGTATCTTATCTCTAATTATTATCAAAACACAACAAGCTACATACGGTTATGGTAGCCAGCAGACTTAAAGAAAGCCTTAGAAATACAAGCCAAGGTTTTCTTTACTTTGACTTGAAAAAACATATAAAATGCGGTGTAAATTGAACTCTCCTTTCGCATTGCGATAAAACACTTTTTTACGGATATGTTCAAAAAATATTTTTATACTGAAGTCCAGAACCCTCTCCTTTCCCAAATTTACATTAAAATAGCTTCTCTAGCATCAATCACCATCATCATCATCATCATCGATCCTTGCGTCTGTTTCAAACGATTTATTTATGCAGTACCTATATGCTGTAACCTTGCATGGCCGATAAGTCAGCATACTCGTATATGGCGGTATTACATTTTCAAAAGGCTTAGCAATAAAAATTCTTACTTTTATGTCCGTCTGTACGAGAGGTCATTAGGGAGAATGCAAATCAATGGAATGGCACTTCCCTGCTCACTTTTTTATGAATATAGATTAGTTGAAATCGATAGATCAAGAAAATAAATTACTATTTTGCACGTAAACAAGCTGTTCTAAAGGGACAGAAAAATGTGACCGGTGATGATTGATTGATAATTAATTGTAGTTGTACTAATCTCCGTCTCAATGGTCGGGTACATAGAAATCATTTAGACTAATTACCTACTTCAGAAGCTTCAGTCCGCGACTTTGCTCGCGCAAAAGCATCTGTCGTTTGCCCCCGGAAACGTTGTACGAACGTTTCCGATCAGAACGATAAAAAAAGTCTAATTTCAATTAATGTTTTGAGTTTATTTTACTTCTATTGTTCTAATATTGAGGTCTTATGATAGCTTTTACGGCATAGGTTCATATAATCATATAGGTAACCGGCTAGAGAATCAGAAAAGGCTGTTCTTTTCTTGCTAATTAAAAAAAATAACAAGGTCTTTGCTAATAGTACGTGCCGATTCTCAATTTAGACGTTACAGTTTGTACGGGGACCTTATTTTTTGACCACGGTGCATGGCCGCAAATTATACATATTTGAAAAATTCTTATTCTTATTAAATTGTCAGATCAGTTTAAGGTGAAAGTGTAGAAGTTGATGAGTAAATTCCAAAAAAAAAAATCTTTTATAAACATAATATCGTTTACAAAAAAGTTCACATTAAAGATCGTTCCCTGAAAATAAGGACGCCGAGAATGATATTATAATTATTATTATAATAATAAATTATATAATATCTTTATAATTAATATTAAAATTTCATTATAATTAATAATATAATTTCATTATAATTATTATGTTATTAACATAGTGACACCAAAAGTCCAGATCTTCAATTTAAAATAGCAGTTTTTTTAAATGTTTTGTGTAATTTTCATGAATCTTAGTATTTTGAAACCCACCTAGGTTACTTATAATGTTATGTGAACTTTGTGACACATTGCCAATTGGCCGAAGCAGGCGTTCTTGTTCCTTTCATAATTTTCTTGTATAGCTCAGGTAAACACTTAAAGAAACAACAATGAGGGGTCGTAGCATTGGATGTTTATGAATATGAGAATCTATACGGGTGAAATAATCGTGTCGCGTAGCAGTAAAACTACCACCCCCACCCCCTCTCTTCCCTTGGGTGTCGTAAAAGGCGACTAACGGACTAAAGACTACCTAATTAAAAGTGGCCACTATAAAATCATAAAACTATCTCTAATAAACGCGTGTGCAAGCGGAGTCGCGTGGCGCGCATGCAAAGGGGCTTCGAAGAATCGGCGAAAACCGATCAAGGTGAGATCTATTCCTTTTTTCTCCCAGCATTCACATCCTTCGAATCAGCGCAATCACATACATTCAACAGCATAGAGCGGCGATGGGCTCCCACCTGCCAAGCTGAGCACATGTGCAGTCCATATTTGGTGAAATATGGACTATGGCAGAGAACTGCTTTTGCGGTCCTCATTGTCTACATATTTTCGTTTAAAGCTCTAAGGATGTAACTTATAAGAGGTTTGATAAGACACTGTTGCTATAAAAACATAAAATCAAAAGCGTTGAAAAATTTCTTCAGGTCTACCCAATACCTCGGTGGCGGAGTGGTCAACGCAGCCGCCAGGATTGCGGAGGACACGGGTTCGATTCCCGCCTGAGGTAGACATTTTTTTAACGTTTCGTTATCTTTGAGTTTATTTGAGCGTTTTAAAACGCAAATAATCAAATATTACGACTTCAGTTGTGTAAATTATATAAGCTATCAAAAGTATCCTATGTGTTAATCCAGGTTATAAACTATCTGTATGCCGAATTTCATCCCAATCCATTAAGTAGTTTTTACGTGAAAGAGTAACAAACATCCATCCATACGTTCTCGTAGGAATATCGGGCTAAAAAGTATCCTATGTGTTAATCCAGGTTATAAACTATCTGTATGCTGAATTTCATTCAAATCCATTAAGTAGTTTTTACGTGAAAGAGTAACAAATATCCATACATTCATACAAACTTTCGCGTTTATAATATTAGTAGGATGTATATACCTAGTTAGCTTCTAATAAATAATGTATTGTTCCCAATGAAAAGAATGTTGTTATTTCACAACAAACGCCCCCAACCACCAACCAACCAACAACAAAAAATATATATTGGTGGAGGCGCCGGGTACGAAAAGTATCCGTTTCAGATGACACGAAAGAGCTCTGAAAAGAATGGAGAATAAGCTAGTGTTGAAGAATGAAGAATAGAAAAGAAATTAAGATTATACCAAAAATTAAAAAAAAAAATTTAAGTAAAATGGATCAGATCGCGTAGTCACTTGTTTTACGGGTCATTATGATGAGTCGGTGGAAGAGTTTCTAGAGCAGTTCCAAGCAGTAGCAGTTTATAAGAAGTGCACTAGCTCTGAGGAACAGTTGCCAGCTTTTTTAAAAGGAAGCGCACTGTATTTTTTCCGCTCAATAAAAAGTTTAAGTAAAACCTGCCAGCGCCCTAACATAGCATACACTCCACAGTGCCATAGAGTTTATGAAGACATTTTATTTTATTGATTTATGTTATTATTTTTTATTAAAAATAAGATGAGTTGTCTGATGTTTTGAGCTATTTAAATTACACGTGTAGTGCTCGTTTTCCACTTTAAGTATTTGGACATTTCGGATGGTCTAAGTAGGTATATAATAATAATTAGCTTTTATTTTAAAACAACATTTTATTACTTATAACAATAACATAATTTAAAATTTAATAATTTATAATTCCGCAAGTTCTTCCAAAGGAGTTGCAAAAAGATATTTCTTTATAGTATTGTACATAACTTTGTTAGTGGCCTCAAATATTGGTCCTCCAAACTCTTCAGATAGCACCTTCCAATTTTCATTCATGAACTTCAGCATTGTGTCACCTGGAAGAAAAGACATAAAAATGTTTTATTAAATGATTAAATCAAGTGCAGATATTTTTATACGTCTGAAAATGACAAAAACTAAGTATAATTTATGTATAAGCTGCTTTCAGAAAAGTTGACGATTACTAGTTGTATCAAAGTTCAGTTTTAAATTAAATATACAGGGTGTTTCTTGTACCGACTACCATACCTATCTATTGAACCCCCATGTATGTTCAGCGATTTTTGTGAGTTATCGAGCTATAATTTTTTTCTTTTTTAAGTAAGTATTTTATTACGACATCAGTTTAAAAGTTTTTTTATGTAACTTGTATTAATATTATGAAGATGATTACTTAATTAAAGACAAAAGTGCACAGAAACCTCTATATACGCAAAAAAAATATACTTAAAAAAATAAAGTCATACGTCATAAAATACTTTGAAAAGAAAACAAATTAACTTTTATGTCAGAATGTATAATTACGACTATTATCCCCGAACGGTTAGTCAGAGACTATTAGGCAATTAGGACCGCAAAAGCAGTCCTCTACCGTTGTCCACTTTTCACCAAATAGCCACTGCACATGTGCTCAGCGTGACAGGTGGTAAGCCCATCGCCGCTCTCTGCTGTTGGATGTATGTGCAGTCTTTAGTCCGTTAGTCTCCTTTTACGATACCCAAGGGTAGAGAGGGGGTGGTAGTATTCTTTCACCGCTACGCGACGCGGTCAACGGTTGTTAGCAAAAAAATGGCATAACTTACTCAATGCCTTATTGCCGTTGAAGAGGTTGGTGAGATCGAAGTGTGCGCCATCTTTGATGTCGTAAGTGAAGCTGTAACTCTTCAGTTTGATGGCGTCTTTTCCTTCGGCGTTCTTGACCACTTCGAAGGGATAAATGACATCAAGCTTTACGTTTTCTGAAATAGATAAATAGTATACAGATTATAAGTAAACATAACCAAGATAACATTGTTAGTATAACGACAGACTTACATAATAGGACCTTACTTATAAATATGTATTATTAATAATACTTGCATATTTTATAGGAGCTTACTTTTATAAATAAGTATTATTAGCAAATTTTGTTTCTTCGGCTATTTGATATATATTTAGATAGTTTTTGTGTGTCCTGTTTTTTTTATAATGAGCATGCGGTGGCTGCCTCTAATTGATTAGACATTTATAAATGTATCTAACTATGCTTTGTTTTGTGTATGATCAGTGTTTTTATTGGCAGCCCTAATTAAATAGATAAATAAATAAACAAAAAATATTCAAGCATTATTTAATTAAACATTGTTTTGTTACTTTTGTTCAAGTTCAAAGGACGTTTGTGTGACGTAGACAAATCAATTTTTAACTAAAATCATTTAGTTAAAAAAAAAAGCATTAGCTTACCTAAGTGTTTATAAGAAAGGAAGGTCGCTAATGTTTAACCGCGTCTATGGTTTAGCGGTTATACCATCCGGTTTCAGACCCAGAGGTCTAAAGATGTGAAAGCATCATACGTATAATCACGACTATTATCCCCGGATGTTATTCAGAGACTAGGCAATGAGGACATGCTTTTGCTGTCCTCTACAATAGTCCACTTTTGACTAAATAGCGACTACACATGTGCTCAGCATGACAGGTGGTAGCACATCGCAGATATTGAAAAGAAATGCTTAAACTTAAGGGGATCCTGCACGAAATTGTGAAAATTACCGTATTTTTAAGTTACTTGTACGCTGAGTTAGTTAAATACATTATAAGAACTTACGTAAGTTAGTTTGATCATTGCACAATGTCGTGGCCTTGTTGAAATTATATCAAATTCTATAAACAATAACAAACAATACATAACTGTAATGACTCCTAAAAACATTTTTCTTCGACAACTTTCTTAATTTTACGCATGAAACAATAATTCTTACATGAAAATCTTTGTATTGATATTCCGCAGGTCACACCCATCTTAAAAAAGTAAATTTTTGTTTTTAACACAAGCGCGTGATGGTTTTGTACATTTCGCAGAATAAAAACATTGCTCTAATCACATTACTAGGTCTGAAACTTCAAAGCAGAATTGTTTTAATTTTAAATATCAATATGATTGATTTTGCTTTGAAGTTCATTAAGAGACTTATGTCAGATTTTGCGATCGCGCGGCACCTCCTTAAAAGTTTTCAGTAGTAAAAGTATGTCTAGGTAACCTTAGCAACACACTCAGCAATAAAGTTAAACAAAAACTTACCAGTTTTTTATTTTGTATTGCGTTAGTGAAATACTGCGCTAACTACTATTATTAAAAATATAAAACTCTAATTATTAGAATAAACTATAAAATAGAGAAAGGATTATAGGCGTAATCGTACAGTAAATTGCTCAATTCAATTTTAGGATATGAAACTTGTACTCTAGTTAGTCAGGGGTTATGAGTTAGTATGAATTTTTTTTTATGGCTCTGGCTTCTACTTAGAATCTTTTGAACGCTGCGTGAAACCAGTGTTGCTAGACTAGATCCTATTTCCAGAAATCGGGTAATGTATACTACTGGTGGTGATTATGAATGTAGCAGCTATTTAGGAAAACTCAGACCAAGCCTTGCCACTAACAAAACCGAGCTCAATAGTTACCCCCGACTATTTCAACCGCCTCTGTGGTCTAGGGGGTGAGCTCCCGTGTTCGATTCCCTGTGGGAAGTACATCTTTGTGTACCTGATTTGGTTGGCTAGCTACCACCATTTTATCTAAAGTATAACGTCATAACAACAATGTTAATAGCATCGTTGTGATTCGACAGCTTAAGGGGATGCCGCGCGAACGCAAAAACTGACATAAGTCTCTATATGAACTTCAAAGCAAAATCAATCATATTGATATTTTATAAATTAGAACTATTCTGCTTTGAAGTTTCAGACCTAGTAATTTGATTAGAGCAATGTTTTTATTCTGCGAAATGTACAAAACCATCACGCGCACAATGTTAAAAATTAAAATTTACTTTTTTAAGAGGGGGGTGACCTGCGGAATATCAATACCAATATTTTCATGTAAGAATCATTGTTTCATGCGTAAAATTAAGAGAGTTGTTGAAAAAAAATGTTTTTAAGAGTCATTAGATTTATGTATTGTTTGTTATTGTTTAAATAATTTGTTTCAAATTTCAACAAGGCCACGACCTTGTGCAATGATGAGGCTAACTTACGTAAGTTCTTTTAATGTATTTAACTAATTCAGCGCATAGTACAAGTAACTTAAAAATACGTAAATTTTCACAAGTTCGTGCAGGATCCCGTTAAAGATAAGGTAGCCAGTTCCACAGAGGTTGAGGATTCCAGGTTCGACCTCATCGTTACTTACTATCATGTGATATGAAGGTCAAGTGCGTACTGGTAGGTGATAAAAAAAAACATTGCATATTATTAGCTAGATAAGTAAGTATTAACTTTACCGAATGTTACCGGAATTAAAGGTAATTTACTAAATTTCTTTATCAATTAATAAACATCTACCGCAACCGCAGTAATGAACAAATTTCAAATTAAGCTGTACAGTGGACTACATATAAAGTGTAACAGTAACATCGTAATTTTTGATGACTTTTGCGTTTCAAATATACCTAATTAAAACTAGTGAAACGTTAAAAAACGACTACCTCAGGTCGAACCCACGTCTTCTGCTGGCTGCGTGACTGTCAATAATTTTAACGATTATTATATTTTTTCAAGTCTTTCCAGGAAAAGAGGGGAGGGAGGCCTTTGCCGAAAAGTAAAGGGTGAGGAGGCTATCCACGCGGTCCTGATCGTGGTGGGAGAAGGAGGGGACAGTACGCTCGTCTCTTTCCCCCGCAATGAAGTGACGGTGGGGGATGGGGAGACCCTAGCCGTCGCTAGCCTCAGGACGTCTGGAATACGCCCAAAGATCCTCAGGCAGTTTCCTCTAGCGGGTCGCGGTTGGGGTATACTCTAGTGATTGCTCTACAGGTGGTCACAGATCACCACTGCAGCAAGTGAAGGAATGCACTAGGGTTTTTAGTAAGTACTCAGTAATTAGTTTTTTCTAGTAAATAAGCAGTAAAGAGCAATATTGGTCTGATAGAAATAAAATAAAAAAAATGTCTTAGTAGTGCTGATGATGATCAACGTAAACTTACTTGCTCTAATGACAACATCGCCATCTCCGCTGATGGGTAGGATTAGGAGCTGACCCGAAGCCTTGTACTTCCCTTTCAAAACGACATCGACCGATAAACTGTACTTGATTTGCTTCTTCGCCATGTCCACACTGGAAAATAATTTAAAAAAGGAATTTAGCTTTATAAGAGAGCTTATTGAATAATTATTATTGAATTTTTTGCATTCACAATCCTATATAGATATAGGATAAAATGTTTACTAGAAAAAACAACCAGTCTCAGGAAAGCTCGAATGGGAATCGAGCCCATGACCTTTGGATTACCGGTCCACTGCTCTAACCGCTAAGCTACCGAGACCTCAGAAGACTCTTTTTTTATTTTATTCGGCAACGGGTAAAGCGCTTGGCCTTAATCTCATCTGATGGTAAGTGACGATAAGGCCCAAGGTGGAAGCGCGCTTCACCCGGAATCCTCAACCACTGAGGAACTGGCTATCTTATCTCAAACTGTCGGAAAACAACAATGCTATAAACATCGTTGTTATGGCGACAGAATTAGATAAGATGGTGGTAGCTAGCCAGGCGGACTTAACAGCCCTACCACCAACCAAACCGAGCACACAAAGATGTACCCCCCGCTGGGAATCGAACCCGGGAACCTCTGAGCCTGAAACCGGTGACTTAGCCACTACACCACAGAGGCGATTGAACGTTTCACCAAATAGCTACTGCACATGTGCTCAGTGTGACAGGTGGTGAGCCTATGGCCGCTATATGCTGTTGGATATATGAGCAGTCTGTAGTCCGTTAGTTGCTTTTTACCCAAGGGATAAGAGAAGGGGTGGTAGTATTCTTTCACCGCTACGCGATACGGTTCCTACAAAACTACATTTACCAAATATCAGAGTGATAGATAGTGAGGTGAGCCCATCGCAATATTACGTTATATTTCACTTATGTATGAATGAAATTAGTTATAATAAGTTTAATTGCATGGCAGTTTTCTTGTTAATGTTACACAAACCTTCTGGTGTCTTGCTTTTCCATAGCGGACAGCTTATATCTACATCCGGATTCAATAAAAATGTATTTTTGGACGACTCAAAAGCGTTAATTTACTGCGTCAAGTCAAACATTCGTCATCGTCAAATTGGATCTCAATTAGCAAACGCAAGTGGTTTAGCAGACAAACCTGATCTTCTCGATGTGAGATTTCTTCAGACCCTTCACGGTGGAGTCTCTGATCACCAGGTTCAAGCCAGCCAGGAACACATTGATGACGTCAATGTGCATCACGTCCAACTGTTCAGCTCCTAGCTCCGGAATCCCAGCAGTTATTAGAGGCACACCGGCTTGCGCAGACGACTTCAGGCATTGTGCATCTGATAGTTTGCATTTGGGGATCGGCAGTACTGGAAAGAACGAAACGAATTATAAATACAAGCACATAGGTTAAAAATACTTTCATAGCATTTATTAGTTATATGTTATCACATAGGTTACTAAAATTAGCATGACATGTAAAGAAGAAGGAGGAGATACTAAAAGGATTTCGTTGGCTCAGCGGTTATGGTTAAGAAGGTTTACGCATTTCGGTTTCCCATACAATTTTCCAATTCGAAATTTTTAAAGACCACTACGCCAATGTCAAAGTCAAAGTCAAATTATTTATTCAATGTAAACCTTTACAACCTTTATTGACGTCAATACTAATAATAATAAAAAAACAGTTAACTAACTTATAGTTAAGACTTAACAACGAATCTAACGAGCTATAGTCTGTGCCAGATAAATGCGCATCGCTACCCCCAGTACCACTGCACGCCGAAACAGAATCGCGTCGAACCGAAATATAAGCCGTGGTCATAGAATTGTGTAAACATACGCATCCTGGACTTAGAGTTGTAAGTCTACCGTAGCCTACCAAATTGTTAGGTAGTCTACCGGTAGGCTACGGTAGGCTACGGTAGTTTTGGTAGATTGCTTTTAAATATTAATTTTTAGAAATTCACAATATTTTGCCTTAAGTATATTTGTTACGAGACAAGGACCGTGTCAACTATTAATCTTCGTATTAGATAAACTATGTTGAGAGCTTCTTTAACAATACAAAGAAAATAAATATTTACCTTTATTGTATAAAATTTACTACCTATATAATATTATGTAGAAGAAGGTAGGTGACGCTTTGCAGGATATGTCAACGTCGCGCGTCGTAAGCGGCTGTACCCAGATCCAGGGGTGCGCGTGGAGCGGGCGCCGCGCCGGCACCGGCGCCGGCACACACATTTGGCACGATATGGCAACGTCGCGCGTCAAGCCCGGTAACGCTGTAAAGGTCATCTGCAACCGACAGCACTCACACTAAAAAAAAAAAAACGTCGCGCGTCGCAAGCGGCAATATTTCCTTCCCCCAGTACTGTAGAGCCAGGTCCAGGGGTGCGCGGGGAGCGGGCGCCGCGCCGGCGCCGGCACGGCACACACATTTTTTAATCGCAGTTCGGTCCGTCGCGTCGTACAGATTATACTGGTCGCTCGCGCATGGCAAGTGTCAGTTTAAATATCGTTATTTCATACCTTTTCGCTAGCAAAAAGATTCAAAATGCCGCGGCAAAGTGGCGATGTGTGGGAGCACTATCAAGTACTTAGCGAGGAAGGGAAAAAAAAATGGGTTACGTGCGTTTACTGCAACACCGAGTATAAAAACGCAATACCATGCCGGTTGATTCTCCATATAAAGAAATGTGCCAAGTGTCCAGAAGACATCAAAAATAAGTACACAAGTAAAAAAATCGAAGAAACAAGTAGACCGTCATCGGCTTCTTCTATGAGAAGAGATGTTGAATCATATCAGGATTCTCTGAATACACTTATACAGAGTGAGAGTGGTGCAAGTACATCTACTTCACACGAATTTATTGAGTGTTCGGCTCGGTCAGCTCAAGAAATAGATACCGTATTAGCGAGAGCGATATATGCATCCGGTGTTCCTCTATCTATGTTAGAATCGCAGCACTGGAAAGAAGTATTTCGTCTACTCGACTCAAACTACACCATTCCATCGCGTTTTTTATTAAGCAATTCTTTATTAGACGCAGAGTATGTTCGTGTCAAAGAAGAAATCAATAATAAACTAAAAAATGCCTTAGCTCTGGGCCTAATTGTTGATGGCTGGAGCAATATACTTGGAAAAGGAGTAATTAACTTTATGATTACCACGCCATTGCCCGTATTTTATAAAGCTGTGTATCCTGAGACTCATAAAGAGACAGGTGAATATCTCGGCCAGCTAATGATTCAAGTTATTTTAGAGATAGGTGAGCATAAATTCGTAGTAGTAATCACTGACAACGCGAGTAATATGAAATTTGCATGGAGACTGATAGAACTACGTTTTCCACACATAGCTTGCGTTGGTTGCGCCTCACACTCTATGAATTTAATTTATTCTGATATTTTAAAAATATCTGTGCTCTCTGATATTGTCAACAAAGTGGCAGAGGTTATAAAATACGTCAAACATACTCACGTAGTACATGCAATTTTTGAAAATGCTCAGAAACAAAAATATGGTAGCATTAAATGCACCTTGAAGTTGCCAAGTAAAACCAGGTGGAGTGGTGCAGTTCTGATGCTTAAATCTTACATGCTGAACAGAGAAGCACTCGAAGAGCTAGCAATAACAAGAGAAGCTACAATAAAGCGGAACATTAAGAATGTGATTCTGGATGAAAATCTGTGGATGAAGATTGAAGAAAATCTTAAGATTTTGACACCTATCGCAGATGCTATACTGAAGGCTGAATCAGACAAGTGTTTGTTATCAGAAATACCACAATTATTTAAGGATCTTAAAAACACCATTATCGCTGAATTGGCAACAAACACTTCTGTAAATGCCGAAGATCAACATATTGTACTGGCTGCAGTTTCTAACAGGAGAGACTTTTGCATGAAACCGATTCACCTTGCTGCAAACATTTTAGACCCCCGCTATCGTGGGACCGATCTTAATGACGATGAAGTTATTTGTGCTTCTGATTTCATACACCAGTGGGCAATATTTTTGAAAATTGACATCGGTTCTGCGTTGGCAAATTTAGCTGAATTTAAAACAAAATCTGGGCATTTTGGAAAGTCGGAGACAATTTGGTTAGCAGTCAATAAAACGGAGCCGCGAACATGGTGGGAAACCTTTGCCAACAAACAAATTTTGCGCCCAATCGCAAGTAGAATTTTAAGTGTGCCTGCATCTTCCGCAGCCTGTGAAAGAAATTGGAGCACATTTGGCAAAATTTACACCAAGTCCCGCAATCGTTTAGAAAAAGAAAGGGTCTCTAAATTAGTAACTATTCAGTCGAATTTGCGCCTTTCTGCAAATACAGTCGAATCAAGCGATGATGACGAAGAATCAGATGCAAACCCATCGCCATGTTTTTATAATAATTTAACAGAACCAACTGTAGAACACGACATAGATACAGAAGTAGAAGATCCTCTTTCGCTGAATTAGGTAATATTTTTATTTAATTTATTTGTTTATGACAAGTTGTATTACAAAAGTTAGAAAATTTATAAAAAAATGTTTCTTATTAACCTTTATTTTCTGTTATTTTAATCATTAAGTATTAATCTTTGTTTTGGTGTAATAAATAATTATTGTATTGTTAAACCATTTATTAATTTGAAACCTACGAATGCTACCGTATTAAATGGTAGGCTACGGTAGTCTACCGTAGTCTACCGGTAGGCTACCAAACGAGTTGGTAGGCTACGATTGACTTACAACTCTAACCTGGTACGAGAAAAAATAGCGGGCAAGTGTCTCTCCCCTAGCGACACAAACGGCAAAAATTTATAGGTAATTTATCCCAATTACTTATTGGAATAAAATTAAATATGACCTCCAATTATCGTATTGATATTGTGGTAAGTAATAGAAATTGGAGAGTTTTTGAAGTAAAATAAAGTAACAACACAAAGTAAAAACAATTTTAATAAAACTTTGCATGCTAAAGTAAAATACAGGGATCTTAATAGTTTGTTAAAAATATTTAAAAAAAAAAGGTTTATTTGGCTGAGTTATTACGATTTAAAGTCCACTTTAGAAAGTTTAGAATCGCAATAACTCAGTTAAATAAACGTTTTTTATAAATGTTTTCAACAAACTATTTAGATCTCTATATTTTACTTCAGCATGCCGAGTTTCATCGATATTGGCTAACTGGTTTTTAAAAATTTCAACATGGAAAATTGTATGGGAAATGCGTAAACCCTCATAAGCAAGTTCCGTAAAAGCTGGGTCACCGGATGGGTGACCAAATTGAAAACATCTTATGCCTTACTCACTAAGCGCATCAAAGACTTCGTAGTCGAATATAATGTAAAAAAGAATTGTTAGAACAGAGACTTAAAGCTTTTCCCTTTAAATTATTTACGTGTGTGTAAATACCCACCATAATTACAAAAAAAGAAGAAAAAACATTTATTAAATGTTCACCAAGTTATGGCCCATATTATTATATGTACGAGAATGTGTACAATACTTTATAATACTTGTCCTACCGGGCTAAGCAAAGACCATCAGGCCATCATAATAAAAAATATTGCAAAAATAAATGCTACATTACTTTTGAGATTGAATCTGCACAACTTTGCAGGAAGATCGTCTAAAATCGCATGTCCTTTCTAATTACCCGGATCACAATTCTGATTGCATATCAAGTCACTGCAATGATAATGGACATGCTAAGTGTAACACGAAACAAAACAATAGACTTATGAAACGAATAAAATTATGGGTGTTAAACATTACGTAATTTATCATTGAGTCACAGAGATGATCAAATATCTACCTACTTCCGCGAGGATGAAGGCTGTGGCACACGAAACTCTTCAACTAGGTACGTTTTGTTGTCATTGACATTGAACTGCGATAACCGGATATTAAGGCCAAAGTGACTTTGAGATTTCTTATTTTTTTTATGAAACTAATAATAAAGCGTACGGATGCATCAATCTCGGGTGTCTATTAGAATACAGATTTTTTTGATATCGAATTTCATTTTACCGAAAACTATTCCACGATTTTTAACATATTTTTTTTTCAATTCATCAAATAGTTAATCATCGCTGTTTTATATAATCGAAAAACGTTTCTTTAAAAAAATCTTTTAAAGTTGTTTTCATTACCAGAAAAACGGTATATCGAACTTACAATTCATAAAAGTATTAAGTTATCGATGAAACTATTCGTAAAAACATATTACAATATGTATCGGAACCCTGAATACTTTTTATCTTTTCATCTTTTTATCGCAATAACATTTCATCGAACGATGCATTCGCCTGTTGACGATAAATTGTGTTGCGGTCAGTTATATTAATATTTCATAACGCATAACATGAATGGCCAAAATTAAAAAGGCATAACCATAGAAAGGCATAATTTTGATAAGCGTAAGTAACAAAAGGCATATTTTTTATTTGCCATAATGTTCAGAAGACAATATTAAAAAAGCATACAAGCAATAAGATAAAACTCATTGATAATATGATCAAACCAGCGTGCAGCATGTAGGCAAACATGCAACATGCAAGCAAGCATGCAGCATGCAGGCAAGCATGCAGCATGCAGGCAAGCATGTAGCATGCAGGCAAGCATGCAGCATGCAGGCAAGCATGTAGCATGCAGGCAAGCTTGCAGCAGGCATGTTTTCTGTCACGGCTCCGGCGCTGCGAGGCTCCGGCGGTCCCACGCGAGCTTATCGTCGCAGATGGGTTTCGCTCACCACCGGCGAAGCCGGCCAGCAAGCCGTCACTATATTACCGCCACTAAAAAGCATTATCTATATATTGCTATTAAATCAATGGCGTATATTTAAAGTACAGGTAGTTTACGCCAAAATAAAAATATTTTCCCCAATACACGCAAGTCACGCTGAGCACATGTGCAGTTGCAATTTGATGAAAAGTGGACTATGGCAGAGGACTGCTTTTACGGTCCTCATTGCCTAGTCTCTGACTAACCCTTCGGGGATGACAATAGTCGGAACCGATTATGATGCTATTTATTAAGGTTTTGTTTTTTTTGAATGCTGACGTGATCGAGATGATGTCAATTTATGAAGATCTGTTCAGGTATTTCAAGGTCATTATCTCGTCTTATAGTTCTTTTTTGTCGGGGTTAACTTAAATTTTATAATTTTTGCATATCAGTGGCGTATATTTAAAGTAAGTAATGTAGTTTACGCAAAAATAAAAATATTTTCCCCAATAAAAAGTAGTATTTTGACATTGGTTTAGATTTTAAGTTTTCAAACAAAATAATTTATTATTTGATTGGCAAAAACTGCATCACACTGTAGATGCCTCCACTCACACGTGCGACTGCATTGTGGAAGTCGTTGCACTCACACTGACGACTGCGACGACTTCCACAATGCATTCGCATGTGTGAGTGATTTCATCGAGGCATCTAATAGTACGATGCACTTTAGACTTAGAGCATTAAACCAACTTAGGGATGCGCGATTCGGGTCGCCGATCCGATTTTGATTTTTCGGATCGTAATGGATCGTAACGCCACGATCCGATCCGCGGATCGGATCGCTTGCCGTCGATCCGATCTTCATTAATTCGATCCGGATCGGATGCAAATAAGTAAGACACAATTAATTTCAGATCTTTATTAGGTAAACCAATGTAAACCTTGTAAATAAGTATGCATGTGACTGGATACACATATTTTATGCTTATATACCTACCCCACAACATTCGTTTATACGATTTAACAGCTATATCAATCAACCCGCAAAGGTTGCCGCCAAAATCAAAATGTAAACAAAGTTTGAACACGTTTGAAACAAATAAACCTAATGTTTATTTGTTACAAACGTGTTGTACCCAATTTTTTTAAAAACCAACCGCGTTTTAATGCATACGATCCAAGCGATCCGATCTTTCTAGTTTTGTATCGATCCGGCAAAAAATCGTATTACCTCGATCAGATCCGAAAATCGCTGGATCGTATGCCTGCCGATCCGATCTTTCAAAGGATTGGATCGGATCGGCGCATCCCTAAACCAACTTTAGATGACTTCACTCACACATGCGACTGCATTGTGGAAGTCGTTGCACTCACGCTGACGACTGCGACGACTTCCACAATGCAGTCGCATGTGTGAGTATTTCATCGAGGCATCTAATAGGTAGTATGATGCAGTTTTTGCCAATTAAATAATAAACTATTTTGTTTGAAAAATTAAAATTAAAACCAATGACAAAATACTACTGTTGTAACAGATGGTGAACCCATCGCCGTTCTATTTAATTTAATTAATAATTTAATCTGTTGATTTTAACCTTTTCTGTGTAATAATTTTGTTCATTTCAAAAATATTATGTATGTAGAAAAAATTGTTCATTTTAAATAGTTATATTGGGTTTTTTTATGAATTGATTGATTTTGCTATATCAAAATCAATTTAGAGTTGATGGGAGTTTTAGAGCTAGCTAGCGGTACTAAGCCCATTCGTTTAGGAGAGCTACGATGCCACAGACAGATACACCGACTTACAGACACGCCAAATTTAGGTATAACATCCCTCTTTTTCCGTCGGGGTTTAATAAAGTAAATAAAAATCTATTGTTATTGCGTAGCATTCGTAACAATAGATTAAATGTAAGTATATTATGTTTCCAGAAAAAAAAAATTAATTATTAACATTACTTAGAGCTAGAATACCTACTACCAACCCATCTCTTTGTCTGGGTGTCGTAAAAGGCGATTAAGGGATTGAAGACTGCACATACATCAAACAGCATAGAGTAGCGATGGATTAATCACCTATCACGCTGAGCACATGTGCAGTCAGCACAAGAGAAGTGGTGAATAGAATAGAATAGAAGCGAAAACACTTAAAAACGCGGCGCCACTGGACACAAGAGAAATTTTATTTATTGATCACCGATCAGTGAGAGGCCTCAGTTGCAAGGTTATTGCGTAACCCGCGAAGCCATTAAAATACATACTATCAACAAAACCGCTACAGTACCATTTTCGAAAATTTTTGCTTGCACAAGTAACCATAGTTCTTCTAAATCGCAAGCGGCGCGGCGGCGGCGTGTCTAGCTATAGTGTGCGACCTTGACTCGCCGTTAAAAAATAACCTGCAACCTTTCTGTCTAGACATTTTTATTATGGTCCTTAATTTTTTAAGAATAATATTAGATTATTATATATATACCTGTATTTAGAGATAATATTCTGAAATTTTAAGATCTTAGCCTGTTGGTGTTTAGGAGGAAACTTGTTGCTTATTTATCACCGCTGTAACTTTCCGACAACTCTTATATAAAGTTTAGATTTAATTAAACTTTTTAGATTTTTTTTTAATTTTCGTGTTTTTAAATGTTTTGTTAAATTTAAGTTTAAGTTTATGCAACTTAGTAATTTATTTTTTTGTTCAAAATTAAATCAATGTTTTTTTAGTAACTTAAAGCTACCGTTCTTTTTTAGTTTGTTTAGCGGTATGTCCATGTGAAGGGTTGCATCCTTGCTATCTCGAATGTTTCACTATAAAGGACATCATTTTTTGGGCCTATTCTGAAAGTGCCGGCCAACAAAAAAAATGCCTACATATTGTTAGAACTAACCATTTGGAGAAATAGTTAATATAGCACAAAAGTTGTAGGATTGGTCCGAACCAAGTTATACAAGTTCGAAGATTCATCATTTTTATACATTTTTGATTCCTAATTTTTTTGTATAAACAGAACAGATGATGACCCCACAGCTTTTGCACTGCAATGACAATTACTTCAGATAATTAGTTCTAGCAATATCTATCATTATTTTATGTTTCCCAGTCCCAGCACTTTCAGAAATCAAAAAATGTATGAAAATGATGAATCATCGAACTTGTATAACTTGGCTCAGAGCAACCCTACAACTTTTGTACCATTTTACAACTTACTTTTACTATTACTTCAAATGGCTAGGTCTAACAATACGTACTATTTTTTTTTGTTGGCCGGCACTTTCAGTAAATGCCCTAAAATGTATAGAGCCCGAATGATCTCCTTTGTATATTTTTGTTGTTACCTGTTTTGTGCATCATTAATTAAAAATAAAAATAAAAAAATATATTTGTAGGTACAAAAAAATACACGTGTTTTTTTCGGGGGGTTAGTCTAAACTTGACCACGTATCACCAAGGGGGAGGGGGGTAAAAATGCTAAAAACAAAACAAACAAACAAAACGTGCCTTTTTTAACATCATGACTGTCTTCAAAATTTTATGATTTTTGAGTTAATAGAGGGATGTTGTAGAAAAAGTTTAAAAAGAATTTTGGGACAGGACAAATGCAAATGAAAATAGCTCTTAAAGTGGTATACCTACGGCAGATTTTGTTGATAGTACATACAGTCACTTGGTACTTATCTCCAAATTAGTTACAGACATAGGCCATGAAGACCGTTAAAGCAGTTCACTGCCATAGTCCACGTTTCACCACGTTTCATACAGAAAGAAAAAAAAAAGTGAAAACAGTGAAAAGTTTACCGGAATAGTTTCAAATTCTAGAAAAACTGAACCACATTTTTACATTATACTACAATCTTTTATTTTATTATAGCAGCATAACAATTACTGCATTTACAGTTTTTTTTTAAGTTAGAACCTGAGTCGATAACGAATTTAACTAAAAATACAAACACTACACACTTTCTATTTTGTCAACGGTAACGTAAAATCCTTCCGAAAACATTACCTCTACAGACAAAGAAAGACCAACATCTAATAATGACTTAAATATAAATTGTTTAAGAGGGTTTACGCATTCCGGTTTCCCATACAAACTTTCAAATCGAAATTTTCTAAAACCAAAAAGCTTATTTTAATTAAACTTTGCATGCTAAAGTAAAATACAGGGATTCAAATAGTTTGTTGGAAACATTTTTTAAAAACGTTTTTTGACTGAGTTATTGCTATTTTAAACTTAAAGTAGTTATGTTGTGATTTCATCATATTTGTATAGCTTAACATTTTTTGTTACTTATTTATTTATATAATTTAGATATGAAAAGATGCATTTTTGTTGCAAACAATAAGATAAATTCAGAAAAAACAAAAAAAAAATCGATATAGATAACAATATCCGATCCATTTTGTTGAACAAAATTGTCACTCCAGTCGGTTTCTAATGCCGCACGTAGAGGTTTTCTTAACACTATTAATTCAAAATCATATTATGTATGTAGCTTTCCATTGACATTAACTGCCTAAAATTTCACTGCACAGACAAAAACACTAAACAAATTCAAAGTTTTTTCAAAACCGCCTTACTTCCTCAAACCAGTTCAATTCAATACAATATCATTTAAATTCAATTTAGGCTACAATAATTAAGCACTTATGAATGTCACTATGCCATCGGTTCGTAAGTCCTAACTATGAGGCGGGAGCTTGTACTGAGAAGAACCTGCAAGAAACTCTGCAAGGGCATCCCTTTTCTCCCTTTTTTTTAAATACAAATTGGAAAATGTCCTCCTTATCATAGAAGGTCATTTTCCATTACAACATAAAAAAAACATTTAATACGATTACAAGACAACACAACACACACAAAAGAATATCCAGTAAAAAACAGGTATTGCTCAATTTATAATAAAATGAACAACATCTTACAGTATCTTTAAAACAAGAAAAAGAAAGACTATTTCAACTATAAATAAAAATAAGATTGGAAAAACTAGTTTCCAAGAAAAACTTTGTTAACCAAATAATTGTAAAGAAAATACTTACGCGCGCCATAGCAGATAACTATTTGTATTAAAATTGCGAGGGGAACCAAACCAGCACTCATTTTCCACGCGTGCAAGAATCAAACTGGATGGACGCCGGTCGACTAATCAAACCGCGTCATGATAACCATTATATATGTATATATATTTATATATAAGCCGCTATTATTAATAGCGTGCGATGTCAAGGGTAATAATAATTAAATAATTACACGTTATTAGGTAAACAAAGCAAGTGCCTTCGAAGAAGACTGTAAGATGTCCACTGATTTTAAGATGGAAATGGGATTTCCGAACTACTTATATTTTTTCTAAAGACTTTGTCAATATTATCACTTTATAAGTAAACGTAGTTAGGTAGGTATTTTTCTAGCAAACATTATTATGTGTAGGTTCAAACTTATTTATTCGTTATTTGAGTCCCACTAACAATAAACTTCACTTTTTCATAAAAAAGAATTGGTATCACATACTTTTATTTTGGTCCATAATACTTAATTTGTCAACGTCAATCCCAAATTGGTTTATTACTTAATTTGATAAAAAGGCTTCAGCGCACTAGTGAGACGTTATAGGCTGTCATTTTGGTATACAATCTATACCTTTTGAGATATAAAGTAAAATTGGTATCACATACTTTTATTTTGGTCCATAATACTTAATTTGTCAACGCCAAATTGGTTTATCACTTAAATTGATAAAAAGACTTGAGCGCACTAGTGAGACGTTATAGGCTATTATTTTGGTATAAATCTATACCTTTTAATCTTAAATCTTAAAATCTTATATCTATAAAGTAGGTATAGCACACGCATCCTTAGTCATAAGGAAAAACTGCAGTACGAAAACTAGGTCAGCTAGAAATGTATTATAAGATATGATATACCTATATAAAAAAACAAACACTAGCTAACGTCTTTTGGTTGAAATTCGACCGCCTCGGTCTAGTGGTTAGATCAACCAATCCTGTGAATACCATCTTATCTAGATCCATCGTTATAACAACAATGTTCGTATATAGTATTCTTGTGTTGGGACCTTGTTGCGACAGTTAAAATGATAACATTGATAGTCTCTTGGTAGTTGAAGATACATACATATAGTACAGGATCCGAGTATACAACGACCTTCACCGGGTCGATTAATTTAATATTTAAATTATTATTTTTTTATTCATTGCACTGGTTTGGGTAATAGATAAATTACCTAATATGAAGCCTATAGAATATGCAAACGTTAGTTTGACTATTTTTTTCCCGTCATAACTATTGGGTAGGCAGGTGTCAACAGGTAGGTAAGTCAATATTAGTAATTTGCAACTGTCTGGTTAATAAATAAAATTGATGTATGAATAAAGATAATCTCATTACAAACACACACACACCAAACCAGTGCAATGTTAAAAAAAACATATTTTTTTAATATTAAATTAATCATTATAGGTACTGGACTGAAAATTTTTAGCCAACCCACTCGCGATATATTTGTTTACATATTAAATTTCATATAAAATACTTTTCATCTATTAACCGGCCCGGTGAAGGTCGTTCTATACTTGGATCTTAGACTTATACGCATTCACTGCTATTATCCCACAGAGGTATGTTAGTCACAGAGACTAGGCAAAGAAGACTGCAACAGAACTCTGCTGCGTCAGCAGAGTTTTGTTGCAGTCTTCATTCAGTCCACGTTTCACCGAGAGCCATTTGGTATAGCGGCTTATTGAAAAAATTCTACCCTCTCTTCCCATGGGTGTCGTAAAAGACGACTAACGGACTAAAGACTGCCACATACATCCAACAGCATAGAGAGGCCACGGACTCACCACCTATCACGCAGAACAAATGTGCAATTGAATGAATGAATGAAAAATACTTTATTGCACTAAAAACATAAAATAATACCGAATAAACGGATCAGTTTTACAAAAGGCGGCCTTATTGCTAGGGTAGCACTTTCTGTCAGGCAACATTTTGGCAAGAGAACCCATAAAAACAAAGTAAATAAAACAAGGGCTAGTGCACAGATTAGATTGGGATATATAAAGTATTAATAATTCTAATGAAGATAAGAGTGAATTATAAGAAATAGACTAAAATATAAATACAAAAAAGATATGTACAGTGATAGGTAAGTGTGTTAGATCAGGATTTTAGGATGAAGATTCCAGCCTGAGGAAGTAATCTTTAATTTGTCTAATACTCTCCGGCAGGAAGTTCCACAGGTGGATGGCATGCACAGTATAAGACTTGGCTACGAAATCAGCGGAATGAGGAGGAACATCAAGGGACAGGCAGCTAGAGGAACGAACGTCACGGGCAAGAGCAGAAGAGCGAAAGACAAAATGATTTTTTAGATAGCAAGGTGAATGTGGATAAAAAAGATGGAGTAGAGGAATTGTAATTTGGTGAAACGTGGACTATGGCAGTGGACTGCTTCTGCGGCCCCCATTGCCTAGACTAACCCTTTGGGGATAAGTCGTCAAAATATGTATGTACCATTAGATACCAATTACTACACGGTGCTACCTAGGTGGTACACCAAAATAGGGACTAACTAGATTATTGCAAGAAGATTGTAAAAAAGGTAAAAAAGAAACAAAACAAAATAAGAAAGACAATGTATGTAAGTAAGAAATAGTAAGGGGTTAAATTATATAAAATATAGCACCCATGAAAAGTAACACAGATAAGAAATAAATAAATAAGATAAAGAAAATAAGAAGAACTATATGTAAAGCGGATAAGTAGTACGTAAGAAATGTCTAAGAAATAGAATATAAGATAATGAAGTAGTAAAATAAAATAAACATGTAATGATTATAAATAGTAAAATAAATAAATGAATGTAATATATTAAGAAATAGCGTAAACTAGTAGTAATGAAATGTTAGAAAGAGAAATGTAAAAAGAAAAGAAGTGTCTCTGAATAAACTAATTTACCTCATTGTCACTTATTACAATAAGTAATAATAGCTCAATGATTTACCTAGTAAATTTAAAATTAGAAAGTAAGATAAAACAGCACATAGGTGTAGGCGGTAATCCTATAACCGCAAAGGAACAAAAGCGTGATGTATGAAAGTGTGGTATGAAGTATGAAAGTACGAGATAAGCGAGAACTTGTATGAAAGAGAAAACCGACTCCGGTCACATATCGGAGGTATACGGGGAAAAAAAATTAGGGACTAACAGACAATAACATCTCCTAAAAGTAATATGTAAAACAAACGCAACTAAAGGTACCAATTGTATAAGTATTTCAATTGTTTCTAAAGTATAAGGGAGCCCCCGTTTGGTATATTTCTTTCCTATTCCGAGACTTGTTTATCTTTTGCGATGCGAACTGGCACGCGATAGCCTCTACGCTACAGAGCTTTAATCTAAAAATGTGTTCTAGGAAAGGAAATAATGTTCAGACTTGTATCCCTTTGTTTCTTATTTAAGTTTTACACTGTTTGCCTGTCAGACATTTTTACTTTTTGTATACAACAAAAAACATTACAACAAACCTGTTACGAAACGTCCTTAAATGCCCGCAGGCATATTATGAAGATTGAACTGACGAACTTCGATGGGCTGCCTTAGACCTAGTAAAGCGATCGTCTTAACCGTTCTTAAAACAAAAACATTTTATGGGGACTAACGCAAACTACTTATATAGGTTCATGTCGAAACGTCACGATGGCCGAGCGGTTAAGCGGTTGGCACGATATCTGGAGGGTTAAATTTCCAGGTCGAGTAAAGTGTGTTTTCGGGTTTTTCGATGCATAGCCCGGGTTTGTAATCACTAACCCGCAGTTGGCAATCGTGGTGATTAAAGCAATACCTATCAATTGTAGTGATGGCTCAATTTATATGATGGAGGCCTTTACCTTGCTGTGGGACAGTATACAGGTGTACTATTTTTAATTTTTTAACAAGACGAAAATCAAAAATTGGCATATTAAGTATTTCTCCCTTTCTTGAGTAAGTTATAATCATCATCAGCATATAAAAGTTTCATTGTTGAGCTCAGGCTTTCCTAAATTCCGGTCTATAACATATAAATAACCTATCTATCTGTTTCCTTTTTTGAGCATGTGATAATTTATGATCAGCCTGTAAAAGTCTCATTGTTGTATTAGGCTTTTTTAACTTTCGGTGTTATTAACCTGT
Organism: Scoparia ambigualis; assembly: GCA_963921215.1. NCBI lineage: Eukaryota > Metazoa > Arthropoda > Insecta > Lepidoptera > Crambidae > Scoparia > Scoparia ambigualis. Next base: position 19,896,773 of record OY992522.1, on the reverse strand, counting down.
GTTTGGCAATAATAGAGTTAGAATTAGACATTATTCGTAAGAAACTTAAGTCATATTTCTAACTCAAGTCGACAAAACAATACATAGATAGGTAATTGACACCGACCGTAAATAAGCAATAGGACACGAAATCTCACAGTGGTATTATGACTTACCACGCTGAGCATATGCTTAACGTCAGTTCTGATGCACCAAGCTCGAATTTGAGCTTCTAGCAATTACAGAGTTACTAATACTTTTTAGCATTTATTGGTGTAACTTAATTTAGCAAATAAGCACGATTTAAAATATATAAAACTAGCGGACCGGTCGCAACTTCGTCCGCGTGGACCCCGTATCCCGTAACAATTTTTTGAAAATATTATATAGCTTATGTCACCCGGAGAAAGTGTAGCTTCCCAACGGTGAAAGAATTTTTCAAATCGGTCTAGTAGTTTCGGAGCCTATTCAATGCAAACAAACAAAAAACAAAATCTTTCCCCTTTATAATACTATAGTATAGAAGTACAGCGCCCCATGAGGACATAGCAATAGTACAAGGAGTTTCTTCCTTCCGTGAAACGAACGCCGTAGTAATTATTTTACTTTTGTAGCACTGCCAGAGCAGCGTAAGTAAGTAACTGATTCTTTTTCCTCTTGTTTTATAGTGGCCAGACTTGAACCTTTTCGTTGAACTATAATAGGCGCTGGGTAGTTTCTAGTTCTTTTTGCTTTTGTAAAACCATATTCGTATAAACTACTATAAACCAGTCTTAAACCTTTCGTAGAATTAAAGGTCGTGACTTAAATAAGTAAACATAATTTTAAACAAATAAACCAAAAAAAAGCATGATGAGTCATTGTAACAAAAACAATTACGTACTTACTTATAATTAATAATAACTATGTTGTTGACCAGTAGTTTACGCAAAAAATTGCAGACTTTGTTAGTAACGTATTATTGTGTTAAGAAAAGCCATTAGTGTCTATTATAGTATCTCAAATAACTTTTTAATTGTGAAATAAATACAGTGGCGTGTTAGTTGAAAACGCTTAGCAAATGGGTTCCTACTTAAGTAATTACATAATCACTTAATTTATACACAATATAAAGAAGATATATTTCCTCACATGACCAATAGATAGGGTATCGCAACTGGAACTACGGGTCCGGTTATGTTTTCAGGGGTTCCGGTTCAAGCCCCCCGCTGGTTGTGCCTTGACCGGCGCCTCCGGCGGGATCCGGATGTGGGTTGGACTCGTAGTGGCTCGTGGTTAGCTGTAGAGCTTAGGAATGTTCGTTTGTCCTGGTATTTTGTGCCAGGACTTCCAAACTCGCGCACAGCGAGCGGGGCCTAGTAGCGGTCTCTGAGGGGCCAGAAGCGAAAAGTCCTGCGGGGAACGTGAGTTTCCCCTATAGTTGGCAGCTTTGTCCGGTGGTTCTCATTGGATATTGGTGTTGACATCTCCGGTACTAGTCTGGATAACTAGTAGAGGCGGCCCCCTAGATGCCGTAGCCTCCGGTCCAGCCAGCCGCGTAGGACGTGGGAACTGGCTAGGTGCCTGGATGGGTTCCGAGAAGTGAGTGTGCTTCCAAGGTGGACACTTGGGAGTCGACTTTAGAGTCGACGACCCTAGCAGTGGCAACTGCGAGTTGTGCCCTTCGTGCAACGAGAAGTGAGCGAGCTCGACAGCTCCGGTTACCTACCTTGACAATAGGCAGTGAACTACACGTGTTCACGGGGAGAATCTCCCGAGACACTAGTCTTATGAGTACCGAATGAAGAGCGCGCTGCGGCGGGCACTGATTTGGCGTCAAGACCTAACGCAGATGGTCTCTTGCGCGAGTGTTCTACTGGCGCAGGGACGTCTGGCACTTCTTGCATAACCTAACGGTTGGTCTCGAGGTGATAGTACAAATAAAACTTAGTGAAGTAAGGAGAGGGGTTTTCCTCACATGAAACTCAAACCATATCTTTATGGTTTTTATATTTACACTTTATGGTTTAAAACAAGTACTCAATAACCGTGTCGCGTAGCGGTGAAAGAATACTACCATTCCCTCTCTTTCCCTGAGTGTCGTAAAAGGCGACTAACGGACTAAAGACTGCACATACATCCAACAGCATAGAGCGGCAATGAGCTCACCACCTGTCACGCTGAGCACATGTGCAGTCGCTATTTGGTGAAAAGTGGACTATGGCAGAGGGCTGCTTTTGCGGTCCTTATTGCCTAGTCTCTGACTAACCCTTCGGGGATAATAGTCGTGATTATATGTATGTATGTTTGTATGTCAATACTCAAAAAATAATAATGAAATATAAATAAATATAAATGTGTACACTGTATATTTATTAATTTATTAATTTATTTATTGCATATCACATTTATTGCGAGGTGTTAAAACTTAAGCTAAGACATACATGTGACGCCCTGCTAGGGCACAGCAAATGAGAGGGCCAACCATCTTAAAAATCTATAAGGATAGCAGCAAAATTATTGAAGTCACTCGTGTCCGTAGGTATCTCTTGAGACCCTACACGTAAACCCTGGGTGGTGCTAAATGAGTGACACTGTCACGTAACGCAGTGTGGCTCTACCATTCGGTAGCCACGCTGCGTGTCAGTACGAACTAGCCTGGCGTAATACCACCTTCTCACGGAATATCAGCGTGAAACAATGGCACTCGTTGCTGTTGTGTTTCGTCCGGTGAGTGAAGGAACCGGAGGTCCTTGTCTCCTCCCCTCACAATTCTTACTTTTTTAAAAGGCCTTTTTTCCCAGTTTTCACTTTTCGCAATTTAGGGCTTTTAATATCACGTTGCAGTAGTAGTCAAGGTCGTCCCGCCATCTCCTGCCGCGACGTCTCCTGTGGGCCTAGCATGCGCAACACGAGATATATCGCGGACGAGAGACGACAAATCATTTTAAGTTGTCATGTTAAGGTTTGTAGACAAAAATACCACAGTTTATGCAGAAACTACTATTAAGTCTTTTTTTGACATTATAATGTAAGTTCTAAGCGCATCCATGTGTCTTTAGTGATAGACATTAGAGAAAAATGAATAAAACACGAGAAAATCTGGTCGAGAAGAGTTCTCGTGTTGCACATGCTAGGCCGGCTGGCATTGCGGGACATCGACAAGGTTGTCGTTGATGACCTTCCGAGTCGAGTGGTTAGCACGCCGGATCATGCGTCGCGCCATCTCTGAGGTCCCGGGTTCAATTCCCGGTCAATCAATTAAATTAGAAACAACTGCTTCTTTCTAGATTGATTTCTGGTCTGGGTGTTTATCTATGTTTATGTATATTTATCGGTTATTTATAGTTGAATTACATTAACGAGTTTCAAAAGAAGCTTAGCTACATAATTGTTACGTACGTACAAATTATTCACACGGGAGTATACCCACTTAAATCTCTGTAGCTTCCCTTGCGAACTGCATTTTCACTGGAGTTCGCTGCAGCTGCGGCGATACTGCGGCCCGCCAGGGAAGAATGCTCGAGGACGTTTAGCAATGTTCCAGACGGGAGTCCATCATTTTATCGCAATTTCTTTCAACGATTTTCATTACCCATAAAACGATTCGCAGAACTTTTTGTACAATATTTAACAAATTCTAGAATTAGGTTACATCGTAATTTCATTTCCTCAAATATTAATTATCTACAAACACAGTTCATCGTTATTTCTTTTCATGTTTTATACATTTTCTCGAAATAATGTTACATCGAAGTTTTGTTACCCATATTTTTGTTTCATCGTAAGTTTCAGTTTGCAAAATAATTTAAACATCAATTTTTACTTCAATAAATCAATGTACATCAAAAATATGATTTCATGCAATTAATTATTTCTGTGCGTAATGTCTTTTCATTTCATAAAAGTCATAGTTTTATAAAGTATAATTGTAAATGTCCATAAATTTATTTTCTATTATTACTATGATGTATACTTCCGTACGTTAAGCAGTAAGTTTGTGCTTAAAAAGTCAGTGACAGAAACGAATTGCGGCAAAACCGACTCCACGTAGTCTTGTCTGCCCTACGCTAGATAGTAATTTAATCCCGCGTAGGCGCGGAGGAGCGAGGCGGCCCGCGAGCTGAGGAGCAGGTGGGTTTAACCCACCACCGCGGCTTCGGCTTGCTGGCCGGCTTCGCCGGCCAGCCTCAGCCACAGCGACGAGCGAAATCCATCTGCGACGATAAGCGTGGGACCGCCGGAGCCTCGCAGCGCCGGAGCCGTGACAGAAAACATGCCTGCTGCAAGCTTGCCTGCATGCTGCATGCGTGCCTGCATGCTGCATGCTTGCCTGCATGCTGCATGCTTGCTTGCATGTTGCATGTTTTATTTTTGTTAGTTATTTGGTTGTCCTAATAAATAAAATAAAATAAAATAAAATGTTTGCCTACATGCTGCACGCTGGTTTGATCATATTATCAATAAGTTTTATCTTATTGCATGTATGCTTTTTAAATACTATGTCTTCTAAGCATTATGGCAAATAAAAATTATGCCTTTTGCTACTTACGCTTATCAAAATTATGCCTTTCTATGGTTATGCCTTTTCAATTTTGGCCATTCATGTTATGCGTTATGTAATATTAATATATAGAACTGACCGCAACACAATTTATCGTCAACAGGCAAATGCATCGTTCGATGAAACGTTACTGCGATAAAAAGTTGTTAAGTGAAAAAGTATTATGGGTTCCGATACATATTGTAATATGTTTTTACGAATAGTTTCATCGATAACTTGATACTTTTATGAAATGTAAGTTCGACATACCGTTTTTCTGGTAATGATAATAACTTTAAAAGATTTTTTTAAATAAACGTTTTTCGATGATATAAAGCAGCGATGATTAACTATTTGATGAATTGAAAAAAATATATATTAAAAATCGTGGAATAGTTTTCGGTAAAATGAAATTCGATATCAAAAAAATCTGTATTCTAATAGACACCCGCATTTTTAGTGTGTCTTAAAAGAGGAAGAGATAGATAGATAGATAGATACAACGCTTTATTGCATACACAAAAATAAAGAAAACATACATTAATACAATTTTTAAAAAAAGCTAATGTGGGCATAGGCTTAAAGCGATCTAATCCAGACAACCTTTGTGGTACAGGTCAACAGAAAAAGAGCGACGGGTAATGCACCAGAACTAGCAAATATGAGATAAAAATAAAAGAGATTCAGTTCTTGTTGTCCGAGGAGCGTTACTCCCAGTTTCCATGACAGTGAGCAGTCGAACATTATCTTCAATACAACTTAACTACAAATGAGTCGATACCCTTATCCGGTTTTGCCAAAGGCATCTATAATGTGAAGGCCTATTAAAGTAAACCTTGGGGACATAATTATATACTTATACTTTCCGTTTACCGTGTCGCGTAACGGTGAAAGAATAGGTACTACCACTCTCTCTCTTCCCTTGGGTGTCGTAAGAGAAGACTAACGGACTAAAGACTGCACACATATCCAACAGCATAGATGGAGCGGCAATGGGCTCACAACCTGTCACGCTGAGCACATGTGCAGACGATATTTGCTGAAAAGTGAACTATGATCTGTCCTCTGGGACTACTTTTGCTGACCTTGTTGCCTAGTCTTTGACTAACCCGAATTGAATAGTCGTGTGTGTGTATATAATAATATTTTTCCTTTCGTGTTTTATTAATGTACTTTATTTGCTTCATAATAAGAGCAACAACAAATGAGTATAAACATTTTTAAACATGACTGTATCTACCTTACTTCTTATGACAAAAAACTTTTAATGTTTGCTTAATTAATCAAATATAACTTTGTAATGATGACTGTGTAAATAGAATGACGTAGGCCATTTTTTCTATTCTATTTTAATAACATAATATTTTAAAACTTTACTTTTTATTGAATAATACGACATCCTGTTGTGAAATATACAACATCCTGACTGTTGTGAAATACACAAAAAACCTAGATGTTAGCTTAGATATAAACCTATTAAAATACTTCTAAAATAATAATACTGAATCAAAATTAGTACCAGTATTTTAGTATTAAACATATGTTTTCTTTCATCAGCGTTGCATTTGTGGTTATAATAATAATTGGTAGGTAACCTATTACTTATTCTGTGATTATACTAGACTAAAATAGTTTCATAACTGTCACCTTATATTCCATTTATTTTTCCATATCGGGCTCAGAACAATAACTAAAGCATATTGTTCTGAGATATCGGGGAGTGCCTGTCAGTCATCATTCCTGGAGGTAAATAACAAATAGGTTGTTCTTGTATTCTAAGCAATTAGGACGAAGATATTCTCGGAATGCTAAACCACTAAGAAACTTCCTATCTTATCTCTGATTGACGGAACACGACAATGCTGTTAACATTGTTACTACGGCAGCAGATTTAATTAAGCATTATTGATACAAAAGAGGTGTAAAATAATTTTAACATTAATTTAAAGTCTTAACGGTAGTTGAATCATTGTGAGAGGAGGCGACAGTGTGGCTGACAATAATATTATAAGAGTAAACTACATGGATTTTAGACAAGACGGAGGCATGAACCATTTGGGATAACTTTTAAACACTATTTAGCATAATTTAGTTAAACATTGTTTTGTCTCTAAAACATAAAAAAATTGGGTTAAGGACATGTCCATAGCCATAGGAAAACCATGGCTTTACAAATGCAACCCTGTTACCTGTAATGTTTTTCCTTGTGCTTTGTTAATAGTCATAATAAAATTAAGTTCGACAGAACACTGGAGTTTTCATTTCTGCATAAACAATTTTTCTTGCCTGGTATTCTTCTGGAGTTTCTATCGCTCTAATAACTGCCTGCCGCTGGGCTTGTTCTTCTAAACGCAATTGCATTTAAAAGGGCGACTATGTTGCTCTCATGGAAGCCCTTTGGTCCTCTAATCACATTTGTGTTTGAAGGGGCAACTTAACCACACGGGCGCAGCGGCATATTTATTCAAATACAATTTTGTTTGGAAGGGCGACTCAGCCACTCTCTTAGAAGCCTGCCGGGCAGTTTGATCCTTTAATTATATTTGTTATTGAAGGGGCGACTCAGCCACTCTCTCAGAAACCTATCGGGGGCGGCTTGGTCCTTTAGTTTTTCCTAGATTTTAAAAAGGTGTCTCATCTTCTTTTTGTGATCTGCTTATTCTTACCTCCGTTACGACCGTAGTTTGCCATGAACGGAAGATTCTTGGAATCAAGTAATTGTTTTTGCTCGATTTTCATAAATCGCTTATTGAAAAGCGAGCCAAAGAAATTACGTTTTCGAGGAGTTTAATAAAAATACAGAGTAAATATTAAAGTTATAAAAATACGATTAGAAGTAAGAATTCAGATAAGTAAAAATTTAAGCCAGAATTCTTTATAATTTTGTACTAGATAGTCTAGCCTGTAGAACAAATTAATGTGTTAATGTAAATAAGGTTATGATGGGGCTGGCATAACCCTATCGCGATAAAAGTCCCTAAATAAATAAAGAAAAAAAAAAGAAAAAAAAGTAAGATAACCTAAATATAATTAAAGTCAAAGTACGTACGTGCGTACTTATAGTAAACTGGAGACTGCTAAGTACGATTTGTTTTTTATCTCTCTTCCTACTCCTCAGCAAACTGGGCTGAGAGGTATAATGTACTTAGTCTTGTTTGTGTATGTTTTTTAATACAGGCGTTAGCACGTGTATCAGTGTACCAGCGCATCAAAAACGTCAACGATCTATGTGAACTTGACCTTTACGTGGATTTAATTAAGGTTTGGAATATAAATAAGTAGTAAACTTCCTGCTGACCTCCATAAATGATAAAAATAGATAAACAAAACCTTTTCTAAGGGTTTGGAGCACAAACTCCGCTCGCCGATGTGTTTTCTTTGAAATATTCCATTCAGGATGTTAGCAGGTGTGCCTTGGGGCACAGATTAAAGAAGAGTTACTTGGGGTATCAATCAGAGTAGGTACAAGCTAAAGCCAATAATGCTACATTCTGTGCTATGGGGCCGTATTACGTGAATAAGAAAATTGCGGGTCTCAACAAATCTTATTTTTTAATACCTAAGTAATTGTTTGTGTGTTTATGTCTCATTTTTTCTTACGCAGGGGGAAAGGGGTCAAAAACTGGTATTGTCTTACATAATTAATGAGCGGCCTATATACCTATACACCTGCTTTTTTATATATTTAAAAGGATTATAGTTGAGTTTTCAAAGTATGCGTAGATGGCCAAATCCAAAACTTTAACAAAAAGCAAAAATAACACAGAACCTAAACCTTTTTTTCTAAAATCTAATGTTATGATTTTATCCAAACCAGCTCCGACACCAGTTCAAGTGTTTACGTTTTTTCTTATTTACGGATTTAGCAATTGACGCACGCTTAGGAAATCCTTTACAAGTTAAGTACAGAACTACAGAGTTATACAGGTTACGTTTGTTTTAACTTTTGGTAGGCATTATGTACGGTGACCAAATTACAATTTAAACTTATGTAGTTTTCGAAAGTTTACGAAAACTTAATTCGGTGCACGCGAATAAATTTTAATTTTATCCTGTCGCCCATTCACCGCAAAAGTTTACGTGAACATTTCTTAGTGCACGCGATTAAATTTTAATTTTATCCTGTCGTCCATTCACCTTACACATTAGGAATCTTTGATTTAATTTCAAAATAATTAAATACTACGTCTTAATCTTGCTAAAAGTTAATACAAAATAAACATAAATAAATACATTTATTTTTCACGCCCATGCCAATTATTTAGTCCAAAATAAGCTTCTATTGAAACTCGTTAACATGGTTTAACTAGATAATGCATAAATTTATAAACATAGAAAACTCCTCAGAGATACCACGATGCCAGACCCGGCGTCAATTAGAATACTGTACGTACAGAAAACCAAAGGCATTAATTACGTAAGGATTATAAATTTTAAACATAATTTTGTGGTTGTGCCGATACGTACCTACCTATCACTATCATAGATAATGCACACTTACACACACAATACATAATAAAATACCACGCTCCTAACACAATCAGTCCATTTTTTATGTCAAAATGTGATTGTTATTAAACTATAGTTACCTATTTATGATTGAAGTTTTAGAATTAGAGGCATTACATTAAGTTTAACGACACAATTAATTATCCGACAACACTTAGTCATTTCGTAATTGTGTCGATTTGAGAACGTGTTAGGTATAATGGGTTGTGTCAATACAATGCTAAAATTTAAAATGATATACATTATATACATCCTTAATTTTTATTCGTTTAAAAGAAATGAAGAGTGAGTTCCACCCATGAAACTGAACAACTTTCCCCAAGAAACCTATGTGCAAAAATAACAAAAAAATATTGACCTCCCATACTATTGTATCGGACGGTTATGTATGGGAGGGTCTTTTTTGTCATTTTTGCACATAGGTTTCTTGGAGAAAGTTGTTTAGTTTTATGGGTGGAACTCACACTTAATTTCTTTTAAACGAATAAAACTTAAAGGTGTATAAAACTAAAACTTGTTTTATTATCCTTAACTAATACCAAGTACGACGATGCAGTTGTTGACATTGAATTTATGTCCCATAAAATACGACTTAGAAAATAATTCTATAGTGAATTTATCTGCATGACTAAGTAATATATTTATTAATAGATATCGAGGGACTGTCCGTAATATAAGAAAATGATATTTTTTTATAAAAGAAGGAGGCATACGAGCAGGCGGGTCACCTGATGGAGAGTAATCACCGCCGCCCATGGACACCCGCGATTCCTCTGGTTTTGCGACGCGTTGCCGGCCTTTAAGGAAGGAATAGGAATTGTGAGGGGGGGGGGGAGGGCCTCCGGAACCCTCACTGGCCGGACTAACCACAACAGCACCAAGTGCCATTATTTCACGCCGAATATTCGTGAGAGGGTGGTATTACCCCGGGCGAGCCGACCCAATGCGTGCTGCACTGCAACGCAGCGTGGCTCTACCACTCAGTCAGTGTCATTTAGCACCACCCAGGGAGTCACGTGTAGGGTCTCAAGGGTAAACCTACGGACGCGAGTAACTTTAACCTCCAAAAAAAGTATGGGTAAACCTACCATTTAAGGCCAGAGGACTTATTTAATCTGTACCAGAGGTTTTAACTGCGTAGGTAGTAGCACATGCTTACATGGTGTAGGTATAAGGAAAAAAACATTGTACGTACCATAAAAGTGGTTAGTCTAGGCAATTTAGTTGTAACGATACGCCATTATGACAAGTTTAGTTAGTACTACTTGACTGAACACTTCAAACTAGACACTCGTCATAGTCATCATACAAATAACGAGTTGGGCTTAGAAACCTATCACATGCACTTATATAATAGTAGATTGTTATACAAGGGGCTAAAATGACCCATTATATAAAAGCTCGGGAGTAAATAGAAACCGAGTTTTAATGGGTGTTTAGCGCCGTGTGTTACACTCTGCTTTTCACTACGAATGCGAGAAAATAAAACAATCTAATACAGAATTGGTTTATTTTATTAAAACCTGGTAGTTGCTTTTACGACACCCAAGGGAAGAGAGGGGTTGGTAGTATTATTTTGATGAGCCCATCGCCGCTCTATGCTGTTGGATGTATGTGGATTCTTAAGTACGTTAGTCGCCTTTTACGACACCCAAGGGAAGAAAGGGGTTAGTAGCATTATTTTGATGAGCCCATCGCCGCTCTATGTTGTAGGATGTATGTGCAGTCTTTAGTCCGTTAGACGCCATTTACGACACCTAAGGGATTGGATGGAAAGACTTCCTACCTTTCACATACGTATATTTTGTCGATTCAAACAGCGGCTTCTTGTTCAATACTTATTACTTTGAAAGTTTAAAAATAAATATGTCTAGTTTTAGTAATGAAGAACTAAATTTACAGTCTACACCACCGGAAATAATAAGTGAAGCACAAAATGTTATTGACAGCCTTACCTTTATTACCATCTAAGTCCAAAGAAAAATACATGTTGGCTTACCAAAGATTTATACACTAGAAAAACAACAAAAACACGCAGTCATTTTCAGAAAATGGATTTTCCTCGCAAATATGTTATAAAACGTCGTATGACATACGTGCGCTTTGATAATTACAGCCTCTGCTGTCTTCTAGCAATATCGCCTCGGCTGTAATTTCATCTATCAATGTATCTGTGTTTGTAATTTCATACACTATCTTATCTACGAGTCCTTATTTCTCCTATTATTATTATTAACTATTTCTACTATTTTCTTGGCATATTCAATAAATACTTTTTTTTCTCTTTCATTACTAATTATTTCCTTTAAGGTATCTTTACTAAGTGTTGTGTCTATTTTGTGTTGCAGAGTGTACCTATCGTGTCGGGCATTCTAGTAGGATGTGGAAGATGTCCTCGTCCTTCGCCGGGTCACAGGCACACGAGGGGCTGTCCCTGCGCTTAAATCTGTGCAGGTATGCACAGAATCCCCCGTAACCCGTTAAGACCTGCGCAGCCAAGCGGTCGATGGACATCTTCCTCACCACACTGTGTGCTTCCACCCCGTTCTGGAAAAAGACCTTGGTGGTCCCGGCTGTAGCTTCGGTCCTATACCTGCAGTCCCACTGTTCGATCGTTTCCGCCCTATATGACGTTTAACAAACGAGATGGGGCTGCAGTCATAGCCCGCTTTGGTCTCAGCGTGGTGAGTCATATCATATAATCACGACTATTAACTCCGAAGGGTTAGTCAGAGACTAGACAATGAGGACAGCAAAAGCAGTCCTTTACCATAGTCCACTTTTCACCAAATAGCGACTGCACATGTGCTTAGCGTGACAGGTGGTGAGCCCATCGCCATCGTCCATCATTATGATGATGCAAAACTAATTTCAAAATAGTTAGGTATTATTTTTATCTAAGTATATATTTAAGTACAAAAATTGCAAGCACTGCTATTTATTAAAAACTTAAAAGTGGCAATGGGACTGTAAAATATTGTTTTATATTAAAAATAGCCTGCAATTGGTAGGAACCTTCCTACATTCGCAACTGTAATTTATATCTAATCAGTTTTGAATTTATTTGTTCACCTATTTAAATAATTTTATATAACTTTTAGATTTTACCTTGATGAAGGTGGAAGTGTAGTCAAACTAAATAATAAGTTTAATTCCTCATACTCGGAAAGTAGGTCTGAAGTTGCCTGAGGAGCGGGTTGACAGTAATACTTTCCAGCTCTAGGGAGAATCGTTTTTCTGACAGTTATTGTCATATTAAAATAAAAAACTAGTTCTGTTTTCACATTTTAAACCTTGTCCCAACTTTCTAGACAGCCATTGTAAAATTGAAATAACATAAAGATAAGTATTAATTAAACAATATTATATATTTTTTAAATGACTTAATTATAATTTACTTTCAACTAGGTACCTATTTCTTTAAAATAACATAGGTGTGGGCAAAATATTTACCATATTTTCAATTATGAAAATGAAAACTAAGGGCTGAATAGCTGGCCGGCCACAGATAAAAAATACAAAATAGGCGGGAAAGCGGCAATAAGATATTCATTTGTTTTTCGAGATGTAGAGTTTTGTTTATAATTCCGTATAGCAAAGATTTGTATAAACAAATTATTAATTTTACTTTAGCTAATTCGTGTTTTTATTTTTACTTTCCTTGTATTCGTAATGAGAAGCACAGTGTTTACCTCGGGTAAAAGACTTATTTAAGTCCCTCGAACTATTGGCGCCCTCGCTACGCCGCGCCCCGCCGCCCGGGCGCCAAACCCTGTCTAGGGACTGAGTAGGCTACTTTCACCCCTAGGGTAACAATGTACTAATAACATCTATGACATTGTATCTAACCTGCATTCCACAAATAAATATTGTTCTAATCTATTCTGTAATTCTTTGCCATCCAAAGGGAGATATAATTTTTGCAATCTCAATTAAGTAAGTACGTGTTTTTGCTAACAATATTATTTTATTTTTAATTTCATTAGATATGATTATTGTTATCATAACTATCTGCACGTAGATCGCTACTGCAATTTTCCTTAAATAACAAAAAAATAAGTTCATCATTCACTGCAGCAATTCAAGCGTATTCACCTTAAAGTAAATTAAGTATACTTTCTAGTCCCGAGATGTAAACCAGCTTTAAAGTTATTTGAAACTGATATAAGGCGCTATGATATATAAACGATGGAAGGCGCTTGGCCTACGTCTAATTAACCTCCTAGACAAGTGGAAAACGCTTTATGTCGATTCGTTCGCGTTTGTCAATTTAGTAAAATTGGTAGACATAGTTACAGACATTTAGCGAATGCTCACTCTATTCGATCGCTACCACAGAATATTAAATTGAATAAAGTAGTAATAAATTAAGACTAATTTTACATAACTGACGTTGATACAGCTAGATTAGTTTATTTCGGTTACTTTCATAGTGTAATAGTCTAAGATCCGAGTATAGAACGACCTTCGATCCGAGTATAAACGAAACTTTGCACTGGTTTAGTGTGTGTGTGTTTGTAATGAGATTATCTTTATTTATACATATATTTTATTTATTTACCAGACGGTTGCAAATTACTAATATTGACTTACCTGTTGACACCTGCTACCCGATAGTTGTGACGGGAAAAAAATAGTCAACCTAACGTTTGCTTATTCTATAGGCTTCATACTTTCGATTGGTACCTATCTAATTTATCTATTATCCAAACCAGTGCTATGTTAAAAAAAAAACAATTTTGAAATATTTAATTAACATCATATACATATACTGGACTGAAAATGTTCGGCCAACCCACTGGCAATATATTTTTTAACATATTAAATTTGATATAAAATACTTTTCATCCATTAACCGGCCCGGTGAAGGTCGTTGTATACTCGGATCCTCTACTATAATGTCGTACCGCATTTTAGTAAGGGGAATGCTGCTGACAGTGTGCTGACATCTCTATCTCTAAGGCTGACATTCAAACTTTCTCTATGCTGCAGAAGATGTTTTTAAATGGTTACCAGGGTCTGATCTGATGATGGAACTGGAAGGTGGTCATAGGAACTCAGTATAGAAACGACGCAACCCCATCAGGTCTCAGCTCGTTTGATTCGTCTTGACGAGTACTTTGGTGCAAGATGGTAACCAGGGCCTGATGATGGGGCTGAAAGGTGGCCATAGGGACTCAGTAATTAAACGACATAACCCCATCCAGTATAGGCTTGCTTGATTCGTCTTGACGAGTAGGGACTTTAGTGCTAGATGGTAACCAGGGTCTGTTGATGGAGCTGGAAGGTGGCCATAGGAACTCAGTAATTAAGCGACACAACTGCGTCGAGTTTAATTCGTCTTAATGGGTATGCAGGGTTATTCGATCAATTTATAATCTGGCTGGAGACTCTCTCAGAGAGAGATTTAGAGAAATAAGTATATTGACAGTTTTTTTTTTTTTTTTTTGTTAAGGACAACAAACAATCACACTGTATTCTTACTTAATAATCTTAAATTTAAATAAGTTACTGACAGTGTAACCAGCGGCGTTATCCACATATTACTAACAAAAACACTGATCACATGCTAACAAAGTATACAAAACAGGGTTAAACCGTATTGTAATTTAATACGTAAAGGCAACATAAAAACAATTTTAATTTTAAAAGCAAAGGATCCGTAAGTTAAATAATTAGAATTTTGAATTTAAGCCAAAACATAGGTACCTAATAACAATTTCGATTCAATTTCAATATTAATTTAAGCTTGAGTATGCCAAGCACATATTACATACATTAATGTAATTATTGTTATGCACCTAAAACACACAAAAATTCTACTCTAGTTAGTTTTATCTAAATAATCAAAAACATTTCTTCGAAATGATGCAGGTGAACTGGCAAAGATTTCAAGATCGGAAAAATTTTCATTATAGAGGTTCATGATTCTGTGAAGCGGCGCGCGCTTACCTGCATTAGTTTTACACAATCTTGGTGCAAATATCTTGGTGCGTTTACGTTTCTGACGAATTGGATATGAGCGGAGAGGTATGTGTATGTATATTTGATTTATAAGTTGATTGCAGTCAAACTTACTATGTGTAACATTATAAAATAACAATGTATCCAAGAGCACTCTTCTAAATTGAAGTTTAGACAAAGAGAATTTATTTAGGAGGACATCATAAGAACTCTTAGAATGAAAACATCGATAGTTTACGGAACGTAAGAATTTCTTTTGTACTTTTTCAATTTGTTCACTATATTTTGAGTAAAAAGGATTCCATATGGCAGTTGCATATTCTAATTGGGATCTAATAAGGGATTTATAAAGTAAAAGGTAGGACGAATGATGCTTAAATGGAGTACAGGACCGCATCACGAAACCATAAAGCTGAAATGCTTTGCTAACTATGTGTTCAATGTGTAAATCAAAGTGAAGTTTCGAATCCATAAAAACACCTAAGTCTTTTATATGGTTGACTTTCTCTAGAGAGGTATTACATAGAGAATAGGTAAAATTAATGTTTTTCGTTTTTTTCGTGAAACTAATGAATTTGCACTTTGAGACACTAAGGTGCAGTTTGTTACTATTACAGTATACAGTCAAACGATTCAAATCATCTTGGAGTTTATGACAATCATCTAAAGTTGTTATTTCTCGATAAACCTTAAGATCATCAGCATATAATAAAAAGTTACTATTTTTAAAACAATCTTTTACGTCGTTAATGAACAAAACGAAAAGCAAAGGTCCTAAAATGGATCCCTGGGCTACACCAGAAGTTACTTTAATAATGTAATCAGACGCAAAGCCATTAATAACAACACGTTGGGATCTATTCTTTATGTAGGACGAAAACCATCTTAGTAAGTTGCCTCTGATTCCATTGAATGCCAACTTTTCCAGAAGAATTTCATGATCCACCCTATCGAAAGCTTTACTAAAATCAGTGTAGACGGAGTCTACTTGTACTCTTTTATCTAAGGATTCAAATAAAAAATTTGTATATAAAACAAGATTACTAATAGTTGAGCGTTTTTTAATGAAACCATGTTGTTCTTCTATTATAATGTTATGTAAATAAGGATAAATATAACTATGTATTAATCGTTCAAATACTTTCGATAAGATGGACAGCAACGATATTGGCCGATAATTCTCAACATCACACCTACTCCCGCACTTAAAAACCGGGGTAATATTGGCCAACTTCCATATCTCAGGAACTGAGCCCTCACTTAAGCTTTTATTGTATAAAATACATAAAGGAACAGCAATTGAACAAGAGGTAGATTTTAGGAAAAAAGGTGGCAGACCATCTGGGCGAGGACCTTTAGTGATATTTAAGCCCTTAAGTACTTTAATGATATCATCTTCCGAGATATTAAATTGAGATAACACAAAATCACAATTGTCATTAATAGGTGAAGACTCTTGATTAGTCATAGGCCCAGCCTTCTCATAAACAGATCCAAAAAAGCGAGAGAAAAGATTACATATTTGGTCCGGGCCGCCACGTTCTTCTCTATCATACCTCATTACAGATGGAATTCCTTGCTTCTTGTTAAATGTTTTTATATAAGACCAAAATGCTTTTACATCCTTTCTTAGCCCTTCTTCTACTTTTTTTATGTAATTATCAAAACATTGCTTGCTAAGTAATTTAAAGCGTTTGCGTAATAAAGAGAACTCTTCGTAATGTAATTGTGAATTATATTTCTTCCAGTTTTTCCAAGCCTTTTGCTTGTCCTTAAAAATATGAATTAAAGGACGGGAGAACCAAATTGGATAATCCTTCGATTTAACTGGTCTCAACGGGACGTATTCTTTAACAGACAGTTGCATCATGATACTATTACCTACCTATTTATTATGTTTACTTGAATAAAGATATTATGACTATGACTACATAAATGACGTAGTCATAGTCATAATATGGCAATGATACGTCATTTATCTACATAGATAAATGACGTATCATTGCCAACTAGATCACAAAGGCACACATTTAAATACTTACTAATTTAAAAAATGCAGTTACGTGTTTATCTCGTGTGTTTCTACGTCTATGCAGTCACCCGACAGACACGTCTTGAGTTTGACCTCTGTCAACGTTTGAATACTCTTATCCAAATTTGATCCAAACAGGTTGCACGAGACGAAGAAGAAGGCGCTTGCAAATTGCAACTTCATAACTTACGCAAAACGGGATTTACCTTTTGTACTTACCTACCATGTTTCTTTCTGTAAACATGTAGGTAACATTAAAATTTGTGGCCGGAAAATTGTAGGTTATAGGATCCTAAGTGCCAAGATAGATAGGTACTTAGATAATAATCACCAGCAAACAGGTAAGTAAAACATTTACACATGACATCATCTCAAAGGTAGCATGGGCAAAGGCGGTCTTATCGCTTAAGCGATCTATTCAAGACCTTTTTTAATGGACCCAAGAAAGAGATTAAGGTTTAGATTAGATTAGATAATGCTTTTATTGCAACAGTTTACATATACAAATACATACAAAACATGAAAATAGGTGCAATACATAGTTACAATTTGGCGGTATTATCGCTATGAAGCGATTTCTTACAAACAACCAGTCGGATGGAGAGATCTTATAATTAATATCTATAAATTATATAGAGTATTTACATAGTTTACATTCAAATTCATATTTTGTATTTCATGACCTGGTAACGACATACTTTTGTTTTTGGAAATGTCGTTGCTTTTGTGCGCTGTGGTTTTTGGTTAAAAAAGATTTGGAAGATTCAAAGTACTTATTAATAGAGTTTACAATGGTACCCCCGAGCTAGACTCATAAAACTGAACTTAGAATGGTATATCAAAAGACTTTTTATATATTGCGAGCGTTATACAGCCGAGGGCCCAGCCGGGAAGGTCAGGAATTTGTTATTGTAATTTCTGTCAAAACGGTTGAGGTACATTGATAGATTCTAAATGTACATTGAGCAACTGAAAGAGTCTAGCTCGGGGGCCCCGCTAGGTAGGAAGACATGACAGTTTGCAGCTGAGGCCCCCAGCTCAAGCAACTATCAATAGCTACACCCAAATTCGTTACAGTTTGATTTTAAGGGATAGTCACTCCATCAAAGTCGACCTTGGGAAGGGTTTCCCAGTTAACCTTTGAGAGAAATCTGGAGCTGCCGACCACAATAGCCTGCGTTTTCCTTAGATTGACCTTAAGTCCGAAGGCTCCAATCCAATCAATTATTCGTCCCAGGTGTCCATTGGTAGTTTAAGCAGCTTCGGCGAGATTAGTGCCTGTGTCATAGGATGCAGTCATCCTGCCTGATGGTAAGCAGCCGATGCAGTCCAAAATAATGAGAGCGCTTTCCACCCTGGAATAAGCACGGTAACGAGCGCACCCATTCATGACGGCCTGCATAAATGCCATTTCACACCCCGCTTAAAAGACCCGGGACTGTAAGAGCTGGGAAACACATGCGCCGGCAAAGAATTCCAAAGCCGAATGGTCTTACAGAGGAATAACTTGCCAAATTTTTTAGTACGAGTACTGATAGTCTGTACAGTATCATGGTGGTTCCTTAGACCAGCACGTGTAGTCCGGGAGAGGAAAGGAGAGGGCGGGATAAGATCAAAAAGTTTTTCAGAACACTCTCCGTAGCAATTCTAGTAGAAGATACTGAAAGAAGCAATGTCTCTACGCAGCTGGAGGTCGCCTTTGCAGTCTATCAAGTGCATCGAGGAGGTATTTAGCGGAGCCATCCTATAGATGGGAACAATACTCCATACTCGATCGCATCTGAGTTTTGTACATCAAGCAGCGCTGCTCGGGAGTAAAAAACCACCTCACCTTATTAAGAATACCCAACTTCCGGGAGGCAGTTAAAATAGCACTCTCGATAAAGCATTTTGGATTCAGTTCCTAGCCGATGTCTATGCCAAGAATGCTGAGGTTCACCGATATGGGTAACGGAGAGTTCTGAAGAGAGGGAGGAGTAAGGAAGGGATTTACCTTGGACGAGAATGCACAAACCTGGGTTTTGCTAGCGTTAAACTCGACCAGAGGTATATATTAGAGGAGAATCGAGAGTCAGGTTCAGTTTGGCAACCGTAGATCAGTATAACTGTAGATCGTCTGCATATAGGTAGGTAGGAAGAAGAAAGGTTTTCAGAAATTGAAGTGATGAATATGGTAAAGAGAAGAGGAGATAAAACGCCACCCTGCGGGACACCAGCCGTCGAGTCACACCACGAAGAGAACTTCTCCTCAAGGCGAACCCGCTGCCTGCGCCCGTACAGGTAGCTGTGAAACCACTCAATTACCGTTGGAGATTGTTAAGAGAGCGCAGCAAAGCTAAAAGGATGTCAAAGTTAACTGTGTTGTAGGCGTTGCTAAAGTGCAGCAACGTCAGAACAGTTAATTAACCGTTTTCCATTCCATGGCAGAAGTCATCAGTGATTTTGACTAAAGTAGTGACTGTGCTATGGCCAGGACGGAAACCTGATTGGAGTGGGTTTAGGAGTTTATGATGAGAAAGGAACTTACTGATTTGGTTGTGGACAAGACGCTTAAGGACTTTGGATAAGAAAGGAAGAATGGAGATAGGTCGAAATTCAGCAAATGATTTAGGGTTACTTTTTTTAGGCAAAGGAATTATTTGAGTGTCTTTCCAAGAGGAAGGGAGTTCAGCGTTGGAGAAGGAGCTATTGAAAAGGAAAGTGAGGACTGGGGGGATGACATCAAGGATCGGTACTAGCATATTGCGGCTAATACCGTAATTAGCTACCGCATTAGAAATAATTGACAGCAAGCTCTTCTTAACATCACAATCCGAAAATTGGTCAAATACAAAAGGAGAGAGATCAGGAACCGGTATGGTAGACAGTTTGTGTAACGTGGTCGCTTTATCGGCATCACTTTTACATGATGATGTAGAGAAATGGAGATTCAGTGAGTCAATATTAATATTGTGTGAAATAGGACCATGTTTTAACTTTCCGGTTCCAAGCGACCTGAGGAATTTCTAAACTTTGGACTACATTTTCGACGGAACTATGAATGTGGCGGCGTAGCGCATTCCTACTACACGCTCTATTGCGGCGATTACAAAACTTAGCATATTTTTTCCTATTGTGATCATCAGGTCGTAATTTAAATCTGGTTTTGCTGCGACTTTCTTTTGCATAAACATCCGTAAATCATTTATCAGCCAAAATATCGATTTGTTCATCAACGGACTGAGCCGATGTAACGGGAGACCAATCGATATTACAAGTAGCGATGAGTAGCTCGCGAGCGAGTTGTATAAAAGAGCCGGCTCACCTATTCTAGCTCAACGTATCTCTAGCTCACTCCCGTTCAATTTAGCTCAGTGTTCATTTTAGCTCAATTAGCTCAGTGTTTCATCGGAATATGTCGGCTCGGAATTGAAAGTGGCTCGCCTCGATATACAACAGGGTTAGGGTGTCGCAAAGGGGATGCAGGACAAAGTTTTCTGTTGATTTTTACATGGAGCCTTAAAACATAAAAACTTGGAAAAAAAATTAAGGTAACTTTTTATAAAAACGCGAATATCTCGAAAACGGTGCGTCGTAGCTAAAATCTAACGAAATTTTGGCCCCCCTGTAAAACTCCGCAGGAACCTGAGCGGTATCCGATGTACTTATATAAAAAACTTTTTTTAGGGGAAAAAAAAAAAATCTAAACTTTGTACGAAGCTAGATTTCTGTTTTATAATAAAACAAAATACATCGAAATTCAAGACAATCGCTACGCTGCGCTTCGCGCTATTTCCTGAACAGTACGCTTAAACGACTCAAGAGCCTTCTAATTTCATGAACTACACTGAGCTAAATGAGCTACTGAGCTAGAAGAGCTATATAGCTCTTGACTGAGTAAAGAGCTAAACGGCTCTTATCTTTTCAAAGAGCTAAATTTCTCATGACTAATTACAAGCGTCCTCACGGATCGCATGTTGTTCCATACCACTAAAATTGCGCTGTAGAATTACTTTGGGTTTAGCTTTAGGACGACGAACTTTATAGGACAAAAAAATTAGATCACGAATCGAGAAAGCGTCGGCCGAGCATTGACCATGCTTCGCAACATGCTGGGGAGATGAAACTATTAGGGTAGCAGTAAGTGGGAGAATATTGAAGTTACTGGAACTGATAACGGATTGAAACGAAGAAGTACGAGCATCGTTCATAAGGAGCACACTATTAAAATCAGCCATGATGACAGAATGGCTGTAAGAAGGAATTAAGTCATCAAGTAGTTTCTCGAATGATGTGAAAAAAATTTACAAGTAAAGAAGGGCTGTAGTGAACTCCGAGAAGGATTTTATTATGAACAAGAAGCAATGTTGAATAAAAAACATAAGCATCAATTGACAAATTTCTAATGGTGAAAAACAGACCTCGGAAGCCAAGTGGTTAAGGCAGCCGCCCGGAATGCGGAAGGTGCGTGGTTCGATTCCCGCCTGAGGATGTCGTCTTTTTTCAGTGTTTAAATATTTACTTAAGTAAGTAAACGCTAAAATATTTAAAAAACATTAATCTATATTGCATCTTCATCTTAACCGAATGTTCAAATATTTGTAAAAATATTTTGTTCGGATCTCAGAGGTGAAAACTTCGAAGATATGATGAAGCAATTTTGACTAAAAAACATAAGCATCAAGGACTGACGAATTTCGACGGGTGAAAACCAGACCTTGGTAGCCAAGTGGTTAAGGCAGCTGCCCGGAATGCGGAAGGTGCGTGGTTCGATTCCCGCCTGAAGTTGTTGTCTTTTTTCAGTGTTTAAAATTTTAAACAAGAACAACTTCAACCAACAGATGCTCGCCCGCGTTAGCTGGAGGTGGTTGTGCCGAGGTGCTAATTACAGAGAAAGGAATATGAGCACGTAAGTATATAGCAACCCCGCCACCCCTGAATCTAGTACGATCATTGCGTATAAGATGGAAACCAGGCAGAGCGTAAGACGTAGTAGCTAAACACGGTTTAAGCCACGACTCGGAGATTAATACAGCACGAATATTTTTATTATTAAGTGACGCCAGCCAGCATGCATGTCAGAATAAAGAGCCGGAATACTTTTCGCATTTATGTGAATGACGTTAAAATTTTTTGGTAAGTACGTCAGAAAACAGAGACTCTAGTGTGTCGGAGAGGGACGGGATGCTAACAAAACTGTCTTCATCTCTACTATAAGAAGGTAAAGAAAGACAGCCTATTAGTGGGAGGTTTATATTCCCCATTCAACCAAGTTAGCGTGAACTACAATTTGTAAAGGAGCAAAGTATAATTACAAGTACATACCTACTACAATAGCGCAACTAGATGGCGCTGCCTTTTATGTATGAATAGTTAAAACTTAGAGCATTAAGTTGGTTTAATGCTCTAAGAGTTCAAACAATCTTACCCACCTCTGAAGCAAGCTGAAGCTGCGGTGGTGAGCGATAGCCATCTGCGACGATAAGCTCGCGTGGGACCGCCGGAGTCCCGCAGCTCCGGAGCCGTGACAGAAACCATGTCTGCTGCATGCCTGCCTGCATCCTGCATGCCTGCTTGCATGCTGCATTCTGGCTTGCATGTTGCATTCTTGCTTAAATGCTGCATGCTTGCTTGCATGCCGCTTGCTTGCTTGCATGCTGCTTGCTTGCTTGAATGCTGCTTGCTTGATTGCATGTTGCTTGCTTATTACATGAATAATGTTTAATATAATAAGATTATTATATCAAATGTATATTATATCAAAAGTTTATTATATCAAATGAAATTATAGAATCTAAACTGACTGAACAGAACGTTATATTCCCCAACGGGACCTCAGATATCGTACCTTAGCTAATATTAATAATTCTGTGCTACGGACGAACCCTATAATTTCCTATGACTATGTAGGTGCTGCAAGCCGGTACAGATTAATTTAGACAGAAGCAAACCGAATTGCAATAATACAGCGGTACCCGCGCGTAGAAAATTAAATTTCTTTTCTTCAGAGCATTAGGCACGGGCACGATTCTTTCCAATCTCGGAATAATCGGAATTTCATTTCGGTTTCGAGCCGCGACTCCTGTGCCTGTCTGATCTCGTTTCTATGCAAATTGACGTAAAACGATTGACAACGACGGAATTGTTTAATCGAACGTGGAGATACAGACAGAATATCTAAGCACCTATTTAATTACCGGAGCCTCCGAAATATCATCGCATTAAAGATTGCGCAGCGCAGCGGCTAAGGCATTCAGTTTGTGTTCTTACCAGATAAGCAACTTTCGCAATGATGGGTCACAGATAGGTGACCAAATTAATCATATCTCAAACACCCCGTGTTTCGAAAAATCGGAAGACACGTAAAGCCGTTGGTCCCGGTGGTTGTCTTAAGATCATCATCATCATCAGCCTTTAAACGTCCCACTGCTGGGCACATTCCTCCCACGTGAACAATAGCACGTGGGGATATTGGGCCATAACCCACCACGCTGGCCCGATGCGGGTTGGTGTATTTTAACGACTGCCATCTTACGACAACATTCGGGACCAACGGCTTAAC
The DNA here is from genome assembly GCA_963921215.1 of Scoparia ambigualis. Lineage (NCBI taxonomy): Eukaryota > Metazoa > Arthropoda > Insecta > Lepidoptera > Crambidae > Scoparia > Scoparia ambigualis. The sequence continues at coordinate 19,873,226 of OY992522.1, read as the reverse complement.
GTGCCTTCCGAAACACGGAGGAGCTCGAGATGTTTTTAATTGGTCACCCATCAGGCGACCCGGCATTGCGAAAGTCGCTTAGAGGGCAAGATCGCTGCGCCATCGAGCTCCCTTTGAGATACAATTGATGGTTAAACAAACTTACCTGAAGTGAAGTTTGACCGTAATTGTACGAGACGTTGCATCCGAAGAGATTTATATTCACAAGGTAGTCCACTCTTCAATGTACCAGGCATCCAACACATATTAAGAGCTATCTAAAAGAAATTTTATTAAAAAAAACATAAAACGTTACCCATAGTATAGACACAGGCGCCATCTAGTGAATACCAACCGAGTACACGAGTTTGTCACCCGCGCTGTCATCGTCATTCACTTTTAGAGCTTTTTTGCAAAATTAATTTACATGGGGCCAGCATGTAAGGGAAGGGAGGGATCTTTAAATAAATCTCTTCGGATGCAACGTCTCGTACAATTACGGTCAAACTTCACTTCAGGTAAGTTTGTTTAACCATCAATTGTACTTCGACGTTGCATCCTCGAGATTTATATTCACAAGGTAGATGTTTAGAACACAATTTTTGCGAAATAATTTAAGTATCTATATGATTTAATTCAACTATTATAATTGAGTATTTACGAGTATAACCGATTAAATATAATTAGGTACCATATTAGTACAAACCAGTATGATATATTATAAGCCGCTGCAAAGGCATTATCGTCATTCTCAATGGTAAGGGGTCGATTGTAAAACCGTGCAAACACCAGAGAATTACCAGTCCATCCTGCAGTTATTGAAAGGCCTTTTCTGTTTGCTGCCGAGGTGGACGTGGACGCGTGTCTTACACGTGTGTGCTAAGAATAAAGAAGTGTCAATACCGCTGTTAAATAGGGTGTTTTTAAACTAACGACTTAATGTAGAACTAGTTGCATTATGAATAGGCTTCAGGTGAGCAATAACCTTTCCGTTCTAGGTTTATCTCTGTAAACTTTAGTCATATCTAAGTAGGACAGTAATGTTTTTGCAGGGCAGATCTCAATCTTATTTAGAAAAAATGGTATAAATAAACAAGGCGGTCGTCGCCCTGGAGCAGATGTTTTAATTAAGTCATCCACAATGGTTTCGACAGTTATTATTTATTTTTAAATTAGAAATTCGAAGATAACGTCTGTACTCGTTGTGCGGTTGACAATGCGAGCAGAGTTACTCATTTTTTAGTAATGAACTCCAGAGCAAGTTCCTCATTTGGATATAAATTACTAAGGTGATCGATTACAATCTTTTGATCTCACGTCTCCGAATATTTCGGATGACTAGGTTTAGTCCTGTAAATACCTTTAAAAAATCGAACAACAAAATCAGCTTCACTATAACGTTTGCCCTAAATAGCTAGAGCAGAACGATGCATATTTAATGAACTACAACCAATTTTTGCTGTTAACAGTTGACTGTAAGGAATTTTGATAGAATTGGAAGTGGGGAGTCATAGAAATCAACTTTATAAATATCACAATAACTCCACCATTTCGTAAAAGCGACATTGTATTGTTTGTATTGTTCACTAAAAAGTGAGGATGTAGACAATGAGGAAATCATCACCTCGATGGTTTCATTACATAACGATTGTCTTTGAAATGCTTTTCTGATAATTTGTATGCTACCAGGATAAGTTTCTTGCAAAGGGGGTGCTGGGTCCTAAAAGGTGATATTATCATATCGTCACTTGGGCCGAAGTATATTGGTGGTGAGCATTTCTTTAAGAATGTGCATATTACGCGGCGGATGATAAAGAATCTTCTAGAGTGCAAATATTTTTCTTTTGATAATACTACCTTATGAATATAAGTATTACAGATCTAAAGTAGTCTATTACAAACTATATTTGTTTATTGAATTTAGAGAAAATTGTTTTCAAACATCCAAATTCTAATTACAATTCATGTCCCATTTTACATTTTCATCAAGTTTTTATTCAATATAGCTAAATCCCTTTTGAAGAATGTAATAATAGTTCAATATTCTTAAATAGGAATAGTTTCCTTAGCCCTATACACAAGTTGTATAACATAAATAACATAAATTATTAAATTAAAATATGTTAAAATATGTCCTCGGGTAACTTTATAATTACCGTTTAAAAAATATTCGCCCTCTCACGAATATTCGGCGTGAAATAATGGCACTTGGTGCTGTTGTGTTTCGTCCGACCAGTGAGGGTTCCGGAGCCCCTCCCCCCCCCCTCCTCCCTTTCCTATTCCTTCCTTAAACCTATTCCTCCCTTAAAGGCCGGCAACGCGCCTGCGATTCCTCTGGTTTTGCGGGTGTCCATGGGCGGCGGTGATTACTCTCCATCAGGTGACCCGCCTGCTCGTTTGCCTCCCTATTTTATAAAAAAAAAAAATATCGTCTAATCACCATTTTCCATTTTTATGGTAAATAGACGATTTTTTTTTAACTGATACGTTTATTTAAGTTGTTTATAAGTTCCATTTTTAGGTAAAGTAGGTAAATTTTTTATAATTCTTGTAAAGAACTGTTTAATTAACAAAATGTTTGAAATCCTAATTACTGTTTGCATAATTACCGTATTTTCCGTTACTTTAAAGTAAATGGTAATGAATAAATTTTAGAAACGGTAATTATAATATTTTTTTTATTGTGATTCTTGTGCTGTGCACTATAGAAAACAAATACTTATTAGCAAGCTATCTGTATAGTTTCGTAAAAAAATTTTACGGAAATCACAGACAGTAAAATAACAAAATTCGCGTTTAAATCCGTATGCATTTTTTTTATTTCATTGTGTTTTAGTCGCGAAAATTTTAAACTAATTATAATTAAATATTTTTTGACAGAAATCACAATGCAAACAAAAGAAGAGATACTAGAGAATCCCATTATCGAAATCTAAACTAACCTTAAAGACAACTAGTAGTAATTTGAAGCTACGATCAAAGCAGCATTATATTGACATGATCAGAATTTATTACTTAGACCCACAGACTCCCTCGGCTTCTCGAATGAATATAGCAAAAAGCCACCTGTTTACAAAAATAATGATTCTGATGATGATTTTGATATTTTTCTGACTAAAAAACGGTTTTCAAGTAAAATAAACATTTTCTCAATTATATATACTCATTATAATTAGTTTTGCAATATGTATGTAAGTTTTTTATTTAAAGGTCTTAATCATGCTAGTCCTGTGAGTCCATTTTTTAATTAGTTTGTTTTAGATTAATGTTTTATATTTTAGCGTTTTATTAACGCTTAAATATACTTAAGTAAAATTTTAAACACTGAAAAAAGACGACAACCTCAGGCGGGAATCGAACCACGCACCTTCCGCATTCCTTCGTTTCTTTTAATAAGTCATTATTTTTGTTTTGAGTTGGATGCTTATTTTCAATTGCTACCCAAGACGTATTGGTTTTTTGTTTCTTTTATATTGATTTTTGTTCATTTTATTGATAGATAACAGGTAAGAAAAGATTTTTTTTTGCAGAATTAACCTTTGCATAAAATAAAATCCTCAGATTAATATTTAAGTGTATTTTTTTAGTTATTTTTACTGCTGACTTAGGTACCAAGAAGTTGATTATGTTTTGTTTTTTAAAATTTTATTACTCTGTTTAATACCTACTAAGTAAGAAATTATGTTTAAGACTGATTAAAATATATAGAAAAACATGTGTTTATTAAAACCGTGTCTTAGTTGATAATTTGGTTTTTTCTGATAATTCACTATCATTTTTTTACGACTGTTGTTATGTGCTATATCTTTAGTTTGTTAAAAAAATGTTTTGCTACATTTTGAAATAACAGTTTAGACTTTTGTCTTCTTGCTATTTGATTTATAATTACCATTTCTCATTACCTTTACCATTATCTAATTACCATTTACTGTAAATATCACTACCATTCACTAAAAATTTTAAACGTTTGTCAGTTTAAAAGTAAAACACTTACATAATTCCCTTGTACAGTTTCTTTAAGGGTATGTTTGCAGCAATGTAAAATTCACTCAAAGAATGCGTTTTGTCACAACTTTTATGCAATCTCCTAACATGAGGCAATATGCGCATTTTCAAAGAATTGCCCTGGTGAGCTACTGAGCTAAGTAGGGGATACCAGGGTTGACTCGGCCAATTCGATACGACTAGTACACCAGTGGCTTCGTCGTTAATTATTCTCCTGAAGCATTTTAATATGAGCGAGAAAGGGGGAAAAGCATAAAAATAAAATATATTCCAATTTAAGGTGAATGCATCTATGTCAAAGGCATAGGGGTCTCGTTGCCATGAGACGTATTTATTGCATTTATATTTTGGGAAGTAGCAAAGAGATCTTTAAGAGGTGTCCCAAACGATTGTACAATTTTTTCGAACACAGGTGCCGACATTTGCCATTCTGTATCGATATTCATACGCTGTGACTCCTTATCTGCCTCGAAGTTATCTTTAGATTTCATGTAGGATGCGAAGACAAATATTTTGCGTTTCTAGCACCATTGCCATAGACGACAAGTGATATTATTTAAAGGAACGTATTGTACTCCACCCATTCTATTGATATTTATTTGTTCAAGAATGCGTTTTCGTTTTCCTATTGGCAATTGCAAACACATATTTTCTGAATTTAATTCAAAACCGAGAAATTTTCTAATCTTTTGTGGTTCCAAGCTACTCTTTTTGAAACTTTTATTAAAGCCTAGATTTTGTAATAAACCTCTGTTTCTAAGATAAATCCGGTAGATAGACCGGTTTCATGAGTTTCGTAAAGACACAATAAGGTGCTGAACTAAGTCCAAACGGTAGGCACTAAAATTCATACGTATTACTTTTGTGTCCCAAAAATTTGAACCTTAAATACTTTTTGTAGTTTTCATCAATAGGAACTAAAGAAAAAAAATACGCGTCTTTGATATCAACATTGGCCATATAACTGTCTTGGAACAATAATTTGCTTGCTGTCCGTATGTCCTCCATTTTAAAGTGGTATGAGGCGACAGCTTTATTCTATGATTTTAGGTTTAAGATGAATCTGGACGATCCAACACTTTTAGGTGTTAAGAATATGGGAAAAATAAATTGTTCTTTGACATCCTCTCATATACATATTACTCCTGACTGGCACAAGTCGGATATAGCTGTGATTAACTTACTTATTTCAGCCGAAGAAAAGTTAGGAGTGATAGGTTCAGTAGCTTGCTTTACAGTATTATTAAATGGTATTTTGTAACCCGTAACGTACTGTCAGACTACCGGGTCATTTGCGATTAAACACCATGTGTCAACAAAAAAAAAATTATACGACCAGCGTGTAAGGTTACCTTGGTTGTTATTTACGCAACATCGGTCTGTATGACGGTCTCACTGCTGTCGTAGTGTGATAGCGGGCGGACGTCGTGCTTGCGCTGTTCGCCTCGGAGGTGGATACGGGAATCTTTGCTTGCTCCCACCCGGCCTGGCTACCCATGACCCCGTTGCTTGGATGGGTCTTGCCACCCTCCCTGCTGGGCGACGCAGTTCTTAGTGAAGTTGACGGTCCAATGTTGTTAGTATTCCGTATTTGCAAACCAGATTTTTCAGCGGCCTTAGCAGCTTCTATCTTTTCTCCCAAATTTTCTCCAAAAGAGTGTGCGTCTCTTTTAACATCTTGTGTCATTGACGAGAATTTTTAATCAAGAGTAGGCAGGTAGTGTAAGCATTTTTCTATTCATGGTATTTTCATAATGTAAATGCAGCATAATTTGGCCAACTTCAAACAGGTATCAAAATTGTTGCTAACAGTTCTTTTTTATTATCTTTGTTTATACCATCTATGAGGATTTCCCTAGCGTTTAGAGACCTCTTCTGGTATTTTGGGTCCCAATGGTACCTCCTTCACTTTAGAAACTCCAAGAACGTCAAGAAAATCCGACGATATTGGATTTACAACTGACAACTCATCTGCTGCGCTTGGATTATTACGACTAGGTATCCCTAGCGTCCTGGATGGTCTGGGTAAGATCCGGACTGTGTACTTGTGCTACGGTCATGACAGATCGTAAGTCTTTTTCAATATTAGATTTATATACGTCCGTTATTTACGGTTCTTTATTGAAATCGGAGTCACTAAGCCTTGTGGTAGGCGAGAGGCCTCGCGCAAACGAAGTCATTTGAAAGGAATGATCAAAGAATAGAATTGCCGTAATCGCGTCACAGCATAGGGTAGGTACCGTAATATCGATCGTAATCGCGTCACGATACTAGATTTCATATTAGCACTGACCGTAATCACGTCACGGTACTACATAAGGGTAGGTACCCGTAATATCGATAGTAATCGCGTCACGATACTAGATTTCATATTAGCACTGACCGTAATCACGTCACGGTACTACATAAGTGTGCAGTATGTAAGGCGGAACTATAAGATTTTGTAGAAATCACTTGCACACAAAAAAACACTCCAATAAAAAGATTAGTAAAAAATAAAATAGAATGTAGGTACTGCCTCGCGCAAACGAAGCGTCATTTGGAAGGAATGACCGAGGAATATAATTGCCGTAATCGCGTCACAGCATAGGGTAGGTACCCGTAATATCGATCGTAATCTCGTCACGATACTATATTTCATATTAGCACTGACCGTAATCACGTCACGGTACTACATAAGGGTAGGTACCCGTAATATCGATCGTAATCGCGTCACGATACTAGATTTCATATTAGCACTGACCGTAATCACGTCACGGTACTACATAAGTGTGCAGTATGTAAGGCGGAGCTGTAAGATTTTGTAGAAATCACTTGCACACAAAAAACACTCCAATAAAAATATTAGTAAAAAAAACGGTACTACTTAGGTGTTTTTTACTTTTTATTATTATTTAAAAAAGCTAAACGTGCTATGTATTCTTGAAAATCGATAAATAGTGAAAAAGTCAAAAAATGTGGGTAACCACAAAGGCACTAGCGAAAGTATTAATCGAAATTGGTTGTTTGTACAGTGGCACGCGCCTTTTTTTCAGCAAAGGTATCTGCAGAATACCAGTGTCGTGACAATACGCGTTGTCACGGCTCAAACTGGGCAGAGGCCTATTTGGTGTACCTACCCAAGTTGGTGTTTATTTTTAAGTTTTATTTTTTAGTTTATTTCATTGTTTATATTTATTTTTGACGTGACAACGTCTTAAATTAGGTTGCGGCTGGGAGTCACTTATGAAAAAGTGTAACGCTGGGTAACGTTACGATGAGTCACCGAACGAGAGAGAGGCCCGCCGAATGCCTTGCGTCTCTCTCCCACTCAACTATGATAAATTTGTGCAATTCTTATTTTCATTCAATTCCTTGTTCCTATTGTGCAATTTAATTATATTCATATCAATAAATATTCTACCGAGAAAAAGACGTTGTCACGTAAAATCTTCGCCCGTAAAACCGACTTTACAGGCAAACAATTTTTTTTGCATTATTTTGTGTGTGCGGGTACCCAATAACGTTTTTCTATTCTATTCTATTCTATTCTATAAATTAAGAAGGAAACGTACTTCAATAAATATATTTCAATAAAGTTTCTACTTTGAATGTCTCACTAAGAGGTTCTGAGTCGTATATTCGCTAACGAATCACATAGTTTTAAAAGAAATCGTTTGTCTTTGTAATTTAATCATAACATCGACAAAATGTAATATTTAAAACACTGACTGACCTGATTTACTTGGCGATCGTCGTTTACGCAGTTTTTCCACATGCGTATATAATGATTATCCATGCTTCCTTTTGCACATAGTTTTTTGCTACACAAAACACTTTTAGGGTAACGATGTGCGGAATTGCGGATGCCCGAACACGAAAAGCGAATGACGATGACAGCGCGGGTGACAAACTCGTGCACTCGGTTGGTATTCACTAGATGGCGCCTGTGTCTATACTATGGGTAACGTTTTATGTTTTTTTTTATAAAATTTATTTTAGATAGCTCTTAATATGTGTTGGATGCCTGGTACATTGAAGAGTGGACTACCTTGTGAATATAAATCTCGAGGATGCAACGTCAAAGTACAATGAGTTTTAAGATGTCAGTCGTTAAAACCAACCAACCCTCATTGGGCCAGCGTGGTAGATAATAGGTAAATCTCCCCATGTGTTGTCGTCCATATGTGCCTGGGCCTAGGGGGGCGATTCTCGCGCAATAGATATGATGTCGAATCAGAGAAATGTCGAAATAAAATGGCAGATGTCGATTGAAACAGAATTTTTGTATTCGCGAAATGTAACATTAGGGAAATGTCGATGCCCAGCGCTCGACTTACAACGAGTGGTCGGTAGCGTTAGAGATCGAATGTCGAGTCGAGTTTATAAATACATTTCACGATTATACTTTTACATAATCGATAGAAACGGAACGTGTCATGAAAGACATTTCAAAATCTTTCGACATGGGATCTCTACCGATTGCGAGAATAACATTTTTAGGAACAATAGAGATTTCAGTGACATTTTCGGTGCATTTTCGTTAGACATTGCTTTTGACATTTTTTCGCATTCGAGAATATGTCGCACCGCACGAGAATCGCCTTCCAGCGGTGGGACGTTTACAAAATATATATCTAGCAGTAGGTTAATATTCTAAAATACACTGAAAGTACTCAGTGTTCAGCTTAGAGGTTTAAAAAGCAGCACCTATCTAATACCGAACTGGAAAGTTTCGACCAAACTACTGACCCCTAGGGGGATTATAAACTTCAGTATGTAAACACAAAACCACTTGTTTGCTGACTTTGCTGTTAAAAAACAGCCTGTTGTATAATTAAGGAAGGGCGATAAAAAATCTGTAGAATAAAAATACTGTCTATTATATATAGGTACCTACCTATCGTACAACTGCTAATCAAGTTCATTGAAATCATTAAAATCTAGTCATCGCTATGACAATTGATGATTACCTATTGGCATAATCGCCGCGCTTGCCCAATGCGGGTTAGGAGTGTAAGTTTGTTTAAGTATGTGCAAACGTTACTATCGCGTTTGTGTTAAGAGTTTTGATTCTCGATCTTATTTACTTAGCATTAAGATCTATCTGTTAAAACTTAACTCGAACGCGTTAGTAACGTTTGCACCTTCGAAAACTTACACTCAATTCTCTGATCACAAACCACCTCATTGTTTGTGATCGTAATGTTGAAATGATCGATATAGCCCGAGGTAGATAACTCGAATTCTAGAATAACATTTTGCTTAAAATCCGCCTGTAACAGGAAAGAAATAGTGATAAAAACATACTTATGTTATGGCATGTTATAAATCTGCCGGTTGAATGCCAGCCAACGGGCAACGGTCAGGTTTACATGCCATTTGACCCCGGCCTTATTTCGATTCATGTGCAAATGTGCAAATTGCAATAGTTTTAATAGGTGAGTAATGTTTTTTGAACTATTATTTTTCGAGAACATACATATAAGATAGAATAACTACTATTTCACTGTTACTTACAGTCGGTCTCACATAATTAACTTAAAACTCTAGTACCTTATTAAACGTTGGAGGCAGTAGTTATAAGACATGTCTTACCAACTACAGCGTCCTTATGTCGTCACGTCATCATAACTCATATCATCCATCCTCCTTTATAGTTGCAGGAGCGCGATTGCTCCGAACGAGTTGGTATGTATGGGATACCTACCTATTGTACTAAAGTGTTAAGCTACCTAGTTTTAGAACAGGAATGGCCCAATTCAAGAAATCATGAAGTCCATTTTTCCACTTATGAGAAATGTCACATTAAACATTTGATTTTAATTGAACTAAAATGTAGATCACTTATAACTTATGCTCTACTTACATACTTACCTCTATACAGGTTAATTACCCCCGCTAGGAATCGAACCCGGGACCTTTGAGTCTAACACCGTTGGCTTAGCCACTAGACCTAGATCACAGAGGTGGTTTAGTTATTTTAAAAGTTTCTTACATGTTAAGGTAGTTAAAAAACGGTGCTTTAATTTCTTTCTTCCCTACCAATTTGCCTTCAGAAATCTCGCAGAAATTAAGGCAGTTATTAATCTTGCGATTAGATTCATATTCGGAAATCGTTCGAGTCGTAATTTCCATCTCAGTAGAGTTATTAGGTCAGAGGAAATCGTCGCCCCTACCAAGTAGGAAATTAAAATTATACATGCTTCTACCTACTACCTACTTAGGTACTTACAACCTTGGAAGTTATATAGCGGCTCCGTATATTACGAATACCAGTAAGGTAATGATTTAGGTACTTACTCCATTGGAATTTTGCAAGGAACTTTATTTAGGAAGATTTTTGCAAGGACTTCCTTTAAGGGGAAGGGTAAGCCACAGTGCGGCCCCCAATTGTTTTTAATTTTATGACTTCTAAGTCGGATCTATTTTCGTAAATTAGCAACCTACCGGTCCTAGAAAAATACCTATAATATTTATTTGATGATTGTAGTACAAATATTAAATAAATATCATAGGTGTTTCCCTATTTAAATATTCCCTAAATTGGCGGCAGCACTGTAGCATTTTTCTCAATGTTTTTAATGATTGATGTGTATAACCCACCAACCGGCATTGGGCCAGCGTGGTGGGTTATGGCCCAATATCCCCACGTGCTATTGTTCATGTGGGAGGCCTGTGCCCAACAGTGGGTCATTTATAGGCTGATTATGATGATGCCTAGTTAGCGTAACCAGATTTTAAGAACCGGCGGTGCCGGGCGGCGAGAATCTTAAAGGGTGATCCATAGAGTGACCGAATATTCCCGGAGGTTTTCTAAAGGGGCGATGGCATCACACTATCGAGCTCCAGTCCCCTACTAGATTCTCAAAGAGTTTCAAGACGATGAAAAGAACAAAAAATCAAAGGGCGCCTTTAAAGGCTAACTCGGGTTAACAGTGTAGGTATTATCGTAGGGATAATAAACAGACGGTATATCTATTTGCGTAGGTAGGTACTTTAAAAGCTAGAAACGTTCTCCATTTTGGTTTCGGCCGTTAGATGGCAGTTATTCATACCAAACCTTCTCTATTTGGAAGGTGCTCAGCTCTGCAGTATTCAGTAGTATAGTATTTTACATAAAGCTGTAGTCTAAGATCCGAGTATAGAACGACCTTCACCGGGCCGATTATTGGATGAAAACTATTTTATATCAAATTTAATATGTTAAAAAATATTTCGCGAGTGGGTTGGCTGACAAAATTCAGTCCAGTACCTAACTATAATGATTAATTGAATATTAAAATATATTTTTTTTACATTTCACTGATTTGTTGTGTTTATAATAAGATTATCTTTATGTAAAAAAAATTATTTATTTAACCAGACGGTTGCAAATTACTAATATTGACTTACCTGTTTACACCTGCCTACCCAATGTTATGACGGGAAAAAAACAGTCAACCTACGTTTGCATTCTATAGGTTTCATACTTTCGTAGTACTTATGTAATTTATCTATTATTCAAACCAGTGCAATGTTTAAAAAAAATATTTTTTTAATATTTACTTAATCATATACTTACTTACTAGACTGAATTTTTTTAGCCAACCCACTCACATTAAATAAAATACTTTTAACCGGCCCGGTGAAGGTCGTTGTATACTCGGATCCTCTCTTTACGAGTATGACTGGTGCTGTGTGTGCTGTGTAGACATGTGTGATCTCTGATATGACTGGATGCCATTTTTAATTGAGTGATGTATCAAGATCTAGAATTTAAAGTGTCTAGGTTTATATGATAATAACAGGATCTCTTGTTTTTATTCTACGACACAAGATTTCCTGGAACTGACAACTACGAGGGAAAATATAATTTTATTGTTATTTAATTTGTCATCAACCTATCTATATAACCGTGTCACGTAGCAGTGAAAGAAACTACCACCCCCCTCTCTTCCCTTGGGTGTCATAAAAGGCGACTAACGGACTAAAGACTGCACATACATCCAACAGCTTAGAGCGGCGATGGGCTCCACCTGTCACGCTGAACACAGTGCAGTTGTTATTTAGTGAAAAGTGGACTATGGCAGAGGACTGCTTTTGCGGTCCTCATTGCCTATAGTCTCTGACTAACCCTTCGGGGATCTTCGACTATTAAGTCGTGATTATATGTATGTGACCTATAAATGTCCCACTGCTGAGCACAGAACTTCCCATAGACAGCACATAGAAGTATCGGGCCAAAATCTACCACACTGGCCTAATGCAATGAGGGTTAGTTGGTTCTACGTGCCTTTCTAAGCACTGGAGCTTCTTTTATATTTTTTATTTGGTCACTCATCCAGAGACCCGCGCCATTGTGGAAGTTGTTTAAGGGGCCTATTACATCTCGACTGTGATTTTTGCGTAAAATGGCCAATTTTGGCGTTATGGATCTCAGAAACAAAAATACATTAACAATTATGACTTATTGAATAGTGTAGAATAACTATTGGAATAGTGCGTAGCGGCCTCGCTTTTTGTAAATTTTGCTTAACTTTTTAATTAAACCCAAAGTTGCAGAGAAAGATTTTCATAAAGTGCGCGAAGACACTTTTTTGAGCTCATAGATTGAACTACTGTTCTAAACAAGTGAAATAAAAAAATTATAATGATATCTCTTATATAGTCGAATAGTACGTAGCGGCCTCGGAATTTTTAGATATCATTGATTTTATACAGGAAAAAAATCTTATTCTAAACCAAAAAACTTCGAAAATCGCTTTAAGTTAACTGTAAATTTCTCCTATCTACGATAATATTATTGAGCAAAATTTATACCAGAGTAATTGTTACTTCATGAGGAAAAAAAGATTTTATAATGAATTTATTATTCTATTTCGATAAAAACGATAAATACAACTGCAAATTTACTACAAAATGCGATGCGCCGGCTGTCCGAATTCAACTTATGCTCACAGAATGGAGATTTGTAATATTATGCACAAATTTATTATCCTATTTCGATAAAAACGACAAATACAACTGCAAAATTACTACTAAATTCGAAAATGGGCATTTTACGCAAAAATCACATTCGAGATGTAATAGGCCTCTTAACTATCAATATCGCAAACCCTTAATCTTAGCAGTGCTATAAAGCTATTGTTATAAATTTTAATGTAGTTAAGATAAGGTGGTGGGAGCTAGCCAGAGGGACTTAAAACTACCAAACGCTGAGAATTGTTCCCATTGTTCTTAATTAAACAACAGAACACAAATAGTTTTCTGAAAACATCTAAAAGTCAGTCACTGCATATTATACCTATCGTCCCTGGTCACTGCAAAGACTAAAAGGCATCTATCTTGTTTATGCCTGAACACAGCCGAAAAAAATACAAGGAAACTTGTTGAATGTGGCCTGTTTATGAGTATAAAAATTCGTGTTGTAATTTTTTTTTCTTGTCAGATACAGCAAGGAACTCTTGTTCAAATATTTATCAGTTTTTAGGTAAGTAGAAAAAATTTTAAACTAATACTTAGTTTAACATAATTCAGTAAATAAAATAACTGTAATCGCGACAGATCTTTTTAATTAAGTAAGTAAATATTTTTATAGTTACAATAATTTCCACCCTTTTGCCTCAATTGGTCAATACATCAATAAATATGTTACGATAAACAAAATAATATCACAAACATACATCTAAATTATTTACAACACTAACTAGTAGAATCACGACAATTGAAAAAATGCTTTTAAGACTGAGCTTACTTAATAAAAATAATACATATTTTATTTCGTTATAATACAATACTTATTTATAGAATATGACTGCTGCGTTATGGCAACTTTTTCGCTCAGTTGCCACTCAACATTGTTATACCCATATAAGGCGACAAAATCTGATTTGTAAATACACAGTAGCTTCACCTACACATAATAGGTAGTTAAGAAAAAGGTTCGTATCTGTAAAGCCTACCCATTTTAGTTATTAGTGTGTTATAAATAACAATGCTTGTGGGTACAAGGAGGGTTCCTTGTACACTCTATCTATACTCCAGAATTTATATCTGAAAACTGTAAGAAGTAACATCAGTTATTATAATATAGATAGATAGATAAAACGTTTTATTGCACACACAAAAATACATAATATAAATATATAATTCATTTACTTTATTGTATTTGTATTGCTAAGTAGTAAGAAAAGATTTTGTGACAAAAATAGATGTACGAGTAGGCATAGAAATATAACATTTCTAAAGTTAACTACACCTATAAAGTTTAAAAATTTTTTAAGCAATATTCCCATAAAAATACGAAAGTGGATTTAAACCTTAACTAAAGGAGAACCGGAACTTTCCATAGAAAAAATGATTAACTTGTATACAATAGAATTTGGTCATAAAGTAAAGCTAATATTATTTCCTACCTAAACCAAGTTTTGTCTCATATTTATCGAATCGCGGATAAGAGTTATTTAATTATTAATATTTTTTAATATGGGAACACTGAGTCTACAAAAACAGACATGTTACTTTAAAAATATCTAACGTGGCTGCATTAACCATAATTTGCTTTTAAAAAAGGGAAATGTCAATAATGCGTCACGTCATGTTTGATTTGACAGCTAGCGGATGTACAACTGTCATTTGATGACAGATATTGCCAGATAGATATCGAATTACAGATTAAAAAATTTAAAAAGTATACAACTTAAGCATAAAACGCCGGGTCTCCTTTCGTATAAAATCTAATTTCGTTTGTGCACGAAGTTCACAAGTATTATTGGTACTCCGCAAACAAACTAAATTAGCTCATCTGCATATCCTAACAGAGTTCATGTTTTATCGAAATAGAAAATTGTCGTCTTGTTTTTGCTGTAGATGAAATTATTGTTCTAAAAACAAAGAGATTTGTGAGATAATTTATCACACAGATCATACCTTGTTAAGTCCTATTCAAAAAATGCTTTTATATAACAGATTATAAATTAAGTCCTAAAACAGGACCACAACTCATTTAAAAAATAGTTTTTTTTATATAAAAGACATACTTACTTAATATAAAATAAATAAAAATATTAGGTAATTTCCATTGTTGTTTTTTTTGTGTAAATACTTAATTGTTTTAGTGTAGATAGTTGCGTAAGAAACTGCACAAAAAATATGTATTTAAATCTCGCTTAATAAAGCCCTTATATGTATACTTGACTGAATTATTTGTTAAGTAAAATATATCTAACACTAATGCGCTCAGGTTTTCCATTTAAAAGAAAATCTACATTCATTACAAACAGCTACCACATGGAAAGTTTTACCAGTTTTTACCATGTAACATGTAATGTTTTTAAAATAAGAACAATGTGTGTTACATAAATAAATACTGAACTACAATAATTAAAAGAAATGTGTTGATAAATTGGAATTTACATGATAGTATATAAGCAAAAGGTAGTAGTAACAATAAAAAATATTATTGTAAGTATATTATTATTAGATAGCGTGACAAGCTTGACTCCTACAAAAAAAGTTTGACCCCGTAGTAGCAGAAGACAGAGTTGTGTGAAAGAAGGAGAGGGAGGCCTTTGCTCTGCAGTGGGACAAATTAGGCTTAATAAGAAAATTTTGATTTTAATTTTGTTCAAGAAACAGTGCACAGCCTATTATTTGAAATACAAGCAGCATAACAATTATTTTTATAATAATTCTCACTAAAAACACTTTCGACACAATTCCACACGTTCACTCACAAATATAATAGGAGAGCAATGTAATACTTGTAAATACATCCCAAGAAAGATTTTAATACTGAAAAATTATATATTGAAGACTTAGCATTTACTAAGCAAGAAAATAATGAGCGTGACATCACCTTAGACATAATTAGTACTAGTACTACATTTTATGTATGTACATAATTTTATGTATATACATAAAATTATTCGGCAACCTTATTTTACTACCAATAATACCACATTTTCAACTAGTCAATAAAATTTAAAAAACATTAAAATGACAAACTGCCTTCTAAAAAGATTATTACAGTGGATAAAAGAAAGGCATTCTTCCGTATTTACACGTATATTTATACGTGTAAGTTAATCATCTGTTTGACACATAACATAACAAGTCACAATTCATTTACAATAAGAGTCACAAATGTCACAATCCGTTGAAATACATTATTATGTATTTCCATTAGCTATTGCTAATGGAAATTCTTTCCATTAATTTCATTGGTTGACATGAAAATAATTCAATTATAATAAATAATAGTTTTAAATTAATTCTTAAAACTATAAATCAGACTCATTTAAAGTACTCTTACTACCGTACTCAGTCAGAGACGTCAATTAAGTCTTGCTGTCACTTTCTTTTATAGAGGTAGTGCTAAATAGAGAAGGAAAGACATTTTTATTTTTATTATATCTTAATTAATGGCTATCGCGTGTAGCATTAATTAAGCCAATTTCAAGTGTTTTAATTTTTTTTTGTATTTTTAGTATTGTATGGTAGATAGAAATAAAATGGAGTTCACAACACGTGTTTTTGCTAAAAGAACACGGGAGAAACTCCTGGAAAGACATTTAAACTTAATTGACGTCTCTGAGTACGGCAGTTATAGAGTTACTTTAATCTATAATTAGCATTTCTGCCTTAGCCTGGACGTCAACCTATACAAAACTGACAAAGGACATAATTTTTTTTGGTACTAAAATAAAAGAAAAATTAACTGCAACAATTTATATAATTCCTTGTCCAAGAGACTAAATGCTATGCATGCTGTATATTTTAAGATTTTTAATTACCTCCGTTAATAAATACTGTATTTTGATAAGTTTTGTACGTTTCTGAACGAAAGTTCCGGTTTTTCAATGTTAACGAACGCAGGGTTATTAAGTAGGTGTGTCTATAAGGTCTATGGTAATGTTTCTACATTATCATAGACGATATCGTTATAACACAGTTATCTTTTTCGCACATAGTATTTAGTAACGATACACACAACTATTAATTAACTAACACAACGAGTCAACAAAAGCGCGGCTGGGAATCGTCTGGCGGCTGACAGTGACAGTCTGACATCTGTCTAAGATGCGGATTGACATATAAAACGTCAAACAAGCGCCACTTTTTTAATTTTAATAACAAAGTGTCACAATCAGAATATAATGTTGCCATTTTCGAGTAGAAATCAATGTTGGTTACATAAAAAAACCGAGATCTTACAATTAATAATACTGTCATAAATATGTTAGTAATAATAAATTCTTCAAGTATTTATACATTGGCGTCAAGTTAAATGACTTTGGAATTTAGTACCAAACCCCCATAGTAAAAAATTATGTCCTTTCTCTAATCTATATTGACCCTTATTTGGGTATAAGAGTAAGTAACATAAGGTTCAAAATTATTGAAGAAATTACATTTTGTGGTAGGTTTACCTGTAACGTCTGTACCTCACTATATTTCAATTAATAAAAATAAAAATCCAAATTTCACAGAACATAAAAACATCTGTCATTACAATGTTCGCTTGAATCATACAATAATAACTAAAGCATAGAAGGAGTGCATTTGAGTAGGCACTCCGTTTGTTGTCAATGCGATATTATGTGACATGCACATGCAAAAATATAACTTAGGTAAATTACACGGGCGCGTTGGCACTTGCCAATGTCCATTGAGGTATATAAAGTCAAATATTACCCTTTGAATTACATTTTATAGATCGCTTTTGAATTCGGTTGGTGACCAGCCCCCTTACTCTCGAAACCGATCGCTATTGGATCGGATTGGTATTGTGAATTTTCGTATTTTTAAGTTACGACACCAGCGCTTGGATTCATATTGAGTGAACTAAATGGCATTGAGTTTTGTATTTTTTTCACTCAATATCCACGCAATATGAATCCATATTACCTCTGGTGTCGTAACTTAGGAGTACGAAATTTCACAATACCAATCCGATCCAATAGCGATCGGTTTTTAGAGTAAGGGGGCAGGTATCCAATTTTGGTTTTCACTTTACATTTGACGTTTTAAGCAACTTATTTTGTCTTTTTTTAATGTTTATGGCTTTAAAGTTTATGAAAAAATAGGACAAACTGTAAGAGTCTCATTTAGACTTCTTCTATGCTTTAGTTATTATTCTGAGACTTGAATATTGTATTACAATAAGTACATAGATGCCATCCTGTATTCCGTTTAAACTTCCCATTCAGTACATCTTTACGTAGACATTACATAAGATTGTTACTGTCTAAATACCATTTTAGTCAGATCAGAACTAGTTTTGACTAGGTAAAACTATTATTTTATTATGTTTGCCTTCACACAAGAGAGGGAGCAGGGTTTCCTATCTATAATTTGTTCTTGGTACATTACACGGGCCAGCCATATTGGCGGTTGCCCACTCTTACTCACTAGCCTCCACGCAAACGAGACTTCAAGGAGTCCAATAGTTTCGTCTAAATAACCTTCAGTTGCTTCGGACTAGCTACACTCTGGGTCAATAAGTTGCCCCAGCAGAACTGTTTGGAAACGAAATTGGATCCCATATCACACCATACAGCTAACCTAAAATCATTTGGACCTACAGTCATTTCAATTCAACTCTTGTTCAACCAACGCGGCTCTGGACATAGAAAGCGATCTTCTACGCTTAAAAAACACTATTTTCAGACAAGGCGCTAGTAAATAAAATAACACCACCGCAGCGATGATGGAAACCGCTAGAAGAGCCCATTGTGCCGCTTTTATTGAGACTGCCACTTCTAGATCGGACTTAGTTAGTTCGCAATCACTCACTAAGGAACTTTTGACGTAGAATGGACCGTCTAGAAGCACGTTGGAACCGCAGCTCGATTTGCTCCATCCGATCCAGCCGGCTGATCTGTTGAATAGTACCTAGGATGGAAAAAAGTTAATATCAATGAATTATCAATAAATTAAAAAAAAAAGCATCTCGAGCTCTTCCGTGCTTCGGAAGACACGTAAAGCCGTTGGTCCCGGTTGACACCGAAAGATGGCAGTCGTTAAAACCCACCAACCCGCATTGGGCCAGCGTGGTGGGTTATGGCCAAACCTCTCCACGTGATATCGTCCATATGGGAAAGCCGGCCCAGCTGTGGGGCATTTATAGGCTGGCGATTTGATTTAGTAAAGCATGAAACGTCAAACATTAGCGTACGCACGAACTCTGCGTCCTGCGCGGCGGCGCGGCGCGTTCCTATGCGGCGCCCCGCCCCGAGTTCGCATTGGATGTATGCATATGCATGCATTGGAACGCGCCACACCCGCGCCGCCGCCCTGTTTATGGCCCTGCCCTAACCGTTCCCTACCTTGTATTACCCATCCATGTAGGTACTTTACTTTTATTAAAGCACTAAACATCAAATATTACCGTATAACTGTAACCGATTTCTACCTTGATCTAATCTATACACTAGATTACTATAAAGATACACAATCCCATACAAAAACATTTGAAAAAGTGGTTCCAACTAATGGGGAAGAAAAATGCCAAGTTTGGCTGCTAGTGGCGCTGATATCACTTGACTCATAACAAACGTCAAATAACATACAAAAAATTTAAATTAACTTGAAATTATTATTTTGTTGCAAAAATGCCTCGTTGTGCTGCAATTGGGAGCAATAATAATGGCAACAATTCTTTTCCAAAGAATTCGCAAAGGAGAAAACTTTGGGAGAAGGCTTTAAGAATACGTAACTTTAAGGCTACAGACAATTCGCGGTTATGTTCGGAACATTTTACTGAATTTGATTATGAAGGCGACAGTTCTGCCACGGGTTTGTCAATACAAATAAATTCATTAAATATCAACACGTACTTTATGTAAAAAAAAATTATAGGTTATGTGAGAAGTTGACAAAGATGTCGAAAAGTTCATTAAATTGTCAAACAACACAATGATTTTGTTATAAAAATAATCAAACAAAATTAATGCATGGTACAAACGGTCATTGTGTAGAGGTAATTGATGTATAAGTTGTGAAAACCAAAAAAACCATTGCGTTTAGCTGCTGACGAGATCTGCCTTTCTTTCTTTTAAGGTGCCTTCTCGAGTCTTTAACTCAGCTTTTAACTGAGACACCGTCCACGTCGAAAACATAATCTCACAGTTAGAGCACAGAACGATCGCAATTTCTCACAAAATGGAGATCGAAAGTGATAAAAAAATTACAGACGTTTGTTATGAGTCAAGCGAGCGCAGCGACATCTGCAATTAGCTTTGCGTTTTCTTCCCCATTATACCGACAATTTAATAATTTCAACTAATTTTGATACACGCCTTTATTATTACTAAAGTAGGTATTAAATTTGGACAGCAATGTCGTTTGAGAGCGCTAATGCTGGATCTGGTGTTTAGATGATCGAAGGTTTCCTACCTTGAACCCTTCCATGGCCTTGTGCCTGGTTTCTGACTAACACTTCGGGGGTAACATAGTCGCGAATATATGTCTGTATGTATGTTGTATGTAAAATGGACAATCACCGTTACAATACACGAAATAAAGAAAAATTATATATCCCCAAAACTAGATAAAATAAAACACGTAAACAAGGGACCATTTTTAAGATAGAAATGTATAATAAATTACATCCAGATATTACCAAAGTGCCATTAAAGGAATTTAAAATGAAATAAAAATTGTTTTTTTAAAAGCCATCCGTTCTATAACGTCACTGAATTTATGACTAAAACTTGGAATCCAGTCCAATTATGTTCACCTTCTGATTTGTAATGTAATAAGGTATTAAATAGTATAATTCTGTTTTTAATTTAATAATTAGTATAAATTAAATTTGTAATTATTTAAGTATGTATTCTATTATTATTACCTATTTATAATTAATTATGTTAATTATGTGTAAACTTCAAAAGTATATAATTATGTATCACTATGACATGCCAGATGTAACGTTCTATGTTATAATATGGTCAATAAATGATTTTTATTTGTATTTGTATTTGTCTCCTACCTTGTACCCTTCCATGGCGGTGTACCCGAGCACTGTGTCTTTACCGCCGGCCGCCAGCCCCAGCTTGTAGCAGTACTGCGAGACGGTGCCGGCGACGGCGCGGGCCGATACTACGCGCATGTAGTTCTGTAAAAAAATAAACAAGTGATACCGTGAGTTAGATTTGGCCGATGGGTGCCTCGAACGCATTTTGCATCGGTAGGATTTTTTCCCTAATAGCATTTTGCCACGATCGTGTTTTGTCACGTGTGCTTTATGTATAATCGATTTTTACCTTAGTCTCCTATTTCATAATCTCAGTTTTTTTTAGCCACATTTACTAATAAACGATTTTTTTTTAATCTCACGTTTTCTCATTGCATTTACTCATAAACGCATATTTTTTAATCTTAGTTTTTTTCATCGCATTCGACCTTTAAACAGACATTTTAAAATCGTTGTAGTTCTCGACTATGACACCTATACTCATACTTGGGGCTAGAAATACTGTTCAATAAAGACTTCTTATTGCTTATCTAAAGAGTTCCAACGTAACATCTTCATGATTACATTCATACTTCTTGTTCATGCATTGATCCTTTTATTGTAATTGACACTGTCAATCACAGTATGCAATCTTTCAAATTACAGTAGGACAAAAAGATTAAAGACTCTAAGCTGTTAGGGAAATTATTTATAGACCAAAAAGCGAATCAGACAACATGCTGTAAGGCAAATTACCTATAGGAAAATATACGATCAAACATAAAGCACAAGTGACAAAACACGATCGTGGCAAAATGCGATTAGGGAAAAAATCCTACCGATGCAAAACGCGTTCGAGGCACCCATCGACCAAATCGTGAGTTATGTGTGTCGTGGACAAGTTCGGGTTGGTAGTGCGATCGAAAACAGTGGATGTGTCGAGCGCAGTGAACGGACGAGAAAGAGGGTAGACCGTTTCTGCCGTCTGCTCCTAACATCTACCCGCATTAGCTTTAGTTACTCCGTAATCATGGTGCATGCAACTGCGCCGAAATATCGGGGACTCAAAACCAACAACAAAAACCGGGTAAGAATCCCGTTTTATCCTAAAAGTAAAAAAAAACTTACTTTGTTGCCATACTAAAAAAAATAGGTAATATACAGTTACAAGTGACACGTATAACTTACCAACTTAAACCATAATATTATTACTTTACTGTTAATCAATTACATTACACTTTTAAGCGTAACTCATCGATCACATATTAAAACTAAATACGCATCCTATACTAAATCGTAGCGGGTAGCTTTGAGATATAAATTGACGTAAATACGGGGTTAATTTTGGACCGACCGCTAAAAGCAAATATGGGGTAAAAAAGGGATCAAAAAATATATGACGTCAAAATAATAAATGTTTTCTTTTTTTAAATACAGTTTTTTGCCTGCTTTTTATATCTTATATTGCTAGGTGCGTGCGCTCACCCTCGTGGGCAAAGCCCGCCGTCATAGGTGCAATGGGTGAATAATAACGGTCACGCGCATGCGGCTTGATAACGAGGCAGCCGCGCGGTAGGTGACAATAATAATTTTAATTTTCTTAAAGAAAAGTTGAGACAAAAAAGTAAAAAAAAAAAGATTTTTATATTCCCTATTTGGTTGTACTGCTGCTATCACGTGAAAAAATTTGGCGGGGGTCCAAAATTAACCCTGTATGTGTTGTGGCAGAATGGGTATTTTTGAAGGACCTCTTTGTCATGTTGAGACTTACCACGCACGCTACTAAACGAAATGCCTACCTAAACACTACTTACAACATTAAACAAAGAGACACACACACAGAGATCTCACTAAAGTCCCACATCTTTACTGGAACTCAAGGGATTTGGGGGGAATATCATTTAGCTTATTATCATCACTCATTATCATCTTATAAGCTTATTTAATGAACTCTATTATCTCGACTGAAGGACTAGTATTCATGGTCACGAAACAAATTATCAAAAAAAGACACACACTCACACTAGGTACCTACTCTTGTGCGGCCGTTTTGAGAGCGTTGATTGTGCACCTCGTTTTATATGTGATCGAAGTAATTTTCAATACAGTCGTTTGCGACTATTACGTACTTAATAAAAAAAATTGATCTATTAAAAAGCTATTAGTTGTTAGCGCGTCACAGCTGACGGGTTAATCACGTTAATAACTGTTTACAAGCCGCGATAAATAAGATTAGCACAAAAAATACTAGGCCGTGTCACGTAGCGGCTCATCAAAAGAATACTACCATCCCCTCTTTTCCCATGGGTGTCGTAAAAGGCGACTAACGGACAAAAGACTGCACATACTTCCAACAGCATAGAGCGGCGATGGGCTCACCACCTGTGACGCTGAGCAGATGTGCAGTCGCTATTTGGTTAAAAGTGGGCTATGGCAGAGGACTGCTTTTGCGGTCCTCATTGCCTAGTCTCTGACTGACCCTTCGGGGATAATAGCGGGGGGGTGTCACTCCGCAGTTTAGGTACGTTCGGCCGGCGCGCCTCCCAGGCAGGCCGCCTAGGCGTATGGCAGTAAAGGTTGCCGCGAGCCATAGCACCGAACACCGAGCGCCGCGCTGAGTCGCTTAACCTTTTGAACGCCAAAATCGTCTATAATTGACCAGCACTTGCGGGCCCTGTACGCCAACGACATCTATAGTTGACAAAAAACCCGGCTTACAAAAATATTAAATAAATGTGTTGAAAAACTATTACTGGTATTTTTTTCTACATTCGGCAATATAGAATATCCCTGCAACATATGAGTATAAAAACAAGTCTCTTATAGCCATAAGAACTGAAAAATATTGAACTATAAAACATGGATTTTTATCTAAGCAAATACTATGTCCAACACGCCAAACTCGTCTACCCTTGACCGCTAGTGCTGTACTGCGGAAGGTAGTTTTATTGTAAATTACCTATTTAAAATTCAACTAAAACGTGTTATTTTATTTTATTATTATTGCTATTTTAATAAAATGAAATGTAAGAAAAATAACACTACCATAGCGTACCGTAGCTCAGCTACATGAATAAAGAATCGTCAAATCAACTTCACCTAATAAATCCAATATGGCAACTCTGGCGCATTCCTAGCGCGTCATCAATAATCAGTTCTCTGGGCCACATGAGTCTCTGGGCGCCGTGGTCACGGATAGACGATAGCCTGATGACGTCATAAGCGCATAGTGAGAAAAGTAGAGTAAAGTGTAGTCATGATGACGATGAATTTTCGGAATCTGATTCAATTATTGAAGAAGATTTAGAGGTAAGTAAGTGTATGCAAATTCTTAATAAATTAAACTTTATTTCTGTTATTATACTTATACTATACTAGACTTTAAATATATTATTATTTATGTTAACAATTGTTTTATTACATTTTGTTAAATTGTATGTAATGTAAGCAATTATAATTAATATTCGAAACAAAATAACTCCTTGCAACTCTTGTAAGCCTAGGTTATTTCGCTAATTAGAGTGTAATACGTAATATCGACGCACGAAATCGCGACACAACATAGAAATTTTGTTTGCAATCGTTTTATGCGAATAAATGGAAGATGCTTTTACAATTTTTATCTATTTTTACACTATACATCACTCGTAGGTGCATAGAAATCTCGAGTTTTCGATCGTGAAAGTTAAGTAATGTTCGGCGAGGTCGCTAAGAGGATGGGTGACCGAAGGTTCATAAAATCACGAGGTTTTCGATCGCGAAAGTTAAGTAATGTTCGCCGAGGCCGTCAAGGACATGAGTGACCGAAGTATGTTTTTTTTATATCCCATGGTTAATACCAAGTAAGTACCTTCTCAGTTTTGTTTATATAACTAGATATCATCATGTTTAGATAGATGGCATCGAGATTTGGTTTGTCGCGATGTCGTGCATCGAGATTTGGTTTGTCGCAATTTGTCGCGCTAATGTGCATCGAGATAGTGTGTTTCTAAATTACGTATTACACTCCGCTAATTACCTACATTTTTAAAGTTTTTGTTTTCGAGTTTAAAATAACCAATATCAACTTAAAAATCATAACAAAGTTTTTTTCTAAGGCGAGTCGCAATTTTAGTTTGTAACGGTTGCGAAAAAAAGGACGAAATCACTATAAAGATGTTTAGGTATCATCTCGAGATCACGCGAGCGGATAATTCTCAATGTGTTTGATATATTTTTATAATTCAACGATAGTTAAAGTACATATAGCTTATAATATAATAGCGTAAAATAGCGTATCAGCAGGCCCGTGTCACTACGTAATTCGGTCGATTTATATACCTACACGCTCGGTCCGCGCGCGGAGACAATTTAGTCAGTCGAGTGTCACGCACGCAGTACGCAGAAAGCGACCGACGCGGCAGTTTGTTTCACGTTAACTTTATTTTCGCAAGTGAATAGTTCACAGGATGGTGAAACAAAAGCGTAACTGTTCTGCATTCGGATGCACTAACACGAAATTTAAAGATAAGGATTTAACCTTTCACAAATACTGTTGCCGTCTGCACTTACTTAATATAAGCAAAGCTCATAGTAAGACATAGTAACATAAGTAAATACAACAGAGTATTAATACGGATAGTTGGGCGGTGAAAAGGTTAATCGATGTCTTTCTAGGTATCGATTTCGAAATTGATACATTACGTGCGACTCGGGTACATCTCTATGGAAGAGGCATTACAAGATGGCCAGCTGCGCCGTTATCGTCCAGTCGTGACAATGAAGATATCACTATAGAGAATAGTGCTGTGGTTTACCACCATTTTATTTTCAATGCTATGCTTTATTTATGTACTTAGTACATACAGTCGTGGTCAACTAATTAGGGACAATCTCTAGTTAAGCCAAATTGTGAATTTATTTTTTATTTTCCAACGAGTCTTAACAATATTCCATATCTTTTACACGTAAGTATAATTAGTCATTGATGTGCCCGATTATACAAACAATAACAACTTCTTAAACAAACATTAAACCTCTTTACAGTATAGCTGATAGATTATCAGTGTGCTATTTGTTCAAAGAATGCTGGCTGGCCATTTAATTAGGGACACTGAGATATTGCGTTCTATTTTCAAAATTTGAATCTCAATACTGTTTTATTTCTTCTTTTATTGTTTTGTGGTAGTTTTGGCGGCAATCCAGATTTTTAATTTTAAGTTTTGAGAATTATTTTGAAGAAATATGGGCAAAAATAAAAGTTGCGATCCAACACTACGAACAATTATCATGAAGTTTGTCGAGCGTGGTTGGTCATACCGAGGGATAGCAAAACATTTAAATTGTTCAAAAACTATGGTATGCAATGCAGTGCAACATTTCAGGCGCAATAACACAGCTTTAAATGTGCCCAGGACAAAAAGATCGAGAAAAACAACTCCGCAAGAAGATAGAATGATAACCAGGTTAGCTAAGAAAGATCCGTTTCTAGGCTCTATTTTAATTAAACACGAAGTGTTTGGGGCAGACGAAAGAGCCGGTGTATCAGCGAGGACCGTTCGACGACGTCTGGTAGAAGCAGGGTTGTTCGGAAGAGTGGCTCGCAAAGTACCGTTGTTGAAGAAAGAACATAGAAATGCTCGTTTGGCGTTTGCACGTAAATATGGACATTGGACCTACGCCCAATGGCAACATGTATTATTCTCTGACGAGACCAAGATTAATTTAATTTCTTCAGATGGAAGGCAATACGTACGGCGTCCTGTAAAAGCGGAAATGAATCCAAGATTCACAAAAAAGCAGGTGAAACATGGCGGTGGAAACATTAAAATTTGGGGTTCATTTTCTGGACGTGGAGTGGGACCTGTAAGAAAAGTTCAGGGTAACTTAGACCAACATCAATACAAAACAATATTGGAGGAAACTATGCTTCCCTATGCTGAGGAGCATCTCCCTATTATATGGACGTTTCAGCATGATAACGACCCGAAACATACCGCCCGTTCAGTCAAGTCGTTTCTTACCAGTCAGTCAGTATCGGTGCTAGATTGGCCAGCAAATAGCCCGGACCTCAACCCAATTGAGCACCTTTGGCACGAAATCAAGAAAAAAGTTTCAACTTATCGTACCACAACTTTAGATCAACTTAATCAAGCTTTTTGTGAGGCATGGGCAAACATTCCTATCGAAACATGTCAGAAACTGATAATGCCTATGCCACATCGGTGTCAAGCGGTAATTACTAACAAAGGTTTTGCTACTGGGTACTGATTTTACACGTAATAAAATGGAGCTTTTAAAAATATTATAATACTGGAGATTATTCGTTTTGTTTAACTCTATTCATCATTATACTTTACTGTCCTTAATTAAATGTCCAGCTACATAATTATACCTTAAAATTTAATACATGTTCAACCTTTGATATTAAATACTTTTTTCTATTTAATTATTCTCTTATTTACAGCCATTTATAGTATAGTAATCGGACCAAATTATGCAAATAATAGGTGCTGAAAAATCAATAGGGTTTTATATTTATATGTACATAACCGGTTATTGCTCTTCACTATCTTGAATGTCCCTAATTAGTTGACCACGACTGTATATACAAAGAGTGGAAGATGGCACAAGAATAAATTAAACATCCCAGATTATAAGTAGTCATTTATTGCATATAAAAACAACAAAAACAGGTCGCCGTGTGTTACCAATTTATCGACTCTTGGCAGCACTATATTTTTCGTAGGTATTTTTGTCTATTTTATGCTCTGGCGTGCAGGACAAAGGAATGCGTTTATGGCGTGGCGCCCAAAAGGTTAACTCGTAATCCCTGAGCGCGCGCGTAGACCCTACGCTCTGTGACGTCATGACATTAAATCGGTATCGAGTCAGCATTGCTTAACAGAATATGAACGCTCGGGTCACACGATAAGTTTCAATTTCGCGTGAAAGTCGTTAGAGAGTGAACCTTCTGTCTATTAGTTATTCTGTGATAATAGTCGTGATTATATGTATGTAGGTATGTATGTAGGTATGTATGTTTGCACAAAAATTTCTTACTTGCGGCGGTATCTGCAGAACAAAGTACGAACGCTCATTATCAGCATTGAGCAGGTATATTTCCAGCCACGGCAATGTCCACATCTGAGGTTGGGGCCAGCATGCAGCCTGAAAGGTTTATTTTTTCATTCATATTTATATTATTTTTTAATATACTTACAATTTATGCACTAAATCGTTCATAACATTTAATTTATTAACTTGTATGCTAACTACATAACGTAGGCGACGAGTGAAAACCTCGAAGACATTTTTAGAAGAATTTTACAGGAATCACTAAGACGTCTTCTAAAAAATCAAATGTTGTACGAAGCCTGCCATTTAATATTCTTTTTTATTTCAGATATTACATATGAGGACTTAATTACAGAATTTGAATAACTAAGTGTTTGATATTATTAGAGCTTGATGGCGCAGCGGATCATGCCCGCTAAGCAACTATCACAATGCTGGGTCGCTGGATGGGTGACCAATTTAAAAACATCTCGAGCACCTCCGTGCTTCGGAAGGCACGTTAAGCCGTTGGTCCCGGTTGTTGTCGTAAGATGTGTTATGCTTAGTTGATATTTTGCGTAAGTCTAAGTTGGTGTTATGCTTAGTTGGTGTTTTGCGTAAGCGGTTATTTCCAAGTTTTACTCCAGCCAAATTCGATGACGAATGTTTGTAAACAGATTACTGTCATTTCTTTGTGCAAATATTTAGTTTCACTTTTATTTTTTACTTTTTCTTGAGAGAGATTTACAAGAAAACAGTTAACTATTGTGTCTTTCTTCCAAAAAACAGTAAAAATCGGAGTAAATCTTTGTAAAATAAGTATTTGCACAAAGAAATGACAGTAATCTGTTTACAAACATTTGTCATCGAATTTGACTAAAGTACCTATAGGTGTTTTGCGTAAAGGTGGTGTTTCGCGTATATGGTTTTATGTGTCTAAAAGATTTTGCCACTAAATATTGAACCTTATACTAGTCCTGGAAAAAGATTGAAAAGCAACAAAAAATTAAAACTACATTTCTCACAAAAAGGGTATAAGTGTAAAATCAATGGCGCAGCGCGTTCACATTACGATTTTACAAGATAACTTTTCGTATTAAGTACCTATAATCGTATTGCATATAGAAAATTATTTTTTCGGCTTTTGCGTCTAAATAGACGTTTCTGCTTGCTGATATCGCTTTTGATGGCTAAATAGACCGATGCGAGAGCGGTTTGACAAATTATAAGTACCAAGTAATCATTCACGTTATGTGACGCGTCTGAGTTCGAAAACTAATAACTGAAGTTATTATAATGAAAACTAATAAACTTAAATAAAAGAATTCAACTTACCTCTCCATGATACCAGAATTCATCTAAAATCAACACATTACTAGACTGAGCCTGTTTCCGTATTGATCCTACTACCTGAAAACATTAGGGGAAATTAAGTTTTCTAATTTTACTAAATAATAATATGGTTTACAATTGTAAAAAAACATCCTTTTTTATATCCAGGTGATGAATATCACCCTCACCACATACTGTATTTCCGACCATATCAGTCATCACAAACAACTAAACATCATTACAACCAAATAAGTCATCAACATAAGCAACATGAAATAGGAACGAAACAACTTAAAAATAAATTACCCGTTCATACATTTTGTCAGTAATAAGTTTTGTATGAAATAGCTGATTTCGTTCACATTTTGATGTTATTCTTAGTTTTATCTTATTTAATAATATAAAAGAATAAAAAATGATAAAAGCTAGTAATAGAAATATGAAATACTATACCTGTCTGAACAGTTCATCAGGAAGTCTTATATTAGTAGTACCACTATCCACTATGCTTTTATCTGCATTCAATTCCAGGCAAACATCAGTTTGTGGCGGGTAAGCCGAGAAAAAATTGGAAGCTGTTGTTTTATTTGTAGAATTTGTATGTGGCGAATCCATGTTTCTGACATTGATTCCTATGACTCCAACTTCGTACCAGCGCTTGTGCAATATTGGAGTACGGAATTCTTCTTTACTTTGATTCTCATCAAGAGTTGCATCTTCAGCTGGAAAATTAACTTACGCATTAGATTAATCTCAATAAATCTGTATTAAATATGTAACATACTTAAAAAAAATTGTTTTGACTTTAGTAATTGCTTGTTCATTTGTCTTTTTATTCTTAGTAGATGATATTTACATTTTTTTTTTAAATATTTTTACATGAACATTATGCCTGTTTTCCATAATTTTTTTTATAAAATATTGTCATTTAACCTTTTGGCTGTCACAGATAGCGAGCCCTGTAAACGAAGGCGATGATCGACAATATTCACGGATTTCAAAAACACAATAAACTATGCCTTGTGAATATTAAGATAAGCGGCCCGCTCGCGACTCCGTCCGCGTATCACATGACGAATTTAATAAAATTTTCTTTCATACAAACATTGTCCTGAAAATTACAAACACAAGAAAAAAATAATTCCTACTCCTTCCTTAAAGGCCGGCAACTCGTCTGCGATTTCTCTGGTTTTGCGCGTGTCCATGGGCGGCGGTGATTACTCTCCATCAGGTGACCCGCCTGCTCATTTGCCTCCTTCTATTATAAAAAAATAATAATAATAATAATTACCAATCATAGAAAATTTTCCATAGTGCGTTGCATTATTGAGTCCTTGAGGTCCACACAATTGAAGTTCAAATGAGGCAGGCCGGTCCAAATTACAGTCAAGGGAATCCAGCCAGGAACCAACCACAACTTTTTCACCCCACGCACCCACAGGAAGGTATGCCAAGCCTAGGAGGCCCTGAAAATGAATATTCTAGATTGTAATTATCATCATCACACTAATCACACTAATATTATAAAGGCGAAAGTTTGTGAGTGTGTATGTTTGTTACTTCTTCACGTCTAAACGGCTGCAGCGATTTTGATAAAATTTGGTACAGAGTTAGCTGACACCCTGGATTAACACATAGGATACTTTTTATCCCGATACACTAATATTTAAAGGCGAAAGTTTGTGAGTGTGTATGTTTGTTACTTCTTCACGTCTAAACGGCTGGAGCGATTTTGATTGGTACGGAGTTAGCTGACACCCTGGATTAACACATAGGATACTTTTTATCCCGATATTCCTACGTGAACAGGAACCACGCGAGTAAAACCGCGAGCGGCCGCTAGTCAGTCTATAAAAGTCACACTGGGCACAGGCCTTCCCACATGGACCGCAGCACATGGAGATAATTGGTCACAACCCATCACACTAGCCCAATGGGAGTTGGTGGGTTTTAAAGAATGCCATCTTACTACAACAACAAATGGGAGCTCAAGCTGTCTCAAAAATTCACTAAAACGTAGAATAAAAAATAGTTATGACAAATCTTAAAATGTATAAAAATGGACCTACCTCCAAAACCATAAATCTTTATCTGGAGAAAGCAATCTTCAATAGTTAGCAAATGACCACCTGCATAATGGTAATTTACCAGGTCATGTACCAGTCACCCTGTATATTTACTACTACATAACTTACTAATAAATAAGTTTTACAACAACTTTTGGGAACATTTGGTCAAATGATAATTTACAGATAATAATTAACTAATGTAAACTAACCTGCCATCCTGAGCCATTCATGAAAAACTTGTGACTATTGGTAATAACAGCAAAATCAGATCTCACTTGTGGTATTTTAGGTACTGAGGGGAATTGGATAAAGTCTGACACAAGACGGCCTTTCCACATACCTTGTGAATATTTTGCTTGAACCTGCAATAATTGTGTACTTACTTAAGTAAAATATATAAACATACACACATTTCTATATAATTGTAGCAACATAAAATAAGAAAGAGAACCTAAGTAAGCAACTATTTGCCATGAAAAAGTTTAATCTAACAAGCAAAATGATAAATCTCACTAGGTAATTTTTAAACATTGAATAAATTTTTAAAATACAAAATTAAAAAAAGAACATTTAAATGCATAATGTTTAGAAATTGTAAAAACTAAGTAGGTATCTGCAATTTCGAAGCAGCTAGACCCTGCTTTCCATTCCCTGCAGTCTTGGCAAAAATGATAATAGATCTGTTAATGTCTTACCTCTTTCCCACTATCTATGAGGCTGGTAGAATTGTCCGCATGAAAATACTTGTCACTATTGTGATAAGAGTATGATGCTATAGCCAATGTTGTGCTGCCCGTGTCCACAATAACATTAAGCTAAAAATAACAATTAAATACATAATTAGGACTTCAGTTTTCGGTTAAACAGAGCTGTCGCCATACAGGTATGAGGGTGGTAGCCAACCAGACGGAATCCTGTGCAGAAACCCAGCTTCACTATTTTTGAGTATTTACAACAATGTTTACCTTTTGCTCAGGCTTTCCAATATAAATTTCAATTGAATAAGCTTGGCCGGCATCTCCAAACAAGTTGAATTCTTCACAACTAAATATAGGCAGCAAAAGCAGAATATTTAGCTGAATTAGCTTGATTCTTTTCATGTTGAATGTAGTAATAACATAGAAATAAAGATACCAAAAAAATTTGTAGCGTTTAATACATAGTGAGTCTTAAAAACCTGCGTCTATAGCTCACTCTTTGATTTGTTTTATTTGTTCAGAACGATGTAAATTCGAATATATCATGAAAGATTACAAATACGAAACACTCGTAAACTCAACAGGACAACAAGCAAAACACAAGTCACAATCACAACAAAATGAATTTTATACTTTTTTTTTTTACTAAAATATTTCACAGACATAAAGTTCCGGGAACAGGCTAAGATCAGAGACCATACTGCCTAGTCATTAGTTTTTTTATTTATTTTTTTCCCTAGATGATAATGAGTGGTGATTATGATGATGAATGATAAATGATATTCCCCCAAACCCCTTGAGTCCTCAGTAAAGATTTTTTCAGAAGGGGCGTTACTAAAATCTCATGCAGACTTCTTGAGAGAATTTGAAAAATGATGTTGCACTGTTTTGTTTCATTTGCCAACACATTGCACGTTGACAAACACTTAACTATTAATAATCACAGACATGTAAAAATAAATAAACAAATAAATAATCCACTATTATTTCACATTAATGTTCGAAAAAACTTTTAGAAAATAAAACAAAACTGCAGACATGACGCTTTACTTTCCCGCCAAGAAGTCCGAATTCTATACCACAACAGCCCCCATCTTTCATCGACCGATAAAGTGACATTAGACCTCGGACCAAATATTGGTCCTAGCATTAAGGCCCCAGTACACAGTGGCGTATGATGGCCCACTGCCGGCCATCGCCATTGTGTGGACGGGGTAAATTGCGCGCCACTATCGAGAAATTGCCCGCCACTGTACACCATTACCCCGACTACATAATGGCAATGGCCGGCAGTGGGCCATCATACGCCACTGTGTACTGGGGGCTTTAAACGATAAAATTTGACAGTTCAAGTACTGCCGATGTCAATTTGTCGACGTCTAATGTCACTTTATCGGTCGTTCTAAAGGCCCCAGTACACAGTGGCGTGTGATGGGCCATGCTTGGCCACTGCCGGTCATCGCCATTGTGTAGACGGGGTAGATGGTGTACAGTGGCGAGCAATTGTCGACAGTGGCGCGCAGTGGCGCGCAATGGCAAAGTTGTCGGTTTTTGAGCACACATCAAAGGAATCGTGGCGTATGTTGGCCGGTGGTGTTTACACAATGGCCGATTAGGGATGCATCATGCATGATTTTTCTCTTTTAATCGATTTTTTGGATCGTAATGAATCGTAGGCGTCTGAATCGATTCTTGGAACGAATCGGGTACCTACGTATTATTCATAATACCTACAACTAAAATATCTACGTTTAAAACAAAATTTTCTGTTTTTTCTAATTTTTATTATTATTTTTATTACTACTACCTAACTATGTTTCTAACGATTTTTTATTATATTCTCGTAGTAGTATTAGCAGTTACTCCATTAAGTAAGTAAGTACCTATCTACCAACCTAAATTCAATTCAAAAATTTGTTTACTCTCACACCAATTATCTAGCTAGACCAAGATGAGTATTAATTTGAAACTCGTTAATATGGTAAGACAACGGATAAATATACATAAAAAATATTCAGACCGGAAATCAGTTTAGAAAAACAGTCTTTCTATTAATTGTCTCGGCCGGGAATTGAACCCGGGACCTCAGAGATGGCGCGAAGCTAGACCCGGCGGCGTGCTAATCACTTGACCACGGAGGTCGTCAACCTAGTTTTTTTTTATTTTTATTTTTTATTAATAATACATTGCTCCCCGCTTTTTTGCAGGACTTTTTTTGCTTGTAATTCTCTTTTCTTTCTAGTCTATTTGGGGTTAGTAAACCTGAGCTTGAAGAGCTCTACACTGTTTCTTGTTTTCTTTCTTTTAATTCTACATTACATCTCTTATTTTATTACTAATTTATTTTTACAATATAGTTTTCTTATTTCCATACATTTCTTTTCTCTTATTTAAATATTACTTACAGTTAATATAATAATATGTTTACTATATTATTACTATTCTATTATTTTCCTTCACATCTCTTTTATTTTTATTTCTATTTTGTTTTATACAATCTTGTTTTCTTATTTCTATTACATTTCTTTCTCATTAGCATTACTATCTTACAAGTAATTTATGTACTCTATACTTATTATTGCATTTTACTTCTTTTCTTTTAATATTTCTTATTTTACACTTAGAGCTTGAGGAGCTAATATATGTTTTTTTTCCTCTTTTATTTTGTTTTCATTTCTTTTTTCTATTTTCTTTTTGCAATATATTTGCTTAATACTATACATTCTTCTTTCATTTATTTTTACATATCTTTCTTATATAAGTACTGATACATTTTTAAAATTACTAATACATTTATTTATACTGTCTTAAGCATATCTGTTTTCCTTATTATCTAAATATAACATTTTTGGTTTTGGCCATAGAATCATTTCTACTTGGGGTCTTTACGGGGTTTGGACGAGCCAATCCCGTGAGAAAGTGCAGCCTCCACGAATGGAGGATCATAAAGACTATCTTTATTACCTCCCTTCGCTTTGGCTGCATTCTTTCTCGTCACCCTGTGGTCCTCGTCCTCACCTAATTCCAAGACCCCTGGGTAAAAGCCGTCAGCCGCAGTGTGCGCCGACTCCCTTGGGCTGATGGTAATGCCGTCCCTGGTATTTGGTACCTTTCCAATGTTCCCTCTCTGTTTCGGAATTGACGCGGGGCCCTTAGCACGTGTACGCTACTTTAGAACGAGCCAGCCGGTCCCATTTAGCCCTTATGGGACAGGCCACACCGAAGGTATTGTGGCCCTTATCCTCAAGGCTGGCTCTCGTGCAATTGAGGCAGCTGAGGGGACCGTCCTTCTTTTCACACGTCGCATACAGATGGTTGCCCCCACAGTGGCTGCAGCTGTCCAGCCGCTCCTCTCAGACCCGCTTGATGTGGCCGTAGCCCAAGCAACGGGAACACTGGATCAGCGGGGACTGATCCTCCACTCTGGAGCTTCCCCATTGTAGATGAAGAGTCCCCGCCTCTGTCAGTTGCAGCCATATCCGGGGGGTCACTTTGACCACGACATGTGCGACGTGCGGATTTCTCGTTTTCCTCTCAAACATAAATTCTACTTCCTTTTCACCGTTCTCGGCTTTCTTTTCTTTATTCAATCCCGTTTTCCTACTTATTGCTGCCTCAACCTGTTCTCCTTTCTTTTCCCCCATTACATATTTTACTACTATTAGTGGCTTTTTATTTTTAGCTCTCTCGATTTTAAATTCTTTTCTTTTTCTATCCTTCTCTGCAACTCTTCTGCATCTTTTTCCGTGCCACACCCAATTATGACCTTCTGGTCTTTCGCCTTCCTTATTTTTTCGATCTTGATCCACTCCCCTTTTGAGTCCGCTGCCGACGTCTTCCTGACCGCCTCTAACACCTCATCTCCGGTCAGGGCCTTGTCGGTGGACTCGACGATAAGGGAGTGGAGGGTCTTGGGTGTGGCTCCTCGTCTGCCTTCTGCCGCCAATGCAGCGTACGAGGCCTTCTGCGGCTTATCATTGTTTTGCTGACTTGCTCTACGTTCCAGTACTTTTCTCTGGTTTTCCCCTTGCAGCCTCTCGCATCTCTCGGTTGCTGTAAGGTTTTCCGCCAATAGTAGTTCTATGGCCCCAAGTCTTCTCCCGGTTTCTATCTCAAAATCAGTGCTGTCGCTTACTGTCGGTGTGTGGTGTGTGACAGTCTTACCCTTTTCTTTCTCTTTCCCGAGTTCCTTGTTTCTTTCTATCCTTTCCAGTCTGTCGGCCAACTCTGCCACCATCGCTACCAGCTCGTTGGTTTCTTTTTGGATGGTGGCCTTGTCTTCTTTCGTCACTGACCGATGACCAGCACTTGTTTCCAAGGCCTTTATCGTCCTACCATGAGCCTTCTTGGCGTTTTGCTTAATGTCAGTGAACGTCATGCCTGGGAGAAGGTGCGTCAATTCCAGTTCTGTCAACTTAGGCGCCGTCGACGATAGTTTCGCTTTTGGCTTGGGAGGTGGAGATTGATAAACTACCGATTCCTCCCTGCTATTCACTTTTAAAGTGCGGGCAGCCATATTAAAAGTTAAAAAATATGACAGTCAATTAAATTGACAGACAAAAATAAATAACAAGTTAAAATTAAGTTTGTAAAAGTTGTAAATAAAAAACACGTTAAAAGTATAGGTAGCTGTAGAGGTTGTAAATACCTAATAATAAATTAAAATCAAATAAATAGAACAATACTACACGTTAAAATAAATTTGTTTATGTTGTAAAGAAAAGGGACAGTACAGAACAGTTAAGAATCTACCTAACTACTGCCTAGGAATAAAATAATAGTGATCGAAATAAATTAGACTAAAATTGAATTTTTACATAAAATAAAATTAAATTAAATTAAAATGTTAATAAATAAATTGAAGATAAAATTAATATTCAATAATTAAAATTAAATTTTAATTATTAAATAATTAAAACTATTGAATTTAAAATGGTGTTTAAAATTAAAAATGAAATGGTTAAAATTCTGATGTTTGTTCTAATGAGTACTGTTGTGTGAGTGTAGTGTTGTTTGTGTGTGTGGTGAGTCTGTGTTGTTAAATAAGCAAAGAACCCGGGGAGCAAATTTGTCAATTTAATATAAAATAAAAACTAAAACTTAGTCTTAGTACTAATGCCTGGACTCAAAAGAGTCACAGGGTCTCGGACTAACACAAACAAACGAATAAATAAAATAAAATCCCAATCCTAACTAACCTATGAAAGTTTGTAAAAGTTTTAAAAGATCCTTTTTAGTCAATATTAAATACATCAAAAAAAAACAATAATCATTTAAAATTGTCTTAAAAAACTAAGACCTGGACTCAATAGAGTCTCAGGGGTTACAATATATAAAACACAGAACACAAAAAAAAATATAGAAATTAAAAGTCAAATAATTAAGTTAAAACCTTAAATGTAATGCCTGCCCTCAATAGAGGTACAGGGGTCCTAGAGCTAAAGTCAATTTAAATTAAAAGTCAAAATAAAATAAGATACCTAGATAAATACAATGTCAAAATTCAAAATGTCAATAAAAACCAATTAAAATCTTAAAACTACCTGTCCTCAACAGAGGGCAGAGGTCCTTAACCTAGTGCAAAATCGCAATTTAAGTAAATTAAGTTAAAACTGTGATTTAACATAAGATTAAAGTTAAAAATTAAAACTCAATAAATAAAGAATTATATGTCAATAAATAATTAAAACCTTAAATCTAAATCACAGTTTGTCCTAAAAGCTAAGCCTGACCTCAATACCTGAATACCTGAACCTCTATTATAGAGGTTCAGGTATAAAATAAATTAGATTAAAATAGTAAATAAAAAAGTTAAAATTAATTTTTTATGGCTCTATGTGCTCTATGTAGAGTCAGGGGGTATGTCCAAAAATTGAGTACTGCTCTGCGGTCCTTTTGGTACCAATTTAGTCCCAATCGGGCCGGGGGGTCCGGAGATACTTATAAATACTATTTGGGGGTGGGATCTAGGGGTAGAGGGTAGATGATAGGGATGGTTTCCTCCCGAGGAAGTATATGAATGAAATGTATGGAAGTGGGAGAAAACCGAGGGTTAAGGGTGGTGGGGGTAGGTAAGGTTAGGAATAAAGGGGGTGGTTTTTATGGATTTTTGGATTAGGGATCGGTGAATGAGTTGGAAACAAATAGTATGTAAAAATTTTGATAATATTGTTTTCTGAGGTTTAAGCGAGCACTACACATTGAAATGAAACACTTTTTTACGGATTAACTCGCGTTTAATTTACTATTTACATAGTTTTTATATTATCCTGACGTTTCGAACCCTTTACAGGGTCCGTCTCCAAAGTAAAGTCACCCTGTAAAGGGTTCGAAACGTCAGGATAATATAAAAACTATGTAAATAGTAAATTAAACGCGAGTTAATCCGTAAAAAAGTGTTTCATTTCAAATTTTAATACGATATTTTTTTGAAATTTTTCAGAAAATATACTAAGTCCAGGAATGCAGGAATGCCAAATTAGTTGTGCGGTTTTTTGGTAAGTTTGTGTGTCAACCTAGTTAGGTGTAACATAAGTTAGGTGCAGGTACAAGTAAATTGTAATAATATAGGTAAGTACTTAATAATTGTAGGTGACTAGTAGAATTGATATTATAATAGGTACTTAAGACTTAACTAAGTAAATAGGTACCTACTTACCTACGTACGTAGACATACAGACGCGGGGGGACTTTGTTTTATAATAAGTAGGTAGGTATGTACACCAGTAGTGTTATTACGAATACCTACTTAGCTACCTACTTCAAACGTCGAGAGTGATTTAGGTACCTTCATTCATGACGAAACTGAACTGCAATTATAGAAAATTGCTTCTGACGAAAGTGGAATCTGACGGTCGTTTACTAAGTGTAAATTATACTATGTGTAAATCGTGTAATACAGAAAGTAGGTAAGTAATAGAATATTAATATAAAGTAGGCAATTACTTTTCTGGATCGCTGGGCAATGAGAAGAAACTTTTATCAGTTTGTTTTTGGTTATTGCCACAG
This sequence comes from Scoparia ambigualis, assembly GCA_963921215.1. Taxonomy (NCBI): domain Eukaryota; kingdom Metazoa; phylum Arthropoda; class Insecta; order Lepidoptera; family Crambidae; genus Scoparia; species Scoparia ambigualis. The sequence goes on along the minus strand of OY992522.1, from coordinate 19,834,182 downwards.
CCGTATTCACAACAATAATGAAAACCGGGCATGATTACTCGTGCGTGTACTCGTAAGTCGTAGGAAGAGATGGGTTAATAGCCGGATTGTTTGGATTATTAGCGATTATAATCCATTAATAGCCATTATTAGCCATCCATTGGTTAATATCCCCGCTATTAATAGTTTCATACAATTTCAAAAGACGTTCTGTTTACAGTCACAAAAGTTAAGCTTTGCGCAGGTAGAGTAATTGATGGGAGACCAGTAAGCGACCTCGGCGAAAGGTCCATACTCTTATAATTGTTTTAAAATAGCAATCAATATGTCAATGAACCTTATAATGGTACATTATAAGAAGATTTAGCTAATACTACCATTATTCTTGTAATTTAGTTGGGTAAACGGTAATAAATCCAAATAATATAGCCATAATAAGGGTTTAAAATGTGGTATTCTTATAGGCGCTAGTTATATGGCTTTTTAGCCTTATAATATTCAAAAGCTATGTAAAGGTTTCAAATAGGGCCAATTATTCTCATAAAAGCAATGCACAGAGTAACTACATTGCTTTTTAATTTATAGGAGCTTTTTATTAGATGTTTATATGACAAAAGAGTAAAAACATTTTATATAGTCTTTATAAGAATGAAAGCAAACCATATTCGATTACATATTATTTATAAGAGCGTTATTCTCTAGATGACTACATTCAAGTGTTCTATATAACTTTACAAAAACATGGTTCATCATGGTTGAAATAATCTAGCTGTTACGAAAAACAGCCACGGGTTCCGTCGCCTTACAAAATCCATTGAAATTTTGGTGTAGAGATTTAAAAAGACTGGGTAGTAAAAATCAATATTTCCTTCATATAACTTTTACGATTTATTTAAAAATATTACAGCACGTAATTAGACGATTAGGCGCGTATTGATAGCTAGCTGGCTGGCTGCTGAATTACGTCTATTACTATTATTAATGCGTTTTCTTAATTTCTTGTTTCAATAGGTTGGGACAAATTACACTTCTATAACTTTGGCTTTATCAGGCAAATAATATTGTTATCCTGCAAAAGAAATAAGAATTATATTATGAACAAAACAGTAAAGTAAAGTTTACACTGTAAAATAAATAAAAATCTTCGATCAATAAAATAAATGTGGGTACGAGATTTTACTGGTAAGAAAAGAACCCTAAATATGTACAAAATGGCAGAAACATAAGCTTAAATTTCCTTATAAATGATGTGCGATTCCTTTTCCCCTTATAATAGCCATATTAAAAACATGAATAAATAATTACCCATTTTTGTATCACAAAACAGCCTAAATTCAAGGGCGCGTTGATAATATAACACACTGCGTACCACATTTTGCCATGCATTTGAATTCCCACACCGTTTTCACTACATACAAGCACATATTCAGTAACAACAAAATAAATTATAAACTTACTGTTCTTGTCATTAAAATGGTTGACGCTGTCACTTTAATTTTTCGCTAAGCTTTTACGAAAATGTAAATCACTATCCATAATACTTATTATAGAATCATACATGTGCAAACAGCTTTATAAAATACTTTGCTTTGCTGGTATAAATTTTACTCCCTTGTCGCTGACCATAATAAAACACGTATAAAAAGATAAAGCTAACAATAAATCCACCATAAGGTGGATATAAAGTTATTGTCCTTATAATTTGTGCCCAAACGCAGGTTTATAAGAGATAATACGGCTATTAAAAAGCTATTAATTTTGGCAATGTAAGCCATTATAAGAATCATTTTTGTTAGTTGGGATATGAACTTACGGTCACCCATCCCTTTGGCGACCTCGGCGAACATTGCTTAACTTTCGCGATCGAAAACCTCTAGATTTTATGAACCTACTGTCACCCATCCTTTTGGCGACCTCGGCGAACATTGCTTAACTTTCGCAATCGAAAACCTCGAGATTTTATGAACTTACGGTCACCTATCCCCTTGGCGACCTCGGCGAACATTGCTTAACTTTCGCGATCGAAAACCTCGAGATTTTATGAACTTACGGTCACCCATCCCTTTGGCGACCTCGGCGAACATTGCTTTACTTTCGCAATCGAAAACCTCGAGATTTTATGAACTTACGGTCACCCATCCCCTTGGCGACCTCGGCGAACATTACTTAACTTTCACGATCGAAAACTCGAGATTTCTATGTACCTAGGAGTGATGTATAGTGTAAAAATAGATAGAAACTGTATAAGCATCTTCCATTTATTTGCTTATTGTCGCGATATTTTTAATCATTACTGTAACATTAATAGCAGGGTTACCATCCGAAATCGGCTATTAATGGCTATTAACTGCTTTTTTAATTAATCCATTATTAGCCAAATGATATAAACCGGATTGTGTAGGTCAGTCTGTGCGTGCGGTGCACAAAACAGACGCTCGCTCGCTCGACCCAGCCCTCAGCCGAGGCGACCTCTAGCCCGCCCGCCCATACCTCGCGCGCCGCGCAAGGCCCCCGCGCAGATCCAGACACCCACACATAGCAGCGAGCGATTTTACAAGCACACATGCTTAAGTGTCGCTTCTTTTCACGGTAGTGTATATATTCTCTGACTACACGCCACGATTCCCTTTGATGTGTGCCCAAAAACCGACAACTTTCCGATTGCGTGCCATCGCGCGCCACTGCACGCCACTGTCGACAATTGCTCGCCACTGTACACCATCTACCCCGTCTACACAATGGCGATCATCTCTACTAAGTCTGTGATGGCGATGGCCTGCAGTGGCCAAGCATGGCCCATCACACGCCACTGTGTGTGTACTGGGATTGAAATTAGTTAGTGATACGATACGTAAGGCACAAACGTATTTTATAAATACACACATCAAAAGTGTCTAGGGATCAACATATATTTTTGCAATAACTTTTCTCCTGATTGATATTAATTAAAATTTTCTTTAAGGATTCATCAAATAAAGTGTTTTCGTTTGTCTACAGTAACGATAAACCAAGTCACCTTTGCATTAATAAAGAAATTTGCCATTTTCCTAATAAAGGGATTTTTGACATTTGAACCACTAACATTAAAGATCGAAAAAAAGACTGAAATAACAGTTTTCTTTAAAATTTTATTGGGTAACTTAAACAATTAATAATCCGTGTTTCTACCGCGAACACTAACAACACAAGAACATCGGTTTGGCATACTCAAAATGAGTTCATCCAAATCACGCTGTGGAATGGCCGCCCATGTTCGTTGCAACAACAAAAAAAGGTCTTCTTGCTACTGGATACCCTCCATATTCGGCAGAGCTCTTCTCTGTAGCATATCCCATGCATGCTCAATCGGGTTCAAGTCTGGCGACTGAGCAGGCCAGGGCATGACATTGATGTTAGCTGCGGCGAGAGTCTGTCTTACAACTCTTGCGGTGTGCGGTCGTGCATTATCATGCATTAACTGAAATAAGGGACCGATTTGCACTTGTAGAGGAACGATGACGTCTGATACAATCGTCTCAGCATAAATTTGAGCGTTGAGGTTGCCTCTGATCCAAATCAACTCAGTTCTTCCGCCGATCCAAATACCCGCCCATACCATGATGGTTCCACCACTATAAGGATGGACTTCCTGGCAGGATTTTAATCGCTGTTGGCGTCCAGGGGTTCTCCAGTGTCGTATACGTCTTGTATCCGGTCTCATACCAAAACGAGACTCATCAGAAAAGCACACGAAACGCCATTGTTCTTCTGCCCAATTTCTGTGTTCAAGAGCCCATTGATATCGAATCCTACGATTGTGCATTGCTATAGGTGGTACCCTTAGCGGTCTTCGGGAATGAAGGTTCACTTCATGCAAGCGGTTTCTGACTGTTTGGTCGCTAATTAAGTTCCCTGAAGAGTGATGAAGCCTCACGGCTAACATCATGGCGGTTATTGTTGGAGCTCTTCGAGTTGTGATTTGAATGTATCGGTCTTGTCTCCGTGTGGTGCAGCGATACCGTCCTCCATGGCGCTCAGCCACGGTACCAGTGCTTCGGTAACGTGTCCAAAGTCGACTGATAACACTCTGACTTGTATTCAGAGCTAAAGCCACAGTACGTTGCCGGGAACCAGCTTCTATCATTCCCACGGCTCTGAACATTTCTTCCCTGCTTAAATGACGTCGCCGCTCCATAATAACGTTGGTTTTAATCAGTAGTAGGGAAACAGTAGCACTAATAATGTCTTCAATGCGTTGTATGTTTTTATAGGGAAAATATTGACAGCTGATTTTCATCTTTTACTAGAAATTGATTGAAAGTTCCTGTTTCAAATTATGAAATGCACCAAAAAGGATCCATATAAATTTATAAAATCATAAATTTATTACAAAGCCACATCTCAATCTCAAGAAATCCGCATAAAAATGCTTGATCCCTAGACACTTTTGATGTGTGTATATATAATATTATATTATGTAATATCCATTCAAATTCATTATTTTACATTATGTTTGTTTTATATAACATAAAATACTTAATTAACTTAATTTTATGTAGGTAACTTTAGGATAAGATGATGCTATTTTTCTTGTTAATCGTACTGGTATAAAGTAAACAAATTTTTTTTAGTGTTGATGTCACAGGTAAGCTACTGATATATCTTGACAACAAAGTAAGAAGTACATTTTTATGAGGTACACTGTATAATCCTGTATTATGCTATTTTGTTGAAATAAACATTTTTCATTTTCATTTTTTCATTTTCATCAAGGGACGGTCCATTACAAAGATTCTACTTGCATCATGTTTCATTATTTTTGCCTATCAACTTGCTTCGCCTTGTAAAGCGACACTCACGGTCAGTTAAACTGATCAGAGGGCCTAGTCAATTGGCAAACAAATTAAACGCTACGAAATCTTCGCTACGATAAACCGAATGTATGGGATTGACATAAGCAAAAGTTACCTACGACGTAAAATTTACGCTAAAATAGACCTAATTGACAGTTTGACAAGCCAAGAATCGCTAATCTAGCGATCACTCAAACATTGAAGATAAAAATTCACACAAAATGGCGATTGTTTGATCAGCTGATGAAGGAATAGTTGTGTTGTGTTGAAAGTTTTGTTTAAAATGCTCTTTTTAGGGCTATTGTGGACTGCAATAATCAAGTGCTCAGGCGCTAAGGAAGAAATGTTTCCCTACGTTACTTGGAGCAAAGTAACGAAATCGAGTTTGTTGTACTTGTGAATAGTTCTCAGAGTTCTCGTTTACGAACTTTCAAATATTTAGCTAAGGTCTGCCGGGAATTGCGTGCTGATATAGTTGTTGCGATGTGAGTAACCAAATAAATGTGTGTCATGCAACATTTTCCGCAACGAAGAGCAAGTCGCTGCATAACAATTTGTAGGGGCTCTCAAACCATACAAACATTTGGGCCAAATAAATCCACCTAAGTACCTTTAATCATGACAAGAAAGGTCAAGATTAAGACAACAGTAAGGGACTTTTTGTATAAATATTAAATGTAACCTATCCATAATGTCCATTTATCAATTTATAACTTAGATTGCCTATTTGTTTTACAGGTTCCAATGAAGATTTAATTTGCCAGGTAGCTTAGAGTATTAAACCAAGGCTCTAAGTGTAGTAAGGTGTACCTATTGACTATACCCTATAAATCTTATACAGACAAGCATCTTTCTTAATAGGAAAAGATATCAGTCCTTACGTTCAAACGGTAAGTTTTAATAAATAAATTATTACTTACATAATAAAGGTAAGTATTATGCCTATTATTATATTGGGATTTACCAGGAAATGTCAGTTTTGTTAAAATTGCTAGAATAAAGAGTATTGACATAAAGATAAAACTATTTTATGTGGTTTTGCAGATTTGAGACGACGATTCAAAAATCTTAAATGTTACCTCATAATTTGGAGGATGGACTTCCTCAGAATGGTGAACAAACATGGTTATTTGGTAAAAAACAATATCAAGCAATTTTGTATAATACATAGGTACTTACCTACTAACTTTTTATCTATGACAATTTTCTATAAGTAAGTATATTGTTCTAATTTCTTAGGGGATTCTGGATACCTTCAAAAAGCATGGTTAATGATAATAACAACAATATTTAATGCTGCATCAGACTCACAAGAAAGGAGGGGTGTGTACCACATGTCATATCCAACAATGAAACTGCATTGAACATGGCTTTGGCATCGTTGAATTTAGTTATTTATATGATTTTTTTTGTGGAGCTCTAATGTTGTCAACGTTTTTATTCTACAAAAAGGAGCAGTCTGTGCCATAAATATAGTTAATTTAGTTCTAAGTTTATTGTGCTTTATTTAAAAAGATTTACTTATGTACAAAAAACAATACCTTCGTTGACAACATTTTTATTTTAAGAAAAGGAACAGTGTGCCATAAATATATTTAACCCATAAAATAGTGATTTGGTTTATATGATGGGGAAAAATTAAGTATAAAGTTAATTTAGTTCTAAGTTTATTGTACTTTATTAAAAAGATTTACTTAGGTAGGTACTACTAAAAAACAGTACCTTCATAAACACACAATTGGCATTTATTTTTATACACATATAGTTTTAATGTCAATAAGAGAAAGTGAAGCCTCATATTTAATAAACTTTGACTTTGAGAGAGTTAGGTAAGGAAATAAGAATATATTAAGAAATACAACATTAATGTTATTTTTTACTTGATATTTAATTTTACTTGCAGTAGGTACCTATAGAAAATGTTTAAGTACCTACTTATATCAATTTCTACTAGTCATAACATTAAGCTATTGAAATTGTACTTGATTCATTATCAACATACAAAGGTAATTATATGTATAAACTTGCATTATTATTATCCGATTATTAAATCTGGTGGGTTCTATTGTGTTTGTTATAATATTGTTTTTTCTTTAAATAGGTGGCTTAACATAAGGTGGCTTGTTATACATTTAATACAAATTAAGTTCCATATCTAGCATAGCCTGTAATAGTTTAGTTATTATCAATTTGGCGATTGTGAAGTAATCGATTGTAATTGTTGCTTGAGTTTGTAATGTTACTATCACATTTTTACTTGTGTGAATCTGTAAATGGTTTGCTGTTTCACATTTTCAGTGTTATACTTTTTATAGAACTGTCGATTCACTTGTGAATAAAAAATAAATAAATAAAATTAATTGTTTTTAAATTATTTTTGGTAAATATATACTACCTACCTACTAACTTTTTATGTAAGTATGACAATTTTCTATAAGTAAGTATATTGTTCCAATTTCTTAGGAGATTCTGGATACCTTCAAAAAGCATGGTTAATCATAATAACACCAATATTTAATGCTGCATCAGGCTCACAATAAAGAAGGGATGTGTACCACATGTCGTATCCAACAATGAAACTGCATTAAACATGGCTTAAAGTTGTACTTGATTCATTATCAACATACTAGGGTAATTATATAAAATTAATTGTTTTAAAATTATTTTTGGTAAACATATAAATAATCCTATGTTTTATTTCGAAACATTATCAACCAACTCATAATGAATGGCAGTGAAATAAATAATGTAAAATAAATAAATATTTTAACTTGTCGCGTAGAGACCACGATCATGTCATTGTGTCTGTGAAGGCGTATATTTAATAAATGATTTGACTTTTAATTTCAATTATTTTCGGTACCTACCGCTATAAATAAGTAACAATGAAACAATCCTATATTAAGGCGATGTTGTCTTCATCGTCATCCTATGAACGTCTTGAACGTTCCCACATGAACGACAGCACTAAGGCAGACTGGGCTATAACAGGCTTAAGCCCTGAGCCAATACAACCGCAGTGTGCTTTACGTGCCTTCCGAAGCACGGAGGAGCTCGAGACGCTTTTTATTTGGTTACCCATCCTTTAGCTCGGTAATGTGAAAGTTGCGTAACTAACTGGCAAGATCACAAATCGGTGCGGCGCGGGCGGGGACTTTTTGCATTAGTTAAACCTCTAGCATTACCTTTCAAGTAACAGTAAGTACATTGCTTCGCTAGTTTGCATATTTTAAAATTAGTTTTAATTTAACTAGCAAAACCATGTACTTGGAATGTTTTTTATTTTATTTTATTTAGGACAATAATCAATTAGAAAAGTAATGTGATAGGTGTTGTAGTTAGACAACTAAACCCGAAAGCCTTAGCCGCTACGCCATAGAGTTACTTTAGGCGATATACTCATACAAGATGCAAACGTTTTAATCACTACCTAGTGGGTACTCGCATCTAAGATCAAACTGTTTAAATGTTCGCGCGGTTTGTAACATTTAGTGTTATCACTTATTTCATTACAGACGGACGTCAAGTTGTTAATATTTGAGAAATTCTTGGCAGCAAGCGTTTGCTTGTGGTCTTCAGTCTTAATTTATTTATATTATAAGCTGAAAAATGGGTTTGGTCTCATATCAATATCATATTATGGTGGGTAAGTCACTCGTCATCATTATAAGTACTTATTTACAAACGTGCTTGCCTGGCGAACTTCCGGCGAAAAAAGCGATTGATTCATTTTTCAAATTGTCTCAAGGAGTCTACCCGAATTTCTTAGTAAAGTGACATTCAATTCACTAAAACTCAAAAGGATCGGTGTGGTTACTACCTATTTATTAATCTTACATAAAAGCGTTACATTATCATCAAACAAAAAAATACTAAGACAAGCCTGTATGTTCTATATCCCTTAGCTTATCGATATCGATGTAGCCTAGCGAATATGATGAGCGATTTTGACGCTGTCACCGGTCGAGCGTTTGCCAGTTGACTAGGCCCTCAGTTATAAGAATATTGTACCGTATCGCTGATATTTATTTAATTATCAAAAATCGATCTTTTTAACAAACAAATGTGCTTGTGAAAATTTCATGAAATGAAAATCATTACTATTTGTTACTAGTATCAGGTAAGTAAAATTTTACGAATCCTTTATTAATATACTATATAGTGATAGATATGGTCGATAGGTACCGATATCACCGATATTAAAATATTATACAGTTTCAGTATCCGATATCAAATATCGATTTAAAGTTTTGAATCGATTCACAAAAAAAGATATATTCCCCACCACTACCAGGCAGCAATGAGCAGTGGGCCAGCACACACCATTGTGTGAACGCGACGTAATCGTGGCCTACAGTTGTCTACAATTGGCGATGGCCGGCAGTGGGCCATCACACGCCACTGTGTACTGGGGACTTAATGCCGGCACTTCACTTGGCGTATCGTGTTCGTGTGGCGATATCGTTGTGTTTGTCCAAATAATCTGGCACATCACTTGGCGTCAAACAAGCCATCCACACATGGTCTATACGGGCAAACAACGCAAATATTCACAATATTTGCTTGTTCACAAACAAATTGAATGCAGTGATGGACGTGTTAGTGGCAGCAGCTTATTATATTTATCTGAATGCAGCTTGCCAACACCTGCATTTTTATTGTGCAGGGTTCTCCTAAGTTATTTTAAATATCAATCAATGCAACGTGTTCAGTTTTTGTTTTTATGAGAGGCATTTTTGGGGTCCCAAATACTAGGATGCATTTGGTATAATTCCAAAAATCGCAATATGGTTTCGTTTGTCCAATCCATTTTACTATGTTTACGTATAAAAAACTGAACACGTCTGAACAGGACAGCCGCACGCGCGCTTCTGAACAGAACCAAGTGTGGACGGCCGACGCAAATATTTGCCGTATTTGATTCCTTTGATGTGTGATCAAAAAAGACAAGTGGACGGAAACGCATAATCGCTATTTGCGTTGTTTGCCTTATTCGTGCAAATAAAGCAAATATATTTAAATAGGCCATCTACACATTGCCGTGTTCGGACAAATAATGCAAATACGCGAACACGATACGCCATGTGAAGTGCCGGCATAAGATCCGTGCTCGCACTGCAGACTTGACATTAGTGACACCAGCAAGATTTTTTATTTTATCATTTGTTTCTACACCATGGATACTAGTCCTTCAGTGGAAATAATAGAGTTCATTTATTATGCTTATAAGATGATAATGAGTGATGATATTAAGCTAAATGATATTTCCTCACAATCCCTTTAGTTTCAGTAAAGATCTGGGACTTTACTGAATCTCACACAGACTTCTTGAAGGAATTTGAAAAGTGATGTTGCACTGTTTTGTTTTATTTGCCAACACTCATGCACGTTCACGAACAATTAACGGTTAATAATCCACCATTATTTCACATTAATATTCGATATTACACAAATTTTATAAAAAAAAGACAAAACTACTTCATTTTCGCGCCAAGCAAGAAGTCTGAATTTTTTTTTGTTTCTTTACCATGGATACTAGTCCTTCAGTCGAAATCATAGATTTCATTTATTATGCTAGTATGATGATAATGAGCTCAGAACAATAACTAAAGCATAGAAACCACGCTAAAATAGCAAGCAAAGACATATATTCATCCTTCTTCTTCTTACGAGTCATGCTAATGAGTTAGAAAGAGATGGAGAATGTTTTACTTGTCCTAATTTGTAAAGGTGGTCACTAGTTTATTCCACACTAGGGACGTCATTTCTCGGCATTTTATATCAATAAAAATAAAACTAAATATTGAACATGTAAATAAATATGAAGGCGAAGGATAAGCGCGCCGTCAATTTATTTCATTTTATTAATATAGTACGTTTACAGGGCAGGCGAAAAAGCCGACAATGACCGAAGTATTATGTTAGCATCGAGAAGACAGAATTTATTGTCATTCTGTATATTTAGTTGCATTTCACTACACGCACTACATTACTCACAAAATGCACTTCCACGAGAAAGCGATACATAATGAGTATGACAGAAGTGTATGGAGAGCGATACAAATCCTGTCTTCTCGACGCTAACATAATAATTCGGTCATTGTCGGCTTTTTCGCTTGCCTTGGAAACGTTATAAACTAAATCAGACAAATTTTTAAAAAAACTACGTTATAACGCTCTGGAAATACCCCTATAGTATTTTATTGAATCGCTGTAGGTACAGCAGCGTCCAATCAACCTACCCAAATCTATAAAAATATCCCAATCGATATTGAAATCCTAATGTCAATCATGTAGAGTTCAATATCAATTGGAATATTTTGACAGATTTGGGAAGGTCGATCAGTGGCCGTGTGTACACACACTACTTTAAGTTCTATTGTTAAGCCAAAAAATTGTTAACGGTAAAAGTGATCACTTCTGCCTTCGGCAAGTTTTGCGAGTTAATAACGAGAAGCAGTGTACAGTCAGTGTCACATCGGCCTACCCTTATCTGTCAAATTAACTAGATGGATATTGAACTTTATGCTTTGAAAGTAAATCTGAAAATTGATACGAGGAAAATATTTTTTATTTATTTTATTTATTTATACTTTATTGCACAAAATCAAGTACAAATGGCGGACTTAATGCTAAAAACATTCTCTACCAGTCAACCAGTAAAAAGAGTTAGAAAAAGAAGATAGACGGCGCAAAAAAGATACCTACTAAATATATATCATTTATATAACATAACTACACATAATATAATTATAGATAATATACTACATAAACTACACAAATCATATGGGCGCTGATGATGTTATACACTAAGGTTAAAATAATGCTCGCGAGTCATTCGCTTAAAAGATTGTATGTTGTGAGCTTGGCGAATCTTATGGGGAAGAGCGTTCCAAAGACGAATTGCGGTAACGGTGAAGGAGTCGGAAACGAAGTTGGACTGATGTAGAGGAGTTTCTAAAAGAAGGTTATTGGAAGAACGAAGATTGAGTGAGTGAGAAGACCCTAGGAATTGAAATTTAGACTTAAGGTAATGTGGAGTACGTGGATCAAAAAGAATATTGAACAGCATACAGACCAGTCTATGGTTTCTACGTTCGCGGATGGGAAGCCATTTCAGCTGTTTCCGGTAACTGGAGATGTGATCATACTTGCGAAGACCATAGATAAATCTAATGCAGCTGTTCAGGAGACGTTCTAATTTGTTAATGAGGTCTTGATTTGCATCAGATAAACAAACATCTGCATAATCAATGGCAGGCAGCACGAGAGCTTGAGCTAACATGATCTTGGTACAGGACGGGAGAAAGTTTTTAAATCTGTAAAGGGATCGTAGAGTACCAATGACACGGCGAGAGATTTCACCAATCTGTTTATGCCACTTCATGGAGCCATCTATGAAAAGTCCCAAGTTCTTGACCTCTGGCTGAAATGGTATGACGTTTCCACCATACCATAAGGGAGTAGTCGCCGCATTGTCCAATTTACATAATTGACGAGAACTTCCAATGATGATCGCCTGACACTTGTTTGGGTTCACATCGATAACAAAATTAGAAGACCATTTACAAATATTGTCAAGGTCGAGGTTCAGCCGCGCAATGACTTGGTTCAAGTTAGTGACATCCCCCTGAACATAGAGCTGTAGGTCGTCTGCATACAGATGGTAAGAGCACCTTAGATGGGATGTTACAGAATTAATAAAAATAGAGAAGAGTAGAGGAGAAAGAATACCGCCTTGTGGAACGCCAGCGACCAGGTCACACCAGTCGGAGAGAGATTTGTCCACACGGACGGCCTGTTGGCGTCCACGAAGATAAGAAGAAAACCAATTTAGCACCGAGGCTGAGAATCCCAATTTTGAAGTGATGGCGAGGAGGATATCGTGATCAACAGCATTGAAGGCGTTAGAGAAGTCAATTAAAACCAATACCGTCAATCGAGACTCCTCCATCCCGTCGCGAATGTCCTCCGCCACTTTGAGTAGGGCTGTGGTAGTACTATGTCCGGGCCTGAACCCAGATTGATACGAGCAGAGATGATTATTAACATATATGAAAGAGGACAGCTGTTTGTGTACGACAGCTTCTAAGATTTTGGAGAGGAAGGGCAGGATGGATATTGGTCTAAATTGAGTTAAGGTGTTGGGATTTAAGGTTTTTGGGAGAGGAATTGTGTAAGCTTTACGCCAACAAGCAGGAAATATGCCACAGGAGAGGGAATAATTTAACATATGGGTGATAACGGGAAGGACACTCTCCAATACATGCACCACCATAGTACGACTGATATCATCACATCCCACAGCCCTAGACTTAATAGCGAAGATAGTTTTGCGAATCTCATCCTCGGTGACAGTGGTGAAACAAAATTGAGGGTCAGCAGGATTAGAAGCAGAAGATAAAGCGGAAATAGTGGCTTTTTTAATTAAAGAAGGGAGAACATTAACGGAAGTGAAATGCTTGTTTAAATCATTTAGGGGAAAAAAAGTTTTTTGCTGAGTCTGGGCTTTACCAATACCAAGGGTACGGAGAAATTTCCAAGTATGGGCAGGGGTCGAATCAAAAATATGGGAATGAATATAGCGACGTTTAGCGGACCTCACCATCTGATTGCAGCGATTTCTAGCAGTTTTGAAGGCGTCCCAGTTAGAATCGGTTCGGCACTTTTTAAATGTTTGAAATGCTTTGTTACGCCTTCTCATTGCGATACGCACTAAAGGTGTTATCCAGGGCGCAGGGGGTCGTTTCAAGCGCACGTCCTTCAGCGGTGCGTGGTTATCAAAAAGTTTTTTGATGATAACATTAAAAGCTGAAACCATATCATCAACAGAGGTGGCGTTAAAGACGGGCGACCAATCAATAGACTGTGCGTCGTCCCTAAGCTTCTCTACGTCCATTTTTGCAAACATACGAATTCGGACCACTGCAGGCTTTGATTTTGGAGGCTTAGCCTTATACCCAAGAAATAGTAAATCGTGTCTGGAGAAGCCAGGAGCAGGCAGCTGGCCATACTTGATGGTATTGTCTTGAGAGGATGTTATTATGTGGTCGATTCGCGTATCAGGTGTGGTTATATTGTGATGAGTGGCATCAAGAGGCATAAAAGTAAGGTTAGCTGAATGCACCACCGATCGTAATCTAGATGACTGAGGATAATCCCTCAACAGATCAGTATTAAAATCACCCATGATTACATGATGAGTGTAATCCGTGCCAATCGAGTCTAATAAGGATTCTAAGTCAGAAATGTAATCAATAGAAGGTGGGCAGTATATAGCGCCAAGAACGACCTTTGTAGCTTTTAAAGTAATTTCTAAAAGTAAGAATTCCATACAGCCATGGCGAGAAGAAGAAGAGGCAAGAAATTTAAAAGGAATGTTGTTAGATAGATAAATAGCAACTCCTCCACCACCTTTACCGACACGGTCATTACGGATAAGCTCATACCCCGGAACACTAAATGACGCGGATCATAAATTTGGCTTAAGCCAGCTCTCAGACACCAGGACCGCATGTACACAATCAGAACTAAAAGTGTCTAATAGTTCAGAGTAATGCGACGGTATGCTTTGAGCATTAATGTGGCAGACATTAAAACTGTCTCTTATGTTATAGAACTCTTTCCTCAACAAGCTATTCAAGGTAGAATTGTCATAAAGACTTTGATCGGGCGAATGGAAAGACAACTCAGAGTCACTAACTGACATAAAACTGTCATCATCAGACATCATCAGAGCAATAAATAAAAATAAAAATATAAAATAAATATAAAATACAAAACAAAATAAATAATGTAGAACAAATCATTAAAATACTACTCTTGCTAAAAAACTATATCGTATCTAGCACTTCCTACCGGCCGAAAGGTTTACAAAAAAAAAACTTATAAACAAAGCTTATCGATTAATGTTAAAAACATTTTTTTTAAAACGTTTAAAAAACAGACTATTTACAGCACAGCAAAATTAAAAGTAAGCTAAGTTTAGTCCTTAGCAAAAAATTCAAAAAAGGTGGTGCCAAGGCGCTAATTCAGTTACAGTACTTAGACTGCACTTTAATTAAATAAGGTTAAACTGGCTGTAAGAATCTAACTCCTTGGTCTAGCATGTTGACATGACATTGACACTTATCAACAACACGAAAATCTGACTGACAGGTAAACAAAACAAACAAAATGTGAAAAAGTTAAACCGAGTCACAAAAAAATGAATAAAATCGGTTTTACCCGCCCAAGCAGTTTAAAGACAAATAGAAAAGTGGGTACCTATCTATATATATTAAATTATTGTGGGCTCAAAATTGATAACTTATCATAGCAGCAATGCTAATTAATTGAATCGCTAAGCCAAGGACCACACTACACACCGTGACCATTAAATTTAATCAAAGACTACTGCATTAATGCAACATAGAATCACAATTATTACAATAGCGATCGAGGTGCTGCGAGGTTACTTGGAGCTTTTAACAGTGCGCCTAGATCTTGTCGAAGCCATAACTGCCTTTGATGAGCCGGGCGCCGACCTTTTAGCTGCACTCTCCTCCACGCTGCTGACGGACCCTGGATGAAGTGCAATCAGGCTATTTAAGTCCTCGACAGATGTAATACGCTGCCGTGACCCATCTGGAGCCTTTACATGTACGCTCCCGTCCAACGTCCATACGTTGGTCATGCCAAAGTGTCTCCGAGCAGCCTGAAAGAGGGCCTGACGAGTCTTTGTAAGGAATTCGGCTAGGACCAAATTAGAGCCCTTTAACTTCGTCTTGTTTCTCCAGACGCTACGGCGCATACCTGTATCGGTGAAGCGAATGACCAAGGGACGAACACGGCCGCTATTGAATGGCCCTAGCCGGTGGCAATCCTTTATTGAGTTGCTTGAGAGTTCCTTCATGCCAAGGTGCCTGCTTAATAAGGATACTGCTGTTGCCCGCAAGTCTTCATCGGCCTTCTCAGGAACACCGCTTAGAAGTAGGAACTTCCTTCTGTGTCTTAGTTCCGCTGACTCAGTAGACCACAACAGCCCATCGATTTGCTGCCTAAGATTGGATAGAATGTCCCAGACTAAGCTCTTAAACTTCATGAACTCTGCGAAGAGCCCAGCTATGTCCTGTTTTGGAGAAGGAGCTTTCAGCTGCGCCTCAAAGTCATCCATCCTCTGCATTAGTTTCTTCTCCAGTGACATCTGAGTATTAAGGACAGCCGCAGCCTCAGTCATTGTAACTTCTATGTGTGTCAAACTTGCAGATAGAAGTGTAACGGTAAGTCAGTGCAAATACAATGCTATATACACATCAGACAGTGATATCTTTAAAACTTAATGATATTTTACTATTAATGAAGTGATTAAACACAATTACACTCACTGAAACAGTTTCTTTATATTTTTAAATTAAATAAATTAGTGGAGATGATGTTGTTAATTTTACTACTACCGCCGAAAAAAATATAAATATGATGGATTATTAAGGAAATAAAAAACTTATAAATAAATATTTAAAACATTTTTATTAAATCACTGCCTCTTAAATTATACTCGTGCTTCGTCCTCGAGATTAGTAACATTCAGGTATTATATGACACAATGTAGTAACGCGGTAGTGACACCACCTCAGCACTAAAGTTGAGAAAATATGGAGTGTAAGATAAAAAATAATTTATTTTGTACTAGCAACACTATAGGATTTCATTTGGCGCCATAATATCTGTCATCATAATGCTTGCCGCGCTCTGGCACCACTGCTAGGCCTCATTCGCAATTTAGTGCTCATCCACTTCACACGTTTTTTCGCAATCATGCCGAAACGGTCGGCGGAAACTAGTTTAGAGTCAATTGTAAAAAAATTAAAGAAATTAGAGAAGGAGGTTAAACGCTCGCGGCGTAATAAAAATACTTTATCGATAAGTTCTTCATCGTCTTCTAGTCGATCATCCAGCTCATCATCTAATTCGTCGAGAGCTCCCACACCTGATATTCAGGAGAATTCTAACAGTAAGTACCCACAATTACGTTGTTTTTTTTTCTCTCTCCATTAGTGCACTAAACAACTTACTTATAAACTTGCATCAGAGTAGTCTGAGGGACTAACTCGTAGCAAGTGTCTTTCAATTCTAATATAAGTAACGATTGTTTTTTCATGCACAGAGTAGTCTTTGGGACTATCTTGACGCATGATGTTAATCGATTGCATCAGAGTAGTTTTTGAGGGACTATCTCGACGCAATTACTGTCTGATTAAAATTTAAACGTGCATCAGAGTAGTCTCGACGCTCGGTGTGGCTGAAAAATAATATGAATATTGGGGCTATCCCGCCGCAATGTCTGTAAATCCTCTATGGTTCGTAAACCAAAAAATTTGCACATAATCTTAATAGTTCATATTTTTAGTGGTTAGAAGGAAGAATAACAATAAATTAAAAAACATTTTCTCTTCTTTTTTCACAACTACCCGCAATTATTATTTTTCCCTTTATCAATATTACCGTATACCGTTTCTGTTTTAAATAAACGATAGCAAAGTCTAAAAGACCGTTAAATATTGTTTTAGG
The DNA here is from genome assembly GCA_963921215.1 of Scoparia ambigualis. Lineage (NCBI taxonomy): Eukaryota > Metazoa > Arthropoda > Insecta > Lepidoptera > Crambidae > Scoparia > Scoparia ambigualis. Next base: position 19,816,822 of record OY992522.1, on the reverse strand, counting down.
CCTTGAAACAAATCGGAACTCAGCGGAGCAAGTTGAAACTATTGATTTGGAGACTGACACTAACGAGATACCTCAAAATATAGACATCGCAGAAGTTCCTCAAAATGTTAAAACTGGCCCTAGTGGTCTTTCGTCCACTCCTGATGTAGACATCTTCAACATTTTGGGCGAAGATCCGTCGTTAGTCGTCGAATACGGAACTAAAATTAACAAAGACTTGGCAACTAGATTCAATCATATAGCCACTTCCGGCTTAAGCAAAGATGCTCGGAAAGAGCTACTCAAAAAGTACCTAGTGCCGGAAAATTGTGTAAACATAGCCGCACCACAGCTTAATGCTGAAATAAAAGCCGCTGTTACCGAACAAGTCACCAAAAGAGACAAGGCCATTGAGTCCAGACAAAAACAGATTGCAGCTGGCACTTCATGTCTAAGCAAAGTAATATCAGATCAGCTTAGTGCTTCTGAGAAAAACACCGAGTTAATTAAAGAACTCATGAATATTGGCCGAATATTTTGTGATATTCAGCATTCAGAATCCGAAGCAAGACGGAACTTCTGTCTATATTCAGTAAAAAAGGACTTAAAAGACCAATTGTCACTTACAAAAATAGATAAATATTTGTTTGGAAACAATTTGATTGAAACCTTGAAAACCGCAAAGGCAGTTACAAAATCCAGTACAGACCTCAAGTTGGATATTTCTAAGAAACCAAAGAGTTCAACGTCTGCAAACGTACCAAACAAGCATTTAAACTGGAAGGCGAGGGCTCCAGTTCGCAGGCAGCCACCGGGCCCGTCGCCACGCTTCCAGCTGCCAGCAGCTCGCAACGCACCACCGCCTCGCCGCGGGATGTCGTCAATGAATTACTCACATCGGCCAGCCCCGAACCAACAACACCAGTAATCTCGGTACGTTACGCCGGCAGGCTTGCGCTTTTTTATAAACAATGGTCGATTATAACATGTGATCGTAACATTTTATCATGGATTAATGGTTACAAATTAAAATTTGAACGTCCAGTTCAACAATCTCATTTACCGGCTGTAACTAACTTCGCAGACTCGGAACAAATTCATGTAAAAGTAACAATCAATAACTTAGTTTCTGTTGGAGCCATATCTAAATGTGAACCGTGTTCTGATCAATATATATCTCGCATATTTTTAGTACCGAAACCAAATGGCGGGAAAAGATTAATATTAAATCTTAAAAGCTTAAATAAATTCATGAAATCACAACATTTTAAATTAGAGGATATTCGAACAGTTCTCAAACTTATATCTAAAGACTCTTTTATTGCTACTTTAGATTTAAAAGATGCCTACTTTTTAATTAAAATTCATCCGGAATCTCGAAAGTACCTTCGATTTTTTGTAAACAATAATTTGTATGAATTCAATGTTCTTCCATTTGGTATCTGTACAGTTCCATTTATATTTACAAAACTGATGAAACCAGTGGTCAAATTGTTACGTTCTTTGGGATATATCTCATCAAATTACTTAGATGACTTCTTTTTGACAGGAATTACACATACAGATTGTTTAAAAATATTGAAATCACTCAGTCTGTTTTAAAAGCCTTAGGGTTTATTATTAATGAAGAAAAAAGTGTAAAAATACCCTCAAAGAACTGTCGTTATTTAGGTTTTATAATAGACACGCATAAATGGCAAATTACATTACCTCCGGAAAAGAGAATTCGTATTAAAATAGAAATTGGGAACCTTAGAAAACGTAAACGGTTTAAAATAAGAACATTCGCGCAATTAATAGGTTTATTAATATCTGCCTGTCCTGCGATTGAATATGGTTGGCTGCATACAAAAGAATTAGAACGATGTAAGTTTCTTCATTTATTAGATCATAATGACTATGATAAATACATGACTTTACCACAATCCTTGCATCTCGATTTTGATTGGTGGACAAGTGTAATTGATCATTCCGTACATAGAATTAGAAATGATAGTTACATGTTAGAAATATTCTCTGACGCCTCAACAACGGGGTGGGGGGCAGCATGTAACGAACAAACAGCTTGTGGTCGTTGGACTAATAGTGAAAAGAAATTACACATTAATCAACTCGAATTACTAGCGGCCTACTTTGCTCTTAAGATATTTGGGAAAAAAATTTACAATTGTCAAATATTGCTTAGAGTAGATAATACTACTGCAGTCAGCTATATAAATCGCATGGGAGGTATCCAGTTCCCACATCTAAATTCAGTCACAAAAGCTATATGGGACTGGTGTGAAGAGCGAAAAATATTTATAGTTGCTTCATACATTAAATCCTCAGAAAATGTTATAGCCGACAAAGAGTCTAGACGTACCCATCCAGATTTAGAATGGGAGCTTACAAATTTTGGTTACCAAAAATTAATAAATAATCTAGGAATCCCTGAAATTGATTTATTTGCTAACCGCATCAATAAGAAGTGCGATAGGTATGTCTCTTTACATCCAGATCCCGAGGCCATTGCTTGCGATTCCTTTACTTTAGACTGGTCTAGGAAGTTTTTTTATGCCTTCCCACCAGTGGCAGTCGTACTTAAATCCCTGAGGAAAATAATTTCCGATAGTGCCAAAGGTATTATGGTTGTGCCTGACTGGCCATCCCAACCCTGGTATCCTCTATTTTACAAATTACTTGTTTCAGACGTAATAAAGCTTCAGCATTATGATGTTGTCATACCTTCTTCCAGCAGCCAGAACATGCAAGCTCACACTACCCTGGTTGCCGGAGTTTGTTTGATGTTGCACTGTTTTGTTTTATTTGCCAACATTCATGCACGTTCACGAACACTTAACGGTTAATAATCCACCATTATTTCACATTAATATTCGACAATACACAAATTTTAGAAAATAAGACAAAACTACAGACGTGACGCTTCACTTTTACATTAATTTACACAAAGAAGAAGTCCTGACACCAGCAATTTTAAACAGTGTGATCATCTAAAAATTGGCAAATCTGCCCGACACTGGCCAATAATCTGCCAAATGGCATTTTTGGTGAATGAAATCTGCCACGTTCCTAATTTTTTCATAAAATTAGGTAGGTACTCACCAAAAGAAACAAAGCTCATCGCCACTTTTTTGTGTACATACTATTCTAGTTGTAATTGAAATTACTACCTAAAAAAATGAAGGTCGTCGGCAATCAGCAACATTTCCTTGAAATTTGCCAAATTCTGCAACTTTTTTGAATTACAATTTGACATTATTGAAATGAATGGTCACCCTGATTTTAAATCCGTCAAAATGACTATGACAAATCCAAGCTCAATGGACAAATCTCAGTACAATAGTTTAATGTTCTGAGGGACAAATCCATAGAGCTTTATAACTATAGAGAAAGCATAAGTTTGCTATCTCTTTCTGCCTTTAACCATTACTATTTTGGTTCCATTTCGGCACATCATGTTTACCCTAAGTAAAACAAAGACAAAACATAAGATGAAAGGGCCGTGTCGGTGAAACTGTGCAACTTTTTACATGGAGGCAGCCGCACTTGGACCCAAACAAATCGCTGTCATTTTCTATTTTTTAGTTAAATAAGTTTATTTTTTGGTGAACTTAGTATTTCGGTGGGATAATTTAATAATGAGTTGTTCAGTTAAACAATTTGTAGTAATAGAAGTGAGTGGAAAGTGTCACGCATATCGTTTTCAAGGTAAGTTTTGTAACGCACACATAGGCGACTTTTTTTTGTGCATGTGTGAATATTTTGCACATCGAAGTTACCTCTATAGTTTATATAACTCAATGGACAAATCAAACCTTTTTTTTGTTCTTAAAATTTGTTCCCTGCATTGAGATAGATATTAAAGAGGTAACTTCGATGTGAAAATTTTTCACACATGCACAAAAAAAGGCGCCTATGTGTGTGTTACCAAAATGTTGCCAGCTCACAGTTGTCACTCCCTAAATATGGGTAAATGTTACACAATGTAAGAACAAATACCACGTCTCACCTCTCGACATAACACCTCTCATTTTTGTGTCGGATGTAGAACGGTTAGGATAAAAGAAACGAAAATATAAAATCAACAACAATGTATTGTGGATCAAATATCAATCTATCTTTGAGAAATTTTATACAATATGAAATAAAATAACACGTGAAGCCAAATTAATAAGCCAAAGTAATAATGACTGTTATTTATGAAACAATCCGTGGCCTAAATTGTTTCTTTTTAACATTAATTTCAACGTAAGTTTAACTTTTAATCGCTGTTTTTAGATAATTATCAATCTGAATAACAAAGTCAAGATTATTTAATTGAAAAAGATGCATTGCTGCTTTTGTTCCAATGTTTCTTCAGTACTGCAACTACTGCATGATAAAACAACCTGTAACAAAAATGCTTCATCTTAACTTTGCGGAATAACAAAAATTCATAATAAAATAAAGGAGAATTTTGCGAAATCGCGGTCACTGATTAAACCAATAGAGAAGTTAAAAACATCAAAAATTTTGATGTTAAGGGAAAAATATCATCATCATCATCAGCCTATAAACGTCCCATTGCTGGGCACAGGCCTCCCACGTGAACAATAGCACGTGGGGATATTGGGCCATAACCCATCACGCTGGCCTAATACGGGTTGGTGGGTTTTTAACGACTGCCATCTTTACGACAACAACCGGGACCAACGGCTTAACGTGCCTTCCGAAGCATGGAAGAGCTCGAGATGTTTTTAATTGGTCACCCATCAGGCGACCCGGCATTGCGAAAGTTGCTTAGCGGGCTAGATCGCAAGCCGAACGCGCTTTCGCCATCGAGCTCCTCAAGGGAAAATATATATAAAATAATAAAAAAATGCAAGTTTTGACACCAAAATCTCAGAAGCGCCACACTTAATGATTTGTGATACTTACTTCTTGATTAATTTTTTGTCAGTATTCAAGTCCTCAATAGTGTTCGTGTTATCAAGTTTTGATAAGTGGCCGCGATTTCGCTAAGATTTCATTTTTCTTTATTTTTATGTCTCCATCATCATTTTTTTGAGTGTTTCATCCTTTGGAAATCTAAAATAAATAGAAAATAAACGTCAATTTACACTAGGCTGGCTTGATTCTCGTGAGGCCCCTAAAACCTTAAAACTAAATTTAGTATTTTCTACCACGCTCAGTCTAACGCTCGAATAGATAGGAAATATATAAAGTACAGGTGGATATAATTCAATTAGATAATTGAAATGAAACACTTTTTTACGGATTAACTCGCGTTTAATTTACTATTTACATAGTTTTTTATATTATCCTGAGGTTTCGAACCCTTTACAGGGTGCGTGGTCTAGATAATTTAATTTATGCTATTCGTTCCATAATAAACCTAAGTATTTTTGGGGTAAACTTTGCGAAGTACCTGACAATACTGATTATAGATTAGTTAGTGCAGAATCGAATATTAATATTGACTTAAATGCCTACAATTAAAGCCAGTTGTTCTTTATTTTTACTTCGTTTTGTAAAGCTATCTATTGTATGTAATGAACTAATATAATAAACTTTAAAATAGTTTCACTGAATTGACTATTTGGCTGTTGTAACAATAAAATATGTAATATGTCGATTATGGCAGTTTATAATTTAGCGATAATTATCCAATAGTTTTTTTTATTAAGATAATTTGTAAATATTTTATTATTACAGAATAAATTTGCGATTATTTGTCTGTGGATTATAAGACCAGAAACACGGGCCATGATTGAGCTTCGTGTGACGCCACATTTCACAAAATAAACAAAAACTATCTTTTAGGTTTCATGATAAATGTTTATTGTGTCGTGAGGTCACAGACATTTAGCCAAATGTCACATGACCAACCGTTTCCGCAGAAACTTTAAATGAATAAAGAAAAATATGTCTTTTCTATTAAATAAAGCTTTTTGATAAAAAAAATCTTGTACGTGGTGTCAACGATATTAATAAAATAACTATAATACCATTGTGTGGTATAAAACAAGCGTTTGTAATTTTCAAAATACTTTTCCGAAAACTGTCAAGTAGCCAATTTGTTTTTCTACTATATTTATTACATACTGATAATTAAGGATTATTAATGTTTTTTCTTTTAATGAATTAGGTTTCTGAGTGATTAGGTCAGTTCGTGAACAAATAAGCGAATTTGTCATAAAATCTCATTTAAATGAAAAATGGTTACATTTTGCTAGCAATGAAGACGTAGAGAAATTAAAGTGCCGCATTTTAAAAAACGTTTGTATTCTAATGTTTTGACTCATTTTTAATATATGTATTTTATTTCGTTTCTTTTATTATTAATTATTTCATTGTTCAAATTTCCAATAAATATGATTTACTTTTGTAAGAAATTTTATTTCTTACCTATGTACTGACTTTTCAATCAAGTGTCCACTCTACGACTAAATGTTACTCTAACCTCTCGTGCGTGTGGAGAGCCGGTCTTGCCGCGTTGCGTATCTACTTGTCAGTGTGTGTAGTTTTGGATTGCTCGGAACAAATTTTAAACGCAAATTACTATGAACGTAACGTATCTATAGTTTATAATATCATTGTTTGGGGCCAAGTGTCGCTGGATCCATGTAAAACGTTGCACAGTTTCACCGACACGGTCCTTTCATCCTATGTTTTGTCTTTGTTTTACTTAGGGTAAACATGATGTGCCGAAACGGAACAAACATAGTAATGAATTAAGGCAGAAAGAGATAGCAAACTTATGCTCTCTCTATAGTATCTATCTCAATGGTTCCCTGACAGAACAGGCTAAGGTCAGAGACCATACTGCCTATTCATTAAATTATTTATTTCTTGTAAAATTAAATGTGACGTCATCACAGACGTATAATAGGGTAAGCAGTAGTAATCTTGGCCCCCCCATAATCATTAGCCACTTCATTGAAAAATCAATTTATTAATGAGAGTGGCCCTTGATGCATGATAGGTATTTTTTTAACTACATAATATTTACGAAAGCTCGATAAAGCCCTGCACGTCACTAAAGTATAATACAATAAATTTGTATTGTGATTGGCCCTAATACGGTATAAATATTGGCAGTGACAATAAACACAAAGTATAGTGATTGACCTGCCAATCAATATACTTTTGATATGCCAATTGCTATACTCCAATGGCCAATGATTGTGTTTTAGGCATATTTTTTATATTCATTGCGTTAAAGTTAAAAATGAGTTAAAATATGATTTAAATTTTAATGTATTCAAATTCTCAGTTTCTTACTGATCAAAATGACAGCCCACGTGTAACGATTCTGGACCTTAATTCAAAAGGAGAAATGTTCAAAGTCAATGTTCTCCTTAGATGGCCAATCATTCTACTGCTTACCCTATAACTGTTTTGCATTACAACAAAACAATTATTATGTGTTATATAAAACACAGTGTTGGGTGAAGAAGCAGTCTATGATTCATTGCCAAATGTGTCTATGGTATTAAAAAACTTACCAAATTGTCCATGGTTTGTTCGTTGTTTACCTTTCATTGAAACCAGAGGCGCTACCATCTATGCGAGTAACTGGTGGAAACCTGTTTCATAGTCTATCACCAGCAAGACCTTGCTGCAACACTGTGTTTTATCCAACACATAATAATTGTTTTGTTGTAATGCAAAACAGTTATATTATGTGTCTTTCTAAAACACAGTGTTGGGTGAAGTTCTGTTTGTTATCTGCTGGTGTCAAGCACAAACGCTATGTTGTAAGAATAAGACAAAATTAATAATCATTAATCAAATGGCTTATAATAAAAAAAAATACTTTATTTAAAATCGAACAATAATAAATTAAGTAAAACTACTTGTAACTCATAAATGAGATGCATGTCTCCGTAAAACTTTAAACTTTTTAAACAAACTAACAAATTAACAAAATCAAAAACAATTATGCTAACACTGTCATTGGCAAAATAAAATCACTATTAATTAAGAACACGATTTTTCACTCTCACCTTTTTCCAATTCACTCATTGCACACCTCATACCAACTTTTAAAATAATAACACTATGATTTATCACTTAATTTGAAAGTTTGTACAACTTTTCAATATTTTTGCTGTTGGTTCGGAAAAATCACAAACGCTATGAAGATTTAAACAGGTTTCCACCAGTTACTCGCATAGATGGTAGCGCCTCTGGTGTCAATGAAAGGTAAACAACGAACAAATCATGGACAATTTGGTAAGTTTTTTAATACCATAGACACATTTGGCAATGAATCATAGACTGCTTCTTCACGCAACACTGTGTTTTAGAAAGACACTTAATATACGTCTGTGAACGTCATTGATTATGCTTATAGAAGATGATAATGAGTAATGATATTATGAACGTTTAATGTAAATGATATTCCCCCCTCAGAATAGTAACGAAAGCATAGAAGCTGTTATTTTACAAGAGTCGTAGGTTAATTGTCTAACTTCAGTATCTATCGTATCGTAATCGGTTACAAGTAGAAGTACATTGCTTCGCTTGTTTGCTTATTTAAAACTGTTTTTAAAATAATAAAACTAGCGAAGCAATGTACTTCTACTTGAAAACGAAATTGCGAATAGATGTTAAAGTTAGTCAATCAGCCCCATGTTATTTTCTGACTATATTAGGTGGGGCTTCACACCAAAAAGTCACATTTCCTCATTAAGTGAGTTATAATAATAATAATAATAATAATAATATGAGAATCGGTCGCCAAGGATAAAAAGTAATCTATAAAACATCAAAATTGCACCAAATCGTCTTATCTACAAAGTTATGACCATGACTCTTATCAGGATTGAAATTTATAGGGGCTTAATTAAAATCATCCATGTTTAAACTATAAAAATGTATTACTTAAGTTTTCACATTCACTCAACAAACTTATAAAAAAAACATATTAAATCCAGGTAGCCTTAAAACATTTCTATCACTCAAATATATTTCCCTGACTCTCTAGCTTGTGTAAAAAACACGTAAGAGAACGTGTTTTAATCTAAAGTCAAGAGATTCAAAACATTCCATTTTTTAAAACCTTTATATAGAACCAAAGAAAACTTTCATTATAATTGAAACTACTTCATATTTAATATATTTTCATATTTACTTCATATGGGGGTCAATGTAGCTCGCGTCCGCAGGTCTTAGCCCTCGATGGCCTGCACGTGACCCCTGGGTGGCGCCAAATGAGCTGCACTTACTGGTGGTAGGCTTCGGCCGCAGCTAATTACCACCCACCGGACAAAGCCACGTCGCCAAACGACTCTTGTCGTGTTCCGCAGTGATGTACGGTGAAGCCTAAATGGAAATGGGTCTGATCAGTCAGTTGCTCAGTACGACTGTATACCGGTTTAGGTGTGATTGAGTATCTGCGCCGGGAGGCTCGTTATGTGCGTAGCGGGATCCGTAGCACGGTTCTCCGCTGGCCGACCGCAGGTTGTAGGGGGCCCAAGTAGCTGGCTAGCCACCTGCGAAAGGCTGCCCCGCCGCCTGTGAAAAATCCTGAAATGGCTCCGCCGTGCCGGTTGGCGACCGGATGAGAGGACCCGGCGGCCATTCTCAGGGGGGTACGGGCGTCCCCGCGCTCTCCATGCGAGTCCCCTATCAGCAAGGATGCTCTACTTGCACTGGGGTTAGTTGTGCTGTGCTTCCATCAACTTCCGTTTCCATTGCCTTTAAACTCCAATTAACATGCCGAGGACAAATAAGAAAAAGAAGTTTGCACAGCGGAAGCACTTCCTCTCACTAAAAGTGCATTTCTCTAACATTCGAGGTCTGCACTCCAATCTCGACCCTGTCCACCACCATCTCGAGACAGAAAAGCCACTCCTTCTTTTTCTGACTGAGACGCAGATCAGATGTCCAGCCGACGCAGCCTATCTCCACTACCCGGGCTACACCCTGGAACACAAATTCAAACAACGTGCTGGCATCTGAGTTTATGCTCGCAATGACATCTGTTGTCAGCGTCTCCGAAACCTCGAAGACCCCAGTTTCTCTGTTTTGTGGGTACTCGTGGACACTGGTTTGGAACGAACACTCTATGCCTGTGTTTACCGATCGCACACTGGCGGCCTGGAGACAGCCAGGCTCTTTGATTACCTGGCGCAAATGGCGGACACAGCCCAGCAGAGGTATCCCACTGCGCAGTTGGTATTTCTGGGTGATTTTAATGCTCATCATAAAGAGTGGCTGTGCCCATTCCAGAAATCGGATGACGCTGGTAGAGAAGCGTACAAATTCGCACTTACGCTGGATCTTACTCAGCTGATCGACCAACCTACGCATATACCTGACACTGCAGGCCACACATCCAATTGCTTGGACCTTCTGCTGACAACTGATTCGGATCGCTTCTCGGTTTCGGTGTCAGCTCACCTAGGGACCTCCGACCACTGTCTGGTGAAGTCTGTTTCTGATTACTCTCCTCCTAATACCAGGTCATCAGGATCGAGGAGAGTGTGGAAATACAAGTCAGCAGATTGGGATGAGATGCGTCATTTTTTCGCATCTTATCCATGGCGGCATATTTGTTTCACCAGTGAGGATCCTTCACGTGCTGCTGAAGCCGTCGCAGATGTGATCCGTCAGGCCATGGAATAATTTATTCTTTTTTCCGACGTCTCACCTCTTGGCAATGCTCGCCCTTGGTACAACGCCGATTGTGCTCGTGCTGATGCATTGAAGCAAGCAGCGTACCAGGCTTGGGCTGCAGCCCGCAGCTGCAAAGCTCCGGATACTCACCTTAAAAAGGTGGCATTCAATAAAGCCGCCAAGTCCTGCAAGAAGACACTACGCAAAGTTCGATTTGATCACATCGGACGAATCGGGTCTAAGATCGCCTCTTACCCAGCGGGTAGTAAGGCTTTTTGGTCTCTTGCCAAATCTGTCCAATCAAACTTTTGCCGTCCGTCATTGCCTCCTATGCTGAAGCCCGATGGTTCGCTGGCACATACCGCGGTAGAGAAGGCGAACTTGTTTGCCTCTCTCTTTGCGTCCAATTCGCATCTGAATGCTGGCAGTCTCTCTCCACCTGTATTACCTTACTGCGGATCACAAATGCCTGAGGTCTGCATTTACCAAAAAGAGGTACTTAAGACACTTCGCACTTTAGATGTGAACAAAGCCAGTGGGCCAGACGGCATTCCAGCAATTGTTCTGCGGACTTTCTGCTCTCTTTAAAGGCTGGCCTTGTTCCTAACGCTTGGAAGTCTGCTAATGTGCAACCAGTTCCAAAAAAAGGTAGCCGATCTGACCCTACCAACTATCGACCCATCGCTATCACGTCCTTACTTTTTGAATGTTTGGAACGTGTTTTAAACAACAAGCTCCTTGCTTATCTTGAAATGAACGATCTCCTTAGCGACCATCAATTCGGATTTCGTCCAGGGCGGTCTACGGGAGATCTACTAATCCATGCAACACATCTGTGGAGTGAAGCGATTGAAAAACCGTCGGCTTGTGCGTCTGGATACAAGACTTCTTGAGGGAACGATCGATTCGAGTGGTCCTCGATGGCCAATCCTCCGATTTAATGGCGATAGATGCCGGGGTACCTCAAGGGTCCGTTCTGTCTGCAACGCTTTTCCTGCTGCACATAAATGATCTGCTGAAACCCGGTATTATTGGGTATGCAGATGACAGCACAGTTGTGGATAGATACTTTTCCAATGCACGAGCTTCCAAGGACGAAACTCACGCCCTGAGAGTTGACTTGGTCGAGCGTATTGACTTGGCCCTCCAAGCTGTCTCCGAATGTCAACTTAGTCAAATATAACGCTACCAAGACTCAAGCGTGTTTATTTAGCGCCAAGCGGAGTCCATTTAACCTGACTCCGACTTTCCGGAATGTACCTGTTGATATTAGCGACCATTTAAATCTTCTTGGCTTAGATTTGTCACCGGATCCCAATTTCGGCCGCTCTATAGAAAATAAAGCCAAAACTGCCGCAAAAAAGCTGGGTATTCTCTAAAAGGTGAGACGGTACTTCACCCCGGGACAGCTTCTTACTCTTTACCAAGCTCAGGTCCGATCGTGCATGGAGTACTGTTCTCATCTTTGGGATGGATCTGCAAAGCACCAGGTGGCTGCCCTGGACTCTATAGAGCGAAGAGCAAAGAGGCTGATTGGTGACGATGAGCTGGTCAATAACAAACTTTTAAGTTTGGAACACCGACGCAAAGTGGCTTGCTTATCAGTCTTCTACAAGTTACATTTCGGAGAGTGTGCTCAGGAGTTACTTAACCTCATACCTCCTTCCCCGTTCCATTATCGGACTACAAGACGGAGGGAGGGCTTTCATCCCTATGTTGTCGATATTCCACCGGGCCGGACGAAGCGATTTGCTTCTAGCTTCCTTATTAGGACAGCTAGGATGTGGAATGACCTCCCTGCGTCTGTTTTTCCTGAACGCTACAACTTGGGCGTCTTTAAGGCTAGAGTAAACAGGCATTTACTGACTGCGCGTGCTCCACCTTCGTCCTCATTATCACTTTCCAACAGGTGAAAACGGGGACAAACGCGCAATCAGTCTCCAATAAAAAAAAAATTTAAAAATTTTCTACAACAATGACAAAACGAAGTTTTGCACCAAAACGTAACATTTTCACTACCACCGATTTCAACATCTTTTTTTTTTTCATGCTAAGCCCGGCAAATGACTCCACTCCACCTGATGTTAAGTGGAAATGAAGTCCAGGCGCGAGGACAACTGGTGCAGCGTAAGAGACGTAGCATCAGTCACCCTCACTCTGCCGGCCCACAGAGTGCTTCTTCACGCCTCGTTTGAAGGACCCTATGTCATAGGTAGGAGGGAATACGTGTGCTGGTAGACTATTCCATCTTTTGGAAGTGCGGCAAAGAAACGAGTCACCAAATTTCTTTGTGCGTGATGGAATGTGCTATCATCTGCATAGCAATGAGGAAGCATGTCATTGATATGCAGAAGGAACAGCGTGGGGGATAGAACGGAGCCCTGAGGAACACCAGCGTTCACTGACATGAACCGCGAAGCGCATCCATCCGAAAGGACACGGATTCTACGCTCATGCAGGAAGCTAGCAATCCAGGTACAGAACTGAGCGGGCAAACCGTATGCCGGGAGCTTGGAGAGAAGAGCTTTGTGCCAGACCCGATCAAAAGCCTTGGCTTGGCTATGTCAAGGCTAACTGCCAGTGACTCGCCACGCTTGTCAATAGCCTCACCCCAGAGATGTGTGACGTACGCTAGAAGATCACGATTCAATAAATTCAATAATAAAAAATAAAAAATTCAATAATAAAAAATTCAATTTCAATTCAAGCACAAAGCCGGGATAGTTCAGGCAGGTGGTGTCAGCTGGGCGGATTATTTGCGTCTCCGTCAGGAACAACATTGCTGGCCGTGCCGTCTCAAGATGGTGGTGGACGGCATTGAGGTTTGCATGGAGTCCGCGGATGTTAGCGAACTCCACTTCAAATGGTAAGGTTGTGGTGGGGGTGTGCACCGCTGTAGTACCAGTTTTGTTGTTAGGCGCTGTCATTTTAGGAGTAGAAAGAGAGAGGCGTGAATCGAGAAAATGATGCCGCGATGCGAATGGTCAAAGTGTGGTGGCCTGTTTCCCAGAAATTTGCCCACAGACGAGTATTATTAACCTGCCGAACGGAAGGGCCCCCGAACCCCTCCGGGAATGGCCGCCGGGACCCCACCTTCCGGTCACCAACCGGCACGACGGACCACCCCGAGATTATGCGTGGCAAGGTGAGGCAGCTTCACGAGCTGGTTAGGCTCGCTTGGGCCCCTGTACTGTGCCACGGGCGGGACAACCGTTTCTACGGGTCTCCCTGGTCGGCGGGTTAACAAAGTCCTCCTGGCACTGGTTTGACGGAAGCCTCCACAGACCAAATACATCGCAGCATCATCCTCTCGAGCTCTGGTTATCTGCTGGCTGATCCCGAAACGCGAACGACAAGCAGTCACTTGACGGGTTTTACACCATGCGTACGGTGGTCACCAACCAGACGGGTCAAGCCCTACCACCAGTGGAGCAGATCATCGCTCGAAAGAGTCCGTTAGTCGCTTCTTACGACACCCACCGGACGGAGAGAGGGGCGGCGATTGGTATTTTTTCTCCGTCACCGCACGGATAAAACATCAACAAACAAAACACAACATCTAATCGCACCAAAAAGTTATATTTTCTGTTTGAATAAAATTGCAATCTTTTGGAGCTCTTAGCATTTTCACAAATGCTCAGGTTAGTTTTTGGGTGTAATGGAACGCAGCGAAAAATCCACAGACATTTAATATGAAGAATCATAAAGCTACCATTGACAAAAAATAATTTCTCGATGTTGGTTCCTCTGCTTAGTACATGTCATTACTCACTTCAATGTCATAAAGTTAAAATGTTTTGAAAGTTATTGCTTAATTTTATTAATTTACGCCATGGAGGTCAAAGTTGCTCGCGTCCGTAGGTTTACCCTTGAGACCCTACACGTGATCCCTGGGTGGTGCTAAATGAGTGACACTGACTGAGTGGTAGAGCCACGCTGCGTTGCAGCACGCATTGGGCCGGCTCGCCCGGCGTAATACCACCCTCTCACGAATATTCGGCGTGAAATAATGGCACTTGGTGCTGTTGTGTTTCGTCCGACCAGTGAGGGTTCCGGAGGCCCCCCCCCCCCTCCTCCCATTCCTATTCCTTCCTTAAACCTATTCCTCTTAAAGGCCGACAACGCGCCTGCGATTCCTCTGGTTTTGCGGGTGTCCATGGGCGGCGGTGATTACTCTCCATCAGGTGACCCGCATGCTCGTTTGCCTCCCTCTTTTATAAAAAAAAAGGAGCTTACGGTAGGTTAACTAAATGAAGGACAGCGGAAAAAAGATGGCAAGCTGTAAGGAAAGAAAAACGAGCAAAAAAGTAAGTTTAATGAGCAACACCTTTTTAAGTGTCACTATAGAATGCAAGTTTTTCTAATCATTTATTTTTAATTTCAGATATAAATGTGGCGATCCACTTGCATCAAAATTTAGAAATCATTAAAACATGATTGATAATACTTCACTCGATTTTTAGAAGAGCTGTAAATCAGCTAATACATTAATAGATGACTTAATTTTTTTACGAATAAAAGAAACTTTTCATTATCAAGTGTATGCAAAAATCACATATTTTTTATTTTACTTGTTTTTTCTATCTAAGCATAAAACCTATAAAACACGTACCTTCATACCGTCGAGAGAGCAAGAGAGGCCTTAATTTAAGTAATTTGTTTGTATGTTTGTAATAATAAAAGAAATATTTTAAAAGTGTTTATTTATTTATTTAATTAATTGTAGATCGTTTTGAAAATTCATTTCAAAAAGATAGAGTTCGCACCAAAAAGTAACATTTTTCCATGCATCCAAACCAAAACGTTCTAATTAACACCTAGTCGCACCAAAATGCAACATTTGTACCGCTTCTTGCTAACAATGTATCATTCAACAACCCTATACATAGAATATGCCGTGATTTTAATGAATTGCTGAACGAAAAGGGACCCCCTATTGTGCCTGACATCTATAGTTCGTCGCTGAGCAGTTTTAAATTAAATCTAGGTAAATTAATAGAGTAGGTAATGAAATATTTGATATGTATATACTTTTTTAAATTTAATTTTTATTCTGTTAATTTTAATAATAAATGATAATAATAATAATATCTATTTATTTCAGGCTATTGCCCATAATTTGTTAGTTTACACATGACTTAAAAACTATGTTAGTAATTTTACTTTTAGTAGTTAATGTACATAAATAACTGCACTGCACGTTTAACTGTTAGCTGTGTTTTGAAGCGCTCCGTTTGTACACGTCACCTACAGCTGTCAGTGTGACTGGCTCGGGTACGCCGATTTCGGCGTAGTATTTGTTGCCGCATTTGACAAGTACGACGGAGGTATCTAGTCGAGCTTAGCGAGACCAATCATTAATCTAAGCTTGTATCAATAAATTGATATTTTTAATTTTATCCCAAAATTAAGCATGTTCCTTAGAGATCATTTTTAAAAACTGTAACAATTGTTATTCAACTCTGTGAGTAATATTGTTTCTTCATTTTTTAGACAATCATTTATAAGTAATAGAAATGTGACTTTTTGGTGTGGAGCTCCACAGTTTAGCATTATAATACTAAACTTTATAATAGAGAGCCACTAGTCACACACACTCATTATACCTCCTATTAACCTTTAATTGCCGAGGCGGTGTCACCGTGACACCGCACGTGTTAAAACTGGAATATTTCAACAAGTAACAGCAATATATCGCTGTGTCTTTCAGTAGCTGCTTGTTTTGACTTGATTGTTCTTTAATCGGCCAAGCACTTGCGGCACGGTCACAGGTGTGCCCACTATCAGACCTCTGGTGTCACCGTGACATAAGGTCGGTGTTAGTGTAACTATTTTGTGATTTATATTTTTTGTGAGTACTTTAAAATATGCTTATGTAGGCTTCTTTTTTAGATGTCGTATGTTAGAACGAAGACTGACGTACATTGGTACACTAAAAAAAAACAAACGGCAATAACCACCCACATTTCAGGCATCAAAAACTCGAGAGCCTGAAACAAGTTTGCATGGTTTTACCAAAGATTTTACTCTCGTGTCCTATGTACCAAAGCAGTACAAAGCAGTTTTACTGGTTTCTTCTATGCACCACTTAGCAACAATTCGACCAGAAAAAAATAAACCAGAAACTATCATGGATATAAGACTAAAGAAGGCGTCGACGATGAGGTCGACAAAAAATGCTCGAACTATTCTTGTAGTCGCTGTACCAAAGATGGCCAATGGCCATATTTTACCGCATTCTAGATATGAGTGGTGTAAACGCATTTGTGACCTAAACATTCTGTACAAATACAAATGCACCTCCGATTGAACGAGGGACATTCTTGCAGTCTTTCCAGAGAGTTGATTGTGCCTCATTTGAATCGACGTGTCTACAACACTCACTTGCCTAGGGAGCTGACCCTTACAATAATACGTATTCTTGGTAAGGATTTGATACCTAAAGAACCAGCAGGCCATGAAGAAGTCGTGATCAATCAAAAGAGGAAGTTATGTAACATCTGTTCCTCCAATCTCAAAAGGAAAACACCTCATCAGTGCATCAAGCAAGCAAGTGCATGCAAGTGTAAAATATACACATGTCATGTCTTCAATGTGCTCAAAAAGTCTGCCAGAATGGGCGATTTTCCGAGATCAAAAAAAAAAAAGAAATTGGTTCGTAAATGACTTCATAGATGGCGCTTAGCATAGATTAGTATGGCGCTTAGTAAAAGGCGGGTTCATGAAGAGCACGTGTATGGCTGCGTAATATTTATTTAATTCCAAAATAGAAATAGGTTCTGGATGTCCTGAATATAAATAGGTAAGTAAATACTATTTTTTATTCTTTTGGTAGACAAGTAAAAGTGTAGAATTTATTACAGCCCATAAGTAGCCCAGCTTTCATAAAACGACATCTATCGAATGTTTTTGAACTAATTTTTACTTTTTAATTTGGGCTGTCAGAAAATCGCCCATTGTGCCTTAGATGACTAGAATTTTTATTTTATTTTTTAAACTTGTTGATTAAAGTTTGTTTTTGTGGATTATCTAAGAAAAATTACGAATGTTGAAATATTTTAATTATTTGTTCAGTTTTTACTATAGACAATAAATTATGTACCTAACAATGTGCCATTTTTGTGATTTACTATTTAAACGATTATAGACATATTTTTGTAGTTTTTAAGATTGCATCCCAATGTTTGATAAGTAATCTTTTAGGTTAGTTATAATTTCAACTTATTTTTGATATAGATTCTAATAAAAACGTCACTTCAAATTGGGTGTCAGCACGACATCACCTCGGCAATTATGTATCTGAAATTAGGGTCGGCAACTAAAGGTTAATATTGTGTGATTGATAATTTATTTCAAATCAATAATATTATATACAATACAACAGATAGAGGTATGTTATAAGCGCGCGCGATGTGAAGACGTTTTACGTCTTGTATTTAGTCTGCGTCGAGCGCAATCACGAGCGTGTCGCACTCGCACCATAGTTCCTGTGTCCTTACCAAAATAAATAAAAAATGCCGTCGTGTGTGTTTCGAAAGTGCACCAAATAAGACTCAAAAGTAAACAAAATTCAAGGGTTTTCTTACCACATGTGAATATGCAAATATACTTAGATTATTTAGTATAGTTCAATTATATTTCTGAAAAATCTATTATCAGACGTAAGGACGCCATGTTCAGATGAAGAAAGAGAGAGCGATCTAGTTTTGACGCTAGAGCGATAAGGATGCGTGCGCAGCGGACATAAATTACCTAGTTAGTGCAGAATCGAATATTGATATTGACTTAGAATAATAACGCTATAGAAACCAAGTTCGCGCGCCTATTTTGAAGCACATTAATTGGAGCCAGAAATGGCACCAAACGCCGGACCGCTCCGTAGTGTTCAATGTCACAGCGCGCCGAACGTGTCTCGCGAAAACAAAAAAAAATGACGGTTTGTGCAGTTAAATTGTGTCACAACACATCTGAAAAACAAAAGAAGTGTAATAACATCACTTTTCAGAGGTAAGCTTTCAGTATTTCATAGTATCTTGTAGTTAATAAGGTCAAAATATAAACGTACTGCAGTGTGATTGTCTAAGTTAAAGCATCGGTAGCAGCGGCTGCCGCAGTGCTGTCTCTTTCATATTCATAGAATTGGAAAGAGACAGCAGATCACGGCCATGCGCGCACGTCACGCGTGTGTGAATCGGTTTAGTGCTTCATTTTTGACAGAGCGCTTGTATGAAGACTATCTTTCTATAGCGTTATTATTCTAAGGATATTGACTTAAATGCCTACAATTAAAGACCAGTGTTGTCCTTTATTTTTACTTCGTTTATAAAACGCTACCTATTGTATGTAATGGACTAATATAATAAACATTAAAATAGTTTCACTGAAGTGGCTATTTGACAGTTGTTACAATAAAATATGAAATATGTCGGCTATGGCAGTTTATAATCCAATAGTTTATTGACGCCGTAGTTTTTATGAAAGAAACTCTACTTTTTGTTGATAAAACACCAGTAGGTTTATTTGTAAACCTGTATTATTTAACGGTAGTTTGATTGATCGTGCTAATTAACGCCTTTATCATTATCATAAGTACAAAAATCAATTTTACCTCATGAAGATTGCTAGCTGTCACACTTGCCCCTATCTGGGGTAAGTGTGACATTCTCGAATATCGTCGCAGTTAACTGTTGTTATTTGCAGTTCCTACCAAAATATAACAAGATGTGTGTAAGTATCATTGTAATTCAAGCTCTACTTAAACGCATTATGGTTTTTTCTCGCGTGACGATAAATTTTTAGTTTAATGGGGCAAGTGTGACATTATTATTATAAAATAGTGATGTCATTAATTTTATCGATTGTCACACTTAACCCATGTCATTATTTTATCGACAGTCTAAGTACTAAATAAAGAAATTAAACATAGTAAATTAAAAATAGGTACGTTTATTAAATAAATAAATTATGTACTTATTAGATTGTTTACTTATGTAATATTGCCCAACTAAAGCTCTCACTTCACGTTGAGACAAACCAAAACCATTTCGTAACATAGCATTGAAGCTATATTTTTTTCTAAATCTGGTTTAAACGCTGTAGGTCTTCCATGAGTTTTAGAAGTCACACCTCGGTCACCTTTTTTATGTGCAACTATTGTTGATCTAGGAACACCAAAAACTAGTGCAGCCTGTGTCGGCGTCATGTTCTCTTCCTGTACAACTTTCTTTTGTATCGCCTCACCATCTACAACAAACAATACAAAATAAACGTTACTGTCCCATCACTATATATGTTGCTCTCATAAAAGATGGCTGGGGTTACTGTGACGCGTCACACTTGCCCCACCTAAGTTTTATCTGGGGAAAGTGTGACGATACGCACATCTCCGTAAATAATGGACTTAACGGCATAGAAATATATCACACTGTAAGTTCCAATACCATTAAGCGTAACTCACCTGGATTCCTGTTGATTCAGCTCGCCAAACTCACAGAATTACAAAAAACACGGACCTCAAAAATTTGCGGTTTTTTTTTTTACGGAGGCCATTTTGGAAATAGCATCGGTCGATAAAACAGTCAAGACTATGCGCGCCGGTGACAAACAAAACGATAGTCTAATAGTTCGTGCAACGTTTGATAGATGGCGGATTAAGGTATAATAAGGTTATGCGGTGTTATTCCCAAGAGTCACACTTACCCCCGTGTCACACTTGCCTTGGGTCACCTTACGTGGTATAAAATAAGCGTTTGTAATTTTCAAAATACTTTTCCAAAAACTGTCAAGTAGACAATTTGTTTTTGACGTGACAACGTCTTAAATTAGGTTGCGGCTGGGAGTCACTTATGAAAAAGTGTAACGCTCGGTAACGTTACGATGAGTCACCGAACGAGAGAGAGGCCCGCCGAATGCCTTGCGTCTCTCTCCCACTCAACTATGATCGGTCTGCATATTTGTTTTAAATATAATTCTTTTTATAAATAAATGTTTTAAATTGTTACTATTATTTCATCTTTCTTCCTACTATACGAATGAATATTCACATTAAAATTATTTTACCACTCAAAGTCGTTGTCACGTAAAACTTTCGCCCGTATACCGACTTTACAGGCAACCAATTTTTCTACTATTTAAAATACATTATAGGACGATATACTTATACCTAATCAAGGATTATTAATGTTATTTTCTTTTAATGAATTAGGTTTCCGAGTGATCAGGTCAGTTTGTGAACAAATAAGCGAATTTGTCATAAAATCTCATATAAATGAAAAAGGATTACATTTTAGCTAATCCGGTTACCTAACACGAAATTTAAATACGGTCCCATCCGGAAGAAAGGATGAAACTTGGCAGGAATGTAACTTTCATAGATGTGCTTCAATGTTTCTAGAAACATGCTGAGAAATTATTGCTTCCATCCCTTCCCCCCTTTTATCTCCCTTATTCTGGTTTTCTACATTTTCTACAAAAACGGTAGGACTGAGGAGTTTACTTCTTTAGGACTAAATCATCGTTGATAAATTACCTACAAAACGAAACTAAATGTATAGTTATGGGATAATACCTTTTAAAATACGGCCATTAAAATATTATAAAATTAAAAAAAAAGTTATTCTTTTTTTTCTTTTTTCGTTAAAAAGAAAATGACAAGAGTTATAATAAAATAAACTAGAAAGGTTATAGCCTATGTAGGAAGTCAGGGCTTCCCTGTACTGGCCTCTGTAAGTGCGGGGGGGTTACCTGCAAACTTTACTTAATCACTTTCACTGGACTTGACTGGTAGTTTTAAGTTGCTTGAATCCCGGTACATAAACCAATAAATGCTAGATTCCGTGCTTCGGTAGGCACGCTAAACCGTTGGTAAAAAAATTGGTTGCCTGTAAAGTCGGTATACGGGCGAAAGTTTTACGTGACAACGACTTTGAGTGGTAAAATTAATTTTAATGTGAATATTCATTCGTATAGTAGGAAGAAGGATGAAATAATAGTAACAATTTAAAACATTTATTTATACAAAGAATTATATTTAAAAAATTCTCTAGTGCTGCGCGCGCGGCAGACCGATCATAGTTGAGTGGGAGAGAGACGCAAGGCATTCGGCGGGCCTCTCTCTCGTTCGGTGACTCATCGTAACGTTACCGAGCGTTACACTTTTTCATAAGTGACTCCCAGCCGCAACCTAATTTAAGACGTTGTCACGTCAAAACAAAACGTTTAATGCCTCATTTACAAAAATAGCTTTAGTAGTTTTTACGCTTCGCTCAAACATCTTTATATAGATACATACATAAATACATATTATTATATAAGTACATACATACAAACATAGATTTCATAATCATTACCCTTCCTTTGCTTCGCTATAGTGTAGTTGGTGTAGTTTTTTTTTATGTAGTCTTACGCGGTGACTAATAACTCGGGAACCCATACTTGTACCTTAATTAATTAGGTGTCAAATTGTAGCTCAATGCAGGAATTTAATCTTTCTAGTCTATTTTATTGTAACTCTTGTCATTGTCCTTTTAATAAAGCAAGAAAAAAAAGTGTTTTTTTTTTAAATTTTTTAATGGCCGTATTTTAAAGGCTGTGGATAGAGTGCCACAAGCGGCATTCTAGTACGATCGGTTACGATGCCGTAATTACGGCATTCTAGTACAAAGTGTAGGCAGTGAATAGAGTGCCACAAGTGGCAACATAGGAGGATCGGTTACGATGCCGTAATTTGACGGCATCCTAGTACGAAGCGGATAGAGCGCCACAAGCGGCATTGTATCTGAACCGTAACATATTTTTTATTTGTCATAATGTTCAGACGACATAATATTCAAAAGATATTTTTGTATGGAGTTAGATTTCTGTTGTCTAATAAAAAAATAACCTCGAAAATCAAGACAATCGCTACGCTGCGCTTCGCAATTGTCTTAAATTTCGAACCTATCACGTGACCTGCAAGTGTAGGGCAGCTAGTATTTCTGTTGTCTAACAAAAACTTTACGGCAGCTTAGGAGGCGTCACTATTATACCGCAAAACTTACGGTTCCCTAACCGATGGAGATACAGTGCCGCTTGTGGCACTCTATACACTTCCTATTTTAAAAGTTATCAATCCCATCACTATACATTTAGTTACGTTTTGTAGGTAATTTATCAACGATGATTTAGTCCTATATTATGGAAGTAAACGCCTCAGTTATAGGTACCATTTTTTGTAGAAAATGTAGAAAACCAGAATAAGGGAGATAAAAGGGGAGGTAGGGAAGCCTTGCGGTCCATCTTGAAAACGTCTACGCCTTTCTGCTTAAGCTCCTAAAGAACTGCCAGCAGCGGCACATTCTCGTCTCAGTTGGTTTCCTCTAACAAAATATTTTACTGGCATGACTGACGGAAACTAAACGGTTAATAATTGTTAACATAATATATGAATTACTAGTTAAATTATCTACAAATCGCTTTAATAAAATATTGTGTTTGTAGGCATCACGTTGGATGCCAAGCTTCAGTGGGGCCCACATATAGCTAAATTGTCGAATAGACTTAGCTCTGCGGCTTATGCAGTAATGAAGATCCGTCAGTTAACTGACGTTGATACAGCTAGATTAGTTTATTTCAGTTACTTTCATAGTGTAATGTCGTACGCCATTTTACTGTGGGGAAATGCTGCCGACATTCAAACTATCTTTGTGCTGCAGAAGAGGGCTATTCGAGCAATATATAACCTACAGGCTGGTGACTCTCTCAGAGAGAGATTTAAGGATATAAGTATAATGACAGTTGCATCACAATATATTTATGAAAATCTTGTGTATGTTCATAAAAATATTGAAATGTTTTCAAAAAACAGTGATATTCACAAATTAAATACCAGAAGTAAGAACAAATTGGCAGTTCCTTATACTAGGCTCCATAAAATAAATAATTCTTTTAAGGGTCTGTGTGTACGATTATACAACAAAGTACCAAATGATATTCAGAAATTAGATCTTGATAAATTTAAAATCAAAATCAAAGAAAAGCTTTATAAAAAAGCTTATTATAAAGTGTCGGATTATACAGAAGACAAAACAGCTTGGGTCTGAAATGCTCCAAGTACCTACTCCAACAGCTATTTCTAATTGCCTATAATTAATTTATATAGAGCACCATATTTAATTAAACTATTTACATTCAAATTCATATTTTGTATTTTGTGACCTGGTAACGACATACATATAATATATATATATTTTGTAAATGTCGTTGCTTCTGTGCGCTGTGGTTTCTTGCGCCCGTTCTTTGCCACAGTTAAAAAATGATGTCCTGAATGGGTGGTAGGTTAAAAAATATTTGGACGTTTCAAAGTACTTGTTAATTGAGTTTATTGAATAAATATATTTTGACTATTGACTATTGACTATTGACTATTAAAAAACGTTACTTCTCACTTCTTAGCTAAGTCAAGTCCTTTTGCGTAGTTGGAAACGTATTTGATAATTCGCGCCAATTTTGACGCCCGACAGATGTCAGTAATGTCAGTTAGACAGTGACAGTTGTCGAATGTCGGTCGACGAAGTTTTGCTTTGCTTGCTTTGATAAAGTATTTGAACAACAATAACATTAAACTCTTTTAAACATTTTTAAAATGAGTCTTTGGGTTGACAAACATCGGCCGAGAGATTTGATGAAATTGGATTATCACAAGGATCAAGCTTCGCGACTAAAGAATCTAGTGCAACAAAGTGATTTTCCTCATCTGCTTGTTTACGGTCCCTCCGGTGCCGGCAAAAAAACTAGAATTATGTGTTTACTGCGAGAACTTTACGGTTCAGGTGTGGAACGGTTACGACAGGAGACGATGAACTTTACAACTCCTTCTAACAAGAAAATTGAAATCATGACTGTGAGTAGCAACTATCACATTGAGGTAAATCCAACTGATGTTGGTATTTACGACCGCGTAGTTATCATGGATCTTGTGAAAAATGTGGCACAAACACACCAGATTGACTCATCTGGTCAGAGAGAATTTAAAGTTGTTATTTTGAATGAAGTGGATGATCTAACGAAAGACGCTCAGCATGCGTTACGTCGGACCATGGAGAAATATGTGGCGACATGTCGCTTAATATTAATAGCCAATTCAATATCAAGAGTTATACCTGCTATAAGGTCCCGATGTTTGACGATTCGAGTTCCTGCACCCACAGAGGTTGAAATAGCATCAGTTCTGCATGTAGTTTGCAAAAAAGAAGGTTTGAGTTTGCCGACAGAGCTAGCAATGCGCATAGCTAAATGTGCAGACCGTAATTTGAGACGAGCATTGCTCATGTGTGAAGCATGTAAAGTTCAACAGTATCCCTTTACAGCAGATCAAAAAGTACCAGAGCCTGATTGGCAGACGTTTATTAAAGAGACTGCTTCTATGATATTGTCTGAGCAATCTCCAAAAAAACTTGGTGACGTAAGGCAGAAATTGTATGAATTGATTATCCATGGTGTGCCAGCAGATGTAGTATTTTCAGGGCTATTGTGCGAGTTAGTGAAGAACTGTGACATGGCAATGAAGTGTCAAGTGGCTTGCCAAGCAGCCAAATATGAACATAGAATGAGGCTTGGCAACAAAGCAATCTTCCATTTAGAAGCATTTGTTGCGAAATTCATGGCCATTTACAAAAAGTTCATGGAAGAATCACTGGGTGATGTTTTCTGAAATTGATAGATTGTTTAATTTTGTTATTTTTACGGCCACCAGTGTCAATTGGATTAAATGTCAAACATTTTTTGATTCTTCTTTTTTTCATTTTTAGATCAATGCATCAAAATGATATGTTAAAAGATATTATTTTTGTTGTAAAGTTATTAATTACACACACACACACACACACACACAGGACAAAATATTATACTCTTATTTCAAAATGTGGACTAAAGTTAAAACTGGTTTAAACCTGATGCTGTCTCATTTCTGTTATTATAAGCAGATTGAGACAGCATCAGTCTTAAACCAGGTTTGAACTAAGTTCACATTTTAGAATAACTTAGTTTGAGTTCTTTGATGTAGGCTTTCTACTTTGACTATATACATGTCTAGACTAGACGGAGCATCGTGGTACAAGCGCTTCTCCGAATCCGCTCAGTTTTTGTATTGAATTTTTGAAGTATGTGTGACAGCCGTGTATGACTGACACTAGCGCGAATGACCGCCTTCTATGGCCGGGAGGAGTGTGTCAAGCCAATACTGGCCTGTTAATTTTTAGATGTTTTTATGGCCAGATTTTTTTAGTAGAAAGAGGCAAACGAGCAGGCGGATCACCTGGTGGAGAGTAATCACCGCCGCCCATGGACACCCGCAAGACCAGAGGTATCGCAGGCGCGTTGCCGGCCTTTAAGGAAGGAATTATGACATTTTATGTTGTATTTCTAGATTCACATTTCTTAATGACAGCCTTTAATCATCCCACTGATGGGCAATGGCTTTCCCACAGCGATAGTATAACAAAAGCGGTAATGGACTATTACAATTTAACATACAGTAAATGTGACATAATAATAATATGGAGACCTAACATAACTTAATTAAATCTAGTTTTATAATAACAAACCAGTACAAAGGTTTTACTTGCCTTCCTCCAAAGCACAAAATAAATTTATACAAATGAAAATAAAATGAATTGGAACTGTAAAATCTCTTAATTTATATTTTAAGTAGACGCTAGTTTGTAGTTTCAGAGACTTTAAGGATCATTTAGTCTTTGATCTGCAGGGTGATGTCATCAGTAATTTAAGTAAAACACATTTTTTATGTTTAATAATATTTATAATAGTATTTGACAGGAACGCGTCTAGCAAAAAGCCTAAAATTGTCAACCACAGAATGCATCAATGCAGTGGTTATTTCATTTGATAAATGGTCCAATATAGATTGCTTAGCTTGGAGGACATTGTCGATAGCTACTGCATCTTCAGTATCTGAAACAACGTATGAGTAGTATGGGTAAATAAATAAAGTAAATTATAGCCTATAATACTTTCCCACTGCTAAGGCTTCCATTATTGAAATCAATGCCAAAGACGGGTAGATATTACAAACTCGGGGTATGCATCGAAAAATCCGAAACACACTGCCCGATTGAACCTAGGACCTTTGGTTATAGTACAGAGACAGATGGAGTCCTAAAAAGTCCTCCTGTTTTAAGTTACTTTTTTCTGCGAAAAATTAACACGTCCCATGCCGCGGGCAAAAGCTAGTCATCATTATTAATTCAGCTCATAATCATCCCAAAGTGCCGGGTTCAAGTGACCTATTATTGTTTATCCTACTAATATTATAAACGCGAAAGTTGGATATTTGTTACTCTTTCACGTAAAAACTACTGAATGGATTCGAATGAAATTCGGCATACAGATAGTTTATAACCTGGATTAACACGTAGGATACTATTTATCTCGATATTCCCACGGGAACGGGAACCACGCGGGTGAAACCGCGAGCGGCCGCTTGTATCTAATATTTTCCACGGCAGAACAAAGCAGCGAAAAGTTTTTAAATACGCTTTTCAAAGCCGAAAGCAGAGTGCCTAGTGCCGTAGTACTATTATATTATTTATTCTGTGCTAGTGCGAGGTTCATATCGCTATTCGAGTTACTAGTTGTTATACAGGTTCGCCAAAAGGTGGCGCTGCTTCGATCCCATTAGTATTATTGTCATCCATTCGGGAATCTTGCATGTAATGAACTTTTTAAAATTACAAGAAAATAATGTTGCCCTACTCTGAATCCTTAGGCACGCCTCTTTGTAACAGTGATGAGGTTGTAGAGTTTTACACAATGGAACCTTGTTCTTATTACAATCGCCTCCTTCATTTTATCGGTTTGCCCCCCCCCCCCCCCCTTCCCCCTGAGCCATCGGCTGGCGAAGTGGCGACGCTCTTGCTTATGCTACTTCTACTTTACTTACTCGGTTGTAAGAAGTACGATGGTGTACGGGTGTTCCTGACGGCGATCCTCTCTGGTCCAATGAGGATATAATCTTCATTGTCAATGCCTTTCATTCCGTGCCATGGATAAGTGATGTTACTCTCAACCTCATCTGTAGATGAATACAATAACAATGAACAAACATTTTGTTAAAAGCAACTTAAGTGTAGTAGTTAGGTACCTAAGTATTGGTAACGCATATTTAACGGTAATGTGGGACCACACTCTTCCTAAAAGCTTAAAGAGTCGATAGTTGCCAGGAACGCGTACCTACCTATCATATCAACATATATAAATAATGCTGACCCTATCTACGTGAAAAAGGAAGTCTGACCGCAAAGGGCCTTCGCTCATCTTATTATTAAACACTACGCCCCAAATCCCAGGGCATACCTGTAGGTAACTCTTGAGTTCTGTTACCCTACAACAGGTAGGGGGTATTAACTATTAGTTAATGTAGGTTGTTGTTGCTGTAGAGACCTAGGTAGATATTAATTAAGCCTTTCGCTATAGTTGTAATGTAAGTGGATAGCCGAGCCGCTACTAGTAGGTACGGTAAGTAACTCCTTTGTGGTGTAAGTAAGTATATTATACTATAGGCATATAATACCTACTTGATGTTCGATCAAACGGCATTCGATCTCGAAGTAACTCCTAATTCCCTGCTAGGCAAGCCTACTCTGCTTTTGGAATTTGGAAAAGCAATGGTTCTATACTATAATAATATGGTGATAGAAAAGGCCATACTTATCTATACATATAATTTGATAACCATATCATCATCGTCATCGTGATGATATTAAATTTCTAAGTTTAAAGTTGGGAGTTTTAAAGATAAACCAGATATCTCAGACCAAATAAAAAGTATTTGGTCTAAGCCAGATCTATAGACATTATCAAAAATATTGGACGGGAAAGCGTGGACTACGTACTCGTAACAACACATTTGAAACTTTAAAATAAGAATGAATAAAAACATTAATCATACTAGTAGAGGATCCGAGTATACAACGACCTTCACCGAGCCGGTTAATGGATGAAAAGTATTTTATATCATGTGTTAAAAAATATATTGCGAGTGGGTTGGCTGAAAAATTTCAGTCCAGTAAGTTTATGATTAATTAAATATTTAAAAATATTTTTTTTAAACATTGTACTTGTTTCGATAATAGATAAATTACATAGGTACCAATCGAAAGTATGAAGCCTATAGAAAATGCAAACGTAGGTTGACTAGTTTTTTCCTGTCATAATCGCTGGTCATAACATTGGGTAGACAGGTGTAAACAGGCAAGTCATAGTAATTTGCAACCGTCTGGTTAGATAAATAAAATGTATGTTTATATGTAGATAAGCTCATTACAAAACACACACACACACACCAAACCAGTGCAATGTAAAAAAAAACTTTTTTTATATAAATTAATCATTAAAGGTACCTACCTACTTACTGGACTGAAATTTTTCAGCCAACCCACTAGCGATATATTATTTTACATATTTTTGATATAAAATACTTTTCATCCATTAACCTTCCCGGTGAAGGTCATTCTATACTCGGATCTTAGACTACCTTGAGATCATATCAGAATCTATATTACCTTATGAAAATCATTTGCCAAAATGTTTGTACGCGCATCACTTTAGAACGGCTCGACCGATTTGGCTGATTCTTTTTTTCGTTGTGTTCGTAATTGTCAGGAGAAGGTTTGTGTGAGAGAATATTTGGAAATTTGTCATGGGATACAGGGTTGAGTAAGTTCACGCGGATGAAGTCGCAAGCGGGCCATGTAGTTGATGAAGTTTATACTGCCCTGCCACCATTCAATTGTCTATCTTTAAACAAGTAAACTTGGGTACCTACCTACTAAGAATTGAAAAAAAAAATCAACTCAAATAAAGGCAATAATTTTGTACCACTTTAAACTTTCTTCGGAACAATCTAATTCCAATTCCTCTTACAGGGAATGTTCCAAGAAAGCCGGGATAACTTATTTATGTATAAACCCCGTACCACCGGAAGAGCTTCATTCTTCGATTTAACAGGGGGCCTACTACAACCTCTTAGAGCAGCGATTGTAATGGTAACTTGGTAACCTTATATTATGTTTTAAAAATGATGGCATAAATGTTAAGGTACTAAGGACATATTACATTGATAAATGCTTGAAGAAATTATGGACAGAATAGATAAAACCGTTATTTAGTTTAGACGTTTTCTTTGAACTGGCTAGGTTTATTAATTTAACACTGCTTACAGATGCAATAGTAGGCCCCCTTAGGGAAAGCAAGTGAAAATAAAGCTTGAGTGATGGATTTTGAGTTTCGAGATAAGTCCACTGTATCAATCTAAAGAGAAAGTCGGCATCGTTTGTTCATTGATTTCAATGTTGTTCTGTTTGATAATGTCGTGGATTTACGCTTGTTTTGTTACTTCTTTGTTGTTATATTTAAGTAACTTCGTAAGTGGGCAAGCAAAATACATAAGTTGGTTTTAGATAGATTAGATTATTATTAATATAGCACACAAAATACTATCTATCATAGATACGAGAAACGATGTGGGAACTCGAAAGAAAACTCTAAAGCCCCTTCCTTGTCTGTCACGAAGGCTCCTTGAGGTTAAAAGAATTGAATTTTTATTCTGTCTGGTTTTACGACAGCTGAGCCCTTAAATTTAAGTAGCCTAGGCAAGACTGTCATTTCATCTCGTTTCGGAAAATTCAGCCAGCATTTTAAAGGGGCTGGTATGTCAAGGCTACGTA
This sequence comes from Scoparia ambigualis, assembly GCA_963921215.1. Classification (NCBI taxonomy): domain Eukaryota; kingdom Metazoa; phylum Arthropoda; class Insecta; order Lepidoptera; family Crambidae; genus Scoparia; species Scoparia ambigualis. The sequence continues at coordinate 19,786,517 of OY992522.1, read as the reverse complement.
GGTATACGAGTAGGTACTAAAGAGGTTATGTCTAGCACTGAACATTTCACTAAGGTTTCAATTACAACTTTGTAGAGACCGTTAGACTCTTTAGAACTTACGTGAGACGTGTCGGTGTCACATCTCTCGTCACGAATGTCTGTAACACCTAGTTTAACTCACTCAAGGCGGTATTTAAACAGGTACCTATGTCTAATTACACGTTTGTCTGAGAGCTGAGCGTCTCTTTAATATTCAAGCGGGCATAAGCGGGTAATTATCTGTTAATTAACTTTCGTAATCAGGAACCGCTTCAAATCTTCATTGTTTTGTTATGTTATGTTCAAAGTGAGCACCATTTCATATTCATGTTCAAGATATTTCTATAAGGACCTAGGTAACTCCCTAGATATCTGTATTTACAGCAAACATCAAATTAACATTTTTTAATGATTTATGTAAGTATAAGTATTTGATTTATATAATGTAGCGTAGCGGTGAAAGAATACCTACTACCACCCCGTCTCTTCCCTTGGGTGTCGTAAAACGCGACTAACGGACTAAAGACTGCACATACATCCAACTGCGTAGAGCAGCGATGGGCTCATCATCTGCAACGCTGAGCACATGTGCAGTCGCTATTTGGTGAAAAGTGGACTATCACGGTAGAGGACTGCTTTTGCTGTTCTCATTGCCTAGTCTCTGACTAAACCTTGGGGCATAATAGTCGTGATTATATAAAGGTATGTAGGTATGTATGTATGATTTATTTTAATTTATGACTTCAAGTAGGTATGTACGGAAATAAGCCGACCGGCCCAATTCTTGTCAGAAATTCAAATTCAAAAAGGTTGCTTTACAGCATTTCTTCAATGCGAATCGTCGATGCCCCTCTGTTTGACAATACTTACGAATGTCCATTGTTATGTGAGCGACGAACGGTTCCACCCTGTCAGCCATGTTCATATTGAGTTCTCCGGTCACGTACAGATCACTGCTGAAGGTTGTGCCACTCTTGCCACCATTTAGATTAAACCTGTAAAGTCAGAAAAAGGTTTTACTATCCATACATATATATTTATATGTTTTCTTTCTTTTTGCCGCGTACAGCGTAACCGGGCTTTTTGGGTGGCGGGCAATGGTGGCGGATGACGGGCGGTTTCTCAAACTATGTTAGTCAACAATCCTCGGAGGTTTTCTAAAGGGAAAGGGAAGGGAAAAAACCTGAGTTCACTACCAAATTCTTGAGGCGTTCGAGTCTCTTGACCAGAGCGGAATACCCGAGGTTCTTCTTAAAGCTAGAACCGTACCCACGTACCTACTTACATCTAGTTTTAGTTTCTATCCTAGTAAAAAGTAGGTGTCACAAGTTCTTTAGTTGGCGCTACTGGCGATACCATATAAATTGTAGTTGTTGACAAACAATGTTAATAAGCATTGTAATGTTGTGCTCTAAGTTTAAAAATAAGAAGCACCTCAGTGCTTGAGAATTCCGGGGGAAACGCCACTTTTTTTTCGGCCTTGTCGTCCCTTACCACCAGAGTGGGTTATATATAGGTACCTAGGCCAAGTGATAACCCGTAGTTAGCGTTGCCAGGCGTCTGGATAAAGCCGGACATAGGTAGTTAGGCTTTTTGATGGCGCGTCCGGCTTAGATTAAAACACTTTTTGTTTTAATCTATGGTGTACGGCCAAAATACACGGTGTCTGCATTTTGTTAGGCTTTTTACATTTCGCAAACGAGCGAGCACATAAGACGTTTCTATAGTGTACACTTAAATGTCATAGCATTCCTATGCTTTAGATAGTATTCTAAGTCTAGAATTTAATTTTGACTGATGACTTTATTTGACTGATTTATAATAAAGTAGGTACCTCTACCTACTCTGATTTGTAATTCGATTAAGTATTAGAATTGAACAGGATTTATGGTAAGTAATAAAAAAAGCTTAAATTTACATAATTTTTTTTCGTCGTACCTGTTACTTAATTACTGAGACAAAAAATCCTCAATAATGTAGGGTGTCCGGTCTTTTTACCCAAATGTCCTGCCAAACTGGCTTGGTCTGTCCGGCTATTAGGTTTGGCCACCTGGTAACCCTACCTGTAGGTAGTTGAATAAAAAAAAAGCACGAGGTTGCCTTGACCCAAGGCTGTCTCTAATGGAGATGCAGCATTGTTACTTAAATGTTCAGCCAGCCAGCCAGCAGTACAACCACAAAATGTTAAATTTCTAAAAACGATTTTGTACCTTAAACTATGGGGAAGGTGGATCAATATCGGTTGGAGAAGTTTGACAGTTTTGAATAGGTTGATCTGCTGGCGTGTGGTAGGTACTCCTATAAACGAAACGAAGCGATATCCACCTACATTAATATTATCTTTGGAGAATACCTACACGCCGACGGCAAATTCCTCATACAGTGTTGCCAACAATAATTTAGAAATTCCGCTGACTTTATTACAAAATTCCGTTAGAAATCCGTTAAACCTCTAATTTTTCCCGTCAGTAAAATCCGTCAGAATATCTGTTGGTAAATAAAAAAACGAAATAAAAAAATAACTAAAGTATAATGAAAATGAAATACAGAAATATATTTTTTAAATAATCTAAATGTATATTTTCTAAATCAAATTCACTATTTGAGGTCTCAGTCATTCCGGATGCAGTTGAAGTTGACAGCTGGCTATAACTTTTGACTGGTTCCAATTTAGATGTCTTTGAAAATGTAAAAATGAATCTATCGGCAAAGCTTATTATATAAATCGTTTGCTACTAAATTCCGCTAAAAAATCCGTTAGCCGTCAAAATACGATTTATTCCGTTTCTTCATATCCGAATCCGCTAGATATGACGGGAAATCCGTTAAGTTGGCAACGCTGTCCTCATACCATACCATAGACAAATTAGATAATCGTCCTTGCTCGTAGGTACTAACTTAGTAGGTATCTATATAGTTATGAGGCAGGCGGTTACATTTTCTAGTCTAGTCTAATTAATATTTAACTAATCATTGTAATCATGCACTGAGCGGCTCATTACGCCAAAGAGGCCTTTGTTATCAAGACACACCAAAGGCTAATAACGCTTTGAGTGGAATATTGTTAGCGCTTGTGTTTCTGCTGGTACCTAAGTACCTATAGTCTGTAACGAAGGTTGCAAACACTTCAGGCTGCAGCACTACTGGTCCCCATATATTCTCTATAAGTTTATATAGATTACATTCCGAGCTACGCAGCAATGTCGCGGCAGCAATGCAATGTAATGTAGGTAAGTAGTGCTGCGGCATGCGGCAGCACTGCTGCGTGCAGCGGCTTAGGCGGCAAATTCTTTTAAAATTTAGACGTAGGTACCCAATGATATTTTATGTAGGTACCTCAATGATATTTTATGTTACCTAGTCTTTTCGGGCAATGTTGCTGGGCGTGTGGCCGAGTTTACTATACTTAATAATAATTGATGTACCAGTAAATTCGGCCAAAATTCTGGTGTGCTAGAATTATGCAATATTTATTGTAAAAAATATTACAGTGATTGAAATGTTGATGTTTATATAATAAATATTTACAACTGAATCAACAATACACTGTAAAATTTTAATTATTCGTAATCAACAACAAATAAAACTATGGGGTGACGCATAACCATGTTTCATTTATCAAATTACAGTAAAATAGTAAATTTCACTATTTTGATTAAGTATTTTGAATAACAATAGTTTGGTTAAATTATGTAAATATTTTTATGATTAAAATCAGTATATTTGTAATGATTAAATCACCATAAGTTAATGGAAGTTCTACGTTTCTAAGGAATTATTCGATTTAGTCAAATAATATATTGAAATAATAGTAGTAAATAGAAAATCATAATATTTTTAACATATACATACTTAGTGCTAATTTGTATATGCAGTGACCTATCGATATTTCATTATCAGACAATTCACGTTAAACTAAATGTACTTTTTTACTAGGTAGGTAGATAATATTATTATTTCAACCTAAATATTATTTGACTAAAACGAATAATGCCTTAGAACTTCCATTAATTTATAATGATTTAATCATTACAAATCTACTGATTTTAATCATAAAAATATTTACATAATTTAACCAACCTAATGTTGATCAAAATAGTGAAATTATATTTTTTTATGTAACGGTGATTTGATAAATGAAACATGGTTATGCGTTACCCCATAGCTTTATTTGATGTTGATTACTAACAATAAAAATTTTATAGTGTATTGTTGACTCAGTCGTAAATATTTATTTAATATATATCACAATTCCAATCACTGAAATATTTTTTTTACAATAAATATTGCATAATTCTAGCACACTAGAATATTGGCTGAATTTACTACATCAATTATTGTGAGTAGTAAACTCAGCCACACGCCCAGCAACATTGCCCGAAAAAGCTACGTCTAAATTTTAAAAGGGGAAATTCGGGCAAGGTTCAGTATTTTTGTGGCTTTGTATCTTTTACCCTTATCGTTTGTAAGTTTTTTTTATAAACAATACAGTTGTGGTCATATCATTAGGAACGGGTAGTTTTCAATTCAATTTTATGAAATGTAGTTCAAATAACTTTGCACTGATTATTATCAATAACTTTTAACGTTTTAACCACGGCCACGTAAAAATGTACTATCGTGGTGACTAAAGTTCCACAACTCCGAATATTTTATGCAAATCAAATAAACTTTTTTTTTGACTTATTGAATAGTGTAGAATAGATATTGACATAGTTCGTAGCGGTCTCGCTTTTTAGAAATTTTGCTTTACTTTTTAATTAAACCCAAAATTGCAGAGAATGATTTTCTTAAAATGCGCGAAGGCACTTATTTGAGCTCCTAGATTGAACTACTGTTCTAAACAAATGAAATATAAAAATTAGAATGTTATTATAAAGTCGTCATAGTGCGTAGCGGCCTCGGAATTTTTAGATGTCATTGATTTTATATAGAAAAAAAATCTTATTCTAAACCAGTGATAAGTAGTTACCTGTAGTCGCCTTTTACGACACCTAAGGGAAGTACTAATGCAAGGACTAAAGTTTGTACATACATCTAACATCATGGAGCGGCGATGGCTCATCAAAATAATACTACCAACCCCTCTGTTCCCTTGGGTGTCGTAAAAGGCGACTATCGGACTAAAGACTGCACATACATCCAACAGCTTATAGCGGCGATGGGCTCATCAAAATAATACTACCAACCCCTCTCTTTCTTTCGGTGTCGTAAAAGGCGGCTAACGGACTAAAGACTGCATATACATCCAACAGCATAGAGCGGCGATGGGCTCATCAAAATAATACTACCAACCCCTCTCTTCTCTTTGGTGTCGTAAAAGGCGACTAACGAACTAAAGACTGCACATACATCCAACAGCATAGAGCGGCGATGGGCTCATCAAAATAATACTACAAACCCCTTTCTTCCCTTGGGTGTCGTAAAAGGCGACTAACGACATTCATGTTTTTGTTTTTACTTTCCTTATATTCGTAATGAAACGCACAGTGTTTACCTCGTGTGAAAGACTTATTTACTCCCAAAGACATTTAACATCATTGTTTACTCCCTCGAGCTATTGGCGCCCTCGCTACGCTCGGGCGCCAAACCCCGTCTCGGGAGTAGATAAGCTACTTTCACCCCTAGGGTGTACTATAAAATGTCATATGGTTTAGTCATTATTATATCTTAATTAATTATATCGCTTAACCTATTTTGATGAACTTTGATATAAAAATAACAATATAACATAAACATAGATGGGGTTTTTTACAGGTTAGGTACATTTATCCCTGAAAAATTAACGCAAGCGAAGCAACGAATCGACACGGAGCGATTACCACTTGTCTAGATCAGAGGGGCTATCTAGAAAGTATTGTATGAATGACTTATGCTATAGACTATTTTTTATCAGATAACTATGTGTAATTTATTACAGAACACAAAATATTGCCCATAAAATCAAATCACTAAAGTACAGCTTTGTATAATAATTATCTTACTGTTATTATTTCTTCTGATATGTTTTATTGTTGGTTCAAAGACCGATAAATTACATCTGTAACTCCGTAATCGGTACAGTAATAAGAGGTAATGGCACATTGATATCTTTTATATCACATATAGAAAAACAGACCTATTAATTTCACTACTACTTAGGTCAATGACCTTTATGAAGTCAGATAATAATAAAGATCTAACAAAAAGCTTCGACTGTTTACATTTTCTATGTTTTTTCACTACCCTAAAACCTACTTTAAAACAAGACCTGTCTCATTACGATTTATAATAGTAGAATCGTGATTTATGTGTCAGCAAAAGAATAAGCGCTGTTCCAATCTAAACTGCAAGTATCATTCGACCTAAATCAAATCAATCAAAATCAAAGCACATGTGCAGTTAGAGTTGCCAGGTCGCCAAACCTAATAGCCGGACAGACCAGCTAGTTTGCTCGGACATTTGGGTAAAAACTCCGGACACCCTACATTTTCGGGAGCAGGAGCGATCGACAGTCGACTCGCCTGCGCTCGGCAATCGCTCGATTGCGAAATGTTAAAAGCCAAACAAAAGCCGCACAAGCCGGACACCGTTTATTTCGACCGGACACGAAATCAAAAAGAGTAACTATGTCCGGTTTTATCCGGATGCCTGGCAACGCTATGTGCAGTTGTAATTTGGTGAAGGACTATGGAAGAGGACTATTTTTGCGGTCCATTGCCTAGTCTGACTAACCCTTTGGGGATATAGTCGCGAATCGCCATAACAATGATGTTTATAGCATTGTTGTGTTCCGGAAGTTAGAGATAAGATAGCCAGTTCCTCAGTGGTTGAGGATTCCGGGTGAAGCGCGCTTCCACCTTCGGCCTTATCGTCACTTACCTTCAGGTGGGATGAAGGCCAAGCGCTTACCCGTTACCCATAAAAAAGAATCATGAATCGTGTATGCATGTCTTATTTTATTTATACCTAAAAGTGATGCTGTAAATCGCTGGAAAATAGGGACGAAATAAGAGGCGAAGCTATCTAGGGATCGTGACCTCGATTCCCGGCTTGCCCCACAATGTTTGTCAATAACCCCCGTCGACGTCGACTGTGAAAACAGAGCGAAGGTTTTTTTTTTAGTTTTTACGTACCTACCTACTAATATGTTTGTTTGTTTGTTTTTTATGAGATTCTTTTATCAGGTACCTACTAGCGGCCCGCCCGCGCCTTCTATACGCTAACTTAGAGAGACCGTCATAGTTCAGCCATTTAAAAAAATATATCTTCAAAATATAAACAAAAACCATCCTCAATTTTTGTGAAAACCGCATAAAATCCATTGCGTGGTTTAGGAGAATAGTGCGGTGCCACAGACAGGAAAATGGCGACTATATTTTATAATATGTTTTATCTCATTAGTCATCATTATGACTACAAATACTTTTATAGGTTGATTGGTAATAGGTATAGGTATATAATCCTGGAACTGGGAATTGCTATTAGGTAAGTGCAAAAAACAACTAGTTACATATTTGCATGGGAGCAAATATGAAATATGCGAAAAAAAACACAATCGTAGATCATTGAGCTATTTGTACCTCAATGTCGTAGATGGATAGCGTGGATGTGTAGAATTTAATACGTACCTAGGTAAGTTAGATATAACGACATTTACAAAACAATAATAATGATAAGTCGTTACCAAATTATACAATCAAGAATCATAAAACATTTACTTACCTATTTAATAAACAAATAACTTATTAGGGAGGCCCTATTATGCCTTAAGGTGACCTTTTCAAATTTGGCTTGATTTGTCAGATTGCTACACAACCATAAAAACGTATTACTTTTTATAACGGTCTCTTAACCTTCTCGAAAATCGATAATAAATGTGCAATTTACAGTAAAAAATAATATCTAAACGTTATCCAAATATAGTAAAACGTTGCTTTTTCCTTGAACTTGATCGTACACAAGTTAACACTCCAAAAACATTTAAAACTGCTTATTTATTTTATGATTCAATCGCATTATATCGAGGCAGTTAATCAAAATCTCGATAATAAAATGCTTTTGTCAAATCCTTTGTTTTGGAGATAAAATGAGAACCAGTTGGCTGGAATGCGGTCAGACATAAAAATGCGCAGAATTGCATCCTGCTTAGCGCTATAAACTCCAATTTAGTTCTCAATTCCATACCACACCTATAAACTTGTTACAACAAAACCTATGAGAACAGCGATGTCAATAAAAATTGCTAAAGACAAGGTGGTTTACTCTTACTATGCGAGCCAAGTGCCTTTAACTTAAACCATGCCATAGCAACGTTCATATTAGTGATTAGTGATCGGAATAGGTGTAGCACATGAGTAAAGTTCTTTACTCATCTGGTAGTAGGCAGATTGCTTTAGAGTCAATAATCTGAAACGTAATATGGACACGACATTCCCTCCGAACTCCGTAATTTGTTGATTTATAATTTTTTATCCGGAATTTATGTATTATTTTAATGTGAAACGTTTTAAAATGAGCAAGAAGATCATATTTTTAACACATAGAACACGCCAAGCAGGTGGCTTATGTGACCGGAATTTTATAGTAAAAAGTTAAACTATCATATTCAAAGACTTAACTGTGTCTGGAAATGATAGCATTATTTTGTCATTACATCAAGTGGGGGGTGTAACTCAGTGGTAGAGTGTCTGCTTCGCATGCTGAAAGTCCTGGGTTCAAATCCCAGCACCTCCAAATGATATTTTTTGTTTTACTTTCGATTTTACAGATTTATAAAAAAACTATTTAGGTAGTACTTACAAGACAGTATTTTATTAGGATAAAGTTACATTTTTTTTATGATCTACATTGACATTTCTGTGTTACTTCACCGACAAACGAGAATCCTCTTTTAAAAGCCTTGTTTAACCGCCCTCGATTTGTAGAACAATTTAAAGTGCTTAAAGCGGAAACAAATAACGAGACCGTATTAAATATACTATGTTTCGCAAGTTACATAATATGTGTAGTATTTTGTACCTTTGGGCCAGTGTGGTTTGTTACTGCCCAATCTCCTCATGTTGGAAGGCCTGTGCCCAGCAGTGGGACATTTATAGGCTGATGATGTATCCACTATAAGTATATTGATTACTAGCGGCCGCTCGCGGTTTCACCCGCGTGGTTCCCGTAGAAATATCGGGATAAAAAGCATCCTATGTGTTAATCCAGGTTATAAACTATCTGTATGCCGAATTTCATCCATATCCGTTCAGTAGTTTTTACGTGAAAGAGTAACAAACATCCATCCATACTTACAAACTTTCGCGTTTGTAATATTAATAGGATTATAAAGCTGTGGAGTTTCTTGCGCTCGTTCTTCTCCACAGCTAAAAGACGTCCTGAATTTGGGTGCCTATGCCTACCCATCCCTATAGAGTAGTAAAATTAATTTTAGATGATTCAAAATGCTTATTTTAAGTAGGTATACTGATTAAAGAAATTATGATTTGATTTGATTTGATAAGACTAAAATGTAGACTCAGATACATATATCACCCTATGCTACTTAAGTTATTGTATATTTTAGGTTACTTTGGAGACGAGTGAGTACTGAATAAGATATCTGAGGAATCCGGGGGTAGTGCGCTCCCACCACCATCCTTATCATCACGTTACATCAGGTGAGATGAAAGCCATTAAAGCTTGAATCACACATATCAGTGAAGTCACAGTTCCTGCACAGTACCGGCAGAGAATATTAGATTAGTTCCTGATTCGCCGGATTCTTGTTTCGTCGGAAATATTAATGTACTGTCACGTTATTAATATAAGAACAAATAAATATTTTTATTAATGTAGGTACCGAAATGTCTGCCTTTTATTTAATAGATAGGTAAAGCCGCGATATTTTTAGAGTTTTCCTTCAACAAATAAATCCGACGAAACAAGAATCCGGCGAATCAGAGAACTAACCGAATATTATAGGTACAGTCACCAGCATTAAGATGTGACTATCGACGGCCTGTAAAAATCTGATTTTGGTGGAAGGCTTAAATAAGCCTATAATATGCATTCCACCAATGATCAGATATTTTTGCATCATCACATCTTAATGCTGGTGACTGTACCGGCACAGTGCAAAATATTCTTTCATACATTCTCTATGAACGCACTAAAAGCACTGTGTCGTCATTGACACTGACAAGTGGGGATGCGCTCATAGAGAACGTATGAAAGAATATTTAGGCACTGTGCCGGTACTGTGACTCACTGATATGTGTGAAGCGACCTTAAGTGCTATCCGTAACGAAAAAAAAAGAGATTGTAACCAAAAAAGGCTCTATAACACAAACCTTCTCTCTATCAACTTGGTCCACCTAACGCCAGTGACGTTCGTCCTACGCAGCAGGAAAGACATCTGCTCCTCCGGGTAAGTCACAGCTACACTGTTCACCACATAGGGGTCAACGGTCTTCATGCCCACGTGACCGGAGTCCATGAGCACGAAAAAGGTTCGCAGACCCCGCCTTAGGCAGTCGATGTTGTCGGCGCGACACGCTGGGAACGGCACCGGTGGCGTATGTACTGGAAAGAGCATACGACAACGTATAATAAAATAAAATAAAAAAGATTTTTATATAGTTGAGTATTTCTACGGACGATATTCCATTCTACTAGGTACCTAGTAATTTCACCCCTTTTCACTTTGACTTTGATTATTAATTGTTATAAAAATGACATTCTATTTAATTGTTTATAAAGTTAGAAGTAAATCGGACGACGCAATAAAAAGTCCAATTTTAGTTTCGCAAAAAAAGTAACCCTAGGGCCCTCTTAATCAATCTTTATAAATACCAAAATTCATCAAAATCGGTTAGGTAGTTTTAGCGTGAAAGCGTTACAAACAAACAAGAAGCGAACTAACTTTCGACTTAATATTACTGAGATTGCATCAACTCCATGCAGTAAGTAGTTCTCATCTCAAAAAGGTCGAATTATATTTTCTTTCTTCTTAATTTTATTTCATTTTCGCAACAAAGCTCATAGGTATTTGTATTTGTTTACCTACCTCTTTTTATTTCGTTCAGGTATTGTAACAATTTTGAGAATTCTACATTTTTACTTAGAAAGAACTTAGCTTAGAAAGAAAATCTGTTTCACCTTTCCCAGCGACAATCCTAAACATTCAATTTAGGACAATCGTTTATTCTAGCCTGTATTTTCCTAGATTTCTCTTTGAATTCATTTAGCTAAGTTCATAGTGACTTGAGGGTACCTCACTAAGAAAATTTTCTTGTAAGTTATGTATGGTTTCTGACCAAACCAGCGTGATATTTCGATGATTACAAATTATATAAGGTGCTGACTGCTAGAAACCGCAAGAAACTTCAAGGGCTGGTCAGGTCAAGTGTTTTAAACATGACAAAAGTGACATAAAAGGAATTCGTGTTTTTTTCATTTTTAATGAAATAATTAATTTTGTAAATTTTAATTGGGTAGTCTTTGAGTATCTAATTTATTTTAAAGCATATACGGCCATCTGTTGACCCGTCCGCGTCAGCTGGGCGATAAGTACCTACAAAAAAACACGAATTCCTTTTTTGTAATTTTTGTCATGTACAAAACACTTGACCTGACCAGCCTTTGAAGTTTCTTGCGGTTTCTAGCAGTCATCTTATATACTGTTGAGAGTATAAGCGACGACTTACGAAGCGGTCGTAAGAAGAACCCGCAGTTTTAAAAAGAGTCGAAAAACAATCCAAAGCTTTAATAAATTTATACATCCATAGCGCGTTCCTTCCCTTTTTCATGAACAAAATATCGCCATTTTTTGTAGTATTTTTTTTTAACAAAAATGAAACGTCACACGTTAACTAGTGTGTAGAATGAGATATTAAGCCTTCGATAAACTATTTTCACTATTTAAAAAAATCGCAAACAAAATAATAAATATGCCAGGGTGTAAGAACCGCGAACTAGTAATTCGTTTGGCACCAATTCTGTGGTGTAGTGGTTAAAACACCGGTCTCAGCCTTACTGTTCGATTCGATTCTCGTCGGTTGCCGAGTTGCAAAACGGTCGGCCCGGTTTTAATTTTATAGTAGCCCGCGTTTGAGCTGAACACACACTATTGGAATGCGTGGTCATAAATTAATACGATGACATTATTTCAATGATGGCAGTTCTTGCCTAGTAGTGGGACAGTATCCTACTAATATTATAAACGCTAAAGTTTGTAAGTATGGATGGATATTTGTTACTCTTTCACGTAAAAACTACTGAATGGATTTTGATGAAATTCGGCATAGAGATAGTTTATAACCTGGATTAACACATAGGATACTTTTTATCTCGATATTCCCACGGGAACGGGAACCACGCGGGTAAAACCGCGAGCGGCCGCTAGTCGGCTATAATTCATTTTATTATTATTTTACTCCAGTTTAACATTCCAATGTAAAACCTACGGCATTCTTATTTGCTCACGCACGTCACACATCGTCGACTGTGTAGTTTGATGCTAACACGTTACGTATGCACATACAAAAGCAGATATAACCATAACGGACCCTTTTGCAAGATTCTCTTTGCCTAAACAATGTGAATATTTGACAGTGACCCTTTTTAACGCTCGCAGGATATTAGATTTTCGGCTCAGCCAGGCGATCATACCTGTTAAACGTACATTTTGGTGGTACAGAAGCCTTTATCTGCCTACTGTGCAAGAAATTTTTAACGATTTAAAAAAAATAGCTAAAAATTACCACTTACAATTTGAGTTATATTTTGTTATCGAACGGTTTGTTTTCTTTGTTTTTTTGTAATGATTTAGTTAGTTCCCCAAAGGGTAATAAGCCAGAGACTAAGCAATGAAGACCGCAAAGATCTACATGGAAGAGTCTACTCCACAGTCCACATTCACCAAATAACAGACTGCACATGTGCTCAGCGTGATAGGTGGTGAGTCCATCGCCGCTCTATGCTGTTGAATATAGTATGCAGTCTTTAGTCCGTTAGTCGCCTTTTACGACACGAAAGGAAAGAGATGGGTTGATAGTATTCCGTTAAAAAGCCGCCACTGTATCAGCTCGTCCAGTTTCTACTATGCATATTATTCTACATACATACATCCATATAATTACGATTATTATCCTCCCCAGAGTTAGTCAGAGACTAAGCAATGAGGACCGCAAAAGCACTCCTCTGCCATAGTCCACTTTTCACCAAATTGCCACTGCACATGTGCTCAGCGTGACAGGTGGCGAGCCCATCGCCTCTCTATGCTGTTGGACATACGTGGAGTCTTTAGTCCGTTAGTCGCCTTTTACCACACCCAAGGGAAGAGAGGGGGTGGTAGTATTCATTCATCGCTACGCGACAAGGTTGCCAATAAAAAAAATATTTGATTGTAAACTCGCGGTCCGACCACATCTTCTTCCGCGTATCCTGTTATTGCTATATTACTCGAAGCAAACAATATTCTCGCAAGTTATTTCACGAAATTCCAAGAGGTTCATTGTCAAAACTTGTCTTGTTCAAAAGTTACTTTGGAAATTACACTTCTCGGAAGCCTGCACATATTATGAGACTTGACTGTTATTAAGATTTAGGATCCCGTATAAAATAAATGATTATTTCTAACTTCAAGCGTAACTTCAGTTATGTTATTATTATTGCTAATGTTTTGTTTATGAGCATTGTGTATGAAGAAGAAAATCGAAAGAAGCATCAAGATCGTAGAAAATGAAATGCTGTAGTTTTGCCTGATGTAGTTTATGTATTAATACATTAATTAATTATTAGTCTCTACTAATGTCATTACAATTATTAGTCTCAATTATTCTACTAATATTGGTTTCAACACAAATTAATTATTAGTCTCTACAAAAAAAATCTGTATATCTTCACTGGTTGACTGTTAGAGAATGCCTTATGGCATTAAGTCCGCTGTTTGCTATATTTTAGGCAATCAAGTTTACATAAATTAAAAAAAATATCAATTACTTATGTAACTATGTAATATTTGGTCAACAGATATAAAACAAATTTCTCAGATAGTGGAAATAGCTTTCAATACTTCCATCTGTTTACGAATTAAAGTCATGACTTTCACTGATTGTTTAGTTTGATTACTATTGGAAAAATACAAGTAATAACATGTAGGTATTTTGCGATTTCAGTGAGTTGGTATCATAACAAACTATTATCACCTTGTTTTGGTACATGAAGGGAAATCCGTTTTCTTTGATGTAAAATTAATTGACGGTGGAAAGCGGAAGAGAGCCTTGTTGCTTGCCTTTGAAAATAAGACAATGGCATTAAAGCCTTAAAGCTGGCTAACCACTTTAAGGCTTTTGACTTGAAACATTTTGGCGTAGAAAATACTTATTATATCGTAGACACATAAAAAACAAAAAAATACAGTTAACTTTAAACTTTAAACATTCGACTGTACATTGAAATAGTACATTGTTACCCTAAGGGGTGAAAGTAACTTTTTTATCCCCGAGACGGCCCCAATAGTTCGAGGGACTAAATAAGTCTTTAACCCGATTTAAACAATGTGCTTTTCATTACGAATACAAGGAAAGTAAAAATAAAAACTAGAATTAGCTAAAGAAAAAATGAGTTCCATATTTGAATCTGATGAACTCATTGTGTTAATACAAATCTCTGCTATACAGAAGTATAGACAAAACTTTACAACTCCATAAAACAAATGGATATCGGATTACTGCTTTCCCGCCTGTTTTGTTTTTTTTTTGTGGCCAGCCAGCTATTCAGCGTGGATTCAGCCTAAAGACCGTGATTCAGCCCTTAGTTTTCATTTTCATCTTTGAAAAAATGGTCAATATTTTGCCCATATTCACAGACCACTTCATATCTAACTATGTTATTTTAAAGAAATAGGTGAAAGTAAATTATAATAAAATAATTTAAAAAATATATTGTTTTTTATATATTTTAGCGTTTTACTAACGCTTAAGTAAAAATACTTAAGTAACATTTTTAAACACTGAAAAAAGACGAAAACCTCAGGCGGGAATCGAACCACGCATCTTCCGCATTCCGGGCGGCTGCCTTAACCACTTGGCTACCGAGGTCTGGTTTTCACCCGTCGAAATTTGTACATATAAGTACAATATATTCTTTAATTAATACTTATCTTTATGTTATTTAAATTTTACACTACGCACTGTAATTGAGTGGCTGTATAGAAAGTTGGGGCATGGTTGGTTTTTGGTGGACGATTTAAAATAACAAAATTAAAGCCCTGCAAAGGTGCAAATACACATCATATCCACACCTGATTCATATACACCTTAAACTCGTATACTCGTAGAAAAGCTTCTTCAGTACATCCTCGTAGGCTGATACGAGCTTAGATAGCATTTCCAGACGGTAAACACGCTGTAATGCTGTTTCAATATATCTCAGACGTTGACGTACTGCAGTTGGATTTCAGGTAGTATATCGGACGTAAAATAGAATATATAGCGGTACCCGATTCTGTCTGTCAACGTACAACTGTATTTATTTATTTATAACTATATTTGAACGCATACGACTGTTTGTTGCCTTAAATAAATAAATAATTAATCACACAATGTGATACCAGTACCTACAAAAGGTTAACTTAATGGTAATGATATCATCTAGTTGATTGGCAATGGCCATAGAAAGGACTAAACATAATATTGTTAGGCTTCTACGATACACAACTAAATTTGACATGTCTTAGTGCGGCAGTTGAAGATATAATATATAATCGTGATGTAATATACCTACCTACATTATTCACGATTCACGCCCATTTCCAGTTTTTTTTGCGATTCTAACCAACGTGATGATTGGAGTTCTTAGGTACTGACTGTTTCTCTTTCATTCTAATTTACATCTTTTGTACATAGCGGCTGGGACTCCGCAAACTTTGCTAGCTATGCCTATTACAGTATTGTGTTCTTATTCTATTTCTTATTTTCTAATACAATATGTATATAATTATACTACTTCTTATTTTCTATGCAGATTACTATTACATAGCACTGCCAAAATATAGTCCACTTTTTACCAAACAGCGACTGTGCTCAGCGTGACAGGTGGTGAGCCCATCGCCGCTTTATGCTGTTGGTAGCATGTGCAGTATTTAGTCCGTTAGTCGCCATTTACGACACCAAAGGAAAGAGAGGGGGTGGTTGTATTCTTTTACCGCTGCGCGATACGGTTAATAATATAATAATAAATATTTCAATACAGGCTCTAAATTTTTTTGTACTTATATATATAATATTAAAAAAAAGAATATACTTATTACTGCATGTGTGGTATATTGTAGTGTGTAAAATGGTGGGAAAGATATAGGGTTGTTCAAGTGATGAGTCAACACATATTTATATTTATATGGCACATGACACATACGCGCTAACTGAGGACATTGCCTTCTTTGGGCAGAGCAAAGACCCATCACACATTCAATGGCGGACTCCGTCGCTTTACCAGTCTAAAAAAGGTCAAAATCCCTTGGACACCGCGTCGTCTATTTGGTACGGGCACGTACCCGGGCGGGCGGTGCGCTTCATACGAAAATCGCAAGAAAGTGGTAAAGCGACGGTGACCCCGACCGTACATACCAGGTAGGTACAAGGTATCAGAGTGCTAACGCTAAGCTTAGGCATTTCTAGAGCTTGGCCATTACCTTTCCGACTATACTAATGCGTGTTGGTTGGTTTTATTTAACGACTACTTATATTTTTTTAAACTACTTACATGCATACTACTCTGTCAAGAAAGTACCGGGAAAAGATCAATAATACACAAAATGTTAGTTATTCATCCAAATTTATTTTATAGCCTTTAAAGTATGCTCCTTCAGCAACGGTACACTTACGCCAACGCATAATCCAATCATCAAAACATTTTTGAAACGCTTTTTCCGCAATTGAGTTCAGTTCTCGCCGCGAATTCTCCTCTAAGTCTTCTACCGAATGAAAACGGGTGCCACGAAGTGGTAATTTGAGTTTAGGAAAAAGAAAGAGGCCGGCTGGAGCCATATCTGGTAAATAAGGTGGTTGCTTGATGGTATTTGTTGTGTTTTTGGTCAAAAATTCGTTCACAATGATGGCCTTGTGCGAAGGCGCATTATCGTGGTGCAAAATCCAAGAATTTTCTTTCCTCAAATTTGGCTTTTTTCGTCGAATATGCTCTCTTAAACGCCGCATAACGCTCAAATAATATTCTTTATTTACCGTTTGACCTTCCGGCAACAATTAAATAGTAAAAACCATTTAAACAGTACCACCGCTGGGCGAAGGAATCTTTTTAAATTGAAATCAACTAATTGTTTTTCAAAACCAACCTTCTAACAGCAAAGAATAGGAGTTACATTTATTTATGTTCAATACTTAAGTACCTACATACCACCCATTTAAATAATAATATTCACCTTAACCTTTTAATAAATCAATCTAAGTAGGTACAGTCCCCTTACCTCATTCATTACGGGTAATTGTAAAAGCACATTAAATATAATTAGACCGCAGAACGATGTACATACTTGTTCCGTTCTGCTAATGGACTAACAAGTATATTTTTTTACCAAACTTTAGTATCAACAAAAAGTTAATGGCTATTAGTTAAGTACTAAAGTTTTGAAATTTCAAGACTTCAATAAATATTCAGCATTTTTTATACACAAAATGTTGCATGTCAGTAACGAGCGAAATTAATCTATCTATTTATTATATGGTTTTCTGAGGTTTAAGCGAGCACTACACATTGAAATGAAACCCTTTTTTACGGATTAACTCGCGTTTAATTTACTATTTACATAGTTTTTTATGTTATCCTGACGTTTCCAGTCTCCATGTGACCACGGACCCTGTAAAGGGTTCGAAACGTCAGGATAATATAAAAAACTATGTAAATAGTAAATTAAACGCGAGTTAATCCGTAAAAAAGTGTTTCATTTCAATCTATTTATTGATTTTTCCACTAGAGATTGAAATCTTACAAAATTTGTGTGGACCATAATACCAAATTTCTTACTCTAGTACACAAAACAACATACTTACACATTGTTTGATTGATTTTGTTTTGATTCACCGTGTCGCGTAGCGGTGAAAGAATACTATCACCCCCTCTCTTCCCTTGGGTGTCGTAAAAGGCAACTAATGGACTAAAGACTGCACATACTACAAACAGCAAAGAGCGGCGATGGGCTCACCACTTGTCACGCTGATCACCTTTCACGCTGTCGCTATTTGGTGAAAAGTGGACTATGATAGAGGGCTGCTTTTGCTGTCCTCATTTCTTAGTCTCTGACTAACCCTTTGATAAGTATGTATATGTTACCGGCAATCTGTATAATTCAGGTGTTCTATACAATACCTAGGCAATGTATAGATTACCTGGGCGTCCAGGCAATATATGAAATATTAAGCATATAATTATCCATTACATACTTTACCTAGGTAATGTATAAAATTCCTAGGGATTATATAGAGTACCTGCTGGTTCACCGGGCAATGTGTAAAATAAATAGATTTTTGTCTATATTTATCAATGTTAATCAGTCTACCTATAAAATGACAAAATGATAAGTTAAAAACAACTTTAAAAAAATTAACAATTAGGGTGCTCCTCAAAAATAATCTTTATAAAAAGGGTAGACATTTTCATTGCAGAAGAATAAAAGAATGACTGCACTCAAAAAGACTTATTTAATCTTAAGTTACTAGGTCCTATGTAAGAAAATATTAGACAAGACATGAAAACTTTTTAGTCATAATAAACCTTAAATAATCAATAAATTATTCTTTTAAATACTCTTTAAATAAGCACATAGGTAGTTTCTTTCTATTACTACAATAAAATCACTTTAAAAATAAATTGCAACTAAAAATTATTTTGTATATAAGTAACACATTGTAATTTTCTTACAAGTAGGTACTTAGGTACGTAACAAGTTTATAGAACTTAGGAAACAAAACAATTCCGTAAAAATAATAAGTAGATCTACTGCCTTTCACACATTCCCGGATGCGCATTCGGTATTGTATAGAACACCTAGGCAAAGTATAAAACAAGTAATATTTCATACATTACCTACATGTTTTAGGTATTCTATACATTACCTAGATGTTGTATAGAATACCGGATTATACAGATTGCCGGTAACATTTATATGTTTTGATGATATGTATTGATTGATTATTAATTTCGACCGTAAAATAGAAAATGGCTGAATTAAGAACTATTGGAAAACCTACTATCACTGTATTAGCAACACACATAATATTTTGATTTTAGATTTGACAACAACGGAGAGTTTTACCATTGAAAATAGTTATCAGATGCAAATCGTCTGAGACGTATTTTTGGGCATAGCTCTGAGGATTTTTGAGGATCGAGATGGATGTAGTACCAAGAGTTGAGGAATTTATCGAGACACTACTAAATTTTGAAAATCGGCTAGTAACTTTTTTTGTTAAGCTTTTTAGCTTAGAATAATAACGCTATAGAAAGATAGTCTTCATACAAGCGCTCTGTCAAAAATGAAGCACTAAACCGATTCACACACGCGTGACGTGTGCGCATGGCCGTGATCTGCTGTCTCTTTCCAATTCTATGATTATGAAAGAGACAGCACTGCGCAGGCCGCTGCTACCGAGACTTTAACTTAGAGAATCACACTGCAGTACGTTTATGTTTTAACCTAATTAATTACAAGATACTATGAAATACTGAAAGCTTACCTGTGAAAAGTGATGTTATTATACTTCTTTTGTTTTTCAGATGTGTTGTGACACAATTTAACTGCACAAACCGTAATTTTTTTTTGTTTTCGCGAGACACGTTCGGCGCGCTGTCACATTGAACACTACGGAGCGGTCCGGCGTAGGGTGCCATTTCTGGCTCCAATTAATGTGCTTCAAAATAGGCGCGCGAACTTGGTTTCTATAGCGTTATTATTCTAAGCTTTTTAGTTTAAAAATGTAAAAAAGCGAGTTTTTTTGTGGGGTGTTTGTTTACTAAATTGTAAAAATTTCGATAAAAAACAGACTTAAAAATATGAAAAAGGGGTCCTAGGGCGTATTAGTTTAGCTACAATGGCAAAAAGTTTTTGAAAAACGGTTAATAATTGTGACGTTGTTAGAATTGTGTGTAGAGGTGGTCCCTTTAAATTTGGAATTGTAGAAAAATGGGTATTTCCGTATATAGAAGTGATGTAGCTTCTATGATTATTGACCGATCGTCATGGTAATGGCAAATAAATACACACTATCGTAGTAATGGTGTTAACTGATCCGGATGCAGGCGAGAAATGCATTCGAGTTGGAATTTCAAAAATCAAAGTGAAATTCATCACTTTGAATGAATGATGAATGAACTTCACTTACGTGGTAAAAGAAAAAAAAATGTTATTCTCGGTGTTGTGCAATGTTATACATTCGTATGTTATAATTCGACTTGTAAGTAATGTAGTTGTGTAATTTTAGGGAAGTATATCTGAATAAAAATTTATTATTATTCAACTTGTAGGTAATGTGTTATTTAAAACAAAATATTTTTTAATGTTTTTTTATTTTAGCGTTTTATTAAAGCTTAAATATACTTAAGTAAAATTTTAAACACTGAAAAAAGACGACAACCTCAGGCGGGAATCGAACCACGCACCTTCCGCATTCCGGGCGGCTGCATAACCACTTGGCTACCGAGTTCGATTCCCGCCTGAGGTTGTCGTCTTTTTTCAGTGTTTAAAATTTTACTTAAAAATATTTTTTTTTCGTAAATTTTTGTTTTTGTTTTCAATGCTCCGATTCTTGCGCGGACTGCGAATACTGTGATTTTTTTTACTCTTCTTCTTACCATCTTCCCTATAGGTACAAGTAGCAAACTCAATACTCAATAGGATTTATTGATATCCATGTGTTACAAAAAGGTGTTATAGTAAATTGTAAATATACGTCATGAAACCTGTCGGGCACTGCAATTGGAACAGGAAAGGATTTATTAAATTAAATAACTTTTTATCATTTAGGTACTCTAGAGTGTTATAATAACATTTATTTATTAAAATTTCGTTCAAACGGTTTTCAAATATCTTGTCATTTTCTTCATTACATATTATGTCAGGGAGTTTGTTATTAAATTTTTATAGCCTTGTTGAAGATGTGAGAAGAGCTTAATTTTAGGCGGGTTGTTGGAATACTTAAGGGGAGGTATTTCGAGCGCTTCTCTCTCGCTCTCTCGACGGTACGAACGGTAAGGGACGGGTATAACAGCGAAGCGGCGCGAATAATCGCGTTTTATATTTTCAAAAATTGATAGCTGTAAGTAATAAAAAAACGATCGTTATCTATGAATTTCATTTTGGTGAATGACTCATAATATCAAATCACTTATTTTAAGAATAAAACCTTCTTATAAAAGAAGATAAAATGACACAAAAGTATGTAACTTTGTGAATTTATTCTATGGTGCCAACTTTATCATATCGTGTTTCCATCGGGTGTATTCTACAGAATAAAGCCTCAACAATATTTCATAATTTTCGCATATTTTAATTTTACTGTTTACTACTTCAAAAATTTGTTCTAAGAACGTGTTATTTTAATTTTTCACTAACACTAAGCCTTAACCAATTTCTTTCTATTCCGCAAACAACATTTGGATGCAAACTCCCGCTTGTCTATTCGTAATTCGTCGTACATACAATGCTGATAAAAAAGATATTACATAGTCGTTTATTAACTTCCGCCAACGAATTTTCAAATGCACCATGGATACAACTTTACCCATGAAATTCATTTCTAACAAAGTGGTCCTGTTCGTTTAAATTTGTTGGAAACTAGTATCTAATTATAGTCAAATAAAAAAATTCATTCGTTACACGAAGAATCTAAACAATAACTGTTTTCAGAATCGATTCACATCCAAATAGAAAATACGTTACGATAATAAAGTGACAATGACAACATAATAATGTCATCCGGATTTGTGGTCAAATGGTTCCGGGTTCGATTCCCATCAAGAGAATAAATTTTATTGTACATGGTAATGGTTAGTGATAGAGTAATATTATCAATGTTACTAGCAGTTTTATCGAAGATAACGAAATGTTGATAATAAAATTCTCCATCTGGTAGGAATTAACTCCGTCATTGCGGATAGTATAATACTAAAAATTATTCTTTTTTAACATTGCACTGGTTTGGATAATAGATAAATTACATAGGTACCAATCGAAAGTATGAAGCCTTTAGAATATGCAAACGTTAGGTTGACTATTTTTTTCCCGTCACAACTATTGTGTAAGCAGGTGTAAACAGTAATTTGCAACCGTCTGGTTAATTAATAAAACAGACACATTTTTTTTAAATATTTAATTAATCATAATAGGTACTGGACTGAATCTTTTTCAGCCAACCCACTCGCAATATATTTTTTAACATATTAAATTTGATATAAAATACCTTTCATCCATTAACCGGCCCGATGAAGGTCGTTGTATACTCGAATCCTCTACTAGAAGGACGTGGTTTCGATTCCCACCTTAGGTAGACTTTTTTATGTTTCGTTATCCTCGATTTTATTTGAGCGTTATTAACACAAATAATCAAATAAGTATTACTTTTAAATTTTTTGAATTTAAATAAATAATAAATAAATAAACTTTCCTACAATCACACCAATTATCTAGCCCAGGAGAAGCTTCGTTACTCGTTAAATGGTTACTAGACAACGGATAAACATACATAAAATACTTAAATACATTTTTATTATTATACATAGAAAACACCCAGATGCGAGACAATTAGAAAAACAATAATTTATAAATTGACTCGACTGGGGATCGAACCCGGGACATCAGAGATGGCGACACCATGAAAACCGGTGTACAAACCACACGACCAAGGAGGTCGTCATTACGACTACGAATAGCATTGTTATGTTCCGAATACAATACCTAATGTAAATAAAGAAAAAAATCTATCTCGTACTCCCTCTACCTTGCTTACAAACAGTTCACATTGTGTAGGTATACTCACACTGTTCCATTTCACTATATTTGACGAACTGTCCATCACAACCCAAGGTACACAGCAATGCAGAACATAAAACTAAAACGAAACGCGCGACGAGTAACATCTTACACTGGTTCACGAGAAAAAGGAACCGGTCCAACGCATCAGCCTTATATATCAAAGCCTCCTTTTGTTTTTTTTTTTCATTTAAACTCAAAAGAAATAAAAATCCGGTCCGTTGTAAAATTGGCAGTATTGGAGTCGGTAATACTCGGTAATTGCTCTGAAGTCGGTAGTTCATTGAGTGCTAGCGAGTTGTAGTTCGTCTGCATTGATGGTTTCACCAATAAAATTTTTCCGTTGCTTTTGCCGGTTCAGTGCCAGTCGGAAGGTAAAAATGCGTACAAAAATATTTTAGGTAGGTACCTAAACTCCCTAATAATATTTTAAAAGTTAACCTCTATTTTTTTGTTAAGGTTCGCAAAATATTTTTTTCTATTAAAAAAAAACTTATTGTAAGTGAATGTTTTATATTTTAGCGTTTTATTAACGCTTAAATATACCTAGGTAAAATTTTAAACACTGAAAAAAGACGGCAACCTCAGGCGGGAATCGAACCACGCACGCTAAAATATAAAACATTAATCTATAAACGCAGCTTCATCTTACCTGAATGTCATAATATTTGTAAAAATATTTCTTTCGGATCTCAGAGGTGAAAACTTCTAAGATTTGATGAAGCAATGTTGACTAAAAACATAAGCATCAAGCACTGACAAATTTCGACGATTAAAAGCCAGACCTCGGTAGCCAAGTGGTTAAGGCAGCCGCCCGGAATGCGAAAGGTGCGTGGTTCGATTCCCGTCGCTAAAATATAAAACATTAATCTATAAACGCAGCTTCATCTTATCCGAATGTTCAAATATTTGTAAAAATATTTCTTTCGAATCTCAGAGGTGAAAACTTCTAAGATTTGATGAAGCAATGTTGACTAAAAACATAAGCATCAAGCACTGACAAATTTCGACGGTTGAAAGCCAGACCACGGTAGCCAAGTGGTTAAGGCAGCCGCCGGACTGCGGAATGTGCGTCGTTCGATTCCCGCCTTAGGTTGTCGTCTCTTTTTTCATTGTTTAAAATTTTTATTATAAGTGTCCACTGCTGGACAAAGGCCTCGCCCAATGAAATCCACTAAGCCCGTTCTTCGACTCTTCTTGTTCAAAATAATCTTAATGAAAATCAATTGCCGAAATGTTTGTACACGCTTCACTATAGTTAGAACGGTTGCACCAATTTGGCTAATTCTTTTTTTGTTGTGTTTGTTATTGTCAGGACAAGGATTGTTTGTATGAAAGAAAAATGTTGGAAATTCGTCGCTTGGTACGAGGTCCTGGACCGTGGACCTCGTACCACGCGACATTTTTCTTTCATACAAACGCGGGCGTAGTCGCGGGCAGGCCGCTAGTGAAATATAAAAATCATAACTGCTTGTATGTGACAAAGATGATGCAACTATAGGAATCCACTAAAACTAAGTAGATATTCCACAAATATCCAGATAAGGCATCGTATTGAATACGAACGTGATCATTGTCTTTATTAGTCAGATTAACATAATTCATTGCGCACTCTTTATATGTGGATTGGTGACAAACTTGCTACCGCTTACCATCCGGCGGTCGTCTGTCTGATTGCCGCCTCTGTGGTCTAGTAGCTAAGTCACCGGTCTTAAACCCAGAGGTCCCGTGTTCGATTCCAAGCGGGGTGTACAAATTTTTGTGTACTTGGTTTGATTGTTGCAAAGGCTTGTTATGTCCGGGCTAGGTTAGACACCACCATCTTATTTAAAGTTTGGCGACATAACAAAGTACGAGTATAAGTAACTTTTTTTTTGTTGTTACAGTTTAAAAGATAAGATTTCCTGGTCCTTAGTCGAGAGAGCCGTTTACACGTATTAAGTTGTCAAGTAGGTAACTAAATTTTAAGTTAATTTTAACTAAATTCTTGCGTGTAAACGTTCACTTAAAAGCTCTTTAGTAACAAGTGGTAAGTAAACGATTTAGAGGGCAAGTGAACAAGTAGAATAGAATCGAGTCTATTTTTGAGTAAGTAACCGCCCCTCCCGCACCGCTTGCATTCCCGGTAGGCGTGGCTTCTACTAAATTGTCATTTAGTGGAATTGTGGACTCAACAATTTAGTGAAGTACGTAAGTCATGATACTTCCATGGTTGAACTAAAGAGTGCATAAGTTAGACACGTGTAAACGATCGATAACTTAAAATTAAGTTAAAATTAACTTAAAATTTAGTTACCTACTTGACAACTTAATACGTGTAAACGGCCCATTTTAGTGGTTGAGGATTCCGGGTGAAGCACGCTTCGCCTTTGGCTTTATTCTTCACTTACCATCAGGTGAGATAAAGGCAAAGAGGAAATGGTGGTATAAAATTGACCTCAACACAAGAATTGAACTCAGGACCTGCAAATCTCGGGCTTGGACTCGGTTACCGTATCGAAGGCAGCGTTAGCTCAACTGTCAAGCGATAGCGAATGCTGAGAGCAGTGCAGCTCAAAAAATAAGGCCACAATAACTTTATATTATATCTGTTGAGCGCTATATCACAGTCAACGAGATAACAAGACAAAGAAAGTTGTTTTGCCCTGCCTAAATATTCCGAGACACGGAAACGGAATCGAGTCCAACCCGGACCCGACCCGTCCGTAGGTATAGCCGCGGTGCCGCTTGGCTACCGTTTAAATGCCCGCCGAGCTTTGCCCTTTTCACGTTTTACGATGTGTCAGACACAGTGTTAAAATTTTCATTCTGAGGACGAAACAATAGACAACACAATATTCTTTGTGTTTTTCTCAGCAACAGTAAAGTGTCAAAAGGGATTCTTGGAACAAAGGAATGATGTCAATCTGTAAAATGATTAAAGTACACATTTTTATCCTCTTTGAAAATGTATTGTCACACATATCATGTCTTTTATTTTTTACAGGTAAGAAACATTTTAGCTAGATCGTGTAATATTTTATCAGATCGATAAGTTTGTTTTACCTAAGGATTGAAGAATCGGCCCTTAGTAATATTTAGTCATTTTATTCTGCCAACTGACATCGAATACTCGAACAAGCACCGTGGGACGAATGTTCGATTTATGGAGTAACCCCCCAAGACATCCGAAAAATATTCGTGAGGCATTGTTGATTTAGGATGTAGGTACTTAAGTAATGGCTTTTTTAAGTTATTGTATCGTGAAATTTTCCGGAGATGTTTATGCAACGGCTTTTTGGCAAGGGTTACAATGGGCGTACGGTATGCCGATAAGTAATTTGATGTATGTTTACTGCCGGTGTAAATATGTGCACAGGTTTTAGTTAGGTATCTACCTTTTATATTTTTGGTGATCTTAAATTAGTGTCTCTCGTCCCTTGGGTGTCACTGCACATGCATCCAACAGCATAGAAAGACGATCGGCTCATGTCCTATCACGCTGAGCACATGTGTGCAGTTATAATTTGGTGAAACATGGACTACGGCAGGGTACTGCTTCTGACGTCTTCATTATTTTAATTATGAGTGTGAATACTAGGCGAGACTCGCCAATGTGAAAAAGTTTTTTTTTTCTCTTAAATAATGGCTTCGTGCGATCAGCACATTTAGCCAGTGTCAAGTTTTTAATAGTAATTATTACTTTCTCTACATTAAGTGGATGACAATGAGTGATAATGAACTTTTAATGGTAAATGATTTTCCCCCAAACCCCTCGAGACTCAATAAAGCTGTAGGACTTTATTGAGGTCTCACACGGACTTCTTGGGAGAATTTAAAAAGTGATGTTGCACTTTTTTGTTTTATTACCTAACACTCATGCACGTTCACGAACACTTATCAGTATATAATCGACCATTATTTCACATTAATATTCGACAAAACACAAATTATAGAAAATAAAACAAAACAGACATGACGCTTCATTTTCCCGCCAAGAAGTCCTGTGGAAAAGTTTTGTGCGGAGAGTTTCTTTTTTTTCTTATGTGACACGTCATAGTGACTACATCCTGCCTGATGGTAAGTAGTCAATGCAGTCCAAAATAATGAGAGCGCTCCTCATCGTGGAACAAGCACGGTAACAAGCGCACCCATTCATGACAGCCTGCATAAATGTAAAGACCCGGGATCATACGAGCTGGGAAACACATGCGCCGGCAGAGAATTCCAAAGAAACTTTAATGACACTATACAGCATCGGTAGAAAATAAATCAAAAATCAACACAAAATGCAACAATAGAATAGAGACTGTCCCTAACAGAAGTATATAAGTTATTATAAAAATCAGAATAAAAGCTAGGAATGTGAGTGTTTCTTAACAAAGTCATTAAATCAGTTTTCTTATTCTCTTTGATTGCCAATTTATTGGTATAAGCTGGTTTGGCTTTTTTTTTAATGTGACACGTCATAATGCCTACATTCTGCCTGATGGTAAGCAGCCGATGTAGTCCAAAATAATGAGAGCGCTCCTCACCGTGGAACAAGCACGGTTACAAGCGCACCCATTCATGACGGCCAGCATAAATGCCGTTTCACGCCCCGTTTAAAAGACCCAGGATTATAGGAGCTGGGAAACACATGCGCCGGCAGAGAATTCCAAAGCCGAATGGTCTTACAGAGGAACGACTTGCCAAAATTTTTGGTAGGAGTGCTGATATTCTGCACAGTATGATGGTATTTTCTAAGACCAGTGTTCCGTCGGGCGAGAGCGAAGTAATGATGGTGGGTTCCATGGCGATGGTAAATAACGACTGCGTCTCTTAAAGTGATGTTGTATATTTACAGTGACTACATTGTGACTAACTTATTATCTAAACCTTACAAGACTATTTATACAGTAATACTACGTAGATGTTGGAGGGAGGATGCCGTGACATATCTTTATCGGATCTGCACGCGTTTAGGAATGTGCTTACAAACTCTTTAACCGATACGTGATGATAATAAATTATGTGGCGACTCTGGCCGCCACAGTACTCCCCCTCTTGAAAAAGGGAATAAAAAAAAAAACATCAGGTCTTCAGCTTGGAGATGCCAGTGGTGCTCTAATCCACGTTAAGTCGTGATGAGCGTGCTCAAGTCTTCATTGACAAAACGAGCGTTCTCCGGTCTACGTGACTCGAGACGAGCGTGTGCTACCATGTCTGCTGTGAGTCGAGACGTGTGGAGTGCGACGGTACTTATTTTGACCGTCGAGTGATGCCGAGGATCCAGGAAGCGTTACGTTGCTGCGATGGAACCTTGAGGCAGGCTGGCAGGCTGAATGCTGCTAAGAGAGCTGTTTCCTTGTATTTGAACAAAATACTTATTATAGGTATCTATCCCTTTTAAAAAACAATCGATCGTTTTACATTTACGTACACGAATATTTTTTATAATTCCTCTCAACATCATAATATTGTTACTAATATTATTTTTATATCACGTTATACCAAGACTATAATAAACACACAAATTAAGTGGCATAAACAAGTACAACTTTAAATTATACATATTCTTGCAATGAACTTTAAATTCCGCATAACATGTTAATAATAAATTGAACTATTAGACTTAATAAAATACATAATAACAAAACATAAAAATTAGAATTGACTAAGATTAAACATTAAGTACATAGAGATAAGACATGTTGCATTCAATATAGTATAAGGAAATACGTAAATAACAAAAAATTTAATTAAAATTGACTAAAATCTTATTATTACATTAGTTACCCAAACATGGTTCATTTTTGTGCTTATTTATTCTACTATATTTTTATTGCACAATCAAAGCATTTTAAACTTGTTGAATATCTTCATTTTGAGTACAACTTCATTATAGCTTCATAATTATCCTCGAACTGGCGTATTCCTTGGCTCTTTATCAGATAACCGGAGAAATCAATTCGCACTGGAGGTAGCTAGTAGCATTTAAGTGTCATAAGAAGTGTAATAATATCTCATAAAACAATCGACTGGTAAAATAATGCTTCTAAATATCTCTTCCCGTAATTATAAATAACATACCTCAAACCACTTTGTCAGTCGGTAAAAGTGAGGCGGTTAAACGGGTGAATACTCGTTGTATACATTTATTCTATGTTCCTTTGTTTCATTTTTCATTATCGTGATGAATAAGTGACATATTGTGTTCTTTCTGCAGTGAACTTGACCTTGCGCAAGCGTAGAGTAAACGGCGAAAAGTGCTGCGTCGGAAATTCTTGCGCGTTCGCTGCGCTGCACAATTTATGACATAATGTGTGCAGTTATGCAATCGTTAGTTTATTTTATTTCACATTGTTTTTTCTGGGTACCTTATTTCTTTGCCTTGGTCGATGAAACGTTCTTGTTACGATGTGCCGGAAAGGAAGCCAAAGTTGTGGTTGTGAGAGCCAAGAATGATGTTTAAATGACGTAGTCGCAGCTCGGTGTGGCTCAGTGTAGTGAAAATCTTGTTGTGTCCGTAGCTGAATAGAATGTTACTGCCATGGTTGATGTGTAGATATTGCAAATGACTCACGTGTTCTTTTCGTAGTACTCCGTTGGAAGGTTGCTTGTTGCTTGAGCGGGGTCACCAATGTTCCGGCGGGCGTGAGCGAGGTGGTGTTGATGGATGGCTCCATGGCGATGGTAGATAACGACTGCGTCCTTAGAGTGATGTGAGAGTGATGTTAGGATCTGCACGCGTTTAGGAATGTGCTTACAAACTCATTAACCGATACGTGATGATAATAAATTATGTGGCGACTCTGGCCGCCACAGTACTCCCCCTCTTGAAAAAGGGAATGAAAAATCACGTCGGGGTCACCAGTGTTCCGTCGGGCGAGAGCGAAGTAATGATGGTGGGTTCCATGGCGATGGTAAATAACGACTGCGTCTCTTAAAGTGATGTTGTATATTTACAGTGACTACATTGTGACTAACTTATTATCTAAACCTTACAAGACTATTTATACAGTAATACTACGTAGATGTTGGAGGGAGGATGCCGTGACATATCTTTATCGGATCTGCACGCGTTTAGGAATGTGCTTACAAACTCTTTAACCGATACGTGATGATAATAAATTATGTGGCGACTCTGGCCGCCACAACCAGCACGTATAGTCTGGGACAGGAAAGGAGAGGGCGGCATTAGATCAAAAAGTTCTTCAGAACACTACGTAGTAATTTCGGTAGAAGACACTGAGTGAAGCATGGTCAAAGAGTGATTGGTGATTACCGCTCCAACTAATTTTAAACAATTTATCTTAAATAATGAATACTAACACCATTGAGTTATAATGTACTACGTACTAGAGAAGACGTCTCAACTAGATTGTTTGTAACACGCGTTAGAGCCAGCTCCCTCCAACTGTAGTAGTCTGTGGCAGGCGCTAGACGCAACAATACGTATGTATTCTGTGTTCTATTTTATTAAAATATGCCTTTATGTGTGCTAAAGTACTGTTTAAACAACTCAGGAAATACAAATAAAACCAAAGAAATCACTTTTCACCTGGAAACACGTACTAAATTATGGATGTAACATGCATTTGAATAATTATTTTATCAAATCGCCGGGACATAAGTGGCGGCCATGTTTCGGTAAAATGCATATATATGTATATATATATTATGTACCTATACTAACACTTTTATACGGATCTCGGCCTGAAATATATATTTTATTAATAATTTTTTTTTATTGCCGAGTCTCTGTCTAACCCTTTGGGGATAATAGTCTCGAGTGGATGTATGTATGTATGTTTTACAAAAAGATTGTTAAAATATTTTTGCAACCATCATCATCGGTAGTCTAAAAACAAACTTCTATTGGGCTCAAATGGGTACTTGCCATTCATGGTCCTAAGTCATTCTCTTGGCATCTGGTCTACGGAGCTACAGGAATTGAACCCCGATTGCTCGCATCTGTCCTTTCCGCTACCAGCGCGGCGACGCTTCATCTTGCTGCCTTAAGTTATATATTGTATGTTAGGCATAAAGAGCTCCTATAGCTTAATATTATTTAACCCCTAGAAAAGAAAAGAAAATATGAATGAAAAAGAAAAACCTGCCAAAATGCGGGAGCAGCTAGCATAAAAAAACCCCGATTGCTCTCTTTCAACCAAAGCATCTATCCTTTCCGCTACCGGCGCGGCGACGCTTCATCTTGCAGCCTTACGTTTTCATATTTTTGATTTGTGATTTGAATAATTCTTCTTTTGCCTGATGTGACGCAATGATGATATTTAAAAGTTGCCTTTTTCTTCTATATCATATCGAGCATTGTATAAATTCTAAATAATCTAAAACGAATAGAGAAATTAAAAGGAAGGAAGGAAATGATATCAGTAAATGGTTTATAGGCAGGCATAACTGTTGTTACTATTTTTAGTGATAGTCAAAGTGCCAGTAAGCTAGTTTAAGCTCCTGCTGAGTCCTGCTATTGGAAAACGTTCCAAACATGTAAATATAAGATATCATTTCGTTTAATTATTAATCTCTGTTTGTAAGATGTGGAATATCACTGCATACTGCATGTAAGTACTTATCTCATCGAGAGTTATCAAATATTTTGGACCTTTGTGACATATTATCTTGGATTTATTGTTTTGTTTTCCGTTATCATTTGTTTGTCGGAAGATAGTGGGAGAGCAATGTCCCCAAATTAACGTTATTTTAGTACAATTAAACATGAATACTAATATTAAACATTTAGTGATCGTACTCGTTTATTATGAGCCTTCTTACCTTCTGTTATTCCCTTTTTTCTTCCGCTGGAGGATCATGGTAATTGTCACTTTCGGAGTTGCTCTGAACAGAACTACAAACTACAAGCCCAGATTTCAGGAAGCCATGAGATTCTTAATTTCCCGAACTTTTCTCTTATCTTGTATCTTTTACGTGAAAGCTATACATTAGGAGAAAGGACATTTTTTTACAAATCTGAAGATTTTTTATTCATAATAAAAGTAAGACGAATCCCTAGCATTATTTAAGTGTCATGTACGTATGCGTATAGTCAACAGAACCAATTTGTTAGTCCAAGGTGGCATACGGCGTGATCATAAAATTGTAGATTTTAAATTATATTGAATATTTAAAAAACTATAGGACTAGGCACGTTGTGGTCACAAACTGTAATAGGGTTATCTCAATAAAGTATTTACTCAATCAAATAAATCAATGCGAGATTGTATTCTTCATCAGCTGTCTACAATTGCTACTGCTGGCTCTTTCCAAATGAACAATAGCAAATGGAAAGAACGGGCTCTAACCAACTACTCTGGCCCGAAGCGGATTGGTAGATTTTAACTGTAGCTATTTGCAACTAGTATCAAAAGCAACCCGATGCTTGAAGGAGATACAGATATTTTAATTAACTCATCTGCCATTCGGTTCGTTGCTTGATCCTTGTTTCACTACAAAATTGTTTTGTAAGAAAATAAACTTTTTTTAGTTCTATATTTTATTATTATTTTAATATCACGATGTCGTCTCAGATGTCCTTGAAGAAAGCAGTCTTTGGCAACACCTTGGCAGATGCGCGTATGTTTGATACTACCGTGGTGTAAGCTGCTGTTATAATTTTGCATACGGCTCTTTGTCTTATTTCGGTTGCTCTCTTCAGATAGTCCGCTTTCCTCGCGACTGCGTCTGGGTCTAGAAACAAAAGCTTAGTTTTAGTTTTATTATAACCATCTCCTTTTTTTTCTTAAATGTCAGATCAAGTCTGAACCGACGATTAGTATGAAGAACGTTGTAAGAGTAAATGTAACAAAGGATGTGAGAACTTTCTATTTTGTGGTTTATGTAATGGCTTGGTGCGTTTTGCACATTTAGCCGGTACTTACAGTGTCAAGTAAGAGAGACAATAACTAAATATTATCTTAGATTAAAAAAGATGATATAATAATTATTAATGTTTAATGGTAAATGATATTTCTTCAAACTTGAGTTTTAGTAAAGACTTTCCTGAGATCTTACATCGTGACTTCTTGGGAGAATTTTAAAAGTGATGTTGCACTGTTTCGTTTTATTTCCCAACACTCATGCACGGTCATGAACACTTAGGGGGTTTTAATCTACCATTAGTTCACATCAATATTCGACAAAACATATATTATAGAAAATAAAACTAAACTGCAGACATGACACTTCACTTTTTTGTAAAAGTAATTTAAGTCCATAAATATATTTAAAATTCCCTTGATGTTATCGTCGAGTCATCGGTCTTAGGCCAAGAGACAGATATTGTCTTTGTAATATTTATTATCTATTTATTTTTTACATCACTACGGAATCGAGTAACTTTTACTCCTCTGGTGGCAGATAAGCTCTCGGTCTGAGAACGGGATGTGCAGTGTTGAATTCCCAGTTCGGACAAAGTGTGTTTCGGATTTTCAGATGCATAGCTCGGGTTTGTGATCTGATCACCAACCTGCATTTGGCAAGCGTGATACGATAGTAGCGATGTCATTTCAATGACGGAGGCCTTTACACAGTAGTGTGACAGTATCAGGTTATCATTGTGTAACTTAACACCTGCTGAAAATATCGTGCATGTGACGTTCATCGCAAACTATCTAATATTCTTTTATAATAACGCGTGTGACGTTCAACGCAAAACTATATAGGTACTGATGCTGCTGAAAAATAATGCGTCTGACGTTCACCGTAAAATACGTATGTCTTTTTCTACAAAACCAAACCAAAAACTGCAGAACGAGCCTCAGATCGCGTCTCCTCAGAAAGCTGGTCGAGGTAAGTGTTTTTTGCCATATTATGGGTAGTTGCCAAGGCAGATTACAGTACTGAAAGCATTGTGTGATTTAATAGTTTGATTACAACACCTAAGTATACAGTCCTCTTTAAATTATTACTTTGTTGCCACATTTTTTTCCTTTATCGCAATACCTTTCAAGTAGAAGTATTATTATTATTATTTTTTATTTAGCCCAATCTGTCCCACTGCAGGGCAAAGGCCTCCCTCTCCTTCTTCCACACAACTCTATCTCCTGCTACTACGGGCCAATCTTTTTTGTAGGAGTCAAGCTCGTCACGCCATCTTCGCCTTGGTCTGCCGCGATGTCGTCTGGCATTAAATGAGACCCATTCGGTTGTTCTTTTCGCCCATCTTTCGTATGACATGCGGCAAACGAGTAGTACATTATAAAAAAAAAAAATTTGTTTATTCTCATACCAATTACCTAAATCTAGCCCAAGATAAGATTCTATTGAAACTCGTTAATATGGTTAAACTAGATAACGGATAAATATACATAAACATAGAAAAACACTGAGATCCGAAATCAATTCAAAAAAACAGTTTTCTCTAAATTGACTCGACCGGGAATTGAGCCCGGGACCTCAGAGATGTCGCGACGCCAGACCCGGCGCGCTAACCACTCGACCACGGAGGTCGTCAAACTACATTGCTTCGTTAGTTTGATTATTTTAAAAATTAGTTCAAATAAGCAAACAAGCAAATCAATGTGTTACTTTACTTGTTAGGTATTGTGACAGTTGTTGGAGTTAGACAATTAGCCCCCAGGCTATGATTGTCTCTTTTACCCTTAATCATTTTTTAACATTTTCTTATCGTGTTATTGTTTTTCTAAATTGTCTCGGGTCTGAGTCTTTTCTATACAGGGTTACAGGTTAAGTCGACCTATTCCCGTTAAGGGCGTTTAGTTTACATCGTTTCTGACTAATTTGATTACCTAACACCCTATCCTAAATCTAACCGTTTTCGAGATATTTGAATTTAGTTGTTTTTTATAAAATAATCCCAAGTTTTGGCTATCAGTTTAGTTATTTTAAAATAATATGTAAGTCCTATTATTACTATTATTTGATTTTTACATGTAAAATAAGATGCTTTATTACCTTAATAACCAATATTGTACGTAAAATGAATAAATAAGTCGATGTAGACGATTAAAACTTTAAAAAGATAATAAAAATTTAGAAAGTTTATTTTTCTATAAGGGACATCTAAAAAAAATATTATAGCGCCTGTTTGGCGAATGTGCCTAAAAATTTCTACGTTTCATCAGCTATCCAACGAGGTATAACAATCTTGGGTTTTATCAAAAACATTTAGGAAAAACTTAGTTTCATAGGCTACAGGGGAGGCAAAAAAGCTAAATAAAACAATAGGTGAATACAAGATACTAAATTTACTAAACTTTCAAGTTCCAACAAAACATCTTAAAGTCTAAATTTCATGTTCAACATGTCCGCCTCTGTTTCGCACACATCTTCGCATTCTTTTACGAAGTCCACTTTTTTCTACACCAGTTGTTAAAGTCCTTCTCATTTCATTCGCCGTATTAATTATCCTGTCTCTCAACTGACGAAATTGGGTTGGGCTGGTAGTGTACACGAGACTCTTCATGTGACGACACAGATAATTAATGCGGCGAATGAAATGAGAAGGACTTTAACAACTGGTGTAAAAAATTGGACTTCGTAAAAGAATGCGAAGATGTGTGCGAAACAAAGGCGGACATGTTGAACATGAAATTTAGACTTTAAGATGTTTTGTTGGAACTTGAAAGTTTAGTAAATTTAGTATCTTGTACTCACCTATTGTTTTATTTAGCTTTTTTTGCCTCCCCTGTAGCCTACGAAACTAAGTTTTTCCTACATATTTTTAATAAAACCTAAGATTGTTATACCTCGTTGGATAGCTGATAAAACGTAAACATTTTTAGACACATCTGCAAAATAGGTGCCATACTATTCTTCTAGATATCCTTTATAGAAAAAGAACTTTCTAAATTTTTATTATCTTATTTAAGTTTTAATCGTTCACATCGACTTATTTATTAATTATACATTCGTTGTTTCGTCCTTTGAGATTAGGTAACACTTGTAGTAACACGTATCGTGTCGCCTTTCATCCACTAAGTTAAAAGCAAAAAAAACAATTTTTTGTAGGGTAGTTGTCGTTTTCCTCTGCGCCTCGATTGTACGACCGCTCATTCGCGTTTTTGTGCTTCGCCAATCACCACGATTTTTCGCCTTTAACATACTCAAGTAGTGTTACGATGCCTAAACGAGTTTATAGTGACGACGATAGTGATTATTGTATAGAAAGAAAATGAGAAAGAAAGAAAAATGTTTGCGCATAGAAAGCAGCAGTTTGTCGGCGTGGGACTCGCCGCCGCCGCAGCCTGTATCGTTACGATCTGAAGGTAATTCAGTGTGTTACTTAATCAAAACGATTCAAATATGATAATTAATTGTGTGCATTATCATGGGAGTGCTACCATTATACTTATTTAAGAAAAAATAGTATGTGTAGTTGTAAGGACTAGTACCGTATTTATTAATTAATAATTGTACATCTAAAAGAAAGGTGTGCAACTATACTTATCTGAAAATAGTGTGTATAGTTTAAAAGGACTATTACCGTATTTTGCCGAGATAAGAACTAAAATAATTTTAATTTGTGTTGTGTACATCTAAAAGGGATGTTGCCTTTACGTTATTTAAAACCATTACTTTAATTAGTGATGTGCACATTCAGAAGGAATGTTTACTTATCTGAAAATAGTGTGTATAGTTTAAAAGGACTATTACCGTATTTTGCCGAGATAAGAATTAAAATAATTTTAATTTGTGTTGTGTACATCTAAAAGGGATGTTGCCTTTACGTTATTTAAAACCATTACTTTAATTAGTGATGTGCACATTCAGAAGGAATGTTTACTTATCTGAAAATAGTGTGTATAGTTTATAAGGACTATTACCGTATTTTGACAAGATAAGAATTAAAATAATTTGAATTTGTGTTGTGTACATCTAAAAGGGATGTTGCCTTCACGTTATTTAAAACCGTTACTTTAATTAGTGATGTGCACATTCAGAAGGAATGTTTACTTATCTGAAAATAGTGTGTATAGTTTATAAGGACTATTACCGTATTTTGACAAGATAAGAATTAAAATAATATTAATTTGTGTTGTGTACAGTCACGAGCAAAAATATGTAAACAATTGTAACTCTTAATACAATGGAATAAGAGTCAAAGTGTATACATATTGGTGCTCGTGACTGTACATCTTAAAGTGATGTTGCCTTCACGTTATTTAAAACCGTTACTTTAATTAGTGATGTGCACATTCAGAAGGAATGTTTACTTATCTGAAAATAGTGTGTATAGTTTAAAAGGACTATTACCGTATTTTGACAAGATAAGATTTAAAATAATTTTAATTAGTGATGATTCAGAAGGAATGTTTTCTTCACTATATATACTTTATGTTTAAAAACGATTGTGGATTAAATAAATTTTCACCTTAGGCGAATAAAATAACGTTCTAGCGACGTACCAAAGTGAACATTCGACCTTGTTCAATAAGGCGAAAACGAAATGCAGCCTGAGGCGGACTGGGGACCGATTCTCTTAGAGGAGCCTGGACCAGGCCCGTCTACTTTAGCTACGCAAGAAGCCGAAGCCACTTCCATTCACTCGATGCAAATAGAACCGCCTTCAAATATTGTGACTGTTCGTCCAGAACTTGACAAAGGGATACTGAATCTCTTGGGACAAAGCCCTAAGAAAAAAAGCCAGAAAAAAAAGGCAGCTTTATCTGGCAGCTTAAACGCTGATCAAGAAAGACAAAGCGTTAGAATATAAGTAAGCTCAACTGGCGGCTGCCATTTCCTATATTGGAGGCTCTTTGACCAAGTTGCTTTTATTGGAACATAGAGACCAAGCTGTCATAAAGTTCTTGATTGAAACTAGTCATCAGCTATGCGATACACAGCATAATGAGTCTATGACGAGAAGGAGTTTCATATGTTCAACAATAAAGAAAGATTTTTAGGATCAGCTGTATACCAAACAAACTCCAAACCAGCCTTTAAACCAGAGGCCTCCACTTCCGGTAGCCAGGCAAACGGGACTTGCGAGGCGGTCGGAACTGGCACCTCCAGCTGCACCGGCACCACGCCCGCGGCAGCAGCAGCCGCCGCGATCGCTGCGGCGCTTTCAGAAGCCCGGCCCTCGTCGCTGGATCCGATACATTCTGCAGGTATGCTGTTCTATTTTTACGATAGTTT
Source organism: Scoparia ambigualis (assembly GCA_963921215.1). NCBI lineage: Eukaryota > Metazoa > Arthropoda > Insecta > Lepidoptera > Crambidae > Scoparia > Scoparia ambigualis. Next base: position 19,748,411 of record OY992522.1, on the reverse strand, counting down.
GCGAATAATAACCGACGATCCGGTTATTTTTTGCTATGTAAAAGGTTATAAAATACCCTTTTTTAAACGTGTTTCTCAGTTACACGAACCACGCTTACTTTCATTATCTTATAATACAGAGTGGCCATATTTTGAATTAATCGATTCAGACGCCACTTCTCCTTGCCAACCTTGTGAAGGTCAGTTTCTGTCTAGTTATTTTCTGATCAAGAAACCCAACGGCACAAATAGGTTTATATTAAATCTAAAATTACTAAATAAGCATATTACGACTGAACACTTTAAAGTTAAACATTTAAGAACAACAATGAAACTAATTTCAAAGGATAGCTTCAGGGCTACCCTGAATTTAAAGGATGCTTATTTTTTAGTAGGTATTCACCCTAGTCATAAAAAATATTTGCGAATCCGATTTGAAGAAATTCATTACTTTAATTTGGTCCTAACACAGCACCGTTTGTTTTTACGAAATTGTTAAAACCAGTTATGTGTCTTCTTCGGTCGTTTGGCAAAGATTTTTTTTTTTTTTTTTTTTTTTTTTCATTTATCAACGATCTATTAAGAGGATATCTGCGCTCTTGCTAGAGATTATAAAAACTGTCTCGATAATGTCTTGGTAACAAAAAATTTTAGAATCTTTAGGTTTCATTATTAATGACAAAAAGAGCTGTACAGTCCCTAATACAGTCTGCAAATATCTTGGTTTTTTTAATAGATACGACAAAATTTCAAATAAGTTTATCCAATGACAAAAGAAACATAATCGAAAAAGTGTTAGAACATTTTAAAATTAAAGAACGATGTAAAATTAGGCACTTCGCACGACTAGTAGAACTTCTCACTGCATCTTGCCCCGCCGTCTAATATGGTTGGTTACACACCAAACAAATGGAAACGTGTAAATATCTTGCAATTTATAATACGATTATCTACGATAGTTGCATGTCGTTACCGTATTTGAAAGATGATTTTTCTTGGTGGATAAAATCTATTGGAAGGGTGGATAATCTTATCAGGCAAGATAATTACTGCTTAGAATTTATTTTTCTGATGCAAGCAAGAAAAGGGGGGGCCGGCAGGTGCTGTGGGGACTGCTAGTCAGTCGAGTATTGTAGAATCAGTTGAGCGCATAAACTATTTAGAACTCTTAGCTTCCTTTTTGGGCTTACAAACAATTGCTAGAAACTTAAAAAATTGACAAATTTTGTTACGTATTGATAATATAACTATTTCTTATATAAATCGTATGGGCGGAGTTTGGTTCCCACACCTTACTGAAATAACTAAGAGGTTGTGGCTTTGGTGCGAAATCCGAAAAATATTCGTTTTCGCTTCGTACTCGTACACCAGCTCAAAAGATAATGTAATAGCAAATGCAGAGTCACGAAAATTACATCCTGACACTGAAGGGGGGTTGATAGATAATGCTTTTAATAAAATAGTAAGAGTTCTAGGTAAGCCTGATAATGATCTTTTTGCATCCAGAACAAATTATAAATGTAAGAAGTAGGTATGTCTCTTGGAACAGAGATCCTGGAGCTTGCGCTACAAATGCATTTAGGTTAAATTGGCATCATCTTTCATTTTACACATTCGCGCCATTCGTTGTTATACTAAAAGTATTAAGAAAAATAATAACGGATCACGCAGAAGGCATTGTTGTTGTTCCAAGATCTTCTCTGTTGGGAGTTGGTACAATTTGTGCCCAGCGATAACGTGTTAATGTCGATTTCCAACAGCCTACCCAAGCGGACACTGATTGCAGGAAGGTTATCCGAATGGCATTACTGAAGAGGAGTGTACCACCATCATCCTTAAATATTATGATAGCTTTATTCAATAAAACGATATGATGTTGCAATCCGTTGCTAGGTAAGCTTTTATAAAGAACACAGTGTGGATCTATATGAGGCGCCAACTCCGCACGTAATTTATTTCTTAACAAAGCTTTTCTATTCGAGCTTACAATATGGTACACTAATCAGCCATCGTTTTGCTCTATCTTTGATCTTAGGATCAAGAGTAGGGTCTGATGACCGTATGACAAAACTATTTAAGGGATTCTACAGACTTCGTCCTTCAGCCCCAAAATATGGTATATCTTGAGACCTATCACTAGTCTTAAATTTCCTATCAAAATTGCATCCCAATACCTCTTTAAATCTAGAACAGCTAACTTAAAAAGTTACATTTCTTATACTTGTAACAGCACACAGGGTGCACATAAATAATCAGCTTAGCATTTTATTAAGATACAGGACATTATTAAGACATCTTGTCCAGGTTCAATACAGCCTCATCTGAATATTCCCTTTTACAGAGAACTTTCAGAAGTATGTCCAGCGGAAGCATTAATGACATACATTGAGAGGACGAAAACTGTAAGAAACAACGAAAATAATCCTTTTATGTTTCAAAAGACCTCATAAAGCAGTATCTTCTATTACTGTTAGTAGATGGATAAAAGATACTTTATTAGCTAGCGGAGTTGACACTTCTTTATTTTCTGCTCACTTCACCATGAGGCATGCTACTACCTCAGCTGCACATAGAGCAGGCGTCAGTATCGATACTATTCGCAAAACTGCTGGGTGGAGTGCTAAATCTTCTGTTTTTGCAAAACACTACCATAGAAACATCCAACCTGAACCAGACTTTGCCATGTCCATTGTCAGAGATTGATGTTAATCATAATTTTTAAAATAAGATTTGATTACAATATATTATAAACCTCTAAGTTTATTTAGGTTTTGTTTTTTTATTATATTATATTGATTTAATATACCTAGTTATTGATTTACACGGAAAATACGTTATAATATTTCACTATCTTTCAAAATCTACAAGTGTTACCTAATCTCAAAGGACGAAACAACGAATGTATAATTAGTGATTAAACGAACTTACCTGAAGTGATATTCTATCACAATTATACGAGTTGCTTCGTCCGAAGAGATTAGGTCCCTCCCTCCCTAGATATCCCCTGTGCGTGAAATATTAGGCTCAGGGCTTTCAACTATATGAGCGGTCGTACAATCGAGGCGCAGAGGAAAACGACAACTACCCTACAAAAAATTGTTTTTTTTGCTATTAACTTAATGGATGAAAGGCGACACGATACGTGTTACTACAAGTGTTACGTACAATATTGGTTATTGAGATAATAAAACATCTTATTATACATGTAAAAATCAAATAATAGTAATAATCAGACTTACCTACATATTTCAAAACATCTAAGCTGATAGCCGAAAATCGGGATTATTTTATAAAAACAATTAAATTCAAATATCTCGAAAACAGTTACATTTTGGATAAGGTGTTTCATAGTCAAATTAGTCAGAAACGATGTAAACTAAACGCCCTTAACGGGAAATAGGTGGACTTAACCTGTAACCCAAGTATTTTAAGTAAGTTTATCCGTTGTCTAGTAACCATTTAACGAGTTTCATAACAAAGCTTCTCTTGGGCTAGATAACTGGTGTGAGGGTAGGAAATTTTTCTTTTTATTGTTAATACACGCGCCACGCTAACGTGGCTAAATATCTAAATAAGCTATTGGTAGTGGTACATAATTGTTAGACAGACCTATCTACGATAGCTTAAAAGTAATAAAAAAACAGACGTTAGTAGAATAATATAAAATTGTTATAGGTAAGTAAGGTAACTTGTTTATAACTTGAAAAATTATATGTTAAACAAAATAAAATAAAAAAACTTAAAAAAAACGTTTTGTCCAGTGCTCTTTTTCTGCTCGCTTCGAGCTTTGTATGCAATACTGATGCCCAAGGTATGTTCCATACCTTTTGCATGTTTTTCTCCAGTTCGCTATATTGCGAATTGAATCATAAACTTTATATTGCAATTTGCACTACAAATTATGGTTCACTCAAAGCGACGAGGATATTTTTAGAAATAATAACTGGAACTTTTATTGATTTTGATAATCTTTGTGACCTCTCTTAGCATGAACACGTAATAAATACTGTTAGGTATTAAGTAACAAATAAACAAAACTAAAACTACTACTACCTTTCATCGGGGATTTTCGGCAAGGTGATAAAAATACTATGAGACAGCATTTAACGGTGATAAGAACAATTAAATGTAGCGATTGAAATGTTTATACCAAATTTATTTAATATACAATAACAATTTATGGTCGTGTGACAGCATTAAGTGATAAAAATTATCTGAAGCAAAATGTTTCTTCCGAGGCGAGATCTCAGTAGAGTCCCACATCGTTATTGAAAGTCATGCAAATATCATAATAAATTTATGATTTCTTTCATCACCATTCCCATCAGATGATAAAGACATGGGTGTTAATATAATAAAAAAGATAATTTTCAATATTTTACAATAACTTAATAAGTATATCATTAAAAGTACAAACTGTACCAAACCATAACGAAAAACTGCCTAACGTACTCTTATTTTCAAACACTATTCACTTGTCTATAACAAAAGTCACATGGCCTACTGACCTTGTCCTCATTATGTTTATTCACCACTTCAGCGGATAATGAGGTTAATTTTAAATTAAAAAGTTCATGATGTAAGATCCTAATAGATTAACAAATAGGCGAATCATCGCAAATGATTGCATTGCACAACTCATAAAAAAGTGCTAACGGTCAACCTGAGCTGATCATCAAGATGTTTTTATTAGAATACACTACGATCACAACTTCTAGAGCTACAGTTAGTCAAATCTCGAGGATTAGAGATGTGTATTTTAAGCACCATGGCTTTATCAGCTGCAGCTTGGTGTAACAGAATATGGATTTTTGATTTGGTCTCATCACTATGAAGTTCACAAGAATGCACGTGAGAGTTAGGTACCAACATGACAAAATGCTCCTACAAAAAATGCTATTCGGCTAAACCTTCGATCAACAGTTATATTGTTGATCGAAGGCTAAAACCATAGAATAATAATTAAAGCATAGGAGTGCTATGACATTTAGGTGGGCACTCCGTTTGGTCACCATTCGAATTACATTAATTTGTACAATATGTCGCTTTTGAATTTTGTATCATAAATGGTGACCGGTTTGTTTCGCTAGACATTTCACGTTTTTGGCAACTTATTTTGTCTCTTTTCTTTCTTGAAGAAAAGCTTTCAATGTTTATGACCCATTTGAAAATATAGGATAACTATACGAGTCTCACTTGGACTCCTTCTATGCTATTTAGTTATTATTCTGAGGCTAAAACACATAATTACACGTCAAATGCATATAATATGTCAAAGATGCCACTATTCCGCTACGATTTAGTTAAAGATTTAGTATAGAATTATGTATCTAGTTAAATTAAATTAAATTAAATTTGTTTATGCTCACACCAATTATCCAGACCAAGATGAGTGTTCTTTTGCAATTCGTTAACATGTTAAGATAACGAATAAATATACATAAACATAGAAAAAAATAGCCAGACCCGAAATCAATTTAGAAATACAGTATTTCTCTAAATTGACCCGACCGGGAATTGAACTCGCCTCAGAGTTAGCGCGACGCCAGACACGGCGTGCTAGCCACTTGACCATTAGTATTTAATAATAACTGTTGTTTTCTACATTCTTGTCCAGAATCAAACTCCATTGTTCTTGATCACATGTTCAGCTATTATGTATTCGTAAGTATATGAAATACGCACCTTTCGAAATTGCTTCAGCAAACGAAGGTTCCAAAGTTACTTCGGGCTTTCCAACCGCTTCGCAAGTTATCGTTTCAGGGCCGACATCGAAATAGTGTACGCCTTTGTCGTTCGGCGTCAATTCGTAATTGTATTTTGTGGTGGCAAGTGTTACTGAAAAAAAAACCGTTTAAATTAATAAAATATTACACTTTTAAACTTTTGCGGTCCATGTAAACACAATATTTCAACGTATACACACTTAATTTTTATTTACCATAAAAAAATTAAGGGTGAGTTCCACCTATGAAACTAAACAACTTTCCTCAAGAAACCTATGTGCAAAAATGACAAAAAATATTTCGACCTCTCATACAAAACTGTCCGATCAGCTGACGACAATAATAGTAGGTATGGGAGGTCGAATTTTTTTTGTAATTTTTGCACTTAGGTTTCTTTGGGAAAGTCGTTCAGTTTCATGGGTAAAACTCACCCTTATTTTTTCTATAGTGAATAAAAATTAAAGGTGTATAACACTAGCGGTCCGCCCGCCCGCGCCCTCGCCTTCGTCCGCTATCTTAGAAAGAGTTTTGACTCTTGTGCCGACTTTCCCTGTTGCCGACTTTACTGAAATATCATGAACGATTACCCTTATGCCGAATTTAAAAATTTCTTTGAGTTTGGTTCCATTATGCCGACTTCATAATTATTTAAAAAATTTAACACTTCAGCCATTTTGTACAAAATATCTACGAATTATGTAAAAAACATCGCCCTTATTGATCTTTCTAACTAGTGAAAACCGCGTAACAATCCGTTGCGTGGTTTAGAAGGAAAAAGGTGAGCCACAGACACAAGAAATACACCTAAAGCACTAAGACTTTTCAATGTGATGATACCAATTCCACCCTGTAGCTAAATGTGGAAAAAAATCCTATCTACCAGTAGGGATAGACCAGTAGGGATATGTGGAACAGGCGAAATCGGCGACTTTACTTTATAATATGTAATTGCAAGCTGGATGAAAATCAGCCAGATTGGAGTTGGACTACTATTCTATAGCTGCGTCCACACCGGTCGAGCACGGCTCGCGAGCCGTTTGACTCGCGAGCCATGGCACCCGAGGCAAATTTGAAAGATTGCGAGCGGTCCCCGAGAGCCAAAGTGAGCCAGTGCAACCTTTCAAATTTGCTCGGCCGGCGTGGACGCGGCTTATTACGTATTTTGTGCCACTGTGAAGCGACGCCAGAAAAAAGTGGAAAAAAGGAAGGGAGGCCTTTGCCCTGCAGTGGGACAAAATAGGCTGATAATAAAAATAAATAAAACAATATTTAAATGTCGTATGCGTAGGAAGCCTTTTTTATACCCGACGTGGGTTGAAACGTCGGGTACCTATTATAATAATATTTGCGTAGGATGACTTTATTAAGTAGTTTGCGTTAAACCTCGTTTAAAATAGAGATATTAGAAGTATCATTATTTTTTATACAGTTCTTTTTTCATTTATTTATCACATTGAAAAAACATTATTTGTCATTGGATTATACACACACACAAATAATGTCATTTATATAAGGTGACTGCTAGAAACCGCAAGAAACTTCAAGAGCTGGTCAGGTCAAGTGTTTTAAACATGACAAAAATTACAAAAAGGAATTCGTGGTTTTTTCAATATCATATCATATTCAATAGCAATATCATAAGAAAACTAAAATGAAAACAATTAAAAATAACGATAATTGACAACGCGTGGGCAAGGGGTGGACCCGTCCGCGTCAGTACTACGTTGACGGATCAATGGCCGGCCGCCTGTTGACCTGTCCGCGTCAGTACCTACCACAAAGTAACTTGTATATACGGTACCTACGTTGACGGGTCAACGGCCGGCCGCCCGTTGCCCGCGCGTTGTAAATAATCGTTATTTTTAATTATTTTCATTTTCTTTTTCTTATGTTATTGCTTTAAAATAAATTAGATACCCAAAGACTATCCAATTAAAATTCACAAAATGAATTATTTAATTAAAAATTAATAAAACACAAATTCCTTTTTTGTCATTTTAGCCATGTTTAAAACACTCGACCTGACTAGTCCTTGTAGTTTTTACGGTTTCTAGCTTTCTAGCAGTCATCCTATATTTAAGAAACATTACTTGACGTATAAGCATTTAAGAAACAAATGCTATAAAATTATGAGTACATACATACATATTTTTAAAAAAAACCTTAGAAACAAAACTGTCGTGAAAGTTGTGGCACCTAATCACAACTCACACTACATGTTAAATGTATGTATACATATGTAGTATAGAGTGCCGCTTGTTTCGTGATCGCATCTGTAATTTCTTGTAAGTAATTTTTATAATACACCAGTTTAGCTTATTGTAAGAACATTCAATGTTAATTAAATAACAATTTGTTAAAACTTTTCTACTCGAAGCCCCTAGCTGTTTCAGCCGTCTAATCTGATAAACTTTGACAGGGAAGCGTAGGTCGTCAAATGAAATTAAATCAAAAAGTTTTTATTTGTCTAAATACAAATTTTAAGTAATAATACTGTTTCTGTATCCGGTGTACACAGATAATGGGCGAGGGTAACATTTTCGGGTGTTAATTAATAAATGCGTACAATCAACCCAAATTAATATGACACCTGAAATTTATAGCTAAATGGAATAACATTTAATGTTTTGTTTAATAATGGTATTGTCGATATGTAATTTTCATTATTGAATTTACAGACGGCCTAATAGCAGGTTAACATGCCTCAAAATGTAAAATTTCTTAAAAAAAAGAAATAAGTAAGTAATTGTTTGGGTGTAAAATCAACATCGATCAGTAGATTACATGGCAAAAGAAGGTTTAAAAACGAGCCAGTCTATCAATAAGGCACGGTAATTATGCACAGAAATTAATCAACATCGATCAGAGATTACATGACAAAAGAAGGTTTAAAAACGAGTCAGTCTATCGATAAGGCACGGTAATTAAGCACAGAAATTAATTGTCATAGAATATGTGGTCAGATCCGACGACAATTTAAAAATAAAGCTATTTATGTATTACTATAAATAAAATTTAATTTAGTACTAATTTTTATTTCAATACCTACTCAGGGATGAATGCAACCATGTTCTCGGGACAGTTAAGTGTAACTATTCTTAATTTAGTAGCAAAACAAGACACGAGCGTTACCTACCTACCGAACCAAAGTTTTAAAAATTTTAAAGAACTTAAAAATAAAGTATTGGCGTGAAAGCTAGTGCCACGTCCTTCCTCACGAAATGCTGCAGCACTACTTGCGATGGTATGGACCAATTACGGGACTCTACGTAGTACTATTATTTATTCTGTGACTCTTCTTACCACGTATTCAACGAAGTAGGTAAACATAATTTCGTCGCGCGATTCAACATTTGCCCACCGCGTGACATTTTATTGAACGACTACAAACACAAGGGTTTTGATTATATTAAAACAGTGAATACATGATTTGATAGAGGCACTCTTTTCGTATTGAACAAAGTATTAATTAACGCAGTCTTATAATTGTAAAAAATATAATACACTATAACACACCGAGCGCCGCGCGTGTGCCATGTATAAAGCTTGTCAAATCACCCCATTTCTCAGTTTCAAATTAATGTTTATGCAATTCATTCTGTAAAATATTAATTTCAATTGATATGCTTCAATACTACATAAGTGAGCTTATAAGTGCTAATTTAATTTAGTGTGTTGTATATTACAATTTATATTATGCTGTGACCCTCAAAATCAAGTGTCCCAGGATTGACCCGTGTACATTTTGATTTATTGATAAACTCCTGTTTTTAAACACTTGCGGACACAGAGTTCGCGTAAACTTAAAGTTAAGATCTAACAGTGTTGTCAGGCTCAGCAATTAGTAACGAGTAACAATTTGTTGCATATTGTGACACAGGCTTTATTTTTTATCTGTGTATATAATATTTTTAATTACAGAGTAACTAAATTTAGAGCTACAGATTTAATAAAAATTTTTTAAAGTGAAAAATAAAGAAACTAATATTGGTGAAACATACATAGGTATCCACAAAAATACCGTTAAAGTCAATTGAACTCTGACACATTACGATATCACAGGATAGGTTACCTTTACGTTACACGTCACCTTTCATTTGCCCGGTATCTACGAGTTATTTTTTATTGTGTCGGACAAATGAAATAAATAATGAATTAAAATAATGAAAATGATGTCTATTAACGTTACTGAATAATAACAAGATATACGTATATATAATATGTAACCTGCAAGTAAAATAAGCAGCACTCGTTTAATTCTATCACCATATTTCAGCGGTCGACATCGGAATAATTTGCATGAAGTACCGGAGAAACTCACCCGCTTTGGCTGTGTAGGTCCCGGATAGGAACTTGGCAGGCCCTTTCAGTTCCACCGTTAAATCGGACAAGATGTAGGCCTCGATTTTACATTGTAGTTCTACCGTCTTCGTTTTAGGATCCATCCTGAAAACAAAACAATGATAGGAACCTTTATAATGTCATTTTTATATTAGCACTTATTGCTGTTGTGTTTCGTCTGGTGAATGAAAGTACCGGAGGCATATCTCCCCCCTTATCCCTCCCACAATTCCTACACCTTCCTTAAAGATCCTATATCCTTCCTCAAGATCGGCAACGCATCTGCAACTCATCTGGTTTTGCTTTCCATCAGGATAACGATAGCCTCCTTTTCACATAAATAATAGGTTTGAATTCCTTTACTTCTAAAGCCTATATGTCTGCATACATGTATATCTATTTACCCGTTTGAACGGGAGCACACCGGGAGCCGGTTACAAACAATGATTCTCGATCGTGTATGGTTTTAGAACCGTTGACAGGTTTTTTTCTATTATCCCTAAAGGTTAATCTGAGCTGACAATGATGACCGCAAAATCAGTGTACATAGCTATACGATTCTCTAAGCGATACCTACAGAAGACGCTGCGCGCATGGCTGTGATCTACTGTCTTTTTCCAATTCTGAATATGAAAGAGGCAGAGTCAATTCTCAGCGCTTCAGCAGCCGCTGCTACCAAGGCTATAACTTAGAGAATCGCACTACTGCCCTAGTTCACGTTTTACCAAATCACAACTTAGGGACATTATCTGCATTCCTGCCCATCTTGCAAAATTACATATCGTTGATAGTGACATTTGTGAGTGTGGTAATGATACTGGTGATACCTTAATCATATCTTTTTTGCATGTTCTTTATATGATCATTCCGATTTTTTCGAATCCTTAACATCACTTTATGTTTCATTTTCAACCTCTTCCTATTTATTATTTACAGAAGATTTTCATATTTACAAAGCATTATCTTCCTTTTTGTCCATTAACAATATTAAAGTCTAAATAAATCATTAATTCCTATCTAATCCTCTTTGATCCTTTTCTTTTTTAATTCCGTTATTTCCCTTTTTTTGATTCTAAAGCACAAATCGTGTGCGCCATTAAACAAAAAAAAAAACTGCACATTACACGAGTGTTCAGCGTGATAGGTGGTGAGGTGCCTATCGCCGTTTTATGCTTGTGGATATGTATGAGCAGTCTTCAGCCCATTAGTCGCCTTTTACGACGCAATAGAAGATATTATGTGTTTCTAGTATACTCTTTTAGTAAAGAGCCGCCACGACATACTCTAAGCCCCTTCGTACACAAGGCAACGCAAGTCTCCGATGCTCTACGATTTTAGTCTCCAAGCGACTCCCACCATACAAATCCATTGAGGTTCGTACACTAGTCGCGTCGCCGACAATTGTCTCGCGACTCCATTGCCATTTCCAAGATGGCAGAGCAATCATTAAGTATTAAATATGTTTCTGAGGTGGAGAAATATCCTTGCCTATATATACAACATTAGTATCGGAGATTTGCGTAGCCTTGTGTACTGTACGGACTGTGCGCTACTCGATACTCGCGACTTGATACTAACGTAGTATACAACATTAGTATCGGAGATTTGCGTAGCCTTGTGTACGAAGGGCCTAACACTTTTACATAGGTCACACTAAAAGTTTCCGGAACTGGCCATTTACATAAACAATATTTAAAAGGTAATTACAACATTTGAAAATAGAACTATTTGGCTGTAGATGCAGTTTGTTACATCTGACTGTCAATTGCATTTACACTCTGGCGCCATTTTATAAATTGCGTGTCTACATTAACATGGATTTAACTCGGGAAAATTTTCGTAGTATGATTTTCTACGATTATAAGTGTAATTTGACAACTCAACAGAGTATCGCTCGGCTTCAATCTGCTTTTGGCGATGAAGCACCATGCAAGACGTCTATTTATAGCTAGTTTGCAGAATTCAAGCGCGGTCGTGTCAATCTCAGTGACGAATCTAGCGATGGGCGCCCGTCCACCGCTGTGAACAACAAAAACATCGATGCTGTGCGCCGTATGATTGAAACAGACAGGCATGTGACCTACCATGAGACTTGCGAATCCTTAGAGTCATGACGCGCATGAGACAAATACAATCAATCCTGCACAAACATTTGGGTGTGAGAAAGCTGTGCTCGTGGTGGATCCCACATAATTTGACCGAGGCTCAAAAAACGGACCGCGTCACTTGGTGCAGTGCCATGCTTACCAGATTCAACGAAGGTGCGTCAAATTTGGTGTGGGACATAGTAACAGGTGTCGAAACATGGATTTATTGCTACTATCCTAAAATAAAGCAGCAATCAAGCGTATGGGTATTTCAAGATGAGCCGAAACCAACTAAAGCGGCGCGCGTGAAAAGTGCATTAAAGCGGATGATTGCTTCTTTTTTTAATAAAACTGGACACGTGGCTACTGTTGCTTTAGTTAGAGAATCGTCGTAACGTGAATAGTGACTAGTACACGACCATTTGCTTGCCGGAAATTATTGACGAACTCCGTAAAAATAACCGTAAACGCCGTGCCATCTTGCACCACGATCATCACCATCCTGCATACAGCCCCGACCTGGCACCTTGTGACTTTTTTCTGTTCCCAAAAATTAATTACGCGGTCAACGATTTTCATCATCAGAAGAGGCTGTCGAAGAGTATGAAAAACACGTTTCTGAGGTCACCACGGAGGAGTGGCACAAAAGTTTTCAAAATTGGTTTAATCGAATGAAAAAGTGCATTTATGCAAAGGGAGAATATTTTGAGAAACAACAAATTTTTGGCCTTTAATAGTATTTTTTTCTTATTCATTTCGGAAACTTTTAGTGCGCCCCACGTATGCCAACACTACACTTTACAAAAGTTGACAACTCCGGGAACTTATAACAAACATCCGCACGGAAAGCAACAACTATCTACTTTTGACTGTACAAGACGTTTGTATGTAAAGTTATACTGACTATGTACTGTCACATAGTCGGGCAATTGCCTCTTTCATTGAAGTCAAGGAATCGCTGCAATTTATAAGTATTGGACTACTCACCTTGCTTGCCAAACGTGTCTTACCGAGTTTGTGATCACCAACTCGGGGGATAACAAACTCGTGCTATGTATCGAAAAAATCGAAACACAAATTGCACGAGCTGGGAAAGGAACCGTGGACCTCCGATTATTGGGTCGAGCGCTTAGCCACTCAGCCACCGAGTTGTTATATTGGGATGTAATCTGTATCACTATTTAAAAAAATCACATATTTCGTGCTCTACACGACTTAAAAGGGCATTGAAAATGAACCTAGCTATTATAGATTATTAATGAAAAAAAAAGAAAATCATATTTGTAATATACTTTTATTTGCAGTCACCGTACATTTGTTTAAATCCTAATAGATCTTCGTATAAAACATAGATTTTTTTATTTTCCAAAGAAATGATCGACTTTTCTAAAATTTGTTTATACTATCCTAAAGCCCTTAATTTTCTGTGTCTAGTCCTAATAAATCTTCGTATCTCAAAGCTGCGAAGTTCTACAGGGCTATGACGCCCGAGTAATACCGCACGGCGATGCTCCACGCGCCGCTAAGGGGGAGCATACCGCCCCCCCTATCACTCCCACAAAAAAAGTATAAGACATAAAATGTTTCCAATTTAAAAATTTTTTCACCATCTGAAAGCCATTCAAATTCTGCATTTTTAGCCCTCATACGTTCTCATGGCCCTAAACCACTATATACCACGGGGCAAACACACTTTCAGCTAAAATGGGGCTCTACCGGAGCGATCGAAAAAACATTTTCAATGTTAAAAATGTTTTACGCTCACCGTGATCACGGACTAACTCAAAAACAACAACTCAAACATGGAAAATATCCCGGTTTTTCATAAAAATAAGATAAGTATTCTTTTGAAACTTTATGATAAGATAACGGATAAATATACATAAACAGAAAAAACACCTAGACCCGAAATCAATTTAGAAAAACAGTTTTTCTCTAAATTGACCCGACCGGGAATTGAACCCGGGATCTCAGAGATGGCGCGACGCCAGACCCGGCGTGCTAACCAGTCGACCACGGAGGTCGTCAAATTGATTACAGGAAAACACAAAAATATCTTCTGATATCACTGTATGTGACCTGCAATGCTATCTGAGAACCTGCTCCGAAGTCAGACAAATGAACTTAAATTGATAATCATCAACATCATTACATAATAATACTAGCCGCCCCTCGCGGTTTCACCCGCGTGGTTCCCGTTCCCGTGGGAATATCGGGATAAAAAGTATCCCATGTGTTAATCCAGGTTATAAACTATCGGTATGCCGAATTTCATCCAAATCCATTTAGTAGTTTTTACGTGAAAGAGTAACAAACATCCATCCATACTTACAAATTTTCGCGTTTAATAATATTAGTAGGATTAACACGGTAAAGTTAAGTCGCTGTTTTCCTATTTCTGTGGCACGGCACCGCATCCTCCTTCTAACTACTCAATGGATTCTTAAGGCGGCAAAGGCCGCACTTTGAGTTTTTTCAAACCATCTGAGACATAGAAAATAATGGTTTAAATTCTGGAAAAAAGTGTGTATTAGTTAAGGATCTAATCTAGTCAAAGTCGCATTCAGTTACAAGATCAAATGAACTTCACTCGATAGAAAAAAAATCCCAAAGTTACCACTTTTTGTAATGTTTTTTCAATATTATGACTTAACTACTACCTGTGACTGATACTTTACGTTTCATTTTTGTACTCAACTAAAGACACAAATATTTCGCAAACAAATTCGCAGAGTATCCTAAAAAGGTTATACATTATAGGAAATAAAACCTATAAAACAGTCACGCGTTTGACCAGCGCCGGCCACACGCGCGCGCTTACAATTTATTACACTAGATTGTAGTTGCGTTTCATAGTCATCACGCAGTTCAAACGCGCAACTACTATGTAGTGTGGCGCGCGCGCGTGGCCGGCGCTGGTCAAACGCGTGACTGTGAAACCAGCCTTATACCCGTCCCGTACCGTCGTCGTACCGTCATTCAGAGCGAGAGAGAAGCGCTCTCGGACTACCTAGCCTTAAGCGATTTTCGCTGATAGAAAGATCGATTTAAAAGGGCAATGGTTATTACAATTTGTAAATATTTTGTACAAAATAACTGAAGTATGACTGTGTCGTCTAAGATAGCGTGAACGGGCGGCTCGCTAGTAACCAGATAAATGAGCAGTGAGTATTATAAAAAAAATCCATTTAACATTGTTTTCTGGTATTGAAATAACGTCTTTAAAGTGCCGCGGAGAAATTATTCGGTCTCGTCACTCCGCATTCTTGCTATGGTTAAGGGAATTAACCAACAATGGGAAAGCCCCGTTCCTACAATGTAACTATTTTTACATTTCACCTTTTTCTTCTTTATCTCAGTTTAATATTCATTCTAGGGTTTTTACAATACCTTTTGTTAAGTTGAACCGTTGAGGTTGTTGGTATTCAATCCAAGGTCGTAGATTATCTTAAACAAGTATAATAATGTCGATACGTTTTGAAATGTGGTAAGAAAGTTGTGTTTGTGTCAAGATGTGAACACTTTTGGCAATTCATACAACACTGCTTTGAGCGCCCTCTTTATTTGTTTGGGAGAATGGTAAATACATGAGATATGCCAAAAGGATGTTTTTTTTCTATAAAACGTGACTTGACTCACTGGTACGTGACGTGAGCGTGACTGAGATTTTAAAACAAACAGAATACTTATTGAATTTCTGTTGCAATGCAACTTTAAAGTCATAGTCATGCCTTTCATGACAAGACGTTATGAAGAAAGAAAATGTTATAAAAAATTTAATAAAATAAATCACACTTACAGTAGCATTTTTAATAGTCGTAATTCTATTACCTAGGTACTTACCTGTTTGAAATGCAGTCTTACATCGAGAAGTCCCTAAAGACACTGGATAGTTGCTATCTCCTTTTAAAATAATCAAATATTTCTCCTCGAAAACTGTATAAATAGGTAGGTACCTACTTAGCCTATTTCGGAGCTGCATACCTATAATTCCATGCACTTTATCTTTGAGGTACTTAATCATCAAGACGACCTCCTTGGTCGAGTGGTTTGTGCACCGGTTTTCATGGTGTCGCCATCTCTGAGGTCCCGGGTTCGATCCCCGGTCGGGTCAATTTAGAAATTATTGTTTTTCTAAATTGTCTCGGGTCTGGGTGTTTTCTATGTAATAATAAGTATGTATTTAAGTATAAGTATGTTTATCCGTTGTCTAGTAACCATTTAACGAGTTTCTTCGAAGCTTCTCTTGGGCTAGCGGCTAGATAATTGGTGTGAGTGTAGGAAAGTTTTATTATTATTTATTATCTTTATTATTAAGTGTTGCGAGTGTAATAGCCGGTTTTTATAGTCCTTTTAACCGATTTCAAAAAAAGAAGAAGGTTATCAATCTCACTTCGTCGGTAGTTTTTTTTATGTAAAAAAAACAAAGACGATTGAAGACGGTTGAAGCGAGAAGATAATTCTTTTATTATATTTATTTTATATATTTTATAAAGTCTCTAGAGTTGAATAGAGACTTGACTAGGGTTGCCACCCTTTTTTTAGAACAAATAAAGTATTTTTTTATTTTGTTAGAACAATAATAAAGTACAAATCATAACAAAAGAGTATTTAGGTATTTATTTGTCCTTAAAAACGTATTTTTTGTAACCTTTGCGACATTTTAACAAATATTTGTCTTTTACGTTAATAGTTTTACGTAAATAGAGTATTTTAGCGTACTTTATTGGTGCCGTAGATTATAAAGTACGCCTACATGATAAAGAGGACAATACTCTATTTTAGAGTACGGGTTGCAACCCTGTCTTTGACTATCTATCCTATTAATAGCTATCCCTTTGGAGATACTAGTCGGGAGTGTGTGTGCTCGTATATGTATGCAGAGTGAAATGAGAGAATTTATCCGGTTCTTTTGAAATGTTTCTGTTTTCGCTTATGTGAACATTACTCATTGAAATAAAACACACTATACCTACTGATAACGTTATCTATTACAGCCATGTGTTTACAATATTGCTAATTAAGCAACATTCGAAATGCGAGGTTACTGTATAGTCACCAAATTTAAAAAGATCTCTTGAAATGTTTCTGATTTCACTAATGCGAATACTCATTGAAATAAAACACACAATACCTACTGATTACGTAATCTATTACAGCCTCGTGTTTACAATCTTGCTAATTAAGCAACATTCGAAATGCCAGGTTACTGTATAGTCACCAAATTTAAAAAGATCTCTTGAAATGTTTCTGTTTTCGCTAATGCGAACATTACTCATTGAAATAAAACACACAATACCTACTGATTACGTTATCTATTACAGCCTCGTGTTTACAATCTTGCTAATTAAGCAACATT
This sequence comes from Scoparia ambigualis, assembly GCA_963921215.1. NCBI lineage: Eukaryota > Metazoa > Arthropoda > Insecta > Lepidoptera > Crambidae > Scoparia > Scoparia ambigualis. The sequence continues at coordinate 19,730,919 of OY992522.1, read as the reverse complement.
CGCAATGCCAGGTCACTGTATGGTGACCAAATTAAAAAATGATCTCGAGCTCCCCCGAAGAAGAAACACGTAAAGACGCTGATCCCGGTTGTAATCGTTAAAATCGTCGTTTGACGACCTCCGTGGTCGAGTGGTTAGCACGCCGGGTCAGGTGACGCGCCATCTCTGAGGTCCCGGGTTCAATTCCCGGTCGGTTCAGAATAAAATAAAAACTGTTTTTCTAAATTCAGAATAAAAACAATTTAGAATAAAAACTGTTTTTCTAAATTTATTCGGATCTGGGTGTTTTTTCTATAATTATGTATATAAGTTGTAAATTTGGTAATACGTGGACATGGCAGTGGACTGCTTCCTAGTCTAGTAATTGCCTAGTCTCTGATTAACCCTTTGAGAATAATAGCCGTGAATCAATGTATGTATATATGTATGACTAGCGGCCGCTCGCGGTTTTACCCGCGTGGTTCCCGTTCCCGTTAGAATATCGGGATAAAAAGTATCCTATGTGTTAATCCAGGTTATAAACTTTCTGTACGCCGAATTTCATCCAAATCCATGGAGTAGTTTTTACGTGAAAGAGTAACAAACATCTATCCCTACTTACAAGCTTTCGCGTTTATAATATTAGTAGGATAGATGATACAAATATCTTCACCTCTAAACTATAGATACCTACCGTAGGTAAAGAACTTACTTGAATTCGGTGATATTCTGTTCCTTCAGCCCTCTCAAGATGATGTTCTTGAAATGCAGTACGATGTCTGATCCCGGGTCGGCATATTCCACGTGCGGTACAGTTATAGGATCCACAGCCTTGATCGAGTACTCAGGTATACCAGCGCTGGTCTTGTCCATGAACTGGAAAGTTGCTCTCCTGAGGCATTCTACGTCTTTATACTCGCATGGTTCTAATAAAGCTGTAACAAGGACCTCTTGGTTAAATTCTTATACTGGGACTAATCCCAAATAATGTGACGAATATTACGGAGGAGCTGGTGACCTGTGGAACAGGTTTTGAAAAACAAAAAGAATTTCAGGCACCAGTTCTTCACAAGGATTCTTATATCTAGTGCAAGTCTTACTTATCTTTTTTTATATAAGAAGGAGGCAAACGAGCAGGTGGATCACCTGATGGAGAGCAATCACCGCCGCCCATGGACACCCGCAAAACCAGAGGAGTCGCAGATGCGTTGCCGACCTTTAAGAAAGGAATAGGGTTAAGGAAGGAATAGGAATTGTGAGGGGGAGGGGGGGTAGGGCCCCCGGAACTCTCACTGGCCGGACGAAACACAACAGCACCAAGTGCCATTATTTCACGCCGGATATTCGTGATCCGTTATCTACTTAGTTATTATATCTTTGTGAAATGACCAATAAATATTATTACAAAGAAAAACGGCTTAGGTACGCTGGTTAACGACTGCCACATTACGACAAAAATGTTAGTGGCCGTGCTTCGGAAGGCACGTTAAGCCGTTTTGGTCCCGGTTGTTGTTGTAAGATGACAGTCGTTAAAACCCACCAACCCGCATTGGGCCAGCGTGGTGGGTTAAGGTACGTTTCTAAGACGGACCGCAGACTGCAAACTGCAGCTGCAGGCTGCAAGCGACGCTACTAGTTTCTATGCATCTCTATGAAATTGATTCCAAACGCGGCAACACTGCAGCACCAGTGGTGTCGCGAACCGCAGGGAGATTACACGTGTCACGTACAAAAATAGCGACTTTTTCTCCACATTTTGTCTCGCACTAAGATACTGGAGTGACTGAGGCATTGTTCTATGAATTGTGCAGCCGCGGCATGCAGCCGCGCTTGGAAATAGAAGCAACCGCGACCCCAGGCAGCACTGCGGTCAACCGCAGCCGCTGGCGGCAATGTCGCCTGCGGTTGCAGTCTGCGGTCCGTCTCGGAAACGTACCTTTATGGCCCAATATACCTACCCACGTGCATTGTCCACGTGGGAGGCCTATGCCTAGCCGTGGGACTTTATATGCTGATGATGATGATGATGACGACATTACGACAGCAACTGGGACCAACAGCTTAACCTGCCTTCTGATGAAGCATAGATGAGCTCAAGATGGGCCACCAATCAGGTGACAAGTGAATGTTGCTTATTATGCAAGATCGACACCCAATAGTTCTAGACAGAACATTAAGCTCCTATATAAAAATACTGAATTGACAAAGTTTCAGAATGATTAGAAAGAAATATTTATAAATAATACAAGGTGTTTATTAATTATAATGGGTGTATAGTTCCACCAGTGGGCCATCCTATTACATACATACATAATATAATCACGACTATTATCCCCGAAGGGTTAGTCAGAGACTAGGCAAAGAGGACAGCAAAAGCAGTCCTCTACCGTAATCACTTTTCACGAAATAGCGACAGAAAAAAAATAATAACAAATTTAAAAAAAGATTGTTGACAATTGGACAAAAAGCGACTGCACATGTGCGCAGCGTGACAGGTGGTGAGCCCATCGCGTATTAAGTGTAAACAACAACAACAACTATTTGATTGAGCTACTTTGAATTTGCAAAAAAAACAGCTCTTTCAAACATTTGATAGAATTGTATTTGCAGTTTCGTACGGAACAGTTAATTTTTCGGAACAGAGTTTTTCGCATACCAATAATTGCACTTAATAGGATGGCTCAGATGCGGGATCATAAACCTATTACCATAGAGAAATAGCAATTACCATAGACAAATAGCTATTACCTTACATCCTGTTGAATTATTTTCTGAAATAAAATTTAATAAAAATAACCGCGTCGCGTAGCGTTGAATGAATACTACCACCCCCTCTTTTTCCTTGGGTGACGTAAAAGGCGAATGACGGTTTAGTCCGTTAGACTGCACAATTGCACATACATCCAACAGCATCGAGCAGCGATGGGAGCACATGTGCAGTCGCAATTTGGTGAAAAGTGGACTATGACAGAGGACTGCTTTTGCGGTCCTCATTGCCTATATAGTCTCTGACTAACCCTTCGGGGATAACAGTCGTGATTATATGTATGTATATATATATATTTAAAGATTCCATCCCATTTAAAACCGAACTACGATAACGTATTTGTTGACATTGGATACGGATACGGTTCCTTTGGCTTACAATGTAAGAGTACATAAGATAGTGTGCTAGCACGGGTCGAACAGAGCCACGATATCTAAATTGGTATTGCCTCTGGACCTGCCATCCTATCGGCTAATAATATGAATATGGACATGGGCTTCATTTGACATTTGAAGCCCATATAAGGACAAAATAAGGACAAAATATGGGCATCAAATGTCAAATAAAGCCCATGTCCATATCCATATTTTTTAGCCGATAGACCCGCTGGTGTGTCAGAATGTTGTGTGAGGGTGAATCCTGGTGGTAGAATGCTTGTCTTACATTTAATATTGTTTTGCTAGTGTTTCCTTTTTCATCCCATATTGCCTAAATCAATTATGTTTTCAATCTAAGGGTTATTGGTTTGAGCAGAGTGTAAAGGCAGCAGAAAATTGAAATTAAACAAAATCATTTTATTGCTGTTAAAAAAAAAAAAAAAAATTATACAACCTAGTTTGTGTGTAGTTAAATAAAAAATGGTTCACTAAAATGTTTGCTTGTAATTGGTAAAGGGTTTCACGGAATACATTTAGGTTGAAAACGGAATTCAATATTCGTGGAATGAAAAAGTAGGTTGAACACGAAAACACTCGTTTTGAGCGAAAAAATATAATTGGCGAAAGGTAATTTGCGTATCAATTCATTTATTTGCGTATTAATTCATAATAAGACCTATTTTATCAATTACTACAATGTATCATTTTGCACAACTTTTACAAGGAACTAACTCTGAAATCAAGTATAACTCAATCAAAACGTAGCAGTCGATTTCGATTCAGTGTCGCTTCCATAGTAAGTATAAATTGTGTAACATGATGAGCAGACGCGCTATTCTTATAGTATTTTGTAGTAATTATCAAAGTAGTATACATACTTAGGTGATATATCACAACAATATTAATAACAACAATTTATATTCATCGACACAACCTTAGCATGTACAAATTTCATTTGTAATTTGAAAGCGCTTTGACTTTTATGTTATTGTTGTTAAAGAAACTTTTTTTTTATATATTTTTTTTTTATATTACCGTAGTTGCCATTAGCAGTTTAGTGTTGATACAAGTATGAGTCAATGAGTCAAATAAGAATTGCTACAATTAAAGCCCTTTGACATTTTTACACAAAAGGTCATCGGACCTCCTTGATATTTCAATATGCCACAATTAATTTGCGAGCTATTATTTTGGTCGTCAATTATTCGCGGTTTTGTATGTGGACCAGCAAATATTCTTAACTCGTTTTTGTCTTCCTGGTTTGTGGTTACTCAATAGTTTTATTGCAACACCATAATAATTGTATACTGTGTACGTACATAAGAATGGTAACAAAATTTGATTATTTTAACTACATATTACATATTTATTCATTTATTTATTATATTTATTTATTTTTTATAAATATATATTCATGTGTAAGTATATGCTGACGATTAATTGTTATTTTATTATACTGCCCGCGGTTACACCAAGCTTATATTTTTCGTTGAAACGCCCAGCGCTACCTGTCTTATAACTGTCCCAATTATGAGCGTGTACTGTCCACATACAAGACATACATACTCGTACACATAATCACGACTATTATCCTCGAAGGGTTAGTCAGAGTCTAGGCAATAAGGACCGTAAAAGCAGTCCTCTTCCATAGTCCACTTTTCACCAAATAGCGACTGCACATGTTCTCAGCGTGACAGGTGGTGAGCCCATCGCCGCTTTAAGCTGTTGGATGTATGTGCAGTCATTAGAGTCCGTTAGTCCTCTTTCACGACACCCAAGGGCAGAGAGGTAGTAGATATTCTTCCACAGCTATGCGACACGGTTACACGAATAAAGTAGTACGGTCACTAGCACCAATATGTATACACTTTGACTCTTATTCCATTGCATTAAGAGTTAAAATTGTTTACATTTTTTTGCTCGTGACTGTACATTACGAGATCGGAGTATAACCAACTACACCACGCTTAACTTCTGCGTTAGCGAGTTGTTTAATTTACTTGATCGTAACCATCAATAGTAAACATAAAGTACAAACCTTCATCACATAGGGCACACGTGAAAAAGGCAAAAGCGAGGAGCAGTTTAAGCACACCCATACTTCACAATTCCACAGAAATGGGGTCTGGAAAGGACACGACGTTACTGCAGATAGTCCGGCCAAATCAAAGTTATATAAATGACATGATATCTGTGTAAACACAGTAATTACACGGATAAATTGAAACAATTCAAGTAGGTGTCCATAGGTCAGAAATTATCGGAGCGCGTGTGTGTGTCGCTTGCTGAGTTACGTAAGTATACATCAGGATGAAGTTGTATTGTGTTTATAGTAGCATTTAGAATAATAAGATACCAATGGCATTACATTATCGTTAATAAATGAACACGTCGGTGAGCGGCTAAGCGCTCGACCTGATAAGCGGGTTTTTTTACCAGGTTTGCCCGACCTGGTGCATTTTGGATTTTTCGATGCCCGGGTTTGTAATTTTTATTAAGCTAATAATACTAATAAACAACCGTGTCGGTAGCAGTGAAAGAATACTACCACCCTCTATCTTCCCCTGGGAGTCGTAGAAGACGACTGAGGGATCAACCCAGAGGATGGGCAGCAGCATCCTTTGAGATTAACACCGTCATACTGCGATCGCCAACCCGTCTGCCAAGCGTGGCGATTATTGCAACATTCCCCCCAACATGAACGACAGCACTAAACTCCGGCCCCTAGTTCCCGGCGGCCCCGCTCGCTCTAGCTAGGGTAGCGGCCAAGGCAGCGACGGGGCAGGGGGTGCTAAGAATCTCCGGCAGGGGCAGGCCTCCAACAAGGTGGCCCGACGATCTGGTGAAGGTCGCGGGTAGCCGCTGGATGCAAGCAGCACAGGACCGGTCATGGTGGAGATCCTTGGGGGAGGCCTTTGTCTAGCAGTGGACGTCTTTTGGCTGATGATGACTAATAAATAAAGTATTGTTTTGTAAGGTTCACGTGAGCACTACACTATTGAAATGAAACACTTTTTTCGGATCTAACTCGCGTTTATTACATTTTAGGGTTTTGATTTATTAGTCCTGTCGAACCATTACATCAGATTTGACAAACCTCAAATACTCGCCAAAGAACAACTATTCATTCCTAGGATGATATGCGAGGCTATTGAAATTAAAAGACATCGAAACTTCAATAGAGAGGATGGTTGGAATTTACCACCTGCCTGGGACCCCATCATACAGGTCATCAAATCCCAGCTCCAACAGCAACACATTGCAAGAACTACAAATGCTGTTAGCTCGTATTGTGTAAACCTGAACGCACCCGGTTAAATATAAAAATTATTGACGGTAGGCAAATAACTTCTTACTATGAGACGACCAACACCTCAGTCTCCCTGTGATCACGGACCCTGCAAAGGACGGAAACGTCAGGACTAAAATCAAAAGTCTATAATGTAATAAACGCGAGTTAGATCCGAAAAAAACTTTTTTTTTTTATAAAAGAAGGAGTCAAACGAGCGGGCGGGCCACCTGATGGAAAGCAATCACCGCCGCCTATGGACACCCGCAAAACCAGAAGAATCGCAGGCGCGTTGCCTTCCTTTAAGGAAGGAATAGGGTTAAGGAAGGAATGGGAATTGTGAGACCAGGGCGGGGGGGAGGGGGGGGGGGGTGATGGGCCTCCGGAATCTTTACTGGGCGGACAAAACACAACAGCACCAAGTGCCATAATGTTCGTGAGAGGGTGGTATTACGACAGGTGAGCCGGCCCAATGCGTGCTACCCACCGACCACCCAGGGGTGTATCAAGTGTAGGGTCTCAAGGGTAAACCTACGGATGCGAGTAACTTCAACCCCCAAAAAAGTGCTTAATTCCAAATTGATAGTATTTATTCTCTAGCATTTTATTTATTATTTTTTTAAGTTAAAACAAAACGGGGAGTCTATGTCTATCTATGTCATATCATCTGCGGGTCTATCGGCAAAAAAATATGAATATGGACATGGGCTTCATTAGACATTTGAAGCCCATATTTTGTCCTTATATGGGCATATTATAGGCTTCAAATGTCAAATGAAGCCCATGTCCATATTCATATTTTTTAGCCGATACAAGGGCTGGTATGGCGCAGCAATGATTTAGTTTGATTTAGCGGCTTAGTAAGTAAGTACCTAGTTAAAAGATAGAAATTATGTTACTAACATAGAATAATACGAACATATTGTGTCTTGCTTGCTTATATAAATGAATATTCTATTCTATTATATATGCAAAGGGCCCCTAAAAAAGGAGATTGGTCAGATCCGACTAACTATCGCCCAGTAGGCGTAACTTCACTTTTGTGCAAAATCCTGGAACGTATATTTAATAAACAGCTTCTCCGATAACTAGTAGATCACTCCTTTATTCATGATCGCTAAAATGCGTTTCAACCAAAACGGTCAACGGGTGATCTTCTAGCTATTGACAATCGTATACCTACATAGCTAAGGCTTTTGATCGGGTCTGGCACAAAGCTCTTTTCTTCAAGCTCCCGGCAAACGGTCTGCCCGCTCAGTTCTGTAACTGGATAGCTTCCTGCATGAGCGTAGGTTTCGTATCCTCTCGGATGGATGCGCTTCGCGGTTTATGTCAGTGAACGCTGGAGTTCCTCAAGGCTCCGTTTCCCCTACTTGTTCCTTCTACATAATATCAATGATATGATTCCTCGTAAAACCAAAATGAAGCTTGCAAATCTTGTCATTGAGCTCGATTGGGTGTTGGACTTCATATCTAAATAGGTTTCTAAAATTTGGTTGAGTTCAATGCCAAGCCTTCCCTTCCCTCTTTTCAGGGTACATCTCTATGCCTTCAGAGCAATATTTACATACTCGGTATGGACATTCGTTACCATCAAACCAAAGGGAATACATCAAAGCCATGATTAAAACAGCTTCCCGTAAACTCGGTGTCCTGAACAAGGTGCAGCGATTCTTCACGCCTGAACAGTGGTGTCTTTTATACAAGACACATCTTGCGGTCTTGCGGAGCGGTCTTGTGTGGAGTATTGCTCGCACGTCTGGAACGGCTCCATAAAGTATCTTCTTGCCTTGGACAGATTGCAGCGTCGCACTTTTTGTATTATCGGCAAAGCAGAGGTTACCAACACGAAATTTGGCGAACCTTTTCCCTAACAAAGGGAAGAATGTCGTACCTAAAAGGTCACGACCGATTGGACGGAAAATATTCCCTTTTGGGACGAAACCTCTTTGTTTCTACATTCCACAGATGATTCGTTCCTATTTTTTAAAATAAGGTCCTAACAATAACAACTATTTTATACGCAAATATCTTCACATAGCCCAACTTTGCTATGAAAATGGCTAAATTCTTCTATTACTTGATTGATTTTTTAATCAATCTTTGCTTGTCCATTTGCTGTTGACTGTACAATTTGCTCCTCAATCATTTAATCGTACACCGACAATTAAAAAGTAAAATCAATATTATTTGTACTAACAAGACTAATGCTACAGTAATGTTATAATATAATTGTTGCGAAGTCGATAGCACACTCATAATTATTAAATACTTACCTAGTAGGCAACTTTGTCGACACAACATGTACATGTACGTAATAATAATTAATTAGATATGAGTGTCTCGACTTCACAGCAACTGTCAACATACAAACATCATATCCGTTTCCCGATGTACTGGGTAATTTTAATCTATGTTAATAAAATTCAATTTCTAAAATGTTTGCTTCACTCTGTTTTGGTCAGGACAAAGTTTGCGTGAAAGATAACTTTTGGAAATTTGTCACGAGATACAGGGTGTTCACGCGGACGATGTCGCGGGCGGGTTAGTTATTAAAAATCGAAATAAGTGACTGAGCGACCGACGGTGCTTGGCTGCTTTTTCCCCTTCTTTCCATACAGGGTAGCCCAAATGGTGACATTAGATTTTTTATCGAAACATTAGTACCCGTAAATACCCCATGTATGTTCCATGATTTTTTTGTAGATTTCTAGCTATGATTTTTTTAATTTTGAGAATTTTTGACTTGACCTACCGACCTCTTAAAAATTATTCATTTTTTTTAGAAAAGATGCATAATTTCCAAAAAAATATATTTTAGTCGAAAATTCTCAAAATTAAAACAAAAACCATTGCTTGGAAACTACAAAAACTCCCGGAACATACTTAGGGTATTTCCGGGTACACCTATATGTGAGGAATCCAAAAATATTTTTTTAGTGTCACCGTTTGGGCCACCTGTATAATAATGTTTTTTCGGAGATTATTATTACGAGTCCTACTATTGAGTTAATTACTTTTACAGTGAAATTCACTGTGAAAGTAATTAACTCATTATTAATGGTCCTGTTAACTCATCCTGACTAAATGGCTCGTGTCAGGTATGGGTTCGCGTCAATAGTCTACCGGAGCCATAGGGATTGAAAGTTTTTTGTCCTCTTAAAAATCTACTTCTAATTATCACTATTCTATCTTATGACAACAATCGGACCGGGAGGAAGGCTTAATGTGGTTTGAGAAGCAAAGAGGAACTCGATATACCTTAATATTATGGTTACATAAATTAACCGTGTCGCGTGGCGGTGAAAGAAACTACCACCCCCTCTCTTTTCTTTGGTGTAGTAAAAGGCGACTAACGGACTAAGTAATAAAAAAGGCGTTTATTTCAACCAACATGGGATCATAATCATGTACAAAATGAAATAATTCAAAATAAAAATAACAACAAAACAAAAATAGAATTAAAAATATGGATTACAAAATTAAAATAACAAAATTGACATTCAACAAATTAAATTAAAAGCAAAATAACTAAATCAATTCAAAAATTAAAAATTATAAAATGATGAAATTCCTACATTTACAACAATGACACAAATAATTTAGTAAAATTTATAAATTATAGTTAATAAATAAGCATTAAAACGAATAAAATAAATAATAAAATGAAATATCAACAATCAATTAATTCATTAAAATAAATAAAAGGTCAAAAAAAAATATAATTATATTATGTTTTAAATCAAATTAAGGCCGTACGGGTGGTACTTTGCCTACCAACATTGACGGATATATAAAAACAAAACTGTCAGTTGACATTGACATTCGTATGTCAGTTCAGTTCAATATCGGTTCGGGACGGAAATGGCGGAACGATCTGCTTACGGGACGCTGGTTCAATTCTGTCGGTAGAATAGCGTCAGATCTTCGAAAATCGGTTTGAAAAACCCGCGAGAATCGGTTGCGTATGGAGTCCTGACGACAGGACCACGCGCTCGCGTTTATTGTGAATTTGATGTGTTTAGTTGGGAAAAACTCACCACATGTTGCGGGAGTGAGTTGTGCGGACAAGAAATTCGATAATATCTCATCAATCTCCTTGTCACCATCCCAGCTGGGATGTTTGATAAATCGGACGAACAAACGCGACGGCAACGCGTATATTACGAACATTACCTCGCGTTTAGCAGGCACTGTTAGCCTCGCGTGGTGAGCTGGTGGGAACCGGTTCCCGGCGATATCGTGGAGGAGGCGGCTGCTCGGCGAGTGGGACGCCGAGCAGCGATCTGGACAGCCTCTTGGAGTCGGCCGGCGTGGCAACGCCGCCGAGGCCAGGAGCCATCACAGCAGCTGAGCTGCAACCGCCCTATTTCCTTCCTTACCTCTGTCCTCTCCTCAGGTTGCAAGGCGGGTCAACCTTCGCATAATTCGGTGAGTGTAGTATTAATTAGATAGTTAAAACATTAACGCTGCGAAGCGCAGCTAATTCCAAGCAGGCCTTGATCGCTGACCGGATCAGGGTCTGTTTGAAACATACTTATTATATAATTAATGCGTCCGATTTTTCTATTTATACACCCTCAATTTTTATTCGTTTAAATGAAATTAAGGGTGAGTTCCACCCATAAAACTGAACAACTTTCCCCAAGAAACCTATGTGGAAAAATGACAAAAAAATGTCGACCTCCCATACTATTGTCGTCAGCTGATGGGACAGTTTTGTATGGGAGGTCGAAATATTTTTGTCATTTTTACACATAGGTTTCTTGGGGAAAGTTCTCCAGTTTGGGTGGATCTCACCCTTAATTTTATTTAAATAAATAAAAATTAAGTGTGTATACGGTGATCCCACAAAACCTGCTTCGTAGACTCGTTGCTACAAAAATCTAAAAGCTCCAGGACGTGTACGTAGGTGTCTTCTTGGTGTCTTCATTACTTTCAGTGTTGACTGGAAATGGTCTCCCGCCGCGCAACGACGACGTTTCAAACTCCTCAATAAAATTCAATTTTAGTGCCAAGTTATAGAAATCACTGACAACATAGGAGCTCGCAGCGACGGCGGCGTCTTCAGTGGGCCCCGCAGATATCAGCTCGCATTTACATATTTATTGAATGGCCAACGTAAACCGATTCGAAAGGTATTCGGATGGTTAATATCGTCCCGTCACCAATATTGAAATATCTAGAATATATTTACTTCCTTTGACAAATCTTGAAAATGCTTTATAAAGCAGCACGTCTCGGCAAAAAGGTCTATGAGTCAATCTTGAAAGAGTTTTGTAAAGTGATATTATCGCCTATTGGGAATTTGTGTGTAAAGTCGTTTACGGCTGGCTTCTAGTAGTTATATGCTACGTTAAATAGCTGTACCACAAAATAGAGAGTGATGGAATTGTGAACTCATATACATTTTTTATACCGGTGCTTTGATGATGTGACGCTAAGAATTGGAGGGGGGAGGGTGCCATTAGGCTTTTCTTATTCCCGTCCACACAAAGTTCTCGGGTCACGCAATTAGACTTTTATTATAATTATAATAATACGAATTTCACACTGATAAGCCGTAGCTAGATGCTAGTAAACTATAAGACTGCTTTGGAAACTGTATGAATATTAAAGGATTAAAGGATTTGTGTGTACACAGTAAATCAACAGTTTTAGAATTTAGAAATATGGTTAGTGTTAACGAGTAAATAATTAATAAAGTAGTTAAATTTAGTTTTAACACAACTTTCAGAAAATTAATCTGGAAAACAAAAGCTACATCGAAGTAAATAATGATGCTGAGCTCATTATTAAGAGAACAGGGGCTTGTAAAGCATTAAATTAAAACTGTTTTTTTCTTGAGTTAGATTGATGTAGATTGCATTTAAAAAGATCTAAAGAAAACTTACTCAAACATATTAAAGTCAACATCAAAATATGAAGTAAAATGAACGTAGTTTAATTGACATCTGCAATACCAACAAATGATATTAAGAACCGGAATGGAACAATCTCGTTCACTTCATTAGGAAAGTTGGCAGAAACAGTAGCATTATCATAAGTGCTGTTTGGGGCCGTTTCGATATAATCGTTCGTGTCTGTGTTGTTTGTTAAGACTTGTTATCAAACGATCGAGGCACATTTGATATAACATTCCATTTTATTTATAGCAAATATTAATTTCCGAACAATTGCTCTTTATTAAGTTGCAGGGGTTCAATTGACATGCTTACTGTTTGTTTTTACATACATACATAGATATAATCATGACTATTAGCCCCGAAGGATTATTCAGAGATTAGGCAATGAGGACAGCAAAAGCAGTCCTCTGCCATAGTCCACTTTGCACCAAAAAATGGGGGTTAAAGTTACTCGCATCCGTGACCCCTGGGTGGTGCTAATTGAGTGACACTGACTGAGTGGTAGAGCCACGCTGCGTTGCAGCACGCATTAGGCCGGCTCGCCCGGGGTAATACCACCATTTCACGAATATTCGGCGTGAAATAATGGCACTTGGTGCTGTTGTGTTTCGTCCGTCTCTTTCTTCAACCTATTCCTTCCTTAAAGGCCGACAACGCGTATGCGGTTCCTCTGGTTTTGCGGGTGTCCATGGGCGGCGGTGATTACTCTCCATCTTCAGGTGACCCGCCTGCTCGTTTGCCTCCTCCTTTTATATATAAAAAAAATATTGACGACCTCCGTGGTGAGAGTGGTTAGCACGCCGGGTTTGACGTCCCGGGTCCAATTCCCGGTCGGGTCAATGTAGAGAAAGATTGTTTTTCTAAATTGATTTCGTGTCTGGGTGTTTTTTTATATTAATCCATTATCTTACCATATTAACGAGTTTCAATGTGAAAGAAAAACATCCTGTATTTTATGATACCAACCGAAAGAGTAATTCATAAGAATCAATTTATTTTAAACAACATGGTATCTTAAATAAAAGAAAGACCTAGAAAAATATGTTTTTATTGTAAAGGTTACTCACCTAAAGAAAATAGGTCTCATTTTGAGCAATTCACTTCACCGCCTCTGTGGTCTAGTGGCTAAGCTACCTGTTTCAGAACCAGAGGCCCCGGGTTCGATTCCCAGCGGGGGGTACCTCTTTGTGTGCTCGGTTTGGTTGGTGGTAGGTAGGGCTGTTAAGTCCGCCTGGCTAGCTACCACCCTTATCTAAGTCTGTCGCCATAACAACGATGTTTATAGCATTGTTGTGTTCCGGCAGTTTGAGATAAGATAGCCAGTTCCTCATTGGTTGAGGATTCCGGGTGAAGCGCGCTTCCACCTTCGGCCTTATATTCACTTACCATCAGGTGAAATGAAGGCAAAGCGCTTACCCGTTGCCAATAAAAAAAAAAATATATAAATTAAGTGAACTATTTTCTTTAAATAGTAAGTAAGCTTTACAATAAAAAAAAAAATTATTGCTCTTTCTGTAATTTTACATACTCGAGAGCAATGACTCCGGGTCACTTTAATAAACCTATTTAAAGAAACCTATAAATCTCGGAAACTAGGAATGCTAGCTTAGGGCTGATTTTTCCATCCTCGGATAAAACTTATCTGTCTGATAAAGAATAAGGTGACCTACCTGAAATGTCAGTTGTAAAAAGAGAAAAGACAAGATTTGACAGTACATTTTCCAATTGGTTGTATAGGTAATACTTTAACCAACGAATAAGTTTTAACTGACAATTGAAAAATCGACCCTTAGGGTGGATTCGACCAAACTGGAATAAGACTTACTCCGAGATTAGCCCATACAAATTCGGCGCTTAATCTAGGTATAAGACCTTATTCCACTTTGGTCTAATCCACCCTTAGTGAAATAAATTGTGTTTAATAGACAATTAAATACTCCCTAAATAAAGGTATTAAAACTTTTTAGTTATTGTAAAGTTATGTTATAAAAAATCAAATTTGAAAAAAGGAGACTCTAAGGAACTTGGTGTCCTACTGTAAAACCGCGTAAACGCTGTAATAGAAACACGAAGAGGCAATCCAAAGTATTACAATTCAAGAAAATCGTAATATTGCTCAAAAATGTCATGTTTCTTATTTTTGTTTTAAGGCGAGATCAGCAGTTTTTTTACTTTATGTAATTTTTTGTAAATAAAATGTAGTGACTCATAAAGTTTATTACTTTCATTTAAGGAGTATTTAATTGTCTATTAAACACAATTTATTTCATTAAGCTAGCATTCTTAGTTTGCGAGATTTATAGGTTTCTTTGAGTGACCCGGATTCATTGCTCTCGAGTGTATGTTGTTTAAAAGAAGTTGATCCTTATGTTTTTTTTTCAAATTTCACCGGTTCCATTTCCGGCTCAAGCAGGGGATTTTTGAATTATTTTTAAATGCATTTATAATTATTTTTGAAAATAAAGGAAGGAATGTTTTCTTTCAATAAAATTTGCCATCATCAATAATAAGGGTATCTACTTTTCCTCCAACCATCAAAAGAACCACCAAAAGAGATCATACCACGGTTTTTTTGCACCTATATCTCGTTTCATTTCTGATGTTGATCTGTGGATATCTATTGTATTTACGCGGAGACATTATTTGAGTTTGATTTTGTATGAGACCATGCATCTATTTTTTGATCGAATTATGCTTACGAAATGTAATCATAAAAAAACAATACTAAAAACAAAACATATCCGATAAAATTTAAGGTCTGAATTTTATAATTTATATGATCGAGGTTTACCAATGCAAGAATTTGTCATATTATGCAGGTTAACATAATAATAATAATTATTATTATTATGAGCCTATATTTTCCCACTGCTGGGCAAAGGCTTCTCTCCCCTCTTTCCACTTTTCGCGGTCTGTTGCTTGTGCGGGCCAATCCTTTGCATAGGCATCAAGCTCGTCCCTCCACCTGCGTCTAGGTCGGCCTCGCTGCCGTTTCACTCCACGTGTGATCCAGTCGATAGTGACTTAACATAATAATTAGGTACTTAAAACAATTAGTCTACTTTTGCCCAACACGGTTAAGATTTACGGTTTTTTCCTGAAAAAATATAAATATTTTTTTAGAGTATAAATTTATAAGTTGTTTGTCAAATTCGCAATACTTAGTGTAATTTTAAAGTATAAACAGCATCTGTTACTCATTTGAAGGCTTAACCAGGGACCATCCCATCCACTTTGTTAGCTTCGCTCTCCACCCGGCATCGATCCCACGCTCGAGCTGTCACGTCCCGTCTTATTAATCCTATCTGATTAAAACTTGTTCGGATATTCTCCTCTCATAAAACTTGTTGGTACTTTACACAAGGTTGTTCTTACGAATAAATTTGATTTAGTTATCAGACCCTAACCTGCTTTCGAGGGACGTGCCCTGCATACATTTAAAAGAAACCCTTGCAGATTGTGGTTTATCTGCCTGCGGCCCTACTATGTGTGCAGGCACTCGGTACAGAATGCGTTTAAGTCCCGCACGCAACGATAAACCATGTCCTTTGACAATAACCACTCCAGCGTAAGGTTCAATTTATCTTACCTTGTTTTGTCTCGTCAAAGCTGAGTTCTGGTTTGCCAGCGCACATATTCCCTCCTATCTATTATGTGTATTGTGGCCATAGGGTCCTTCAAACGAGGCGTAAAGAGGCTTTTTGTAGGCTGGCAGAGTGAGGTAACTGATGCTACGTCTCTTACGCTGCACCAGTTGTCCTCGCGCCTGGACTTCACTTCATCTTAACATTAGGTGGAGTAGGTACCTACATTTAATAAAAATAGGTTCTGACTCAACTACTACAAATTATTATAGAACACAGTACATTAACGCCAGCTGCCGTCGCTAGCGAGCATCGTTTATGTGCACTCATAGTAGGGCCACCAGGTGTAATATCGCGGAGGTGAGAAAAGGACAAAAAAGTTGCAATCTCAGTAAGGATTAAGGACTTGATTTATTTCTACTGATCTGAGGGGACTCATGTCGCAGAAACAGATGGTGCTTGCGGAAATCGGAAATCTCATTTTAATCTCTCAAAATTGTCGGGCACGCTCCCTTCCGTACATTTCTGGAGTATACCGGCTTTGTTAAATGAGACAGACATTGGTTGTCTTAACTTCGACGTATCGTCTGATAAGCGTTGAAGCTTTTCAATTCATCTTAAAATACCTATATGCTTTATATATTATCTTCAGCTTGTCTTGTCTACCACTGTCAACCTGATATACATTTTCCTAAAATCATTGTATTGTGTTATAGCGTTCTAACATAAAGTAAAAAAATATAACCAAAACCATATCTATTGTTATCTTTGTCGGATTCAAATCAAAGCCCACTTTTCAACCATTGTGAATCACAGGCCTATAAAAACTGCTGAGAACAGGCCTCCCACATGCACAAGAGCACCTGGGGAGATTGGGCCATAACCCACTACGCTGACCCAATGCGGGTTAGTGGATTCTGGGTCTGAAATAGAGTACCTATAAGTATTATATTTTTAACTCAGACCGCCGGCGACTTTGTTCGCGTGGACCCCGTCACCCGTGACGAATTTTTAAAATGACTCCCCTCCCAAGAACACTTATTGTGACGTAACTGAAATAGTTAGACATATGCTATCGCGAAACTTTTTGTAGATAATGGTGTGTTCTGCAAAGCCATAGTACATTATTTTATTCTATCATCAATAGTTTCTTACCGCACGCGGTTTAAGTAATTTATTTGAGTTTAAGTAAGGATCCCTAATTTTTTTGAAAATATAATATAGCCCATGTCACTCGGAGATAGTGTAGCTTCCCAACAGTGAATTTTTTTTAAATCGGTCTAGTCGTTTCGGAGCCTATTCAATACAAACAAACAATCAAATGTTTCCTCTTTTTAATAATATAATATTAGTATAGACAATCGGCAATCTCACACACACAACTCTAAAAAACAAGGTTCCTTTTTCAACGATTGTACAAACATACAAACATACAGCTATGTAGGTAATAAAATATAAATTAAAAATAAATCAAGGGATAATATCTCCAGTAGGCACCGGCAGTACCGGACCCATTATATTTAAATGTTTACATGGGTTAACCAGCCGATTAAAGACGCAACCTTTTTTGGCCCGTGGATAATAATTATGGAACACATTAAAACTGTAAGGTTAACCTAACTCATTATATTTACGGCTTCGGCAAAACATGTAGGCACCTAAGTAACTTGATATTTTTTTCTAAAACGTTTAGGTACGACAGCAATCTGATATTTTATCTGAAACATTTTACGGCCATTATAAAAAGGAACAAGAACTCACATACGAGATTCTATATTTTGTTTTGAATTTTTATTCTTATTTTATGATTACGAATTAGGGATAACATTTAGTGTTTTTGTTCTTTGCCTTCAGAATTGTATATTTGAATAAAAATACAGAAACACATCTAAAAATAAAAACTACTTAGCTAATAGCGTATTGTACAAACTAGGTACTCTTTGTATTTGCAAACATGCACGCGCTGCGGTAGCTTTTCCCATCTGCAGCATTACCATCAACTCTTTTATTACTTTATGGTGGGCATTCACGGTCGCGCCATCGCGTCAAATGGCGTGATATACATCCAAAGTTTGATCATGAGTGTGAAACCCGTTTGCACTGATGTTACTCTAGATTTCCATTCGCGCCAAAATCCACCGCTCTGGGCCGTGGCGTCGCGGCGCGGTTGCTCGTGAATAGGGCTTCCAAAATTACGGTATAACTAATTACGTAACTGGTTACGCACTTTAATGCTCCAAATACGTAACTACGTAATTACGTAAATAGTAATATTTTTTCGTATTTTAAGTTGTTTTAGAAGGAAATTGAAATGAAAATTTAAACATTAATAGCTCAAGGATCATAAGACCGCCGGCGGTCGCGAAACAATTGATTTTCAATTGTGTCGGGTTTTACGGTGCTCTATTGGTTAACAAACTTTTTATTTATTAAAATTTGAAACAATGAATAAATAAATAATAATTTAAAAAAGGAAAACAAGAGTAATACAGGGGGTTAAAGTTATTCGCGTCCGTAGGTTTACCCTTGAGACCCTACACGTTACCCCTGAGTAGTGCTAAATGAGTAACACTGACTGAGTGGTAGGGCCACGCTGCGTTGCAGCACGCATTGGGCCGGCTCGCCCGGCGCAATACGAATATATATACACGAATATTCGGCGTGAAATAATGCACTTGGTGCTGTTGTATTTCGTCCGGCCATTGAGGGTTCCGGGGGCCCATCACCCCCCCTCCCCCCTCTCACAATTCCTATTCCTTCCTTAACCCTATTCCTTCCTTAAAGAACGGCAACGCGGCTGCATAGGATAAAATGTTTACTAGAAACAGAATCCACCCGTCTCAGGAAGCTCGAATGGGATTCGAACCCACGACCTTTGGATCATATCATGTAATCATCATCTTAAGCAGTTAGTTGTATTTCTTTAAGAAGATTTAAATGAGTATACATTTCTCTTTTCTGTAACCACTGTTTAACCCAGCGCCTTTTTCGAATCCTTGTCTTTAAAGATAGGGCTATTACAAGGGATAATATAGTTTAAACTTTATGTAGATCCATGACAACACGTGTGATCACGTGGCGAAGGATCCGCGGACTGACGAAATCCAGATTGAACGTGTAATGTTGTAGCGCAATCCATCAATCTGTGATTGCGATCA
Organism: Scoparia ambigualis; assembly: GCA_963921215.1. Lineage (NCBI taxonomy): Eukaryota > Metazoa > Arthropoda > Insecta > Lepidoptera > Crambidae > Scoparia > Scoparia ambigualis. The sequence goes on along the minus strand of OY992522.1, from coordinate 19,711,859 downwards.
GGCTGGCTAGATCGCGATCTGGATTGACCGTGTAATGGCTGCCTAAGGCACCAACATGCGACGCAGGAAAAGGAGTAAGATGGGAACGGGCTTACCGGGATTCCGTTTCCCGTCGCAGAGTCCGTGCGACGGGTAGTGCACTCCAATATGCACTCTAATTGGCCGGCGTAGAGACGGCTGTCATTCGTCGTTGCGCTGGCGCAAACAGACAGATAGGTAGCACATACATTTAATATTTTAAATAGATTAATAGGTAAGTAATAGGTTTAGACAAGAATTATCACATATGTAAAAATTCATATTTTGTAATAGATAGGTTATAGTATAGGTACTTGTAGAATATAAAATACGTGTATATATGTAGGTAACATAAGTAAGTAAGGTTTTGTTTGATTAGATATTATAATCATGAATATGTAGATACATATGCTATTTTTATCTATTAATGTAAATTAAGTTTATTTTTTGCTTTTTAGTTTATTTTTGATTGTGTTTTTTTTATCTTATTTGTGTTTTTTTTGAAGACGGTTTTTTTTTATAAAAAATCATTATTTTTCTCTTTTTAGTGTTAGTAATAGGTACGTATAAAGTAGAAATTTCAGTCAAGTCGCCTTTACACATTCCACGCTATCGACGAGTTAATAGAGCCAGCTCAACAAACCGAAAACGACCACCATCTAACGTCATTCCTACTGATGTTAATAACTATGGCGGTTTGATGCACGCACTGAAGTTGGGTATAGGCTCCAGACAAGCTCCAGAGTTATGTTAAGACGTAACATTTCTGTTATTGAAGTCCTATTCAACAGGGCAATGGGGATCGTGTCCAAGTTTAAGTGGCCTGCCCTTCGCCGTGATCAAATAGAATCAGGCGAGTTACCGGATTCAGTGTGCATACAATTTGATGACGACACTATTGGCACAAAAGTAAAAGACAGTGATGGGTTAGTGGCCATAGCGCCCGTATCAACAACATTCCAAGCAAATAAAGGGTACGAGGCAGTTGAACGGAGAATGCTGCCGCTAATTCTCAGCAGGGCGGTAACGGTGCATAAACTCCAGGGTACCACTTTAAACAGAGCCGTGATTGACTAGGGCAAGAAATATTTTGCCAAAGGCCAAGTCTATGTAGCACTTAATCGTGTGTAGGCACTGGATGGCATTGCTCCTGCAACAAAAGCTGGACGTCATGGACGAGGTGAGCGCAGTGCAAGTTTGCAAGACCAACTTCAGTGAAGATGAGGTGGCTGGTGCAAAGAAGCTGCTCTACGAGTCTGTCGGCAAGAGCGACCAGATGGTGTCCCGGAGACGAGACGGGACGCAGAAGAGCCTGCAGGAGATCATTACACTGATCAAGGAAACCGATCTTGATGACATGCCGACGTTTGTGGCGAGAGATCTCAACAAGTTGCCTCCCGTCACTTTCGATCATGTCGACGTCACCTGCCTCCTGAAGGACATCGTGTCTCTGAAGGCGAATTTGGCAGAAGTGATGCTGAAATTTCAAGCATCCGAAAATACTAGGTCATCGATCGCCGGCTCATATCTCAACATTCGACGAGGAACCTGCCTCGATACGTCTACGTTGAGCTGCAATTCAGCAGTTTCAGCGCCGTCTCCGATACGAGCCGAGCCGAGCGCCGCCGCCCCGCTGCCTGCAACGCCGGCCGTGACGACGCATGCGCCTATCACGTGTGCGCCCGTCAACTGTCGACGCCGCGATTTCGCCGCTGTTGTTGCGGCCAATACAAAAATACGGTCGCAGCAACCTATCGCCGAGGCAAAGGCCACTTTACGAAACTTCGCACACCCGGACCAAGACGAGGATGGCTTCGTCGAGGTTCGAAGCAAGAAGCGTTGCGCGAAATGGAACGATTAAGATTATTTAAAAAAAGAAATCTGTTATTTTCTTATATTCTCCATCCAAATTTACAAGTCCCCCTTTCTCGTTCAAAACACCCCAGTTACTGTGTAAAGCCAATAAACCAAAATAAATACAAGGTAATATGGGCAAGTACAAATACACAACTCCTTAACCGTCAGGAGTTGAGGAATTGTACCTTCCATCATTAGCTTACCTGAATAACTTGATAGTACACAACTAGCCTTCTATAATATAATATATATTTAAAGAATAATCCCCTAACTCCTTATCGTTAAGGAGTTGTGTCTCCCATCATCATCAGATCAGCAATGTTATCAGATGATGACTACAAGAAGCGAAAACATGATTATTTATAAATTACGTGAAATACATAGGTACGTGCCTATAAAATTTGAAAGTTTCCCTCGATTTCCCTGGGATTCTATCATCAGATCCTGACTTGGTGGCAATGGGACCACCTCAGATGTATGCTTTTTCAAATAAAAAAGATTTTTTAAAATCGGTTTACAAATGACGGAGATATCGCTGGACATACATAAAAAAAAACATACACGTTGAACATAGAACCTCCTCCTTTTTTGAAGTCGGTTAAAAATGAAGACCAGGGGGCTGGTACGCCTCTACCAAAATGTTGGACCGGAAGTTGCCAAAGCAGTAATAGCCGTTTTCAACTCTGACATCGACATAATACAGCACCCGGATATAACCACAGAAAATATCGTGGTGGTAGAAATGGAAACAACAGCCTGGAGGATAGTACTTGTCTCCTACTATTTTGAACCGACTCGCCAATAGAAGCATACCTGGCCCACATCACAAAGATAGGGAACAGGTTCAAGGGCAAAATCATAATAGTAGTGGAGACGCAAATGTCAAGAGCACGTGGTGGGGTGGAACAACTGTAGATCAAAGAGGGGAGGACATGTCTGGAACGTTGCATGCAATGGGACTGCACATAATTAACAATGGGAACATCCCCACTTTCGATACCATCAGGGGAGGAAAAAGGTACACTAGCTAGCTAGCTAGACGTAACGGCCTGCACGGAGGATCTGTAAAACTTAGTGGATGACTGGAAAGTTAACGAAGATCTGACCAGCTCCGACCACAATGGTATAACTTTCGACATTGCCCTAAAAAGATCGAAAAGTATTAAAGTCGAAAGAACAACAAGGATCTTTAATACAAAGAAGGCAGACTGGAGTAAGTTTAAAATTCGCGGCTGCCGTGCTAGGCCAATTTGGTGTTGTCATAATGGTTAGTGTTGCCGTGTCATGAAAGTAGAAAATTTTATTGAATTGATATTTTATTTATGTGTATTTAAGTACTTACGTAATTACGGAATTTCACCCTTGAGTTACGTATTTAAGATATAGTTAAAATCTGTCTGTAATTAAGTCATGGAAGCCCTACTCGTGAATGCCCGAACCCACATCCATTTGAACTCATTTCAAACGTTTTTCGGCCCTGTCAAACACGTAAATGAAAGAAAATTGGAGTTATCGTGAATGGGATATATGTTTGGCGTCCATCCATTTGACTTAAGTCGTTTAGAGTCACGCCAAATGGCGCTACCGTGAATGTCCACCTTTAATCTTTCTATGGAAATTTCGACATGAACTTTGCATAGTAAGATTAAAGTAATACTGCTCTAAGAGGTGACAGTAGGGCCGTTACGCCGTAACGTTTGCCGACTTATTAACTTTCTTCTTTCGACTGTGAGGGTAGACTACTTCACAGTGACGTAATACCGCTGGCTCACAGCGTAAATCACAAACTACTAGAAAAAATTCAACGAGTCTTCTGGGGTCTCGGTAGCTTAGCGGTTAGAGCAGTGGATCGGCAATCCAAAGGTCATGGGTTCGAATCCCATTCGAGCTTTCCTGAGACTGGTTGTTTTTTTCTAGTAAACATTTTAACTTAGAAAATGCACTTGAAAAAATCGACAATCAAACCAATGTCTCAATCGCTCAGTTGAAAGTGTTCCCAGTAAGTATGGATGTTACACCATTGGCAAGTCGGTTTTAAGTATCATAAGTACTTGGGATCTCACCTGATGGTAAGTGACGATAAGTCCTGAAGGTGGATGCGCGTTCACCCGGAATCCTCAACCACTGAGGTTTCGATGTATATAAGGTAACATTTTACCAACTGCAAATATTTTGACAAAACAACTAATTATATCAGAGAAATAAGGCCCCAAATTTAAAAAAGTTCAGGCCAGTTTTTATTTTTCATTTTATTACCACAAAATCATCTGATCAAATCAAAAAAGGCTCATTTGAATGAAACTAAGGGCACGTGTAAACGGTGTAGGCATTGCGGCCTCTCAGTTTCGGCTCGCGTGAATTGAAACTACCGAAAGTGCGTAAGGGGTGTTTTATTTTACTTTCATCGAAATTTCTATTGTCGTGTTTCTTGAAAACTAGCGTATAGTAAGTAAGTAAGTAAATAATTTATTCGGCAGTACATCATTAAGAAAATTACAGACAGGAAGAAGAAAAAAAAAGTAACAACAACAATAATAAGAAAAAAGTAAAAAATAATAATAATAAAACCTTAGAATAATAACGCTATAGAAACCAAGTTCGCGCGCCTATTTTGAAGCACAATAATTGGAGCCAGAAATGGCACCCTACGCCGGACCGCTCCGTAGTGTTCAATGTGACAGCGCGCCGAACGTGTCTCGCGAAAACAAAAAAAAAATGACGGTTTGTGCAGTTAAATTGTGTCACAACACATCTGAAAAACAAAAGAAGTATAATAACATCACTTTTCACAGGTAAGCTTTCAGTATTTCATAGTATCTTGTAGTTAATTAGGTTAAAATATAAACGTACTGCAGTGTGATTCTCTAAGTTAAAGTCTCGGTAGCAGCGGCCTGCGCAGTGCTGTCTCTTTCATAATCATAGAATTGGAAAGAGACAGCAGATCACGGCCATGCGCACACGTCACGCGTGTGTGAATCGGTTTAGTGCTTCATTTTTGACAGAGCGCTTGTATGAAGACTATCTTTCTATAGCGTTATTATTCTAAGAATAAAACAATATATGTTGGCTGAACAGGCTAACCAGCTCAGTAATTGTTGCGGCTAGACGCCACAACGCTGATTTTCAGCTGGGCCTTGAGTACTGAGTGTGAGTGGGCGACGTCATCACAAAACATCATTTTACTAATTAAAAAGAAAAAAGAAATACAAGCAAAAAACAAGAACATTAATAAAAAAAAACCTTACAGAATAGAACTAAAATTAAAATTAATTTAAATTAATGACAAAAACTTAAAGTTTTTTCATAAAAATGGTTTCTTTAAGTTGTTGAATTTATCCTCAAAATATTTGCGGTTGATAAAATGTCGCCTTATATTATTATAATATAGGCCGGGTTTTCGATTACCAGCCCGCATTTGGCAAGCCGTGCTTTAGAAGGCACGTAAAGCCAGTTGTCGTCGATAGATTGATCAACCCGCATTAGACCGGCGTGGTGGGTAATGGCCCAACCTCCCCATGTTATGTTGTCCATAACTTAAGGAAATCCTATCACGAAATTGTGAAAATTTACGTATTTATAAGTTACTTGTCCTATGCGCTGAATTAGTTAAATACATTAAAAGAACTTACGTAAGTTAGCTTCATCATTGCACAAGGTCAAGGCCTTGTTGAAATTTGAAACAAATTCTTTAAACAATCACGAACAATACATAAATCTAATGACTCCTACAAAAACTGACATCAAAGACTTTTTTTTCGACAACTTTCTTAATTTTACGCATGAAACAATGATTGTTACATGAAAATATTTGTATTGATATACCGCAGGTCACCCCCAACTTAAAAAAGTAAATTTTAATAACTAACACAAGCGCGTGATGGTTTTGTACATTTCGCAAAATAAAAACATTGCTCTAATCAAATTACTAGGTCTGAAACTTCAAAGCAGAATAGTTCTAATTATTATTTAAATATCAATATGATTGATTTTGCTTGAAGTTAAGACGTTTAAAGGCTGCTGATGACCCAATGATGGAGGACTTTGCCTAGACGTTGGTTATAAATAATTGTTCGCGCCAACGTGACGACGAGTATAGTTGCAACATTATAACACTCATTCGGTCGAGGCTGTTGCATGACCGTCCGTCCGCGCGCCTTAAGCTCGTTCATCGGCACATCCCTTTAGCTCATTAGAAGTATGACAGTCGAAATTAGCGCTCCTGGATTAGTTCACAACTCGCCGGATTCCTGATTCGCCGGATTCTTGTTTCGCCGGATTCTTGTTTCGTCGGATTTTTTTGTTGAAGGAAAAATAAGAAATATCGCGGCTTTACCTATCTATCAAATAAAAGGCAGACATTTCGGTACATTAATAAAAATATTTATTTGTTCTTAATTTAATAACGTCTGTTACGATAACAGATAAAAAATGTATAAAGGAAAATCGTCATTTCTTTGAAAATATGAATCAAACCCATTTTAAAATAGGTAATTTAAGTTATGTCCGATAGTAGCAACAAAATAATAATTCATACAATAATAAATATAACTATATGTTTTCTTTACTTAAGTGATATTATTGTATATTAATATTTCCGGCGAAACAAGAATCCGGCGAAACAAGAATCCGGCAAATCAGGAATCCGGCGAATCAGGAACTAATCACCGCGCCGCCACACAGTGCGTCGTCCCATACACAAAAGTCAAATTTTGACAAATGAGATTAAATAAATTGAACTCCCCACAAATGATTATTAATAGGTACTGCATTCAATGATACACAATATCTAATTTATTCATTGGAAACATTACCGGTACTTCGCGTCAAAGTTGAAAGTGATTTATTAATAATATTCCTTGTCGCGCATAGTAGAATTGTTAACAAGAATACGTCGTTTTTCCCAATTAACTTGTGAAAGTTATCAAAAAAGTACAAAATGTCTTATGCAGCGTTAGGTCTGTACATTTAGAATCAGTTTTTAAAATAGGATTTCACGTGAATGTTAATAAGATATGGCATTTTAACTATTTGTCGACAAGCGTTAGAAATAAATAAAATATGTTAAGTTTTGTCGAAGGTTTTCTAAAATACACCGAAAAACACCTTTTTGATTTAAATGCCATCTTGTAGCTGAATGTTTTTACAATCTGATTATGTATGTTTAATTTTGCGCAGGTTTGCGCCAATATATGTATTTTTCATTTGTAGTGCAAGAGCCGGCTATTAAAAATAATGACCTGTGTGAGGCATGGATTTTAGAAAAAAAATGTAACAAAAAGAAAAATGTTTTAAGTAAACTTATGTCATTTTTCGAACATTGTAATAACCTTCAAGAGGCTGAAATCATTTTAACCAGATTGCTCTTTATTTTTGCCTCAAAATGGACCAGTTCTGGCAAAAATCAGCTCGGAAAAAAGATCGATTCCTGACTGACTATAAAGAATGGCTTGAATCTGATATATATATGATGGATACTCTAATACCTATTCTAAAATCTAAACAAGGTTCTATGCCTGAATGTAGCTACTGGGGTCGTCCTAAAATACCGTTTGATGACGTTAGTTTAAAAACCAAATGAAAGCGTGTAAAACACTTAGTTGAGGGATACGATTCAGAAGAATTGCAGTTCGCGGCTCAAGAATCTACGCCTTTGACTGATTCAAATAAAGATTCTACTGTTTCAGCTCTTTTTCCGGAACAAGCATTAGCACTTTACTTGGATTTAGATTTATTCGAAAGAAAATATAACATGTTACGGTCGACAGTAAATACTTTACATAAAGACTGCTTTCCTAGCTTATATGCAATAAAACCATGTAAAAACCGATTACTACCCAAAAATGTAACTGCAACCGAGTTTGCAGTTGAGGTTGACTTGCAAGAATTATTAGATATAGAAAAATATATATAGAAAAATCGCTAATACGGAGTGTTTAACTAAAGACTTTGGTGTGTAAATATGGGTTTGATGGCAGTTCTGGACACAGCACGTACAGTCACGAGCACCAATATGTATACCCTTTGACTCTTATTCCATTGTATTAAGAGTAACAATTGTTTACATATTTTTGCTCGTGACTGTACAAGCAGAGGTTTTCGAATCCTGATATGACAGATGAATATTTATTCTTAACTGCGATTTCACCTTTAAAACTTATGATAAGTGGAACTGATTGTCACTACTGTATGGAACAATACCGCGCGTCATCTACGAATTTTTTTCAAATTTTTTCTATCCCTCATCCATACTGATGATTTTTCTAATATCTGTGTAAAACACCCATACAATCGAAGAAATTATCAAAACATATTCTTTACAATCAATATGCAATACAACAATGTGGTTATTCATCGATTATGACTTTTTTCCTATGTTCCCATACAAACGATGCACTGTGCGCCACCGCGCTGCCTCCGCCCTCGTGCCCGCATCATGTTTCGGCGGCGCGGTGGCGGCGCGGTGGCGGCGCGGTGGCGGCGCGGTGGCGGCGCGGTGGCGGCGCGGTGGCGGCGCGGTGGCGGCGCGGTGGCGGCGCGGTGGCGGCGCGGTGGCGGCGCGGTGGCGGCGCGGTGGCGGCGCGGTGGCGGCGTGATGCGGGCTCTACGCGTCACGTGTACACAGTGTAGAGGCGCGGCAGCGGCACGGTGGCGGCGGCGGCGGCGCGGTGGCGGCGGCGTCGTGTACAGGAGCGCTCGCCTTCCGCTCGCGCAGGCATCCCTAATGGCGGCACTTCACTTGGCGTATCGTGTTCGTGTGGCGATATCGTTGTGTTTGCCCAAATAATCTGGCACATCGCTTGGCGTCAAACAAGCCATCCACACATGGCCTATACGGGCAAACAACGCAAATATTCACCATATTTGCTTGTTCACAAACAAATTAAATGCAACAGTGATGGACGTGTCAGTGGCAGCAGCTTATTATATTTATCTGAATGCGGCTAGCCAACACCTGTTTTTTTATTGTGCAGGGTTCTCCTAAGTTATTTTGAATATCGATTAATGCAACGTGTTCGGTTTTTGTTTTTATGAGAGGCATTTTTGGGGTCCCAAACACTAGGATGCATTTGGTATAATTCCAAAAATCGCAATACGGTTTCGTTTGTCCAATCCATTTTACTATGTTTACGTATAAAAAACTGAACACGTCTGAACAGGACAGCCGCACGCGCGCTTCTGAACAGAAGAAGTGTGGACGGCCGACGAAAATATTTGCCGTATTTGATTCCTTTGATGTGTGATCAAAAACCGACAAGTTGACGGAAACGCATATTCGCTATTTGCGTTGTTTGCCTTATTCGTGCAAATAAAGCAAATATATTCAAATAGGCCGTCTACACATTGCCGTGTTCGGACAAATAATGCAAATACGCGAACACGATACGCCATGTGAAGTGCCGGCATAAGGCGCAGGACAAACACAAGCGGCGTCGGGCGAGGTGCGGGCGCGGCGCGGGCGAGGCGCGGGCGAGGCGCGGGCGAGGAGGCGTATGAGCACTCCGCCCGCGCCACGCCGCATGTATATGTCCCGCGCCCCGCCGCTTCTATACGATTCATATGAAATACGAATGACGCCCGCGCCTCGCCCGCGCCGCGCCCGCGCCCGACGCCGCTTGTGTTTGTCCTGCGCTTAACTCGCCACAGACGCGTCATCAACTCGTAGCAACAACCGCCATATTAAAAAATGTGGGAATATCAAGATTGAGTGCATACAAATGTGCGAACAACGAGATCCCTGCCCGTTTAGCCTGTTGCCTGCCATGCCAGCGGGCCTACCGTTCGTCCGGATCAGCTCAAGTAGCCCATTTTATTTTGCTATGTCGGCGTCTTAACAGGCGTCGACAATAAGCAAATTCTATTAATAAAGTAAACTTTTGTTACGTAGTTAGGTATTTCATGTTTTCTAATGAAATCTTCATATGTTGAAAGTAACAATCTTAAGTCCTTCAAAATTTTCTTATTTGAATATTAAAATAGACACCCGCATAAATACGCGTGGCGGCTAATTTAAAATATTCAATTATACCCGAACGGTGTTTGTTATTGTTATTATAACACAGAACAACAATATAATCAAAACTTATTGTTACGATTTGTACTCCGACCTAAGGATATTAAAGGAACTGAGAGCCAGCAGATTATCTTTATGTCCGGTAATAGTAATATTTTGTACTGAATAACACTAAAAGCCGATGGGCGTTGTTGAATATGGAAGTTTTGTGTTGTCTCATTTCCTAATAAGGCCCTTCATTTTAATACGTGCGAAGAATCCGTGGCAGATTAGCTTTAGCATTATAATATAACCATATCGCGTAGCAGTGAAAGAATACTACCACCCTCTCTTCTCTTGGGTGTCGTAAAAAGTGACTAACGGACTAAATACTGCACAATGGACATACATCCAACCGCATAGAGCGGCGAAGGGCTACCCACCTGTCACGCTGAGTACATGTGTGCAGTCGGTATTGCGTGAAAAGTGGACTATGGCAGAGGACTGCTTTTGCGGTCCTCATTGCCTAGTCTCTGACTAACTCTTCGGGGATAATAGCCGTGATTTTAAGTATGTATCTATACTAATATTATAAAGCTGAAGAGTTTGTTTGCTTGAACGCGCTAATCTCAGGAACTACTGATCCGATTTAAAAAAATCTTTTAGTGTTAGATAGCCCATTTATCGAGGAAAGTTATAGGCTATAATTTGTTTAGGTACGGATACGGGTACGGGTAGTAACCCGTTCGAAGCCGGGGCGGGTCGCAAGTGTATTATAATATAGTATACGTACCTCGACGAGACGTTCTAGTAAAAGGTCCAGGGGCCTTACCATAAACTTTTAGTGGAGTATTACTTTAATCTCACTATGCAAATTCCCATACAAATATGTCCTAGTAACATTAAAGTAATGCTGCTCTGCGAGGAGCTCGATGGCGCAGTGGTTAAGGCGTTCGATTTGCGATCGTCGCCGTTAAGTAACTTTCGCTATGTCTGGTCACTGGATGGGTGACCAAATTAAAAACATCTCGAGCTCCTCCGTGCTTCGGAAGGCACGTAAAGCCGTTGGTCCCGGTTGTCGTCGTTAGATGACAGTCGTTAAAACCCACCAACCTGCATTGGGCCAGCGTGGTGGATTATGGCCCAATCTCTTCATGTGCTGTTGTCCACGTGGGAGGCCTGTGCCTAGCAGTGGGACGTTTATAGGCTGATGATGAATGCTGCTCTAAGAGGTGACAGTAGCGCCCCAGGTGAAGAGTATCCTAAACCGATGAAAGTTCTAACCACTAAAGCGTCCATTAATAAAAAAAACATGGCGGCAAACGTCCAGCGGTTTCCAAACCTGCTAGAAGAGTGTACAGAAGACTACGAACCCTGACTGAGCTGACAGAAAAGCTTAGAACTAAAAACTACTCAGACTATATCAAAACTTAATATCCGTACGGAGTGCTTAGAAAACGTAGTATTTTAATAAATTAACAGTTAATTACGAAAAGCTATAACTAAAATTACAAAATAAACATTCCAAGACAAAAAAAATACGGAAACATAATATATTGACATGTAGAAGTTTTTATAACTTGGAAGTCACTGTTTGAAACTATAAAGAATCATACCATGTTCGATAGCTAAAACCATAACGATTTTTTGATGTGCACATTATTAGGAAGAACAATGATAATAACAACAGTTTTTGGCTTAATAAGGTTGTGAGAGTAAATGAAGCAAAGGACGTGTGAAATAACGTTGTGAGAGTAAATGAAGCAAAGGACGTGTGTCATGATCGTCCCAAATGGTAAGCTGTGGTCACTACCTACCCCTCCGGGAAACGGGAGTTATCTACAAATGAGACCATACTTTTTTTTCTTAAATAATAGCTTCGTGCGATCAGCACATTTAGCGAGTGTCAAGTAAGAAATATACTTACCCTCATTTCTTATTCATCAAAAAAAATGAAGGGTGAGTTCCAAGAAACCTATGTTCAAAAATGGCAAAAAAAAATCGACTTCCCATACAAAACTGTCCGATCAGCTGACGACAATACTGCCGTCAATAGCATAGTTACAGTAAGTCGGGTTTTTGTCAAAACTGAGTTAGATATACAGCCGTGATCACGATAACGAGATCTACATTTTCATCTAACTCATTCATTTAAATCGTTTTTTATTCCAAAGTTAACAATAAAAAAATTGCAGTAAGTCGAGCAATTTTTTTATATTACCAAGCATGATCACAGTGCGTACACTTACTGCAAAAGGTTTTATTCAGAGTCTTTCGGCAAAACTACAGTATGATATCTATACCACTAATATGTTAAGTCATTTACTGTTTAAAAATTGGATATAACCCGAGCAAATAAACACTAAGAAGATATACTGTTTTGATCCTAAGCAGATTACCAATATAATATCTAGTCTGAAAAACAGTATGCTGCGATACTGTAATTTTGTTTAGCACTGTCATAATCATCGCCTTCTGGTTTCATAAAATACAGACAGTAAGATGCGATACTGCATGTATGCTAATATTTTTTGTTAGTGCCTACTTTACGTACCTTACTAATTTGCCGTCAATAGCAAAATTACAGTAAGTACCTAGATATAGTAAATCGTTTACAAGTTTTATTTTATCAGACTGGTAGTGATATTAAAACATTATTAGCTATTGGTTTTATTAATATACTTGAAAAATAATATCATCATGTTTCCGATATTCTATTAGGTACTACCTAACTGATGCCGAAAGTAACTTAGTAACAAAATTGGACAGAGATCATGTTAGGTTTAGAGAAAGAAATTATTATTTAATTCAAATAAAAACTTCTTTCTTGCTTCTTAAGTCGCCCTTATGATCACATAATATCACACAAAGTTACGTTTATTATTTTACATAATTAAATCAGTCTTTTCAGTAAAAAAATGGCACTACTAAGAATTTAGTTTTCTTAAATTAATCACTCAACTCAAGTTAACTTAATAATTAATTTAAATTTAAAATTAAATTATGTAGTAATTATTCTAGCACCACAGATGCTAATTTAAGGCAAAAAATTATCTAAAGTAGCTTTACATTTCAAAAAAGTAAATATCCTGACTTCGGCATCAAATCAACACAAGGATTTTACAGTGGTCCACAGACTTAGTAGAGATGCCAGTGGTCAAAGTTGTGCGTGGAGAGTATTATTTGTTTTACAAAAAATGTCACGCTGATGAGGAATTTAGGACCTTAAACTTTTTACTAGCCAACATTTTCAATAACAAACAATTTCCTTGTGCTGAACAGAGATGTTCGCCAAGGGATATATCGCCTCTTCACGAAAAGAGAACATTTTCTAAGATCTCGTATCCTTAATGTTACCCAGCCGAAGGCAATTCTGGTTTGACTTGCCAGTAAATTTGACAATGCATCCTTGAATCTTTCCAAGGACATTGACGATTAGTTCTCGCCTTATTGTTTTCATAAGAGTTGATTCCTAATTAATTCATTCATTTAATATTTTAATTATGTTACATTGTTAAAGAAGAATGTTTTATGTTTTTACCAAAATGGTTATAACTTTTGTTATTTACGGCTTAAGTATCTATATGATCCCCAAGGTTTGTTCGATAGATCAAAAAATGTTGATTTGATACCGAAGAAAGGTTATTTAGTTTGATTTAAATTTAAAGCTACATTAAATAGGGGTGTCCCGCATTGACTTGTTATAAAGTTGGCCGCCTAGGCCACGGCTTAAGAGTATTTTGATTAGACTTGTGTTTATGAAAACGCTTTACGTGACGTTTCGTACGCCATTGTGACAAGACCTGTGTCCGTTTATTTATCCATCTAAATTTATTTACGCTTTGAAGTGATTTGACGTTGTGCTAATTATAGTTCTAAAACCCTTGTGGAGCTGTGTGAGTGTTGGTTACCGGATCCATAACCTAATCGCAGAATTATTTGCGATATTTTTCTCTTGCGATCTGTGGCCGCCTTACTTGGAGGGTAATCTCTGTACTCCCATTTTCAAAGTGCCTCCAAATTAGTCGATAATCGGCGCCATCTGGTGGGCAGTAGCGGCCTGAGCGCAAGAGCCATCTCTTGGCTGCGTTTGGGGTAACGTCGTGTCTGCTTGCTGCGCCGGCTCAAGCGTGCTTCAGCAAACAGCGCTATCTTGCGGGCAGTAGCGGCCTGAGCGCAAGAGCCATCTCTTAGCTGTGTTTGGGACTACGTTGTCTACTACCGCACCGGGTCGAGCGTGCTTTAGTTTGACAATATACAGCGAAGATGGTGAACTGCGGAGGATGCGGAAAGTTCTTGTCGCCGACAGGTGGCGCTGCCTGCAGCGCTCAATGACCGGGACCAGCAGGCCCTCTTGTCGGACCTCGAGATTGGGCAGCTTCCAGAGGAGAGCGAGGTATCCGTCGCGCAGTCGGTTACGTCGCCGCGGCGCGTGGTTGTGCGGCTCGCTCGGCGCGGGCTGCGCGACGAGCTGCTGCGCGTCGCGCGCGTACGCCGCGCCCCAACCGCCGCCGCCGGCGCCCGTATCTACGTGAACGAGCGGCTGACGCGGTCCAACCGCCAGATCTTCCACCGGGCTCGGGAGGAGTGTCGCAGGCTTCTGTGGCGGTACTGCTGGACGAAGCGGGGTCGGGTCTACGTTCGGCGAGCGGACGGTTCGCCGGTCTTCCAATTGCGGTCCGATGCAGACGTCGATCGCGTACTGGCTGCGCCCAAGTCGTGACTTGTATCTTCCTGTAAACAAGCAATATCATTTATTCTCTATTTTATACGATTTTTATGTTGTTTTGCAAAATTAACCTCCTGCTATTTACCTGAGTCTGTGTCACTTTTCGCCCACTGTAAACAAGCAATATCATTTATTCACATTTTTATACAATATTTATGTTATTTTGCAAAATCAACCTCCTGCTATTTACCTGAGTCACTTTTCGCCTACTATATAGCTGCAAGGTATGTTAGTTGTAATAATCGAAGAGTTTCAGTATTAATATTAAAACATTTAATGAACACATACACATATTATAGTTTTATATACAATTTTATAAATATTTATTTACACAGGTTACATTTACACATTAAGCTACACATTAATAAAATTATTCACATACTAATAATAAGATATTTAATATTAACAATTTTAATCACTAGTGTGGAATTGTCACGTTTACTCTTTTATACCTACTCTTACGACTCTACTATTTACAATTAATCCTCCATATCAGACTATATACTTAAACGTTTTGTGCTTTTCGCCTCCTTAGCTTTCAAAATAAAACTACAGAGCTTCCTTTAAAGAATTTTAAAATTGGTTTGTTTAATGCGGGGTCACTCGGCACGGGCCACGAAGAGTTCTTAGTGGCGGTGGATGAGCTAGGTCCCGACATCCTGGCAATCAATGAAACCTGGTTGAGGCCTGGAGAGGATGACAGGGCTCCAGGCATTGTTGGGTACCGGCTCAAACACCGCCCTAGACCTATGCACATCCGAGGAGGCCGGGGCGGTGGTGTGGGTTTCTATATTCGGAGAGGTATGAATGTGCGACTATGTGATTTTCCTCCAAACCCTGATGTTGAGCAGTTGTGGCTCAGAGCTCTCACATGCGGCGTGGATGTGGTGGTGGGTACTGCCTACAGACCACCCTGGCAAGATGTGGACACCTTCTTTGATGCAATAGCCGATTCTATAGCTTCATTCACAAAATACGACGCTCTCGTTATTACTGGGGATTTTAATATAAATCTTGTTGATTCACTAAATGGCAAAGCAAGAATTTTCAATCAATTTTTGAATGTCACTGGCTTAAATCAGGTAGTGGCTGAGCCTACCCACTACACGGAGCACAGTTCTAGTCTGATTGATGTAATCTGCACTGATGCTCGCACCCTTAAGGTTGTAGTACCCCAGATCTAGGCGGACATGCCATGATCACCGCAGACCTCAAGGTCAGATGCGAAAAGCCCCCACCACACTGGGTAACATTCAGGCCCTTAAAGAACATTATGGTTGATCAGTTAAATAGGGACCTGGACATGATTGACTGGAGCAATTTTTACAAAATGGATAACACAAATTTACTTGTTGACACCTTTACTAAGTGCATTACGTCACTGTTTTATTTGCATGCTCCAGTCGCAACAAGAAAATTTAAGCATCCTCCTCATCCATGGGTCACAGATACTATAAAATGCATGATGCTTATTAGGGATAGTTACCATGCAAAATGGAAGCTTAACGGCAACATGTCACTGAAGGCTTCCTATAAGGAAATGAAACACCTTGTTGCCGAGGCCCTGGAGCGGGAGAAGAGTTGTTTTTTCAGTAGCTACATAAATAAGAACATAAAACATTCCAAAAAATTATGGAAAAATCTCAAAGCATCGATTGTCCCTGGAAGAGGGGGGGCAACGGACCTTCCCCCTTCTTTTTACGATGCAGACGCAATAAATGCTCATTTCCTAAACATACCTGGAGATGGGCGTGTCACACTATCACAACTGACATTTTTCGAGCACAACAGATTTGGCTCATCAACCTTGTCCCTAAAAATAGTATCACCTGAGAAGGTGCTAAAAGTAATCAGGGGTCTCAACTCCAATGCTCTGGGAAGTGATGGGATGTCACTGGACATGGTCTTACTTACCTTGCCACAGTCACTTGATGCCATCACCATCATTATCAACCACTCGATAACTGAAGGACTTTTTCCGGCAGGCTGGAAAACAGCAGTGGTGAAGCCCCTGCCTAAAAATAACAATCCTGCCTCCCTGAGCGACTTACGACCCATCAGTCTGTTACCCTGTTTGTCGAAGGTGCTGGAGAGGGTGGTGTGTGAACAGGTGACTGCATATGTGGAGGGAAATAACATACTCCCTCAACTACAATCTGGGTTCCGGAGAGGCCATGGCACGGCAACTGCTTTAGCAGATGTCGTCGACAACCTGCTGGTGGCACAGGACCGGGGAAAGATCGGTGCTCTTCTGCTGCTTGACTTCTCCCGTGCCTTCGACTCGATAAATTCCACCCTCCTGGTATCCAAGCTGGCATACTATGGGTTCGATGCCAAAGCCGTGCAATGGTTCCATAGTTACTTAGAGGGCAGGTGGCAGCGAGTCGAACTAACAAACACAGATGGATCCAAAATGTGTTCTGCTCAGATGCCTGTAACTAGGGGAGTGCCTCAGGGTTCAATTCTCGGGCCACTCCTGTATGCCTTGTATGGAGCAGACATAGTGGAAAACATCAAAAACTGCAAATACCACCTTTACGCAGACGATTTGCAGCTATATCTGTCTTTCAAACCCGGTGACCAAGTCTATGCTTCATCTTTGATAAACGAGGACCTGGATCGGATCACTGCCTGGTGTAGGTCTAACTGCCTGGTTCTCAACCCCAAAAAATCAAAACTTTTATTAATTGGTACACGACAGAGTTTACAAAGGTTCGGTAACAACCCCCTAAATATACGGATAAATGGAGAGGCTATAGAACACGTCAACTTAGTCAGAAATTTAGGGCTAACTATTGACAGCAACTTAAAATTTGAAAGCCACATTGCCTGCTTGCCAAGTGCTCACGCAATTGCTTTTTCAGGTTAAAGCTGCTATACAAAATTAGAGATTACTTGAGTGAGGAGGTGAGAATCACATTATGCGAGTCACTGATATTATCTAAACTGAACTACTGCGACACAGTTTATGGTCCATGTCTTCTGTCCAGAACAGCTAAACTCAAACAGCGCGTACAGAATGCCTGTGCACGCTCCTGTTTCAGCATTCTGCCTAGGTCGCACGTAACTCCCTTTTTGAATGCGGCCAATGCAATAAAAATGGAGGCTCGCAGGCAGCTTCACCTGGCCACTATGTTATTCGGCATCATTAAGACGTGCAGGCCACCGTACCTCTATAACAGGCTGGTATGGACGGCGGATCTCAGTAGGTATCCAAAAAGATCAAGCACACACATCTTTGTGACAGCTAAACATCGGACGGTAGCATTCCGAGGATCCTTTAGATTTGCCGCCTCAAAGTGCTGGAACGACCTTCCGCCGCCGGTGCGTGACCTGGAAACGGTACATACTTTTAGAAACGGACTCAAAAAGAATCTACTTGATAAACAGAAATCTGTACATTTACCTCTGGGTTTTTTACGTCACTTGTCGCAGGTCCCGTCCCAGCACTATTGAGGATGGCTACCAGGCTTGGTGCCTACTTATTCTGCGCTGGTCCAGCACGCTTCTTTCGCTCCTTTGGCCCTTGTTGTTGTCCCCCATATCTCGCGAATCTTGCCATTATATGTACACTCCCCGTAACAATTTACACTCAGTTCTTTCTCCTAAACACAATTCAAAACTTATTTAATTTATTATTTACCGTTAGTTAATTTAGTAAAAAACAATAGGATAATAGGTGGCAAAATCTTTCACAATTTGGGTGTAGCAGGCGGGAAGTGATCATGTATGTGTCATGTGTCATGTCATGTGTCATCGTGTATGACATTTTTTTTTGTATATACCAATTGCTTTTTTTTTCTCCTTACCTTTTATCGGTTTAATGCTTGTTTGTTCCGCTTCGCCACAGTATAATTATAAGCTAAAGTATTTATACTGTGGCTTCACTACTGTTTATTTTATATTATATTACTGTCACTGTTAATTTTATTATTGTTACTACTTTTTTTATTCTTTTTTTCTCAGTTATTTTTTATATTGTAATGCATGCACTGACCTACATTAATATTTTAGTGTCGGTTAGTGAATGCGACGTGCACTCTTAAGGTGCGGTCAGAATACCAGTGCTGCTGCAGCGGCTCTCGGGCTGCCGCAGCACATGCTGAGGCACGCACCTCGTTGACCAACTTAATAATATCCGTTGTGCACAGCACGTTACGTACCTATACAACCACTGTGTATTTATTATGTTTAGGTTCTTAATTAAGAGTTAACTCTTTTTGTGTTATTGTTGTTATTGTTTTTTGTGCTGTGTTATTTCAACCTTGTTTTTTAGTCAATAAATGTTATTTATCTATCTATCTAAATAATTCACCTTGCCTTACATTAGCATCTGAGATTCTAGAATTATTACTACTAAGAAGACTTATTAATACTTATTAATTTAACTTGAGTTTAATGATTAATGTAAGAAAACTAAATTCTTAGTTGTGCCATTTTTTAACTGAAAAGACTGATTTAAATAAGTAAAGTAAGAAACCTAACTTTGTGATTTATTATGTGATCATAAGTGCGACTTAATTGTAAGAAATAAGTAAAATTTTAAATACTGAAAAAAGACGATAACCTCAGGCGGGAATCGAACCACGCACCTTCCGCATTCCGGGCGGCTAAGAAAAGTATGAAGATAAGAAAGAAATAATTTTAAATTTGAACTAAATGATAGTTTCTTTCTCTAAACCTATCATGATCTATGACGATGACCTATCATGGTCCAATTTTATTACTAGGTTATTTTCGACATCAGTTAGGTAGTAACTAACATAATTTCTGAAACATGACTATATTTTTTTCCAATCATATTAATAAAACCAATAGCTAATAATTGGCCAGCCTGATAAAACAAAACTTATAAACGATTCAAATTTGTATGGTTACTTAGCATAAATACAGTAAAAAACACACTTCCTGTGTTAATGCTATGTGTTCCCTATTAGAGAGTTTTAGGAGATAATTAGGATATCAAAAATAATGAATTTATCTTGTCTTTCAATTACTTAGTATTGGTTTTCAAATAAGTAATACATAAGTGCTGAGGTCCTCTTTCATTTAAAGTATTAACCACCATGATCTGATTACAAACAAAGGATAAATGGAATAATTTCGCACCAAAACTTTAACCGCGTTTTTCTCGAAACTGTCGAGAGCGCACTTACTGTAACTATGCTATTGACGGCAGAATAGTATGGGAGGTGATTTTTTTTGTCATTTTTGCACATAGGTTTTTTTTGGGAAAGTTGTACAGTTTTATGGGTGGAACTCACACTTAATTTTTTTTGATGAATAAAAATAAAGGATGTATAATAGTAATTATTTTCCTTGCATTAAGTAGATGATAATGAGTGATAATGAACGTATAATGGTAAATGATATTCCCCCAAACCCTTCGAGACTCAATAAAGCTGTGGGACTTTATTGAGATCTGACACGGACTTCTTGAGAGAATTTGAAAAGTGATGTTGCACTGTTTTGTTTTATTTGCCCACACTCATGCACGTTCACAAACACTTACAGTAAACAATCCACCATTATTTCACATTAATATTCCACGAAACACGAATTATAGACAATAAAACAAAACTCCAGACATGACGCTTCACATTCCCGCTGAGAAGTCGAGACCTTATGTACTTTCATTGGCACAAACCTTAAATTATTTTTTTTCCTATTTTGCCTTGTGTCTTTCAGTCACTAAATTTTAATTTTTTGTGTTACTTACCATTTTTTTTTTATATTCTGATACATGTTTTTATACCGGTTATTTTTTGTATTCATACCGGTTTTGTTGATGTTCACAACGTAACATACACAGATTTTCAGGTTAGACAGTTTCTATAGAATATTTTCTCTTTTGAAACTGAAAACCCTGTTTTAAACTTATAACAGCAACAGCAAAGCATAGAGGCAAAAAGCTTTTATTTCTGATACACAAAAAGGTAAAAAACCGGACAAGTACCGTGTAGGAGTCCCGCCCTAAGGGATACGTACCCTTCATGTTAATACATATGTTAATGTATAAGGTCTTGTTTTATTTGTAATTTTCTTTTCGAGGTTTGGTATAGAAGTAAAACGTGACGGAATGAACCAGGGATTTTTGTCGCCCCCTCCTCTCTTTTACGCTGGCCCAATTGGGTAGGTTTTAGGTGAGGAGAGAACAGATTGGGCCATAACCCACCAGTGTTTTGGCCCTTTTATGAATCTTTTCATGAAGGAAAGCAGTGGTCAGCAGTGCGACGCTTGTATGTTAACGACATAAATCGGCAGATCTTATCAAAGTAAAAAAGTCTTGCCAGCCGCAATTCCAGATAATAACAGTATAGCAAGTCAAAACAAAACATCTTTGCACAGCTAAACTTTGCCTTTATTTCTTGCAACCTAAAGTTCTTATCTGGTCAGTAAGTTTAATGACGTCATGGACTAATTCGGAAGGGATCTCCAATGTCTTGGAGTAAGCCATGGGCTTAGGATCAATTTGCATACTAATAATATTTTAGGTACAGCCACCAACAAAAGTGGATAATCACTTTAGTACCGTAGGTTCTCGTTTGAAAAGCTTTTTGTAAGTAAATATTTTCTAAGTTTTATTTAATAACTTTTGTACAAAATTTTATAAATTTATTGTTTATATACATCACGACGACATACATCACGACGACTATTATCCCCGAAGGGTTATTCAGAGACTAGGCAATGAAGACAGCAAAAGCAGTACTGTACCATTGTCCACTTTTCACCAATAAGCGACTGCACATGTGCTCAGCGTGACAGGTGGTGAGCCCATCGCCGACATGCTATCTTTGAAACATAATCTAATCTTAAAATAATTATTAGAGTTTTTGATTGTTGGTTTGTTTACACATTATTCCGCGTCTCAAACCCAAAGATCCCGGGATCGATTCCCAGACTTTGTACTCAGTTCGGTTTATGGTAGGGTTAGTTTTAATTCCGCCTGTAACGCCATCTTATATAAGCTTCGAGCGATCTCTAGATACAAAAACACATTTTTGAATATTTTCAATCCTTTTGACAGTAAGAAATCACGTTCAACCACAGACATATAATATGTCTGTGCGTTCAACAATACAGAGTAATTTATGCAAACAATGTTTTCTCAGAACGTCGTTATTTAATTTAAGACAAAATGTCAGAACCGTTAGGCAAAGTAATGCATTTAGGTTTTTTATTTTCGATTTTTGTGTTCCGTTTTATTTGATTATGATGAATAACAACTTAGACATAAAATATGTAAATTTTATATAGAGCACTTGACTGCTAGACACAATCATAATATTTTTTTTATGCATAACAATTGTAAAATAGTTTTCCACTTTCAGAAATAACATGATAAACACGTTTATCACAAATAAGGTCGGATGGAGAATTAGCCTTAGAAAAATATGAAATAAACCATAATTCTAGTAAAGCTACGAAAATCCCGCCTTGAACATACGAGTAACGTAAAAAAAGAGAATGTATTGCCTTAGAAATGTAATATATTTTCAATCTGAATCTACTACTATTTCTATTGTTTTTCTTTCGTTTGGTTTTCGACCATTAATTATGTCGTTTCTTCACGAAAGTGACCTCAATTGTCTGTTTTTTGTTTTATCGTTGTTCTTTTATTTTTCTATTCTGTTTTCTTTATTTTCAAAACATTTTTGTTATTAGGGCTTGTAAATCCCGTCATTTTTTACAAGCTTTAAATACCTATTTTTTATATTTTGATTTTTATGATTATATTCAACAAAATTCTCTAATATAGTTTTACCGATTCTGCGCTGCGTGTTCACCACAAAGCATCAGAGGTTGTATTCCAAAACACTTCAAAAATAACGAAACTTAACATGACATTAAAGATGTAATTAATTGTATGA
This sequence comes from Scoparia ambigualis, assembly GCA_963921215.1. Lineage (NCBI taxonomy): Eukaryota > Metazoa > Arthropoda > Insecta > Lepidoptera > Crambidae > Scoparia > Scoparia ambigualis. The sequence continues at coordinate 19,689,391 of OY992522.1, read as the reverse complement.
ATAGCACAATCAACGAACTCTTCAAAGCGTAATGTAGTTTCAGAGTAGTTCTCATCCAGGAACAATGTAAACTGGTACCATTAAGTGTCAAGTCGGTAACAACAACTCGTGAAGTTAATTTACTTTTCGAACTCGACGCAGAATAGTTTCAAAGAGACAGCTGTGACTCTTGGACGTTTTATGCAGGTGAATTATGTAATCCACTGTATCAACCGACAGAGTATTCATAGAACCGAAGCGGTAAGCTTATATTTTGTAGTGTTAATTATGGAGATTAATAAACATTCTGTCTCCAATTCCAAGATAGATAAGATGACGACCTACTTGGACGAGTGGATTGTACACCGGTTTTCATGGTTTCGCCATCTCTGAGGTCCCGGGTTCGATCCCCGGTTGGGTCAATTTAGAAATTATTGTTTTTCTAAATTGTTTCGGGTCTGGGTGTTTTCTATGTATAATAAGTACGTATTTAAGTATTTTAAGTATGTTTATCCGTTGTCTAGTAACCATTTAACGATTTTCATAAAGAAGCTTCTCTTGGGCTAGATAATTGGTGTGAGTGTAGGAAAGTTTATTTATTTATTATTTATTTATACTACGGATATGGTTTTTTTTTTATTTATTTATTTATTGTGGCACGCCATAGTGGCTTCACTCTGCCTGATGAAAAGCAGCCAGTGAAGCCCAAGAAGTGAAAGCGTTCGTCACAGCGCTACCACGCTATGCCGAACGCTCTCACTATGGCGGCCTGCATAAATGCTTTTTCACGCCCCGCTTAAATAACCCGGGAGAGAAAGAGGAAGGAAACACGTGTGCGGGAAGCGCATTCCACATACGGGCAGTTCGGCAAAAGAACGGTTGTCCAAACTTTTTGGTACATGTCTTGATGGTCAGCACGGTATGAGGGTGGCTTCTAAGACCTGCACGCGTCGATCTGGAAAGGAAAGGAGAGGGAGGGGTGAGGTCAAAGAGCTCCTCAGAGCATTCACCGTGGTAAAGGCGGTAAAAAGCACTAAGGGAAGCAATGTCCCTACGTAGCTGTAACGGCTCCAGACTGGTCGTAACGTCATCGTTACCGATAATACGGACAGCACGTCTTTGCAACCTGTCAAGATCTTCGAGCAAGTACTTGGCGGATCCGTCCCAAAGATGAGAGCAATACTCCACGCAGGAGCGCACCTGAGTCTTATACAAAAGACAACGTTGCTCCGGCGTGAAGAACCGCTTCACCTTGTTCAGGATTCCGAGTTTACGTGAGGCTGTGGTTATAATGTACAATATAGCTCTTCGGGTTGAGGTCGCTGTGTATGTCCATACCTAAGAGACTGAGACCAGTCTGGATGGGTAATAGGTTGCTCTGGAAGGAGGGTTGGGGGAGAATTGCGGACTTTTTAGCCGTGACAGCGCAGACCTGTGTTTTTTTGGCATTGAACTGGACCAGGTTATCAGAGCCCCATTTATAAATGCGGTCTAACTCCTCGTCCAGCTCAATGACAATCTTCCGTCTCGACTCCACTACATCGGCCTGCTTTGCCGCAGGGTGACCCAAATAACGCCGATGTACTGTACTGTCGTTTGCATAGCAATGAATGTTACCCAAGGATAACATATCATTGATATGCAGAAGGAACAGCGTGGGCGATATTATAGAACCCTGCGGCACTCCAGCGTTCACCTGCAGAGACTGTGAGGCACTGCTTTCGCAGAGTACGCGAATGCTGCGCTCATGCAGGAACCCGGCGACCCAATCGCATAGGCAAGGTGGCAAGCCGTTTGACGAAAGCTTGGAGAGAAGCGAACGATGCCAAACTCGATCGAAAGCCTTGGAGATGTCCAGGCTAACAGCCAGTGCTTCTCCATGCTTATCCATTGCTTCACCCCACAGGTGTGTTATGAACGCCAGGAGATCACCCGTTGATCGTTTCTGTCTGAACCCGTATTGTCGATCATGAATCAGGGAGTGATCTTCTAGGTAGCGAATGAGTTGTCTGTTTATGATTCGCTCAAAAACCTTGCAAAGGACAGAGGTGACAGCAATAGGTCGATAGTTGGCTGGGTCAGACCTATCCCCTTTTTTGGGGACCGGCTGGACGTTCGCCTTTCTCCAAGCCTCCGGCACAATTCCAGTAGAGTACGAGAGGTGGTATAGGCGTGTCAGTACTGGAGACAACTCGGGAGCACATTTTTTAAGGACGACTGCCGGTATACCGTCAGGACCGCTAGCCTTCCGCACATCAAGTGACTGCAGCACGGCACGGACGTCACGTTGTCTGATTTGGACGTCAGGCATTGTGGAACCACAGTGAGGGATGGTAGGTGGTTCCGCGCCGCAGTCATCGATACGCGAATTCGCCGCAAAGAGCTTCGCTAAGAGGTTAGCCTTGTCTAGCGGCCGATGGGCCAACGAGCCATCAGGGTACCGCAGTGGGGGCAGAGAAGGCGCGCAAAAGTTGGCTAGCACCGCTTTGGCCAGTCGCCAATAACTTCGGCTACCCGTTGGGTGCGACAACAGCTCTTGGCCAACGCGAGCAACGCGCTGGGCATTCGCTCTCGAGAGAGCTCTCTTGCAGACTTTGGTAGCCTTGTTGAAGACTACCTTGAGGGAAGAGATGTTACAATCGTTGAGCGTGCGAGCCTTGGTCCAAGCGCGATACGCCGCCTGTTTAAGTTCAACAGCTTTGGCGCATTCGCGATTGAACCAAGGGCGCGCCTTACTTCCGCTGACGGCATTAGTGTAGGGAATGTAATATTCCATCCCCAACATGATCTCGTCAGCGACAGCAGAGGCACTCTCCGATGGGTCCCTACCCACAAAGCAGCGCTGGCCCCACGGGATGGACGCAAAATAGTCGCGCATACCATCCCAATCTGCCGACGAGTAGTGCCATAAACGCCATTTAGACTCCACTGAGGGAGAGCTTTTACGGCGCAGTACGGTTGCACCAACCAGGCAATGGTCAGAAGTGCCCAACGGAGCACTTATTGACACTCTGTATCCGGCTGTTCGACTCGTCACCAGTAAGTCTAGCAGGGAAGGCGCTTGACCCGATATATCTGGAATCCTGGTGGGCTGGAGAACCAGTTGAGTCAGATCATGCGTGAGAGCGAATGCGTGGGCAGTTCGGCCTGCGTGATCTATTTTGGAAGAGCCCAACCAGGTCTCATGGTGGGCATTAAAATCTCCCAAAAGTACCACATCGGCAGACGGAAACCGCTCCTGTACGTCGTCAACTGCTTGGCTCAGGTAGTCGAATAACCGAGTTGTCTCGTGGTCTCCGGAGTGGGAACGGTACAGGCAAGCGTAGACATGGCTCTCGGAACCAAGATCCACGTGTACCCATAGGATGGAGAAGGAGGGGTCCTCCAAGCAGCGCAAACGTCGACAGCAAACGTCCGTCCTGACGAAAAGGCATACTCCGGCTTTCGCGAGGAAGCATTCCTCGAGCACGTAGCCGGGGTAGTGCAGATATGCAATGTCGGCAGGACGGCGGATCTGTGTCTCCGTCAGAAAGAACAATGCAGGCCGGGCCGTCTCAAGGTGTTGGTGGACGGCGTTGAGGTTTGAATGGAGTCCACGGATGTTAGTGAACTCCACCTCAAAAAGCGACTTGGTGGTGGGGAAGTGGGGTGCCGCTGTCTGACCTGCATTGTTTTTAGACACTGACATGGTGGTTGGATGGGGGCGTGAGTAAAAGGAGATGCTGTGGCGGCAAGGGGGAAAAGACAAAGTGTGGGAGACTAACATGAACTGGTGCATAAAGTTGTTCGGTAAGACGTTAATCGACCCGCCGGACGGAGGGTCCCCCGTACCCCCCCGAGAGTAGTCGCTGGGTCCCACCAATCCGGTCACCAACCGGCACGACGAGCCACTTCGGGATTATGCGCGACCTGGTGGAGCAGCCTCCTAGGGTGGTTAGCCCTAGTTGGGCTCCTGTACTATGCCGCGGGCGGCCAGCGGCACCACCGTTTCTACGGGTCTCCCTTGTCGGCGAATCGACCCAAGTCAACCGAACAATGCGTCCACAAAGACTTCCACCGGACCTTGACCCTGCCGCCACCGCACCTCCCCAAGCTCCGGTATTACGGCTCTGAACCCGGAACGCGTCCTGTGTTGAGCACCGAACACTTGGTGGGTTTTACGAGTCCGCATGGTGGTAGCGCCGGACGAGCAAAGCTCTCCCACCAGCAAAATCCCTTTAGTCGCCTCTTACGACACCCGCTATAATATAGGGGAGGGGGTGGTGCAATTCTGACCCGGCACCACACGGGGCAAAAAACAAGGGTTACCATAGTACCCAATTTGTTCGGTACAACGTCAAATAAGTCTGCCTGGCTAATAGCTAACTTAATTTCGTCTAAGTTCGTCACCGTAACAACATTGTTAACAGCATTAATATGTTTCGTGAGTAAGAACTAAGTTATGTATTCTCTCAGTGTTTGAGAATTTCGAATAGAGGTACGCTTTCATTACTAATCAATAGGTAAAAAGACAAAACGTGTTCAAGTGAAGTTGTTTCCCATTTCATTCGTCGTTCAAATCATGGTAAAATCACATCCGTGGCTTTAATCTTTTCCTATCACTACAATTGAAAACTAACATTTCATGACAAAAGAGGGTCTAAAAACTAGTCAATGTATCGATATCAACATACTATCTGTAGACGCTTACCTGTCATATTACTATCTGTAAGACAAGCTAAAAATCCTACTAATATTATAAACGCGAAAGTTTGTAAGTATGGATGGATGTTTGTTACTCATTCACGTAAAAACTACTGAATGGATTTGGATAAAATTCGGCATACAGATAGTTTATAACCTGGATTAACACAAAGAATACTTCTTATCCCGATATTCCCATGGGAACTGGAACCACGCGGGTGAAACCGCGAGCGGCTGCTAGTTAAAGCCATAAATCTGATGATGCCAAAAACTTTTCTGCCAGATATCACCCTAATACATTTTGCTTTTATTTCAAGGTTACACGTTTTCAATAGAAACGCAAGCACGTTACATATGTTTTAATAGAAACAAAGAAAAAGGTTTGTCCCACCCTGAAATCTCACCGTTTGCTAGTGAAAGTAAAAATAGGCACCCGAAATAAATTCATCCGGCGACCAGAGAAATAAAAGCTGCTATGTAAGGGATCCTCCCACCTTTGTACGGCCGCATTAGTGACGCACCAAAGAGTTTTCCTTTGCCCGGACTTTGCTGCTTAGGATTAAGTTTCTCGCTGGACGTCGGCGTCGATAGTTTTTAGCTCTCAACAAGTTTTTAAGGTCTTACATGCTGCCGTAAAATGCTTGAAAAGTTGACTTAAACAGAATAAAAAAACAACTAACTGTTTCGAAGTAAGTTAGTTCGGTAGTTTGGAGTAGTAGCTCTAATTTTTATTTTATGATATGTACTACTTATTTACAATACTTTTATAGTCAATTAAAATTTTTAAAATAATCGGATTGAATGAAATTTCATTCCCTCAGCATTATGCCCGCACGTAATATAATACCTATTACATTTATTATAGTGTAAAATAAATTAAAGATAACATTATTAAAATAACAACCCTAATTTATTAATGAAATCACAAAAGAATGATTTACAATGACAAATTATTTTTATACGTTCCATTCGGTTGGTGTCATGTCAACAAATTAGATATCTCATATTTATTGTTTACTAGTAGGGGTCTTTCCACAACTTCGTCCGCGTAGACCCCGTACCCCGTGACGAATTTCCAAAACATTTCTTATAAACAGACCTTGTCCTTGACAACTACAAACCCAACAAAAAAATAATTAGCCAAATAGGTACAGCCGTTCTGAAGTGATGCATGAACAAACATTCGTAGTAAATGATTTTTATTTATATAGATTCTTTATTATCAATCTTTGAAAGCAAACCCTTTACAAACTTTTGTCCCTAAACCCTTCAAGGAACAAAATTTAAAAGTTTGGACCATATTGTACTCAAAAAATTGCTATGTACCTACAACTTTATATCATTAGGTGTTATCTCGGTCATGATGCTTTTCTTATCTACCATTATTCAACGGTGGCAACACGACATGTTGAAAATGTTCCAGAGACACATTTCTTTTTAGTGCTCCTCCATTTGCGATACCTAAAGCTAAGATGATCTCATTATATTCGCGCGTTTATTTTGTGACATTATAAAGTACTAAGCTTACTACATACAGCTTTTTCTTTTTGTATGCCATCTCCTATCGGAAGTCGGCTGTCATTATGGCTATGTGGGCCGTGAAGTGAATTATCTTAACAGGTTTACTGTACAAAAAATATAACAATAGGTTAATCAATTGTCACGGCCCTTATGTGGGCTGCGGGACAGTGAACCGGTTAACTAATCTTTCAACTGCGGCCGCGCACTGATCAGTGCTCAATAAATAGCTCCGCATTCTAAGTTTAAATAGCTTTATTGTACGCTAGATGAAGCTTATCTTGCTATCAAATTTAATGCAAAAAATACATAAAAATAAAAATTTATGGTAAATCCTGCTAAACCTGCTTAACATGATTAATGTTTTATATTTTAGCGTTTTATTAACGCTTAAATATACTTAAGTAAAATTTTAAACACTGAAAAAAGACGATAACCTCGACAATTTCGACGGTTGAAAGCCAGACCTCGGTAGCCAAGTGGTTAAGGCAGCCGCCCGGAATGCGGAAGGTGCGTGGTTCGATTCCCGCCTGAGGTTGTCGTCTTTTTTCAGTGTTTAAAATTTTACTTAAGTATATTTAAGCGTTAATAAAACGCTAAAATATAAAACATTAATCTATAAACGCAGCTTCATCTTAACCGAATGTTCAAATATTTGTAAAAATATTTCTTTCGGATCTCAGAGGTGAAAACTTCTAAGATTTAATGAAGCAATGTTGACTAAAAACATAAGCATCAAGCACTGACAAATTTCGACGGTTGAAAGCCAGACCTCGGTAGCCAAGTGGTGAAGGCAGCCGCCCGGAATGCGGAAGGTGCGTGGTTCGATTCCCGCCTGAGGTTGTCGTCTTTTTTCAGTGTTTAAAATTTTACTTAAGTATATTTAAGCGTTAATAAAACGCTAAAATATAAAACATTAATCTATAAACGCAGCTTCATCTTAACCGAATGTTCAAATATTTGTAAAAATATTTCTTTCGGATCTCAGAGGTGAAAACTTCTAAGATTTAATGAAGCAATGTTGACTAAAAACATAAGCATCAAGCACTGACAAATTTCGACGGTTGAAAGCCAGACCTCGGTAGCCAAGTGGTTAAGGCAGCCGCCCGGAATGCGGAAGGGGCGTGGTTCGATTCCCGCCTGAGGTTGTCGTCTTTTTTCAGTGTTTAAAATTCTGCTTAGCATGGTTTTTAAAAATGCACCAAACTGTATATTTAAACTAACTATGTATTTTTACCTTTACAATTTTTAAGAATTAAAGTACATCGTAGAAATACATGTAAAAAAGGAAAATTAAACCTTATAGCAAGGTATCAATACGGTAACATACAAACTAAATATCTTAAATTTACTCTTAAAAATGCTAAAAAAGCAGGATCCTGCTAAAAATGGCAACTCTGGCTGTCAACTGAAATAATTCAGAATCTGAATTCCAGTATGTGTGCCGCTCTATATAAAATATATGGGAATACGCGTGTTCTGAGCATACGCTTACACATTCTGATTTTTTCAGAATATGAATTTCTCAGATCGATCTGGAAGAATGATGATGAATTCCGGATCTGAATATTTAAGATTCTGAATTCAGAACGCGCGTATTCCCATACAGTTTATATAGAGTGGCACACACATACATTCTAAATTATTTCAGTTGACAGCCATTTTTAGCAGGATCCTGCTTTTTTAGCATTTTCAGAGTAAATTTAAGATATTTAGTTTGTATGTTATCTTATTGATACCTTGCTATAATAGTTTTTAATTTTCCTTTTTTACAACCCATGTATATCTTTAACGATGTACTTTAATTCTTAAAAATTATAAAGGAAGAATAGAAGTTTTGGTGCATTTTTATAAACAACGCTTAGCAGGTTTAGCAGGATTTGCAGTAACGCCAAAAAAAATGGCAACCCTGGTTGACACTGGTTAGCGTCTGGACGTGTTTCGAACTGTTTTGGCGCGATGTCTGACATAGAAAATTTAACTTTTTGCGTCGAAAGCCGCCCTTGTATATGGGACACTTCCATTGATGATTATCACGACAGGGGAAAAAAAAGACAGCGTGGTTGGAAATTTACACAATTTTAATTCCAAATTGGGAAACAATAAGTGAAGACGAAAGAAAAATAAAAAGTAAGTACAGAAATAATAAAATTTAGTCATTCACCACTGATTAATCGGTTATTGTAATGCCATGATATTTCGCCACATGGCATAATGAAGTATTGTGCAAACTGATCCCTAACGTGCCTACCCGTATTAGATGCTCTGTAATGTGGTGTTTCATTTGGCTGGTCATCAAAACAGTGTGTTAAGGTATCTTCAAATTTGTACCCATCTCTTTAACGAACAAAATTGTGTAACGCACATGCCGCTTTCGTTACTTTTATAGCAAAATCTGGCGGTATTGTCATATTTGTATGAAAACTCTCCATTTGTTGCTTAGAGTACCAAAAGCGCATTCGACTATCCTGTGCGCTCGACTGAGTCTATAATTAAAGACTCTGCGAGTGTTGTTTAAGTTGTTTTTTGGAAATGACCTTATAAAGTCTGAATTTAAAGGAAAAGCTTCATCTCATGAAAAACATGAGGGGTCGTCATTGTGGTGTTTGGTAAAGCTTTTGGGGCTGGCAAATTAAGGGCGATACTAAGACAGTTTTTGTTTGGAATTAGATTGTTTAAAAATATTGCTGTCTCCTTCTCTACCGTATGAACCAATATCCACCGCTATAAAACGATAGTCCGCATCAACGATGGCCATCAATACAATAGAATTGTAATTCTTATAATAGTAATCATTTGAGCCACTATAATGTGGTGAAATCAGTCTTATGTGTTTGCAGTCTACAGCACCCAAACAATTAGGAAAATTATTTTTCTTAGAGAAGTTGTCGGATATTTCAAGCCACCGATCTTGTGATGATGGTGGCTTCATTTCCAATGATTGTAATACGTCCCATATAATCGAACAAGTTTCCGAAACAATACCGGAGATTGTAGTACTTCCCAATTAGGAAATCATACTTCAAATCTTCGAAGTTGTCACCAGTAGCGAGGTATCTGAAACAAAAAATAACATTGATTACGTACTAACAATTTCTATTTTATATACAGCTCTAGAACTCAAAAAAAAATGGAGTAACTCTTATGATTATTACAAGAAAGATAAACAAAGATTAAAGAGTATTCCTACGGGATCCGCTGGAATAAAAGGCAAAAATATATTTACGCAGACATTTTAGGTTTTTTGGACAAAGTACAAGAAGAAACCACGAAGGAAATTATACAGTAGATGACACTGACGAGCTATCAGTAAGAGATGCAGAAGATGAACATGAGGTACAAAGGGATGTTAGAATACGAAGAGCGCTAGAAGACACAGAAACCGAAAACGTACACAAGAATAATAATAGTTATGAAGAATCAGAACCAACAAAAGAAAAAAACACAAGATGTACAGTAAAAAAAAATTTTTTTTTCTAGTAAACATTTTATCCTATATCTATATAGCATTGTGAATGCAAAATTTCAATAATAAAGATACAAGATGTACTAGCAGAAATATTCAATATATTAAAAAAAAAAACACTGCAACTAAGAATTATGACGACTATGAAAAATATCTTTTGAGTTTTTCGGGTGACATGAAAAAAATGACACACCTGCAAAGAATTGACTTTAAGTTAGGCATAATGCAGTTACTTAAAAATACATTTTAAGAAAATTCAAATAATTCTTCACCATTTAATTCAACCACCCCTTAAAGTAACTGTACTCCGATCTACCAACAACTTTCCCGAAGCAGTTCAGCTCATTCAGGATATACAGGGGCACCCAATATAGCCCCACATACTTTAATAACCATTCCTAGACCATCTCCTCGATCACATGTTGTCTACAACACTCATACCCCGCGGGTTGTCATAAATTCAGTCGAAACAATTTCAAGCGGTGGACAGTCTGATCGTGCTTTTGAACCTACTGGGCTCACTTCAGAAACTGAAGAAATGTTCACGTATGACGCAGATTGTAAGACTCTCCTGAATCATTATTTCACTTTTAAATGAATATGATTATATTTATTGTACATAATGATTCAAACAAATTAAGACTGTACTTACTCATTAATTAAAATAATTCCACCAATTTAAATTTTTGTTATTTAAAAAAATAAATAATTAAATAATCTTACCTTATAGTAATTGTAAGGCTTTCTTCATGCATGGCTCTTCTCATGTGTGTGTCTTCCTTTCGGATTTTATTACCCAGCAACTACTGCTGACATTCTGTAGTAATCGAAGAATCTGTCAGGATACTGTCGTAATTTTCTCGCCGTAATGTGATACTGACTCTCCTTTACTTTCTTCAAATTTCAAGGGTGAATCCAGTGTTTGCATTTCTTTTTTTTATTATTTAGAGCCAAAAGCAATGCGATTAATATTAATTCCTCTTCCATAGAGACGTTTGCATGTGCCGGGAATCACAACACTGCTGATCATTCTGAATTTTTAAGATATGTGTGAGGCAAGGTGCCGGAATTCAGAATCTGAATTCAGCAAGCCATTCTGGCTGTGTGAGGCCAGCCTTACTTTCAACTTATAACGCCATTACACAATTTAAGTACATGATTAAAAAGGTTTTCGCGAGATTTAAGTCGCGCAGGAGCGATTCCCAAACGACGAGGTGGTGGTTTTGGGGAACTTCAACGCCCACCATGAAACATTGTTGGGCTCCTCCAAAACTAATCACGCTGGTAGAGAGCTCATGCCTTCGTACAGACGCAAGACCTGACGCAACTGGTAGACCAGCCCACCAGGATGCCAGATATCGTAGTTCACGCGCCCTCCTTGTTGGACTTATTGTATACGAGTCGCCCTGCAGGGTATAGAGTGTCGGTGCTTGCACCTCTAGGCTCGTCAGACCATTTCTTGGTCATTGCCACTGCACTGTACAGCGTTGGTCCACCGAAAACGGTGGAGACCAAGCGTCGTCTGTGGCACTACTCGTCGGCGGATTGGGACGGATTGCGTGATTACTTTGTATCCGTCTCATGGGGCCAGAGCTGCTTTCTTGGAGAGGACCCATCAGAGTGTGCTTCTGCCATCGCTGATGAGATCTTGTTGGGTATGGAATATTATATTCTATTCACAGATCTTGCCAGCGTTGGCAGACTTGCCTTGGTTCAATCGCGGATGCGCCAAAGCTGCTGAATGCAAGCAGGCGGCGTATCGTGCTTGGACGAGGGCGTACGCACTCAATGAACCTAGTACCAGCTCCTTGAAGGCGGCTTACAACAATGCCTCTAAGTCTAACAAGAGGGCTCTCCCAGGAGCGGATGCACAAAGAGTGGCAAGGGTGGGGCGGGAGTTGATCTCACACCCTACGGGTAGCCGTAGCTATTGGCGGCTCGCTAAGGCCGTACAGGCCAACTTCTGCTTTCCCTCGCTACTCCCGTTAAAACATCCAGATGGCTTGTTAGCTTACCAGCCGCTTGAGAAGGCGAACTTGTTGGCTGAACTTTTCGCGGCCAATTCGCGCGTCGACGATTGTGGCGCCGTATTTGTATTCGTATTAGGCAGTGTGATGTACGTGCCGTGCTGCGGTCGCTCGACGTGTGGAAGGCTAGCGGGCCGTATTGTGTTCCGGCGATTGTGCTGCTCAGATGCGCTGTTGAGTTGTCTCCAGTATTGACACGATTGTTTAGGGAGTCTTACGATACCGGTTATGTGCTGGTGTCTTAGAAGGAGGCGAACATACAACCATCCCCAAAAAAGAGGATCGCTTGGATCCAGCCAACTATCGACCCATCGCTGTAACTTCTGTGCTGTGCAAGGTGTTTGAGCGGATAATTAACTCCCAGCTCATTCACTACCTAGAAGATCACTCGCTGCTCCATGATCGCCAGTATGGGTTCAGACCAAAGCGATCAACGGGTGATTTTCTAGCGTACGTTTTTCACGCGTGGGGTGAAGCGATGGACAAGCATGGCGAATCCCTGGCAGTTGGCCTTGATATCGCCAAAGCTTTCGATTAAGTGTGGCATTGTTCCCTTCTATCCAAGTTGCCGGTCTTCGGTCTGCCGCCCCGTTTGTGCGCCTGGGTTGCAGACTTTCTAGAAGAGCAAAGGATTCGTGTCCTTTGTGAGGGTAGTTCCTCTGCGTTCTTCAAAGTCAATGCCGGAGTACCGCAGGGTTCTGTGCTCTCACCTACTCTATTTCTTCTGCATATTAATGACATGTTGTCCTTGGGCAATATTCATTGTTAAGCGGATGACAGTACGGTGCATGAACGGTACTTGGGACATCCTCGTCAAAGGTAACTCCCTTCCTTACTTCTCCCTCTCTTCAGAACTTTCCGTTACCAATTTTGATGAACCTCAGCATTCTTGACATGGACATCGGCCGGGAACTGAATCCAAAATGCTACATCGAGAGTGCTATTTTAACTGCCTCCCGTTGTTGGGTATTCTCAATAAGGTGAGGCGGTTTTTCACTCCCGAGCAGCGCTGTTTGCTGTACAAGACTCAGGTGCAATCGAGTATAGAGTATTGTTCTCATCTATGGGACGGCTCCGCTAAATACCTCCTCGATGCACTTGATAGACTGCAAAGGCGAGCGGTACGCATTATTGGAGATGCTGAGGTTACAGCCTCCTTTAAGAACCTCCAGCTGCGTAGAGACATTGCTTCTCTCAGTGTCTTCTACCGGAATTACTACGGAGAGTGTCCTGAAGAACTTTTTGATCTTATCCCGCCCTCTCCTTTCCTCTCCCGGACTACACGTGCTGGTCTTAGGAACCACCATCATACTGTGCAGAATATCAGCACTCGTACCAAAAAATTTGGCAAGTCGTTTCTCTATAAGACCATTCGCTTTGGAATTCTCTGCCGGCGCATGTGTTTCCCAGTTCCTATAATCCCAGGTCTTTTAAACGGGGCGTGAAACGGCATTTATGCAGGCCGTCATGAATGGGTGCGTTGTTATCGTGCTTATTCCACGGTGGGGAGCACTCTCATTATTTTGGACTGCATCGGCTGCTTACCATTAGGCAAGCTGCAGTCACTATGACGAGTAAAAAAAAAAAGTAAGTAAATACTCGTATTTTCTTAGTGTACGTACGCACTGAGCAGCTAGCCGCAATACGGACACCCGTCCGGCCGGCCGCGAATAAAAATATGTACAAAAACGCAGTTTTCATACGCACTGGGATGCGGCTACCGTCCAACCGCTCCGATCGCTCGGAGCACGGCGCGGCGGCCCGACCGGCGGTCAACCGGAAGGTTGCTATACGCACCACGCGGTTAGCTCAGTTTGCGGTTTCCCACCTTTGACGGAGCACGATTACCAACTCTCAGCTATGAATTTCGATACAGAACGGTTGTATGTTATAGAGAGGTCAATCAATGTTCCTGCGCTCTGCTAACCTCAAAATGTGTGGTCCAGAGAGGTCATTGACCGATCTCCCTATAGCAAGACAAAACTTATCACTAAGGGCCGAGTTCATGAAGTACAACGTAACCGAGGATTTTATAATCATTCGGTTATTTTGTAACAATTGTTTACAAAATTATTTCAATAGTTTCTAAATCATCCAACACATTTTCCTCTTTCAATATATAATTTAAAGAATCTTGCATTTTTATACGTAAAAATACGGAGCGATGAAATGACTTAAACAATGGTTAACCGGAGTCTGCTTTTTATATCATAATCGGCTGTTGAACAATATTTTGCTGTTTGCCAAGCCTTAAACTAAGTTTAAGTACAGTAATCGGCTGTTTAGCTTAAACATGGTGGCAGACTCCGGTTAACCATTGTTTAACATGTATTGGTGAACTTAGGCCTTACTCTGCTACCGTGGTAATTAAACTTAAAAGTACTTACATACTCGTTTTCCTCTCGTCCGCCGCGCTTCCTCGCGTGGGATCTGGTGGCTCGCCGCTCCGCCGGCTGTCACTGGTGTCGCTGTGGTAGATCGCGCACCTGCGCGTCTCCTGGTGCTGGTGGTGACTGAGGATGCCCTACACCAACCCGTTGGCTACCCCTAAGAGCTCTTAATCCCCAGACAAATACGCACCACCTCGCGACACGCCACGTGCTTACGTGTCGTACTTCAAAAATCTCTTGCTTTTAGCTAGCCCGCCCTGGTTCCAATTAAACTAACGTTTTACACTGTTTCACGTTTTATTACGGTCCGCCGATTTTACTTATTATGTGCCCTTACACATCAAAATTACAAATACAATACTTTTACACGACCTTGCGAAAATGTTCTAACCTAACCTGTGAACCCCAAAAGTGTGTACCATGTGACACACGTCACACTGACAGCCGTCTGTCAATACAAATTAAAACTACAGTGTTGCCGTTCGGAAATGGTCGTTTTATCCGAAACAATATTTTTCATAATTGAAGTTTAAAATTTTTCTCTGTTTCTTTTTCTTTATAAAACGCTAGCAAATAAAATAAATAGCTGCGACGTTCATCCTGGAAATGGCTCGAACAAAACGCAAACCAGGACGGTTTCTATACGCATGTTCCGGTTGCGGTTACGGCTAACCGCCACCAGGGCCCTGATTCTGTATCGCAATCTATAGATTCCACACCTTACCGCGCACAAACGTCAAACGCATACGTTTTTGGGAAGATATCGTAACTTTTTAAGAAATTAACGTGGTATTGAAACCAGGAATCGTTACAGAATAAGAGCCCTTGTTAGCCGCAATTGCAACCGCATCCTGCGGCCAGCCGGACGGGCAGCCGCAGCGCGGCTGACCGGGCAGTACGCACGAGGCCTTAGATTGAAAACTTTGATAGTTAAAATCAATCACATTAAGTTATTTAATTTACTTACTTGTTTATTTACACATTAAATAGTATAAGTATTGTAAATCTCGCGACAACCTTTTATATCATATAAATTATGTAATGACGTTATAAATTGATAGTAAAAGCTTTAAAGTAAAAGTTCATTTTTTTCTTTTTAACGCATTTAAACAAAAGCTTGTTTTTTAAAAGGGTTTTTTCTTTTAATTTATTTTTACTTTGTAGTTATCCCTGAACACGTTTTTCATCGGTTCATCTCACTGAATACAAATATTTATGTACTTATACAAAATTTATTCACGTCCACCAAACCACTACCACTCACCACCCATTAAAAACAGTCCGCCCATTAAGACGAATCAAACTCGACGCGGTTGTGTCGCTTAATTACTGAACCATCATTACCATCTAGCACCAAAGTACTCGTCAAGACGAATCAAACGAGCCGAGGCTCGATGGGGTTGCGTCGTTTCTTTACTGAGTTCCTAGGGCCACTTTCCAGCTCCATAATCAGATTATATCCTGGTAACCATCTAATAACAAAGTTCTCGTCAAGACGAATGAACGAGCCGAAACTCGAATGGGTTGCGTATCAAAAAGACAAATCCAACGAACCCAAACTCGATGAGTTTCCTTCGTTTCGCCTATGGCCACCTCCAGACTCCATCGTCAGGACCATGGTCATCATTTAGAACTAAAGTGCTTGAAAAGACAAATCCAACGAACCCAAACTTGATGCGATAAAATTGCATTGTCATCGTACTTACATAAGTATACTAAATTTTAGCTCGATCGGTTGAGGATAAACTAACACACAGAGGAAGTCAAATAAAAGCTTGTAAAAATGGAGTCTCTCAACACGTGTTGTTACGAAAAAAACTCAGGTGAAACTCGGGTTAAGATCCATGATGATAAATGTGCAGGTGTTGCAAGTGCTCAAAATGTGTTCATAATCAGTTTTAATCTGCCGGGTCATATCTAATAAGTTACTCGTATATAGTTGGAAGCTTAAAATCAGCTAAGTACCAACCTAGCTCATAAGTAGTATTAATAAAGAAAATAAATTCAGAGAGCTAATTATTCATCCAAAGCTCTTCTCCCCAAGTAGCTTATTACACTAAGTAAATCTGTAACAACGCCTTTATATAGTGGATTTTTAGTTAAAGTATTTTCTTATATTATTATGAATCATACTAATATATTATGCGACGTATAACATTCTCCTGCAAATTGAGACATCAATAAAAATGTAATGGCTTAATGTCATAAGCATCTTCACGAACGGGCAATATGTCTTGTTGTAAAAAAATGGAAATTTGTTATACTGCGTCGCCGTTTTCCCTAACAATTTATACTATATGCACATATTCTTACTCGTACGTGTAAGCATGTTACACTTTCTGGAGGTATGCGCTGGAATTTGTAGAACGGGATTTACTAAGCATTCCATGGATTAGCTGTTTGCTTCCATATAGAAATAGAAATAATCATAATTCTGTGCTAGAAAGTCAATGTTTTGTAAAATGTATATAATTATGATTGAACCTATGATTAAACTTTAATATTCCCATTTTGAAATACGTCAGTATTGTTAGGATTGTTTTACGCAATTTGTTTATTGTCTTATTTATGTAGCAATTTATTAAATCATCAATCATCATAATTCTCGTTTTGAAATACAGATAACTTAGGATGACTTACGCAATTCGTATGTTGTCATATTTTACTAATTAACGACTTTAATTGTTTAACTGTAAAACTGTAATACACACCGAAATGACTTTTATAACTATTATGTAAAACATAATGCAAAACTTTTTGTGTTGTCAAGTCATTGAAGCTGTAAATCCCCTAGACAGCGTTTTGGGTTGCACAAAACGGTCGGATATAAGGAATGATCCTCATTTCATTCTTAAAGGATCAGTCGTGCCGGGAGTGCATTCCGTGCATAACGAATAGATATTATTAATATTCTCGCACTCGCTAGACGAGCACGGATCAGCAAGTCGACGGTAATTGTAGCCCCTTGAGATGCAGTAATCTCACTGAAGTTGCACCAACTCCTTGCGATGTCGTATAATAGTATAACCAGCTTTTGCCTGCAGCTTCGCGTACTTAAAGTTCTCGCGTAAAAAGTAGCGTATAACCCTCTCGGGCCCAATCTATCTTTATACCAAAAAAAATTTAATATCAGCAGTGGTTCAAACTTGAAAGCGTAACAAACAAACACAACTCTCGTTCGCATTAATAATATTAGTTGCAATCGGTGTATTATTGTCCTTACGCAATACGCAGCGGTATCTTAAAAGTGCAATATTAAAGTAAGAAATGTTTAAGTACACAAAAGTGTTTTATCGTTTTGTTACTCAAAGTTAAAGTTTAACGTTCCATGAAGCGATTTAAAATGAAGTTGAAATTAGGAAGGGTACTTTTATTTAATCGGATAATATAAAGATACTTACGAAGTAAGAAGAAAATGACATTTAAAGAATTTTTAATAGTCCATATGGCCCTAAAAAGGTAAGCCTCCTTATTTCGTCATCATGGCATCAAGTCGTTGCCCTGTTACTGTTAATCGTATTGTTCGTAGTCAGCAATGAAAGTCGCAGAAAACTTCACTATATTATATTGATAAGCATGTTCAGATTCATCAGTAGCTTTGACAAAGTACCACTTGAGTTTCATTTCACCCGAGTTCGCTTAGTAACAATACGTGTTGTGCGAATCCATTTTTAATTTATTATGCTGTACAATTTTAGTTTAATATTACTAAATAGTTAAATACTAAACCACGATGTTACTAATTAAGATTAAGACAAAGTACAAGTGTTCAGTGTTCTAACTATTAAATGTGTAGTAATATAAATCAATGGCAATAACTACTAATACTACAAGAACTACTAAAACAAACGAACAAATAACAAAAGTACAAACTTTAAAAATCTAAAACCTCATTCTGCTAAGTGTGTTGCTCATTATCTCAGGCGTTATTGTGGCGAATGTTCTTTACTATATAATAAGTTAATAAATACTAGCTACAAGAATATTACAACGCGATTACAACTTATTCGGAATTTCTTTAATCATCATTTCATCATCATTATGTTGGCCCTTTACGCCTATAGCATAAGATTTATGGTGCAACATCTGATATATATCGCTTTTGATGGCTAAATAGACCGATGGGAAAAAACTCAGCCAGAAGCTCGACAGAAAAAAATGTTTTTTTTAAATACAACAACCATAAATGGCTGTAAAATTAAAAAAAATGTTTTATATAATATAAGGCTGTGTTACTTGTGAACTAAAAAAAATTTTTATTTTTTTTAGGTCAGCAGCATTAATGGATGGCATTCATCGGGACGGAGACTATAATAATAATATAATAGGAGTTTTCCTAGTGATAAACATGAAGTGCAAAAATAAACCTTCAAAGAAACCTCTTTGCAATAACACTCTTACAAATTAATTTTAAAAATATTGCACCTATTTTAGGGAAAGTACCCTAAATATTGAATGCGCTACGGTTTGATATTAATTAGCTTTCTAGAACTGACAATGTACAAGAAAGACGGCAGCATGGGAACATGACAAATAATAAGGTTTCCTAGTTGATAAATAGCTCTAAGAAATGATCAGACAATGCTATTAACACTCATTACTATATTTCAATTTGCCAGTGTAAAATACTAGAAAGTAGAAGCACACTTAAGAATATTACTTGGACCGTCAGTCGTTGCAATATCTGCATCTACCAATTATTCATAAACGTCGACTAAGCACTCAGAGGCTAGAGCAACCGTCGCAATTTCAAGACTCGACCATTAGTAGTAAGAACCCAATTTTCCAGCAACAGTTAATCTCAGTATAACGAGTCCATTAAGCAGACGTTGTCTCATTATAGCACTGGAGATAATTTTATAAAATATTGTGAACGCAATTTTTTTACAACGCTGATTAGCGAGTATTAAAAAACTTTGGATATAGTTTGTTTGGCAATGCAGTGATTGTTGTGCACCTTAATTAGTTTGGTATTCAATGCGTACGGTGTAAATATTAATTGATGAACTTAAAATTCAATAGTTTCTAAATGAATGTTGAAATATCTTGTCAAGCTTTGATCTGAATCTGCATTTTAATATCTGCATTAAAATGCAGATTCAGATCAAAGCTTGACAAATTATTTTTATTAAAAATAGTAAGTATTTATACATTCAATTATTGAGTAAAATTAATAGTAGCTGATAAAGAGATAATTAACTTAGCATTTAAAAAAAAAAAAAACCATAGTCTGGCAACATAAAGAGAGGCACAAAATCTTTACAGTTATTTCGAAACGTCGCCGTCAGCTTCAAGTGTATTTCATAGCAACTGAAATGATTATGTTAATTAGGTCATAAACATTTCACTTTTGAATGAGACCACACGTCACACGTCTATTCTGATGTTAATGCTCTTAATAAAGGTTGCTTTTGCTTTTAGCCTGAACCTTTTGAGCTGAGGTTTGGGTAATATCGTGTCATCCGTCAGCATTTGCGGAATACATCTCTTCATAAGCATAATGCCTTAAGATATATTACGCAATCACGTTTCATGAAGCCACGATTTTTCAAAAAACGTAATCAACTTTATTACTTCCATATTTGTTCCGTATTCATTTGTTGGTGGCGATTTGTTTGGATGACATCTTTGGGGCTCCTACGGCGGATATTGCCGTGATGTTTCCGAGTTAAGCTCATATCTTATCAAGGAGGCGTGAGGGTTGTTTCCTCACGGAAATATCCAGGAATCTCCAGATTAAGATGGCTGTTTTCCATACCCAAGGTTTTGGGAAAATGAGCCTTATTCGTTTGAGTTTTGTGTTTTTATTGTAATGTACGCAAGCAATCTGGAGTTTGAATTTTGCCAGCTTCTATATATTTATTTATTTAATAAGTTTAAGCATGTTATTTAATTTGTAATTAAAAGTGCCCTTCTATGATAAATGGGATATTTTCTATTTTTATTAGACTCTGTAAAATAAAAAATAAAAAGGTTCTTGCTGAGTTTCTTGCCAGCTCTTCTCAGTAAAAGGTGTAGGCTTACGAAACGATGGCGTAGCGGCATTCACAAACGCTTAAATATCGTAGCCTAATCTATTTAGATTTACATGATATTAAATATTGATTCTAATATTTCTTTACAGCTTTTTATATTTAAGTTTTGTTACGTTGTAAATTCAGGGCCCTGTCTGCCTTTACTAATCTACAAAGGGGTTCGCAATAATTGAATAATACTTACCTGAAATAATTGTTTTTGAATGATCGGGTTTCCAAAAATAGTAATTATTGGGGCTTGTTAGACTATAATCCATTTTTTCTTCACATTTAAGACATGGAGCCTTGGCTGACACATTACAAGACACACTTTTCTTGCATTTTCAATTAATACACCTTTCTAAATCAGTTTTAGTAAGACTTAAACTTAAATCTAAAGAGATATACGTAATTCCGTGTTTACGTTTTGTATTTGACATAACACCATAGACAAAATGACAGCCACCGTAGCGACGCCTAGCGGGAGCGGGGCGAAGTAGCTGTCAGCTTTTAGTTTCACATAAAAGATTCAATTTTAAAAATAGCCGAAACAGTTCCAATAATAAATTACATAATAAATTAATATGTATAATTTTTACTTTAAGTAAATAAATTGAACTCAAGCAAATCCGGAAATAGAACTATTTTTTCTATAAGGACTTTTATCTAGAACACTCGAACGGGAGAAATATTTTTTATATGGATATTGTCTCTGCCCGTAGGGGTTACCAGAGAGGAAACTAATACTCCCTAATATTAAGACAGGGTAATTAGTAAGTTAAATATCACAGAAATTAATTAAAATTAAAGAAAAACGCATTTCACATTGCTAAACGTTAATTTTTTTTCTAGGTCTTGTTTTGTAATTGTTGACAAATTCTGTTAGCAGAGGGCGAGTTGTGACAGACGTCATATTTGACGTTTTGATAGTTTGAAGGAAAAATTCTCAAAGAACTGCGTTGTTATTTATTCCCCAATTTAGAGAGTAGAAATCATAAGCTGGCCTTGGATTTATAAGACTTCCGGCGAAAGGAAAGCTGCCGAGTTGCGACGCCGAAATGATTTCATTCTCTGGCGTAAGTGGTATGGTGCTGTGTTGAGAGTCAGTTTAAAGAGGGATCCGTGCTACAATAGACCGGTCGTGACGCCGCTGGCAGCCACGCGCAAAGATAAGATATCCCAGCGCGTAAGTATGACAATGTCATTGTTCCTAAATGTTTTGCTTGAGCGCTGCTAACCAATTGACTGTCCTCTAGGAATGCAGACACTAGATTTTTCATGGTGTCCGAATCATGCCTTGTCGCCAGGCGACGCAAGGCTCTTAGCCTTGTGGCAGACGTGTCAGACCCCTTTAGTATGTGGATATTGCATCATCCAACAATGGTCTAGCATTGCTTAGTTTTGTTTAGTGGAATATCGTAGCCGTGTTGTGCTTTGTGTACTAGTTAAATGTGAAACAACACTAAAATTAAGACATGGTGTTAAATAGTATTGATATAGTGTTAGTTTATAGTTGTACAACAGCGCTGGGAAGCTTTTGTAAACCCTTGGCGCTGCGAGTCCCTGATTATGATAGGTTGCAGCTCCAGATACACAGATAGCAAACTGCGGGACCCCAATTTATGTAACAGATCTGAACTAGGCGTGTAGTGTTATAAAGAGGCCCCGTGTTGATAATTACAGATGCTTCGAGAGGCCCGTCTCGCCGCCAGGATTTAGAGCTGGGCCCTAAAGCCTGGACGCGAGACCTGCTTCTTCGGGGCACCAGCGGCCACCTGCTGCCAGTCGAGCTGTCGCCGCCCAGCGGATGAGCAGGCGTTGACGGCTTTTTTTTAACCCAATACTTTGGGATAATTGTTTTTTAAACTGGAACATTTTTTGAATTAAGGTTTCGAAACCTTAAGCTTTATTTTCCTTTTACATCCAACTACACCAAGCGTTGGTGAAGTTGTGAAACATTTGAGGATCTGCGAGTTCGACCTGTGTGAAGTTGAACCGTGACGTCGTCTGCAGGTTCGGGTCTACTTTTAGATCCTGGCGCCCTTTAATATTAATTTTATATCGGTGTGACCCCACGGCTCTCTAGGGTAGTAGCTTTAAACGTTTGATGGTTTTGATACGGTTAAACTGATTAAAACATTTAATTTAATATTTTTTATGTACGGAGTAATTTAATTTTAATTTCAACATCATACTCCGGACGGTACTGGCTTTATCCCAACCCCCCACGACCATAGCTCTTACCACTGCAATATTAGCTGGCTGGTTAGGTAGTAGTAGGAACCGTATTATAAAATTTATTAGAAATTAAAATTATCACCGACCCGCTTGGTCACTTTTGACTCATAGGATTTTCTTGTGTTTTAGGGGGTGATATAGCTTTGTAATAAGGTTTAGATTAATTTAAACAGTAAATTATAGTTGGCAAAATTATTAGAAAGTTTAATGGACTTTCATTTGAGATTGACCCTAGGGTCAATTTCGACTGATAGTTTTTTTTTTGTTGTTTCGGCGTAGTAAATAAAAATGAGTAACGTAAATGATTAGTACCTAACATATTATAAGGAAAAATTGTGACTAACCCCCACTTTTAAATAATAGTAGTGAAATAAAATTTATAATTTCATTTTATTGTTGTTGAACAAAATTTTAGGGTGTGTGTTCTTTTACAATATACTGCCTAGCTGTAAAACATCTTATGGTTTTATTTGATATCAACCCACTGAAGCTTGCGTTTGGGATTTTCTTCCTTTTCCCCAAAAGGGACAAAATCCTAAATGTAACAGTTTGTTCCAGCTATGGGGGGTCTGTGGTTCCAGCGGACCTAAAAAGGATTTGTGTAAAAGTGTACTATAACGGAGGACTGCTTCTTGCGGTCCTTATTGCCTTGTCTCTGACTAACTAACCCTTCGGGTATAATAGTTGTGATTATAGGTGAAAACGATTTAATAAAAAACAAACAGGTATAATAAAACTTTAAAAAAAAGTACTTATTTGTCTTAAAGGTTAGGTAAGTACTACAATACTTATTTAAAAAGTTATTTAGGTACGTACTACAATATTTAAAAAGTTATTATATTTAAAAAGATCCCAATGATTTGAGAACCTCTTCCTTTTTATAAAGTCGGTTAAAAATGTGAATCACACTTTCTGTTTGATTTTGCTCAATTACATTATTTTTTCAAAAACCCATAAGTTCTCTAGTATATTTCGTCGGTAATTTTTGATCATTAACAGACTGTTTCATATTATTATCTAATCTAGTTGCATAGATAAAATGTTTTACCAGTGTTGTAATATGGATTTGCTACGTGATCTCTCGGGTCTTACAAGAAAATAAAAAACTATGAAAGCAGAGCTGTGCTCGGTATTTCTCACAGTAATGAGGAACTAATTGTCAAAAACAAGTTAATATGAAAGTGGATAGAGCACGTAGCGCAAATAACTGATGGATATTATGGTAGAACCTTTTCTGGAGTATACTCCAGCCAGTCCAGTAGTAGTCTACAAACATACTATAAAAGCAAACGTTAAACGTATAACGTGTAGGACGCCCTTCTGCCGCCTGATCTGTGCGTGGGAAGCCTAGTGGACAAGTCCTACGTCTAATTTATAATGATAGTTAGTTTCTTATTAGCGCCGATAATGTCAAGTGAAGTACCCGTTCTTGACATGTTGACGTTTACGATAATGCAACTCTAAAATAGAAACATTTTTTTTATAGATGTGCTTGGTCTTGGCCACATTATCCGTAGGATTAAGAAGAGGCCGACGATGGAGCGAACTTGCCCAGAAGCAGCCACGGGCTTTAAAGATGTTGGGGGCACTTGGGAATACATGAATGAAGACGAATAACGCTAAGGCTTCGCTTGGGACAATTTTTTTTATCCAATACTAGTTAGCACTTGGCCTTCTTCATCTCTCCTCATGGTAAGTGACGATAAGGCCGAAGGTGAAAGCGCGCTTCACCCGGAACTGGCTATCTTATATCTAAACTCTAAACTGTCGGAACAGAACAATGCTATTAACATTGTTTATAAGGCGCCAGACTTTAGATAAGATAGCTATCCAGGCGGACTAAACAAGCCCTACCACCATACAAAACCCCAACCCTGGGAACCGAACCCGGGACCTTTAGGTCTAAGACAGGTAGCTTAGCAGTGGCTAATATACCTAATGCCTTTGTGGTATCACGATATGTGGTATAGTGATACCACATAGGCGGATAAACTAGATTTTAGTTAAATGGCACTAAAATAGGTAGAAGCGACTGGACGCAAAAAGTATCTACATCTGCGCGGTTGATTTCATATTGATCGTTTATGAAAAAAAAAATTACTTGTAGCTAGTCTCCGACAAAAGACATCATAAGTATCCTCGTTTGCGCAGCGCCTTAATGTAGTATTTCAAACTCACCAAAGATAAAACGGTTTAAAACTAAATAAACTAACAAATCTTAAGTTACATGTACGAATGAGTTTCTGAAAGCAACGATGCTGAAATGAGAAGTAAGCGAGGGTTAGTTGGAGCTTTGATTCTTTTAATAGAAACGAGAGGGGGGAGGGGGGTTACGGCAGCAATGAAAGGCAAATAAATCGCAGTTCAGCAAGATATTATGAAAGTTGCAGCCATGTTGCAGCTAGAAAAATACAGCCACAAAAGTCGGTAATTACTAGAAACACCTAGTTTCGTTAGAGTCAATTTTAATTAACAAATTACATACATACATACATACATAAATACATGCATACATACATACATACATACATACATACATACCTACATACTATCACGACTATTATCCCCGAAAGGTTAGTCAGAGCAGAGACAAGGCAATGAGAACAGCAAAAGCAGTCCTCTACCATAGTCCACTTTTCACCAAATAGCGACTGCACATGTGCTCAGCATGACAGGTGGTGAGCCCAACGCCGCTATGCTGTTAAATGTATGTGCAGTCTTTAGTCCGTTAGTCGCCTTTTACGACACCCAAGAGAAGAGAGGGGGTGGTAGTATTCTTCCACACGCAACAAGGATAATTAATAAATTGATAGTGTAATTTAATAACAAACTACTGTGTATTCTGTGCTCAAAGTGCTAGCGTGCATGAGAATATATTGACCCAGTAGTGATGGAATGTAATGGGACATTCAATTAAAAATTATATGACAAATTGAAGTTGATAAAATAGGTCGCCACTGAACCGCGCCCCGGCAGACGCATTGTAGGCAGGCGTCCAACAAGGTGAACTGATGATCTGGTAAATGTCGCAGATCAGATAGCCGCTGGTTGTGAGCAGCACAAGACGTGGTGGAGATCCTTGGGTCTTTCAGCGTCTTTCAGCTGATGATGAAAAAGTTAGTAATAACTGCATACAAGATCTAGATCGGATAAACTTGTGGCATTTACATTCCATATGACTACACTTTTATATTGTATAAAATATATTTAGAACCAGAACCAGCAGTGGACTGTAACTTATGCTGCGTCGGATTTGTTGGATCTCATCCAATGTCTTGTACTGGTAATAGTTTATTACATTAATTAATGCTGCGGTACATTATTACGTGCAATAAGATTGATTATGAAGATTAAGATTAGGTCTGTTAAGCTACTTTTACAAGTGCCGGATAACTTGGATGGGTGACCTAAATTAAAAACATCTCGAGCTCCTGCGGCTAATAATGCTTTAGAGAGCACACTCTGTATCAGTTAAGGTTGCTTCACACATATCAGTGAAGCCACAGTTCCGACACAGTACCGGCACAATGTTTTTCATACATTTTCTATGAACGCATCCCCACTTGTCAGTGATAATGCTCTCAGTGTCAGTGCTGCCACCGGCAAATCACGGACGTAGCCGTTTTGACAAAGTTCGTAGAGAATGTATGAAAGAATATTTTTCACTGTGCCGGTACTGTGTCGGAACTGTGACTTCACTGATATGTGTGAAGCAACCTTTAGACTTCATTAAAATCTCAATCATCATCATCATTATCCTATAAACGTCCCACTGTTGGGCACTGGCATTCCTACATGGGCAATTTACAGCACGTGGAGATTCGGTTATAACCCACCACGTTGGTTCAATGCGAGTTAGTGGGTCTATATGCGACTGTCATCTTATAGTCTAAAATCCGAGAATAGAACGACCTTCATCGGGCCGGTTAATGGATGAAAAGTGTTTTATATCAATTTAATTGTTAAAAAATATATCGCGAGTGGGTTGGCTGAAAAATTTCAGTCCAGTACCTATAATGATTAATTGAATATTAAAAAAATATTTTCTTTTAACATTGCACTGGTTTGGTGTGTTTGTGTTTGTAATGAGATTATCTTTATTTATACATAAATTTTATTTATTAACCAGACGGTTGCAAATGACTAATATTTAGACTTACCTGTTAATACTAGTACCTACCCAATAGTTATGACGGGAAAAAAATAGTCAACCTAACGTTTGCATATTCTATAGGCTTCATATCTATGTAATTTATATATTATCCAAACCAATGCAATGTTAAAAAAATATTTAAATATATAATTAATCATATACTAGACTGAAATTTTTTAGTCAACCTACGCAATATATTATTATATATATATTAACATTTTAAATATGATATAAAATACTTTTCATCCATTACGGCCCGGTGAAGGTCGTTGTATACTCGGATCCTCTACTATTACGACAACAACCGGGACCAAGAGGGCCAATTGACCGGAGTTATGCAAAAAACGACAAAAGCTGAAAACCATCTTTTATGTTACATAGCTTTTATTGAATTATTGCCTTTTTTAACTCTAGTAATTTATTTATTTTCTTTTGTAATTGGCCTGAAATAACAAATAATACATTTAATCAAAATACATAGTTAAGTACAATGATATTTTGGTTAAGTAAGATTTTCCATTAATATAATAAGATTCAAGATTCAATATCATTTATTCAGGTTAGGCCATGTTTAGGTTACAGCACTTATGAATGTAATTTATGCCATCGGTTCGTAAGTCTAACTATGTCCTTGTAGTTGTTTTGTTTTTATACAATAATAAAAACTAAACAACTACAAGGACATAAAAATAAAAAGTTCAGGTATTCATCAATATAAAATAATCAATGTAATCAATGTCTTACAGTACAGAAAAATAAAAGTAAGACTACAACTACTAATAAACTAATAATAAAAATAAGTTAGCAAGAGCAGACCAGCCTCCACAGGCGGCACCCGTTCACGAGTATGACATGTGAATCAGCCATCGCTTCGCTCAACCATGTTTTAGGGAACGTAACGACCCGACACACATGCCACCACCGCAGAGACATTTAAGAGAGCATGACACACTCGAGCAACTCCAATGAAGCAAGCAAGAAAACATTTAGGCAACGTTTTAAGCAACATAAGTTTTGAGTAGGTACCCCTTGTCTGTAAGACACTGCTGATAAAGGCTATCATACCAGGGTAAAATGAGCTAGTTACAAAGAAAACAGACTTAAGAAAATATAATGTGATTATTTTATCATTACCAGGCTGTTTTGTCTTCTAAATATTCTTTAACTGTATAATAACCTTTCTTAAGTAAACAAGATTTTACATGATTTTTAAACTTATCTAAAGGTAATTCTAGTACAGTACTTGGTATTTTATTATAATAGTGTATACCTTGCCCCAAGAAAGAGCCGAGAACCTTCTGTAACCTGAACAGACGCATCATATGTTTTGACTTATTTCTAGTATTGAAATTGTGTACGTCACCGTGTTTAGTGCATAAGTTAATATTGCAACGCACAAAAACTATACAATTATAAATATATTGAGATGCAGCTGTAAGAACACCAACTTCTTTAAAAATATCTCTTAGAGAAGTTCGTGAGCTTAGTCTATAAATGGTTCTTATTGCCCGTTTCTGTAAAATGAATGTAGTTTCAACATCAGCCGCTGTTCCCCACAGTAGGGCGCCATTTGACATGACACTGTAAAAATAACTAAAGTTAACCGTTTTAGCAGTTTCAACGTCAGTTAACTGCCTAATTTTTCTAATGGCGTAAGCAGCAGAACTGAGTTTGCCGGCCAATTTCGATATAAATATGAGGATTCCATTGAAGTTTTGAGTCAAGGGTTATCCCTAGAAAAACAGCCGAGTCAACCAAATCTAATTTATCACCGTTTATTCTTACATCAGTTTGTTCGGTCTTAACACTTGGTAGTGTAAAATTAATGCATTTGGTTTTTTTAGCATTTAGCTGTAAATTATTAACAGTAAACCAACTGAGTACTTCTGAGAGAGCATTGTTAACATCGTCATAATTTTTCTTAGACCTAGTCACATTAAAAATGAGTGAAGTATCATCTGCAAACAATACAATATCACAGAAGTTTTCTACAAACAATGGAAGGTCATTAATATATATCAAAAATAAGAAAGGGCCTAGGATTGACACTTGTGGAACTTCCATTTTTACATGAGAACCAGATGACTTAGTTCCATTGACATCGACAGTTTGTGTTCTAGAACTGAGATAAGAGTTTATCAAATCAAGCGCAAAACCTTTGAGACCATAGTAATTTAACTTCATCACCAATGTCCGGTGCTCAACGCAATCGAAAGCCTTAGACAGGTCGCAGAAAACTCCAAGAGCGTTGTGAGACTCCTCAGGCATCAAATATATGTTTTACTAGAGCAACACCTGCATCAGTAGTGGAACGACCCCTTAAAAACCTTGAGTTAAAATTTTATGGTCGTTTTAGTAAATTAATAAGAATTTTCCTTTTTTTATAATCCAAATAAAGGAAGATTATTGCAAACTGTGCTCTTTTATTTGTTTCCTAGTATTTTATTTTTATGATTTATTTTGTAATTATGTACAGTTACCAGCATTAAGATGTAATGATGCAAAAATATCTGATCATTGGTGGAAGGTATATTTTAGGCATAATGATTCCTTCCACCAATAATCAGATATTTTTGCAGGCCGTCCCACGTGTGGTTCCCGTGTACCTACAGCATTTTAAACGCGAGAATTACAGCAAATCAGGTTGTTTACAATCGTAATACAGCCGCTTATGGGGCCGGCCTTGTGTCATTTTCGGTATGTAACTGTCTATAAATATTATAGTGCTTTCTGCAATGCATTCTATCAAAAAAAAGCTAATTCGTTCAGTGGAGCTTTTAGCGAATTGCTTTATCTGCAAATGGTGGTATCGGTGAAACATTTCTTTTTTTAACATTCTTTCGGCGAACCGAGCAGTCGGCAAATAAAGGTAGCGGCTGAAAATATTTTCTTTGTACCGATGAACGGCGAACAGTTTCTATTTAAATTTATATCGCTCAACTGTAATTCTATAAACGGGTCAATCCTGGGACACTTGATTTTGAGGGTCACGGCATAATATAAATTATAATATACAACACACTAAATTATATTAGCACTTTTTTCAATTTTCAATTTTACTTAACTTATGTAGTATTGAAGCATAACAATTGAAACTAATATTTTACAGAATGAATTGCATAAACATTAATTTGAAACTGAAAAATGGGGTGATTTGACAAACTTTTTACATGTCTCGCGCGCGGCGCTCGGTGTGTTATTGTGTATTATATTTTCTACATTTATAAGACTGCGTTCATTAATACTTTGTTGAATACGAAAAGAGTGCCTCTATCAAATCATAAAAATAAAATGTCACGCGGTGGGCAAATGTTGAATCGCGCGACGAAATTATGTTTCCCTACTTCATTTAATGCGTGGTAAGAGTCCCGTGATTGGTCCAAACCATCGCAAGTAGTGCTGCAGCACTTCGTCAGGAAGGACATTGCGCTAGCTTTCGTGAAAATAGTTACTTTATATTTAAGTTTTTTAAAATTTTTAAAACTTTGGTTCGGTAGGTAGGTAACGCTCGTGTTTTGTTTTGCTATTAAATTATGAATAGTTACACTTAACTGTCCCGGGAACATGGTTTCATTCATCCCTGAGTAGGTACAGAAATCAAAATGAATACGATCTTGTTATATTTAAATTGCTTTATTTTTAAATTGTCGTCAGATCCATGGCTGTAAAATCCGTGGATTTAAGCCATGGATCTGTTTTATCGGCCGTGGATCTGACCACATATTCTTTGACAATTAATTTTTGTGCATATTTACCGTGCCTTATTGATAGACTGACTGGTTTTTAAACGTTCTTTTGTCATGTAATTTTTGTTTTCACCAGTTACGAGAAAAAATAAATGCCACGGCTCTGACGCGAAGAATGCTTCACCCAGGATTCACCGAAACAGGAGCAGGCTCGTTTAGTGCAGATTAAAATACCTAATATTAACATAAAATGAATGCGTCGTTATATGTCTAGTCGCCTTTTGCAAAATTTTGTTTTATAATCTTTCAAATAAAAACTAGCTATCAGTCTCACTTCCTCAGGATCACCATTAAAGAACATGGACTTTCCAGACTCAGTACTCATCTTGTAAGTTTTCATCTGAAGAATAATGTCTTAAAAGTACTCACGTTTATCCATGAAGGGCACTTTGAACCACCAGTAAACACTTTCAAAAATTTTCGATTTTCCTTCAGTGCACAACTACTACTCCGTTCAACTTATAAACACAAACAATAACCATATTCACATTGTCAAAACTTTGCCAAAAACGAGGGTACTTCGAAATATATTAATTGCAGAACGCAGTATGTACGACTACACAGTCGTTTTGTACTGAATACAAAAATGTTACCGTTCAAATGATTATTTATTACTGCTACAATACTGCAGAGTCTAACTGAAAGATGAATCGTTTTCTGCAGATCAAATAACATTACTATAAGTAGTAGAAATGGGTTAAGTGTGATGAGACGGCTGTTTTTTACATTTTGTAGTATGATATTCTCTATTGGACGTTTTTGACAAAAATTCTGTATCTTATTCAGTTGAAAGCGTAAAAATTGTACTGTTTTTGCAGATTGTGGAGCAAGAAATCTAGGTCTTGATAAACGATAGGGCGGCATGGCATTTATAAACGCCATAGGTATATAAAAAAAAACTCTCGAATCGTCACACGGCGGTTAACTCGTTTTTGCAAAATTGGGCTTTGGTCGTTTTTGCATAACTACGGTCAATTAGCCTTTGGTCCCTGCTGTTGTTTATGTGGGGGAATACCAGTGTCCAGCAGACGTTTATATGCTGATGATGGTTGACATTTAATGAAGTCTGACACAGAGTATGCTCAAACTTTAAGAGACTCCAACTGATATTGTGCAACTTAATAAATACTAGACCCGACAGACGTTGTCCCTCGCCGTCCAGCCGTGCGATTCTCTAAGCTAATAGCTGCGGCTGCCGCAGCGCTGAGAAATGACTCTTTCTCTTTCATATTCATAGAATTGGAAAGAGACAGCAGATCACAGCCATGCGCGGAGCGTCTATGTGTCGCTTAGAGAATCGCATAGCTGTTCTGTCCAAATCACAATGACAACTCAACTGACAGGAAAAAACTAAATGTCGCAAAGAAGAAGTAAGAAAACTGCAAAAAGTTTTTAGCAACCAATTAATATTTAATACCTATATTGTGTTTTTTTAAGATTTTAACTATTTCTTATCACCGTTTAAATCTTCCCTGAACTTTCACAAATATTTCGAGATCAAAATTAGCCAAATCGGTTTGGCCATTTTTTGCGAGACAAACGATTAGCAATTCATTTTTATATATATAATATAAAGATAAATTATGCGATGCGGCAATGTGCTCACCACCTCTCACGCTGAGCACAAATGCAGTTATTTTGTGGTAAAACGTGGACAGTGGAATATTTTTGTGGTCATCATTGCCCGGTCTCTGACTAACCCTTAGGGGATAAAACTCGTGAATATACGTTTAGTCCACATTCAACCCCTAAAGTTTCAACCCCTGTTAAAAATACCTACTCATTAGTCCGTAGTCAACCACTAAATATTGTCCACTTTCAACCCTTGTAGTACGTGGTACGTGGACTTCTATTTTTGTATGTTTTTTACTCCACATTCAACCCCTGATGGACAGTAAAGCACAACATTTTTATTAATCTACCCTATTTATGATTAAACATTTTATTTAGTTTTAAAATATAACGACTCTTTGAAAAATGTCTACCTCAGGCGGGAATCGAACCCGCGTCCTTCGAAATCCGGGCAGCTGCGTTGACCACTCCGCCACCGAGGTATTGATTACACCTGACGAAATTTTTCAACGCTTTTGACTTTATGTTTTTATAGCAACATTGTCTTATCAAACCTCTAAGGATGTAAATTCTTAAGTATGTATGTAATACAGTTCATTTAAAGTTTTCATGTTGTCTCACTATTTTTTTTCTCTTATTTACTATACAACTTCAGTTTCGCTAGTATAGCTTTATTGGTTTGGAAAAAATGGAGCTTTGAAGTTGGTATGTGTTTGAACTGTATAAGGCTTTACTTTTTACTATCATATTTAGCCTTAATTCACTGCGTTAACACTACAAGAAAACTTCTTAACTGTGTTGTACGAGTAATATACCTACAGCCCGTATCAAAGACACCAGCATTGCGTTACGTACGCCATCTATTTTCCTGTATCAAGTCCTAACTTCTAAGGTCCTTATAGACATGGAAACTCATAGCTGATATAAAAAAGTAACGTATCAATAGGTTTACATATTGGTCATCGTAGCACGAGGTTCTTTGAGATATTTAAAAAGTTATATTTGAAACCGATGATTTTACGGTAAATTACTTCTCGTGCCGCATAAAACAAATATAATGCTAGGGATTGGGGTGTTTTCGTAAAACAAATTATTTTTTTAATTTGTTTTTTTAAATTATGAATCATATATTAAAAACGCAAAAATATCTAATTTTTGTTACATATTTAACCCAATATTTATATAATATATTATTTACAAGATATTTAATCTTCACAAATAAAAGGAACTTGCGTTAACAACACAAACATATACATAATTTTTTTTTAAACCAAATAACAGTAACTTTAGAAATTATGAATTTATGGATGAAATAATAACCAGAAAAAAAAATCAACCACTCTCAGGAAAGCTCGAATGGGATGATGGGATGATGGTCCACTGCTCTGCAGTCTAAGACCGCTATTATTGCGAATCGTGCAAGTTATGCTACTATCGAACGCGTTAGTTGCTGCGTCAACAAGCTAACATAATTGTAAAACACTAGACCCTTTATAAGGGTTTATATACGCATTTCAGTTTCCCATACAAACTTCCAAGTCGAAATTTTTAACAACCAATAAGCTAATTTTAATGAAACTTTGCATGCTAAAGCAAAATACAGGGATCTAAATAGTTTGTTGAAAACATCTTTAAAAAACGTTTATATAGCTGAGTTATTGCGATTTAAAGTCCACGATAGAAAGTTTAAAATCGCAATAACTCTGTTAAATAAACGTTTTTTAAAAATGTTTTCAACAAACTATTTAGATCTCTGTATTTTACTCTAGCATGCAAGGTTTCATAAAAAGTGGCTTATTGGTTTTTAAAAATTTCGACTTGGAAGTTTGTATGGGAAACCGAATGGCGTAAACCCTCATTGCTTTATCACTATTGTTCAAATTCAAAATGACGTTCGTGTAACGTTGATGTTTATATGTAATTCCGTTGATTTTAGATGTACTATTTTGTAACAGTATAGTATATCAATAGACTTTTTTGAGTGTATTTCTTAAGTTTACAATTCAACTTTTCAATTGATATGCAACTGGCAAGTGCAGCGAGCGGGCTATTGAAAAAATCTACAAAATGTTGTATTTGCTAAACACGAGCTCTCTTTGAAACGCCATCAAAATATTGTTCAAGTCGTACTTCTGTCAGACTTTAGAAATATACAATGTTGAAACGGGTTTTTGGCGCAAACTCTTATGTGTAGCTCTCCAAGTATTCAGAATGATTCGGCCTGTAGAATCTACGTTATGAGTCTTAAACGTTTTGAAGTAATTTTGTTTTCTTTTGGTATTATTTAGGTTTTTATTTTATTTTATTTAGGTAGGTAACTACATAAGGTTAATTTAATTTAGTGTATTACAATGTTATCATTTTGTGTATGTATACAGTGTTGCGTCCTCACATTTTTCCAGCTTCCCATTTTATAGTGTTAAGATTATCAGAAAAAGATCGCTATCAAGACCTTATACGCGGTCGCTAAACCATACTGCTATAACTAAACTTCTCCACAGCTAAAAAAACCGTCCTGAATAATGATTTTGGACGATTTAAAAGTGCTTATCAATTGAGTCTACACTTAAATAAAAATATTTTGATATTGATTATGGTAAGGTTATCGGTATAACGACAATATACCTAAATATAATTGTTGTTCACCTATACTAAGAGACAAGAAAGACAGTTGCCTGTTTTCCCGTTGTAGATAATAAAAAAGAAATAATACCAATTTGAAAATAATAAAACAAAAGTTTAAAACACAGTTATGTTCTAAGTAATTGTATTGTAGGAATGTTATATTGCGTCTGTGTAAATGAAGTTATCATCCATCCTTTTTCGATATTGCCTATTTCGATGCCCTTACCCAGTAATTGGGTAAACTGAGTCGGAAAAGATAAAAGAAAGAGTTATATTTAGACGGTGTGTAAAAAGTTATTTTACGATTTCAAAGGATGCTGTTCCCGATTCAAAATTGCCAGACGTAAAAATAAACAAACCAAATTCTAAAGAATAAATAAGGGGCCCGTTGGTGAAGTTCAATTTCTACCGAATTCGCGAAGGTACAATATTTACGTGAATGTGGGTTGGGATCGTTCGGTAACGGCAATTAACTTGGTCCGTTCGTTTAAAGGTGTACGAGCACCTTTTAATTGTAACAATTTCCATAATAGTGGTGCCAAAGGGCGGGCTAGAAGGCTACTACGAGTTTACTTAGAAGCTTTTTAAACCTTTAATCTAGCTACGGTGTAAATATTTAAACACCAAAATTTACTTTGTAAAAACTACAATTTACTTAAGCTCTGTCCACAGTAGCGAGTACATTGATTCGCTGACTTGATTATGTTAAAATTAGTTTGGATTAAGCATAGTAGTGAAGCATGTACTCGAATCAACTAAAATACTAACCCAATGCGAGCTTTCATCATCATCATAATCAGTCCGTGTCAGTCCACTGCTGGCCATAGCCCTCTCCCAACGCATGCCACTGAACCCGATCTCTTCTAGTCCAATGTGAACTATGATGCGGCTTTACACACTTTTTTAGCTCATACCACCATCGCCCTTTTACCACCGAACCTCCAGACGTACTGAAGGATATCATCCCCACCTAGTAGAATTTCCACTATGTCGCACTAAACGCTTTATGTCATCATTTTTGTTGCGCACTGGCAAGGAGTGGAATTCTCTGCCATCGTCTGTGTTACCAAAAACTTATAACCTGAATGCCTTCAAGGCGAGAGTTAATAGGCATCTTCTGGGGCAGCTCGCTCCATCGTAGACCTCATCTACGCTCACCATCAGGCGAGATCGAGGTCAAGAACTGTCTTAATAAGCATAAAAAGCTAGTTTCCAAAAAGTTACTGTGTAAAAAGTTTTAGGTCACTAAATCCAGTGATATTACGAAAGAAAAGGTCGTCATAAGAACTTGAGGAGCACGATGCCACAGCGGCTAAGGCGTTCGGTTTGCGATCTTGCCAGTAAACATCTCCGGCAATGTATGGGTGACCAAATTAAAAACATCTTGAACTCACCCGTGCTTCGAAATGCACGTTAAGCCGTTGGTCCCGGTTGTTATCGTAAGATGGCAGTTGTTAAACCTCACCAACTCGCATTAGCCCAGCGTGCTGGGTTAGTATCTATTCTCCCCGTGCTATTGTCCATGTGGGAAGGCCTGTGTCCAACAGTGGGACGTTTATAGGCTGATGTTGATGATTAGAACTTAAGCAAGCATCCTTCTTAGGTTTATTTAATTTTATAACCTTCTTTTTCCAGCCAGTTTGATTTTCGAACAATTTATTTTTTAGTGCAGATCTTAATGGTGAATGCATGGAATTAGTATGTTCCTTTCTACTTTATGTTCCAAATTCAAATCACATTAATGACCAGCGGGTCATAATGAAATTCGGTACAATATTAATGCCCTGCTTGACCTCAGGTCTTAAATGACTTAGGTACTTTAGGTTAGGTTTTCATGACATATATATAATTTGACATTGTCGAGCAGGTGGTGTGAAAATTATATTTTATTATTCCAGAGATTCCTAAGGTCTTTTATATAACAACATTATGTTTATTATTATTTGTAAAAAGCAGATCTATCTAGCAAGTTGAACTAGAGCTAGTTACTCTTGTTGCAGAGTTTACTTTTTTAATACAAGTTATATTCAAGTATTTTGTTATTTAGTTTTTATAATTATTTATGTTTTTCAACTTATCAATATTAAAGTCGCCTGTAATAATTATGTGGTTTTGGTGTTTCGTTTTCAGTTTTATTAGGAATTCAAAAAATGTATCAATCTCACAGGTTTTGTTTTTGCCACGAAAAGTTTCAGTTGACGATGTATAACCCATGTTTAGTGTGTTACTCAATTCAAGAAGCTTTCATCATTTTGTTCTTTTCGTTCTTCTACTTCTTTCATACCTTAGCGGTATTAAACAGGGAAATTATCATCATGCAATTCTACCTTTTAACTAATAGCAAATGAAAAGTGACTAAATAATCAATTATTATCTCTAAAATGAAGAAATTAAAAGTAAAAGTAAGAAAATGGACGTAACAAACCTAGTCACATGACAAGCTTACTGAGATCCCCCTTACTGTTGAACCCGATTCCGATCGATCGAGATTGGAAATGGGAAGTTTCGGACTCTTGAGTTACGACACCAGCGATAAAATTTATTCATGTCGCGCGGATACTGCGTGAACTAAATTGAATCAAGATTTGCTCAAATCCGTATCGTCCCCTTACTCTTGAACCCGATCCTGATCGATCGAGATTAAAAATGTGAAATTTCGTACTCTTGAGTTACGTTACGACAAAATGTATTCATGTCGCACGGATATTGCGTTTGCGTGAACTAAATGGCATTGAGTTTTGCTCAAATCCATTCCATTCTGGACGCTATTTTGACGGTTAAATTTGGGATCGGATTAAGTTCAAATCGGCTGAAAATCGACATTGTCACATTATCTAAAGTGGTACTTTACATGTATTAAGTTTACATATTTTTCGGTAAATAATTATTTTTAAATAACCATGTCGCTTAGCGGTGAAAGAATACTACCACCCCGTCTCTTCCCTTGGGTGTCGTAAAAGGCAACTAACGGACTAAAGACTGCACATACATTGAACAGCATAGAGCGGCAACGGGCTCACCACCTGTTACGCTGAGCACATGTGCAGTTTGCTGTCCTCATTGCCTAGTCTCTGACTAACCCTTCGGGGATAGTCAGAGAGTCTAATAGTCGTGAATATATGACATGTATGTATTTATTTTTAAGTACTATGATGGCGCGTTTGGCTTTTTCTTTTCTTATTTTAAGAAACACTCTAAGAACCGAGCTAAAATTAAGAAAAAACGTTAACGTTGCTTATTTGGGCACAGGGTGCTTCATAATGATCCAAATAAAGCATCCAAATACATAAATGCTTGTTATTATTTATTCATAATTAGTTATCTTTATATTAAGTGTCTTTGGTAAATTGAGTAAGGTTATATTCAGTTTCTTTATCTCTCAGTATCTTTACAAAACAAAAAATTACTTTTTTAATAAAACAATATCACTAAGTATTTAGGAAAATTTATTGCCTAACACACAATAGTATCAAATAAAACTTATAAAATAACAACATAGGTACTGCTTGCTTGCTTACAATTATTTAATTCACATAACAAAAAAATACACGTATGTCATCATTAGCTGCATTATTTATTTGTTTTGCTGCTCGATGGAGAGCGTTGGCAACCTCACGTCCTTACCTCAAAAATAGCTTGTGCTGGATACTCTAGAGACGGTCCAACCACTTTCCTTACTGCCTTTACTTGCCGCTCGCCTCATCAAAACCAAATACTGAGTTTTTTGAAGTGGTATTTTTAATAAAGGTGAATAATGTATTATTCACCTTTAGATACCTATATGATTTGATAATCCGAAGTTTGGAACGTTCACTGTCACTTGAATTGACTTTTGGTGGACTATCCATTTATGTAAAACTCAGGTCGTCGGTCAAATAAAGCAAGTGTAATATTAATCTTTATTTTCACAACAAACAAATATATTAGGTAGATTTAACATAAAAAAAAATTATAATTGTCCATCATGACCATGGACTTATCTTATCTTATCTTAGTGGGGCCTGCAGAAATCTCCCTCTCGCAGCAGCACGTCCACCCATTGGGATCTTTTGTGCAACCCCGTCCTATCACTCTGTTTCCTCAGTGAAAACGACTGCCATAAGTTTAGCAAAGTCTCTGAGGGCGAAGAGCCTAAAATCTTCTGGTTTCGGGTAGGCCAATCCCAGGAGACTCATTCTTTTCCTAGCAAGGAAGTCACAATCACACAGTAAGGGTTGCATGGACTCCGTTTTATCCCCACATGCCCTGCACAAGCTGTCTGTTGCAACTACATTCTATGCAGCATTTGTTTTGTGGCATAGTACCTGGTCAGGGCTCCGATGATTGTTCGTGCCTGTCTTTTGCTACCTCCGCATATGATTTTACTCCGTCCTAGGGCGTCTCCACCTATGAAGGATTTTGAGTGTTTCATGCCGGGTAGCTTTTCCCATTCGGTTTTATGCCTGTTTTAGATTTGGTCCTTAAAGGCCTTGTTAATGGTGTTCGGTGCTAGTGCAACAAACGGCTCAGGACCAATAAATGGGGTCTCTGAGCGCTCCCTGGCAAGTGCATCGACCATCTCATTGCCATGAATTCCCATGTGGCCTGGTGTACCCAGATCAATCTCAGCACCCTTTTGTGTCCACCAAGCTTGTTTAAAGCTTTTGTGGTTTCTAGGACTTAAAGGACCATGGACTTAATATTATTTACCTAGTATTAAGTCTATGATCATGACAGAGTTAGAAAATGATGTTGTCAAATCAGAGACAACGCCTCAGAACAATATATGACAATAACTAAAGCAATTGTTCTGAGGACAACTCGGACGAAATATCACATTTGGTCCGAGGAGGACGACGCCACCGACTTTTTATTTTTTAATGCATTTCAAAGCGAAGGCAGCGCTTCATGCGTCCTAAAATGTTGATGTTGCTTTAAATAATTCAATATTATTTTGTAAATACAGCATAACATTTAAGGATTTTAAAGTGAGTCTGTTATGACTTCATTATTTAGATACAGCTATAATTTTAGCTATTAACGTGTATTTTCTTTATGCATTACATTTATTGAAACGTCATAAACACAATAGGTTCTCACTATCGATAACATTATTGGCAGCAAACTTCATACTTATCTTTCCGATATGATCCCGATTTTAAGCGCGTCAAGTGTACTCACTTATTAGTGTATTGTTATTTGACGGGTTTGAAATCGACATTGAGATTAGATTCAAGAGTAAGGGGGCATATATTATTGTATTGTTATTTGACGGGTTTGAAATCGACTTTGAGATAAGATTCTAGAGTAAGGGGGCTGGTGCGGTATTTATTTTTAATCTCGGTGTTTTGAATTGCGTCTTTATCGTTTTCATCTTCATATCCACAGTTTTTTACCACATCTATCAAGTAGTCCTCCCTTTTTTCTTCTTTTTGTTTAGGAATATTGCGCACTTCTAAGATTGTGGAATACATACTTTTTTTATGGCATCAAGCTTGTTTTCAACATGCGCCGGCGTCGCGTCGACGCCGCGTGAGCGCTGCAACGACGCTGCGTGGACGCCGCGTGGACGCCGGCATGACGCTGGCGCTCGAAAGACGCCAGTGTGGGGGGGTCTCTAATATGCTTAATTTAGATAAGGTTTATTCTTACTTATTATGCATATTTTCCACTGATTTTTGCAGCTCCTGGTTTTGGTTAATTAATGCCGATAGAGTGTTGTTTAATAGCTCGAATTTATTTTCCTGAGAGAGCTTTATTTCTTTAAACATATTTTTAATTTCTGAAATTAAAGTCGTTGCCACGGGGTCAGCACATTCATCAAACATCATTTCTGACGCTTGGTTGGACGTTGGAATCGGCTTGATTGGCGGCAGATGTTAAAGTGCGGAGTCCGAATTACAATGCGATATATTCACTGTAGATGGAGCTAAGAGTCTCTTTTGATGGTCTCTGGATCGACATTTTGTATGAGGTAGGTACACACACACACACACACACACACTTACACCGTAGCACTATCCTTAGCAGCATCCGTAGCATCAGCCGTAGCTGCAGACTCGCGTCGTAGCTTCCACAAACGTAGCACTTGGACGAAAGAGATTCTTGCTTTTGTCGTCTCGGGTTATGTATCGGTAGCCGAGGCGGCAGGATATGAAACAGAATAGAATAAAATTTTATAGATTTTGTAGGACTATAAACTTAAACTTAAAAACTTAAAACTTATACTTTTTCCTACACTTACACCAATTATCTAGCCCAAGAGAAGCATCCTTATGAAACTCGTTAAATGGTTACTAGACAACGAATAAACATACTTAAAATACCTAAATACATACTTATTTATACATAGAATAGAATAAAATTTTATAGATTAAGTTAAAATAAAATACATTTATCGTTTGCGATAATTGAGTGTAAACTGATAGTAGGGCTACAGCAAACGCCAAAGAACCAATTTGAAAGTTTCAATATTCTTAAAGCGGTACAAGAGTTGTATAAGGCAAACTAATCGGCCTAGTTTATAAAGTGTTAAAGGTACTTGTTACGTTATTGTTAACACACAGTTAATAGTCTTTGAAAATGCTTTTTAATTACTCTTATTAAACTTGGGTATATTTTATTTATTTTACTTAAAGAGCTTTAGTTAAACGATAGCCCACGACAAGCTACCACAGATTAAAATCTACTTCACAACAATTTAGTTTTACTCATATTGTAATTTTACTTTAATCTTTACAAAAATAGCGAGAAGAAATAGTGGGCTATATAAGCATTTTATAAGGACTAAATAATTAATATTTCTTGGTGGTAGCACATGAGTAAAGAAACGGTAGTGAGGTTATCTACCAGTGTCCCTAAATAACTATTGATATTACAAAATACAATTCCACACCATTCATTCAGAATCAATATCGTTTGGTGACGTATTGGCTCTGAGATCCATTTTCTGGCATTGTATAAAAAAAAATGCGATATGAATTATTGCTACATTAAAATTCGCGAATAAAAAAAATTACGATTATGAATAAAAACGAAAAGAAAATTTGCTTCTATAAAAATATGCTTTTGTGAAAATGATCTAACAAATCTTAGTAAAAAAGAGGTTTATTCATTTGTGGTGGTAGTGAGGTTATCTACTAGTGTCCCTAAATAACTATTGATATTACAAAATATAATTCCACACCATTCATTCATAATCAATATCGTTTGGTGACGTATTGGCTCTGAGATCCATTTTCTGGCATTCTTTTTTCATTTCTCTCGCAAAATTACATACCTATTCATGAACAAACGGTAACGTAACGAAATATAAAAACATAATATTCATAAAATAACATTTTAAGGTATCGTTGGTTTTTATTTGCATGTTTTCCGGTTTGAAAACAAGCTTTTATGTTATACCACGCTTTGAAATAACCGTTCTAACAAATATTTCTTTCATGTCCGTTCAAACGTGAAAACGTTAAAGAAAAATATTTAAAATAGGTCATGCCTATACAAAAAAAATACAACAACTAGTACTATTTGAATTTTTTTTTATAACCTTGTCGCGTAGCGGATAAAGAATACACCACCCTTCTCTTCCCTTAAGTGTCGTAAAAGGTGACTAACAGGCTAAAGACTGCACATACATCCAACAGCATAGAACGGCGATAGGCTCACCACCTGTCATGCTGAGCACTTAAGCAGTCGCTATTTGGTGAAAAGTGGACTATGGCAGAGGACTGCTTTTAGGGTTAGCATTGCCTAGCCTCTGACTAAGCCTTCGGGGATAATAGTCGTGATTATGTAAGTAGGTAGGTATTGTTCTTATTTTTAAATATCAATATGATTGATTTTGCTTCAAAGTTCATTAAGAGACTCGTCAGTTTTTGAGATCGCGCGGCACCCCCTTAAGCAATTACAAAATAATTTCAACGTTTCTTTCTCCGCGATAAAGTTACCAGATGATATGAAAACAAGTGGGACTGAACATGTTCAAAAGAAATTTTAAATACAGTACATATCGCAACGCAATGAACTACCAGATATTGACGACTTATACGGTAATTTACATCTTACTAGAGGCCCGCCCGCGACTTCGTCTGCGTGAACAACATGTATCCCTTGAGGAATTTCCAAAAAAAAAATCACACAAACCTAGTCCTGACAATTACGAACACAACAAAAGAATTACCCAAATAGGGGCAGCCGATCTGAAATGGTGCGCGTACAACATTTTGGCAATTGATTTTTATTTTTATTTATCAAAAAAAAAATTATGGGTAAGTTCCACCCATCAAACTGAATAACTTTCCCCAAGAAACCTATGTGCAAAAATGACAAAAAAATTTCGACCACCCATACAAAACTGTCCGATCAGCTGACGACAAATAGTATGGGAGGTCGACATATTTTTGTCATTTTTGCACATAGGTTTCTTGGGGAAAGTTCGGCTATCC
Source organism: Scoparia ambigualis (assembly GCA_963921215.1). Lineage (NCBI taxonomy): Eukaryota > Metazoa > Arthropoda > Insecta > Lepidoptera > Crambidae > Scoparia > Scoparia ambigualis. The sequence continues at coordinate 19,646,557 of OY992522.1, read as the reverse complement.
CAAATAATAACACAGTAAGGGACAAAACACCTTTTTTACAGTAGAGCCAAAAAACATATTTTTGGCCAGCCGTACGTTATTACATAATATTGCACCAAAGGAACAATTGTATGTCATAGTGAAGATTGTTGCCTATGTTTATGAGTATAAAAATTCAATTTAATGTACGTGTGCATGTTTTATGCGACTTACTAAATTTCAAATGGTTATTTTGACCTAATAAAAACCAACATACCAAATAAAAACACAGCAAGATACCTTACTTACTTGTTTTATGGGTACTAAATAACGGATAAACATGCTTAAATATACTTTTTTTAAATACTTAAGTATACCTAATTAACACAGCAAACTTACCCCCAGACCAAGACAAATAGACACGTTCATGCAATCAAATATTAATTTGTCTTTTACGGGAATCGAACCCGAGATCTATGCGCAGACGACAATTAGTATCCCAACCAATCCGCCAAACAGGTCAATTAAGGTAAAACTTAGAATAACGAAAATCAAAAGCTATAGGTATTTATTATGTAGTACATAATAAAAAAGGGCCAATTTGGGGGTGGCAGAAGAATTATACCTGCAACCTCGCCCGAAGTAAGTACTAATGTCTTACTTCGGGTGAGCAAATATCGCGTTTGAGTCTCGTTATTAACAATATTATTATTATTATGTATAATAGGAACGAAAGTTTAAAATCTAATTTTACTATGAATTGGTTAACGTGTAACAAATAACCCAAAGAAGAAATAAAAATAATTATAGGTGTGTAATCTTTAAAAACATCTCCATTATTTGCATTTCGGTAAACACGTATACCCAAGGCAGCTTCTAAAATCTTTCTACTTCGACTCATAATATTATAAAAAGATAAAAAACAATCTGCGAGACCGCTTCACAATTGTATTCGGTTTACACCACAGTTTTTAACGCGCTCTTACGCCGATATGATGACCGGCAGACGCTTGCTATCTTTGTCCCTCGACGCCCCGCACCCTTCTCCAATAAACGGCGCGCACTCTGCAGTTTCCCGCCAAATACGAAACACAAAATCTCATGTTGAATGACGATGCGCGTGTGCCTTGCCGTGAAAAACGTGGTTGTAATGTTCGTTTGTCAAATAATCCCCAAATAAAAAACCCAGCAAGTATCAATTACCAACAAATTGGTAGCTGTCCCTAACTGTGATTTTGTTATGGGAATCTTGTGTCAGTCCGTGCCCTTACAGTGTTATGTGATTTTGTAATTCCGAAACTACGGCCTCCTTTTAAACAAGGATCTTTGCATATTGTAGGGAATTACTGTGTTAGTAGCATGGTGTCAAAATCTTGATTTCGAGTACTATGTCCCTTACTGTGTTTATTTTTGGGACAGCCGAGTTGTTCTGTTTCATGGGTGGAACTCACCCTTAATTTTTTTTTGGTAAATAAAAATTAAAGGTGTATAGATTTACATCCAATTATAAGTTAACATGTAATTTCGTATGAGAATAAAGTTCTTAAAAACTTAACCTAAAGCCAAGTTTTTCCGGGTTGCCTTCTATTCTCAGCAAAATATTGCTTGGGTCTTCCTTGTTTCTTGTTCGTCACCCTATTATTAAGGGTTGGAAGGATTCGTGCATATGCAAATAAAAACTCACCCTTATTTTTACTTACCTTACTGCTAAACTACTTTTTTTCTGCTTCGGTGATTTAGTTGTTAGACAAGTGCGCCGGGGTCAGACCCAGAGGGCCTGGGTTCAATATCCAGGAGGAAGACAGTTGATCTAGTTGTTAGACGACACAAGTGCGCCGGGGTCAGACCCAGAGGCCCTGATTCAATTCCCAGGAGGTGCATGTGCTCGGTTCGGTTGATGGTATTAGGGCTTCTCTTTAAGTCGGCTAGTTGCCTGTCTGTTGTCATAAAAACGGTGAGTATAATAGCGGCGATAACCATGTCGCGTAGCGGTGAAAGAATACTACCACTCCCTCTCTTCCCTTAGGTGTTGTAAAAGGTGACTAACGGATTAAAGACTGCATATACATCCAACAGTATAGAGCGGCGATGGGTTCACCAACTGTCACGCTGAGCACAACGTGCAGTAGCTAATCGGTGAAAAGTGGGTTATGGTAGAGGACTGCCTGCCTTTGCTGTCCTCATCGCCTGGTTTCTGACTAACCTAACCTAACCTACTATCGTGATTATATGTATATTTGTAGTATTGTCGTGTTCCGCCAACTGTTAAGAGACGAGGTAATATATCCTATTATCACACTAATATTATAAAGGCGGAAGTTTGTGAGTGTGTATGTTTGTTACTCTTTCACGTAAAAACTTCTGAATGGATTTGAATGAAATTCGCCATACAGATAGTTTATAACCTGGATTAACACATAGAATACTTTTTATCCCAATTTTCCCACGGGAACGGGAACCACGCGGGTGAAACCGCGAGCGGCCGCTAGTATAAACTAAGCAGTTGAAGCGAATAAATATACATTTGTAGTATAGAGATATTTTGGTAGTACATACATACATATAATCACGGCTATTATTCCCAGAGGGTTAGTCAGAGACTATACAATGAGGACAGCAAAAGCAGTCGTCTACCACAGTCCCCTTTTTACCAAAAAGCGACTGCACATGTGCTCAGCGTGACAGGTGGTGAGCCCATCGCCGATCAACGCTGTTGTATGTCTGTGAAGTCTTTAGTCCGTTAGTAGCCTTTTACGACACCCAAGCGAAGAGAGGGGGGTGTAGTGTTCTTTTGGTAATATTCTTTTAATAGAAAACCGCCACCACACAGTTTGTAATGTTATTGAAATAAAACAATTTGGCGTCTTTTCTCGCGTTTACAAGAAGTCTGTCACCACCGACCCTCTAAAAGGGTTCGAAATGATAGGATACACGGAGGACAGAATAGTCTTTGATAGGATACAGTCAAAAATATGGCAAGTTTAAATTAAAGAGCAGTTTAGATAGTGTATAGCGTAAGCTTTAGAAAATGTGAAACTAACCTAAATTTCACTAAAAATAACGTTCTTTGCTATTTTAAAACAATATTACCTACGTAATGAGATTATTATAGATCTCATAATACGCTATTTGATTTGTCACATATATGTCGAGTCATATGTTTAAAAAAAATTGCGCTCACACAAATCCAGCTCGCGTTACCGGACGCGTAAATTTTAAAAACGTATAAAGCCAACTGAGTTACGCGCACTACTTGTGTAAGATTAAAATATTCAACGGACGGAGGCACGTCCGCACGATTTCATATCGGAGGAGCTTTTTAATCCATTTATCACGCAAATTTAATTTGAAATTTGTATGGAGTGGTTATGCGCCTCTGGTCACGGAGCAAACGATTGGCGCGCAGCCAGAGCGCCCTGAAAATTGGTTGCTGCGTCAAACGAATAGGACAGTCGAATTTCGCCTCAAATTTAATATGCGGTCCCGTGTTATCCAGCTATCGAGACCGCTGAAGTATCTAATCAATGTTATCCATTTTTGTGTATAAACATTGAGATGTGTGTCGCCACGTGTACGATTTGAAATTTTTGCGTAAGTTAACATGGCACACACTTCTGGAATAAAATGAATGACGAATATTTTAATTTTTCGTGAAAAACGTTAGTATTCTTTTCAACTAAAGGTAAAGGATCTCCGCGAGAAAACGGAGCCTAAGGCAGTTGTCCCACCAACTGCGAGTAAGCGACTAACTATCAGCTTTTTTGTAGCTCAAGAAACGTACAATAGATATACATTCCGTGTAAACAAAAGAGATGCATATATAAATAGTTGATCGCTGACTGTTGACACTGCCGGCGATGACTCGCTTCACTAGTTCGTCGCTGAGCGACAGGACTTGACAGGATGAGTGACAAGACTTGACAGGAGCTATCAAAGATAATTCTCGATTAGCGATACTAACTCACGCCGGGAGACCAACCAGCGGCAGCGGCGCTTATAGCCCAGCGACAAAACTATCGAAACTATACACTCGCTTTCCGCTGCTCGCCAACTCGTTTCTAATTCTAGCTCGACTCGCTTCTCGTTTATCGTCGGTGGTGGGTCAACTGCCTAAGGAAAGTAATTCCTGTTATCTATTCTAAACCCCATTGTCAAACTTAGTACCTAGTGATTTTCTGAGATATTACTATATTGAACGGGTGAAGATTAAAAGGCTTTCTTATAATTAGATAAGATAGTTTACTCCTTTGCCTAGCCAAAAACGAGACAAAATAAAGAGCTGACTGCATGAACCTTTAGTAGTTGGAGGAGCTCTATATTAAATAGAATACCATAATCAAATTAACGACCTATTCTTATACAGAATTAATACTTAAGTATACAAATAATAATACTTAAACAAATACAAATATATTTTGTATTTAGCTCACTCAGCCCACAAAATACTGTCTAAAATAACCCTTTACTAAAATGATCTTATAACTCACATGAGTAAAGGTCATGCATTTAGTGTCCTAAAAAGTTTTACTGCCGTGACCTTTTGCGTAAGGCTTGGCGACGTAGACAGCCCCATCTATAACATTACAGCCACAAAACAGCGGCTCTTGTTATGCTGTGAAATTTGAAGGTCAGTAAAGTAGTGGTCCAAACTCAGAGTAAAAACTAACTAATAAGACGTGATCTCATTTTTATTAATAAAGTCTACTGATAATTATTATACCTACCCAAACTTTTTGCAGTACCAGGGTGGTTCAGACCAGTCAACATAGAAAATAAAAAATTGGAAATGTGTGCGTTGACGTCAAGGGTTGTTGTACCTTTGCCACAAAGTAAGATCGTCACATTTTGTACACTGCATAATTGTAGGTAATTTGCCACATGCATTAAAACATATGTATAAGTTCGACACAGGTAGCGTGTTATTGTAAATTAGTCACAAGTTAATTCGTCACATCATTTTTGTATAAAGTAACGGCAGCAAGCAAAGTTTTTGGTTTTTAGCGTTCGAAATAAAATAAGAAAATCATAAATTTAAATATATTTTTTTATTCAATGCATTCATATACAAGACGTAAAAAAATTGAATTCATTACATAATTATAAAGTAAAGTCGCCGTTTTAATGTATCTGTAGCTCCGCTTTATTCTTCCAAACCACGCAATGAATGTTTATAAGGTTATCACTAATAGAAAGAGCAATAACAGAGGATGGTTTTTGTTTACAATTTCTGGGTAAATGACTGAAGTATGACAACGTTTCCAGTAAGCGTGGGCGATTGACGAATTGAGTAGTAGGCGAATGGCAAAATACGATATGGACGAATTACGTATTGGACCTACGGATAACAAATCAAATTAGAAACATTCTACATATTGGAAAACAAACAAAAGCACATTTTTTCTTCTAATGGATTAATAATTGACCTAAATAATTTATTTCCCTTTTCAAGAAAAAAAATTTCTTACAAAATGTATCACAAATTCTATGATACATTTAGTAAGAAAAAGTTATTTCATGAAAAATGCAAGCAAAGAAATAAAATTATTTGGGTAGTTTGAATGTTATTATTAAAATTGTCGCAATTTGAAGAACCCGGGATGTGTACCTGGTATGAAATAAAGTATTTGTATTCCGTTAACTCGAGCTTGAGGTAGTAACCGTTGTCCCCTTGTCCAGATTTAACGAGGGTTAGGGTGAAGGTGAATAATGTATTATGGACATTTTGTTACACATATATCCACGCTAACCGCTCCATCATTATCTTTTCATTTCCACTTTAATTTTAATGATAAACTTTTTAACTAGTAGATAAAATATGTTGAGTAGTCGGTGCACGTGTAAGTTAAGCAACGTTCGCAATGGTGTGTCAACGGATGGGTGAACGAATTAAAGTATCTCGAGACGGAAAGGGACGACCTCCGTGGTCGAGTTCTGGCGTCGCGCTATCTGTGGGTTCAATTCCCGGTCAGTTTAGAAGAAATTCTTTTTCTAAACTGATTTCGGTCCTGGGTACTTTTTATGTATATCCGTTATCTAGTTGACCATTTACAACCAGTTTCAAAAATAGAAGCTTACTTTGGGCTAAATAATTGGATTAAGTGTAGGTAGAATGTTTTCAAAGCATGTTAAGCCGTTGTTCCCAATTATCTTCATACGTGTAGTTGTTATATATCACCACATCATATTTATATAGTTAGATGCTTTAATGTTTTTTTCAATTTAGGCTGAAAAAAATGAGCTCAGAATACACCTACGCCATAAGACGTCGAGATGTCGAAGAAGTCGAGAGTTCTACCGGGGCTACTGTGGTTCTACTTAAGGAAAATCCATAAGAAACTCAGCAAGGGCATTTCTTTTCTCAATTTCTATACAGCGTCAAACATTCAAAGATGGGATGGAGAGGAGGCATCCCGGGAGAGGTCCATATTATAGAAGAAGACTTTTCGTTCATTTTAGTTTTAAATTTTGGTCAGTGATGATAACTTGGATAGCGATTAAACATCCAAACACTATATGCAAAATTAAAATCAAAAAGAAACCATCAAATTGTAAACCAACCATTGTTTTAGCCAAAAAAACACATTTCAATATATTATAATATTTAAATTCATTACCTTTATGTGGCGTTTAACAGCACTAAGTCGGTTATTGTTTCAAAACCGACCCCTTTCGTAAAAACAAAGACCGCCTCTTTATTTATATAACTCTATACCTGGCAGACAGAGCCTTTGAGAAATATTGTGGTTAATAAGTGAAATAAAAGGTGGAAACCGCGATAAAGAATAAAGAATTCGACTTCGCCCGTTATTTAAACCCACGCAGTGTGTTTGTGAAATTCGAGATTAATGCTGCACAGCAGTACCTAGTGGTACTGCTCGCTTTGTGAATTTAAAGGATAACTCAAATACCGATTTTTGCTGTTGTGGTCATCCGTAATTTATCGCTAACGTTATAGTTGTTTTTAATTATTCTGTACCTACAAAGTTTGATAAGCTGCAACTAATTAGTTCCGCTGGGAGCAACTAAATAATTTGTGGTAATGTTGGCGAAAAAGTGTGAACATCTGTTTTTGACATTTGGGATAACTTAGATCTTTAGAGCTAATCTTGTCTAAGTCAAATTAAATAGTGACGTTTATTTGTATAGATACGATCGAAGCGTTTATTCAACTTTGTGTGCGTATTAATGAAAACCATTTTGGACAAATCTGGTTTATAATCATAGTTAAAGTTACGACATACTTTGTGTATGTTATGTGTATTTTGTTTATGTTTAGGCTTTCGTGTATGTGTTGTCCCATCGAATGTTATCCCACACTAAAGCCTCTATCATTTAAATGAAATCATTGCTACTAATAAGATGGGTGTATGACTAATCGCCAGCCGGTCACCGCAGCAGTGCTCTTTAAAGTAATTTAAAAAATAGTGCTAGAACAACGAAAACAACAAATTCGCATTTGTTTTAATAAATAAGTTACAACTATTAACTTTAACCTTCAGTCAGCGTTCCATTAGAGACAATCTGTTTTGTTATTTACAAATTAAAAAAAATAATGAAAAAGAGAAAAGAGGTCTATGGGGATTTAACCACGTATTCTCGCATCTATTGTTTTGCTGACGACGACGCATTAAATTTTACATTTTCTATCCATAAAAATATCATCAAAAAATAATGAAAAAGAGAAAAGAGGTCTATGGGGATTTAACCACGTATTCTCGCATCTATTGTTTTGCTGACGACGACGCATTAAATTTTACATTTTCTATCCATAAAAAAATATCATCAAAAAATAATGAAAAAGAGAAAAGAGGTCTATGGGGATTTAACCACGTATTCTCGCATCTATTGTTTTGCTGACGACGACGCATTAAATTTTACATTTTCTATCCATAAAAAAATATCATCAAAAAATAATGAAAAAGAGAAAAGAGGTCTATGGGGATTTAACCACGTATTCTCGCATCTATTGTTTTGCTGACGACGACGCATTAAATTTTACATTTTCTATCCATAAAAAAATATCATCAAAAAATAATGAAAAAGAGAAAAGAGGTCTATGGGGATTTAACCACGTATTCTCGCATCTATTGTTTTGCTGACGACGACGCATTAAATTTTACATTTTCTATCCATAAAAAAATATCATCAAAAAATAATGAAAAAGAGAAAAGAGGTCTATGGGGATTTAACCACGTATTCTCGCATCTATTGTTTTGCTGACGACGACGCATTAAATTTTACATTTTCTATCCATAAAAAAATATCATCAAAAAATAATGAAAAAGAGAAAAGAGGTCTATGGGGATTTAACCACGTATTCTCGCATCTATTGTTTGGCTGACGACGACCCATCAAATTTTACATTTTCAATAAATACAGAAGTAGCTTTATACTTTAGTATCATGTCAAACGTATAAACGGACAAAAGTATAAACAATGTTAACATTAACGTTGCCGTTGCTTTAACTGAAATGTTTGTTTAAAATATAATGTTTTTTGTTGTACTTTCATTTATTTATTTTTTGTTATTCTTAGCGCCAGTGCATATTGTCTTTGGTTATTGTAAAATATAGGCATCCGCAGAAAACCAGTGTCGTGACACTTCGTGTCACGGCTTAAGCTGAGCGGAGACCTTTTTGGTACAAAATTGTTCTATTGTTAGTTAAGGTATTTTGTTATGTATTGTTTTTTTGTATCAAATAAACATTTTTCTATTCTATTCTATTCTATTCTAAACCAACTGCGTTCATACATAATGGTTTGACGAACACGATCGGTCCGAGCGAGTTTATCTGACATGGTACTAAAGTGTTGCTACTTCTGAGACCAACTATGCCTACGTGCAAGTATTATAACATCACCTCCATTTTCCATAAAGAATATCTGATGCCGAATAGGTCGCGCGTTTGCGCCCGAAATAAAGTCCTACGAAATCATATCGCAGTAACGGCATCTCTCCGTCTTACGGGCAAGCGTTTGAGCCACTCCTGCTGATAGAAGGACGTGTCCCGAATTTCGGTGTAATGTCCCTTTTGCTCCCAATAGCGTCGAAGTTATGACGTCGGCCTTGCTCAGTGCTTAACCTAATAGTACGTACTAAAGTCAAAGTCAAATTATTTATTCAATGTAAACCTTTACAGGCACTTATTGACGTCAATAATAATAATAATAAAAAAAACAGTTAACTAACTAAACGGGATGGTTGCAGATCTTTTTATAGCCATTATGTTACCGCAAGGGAGCAATTACCTCTGCACTGGTGCTTTTTATTGACGTTACTAAGTGGAAGATGTGGATTTGTTCTAATATGTTGCATTATTAGTCTGTCCCTGAACAGCATTCCTAATTGCTGTGTACTAAATGCTGTTGTTGTATTGCAAGATGGTGTCTAACGCTAAATGCCTGATTTAAAGCAATTCGTTGTTAATTATATTTATAATAGAAATGTTTAAAATTGTTTGCGAACAATTAATAATACAGAAACTGTTACAAACAAATTGAGTCAATCGATCATCGGTTGAGACTATAATGATTTAATTATGTACAAAAATTCTAAACAATTTTGTTTTGGCTTCTGTCGCTTTAATAAAGAATACTTATATACTTATTAGTTTTTTTCAATATCTATAGTATACAGACATCGACCTGTTACAATTTTATTAAATGTATTGATGTGTCAAATTACGTTGGTTCCTAAAAAAAATTGTTTAACTAGCGGACCAACCAAAACTTCGACCCCGTGCCCCGTAAGGCATTTCCAAAAATATTCATTGATGACAAAACTTGTCCTGACAGTTACAAACATAACAAAAAAGAATTAGCTATATATGTAATAGCGGCCCGCCCGCGACTTCATCTGCGTGAACACCCTATAAAACGTGACAAATTAAAAAAAACAATTCACACAAAGCTAACCCTGACAATTAGGAACCCAACAAAAAAATTATTAGCCAAATACGTGCAGCCGTTCGGAAGTGATGCGCGTACAAAAATTTCTGCGAATGATTTTTATTAATATAGATTTATGTAAGTACACGTACTTAATTACGTAATAGTATCGAAACATAACAAGAAAACAAATACTGATTTATCTGCGTAAATACTGCGTCTGATTATAATGCTTATCTCACAGCAGACCTGATTTATTTATCAGTTTCATTTTCAGAAATTAAAATTCAACCACCCTATTTCGATTGGCACACGTGCCTGTTGTTCACAATAAGTCGTCCCAAAAGTTGTGAAAAGTTTAAACTGTTAAGGAAAATTCCCGATAAACATTTTTTTGTTGGCGTCTAAGCTTACAAGTACGAAACGTCACAAAAAATTAACCTTAAACGATATCTTTGACGCGAATCATAAAGTTTATAATTGAATAACATGATAACTTAATTAGAAGTCCTGTGAAGGTTTTACAAAATGATCCGTCGAAGCTTATTGTTCTGAGGTATAAGCTCTCGGGGTGTCTACCAACTCTGCCTGATGTTTACTTTTGAGATAGCAAATTTCTGTTTTAACATAGTTTTATACTTCGATTATAAGGTTATACAACATACTTAAAAATATGTGAAAAATACATCTTTTCATATTTTCACTAGACGAAAATTGAGAAAGGTATGCTAAGATGGTTTGGTCATAGTAAAGAGGATGGACGAAAAAATAATTAAATAAAATAATAATACAAAAAAGGTGCATAAGGCGAGAGAGAATGGGATAGATAGAAGGGAAAACCTTGGCGAACGTACCTAGATCCTGATCAGTGACGTTCTCGTTAAAGGTCAGGCCAAGAGTACCCTAGGCCGACTGGCATGTATGAGTTCTTTCTGAGTGGTAGAGCCACGCTGCGTTGCAGCACACATTGGACCGGCTCGCCCGGCGTAATACCACCCTCTCACGAATATCCGTCGTGAAATAACGGCACTTGGTGTTGTTGTGTTTCGTCCGGCCAGTGAGAGTTCCGGAGGCCCATCCTCCCCCCCCCCTCCTCACAATTCCTATTTCTTTCTAAAACATATTCCTTCTTTAAAGGCCGGCAACGCGCCTGCGATTCCTCTGGTTTTGCGGGTGTCCATGGGCGGCGGTGATTACTCTCCATCAGGTATCAGGTGACCCGCCTGCTCGTTTGCCTCCTTCTAATATATAAAAAAAAATGTTATGAGAGTAAGTGCAGCAAAGGATGTGTGTCAGGATCGTAGCAAATGGAAATCTGTGGTCCCTGCCTATTACCCCTCCAGAAAGTGTGGTCCCTGCCTATTACCCCTCCGGAAAGTGTGGTCCCTGCCTATTACCCCTTCGGAAAGTGTGGTCCCTGCCTATTACCCCTCCGGAAAGTGTGGCCCCTGCCTATTACCCCTCCGGAAAGCGGACGTGGTGTACAGACCCATATGGTTCGGGCACAGATTCCCTAAATCGCAATTCGTCTGATTATCTAAGTTACCAGTTTCTCACTTCGTACACATCGCAAATCGTCTAGTCGCAAAATGTCTAAATTTTAAAATAAGTTTGGATCGGGTCGGGTCGAGCGTGGATTACCCAAAACCAAATTAATAATAATTCCCATTACTTAAATTCTATTCCTACCCATAAATACTTTGATTTTTAAAAGAGGTTTCATAATTTTACTGGAAAAAGTTGAAATACATTACTCGAACGGATTACACAAAACTATGGAGCGGGATTGTCATCTCTGTCAGATGCACTTCACTTGTCAAATCGGTCTCGCATACGAATCAGTATCAATCCCTACGCGGAGTGCGTTTATATAATTTCGGATTATATTTCGGTGATTTCTAATAGTGTATTCGGGAGTTAGTTTTTAGTATATTACATTTTTATCCTTACAACATCGGTGGATATCAAGAACGAACACTGCAAGAGAGAAAAACAAGGGCCCTTGTAAAGAGTAGCAGTACACGTGTATTAATATATATTAATTCGCGTAATTAGAATTAATTGCTCCGCGTCACTTTGGACACAGTTACTAATTTCATGTTTATAACTAATTTGTGTACAATGTGCTTGGCTATATTTATATCACCACGATCATTGTAAAATCACTTTACTAACCTCTAAATGCACTCGTAGCTGTTTGTTATTATTATTATTTTTTTATAAAAGAGGTAGGCAAACGGGCAGGCGGGTCACCTGTTGGAGAGTAATCACCGCCGCCCATGGACACCCGCAAAACCAGAGGAATCGCAGACGCGTTGCCGGCCTTTAAGGGAGGAATAGGTTAAAGGAAGGAATAGGAATTGGGAAGAGGCGGGGTGGGGGAGGGGCCTCCTTACCCTCACTGGTCGGACGAAACACAACAGCACCAAGTGCCATTATATCACGCCGAATATTAGTGAGAGGGTGGTATTACGCCGGGCGAGCCGGCCCAATGCGTGCTGCAACGCAGCGTGGCTCTACCACTCAGTCAGTGTCACTCATTTAGCACCACCCAGGGGTCACGTGTAGGGTCTCAAGGGTAAACCTACGGACGCGAGTAACTTTAACCCCCTACCTATATATATAATACATTTATAAAAAAAACCCTGAAGGGTTAGTCAGAGACTAGACAATGATAGCCGACCTCCTGATTTACGACCTCATTGGCCGAGTGGTTTGTACACCGGTTTTCATGGTGTCGCCATCTCTGAGGTCCCGGGTTCGATCCCCGGTCGGGTCAATTTAGAAATTGTTGTTTTTCTAAATTGTCTCGGGTCTGGGTGTTTTCTATGTCAAAGTCAAAGTCAAAGTCAAATTATTTATTCAATGTAAACCTTTACAGGCACTTATTGACGTCAATACTAATAATAATAAAAAAACAGTTAACTAACTTATAGTTAAGACTTAACAACTAATCTAACGAGCTATATAGTCTGTGCCAGATAAATGCGCATCGCTACCCCCAGTACCACTGCACGCCGAAACAGAATCGCGTCGAACCGAAATATAAGCCGTGGTCATAGAATTGTGTAAACATATTTATTTATTTATTTATTTAATACTTTATGCACAACTGTACAGAGGCGGACTTAATGCCTTATTCATTTTCTCCCAGTCAACCATTGGGTGGTGCAGAGAAATAAGTGGTAGGGTGCACAACTAAAATGAAAATATGGTAAATTTCATACATAATTATACTATAAACATAATATACAGTCTATAAGAATAGTTAGTAAATATATAAATATCATACATATAATTAATAAACGATTACTAATGTGGAGTATCAGCTTGTTCGGTAAGATAGCTGCGCAATTTGGTTTTGAACGCGTACCGACTGGTGGACATTCTAATATTTATAGGGAGAGAATTCCAAAGGAGAATAAGTTTGACAAAGAAGGAAGAGTGAACGATGTCGAAGTGGTGAGAGGGACAGTTTAGAAGGCGATTAGAAGAAGAACGAAGTGTTTTTTCGTGAGTGTTACATAGGTATTGAAAGTGTGAGGAAAGATACGAAGGGGAATTAGGAGAGCATAACACGGAAAATAAAGTGGTCAAGGCCCGCATACTTCTACGCAGCCGAATGGGTAACCATTTAAGCTGCGTTGGGCATGCGTACACATGATCATATTTACGAAGGTTAAAGACGAATCGAATGCAGTTATTTAGGAGACGGTCGAGCTTATTGAGTAGATCTGCATTCAGGTCGAGGTAGCACACATCACCATAGTCGACGATAGGAAAGATTAAGGTCTGTACAAGCATAGCCTGAACGCTAACAGGCAAAAAGTTGTTGAGGCGATAAAGGTAACGTATTATTCCAGTAACTTTTCTACAAACATTCGTCACCTGAGCCTGCCAGTTCAACCTCGAGTCGACAAGCAAACCCCGATCCTTTACATTATCAGTGATAGGTATTAGTGTGCCGTCGAAAATAATGGGATGAAGTCCGCTGAAATTAATTCTTGACATCATCCGTGGACTCCCTATCAATACAGCTTGGCATTTTGCAGGGTTGAAAGCTACCCCAAACTCGTCGGACCAGGATTTGATGCTGTTTAGGTCTTTATTTAGAGCATCAATGGCATCATTCAGCCCATTCACATTTGCCTGGGCATATAATTGCAGGTCGTCGGCGTAGAGATGATACGAACACTGAAGCTTGTGAGTGATGAAATTAATAAAAATTGAGAAAAGAATGCCGCCTTGAGGAACGCCAGTTTCTAATTTACACCAGGTTGAGGATGATTCCCCTGATTGGACCGACTGCTGACGTTCCCGAAGATACGATGAAAACCATTCCACCACTTCGTCAGAGGCCATTAGGTGGGACAGTATGGAAAGAAGGATGTCGTGACTGACGGTAATTAAAGCATTGGAAAAGTCAATAAGCACCTGGTACGAGAAAAAATAGCGGGCAAGTGTCTCTCCCCTAGCGACACAAACGGCTAAAATTTATGGGTAATTTATCGTTTTTTTGGGATGAAAGGTGAAAAATGATAAATCATAATGAATTGTTTACTTAAGTTATTACTTAATGGAATAAAATTAAATATGACCTCCAATTATCTTATTGATATTGTGGTAAGTAGTAGAAATTGGAGAGTTCTTGAAGTAAAATAAAGTAACGGCTGAAATGAGTTTTGGACAACATTAGTATCTAACCAATAAGGTTGACATTTTTAATCATTCAAATATATTTTTTTATAAAAACTTAAGCATAAAAAAACGTCAAAAAATAACAAGCAAAAATTTGTGTGTTGTAAAATTGTTTCGTTTTTCCTCTTGGTACAAGCACAGAATAACTAATATTACTACCGTACAGAAAGTTCACCCTCCAACGACCCCCACTCGAAACCGAAACCCATCGCGTGACCCGAGCGTTCATATTCCGATAAGCACAGCCAAACCGGTATTGGACCCGGGATTACAAGTTAAGGCTAGATAGATCGCGCTTTGAGTTTTTTTCAAACCATCTGAGACATAGAAAATAATGGTTTAAATTCTGGAAAAAAAAAGTATGTATTAGTTAAGGATTCTATGTATGATAAGTATGTATTTAAGTATTTTAAGTATGTTTATCCGTTGTCTAGTAACCATTTAACGAGTTTCTTTGAAGCTTCTCTTGGGCTAGATAATTGGTGTGAGTGTAGGAAAGTTTTTTTTTATAGCCGCAAAAATAGTCCACTACCACAGTCAATGTTTTACCAAATAATAACTGCACACATGTGCTCAGCGTGAAAGGTGGTGAGCCCATCGCCGCTATGGTGTTGGATGTATAATGCAGTTCTTAGTGAGCTAGTACGCCTTTTACGACACCCGAGGGAAGATAAGTATGTCGTTGCTTCTGTGCTGTGCTGTGGTTTCTTGCGCTCGTTCTTTGCCACATTTAAAAAAATGACGTCCTGAATGGGTGGTAGGAAAAAAAAGATTTGAACGATTCAAAGTACTGATTAATTGAGTTTATTGGATAAATATATTTTGAGTTTGACTTTGAGTTTATGTGTTGGTGGTATTCTTCAAATGAGTCGCCGTCACACAACTTGAATAGCTTTTGAATGGTTATGACATCTATTATTATGAGGTTTCACAAGTCACGAAGTGTGAAGTCAAAACAGGTTTGAACATAAATTTTCTGCACTTTGTTGCATTCAGCCCACAATTTGTCTGCTTAAAAATGAGCTTCCCGAGTAATAGCCACCTCGTTTCTTACATCAGCATGCAAAAGAAACAACAGAGCTCTCTGATTGCGACCACCAGATCTGAAAAGTATAATTTTGCTATTTCTATTCAAATTACTGTGCCTAGGGCCGTAGACTCACACTATCTAAATAATTGGACTCTCTGTATTTCAAGGGCGAGGTACTGAAACTTTTGTGTAAATGAACACTCTAGCATGAAATGATGCATGAAAGGCTGGGTGTTTATGTATGTTTACCCAACCTTCATTGTAAGACCTTTTTGAAATCTTAAAATTATTGTTTTCTGAGGTTTAAGCGAGCACTACACATTGAAATGAAACACTTTTTTACGGATTAACTCGCGTTTAATTTACTATTTACATAGTTTTTTTAATATTATCCGGACGTTTCGAACCCTTTACAGGGTCCGTGGTCACAGGGAGACTAAGGTGTTGGTCGTCTCATAGTTAGAAGTTATTTACCTACCGTCAATCATTTTTATATTTAACCGGGTGTGTTCAAGTTTACACAATACGAGCGGCAGGAGTCTGGCAATGTGTTGCTGTTGGGGCTGGGATTTGATGACCTGTATGATTGGGTCCCATGGCAGGTGGTAAATTCCAACCATCATCTTTATTGAAATTTCGATGTTTTTTAATTTCAATAGCCTCGCGTATTATTCTAGGGATGAATCGTTGTTCCTTGGCGAGTCTTTGAGGTTTGTCAAATCTGATGTAATGGTTGGATCCCTCGATAGCATGTTCACACACTGCAGACTTATTTTCGCGCCTATGCTTGATGTCGGCTATATGTTCTTTTACGCGGGTTCCTACAATTCTCTTTGTTTGCCCGATGTACGAGAGCCCACTGTCGCAGTCCAGTTTGTACACGCCTGCATCTTGAAGGGGTATATTGCACTTCACATGTCTTAAGAACTGGTTGATTTTCTTTGGCGTCTTAAAGTAAGTATTGATTGAAGCTCGCTTCAAGATGTGACCAATCTTGTCCGTGACGCCTTTCATATGTGGAAGTACTGCAGGTTCGCGCTCGACTGTGGTTGGGTTAGCGATTTTTGTGACGAAGCCGTGGTACTTGCAGTTTGTTATCCTGTGTGCAAGTACCACGGCTTCGTCACAGGATAATATAAAAAAAACTATGTAAATAGTAAATTAAACGCGAGTTAATCCAAAAAAAAAGTGTTTTATTTCATTTGTAAAATTATTGAACCATGTCGCGTAGCGTCTAAAGAATACTACCACCACCCCTCTCTTCCCTTGGGTGTCGTAAAAGGCGACTAACGGACTAAAGACTACACATACTTCCAACAGCATAAAACGGCGATGGGCTCACCACCCGTCACGCTGAGCACATGTGCAGTCACTATTTAGTGAAAAGTGGACTTGGTAGCTTCAGCTGATAATATACCTGTACTTACCAATATTACGTAGTACTATTATTTATTCTGTGCCAATATTATGCAAGTGGTTGGAGCGACAACAAAAGAGAATATATCCAGCTGAGACTAAACGGTTTTGACAAGGCAGTGACTTGTTTAACGTTAATGATAAATATGGAGCCGCTGTGGCATTACGACGTTTGAAACATTAACTAAATAACTGACTGACTGAACCTGCCGCCACCGTGTGAAATAGCAGCTTATTATTGGAATATATACTATACTATAACTAAGATACTATAACACATCTCTGCCCTTGGATGTCGTGAAATGCGACTAACGGATTAAAGACTACACATACATCTAACAGCATAGAGCGGCGATGGGCTCACCAACAAGCTGAGCACATGTGCAGTTGTAATTTGGTGAAAGGTTGGACTATGGCAGTGAACTGCTTTTGCGGTCCTCATTGTCTATAGTCTCTGACTAACCCTTTGAGAAAAAACAAAAATTAGTCATTAATATTTTTTATTATAGTCTTGGAAATATTTTGACACAAAAATTGGCGCAACTGTCAACGTCAAATTTGACAGATTCGAGCATAGACTATGCGATATTTTGCGATAACGATGCATAAGATGTACCACAGAACCGAAATAACCAAACTTGTTTTTTACTAAAGTAGTCTGTAATACTATGAAAACACGGTACAAAGTCAAGTGTGTTTTTGTAGGTGCGGTCTCATGCGATCGCTTGGGGCCTGAGGGGTTTTAATTAAGTACCAGCACCTGTACTGCTACGATGATTTGATTTGACGAAGGCTTTTGCCCATCAGTGAGATAGTATAGAGGCTATACTTTACTTACTAACGTTTAGCTACGACGCGACGCTGCCACGTTAAATTAGCCGATGTAGACCGAACACAAATTCGGCGGAAGCACGTTTGGCTGATTGCGAATCCAATGAAGTGCATAATGTGTGAAATCCGAAGGGGGACTAATGAGCGGACTATATACAAATAGAAGCGGCCGCTGTTTTGAAGAGTCCCACTATGTTAATTAATAGTGTACTGATTCGGACGTTGATAAGCCATGATTGAAATTGCACAACTGTGCTTGTCGTTTGAAATCACAACAGGGAGTTGATGTTAGTACATTTTAGGGAGGCGTGGTACTGATTGCATGTTTTCAATAGGCTATTATGATTGTTTCAAAAAATAACTATAAATTATGAAATGAAATGAAAATTGTTAAATCTTTCTTGTTACATTTTGTATAATCATGTATTATTTTATAAATATATCTATAATGATTGGATAGCACTAAACAGAACCTCTCTCTTCTGTTCTGTGTTCGATGGTGAATGTGACCACAGGTAAGTATTTCATTATTGACTGGCCCAATGGAAACTACAGTACCCTACTCCTATGGCTTCCATATACTTAAACCTGGAAACGCTTATCTATTTGCAATTCAGCGATTGAGGGATATCTTTAACATCACCAGCTTAACAATTTCCGTTCCTTAAAATAAATGAAAAGAAAAGAATAATTTTTTTTTCTTAAGCTAAGACTAGTGTTTGGAGTAGGCGAAATCCTCAACCGCAAATAGTTTAAAGATCATGCATAAAAGAGTAGTAGTATGAAAGTGCGAGAGGTATACAATATAGAACTGGTATAAAAGTATTGTTTTCTGAGGTTTAAGCGAGCACTACACATTGAAATGAAACACTTTTTTACGGACGTTTCGAACCCTTTACAGTCTCCTTGTGACCACGGACCCTGTAAAGGGTTCGAAACATCAGGATAAAATAAAAAAAAACTATGTAAATAGTAAATTAAACGCGAGGTAATCCGTAAAAAAGTGTTATATTTCAATGGTATACAAGTAATTAACATGAAGTTGTATTATGTTGGACATAGGCTAAAAAAACTAAGAAAAAAAGAATTATCAGACTTTCATAGAAATAAACTTTTACATTGTAAACAGTATGGTTTTACTAGGGGTTGCTCAACAACTGACGCCGGTGTTGAGCTTTTAATCCAAATATTTGATACCTGGGAGGAATCACAGAATGCCCTAGGGGTATTTTGTGATTTATCCAAGGCTTTCGATTGTGTTTTACATGAAATTTTGGTCAGGAAGCTTAACCACTATGGAATTAGGGATACTTCTTTGAGCCTTCTAATCTCATACTTGAGTAACAGGATTCAGAAGGTACAACGGGAGATCCGCAGGGTTCAATACAAGGTCCATTCTTGTTTTTGGTTTATATTAATGACTTACCTTATTTTGTAAAAGACAGTCATGAGATAGTATTGTTTGCTGATGATACTTCACTTTTATTCAAAGTGAAACGACACCCAAATTATGACGATGTGAATAATGCGATCTCAAAGATTGTTCACTGGTTTAGTGTAAATAACTTGCTATTAAACGAGGGAAAAATCAAATGTATAAGATTTGTATTGCCTAATGTTAAGCAAGTAACAACTAGTGTACAAATTAAAGATAGGAATGTGAATCCTGTGGACACCACTGTGTTTCTAGGCATCACGTAAGATGCCAAGCTTCAGTGGGGCCCACATATAGCTAAATTGTCGAATAGACTTAGCTCTGCGGCATAAGCAGTAATGAAGATCCGTCAGTTAACTGACGTTGATACATCTAGATTAGTTTATTTCTGTTACTTTCATAGTGTAATGTCGTACGGCATTTTACTGTGGGGAAATGCTGCCGACATTCAAACTATCTATGTGCTTCAGAAGAGGGCTATTCGAGCAATCTATAACCAAAAGGCTGGCGACTCTCTCAGAGAGAGATTTAAGAACATATTATATATAATGACAGTTGCATCACAATACATTTATAAAAATTTGATTTATGTTCATAAAAATACTGAAATGTTTTCAAAAAACAGTGATATTCACAATGTAAACACTAGAAGTAAGAACAAATTAGTAGTACCTTATACAAGGCTCCATAAAATAAATAATTCTTTTAAGGGTCTGTGTGTAAGATTTTACAACAAAGTACCAAATGATATTCAGAAATTAGATCTTAATAAATTTAAAATCAAAATCAAAGAAAAGCTTTATAAAAAAGCTTATTATAAAGTGTCAGATTACACAGAAGACAAAACAGCTTGGATCTGAAATGCTCCAAGCACTCCAACAGCTATTTCTAATTGTCTTTATTTAATTGATGCTACATTGTATTGTAGTTGTGTATTGCATCATTTATTATTTTTTAAATTTATATTTTGTATTGACTTTTTAACGACATATTCTTTTTTTTTGTTTGTAAATTTCGTTGCTTTTGTGCGCTGTGGTTTCTTGCGCCCATTCTTTGCCACAGTTAAAAAATTATGTCCTGAATGGGCGGTAGGTTAAAAAAGATTTGGACGATTCAAAGCACTTATTAATTGAGTTTATTGAATAAATATATTTTGACTTGACTTGACTTGACTTGACTAGCCAATAGAACATAGCTCATCGTGATAGTTGAATGTGTATCGGTAAGGATTAATCTTTATTCGAATGTCGGAGTGTATCGATATTAATATTGTGAACAATTTACTTAAATATGTATTCATACAACTGTCTGGTCGATCCTGTATCTGACGATTTATGTGATGAATAAATAAAAGCTGTCATGTGGTTGTCGCAAAACGTGCAGTACAGTAAAGAGCTCTGGATGAGTTGGAATACAAAGGTAAATACCTATATTTGTTTCCTGAAGCGTACGCGATCTCGTCATTGAAATAAAAAATATGTGTACTCGCATACTATTTACAAAGCACGGAGGAGCTCGGTAATGAGATTTGGTAACGAGCATTACCAAACTATATAGGTACTTAGGTACATTCTTTCATAAGCGATAGGTACCTTAGGGCCTACTATCACCTCCAGTAATTGTATGCCAAATTGCATAGTAAGATAAAAGTAATACTGCTTTAAGAGTTCATGGTAAAGACCCTGAAGTACGAGCAAGATCATTCAAGTACATACGTGTAAAGAACCATAACTAGGTACTTTTGGTTTCTAACCTCTGACAGACGCCCTTGTGATAGATCGACGGACAGAAATGCGGGTGAGATTAATGGAGTCCCTTTGGGCCTTTTTTATTCGGCCGATAAGGCGTTTATATTTATCTTCGTTTTTTTCTCGTTAAATGCACAAAGATTGCCATCATTTTTGAAAACCGGAAGCGTTTTAATAACGGTTTGTAATACGGTTAGCCTTTGATATTTTGGTCAAACAGACCCTTTTCGAAATTGTCATTGCATTTACAATGATGAATTTTAATATAGAATCTTTGAAAAAAATATGATTTGCCTCCGGTTCTTTGTAAACGTGGCGGGCGCGGCGTGGCGGTTAAAGATGGGGGAATCTTTATCTGTCGCTAGCCTCGAGGCGCCTAAAGAGTGTCTTAACTTCCTTGGACATTTTTTTATATCTGGCTGGGGTGACATCCGGTGCTTCAGGATCAACCTTTTTTTTAAATTACGGAAAACTTATTACCGAGTACCACCGCTTCCGGGGAGATGCGGTGGTTATGTGGGGTCCCTCCCCATAGCTTCCGCAGAGGGCATACCCACTAAAAACCATAGTAAATCCTTCACTTGCTGCTGGGGTGATCTGGGACCGCATTTTAGGCAATCACCAGAGTAATTCACTCCAACAGCAGCCCGCTAGAGAAACCACGCCTGAGGATGTATTAGACGTGTTTCAGAGGTCCTGAGGCTAGCGACGGTGGAGGTTTTTAACCGCCTCTGTGGTCTAGTGGCTAAGCTACCTGTTTCAGACCCAGAGGTCCCGGGTTCGATTCCCAGCGGGGGGTACATCTTTGTGTGCTCGGTTTGGTTGGTGGTAGGGCTGTTAAGTCCGTCTGGCTAGCTACCACCATCTTATCTAAGTCTGTCGCCATAACAACGATGTTTATAGCATTGTTGTGTTTCGGCAGTTTGAGATAAGATAGCCAGAAGAGTTTTTATTTAATATGAGGGCATGTTCAATAAAAAATCCCCCTACCGTAGGATGAGTCCCACATAACCATCTGCGTCTCCCCGGGCGTGGGGTATGCGTAATCCAATTTCTCCAGTATAAAAAAAATAATTTAAAGCGGCACAACTAAACACATTAGAAATTCTATTTATAGAAAGTAGAAAGTAGAAAGGTTAATAGTCTACTCTACCAGCACACGTTTATTTCCTTCCTATGGCATGTGGCATGCAAACGAGGCGTGAAGAGGCACATTGTGGGCTGGCAGGGCGAGGATAACTGATGCTACGTGTCTAAAGCTGCACCAGTTGTCTTCACGCCTGGACTATACTTCACTTAACATCAGGTGGAGTGGAGTCATTTGCCGAGCTTTCTATAAAAAAAAGATGAACGGGTCCTACCCATGACCTTTTGCTTTCCGGCGACTGCTCCTCCATCTGAGCTATCGAGACATTGGTTTCTTGTAGAATATTTCAAGTGCCTAGTTTAGTACCAGGATTGTCAATGTTTAGGTTTAGACCTTGATCATCGGAAAGAAAACTTATTTTAATGAGATGGAACTTTGTTATCTTGAAACTGAAAATAGCATTTGAAATAAAAATTTCTGCCTTATGTGTGAGCTCTTGCTTTACTTCAAAATACAGATTAAATCAAATCGAATCATAATCTCTTTATTCAAGTAAACTTATTATCTAAGCATTTTTGAATCGTCTAACAAAATATTTTTTTCTATATATGGATGGATGGGTAGGCACCCACCCAACCCACCCATTCAGGAAGTCATTTAGCTGTGGAGAAGAACGGGCGCAAGAAACTCCTCAGCTTTATATAGAAGTGACGACATTTTCAAAACAATATTATGACGTCATATTTATTGAAATTTTGCATTTACAATGCTATATAGATATAGGATAAAATGTTTACTAGAAAAAAACAACCAGTCTCAGGAAAGCTCGAACGGGATTCGAACCCGTGACCTTTGGATTGCCAGTCCAATGCTCTAACCGCTAAGCTACCGAGACCCTAGAAGACTCGTTGATTTTTTACTAGTAGTTGATTTATGCTGCAAGCCAGCGGTATTACGTGAATGTGAAGTCTACCCTTACATTCGAAAGAAATACTATTGCAAGTATTTAACAATCGATTTAGTCGTAATTGCTTATAAATATCTTTACTATTAAAATTTTGCATTTACAATGCTATATAGATATGGGATAAAATGTTTACTAGATTTTTTTTATTTTATTTATAAGCACTACGACTTTATCGATCGATATATACTTGCAATAGTATTTCTTTCGGGTAGACTTCACAGTGACGTATAATACCTTTGGCTTGCAGCATAAATCAACTACCTACTAGAAAAAATTCAACGAGTCTTCTGGGGTCTCGGTAGCTTGGCGGTTAGAGCAGTGGACCGCAATCCAAAGGTCACGGGTTCGAGTCCCGTTCGAGCTTTCCTGAGACTGTTTGATTTATTCTAGTAAACATTTTATCCAATATTATTTCGTTACCAAATCATACCAACAATATCAATAACATTATTAACAATAAAAGATGTTTGGTGATTGCAATTGGTAACAAAAATGTTGTCAGTACAAAAATGCTTACCCATTTATCAAAACAATATAAGGATAAAGAGGGATACCTACATATCAACCCATACTATTGGCTTTTTATTTTTATGTACGTTCGGTCGGTAACTGATAGATCTCCTTCCCCTGGGATGACACATGGCGCGATAAATTGACTTTCGATCCTTTATAGATTTCCAGATTTGAATGGCGTCGTTTTTTACTTTTATTGTTCGTCCGACGCTTTGTGGTTATCTATCAAAATGTTTCAACGGACTTTGTTCTCTGTTAAACTACGGTTCATTGTTTCATTCACAATATGGTTCACAAAGTCGGATATTGTGATACTGAACGCGCCGTTGTTTGCGACGTTACAAGGGAGTTTAAGGAGGATTATGAAAAACTCGATTAATTAACCATTTAACGGCAGAGTGTGTTCAGTGGTTTGGTTGGTTTTCGAGTTTAGCTGCAGATAATAAAGTTTAAATTCACTATTCAATTCAATTTCAAACATATTAATAAGGGTGTATTTTCTAGTACGTTTAAGTCAACAAAGCTATATCTACATGATTTTGATTTTGATTAGGAAATCACAGACAGTAGGTATTAAATTAAATTTAATTTATAATAGTTATTCGCCTTTCATTAAGAGAACTTTGCCGTAGGGAATATTTGAAATGGCTGCGTTTACGGAAACAATTTATATAAAGTTAAAGTCAAAGTTAAATTATTTATTCAATGTAAACCTTAACAGGCACTTATTGACGTCAATACTAATAAAAAATAAAAATAGTTAACTACCTTGTAGTTAAGACTTAAGGGGATCCTGACGAAATTGTGAAAATTTACGTATTTTTAAGTCACTTGTACTATGCGCTGAATTAGTTAAATACATTAAAAGAACTTACGTAAGTTAGCCTGATTATTGCACAAGGTCTTTGCCTTGTTGAAATTTGAAACAAATTGTTTAAACAATAACAAACAATACATAAATCTAATGACTCCTTAAAACATTTTTCTTCGACAACTTTCTTAATTTTACGCATGAAACAATAATTCTTACATGAAAATATTTGTATTGATATTCCGCAGGTCGCCCCCATCTTAAAAAAGTAAATTTTAATTTTTAACACAAGCTCGTGATGGTTTTGTACATTTTGCGGAATAAAAATATTGCTCTAATCAAATCACTAGGTCTGAAACTTCAAAGCAGAATTGTTCTCATTTTAAATATTAATATGATTGATTTTGCTTTGAATTTCATTAAGAGACTTATGTCAGTTTTTGCGATCGCGCGGCTCCGCGCGGTGCCCTCTTATCTACAAATCTAATGAACTAATAGTCTGTGCCAGACAAACGCGCATGAAAATATTTGCAGACAATAAAAAAAGCTACTGGTAATTTAAGCGATCAAAATAAACGCGGCCATAAAATAGTGCTTTATGAAAAAACGCTACATTAAATTTCGCGATTAAAAAAAATTACGGTTATGAAAAAATGCGATATGAATAATTGCTACATTAAAATTCGCGAATAAAAAAATTACGAATATGAAAAAAATCGATACAAAAATTTGCTTCTATAAAAATATGCTTTTGTGAAAATGATTTAACAAATCATAAATAGTAAAGTATACAGTACACTAGCCTACATATTGTCTGCAAAGGTCTACATTATTGAATTTAAGTCTTCGCCACATTTTCTTAGTTATTTGTAAACTGACCCGACCGGGAATTAAAACTCAGAGATGATACTCTAGTTCGAATGACGTTACCTCGATGTCTCTACCTCGACGGTACACTTCACCGATGGCTCGTTACCTCGAAAGGTCAATACCTCGAAGGATCTCTTCCTCGACGGGTCTTTTCTCTGATGGTACATTTGATCGATGGGTGTTACCTCGAAAAAATCATAAAAAGTACAGTTATAATTCCCATGACTTTTAGAAGTCTCTCTTATTTTTATTGTGTATTTTTAGTAACATTTTGATAAAAGAATAAGACAAAATGTCTCATGAACCATAGAAATTGTAAATTTATATGCAGAGTGATAATAAATGTTGCCTCTGTGATTATATCGATATTCATTTCAATTTACTAGTGTTTTTACACCTTTCAGTTACACACACAAATACTTTACATTTACTGCAGTTTTGATAATTTTTTCGAGGTAACAACTCATCGATCAAATGTATCATCGAAGAAAAGAACCGTCGAGGAAGAGATCCTTCGAGGTATTGACCTTTTGAGGTAACGAGCCATTGGTGAAGTGTACCGTCGAGGTAGAGATATCGAGGTAATGACCATCGAGGTAACGTCATTCGAACTAGATTATCAGACCCGCGCTGCGCTACGCGTCGCTTCACAGCACCTCATCATCATCATCATCAGCCTATTAGCGTCCCACTACTGGGCACAGGCCTCCCACGTGGACAATAGCACACATGGGGATATTGGCCCATAACCCACCACTCTCGCCCAATGCGGGTTGGTGGGTTTTAACGACTGTCATCTTACGACAACAACCGGGACCAACGGCTTAACGTGCCTTCCGAAGCACAAAGGAGCTCGAGATGTTTTTTTTTTATTAATTTGGTCACCCATCCAGTGACCCGGCATTGAGAAAGAGGCTTAGCGAGCAAGATCGCAAGCCGAACGCGCTAGCCGCTGCGCCATCGAGCTCCACCTATCGCACTATAACTGCACGTAGCGGCAGCTCGCGTCGTTCCTTTGCTTATTCGCGTGAGAGTAACGTCTTCGAACGTTAGAAGATGGGAGAATACGACAGTTTTGAGGATTTGCTAAGTTGTGTCTTTGTTATGTGCAGAATAAGAACGCAATAGAACATAAAGAAAAAGACGGAATGGATTTCTGAGATACCAAGGTCGCGCTATGAAGAAGATGAATACCACTGTCTGCTTCCTCGTCTACTTGTTAAGTCTGCCTGGCTAGCTACCACCATCTTATCTAAGTCTGTCGCCATAACAACGACGTTTATAGCATTGTTGTGTTCCTACAGTTTGAGATAAGGTAGCCAGTTCCTTAGTGGAAAAGGATTCCGGGTGAAGCGCGTTTCTACCTTTGGCCATATCGTCACTTAGGTACCATCAGGTGAGATAAAGGCCAAGCTTACCGCTTACCCGTTTTAGAATAATAAAAACAAACGGTTATATTATTATTTGTAACACGTATAAATAACGACAATGTTACATTGATAAAAAAAACAAAACACTTGTTCGTAATATTGGATTATTTTCGACTCAAATAAACTTGTTGATAACGTAACGTTGAAAAAAATGTCTTCCTCAGGTGGAAATCGAACCCTTTCTAGTATGTAAATTATTAGAGGGTTGATAAGACACTGTTGTTGTAAAAACATTATAGTCAAAAGTGTTAAAAAATTTCGGCAGGTCTTCACTTCGGTGGCGGAGTGGTCAATACAGCCACCCGGATTGCGGAGGACGTAGGTTCGTTTCATAAATGACGTAGAATTTTTATTCAATGTTTCGTACCCAGTGATGCTCCGGACACATTCGTACAATTTCCACATTCGTACAATTCCACATTCGTATAATTTCACATTTGTACAATTCCACATACACTAGCTAGCTGCATCCCTTCCGACATGAATTACGATTTTACGTTTTGGTGGATTTTAATCACTGCAATCGTTTAACAACAACCTAACGGAATAACGTATGAAGGAGCTCCAGGTAGTTCAATTTGAGCACCTGTCTTAGACTCGACATTGCAAAAGCTGCGTATCTAGCAAGATCGCAAAATAATAGAAAATGTGGTAAAGAGCTCCTTTTGACCTTATCATTTTTCTTTCCGCCCTATTTTTTTTAATATTTCCCTTTTTAAACGGAAAAAATATAAACTATCTTTCCATTCATCCATATATTTTTGTCTCCATCTCCCCCTCCACCCTTCAACACTTACATTAAGTTATGGTTGAAATTTTTTTTCCATTATGTGCTGTGATTCAATTCAATACACAAGAAAATCATAATTGTGATGTATGACTAGTCCAACTTACTGTGGAAAATGTAGTAAGCTTATTGTTTAAAGGTATTCAACAAGATATAAATTATTAAATCCGTAGCTATTCGCAACGAAGCGAGTTGCCTTGATTCGGTTTGTGTTCTCGCAAAAGCTAAAGTCCTCTTGTAAATAATAAATAGACTCCGACCTCTAAAACTTCTTGATAAAATTTTCAAGTAGCCTACTTGACCCGACTGTAATTATGAAAATGTAAGTTACCCGCCATCGACAGTTTAAGACTAATTTGTTCCATTTTGGGGAATTACTCAACATCCATGGGCCATAATAACCCACCAACCCGCATAAGGCCAGCGTGGTGGGTTATGACCCAATATTTTCACGTACTATTGTCCACGTGGAAGGCCTGTGCCCAGCAGTGGGACGTTAATAGGCTGATGATGATGATGACACAACATTGTAAGTGTAAAAAATAAGATTTGTGATTTCGGGATTGTGGACATACTTAGTCTTATTTTCAAAGGTTTGTTAAAAACTAATTATAAATTGTTAGACTTATTTGTATTATAAACTAATTTTAAAACCTGATTTACACTTTCATGGACAATTGTTACCTACCTACCAGTTTGACACCAGATTATTGCCTGACAAGTTTATCTTCCTGCAAAGTTTATTATTAACACATTTAACAATAGTCCAGTTAAACCACTCAGAAAGCTTATACGTATGAGAGGTATGGATTCACTTCATTAGTCTAATACTCGTCTAATAGAACTATGGGTATTAAACTACGATTTCTCGCAATAAGACAAGCTCCTACCTGTTCGGCTACCGATGCTTTGGTTAATTGTTACTACATTGTGCGTTTGCATCATAATCTTTAAAGGCACCTGGCATGGCAAAATTGGTCGCTTTTACGATCGTAACCAGGTTGACGTTCTACAGCCGAGCTCTGTTGCTTTCAAGAGAGTAAAATTTACTACCATGTTATTATTGTAGTAAAGATTCGCAAGTAACATGCTGTGCCATAGCATTGACATGACATGGTTTGCCATAAGCCATAACTTTCTCACTGCAGGGCAAGAGTTTAACTTCTTTTAACTTGTCTCTTTTATAATTGTATTAATGAGGAACGGGACAAGCTTCAGTTGTTAGTAGACGGGTTCGACCAATGCAGGGATGAGTATGAGCAGGCCCTTGTGCGTATCTCTGGGTTGGAAAGGCAGTTACATGAGGCTAATTGTAGTATAAGTACTCTAGAATGTGACAAATTACAAGTAACTACCATACAGAACCAAAGTCTGTTCGATGAGTTAGTTAGCTGTGCGCCTGAAATAGTTTCTGCTTCATTTAATATTAATCCTTTGGTAACAATTGACTTAACAAAGGAGGATAGTATTTATTCCAGTGCCACTATCCAGCCTGTTAAATGTAGCAGAAATAAATTAAAAAAATATATTAAATTAAATAAATGTATTAAGAAAACTCAACTTTTAATGAAAAAAAAAGTCTATATGAAGAAAAATGTAACATTAATTAAAGAAAG
Source organism: Scoparia ambigualis (assembly GCA_963921215.1). NCBI lineage: Eukaryota > Metazoa > Arthropoda > Insecta > Lepidoptera > Crambidae > Scoparia > Scoparia ambigualis. Next base: position 19,617,472 of record OY992522.1, on the reverse strand, counting down.
ATTACAATTAGTTAATAAATTAAATGAGTGTTCATCATTATTAGAAAACAATAAATTAAAATATGACATTGAAATTGAAAAATTAAATTATAAGTTAACTAGTTTGCAGGAGTCATTAACAAGTATGACTACTAGGTATGAGTCCTCAAAGAAGGAGATTGGGGAATACATACTGGCCCTAAATAACCTTTTGGATAGTTCTCGGACTGAGAACTTTGATAATGAATCTAGGCAATCCCTGGCGGCAGGCCTGGCTGCCTCGGAGCATTCCATGTCCATACCAGTGTGTGATCCCTCACCTCCTAAGCAGCTATGCCATGGTTTGTCCAGTTTGAATTCCAATATTTCTTACCAAAAAGATAATAAATGTACTAAAAGTAGCACTCTAATGTTTAGTGATGAAATTGGAAGAGGGTTGGGTCAATTTTTAAACACTGAGGGGCAAACTGTCTTAAATTATTGTATGCCTGGTTTGACATACCATGATATAATGAAAAAATTGATTTCACATGACCTTAATAATGTAGAAACTGTTATTATTTTAATTGGGAAAAGGGGAAATGTGAACAAAAAAGTATTAGTTAACTTTTATGAAAAATTACTTTCTTTAAATATTCCAAAAATTATAATGTTCACACTTCCTTACAGTAAAAACTTGCCACACGAAGAAAATAATTATAGATTTAAGCTTAATTTGACATTGAATACAATGGCTTTCTATGAAAAGAAAGTAGAATTAATAGACATAAATAAATTATTAGATAATAATTTTATATTGACAAAAGATAAATATTATCTTAAGACTTATTTTAAGCGACAGATAGCAAATTCGCTATCATTTTATTTTAAGTATTTAGCCAATAACATGGCTAGCTCAGCGGCTTCTATTGAGCTGCAACATACTGACATGCCAATTCAGACTTTGGAATATGTTCCAAATAATTTAAATTAGATTATAAGACAATAGAGGACACCTCTAGCAAATTATTGGAATTAAATTATAAGACAAAAGAGGAACTCTCTTGCAAAATGTTTGCAAATAAAATGAAATTAAATCAATGTAAAAAAAACTTTATAAAAAGCCCCGGTCAATCATTAAATTTAAAAAATGTAGAATCGTTGAACATTGTTCACCAGAACATCCAAGGAATGATAGGCAAAGATTTAGAGATTGAATTGTTCATGAACTGTAATAATATTGATATTCTTTGCATTACCGAGCACTGGCTTAGAGACCATCAGTTCATGTTCAATTTTAAGAATCATTTGGTAGGAAGTTCGTTCAGTCGAGGAAATGCAATACATGGTGGCTCCTTAATTATTGTTAGTAAAAAGTTTAAATTAAAAGAACGCAAAGACATAGTGAGCCTCTCGGTTGAGCGAACAATAGAAATAGCTTCTGTGGAGTTGGAGCAGTTTGTTGTGATAAGTGTATACAGACCTCCTTCAGCATTGTATGATCTTTTTGAAAAAGTTATGGATGAGACATTGCGTAAGGTCCGCAATGTAGGTAAAACAATAATTGTTTGCGGTGATTTTAATATAAATTTGCTAGAAAACTCCACATTGTCAACTAAAATTAAAAACTTATTTCTATCATACAATTTGAATAATTTATTTTTGGAGCCGACAAGAATAACTGCCACTTCGGCCACCTGTATTGATAACATATATACAAATGTAAAACCACTGGCTAAGCAAATTATTAATAACCTGGACTCTGATCATTGTGGCCAAATGGTCAGCTTTCCACACCAGCGTAAGCAAGTGATGAAAAAGAATATCACTGTTGTGCCAAAAACTGCAGGTCGGCTGGAACGCTTTAAAAGCAATCTAGATACAAAATTAAATTATTTAGAATACAATGACAACCCTGATGTCTTTTATAACGATTTTTTTAACATATATTGTTCAGAATTTAATAAATCTTTTGTTCCAAAAAAGATCTCGGTTAGTGGTACTGCATCTTTTAATGAATGGGCTACAATTGGTATTCACAAAAGTAGGAAACGCCTTTATGAACTTTATGGTGAACGCAACTATAACACCAGCGACGACTTCAAATTATATGTTAAAAATTATTCAAAGTTATTTAAAAGAGTATGCCGATTAGCCAAGGCAAACTATCTGAGTTCTAAGATTAAGAATAGTAATGACAAAATAAAAATGACATGGAATATTATAAATAGTGAAACAAGAAAGGTCAGAAGTCGTAATAATGAGTACACTTTAAATTGTGATAATAAAACCTTGACTTCTGATGCTGATGTTGCTGCAGCATTTGAGAGGTTTTTTACTGACATTCCAGTTTCAACTACAAAAGCCTTGATTTCCTCCCCCACTGTAGCTGAATCTGTTTTGAAGGAGAATGTTAAAGATTGTGAAAGTAATTTCAGTTTTCAAAAAATTTGTGTTATAGATATATTAAAAACATTTAACACTCTCAATAAAAAAAAAACTGCTGATCTGTGGGGTAATTCCGTGGATGTCGCTAAATCAGTAATTATGACAATAGCTCCAGTTTTAGCTTGCATATTTAACGAATGCATTGACTGTGGTGTTTTTCCTGACCTAATGAAACATAGCAAATTAATTCCGTTGTTTAAATCAGGTAGCACTTCTGACCCCTCTAATTTTAGACCTATTTCTGTGCTACCCACATTTAGTAAAATTTTTGAAAAGTTGATGCTAGACCAAATTCAAATTCATTTTCATAGAAATAAACTTTTACATTGTAAACAGTATGGTTTTACTAGGGGTCGCTCAACAACTGACGCCGGTGTTGAGCTTTTAATCCAAATATTTGATACCTGGGAGGAATCACAGGATGCCCTAGGGGTATTTTGTGATTTATCCAAGGCTTTCGATTGTGTTTTACATGAAACTTTGGTCAGGAAGCTTCACCACTATGGAATTAGGGATGCTTCTTTGAGCCTTCTAATCTCATACTTGAGTAACAGGATTCAGAAGGTCGACATTAACGGTAAAAGATCTCCGGGATCAGTGGTTACAATGGGAGTTCCGCAGGGTTCAATACTAGGTCCATTCTTGTTTTTGGTTTATATTAATGACTTACCTTATTTTGTAAAAGACAGTCATGAGATAGTATTGTTTGCTGATGATACTTCACTTTTATTCAAAGTGAAACGACGACACCCAAATTATGACAATGTGAATAATGCGATCTCAAAGATTGTTCACTGGTTTAGTATAAATAACTTGCTATTAAACGAGGGAAAAACCAAATGTGTTAGATTTGTATTGCCTAATGTTAAGCAAGTAACAACTAGTGTACAAATTAAAGATAAGAATGTGAATCCTGTGGACACCACTGTGTTTCTAGGCATCACGTTAGATGCCAAGCTTCAGTGGGGCCCACATATAGCTAAATTGTCGAATAGACTTAGCTCTGCGGCTTATGCAGTAATGAAGATCCGTCAGTTAACTGACGTTGATACATCCAGATTAGTTTATTTCAGTTACTTTCATAGTGTAATGTCGTACGGCATTTTACTGTGGGGAAATGCTGCCGACATTCAAACTATCTTTGTGCTTCAGAAGAGGGCTATTCGAGCAATCTATAACCTAAAGGCTGGCGACTCTCTCAGAGAGAGATTTAAAAATATAAATATAATGACAGTTGCATCACAATACATTTATGAAAATTTGATTTATGTTCATAAAAATACTGGAATGTTTTCAAAAAACAGTGATATTCACAATGTAAACACTAGAAGTAAGAACAAATTAGCAGTACCTTATACTAGGCTCCATAAAATAAATAATTCTTTTAGGGGTCTGTGTGTAAGATTTTACAACAAAGTACCAAATGATATTCAGAAATTAGATCTTAATAAATTTAAAATCAAAATCAAAGAAAAGCTTTATAAAAAAGCTTATTATAAAGTGTCAGATTACACAGAAGACAAAACAGCTTGGATCTGAAATGCTCCAAGCACTCCAACAGCTATTTCTAATTGTCTTTATTTAATTGATACTACATTGTATTGTAATTTTGTATTGCATCATTTTTTTTTATTTTTAAATTCATATTTTGTATTGACCTGGTAACGACATACTCTTTTTTTTGTTTGTAAATGTCGTTGCTTTTGTGCGCTGTGGTTTCTTGCGCCCATTCTTTGCCACAGTTAAAAAATTATGTCCTGAATGGGTGGTAGGTTAAAAAAGATTTGGACGATTCAAAGTGCTTATTAATTGAGTTTATTGAATAAATATATTTTGACTTGACTTGACTTGTAAACCAGAATAGCATTATTGCTCATGAGTTTAGACTAGATATTGTATGGGAGTCCAGCTGCAATCTCCGTCTTAGCCTTCCACGTTGTAGTCGTTTTTTTGTGGTTAAACGTCTGCATGTGGCGATAATTAAATCGAATATCGAAGGTCAATATTTGATGTCAACTTATGGTTATCATGAGAAATATGATCAATTTTTTAAAATAAATTTACATCGTTGAATTCTAAAGCTCTTAATAACAAGTAGTTTACCAGCATGTAATTGTTGAAGTAAACCCATTGTTCACAAAAGACAAATAACCAATCGTCAATAGCGTTGAGAAAGTGTTTTCAATTTAATCTTTTAGGAAAAAAGTGTCGTATAAATATGCGTATTTTTTCCATAAACGGAAATTCTTGACGTATTTCTTTCCTCCACTCTTTAGACTTTAATGGGAAACAAACTGGTCTGTTTGTCATTTCAACAGAACGTTATCAACTACGTTCAGCCCGTTCCGCGTTGGCACATTCGTTGCCTGCAGCACTCATATTTTTCAAAGCTCCTTTATTTTGGCGATTTGACGCAAATGGCTCTGTATAGCTCCCATGACGGAACTCATATATATTCTGGAACAATACTAATTTTCAACTCGCTCTGAATATAAATCGTGGATGCGGAATGTGGGATAAAGTTGACTCAAAGTTAGCATGCAGACAGAAATGATAAGAGTTATCTCGTAATTTTTATGCCTGTAGTTGAAAATTTGGCGATCAAGAAGATATTGTAATGTATTATACTAGCTGATCATTATTCAGTCTGCTTTTACAAAAACGTCAATAGCTCAACTGCATGTTATGGAGCAATTAATAATAACGAATTAACCTAAACCTTATTATTTTCGGAATTTTACCAGTTTACAGTTTACCCCGGTGGGAAAATCACATAAGATGATAAGTACTTGAAAGATGGGACACAAGAATTTTTGATCCCTGCTCCATTGCATCTTATGAGAAGTAGATATCGAATGAAATCTGTTACCAATATCAATATCTACATCAACCAACTTTGGATATCATATTGCTGAGCTCACCAGTAAGACTTTTATAGACTGATTACGATGCACTTTGAAATGCGTAGAGTGTTAGTGATTATTTGTAGCTGGTTAATTTTATAACACGTTATTATTTCGTTTTTAATTATTTTGTTTCTCCTATTTTTAGTTAAATAAAATTAAGAAGCTATAGTTTTTCACATAAATTATAATGCTTGCATCAAAATATAATGCTAAACCGTGTCAAGTAGCATCGAAAGAATACTACCACCCCCTCTCTTTCCTTGGGTGTCGTAAAAGGCGACTAAAGGACTAAATACTGCACATCATCCAACAGAATAGAGCGGCAATGGGCTGACCACTGGGACTTAAAAAAAAAACAAAATTTAATATCAGTTATTTAATTTAGGCTACAATAATTTAGCACTTAAGAATGTCGCTATGCCATCGGTTCGTAAGTCATAACTAGGAGGCGGAAAACTTGTACTGAGAAAACCGCCAAGGAACTCAGCAAGGGCATTTCTATCTCCCTTTCTTTTACAGCGACAATACAAATTGGAAAATGCCCTCCCTATCATAGAAAAACATTTTCCATTAAAACATAAAAAACCTTTAATACGATTACAAAACAACACAACACATACAAGTGAATATCCAATAAAAACAGGTATTTCTCAATTTAAAATAAATTGAACAACGTCTTACAGTATCTTTGAAACAAGAAAAAGGAAGACTATTTATACTAAAAATAAAAATAAGATTGCAAGAGCAGACTTCGGGGATAATAGTCGTGATTTTAAGTATGTAAGTAGGTATGAATTAAAATGCTTAAAACATCTTCTGTTTTAGGCGTCACATCAACCTCACACATTTTTTCTGGAAAATAGTGAAATTATTTTGGTGGCAGCCTTTTGGGATGATTGGTATAGATACTGTATATTCTCTAACGAAACGGCCGGGCGGTCGAGTGGTCAGCGACCCTGACTGCGAAACCCACGGCCCCGGGTTCGAATCCCGGTAGGGGCAAAATGTTTGTGTGATGAGCACGACCGTTTGCGACCGAGCTATGTATGTTTATTAGTATTTATGTATGTTTATCTGTTATTCAGTCACCATAATTAAGGCTATGCCTTGTTTGAGGCTGAATTATTGGTGTAACAGTTGTCAAATTTAATATTATTTATTATTTATTTTGAACGTGAGGCCATCGATGTCATAAATCATTATTTTTAAACTGTTCTACGCGTTACATCACGCGCTGTTCCCGGAATATGGTGGAACAATTTTGATGACAGTTCAATTAAGTTTATAAAGGCAGTCCAAAATTCTATCTAAAAGGTGTTTTAATAGAAAACGTAGGTTTTTAAAAGATACATTTTAATCGATCTATTAGGATAACAGTGCAGGGATTAATATAGAAAAGGAAAAAAAACTGTTTTTAAACACGGAAGGAATCAACCACATTGAATATTCGATATAGTGTTTATATGTATCAGTTTTTATTAAAATTAATTTAAAAGAATTGACCAAGTAGGTGCTGACGTTCTGAATCGATGCGCGAACATACAATTCGGCAAGGAGCTCAATGGCGCAGCGGCTAGCGCGTTCGACTTGCGATCTTGCTCGCTAAGCAACTTTCGCAATGCCGGGTCGCTGGATGGGTGACCAAATTAAAGACATCTCGAGCTCCTCCGTGCTTCGGAAGGCACGTTAAGCCGTTCGTCCAGGTTCTTGTCGTAAGATGACAGTCGCTAAAACCCACCAACCCACATTGGGCCAGCGTGGTGAGTTATGGCCCAATATCTCCACGTGCTATTGTCCACGTGGGAGGCCTGTGACCAGCAGTGGGGCAACGTACTTAAAATATTTCAATACATAACATCCAACCCGAGACAATTTAGAAAAACAATAATTTCTAAATTTACCCGAACGGGGATCGAACCCGGAAGCGGGACCTCAGAGATGGCGACACCATAAAAACCGGTGTACAAACCACTAGACCAAGGAGGTCGTCACAAATGATAGGTGCTGAACTTTGACTATATACATGTCTAGACGGAGCATCGCGGTACAAACGCTTCTCAAAATCCGCCCGGTTTTTGTATTGAATTTGAAGTGTGCGTGACAGCCGCGTATCTGACACTAGCGCGAATGGTTGCCAGCGAATGCCTAATTTCCGATAAAGTAGGGAAAAAATATTTAAGCACAATATAATTTTAAAATGATTCATAACATAACATAACTTTTTAAATTAGTATGTCTATCGCTTAAGTAGGTATAACGCATAAAAGAAGCTGGTGTGTTTTGAAAAAATGGATGATTGAAGGCGAGGGCGAGTACCTACAATAAAATAATGCGCTAATGGAAGCCTGCGTGCATGTGATATGTTTGTAATAGGGACGAAATAGAAGCAACAGGCAGGATGATTTACATTTAATACTTACTTAATCAAAATTGATTTTATATTAGAAATTTAAATATTTTAAATTAAAATCAAAACAATTAATGGCGTTCTCTTTGTATTTGTTTCTTAAATAACTTTCGTTTGGATGTTCCATCATTTTTCTGTTCTCTAATTTCTTATTATGTTGAAACCTTGTAGTTAAATATTTCGACAACGACTTCTTTCTACCGGATAAGTTGGAAATCTGAAAATTAAAATGTTTGCTTTGTGGTCGAACAGTTGTAAAGGTTACATAATGTGATGACTGCACATCAATATCCGTGTCCAATAGTTTACCTACATGAGACGAGAAATATTGACATTTTAGGGGCACAAACATACACCCGCACTTTCTCAAACATCGTCATCATCATCATCAGCCTATAAATGTCTCACTGCTGGGCGCAGGCTTCCCACGTGGAGATAGACCGTGGGAATATTGGGCCATAACTCACCACGCTGGCCCAATGCGTGTTTTTGGGTTTTGATTTTAACAACTGTCATCTTACGACAACAAACGGGACCAACGGCTTAAAGTGCCTTTCGAAGCACGGAGGAGCTCGAGATGTTTTAAATTTGGTCACCCATCCAGTGACCCGGCATTGCGAAAGTTGCTTAGCGGGCAAGATCGCAAGCCGAACGTGCTAGCCGATGCGCCATCGAGCTCTGATGCATACATACTACCATCCCCTACATACATATACTTAAACACACACTTCTTACATAAATATTTACATTCATTCCATTTCTAACATAATAATTTTTTATTCGTTTCAAATATCGATACGATACCATACCACAATAACAATTTATAATAATAGTATTATAAAATATTACAGTAGGTAATTATATTTTTTCTTGTTTTAGAACGGAACCTATAATCCAGCCAAATTCGATGACGAATGTTTGTAAACAGATTACTGTTATACCTAGTAGCTGTAGGATTTTTTTTTCTTGAGAGACATTCGCTAGAGAACAGTTAACTATTGTGTCTTTCTTTCAAAAAACAGTAAAAATTCTAGTGAAACTAGACATTTGCACAAATGACAGTAATATATTTACAAACATTCGGCATCGAATAGGAAAAGGATTTATTCACGCTCTTATAAATCAGACATCAGTTTAAAAAAAAGAAACTTTAAAAGCGTTCCAGTAATAATTATATTTAATGTATTTACTTTATTTACAACAAGACCATGTATAAATACTAACTTACAAGACTGAGTATTTTTTATCATACTTATTATATTTAAACCTCCTATATTCTGCCACCAATAATGGGAATTCTACATTTTGATACCAGCAACACTACGCATACATGGCCGTTATTATTGTTAAACTTTAAATTTTCATTAAAATTGATCGACACTTACAGATGAAACTGACTTTCCTTTTCGAAAAAAATTTCTTTTGTAGTTTCGACAGAATTTCACTGAGCAAACGGTCATTTTGCGAACAATTTCACCGAAACGCGAGAGGTAAACACTGCTTGACGGCACAATGACACTGACCGCCAGGATAGCGCGATAGGCCAATTTTGGCCTATAAATTTTTCTACGTTTTTTACGGCCAGGCTCTATCTAGACATGTATATAATCAAAGGTACTGAATAAACAGGGAGCATGTTTGACTTGTGTAGGTCAGTATAGTTACTTAGGCAAAACTTACTTTGAACAATTTTGCTGCGAAAACCAAGTACCTATATAGATTTTCTTTTTCAAAACAATACCTTAAGTTGTAAAAAAAATTGTTTTGGAAAGTGAAGTTAATATTAAGATATGTTTGCTTTGCTGCGAAAACCAAGTACCTAGATAGATTTTCTTTTTCAAAACAATACCTTACGTTGGTTAAAAAAAATTGTTTTGGAAAGTGAAGTTAATATTAAGATATTTTTGCTAAAGGGTCTAAATTGTATAAGTTTTGAAAAAAATATTAGTAAATTATGGTCACTGAGCTAATTTGGAATATTACTGACATGTCATTTGCGAAAGAACACTAACTTGTATTCTTTCGCAGATGACATGCAGAGGAAGTAATATTCCTTTGCACGAATGAAAAAGACTTAAACTTTAATTTAAATGAAATAATAAATACAATAGCAAATTGGCTTAGTGACCATAATTTACTAATATTGTTTTCAAAACTTATACAATTTACACCCTTTCAGCAAAAAGCACTTAATGATATTAAGTGATTTTTGCTGAAAGGGTTTGTGAAGGGTGATTAAGTGACTTCACTTTCCAAAACCATTTTCTAAAAACTAACGTTAGGTATCGTTTTGAACACGAAAATTTTAAGCGGGGCGTGAAAAAGCATTTATGCAGGCCGCCATAGTGTGAGCGTTCGGCATAGCGTGGTAGCGCTGTGATGAACGCTTTCACTTCTTGGGCTTCACTGGCTGCTTTTCATCAGGCAGAGTGAGCCCATTATGGCGTGCCACAATAAAAAAAAATGTATGTAGGTACTTGGTTTTCGCAGTAAGAACGTTCAAAGTAAGTTTTGCCTAAGTAATATAACATCGCAGTAAAATCGTTCGCAATACAGTTTTTCGATGTAACGAAACATCGCAGTAACAAGACGTCGATTTAACAAGGCGTCGCAGTATAGACATGTCGATGAAAGGTTTTCGAACAAACAACATTCGATGATACGGCTTTCGCACTGAAGTAGGTATTCCGTTTTTTTGCGTTATAGTTCAAATAAACTCGAAGTTTGACCCTGTAACAGGCACGGCATTGTGGTAACACGGCTCAATAAAACCCGCGGAGCGGATAAAAAAACAGTACCCCAATATAATAATAGAGATCGAACGTCATAAATAACAACCTTATTAAAAGGATGCGGAGTGGGATACACGCATTTGCCATTAATAATTTACAAGCGATACATCCTTACGTTGGGTGTTATTTATTTTGCTACCTCGTCCTTTTTAACATAATCTAGCTAGAAGGTAGCTTAATTTATTTTTAAGTGCTCTCACTTTACACTAAACTGTTTCTAGTACACAGACGACGCGCTCATACTTGTTGAACTATGATTTAACAGACTTTGCGTCTAACGTTTTCAGTTTCATTTAGACATTTGCTTAATTAAATTACAACAAGAGAAAATCTTTTGTTTAGTATATGATACTCATGAGGCAAGGAATTAGTTAAACCATTACGGTTAGTGAATGTTGTTAGATACACACACGATTTTTACGCATTTCCAACTAGTCATAAATGTTATGCCAAGCTATTAAAAAGAGTTGCACATATTGTTATGCATAATGTAAGTTGTTTGTGTTCTAATAAATACATTTTATTTCATTTTCATTTTATTATCTGATGTTTTGATTACCTACTACTGATACGAGTATAATAACTTTTAAAACGTTTATCATAAAAAAGAATATCTATGTTAAGCTTTTACCGTAACAGTAGAAAAATTGTCTTCGCTGTAAGAAAAAACAGTACATAATTCTGAATTTTACATTATAGAAGACAAGGGCGACCTCAAAATGAAGGTGATTCGATTTTTGCATAAAACTGAGTTCTGAGTTTTCGAAAAGCTCTTTTGTTCCAAATAAGTAGGTTAACTTTACAAGCTGTGACCGCAAGTGGCTTCCGAGAATGCTCCCTCGGGACCTACTCTGACCGTGACAAACGGTAAGGAACGTGGAGCGCGCAACATTTTGGAAACATCGCATCGTACTGAGGTAAACAAAAAAGGAAAATTAAAAAAATTTCATAAGTAAGTGGTTTTGTATTGCTTTTGTTTAGTTACCTACTTTTTTTGCTTGTTCGTTGTGACGTCAACTAATTCAGTTTTTCAGTTTGAAAAACATTTGTAATATTTGATATTTTTGGCGTTAATAACGCTTAAATATACTAGGTAAGTTATAAAAACGTTGAAAGAAAATACTACATTAGGTGGGAATCGAACCCAGGTCCTTCGCAATCCGGGCGGCTGCGTTGACCACTCCGCCACCGAGGCATGTTAGACCTGTCAAAGTTTTTCAACACTTGATTTTTTTTTATAGCAACAGTATCTTTTATAACAACAAACCTTTTAGAATTTACACCCTGAAGCTCAGCTGCTGCCGTATAACCATGCGCAATAAAAATTTAATTGTTCAATCACTCGGCATCTGTATAAGGGGTCAAGTTCGAATGATTTTTTTTCACAATATTTTAAATATTCAGGTAAGATAAGACTGCTTCATAGATTCGTAAAATAGATATTTATGTGACATAGGTTTAATTCCCACCAAGTAATTGGTTTCAACGTTTCAATAACTTGTAATACCTTTTTACTATTCGATACTTAAGTCAGCATGCAGGATTACGGTTACTTCAGGTCGCCTGCTATCGACAATTCACACACTTCATTTATGTTTGCTAGTAAACGTGTACGTTGACCGTAGAGTGTAGCTTGGGAAATCACAGACTGGAATTTTATTTGCCAGATCTCTTCTCTTAACAGTGCCTGTGGGAATTAAATCATAACCTCAATTTCGCTAGCAACACATTCCATTTTTAAGAGAAACTGTTTGTGTATCCGACTCTTTTTGTGTAGTCAGCTGCGATTACTTATAAAAACTAGTCACACGGAACAGTTTTACTACCCTTGTTTTACTACACACAACAGACATTTATCGTAACAAAGTTATAAATACATAATAGGTTTAACAATATCTTATACTAGACTAATGTCCTAAATGTGTTAACACAACTAGTATAAGTGTTTAGCACGTATTAACAAAAGAAAAACAAAGATTCTCAAAAATTACTTAAAATAGTTTAAGCATTATAAAATTCATGGGCGGTTAGCCATCTGGGTCGACTAATAAGGTCTTGATGGAATTTTCGAACACATGAGTGTTCCTATTGAAAATATCAAGAGAGTTGTGATCCCTAACAAGTTTGTTAAATTCTCTGCACATACGAGCAATAGAGCTGTTAAAAGATATATTATTCCGGAAAGTGGGAATGTCAAACGTTGGGAGAGGACGTCTGGGGTTAAGTTTTATATTAATATTTAGTGACGAGACAAGATAACTCGATTCAAGGCTTGAGTGAACCAACTTGTGTAGAGTAGTAAGGTCTATAAGTTCACGCCTCACATTTAAAGCAGTTACAGCAAACCTGTGCAATCTATCTTCATATGATGTTAAGCTCCGACCAAGACTAAGCCTATCTAAAGCTCAACAGTTTCAGAATTTTTTTATGCGGCTCTATGTTAATTGAGCGGGTACGCTCAATTAACATGGAGTGATTTTTATAATAAAGAGCCCAAATAACTAAACAGTATTCCAATTTGCTTCCTATCAATGAATAAAATAAGAGAATCAAGCTGTTGGTTAAAGAAAAATCTTTTGTGATTCTATATATGAATCCTAGAGTTTGCAAGGTGCTATTTTATTCCCTCTCTTCTCTGAAGGACGGCATGGCATTAATTAATGGAATATGTACATTAAAAAAAACTCCCGTCACACGGGGGTTAAAGAAGGAGGCAAACGAGCAGGCGGGTCACCTGATAGAGAGCAATCACCGCCGCCCATGGACACCCGCGTAACCAGAAGAGTCGCTGATGCATTGCCGACCTTTAAGAAAGGAATAGGGTTAAGGAAGGAATAGGAATGAGGGGAGGGGGGGGAGTAGCCCCGCCCAGGGGTTACGTGTAGGGTCTCAAAGGGTAAACCTACGAACGCGAGTATTTTTAACCCCTGTGCTCCGTGACAAGTACTCATAATGACTCCTAAATGAAAGCCTGTCGTGAAAGAGCACACCGAGATTCTTAACGTCATAACTACGGTCAAGCACTTGACCATGCAGCATGCAATAGTTGCAGCATTGTCATATTTATTTGACGATGTGTTTTGGCAGAATAGCTATTTTTAGGAGCAATTCGTCTTGTCACTCTTACCGTACTCAGAGACGTCAATAAGTTTTAATGAGAATTAAGTCTCTTGCTGTCACTTTCTTAAGTGTAGTGCTAAATAGAGGAGGAGAGACATTTAATAGTCATTAAAACTGAATTGACGTCTCTGAGTTAATTGTCATTAAAATCTAATTGACGTCTCTGAGTACGGCAGTTAGCTCGCTCACGAAATGATTACCTACATAGCTAGTTCCTCAGTGGATGAGGATTTCGGGTAAAGTGCTCTTACACCTTCGGGCTTATCGTCACTTACCAACAGGTGAAATGAAGGACAAGTGTTTACCCGTAGTAGATAAAAATATAAAAAAAGAAGAATTGGCAAAACGCCCCCCCCCTTGTAACACTTACATAATATGCATTAAATGAAAGTACTTGAAAAGTGAAGCATTTTATTGTAAAACAGCAAATCTGTCAGGCATTGGATAAATAAGTTATTGTGAAGAAGAAAATTAAAATCTTAAATGATATGTAATATAAAAATGAAGTCAAGTAATTTTTTCTTGAAAATAAAATGAAAAATGAGGGTGTACAGTTAAAACTGTACACCCTCATTTTTCATTTTATTTTTCATTTTCCGTTTTTTTTTTCATTTATTCATTAGCTCGTTTATATTTGCTGTCCTTACAACAAAATACACTATTTATTTCGAAACTTACCATGTTACAAGGGGTGGGACGGGTTTCATACAAAAATGCCCATTGTCCTTTGCGAGTAAAATCATTTGTGTCCCCAGCTGGAAATCTAATCCAGGACCTCTGTTTTAACCACTGGATAGAACAAAATAAATTGAATAAATTAAAGACACCTTGGAAGCTGCGCTTTAGACACTTTAGTATATAAGTACTATCGAACAATTAAATTTTTAATCAGCTAGACTAGCTGATATACTTACTGCAATACGTTCTATGTCAATAAAAATCGATTTTGGTTTTTTTATTAAAATAATTATTGCGTGTATCCGAATACACTTGCAAATCGATCTAAGTCGTAAGCCAATCACAAGGCAGTTTTCCATGTGATGCATTATGTCACTGTTAAGTCTTCGCAGTTGACTGGGTACCCAGTAGGTACTGCATTAAGTTCTACGTCGACTGTCGTCATTGACGTAGAACTTCATCGTCATCATCATCATCATCAGCCTATACTCGTCCACTGCTGGACATAGGCCTCTCCAAGAACACGCCACTGAGCACGATCCGCGGCCACTCTCATCCAGCTCTTGCCAGTCACCTTGCGAAGATCGTCGCTCCACCTTGTCTGAGGGCGTCCCACGCTACGCTTGGCGATACGCGGTCTCCACTCCAGAACTCGTCTACCCCAACGGTCATCGGTTCTGCGACTGATATGGCCGGCCCACTGCCACTTCAGCTTGCTAATGCGGTAGAAAGAATAGAACGTAGAACTTATTGCAATAAAATTATTTTTTGTTTTGGATGACATAGCACATAATATTGCAACATTTTATTGTGTTTTTTTTTAAATACACTGGCCTGCAAAAATAAGTATCACACTTTTAATTTTTTTTGTAAACTGTAGAAGTTAGATATTTAAAATAAAAAAGTTTTATAGCAATTTTTATCAGCTTTCTTTGAAACTATAGTAAATTATGCATTAGGAACATTTTTAAGTCTAAAAAAAGATAAAACAATAAAAACAGCCATTTTTAGCTTCGCAATTTTAAAAGTGTGATACTTATTTTTGCAGGCCAGTGTACATAAATATGTTTTATGTCAAAGGAATAGGTTAGAATAATTCGTTGCAAAATGTGCTAAGTGAAATTATTTACACACTCAAAATTCGTTCACATATTATTGAATAGCTATTACTAACGTTATAACACCACGTACTTATCAAATACCTACTTAGCGGCTTACAGAAAAAAAAACAGTTTTATGTCTTTACTGTTAAATCAGTTTTAGCTGACATAGCACGATTTGCAGTATCACCGACGTGTGCTGATCATCCCCTCTCCTTATTTCACTAAGTTTATTTGTACTGGCACCTCGAGACCAACCGTTAGGTTATACAAGAAGTGCCAGACGTCCCTGCGCCAGTAGAACACTCGCGCAGGAGACCACCAACGTTAGGTCTTGACGCCAAATTAGTGCCCGCCGCAGCGCGCTCTTCATTCGGTACTCATAAGACTAGTGTCTCAGGAGAGTATCCCCGTGAACACGTGTAGTTCACTGCCTATTGTCCAGATAGGTAACCGGAGCTGTCAAGCTCGCTCACTTCTCGTTGCACGAAGGGCACAACTCGCAGTTGCCACTGCTAGGGTCGTCGACTCAAAAGTCGACTCCCAAGTGTCCACCTTGGTAGCGGAGTAGTAAGCACACTCACTTCTCGGAACCCATCCGGGCGCCTAGCCAGTTCCCACGTCCTACGCGGCTGGCTGGACCGGAGGCAACGGCATCTCGTAGTGCTGATCAATAAAAAATACATAATTATTACTCTCTCTAAAGCCATTTGGAGGAAAATGCCATAAAATACTATGTTTGTAGCGAAAGGGCTTTGGCCTCTGCCTTTTTAATTTAGGTCAACCTAATTTATGGTTTTAATTTCGTCGTCTACTGTACGTTATCTCGGACGCTCTCTTGCTGCTAAGCCTAATTTCAAGATGTCGTAACACTCTTCACAGGAAACAATGCTTTGCCACTTTTTTACATCCATAACAAAACTCCATAAGGTTAATAGGTAACCTAGAAAGTAGCTGGCAAAAAAGACAACAATATTTTAAACTTTAAACAGATCCTCAACGAGATCGTTTTATTTATTTTTTTGTACTCGATATTTTATTTTGATAGGTTCTCATATACCGAAGTATCGCGGGGCAAGTTGTTGTATTTCACTGCTTGAATATAACCCTAAGCGGTGCCTAAAGTATTTTTAAATTATCCTTGTTTATTACCCTTGTACATTTGTATAATTATAATCTTAAGTATAGCACTGCCCCGTATGAAAGTTGACAATCGCAGAGGCTTTATAAAGCCTCTCGAAGTTAATCGATAATATCCTTACTAGTTGTAGGTACCTATGTTAATAATATCTATCGCCGCATATTAAACTACAAGTATCGATACTTTCGTGGTCATCAATAATCCAATTCATAATGGAACTAATTTTCAAGGGTCAGCTATGGGTAACAATCGGTAGAAACTAGATACGCTTGAACGAATTTTCGATACCAACATTAAGATCACAGCTCTATATAACTGTGTGTGCACACCGAATCATAGTATTAATCCCTTTCTTCGTAGTCACTGGATGTCATATGTAATTGAGACTGTCTAATTATCTGTCCCTTTGTGCTAGATGACTCTTTGAGTTAACCGCGATTAATTATTGTTTGTTCATTATCCATTAGCAGCTCTATTAAATTATGTAAATTTCTATCAGCAGTGTCGCGTAATACTACCACCCCCTCTCTTCCCTTGGGTGTCGTAAAAGGCGACTAACTGACTAAATACTGCACATACATCCAACTGCATAGAGCGGTGTCATGCTAAGCAAATGTGCGTTCGCTATTTGGTAAAAAGTGGACTATGGCAGAGGACTGCTTTTGCGGTCCTCTTTGCCTATATAGTCTTTGACTAACGACTATTAAGTCGTGATTATTTGTATGTAAATTGCTTTAAAAAAGGCTTTTTTATTGTTATGGTGATAAGACCGTAACATAATACTTGACAGAAAACACATAGGTACTCAGGCAAGGAGTTCGAGACCAAGATATAAGTATAGTGAATACCACACGCATAACTTAAAAATGGCAAAATAAATATATTGCCATTCCGAAAAATTTTAAAAATACATTTATGTTCATGTTACACTTAACAATGATAATTTAAATATTTATTTATAACTTAAATAAATGCTATTATATGTATTGAACAATTATAAGTACAAGTATAGTTTTGTAATGAATAAATGCGTAGCTGACCTTACATTTTCAATAAGTTCTAAAGTCATTATAAATAAAACAATTTGATGACTAGATCAAACAGCTAGATTAATTTACTTTACAACACGGTCCAACTTAATAAACGGGCTAGGATAATAATTTGCAGCGAAATGAAAAGGACCGAGTAGAATAATAATTATTAAGAAAACAATTTGTTGTTTTACAAGATTTTGGATTACGTAAATAAAGTTTTAATTAAGGCTGTAAGTCGTTTTAACAACGCGACTCACTGGTCTGTGTCTCGATTCTTGTTATTTCTCGATTGATCAATGCAATCACGTGGAACCCTTTCTCTTTACGAAGGAGAAGGTTTAACAAACTTGGGTTTATTTTAACAAACCGTGTCACGTAGCGGTGAAAAAATACTACCACGTCATCATCAGCCTATAAACGTCCCACTGCTGGGCACAGGCCCTCCACGTGGTCAATAGCACGGGGGATACTGGGCCATAACCCACCACGCTGGCCCAATGCCGGTTGGTGGGTTTTAATAACTGCCATCTTACGACAATAACCGGGACCAAAGGCTTATCGTGCCTTCCGAAGCACGGAGGAACTCGAGATGTTTTTAATTTCGCCACCCATCCAGCGACCCGGCATTGCGAAAGTTGCTTAGCGGGCAAGATCGCAAGCCGAACGCGATAGACGCTGCGCCATCGAGCTAAAATTTAACTACCACGTAAAGGCGTGAAAGGCGACTAACGGACTAAAGACTGCACATACTTCCAACAGCATTGAGCGGCGATGGGCTCACTACCTGTCACGTTGAGCACATGTGCAGTCGCTATTAGGTGAAAAGTGGACTATGGTAGAGGACTGCTTTTGCTGTCCTCATTGCCTAGTCTCTGACTAACCCTTTAGGGATGATAGTCGAGATTATATATATGTATGTGTTTTTCTTTTAGTCAAAAGACAAACTTGAACTTAAATTTAAAAAGAGTGTAAACAAAGAGCCACAGCTAGCAGTCCGCCCGTGACTGCGTCCGCGTGAACACCCTAACTCCCGTGACGAATTTTGAAATAAAAATATGTATACAAATGTTGTCCTGCCAATTACAAACACAACTAAAAAAGGAATTAGCCAAATAAGTGCAGTGATGCGCAAACATACTTTCGTGGCGTTTATTTTTATTCATATAAATTTTAACCGCCTCTGTGGTCTAGTGGCTAAGCCACCGGTTTCAGACCCAGATGTCCCGGGTTCGTTTCCCAGCGGGGGGTACATCTTAGTGTGCTCGGTTTGCTTAATGGTAGGGCTGTTAAGTCCGCCTGGCTAGCTACCACCAGGATCCATGCTTTCGGGCAACATGACCCGCCCACTGCCATGTGGCCCGAAAGCATGGATCATGGTGCAAACAAATTTTGGAATGGCGATCCTGGGAAGATAAACGCCCCAGAAGACGACCGCAGATGCGCTGGAAGCACGATATCAAGAGGGTGGTAGCATCGAACTGGATGCAGGTTGCACAAAACTGAGACGAATGACAGCAGCTAAAGGAGGCCTGTACCAACATGTTGGTTGATAATGGCTAAGAAGAAGAAGAAGAACCAATTTTAATTCAAATATCAATAACACTTTAAACTATCGCGTTGCATTGCATTAAAACTGTTTTAACGGGACCTAACACAATTAATTTACTACAGTTCGCTTGTGACCACGGCCGCAGCATCGCGGCCGAAACGTCAAGCAGTAAGTAGATATGTACTTACTTACAAAATTAATCGTGTTAGGTCCCGTTAAAACAGTTTTAATGCAAATATCAATAGTCATTCTCGGTATCCATGTCGCGTAGCGGTGAAATACTCCCACCCTCTCTTCCCTTGGGTGTCGTAAAAGGCGACTAACGGACTAAAGACTGCACATACATCCAACAGCATATAGCGGCGATGGGCTCCGGACCTATCGCACTGAGCAC
The DNA here is from genome assembly GCA_963921215.1 of Scoparia ambigualis. Classification (NCBI taxonomy): domain Eukaryota; kingdom Metazoa; phylum Arthropoda; class Insecta; order Lepidoptera; family Crambidae; genus Scoparia; species Scoparia ambigualis. The sequence continues at coordinate 19,597,945 of OY992522.1, read as the reverse complement.
ATGTGCAGTCGCTATTTGGTGAAAAGTGGACTATGGTAGATGACTGCTTTTGCTGTTTGCCATTGCCTAAGTCTCTGATATAATAGTCGTGATTATATGAATTAATTAATTTATTCAATTATCAATATTTTCTCGTCTAAGAACTAGCTGATACCCTTTATAGGAATTGATAAGCTTCAACATATTTAAATTCAAATATCAACTTATTCTCGTCTACAAGTAGCAACAATCTGAGCGATGCTATGCGCAAATGAGCTAACAAACAAAATGCTACACCATAGTACCTACTCCCGCGGCTTTGCTAACTTTACAGGCAGTCTATTGTGAACTCCCGAAGGAATTCGATATTGTCCCGGTTTTTCCCTATATTACTTTTATCAGGGATCATGAAAATAATGGCTCAGGGATAGTGTGGTTTTCTATTATTCTGTTATGTTCTGTTAAGTCTGTTCAGTTGAATTGAGATCGAGTTGTTGTTCAAAGTTACCATGTGTACAGGCTGTTTAATAATAGGTATATTCAATATTCAAAATTATATATTTAACTTAGGCTACAATAATTGAGCACTTATGAATGTCACTATGTCATCGGTTCGTAAGTCTAACTATGTGGCGGGAGCCTTGTACTGAGAAGAACCGGCAAGAAACTCAGCTAGGGCATTTCTTTTCTCCCTTTCTTTTACAGCGTCAATACAAATTGGAAAATGTCCTCCCTATCATAGAAGGACATTTTCCATTACAAGATAAAAAAAACATTTAGTACGATTACAAGACAACACAACAACATACAAAAGATTATCTAATAAAAAAACAGGAGGTATTCCTCTATTTAAAATAAACTAAACAACGTCTTACAGTATCTTTGAAAAAAACGAGAGAGAAAGACTATTAAAAACTACCAATAAAAATATGATTGCAAGAGCAGACCAGCCTCCACAGGCGGCACCCGTTCACGAGTATGACATGTGAATCAGCCATCGCTTCGCACAACCATGTTTTAGGGAACGTAACGACCCGACGCACAGTCCACCACCGCAGAGACACTTAGAGAGAGCATGACACACTCGAGCAACTCCAACGATACTGTACCTCTGAGAGAGCATTGTTTACATTGTCATAATTATTCATACACCTAGTCACATTATAAATGAGTGAAGTATCATTTGCACACAATACATTAACACAGAAGTTTTCTACAAAGAATGGCAAGTCATTGATATATATTATCAAAAATAAGAAAGGGCCAAGAATTGACCCTTGTGGAATTCCGATTTTTACATGAGAACTGGATGACTTAGTTCCATTAATATCGACGGTTTGTGATGTTTGACGGACTGTTCTCAACGCAATCGAAAGCCTTGGACATGTCGCAGAAAACTCCAAGAGCGTTTTGAGACTTCTCCCAGGCATCAAATATATGTTTTATTAGAGCAACACCTGCTTCAGTAGTGGAACGACCCTTAGTAAAACCGAATTGCTTACTATGTAAAGGATTATATAAGTAAGTTAAACTATTCCACTAACTGTTCGAGAATATATTTTTCATAAATTTTACTAAGTTCTGGTAGTATTGAAATAGGTCGATAGTTACTGGGGTCTTTTTTATTTCCCTATTTAAATAAAGGTATAACCTTACTTAACTTCAAAAAATCAGGAAAGATCAGGAAAGATTATACCTAATCCCGCAACTGGGTCATGTTACTAGGCCACTATTTGTACCTATGGAAGAGACTAATATGTTATGACACATACAGTATATAAACGGGATTTAACGCATAACTATTCAGTAAAGGCATCCTACGCATACCCGACGTTTCGACCGAATTGCACCGGCCGTGGTCACGGTGTGACTTCTATCGCGGTGTATCGCCTCCGTTGGCGACGAAGAGTTTTCATCCACCGTCACATTATTTAACCAACTACCGTCACACACAACACTTACGGTGTCCCTATTCCGTATACAAGCTTTATTCTGGTAGTTAGCCGATTGCGAGCTAAAACGAAGTTCATCATCATCAGCCTATTAGCGTCCCACTACTGGGCACAGGCCTCCCACGTGGACAATAGCACACATGGGGATATTGGGCAATAACCCACCACGCTGGCCCAATGCGGGTTGGTGGGTTTTAACGACTGTCATCTTACGACAACAACCGGGACCAACGGCTTAACGTGCCTTCCGAAGCACGAAGGAGCTCGAGATGTTTTTTTATTAATTTGGTCACCCATCCAGTGACCCGGCATTGAGAAAGAGGCTTAGCGAGCAAGATCGCAAGCCGAACGCGCTAGCCGCTGCGCCATCGAGCTCCTCGAAAACGAAGTTGCGGGTTTGCAAACACTGGATTCCACGCTGATGATAGTTTGTGACCATCTTCCTGATTGATATTGTTGGGATGTTTTTTAATTTCAATCGCTTCACGCACTTCTCTTGAATAAAAGCGGCGATCTGTGGAGAGGACGGAGGCGATACACCACGATAGCAGTCCAGCCGTGACCACGGCCGGTGCAATTTGGTAGAAACGTCGGGTATAAAAGGTATGCGTTGGATACTATTACTAAATAGTTTTGTGTTAAATCCCGTTTATATATATGTGCATATAAGGGAACGCGAAAGTTTAAAAGTGACTATGTTATTGTCTGAATGGATAATAATTCGCAATTTCAGAGTTGCTCCCATACAAACAGTTGTTATTTGAACAATCATTTAGACGGCGAATAACATTGACTACTTATTAAAGGCATCCTTAAACCGCCTCTGTGGTCTAGTGGCTAAGCTACCGGTTTCAGACCCAGAGGTCCTGGTTAGATTCCCAGCGGGGGGTACATCTTTGTGTGCTCGGTTTGGTTTGTGGTAGGGCTGTTAAGTCCGCCTGGCTAGCTACCACCATCTTATCTAAGTCTGTCGCCATAACAACGATGTTTATAGAATTGTTGTGTTCCGGCAGTTTGAGATAAGATAGTCAGTTCCTCAGTGATTGAGGATTCCGGGTGAAGCGCGCTTCCACCTTCGGCCTTATCGTCACTTACCATCAGGTGAGGTGAAGGCCAAGCGATTACCCGTTGCCAATAAAAAAAAAATCCTACGCATACCTTTTTATACCCGAAGTTAATCCCCCGTCTAAATATGCGTTTATAAAGGAACGCGAAAGTTTAAAAGTGCATATGCCCCTCAGCCCCCAAGCGGTCGCATGAGACCGCACCTACAAAAACACACTTGACTTTGTACCTTGTTTTCATAGACTTTAGACTACTTTAGTTTGAACAAGTTTGGTTATTTCGGTTCTGTGGTACATCTTATGTATTGTTATCGCAAAATATCGCACAGTCTATGCTTGATTCTTTCAAATTTGACGTTGACAGTTGCGCCAAAAAAAGTGTCAAAAAAATCCAAGGCTGAGTGGTTAAAGTTGTTATTTTTTCTATCCGAATAAAGTGTTTCAGTATAAAATGTTCTTGTTAAACCTTAACGAATCCTTATTTCGAACTTCTATTTTGTTTATCTTGTAGTGTCAAAAAACCAGAGATAGAAACAGCACTAAGATTTGCTGCCGTTTTGCATGTTCTTCTCGGGACATTTCATCATAGGGTTAACGAAGTCATGGCTTAGTTACGACATTCATAGGACGTTCATGAAATACTTGGTAGGTATGAATTTAATTTTGAATAAAAGCATCATTATTTTATTTTATTTTATTGTTGATGTAGAGAATCGATGACAAATATTAGGCTGTGCAATCACTGTTCTGTTACTAATTCAACGGATCTCTATTACCATAATTTTGTTTGACATCTGAGACACCCGTCTCATCTAAGCACATCGGTCGCTTTCTTTCAAGTTCCGTTTTTCTTTTAATACATACAGGACTTTTTTTTTAACTGTGCTCATATTTTTTTAAATTATCGAGTAACTAAATCTAGATCTACAGAATTAATTTAATTTTTTTAACTGAAAAATAAAGAAACTAAAATTGATTAAACATATCCACAAAAACACCGGTAATCATGGTCAATCGACCGGGACCGCGCAACTGAACTCTGACACATTACGATACCGAAGGATACCTAGGTTAGGTTATCTTTACGTTACACGTGACCTTACGTTCGCCCGGTATCCACGAGTTATTTTTTATTGTGCCGGACGAATTAAATAAATAATAAATTAATTAAAAAAAAATGAAAATGATGTCTGTTGACGTTACTGAAAGATATAAAAAAATATGTTCTCATATAAAAAAAATCCTGTATAGTCACGACTATTATCCCCGAAGGTTTAGTCAGGGACTAGGCAATGGGAACCGCAAAAGCAGTCCACTTCCACGGTCCACGTTTCATAACAACTGCACATGTGCATAGTGTGATAGGTGGTGGGCCGCTCTGTGCAACAGGATGTATAAGCTTAGTCCGCTAGTCGCCTTTTACGACACCCAAGGGGAGAGATGGGTTTGTAGTATTCTTTTAATGAGTCGTCACCACTCTTTAGTATTTATATTGAATTTTAATTCGAATAGGATAAATACGTTCCCTTGTACCTACTATTTAGTCGTCATCAGCTTATACACGAATATTTTTATCGATCAGGACCTACTGATTCCGACTAAGTAAATGATGGCCATTGCAATAGTAATAGTAGTTACGTGTTTTCTTTTCTTAAACATGAATTTTGTATTTTTAATTAGTTAACGAAAATAATCAGAATGTATGGTCTTCCTACATTTTTATGAAGTGAAGTAGATGTGCGTTACGTCATTATCGCTGTACTATTATTTATTCTATGGCTGTACCTGTATTTATGAAGTGGTTTTATTTGTAAAAAGGAGGAGTAGGATGACCATGATTTTAATATTCATAGTTATTAACTTTACTTCCCAGACAAAAAATAGCAAATGGAACGCTCGCTGACATGTTATTTTTATTATTATTACAGTGGCCATCATTTACTTAGTCGGAATCAGTAGGTCATATCACCGATAAAAAGTCTTCGTGAATACGTTGGGACGTAGATAGGCTAATGACAATAGCTGGGCACTGGTGGATGGTCACGTGGACAATTGGATGGAGGTCACATGGACAATTGGATGGAGGTCACATGGATAATAGCACGTGGGGAGATTAGGCCATAACCCTCCATTCTGGTCAATGCGGGTTGGTCGGCTTATGCGCATTTTGGTCGCTCATTTATAATTATCAAACACAAAACTGACTCACTGTACTGTACTTTTTTGGTTTGTGGCAAAGCCAATTTTCCGAAGTGTAGCTACCGATGTAGTCAACGCTCACAGCTTTGTTTGTTAACAATGTTGTTACAGCATCGGCTGGTGTGTGCCTAGTTTAACGTTTTGTGTAACGTGATACCTAATCCGTAAATGTCAACACAGAAGGACGGTTTTACACCGAATGTGTTTACGAACGCGATAAGTGTCCCCGCACCGCGAAAATTGGAATCCGACGGAATGAGTTACACAGGATTGCGGAGGTCAACATAGAATAAACCTCAGCGTAACGTAATTAAAGCTGAGGACTTATGGAACTGAACTTACTGCGCTCTTTTATTTAGAGTTTCAAGAGCGCGCTGTCCGTAAAATTGGATCCGTCGCCATGGAACGATCTGTTACTGTGCCGCAGACAAACTAGGAGATAGGGCGAAATAAAATGTGTCTGCGGTTCGACGCTGATTTTTGTCTGATCGACTTTGAGTGACAGAAATGTTATTGTAATGATATTATTGTTGTTTAAAACAGAGTCGCAATCAAAAATTAAACCACACTGTCTACCCAAAAACTAGACGCTGGCTAAATTATAGCAAGCCATCAAATAAGAAATTGAATTGAATTGAATATTATTATTTTTTCTACTACTAGTAAGCGCTTGGCTTTCATCTCAACTGACGGTAAGTGGCGATAAGGCCCAGGGTTGACGCGTGATTCACCTGGAGCCCTCAACCACTGACTGGCTATCTTATCTATCTCTAAACTGTCAAAACAGGCCTAAAATATTGGATATTCAAAAGATAATAAAGGGTTATCATTCCGGTTACAATTATTATTATTCAAAGCAAAGAGTAAAATCAAAAATGTCTAAACACTTACTTCATCTTTCACTGCAACCCTTCTGGACAACTGTGAGGTAAATGCAGCTTTGTGCTGATATTTCGCGACACCAGTAACAAATTGACCTGTCCTTTCTTCTCGCCTTGTTATTAGATTTGAAACGAGCTCCATTTAGCTTTACGACAATGTCTTGGAAATTGTTAGTCTTTGCTTTGAAAGCAGAAGCCGCAAATATTTGACCTTTTATAAAATACTAACGGAGGGAAAACTATTTTTTAGGATTCTAATTCTTTTTATACAGCGTGCTGGATCGCCCAGACGGCTTGCGATCTTGCTGTTCAGCTTCATAAGACTTGGTATTTGGATGGGTGACCAAAATATAAAAAAAAAACATCTTGAGCCCCGTACTGGGGGGGGCGTGCTGTGGTAAAGCCATCGTTAAAACCAACCTGGTTACGGGTTGCATTGGGCAAGCGTCACTTTTTCTTTCCGCCGCTACAGTGGGGTAATTGGGTTATTATGAGTCCAGCTCATTACATGATCTTCCCTTCTGTCTGCTTGGTCTATTTCTTACGTTTCGAAGAACCTAAACGGCTATATTCTTAAGACATGCGATAGGCGAAGGCCCAATTCCATTGTAATTGGGCAGATTTTTGTGTGGTATCCGTAATTTTGTACCTAGAGCCACAGAATAACTAATAGTATTAGGTACTAGAGCGTAGAATTGACAACTCCATATATTTCATTAAATTGGCGTGGTGTGGGTGTGTATAACAACATGTGTAACATGTATTTATCAAATCACTGCTCCGTTGTAACAACACAACATAACACACGACATCACGTAACGTGATATCAGGACTGAATCTCATTAGGTTTATGTAAATTTGTGACAATGCCACGTATAGATCGTGGTAAGACAATGGCTTCGTAAATACCTAAGGGACTATTGAAGACCTTTGAATTGTGTTTAACACCGCGCTAATGATAATTGTAAATCAATTAAATAACAATTCTTATTTTTTTTTTCATGTATTTTACGATTTTATCAGTGCGTAAAGATGGATCTTGAGATGGTTGGATGGATGGACAGAAACCTATTCAGGCTGGTGTATAATCACTTACCAAAGTATTACCGCATTTTATTTCATTTCGTATAATTCTTTTATTAATTGCTTATGATTGTATTCAATAATTAACTGTTTTGTTCTATCGCCTTACGCTATAGTCTCCCACATCCTTACCGGCTGACTGGTAAAGAATGCCATGTGGCGTTAAGTCTGCCTTTTGCAGTTTTTGTTTTGCAATGAAGATTAATAAATTATTAAAAAAAATGTACTATCGATATTACTTTACCGTCGATGCATGTAGCGTAAGTAGGTACTATCGATTCAGTAACCAGTCGATGGAACATTTTTGATACAACTACCAACGATGTAGCGACTGCCTATATCGTGAACTAAACTCATCGGTCTGCCCACATAAAAAATTGCGCATAGGAAGATGCCCTACACGTAATTTGGTCACCCTCGTAACTCGGTATTGCGAAAGTTAGTTTGACCTGCAAAATCGCAACAACCATGAAGCCTTCATTATGTTTCTAAGACCAATATTGTTTTTTAAGGTTTACGCGAGCACTACACATTGAAATGGGTTTGTTTGTTGTACATTCGCCACAAAGTTAGTTTGCCACATTTTTGTAACTCCATACATTGAAAGTAAATTCGCCCCAGGTCTTGAGGTACATCATTTTTGCATAAAGTACCGGTAGCAAGGAAAGTTCGTTTTGAGCGCTCGAAATGAAAGGTAGTTATTTTATTCTACAATTATTGATGTTTGACTACACTTATTGTTTGATTTTTCTGCTGTCTGTGTCGAAAATAAGAGTTTGGCGAATTTACACATACTTTTTCTGTGGCAAACTAACTTTGTGGCGAATGTACAACAACCCATTGAAATTAAACACTTTTTACGTAACAAAACAGGGTAGTAACAACGGATCCTGTGAGTTTGAAACGTCAGGAATAAAAAACTATGTAATATAGTTATATCACAGATAGAGTTTGTAATAAAATTAACAGTTTTGCATTTGCGTTATACAAATTAACAAAGGTGGCAAATAAAGACACTGCTTTAACTGCTTATTACGCATACGTGGAGTCAGTACTCAGATATGGTTTCATAATCTGGGGAATTGCCACGGACATCCAAAAGGTTTTTGTTGCTTAAAAAAGATGCATACGAGCCTTTTGTGGCATAGCGCCAGATATCTCATATAAACCTTACTTTAAGACTCTTAAATATTAAAACCCTTACTTGTATCTATATACTTGAGATTGGAAAGTTTGTAAGAAGCAATGGACACTTGTCAAAACAAGCAAAACAATTGACAGCCAGAAGTCTCAACCTAACAAACTTATTCTAGATGCTGTTCCAAAAACCAAGCGTTTTTTGAGGAATAGTTATGCTATGTGTAATATAATAAAAGTATAATAAAATACCAGATAACATAAAAGAACTCCCAGTTAACATATTCTACAAATCATTGCGTAGATGGCTACTTGAAAAAGCTTTTTATTCTATTAATGAATTTTTAACATATAAATGAGGGGAATATTAATATAATTTTAATATATTCGATGCATTTATTAGTTTTTATTTATTGATTTATTAATTACTAATTAGTCTATACTTAGTCTGGTTTAATTTGATTGAATAATGATATTATGAATAAAAAGGTATTGTAATTTAATAAACACTAATTTCTTATGTAAGTAATTAACGAACGAAAATGAAAATGTTAATAAATGTATTAAAATAATAATAATATAATAAATGAAAATTTTACATTAATTTGCATGTCATGATATATTTTAAGACCGAATAGGTTTTATGCTACTTTAAATAATGTCTTGATAACATCCACATTGTAACAACCCTATTTAATAGCAAATAAAGTATTTGTATTTGTATATTATATGTGTAATGTAATTAAACGCGAGTTTTAAAAAGTGTTTTATTTCAATAAGATCAAATATTGTTACTGGATCCTTCAAACTGGAACATAGAAAATGCTGGACACTGCTACTTAGTTGCAGAAATTGGTATTGATTCCACATACTTGCCTAGACTACATAATATTATATCGCTAAACGGTATTCGTGGTTTATATGAGTTACTGTTTTCTGAAAATAAATGTTTGAAATGTTTCAAATTGACATTGTTAAAGAACACTTAAGTTAATATAAAATCTGTTACATAATGCTAAGGCTATGTAAAAATATAACTAGTTATTATAGAGTTCCACGCTCCCTTAAGATTCACGTATTTTAGCACAATCCACACGATAAAGCGGTCGTCAATGCAAATAATTCACTGTAAACCGTTTGCTTTCAGCTTCTTCTATAAAAAAACAATGTTCTTGAATAAATGCGTGTTAAAATATCGTTCTTTACAGCGTCGATAAAGTAACAGCCATAAATAAAAACTTCAGCAACTACAGTTTCACAACTCGCCGAAGGTTTTATTGAAATTAAACGCACCCGCAAATATGTTGGAGCTTCACGAAACTCCTCTATTAATGGTTGGCTGTTCTTTTGTTATTTATGGCGTCATCAAGCCTGTTTTAGGTTTACGGCGATAGCAACCCGTAAAACGAAGGGGGGGCCATAAAAACATGACGTCTGAATAGACTGAGGCGAATAAATTATGAAAGTTTTGCTGGTGCCTGGACGGACTGACGACGTGACGACGCAACGTAAGAAATATGGCCTAGATTTATGGTGTTTAAGCTCTCGCCAGAGACTTCGTGAACGCGATTCAAGGGAGGCGAATATTAAAAACTTTTTTATAATATTAGACAACTGGCAGGAAGCTGTTAGGAACCGGGACCAGTTCCGCCAACTTGTATCAGAGGCCTTAAGCTTACTTCGGATAGAATGTAAGTAAGTATAATGTTTGGGACAGAAACAAAGGTTAAAGTAATTTTTACGCCGGTCGACAAAAAGGGGTGTTATAAGTTTGTGTATCTGTTGTAGCTTGTGGGCAACGCGCGACGTGGAGCATGCGAGCCGAGCGGCAACCTACTGGCATACGCCTGCCTGGGAGGCGCCGGCCGACGTGGTCTCGTAACGCGTGTTAAATATCTTTTCACCAAATAGCGACTGCACATGTGCTCAGCGTAACAGGTGGTGATGGTGAGCCCATCGCCGCTCTAAACTGTTGGATGTATATGGCATCGTAGCTCCCGAACGGATTAATAAAAATCGTAGCACCGATTTTGATTATTTTTACCGACGTATGTAATAATATAAAACTTAAAGAACATAACTATATTTCCCTATTTCAATAACACATCGTTACTCTTGTGTAAGTAGCAAATAATATTCGTATATACGGGTAAAGCCGAACGAATTGCCGCTCAAATATTTTGATACCTACTAAAATAAGCGAGAGCTACCGACCGGGATATTGGGTATTGATGCCCCATCAAGGCTCTAAAACGGGCGATATTTCAGCGGACTCCGGTCAAATAACCAACAAAACGATCGTACTATGTCAAACAATTGAAAAGGAATCCTTTGTTATCGTTCAATGAAATGGCTCTAATTGCGCCCGTGGTACATCGCTGTATGGATTTAGGAGGTGATTAAGTATTGGCTGAGGGTGTCAATTTGAAATCTTTACATAACATTAACATTAAATAGGTTGCTGTATTTTTAATGACTTAAGCTACATAATTATGCACGTCATTGTACATCAACATTGACGACATCGCGGCAGACCAAGGCGAAGATGGCGTGACGAGCTTGAATCCTACAGGGAAGATTGTCCCGTAGTAGCAAAAGACAGAGTTGTGTAGAAGAAGGAGAGTTATGCCTTTGCCCTGCAGTGGGACAAATCGGGCTAGATAATAATAATAATAATTGTACATCAATTCCGTTTCCCTGAAGGGTAGGTAGAAATCACAGCTTTCCATTTCTTACGATGTTGATACACTTTTAAATTATTGAACTATTTTACCTTTTTTATAGTAATAGGAGGCAAACGAGCAAGCGGATCACCTGATCGAGAATAATCACCGCCCCGCCCATGGACACCCGCAAAACCAGAGATGTCGCAGACGCGTTGCCAGCCTTTAAGGGGGGAAGTGGCCTCCGCATTCCTCACTCGCCGGACGAAACACAACAGCACCAAGTGCCATTATTTCACGGCGGATATTCGTGAGAGGGCGGTGGTATTACGCCGGACGAGCCGGTCCAATGCGTGCTGCAACGCAGCGTGGCTCTACCACTCAGTCAGTATCATTTTGCACCACCCAGGAGTCACGTGTAGGGTCTCAAGGGTAAACCTACGGACGCGAGTAACTTTAACCCCCAAAATATCTAGACAGTTCTTTGTATTTTCCTTAAGGGGGTGCCTCGCGAACGCAAAAAAGACATATAAGACTTAACAATAAACTTCAAAGCAAAATCAATCGTATTGATACTAATAATAAAATCAATTCTGCTTTGAAGTTTCACACCTAGTAATTTAATTAGAGCAATGTTTTTATTCTGCGAAATGTGCAAAACCATCACGCGCTTGTGTTAGAAATAACTTAAATAAATAACTTCTAAAGAAGGTGGTGCCCTGCGAAATATCAATACAAATATTTTCATTTAAGAATTATTGTTTCATGCGTAAAGTTAAGAAAGTTTTCGAAAAAATATGTTTTTAGATGTCATTAGATTCCTGTATTGTTTGTTAGTTTTTAAAGAATTTGTTTCAAATTTCAACAAGGCCATTACCTTGTGCAATGATCAGGCTAACTTACGTAAGTTCTTTTATTGTATATAACTAATTGAGCGCATAGTACAAGAGAGTACAAGTGACTAAAAAATACTTTTCACAATTTCTTGCAGGACCCCCTACGTAGAAAGTATCAAGAACTGACTTATTCGTTTCAGTTATTAAAGAATGAGCTTGGAAGTTTTGAACACTCGTAAAGGTGACAATGACACAAACGTTATTGTCGGCGAAATTAATATAAATATATGTCGGCAGATGGCCAGAGCTATGCTCCTCGTGCGACTCAAACATAGTAGATTACGAAATAGAAATGACTTATTACAACAATTGGAAACAATTTAATTTAATCACAAATTATGACAATTAAATAATAGCAAAATTTAAAGGCACGACCGTCCGTCAGACAAGGCGATGTTCGCGCGGTGCGTGCCGGAATCAAAGTGCCGCTCGAAACGCGCGGCAGCCTACACGCCCCGCTCCCACGTTCCGAAAGCGCGCGAAACATGCGCCATCTTGTGACGCTGTCATGCGCTCGCGCGCTTGTGCCTTGTACTAATCAAATGAGCGCTTTATATTTCCTGGCGCCGACACGGCCTTCCTGACATACGCACGTCCTCGGGCGTTAGTAATCTGTAAAGAAATAACTGTAAGCAAAACAATTCAAAACAAAATAATGATCCATTTAGTAGCAATAAAGCAAAATCCGCATAGTAAATGAATACTAGCGTCATTGGGAGTTTATATAAAGAACGGCGACATTCATAAAAACATCGAACCACATAGTTTGAATCTTAGTGCGGCAAATGTATCATGAACCTCAGCTATATAAGGTTAAATTTTATCAACTGCAAATCTTTTAAGGATAAATTAAACAGCATAAATAAACTATTTCTATGAAAAAACCTTAAATTTTTATACGCTAGTTCTCAAGGAAAATGCCAAAAGACATTTCGATTAAAAAGTAAAATAAAACACCCCTAACGTGCCCTTACGCACGGCACGAGCCGAAACAGAAGATGCCTACACCGCTTACACCTTACACGTGCCGTAGTTTCATTCAAAGGAGCCGACAGAGATAGGGATGGAAATTATTGCTATTTAGAAATCATAATCATATGATCATATGATTTTTTTTATCACAGTGATTTGAGCTGCTATTTTTCACACCTGCTATTTTTCATTGAGAGTGATTTTCCTACTATTTATCATTGCAAATATTGAAATGAAATGACATGGTAATTGAATAATGATTATGATGTAACATGACATGAATATATGTCACACAACAACGCGCACGTGCTTATGACTGACGAGGACGACCGCCCCCGCACATGTGAAATGTCATTTCATTTTAAACTGCGACTGCGACTGCGACCCGGGTCACAGGTCATCCCCTCTCCTTATTTCACTAAGTTTATTTGTACTGGCACCTCGAGACCAACCGTTAGGTTATGCAGGAAGTGCCAGACGTCCCTGCGCCAGTAGAACACTCGCGCAGGAGACCACCAACGTTAGGTCTTGACGCCAAATTAGTGCCCGCCGCAGCGCGCTCTTCATTCGGTACTCATAAGACTAGTGTCTCAGGAGAGTATCCCCGTGAACACGTGTAGTTCACTGCCTATTGTCCAGATAGGTAACCGGAGCTGTCAAGCTCGCTCACTTCTCGTTGCACGAAGGGCACAACTCGCAGTTGCCACTGCTAGGGTCGTCGACTCTAAAGTCGACTCCCAAGTGTCCACCTTGGTAGCGGAGTAGTAAGCACACTCACTTCTCGGAACCCATCCGGGCGCCTAGCCAGTTCCCACGTCCTACGCGGCTGGCTGGACCGGAGGCTACGGCATCTAGGAGGCCGCCTCTACTAGTTCTCCAGACTAGTACCGGAGATGTCAACACCAATGTCCAATGAAAACCACCGGACAAAGCTGCCAACTATAAGGGAAACTCACGTTCCCCGCAGGACTTTTCGCTTCTGGCCCCTCAGAGACCGCTACTAGGCCCCGCTCGCTGTGCACGAGTTTGGAAGTCCTGGCACACAATACCAGGACAAACGAACATTCCCAAGCTCTACAGCTAACCACACGCCACTACGAGTCCAACCCATGTCCGGATCCCGCCGGAGGCGCCTGGTTAAAGGCACGACCAGCGGGGGGCTAGAACCGGAACCCCGTAGTACCTTTGAAAACACAACCGGACCCGTAGTTCCAGTTGCGATACCCTATCTATTGAGGTCGGTAGATAGGGACCCGGGTCACAGGTCAATCGGACGTACTACTCGCACGCAGGGATTGCTTGAGTAGATGCGTCCCGCTCACACCTCGCTCGTATGATTGTCGTGCATGCTCGCCGCGGTCGCTCCGCGCGATTTCATTCGATCATTCATACACGCACGCACTAGTTAGAAATCATAATCGCTGCGATTGCGAATGACAATAGCAGTTATGTCATATGAAAAACTAAATCATATGATTTTTCACTGCTATCAATGATTTGTTCCATCTTTAGACAGACACCGACCGCAATGCCTACACCGCTTACACGTGCCGTAGTTTCATTCAAAGGAGCCGACAGAGGCCGACCGCAATGCCTACACCACCACCGCACCGCTTACTACGTGCGGAGCGAGCGAGAGCGAAAGTCATCCTCCCTTGCCCCCGCCCGCTACGCACCCCTGCCGTGTCGCCCGCCCGCCCGCCGGCGCGTGCGCGTGGCGGGTGGGGCGATCGTCAGTTCGCCAAAAACATACCTATGGCACTAAGCTAAATGCAGTCGCAGGTGTATTCGCGAAAGTTTTTAAAATGCCGTACCGATATTCATCACAGGAGTACATGAATATGGCTATCTGCTTCCATGATGCAGGTGAAATTATGTTGCGGGCACAAGTACTGTACGGCGAGAGATACGGACGAATAATTAACATTCGCACCATACTTGGAGCCGTGCAGCGCTTCCGAGAGAGCGGCAGCTTCCAGCCACACCTCGACTCTGGGAGGCCACGATACCCAGTGCGTCTTGAGGAGCACGTGCTGGATTTCTTCCACCGGCACCCAGTGGCGAGCACCGAAGACGCTGCCCGTATGTTTGGCGTAAGCCAGTACTACGTGTGGCGGCTTCTGCGCAGCGAAGGTTACCATCCCTTCCACTTCACTCGAGTCTAGGAGTTGCTGCCAGAGGACTACGCGCCCAGGGTCGAGTTCTGCCGTTGGTTGCTGCGGAACCCTACCTACAACGTGCTGTGGACGGATGAGTGCACGTTTACGCTCGAGGGACTCTTTAATATGCATAATGCGCATTACTGGTGCGAGAACAATCCGCGAGTGTTTCGGCCGGACCACTTCCAACACCGTTTTAGTGTTAATGTGTGGGCAGGAGTATTGAACGGCCATTTACTGGGGCCCGTCTTTATAGACCGTCTGAATACGGACACGTATCTCCAGTTACTACAGCGCGACCTACCCGAGCTGCTGTTGGATGTGCCTGTATGAAGCCGCAGGTACCTGTACTACCAGCACGATGGCGCGCCTGCGCACTTCAGTCTGCGGGTACGCGCCTACTTGAACGAGGCGTTCCAAGGCGTTGGATCGGGCGCGGTAGCGTTATCCGCTGGCCGCCGCGTTCACCTGACCTGATGCCGATGGATTTTCATGTGTGGGGTAGGGCTAAAGACCTAGTGTATGGGAACGACGGCCATACAATTCGTACCGTGGAACAGTTACGTGCGCGAATTGTGAATGCGTTTGACGTGATGTCCAGTGAGCAGCAAGTGCTCACTGCAGTCCGGAGGCATGGCCTCGATCGTGCAAGACAGTGTTTGCTCACACAAGGCCGTCATGTCCAACATTTAATGTGATTAGGTTTAATTGTAAATGTGTAAATAAGAACCTGTAATTAATAACTTGTAAATATGTAAATCTATAAATATCAATGAATTTAGACTTTTAAACACGCCAAGTTAATGTAAACTTTACATAGCTACATTAGTTATTTCAATCTTGGTAAAAGATAAAACCAACGAATTGTATTAACTTGTCAGTCCAAAGCCTGAAAAAAGTGTGATGGGAAGTCAATTCGTTGTGAATAGTCAAAGCATTTAAATAAAAACAGATAAATTATCTATGAGTTTCATTTATTTACAATACCTATAGGTACCTACCTACTCGCATCACTATCTAGGGTGCATCCCCTGTTTACGTTATTTTTTATTGCGTTCATTACTTTACTCCGATTCTTTGTAAAAAAAAAAAAAAAAAGGTCTTCCGCTCGCTATTAAACTAACCGAGACTAGGGTAGGTAATTTGTAATTGTGTAACTATAACAAATAATGACGGCCGGGTGGTCGAGTGGGTCAGCGACCCTGACTGCGAAACCCACGGTTGCGGGTTCGAATCCCGCTAGCAACAAATTTGTGTGATGAGCACGAGCAATTTGTGACTGAGTCATGGATGTTTATTAGTATTTATGTATGTTTATCCGTTATCAGTCGTCATAGCACAGGCTACGCTTAGTTTGGGGCTGAATGATTGGTGTGAAAGTTGTAAAAAAATATTTATAAATTTCAAATACGCTAAATTAGCGCATAGGTGATTTGTTTCTCGCAGCGGAGTATTAACATGTGTTACTTAGGTGTGGTGTGATAGTTTTGGGTACCGTTGTTTGTGGTGGAGTCTATCCCGATGTCACAGAATAATGTACCCGATGTACAGCGCTTAGCGGTGCACTGCCGCGGCCACCACATTTAAACTTATGAATCAAATGAGGAAAGAGTGCAGAACGAGTAAAATGAGAGAGAGGGGCGGTTAGAAGCAGCCATGTTTTAAAACTATTTATGAATGAAAATTAAAGTGAGGAAAGAGTGCAGAAAGAGCGAAATGAGAGAGAGGGGCGGTAAGAAGAAGCCATGTTATAAAACTATTTACGAATGAAAATTAAAGTCAGGGTGCTCTAAAAAATATTACAAATGTTGTGTTAGGAAAAGTAAAAATAAAAACTAGCCTGAATTTTTTTTTAATGTTAGGGCCTTATTTCTCTGATATAATTAGATGTTTTGTCAAAATATATGCGGTTGATAAAATTTAACCTTATATATGGGACGAGACGCTTACAATCCTATAAACAGGATTAGCATACTTTGTTACGCTTTGAAGTACTGATTCATTGGATCACCAAAGTACTACATCACCTGGTGTTCGGCTAGTCCCTTGGACTACCGGAACGCCATCCTCGCTCAGCACCACCGTCACTTAATGATTCAACTTCACTTAGCGTTCGGCTAGTCCTTTGGACTACCGGAACACTACCATCACTCAACCGATGTACACTGGCACACGTTGAAACAGTAACTCCTTGAAACAACCCATTACTCCCTTTACCATTTTCATTATTACCACTGCCAACCATCTCTCTGCCACCATCTGGTTGTACACAATCACCCGCCGACACGGTCTCAACATTATTGCTCACTTCTTTACCAGCATTGTCATCATCATCACCACAAGCTTTATCACATAAAGCCCCAGCAACCTCGGTCAGTCCGGCTCTGCCTTGAGGAACTATGCGTAAGCTTTCGTGAGGATATTTGTAAGTCCTGTTCGTACCGTCAATATTTTGCAATTCGTTTCTGTCATTTTCTAAGACCTTTGTAATTATAAAAGGTCCTCTAAACTTGCGGTCCAGTTTAGTTTGATTTCGCTCACAACATTTAAGGAATACAAAATCACCTTCAGAAAATAAGCTAACTCTAGCCTTAGTTTTGTTAAAACGATCAACTTCAGCCTCTGAAAGTTTTTGAATGTTTTCATGAGCCGTCTGTCGGACTTCATTAACATTGGACCTACTAGGATGTTCATCATCTACAGAAATTTTAGAAATTTCTAAAGGTTGAGTATTAATACCAAACATTAGTTCAATGGGTGAATATCCTGTGACTCTACATTTAGTGGTATTAAGAACTAACTGAACTTCTCCTAACTCTTCTCTCCAAACGCTATCAGTGCTGTTCTCAATTATGGTTAGCAAATTTTTAAGAGTCTGCATTGTTCTTTCGACCTGCCCGTTTGCTCTACATGCACCAGTTGCTATTATATGAAGGTCTATATTATTTTCAAAACAAAACTTCTTAAACTCTGTACTTATAAAGCATCGACCTTGATCAGCAATAATCCTTTTTGGAGCTCCAAATAGTTGAACACCTTGTCTTAATGTTTCAACAGCACTGTTAGCGTCTAAGCTTAAAGTATGACGCAACAAAACATATTTAGTAAAAGCGTCGATAAGTACGAAAACGTACTCTTTTCTTTGACTTTTCCCACTAAGTTTACCACTAATATCTACGTGCAATGTATGCCAGGGTACAGCCAACTTAGTTACGGGATGTAATCTGATTTGTTGAGCACCTGACGTACCCTTGCAAGCTTTGCACACTATACACGCATCAACAAATTTCTTAACAGCCTTAGCCATACCCGGGAATTAGTAAATGTCATATAACTTATCTAAGAAGACTCTCATAACCGAGATATTTTAGCTCTACGAGAACGTGATTGATGAGGGACCATGCCAAAGATATCGGGACAATAGGTAACCATTTGCTGCGTTTAGAGCGTTGGACCTTTCGAAACAAAAGCCCTTTTCTAACATCATAAGACTGAGTTAAATCCGCAGTAAGATCGCCTGCTCTTAATTTGGTTATAATGTCGACAATACTACTATCGCGTTTTTGTTCTACTTTTAACCAATCATCATGTAAATTTAAAATATTAACACGTTTAGTTATTTCGGACTTATTTTCTGTATTCGGTAGAGGATTTCTCGAAAAGAAATCAGCATGAGACATAAATCGACCTTCCTTATACTCTATTTTAAAATCATAGCTTTGTAGAATGGCCCACCACCTATGAACACGTGGAGTCAAGTCTTGTTTAGTGCTGGAAGATTTTAATGCGTTACAGTCCGTATGCACCGTGAAATGCCGCCCGTACAAGTAGTGCCTAAAATGTTCTACTGCACGAACCACAGTAAGAGTTTCCAGCTCGTATGAATGATAACGTGATTCTATGTCACTGGTGCGTCGGCTGAAATACTCTACCACGTGAGGTGCATTCTCAAAGCGTTGTATCAATATGGCTCCGTAGCCCAGGGAACTTGCGTCAGTATGGAGCTCAATATCTTTATCCGGATCGAATATAGATAGTACTGGTTCCGAAACTAGGATTTCTACCACGCGCTTGTGAACTTTACCATGCTCTGGAGTCCATTTTATTTCACCTTTGTGTTGAACTAGAGGGTAAAGTGGTGCCATTAGAATAGAAAATTTTGGAATGAACTGCCTAAAATAAGAAGCAAGTCCTATGAACTGCCGTACCTGAGTGGCAGTGCGAGGCACAGGAATACCTATAAGAGCTTCTATTTTATTAGGATTAGGTCTCAACTCCCCGGACTTAATAACATAACCCAAATAAGTGACTTGAAATTTTAAAAAAACTGCATTTTTTCATATTAAGAAAAAACCCTGCTTTACTAAGGTCTTTAAGTACCAGTTCTAAACGATCTAAACCTTGTTTTATAGAGACAGATGGGATCAAAACGTCATCTAAATATACTAGAGCGAAATCACAGTTTTTCAGAGCCTTATTTATGCAACGTTGAAAAACGGACGGTGCATTTTTTAAACCAAATGGCATGGCAGCGTATTCAAATTGCCCATCAGGCGTCACAAAGGCAGTGCGCTCTATAGAGTCTGACTCTATAGGAATACAACGAAAACCTGATGTCATGTCTAGGGACGTGAAATATTGAGCTCCGTAAAGTCTGTCGATTTGGTCACTTATACGTGGGAGAGGATAATTATCAGAACGCGTATTTGAATTTAATTCTCTATAGTCGACTACCATACGCTCACTACCATCCTTTTTTTTACAAGTAGGATAGGGCTTGCAAAAGGAGAGCTACTTTCTCTTATGACACCTGCTGCTAGTAACTCTGCAACATTGTCACGTACGATTTATCTTTCAGAAGCTGACAGCCAATACGGGCGCCTCTGAACTGTTTTGTTTGGGTCAACTAAATCTATTTTCATAGCACCCGTAGTTACGCGTCTACTTGGTGTCCCTTCAACAAAGCTGTTAGTGAATTTATTAAGAACACAAAAAAGAGCTTCCTTATCACTAGCGCTTAAGTCTGTATTTAGTTGAGGTTCCGCTATATTAACCTTGGCACAAATTAAACTTTGACGGGTTTTTAACACAGAAACTCCCATGGAGTTAATTTCTATATGGATTCCTTTTTCAACCAAATCACGTCCCAACAAAATAGGCTCCACTAAGAGTTCATCAGCAACTACGTGAAACAGAATCTCTATGAGCAACCCCTTAATATTAATATTGCATAAAATTTGTTTAAAAAAATTTACATCGACATTTCCTAATCCTACAAGAACTACCGGTTTCTGATATTGTATTCCCTGAATCCTTTTAGCGAAACTGCTTTTGATTAATGAATACTCTGACCCAGTATCTAGAAGAAAATGGCAACACATACCTTCAATCTCAAGCTCACCGGTTACCGCTCGCTTGGTACACAGCTTTACGTCCTTCTTGATCCCAGCAGTTTCTTTAGCAGACGTACACTTGGTGGAAATGTGACCCGGCTTTCCGCACGCATAGAAGATGACAGGTTGCTTCTCTTCAAGGCGGGGTGCAGATTTGTAGGGCTGTAAACTTTCAATACGATTTTAAGGGCAACTGTATACTTATGACCAGCCAAGCCACAACGGTGGCAATTTCCGTGAAAAGAGGGTAGTCCACGTGCATCATGGAATCAAGTGCGTTTAAAATCTGAACGAGTATCCACATCATCTGTACGCCTCTTCAAAGTGACGCCTCGTAAAACACGACATAGCTGAGACTTGGAGGTTATAATATAGGCACTCAGTTCGCGTCTGATACTGTACTCACAATGAGATATAACATATATTACAAAGCCAGTCAATACTTCATCTGCGAATTCAACTTTAGGTATAGTCTCGATCAATTGCCACAGGCGCATGGCGGCATCTGCTGCCGTTTCTTTTGGGCTAATTTGAAAGTTAATTATTCGATCAAAATAGTCCTGCATAAGCATTGGTTTCGAAAATTTTGCTACGAGTAACTTCTTTACATTTTTCCATGTAATGCAATCAGCCTTAATTTTTGTTAAGCACGTGGCAGCGTGGCCTTTCAAGGCCTGAGTAAGAGCAAGTAATAAATCGGTACCTTTGACATCCTTTTGTTTTATTATAACCTCATTGATGGAACACCATCCCTCGATGTCAGCGTCCGGGTCATCTGGGTCGAATTTGATCAGCGAAGGTGTTGCTTGACATTGTACTCCACTCGACATACTTCGAAGCACCCGAATAAAAACGTCCATATCTTTATTAATTCCCGGCGTACTCACGGAACCATTGTCATTTTCGTCATTTCCTTCGTATCCCACTTCTGATGTCGGCAGATGGCCAGAGCTATGCTCCTCGTGCGACTCAGACATAGTAGATTACGAAATAGAAATAACTTATTACAACAATTGGAAACAGTTTAATTTAATCACAAATTATGACAATTAAATAATAGCAAAATTTAAAGGCACGACGGTCCGTCAGACAAGGCGATGTTCGCGCGGTGCGTGCCGGAAGCAAAGTGCCGCTCGAAACGTGCGGCAGCCTACACGCCCCGCTCCGACGTTCCAAAAGCGCGCGAAACATGCGCCATCTTGTGACGCTGTCATGCGCTCGCGCGCTTGTGCCTTGTACTAATCAAATGAGCGCTTTATTTTTCCTGGCGCCGGCATATATATTTTTTGTTTTGTAATAACCTGTTGAGCGTCGCGCGACAGACACAATTGAATTTTAATTGTCTTTTGCGACAGTCGGAGGACGGAGGAATTAATGTTTTAACGTATCTCGTTTGTCTATATTTGAGCGTTTAATAACGCAAATATTACGAATAATTTTACAATATTATGCTCTGTTCTTCAAAGGACTAATATGCAGCAGCAACGAAGCGATCGTTGAAGCAGCCACGGCTATATCTCTGACGTATGATCAAATCTCATTATAACGTTCTCCGGGACGGTGCATCGGACAGCGCATCAAGCCATAGTTCCCAGTCCCTGGCAAGATAATAAGATGACATTCCTTTGCACTCACTAGCCTGCCGTGGGTAGGTGCTGTAAAAATCTCTTTGTTATAGTGAATTAGAATTTAAATTACGTAGTCACTTACTGGACCACGATATAGTTTATATTTCGATACAAAATGATCTGGAGATTTTGTAATCTTGTGTCACATAAAATGTTTGACAATAATATAAGTACCTAGATAAAATATAAAAAAAGATTTTATTTTTACTAACTGGGCTCAAACCCGCACATTATTGACATTTCGGGTAAGTGTACATCCAATTATGCTACAGTAGCAACTCTTATGCAGCCTGCCGAAATTTATATGTGTTATGCACAGCCTCGATACTTCTATCCTAGGCCACGTACAACTCACAGTCTTTCTTTATATCACCGACCCATCTTGTTCATTCAAATATTCATTGATTCCGTCTGCCGGTCAGGCAATTCAATCACTCACGCTTTGGTTAGTGGTCGCCTCACGAAGTCTAGAGGACTAGACGTGTCACCTCTGTAAGTGCTACTTATTACTTGTCACGTATAAACGTTTTTAAGAAAACCGTTTAAATACGTCATCCATCACCATCTATTTACTGTGCCAGCACTGAACCTGCCGCCTGTCATCTACCGCGCTACAAATATAAATAATATAAAAGGATTTGATACTTTCCTTAAAATTGCTCCACCTTGTGTAAAGAAGAAGCGGAGACTATGTATTTTATTGAATCGCATAAATGTAGCTAATACACGGGTTTCTATTTAGTCTACAAACTGTCTAGATGTCTGTATTTTTTTAGGCGTAGAGAGAATTAATAAAAATTGCCATATTGTTTTTAAAAGCTCTCTTGGGATACTGGAATGTTTCAAACTTTATTACCAGATTATGTAAAGGGCCGTAGAATTGATCAGTATTTTAAACCCAAAGAAATTATTTCAAATGATTCCGATTAAAATAACAAAGAAGCGCTTATGACTGCATCTGCTACTAATATAATTCATTTATTATATTTTTCATGCAAGTAACCCATTTGCCCAAATAAACCGCTGAAATTAAACACTTTTCGCGAACTTACTTGCCTTTAATTCACACATATTATTTTGTTTTGGCAAATTAAAGCCTTTACAGTGTCCGTGGTCTAAGACTGAGACTGCTTATTAATACATAACTCGTAAAACTTATTAATAAATAAATAAATAAATAAATAAATAAATAAATAAAAAGTGTTTATTTTCAATATGTATTAATGGCTTTAGTTGAAAAACACTACAATATTCGTAATTATTAATTATTTTTTTCTTTAATTGAAAAACACTATAATATTCGTAATTTTTAATAATTTTTTTCTTTATAAATTTTCTCTAAAATATTTTTAAACGTTGAAAAAAAACCTCGAGTGGAAACAGGTGGGCACTACATCCGGTATTCTTTTTTTAACGGACATAGACGGCATCCAACTCTTCTTTGATTTCGCCACGCGAATAGCCGCGCTTTCAAAACTAGAAATCAAATCACCGAACAATATTGCTCTTTTTCCATTTTCACAAAAAACTCGGAATTGTTCTATTTAAATAGCTGCTAAACACAAAATGCTCAATGGAATTAGATGAAATTATGACAGGACTCGTTTAAAAGATGGCTGAAGACAAAAAAAAATCGAGTTAGTGTTGCCAGGTGGCTTCAAGCTTAGAGCCTTTAAGGCTCACTACTTATCACTCTACCTTCGTAGGTACAGTCACGAGCAAAAATATGTATACAATTGTAACTCTTAATAAAATGGAGTAAGAGTCAAATTGTATACATATTGGTGGTTGATTGGTTAATCTGAGACTAGTCAATGAAGACCGCAGAAACAGTCCACTGCCATAGTCCACGTTTCACCAAATTACAAGTGCGTGATAGGTGGTGAGCCCATCGCCGCTCTATGCTGTTGGATGTATGTGCATCCTTTTTGCCGGTAGTCTCCTTTTACAACACTCAAAGGGAAGAGAAAGGTCGGTAGTATTCTTTTATTGAGTCGCTACACACGCGGCACAGACATTCATCATCATCATCATCATCATCACTTCCTTGCCCTGATCCCTAATTGGCTACTTGACAGTTTTCGGAAAAGTATTTAAAAAGTTACAAACTCTTATTTTATACCCCGTACAATATTTTCTTTCTCGAAAAAACCTTTGTTTAACATAAAAAACATATTTTTATATATTGAAACCTGACAGACAGTTTTTGATAATTTTGTGAAATGTGACGTCACATGAAGCTCAATCATGGCCGCCCCTTGCCGCCCGTGTTTCGGGTCTTGTAATCCACAGATAAAATATCGTAAATTTATTTTTTAACAGAAAAAAACATATTTTTCTTTATTATTTTTAAATTTTGTGCGAAGACGGTTGGTCACGTGACATTTTGCTCTGTGACGTCACATTTCAATAATTAAAGAAACTTATCTTGAAACCTGACAGACAGTTTTTGAAAATTTTGTGAAATGTGACGTCACATGAAGCTCAATCATGGCCGCCCCTTGCCGCAAGTGTTTCGGGTCTTGTAATCCACAGATAAAAAAATCGCAAATTTATTTTGTAAAAATAAAATATTTACAAATTATCTTTATTAAAAAAACTATTGGATAATTATTGTTAAATCATAAACTACCATTTCCGACATATTTCATATTTTATTGTTACAACTGTCAAACTGTCGGCGCAGTATGTCTTCTCCTTCCATTCGTCGCTATCAGCCGTCAGTTCTACGGTCACTCCTTTCTTCACCATATCACCTAGACACTGAAACGTTGAAAAAAATACCTCTTAAGAGGTAGAGGCGTGGTTCGATTCCCGCCTAAGGTTGTCGTCTTTTTCAGTGTTTAAAATTTTACTTAAGTATATTTAAGCGTTAATAAAACGCTAAAATATAAAAAAAATCATTAATCAATAATCGCAGCTTTATCTTAACCGAATGTTCAAATATTTGTAAAAATATTTCTTTCGAATTTCAGAGGTGAAAACTTCTAAGATTTGATAAAGCAATGTTGACTAAAAACATAAGCATCAAGCACTGACAAATTTCGACGGTTGAAAGCCAGACCTCGGTAGCCAAGTGGTTAAGGCAGCCGCCCGGAATGCGGAAGGTGCGTGGTTCGATTCCCGCCTGAGGTTGTCGTCTTTTTCAGTGTTTAAAATTTTACTTAAGTATATTTAAGCGTTTATAAAACGCTAAAATATAAAAAAAAAACATTAATCTATAAACGCAGCTTCATCTTAACCGAATGTTCAAATATTTGTAAAAATATTTCTTTCGGATTTCAGAGGTGAAAACTTCTAAGATTTGATAAAGCAATGTTGACTAAAAACATAAGCATCAAGCACTGACAAATTTCGACGGTTGAAAGCCAGACCTCGGTAGCCAAGTGTTTAAGGCAGCCGCCCGGAATGCGGAAGGTGCGTGGTTCGATTCCCGCCTGAGGTTGTCGTCTTTTTCAGTGTTTAAAATTTTACTTAAGTATATTTAAGCGTTAATAAAACGAAAAAATATAAAAAAAAAAACATTAATCTATAAACGCAGCTTCATCTTAACCGAATGTTCAAATATTTGTAAAAATATTTCTTTCGGATTTCAGAGGTGAAAACTTCTAAGATTTGATAAAGCAATGTTGACTAAAAACATAAGCATCAAGCACTGACAAATTTCGACGGTTGAAAGCCAGACCTCGGTAGCCAAGTGGTTAAGGCAGCCGCCCGGAATGCGGAAGGTGCGTGGTTCGATTCCCGCCTGAGGTTGTCGTCTTTTGCAGTGTTTAAAATTTTACTTAAGTATATTTAAGCGTTAATAAAACGCTAAAATATAAAAAAAAAACATTAACCTCTTAAGAGGGTTTACGCATTTCGGTTTTCCATACAAACTTCCAAGTCGAAATTTATAAAAACCAATAAGCTAATTTTGATGAAACCTTGCATGCTAAAGTAAAACACAGGGATCTAAATAGTTTGTTACCTATTTTTAACTGAGTTATTGCGATTTAAAGTCTACTATGGAAAGTTAGAAATCGCAATAACTAAATAAATCTAGTAAATAAATCTTTCCTACAATCACACCAATTATCTAGCCCAAGAGAAGCTTCGAAGAAACTCATTAAATGGTTACTAGACAACGGATAAACATACTTAAAATACTTAAATACATACTTTTTATTCATAGAAAACACCCAGACCCGAGACAATTTAGAAAAACAATAATTTCTAAATTGACCCGACCGGGGATCGAACCCGGGACCTCAGAGATGGCGACACCATGAAAACCGGTGTACAAACCACTCGACTAAGGAGGTCGTCAAACTCAGTTAAATAAACATTTTTTTTAAATGTTTTGTAACAAACTATTTAGATCCTTGTATCTTACTTCAGCATGCAAAGTTTCATCAAAATTGGCGTATTGGTTTCGAAAAATGTCGACTTGGAAGTTTGTATGGGAAACCGAAATGTGTAAACCCTCTTAAGAATTAACGCCGGAGTTACATACGAATTGTAGGGTTAAGAAAGGTTGGCTTTTGTCAGTCCCGCTGCACTCGATGCTCACTCCGATTTAAATTTCAGATTGGATGGAGTAAGCTCTCGCCATTGGTATTTAAATCGTATCTGCTCAAAACTGAATCGCGTTCGCCGAATCGGATGGCCATTGAGTTTGGCTGATCGAAAATAACGTTCCCATTTGCTTGTCGTTATCTTTGTGGTTTGTTTAAAGCTTGTGGCTTGTAGCTTGTTGAGAGCTGCTTATATACCTACAAAATATAATAATTTCCACTTGTTGGCTTATATTGCAGAATAATGCTGCATATATACAAAATGTAATAATTTCCACTGTTAGCTCACATTGCAGAATAATACAAGTTTACTGACTGATGACTAAACGGCTAATCATGAAATCTATGGTGTTAAAAAACCATAATCTATTCAGATCTTTGGCAGTAGTTTCTTGTCTTCTGACATTTGCTTATGGAGGATTAAAAAAACCCTCATTCGGGTATAATATAATAGTTTGTGAAGTTGACAAATGAATCAAGTGATTGCATAAAATAAATTTCTATATTTTCTGTTTTATTACTGTTGCACATAATTAATATTACAGCATGTTCTAGAGCAAGAATTAATATGAACTAAAATCCGCCTAGGTCTCAACATGAAGTCTATAATTCTTATTTGAACGGTATATATGGTCAATTTTATGGTCTGTTTCTATAAATGTAATAAATAAGTCTTCATATGAGCAAGTTATACCCAGGATGCTGCCAGCGTTAATTAGCCAAGACAGTTTATCATCAGGTGAAGGATGTAGGTACTACTAGCTTGCCAAATCAGTAAAACCAAAATATAACATTAAGAGCAAAACTTGTAAAAATAAACTAGTCTTATCTTAGTTCGAGTTCATGTAACTATTTCGTTTAACAGACTGCTTAAACGTGACAAGCACTTTGATGAAGAGGCCTGGACACCTCCATGGCTTTTATGGCTCGTTTGTCAGGCAGTAAAGCTCACGTTATGGGTCTTTAAGGTGAGAATATTACTCTATATACGTTTCCGAATAGTAAGCTTCATTACAGGGGAATAGACGGAATACTAAATGGCAGTGTCGGCCTATTCCTCAAATTAAGGCACGAGTGATAGTAATTTCTTCATGTAGGTAGTAAAATAATATTTACGTGACTTAAGTTAGTTAATTGAGTTTGTGTTTAAATATAAATTACAGGGCGTAGAGGCATAAGAGAACTGAATCTTCAGGGTCAAAAGCGCGCGCCTGATGCTCTCTGTGCTTTTCGATTTCGACTTTTTCGGCTTAGTGGTTAGACCACCGGTCTCAGATCTAAAAATAGATATCGGGTAATATTCTCAGCTGATGGTACATGTTGTAATCGGTTTGGCTGGTTTTTAGCCCACTTGACTAGCTACCATCTTATCCGAGTCTTGCGCTGTAACAACAATAATCTTTGTAGCATTATATTGTGTTCGCACAGTTAGAGAAACGAAAACCAGTCTCATTATTTGAAAATTCCGGGTGAAATGCGCTAAACAACTTGCGTCACACAGAAATCATACTGAATTTGCATTTTGTGGCCTTGTAATAAATGATCCAGAGTTTTCTAAGGCTCCATCGTGCATTGGAAATCAAGTTAAACTACGACTAGAATTTCCAATCGTTAGCACTTACCGTAAATTAGCTTTGGAAATGGCGTGGAGTAATATGCATTTCAAAGAATCTGACGTATCTGTCTGGATGGTTCTATCAATTTACCAATGAATGAAATTTGATCTCCTGAGTTATTTTCATTTACTACATACAGACTATTATCCCGGAAGGGTTAGTCAGATACCAGGCAATGAGGACCGCAAAAGCAGTCCTCTGCCATAGTCCACTTTTCACCAAATAGCGACTGCACATGTGCTCAGCGTGACAGGTGGTGAGCCCATCGCCGCTCTATGTTGTTGGATGTGTGTGCAGTCTTAGTCCGTTAGTCGCCTTTTACGACATTATTTCACCGCTACGCAACATGGTTACTATCTATATTTTGTGAACTGCATAAATTACAGTAGGATAAACTACCAAATTATTGGCACTTTCCTATTTTTTTTGTATTGTTTAGATTAATTATTATATTGAGCGTGCGTATTGTTTAAATAAGTAATACAAATTTCCAGCATTTTTAGTTGTAATAGGCCGTTACACTATATTTTAGAATTAGGTTTTATATTGACGTTCCGATTATTGGCATGGCAATAAGTTGAAAAATAATAGTTTAATTTGCACAGAACTCAACAAAAACAGGTACTAATCATAATAAAATATCATTTAAACATTTAAAACCGAGTGCCTATAATTGGAGGGGTGCCAGTGTTAGTGCAAGTTACCCTATATACAGGATCCTAACAAGTGCAAAAACAACTATTTGTATATTCGATAAACTTAAAAAAAACGAAAAAAATCAACTGTTCCATCCTACATAAAAGTAGTAATTTTTTTCAACGTTCCGTTATCTTCGAGTTTGTTTGAGCTTTACTTACGCAAACAATAAAATATTACAAAACTTTCCGCTGATTTTATGTGGATATAGTTGACTTTACCAACCACACTGAACAAACGGTTCAATGCGGAATCGTACATTTCGAGTGGCAAGTGCAAATGAAACATTCGTAAATGCGTCGTGTAATGTATTCGTGAATTCGGACAAATGCTTTATTGTGGCTAGAGTTAGTCACATTGAACTAATCACGAAATCAATTGTGGTTTATGAACAGCCATTGCACGCGAATTCATCGGCCTATATGATTTGGATTGCTATTCAATTAGTCAATTAATTTGTCCTGCGCTTTCCGTAGAAATAAGTAGTAAGTATAGTGGGAATTTTATAAACTGTAAAAAAAAGTTGATGGGGTTTGCCAAAAATATTCAAATGTTTGTATAAACGAAAAAATAACTAGGTACCTACCTACGAAGCGACTGTGTGAATTAAACTCAAATTGTTTTGTACGAAATCTTATTGCGAATAACCTTATCTATCTTTGCCAAAGCTAATAGAATATACCCATTTGTTTCAATTAAAAGCCAATTTGTATGTGGTGAGATGACAAACAAATTCGTTTAACAGTTTCTACATACCTTTACATACCTTTTTTTTATTAACTTCGGAAAACTCATTGCCGAGTACCTAGTATATAGTAATTACGACCACTAAAAACCATAGTACATCCTTCACTTGCTGCTGGGGTGATCTGGGACCGCCTTTTAGGCAATCATCAGAGTTCACGCCAACAGCGGCCTGCCAGAGGAAACACGCCCGAGGATGTTTGTACGTGTTTCAGACGTCCTGAGGCTAGCGACGGTAGGGGACTCCAAATCCCCAACCGTCACCTCATTGCGGGGGAAAGAGGCGAGCGTACTGCCGCATCCTTCTCCCGCCTCGTCTACGACGGATCAGGTCGGCGTTGATAGCTTCCTCGCGTACCCTCTCCGCGGCCTCCTTGTGCAAAACCACCGTATCGCAGAAGAAGGCTATGGTCGTCCATGACCTCTCACTATCCAGCATGGCCTGCACCACTGTGGACAGGGAGAGGTCAGTCCCCATAATACCGATCAAAGTATGACGCTGGGAAGCCCACGCTCCACACATCGCAGTGCATCGCAGGGGGTGTGTTCGGCAGTGTCCTGTTCAGCTCACTTGTGGCACTCAGGGGTTGGCTCTCTCCTCGCAATTCTGCAGAGGTACTGCCCAAAGCACCC
Source organism: Scoparia ambigualis (assembly GCA_963921215.1). Lineage (NCBI taxonomy): Eukaryota > Metazoa > Arthropoda > Insecta > Lepidoptera > Crambidae > Scoparia > Scoparia ambigualis. Next base: position 19,567,694 of record OY992522.1, on the reverse strand, counting down.
ATGTCCGGACAGTACCTGTGTGAATCGGCATGTAAGGGCCCCATGCTTTCGCTCCAGCCACTCTTTAGCATAGACTCCGCCCATCCCTTGACGAGAGCCTCACGCGCTAGCTGACGAGCTCTCGTTACCTCCTCTAGGCAAGGACGCTCGCCACGCTCCATTGCCTCCATTCTCCTGGCGTACCCCGACGACAGGACTCTCGCCTCTAATTCCCACGGTGGGGTTCCTGCGAGGACACAAGCGGTGGACCCAGAGATGGTTGTGTACCCCCGTATGGCCTTGACCGCCACGATCCTTTGCGCACGGCGCAAGAAAGCATTGTTTCTGAAGGATAGAGCCCCGGTCTAGATAGGGGCCCCGTAAAGGGCCATCGATTTCACAACTCCGGCCTGTAGAGCCGGCGACATAAGGCACTCGGTCCTCCTAATTTCCGGAAGTGTTCCGGGCACATTGGGAATATTGCCCAATGTTCCCAGCAAACTATTTGTTATTTTGTACCTTTCGTATCAGCATGCTATTAAAAGAAAAGAGTTTTAGATGATTATCCCTACCCACCCGCACTTTCTTTAAATCGCTGCCTCGCCCTACGAGCAGTACTCGCGCGTTTCCACCACACACGCGCTGTGTTTAGTAGTACTTTCGTGTGAGTTGTTGTGAAAGGTGTATTTATTGCGCATGCGCACCGTAATGTTTTGTGAAAAGGCGTAATAAATATAAAGTACTGACACGAATACTTTAAAGGAGACAAGGACGATATGGGCCATATAATGAATTAATGTAGTTTCTGTACACATATCTAAGTTATTTTTATATAAGCCCGGCATCTGTCTCCACTCAACCTGATGTTAAGTGGAAATGGAGACCAGGCCCTAAGACAACTGTTGCACCGTTGAAAAAATATCAGTCACCCTCACCCTGCCTGTCCATTAGGTACCTCATCATCACTGAAGAACCCAAATTCTTTGTGCGCGATGGAGACAATAAATCGATGATTCCGGGAGAGCAGCACGCTCCATAGGTACACCCTCTGGAGAAAAGGAAAAAGAGATGAGGTCGAAGAGTTTTTCAGAGCATTTGCCATGGTATAAGCGGCAGAAGACGCTAAGTGACACAATATCTCTCTTTACCCTTTGAGTTGTCGATATATGCACAGCGCTGCTCTGCAATCTGTCCAAGGTATAAAGAAAGTACTTTTCAGAGGCATCTTCCATCTGAAAAAACTCGGATTCTACGCTCATACAAAGTGTCTCAAGACGAAAGTCTTTGACCGTGTGTATTGCAAGTGCTGACATACGGGAATGAGCCGTGGTCGCTCACTAAGGGCGTTATAAGAAAGCTCAAGGTCACTCAAAGAGAAATGGAAAGGGCAATTCCTCTACGGGATTGAATTAGAAACGAGAAACCGTAGAAGAACTAAACCAACCGAAATAGTACAAAAATGGCTAAACTCAAGCTTCACTGGTCAAGGAACATCCCTTGTAGAATCGACGCATCAATCCAAATCACTGGGGCAGAGCGATTCTTGAGTGGTGACCGCAGGACCGGAAGACGCAGTGTGGGCAGGCCTTCAACAAAGTGCACCGACGATGTGGTCGCTGGAAGCAGCTGGATGTGAGCAGCACAAGACCGAACGTGGTGGTCTTTGTCCAGCAGCAGCATCATTCGGCTGGTGATGATCAATTTTTTTGGATCTTGTTACACTGCGCAAGTTCATCCACGGCAAATTAAACTGCCAAGATCTACTTCAACAGATAAGTCTCACTGTCCCTTATCACATCCCTAGACATCCCTTGTCAAATAGCTTCAGCTTCCCTTGTTGTAAAACTTATCTTGGTCGGTGCGCTCCATTATACCGGTGCATGCGTACTTACAACGAAATGGATAATAGCAATGTCGACATCTTTCATCTTTCTGAGCGCGCGTTTAAGCGGTTTTGTGTGGCAAAATTTAATGATAATCAAGTTGTTTTATAAGTCATCTGTTTTATCTAATTTTAATTTCAAATAAGTAGTACTTACTAGTAAATAAGAAAAACATAATGCTATATTCACCTGTAAAGGCATGCCTTTTGGCCTAGTCAGTTTTAAATGTTTATATCTAAATGTGTAAGGATATGTTGTTGGTGAATCTTTTTCAATAAATAAAATAAATAATAAAATAAAATTGAAGTTTTTTACTATTGACAAACTCTTACAAATATACAGGACAGGACAGGGTGCGTTTGCTACTTGTCTAAGGGAGGCTGAGCGGGCAGACCATGTTATATTACAAAGTTCATAGGTTGCGCATTGGGTTGCGCTGTAATTGTAAGCCTTAAAGATTGATATTGATAAAGATATTACCGCATATGATTTTTTTTTAATCGTATGGACCTTCTTTAAACCTTAGTTAGTGACTATTTAGTATGTAAGTCAAATTAGTAGTCAGAAGTATTTAAATATTATTTAAAACTTTCCGGCGAGGTAAATGAATAGCTTCTCATAGTTACTGTTATCCAAAATTGCTGGCAACAATCTGGGAACATTGCCGGGAATATTGTCGAGAACATTGCCGGAACATTGGGAGTTTTCGTTATTATGATACTTTATTTTTAGCTTTTATTTTAATTATATAGACAGTAGTAAACTAAAGTTAGTTCAACACAAATATATTAAAATTTCTGGATATTTAACCAAAACTCCCAGTAAATTCCCACTTTGGGAAAATTTCCGGGACGTTGTCAGCAAAATTTCCAGTCCTCGGCAATATTCTCGGGCACGGTACATCACTTTCCCTGCCAACAGTTAGAGACTAGACAATCAGGACCGCAAAAGCAGTGCTTTGGGACAGTCCACGTTTCACTATATAACAACCGCAACTGCTCAGCCCATTGGCATTTTAAGATGTATGAGCAGTCTATAGTCCGTTAGTCACCTTTTACGACACCCAAGAGATAGATTGGTAGTTCTTCAGTTCTTTTAGTAAAAATGTAACTTATTATTGGAATAAATTTATTTATTTTAATAATAACCCGCAGACACACCGCTCATTCTTTCATTAAAAAATATATTAATGATTAATATTGTTAAACAACAAATAAAAGTTACTTGTACGTACGAGTAAAAGAAAAACATAATAACACTTATTACGTAAGCGACAAAGCTCTATCCTTTCATTGTGGAGGAGTTTCCCAATTTATCTGGTCCGTAGGGACCATAAGTTCAACTCAATTTGGCAGCTTTCCCTCGCAGAAAATTTGATTAGCGTCGATATAGACTATTTGTTTGGTGTCTTACTATCTCCCTTTATTATTTTTACATATTGCAATATCCTACTGGGAGCGCCTGTAGTCCTAGATATATGATTTTCTCACTCATTGAAGTTGTTTGTTATTATCATTATTGTTTAGGGACTAGCTGTGTTCGCGACTTTGTTCGTTCTGATTTATGCTTCTGCATTGTATTGTCGATAGAGAATTGAAAAATTATTTTAGGTATGTCCGTATGTAGGTTGGCCATTACATAGGACGTGCATTTAAGTCCATGGCATTACCCTCACGCTTGACATTTTTTGATTAGGTACGTTCCGTTTTACGCAGCGCTTACAGTATCGTTTGGTCTTGTAGTGTGGTGTTGGGACTGTTCGATAAATCCCATAATACTTACATTAAAGTTTTTCATTTTCAAATTGTAGATATTTTAAATAGCCTATAGTCGCCTATAACATCTTCTATGGAAGATCTCTTCATTGTGTAAATGGTTAACACCTATTAAGTCTTAGCTGGAAAACAAAGCGGGTGTTGAGCATAGGCCTTTGATATTCACGGATAAAGATGGATCAATTTCACCGCTCACTTCACTATATAAAGAGGATCAAAAGCTGTGATCACATAGTAAAGCTCAGGTGAGCTTATAGAGATTTATAATTTTAATGGAACGTGTACATAACGTATAACAGATACAATATTCGAAGTATTTTTTTATTGCAATGTCCAAAGCAAAAGGTTAGTCTAAGGTGCAATAGCTAATAGTCAAGAACGCGCAAAGTCAATTGCAAAAGGTTTTGTGGTATTAATAAATAATAACACCTAATCAAAAACGCTAACTTTTAGAAACTTTCTATGTTTCAGCTAGAGCAAAATCTTCAGACTTTTCAAAGTATATTCTAGATAGAAATCTCAAATTGACACGCACACTTGCACAGTGAAAAATTGTCCGAGAATCGTGAATATTTTATATTAGAAAGAAATCAAAAGAGCCAAGTGAAATTATACCATTTCAAATAAGAATGCGTGTAGAAAATCAGAACGGTCGGTGATGTGACTTGGATCGTTTTTGTTGAATATTGCCATTAGCATCATCAACATAGCATTACATGAAACACATTTTGAACATCAATTCCGAATAAACGTGTCGCGTAACGGTGAAATAATACTATCACACTTTTCCCTTGGGTGTCGTAAAAGGCGACTAACGGACTAAAGACTGCACTTACATCCAACAGCATATAAATAGCGGCGATGGACTGACCCCCTGTCACGCTAAGCACATGTGCAGTCGCTATTTGGTGAAAAGTGAACTATGGTAGAGGACTGCTTTTGCTGCCCTAATTGCCTAATCTCTGACTAACCCTTTAATGATAATAGTCGTGATTATCAATGTAATTTGAATATCTTCAAGTGGTACTGTCAGCAACAACAGCAGATACACACTTATGACAGCTATTGACTGTATGGATAACCACGAAATGTTAAATATATCTGCTGCTGCTGACTGTACATGCAGGGTAGGTAAAAAGAATGATGCCGAAATATACGATCATCAAAACACGTCTTAACAATGAGAAACAATAATTCACAGAAAATCACTTTTACTTATAGATATTGTAAAACAGTTGTTTACTGCACAGCAGCATGTAATGCACGCACAGACTGTGCTACATGTGAAAGGTAGGGTTGTATCACGTTACGCTGGTTAGGGTTTTTTTTAAAATGAAGTTTGTAATCATTTTAATATTAAATTTACAAAAATCATTAAAAAAAGTTGTGATTTTGACACTTGATAACCAGACCATTCCTAGACAGATATAGATGACACTATTGCACACAACCGGAAGAAATAAAAATATTGTCATGCATACAATCAAAATAAATACCCGTTATGTCTTTAGATATATTGTATCACCTAATAAAATTAATAGGTTTATCACCTAATAAAAGGAGATCATTCAGGCTCCATACATTTTTGGGCCTTTTCTGAAAGTGCCGGCCAACAAAAAAAAATAGTACGTATTGTTAGAACTAGCCATTTGGAGTAATAGTTAATATGGCACAAAAGTTGTAGGATTGCACTGAGCCAAGTTATACAAGTTCGATGATTCCTCATTTTCATACATTTATTGATTTCTGAAAGTGCTGGGACTGGGAAACATACAATAATGATAGATATTGCTAGAACTAATGATCTGAAGCAATTGTCATTGCAGCGCAAAAGCTGTGGGGTCATCATCTGTTCCGTTAATACAAAAAAAAATAGGAATCAATCAATGTATGAAAATGATGAATCTTCGAACTTTTATAACTTGGCTCGGAGCAATCCTACAACTTTTGTGCAATATTAACTATTTCTCCTAATGGCTAGTTCTAACAATACATAGGTACCATTTTTTTATTGGCAAGCACTTTCAGAAAAGGCCCAAAAAAAAATGATTTCCTTTGGTTGGAGGATTAGTCACTGCGTCCGTAGACTGGCTCGCTCGGCGGGGTAATAGCACCCTCTCACCGAATATCGGCGTGAAAAAAGCACTCGTTGTAAAGGGTCTTCCAATAGGCACGTCTGAACTTTGACAGTTGGTAGCGGCCATCTTGTTGAAGCTACATCTGTCAAATTGGTTGTCATTTATTCATTCTGTTTTGCCAAATCATCGTGGATAGCTATAGCATTCAACAACATGTGCAAATGATAAAATTGTCTTATCAAAATGAGAGTTCTGTTCGGGCAACGACAATCCGAGGCAGTCGATTTCGCGGACTGCCTCGGATTCTCCTGCACACTCTCACGGACAGCGGCGATGTTTTCGGCAGACCTTGCGTTTTGTTGACGTTTGGGTGTTGGTCGATCATTTACCGAACCAGTATTATCAACAACAAGCATACACACAATTGCACAAACAACATAATTTGCATAAATAAACAAAATGCACAGAAATTATTCATAAAAATGAAGGTAGAACCAGAAATCTATCTGCGAGCAGTAGGACAATGACATCTTACAAGTTCGACCACTTAAAGTTTGAACCTACATGTCTGGTTCATTTTTCCTGTCTGATAATAAATGTTGTTTACAACAATATGATATTACACTTTGTACTATAGAATTTTGAATTGTTGGTATCTAAACGAGTCCTAGCCTGTTTCTTAGATAACACACACTCCAGATAAAACACTAACACTATGTACACGTTACTATTTAAAGGCATATATCAGTACATACATACATATATTCAAAGAAATGCAATCATGTTAAATTTTCTCGGAACCTTAACATAATAAACGCTGAATATTATATCAACAGTGATAAAATAACGGAAATCGACACAATTAACGATCTCGGTATTATATACGACATGAAAGTCACCTTTATTCCTCACTTTGATAACATTGCTAAAAGAGCCTCTAAAATGTTAGGGTTTGTTCTCAGGAACTGCAGGTCATTCAGTAAAATCAGTACAAAAATATCACTTTATAACTGCCTCGTCCGTAGTATCCTGGAATACTGTAGTGTGGTATGGAGGCCACATTATGCTACGCATACACTGCGCCTTGAACGCGTACAAAAGAGATTTATTTGGCATCTTATCTCTTCAATAGGCAAAGCAAACAAAATCAAATCCTAAAAGGACCGGTTACTATTCTTTAAAATTAGCTCACTGACTAAGCGGAGGAGCCTCCTTGATGCTAAGTTTGCCAGTAGAATTCTGCAGGACAGGATAGATTGTTCGCAATTACTGGGACTTCTAAACCTGCGCGTTCCTCGCGGAATGCCTCGCAAACCGATCACACCACTTTGTCCGCCACTCAGAAGAACAGTCCTGGGGGCTAACTCTCCTTACGCAAGATTTTGTAAGATTTTGAATGAATGTAGCGATGGAGTCGACATTCATTCTGATAGTACCAGGACTCTGACGTTGTCACTACGCAGTCTCTTGCCTGACTGACATTTTTTTGTAGTTTCAGTGTTAATTATTACGTACCTAGGTGTAAGGTTTATTTAGTTTTTAATTTACTTATTTTTCTTTATATTTTATATTTTTAATATTTTTATATATAATTGTGTAGCTTTTGTTTCATCTATGCATGTGGTGTTTACCTATAAGTTATTGTTACACTTAGCCTAATGTTGTTATGCAAATCTTATTGTATGTACTAGTGTTACAAAAGTTGGTAGACCAATAAAAAAAAAAATATATATATATAATCACGACTATTATCCCCGAAGGGTTAGTCAGAGACTAGGCAATGAGGACCGCAAAAGCAGTCCTCTGCCATAGTCCACTCACCAAATAGCGACGGCACATATGCTCAGCGTGACAGGTGGTGAGCCTATCGCCGCTTTAAGCTGTTGAATGTATGTGCAGTCTTTAGTCCGTTAGTCGCCTTTTACGACACACAAGGGAAGAGAGGGGGTGGTAGTATTGTTTCACCGTTACGCAACACATAATATCAGTAAGCACAGATATACCGTAATAATGATAATAATAGTGTCGACACAACGTTTTTTCAAAGACCTGAATAGAGACTACGCGCATCCAGTTACTTTCCGCGACCTTTACAAGCTCTGTAGATACCTACTAAAATTTGTTGAACCCTAAGTACTTATTATCGATCAATTTTGTGGGCTTAGCGGTTGACCATTGCTTGGTCTCAGACCCAGACGTTCGAGCGATTAAACTTTCAAACGTTTTAAATGAAAGGTTCGTAGGATGGGTTAAAACTGTGGTTAAAAGTGAAATTGAAATTTAATTACATTTTTCTCTGCTATTTTTAATCGGTCACTTATTTGGTGAATCGGTATTGCTGAAGTTGCTTCACTTGCAGAATGGCAATCAAACACTAACACAGTGCTCGATTAAAATTATTAGGTATCAATTAGTGACATGATACATATCTCAGACATGCCTTGTTTAGACGGCTGATATCTCTGGAGTGAGCAATTGTATCCGAAGTGCACAGGAAAATCGAGAACTAGTTTTGACCACCCATCCGGGTACTGACAGCACTGAAGGTAACTTAGCTTTTACGATCGTTGCACAGAACGCATTTTAGCCAGAGACCTCCTCAAATACCAAGTTATACGTGAATACAACTACTCACCATAAAAAATAATTATTTATGAGTACTTACTTGGGTATATTTCTAAACACATCAATTAGTATAACCTACCAGTCAATGAACAATTTCTCTGTAATTGTCCAATTTGTCTGCAATACAATCAGGCTTAATGTCTGTTCCAGGCATTTATTGAACATAATTTTATGGCTCGGAAAAATGATCGCTTGATTGAGAATGATCGCGGCGCTTTGTAATTTAGTCATGGGGGCTTTGTATTTTTTGCAATTTCCTTGTCATTCACGAACGTTAGCTCGTCCGCATTTTCTTTTGCGATATAAAATTATATACCGTAGTCTGCTGAAGTTGCCTCGCGTAATAAACAAAAGCGCGTCACCTTTTAAAGATATTGTTTTTATTGAGTGCTATTTGTTTTATCAAGTTTTATAGTAAAAAAAGTAGACAAAAGCTCGATGGCGCAGCGATTTGCGCGTTTTGGTTGCGATATTAGACGTTAAACTACCTTAGTTACTGTTATGCTATGGTGCAATGGGTAAAAAATCCTTATGACAAATATGTCGAGCTCCTCTGTGCTCTACCTGGTTGTTTTTTTAATATAGTAGTAGTAAGAAAACCGGCAAACGAGCATACAGCTGTCCGATAGACGAACATAGACGCTTAACACTTAGAACGTGGCGCCACTAGACCCAATAGAAATTCTATTAATGAGCACTGATCAGTGCGCGTCCGCAGTTGAAGGGTTAAAACACCAAGGGTACCACGCGCGCGTAGCAGACCCCATTTGACGGGGGTCAATTATTGATTATCAATCTCCTTTATCACACTCTCATCAACCTCTTTTATCACACCATGTAACAAGTAGGGCTTGCCTGATTGTACCTATAGGTAATAGAGTTACTTACAAGTATCTTCTTCATTAATTAATCACTTAATTATCAATATAAATAAAAAAAGAATCGCCAAATGTTTTGATAAGCGCAAAACTCTCGAGTTTTGCGCCTAGCAAAACATTTGGTAATACTTAACAGTAAAATTGGTCGAGCTGGTCGAGATCGGATTTTTTTAATAATTTTTTTTTGTTGTATTTGTAATAGTCAGGACAAAGTTATATGAAAAAAATTGGATAAGTATTCGTCACGGTATACAGGGTGGTTGAGTGTTTCTTTCTGAAAAAGAAAATGTAATTAATTATACATTAAACATATTAATAATTATTTATTACATCTGCGTATTATTAAATGCTTCAGGTTTTTATATTAATTGTCGTAGTCAATAATCGCGAAGAGTGGAAGGAGGGAAGAGAAGCCTTTGCTCTGCAGTGGTACGACCATTAGCATCAGCCTATAAACGTCCTACTACTGGGCACAGGCCTCCCACGTGGACAATAGCACGTGGGGATAATGTGCCATAACCCACCACGCTGGCCCAATGCGGGATGGTGGGTTTAAACGACTGTCATCTTACGACATCAACCTGGACCAAACCGAAGCACAGAGGAGCTCGAGATGTTTTAAATTTTGGTCACCCATCCAGCGACCTGGCATTGCGAAAGTTGCTTAGCGGGCAAGATCGCAAGCCGAATGCGTTAGCCGCTGCGCTTTGGAGTTCCCCAGGTGAATGGCTGAAAATAAATAAATAATTACGACGTAGTAAAACCTGCTTTCCCAAAAACCTCGTATTTTCTGCCGGCGGCAATTCCTTTATGCAAAACAAAACAAAGTACTTACTGTCTCAATTCGCGAATGAACGGAAAAGAAACAACTGTATCGTAAATCTGTTTCGCATCACGGTATCTCGTTGCGGTGGAACCTTGGGGCGGATGGGTCCATTCGACACTTTCCTTTCAATCACTTTAATGGCCTTAATTGCAGCGTATCCTTTCATGTTGCGTGTCTTTTTGTGTCGCTCCCGTAAAAAAGTTAGAGAGGTATCAGTTCTTATTTTTTTTTTATCTCTTAAAGGCGACTAACGGACTTACATGCATCCAACAGCTCACCATCTGTCGCACATGTGCAGTAGCTATTTCGTAAAAATTGGATCATGGCAGAGGACTGCTTTTGCGGTCCTCATTGCCTAGTCTCTGACTAACCCTTCGGGGGCAAGAGACGTGATTATATGTATGTATGTTTAAAAATACTGTTTAAGGAATAGGTCAATCCACCACACTAGACTAATGTGGGGTTGGACTTTTTAACAACTACTTAACGACATTTTCGAGCTCATACCACCATCGCCCTTACCACCGAACCTCCAGACGTACTAAAGGATATCATCCCCACCTAGCAGAAGTTCCACTATGTCGCACTAAACGCTTCATGTCATTATTTTTGCTGCGCACTGGCAAGGAGTGGAATTCTCTGCCATCGTCTGTGTTCCCAAAAACTTATAACCTGAATGCATTCAAGGCGAGAGTTAATAGGCATCTTCTGGGGCAGCTCGCTCCATCGTAGACCTCATCTACGCTCACCATCAGGCGAGATCGAGGTCAAAAGCTGTCTTATTAAGTATTAAAAAAAACTACGACCAGCTATAACAGCTTAATGTGCCTTCCGAAGCACGGAAGCTTACGAGCTCAGTTGTCGTAATAGCAGATGCAATAGAAATTCAATTGTTTGCAACCTCTAATGGCGGCTCCATATTAGTGCCGTGAAGTTCCCTAAACAGGTGTGAGCGTGAATGTAGACGGTTTTCGCGGGGTTCACAACGCGTTCACGCCTGTTCCCCGATCTGATCGGAGAACAGGCGTGATAGCGCTCGTATTTTTTCCCCGACAAAGGGTTAGCGCGGCGTTCACGCGTACCTACAAATCCACATTCAGGGCCCCGTGCCAGGTTTACCAAAGAGAAAATTAATCAGTTTACTCCAGACTATACTTTGATCGGTTACGATGTATTTCAGTCATCCACCATCTTCTTTTTTTCCAACGCCTTCTATTAATGTTTTGGACGTCTAAACAGTGTGGTGCCACAGCAAACAAAGTTATTGCAGCAGCAGCTTATACGTCTATTTCGCGACTACGATTTAAACCCAAATCACCGTTCACGGCACTAAATGTAGAGCCGCCATAATGGCGGCTCCACATTAGTGCCGTAAATTCACGCTCGGATTCACGGCATGAATTCATGGCACATGTCGTGCCCTCCACAATGGCGGGATGCTCACAATCGTTCGTGAAACCCGCCGCGAAATGCACGTAGTAACTGCTGCTCCAATAACTTTGTTTGCTGTGGCAACAAACTATTTAGACGTCTAAAACATTAGTAGAAAGCGTTGGAAAAAAAGAAGATGGAGGATGACTGAAATACATCGGTAACCGATCAAAGTATAGTCGTCTGGAGTAAACTGGCAGGGGGCCGTGAATGTGGATTTGTTACGCGTGAATGCCGCGCGAACCCTTTGTCGCGGGACAAAATACGCGCGCGTTCACGCCTGTTCCTCGATCAGATCGGGGAACGGCGTGAACGCGCGTGAACCCCGCGAAAACCGTCCACATTCACGTTCACGCCTGTTTACGGAGCTTCACGGCACTAATGTAGAGCCGCCATGAGAGTCTTCGTGACAGACAATAATACTTAAATGACACATCCCGTGACCCAACAAGTCAAGTGAAGGTATAAGTAGAAGTTGAATTTTGTAGAACAATTGATTTGGAACGTATGGATGGGACTAAGCCATATTATGAACTTATCATCAAAAAAGTTTTTATTGACGTAATTATACGTATTACCACGAAGTGTAATGATAATAAAAAATATTACTTACTAGTTTTCTGGCAGTACAGACAGTATTATAGGAAATATGTTTTATCAAAAGTACAATACCACTATGTAACAGTCAACAGTACTAACTTCAAACATATCAAGACATTGAAACTCAAGCATGTTTATAGAAAATAATCTTATTTTTAATAGTCTATCAGCCAGTTGCAAGAAAGATTTTTAAAGTTAATCTTCCATTAGACATATTGCTGTCTTTTTTTGTACGCTAGACGCAGAAAAAGACAGCAACAATACATTTAACGAAGCATTAACTTTAAAAATCGTTCGTGCAACTGAACGTATAAATACCAGGGGCCCAAGTCTGCTAATTTACGAATGGCATTCGTAAATTAGCAGACTTGGGCCCCAGAAATCTTGCGAAAGTGGGACGTCTGCTATAATAGCTAACATACATACATATAATCACGACTATTATCCCCGAAAGGTTAGTCCAAAAGCAGTCCTCTGCCTTAGTCCACTTTTCACCAAATAGCGACTGCACATTAATAATTGCTCAGCGTGACAGGTGGTGAGCCCATCCCCGCTCTATGCTGTGGATGTATGTGCAGTCTTTAGTCCGTTAGTCACCTTTTACGACACCCAAGGGAAGAGAGGGTGTGGTAGTATTCTTTCACCGTTACGCGACACAGTAACTATAATATAGCTAAATTTATAAAATTCGTTGAGATTTTTTCTATCAATAAAATTTCTACTAAAACGTTGTTTAACTGCTTCTGTGATTTTATTTGTTCTACCAACGATTTATGACTGAAATACGAGATTCCTTGAAGGTTGTTAAAAGTTAGTATTTTATTAGACTATAAACTTTTAAACATACACACTCGCGACTTTTATCCCCGAAGGGTTAGTCGGAGACTACGCAACGAGGACCGCAATATCAGCTCTCTGCCATAGTCCACGTTTCAACAAATAACCACTGCACAGAGCAGTTTCAAAACCCCCTGAAGGCACTTTTTTACAAACGAAGTTAATAAACAAAACCGCATAAAGCATCGTTCGCGACGACAACAATAACGCGCAATAGCGACATACTGTTCTAAAGTTACGTGTCATAAGCTTTACTATTGGCCAACTCAATTTTAGTGGAACTTGATAGTGACAGACTGGTGGTTTAGTGGGTTTTGATACAAATGTCACTTTTCCTAATGGCTTTTAAACGCGTTTTAGTGGGATTTGTTACGGAATCATTAGTGGATCATGGAAGGAATTCATTGTATTTTGTTTTACTAATAATGATCTCAGCGCCAAGCAATATTGGTTGATATCACCATACCTCATGACGAGAACCTCGTGAAAGCCGAGAAGGACAAGCTCAGTAAGTACCTTGACTTGGCTCACGAGGTTACCGCCATGTGGGATGTGGATTCAACCATTATTGTACCGATAGTCGTTTCGGCACACGGCCTTATAGCGAAGAGCCTCGATCAACACCTAGAGAGGCTCTCGCTGAAAGGTTGGGTCAAGGGTCAGATGCAAAAGGCAGTACTCCTTGACACGGCACGTATTGTCAGGAGGTTCCTCACTCTGCAGCCCTAACCACCGATAGCTTGTGTCTATCCCCGCTGCCGGTGGCAACCTAGGTTAAGTTTTTTATAATGTTTTATATTGTAAATAGGTTTTTATATAAAATATTGTAAAACCTTAAACTTAAGAATTATGTTAAATAAAGAGAATAATATTAAAAAAAATTCTTAAGATATAATTTCAATAAATAGAATAATAATAATAAGTAATAAGAATAGTAGGTAGTTATTGGGCATTCTACTACTCATATTGGTGATCCCTTTCTTATATACAGGACTGTTTAAATATTGTAGAAATATACTTTAAGCTCATTTTATTGAAACACACTAAACACTGCGGTCGGTTTCATACTTTGTAATGAAATTTATGAAACAAAAGGAATCATTAAAATTAGAGTGTATATATCCTCCGGTTTCAAATAAGCCAAAGCGTCATGGTAATTTATTACCAAACACTATACGTTGTATTGTTTGTGGTCCATCAAACTGTGGGAAGACCAACTTAGTTATAAGTTTGCTATTACATGAAGATGGTCCACGCTTTCGTAACCTTTACGTGTATTCAAAATCTTTATATCAGCCTAAATACATATACCTAGAAAAGGTGTTGGGTATGGTTGCAGGCACATCTTATAACAAATACAGTAATAACAACGACATTTTGAGTCCACACGAAGCTATGCCAAATTCAATTATTTTATTCGACGATGTTGCTTGTGAAAATCAAAATAATATTAGAGATTATTTTGCGATGGGGCGTCACCAGAACATTGATTGTTTCTATATTAACCAAACTTATACCAAAATACCGAAGCAACTGGTAAGGGACAATTCTAACCTAATAATATTATTTAAACAAGACGATATTAACTTAAAACATGTTTATGATGAACATGTAGGGTCAGACATGACATGGTCTCAATTCCGTAAAATGTGCTCAACTGTTTGGAATAAATCTTTCAGTTATCTTGTAATCAATAAGGACTGCGTACGAAATAATGGATGTTACAAAATGGCTTTTGATACATTTATTGTGCCAGATTAAAATACATAAATGGCTGTTGTACTGATATTGCACCACTTTCATTCATGATTTGGAACCGAGTGGAATCCTACTAAAATGGAAAGAGATCTTAAACAAAAAATTGTAAAATCTGCAAAGGCTGTAAAAAGAAAGGTTAAAATGATAAAGGATTTAAAAAATACAAGTGACATGACCTTGAAAACAATATTGAAACCCATCGTTGAACCGCTTAACCTGTTAGCAAACAAAAACAATGAGCAGCATCATGAAGAAGGTTTGAATAATGAAATTGTTCCAAAAAAAAGTAAAAGTAATGAAAGCGAGGCATTACACTATTCTAGCGATGATTTTAATGAAATTAGCACTGAAGAAGAAGAAGATGATACTGATAATGAATTGTATCAAAAATCTAACAAAACCCTAAGTGTACCTTGTGATGAACACAATGTAAGCGAAGGATCGTTTAAATCTCTTCAGTCATCACCGAACGATAAAAATCAATCGCTGTCATGGTCTACATCATCTGAAGTAATGAAAGACGTACCTTATGGGATTAAAAACGATCGAGGAAAACTGATGCTTGGAAAAAATCGCGTTTACGACGATGGCGACATTTTGAAAATTGGGAACCAAAGCTTTAAGAAAACTCCTGGCTTAAAAGAATTATTGTACAAAAAGAAACCTAATTTAGATGTTATCACAGACAATGACTTACAAAATTACAAAATGCTACTAATCGATACCAATGCACACAGACGTAATTTTGATCCATCAAAACAATTAATTAGCAACAAAGGATTTAAATACATGAATATTATTAAGCCAATGTTTAAATTCTCACGAAATGCAGCTACTAGTCTCGAAAGTCTTTCACAGGGAAAAGGTATTAAGCTTTTAAAAAAAGTTATGAAAGACACTGATTATGTTTATTGGGATGATCCAAATGAGCTAGTTGACCGGTTAAAACTATTATTTGCATCACGAAATGCAGGTAACACTGGTTTGGATAATGAAGTTATTGCAATAATCGAAGAGCTTTATGAAGCTGGCATCATTAACAAAAAAAAAATATAAGTAGCATGCAACTTTAAATTTCAGCAGTTGAATTACAGTACACAGCGTATAAACACGGTAATGAATTTAGACAAATTTGGCCATCACGTTCACAAGCGTTTACGACTAACAGAATACATTGATACTTTGAATGATGCGTTAAAAAAATCAGAAACGGGTCATTACGATTTGAAATCTTCAAAATTGAAAGGTCTGACGTCACCAGAGAAGGACGATGAAGCCGTAAATAAAGCATATATGGATAAAACTGTTCAAGAGCTCAGAAATGAAATAAATAAGGTTCATAGTCTTGTTCAAGTCTACATAAAGAACTTAGAAACAGCAAGTTCAGAACGTTTGTTTACTACGTTTTATACAAAGTCTGAAATAGATTACATGATTAAGACAAAACAAAGTAAAAATGAGTAAAAAGGATATAGTCGACGAACTCCACAGAGCGGCAAGAAAGAATTTTAGTCGTCGATGTACAATAATAAAAGGAATAGATGATTTATGGCAAGCTGATCTTATAGATTTCCAAAAATATTCACATTTCAATAAAGGATACAAGTACATTTTAGTAGTAATTGATGCATTGTCAAAGTATGTGTGGGTGTATCCTCTGAAATCAAAAGCGATGAATTGTGTTTCGAATGCAATGCAAAATATATTAACTAATTCATCTCGAAAACCTAAAAATTTACAAACAGATCAAGGCAAAGAGTTTTACAATGTTATCTTTGAACAATTAATGAGAAATTATAATATTAATCACTATTCCAGTTATTCTACAAAAAAAGCATCTATAGTAGAACGAGTAATAAGGACATTGAAATGTAACATTTACAAACTATTTAGTTTATGTGGTCGATATCAATGGATTGAAAAAAATTTGAATCATGTGGTGCAATGTTATAATAATACTATTCATCGTATCACAAAATTTAAACCTATTGATGTTAATAGAGCAAACCAGATGGTTGTTAAATCTAATATTATTAAATCACAAAGACATAAGATAAATAAGAAACCGAAATTTCAAATTGGTGATCATGTGCGTGTTAGTAAATACAAAGGAGATTTTTACAAAGGTTACACTCCTAACTGGTCCACAGAAATATTTAGGATAGTGAAAGTGAATCATACGAACCCATCGACTTATCATTTAGAAGATACACATAAACAGAAAATCTTGGGATCTTTTTACGAATATGAATTACAGAGAACAAATTTTCCAGATCTTTATTTGATCGAAAAAGTAATAAAGAGAAAAGGAAATAAGCTTTTTGTGAAATGGTTGGGTCTTAGTGACAAAGAGAATAGTTGGATTACCAAGAATGAATTGGTTTTATGATATAAATTATGCATTCTATCTGTATGCAATCAGTTTGAAAAAATCGATGAAGGAAGGAAGTGGTATTATTAATAACCTCATAAATAATCTACCGTTTGAGTTACATCTACCGGGATACCAATTTTGTGGTCCTGGCACAAAACTTCAGAAACGCTTACTGAGAGGTGATCGGGGTGTAAATAAGTTGGATCAAGCTTGTATGCACCACGACATTGCCTACAATAACAACGATTTGAATATTCGACATAAAGCAGATTTAGAACTTTTAAATATGGCTAAGAAAAGATTGAAATCAAAGAATGCTGGAAAAGGAGAAAAAGTTGCATCATGGATTGTAAAAAATGCGATGAAAGCAAAACTTAAAGCTGGTTCTGGAGTACGGTCGTTTATGTCAAAGGTGAAAAAAATAAAAAATCAGTTAAAAAAAATCAAATCTAAAGACAACCATATCGCTATAAACTTCGCATATGCTGCTGCAAAAAAACTATTCACTAATAAAAAAAGTACACGCTTGCCGCGATGTATTCCTATTCCGAAAAGGGGAGGCATTTTGCCTCTTATTCCAATTTTCGCTGGATTATCAGCCCTTGGTTCACTTGCTGGAGGTGCGGCAGGTATAGCAAAAGCTGTCAATGATTACAAGGTTGCTCAAAAAAACCTTCAAGAATCTGAACGACATAACAAGATGATGGAAGCTGTTGCTCTCGGAAAAGGACTGTATATCAAGTCTCATAAAAAAGGAGCTGGTTTATACCTTAATCCTTCAAAAAACTAATTCATCGGCTACCTAAACGAGCTCTCACTAATTTAGATATTTTAGAACATGCTACCGACATTCCATACTTTCGAGGAGTTTTTATGAGAGATAAATTACCTTTGAAACCAAGAAAAATAGAGTGTGCTATAATAAATTTAGATAGATCTGATAATCCTGGAACTCATTGGGTAGCCTACGTTAAACAAAATGACTATTGTGAATATTATGATAGTTTTGGTAATTTAAAGCCACCATTAGAATTGATAAATTACTTAAGAAACATGTCTATGAACTATAATTATGTACAGTATCAAACATTTGATACAGTAAACTGTGGTCACCTTTGTTTAAAATTTTTAAGAAACTTTTGGAAAAATCATTTATAATAAGTATGAAATAAAAAACTTTGTCAGTACAAAAATGTCTTTCACTGTGTCAATAACTGGTAGAGGAGAATCCTTGATAACAAACTACTCCCCTACTTTACAATTACAAGGAGAATATGAGTGTGGACTCTTGTATTTTTCTACTTTTAACTCCATTCCTAATATTGATGAAAGAAATAATAAATTTTATTATGGTAAAGATGGAGTTATTGAAATACCTGAAGGATCATATGAACTTCAAGATATTTGTGATTTTCTTAAAAGTAACATCAAGAATGCTGTATTAAAATTAACTTGCAATAACAATACATTAAAAACAAGAATTTATTGTACTGAAGATGTTCGCTTCGATAAAAATGACTCCCTAAGCAAAATTTTGGGATTTGGTATGGAAACAGTAAAGGCTAATATAAGTACTGATTCTCGGTATCCTGTCAGCATTTTATCAACAACTATCTTGCGCATCGAATGCGATGTAATCAGTGGATCATTTGTGAACGGAAAAGCAAGTCATATAATTTATGAATTTATACCAAACGTACCACCAGGTTATAGAATTATTGAAATACCTAAAAACTTAATTTATTTTCCAGTCAACCAAAGTACAATAAGTGCAATTAATATAAGGTTGTTAGACGCTGAAAATAAGCCAATCAATTTGCGTGGTGAAGAAGTACAGTTGTATTTACATTTTAAAAAAAAATGATAAATTTTAATATAAACTTACCTCCATCTACTGTTCAAGTCAGTTCTAAGAGGTCATCTCCTAAAGGAACAACGCTCCGTATAAAAAAGAAGCTAACTAAAAGTAATAAGGAATTCCTTAAATTATTAGGCTTGTTAAAATGAATATTTTAAATATTTGTCAACCAGCGTCATATGATAACCGTATTGAAAGTTTTGAGTACCATTCGTACAAACCATACGTGACAAGTTTCAACAAGAACGATGAAATACGAATACCCATTAATCAGCAAGATTTATACGTTCTGCCTGCACTCAGCAGTTTGTATATTGAGGGCAGAGCGGGTGTTTACAAATACAACAGCACTACTAAAGAAAAAGAAAGTGCGACGAGTGTGCATTTTGTGAATAACCCAGCGTTATTTCTTTTTCAAGACATCCGATATGAACTCAACGGAGTAGAAATAGATAAAGTTAAAAATGCAGGAATTACTACAACTATCAAGTCTTATCTTTCGTTGAATGAAAATGAGTCCAAATGTGCAAAAGTTTGGGGATGGTCTACTACAGGTACAAACACTGACAACAATGGAGTATTTTCCACATCTATACCATTGAATAAAATATTAGGTTTTGCAGAAGATTATGACAAAATTGTAATGAACTGTAAACATGAGTTAGTACTTTTGAGAAGCAATACAAATCTTAATGTTTTAAAATTAAATGCAGGTGAAGTTGTGGAGGATATTGTAATAAGTAAAATCGTTTGGCGAGTTCCTCACATTAAGGTGTCAGATCGTGAAAGAATAAATCTATTAAAGTATTTAGAAAAAGATCGTCCTATAACCGTAGCATTTCGTAATTGGGACTTGTATGAGTATCCATTACTTCCCAAAACCCGTAAACACACTTGGTCTATTAAAACTTCGTCACAAATAGAGAAACCACGATTTGTTATTATCGCTTTACAAACGAACCGTAAACATAATGCGGTAATGTCGTTGGCAGAGTTTGATCATTGCTTAATACGTGATGTAAGAGTATTTTTAAATTCATCATATTACCCTTATGAAGGACTGAATATCAATTTTGCAGACAATAAGTTTTCATTAATATATGAACAGTATGCTAGATTCCAGCATTCTTATCACGGACGTCGGCCAGAACCGTTGATGAGCCCAAAAGAATTCAAAGATATTGCACCCTTATTTGTTGTTGACTGTTCTCGCCAACACGAAACGCTAAAAGGATCAATTGATGTGAGAGTTGAAATCGAAGCAGATCAAGAGATTCCTGATCAGACCGCAGCATATTGTCTGATATTGAACGATTGTATATTTGAATACAAACCTTTAAGCAATATTGTGAAGAAGATATCATGAACGGTAATACGATAATCGTGGATTTGCAAGGATTTAAAGATTTTAAAAATAAATTTATTATTAAAGAGTTAGCAATAGCAACTAAAGATCATACACAGACATTCTTAATCAAACCTCCCTATACTTTTAAAAAACTCATAGTTGAAGAAAAAAAGCAAGTAAGATGGTTGGAAAAAAATCGTGGACTCACACTTGGAGGGAAGGATTCATCGATTATTATGAATTTCGAAGGCTAATTGTTCCGTATTTAAGTGGAAAAAAAGGTGTTAATCAAAGGATTGGAAAAAATTGAGTGGATTCGAGAGCTATGTCAAGATTGTGAAATAATAGAACTAGGAGAAAAAGGTTGTCCCAAGTTTTTAACGTTATTTAATGATTATTGTGAAAAGGAAAATAAAACTTTGAATTGTGTCCATCATAAAAAAATTTGTGCATTAAAAAATGTGTTGTGTCTAAAAATGTGGTATTCTCATAACTATAATGTTCTTTAAAATGTAATTATAAGTTTAAATAAAATTTGCTTTTATAAAAATAAAAAAGTATTTTTTAAATCATAGGATAAGACTAATTTAATTTTAAAATGCAAAATGTACTTTGCACAGTTATATGTCTTTTCACAGTTATCGTTTGAAAAATTGTAATAAATAATAATTTAAATAAAAAATACTAATTTTGTTTTTGTGTTTTATTTTTAAACTTAAATAGGTAATCATTAATGAAACAATACAATCTTATTTAATTAGATTTATTACTGAAAAATAAGAAATACATGAAAACTTACTAAACTAATACATTAAACATAATTATAGCCGACTTTTATTATCTATTTTGCGATATATCATAACTCTATTAATAAAATGTATCTCTGTAGACTTATACGTAACAAAATTGTTACGCATAACGTTTACTTGAGAAATTTAATTTACAAATAATTGTCTAGTGATAGTTTTAAAAACTATAGCTATACCCACACAACTTTTTTGAGATATTGTTTATAACACTCTCCGTTTGGTCCATAATTTGGTCCACGTCATCGGTTACCACATATTGTGCACTAAGGAGAGTATTATTATCGTCCGACTCACTAGACACTTGTGATTCTAAGTCTATTATTTGGATCTTTATCAGCCGCCGTCCTTTAGTTTTATCACTTTTTAAAACAAACGATTGCTGCTGCCCATGAAAATTCTTCAAAAAGCTTCTTTTCTTCGGTTGCCTTTTGGAAGCCGTTTGTTGTTTGCGAATCTTATGAAGTAACGGCGAATCCGGTCGTTCTACCAACCAAGGCGGGAACATTTGGCTGAATCCCTCTAGCGGGTCTTGCGCATCTTGCAAAACCGGAGAAGGTGATCGTTCAAGGCCTTTGCTTGTCACATGGAGCAAGCTTTGGCTTGGCACGATGTCTTGGGTACTATTGCCTTGGGAATTCTGAAAAAATAAAAAATAAAAATGAGTTATTTACTGTAAATCTACTATAGAGAAGAATAACATTTTAATCATCACGTTGAACTTTTTAAAATAACTTACCATGTTATTGAAACGCTGCTTTGTTGCTGTTTACTCCGATGTTTTTATGTAAATAAATTTGTATTTCAATATGATGCTATTTTATACTCTAAGTAAGTACTTATATAGGTATTGACTTAGGTGTGAGTGTGTATGTAAAATAATTCCTATTGCTGAGGCAGCAGCAAACGCATGCCATGAAACACAAACTTGTCAGGACTCGAACTCGTTACCTATTTTCAACTACAGAGTGAATTATTGATATCGTAATTTAATTGCACAATATGCAGTTTTGTTAGCTATTGACTCACACATCATTACAGATTTATTGGTGTGGTTCTTATTACAATGATGCATGTTTGTGTCGCTGTGCAATTCACGTTCGCACTTGTCTTTATAGCATTCTTGATATCATGAAAAAACAATAATTGTGTAGATGATGATTAGAACCTAAATTTTATAAGGTAAGTAGTAAGGTTAAGCAACTTTGCAAAGTAGGTCGTCTGATGGGTGACCAAAAACTTATAATCTCGAGCTCCGCCGTGCTTCGGAAGGCTTGTTAAGCCGCTGGTCCCGACTGCATTAGCAATAATCAGCAACCACCAATCCACAATTGACCCGCGTGGTGGTTTGACTCGTTTTCCCTATCCATCCATAGGGAAGAATCATGTCCCAGCAGTGGGGACATAAATGAGCTGATGATGATGAAGTATTAAGGTTTTATAAAGAAAACAAATATTAATATTACATGAATTTTATTAGGTACGTAATATTGATGTAGCATAATTACATTATATTTTATACAAGGCAAACTTAAATTTAATTAATATAAAAGTATACATAGAGAAAACTAACAGACAATCAAAACAACCATTGGCAGAATGTACCAGATTCCTTAACCTATATGAACTGTAGTTTGAAAAATACTGTTATGTCATTTTGTTTTCTTGTCCATGGACTCTAAGCTTAACATTTATTACGTAATGTAATGATTACATCCTCACAATTAGTGGTCAGAAATCAATGCGTTCCATACACAAGCCAAAAATAACAATTCTACATAATTGCCCACTCGTTCCTTGGTTTTATGTTGTTAAAAACTTGGTGAAGCTAGCAACAACGTGTTACGAAACGGTGGACATTTCCAGTAAGTGAAATACATAAATACCCTTAAAAATACTTGAAATAGGTCTAAACAGTACAGATAAGTACACATATGAAAAACTATTATGCCGTTAAACAATCATTAAACAGCGCTTGTCTATTTCCAGGTTTCACCACTCGGGGAAAGCGATATTTACCATACAAGACAAACTTATGTTCTATTAATATTTTATGAACTTTAGTAGGTACGTATGATGTAGCATAATTACATTATATTTTATGCAAGACAAACATTATTATTCTATTAATAATTTATAAACTTTATTAAAGCATGTAGCACATATTAACATATCATTGAAGATATACTCGCACTTTGAATTTACTAATCTAAGACATAACATATCTTTTTTAAATTTACAAATATTAAATATAACTCAACAATTAAAAAATGTATAACAAGAAAAATGTTAAAAATTCAATATACTTGTATGTCCCCATGCTTTAGTAGAAACTTTGTCATTTGATATTAACCGCTTATCATCATCGCTAGATAGGGCAATTTTATTCACAGCACATGTAAAAATTTCGTGTTTAATTGTTTTAAACAGAATATTTGTTCTACGAACAATGTCTCCATTAAAAAGTGTTTTTTCATAATCCGTGACATTGAACTTACGTACGATGTTTTTTTTAATACCCTTTGCTTTCTTAATTGTGCTGTCTGTAGTTTTAATGCAGTATAGTTTTGAGCGAAGCCCTACAAATTCAGATATAATTTTTCCTCCCATTTCATCTTTAAATAAACCTGGAACTTTTTTATTTTGAATTGGTAAGGCAAATTGATTCGTTTTACAATAATTACTTGTATCAAAGTAAGGTAAAAAATTATTTTTTAAATCTTTATAAAAATCATCTGTTTGTATGTGGTAAACAAAACTCTCGGTGTCCGTGTAACACATCCGCACATTGGTGTTGTAAAAAGGTTTAATAATAGAATAATGAAAATTATACATAAGGCTTTTTGATAATTCTAAAACAGTGAAGCCAATGTATATTGGTTTATTCATAAATATTTGCTCGGGTTTTAACTGCACTGCTACTAAATTTTCTGTAAATACCGAGGAGCTATGAAAATTTGGACGTGCAATAAGCTGTTGTGCACTTTTTCGTTTTTTAGTTACATTGTCCTGATCTAACCACTGATTAACTAAATGAACTTTGACACGTTTTTCAGTATTTTCTAATGTTTTTCCAAACACACTATTATTCAAAAGTTTGAAAAAATCTTGTTCAAAAGTTGATGAACTATTTTGCCTTAGTGTTGTATTTAAATCAATGTATTGTTTCAGATACGGACTTTGTCTGAAAGTGATAACCCGATGAATTTTCTTCAGTATCAATCCATGTTTTAAACAAGTTTTTAAATGAATAATAATGTATAACATATAAAAATTTGTCATATAAATTAGGAACGAGTTTATGATTTTTTCCTCCTGGTGGAATGCATTTTTCTGGACAAATGGTAAATCGTTATGTAAATTATGTAAATGCTTTGGATATTCTAAATCCACTTCAAGTATAAAACCATACTCTGCCTCTGTTGAAATTTGACAAACATCTAAATTATCAATCTCATGTTGATCTAGAAACCGAAAACTGTTCAATGGTAAGTATTGAGACATACTATGACCATACAAATTATTGCAATCAATATATGTTATATAAGAACTAGGTACAGAATTGTCATAATCTGGTAAAAATACATTATTTGCTTTAGCATATCTATGAGAGCATAAACAAACACCACCTCTGATACCACTCTGTAACATTCGGACCATAGCTAAATTATCAATAAGTTCGAGCTGTATCCCTGTCTTTAATAACATCGCGTCAAAGGATAAACTCGGCGCGGTTAAGTAGAAAGCTGGATCTAATTGATAGTGACGTTTGCAAGTCCGTCTAAACTTTTCGAAAATATCTGCTAATAAAAGCACATCAGTTTTCAAATATAAATCCGTGTAACTTCCTAAATCTGAAATATTAAATGTTGACCAAATTAAATGTGCATGACGGTAATCATCTTCAGAAATATCTTGATCAATGAGTGAACTATAAAAATATTTTTTTTCTGGAAGTGACTGTTCTTGATATCGTTCCCACGAGTTCATATATTCATATGGATATATGCCCTTACGAGTGAGCAGCTTTAATTTAAGTTCACAAGGAAAGTTTTTTTTTAAATATTTGAAGTCTTCTGGTTCCAAAGTATCTGCTAATTTGCTTAAGCTGGTTCCCAAAAACTTGAATGAATCTACAAAACGAAGTTGAAAAAACTCGTTATTTGAAACTGGCACAAACTTTGTAAATGAAATATAATTTTCTTTAGTTTTTGGAATTATTTTTATGCTTCCAGGAGCCTCACCTAACGCTTTAATAAATAAATGGCAGTCGTATCCAGCTAAATTGTGAAAAAATATAGGAACAAATGAAGGTCGTTTATATTGCAAATTGCAAAAAGGATGGGCTGCCCCGCGAAATCGACCAGTCACGTGGCAGTGATCGCGAACTTTATCAGAAAACACAAAATTTTGACAAATGTGGCATCGTGTTGCTTCATTAAAATCGGATTGGTCCTTGTCGGTAAATATCATCGGAGCGTTTGAACTTACTATTTCATATATTTTTTTAACATCTTTTAGTACTAACTCTACAAATCGCATAACACAATCAGGTCCTCGATGTGATACGTAACGATTATAACTCGAATCATCACAACAAACAATATAATATGCAAACGCTACAGGTACATGGTGATGTAACGTTGTCGTGTTACTAGTAGAACAAGTGGTATCAGAATTAGTTTGCAACATTGATTCAAAATCAGCATAGATACAAAATGGTATATTTAGTTTACGGTTATAGTTTTTAAATTTAATAACCGAACCTTTATCGGGTAATACTGTCACTACACCGCTACACAAATGGCTATCGACTTCTTCTGAAGTATTGAAAAATATAAGACACAAATCACAGAAGTATAACTTGTTGTGGTGGGAAGTGATTTGACTTCTAAAAAGTCTGGAACGGTCTTTAATCAAACAGTAATGAGTGTTACTACCATCTTCGAGAAACAATAAATGTATAATTTTGTTTTTGCATTTCATATCAATGTCTGATTTATATAGAGGACCTATAATTGTTTTATTATTTTTTAAGCCATAAATTATAAACTTTATATTTGGATTATTATTTTCAAAGATCTTTATATCGCGAAAAGTAACCGGAAAACACATTCCAGAAATATTAAACAACTCACGATAATGAGGATAAGATGAAACTCTTTCTGCATGTGTCCTAGCTGGGTGGAGAGCAGCTGTCACGCACCATAAAAAACAACACTGATCTTTATTAGCAATATTAAGACATGCCTTTTTTAATTGAATTGATTTAGGCAATGGAATGTAACTTGAGCCTCCAAGTGGCTGATATTTGTTAAGATTGACCTCAATATGCAAATTGTTTAAAAATGTCCATCCACTATCACGATCTTCAAATTCTTCAATGCGTTTTTTTAGGTAATTAACTACCTCAGAGTACATATTTTCAAAGTCGTAATTGTAGTATAATATTTTATTTTTCGTTCCGAACGATTTAATTGATTGTGAATTATCTTTAAATTGTAAAAATGTTGCAAATAATTCAAAATTTATTTTCGCACATGTATGTTTTATAAGAAATTCATCTAAGAGCGACTTTAATTTGTTACGTATTCCATCTAAAAACCTATCCACTGACGTTAACTGAAAATCTTGTATGGCTACTATTTTATATGTTACGATACGATTGCGAAATGCGGATGTAACTATTTCAATACCTTCACTATGTTTTATTGACTCACAATTTTGCTTATGCAAATTACTTCTCAAATGACCCACCCACGATTTACTATGGATTGACGTGTTACATGTCGTACAGAAAGGCATTTTAATTACGATTAAAATATATTTTAACGGATGAGTTAAATGATCAATCAATGTCTTAACCAAATGAATATATTACTTAAATATAGTATGTGCTACATTCAGAGTTCGGACCTAATAATAATAATAAAATAAGTACCTATAACCTATAAAAATTATAATATTATTTAAAATTAATTTTATCAGAATAGTAAACCGGTTCCGAATTCTCAAATACCTCCCAGGCTTGTGCCAGGAAGCCCTGCAGTGCTTCCCAAGACGGAGAGGTGTCGTCACACTGCAACCTTACCGACGCTAGCGCTGTCTTGTATCGAACCTCGACGGGGTTTGACACGTAGTCATTCGTTTTGTAGACCTTCAGGTCTACAAAAAATTCACCGCTGCTCACTGCGGTGCGACGAGAAGTTCCTGTCGAGACCCGGCTGGCAAACGATGATGTCGCTGTTCCAGCACTCGGCTTCGGTCGGCTGCTAGCAGTTTCCTCCGACCGCAAAATATTGAAGAGGTCACGCTTCGGCTGTTTTCTGTAAATTATTATATGAGTATATTAGATATAAGTAAAGTATTGTTCAGCCCGGTGTCAGACAGCGACGACAAGGACATGTACTTGAAGAGGTCTATGACCCACTGCTAGGCAAAGGCCTTCATCATTAAACTCAAGTCATCACTACAATTGATGAGTAATGGCTTAATCAGCATGCTTGTCAAATGTGGGTTGGTGATCACAAACCCAGCTATGCATCGAAAAATCCGAAACACACTTTGTCCGACCTGGGAATTGAACCCGGAACATTCAGGTATCGAACCGAGCGCTTTGCCACTCAACCACTGATGTGTTGACGAAAGCATTGTTCTAGAAACATTTAATTTCATAACACTGTACTGTGGCAAGGTACTAAATATATATATATATATATATATATATTTAGTACCTTGCCACAGTACAGCATATACAGCATATATATATATATATATATATATATATATATATATATATATAATTTGGACTTATTAAAGTTGTATTATTTTTTATTTTTATGAATTCTTTTGAATGTAGCTAATGTTATTTTTTTTGTTAATTAAAGTAATTGGTTTTTACAGTTTTAATTAAATAAATAAATAAATTATAAAGAACACAGTTGAGTTGTTTTCATAAGTTACTACTAAACCAGACTTGGAGTTAATAATGATAAGTAATAACAAATTTACCTGCGGGAGCCAGAGACAGTCTCATGAGGCGAAGTCTCACAGGTTTTAACAGTTTTGCGTTTGGTTGTGGCTGGCGAAGACTTGCTCTTCTTTTTAGGAGGAGGTACCTCCGAAATCACAGAAGATGCTTCGTACTCGGAGTCAGACCTATGAAATAAATAAATTATGTTTTAGACTACACTCGAACCTGTAAGCTTATTTCGCGTGGTACACCTATTCAAACGGATAAACGTAACAACAAAGTGTTTTCGTTGGCTAACTGGTTGGTATACAAGTTTTCGTATTTGATAATTAATGCAAATTGACTATCGAAAACACAAACTTATACGCAAACACAACTCGCTGTAAAAATATAAATATTTAAAGGTTTTATTTTACTTACGCACATTGTTAAATTGATGAAGATATTCGCAGAATAACACTTAAACACACTGTTGAACCGTTTAAAAAATAGACTTTATATTTATCACTAAAATCGAATTAAAATTATAACTGTGTAACAAGCACACCCAAATTCATGAAAATTATAATGATTTTTTTTCGATGCCAGTGGTTTTATGCAGAAAAAAGTCCATTGTCAGCAAAAAGTGGTCAAGCGTGAGTTCTAATGACGTAAAAATAATATTTATTGTATTTTTAAAATGTGTATTTTTATCCTAAGAAATAAGACAGCACTTAGTCATTATTATAAATTAAAAATATATTTATGACTTGTTGTTGACTGTGACTTCGTTCGCGTAGAAACTATGTGACTATGTAGGTACTACATAAAACTTTCTAAAAATGTAATCTAGAATAAGCCTTATAATATAATATCAGCTATCTGCTAGTCAAAGTATCATCAAAATCAGTCCAACCGTTTCAGAGATTAGCTGAAACTAATAGACAAGAGAAGCAAACCCTGGAAAATTATTATATTGAAATGAAATATACATAATTAACATTTTAAATGCTTCACATTATTCTATTAAACTTAATTATATTTATGACTTGCTGTTGACTGTGACTTCGTTCGCGTAGACATTAAGTAACTATGTAGGTACCTACTACATAAAACTTTCTAAAAATGTAGTCTAGATTAAGCCTTATAATATAATATCAGCTATCTGCTAGTTAAAGTATCATCAAAATCAGTCCAACCGTTTCAGAGATTAGCTGGAACAAATAGACAAGAGAAGCAAACCTTGGAAATATTATTATATTGAAATTAAAATATACATAATTGACATTTTAAATGCTTCACATTATTTTTTACTACTTTGCAATATTATTCGATCAAACAATCGTCTTTGTAATATTATCGCAGCCGCTGTTTGTGTAATTGCTGTCTTTGCAGTATAACTAGTAGAGACGTGTTCCTACGAGTTTTCGATAATAAACATCGATTTGTATGTAGATCATACCTATTTACTTTTCATACTAATACTTGTTTTTAATTGAGTTATATATCGGAGTTAACTTCAAAATATAGCGCCGATAATTTTATATACTTACATATTATTATGTGTTATTTATTATTAAACAGTTCTATAAGTTCATGAAATTGTGTTCTTTTTTAGGTAAGGTAAGAATCTATCATTTTATCTTATCTAAACGAAATAGAAATAACAAGAAAGATACTATATTTTGATAGGTACTGATTCTCCTTTTTATGTAGACTAGTTTTGTTATTATTTTTAAATTTCATACTAATTGATTGATACTTCAAATTTGAAATATAGATTACACAACATCGATTTATGTTTGAGCATCGATTACTCGGATGTATGATCAGTGATATAAGCAGCTCTAGTGCAATGCGTGGGGTTCATATTCGTTTCATTCGCTTCCCACGTTTTGAACCATTATGCGACGCGCAAGGCACCGACACGCTACGCTACGTTACGTGTGTTTCAACATCATCATCATCAGCCTATACTAGTCCACTGCGGGACATATGCCTCTCCAAGTGCATGTGTTTATAAATCTATAATTAATATAGAAAGTGTCTTAATACAACTAGAACTATATAAATTGTAAAAAGAAGAAAATCATGTAAGTACATACATAATAAGATTATTTTTTTCGTCTTAAAAAATGTTTAACATATCAAAAATATTGTTTAAACACTTTTGTTTATTCATTGAATCTAGAAAAATCTCACAGAATAAATGCTTCGAGTCGCAGTATTATGCAAAGCTAATAATTTTCGTTGTCTTGTTAGTAATTTTAATATAAAAATGGTTTTTACTTTTCACTTTTACTCGATGTTTCAATGATTGAAGTATCTATAATGTACAAGAATAATTTCTCATAATAAAATTCTCATCTAAGGAGAAAATTCACTGGCATTGATAGTATTTTCCTACCAAGCTTTTTGAAGTTAAATTGTTGTAAAAACCCATAAAATGTATTTAAATCTTTTAGGAAGTTTAATTTTACAGTACTTACCATATTTTTGTGTCCGTCACAAATGATTTTAATGTCCATGTTTTATTTAAAGGTCCTGGAGAGTGGAATCTTTTCAACCTATGTGCAAATATTTCACGAAGCTCATCTTATAATTTGTAAGTTTTTGAATAAATAAATATTGAACAATATCAGACATATTTAATTACATAATTAAACATGTTTTTCTTTTTTTTTTCAGATGTTGATGGATGAACCTGCTATCGGCGTGTCTCGTTGAAGAAAAGATAAAAATTTATATTTTATGAATGTTTGTATGACTAATATTTATATAAAATAATTAATAAATACAATACAACCCATCCCAAATCCTTTAAAGGTAGGCTATCACATACTAAGTTTACATACAAGTATGTGGTAGCTGAGGTAATGGTAAAGTTATACTTGGTACGGTTGGTAAGGTTATGCTAAAGGTAAAGTTTTTTTTTTTTTTTCTGACCATGTATTGCTGTCTATAGACAGAAGTAGATTCGTTTAAGCAAGTAGCAGTTTAGCTTTGTCTCATTAGGTAGGTTGGTGTTCGGTGTGTGATCTTACCACGGGCTCGCACCGTCGCCTGATAGGAATCTGTTCGGTGCGTGATCTTACCCACGGGCCGCAGGGAGTTACTTACCATGGTTTCCCCCAACCGAACAGTTAGGAGGTGTTCGGTGTGTGATCTTACCACGGGCTCACACCGTCGCCTGATAGGAATCTGTTTGGTGCGTGATCTTACCCACGGGCCGCAGGGAGTTACTTACCATGGTTTCCCCCAACCAAACAGTTAGGAGGTGTTCGGTGTGTGATCTTACCACGGGCTCGCACCGTCACCTGATAGGAATCTGTTCGGTGCGTGATCTTACCCACGGGCCGCAGGGAGTTACTTACCATGGTTTCCCCCAACCGAACAGTTAGGAGGTGTTCGGTGTGTGATCTTACCACAGGCTCACACCGTCGCCTGATAGGAATCTGTTTGGTGCGTGATCTTACCCACGGGCCGCAGGGAGTTACTTACCATGGTTTCCCCCAACCAAACAGTTAGGAGGTGTTCGGTGTGTGATCTTACCACGGGCTCGCACCGTCACCTGATAGGAATCTGTTCGGTGCGTGATCTTACCCACGGGCCGCAGGGAGTTACTTACCATGGTTTCCCCCAACCGAACAGTTAGGAGGTGTTCGGTGTGTGATCTTACCACGGGCTCGCACCGTCGCCTGATAGGAATCTGTTCGGTGCGTGATCTTACCCACGGGCCGCAGGGAGTTACTTACCATGGTTTCCCCCAACCGAACAGTTAGGAGGTGTTCGGTGTGTGATCTTACCACGGGCTCGCACCGTCGCCTGATAGGAATCTGTTTGGTGCGTGATCTTACCCACAGGCCGCAGGGAGTTACTTACCATGGTTTCCCCCAACCAAACAGTTAGGAGGTGTTCGGTGTGTGATCTTACCACGGGCTCGCACCGTCACCTGATAGGAATCTGTTCGGTGCGTGATCTTACCCACGGGCCGCAGGGAGTTACTTACCATGGTTTCCCCCAACCGAACAGTTAGGAGGTGTTCGGTGTGTGATCTTACCACGGGCTCACACCGTCGCCTGATAGGAATCTGTTTGGTGCGTGATCTTACCCACGGGCCGCAGGGAGTTACTTACCATGGTTTCCCCCAACCAAACAGTTAGGAGGTGTTCGGTGTGTGATCTTACCACGGGCTCGCACCGTCACCTGATAGGAATCTGTTCGGTGCGTGATCTTACCCACGGGCCGCAGGGAGTTACTTACCATGGTTTCCCCCAACCGAACAGTTAGGAGGTGTTCGGTGTGTGATCTTACCACGGGCTCGCACCGTCACCTGATAGGAATCTGTTCGGTGCGTGATCTTACCCACGGGCCGCAGGGAGTTACTTACCATGGTTTCCCCCAACCGAACAGTTAGGAGGTGTTCGGTGTGTGATCTTACCACGGGCTCACACCGTCGCCTGATAGGAATCTGTTTGGTGCGTGATCTTACCCACGGGCCGCAGGGAGTTACTTACCATGGTTTCCCCCAACCGAACAGTTAGGAGGTGTTCGGTGTGTGATCTTACCACGGGCTCGCACCGTCACCTGATAGGAATCTGTTCGGTGCGTGATCTTACCCACGGGCCGCAGGGAGTTACTTACCATGGTTTCCCCCAACCGAACAGTTAGGAGGTGTTCGGTGTGTGATCTTACCACAGGCTTGCACCGTCACCTGATAGGAATCTGAAAGGGATCACCAATATGAGTTATTGGGTATTCTACCCCACCGCAGTGAGTGAGGGCTCGGCACGAGCCCGAACGAATGAAGGTGGGGTAGAATGCCCAATAACTACCTACTAAGAATAATAAGATTTTTTTATTAACGCTCACACACAGATTCACATAATACAACACATTAAAACAGAAAACTATAAACAAAATAACAATATTACCTACCTACCTACATTACGAAAATTATAAAATTTAATTATAAAAAAAAACAGGTGGTTAGAGTGTGTGAGGCCAACAAGGATCCTGTCTCAGCAATATGCTGCCACGTCCCACAAAGTTGGGCAGAGTGACGAAGCAGCGCTGATATTCTGACAGAGCTTTAGGGCCTTAGGTAATAGTTAATTTTGATCAATGTTTGTTTTAGGGGCTTTTTAAAGTATGCAATACCCTCTACATGCTCGGCGGTTGTATGTGCGGTCTTAAGTCCGTTAATCGCCTTTTACGACACACTTGGGAAGAGATGGGTTAGTAGTATTTTTTTAAATAGTCCGCCACATACACAGCTCAAACTTTAAAAATGTATTTAATAATAGGTCAAGAATCATAACACTGCCGGCGGTCGCGAAACAATTGAATTTCAATTGTGTCTGGTTTTACGATTCTCTAGGGGTTAATACTCTGTTTAAAGTAAAATTTTTTTTTTTTTGCAGCAATGTTGACTAAAAAACAAAAAGAAAAAAACATAAGCATCAAGCACTGACAAATTTCGACGGTTGAAAGCCAGACCTCGGTAGCCAAGTGGTTAAGGCAGCCGCCCGGAATGCGGAAGGTGCGTGGTTCGATTCCCGCCTGAGGTTGTCGTCTTTTTTCAGTGTTTAAAATTTTACTTAAGTATATTTAAGCGTTAATAAAACGCTAAAATATAAAACATTAATCTATAAACGCAGCTTCATCTTAACCGAATGTTCAAATATTTTTATAAAAATATTTCTTTCGGATCTCAGAGGTGAAAACTTCTAAGATTTGATGAAGCAATGTTGACTAAAAAACATAAGCATCAAGCACTGACAAATTTCGACGGTTGAAAGCCAGACCTCGGTAGCCAAGTGGTTAAGGCAGCCGCCCGGAATGCGAAAGGTGCGTGGTTCGATTCCCGCCTGAGGTTGTCGTCTTTTTTCAATGTTTAAAATTTTAGTAAAGTATATTTAAGCGTTAATAAAACGCTAAAATATAAAACATTAACTCTGTTTTAACTTCAATGTTCATCATAATCATTCGTGTTCTATAAACTAAAATGTAGTGGAGACTTAAACTCATGTGCCGAGATAGCATGAAAGCACTTAAGAAAATCGTGCTGTTCCCCACATTTTAGCTAACTTTATCTAATTTTAAAGCATCAATAGGATTCTCTTTGTTCTAAACAGAACTGATGAGTGCACTTAGAAACATCTAATTACTGTGTTAGGAAATTCTTTGTTGGCTTTTTTAGTTGTTCTTGAGTGCATGTTCTGAAAAAGACAAGTTAAAATTGAGCTATTTTCAAAGAGGAATTGCTGTGGGAAGTTCCCCTCTTTTCGGGCTACACTTTAATTTATAAATTCCCGCCATCATGGGCCTTCCTACACCGGAAACAGTACATGGGGAGATGGACCTCATTCACCACCCTGGCTGGCGTGGTCATGTATAAACACCCATATTTATACGTAAATAATTATTTACATTGTCTCACAATATTCAGCATAAAATATATTTCAATATAAATCCAAAACACCACAATGTTAGACGATGATACTTCGTAGATTATAATAATGGACATATACATACATAATAATCAAGACTATTATCCCCGAAGGATTAGTCAGAGACTAGGCAATGAGGACCGCAAAAGCAGTCCTCTGCCATAGTCCACTTTTCACCAAATAGCGACATGTGATAGTCGTTGAGACCATCGCCGCTCTGTGCCGTTGGATGCATGTTGTCGTCGCCTTTTACGACACCCAAGGGGAGAGAGGCGGTGGTAGCATTCTTTCACCGCTATGCGTCACGGTTAGCGGCGTAGCGGTTTAAATATATTATATTATATCTATAAATATTCATTTCATTTCATTCATAAGTGAACATTGAAGGTGATTGATTGAAGGTATTGAGATATGCAATAATGGCATTCACCATTTATAATGAAATGGGGAAAACTTGAAATTTAATTATCGAGCGGAGTTAAGAAAAAGGAAATTGTGGGCTCAGGCGCAGAACGATCACTTCGCGAAATGTCTACTGGTCGCAAAAGGTACATTTCGCAGAATGTCTCTTTCTCAAATAATATGAAATACCACCACCAGACAGACATCGTATACAAAAAAGTATGGAATTATTTAATAATAAACATTTTTTCTTCATATAGCTGTGACAAAATTGTTTTCTTTAAAGTAAGTACAATGCTTTAAATAAAAATCTATTGCTGTTGTAATAAAATATATTATTTGGTAATATATCGCATATTTTTTTGTCAACAATCAGAATTATACACATAGTTAACAAATATAGCTTTTCAGTAAAACATCTTATTTTTAATTGATTTATTTCTCTGCTAGCAAGCCGAGATAAAAGGGACATTTTGAGAAAAAGACATTCTGCGAAATTGACCTTTTGCAACCAGTGGACGTTCTGCGCTTTAGCCAAATTGTGGAGTTTCTGACTAAAAACTTATTTTCTCGTTGCTGTCACACAGTTTAGACGACGCCGTTGGTTCCACGCCGCAGAGCAGCCTTAAGAGACTAAACGAACGTTTAAAATACATTGTTATTAAAAGAGCTCGCGCTACAGAAATTTCCGAAGAAAATTTTTGGATTACCTTTAGCATTTTCTTGGGCACAACACTTTAGAGAATGAAAATATCTATGGATAATTTATGTTTACCGTCCATACAGTTTGTTGGTATCAAGTAGCGCTCGCTATGTTGACGCTTTTATCGTAGAATATCTTCGTACGTGACTTTTTGTACGTGAAGAATATATAGGTACTACCTACCTGTCTATTCTTCACGTACAAGAAGTCTCGTACAAACCGTTATCATTAAATGCTTAAACTTACGTGATATAATCAAAAGTTTTCGCATAACATTTAGATCATGGTAGGTACTTACCTACCTACCACAAAAAAAAAACAATTTAAATAATTGAAAAAGGCGTCTGACTTTTTACTTTACACGTTACTATTGTTAATGTACCTATTTATTTTATTTATTTTTGAGTTATAAACCCAAAAAAATGGTACACAAATAAAACACCTACCGAAGTCTGAGGATATTAATTTAACATCGCATAAAGTAGTGGTGCAGGTGGCAACCTGGCTTTCGGCAATTTATAAGGCTGTAAGTAATCACTGCGTTTGTAATATACCGAGGTAGGTGAAGTGATTCGACAGCCCATTAAGCTTGCGTACGGTTCAAACGGAATTGATACTTGAAACGATAGAAAAGGTTGAACGATACCCATAACATGCGATTATGTCCAAGTACTCAATTGGAATAATAGTTTATCCTTTTGTGGATCAGGAAAATTTGAACATATTATTATTATGACGCTACTGTGGTTGTGGTGTTGTTTACTTACCGTATTAATGTTAAGGATTCTATAATAATCAAAAAGTATTAGAATTAGATCTGAATAAAAAATTCACTCGTTAAAAATCGTCAACTGACATACTTTTTTTTTTTTTTTTATAAAAGAGGGAGGCAAACGAGCAGGCGGGTCACCTGATGGAAAGTAATCACAGCCGCCCATGGACACCCGCAAAACCAGAGGAATCGCAGATGCGTTGCCGGCCTTCAAGGGAGGAATAGGTTTAAGGAAGGAATAGGAATTGGGAGGGGGGGCGGGGAAGGGGCCTCCGGAACCCTCACTGGTCGGACGAAACACAACAGCACCCAGTGCCGTTATTTCACGTCGAATATTCGTGAGAGGGTGGTATTACGCCGGGCGAGCCGGCCCAATGCGTGCTGCAACGCAGCGTGGCTCTACCACTCAGTCAGTGTTACTCATTTAGCACCACCCAGGGATCACGTGTAGGGTCTCAAGGGTAAACCTACGGACGCGAGCAACTTTAACCCCCCAAACTTATACATTATACACGACAGGAAGCAAACGAATAAATAGTTCTGCCAATAATTTCCATAGTAACAACGTGACAAACATGAACTATATTGACTTCAAAACCCACATCACTTCTATAGAAAGGATCGGAATTGACATAAGGATATCGGAACATAAATTCACTACATACATTCAATGAAAATACAATCGCACCGGCCCTTTTTTTACTAGAGCTGTTATCTTTCGCCTTCGTTGTATCACTCTACTAGTTCAAACATACTGCACAAACTATTTGAGCCACGATTTATGTACTGCTAAACCCTAAATTATCTCTTGCCGGTAGCTAGTGTCAGATAACGCTGGACATGTATTGTTACGTGTGAGTTCCGGATTGTATTGTTCATGTCCACCTTACAACGGTCGGGTTGTGGATGGGTGTGAATTACTTACTTAAGTAACTGGCTCCTCATTCCGTAGAGTTAGTGAACATAAATTGTATTGCACGAAGAAATAAACCTTAAAACACATGTTACATTTATCTGTATACATCTTTGATCAACAAAACCAAAGTTTACATCCACATGATTCCATTATATTGTCGTGTCATTCATAAAAAATAAATCTTCAGAAAGTTTAATGGTTTCAAATTTTTGTGAAAACAATTATAAATGTTCTTTCCAGTGTTAGGTATTTTTTTTTATTTGAGGTCTCAATGATGTATCTTTCTTGTTATTTTTGTTTCTAGCCTTGGATCATAATTAAACATATAAATAATATAATTTAATTTTCGATTCCTAACATCTCTTAAGATACCAAGAAGATTTATCTTAAAACCTTTCCTCCTATATTAAAGAAAGCAAAAGACACCAGCGCAAAAATATTGTTTTAATTTTGTCAAATTTATGAAATTTACAATCCCTATTTAGATAACACGTTCAAAGGAAAAACACCGGAAAAGTATATTTAGATAGCAGGTGGACAAGATAACTTAAGAAAGCGTTATTCTCAATGCTGTTTACACGGAAATACCTCTTCGTCTCTTTCTAAATCTATTTAAGTGACAGAGATGACACCAACGAAAGTCTATTGTCGAATACTAAGAATTGTACGATCTAGATATACGAGTACGCAGTGTTCGTACAAAAATTCCGAGCAAAATATATTCTCAACCACTTTCGTATAAAAATGTTGCTTTTAAAGACGCCATCTAAAAGTTTTCAAGCAATGTATACAGTTTATTTGAAATGCAAATTGATAAGTACTCTAGTCCTAAACATTTTGAGATTCATCTTGATGGATAATGTGAAAAATACGTACTCGAAAATTATATGTAAATCATAGCGTAGCGTACGTACATAATGTTTAGGCCAATGTTTTTCTCTCTCGTAAAAATCAACGTAGAATTTATGTTATCGAAATTAACAAGGCCTGTAATGTATTTTCTGTTTATTTTTATTTCAATCCAACAATTTTGCTTAGTTAGAATATCAGGTCCTGGCAGAACAAATGTTTTGGGTTAACTGAGTAAATGTAAAAAGTTAAATAACAGCGCTTTAATTATAATTTATCTTCGACAAAATTACGGAAAATTCCGTCCTTGCAGAGCGGCGGCGTCCAACCGCAAAAATCTTTGTACAGAATATTTAGTTACGCATTTTCACTTAAGATAAGCTCCGAAATGCGTATTTTACGAGATTAAGTCACCCGTTGCACCCTCCTATTGTTTTAATCCATAACGGGACTTAAGATAAATCTACCATAACTTGAAATCTCGAACAACAACGCCTGTCACAATGGGACAATTAATTGCAGGACTTTCTTTTCTTTTTATCTTGGGAGTGACGCAATAAACTTCTTAATGGTGGCGGCAGATAAGGCGGAAGTAGTTCGGATATTTGGTGATGACACTCGCTTAAATATGTATGGTTCTCGTTTCTTTCCCTATAATTCTCCGTCCCCAAATAAGATTGGGAACAGGGCAGGTGAATGATGATGTAGGTTTCTCGGAATTAGCAAACGCGATGCGCCCTAAACCTAGTGGACCCTTTTTATTGTAGAGTATTTTTGAATATTTTATTTCTTTTTCAATCTTATCTTAATGATACAAAATTCAAATTATGTTGGGAATGTTCATCCCACTGCCTGTTAAAGGTATAAGGAACTATTATGTTATTTATGCCCGGGCGACCGGACGGCAAAACAAAAGATACCTCGAGCTACTTTAAGCTTCGGAAGGCACGTTGGGCAGTGTTGGTCCAGGCAGCCGCCTGGACCAACACTACCCTTAAGATAGCAGTCATCAAAACCCATCGACCTGCATTAGGCCAGCGTGTTGGGATATTCCCGCTCGTCTCATATTGTTCATGTGGGAATGCCTGAGCAGGCCTGAGCTCAGCAGAGGTACGTTAAAAAGCTGATGATGATTTAGATGATAATCATCTTTTTTACATTTAATGTCCAAACAAAAGCTTTCTGCTTTTGTTTAGACATTAATATAAAAATCTTGAAATTGAATTAACTCGATCCGCCCCTGCATCGGCTAAAAATATGAATATGGACATGGGCTTTATTTGACATTTGAAGCCCATATTATGCCAAAATATGGGCTTCAAATGTCAAATGAAGCCCATGTCCATATCCATTATTTTAAGCCGATAGACCCGCCGGTTACAATAACAAATTGCGGTAATTAAAAATGAAATTGTAAGGTCAATATGGTTTAACGCGCTACGCAAACAGAGGAGTGTTATTAGCATATATACGAGTATACTTCCAGTATACTTCCAACAATATAGTCTGTTAAGTCCCCTTGCTTACTACAGTTGAATAGAAAGCTGGACAAACATTTGTTGCATGGCAAATACAGGAACAGGAACGAACGTGAAACAGGGACACAAAGTTTAAAGTTACAGCGCAATAGTGTTTAATGTAACGTGGCAGTTACAACCAAATTACACCACGGCACCTAACCCATTTTAACTATTTAATCTCTCGTGCACAACGTTGCGGCGTATCTAAGCCATCGCTTATTTATTACAAAGCATTTTGTGAAGAGTTTTTAGTAGTTAGTAGTTTTTTATTTATTTTAACAAATAATATTAACAGACCAAAAATATTGAAAAGAGGAGAAGAATGCCTTCTTCGTAATGTGATAATTTAAAGGTATATCCTATAATTTTTTATATAAACCAACTGCAGTGAGCTTGCCCGACGATCGACGACGATGACGGGCAGACTGTTAAAGAAGTGCCCTTTTGTCTCGACCCAGTTGAAATATTTTTGTATTAACCACCGGGCAGAAGACCGAGCGTTCGGAACTCTCTTCCCCGTCCGTCAAACCCTAGGGAAGATCGACTGACGAATGTTCACGTAAGTGAGTCACGATGGCTCACCACCAGTGCGTTGGTACCGGACTATCCTAGCGGGTCTCTAGAAGATCGGTCTTTGTGAACCCCCCGATGATATACATACATACATTTAATCACGACTATTATCGCCGATAGGTTGGTCAGAGACTAGGCAATAAGGACAGCAAAAGCAGTTATCTACCATAGTCCACTTTTCACCGAATAGCGACTGCATATGTGCACAGCGTGACCACCTGTGGTTAGCCCATCGCCGCTCTATGCTGTTGGATGTATGTGAAGTCTTAACTCCGTTAGTCGCCTTTGACTACACCCAAGGGAAGAGAGGGGGTGGTAGTATTCCTTCACCGCTATGCAACCCGATTAACCCGATGATTCAGCGCGCGGCCTTTGTCAGGTAGGCGGGTTATGATGAATATGTATGATGAAGTGCTTAATTCAAGTCTTACCATGAATGGCGTCACCATCCCTGAAACTTGTTTGCTGATGAATGTCAAAAATATTGTATGCGAGATTGCTTTATTGAGAAACAGAGCATGGATAATCGAATTGAATGGTATTTTATTAATTTTCTTAGAATTTTTTTTTTGAATAATGTATCTTTAATTATTGTAAATATTAATGGTTAAAGTAAACTAAAATTAAAAATATATTATACAGAACATGAGTTGCTTACGGATAATTGGCATTTTAAACTTTTAGTTTAATTGGCTCTGTTGGTGTTTTACAAACGGTAATTAAGATACGGCCCGGCCAACGCAAAAAAAATTCCTGCCCGTTTTCCTGTTTGTTACAATTAGTAGATAATTATTTTTCCATATTTCCGGAAAAAGTAAAAGTAACTAATATTGTATTGGATATCAACAGAGGTTAACCTTTGGCTAAGAAAATACATTTGATTAAAAGTTAAATAGTATCTTCATAAAAGTGAACTAATTAACACTTTTTTAAGAATAATACAAACTATTTGCCAAGATTGTTCTCACGATTTACGAGTTGTTTCGGTGGAGTCAAGAAAGCTCTATCTATGTTCTAACATGATTATTTAATTAAGACAATGTAGACAAATTCTCTAACAAACAGTAAATCAATTGCTTATCACATTCTAATACATCTAAGTATAAATAACTTTTCATTTCCAAATCAGCAACTAAGTAGTAACATGTTTTTATGAAAATTTAGTTTTATAGTCTAATTATTTTTTTGATCAAGTCATCCTCCTTATTGGTACCTCAGTTCTAGAAGGAGGAGCAAGGTTATATGGACTGTGAGACTTCCCATCCCCATTTAGACATATGAAATTTAAACCTTACGATAGGTTAAACATTGAAATGTTGTTTCATCACAAAAACGTTCATGTTTAAGCTCGGCCTAATGTTTATGGGGAGCCTAGGCTGAATTGCATCGTTTAATTCGGCATTTCCCCAACGAATGTTAAAAGCACGTTCCTGTTCCTTAGTTGCATTTCAATGTCCAGTGCGTTGAGCGCGCCTGCCGTGCCCTGGTTTATTTTGCCATCAGAATCGCTTTGTGTCTGCTATAGTACCTAGATAGAATATGTCAGATATAGATAGATAGAAATCAGATAATAACACGGAATAGATAATAATAGTGTGCTTCGGTTGCCATATAAATAGACGAATTACAATTTGGAGTCAGTAGTGATGAAAGGGATTCTACTCGTTATAGAGATTAAAAATACTATTTAATCTTAAATAAATTTTAATAAAAAGCATTATAGTTCCTTTTATTTTGTAATAACAATACTTCACAAAAAACCAATTCTTTTCTATTCACAACCGCAAGGAACTCAGTCGAAATGTTCGGCATTTTATCGCAATTAAAAAATAAAATGTTCGTTGAATTCTGTTCGGATTAGGCGGTCAAAAAACTTTTCATATTGTAAAGGTAGTAGAATGCTCTCGCCGGCCAGCGTTGCTCGTGAATTACCAGCGGTCCAGTTTTACACGGAAAGCATTCTAGTCACAGCGTTCCGCGCAATCGAACTTTTTGTTTAATGCATAGGTATATTGCAGGCTTCGATCAACAATAGAACTAGATGTCAGGTTGGCGCTTAAAATATGTCTCGGTAAATAAAAGCGCACTTGAGAAGTGAGCTCTTATTTTCTCGCAAGGCATAACAGGAAAAAGTACTTTATTTATTGCCCCTTAAGGTTGATTTCACCACTAAATGTTGTTGACGTCTTTTCTTTTTTAAGTGACAGGAGTAATTTATTGCTTTGAAAAAGTTTTTATTCACGTGGACAGATTTTAGCTTTGATTTTGTACGTGACGCGTTATCTAGTTTGTATTGTTGATTGTTGATCGAAGATTGCAGGTACTATGATATAATAAATATGTTCTCATAAATCCATTTCATTTCATTTTAATTGAACCGCGACATTGCTCTGCGCTGTGACGTTTGGAATAGCTTTTAGCATTACCGAACTTGAAGACCGGGAAAAAATATTGTTTGCCTTCTGCTTGAAATGTAGCGGCTCAATAAAATAATACTACCAACTCCTACTTTCCCTTGGGTGTCGTAAAAGGCGACTAACGGACTCTTTTATGCACATACTCCTACCAGCATAGATCGGCGATGGGCTCACCACCTATAAAGGTGACGTTAAGCACTTGTGTGGTTGTAATTTGTGAAAGGTGGACTATGGCAGTGGACTGCTTCTGTGGTCCACATTGCCTATAGTCTCTGACTAACGTATTGGGGATAAAAGTCGTGAATAACATGTATGAGTAAAATGTTTTTGAACAATCACCGTATTAAGCCATGGGGCACTGGCCTGGAGATTGATATTAACAGCACTATTTCTTAAGGGCTCCACATACGATCAGTTCGCCGGCAGGTATCGCGTGTCAGTTAGTACTAGACCGCCCGCCGCCGCCGCCGCCCGCCCGTGCGTTGTACTACTAACTAACAGGCCGATATTTGCCAGGTGGTCGCCCTAGAGAATGCAGGAGCGTAGCAAATGGAAAGCTGTTGACTCTGCCTACCCCTCCGGGAAACGGGCGTGATATATATATGTACATACCATACATACATACATATAATCACGACTATTATCCCTGAAGGGTTAGTCAGAGACTAGGCAATGAGGACTGCAAAAGCAATCCTCTACCATAATCCACTTTTCACCAAATAGGGACTGCACATGTGCTCAGCGTGACAGGTGGTGAGCCCATCGCCGCTCTAAGCTGTTGGATGTGTGTGCAGTCTTTAGTCCGTTAGTCATCTTTTACGACACCCAAGGGAAGAGAGGGGGTGGTAGTATTCTATTACCGCTACCCGACAAGGTCACAGAATACATAATTGACACGGTTACGCGGTATATGTAAGTACATATGTATTTATTATCAAACTTTACTCAATTACTGAGTAAACCATTAACTTATTAAACTATTAGTACACCAACACTTTTGTTTAACCTATGTCCTCCCACCGGTAAGCAAAGGTTACAACTTACAAAGGTTAGGGACATGGTAATATTTTTTGTTTTCTAGATGCTCCAAAGCAAAAAACATATGAGTTTATTGCCATATTAAACAATCGTCAATATGTTAGAGCAATTTTTAATTTTACGACAATTAGACACACTGATGATGAGGATCAATGCCTCTAATTTTCGTAAAATGGTTGTACATTGTTCGTCTTTCCATATTGAATTCAACTCGTATAATGGTCCAAATTTCAAATGCCACACGGGAATAATTTGAATCACATACGGAAAATAATTTAAATTGCCCATAGCAATATGAAATGTTTAGTTAAATTATGCTGTATTAACAATTCGTTAGCAATAAATGATTGTAGAATAACTTAACTTTACAATTTAGAGAAGTTTTTTTTTTATATACATATTCAAGTCAAAGTTAAATTCACGACTATTATCCTCGAAGTGTTAATCAGAGACTAGGCAATGATACCACCCCTCTCTTCCCTTGGGTTTCGTAAAAGGCGACTAACGGACTAAAAACTGATCATATTGCCAACAGCATAAAGCGGTGATGGACTCACCACCTGTCACGCTGAGCACATGTGCAGTCGCTATTTGGTGAAAAGTGGACTATGAAAGAGGACTGCTTTTGCTGTCCTCTTTGCCTAGTGCTGAATATCGCAGCAACTAAAGCGTTCAGTTTGCAGTTAAGCAACTATCGCAGTGCCTGTTAAAGAATGGGTGACCAAATTAAAAACTATACCCGCAAAAGGCCTGCTTGGTGGTTTATGATGGTCCAATCTACCCTAGTGCTGTTGTCCAGGTGGGAAGGTTTCTGTCTAACAATTAGACGTTTATAGACTGATGGTGATAACTTGGGATAGATAATTGTTGTGAGACTGGAAAATGTACTAAGCGGCCATCCCTACCACGCCACCTCACCCCCTCGATCGGCTATAAAAGCAAGAGCGTAGCGCGCGCGG
Source organism: Scoparia ambigualis (assembly GCA_963921215.1). Lineage (NCBI taxonomy): Eukaryota > Metazoa > Arthropoda > Insecta > Lepidoptera > Crambidae > Scoparia > Scoparia ambigualis. The sequence goes on along the minus strand of OY992522.1, from coordinate 19,523,085 downwards.
CTCACATTTTCTTTGGGCGCGCGAGGCGATCACGTCGTGTACAACGTCACTGTCAGGATATCTTCATTTTGGCCTCAGAATAATAACTAAAGCATAGGAGTCCAAATGAGACTCGTATAGTTGTCTTATTATTTCAAATGGGCCATAAACATTGAAAGGAAAGAGACAAAATAAGTTGCTAAAAATTTTAAATAAAAATTTAATATCTGGTCACCAACCGAATTTAAAAGTGATCTACAAAATGTAATTCGAAGGGTAATATTTGTTTTTATATACCCTAATAAACATTGGCAAGGGCCAACGCACCCGTGTAATTTTTATTTATGTTATATTTTTCAGTGTGCATGTCACATTATATCGCATTGTTTGACAGCAAACGGAGTGCTTATTCCATCGAATTATAACTAAAACATTATTATTTTGAAGGTCACTCAAATGTCATAGCACTCTTTCTATGCTTTAGTTATTTTTCTATGATTTTGGTGAAATTCATTTCTTTTGTTATTTTATTTTTCTTCTTTTGATTACTTATTGTTTGTCTCGTTTTTCAAAAATCATTGTTATAAATCTTATACTTAGAGTGTGAAATAGTTAAGTTTGTTTTTTTTTTAAATAAAGTACCGTATATAGTACCGTATAGGTTCGTTTGGCCGGAAGGTGTGGCTTATAGGAGATTTATTGATTTTAGTCATAGAAAGCTAGACCGAAACATTATTCGGAGTAAGGTTGACAAAAATACACTCAATGAATAGTACGACTAAATTAGTAACATTTAATTGTAAAAATGTTATTCGATCGGTAGACTGTGTGCGGCGATTATGTACTGACGCCGATATAATAGCGCTCCAGGAGACTTGGCTGCTACCCCACGACTTGTCCTTTTTGGGAAGTATAGATGACGAGTTCGCATTCGCTGGCACCTCTGCTGTGGACACTTCCGCCGGCGTGCTGCGTGGGAGGCCGCACGGCGGCGTGGCTCTGCTCTGGCGGAAGTTACTGTTCCCTGCGGTCACGGTACTCCAGTGTAACAGTGTGCGCTTGGCTGCGATAAGGATGCAGTTATCCAACAGTGCGGTTTTAGTGTTCTCGGTGTACATGCCTACCGATTGTAGTGACAACCTGATCGAGTTTTCCGAGTGCTTAGGTGAATTAAGTGGTATTATTGAGAGTCAGAATGTAGAATCGGTGTTCATGCTGGGGGACTTCAACGCACACCCAGGCGAGCGATTTGCAAGTGAGTTATCCAATTTTTGTATTGAACAGTCGTGGTCATGATAGACTTGGAGTTTTTGCCGGCTGACTCGTATACATTCGTGAGCGACGCTCACCTGTGCCGCCGGTGGCTTGACCACTGTGTAGTGACGTACGCGGCTAGGGACACTGTGCTCAGTGCGTCTGTGTTGTATGATACGTACTGGTCGGATCACTATCCATTACTATTAGAGACAGATTTTAATTTGATAAGGTCAAAAATTACTTCTCAAAAAAAACTTGTAAACAATGTTGTCTGGGGTGAGCGTGACGCTAATCAAATAAATGAATATCACACTATTTGTAATACTAGATTAAGGGAAATTGATTTTCCTAGCTTATTTCACTAATGTTGCGATGGTATATGTTATGATAAAGGACATAGACTGATACTTGACCGTATGTATATAGATATTGTAAATATACTTTAGCACGCCGCTCAGTGTAGTTGTAATTTGAAAAGTAGGAAGAAGGGAAAACATGTAATCGTTTGGAACAGACATGTACGGGGTGCTCACGAACACGCTCGACTTTGTTTTCAAATGTGGTGTTTACATAGTAAACCAACTACTGGTATTGTATATAACAAAATGTGTGATTCGAGACGATTATTTAAATCAAAATTAAAAGTTTGTCAAAAATATGTTTTTTTTTAATAAATACCTCGCCCACCTTGTTTAATGTATATGTAAACGGATTGATCGAGGAGCTCAGCAGCACCAAAGTTGGATACCATGTTGACGGTGTCTGTGTCAATAATATCAGCTATGCCGATGACATGGTGCTGCTGAGCCCCTCGATCAGGGCACTGAGACGGCTGCTAAATATATGTGAAGACTACGCGGCGGCCCATGGACTCAGGTATAATGTTGCAAAAAGTGAGATGATGGTTTTTAAGGCCGATACAAAAACTTACTCCGTTGTGCCACCACTTACAATTTGTGGATCTCAGCTAAACAGAGTCAGCAAATTTAAATACCTGGGTCACTGGGTCACAGAAGACTTACGTGACAACGTAGACTTAAAAAGGGAGCGCAGGTCGCTTGCTGTCCGATGCAACATGCTCGCCCGCAGGTTTGCACGGTGAACTAAGCAGGTTAAGGTGACACTTTTTAAGGCTTACTGCCAATCCTTTTACACCTGTAGCCTTTGGGTGGAGTTCACGCAGAGGGCATACAGCGACTTGCGCGTCCAATACAACAATGCGTTCAGGGTGCTGATGGGGCTGTCGCGCTTTTGTAGCGCACCAGGCATGTTCGCGGAGGCGCAGACCGACGGCTACCATGCTATTGTAAGAAAACGGTGCGCATCCATGCTACATGCCAGCCCCAACGGCATCCTGAGTGCACTGGCGGCGCGATGAGACTGTCCGATGCTCGCGCGCTGGGTGCGCCTGCACGCAGCCAAGTAGCCCTAGCAGTGTCGCACTCTATTTGCAAATATGTATTAATTTTTATTTTTATTTAAGTAATTGCATTTTATTTAGGTAAGTAATTATATTATTGTTTACTAACCTATAGAATTAAGTACCTTTGTAACTAACCCTCTATGGACTTTGTCTGAAATAAACTTTGAATTGAACTGAATTGAATTTTAAAAAAAACGCCAAAAGACATTTGGAAAAAAAGTAAAATAAAACACCTCTTACGCACTTTCAGTAGTTTCAATTCAAAGGAGGCGAAACAGAAAGACCGCAATGCCTACACCGCTTATACTTGCCTGTAGTTTCATTCAAAGGAGCCTCTTTTTTATTTGATCAGAGGATTTTTTTATAGGAAAAGTAAAATTAAAACTAGCTTGATTTTTTTTTACATGCTAGGGCCTTCTTTCTCTGATAAAATAAGTTGTTTTGTCAAAATTTTTGGAATTAATAAAATGTAACCTTATATAAATGGTAGCGGGATGTTGGCATCTTTAACATATACATCATACAAACATATAATCACGACTATTATCCCCGAAGGGTTAGTCAGAGACTAGGCAATGACGACAGCAAAAGCAATCCTCTACCATAGTCCACTTTTCACCAACTGCACGTGCTCTGCGTGTGAGCACATCGCCGCTGTATGCTGTTGGATGTATGTGCAGTGTTTAGTCCGATAGTCGCCTTTTACGACACCCAATAGGTGTCGAAGAGAGGGGGTGGTAGTATTGTTTCACCCCTACGCAACACGGTTACATTTGACGTGCGTATATGTGTTTTGGCAGAATAGTATTTTTGAAGGAGCTCTTTCAACCGCCTCTGTGGTCTAGTGGCTAAGCCACCGGTTTCAGATTCAGAGGCCCCGAGTTCGATTCCCAGCGGGGGGTACATCTTTGTGTGCTCGGTTTGGTTGGTGGTAGGGCTGTTAAGTCCGCCTGGCTAGCTACCACCATCTAATCTAAGTCTATCGCCATAGCAACGATGTTTATAGTCATTGTTGTGTTCCGACAGTTTGAGATAAGATAGCCAGTTCCTCAGTGGTCGAGGATTCCGGGTAAAGCGCGCTTCCACCTTCGGCCTTATCGTCACTTACCATCAGGTGAGATAAAGGCCAAGCGCTTACCCGATGTATAATAAAAAAAAGCTCTTCGTCGTGTTGACATTTGGCTCGCACACTATCTAACGAAATAAGTACCAAATCTTGCTAGGTACTCTCTTTGTGCAGTTTTTTTATTTTTTTACTTTTATTTAGATAGATAAAATATTAATTTGCATTAAAACACCCATGTATAGGTATAAATACAAAACATTAAAATAACATGTTGTTTGCTAGCATGTGTGCCGCAGCGATGTAAAAAGGCAAAAACTCAGTGATACCTTTGCTCAAAGAGCAAAGCACTGGTTTTTCAGTTTCTGCCCAATTAAGTTATTAAATTATTTAAGAGCGTTGATTTGAGTTTGTTTTGAGAGCGTTGATGCATCCCGTTTTTATATAATAATATGATCGAAGCGTTTAACATACATTATACTATGCAACTACAGATTGAAATAACGGTTGGTTCACAGCCCGATCGATGCTCTCCATACGAGGTTAATGTAGTCTGCACTGCACATAGCTAAGCGATACCTTTGTATTCAGCACCAGATAGTAATAAATTCTGCGTCAAAACGCTTCCTTGTCACGCCCACACTGCACTTCGGCGTGCGCTCTGATCAAATTACCGTGATAATTCCCATTGTAGGGCCTTCCGACGTCGGCATCAGAGAAAGCAATTAGGGAATTAGCTTGTCTGAATTTTAAGTTAAAGCGGTTTGAACTGGTATGAATTTAGCCTCAAGTCTTGAATGAAGTTTTGATCTGTTTGGTCAAGTTTCCTAAACCGACGAGCTTTGTATGAAGTATGTTATTAAAGTAAAGGAAGCAAGCTTTTTTGTAATAGGAAGTAATACAAGAGCCGTGTCACGTAGCGGTTCATTATAAAAATACTACCACCCCCTCTTTTCCCTTAGGTGTCGTAAAAGGCTACTAAGGATTAAAAACTGCACATACATCCAACAGCATAGAGCGGCGATGGGCTCCCCTGTCACGCTGAGCACATGTGCAGTCGCTATTTGGTGAAAAGTGGACTTTGGCAGAGGACTGCTTTTGCGGTCCTCATTGCCTAGTCTCTGACTAACCCTTAGGGGACAATAGTCGTGATATGTGTATGAATGTTTACGATAAAAATATTGTTTTCATAGTCAGATTCGACGAGCAGGTAAATGGCGTAAAAAATATCACCACCATTTAGCTATAATTTATGAGTACCGCAATCTAAATGCAATTGGAACTTTAAATTGGCCGTCCCGTCTTCTAAAGAAGTAGAATGTATAAATTTCCGAGAAATGCTTACTCGAAACTGCATCAGTATTGCTAAAAAAAAAAAAATCTCTCACTTTCTCGTTTTATTCCTAGAGGGGTTTATTAAATTCAATTGCAAGGCCTTTCCGCCCCATCGCGTCGTCGCCGCACAAACACGTTATCAGACTGTTAACGTGTTTGACTGTTCAAAAGGGAACAATTACCTATAACACAAATTTTCAGAAATTAAGAAAAACTTATACTTATACCTACCTAATTATATACATACATGAGTGAATTTGTATTATGTACCTAATAATTAGTTTAAAATATACATATAAAAGTGAAAAGTGGACTATGTAGAGGACAGCAAAATGCAGTCCTCTACCATAGTCCACTTTTCAGCAAATAGCGAGAGCACATGTGCTCAGCGTGACAGGTGGTGAGCACATTGCCGCTTTCCGATTTTGAATGTAATATGTGTAGTCTTTAGCCCGTAAGTCACCTTTTACGACACCCAAGGGAAGAGGGGTGGTAGTATTCTTTCATCGCTACGCGGCACGGTTATACATTACTATGCGAACTACAAATAAACTTTAATGTTTGGTAGAAACAAAATAACTAGTCTCAGAAACGCTCGAATGGGAATCGAACCTATGACCTTTGGATTGTCGGTCCACTGCTCTAACCGCTAAGCTACCGAGACCCCAGAAGACTCGTTGAATTTATTCTAGCAGTTTGTGATACGCTGCAAGCCAGCGGTATTAGGTCACTGAGAAGTCTACCCTTACAGTCGAACGAACTCCACAGGAGTCCACAGGAAGAGCAGTGGACCGGAAATCCAAAGGTCATGGGTTCGATTCCCATTCGAGCTTTCCTGAGACTGGTTGTTTGTTTCTAGTAAACAATTTATCCTATATCCATATAGGGTTGACAATATCAATCGAACGTTTAAGGGGAGCATCTATACATCACACTGAGCATGCTTACCAAATCTGTACTACACGCAAACAAAGATAGGCGAACATGCACACTAAACTCGGAGCACACTGAACTGACTTCAGCAATATAATAATATAAAATATAATATAAACAAAAGCTTGCGATTGCGTGCGTGTTAGTAAAGATACAGCATGTTTCATGATGTGCATTATTTTAATGGATTTAGTTTGTTAGAAAACATAACTTTGAAAAATCACTATAAAACTAGAGCCCATTTTTTGTCATTGTATTCAGAATGATGTATAGGTACCGCCCTTAAACGTTCGCTTATTGATTTTGTTAGACCCTGTATAGCAATGTGAATGCAAAAATTTCAATAATAAAAACATTAATTATTGTTAAGAAACACGAGTTCATAATAGAGTAAAAAACAGTGTCTATTTTAAAAAGCTCTTGATTCAGAATCGGTCTCCAACAAATTCTATGTTGAAGAATCATTTGGAATCTTTTTTTAATATTTCGTCACGCATCCAGTACCCGGCATTGTGAATGTTGCTTAACAGGCAAGATCACAACCCTAACGTCTTAGCCGCTGCACCATCGAGCTCTCTTTATAAAAAGGATTCATTACATTAATGCTTGAATAAACCGTGTCACGTAGCGGCATTTGTAGAGGTAAAAGAACACTATACCACCCCCTTTCTTCCCTTGGGTGTCTTGAAAGGCGACTAATGGACTAAATACTGCACATACTCCCAATAGCATAAAGCGGCGATTGGCTCACTACCTGTCACGCTGAGCACAAGTGCAGTCGCTATTTGGTGAAAAGTGGACTATGGTGGAGGACTGCTTTTGTTGTCCTCATTGCCTAGTCTCTGACTAGCCCTTTGAGGATAATAGTCGTGATTATATGTATGACACAGGCAGACAGTCTCCCTATGAAAAGTGGACTATGGTGGAGGACCCTTCGGGGATAGTGGTCGTGATTATATGTATATGTTTTTTAAATGTAAAAAATAATTATTTTAATTTGAGTGTATATTGTCCTCATTCCGTGTATTGATTTTAGAAGCTTTTAGTTACGAAGTGGAGCCAGTTGTACTAACACACACAGCACAAAGGCCAGCGCAATTGCCTGGAACATTTGGCACTGGAATGTTTTCCGTGTCCACTATGTTCTTAACGGCGAACGTTATGTTTAGTGTGTCCATTGTAGTTATGTTCTCTTTGGTAGGTTTTATTAAATCTCTTTTACTGTAGCTAGTATTTTAAATTTTATTTCTTTGTAACTGTCTGGTTTCCGTACTGATACTTAATAATTATTCCAATGGAGCATTACGCCAAATAAAAATACTGTATGGATAGGAAGGGGAAGACCTCAGCAAACGGAGTACGTTCGAATTGAATGAAGCAAAAGATAGTGTGTCAGGATTGTAAGAAATGGAAAGCTGTGAAAGTTAGGTGAGGAAGGTTTTATAAAATACGTAATATATATTATAAAATACGTATAGGTTTATAAAATACGTATACGTATAAAGTACGAAAAGAGTTCGTTAAACCTGGTTTATATAGTTTTATCAACATTTTTCTTAATGTAACGTATCACAATAATATATTGACTAATGTTTTTATAAGGAATGTACTTCGTATTCTATGCCATACTTAACAACAATATTCGTAGCAATAAGAATGTTTGTTTTAGAAGTCAATTCCCAGAACTTCTTTATGTGCGTTGAATAGCCTTTATACTACATTTTCGTCGTCATGTGGGCAACAGTTTCTTATGAAATGATAATAAATGTAGGTTTTCTTGTTATTAAGCCAGCAAACAAGAAGGCACGGCAACAACGGCCCGCCTGATAGCTTCAGTTCTAAGGATCTGTATTTCACTAAATCTAGTAAAAAGTAGTACAAAGGTTTTTCTAAATTATACGCTCTTAGTCTCTTAGTCGCTTTTTACAACACCCAAGGGAAGAGAGGGGATGGTAGTATTCTTAGACCGCTACGCAACACGGTTAAAGATAAACAATTAGAGGTGTTTTTATCGTCAACTAATTAGTATGTAGGCATATCTACCCCTTGTTTTGATCTCGATTCTCTGATTTCTTTTTCAAAGCTTTCTATCTTATTGTAAACTGATTGAAGTAATGTGGTTCAAAATTCCCTTTATCACGGTCGCAACTCAGAGGAGTAAAATTTCCACAGTTTAGCCCTTGGGCTGTGTCACGAGTGACAGGACCCATGTCACTGGCGGAAAATTAAATTTTCAATGGGGACTACATTGATTCGGCTCCACGAACTGATATACTATTGACTTGATCGAAGAGTATTGACTAAGCCCTTAAATCTTGGCTATATTTTTGGCGGTCGCTTGGCAGGTCGCTTAATATATTGCTCTTATATTATTGATGACTATTTAGAGCATCCTTTCTTAAATTTTTGTTGTATAATTATGTTTTCTCTCTCTACTAGCTATTTTAATTATCTATCTAACGGAACACAACGATGCATTACTTTGTTGTTATGGCTACAGTCTTATCTAAAATGGTGGTAGCCAGATAAGAGAACTTGAAGCAAGTTGAAACTATCGCTGGGTATCCAACCGAGACCTCGGTGACAGAGAACTTATACTAACCAATATACCATAGAGGCGTTTAAAACTTACCAAGCATTCGTGTTCCGAAGTAATAAATTATGTGAGATACCCGTATCTTAATCTCAAACTTAGATTAATGCATGCCTCGGCAGATTTTAAGTTAAGTTTTACTTAATTACTCTGAGTTACTGCTGTATATGTTTAGCTGTGTGTGTGTTTGGCTGTCGGTTTCACCTGCGTGGTTCCTGTTCCCGTGCGAATATCTAGATAAAAAATATCCTATGTCTTAATCCAGGTTATAAACTAACTGTATGCTGAATTTCATCCAAATCCATTTAGTAGTTTTTACGTGAAATAGTAACAAACATCCATCCATACTTACAAACTTTCGCGTTTATAATGTTAGTAGGATTATTATGAAAGCACTTAGCCTTTGAAGCTATTTATTATTATTTAATCGTATGGCGTATCGCTATAAATTGTAGGTTGGTTATTATTATAGGTCCACATCCAGGTCACGCAACCAGTCTATAGCTGCAAGAACATGATAGACGTTCCGAAGCTATTAACACTTTTGTTTTGACGCCAGACTTTAGATAATATGGTGGTGGTACTACTAACCAAACTAAGTACACAAAGATGTGCCCCACGGTGGGAATCGAACCCGCCCAACTAACAAAAATTATTCTTATAATGGCTTACATTGCCAAAATTAATACCTTTATAATAGCCGCATTATCTCTTATAAACCTGCGTTTGGGCACAAATTTTAAGGACAATAACTTTATACCCACCTTATAGTGGATTTATTGTTAGCTTTTTCTTCTTGTACGTATTTTATTATGGCCAGCAACAAGGGAGTAAAATTTATACCAGCAAAGCAAAGTATTTTATAAAGCTGTTTGCCCTGTATGATTCTGTAATAAGTATTATGGATAGATAGAGATTTACATTTTCGTAAAAGCTTGGCGAAAAATTAAAGTGACAGCGTCAACCATTAAAATGACAAAAACAGTAAGTTTATATTTTATTTTATGTTGTAACTGAGTATGTGCTCTGTATATAGTGAAAACGGTGTGGGAATTCAAATGCATGGCAAAATGTGGTACGCAGTGTGTTATAAATATCAATGCGCCCTTGAATTTAGGCTGTTTTGTGATACAAAAATGGTTAATTATTTATTCATGTTTTTAATAAGGCTATTATAAGGGGAAAAGGAATCGCACATCGTTTATAAGGAATCATAAGCTAATGCTATTGCCATTTTGTATATATTTAGGGTTCTTTTCTCACCAGTAAAATCCCGTACCCATGTTTTATTGCCAGAAAACATTCATTTTTTTTTTTTTTATAAAAGAGGGAGGCAAACGAGCAGGCGGGTCACCTGATGGAGAGTAATCACCGCCGCCCATGGACACCCGCAAAACCAGAGGAATCGCAGGCGCGTTGCCGGCCTTTAAGGGAGGAATAGGTTTAAGGAAGGAATATGAATTGGGAAGAGGGGGGGTGAGGGAGGGGCCTCCAGAACCCTCACTGGTCGGACGAAACACAACAGCACCAAGTGCCATTATTTCACGCCGAATATTAGTGAGAGGGTGGTATTACACCGGGCGAGCCGGCCCAATACGTGCTGCAACGCAGCGTGGCTCTACCACTCAGTCAGTGTCACTCATTTAGCACCACCCAGGGGTCACGTGTAGGGTCTCAAGGGTAAACCTACGGACGCGAGTAACTTTAACCCCCAAAATTTATTTTACTTTACTGTTTTGTTCATAATTTAATTCTTGTTTCTTTTGCAGGATAATAATATTTTACGGCTGATAAAGCCGAAGTAATAGAAGTGTAACCTATTGAAACAAGAAATTAAGAAAACGCAGTAATAATAGTAGTAGACTTCTTTCAGTCGTTCCTTCTTTTATGTAGGTAATTCAGCAGCCAGCCAGCTATCAATACGCGCCTAATTGTCTAATTACTTACATGCTGTAATATTTTTAAATAAGTAAGTGAATTGCTAAAAGTAAAAAAAAGGAAATATTGATTTTTACTGCCCAGTCTTTTATATACCTACACCAAAATTTCAATGGATTTAGTGGGGCGACGGAACCCGTAGCTGTTTTATGTAATAGCTAGATAATTTCAAACATGACGAACCATGGTTTTGTAAAGTTATATAGAACACTTGGATTTAGTCATCTAAAGAATAACGCTCTTATAAAATAATATGAAATCGAATATGGTTTGCTTTCATTCTTATAAAGACAGTATAAAATGATTTTACTCTTTTGTCATATAGACATCTTATAAAAAGCTCCTATAAATTAAAAAGCAATGTAGTTACTCTGTGCCTTGCTTTTATAAGAATAATTGGCCCTATTAGAAACCTTTACATAGCTTTTAAATATTATATGGCTAAAAAGCCATATAACTAGCTCCTATAAGAATACCACATTTAAAACCCTTATTGTGGCTATATTATTTGGATTTATTACCGTTTACTAGTAATCTTCTTATAATGTACCATTATAAGGTTCATTGACATATTGATTACTACTTAAAAACAATTATAAGAGTCTTGACCTTATATTTTAATTTTATAAGGGTATATTGTTAGTTGGGCGGGACCACTGGGTCTAAAACCGATAGTTTAGCCACTAGACCACGGAGGCCTTCGATCAACAATACAACTAGTTATCGCACGTACAAAATCAAAGCTTATTTCTGTCCACGTGAATAAATACTTTTTCAAAGCAATAAATTACTCCTGTCACTTAAAAAATAAAAAAACGTCAATTAATGTAGTGGTGAAATCTACCTTAAAAGGCAACAAATAAAGTACTTTTTACTGTTATTGCCTTGCGAGAAAATAAATGCTCACTTCTCAAGTGCGCGTTTATTTACCGAGACATATTTTTAGCGCCAACCTGACATCAAGTTGTATTGTTGATCGAAGACAGAGGCGGTTAAAATGTAAAAACGAGGAACCACTGAGTCATGCCTCAGCGGCTTACACATTTGGATCTCTAGAAGTCCCAAGGATATGTCATGTTCTGTCTTTGGTTCGTTAGATGCCTTTTACGACACCCAGAGGATCAGATGAGCCACAACCACATAGCTCAATTAAAAAGCTATAGCCAATTATGTTTTAAAAAAATATATATTTTAGTGTTTAATTAACGCTTAAATATACTTAAGTAAAATTTTTAAACACTGAAAAAAGACGACAACCTCATGCGGGAATCGAACCACGCACCTTCCGCATTCCGGGCGGCTGCCTTAACCACTTGGCTACCGAGGTCTGTTTTTCACCCGTCGAAATTTGTCAGTGCTTGATGCTTATGTTTTTAGTCAACATTGCTTCATCAAATCTTAGAAGTTTTCACCTCTGAGATCCGAAAGAAATATTTTTACAAATATTTCTTTCGGATTGGATTCGGAAAAATTTTACTTAATCTAGTTTCTTAACCGTGTCGCGTAACGGTGAAAGAATACTTCTCTTCCCTTTGGTCGTAAAAGGCGACTAACGGACTAAAGACTGCACATACATCCAACAGCATAGAGCGGCGATAGGCTCACCACCTGTCACGCTGAGCACATGTGCAGTTGCTATTTGGTGAAAAGTGGACAATGGTAGAGGACTGCTTTTGCGGTCCTCTACCATAGTCCACACGGCTTACCCTTCAGGGATAATAGTTTTGATTATATTATGAATGTATGTATGTATGAATCTAGTTTCTGTATAGTTACTCTAACGTTCCTGCAAGGTGCATTTCTGTATTGCGTGCCAGGGAGCGACGATGCACAGCTGTCAGATGCCATGTACCTACTGAGAATACGTCGTCGATTATGCACTCGGCATTATCACGCCTACATGCCAGGCGAAACGTGGAGTGTGCCGTTAAGATGGTTTACACATTTCGATTTGTTTTTCATTTATTTCCTAATCGAAATGGTAAAAACACCAATTACAGTAAATATGAAAGATGTATAGAATAACAAGACAAAATAAAGAAAAACTTAAAAACAAAACAATGACAGATTAAAGTAAAAACATATCAAAAATCACAACAAAGAAAGACGCACATTTATCCTTCTCGCAAAACGTTGTACAACTTTTCAAGACATCCTACTTATCTAACCAAATTAATATTTTACAAGCCAATTAGTCAATTTTAACCCTTCAAGGATTATAAGACCGCCGGCGGTGGCGGCTTCTAGAAGGATAATTGACTCTGTCATGCTAAAGGGAAATAAAGAGATTTTCACTTTTTTTATGTTTAAGAAAGCAGTGTATTCGGCTGCATGTAGTCGGCTTTAAAATAGAAATAGAAAAATCTCAATTTAATAAAATGCATTATATATTTAAATTTTAAATACAGGAGAGTTTAAGGAAAAAAGGGAAGTAAGTATCCTATATAAAGTTTTCCCAATGTGCTATCATTGTGGGGAGGAAGGCCTGTGCCCATTCTGGCCTCTGCCCGGCATGCCCGGCAAAGGAAAGGAGAACAACCACTTTGTATGGAGCGTTGGTACAGGTACTAAGTTCTTTGTACAGCTACATAACTTATGTCATTTTAAACCTTATTAAAGTAGTAAATTATTGTTTTTATTTGATTTTGCTATCTAGCAGGACTATCGAGAAAAATTGATTTGTTATATGGATAATTTTTTTTATCTAAGTACAAGCATTCTTAAACCTTTTCTTTTATTCATAAAGAATACACTAATGCCATTTTATATCAATTATAGTTAAAAAAAAACTAAGTACATGCATAACATTAGAAAATAATGACATTATTAGGTTAGACTTAAGAAGATTGTTTATATGGGCTTAAATTAATGAATTATGGAAACAACAAATAAAACATATCAATTAATTAAATTATTATTGCTTTATTAGTCCTCATTCTCCATATCATCCCTTGCAAGTAAATCATCAAAGAACATGCCTGGTGCGCTTACATTTTCGTGCCGTGCCCAACTTAAAAACCATACAACTGTCATTGTGTAGGCACAGCAACCAACAGTTCTTTTGACAACAATACAGTTACAATAATACCCTTTAATTAAATTGATGTGGTCATTTACGGTATCAGTGGCTTGCAGCAGTGGCATTAGCACTGCGTTGTACATATTCCTTTTAGCAACAACCCAGCATGCGTAATAAACACAAGCTTCTCCCGGGAGCTAAAATTAAATTAACAAGTAGCAGAAAATGGCAGATATACTTAACAAAATCAACAAAACGAAAGAGTAGGAAAAACAGTGAATACCTAGTAAGTATTATACTTAACCTGTCGTGGAGAAATTCTTCTCTCAATTAATAATCTCTCCGGGGTATTTAATCGAAGACCATTACTACTCTCTTAATATTGATCAACCACACCTTGCGCAAACATGTTGGTGAACCAATTGTATTGAGAAGACTGTATCATTCCGACTTCTTTGAACAGCATTCATATGTTTTTTATTTTTTTTAATAAAAGAGGGAGGCAAACGAGCAGACGGGTCACGTGATGGAAAGTAATCACCGCCGCCCATGGACACCCGCAAAACCAGAGGAATCGCAGATGCGTTGCCGGCCTTTAAGGGAGGAATAGGTTTAAGGAAGGAATAGGAATTGGGAGGGGAGGGGGGAAGGGGCCTCCGGAACCCTCACTGGTCGGACGAAACACAACAGCACCAAGTGCCGTTATTTCACGCCGAATATTCGTGAGAGGGTGGTATTACGCCGGGCAAGCCGGCCCAATGCGTGCTGCAACGCAGCGTGGCTCTACCACTCAGTAAGATTGCAAATTAAGTCTTCATTAGAGAACTGAAATTATTGCACATACATAGGTAAATATCAAGAATATTCAATTGAAAAAATAACCTATCTAATAAAACTGTATTGGTAACTAAATACCTGTAGTTGCGGTTGCCACTGCTGTAATCTCTGAATGATTTCAGGTTCGATCTCTGCTATAAGTCATTACATACTATAATGTTATCTTTAAAAACAAGGTAAAACGGGGTATGTTGGGCCAATTGTAAGAATGTCCAGTGTGTCAAAATGACAAGGCAATAATGCCTAATTGTTAAAATGACCAGTTGTCATAACATCCAGGTGTCAAAACAACAAATTGCTAAAACGTCTAAATGGCCATAATGTTAAGTTACCAAAACAACAAATTGTTAAAAAGTCGGATTGCCATAATGTCCAATATCAAAACACCCAATTGCGAAAACGTCTAGTAGACTTAATGGCCAATTACCAAAACCAAAAATTATCTCAAGAAGGTACCTACCATTGCAATAGTGATAGACAGGGAATAATCAAAGTCCGTAAGATAGCCGTAGTCGTAACTTGGTTTTATACAAAATCTAGTCGCCGAATGTTCAAATCGCAAGCAAAAAGCTAAGAAAAAGTAGCAGTAAACGCGTCAATAATCGTAGGAAAACACAATACACCGGTAACCACAAGTTGAACAAGCATTCGCAATCATGTCATGATGACTTTGTTTGACATTGACTGATGACAGCGAAAACAAACTGTCATTAAGGAGTTCACAGATTACAGATCACTAAAAAATCGATTACCTATTATCGATTACATTGACTTATCATTGTCAGTTTTTTTTAATACATTAATGTTGCTTCATTAGTAAAATGCATGAATTACATCAATATACCTTTTCATTTGGTTTTCTATAAACAAAATATACAAATAAAATATTAAATTATTTTTATAATATAAAATCGATTTGAATCGATTCAATTTCAGCGTTCCGTTATACGTTATATTCGATTAATTTATTAAATACTTTCAATTAATATTTTCGCCCTATCCAGCTAGTCTCGTCTCGTTCGTCCTGAATTTACAACGTATCACATTTTAGCGACATAATATTCCTTAATTTAAGCCTATTATAATATCAAGAATCTACCCATGTACAACTCAGTAGCATCTCAGTACCATTTTGGTTGTCCTCCTTTGTATTATGATGGAATGCTAAAATCGCAAAAAAAATTTTAGAGTAAAATATTTTCCCTTAGCTTGCAAAACATTAAAATTGGTAGAGATACCCGAATGTGTAAGCCCTCTTAAAACGAAACGGTACTGATAAATGGCCTACCTTATTACGTTACTTACTTACTTCAGTTTGGTGTCGGAACTTTTACGAACAATTACGAACTCATTTGCAGCAAACTTATTTTGCTGTTCTCTTTTTGTTCAGTTTATTTAATTTGCCTTTTCGTTCTTCCGATTTTTAGAGTATTGAGGTTTTATATTAAATCCTAAGACTATTGTTCAGCACGGTCGTCATTCGTAAAGATCCGGAATTCTTAAGATTTTTTATATTTGCACCAAGATTAGGTGTAATAAAACGACATTTTTATCTTATTATCTATTCAATAAGCGTTGCCAACTGTAAAATATCTGTAAGTACATATTTTAATATTTACTGTTAACTTACCTACCATCGACTTTTAAAAGAAAAACATTCAAGCAATAAATAAAGCACATACGATAAAATTGTAACAATCAAAACATTTAGTAAAAAAAAGGTGACACGAAAATTCCATTTCAAACATGTTGGTAACACGTACTAGTGTTTTGGATAATACTAGTGAAGCGTCTAGGTGTTATTTAATAAAAAAATTTTGACAAGGTTATAAATAATGAAGGAAGAAAGAAGGGAAGGGAGGCCTTTGCCCTGCAGTGGGAAAATTAAGACTAAAAAAAAAATGCACATGTGCTCAGCGTGATAGGTGGTGAGTCCAACCCCGCTCTATGATGTTGGATGTTCGTCTTTAGTCCGTTAGTAGCCTTTTACGACACCCAAGGGAAGAGACGGGTAAATACGCAGCAGTGTACGACAAATTTCGAATAGACGGGGGGTGAGCGTTTGCTACTTGTCTTTGCTCTCAGGTGAGATGGTAAGTAACGCCAAGCGCCTCGTGTTGTAAAATAAAAAGACACATACGTACATACATATAACGATGACTATTATCCCCGAAGGGTTAGTCAGAGACCAGGTAATGAGGACAGCAAAAGCCGTCCTCTACCATGGGCGACTTTTCACCAAAGAGCGAATGCACATGTGCTCAGCGTGACAGGTGGTGAGCCCATCGTCGCTCTACGCTGTTAGTCGCCTTTTACGACACCCAAGGGAAGAGAGGGGGTGGTAGTATTCTTTCACCGCTACGCGACACGGTTTATAAAAAAAGGATGAAATAATTACAAGGTAGTAATATTGTGATTTACAGAATATTCTTGAACTCACCTGCCCGATTGCTTACTTTATAAATTAAAGTAATAAAATGTCTACTGTTATTCTCAATTTAGGTTCCATTCTGTCGTGTTTGAAACGTTTCGAAGTGCGGTATTATTACAATGCTCCCCGGGGGTTTGTAGAAAATTGGACTGTTCTTTTTGCACTAGTGTTTTTCAAGAACTACATTGGGAATACTCAGCGGTTAGTTAGTTTTGTATGGCTATCGGAATCTGTGTTTTCTAAGATTTATGGTAACTCACTTACTTGCTTTTTTATCTTGAAATTAAGTTACTATATAAGGACGGTTAACTGTAAAGATACAATTGAATATGAGTAGTTATTTTATGGAAAACCGGACATATACGCGATATAATTACGAACATAATTATGTCATGTACTTACATAACGTTCTTATATGTGATTTTTTTTGTGTCTATCTTTTCAAGGTTTTGCCTTTAACAAAATAACAAAACGGAATACACCAGTTATTTTCATTTATCTGGAACATTGGGTATTGGTGTAATTGAAAAATAGCGACAATGTCTGATCATAAATCAGGAGTTTAATGCGATTCCGAACATGTCCGGATACAAGCTTACTATGTTCTGTGGTCGTAAAACATTGCGATAACGATTATTAAGCTTTTTGTTCTGTACAAATGGTAACAAATTAAAAGGATATCATATTAGCGCGAGCTTTGTGCAATTGGGTTGGGTTATTAAAAACTAAAGTACTTTTCGAGCAGTTTCATGCCAAAGATTGAAGACTAACTATTAAGAAACTGGGTCTGTGGTGTGGTGTTACGCTACTAACATGCTGTAGTTATTTGTAACTCTTAACTAATGGGTAAAAGCCTATAAAAATATGTAGTTAATAAAAAAATACTTTGTTATGGCGACAGACTTAGATAGGATGATAATAGCTAGCCAGATTGGATGGTAGCTAGACAGGATTTAAGAGAAGCCCTTTCACCTACCAAACCGAGAGAAGAGTTTGTCATGCCAATAGTATAACAAAGGAATGTAATAGCTAATAATAAGGTCCTATTAAATCATTGACGTATATTTAAAGTACAGGTACTCGTAGTTTACGCCAAAATTAAAATATTTTCTCCAAAAAACAGTAGTATTTCGTCATTGGTTTAGATTTTAATTTTTCAAACAAAATAATTTATTATTTAATTGGCAAAACTGCATCATTCTGTAGATGCCATCACTCACACATGCGACTGCATTGTGGAAGTCGTTGCACTCACACTTCTGCGACGACTTCCACAATGCAGTCGCATGTGTGAGTGATTTCATCGAGGCATCTAATAGTATGATGCAGTTTTTGCCAATTAAATAATAAATTAAATAGTTTGAAAAATTAAAATCTAAACCAATTACAAAATACTGCTGTTTATTGGGGAAAATATGTTGGTTTGGGGTAAACTACCTGTACTTTAAATATACGCCATTGATATAATAGCACCTTATTTAAATACCGTAAAGTGGGGCTATTTAGGAATTGAGGGGCTATTTGGGCCGAACGGTGCACAAAAATATTTTTTTATGTAAATCTACTTACCGCAAATTGGGCAACATTTTCATAAGTTAAGGCAATACTTCAATAGCTAACCTTTAATAAAAAACTGTTAATTGAAATTGAATGTGTGTCTATGTTTCGCTACAATAAATGTCGACGAAATTTAACGTGAGAAAATATCAATATAAAGGTTGGTAAAACTTCTATAGTAATATTAAATTGTGTTAAGGTAGCTATTTCGTGAAACTCTTATTCTATGACGCATGTTTTGTGCTACAATTTAAGCTTTTAATCTTGTAAATTTAAGTGTTTCTCTTGAATCCAGAAGCAATTTATTGGGCGGGGGTATTTGGGACACCCAGGAGGTTATTCGGGACAGTGTTGAAAAAAGAAGAAACAAACCAAAGAAAGAAGACATCAATATTGTAGACATTACAACGATTATAAAGACTTCTGACTTGTTAGCTATAAATAAACAGAGAACTAAATTCGTGTTTTTTAATGATGATGACCTTGTTTACTTTGATTATTAAAATATTTGTTGTTGATTTAATTTAATAAGGTATTTGTTGCTAAACAAAGGATTATAGCCCTTAAGATAATTGTTATACTTACTTAAATTATAAGAATAATGTGATTAGTAAGAAGAAGGATTTGAAAGTTTTCACTACATATTACCTACATATTTTGATTGTTAAAAGATCGTCTAGAATTGTTTGTTTCTTTGTTTATTTTTGTTTGCATTTTAATTTACGAATTTCTCAATTGTAATATGGCAATATGGTCCAAAAGATGTAAGGTTATAACTGTGTAAACACATTTTGAAGTCAATTAATAAAGAAATTACAATATAGATAAGTGTTTTCCTGAAATTACTCCAAAAAAAAATGTCTGAGCCAAACTTCAAGATTTTCCGATCAGTTTATAGTAAAATTAGATGTCCCGAATAAAACAAGAAGAAGTCTATGTGGGATTAAGCCTTAAATTAGGCATAAATGTTAAAAACGTGTAGGTGTCCCACAAAGCCCCACCGGGGGGCTATTTGGGACACAGCCCCATTTTATATATTTTTTTAAAGTAGCTATTACTTTTTGCAAAGCTATTTTATCGGAAATGTGAAGCAGTAACTCCGCTTTACATATAGGATAAAACACGGTATTATCAAACATACTATTAATGAGAAATTAACCCTTTTATCCAAAATTTGGCCCGAATAAGCCTTACTTTACGGTACTGTCGAACTGCAAAGCAAAGGCTCCCAACATTTAAATTAAGGCTTTGCTTTAATTGATAGGTTTTGTTTGACTTAATCACCACGTTTGCCAAATGCGGGTTGGTTATCGACTTATTGATCACAAATTCGGGCTAGGCATCGACACATACGAAACATACTTTACCCCCACCTGGGGTTTGAACCCGGAACTTATGTAGTATATCGGTCCGAGCGCTATGCCTATGCCACTCAGCCACAGGCGGCAAGACAATGGGCTTAAAATGGTGATTTCGTTTTTCTCTGTTGTTTAATTAAACCAATAGTTCCCTTTGTTTGAACCAGTCTTTGTCAGGTGTTTTCACACGCGCATTCCAAAACATAATCTCGAATGAAAATCCACGCCGTTTATCAATGTTCAGATAGACACCCGCCGGGTTACACGTTTTTTAGTAATTCATTTAGAATGTACGTGTATTTTGAATGTACAGCTCTCATACAGGGTGGAATAAATGACAATATGAAATTGAGTTTGAAAATGTTTATCGTGGGGTACAATAAAAAAAATAAAAAGTAATAAATACTTTTGTGTTTATTATTAATAAATAGTTTTAAAAATGGTGTGAATGTTACTATGTAAAGTACAATAGTTGACTTGACTATTAAAATATGTATACAATAAAAGGTCTACTGTGACGTAGGTGGGGTATATTAAAATGATACAACCCTTACGGTCATACAAATTTATTTTAACTTGGTCTCAGGGCGTGGAGTACATAAGGGCCTAGCTGGGTAGTTTGCTCTCGTCCCTGACTTATCTTGGGGAACGCCGAGGCGTTGGGAGGCGCGTCGCTGTACAGGAGCTGCGAGCTGCGTGGTGTGTCCACAAAATGGCGGCCGCGCCCAAATGCGAAGACGGTCGCGTAGAACTCCAAACGTAGAACGTGGAACGTGGAATGTAGGACTCCAATCCAAGCGTTGAAATCCAAGCGTAGAAATCCAGGCGTAGAACCCAAGCGTTGAACCCAAGCGTGGAAATCCAAGCGTGGAACCCCTAACGGGGATTAAGTAGCACAATTATCGTAGAATGACGATAAGGCTGGATACTTTATAAAAATAATAGCTTTGGTCAAATACGTGACCTATTAAATATTGATAAAAAAAAACGTATGAAATTGCACAAATTTACAAAAGCAACGTAGCAAATGTAGTATGGCTGTCTCTCGAGCGTATGAGACGACGCCAACTGCCACCGCGCAAGTAAATTAACCTACCTACTTTCATCAAATAAAAAATATACGAAAGGCATGTTAGGGTACCGTGCACGTAATGATAAAACCAAATGAAACAAAATACGTTTGTTTTGCAGTTATCAAAACTATTAAGATTTTACTTCTTTGTAGTTATTAGATAAGTAATTTGGTTTAAAGTAATATTTAGAATTAAGTTAATTAGGATAAGATAATCTACGTTTGTTTATTTATAAATTAAAATTTTATATAAGTATTTAATAACTATTCGTTTATAACGTTACACTACATAGAACTTTACTTTTATTATATTAATCAAAAAAGCTTCGATTGCCGGCGGTGCAAATTGTAACGTTTCTTTTATTTGTCTTTATAATTAGCTCCTGTCAGTCTACTTTATGTATGTTTACCACCCATTTTCAACTCTTCTTGATAAAATGTATTAAACACTACTTTAAAAGTATTTGATAATTTGTTACATTTGTATGATACATAATAATATGTTTTTCCAAGATGTATGTTGAAAATAATACAAGACAGGCTAAACCCATTATCAAAATTAAATACATGTAAAATGTTTACTTACCATTTCAATTTATACCTAATATTCCGTTGTTGCAACTTCCAATATACAGTTTAAACACATCCGGATTAATATCTTCCACCTTCGACATATTTGTTAGGCAATTATTGCATTCCAGAATGTGCGTCAGCATCACCAACATCATCAACCTATAAACGTCACACTGAGCACAACAGAACATAAGATCGGGCCATACACTGGCCCAATGCGGGTCGGTGGGGCGTATATACACATTGAAAACGCACAAAACTTACACAAAGTAACTGTAAATTCCTTGTTTTCATAAACAATACGCTAGTGTTATCCCCTGTTAGTCAGAGATCAGATAATAAGGACCGCAAAATCAGACCTCTGCCATAGTCCACGTTTCACCAAATAACAACTGCACATGTGCTCAGTATGACAGGTTGTAATTAGATGTTTTTGCACATCTTCTCTCTCTATTCCTGTTTATTAATAATTCAAGTACCTAGATTTTTTGTCCCCGAACTGTGTTATGTCATCAGAAAACGACAGCTGGGTACCGACACATAAATGCATTGTCCTACTAACCTTGCTATCCATTTCAAGATTTGTAGCAACACTTTTCCAAAGCAGTAGCTTCCTAATTTATACATACAAACATATGAAATATTTGATAAAACTTGCAGTGGCAAACAGAAAATATAAAAGTGAAAGCTGTTGTGGTGGCGGCTCATTAAAAGAATACTATCGACCCATCTCTTCCCTTAGATGTCGTAAAAGGAGACTAAAGGGCTAAAGGCCATGGTCGCTTTCACCCGCGCCGCCCGCGGCGGAAGGCGGCCCGTCACCCGCGGCGTCGAAATGCTCTATCCAACAGCAAAGACGTTGAATGTTTGTGCAGTCTTGACATGATGACATGTGCTCAGCGTGACTGGTGGTAAGCCCATCACCGCGGGCTACGGGTGCTCAAACATGTTCTTTGACGGCTCATCTAAGGTCTAGACTTGAAGTATGCTAGCGGGCAATGGAGCGCAGTATATTGGGTGTTCGCCTAACAGACCGTTTATGAAACTCAATACCACGCTCAAGGACCAACATTCAGGACATCTCTCAACTCAAATGGAAACAAACATCTGCCCAACTCAAATGAAATTGGGCCGAGCACGTCTACCGCATGCCAGAAGAACTTTGGGCCAAAGCCACTACCGTTTGGGTGCGTTCCAATGCTAGAAGGCGACGCGGCAGACCGAGGCGAAGATGGCGTGACGAGCTTATCAGCCAAATTGAACCACTGTGGTGGCGGACAGGAAAAATTGGAAAGAAGAAGGGAAGGCCTTTACCCTGCAGTGGGACAAGATAGGCTGACAATAATAACATATTAAAATAAACGAATATGGTTTCAAGCAACACGCACGCTATTGTTGGTGACACTGAAGTCATATGAAGTCCCATAAAGTCTAAAAAGTACGTGTTTATTGCCTTGGCTTGACTTTAACTAGAGATTTGCTATATCAAAATAAATACTACTCTACTTAGATGAAACTTTACTAAAATTGCGATAGATAATTTTATTTTCTTTATTTCCACTCTTTTGAAAAGATCAATTGGGTGGTTGTAGTTAGGTAAAAGACATTAACTATAATGTACTTAATTATTTACGTGCTCTAATTTCTGTACAGAAAACAGCGTAATTTCAGGAGCCAGCTGAATAATTGGACAAGGAAGCCTAAGGAATCCAAAGGCGGAAAGTCAAACTTCATTTTCGTCCCGGACACGCCATTTTAATTATAGGCGGTTAATTTTCACTTGGCTAACTCCAGGCGGGTGGCCTTCTCGTTTTAGCTTCGTCAAGTGCTCAATCGAGAATCGGTAGAAAACTGCAATGAAGTTTGTAATTTTTTCTATTGTATTTACCTGACACTAAGTCATGAGGACGACCGGATCGTGACGTGTTTATTATGAGCTGGCGTTAAATCTAACGAAGATAATTCCTTTAATTGGTTATGGATGGGTTAACTAATAATATAACGTTTCAAATGTAATAAAAAATAGGAGATAAATACATAAAGCATAGGTGTTGCGTCAAGGTGCGCCAAGGTGCTGCGCCAAGGTGTTGAAGATAAATATTAGGGATTCGATCTCCAACCCCTACTAACCACCGAAGGTAACTCATAGGTACTGCTCGTATAACCGTTGGCATTTGTTTGTAGGTGTCATCCGTATCAAAATTAGCCATAGGGTTTATTGTACGTTTTATTAATACTACATACATAATATCTTTATTACTGAAATGTTTGCATTCCTAATGCTATAATAGATATAGAATAAAATGTTTACTAGAAAAAAAACATTCAGTCTCAGGAAAGCTCGAATGGGAAAACCCATGATCACGGTAGTGTATATTCTTTGCCCATGACCTTTGGATTGCCGGTCCACTACTCTTGGGCTCATGGGTTCGAACCCCTTTTCGAATTCCAATGGTTGTTTTTTTTAGTCAGAGACTGAAGGAGGACTGAAAAATCAGTTCTTTGCCATAGTTCACGTAAATAATGCCTATATTAAGCCCATCGCCGATCTTTGCTGTTGGATGTATCTGCAGTCTTTAGATAGATAGATAGATAGATATAACGCTTTATTGCACACACAAAAATAAAGAAAGGTACAAACAGTAAGCATTAAAAAAGAAAAAAAAACTAATGTGGGCAAAGGCGGTCTTATCGCTTAAAGCGATCTCTTCCAGACAACCTTCTTCTTCTTCAAGTCTTTGGTCCGTTAGTCGCCTTTCACGACACCCAGGGTAGGTAGTTTTCTTTTAGTGTGCCGCCACGCGAAGAGATGGGTAGGTTATATTCTTTTAATGAGCCGTCACACACACAGCTAGTATTCTTTAGTCGCAGTCTTTAGTCCGTTAGTCGCCTTTTACGACACCCAAGGGAAGAGATGGGTAGGTTATATTCTTTTAATGAGCCGTCACACACACAGCTAGTATTCTTTAGTCGCAGTCTTTAGTCCGTTAGTCGCCTTTTACGACACCCAAGGGAATAGATGGGTAGGTAGTATTCTTTTAATGAGCCGCCACACACACAGCTAGAAGTCTTTAGTTTCAGTCTTTAGTCCGTTAGTCGCCTTTTACGACACCCAAGGGAAGAAATGAGTAGGTAGTATTATTTTAATGATCCGCCACACACAGCTAGTCCTTCATACTAAAACAAAGTTTGTTTAGAAATGTTTCATCTAAGTGCCAAATACAAGGTACCTAGTGCTCTGTAATTGCTATACTGTACTAAAGCATCAGCTTTATTTGTCAGAATGTCAAAATACATTGCAAAGGTTGTGGTAATTTTTGTTGATGGCTTAATTTGTGCTTTAGCTATATTGAGGCTATGCGTCCCAAAACCAAGCTTCATTTTCATCTGTCGAGTAAAGCCGGTACCGGGTCTTAATGGAAATAACACAATAT
Source organism: Scoparia ambigualis (assembly GCA_963921215.1). NCBI lineage: Eukaryota > Metazoa > Arthropoda > Insecta > Lepidoptera > Crambidae > Scoparia > Scoparia ambigualis. The sequence goes on along the minus strand of OY992522.1, from coordinate 19,498,283 downwards.
GGGCACAGGTGAAGAATTCGTCGCTTCAAAATGAAGTACTGTATACCAACGATAACTCGTAATCACGAATTGACGTAACCTACCAACGTAACGTGAAATAACTATTGTTTAAATTTAAGGTGACTGCTAGAAACCGCAAGAAACTTCAAGGGCTGGTCAGGTCCAGTGTTTTAAACATGACAAAAATGATAAAAAAGAAGTTCGGGCTTTTTCATTTTTAATTAAACACTTAATAATTCATTTTGTGAATTTTCATTAGATTGTCTTTGAGTTTCTAATTTATTTTAAAGCAATAACATAAGAAAATTAAATTGAAAAACAACTAAAAATAACGATTATTTACAACGCGCGGGCAGCGGCCGGGCGTTGACCCAACCATCTGTTTACCCGTCCGCGTCAGCCGGGCGATAAGTACTTACCTGCGTTAGTCTGCAATGAGAGCATTTATTTTCTTATTAAGAAATGTGCGATTTTTTATGTTTTTGCTTTAAAATCAATTAGATACTCAAAGACTATCCAATTAAAATTCGCAAAATGAATTATTAATTTTTTTTTTCTCTTTATTTATTTTTAAGGGCTTTTGTATAATAATTACATGTCAGCCCCATCGTAACTGTAACACTTAAAGTAAAAAATAAAAAATAGTAAACCAATAATTAATTATTAATTATTTAATTAAAAATAAAAAAATCACGAATTTATTTTTTGTCATGTTTAAAACACTTGACCTGACCAGCCCTTGAAGTTTCTTGCGGTTTCTAGCAGTCGCCTTATTTATCGCCTTATTTAGTAGCCCATTATCAAAGGGTTAGTCAGAGACTAGGCAATGAATACCGCAAAAGCAGTCCATTGCCATAGTCCACGTTTTACTAAATTAGAGAAACTAGACACATGTGCTCAAAGTGAAACTAGGCACATGTGCTCAGAGTGATAGGTGGTAAGCAAGATATGCAACGTTAGAGAACTATTATTAGCTTTAGTCAAAGAAATATTAGAGATATACCTACATTCGAATTTAAACATTCGAGTGCTTTTGAAATAGTTTTCTCCTTTTCAAAATTCCTTTTTCCTCACACTAAGTCCTTTCGTTAATTTAGATCTAGGTGACCCTCTCGCAAAGCTCTTTTAGAGTAAATTCAGGATTTCACTGTAAAGAAACCTTACGTATTTTCTCCAAAGAGAGTTTGGAACTGATTAGAAATCTATTTGGACGTTTAAGGCCGAATATAGGTAAGTGATAAAGCCAGGTTTGAAAGAAAAGTAAAAGGATTTTAGTTCATTCTTGTGTAATAAGGAATTTTTCAAATTGCCTTTGACCTTCTTAAGGAGGTTTTGATCCCGACTGGTCCCGAGGCTGGTAGATAGGTTCTGATTTAGTGTACATTGCAACAAATAGTTTTATAGAAATAATTAAGGTTTGAGTGTTATTTTAGGTTTAGCGATTTTCAAGCTACTTAGCTGTGTATTTAAGTACATTTTTAATGATAAAGACTAAGGAAAGTTATGTAATATTATGGCCCTAAAAGATACATTAATTGTGCAAAAATCATACGTGTTAATGTGTTAAGGTGAATTTTAAAGTATCTGGGTATAGGTAGAATAGTGTATCTTTATTATTAAAATTTTTCATTCACAATGGTATATACTCGTAGATATAGGATAAAACGTTTACAACAAAAAAAATTAACCAGTTTCAGGAAGCCCGAATGGGATTTTTTTCCAGTAATCATTTTATCCTTGAAAAATGTAACTGTAGAATGTTCATCTGGGGTAAACTTTAAAAAATATATTTATAGTAAGTATATGGTTATATCTTTATAAATAATCATAGCATCTCGTTATGTGGTAGTTCATATACATACATGTCATGTAATTTTACTGCATCTAATAAACCTTAAAACCGGAACACAGCCAATTTTCATATACCAGGCAACTTTAATTTACCATTCCGTACAATTGGAAGTCCGTTGATTAATTAAGGATCACATTATTGGCTTCCAGCATGTCGCATAGTTCTCTTTTGATAAAATAATTGGTGGTGAATATTTCATGCATTTCCGTCGCATATTTTCTCATAAGCGTTACACAGTAGGTATGCTATTAGAACGATAGTCTCGTATTAGAAAACTGTCATGGCGTGAGGCAAGAAAAAAATAGATGTAGAAGTAATACGCGTACTATCTCGGCGACACGCACACAAGTGTACAAGTAATGTTGCTAGAGGAATCAGACTTGCCCCAAAAGTAAGGAAATTGGAACTGTTGATACATAAAGATAAGTTTAGATTATTAGTACTGACGCGGGCCGATTCGGTACCAAGCCAGTATGGCTTGGTTTTACTGGCCTCATTTACCGTGCGTGTTCTCGCTTTCTATGCGTTATTATTCTAAGGCTATACCTATCTCCGTATTATTATTATTACCATAAGCTTAAAAATTATGTATAAACGTCCTTTGTTTTATTTATTATTCACTAGCGGCCCGCCCGCGCCTTCGTCCACGCTAACATAGAAAAACCGTAATACTTCAGTCATTTAAAAAAAAATATCTACAAAATATAAAACAAAATCTACAATACAAAAACTATCCTCAGTTAACGCTCTATCTTTTAGTGTAAACCGCATAAAAATCTATTGCGTGGTTTAGGAGAATAGTGCGGTGCTACAGACAGAGGAAAACGGCGACTTTACTTTATAATATGTAATGATACGGACATAGGGACACCGGACTACAATCCATCACACTGGCCCTTAAGTCTGTGTCGGTATTAACGACTGGCATTTTGCTATAAAAATCACAACCAAAGGTTCAAAACAAGATGTTTAAAGCAAGGATAGTTTGTTATTGTTGGCAATGCCTTTTTTCTCTTGTCCTGCTGGACAATATTCCAGGCCTAAATAAGCAGTGCCCTTGTACTAAATTGTCTTTTTAAATCACATCACACGAAAGGCGAAAGTTTGTGACTGTGAATGTTTGTTACTATTTAACGTAAAAACTACTGAATGGAATTGAATAAAATTCGGCATACAGATAGTTTAGAACCTGGATTAACACATAGGATACTTTTTATCTCGATATTCCCACGGGAACGGGAACCACGCAGGTGAAACCGCGAGCGGCCGCTAGTCCCACATCAACGTAAAATTTTATATATTTGGTCACCCATCAATCATTGCAAAAGTTCCATAAGTTGCACGTTCACATCAAACATTCTAGCAGTATCGTCAACGAACTCAAATACATAATTATACTCACGACTTTTATACCATTGGTATAGTTAATTTACTTTTTGTTTTATACCCAAAGGTTAGTCAGAGACTAGGCAACGAGGACCGCAAAAGCAGTGGATCGTCACAGTCCATGTTTACTAAATACCAACTGCACATGTGCTCAGCGTGATAGATGGAGAGCCCATCGCCGCTTTATGCTGCTGAATGAATGCGCATTATTTAGTCATCAGCTAGTCGCCTTTTATGACACAATTGATTATTTGCGTTAAAAACGCTCAAATAAACTCAAATAATAACGAAATATTGAAAAAATGTCTACCCCCCCCCCCCCCCCCCCCTCCCCCCCTCACCCTGTCTTCCCGCCTGTGTAGTGTTGCCACCCGTACTCTAAAATTGATGATTACTGTCCTCTTTTTCATGTAGGCATACTTTATAATCTATAACACCAATAAAGTACGCTAAAATACTCTATTTGCGTAAAACTATTTACGTAAAAAATTAATATTCCTTAAAAGTCGCAAAGAGCAAAATATGTTGTTGGACAAATAAATATCATACTCTTTTTTATAATATGTGTTTTATTTTTGTTCTTACAAAATGAAAAATACTTTATTCGTCTTAAAAATGGTGGCAACCTAAGCCTGAGGTAGAAATTTTTTCATCGTTTCGTTAATATTAAAAACATGAGTTGTTAGTATTCTTTGAATACGAGTAATGAGCAGACATTACACAACTCCACAGTTCCGCCAGCACACTTTTTTTCCTTTATTAGCTATTTAATCTCTAGGTATTCTATATTGACCAACTACCTGAATACGTAATCATTTTACGTGAATGCTTCCTGTATCGATCGACAAACGGAACTGATTGACATTACATTAACGCGAGCGAAGCCGCGGGCAAAGGGTAGTCCTACATGAACGTTAAACGAAATGTATTTGATCACCCATCGTCATTGCAAAAGTTGCTTTAATTCAATTCAATTTCTTTATTGCTTTCTCGTATGTATAAAGGTCTTAAAATTATAAAATTAGTAACAATACGGACCCTGTCGGGCACTGCAAAAGTTAGGCGAGAGTAGGACTTATTGTACATTGGAATAAAGTTGCATCCAATCAGGTACAGGTATTGTTCTATATATATATATATATATACATATGCACATATATTTACATACATATATATACATATACAAAATATTATCTACATTTTATTTTAATTATTTATCAATAATTATTTTATTATTATATTTTTATAAGCGATCTTTTAGGTTATCTTCCAGCGTGTAGTAGCATTTTGCAATAAGTAGGTCTTTCAGTTTTTTAAAGAATTCTTTACTGGCACGTTTGCAGCGAATACTCTAGCCGTAGTGTCAACGAACTTCATTAATTATAATTCTTAGTCTGAAATCTGTATAATCACGCCGCCGCCGCCGCCGGAAGAAGGAAAATATGTATCGGTTATGGCTTATCGCTATGCATACATATTCAATACGCGCGGTTGTTCGCCTCCTTCATCTATCAAGGTATATTAGATTCAGTAATAATTAATCAGTGATGAAACCGCACTGCCTTCCGAGGCAGTTCCCTCTCAACCCTCTCATCCCTCTCATGTAGATATCGATGGACGTGTACAGTATCGAAAAGGATTATCTAACTCCGACGTTTGTTTGATGGCATTGCACCAACTTTGGATCTAAACAAGGATTATCAGATTTAAATTGGCACGGATCTAACAGATCAATTTAAGTACAGCGGGCGGTCTCTGCCGTATTCTGATTGTTTTAAACTTTCCTGCCTTAAAGGATTGTCCGTAGATAAATTCTGTTCATTTGTTGAAGGAGCAACAGCATATTTTAAGTGGCGATAGCTAGAATATATATTGATATTTATTTTATATTTTTTTAAATAAAGATTATTTTATAAATGTGCATTTTTTAAAACATACACGTCCTCCATAACACACCACACACACACACACACTACAGATACAACTATACAAAAGAGTACTTAGTCTTGTTAACATTTTTTTTTAATTTTTATTAAATTTTTGTTTTTATTTGTAAAAAGTAATAATTAAATACGTAGGTAGCCAATTTGCAAATCAATAATTGATTATCCTTGTTTTTGTAATTTTATATAATATTTAAAATTATGAAGCCCTCGTTACCTTACTCTCACCAAAGATCTCTAGAGAAGTGGGATTGGCTGAAAATCTTCGCTGCCTGGGTGCTCTCCCCAGATCAGCACATGCTGAGCTACTTCCAATTGCTTGGTTTCTCTCAATATCTTTCTATCAAGAAGCAATAAACGTTTTTTTTACTTTTAACACATTAGTAATAGCCCTGTTAACCAACCCTGTTAACTTAAAATTACTGTGTAGGAAGTAGGTTCACGTCAGTAGTCTAATGGAGCTATGGGGGATTGAACCATGAATTCTCGCATTCAACCCGAATTCTATCTGGTCGGCTACCGACGCTTCACAGATAGGAACGGGGTTTCTTTGAAGTTAAGTATTACATTCATCACCGCTCTATAGGTAATTGAAAATTAGTATCCTTAGCTTTCTGGGCTTCTCTAGTATAATGGCCATAATAATCCGGTGCAAATGTTGTACATAGACGGATGGCCTAATTAAAATATGTGAACTTCTTTTTTGAAATACCACGTTCAGCCATTGTTGTTGGTCGTTGTAGCTATTATGTTGTAGTCATTATGAAGAGGTTTACGCCTAGCAGTCTTAAAAGTTTATTTGATACAAACCTAGTCCTTACTATTACAAACACAACAAAAGAGAATTATTAGCCAAATAGGTGTGTCAGAAGTGATGAGCGAACACACATTCGTGGTTATAGACTTTTATTTTTATAGAATAACCCAGTAATTCAGTTCAAATCAGATCGGATAGACCGGGCACAAATCTGATCACAATCTATAACTGATGCTAGATGAGAGTGTCATCTATCACTGACGCTAAGGGAGATCTTTTACTATTATAGAATGGTACTGGACAGCTCAATTATGTAAAAACAATAACAAGGTTTACTTGTAGAATAAAAAAATAGCTCAGCTATCCTAAACGCCTGCCATATCTCAAAAGCGCAAATAATATAATCAGATCGGATAGACCGGGAACAAATCTGGGCACAATCTATCACTGACTCTACTTGAGAGAAGATTTTTTTTAAACTTTAATGGGTAAGCGCTTGGCCTTCATCTCACCTGATGGTAAGTTACGATAAGGCCGAAGGTGAAAGCGCGCTTCACCCGGAATCCTCAACCACTGAGGAACTGGCTATTAAACACTTGACCGTCATTAGAAGCTTATAATATTGAGATAGGCATATCCGTTTCCCGTCGTATTTTCCTTCTCTTTCTTCCGGTATATCGCTGTCTCTCTCGCTCATCCCACTCAGTGGCGTCACCAGGTGGCGCGGTGGGGGAACCAGGAGATTTCACACCCGTGCCCATTTGTTCATCATTGGCGTCAAATTTCCCGTCGGCGTAACTTGTGCACTACATAGTGATCAAGTGACAAAGAAATAGAATTATTTTTATTTAAACTGCAACACAGTTCTCGTGAGTTTCTACAATACACGTGAGTACTTAGAATAGTTTCTTAACTTAACGGTGTTACCGTTCGCTGAATTTATAATTTAAACTTATCTGGTATATCAAACTTTTTATTTTACCCGCAAGAGATGTAGATAAGTACACGTTTTCTTTTAAGATAAGAAAGCATTCGAGTAAAGATAGTATTTTTAAAAGTGTTTTTGTGTTTAATGGTATCTACCCTCCAGGCACTTTTTCTTTTTATTTCAGATAAGAAACCGATAATTAGTGCTTACATTAGATAATGAGAAAAATGAATTGTAGCTAAGCGGCTATAGCTAGTCATTCTAACAATCCCGATCGCATGGGCGAAGGTTGAGTTCGAGTTAGTCGTCATCGTTCAAAGAAGCATGGTCATCGTACCTACCCGCCTTTCATGACGATAACGACAATGTGTCTGCTTTATCGGACGTTAGAGGAAATCTTACAACGATTGTTGCACCTCGCAGGTGTTACCAATACTGACTAAAACAGTTAACAATTTAAATATTCCGTGTAGTGATCTAGATTTGATTTTTGATTTTAAAAGTAAACTAAAAGAGCCAGCTAGGCCTTAAGCACCAATATTCTGATAAATCTTGTGCACCAATAACTTTTAGTATTTTAAAACTAAAAAGACATTTTTAATAATTGTCTGCGCAGTTTACTAGGTGGTCGCAAACATCTGATGCCTCTCTTAAAGGTCTTATTTTGAGTGGTGATTAGGTTGTAGACTGAAACTATAAATATACGAAAAGAGGATAGGTACTCATAAAAATGTGAAAGACCCTCTAATGCTTGCTACTTTGAATAAGATTCTTCCTTCAAATACACATTTGTTTAATTCTGAAGAGATTACAGTTGAATTAGAAAAAAAAAAAAAAATTGTCCTGTTAGAAAACTTTTTGGCCAGTTATTAAATCTGGTACTGGGAATGCCTCGCAAGCAAAACTTGTACTAACAACAAACGGTTACCTTTCGCAAGGGCAAACTTCTTATAGTGTACCATCGCGTTGTTCTTCTGGTTCATGGGACAGACACACGCACAGCATGCTGTGAACCGCCCTCGCAGGGCGCTTACCGAAATTAATGTCCTCCGCAAGGACATACTTATGGCAGCCACGAACCATATCGTGGCAATAATCTGCCCGCCCTCGCAGGGCGCTTACCAAAATCAATGGTTATTACATGAGTGTTCGCGGTTTTGCGAGAAGATGCATATATGTTAATTTATTGCTAAATGTACCTTATTTAATTTAATTTGATTTTGAATAATATGTTTAATTATTGTAATTGGTATTTAACCGTTTTAATAAAATTTAATAAATAAATGTCCTCCGCTTATGCGGTTATGCCAGCACGAACCATATCGTAGCTATAAACCGCCCTCGCAGGGCGCTTACCAAAATCAATGGTAATATTACTTGAGTGTTTGCGGTTTTTGCGAGAAGATGCATGTATGTTAATGTTATGCTAAATGTCCCTTATTTTATTTGAATTTGAATAATACGTTTAATTGTTGTAAATGGTTATGTAACCGTTTTTAATTAAACTAAATAATAAATGTCCTCCGCAAGGACAGGCTTATGCCAGCCACAAACCACATTGTGGCTATGAACCGCTCTCGCAGGGCGCTTACCAAAAACAATGTCCTCCGTAAGGACATGCTTATGCCAGCCACGAACCACATTGTGGCTATGGACCGCCCTCGCAGGGCGCTTACCAAAAACAATGTATTCCGCAAGGACATGCTTATGCCAGCCACAAACCACATCGTGGCTATGAACCGCCCTCGCAGGGCGCTTACCAAAATCAATGTCCTCCGTAAGGACATGCTTATGCCAGCCACGAACCACATCATGGCTATGAACCGCCCTCGCAGGGCGCTTAACAAAAACAATGTCCTCCGCAAGGACATACTTATGCCAGCCACGAACCACATCGTAGCTATAATATAAACAACGTAGGCTGTTCTTACTTTCGATTCCCAGGATCATAGGCTTGGCAGCTCTATCAATCAGGACAAATTATCAAACAGAGGTAAATTTCGAGCCGGTCAATTTGCACTTTATCGACACCGTTGGGACTAAATAGGTGCTCCAAGTTTTCTATCATAACACAAAGGTATCGAATACCGTTTTATCTGAAGCCATCGCTCAAGGTTCCAAACGTTACAATCGACAGTTGTTACACGCTTGTATCGGACAAAATGTCTGCAATGCTGACACAGATGAAGGAACAGGTTTCTAGAAACAGTAAGTTTTTTTTCCAAACTTCGTTTTAACCCAGTTCTTAGTACCAAAGAGCACTCAAGAAAGGTCACTCCGTCCAATTTTTAACCTGAAGTCGTTAAATTATTATATGAATTCCGGACTGTGTACGGCCAAGACACGAGATGTACAAATTACTTTTCTCAGACCTGGGTACTACCATCTGACTATAGCCAAATCCCACAATGGTTTCTTCGTCTGTTCTACAAAGGCGAATTACTAAAAATTATATGCCTTCCATTTGAGATGAGCACGGCAATGTTTTCTTAGACTATTATCTTATAGATATAAAGACCAGATGGTTCTGTCCAGACATGCCAACATTGTTATAGAAACACTTACTTATTTTGGTGTCCACATAAACTTCAAAAAGTCTGTTTGACCGCCCTCGCAGGGCGCTTACCAAAATTAATGTCTTCCGCAAGGACATACTAGGATACATGGAGGAATCACAAGAGTCCATACATACCTACATATACTTACGACTGTTATCCCCGAAGGGTTAGTCAGAGACCAAGCAATGAGGACCGCAAAAGCAGTCCTCTGCCATAGTCTACGTTTCACCAAATGATAACTGCACATGTACGTGACAAGTGATGAGCCTATCGCCGCTCTATACTGTTGGATGTATGTGCAATCTATGGTCCGTTAGTCGCCTTTTACGATACCTAAGAGATGAAATTGGGCGGTAAAATAGACTCTACCTTACGATGTAGTTAAATGTATTGGTAGCTAAAAATTATCAGAAGCACCAATGCATATACCTCCACCAACATTCTTTTTGACAACCGTTACTTCAGGATTGGGGGGTCACAACTTTGCCAATTACACAACAATTCTGCCCTATCGGGAAGGTGGAGTGCATCCGAACAAAAGCTGCACTGCAATCAAAAAGAAAAGCGGGCTGTTCTAAGTCTTAGAATTACAAGCATCGAACACGAAGCCTGCGACAATTTTATTTTAATCCTCCAAATTGCCAACGAACAAATGACCACCAACCAAATTGTGGTCAAAATTCATTACATTCCAGGGAAATTGAACAGCCATGCAGATGAACTGTTCGACATAGCCAAGCTCTAGAGTGGCATCTACTGCCAGAATTCACACAAACGATATTCGCGAAGTGGGCCTGGCCAGTAATTCACCTGTTTGTATCCAAGAACGCTCGAGTAGTGGGTAAACTATGCAGATTTATCTCAATGACTACGAAGCGATGTTTCACAATGCTTTTAGCCTGAAGTAGAACGCTTCCCTCTGGCTTGAAAATTCGCACCACCTTCCCTCATCCCCCGGGTGCTAGCACACCTCAACAGGAATTTATCTGATTGTGGTACCCCTTGCTGCCTCATTCACAGTATGGAATTCGAAACGTAGACGCCTGGTAGCCATAACCACAGGCCTGCCAACCCCCAAGGTTCAAGACATGACGTTGGAATTTGGTGTGCTTAAATGATATATCGTTATGGAACCACAAGCAAATTTCCCTACTCAAGCGTCCGGTTATTATCATATGAGCACTTGTGCTTGGTCCAGTAGTACAGGAAGGGCGTTAGCAGCAGCAGCGGCGCCATCCACACGCGGAACGCGTACCAAATGGGTCCAGTTTTTGGCAGATTTACACTTAATATTTTAAATCTTTCTTACAATACTATACACTACCATAAACTGTCGTTTCTACTTTATGTAGCGCACAATTGTATGGAAATCTTAGTGACGAGGTAATAGTTAAACATGTTTTAAAATCAATCTCAATTAAACATTTAAAAACAACAAATCCTCCTTTTTCCAGGTTGTAGTAATATTAGTCTGTAGACCTTTGTAATGTATTTCAAACCTAGAATCAACTAGTTCGTAACACTGCAATATTATTGTCGCATTGCTCCTTTGTTACCTTGCTGTGGACACCAAACATTATTTTGTTCAGGACAATGCAGTAATATTATGGCGACAGTTTGGGTCAAAAACTGACAAACAAGCTAGAAATTGCTACTGGTTAAAAGGATCAATAAATATTGTACAAAAGGGCTAAACTAATTTATTTAAAACTTCGAGTGGTTCACCTGTCACCTGTTTCAAGCACTGTGGTAGCTAGATGGATATTACAGCCACACCTGGTTGTGTTTTGCTCCGCTGTAGCATCTACAAACTAGATTAATATGATTTATCCATTGAGGATATACTAACTATTGGTAATTGGAGATTAGTTACTTAATACTTTTCACAAGGTTTATTGTCGTGAAATATTGATTCAGGCGTCACGAGGTTTTCATTTTTTATTTTTACCCTGTAAAGTGATTGAAATCAAATAGTAAACATTTCCATTTATTTCCTAATAATAATGTTCGTTTACATGGTTTACAAGCTAAATTATTTGATTTTTCATCAATGACTGGCCAATTATTTTCTTACATGACTTAAATTGTAAATAATTAGTACTTAATTTATAACTTTTTGTTTAAACCATAATCATATGATTAACTATCTCGCACTTATTGTTTAATTTAATTCTCACATTGGCGTTTTCACCAGGCGATAACAAACAGGTCTCAATATTATAAGCTTCTAATGACGGTCAAGTGTTTAATAGACGCGTTTTACCTGAAATAAAACGCATATTAAATACTTACCTCATTAGAAGCTTAGTTTTTATTTCCGCCTGGTGCTTAATGCATATTTCGACGCAATGATGAACAAATGGGCACGGGTGTGAAATCTCCTGGTTCCCCCACTGCGCCACCTGGTGACGCCACTGAGTGGGATGAGCGAGAGAGACAGCGATATACCGGAAGAAAGAGAAGGAGAATACGATGGGAAACGGATATGCCTATCTTAATATTATAAGCTTCTAATGAGGTAAGTATTTAATATGCGTTTTATTACAGGTAAAACGCGTCTATTTTATCTCAAACTGTCGGAACACAACAATGCTATAAACATCGTTGTTATGGCGACAGACTTAGATAATATGGTGGTAGCTAGCCAGGCAGACTTAACAGCCCTACCACCAACCGGTCTCTTTTAAGAAAAGTATCGGACAGCTTAATTATATAAAAGCATTAACAAGGTTTACTCGAAGAATAAAAAAAATGCTCAGCTATCCTAAACGCCTGCCATATCTCAAAAGCGCACAGTTCAATGTAATCAGATCGGATAGACCGGGAACAAATCTGGGCACAATCTATCACTGACGCTAGGTGAGAGATCTTTTATGTGCAGCGTCGTCAATCTTGGCCGACGTTTAATTCCGTCCGCGGACTGCTCTCTAGGTAACAATGTTGTATCCGACAGTCAAGTGTAGTACGTGAAAAATGTATTCAATATCGCGTGAATAACTATCTGCTCCGTGTTGTAAAATTTATGTAGATACACGCTTCAGCTACTAAACGTAAACTTCGGGATGTACAATATTGGGGTTATCAAATCAAGAATAAATAGGTACCTTCTAGACAGGCTTACACCGTATTTGTGTAGACTTACATTACCACTCACCATCAAGTGAGAAAGTGAATGGTGAGAGTAGTCAAATGCAAGCCTATTATAATAAAATTAATTTAAAAAAATGTTTCAATCCCAATGTGTTGTGGTGTTATGTTTTAATTATTATATTGTTATAACGTCTATGTTTACTTTAACATACATACATATAATCACGACTACCATCCTGGAAGGGTTAGGCAGAGACTAGACAATGAGGACCGCAAAAGCAGTCCTCTGTCATAGTCCACTTCTCACCAAATGGTGACAACAGATGTGCTCAGCGTGACAGGTGGTGAGCCCATCGCCGTTTTAAGCTGTTTGAAGTATGTTTAGTCTTTAGTCTGTTAGTCGTGTTTTACGCGGCGACACCCAAGGGAAGAGAGGGGGTGGTAGTATTCTTTCACCTCTACGCGACACGGTAACGTTGGATGTACTTTAAACTTTTATAAAATGTGATTAATTTTTAAATTCTAATCTCTGATTTGATTGTTTTTGTAATCTTTCCGATACATTGCCACTAATTTTACTCAAATCTCTAATCCACTTACTAAGTGCTATAGTGCTAAGAAAACGACACATGATTATTGGTGAGATGGACATGTGCTCATTAGAAGGGAAGAGGGATTTATTGACTCATTTGTCTAAGCTTGTAAATGCTCGGAAACTTTCACTGGATGCGAAGTCTACGAAGACGGAATACAAATTCGGCAAATGTCCAAAACAAGGTTTCTTTATAACGAAGAAAAAGTAATGTTTAAATACGTACAATACAATTGTAGTATTTAACGGCTGTACACAATCAAACAATGGATTCCGGAACAACTTGTAATAATCCAAGCGTAACCTTGTCACCCACAATGTACAGAACAGTTGTTTCTTGACGCGATTCAAAGTTAGATCCTTTGAGGAAACTGTTTAATTTTCGAATTGTGTGATAATATTTTACTATTTGTTTAAGCATCCTTTGATAAGTAATTCAATTCGTTTAATGATTAAGTATATTTTTAGGTTTAAACATATCATAATATTTGTTAATTTAAATTAAAAACTAACTTTACTATCATTTTCATCAGCCTATCATCAGCATATAAACGACCCACGGGGGCGATCACGCCAAATAATCTCAACCAAACCACAACTGAAACGCAGTCGTTAGACGTACTTTTATAGTGCTATAATATTAATATATGTTGCAGCATCACTTCTAGTTTGTAGTATTATTATTCCAACTTATCACGCCATCTATTGAGCTATGTCAAATTTAATTAAACGGAAACGGCAAGTGTAAAATAGACACTTGGGTAAGGTCGATACCTCAGAATAATAACTGCTTTAGTTATTGTTCTGAGGTCGATACAGCGGCGATGACATTGACAGTTGTCTCTGGCTGACAAGTGACAGTGACTGATGAGTGGGGGTTGTCAATTCGAGATGACATCAGGTGCGACAGGGGAGACCGCCGTCATTCTTGTTACGGGCGTGCTCACGAACGGTTCTGAGTTTGGGTCTGCGTCGCTGTATCTAATTTGCCGCGTTTCCTTAAAAGTAATCTCTCTCCATCTGCTTAATCGATAATTATTTTGTACCAAATTGTGTTGCATTGTGAAAATAGACGCGTGTACTTTATCGAGAGCCTATTATTTCAAAATCAAACGCCTCCTCCGATATATATATATATATTTAAATATATGTAGTGCTTATAACACACGCGATAGCGCTATACGAAGTCGGCTGAACAGTCGATGTTTAGTTTTGGTAATATTGTTGGTGCTTAGTGTGATTGAGGCCCTGAACGACATCATAGGAAGATTGGGCAATAAACCACAAGACGCTGGCACAATTCGTAGCAATACTGCATTTTGATTAATTTTGCTATTACTAATGCTAATTAGTAATAATTTTGTGACGATCATAACCAAAGCTGTCTTCCTGCATGTGACGTTCTAAGTAATTAGTAAACTTCACTATGAGCATCTTGTTTCTCACTAAAATTTTAAATTACATTAATTAATAAAATAACATAAATAATTAACCGTGTCGCATAGCGGTAAAAGAATACTACCATTCCCTCTCTTCCCTTGGGTGTCGTAAAAGGCTACTGACGGAATAAAGACTGCACATAACAGCATAGAGCGGCGATGGGCTCACGACCTGTCATGCTGAGAACATTGTGAAGTCTCTATTTGGTGAAAAGTGGACTATGCTAGAGGACTGCTTTTGCTGTCTTCATTGCCTAGTCTCTGACTAACCCTTCGGGGATAATAGTCGTGATTACATGTATGTTTATGTAATAAATAACACGTCATAAACACTGCTTACGTCAATTCTTGTTAGTGTACAAATCGTATTCAATAGATATCGTATCTAATGGAACGATTCCAACCATACAATCAATTTGGATCCAGATCAGCTCATTCGGTCAATGACTGTTGGCTCAAACTTAACTGATTGACAATGTCAATCGCGTTAATTAAGCAAATCTGCCTGTTACTGGGCCTATTTTGTTGACAATTCGGCGACCCTACTCTCGAATACTAGCATGGTACCACTTAACGTTTACTCCCCGTAAAACCAAATGCCGCTAAACAGAATAATAAACAAGTTGATTTATATACCTACATACATATACATAATCGCGACAATTATCCGTAAGTCACAGATTAGGCAATGAGGACTGCAAAAGCAGTCTTCTCCCATAGTCCACTTATCACCACATTGCAGCTGCACATGTGGTAAGGTAAGACCATCGCCGCTCTATGCTGTTGTACGTATGTGCAGTCTTTAGCCCATTAGTCGCCTTTTACGGTACCCAAGGCAAGGGAGGGATTGGTTCTTTTGGTGAACGAAAATGAACGAAACAAGCCTATTCCTTCCTTAAAGGCCGGTAACGCGTCTGGTTCTGCGGGTGTCCATGGGCGGCGATGATTACTTTCTATCAGGTGACCCGCTTGCTCGTTTGCCTCTAAAAAAAACTAAAAAAGAGTTGCACGCAGGGTGGTACGATTATACCATTTTTAAATGCTGTCTTAAGCATACACTGAGATCAGGGGCGATTTCAGGTTATATGGGATTCTTCCTTCCCTTCCCCCGCCTACTTTGAAAAGCTTAACTTTTAATTATTTCTTGTACAGCTTCAAACATTTTAAAATACAACATCATGAAATGAGTCGTTTCATTTTCCTATGTAATTGCATGAAATTAGATTTTTAAAAAAGATAGACATTTTATTAACAAAAATCTACAGCCAGTCTTAGCATGTTGTGTGTGTGTTTGTGACACACACACAAGAACGGGAGTTAGGGCAGTTGGTGGCGTTATCTCAATTAAGGATTAATTCATCATTTTTCTTTGCGCCTGTCATGCTCCAAGGGGATTTTGTAAATCTCCAAGAAAATCTTCGCTGGTAAAAAAAACTTTGACGAACTCTCTTTCTGATTTGCTTCCCCGAAACTGTAAGTGGCGAATAAAATTATACTATAGACTCGTCGATTAAACACGTCTGTTTATGCTGTGATTTTTTATAGATCTTACATCGGTCTTGCTTTGAACAGCACAACGGAACAGCTTTTCTGTTTCGTTTTATATCGATTTATATAATATACAATGTGATAGGGGTGATAATTTTAATCCTTTAAGGCTAAGTACTACATCTAAATTCATCGACAAAAATAATAATAAGGGGGGTCCTACCCCCGCCCCCTATAATTTATTACCATTTTTACTTTATGCGATATCAAAGGTTTCATACGTCGGAGAAACATGAAAAAAATGGCAAACGGTAGCTAATGACACTGGCTAACTAACAAATTACTTTGTTTTGTATGTTTGAGATTATTTTGGTGAAAAAAAATACATTAAGTACTTAATTATTTGGTGATTTAAAATCACTATTTTTTAAGTCCATATTATTTTTTTGTCGATGAATTTAGATGTAGTACTTAGCCTTAAGTACCACCCCTATCACATTGTATATCATTACGAGGAGCTCAATGTGCGACGCGCAGTAGCTTACAACTTAGCAACTTTCGCAATGCCTCCTTAAGGGTAACCAAAGGTTTTGCTTTAAATGTACGTTAAACCGTTGGTCCCAGTTATCGTAAGGTACATAGTCATTGAAACCCACCAAACTGTATTGAGTCAGCGTCGTAGGAGGTTATGGCCCGATATGTGCATGACATGTGATATTGTTTATCTGGGAGGCTGGAGTATAATAATAGTAGGATGTTTAAAAGCTTAATAAATAAATATTAAATATATAGAAAAAGACTTTATCTGGTCTTGCGCGGAGAACAATAAAAAACTAGGACATCGACTCGGTGATCCTTCATTGTACATATAAAACGTACATTAATACACACGGATATGCAATCTCTTAAAGAGTTTCTTTACAGCAACCGTAGCTGTGATGACTTGGAAATGGAAGAGTTACAAATTTTTGATAATCTTGGAATGTGTAAGTAAGTCCGCGTAAACTTAAGATAACTTTACTTTATAGTACGAGTATTGTCAAAATAAATGTCGAAGTGTAGCCGCAAATAAAGCAAGCAAATCCAAACGGATTTGCTTGCTTTATTGCAAACAATCATTCAACTTACGTAATATCGCCGCTTTGAGGAATCTGTTCTAAAATTAGCGTCACATTTACGACTGGAAATCGTATACACGTAGCGAGCTCAAAGCGTCTAATTAAATTAGTTTACATACAGCTGCGTTGGCGGTTAAGTGCGTCGCCAGCAGCCCTTGTGAAACGACCTCGTGGAAAGGTAATTTAGGTTTTACAGATTTTTTTCGACGTGCTTACATAAACTTTAAAAATAGAAAAGAAAGTTAGATTTACGAAATGTAAAATTTAATATATCAATCAATTCGGTTCAAATTTTATTAGAGAAGATGGCTGCAATCTTTTATGTACTACCTGTCTGGGTTTGAATATACTGGTTTATCATCATTAACGTTCCGTAGCTGAGTTTTAGTCTTCCTACATAAAAGCATGGTATATTGGGCCAAAACCTTGATGTCTTAAGAGGGTTTAAGCATTTCGGTTTCCAATAAAACTTAAATTATTATTTTTTTTAAATCGTTAAGAAAATTTTAAACCCTTTCGAACCGACATAGGGGTACAGTACCAGGACTGTGTTCTAAATTTTGGTGATTTATTAGACAGTTTGCTAAAAACCACTAAATTTGATATAGGAAAGCTTGTAAGTATTGCTAGAACCTTCTCAGACTCCTAAAAACCATTTGGCATTCTAAAGTAAAATCAGGGATCACAGGGATCTAAATAGTTTGTTATTGCGATTTTAAACATGCGGAAGGTGCGTGGTTCGATTCCCGCCTGAGGTTGTCGTCTTTTTTCAGTGTTTAAAATTTTACTTTAGTATATTTAAGCGTTAATAAAACGATAAAATATAAAACATTTATCTATAAACGCAGCTTCATCTTAACCGAATGTTTCAAATATTTGTAAAAATATTTCTTTCGGATCTCAGAGGTGAAAACTTCTAAGATTTGATGAAGCAATGTTGACTAAAAACATAAGCATCAAGCACTGACAAATTTCGACGGTTGAAAGCCAGACCTCGGTAGCCAAGTGGTTAAGGCAGCCGCCCGGAATGCGGAAGGTGCGTGGGTCGATTCCCGCCTGATGAGGCGAGGTTGAGAAAAAGAAAATGAAAGAAAAGGTCGAGGAAAAGATGAGGTTGTCGCGACAACCTCATCTTTTTTTTCAGTTTTTAAAATTTTATTTTCTATAGTGGATTTTAAATTGCAATAAGCTTAATAGACGTTTTTTAAAAATGTTTTCCATAAACTATTTAGATCACAGTATGTTATTTACTTTAGCGTAAAAAGTTTCATTAAAATTGACTTAACGGTTTTTAAAAATTTCGACTTGGAAGTTTGTATTTAAAACCGAAATACGTTAAACAGGTTTTTAACTGTTGGTGATTGGTATATTTAGGCAAAAACGACATATATGACACGAGTAGGTATGTATTACTGCGGCCGCACAGAAATATGAAAAAAAAAGGTTTTTAGATTACATAAGTTTCTTAAAAATAACATGATAACCGACCGCCTCTGTGGTCTAGTGGCTAAGCCACCGGTTTCAGACCCAGAGGTCCCGGGTTCGATTCACAGCGGGGGGTATATCTTTGTGTGCTCGGTTTGGTTGGTGGTAGGGCTGTTAAGTCCGCCTGGCTAGCTACCACCATCTTATCGAAGTCTGTCGCCATAACAACGATCTGAGGATTCCGGTTGAAGCGCGCTTCCACCTTCGGCCTTATCGTCACTTACCATCAGGTGAGATGAAGGCCAAGCGCTTACCCGTTGTAGAATAAAAAAAAATATATAATAATGGATTTATTACTCACATCAAAACACATTTTTTGTTTTCATCGTTTCGTTATCTAAAAACATACATAGACCATTTGTTCACATTGTAGGTAAGTACGTATAGAAAGATAGCAAGATCTATAAATAAAATATGCCAGTGTCCTTACCTAACACTTATTTTATATCAGTAGAATCAGCACTTGCTCCGACAGTCCTTGAGGAAAGGTGAAGTGTATTGTTAAGCATGTAGCTACTCCAAAGGGACCAGGTAAATTTACCCTACATCCAGTGCGTAGTGAGCGAAAGGATTTTTAATATAAGTTAGAAACGCCATTGAAGTTGCGTAGTTTCGCCAACTCAAACAAGAAAGTGTAATAATTCATACGGAGCACTTTGAAGATACCTGCTATTATTAGGGGTGCGTTTGCGTGACATTAATGACTTTGGTGTACGTACATAGTGGAGTTAGTAATAACTTGGAGTTAGTAGGACTAACCACCGATCAACCGGCATTTGGCCAGCTTGATGGGTTATCGCCCAAACTCCCCAGGTGCTACTGTACACACGGCAGCAGTTCGACCTACCCTGACCTGTCAAATTTCCGCAAACGAATTCGAGCCTTATGTCGAAAGGATAGAGTTCAAAATCTATTGAGATATTTTGATAGATTTGGGTAGGTTGATGTGACGCCGTCTGTACATGTGGGAATGCCTGTGCCTAACAATGGGAGGCTAATGATGATGAAATAGACAACCGTGTCCAAAGACTGCACATACATCTAACAGCTTAGAACAGCGATGTGCTCACCTCACCACTTGTCACTCTAAACACAGTGCAGCCGTTATTTGGTGAAAGTAGACTATGGCAGAGGACTGCTTTTGCGGTCTTCATTGCCTATTCTCTGACTAACCCTTCGGGGATAATAGTAGTGATATGTATGTATGTATATAAGTAAATAGACTAAAGTGAGGTAAGTTCATAGGTACAACACTAGTTCTACCTCATTTCGCAAGCAAGGACATCTTTGATGACGTCCATGATCTTTGTGGTTCTGGTTTCAATTCGCTGTCTTGGTGTACGAGTATAATAAATACGTATTCAAGTATCTTTATTCGTTATCTAGTTAACCTTTAAACAAGTTTCATTATGAAGCTAAACTTAACTTAGACTATGTAATTTGTGTGAGTGTCTTAGATCAGCAACTTTAATGTACTTCCTACTACCCAAGTCTACCAAAATTATACAAGTGCTATAATATAGTGCATAAACGGGAGATGGCTCTTTTATTGTCCACTTCTTTTATTATTCTTTCTGATAAGCATCTTTCTGAATTGCTAATATCTGCGTATGACGACTCTTATGTATACGTATTGTAATAAAGCATAAACTATTGTATAACTTTTGCTTAGAAGTGGAGTAAAAGATTGTTTAAAGTAAAGCGGCTCCCTTTTCTTGTGTGTCGTAAATGGCGACTAATGGACTAAAGACATTCCAACAGCATAGAGCGGCGAAAAGCGCACCACCTATCACGCTGAGCATAAGTAATAAATAAATAAATAAATAAACTTTCCTACACTCACACCAATTATCTAGCCCAAGAGAAAGCTTCGTTATGAAACTCGTTAAATGGATTGGACGATGGACCTACTAGACAACGGATAAACATACATAAAATACTTAAATATTATATAAGGATTGTAACCAACGCGACCCACAAGAAGATAGCGAAAAATGCTTGAAGCTATGAAAGCACCAAGATAGAAGGCGATTAATTTAATGGATGGACAGTCATAGTTATAACCAGTGATGAAAGGATTCGAGTTACAACTCCACGTGGATTGCTTTAGACGTGTAAAGCCAAGAAATATTAAGTTGTTACATGCTGAGTTGGTGACTGCTGCAAAGCCTGACTTCAAGGGACTTTTTATAGCAAGGTGAAGTATAGTTTTGATAGCTACCTATACATTTTAAAACCGGCATTAAGTAAAGTTATTGGATTTTATGCTTGGGATTTATCTCCACCCTCAGGTTGATGGTTATTTAAATGTTGTTTAGAGGGTGTAAATTGAGTATACTTCATTTCTTGTGAAGAGTAACAGTCGAGAAATAGAGAATAAATACCTACGCGTCTATGTGTACATCGCTTATTTCATTTAAAAAAAAATGATTTAGTACTGAACTGATTCCTGTCTCAAGTATTTTGCACTTTTCAGAATTTAAGTCACGAGTTTACCGCGTGCAAGTTATGGCAAGAGCTTCAGTCGGATTCAAAGATGAAACATAACGAAAGAAGAACTTCCCACAGCTGAGCATCACGACAACCAACGGCAGCGATGCTGGCGCTAGTGAAAATACTGTGAATCTGCGTGTGTCATCGCTTCGCATGGAACTACGATGCAAACAGGTGTAGTTGTTTCATTATGTCTAAACATAGCCCTAAGGCTCTGAATTTACTTTGACAAGAAATACAATTTGTAAACGCGTTAACTTAACGGGTTTTATGTGTCAGCAAATAATCTTGATTTAAATGACACTGGTATTCTGGCTTAAAGGTTAAACGACCTTGAGAATATTCTATAACAAATTTCAAACTTTTTAATTAACGGTTTTCTAACTGTTAGTAAAGAATAGAAAGGGCTGCTTAAAGTTGTCGAGTTACTTGAGGCCGATCGCTATATTCTTAAATCTTTGACAAGCAACATAACTCACAATTACGATTACGATCGCATACGAAAATTGCCTAAAACTGAAATTCCGAGTGACTTGCATTTTTTCGAATTCTAATTAATGCATTAACGTTACCTATCTTTAGTGTATCAGTGAGAAGGACTGATACTGCTCTATCGTTGTCTGAAGCGTAGCTATCAGTGCGAAGGACTGGAATGCTAGTTGCTAATGACTTGATCGGTGTGAAGGGCGGAGTCTGTGAATCTTAAGTTAACTATTTGATGCATTAATGTGAACAAAGAGTCTGTAATAAAAGCTTAATTTGAGTTTAAATTATGACTATGGTATTCTTTCTGGTGTGATTGAATTTTCTGGTTGATAAAATTTTTTTTGTAATCATTTTGGTCAGGTTGACCGAGCGCAAAAATAACTCCAGTTTTATTATCTTTTGTTTAACTTAACGTTAACTTTTGTGATACTGTATCAGTAAAAAGGACTGATACTTCTTAATCCTTTGGTTACATCCTGTAAGAAGGACAGGAGTGTTAATCTTGTGTTAACTATTTGGTGCATAATATCTTGAATCAATGATAATATTTGAGGAGTTTTTGATCAAAGTTAATTTGAATTTAAATTATGACTGTATTCTTTCTGGTGTAATTGAATTTTCTGTTTGATATAATCATTTTTTTGTAAGTAATCATTTTTGGTCATTTTAACCAAGCTCAAAAGTCATTCCGGTTTTATTATCTTTTGTTTAACTTGTAGCCGCACACTCACAATAACAAGCACAGAAGATGTAAAGCAAATCCATTTAATAGAATGTCAGACGGAAGCCTTTTCGATATGAAACAGGGACATAGCTCTGAACATCCATCGGTACATCCATGAAGTTCTAAGAGGGCTACACTTCGTGTTTCCTTTCATCGACGACCTACTCCTGGCATCAGAAACCCCAACTCAGCACGAAGAACACCTACGAATGGTTTTAAGCAGACTGGAAGACAATGGCATTACCATAAACCCTGTCAAATGCAACTTTGGCCAAACGCAAGTACAGTTTCTAGGATACTCACAAGAAGGCATAAAACCACCGCTGCACAAAGTCCAAGCCATCACGGAGTACCCGAAGCCAAAGAACATAGAAGAACTCAGGCGTTTTCTCGGAATGTTAAACTTTTACCGTGAACATATTCCGAACGCCGCAGCCATACAAGCACCATTAAACTCGTACCTACACAATACGAAAAAACGCGACAAGACCACCATCGAATGGAATACCGAAGCGGAGGAAGCATTTATAGACTGCAAAACAAGCATTATAAACGCTGCCTTACTCGCACACCCATCCCACGATGCGACACTCGCGTTATTTTGCGACGCTTCCGATAACGCAGCCGGTGCCGTGCTACAACAACATTACAACGACCAATGGCAACCATTAGGATACTTCTCAAAGAAATTTTCAACCGCGCAGAAGAAATACTCGACCTACGACAGAGAGCTACTAGCTATCTACATGGCAGTCAAGCATTTCAGAAAAACATTTGAAGGCCGCCACCTAATTATTTTCACCGACCACAAGCCGCTTACCTACGCTATGTCTAAAACGCAAACGGCAAACGAAACGCCGCGCCGGACTCGCCAATGTCTTTTCATAAGCGAATTCACCACAGACATACGACACATAAGTGGCAAAGAAAATGTAGTCGCCGACGCACTCAGCCGCATAGAAACAATATCGTGCCCGGAAACAATAACCTACGCAGATATAGCCAACGCGCAAGAGCGAGACAGCAACATATCGCAACTAGCATCTCAAAACTCAAGCAACATCTCAATCAAGAAAATAACTATCCCTGACACTGATCTCGACCTATATTGTGAAACGTCTACGCCCTACGTTCGCCCGTATATACCTACAGAACATAGATGGCAAGTTTTCAACATTATTCACAACGTGAGTCATCCCGGCACCCGTACTACACGCAAGCTCGTCGCAAAGAAGTACTTTTGGCCATCAATGAACGCAGACATCGGCAAATGGACAAAAGCGTGCATTTCATGTCAAAAGAGCAAGATACAACGTCATACAGTTTCACCTATTTCATCATTCCCGCCAGCTGACAGATTCCGAAATTTGCATCTCGATATCGTTGGCCCATTATCTACTGCAGAAAACGGCCAACGTTATGTAATCACGATGATAGACAGAGCGACCCGATGGCCCGAAGCAATACCTACGGACGACATTACAGCAGACACAGTAGCAAAAGTCGTCTACCAACACTGGATCACACGCTTCGGCTGCCCAGAAACCCTTACAAGTGACCAAGGTCGACAATTCGAGAGTCAGCTGTTCACCAACCTAATGAAAGAAATGGGAATAGCGAAAACACGTACAACGCCCTATCACCCAGAGGCAAACGGAATAGTCGAACGTTGGCACCGCTCACTCAAGAACGCATTACGCGCAAGACTCGTCGCCGCTTCAACTAAGTGGACAGATGAACTACCTACAGTTCTATTAGGCTTACGAGCAGCCTTACGCACAGACACGGCAGTCAGCGCAGCCGAACTTACCTACGGTTACCATTTGCGATTGCCAGGCGAATTTTTTACCGCAAGTACTAACATACCTACTGCGATGGATTATACCTACGTCGAAAGATTGCGCGACACCATTCAAGCAAACAAGCCGACTGCAGATTTTTCACACCATAGCAACAATAAACAAATGTTTGTGCATAAAGACCTAAGTACATGCACGCACGTGTTTATCAGAACAGATGCCGTGAAAAAGCCACTACAGCCACCATATGAAGGTCCCTACCAAGTCATGGATCGGAACAGCAAAGTTTTTACCATCAAGCTACCTCACCGTGAAGCAAACATATCCATAGACCGGTTGAAGCCCGCATACGTTTTACAAGAACAAGAACTCAACTTCGACGTACCCATACAGAAAACAGTTACCATTTTACCACCAACACCGTTACCATTACCGTTACCAAGCCGCAGCAAGACGACACAACCGGCAGATAAGCGAACCACATCCGGCCGAGTCGTCAAGCCACCTGTACGCTTCGCTTGAGGGGGAGCACTGTAGCCGCACACTCACAATAACAAGCACAGAAGATGTAAAGCAAATCCATTTAATAGAATGTCAGACGGAAGCCTTTTCGATATGAAACAGGGACATAGCTCTGAAAAGAGCTGCCATAATGAAATAAGAATAGATCGATATGAAACAGGAACATAGCACTGAAAAGGGCTGTCGTAATGAAATAGGAATGGAGCTTCGTCAGCATGCAAACAGCATCTTCATTCTTCGCCACCATTCTCAGCTGCGTGTACACATCACTCGTAACAGCGCCACGTTATCGCCATCGCCGCACGCCGCACGCCACGCATCTTCACTGCGTCCGCTCCGTGGTCTGTCGGCCGTCGAAATGGCCGAGCGCAACGAACGTCGCCAGTTTTGTCGCGTGCGTGTTTCCCCGCCCGCACTTCCCCGCGTCGCGAAGCCCCGCGCCGCGTGTTCCCCGCACCGCGGTGCATAGCGACCGCGGGTGAATGAGACACCCGTTGTTCCTCTCTCTTTTGCGTAAGTGACTAAGTTAAGCAACCTATGTTTGTAAATATAATAATTGTAATATATATGATCACTAACTAAAATAAAGTATCCATTCTACGACTGACCATCCTGAGTATAATTTCTCTCCAAGCTTCGCTTCAACCCCACTCGCTAAAAACTTAACGTTATCTCCTGTAATACTGTATCAGTAAGAAGGACTGATATTTCTTAATCCTTTTGGTTACATCCTGTGAGAAGGACAGGAGTCTGATAATCTTGTGTTAATTATTTGGTGCATTAATATCTTGAATCAATGATAACATTTGAGGAGTATTTGATCAAAGTTACTTTGTTTAAATTATGACTATGGTATTTTTTCTGGTGTAATTGAATTTTCTGTTTGATAAAAATATTTTTTTGTAATCATTTTGTCAAGTCGGTCAAGTTGACCGAGCTCAAAAGTTACTCCAGTATTATTTTCTTTTGTTGCCAGGTACATCCTAGAACACGAGGACGTGTTATGTTTTATGTGTATGGGTTGTCAATTCAAGATGACATTAGGTGCGACGGGAGAGACCGCCGTCGTTCTTGTTACGGGCGTGCTCACGGACGGTTCTGAGTTTGGGTCTGCGTCGCTGCATCGAACTTGCCGCGTTTCCTAAAAGTAATCTCTCTCTATCTGCTCAATCCTTAATTATTTTGTAACAAATTGTGTTGCATAGTGAAAATAGAGGCCTGTACTTTATCGAGAGCCTATTATTTCAAATCTAACACCCCCTCCGACATATTTATTATAATAGAAAACACCCAGACCCGAGACAATTTCGAAAACAATAATTTCTAAATTGACCGGACCGGGGATCGAACACGGTACCTCAGAGATGGCGACACCATGAAAACCGGTGTACAAACCACCCGAGCAATGAGGTCGTCAATGTATGCAGTTATAATTTTAATAATGTACTTTTAATGTCCAAAAGTGTTTCTATTATGTTGAATTAATATAATTTGAACAAGGTGTAGATGTCTTTAGGTTTGTTGAAATAATAAAGTCTATGTAACACTTACGGTTTATATTGGCACAAACAAACATCCAACAAATCACATTAGAAGGAGAACACAAGCACGATAGACAGTCACAGGCGTTTAAGCAAGAAGTATTAAGCGTAAGCAAAGCACAGAAAAAGAGAAAGTTCACAAAAATAACAGAAACATGTAAACAAGAAAGCAACTATAAGGTTAGCGGCACAGGTATACGTCAGACGTTAGGCTCGTGACTGGTGTGATGTGAGTCGCTCGCTGCGCATGCGCCGGTCGTTCGGCCTCTGCGCCGTTCATTCCTACAGACAATAGACTTGGCCACCATCTTGAGTGCGGTGCGCGATTCCATAACGGTATGGTACTATGGTATCGCGACATAGAATATTTTATTTTCATGATGTTTGGTTTATGTAATTTTGAATAATTGTAATAGAATAAAAGTTGTATTGTATTAATGATAATATGTAAATATAAATTTGTTTATGTAAGTGCCAATATTTATTTTATATTATATTTATTTATGTATGTATTTATGTATTATGTGTGTATATATACCTAATGTATGTTTGTGTATATATGTAGATAAATAAATATTTATATACAAATGAAATGTGAGTTCCCCACATCACGCCCCCCGAGAGGCCGTGGCTACGGACGATAAAAATCCGGAAATCGAACCTGACGACCCGAACGTGTAGTTTTAGCAACTGGGGTACTGATTGAAACTGGGGTATTGTTTGAATCGGAGGGTGCCAGGTTATTGGCTAAAGGGGTTTTAGCGCTACTATGTTCGTTCAGTATGTAGGCGGGCTTTAAACGGTCTACGGATACTGTAACGAGTTTACCTTTTACGCGAAGTTTATAAACTTTTGGACCTCTCTCGATCACTTCATGCGGGCCTGTATAGGCAGGTTGTAAAGCACCTTTAAGTGAGTCTACCCGAAGAACAACGTGGGAACAAGAAGTGAGGTCTTTACATATAAAAATTTTGTTTTTAGAGTGATTTGAAGTTGGGGTTGGCTGTAAATTGTTGGCAAATGATCTGATACGGGCTGAAAATTCAGTTATGTCAGTAGTACATTTGTCAACTTTATGGCCGAAAAATTCACCGGGAAGTCTTAATGGTTCCCCATATACGAGCTCGGCTGAAGACGTTTGAAGATCTTTTTTGAAAGAACTTCGAATGCCTAGAAGAACTAATGGCAGTGCTTCAGACCAGCTAGCATCTGCGTGACACATAATGGCTGCTTTTAATTGCCTATGAAATCTTTCGACGAGGCCGTTGCACTGTGGATGGTACGCCGTAGTTCTTCGGTGTTTGAACCCAATAGTTTTTGACAGCTGTTGGAATGTTGCGCTCTCGAACTGCCTACCTCGGTCTGTTACAACGTCAGTGGGACAGCCGAATCGAGCTATCCATCCTATTAAAAATGCGTTGGCCACAGATTCTGCGGTGATATCGGTAATAGGTACAGCTTCAGCCCATCGTGTGAAACGATCGACTGCTGTCAAACAGTACCGATACTCACGAGACGGAGGTAATGGTCCGATAAGGTCTAAATGGTCATATTTAAATCTCGCTACAGGTAAATCGAGGGTGCCGTAAGGTGCTTTTACATGTCGATTTACCTTTGTGCGCTGACAGGTTAAACATGCCTTAGCCCATTCGCGACAGTCTTTTCTTATCTGCGGCCATACGTAACGCTGTGCTACGAGTTCTGCACTTGAGTTGGCTCCAGGGTGGCCTAACGTGTGTAGGGAGTCAAATACCTCTTTGCGCAGTGGTGTAGGTATAAATGGTCTGGGAGTCGTTTTACTGACATCGCAGTAAATTTGATTACGACTTCCAGGAATTGCCATCTTCTTCATGCGCAAAGATGTCTCCTCTTCACAATAACGTTGAAGCTCTGGGTCTTCCGCCTGTGATTTCGCCAAAATCTCTAAGTCAATCAGTTTAGACAGTTCTTCTACACGGGAAAGTGTATCAGCCACTACGTTATCCTTCCCCGATATACGCTGTATGTCCGTCGAAAATTGAGAAATAATATCTAGGTGTCTATACTGTCGTGGACTACAGTTACTCTTTCTTTCGTGAAAGGCATAACATAGTGGCTTATGATCAGTATAGATTGTAAAATGTGTAGCTTCCAACCAATGACGAAAGTATTTTATGCTTTCGTATATTGCAAGGAGCTCTCGGTCGTAAGGTGAATATTTCTTTTGTGTCGGGCTCAACTTACGGGAGAAAAAGGCAAGCGGTTGCCAATCATTACCGTCCAGTTGCTGTAGTACCGCTCCAATAGCCTGGTCTGATGCGTCTGTGACGAGGCCTAACTTTGAATTGCAGTCAGGATGAGCTAATAATGCCGCTCGACACAGACTGTCCTTACAGTCTTCGAAAGCCTTCAATGCGTTTCCATCCATAACGATGGGATGCGATGCTTTAATTGAACCTGTTAGTAAGGCGTTTAAGGGAGACTGAATTTGAGCAGCTTGGGGTATGAATCTTCTATAGAAGTTTACCATACCTAGGAATCTCCTAAGCTGCTTGGCTGTTTTGGGTGTAGGAAATTCCCTTATAGCCTGGACCTTACTTTCCAGAGGTTTGGTGCCGTGTTCCGATATGCGATAGCCTAGAAATGTGACTTCTGTTTCACCAAAGACACATTTTGAAGTGTTAATGACCATTACATATTCCTTCATCCTAGTGAAAAGTTGGCGAAGGTGATCTTCATGTTCTTGCTCTGATTTTGAGAAGACAAGGTAGTCATCTAAATACGGGAAACAGAAGTCTAGCCCGCGGGTCATTTCGTCAACAAATCTCTGGAAAGTTTGTCCCGCATTTCGCAAACTAAACGTCATAGATGGAAATTCGAACATTCCGAACGGTGTCGTGATGGCTGTCTTCCGGATATCCTCTTTAAAGACTGGGATCTGATTATAGGCTTTGACTAAATCGAGGGTTGAAAATATTTTACAACCAGATAGGTTATGAGCGAAATCATGTATGTGACGTATTGGGTACTTATCTGGGATTGTTCTAGCGTTCAATAACCTGTAGTCTCCGCAAGGACGCCAACCGTTGTCCTTTTTCGGGGCTAAATGTAACGGGCGAAGACCAGGGCGACTCAGATGGACGAGCAGTACCGCATGCTAACATCGCGTCGAACTCAGCTTTAGCAATTTTTAACTTATCTGGTGCCAGTCTGCGGGGAGAACATAATACAGGAGGGCCTGGAGTGGTACGAATATGATGTACAGTGTTGTGTTTCGGTGTACATGGTGTGCCTGAAGGTCTTGTAATTTCCTGAAATTCAGAAAGCAGGTTATGGTATTTTGAAGCACCAGTGACGACCTTGACGCTGGGTATAGAGAAGTTATTTATAGCAATACAAGCAATTGTCTCTAATTTAGTTGTAGCATCAATAATACGTTTATTGCGAACATCTACTAACAAATTGTAGTAAGAAAGAAAATCTACGCCAATGATTGCTTTTGTAACATCTGCTACAATGAATTTCCAAATAGAATCTCTACGTAAGCCTAAATTAATATTAAATTGTACATAGCCATACGTAGAAATAATAGAACCGTTTGCTGCACATAGTTGATAATTGGTCTTCTCACGGCGATCTCGGAGCGCAGATCGAGGGAAGACGCATAAATCGCTTCCGGTGTCAACTAGAAATTGTACTTTCGATCTGCGGACTGTCACGAAGAGGCGACCAGTAGAGGTGGGGCAATCGTCTGTCGCCATCACTGATTGCCCTGTGCATTTCCCGACTTGTAGTCACAGGGACGGATGCATTTCTTCGCGTTGCTGCCGAATTTGAAATGGTACCAACATTGCGGGAACTTCCTGTAGTTTGACTGTGATCGCGTAGAAGATGGAGTTCGTCGTCGCTGGTGTGTCATTTGTCGGTCACATGAGCGTGAACGTCCATGTACTTCCGCAGTCAGTGCACTTACTTGTTTGCTCAGTTCCGTTATGCTTCGAGCCATCGCTTCTAGAGTAGATTCCCTCGATGTACTGGTTGTAGCTGCTACCTGGGGTGACGTGGGTGCAATATCGTGCACTCTATCAGCTAAATCTGCTAGCTCGGTCAGAGACAGGCTCATCTGTGATGCGATAACAGACTGCAGGTTATTAGGTAATCGGCTAGTCCAAATGGTTCGTAGAAAATTTTCGGGAATGTTTGGGCCGGCTAAGTGCTGCAGGTGACGTAAGAATTGAGATGGTTTACGATCTCCAAGTTCTTCGGATTGCAAAAGCTGCTTCGCTTTTCGTTCGCTAGATACGGATAACCTCTTGATCAACTCGCTTTTTAGTTTGTCGTACTTGCCCGTAGCAGGAGGTGAAGTAATGACGTCTTCCACTTCTACGGCGTATTGGCAGTCCAAGTGAGACAGTACGTAGTAAAATTTTGTTGTGTCATCACCAGTGGTCGGAGTAGGTATATTGAATTAAGGTCACTGACATCAAACGTATATGTTAATATGGATACTCCTCCGAGTTTCCGGATTATTATGATAAAAATACCGAAACATCGAAATTATTACATGAAACTAGTTAAAAATGTATCAATACTCTCAACGCTATGCTGCTAGTGGCGCTGGTCTCCATCTCTAATGTTGGCCGTATCCATTGTCTCAATCTCGCAAAAGAAAAGAAATCACGTCTTAAATTATTATTAGTGATTTTTTTTTGGTAATCTTTAAATATCTTGGAAACGGTGCGTCCTACGCTAAAATGGACGAAATTTTGTCCCCCCTTTATAAAACCCCCGTCTAACGCTAACCAACCATCACGATGGTACAATTATTAATAATTGTCGCTTTTTAATAATTATTTAGGGTAAGTAACGATTAACTAGTTTAGGAAATGTAGTTTATAGATTTGTTGGGCTTATTTCCCCTTTGGAACTCATTGACTCACTTGGCCGCACATTTGGTCGTTGATTGTAGAGGTTAAGTCACTCTCACACAGGCCGGTCAACGGATAGGTGACCAAAGCTTTATTGTTTCGACCTGTTGGCTAATGTTGAGCCGGCTCTTTGGCCTAAATAAAAGTGTAAGGCCTAAGTAAAAAATCAAAATGTAGAACTTGTAACCGATGAGGATTAAAAATAATTATTTTTAATAAAACTGTAATAATGATTATTTGTATTAACAATAAACAATTTTGTTTGCTTACATATGGTTTTTTATTTTATTACTCTATTTACCAAATTTTTGGAAACTCCGGTACATTCCGGAAGAAATGCATGTCCATGTTATGATATCATGACGCAAGTATCTAAAATCAATATACCTACTCCGACCACTGGTCATCACTAATTCTGGCCATCGCGAACTGTCCTTTAATTTGCGAAAACCATATTGTGGGTTTTTCAGGCCAAAACGGCGGTATACGGACGCCGACACAAAAAGCTTCCGGCATCGGTGGTTCAAATTCGGATGGTGCAGTGGAAACGCGCTCCATTTTTTCTTGCCGAGTTGGGGTACTTCGTGCGCTTATTAACGAGTCTGCCGAATCACTATCTTCACTGCTCATTTATATCTTAAGTGTTCTATCGGGGTGACCACTGTAGATGTCTTTAGGTTTGTGTGAAATAATAAAGTCTATGTAACACTTACGGTTTATATTGGCACAAACAAACATCCAACAAATCACATTAGAAGCAGAACACAAGCACGATAGACAGTCACAGGCGTTTAAGCAAGAAGTATTAAGCGTAAGCAAAGCACAGAAAAAGAGAAAGTTCACAAAAATAACAGAAACATGTAAACAAGAAAGCAACTATAAGGTTAGCGGCACGGGTATACGTCAGACGTTAGGCTCGTGACTGGTGTGATGTGAGTCGCTCGCTGCGCATGCGCCGGTCGTTCGGCCTCTGCGCCGTTCATTCCTACAGACAATAGACTTGGCCACCATCTTGAGTGCGGTGCGCGTTTCCATAACGGTATGGTACTATGGTATCGCGACATAGAATATTTTATTTTCATGATGTTTGGTTTATGTAATTTTGAATAATTATAATAGAATAAAAGTTGTATTGTATTAATGATAATATGTAAATATAAATATGTTTATGTAAGTGCCAATATTTATTTTATATTATATTTATTTATGTATTATGTGTGTATATATACCTAATGTATGTCTGTGTATATATGTAGATAAATAAATATTTATATACAAATGAAATGTGAGTTCCCCACAGTGAACACTCGGGTATCCATGAAAGGAGGTCAAGTGAGTTAAAACCCTTCCGATACCAACTACCTACACCCTTGAGTTATACGTGGTGCAATATAAGTTAAGAAACACAATTCAAGTTTGTATTTGCACGTTCTTATCCTGACAAGGAACTGTTGGATCTGTTTCAATTTTACCCTGCTTCCGGAGTTACTTATAAAAACAACTCGAAAGTATGTCGCACTGTAGCTTGAGAACTGTTTTTTTCAATTTCCTCATCAGCATGTAAACATCCCACTGCTGGTAACAATCTTTACTATATGGAACACAGCGCATGAGGTGATTGATAAAGATAAAATAAAAATCTTTATTGTTGAAATTTTACATTCACAATGCTATATAGATATAGGATAAATGTTTACTAGAAAAAAATCAACCAGTCTCAGGAAGCTCGAGTGGGATTCGAACCCACGACCTTTGGAGAGAGCAGTGGACCGGCAATCCAAAGGTCGTGAGTTCGAATTCCACTCGAGCTTCCTGAGACTGGTTGATTTTTTTTCTAGTAAACATTTTATCATAAAATAAAAAGATAAAAAAAAATATTGTGTTCGATTGTTGTCGTAAGAGTTAGTAAAACCTACCAACCCACATTGCGCCAGCGTAGTAGATGCCAGATCTACCTTTTTATGTGAAAAATTACTTTTTATTACGTTAAAAGGCGGCTAATGGGCAGACGAGTCACCTGGTGGGAAGTAACTACCACCGCCCATGGACAGGGTGGAGCGTCAATGTATGAAGAAAAAAAAAAGTTAACGAATCGTCTTCGAATACCTAGAAAAGGTTGCATATGTGTGAATTCTTAACAAATATATTTTTATATATTTTTTTCGAGATATTTATTAGCCCTCTACCTTAGCCCAAAGATTTAAAATTCTTGACAAAAAGTGAAGTTTTTAATATCATTTTATAACGAAAAGCAATTAAAAAATGTTTTTATTTTGTTTTATTAGTAATAATAAAACACCAAATTTATGAACAGTAAGTTTTATTTGTGAAAAAGAGATAAGTTTGTTTCAATAAAAAAATATTGAAAATTATCAAAATTCGAGAAAAACATGAAAGTTTGACGATGTTAATTAATGACGTTTTTGTTTATTTTACAACTTTTTTTGGTCTCAAAGTGAGGCATTATTGCTCGTGATTCAGTTTTAGATCTAATAAAACCATACCTACCAACCTTGCCTTTTCACCAGCGACAGCCAAATGACGCTTCACTCACCATTTTAACACATCGTTCTAGCGCTTGTGTGGCAAGGAAAATTTGGAAAAATCATAATGGTATGCGACTGTGTTTGAAGCAGGTTTTCTAATTCGTTGTCAGTAATTTTATTCAACATTGGATGTGGTGTGACTTGTGATTCGCCCAAAATAATTATATCAGTGTGTAGTCGGCACTAAAATTTAACTTTGGTATTTCGAATATTCTCACTCCTGGTTTTTCCATTTTTCATCATTTCATCATTCATCTTGCTGCAAATTATTCGTCTTAGCCCTATTTCTCTATGTGTTGTCATTTTATCGTATAACATTCCGAATAAAAGGTTCTCAGGGTGTGCAAAAAATGCATTTTGCTGTATAAACGGATCGATAATTTTTTGACATCAGAACTCAAAGATCTAGAAAATGTAATCAATTTGTAAACGTGGGGTAGCTCTTTTTTAAACGAACTTTTTTATACTGAACTACACAGGAGCGTATACTTTTATAATGATCTAGTTACTAGAAGGGCTTTGTGTACCAACGTAAAGTCACAAAATTCTATTGGCTGTTGTTAACCATCGAGAGTGAGCCATTTTTCCAGGATTTCTATGAGACAAATCTTGAGGACAAATACTTCTGATCTGTACTTAGATTATCCTCTATTTACTTAGATAAAACAGGCATGTTTGATGGGATTGCGATAAATTGAACAATAGGAAGATTAGTACAATTTTCTAATGCTTTTCCTATTGGACCAGAATAAAGTTGAGTTCCGGTTGTCGCCGCGTCTTATTTAATAAATAAATGCCGAAGAAGCAGCTCTATTGCATGTTGTTGACAAATAAACTATTGCAGTGATCTACGTAACTTTAGTTCGGATCACACCACTTTTCTAGCCAGTATTTGTTGCTGTAATACCATCGCATCCAACAATCGCATCTAACAACCACTACATTCTTTAATTCAAGTTCTTTTTTGGCGAAAAATTAATATATTTAGTCCACTATTGCTTTCCCCGTACCAGATAATGTTGTTATATGTCCCAAATAAAATGAGCCCGGTTTCCCAATTAAGGATATAATATGTTCCTTCGTAACTTTTTTTATGTAAACGTTGACCTCACTTTTTGTAAACCAATCTTATCTTTTCTACATCTCTTTCGTTCTTGTTTTCTAGCTCTTCGGACTTAGCTTCGGTCTATCACATTTTCAGCGTTCTCCGAAGTCATGAAGCCAATATCGTGCAATGCTGCGCTGCCACTGCTGCTGCCGAACGATTTGAGACACTAAACCGATCACAAACTTGAGCTAAAGTAGGAAGCGACAGCATGTTTCTTTTAATCTGCATTATTGGAATAGAATCTGGTGTTTTTGCTGTCGAAGGATCGCTGGGAGCACTGAGTCCGTTTCGTTCCTCGTCACTCTTTTACGTAACATTACTATGAACCTTTTATATTGAACTATAAATATACTTCAAATAACTGTTAAAATAATACAGGAGTAGGAACAATAAAAAAATATACATCAAAAGCAAGAACTCAAATAACAAACCTACCCGCGGCAGTGTCGTTTCTTTATCGCAAAATTTATTTATAATTAACGTTTTTGACGTTTTTGTATTATGAGATCATGCTTAATTATCATGATAAATAATTTTTTAATTAAACTTCTTTATATCTAGAGTAAGATGAGATACTTTTAATAAGATTTGGATAAATAATTTGTTTTTTATAAACTTCCAAAATATACTCTATTTTGCATATTTTTTTAAACTTTGAGGGGTGGTAGAGGGCTAAAAGTATATTCCAACACATTTATTATTATTTTTCTTGTATTACCTATCACCAACTGCAACTTTTTTTAACTATTCCATTTCAAAAATCTAAAAATAAAAATGACGCTTCACCCTAGACAACCACAAAATCAGAGGAGTCGCCAGCAATGAGAAAGGAGTATTACCGGTAAGACCCTTGGACAAAACACAACAGCAACTAGTGCTATTGTTTAAACCAATATTCCGTAAAAGGGTGGTATTACGCCGGGCGGCCGGCCCTATGCTGCAATGCAGCATGGCTCTACAACTCAGGAAAATAACGATAAATTTGTTTCTTTAAGTAAGGTAGTTATTAAGTAAGGTAACGGATAAGTATACTTATACATAGAAAAACACCCAGACCCGAAATCAATTTTCTTTAAATTGATCCGACTGGGATTCGAACCCGGGACCTCAGAGATGGCGCGACGCCAGACCCGGCGCTCTACACACTCAACCACGGAGGTAATTGCGAACGATGAAAGACAAAATGATAATGAAAAAAAGTATTTTTTATTTTATAACCATAATAGCAAAAACCATCGTTTAATAATAATAATTTTAATAATTTTAACCAGCATTTAATTACCTAATTGATTAACAGTTCCCCTGCCTATAGTGTAGGTACTTATTCATAATAATAATGTTATTCTATTCAATTGATTTAGCTATTGTTCAAACTTTACGACACCGAACCTGTTAATTAAACAAATTCAACCCTTGTTGCTTTACGTAGAACCGCAAAATGTAATTAAAGCTAACCGCACGATTACATTTTCAACTATTGCGGAAGCGGGTCGCAATAAATTTGATGGAAAGTCAATTAATACGGATATAAATAATACCTAGCTATTTCTGTTTCGCTTTATGCGACCGTTGCAACAGAGTATGGTCTGCCTTAGAACAACGAAGAAGCGTCTTTTCCATCTTTCCGCTATTTGACTTTATTCTTAATTCTCTCTATCTAGGGGCACCTCCGGTCAGAGACACACACAGACACAAATTAAAAAAAACGACACTACACAACAGTACACTATGAATAAATAAAAAATGGTGCTATAAAGTGTTATTAAGGAGCCAGACTTAGAGAATTTGGTAGTAGACTAAAATCGACCACACCGAGTATGGTCTAGCAATAGGATTCTGCCAGTGTCCGACAGTATTGCGACTACTCTAAGGCTGCGTTTCCACTGACGCGGAACTGAGCGGAGCGGAGCGGAATCGACTAATCACGTTGCTCGAAATCTTGTGGAGCGGAGATTTCAAGCATCGTGGTTAGTCAATTCAGCTCCGTTCCGCTCAGCTTCGTCTCAGTGGAAACGCACCCTAACACCTATTTCTGCCGCCAAGCAACATTGTTTTACATTGCTGCGTTTCGGTTTGGGTACTAAATCCAGTGAAATTACAAGGCATAGAGGCATATGAACTGAAGCTTCAAGGTCAGCAGCGCGCTAGTGTTGCCCTCGGCATCGCGTCCATGGGCTGCGGTGACCGATCTTTATCAGGCAGGCCGTATACTCGTTTGCCAAGCGCAATATCATAAATAAAGTAATAAAGAAAAAAAATAGATTACAATATAATTTTTGTATGTAGGACTTCTTGGCGGGAAAGTGAAGCGTCATGTCAGCAGTTTTGTTTAATTTTTTATAATTTGTGTTTTGTCGAATATTCATGTGAAATAATGGTAGATTATTTACTGTTAGGTGTTCGTAAACGTGAATGAGTGTTGGCAAAAAAAATAAAACAGTGTAACATCACTTTTCAAATTCTCTCAAGAAGTCCGTGTGAGATCTCAAAAAAAGTCCCAAAGCTTTATTGAGTCTCAAGGGGTTTGGGGAAATATCATTTACCATTGAACGTTAATTTATCACTCAATAACATCTACTTTATGCAAATAAAATTTTCCCTATTATATCTTACTTGACACTGGCTAAATGTGCTGATTACACGAATAATTATTCAAGAGGAAAAAAAAAATTATGTAGGTACCCCGTCTTCGCCAGGAAAAACCTGAGACTACTAGCACACGAGTAACTATGTGCTACTGGCTTCGAGACCGGTGGTTTAACCACTAGACTACAGGGGTACGCGGTTAAAATAATGGGATGCGGTAAGCGTTATTAAATTTTGAACTACTGCCGAGGCGGAACGCGATAAATTTAATAGAACCTCATTTAAATAATAGTTGATACTCATTAACGTATAATTAATTATCGGTTCGTTCGTTTATCCCGCGAGAGATATTATGATATTGTAATATCACCTCGTAACAAAACTAAAGAAAATACTAATTGGTTTAGCAATTAATATTCCTACACATTTTTTGCTTTGTAATGACAATTATTATATTTTATGTAAGGGATTGAAGCTTAAACCGCGAAAAGTTTAAGGTTTAATCAAAATTCAGGCAGTATTTTATTTTGTAATAGTATAATTAACTAATAACACTAGCAGCACATTACTCATGTGCTAGCAGCCCGCCCACGACTTCGACCGCGTGAATACCTACACCATATCCTGTGTCTAATTTCCAAAAAAAATCCATCCTACAAATCTTATCCTGACTATAACAAACACAACAAAAAAGAACCAGTCAATTTTCAAGCTTTGAGGATCAAACATTCGTGGCTATTGATTTTTGTTTAAAAAGATTATGACTTGCTCTAAAAGTCACTAAACCTAAGTTCACTAATAGATGTTTAAGTTTTAAACAGTTGTTTCGATCACACGGCTGTTGAACAATACTTTGCTTGTCACCAAGCCTTAAACATTGTTAAAGTACAGTAATCGGGAAGGCGACTTCGGTTAAACATTGGTAACCGCTTCATGTCATCAAATTGTCAAATATGTACCCAATACTTAATAAAATGAAAAACGATTTAACTTAAATCTTTGAGGAAGTTAACGTAATTATTTTAAAAATATTGAAATAATTTTGCGCGCTCTCCGTGCATTCTAAAGAAGTCGCGATTATTTCGAAAAAATAATTGTTTGATTAATTGACTGACACTGACACAACAGTTTAGTACACATTGACAGTAGAAATGATGCTAAATAACAAATACGTTTACACTATGGTCATGACATTGACTAAACAGGGATTTTATTTCATAGTATACCTAATGCTAACTACCATTTTATGATGTCGTCTGGCTCTATGCAAAGTTATACTGATACACCTGACATCTTTACAAATAATGTTTCTATCATACGATCTTTTTTTGACATATTCATTCAAAACACTTGGTTAGTATTAAACAGCTGATTAAAAATTCCTGGTGAACACAAAAAAGCGGCTTGTTTAAACAATTGTTACAAAATAACCGAATTATTTTAAAATCCTTGGTTACATTGTACTTCATGAACTCAACCGTAATTCGTTATTCAGTATTTTTACGTAAGTAAGGAATTATTATTGTTGGGGAACGGAAACTTACGCAAGGGAAATAGTGCCTTTTTCTTAATTCTCTAAGGTATAATTGAATTTAAGTGTGACTTTATTACGAGTAATATAATTATAATTGACTGTATTATTGTAAATCATAATTTAGCTTATTTTTTCTCACTTATATAGGTATCGTAGAAAACATTTTATATGTCTATAAATTTTACTTGCATCTTAACACATGCATATTTAGTATTGGATATAAAAAAGTTATGGCACCTTAGACCTCCCGTAAAAAGATTGCTTATTAAAAAAAATGCTGCCCTCGAATCAGGGAATTTTCGTACTATATTACTTTTAAGTGTTCATTTTGCGTCTAATATATCATTCATGTAATGGTTGTATGATACTGTTATTCATCGCTTATCCGTGACTTTCATCGTGTTTACGAAGGTTCGCTCTTGTAGTTTGTTGAAATAGGCATAGGCATAACAATAAAAATATTTTTATGAACACATTGTGATATTTTATACTATAATGATAATGAGACTGTTGCCATATTCAAATATGATAATAAAGAGATAATATTATATCGTTTTTATAAATTGAAATCGCGCTTTTCTTCTATATCGCTCTCAAAAATTAAGCGTTTCGTTTCTTTCCTTTGTTCAATGCCATTATTGTTAATGGGCAGAGCGGCAGTTGTGCGAAGCGTCACTACAGTACAAACTCACTACTGACACATAGATAAAGATACTGGCCTGCGGACCTAACATGCGCAACACAAGATAGGTATGTCGCGGACGATATTCTCTTTCCCTTCGATGGCGGGAACGACAAACTATCTCGGTTACAGTTGTCAAAACTCGATAAAATTATGTTGCATGTTAGGGTTTGTAGACAAAAATACGACAGACAAGCTAAAACTACTATTACTTATGTCTATTTTTGACATATCGTGTATATACCGCGAAAAAACGGGTCGAGAAAATTTTCTCGTGTTGCGCATGCCGCTGGAGACTGCGGGAACGCCGGAACCCCTCAGGACCTGGCCGTTCCGTCCGGTTGCCAACCGGCATGGTGGAGCATTCCGGTACTTATTTAAATAAAACTTTTTAATTTCATTTTATTTTGTTGAGTTTATTGACTTTGATCCCTAATTATGTTTACTAATCCCACACTTTATTCACAAATCGTTGCTCAGTGGCTCGAATACATAAGTATCATTATGCCAAAATACACGAAAACAAATAAAAACTTTGATTCTGATTCGATTTCGTTATTTTAAAACTTCTTTTACCATTTCAATCGCCTCTGTTGTCTCAGAGCAGTCGTAACCACCGTACTCCGACCCAGGGTCTAGGGTTCAATTTCTCTTTGTACATGTTAGTATTCGATTTGGTTGGTGGTAGAGCTTGTTTTACCGATGATTTACCATTTTATCGAAATATGTCGCCATAATATCAATCTTCAGTATTTTAATGGTCGACAGTTAAAGTACCCAGCTCCTCGGAGTTAAGAAATTCGGGTTAAGTTTGCTTCCACCATTGTCCTTATCTTTAGCTCTCTGTTTGCCTATAACGCAGTGTGCCTAAGTCGCGTTATGCCTAAACGTCATTTCAAATAAGCGTTTGGTCTATGTATGTGTGTGAATATTTTTCAAAATTATTTGGATCTGTTTATGAAATTAGCAATATAGACAATGTTGACTTGAATAGCTTTCAGTCATCGTCAACAAATGACATAATGTATCTCTGACATTTACATATCGAAAGATAATATTAAAAAAAACACTCAAGTCTTTGGATGTCACAAAGAGTAAGGGTCCGGACAATGTTCCACCATTTTTCTTAAAACACATAGCTGACTGTATAAGTGAACCCCTCTTTATACTGTATAATAAAAGTTTAACAGAGGGAGTTGTACCTCAGTTGTCGAAAACTGCAAATATAACACACACCTAACTATAAAAATGGCAATAAATGCGACGTAGCCAATTATCGCCCTATCTCTCTTTTGTCAACCCTTGCAAAAGATATTAGAAAAATTAGTTCATAGTATAATATATCCCGAGATTCATAACATCATTATTCCCCAGCAGCATGGTTTTGTGAAAATTCGCTCCACTGTAAATCTTCTGATTTATACAAACTTTCTATTTGAAAGCATGGACAATCGTATACAAGTGGATGCAGTATATACAGATTTCTGTAAAGCTTTTGATAAGGTCGATCACTGCATCTTACTTCAGAAGATTGCTTACAATGGCATACGTGGAAATCTGCTGCGCTGGTTTCTTTCATACATTAAAAATTAGAACTCAGAAAGTTGTAATAAAAGGGGAATTCATCTATTCTGTTAAATGTAACGTCTGGTGTGGCTCAAGGCTCCACTTTGGGGTCATTCCTGTTCGTTTTATTTATAAATGACATAAATTCATGCTTCCTAAATTCTCAATTTATACTCTATGCAGATGACCTTAAGTTTTATCGAAAAATTGTAGATGTGAATGACTGTGAAGGGCTTCAAGAAGCCTCGCCTAGATCGCCTATCAGCATATTGTGCTAGTAATAAGCTGCACCTGAGTCTAACTAAATGTAAAACTATTACTTTCACAAAAAAGATATCTATCATCAACTTTATCTATCAATTATGTCAGACTAGTCTAGAAAAAGTCTCCTTAATTAGAGATCTTGGACTTTTTATTGATTCTAAACCACACTTTGATATTCATATTGCAACCATTACAAGCAAAACATTTCAGATGTTCGGTTTCGTTATTCGAGCCAGCAGTAACTTTAAAAAGGCATCCACTTACCTTCTGTTGTATAGGTCACTGATCAGGTCGCAACTAGAGTATGCAAGCACTGTCTGGAACCCTTATTATGCCAAGTATGGTAACCAGCTAGAACGTGTGCAACGTAAATTTCTTAAAACTATTAATTATAGATGTTTTCGAGCTAGGTCCTCATAGGATGTCCTATTGCATAAGTTTTCGGTCATGTCGCTCGAGGCTAGAAGACTATTTCTTGATCAGACAGTTCTGTATAACATTTGTAAAAAAAATTTGATTGCAATGATTTTACAAACCAAATATACTACCGTGTCCCTAGCCGCTTTCAACGTGTACGGGGTATTCGTGGCCATTTCCATTGTTTATACGCGCCCAAATCATGTAAAACAACTGCTGGAGAACACGCTCCACTCCACCGTCTTATGAAATCTTATAATATATATTTCTCTGATGTCGATCTCTTTAAGATTACACCAATGATAGTAAAAAAACAAGTAAAACTTAAACTAAAAGAAATAGCTGATACTAATAAATAGTTCCTTTACTTATACCTACTTTGATTTTAGTAACGTTTAATTTATTGATTGAGTTAAGCGTCGTTGAAGTTAAGGTTGATCATATTCTGTGATTATTATATTCATAATGTTGATATATACCTACTATGATGTATCGATTATAACAAGGAATTAGTATATGACACAAGAAAGAAAAAGGAAAATTGAAATTAAAAACTTTTATACCTTTTTTCATGTCATTTAATGTTGATTAAACTTACATTTATTATCAAACATTTAATAGGTAGGTAGGTAATTTGATTTTAAACTAAAAATGTACTTTGCAAACTTATTTGTTACTGATGTAGGGTTTTCTGTTTGCTCTTATCG
Source organism: Scoparia ambigualis (assembly GCA_963921215.1). NCBI lineage: Eukaryota > Metazoa > Arthropoda > Insecta > Lepidoptera > Crambidae > Scoparia > Scoparia ambigualis. The sequence goes on along the minus strand of OY992522.1, from coordinate 19,455,765 downwards.
ATACCTATTTGTTTTGTTTTTCTTTTCAGAGCGACTTAACACTGTTGTAAAAATTAGAGGCTAAATCTTTAACATAAGTAAAAGGGGATAATGTTGCTGGTTTTACAATTAGTAACATAAATGAATGTAATTTTAATTAAGTAATCTTTATTGTACAATTGTTTATTATCCTGAATAAATAAATAAATAAATGTCTCCCATTGCCCACTTCGCGATATGGCTATGTCGCTATTGGACTATTATAACGACTATTATCCCCGAACGGTTAGTCAGAGACTAGGCAATGAATGAGGACAGCAAAAGCAGTTCTCTACCGTAGTCCATTTTTCACCAAATACCGACTGTACATGTGCTCAGCGTGACAGATGGTGATTGAGCCCATCGCCGATATATGCTGTTGGATGTATGTGCAGTCTTTAGTACGTTAGTCGCCTTTTACGACTGTCGAGGGAGAGAGGGTGGTAGTATTCTTTCACCGCTACGCAACACGGTTAATTTCACATAGATAGTCTAAATATCAAAATCGGATCACTGATACAAATGTTAGACGTTAAGACGCTTTCAAATAGCAGTTTAGGCACAGTATAAAAATAAGCTAAACTGTGGTTTAGATCTGTATCGAGCCACTGATTTCTACGTACAACCTCCATCGCGTTGTGTTCGCCACAGCCAAACGGTTTGTTTAGACAAACGTTTAGTTGAATTAGGGACGCGGTATAAATTGTAGTTGTCAGATTGGTGCCGTATAAATCAGCATGAGTGGTCGTAACGGTAACGTGCAATGTTTATACGCGGTTTTGTCTCACTGACGGTATCCTAATGTGCGGAATATATAAGGTGACTGCTGGAAACTGCAAGAAACTTCAAGGGCTGGTCAGATCAAGTGTTTTAAACATGACATAAATGACAAAAAATATTGCAGACTAACGTAGGTACATAACTCCCAGCTGACGCGGACGGGTCAACGGCCGGCCGCTGCCCGCGCGTTGGAAATAATCATTATTTAATAGTTAACTTTTTCATTCTATTTTTCTTATGTTATTGCTTTTAAATAAATTAGATACCCAAAGACTATCAAATTAAAATTCATAAAATGAATATTTAATAAAAATTAAAACAGCACGAATTTCATTTTTGTCATGTCTCAAACACAAAACTTGACCAGACCAGCCCTTAAAGTTTCTTGCGGTTTCTTGCAGTCGCCTTATATATCTACTTTAGACGACCTCCTTGGTCGAGTGGTTTGTACACCGGTTTTCATGGTGTCGCCATCTCTGAAGTCCCGGGTTCGATCCCTGGTCGGGTCAATTTAGAAATTATTGTTTTTCTAAATTGTCTCGGGTCTGGGCGTTTTCTATGTATAATAAGTATGTATTAAAGTATTTTAAGTATGTTTGTCTAGTAACCATTTCACGAGTTTCTTTGAAGCTTCTCTTGGGCTAGATAATTGGTGTGGTAGTAGGAAAGTTTATTTATTTATTATATATTTATAGTTTATCTACCCAGCTCGATTGGCTTCAAAGTCTTTAGTCGGTACTGGTGAACTCGTCACATTAGTTAACCTGCTTATGTTTCACTAAATAACAACTGCACATGTGCTCAGCGTGACAAGTAAGCAATCACCGTTCTTTGCTGTTGGATGTATGTGTAGTGTAGCCTTTAGTCCGTTAGTCGCCTTAAGACACCCAAGGAGGGAGGGAGGGAGCCTTATTTAAATGACCTTCAATATTATTTTAAAATAAAGGCCCCTCAATTTCTCCTAGAGCAATCTGTTAGACATTTTGCCACAAACCATCCTTTATACTTTGAAGTGCTCATAGACATAATAATATCATGTAGTCCAAGATCTATTCAAAGCAAACTGTCAAAGGCGAAAACTTTTTGTTCCAGTGACCGTTCCACTTCATCAAAAGTATAACTCTTAGAAGCTAAATTCCAAGGAGCTAACTCAGCATTTTCAAGAAGATGTTTTAAATTTTATGTTACATAAATGAAATGAAATAAAATGAAAAATAGTTTAATGAGCAGTTACAACAATCACAGTATAACAAAATAGATAAATTAACAGATTAAATAATTTAGAACACTTTTTGTAAGTAAAAGCAATAGCACGTTATTGGTCTCACGGCCGCAGCTAAACAGGTAGCCATTTCAGCATTTTGTCAGGTTCAATGTAGCCATACATATATACATTAATCTCGACTATTATCCCCGAAGGGCCAGCCAGAGACTAGGCAATGAGGACAGCAAAAGCAGTCCTCTACCATAGTCCACTTTTCACCAAATAACGACTGCACATGTTGTCTGCGCCGCGTAAAACGGAACTTATACTTCGCATCCGACCATCTTTGCTATAGCCTTTGACTACTTACTTGATGTTGTACGAGATCCTATATTGATTGTTAAAACATACATTGTTCAAATTTAAATAATATTTTGTTTTATAAAATACTTGTGGCTTTAATAAATAATAAAAAGGCTATATAGGTTTTACTCAAATATAACTTCCAGTATGGCCCGCGTGGCCCCATATGCTCAGTGTGACAGGTGGTGAACCCATCGCCGCTCTATGCTGTTGGATGTATGTGCAGTCTTTAGGGGTGGTAGTATTCTTTCACCGCTACGCGACGCGGTTAATAATTTTATGTAACCAAGTTTTTAATCAGCTAAATACTATAAATTGACAATTTCCAAGTATCACAGCTGTTGATAAACACCCACCAACCAAAATTCTCCTCCGTGCTTCGGAAAGCACGTTAAGCCGTTGGTCCCGGTTGTTGTCGTAAGATGACAGTCGTTAAAACCCACCAACCCGCATTAGGCCAGCGTGGTGGGTTATGGCCCAATATCCCCACGTGCTGTTGTTCACGTGGGAGGCCTGTGCCCAGCTGTAGGACGTTTATAGGCTGATGATGATGATAATGATCATGAACTAAAATTGGGCCAGCAGTGTGGTTGGTTATGGCCTGATCTGCTGGTGTGCATAGGCAAGGCCTGTGTCCAGGAGTGAGACGTTGATAGGCTGATGATAATGAGCATGATTTAGTCACGTTTGTCTGACTGATCATTATTCATTTATAAGGTTTACTAACAGTTAAAACATTTTTTATAATTATAAATTAATACATTTTTGTTTACTAATCCATTCTCAATGAAAATAAACTGTAAGTGATGTACACATCACTCTCTTATATTTGTTTCTCTTACAAAAAACTCTCTTATCTTGGTTGTCTCACAAAATATACAAACAACTTATGCAGATATTCCTCCAAAAAGTGGTGTTGATACCACTTTTTGGAGGAATATCAAACACTCAGATTATTCCATTGTTGAACAGATATCTCGCAATCGCAAAGGCATCTATTGAGTTCTATGAAATCCTTTGAGATTATGACATGTTTGAGAAATATTTCTGCGAAGTATTTTGGACGACTAACAGACAGGGCCGTTTCAAGGGTCGTTGAAATCTTAGACCTTTAAGCTTATCCTATTATGACTAACTTAGTATACAAATGGTAGGTAGGTACCTGATCTACTAAAAGTAAAGTTGGGGGTTCGCCCGGCTTAATGCCATTCGGCATGAAACAATGGCACTTCAATGGCACTTGGTGCTGTTGTGTTTCGTCCGGCGAGTGAGGGTTCCGGAATCCCCTTCCCCCCCCCTCCTCCCTCCCTATCAAAATTGATATGGCAACCTTAAGTTTATATTTACCCCAGGGGGGTACCGACACATTCCGTGTTGAAGAATCCCCTCTACGTATTCTGAATTAGCTTCAAAAAGCTGTGTGTGCTTAATAGAGCGGTTCAGTATTTCACGCCGTTCCATCTTTGGGCTGGAGCACCCCAGTACCAACCCCTTCCATCTGACCGCATTCAACGCTGAGCTGCTCGAATTGGCGGCGCGACGTGGCTATTTCAGGTCGGCTCGATCCACTGGCTCTTCGGAGAGACGTTGCGTGTCTCTGTATAATGTACCGCATTTATCATGGGGGAGTGTTCTAAAGAATTGTTCTGCTTGATCCCTGCCGCTGATATCGTTCACCGCACTACAATCGACTGTCATTCCATCCACATCACCTTGATGGATTGCGATCTACTACATTGCGTTTTTCACGAATTTTCTTGCATTGAACTACAGTGTTGTGGAACCATCTCTCGGCGGCGGTATTTCCGGACCGTTACGACTTATGTCTAGTTCGCACCTGTGCTAGTATTTTAGTCGAGTAGAAGTACATTGCTTCGCTAGTGTGCTTATTTGAAAATTAATTTTAAATTAGCAAAGTGACGAAGCAATGCATCTCTACTCTACTAAATTACTAGCACAGGTGCGAACTAGGCTTTAGGAATCTTCAAGAAACGAGTCTAGTCCTTCCTTAAAGGCCGGCAACGTATCAGCGATTCCTCTGGTTTTGCGGTGTGTGGGCGGCAGTGATACTCTCCATTAGGTGACCCGCCTGCTCGTTTGCCTCCTTTATTAATAATTAAAAAAAAGTTTTGCAAACTAAACTAATAAAATTCCATAATGTATTGTTACATTTACACATAATAATTTTCAGCAGCAGATTGTGTCACATTTCTTGAAATGAAAAACTTTTTACAGATTACTAATGCTACTTGTAAGGACCTACAAATGGCTGTCTGGTATTATTTTGGGGTTTTAAGATGTTTATTAGCTGTTGGTTTGCCAAATAAATAGTAAATAAACTTGCGTTCAAAGTTTGTTGTCTCATAATAAATTTGTAAGTTACTTAATCATTTATTTGTCATTATAAATTATTATTTCTTTTTATATTTCATGTATCTACTTAGCCGCCGGAGTCCTAGCAGGTCCTAGCCTTCAGAAGTCCTGTTGCGTTTACTTACATGCCCCACTTAATTGGCTTAAAGTCTTGACAAAGGTAATCTCTATCTAAGAAAGATACCTTTAATATATTTATTACTGTTGCTTTCTAGATAACCTGGTCTTAAAACGGCCCTGGCTATCAATGTATATCTCAATGCCATTCGAGATTCACAAGGGATTTCAGTAAAAGGTAAAGACATTGAGAACAGAATATTTCCTCGATAATTCCTTCTTGAAACATATTGAATGTAAAAACTAAAATATCAATATTACCTATGATTACCAATCGCTATTTCTTACATGTTATTCCGAACGATGATCGAAGATTCCGAATGAAATGTGCTTTAATTTTCAACCTTATCAACACTTTGTTGATAAAATGATTTAGAGCTGAATTAACAAAATAATAATTTAAGTTGGCAATTTAATCAACAGCAATCGCTAGTTTTGTTATTTTTAAGTTATACCTACATACATACTTAAAATGCATATAATCACGACTGTTATCCTCGAAGTGTAAGTCAGACACTAGGCAATGAGGACAGCAAAAGCAGTCCTCTACCATAGTCCACTTTTCACCAAATAGCGACTGCACAAGTACTCAGCGTGACAGGTGGTGAGCCCATCGCCGCTCTCGCGGTTGGATGTGTCCGTTAGTCGTCTTTTACGCCACCCTAGGGAAAAGAGGGGGTGGTAGTATTCTTTCACCGCTACGCGACACGGTTTAGTTATATGTTTTTAAGTTATTTTGCTAATAATTAGTGTAAACATCACTTTAATGTATCTTAAGTAAGTGGGGCCTGCAGAGGTCTCCCTCTAACGTACGATCTTTACGTACAAAAAATAGCATCCTACTGCTAGGTTCAGGCCTTCCCACACGAACAATAGCACATAGGTATGTATGAATTATTCAAAAAGTCCTTTCCAAATGAGTAAAGACGCAAGGGTAGGAATGTGTTCGAATATTGTTGAACAAATAGGTCGCGACTCCGCTGAATCAGAGAGGCGGCGGTGACACTTGAAATGCACGAATGTTAATATAATGTTAGAATAGAAAGATAATGGCCTGATTTTGAAATTTGAAAAATGGAAACATAACAGAGTCTAATACCTGATGTACGATATTCCACATATATTATTATTGGGCAAAATGTCTTTCGGATTTTTGTAACCGCATTTGGCAAGCTTAATGATTATGCAAATATCTATAAATTGCGGTGAAAAGTAGACTTAAATGATAGGTAGAGCCCATAGCCCATAGCCAATAATACTTTTTAACATCATTTACTTACCTTAATTAGTCTTAGGTCATTATTATGTTAATATTAAGGACCTGTTGTATTTTTTTTATTCATAGCAGCTCTTATCGTACCTACACACTTTTCTGTACTTATTGGTACTTATTTAACCGTCTCCCGTAGCGGTGAAAGAATACTGCTACCCCCTGTCTTCCCTTGGGTGTCGTAAAAGGCGACTAACGGACTAAGGACTGCACATTAATCTAACAACATAGAGCGGCGATGGGCTCACCACCTGTCACGCAGAGCGACTGCACATATAGTCGCTATTATGTGAAAATTGGACTATGGCAGAGTACTTATTTTGCGGTCCTAATTGCTTAGTCTCTGACTAACCTTTCGGGGATAATATAGTCGCGATAATATGTATGTTTGTATAATTATTTTTATTATAACGTGATGTGATGCTGAAGTATGCTTTAACACTATTAATTAGTTCTAGTCCTCTCCCCTCTGGACCGCCGCAAAGTGCAAGCTTTCGCACTGTGATACCACAGTGCAAAAGCTTGTTAATTAATGTTTTATGATCGACCTTGTCGAACGCCCTACTGAAGTCTGTAAATGACATCCACCGGCGCGGCGTCCCACGATCCACATAGTCCACTAGCTCCGAAACAAAACTCACCAGATTTGTTGCTGTTGATCTAGATTTAATAAACCCATGTTGCTGAGGTATTAAAATGTGTCTTACATGCCAAGACATAATTGGATAAATTAGAGCCACAAAGACTTTGCCAAAAACTGTCAAAACCGATACTAGTTGGTAATTAGCCACAGCAGTCCTGTCTCTCGACTTGAAAATAGGCACAATTAGTGCTTCTTTCCATGCAGATGGGAAGATGCCTGTCGAAAGTGACGCATTAAAGAGCATGGAAAGTGGGTCAGCTAAGACTTCACGACATTTAGAAATGACAAAACGAAGGAAGTCCGTCAGACCCAGCACCCTTGCTAAGGTCAAGTCTGTTTAACGTTTTTTCGACTCTATCCTTTTGGAAAGAAAGATTACTAAGTATCTGTTAAAAAGTAGCTGGCGCCCTGGTACAGACGCGGTAGTAGGGTGATGTCCGGTCAGCTCCTTTGTTTGTTAATTGACTAATACGCTACGTATGCGTCGCCACTTCCGGAATCTTTGTTAGCCGCACCCATCCACAGATATTGGGTAACCACGCCCCGCCCTCAACGAGCCCGCATACAACAGCTTCTGCGCTGCAATAAGACCCTGGTACTTCGATACAACTGCGCTTCGACGCGATTGCGACCTGACAATTTTTGTGTATTTGGAGTTAATTGAAGTATGAAAAATGAGCTCCTTAACTGTCTTGATATCCTAGTACCTCAATAAGGTAACTGATGAACATGATGAAAAAGTCTCTTTCTGATCCCAATATGGAACAGACAAGCGGGCAGTCGCCTACCTTTACAAGCAGACGCCAAAAAAGGGGTAGAGATCAACATAATTTTGAGGATACTTTATACCAGGAAAGAAAACTGATAAGAGTGAAAACACCCAAATCATTGCAGAATTATCTTCGACCATGATAAAAACGAAATTTTAAAGATGCCCAAGGTTTTCAATATCAAGAATAAAGAAAAACTTCGTGCTAAACACCTAGGTGCCACGTACTTCCAACAAGGGGAAATAGTTGTTTAGATCATTTCATGATTACGCTGGATGGCTTTAATAGAAATGTAACTATCGCTGTACTTGATGCTACCGTAACTGACCACTCTATGATTTTCTTAAATTTTTCTAATTTAAAAACTATACACCCTAATCAACAAAAAAAAGTAAAAACTGTAATAAATTACTATAAAGCAGTAGAACAGCTAAAACATGAGAAACTGAATAGGTTATTAGCACTTCTGACCCTAATCTTATTAGTGAGATATTCATAAAACTTTACAGAACAGCCTTTTAACTAATACTTTAACAACTGTAGTTCGTAGAAATGAACGATTTTTAAAACCGTGAATGACTGTGGGTGTATTACGCTGCATCAGGAACAGAAAAAGTATGCAAAGTAAATTAAGATTAGACCCAGAAATCTATACACTTAGAATTACATATAAACGATATCGTATTTATTGTGTAGCCATGATTAAAAAACTAAAACGTAGTTACGATAAGAAGCAACCTGAAAAAGCCATTAATAACCCAAAAAAGTTGTGGAATACAATAAACAGTACCACTCAACGTAAACCACCTAATTCACAAAACTTGGAACTGCTTAATATTGCAAATTCTCCTCAAAAGTCACTAGATAAAGTTAATACCTACTTTGCCACTTTTGAGAAACAGTTGGCTGAAAATATTATTACTTGCAGTTATGTAGCACAAGATAGTGGGAATTTGACCGTTTCATGTTCATTTGCACTTGTAAACACTGATCCTGAAGAGGTTCACTCGGTTCTCCTATCCATGAAGACTGATAGTGCTCCTTGGTAGGGCAATATACCTACAAAATTCCTAAAAATAGCATGTAATGAGATTGAACCTATTCTGATGCGCTTGACAAATCGCTGTTTTGAGTGCGGAGTTTTCCCAGCTATCCTAAAGCAAACTATCGTTACACCCGTGCATAAAAGTGGTGATAAAACTGATCCATCTAACTTTAGGCCAATATCTGTAACATTTGTGGTGGCAAAGATTTTGGAGAGATTGATAAACGCCCGGCTAGTCAAATTTTTGACGAAGTTCAATGTTTTTTCTTCCTCTCAATATTTCGTAGGAACTTGTCTACTGAGGATGCAGTCTTGGCTCTAACCACTTTTATTATTGAGAATATCAACGCTGGCAGCAAGTGTTTAGCGGTCTTCCTCGACTTAAAAAAAAAGCGTTTGACACGGTGTCCATACCTATTCTTCTGCGTAACCTTCACGTTGTTGGCGTTAGAGGAACACCGCTCAAACTACTAAAAAGCTACCTGAGTGATCCTAAGTCGCGAGTCAAGGTAGAGTTAGCGATGAGTTCTGAATGTTATGTGAACTGCGGAGTACCACAAGGTAGTGTGCTTGGCCCTACTCTGATTTTTGGTTTACATTAACAAACTGTGCGGCATGTAATTTGATGCATGCATTTTTTCGTATGCTGATGACACATCCATAGTTTTAGACAAAAATATCTTGGTATCATGGTTGATCAGCGTTTATCTTTAGCATGGTCACATCGAACTGATTATAAGTAGAACTCGGAAGCTCATATGGACATTTAAGAAATTGCGTTATGTAGCCTCTGAGCGCCTCTTACACCAAACATACTTCTCTTTGGCGCAATCGGTTTTAACGTACTGCTTCACTGTATGGGGTGGGGCAAGCAAAACTATATTTCTTGACGTGGAGAGAGCTCAGAGAGCCTTAATCAAAGTCATGTGTTTTAAGCCTCGTAGATTCCCGACAGACATTCTTTACTCGACTATTGGAATCTTATCGGTACGAAAATTGTATATTTTGAACACAGTATTAAAACAACATAAATCGCTACCATATGGTTTATACCTACCGTAGTCAGTAAAAGACGGAAGCCAAAAGTTGTCACAGAAGCTACAGTCAAATCAGTTTTCGCTAAGAGACAATACGTAAGTAGATCAGCTGTCCTATACAATGCGATCAACAAGGAACTGAATATTTACCCACTACCCTAAGCCAAATGCAAAACAGCTCTCACAGAATGGCTACAGACCAAAACTTACGAAGAAATCGAAACATTTATTTGACTATTACTGTGTCAAACGGTTGTGAAAACTAGAAGTTTTCGATCTCAAGACAATGTCGTAGGGCAACAATAACCAAAAAATGTTTTTCTTTTATATAAGAAGTAGGCAAACGAGCATGCGGGTCACCTGATGGAGAGCAATCACCGCCGCCCATGGACACCCGCAAAACCAGAGGAGTCGCAGATGCGTTGCCGACCTTTAAGAAAGGAATAGGGTTAAGGAAGGAATAGGAATTGTAGGGGGGAAGGGAGGAAGGGGCCTCCGGAACTCTCACTGGCCGGACGAAACACAACAGCACCAAGTGCCATTATTTCACGCTGGATATTCGTGAGAGGGTGGTATTACCCCGGGCGAGCCGGCCCAATGCGTGCTGCAACGCAGCGTGGCTCTACTCCACTACCACTATCACTACCACTAGTCAAAAATAATAAATAGGAAAAATATAATAATAATACTAAAATAAAAAATTAAATAAAATTAAATAGTAAAATAATAATACTAAAATAAAAAAATAAATAAAATTAAATAGTAAGTAAATAAATAAAAATACTAATAGAAACATACACACTTTCACTCACATACACACTTCCACTGGCATATACACACACACACCACACTCATACACACACAAACACTTCAACGCCCACCATGAAACATGGTTGGGCTCCTCCAAAACTGATCACGCTGGTAGAGTCGCTCATGCCTTCGCTCTGGCAAGACCTGACGCAACTGGTAGACCAGCCCACCAGGATGCCAGATATCGTAGGTCACGCGCCCTCTTTGTTGGACTTATTGTTGACGAGTCGCCCTGCGGGGAATAGAGTGTTGGTGTTTGCACCTCTAGGCTCGTCAGACCACTGCTTGGTCATTGCCACAGCACCGCACAGCGTTGGTCCACCGAAAACGGTGGAGACCAAGCGTCGTCTGTGGCACTACTCGTCGGCGGATTGGGACGGATTGCGTGATTACTTTGCACCCGTCTCATGGGGCCAGAGCTGCTTTTTTGGAAAGGACCCATCGGAGTGCGCTTCTGCCATCGCTGATAAGAACTTGCAGGGTATTTATATTATATTCCATTCACAGATCTTGCCAGCGTTGGCAGACAACGGCATTGGTTCAATCGCGAATGCGCAAAAGCTGCTGAATGCAAGCAGGCGGCGTATCGTGCTTGGACGAAGGCTTGCGCTCTGAATGACCCTAGTACAGCTCCTTGAAGGCGGCCTACAACAAGGCCTAGGTCTAAGTCTAACAAGAGGGCTCTCGCAGGAGCGGATGCACAAAGAGTGGCAAGGGTGGGACGGGAGTTGATCTCGCACCTTACGGGTAGCCGTAGCTATTGGCGGATCGCTAAGGCCGTGCAGGCCAACTTCTGCTCTCCCTTGCTGCCCCCGTTGAAACATCCAGATGGCTCGTTGGCTTACCAGCCGCTTGAGAAGGCGAACTTGTTGGCTGAACTTTTCGCGGCCAATTCGCGCGTCGACGATTGTGGCGCCGCTCCACCTATTATAGCACATTGTGAGGACACCATGCCTGATATTCGTATCAGGCAGTGTGATGTACGTGCTGTGCTACGGTCGCTCAACATGCGGAAGGCTAGCGGGCCGGATGGTGTTTCGGCAATTGTGCTGCTCAGATGCGCGGCTGAGTTGTCTCCTGTATTGACACGATTGTTTAGGAAGTCTTACGATACTGGTATTGTGCCGGTGTCTTGGAAGGAGGCGAACATACAACCCATCCCCAAAAAAGGAGATCGTTCGGATCCGGCCAACTATCGACCCATCACTGTAACTTCTGTGCTGTGCAAGGTGTTTGAGCGGATAATTAATTTCCAGCTCATTCACTACCTAGAGGATCACTCGCTGCTAAATGATCGCCAGTATGGGTTCAGACCAAATTGATCAACGGGTGATCTTCTAGCGTACGTTTCTCACGCGTGGGGTGAAGCGCTGGACAAGCATGGAGAATCCCTGGCAGTTAGCCTTAATATCGCCAAAGCTTTCGATAGTGTGGTATCGTTCCCTTCTTTCCTAGTTGCCGGCCTTCGATGTGCTGCCCCGTTTGTGCGCCTGGGTTGCAGACTTTTCAGGTTGGTTTTAGACAGGAGGATTCGTGTCCTTTGTGAAGGTAGTTCCTCCGCGTTCTACAAAGTCAATGCTGGAGTGCCGCAGGGTTCTGTGCTCTCACCTACTCTATTTCTTCTGCATATTAATGACATGTTGTCCTTGGGCAATATTTATTGTTATGCGGATGACAGTACAGTGCATGAGCGGTACTTGGGACATCCTGAGGCAAAGCAAGCCGATATCATGGTGAAAAGGCAAGAACTGGTTGCCAAACTGAACCTACTCTCGATCGTGTCTCTAAGTGGGGATCTAAAAACCTGGTCGAGTTTAATGGTAGCAAAACCCAGGTTTGTGCATTCTCGTCCAAGGTAACTCCCTTCCTTACTGCTCCCTCTCTTTAGAACTCTCCTTTACCCAATTCGGTGAAACTTAGCATTCTTGGCATGGACATCGGCCAGGAACTGAATCCAAAATGCTACATCGAGAGTGCTATTTTAACTGCCTCCCGGAAGTTGGGTATTCTCAATAAGGTGAGGCGGTTTTTCACTCCCGAGCAGCGCTGTTTGCTCTACAAAACTCAGGTGCGATCGAGTATGGAGTATTGTTCCCAGCTATGGGACGGCTCCGCTCAATACCTCCTCGATGCACTTGATAGACTGCAAAGGCGAGCGGTACGCATTATTGGAGATGCTGAGGTTACAGCCTCCCTTAAGGACCTCCAGCTGCGTAGAGACATTGCTTCTCTCAGTGTCTTTTACCGGAACTACTACGACGAGTGTTCTGAAGAACTTTTTGATCTTATCCCACCCTCTCCTTTTCTGTCCCGGACTACACGTGCTGGTCTTAGGAACCACCATCATACTGTACAGACTGTCAGTGCTCGTACCAAAAAATTTGGCAAGCCGTTCCTCTGTAAGACCATTCGGCTTTGGAATTCTTTGCCGGCGCATGTGCTTCGCAGCTCCTACAGTCCCGGGTCTTTTAAGCGTGGCGTGAAACGGCATTTATGCAGGCCGTCATGAATGTGTAATTGTGGTTATTCAACGGTGGGGAGCGCTCTCATCATTTTGGACTGCATCGGCTGCTTACCATCAGGCAGGATGCAGTCACTATGACGAGCCATTATAAAAAAAAACACAAAATAAACTTGTGCGCAATTAGCTAATGTTTTGTTAATTTATTTTTAATGTAGCTTTCTCTGAGGTTAATTTATAAGGCGGTTTCAATTTTATTAAGGAGACTACCTATCTTATCTTATCTCAATGAGCAATCTGCAGAGGTCTCCCTCTCGCAGTAGCACGTCGACCCATTGGGATCTTTTGTGCAAGGAGACTATAGAAAATACGCTGTATTTCAGGCGGTTCCCATATAAAAACTCGCTTAGAACTGCAGGCGTCTGCGTCAATTCAGCCGCCTGCCATTTCTGCACTACGTAACTAAACGTGACTCGCAGCTTGAAACATCACAAATCTCAACGAAACAAAACTTTCTTTATGCAGTCCTTCGTCAAAGAGTAACGAAATGTTTGCTGTAGTGATGCAATTAAAATGCAAGTAAGCTACAAGAGTTTGCGCTTTAGCAAACGGTAGAAAGTGTTTTTAAAAGATTCACCTTACCTAATATTGCAAGTTTATTTACTGGATTATTTATGAATTTATCTAACCAGCATACACGTTTGCGGACGTTACTTCATTTCAAAAGAGGTAGGTACATGGAGAGTTGAGCCACCAGTTCTGATGTCATTTCATAAAGCTATTACCACCTTTTCATTGTCAGTAAAAAGTTTTATTATATCTTTTATAATTCAAGAAATTTCAAATGAGATTACTTTCGTTTCCATACTGTATAATCGGACCATAAAAGTCTGTCTAAAATAATACTTATTCTGAGTAGATAATAACGTAACTAAACTGGTTAGAGTAATTTGAAACATCAAGCGTAATTCGTTAAATGTATGCGGATTAGATTTAGTTTATTTTATTCATGATAATATTATTAGATTGCGATGTAGTGAAACTCAATAGTTAAAAAATTAAAAGTGTTTGCGAACCTCAAAAAACAGCGCAGCGGCTTGCGCTTTTAGGTGATCTTGCAAGTTAAGCAGCATTCGCAATGATTGATCACCGGATGGGTGAACAAATTTATATGTCTCTATCTCTTTCCCACTTCGCTAAACTGTATCTGTACTGATGTAAGATGGAGCTGGATGAGCTGAAATTGTGAGTTCACTGCTCATTTCAATATATTTAATTTGGTCACCCATCCAATGACCAGCCATTGACAAAGTATTTAAATCACAGGATTGCAATCGGGCCACGCTAATCGCTAGGACAACGAACACTTTAGTGATATTGTTAGTTCTAGAAAGGTAATTGTTATTTTTATATTTGCTATGCACTGGTTGGAATAGACAGATAGAAAAAAAACTTTTTCTATAATAAGGCCCAAATCTGAGGCGCTCCCCTATATTTTTCTCCTCTTCTGTCCGTCAATAATATTGTCTTTTTTCTGTTAAGAATTGATGACGTCTTCAAGTGTCTATTAGAGATTTTATCTGTATAAATGATCCTGAACAAAGACAGCATAAGATTTTTTCTTATTAACGATCTTTTCTGACGCATTTCTTGCTTTTAAAAGATATTTGTTTCAGGTTTTTTTTGCAAATCATTGTTTAAGTTGGCATGTAAAATGCCTTGGCATACTCGTATAATATCCTATCAAAAACATTACACAAAAATGCACAAATATCGCAACGCAGTTTTGCGTCCAAAGAATCTACATAAAACAAATAAATCTATTTAATATTAGCACTAAAACTAAGGTGTGTTAAAATGGCACGCCACACACGTGTTCAATGTTGAAATTCCTGTACACAAACTATTGGGTCTTCACGTCAGTCACTATATATCCCTTTTGAGGTGTGTTAAATCTATGGTTGTGTATGAATTGTGTATGAATATGAATACAGGAATTTCGACTTTAAATACGCGAGGGCACTTTAACACACCTCAGATTTATAGTGTTTGCTATTGTTTGTTTGAAAGTACATAATGGAGAACTATGTTAATTACTTTGTTGCTGTATGCGTTTGTTTACCCAGTCGCTCTATTTATACAAATAATAATATTGTCACTAAAAATGTTGTTAAAAAACTAACAAGGTATCAGTTTATGGCAAAGTGGTTGGATCGCTGTTCCTATAGATAGATAGGCACTGAATTAATTTGATTTGGTTTACATTCGATTTCGCAACTTTTTACGGCAAAACTACGCTGCGGGACTTGTGCATTTTTGTACATGTAATGTTTTTGATGGGTATATTTTAACATACCTCAAAAGGGATTTAGAGTGAAGACTCAATAGTTTGTGTAGAGGGATTTTAACATTGAACACGTGTGGTGTGACATTTTAACACACCTTAAATTTAGCGCTCATATTAGATAGATTTGTTGTATGTAGATTGGACCTGTGCGTAGTGAGTTTGTTAAGGTCACTCCATTTATAAAAGAAAAAAAGAAATTTTTTTTTATATGATTTCTATAAAATGTTGTTAGCAAACTAACAATGTATCAAATTATATATATATATATATATAACAAAGTGTTGGACAGCTGTTCCCATAAATAGATAGGCATTGAATTAATTGACGGTTTACATTCGATTTTGCAACTTTTATGGCAAAACTACGCTGTGAGCGCTAGTGCATTTTTGTAAATGTAATGTTTTTTATGGGATCTCCTTTTTTTCTGTAGGTATTCCTCCTTTTTCTCGTTTTAGGTATTTTATCTTGTGCCTCAGATGCGGGCTTTCTCAAGGCCTAGGAAGGAAAGAGAGTTCTATGGACAGCTATACACATCAACGCCGCCACCTGACCCGACTACTCCAAAATATCTTGGACATCAGCCTCTACGAGATTGGTATGGCTCTCAAGCAGCTTAGGAACAGCAAGGCACCGGGTGCTGACGGAATTACAACTGAGCTTCTGAAAGCAGGCGGAAAACCGGTACTCGCAGCTCTTCAGAAACTGTTTAATTTCGTCGTACTCAGAGGTAGAACGCCAGAAGCGTGTCGTGAAAAGGTGGTTGTGTTGTTCTTTAAGAAGGGCAACAAGACTCTACTGAGGAACTACAGACCCATATCATTTGTAAGTCACGTTTATAAGCATAGACCACATATGTACGCTGCGGCAGGTTATACAGAAGACCGAAGAGTATAACCGGCCACTTTGCTTAGCGTTTGTGGACTATGAAAAAGCCTTTGATACGATCGAAACATGGGCCGTGCTACAGTCTCTGCAGCGGTGCTAAATTAACTACCGGTACATCGAAGTGTTAAAGTGTTTGTACGAAAACGCCACTATGACAGTTCGCCTTCAGGACCAGAGCTCGAAGCCAGTCCGGCTGCAGTGTGGAGTGCGACAAGGAGACGTCATATCTTCGAAGCTCTTCACTGCTGCACTGGAGGACGTGTTTAAGCTTCTTGACTGGAGAGGACTCGGCATCAGTATTAACGGCGTGTACATTCGTCACCTTCGATTTGCCGACGACATAGTAGTTATGGCAGAGATCCTGGAGAACCTTAGCACAATGCTTGGTGTTCTGGCCAAAGTCCACCTCATTCGCTAACATCAACCAGGCTCATAGTGGGCTCATAGACAACTCCCTAGGAGTGAAACGAGCTGGAGTTTGCTCTGAAAAAGGGGGCGATACACCCCGTTAATTACCTAATTAATTAGTTGTGGGTCTGACCTGCTCTGCTGTACTCTCCTGTACGTTGATCCAACGATAAGTAGAAGGAGGTGCGCACGCCCCTGACGCCGTCCCACGGCCAACTCCAGGCCTCACGTGGCAGGTCAGGTTCCACCACCCATCACTATACTGTCTCTCACGGATCAAGCATCCAGGTCAACCATACGTGGGGCTCACAACTAGCACACCTACACTAGATTCTACTCGACATAACGCGATTCTATCTGCTCGCTGCCGGCCCTGTTCTCAGGACTCCATGCGGCGGTCACGAATTCGTTATTTCGAGGACGCGAATCGTGAACGTCACGGCTAAAATTCGCGCACAATATCCGCGGCCGTTTTTAGCTATTCTAAAGCGTCTGGCGCTGTCCCTTATTAAAATGATGTGAAACAAAATTCAGCGTATCGAACTCAGACAGCCACGTTTTTCCTACTCGAATTACGACAAGACATTTTTACCGTTTGTCAATGTCAAAACCGTTCATGACATTTGACACTTGACAGTTTCTTTTATTTTCTAAGATGGGTAAACATACAACACTCATAGAACCTAATGTTAATATCTGTACAAAATCGAACACTCGGTGATCTCAACAGAGTCTCTCAACAAGTGAACTTTAAATGAACATGGAGAAGACGAAAATCATGTCTAACTCACGTGTCGTATCCACTCCTTTGAAGGTTGGAGACTCTGCTCTTGAAGTTGTTGATGAATATGTATACCTGCGACAAAAGTCTAGTTATGTAGGTCCAGCTTTAAGAAAGTAGGTCAATCGTCGAATCCATCTCGGCTGGGCAGCGTTCGGTAAGCAACGAAATATCTTTTCGTCCAAAATACCGCAGTGTCTCAAAACGAAAGTGTTCGACCAGTGTGTGTTGCCAGTGATGACATACGGTACCTAAACGTGGTCGCTCACTATGGGCCTAATAGGGAGGCTCAAAGTCACGCAAAGAGCAATGGAGAGGGCTATGCTCGGGGTTTCTCTGCGTGATCGAATCAGAAATGAGGAGATGCGTAAAATAACTAAAGTAACCGACATAGCCCAAAGAGTCGCCTAGCTCCAGTGGCAATGGGCAGTGCACATCTCCCGTAGAACCGATGGCCGTTGGGGCAGAACGGTTTTCGAACGGCGACCGCGCACTGGAAGACGCAGTGTGGGCACGGGCAGGCCTCCAACAAGGTGGTCCGACGGTTTAGTGAAGGTCGCGGGTAGCCGCTGGATTGGAGCAGCACAAGACCGGTCGTGGTGGAGATCCTTGGGGGACGCCTTTGTCCAACAGTGGACGTCCCCTGGCTTATGATGATGATGATGGTGATGATGAACCACAAAGCATTTTAAAATAAAAAAAATGCAAAATACATCTCGAAAAGTGTTTCAAATAAAATTCAAATGGTTTTTATTAAAAGGCATTTAAATGCAAAATACAAAATAGATATTTTGTATTCGCATTTTAAATACAAGTATTTCCAATAAATCGCATCTCTGGAAGTTACAGGGGTTCGAAAATGGCTCAAATGGCTTCGAGAAATGGATTGTACGGCCGTGCCTTTTTTTAGCTCGACTTGGCGAAATTGAGCTGGGAAAAAGCCTCCATAGTATATTAGCCATATTTAGTATTGGCTTATCACCACGCTTGCCAGATATTAGGGAGTATATGTGACAAACGATTTCGTTTTCGGATTCGAACCAAAGTTTCTATCATATTATGTATATGTTACCGGCAATCTGTACAATTCAGGTATTCTATACAATACCTAGGCAATGTATAGAATACCTGGGGCGTCCAGGTAATGTATGAAATATTAAGCATATTATTGTCCATTATATACTTTACCTAGGCAATGTATAAAATTTCTAGGGATTGTATAGAGTACCTGCTGGTCCACCGGCATTGTGTAAAATAAATAGATTTTGGTCTTTATCTTACAATGTTATTCAGCCTACCTATAAAATGACAATGAAAACAACTTTATAAATATTAACAATTAGGGTCCTTCTTAAAAATATTCTTTATAAAAAAGGTATTTATTTAATCTTAAGTTACTAGGGCCTATAATGCAAGAAATATTAGACATTTAAGACATGAAAACTTTTTATTCATACGTAATAAACTTTTATAT
This sequence comes from Scoparia ambigualis, assembly GCA_963921215.1. Lineage (NCBI taxonomy): Eukaryota > Metazoa > Arthropoda > Insecta > Lepidoptera > Crambidae > Scoparia > Scoparia ambigualis. The sequence goes on along the minus strand of OY992522.1, from coordinate 19,436,979 downwards.
AATCAAAAAATAATTCTTGTAAATACTCTTCAAAAAAGCACTTATGTAGTATCTTTCTATTACTACAGTAAAATCACATTAAAAATAAAGTGCAACAAAAAATTCTTCTTTCTATAAGTAACACAATGTAATCTGCATACAACTACTTAGGTAAGTACGTAATAAGCATAAAAAACTTAAGTAACAAAACAATTTTGTAAGAATATTAAGTAGGTATTGCCTTTTCACACATTACCGGATGTGCATTCGGTATTGTTTAAAATAGCTGGGCAAAGTATAAAATAAATATATTTCATACATTACCTACACGTTTTAGGTATTCTGTTCATTGCCTAGGTATTGTATAGAATACCGGATTATACAGATTGCCGGTAACATATATATCATGTAGATATATATGTACAAATGCTTCTAATTTGTAACTGTTCTTAGGTTAGTCATATATATATAATATAATTCATACAAACTTCAAAGTTCAATGTTTTTTAAAGCATTTAGTTATTAATGTAATGGCTCCCTAGATGCACGCGACTGTCTCTATTACAAAGTGTTGTAATGGAAACAAATAATATGTATTTTTGCTTCGCATTCATTTTGAAATATGTCCATCAAGCTTTTCATCAAAATGTGGTTTTGCAAAGTAAAATATACGTGTAAGCAAAACTTCGTTGAGCGAGACACGGCTTCCTTGCAGGACCGCGAAATGAATTCCTTTTTCTGTAGGGCTGGCAGCTGTCACACAGATATACATTCGTAAGAGATGTTTTATTATTTGGCGCTTATCGGAATAAAGACTGCACATACTTCCAACAGCATAGAGCGGCGATGGGCTCACCACCTGTGCAGTCGCTATTTGGTGAAAAGTGGACTATGGTAGAGGACTGCTTTTGCTGTTTTATTGCCTATTCTCTGACTAACCCTTTAGGGATAATAGTCGTGATATTATATGTGTTAAAAATCTATTTAAAGCCGTATGGGTGTGGTCTTTTCTTGTGGAAAATTACATAGAAAAAAACGTGTCAGTAAAATTGACAGTGTCAAGTCGCTATTCATTTGGATTTCGGAAAATTGAAATGGGAGTTTCTACCGTGTTCTTTTAGCAACGACACGTGTTGTGAGACTCCATTTTATTTCTATCTACCGTACAATAATAAATTTACTTTAAAATAAACTACTTGAAAATGGCTTAATGCTACACGCGATAGCCATTAATTAAGATTAATAATAATAATAATAATAATTGAAATAGCGGTCGGTCTGGTTACGGTTGCTGTATTGATTTCCCACGGTACGAGACAGCCCAGACCTCATTATATGGTGTAAAACCAACCGCGGTTTCTACGCGCTTGTAATTCTGACGGCAGGGTTCGCGTCGCGTTGGTTGAGATTTTGGTATGTTCAGTTGAAAACTCATCACACGCATCGGCGCGTGAGTTTGTGAGATAGTAGTAAATCGGATTATAATTTAATAATCTCCTTGTAAACAGCCATCTTAGGCTGCTGTGTGTAATTAATCGGACGGTGGACGGTGGTAGTGGATACTGGTCGGGGTAACGGACGTGTATGTGAGCGAGTTGGACAGCCTCTTGGAGTCGGCAGGCGAGACACGCCACCGAGGCTGGCGTCACATCACAGCAGCTGGGCTGCGACCATCCTGTTTCCTCCCTAACCCCAATTCCTATCCTAAGGTTGCAAGGCGGGTTAACCATCGGACCAGTCGGCAAGCCCACAGAGTATTTAAGATTAAACGCTGCGAAGCGCAGCTGTTCAGGCAAACCCATGATCTATGACCTGGTGGTTCAGGGTTCGTCTGAAACAATGTGTATGTTGTTTTTTTAAATAGTGATTCCCTAAGAAGGCCACGATAAATATACACACGGTAGTTGGGAATGCACCCTGACAGAAGGCTAACATGGCAAAAGCACATCTGGACCAAGCGAGAACAACTAGATGGAAGGCTAAGTTGCGCAGCCGAGACTGTTCTGCGCTCATTGAGATTTTTCTTATTTATAACCAATTTATAACCAAATTTACTAATAATGCTTTGTAGTGCACTAAAGAATCAACTTTTGATAAGTTTGAGGCATACTGTGTTTATTATCTAAGTTCAAATAGCAACCATTTTCATTATTGCCTAAAGTAGACACAATTAGCAATAACCCAAAAAGCTGATGCTTGTACGTAAACAATTTACGTCTTACAAACATCTAAAGGTGTTTCTTTAGTGCACTTCAGAGCATTTTTTTTAAGTTGTTCTAAATTAATCAATATTAATTATAAAAAAGAATGAAGGTAATTTTTTTTTATTGGTTCATCAACGATTGTTACACTAGTAATTGTCGTTCTAATTTAACAAAAAATAAAACTTATTTTTTTATATATATAGGTACTTATAGCATTTATAAATGCCATGCCGTCCTCTGGGGGTTAAAGCAAGTGTACACATAATAATAGGTAAACACCACATGCATATTTAAAAAAAACATATTAAGCCAATACAATTCTCACCAAAAGGTTACCGAACGATACGGTTTCCCTTTGATAGGGTTAGTCTTTCGTAGCGGAAACTTTTTTGAATAAATTTAACTGCTTCCAATGCACTTACCAACTTACTAAATCAAATTGGGTATTTGTATCGATAATTTAAAGCGCTTATTAACTAATAAGGTTACTCTATTGTCTCCTATATCGTTTATAGGGTTAGCCTCAACAGGGTTTTGGATGCGGTTAGTGCTTACCCTAAATTAACTGTATCAATTTGGGTTAACCTTTCAATGCAGTAAGTCGACGAAATGCTTACCGTATTGATAGGGTTAGTGAAACAAAACAAGTCTATGAATTACCCCTTATTTGGTAAGCGGTTCCGGTCCTTGCAAAAACACAATCCAAGACACGACACACACATACATACACACACCCTCACCCTCACAAACACACACACACACACACACACACATACACACACACACTCACACAGAAACTTACAGACGCACATTCACATTCACGCACCTAGATTATCGCCTATGGACTCCTGTAAATGTTTTCAAAATGTATTCTAGCTTACCAGGTGAATATCGCTAGTTTTACCAAAATAGTTTAACAATCTATTCCATCTTGGTACAGATGAACTTGATCCAAGCACGTTGAACGCATTGGAGGTCTCAGAGGAGCTACTTTAAGATCTTGGCATTCTAGAAGGAACTCTAACTCGAAACTCGAAATTTATATTTTTTCAGTAACCTCAGATAGTTAATTTTGTTATTCAATAATTTATATAAAAATAGAAGATAATTAATTATGGTTGGTCGTTTTTTAAAGATGTATATTTAAAGTATTTTAGTCTACACCTATATGAAAATCCTCTCCTACTCTTACCCACTGAGTATGTCAAATGCCATAAATATCGTTTCTGAAGTCTTTCCAATCTCAGGCAGCGACAAGCGTAATGCGGTCTTCATACGACACTACAATAGTCCACTACAATAGTATAAGACCGCTAAGAACAAAAGCATTATACAGAAGTCTTTTTGTATGTAGTTTACGAAAGTCTTTACTATATTGTCTAATGATGAATCCAAGCATTTTGGCCTTTTATTTATGTTTTCAAAATGTTCCTCTATGGTTAGCTACTTATCGAATATTACGCCAAGATCTTTTATAGACCTTACCTCCATAACTACTGTCCCATCAATAAAGTAAGTACTTCGAGGGAATAGATTTCTTTTTCTAGTAAACTTGACATGGAAACATTTCTCGACATTTAAGTCCATTCTTTTCATTCTGCACTAGTTCACGGGACTAAGTCTTTTGAAATAGCTTAATATCAGACACCGTTTGCATTATCTTTGTAATTTTTAAATCATCAGCGTAGTACATGTATGTACTTTGGTACATGTACGGAGTTGAATGTTACAAATGTTCTACAGCGTCATTTATAAAGATATTGAATAATATAAGGGCCAAAATTTGAGCCCTGGGGCACCTCTGAGCTGATACTATGAACATCTGAACTAAAGTCATTAACAACTACATAAAACTTACGATTCTTCAAGTACCATTTAAACTGTAGCCTATTACAGCCATTACCGGTAAAACAAGACAAAGCCCTTAAAAGAGCTGTTTATGACGTTGTCATTGAAATAAGATGGAGCCCTGAAAAGAGCTGTTTATGACGTTGCCGTTGAAACAAGATAGAGCTCTGAAAAGAGCTGTTATAGTAGCTGCTGCCGATGACGCCGATGATGCCGACGTGACGAGCTCGCTTGAAAAGCAGAATATAGAACAAATCACTGATTTACTATACAACCCACCCGAGAAGAACCAGTACACAGCTATTAAGGACCGCCTCATTTCTGCGTACGAATAATCCGACAGCCGGCAATTTCAAAAGCTACTATCGGAAAAAGAGCTAGGCGACCAAAAGCCCACCCAGTTACTTAGACGCATGAGAAATCTAGCCAGAGACAAAGTTCCAAACACAACTTTACGCCTTATGTAGACAAACCATTTGCCACCACATTTACGGTCCGTACTGGCCGTTAGCGAATCATTCAGCACTAAAACTGCCCTGGAAGAACTCGTACTACTCGCCGACAAGATGATGGAGCAGACTCAAGAAGTGTCAGCTGTTGCCTATCTCCAACAGTACTACCTTCAACGTCGCAAACGGACACACAATTCCTCATCAACGAAGTAAGAAAGTTGTCGCTCGAGATCGCTGAACTAAAGACAAGGCAGACGTACAGCAACAACAAAAACAACTATCGTCGCGCTCGTTACCGATCACGTTACCGCAACTCGTCGCAATCACGATCCCGCACACGTCAAGCATCACCATCGCCGTTTTGCTACTACCATCGTCGTTTCGGAGCTCAAGCGAGACACTGCACTACGCCATGCACGTTTAAGGGAGAAGCTTCGGAAAACTAGAACGAACGTTGGCAGCGGCGGACTCCGGCGTTCACGAATACTCATACCGCCTATTCGTCACCGACAAGAAGACGGGACTACACCTCTTAGTAGATACTGGAGCCAACATATCCGTCTTACCTCGAAGCAAGGGCCAAATTTCAACGCCGTTACTATTCCAACTGTACGCAGCAAACAACACGATTATATCGACATATGGAGAAAAAACGCTTGTACTCGACCTCAACCTACGCCGTCCATACAAGTGGAAATTTATCGTCGCTGATGTATCCAAGCCGATACTCTGAGCTGATTTCCTCAAGCACCACCAATTAATCGTCGACCTGAAGAACAAAAGACTTATCGACAGCGTGACGAGTCTCAAAATAAATGCGCCAATTCGAGCCACGAACTACCCTACAATTCGTAGTATCGATATGCAAAAATCGTATCATGACATACTTGCTGAGTTTCCGGGAACAACAAGATTGACATCAATGTCTCTGAACAACAAAATCAACGTAGAACACTACATAGAAACTCAAGCTCAACCCGTTCATTGCCGTGCTCGACCGATACCGCCACACCGATATGAAAAAGTCAAACGCGAAATCGAAAACATGATCGAACCGGGATTATGCAGACCTAGTAAAAGTCCATGGTCTTCACCTCTACACGTCGTACCAAAGAAAAACGGAGACATAAGAATCTGAGGAGATTATCGACGTCTAAACGCCATAACGAAGCCCGACCGATACCCAGTACCTCGAGTCAAAGATTTTACTTACCAGCTGTCCGGGAAAACTATATTCTCTACGTTGGACCTCAACCGAGCGTACCAACAGGTAAACTTCCGGCAAGAGGATATTGAGAAGACTGCCTTAATAACACCGATGGGCCTATTTGAATTTCCTCGTATGTGCCCAGGATTGAAGAACGCAGGCCAAACATTCCAGAGATACATACATGAGGTACTGAGAGGCCTGAATTTCGTATTCCCGTTCATCGATGACGTCCTGATCGCATCCTGCAATGAACTGGAACACCAAGAGCACCTAAGAACAGTTCTACAAAGACTCGAAGAGAATGGCATCACAATCAATCCGAGTAAATGCGATCTAGGCCAATCACAAGTCAAATTTCTGGGTTACATCGTATCAAAAGACGGAATAAACCTCCAGCAGACAAGGTCTCTTGACCTTGATTGAACAGACTACCCGAAGCCCAAGACTATCGAAGACCTACGACGTTTTCTCGGCATGATAAACTTTTATCACAACCACGTGAAAAATGCCGCATCTATACAAGCACCGTTGAATTCATATCTACACAACACCAAAAAGCGCGATAAGACGATTATCGAGTGGAACGAAGAAGCATTACAAGCATTCGAAGCGTGTAAATTGAGCATTGCTAACGCCGCCTTACTCGCTCACCCATCCCATCGAGCTACATACGCTTTATTCTGCGACGCGTCAGACAAGTCAGCTGGCGCCGTGCTACAACAATATGTTGACGAAAAACATCATTTTCGCCGATCATAAACCACTTACCTTCGCCATGGACAAATTTATTTCAACAACTGAAACACCACGAAGAACGAGGCAACACCTATTTATCAGCGAATTCACAACAGATCTACGCCATGTAAGCGGCAAGCAAAACATTATTGCCGACGCACTGAGCCGCAAAGAAACAGTATCCTGCCCTTCGCCAATAGACTACGAAGCAATAGCCAACGCACAGCATAAAGATTTAAATATTCAACAATTATTACAACAACACAACTTGTCGCTAAAGAAAATTATCATTCCGAATACCAACATCAAGCTATACTGCGAGACATCGACGCCGTATATTCGCCCATACATTCCTGAAGAATATCGTCGCGAAGCATTCAACACCATTCACAACATTAGTCATCCAGGCACTCGCACAACTCGCAAGCTAACATCGCAAAAATACTTTTGGCCGTCAATGAACAAAGACATCGGACAATGGACGAAGAATTGTGTCAGCTGTCAGAAAAGCAAAATACAACGACATACTTTCTCAGAAATCTCGTCATTCCTACCTGCTGCTCGTCTTCAAAACGTACATATCGATATCGTCGGAGCATTGCCTACAACGCGCGATGGACATCGTTTTCTGATTACAATGATCGACCGATTTACGAGATGGCCCGAAGCGATACCTACAGATGATATTTCCGCCGTAACAGTGGCGAACGTTTTCTACAAGCACTGGATATCTCGCTTTGGATGCCCCACTACATTAACTAGCGATCAAGGACGACAGTTCGAAAGTCACCTGTTCAATAGCTTAATGAACATTATGGGAATTAAGAAAAATCGCACTACCGCATATCACCCGCAGAGCAATGAAATTATCGAGCGATGGCACCGCACACTTAAAACCGCACTACGTGCAAAACTATCCAACACAAGTACTTGGATCGACGAGCTACCTACGGTACTACTTGGACTGCGAGCCGCCCTACGCACCGGCACAGAAGTCAGCGCAGCCGAACTTACCTACGAATACAATTTACGGCTGCCGGGCGATTTTTTCAACACAAGTACATCTATACCCACCGCGAATTATACTTACGTCGAGCAACTGCGAAATACCATCGAAGAAAATAAACCACGCACATCTACCGCACGCCACGATAATAAACACATTTTCGTTCACAAAGACCTGCTAGACTGCAGTCATGTGTTTATACGCGTAGACGCAGTAAAAAAACCGCTTCAACCACCGTATGAAGGCCCCTATCGAGTTGTCAAACGATCAAGCAAAATATATACCATCCAGATGCCGAATCGTCAAACCAATATAATTGATCGATTGAAGCCTGCATACGTATTAGAAGATACCATTACCGACTTACCAGTACCAACTCAAAACCATTTTACCATACCGTACCATACCAACATACCAACGCAACCGAAGATCAAGACGCCACCGCCTGCCGAGCATAAGCAAACACGCTCAGGCCGCAGCGTCAAGCCACCGGTACGTTTCAATTGAAGGGGAGTACTATAGCCTTACCGTACCTTACAGCCATTACCGGTGAAACGAAACAAGACAAAGCCCTGAAAAGAGCTGTTTATGACGTTGTCATTGAAATAAGATAGAGCCCTGAAAAGAGCTGTTTATGACGTTGCCGTTGAAACAAGATGGAGCCCTGAAAAGAGCTGTTATAGTAGCAGCTGCCGATGACGCCGATGATGCCGACGCGACGAGCTCCGCTCGCATAGCTGCACCGTCCGTCGTTCACAGCCGCCGCCGAGGATAAGGTAGGGGGAGGAAAATGCGGCTAGCGCAGCAGCGCTGGCGAGGTGCTGCGCGCGTAGTATACCCGCGGCAAAAATACTAATGTTTATCAAAGTACCTTATTATATTTTATAGCTTATTTTAACGTTTTGCTATTGGTAATTGGATTTGGTAATTTTTGTATAAATACACGCATTGTTGTCAATAAAGGCATTCATTCCATCCTGAACGCTGTTTTAATCAACCACTACAAAGCTCCTCTAAAAAACAATTTCAACAGGATTCCAACAATGTCAATTTTAAAAAGTTTTTCTAATAAAATATTGTGAGTTACCCTCTCATAAGCCCTACTTAAATCAGTGTACTTATATAACATCAACCTCTAACGAGAATCCAGAGCCTGTGTTAGATCCTCCACAAAAGTGACCAGATTTGTCATAGTTGATCGAAACCTCATAAAACCATGCTGATGACATGATTTGAATGACTTTATATTATTATGTTCACAGATGTTAGGATAGATGATAAATTCAAATACTTTTGACGCAGTTGGCAGTACATAAATAGGCCTCGACTGAATATCTAATATTACTCTTAAGTTATAGAGTAATATTAGGTAACCTCGGTTGGAAACGATCAAAGAACCTTTAGGTTTAAGACCGGTGTGGTCTTATTACTAGCTCGAGACTTTTGAAAGAGCAAATCATATCTTCATAATACATATTTCTTTAACATTTTTGTAGTTAATTTACAATACGTATGTAAAAAAGAATCTACTATGTTCGTGTTATGTAAGTAATTCATTTCTATTCGCAAATCCCTTATTTACTCACATACTTATTCACAAGAAATGACGTCAAACAACCGTTCCACAAACAAAGGTTTGCCCTAATAACACTGGAAAATGCAACATGATGGCAATTGTTTATTTAATTTATAAGTGGCTAACAATGGCGGAACCCCAAATAAACACTACCACACCCACACGCGGTACACAGGGCACGAGCATTTCACGTATGCAAATTAAAATTACGTATGTTAACACGACCTTTTTATTTTAACTGAAAAGCTTATTCGGTCCCTATTGTCCGGACTTTCAAAACGGTGTCGTATAATTGAAAAATAATTGTCTCTTTAAAACAACCACGCTTGATTTTGAATTTCACCTCGTGCACGCGTATAAACTGTCAAAATTCTCCAACACAAAATAATCCTTATACACAAAAGGTAAAGTTTAAAATGTATTAAAGAAATTTGACATTTTGTAGACAGGTTGACCTGCTGGCGACTGTACATTTGAGTAGACTGAAATTGAACCATTAGAAACGTACAGTCACGAGCAAAAATATGTAAACAATTTTTGTATATATATGTAAAAAATTGTAACTCTTAATACAATGGAATAAGAGTCAAAGTGTATACATATTGGTGCTCGTGACTGTACGTGTACGGGTATGAGAACAATTTCCACAACCGATACAAAGTACATACATACATAAATTATAATCACGACTATTATCCCCGGAGGGTTAGTCAGAGACTAGGCAATGAGGACAGAAAAAAAGTCCTGTACCATAGTCCTTTTTTCACCAAATAGCGACTGCACATGTGTTCAGCGTGACAGGTGGTGAGCCCATCGCCGCTCTATGCTGTTGGAAGTATGTGCAGTCTTTGGTCCGTTAGTCGCCTTTTACGACACCCAGGGGAAGAGAGGGGGTGGTAGTATTCTTTCACCGCTACACGACTCTGTTATACCGATACAAAGTAGGTACCGGGTTTGATTTCATTTAAGACCACTTTGATTTAAGACCACTATCTAGGCTAGCTACCACCATATTATCTAAGTATGGCGTATAACAACAATGTTACTAGCATTGTTATGTTCCGACAGTAAAGAGTTATGATAGCTAGCAGTTGAGGAATTTGGATAAAGTGCGCTTCCACCATAGGTATCATCACCTAACATTAAATGAGACGAAAGCCTGAACAAGTGCTTTCCGGTATGAGAATAATAATAAAACAATTTGGTCTCTCATGCGAAGACCCGTCACCACGAAAGGTGCTCAAAGCACGAGCTACTGCACAAACGAGCTCGTCTCACAACCGCATCCAATTCATCATCTCCATCAGTCGAAAGACGTACACTGTTTAACTAAGGCCTTCCCACAAGGATATCCACAACGACCGGACCTTTGCTGGTCGCATCCAGCGGCTACCCGCAACCTTTACCAGATCGCCGGTCCACCATATTGGAGGCCTACACCGTGTCTTTTTTTATTAACTGATGTTTATTTTTATTTTTAGTCTTTCAATGAGCGGGCGCCACTCAAGAAACATTCTGCCGCAACGGCTGTCAGTTCTACGAACAACCAATTAAAAAACAATATGCAAATGGTAGCAGTCTCATCTCATTTGTGTTAGGCAATCCGCCAAAACCGAACGGCCAACTCAATCCACTTTTTCGTTGCGCGCAACCCCGCGTAATATGTCAACTTTACAACTTTTTACGTCGATTGTCCGGGTGCAATTTACGCAAGTTGTTATGTGCACGCTTGTGATGTTCACTGGCGGTCAGGCCAGCCGGGGCGGATTTATGAATGTGCACGTTAAAAACTACAAAACGAAAAACGCGACGATCTTAAACCTTATTGTTATTATGATATGCGATGTTTTGCTTTGTTAGGATGCCGCGGTTGTGTTTCGCTGCCATATAGCGGGAAGCTGACAAACGGCAAGCCTTTTTTTAGCTAGATACAGCATTATTGTTTTGTTGAGAAAGATTTACTTATAACTTCTTGAAATATATATAAATGCGTAATGTCTACGGTTACAAGTTTTGATTAACTTGGAGTGATTAATAAAGTTTCAGGCAATCGGCCGGCGATTATATTTCAAGTAAGTATCTATGTCTACTGAATTATTTATTTGATAGCATAGTGAAATATTGAAGAAGACTGATTTTAATTATGAATTTGGTTATTAATTATAGGTACAACCTCTTCAGCCCTACTTATCAAATTAATATATGTTATAGTTACCTATATAATTTTGACGACCTCCGTGGTCGAGTGGTTAACGCCACAGTATAAATAATTTATACTGTGTTAACGCGCCGGGTCTGGCGTCGCACCATCTCTGAGGGCCCGGGTTCAATTCCCGATCGGGTCAATTTAGAGAAAACTGTTTTTATCAATTGATTTCGGGTTTGGGTGTTTTTCTATGTTTATGCATATTTATCCGTTATTTAGTTCAATCATATTAGCGAGTTAAAAAAAAAAAGATTATCTTGGGCTAGATAATTGGTGTGAGCGTAAATAAATTTAGTTTTTTTTTGGTTTGATATTGTTCTTTGTATTTTATACTAACATATTTTTAGTTGAATTTTATTAACATTGAAATTGACATAAGTATAATTGCATTTAATATTTGTTTTTAATTTATTAAAGTTGTAGTGTTTATTTTGTCTGTTTTAAATAAAATTTATATAATTTGTATTTATATAAAATAAAAGAACTGTAAAAAAATACAGCCTGTATATTGTCCCACTGCATGGCAAAGGCCGCTCAATCATTGAAATCAAGTCATTGCTACAATTGATCGGTATTGGCTTCGCTTGCAAAATGCGCGTTGGTAATCACAAACCCGGGTTATGCATCAAAAAATCTGAAAACACACTTTGCCCTGCCTGGGTATTGAACCCGGGACCTCCGGATATCGAGCCGAGCCCATTGACCACTCGGCCACCGAGGCATATGTGGAAGAGTGTGCCGTAAGTTAAGGCTAGGTGTTAGTGAAAGATTAAAATAACACGTTCTTAGAATTGATTTTTGAAGAGTTTAAACAGTAAAATTAAAACCTGCAAAAATAATGAAATATTGTTGAGGCTTTATTCTGTGAAATACACCCGATGAAAACACGATTTGATAAAGTGGGCTCGATAGAATAAACTCACAATGTTACATATTTTTGTGTCATTTTATCTTCTTTTCTAGGTTTTATAATTAAAATAAGTGATTTGATATTATAAGTCATTTACCAGAATAAAGTTCATAGATAACTTGAGAGATTATAATCGATCGTTTTTTATTTATTGCATCTGTCAATTTTTTAAAATATAAAACGCGATTATTCGCGCCGTTTCGCTGCTTCGCTGTCCCTTACCGTTGTACCGTTGAGAGAGCGAGAGAGAAGCGCTCAAAATACCTCCACTTAAGTTTATTTGCGATTGTTTGTTGTGTAACCAAAAGGAGAACCTGCACTTTAAATCTAAAAATGCTAAATTTGTACGTAGACCTACAATAGAATTTGGTCATAAAGTAAAGCTAATATTAATTGCTAATTATACCAAGTTTTGTCTTATTATTATCGAATCACGGATAAGAGTAAAGTTATTTTTTTTAAGATGGTTACACTGAGTCTTCAAAAGGCAGACAATGTTACTTTAAAAATGTATAAAGTGACTGCATAAACCATAATTATTTTGCTTTAAAAAAAGGTGAAATGTCAACAATGCCGTCACGTCATGTTTTATTTGACAGCTAGCGGCTGTACAACTGTTATCAGATATTGCCAGATTAAGGAATTACAGATTAAAAAAATAAAAAAGAATACAACTGCTTTAAAATGCCGGGTCTCCTTTCGATTACTGGTAGTGTCGTATCATGCGGAATATGTTTGTACAGTCTTATGTAGTGACTTTAATCTGTCAGTGGACTTTTCGCAAATGAATCTTCATCATTATCATCAGCCTATAAGCGTTTATCTGCTGGGGACAAGCATTCCCACATGGACAACAGCTCGGGGAAGTTGTTATTTTTTTTTTACTATTGATATAAATAAGCGTTCAACACATTAATAACAGTCACATGTCCTGTTAATCTAAAATGACTAAGTGAAGTGGGTCACCGTCAACGTCAGTAGTCTAAAGCTTTGTTCTCTTGATCGTAACGCACAACGCTGCGGCATGCGGTGCCCGACACATAATTGTAAGAAAAACGTTTATTATGGTCTCTTGTTCCGTCGCAGTATGCGTCAGCGGCGAAGGACAAGCGCGGTGAAGTGGGGAGCGGGTATTCCGTCGTCGTTCTCTTTCATTCGCTGCGGTGTGCGTCGCGGGTTAACAATGGATTGTTTGAAGATAATTTAATAGAATTTGAAGGAACTTTTCTTCACAATCAATTAAATACCTTTTTATTAAAGTTTCCAAATAGCCTCCGTTGTAAAAACATGTTTCTCGGCCTGCTACTTTGGTAGCTGCGGCAAAATCAACTGACCACTTCTTCGCAAAGACGGTGAACGCTGCGTCGTGACTCGTGACGCTGCGTTTAAGCCGCATACCGCAGCGTTGTGCGTTACGATCAAGAGACCAAAGCATATCGGAGCTATGAGGATTGAACCACAATTTTTCGCATTCAACCCGAGCATCTATCCTCTCGGCTACCGACACGTCTCAACCCATTACCCTAGCTCAATGCAAGTTGGTAGGTTTACGACAACAACCGAGCTCAGAGGCACAAATAAATAACTTACTTACATAAAATTTTCAACACTGATAAAAGACGACAACCTCAGGCGGGAATCGAACCACGCGCCTTCCGCATTCCGGGCGGCTGCCTTAACCACTTGGCTACCGAGGTCTGGATTTCACCCGTCGAAATTTGTCAGTGCTTGATGCTAAAAATTTTACTTAAGTAGGTATATTTAAGCGTTAATAAAACGCTTAAATATATTTAAAAAAAAAACATTAAAATAACTTATATTTTTCGTGCTACGTACGTACGTACGTGCTACTAGTTAGCAACTAAACACTGATGAAACGCTGGGCTAATAGCGTATTAAACAAACACCAACTTTGACCGAAAACTTTGACAGAGAAGCCACTGTCTCAGTAGCTTAGTTGGATGGGCTTTCGCTTAGATTTCAAAGGTCGTAGGGGCGTAAAGTGGCAAAGCACTCGCTCCGGTATCCGGAGGTCCAGTGTTCAATTCCCAGGTTGGGCAAAGTAAGTTCCGGATTTTTTGGAACATTGCCCGGGTTTGTGTTTAGCAACTAGTACCTACCGCAATTGGCAAGCGTGATGATAAAGTTTTGATTAGTTCCTGATTTTTCGGACTCCTAATTCGCCGGATTCTTCTTTCGCCGGATTATATTTCGTCGGATTCTTGTTTCGTCGGAAATATTAATATACTGTTACGTTATTAATTAAATTAAGAACAAATAAATACTTTTATTAACGTGCCGACATGTCTGCCTTTTATTTAATAGATAGGTAAAGCCGCAATATTTCTATAGTATTCCTTTGACAAAAAAATCCGATGAAACAAGAATCCGGCGAATCAGGAATCCGGCGAATCAGGAACTAATCTACCAATTATGAGGCCTTTACCTTGCAGTGGAACAGTAGGTATGTGTTGTTTACTTAACTACTTTAAAATATTAATTGATTTTATGATAAACACACTCGTCATACAAAGCAGAACGTAATATGTGGGCTACGATAGAGACTAGGTAAAAAAAATGACGCCAACTAATTCGCCTTTATTTTTCAACGATTTAGCTCATCATTAAAAAACAACATTCTGAAAAAGGAATTAATTCGCCTTTATTTTTCAACAATTTAGCTCATCATTAAAAAAGAACATTCTTCTAAGGAATCATTTAAGATAATTTTTTTTCATAATATTTGATTATTTGAGTTAAAAACGCTCAAATAAACTTAAAGATATCTCCCTAATTTCCTACCTGAGGTAGACATTTTTTTCCAACGTTTCGTAATACAATTTTTTATTACTTCGCGGAACAAGCTCTGTAATACTAACCATGACAATGCCCTCTGTCAAAATAAACATATTTTAACTTTCACTTTTAATTTATTAATGCAGCAGCCGTCATTTAAACGTGCACAAAACGTTTGCTGCTTTCACAAGAACATAATGCATAAGGTCGGAGTGAAATACTATCTCTCGGTTGTTTTATGCACGGTAAGCGTTTTAAAGAGAAATTGCATAAAGCCCGAAAATTCTCTCATCTACGTCTAAAATCCTACCGAAATAAGCCCCAAAAGTAGTTTAGAGAAGGGTATTTCACGTGTAGACACGTCGTGTTTTCTCAGTGTCTTACTTGGAAAAATACGTAAGTAATGTGAGCGTGTAAGGCTCGGAAACTACGGCAGTTCACCAGTCAGTTGAAGTGGACTTTTTCATTGAGATTTTAGTCGGGATTATGTTTAGACGGTGCTTTGTAGCAGTAAAATTTGGTGTTGGTACATCTGAATTTTGAACTTTTGAGTTGCATTAGACATAAGAATGTTTAGTACAATAGTAGAACGGTGACAGAAGCCCCAAGAACTTAACGCGATTTTATATTTTAACCGCCTCTGTGGTCTAGTGGGTAAGCTACCGGTTTCAGACCCAGAGGTCCCGGGTTCGATTCCGCGATATCTCCGGGTACATCTTTGTGTACTCGGTTTGGTTGGTGGTAGGGCTATTAAGTCCGCCTGGCTAGCTACCACCATCTTATCTAAGTTTGTCGCCATAACAACGATGTTTATAGCATTGTTGTGTTCCGGCAGTTTGAGATAAGATAGCCAGTTCCTCAGTGGTCGAGGATTCCGGGTGAAGCGCGCTTCCACCTTCGGCCTTATCGTCACTTACCATCAGGTGAGATGAAGGCCAAGCGCTTACCCGTTGCCAATATATATATATATATATATATATATATAAACTCAGCTGCTGTAAAACTAGACATAATAGAAATTCAATTGTTAGTAACATCTAGGAATTTTTGTAACAGACAAAGGGATTAAGCAGTACACTCAGAAAAAAATCCTGAGACAAGGCTGCAGTTTTACATTGCGAGCAGATTATTGCGAAATTAACAAAAGATTTTTGTGAATGCAGCAACATACCCTTTGCTGCCCCAGCAACTTTTTTTTTGTGAAACGCAATTATTGTGAATGCAACAATATAATTATTGTGGCATTAACAATTTTTAGGCTTCTTTGATAAAACCGCAAAGGAGTATTTTGCGAAGATCACATTGTTATCAGTTGTCTCGTTGACAATGTAAGCCGCACATTGTTTTTAATGTTGTGGCATTAGCAATTTTCTGGGCTGTGATAATATCACAAAGTCGGTATTCTGCGGTATTCGCATAGTTCAAGTTTGTGTGATTCACAAGGTAAGCCTGAATAAGTTGCAGTCTTAACAACTTTTAAAACTTTGACAATACCACAAAGTCGGTATTCTGCGGGATTCGCATAGTTCAAGTTTGTGTGATTCACAAGGTAAGCCTGAATAAGTTGCAGTTTTAACAACTTTTAAAACTTTGACAATACCACAAAGTCGGTATTCTGCGGGATTCGCATAGTTCAAGTTTGTGTGATTCACAAGGTAAGCCAAACATTGACTGTATAAGTTGTGGTTTTAACAACTTTTAGGACTTTGATAAAATCGCAAGTGTGGTAATCTGCGAGTTTCGCATAGTTCAAGTTTGTGTGATTCACAAGGTAAGCCTGAATAAGTTGCAGTTTTAACAACTTTTAAAACTTTGACAATACCACAAAGTCGGTATTCTGCGGGATTCGCATAGTTCAAGTTTGTGTGATTCACAAGGTAAGCCTGAATAAGTTGCAGTTTTAACAACTTTTAAAACTTTGACAATATCGCATAGTCCGTATTTTGCGGGATTCGCATAGTTCAAGTTTGTGTGATTCACAAGGTAAGCCTGAATAAGTTGCAGTTTTAACAACTTTTAAAACTTTGACAATACCACAAAGTCGGTATTCTGCGGGATTCGCATAGTTCAAGTTTGTGTGATTCACAAGGTAAGCCAAACATTGACTGTATAAGTTGTGGTTTTAACAACTTTTAGGACTTTGATAAAATCGCAAGTGTGGTAATCTGCGAGTTTCGCATAGTTTGAGTTTGTGTGATTCACAAGGTAAGCCTGAATAAGTTGTAGTTTTAACAACTTTTAAAACTTTGACAATACCACAAAGTCGGTATTCTGCGGGATTCGCATAGTTCAAGTTTGTGTGATTCACAAGGTAAGCCAAACATTGACTGTATAAGTTGTGGTTTTAACAACTTTTAGGACTTTGATAAAATCGCAAGTGTGGTAATCTGCGAGTTTCGCATAGTTTGAGTTTGTGTGATTCACAAGGTAAGCCTGAATAAGTTGCAGTTTTAACAACTTTTAAAACTTTGACAATACCACAAAATCGGTATTCTGCGGGATTCGCATAGTTCAAGTTTGTGTGATTCACAAGGTAAGCCTGAATAAGTTGCAGTTTTAACAACTTTTAAAACTTTGACAATACCACAAAGTCGGTATTTTGCGGGATTCGCATAGTTCAAGTTTGTGTGATTCACAAGGTAAGCCAAACATTGACTGTATAAGTTGTGGTTTTAACAACTTTTAGGACTTTGATAAAATCGCAAGTGTGGTAATCTGCGAGTTTCGCATAGTTTGAGTTTGTGTGATTCACAAGGTAAGCCTGAATAAGTTGCAGTTTTAACAACTTTTATAACTTTGACAATATCGCAAAGTTGGTATTTTGCGGGATTCGCATAGTTCAAGTGTGAGTGATTCACAAGGTAAGCCTGAATAAGTTGCAGTTTTAACAACTTTTAAAATTTTTACAATACCACAAAGTCGGTATTCTGCGGGATTCGCATAGTTTAAGTTTGTGTGATTCACAAGGTAAGCCAAACATTGACTGTATACGTTGGGGTTTTAACAACTTTTAAGACTTTGATAAAATCGCAAAAGTGATCATCTGCGGGGTTCGCGTAGTGCCTAAAGAATGCAGGACGCCGTGAGAAGAAATATTGTGTTTTAAATATTAAACAGGATTATACCATGAAAACATACAAAAAAGAGACTGAACACAAAACTGATGCTTCATAGCGGAGTTTGATTACTGTTTGTATAAATAAACTACCATTATGGCAATCATAGTGGTATAGGTATAATTTATTAATAATCATAACATTTAATAAAACTCAATAAAAAATATTAAAACAAGATAGATCCTCATTATTTCATTACTTATTCTTACTTTTATGTATCTAGTAAGCAAGACATGTCATTTAAATAATAATAGCTGTTCCTCGCAACTTTATCTTCGTAAAGTAAATAATTAATAAATAAATATATTTCAACAATTACACCAATGAGCTAGCCTCAAACTAAGCCGAAGCTTGTACTATGGCGGCCAGTTAACGGATATCCATACTTAAATACATATAATGTGACTGCTAGAAACTGCAAGAAACTTCAAGGGCTGGTCAGGTCAAGTGTTTTAAACATGACAAAAATGACAAAAAAAGATTGCAGACTAACGTAGATACTTATCGCCCAGCTGACGCGGACGTTTCAACAGACGGGTGGGTCCACGGCCGGCCGCTGCCCGCGCGTTGTAAATAATAGTTCAATTCTTTTATTTTATCTTTCATTATTTATTATTGCTTTAAAATAAATTAGATACTCAAAGACTATCAAATTAAAAATCATATAATGAATTATTTAATGAAAAATAAAAATGCACAAATTTCTCTTTTCTTATTTTTGTCATGTCTAAAACACTTGACCTGACCAGCCCTTGAAGTTTCTTGCGGTTTCTAGCAGTCACCTTATATTTATAAACATCATATTAAAACTATGTCAACGGCATAAATCGCGACACACATTGCAAGCAAATGCCTACTTACTACTGTTTGACATTTCGTATGGTAAAAAATAATATTAAAATCGATTCAGTAGTTCCCGAGTTTATCGGCTACATGCAAACAAACAAACAAAATCTTTCCTCTTAAAATATTAGTATTTATTTAAATTCATGTATTTTATAAAACAATTGCTTTCAAAAATATTCTTTTTTTTCTTATTTTGGGGTAAAATTCATATGGCAGGCAACACTAGCCCGCCAGCGCATGACTATGTATCTGTCTTTGTCTTATTTTAGTGACAGCATGGTTCTTGCGACTTGTGTAGATGAGACAGTTATATGTTTACATTGAAATGTTTAATAGGTTTCAAAGCTACGTCGTCGCGGTTAAATAGTGGTTACATTTTTTAGGACGCGCGGTAATGAGCAGAGGTGGGCGTTAAAAGCAAAAGCACTTAAAAAAGTATACTTTTAGACAAAAGTACTAGGCATGCTTTTAGGTTTACACTTAATAAGCTTTTCACTTATAAAAGTGTACGTCCCGCCATCTATGAGGTCTCTATATCTATATCAATACTTCCAGTATTTCAGATTTTTTTTAGCAGATCCACGATGATAAATTGCCGAATGTAATAATGAAAGAAAAATATAAAAAAGTCAAAACTTAAATGCTGTTTGCTTTTTAGCTTTTTACTTACAAAAAGCTGGCAACGTTATGTTTAAACGAAAAACGAGAAGCAGACAGACAACTTTACGTTTTTCATTTAAATACGTAGCCAGCTTTTTCTAAGCAAAACAGCAAAAAGCATTTTTAATGGCATGCTTTTTGAAAATCGTACAATGCTTATACGTTAAAATAAAATAAGCACTTTTTCCCAACTCTAGTAATGAGGTTTGCTCCTCTATTAGTTTAACTCAATACTAGGCGATAACTCGGGTGGCGGTATTTTTTGGAGATCAAAGAGATTTACTTTTTATTTATTTATTTATTTAGATTTTTTTCTGTCAAATTTTCCCAATTGATAAACCTTATTCCTTTGAAGTAAAATTGAAAATCTATCAAAGAAATTTGACAAATTGGGGTAGCTTGATGTGCTGGCCTCTGTACCTATAATGTACTCTGGAACATCGCCAATTTTACCACGCCACCAATGAATGAGCATTGACGTTGACCGTTCAGGTGTGGCCACTCAATTTGTCGCGAGAATTATTGGAATAATTATCGCGATGTTTATTGCAATCATGGGCATTTGACGTTGACGGTACAGTAGTGTGGCCCGGGCATGAAAATCCTATTCGTACAACAAGAAATCTAAGTAGGTAGATACTACTAATAGGAAGAATCTAGTAGGTAAGGTAGGTATGCTTAAGCCCTAAGGTATATACCTATACCAACCTACTTTAAATTCGAAATTGTTAACAACGCAACTCAAACATGGCGTGATGTAAAAACTTAGATAAAAATACAGATCCATGCTTGTGAAAATGACAACATGGATTCCCGAATATTGAGAAAGACACAGTGTAAAGTTATTCTAACAATGTTTTTATTGATAAAATAACAATATAGCCATTGCGAAGGCAAATATACAAAAAGTAGTTAAAAACGCAAATTTAGGCTTGTAAAAACCACAACGTTTATTTTCGAAAATAAAGAATGTCGCAATGTAAAAAAATTAGCAATGTCTATTATTGTTAAAACGATATTCTAACATTGCGAAGGATCCCTAACATAGATAAAAACGCATTTTAAGCTTGTGAATATTACAACGTTATTTTCTCGATTTTATGGCAACATTGTCATTCTTGTTTGTCATTCGCATTTCCGCAATTTCCGCTGCCATTGCTGCTAGCGTCTTCGGGGGTATCGCATCGTTTAAAGTAATTACACCTCGTAAAACGCATAAATGGATCAGCAAGACACGCTGGCAGAGTTTTTACTCGACAACAACCTCATCAGCCTGCTGCAACCGCTCACGGGTAAGTTTTTATTCTAGCCAAGTATACCTAGTCCCCGGCACGTAACTTGGCGAAAGTCGTTAGATGCGCAGAAGTAATTTTTTAGGTATCTTTGGTTGTAAAGCCTATGCGCAAACTTGTAGCCATACGTGCCGGCGACTCTATCTAGCTAAAAAGAAAATGTAGGTAAGTTGTACGACGCGACGCTGCGTCTCGTCGCCATGTTTTTTTTTGCATGTTTTGCATGGTCGAGTAAAGCCGGGTCCGCTACGCCAGATTTTGAACAGAACATTGTTCGAAAACATAAATTACTCAATGGGCCACGCCCCTTAAACATGTTTTCGAACAATGTTCTGTTCAAAATCTGGCGCAGCGGAGCGATGACGCGACGCGACTTGTTTGAACTTGAAAACGAATCGTTTTGTTCCGTGGTGCTCTTTCCATCTGGCTTTCTATATTGCAGTGTATGCGTTTTTTTATCCAAAACCGCACCCTTTTTCATCCATAAAGTCCGTTGGTACCTACCTGTACTTATCTACTTCGCTGCAGGTCATGGTTTTTTATGCTTCTAGATCAGGAAGCAGACCTAGACTTTCTTCTGCAGGCAAATGACCACGAATTATCCCTGCTGGTCCCAGGGGTGGTAAATAAAGGAAAGTTGCGATTAGCACTAGCCCGATATAAAGAATTAGTAAGTTACTTTGCTTGCTTACTTATCCTACTACCTACCTTGCAACTTAGTTCATCACATGCATCATGTCATAATGTTATTTTACAGATGCTTCAGGAAAAGCCGGTGCATGTGACTCCTCCATTTAGGGCTGGTCATTTGACATCTGATTCTGACCTATCAACGTGGACTCTTGAAACTTCAGAGGTATGTACAAATACAATTTATTGTTTTATGGTAGTACATATTGGCTGACAATCAATGCACAGCCTTAACCTATAGTCCTAGCAGTATGAAATTTCAAGGGTAACTTCCTTATGTAGTGTACATATGGTAGCATTATTATGACTAATCAAGTTCTTTCTTTGTTACAGACAAATCTAGTGGACCCAGGTTCTAATTGCTCCCCTGGTCTACCAACCACTGTGGACACTGCTCCGCCTGCTGCTGAGTCATCTTCCACATCCCGAAAGCCTGACACATTTTTGTCACCTGTGATAGTCTCCAATGCCAGTAGTGGATTTAATTCTCCTGGAATAACAGTCATAGACACGGGCTGTGCTGTAAGTTTAAAAATTACTTGATTTATTTATAACAGCCCTCATAGCTTGTTGGTAGTAGCTGTGCTTTCGCCGTTGTAGGTTGTGGGTTCGATCCCCACCGATAACAAACATTTGTGTGATGAACTTATAAATGTTTAAAAATATATAAGTATTATATTAGCTATCTGGTTCCTTAATACAAGCTTTTCTTAGTTTGGGGCTAGATAGTGATGTGTGGAATGTCCGTAAATATTTATTTATTGGTTTATCTGTACATAGTAAACAAAGTCTGTCTGTCTGTAGGTATATCCGCCAACTCCTAAACCAGCCAACAGATTTTGGAAGGAACGGAGATTGTGCTGTGGGAATCAAAAGACCATTTTAGAAAACACGTCAGCGGGAAAACCAATTTTAAGCAGAACATTTTTAACAACAAAAGATCGAAAAATACTCACTGCCATAATTGTGGAGGCGGAGATCCGCAAATTAAAAAAAATATCAGACCCTATCAGAAAAGAAGTGTGGGAAAATTGGACAACTGAAATAATCACACTATTCCCAGGGGAAACGAAAGCAGTCTATTACAGTCCCTTTCGTATACTAGATGGTCGGGTTTTGCAGGCCAGCGGCCTCATTGTTAATCGGCTTATCACAGTTCGGCGAAGACTAGTACCTGCAGAAAACCGCCGCAGCAAGAGTCGCAGCAGTGACGATAGCAGTGATAGCAGCACTAAAAAGAAAGCCAGGACAAGTACAGAACCAGTACGGGTTCGGCCCCTGCCAGAATCATTTAATTCAAAGAAAATTGGAGATCAGGAAGAGTCTGGAGAGAGCTATTTGCAGTGGCTGAAGGCCTCGTCTTCACCCAGGGATTTAGTCAACTCCAAATGGAAGAACTGTCTTAGGGGAAGAATAGATATACTCAAGGAAAGCGACCATATAACCTACTTTAAAGAATTCCCTGCACTTCAATGTCCATGGGGTTATGAATTGGTGAGTGATGTTGTTTATTTTTAACCGACTTCAAGTAAAAAAGTAGGAGGTTTGTCAAGTTTTTTAACTTAATTATCACAAAATAACTATGATCAGCTCTTGTAAGTGTCACTGAAGATTATACTGTTGTGATTTAAGTACCTAATATTGTTTTTTTTTTGTTTCATGAAGCTGGCAAGCGACTTCGATGAAATTTATCCAAACACCAAAGAAAAGTTTGAAGAAAAGTTCCCAATACTAAAAGGCCGTTTGCTAGCATTATTGGATGAAAAATCCCAACAACTGACACGAGCTGACATTTCTATACAGTCTGTCTTAGAACTTGGAACTTGTGAGTAAAGTTGGATTCAATAAATGTCATATCATGATTAAGTAGGCTAGGCTAAGCCCTGATTTCACCAAGCTCTGTTAGTTAACTAACGGTTGATATCACAATATTAACCATCTGACGTAGGATATGTTACTGAGACGTTTGAAAATTAACAAAGCTTTACTAAATCAACCGTTACTTTAACTTACAGAGCATGGCGAAATGACTTACAGGTGCAAAATTTTTAACAGACAAGGAGCTCCTCAATTTTGTTGTATTTTTAAGTTAAATGTTTGTTACTGCATTACTTTGTCATTTAAAAACCACTTTTAAAAGTTCTGTTATACCAATTTAAAAGTTCTTGGTGCGGATAGAACCCACAACCTAGAGCCAGTAAGCAAAACTCCTTCTAACTGAGCTGTGAGGAAGTTCAAAATTATATTTAAAATTAATAATTTAAGATTATTAGTATGTACTAATAACAAATAAAATTATTTCCAGTGGGAGAGGAACAAGCAAATGTGGCAGCTTTCCTATCCATACCCTTGCTATTGAAGCAAATGCATACGATTCCTGTTAGAGGTACAAGAAAACCTTGGAATCCGTCACGAGCAGAAGTTAGCAGTGCCTTTTTGAGTTTAGTGGCATCTTCTTCTGACGTTGAAACCCATCGCTTAGAACGGCAAGCGAAACTCATAGATAAAAAGGTACCTGTACTTCCGTATATTGTTGCCATAGGCCCTGGTTGGAATGATGTTTCGCAATACGACTTAATAATAACAGATAATGTTAGGTATACCTTTTCCAATGTTTGTGACGCTGTTTTTAGTACTTTTAAAATCTTATGGGCATTAGATTTGCCATACCCAAAAGACTGTGTGCCGATTTGGATGTTCATCCAAAGAAGCGTTTTTGTTATGAAAAGTAAATAATGATGTTCTGGACTCATCTCAAGAGTCAATATATATTGATCAGGATTCCATGCAACATCCGTTTGTATGCAATTCTGTAGTCATTGGATGTGACATTAATCATCCCGAGCTCCATATTGTACTGACTAAACCGATTTAACCAACCTAAATAGCATACGGCCCTATGTACTACCATGTATAATTGGCGTCGTTTACTTAATTCACCTGCGTTATTGCACCCAGGTGAATTAAATATTCTATTTGTAATCTTAATTCACCTAGGTACATTATGTATACTTCGTTTACTTAATTCACCTGCGGTTATTCATCTAGGTATAGAAAAAAGAATTTTTTTTTAATAAATATAGAATATTTAATTCACCTGGGTGCATTAACGCGTGCAAATTAAGTAAACGAAGTATACATGATGTACCTAGGTGAATTAAGATTACAAATAGAATATTTAATTCACCTGGGTGCAATAACGCAGGTGAATTAAGTAAACGACGGGGTATAATTTTATTATTAAGTATAATTTTGTTATAATAGTTAGTTTTGTTTTATTATAATTTTGTTTAAGGTGGTATGATTTTATTACAAATTGATTTTACCATCTAGGGGCGAAGATTGTTTGTATGCTGAAATAACAAGAGTTAGAGAAAACAGTGGATTAATAGATATATTAACCACACTAATTATTATCAAATACAGACCAAAATAATAGCCTATTACAGTTATTTCAGTATACAAACAATCTTCGCTCCTAGATGGTAAAATCCATTTTAATACAAATCCTCCACCGTAAGTATATTTTTAGTTATTAGATCTTTTTCAGAATATTTCATAATATTATAAATGGAAATCAATCTCATCAGGTTATATTCACTGGGCTCATACAATCAAACATATTAATAAAGCAGTAGGTATAACCTGGTAGGAATAGTATTATCATGTGTTTTTAAAGGTAGCAAGTACCTAATTGAATAATGTAACTGTATAAGGCTGCGTTTCCACCAGAGATATGTAGCAAGGGATGTGTTTTTAAGAACCATTATAATCACTGCGCTCATTGAGGCTAGGTAACTGCTGTGATTCTATTGGAACACATCCCTCGCTACAAATCTCTGGTGGAAACGCAGCCTTGTACCAATAGATCTATCCAATCCCACTGCTGGGTATAGATCTACCCGAGATAGTGTTCCTATAATATTATAAGATTATTGTGTTTACTTAACCTGTAAAAAAGACATGAAAAATAAACATTGATTACTTTTAATACTTTATTGTTTCATTTTTTAGGAAGAGGACAGTGCAGCAACAGAGATGTGCTATAAATGTTGCGATTCATGCAAAATCACCTTGTCGTTCTTGGTACGTATTTTGCTTTATTAGATACTTTCGAGTTGCGGTTCTGACAGCTGTCATATTAAAGTTGCGATTCACGCAAAGTCGCCTTTCAACCTTGTGGTTCTAGCTATGTGTACTTTGCGTTATTAAAGACTTTCAAGTTGTAATTCTAACAGAGGTGTGATATTAAAGTTGCGATTCACGCAAAGTCGCCTTTCAACCTTGTGGTTCTAACTATGTGTATTTTGCTTTATTAGATACTTTCGAGTTGCGGTTCTGACAGAGTTGTGATATTAAAGTTGCGATTCACGCAGTCCCCTTACGTTGTGGTTCTTCCACAAGGTTGTAAGGAGACTGAATCGCAACTTTAATATCACACCTTTGTTAGAATCACAACTTGAAGGTCTCTAATAACGCAAAGTACACATAGTTAGAACCACAAGGTTGAAAGGCGACTTTGCGTGAATCGCAACTTTAATATCACACCTCTGTTAGAATTACAACTTGAAAGTCTTTAATAACGCAAAGTACACATAGCTAGAACCACAAGGTTGAAAGGCGACTTTGTGTGAATCGCAACTTTATTATCACACCTCTGTTAGAATCACAACTTGAAAGTCTCTAATAACGCAAAGTACACATAGCCAGAACCACAAGGTTGAAAAGCGACTTTGCGTGAATCGCAACTTTAATATCACAGCTCTGTTAGAATCACAACTTAAAAGTCTCTAATAACGCAAAGTACACATAGCCAGAACCACAAGGTTGAAAAGCAACTTTGCGTGAATCGCAACTTTAATATCACAGCTCTGTTAGAATCACAACTTTAAAGTCTCTAATAACGCAAAGTACACATAGCTAGAACCACAAGGTTGAAAGGTAACTTTGCGTGAATCGCAACTTTAATATCACTGCTCTGTTAGAATCACAACTTGAAAGTCTCTAATAACGCAAAGTACACATAGCCAGAACCACAAGGTTGAAAAACGACTTTGCGTGAATCGCAACTTTAATATCACAGCTCTGTTAGAATCACAACTTGAAAGTCTCTAATAACGCAAAGTACACATAGCCAGAACCACAAGGTTGAAGAGCGACTTTGCGTGAATCGCAACTTTAATATCACACCTCTGTTAGAATCACAACTTGAAAGTCTCTAATAACGCAAAGTACACATAGCCAGAACCACAAGGTTGAAAAACGACTTTGCGTGAATCGCAACTTTAATATCACACCTCTGCTAGAATCACAACTTGAAAGTCTTTAATAACGCAAAGTACACATAGCTAGAACCACAAGGTTGAAAGGCGACTTTGCGTGAATCGCAACTTTAATATCACACCTCTGTTAGAATCACAACTTGAAAGTCTCTAATAACGCAAAGTACACATAGCCAGAACCACAAGGTTGAAAAACGACTTTGCGTGAATCGCAACTTTAATATCACAGCTCTGTTAGAATCACAACTTGAAAGTCTCTAATAACGCAAAGTACACATAGCCAGAACCACAAGGTTGAAGAGCGACTTTGCGTGAATCGCAACTTTAATATCACACCTCTGCTAGAATCACAACTTGAAAGTCTTTAATAACGCAAAGTACACATAGCTAGAACCACAAGGTTGAAAGGCGACTTTGCGTGAATCGCAACTTTAATATCACACCTCTGTTAGAATCACAACTTGAAAGTCTTTAATAACGCAAAGTACACATAGCTAGAACCACAAGGTTGAAAGGTGACTTTGCGTGAATCGCAACTTTAATATCACTGCTCTGTTAGAATCACAACTTGAAAGTCTCTAATAACGCAAAGTACACATAGCCAGAACCACAAGGTTGAAAAGCGACTTTGCGTGAATCGCAACTTTAATATCACAGCTCTGTTAGAATCACAACTTGAAAGTCTCTAATAACGCAAAGTACACATAGCTAGAATCACAAGGTTGAAAGGCGATATTGCGTGAATCACAACTGTGAGTCTTTAGTTAAGAACTGTTATTTTCACAAGGTTCAGTTTGCGAAGCAGCAGTTAATATCAAGCAAAGTTAACATAAGTAGAACCACAAAGTTTAACATTGTGTGAATCACAACCGCAAGATTGCTACTGTAGCAAACCGTGCATTGCTAGATAACACAAGTATAACACTGCGATATTCACACGCTTAACTTTGTTAGCCAGGAGCCAACAGAGTAAAATTGTGAAAACATGCCTTTGTGAAATTAGATAAGTCCATATTGTGAAAATTAGTATTTCCACTTTGTTTGATTCGCAATATTTTTTCGCAAAATTGGAGTAGCTGCGCCAGCAACCCTACTCTGTTGGCTCCTGGCTAACAACCTTTTCCTGTTGATTTCACAACTTTTTTTTCTGAGTGTAAGTGTTACCATATTAGCTAATTGCGGTAGTTCTTTTTGTTTACCTACACCAAACAGAAAAAAAACGGCACACTATGATAACTTAATTATTATTTTTTTTAAACTTAATTATTAATTCACAATGATATACCTATAGTAAGAGGATAAAATGTTTAATAAAAAAAACTACTAGTCTCAGGAAAGATCGATTGGGATTCGAACCCAGGACCTTTGGATTCCCGGTCCACTGCTCTAACCTCTAAGCTACCGAGACCCCAGAAGACTCGTTGAATTTTTTCTAGTAGTTTGATTTTACGCTGCAAACCAGCTATTACGTCACTGTGAAGTCTAGTCACAGTCTTAATAAATACTATTGCAAATATTTAACAATCGAAGACATAATTGCTTATAATTTTCTTTATTATTGAATTTATTGCATTCACAATGCTATATAGTAAAATAGATATATGGTAAAATGTTTACTAGGAAAAAAAACAACCAGTCATGAAAGTTCGAATGGGATTTGAACTCATGACCTTTGGATTTCCGGTCCACTGCTCTAACTGCCGAAATTTCAATAATAAAGATATTTATTAAGCTATTACGTCTTTATCGATTGTTAAATACTTGCAATAGTATTTCTTTCGACTGTGACGGTAGACTTCACAGTGACGTAAACCGCTGCCGCTGGCTTGCAGTGCAAAATCAAGCTATTAGAAAAAATTCAACGAGTCTTCTGGGGTCTCTGTAGCTTAGCGGTTAGAGCAGTGTACCGGCAATCCAAAGGTCATGGGTTCGAATCCCATTCGAGCTTTCCTGAGACTGGTTGTTTTTTTCTAGTAAACATTTTAAACTATGATAAACTAAAACTTAATAACCAAAAAAATAAAAAAATCTTATAAATAAAAAGTATCTGAGAACCGCTGCCGCGCGGCAAAGTCTCCAAATGGCTGGCAGTGTTGCCCCTTTTGTATGGCTAAGCTAATTCGTTGGCCAATGTATTAGCTAATTGCTATCTAGTATGTTACCACTTACTTACTGCTTAGTCCGCTTGTGACAAAGTTTGGTAGAACCCGATTGAAACGTGTAAGCTTTCGACGCGAAATTGTATTAATTGAAATGAAACACTTTTTAAGGATCAAAACTCCCCTTTAATTTACGACTGAGGCTCTGACAGATTTCCTGTGAGAGGGAGTCTCCCTGTGAACACGGACCCGGTAAAAGGTTCGAAACGCCAGGAATATAAAAAAAAACGTAGTAAGTTAAACGCGAGCTTTGATCCGTAAAAAATGTTTCATTGAAATGACTTTAGAAAACAAGTTGTAGTCTTTTTAGCAGTTTAAATTTACTATCAAAACAAATACCCACGTAATTTTTCAAATTCTATCTCCTCGAAATTCGCGTGTCAGTATAGTCCCACACCCTAATTGAAGTTCATTTGAATCGGGAAATATCACTGTTTAATGATCATTCTTTTCATTAATCATCAGTCAGTGTTATCTTTTATCATAACATAGAACAAAATTACTTAGCTGATGACTAGGCTTTTTTACAATTAATTAACGCCATAACATTACAAGAGAAAAAAATAAAAAAGATTTGGGAAAGTATTTTGCTCAGTATTCATAATTTCACCTTTACTTTGAAGTTAGCCAATAAGCAAATCGGTAATTAGGTAATAAAAAATAAAAGCATGTCAAGAGAAAAACAGGAAAAAATTGAGGAAGATCTTTTGTGGTATCATGTGGATTAATTTAAAAACATTCCGATGTTAATGAGTAGCTATACATACAATCGCGTTATTAAGGACTTACTTAATAACTTATTAGCATACTTTAAGACGTTAAGAATTGAAATATTATGTTGATAATCTAACAAAATCAAGGAGAAATAAGTGAAAGGAATATTGTAATGTAACTAAGCGTGAATTATTGCGCATTATGATTATTCATCGCTTAATTGCGGCTTACATGAAAATCTTAATGCCCGATTTACGCAACGCTCTGTCAGTTGTTTGAAGTTGATAAAGACAGAATGATGTTTTAAGCTGGATTTGGTTAATTTCAAATTTAACGCTAATACATACATACATTTATTTATCAAAATGGAAAATTTAAGAGTGAGTCCGGTTCCAAAAGGCAATAAGTCACCGAAGAATGAAAACTTTAGGTCGATAGCTATCTTGTCAGCTTTCGGTAAGGTCTTTGAGTCTATACTTAACCATCATATCACCCGGCAGATAAGTACACGCTTTACAGTAGGTACTAACCAAGTTAACTTCACAGACTATGCCGTAACATAAATGGACTTACATAAGCAGGTAGACGTTACCTATTTCGTTTTTAAAAAGGCATTTGATCGCGTTCATAATTATATATTGTTAAAAAAAATTTAAACATTCGGCTTTACACCTAAATTATTAAAATTGTTTTGTAGCTTACCAAGTTTTTCGTAACATACGCAATATGTTCAGCTCTTTGGCTACAGATCGGACTCGTATGCGACTCGCTCTGGGGTGAGTCAGGGTAGCACACTTGGACCCACCCAGTTTCTCATAACGATTAATGACCTGCCTGATGTCTTCAGGACGGCTAAGTGTCTCATGTTTGCTGACGATGTCAAACTGTTTCTAGGTCTCAATGGAGTCAGTCAGTGTGAGGCTCTTCAGAGAGACATTCATGATGTGGTAGTGTAGAGTGAACGTAACCAGCTTGAATTTAACACATCAAAATATAAAAGCATTACGTTCTCTCACCAATTACCTACCCGTACTATATTTTTGGTGAACCACTTGAGCACGTCCCACTCATTAGGGACCTAGGCTTGACCTTAGATCCGGAATTGACATTCAATGTCCATATATCTCACACCTGTGGTCGTGCGTATAATGCTTTGGGTTTTGTGACGCGGCAAACTGCTTGGTTTCATGACAAAGCAATCATTCTAACTCTTAATACGCATATGTAAGAAGCAAATTACAGTATAATTCTTTAATATAGGATCCCCGTAATGCCAAATATAAGCTTATTGTGGAAAAAGTACAAAAGAAGTTTGCGCGTTATATTTACAAAAAGATGTTTCTATATTACCCATATCTGTATCCATGCCTTTTCATAGCAGGCATGGGGGGTATTAATACTTAAGAGTTCCGGCGAAAATGTGCTTTTCTTTTACATTATTTTTTTACTTTTTAATAACAAGATTGATAATCCTGAAGCCTTGTCGAAGTGTTCGTTTTTCGTTTCCAATAAGTTGGCGCGGCTGCGCACGCGGCGTCTATTGGCAGCTCCGTTGCTTCGCACGCAAACGGCAAAATATGCACCTACTGCCTAAGCTTTGGATCTACTCAACGCTCTGATCGTTCAGCAACCGGATGTTGATATATTTTGTGTACCTACACATAAATTTGTTAATAGTGTTGTACGTTTTTTTAGTAATTAAGTAATGAAGTAGGTATATAATATATGTACACAAAGTGTAATTGGCCCTTGCACGCTTTGGTTTAACTGTAAGTATAGTGAGCAAATGAAATTTAAATAAATAAATAAAATAAACAAATTTATAATCACGACTATTATCCCCGAAGGGTTAGTCAAAGACTAAGCAATGAGGACAGCAAATGGACAGTCCTCTACACGACACGGTTATTTAGCGCTAATGTTGCTGAAATTTAATTGTAGAAGTACATATTATTGTGCCAGTGGTTTTAACGAAATAAAATTGAATCTATATAAACTTTCTGATATAAAACCGACCAAAGGTTATGTTAGAAAATTAACTTATTAAACTCGAACAACGATTTAAATTCAAAGTTAAACAATTGAAAGAACATTTAATTATGAAAATGAAACAGACATTGTATCTGCATTACAATTAATATTTATTACTGTCATTAATTTTATTTAGAATGCCTTTCATGTACCCTGTTAACTTTCGGTAATTAATTATTAGTTAGGAAACTTTTAATTTAATTATTTTTTTTGGCGTAATTAGGGATATTTGCGTAAACTTTAGAATACAAGAATTTAATCTTTATGGCCAATAGTTCTCCTGAAGTGTATGATATTGCATGCATATGAAGCATGTGGCTTCCATTAACAATAAAAAACATGTAAGTACGTTCGTTTTAAATGTTGTTTGGAAACGAGTGTACAATCTCGAAAGGAACCCATCAATCAGTATAAACACATTTACCTAAGTGCAAGATCCTAAAAAAATATCAGTACATTACCCACAGTCAAGTAGGTATTTAGTTTGCTATGAAACAACCTGTATAAGCAGTCTCAGTTACAGTGGAGAAATTCATCCCACGTTTCGTAATCCCCACTCGAGTGGCGGCTGAAACAACAATGGCCCCACAAACAGTCCTTGCGGAACGCCCCGACGCGACGTTTATTTTGACAACAACCATATATGGTGTTGGTATCCATTCGGTGATCTCTAAGCCTAGCAGGCTTCAGTACGATTGGTTCGCATTCTATCATTCGGAAATCATCAGTATCGTATTTTGGAAACATTTTTGGAAAGGCGACAGATTTCAATAGCTAGGATTACTTAGATCACTAGATAGTCAGTAAAATTTTTGAAACATTTTTGTGGAAGGGACAGAGTTTTTTTGTCTTTATCCTATTCTCCCAACAGTATAGGGACGGAGTTAGATAGCTAGAAAAACTATTAACCTTTACACTATTAACTTAGGTAGTAGATAGCTACCCATACTGACTTGTCCTATTGCCATCAAGCAGACTAATTTCAATACAACATATTTTTTTTATTTGTCTAGCTAGGTTAACTCTTCAAGTCATTGAATATTTAGATTAGTTTAAAATTTAATTTCAATATGACTTTTCAAGAGATACAAGAGATATCGTTAGGTAATTTGACAAACCAATTTTTTATTAATTAAGTTGTAGTAAATGAAGGGTTTTGGAGTGATTTTCATTTTGTAGAATGTTACAGTGATTAATGAATATGATCAACGAAATGCCAACTCATTTTATTGGCTATTAGGTATACGAGTTCAGCTGTGCGTCTATTTATTATCATGGCTATGTCATTAATTTTATTAAACTGGGACAGTTGAAGGTAAAATAATTTCATTTTGATGATTGATTTATTGTTTTGGAAATTAGAATATCTTTTTGAACGATACACTTCTGCACGTCGATGGATAATTGGAAATAGAATGGAAGCCATATTTACTTAGAGGAAGTTTTTGTTACAACGGAAGTGTCGATGTTACAATATTATCAAAATTTTACTAACCAAATCGTATTATAATCGTTAATTTTCTAACAACGCTTGTCAAATGTGAGTCAGTCACAAACCCGGGATATGCATCGATAAATCTGAAATATACTTTGCCTGACCTGGGAATTGAACCTAGAACCTTCGAATATCAAGTCAAGTGATAGCCAGGCACACGATATCTAAATATCTACATACCAAATATTAAACTGTTAACTACTAATCGGTTTCACTCAAATTCCTTTACATCAAATGTATTCGAAATTACGTCTCAAATTAAGAAAGTTACACAATTTAATAAAATAACATTAAAGAAGTGAAATGTTAAATTTGGGAAATATACGCGTCGCATTAGCATCTAAATAAGGTTAGGGCATGCTTAGTCGCCAGTTTTTAATAGCTCTCGAATGCCCGGACATTAGTGCCTCCTTGCCCATAAATCGTGGAGCTCCGGGCAACGGAAAATACGCTTCGGTGTTACTGCGAAAACAGGGGACTATCATGCAACACGATGTGACGACATTCGATTTCCAAATTACATGTCACTTCTGGTTGGACGTAGTATTTTTTCTGCGTATGTAATAGGATGTGTATCTGGATGAAAAGCGATTTCGGTTTTTCTGCTTCTTACTTAACATATTGATGTAGGTACTTTTGAAACTAGCATTTACTGCATTGATTATTTCGTTATAAAGTCTACAGCATCATTCACAAAATGTATAGTCTTGCTAGACTACTACATAACTTCAACGACATTGTTTTGTGGTACTTAATTAGAGAACAGAAGAAAATGGTTATCTGTTTCTAGTTTCAAATTTATTTATTTTTCGATGTATACTTTTCACTGCTGCTACCCTATCGATTAAGAATATGAATATGGACATGGGCTTCATTTGACATTTAAAGCCCATAATATGCCCATATAAGGACAAAATATGGGCTTCAAATGTCAAATGAAGTCCATGTCCATATCCATATGTTTTAGCCGATAGACCCGCTGGACAAAGACCTACATAATTGTAGTCAACGCTATAATTGATGGGTATTGGATTAACCACCACGCTTGCAAAATTCAGGTTGGTAATTCGTAAGCATCCGCATTCGAAACACACTTTTTCCGACCTTGGAATTGAACTCAGGAACACCGGATATTAGACCGACCGCGTTGCCACTCCGCCACCAGGCCGCAATCTGAGAATTCAATTTAAATTAATTTATGCAACGGTTTCAAATGAACGATACGTTTAATATTTCATAAAATGTTTCTTTTGGATGCTCAATTTGTATAAATCTAAATATTTATGAAATAATGCTGGCTGAAATGACTTTAAAACGCAGAAAAACCAATTATTTAGTAGCTCAATCGGTAAAGCTGCCTTTGAAATGATATTGTGTCCGAGTCTCGTTTGAGGCGTTCGCTTTTTCAAGTTTATTGTCATATTTGAAGGATTAGTAGGAATTTGTAGGATTTTGTATAAGAGATGATAAGATAAGCCGGATTGATCATCAGGAATCAAATATGAATACAATTACAATACGGGAAGATAAAATAAGAAAAACATACCTTTCCTTTAGATTAAAAAACAGCATATAAAAAGGGGAATTTCTAAAATTATTTTAAATCCTGACAAAAACGTAGCTTCTTCGTACCTGAATCGGCACAAGTTTTAGTCAAACACGTTTTAGTCCACCGTCTACTGCGTAAAGTTCGAATGGCCGCTGCACCGTAAATCCGAACCGAAGTCGACGGACGATTCGAACGATTTAAGAGGCATTTCGGTAAGACGCTAGTTTCCGCATTCAGTACGTAAGACAGCTTTGGAGGGAAAATTTATTTCTAAAGTGTCTTTGAACGCAGCCTATTTTACTCCCTCTGAAAGCAAGACGTAATCCCAATACAAAATATAGTTATCGACGTAAAGTAGCTTTGACAAATTGAATATTATAGGTACTTAATCATTAAAAATATATAAATTTTTAAAGGATTCGCTTAGGCATCTAGCTCCCTATGTAAATACTGAGTTGGCAATTTGCAAAAATCTTTTATAAAAGATGCGTAATTGGTTCTACGAGTACTCTCGTTTTTATACAATTCTGTTTCAAGAATTGCGTTATTTCATTACAGCCTGAAATATATTATTACATACATTCTACTGCCACCAAATTGTTATTACGAAATTTATCAGAACATAATTTCTTGGAAAGAGAGATGACTTTAATATGACTTTAGTCAGGGGCATGTGTGAGTGAATACTCAAATTCTACACGTGCAGAATTCTACAATATTAAAAGTTTCCTTCGCATTATACGGAGTTGAACCACAGTGTGTCTGTGCACGCACTCACATAATTTGGAGTCACGTAAAATATTTTACAAGTCACTTCCCTCTTATTAAGGGGATCCAATTACTTTACACGACGTCAATATTCCCTTTAATCTTGTTCAAGTATTTTGTAATATACCACCTTGTTTCGTTTCTTTTCTGTCTTATTGCTTGGCTTACTAGCATTCGTTTTGGCGATTTTATATCAGATTTTTTTTCCGTAATGACTTCATAGGTACTGATGCAAATAGAAAAGTATTTTCCGTTATAACGTCGCATCACTAGACCGTGTGCCAAAGGTATCATGGAACTTACTTATGAACACAGCTTTCATGTTTCCAATATTTGACGAGTAATTGGAAAATGTTAAAATAACATTTTAATTTTTTTTAATTAATTTTCACATAAAAAAAAACATTACAGATGAATTTGGTGTATGTATTTAAAAACCAATGAGGTTTATAGCAAATGCTATAAAATTATGAGTTTAAGTTTTGATTTAAAGGTGTTTGGTACCTACCATATATTTAACAATATCAATGAAACGTAACGTAAACGTAAATCATAGTGTGGTAGTGGTAGTAGTGCGCCTTTTTGTTCCTAGTTTTATATTTGAAAGAACGGCATTTCATTAAATTGTTATTTGCATGGAGTCGCTTTACGTAAGTGGTATTTCAAGTAACACTATGTGAAGAATATGAATGAATTGAGGAAGAAGAGGAGAATTTATTTGAACAAGGAAAACAGGATGAAATATCACCTGTTATTAATACTTATACACATATTTGAGACTTGAGCTTAACAGAAAGTGGTTTATGGAACCATGTTGTCGATTTAAGCAAAATCAATATCTTCAAATTTCTTCTGAACTTCAAACATGTTTTTCGTCTGTGAAAATAGTATTTAAAAAACCGTCCAAGTGCGAGTCGGACTTGCCCATGAAGGGTTCCGTAGCAGCAAGTAACATCATATAAAAGTTCTTGCAGTTTGTTGTAACTTTGATCGATGTTTTAACAGTAGTGTATTTTTTAATTTATTAATTTATGACGTATTAAAAAAAACTACTTACTAGATCTCGTTCAAACTAATTTTCGGTTGAAGTCGAAAAAGTGTGATGTACATTACCATGCAGGTAATGTACATCACACTTTTTTTTTAGTTTTATCATTCTCTTATTTTAGAAGTTAAGTACAGGCGGGAGCACACACATTTTACCAATTTGGAAGTGTCTCTCGCGCAAACTATTCAGTTTAGAATAAAATGATGTTAGAAACCTCAATATCATTTTTGAAGAACTATCCATAGATACCCCACACGTATGTGTTAGATGAAAAAAATATTTTTTAGTTTCAGTTCTAAGTATGGGGAACCCCCAAAATTAATTGTTTTTTTTTTCTATTTTTGTGTGAAAATCTTAATGCGGATTCACAGAATACATCTACATACCAAGTTTCAACAGTTTAGTTCTTATAGATTCGGTAAAAAGTGGCTGTGACATACAGACATGATAAATCTATAAGGGTTCCGTTTTTTGCCATTTGGCTACGGAACCCTAAAAATGATGACAAATTTCGTTTCACTCTTAAGCTTTACGTACTATCGGATAGCTAAATTACGCCCGGGACAAAGAGAATAATTCGATTTAAGAGTATCAACATAGATTATAGTGGTACCTGTCCCGTCCAACTTAATTATAATATTTTCTTTTTTTTGTGATTATATATATATTTGTATGTTTTTTGTGTAGTATATTGTTCATAAAGTAAGAGGTCATGCGTTGTTAAACAAAATCCTCTAAAGGTCAAAATTAAAATGAAGCTTCGTACCCATTATGTCAAATTTATAACTCTGGTAGGCAAAACAATAGATAGATTGATTATTAGGTTACATAATGAAACGCATAACATTTTTCGCCATAAACTGACAATGCATCATGTTAATGGCCATAAACGTCACTTGCCATGAGTCTTTATAGCATAACTTCATAACGCATAACATAAATGGCCAAAATTTTAAAGGCATAACCATAGCAAGGCATAATTTCAATAAGCATAAGTAACAGAAGGCATATTTTTTTATTTGCCATAATGTTCAGAAGACATCTAAATAACTGACAAAATCCCTAAACTCTTACAGGATGACACTTATTTTTTTTTACCATAATATCAAAAAGCATACATCAATCAATCATTTATTTTCAAAACATGTGCTTTGACAAAGGTCTTATACATAAACCGCACACCGTTACATGCTGCCATATACAAACGGCGTGTAAATATTTTAAATATCAATATAATTTAATAGCTATTTATATAAAGAAAAACAGCATAAGGCAAGTATCATTAATTACAAAATGCATCTACATAAGTCATAATTATAATTATATAATGTCAAAAAAAAACGTAATACTGTATTGTTTACTTAATTGTTTTGTCACATAAAAAATCTGAAACACAGTAATAATTTTTCATCAATAATAATTTCCTTAATTTACCTTTAAATTTAAATAGCGTTAAACTTGTCAATTCAGTGGTGCGAGCACGGATCTTTTATCGACCGATAAAGTGACATTAAACGATAAAATTTGACAGTTCAAATCAACAAATTAACATCGGCAGCATGGGACTTGCTTTATCGACCCGTAGACATAATCGGTAAATTTTATATATTTTGTCTTTAGGCTGAGCATGGGACTCGAAAATGACATTTCTTGTTGATAAATTATATTGATATATAAATAAATTTATCGGCATCTAAAAGTTGGTAGATAAACTTATCGACGCTCTCGACGCCATTGGAAAGTTACTAAATATTACACTTTTCTAGGGCAGTCGTGAAAAAATGGATTTCGGGCACCTTTTGCTGGTTGCAGAAGAGGCGCAACGGCGACGCGATGAAACTAAAATTGTCCGGCGCCATCTGAGGGAGAGAAACAACCCCATGGATTTAGAAGATTCGGATTTCATGAGGTTGTTTCGCATATCCCGAGAAATAGCCTTTGTGGTTATCGAGAGCATTGGGGGCGACATCCGACGGATTAGATCAAACGGTTTACCAGTCCATGTTGTTGTAAGTACCAGGAATTCAGTTTTTATTTTCCTATTTCATATTTTTATTCTAACCTCAACAATGTACTTTTTGCAGGTTCTCACCGCTGTGCGGTTTTATGCTGTCGGTAGTTATCAGCGGTGCATTGGGCAAGAATATAACTTGGCGTTGGGACAACGCACAGTTAGCAAAGTTGTGAAGGAGGTCTCTGAAGCTATTGTGCGTCGTCTTATGCCCGTCTACATAAGATTTCCCAGCACCGCTGCTGATAGGGCCTTAATTGCTGACGGCTTTTTACAAAAGCATGGAGTGCCAGATTGTTTGGGGTGTATTGATTGCACCCATGTTGCAATCGTCACCCCTTATGACAATGACCCTAATGACCCATCAGTCGGTTATAAAAACCGCAAAGGGAATTATACCATTAATACCCAGTTTGTAAGTACCTACGTAATATCAGTTAATTTAGTTATATTAATATAGGTAGTTGCTCCATTATCTGTCCTTAGCTTTAAGATTTTTCAATAAAACTACTCATTACCTTTTACAGGTGTGTGATTCTAACTGCCGACTTATAAATGTCAATGCCAGATTCCCTGGGTCCACACATGACCAGTACATTTTTAATAATAGTACTGTTAAAGGCGAAATGGCCCGCCTCACCAGTAATCGGGTTGGGAGGTTTTACCTAATAGGTAAACATGATTTTTACTATGGATTTCCCTTTAAAATAACATTCATAATAAGTATATATTGATTTTAGTTATTAGAAATATTTGAAAATCTAAAGCGATTTAAATAATAGGGAAATAACAAAGTCCACAAAAAGATAATTAAATGATTTATTATAAACATAAATTTAATCAGTCTCTTCTAATATTTCAAGCGTCGGATCACCTCGCTGCCCCAATATCCTGAAAAATATGATATGCCTCATTAGAAACATGTAAAAGGAAAACATTTGTCAATTATTCTATGAGTAATTTACACTAGCTAAATGAAATATCTACATTTTCTATATTTGTTTTAGGGGACTCCGGATATGCAAAAGAGCCATATATGATTACACCCATTCTTCCAAGTCCTCCAGAAGGTTCCTCGGACTCTATCTACAACCACAAGATTACTCAAATGAGAAATTGCGTAGAAAGGACGAATGGAATCATAAAAGCCATTTTCCGCTGCCTTAGAAAGGACAGGGTGCTGCACTACCAGCCAAAGAGAGCAGCGTTCATAATACTTTCCTGCTGCACCATATATAATATGATGCACCATTTCCGGTAAGATGATATTCCCATTTACTAACATTACACATGCAGCAAGATTTGGGTATTTACTTAATTACCAATTTTTTTAACAGATACCCGCTGCCGGAAATTGAAATCCAAGACCCAGCTGGTGAAGACCAAGACCCAATGGAACCAATTAGTACTGGGAGCTCAAGAGCCTTACAGAGGCAAAATGAAATATTAAATATAATTATTAATTTACAATAAATATTTACATTGTTGTTGTGTTGTGTGTTATTTTTAAACCAACTTGTCACTGAACTACACTACTGTCAAAACACTACCTGCTAACTACTATTAAACCTATCAAAGCTCACATATATAAGATGTTATTCTTTTCGCGTAGAATGGCATTTCTTTCCCTTTCAATGTCATTGCGTTCCTTTAAATGATTAGCAATATCCTAAAAAAATAATAGACAAGCAGGTCAGTGCATGGGACAGGGTGGGTACATACTATGTATCAGGTTTTAGGTTAGAAGTGAAGAAATATTTTATCTTACTGTCAACACTGATGTTGCCGACGCACTGCAAGCTTCGTAAATCTGCCCCAAATCTGATCTCGATCTTCTTTGGTGCTGAGGCTGAGTGGGCGCAGGTGTGGTTGGAGGCAATGTAGGAGTTGCAGGTGGCCGCAAAGGTGGTGTCCCGGAGAGTGACTGCAGTGGTGGTGTAGGCTGTCTGAGAGGTGTACGGGCTTGTGATGTGCTTGGTTCTGGGTCTGGGAGATCTGGTTCTAGAATAAAATTATTACAGATTAACTTTTATAGTACTTAGATGCCATTCTTTCTCCGAAGAATACTTAAAAGCAAATCCTCTGGGAATATTTGAAAATACAAAAAGACTAACTTACCAGTCACTACACTTTCAGGCACATCTTTGAGGCCTTCTGATGTGGTCCTGCCGATCACCCCCAAAACCAACTCATCAGCAGTCGACAAACTAGGAATATTCTCCTTGTTTCCTGTTTGTCGGAGCTGTCTCTGCACTAATGCATTTTTGCCTTTACTTTGATATCTCGCCAAGTCTGTAACATAGAAAATAACACTATTGATACCAACCAACCATCTAAATCTATTTAGCAATATTTTGAGTTATATTTGCCATTTTCTCTGTTCTCTCTAAAAATTAAATTCACTATTACCGTTTTCCACTGCTCTACAGTTTTCGCTGGCCCCACTTCAGCCAATTCTGCGGCCAACCTTTGCCATTCTAAATTGCTGGCTTGTTGACCCATGGGACTTGTAAATGTCCCAAGAGCCAACTCCTTATGGGTAGCCATATAATTTATAAGTTGCACCTTCTGTGCGTTCGTGCATCGTACTTTCTTCCTGTAAAAAGCAAGTAAGTTAAAATCCACTAACAAATTAAGCAAATATTACGATGTTTTAAACTTATACGACCTAAAAAATGTGTTAGGTAGGTACTTACTTTGGTGGTTCCGACATAGTAAATTACTAAGATATAAATAGGTAGGTGTACTAGGGCTTAACAAAACTTCTACACGATGATAGATGAGATGTTATCAAAACATAACAAAACAAACAATAAATCAGATTTTACAGGTTATAAAATCTAGGATTCGAACGAATGATGAACGAATGGGACGATAAAATTGCAGAGTTGCCATTTTTAAATATCAAGAAAATAAAATACGATAAAACGTGGATAAAACTTACCGATCCGAGTCCCGTGCTAGCGGTTGTAGATAAAATTCGATAGATAAACGGTTTTATCCAACGATAAATTTACCGATCGGTAAGATCCGTGCTCGCACCACAGATGGGAGTTTGTTGTACATACGAATGGCCATGCAATATCAATTTTTAGAATATAATTTCAGCCTTTGGTATGGAATACGTAATTTATCACCTATTCTCCCTCTATGGCCATAGTCATTACTTGTTTTAAATAAGTACAAATGTTTCATAACAAACAAGCAAGTTTCTAAAATATATAGACTAGAGTTCTGCCACTCCCCTGGCAGAACTCCTAGTTCAATGAATAAAGGTTTGCAACTATCTAAGTATCCCGCACCACATTTCGCTCTTATGCATTTTTTGGAGTCTAAATAAACGGATAAT
The DNA here is from genome assembly GCA_963921215.1 of Scoparia ambigualis. Taxonomy (NCBI): domain Eukaryota; kingdom Metazoa; phylum Arthropoda; class Insecta; order Lepidoptera; family Crambidae; genus Scoparia; species Scoparia ambigualis. The sequence goes on along the minus strand of OY992522.1, from coordinate 19,395,047 downwards.
ATCAGTACAATTACCCCATAGTATGATGCCATATCGTAATAAGGAGAAAACGTAGCCATGATATGCCATAAGAGCAGCCTTTCTAGATACACTTTGCTTGATTTTCTTTAAGGCATATACAAATCTGTCTAATTTGCTAAGTAGAGTCTGAATATGACATTTCCAATTACAAAATCTATCCACCGTCAAGCCTAAAAATTTAATATTGTCAACTTCTTCAATGTATTTATTATTATACTCTAGGTTCAATTTTATGTCGCTCTTACTTCTAGCCTGAAAAGTCATAAGTTTAGTTTTGTCAACATTTATGTGAAGGTTGTTGTCTTGTAGCCATTTGTCAACGTTTTCCAAATTGTCCTTTGCCAGAGCAGTAAGTTCGTCATTGTTTCTGCTCTTGATTACCAATGTAGTATCGTCAGCGAATAGAATGCTTTGCGCACTACATGCTAATGGTAGGTCGTTTATGTAGATAAGGAACAAGAGTGGACCTAGTATGTTCCTTGCGGTACTCCACAACTATTCGGATGACTACTAGACCTGAAGACAGTCTTGGTTTTTCCAGAAATTTTTGAGATTTTTACATGTTGTTCCCGATTACACAGGTATGATCCTAACCAAGAGTGAGCATTACCCCTGATTCCTTATTTATCAAGTTTGCTTAACAAAATTCTGTGAGAGACGAAATCAAAGGCCTTGCTCATGTCCAGAAAAATCGCCGCAGTTTTACTGCCTAAGTTAAGATTACTTGTTATGTGATAAATCAAGTGAAAACATGCTAAACTCGTGGACTTCCCTTTTCTAAAACCGAATTGTGCGCTAGTTAATAAGTTAAGTGATTCTATGAAACTTAGTATTTTGCCATACATAACCTTTACTTTACATTTGGTACTTTGATTTAATATACATTTGATAATTATAATAATCTTATGATATAAAACTTATTGATATAATAAGCAAACAAGCGTGTAGCATGCAGGCAAACATGCAGCATGCAAGCAAGCATGCAGCAGGCCACAGACATATAATAGAAGCAGACCAAACATTATTTCACAACTACATAGATGAGAATAAAACATTATTTCTACTTCTTTCTCTCCAACCACAAATTAATGAGACTATCTCGTTTCTTTTTAATGTCGCAACACTTCCACACACATAGACAAACTGGACCGTGAGGCAAAACGCCATCTTGACAAGCTACAAATAAGCTACACAAATGTCTTCCTAGACTTGTCAACAAAGGACGTACAGGAGATTATTTTTGCATATTTTTTGTGATCTAATAAAGTTTATGAGCCAAAAGTACTAAAATAAAATGGTGAAGTATAGTGCGCCCTTGTGCGGCAACTCCTCGTATAGAAAAACACCTGAAATTACGTTCCATTGGTAAGTTTTGTTGTGCCATCTAATCTCATAATGTTTTTTTTAGTTATTGTGTGATTATTAATAATAATAATAATAACTTAATAACTTTATTTATTAATAAAATATAACCTTTTACAATAATTCATTGTTGCCCTGACTCCCGAGCTAGAAAAATCTGTGTTTCAGGAGCCAGTACCTTCCTTTAGGTAAGTTTAAACAAAGGTCATAGGTCATTAATAATCTTTCGGCATTCTAGAAGTAGTGAATAATTGTCATAAGTGCAAATCTCGTAAAATCTTAACGTAAAGTAGTTTCTGAAAGATTCTTGTGGTGACAATAATCAATTTTAGAGTAACTTTGATCTCGTTTGACGTTTCATATACTTGTACAATTTTACGGGGCCGTATTTAGACTCCAGTTTTGTTTAATAGGTATATTTTTGAAGATTGATTAGATTTAAGTATGCAATATATTTTTTCATTAGGGATAAATTAAATATGAGTAAATTATTTTTATAATATTGTTAACTTAAACCCTATCCTATCCCTTTAACCCTATGGTAGTCGTAGGGATGTATTATTGTATGAAAATGTGCATAAAATAAAAACTTTTTACATTTGTTTTTCAGAATTCATCTAAATCTTTACTAAAAAGTCCGGTAAGAAGCAATGCTAGTGGAGATCATGTTTTGAGAAATTTGCAAAATTTACAGCCGAGTATCTCAAGTGCTGTATTAACTACATTAAGTAAGTTATCGTAAGTATTATATTGTTGTACAGTATTCTAGGGTATAACATGAAGAAGATGGGTCTGAGCAGTCTCTCAATCTCAACTCTTTTACTTTGAAATATACAGAAAATGATAAATTTATTTGTTTTCAGAAACCTTCATCATTACTTCCTGAACAGACTCAGTAAAAAGTATCCCGGATATAATTTTTTCGGGTCTTGCAAAATATACAGTAACCCGCAGTCAGAGTCGCTGACTACTCGACCACCCGGCGGTCTTATCACTAGTTTTAAAAATTGAGACATTATTTATTGTAATTTTTATTTTTATGTTGTTTTTAATTACTTATTTCATTTTCTTTTATTTTACCTAACGATTCTACTACGAATTTTTTATGCATTTTATTAAGAGATCTATTACATCTCAAATGTGATTTTTGCGTAAAATGCGCATTTTTGCATTTTGTAGTAACGTATCGAAATAGGATAATAAAATCATGCTCAATATTACAAATTTCTACTCTGCGAGAATAAGCTGAGTTCGGACGGCCGGCGCATCGTATTTTGTAGTAATTTTGCAGTTATATTTATCGTTTTTATCGAAATTGGATAATAAATTCTTAAACAATCTTTATTGATCAAGAAGTAACAATTGTTCTGGTATAAATTTTGCTCAATAATATCGTCGATAGGAGAAATTCACAGTTAACTTAAACCGATTTTCGAAGTTTTTTGGTTTCGAATAAGATTTTTTATCCATATAAAATCGATGATATCTATAAATTCCGAGGCCGCTACGCACTATATGACTATATAATAGATAACATGAATTTTTTTTTCATTTCTTTAGAACAGTATTTCAATCTAGGAGTTCAAAAAAATGCCTTCGCGCATTTTATGAAAACTGTAAATGCAAGATGCAGAATGCAGAGAAAATGTAAATTAATGCTATGTAAAATGCAGGCGAGGTTTATTAGAATAAAATGCAAGAGAGTTGTCGTATTGGCATCTAATAAAACACTAAAAGTAAAAATTCTGTACAAGTCAAAGTGCAGTGATCGGGCGCCGGGTAGTCGCCTTAAACTCGGTCACCGTGTCACCATTATTGCTGTTTAGTCATATTTTGTAAGTGTTGAAATTACTTATATAAAAAAATGTTAACATGTACGTGCATCGTACATACTGCCACCGAGAACAATGAAAAGATTTTAAAAACTAGCATAAGAAAAATTACAAAAACATAATATTTGAATTACTGTTAAACTTAAATAACATCGAGTGCATATTATGAACTAATAAACATTACATCACATATTAACTTATTGACATGAAAGTTATAGAATAAAATAACTTATAAAGTTGCATAAGTACAATTATTATTTAAAATTATTATTATCATACGTTGTATTAAAGTCTCTAACACCTATGTTCACTAGTGTCAAATTTCACTGCGGCCTGGGCCCTCTCACTTATTCCCGCTAACTCACTCACTGTCCGATGCACTTTCATGTCATGTTGCACTACACTATACACTTCATCGCTGCTCCTTGCTTCCTCGACTTCAGGATGAGTCCTTCCCCCACCCGGCATAGCACTCTTAACATGTTTAGCCTTAGTCTTCCAGCAATAGACTGTGACTACTAAGAGCAGGATACCTATGCCTATTATGACGTATATCATGATGTAATGATGCATATCATGCGAGGTAAGTGGACTTATAGTGGATTGTCTTTTTAAATTCTGGATTTCATTGTTTATTTCCCTAAATTGTAGATCGTGCGTTTCTATGTGCCATGATGCATTCTGGATGTTTACGGACGTGTTTATCATTTTGTTAAGTGGTGAAATTTCTGGAATTAATAATTTCGGTGCCTCAATTGCAATTTTGTCGGTATATTCCATATTTGCATACAACATGAAAGTGTTTCCTTTCAATACGCATCCTCTTTCAAGCGTTATCAAGCCCGTCTGGCGTAGTGTCTCTGACGTCATGGCGGTTGGACATATGATGCGCACAGTGCACTCGTCACAACAATAATAAAACCAGGTATTTAATTTATGTAACTTGACCCAACGATCGGTGCAATCTGTAACTTCCGTATGGCAATATAGGTCATGTCGTTGATTGTTTTTAATTAATTGTGTATCGCAAATCGATTTATGCATTTTAATGTCATATACCGGATGATTGAATTTGCACATCATTTTTTGTACGTTCATTGTTTGGCATTCATAAATGTCAGATTGGTCAAGGGGCACAAAAGTGTCCTTGTTGATATTAATGGCAATTAATTCGGATGCAGGAATAATACTTAAAACTTTCTCGCTGTCAATTCGTTGTGGAATATTAATTAATTTATTAAGTTCGTATGGCTCGTCACTTAATAGCGGGATTTTCACCTCCATTATGAGATAGTGTTGTGTAATGCGGCTATGAACTCTAAACAATCTATACATATCTCTGTTATCTTGGATATCCGGTAGCGCTAAGTTGTGCGTGAGGTGTCGAGCTATTTTGTCTAGTTCATGTTGCAGTTGGCTTGGTGATAATAAATGCACATCGATATGACCTTGGTACATATTCGTAAGCGTGTTTATCAAGGTTTGCTGTATGAATTTGAGATTTGTCATTACGCTTTCCGCGGCCATCATGGACGTCAAGACGTAAAATACCATTTCGTCTTGAGACTTTTTATTTAGATATTCTTTGTCAAGGGTTGCAATGTGTTCGTTTATCATGTCAAAGTGTTTGTTTATAGTTTTTTCATTTCGTTGAATAATGTTATTTTCTGCCTCTAAAATACTGGTTTGATTTTTTATTAATTTCAAAAGATGTTGTTCATTTTGTTGACAGGTTTTTATGTCGGTTTCATACTTTTCTGCAAATCTTTCATCGAGAACTCCAAACAAAGTATTTGCAATGTAGCCAACTCCGTTAATCAAACCTCTTTTTACTCTGCTCTGGCCTAAATGTTGGGATTTTAACAGATTATTGAAGAAATTTAGTTCATTCATATTTTGTTCTAATTGATTTAATAATACCTGAAATTGCATGACCCATTTTCCCTTTTGAATTCCTTTAATGTGTAACACGTATTGTTCAAGAGTTTCAGTGCTTTGCCAGTAACTTGTCATGTTGTAATAAAATATTACTTTCCATTCATCCTTAATCTCTTGGACTTCTGTAACCTTGTCAAAATAAATGGATTGATTGGCATTTACATGGCTAATGGTAAAACCAGAGTTTGCTTGTTGAAGGGTAGGTGTCAATAGTGTCATAAATAAGAATAGTGCTAGAGAGACTAAATTTTTCCACGAAACATTCTTTATTCTGCTCCGTTTCTGCGGCTGTGCCTGTTTCTCATTTGCATTTGTGTCAGTTTTAAGGAGTGGTACTAATTTAATCATAGGTCTTTTAAGTTCGCCCTTTGCAGTTTTTAGGGTGACCACACGCGTATGGCCGTCCCGACCCGGATGTAACTGTACTACTCGCCCGAGAGCCCATTTTCCTGCAGGTAAGTTTTCGTCTTTGATACACACGATGTCATTTATCTGTGGGTCCGTATTCGACGTCTTCCATTTTAACCTGGCTTGCAGTTGTTGTAAGTATTCTCTAGACCATTTGTGCCAAAAGTCTTTGTTTAATTTTTGTACAAGTTGCCATCTTCTTCTTAAATCAAAGTTGCAATAATCTAATTCTGGAATAGTAAGGAGCGATGACCCAGTAAGAAAGTGACTGGGTGTCAAGCAGTCAATATCCTCATTATCTTCTGTCAAACTGCATATAGGTCTAGAGTTTAAACATGCCTCAATGTGACATAGAAGTGTTGAAAACTCTTCATAAGTTAATTTTTGAGCTCCTACCACCCGTTTTAAATGATATTTCATACTTTTAACGGCCGCTTCCCACAGTCCTCCAGCGCTGGGCCAGGCGGGCGCGTTAAAGTGCCAGGTTATCCCCATCTCTCCGACTTTATTTAGGAAGTGGCTGTCAATGGTGTTTAAAACAGTTCTGTATTGCTGCAACAATATGCGGTTTGCTCCGACAAAGTTTGTTCCGTTATCACTATATATGTCACGTGGCCTTCCCCGTCTCCCACAGAATCTTTGAAGCGCTGCTAGAAACGCTGCGGTACTTAATTCCGTTACGAGCTCTAGATGGATAGCCTTTGTTGCCAGACAAACGAATACAGCGACGTATGCTAGCAGCGTTTTCATACCTCTTCCTTTATTAGCCTTTATCTCTACGTATCCAGAAAAATCGACCCCTGTTTGTGAGTAGGGACGAGATATTGTCACCCTCGGTGTAGGTAAGTCCGCCATGATTTGACCTTGTGGTTTTGCATTGAAACGGCGGCACGTGACACATTTATGTATAACTTTCTTAACTGCACGATAACCTCCAACTATCCAATATTTTTGCCGCAGGTGCGCTAATGTCAATTTTGGACCTCCATGGAGGAGTTGCAGATGCGCCTGTTCGATGATGATGTCTGTCAATTTATTGCTGTGCGGCAAAATCATTGGTTGTTTGGTGCATTCCCTTAAGTTAGCATTTCTAAGCCTTCCACCTACTCGCAAAATGTTATCTTCGTCGAGAAGCGGGTTCAAACTTAAAATATTGCTTTTAGAACCAATGCAACTTCCTTGTTCTATTTTTATAATTTCGGCCTTGAACTCATACAACTGTATTTGCCTTATAATAACCTTTTCTGCAGTTTGCAATTCTTGGGGTGTCAAGTAACTTTGTCGAACACTACGCTCGGCCCTAATAGTATTGCAATGCATAAAGCGTAATATCCACGCTACGACCCTAGTAATATGACTCATTTTGCTGTGTTTATCGAGTAATTCAATTATTATCGACGACGGCTCTGATTGCGTAACACATATCTGCTTTTGTTTTGATTCCAGGTCCGTGTGAATTATGTCGGTTTTCGGAACCAATGTTTTGTCAAAGGTTTTAAGCCACCCGGGTCCATGCCACCATAGGGGATGATCTAATAATTGAGTGCAGTTCAACCCCCTCGTTGCACAATCGGCGGCGTTCTCTTCCGATTTGACATGACTCCAACGAGTTTTCGGTATGACGTCATGAATTTCTCGCACTCGGTTACACACAAAGGTCTTCCATGTGTTAGAATCTCGTTGTAACCATGCTAGCACAATCATAGAATCGGTCCATGCATAGATGTTATTATTTTCGATGTTATACCATTTGGCGGCTTGTAAGACCGTTTTCATGAGGCGTGCGAGTAGCAAAGCTCCACAGAGTTCAAGGCGAGGCAAGGTTAACTTCTTGCTTACCGGCGCTAATCTCGATTTTGCAGTAATTAGACGAACGATGATGTCGCCGTCATCTGTCAAGGTGCGTATGTATATAGCACATGCATATACCTTCTTTGAAGCATCACAAAACCCATGTAACTGCACTGGTTTTGCAGTGTCTCCCAAGTATCTTGGTATGTCAAACAATCGAATGTTGTGTATGTCACTGCAGAACTTTTTCCATTCGGATTGTATAGCTTCCGACACAGTGTCATCCCAGTTGCTATCTGATAGCCAAATCTGTTGGAATAATAATTTGGCCTTTACTGTCATTGGTGTGAGCCAACCAAGGGGATCAAAAATTTTTGAAATTTCCGATAATAAAATGCGTTTAGTCAATTTGTTGCAGGTAGTGTCAATCTTATTAGAAAATGTAAAGTTATCAGACTGCGGGTTCCATTGTAATCCGAGCGCCTTTGTCGTTCCTTCACTTTTAAAGTGTAACGTTGTTTGCGTTAATTCATTATTACTGATGTTCTGTAATAATTCTAAGTTGTTACTCGTCCATTTCCGTAGTGTCAGTCCCGCGCCTCGAAACATATCAATCAGCTGTTGTTGTATTACTTTAGCTTGGCTCAGGTTACTACTACCGCTCAAGACGTCATCTACGAACATTTCGTGGTGTATGACGTCACTTGCTAATGGATATTTCTCATGGTCATCGGATGCTAACTGTTTAAGGGTTCGTAGGGCTAGAAATGGTGCTGCCTTCGTTCCGTATGTCACTGTGCATAATTGGTATTGCTGTAAATTTTGACCTTGATTTTTTCTCCAGATGATTTTTTGCAGCTGTTGATCTTCTTCGCTGACCTTGATCATTCTGTACATCTTTTTGCAGTCGGCTGTAAAGACATATTTGTAAAGTCTCCATCTGATCAACAATGTCAAAAGATCTTGATGCAGTTTCGGTCCACACTCCATGAGGTCATTAAGACTGAACCCTGATCCTGTTTTTTGTGATGCATTAAAAACCACTCTTAACTTCGTCGTCAATGAATCATGTTTTAAAACACCATGGTGAGGTAGGTAACATGTTGGTTCCTTATCTATTAGGCTAGGCTGCATGTGACCCATATCTAAATACTCTTGCATGAATGTTATGTAGCTTTCCGAAAAATCTGTACTTTTGTTTAATTTTGCTTCGAGTTGCTTGAATTGTGCCAGTGCCAAATGTTTTGATTTTCCCAATTGCTTTTCAAAATTAGGTTTCATGGGATAACGAACCTCATATCTCCCGTCTGCCAACCGTTTTGTCGTTGCAGTGTAAAATTCTTCGCAGTATTGTTCTGCTAATGTCATAGAACTTGTCGAGTCTCCGTTGATATCTTCTACCTCCCAATATTTCGCAAGATCGTCGACGTTGTTTGTTACTACGTGACAGTTGTACGTTCTAACGTTACCAGACAATATCCAGCCTAACTGTGTCTGCTGAGCTATTGGTTGATCGGGTTGACCCTTGATTAAACCGCACATTAAAATATCCGAGTAGACGTGTGCATCAAAAAGAATATCAATGGGCCTCGAAACGTTATACTCGGGATCGGCTAAGGTTATATTTGTGACGTAATCTATGTTTTTCTTTGCAAAGGACGTGTTAGGTAAATTATTAACTACGCGTGTCATGACCAATGCCTCTGTTTCAAACTGATAATCAGTGCATAATGATTTACAATTTAAGTTAACTTTACCTTTACTCTTATTTGATAAAGTACCTACTCCTGACACACTCGCATTTAACCTTTCCCTTTTTAAACCTAACTTCTGGGCTGCATTCTCTGTGATGAGAGTAATCTGTGACCCTTGATCTACTAGTGCACGTAATGTCACATACTCTCCATCATGTGTTGCTACCTGTACTAACGTTGTGGCCAATAATATTTCGTCATCATTATTTGAAATATAATTATTTTGCATAGATTTGTTGCTAAATGCTGACTTTGCCGTTGGTGGCGCAGCCGCTGTTGTTGTCATGGGCGCTCGTCCCAAGCTGCTGATTGCGTTATGCAATAAAGTATTATGTGGTTCATTGCACTCTTTGCACCGTTTCTCTGAAGCGCAATAACCTTTGGAATGAACATATAAACAATTTTTGCATATTTGCAATTTTGATACACATAGCAATTTATCTCTATTTGACATTTCAATAAATTTGACACACTGAAATAGTGCATGATTACTTTTGCAGAGCGGACAAGATATTTTTCCTTGATTTACATTGCATGTCGGATGACGTGTATTCACCGAACTTTTCATATGTTGACGACTTGTGTTATAGTACTTGTCAAACGAACGAGATGAATTATTAAACTGAGGCTTTATCGGTTTATTGACAGCGATGTTTTCTATTTTCTTTCTTTGCAACGGTTCTAATGCTATGAATTTACTTTCTATGAATTGCATAAATATGTCAAAACTAGGTAATTCCCGTGCATCTGATCTTGATTGCATATAATCTGTGTAGGTCAAAGAATCGAGCTTTTCACAAAGTATGTGCACTAACATCGGGTCCCATGTAGACGTGTCCACGCCCAAATTATGAATGGCGTGAATAGTTTCCATGGTCGTGTCATACATTTGTTTTAATTCATAAGCCGATTGTTTCATAATACTGGGCTGCTGCATAAACAGTTGAAAGTTCTTAGTGAACAAAAGTTGCCTATTATTATATCTGTGGGACAAAATTTCCCAGCACGTGTCATAGTTCTCTGGTGCAACATGCAAATGCTGGACGAGCTTTTCAGCCTCGCCCCGCAACCTTCCCTTAAGATGTTGCATCTTTTGAGTTTTAGTGAGAGCTGAATTTTTATGTATAGTCTCGGAATATAAGTCCATGAATGTAGGCCAATGAGTGTAACTGCCGCTAAATATAGGTATTTCTATTTTAGGCATAGATTGTTGTTGACTCATCGACGAGTTTAATTTCATATTTAATTGCCGTTTCAGTATTTCATAATTATTTTCAAGAGCTGTAAAGGTTTCGTAATATTCCATATCTATTCCTTGCAAAACACCATCGATTTGTAAATGTAAATTATCAATAGGACTCCAGCGCGAATACATACATTTCAACTTATCTTCAATTTCCCACTTTTCAATAAGTTCATCCACTTTAATCGTGTCCACTAACCTGCTAAATGCTCTAAAGTAGGCACGCTGTTTCTGTTGTAGTTCTTCCACTCTATTGTCATGGCTGTCAAACTGCGTGTTGTCAAACTTGGTCTGGACCTGCTCACCGCTACTGCTAGTTGAGGGTTTAGCTTCACCCAGCTGAACCGACTCAGAGTGAGTCCGCTCCACCTTCCAAGATGTTAACTCAAGACGCGTACCTTCATACCAGTTTTTAATTACCCTGATGATGTTCTCCACGTAGTACTGATGACTCCGATCTTCTACCTTCATCAGCTCTGCGTCGTTTTGTTGGCATTCCCCCCACAAATTATCTAGTGCTTCTAAACGTTTCAAAATGTACTCTTCGGTTTTCCGACTAGCAGAATCCTTTTTAAAGTTATTATGGATTCTCTTAATCTCGTCCAAAATATGAGCTTGCCTCGTAATTAAGCCCTCCATTGCAAAGTAAAAAGGAAAGATCTTACTTGAAATGCTGGAACTCTCCCGTATAGGATATGCAGATCTGGACTGGCGACTCGTGCCCGTTGATGCAATTGCAGGACGCGATGCAATTACGCAATAGTCGCGGTAAGGTTCACTCGCGGCGCGATGTCACTGGTTGGTATCCAGGACTTCGAAACAACTCTTTCCCGAAAACTAACTAACGTGAAAAGGTTGATCCAATGTCTTATTATCGAAGGACCAAAAAAAATGTAAATGCAAGATGCAGAATGCAGAGAAAATGTAAATTAATGCTATGTAAAATGCAGGCGAGGTTTATTAGAATAAAATGCAAGAGAGTTGTCGTATTGGCATCTAATAAAACACTAAAAGTAAAAATTCTGTACAAGTCAAAGTGCAGTGATCGGGCGCCGGGTAGTCGCCTTAAACTCGGTCACCGTGTCACCATTATTGCTGTTTAGTCATATTTTGTAAGTGTTGAAATTACTTATATAAAAAAATGTTAACATGTACGTGCATCGTACAAAAACCTTCATCAATTTTGGGTTTCATAAAAAAGCTAAGCAAAATTTACATAAAGCGAGACCGCTACGCTATGAACTAGGCCAATAGCTATTCTACATTATTCAATAATTCAAAACTGGTGATGTATTTTTTTTCTTGGATCAAGAACACCAAAATTGGCCATCTTACGCAAAAATCACAGTCGAGATGTAATAGGCCTATTAAGTTAATGAGGTGGCGTCGCAGCCAGATACAGATACAGACATAGCCTGCCTGTCACTCAATGATAGATAACTTAGCATTCTACTGGTGATTTTTTCTAAAAATGAGTATCTTCAAATGTCTATAAAATATAAAATTATCCTCTTTACGTAGGTATAACATTATTATAGATGTAGGTACTTGAGGTCCCTTGCTTGCCTGAGTTCAGCCCCTTTTATTGTAAATGTGTGCATGAAATTTGTCTGTAGGCGTAATGGGCACGCTTTTTTGTTGTAATGTTTGGTCTGCTTCTATTATATGTCTGTGCAGCAGGCATGTTTTCTGTCACGGCTCCGCCACTGCGAGTCTCCGGCGGTCCCACGCGAGCTTAACGTCGCAGATGGTTTTCGCTCAACACCGCGACTTCGGCTTGCTGGCCGGCCCTGCTCCTCAGCTCGTAGGCCGCCTCGCCCCTCCGCGCCTACGCGGAATTTACACTCTCGCGTAGGGCAGACAAGACTACGTGGAGTCGGTTTTGCTGCTGTTGCTGTTTTGCCGCAATTCGTTTCTGTCACTGACTTTTTAAGCACAAGCTTACTACTTAACGTATGTAGGTATGCATCATAGTATTAATAGAAAATAAAGAAGAATGGTCATCTGTGACCCAGGCCCGGCGCAAACGAAACATATCTCAGTTACTTTGTTATTTTGTATACATCAAACATCAGTAGTATTTTTCTGTTTCGTTGGCTAACTTAGTTAAATTGCCTTATCAAAGTAAAATATATTTTTTTCGAAAATCACACCCACTAATCATTTATCTACTTTTTTATCTGAAATAAAATCAGAATATTCTCACATTGATCATGGAACACCGTTATGTTGAACATAGAACATAAAAATCATATAACGATTTACATAAACCTGTTTATTAATATTTTAGGTAAAATCAAAACTTAACAACAATTACATTGGTTGCAGTGGGTTTATTACTAGCTTTATTATACTTACACAAAAGAACTCTCACACACTTACTTGACACTACTGCTATCTTACGTCTCTCTTAAAGAGCGGAATGTCAATAGTCTATTGTTGCGATTTTTGCCTGCGCTAGTGATCCGAGCTCGCTAGCGCAGCGTCTCGGGCGTCGGCGCTATAATACTATTGTACATTTAAACATGGCAGACGAACGTTAGGTAGCTGTGCTCATGTAATAAGTAGTACCATTTATTGCCTAGGGAAAATAATCTCTATGTCTAGCCCAGACATAGAGATTATTTTCAACGTCCTGCACTGGGTATGGACAATGTTCTGATAGATTTTAATGTGTTTAAAAATGTTTTTGTGTGCACCAACATGACGTTTTATTGCAAATAAAATTCATGTTTAATTTTTTTTAGTTTTAATATTGATTGGCCATTATTATGATTATTATATTATTATATTTTCAACGTTGGAAGTGAAGATAAAAAAAGATTTGTAACATTTTCGAAAAAAAATATTTTACCTTTTGAAGGCGATTTAACTAACTTAGCCTCTGAAATCGAAATAAACGAAAACTGTAAATTAATGTACACAAAATAACAAAAAAGATGAGTTTCGTTTGCGCCGGGCCTGGGTAACTTTTGTATGGATCGTGACCATTCTTCTTTATGGACATTTACAATAATTATACTTTTTAAAACTATGACTTTTATGAATTATGCTTTATAAGAGTATGTCTAACAAAATTATGAATAATACAATTATGCGTTTTATAGTGTGCTTTATGAAATTATGACAAACAATAATATAGATTTTATGATTATGGTTTTTATGAATGTCTTTCAACGATTCTGCGTTATTATGTTTTCGCCTGATAAAACATTTGCTACAAACTATTAAGCGTTTTGAATTGTATGCCATATGATAGGTATATATCAATTAAAATTATGGCAATAAACATCACCTGATTATTAATTTCAAAGATTCATTGATTATTAAAGCAACATAGAGAAAATAAAGAACAATAGAGTTTTTTTTTATAGAAACCACGTATCGTCGCGAGTCTTTTAAAAGGAACGGCGGCTACGGTTGCGTCTGCCAGCAATTCTGAAGTTTTGTGTTCAACACTCCTATACTAGATACTCTTTAAGCCGATTAGCTCTCGTCGTCGAGTGTCCACAATGCAATATGTGGCCATATTTCAGTAAGAGCCGATCCAATACTTATGCAGTTCCTCGTATTCGTATGTTAGCTCGACGTTATGTCAATCTTCACCATATTATATCCCACTGCTGGCCACAGGCCTCGGCACAGGCCCACATAGTAGAGTACGACGGTAGATAACGTCTCAGTTATCTCACTCGATCTCGTCGATCTCTACCTCTCTCATGTCAAAACTCAGTGTTATGTTACTATGACTATGACTTGCCATAGCCTTACCTAGTTGATCTTGTTGTTGTTAATGCAAAATGTATACAAAAGGATTATTAGCTTTCACAGTTGGTGTCAAAAGCATTAATTTCAATATGTACTGACATATTGAAATTACGATCACTCACGTAACAAAATAAATAGTTTTGCTAGTACCTAATTAATTATCATTACATTAAGCCTGATTTAAAATAGTTGGCTGTTTTAATAATACAGTTGACAAAATTGTCTATTAAAACATTGATTGACGTACCAAAACTGAATTCTAGTTACCTAATTCTATTTACTTCTGAAACATTAAGTAATTTTTTTTAAACACTGAAAAAAGACGAACAACCTCAGGCGGGAATCGAACCACGCTTCTTCCGCACGCCGGGCGGCTGCCTTAACCACTTTGCTACCGAGGTCTGGTTTTCATTCGTCGAAATTTCTCAGTGCTTGATGCTTATGTTTCTAAGTCAACATTGCTTTATCAAATCTTAAAAGTTTTCACCTCTGAGATCCGAAAGAAATATTTTTACAAATATTTGAACATTCGGTTAAGATGAAATTGCTTTATAGATTAATGTTTTTTTAAATATATTTTAGAGTTTTTAATTTACGCTTAAATTTTAAAATATTCTTTATTGCACTGAAACCACATACAGAAAACAATGAACAGACAATGGTGAGCAACGGTGGACTTATCTCTAAAAGAGATCTCTTCCAGCCTAATGTGGAATGGGAGCTTGATGTGAAAGGAAGCAACAAAAGTGCTACTATCTCATTTCTATTATTACAAACAATACATACTTATACCTAATTACAATAAAATACAATAAAAATAAAATATTTATATACCTACTAATAATAATACAACAATATATTATAATACAAAATATAATACATATAAATACAATTAAATAAATATACATAGGATAAGATATAATGTGCCTATGATTGCAATGAAATTGATGACAGAAAATGGTCCTCAACTTTAACCTTGAAGGATGTAATCGACGAACTATCTTGAATGATTGTTGGAAGCTTGTTCAAGCGTCTTGGTGATACAAGCACGTCTTGAGCGACAGGGTGGGGACAAGAGTTGGAACCGAGAATGGAGGTAGGAAGGAGAATTGGGAATTAATTTAGGATGTTATAGAGAGTGGAAAGGATGTGCATATTACGGCGGTGTCTGATCGGAAGCCACTTTAGCTCAGAACAAAAGTGAGAGACATGGTCAAACTTACGCAAACCAAAAATGAATCGTATGGCCAGATTCTGTAGACGTTATATATTATATATATACCTAAGTAAAATTTTTAAACACTAAAATAATTGTAAAAATATTTCTTTCGGATCTCAGAGGTGGAAACTTCTGGGATTTGATGAAGCAATGTTGACTAAAACACAAGCATAAAGCACTGACAAATTTCGACGGGTGAAAACCAGACCTAGGTAGGCAAGTGGTTAAGGCAGCCGTCCGGAATGTGGAAGGTGCGTGGTTCAATTCCCGCATGAGGTTGTCGTCTTTTTTCAGTGTTTAAAAATTTTACTTAAGTATATTTAAGCGTTAATAAAATACGCTAAAAGAAATAAAAAAAACATTAATTCTGAAACATTATTGGATTTGAAACCTTCACTTTGTTTCTTGTTGCTCTTTGCTGAATTAGATGGAAGTAGATCATCATCAGAAAATAATCGTCCGACTGCTGGGCATAGGTTTTCCACATCGACAACCGCACATGGGACATTGGGCCATACATAACCTACCACGCTGGCCCAATGCGGGTTTAAGTGCCATTTTGTAAGGTAAATATCAATATTGCAAGATTTGCAAGGGATCTTTGGATAGACAGAAGTCAAAATATTGAGTCAAATTCTAGTCATGTCAAGTTTCCTACATTCTTTGATATGCTGGAATGCAAGTCTGCCGTACAATAAACTTCTGTGGATAAAACGTCATTGCAGACAAATAATAAAAACAAAAACGACAACTAATATTTCTACTAACCTAATAAAACGGTTTTAAAAAGTTTATCTTCTTTCTACAGTCGTACGTCTATATCAAAAATGGCTCGAATCGACAAGCACTAAAGTGCTAGAATGTTTTCAAAAACATTCTGCAGGAAAACCTACGTCGGTAGCGTGTTAACCCGAATAGTGAAAGGACGCGGGTTCGCTAATGGAACTCATGAACCACCACAGGCAAGTCGTATCTAATACTCATCACAAGCCTCTCTAGTATTTTGTAAACCTTGTCCCACTACTGGAAAAAGGCCTAATCACTTCTTAATAAAAGAAAACCACGACATTAAAAATACTCGCTTTGAACAGGTTATTATCCTATTTGAAATGGTGCATATTTTTTATGGCGCATTCATATTAATGCCGATCATACGTCATCTTCGTTTCCACAAAACTGCGGTCGATATGATATTAAATTTATACGACTGCATTTCGCTGAGTTAACGGAATAATGCAATAAGGCAGAATGAATCACCGCATTTTTTTTAATTTCCTCAGATGTCATGTATTAAAGCTATGGAGTCTACTTATATCTGAGCCATAGAAAATTTATTTACATAAGATTTATGCAATAATTAGTCACAATAAAGGCTTTGCTAAATAAATTTTAAATAACTTTAAACTTTATTTGCATTTTGAAATGAGCGGAATGATGATCCAAATTAAAATAAAAAACGTAATTTACAGTGGTTACAATAAATTTACGTGTTATGCACCTAGCTTCAGTTGGACAGAAAAAGTCACAAATGTAATCTTTAAACGATTGGCGAAAAAGGTACAGCTGGTACGCAAAATTGGTTGCCTACTAGGGCCTTGTTTTGCATAATGAGAGACGTACCAGCTATTACGTACCATAATTAAAGAAAAATTGCAGGAAAGAGGAGAGGCATGGCAGGAAAATCTCATGGCTTCGTAACATCAAGGAATTTACTGTTAGTAAAACTGAGTAACAATTAGACTAGCTCTGGATAAGCTTGTTTCGAATTTATTGTCACCGGTTTAAAAATCGCACCATAAAGGCTCTAAAAATGTATAGTTTGCGATCCGCTAGTTGTTTTTGTCAAAGGCCTGACTCTAGATACTAAATGTCTAACATTTTAAGAACACCGTTCGTCTTCTTGTCTAGAACCAACCAATTCTCGGACAAGTTCTCACCTTAGTCAGTAGATTGCAGTAGTTTACTACAGTTTGACGTTTGTTATATTACCTGAAACTTGGCGCTCTAAAAACTTCAACTTAGTTGCTAAGCATTTATTGGGTAACATCGTTGGTCCATGAAATACAACTTTACAGTTTGTCCTATAGATATCAAATTAAAATAGAGACAATAAAGAGAAACTTTATGAATCCTTTATTATTTAAAACAAAACACAAGAGCAGTTCCTGAAAATCTTAGTTGAATGTCTAAATACTAAAAGGGCACATGTCACTTTTTTACTCAAAATACTTTTTTGTGTAAATCGCTTGGCAATACCTAATTCCACCATTTTATCCATACAATGAGCACGAACAAGTTGGAAATAGGTATTGCCAAGCGATTTGGACAAAAAAATGACATGTGCCCTTTTAGTATTTAGACATTGAGTTGAATTTGAGTTACATGATTATTTTTTCTACAAAATACATGAACCGTAACCATTAAAATCCATAATTTTAGAAACCGTAATTTGAAAAACTATAACTTTAACATTCAAAACATAGAAATTACACATAAGGTACAAACAAAAAAACATAAAGAAATGAAAAACAACACATCTTGGTCTTAAAAAAAAATTAACTTTTAACTACTTCAATAAAAAATGTCTAATTTAAAACTAAAAACTATATGTAAAAAATGTCCTCCAACTGCGGGCACGCAGGTACGGTCCCAAGAATGCTGGCAATATTTTCTTCTACTTCTTCTTCTTCTTCTATTCGTCTTATGATTATAAGAAGAAGAATAAGAAGAAGCGTACCCAATAATTGAACATGATTCGAAGGTTTATAAGAATATAGGATATCATAGTATACATACATACATACATCACGGGCGCTTCCCAGAGGGGATTTTCATTTGTTACTTTCCTGACATACATCCTTTGCTTCACTTACTCTCATAACAAAAAAATCATAGTATCCCAGATTAATAGCAGTACATGTAGTCATGAAAAACAATTCCTGTTATTTCATAATTATTGTAGCACACGAGTTGTGCCCACAAGGGACTATCAACGATAAAACATAACGGATTATACCAGCCCGAAGCGCATTTTTCATCCAGTACGCATAACACTGGTGTCTCAGGAAAGTTATCCCGATAACAAATATAGGTAGTTCGCTCCCTGTTTTCAAATAGGTAACCGGCGCTGACAAGCTCGCTAACTTCTCTTCATAAGTAACAGAATTCAACAATACACTTTGTTTGTACGACTATATTATATTTTCTACTCACTTCACTGATACTACCTACTACATATTATTTAATCACGACTATATCCCCGAAGGGTTAGTCAGAGACTAGGCAATGAGGACGCAAAAGCAATCCTCTGCACCAAATAGCGACGGCACATGTATTCAGCGTGACAAGTGGTGAGCACATCGCCGCTCTATGCTGTTGGATGTATGTGCAGTCTTAAGTCCGTTAGTCGCCTTTTACGACACCCAAGAGAAGGGAGGGGGTAGTATTCCTTTAATGAGTCGCAACGCGCCACGGCTTCAATATTACTCGTAAGTCGTAATTTCTTGCGAACAGGCCTATGTGCCGGCTGCACCCGCTAAGTGAAACTTAGCTAACCACGAATGGCTCCCTTTGAGAAACCATTGAGTTTGCGAGGATTTACACACTCCGTAAATGGTTGAACGTAAATTAGAACGGCACGGTATTGGGCTGCCCTCAATATTGCGTGGTCTCCTTAATTGGCAAATAAAATATTGCCTTCATTTAACCCATTTACCGAAAGCAAGATGTGCTAAGAGAATGTGTATGGGGGTCTACTATACAGGTATAAAAGTAAAATGGCGAGAATTGATTAATGTTACATGAATGAGTCATGAGAAAACGGCAGAGAGGGAAATTTATGGAAGAAAAACAAATGAACCGGTGACATGGATAAAAGAAAACGCCTTACACCGAAAATACACACGTAGAAATTGAAATCTTTTTTAGAAATTATTCTTTGCATTATTGTACAATAACATCGTTGTGAGGAAGATACTGATTGTTTTATCAGTATGTGGTGACATCATTAAAAGCAAACTAACAGTATAATTAAATAATGTATGTTAACTTTGAAAAAATATTCTTAAATACATAGGTTTTAGATAACATTAAACAATGTTAAAACACAAATTAAAATTAAATCGATCTATTAAATACGGTTAATAACAACCTTCCACCTTTCTAACCCCAACAATCTCTCTCAGCAATACAAGAGAACAACCTTGAACATCTTCAAAAGGCTTACGTAATAAGTAACAGCCAAGTTTTTTTTGATCACCCATCCAAAGAAAATCCATTACGGAAGTTACTTAGTCACCACAATCGAGCTAGCCTTGAAGCTCGAATCGGTCTTGGCTAGCATCCAGGCCTAATAAGGACATATTCAAAACTTCTCCTTTGCAAGATTAATGTGCCCAACTTTTGTACTTATTGATTGGGCGTGCGGCATATTCAGTGATTTGTTAAGGTAACTTTGTTTTCAATGTGCGTAACGAGTGTATTCGTGGTACATAACATATAATTTGAGGCTGAAGTAATAAGACAGAAGTCAGACGTAAAAAGATATTAAGGGTCTAGCCTTCGTGGTCTAGAGGCTAAGCCACCGGTTTCAGACTCAGAAGTCCCGGGTTCAATTCCCAGCAGGGGTAAATCTTTGAGTACTTCGTTTGGTTGGTGGTAGCGCTGTTAAGTCCGCCTGGATAGCTACCACTATCTTATCTAAATCTATCGCCATAACAACAATGTTTATAGCATTGTTGTGTTCCGACAGTTTAGAGCTGAAAAGATAGCCAGTTCCTCAGTGGATGAGGATTCCGGGTGAAGCGCGTTTCCACCTTCGACCTTATCGTCATTTACCATCAGGTAAGATGAAGGATGAGCGCTTACCCGTTGCAGAATAATAAACATAAAAAAATAAAGTTTAACTATTTATTTTCAATGACCATATTCCTAAAATTTATTTTACATGCAGTACATCTCTTACATACTATTTTTCTGGCAGATAAGTATCATTTTATTTTATAGGGTCATACTGACCCTGACTGCTGGGTGCGAAAGCAGCTGCAATAGTCCTCTTTGCTAAATGTATAATAGTGTTGGTGATAAACTCGTCGCAGCTTTAGTAACCGTGTCGCGGCGAAAGAAACTACCATCCCCACTCTTCCCTTGGGTGTCGTAAAAGGCGACTAACTAAAGACTGCACATACATCCAACAGCATAGAGTAGCGACGAGCTCACACCCTGTCACACTGAGCACATGTGCAGTCGCTATTTGGTGAAAAATGGACTTTGGTACAGGACTGCTGTCATCATTGCCAGTGTCTGACTTAGCCTTTGGGGATTATAGTCGTGATTATAATTATGTATGTTTGTATGTAGCTTTAAAAAGTTTTTTACATTTCATGCCATTTCACCATTGCTTGCGATACCCACTAGCAGTGATTATAACAAATTGAGATATTGAGTTGTAAACTTAACAGAGAACTATCTTGTAGCTGTAGGGTACCAGGACGTAAATGTCAAACTCAAAATGACAAATGTTTGCAACGCTCGCGGAAGGCTCGCTCGTTGAATTGGTTCTGAACGGTCGTAGTTGGCCGAAATCAATTTATAGATATTATCTAACTATTCTGGCGTCTAATTTTGTATCCTAAATCGTTTAGGATAGGTATGAGGTAACCGCACTTGTCAACGAACCGCAGTTTAATACACTACACAGTGTGTGTTAAACGATGCTGCTAAGTACATTTTGTCACACACTTAACTTTATTTGAATTAGTTTTAATGTTTATAACAGGTGGTGTTGGGAGGTCATACTGTGAATCTGCGGCCATACTTATAAACGTTACTTAAATTAAAGTGGTACTTAAGATTTGACATCCATAGACACATATAAAATCTTAAACATTATTTAAAAAGTAACGTTTATAAGTATGAGGGGTGATTTTTAGTCTGTGTACCATAATTACCATACCATTGTATATGGTTAGGCAGGCCTATATCCTTAAATTAAGGAATTAGTTATTTTGTAAAGAATTCTGAGATTATATTGGCCCATGGTCGTTAAAGGCAGACTGTTTTTCAGTAACCATGAGATAACAGTATTCAAAGATTTTTTTAATCACATTTACGATCAATATTGGAAACTTGGCTACGCTCCAACTTGCGCTTGTAAGAGCCTTATATCCGATACAGTAATTAAGCAGCTTTACCCACAATATTAATATTTGAGAGAGCCAAAAGCAAAATCTTTAAAAAAAATGGCTTTACCGCGCTGCTACCGAATTTCTCAACTCACAATAACATGATCAGCCCCCTTACTCTCGAAACCGATCGCTATTGGATCGCATTGGTATTGTGAATTTTCGTATTTTTAAGTTACGACACCAGCGCTAATTTGGATTCATATTGGGTGAACTAAATGGCATTGAGTTTTGTATTTTTTTCACTCAATATCCACGCAATATGAATCCATATTAGCTCTGGTGTCGTAACTTAGGAGAATGAAAATTCATAATACCAATCCGATCCAATAGCGATCGGTTTCAAGAGTAAGGGGGCCGTACTTTTTACCGGTAACACTTAAGAACTAAATCAATGGCTTATAAACACCATTTTGATTGCCTTTAGTACAACCGAACGTAATATTATTTTATTAATTTAATTTCTGTTCGTTGGCTAGGTCCCATTGTTTGAAGCTTCGAAGTTGTATTTTTAAGTTAACTAAAATTATATTAATTATTAAAAAATGAACTGCTGCTCGTTTGTCTCGCTAAATGTCGAACTGACTAGACCGATGTAGCTAATTCTGATCTTCAAATATTTGTGAAAATTCAGGGAAGATTTAAACGAGAAAATATAATAAAAATCCTCAATAAAAATCTAAAAATAAAAAGCGTCCTGCAATATAGGTATTAATTGGTTGCTTAGAAAAAATAGTAAAACTCCACAATATAAATCTAAAAAAACTTAGAGCATTCAACCATGAATGCTCTAAATAAAAAAAGACGTCCTGCAATAGGTATTAATTGGTTGCAAGAAACTTTTCGCGACATTTATATTTTTCCTGTCAGTTGAATTGTCATTGTGATTTGTACTTTGCACAGGACAACGTCTGTCGGGTCTACTAGTGCTGAATACAATTGGTTACTGCAAAAAAAAATTACCCAGGTATTGATAGTTTGTACAATGTTTCACTTACTAAATAAGTATAAAAACGATTTTACATTATAATTTTACAAACTAACATCTCATTTTTTTTAGTGTACTGATACGATTTTCCAATATCTATCAATCTATCATTGCGGTAGAAATATGACTATAACATTTAGAACCCCAGTAAATTAGTAAATTAAGCGCGCTCATTTGGCCCATGACCCATTTCAGAACATACATACAGTAGGACCGACAGGTTTTATAAGACAAACAATGTTTTAAAATTTGCCCAATGCTTACCAAACTGATCTAAATAAAAACTTAGGAGACGCGATAGGCTCACCACGTATCACGCTGAGCACATATTGTAATTTGGTGAAACGTGAACTTTGGCAGTGTTCTGCGGTCCTCATTGACTAGAGTTTTGTATAGCATAATCAACCGTGTCGCGAAGCGGTGAAAGAATACCACCCCCTCTCTTCCCTCGGGTGTCGTGAAAGGCGACTAACAGACGAAAGACTGCACATACTTTCAACAGCATAAAGCAGCAATGAGCTCACCACCTGTCACGCTGAGCACATGTGCAGTCGCTATTTGGTGAAAAGTGGACTATGGTACAGGACTGCTTTTGCTGTCCTCATTGCCTAGTCTCTCACTAACCCTTCGGAGATAAATAGTCTTGATTATATGTATATATAGCATAATCGGTTATTGTTTAGTTAATAGGTAGATAAAGACATGACTACTCGAACATATTCGATGCTTAGTCATCATCATCATCAGCCTATACCTTGTCCACTGCTGGACATAGGCCTATCCAAGAGCAACAATCCAGCTCTTCCCAGCTACCTTGCGAAGATCGTCGCCACGCTACGTTAGCCGATACGCGTTCTCCACTCCAGAACTCGTCTACAATAACGGTCTTCGCTTCTGCGACTGATATTAAAATAAATTAAATTAATTATTCGTGTAAACCTGAACGCACACGGTTAAAAATAAAAATAATTGACGGAAGACAAATAACTTCTTACTACGAGACGACCAACACCTCAGTCTCCCTGTGACCATGGACCCTGTAAAGGGTTCGGAAACTAAAAAACTATGTAATGTAGTAAAATTGAACGCGAGGTAATCTGTAAAAAGTGTTACACTTGAAATTAATTACATTTGTTTTTTTTTATATATATTGACTCGTCATAGTGACCCCACCCTGCCTGATAGTAAGCTGCCGATGCAGTCCAAAATCATAAAAGCGCTCCCCACCGTGGAATAAGCAGGGTATTAAGCGCACCCATTCATGACGGCCTGCATA
Source organism: Scoparia ambigualis (assembly GCA_963921215.1). NCBI lineage: Eukaryota > Metazoa > Arthropoda > Insecta > Lepidoptera > Crambidae > Scoparia > Scoparia ambigualis. Next base: position 19,371,265 of record OY992522.1, on the reverse strand, counting down.
AATGCTGTTTCACGCCCCGCTTAAAAGACCCGGGACTATAGGAGCTGGAAAACACATGCGCCGGCAAAGAATTCCAAAGCCGAATGGTCCTACAGAGGAACGACTTGCCAAACTTTTTGGTACGAGTACTAATAGTCTGTACAGTATGATAGTGGTTCCTAAGACAAGCACGTGTACTCCGGGAGAGGAAAGGAGAGGGCGGGATTAGATCAAAAAGTTCTTCAGAACACTCTCCGTAGTAATTCCGGTAAAAGACACTGAGAGAAACAATGTCTCTACGCAGCTGGAGGTCCTCAAGAGAGGCTGTAACCTCAGCATCTTCAATAATGCGTACCGCTCGCCTTTGCAGTCTATCAAATGCATCCAAGATGTATTTAGCGGAGCCATCTCATAGATTGAACAATACCCCATACTCGATTGCACCTGAGTCTTGTACAGCAAACAGCGCTGCTCGGGAGTGAAAAACCGCCTCACCTTATTGAGAATACCAAACTTATGGAAGGCAGTTAAAATAACACTTTCTGCACACGCTCGATGTAGCATTTTGAATTTAGTTCCTGGCCGATGTCCATGCCAAGAATGCTGAGGTTCACCGAAATGGGTAACGGGAGTTCTGAAGAGAGGGAGTAAAGTAAGGAAGGGAGTTACCTTGGACGAGAAAAACGCGTGAAAAACGGGTTTACGCTCACACCAATTATCTAGACCAAGATAAGTATTATTTTGAAACTTGTTAATATGGTAAGATAACAGATAAATATACATAAACATAGAAAAAACGCCCAGACCTGAAATCAACTTAGAAAAACAGTTTTCTCTAAATTGACCCAACCGGGAATCGAACCCGGGACCTCAGAGATGGCGCGACGCCAGTCCGGACGTGCTAACTAACCACGGAGGTTGACGGTATGGCCGGCCCATACATGCTCATTAGTAGTATGCGTAATATGTACGTACACAACTTTAGAAACGTAAGATAAAAGAAAAGAAATGTATTAGTAAGTAAGAAATAAATGTATTAGTGTGTAAGAAGAAACCATAATATATAAGAAAAGAAAATGTGCTAGAAATAAAAATCTATGTAAAAAAAAGTAAAAGAAAAGACAAGAGATAAGAAAAGTAAAAAAAAACAGAAATGTAGAGCTCTTAAAGCTCAAGCTTATACAAACCCTAAAAAACAAAGAAAAAATAGAAAATATGTTGAAAAAACAAAAACCTGCCAAAATAGGGGAGCAGCCAGCTAAAAAAAAAATATGTACGTACCTAATGTACACCTTACACTACTTGTTGTTTTTTTTATATTGTGCGTTTAAATATTTTATATTATTATATTGTGTGTTAAAATGTTTTAGCTGTGTGGTGGTGGCTAATTAATAGTTAACCTACCGACCCATCCTTCCCTTGGGTGTAAAAGGTGACTAACGGACTAAAGACTGTACATATATCCAATACCAAAGAGCGGCAATGGGTCACTCACCACCTATCATGCTGAGCATATGTGCAGTTATTATTATTTGGTGAAACGTTTGGACTGCTTTGCAGTGGGCTACTTTGCGGCCCTTATTGCCTAGCCTAGTCTCTGTATAAGTATGTAATTAATACATATGTAATTTATAGCAACGAAAGATTTGGAAAAGAAATCCCGAAATTGCACCAATAAAATAGGTAGACACAGAACAGTATTAGCTGAAGATTGGCCCTACATCCAGCGGTAATGGCCTTGGCCACGCTCCAGCCTAATAACGACATATTCAAACCTTCGGCTGCAGGAGATTAATGGGCCGCACGTTTAGTTTAATGCTTTCTTGATTTGTGTGTAGTGTTGCTTATGATATAATTAAGCTATTTCTGAGTATTTCACCTTCAGATTTCTAGGGTAAAGTGATAAATGCGAATATGGTTTCTCGCGCCAAAACGGAATAGCTGATGTGTTTGCTTATAAAGTCTTTAAGGTAGAGCGATGAAATACGTACCTAGTGCAGAATGACATGATTTTAGAGAGGCCTATAAGAATTCAGTGAATTGCCACGGACTGATTATAGTATCACAACTCATACATTTAATGACTGCTGTTTGCAACATACTGTTGTTTAATTGAAAATATCAAAACAATACAATCATGTTGTATGGCTTTGTGTCACTATGTATAGCCTTGAAATCAATTCAAAAATTAATGTTGCTCCATAAATTGTCGGTAAATTGTCAGGTTTTGGCATTATATAACAGCAGTTCATGCTTCACGCTGCATAAATTGGTCTCGTAGAAAAATTTGAATGAAATATTTCCGACTTTAGCGTATAATACTTGGCACAAACGAAGTATATTGTACTTTGTGAAAAACAAAAATAATTTACGGTATAATAATTTCTATCACACGACTAGACTTGGGCCCTAGAGCATGCTCAAAGAAATCGACAAGAAATAATTGACTATTGAACTCTTCATTAAATTTAAGATATTAGTAAACTGGATTGGACATGACAAGCATCACACCGCAATTCAATACCAAATCTAGAATCATCATCTATCAGGGTCATTAAATAGGATATTTGAAAGTATGAAAAATAATGTTTTTTTTTTATTGCCACCCGCGTAGATTATGGATTTCAAAAGCAATTTGCATTAAAACACATAAAATAAAATGTATTAAATTTTCACCAAAACACCCAAAGAAAATTATTTGTTTTAAGGTTCAAACAATATAACCGTAAACGGTTTAGATAAGCTTAATTTAGTGTGTTGTCCCGCGTTTGTAAACATCCACTGTGGTAACGCTACGTTTGCTCTCCAAAGTTGATATACAACAATGTGACGTCACACGAGTGATTCGACAGTACCTATGTTTTGTAATTATTTTGTAATGATTTTGTAATGTATTTGGCCTATTCTCCCCATGAGCAAACCTGAGCTCTTGAGCCAATTCTAGATTGATTATGATGATTTTTCATATTCCAGCGCTCCTGGCATAGAAACTGTTAATCAACTTAACTTTCACGATACAGCACTGAACTATAAACTTTACAGAAAATAATAACAAGCATAAATCAAGTAGGTACAGCTGGCAAAAAAGTAAACTCGAAACGAACGAAATTGGTTGAGTTCAAAGTTTTCTCCTACATCGGTGCACATTTAACAAACTCCCATCCTGTATTAGGTCAATCGAAACTCACCCAGAGCCAAATCCAAACATTCTTCGAGACGCATAACACAATAAGGTTAAGGGTACTTTCTTGGCTGACGTCCAAAGAAAGTAAAAAAAACACACAAATAAATAATAGGTTCCTACTACGTTCATAGAGGCCAACGAATCGGCGGCGGTATTACTATGTAAATGGTTACCGGTCGCGCCTCTAAACCACAGGTATTAATTTTTATCACATTTATAGTTATTAAGATATAATTATATATAATTTAAAATATTCTTAATAATTCAGATTTGACTTTAGGTGTGCTATTTGGAACGGAACATTTCCATTTCAAAGTGCACGGAAGTTGAAATATAATACTTATTAACAAGGAAGAAGGTGCAAATGTTTCTTTATCACTTTGTTTTCGTACGATAAATCATGAAAGTGTTTCCAAACGTACAACTTCTATCATTGTCAATGGTAGGTACCAATAGATACTAAACTGTTGTTTTACTATACTTCTACATCTGATTCGGATTTTAGTTATTTAGTCTTCTTCGAACAGAAGCATCATTTGCTTCTATTCTTTTATGTAAGGCTCAGTTTGCTTACAAAAATATACTCGTAATAAAACTTACACGTGTCGGAAAGCCTACTGGTAGCTGGATTACCTAACGAGTATTCTCAGAAGATTTTGAAGGTCCATATAGACAGATTTTTTACCAATTATTTTATATATAAGATAGTTGAAGTTTTATAATAACTACTGGTTGCTACGTTACGTTATTATATACGCAATAAAAGAGAGAGAAACGTGGGATGTAAAGTGGAAGATAGAACGTTATGTACCAAAGACTTGTAAGGTTGAGCACTTTAAGCATCGCTGCATTTTATTTTTCAAACTGTGAAGAATAGAGCTCAGGTCGAAATCTAACAGAGGATTCCGCATAAAAATGTTGTTAGTATTGTAGTATATTGGATACCAAATACTAGTAGTTATTTAATTTACTTATCGATTTACGCAAAGGACATTGCCCATTTTGGACCTATTTGTTTTTGAGAATGTATATAAATCGTATGGACAAAAATAGCTCAAAAATTTACTTATTGTAACCATGCTATCATATTTTCCCTTTAAAGTCAGGAAACATACAATACTTAGTTTTCTTTTCATATGGCAGTAACCAATTTAAGGTTTTTGAAAGCATTAAAAGCGTTTCGTTCCACCTTTTAACTGTTATCGTTAAATATATTGATTAATTTGATGTTTATTAAACTATATTCTAGTTCTCCTTTTTAAGAGTTATTATCGTGACATTACATACGCTTAACGATTTATGAATAATTATTAATTAATTATTACGAATTGATTGAACGGCTATACATTTATTTTTATTATTATATCTTAATTAATGGCTATCGCGTGTAGCATTAAGCTAATTTTAGGTGTTTTAATTTTATAGAATATGTAGTATTGTACGGTAGCTAGAAATAAAATGGAGTGAAATAAACTCACAACACGTGTTGTTGCTAAAAGATCACGGGAGAAACTCCTCTACACGGCTATACTTATAAGAAGGGGAAAACTTGGTGGGTAAAACTACACGTATTTTTGACTTGTCAGTTGACAGCTCTGTCAGTCACTGTTGCTGCCCTGGCTAGCTGGCTGTCCGATTCGTTACTTTTAGTTTATTAGTTAGTTAGTTATTTTAAAACTTTCTCTCACATAACTTTGGCTTTTAATAAAAAATCTGACTTTAGACTTATAAACAGTGAAATGATAGATTACATTTTGCCGCTCCGTAGCAGAAGGTCTACCAAGGAAAACGCCGATGGTTGCAAAATAGCGACATGTTAATCAGTCTACATAGGGACAATGCCTTTAGTGGCAAAACGACGTACCTACTAGTAATTTGCTACCAAGATCATTTTATACAGTAATTTGCTACCAAGATCATTTTTTACAGTAATTTGCTACCAAGATCATTTTATACAGACTAACTCATTGTCAGGTTTTCAAATGGGCCGTTGGCATTGTCATTTCTAATGACAATGTAAATAAAAATATGGTTTAGTAGACTTAATTCACCTATCTGATATCACCTGGGTGCATTAAGTCTACCAAATGTTTTTTAACACAAGCGCGTGATGGTTTTGTACATTTCTCAGAATAAAAACATTGCTATCAAATTACTAGGTCTGAAACTTTAAAGCAGAATTATGACTGAGATAAGCTAATCAGCTATTAAAATAGACTTTTCTTAATTTCTAATAATATTTAAGTAGGGGAGTGTAAAGAGATTAGTCTCAGGTCGGACGCAAAAGCAACATCTTTTATTTTGCTGATGTCCATGGGCGGCAGTGAACTATCATCAGCGAGTTTGCCGACTAATTTTATAAGAAAAATGAATGTAGAAAATCTTAAAAATTTCATAATAATAGTGAGAAAATGACCGAGCATTACTGCTTACGATGCAGGCACGTTGAACGCTTGTCTGTATTCCGGACGCAACCATATTTTCAGCCAAGTGGCTGAAAATATGGTTTCGTCCGGAAGAGAGCTTGAGTCTTGGCATGCTTTGCTTACATGTAAACTATGCTAATAACGCTAGAACTTTTCAGAAATGTAAAGAAAATATTGTAACAAAAGTAGACAGCTTTATTTCTAAGTTATTTTTTAGGAGTCCGGGAGAAATCGAAGGGGATACTGGCTAATGTAGGTCAACCAAATGTTGGAAGCATGATTTAAAACGACAAAATATCATAAGCTAGTATCTAAAAGTACGCAGGATGCAAATCCGATAAACAAAAATTGGTCATATAACTGCAAAATTCAGTCAGCCAGCAGAAAATTGTAAAAAAGCTATATCAGCAAAACGATGCAGCATTATCCAGTAAAACTGTTATGAAGTTAATTCAGAGTTTTTATTACTCTTTGACCTATTAATCTGTTTTGATAGCTTTTGATGTTAGACGATTTATCATTCTCATTTGAAGAAAGCTTTTTAAAAATCTCTTAGCCGCCGGTAAAAAATGCGAACTAGAATTCTACTCATTTACCGATGGCCATCATTATCATTTGCAAAATGTATCAAAACTTGGCTAACGATAATCATATAAGTATAGAGGCCTTTTAGCATAGACAAGGGATTATATATTAGTCTAATATCCCTTACAACACTTAATCTCTTATAATAATACAATAAATAGTTTAGTAATAAATTATTGTGGTCGAGATTGGTTTTAAAAAATTGGTGTTAATCCTAAACGTCGAATAACATTGAAAGCGGTAGTATAGTCCAAATATTAGAGCAATATGGACGTTTCACTACCTGTTTTCAGGCATTAAAAATTTCATCTAACCCGTAGCAGCTACAGAACTCGATGACAATGCAAGACAGAATATTGAAAATTTCGTTTTCGACTACCACATTTTAAAATGTTAATACGACTAAATATTTTTTTATTTTCACATTTTAAATAGGCTATCCGAACTGCCAAACAAATAGTAATAGCAGTAAAACGCAACGCATACCTACCTACCATTTAAAATGCCATTCATATTAATTCGCTCTTTCGCTATGTGACCGTATAACACAGACTCATTGAACTCGAATAAATGTTGACGTCCGGAGTTTTAATACGCACTCAACGTTGCCAGTTGTTATTCGGCGCCCCTTCATTTTCAATTTATATAGCAGAGCCACTTACTTTGAAGTCCCTTCACGAATTTGCTACGTGACTTCAGGGCATAACGCTGTAGCTGGCTTTGACTTTCAAAATTGGAAACTACGATGTAAAATGCTGTTACTCAAATGAAAAAAAAAAATATTTCATTAAGGACCATTTTCAGTGCATGATGATGTTATCTTGATATACAATTGTGATAGGGGTGGCGTTAAGGCTAAGTACTACATCTAAATTCATCGACAAAAACAATAATATGGGGGGTCCTACCCCCTCCCCATATAGTTTATGATCATGTTTACTTTATGCGATATCAAAGGATTCATACGTCGAAGAAACATGAAAAAATAGCAAACGGTAGCTAATGACACTGGCTAACTAATAAATTTCTTAATTAATTATTTTGTGATTTAAAATTGCTTTTTTATAAGTCCATATTTTTTGCGTCAATGAATTTAATTGTAGTACTTAGCCTTAACAGGTTAGAAGTACCACACCTATCACATTGTATATAAATGATACGATCGGGTAATCCTAAGAAATTTTCTTGTATTTTGTGTATGTTTTTTTTATAAACCTTCGTGGCCGCGTTCGAACCAACTTACCTAAGTTTCATCGTAATCGGATGAATGGTAGATTCAGTAGTTAAGGTTTAACTAAATTCTAGTTATCTATTATTTTACCTCAGTGGTTTATATTGAATATAGTATATAAACGCATACGGGACAATCAAGAAAACGTTAATTTTACATGCTTGTATACGGACATATAAGTATATAGATCAACATTAGAATCAGATCACCTTTTGTCTTAAAGGTTTACTTTAACTTAGTATTTTTTAAGTAATTAAAGATTCTTATCAATGAATGAACACATTAAAAGCCAGCAGTTCAGCACTGTAAGAAAATTATCTTGAAAATAGTTTGAGACGACTAAATGCTAAATTAACCTCTTTAAATGCAAATACGCTTTAGTAAAATAATTCTTTTTTGTCCTGTGCTTAATCTGAGATTCTCTTGTAGATAAATATTAGTTTAACGGTTCGCAGTAATTTTATTTGCCCGTATGTGTTATTATCATAGCAATATTATTGTGAGTAACATTATTGTGCTCCGAGAATGATATAAAAAATTACCAGTTTCTCAGTAACTGATGAATTCGGGTAAAGTCCCCTTTTCCTCTTCCTTTATTAGCTTCAAATGGCAATGGGACGAGACCAAAAGCTACCTAAAAATAAAAATTAATACCGTTATTAGTTTTTTTTTATCAAGAATCACAGTAACATCTCGATACTAATATACTTCTCAGAAATGTTATCAGTTACTCTCTGTCTATCAAGGGACATCCTTAGTTTTGCAACTACATGAAAGTTTGATATAATACATACATACATAATATAATCAAGACTATTAACCCTGAAAGGTTGATCAGAGACCAGGCAATGAGGACCGCAAAGGCAGACCACCAGATAACTGCTCATATGCACAGCGTGACAGGTGGTGAGCCCATAGTCGCTCTATACCTACTGTTGGATGTTATGTCTTTGGTCAGTTAGTCGCCTTTTAAAACACCTAAGGGAAGAGAAGGGGCGGTAGTAATCTATGCCTTTACGAGCAAAAAAGTTTAGTATAAATTAGATGACTTTAACGAAAAATGTGTATTTTCATGTTGCATTTGTTCGACTTTGTTAAAGTCTGTTTACACTGTAAAAATTAGCTATAATAATGAAACGCGTTATATATTTATTATCTAGCTTTCAATTGCCAGATTAATAATGTCTCAAACAAAGTTAAAATAAAATTCATCATGCCCATCGAACATTTTTAAACGTTTTTATTTATGAGTACAACGGTACCGAAAATATTATTTTGCCTCATCATAACTGTTAGATATCTGTATCCTATTTTGAAAATGGTAGTATTCTTTCAACGCTACGCGAAGCGGTTTCCTATATCCTTTTAGTAAAGTGCCTTTTCCAACAAGGTTAATAATTATTGTCAGTCAGCTCAGCTAAAAGTTTATTACTGTTTACTTAATAATTAGACTTAATTCACCACATCCAAAGCGTAGTCACGTATGTAGTCTCAGCGAGGGGCACAAGAGTTTTATTACAGCCGATAAATTTATTTCGGTGCCGCAAACATTTACAAAGTTTGTGTACTCTTCTTTAGGTTTATGTTCGTTGGACAAACACACGGTAGTATTTGCAAATATGTATCGGCAACTTGCAGGTAGTGATTAATTGTAAACAGCATGTATGGTGGCGTGCGGCTCATTAATCCCTCAAGCAACGTGAAACCAGACACAATTGAAAACCTATTGGTTTTGCGACCGCCGGCGGTCTAATGATCCTTGAAGGGTTAATAGAATACTACTGGGGTGTCGTAAAAGGCGACTAACGGACTAAAGAGACACTTGCCCGCAATTTGTCTCGTACCAAGATACGTTTGTTTACACAGAATTCTATCGCCACGGCTTTTATTTCGGTTCGACGCGATCCTGTTTCGGCGTGCAGTGGTACTGGGGGTAGCAATGCTCGTTTGTCTGGCACAGACTATAGTTCGTTAGATTAGTTGTTAAGTCTTAACTACATGTTAAATAACTGTTTTTTTATTAGTATTGACGTCAATAAGTGCCTGTAAAGGTTTACATTGAATAAATAATTTGACTTTAACTTTGAAAAGACTGCACACATCCAACAGCATAGAGCGGCCTGTCATGCTGAGCACATGTGCAGATGTCATTTGGTGAAACGTGGACTGTGGCAGTGGACTGCTTTTGCGGTCCTCATTGCATGGCCTCTGACTAACCCTTTGGAGACAATACCACAGAATAATATCCTACTAATATTATAAACGCGAAAGTTTGTAAGTATGGATGGATATTTGTTACTCTTTCACGTAAAAACTACTCAATGGATTTGGATGAAATTCGGCACACAAATAGTTTATAGCCTGGATTAACACATAGAATATTTTTTATCCCTATATTCCCTCGGGAACGGGAACCACGCGGGTGAAACCGCGAGTGGCCGCTAGTACACAATATACACAGAATTGTATGTATGTGAACAGCATGTCGATTCTCTAACGATCTATCGTACACTCGCGCTCACTTCGACCCACACGTTCCGATCAAAAGTGACCTTTGTGACGCAATCTGCTCTAAATTCAATTCTACGTTAACGTAGAGTTGAATTTAGAGAATGCGGATTTTATGACAACATGCTTGATGCGCAACGAATCCGCAAACGAGTTAGAAGCATGTTTCGATTTGGTGCGCGTTTGCAGCAAAATATCATTTCGTATTTTTATAATAATAAAACTGAAAATGAATCCGCGACTTTTACCACAATTTTAATCAGTCCATTTCGCAAAAATTAAGTGTTCTGCATTTTAAATGTATTTATAAATAATTAAGATATAAGAACGTTAAAAAAAAAACTATCTCAAGTGGGTTTCGAAACCACGTCCTCTCCAAGACTGATTGCGGATCTGTCAATCGCCTCCGAATGTCTTAGTGGCGGAGTGGTCAATGCAGTCGCCCGGATTTCAGAGGACGCGGGTTCAAATTCCATCTAAGGTAATAATTTTATACATTTCAACTAGCGACCCACCGCGGCTTTGCACGGGTAACTACCCGTACCCATACCTAAACAAATTATAGCCTATAACCTTCCTCGATAAATGGGCTATCTAACACTGAAATAATTTTTTAAATCGAATCAGTAGTTCCTGAGATTAGCGCGTTCAAGCAAACTAACTCTTCAGCTTTATAATATTAGTATAGATGGCTTAAAATATGTTTGACCGTCATTAACATACACACATATATATATCACGAATATTATTCCCGTAGGGTTAGTCAGAGACTAGGGAATGAGGACAGCAAAAGCAGTCCTCTAACATAGTCCACTTTTCACGAAATAGAGACTGCACATGCGCTCAGCGTGACAGATGTGCAGTCTTTAGTCCGGCCTTTTACGACACCCAAGGGAAGAGAGGGTAGAGGTGGTAGTATTCTTTTAAAGCCGCTAAGCGACACGGCCGCTAAAAACATAAAATACATGTATTTATATATTAATTCATTAATAGGTTATTCCTTAATCCAGGATGTGCTGAACCTTCGTAATAAATGTTTTTTTTAAATCCCTTAAGCCTTGTCGGTGATACTGAAGAACCAAAAAAAGAAATAAGCAACGCAACCTAATTACGTTTAGATTTTTTAAATTGTTTATTATGCCGGATGGTGGATAGCAACTCATTTTAGTTAAATTAATAAAGTACGTTTTTTATTTGTAATATAATTGCATTATATCGCTATCTTGTCTAATTGAAGGGAAGACGACCGACTCGGTCAAACAAGTAGTATTTGTCTAGAAGTAGTAAAGTAGTAAGTAGTATTAGAGTAGTGGTAGTAGTAACGAAAATGGTGGTACTTTCACTCTATGTCTTTTCAAGTCTTTCTTTAAATTCTAATTGTAAGGTCTCTTAGTCTATCTTCTCTCTATGTTTGTCACGCTTTTTATGGGATACCCAATATATTAACACTCACAGTTAATTAAATCACATGTTTAGCTCTTGCGGAGATCGCACTTAGGAATCTCACTTTGAAGCGCTACTGTGGCCTAACTTTGCCAACCGACGGTCGCCAGATGTGTCCGCGAGTCGTGTGGACTAAGTTTTTGCATTTATCTAGTAAAATATGATTTTAAATCATTGAACATAAAAAAGTATAAAAAACTATTTAAAAAAAAGCTCTTATAAAAGGACAATGCAGACATCGTCCTTATAAGCTAGATTTTATGATAAGAGAATCAAGATTTATTTATTTTTTATCCATGATGGTTATTTTTCAAATAACTATAAACTTAATAAAAATATTACTACTTTCTTCCACCATATAACATTAATTACATTGGAGTTTAAATGTTTATTAAACACACGACATACAAAATCTATTTTTAACTAATAACAGTTTAAGTATACGTTTAAATAAAAATAATTCTATAATAAACTAACTTATTGTACATACAAAAACTTACAGTTTAAATACATATTATTTTAAACACAATATATTTTTCGTGGCTACTTCGGAATATCTACTCCAATCTGTGACTGACACAATCTGACTTTGATTCGTGTTTTTATCAAAATACTACCTACTATTTTACTCACAATTTATAGCAGCATCATTATGACTAATATTATCAAAATACTTTGATGTCTAAACTCGTTATAATTAACTTAGAAGCAGATTGTGTAACAATAATTTGCACTCACATCGATAAATGTAAGACAAAATATGAAACAGTAAAAACACTCAAATAAATGCAAATACGGGAGTTCGTTATAAATATAAATGCGCAAACGGAGCTCTTGCAAAATTGAATTTTACAAGTTGAAATGAAACTGCGATCGGCGCCCAATATATTTTGGCATTATCAATGCAAATTCTTCTTTTGTCCGAGCTCGTCCAAATTAAAATTATCTTTATGAATATCTTGATTCTTACTTTAATTTCCTGTGCGGCAATTGTGAGGAAGCGCAGTTGATTCCACAATGAGACGCTGTTTGTCATCAAATAAATTTGTGACTTACCTCTTCGCGATTATGGCTCAGGATGGCCTATTGTTTGTGTGGTCATCTAAATTCCCCTCGCAATGGGATTTAAATTACTCTTTGTCGTGCATTCCGCCGATTGAGTTTATCAAGATCTGTTTGCACGGGTGCCCATATTGAAATATTACGAGTATAAGTTCTACGCAATCATATTTTTAGTTGCCACAAAACTGGTGACCTTTTTTTCTAATTTGCTTTATCGGCCGACGAATCTAAATTATGTAGTTGTTACTTCGAGACAAAGAATTAGACCAAATGGATTTTGTAACGAAGTAAAACAATTTTTTCTTTCCTGAAAATAACGTTAGGTTGAACAAAACTATAAGTTTATGAGAAAATATTCAATTTTTTTCTTTCTGACACTTAAAATAAGACTGGATAGTGTTGATTAATTTGTTAGGGCTGGTCAGAGCCACGATTCAGCCAGTTTGTAGCGCACAAGACCCGATATATTGGAGAATGCAGTTTCAAATCCAGTTCGTAGATATTTTTTTATATTTACTTTTTACGAAAAGTATGAGAACATACCACTAGTTATACATTCGTCCACAAAACGATACATTTTAAACTTTTAATTAATGCATAAAAGTCAGTTTTCAATAATAAAAACCTCTGCTAGATCTCCCAACATACTCGTACAAATTCGCGGCACTCAACCTCTGCTACGACACGAGATCAAAACAACTATCCGTAGCACAGAGAGCTACGGTCCGTGTAGCTTTTATGGCTACGGCGAAGTAATGTTATCTTTTTATCAATAAAATTAAGATAAGATTATTTAATTACAATAACAAATACTAACTACATAATGGTAAATGATGACATCAAACTAATCTGGTTATAATTATGTATAACTTTTTCATCCGAATGCGATAAAACTTTGGTAAATTGTTGTGAGCACACCCGTAAGTTAAGTTCATAAGTTTGATATAAGTTAACCTCACCATAATATAAAAATAATCTTTATATAAATATTCAATCGCGTTATTCACATTCGCTTCACAGTTTTACTACAAACAGGCATTTCAAGAGGTCATCTCGCATTCAACCGCAAATGTAATTCAGAGGATTGTGACGTCGGAATTAACACATTAAATATTCACGGAATTGGGGACCTTGAGCCAGCCACAGTTCGACAGATCGGTGCAGACAACAGCTTCGGCTACGTTCAATACGGGTTTTTATAAATGATTAATGTGTAAAATATGTAAATTCGGAAAGCTAATAAGTACGCTAGTGTTAGAAATGGGTTCACGTTAGTCGTTCATCGAACTTTTTACAACACTCGCCATTTGTATTATTCTGATGTGTTTTTACTCACCTTATAAAGTTTCTCACATCGTGGTCCGTTGATCTTACTGTTTTTTGACCAACAAGGAGTTGCAATTGAAATATTCCAAAGTATGCAGCAGATCAGAGAGAAATGTAGTCCTGACCAGAAAAAAAGCTTTTGTCATTACAAAGGAAAAAACTACATAAGAATGTAGGTTTTTTTCATATAATGGCCTGGTGAGCTTTGCACATAGCCAGAATTAAGTAAAACTATAATATATAGAAAAATGTAAAAAAAACACGAACAGGACTTGAAACTGCACCCATATGACATTTCGGGTCAGGTGCTCTTCCAACCTAGGCTACCGTGGCTCTTATGCAGCCAGCCGAATTTCATTACCTACTGTTGGAATTTTCTTTCAACATTTTTTCGCAACAAAATTTGCGTAAAAATGGTATTGAAAATATACAAGGTGTTACAAAATACCCCGTAAAAAATATAATAAATTAATAAAGCCCATCTCAACATGAGTTTTTGAGGGGACGATCCACCGTCAGCAATTTGGCACTTTTAAACGAATTTGTTACTGATTCTATGGATGATGGAGGACAGATGGATGTAATCTACACCGACTATACCAAAGCCTTCGACAGAAAAGACCATCGCATCCTAATTACTAAATTGCAATTTGCTGGAATCAGAGGTGATCTGTTACGATGGTTCTCTTCATATATCTATAATCGTTCACAGGCAGTTGTCCTGGGTAATTTTATGTCTCAGTGCATGAGCGTTCCACGTGCTGCCTCGGGGTTCATTATTAGGGCCATTGCTTTTTTTGATCTTTGTCTCTGACATAGATAGCTGTTTTCTAAATTCATGTTTATTAAGTTTTGCCGACGATATGAAATTTTTTAGAAATATTAATTCTATTAATGACTGTCAGCTCCTTCAGAGTGATCTCGCTCGACTTGACGATTATTGTTCTCGGAACAAACTTGACCTTAACGTTAGTAAATGTTCAGTAATGACATTCACCCGCAAAAAATGGCCACTTGTCTATGACTATTCCCTTAAAGGTCAATTATTGGATCGTGTAGCGGAAGTAAGGGATTTGGGAGTCATTCACGACTCAAAATTGTTATTCCGCGATCATATATCATCTATCGTAGGTAGGGCTTCCAGATCTCTCGGCTTTGTAATGCGGTCATCAAAGGATTTTAAATCCTTAAAAACATTGAAAATAATATATGCTACTTATGTACGCTGTCATTTGGACTATGCTTCTCAGATATGGAATCCGAGATACGCTGTTTATGTTGAGCGCCTTGAGAAAATACAGCGAAAATTCTTACGTTATCTAAATTATCGATACAGGGTCAAACTTAGCAGTTACCTTGATCTTTGTCGCCAGCATCACTTCTTACCCCCTTCATACCGACGCGACATTGCAGATTTAATTTTTCTATACAAAATAGTTACTTCGTCGATCGACTGTCCGGGACTATTGGAAAAAATCTTGTTCTATATACCAACTAGATCCTTTCGCAGCAGCTCTCTCTTCTATTTTTCTAAAGGTTGTACCAATTATCGTCAAAATTGTTTTATTTACAGAGCAACCAAAACCTTTAATGGCAAATGTAAAGACAGCCATTTCAATATTGATCTTTTCAATACCAGCTTACCTTCATTGAGAAGGCAACTTGGTGAAGGCTTCTTCATAAATTAAATTATTTACTGTGAAAGTAAGAGGAAAAAAAATGACGCAATATTTTTGTATAAGATTAAATAAAAATGAAAATGAATTAAATATAGTGCACATGGGCATGTGCAAATACCCGACATTTACTGATGTGATTGTAGTTAGCTTTAACGTTAAGCATTTATTACAACTGTGCTTTGGTGCAAGTATTGCTCCTTTGTTATTTTAGTCGTTTCTGATAGTGGAGAGAGACTTTTTAATGACTTTTCTGTTTTACCTATAAGTTTGTAGCTGTTCATTTATTGCATAAGTCGATAGTCTTCCTAAGATAATAAATAAAATAAAATAATAAAATAAAGCTAAAAATATTGTCAACCTTAGTAAGCTGTCATGTCTGGAAACCGGAGTTAGCATAGATTATTTATATAATAATAATAACAGAGAGGCCTACCTACCAATTTTACCTACCTTAATTTTAATAATTATTGTCAACTTTAATGGTTTTTCTGTTTTTCATTCAAAAGGGCTCAATACTATGATGTAATTATGCTTATGTACTAGCTTCAAAAAACGCCAAGACGGAAAAAATGTTATGTTGTCAGTTTCAAATTTTCTTATCGATATTCTACAATTGTTTCGTGTTTTTTTCATATTTTTTCCAAAATGACGATGTTTTTTCAGAATATTACGATATGATGTTATGCGTGGGATATGAAGATAGCAATTTAAATAGTGCTCGCGAACTGAACTGATTTATCGATGGAAGACCACCCGCTGAACAGCGACGGCTACCTTCGTACCAGTGTTTTTTCTCAACATGTCAAGACGCCTACATTCCATAGGCTAATTTTATCGGTCCACTGGAAGTGGACGTCCAAGCACAGTCGACTCCAGGCAGGCTGAATTAGTGTAAGATCATTTTGAAGAAGAGCCAACCACGAGTAAGAGACGAGCCGGAGCAAGCTTCGGTATGAACCATGTTGCAGTTTTTCGAATTCTTCGTGACGACAACCGTCACCCTTATCACTGTCGCCGTACACAGGAGCTGATCTGTGGGGTAATTCCGTGGATGTCGCTAAATCAGTAATTATGACAATAGCTCCAGTTTTAGCTTGCATATTTAACGAATGCATTGACTGTGGTGTTTTTCCTGACCTAATGAAACATAGCAAATTAATTCCGTTGTTTAAATCAGGTAGCACTTCTGACCCCTCTAATTTTAGACCTATTTCTGTGCTACCCACATTTAGTAAAATTTTTGAAAAGTTGATGCTAGACCAAATTCAAATTCATTTTCATAGAAATAAACTTTTACATTGTAAACAGTATGGTTTTACTAGGGGTCGCTCAACAACTGACGCCGGTGTTGAGCTTTTAATCCAAATATTTGATACCTGGGAGGAATCACAGGATGCCCTAGGGGTATTTTGTGATTTATCCAAGGCTTTCGATTGTGTTTTACATGAAACTTTGGTCAGGAAGCTTAACCACTATGGAATTAGGGATGCTTCTTTGAGCCTTCTAATCTCATACTTGAGTAACAGGATTCAGAAGGTCGACATTAACGGTAAAAGATCTCCGGGATCAGTGGTTACAATGGGAGTTCCGCAGGGTTCAATACTAGGTCCATTCTTGTTTTTGGTTTATATTAATGACTTACCTTATTTTGTAAAAGACAGTCATGAGATAGTATTGTTTGCTGATGATACTTCACTTTTATTCAAAGTGAAACGACGACACCCAAATTATGACAATGTGAATAATGCGATCTCAAAGATTGTTCACTGGTTTAGTATAAATAACTTGCTATTAAACGAGGGAAAAACCAAATGTGTTAGATTTGTATTGCCTAATGTTAAGCAAGTAACAACTAGTGTACAAATTAAAGATAAGAATGTGAATCCTGTGGACACCACTGTGTTTCTAGGCATCACGTTAGATGCCAAGCTTCAGTGGGGCCCACATATAGCTAAATTGTCGAATAGACTTAGCTCTGCGGCTTATGCAGTAATGAAGATCCGTCAGTTAACTGACGTTGATACATCCAGATTAGTTTATTTCAGTTACTTTCATAGTGTAATGTCGTACGGCATTTTACTGTGGGGAAATGCTGCCGACATTCAAACTATCTTTGTGCTTCAGAAGAGGGCTATTCGAGCAATCTATAACCTAAAGGCTGGCGACTCTCTCAGAGAGAGATTTAAAAATATAAATATAATGACAGTTGCATCACAATACATTTATGAAAATTTGATTTATGTTCATAAAAATACTGGAATGTTTTCAAAAAACAGTGATATTCACAATGTAAACACTAGAAGTAAGAACAAATTAGCAGTACCTTATACTAGGCTCCATAAAATAAATAATTCTTTTAGGGGTCTGTGTGTAAGATTTTACAACAAAGTACCAAATGATATTCAGAAATTAGATCTTAATAAATTTAAAATCGAAATCAAAGAAAAGCTTTATAAAAAAGCTTATTATAAAGTGTCAGATTACACAGAAGACAAAACAGCTTGGATCTGAAATGCTCCAAGCACTCCAACAGCTATTTCTAATTGTCTTTATTTAATTGATACTACATTGTATTGTAATTTTGTATTGCATCATTTTTTTTTATTTTTAAATTCATATTTTGTATTGACCTGGTAACGACATACTCTTTTTTTTGTTTGTAAATGTCGTTGCTTTTGTGCGCTGTGGTTTCTTGCGCCCATTCTTTGCCACAGTTAAAAAATTATGTCCTGAATGGGTGGTAGGTTAAAAAAGATTTGGACGATTCAAAGTGCTTATTAATTGAGTTTATTGAATAAATATATTTTGACTTGACTTGACTTGACTTGATACCCTCTGATCTTGCACCCATGAGGAACTTCTGCGAGTGGTACTTCAGGCAGTTAGAGGAGACCCCTAATTTCGTAAACTATGTTATTTGGACGGATGAGGCAACATTCACGAGGTCAGGACTTTCAAATGTGCATAACGATCACGTTTGGGCTCACGAAAATCAACACGCTTCACGGCAGAGCAAATTCCAACACCAGTGGCGGCTGAATGTGTTGGCTGGCATTTATGACGGGCATGTCATTGGTCCCGTCACTTTGCCATTACGTCTGAACGGTGGCAACTACCTAACGTTAGGTCTTAAAATCTTCCAAAACTCGACTTGAAATATCTACGAGTATCTTATCGAATTCTGTACATTTTGTTGGTATGTCCCTTTATCGTTTCACGAATTAGGTATAAATGTACATAAACATTCTGCGTAGTTTACTCTTTTATTTTACTGAAATAGGGTTTGCACATCAATGAAAAATAATGGTTTTATTTTTTTGGCGGTAAGTCA
Source organism: Scoparia ambigualis (assembly GCA_963921215.1). NCBI lineage: Eukaryota > Metazoa > Arthropoda > Insecta > Lepidoptera > Crambidae > Scoparia > Scoparia ambigualis. The sequence goes on along the minus strand of OY992522.1, from coordinate 19,352,511 downwards.
TACAATGATAGTACGGTTTTCAAATATTGTAAATGGACTTGTTTTATGGCACCATTTAACCTCCTTTCGGCTTTACGGGTATTTTTGTAACACCCTGTATAGTTAAATTTTTTTTTTGTTCACTAGTAGATGATAATTAGTGGTGAATGTTAAATGATTTTCCCCTAATTTGCACTGTTTTGGTGGTTTATTTGCCATCACTCATGCACGTTCACGAACACATAACGGATAATAATCAACCATTTATATTTGCATTAATATTATAAAATACACAAATTTTAGAAAATTAAACAAAACTAAACTAAACATGACCCTTTAATTTCCCGCCCCGAAGTCCTAGTAGTGCTAATGATATCTTTGATAAGCCTTTTCTATTTTCTGTAATAGCGCAATTACTTGGCGTACGGATGTCATACGCACGCGCTCGCCCCCACTTCCAGATTGCGTCGAGCCATTACACCAAAGATGAGCTGTAAAATGTTTTAAACCGTAAACGGTTAGCGTCATGCAGGACAAAACCAATGTGTCCAAGTGATATTCTAGCTACTAGCTAGATACAGTAGTGAACAGTTAGTGTATTTTAATGTAAAGACGATGCAAACCAGCAGCCGGGTCACCTGTTACGAAGTAGGCAATCACCGCCGCCCATGGACATTCGCAAAACTAGAGGAGTTGCAGATGCGGGAGGGATGAGCAAGAAAATGTAGCAAAAGCTTGACATTGATAGGTCGTCTATCACGTAGGTATACAAGCTTTCATCAAAATGCAGCTGGATATAAACCGGGATACTTATAAACCGAAAATTTAACTAACCAATAAAAATTCATGCAACATAAATATTTTCCGTGAAGTATTATTAAAACATGTGAATTAATCAAAAGTGTTACCCTCCAATGACACAGCTAAAAGGAAATTAATGAAACCTCCGCGACGTTCGCCCGTTACGTAATCATGGTACCTACGTACAAGCATAGCCGTAACTCATAAACAACCGAGCCCTTTCAATGTTAGTTCTAAGTTCGTTAGGTATGCTATTGTGCTCTTTAATTAGCTACGGTTGCATTGAAATTGACTTTTCTGACCCACAGTTAAAACTTAATCGGCCCATTGTTACTCATTACACAGGCGCAGAGGCATTTGGATATAACTTCTAACAATAGAATAATCCTCAGGGGACACAGTTCCGTAAAGCGCAGCTCGAAATTCGCATCGCAGACCTTTGTTCGCGAAGAATAGTTCCTATTTGACGGTTCAAATTTAAATAAAATTGAGTGTGAAAGTTTTATAATAAGATGCCGAGTTCTGTCTGCATTCTGGGGCTCTTGTTACTAAAATATGGTGTCTCTTTTGGGACTATTCAGAGTTAGTGTTTGCTAGCGTACGCTCTTATTAATGATGTAGTTAGTTCAAAAATCAAAAATCAAAAATCAAAAATATTTATTTCAGTAACATTTTCCTTTTAACATTAATCAAGGTAGACTCTTTCTTTTAAGAGCATGTAGCCCCTGTTACAGAAAGGGTCCCTCTTCCATAGCTTCTACATACATTATTTAGCAATGAGATATCAGAACATAATTAATTCTAATTAAAACATAATTAATAACGTGTGTGTGAGTGTGGGTGAGTGAGTGTGTGTGAGTGAGTGTGTGGGGGTGTGTGTGTGAGTGTGTGTGTGTGTGTGTGCGAGGTTAACCACCCTATTAGACATCATGTTTGAGAAGCTTTTCAGTTTCATCATAGTCTAAAGTTTTAAGCCAAGCTGTGACACTTTTTCTGCATTGTTGGTAATTCAAGTGGTAGATTTCCAGGGTTTTATTTGTACGATTGTATAAAAGCGATGACAAGTATTGAAACTGGTTTTGAGCAAAGCTTGAGTATGTACGCTTTGCTAAAGCGACCTTATCCTTTCTCCTTCTCCCCTCAATAGCAGGATTATACTCCAATGCAACATGTTTCCTCAAAACTGTGCGTAGAATATATAACTTTCTAATAGAAAGTAAGTCTGCGATTGAGTATAGAGATAGAGTAGAAAATCTTCGGGATTTAAAATACATCATCTTTAACAGAGCTCTTTGAGCTCGTTCAATGTTTAAGAATTTTGTTTTCAAAGCCCCGCCCCATATAGTGACACAGTATGTTATGACTGATTGGGCCAACGACACATAAATCTGATCTAGCAATTTTTTGGTGGCTACATGTCTCAGGGTTTTGAATATCCACATCATTTTCCTCAGCCTACCTCCAACCAGTTCCAAGTGCGATTGCCATGACAACCGCTGGTCTATCATTACGCCAAGATATTTTGTGGAGAAAACTTTAGTTAGAGAGGGGCAAGTACAGATCGAGGGAGCGGATTGTATCTGACTGCAAGTGTGTAATTTAATATCATAGGAGCTGTCTGGTTGAGTTCTACTGTTGATTGAGAAACACATATAATTTGTTTTAGAAGTGTTCAAAGTTAGTAGATTGGCCCTCAGCCAGCCAGCAATAGTGGACAATCCACTCTCTGCTTCTTTCTTTAAGGTGTTCCAAGAGTTGCCAGTAAATACTATGGCAGTATCGTCCGCGTAAGAAAAGATCTTAGCATTTCTGATCTTCATATCACAAAGATTGTCAATATAGATCAGGAATAACGTCGGACCCAAAACGCTGCCCTGGGGGACGCCATAGGTAACATCAGCACAGTCGCTTACATTATGGCCTACCATTACCCTTTGTGTCCTATCAATTAGGTAATTTTTAAAGAGCTTGAGAGATGTACCTCTTATTCCAATATTTTCCAATTTACTAATCAGGATGGGGATGGAAACGGTGTCAAATGCTTTTTTCAGATCCAAAAACACAGTCATGCACTTACCCTTATTATCCAGTTTGTCTATAATAAGAGAAGTCAAAGCCTCTACTGCATCCTCGGTTGATTTTCCAGTTTGGAAACCGTATTGCGAATCAGATAAGATTTTAAACTTATCAAGGTAGCTTAGTAGTCTTTTGTTGATGATCTTTTCTACTATTTTAGATATTGAGGGCAAGACTGAAATTGGTCTATAGTTGTTGACATCGTCTCCGCCCCCACCCTTGTATACTGGTGTTATTATCGACCTTTTTAGAGAAGATGGAAATGTGCCGGTCTGGAAGCATAGGTTAATAATATGAGTGATAACCGGTACCACCTCACTTTTTGCAATCTTGAGGAATCTAGTTGGAATGTTATCCCAGCCTGGAGCACTATTGGATTTCATATCCATCAACACTGTAAGGACCTCATCAAAGTCCGTATCAAGAAGGGCAAAGGACGAGAGTTGCGATCGTCCTGAGGGATCGGTTTGCGATTGCGAGTCATTAGGCCGTTTAATGGCAGTGGCTAGATCCTTTCCGACGACACTAAAGAAATGGTTAACAAAATTTATAGAATTATAAGGTGTTGATTTAATATTTAAAAGTTTAGTATTGTCTCCTTTCGACCGTTTCAAATGTGTAATGTTTGAAATATTTTTCCAGAGTTTCTTTGAGTCACCAGACGAGTCTCTCAACAATGTTCGCTCATAGTTTCTTTTCAATTTTTTTACCAGGTTGTTGCAGAAGTTGCGGTACCTTCTATAAGTTACTTTAAGTATCTCATCGTGAGGATTAAAGCGAAGTTTATATTGCATCTTGTTTCTATTATTTATGCATCTCAGCACTCCTGGAGTTATCCAGGGTTTAATAATGCGTTTACTTTTGGCAATTTTAATCTCCTTAGTATTATCTTTAAGCGACACACTGATTTTAGTGATCAATTTTTGTGTAACTATTTCAGGATCGTCGCACAACAACAATTCATTTAGTTTGTTTTCTTTTAGATCATTTAGCGCTTTCTCGTAATTTGTATGTAGTTTGGTTTTATTAGTTTTACTTTGATTTTCCGTCCCAGCCAAATGCAACAAGACCATGGCATGATCAGTAATAGTCGAATTGAGAACTGCCACCTGCGCAGTGATTTTTTTATTTTTCATCCTAAGCATAATGTGATCCAAAGAGCTATTCCCCCTGGTAGGCAATTTATGTCCTAACATAATGCCATGGATCCCCAACGTATCAAGGTAGTTTGACCTGTTTTTAATTTCATAACCTTGCTCAGTGTCCCTTGAAATTGTGTTAATATTTATATCTCCTGCTAGTACAATACAATTTTGCCTTTGTAAAGTTTCCAAATGGGTGTTTAAAGAATTGATAAATCCGTCCGCATTTGCGTATGAAGGTGATCGATATATTGCCAAGATAGTAATATCTTTTATTATTATTTGAAGACATGATGAGTCTTGTAAGTATATTTCATTAACATTGGCTTGGATCTTGTTCTTAATGTAAGCTATTACACCATCACTTTTATTTAAGTAACGGGTCGAGGAAAAGGTGCTGTAGTTAGCTAAATTTGGAATAGGTTTGCAGTCACTGAGCCAACATTCAGATAAAACAATAATATCAGGGTCATGTTTAAGTTGTGTAAGTGAAACAATTAGGTCATCAAAATTACGGTAAATACTCCTAATATTTTGGGTCACCAATAAAAAATCTTTTTCCTTTATCTGAAAAGAGTTAACTACATCTTTTATATCACAATGCGCTGAGCTAGCGACTTCAATTTGGTCTATTTCTGTAATGGTGCTTAGAGAATTTATCATTTTGTGTAATTTTGTAATACTAGAAGTGGTTGTAATAAAAGTTTTTGTGTAGTTTTTAGACCATGGAGTGATTTGTATATCTTAATATTTACTTTAATTGTAAAAGTGTCAGTGTAGTAACTTGTAACAAAGAGTTTGTTTGTTTTGTGTATGGAATTAATAATATGAATATATTGAACTTTAGGAATTATGTAATAATTATTGTAAATATTGGCATAACATAGTTTTATAGGTGTATAACTGGTGTGTGTCTGTGTGAGTGTATGATTGTATCTATAATTGTAAGTTTGTTTAGGGTGTATACTAATAACAATTATACAATTGTAAATATTGGCATAATATAGCGTAATAGGTGTATGGCTGGCGTGTGTCTGTGTGTGTGTATTATTGTATTTATATTTGTAAGTCTGTATAAAGTGTATACTAGTCACTTTTTCGTCATTTACGTGTATTTTATGTGTTAAGAGAATAGCGTACAAGTTTAATACTAAAGACATAGAATCTGTTAAAGTAAGACCATTTTTAAGTAGTCTCGTTACACTAAAAAGTACATGAAAATCCGTAATATAATCATTGACAACTTTTCTTAGATGGGTATTTTTAAGCATTATTATATTAAACAGATAATAGAAACGTAGTAAAAAAATTCGTAATAAAAAATAGTAATCACACAATATCAGAACGAACATTTTATAAGCTAGTCAATCTTTATGCATAAGCTGTTGAACTTGATCCTCCGATTTGATTGAAATGATGGGAGAACCTTCAGTTTTTCGAACATAGACCCTGCCATAGGCAGTCCAGCAGAACATGTATTTTTTAGATTTTGCAAGATCTCGTGCAAGAAAGTGCAACCGGGAACCCTTCGCAGTCAGCTGCTCCGATATAAAAATGGGTGTGTCCTCAGAGACTCGGAAACCCAGGTGTTTAGCACAAAGTTTAGATTTGGTTTTGTTGTTGAATGCTTTGCATAACTTCAAAATATCATTTTTCAATAGAGTTGATGAGGTTTCAACAATTATTGGTGAGTTATTTAAATCTTTTCTTCCGCGAGTTCTGTAGATGTCTTTGATGTCACTTTTGAGTACATTTCCGCCTATGCTCGAGGATAAGCTTAAGACCATTTGAATCAAGTCTGTTTTTGTTTCGTTTTTATTTTTGGGAACGTTCTTAATTTCAAAGTTACATTTTCGCCCTCCCATTTGCAAGTTTTCAACTTTCTCTTCTAGCAGGCTTATATATTCTTTATCTTTTTTGGCGTTGATTTCAAGTTGGTTAATTTTTTTATTTAATTCTGTGTTTTCAGCGGTAAGCAAGGCGATCGCACTTTCAATGTTCGAGTTAGTTCGCTTGATCTCCTGTAATGTCGGCGCAATGCTTCTTATTTCGTTTTGTTGTGCTGCAAGTAACGACTGTATAATTTCCTTAATCTCCTCCTTAAAGCTATTAAAGTCGTTCATCGTAACACTTTTGCTACGCGAAAAAACAAACTGTGGAGGCGTCACCTTATCTTGTAACTCAGGGCTACTTTCCGTGTTGCAGACAGACATATTAGCTTCTAGGCTCATTTTTATCGGGTATTATTATAGGTATATGTATATATTTTAAACAGGATCTGAGCAAAAACAACAACAAAGATACTCAATTTGTCACACTCACAGCGTCACAGCCCAAGTGTAGGTAATATTGTTGTGGGGCGCCCGCACTCAATCGTAGCGATGACGTCAGCTGCAGCTAGCGGTCGCTTATTACGGCGCGGTCGAGCTCTCTGTCCTTAGCCTAGCGGATAAGGCGCAGCGTCACTCACCCAAGAAGTCCGGGTTCAAACCACGCAGAACGGCAAAATAATTTTAAAATATTTCTTCTTGGTGTGGGGGCTTCAGCGGCGGTCCGGCGCAGAAACTCTCAACACGGGGCGAAGTCCGAGGCACCTCAATATTTAAGTATTAATTTAAAAAATAGATTTGCACACGTCCGATCTCTTTAAAAGCCACAGCGGAAGAGGAGTTGTTTGTTAAAGAATAAAATAAAGTCCTTTAGCACACAGAGACATAAAGTGACAGATATTATCACTCTCTGTAACTGTCGGAACACAACAATACTACGAACATAATGTTATGACGACAGACTTAGATAAAGTTTTATGGTGGTAGAGCTACTTATATAGACTTGAGGAGTGACTTTTCAAAACGGCTTATTTCAGTATGATAATTTTTTTCAGAAACAACGAAAATAGGAATACTTATCACATTACATTTTTAATTATGTAACTTTTATGTACTTAATTTAGGTAGGTTAGTAAATTGTTAAGCATTTTTTATTTTTTTAAGTCTTCATTATTACGAGTTAACATCATAGCATTTAAAGAAATAAGCCATTTCTTTGCAAACTTTTTTGAAATAAGACGTTTTGTTCCGGCGCTTGTTAGAAATAAGCGACTTTGTTTTGGCACTCCTAGAAATGAAAAGAAACCACATTTATTGCTGCCTTCTTTGTGCTGATAAAATGTTTTACCAAAAGTATCCTAATAGGAAGTATGGCAACATTATCAAACGTTCATACATTGTCGAAAACTACTTACGATTGCCTTGTCCGGCTATTGTGTCTGGATTTACTTTTCCCTCCGCCAGAATTTAACTCCTGCACCATTTTATCCATTATGAACTGTTCAAAAGTCCAAATTAATCTTATCAGCGAGAAAAACCGTTAAATTATAGGACAAACAATATTCGTTTATCAAAAAATAACTTTGACAGGATCTTAGGAACCACCATCATACTGTACAGACTGTCAGTACTCGTACCAAAAAAATTGGCAAGTCGTTCCTCTGTAAGACCATTTGGCTTTAGAATTCTTTGCCGGCGCATGTGTTTCTAGCTTTCAGCTCCTATAGTCCCGGGTCTTTTAAGCGGGGTGTGAAACGGCATTTATGCAGGCCGTCATGAATGGGTAAGCGGTTGGTACCGTGCTGATTCCATGGTGTGGAGCGCTCTTATTATTTTGGACTCCATCGGCTGCTTACCATCAGGCAGGATGCGGTCACTATAACGAGTCAATATAAAAGAAGGCTGTTGGCCATACAAATTGACTAGAAAATAAATTATAGTCATGGTGCCATCAAGCTTTTATTAATAAAAAATATTTTAATGGAAACATAACATCTGCGAAAGAATCTTGTCTAGTCTTAAAAACTAAATAGACATTCCATTGTAGGTAAAGATTCTTCACTGATTGCGAGTCACTTTATTGTTTTTTTACGCTTGCAACTTGTGTATACTAGAACAGCACCAGCTCATTGTTCCAACAAAAAAGTAAGTGAAAAGCAATTAAACAAAGTGAACATAGCAACATTGTTGTCGAACCTTCGTCGGTGGAATTTGACGAGGGAGACGGTCTATGTTTTTTCCGAGTGGTCTCCGTAGACACGACGTAATAAGTATCTAAAATACACACAGCACAGTGCAGTCGCTATTTGGTGAAAAGTGGACTATGGTAGAGGACTGCTTTTGCTGTCCTCATCGCCTGGTCTCTGACTAACCCTTTGGGGATAACAGTAGTGATTATGTGTATGTATCTAAAATAGTATATGTAGTCTTGTGGCTAAGCTATCGGTCTTAGACCCAGAAGTCCAGGGTTCGGTTTCTGGTTGGGTCAATTTAGATTAAACGGTGTTTCTAAATTGGTTTCGGATCTGAGTGTTTTTTTAATGATAAATTATGTTTATCTGTTACCATTGAAAATAAGTTCTTAAAAAAACTTAATTTGGGCAAGATAATCGATGTGAGAGTGGAAAAAATATTTATTTATTTAATTATTACATTTTATTTTATCCTGACAAAATCGAATCAAGTTGTAGGGTCCGTGGTCACAGGGAGACTGATATGTTGAAAGTGCCATATTTAATTATAATAAAACACGCAACCTGTCAAATATATTGACGATTATTTTTATTGAACCTCAGAGATTGCGATGCCAGAAACGACGTGCTTAGTACCACTTAACCCCGGAGGACATCAAATATTAAAGGTCATTTACAAGCATTGTCCTTGTCAATTAAAGAAAACAATAAGTTAAAATAGACTATTTTATAAAATATCTCAAACCAGCTAACGAATGTTCATAACGTGAATCTCGACGCAAGATCTCGCGAGTGGAATAGCGGTTCGAACTCGATACCCGGAGTAAAGAGGCATGTCTTGTTAATACTGTTTGAACGAGCTCTTTGCATAGTGTTACTTGTAACAGTAGTACTTATTAGATAAAAAGTCAAAATTACTGATATAAAAAGTAGAGTTACTTATTGTTATGAAAAAACGGAATATTTACCATGTTTGAGTTGTTGTTTTTGAGTCCCTGATATTTCGGCGCAGTTGTGTACAAGGTATTCCGTGATCATGGTGCATGCAACTGCACCGAAATATCAAGGACTCAAAAACAACAACTCAAAAAAAACATGGTAAAAATTCCGTTTTTATTAAAAATAATTGTAGTGACCATGAAAGTTTGCTACGATACATAGTATCAATTCTTGCTCTTTACTAAATGCATGCTTTATGTAATTATTATTTAAATTTTATATTATTATAAAGCTGTGAAGTTTCTTGCGCCCGTTCTTCTCCACAGATAAAAGAAGTCTTGAAAAGGTGGAGTGGGTGGGTGGGTTCCTATGCCTATTCATCCATCCATAGAAATTAAATTAAATTTTTAAGCTTACTCAATAAAGAAATTTTGATTTTGATTTTGATTTTGAAATGGCTAATGATTTACGTCATCAAAGGATAAAATAGCTAAATCACAATTGTCTACATAATTATAAATAATCTTTTGTAAACTTAATTTACATTTAATTGATCGCCGCTGCAAGTCATACCTGGTTCAAAGGATCTCCCTGGCGATACAGCGCGGCAACGTTGCCGGTATCATGGGAACCTTTGAGCCGGGGGTGACTCGCGGTGGTCTGTTAGATTAAGTTTTTTTTTTATTTTATTATTATTGTATTTTACTAACACATTTTTAAGTTGTTTAATAAAAATTATAATAAATAGAGAAATATCTAGTATTTACATTTTAATAAATGTATTTCTTGAAGCAATGGAATGAGTCCAGCAGTGAAATGTGTATGAGCTGGTGATGATGATAATTGCAGTTTATTATAAGCCGATCGAAAGCATGCCCACATCTTGTTGGCATTGCCTCAAGGGCGAACTATCTTTCTAAACAGGGCCCCACTGAGATTGGCGATGCGGAATCTTGTGATAGCCGAAGATACCGACCTTTTTGCTTGTTCGTCGTGTGAATTCACTACACTGAAAAAAAAAATCGGTAAACCCAATCGATTTTTCGGTAATATTCACCGCTTTGGTCAGTAAAAATAGAGCCTATTGTCCAAAGAAGTAAAACTAACTGTTAAGTTAGAACAGTAGATTTTACTGTGCATCTGCAACTGTTTTCAGGCCGGTAATTCTAACTGTTTGTAAGACAGTAAATGATAACAGTAATAGTCCTCTTATGAACTGTTTTTTTGTTTTACTGTTATAAACAGTAAAAAAAAAAAAGGTGTCTAACAGTAGGTTTAACTGAACTATGATAGTACTTATAACTGTCATAAAGTTTAAGCTTACAGTTGATTTTACTGTGTTTACAGAGTACGAACTACATAGGACAACATTAATGAGTACTGTGCGATCCAGTAGAACAAACTGTAAGCAACCAGTTCTGTTCATTGTAAGTATACATTAATAGTAACCGTTTCCTCACAGTAACAGGTATCTAAATACACAGTAAGGTATACTTTGGTTGCTCATTAAAATATACCTTGCTGTCCAGTTTGAAGTACCTTCAGATATCAGTTATAATAATTGATAGTACACATTAATAACAACCGTTCCCTCTCAGTTATTTGTACAGTGGAGATACTTAATAGTTACTGTGCGAAAACAGTAACAAATACTGGCTGTCTGGTATTAGATACTGTGAGAATACTTTAAAAGATACTGTGAAGGTCGCTATTAGGAAATGTGGGCTCATTAAGATATACCGTGATTATCAGTTATAACAACTGTGGATCCATTAAAAGAAACTGTGCCTCACAGGTTTAAGTACATAATTCCACAGTAACATGCAATGACCGTGCATTACTTAGTACTGTGCGACTCAGTTACTATAACGTATTGTCACATTAACGGGTACTGTAGAAGCTAAGTTGTAAGTACTGTAAGGGAACTTTATTCCGAACTGTTCATTCGCATTGACAGGTACTGTTACATCACAGTAATTACTGGGTACCCAACCCAGTTATTACTACTGTATAACATTTAAAAAATACAGTAGTAATTACTGTGATGTAACAGTACCTGTCACTGCAAATGAACAGTTCCGAATAAAGTTCGCTTACAGTACTTACAACTGTTCATTCGCAGTAACATATACTGTTACATCACAGTAATTACTGGGTACCCAACCCAGTAATTACTACTGTATACCATTACGAAAAACAGTAGTAATTACTGGGTTGGGTACCCAGTAATTACTGTGATGTAACAGTACCTGTCACTGCGAATGAACAGTTCCCAATAAAGTTCGCTTACAGTACTTACAACTGTTCATTCGCAGTAACATATACTGTTACATCACAGTAATTACTGGGTACCCAACCCAGTAATTACTACTGTATACCATTACGAAAAACAGTAGTAATTACTGGGTTGGGTACCCAGTAATTACTGTGATGTAACAGTACCTGTCACTGCGAATGAACAGTTCCCAATAAAGTTCGCTTACAGTACTTACAACTGTTCATCCGCAGTGGCAGGTACTGTTACATCACAGTAATTACTGGGTACCTAACCCAGTAATAACTACTGTATAACATTACGAAATACAGTAGTAATTACTGGGTTGGGTACACAGTAATTACTGTGATGTAACAGTACCTGTCACTGCGAATGAACAGTTCCGAAAAAGTTTGGTTACAGTACTTACAACTGTTCATTCGCAGTGACAGGTACTATTACATTACAGTAATTACTGGGTACCCATCCCAGTAATAACTACTCTATATCGTAATGCTTGAACATTGCGATATACCGTAATATTGAATACTACGATATACGGTAGTAATTACTGTATATCGTAATATTAAACATTATACAATATACAGTTTTATTTCAGTAGGAATATTAGTAATAAATGCAAAAACTTGTAAAAAGTATACGGATTTATTTTTAATAATTATTATTTTAAATATTAGATTATAATTACATTAATGTACTATAATTAATTTTTAATTAATGAACAAGTTAGAAGTAAGTTAATAAATGTCAGTATCTATAGTCTTCTTCCGCTGCGATATTCTGTGATATTGCGAGAGAAAAACAATATTTTGTTTTTAGGTTTGGTGTGTTCCTCCTCACTACCGCCACACCTCTCTTTATTCTCCCTCTTTCTGTTACTTTGGTACTTTCAGTAAGTTTTCCTCTCTCTCTTCGGCAATCATTTATCCACGACTCGGCGGCGTCGGATCAATTTCGGGAAGAAAGAGAGCACCACAGTAAAAGAAAGAAAGAACGTTTGGAGAGGTGTGGTGGTGGTGAGGAGGAACACACCACATCTAAAAAACAAAATACTGTTTCTCTCTCTTAATTTTATTTATATTAACAGATTATATTATGATATCGCAGCGGAAGAAAGCTATAGTCTAAGATCCGAGTATAGAACGACCTTTACCGGGCCGGTTAATGTATGAAAAGTATTTTATATCAAATTAATATGTTAAAAAATATATCGCGAGTGGGTAGGCTGAAAAATTTCAGTCCAGTACCTATTATAAATAATTAAACAAATAATGTACTGGTTTGGTGTGTGTCTTTGTAAATATTTAATTAATCAATTATACTGGACTGAAACTTTTCAGCCAACCCACTCTCAATATATTTTTTAACATATTAAATTTGACAAAAAATATTTTTATTCATTAAACGGGCCCGGTGAAGGTCGTTGTATACTCGGATCTTCTACTACTATGAATAAAAGTATGACTATAACATTTTAACTTACTGCGTACATAAAAGGTACCTACACCTGCAACCTATTTAATATTTAAACATAAATTATAATCAAGATTAGACTTAATTACTATGCTTCTAAGAAAAATGCCTTCTGGCAAAAAGTGTACCTACCTACATGGCTATCACAATACGACTCCGCTCTTGCTGTGTGACGCGTGACGACCAGAAAGCGCGGCGGCTCGTTTTGATCACCTTGCAGCGTTACGGAGGTCACGGAGGTGACATGCGTCGCTCAGCAAGAGCGGAGTCGTATTGCGGTGAGCGAAGCGAACACATCAACTTAGATGGGTATCGTTTTCGGTCAACTGAAACACATAGATTACGAAAAAGATGTCCATTTTGAAATCCAAGATGGCTGACATTATTTAATCGCAAAATTTACACATTGATTTCGATTTAGACAAAATTTAAGACTAGGCTAGGTACGTCCATGGCAACTTAACTAAAAAAATCTCTACTAACACAATAACCGCGAGCTGCTTGCAGCTCGCCCACATAATTATAAAAAAAACTAATTTTTAAATAAAACGTAAAAAAAAAGCTTTTGTGAAAGTATTGCCATTTTCATATTTCCTTTATGTATTGACAGAGAAGTTTAAACACATTAAAAAATCACTTTTTGTGATACTCCTCCATCAATAAAAGATAACAAAACGGAAATACTTTTGAAATAATGTACAAAATATTCGCCAATAATTTAAACAAAAAAAAAATTTTTTTACTAAAAATGACGCTAAATTAAGCGAGATAGAGAGTTGCGCGCTGGTAGCGCAATATTAAGTTATGGCGAGAGGTCCGCGCACGATGTGCATTGTGTATGACTAATATTAATGTTAAACTAATATTTTTAAAAACACTTACTCAATTGTATATTTTATATAAGTATAATATGTAGTCATACAAAATGTACATACTGCGCGGACGTCTCGCCATAACTTAATATTGCGCTTCCAGCGCGCAACGCTCTCCCTCGCTTAATTTAGCGTTATTTTTAATATTCCAGTTACATTTGTGTCTTAGTATTAAAATATAATACAAAAATTTATAAAATATATATTTAGACAGTCGGAAAATTGAGTCAGTTCGCGTCCGCTGTTTAATATAATAATTTTAGAATAAATAGTGACAGTGCAGTGTACCAAGTGAAGACGTAGGTATGTGATTGATCAAACCACTAAGGAACTTTTAATAAAATTATAACTTATAATTTTCATACATTTAATTACCACGTTTTAAAACTAACTACGACACTGTTGAAAGTTTAAAAAGGTCCTTAGAATAAATATTATCAAGAATAAATCACGTCGTGTTAAGGAAAGCCGTGAATTGTATGAGAAAACGCATAAACTCGTGAATAATTCAAGAAAATATTTACCATTTTGAACATCAATTATTTAACTGTCTGGCACAGACACTTCTGGTGCTAAATTAAGTACATAACAGTTGGATATTATTTTCAACAGCATTACTTGTAGAGCATTCACAATGAGCATCATAATAAGTTGATGAGCACAGCCGTGCGATTCTCTAAGCTAAAGCCTTGATAGCTGCGGCTGCCGCAGCGCTGAGAAATGACTCTGTCTCTTTCATATTCATAGAATTGGAAAGAGACAGCAGATCACAGCCATGCGCGCAGCGTCTATGTGTCGCTTAGAGAATCGCATAGCTGTCTATATTCATTAGACTGTGAGGTTGTGGTGGTCGCGGTAGCTAGCGTACAGTGATTTTTTAAGAAATGTCGACGGAAAGAATTAAACAGATGGTATAAGGTCGAGAACAACCATTTTCAACGCAGCGATATTGATCAAATGTGTGGTGTGTATGAAAGAAATGGAAATGTGTTCGAAGTGCTCTTAAGTCAGTCAATAAAGTTTTGCAGATAAAACATGTTACCATTTTGTTTATATTACATCGATCAAGCCCAAGACGGATACAGAAACTTTGTCCTTTGGGATTGCTATGTCAGAAAATGTATAAATTACACGTTGCAAAAACTGCCAAACAGGCAAGCATTCAATAGGATATTCCAAATTGAGAGCCCAAATTATCTTGAAACACGTATCCACAGCCTTGATACCTAATGTTTGGCATTTCATAAACAATATTGTCGACAATCACATACCTGGCTGAAATTTTATTCAGAGTGCCTGCAATTATTATGTATGGCTGAATTGTTAACCTTACATGTAAAAACTTTTCCTGGCGTGTTTGCTGCTGTTCTTGAAGCTTTAGCTCTTCTTCAATATGTAGGATAAAGTTTTTTCTTTATATAAGAAGGTCCAAGTATATGCGGAATTAGCAGAAGAACCGCAAGATTGCTCGTCTCAGGATCTGGGTCTGAAAAATAAAAGTAATCATTTAGTAAGTAATTAAAAAATATCTTCGAAAAAATATTTTATTGTTTTGTATAGTGCATAGTTTTCATATCTGTACTAAAATTATAAAGAGGTAAGATTTGTGTTTTTGAATTAAATAAATAAAATAAATCTTTCCTACAATCACACCAATTATCTAGCCCAAGAGAAGCTTCGAAGAAACTCGTTAAATGGTTACTAGACAACGGATAAACATACTTAAAATACTTAAATACATACTAATTATAGATAGAAAACACCCAGACCCGAGACAATTTAGAAAAACAATAATTTCTGAATTGACCCGACCGGGGATCGAACCCGGGACCTCAGAGATGGTGACACCATGAAAACCGGTGTGCAAACCACCCGACCAAGGAGGTCGTCATGTATGTATGTAACGAATAAACTTAAAAACTACTGAACCAATTTAAAAAATCTTTTACCATTAGAATGCTACATTATCTCTGAGTACATAACATAAGTAATATATTTATTAAAATAAATGTCCACCCGTGTGAAGCCGGGATGGACCGCTAGTTTTAAAATATTTTTTTAAATAAATTACTCACGAATTAAAAAAAAATCATTAAAACCGACTGCGTTTTAAAATATATAGTAGGTAACTGAAAAGTGATAAACAAGCTGTCAATTCTACAATAGAAAATGTAAATGTAAAATGTTTGTAATGTGCATGTATGTATATTTGTAACTCTTTCATGCTAAAACGGCTGGACGGATTTTGATGAATTTGATAAGGAGACAACTTATACGTGTTGGATTAACACAGTGTAGGCTACTTTTATGCCTGGTAAGCTCGATTAACACCGCGGGGCGTAGCTTGTCTAGTAGGTAATTAAATAAAAATTACACAAGAACAACTCACCACGAGCAAGTTGTTTCAACTCTGCCAGATGTGTGTTCTTTCTTGCGATCTTGTCAAATGCTGCAAGCAACTTTACTTTGAGCAGAGGGAATTTGTCATCGAATGAGGTTTCGTTTCCTGGGTACCATGCATGGAAGTCGGCAATTAGCTGAAACCGAAATTACTGTGATATTAGGAACCTATATTATATTGTATTATATTATATTAAGATTTTTTAGTAAACTATTGTATAATTTTATGTAGGTAATGGCCCTCGTGGATCTTGATTAACTTAATCTTATTTCGTTCGGCCAATTTGGTTTAATGAGGTGACAAACATAAACAGACACAAACTTTAATAATGTGATAAATACATACCAAGGTCTAATACAGGGAAATTCCTGGATGTACGATTCGTTTTCATTTGATAAAATGCGTTTTAGTCGTTCCTTGTTAGTTTTGTCAAATTTTTCTGCACATAAACTGTAATCGTGAACATTGCTTTTTAGCCATTCTATAATTTCCTGTATCTCCTGGTTAGTGTCGTTGTCATTGTCAGCAGCAATCAAGTCATCGAAATGTGTTGTAGACCTCTCGCTAGATGAACTGGTAGATGGTTTCGGTGTTAATACTTTTTCAAGTGAACGACGTGCCCGTGGTTCAAAGACTTTGTTGCGTCGATACTTTGCCTTTAAATTGGTAATGGCATCAAAGAGTCGACCGTGAGCCCGTCCCAATGACCCATTGGGTTTCGTATAATAAATGCTGCTATTCTCTTTGGGAAACACTTTCTCTGTAAGTAAAACAAGTACATAGATAAAAAATGTAGGAAGGTAGGAGTCGCTACGCAATTCTACTATATTTATAGATATATCGAATATATATTAAGAATATACCTACATCGATATTTAAAATGGATTCACTAACTGATTAAAGTTTGCACGGCGATTGAGCTAAAGCTTCGCCCAAGCACTAAAAATATTTGGCTGATACAGGGTCCTTATGAATAGTGTTAATTGATAGATAACTTACATCGAGATATAGGGACATGGATCTGCATGACGACGAGGTGCTTGGTGACGATAATGCCGAAGTTATTGGTGAATTTGTAAGTCCACCAACATTCTCTCCGTACACTTCCACAAGGTTTTCAAGATTGTCATAAATCTGTAAAATAAAAACAAATTATGTTCACAAAAAAAAAGATTCCAAGGCGTGCCCATATTTTTATACATAAATTAAGACCGGGTGTCGCGAAGGCGTTGCATAAAAAATACACTCTAATTTGTTTTCACTAACTGACGGCAAACATTGCTATCAAAAAGAGATATAAAGTATTTTTAGGATAAAAAAAACATTAATTTTTGTATGGAGCTGGATTTCTGTTGTCTAATAAAAAAATAACCTCGAAACCTTATTTTTTTGGAATTTTTTTAATCTCTTTTTGATAGCAATGTTTTCCGTCAGATTGTGAAAAAAAGTTAATTTTGCTTAAAATTTTTTGTAAGTCCTGCACCCCTTTTTGACTTAACCATGCTGTGTGCTTACATCGGAATTTAGTTTGGAAGCCTTCCACTTCTGAAGCGCTCTTCTAAATTTGGCTTGAGGGCCAATAGCTGGTAATAGCTGGTAGTAGCACCCGGATTTGCTGATCATCGAGCAAAGACAGCGCCTCTATGTCAACTTCATGTTCTTGAATAACAAACATTTATAATTAATTACAGTCTTGCATACAGAATAATACATATATACAGGCAGCGGCACCCACAGCAATCTCAACACAAATTTTTATAAGTAAAATTTATTAGTAAGTAGTTATTAGTAATATTACATTTTACCTCATGCCCAATTTACACGTATTAAGTAGTTTAGTGGTTAACTAAATTTTAACTAAATTTTAAGTGACTTAAATTTAAGTGTGTGTCCATACATATTTAAGTAGTTAAGCTCTTTAGTTCACTCAAGAAGGACGATCAACAACGTAATGAAGTCGTAAATTCTGTGCTTAAATAATGGCTCTGTGTGGTCAGCACATTTAGCCAGTGTCAAGTAAGATATTAAAGTGAATATTTTTTTTGCATAAACTAGATGATAATGAAAATGAGTGATTATGAACGTTTAAAAAATTAACCAAACCCAAACCAAACCCCTTCAGACTTAATAAAGAATTAATTACAGTCTTGCATAGAGAATAATACATATATACAGACAGCGGCACCCACAGCAATCTCAACACAGATTTTCATTAGCAAAATTTTTTAGTTATTTTACATTTTACCATATGTCCGATTTACACGTTTTAAGTAGTATTGAGATCTCACACGGATTTCTTGAGAGAATATGAAAAGTGATGTTGCACGGTTTTGTTTTATTTGCCAACACGTTGACACAGCAAGCGGTTAACGTCCCAGAGACGTTTGCAATTTTGCATGTGCCGGGAATCACAAGACTACTGATCAAACTGAATTCAGAAAGCCATTCCGGCTGTGTGAGGCCAGCCTAAATTGTGTCTGTCCAAACATGTCAAGTGACAAGCCCTGCCCACCAACTTAACCGAAAAATAGACAAAATTCTATTTTAGCTCTTTAGTTGTTAACTTAACTTACTTAATACGTCTATATCGGGCATTACGCACTCAACTGACTGTGCAGTAAGCAAGCTCGCAACACAGTCATGTAAACAGTTCAAACCTGTCAAGCTACTGACTGCACAGTGCACGAGTACTTACAATCCGCGTCACGAAAGATGAGACCTGACGGATCACGTGGTTCGACTTGCGCAGAGAAATCGTCTACCTACTGCGCAAGTCAAATTAGTGGTGTCCCAGGTCCCAGGTTTATCCGACTGTGTAGCGTACCTACATGTAGGTACAAGTATAAACTAGCCATGCCATTCTAACCTAGACATAACAAACGCCACAGAGGTGCAATGGAACCAAGCAAACCCATTCCCAACTTAAAGGAAGATTCATATTATGGCAGATTCACACATCCATAAGTAAGTAAGTAAAACTTACTTACTTACTTATGGATGTGTGAATCGGCCATAATACCGTGTCCACGGGGGACACATTTAGGATAATCTGAATCTCCACAATGTGAAAAATAACACAAGAAGCTTTCCATAATATAGTGTGTAGGTTATTATTATTACCATTAAACTCTCTTAGACGTGAATGAATGGACTCCAACAAGTTAAGTCATCTCTGTAACATAAAATCTTATTAAATTTGGCCATAATATTGGTAGGAACGTACGCTGCAAAGTACCTACTTACCAGTCACTTACCAATAAATTGGTCGAGATATTTCTCAAAGCCCCACTCTTTAAATAAAAGTTCCATGGTTCCTTTTCACACGTGGTACACTGCTTTGTCACTATTTAATTTTTTTCGCGAATTGCGACTATACTTTACAGCGGGCGCGAACTGACTAGCTTCAGATTGTGGCGCGTGCGAGCTAGGGATGCCCGATCTTAATCGATTCACGGCAATACAATCTGCCGATTTTTTTTATCGATTCAACAGGAACGATCTTTGCTCAGATCGAATCGTATGCTTGGAAGATCGTATGAAAAAATCGTATCAATCAAATACAAAAATAATGCAAACTACACGATACTTATGATCTTTGGCAACACTAACACTTCAGCGGAGACGATGTATCTACAACGGTTACGTATCATAAATTCGAAATTTGCCTGTACGAATTTTTTTGGCCGAAAACGTTTTGTAATTTTTTGTTTTCCATAACATCTTCCAAAAGAAAAAAAGTAGTTTTGATAATCGGCTAATAGTTTTTCTGGAAAATTAAACGTTTGTATGATAAGTTTATGGATTAACAAAATTATGTAAAATCTGGTATTTAAAACTTCCTCATACCGTTCTCGAACAATTGTAATTCGTACAGGAAAGTTTCGAATTTAGGATCTACAACAAAGTAAGATTACCTACACCTATTTGTTGAAATAGTCTCGAGTTACGTACATAAGTAAGACTGCCGTGAGTATGAAATGAAATGAAGATAGACCTGAATTAATATTTGTTTATTTTATACCGCCGCAAGAACATCATAGGTAATTTTGTTCATTGTAGATAGTACTACGATTGAATACGGAGTGTTTTAATTTGTAAGCGTGACATGTCAACAATGTCATATTCATATTCATATCCATTTATTCCACTTAAATTTGTAACAAAAAGTACAATAACATACAGAAATATGTTTGTGTTAGAAAGGTGTTATGCTAGTCACAAATTTACTTTTTCAAGGCATTGGGAAAACATGGTTAGATAATTTAATTATTAAATTAATAAATTTCGTTTTAAGACTGATTTATAAGTAATGTTAAAGGTGGCACAAGCTCATCTACGCAATAAACTATCAGTGATCCTGGGATTTCGTCATGTACACAAGTGTTATTGCGTTTTATTTTTAATATAAATCGTAATGACATCGAAACTCGAGACGAGGTGAGTAGGTACATCACTAATTAACGATGCAACGTGCGGCCGCGGTTAGACAGTTATTTTAAATGTTTTGCTATGCTATGATTCTAATGTTTTAAACAGTTATGGCGGAAGGCCATAAAAATACCTTTCTTTTGTTTAGGTACTTTAGTTAAGCAGAGATGCAAAATTGCTCTTGTTACCTACCTAAAAGAAACAGTAGGGTCTGGTACCTCAATGGGTCTGATATAACTTACCCAAAATGCCAAATATGTACCTACCTACTAACCTAGCGGAGTCTGATAAATCTGGAGTACCTAGATGCATCGGGTAGGTAGGTAATATCAGTGCTCCGTCACTCGCGCTCAGATTTGGGTTAGGTAATTATACTTAATAGTTTTAATTTCACACATAAGTTAGCAAGATGTAGCAAGTAGGTACCTACTTACTAGAGTATTGACTTCAATGATTTTATTGTTTTATGAGCTAGTTCGAGACACTTTTTTTTCTCTTGGGCACCGACAGAAACGATAGAACTGATAGAAATAGTTTTTCGGGTGTATAAATTTGTTGTGGTAGGTAGGTAGGTTGTACTTTCCCATTCGGCACAATACACGACTTGTAGAAAGATTAATTCTCCAGTTTCATAAAGCTTAACACTTAGAACGCGCCGCCACTACACAATAGAAATTCTTTTCATTGTACACTTGATCAGTGCGCTGCCGCAGTTGAAAGGTTAAAACAACAATATTCATATGACTTCGTCGTCAAACTTACTACTTATACTTAACTATGTAGGTGTGACGGAGTCATGTCAATGGAGCCATGACGTTGATGAGCGTTTTCAAACTTTAAAATTAGATTTTATACCAATTACCTACTGGAAGAAATATTAGTACTTAACATTCGATTTATTATTTATCAGCCAATACGTAAGAATTATTTCCCAATAGTAGGTAATCAAATAGCCTATTGGCTAAGTAGGTAACTACGTAGTACCTACCTAGCACAAATCGAAAACTCATCAATCATGATTCAAGATAGTTTGTAAATACCTACATAAGAAAGTCTTATGTAAATAGGTATGTTATACAGCTTTAACATGAGCCCACAACAGCAAATTGTTATGAATATTTTAGAGGTAACAACATCACGCGTGAACGGCTGGACCTTTATTACTTTGTTGTTTGTTATTGTCAGGAGAAGGTTCTTATTAAAGAAATTTTTTTTTCTTTTTAAATTCTAATTCTATATTCATAATTAAATTAATTAATTAACAGGACAACGTCTGTAGGGTCAGCTAGTTATTTATAAATTTTATATCACATAGGTACAAGCTTTTATTTAACTAGCATGTATATTTGTTCGGGTGAAATCTTGCAACTCAATTTTGAAGCAGATTATCTTCAACCGATTGAGCTGAAATTTTGCATACCTGTGTAAGTCGCCTGACAATGCAATTATGATGACATGGTGGTGATCTGGATGATGGTACTGGAAGGTGGCCATAATAACTTCGCAATGAAAGAACACAACCTCATCGAGTTTGGGCTCGTTTGAATCGTCTTGACGAATAGTTTGTCTTTCAATGGTAACCAGGGTCTGATGATGGAGCTGGAAGGTGGTCATAGGAACTCTGTAATGAAACGACGCAACCCCATCGAGTTTCGGCTCGTTTCATTCGTCTTGACGAGTACTTTGTTTTCAAACTTTTACAGGGTCTGATCTGATGATGGAGCTGGAAGGTGGTCATAGGAACTCAGTAAAGAATCGACGCAACCCCATCGAGTCTAAGCTAGTTTGATTCGTATTGACGAGTACTTTGGTGCTAGATGGTAACCAGAGTCTGATAATGGAGCTGGAAGATGGCCGTAGGAACTCAGTAATTAAACGACATAACCCCATCGAGTATGGGCTCGTTTGATTCGTCTTGACGAGTACTTTGGTGCTAGATGGTAACCAGAGTCTGATGTAAGGTGGCCATAGAAACTCAATAAGTAATTAAACGACATAACCCCATCGAGTATGGGCTCGTTTGATTCGTCTTGACGAGTACTTTGGTGCTAGATGGTAACCAGGATCTGATGATGGAGCTGCAAGGTGGCCATAGAAACTCAGTAATTAAGCGACACGACCGCGTCGAGATTGATTTGTCTTAATGGGTAGACCGTTTTTGATAGGTGGCGAGTGGTGGTGGTTTGGTGGACGTAAATAAATTCTGTATACCTACCTACACGTTCAATGAGTTGAACAGATGAAAAACGTGTCCAGGGATGACTAAAAAGTAAAAAAAAGTAAAAACCTTTCTTTTATTTGTATGCGCTAAAAAGAAAAAAAAACTTTTACTATTCACTTGAAACGTCATTATACAATTTATATTACTTATATAAAAGGCTAAGTAAATACGAGAACATACTTAAATCTCGCGACGACCTTTTATATCGTATAAATTGTATTGTAATTACACAATTTTCACGTGTTTTCCTTTTAGCACATCTAAATAAAAGCTTGTTTTTTAAAAATATGTAAAAATAAATTAAGTTTTTTAGGTAATATTTGCCCAAAACCAAACACGCTTATATCAGATGGAAAAGAGAATCCTATCTATTGTGATTTTAAACTAAACTGTTTAATTCCTTACAGTATGCTACAGAAACTGTTCAGAAGCAGTAAAAATAACTGCTTCGATATTAGTAATACTTAAAAGAAACTGCTTGTATCAGTAAACGCTACATGTTCAAACAGTTGATATTAACTGTTTAGTTCCTTACGTGTGCTACAGAGACAGTTCAGAATCATTAAAAATAACTGCTACGATATCAGTACAGCCTAAACACGGCAATACTTAAAAGAAACTGCTTGTATCAGTAAACGTTACGTAATCGAACACTTATTTTTAACTATTTAGCTCCTTACCGCGTGCTACAAAAACTGTTTAGAAGCATTAAAAATATCTGCTTCGATATCAGTAATACTTTAAAGAAACTGCTTGTATCAGTAAACGTTACATGTTCAAACAGTTTATATTAACTGTATATTTCCTTACAGTATGCTACAGAAACTTTCCAGAAGCAGTCAAAATAACTGCTACGATATCAGTACAGCCTAAACACGGCAATACTTAAAAGAAACTGCTTGTATCAGTAAACTTTACATGTTCTAACAAATAATTTTAACTATTTAGCTAAGGAGCTAAATAGTTAAAATTAACTGTTTGAACATGTTAAAAAAAACTGCTTGTATCAGTAAACGTTACATATTCAAACAGTTGATATTAACTGTTTAGTTCCTTATAGTATGCTACAGAAACTGTTCAGAAGCAGTAAAAATAACTGCTACGATATCAGTAAAGCCTAAACACGGCAATACTTAAAAGAAAATGCTTATATTAGTAAACGTTACATGTTTAAACAATTAATTTAAGCTATTTAGCTCCTTACTGTATGCTTCAGAATCTGTTTTGAAGCAGTAAAAATAACTGTTTTGATATCAGTAATACTTAAAAGAAACTGCTTGTATCAGTTAACTTTACAAGTTTAAACAGTTGATATTAAATGTTTATATCCTTACAGTATGCTACAGAAACTGTTCAGAAGCAGTGACATTAACTGCTTCGATATCATTAAAGCTTAAACACGGCAATACTTAAAAGAAACTGCTTGTATCAGTAAACGTTACATGTTAAAACAGTTAATTTTAACTATTTAGCTTCTTACCGCATGCTACAAAAACTGTTCAAAATCATTCAAAATAACTGCTTCGATATCAGTAATACTTCAAAGAAACTGCATGTATCAGTAAACGTTACATGTTTAAACAGTTGATATTAACTGATTATTTCCTTACAGTATGCTACGGAAACTGTTCAGGAGCAGTAAAAATAACTGCTTCGATATCAGTACAGCTTAAACAAAGCAATACTTAAAAGAAACTGCGTGCATCAGTAAACTTTACGTGTTCAAACAGTTAGTTTTAGCTATTTAGCTCCTTACTGTGTGCTACGGAAACTGTTCAGCAGCAGTAAAAATAACTGCTTTGATATCAGTAATACTTAAAAAAAACTGCTTGTAACAGTAAACGTTACATGTTCAAACAGTTGATATTAACTATTTAGTTCCTTACAGTACGCTACAGAAACTGTTTAAAAGCAGTTTAAATAACTGCTACGATATCAGTAAAGATTAAACACGGCAACCCTTAAAAGAAACTGCTTGTATCAGTAAACGTTACAGGTTCAAACAGTTAATTTTAATTATTTAGCTCTTTACCGCGTGCTACAGAAACTGTTCAGAAGCAGTTAAAATAACTGCTTTGACATCAGTAATACTTAAAAGAAACTGCTTGTATCAGTTAACTTTACATGTTTAAACAGTTGATATTAAATGTTTATATCGTTACAAAATGCTACAGAAACTGTTCAGAAGCAGTAAAAATAACTGCATCGATATCATTAAAGCTTAAACACGGCAATACTTAAAAGAAACTGCTTGTATCAGTAAATGTTACATGTTAAAACAGTTGATATTAACTGTTTAGTTCCTTACAGTACGTTACAGAAACTGTTCAGAAGCAGTATAAATAACTGCTACGATATCAGTACAGCCTAAACACGGCAATACTTAAAACAAACTGCTTGTATTAGCAAACGTTACATGTTTAAACAATTAATTTAAGCTATTTAGCTCCTTACTGTATGCTTCAGAATCTGTTCTGAAGCAGTAAAAATAACTGATTTGATATCAGTAATACTTAAAATAAACTGCTTGTATCAATAACATTACCTGTTTAAACAGTTGATATTAACTGTTTAGTTCCTTACAGTACGCTACAGAAACTGTTTAGAAGCAGTTTAAATAACTGCTACGATATCTGTAAAGATTAAACACGGCAACACTTAAAAGAAACTGCTTGTATCAGTAAACGTTACAGGTTCAAACAGTAAATTTTAACTATTTAGCTCTTTACCGCATGCTACAAAAACTGTTCAAAAGCATTCAAAATAACTGCTTCGATATCAGTAATACTTAAAAGAAACTGCATGTATCAGTAAACGTTACATGTTTAAACAGTTGATATTAACTGATTATTTCCTTACAGTATGCCACGGAAACTGTTCAGGAGCAGTAAAAATAACTGCTTCGATATCAGTACAGCCTAAACAAAGCAATACTTAAAAGAAATTGCTTGCATCAGTAAACTTTACGTGTTCAAACAGTTAGTTTTAGCTATTTAGCTCCTTACTGTATGCTACGGAAACTGTTCAGCAGCAGTAAAAATAACTGCTTTGACATCAGTAATACTTAAAAAAAACTGCTTGTAACAGTAAACGTAACATGTTCAAACAGTTGATATTAACTATTTAGTTCCTTACAGTACGCTACAGAAACTGTTTAGAAGCAGTTTAAATAACTGCTACGATATCAGTAAAGATTAAACACGGCAACACTTATAAGAAACTGCTTGTATCAGTAAACGTTACAGGTTCAAACAGTTAATTTTAATTACTTAGCTCTTTTCCGCGTGCTACAGAAACTGTTCAGAAGCAGTTAAAATAACTGCTTTGACATCAGTAATACTTAAAAGAAAGTGCTTGTATCAGTTAACTTTACTTGTTTAAACAGTTGA
Organism: Scoparia ambigualis; assembly: GCA_963921215.1. Classification (NCBI taxonomy): domain Eukaryota; kingdom Metazoa; phylum Arthropoda; class Insecta; order Lepidoptera; family Crambidae; genus Scoparia; species Scoparia ambigualis. The sequence goes on along the minus strand of OY992522.1, from coordinate 19,326,494 downwards.
TATTAAATGTTTATATCCTTACAAAATGCTACAGAAACTGTTCAGAAGCAGTAAAAATAACTGCTTCGATATCATTAAAGCTTAAACACGGCAATACTTGAAAGAAACTGCTTATATCAGTAAACGTTACATGTTAAAACAGTTAATTTTAACTATTTAGCTCTTTACCGCATTTTACAAAAACTGTTCGAAAGCAGTAAAAATAACTGTTTTGATATCAGTAATACTTAAAAGAAACTGCTTGTATCAGTAAACGTTACATGTTCAAACAGTTGATATTAACTGTTTAGTTCCTTACAGTACGTTACAGAAACTGTTCAGAAGCAGTATAAATAACTGCTACGATATCAGTACAGCCTAAACACGGCAATACTTAAAACAAACTGCTTGTATTAGTAAACGTTACATGTTCAACAATTAATTTAAGCTATTTAGCTCCCTACTGTATGCTACAGAAACTGTTCAGAAGCAGTAAAAATAACTGCTTTGATTTCAGTAATACTTTTAAAAAAAAGGCTTGTATCAGTGCACGTTTCATGTTTAAACAGTTGATATTAACTGTTTATTTCCTTACAGTATGCTAAAGAAACTGTTCAAAAGCAGTTTAAATAACTGCTTTGATATCAGAAAAGCCCGAACATCGCAATACTTGAAAGAAACTGCTTGTATCAGTAAACGTTACATGTTCAAACAGTTGATATTAACTGATTATTTCCTTACAGTATGCTACGGAAACTGTTTAGAAGCAGTAAAAGTAACTGCTACAATATCAGTAAAGTCTGAACACAGCAAGACTTGAAAGAAACTGCTTGTATCAGTAAACGTTATTGTAAAAACAGTTGTTATTTACTGTTTAGCTCCTAACTGTATGCTACAGAAACTGTTCAGAAACAGTAAAAGTAACTGCTACGATATCAATAAAGCTCATGAACTCGGCAATACTAAAAAAACTGTTTGTTTTAGTAAACGTTAATGTTCAAACAATTGAAATTACTGTTTCACTCATTACTGTATGCTACAATAACTGTTTAGAAGTCAGTAAGAATAACTGCTGCGATATCAGTAAAGCTCTGAAAAGGGCAATACTTAAAAGTAACTGTTTGTTTCAGTGAACTTTAATGTTCATACAATTGAAATAACTGTTTAGCTCTTTACTGGATATGCCCATTTAAGAGTACTGTCAGTAATCAATTACGTCAACATAAAAATAAGTTTACTTAACCGTTTTTTTTTTTACTGTACATCAACAGTTAAAAGTCCCGTTTTATTTTTTTCAGTGTAAGTGTGCGTTATTTGTGTTACGTTATAAATGGGAAAGATGTGAGTAAACACAAATGTATAAAATAAGATAGATAAAATAAGAATTTTGTCGGTAACTGTTACTAATCATGTATGTTTATACTGTAATATTGTAAAATAACTTAATTTTAAAAATATTTTATGCCAAGTGATACCATTAAAATAGTTGCAAGCTCTTTAAAATAAATAAATAAATCTTCCTAACACTCGTAGCTGTCTAGCGTAACAATAAAATTTATTTTGATATTGACTTTAAATTAAAATCAGAGATATCCTACTAGCGTTCTGTTGGTTAAGCCTGTTGGCAATAACTTAGGTTTGCTCGGAAGAACCCCGCACCACAATCTACATCGACATTTTCAAAATTATTTGCAGGAGTATCCCAATTACTGTTAACGCTAATTAAATTACAACTTACAAATGTTGGTGTTTCTGTTCGTTTTGAAACGTTTTTTTATATTTTCTTTTATCAGTATTAGTGGCTCTTTCGAATGGGGATTACTTTTTGGAGTTATGCCATTTTAATACTGTTTGTTAATGCTTGCCAATCTTGCGACGTTTTTTATTTGTTCTTGTTTTCGAGTGAAGTTCTGAGCCAAGTAAAAATACTTAATTAAAACATGATCACGAAAAGATTTAAAAAAGGTAATAATTTTTTTTATAACGAACTTTGGATTATTAGGGCTTTATCCGCCCTGGTTTGGTAAAGCTTTTAGGAAAGCTCCTAAATGATTTTAAATCCGTCATTTAGTTCGTCATGTAAGAATAAAATTATCAAGCGATTTAATAGCCCTAAGGAGACTATGGTTTGTAATTAATCGAAGATATTTTAATGAACTTAATTACCAATAAAACTTTTTTTATTATAATTTATATAGAAGACAATTTTGTAGTTACGTCTTCAACTTTTTGTAAAACGAGAAAATTATAGTAGGTAAATCGGAAACAAAAGAGCTCGTTGGCGCAGCTTCTAGCTCGTTCGTGGTGCATTCGTGAAAGTTAGCTACTTTCGTAACGAAATGCCACTGGATGGGTAACCACATGGAAATATTACTCTAGCCCCACCGCGATTCAGAAGGCACGTTAGCTGATAAGACTGGTGTTCAAAGATGCCAAAAGTTAACACTTAAAGCGTCTGTCGTCGTAAATTAGAGAAATCATAGTTTAATCCCCAGAGCTCTGTTATCGTACTAACGAGAATGAAATTTTAACTCAATCGTATTATCATTTTGAATGGGTTATGCACTTAAGCCGCTGTCCGTCATTGAAATCTAGTCATTTCCTAAATTATGCAGTATTGGCTTTATCACCATGCTTTCTAAATGAGGGATGGTGATCACAAAACCGGGATATGCCGATGCATTTTACGATAAATATCTACATATTTTTATTATTTATACATATTTTTATTTTATAACCGTAGGGCTCACTGAGAGTCATACCACCCCAATTGCTCACACCTAGTTATTTGTATTGTCCTGAGTAGATAACTAACCGAATGATTTAAATGAAGTTAATTTTATTAAGTTCAAAGTAATAGGTACTAACATCTTAAGACTTTTAGTTTTCTTTTTTTTTCTTTTATTTTGAGGAACATAAGTAGTAAATATCATACACACACACACACACACACACCCCCACACACACACACACACACACACACACACACACACACACACACACACACACACACACACACACACACACACACAACAAGTTATTTGAATTTAATATTCTGATTGTTTGAGTTATGCTACTAACCAGGAAGCCCCGTCAAGAAATTGTAAGGATTTTTCTGAATAAAAAACATTTTTATTTTTTATTTATTATTATTTTTACTCGACTTGCGAAACCCAGTAGCCCTGGATATTGGGCCAAGCGATTTGCCGCCGAGTCTGTGTACGTACGCTAGGAAATGACGCCAGTGTCATAAGGGCGCACGCCAGAAAGTGACGCCAGTGTCATAAGGGCACACGCTAGGAAGTGACTCCGTATAGTAATATACAAACTACTTTGCAGGAGTGACGTCAGGATCAAAAAGGCGCACGCCAGTAAGTGACGCTAGTGTCATAAGGGCGCAGTGACGCTAGTGTCGCCATCGGCGAATACGTTGTGGAGGACGTCTTAATCTTTTAGTATAAATGTGTAGCATACATGAATAAACATATACCTACATCAAAGTCAAAGTCAAATGTTTTATTCAATATAAACCTTAACAGGTACTATTTCATCATCACCCTCAGATTTACCGATCTTTACCTTTACCGAGCTTTCTACTTTCTACGATCCTGACGGCAAGGTCACGAGCTTGTCGCTGTGAGCGGCACGACGGACGAGCGGTTTTTTTACCATTGCGCGTTGTACTACGGAAGTGTCGGTCAATGGTCATAGAAAGGATGCTATAAACAAAGTATCTGCTCGCCGCACTGCTCACAGTGGCAATGCCGTGGCCGAGCCGTGACACAGTTGCCTAATTTACTCTCATTCTTCACACATGCTCGTGCCCTGACCTTTCACAAGAGTGTCTCCGATCTGGTCGGAATATGTTCACTGACGCCAGTCGCCTTCCCCTTCCAACTGTCCTATTTACTCCCCCTCGTTATTAATAATGGTAATAGCATATTAATCATAATCATCGTTATCATCATCGGCCTATACTTGTCCACTGCTGGATAGTCCTTAAGAGCATGCCACCGAGCACGATCCGCGGCTATAACTCTCATAAAGCTTTGCCAGCCACTTTGCGAAGACCGTCGCTCCACCGTCCACCACAGGGCGTCCTTATAACAATCTTTATTTAAAAGAAAATAATTAAACGAAGAAATATAGGCCCCTCTTACTATACCTATGCTATAAAGACAGCCTGAGCTGAAGTACTGAGCATTCAGTGGTTTACCTATAGGCTTATGATGATAATTAACTAACAAAAGTTGGAAATTCTCTATTTAGGTTTAATTGACATAAAGTTTTAAATGTAATAAAACCTCTTTAGTAAAATATGAGGTCATCCTTCAAGTGATTCATAACCGTGTAAAATTAAGTTATTTGAACGATCGTTTTAAGTAATTTGCCGTTAAAACCACTTTTTATCGTGATGACAATTAGCCATTACAGCCCAACCTCGTCCGACTTTACCCTCAGATAATTAAAACTTATGATAAACTACGAAGTTTCAGCTTCACGTTGATACGAACACAACTTTCACTTGGATTTAATTTAATTTTAATATTCTTATAACTCACACCAATTATCTAGCCCAAGATAAGTATTCTTATGAAACTCGTTAATATGGTAAGATAACGGATAAATATACCTAAACATAGAAAAAACACCCAGACCCAAAATGTAGAAAAACAATTTTTCACTAAAATTACCCGACCGGGAATTGAACCAAGGACTTCAGAGATGGCGCGACGCCAGACCTGGCATGCTAACCACACGACCACGGAGGTCGTCCAAAGTTAATCGCAACAAGTAACGCAATACTTACTTAACTATCGCTGCGACCCCGCCCGCCTAGGTCAGGTGGGTTATGATGACCCAATCTTGCTTTAAGCTGTATAGTTCATGTGGTCAAAGTCAAAGTCAAAGTCAAAATATATTTATTCAACAAACTCAATTAATAAGTACTTTGAATCGTCTTAATCTTTTTTAACCTACCACCCATTCAGGACATCATTTTTTAATTGTGGCAAAGAACGGGCGCAAGAAACCACAGCGCACAGAAGCAATGACATTTACAAAAAATATATATATTTCGTAGTAGTTTATTTAAATATGGTGCTCTATATAAACTAATTATAGACAATTAGAAATAGCGGTTGGAGTAGTTGGAGCATTTCAGACCCAAGCTGTTTAAAGTAATACGGTATTGAGCTGATGGGTTTTACAATGTGGTAAGTTATGATTTAATCGGTGTGTTCATGGAAATACGTATTATCGTACCGTTCTCTAGTCTTATTGTAAATACAGTGTGACGTTTATCAAATAATATTTATGTGAAAAATAAACCTACAACTAAATAATATGTCGTAGAAGGCTCGAGTAAACTCCTTTCTCGAAGTCTCCTAAATCGTAAAGGTCAAGAAATACCGCCGCCGACAGCTTATTCCACTGTCGTTCGTGTTAAAAGTTACGCAAAAACCGCACAGTAGTAGACCGCCATCCATCAAGATAAAGAAGTTGGCATGACAGTCGATTCCGTAGGTATAGTACCTATACGGTGAAGAAAATTAGCGGCGAAAGGAATTGATTGCAAATACCTGCTGTATTTTTATGTTGACATGTGATTAATGTAAACAAAAACGATCTCTACGTACGATTAAACATGTAAATTGAGCTGACAATGGTCAATAGAGTACTTGACGTAAGAGACTAGGTAGATACCTGTATTGACCAACTACATGAATTGAAGAGAACTAATGGACAAAATTTACAATAACGCGAGCGAAGCCGCACGCAAATGCAAGTTGTAAAATAGAAATGAAAAGTGTTGAAGGATTTTCGGCTCGATCTGAAAAATATACTTCGGTAGGTACTTCAACAGAGAAGGGTCTATTAGAGAGGGTTTAGGCTGGCATAGTGGCATTAGCATACTTAACGGCCCGCTCGATGGCAAGCGGCCATGCCACCGCAAACCCTGAACGTCTGTAAGTTTGCTCTGTAATTTCACTAGATCTAGCATCCTTCAAACCGGAACACAGTAATTTATTTATTTATTTGTCTAATTATGGTATACACAACAGGTAACAATCACAAGTAATACTACAAAATAAAACCTATATCTTATTTATTTCTAGATTGAAACCTATGAAAGTGCACACAAAGCTTAGCACGTAAACCAGATTAACTAAAGAATAAAATGAAAAAAAAATGCTACAATCTCAAATATGAATAAATATAAAAGCAATACTTAAATACTGAGAAATAACTACAAAGACAAATAAACAATGTACAGACTACTAAGCAAACATACAGGGCAAGCATGGTATGTTACACCATACCATGGGACGACAATTCCTTCAAACGAGGCGTGAAGAGACACTGTGTGGGCTGGCAGAGTGAGGGTGACTGATGCTTCGTCTCTTACGCTGCACCAGTTGTCCTCGCGCCTGGACTTTTTTTTAATAATTGGCAATGGGTAAGCGCTTGGCCTTCATCTCACCTGATGGTAAGTGACGATAAGGCCGAAGGTGGAAGCGCGCTTCACCCGGAATCCTCAACCACTGAGGAACTGGCTATCTTATCTCAACTGGAACACAACAATGTTATAAACATCGTTGTTATGGCGACAGACTTAGATAAGATGGTGGTAGCTAGCCAGGCGGACTTAATAGCCCTACCACCAACCAAACCGAGCACACAAAGATGTACCCCCCGCTGGGAATCGAACCCGGGACCTCTGGGTCTGAAACCGGTAGCTTAGCCACTAGACCACAGAGGCGGACTTCACATTTCCTAACTACAGATGGAGTGAAGTCATTTGCCGGACTTGATACTTGTCAACAGAGAACGGCATTATCTACCACTATCACAGGTGCCTTTGTGGCTGCAATGAGTGGTTAAGGGCTCCGCTCAATAATCGAAGGTCCTGGGTTTTCACAGGGCGGGCAAAGTGTGTTCCAGTTTTGACAATGTACTGATAGTTTTGCGATAAAACGTTACTAGCCACTGGCCTTCAAAAATAAGTATCACACTTTTAAAATTGTAATAAATTTTAAAGTACACAAGATAAACAAGACACACAAAACTTAAAAAAAATACTATTGTATAATTTACTATAGTTTCAAAGAAAGCTGATAAAATTTCTATAAAACGTTTTTCATTTTAAATCTCTAACTTCTATAGTTTAGAAAAAAATGTAATTTTAAAAGTGTGATACTTATTTTTGCAGGCCAGTGTAGGTTCACGGCACTCCCTGACAAGAGAAATAGACAACGTCAAGGCGACTCAGTCCCATCTGTCGCAATCTTCTATTGTCAGGCCTGCGGTAACACATATGTCGGTCTCGCATCGGACTTTTCAGCCACCAAAAACGGTGTTTGCCCAGCCTTTCACCATTAATCGTCTGCAACAGACGCAAAGGCCAATAATGAATAGCACCACAAGTATTGTGTTTACCAATCCGCATATAAGGATGGTGATTAATCTAATATCCATCAACTGTACCTTCAATAGACTTTTAAACTTTTGCGCTCTTTTGTACATAAATACTTGAACGCAAAACTACTTAGTAAGGGCATCCTACGCCCAGTCAGTCAGTCTAAGTAAGCCCGTGATTAAAAGCGTCGGGTGTAAAAAGGAATGCGTAGGATGCCTTTAATAAGTAGTTTCGTGTTAAATCCCGTTCTAATATTTATATAGCATCAGTGATGGAGATGTTTGCTCAGCAGTGGGTAAGTAAATAGGATACACTAATAATAAAAGGCATTCTAAAAATCCTGAATTTGATATATTTCAGAACAGTTTTTACTTGTTCCGGAGAAGTATTGATGGGGCACTAAGCCTCACCTACACCTAGGGTGTCAAATGTCTGTGATACTTACTTTTTATATATATTTTAATCTTTTACTGGTAATTACATTAACTATTTGTTACTGTTAGGATTATTTTGTATTATTTTATTATTGATTGCAATTAATTTAATGATATAATATACGCTTGTTTTATTTTTTTTATGTATAATTTCTAATGTAGTTCAATATTAATTTTAATAACTCTATTTTGTAAGTACTTAATATATATTTTTATATTTAATTTATGTTTTGCTTACCACACACTAAGTTATTGATTATTGTGTAGGTATATTAAGTATTACTATTTATGCATGCTATGTACGCTTTTAAGGGTTATGGTCTAGTTCATAATACATAGCAGGTCCTACTTATGTTGTTTTTATTGTATGAATGTAACCTGGTTCTGTGCTTAAATGAATGAATAAAATAAAATTTCAAAAAGCAGTCTGTGCCTTTTACGGAATAAATTCAAATAATAAATAGCTCAACTTATAATTTAAAAAAAAACTAAAGTGCGCGATCATCCGGGAAGAGTGGATTGAGGCTCGGCAGGCAACGGGGCTATTAATAACCCTGACACATGAGTACACGCCCTTCATCGATTTTCACCACGCTAATATATTAAAAAAGAATTGCCAGTTAGTTTAAATTTTACTTTAAGATGCAGTAAAATAATTCTTAAATAGCAAGTAACAACCATTATTACGATAAAACCTTTTTTAACGAATGCCGGTGGGTGAATAAAAATATAATAATTACTTTATAACAAGTAACAAAAATTAGTACGATAAGGGTTGCTTCACACATATCAGTGAAATCACAGTTCCGACACAGTACCGGCACAGTGAAAAATATTCTTACATACATTCTCTATGAATTTTGTCAAAACAAATACGTCCGTGATTTGCCGGCGGCGGCACTGACAGTGAGAGCATTATCACTGACAGGTGCGGATGCGTTCATAGAGAATGTATGAAAAACACTGTGACGGTACTGTGCCGGAACTGTGGCTTCACTGATATGTGTGAAGCAACCTTAAAAATTTTATAACGTGTGCGGGTGCATATTATGATTTTGTCAAATTGAAATAAGTGCATTCGGTCAATGACTATTCCTACATCATCATCATCAGTCTATAAATGACCTACTGCTGAGCAGAGGGCTTACTAACTTAACATACATATACCATTACATATTATCACGAGTAGGTACCTATTATCCCCGAAGGGTTAGTCAAAGTTAGGCTAGGCAACGAGGACAGCAAACGCTGTCCTCTACCAGTCCACTTTTCACCAAATAGCGACTGCACATGTGCTCAGCGTGACAGGTGGTGAGCCCATCGCCGCTCTATGCTGTTGAAAGTATGTGCAATCTTTAGTCCGTTAGTCGCCTTTTACGACACCCAAGGGAGAGAGAGGGGGTGGTAGTATTCTTTCGCCGCTACGCGACATGGTTGCCTTGGTCTTTATTCTTTTGGTCTTGGTTCTTACGACAACAACTGAGAAAAAATCGGTTCATGCGTAATAACGCAACTGGGCAATCTTACTAAGTGGAAAGAACAATATTTGTATAGAAGCAATCTGAAAAAGCGAAATAAAAATCAGCAGTTCAATACATCAGGTCAAAAAGTTCGAAAAGTACAGTTTTGTATGGAACAGGCGATTTTTTTTCACTTTTTCAGGTTGCTACATTACAAATAGTTGTTCTTTACACTTAGTGGGATGGTACAGTTGAGTATATTATACCTATATAAATATTCTGTATCGAAACCGTATAAATTCTGATTCAATTCAAATTCTGTATGAATATTGAGGTGGCATACGGCCCTGACGATAAACGGTTACCGAAACCTATCTAAGGATGTTTGCAACACCAGAGTTTCACACGTCACTGACCCTGTAAAAACCTTTTTACGCCCTTTTGTAGCAAATGTGTACATATACCAATAGACTACTATATCTTAATACAGTACCTTAACGTTAAGGGGGTCCTGCACGAAATTGTGAAAATTTATGTGTATTTTTAAGGCACTTGTACTATGTGCTGAATTAGTTACTTAAATACATTAAAAGAACTTATGTAAGTTAGCCTGATCATTGCATAAAGTCATGCCCTTGTTGAAATTTAAAACCAATTGTTTAAACATCAACAAACAATACAAAATCTAAAGACTTCCTAAACACATATTTTTCTACAACTTTCTTGATTTTACGCATGAAACAATAATTCTTACATGAAAATATTTGTGTTGATATTCCACAGGGCACCCACTTCTTTAAAAAGTAAATTTTAATTTTTAACACAAGCGCGTGATGGTTTTGCGCATTTCCAGAATAAAAACATTAATCTAATTAATTTACTAGGTCTGAAAATTCAAACACAATTGTTCTAATTATCAATATCAATATGATTTATTTTGATTTGAAGTTCATTATGAGACTTTGTCAGTTTTTACGATCACGCGGCACCCCTTTACGATACGTATTCTCAAGCGAATTCCACATTTTAATGCGTCAGTTAATAAATAGTAATTTTTTAGCAATGAATTAGGTACTTAGGTATAATAATTGAGTACACTACATAAATACGAAAAACTTAATTCTGAAACTCATAATCACGAATTTCAAAACTCCGAATTTTATAATTCCGAATGGTTCAGAATTCCGAATATCACAATTCCGATAATTCATAATAACTTTTATAACAAATCCGAAATTACAAAATCCCGAACGTTTACAATTCCGAAAATCAAATATACGAATTTCGTTATTCCTAATAATTAAAATTCCGGCTCAACAATAATCTCAAAAATTTTGGGGGTATAAAGTTATTCGCGTCCGTAGGTTTACCCTTGAGACCCTACACGTGACCCTTGGGTGGTGCTAAATGAGTGACACTGACTGAGTGGTAGAGCCACGCTGCGTTGCAGCACGCATTGGGCCGGCTCGCCCGGGGTAATACCACCCTCTCACGAATATCCGGCGTGAAATAATGGCACTTGGTGCTGTTGTGTTTCGTCCGGCCAGTGAGAGTTCCGGAGGCCCCTTCCCCCCCCCCCCCCTCACAATTTCTATTCCTTCCTTAAAGGTCGGCAACGCATCTGTGACTCCTCTGGTTTTGCGGGTGTCCATGGGCGGCGGTGATTGCTCTCCATCAGGTGACCCGCCTGCTCGTTTGCCACCTTCTAATATAAAAAAAATCCGAAGTCTCAAAAATACAAATTCCGAATATCAAAATTCCGAAATATTAAAGATCCGAAATTAACGATTTGGGCACCCATCTACTAACTCGGCATTGCAAAAGTTGCTTACCATTCTGCCAGCCCCTCAGCTGCATTCAGCATGCAAGCAAGTATGCAGCAAGCAAGCAAGCATGCATCATGTAAGCAAGTTTGCAGCAAGCAAGCAAGCAAGCAAGCATGCAGGCAAACAAGCACGCAGCATGTAGGCAAGCACGCAGCATGCAAGCCAACATGCAACAGGCATGGCTTTTGTCATGGCTCCGGCGTCCGGCGGTCCCACGCGAGCTTATCCTCACAGATGGCTTTCGCTCACCACCGCAGCTTCGTCTTGCTGGCCGGCTTTACCGGCCAGCTTTAGCTACAGCGGTGAGCGTTAAACCCACCTGCTTCTCAACTTGCGGGCCGCCTCGCCCGTCCGCGCTTATGCGGGCTTAAATTACACTCTTCGGTACAACTAATTAAATAAACTAAATAACATTTCGTGTTTTTGTTTTTCGGAGTTTTAGGGTGTTCCCATAATAATTACATAACGGTTAAACGGACCTTTCACTTGGAAACACCCTTAAACTCCGAAAAACCTATTTCCGAATTTGAATATTCCGAATTTCAATACTAAAAAATCATATTTCCGAAAAATTAAAATCACGATTATTTAAATTCACGAACCTCAATATTCCGAATATCATAAATTAGATTTTTTGATATTCCGATTTTCATAACTTGAATTTGTCTGGATTATCATGGAAAAAATATATTAATATTTTATTCTTTTTAATTTATCACAACGGACTGTGCGATGGGAAATGGGAAGCCTAAGCCCAGCAGTGGGACGTTTATAAGATGATTGCAATCAATCAAAATTACATTAAATTATTGAAATCGTAACCGTTGCCTGGTAATTTACTGGCTCTTTATCGAAACCGTCACTTATGAATGTAAAGTGAGAATTCCAATCGCTAGCATGTTTGAACTCATTAAAATTGGAAACGAGGAAAAGCGTTTGAAGTAAGTAGGTACTCGGTAGGGATTGCGTTCGTTGCTAAGCAGGTTGCATTACTTAGATATAAATACAATAATACTTAAGTAATCTTATAAGTAATGTTACAAAATTATTTTTATGTTTTAATGGAAAATGTTCTTCTATGGTAGGGAGGACATTTTCCAATTTTTATTTGTCGCGCTCTATTTGAAGTGCTCAATTATTCTAGCCTAAACTAAATAAATGAACTTACGCCATAGATGCAAAACGCCCTAGTCGCAAAATGTCCTAGACGCAAATGCCTTTGACGGTCATAGACGCAAAATGCCTTAGGCGCGAAACGCCTAGTCGCGAAATGTCAGAAGGGGGGGGGGGGGGGGGGGGGGGGATATCTGCGTCTCGGTGTGGAAGAGCAAGGCCGGCTTCAACATGCATCAAGGAAACAAAAACAGCTACAACTAAATATGTTAACGGCCCGCACACAGTTACGTTATGCTAACTAAAACACTTATTCCAATCAAAGCAAAACCCTCCTAACCTTTAGCCACAATGCGACAAAATCATCAAATACCTAATTGAAACTAACTTTAAAATAATTTTATAGCGATAAAACTTCATTGGCCTGTGTCCTTTCGGCTATCACTTGATTTCACGCATGCGCTCAACGTTTTCGATGTGAGTACAGCTTAGTTTGCCCAGAGATCCTCTTGCTAGAAGCACCGATGTGGCAAGCTCGCGGCAAAAATCGAACGAAAATTTACGAAACGAGCCGGTTTTGAACTAATCAAATGTTTGAAAAGAAGTTGTAGTGGTTTTTAGAGTTGTTTCTTTTTCGGTGTGAGAACGACCTGATGATGTAAAGGTATTTTTTTGTTTAACTTTGAACCATATCAAAACTAAAGTTTGAAATAAGTGTGTGTGTTAGTAGTGTATAGGAATAGTGTTCCTCAAAAGCAGTTGGAAACTTTACGTATAATACTGGTATGTATTTTAAAAATAATGTTGTATATAGTTACAAACTTTTAAAAAATGAATCGTTTCTGATTAAAAGTTGGCAATGGATAAACTTTTAAGTGGTTGTCTTTATTAATTTTATTCCGACATTCTAAAATGGCGGTACTTTTACAATGTTTATTTCCATTGGACCTTTTTACGACTTTGGTAATACAATTTCATTATCCTGAAACATCGCTCGCGGCTTTTACCTGATTTGCTTTGAAATCACAACATATTAAAAATAATTAAGTTAGACAATTTATTTAATTCCAAGTCGTGGTGTTTTTTTCTTTCTTTTTTCTTAATTTGTATTAAAATAAACTTCTTAAAATATTACATTGACTTAGCCATTTACGAAAAAAAGACATACTTACCTAATATCTGTGAGATTTTATTATGTTTAATAATTATTACTGATTTCATTATATTATTCAACCGTGTCGCGAAGCGGTGAAAGAATACTCCTTCTCTTCCCTTGGGTGTCGTAAAAGGCGACTAACGGACTTAAGACTGCACATACATCCAACTGCATAGAGCGGCGATGGGCTCACCACCTGTCACGCTGAGCACATGTCCAGTCGCTATTTGGTGAAAAGTGGAATATGATATTGAGCTGCTTTTGTTGTCCTCATTGCCTAGTCTCTGATTAACCCTTGGGGATAATAGTTGTGATTATAATATGTATGTATGTATTGTATTTATTTTTTGTTGTATTTATTGAAATTTTTTACATACATTATATTACTTCCTGCAAGTTTTTCCGGATGGTTGGACACTAATTAGATTGGTAATAAATAATAATAATAATAATAAATATACTTTATTGCACACAAGAAACATAACAGAAAACTTTTATACAGTGACAAAGTAAAAAAACAGGCGGCCTTTTTGCTAACAAGCAATCTCTTTCAGGCAACCCTTGGGTAATAGAAATATAATAAAAAGAATATAGAAATGGGTGAATATTGAATAAGAAAATAAGAAATAGAAATATAAGTATACAATTAAATAGATAGGTACAACAAAATAAATAAATAAATGAGATAAAATATATCATGCAATATTATACATTAGGGGAAATATATAAGACTAAGATGATATACGTAAAAAATTACTCCGCACCTGACCCTTGAACGAACCCAACGTGCGTGCACTCCTGATGCTCTCTGGTAGTGCATTCCATAGCCGGCAGCAGGAAATCAGTGGAGTGAAGTGGAGCCGTTAGAGAAAGGTTGTAGGCAGATCGCAAAGTCCTACTAGAGGAAGAAGAACGAAATGAAAAACAACTTCGTAGATAAAGAGGAGAAGTTGGTAAAAAGAGTACAGAATGTAGAAGGGAAAGAACGTGTAAGTCTCTACGACGTCGTATTGGCAGCCAGTTAAGCCGAGATCGATAATACAAAACATGGTCATATTTTCTTAAATTTAAAATAAAACTTATTCAGACATTCTGCAGACGCTCTAGCAGACGAAGCTCTAGAAGGAGTTCCTCCAAAACACCAGCGTAGCAGACATCCGCATAATCAAGAATGGATAGTAAAAGAGTTGTGCCAGAGTTATTTTAGTGCTAGTCGGTAAAAAAATACAAAGGCGGTTAAGGGAACCGTAAGATGCAAACACCTTTTTCCGAACTGCCTCCACTTGGGGGCGCCAAGTGAGGCATTGGTCAAAAGTAATTCTTAATTTTTTGACAGTTGTTGCTAACGGAATATCAGCGCCCGCGAAATTAACACGAGGTAGAAGGTCAAAATTGATTCTAGAAACGAAATATGGAATGCCAATGATAATTGTCTGCGTTTTGCTAGGATTAACAGCAAGACCGTAACACTTGCTCCAATTATTTATGATGTCAAGATCTACATTAGTAACTTCCACAGCATGTCAAAGATCCGATAACGGTGCCTGTATGTAGATCTGGAGATCATCAGCATACTACAAGTGGTAGGAACATGAAAGCGACTGTGAAATTGAATTAATAAAAATTGAGAAAAGTAGAAGTGATAATTAAATAAAACACTTTATTTTCTATAATCCAAAGACAACATTTAATACCTTAATCAATGATGTTACAATAAAAAGAGGTAGATGTGTTACATGTGCCAAAAAGTGGCAACAGAAAACTATGCTAATTGGCTTACCTTAAGCGTAGTCTCACAATAGCGTTAGCAGTGTTGACACTTTGACAGTGTCAGTTTGCATGTATTTGTTTCCGAAAATTAATTAAATATATGCTGTCCTGTGTCATGCGAACTACATAAAAGGTCATGAAATTATATATCATGAGTGGCATGCGTGAGTTTAAATTTTAATTGATTTAAGTTCTTATTATTTATCAACTACAAAATGTCAGAATAAATTGTGTCATAAAAATATAGAGTGCGACAGCAAATTGACATGTAATTCGAAATGTCACAGCGCTACATGTATCTGTCTTGTTTACGCTCTTACTAGTTGTCATGCTATCTTGCTCATACTTTAGAATACGATCAAGTTAACTCGGCAGATGCGGCCATATGAGATCATCGACTAGAAGTGACAAGTTACCTCGGCCGTATAACATCGTAATATTTAGTGAGAATAGCGCATGCTCAGGTTTCCGTACGTACGACGCTTCGGTCCATTATTGAAATCATATTAGTACTGACATAACCTATCTACCTCTTTTTAAAATAATATCATTGACCTTAATGTTATATACTACAAACCGCCGTACTCAGAGACGTCAATTAAGTTTTAATGACAATTAAGTCTCTTGCTGTCACTTTCGTATGTATAGTGATAAATAGAGAAGGAAAGACATTTAATTGTCATTAAACTTAATTGACGTCTCTGAGTACGGCGGTAAATGCCTGCCAACTGACTTTTACAAATGAGACCAAAAGTCAATGTGTAAACTTTACAATTAATATTTTTTTTATACGCGTCACTGATTTACTTCATACCCTGTTAGGTTTTACCGTTTTGTTCGGATCCGTTGAGACGAGCTTGAATAATTTAACCTACGCTAGAGGTTGTGAATGCTTTAGGATATACGAGTATACCTACCACACTGCTGTCAAAAATATTACATGTATTTATAACTAAAATCAGCACTATTACCCCCTAAGGGTTAGTCAGAGACTAGGCAATGTGGACCGCAAAAGCAGTCCTCTACCATAGTCCACTTTTCACTAAAGAGCGACTGCACCTGTGCTCAGCGTGACAGGTGGTGAGCCCATCGCTGCTCTTTGCTGTTGGGTGTATGTGCAGCCTTTAGTCCGTTAGTCGCCTTTTACGACACCCAAGGGCAGAGATTGGGTGGTAGTATTCCTTATAATAGCATAAAAACTTTGAGTCATGTGGTTCGGAGTTGTCTGGTGGCGGCTCACTAAAATACTACCACCCCCTCTATTCCCTTGGGTGTCGTAAAAGGCGACTAACGGACTAAAGTCAGCACTAACATACAACAGCAAAGAATGGCGATGGACTCACCACCTCGCAAGTTAAGCACATGTGCAGTTGTAATTTGGTGAAAAGTGGACTATAGCTGTGGACTACTTCTGCGGTGGTTATTGCCTAGTATCAGGCTAATCCCTTTGGGTTATCTATTCTGTGAATATATCTATGTATGTATGTATCAATTATACACGGACATATCAGGTAAACTTTAGTTAGATAGCAAGTTTAAAAAATATTCCCCATTTTTTGATTGTATAAAAGTTTTCTAATAAACGAATCAACGTAAAAAAACAAGATTGAGAAAAATTCTGCTGAAAATATTTGCAGATAATAAAAAAAGCTACTGGTAATTTAAGCGATTAAAATAAACGCGACCATGAAATATTGCTTTATGAAAAATCGCTACATTAAATTTCGCGAATAAAAAAAATTACGATTATGAAGAAATGCGATGTGAATAATTGCTACATTAAAATTGACGAATAAAAAAAAATACGTTTATAAAAATATTCGATTTGTAAATATGCTTCTATAAAAATATGCTTTTGTGAAAGTGATCTAAAAATCATATTTAAAGACGTATACTCTCCGGCGCGACAGCACTTTAAATACTGTTTCAAATGTTTTGATCTTCTTCTTGTGCCTTTTTAATATTGAAGGTAGGCCGTCGTCTGGTTGAAGCTAACTAATAAAAAATACAACGTGTTAATTAAAACGCTCATAATCTGAATTATGTTTGTTCAGAATCAAGAGTACAATTGATTTCACAATTAAATGTATTTGTAACATTTTTTTAAACCCAGTAATAATTTTTTTGACTTTGCCGTTTTTTAATTAACTCTATCGCTTTCTTAGCAAAGTAGCATTTTCAATTTGAACACGATCGCGGCGGCAACATCGCTCGAACACGCGTAATTAGCATAGAGTTTCTATTTTGCAAGAAATCTAAGAAAACAAAAGAAGAAGAAAAAGCTTATAATTAATTCGCAAAACTTTCGTTTAAATAATTCTTTTATAAAAAAAATAAGTTAGGGTGGCTCAGATTTTTAGTTATTTAATTAACAAGTTGTATAAAAAAATAATTTATTTTAAAATATAACTCCAAGATCTCTAAACACAAAACAAAAAGGATTTTAATACTTATACCTTACTGTTTAGTGATATTTGAGGTAGGTACGCCATTCATAAAAAAACTTTTACAAGTAATTTGATTATGCTTACGAGAGAACATAATTAGCCGTTTTGAAGTAATTACGGGAATAATAACGTAAAGAAAAAGTTTTCATTTAAGTAAGCTCAAACTCTTAGAAGTATACGAGTGCCAATGTACAGAATACGGTATTCTATTGACAAAAGACTTAAGTAAATGTTATTGTAACAAGAAATTTAGTTCGTCTAATGAATCGTTCTAAATTATTTTTTTATCTTGTAATGGAAAATGTCCTTCTATGATATGGAGGGCATTTTCCAATTTGAATTGACGCTGTAAAGGGAAGGGAGAAACGAAATGCCCTTGCTGAGTTTCTTGCCGGTTCTTCTCAGTACAAGTCTCCCGCCCCATAGTTAGACTTACGAACCGTTGGCATAGCGACATTCATGTGCTCAATTATTGCAGCCTAAATTGAATAAATAATTTTGAATTTTGAATGGTCAATTGTTAAAAACTATTTTTACAGACTTAAAGTCATGTATCTGTGTATCTTCATTATCTGTATAGAGCAGGCACAGAGCATTTCATACTACGAGTATACTAATTTATCAAAACTAAAATAGAAAAACTATTTTAATATGGAAATTTTATATTTAGATTAATACTTTCTTTAATATAAAAATTACGATTACGGAATGATGATGCAGGCAAGGTCCGTAAGAAAGCTTCGTATTAAAAAAATAATTATCTTTGTTTAATTTGGCACTTGCGTTACAGACATAAGAGGTCCCAATTACAAAGGGATCAAAAGTGTTCCCTTCAAAATTAAGTAGGATATACTCATTGATGTAGCCCGTATTTATCCTTCTGGGAGTTTGTTTCAGATATATGTGCCTTTATAATTGAAGGAATAATATTTGAGAATCTTGTGCCGATTGCAAAACAGTCTGTAATCTATCTTAATATATAAATGCTAAGTGCTAAAAGTGTAATAAAATCTTAATAATTATATTATATGTATCCGCTGCAATGATAAGTTTATAATATAATTGATCCGCTGTGAAATGAATAAAAGAGTACGAGTTTTAAACCGATGCAAGGAAGAGTAGGAAAGGCAGTGTCTTGGTCACGTTTTTTTTCATTAATTATTTCCCAACGGAGTAGCGCTTTGAAATAAGACCGAAGGTAGAAGCACACTGTGCCTAAAATACTAATGACCTGTATATCTTTTCTCTATTGTCGTTAGACGAACACAACCCCTCCGACGTTCCATGTCTCCCTTTCTGAGGGGCTCTGGACTAGTCAGTAGACACGTTTGTTTTTTCCGCTTCTAGTCTCCTTGTACCCAGATTGTCGTCAAAACACCCCACCATGCAAAACTATTAACCTCGAGACTGATCTCTGAAACGAAAAATGAACATTATTGGATAGTTATTAAGTAGAACGCAAATACTTGTAAAAAGATATATTTTGTGTAGTTATATCAGAGAGAAAGGCTTAAGGAGTTTTGCCATAGACGAAAGATGGCGCTAGTGTTGTAGAAACAAACAAGACTATTAATTTAATTATCCAATTCAATAGTTAAACAAACGTAAATGCGCAAACGTAAGTCGTAATAGCTGTTTGGTGTATCAATCTCTAGCTCTCCTCTGTAGAACTACGGCTCGTATTCTAAAACCAAACTCACACTCAAATCTCTGCTTGAGTACAGTTAGAAAGGGATGACGATATATGCGATAAATAGCACCATCCCTTTCTAACTGTACTCTAGCAGAGATTTGAGTGTGAGTTTGGTTTTAGAATACGAGCCTAAGTGTGTCATAAGCATGTCCATGTGCTAACGTTAACTAGTTTTAATTGCCACTCACTGTTCAGCACAGAAATGTGAATATAAAAAGAGCTATTCGTTAACGTTCCATTAAATTTTAAGCTTATTATGATCATAATAAAGTATTAACTGGGACGGCTCGGCGATCGTGTGTGGGACACCGCATAAAAAGCGGGCAAAGTGAAAAGTTTTCCGCTCGCTTTGGGAAATTCTCTAATAAATTCTACCTGGCTGGGGAATCTGACAAACAATTGTGCATAGGAAGCCTATTTATTATGGATTTGTACATTTCAGCTTGTTTCAACTAAAAGCTTTCGTTAACACTTTTCCACTCGATGGACATTGTGTATTCAACCGACGCAGATAATTTATCTCCTATCCTATCGGTGATACTATTTCACTAATTAAGTTTTAGACTAAAGCATTTCACTAACGTAAGTAAAGGTAAGTAGTATCAAAATTGACTCTAAAGACAAGTAAGAATAGCCAGTCTGTTTTAGACCGTTGTACGCGCCTAGCGCGTTCGGCTTGCGATCTTGCCCGCCAAGAAACTTTCGCAATGCCGGATCGCTGGATGGGTGACTGACTACATTAAAAACATCTCGAGCTCCTCCGTGCTTGGGAAGGCACGTTAAGTCGTTGGTCCCGGTTGTTAGATGACAGACGTTAAAACCCACCAACCCGCATTGGGCCAGCGTGGTGGGTTATGGCCCAATATCCCCACGTGCTATTGTCCACGTAGGAGGCCTGTGCAGCAGTGGGACGTTTATAGGCTCGGCTTCATTCTGAATTAACGCCTTATTAACAGACCGCCACCACTTTCATACCAACATATGTCTTCGAAGCCCTTTATTGTCGTGTTCCTGGTAATTTGACGAACTGAGTCTTTTTTAGCATTGTTATTTGAATTTGCATAATAAATAAATTAATAAATAACACAATAAGGCGCGAGTGATACCTAATTAAGTTTCATGCTTCAATTAACTGCGACAACTTGTTTTACGTAACTTGCAACTTAAAGCATCATTACGTCTTAAAGTGTATCCAGGTTTCAATTATTAGGTCGGGAAAAGTGTGTTTTGACTGTTTCGATGCATCTTCCGGGTTTTTGATCAACTTGCAAGCGTGGTGCCACTAAGCCATTACCCATTAATTAAAAGATTTGATTTCAATGTTTCAATGATGGAAGCCTTAAATACTTACGACTTTTCTTATAAACGTTACTACAATTTATAGTAGAGGATCCGAGTATACAACGACCTTCACCAAGCCGGTAAATGGAAGAAAAGTATAAATTTAATGTGTTAAAAAATATATTTAGAGTGGGTTGGCTGAAAAATTTCAGTCCAGTATCATGATTAATTAAATATTTAAAATATTTTTTTAAAATATTGCACTTGTTTCGATAATAGAAAAATTACATAGGTAGGTCAATCGAATCCACCCCAATCGAAAGTATGAAGATTATAGAATATGCAAACGTTAAGTTGACTATTTTTTTCCTGTCATAACATTAGGTAGGCATGTCAATATTAGTAATTTGCAACCGTCTGGTTAAATAAATAAAATTTATGTTTATGTAAAGATAAGCTCATTACAAACACACACACGCCAAAACCAGTGCAATGTAATAAAAAAAAAAAATTATTATAACATGTGGCTTTCCGTAATAGACTGACTTTATTTTTCTTAATAATGTTACATATTGCAATACATAGATGGCGCTACTTGACACATTACAACTATTTTGTTATCATATTCTAACACCCCCACTTAACAAAATAAATGTGAATTTCTAAACAGAATACTTATAATTTTTTTTACTTAACCTTAATTCCCAGCATATGCATGAACTTATAATGCTTAGTTGACAAAAGACCTTTGGTTAGCAAGTCAGCAGGCATTTCCTGCGTTGAAACATATTCAATATTAATTAGTTTATTTTTAACTGCATCCCTAACATAATGAAAACGAACATCAATATGTTTTGATCTAGCATGTGCCTGATGGCTTGTTGCTAACTTTAATGCACTTTGATTATCACATTTTAATTTAATTGCACTTTTTTTTACCACTTAGTTCATACATCAGATTTCTTAAGTAAACAGCTTCCCTAGATGCCTCTGAAAGAGCAACATATTCTGCCTCAGTGCTAGATAAGGAGACAGTCTTTTGTTTTTTACTTTGCCAGGAGATCACAGAACCACTCATTACAAAACAGAACCCCGTATAAGACTTACGATCTAGACTATCGCTAGCCCAGTCTGCATCAACAAAACCTGTCAGCTCTACATTATCCTTATGATATGTCAAACAATAATGTTTCGTTTTCTGTAAGTACTTTAATATTCGTTTAGCATAATTAAAATGAGTTTCATTATAACAGTTATTGAACTGGCTTAGGTAACTAAGAGAGTATGACAAGTCAGGTCTAGTCAAGACAGCCAAATACATAAGGCTTCCGATTAGCTTTTGGTATGGAATGTTTACTACACAATTGTCAGCTTTTTCTATATTTAACTTACTCTCGATAGGAGTATCTATAGTTTTACAATTAGACATCTCAAAGTTTAATAATAATTGCTCTATATATTCCTGCTGATCCACAGTTATAGTTTTACATTCTTTGTTTACATTAATTCGCATGCCTAAATAACGTCTAACAGGACCTAAATCTTTCAATTTAAATTTAGAACATAATACATTTTTTAATTTTATAGTTTCAGTAATACTATTTGAAAAAATCAAAAAATCGTCAACGTAGAGTGCTACAATAATCTTAACATTCTCGGCAAAATATGTAAACAAGCAAGGTTCAAATTTACTTATTTTAAAACCAAAGTTAAGCAAACAATCTTTCACTTTTTCATACCACACTAAAGAAGACTGTTTCAGTCCATATATAGCTTTTTTAAGTTTCAAAACCTTTCCAATTTGCTTATTTACAAGACCTTCTGGAATCGACATGTAAATATTTTCTTTTAAATGTCCGTTTAAAAAAGCTGTTGTCACATCAAGGTGTGTAATGTCCATGTCCCACTGTACACTCAGAGCAAACAACAATCTCAGTGTAGAGTGTTTTACAACAGGAGAAAAAGTGTTCTCATAATCTATACCACATCGCTGCGTAAAACCTTTAGCCACAAGTCTGGCACGATATCGCACTTTATCATTCACATCTAGCTTTTTGTTGAACACCCACTTGTTTTGCACAATTGATCCGTCACTTGGTATATCAACAATTTCCCACGCATCGTTGTCCTCGAACGACTGAAGCTCCTCTCGCATGGCTTGTCTCCACTGATCAGCTTCTGGTCCATTCAGTGCTTCTGAGAAATCTATTTGTTCAACTTCCGGCCTAGAATTGGAAATACAGATGTTACCAAACCCAAAACGTTCTGGAGGTTTTCTTGTTCTCTTATCCTGTTCTGGTAATTCTGGAATTGGTGGGCTCAAGATATCTGTCTCTGTGTTTGTGATGGTTGTATCATCATGACTGTCACTAAGTGGATCAGTGTATGCTGATGTATTCAAATCTGAATCTGAATCATGGAGAGATTCATTCATCGAAGACTCCCCCACTGAATCTCTACCATCTTCTTTTAGAGCTGGAGATTCATGCCCTTCAATGTCAACATCATACTGTATCCATTCTGCTGTGTCATTTTCATTGATTTTTGATGATACTGTTTTTTCTTCCATCACTATTATGTCTCTTTTTATATTTACAATATTTTTTATAGGATCATATACACGATATCCCTTTACTGTTTCTGAAAATCCTACAAGAATGTTCATGTTTGCCTTCTTGTCCCATTTTAATCGTCTTTCTTTCGGTATGTGAACCATAATAGGGCTACCAAACAGACGTATATGACTTAAATCTGGTTTTGTTTTATACCACACTTCATAGGGTGTTATATTTCCCAAACTTGAAGTTACAGATCTATTCTTTAAGTATGCTGCTGTGTTAGCAGCTTCAGCCCAGAACTTTTTTTTTAATTTTGCATCAAATAATAAGCATCGCGCTTTCTCTATAATAGTTCTGTTTGCCCGCTCACAAACACCATTTTGCTCAGGCGTGTATGCATTTGTCTTCTGGTGAATAATTCCTTCTCTGAGTAAGTAATTCTCCATCTCACCACTACAAAACTCGCCACCATTGTCTGTGCGCAATGTTTTTATCTTTTTATTCTGCTGATTTTCAGCCATTGCTTTAAAATTCTTGAATATTTTGAAGACTTCATTCTTATGTTTGTGAAAGTATATGAAAGTCATACGACTGTGATCGTCAATGAACAAGACAAAGTACTGAGCACCACCTATAGATCTCGCCTCCATAGGACCACATACATCGGCATGTATTATCTGTAGTGTTTCTGTACTTATTTGTCCAACATGATGAAATGGTAACCTCATTTGTTTACCTTCGCAACAGGTCACACATTTATTCCTTGTCATATCACTAGTGTCCGGGTAAGACAAACCATTTACAATGCCATTTTTCATTTTATTTAAATCATTTCCGTTAATATGTGCTAACCGCCTGTGCCAAAGCTCTGCACTTGCTACAGCAGGTGCTGCCAGCATACAATCTGCTACTTTAATATTTAGCTTGTACACACCATTTGTTGACATTGCTGTGGCCACCAAAACATTCTTGTTGTTGCGAATGTAGCATTGGTTTTCTTCAAAAACCACAGTGTTTCCGTTTTTTATTAGTTCGCTCACTGACAACAAGTTCGTTGTTAAGCTTGGCACGCATAGCACATTTTTAACTACGATGTCATAGTTACAATCAGTCGTTATCTGTACGTCTCCAGAGCACAAAACGGGCACTTTCATATTATTTGCGACTGTTATCTCTGATAAATACGGCGTAAAATTAGCATTCTGTATCCATTCTTTGTTGGCAGTCATATGTGCACTTGCGCCACTATCTACGTACCATTCATTTGTACTATATTCTCCATTCAAAAATACCACTCTAAAAGCATTTGATTGCTTATTTTTAAGCATTAATGGACACTGGTTTCGATAATGACCTGTCTGTTTACATTTGTAACAAGTGATTATCTTGTCACCTGTCACTTTTGAGTTTGTCAATGAAGTTGCGCCATTTTTAAATTTATGCTTTTTGCTGTTGTTTGCAGCGAATGCAGCGCCGCTGGTATCCACGTCATTCTTTGAAACCTCCATATCAATCAACTTAGATTTTATTGCATCGGTGGTGATCTGCATTCCCGAGTGCTCGATGGCCATAATCATCGGCGAGAACTTTTCTGGCAAACCTGCTAATAATAATGACCCGACCCATTCTTCGGTTATTGTAAATCCTGTGCCTTTTAATCTCTGAGCCGTCTCGACTACTTGCGTAACATATGAAGTCATGGAATCGCAATTTTCTTGTCGTAATGAGATTAAATGTCTTAGTAGGGTTATCTTACGAGAAAAACCTGAGTCATCGAACATGGCTCTCAATTTAATCCACAACTCCAAAGATGTTCTTGTTTCCCTAATATGCACGTACAATCCAGGGTCAATGGTTAAAACTAGCTTTGCCTTGGCTTTTGCGTCATCTGATGCTTTTGCCTCGAAATTGGCATCTGGCTCCGACTTGATATAGTTCACCAGGTTATCAAGCACTAAAAGATTTTCGACAGCAAAACTCCACTCATCGTAATTTTCACGTCCTTTCAGTTTCGGAATGCTTTGAATATAGTTCACAGCCATATTTCCACGAAAAGTCAACAATTTTCGACTGTTTTAAACTAAATTTACACAGTAAAAAACCGAAAATACTGGATATTTGCCCATAACCTATTATAACATGTGGCTTTCCGTAATAGACTGACTTTATTTTTCTTAATAATGTTACATATTGCAATACATAGATGGCGCTACTTGACACATTACAACTATTTTGTTATCATATTCTAACAAAAATTCATATTAAGTTGCATGGAAGGGTTTGGGGGAGGCCTTTGCTCAGCAGTGGGACAATATAGGCTAAATAAAAAATAAAAAATAATAATAAAATAGTTCAATACCACACTAGTTCAATCCCTGTTCAGGAAGTATATAGTCAGAACTTTGACATGTCTGGCTTTATTGATCAGACTGAGTGGACGTATGAAGTAATGCGAGGCATAGATCCCCAGATTGGATCGGAGGATGCCTTCCCCTTGTTTCGGCACTCAATGTTTTGTACAACACAATGGCTTTGATTCAGCCGACTTACATGGTGGATGGAGCTTCGGACATACACGCTAAGGCTGTTGGTGGTACACGTTATGTCTATTATGCCATTATCGAGGGCTACGCTCCAATTCTATACACTTGAGTTACTTATTCTTTACTATTACTCATAACAATTATCTAGCCCAAGAATAAGCTTCTATTGAAACTCGTTAATATGGTTTAATTAGAAAACGGATATACAGGGTGTCTTGTGTAAGGTGTCAAGCCGATGTGTGGTGATTCGGAACTACCATACCTGTCTATTGAACCCCCATGTATGTTCAGCGATTTTTGGTAGTTTTCGAGCTTATATTTTTTTTTGTTATCTGTGTATTTTATGACGAATGACTTTTTTTGCGTAGACATTTCTGTGTAATCATCTTCCTAATATCAATACAAATTACAAAATAATAATTTAAACTGATATCGTAATAAAATACTTACTTAAAAAAATTATAGCTTGAAAAGTACCAAAAATCGCTGAACATACATTGGAGTTCAATAGATAGGTATGGTAGTCCCCTATCACCACGCATCGGCTTGACATCTTACAAGAAACACCCTGTATATATATATATAAACATAGAAAAACACCCAGATTCGAAATCAATTCAGAAAAACAGTTTTCTCTAAAATGACGTACCTATTTTTTATGAAGCATCAAATCGTCTTGCTTTTCAAATGCGGGTTGGTGATTACAAATCTTAACTCAGTATCGAGAATTCTGAAACACACTTTGCCCGGAAGTTGAACCCAGTACCTGGGATATCGAGCGAACGCTCAGTCATTCGGGCAACGAGGTGTTTAAAAAGTGTAATTTATAAGTTTATGTAACATTCAACGTTTTACAGTCGCTAAAATAAATAGGACAATAAAAAATACACAGCAACGCCGCCGTTGCTTACTTAACGAAATGTCTTCGTATTTTTAGCGAACGAATTTAAATTGTTGAATAATATTATACCTACTAAGATTTAATGCCGCAATCAAAATACCAAAAAATACTTAATAGTAAAGTCAAATAGCTGTTTTTTTTACGTATTTTTTTATACAACATGTTTATTAACAGGCATATAATCCCGCATAGGTACTATGAAAATGCATAAAATAACCATTTGTATGGGAGCAACTCTGAACTTGCAAAAAAAATGGTAATCAGGCAAAACGACCAATACGCATAATGACCAACGAGAAATACTCATTCATATTGACATATAGGCGAAACGACCAATACGCTATCATTTTCTGCGATTTACTTTTGGCTCGTAAAATAACGATTTTGAAATTTTGTGGTCATAAAATTAGATTTCCTTGTTTAGTTTAAAAATTAAACGGATAGGTAGGTCGTTATACGGATAGATCTTTTCACGTACGCAACATTTTGCGTGTTAGTCCAAATGCTGATACGTCAATATGCGAATGTGTCATATAGCGAGAAAAACAATCTATTATTTGTCATTAGAGGTACGTCAAAACGAAAAGAATCAGATGTTCCATACATTTTTGTAGAATACGTATTGGAGTTTTGAATTGCAGTTTTAATTGTGACGTCTAAGATAATAAACTTTTTTATATCAGAAGGAGGCAAACGAGCAGGCGGGTCACCTGATGAAGAGCAATCACTGCCGCCCATGGACACCCACAAAACCAGAGGAGTCGCAGATGCGTTGGCGACGTAGCGTATTTAGTATTTGAAACAGTTGTAATCTATGCAATGAAGACATTTAAATTTTCAAGTTTAGGATTGAATATACCTGACACCTGACATAATCACTGCCACAATTAAGTAAAATTGGTTTTTTTATTAAAGATTATTATTAACCCTTCAAGGATCATTAGACCGCCGGCGGTCTTAAAACAATAGGTTTTCAATTATGTCTGGTTTCACGTTGCTTGAGGGATTAATGTGCGTTTAACACATTAATAATAGTCCTGTTAACCCATTCTGTTAAACTAAATGACTGTGTCGGAGTAGGTTATTTGTGTTGTTTTTTGTTTACCTCTTCATACAATAAAAACTTATATATCAGTCAACTGCGACAGTAACCGCCGTAAAGAAGTAGCCGAATTGGGCCCATGTTTTTCTATCAGTCAATAATAATTAAAAAACAAATGTCATATTGTAAAGTAATAGAATATCGCTCCTATGGTTTGTGAAATAACCCGTTTCGCTCTAGAGGCAAGTTCAAATTCTTAAGTAAACTTAGAGTTTTAAAACCCAAGCTATCGTAGTTACCTAAGCTAGAAACTTAATGAAACTCTTTAATACAAATACTTAGCAAAGCCTGTTAAGACTTTAAAAGCCTTTTGCGTATATTCCCACACAAAGCTTCAATGTCCAATACTATTCAAACCAATTCCAATTCTAATAAAAGTTTCTAGTCGTTAAATTTGATTATTTGCGTTGTTAAGGCTCAAATAAACTCAAAGATAACGAAACGCTAAAAATAATGTTTACCTCAGGTGGGAATCGAACCCACGTCCTCCGCAATTCAATCAAAAGTTTCTATGCTTAAAAAGGAAATACAACGATCTAGTTAGTTAAGTAATAGACAATATATAAAAAAAGGTTTTACTGACGCTTGAAATTTCAAATCGTATGTTTTTATTTATATCAAAGTCAAAGTCAAAAGTCAAATTATTTATTCAATGTAAACCTTTACAGGCACTTATTGACGTCAATACTAATAATAATAAAGAAAACAGTTAACTAACTTATAGTTAAGACTTAATAACTAATCTAACGAGCTATTATAGTCTGTGCCAGACAAATGCGCATTGCTACCCCCAGTCCCACTGCACGCCGAAACAGAATCGCGTCGAACCGAAATATAAGCCGTGGTCATAGAATTGTGTAATATGATTTCCAATTATCGTATTGATACTGTGGTAAGTAATATAAATTGGAGAGTTTTTGAAGTAAAATAAAGTAGCGGCTGAAATGAGTTTTGGAAAACATTAGTACCTAACTAATAAGGTTGACATTTTTAATCATTCAAATATCTTTTTTTATAAAAACTTAAGCATAAAAAAACGTCAAAAATTAATAAGCAAAAACTTGTGTGTTTTAAAATTGTTTCGTTTTTCGTCTTGGTACAAGCACAGAATAACTAATACTACTACCGTACAGAAGGTTCACCCTCCAACGACCCCCACGCGAAACTGAAACCTATCTCGTGACCCGAGCGTTCATATTCCGATAAGCACAGCCGACTCGATATCGATTTGACGTCCGTCAGGAGCGCAGGGTTTACGCGCGCGCGTAGGGATTACGAGTTAAGAGGAAACACCACGCCGACGCGGCACCCAAAACTCCCACACAAAACACAGAAAAACGACGCCCCGCAGCCCCCTTCCAAAACCGGACCAACCCCCACCACCCCTTCAGCAACGGTTAAAGAAAGAGACCCTTCACGTCCGCATGCTTAAATTCCTTTGCATTAAGTCATTTATTTAATAACCAGGAGCTTTCAAAATTAAGCGAAATCACTTCGTTTTAAGGCGTCTTCAGAAACATTAAGTAACTCGCTTAAAAAAAAAAAATCAAACATACAGACACAGAAAACCTCCTCCCCCAACCGACGCTTAAATAAAAATTGGTCCACCTCTGAAGGAGGAAACAGGGGACCACGAAACGCCGCTCCCCCGCGCCCCGCATGAGAATCCCGAACGCCACGCCGACGCAGTGTTTCCTCTCAAGGCTAGATAGTTCGCGCTTTAAGTTTTTTCAAACCATCTGAGACATAGAAAATAATGGTTTAAATTCTGGAAAAAAAAAAAACTATGTTAAGGATCCAATCTATTCAAAGCCACATTCAGTTACAAAATCCAATAAACATCACTCGATAAAAAAAAAATATATATATATATATATATATATATAAATAAATAATAAAAAAAACCCAAAGTTACCCCTTTTTGTAATGTTTTTTCAATATTATGACTAAGCTACTGATAGATAGATAGATAGATAGATAGATAAAAACTTTATTTACTGCTAAAAGACACACACATGTTGGTACACAAAAATCACAATAAAAAACATAGTACAAAAAAAAAAGATAATAAATATGTGTGTGTGTGCCGCAGCAGCAAAAGGGTGGCAGCTCATCGTCATATTCGCTAGCCGCGAATCGCTGGTTTTCAGCTACAACCGTGAGTATAAACGCGAGTACGTTTACCAACGTTATAAAAAAAAATCAAAACTATAACTAAAAATTAAATACTAAATATTAAACTTAAATAACCTGTGATGATTGTGCCTATTTGCTTGCCTAAATTGCAGCTGAGATGAGATATCGCCGACCACATCGAATATAAATTTTATTATAGCTTATTATAATGGCCTCGCGTTTAGAATTAAGCCAGTTTCAAGTGGTATATATTTTAAAAGTCCATTTAGTATGTACGGTAGATTGAAATAAAAAGAACACGGGAGAAACTCCTCGAGTATTAATTAGGACTCCGGGTACTTATTGTCAGCATGTCATAATGTATTCGTAGTCATCATTTTAAAACGTCAAGGCGTTAGAACGAACAAATGAAAGAATGTTGATAAGTGAGAATTCACCAATGTAATATTGCATGAGTGACAAAATGAGTTATTGTTATTTCCGCTGGCATCGAACCCGGGGGCTTAAAACAGACAGTCCAATCACTAAAACAGAGAAGCGGTAATTAAAACAAAATAATTCAGTTTTATTGATTACCGTTTCGTTATTTCATTTTCTACGATTCTTTTTAAATATTCTAATAATATTTTTGTATAATCGCGATCCAATCCGTTCGTTTTAATCTAACCCTTCAAAAATAAATTGTGGATTGCCCATAAAGGTTGGATGGCACATATCAAATATAGGTCCCGGTTGTTGTGGAAGATGGCAGTCGTTATAATCCACCAACCAGGCCAGTGTCTTATCTTATCTAGTGGGGCCTGCAAAGGTCTCCCTCTCGCAGCAGCTTGTCGACCCATTGGGATTTTTTGTGCAACAACCCCGGCCTATCGTTCGTCAGTAAAGTTAATTGCCATATGCTTGGCAATGTCTTTGAGGGCGAAGAGCCTACAATCTTCTGGTTTTGGGTAGACCGTTCCCAGGAGATTCATTATTTTCCTAGCAAAAGAGTCACAGTCACACAGTAGGGGTTGCATGGACTCCGTTTCCTCTCCACATGCCCTGCACAGGTTGTCTGTTGCTAGTTGCATCTTGTAAAGCATTTTTGTGGCATAATGCATAGTCAGGGCACCGGTGATTATTCGGGCCTGTTTCCTGCTACCTCCGCATAATGATGTTACTCCGTCCTACGGCGCCTTCGCCTATGAAAGATTTTGAGTGTCTTATGCCGGGTAGCTCTTTCCATTCGGTTTTATGACTGTTTACCAGGCCAGTGTAGTGGGACATGGCTCAATCTCCCCAAGTGCAGTAGTCCATGTAAGAGGTCCAGGGTTGTGCCTAGCAGGGAAACGTCTATAGGCTGATTATGACGATTACACACAAATAATAGTCCTGTCAACCGATCCGGAAAGCTAAAGCTTGTGTTAAGTAATTGTGTACGTATTATGTAAGGAGGGTATAATGCCCATTGATGGATTAAGCACCTCCTTCATTAACAAAAGCACATGAGATACATACATATATACATATAATCACGACTATTATCCCCGAAGGGTTAGTCAGAGACTAGGCAATGAGGACCACAAAAACAGTCCTCTGCCACAGTCCACTTTGCACCAAATTGCGACTGCACATGTGCTCAGCGTGAATCGCCGCTCTACGCTTTTGGATGTATGTGCAGTCTTTAGTCCGTCAGTCGCCTTTTACGAAACCCAAGGGAAGAGAGGGGATGGTAGTATTCTTTCACCGCTACACGACAAGGTTATTCCCATATAATAGATAAAAATGTTTTGGATATATAAACAATAGACTCAGTAGTATTTTTTTTACGTTTCGTTATCTTCAAGTATGAGTATGAAAAAATAATATTATACAACTTGTTAAAATATTACTCAAAGGCACGGTCTGTACCAATGAATTTTACCAAGAAATATAACATAATTTATCCCTCCATACAACATAGTGAGCTAAGAAGCTTTATTAAGTATGGTTTCTTAGTACTTATTATTTGCAATAATGACCTAAGTTTCATGAAGAAAGTTTTGCAGGTCTGAAACAAACTTTTTGAGGTTGCCTGTACGTTTCAGTCTCCATCCTCATATAAAAGCTACACAATACTAATGTATTACGATTATACCACCTCTGCTGGCTCTATGGTCTAGTAGTTCAGCTCGAAGTCACAGACGCTGTTATTTTACTTTTGTCTCTTATTTTTGTATTTGTAAATGTGATGTCAACATCGTTGTATGGACTTTCTTTCCCGAAATAAATGTTTAATTTGAATTGAATTGAAAAATCTGTAAACAATTTTTTAACGTTGACTTAGAAAACTAACAATTAAAGTTGAAAATCGAGTAGCGAATTTTTATTGTTTTATATATAGCCAAAGTGCTGTTGTGTGTACAGAAATTACTGTCGTCTGCATGTAGCCTTTACAACGGCATGGTTCATAATTGGCGAGAAACTTGGCGGTTCCTCACCTTGACATTTCTAACTTTCAAAACTATTGAATGCGTAGCATTGTTGAGGTTTAACGCTCCAAGCAGCAAGCACATAACTTAGTCGATAGCTTAAGCAACGTGTAACGTGTACGCAACATACTGCTGAAATTAGAGAGTCGTAATGTCGGGCAGCTTATTACTACACTGTTTAATGCGCAAATAATAATATAATTTTCATTGGCTTTCAATCAAATGTTATTACAGTCACTTAAGGTTAAATATTTATTTATTTGTTTACAAACTTACATACAGGATATTGCGACAGTATAGTTAGGTACTTTCTTTCTTATTGTGTTATTGTGCTTTGCTACGTGACTCCGTTGCCCACGTCACACACGTCTACCACATACAGGGCAGTGAGTAACCTCTTCAGCGGTTTTTAATTGTGTTTTTATAGTAACTTTACCAATTTATAAGCATTTACAAAATTACGAATAGATCAATCAGTTCCCTACGAATTGTCGTCTTAATCTGCGAGTCAAGGGAGTAAGAGTCATTAAAATGTTTCTATCGAGTAAAGTCTGAAGCGAGGTGAAGTTTGATACTCACGAACTAACTGCAAATATTCGCGATACAAACACGTATTGCACCAGCGAGTGGAGTACTTACTAGTAATGGGATTTATTCGCGAGTCACGCTATTTGGTATGAATTCCGATTAAGAGTTGCTCTAGTAAAACAGCGGAAGGCACGTATTTATCGGAAAACAGTATGTTATTAGGAAACAAAAGTATAATCTATATACCTACTCTGTCTTAATGCTCGGCAAAGGTCTACTAATAGAAATCAAGTATTCGCTACAATTATTGATGGGTATTTGCTTAAGGCGCTCTTTTCCCGTTTTTAACAATTTTGATTGATTGTACCGCCACCAATCTAAAACATCCAGTTCTAAAATTAATATATAATATAGTTGAAAATATTATTTAATGACTCTTTAAAGAGAGAAACGCGATTAGTTATGGAAAAAAATTCAAAGATTGCTCTGTCATCATTTCAAAAGAGCTGTAAATCAGATAATACTTTAATAAATGACTTAATTTTTTTACCAATAAAAGAATTTTTTCATTATCTAGTGAATGCAAAAAGCACATATTTTTTATTTCACTTGTTTTTCCTATAAAGGCAAAAAACCAATAAAACGCGCCTATTAGCGCTTGGCCACTCGGTTACCGAGTTAAAATAAAATTATGATATACCCATATTTATTTTGCGATAATTAAATGAAATGTTTTACCAACTGCTACACAACAACACTATGTACCTACTTAATTAAATTCCATGACCTTAATTTGTTTATTTACAAACATTTTTTAATCAAACTGTCGGTGGTACTTCCCTTCGTACTAACGAAGGGCACTGTTATACCCACGCTTGCATTTTTAGAATACAAGAACCTTACTATACTTTTTACATTTCGATTTAGATTTAACGCCAACGGGTCTAGGTAGGTATATGGAACGTAAATATACAGTAAAATTAACATTGAATTGTAGATAGTTTTTTAGAAAAAGTACCTATGCATAATAACAATACATTTCGATTTACGGATTCGCTATTATAAATATTATGTACACAAAATAACGACTATTATCCCCGAAGGGGTATTTAGAGACTATGCAATGAGGACAGCAAAAACAGTCCTCTACCATAGTCCGCTTTTCACCAAATAGCGACTGCACATGTGCTCAGCGTGACAGGTGGTGAGCCCACCGCCGCTCAATGCTGTTGGAATTTACAAGTTTTTAGTCCCTAAGTTGCCTTTACGACACCCAGGGAAGAGAGGGGGTGGTAGTATTATTTCACCGCTACACGACACGCCCAACAGCTTAGAGCGGCGATGGGCTCACCACCTGTCACGCTGAGTACTGTGCCGTCGCTATTTGGTTAAAAGTGGACTATCCACTGTCACGTCCAAGGTGAGTATAGTCACCGAGCGCAAAAATTTCGCATACGTCCAAGGTGAGTATAGTCACCCGTGAACAGTTGAGAATTTTGTACTCGCATACGTTCACGGTGAGTGTAGTCATCCAAACCACGTAGTACGCAGGTCCATCAAAAAATTTGAGGTGATTCTGTGGTTACTAATTCATTATAAGAGTAAAAGAAATCTAGCTAATGGCAAACATAATTTCACAAAAAAAATAATGAAATTGACGAAAATTGACAGTTCGCCAAAACGGAATTTTGCAGCGTAAGCGTTTTTATAAATGTCGAATCACTCTTCTACTCACCGTATTTCCTAAATAAGTGCACATCAAAACAATCGCATACTAATTATCGCTATGGCAGAGGACTGCTTTTGCTGTCCTCATTGTCTAGTCCCTGACTAACCCTTCGGGGATAATAGTCGTGAGATTATATGTATGTTGGTTTGTGATGATTACCAATTCGCATTTTGCAAACGTGGTGGCCAATACTTATCAATTGTAGTGAGGACTTAATTTCAATGAAGCCCTTTGCCCAATAGTGGGGCAGAAGTCGTACATTGGTAAATTATATTACTTTACTATTTTTATTAATTACCTAACTGGACGAGGTAACTGCGCGTGACGTCACGCTGCAACAATTACGCGGTCCACTGCACCTTCCTTACGGTTCACGAGAAGATTACGCAAGAAAAATCCGCCTTGTAGTGTAGCGGGATATACGTAGCGAAATTACGTCTCAGACATTCATACTCGGAAGAGTTTAAATTCAAGAAAAAATCTTGACTTTAATTTTATATTATCATTTATTATTTTAATTTTCTTCTTCTCAATAACTTTTTTCTCCAATACCTGACAGATTTGCTGTCATACGATAAAATGCTTCATTTTTCAAGTACTTTTATTTGATGCATAGATGTAAGTATTACAAGGAGGGGGGAGTTATAATTGAGAGTTCTTAACGCAATAATGATACCTATGTCACGATACTCATACCTATTCCTTCCTTAACCCTATTCCTTCCTTAAAGGATGGCAACGCGCCTGCGATTACTCTGGTTTTGCGGATGTCCATGGGCGGCGGTGATTACATCAGGTGAACCGCCTGCTCGATTTCATCCTTCTTTTATATAAAAAAAAACAATTCAGAAACTGTTTAAAAAATAACCATAGTCAAAATCAACCTACGCCACCACGATATGTTAGTTGGTAGTGCATCTAAACAGATGTAACAGAAGGTGTAGGTTCAAATCGTTCGAAACAAAAACGACATTTTAAAAATTTTCAGAAATACCATACATAGGTATTTTTATCACTACTATCCCTGAAGGGTTAGTTCAGAAATACCAATGGCCAAAATTATAGAATGTTAATATTTCTGAACATTGTAAAGCCGCAGTTCCACATTCGCGCGAGTCGCGAGTCGAATGGCGAAGCGAGGTGCGTGCGCGATTGTGTGAACGCACGCTCGTCACTCGCCTCGCGACTCGTCTCGCCGCTCGTGACGCTCGCGTTAGAAGCGGTTTTTGGACGCCAGTCAAAGGGCACGAGTGACGATGACAAGGCGAACTTAGTGTTTCCACATTCGCTCTCTCGCTCATTGTATTTTAATTGTTGATCAAGCAACATATACTGTATATTAAAAATGGATTAAAGTAACGACAGAGTTCTAATGTTTTGGGAACTTTACCAAGCTCAACCAGTTATTTGGTTTGGTTTCCAAAACATGATCGACACAAAAATAAGCAAAAATTGTTTATTAATAATCATTGACACGCGCATGCTGCTAAAACGTAGACGTCGTCCATTCTTGCAAGTTGAAGTAGATAAGAATACACGCGAATGTGTAAACAGTCACTCGTCTTAATTTATGGAAGGCGAATGTTTCGTCGAACATATCGTCGAATGGCGAAGCGAGTAGCGAGCACGCATGTGGAACTGTAGTATTAAACGTGAAGGTTAGAGGTACTTAGCCTTTTTACTCAAATATTTTATTTTCGTTTCGTAAATAATTTTCTTGACTTGACACAATAACAAACGTAAAAAAGAAATAACCTCTTGTAAATTCTTTTCAATAAATATGGGATAAGTATTAGATTTCGATTAAAATCTAAACAAGAACAACATTGCAGTTAAAAATCGCCTTTTTTAGGTATATCGTAATTTTAATATTCATAAATTAACCGTTTCTCCAAATGTATTCTAGTTTTTAAACTTATTATTATTCCATTTTCATTTCAGTATTATTCCATAAATCATCCAAGTATTTCTGCTATCTTCGAGTAAGCGAGGATTGTTCTTATTACTTTTACCAGTAATTTAATTGTTTGAAGTTTCAAACTGCCTATAAATTAGGTCGGCAAGATGATGTCACCGTAGTCTCTCTTTGGTGCACACCACACATATGATCTAATTGTGCGTGGCAAATTACGTGTAATTATCATTTTAACCAAAGTGATACCTACATACTCGTACATACATAAACATATAATTACGAATTATCCCCAGATGATTAGTCAGAGGCAATGAGGACAGCAAAAGCAGTCCTCTACCATAGTCAACTTATTACCAAATAGCGACTGCACATGTGCTCAGCATGGCAGGTGATGACTCCATCGCCCATACCTACGTCACATACAACATAAACCTATGTACCCACTCACGCCCTTTTCCTAGTTATTCGCAGTTATTGGTTAGGTTAGGTTTCAAACTGTAAAACCGAAGAGCCGTGTGGTATTATTTTATTTTTATTTATTCAGGAACAGCAAACAGTTACATTACAACTTATAACTAAAATAAATTTAAATAAATATTAACAGTAATGCAACCCACAACGCTATTCTCAGAGTAATAGAAATTGTTACTAAACGCTAGAGGGTGCTAAAGTACGAAATACTACGAATTATACACCATATATTATTATAAGATAATCTAACTTTTACACATAACATTGTAGTAGTAACTATAGTATATTTTCTATATTTTGTAGTTACATAGAATACAAGTACAAAAATAAAAAACAAAACAAATTATCAATTTACATTTAAAAGTTTCCTAAAGATGTGAGATTTAAATTTACCACTGTCATGTAAAAATATGTCGATTGATTCGAACTCTTTATTGTATGTGTCTACCATACGGCGGATGAAGAAGTGCCTACGGCGAACAGACGACCTGCGCGCACTTCCCGTTTTTGGATTGTTCTTGGTACTAAGTAACATAGGTTATTCACAAGATCAATGCAATCGAATTCACTGTTCACTATTTTATATAAAGTAATTACTTCGAGATACCGACGTCTACACTCAAGTGTCAATATTTTATATTTGTTAAGTAGCTGGGTATACTCCAAATACCTGCCAACACACCTGTAGTGCATTGTACGCAGAAACCTTCGTTGAACGTTCTCAATCGCCTCCCTATACTTCTTATAAAAAGGGTTCCAGATGGGTACCGCATATTCAAGCTGGGAACGGACTAGGGATTTATATAAATAAAGGTATGTAGAGAAGCGTTTAAAATCAGAAGAGGATCGCATTACAAAACCGTACATTTTAAAAGCTTTTCTAATTATGTTTTCAACATGTTGGCTTAGTGATAATTTACAGTCGAGGGTTACTCCTAGGTCTCTAACGGTGTTTGTCCTACTCAGAGAAGCATTGCAGAGCGCATATGGAAATCGAATAATGTTAATATTTTTAGTAAAGCTTATGAAATTACACTTAGAGATACTCAAGAATAGCCTGTTATCAATGCAGTAAGTAGCTAGCCTGTCTAAGTCAAGTTGAAAAGCGATGCAATCATCAATGGATTTAATAGTTTTATATGCTTTTAAATCGTCGGCGTACAATAGAAGTTTTGAATTTTGAAAGCATTGTTTTATGTCATTTATATATAAAATGAACATAAGCGGCCCAAGGATGGAACCCTGTGGCACCCCTGAAGTTACCGAAACGCTTTTGGAATGATAACCATTGATGACTACCTTTTGAGACCTATTTTTGATGTATGATTCGAACCAACGCAGTAAATTACCGCGTATACCGTTAAACGCTATTTTGTTTAGTAACTGCTCGTGGTCCACTTTGTCGAATGCCTTTTTAAAGTCGGTGTAGACGACATCGACTTGTACGCGATTGTCAATATTTTCGAAAAGAAAATTACTAAATATTAATAAATTAGAAGTGGTTGATCTACGTTTGACAAATTTATGTATAAGTCTTTCAAACAACTTTGATAAACTAGACAAGATAGATATGGGTCGGTATTGCTCAACATCATTTTTGGGGCCACTTTTGTGGACTGGGGTTATATTGGCGCGTTTCCAAACCTCCGGGAAGACTCCTTCCGTTATGCACTTATTGTAAATAATATGTAGCGGTGCACATATGGTACTTGCAGTCCTTTTTAAGAACAGTGGTGGAAAACCATCAGGACCAGCTCCTTTTGAGGAATCTAATTGTTTAAGTTCTCTTAAAATGTTTTTCTTACTAAATTTTAAATCTGAAATGATAATATTATTATCAGAAATGGTATCCGGAGATTGCCAATGTTTAAGAGTAGGGGAAGCTGGTTCAAATACCGATTAAAAGAAATCTGAAAACATATTGCAAACAGTCTCCGGATTTTGAGTTTTCCGATTTTTATATTGCATACTAGAGGGAATTCCTGATCTGGTTTTACGATTGGATACATAAGTCCAAAAATGTTTTACATTCTTAGTTATATTATCTTCTACTGAGGTCATGTATTTTTTGTAACATTGGTCACACATTTTCTTAAAAGTATTTCGATATTCAGAAAATGTTTCATAGTCCGAGTCATTATGAAATTTTTTCCATTTAATCCAAGCTTTATTCTTCTTTTTAAAAACATTTATCAAAGAACTTGAGAACCAGACCGGGAAACAAGCTGATCGGACACTTGCCAGTGGAGCGTGCTGTTTGACTATACTATCAACAGTGTTGTAAAATATATTAAGGGATTCCTCAGCAGGGGAGTGACCTAACAATCCCTCCCAGTCTGTGAGCTTCATTTTTAGGTTAATAGGTTCGAAGTCTGCTTTATAAAAGTTGTATTTTGTCAACGGTCGTTTTTTCATGGGGTGAGGTATATGGTCCATTAGTATTTGTGCGGTAAACGGTGGATGATGAGCATCAAGCGGAAGTAATGGGTGAGACTGCGGGGAGACTGTACAGGTGGAGTTGGTAATACATAAGTCCAAAATGTTTCCGTTTGGGTTTGCAATGTTGTTGTATTGCGCAGAGCTTAATGATGCCATAAAATTTTGTAACAAAGAACACACGCTTGACGAGCCTGATGCCACTAAACCAGTAAACTGAGGCTGATTACAATTGTTTGCAGAAACAGGAATCCATTTAATGTCGGGAGCGTTATAATCTCCAGTAATAAAAATTTTTTCGACACAAGCATAACTCAGCACATCCTGTAACATGTCGAAGTGTTTATCATATACCTCCACAGGAGTGCGTGGTGGAATGTAGGCAGCACTAATAACATGACGTTGACACCGACTAATACTAGGTATTTCTATGAGTAAATGCTCTATACCAAGTGGCTGCGGAACGGCAGTTAAATTAGAAATGTCGAAGACATTTGGCCTCAGTCCGCGCAGAACCGCCACAAGCACTCCACCTCCGTCCAGTTTATTTGTAACTACGCGGTCGCGGTCACATCGATAAACTATGTAGCGTTGGTCAATGAATTCATTGTTACCAATTTCAGGCACTAACCAGGTTTCGGTTAGGATAATTATGTCGTAAGCGAATGACAGAATGTTCAAATATAGTGTCTGTAGTTTTGTACGCATACCTCTACAATTTTGATAGTAAATAGTTAAATGCTTTTGTTGGACTCTACTATACATAAAAAAATGAAATTTCTATAAATGCGTATTCATAAAATGGTATTAGTTTATACTTGGATAATGCCATACGTGTGTTGGCACTTAATAGTGTACGATAAAATTGCATGTAGGTTACGTAATAAGCTCTAGGGAGACAGAGACCGCTCGACGAATAAGCATAACAAATGTACAAATAGTTCGTAGAAAAAATATTTATAAAGTATTCTGTGGTTGCAAGCACCCAGCCACTCAACAATACAAAGGAGACGAAATGCGACGATTTTATTTTATTTATTTGACAATCGGTATAATTATATTTAGCAATAATAGACGACAATATTATTAACAACATACACTCGACAAAGACACAGAAAGAAACATCATAGTAACACAAAGTAACATGCAAGTAAAACAATTTTGATTTTGATAACGCCGTAACCCTTCTACTTATTGTTATGAATTTTAATCTTTGCGATATCGCCATCTGATCGAATGGCGATCGCTGGAGAGTCGTCATGCTCTCTAACAAGGATTGTGGAGTTCCTGATCCAGACATATTTGTAGTGCAGTTCCTTGGCTGCGTCTCGGCATTTCCGAAATAATTGCTTCTTGTTTAACGTAAGGTGCTCGTTCATATAAATAGTTGTTGAGGTTCCGGCAATACCAAGCTGGTCCGACTTAAGGTTTTTCCTTTTGCGAAATGCACTGAGCATATTATACGCTGGATACGAGTGGTGAGTTTTAAAATAATATTTTTCGGTTTATCACCGTTTTGCTGGGCGTGCGGTACTCGGTGGAATGACACAATGTCTCTTTGGGAGACTTGGCAGTTGATTGCAGCACAAACAGCCTCGATGATACCAGGCAAGTTTTCGTTGCGCCTCTCAGGTACATTGCATATTTCGACATTACACTGTCGCGCCTGTTGCTCTAAAAGATCAATCTTTTCATTAAGGTTAGCGATAGCCACCGCTGCGCTTTCAGTGTTGCGCTGTGATAGCTTTTCCACACGCTGCTTCAAATCACTCTGTTCGTCTGACTGATATTGGGCCGATTTTTTGAGCATCTCAATTTCGCTTGCCAATTCTGAAACACTTAGTTTTAAGCTGGTTTGTTCAGACTTTAAGTGTGTTACTTCTTTTTTAATTTCACCTAAGGTAAGCTTTATATCTTGCCGCAGTTGGTTTATGCTTAAATTAACCTCATTGTGCCATGTATGGAAAGTATTAGTAGTAATGCTGAGTTTCTGGTCCAATAGCGCGCTGATTTTGCCCAACGTAACAGTCTCACCCTCAGCAATTGCTTGAGGCCGGGGCGCCGCGACCATGCAGGAGGCTTCAGATGTCGCGCTCCGGTCTACCACAAGCAGGTCACATGACATGTTCATGGATTCTTCAATCTGAGAGATTTGACTTTGGCAAACAGGTGTACTTATATTTGATCTGGTGCGGCGCGTGACGTTGGTGCATGCTGGGCAAGTCCAAGAGGAGCAATACTCTTTGGACAGTAATTTAAACTGTTCTGGCTTCATATTAAGGCATTGGTAATGGTATTTACCTTGGCACATACAGCAATTCAAGTGATCATCAAGCTTCAGTGCGCGTCTGCAGCTGCCGCAATCCATATTGTTTGTTATTCGTACGTCAGTATGCAAATCACTACTCGTAGCGCCACCTGGTAATCGTTTTAGTAAAGAATGGTTAAAATACAGTTAGCACCATCTGTCGGTGATTGCCCGTACCAATATGTCGCCGGGTCAGATAGCGGATCGAGTGTGACGTTGTGATGAGACGAGACGCAGGACGACAACAGCGCCGCGCGTAAGTAAACTCCGATGTAAACAATGACGTTATGACTTGCAAATTTATTGATATTGAAAATTGGTTGTTTTGTTAAATATCTATCAAAATACAACAGATATAATGTTTATGTGTTGTTTGGTGACTCACTGTTATACTAGGTCCTCCAAAATCCAATCAAAACGGCAATAAAATTCAACTGCAGTCCATATACACAAGTCACTTTTCTAGCCAGATAACTCTTCCAACCACTTCAGAATGTCACCGACTATACACTTAGTTTACGAGTTCAGGTTCAAATCGAAGAAATCACACCAAGTTATCTACTATTATCAACTGAATCTATTTATTTTAAATGTTTTATCACAGCTCACTTTAGAGACAACACTTGTAGTTGGCGCCCTCTAGCGGACGGATTATCGGGGTTAAGTTACTCGCGTCCGTAGGTTTACCCTTGAGACCCTACACGTGACCCTTGGGTGGTGCTAAATGAGTGACACTGACTGAGTGGTAGAGCCACGCTGCGTCGCAGCACGCATTGGGCCGGCTCGCCCGGCGTAATACCACCCTCTCACGAATATCCGGTGTGAAATAACAGCACTTGGTGTTGTTGTGTTTCGTCCGGCGAGTGAGGGTTCCGGAGGCCCCCCTCCCCCCCCCCCCCTCCTCACAATTCCTATTCCTTCCTAAAACCTATTCCTTCTTTAAAGGCCGGCAACGCGCCTGCGATTCCTCTGGTTTAGCGGGTGTCCATGGGCGGCGGATTACTCTCTATCAGGTGGCCCGTCTGCTCGTTTGCTTCCTTCTAATATAAAAAAAGGTATAGAGCTCACTAAAAGAATACTACCATCCTCTCTCTTCCCTTGGGTGTCGAAAAAGGCATAATAGTCGTGAACCTATGTATGTATGGATGTAAAACTGCCAGAAACCATACATCCAAGACATTATCAGATACTAGGAGAGGGCATCACTTCACGGCATACATCTATACTAATATTATAAAGCTGAGAGAAAGAGTTTGTTTGCTTGGACGCGCTAATCTCAGGAACTACTGGGCCGATTTAAAAAAATCTTTCAGTGTTAGATAGCCCATTTATCAAGGAAGGTTACAGGCTATAATTTGTTTAGGTACGGGTAAGGGTAGATTCGTGCGAAGCCGGGGCGGGTCGCTAGTACATTCATATAATCACAACTATTATCCCCGAAGGGTTAGTCAGAGACTAGGCAATGAGGACAGCAGAAGCAGTCCTCTACCATAGTCCACTTTTCACCAAAAAGTGACTGCACATGTGCTCAGCGTGACAGGTGGTGAGCCCATCGCCGCTCTATGCTGTTGGATGTATGTGCAGTCTTTAGTCCGTTAGTCGCCTTTTACGACACCCAAGGGAAGAGAGGGGGTGGTAGTATTCTTTCACCGCTACACGACACTCGTGACTTCACGGCACTGCGACCAAAATTTCGATTTCGTTTTATTAAGGAAGCTAAAATACGGCTTTTCAATATTAGGACAAGAGAAGACAGGCCAATTCATTTTTAGAGCAAGTTTGTATGTCAATAAT
Organism: Scoparia ambigualis; assembly: GCA_963921215.1. Lineage (NCBI taxonomy): Eukaryota > Metazoa > Arthropoda > Insecta > Lepidoptera > Crambidae > Scoparia > Scoparia ambigualis. The sequence continues at coordinate 19,283,045 of OY992522.1, read as the reverse complement.
AACTTTATTTATTAATAAAATAACCTTTAACAATAATTAATTGTTGCCCTGACTCCCGAGCTAGAAAAATCTGTGTTTCAGGAGCCAGTACCTCCCCTTAAAGTAAGTTTAAACAAAAGGTCTAAATATACTAAATTAAACTAGACTTGAACATTTTTTTCACTTTTAAGCAAGTATTTTGACATAAATTACATTTGAAATAGAAAAAAAAATCAGTGAAAAAGTCAATGACAAGTAAACGACCCTTCAGACATAACTTATTTATAATTATTATATAATTTACATAATTATTACTATGAGCCATTATTGCCTGATATAAAAAAATAAAACAATTAGTACGTTAGTAACAAATTGTACTGGTTATGTTTTGTTCCTGTAATAAGAGAGAAATTACATACCATTAGGTAAAACAAAAATGTTATTGTAAATAAAAAAACACTCCAAAGCTTTCTAAAATAAAGAGGCGTTTCACAGAAAGAGGGCCATGGAATGGCCTCTCAACGAAATTATACAGCGTACTTAATTCTAATATTCCAGATCCATTTAAAAAAAATGTTTTCGGACAAAATTTTCTTGGTAACGCTCAGTTGAAATATTGCCTTCATTGCAAAAAGTAAACATTATAATGATAACAATTACTATCAATTAGAAAAATAGTATATGAGGTAAAAGGTTAGTAATAAAAACTCAATTAGCTTCTAAATAAATTACTACTCGTATTAATCTAAATAACTAGAAATCACTGTTAAGTAGGTAGCAACAACGACTGTTGCTACCAATATATTATTTAATTGCTACTTTCTATTTATTAGAAAGACTAAAACTCTCGAGCCTTTGCAATTGCGTAGAGATATTGCTTCACTCAGCGTCTTTTACCGTTTATACCATGGCGAGTGCTCTGAAGAACTCTTTGACCTCATCCCTCCTTCTCCCTTCCTCCATAGAAGTACGCGTGCTGCTCTCCGGAGTCACCAATTTACAGTCTCTAATATTTCATCACGCTTAAAGAAATTTGGTGACTTATTTACTACTTGACGTATTCCCTCCTACCTATGACATAGGGTCCTTCAAACGAGGCGTGAAGAAGCACTTTGTGGGCCGGCAGAGTGAGGGCGACTGATGCTACGTCTCTTACGCTGCACCAGTTGTCCTCGCGCCTGGACTTCATTTCCACTTAACATCAGGTGGAGTGGGGTCATTTGCCGGGCTTAGTATAAAAAAAGACCTCTCTCCCTTTTTTCCAACATTTACGGTCTGTGGCTTGTGTTGACCAATCCTTTACAAAAGTATTCAGCTCGTACCTTTGAACCAATTTTTTATATCTTGTGTTTACGTTCCGATAATGAACTAAATGATGATAACGTTAATGTACATACATATATTATCATATTATCCCCGAGGGGGCCGTATTCTATTAATAAGCCACTTGTGAAACAATACTCTCAGTTCCTACGTTAAAAAGTGTAAATACGATTGTATTAAAATCCTTATCAAAGATACTTACCTAAACAAAATCTGGAACTCTTGAAAAGGTAACCGCATACTTTTTCCATTGAGTCTTAGCCATGACGTAGGTAGGTATAGGTACAATGAAAGAAATGTTTCTAATTTATGTTGTGAACGCTCGCTGTTTGCTCAGGAATGCGTACGACTTGCGAGACTTACTGTCTCCGTATAGGGCTGTCGACTGAACTGTATTTTTTTCTCAAAAGTATATAGTTATTTATAAAGTAGGTACTTATATAAAGAAGAATGACCTTTTTGCAATGGGAGTTAGGCTAGTTTTTTAGCTAGCTAGCGTAACACAGCGCTTTAATGAAATAAGTAGTTATCAATTGCAGCAATGCTCTGAATTATGAAGAAAAAATTACATTAAAATATCATGCGGGAGTTTGAAGCTATCTTCATTTTTAGCTTAAGACTTTTTAGATATTTTTAGGTTATGATCACTGTACTTTTTATATGAAATTATATTATGCTTAGGAGGGTTTATGCATTTCGGTTTCCCATACAAACTTCCAAGTCAAAATTTTTTAAAACTATTAAACCAGTTACAATAAAACTTTGCATGCGAAAGTAACATGCAGGGATCTAAATAGTTTGTTGAAATCATTTTTAAAAAAACGTTTAAATAACTGAGTTAATGCGAATTTAAACTTTCTATAGTGGACTTTAAATCTCAATATCTCAGCTATATAAATGTTTTTTAAAAATGTTTTCAACAAACTACTTAGATCTCAGTATGTTACGTTAGCATGCAAAGTTTCATTGTAATTGATTTAACAGTTTTTAAAAATTTCGACTTTGAGCTTTGTATGGGAAACCGAAATGCGTAAACCGTCTTAAGTATCTACCTATTTACTTACTGATCCTACTTTAAGAAAAAGATGTAGAATAAAACAAGTTTTTAGATCATAGAATAGACTTAGTCTATTATCGTATGTTGACTATCAGTTCAGCATTTATTTATCACTTGACTCATAACGCGGCGTTCTATAAAAAATCTTTTTTAACAGTAATCATTATAATTTAAGAGAACATTTTTGATACATGAATGATTAAGACGCAATAGATATCGAATAGGCTGGTTTGGTCATTCTCCTTTGCTTTATAAGAATTTAAAAGAAATGTTACTGCAAACCGTTTGCACGCAACGACTATTATTTGCTGTGTGGTGACTGCACATACATCCAACAGCAACGAGCGGTGATGGACTTACCACCTGTCACACTGAGCACATGTGCTGTTATTGTTTAGTAAAACATGGACTATGGCCGAGGACTGATTTTGCGGTCCTCGTTGCCTAGTCTCTGACTAAACCTTCAAAGTCGTGATCATATGTAAATGTATTACTAGTTAATCATAATAATAGATCACATAATTATTTTAATTTCTCGCTTTTAGATCTTATGAGATAGTATTATCATACTACCTGAAATTCACGGTAATGAAATGTTAAAACGGGATATTAAATGTTCATCCATGACGTGTTCGTTCAAATATCCACAGACAAAAGTTATTTGATGAAACAGATGCGGGCTGCTAAAGTTCTTTGACCTAACGTTGGCACTCGCTTCGTTCGATTGCTAAAGTTAAATAATGTTCGTAAAGATCTCGAGTGGTTATCACTCATGCAATATACCGGCTATGTCATATTTTTTTTTAAATAAAAACATTCGAGTTCAAGCGCTCGGCTCAATAATAACTCCCAAGTCGGAATTGTATAATAAATAAATAAATAAAGTTTCCTACACTCACACCAATTATCTAGCCCAAGAGAAGCTTCGAAGAAACTCGTTAAATGGTTACTAGACAACGGATAAACATACATAAAATACTTAAATACATACTTATTATTTAAACATTGAAAACACCCAGACCCGAGGCAATTTAGAAAACCAATAATTTCTAAATTGACCCGACCGGGGATCGAACCCCAGAGATGGCTACACCATGAAAACCGGTGTACAAACCACTCGACCAAGGAGGTCGTCAATATAATATTTAATAATAAATAAAAGTTACATTATGATACATAATATGATTTATTCATATTTAAGTAACCGAGAAAAACTGGAACGGTTCATTCGCATTTTACTTCTCTTCATCGTTTTATAAAGAATGTTACTTAAGTTTTATGTTATATTTTTCCTGATCCGTGGGGTTTATTGTATTTTGCTTTATTTCATTTCTTAACCGTAACCGTGTAACTGTCGTGTTGCGTAGCGGTGAAAGAATACCACCACCTCCTCTCTTCCCTTGAGTGTCGTAAAAGGCAACTAACGGACTAAATACTGTACATACTTCCAACAGCATAGAGCGGCGATGGGCTCATCACCTGTCACGCTGAGAATGTGCAGTCGCTATTTGGTGAAAAGTGGACTATGGCAGAGGACTGCTTTTTGCGGTTCTCATTGCCTAGTCTCTGACTAACTCTTCGGGGATTATGGTCGTGACTATAAAATATGTATGTATACTTTCTTAACATGTTTCATAGATGCTTGTCGGCTTGGGGTACTCTTGACCCGACTTTTCAGGTCTCCGATTTGGTCAGAGACGTAAAAAGTCAGGTACTTTCTCGCCGAGGTCTTCCTCTTTCAATTCTCTTAACTGTACTCACACAATAATCCATTAGTTTAATTAGTTACGAACGCGAAAGCTTAACAATTTTAACACAGCCGTGGGTATTTTGTTTGAATCTCGAGCTTCTTCTAACGATGTCGCGTAGCATTGAAAGAATACTACCATCCCTCTCGTCCCGGGTCCATATAAGGTTGCATAAATTAAGGCTGCATAACGTTTTTTGGCATTCTCTTCGTTTTGCATTACGTAAGGCATTACTTTATTTCCCCATAACTACTTTTATAATAATGATATATCAGCATCAAATGTTTATGCATAAATTTTTTTACAATAACGATTACTAATCATAACATTTATATTAGCATCATACATAATATAGAATACTATAATGTTAGGTAACATCTATGATTATCTTATATTCGAAATTTTCCTGTATGAATTTTATTTGGCCGAAAACGTTTTGTATTTTTTGTTTTCCATTATTTTCTTTTAACTTAAAACACAATTGACAGAGTTTTAAAATGCCAATTAAAGATTGTTTTTTTTTTCAAAATCTTTATGTTTTCAAATCCTACTCAACGTATGGCCGTAGCTAATAATGCTAGATGATTAATTTTCCAGAAACACGTTTCCAATATTATATAAATACAACATTTCAAATAATTAAATTCCATAACATCATCGAACAACTTGTAATCGTAGCAACGTTTAAACATGCAAGCAAGTACGCCGCATGCAAGCAAGCATGCAGCATGCAAGCAAGCATGCAGCGTGCAAGCAAGCATGCAGCAAGCGTGCAGCATGCAACCAAGTATGCAGCATCATTCAAGCACGCAGCATGCAGCAGGCATGGTTTCTGTCACAGCTCTAGCGCAGCATGTAAGCAAGCAAGCATGAAGCATGCAAGCAAGCTGGAGCATGCAAGCAAGCATGCAACAAGCAACTAAGAATGCAGCATGCAAGCAAGCATGCAGCAAGCGTGCAGCATGCAACCAAGTATGCAGCATCATTCAAGCACGCAGCATGCAGCAGGCATGGTTTCTGTCACAGCTCTAGCGCTGCGTGGCTCCGGCGGTCCCACGCGAGCTTATCGTCGCAGATGGGTTTCGCTCACCACCGCAGCTTCGGCTTGCTGGCTGGCTTGGCTCCCGCCACCTGCTCCTCACTTCGTTTCCTCCTGATTCGTTTCTGACTGACTTTTGTAGCACATCCTTACCGAAAACACAAAGTATTAACTTTTTAAGGGATTTTACTTGATATAATAAAAAAAACGAAAATCTGAGTATGATATTTTAGAGAAAAAGTTACTTCAAATTTTAATACAAATTTATTGTAAGCAAAACATCTTTCAAAAAAAAAGTAGTTTTGATAATCGGCTAGTAGTTTTTCTGGGAAATGAAATGTATGTATGATACCATACCGTTTTCGAACAATGGTATTTCGTAGAGGAAAGTGTTTTCGAATTTATCATAGGTTACCTACTATTTCTGTTATCTAATAAAAAAGTAACCTTAAAATTCAAGACAATCGCTACGGTATTTTATGATAAGTAAATGAAATTTAGACGTACTTATAGCAATTATGTTATTTACATTTATGCTGATTAAAATTATGATAAAGTCAATTATAGCAAGTTAAAATTATGCCGATGTAACCATTATGGGTTTATAATACTCTGCTTATCATAGTTTATGCGAACAAACTTTACACTGAAACTGTTATGCTAAACTACGTTATGACGAAAGAGATTATGCGACCGAAAGGGTTCCCCCTCTTCCCTTGCGTGTCGTAAAAGGCGACTAACGGACTAAAGACTTCACATACTTCCAACAGCATAAAGCGGCGATGGGCTCACCACCAGTCACGATGAGCACATTGTGCAGTCACTATTTGGTGAAAAGTGGACTATGGGAGAGGACTGCTTTTGATGTCCGCATTGCTTAGTGTCTGGCTAACTACATATATTTTATGTAATGTAATGAGCTTCTCCATACTTCGGATGCCTTTGTAACGTTAATCATATATGTTGCCGTAACTCCCTAACCCTGTAAGAGGTACATGGCCCAATCTCTTGTACTACTAACCGTGTAATACATAATAATTTATGTAACATCCAAATTTGGTAGGTTAAAGACAATATACGTACCTATTTAGTTTTGATTATAGGCTAATAATATTCGATATAATTACAATATTATATTCATTTGGAGTACATTGTTTCGTATTAAGCCGTTTAAACTTTACAGTACCTAAGATTAATCTAACTTGTAGTTTTGATATTACTGATTTATTTTGATGTGGTAACCCACATGTCACGCTGAGCAGATGTGGGTGGCACGCAAATTTCGACCTCCCATACTAATGTCGTCAGCTGATCGGACCGTTTTGTATAGAAGAACGAAAATTTTTGTCATTTTTGGCAAAAATAACTTGCATGATTCGATAGTAGGTACTACTAAAGGTAAATCGTTCTGCCGTGGGAAAACAACCACTAAAATGTCTCGGTGTATATACTTAAGTTTACCCGGCTAACTTTAGATATATTTTTTACTTCTAACTTTAATTTATTTGTTTATAATAGTGCTTAAGGTAAAAAAGTAATTTTGGATAAGATGTGGCAAATTACAAGAACTACCATCATCATCATCATCAGTAGCCTCAATTACCCCACTGCAGGGCAAAGGCCTACCCTCCCTTCTACCATTCTTCCCTACTAGCAGCGATCTGAGACCAATCCTTCTGGAAAAAGTCCAAATCGTCCCGTCATCTCCTTATAGGCCTACCGCGCCGCCGGTTCCTGTTATTAGGAACTAAGAACTCTCAAGAGTAATAAAAAGTACAAACGAACCAGTCATATACAGAGTAGGTATAATACAAAGCATTATTATGGCGAATGATACTATTTTTTTCGTGTATCTGCGACATTTATACCTACTGTTGTCACACGTTGATTATTTTCACTTTCTATATAAATAATATAAAAATAAAATCCTCAATTTCGTTTAAAACCTAGTTTGCTCGTATTTTTATTTCATAATACGAATATATTGACCGTGTCGTGTGAATACTACCACCCCCTCTCTTTCCTTGGGTGTCGTAAAAGGCGAATAACGGACTAAAGACTGCACATACATTCAACAGCATAGAGTGGCGATGGGCTCACCACCTGTCAAGGTGAGCACATGTGCAGTCGCAATTTGGTGAAAAGTGGACTATGGCAGAGGACTGCTTTTGCTGTCCTCATTGCCTAGTCCCTGACTAACCCTTCGGGGATAATAGTCGGTGTTGAATGGAATGGAAGCTGCTTAGATCCCATGATTATTTGTAGAAAACGTTAACTCTAACAATAATAAAGAATAGTCATAACCTGGGTTCTCAAGTCTGCAGCAAAACCTGGTACGGAAAAGAATTGGCAAGAAACTTTAAGCAATGACATTTATTTACTCCCTTTCTTTTACACAGTCGAACTATGATTGACTATCGACCAACACAAACATAAAAAACTAAAGGAAATTTGCATGATATCGTATCCTCACCGCTTCTTTGTTTAATTAAGCTGTCCTGATTCAGTTGTGATAGTAAACCTATTTTACGAATGTCGATTACTGTCAATAAGTGACATACATACTTTCACTATATAGCAACATTAATAGCCTTTTGTTAAGCCTTGGGGTGCCTGGTGGGTAAAACTCACACGGCGTTCCTGGTGGGTCTGATGGACCCGTCAATAAAATATTATACCTAAGTATAATTTTATACGATAGAAAATATAAATTTTAAAATGGATGTTTTCTGTTATTTTTAAAGACATATTTACAAAATAAAACCAAATATATTTATATTAAAAAGCTTCATTAATCAATTAAAAATGAAGATGCATTTTGAATTATTATTTTAGGTAACAAAAATAGCCGCGTGCTTGGTAGGGTTTCTCAGAGCCAAACGCACATAAGAAACGTGCTACGCGAGTGCTCTGAAGGTTACACGGGCGGTGGCAAAATGAGCCTTAGTCTATATCGCGAAGCTACTCAGGGGCAACCCACGCTGAGTTTCAAATTTAAAAAAATAACGATAATTATTTAAAGTGACGGGTCTGACAGATCCAACAGGCACCCCAAGGGTTTTTAAGCATTACCGCTTACTAACTTTCCAATACCGCTAGACTCATTCAAAATTCGAATATACTCCTATCTTTAGCTCTTGTTAGAAGGTAAGTTTAAAAGGATCATCAAAATAAGTGCACAAGGCGAGAGTGAAGAGCTTAGACTAGATCGAAGACTATCTCGCAAAAAGTAAGGTGAGTAACCTTAGACAGATGAGCATTGTATGAATTATGTTATGAGGCTAAATAAAGCAAAATAATTACGTTAGAATGCTTACAAATGGAAATCGTTAGCCTATAAACGTCCCACTCTCAGAAGTCCCACTAGACTTTTTTGGAGTAAACTTTATCGAACTGTGTTTTGCGAACAATGATGACATGAAATAATAATATGTTTAATCAAAGCGTATGAACAATACGCAAAAACCTACCAACACGCACTAAATACAAGTGAAGTGTAAAGTGAAGTGTAGTGGGTTAGGATCCTGATATTCCCATGGGCATAAGCCCAAGCGTTAGTTTGAGGTATTTAAGTTCAGTTTCCTCTCCCAGGTTTGCGTCACGACACAAATGTATTTAGCGCGTGCCCCGGGATATTGTATTCGTAGTTTTTATTTATTTATTGTAATTTATATCATAATTAGTCATCATTTAGGTAGATTCTGTTAAGAGTCTTTGACTGCGATAAAAGATAGCCTATAATAATGTATGTGACGTGACAAATAAACAAACATACTTTCCCATTTCTATAATTTGAAAATATTCAAGTTTTTTGATATATTTGTTAGCTTTTTTGTTTGTTAGCTTTTTTTGGCATATTATATCAACTGTTTACAATTTTTCCTAGACAAAAAAAATTACATAAGTAATATAATATATTATATTACTTATGTATTTTTTTTTTTTAAATAACTTAAAAATTAAATAAATACAGAGAATAATAATATTAACCTATAGTATATTGGGCGAAGTCATATAGCGGTCCATTCTTTAAGCATGTACTTATACCATTGTAGGAATATTAATATGGTTACACGATATAATGAAAGAGAAAAAAAAATGAAACAAAAGACTATTAAGAAAAACAAATCAACACGAATGCCAGAACACCAAGCCAAGCATCCCTGTTATTCGTACTCGAACCCTCTCGTTATTAGTACGGCGCAAAAAACAACAACCATACTTTGCATCGTAAATCGTAATTTCCACAACGTATTTTTATAAGGGCAGCCCCTTTTCTAATGATTATTGGTTCTGTTATCGTTTCCCCGTAGCCCAGTTTCCGAGTTCGCTCATTTTTTGTGCGTCCGTCAATCCATCTTGGGGTCATGTCATGGTTCGTTTTGCTAGGATCTCCACCCACGATTATCGGTTTTGCGACAAATGAGGTTTGAACGCTGACTATTTTCATAGTACAGTGAAATGTTTTTGTATGGACCTCAGCTCGATATAAGTTCTTTGCCTCAGGTTTATTCATTACGAGAAGTGATTCCTCTTTACGAATTCTTTGATGTTTTTGTGGCGTAACTGTCTTCTTATCCTTCTCATTGTTTTTCCTTGCAATGTTAAAAAAATAAAGTAACACATTTTAAATTGTACAGAAAGCAAAAAAAAAACTAACTGTATAAAAAAATATATGAAGAGCTTAATTTTTACTTTTTTAAATTATTGTCTATGTTAATAGGTATGTTTTATTGTAATAATCAATTTTATAGTTTATTTTAAATTTTTATAAAGTTATATAAAAAAAGTAAATTTCATAAAAAATACGACTTTGGTTATTTTCCAATTAATTGATTCAAATTTAATATGCGAAACGGCCGATCAGCATTAGTATTTGCATTGAGATAAAAATAACATAGCTCTATAAAATGTTCTGACGTGGCGTCCTGGCATGGCCGCTGCCTTTTTTATGTGGAAAGGAAGCCAACGAGTAGGCGGGTCAGCGATGGAAAGTAATCACCGCCGCCCATGGACACCCAACTAGAGGAGTAGCAAACGCACTGCAGGCCTTGAGTAAGGAGTAGTATCTTAGAGGAAGTAGTAGGAATTGTAAAGGGGTGTAGGGGGGAGACTTTCACTCACCGGACGAAACAAAACATCAACGAGTGCTATTTTTTATCGCCAATATTCCTTTAGAAGGGTCGTACGCCGGGCGAGCCGGCCCAATTTTATTTTTTATGAAGATTATTATTAATTTGCGTTTAACACATTAATAATAGTCCTGTTACCCCATCCTGTTAATCTAAATGACTGTCGGAGTGGGTTCACGTCACAGTCTAAAGGAGCTATGGGGATTAAGCCACGATTTCTCGCGTTCAACCCCGAGCATCTATCCGCTCGGCTATCGACGCCTCGTGCTGTCACGCAGCTCTGGCTCTACCACTCAGTCAATGTTTATACTGTAATCATTGCATGTTATGTGTGATAAACTTTCCATACTAAAGTAATTCCATAATATAATTAGCATGACAGAGACACGCTGCTACGTTCGCATCGAGCTCTGGTCAGCAAAGTGCTTGACAAAGCCCTAACATAATAATTATCCTGAGTGAACTCTAATTCTGACGTTTCCCAAAACTGTCAGAGGTTGAAACAACTTCGCAAACGTAATAAAAGCGTTATGGTCCGCCCACTGGTCTTAACCAGAATTAGGTATCACTGGGAAGTTTGGTGCCAAATGTGACCTCTGGCGTAATATCTTGCCGGAAGCTGACCTGCCACAGGACGTTAGTGTTGCCAACAATAAGTGACATTATACTTTAATTTTATCACCGCATCTTTCTTAAAGAAAAAAGTAAAGAGGTCCACCAACTTGGGATCGTGTTCAACGTTTGCCCAAAAGTTAGTTGAATAGTTTTAAAACTAAACATTACATTGTTTTTTTTTATATTTTTATGACTTTTAATTATCAGCGATTGTTGTTCTCGTAGTAAGTGAATTTATATAAAATGTTGGAGTTGTATATATATATTTTTTCTTTTTATAAAAGAGGGAGGCAAACGAGCAGGCGGGTCACCTGATGGAGAGTAATCACCGCCGCCCATGGACACCCGCAAAACCAGGGGAATCGCAGACGCGTTGCCGGCCTTTTAGGGAGGAATAGGTTTAAGGAAAGAATAGGAATTGGGAGGAGGGGGGGGGGGGGGGTGAGGGGCCTCCGGTACCCTCACTGGTCGGACGAAACACAACAGCACCAAGTGCCATTATTTCACGCCGAATATTCGTGAGAGGGTGGTATTACGCCGGGCGAGCCGGCCCAATGCGTGCTGCAACGCAGCGTGGCTCTACCACTCAGTCAGTGTCACTCATTTAGCACCACCCAGGGATCACGTGTAGGGTCTCAAGGGTAAACCTACGGACGCGAGCAACTTTGTGTCTAAGTATATAACATTTGCATTAGAGTCGTTTCGGTTTCCCGTACAAGCTTCCAAGTCGAAATTTTTACAAACCATAAAACCAATTTCAATGAAACTTTGCATGCTAAAGTAACATACAGAGATCTAAATATAACTGACTTTAAATCGCAATAACTCAGCTAAATAAAACTTTTTTTAAATGTTTTCAACAAACTGTTTAGATCCCTGTATTTTGCTTTAGCATGCAAAGTTTCATTAAAATTGGCTTATTGGTTTTTGAAAATTTCGACTTGGAAGTTTGTATGGGAAACCGAAAGCGTAAACCCTCTTATCAATTTTAAGATCTACGGTACCTGTATTCCAGTTATTACCAATTTGTATATTGCCCAGGCTACCACAGACACAAGAAGCCTATAAAATCCTATTGTACACACATACATACTTAAATAATCACGACTATTATCCCCGAAGGGTTAGTCAGAGACTGGGCAATGAGGACCGCAAAAGCAGTCCTCAGCCATAATCCACTTTTCACCAAATAGCGACTGCACATGTGCTTTAAAATACAATTCTGGAATATTTGAAACAAACGTTACAACCACATTCCATGAGTATATGAAGATATTCTGACAGGAATTTGAACAGACAGACAAGGATATTTCGAGTAGGTCGCTCGCTTTCCGGACGCACGTATGTTCGGGTGAAACATATTAGACAAATTATCTGCCAACCATATCAAGAGCATGGACGGGTGATTCGGTGACGCCCCTAGTAGCTGGACCTTTTTAGCGATTAGCCATCACTCCTAGCAGATTTTGGCAGTTTTTAAAGAATTATTAAAAAATTTATTAAAAAATGTTCAACTTTTTCGGAAAAAGAACAAGTGCATAATTTATCTAGTAGCATAGGCGTAGATGGTAGAGCGCCTGACCTGAAAGATTTAGGTTTGAATCTTAGTAATGGAGTCTACCAAAATTATTGCTAAATACCTATATTTGTAAAAAAATATTAATTAAAGAGCTTTTGTAAATTATTTATATGCCAGTCCTCTCGTGACTGTAAATACATATAAAATGTGTTAATCAATGAAGCAGTACTCATAAAATATTGTCTCTCTTTGATATAATTTTAATTATTAAATAGCCTATCATAGGAGCTCGAAAAATCCCAGTGAAACAAATAAGGGATAAGGCGGAAATAGAGGATTATGCCTATCCTTTGTCTCGTACGTCCAATTGGAAGCGCCTTCCTACAATTACAATGGGATTTGAGTCGTGTTGGCAATTCCATTATATACCTAATACTAGTACGTCATGTCCGATTGATAATGAGTTTGATAGGAAGAACTGATGAACGACTGTGCGGAAATCCTTAGGCACAGATTTATTATTAGGTCCCTCGTAACTGATATACCAGACTACAACATGCACATAATTTATTACAGACCTATACCTATGCTGCGAAATAAAGTACCTCAATTATGGAAGCTGAGAGTCGATATTGCTATGCCCACAGTTCGACCTTGAAGTGACCGCGACGTAGAACGATTATGCTAGGGTTGTACAAGGAATACAAAATGATTAATTGACTGTTTTTGAAGACAGGACGTGCCGAAAATTATTAGTTTTTTTAGTTTTAACATTTAATCGTCATTATTGCTGGACATGCCCTCTCGTACGAACAATTGCACGAACAGTTGTACCTACGAATACAAGGATTTTTTTTACGTAACTTATAAAAATCCTTATAATGAAAAGAACACTAAGGTATTTCTACAAAGTCAAAAATGAATTCGGACATTTTATCCGAACGCATCTGGGAGGTTATCCGGCGATTCCTACTGGTTTGCTTTCAGATCACGTTTCCGTCTGCAAATGTGTGCAGATTGTACGACGGCGCAGCTGCACGTTGGTTTAGTTTGTCTTTGGTGGGACTATCTATATAACTATCTATATGGGTGGTAAATCGTTCTGCCGTGGGAAAACAACCACTAAAATGTCTCGGTGTATATACTTAAGTTTACCCGGCTAACTTTAGATATATTTTTTACTTCTAACTTTAATTTATTTGTTTATAATAGTGCTTAAGGTAAAAAAGTAATTTTGGATAAGATGTGGCAAATTACAAGAACTACCATCATCATCATCATCAGTAGCCTCAATTACCCCACTGCAGGGCAAAGGCCTACCCTCCCTTCTACCATTCTTCCCTACTAGCAGCGATCTGAGACCAATCCTTCTGGAAAAAGTCCAAATCGTCCCGTCATCTCCTTATAGGCCTACCGCGCCGCCGGTTCCTGTTATTAGGAACTAAGAACTCTCAAGAGTAATAAAAAGTACAAACGAACCAGTCATATACAGAGTAGGTATAATACAAAGCATTATTATGGCGAATGATACTATTTTTTTCGTGTATCTGCGACATTTATACCTACTGTTGTCACACGTTGATTATTTTCACTTTCTATATAAATAATATAAAAATAAAATCCTCAATTTCGTTTAAAACCTAGTTTGCTCGTATTTTTATTTCATAATACGAATATATTGACCGTGTCGTGTGAATACTACCACCCCCTCTCTTTCCTTGGGTGTCGTAAAAGGCGAATAACGGACTAAAGACTGCACATACATTCAACAGCATAGAGTGGCGATGGGCTCACCACCTGTCAAGGTGAGCACATGTGCAGTCGCAATTTGGTGAAAAGTGGACTATGGCAGAGGACTGCTTTTGCTGTCCTCATTGCCTAGTCCCTGACTAACCCTTCGGGGATAATAGTCGGTGTTGAATGGAATGGAAGCTGCTTAGATCCCATGATTATTTGTAGAAAACGTTAACTCTAACAATAATAAAGAATAGTCATAACCTGGGTTCTCAAGTCTGCAGCAAAACCTGGTACGGAAAAGAATTGGCAAGAAACTTTAAGCAATGACATTTATTTACTCCCTTTCTTTTACACAGTCGAACTATGATTGACTATCGACCAACACAAACATAAAAAACTAAAGGAAATTTGCATGATATCGTATCCTCACCGCTTCTTTGTTTAATTAAGCTGTCCTGATTCAGTTGTGATAGTAAACCTATTTTACGAATGTCGATTACTGTCAATAAGTGACATACATACTTTCACTATATAGCAACATTAATAGCCTTTTGTTAAGCCTTGGGGTGCCTGGTGGGTAAAACTCACACGGCGTTCCTGGTGGGTCTGATGGACCCGTCAATAAAATATTATACCTAAGTATAATTTTATACGATAGAAAATATAAATTTTAAAATGGATGTTTTCTGTTATTTTTAAAGACATATTTACAAAATAAAACCAAATATATTTATATTAAAAAGCTTCATTAATCAATTAAAAATGAAGATGCATTTTGAATTATTATTTTAGGTAACAAAAATAGCCGCGTGCTTGGTAGGGTTTCTCAGAGCCAAACGCACATAAGAAACGTGCTACGCGAGTGCTCTGAAGGTTACACGGGCGGTGGCAAAATGAGCCTTAGTCTATATCGCGAAGCTACTCAGGGGCAACCCACGCTGAGTTTCAAATTTAAAAAAATAACGATAATTATTTAAAGTGACGGGTCTGACAGATCCAACAGGCACCCCAAGGGTTTTTAAGCATTACCGCTTACTAACTTTCCAATACCGCTAGACTCATTCAAAATTCGAATATACTCCTATCTTTAGCTCTTGTTAGAAGGTAAGTTTAAAAGGATCATCAAAATAAGTGCACAAGGCGAGAGTGAAGAGCTTAGACTAGATCGAAGACTATCTCGCAAAAAGTAAGGTGAGTAACCTTAGACAGATGAGCATTGTATGAATTATGTTATGAGGCTAAATAAAGCAAAATAATTACGTTAGAATGCTTACAAATGGAAATCGTTAGCCTATAAACGTCCCACTCTCAGAAGTCCCACTAGACTTTTTTGGAGTAAACTTTATCGAACTGTGTTTTGCGAACAATGATGACATGAAATAATAATATGTTTAATCAAAGCGTATGAACAATACGCAAAAACCTACCAACACGCACTAAATACAAGTGAAGTGTAAAGTGAAGTGTAGTGGGTTAGGATCCTGATATTCCCATGGGCATAAGCCCAAGCGTTAGTTTGAGGTATTTAAGTTCAGTTTCCTCTCCCAGGTTTGCGTCACGACACAAATGTATTTAGCGCGTGCCCCGGGATATTGTATTCGTAGTTTTTATTTATTTATTGTAATTTATATCATAATTAGTCATCATTTAGGTAGATTCTGTTAAGAGTCTTTGACTGCGATAAAAGATAGCCTATAATAATGTATGTGACGTGACAAATAAACAAACATACTTTCCCATTTCTATAATTTGAAAATATTCAAGTTTTTTGATATATTTGTTAGCTTTTTTGTTTGTTAGCTTTTTTTGGCATATTATATCAACTGTTTACAATTTTTCCTAGACAAAAAAAATTACATAAGTAATATAATATATTATATTACTTATGTATTTTTTTTTTTTAAATAACTTAAAAATTAAATAAATACAGAGAATAATAATATTAACCTATAGTATATTGGGCGAAGTCATATAGCGGTCCATTCTTTAAGCATGTACTTATACCATTGTAGGAATATTAATATGGTTACACGATATAATGAAAGAGAAAAAAAAATGAAACAAAAGACTATTAAGAAAAACAAATCAACACGAATGCCAGAACACCAAGCCAAGCATCCCTGTTATTCGTACTCGAACCCTCTCGTTATTAGTACGGCGCAAAAAACAACAACCATACTTTGCATCGTAAATCGTAATTTCCACAACGTATTTTTATAAGGGCAGCCCCTTTTCTAATGATTATTGGTTCTGTTATCGTTTCCCCGTAGCCCAGTTTCCGAGTTCGCTCATTTTTTGTGCGTCCGTCAATCCATCTTGGGGTCATGTCATGGTTCGTTTTGCTAGGATCTCCACCCACGATTATCGGTTTTGCGACAAATGAGGTTTGAACGCTGACTATTTTCATAGTACAGTGAAATGTTTTTGTATGGACCTCAGCTCGATATAAGTTCTTTGCCTCAGGTTTATTCATTACGAGAAGTGATTCCTCTTTACGAATTCTTTGATGTTTTTGTGGCGTAACTGTCTTCTTATCCTTCTCATTGTTTTTCCTTGCAATGTTAAAAAAATAAAGTAACACATTTTAAATTGTACAGAAAGCAAAAAAAAAACTAACTGTATAAAAAAATATATGAAGAGCTTAATTTTTACTTTTTTAAATTATTGTCTATGTTAATAGGTATGTTTTATTGTAATAATCAATTTTATAGTTTATTTTAAATTTTTATAAAGTTATATAAAAAAAGTAAATTTCATAAAAAATACGACTTTGGTTATTTTCCAATTAATTGATTCAAATTTAATATGCGAAACGGCCGATCAGCATTAGTATTTGCATTGAGATAAAAATAACATAGCTCTATAAAATGTTCTGACGTGGCGTCCTGGCATGGCCGCTGCCTTTTTTATGTGGAAAGGAAGCCAACGAGTAGGCGGGTCAGCGATGGAAAGTAATCACCGCCGCCCATGGACACCCAACTAGAGGAGTAGCAAACGCACTGCAGGCCTTGAGTAAGGAGTAGTATCTTAGAGGAAGTAGTAGGAATTGTAAAGGGGTGTAGGGGGGAGACTTTCACTCACCGGACGAAACAAAACATCAACGAGTGCTATTTTTTATCGCCAATATTCCTTTAGAAGGGTCGTACGCCGGGCGAGCCGGCCCAATTTTATTTTTTATGAAGATTATTATTAATTTGCGTTTAACACATTAATAATAGTCCTGTTACCCCATCCTGTTAATCTAAATGACTGTCGGAGTGGGTTCACGTCACAGTCTAAAGGAGCTATGGGGATTAAGCCACGATTTCTCGCGTTCAACCCCGAGCATCTATCCGCTCGGCTATCGACGCCTCGTGCTGTCACGCAGCTCTGGCTCTACCACTCAGTCAATGTTTATACTGTAATCATTGCATGTTATGTGTGATAAACTTTCCATACTAAAGTAATTCCATAATATAATTAGCATGACAGAGACACGCTGCTACGTTCGCATCGAGCTCCGGTCAGCAAAGTGCTTGACAAAGCCCTAACATAATAATTATCCTGAGTGAACTCTAATTCTGACGTTTCCCAAAACTGTCAGAGGTTGAAACAACTTCGCAAACGTAATAAAAGCGTTATGGTCCGCCCACTGGTCTTAACCAGAATTAGGTATCACTGGGAAGTTTGGTGCCAAATGTGACCTCTGGCGTAATATCTTGCCGGAAGCTGACCTGCCACAGGACGTTAGTGTTGCCAACAATAAGTGACATTATACTTTAATTTTATCACCGCATCTTTCTTAAAGAAAAAAGTAAAGAGGTCCACCAACTTGGGATCGTGTTCAACGTTTGCCCAAAAGTTAGTTGAATAGTTTTAAAACTAAACATTACATTGTTTTTTTTTATATTTTTATGACTTTTAATTATCAGCGATTGTTGTTCTCGTAGTAAGTGAATTTATATAAAATGTTGGAGTTGTATATATATATTTTTTCTTTTTATAAAAGAGGGAGGCAAACGAGCAGGCGGGTCACCTGATGGAGAGTAATCACCGCCGCCCATGGACACCCGCAAAACCAGGGGAATCGCAGACGCGTTGCCGGCCTTTTAGGGAGGAATAGGTTTAAGGAAAGAATAGGAATTGGGAGGAGGGGGGGGGGGGGGTGAGGGGCCTCCGGTACCCTCACTGGTCGGACGAAACACAACAGCACCAAGTGCCATTATTTCACGCCGAATATTCGTGAGAGGGTGGTATTACGCCGGGCGAGCCGGCCCAATGCGTGCTGCAACGCAGCGTGGCTCTACCACTCAGTCAGTGTCACTCATTTAGCACCACCCAGGGATCACGTGTAGGGTCTCAAGGGTAAACCTACGGACGCGAGCAACTTTGTGTCTAAGTATATAACATTTGCATTAGAGTCGTTTCGGTTTCCCGTACAAGCTTCCAAGTCGAAATTTTTACAAACCATAAAACCAATTTCAATGAAACTTTGCATGCTAAAGTAACATACAGAGATCTAAATATAACTGACTTTAAATCGCAATAACTCAGCTAAATAAAACTTTTTTTAAATGTTTTCAACAAACTGTTTAGATCCCTGTATTTTGCTTTAGCATGCAAAGTTTCATTAAAATTGGCTTATTGGTTTTTGAAAATTTCGACTTGGAAGTTTGTATGGGAAACCGAAAGCGTAAACCCTCTTATCAATTTTAAGATCTACGGTACCTGTATTCCAGTTATTACCAATTTGTATATTGCCCAGGCTACCACAGACACAAGAAGCCTATAAAATCCTATTGTACACACATACATACTTAAATAATCACGACTATTATCCCCGAAGGGTTAGTCAGAGACTGGGCAATGAGGACCGCAAAAGCAGTCCTCAGCCATAATCCACTTTTCACCAAATAGCGACTGCACATGTGCTTTAAAATACAATTCTGGAATATTTGAAACAAACGTTACAACCACATTCCATGAGTATATGAAGATATTCTGACAGGAATTTGAACAGACAGACAAGGATATTTCGAGTAGGTCGCTCGCTTTCCGGACGCACGTATGTTCGGGTGAAACATATTAGACAAATTATCTGCCAACCATATCAAGAGCATGGACGGGTGATTCGGTGACGCCCCTAGTAGCTGGACCTTTTTAGCGATTAGCCATCACTCCTAGCAGATTTTGGCAGTTTTTAAAGAATTATTAAAAAATTTATTAAAAAATGTTCAACTTTTTCGGAAAAAGAACAAGTGCATAATTTATCTAGTAGCATAGGCGTAGATGGTAGAGCGCCTGACCTGAAAGATTTAGGTTTGAATCTTAGTAATGGAGTCTACCAAAATTATTGCTAAATACCTATATTTGTAAAAAAATATTAATTAAAGAGCTTTTGTAAATTATTTATATGCCAGTCCTCTCGTGACTGTAAATACATATAAAATGTGTTAATCAATGAAGCAGTACTCATAAAATATTGTCTCTCTTTGATATAATTTTAATTATTAAATAGCCTATCATAGGAGCTCGAAAAATCCCAGTGAAACAAATAAGGGATAAGGCGGAAATAGAGGATTATGCCTATCCTTTGTCTCGTACGTCCAATTGGAAGCGCCTTCCTACAATTACAATGGGATTTGAGTCGTGTTGGCAATTCCATTATATACCTAATACTAGTACGTCATGTCCGATTGATAATGAGTTTGATAGGAAGAACTGATGAACGACTGTGCGGAAATCCTTAGGCACAGATTTATTATTAGGTCCCTCGTAACTGATATACCAGACTACAACATGCACATAATTTATTACAGACCTATACCTATGCTGCGAAATAAAGTACCTCAATTATGGAAGCTGAGAGTCGATATTGCTATGCCCACAGTTCGACCTTGAAGTGACCGCGACGTAGAACGATTATGCTAGGGTTGTACAAGGAATACAAAATGATTAATTGACTGTTTTTGAAGACAGGACGTGCCGAAAATTATTAGTTTTTTTAGTTTTAACATTTAATCGTCATTATTGCTGGACATGCCCTCTCGTACGAACAATTGCACGAACAGTTGTACCTACGAATACAAGGATTTTTTTTACGTAACTTATAAAAATCCTTATAATGAAAAGAACACTAAGGTATTTCTACAAAGTCAAAAATGAATTCGGACATTTTATCCGAACGCATCTGGGAGGTTATCCGGCGATTCCTACTGGTTTGCTTTCAGATCACGTTTCCGTCTGCAAATGTGTGCAGATTGTACGACGGCGCAGCTGCACGTTGGTTTAGTTTGTCTTTGGTGGGACTTCATAATAAACCAACTAATAAATATATTCCAGAAATCAGGTTATTGAGGATTTCAAATATCATCAATAGTCACGATCAATAAATTCAGTTTATTGCTTTTATCGAGGCTCTTATTCAATGTTTGCAACTTTCTCGAACTTTTCTGTAGGTAAGGATGAAATTTCCTGGCATTTGATAGCAAAGTAAGAATTGTTAAAAAAAAGGGGTTAAAGTTACTCGCGTCCGTATGTTTACCTTTAAGACCCTACACGTGACCCCTGGGTGGTGCTAAATGAGTGAAACTGACTGAGTGGTAGAGCCACGCTGCGTTGCAGCACGCATTGGGCCGGCTCGCCAGGCGTAATACCACCCTCGCACGAATATCCGACATGGTCTCTCCACCAGGTGACCCGCCAGCTCGTTTGCCTCCTTCTTTTATATAAAAAAAACTTGCAACTATGAGTTTTTAACTAGATTCTACTACATTGCTACATTTCCTACATTGACTGCATTCCTGCAAAATTAAAATAAATTTAACTTAATAACTACTTTTAAAAAAAATGTTATAAAAAAACCAGCGGTGTCAGCCCTGTGGACGCTGGTTACTAGTCTCAGCAAAGAAATTAGATTAATCTGCTGCTGTTATTCTCTTTCTTGTTGTTGCTTGATATTTCCATATATTTTAATGTCAATTGCTTTTCTTTTTGATGATTTGATTGACTTTTGTACTTTTATCAGCCTCGTATTCTAAAGCCTTCTATTCTAAGCCTTCTATAGTAAATTCTCAGTATTTATTGTAGGTATCGACTTAATCTATAACGGAGGATATTTACTTTGTTATATTTATTTCTATTTTGAATTCTTTGCGTGTTAATAGTTTTTCTTCTAGAAAAAAAAGTATTTTCTCTAATAATGTTACATTGTTTTATTCTCCCAGAGTCTACCAAGTTCAGTAACATTAAGCGTAAACTTCGAAAAGTTCGCGTCTCGGTTGGTAGACAGTTAGTTTTAATAGTGACATGAAAGCTTCATTTAAGTAGGTGTTCTTGTTCCATCTTTATTAATTGACAAACTTCTTAGTTCTACAAAGTAAGGCAACTTAATATTTAGTTCAAATTGCCTGAATGGTGCTACGCTCTGGCATCGATTTAATTTCAAATCACGTTTTGATCGGCTAAAGGTCTTCGCCGGTTCAGTGCTTATCAATGGCACGTTCCTGTTTTAAAGAATATCTCTGTTCTTTTGTTTTGTTTAGGTACCTAAGTACTTCTATTTTTATTTTTAATGCTTTTGTAATACTAACCATTTGTAATTCACACATCCGTGGCAGCCTCGAAGTCCGTAATGTATTGGATAAACTGTACAAAAGTCTCTGATGATTTGGTCAATCATAATTCGCAGGTCCTCAGACTATGCTGGAAAAAGATGCTTTCAACATCCAAGGCCATAAATCCTGCGTAAAGTACAAATATCGACAACTGGATGCCGCGAGCACATCGACAAAGAAAATAACGATCTCTTCCAAATAAAAAGACAAAAAAAGATTAAGAAGACCAGGTAGAGTGGAGGTAATTGAAAAGGAATGCGGACTCTGGCGCTGAGCCGGGACAATACTAGGTAGAACGAGAAGAATTGTGCTTTAAAGTCCAATATCACCAAGTGCTTTAAGTCTATTTGGGAATGTCTGTCTCCAGCAGTGGGACATTTATAGGTTGATGATATTGTTAATAGTTAGCCTTACTTGCACCCAAGCGCGTGTCACTGTCCCACGCTCTAACAATAATTATAGAACTCAATATTTCAATACCCCTGAACCTTCTTGAACTTCTAGATTTTAGGAACATTCGATTTAAACAGTAGACCACATAGGCTGTGAAAATATCAATATCCTCTCTTTCCTCGCCGATTCCCTCATTATAATTCAGCCCAGCCATTTCCCAGCCCTTTTACGATTATAATACTTTCTTCACAACTTTTTACGTAACTACCGATGTGGAACTCACATATCCGACGTGTCCAAAATAGAAATAAAAGCTCTTGGATGTTTACCATCGAATATTTCATCTGGTTTCAAATCACGTACCATCTAACTTGAGAGCATATTATTATAACTGCACCACACCCTAATATTCTCTTTCGCTTGTTGTTAGCGGAAGATACTGTTATGTTTCTCAATTCTACATTGTCTTTTATTATGAGTATTGTGTGAGCGTGTTAGGTATTAAGAACAAAAAAAATAGGTTATACGTTTACGGTAATGTCTAGGTTGGTGCATAATGCTGTCACCGTCGAAGCAAGAATGTCGTCGACCAGGGATCATTCCAAAGTCACGGCTGAAAGTAAAATTTGTTATTATTAAGTTTAAATGTTGTTGTTGTTGTTGTTGTCGTAAGATGACAGTCGTTAAAACCCACCAACCCGCATTGGGCCAGCGTGGTGGGTTATGGCCCAATATCCCCACGAGTTATTGTCCACGTGGGAGGCCTGTGCCCAGCAGTGGGACGTTAATAGGCTGATGATGAAGTTTAAATGATGAGGAGCCTTCTAGCCCAGCGGCTAAGACAATTTTTGC
Organism: Scoparia ambigualis; assembly: GCA_963921215.1. Lineage (NCBI taxonomy): Eukaryota > Metazoa > Arthropoda > Insecta > Lepidoptera > Crambidae > Scoparia > Scoparia ambigualis. The sequence goes on along the minus strand of OY992522.1, from coordinate 19,260,056 downwards.
AATGCCGTATCACTGGAATACATACATACATTACACGACTATTATCCCCAAAAGGGTTAGTCAGAGACTAGGCACTGAGGACCGCAAAAGCGGTCCTCTACCATGGGCCACGTTTCACCAAATAGCGACAGAACATGTGCTCAGCGTGACAGGTGGTAAGTCCATCGCTGCTCTATGGATGTATGTGCAGTGATTATCCTGTTAGTCGCCTTTTGCGACACCCAAGGGAAGAGAAGGGGTGGTATAGTACCTATTCTTTTACCGCTACGCGACAAGGTTAACTGGGTGGGTGGGTGACGTTAAAAAACACATCTCGAGCTCCTCCGTGCTTCGGAAGGCATGCAAAGCCGTTGGTCCCGTTTGTTGTCGTAAGATGGCACCGTAAGATGGTGCAGTTGTCCATATAGGAGAGCCTGTGCTCATCCAGTTGTATTAGACATTAATTTTAGGCTGAAGACTAAAATACAGTCTCACGCTTACACTGAGACCACGTCCGACCCCGAGTTATGTGGAAAAGCTTCACGAGGATATTGCTATCCATACCACCACCAGGTATCGGTAGGCAGGCTGGGGGTACAATTAACATGCAAGATTAATTGAACAGCTGGGAAATAAAATGTCTTGCCAAAGTCTGAGTTTTCAAACACATACAAGTCAACGTCCAACGAAATAAAAGTGAATGGTAACCTTTATTTTTATGATACTGAGACGTACGTACATACGGCCTCCCGCCTAAAGGAAAACGGCCACCTCACCCCATGGAAGTTTGGTACATCAAGGGTATTATGACCCTGAAGCTTTTTTTTATTCACTATTTGTACGCACTTAGCTCTCATCATCTGATACCTGATGGAAAACGGCCACCTCACCCCAAGGACGTTTGATACATAAAGGGTATCATGACCCTGAAGCTTTTTTTCATTCACTATTTGTAAGCATTTTGCCTTCATCTCGTCTGATGGTTATTGACGATAAAGCCGAAGGTGGAAGCGCGCTTTACCCGGAATCTTATAAACTGTTGGAACATAACAATGCTATTAACAATTTTGTCATGGCGCCAAACTTTAGATAAGACGGTGGTAGCTAGTCAGGCGGACTTTATTAAGTCGGCCTGACAAGCTACCCTACCCTCAACCAAACCAAGTACACAAAGATGTTATCCCCACTGGGAATAGAACCCGCGGCCACTGAATCTAAGACCGGTGGCTTAGCGACTATACCACAGAGGTGATAAAAAGAAATGCTTTAAGGCCTTTTCAAACCTGAGCGGTATTCGCTGCCGCTGTGGGTAGAGCGGCAGCGAATACCGCTCAGGTCAATCTAGCCGCGGAACTTGATACTAAATACCTGAGTAAAACCCGCGCGGCAACCGCGCGGTATATACCTTTACTCACAGCGGCAGCGAATACCGCTCAGGTTTAAATAGGCCTTAAGTTTATATGTTTTTCTGCACTGTAATTCTGATCGCTTCACATGACAATGGTGCAGAGAATTTACAGGACATTTCTCTGCACAATTGCCATGTACCCTTCAAACCGAAACATGGTAATGTGAAACAATGTTGTTCGGCGGCAGAAATAGGTATCCGGGTGGTTGTCACCCGGTTGTATTCCGGACAGAATCTAGGCGACGCTACAAGAAATGTTAGCTCCATCGTTAATGCCACCTTGAAACCAAACCAAATGATCCTTGAACACGATAAGTAAATGTCAAGCCTTTTCAAAAGATAAAACTACTACTCTCTTTGTTATTCCATTTCAATGTAGATTTTAACAGTCAAAACTTAGTATAAAAAAGTGGAGAAGAATGACTGATAGTTTCGACTATGTAAGAAGTTCTAGGTCCTATTGTAATATACCTGAAAGTTTGTAGTTCGAAGTTATGCGTGGAATGCAGACGAGGGTTGACATTTGAAAGGAGTTTGCTCAACGCCCAGAGTGGATACTTCAAATCGGGAGTAGATTGGGTTAATTAATAGAAAATCAGAAAGTTTTCGTATTTTCGGAAGGTTTTCTATTTATCTATTATCGATCATGATTCCTTTATTTACATATTACTTTTCACACATTGTGTTCAATCGTATGCAGTTGTCTGTCAATCTTGCATTACAAATGAAATGAAATGAAAATAATTATTTCAGTGTCACACATACATAAAATAAATGTTAACAATTTACTAAACTTTATTAATATAAAACAAAAATTAAATTTAGCCCCTGAATTACTTTAACGTGATCCTTAACGTCAAATACCCAATCGTAAGTAAGTTACCTTTTTGTTGCGTACGATTGTAATAAAACTTGACTTTAAAAAAACTTGAGTAAAATACTGTGTGCTCAACAAATCGTTTCAACCCGCCACACTGCCTACGATTATGTCATACTCTTATCATATGTCATACTTGGCAAAATTTCTGATACCCCGACAAATATTTTTAAAATGGTCTACATTTACGTATCGTGTTCAAGGTTCATTTGATAGCTAGTGACCCGGCTTAGTACGCTCGTAAATATTACCTCATCGACTATTGTGTTTTTTTCCAATCCCACCTTTTTTCATCACTAGCTTTTTCCCGTGGCTTCGCTAGCTTTTATGTAGATTTCATTAAAAATAAAAATACTGACTTTTTTGTTTTAAAAATACTGTTATTAGTATTACCAACCGTAAGACGTTTATATAGATTATAATTAGATTAAGAATATTTATTTCGCTAGAATGTTGTACATTGAAGTTGACATAATACATTATGGAGTGCGATACACATTTACCCAAGCAGGGCAAATATGCATTTACCCATACAAAAAACAACGATCGATTATAAAATAAATAAACTAAATAAAAAAATAAAATTAGAATTGATTGAATAATGGACAATTGTAGGTGTAATAATTAATACAAAAAAAAACCAAAATGAAAAATTTATAAAATTACCTACATGTCATTTCTTTCTGTCAAAATATTCGTCCAAATTGTAAAAAATTTTTCGACCAGCCAATTTTGAAGTTTGTATCTAAAGTGTCAGGTGCAATAATTATTTTAGATAGCATGGTAGACTGTTAAATATTTTTACAGACATCGCATAACAATTCCTTGATCGCATGGCTGTGCTCATCGCTGGCGCGATCAATGTATTTGAATGCCCACAGCTGTAAGTTCGCGGAGCATCATACAGGGACCTTAATAAATCTGGATGATTTTTCACAAAAATACACACCTCGAATATAATATAAGCAAGGGATATAATAAAGCTTTCAATAATTGTACAAATAGCGATCTACACGTAACCAAACTGTCAACATTAAATAAATATAGCACGATAAATAAGCAATAAAAGCTTTATTTAAATGGCACGAATTTCTCTAAAAGACTATGCTATATCTTAGTATTGAGCACACATGACCGTAGTATGCTTGGAGTGCAGTTTCCTTGTTAGCTGTCTTATCTAGCCTTCATAGAGCGTGAGCATATGAGTTTACTTTATTCCGGAGTTTAATTAAGTGGTTTTCCCATGTGCATGTTATGATACAAACACACACTCACTCTCGTGTGCTCACATCTGAAAATAGCGAAGAAAATTAAGTTTTTATTAAAGGCGCTTTGCAGACGCAGTACAATTTCGTGAAACGCGATTAGCACACCCGGTTTTTTTATATTCATCGTCACGTATAATACATCACTTGGAAGTATGGCCGTTCCGCTCCTTTCCTTTTTCGGCAAATCAAGGATTTTCGCCTTAACGACTTGAAGAGCTAAATGAAATTACACTTTATAGCTACAGTATTTTCCGCCAGATTTTTTTTCTTGGACTGTTTTAACATTTTATCATGCACAGGGAAATCTTTATATTTACCAGAAACGCAATTGGAATGCCAATTTGGTATTAAGACACACAGTATAAGGTTTGCTTGGTGATAGGATTCTAAAACCATTTTCTGCACAGAACAGTTAACTTTCTTTAACTTTTTTAAACTTTCTTTATCTATTCCGTGTTTTTTCGGCTGCGAAGTAGCATTGTTTTGCATTATTGTGATCCGATTTGAAGAATTAACAATATCCAGCTACATTACATTCAAAAAGTTATACATACTGTAGCTGCAGAGACTTAAACGCCCACGTGATACTCTGATGTAACAAAAAACGCGATGGCAGCTTTTTAAATAAAATTCTGGTGGACTTTGGCATAATCGCATGGCTTATAGCGCGAGTTGGTGTTCACAAACCCCAGGCTATGTATCGAAATTTCGAAATACACGAGTTATTCAAGTTTTTTTTAAAACACGAATTTTATTCTGATTTTCCTTGATAACATGTTTACTAGAAACAAAACAACCAGTCTCAGGAAAGCTCGAATGAGATTTTAGAGTGTAGTAAACATTTTATCTTTTACAGCATTGTGAATGCAAAAATTTTAATAATAAAGATATTAACGTGATCTATTCGTCATCGTATTAAGTCGTCGTGGACATTTTACATGCTATTTTAAGCTACATCTTTTCCATAGACAGCTTTCATATGTTACTTCTTACTATTAGTATATACAGCTCTCATTCAAAGTTTACAGTCGATTCTGAATACTGGTGAAAGAATTATTAAAATCGGATGAGTTTATAGTTTCGGAGATTACCTACCTACCTTCAAACTTACAAATATTACCTTTTTACTATATTAGTACAGATGATGTCATAAAATATCCATTGCTTGTCCAATACTCCAAAAAGATAAATACTCCGTCCAAAGTAGGCCCCGTGAAATATTATTAATAACGCTACATCGTTCAGAGCTAACAATACATAAAATTGGCGTGAATCCCAAAGAGATGCTGGACAAAGGCGAAGATTGAATTTTTTTGTTAGATTACCGAACAGCTGTGCCAAAAAGGTTATTGATTCGGAACGAGCGGAAGGCCGTTTCAATTACGGCCCTGAGTAATGTGCAATAACATGCATTATGCTCGCCATGCTCGGGAAACGAACTAGAGCTGTGGTAACGGTATTGAGAATTCCAGTAACAAAGACTTTTCTCCTTTGCCTATTGTTAGGGTGGAAAATATTTAACTTTGGTTACGTCAGTTCTATGCTCACTTGTTATTATTTTTATCGTAAAACCTTAATGTGTACATAAGTATAGTAATCTACCTATAGGAATTTTTATAATGTGTAATATGTACATATTTTTTATGTCATTCAGTAACGTTATAAGACATTATTTAAAATTTTTGAAATTTATTTATTATTCATTATTTAATTAATTTATCTGGCACAATAAAAAATAACTCGTAGATACCGGGCGAACGAACGGTCACGTGTAACATAATGGTAAACTAACCTAGGTATCCTGTGGTATCGTAATGTGTCAGAGTTCAATTGCGCGGTCCCGGTTGATTGACCATGATTAACGATATTTTTGTGGATATGTTTTTTGATCAATTTTAGTTTCTTTATTTTTCACTTAACAAAAATTAAATTAAATCTGTAGCTCTAGATTAAGTTACTCTATAATTTAAAAAAAATATGTTCACAGATAAAACAATTTTCCTGAAAAAAATAATTGCCGCGAATGTAGATAGATAGATAATACTTTTATTGCAATCGTTATATATATTACATTATATTATACACCAAAAATAAAAAAAAACCAGTACGATACACAGTTGCAATTTGGCGGTCTTATCGCTATAAAGCGATTTCGTCCAGACAACCAGTCGGATGGAGAGAACTTATACAGTGTAGAATCGGAGGTGCAAACATTTTAACTGAATTTAATTTAAAAAGACTAAAATAATCAAAAACTTAGAATACGTACGAGATACAATCATAGTGTGCAATTTAATATATACAAATACAATACTTATACATAATAGTCTCAGTGTAGTATGTTCGCAGGCCGAACGGCTGCACCTATTTCACTAATTCTTTTTTTTTTGTTGTGTTCAGGACAAGTAAATAATTATTCTATTCTATTCAAGGTTTACAAGCGTCTTTTGCTTATGCCTATGGTTTGTATGAAAAATAATATTTGTTAATGCGTCACGAGACTCGGGGTGTTCACTTCACGCGGACGAAATCGCGGACGCGGGTCGCTAGTCAAATATAAAAATAAAATTATGAACCTTGTCCCATAACTTAATTTAAGAGAACGGAGAGAAGTTTATATAACACTAAGAGGACAAATATAAAAATAATAGTAACTAGTAAAATTATTTTGTATTTAATAATTGGTTATTTTAAGGATTGCAAATTTTATTGAAGCAGTTTCATACCGTTCAGTTTTTTTTCCTTTTCCGTGTTGAATATGCTGTGGCCAAATTCTATAGAATATTTGTGTTAAGTCTGTCATTAACCCCTTGAGCACCGTAAAACCAGACACAATTGAAAATTAATAGTTTCACAACCACCGGCGGTCTTATGATCCTTGACCTATTAATTGTCTTTTTACGTACATACACACATACACGAATATTATCCCTCAAGGGTTAGTCTGAGATTAGGTAATGAGACAAATCAATCCTTTGCCGCAGTCCACGTTTCACCAAACAACAACTCCACATGTGCTCAGCGTGATAGGTGGTGAGCCCTTCGCCACTCCATGCGGTTGGATGTATGTGCAGTCTTCAGTCCTTTAGTCGCCTTTTACGGCACCCAAGGGAAGAGATGGGTTGGTAGTAGTTGGTTGTTTTAATGAGTCCCTATAATGTTTTAAAATTAATTGTTCTTGTTATCGATATCCCTGTAGACTCACCAAGTTGAATATTCACAATTCAAAAGTATGTTAACGTTCGAATTGTGTCGAACCTCCATACTCCATTGTTTGAAACGTTCGTGAGCTTTCCGTTTTGTTTAAAGTTCATCAAAAGTCATTGTGTAGTACCCATATCGAGAGCCTCGCCTTCTGCAATATAAAGCTAGTGGCCTCTCGAAAGCAAACGAAGCGACAAATAACAATGCCAAACAATAGCCTCGAGGCCATTTCATGATCGCGAACCACTGAAATAGATTTACTGGTAGATTTGAAAAAGCTGGACAAGGATTGGAAATTATTCAATGAGTCGTATAACAGTTGTATTGTGCAAGTAGAAATGAGTACTCGAACTTAAAATAAGGACTGGCGGCGAACACGAAAAATTGTTATGCACATTTAGAAAAAACAGTTCTACCTTTTGAGGGATAGAGACAACAACAACAATAATTGATTACACAAGAAGGAGAAAAAAGTAATATAATTACGAAAATTTGAAAATTGAGCCGTACCAAGAATCGTATCTGGGACATTTGAGACAGTGCAGTCGTTACGGAATCTGCTTAGGTACCAATGGAGCTGCGGAGGTCGTTTGTAACCTTTGATAGATGATAATGTTATGAAGTTCTGCGTTCAAGACGCAAAACAAATATCAAAAAGTAAATTCACGGTTCACAGTAATATTTGTTATCATAATTTAGTACAATAATTTCAATCATTCAGTTTCCAAACCAAATTCTATGTTATTTCAGAACAAATAACCTGATAAGCGAACGAAATGACATTACCAAATAGCAGGCACGGTCAAATTATTACGTTATCAGTAAATATAGATCTTGAAATGTTCAGATCATTAGATACCAAACGCTGAAATTACTGTGGATAAGGAAAATAATACCTTTGTATTTTCAAATCAATGAGTCAAATTGTCTTTCTTATAACCTAGAGTGAACCTGTTATAAGCAGTTTTGGCTCATTGTTTTCTGTTTTTTTTTTAAAGTTTGGTTTCCGAGATTTGGATTTGTTGATCATATCGTGGAAACTTTTAAATATGACAACAGCGTTTCTTATGTTGGTTGTCAATGTATAAATTAACTTAGTGAAACTCGACACAGAAATCCTTGGTTGGGATAATTTGTGTTATTATTTCGGTTACATCAAATTGTTTTTCAATTACTGATATCAGCTTTCATTTACCCTTATTAACTTTATTGTTATTATCACACAAACCACATAACCCTGTTCTGGGTAATTAACACGTAACCTTGTATTACAAGCGAAACAGCATACGAAATACAATGTAACAGAGTAAAACAAAATTAAATAATCAATATCCACCCTAAAATAATGATGTTATTATAATATTTTAATTTGTGCCGTTTCGTGTAGCAGCTACTACCACCCCCTCTCTTCCCTTAGGTGTCGTAAAAGGCGACTAACAGACTAAATTCTTTACATACCTACATCCATAAGCATAGAGCGGCGATGGGCTCACCACCCGTCACGCGGAGCATAATAAGAGCATATGTGCAGTCGCTATTTGGTGAAAATTGGACTACGGCAGGGAACTGCTTTGGCAGTCCTCATTGCCTGTGTCTGACTAACCCTTCGGGGATAATAGTCGTGATTTTCTATATGTGTGTATGTATTTTTTTTCAGGTTTTGTTTGAAGTTATTTCGATTCTGTAAAAAGAAATAACAGGTGTGGAATAAAGATTTAACGTATTATTATTAAGACTATCAATGGACACAGTGTCTTAGTAAGTACGTGACAACCTCACACCTCCCGCAGTTTGTGTAATCGAAATTACTAAGAGTATTTGAATTTCAAATTAAAATGGGTCGACGCGACGCTTCGAAATATAAAATATAATTATAAAATTAACACAAGGAGACCCTTATACTCGCAGTACGGAGAGCTAATTATCAAAGTGATCATCGCTAATTTGATCCGATTTCGCTACAAATACTTTAAACTTATTTATCCCGGCTATCGTAGATAGCTGTCGTTACACCTACCAATTACTAATCCCATGCTTAATATTCAATAATATTTATGTGTATATTCTAAAAAAACGTAAAATTCAATACACCTTACCATATTTCTACTCAAAATATATCTTAGATTAATTTTTGAAATATTTTTAATATAATGCTTTACAATTTCCTAATTTTACAAATGTATTGGTAATTCGTTGGGTAAAACTTTCAAAGACAGAATGATACACTGTGCATTCTTTAAACAAATAGAATGCAGTCTTCGTAGGTATAGGTACTGCAGTATTTCATAAAGATTCTATCTAGCTCAACTTTAACTAGATATTTACTCTTTTGAACAGCGCATGTAACTTTTGTCGGGTAAGAAGTTACCCTGTTGCAAGTTTTATCTTGCTTTTGCCCTTGGAGAAGTTGTAAATAAAGTTATGATCTTAATTGCCTCTTCAACGTCTCCAATTAGTATTCAAGGGGTACACGAGTGCGGTGGAATTTCGCGCAAAATATTTTTTATGCTCCAATGAATAGGAGATACAACAGGAATCGGGATGCCTGGTATCCGGAACAAGATTATCTACTCGATGTCGAGTAGATACCTGATGTTATGGCTTACCGTACATACATATAATCACGACTTTTATCCCCGAAGGGTTAGAGTACAGAGAGTCAGAGACTAGGCAATGAGGACAACAAAAGCAGTCCTCTACCATAGTCCACTTTTCATCAAATAGCTACGCATAAGTGCTCAGCGTGACAGGTGGTGAGCCCATCGCCGCTCTATGCTGTTGGATGTGTGTGCAGTCTTTAGTCCGTTAGTCGCCATTTACGACACCCAAGTTAAGAGTAAGGGTGGTAGTATTCTTTCACTGCTACGCGACACGGTGGTACCTATTTTATTTTAGTCATTGAAAGTTTGATAGTAGTAGAATGTAGATTGAGTGATGGCTCATTATTTAAAGAATCTTACTACAAAACCCATCTCTTCCCTTTGGTGTTGTAAAAGGCGACTAACAAAAGACTGCACATTTGAGTGGCGATGGGCTCGCCACCTATCATGCTGAACACATGTGCAGTTGTTTTAGTGAAACGTGGACTGTGGCAGGGGACCGATTTTGCGGTCCACATTGCCAGGTCTCTGACTAACCATTTATAATAAATAAATAAACTTTCCTACACTCACACCAATTATCTAGCCCAAGAGAAGCTACGTTATAAAACTCGTTCAATGGTTACTAGACAACGGATAAACATACTTAAAATACTTAAATACATACTTATTATACATAGAAAACACCCAGACCCGAGACAATGTAGAAAATCAATAATTTCCAAATTGACCCGACCGGGGATCGAACCCGGGACCTCAGAGATGGCGACACCATGAAAACCGGTATACAAACCACTCGACCAAGGAGGTCGTCAAAATTTGGGGATAATAATCTAGAATCTTAATGTGTATGTACGAGTATGTATGTGTTCTTTAATAACACTTAAATTTTAGTAACGTATATTATGAAGTAAACAAGTCTTTAAACTTCAATAACAATGTAAAATAACTCCAAATTTTATATAAAATATTAAACGTTACATCAGTCATTCATTATTAGGTACTTGTAACATAAATTTGTAGAACCCGACAGAAGGCTTTACCTGGCTGTAAATATGTTACAGAAGCATTATCATTAAAGGGTTTTATTCGTTGAATCAATATTGTTACCTTAATTAAAATCATAAATGTCTAACTGTTTGCAAATTATTGCCAATAAGTAGCTTTAGTAAACGTTCTCTCATATTTAATACAGCTTTATGAATGTTCAACGTACAAATTAGTGTTTTTATTAAACATCAAATCTAATGGCCAGTGTCGTAAGTGGTAATGACATATCAGAACAAATAAAATAAAACCAGATGTTAAGCTATTATTTAATTTAATTTAACTAATTACAAATAAGACGTAGTGACGACTTCCGTGGTCGAGTGGTTAGCAAGCCGGGTGTGACGTCGCGCTACCTCTGAGGTTCCGGGTTCAATTCCCGGTCGGGTCAATTTAGAGAAATACTGTTTTTTTACATTGATTTCGGGTCTGTGTGTTTTTTCTATGTTTATGAATATTTATCCGTAATCTTACCATATTAATAAGTTTCAAAAGAATTCCTATCTTGGTCTAGATAATTGGTGTGAGCGTAAACAAATTTGATTTAATTAATTTAAAATAAGTAATAGTAAGTAATTTAATTTTATGTTTAAATTGTATTATTCATTGTACTTACTATAATTAATTTTAAATCATTTTTGAAATCTATCCCATCTACAGGAGATATAGGTACATTGTGCCACAGTAAATAATATTCACTTGTATTGTTGGGTCATTTAATATGCTATGAGTGTACCATTAATCAGCGCTATTTGTTGAAAGCTAATTGCTGTAACCTTAATTAACGAGGGCTATTTTTAGATACCACTTATGTTCCTTCCATTAGTTATGATTACGGAGGGAAGTGGAAAATTTATTTACCGTTAGTTTTTGTTTGTAAACTAACATACGTTTGTTAGGAATCTTAGCAAAACAACTAATTATATAAAGATCAACATTCAATTAAGGTTTTCCCTCAGTTAGACAAACAAAACATGGCCAGTACGTGTTCTTCTATTGGTGTTCAAATAATAGCTAGGTCGCCTGTTGAAATACCAGACACAATAGAATTTATATTGTTATCGAGCTCTAGGAGTCCTTGCCACAGGCTAAGGATTAATAATGTTCTCGTAAAATAAAATAAAAATTACATAAAATAATAATAAAAGTGTCAACTTAACTTAACCTTCGATGACATACAAAACCAAACACTTAGCACACCAAATACTGAAAAGAACAAAGTTAATATTAAACATTAAAAATAATATAAATTACCTAATATTTCAGATAATAATTGTACTTACCGGTGAATGTATACAATGTTTATAATTTACATAGTAGGTAACTACTTACATTGATGTGCACAGTTGAACACAGACGATACAACGACATTGACGGGCCGTGGTGCGTTATCGCATAATTTTCTTATATGCATGGACATGGACAGCACATGTGTGAAGCTCTAGCAGCTATTATTGTGGGCTGATGATGATGAAAAAAACAGAACTTAAATAATTGAAAGTAAACCTAAAATTAGGGACAAATGCCTAATACATTTGTTTCTCCTATAAGCGAATGTATTAGTCATGTATTGCAATAAATTAATTACTATAATGTTTACTATCACATTTTGTTTACTACGGCAAGTAGTTAAATTATACTTTTGTATAATGTAATGTTATAATAATATTCTTGGTTAAGACCATTATCATCTCTTCTGTGATCATTATGTTTCTACTAGGTACTTTTGTTGCAGAGATGGATCTTTTGTTGGGCGATGGCTACCATATTGAAAATACCAAATGAAATTGAGTACATACCTACTGTCCTTCAATATTTACTGTGTTCCATACTCGTTTGGCGTCGGTGTTAGGTGACGAGCCCATGGGGTTTCACATATTCATGCACGGTTCCCCTTTATTAATTGCTCACAAACTACTGGGGAAATTGAAATTGTTTCATGTACAATGTGAAGTTACATCGCTTTATACAACACATGCGAGCACACAACTCATATTGTCTAGCTGGGATATCGCACTTCACACGCAAGTTGTAAAGCGCTGGGTAGATCGCACCATCACTAAAATTTTCATTTTTTTATTTTATTTTTTGTTCTACAACGGGTAAGCGCTTGGCCTTCATCTCACCTGATGGTAAGTGACGATAAAGCCGAAGGCGCGCTTCACACGGAATCATCAACCACTGAGGAACTGGCTATCTTATCTCAAACTGTCGGAATACAACAATTCTATAAACATCGTTATTATGGCGACAGACTTAGATAAGATGGTGGTAGCTAGCCAGGCAGACTTAACAGCCCTACCACCAACCAAACCGAGCACACAAAGATGTACCCCCCGCTGGGAATCGAACCCGGGACCTTTGGGCCTGAAACCGGTGGCATAGCCACTAGACCACAGAGGCGATTAAACTAAGATTTATTTTTAAACTAAGGTAACTAAGCTTTGCTTTAAAGTAGTCGATATTTCAGTATACCTAAATTTTAAGTTCGGTCTATTTTAAAAAATAAAATGTTTACACTTTCTGTTGCCGACACGGGACACTATACGACTGCGATTTGCAGTGCTTTCCAGCGAGCGAAAAAAACATAGAGATCGAACCGAGCGGCTGTAGTGGCCCCACTTAAAACTATCCAGGGCTTGTATTTCAAATTTTCTGTCAATTTTCGTACACGGTTCGATTCCCAGCGGGGGGTACATCTTTGTGTGCTCGGTTTGGTTGGTGGTAGGGCTGTTAAGTTCGCCTGGCTAGCTACCACCATCTTATCTAAGTCTGTCGCCATAACAACAATGTTTATAGCATTGTTGTGTTCCGACAGTTTGAGATAAGATAGCCAGTTCCTCAGTGGTTGAGGATTCCGGGTGAAGCGCGCTTCCACCTTCGGCCTTATCGTCACTTAACATCAGGTGAGATGAAGGCCAAGCGCTTAACCGTTGCCAATAAAAAAAATGAAGTTTTGTTTGTTGAGTGCATAAAGAGATAACCCTTTTTTATTAAATATTGTGGTGAAACCACTTACCTTTTCCACTTCCTAGGTATTATTTCATGTAATCATCTCATATTTTAACTTCGTCTTATATATTTGCTTTTATTTTTCCTCGCTTCTGCAACGATACATAATGTTTTAGTAACTACACACTACACTACACACATCGCAATTCCTTTATCTAAACACATTTACTTACGTGATCTAAATCACGAAACTTCGGACACTATTTTTCGACACTTTTACGTATCCCACAAGTTTCGGATCACTTCGATAATCTTATTATGCGTTTTTCCTTGTAATATTTACATTTATCTCACTTTAATTGTTTTCTATTTACTAAATACTGTATTTTGGTTACGTTTTGAAGTATCTGACAACTTATTTTTGCTTCGTTGCTATGCAACTTATCAACATAATCCAATCAAAACTTTTTGACTTTCTTATTTATACATTTGGCCATATAGATTTCTCGTTTTAAAAATATTATTTTGAAAATTATGCAGAACTCAGAAACCGAGGTTTCATTATAAAGTTCAGCCGACGACTAATCATTACATCTCTAGCTTTGGATTCAAAAGGTTTACTCTACTGAGACGATCACCAGCTTCCGAATTGGAAGGTCAAGACTCCTTACTTGCCTCTTCCAAATTGGAAGGACTAGTCTTCAAGTACAAACACCAGCTTCCGAATTGGAAGACTACGGCCTCCAGACATCGCGCGCGCCTACGCCTGCCTGTGCCTGTCTCGCCTGTCAGCCTGCACCTTCGCCTGCCTGCGCCTGGTGGCGCCTGCCTGCCTGCACCTTCGCCAGCCTGTGCCTGCTGGCGCCTGCTGCCTGCGCCTGCCTGCGCCTACCTGCGCCTGCCTGCGCCTACCGGCGTCTGCCTGTCGGCGCCTGCCTGTCGGCGCCTGCTTGCCTTCGCTTGCCTTCGCCTACCGGCGCCTGCTTGCCTTCGCCTACCGGCGCCTGCCTACCGGCGCCTGCCTACCGGCGCCTGCCTGTCTTCACTTGCCTGCGCCCTTCGACGTCTGCCAAGTTCAGCGCTTGCCTCCACACCTTCGCCTGCCTCCACGTCAGCTGCACCTACCCCTTCACTTTTTATATTATCATCCTACATTTTAACCATCATCACCTCCATACTCACCATCCTCACTCACCTTTTTATTTTAACTTTGTTTGTAATTTTATTTTGACTTATAAATATTTGTAAATTTCTTATCATCTTTTCTTTTTTAATTTGAAATGTGGTGAAACCACTTACCTTTTCCACTTCCTAGGTATTATTTCATGTAATCATCTCATATTTTAACTTCGTCTTATATATTTGCTTTTATTTTTCCTCGCTTCTGCAACGATACATAATGTTTTAGTAACTACACACTACACTACACACATCGCAATTCCTTTATCTAAACACATTTACTTACGTGATCTAAATCACGAAACTTCGGACACTATTTTTCGACACTTTTACGTATCCCACAAGTTTCGGATCACTTCGATAATCTTATTATACGTTTTTCCTTGTAATATTTACATTTATCTCACTTTAATTGTTTTCTATTTACTAAATACTGTATTTTGGTTACGTTTTGAAGTATCTGACAACTTATTTTTGCTTCGTTGCTATGCAACTTATCAACATAATCCAATCAAAACTTTTTGACTTTCTTATTTATACATTTGGCCATATAGATTTCTCGTTTTAAAAATATTATTTTGAAAATTATGCAGAACTCAGAAACCGAGGTTTCATTATAAAGTTCAGCCGACGACTAATCATTACATCTCTAGCTTTGGATTCAAAAGGTTTACTCTACTGAGACGATCACCAGCTTCCGAATTGGAAGGTCAAGACTCCTTACTTGCCTCTTCCAAATTGGAAGGACTAGTCTTCAAGTACAAACACCAGCTTCCGAATTGGAAGACTACGGCCTCCAGACATCGCGCGCGCCTACGCCTGCCTGTGCCTGTCTCGCCTGTCAGCCTGCACCTTCGCCTGCCTGCGCCTGGTGGCGCCTGCCTGCCTGCACCTTCGCCAGCCTGTGCCTGCTGGCGCCTGCTGCCTGCGCCTGCCTGCGCCTACCTGCGCCTGCCTGCGCCTACCGGCGTCTGCCTGTCGGCGCCTGCCTGTCGGCGCCTGCTTGCCTTCGCTTGCCTTCGCCTACCGGCGCCTGCTTGCCTTCGCCTACCGGCGCCTGCCTGTCTTCACTTGCCTGCGCCCTTCGACGTCTGCCAAGTTCAGCGCTTGCCTCCACACCTTCGCCTGCCTCCACGTCAGCTGCACCTACCCCTTCACTTTTTATATTATCATCCTACATTTTAACCATCATCACCTCCATACTCACCATCCTCACTCACCTTTTTATTTTAACTTTGTTTGTAATTTTATTTTGACTTATAAATATTTGTAAATTTCTTATCATCTTTTCTTTTTTAAATGTCGCTTCACGACAATATAGGAAGGTTGAGTCACTGATAAAAACTTCTAAACTAAACCACTGCGATCGTAATCAGTGGAATGTTACACGATGAACCTTTCTCAGGTTTTCAAGTTTATAGACACCATAAAGTTAGTGATAATCGATTTTAGAAAGATATCTAGAGTATCTCCCATGCCCTAGGTGGGAGGTCGTGTGATCACCAATCCGAATTTGGCAAGCGTGTTAATAATGAATTGTAGCGATGACATATGATTTAACAAATGCTGAACAAATGTCTTTACTCTTTTGTTCAGCAGCGGAATAGTAATATATATTTATAATGTATACCTCAATTTTTATTCGTTTTAATGAAATTAAGAGTGAGTTCCACCCATGAAACTAAACAAATTTCCCCAAGAAACCCATGACCAAAAATGACAAAAAAATATCGACCTCACCCTTAATTTCATTAAAACGACTAAAAAATGAGGGTGTAAATATACTTTACATAGTTGACCATTTAAGCCAACAAGCAGAAAATATTTGTAAACCAACATAAATAAACTACGACCGTATAAAGGCGTTAGAAAAATGCATTGATGACCATTTTTTCTGTGGTTCCTTTATTTCCGTGTCAAATACACGCTACGGCTATTCAATACGTTTTGTCGGACGGAGCGCGTACGTAAAGTTTTATTGGACAGTGCGACAAATGCTTTATTTTAGAAAAAACACAGCCCCGTTTCGTTCATATTGACGCGTGCACAAATATCTACAGGTCGGGGGTGGAAATGAAAAATGCTTCAGGGAAAATTCAGTTTCATCCTCGTGGATGCGCCGCCTAATCCCGTGGATTTAGTTTCGGTCACGCTGTTATGAGCTGTCAATAATGATCGCCACGCGGGATTACCGGTGATACAGATGGTTATGGTCTACAGTATACGCATAGACATATTGCTGCGTGCAATCAAGAGCCTATGTCCGGCAATAATGAAATTACCACCGTATGTAGGGAAATTTGCCTGTTACACGGTGTGATGACTTTGTGCATTATTCGGCCGTGTAATTGTTATTAATGGAAGGTTTCTGTTTGGTGGTACAGAGTTTTGATTACAAGCATTCAAACTAAGGATGGGTAATTAAATATAAACGTTCTTGTGCTTTAAAGAGGCGTGATAAAATGTAACTATTGAACATTATGATATAAGACACATATTATCTTTATTATTTAAATTTTACATTCGCAATGCTACAAAGATATAGAATAAAATGTTTACTAGAAAAAAAATCAACCAGTCTCAGGAAAGCTCGAATAGGATTCGAATCCATTACCTTTGGATTGCCGGATCACTGCTCTAACCGCTAAGCTATCGAGACCCCAGAAAGTTTTGCTAGTATACATTTTTTTTCTAGTAAATATTTTAACACACATGATTTTGATTGCACAAAAGGGAAGAGCCCAGCCCTTTTCTTATTCTTACATACATACATCACTACAACTGATTTTTGATTATGTTGTTCCACTTATCAAAGCGCACATGTCATTAGCAATCATTAGAGTATGTTTATAGCATTTGTGGTATCACGCAACGATTGCTAATCCTAATTCCAAAACTGCGTTGCTCGTTTTAGTTCCAGCTTGCGGTTGGAAGTGTGAATTCAAATTAAAGTCTGTAGGAGTTTTTGACACTTCACAAAACTGTGAACTCTGTCGACACTAAATTACGAGAATTTTATAATTGCAAAAGTGTATTTGTTGGGTCTTTCTTCACGTCAAACTGGAGCTAAGGATCAACGTGATTTTTAATACTGAAATATTTAATGAGTCTTACTTGTTGTCTCGTCAAATACAATGTTCCCAATAGGACTAGCTTGGTGTTAGACTTATTAATTTATGCGAGCGACACTGCAATCAGAATTTTCTTTTACGAAAAGTATTTATTATTATAAAAGAATTGTAATAATTAAAATATTAAATACATATCGAATTAGTTCTGGTCTACTGATATTAGTAAAAAGGAAAAATGGCATAAATTATTTTCGTTTAGAAAAATTTTTAGAACAGATCATGGCATATTATCTTTCAAAATACTCATACTGGTAGAAATGCCTTGACCTTCATTAAATTCATTCATTAAAGAAGCAATGTTTGGGAATAGCCGGAATTTTAGAATTTCTTACTCCCGGAAAAGGCTACCTCTGATAATTCAATTAGTTAATTCACTTAACAAGTTCCCCTTTATTTTTTTTATATTACCTCGAAGAAGCGTCTCATTGCGCTCCCATCGTCGTCGGTCAAGGATTCCGTTGTTAAATGGTCGAGAATCCTTAACGGTTGAGGAATTGGCGTCTTTACTTATTACAGGCTGACCAGTAGGCTTACTTTTGAAACACAATTGCATTAGTCAATTTCCAATCACAAATCTAAAAAATGTCAAATGGCACTTTTGTAAGCGACAATAGCACCACATTGGAATTAAATTGCGTGGAAATTTATTGAACAAATTATTATCGAGATGGCGTTCCGGAATTATCTTTACTTATCCTAATATCGATACATATTAATCGCATAGGAATTGTATTAAGATTGAGTTTGCGTTCGAGAGTAACCCCCCAGGCACTACGCTACATTACATGACTATCGATACGTACAGTCCGATATAACAAACCATAATGATACTGCTTTCAAAAGAAGAATAACTGATAATTTTCTGAAAAATTTATAAAATATGCTCATAGAAAGCAAAGCAAAGCAAAGCGCATCTGCTTAACTTCTTTGTTATTTCGGCAATTGTGACAAATAAGACAGTTCTTATTAGGTTTAGTTAAATGTTTTTGTATGTTAAAACGTCATATTTTTTTACTGTTACAGACTTCATTAGATGGGATCTTATTTTTATCCTTGTTGCTCCTTACTTTAAAATTCCATTTTAATAAATTAATTTTAAGAACCTTCTACTGCCTTTTATAATTTAGATACTTACCTACTTTCTTTATAAGTAACTTCCTGTATCTCTTCATTCCGAGAAATCGTCATTTTTCATTATTTTCTCTGTCGGGTTTTTATTATAAACCGCAAGAGAAACTTTTGAAAAGGTGTTAGAAAATGCTTCTTTTTACTTTGATGTTATTGTTTCTAGCTTCAATTAGTTAAAAGCAAGCTAAGCAATACATCACATTGTGATTACGAAATATAATTATGTTATATTCCAAAATTCGAAAATTACGTCAACTCCTCACTAGCTTTTGCCCGTTTGCGTCAGTGCGACAGAAACTCTAGAAGGGGCGCGGGCGAGAAGAATTTTTCATGTCAAAATAGTAAACCGAGCGCAAAGCAATTTCAAAGATTCCAGTTTATAATCAAACTTAGTTTTGCTCTTACTATTAACAAAGCACAAGGGCAAAAATTACAGGGGAGCTACTATGTACTCTCTTAGAGCAGAATTACTTTAATCTTACTATGCAAAATTCGTATGGGAATTGGCATAGTAAGATAAACGTTACACTGCTGTAATAGTTGATGGTTAGTATATATGGTTTTGAATTTGGAAATACTATGATTTTCCATGGCCAGCTTTATGTAGAACTAGCGACTCGCCCCGGCTTCGCACGGGTTACTACCCATACCCGTACCTAAACAATTTATAACCTTTCTAGATAAATGGGCTATCTAACACTGAAAGATTTTTTTAAATCGGACTAGTAGTTCCTGAGATTAGCGCGTTCAAGTAAACAAACTCTTCAGCTTTATAATATTAGTATAGATGTTCACTTGTGTCAGGGACCAGAACTTGTTATGTCCTATTAGCGCCATAAGGTGAAGCAAATCGAACGACATTCATATAAAGTTCCTATTTCTCTCAAGTTTTATTTTCGCGGGAAAAGCCTACAGCCGTTTCCCGGGGCCCCATCTATCTCTTAAACAAAACTCATCAAAATTTGTTTAGCTGTTTATGCGTGAAAATGTACTAAACCAACATTTGTTTATTTAAACACACTTTCGCATTAAATAATATAAGTTAAAATTAAATTAGGATTACGATTTCCGTTTTCGTTATTCATTGCAGATTATTTGACAGTCTCTTTCAATATATACTACACACATCGCACAAAAACCTATGCCTTTGACATTATACTCACCAACGGGAACACACGAACTGCATGAGTATGACATGAAATCGTATAACTAACGGCTTCTCCCGGACGCAGTGGCACGCAACTGCAGCAAGTGTTTTCTCCAGTAAAGCAAAGTGGCTGGGCGCTTTATTCCTTCCCTACGGTATTGTCGAACCGAAGCCGATGGTACTAAAATAAGTATTAACTATAAAATAAACGACAAAAACAAAAATGTTATTCAAAATTCATTTCCCCGAAAACAGCGGAGCTATGACGATTTGTCAAAAAACTAAACAGCTCATGTTCCTGCACCGTACAATAGGGAACGTGTCCACAATTCTAAAAGCTTGTCCTTTATTTGTGAACAGTGTCATTAGCAACAATATGTGGAAACCCCACGCGAAAATATGGCAGAGCCTGCCTTTATTGCTGCCGGTGATAAATGAAGGTGCCGTGAACGAAGAAAAAATACATTGTGATGTATGTTTTTTTTCTAGAGATCAAAGAGTAAGCGGCATTCTTAGCAATGTCTCTTGTATGCAGCATCTAATGTGGAAGATCTATTAGGGTATAGTCGACTTTCGCATAAAGCGAACAATTTGAATTGTGTTTGTTTGAATAAAGCGTCTCGGTAGTACTTAGTATGCCCATAGCTCCGTTATATTACTTACGTATACCTGAACAGGCTTTAGCTTTAATTAATTCAATGTCGTAATAGCGATTAAATCTTTAAGAAGTTTTAAAAATATTGTTTGCGTAGAACATCATAGGGTTGGCAGTTTTCTTTATTTGTAGATTCTTTGGATTGTAGGTTATAAAGGGATAATGAACTACAGTATAACATGTAGGTATTTCGCAATCCCTAAAAAGGGTTATCAAAAATGTCTTGAGTTTGTACAGCGCTTAACCTGATTTAAGTTTCGTTCGAGTACGCTGAACTTGGTCGCGACCTGTCAAAAGCAGCAACATTGAAAATGGAGCAATATTTGCTTGGTTTAACCCCAAAGACCAGAAGATGTTTTGTAGGTTCCCAAACATTTTCAATGCTATGCCAGTTTGTGTGATTTAGATTAAAACAAAATCCGGTGCATTTATCTATCTCTTGTATTTATATACATAATTAGATTTTTTAATCATATTATGTAAGGCTTCTAATAATATTAATACTTCTAAGTCATTGACGACCCTGTGACCCTGTAGTCAGTACGCCGCAACGCCAATTATACCTACTTATGAATTTTACTCCATGTAATGATTGAACTATCTCGGATGCCAATGCAGGTGACCCCGCGTCTCCTGACATCCTTTTATTGATTTTACGCGCGTTTAATAAGAGTCTTAAAGTACTTACTATCTCGATTCTTGTGTAAGTAAACGGACTACAATTTATGGCGTCGCCTCTTGTTGAATAACTCCCAACCACTCTAATTCGTCTAATGTCTCTTTAACTTGTTCCCTATGTCCCATTTGTACCGGATAACTACGTTTAACAAAAGGTTTCTCATCTTTTTTTTATATAAGAAGGAGGCAAACAAGCTGGCGGGTCACCTGATGGAGAGCAATCACCGCCGCCCATGGACAAAAGTAAAGGAAGTAAAGGACATGGCAAAAGTAGAGGAATCGCAGACGCGTTGCCGACCTTGCCGACCTTAAAGAAAGGAATTGGGTTAAGGAAGGAATAGGAATTGTAAGGGGGGAGGGGGGGGGGGCCTCCGGAACTCTCACTGGCTGGACGAAACACAACAGCACCAAGTGCCATTATTTCACGCCGGATATTTGTGAGAGGTCGGTATTACCACGGGCGAGCCCGCCCAATGCGTGCTGCAATGCAGCGTTGCTCTACCACTCAGTCAGTGTCACTCATTTAGCACCACCCAGGGGTCACATGTAGGGTCTCAAGGGTAAACCTACGGACGCGAGTAACTTTAACCTCCAAAAATTTAATAACGTGTTTGTTCTTATTGATCTGTTTATCCTATTTTATTCGTGAATACCTTCCGCGCCGAAGAGCGCCGCCGCTGCCAATAGGCCAATAGGTAACGCAAAATAGATGGCACTTCGTTTCATTTCAAAACTAATGTTATTTGCATTTTTTTCCGGAAAATATTGAGTTTTAAATTAACATTTTTTTATGTATTTTTATCTTAGTCAACATTCTCTACTTTTAATTTTTAAACCAAATGTGTCGATTTGTACCAGACGCGGTTAGTTAGAAGATTATAGTTCGGCTTCCGTTAGTGGAAATTTTGCAACACTTTCCCCGAGTGATAATGCAACATGAATAAAAATGTTATTATCATAAAGTTTATTAGAGAGTGCTAGTTAGGCAAAATTTCAAACCTTACCAGGATAAACACAATCAAGTCAAAATAAAATGTTGAAAAATAAAAATGTTCGCTTCCATTCCAGAAGTATTTTCCTTCGTATGGCTATAAGCAAATATTTTAGATCGGCTTCTGCGAGGATGACAAAAAGTAGGACAAAATCGCCAAAAGGAAATTAAATTCTTAGAGCCGCATCATCTATGTCGTGGACCTTTTTAAGGATCATCCTTATATAATAGAATAAAACAAACATAGTCCGAAAACACCGTCGAGTGTGATGGGATCCAAACTAAAAATAAACTCATAGGATTTGGAGAAAAAAATGAATTTTATGTTACGTGTTTGTAGCGAAGAGTTAACAAAAAGAGACAAGGAGGCACGGTCGTGGTTCCCTTGTTTGAAAAAACACACAAATAACTTTAGGCTTTATGGTGTGGGAACTATGATCAGATCACTCAGCCTAAGCAAAAATTATTTTAAGAGTCACAACATTAACTAAATAATAAATTAAAATATTCGTAAAGGCTACCAGAAAGAACCGTTACCAGAATTGTTAAATTCAAATCAAGCGAATAATAGCGTAATTATGTTTTAAGTTTCATCAATTTATCTAAAAGGTATTTACTACGGGTATTTTCTAAAAGTATTTACTAAGCTATTTACTACACTAACTACTACTACTTAGGTACTACTAATATTTTTGACTAAGAGCTGTAGATTTTGAAAATTATTATTATTATAAAAAAATATGAGCGAACGGTTTTTCATTGAAGACGACCCGATGTTGAAGTCGAATGAAAGAAGCTGTGTATAATCAACATGGCTTCTAAATAAAATAAAATAAATAATAACCTAAATAAAATTTGTTTACGCTCACACCAATTATCTAAACCAAGATATTATGCTTCTTTTGTTACTCGTTAAAATGGTAAAATAACGAATAAATATACATAAACATAGTAAAACACCACACCCGAATTCAATTTAGAAAAACAGTTTTCTATAAATTGACTCAACCGGGAATTGAAAATGGGACCTAAGAGTTGGCGCGAGATGTTAAAAAAATATATTTGGAAAGCCCATAAATGCCATTACGTTAAGTATGGATTATTACATGGTTCAAATATCGGCTGCGGCTTCTCACGGTGGCACGGATTCGAGTAGTCCAATTTTCAATGACAATAACAGATTTGGCTGAATTTGAGCAAGGGCATTGGTTATGTTGATTTTAAGGGCATCGGTCGGTTGCGGCTTATTGGCATAGACCTGAGACTTCAGGAAACCCCATAAGAAAAATTCTAGCGGGGTGAAATCGCACGATCTTGTTGGCCAATTTACGTAACTACTGCGAGAGACAACCATACCCTCAAATCGTTCATGCAGAATAACCATCGTGGCGTCCGCTGTATAGCACGTAGCAACATCCTGCTGGAACCACATGTCGTTCACCTTAAATTCGTCAAATTTAGAACAAAATAATACGGTTATAATCGTTCTGTAGCGCTCTTCGTCGTAAAATACGCCATCGTCCTACGAGGAATTGGTTACCTCGAGTTCTTTTACACACTTTCACTGACTGCGGCAATATTCTCGGCCGATCTAGCGTTCTTTCGACGTACGGGAGTTTGCTATAATTTACTGAACCGGTCGTCACAAATTTGGCCACCAAACGTTAATGAATTTGTCAAAGTCAACGTCAAATTATTTATTCAATATAAATTTTTACAGGCACTTATTGACATCAATACTAATAAAAAAACAGGTAACTAAGTTTTAGTTAAGACTTAACATCTAATCTACTCTATTTACCTAACTAAACTACCTACCTAACTAATCTCCCACCAGTTCGAATTTTGGGAGAGCCTTCGACTGAGAAGAAGCTGGCAAGAAACACAGGAGGCCTTTCTTTTTGCTCCCTCTAAGTAACAAAAGTTACTTACAGTGTAATAGATCTACGATAATTAAGTACAATTTGTAGGCATCAATAAAATTGTATTACAAATTAACGATAGTAAAATTGAATAATTTAAAATAAAAAATAATTTGAAGTCCCTTCAAAGGTTGAAGTTGACTTTGAAGCGCCTACCGCGGCTTCCGTAAAATGGGCGCAACGCGCGCAACGCCAATGCATACTTATTTTGATAAATAATAAAGTTTTATCATTTGGACGTGCAGTTTAATCATGTAACTTGCCATAATTTTTTTTAACAATTTGTCTTCAGTGATTGAAAAACAAAAGAGTAGACAGATGCCACCAAAGCAAAGTCGTCACCACAGGCTGTCAACATCGACCCGCCTAAATTGAAAAACCCTTTGTAGTATGGTATTTATATTATTTTATTTATTAAAAAAAAATATAAGCAAGGAAGGCCTTTGTCCTGCAATGGGACTATTGAGGCTAATAATAATAATACATTTTTCTTAAGATATAGGTATGTTGAATAAAGAGTATAATAATAATAAACAAATTATCACTTTCGTAAATATTTTTTTCTGTATTTCTATATCCACAATTTCTTGATTTAAAATGAAAACATACAGATATTGTCAATCAAAATGATATTGGGTAATAAGAATATAACTTTTTGTAAGACTTCCACAATTGATGTTATTATATTGACACCGTTTGGTGGATACAATACGTACCTACATCTAGTGGATAAAATACAATAAATATATCGTTCTATCAAAAGGCACACGTAAATTGATCAAACATAGAAAGCTACTGAGCAGTAGTAGAATGAATCTTTCCAGGAGGACCAGTACTTTGAGTCTTACATGGATAAATAAATATAAATGAAACCGAATTAAATTATGTAACTGAAAAGCTCTCTTTGATTTTGAAATATTTTCTCTCTAAATCTTTAATGTTGGCCGCAGTTGGCCTTTAAAACATCACCTGATTTACAGACAGCATAAATCTTCAAATAATCACCCTCCCTCCGTAGACTGTCCAAATATCTCGCCAGATAACGGTATCTGGCGAGGTGTTTGGACGTTAGTTACACATGTATAAATTCATAACTATAAATAAATTTGTTCTTAAATTATCAATATTTAAATAACCATAACAGTATCAGCTACTTCTCTTTTATCTTCAGATCCTATTCGTATTGTCCCCTGTTATTTTTAGAAATATCAGTTATTTGTATTTTCGGATACAATCATGTTTTAACATTTATAATGTCAAAGAAAAACACCTAACAAAAGAGTTAGTTTCTTAGAATAACAGCCAATAATAATGACTAATATTATATTCTCGTATGTGATACCTATCTGTCTTTGTTTGTTGGTGGACATAATAATATTATTTGTCTTGTTTATCCTTCCTAAACGTCATAAAAAGATGATTTTTTGTACATCCTCTCTATTGCAAATCATTAAATCCATCATATCACCCTCCAAGGTAGCTCAATAAAGTTCATTAATAGCATCTGGGACCGACTGACGGCCCAACATTCCTTCGCAGTACGGAGGAACTCAAGATGGTTATCCCGCATAACCACACTATTTAGACCACACCTACTAATCCCTATTTATTGCCGACATCCCTATGTACATTTGGGAAGACCTGAGGCCCTATTAGCATCTCTTAGAGCAGTATTACTTTAATCTTACTATGCCAAATTCTTATAATAATTTGTATAGTAAGATTAAAGTGTAGCTCTAAGAGTTGTCCTCCAAACTAGTTCAATCTCCCGACTAAAGCTTGCGAAGATTACGCAAGTTCACCAGCCGTTGTCACCAACGAGTGTATCCTTGTAACATTATTATTTCTCAACATACCCACTTGATAGCAGGAAGTTAATTGGAAGATCTCATAAAAACAAATAGATGTGAGCAGTGCTGTACCCCTCCAAATGGCCTATTAAAACAATGTCAATGCTCCGCTTCTTCCGAATCCAATTTCGGTAACGTTGTTAGCTGGATATTTGTCGTTGTCTCCTTCATTGGACTTGTCCATTTCGGAACTACTCAACTACATTTAGTTAGTCATCTCATTGGAACATACAAGGATCATAATTTATAATAAAGGTACCGATAGACATGCTCATTACTAGCACGAAAGCATGCCTCTATTGAGCAATTGCTACTTAGTAGTATGTGTGTCAAAGCGTTGCTAATAATTAGTATGCTTATTACGTATCCGCTTGTAATAAGCATACTTATTTAGTAACATGTCTTGATAGACAAGTACCTTACCATTATGAAGACATTGTGCGTAGATTTTCTCGGCCAGCCGTGATCGCGACGGCCAAGGATCGTACACGTTGATGATGAGTTTCTCAAGGAGTCGCGTACGGCGGGTTCGAAGAGTCGCTTTAGACCCCTTGAGACGTTGATAGTTGATGATGATGATTCAAATGATGAAAAATAAACACTTTACTTTGTCACACTGATTTTAATAGGTAACAAGATTTAACTACTATAATTAACATGAAATGGCGTCCACGCGCCTTGGAATTTGAAAACCAATGAACAACTGATTTTACTAATCTAATTAATATTACATGGCGTCCACACGCCTTTTTAAGGAGAAAACCAATGCATGGCCGACTGCCATCTTTTTCACATCTTTTTCCACTATGAACTAGACAGGTTTTTGATTGAATGACAAGTGATTGTTTTTTTTTAACGTAAGATCGATAACGCAAAGGCGTTAAACATTAAGATGATACACAATGAAATATATACAAACATGTTAATTTTCGATGAACAGACATACTTCAAAACTTATTAAAGTCAATGATGATTTGTTTTTCTATTCCTGAGAGCTTTTTAGTGGCGTCTCTATATTTAAAGAATACTGCCGTACTATCTCTTCCTTTAAGTGTCGTAAAAGGCGACTAACGGACTTAAGAATGCACACAAATTAAACAGCATAGAGCGGCGATGGGCTCACCACTAGCTATCACGCTGAGCTCATGTGCTGTTGTTATTTGGTGAAAGGTGAACTGAGGCAGTGACTCCTTTTGCGGTCGTCATGACCTATAATAACTTTAGAGTCCACGATCCGAGCAGTGGCAACTGCGAGTTGTGCCCTTCGTGCAACGAGAAGTGAGCTTGCTTGACAGCTCCGGTTACCTATCTGGATAATAGGCAGTGAATTAGATGTGTTCACGGGGAAACTCTCTCGAAACACTAGACTTATGAGTACCGAATGAAGAGCGCGCTTCGGCGGGCACTGATTTGGCGTCAAGACCTAACGCAGATGGTCTCCTGCGCGAGTATTTTGCTGGCGCAGGGACGTCTGGCACGTCTTGCATAACCTAACGGTTGGTTTTGAGGTGCCAGTATAAATAAAACTCAGTGATGTAAGGTCCTCATGACCTATCTTCTAAAACCCTACGGGAATAAATAGTCCTGTTAATAATCCACCCATAATTTCACGTAATTATTCGACAAAACACAAACCTTAGAAAAGAGAACAAAACTGTAGACGCTTCATTTTCCCGCCAATAAGTCTACTCCAAATACATATTATTTGCATTATTTAATATGACACGAATTGAATTTCAAAATAAACTCTGTACCCAGTATGAAGGTTGCTTATTGTGATTTCTGGAGTTGACTTTTCATGTTTGACCGAAATAATAAATCTAATTTGACCCAGTCGACGGATTGGGTAGACTTAGACCCAAAACTTGTTTATCTTTCAAAGGTTTAGTGTTGCCTAATAAAGCAGCACTCGATGTATATGCGTCATAGTTAGTGTGAACAAAGCTAGCACAAATGGATTGAATTCAAAGAGAAATTGAAGACTTCTTCAAGTTATTTGAGATGTTCTCGACGTCAAAGTAAAGAGCCATTTCGTTTTCAATAAAACATGGTGTTTTTTAGGATATTCAAATATATATTATCATAAAAGATTGTTAAGAATTTAAAGTGTTTGTGTATATACATTACTTTAGGTCATAGAATAGTTAAAAATAAATGTTTTATAGGTGATTTAAATTGTCTCGTTTAGGTAAATGAAACAACATCGCTTTTTGACTTATAAGAAGTACGAGTTAGGTCTCTGGAATTTCACTATTTGCATTATTTTGTGTATTGCGAAAAGTTAACCATAAAGCGTGCGGTTCCTTAATCGAGCGGGTTGATGAGACAAAAAGATAAGAAAGAAAAGAATTTTATTGAGACTTACACAATTACACACAATAAATAATATTAGTAACTGTTGATAAGCTATTGTTAAGCTGTTGTTAAGGTTGCACACCATTGCTACATATTTGATTTTGCTACAATTATAAGCCAGTAGAGGTTTTATTCCATTTGCTACGGCGTAGCTCACTATGACAAATATGTAACATACATCCACTAGATATAGCATTCCGTTCCCGGCGCCGCGGCGCCGCCGCCGGCCGGCGAAGACCTTAGCGCTTCATGGCGATACGCGACATTGCAAGTGCGACGTTATGAACGAGTCCAGAAGGCAGTAAATCCGTTGTGGTGGAAAATATATTTCGGTTCAGAAAGCTTTCTGCGTACTTGACACGTTCCTATTACGGTCTTGGTATGCTACGCTGCAGTGTCAGTGGGCAGAGACCTTTACATTACTAGTCTTACTTATTTCACCTAAGAGTTTTGACGAATCCTAATTATAAGCTTAATGTACTTTAGAACAAGTTTCATTATTCAACAATAATTGCTGAGAAACCACTTTTTTAGATATTTTAAAACAGCTGTTTTCTGCAGCATATAATGTAAACAGCATAGACTGTGTTACGCATGTGAAAGAAACCAGTGAAAGCCAGGTGATGGTTTTTTAAAATAAAGATTAGTAATTATCTTAATAAGATAGTAATAAAAACTAAAAAATACTTGTGTCTTTTTCAATTGATATCTCCGTAAGCAGACTAAGTTTCCATGTATGTACGGTCCAGTACAGAAAAATCAAACTAATCTTGGTATGAATGCGTGGGTATTTTTAAATCCTGTAAAACGTACGAAAATTGTACTAACTGATTTATGAAGGGTACGCCATGGAACTATCTAATTACGAAAGTTTGCTAATAATTTAATAAAACAACAATAGTGATTAGGTTATATTAGCGTCGCACCCCCACCTCCGGTAGAAGAGGGTCAACTCCCTCTTCACCACACAAAAGCATATCACAAACAAAACTAGCTCTTATCTATAATAAACATAAGCGTGATAATACACTACTAAATCTTAAGGTAGCGCCCGCACTCTACATCAAATGAGGTAATATTAATAACGTTTTATTCTTTGCGTATGTTACATGTTTTACTACCTCCGACTCTGAATATGACCAGTAATTATGTGATGTGATTTATGCATACATACATTATAATCACAACTATTATCCCCGAAGAGCTAGTCAACTAGGCAATGAGGACCCCAGAAGGACCCTCTTTGCCATAGTTTTTTACCAAATAGCGACTGCACATGAGCTCAGCGTAACAGGCGGTGTGCCTATCGCCACTCTATGCTGTTGGGTGTATGTGCAGTCCGTTAATCGCCTTTTACGACGCCCAAGGGAAGAGAGGGGGTGGTAGTATTCTTTTGATAGCCACTACACGACACAGCTCATGCTTTATTTATAGATTTGAAAAATTGAGAAATTTACTTTAATCTTTTCTGTACGAGGCGCTTGTAGGCAATGCAACCTCTCAATCCAGCGACTTTTTTGAGGTGTCGAAAAGTTTCGCAAATTAAAGGTCGAATTTAAAAAATTATATTATCAAAACTATAAATGCTAGAGTAATGAAATTTTGTACAAACACTCACCAGATACTGTTCTTTTATAAACTATACAGTTTTGGGTAAAAAATATGTTAAAAATAGAGATAAAGTTACAAAATCCAGATAAGGAAGAAAATCTGAAATTAGCCTGGAATATTGGCATTCCGCACACTTCATATTTTATGTAAGAAGAGGTTTATAAAATGCTAATTATTTACAAAAAGTCACAATTAAAACCAAAACACTCCTATAATTATGCGATCCAAAATCACCATAACTTTCTATTTTACACTAGGCATAGGTCACCATAATAAATCATCAATATCGATAAAATCGATATATCGACAATAGAGAATTTTCATACATAATTTAATAAAAAGAAATGCAATACAAAATAAAACGAATCCTAAAAATCATTTTTATTTATGGAAGAGTAGAATTTAGAACAGAATCGAGTAAAATAAACCTCGATTTCGTCATCTCCAAGAGGATATCTGCTTGGGCCTCCACCAAACATAAAATTTAATATCAATATACCTCCATTTTCGAAGCGATCACCACTATAAATCATCCTTTTATTTTTTGAGAAAACTCCTGCACAATCCGGATGGCATCATATAATGCCACCGTCCGTTGCCTAACTTTGTGATTTTTTTTCAATAGGAAGACATAAGATGTCTTCCTATTGAAAAAAAAATTGGCTAGAGCCAATTTACTTTGAATTACTTCAGTATGGAGGCCAACCAATCACGTCTCAGTCTGTGTCGATAAAATGGCACCTGTCCATAGATAATGTAAACAAAAATCGTGATTCTCTACTGCCTATGCCAAAACATCAATGATGCCTTCCGTATTAGAAGCCCGCTTTGCTCTTGGCATCATATGACGCCTTCCGTACATAAAAGGTTAATTTTAATCTGTACTTAACCGTGGTACTACCGATGGTCCTACTGGTAGTACCACGGGATTTTTTTTGTTAGTAGTACTACTATCCTGTCTGGTAGTACCTACCACGGGAGAAATTTACATTACCCGTGGTACCACTTATCAATTTAATATTGCCTAAATTCCCTTGTTTGTCTGTCACGAAGATTCTTAGAGGTTAAGAAGAATTGTATTTCTATTGTGTCTGGTATCACAATAGCTGAGTTAACTTTACGTCTACGTCTTTACGTTTACGTCTTTTTACAGTGTTTAAAATTTTACTTGAGCTACCTTTTTTTAATAAGGTGTTACTTTTGATTGATGTGTCTGAAGTAACCCTATTATACGGTAAAGTAACTACCTGCCTTTAATTCTCAATGTTTGGAAAAGATCTCTATCAATAAAATTAAAACATTTCTACATTTGTTGGCAATCACCATTATTCACCAAGCTTACCGAATTTGTATTGCAAACTTAGAAACTTTATAAATATCGAAAATGTGAAGCGTTTTAACGTTGCCACTAAAAATATATTAGATCAAAAAGCTTAATTTGCTCTATAAAATTGAGTAAAGTAGGTGGCCTTCCCTTTGAACTTGTTAACCCAACAGTCGTTCAAAAGTTATGCCGACGACCAAACGTATTTCGGGACCCCTAATAATTTACCTACATTTTCACTATGAAGTCCGCGGCCGAAAAGTTTGAATAGATTTTTCGCGCCATGATTGGGTGCGTGTATGCCTTAACTGCTTTATGTCACGAAAAATCGTAGGGTTGCCATACATCTTTTAAAAAAATTATCTGCAATAGCGTAGAAATATTTTACAAACACAATATAAGCTGTAACATCGAAGGTCTCTCTTATCAGATTGTGTGGTCTACTGGTTCGACGACCTTTCTCAGACGAATGGGTATAATGTTTGATTCCCGGTGGGGTACATAAATACCGCGGTTTGGTGGGCGGTAAGGCATATTCTAAATCCGCCAGAATAGCTACTTATCTAGCACCATCTTATACAAATATAGATGCCATGTAACCCGAAAATAGGTAGTAGACTACTTTTGTTAATTAAATAATCATTATCATAAATTCTCAAAGATATAAAAAAATCATTATTTCTTAAAAATGTCGGTGTCGCGTAGCGGTGAAAGAATACAACCACCCCCTCTCTTCCCCTGGGTGTCGTAAAAGGCAACTAACGGACTAAAGACTGCTCATACATCCAACAGCATAGAGCGGCGAAGGGCTCATCACCTGTCACGCTGAGCACATGTGCAGTCACTATTTGGTGAAAAGTGGACTATGGTAGAGGGACTGCGTTTGCTGTCCGTTGCCTAGTCTCTTTATATCCCTTCGGGGATAATAGTCTTGATTATATGTATGTATGTATAAATATCACACAATTTTAGTGTGACTAAAGGTGATTTTTCTTGTATTACTAATATTTTATTTTTAAATACGTTTAATTCGCAGAATTTTATTGAAACTATAATAGTTCAATTGTTATCTAGTTATTAAGGCTTTAATTTGGCATGAGATATAATAACATTTTGTTGTTTTACATAAACGGTAGTAGTTTATGCGTAGCAACCCTACGGGCAGTGATGAAATTACACTTCAAAGCTTGTCTGTCACGGCAGAAAATTGGTTATTCACTTTATTATTTTACGTACTACGTCGTTTAAATAAGAAAATGGACATAGGTATTATTTGTTACATTTTAAGAAAAATACATTAGTATGTTTAAATAATCGTAGATTAGTTGTCAATGTTAATATTCAGCATTTCACGACTAACACGTTTGCTTCTGAAAAGCTTATTGACGCGTGGCTACCATTCGGTGAGCGATCTTGCAAGTTAAGCAAATTCTACACTGCCACGCCTCAGGATGGGTGACTAAATAAGAATATGTCTTTCCTCCAAACTTGGGAGACACTTTAAACCGCACGTTAAGGTTGTTGTCGTAGGTACAATGGAGGTCCACCCAATGGTTAAACCCACCAAATAGATCTAGGCCAGCGAGGTAGGTTTTCGTAACCGTGTCGCATAGCGGTGAAAGAATACTACCACCCCCTCTCTTCCCTTGGGTGTCGTAATAGGCCACTAACAGAATAAAGACTGCACATACTTCCAACAGCATAGAGCGGCGATGGGCCCATCACCTGAGTCGCTATTTGGTGAAAAGTGGACTATGCTAAAGGATTGCTTTTGCTGTCTTTATTGAATAGTCTCTGACTAAGGCTTCGGGGATAATAGTCGTGATTATATATATATGTAAGTATGAGGTAGGTTGAGGCTTTCGGTTAGCAATCTTACCAATTAGACAACTATAACTATGATGGGTATCTGGATGGGTGACCAAATAAAAAAACATTTGTAGCTCGTCCGTGCTTTGGAAGGCACGTAAAATCGTTGGTCTCGGTTGTTGTTTTTTTTTATTTGGTAACGGGGAAGCGCTTGGCCTTCATATCACCTGCTGGTAAGTGACAATAAGGCTGAAGATGGAAGCGCGCTTCACCCGGAATCCTCATGCACTGAGGAACTGGCTATCTTATCTCAAACTGTCGAAACACAACAATGATATAAACATCGTTGTTATGGCGACACACTTAGATTAGATGGTGGTAGTTAGCCAGGCGGACTTAACAGCCCTACCACCAACCAAACCGAGCACACAAAGATGTACCCCCCGCTGGGAATCGAACCCGGGACCTCTGGGTCTAAAACCGGTGGCTTAGCCACTAGACCACAGAGGCGGTCAAATTTGGCGGTTGTTGTATCGGACCAGCGTGGTAGGTTATGACCTAACCTCCACAATAGCTGCTGTCTGTGGCGACGCCACCTACCGCATGATGCCGCGCATAGTTCGACACGAAGCAAACACCTTCTTAACCGTGTCAACAGATAGCGCCACAGACGTATATCAACGACGTCTCCATACTACGATGGTAAAATAGTATGGGAAGCCTGCATCGCGGTAGCAAAGAATTCATCATCTCCTTCGCAATACATAGCACCTCCAATTAACATCAGTCGGACTTCGGTCTCCGAGCTATGCCACCCAGCTCGGACGAAGATCTTCCCTTTGACCTTCCTACAATGTGGCAAGCATTATACCAACCATCCGCTTATCCCCACAGTGGTGACCCCGACGTGATATATTATACCTACCATATCCTTCCCTACGTGTCTATGTGGAAAGACCTGATGCCCATCTATTGGGCGCTTATACGCTGACGATGATCCTCATCTATTTCCGTTCGTGTGGGAATGCTTAAGCCCAAAAATGGGGTATTAATAAAGTTAAGCTGAGGTCAATTTGTCAAAAAAATTTATATCGTTTGTTTTGGTTTGTGTAATTCGAGATTCGATTTTATTTAAAGTTATACGAAAGCTCTTTTATAGGAGCAAAGCTTAGGTTTTATTCATAGCAGCAATCAAAGTAATGAGCAAGAGAATACGTCATAATTTATTCACAGAGCATTAGCATCTTCATTGCTCAAATGAAAAACTGGCTTTATCACTCCTTCTGTTTCTAGTGATTATTGTTTTTTTTTTATTGTAAATTGTATGTCACGTAAGTTTTTTTGACAACTAACTTGCCTTGTTATGTTTATGGCCTTTGACTACATGAATATAATCAAAGGTTTATGGCCAATAAAATCAATATGAATATGCGGTCTCAAACAATTTTTAAGTGCTAGTTTTTCTGATAAGATACTAATTATAATTAGGTAATTTAATTTTGGATAAAACTTGGATAAATAGCCTCTGAAGGCCAGTTTCTCAGTGGTTGAGCGTAACAAAGTTCAACTCTATCTTTGCTTTCTCGTCTCTTAAACATATAAAAAATATATGGCGAGGTTTATTCTGTTTTAAACAAGTATTCTACATTGTAAATAAAACAAATATGACTCGTAATTATTATTACACATTTTATGCTTTTATTTATAATTAAATTTATTATTTTATATTAAATCGCAGGTATAATAAGTACTTTCACCTACTTTCCTTTTTTTTGCAATTTAATATAGCATCAAACTAAACTTTATTATACATAGCCAGATAGCTTATTTAATAATGATTCCAGTGATATACCTAAATTTTTATATAGTCTGCTTACAAAATTTCAAAGAAATCGTTATTTTAGTAAGTAACCGGAAATAGACCGGAAGCACTAAGGAAGTAGTGACACATGCGCCTATAAATATCCAAAATCGTCTTAGCACTTATGAGGATATAATATACATTAACTATCTGACTGCATGTCTAATATGCATTTATCTGACATGCAGTCAGATAGTTATTATTTATTATATTTTTATAGTATATCATAAACTATTTATGGTATAGTGTAAATATACAATATTTTTATCTAGTACACTGTACGATAATGATTTAAAAATGCAGTCTCGCAACACCTTGTAATAAAAAGATCGCGGGTGAGTTTGACGCTGTTTTCATACATACATACATAAATAATCACAACTGTTATCCCCGAAGGGTTAGTCAGAGACTAGTCTAGAGTCCACTTTTCACCAAATAGCGACTGCACATGTGCTTAGCGTGACAGGTGGTGCGCCCATCGCCGCTTTATGCTGTTGGATGTATGTGCAGTTTTTAGTCCGTTAGTCGCTTTTTACGACACCCAAAGGAAGAAAGGGGGTGGTAGCATTCTTTCACCTCTACGCGACACGGCCTGACTCTGCTTTGATAATAATAATGTTGTTTCAATGGCATATAATGCCATTGTGCTGTATGTTAGTTGTTCAGGGACTTGTATGTGAGTTGTCCTTACGGAAATTGTATTCTGATCCACCTAAAAGCATTGAACAATCTTACCTTGAAGGCAATTTTGAGTTTCTACTTGACTGTATGACAAGTTTGTCATGTGTAACTTTGATTGGCCTTCCTTCAAAGTTTGTTAGGAATCAATGTCTGTGACTGTACAATTAACAAGTAAGTACCTAGGTAATACTAGAATGTGATCGTCATCAATGATGTTACAATAAAAGAGGTAGATGCGTTACATGTGCCAAAAACTGGCAACAGAAAACTTTGCTAGTTTGGCAAGGTAAGCCACCTTAGTGTAGTCTCAGAAAAGCGTTGACATGTGTTCTGTGGACAGCGGTCTGTGGTTGAGAGTGTCAGTTTGCGTATATTCGTTTCCGTAAATTAGTTTAAAAATGCTGTTCTGTGTAATACGACACTGTAGAAACAACACAATTAAGACTCATGGGATGTTAACATCGTAACGCTTTGGTCTATTATTGACATCACATTAGTACTGACATAACCTATCTACCTCTTTTTATTCTAATATCACTGATTAGTCCATAGTTACAAGTAAAGTCTTAAACTAAGTAAAATACATTTAAAGATGTTTGTTGACCCGAGTACGAAATCTTTCCTTCGACGCTAATACACGCGAACGTAGCTATTTTATGTAGCAGTCACTTGTAAAATATGTTATGTTGCAGTCAAACTCTAAAGATCGACATACTACAATGTATCGGAAGGTTGTTGATTCGTTCGTACATGGTCGGCTTGCACATTATGATGCATATTTCAGAGCTAGTTAAGATAATTGACCATAGAAAAATATAAGACGTATTATCTTCTGGAATGCTGTATTTTATTAATGTCATTTGTGAAATAGGTAATATGTATTATCAAGTGAAAATGGTTTACATTATTTTTAAGTTCTTTGTATTTTTACGTTTTAAAGACGTTTCGTAAAATTCAGAAATCAAGGGAAATAATACTCAAAATACAAATACATTTTTGCCCAGATTTGTGATGACCGTTATTTGGTCTGTTTACATACTCGTAAATTCCTTCTCGAGTTTGGCTGCAGTACAGATGGCGTTGTAACATACACAATAAACGGATAGTTAAAAGCTTGAAAAAATAAAAGTTGCGAACACAAATGATGACAGAAGAAAAGTGTGATTGTTTTTCTTTTTAAGCAAAACGCCAACGTATTTTTATAGGAGACTGCCTACATAGGAGAATGCAAAATTACTATGGGACTTGGACCAAGACTGAGCTTTTATGAAATTAATGGCACCTTATGGCATTTTTTAAATAAAAAAATAGGGATAAATATAATTTTATTACACCTTGGGATATTAGAGAAATCTTTATTGTTAGTGATCATTTTGAGGTTATAGTATTCAAACATTTGACAGATAACAGCTGTTTGTGTCCTATAGTCGTTTAATAAATATAACTGTTAGAATAATAATTATTCAGAAATAGAAGGTATATTTATTTAACAATACGAAATCATGATTGGAAAGGTTTTTTTGAGACATATTTGGTAATTGCGCATGATTGGGCAGCCTTTGGCATTCTCCTTTCCACAGATATTTTTCTCTAGAGAAAATGTCTTGTTTCTCAGCGAATTCACTGCAATTTTTGGTTGAACAATCAACTGTTTTGATTACATAATTATGATTTATATAAGTTGAGTTAATGTAGATAAATCGTATTTTTTATATCTTAAACTCAATTTGGTATTATCCAGGTGAGAGAGGGACTGCGGTGGACGATAACCCCGATTGATACTGGTATAACAAGGCAACTAAAATATACAACGCAACTAGAACAAAGCAACACAGCTTCAGAGCTTCAGTTAGTTCAAAGTTGTGTCATTAGAACTAAAATAAACTATTTACAGTGCTAAAAGACAATCTAAGGTCGGCCATTAGATAATGGCGATTCGTACTTTATCTTGTTTGTGTGCGATGTTACGGATTAACTTTTGTCAGTTGCTAGTTTCGCTTACCGCTTTCTCCCTGAGTAAAGAGTCCTTAAATAATGAGAGGCCTCTTAGTGATACCATCCTTTTGTATTATTCACACTCGTGTGCTAAGGCTTAGCGAAATATTAAGTAGGATTAGTATTACCAACTAGCACTATGCTAAAGTTACCGAAATATGTAGACTCTTTGCATAGTTAAAATGACTTAGGATCAAGTACATTTATAAAACCATTTATAATGCTGGAGCTGAAAATGTTTAGTTCTTAAACAATTTTGTAAATTTTCGAATACAATATTCCTAATTTGACGTTAATTGACTTTATTTATTGCCTTCCTTTAAAGTAATTTCTAAGATTGATAACGACACTGACTTAATAATAAAATTATTTAAATGTGGGTTTACGGAATTATTGAAATTTATTTTTAATCTGATTGTGAAATTTTATAAATATTTGACCTTACTTGATCTTGTAATAAATATAGAATATAAGACATAGTAATTTATCAAATATTTTTATTCTAAAGTACAATCGGCAACGAAAGACACTAAGACAGCGTAAACTTATTGACCAAGCAAAAAACAATTAAACAAGCACTTGTCAATTGGTAAATTTTTGTACTAAAATGCACAAGACATTTCATTGCTGACCGTACACGAGAACCCATTTTCTCGCTCAGTTTTTCACACCATTTTTTGTACTGTTCTAGGTCGAAGTTTTCTGATTATGGCCCGATAACCGCCTAAACTACGTGAGTACCGTCCGCAAGTTATTTTTAGACGTCGCTTTTTATTCCTGCCAATTTTTCTGATTAAGCACACGAATTTATACTGTGACGCAAAATTTTAAGTAGATTAAAACGTTCGTAGTTTTACTAATACAGTTTTGTCATTTTATGGCTATTAAGAGCATAAAAACGTCCCATTGCTGGGCTCAGGCCTTACCACACGAACAGTTCCACATAGGCAAAAATATGCCCCAACTGGAACCAACCGTTAAACATGCTTCCCGGAGTAGCAACGACAGTGGATAGACACCGCAAAGCTGATAGACATGAAAAATTGTCTTTTACTTTTAAATAAAACTCTACAAATTATTGAAATGTTTATTGAAAGTGCGAGATTGATTCTTAAGCTGTTTAATAACATCCAATGAATCCTTAACAAGCATCTATAATAGATAAAGTTAAAGTAAGACCAGTTAAAATTGGTGCCGACTTACATAATACAAAATAGGAGACTGCCTTAAATTATGACAAACGATAAATCAAACGAGCGCCACTGTAATATAGCACGCTTGAGAGCGCAATATTTTATCGAATAAGACTTAACAAGCTTTCATTATGAACAACAAGCTGAGAATTAAAGAACACTGAAACAATACGACTACCTATACTGTAGTTAGGATTTAAACTTACAACCTTTTTTCATAGAAGCGACAGCTTTTCCATCTAAGCTCGCGATGCATTGGTACGCATGTATTCTATTTTGTGCTATTTTCGTATTCGATATAAATATAGTATTGTGAATGCAACATGATGAAACTTTGAGTTCGGGAAAATTACAACCATAAACCCTTGACATTTAGTAAAAAATTTTACTCATAAAACTGGACAATGGTTAATTTTAAATAGAAATTGTCCATTGTCACTTTCCCATTTCATGTCCACTTTCCATTCAATTCTGGAAAAAGAATATAACTGTCGGTGACAAGATGATTTATATATTTTACTCCGATAGTATCTAGTTTGTATATTACGTCCATGGTCACTATATTAATCAGTAACAATTCGACAAAGGATAATAGGGGATTTTGTATGAACCCTGTCCCCATCCTATAACAGTCATGGGATACGTGTCAATTTGTTCATTGGGATCCAAAGAAGCCTAAAGTACCTGTGTTAGTTGCTAAAAGTATTGGTTTTTTTTTAATAAAAAAAAATCTGCAAAAATGTATTTATTTTTAATGTAAACGTTGCGTATAAAGTTGTCTAATTGTTTTCTTGCTTTAGTTAGAGTTGCTCGAGTGTGTCATGCTCTCCCAAAGTGTCTCTGCGGTAGTGGCATGTGCGTCGGGTCATTACGTTACCTAAAATATGGTTAAGTGAAGCGATGGCTGATTCACATGTCATACTCGTGAACGGGTGCCGCCTGTGGAGGCTGGTCTGCTCTTGCAATCTTATTTTGTTGGAAATAAAATTAAATATATAAAAACAATATATTTTTTAAAACCTAAACCCCACGTATTTGAAGAACGTCGCCATAGTAAAAAAATATCTATCCTACTAGAACCTTCAAATGACACTAATTTCAAATCTGTTGGATGAGGGGACGTTTATTCTCATTGTCCTTTCTGCATTTGATAATTTGACCTTTTTATTTATGACTTATTATAATTATTACGACAATTTATTGTCTTTGACCAATTATACAATTTTCAAAATGTCCCCATGCTACTGTTTGGCGGTCCCCCGATTGACCTAATCATAACAATAGTAGGTACACAAAATAACAAACTGAGAGTCCGGGAGATTAAGAATAGCAGAGAGCTTTAAGAGCGTTGTCGTGGACAAGTTGCAATATATTTTTTCATGGCAGCACCGAGCCAATCTCGCGGAGATCCCACGAGAAATGTGATTACAGCGGAGCGTCCGATTGACATTCTCCCGATTGATTCAATTATAACAACAGTACTAGTTTTCAAATATTTTACAACCCGTATTTGTGGGGAAAGGCAATTCAAATTTCTAGTTATTGAGTTATAAAGTATTGGTTGTTTCACTTGTTGGAAGGATTTGTATTGAGTTAGGAGAAATTATTCGATAGTTTGAAAAATTACTATGTATTTTAACGTTTGCCGTAGAACATATTGATCAGCAGCTTATCATGAACGTCCTGTCCCAAGTCCCTCCTTACTTGGGCAATTAATTAGCACACGAGGAAAGACGGAGTAAATGTAAAATATTTATGTCTGTTTCTACTTTTATTTATTTACTACACCTGTGTAACGGACAGATTAATCGGTAACCAAATTAATGGTTAGGTGCGTAGAGAACGAACGAGTTAATAGTAACTATTAGTTTCGGAATCAATTAGGGATTGGAATTTGTATAATGATTGATTTGATAAACAATAGGGCGATACCGCATCGCATCCGCTTGCGTTTGATTGTATACGCATACAATGTGAATAAAAGAAAATTAATTAAATAAGTAGCCTCTGTAAATGATAATTAGTTATACAATGTAAGCAAAATACGAACAGAATAACATAAGAGATAAAACTAATATGGCGATCGTGGTAAACTTGTAAATGTTTTATGGTCGGACAACGTATTTTATTGTTCCTCCGAAACGGCTAAGCCCACGTGAATGGCGTTTATCTAGAATTGTGGTAGACATAACGCTCGACGTGGTGGTGAAGTCAAAATTAGCCGCGCGGAATTATTGTAATCTGCACGTAGCATTGTTTAGGAATAATTCTCGCAAAAACTAGACTAGCGCTCTTAGATATGCAATTGCTTAGATGTGTTATAACGAATCGCATGCGCAAATATATTTTAAGATATGACGTATAGACTTATATTTTGTTGTATAACTTAGAATCAGAGCGTTTGGATATAAATGGAATTTTAGTCGATTTTAAAGTGTCAGTTCATAGTGGATCTGAATGTGCATTCAGAATAGTTTTGTAATTGAAAAGGGGCGACTACCTCTACTTCTCTGCTCTCTAATTGGCTAGAATAATTCAAATCTTCTAGAAGTTTTTTTGTATAAAAGGGCAAAGCGGGATTTTGGTCATCATGTTCACTTCAAGCAATCAACCGAGCAGCAACTAGCTGGAACCTTTGGAAAATCAGAAAACTGAAGAAGTAATTGAGATATACCTAGAGCAGTTTAAAGCAAGTTGAGTATTTAGGGAAACTTTATAAACACTGTAGACCATTTATGTACTTGTGTGTGTGTGTGTGTGTGTGTGTGTGTGGGTGTGTGTGTGGGGGTGTGTGTGTGTGTGTGTGTGTGTGCGTGTGTGTGTGTGTGTGTGTGTGTGTGTGTGTGTGTGTGTATAACCTAGCGCGTATAACTTTTGTGTGCCTGACTTTAATTTGCATGTACCTTACGTGTATTGTGTGTGCATGACCATATGTGTATTACCTACTGTGTGTGTGTGTATTACCTTGTGTGCGTGTAACCTTGTTATATATTGTGTATTGACTATTGTGTACATACTCGTAGATGTTTTGTGAGTCAAATAAATAAATCTCCGGTCGAGGGGGTATAAGTTGCATTCGTGTTTTGTTCATACTTATTGGCGGAGCACTGACGTCGTGGTTCTGCCAGGAGCCCTACCCTTGACAACCTGTTAACGTTCTTTTGATTTCTTCTTATGGTGATTCCGTTCTTCGTGGTATGTTTTCCCAATTTAACTACATTTATACATATAATCTTAATAATTTAATGATAAATTGCACAGAATAGAAAAAAATAGATCCAACACCAAAACGGTTAACGCCTCAATACCTCAAGGGAGTATACTGGGATGCCTCTTGTTTTTGGTGTATATTAATGACTTGGCTGAGGCTCTAAATGAGTCTTGCGTAATGTTCGCGATTCATCCCTATCAAAAACCAAAGCTAAATTTAAACTTAATAACAATAGCATCACATTAGATACAGTTAACGAACACACATTATTAGGAAACTACACCGAAAGTTTAGCAGCTTTATGTTTTACGAGAAGTAAAAAAAAACATTAGACGTAGCAACTGCAATAACAACTTATTATGCTTATGCATACGCATGGCTAAGCTATGGCGTCATACTATAGGGGGGTAGTAGAGATGCTTCTAGTTTATTGATAGTACAAAAAACCTAATTAGAATTATAGTTAACATAGAGGCAACAGACCCATCACCTCTCTATGCTGTTGGATGTATGTGCAGTCTTTAGTACGTTAGTCGCCTTTTACGACACCCAAGGGAAGAGAGACGGTGGTAGTATTCTTTCACCACTACCCGACACGGGTTAATTTAATTATTTGTTGATTAAATTATATACATTGGACTTTGCCTTCCCTTTAATATAAATTACTATACTGACAGACTAGCGCGGTGCTGCGTCCTGTGGTCGAGCGGTATGTAAGTTGTCATTTATGTAAACCTGGTAGGTAGGTTAAATTAAATCACCTAGATAAATAATATTATACGCTGGCATAACAATCAAATTGAAAAAAATTAAATCTAATTCAAGTAAAAGCACTAGAGTGATCGAAACCGTACAACTTTGTTCAATGCACTTCAAATCCTGTTATCGCCGAATTCACATAATTCGGAGATAACCAAATAGATATCTAATATGCATAATGGCCATGACGCAGATACTGTAACACTATTTGAAGCAGCAGGGGAGCCGAGATAGTGGTAATGGTGCCTGAAGGCTGCTTAACAATGATAACGCTCGCGCTACGGAAACATATTTGATTGATTTATATTATCATTAGTATGTGTTATCTGTTTTGGGAACGCCCTTACGCTGTTATTTGTGTGTAACATGTTAAATGTACGCTAAAATTGTTACGTTTAAAATTTTCTATGTTGGATTTGGATTTTATTAAAGGTTGATTTAAAATAGTATGAATTGTCAAACCGGTAAAGAAAGAAAGCTTTTTTTTACTTTACTATAATATATTTAAGTAACTACAGTTATTAAATATATTAAAACTTAAATCCGAACATTTTAAATTAATTTTGCCTTTTTATTTTAGAACTTAAAATATGTATGTAAAAGTTCTAAGTCAGACCACTTAATATCTACACTTTATTAAATTACCTATATGTCTACTACTCATACTACTAAGAATACTATTTGTAAAATATTTATTCCTAACCATATCTAAACTATAGAGTAAGATACGGCATGCCCTTAGAACATAGAATAATAACTGTTATTGTTCTGAGCCTTATCAT
The DNA here is from genome assembly GCA_963921215.1 of Scoparia ambigualis. NCBI lineage: Eukaryota > Metazoa > Arthropoda > Insecta > Lepidoptera > Crambidae > Scoparia > Scoparia ambigualis. The sequence continues at coordinate 19,216,459 of OY992522.1, read as the reverse complement.
GAAACAAAAAATAGTCCTTCTCAACTATAAACATTTTGTAGTGTGACAGCTAATCTCAATCAAGCGAGCGAGACAGAGCGATGAATTAAATCGCTAAGTGAGTGGGTCAGCAAGCTTCGCGAAGTTCCACGACGACGACGACGACGCACAATAAATGAAGCTCCCTCATGCCAATCAATGTCATAATAAATATTTTCTACAATGAAAATATTATTGTTTTGGTGTACTTTCACATGAAAAGATATTAGATGTGCCTTGTTTTTGCTCCTTAAGTGGTTGGTGCACCGTATAAATGAATAGCAAGGCATTTTTAACGCTCTTTCTTACTAAAACACAACTAAACGACACTGGTACGAGCGAGTTGCTCCTGTATTGACGACTGTCACCTTCGATCAACAATACAATTAGATGTCAGGTTGGCGCTAAAAATGTGTCTCGGTAAATAAGAGCTCACTTGAGAAGTGAGCTCTTATTTTCTCGCAATACTCTCGCATAACAGGAAAAGTACTTTATTTGTTCCTCTTTAAGGTTGAATTCACCACTAAATGTTATTGACGTATTTTCTTTTTTAAGTGACAGGAGTAATTTATTGCTTTGAAAAAGTATTTATTCACGTGAACAGAATTTAGCTTTGATTTTGTACGTGACGCGTTATCTAGTTGGTATTGTTGATCGAAGACTGTCACGGTATTCGGTGCTACCCGGACTTTAGGACAGGGTTTGCATTGCAAGAGGCGCGTGCGGTACGTTGGTAACGAATCTTCCTCTATTATTTTATATCTATGTTCCGAACACTATTAGTTAACTTAACATAACCTAAAACAGAATAATAAAATGGCATTGACTACGGAACGTTATATATAGTTACTAACGTTATACTAACGGTGTCTCGCTTGACCGGTATTTTGGTGTTATCGATTTCAATAGTACCTATATTTATTCAGCACAATCGTTTCGTTATTGATACGCAAAATAAGGGCGGGTCTCTAAACGGGCGTGAATATCGGCAATTCTGGTGTGTATGTTTTATTTGTTTAGGATGTTGTTGGTAATGTAACTTACACTGTCCAGTCACGTGACTATTAAAAATGGTTATTATTTTAAATGTCAAGGTTTTAGTGATGTCTAAACGTCGATACATAAGATATTGAAATAAAAAAAAATACAAATATTTTTATATAATTGTAAATGAAGTGAAATTGTGCCTTTAGGCCTAATTTTGGCGGCTCACTCACGAGACGCTAATGCCGTATCTTCCCTTTTTGTTTTAATCTAAGCTTGAATACTATAAACCGTGAAAGAATACTACCACATTCATACATACATATGATAATCACGACTATTATCCCGAAGGGTTAACTAGAAACTGGGCAGTGAGGACAGCAAAAGCAGTCCTCTACCATAAAAGTCAAAAGTCAAAATATATTTATTCAATAAACTCAATTAATAAGTACTTTAAGTACAGGACATCATTTTTTAACTGTGGCAAAGAACGGGCACAAGAAACCACAGCGCACAGAAGCAACGACATTTACAAAAAATATGTATATACTCGTATTATAATGTCGTTACCAGGTCACAAAATACAAAATATGAATTTGAATGTAAATAGTTTAATTAGTTTAGTATAGTCCACTTTTCACCAAATAGCGACTGCACATGTGCTCAACGTAACAAGTGGGGAGCCCATCGCTACTCTGTGTTTGTTATAAGTTAGAAGTGCAGTCATTAGTCCGTCGCTTATTCACGAAGACCATAGGTCGTTGTGTTTCAACTCGCGCTGTTTTATTTAGCCATAGCCTTTTTTCCCCACAGCGATTCGAGACTTGCCGCCGTAGTAAATGTTATAGAATAAAAAAAAACCTTTCTAACGACATATTGCTTAATGTTATTGGTCCTATAGGCTAAATTGCCGGTCCTCCTTTGAAAATGTTGGAAAAATTTCCACAGGTTCGAATCCAGCTCGTGGATTTTATTCAACATTGTCTGTAATGTTTCATACAGTTTAGTGATGGAGCTTCTCACAATGTACTACGCTTGAACGAGTACTACCTTGTACTGAGAATAACTGGTAAAAAACTCTGGCATTTCCTTTCTGGAATCTCTTTTCCCTTTTACAGCATCATATGTTGTGAAATTCCGATCTTACCATAGGAGGACCTTTTCCATTAGAAATACAATACCTTCTATTCGTATGAAAAATGATATAAAATATATTATGTATTTGCCAATAACTGGGTTTAACAATAATTGAGGTTGATTTTTTCTTTTGGTTTACGTTACGTGTGCGGTGTATGTTAATTAGATGTTACACTCAGGCTATCACGCGTGTTACTGATCCCTTTTTTAACTGCGAAAAATGCGAATCCATATTATGTGGCTTTCCATGTTGCCAATCCAGCAGCATAAGTTCTTATTCCGCTAGGTCCTGTCCTGTCCTGTCCTCACTGGATCTAGCACAAAACAATACTGCTTGGCGGCAGTAAAATAGTGGCTCCACACATGGCTATTTGTATTTGCGTTTTTTTTATATACAAAGCCCGGCAAATGACCCCACTCCACCTGATGTTAAGTGGAAATGAAGTCTAGGCGCAATGACAAGTGGTGCAGCGTAAGAGACGTAGCATCACCCTCACTCTGCCGGCCCACAAAGTGCCTCTTCACGCCTCGTTTGAAGGACCCTCTCACATATCTACGCAATTGCAAATGCTCGAGACCTCTGCATTACTAATAATGCGCACAGCGCGGCGCTGCAATCTGTCCAAGGCATCGAGAAGGTACTTTGCGGAGCCGTCCCAAACGTGAGGGCAATACTCCACGCAAGACCGCACCTGTGTCTTGTATAATAGACACAACTGATCAGGCGTGAAGGTCCTGAACAAGGCGATCGCCGCACCTTGTTTAGGACACCGAGTTTACGTGAGGCATTTTTAATCACGGTTTCGATGTAGTCCTTTTATGTATTTGCTGCATTTGACAAATAACTTCCATGTGTGGAGAGTATATTTGCCAAATTTATTGCCGTATTTGCCTAGATGGCAAATACAGCCAATAACAAATACGGCTTACCGGAGTGCTGTCGCTTTTTTAAGGCACATCAAAGGAGACAAATAGGCAAACACGCAAATGGTGGGTTTGCTATACAAAATGGACGGTAGCAAATACTTTTAACTTTTTGGTCTTTGGCTCCATGTGTCGCCTGTTGTATCGCCTATTTGCCCGTACGTCGAAAATTTTGGCAAATACTCAAACATGCAATCCCAAATACATATAGCCATGTGTGGAGCCACCATTAGATATAAAATGCGGGCGCCATAGAAAAAATAAAACGTTCTACTAATAAGTTTTAACTCATAACACAACATAATGTAATTATCGTTTATTTGTGGAATAACAAATCGTATAAATACAAGATAAGCTCATTAAAGTAATATAAAACGCTTCCTGAAATACAGATATAATTTATTTGTTACAATTATTCATTATTGCTTCGCTGAATTATAAATTAATCAACAGTAATACCCATTTCAATAAAAAATCGTTATTGTAATAGGCAAACGACGTTGGAGGGCTTACAAAATAATTATCAGCATCAATTTTTTTAATTAATTACGTTAATATCGTTGTACAGTCAGCACCCAAATAATTAAAACACTATGTCGTCATCAGTATATAAAATGTCCCTCTGTTGGGCACAGGCCTTCCCTAATGGGTAACATGAGGTTTTTTTTTAATCGACATCAACTACAGTCGACGGTGCCCTTATTTGCGCTGGTTCTCTTTCATTTCAGTTCTCGCTATAATTCTGCTCGTACTTTCATTCCGCTTACCACCACCCATTCATCCATTACCATTCATTCTTTTAGCGGTGGGTGTTCCGCTTAATTCTGCCCTATGCTGACCACTATCCTATTCTTTATTCTGTTTTATCTTATTTCTAGTACACGGGTAATTAAGTGTTGTACTCATGATTTATTACTATTTCTAGGCCTTATTCTCTTACATGAGAAGGAAGAAGAACATGAAAAGGTTAGACCATTACCCACCACGCTGGCCCAATGCGAGTTGGTGGGTTTTAACGACTGCCATCTTTCAATAATAACCAGGTCCAACAGCTTTCCAGGCCTTCCGAAGCACGGAGGATCTCGAGTTGTTTTTAATTTGGTTAGTGCAAAATTTGCTTAACTGGCAAGCACGCATCTTACCTGCTGCACCATCCAGCATTATAATCATTTGACTGCCGAAGCTTAGATGATACGTACATGGATCATCAAAGAGCTTAACAAATGAAACAAACATCGTCAACGTATCAATACTAATTTGAAAAAAACTTTAGGTTAATATTATTATATTATTGTTAGGTTAGCCTTCTCTGTGCCACTGCTGGGCAAAGGCCTCCCTCCATTTCTTCCACTGATAGGAGGAGCCAACTGTGTCCAAGTTTGTGAAAATAATCAAGTTCTTCCCGCCATCTTCTTCCCGGTCTGCCGCGGCGCCGCCGCCGAGTTGTGTTTGGCTTCCAGTCTGATACCAACTTGGCCCACGACACTTCTGGCATGCGGCAGACGTGACCAGTTCAAACCCACTTCAGCTGAGCTGTAATAAACATGAATAAAAATATTCTAAAAGAAGTGCGTCACAATTTATTACCTCTCAAACCCCAAGCGGTCGCATGAGACCGCACCTACAAAGACACACTTGACTTTGTACCGTGTTTTCATAGACTTGCTTATACTTAGACTAGACTACTTTAGTATGAACAAGGTCCATTATTTCGGTTCTGTGGTACATTTTATGCATCGTGATCGCACAATATCGCATAGTCCAGGGTAGGCGAACCAATGGCACGCGTGCCATTGATGGCACGCGACACAATATTTTGGGCACGTCGCCGATCATAAAACATGTGTAAAAAATGTGTTTAGTATTTTAAGACAATCGAACGCGAGTGATCCTACGCTACGGAGTGTTCGGTGCGCGGGGTGTGGGCGGCGCAGTGGCAGGCAGGAAGCGCTGCGCGGCGCTCGTTTGTTTTTATAGGTCGTGGGTTTCAATTGCAAATGACGCATTGTTTGCTTACGCATGAAGTAATAGTGAGTTTTGTTGACATAATTGTATTTTAAAATTTATACGAGTGATTTTTATGATTTTAAACTAATATTTAATATGGCCAGTTCAGCAAAAAAACAAAAAGTGCAAGATAGTAAGTGTATCAGAGAATTTCAAACTTGGTGGACTGAGAAATACGGCATGATTAGTAAAGGTGACAATGCGGTGTGTGTTTTATGTTCTGGAACAGTGGTATGTAGAACATCGTCTGTTAAACGACATTTTGAAACAAATCACAAATCTGTTGGTCAAAAAAGCGAAGCAGAGCAAAAAGAATTAATTGCAAGTGCATTGAATGACAGAAATAAACAGTCAAGCAAAAATTGTCATACGAGCGCGGCAAGTTACGCAGCTGCAAATGTCATTGCTCGGCATAGTAAACCTTTTCAAGAGGGAGAGTTTTTGAAGAAAGCCTGGTTAGCATGCGCGCCCTCCCTTTTTGATGATTTCGATAATAAAGATAAGATAATTCAGCGCATCAAAGAGACTCCTCTATCGAGAAACACAATAAAAGAAAGAATCTTAAAACTGGCCGAATATATAACAGATCAACAAAAAATTGACATTAACGATGCTTCTTTTATATCGCTATGTCTTGACGAAAGCACTGACGTCACTAAATCTGCACGTTTAGCTGTTTTTGCTCGGTATTGCGTAGGAAACGTCATTAAGGAAGAATTAAATGCGATAAAATCGTTGCTAACAACTACAAAGGGAACAGATATTAGTACGGCAGTTAAAAATTCGCTTGCTGAAAAAGAAATTGATATAAAAAAAATTGTTTCTGTAACAACTGATGGTGCTCCAAGTATGGTGGGTAAAAAAAATGGTTTCATAAGTTTATTTCAAACAGACGTAGGACATTCAATTCTTGAATTCCACTGCATCATTCACCAACAAGCTTTGTGTGCTAGGAGTGGTTTAATATCCCTTGATAATATAATGGCGGTAGTTACAAAAATAGTCAACCTCATCTCGTCACAGGCTTTAAACAAGCGAAAGTTCGATGCTTTGTTGGATGAAGTCAACTCGGTGTATAATGGCTTACTGATGTATAATAATGTTCGCTGGTTGAGTCGCGGGAATGTACTTGAAAGATTTGTTGATTGCTTGGAAGAAATCAGACTATTTTTGCGAAATGAGGGAAAAATTGAACAATACCCACAGTTGTTGGACGTTATGTGGCTTTCAAAATTGATGTTTTTTACAGACATATGCCAACATTTAAATACACTAAACGTAAAGCTTCAAGGGACAAACAAAACAATTATTGTCATGATAGATCTCATTCGCGCTTTTGAGGCTAAACTGCAAGTTTTCAAGAACGATATTATCACAAGAAACTACAAGTATTTTCCAAACTTGAAAAAATATATCAATGATTTTGATATTCACGAGACAGCAGACAGAGAAAAATTTACTGAAGAATTTATTTCTGCGATTGATTCTTTAATCAAGGAATTTTCAGAGAGATTTTCTCAGTTCAAAGAATTGTCGGAAATACTCAAGTTTATTATGTACCCAGATGTGACGTCATTTCATAAACTGAACTTTTCTCAATTCGATTGGTTGGAAATTGAAGAATTTGAAATGCAGCTAATTGATTTCCAATCTAGTTCAATATGGATTCAAAAATTTATTGAAACAAGGAAAGAGTTGGAATTAATTGAAACTGAAAGATTGACGAGTAATTTAAGTAAAAATGCTAATAACAAAATTCTGGAAACATGGAATGCGTTACCAGACACATTTAACTGTTTGAAGAAGCTGGCTCATGCTATTTTAACAATGTTTTCATCTACCTATGCCTGCGAGTCATTATTTTCAGAGATGAATAACATTAAAAACTCAGTTAGAAACCGTTTGACAGATGAATCCAGTTCAGCATGCATTTTGCTAAAAATAACATCTTACAATCCTAACATAAATTATTTGTCATCTAACCTGCAGCAACAGAAGTCACACTAATTTTACAGTAATTTAATTTATGCGTGTAATAAAAACATTCCAAAATGTACCTTTTTTGTTTACTTTATTTAATAAAGAGTTCTGATAGTATTTATTATTATTATTTTCCAAATAATCAGAAAGTCAAAATTATTTGATGGCACGTCAATGACCCCATTAAACATTCTTTAGAAAAAATGGCACGTTGATGCATAAAGGTTCGCCTACCCTGGCATAGTCTATGCTCGATTCTGCCAAATTCGACGTTGACAGTTGCGCCAATTTCTGTGTCTAAAAATTTCCAAGAGTGAGTGGTTAAAGGTTAAATACTTTCATTAGTTGTGTAGATACTCCGCACCGGCAGGTAGAAAACAAATATTATTCCCACTAATGGACTGTGCTATGATTGATCACTTGAACTAAATAGAAACGCTCTAGTTATTTTTTACAAGCTCTATATGATTACTTTCCACTCCGCCACGTTGCGTGACAAGCAGCAGTAAACCTTTTTATATACAATTTCTTGTTTCCATTTCACATTTTCTCAAATGAAGCCTGATTAGTGAAAATTGGTCTGAATGTAAAATAATTCTTTAGCTCACCGAATTATTGCGTAAAGGCCGCACAGTCAATTAAAATAATTGTGCTGTACACACAATACATTTTGTGAGGTGCAAGTAACTTACGAAATTAGTTTTTCTTTAGGTAATAATAATAATATTGTAGAGTGAGAAGGTCTAACTAATTGTCTCAAATCTGCAAAGACTAAAGTTATTATTACAAGGACAGTAGATAAAAACAATGTAACTTTATTTCTGAAATCTGTCCTACTACTGACGAACTGGATTCTTTTCTTAACTCCCGTAACACAAAATGTCTACTACACCTTATAAAGATATTATGAGTACACGACTAAAATCTAGTTAGTTATGGAAAAAGATTATGCAGAAAATAGTGTATGCCAGCATTTGAATGCTCTAAGGCCTAAACCGACGAGCATGTATGAAGAATGTTAAGAGAGTAAGTGAAGCAAAGAATGTGCCAGGATCGTAGCAAATGGAGATCCGTGGTCTCTGCCTAACCCATAGAATAATAACTAGTGTCCGACCGAAGGTTCGGTTTCGGTTTCGGCCAGTTTCGACCCAAAAATCATGTTTCGGTCAGTGGTTCAGTTTCGGCCAAAAAACAGCCGAACCTATCAGCCGCTCCAAAACCTACAACATTGTACTTTCGATTCGCGTTCGGCTACCGTCGGGTGCGGTCGGCACGGCTGGCAATATGGCATCGCTCGCCTTGCCAAACTCCGTCGGCTACTAAAACAGATATGCGATTCTCTAAGCGACACATAGACGCAGCATATGGCTGTGATCTGCTGTCTCTTTCCAATTCTATGAATATGAAAGAGACAGAGTCAATTCTCAGCGTTGAGGGAGCCGCTGCTACCAAGGCTTTAAAAGTAGAATCGCACTGTAGTGCTCTTTGCTCGTGTAGTGAAAATTAAAAGTAAAACTGAAAGAAAATACATCATAATATGATTATCATATTTTAATACAAAACTTGCTTTATTTTATACCATCTACAATTAACAATTATGGCAAACCCCCCCCCCCCCCCCCCCCCCATGACAGACAATATTTGCCCACGGCCCCCAGTCCCCGGCAGCTCCTTTATCCCTGGCCCAACGGGTAGCTGGTCAGGTAACGGAGGAGCAGGGGGTGCGAAGAATCACCGGCAGTTGCTCGGCTACCCACACACCCACCAACGAACCTTGGCCCTGGCAACACACAACATCCGCACGTTGAGGACCGATGCAAAGATTGTAGAGCTGGAGGAAGAATTGAGCAGATTGCGGTGGGACATCATGGGACTATCAGAAATCCGACGAGAGGGGCAGGATATGGTAGTCCTTGATTCTGGCAACATGCTCTTCTTCCGGGAAGGAGAACGAAAATCCCAGGGTGGTGTTGGGTTTCTCGTCCGCAAGTCCCTTGTTAACAACTTTATCAAGGTCGATAGTGTGTCAGGTAGAGTTGCGTACCTTATACTCAGAATCACCGATCGGTATTCGCTGAAGGTCATACAGGTATATGCACCAACCTCGACACACCCTGACGAAGAAGTAGAGGCTCTGTATGAGGAGATATCTGAAGCCATACATTCCTCCGAAACGTACTTCACCGTTGTTATGGGGGACTTCAATGCAAAGGTAGGCACAAGGAACGGCGATGAGTTGAGAGTGGGGCAATATGGATATGGACAGCGGAACCAAAGGGGCCAACGGTTGGTCGACTTTATGGAGAAGGAGGAACTCTTTTTGATGAACTCTTTCTTCCGGAAGCGACCAACCAGGAAGTGGACGTGGATAAGCCCCGATGGTTCAACCAGAAATGAGATCGACTTCATCATGACGACCAAGAAGCGTATATTCAGTGATGTCTCCGTGATCAGTAGGGTGAAAACCGGTAGCGATCACCGGATTGTTAGAGGCACACTGAATATCAACATCAAGCTCGAGAGGTCACGTCTGGTGAAGTCCACACTCCGTCCTGGCCCTGCCCAGATCCAGAGCCCGGAACACTTTCAACTCGAACTCCAAAATCGCTTCCAGTGCCTAGCCGAGTGCGAAACTGTGGACGAGATCAGCAGCGGGCTTGTGGAAACTGTCCAAGCTGTGGGGTCTAAGTTCTTTAAGACCCCACGCCGGAAAAAGCCTCAAAAGCTCTCAGACGGAACCATTAAGTTAATGGAAGACCGGAAAGAAATGATACTGCAATCTTCAGCTGATATGTCGGAATATGGCAAACTCAATAGACGAATCTCGAAATCTGTGCGACACGACCTGCGCTCCTATAGTGCTAAATGCATTAGGGACGCAATTGCGCGGAACCAAGGCGCCAAAGTGTTCGCAAAGAATTCGTCTATTGGTCAGAGCCAAATGACTAAGCTGAAGATCGAGGACGGCAGTGTCATTTCGTCGAAGCCGGAGATTCTGAGAGAGCTCGAGAGGTTTTTTTTATGGACAGTTGTACACCTCAACACAAGAGCCCGCTGTTGGTACAGCTCAGGACACCAGAGCTAAGTTAACCCGACACTATACCGAAGATATCCCTGACATCAGCCTGTATGAGATTAGTATGGCTCTTAAACAGCTTAAAAACAACAAGGCGCCGGGTGATGACGGAATTACCACTGAACTTCTGCGAGCGGGTGGAAAACCGATACTCGTAGTCCTCCAGAAGTTGTTTAATTCCGTCATGCTCGAAGGTACTACGCCAGAAGCATGGCACAGGAGTGCGGTGGTGCTCTTCTTCAAGAAAGGCGATAACACCTTATTGAAGAATTATAGACCCATCTCACTCCTGAGCCATGTGTACAAGCTGTTTTCGAGAGTCATTACGAACCGTCTCGAACGCAGGTTTGACGACTTCCAGCCTCCCGAACAAGCCGGTTTCCGAAAAGGCTTTAGTACCATAGACCACATACATACGCTCCGCCAGATTATACAGAAGACTGAGGAGTATAATCGGCCCTTATGTTTAGCGTTTGTGGACTATGAGAAAGCCTTCGATTCTATCGAAACCTGGGCTGTGTTGCAGTCCCTCCAGCGTTGCCATATCGACTATAGGTATATCGAAGTGTTGAAATGTTTGTATAGAAACGCTACTATGTCGATCCGATTACAAGACGAGAGTACGAAACCAATCCAATTGCAGAAAGGTGTGAGACAGGGAGACGTCATATCTCCGAAACTGTTCACAAATGCGTTGGAGGACGTTTTCAAGCTCTTGAATTGGAACGGATTCGGCATCAACATTAATGGCGAATACATCACTCACCTTCGTTTTGCCGATGATATAGTCATAATGGCGGAGTCGCTGGAGAACCTCAACACCATGCTCAGCGACCTCAATATCGTATCCCAACAGGTGGGTCTTAAAATGAACATGGACAAGACGAAGATCATGTCGAATGTCCATGTTGAACCCGTACCGGTAATTGTTGGGAGCGATACTATCGAAGTTGTCGACCACTACACCTACTTAGGACAGATTGTCCAGTTAGGTAGGTCCAACCTCGACAAAGAGGTCGCCCGGAGAATCCAACTCGGATGGGCAGCGTTCGGGAAATTACGAGATATCTTTGCATCGAAGATTCCGCAGTGCCTAAAGACAAAGGTCTTTAACCAATGTGTGTTGCCGGTGATGACATATGGCACCGAAACGTGGTCCTTAACTGTTGGCCTTTTAGAAAAGCTCAGAGTCACACAGCGAGCAATGGAGAGAGCTATGCTCGGAGTTTCTTTGCGCGATAGAATCCGAAACGAGGATATTCGCCAAAGAACCGGAGTTGCCGACATAGCTCGTAAGATTTGCAAGCTGAAGTGGCAATGGGCAGGCCACATCGCTCGACGAACCGGCAACCGTTGGGGAAGAAAGGTTCTCGAGTGGAGACCACGCACTGGAAGACGCAGTGTTGGTAGGCCTCCCACTAGGTGGACCGACGACATCGTGAGAGTCGCAGGCAACCGGTGGATGCGAGTGGCGAGTTGTCGGTCAGGATGGAGGTCAAAGGGGGAGGCCTATGTTCAGCAGTGGACGTCTTCAGGCTGGTAATGATGATGATGATCCTCAGTATTACAGTTAATGTAACGTTTTAAATTTTTCATATTATAGGGTACCTAGTTAAATTTTGACCTGTTAGGCCGGCGAGATGTTTCATTATTCAAATATCTGGAAAGAACGGCCCACTGAAATTTTTATTCAACGTTTTAATCACGTTTATAAAAGGTTCGGTTTTGGTTTCGGCAAAAAAATATGTTTCGGTCGGACACTAATAATAACTAAAACATACACGGAAAGAAATTATTAGTTGGTTTTACCATATTTCAACAAAATTTTAGGGTTAATATAGCACCTACTCTTGAGTTTTGTTGAATGAACAAAAACTATATTGTTGATCAGTTTCGGTAATTTTAACTTATTACATATTTGTTGATTCAACATTTCATTAAAATGGTAAAATTAACCCTCTAAGAAGGGGTTAATATAGCACTAACCCCCGGAATTTAGTTGTTTTTACCAGTAGCACAATGGTAATTTTAACCGTCTAGCAATATGTTAAATTCATTACCTACCTTTAGATTTTTGTCAGTTTTACTAGTTTGCACTTGCTGCAAACCTGTAAAAACAACCAACCATGACAGTAAAATTGACCTTCTAACAAGGTTTGCTTTAACGTACTCGAAATGTTAAAAATACATGTATGTTTGTGTTGAAGCTACTTGCTTTTAATGGTTAGTTTTACTGGTTTGCACTTGGTGCAAACTTGTAAAAACAACCAACCAAGACAGTAAAATTGACTCTCTAACAAGGTTTGCTTTAACGTACTCGAAATGTTAAAAACACGAGTGTGTTTGTGTTAAATCTACTTGCTTTTAATGTTAGATTAACCTTCGAACTCAAGGTTGTGTTAACTGAGTTACTATATTGGATCAACTCGTATTATATTGTTGGGTCAACCCAAAATATTTTGGGTATTTTCAATAGTATTTTAGCAAATTCGTTTTGTTGATTCGATCAATGTCAAGGTGTTGAACTTACCAACTTTAAAGGTTAAATGTACTTTCAAAAATGGGTAGGGTTAACATTAGTGCACTGTTGAACCAACTTTTGCTGTAATAGTTAGATCTATATGTATGTTTTGTTGAATTAACCTCAATTAAATGGTAAAATTAACAGTGTAGTTTTGTTGAGGCAATAAGTGTCTTGGTGTTGTATTAACCCATAATCTATAGTAATTTTAACAAAGCAGTTTTGTTGTGTCAACATCTACTAATTTAGTTGGGAACACTCAAAATATTTTGTTGTATCAACCTAGACATAATAGTATTTTCAACAAAACAGTTTTGTTGTGTCAATATGTGCGTTTGTGTTGCATCTACCTGATAAAATACTATTGAATCAACCCTTTCGAAGTAGAGGTTGGATTAACGAGCTACAATGTTGTATCAACTTTCGCTATAATTGTTAGGACTAAAACTTGGATTATATTGTCAAATAATTATTCAACTTAGGTTGAAAGAGGATTTACGCATTTCGGTTTCCCACTTAAATTACCAAGTCAAATTTTTTAAAAACCGTAAGCCAATTTTGATGAGACTCTGCATGCTGAGGTAAAATATAGAAATCTAAATAGTTTGTTGAAAATATTTCCAAGAAACGTTTATTTAACTGAGTTATTGCGATTTTAAACTACTCGTATCTATAGTGAACTTTAAATCGCAATAACTCAGCCAAATAAACCTTTTTTAAAAATGTTATCAACAAACTATTTAGATCCCTGTATTTTACTTTAGCATGCAAAGTTTCATTAAAATTGGCTTATTGGTTTTTAAAAATTTCGACTTGACAAATTGTATGGGAAACCGAAGTCCGTAAACCCTCTTAATGGATCACCTTAACTTGAATCATGTTGATATTTATCTCGTATACCATAGATTAACAATTATATTATTTTTTAATTACCTAACAATTATAGCGGAAGTTGACTCTACATTGTACCTCGTGTTAAGCCAACATTTACTCTGAGAGGTTGATTTAAAAGTTTTTTATCTGTGAGGCTGGTACGCTAAGTTTTATTTCTGACATTAAGCATTCGTCCCTTTCTGGCAAATATGCGTGTGCGAGAGGGACAAATGCTTTACGTCGGACAAACAACCGAGCGTGCTAAGGGTACAGGTAGATGCAACAAAAATTATTGACACAACAAAACTGTTTTGTTGAGAATACTATTATGTCTAGGTTGATAATAGGTACAAAACAATTTTAGTATTCCCAACAAAATTTGTAGAAGTTTACACAACAAAACGGCTTTGTCATAAATACAATAGATTCTAGGTTAATACAACACTAAGGCACTAAAATAGAATGACCTAACATTATTTAAATCACACAGATAGAAGGTAGGTAAAAAGTAGACACGACACTAAACAAAAGTATCTTCTAACTAATACATAGATATACATATCTTTAGCCTAACTAAGAAAACAAGTTGGTTCGACATAGCAAGAACTGTAAAAAGAACATTAAAAAACGATTCATACGGTAAAATGTTTATTCTTAAACAATTTGGTGACGGTTTTTACAATCTTTAAACGATATTAAATCATGTACACAGTGTTTAAAGTCTATATGTATTACCCAGCCGCCCGCCGCGGCATACTTTCAGCTACGAAAGATTACGTCTCGCGGAAGACGCCCGCAGTCAATGACGCCTGGAAAATAAAAATATTTGAACTTAGATAATATATGTGACGATAATATTTATAATAGGTTTCAAATATTATTTGTTACTTTTAACAGTATATTTTTTGTGTCAAGGGGTTTTTAAAATTATTAATTTTACTTTTATTTTGTCCTTTTTAAAGTGATGATCTTCAAACGGCTGATCAGGTCATGGTTACCTTACCATATACTTTCAACATCATTGAAGTAACACGGTACCAAATTTCGAATCGATAGGACATATTGAAGGTAGTCAGATCCCCTCATCAACTATTGAAGAGCTAATGCTCTTCAATCGGCTGATCAGGTCATGTTTACCTTACCAAATACTTTATATATCATTGAAGTAACGCGGTACCAAATTTCGAATCGATAGGACATAAGGCAGTTAATCAAATCCCCTCATCAACTAAAAAAAAGAGCTGATGATATTCAAACGGCTGAACAGATTTTCATGAAACATGGCTAAGAACCCTCGGGATAAAATTATCTATGACACAAAAAAAACTAAACGAAATTCAGTTCATCCATTTGGGAGCTACGGATACCACAGATAGATACACAGACAGACACGTTAAGCTTATAACACCCCTCTCTTTGCGTTGTGGGTTAAAAATATTTACAAGTAATGTTTCATTCAAACACTTACGCGTGGTATTCTTCAGGATTTCGAGTGTTTGTTACTACTGAATGCCGGGCTCGACGGCGGTGATATTGTTGCCGCCTCCAAAGATGTGCCCTGTAAACACAAACATTTAAATAAAGAAGGGAAAACTGTGGTTATAACAAAAATAATGTGTTATTTTAACTGATATATATCAGTTAAAATAATGTGTTATTTTAACTGATATATATCAGTTGAATCAAAAGCTTTCCTTTAGTTAAAGTAACACATTATTTTTTGTTCAAACCACAGTTTTCCTTTCCTTTCCTTTAGTTAAAATAACACATTATTTTTCGTTAAAACCAGTTTTCCTTTCTTAAAATACAAAGCTTTGTATTGAACGTGGCGACACGCGGGACTGAAGGCCGATTTACATACCCATAAGCAAGTAAGTAAGTAAGTAAGTTTAACTTACTACTTCCTTGCTTACTTAATGCGATAGGTAGACAGACTTACCTACTTGCCGCCCGGCGTCCACACGTAGGTAGTTTTTACTTACTTAAGGATGTGTAAATTGGCTATAGCGCTAAGCTTTAGTAATCAGACAACGAAAATAATAAACACGTAGGTACCTTCAAAACGTTTGACTGTTTCCGCCGAAATAACCCATTCGGCCAAATATACGAAACAAATTAAGTATTTAATTAAGGTACCCAGGCCGGTCGCGTTTTACGGCAAAAAATACACTAAACACGATAAAACTTATGTGCTACATGGGTAGATACACGTTTTTATATTAAAACACATTTATATGTCCGCACACTTACCTAAATCCATTACACACTGAACTGTCCACCTCACCTCCGCAAATACGTAATCAGTACGCAGTTGCAGTACGTCGTACTGCAAGCCGTGCGTGCATTTTATTCGAATATTCACGTTCAACTAAGCAGTCGGCAGCACAGCGCGGCGGCCACGCGCGCGGCTTTGCTTGATATGAACGGCAACGTCGCTTCGTCAATCCATAATTTTTGTACAGGACACACGTTTTTATATTAAAACACATTTATATGTCCGCACACTTACCTAAATCCATTACACACTGAACTGTCCACCTCACCTCCGCAAATACGTAATCAGTACGCAATTGCAGTACGTCGTACTGCAAGCCGTGCGTGCATTTTATTCGAATATTCACGTTCAACTAAGCAGTCGGCAGCACAGCGCGGCGGCCACGCGCGCGGCTTTGCTTGATATGAACGGCAACGTCGCTTCGTCAATCCATAATTTTTGTACAGGACCTTAACCTGTTTATATATTTATTTTAACCCTAGTCCGTGAGTTAGTTTAACTATGTGAATTTGTTGATTTAGTTATAAATCTTGCTGTTGTTTTTAACTGTTTATATTGTTATCCCAACTGTTTATGTAAAGGTTAAAACAAACATTGAAAGGGCCAGCTTATACATAATTTTATCCAGTGCGTTGCAAGTATTGACACGATGAATGTTTCTTTGTAGACTAACGACACGACCTTTTTGTATACGGTTTAATCTACAAGGCTGATCTAGATGAAATACGAGCTTGGTTAGGCAGAATATCCAGTTGAACATCTGACGAAAATTCTCCTGGCGCTCACTTATTTTTAAGCTAGATTTAGTTATAAGTCGATAATAAATACCATAAACGTGATCGAAGTGCCCGTTATCTTAACGGGATCCCTCTTTTTCGCCTATTTTTTTTGTCCTAGTTTAATTTGGCATAACGAGTTAGGCATATTTTTATTTGTCATAATAATATTTTGACTTATTTGTTTTTTGGCATACTATTGAATTGAGCATAAATATGGTTTAGTCTAATGTTTTTCGCTCTAATTTTGATTTCCATAAAGTTACAAGGCATATTGTTTATTCGTCTAATAGTTATTAGGCATACAGATAGTCTGGTAGATTACATAAAACAGAAGGTGACGTTACAGTTTCAAAATCCGCTATAATTTGAATTGATTTTTAACAGGTTTTGTCTTTGCAATATTTTTTATTTTAGTGATAGCTATTTGAATCTGAAAAACCAAAAGTAGGTATTAGGTGTATCAAATATAAATTGGTTACCGTAGTGTAATAGCAGGTTAGGGTGCGGCGTGAGTGTGGCCCTTGAGCCACCCCTAAGCCGCCAACATGTTTATTTTATATACGAAACATATTTTATCAAATGCAAACACAAAGTTTCCAAACCTTACTTTTTCCCTATTCAATTATTATGCCTAACAAAACTATGCTTAAATATTATTATGCGTAAGCAAATTTAGGCTTTAGAATAGTATGTTTAACAATTATTATGTTAATAGTAGTTATGCTTAAAAAAATGTGCCTAAAAATTATGCCTAATTAATATTGTGCGTAACTATTATTAGGATAAGTAAAAGTATGCCATGATAAATTATGACATAAAATTTTATGCAAAAAAATAGGGAACCTATTTTAACACCCAGGACAACCCATAACAATATCACTGTCATGCTACATTATCGGGCAAAAATTCGTGTCGCATTGACGCGATAAAAACTTCGTGTTTTTTCTACGGCAAACTAATATTACGGGCCTAGGTAGGTGTATTGGGCTGTATGAAATTCCTTTACATATCATCTTCACTCATCGCACCGGTTACCTAGTATTTCCGGACCTAATTGAAGTAAGTCATGTCAACATTTCATTGCAAGTTTGAGAAAATATCCCTTTGATGTGCGGTAGGTTCAGCAAACTGTTTGGCTATAGCTACACGACGCGACAGGTCAAAC
Source organism: Scoparia ambigualis (assembly GCA_963921215.1). NCBI lineage: Eukaryota > Metazoa > Arthropoda > Insecta > Lepidoptera > Crambidae > Scoparia > Scoparia ambigualis. The sequence continues at coordinate 19,198,720 of OY992522.1, read as the reverse complement.
ATTCGCCGAATCCCGATAATGTAACCATAACATCATAAGTGTCCACTCACTTATGTCATTGTCAACAGCAGTGCGATTCTCTAAGTTAAATAAAGCCTTAATAGCAGCGGCTGCCGCAGCGCTGAGAATTAACTCTGTCTCTTTTATATTCATAGAATTAAAAAGAGAAAGCAGATCACCGCCATGCGCGCAGCGTCTGTGTCACTTAGAGAATCGCATAGCCGAACTTCTCGTGAATAGACGCCTTTGCTTCTTGAGCGCGCAGATAGTAATTTGCGACGTTGCCAGCAGATCAACACACATTATTTAAATTGTTATTTCAACAATTTGTGAAAAGATTAAAACAAACATTTGAGAAGTTTGTGTCCTGTTAAAGCACTAATTATATCGTAAACATCGAAATCGTTAAGTACAGCCGTTTTCGACAATCCATTAAATAATCAAAGCTCGTTTAACCGTAGGTACCTACTTACAATATTAAGGTAGGTAAGTATATGGCGTTTAATTCAACTTTTCATCTAGTTATCTTCCAAAACAAGATCATAGGGCCGGACATACAAAAGCATTTTGCCCTAACTATAAATAGGTGTCGAACTCGCTCACAAATTTTCACGAGAATCGGTTGAGAGAGTGGCCTATACTATAGACGGAAAAGCTAGACAGCCAGACATACGAAAGCAAATACAAATATAGATATAGTTTCGCCATGTCGGTTTGTCTGTATTGTAGGTAGGTATGTGACACAGTAATTTTATCTCAGATTACTCGTATTTAGCATTTAGGTAGCGTTTAATTTAACAACATACATTTGAAAACGTTAGCTCAATCATTCGAACACGTTGATTTTGCTTTTTGTCATGTTGTTGTTTTTACCTGTTTATATTAATAGGTATCCTAACAGTTTGTGTGACAGTTCAAACAAACACAGCAAGGGTTGTGTGAATCGTTTTTTTGTTTAGGACTTAATTTGTTCATATTATTATTTTAACTTTAGCTCGTGAGCTAGTTTATCCATTCAAACATGTTGATTTGGCCTCATGTGTTGCTGTTGTTTTTACCTATTTTATTGCTATCCTAACTGTTCGTGTGACGGTTATAACATATATTCGAAAGCGTTAGCTCAACCATTCAAACTTGTTGACAAAAAACTAAGTCTGGGTGTTGTTTTTACTTGTTTATATTGCTATCCCAACTGTTTGTGTAACGGTTAAAACAAACATTTGAAAGGGTTGTGTGAATCGTTTTTTTGTGTGTAGGACTTAACTTTTTTATCTTATTATTTTAACCCTAGCTCGTAAGTTAGTTTATCCATTCGAACATGTTGATTTGGCCTAATGTGTTACTGTTATTTCTACGTGTTTTATTGCTATCCCAACTGTTCGTGTGACGGTTATAACATACATTTGAAAGCGTTAGCTCAACCATTCAAACTTGTTGATTTAGTTTTTTGGCTTGGTGTTGTTTTCACCTGTTTATATTGCTATCCCAATTGTTTGTGTGATGGTTAAAACTAACATTTGAAAGAGAATTTTAACCCTAGCTCTTGAGTTAATTTTACCAATCGAACATATTGATTAAGCTTTATGTGTCGCTGTTGTTTTTACCTGTTATTACTGTTATCTCAACTGTTTGTGTGACGGTTAAAACAAACATTTTAAAGGGTTGTGTCAATCGATAATTTTTGTACAGGACTTAACCTGTTTATATATTTTAGTTTACCTATCCGAATTTGTTGATTTAGTTATAAATCTTGCTGTTGTTTTTAACTGTTTATATTGTTATCCCAACAGTTTATGTGACGGTTAAAACAAACACCCTGAAGGGCTAGTTTAGACATTCAAACAGGTTAATTTAGCTTTTGTATTGGTGTTGTTTTTACCGGTGTATATTGCTATCCCAACGGTTTGTGTGACAGTTGAAACAAGCACTTAAAAGGGTTGTGTCAATCGTTTTTTTTGTATAAGACTTAACCTGTTTATGTTGTTATTTTAACCCTTTCTCTTAAGTTAGTTTTACCATTCGAACATATTGATTAAGCTTTATGTGTTGCTGTTGTTTTTACCTGTTTAATACTGTTATCTCAACTGTTTGTGTCACGGTTAAAACAAACATTTTAATGGGTCGTGTCAATTTATTTTTTTTGTATAGGATTTAACCCGTTCATATCATTATTTTAACCATCATTCGGGTGTTCATTTATCCATTCGAACGTGTTGGTTTAACTTTATGTCTTGATATGGTTTTTACCTGCTTATATTGTTATCCCAACTGTTTGTTGTTCGGTTGAGACAAACATTTGAAAGGGTTATGCCAATCAGCTTGGTTCCAACATTAAAATTTACATTAAATCAACTATTGGGAATAGGCATAATTAACAAATTTATTTTGTTGTTTCTGGTAATCGACAAATGGTTGAATATCTTTTGTTGTTTTAACGTATTTATTATGTAAATTTAACTTTAAAAATGGTTATTTCAACAACTTGAACAGTAAAATCAACAATTACCTATTGAATTATGCATGAATTGTTACGCCAACATGTAAAATAGGTAAAAACAACTGTTTTCATATCAACAAAAATTTTTTTGTGAAAACAACAATTTGTTCATGTTGCTTTAACCCATCACTTTGTTAATTCAACTAATGTGTCGCCAACCCGTGCAAAATCAACCTTTTTGTTCTTTCAGTGTAGAAGGAGTCCAAATGAGACTCGTATAATAGTTGTCCTATTTTTCAAATGGGCCATAAACATTGAAAGGAAAGAGACAAAATAAGTTGCCAAAAACGTGCAATGTCTAGCGAAAATAAAAAACCGGTCACTATACAAGATACAAAATTCAAAAGCGATCTATACAAATGTAACTCAAATGGTGACCAAATGGATTACCCACTAAAATGCCATAGCACTCCTTCTATGCTTTAGTTATTATTTTGAGGCCTAACCCTCTGGAAAGCGGGCGTGATGTACGAGTATGTACTATCGCGGACTCCGTCGCTTTACCAGTCAGTCTAAAGGCCAAAATCCCTTGCACACCGCGTCGTCTATTTGGTGCGGGTACGTCCCCGGGCGGGCGGTGCGCTTCGTACGAAAATCGCCGCAAAGTGGTAAAGCGACGACGGTGACCCCGACCACAGTATAAATATAAGCTAAAGCAGTACGGAAACTAGGCTTTTATGTTGTTTTAATCTTCAACATTTTAAGAAGTCTTTATTCTTCCTTAATTATTATAAATTACTCACTGAAAAATACTTTCGCCTTCTACGACACGTTCGAAATCTTCGTTCGAAATATTCTTAATCTAATAAATAGCTTTTTAAATAAATTATCGGAAAACATGGACACAGCACTATCAAATTAATTTTGTCTACTTCTTTGTAAATGAATACAGCTACTTATTTAATTAATTATACAGCTGAGTTCAAGCAGCCGTAAACTACGCAATACACTTGCAGCATTTTTAAAAATCGCTCGAACAGCGCACGCAATACAATAATACACAACAGCAGTGTTCACTCGCTACTGAGAGCACTGCGATGTCCGCTTAGGGGCCCTAGACGTGCGTCTGTCGTGCGTCGTTTCGAGCGTTTGTACGTTACGTACGCTTCCTTACTGCTTTAGCTTATATTTATACTGTGCTTCGACCGTACCTTATCGCGGACTTCGTCGCTTTGCCAGTCTAAAGGTCAAAATCCCTTGCACACCGCGTCGTCTATTTGCTACGGGCACGTCCCCGGGCGGCCGGTGCGCTTCATACGAAAATTTCTGCAAACTGGTAAAGCGACGGTGACCCCGATAGTACATACAAACCTATATTGTAGAAAATAGTGAGTTATAAACATTATAAACAAACAGATAAGAAAGGTTGACCGTTTTAGGTACTGGTGAAAGAATACTACCACCTCTCTTCTCTTCCCTTGGGTGTCGTAAAAGGCGACTAACGGACTAAAGACTGCACATACATCTAACAGCATTGACCGGCGATGGGCTCACCACTTGTCACGCTGAGCACATGTGCAGTCACCATTTGGTGAAAACTGGACTGCTTTTGTTCTCCTCATTGCCTAGTCTCTGACTAACCCTTCGGGGATAATAGTCTTGGTTATATGTATGTATGTATAAAAAACGTTCGAATACAGGTAGCGTTTCACATTTCTCTCTCGTTCTCTCTAGTGCTAGCCCAGACCAGATTAAAATATAAATTCAATTTATAGTTTAACCGTAACCTAATAAGCCACAGTTGAATATTTCTGACTATCACCGAACTCGGCAATTAAACTACGTCACCCGACAGTAAATTTTTACATATTCATTTCACAAATATCTCTCCGAATACTTTGACATTTACTACGGAACAAAATTAATATTCAGCCCAACGCATAATGTGGTTCGGCAAAACCTCAAAACATATGTTTTACGAGAAATAAGTCTTTAATTAAAAACCCTCGCATTTATATTAAATAATTATAGCAGTAAACGATTAAGCACATGTCGTGTGACCTTTTTCCTACGTTAATGCCTCCAAGGATTTGAATAAGTCCTTAGAACTTCGCTTGTAAAGCATTTCTTTCATTCATTAAACGTTCCAGATTAAAATTGAAAACAAGATTTTATTGTACAATAAAACAGGAAACGCAAATACACCTATTACATAACAAATAGGGAACTGCATCTTTACAGTACCTTTTTTATTTTCTTAGTAGTGCTCACAGAGCCATTACCTTAGCAATTTCATTAGAAGAAAAGAATCTCAACAGTCTTTTATTTTCGGATATACTTATTATGCTAAAAACACTTGCGGCTTGATTCATCCCCTGAATCCTCGCCTTAGGTACTCGCGCGTCTGCGATTCGCGACTTGTGATATTACGTGAATGTAGAGTGTCTAAAAATAGCTTTTATAAAGTTCAATATATTGACTGTTGTGCATAGTTAACTGTTTCATTTCTTCGACCCGATACTCATTCCAGACTGATAGCAGACACGATCCTTCTGATAACATAGAACATATAACCAAAGTCTGTTGTAAAAACCGTGTAAAAATCGTGTAAAAGTCGTGGTGATCCTTGGGGGCGGCTTTTATCCAAAAGTGGACATCTTTCAGTTTTTGTATACATCAGCAGATGATAATGATAATGACAGAATATTTAAGTTTGCTAATGCCCCTCTAATCTTTATATCAGAAAGTTCGTAAGTGCTAGTATTTATTTTATTTAAATCATTATTGTGATTTGTGAGAAGGTAATTTGGATTTTACGGAATGGGCGAGTGTCGGCGTCGCTTCTTGAAATAAACTTATTTTGATCTCATCTTATAATAAAAGTTAAACTCGCAGAGAAATACATTATTGCCTCGACGACCTTGTTAATGACGGGAGATGGTTTTGTTAAGTTAATTTATTATTTTGTCTTTCTATTTTACCTTTTTGACGATTTTATTTAATAATGTTCAAAATTGTGCATGTTTTTGGTGCAAATGAATCATTTATCTATATATATCTATCTCCTTTTACCTACCACTTCAGGACATTCAGGACGTAATTTTTAGCAATGGATAAAAATGGGCGCAAGAAACCGCACGTCTTTACAGAAGTAACGACATTAACAAAACAAAAAATAGTTGTTACCTAATCCTAATATAAATATATACTCGCACACTCCTTTTGCTCAATTTACTCTCATAACATTATTCATCCATGCTCGTTGGTTCATACTATTGACTTGACCTTTTACGAGGGCATAGCATGGCATATAAATATTAAGGTTACCCCTTTTCAGGTGCGAAATCATAAAAGTTTCATCGAATCAGTGTTGCCGAAGTTGCTAAGGTCTATTAAAAGTAATTAGGATCGCTTTCTAAACGTAAAAGCTTACTCCCGGCGGATAATTATGGCCGTCCCTCCGTGTCGTTACGAATAGCCGGCTAATTACGTTTTCTTTTACGAAATTTTTGCTTACAACTCACGTTGTAATTATGTTTATAAAGCTACATGTTTTTAATTTATTTTAAAGGGCGTCATTAGTCTTGTTGATATTTGTTATTTTGTATTTAACTAATTGGGTCTTGTCTTCAGTGAACCTCTTCAACGTGCTTTATATCCACATCAAAAATATTACATGATAAAATGTTTACTAGAAAAAAAAACAACCAGTCTCAGGAAAGCTCGAACGGGATACGAACCCGGATATACGAACACGAACACAACACGAACGAATACAATACGAACCCTTTGGATTGCCGGTCCACTGCTCTTTCCTGAGACTGGTTGTTTTTTTTTTAGTAAACATTTTATCCTATATTTGTATAGCATTGTGAATGCAAAATTTCAATAATAAAAACATTAGATGACAAGGAGATATCGAACCATACCTTAATACACTTTGTTAGGCAAACATGGATTTAGTTTATTGTAGGTTAACATACATAACAATATCAAAATCGGAAACTGCCCATTTTTAATAAAGAATGCCTCCGATAAAATTAAAAACGAAAATATGTTTTAGAGAAATGGAACTAGGAAATATAAACCCACACAAAAATTTAAGTCTAACAGAAAACTTCACATCGCATAGAACAAGGAAAAAGCTGTAGTCCAGGCAGTGCAGTTGCTACATACTATCATTAAAAAGTATGGAGACGCATTAGTATATTTATTTAGTCACTTGCCCGTGGATCAGAATAATACTTGTATATTTTATTAACTACAATATTTTATTTGTTAGAAACCGCTTAAGACATCGCATTACCGCTTCACCACCACGATCTGGCAATTCACGATATAGGTAAATGTATATTTAGTATTATTTTGCTTCTAAAAATAATTTATATAAAATCTCCAGAGTAGCTATAAAGGTGCCTATGTATATTATTCCGACATAAAATGTACCAACAAAGTATTTAGTACTTACTCATATATCAGGACAACCAACAAGCTCGCAAGCTCCAAACAGCTATAAAAAGCTAAAGTGTGCGCCACCTAGAATTCCTCAAAACCTCATCTAAGTTTAGGATGGCTAAATCTGAGGGAAACTTTGGTAGTAAGTTCTATCCGTGGTTAGTGAAGTATGCCAAAGATTACCGGCGTAAAAAGCTCGTCCTCTGTCGTTTTATTGAGAGGAATCCGTAGTTCCAAAGCGCAGCGCAGTATTCTACCGTTCAACCATCTTAATTCAATTTCCTCGTTGCAGAAATATGCTAAAATAATGGAAAGCAAGACCGTACGTTGCCGACTTGAATGCTTTGACGAAGGGAGAATTTTCATTTTATGCTGTTGCCTGCATTTTTGAGCGTCAACAAATTGGTCTAGAGCCGTTTCTACTTTATTTGCTACTTTTATTGCTGGTATTCGATACATATTCAATTTTACGTTTATATTTACCAAATAGAATTTATAGACGAAAATGGAATAAAAATATCTAGTGTTAATTCCGCTAACTCACTAATTTATCAAGCTTGGATGCTGCATGCAAGCACCGCCCTCCCGCCCGCAATGTATGCACATGCAAAAGGAGCGATGGATGCTAAATAAGGCATGCAAACCGAAACCCGACACGTGTTTCGCCCCTCCACGGGGCATCCTCAGGAGCTGTTGACTGGTCGAGAGCTGCGCGCCGACTGACCAGCCAGCAGCATCCAAGCTTGATAAATTAGTGAGTTTGCGGGATTAACACTAGATATTTTTATTCCATTTTTGTATATCATGGATTTCCGCAAAGTAACGCCTGATTCTATTAATTAGAATTTATAGAATTCCTAAGGATCTCAAATTGCTAGACACATTTATAATGAAACATCTTAATACCATGTCAAAGTGCAAATAAATAAATATATTATCTTATCTAGAAAATGTGATTTTGTGTTATAGCGGCACGTTTATTTATCATAATCATCATCATTATTTAAATTTCTGCTAGGCCTATCCCCTTGTCTATCACGAAGAGGCCTAGAGGTTACTAAGAATTGAATTGAATTGTGTCGGGTTTTACGGCAGCTGATAAGATTAACAAATGTAAAACAAGCACATGCATGTGCAGTACAACACCCTAGAGCAACGGATTAATCCTTTCTAAGCATGGATACCATAACAACAACGATGTCGCCATAACAACGATGTTTATAGCATTGTTGTGTTACGACAGTTTGAGATGAGATAGCCAGTTCCTCAGTGGTTGAGGATTCCAGGTGAAGCGCGCTTCTACCTTCGGCCTAGCTTATTGTCACTTACCATCAGGTGAGATGAAGGCCAAGCGCTTACCCGTTGCCAAATAAAAAAATGGATGTTCATCAATGCCTTGAGTTCTCGAGGCAATTCATAATTCACCCACCATGTTACCTGTCCGGTGACCCGGCATTACGAAAGTTGCTTGACAATCAAGATCGCAACCCGAACGTGAGCAACTACGCTATCAAGCTTATTGGTTAATTATTGCTACCTCATTCCGTTTTTGCCTTCAGATTTCATAAGCGCGATTTTAATACTATAAAATGAGCAGCTAACATCTTCATGATGCGAGGAGGCTCCTTTGCAGTATTAACAGACTTAAATTTTAAACTAAGATAATATAGTTTTACTCGTATTATTAATATTTCCGAACACATAATACATAATGTACCAGTTGATTACACTCCTATTGTTAGTGTGGCTTATGTCAAATTTTCCCAAACACAGGGTATGTGTGGGTAAGTTTTTTAAAGCATCTTTTAGATGCAGATGATCATCATCATCAGCCAGAAGACGTCCATTGCTGGACAAAGGCCTCCCCCAAGGATCTCCATCACGACCGTTCTTGTGCTGCTCGCATCCAACGGCTACCCGCGCCCTTTACCAGATCGTCGGACCACCTTGTTGGAGACCTGCCCACACTGCGTCTTCCGGTGCGCGGTCACCACTTGAGAACCGTTCTGCCCCAACGGCCATCGAATTTTACGGGCGATGTGCCCTGCGCATTGCCACTTGAGCTTGGCGACTCTTTGGGCTATGTCGGTTACTTTAGTTCGTCTACTAATCTCCTCATTTCTGATTCGACCACGTAGAGAAACCCCGAGTATAGCCCTCTCCATTGCTCTTTGCGTAACTTTGAGCCTGCTAATTAAGCCCATAGTGAGATGCAGATATTAAAATATATAAAAAATATTTTAAAAAAGGTTGTCAAATATGTTGAAAGCTAGACCTGAAACTATCCTCACTTGATTAAACAACACCTTATAACATACTGATGCCAAATCACACATTACAGTGGAACGCGTATCACGCGAAACTGACTGAACAACTTTTATTGAAAAACTTTTACGCTAAATGCCTGTTTCCAGACCGTGTAAGCCGCTGTAACAAGCAGCTTGCCACACATTTGTTAGAAGACTACCAACACTGGGCTAGTCGCTGAAACTTGCATTAGCGCGATTCAAAAATGCTTGCGTAATTTATTTTCTGTGTTGCAACATGAGGCGCACTGCCGGAGGAGGCGATATAAATGAACTGCTACGGGTTAATGTTTAAAATATTTGCTTGAGAGACTAAAATGTGTAGTTTTAAGTTGTAGGATAGTAGATTAGTAGTTATGACAATATAAGAGTTTGACAAAATCAAACTCGAACGGAGTTGAAACAGAATAATATAGTAGAGAAACAAATGTCGGCGAATTATAAATAGCCGAGAGTTTTAGATACTCAAAATAAAGCATTGTACCTATTATAATAGACTAAGTAACGTTTAGGGAGTTCCAATTGGAGTTTAGAATGAAGTCGTTGGCAGAAAATAAAGCAAAGGTGCTAGAGTTTAGTGTTTTTAAATATTTTTATTATTTTGTTTATATTTTAAAGAGTTATACAATACAGCGTAAGTAGCAAACTTAAATGTTAAAAGTTTGACGTAAAGTAATTTGAAAGTCGATGTTTTCTTAGATAAAGCTTTTCTGGACTCGAATGATGCCAAACTGTTGTTTCTAACATCTAAAACTTGTGATATTCAGTTGGGATCTAAGATAATTAAACTTCAGACAATAGCGACTTGACAAAGTTTTAATTTGTTCTTTGTTAGTCATAATGTTCAAGTGAAGGTATTCATCAGAATTAATAACCAACAATAATTCGATTAGCACCAAATAAATTAAATTTTAATATCGTAAGACAAAAGTTGTTGGGTTAAAATAAACCCTTTGATTACGTTTATGGGGATCACGAAAACGCTTTATTATGATACTTTAATATTATTTAATTTAAAAAGCTTTTGGAGAAGTCTGCTGAAAGTTATCTAAATTATGACAGCGACTAGATCTGTGAAGTGGATATAAGTTTTCCTTTGATGTTCTTCCTCGAAAAGCGGTCGAATGGTTTGTCTCTGTTGTCTCGATAATTTATCGATGATTTTATTGGTTAAAACGTTTTTGAGTTAATATTTATCGAATGCTTTCTTTCCGAAACAGTGATTGATGATCGCATAATCTGACCATATTCATCTAGATATTATCACTATCATTACGCAATAAATGTCCCTCTGCTGGTTTCAGGATACCTATGTTATAAACATAGTTATAGCACATGGGAGATCGAGCTATAACCCACGCTGGGCTAAGTCAGTTAGTCGTTAAACGTTTATCATTGGGGTTTTAATGACTGCCATATTATTACGACAACAGCTGAGACCAACCGTCCTTTCAAAGCATGAAGAAGCGTAGCGGAAGGTGCTTAACTCTCAAGATCATAACCCAAACCAATGCGCCATCGAGATCATGACATTGAAAACTAACAAAGAGAAGAAAATTTATCTACTCTAAGTAACTTTTTTATTTTTTTATTCTACAACGGGTAAGCGCTTGGCCTTCATTTCACCTGATGGTAAGTGACGATAAAGCCGCAGGTGGAAGCGCGCTTCATCCGGAATCCTCAACCACTGAGGAACTAACTATCTTATCTCAAACTGTCGGAACACAACAATGCTATAAACATCGTTGTTATGGCGACAGACTTAGAAAAGATGGTGGCTAGCCAGGCGGACTTAACAGTCCTACCACCAACCAAACCGAGCATACAAAGATGTACCCCCCGCTGGGAATCGAACCCTGGACCTCTGGGTCTGAAACCGGTGGTTTAGCCACAATAGACCACAGAGGCGGTGAAAGTCACTACTAGTAAACCTACAACTTTGGAAACAGATGAATTCTAAACAGTTAAGATCGTGGTGGAGGAGCTCAATGGCGCAGCAGCAAGTGCGTTCGGCTTGCGATCTTGACCGCTAAGCAACTTTCGCAATGCCGGGTCGCTGGATGGGTGACTAAATTAAAAACATCTGGAGCTCCTCTGTGCTTTGGGAGGCACGTTAAGCAATTGGTCCCGGTTGCTGTCGTAAGATGACAATCGTCAAAACCCACCAACCCGCATTGGGCCAGCATGGTGGGTAATGGCCCAATATCCCCACGTGCTATTGTCCACATGGGAGGCCTGTGTCCAGCAGTGGGACGTTTATAGGCTTATGATGAAGATGAAGAACGTGGTGGCGGTGTTTCATTTGGCTCCGATGATTTATCTATATTTAGAGGCCATCGTCAGCTGTTACCCTCGCGACGTCATCGAATGTCATGGATAATTCTTTCATAACTCATATTTCGCTCAATGTTTTGATAAATGTGTCGCAAGATAAACAGAGACATGTATCAATACCTAAAGGCAATTTACCTGCGAACACAAAGAAGTGAAAACGTAACGCTACACCAAAGTTATATGACGGATTCAAGGAACGACATGAAAGTAAACTGTACCGTGTCGTTTATTTCGGATACCAGACACGATATGATTACCGTGCGCGTTTGTCCTCAAAAGGGTTTTACCCTGTTTTGTGTTACCCTTTCTATTATTTCCAAGGATCATACATCACGGCATCCGCTTCAGAGGCCATTTTGATTTCTTGCAGATAGATTTATGGCCGTGAAAATAATCCCAACTTCACCCTATTACCGAAACAAAGGGGACAGAACAACATTGTTCTGGAACTAATATTAGAACGCATAAATTCATGATGCCTATCTCCGGAAAGGGTGAACTTTGACCGAACTATAATTTACGATAATCTTCGAACATATCTGGGCACCTGACTGGCTGTTATCGTATTTTTTCTTCCGCCATTCTCCTTATTTTATAATGCAGAGTCATAGGTTTACGTCTCAATAGAGTTTGTAAGGAAATTCAACATTTTGAGCGTGATTGTTTATGATTGTGTAATGATTGTGTGCTTTAATAAACATTTCTTTCCTGTTGTTTCAGATATCATCTTTTCCTGGTGTTGGCTGACAAAATGATATAACAGTGATTTAACAATGGCCTGTAAAGTGTTAGTTTTGTGAATGGTGCGATATAAATACTTTAGATGTGATGTGATAGAGTGAGTTAATCTTTTTGAACTATACGAGTAACGTGTATAAAAGTTAAGTAGGTACTTTATACAACCTAATATTTTCTTAAAACATAAACAATTAAGGGTGAGTTCCACTCATGAAACTGAACAACTTTCCCTAAACAATGTGCAAAAAATCATTCAGTCGATCAGCTGACGACAACGGTATGGGAGATCGAATTTTTTTTGTCATTTTTGCACAAATGTTTCTTGGAGAAAGTTGTTCAGTTTCATAGATGGAACTCACCCTTAATTATTTTTGTATTAAGAAAAATTAAGGTTGTATAGTTATGAAGAAAGTTATGATGAAAGTGGAAATTTTACGTACGACTAAAGTGAATTCGATGAAGAGCATACCGTTGGAGCGAGTGGCTTAGGACATGAGGTTGAACCATGACCGGCTGGTGCTGCGTCATGATCATGATGGCCACCATGAGCACGGGGGTTCTGTCGCCGGCTCCGCAGAAGACTGAAATCAAAGAAACTTATGGTAAGAACCAGTTTTGCTAACTCTCATTGGCCATTTAAGGCGCTCTTTTCCCGTTTTGAACAATTTCGATTGATTGTACCGCCACCAATATAAAACATACAGTTTTAAAATTCATATAAAAGGTGACTGCTAGAAACCGCAAGGAACTTTAAGGGCTGGTCAGGTCAAGTGTTTTAAACATGACAAAAATGACAAATAGGAATTCGTTATTTTTTTCAATATTATATCATATTCAATAGCAATATCTTAAGAAAAATAAAATGAAAACCCTATAAAACGCGCCTATTCGCGCCGCTCTTCGCTGATACACCCGTCCCGTACCGTCGTCGTCGTGCCGTCGAGAGAGCGAGAGGGAAGCGCTTGGAATACCTCGCCTTAATATAGAAAAAAAAATCAGCTGCTTTGTGTACAAAGCTACGAATACTATACGACCTAAACGATGAAAGGGCAGATATTTTATTACAATTTCCAAGTTGCTTTTATACAAATAGTTGTTGTTTTTTACCTACGCATTTTACTAAACACCTTGTATAACGCATAAGCCAATTCTCGTAAGCGACCGATACTATTACTAATAGAGGAGCTCGATGGCTCGTTAAGACGTTCGGTTTACGTACGTCGCTAAGCAACTTTCGCAATGCCGGGTCTTGGATGGGTGACAAAATTTAAAAAAAAAAAACATCTCGAGCTCCTCCGTGCTTCGGAAGGCACGTTGGTCCCGGTAGTTGTCGTGCGATGGCAGTCGTTAAATAGTTTTTCTAGCAAGATTTAAAGTGCAAAGTATCATTAGTGAAACAGCCCACTGAGTTAAAAGTACCTACGAGTTGATCGAAAAGTTCTTGGTATCCAGGGACTCGGTCAAACTTTGATTAAAACCTGCGGGCTCCAGTTGCAGTTTACAACTCGGGAGGAAGTGGATTATCACCGCTGCAAATCTCTGTAGTCTCAAGCTGAGCTGAGTCTGTTTTCTAGAATACATTTTTAAAATATTTTTTTATTAATATTCACAGAAGATGGCCGCTACGCAAAGCGCTCGATCCTATATCTGGAGGTCCCAGGTTCAATAACCAGATGAGGCAAAGTCTGTTTCGTAATTTTTGATATATAGTCCGGCTTTGTGATAACATACATACTTAAATATAATCACGACTATTATCCCCGAAGGGTTCGTCAGAGACTAGGCAATGAGGACCGTAAAAACAGTCCTCTGCCATAGTCCACTTTTCACCAAATAATGAATGCTCATGTGCTCAGCGGTGATGAGCCTATCGCAGCTCTATTGTTGGAAGTATGGGCGTCTTTAGTCCGTAAGTCGCCTTTTACGACACCCAAGGGAAGTGAGGGGGTGGTAGTATTCTTTCACCGCTACGCGACACGGTTTTTTTTATTACCAACCCGCATTGGGCAAGAGAGGTGATAATACCCATCACTTTTCTTTTTTACCCCGTAACTGGTAATGACAATATAGATGCCACAATAGTTTGAACCTTATTCAGTTGTAATAGGATGGAAAACCAATAAAAATATTTAATGCTGTACCTACCAGTCCATTTGACGACCTCCTTGGTCGAGTGGCTTGTACACCGGTTTTCATGGTATCGCCATCTCTGAGGTCCCGGGTTCGATCCCCGGTCGGGTCAATTTAGAAACTATTGTTTTTCTAAATTGTCTCGGGTCTGGGTGTTTTCTATGTATAATAAGTATGTATTTAAGTATTTTAAGTATGTTTATCCGTTGTCTAGTAACCATTTAACGAGTTTCTTCGAAGCTTCTCTTGGGCTAGATAATTGGTGAGATTGTAGGAAAGATTTATTATTATTATTTATTATTATTAAGAGGGTTTACGCATTTCGGTTTCCCATACAAACTTCCAAGTTTAAATTTTTTAAAACCAATAAGCCAATTTTAATGAAACTTTGCATGCTGAAGTAAAATAAAGGGATCTAAATAGTTTGTTGAAAATGAAAACATTAAAAAAAAACGTTTATTTAACTGAGTTATTGCGATTTTAACCTTTCTATAGTGGACTTTAAATCGCAATAACTCAACTAAATAAACGATATTTAAAAATATTTTCAACAAACTATTTAGATCCCTGGGTTTTACTTTAGCATGCAAAGTTTTATCAAAAATGGCTTATTAGTTTTTATAAATTTCGACTGAAGTTTGTATGGAAAATCGAAATGCGTAAACCCTCTTAAAGGGTTATGAGGGGGGAGAGATGGACGTCCGGTAGTTTACTTACCGGACTAAACACAACAGAAACGAGTGCAATTGTTTCACGCCGAAATTCCGCGAGAGGGTGGTATTTCACGGGCGACCTGGCCCCATTCGTACTGCAACGCAGCATGGCTCTACAACTGAAACAGTTGAACCGATAACTAAAAATTCAATGATCAAGGTCTTTCCTCTGCAGTTGGACAGTTTAAAGACTAACACTACATACGTAATAGTATTTGCATAACATGTAGTCTAAGATCCGAGTATAGAACGACCTTCACCGGGCTGGTTAATGGATGAAAAGTATTTTATATTAAATTTAATAAAAAATATATCGAGTATAGAGAGTGGGTAGGCTGAGAAATTTCAGTTCAGTATATAATGATTAATTTAATATTAAAAAATATATATGTATTAACATTGCACTGGTTTGGTGTGTGTGTGTGTGTTTGTAATGAGATTATCTTTATATAAACATAAATTTTATTTATTTAACCAGACTGTTGCAAATTACTAATATTAACCCTCCTGTTTACACCTGCCTACCCAATGTTAAGACGGGAAACAAAATAGTCAACCTAACGTTTGCATATTCTATTGGCTTCATACTTTTGACTGGTACCTATGTAATTTATCTAATAACCAAACCAGTGCAATGTTTAATAAAAATTATTTTTAAATATTTAATTAATCCTATACTGGACTGAAATTTTCAGCCAACACACTCGCAATATATTTTTTAACATATTAAATTTGATATAAAATACTTTTCATCCATTAACCGGCCCGGTGAAGGTCGTTGTATACTCGGATCCTCTACTAATTATTTATGAACACGAAACACGAAACAGATTACCTACAAAAAAATTATTGGTTGAATCATGAGTATTAAATAATATATTAACATTGAAAAAGAAAATTACAGGTACAATGCTTAATAATGAGTTTCATTTCCATTACAATGATCATTTAATTAATTAACTGATTGAATAATACGTTTGTTAATTTGATTAAATACAGTAACAATATTGATATATTTCATGATAAGTAATAATTTGACTACTTCTCATATATAATTAAATACTTTAATAACAACTAGCGGCCCGCCCGCGATTTCGTCTGTGTATGATTTAGATTAGAGGCCCAGCCGCTGAGCCCCCAGACCATAACACGTGACAATGACTATACTTAATGAAAATTTATTTTTATTTTACAACGGGTAAGCGCTTGGCCTACATCTCACCTAATGGTAAGTGACGATAAGGCCGAAGGTGAAAGCGCGCTTCACCCGGAACCCTCAACCACTGAGGAACGGGCTATCTTATCTCAAACTGTCGGAACACAACAATGTTATAAACATTGGTGTTATGGCGACAGACTTAGATTAGATGGTGGTAGCTAGCCAGGCGGACTTAACAGCCCTACCACCAACCAAACCGAGCACACAAAGATGTACCCCCCGCTGGGAATCGAACCCGGGACCTCTGGGTCTGAAACCGGTGGCTTAGCCACTAGACCACACAGGCAGTTAAATTTACTAAAATAAGAAAACTTACATCTACCGATCTGAAGTTATGCTCGTACAAACATTTCGGCAATTAATTTTTATTAATAATTTTAACTCTTTTAAAACATTGAAAACCGTATATCTATCTAAGAAGTTTATTAAAAGTAGTGCTTAGATGCGATTAGGTCAATATCGGAGTGTCAGGCAGGGAAGCAGCGGATCGGCACTTTAGTAAAATATCTGTCCAAGATTATGAATGAATGGCCGATGACATTGAAATTTATAATTTTATTGACGCCCTCCAAAGCAACGTCTATCGTATACAATTTCAAAAGCCGTGAAATCTTGGAACAGACAAAATTAGATAACGAACTTCTGTTTTAGAGGTACAAAAAGGCTAAAACGTCAATCGAACCGTCTTGATAGAGCTGTTCGAGATATTTTTAGACGATAATCTATCCTCATTGTGTTTCCTTTCCGCCTAAAGTAGTGAGAAAATTGGCATAATTTTATGGACCTTAAAGTTAAAAAAAATTCAAGTGCTCGTGTAACCTTTGGGTTACTAGCTAGGTCCAATATACACAGATCCTCCTGGGCTCAATTCCCGGATCAGGTAAATTGTGCGGCTGATATTCCGTTACATAGCCAGGGTTTGTGATCACTAATTGGCGTTTGATACACATACCGACACCTCTGGGCACAAAGGTCGTAAAGGACATTTTGGCAAAATTGACTTTTTCACACAGCTCTACTCAGAATTCAATTCTCTATTGATCTGTACTTCGTTTCAAGAAATTCGTAAAAAATATGCCTTTACGACCCACATTAACAGGAACTCTAAACATAACTTATTGTGAAAATATAGATGTAAGTGACATTTAACTAACAGAACGTAGTCACCTTGGCAGTAAAACATAAGATTACTACAATTTTTGGGCTTAAAGTGAATATGTATTTCCATTTGTCTTATACGGCTTTAAGTTTTAAATATTGATAAATTCAACATATGGAAGTAAAGGCCATCGTCGGTACAATTGTCCTATACACCATTACAACAGTAAAATAAAATTGTACTTTACTACGAGCGTATAAAGGGCCAGTTCAACCTTGAAGATGCGTAGAGATCAGAGTGGAGCATGTTCGATGGCATTAACTCGGAGCTAATACAAGACCCCACGCGGAAGGTTCCTGGTTTTGACGCCGTGAGAAAGATTTGGACCCGGCTGAACCAGTGTAGGACCAACCACGGCAAATTCAACCATCACCTACATAAATGGGGCTTGAGGGAGACGCCACACTGTGAATGTGGTCAATTGAACCAAACCCTATCACATGTAATAAATGACTGCCCCCTTCATCTTTTCCCAGGTGGTATAACCGAGCTCCACACTATGACGGATGCGGCAGAATCTTGGCTGAGGAGTCTAAAAGTAGACATATGATCCACGCAGGATCAATTTTGCCATACGCAATAATAATAATACTACCTAATTTAGATTAGATGATGAGTACTGACGACTATTCAATAACCGTCTTATTAATAAAAATGGCCAAATGTTACACCTCGGCTTAAAGTGACGCTGTCTCGTTTTTTGTTACAGAAGACATCTGTCTTACAAAATTACGTCTCTATCTAGAGACAGCGTCAATTTAATCCTAACTGTAACTTTAGTTAACGTTTATTAACCCCTCAAGCCCCTAGCGGCCATATTTGGCCGCACCTCTATACTCGCTATTCTGTCAGACCCCAAGGCCGCGCTCTCCATTTGACTTTGTACCGTGTTTTAATACACTTAGAGACTACTTTAGTATGAACAAGGTCGATTATTTCGGTCCTGTGGTACATTTTATGCATCGTGAACATAAAATTTAACATAACTGCGTAATTTTTTTTAAATTTTTTTTAATTTCCTCATATTTAAATTCCCGCCAAATCGCACCTGCTGTCAAAATTTTTAGACATTTCGTTGCCAAGACTGAGAGGTTAATCCTAAGTGTAATTTTAATCAACGTTGTGAAAATGACAGGGTAAAGGAGTAAATTAACGTATAAGTAGAGAGTGCTATAAACCCTCACCTTATACTCTAAAAGTTACGAGTAGCTCGATCGCATACTGTGTCACGTAGCGGTGAAAGAGTACTACCACCCCCTCTCTTCTCTTGGGTGTCGTAAAAGGCGACTAACGGACTAAAGACTGCACATACTTCCAACAGCATAGAGCGGCGATGGGCTCACCACTTGCCACGCTGAGCAGATGTGCAGTCGCTATTTGGTGTAAAGAGGACTATGGTAGAGGACTGCTTTTGCTGTCCTCATTGTCTAGTCTCTGACTAACCCTTCGGGGATAATAGTCGTGATAATATTGACGTATGTATATACTATATACGACTACATACATAAATCACGCCCACTTACCGAAGGGGTAGCCATAAACCACAGCTTTCCGTTTTCTACGATCATGCAGACTTCTTATTCCACCCTTACTTACATACATATAATACTATTATCCCCTAAGGTTTAGTCAAAAACTAGGCAATAAGGATATCATAGCGACTGCGCTGTGCTCAGCGTGACAGGTGGTGCGCCCATCGCCGCTTTATGCTGTTGGTATGTGCAGGCTTTAGTCGGTTATTCGATTTTTACGACACCCAAGAAAAGAGAGGGGGCGGTTTCACCGCGACACTGTTACCCATACTTGCTCGTCGATTTAGGGTAGGTGCCGTTGACTCTGACCTTTACCTGTCCAATCTGGTCAGAATACGTTCACTGAGGTCTTCCCCTTCCAACTGTCCCATTAGCTATCGCCTTACATACTTCTTTGTTAGTCGTCTTTAACCTCTCTTACATGATTGCACCATCTTAGCATACTAAATTATTGTTACTAGGTCATATCACATCATCATCATAGTCTACATCTTTATTTTTAATTTTATTAAAATAACCAGCTGTGAACTACGCAGTGGATATTATTTCTAGTTTTCTATATACTATTTTACAAATGTTTTATTTATGCAGATCGTCACTACTGGTACGCGCAAGCACAAGAAACTTTGCAGAAGCGTCTACAGTACGCCGCCGACAAGAACCCCGTTGCGAAGTAAGTAACAATTCCCCGTAATATGTTGTAACTTGTAAGCACGCCTCAGCGCGCAAGAAATTGCACAGAACTTTTTGGTGACACGAATTAGGTCAAAAATGGAGGATGTTCGAGCATTGTGTTTTGCTTTAACTAAATGCTAGCTAGCTTACTTTAAGAGAAAACTAACAATTATTTAAAGTTTTATTAAAATAATTATATAGGTATTATGGCACGTTCATTTATGTCAATATCTAAAATACATTAATCGATGTAACTTGATTTAACAAATTAATAGTTTCAAATAAGAAATACAAATACGACTATAGACCACATATTTGGTCCACACATTCTAGTCAGACCAGCCTATTTTTGAATTTGGTCTCAAAAAGTATTTATCTGATGGTTGCAAAATCCATTACGAATTTTTTATTAAAATATTTTTAAACCACATACTACAGCCGGTGTTATTGAAATTAATGGGGAAAAATAAAGCATTTATTGGAAATTGGAATCTGTTTTTGAGCTCGCGTAGCTCGCGAGATTGCTTGTCAGAGGCCGCCGCTGTCACGTAGCGGTCGTTAAGCTGCATCAAATGCCTAACAATGGCCTCAACTACTTTGACATCGGCTTGTTTCGAGCCTTACTTATGCGCTGAGTTCGAAGTCCGCAATGCATTGGCGGTCTTCCAAAAACGAAACACAGTTTAAGACCTAAGCGGTAGGTCAGCGAAAACAATCGTTATTTATGAAATAATGTAACTGTGTGAATGTGTTTTTATCTTGTCAGTGCTATTCTGTTCCGTTATCCTTGTCGTGTAGCGGTAAAAGAATACTACCATCCCCTCTCATCTCTTGGGTGTCGTAAAAGGCGACTAACGGAATAAAGACTGCACATACTTCCAACAGCATAGAGCGGCGTTGGGCTCACCACCTGTCACGCTGAGTACATGTGCAATTGTGCAGTCGCTATTTGGTAAAAAGTGGACTATAAGTCCTCTACTGCTTTTGTTTTCCTCATTGCCTAGTCTCTGACTAACCCTTTGGGGATAATAGTCATGATTATATGTAGGTATGTATGTATGTATTTTGTTTAAGTGCCCATATTTTTGAAGCTGATAGTTCACGAATTAATGTAAAATCAGAATAAATAAGTGTATTATCTTACTTTTAGTAATATAATTGAAAATGGAAAACCACAGAACATATTCTGTTCTGTGCGGTAAATGGTATGTTGTAAAATAATAGTCCCTTTTAAAAGCTAGTACAGATATAAGATAGTACAGTAGAAACGTTGAAACAAACGAATGTAGAAACTACATTTACATTTTGAGCTGAGATTTACCTGGAGGCAGAATTAATTGAATTGATCCTAATGGATATCCTCGAATCAATACGTAAATCCGCTAAGCAGCATGGTCTTGCAAAGGTACGTTTAAGTTTAAATGGGATATAGGACTACAGGGTATAGAGATATCAAAGTCAAAGTCGCGCGTAATAAACTTGGTATTATAAACGGGATATGATGGTCGTTTTCATCAGCTATGTAGTATGCTCGTTTTTCGGCTTAGTAACAAAAAAGAGATGCTTTCGTAGACGAGGAAGGAATAATAATGTTTCGACACGCCCCAAGTTTGTTAGCTAGATTGGACACATATCTTGTTTTGTGCAAACACGGTGGAGTCTGATTAGGAATTAGATTGCGAAAATCCTACGTTGAAAATTGGATCGTGCTCTCAAAGATGTAATTTGCGAAGGAAGACCATTTTCTCAATTATTTTTTTACAATACAGGCCAGTGCCTGTTACTATGTCAGCAAAAATTTCAATGAGGTGTTATGACTTACAAATGTGGTCTGTGCTTAAAACAAAATGAGAAGTTTTATCTGCTCTGTGGTATAGTGGTAAGACTATATATTATGTGGGACTTTTTTCCCTTCCCCTGTAAAGCCACGAAAAGCTCAACGAGGGTAAAGAAGTAATTCACTGGTACAAAGTTAAAACCTATTAGAGATACCAACCCTTTCTGCCACTAGTAAGTCTAACGGCCACGAATAGCTTGCATCGCGTTTTATTCTTATATTGTTCGGACAAGCTATATCATCATCACTCTATTAGCGTTTCTCTGAAATAAATGATTTATGATTTCTGCTGGACACATGAACAGCAGTTTTATCTAATTTAGATTAGATAGTGCTGACTGACTTAGGTCAGTCGCCTTTTATTAATGGTAATGGCAAGGTAAACAGGTCCTTGGTAAATGAAATTTCTGGTTAATTTCGATCTCATCTTCAATTACCATAAGGTTAGATAAAGGCCGTGCGGTTCCACGTTTTGACATAAAACGAAAAGTTTCACATGAACGTGTTTTGTTTCCTCACGTTCTTAAAGTTATTTTGCAATGCTCGTGAAGCTAAGTTTAATTATCTCAATCTCCATGCTTCGGAACGCCTGTGAAGTCCTGGTTGTTATATCGTTCGATATTAAACGAAAAACAAAATGTACGGGGCCAGCGTGATGGGCAAAATGATGTTTGATGTATGCTAAAAATATTTAGTTTTTGATTTTGGCCATATTGTAAAGTACTTGCCTACATCTTACCTGATGGTAAGTAACAATAGCACTGAAGGTAGAAGCCCACTTTAGCTGACATTCTTAACTACTGAGAAACTGTTTAACTAAACGTTTTGACCATTAACTTAACTCTCAACTGCTAAATAGAGATAATATCTTAGATGCTATCAATAAAGAAGGAACAATGAATTCTCTACACACATATATTGTCACACAATTAAAAGTTTACAATAAATAAAGCAACGTGACATATCAAACCAATGTTACACAACAAAAAACTTGGAAAGTGACCTTGGAGTAGACCGTTAGCTCCGAGGAAACATACAATTCCTATTGTAAATTCATCAGAAAAAAAACATACCCCCAAAGTAACTGATACAGCAAAGTTAACAACATCACGACCAACTTTTATAAGACAATGGTAGCTGATAGCTAAAAGAAGCTACGTAGCTACCACCAGCCAACCTACGTGATCACGCCATCAATTACTTCTTTACTGTACTTACTCGTACAAACAGTGTACTTTACTGTACTCCCGCTGTGTATTGAAACCTTTGGTACCTTTTGGGCCTAGATTGCCCAAACACATTCTGAATATCGATCAGGACGCTGTACTCCAGTTTATATAAATAAATGTATTATACTGTTGCAGCAGTCTAATTATGTCAGCCATGTAAAACGTTTGCTCGGATCCGCGAGATTATGATTAACAAACACCCCACAGGACTCGACCCTTTTCGAATTGACACCTGCCCCGAATCACATGCGAAATTGTTTAACAACCTACCAATTTCTGTGACAATCTGAGTCTACTTATATAAAATGTTCGGGTTGCAATATTGCTTTTATGATGAAATATTGGAAGCGATTTTCACAAGTTTTATTATTTATTCCAAAACGGGGAGGAAAGAATTACAAAAAGGCGCATGAGGAGCTCGATGGCGCAGCGGCTAGCGCGTTCGGCTTACGATCTTGACCGTTAAGCAACTTTCGAAATACCAGGTCGCTGGATGGGTGACCAAATTAAAAACATCTCGAGCTCCTCCGTGCTTCGGAAATCACGTAAAGCCGTTGGTCCCGGTTGTTGTTGTAAGATGACAGTCGTTAAACCCCACCAACCCGCATTGGGCCAGCGTGGTGGGTTATGGCCCAATATCCCCACGTGCTATTGTCTACGTGGGACACCTGTGCCAAGCAGTGGGACGTTTATAGGCTGATGATGATGATGATGATGATGCATGAGGCACGAGTGAATGGGATAGTTGGAAGTGGAGGACCTCGGCGAACATTATGTCTGTCAAAACACCATAATGCTACTATGTTGTTGTTTTGGCGACAGAAAAGATGGTGGTTGCTATCCAGCGGGTTCGAAAATAATCCCTGTCGCCAGAAAGTTTTTTTTTCTTACGATTTTTTGTTATTTTTTTTCATCGTGATAATAATTTAATGCAACGCATTGTTTTATACTACCCATCATAATTTGTTAGGTGTCAGCTTATAATTGTTTTTTACTAGAAGATAGAAAATATATTTTTACAGCCCAAGAAAGACTCCGCATGAATAAAACATCAATAATGGCCTTGCTGAATTATCGACAGATTGTTGGAAAAATGATTGATAGTTCATAAGCAAGCCAAAGTATTTTTTCCCACATCAAAAAAATTGTAAGAGTGATGGTCCTAGCTTAAAATGATACTAAGATTACATAAACATTTAAAAAAAGATTGTGTACATATTTGCAAATAATAATATTATGTGTATGCCATTTCCATAGAATTATTTTTAAGGAGGTCTTATAAACTCCATATTAATTAGTTATGTTATAATAATATTATTTAACGATAAGGCCCTTGAGCATCGTAAAACCAGACACAAATGAAAATCAATTGATTCGCGACCGCCGGCGGTCTTATGATCCTTGACCTATTACAATATTTAGCATGCTAATATAATAATATAATTGAATACGCAGTGACGTTTGTTTTATTATGACGTAAAAACGTACGTTAGGTAAGGGCCTGTGGTAACCGAAACCTAATAAATACAAAAACAGAATATTCTTGAAATTCGTTACATTATAAAAGGATCAGATTTCTCAGAAGAAAAACTGGCACGAAAACTTTGATTTATTGTGATATATCACTGTTTTCTTTGCCTTTCGTGCATGTCTGGACAATCCATTAATGTTTGGAGGGTATATATTTTTAAATATTTATTTAAACACCTTACATACAAAAACTTTATATGAAATCTCAAATAAAATGTACAAGTACGGTGTACATCATCAAAATCATCATCAACCTATAAACGTCCCACTGCTGGGCACAGACCTCCCACGTGAACAGCACGTGGGGATATTGGACCATAACCCACCACGCTGGCCCAATGCGGGTTGGTGGGTTTTAACGACTGCCATTTTACGACAACAACCGGGACCAACGGCTTAACGTGCCTTCCGAACACGAAGGAGCTCGAGATGTTTTAATTGCTTAGCGGGCAAGATCGCAAGCCGAACGCGCTAGCCGCTGCGCCATCGAGCTCCTGAGTACGGTGTACTTCAAGTTGAAATTAATTATTTTCTAGTGCCAATAATTCATAGTGTATTTAGAAATAACTGGGCTGACAATAGGAATGCTTAATGGAGGCATTAATTACTGTCACTCATAAGTGCTTAAATTAAAATATGTTTCTGGTTCATGTGAACACTACACATTAAAACGAATCACATTTTATGGATTAACACGCGTTTAACTACTAGTGCTATGCCGTGCTTCAGAAGGCACGAAAAGTCGTTTGTTCCGGTGTAGTCTTTAGGTAACAAACATACATACATAATAATCACGACAATTATCCCCGAAGAGTTAGTCATAGGTTAGGCAATGAGGACAGCAGAAGTAGTCCTCTACCCTATGGTAGAGGACTACTCCACTCCACTTTCCACCAAATAGCAACTGCGCATGAGCCCATCGCCGCTCTATTAGATGTATGTGCGGACTTTAGTCCGTTAGTCGTCTTTTACGACATCCCAGGGAATAGAGGGGGTGGTAGTATTCTTCACCGCTACGCGACACGGTTGTCGTAAAATGACATTCGTTAAAACCCGCCAATCCGCATCGGGTCAGCGTGGTGGGTTATCACCTAATCTACCCCTACGTGCTGTCGCACGTGGGAGGCTTTTTTATAATAGATGGGCTTGCTCTTGGCCACATTCTTATCCGTAGGATTACCGACGATGAAGCAAGTTTGCCCAGAAGCAGCCTATTCACTCGGGCTTTAAAGATGTTGGGGCTATATGAACTCGGGAACACAGACGCCGGCAGGGAATTCCATACTTCTTAAAGGGCGGCAACCCATCTGCGATCTCTGGTTTTGCGGGTGTAATTGCTCTCCATCAGGTGACCCGCCTGCTCGTTTGTCTCCTTCTAATATATATATATATACAGTCGTGGTCAACTAATTAGGGACATTCAAGATAGTGAAGAGCAATAACCGGTTATGTACATATAAATATAAAACCCTATTGATTTTTCAGCACCTATTATTTGCATAATTTGGTCCGATTACTATACTATAAATGGCTGTAAATAAGAGAATAATTAAATAGAAAAAAGTATTTAATATCAAAGGTTGAACATGTTTTAAATTTTAAGGTATAATTATGTAGCTGGACATTTAATTAAGGACAGTAAAGTATAATGATGAATAGAGTTAAACAAAACGAATAATCTCCAGTATTATAATATTTTTAAAAGCTCCATTTTATTACGTGTAAAATCAGTACCCAGTAGCAAAACCTTTGTTAGTAATTACCGCTTGACACCGATGTGGCATAGACATTATCAGTTTCTGACATGTTTCGATAGGAATGTTTGCCCATGCCTCACAAAAAGCTTGATTAAGTTGATCTAAAGTTGTGGTACGATAAGTTGAAACTTTTTTCTTGATTTCGTGCCAAAGGTGCTCAATTGGGTTGAGGTCCGGGCTATTTGCTGGCCAATCTAGCACCGATACTGACTGACTGGTAAGAAACGACTTGACTGAACGGGCGGTATGTTTCGGGTCGTTATCATGCTGAAACGTCCATATAATAGGGAGATGCTCCTCAGCATAGGGAAGCATAGTTTCCTCCAATATTGTTTTGTATTGATGTTGGTCTAAGTTACCCTGAACTTTTCTCACAGGTCCCACTCCACGTCCAGAAAATGAACCCCAAATTTTAATGTTTCCACCGCCATGTTTCACCTGCTTTTTTGTGAATCTTGGATTCATTTCCGCTTTTACAGGACGCCGTACGTATTGCCTTCCATCTGAAGAAATTAAATTTATCTTGGTCTCGTCAGAGAATAATACATGTTGCCATTGGGCGTAGGTCCAATGTCCATATTTACGTGCAAACGCCAAACGAGCATTTCTATGTTCTTTCTTCAACAACGGTACTTTGCGAGCCACTCTTCCGAACAACCCTGCTTCTACCAGACGTCGTCGAACGGTCCTCGCTGATACACCGGCTCTTTCGTCTGCCCCAAATACTTCGTGTTTATTTAAAATAGAGCCTAGAAACGGATCTTTCTTAGCTAACCTGGTTATCATTCTATCTTCTTGCGGAGTTGTTTTTCTCGATCTTTTTGTCCTGGGCACATTTAAAGCTGTGTTATTGCACCTGAAATGTTGCACTGCATTGCATACCATAGTTTTTGAACAATTTAAATGTTCTGCTATCCCTCGGTATGACCAACCACGCTCGACAAACTTCATGATAATTGTTCGTAGTGTTGGATCGCAACTTTTATTTTTGCCCATATTTCTTCAAAATAATTCTCAAAACTTAAAATTAAAAATCTGGATTGCCGCCAAAACTACCACAAAACAATAAAAGAAGAAATAAAAAAGTATTGAGATTCAAATTTTGAAAATAGAACGCAATATCTCAGTGTCCCTAATTAAATGGCCAGCCAGCATTCTTTGAACAAATAGCACACTGATAATCTATCAGCTATACTGTAAAGAGGTTTAATGTTTAAGAAGTTGTTATTGTTTGTATAATCGGGCACATCAATGACTAATTATACTTACGTGTAAAAGATATGGAATATTGTTAAGACTCGTTGGAAAATAAAAAATAAATTCACAATTTGGCTTAACTAGAGATTGTCCCTAATTAGTTGACCACGACTGTATATCAACCTTGTCTGTACGTATTATGAATGAAGACGAATAACGCTTGGTGCGTATGAGTGGAACATCAACCAAGTAAAGGTGGTAACCCGCCGTACGTCTGGACTCACGATGGTAGAAAGGGGACGGTGGAATGAGCTCGTGTAGCTCAACAGCACACTCTCCGAAGTACCTGGCCTGTGCCCAACAGCCCAGGAACGTTTATGTGACGTTTATGGCCACCAATGGTAATGATACATACATAATAATCACGAGTATTATCCCCGAAGGGTTAGTCAGAGACTAGGCAATGAGGATAGCAAAATTAGGCCTTTACCATAGTCCACTTTTCTTATTTCATTCAGACGTTAGCCCTTTACAAAGTCATGGGTCACAGGATACTGAGGTGTTGGTCGACTTGTAAATTGTAACTTGCACACCATTAGTTATTTTTATTTGGGTGCGTTCAGATTTTTACAAAAAATTCTCACTAAAAGCTAGCGTAGGTACGTACCTACTACGTAAGTAGGTAACGTAGTAAAAACGCGAGATAATCCGCTAAAAGTGTTCATTGTAAATTGAAATAATTGTTAATGTTAATTTGCTTAATTTGTGACCCGGTTGAAGTTACTGGAGTTACGCGGGACTTCATTAGGCAATTAATGTACATTTAATAAATAATTATAACGGTTCATTACACATTTTACAATGCATGAAAATTGTGTAGGGATGCCCTGTTTAATTAAAATACATCCTTCAGAACTGGACCAGTTTTTATTACTTTTTCAGCATCGGTTAAAGAAAGAGATTTTCTATGTCTGTATGTTTGATTGTTTATGAACCAGTCACTTCATGTCTCTGAAGACGCCTTAAAACGGAGTGATTTCGCTAAATGCTGAAGGCTCACCGTTATTAAATAAATTACTTAATGCAAAAAAATCAAACATACAGACATGGAAAATCTCTATCTTTAACCGATGCTGAAAAACTAACAAAAATTGGTTCAGTTCTAAAGGAGGAAACAGGGGACTACGACACGTCGTTTTCTGTGTTTTGTATGAGAATTTTGCATGCCACTTCGACGTTGTGTTGCCGCAGATCGTTCTCAGTGGCACGCTCTTGGATAGGTCTATGTCTAGTAGACAAGTTTAAGCTGCTGATGGTGATGCGCTTTATGAATTATATATTTTTTATAAAATTTAATATTTTTATTTATAAAATTCTACTTATACATACCTACATACATATAATGGCGACTAGTATCCCCGAAGGGTTAGTCAGAGACTAGGCAATGAGGACCGCAAAAGCAATCAACTGCTATAGTCCACTTTTCACCAAATAGCGACTGCACATATGCTTAGCGAAATAGGTGGTGAACCCTCCGCCGCTCTATGCTGTTGGATTAGCGACTGCACATGTGCTTAGCGTGACAGGTGATGAGCCCTTCGCTGCTCTATGCTGTTGGATGTATATGCAGTCTTTAGTATGTTAGTCGCCTCTTACGATACCCAAGGAAAGAGAGGGGGTGGTAGTATTCTTTCACCGCTTTGCCGTGTCGCGTCACGGCACAACGACACGGCATGTATAAAATTCTAATAATTAATTGACTTTTAATATGTGTATGTTGTTTAGGAATATAATATTGGTGGTCGGCGACGGGATGAGCTTGACGACAGCCACCGCAGCCCGGATTCTGAGGGGGCAGAGACGGGGCCAGACCGGCGAAGACACGGATCTTGCGTGGGACACATTCCCATCAGTGGCCTTAGCTAAGGTAAGGGAGTGTTATTTTTATTTAATAGTTTTAAATTAAATAGAAAAACTTTAATCACAAACACACACGTGATATAAACATAAAGAACAAAAGAGTAATAACAAATTAAACGAAGAGTGTGAAGTTATTGGGTTCAGTTTGTTATGAAGCGCAAGGCAGAATTCACTCATTCATAATGATTTTTGAGAATCTTCGAGTAGAAAAAAACTACTTCTATTAAAGTGACTGAAGTAGGTACACCTTGTACTTTCAGAAAAAGATTTTGTTTAAATTATTAAGTAGGCAAACTAAAAAAAGTTTATAGTAAGTGGTCACCAACGCAGTCTATGGACATCAGCGACATCAGGGATATTGCTTTTGCGTTATTGTCAACGTGAAAAAAATCTCCTAACACAATTTTAATGGAATCCGTGGCGTACTTTCTATTGATTTAATTTTCATACTGTTAAGTTATCAGGTAGGTGACAATTCAGAACTCCTCGGGTTCGTATGGTTCGTTCGGTAATCTGAACTGTTAGTGTTAATTTTTATAGAAGGCGAACATTCATTATCTCCCAGAAAATAAACTCTTTACAGCGCAGTTACAGCACTAGGCTCAATAACTGAGAATTATTGGTGTCTAATATTTCTCGGTTTCCCGATATTAATTTAAATTATTATAGCCGAATATCGCTCTTTAATGTTATTAATTGAAACAGATATGAAACAAAATAATTGCCTAAATTATGAAACAACACGAGGCATTGTACGCTACTTTACGAGAAATTTATCGAAGTACAGGAAACCGTTTGATCTACTACTACTACTACTACTACTACTACTTTATACTCTGCCAGCAGCCTATGTGTCGAATTGTAAGCCTTATTAATGTGCTGAGTATATCGAAAAAATATTTTGAGTTTGAGTACACTAACTTTTTTTTTTTTTATAAAAGAGGGAGGCAAACGAGCAGGCGGGTCACCTGATGGAGAGTAATCACCGCCGCCCATGGACACCCGCAAAACCAGAGGAATCGCAGGCGCGTTGCCGGCCTTTAAGGGAGGAATAGGTTTAAGGAAGGAATAGGAATGGGAGGGGGGGGGGGGGGCTCCGGAACCCTCACTGGTCGGACGAAACACAACAGCACCAAGTGCCATTATTTGTATCTTACGAGTATTCATTCACGCATTCTTTGAGGCTCATTTATAGGTTTTCCAGGACAATGCCATTTATATAAGCTCATATAATAATATAAGCTTTATATGACGATTCCAGATATATATATAAAATACTAAATACTATTAAACATGTACGAGTAATGTTAAATAATACTTTATTGCCCACATAAACTATAAAAAGACACACGTTACACAGGACATATACAAAGTGAGCTTATCTCTAGAAGAGATCTCTTCCAGCCAACCCTAGCTATGGTGATAAAATTTAATATGCGGGACATATTGAACTGAACTTATATACATCCATTAATCAAATATATTTATATAAATAAATACACTTGTATTATAATAAAACAAATCACTTATACATATATTATGTTACTGATTTTCACTTAACTATGATATTTAGTGCTCTTTGAGATGGTGTTTGAACGACTCTACCGATGACCTCTCACGAATGCTAGCCGGTAGTTATGTCCACAATCTAGCTGCATAAACAGCGAAATGTGATTTTTTTTTAAATTCGATTGTAGATAGGATACGTTTCCTGTATCAAAAGAACGTTTGGGGCGGGAAGAAGCGGGTAAGGGGGTGAAGCGGGTAAGGGGGTGAAGCGGGTAAGGGGGTGAAGCGGGATAAAAATGTTAGTGTGAAAGTAAATAAAGCAAAATAACACTGTCAGGATTGTAGCAAGTAGAAAGCGTGGTCTCTGCCTATCACTCCGGGAAATAGGAGTGAAATACAATGGCGGACTCCATCGCTTTACCAGTGTAAAGGTCAAAATCCCTTGCACACCGCGTCGTCTATATGGTACGGGCACGTACCCGGGCGGTCGGTGCGCTTCATACGAAAATCGGCGCAAAGTGGTAAAGCGACGGTGACCCCGACCGTACGTATATGTAAAATTGAACTAATTACTTTATTTTAAAACAAAAAATGTAAGATAACATATTTTATTATTACTATTTAGTTTTAGTTTATAATTTATTAATTTCCTTGTTCATTTTCTGTTTCATGTAAATAAGTAAGTTATTGAATTAGTTTAAAGCCTATCTAACTGGTGTCGCGTCGCTGCGCGCCCCTTGGTCATCACCGCTCTCATTGAATACTAGCCAAGGGCGTCGCCCCCTAGAGAAAAAAAGAAATACGTAATGAACTGTTAAAAATCACAAGAAAATAATATTGCCCTACTCTGATACCTAAGGCACACCTCTATGTACAGTAAAGAGGTCGTAGAGTTTACACAATGAAACTTTGCACTGTACTTATTACAATCGCATTCTTCATTTATATCGGCTTGCCGCCCCCCCTCCCCCCCGGGCCATCATCGGCTGGCGATGCTCTTGCTACCACCCCCTCTCTTCCCTTGGGTGTCGTTAAAGGCGACTAACGGACTAAAGACTTCACATACATTCAACTGCATAAAGCGGCGGTAGGCTCACTACCCGTCATGCTGAGCACATGTGCAGTCGCTATTTGGTAAAAAGTGGACTACCGCAGAGGACGCTTTTGCGGTCCTCATTGCCTGTCTCTGACTAACCCTTCGGGGATAATAGTCGTGATTATATGTATGTATAGATACGTATTAACCCCTCAGTCTTGGATTTTTGACACTTTTTTGGCGCAACTGTCAACGTCAAATTTGACAGAATCGAGCATAGACTATGCGATATTTTGCGATAACAATACATAACATGAACCACAGAACCGAAATAACCAAACTTGTTCATACTAAAGTAGTCTGTAAGTCTATGAAAACACGGTACAAAGTCAAGTGTGTTTTTGTAGGTGCGGTCTCATGCGACCGCTTGGGGTTTGAGGGAAAGCCTACAAGGTTAATACTAAACTGACATTTCAAACAAACGGCGACTTACCCGTTGGTGTTGATCGAGGGTGTAGTAATTGACTAACTTAGGTTAAGTAGCAATACATGATAAATTAATTTAACTCCCTTGACACTTCCAAAATACATACATTATGTATCTAACGGAATATACAATGATTGCTAATCGTGGTAGGCTGCTAACTGCAAGCTGCGAATTTAAAAGTGTTATGACACTTTCAACGTTAAATTACATTACGAAAGTTTCTTATTTTATCATACTTTATAGATTGATAAATCATACTGGTAATTTGGCAAAAGTCGATGATTTTTCGGAGTTAACATATTTAAACAGGGTCGCGTAGCGGTGAAAGAATACTACCACCCCCTCTCTTCCCCAGTGTAGTAGCACTACTCCGAAATCGCACCATTCCGAAATCCCATTATTCCGAATTGCCAATTAGGTGTAGTCGAACTTATAAATGAACAACAATTCTGTACAATTCTGTATTTGATAGAATTGTTGAAAAAAGAAGCAAGTGACGCAAAATAGATCCATCGGCACAATATCTACATATTTCAATTGCTAAAAGGAATAGAAGTACTTGGACAAGAAAACGTACAGAGCTGATTATAGAAGATTTTTTAAAAGAGAAGATAGATGTTAAGCATTGTTTACGTTGACTGCGACACATTAAATAATAAAACTTGGGTGTCGTAAAAGGCGACTAACGGACTTAAGACTGCACATATATTTAACAGCATAGAGCGGCGATGGCTCACCACCTGTCACGCTGCGCACATGTGCAGTCGCTATTTGATGAAAGTGGACTTTGGTAGAGCACTGCTTTTGCTGTCCTTAATGACTATTAGTCTCTATCTCCAAACTTTGAAATCAATTTACTCGAAATCAATTATTCTCATCAGTTTCTTTTTTCTTTGACCACTCACAGATTATGTTTGTGTTTTATCTGGTACTAGAAAGTACACGTTAACCATTATCTGACATAGAAAAATTCCCTTTTGCAAAACAAAGTAAGGTGAACCGAGGCAAGTGTGACGAAAAATTTATTGACGAAGTAGTTTTCATGAAAGAAACCCTACTTTTTGTTGGTAAAACACCAGTAGGTTTATTTGTAAACCTGTATTATTTAACAGTAGTTTGATTAATCGTGTTAATTAACACCTTTACCTTTATCTTAAGTAAAAAAATCAATTTTACCTCATGAAGATCGCTAACTGTCACACTTGCCCCTATCTGGGGTAAGTGTAACAGTCTCGAATATCGTCGCAGTTAACTGTTGTTATTTGCAGTTCCTACCAAAATATAACAAGATGTGAGTTAGTTTCATTGTAATTTATGATCTACTTAAACACATTATGGTTGGTTTTCGCGTGACGATAAATTTTTAGTTTAATGGGGCAAGTGAGACATTATTATTATAAAATAGTGATGTCATTAATTTTATCGATTGTCACACTTAACCCATGTTATTATTTTATCGACCGTCTATGTAATAAATAAAGAAATTAAACATAGTAAGTATTCAAAATAAGTATGTTTATTAGAAAAATAAATTCTGTACTTATAAGATTGTTTACCTATGTAATATTGCCCAACTGAAGCTCTCACTTAACGTTGAGATAAACCAAAACCATTTCGTTACATAGCATGTATCATTGAAGCTATATTTTTTTCTAAATCTGGTTTAAACGCATTATTTGGGTTTATGTAGGTCTTCCATGAGTTTTCGATTTCACACCTCGATCACCTTTTTATGTGCAATTATTGTTGATCTAGGAACACCAAAGAGTAGTGCAGCCTGTGTCGGCGTTATGTTCTCTTCCTATACAGCTTTCTTTAGTATCGCCTAACCATCTACAACAAACAATACAAAATAAACGTTAGTGTCCCATCACTATATATGTTGCACTCATATAAGATGGCTGGGGTTACTGTGACGCGTCACACTTGCCCCATCTAAGTTTTATCTGGGGAAAGTGTGACGATACGCTTTTCGTCGCAAATAATGGACTTAACGGCACAGAAATATATCACACTGTAAGTTCTAATACCATTAAGCATAACTCACCTTGATTCCTGTTGATTCAGCTCGCCAAATTCACAGCATTACAAAAAAACACGGACCTCAAAAATTTGCGGTTCATTTTTTTTCGGAGGACTATTTGGAAATGGCGTCGGTCGGTAAAACAGTCAAGGCTATGCGCGCCCTTGACAAACAAAACGATAGTCTAATAGTTCGTGCAACGTTTGATAGATGGCGGTTTAAGGTATAATAACGTTAAGCGGTGTTTTTCGCAAAAGTCACACTTACCCCCGTGTCACACTTGCCTCGGGTCACCTTAATGTTATTAAACCTCTGACTAACCCTTCGGGGATAATAGTCTTGATTTTATGTATGTATATATATTATGTAACTAATTTTATAGTCCGGGTGTTTTGCTTCATCCTTACGCCCTCATTTGCCATATCCGTAAAAGGATTTTTTTTATACTTATGTAAGCCATCAACCCAGTTTGATGTCGACGAATGAAGGATACCGGAATTTCATACATAAAATTCATATAGACGACAGAGTAATGTCGACTGTTGATGAATACAAACAATCTGACTATTTCTTATGTCTAGAAAACATTCCAAATTGTTTTTTTCTGGATATTACGATTAACGACGAAGGATAGACAAAAAAATCGTGTAATAAGAATGAGTTAGGACTCTTGTGCCGACTTTCCCTGTTGGTCGACTTTACTGAAATATCATACGTAACGATTAACGTTATACCGCATTTTCAAGTATCTTTGAGTTTGGTTTCTTTATGCCAACTTTCACTTAGGTAATTATACGCTTTTGTCGTTTCTCGGTTTGGAATTACAATATCTTAAATGTTCTTGTTAAGCTACAAAATGAGGCTTATTTTTGTAATTTGTTATTGTTGTCATTATCAGGCTGTTAACATACTGCTGCGGGGCGTAGGCCTTCCCACGTGAAAAAAGCAGGTTGGGGTTTTTTTCAACTAAACCAATAGATACGCAGCGGCTTAAGGAGCAGCTTGAGATATTAAAACATAGTAGAACACCTCATTTGTCACCAGGAGACATTGCTGTATTGCCATACATTGTATGGCAATGGAGCAATGTCTCTATATGGTTAGCGTGTTCGAACGATGAACAAAATCATGGAATAGATAATTAACTGTTCTGTGAACAACACTAAGATTTTGTGTGTGTTTGATTAATGGGAGTGGTCGAACGAAAAGGGGCATGATGTTAATGGAAACGGTTTTTTGGTTTTTATTGATCACTGGACACTGAATTTAATTTTATTGTTAGAATATTTTTTTGTGGAGTAGTTTTTTCGTAATCTTAAATTTATTGCATTAATTAAGTTCAAATAAACTCAAAGACGTTGGAAAAAAATGTCTACCTCAGGCGGGAATTGAACCAACGTCCTCCGCTATCGGGGCAGCTGCGTTGTATTTTTTTACATTACATTACATTTTTACATTAACATTTATGTACATTTTTTTTCAACAAAATCTTTAAGTAGTCATTAATAACAATATTTTGTGACACTAGTAAGTCCTATGGTGCCAACTGTAACACTTCAGTTTAATTTTTTTTTATAAAAGAAGGAGGTGAACGAGCCGGCGGGTCACCTAATGGAGAGTAATCACCGCTGCCCATGGACACCCGCAAAACCAGAGGAATCGCAGACGCGTTGCCGGCCTTTAAGAAAGAATAGGTTTAAGGAAGGAATAGGAATTGTGAGGGGGGGAAGGCCTCCGGAACCCTCACTGGCCGGACAAAACAAAACAGCACCAAGTGCCATTATTTCACGCCGAATATTCGTGAGAAGGTGGTATTACCCCGGGCAGTCAGTGTCACTCATTTAGCACCACCCAGGGGTCACGTGTAGGGGCTCAAGGGAAAACCTACGGACGCGAGTAACTTTGACCCCCAAAAATATTGACTTGTTAGCGACGACGTTATTGTGGGGCAGGGAAACTTGGATGTTAAATTTCTGTGACGTCGGGATTAGTTCTATCTACTTAGAATAGTTAAGTCTGTCTCTGCACTGCACTCACGTCGTCACGCAATAAACTAACTCCAAACTTTGAAATCAATTTACTCGAAATCAATTATTTTGCCATCAGCTTCTTTTTTCTTTGACCACTCATAGATAATGTTTGTGTTTTATGTGGTACTAAAAAGTACAAGTTAACCATTATCTGACTAAGAAAAATTCCCTTTTGCAAAACAAAATAATGTTATTAAGCTAGCAAAATACTAAATTAAATGAACTTAATTTGGCCAGTTCGGTACATCTTAGATCATAAATTATTCATTATTTAACACGGCTTCACCAAGCTAAGGGACGAATAAGTTATGTAGGATCATGACAAACAAGCGAATTCGTTTGTTCAGCAAATTGGATCAGAATCAACTGTTCTTGCCACAGTGTTTATCATTATAGGAACGTTACGAAAACGGTGATTCTTGGTGATGAATTAACTATATTCTGTGTTTTTTTTTAAATTGACTGTTGGAAAGTAAACATCATGGTGCCAAATAGCATAATTTACATTTCTGTTACAATATCTTTGACCAAGAAATTCAGTAGCGATGATGTGAATTCTGAATTCTGTTAAAAACATCCTTTCAATGCACATCGTTAGATTAAAATACAATTAAATACGAACGTAGATGTGCATGTTTGTTTGTTTTTTTTCAATCGCGTCGAAACTTTTGAACTTTGCAAAACAGGTAGAGCATTCTGGTTTAACACAGAACGTTAAAAAGAATTTTAAAAAAGAAGTTTACGTCATGCAAAATTTTACACAAGTGAAGTCATTAGTTTCGCACTATAGTAGAAATGAATATAGTAGGTGTTTATTTCCATGTACCTACTCATGGAAGTATTGAAGAATAGTGAAGTAGTGTTTGCATGCATTTATAAATAAATAATTATCTACCGCTATAGTATGAAACAGCCATACGACAGCCTTAATACAAGCACTAGCATTATATGCTCTAGAATTAATAATAATAATGCTAGATGGTTTCCGAAACGTATTATGGTTCTTAAATGCTCGATCTCTTATCTTGCTCTCTCTCTTTCAACTAAAAGAAAAATAAAATATTGTTTTCTAAGTTTTACGCGAACACTACACAACATCAGGACTAAAAAAATACCATAAAAAGTATCAATAAACGCGAGTTTAGATTCGTAAAAGTGAAAAATATAATGGCGAAACCGACCCGAAAGCTCTTATTTGAATTTCAGCAAGAAAGGTATTCGACGTTGAAACTGATAAAACAATGGAGGATTTATATACGAGTAGGTCCATACTGAGCAGCAAATACAAGGATAGCGCAATAAAAATGGCAAACTACAGTGGAATAGGGAAGAAGGTTGTATTTTAGAGGCAAAAGAGCATTATTTGTCGAAGGCGGTCGTTACTCAAGATGATCGGAAAGATTTCGTGTACATTATATTTCGATACTAGGTTTTACGCTGATTTATTCATGTTTCCTTCACTTTTTGTAGTCCTTTGAGAAATGTATTCGCAGGTTAGAGATAAGGAAAAGATCATAGCTGTTTTGAAGATATTATTTAGTTGGAAATACGTAATTTTTCTATTAGGTACCTTTGTTCCACATTTACAACATAATTACCAATACACAGCACATTATTTTATTTTATGAGTGTTTTAATTTGACACAATAGTATGCGATCCATCTAATGGAAAGCGACCACTGCACCATCGAAATTTGTAACACTATGTGCAGTTTATTTAGCCTTTAGGCCTCCAATCTATGTACATACATATAATCACGACTATTATCCTGGAAGGGTTAGTCAGAGACTAGGCAATGAAGACAGCAAAAGCAGTCCCCTACCATAGTCTACTTTTTACCAAATAGTGCACATGTGCTCAGCGTGACAGGTGGTGAGCCCATCGCCACTCTATGTTGGTGGTAGTATGTGCAGTCTTTAGTCCGTTTGTCGCCTTTTACGACACCCAAGGAAAGAGAGGGGGTGGTAGTATTCTTTCACCGCAACGCGACATGGTTTTCACTGGATAGGTAACCAAATTGTGAATATCTCGAGCTTCTCCGTGCTTCGTAAGGCATGTAAAGTTGTTGATCCCTGTGGTTGTCGTAAGATGGAAGCCGTTAAAACCTACATACACACATTGGGCATGCGTGGTGGGTTATGGCCAATCTACTCATGTCTTGTTGTCCATGTCTAAAGGCTTGTCGCCAGCAATGAGTCGTTTACTATCTGATAATGATTAACTAAATAGTATCCCGTTTATTGTAC
The DNA here is from genome assembly GCA_963921215.1 of Scoparia ambigualis. Classification (NCBI taxonomy): domain Eukaryota; kingdom Metazoa; phylum Arthropoda; class Insecta; order Lepidoptera; family Crambidae; genus Scoparia; species Scoparia ambigualis. The sequence goes on along the minus strand of OY992522.1, from coordinate 19,160,220 downwards.
AATTCAATAACTTTGATGGGTTATTGGAACAAAGCCGCAATCAACAAAACGCAATTTTACAGGAAAAAAGATTTAGTGAAAATCATGAATAATTGTTAAACTACGAGGTGTATCTTAACGGTTTCTATATCAAACAATGCGTTATTTTTTTCTGGAGTGGCATAAAGTGTACATAAGCTTAGTAGTACTTAGGAATTAAAAAAAATAGTAAAAAAACATATTGCCACTTTAAACATTGAAAGTGGTTTCCGTAAGACTCCACTGAGATTTTATTCCGGTAAAAAGTGCAAAATAAATCAGACAGCAATAGCATATTGCTGCGTTGTGCGTTGATCTAAAGGATGTATGGCGCATACAGTAATAGCGTTTTGCAATTATGTTACAGGAAATGGTGAATGTCATTGGAAAATGTACTGGCGTATACTGTGTGCATAGTCTATATTATTGTTGTATTGGAAGGACTACAAAATTTATTAATATTAGAGCATCACGAAAATATAATGAATAATGTACTTATTAAATAATAAATAATGTAATTTGTAAATAATCATAAAAGATAAGATAAGATAAAGATAAAGATAAAATATGCTAAAAAAAACATAAAAAGGACAAACACATAGTACATACAATTGACGGCCTTATCGCTAAACAGCAATTTCTATAGTAGTATAGTATAGTAGTATTAAAATAATAGTATTATATTATTATTATTTATTATAATAGTATTATATTATTCTATGGACAGCTACCTATACACATTAACGCGGCCACCTGTACAAAGCTTAGCTACAGGCCCTAGAGCTAAGCTAACCCGACACTACACCGAAGAAATCCCGGACATCAGCCTGTACGAGATTGGTATGGCTCTCAAGCAGCTTAAGAACAGCAAGGCATCGGGTGCTGACGGAATTACCGCTGAGCTTCTGAAAGCACGCAAGAAAGCAAGGTACTCGTAGTTCTTCAGAAACTATTTGATTCCGTCGTACTCGGAGCTAGAACGCCAGAAGCGTAGTATGAAATTGTGGTTGTGTTGTTTTTTAAGAAGGCCAACAATACCCTACTGAGCAACTACAGACCCATATCACTTCTAAGTCACGTTTCTAAGCTGTTCTCGAGAGTTATAACTAATCGTCTCGCACGCAGGTTTGATGACTTCCAGCCAATCGAACAAGCTGGATTCCGAAAAAGTTTTCAGCATCATAGACTCGTAGACCACATACATACGCTGCGGCGGGTTATACAAAATACCGAAGAGTATAACCGGCCACTTTGCTTAGCGTTTGTGGATTATGAGAAAGCTTTTGATTCGATCGAAACATGGGCCGTGCTACAGTCTCTCCAGCGGTGCCAAATTGACTACCGGTACATCGTAGTGTTGAAGTGTTTGTACGCAAACGCCACTATGATAGTTCGTCTGCAGGACCATAGCTCGAAGCCAGTCCGGCTGCAGCGTGGAGTGCGACAAGGAGACGTCATATCCCCGAAGCTATTCACTGCTGCACTGAAGGACGTGTTTAAGCTTCTGAACTGGAGAGGACTCATTAATATTAACGGCGTGTACATCAGTCACCTTCGAATTGCCGACGCTATAGTAGTCATGGTTGAGACCTTGGAGGACCTAGACACAATGCGGGGTGATATCAAGTCTCTCAACAAGTGGGCCTAAAAATGAACTTGGAGATGACGAAAATCATGTCTAACTCATGTGTCATTCCCACTACTCTTTAGGTTGGAGAGTCTGCTCTTGAAGTGGTTGATGAATATGTACCTGGTAGAATGTACCTGTTGTAGAATAATACCTGGGACAAACGGTCCAGTTAGGTAGGTCCAACTTTAAGAAAGAGGTTAATCGTCGAATCCAACTCGGCTGGGCAGCGCTTGGTAAGCTACGAAATATTTTCTCGTCCAAAATACCACAGTGTCTCAAGACGAAAGTTTCGATTAGTGTGTGTTGCCATACGGTACCGAAACGTCGTCGCTCACTATGGGCCTAAATAGTCTGGCTCAAAGTCACGCAAAGAGCAATGGAGAGGGCTATGCTCGAGGTTTCTCTACGTGATCGAATCAGAAATGAGGAAATTCGTAGAAGAACTAAAGTAACCGACATAGCCCAAAGAGTCGCCAAGCTCAGTGGCAATGGGCAGGGCACATCGCCCGTAGAACCGATGGCGGTTGGGGCAGAAGTGTGGCAGTCGAGTGGCGACCACGCACAAGAAGACGCAGTGTGGGCAGGCCTCCAACAAGGTGGTCCGACGGGGTTCCTTTTATCTGGCAGAATTTTGTTGTTCCGAATTTTATTTGGCATGACACACTTGGCATAATTTTCTTTAAACGAATATGTTCAATACATAAAAATCATTTAGTATAATTATTATTTGGTCGAATTCCCAATGGCATACTTTTAAAATGAAAATTATGCTAAAAGAAGATTCTGAATATTGACTTTCTGCGATATGATGGTTCTGCCTCTTAATATTTTGGATATCAAATTTATGCATAAAGATGATTCTGAATATAAACTTTCTGCGATATGATAGTTCTGCCTCTTATTTATTATGGATAGTAAATATATGCATATCGAAGATTCTGACTTATAAAATTATGGGTTTTGAATGTATGATTAATGAGTGTGTGCCAAATGATTTTCTGCCAAATGAAGTTTATGCTTTCTACAGTTGTGCATAATAAAATTATGACATTAAAAGTTCTGCGATAAATGGTAGACCCGGTCCGACGATTGCTGCGCGGTCGCGGGTAGCCGCTGGATGCGAGCAGCACAAAACCGGTCGTGTTGAGATCCTTGGGGTTGGCTTTTGTCCAGCAGTGGACGTCCTCTGGCTGATGATGATGATATTTATTGTTTTAAGTATTTTATTCACTCATGTATATAATACTGTTGTGTTATTATTAATGTAGGTACTTCTTGTTAGCCATTTATTTATTTATGGAAATGTAAAAAAAATAATTGCAAACAACAAAGTTAATTTGTTTATTTACGGAAAAACAATAATTATTACACACAATGTTATTTTTACTTAGACTTTTTTATAACTAAGTCATAAGAAAAAGTCGACAATTTGCATAAAATTATGAAATGAAATGAAATGAAAATGAAATGAAATGAAATATATTTATTCACAGAAATAGAGTAATAATAATGTTCGAATTTAATTAAATTGTCCGTCTATTTTGACGTCACAGGGCGTGTGAATCTAAAAAATTTAATGATAAGTAAAATTGTAAAAACTACTTATAAGAATTAAACCATGTCCTAATTTACATTTTAAATAATAATATTGAGAAAATAATAATAAAATTTGATAAAATGATAATAAAATTTAAATTCAAAGGACGTCAATAATTAATACACACACAACATTAAATAGATATGTCAATTGTTAAAAAACTTGAAATGTCAATATTTGTGTCAAGATATTCCCTAACAGAGTAAAAACATTTTTTTATAAGAAATTTCATTAATTTACTTTTAAACAATGGTAATGGAAGTTCTGTGAATGGAAGTGGTAATTTATTATACAATTTTATGCTGTTAGGGTAACAGTTTCTCTTATACAAATGAGTTCGCATATTGGGTAACAATAGCTTGCCACAAAACCTTGTCGACTTGAAATGATTATTATTATCATTCTTTTTTTATAAATAAGTTTTGATGAGTCCTTACAAAGACACAACATTCCATAATATACATAGATGGTAAAGTGAGTAGATTTAGTTTTGGAAACAATTTCCTACAAGATGTCATGGGTGGAACATCACATAATGCACGGACACATTGTTTCTGTGATATGAATGCTTTTGGTGCATCTACTGAGTTGCCCCAAAGTAAGATACCATATTTAATGTTAGATGCGACATAGCCATGATAAGCTACTAATGCAGCTTTTTGATTTATTTGTTTTGTTAAACGCCAGAGAGCATAGACAAATCTATTTATTTTATTACATACCTTTTTGACATGTTTTTTCCAAGAACACTGGTTTTCAATAACAATACCTAAGAATGTAACTTCGTCAGATTCTGTTAGAGGTTCATTATTTATAACTAGATTTAGGTCATTTTCTCTTCTTTTTCTATTATAAAATCGAATGTAGTTCGTTTTTTTAACGTTAATATGTAAATTATTCATTTGCAACCAGTTTACAATATTCATTATAGTAGAGTTTATGTCATCATTATAATTTACGTCATCATATTTTGATATTAAAACAGATATATCATCAGCAAATAAGTTTACTTGGTGGTTAGTTACATGTGGTAAATCATTTATATAAATAATAAATAAAAGCGGCCCTAGAATAGTACCTTGTGGGATGCCTACATTGTTTTTGGCTGCAAAGGATTTAGTAACAGTATCTTCTTTAAGTTTATTTATACTTTTTATTTCTACGTATTGGCGACGATTTTGAAGATATGTTTTAATCCATTGAAGGGCTATCTCTCTTAAACCATATTTTTCACATTTAAATAATAATATATCGTGTGAGACAAAGTCGAATGCTTTACTCATATCAAAAAATACTGCAGTCGAGTCAATATTTCTATCAATATTTTCAGTAACTTTCTTAATTAGATTAAATACTGCTAGCGTTGTCGATTTGCCTTTTCGAAATGCATTTTGTTCATTCTTAAGAATATTATATTTTTCTAGATATTTATAAATCCTAGTATGTACGGCTTTTTCGAATATTTTTGCTATTACAGGTATTAATGCGATAGGTCTGTAGTTATCCATTTTATCCCTCTCACCTTTTTTATAAACAGGTTTAATAATGGATAGTTTTAACACTTCAGGAAAAGTTCCTTCAGAGAAAGAGAGATTTACTAAATGACATATTATGTCAGATAATACAACAGCACAATATTTTAAAATGGCTGTAGTGATTTCATCAAATCCTACTGATGGTGTATTATTAAGTGATCTTATTATTTTAAATATTTCGTCAGATGTAGCAGGGTAAAAAAATATACTTGTGTCAATAGATTGGATATTATTATGGAATGTCAAATTAGGATTTTGAATATTCGTATTATTTGTCTGGTTAATGAAAAATTTATTAAAATTATTAGCAATGTCAGCAGAATCAGTAATCGAAATATTATTGCATGTTATCTTGCTTATATACTTACTGTCAATATTTGTTTGTTCGTATGATTTTATCAAATTCCATGCTGCCTTAGATACATATTTACTTTTTTTGAGATATTCCTCATTTCTTAACTGTCTTGACTTATTTATTAATTTTTTTAGGACGCGAGAATATTTCCGATATGTGTTTTTACTACGTTTATTATGGTTCTTGTAAAACATGAAACGCAATTTCCTTTTTGTTACACAAGATGTTTTTAGTCCCTTAGTGATCCAATTGTTTGTTTTTGTTTTATTTGTAATCGTTATTTTACATATCGGGAAACATAATTTAAAAAATAAAGTTAAATTATCATGAAATTTGTTATAGGCCGTGTTCAAATCAGTAGCTTCGTATACTTCAGACCAAGAGAGACGTGATAAAGATTCTGCAAACTTAACCTTATTTTCCAAACTGTAGTTTCTTTTATACATGTACTGTGATTTTACTTCTTTTTCTACATTGTGTATAGACATATTTAAAGTTTGACACGTCTCGTGGTCCGATAAGCCTAGCGGGTGAATTGTACCAATAGCTGTCGGAACATTGCTTATGATTTGGTCCAAACAAGAATTTTTACGTGTTGGTTTAGTAATATGTATTGCAGTCCCATAATTTTGATTTATCCGTATATATTCAGATACGATATTGTTATTTTTCAAAATGTTTATATTGAAATCACCAGATATTACTATTTTTGTATTTTTTTTATATCTCAACTTGGAAAGTAATAGTTCTAAACGATTTAGAAATATATGTGGATTTGAGGTTGGAGTTCGATATATGCAGATGAATATACATTTTATGTTTGGGATTTCTATACCGCAGCACTCAAAAGACGTTTCAACGGTTAGTTCTTTAAGATATGGAATACTTTTATAAGTAAAGTTATTTTTACACATAATACAAACACCACCCCGTCGCTCATTTGGTCTAGAGTAATAATCAGCCAAAGAATAGCCGTTCATACGTAATTTTTTTTCACTACCAGATTTAAGAAATGTTTCAGTTAAACAAATTATGTCAACCGTTTTTTCATTTTTGGCTATTTCTTCTAGGGCTATTTGGAATAAGTCAATTTTACTTAATATCCCAGCAATATTTTGGTGTAGAACTATAAAATTATTTGTATCGATATTTATGTAATCAGTTCCGAAATAAAGTTTTGTTTGGCTTATAGTCGTCTGGTAAGTTTTTTGTTTCATTTATTGCATTAATCTGAGAGGCTGGTAAACTTTTATTTAATTTTGTATTTCGACTTTTTTTGTAAGGGATTCTACAAAAATAGTCAGTAAGGTTGTTTGTAGTTTAGGCTTTGCTTTTTTATTGTTACCCAAGAAGCTGCTATTCACAATATTTGCACCTTTTTTAGATTGGTTAAAGTAAGGAGTTGACCATCTTTTGCTGTTAAAAGGTACAAACTTTTCATCATAGTCAATTGAATCAATAGTTAAATTAATTTTTCTTAAAATGTCAATAGAATAACCATTCGATTTTACATTAATAAAAATACAATTTTTGAAATGTTTACATATCATTTGCAAGTTCCAGTTAAGTAGTTTTACATTAATATATCGATTATTTAACGCACTCAATACAATAACTGTATAATTTTGAAGCTTCTTCAAAGTAATTGACATTTCTATACACAATTTAGTAGGGTTAATATCATTTTCGCCAACGCATAAAATGATTTTATCGTTAGTATGGAAAATTGAGTTTTCACATCCTTTTAGGACCTCTTCAGACGACGCAAACGGTTTTGTAAAGGCTGACGCCCTATATTTTTCGAATGTGTTCGAAAATCTAAGTCATAAGAACGCACTTACTATTCCTTACTAATATACTTACCTATTTATCAAAACAATAACTCAGTCTTCACATGAATATAGGACGATTATTCCGGTAAACAAAATTCGAGTGATGAACGAGGAATAATAAAGCAATACCCATAATGATTTTGCTAAATCAGGCAGCTTTCAGTATTAAATTTGGAAAAAAAAATCACAAGGTGTAATAGGGTCCATAGAATACGAAAATGGCTTAATCGGAAAACTGCTACTATGGCTATTGCGGTCTTGTTCCAGGCACCCATCGACTTCTTTGTATAGAACGTTGTCGTCTTTTAATGCGTCCGAAGTCATTGTATTAACTTGCACTGCCGTTTGTCTGCTACGAGCGAGTTTCACACGTTACTTCATACACCGCGCACGTCGGGGTAACCACTTTAGGTAATCTCTTAGTTATGTTATTTGTATGAGAACTGTACTATCTATAATGTTCTAATCAGAAGGCTTTATTGCGTGTCTAAAATAAAACGCGATAGAAATCAGTAAAAGTCTATTAATTCACAATACACAAGGTTACACAAAATAATGTCAATTTGATCTCGATAACTACTAACTAGCACGACAAAACGGCAGGCACGCGTGTAGGGCTACGACTGTTTGATGCGGCTACGGTATGCGGCTACGATGCTACGGCTAAGAATATTTCTGCTGTTGCAATAAACTGTGTCGCTACAAATAATAAAACCATCTTTATCTTCTCCAACAGACTTACAACATCGACGCGCAGACGGGTGAATCTTCGGCATGCGCTACGGCATTGCTTTGCGGCGTCAAGGCGCGCTATGAGACTTTGGGGTTAGACGCTGGGGCTAGATTCAACAACTGTGCGACCACAATCAACTCTAAAGTCACTTCACTAATAGACTGGGTGCACGATGCCGGTAATTCTACCAACACTAGTAACGGCTTTTGCTGTGAAGCTATACCTACACCCTTATTTTTTATTCGTTTTAATGAAATTAAGAGTGAGTTCCACCCATGAAACTAAACAACTTTCCCCAAGAAACTTATGTGCAAAAATGACAAGAAAATTTCAACCTCCCATACAAAACTGTCCGATCAGCTGACGACTATAATAGTATGGGAGGTCGAAATTTTTTGTCGTTTTTGCACAGGTTTCTTGGGGAAAGTTGTTCAGTTTCATGGGCGGAACTCACCCTTAATTTCGTTAAAACGAATAAAAATTAAGGGTGCATAAGAGCTTAGAGATATGGACACTGATCCCAGGTTTCAGCAACAGTGCAAACATAAAGATTTATTAACTGGGTGCATGCTGGTAAGTTAATAAAAAATACAATAATTTAGATAAGACTATTGCTGCATAAGGTAACTTAGACGGTAAGCTTAGAAATGGACGCAAATATTAGGTTCAACAACTGCACTATAATCAATACTAACACCAGCATTCTTGTAGAATGGTTGCACGATGCTGGTAATTCTACCATATCTACTAACAATTTTGGTACACCTATTTGAGTTTTCTGTTCGCGTTATAACTGCGAAAGCCACTCTGTGGTATTTAGGACAGCTAGGCGCTAATTTTAGAGAGCTTAGTGTTAATTTTATCACCTGTCCGACCACAATTAACTCTTCAGTCGGTTCTCTGACAGACTGCGTGCTCTAAGATAATATTTACTTAGATACAATTTTGACTCCTCGGTGGCCGAGTGGCAAAGCGGTTTGTTCGATATCCAGAGGTCCCAGGTTTGATTCCTAGGACGGGCAAAGTGTGATTAATTTGTTTTTAATAAATAGCCCGGGCTTTTTGTTCACCAATCCGAATTTGGCAAGCGTGGTGTATTATGCCAATATCCATAAATTGTAGTGATGACTTGATTTCCTTGATGGAGAGACCTTTGCCCCGATCATTTTCTTTCTTTCCCGGTCATTTTTTTTCTTCACCTTTGTATTATATCGGCTATATTTTATTTTAGGTAAAATGTTGTGGCATTAGAATTACGGGTGTTGGTTAGTCCCGTCCCGCGTTGTATTTTATTAATATATTTTTAGACTTTACCACATACAATTTCTCATCGATCTAATAATGCTGAAGGAAGTACCCTCACACCTTATTTCCGAAGTTTGATAAGAGAAAATTCTAAAAAAATCTTATTTAAAACAGCTTAGTATATTTATTTTTATACTTAACGAAAATACAGACAAAGCCACTTACTAAAAATCCTAACAAGGATACTTATGAGCTACGGAACTTGGCCGATTTCAAACGAACTGATTCCGATTTAGCAAATTATCCACATAGAGGCCTGGAGTGCTTTCTGTCATACCATTCGAAATGATGATGCGAATTTGCTGAATTTATGCGCCAAACGTAATAATGCATCTACTACGAAATCTGTGACGCTTTAGCATTTAAATAGGTACGTGGAAGCGTGGACGACAAAGGTTTTGAAATCGCATCAAAATGTTTGGCGTTCTCGAATGTTCGGATGTTGGTCTGTTCCATGCCGTTGTATGGAATTCAATGAATTTGCATTTAAAATGTTTATGACTGCGAATTATAGAATAACGCTTACACGTAAATATTAAAAGCGGATTTATTGTTTTTTATAATAGATGGAACTGCAATACCCCGACAAGAAAAGTTTTTCGTCCTCCAAAGCTTCTTTTATCGTCTACTTTTTCTTATGTTATTATCAAAAATATTTTTGTTTTGTGGTGTACCAGTATATTTACCTTATCTTATCACGGTATCGAGGTAACTTTACCATACTTTTTTTCCAATACTTTCGTTTGCACAGGTAAATCCAGCGGTATCGTGACCACAGCAAGGATCACGCACGCAACACCAGCAGCGTTATACGCGCACGCACCCTCTCGTTACTGGGAAGACGACAGTCGGGTACCGCCGACCGTGAGGAAAGATTGCAAGGATATAGCCATGCAACTCGTCGAGAATGAACCGGGAAGGAGTATTAATGTTAGTACCAGTTATAAAACTTACGTTTTTATACAGGACACAATGCGATATGTTGGTGCCGTGCCATTGTCATGTCATAGAAGGGATGGTACTAGGTTTTTTAGTGGGTAGACTTCCACCTTCCCCGTCAAGATCTTTTCTGAGCGATGGAGGGAGAGGAGAGTGCCTCGTAACCCGAAGTCGTCCTAGGCCTAGGTGTATGCGTAAGATTGCATTTTATTTAAAAAAATATAATAAAAAAAGATTTTTAAAAACAAGATTTTATTTAAATAAAAATTGACATTAAAAAAAAAATAGCGCGAACTAAAAAGACAAAATAAATTTTAGTGACATTTTTCATATACACAGGGTAAAACGTTGAATGTTTATACCCTTCTATACCTACATCACCCTGAACAATGTATGTTCGACGACTTTCCCAATATACATTAAATTTTATGATAGGTAGGTTCTAGGGACGTTTATAAATAAATATAGATCTTTTCAAAATGTAAACTCTATTATAATATAAATTTTAAACGCTGGAGGCACTGATTATGTGATAATATGTGTGTGTAGTGTGAGTATATAACGGACAGCGTACATCAGTGTCTCAAGCTTTTCAAATTTATATATAGGTTATTTTGAAAAGATCTATATTTATTTATATACGGCCCTAGAACCTAAGTACGAGTACCTATTATAAAATTTTCGGAAACGTACAAAATTTTTCGTACTGGTAGGGAAGAAGTATTGATAGCAGCACTTACGACTATTTATCTATCCCAAAACAGTTTTCAAATAGACGCCTCAAAACCCTTTTCACTATCTCTAAACTATCTTTTTCCTGCTATTAAACAATTTTCTTCTGCTTATAGCAAAAGTCAATTCATTCGTTACATCTCAGTGCTGCATAGCGCATGAATATTCCATTCGCATTACAGCGACTGCGCACTGCATCAGTTAAAGACTTCTCCAAATGTTATCTAGGAATGCATGCAAATGTATTCTGAAACTAACGGATATACGTTCATGTAATTCGTCGGAGTTCGATAAGATTGAAAAGTTTTAGTTTCTCCGGTGGAAACTTTTCATTCATGTTTTTTTTTCAATGTTTGTTTCTTTTTTTGTTTTTGTATTTCTTTTGTTTTAATAAAGGACTTGGGGTTGGTATTTGCTCAACAGCGACACAGCCTGGGTTTTTTAGAAAAACAAAATACTTATTTACATTAAGTATGTCATTTCAACTAGAATAATACCCCCTTCCAAAGCCAATTATTTCGCAAGTAATTCGATATATGCAACCTTCCACATGTCTACAGTCCTCGATTCCTATTGTGTCCAATTAACTAATGAATTTCACTTTGAATGGCATAAGCTTTTGAAACACCTCTGTATCCAGAGAAGCATTAAGCTACCACCCTATCTATTCGAGTATTACTATCTTATAGCTGTGTGTAATTTTCTTATTGTAAATTCTTATTAAAATGACAATGTAGGTATAACCAATTTATTGTTGTAATGATAATGCATACATTGAACAATGTCAAACAACATGCAGACCCATTTAGATTCTCAAGCAAACAAAAGCATTGTGTGACTTGACTTTGAAAGCAACAAATATTCAAAAGAGCTTTTAAGTAATAATCGCTGACGAATAATATAATAATTTATCCAATTTTCATAATGATATAGGCAGGCGGCAATTAATTCCAAACAGAGAACGTCTAAAAAACTGGTGGCCTGAAAAGAACTCAATAAAAAGCAAATTTTCGTTCGTTTTTCTTTTGTTTGTGAGCGGAAAGTGTCGTGTTTTTTATCTTTCTTTTTCATTAAATTTTAATTGCGCCCGTACTGAAATATTTCTTATCGTGTTAATCTGTTTATTCAGGTTATAATGGGGGGTGGAAGGCGTCATTTTCTTCCAACCGTCACGCCAGACCCTGAGCACCCGAATCGGGAAGGTAGGCGGCTGGACGGAAGGAATTTGGCGGAAGATTGGGCGAGAGAGAAGAAAAGGCGGCGACTGAGGGCCCAGTACATACATTCGAGGGAACAGCTGGCTAAATTGGATCCAAGAACAGTGGATTATTTGTTGGGTGAGTCAACATTCGATTATTTGTGTAGGTGAGTGAAATCGTGATCGAGTTACCTTCCTTTCCTTCTGTCATCCTTTCTGTAATTCCATGTTATTATTGTTTTTATATACGTATAAACATTAAATTAAGATTTAATGTCATGGGTGAAATAATTAATCTCTTTTATTAATAAAATATTTATACGGCCCGTTGCAAAGTAATTAAGTAATTTGTTTAATTATTTCCTCGTGTGTGTAAGGATTTTTTTAATAATTGCGGGTAATTTTTGGCTGAATTCTGCCACCGTACAGTTTAGTGGTTATCTGATATTGTATTATTTCGATATAATATTGTGTATTGTACGTGATATATATTTTAATTGATACGCTATTAAATAGAGTTATTTGATAATATTTATAATGAAATTTTTCTTTTTCTTCTAACAGAGAACGAATAACCAAGAATGAGCGAGAGTAATAATGTTTAAACTTGTACCGTAGATGAACTATGATTCTGATCAACTCCAAAACGTTGATTCACATAAAGTTATCGACCTCAAAGCTTAGCCCTCAAAATAATTCATAACATTTTCTGGAGTTAAGCCACTGTAAATTCACGTCATTAACAATGCAAATGCCTCAGTCTGAAACAGATCACAGCGGATTCGAGCGGGATTACAAAGCAAAGCATTGACCACAATATGAAATGTATGAGTTAGACGTGCACGTGTTTTACGTGTACAGAATTTAAATTAGATTGTGTGTTCAGATCTTTTCACATCAACAATATACATGGGGAGTTTGGGCCATAACCCACCACATTGGCTTGATGAGGGTTGGTGTGTATTAGTTACTGCTATCCGGAATTCCGGATCACTATAGGTTTTTTTTATTCTACAACTGGTAAGCGCTTGACCTTCATCTCACCTGATGGAAAGTGACGGTAAGGCCCAAGGTGGAAGCGCGCTTCACCCGGAATCCTTAACCACTGAGGAACTGGCTATCTTAAAAAAATTAAAGAAAGAAAGACAAAAAAATATTTATTTAGGACAAAAACAGTTCAGTTAACACAGACAAAAAGTAAATAATACAAAAGAATGTCCCAAAATCCGTAAAAAGTTATTGTTTTAAAACTTTACACTGCGGGTTTAATTTATTATAGCTCTATAAAATAAAGGTTTTTCTGAGCAGGTCTTTATCACTAATTACATGAAGTTTTTATTAATGTGATTAAACTAGTGATGTTTAATTTGTTTTTATGAATTTGTATTAAGAAAACTTGTGTTTCACTCGCTTTTGGTCTCAAGATAAGATCCACCTAAACACAGAAAACGTGAGACAATGATCACATTGTCTCATCTAAACGTACTACCCATTGTTTTTCCAACTAATTACTTACGTTGCGGTTTCCAAGACTTGGATGACAAGGCAAGATTAATTGAATGACCGGGGATGATTCTCCGGGATGAACGGTCACATATTCTTATACACTTTTGCTCGGAAACTATGTTCTTAGGTGATGTTGTTTTTTTAACATTAGACTTCATATCGCATATTATTGTGAATCTCAATCGTATAAATGAAACGCGTTTTAATTATGTAAAGTAAAAGAAAATAACAGTTAAATTTAAGTTTTTGTACTTATGATTTAGTTTACTGTCAAAGCTTTATAGTACTACTACCGATAGTGATCTTTATTTTATTTCTTCTAAAATATCCACAGCTCTTTAGAAAATTCTGTTGGTTTCAATACAGGGTTTCTTAATTATATTTTTCGACATCTGTCTTTCTTCATTTCATAAAGATTCTGACATTTTTACGGTTATGCGACATTCATACGGTGAATATTTGATTTTTATTTAACCAGCTATATTTCATTATTGTTTTCTTGGTGGAAATTTGGCATTTTGTATCTGAATTACAGGCACGCCAAGCATTTAATCTGTGTGCTTGGCTACGACCACTGTGGATTGCGGTGTGAAGAGCGATTTCTATGTTCGTTAACCCATTATGGACTAGCGGTGCCGTAAACTCGTTTAGTAAGATTGCCATAGTATAACCAAGGACGATATATTTGTCTATGGTATAACGCTCAATAAATTAGAAATCCGCCCGCCGCGTTCGTGGCCGAGTCCTTAAGATTTGTCTCATCGGCAGGTTTGTTCGAGTACTCTCACATGGACTTCAACGCGGAGCGGGGAGCGGCAGCGGACGCGGAGGAAGGAGCGGCAGCGGGCACCGCGGTTAAGGCCGACGACCCCTCTTTAGCTGATATGACGCGTGCAGCGCTCTCTATTCTAATGAAGAATGACAAAGGATTCTTTTTGCTCATTGAAGGTTCGTCAAGAGTTTGTTTTAACAGCGGACATGGACTTCGTGTACATTCTTTTTCTTTCCAAACCTAAAAAATAAACATTAGGTATCTCTAATTATAAAAAGTGGATATTTACTTTTAAATATCGTTAAGAATGGTGTTGTAAACATTTTATTCAAAGTAAATACCTAATAGAAGAGATCTACTTTTTATGGCATGTTATGTAAACAATTTCAAGATTTCCCCCTAAACAGTGAATAAATTTTGTCACGACTCGCGACGTATGAGAGTACTGAAATCTCGCATGATATTATTATTTCCTCATGTTATATTCATAAAAGGTATACGTTATATTAGGTCATTTTGTATTCCTACATGTTTTATGATACGTTATTTTCGTATTAATTTATTTCTGAGCTCCACCAAAATGATACATTTCCTTGGTAGCCACTCCTCCCGGAATATTATATGTATATTTGACATTTTGAATTTTGTTACTCTTTTATTTTTGTTCTGATAACCGAATAATAGACCGACCAAGTTTCGATAATTGGTCATTGTCATAAAACATAAGTATACAAAATATGGTGAATAAGTTCAGAATTATGTTAACTCATTTATATCATGGATATAAATAAAAGTTCCCCATAGTCTAGTAAAAGTAGAAAACTGTAAAAAATTTAGAATAAGTTCATTGTAACAAAAATATGTAGCAGTAAGCCAATTGGCAATTAGCATAGGGACCAAAAATGGTCAAAAATGCAAATGTATTTGCACAAAAGTATGTAGCATAACCTATAGTAAATAAGTAATTGTAAAATAGTTTAAAAGAAAAATTGTGAAACAGTTTATAAGAAAATTGTATTGAAAAAGAAAGGGATATGTATAATTATGCAGTCCTAAGCAGACAGCTCACTGAAAAAACTCATTTCCCTTTAGTTTTTAAGAATATAGTAATAAAAGATGATGGTAAATTGTAGTGGCTATAGGCAAAGTAGGAAACGGGAGTCCCACCCGATAAAGAGTACAAGATATGATGAATGGTTGTGAAGTATGCGGTATGAAAGTGTGAGAGGAATAAATGCGAGAAATAGTATGAATGAGAAAAGCTAAAACTAAGCTCTAATTATGTTGGAACACCGAGATTAAAAAAAAAACCCTTGGTGGGTACAAAGCTAGCTTAATGCAGATAGGTGGATTTTAACGACTGTCATTAAACAACAACCACCACCATCGGCTTAACGTGCCACTCGAAGGATGGTAGGAGTTTGGACTGAGCAAAACTGTTAATTGGTAAAGTTTTAGCTCATGCGGTTCGCCGGCTTGTGTCGCGGAACACTCGCTCGCACGATTGACCACGTCGACAGAACCTTTATTATAAATATTTTTATTATAATTATACAATTAAACGTAATCGCATTATGGTATTCTTGTAAAGGGCTATTTATTCAATTATTTGCTTTATTTGCATGCACAAAGAATACATTCAAACTGAACTGATAACAATATGAAAAGCATATACCGCACCATCAACGTAGAGCACAAATTGTAAATTGCAGTTTTCGACAATTTGTGCCCTTGTCAAAGAAAATATACACTACCGTGCCCTTGTTCTATCGATGATGCGGTATGTAAGCAGGAATGTACTCATAGCCTATAAGTATGCATGCGCTCATGCAAAATGTAACCTAAACTAAACATGCAAAGATTAATTGCTAGCATAGTAAACTGCAGATACATCTCTATCATTGAAATCAAGTCAAAAAAAATCTATAATATGAAACAATTTAGAAATAACTGTTTTAAATTAGAGTCCCAAAAACCATTCAAATAGTTTGTCTTTAGAATGTCATTATATTTTTATGTTTATTCGATAACATAGACAAATTAGATAATAATCGTCCTTGTCCGATAATTAAACAGAGCATGTGGTTTTCTAGCATCTTTATATTGTTTTTTGTTACTCAGGTGGTCGGATAGATCATGCACATCACTACAACAACCCTTATCGAGCTCTTGACGAAACATTAGAGCTGGAAACAGCTCTACTAGCTGCATTGGAGAGGGTGAACCCTACAGAAACCCTTATTGTAGTCACTGCTGACCATGGACACGTCATGACATTCGGCGGTCAAGCCACACCTAGGGGACATCCTGTTTTAGGTAATTTTAATATTATAATATAAAATTCTAAGTTGAATATGTAAAAGCTTTTTATTCGTCCAAAATGTTAATTCCGCACAAATTATAAGTAGGTATTTTTTTAATTATTCCTATTACGAAAGCAATGTGTGCGACGATTTGGCGTGCCTCAATACTTTATAAGACCTGTTGGTAGCGTAATAGTTAAATAAAGGTTAACATGGCGTCAGAAAATGTTAAGTAAAAGTAGAATAACGGTAAAGGTATGACCAAATGTTGTATAAAAAGCACAAGGAAAACATTTACGTGACTAAAAAATTGGGTAAAAGTGTGGAAGCTGACTATTATGTTTTATAAAAAGTATAACGTAACTTTTAAACACGGTTTACTTGACTTTTTTTAAAGGAGCATAAATGTTTTGAAATTTTATTTATAAAACGATTTGCCTTTAATCCTTTCGGTTCACAAATTTTTTGTTTCCTTGTGGTGTTTGTGAAATAAAACAAGTTAAGAAATGATAGATACATTATTGAAATTAATATTGAATCTATATTGTGCAGTTGCTAAATTCAAGATAACGTTTAGATTTCTATGGGAATGCCACTTTATTGATATTGTATGTGGTGATATTTAGTTTTTTACAGAAGCTCTCTAAAAATATCCAAAATTTCGCTAATTTACAAATTTTTTTTTAATTTTTTATACGATTAAGGTCAGCCATTGTTGTACATGTCATCAGTAGACTGTTATTGGATTGTAATATAACTTTCACTCAAGTAGACGTTTTTAGAACGACTGCAAACGAGCGCCATTGCTATTTTTTTTAGGGTTGACACAAACATGGTGGTGATCTAAGATGTAGACCAGTTTCATTTCTTCTGAAAGTTCCACTTCGTTTATATCGTTTCCAGTTATTAATATCCATTTTTTGTCGTTTTTATTTAAACTAAATAAGATTCTATTAAAACCTTATAACGTCTAATTTTGTTTTATTAAAACCTTAATTGACCGTCTATAAAATATGCAGTTAAATAAAAGATATATAACAGGTTCACAGAAAACTGTATGAATTGTCAAGTTTTTGTTTTACGTTAACAAAAGTAACTGTTGAATAAAAGGTATATAACAGTTACACTAATACCTTTATGTAATATTGAAGTTAACCATAATTCCACTACATAATCGTTATATTAATGTTTTTTAAAAACGTTTTTAAATCTACAATGGGTTTAGATGTTATAATAATTACTCTATTACGACGACACTGTCTTTAAAAAAATCTTTTTACGACTGAAACGTTCTTACGACTTAGACGTTTGTTAAATAAACGTTTTAGTTAAGACCATTATATTATTGTTGTATAATTTAGTTGAAAAAACGTTTATTCGAGGTCGTAATTAGACTTTTTAGTTAGACGACTTAATCGTCAGATGTACTACGTCTATACGATAACAGAGTTAGATAATAACCAATATAAAACTCCTATATGATATAAAAGTCGTAAAACCCTTTATTTATATGACTTGTTTGCTGGTTGGGTTTTTGCTTTAATCTATTAAAATTCCATTTTTCTACAATTATATATAAAGTGAATTATTAATTACTAAGCTTTGCTGACAAGATGGAGTTTTAACGACCTATGATTGCATAGTCCAATGGTACATAAAACCAACATTATGTCCAACTATCCAACAACACCAATAAACTCCATATACATACATCAACCCTAAATGCTGTTGTCATTAAAGGTGCGGACACAGTGGTATCCGACATCGATGGACTCCGCTACACGACGCTGCTGTACGGGACCGGCCCTGGTCATTCGGAGCCGAGGGCGTTACCACTGAACACCACAGCGTCAGCGCCAGCCAACTTTGATGCAGTCCATGCGGCGGCTGTACCGAGGCAGTGGGCTACTCATGGCGGAGAAGATGTACCGATTTATGCTTTAGGTAATAACAATAAAATTATATTGTACATTGTCCATTTCTAGTTCACTGGCGCCGGGACGTCTGGCACTTCTAGCATAACCTAACGGTTGGTCTCAAGGTGCCAGTACAAATAAAATTAGCGATGTACGGAGAGGGGATGTCCATTTCTAGTGTGTGATCTTAGCAAATCGAAAGCTGTGGTTTCTGCCTTGGCCTTTTTCAGGAAATAGGCGTATTTTATTTGCCTATTTCTAACGTCAAGCTGCATTTTTTGAATTGTTATGTTGCGATTGCAAGGTTACTAGATCTATTAAACAGAATTACAAGCAATTTGAGGCACAAGAACTAAAGCTTTAGGGTTGGGTAATACATATTTTTATGTAAGTACTTGTAGTTAGCAAAGTGTTTCTTTATTGTTCCCTGAAGATTAACAAAAAACATAGATAAAACATATTATTTTTTAGTATAAAATGTTTACTAGAAAAAAATCAACCAGTCTCAGGAAAGCTCGAATGGTATTCGTAATACCGCTGGCTTGCAGCGTAAATCACCAGCTACTAGAAAGATTTCAACGAGTCTTCTGGGGTCTCGGTAGCTTAGCGATTAGAGTAGTGGACCGGGTTCGAATCCCATTCGAGCTTTCCTGAGACTGGTTGATTTTTTTTTTGGTAAACATTTTATCCTTTATCTATAAGACATTATTTTCTAATAACATTTCCATCAAACTCTGTCAGAACAATGTATCGTATCGTAACGTACGAAATCATAAAATATCGTGCGCAAACCCAAATTACGAAATAGTAACTCGTACAATAGAAAACTCGAAAAAGGAAACTGAATTACATAACGTTTCATTACGCAGAATTGTAGCTTAAAATTCATCTGTGTCACACATCGTATAATAAACACTTCCATAACGACATTTGCATAGAGTTGTGTCCACTCTTAGTAGAGTGGAATGCTGCATCCGTCTAATGCCCCACATATTATGTAGACACAGTGTTAACGTACGTCCCTAAGGTTACTCCCAACGCTCTCTATGTTCAGTCAAGTGTCCTAAGAGGGTACATGATGTAAAGTCCAAGTTACCAGAATAACGACAAAATTTCAGCATCGCATATGAACGTGTCGAAGGGTTGTGTTAAAAGCTCTTTTTTTTCAGGTCCGATGGCAACGATTTTATTTACGGGAGTCGTAGAGCAAAGTTACATCCCCCACGCAATAGCTTACGCCGCATGCCTAGCTCATCACTCCCGACGATGTCAAGAGAAAATCAACTTTACCCAGCCCGCCGTAAGTACTTTTTAGTAACAAATAGAAGTTGATTCACATTGAAATAAAATGCTTTATACGGATCTTTATAAACCAATATATTCAATTCACAGCCAAATTTGGATGACAAAAAGAAAACTATTCTTTTCGCATGTTACCACGGTAAAAATTTAAGACAGAATACGAAAAATGCCTTTGATTGTACTCAGGTCAAAGTCCCAAACTGCGTACCACCAGAAGTGAGCAGCGTGTCAGCACCAGACGAACCAAGGAACGACGGAGCTACTGGTCGTCGCATCGTTGTTGCGTCTAGCGTTATGGCGGACGAGCGAGCGCCGCGGTCACTTGCCCCGCTCACCGCTCAGCTTATGTCGCAGAGCTACTTTATTTACGGATTTATAAATTCGATATTGCACTTCATAGTTTGGTTTGTAATTAAGTGACATACCTATTATTAGTTTGGATTATAGTTTGTGAAGTACTGACATAATTTTGAAACTTGAAGTTTAGGTTTAGATAATGTTACGTACACCATAGACATTTTGTACAGGGATTGTAATATTAACGGCAGATGTTGATGTAAATATTTAAATTTGTAAATATGAGTAAAATAAATATGATGGTTTATTTCCAGAATGCTTTTTATTTTAACTGTACCTCATTTTATGTTTTGGGACTTGAAGGTTGGTGAATGAATAACACAATTATGAATATTTAATATATTTCTTGCTTTTGTAAGGTTTTTAAACCATTTATTTTTGCTGTTTTATGTCTAATGTAAATGTTTGTGTTATGTTACAATAAAAGTATTGTCTATCTATCTATCTATCTATCTACTGTAAGTATAAACAGGGAGCTCGATTGCACAACAACTAACGCTTTTTCGTTCCTGCTCGTTTTAAGTCAAATAATTTTGACGAGCGAGACCCAGCGGGATACTCTTTAACATAGGATATCTCCATAACTATTGATCAACAAAATTTGATATTTGCTAACAAATTTAAACATATTATCAACTAAATCATAGCGAAATTTGAAGCCGATCTGAAGGGGTTATCCCACTGGGGTCACGGGCATAAAAAGAGAATGTCCGATTGTGGGTTGTCAAAATATTGAACCTATTTCCAAGCATATTTGAGAATATATGTATTACTATTTGATGAATAGTTGGTACGAGTTCCACTTCTTACCCAACAGTTGCATAATTGACCTGAATAGCACACGTTTTCTTCAACATTGTAAACACATCGTCTTTACAAGGTGGTCCTCCGAAGCCAGCGTTAAGAGGGAGTGTTCATTAAATTTTATAGTCCACCGCAGGTGTGAATGGGGAAACGTGAATGGGGAATAAAGAAGATGTAAATGCAAAGTGACCTGCTTTGTACTCAATGTTCTACGGGTTTCAGCTGCTCGCCGAATAAAGATGTATGAAAAATCTCCGTGTAATACGGTTGTTTGCAACACTGAGCTAGAATGTTTCCAGTCGGAATACAATATTCGTCGGCAGTCCATCGATTTGCGATTACGGACTTTGAGTCCGAATATGAAACGAAGCTGGATCTTCAACTTGAATTTTGTAATGCGCTGCAGATTTGAAAGCGGCGTTGATTTTTTAAAAAAAATCTGTTCGTTGATGACATTTAAATGACATTTAAGCGCTCCTCATAAGAATTAGCTCAACATTTTATGTAATTAACTTTGGCTTTCTTAACTTTTCTCAAATCCACTACATCGTAAAGTCAATTTATGTGAGCCAGTGCGTTACCGAAAACTTTTTGATAGCTCATAACAAATTCACCAAAATTAGTGGGATAATCCATCAGAATTACCCTCATTACATTACATAGCTATTATGGGATCGTGCGGCGCAATTAGCTAACATAAATCAGTATAACATTTGCATTGAAATATTTATAATTTAAACTAATATTATAAAGCTAAAGAGTTTGTTTGGTTAAGAGTTAGTTTGGTTGAACGCGCTAATATCAAAAACTTTGTGATAGACAGGTAGGTAAGTACACCAAAATTAATCGAAGAAGGCTGATGTTATACATCACTGCGATCAATTGGAGCGGAGGGTCAATGAAAAATGATGCAAAAACGTGAAAATTTCTTTTGAGAGGTTCCTTTGAGGAGGTAAACGGTTAAAGTTACACAAAAATCATGTACGGCGGAATTGTTCCTGACGCTGACGACATAAATCACGAGCACGAGTCGCGTCGCGTTCAGTATATTTCTAGTTCATTGCAGCAGCAACTATGATAGTCGTCAAAGTTAGTAGGAAGAAAGTGAAGGACAGAAAAATGCGTTGGGTTTCATACCGCCCGCTAGTAGTATTACCGTCGAGCGGCAAGTGGAATTGGATTTGTCGCTAGTCGATTATCTCGAACACCACTAGCACAATACATCGACGCTCGATGAGTGCGTGCCGACACCCTTTAGTCACGCCTTTGTACCCTGCCATCGCTTTGTTCGCTTTGAGTGCTTTAAGATAAAACCACGTTCTGGCAATCAGTTTCGCATGAATATTAAATTTTAACGTAGTGTGATTGCTTTTAAAAAGGGTTATTGTTTCAAATTTTTAAACTGTTCGTTTTTAATGTACCTAGTTATAATATATATAATTAAAGTAAGATTGTCAGTTTTTAACTATCTTGTTAATTACAAAACAAAACAAATAGCTCACACTTATCGTAGCTTAAGGCGCAAGACAAACACAAGCGGCGACGGGCGCGGCGGGTGCGGTGGCGGCGAGGAGCCCGCTCATTCGTGTTTCAAATTATGAACCACGAATGATCGGGCGCCAAACAGCCGCCGCGCCGCCAACGCGCCCGCGCCGCGCCCGACTCCGCTTGTGTTTGTCCCGGGCTTTATGTTTTGTAAATAACCTCGGGCACTGGGGTTGTCAAAAGACAATGGGGAATAAAACATCTTCTTTTGTTGATTTATGTGAATGTACTAATACTAATTTATCTGAAGAATTTTTATTCTGACTCATAGTTAGTATATTCACATAAATCAACAAAAGAAGATGTTTTATTCCCCGTACGTTGTCCGCCCCACAAAAAAGAGTTAATCCTACATAATTAAAATTTAATTTCTGTGTTGGTTATTCATTCTGAGTTTCGATGCCTCCAATGAACACAACTCTAACTCAAAATTTTGAAATTTTCGTTTTTCACGTAAATTGCTTCACTATTTTATAAGTATTAAGCCCCCCAAATTATATAAAAATATCATGAGAAACAAAAAAGTTTTGAGGTTTACATAACGCTAAGTATATGTACTTTCGGCAATCGTGTGGTAGACATACCGCATACCGCTATCTCAGTATAGCCTGTCAAACGTGGCGGCCATTTTGTCTGAATCGGCGTATCTGTGTCATCACTTCTGGGTGGTCGCGCGCGATAGCACCACGTGTGATTAAAATGACGATATCTCTAATTTTATAATGAAGCTGTATTTAAAACTTATGTCGTTGAAATCATTATCCCTAGTTCGATGGGCCCCCGTTACACATCACACATTGGAGGCTAAAAAGGTACGTCAAATGTGTAAAATGTACGCTAACGGCAACGCTGATTCCATTGTCGCCATAGGACTCTCTTGCACCAGGAATCAAATTTTCATGCAATATGGCCAACTCATTCCCACTTTAGCCTAGCCATTTTAAAGCCAACGTCCTGCACTATGCTATAAAAGAGTAATAACGATTAATATTTTTTTAATAATTATTTGTAGCTACGTAAACATGTTGATTGATCTCAAGTTTGCCTTGTGAGTTCCTATTCCTAACTTCGAATTGTGATTTGTTTTAAGTATTATAGTTATTATTGTTTAGTTATTATATTATATAATAATAATAAATTATAATACATATTTCAAATTTTTAGTTCCTACGTACTTACATGCTGTGATTTATTAAGTAAGAACTTTCAAATTAAAATAAATAAATAAATATCTGTTTAAATCTAAATTTTGGTCCCAATTACCTAATAAAATTTTAACAATGTTTTTTATTAAATCCTTTATTGCACAGAAACACATTAACAAAAGTGACAAGAGACATTGTATGCAAAGGTGGACTTATCTCTAAAAGAGATCTCTTCCAGTCAACCCAAAGAGTGTGCGAGAAAATGTTAGAGGGGTGACACAAAGTGCAACAAAAAAAAAAGACAAAATTACCTAGAACTATAAATATATTATAGAATATGTAATACTAATACTATACTGGCATACAAATTAAACAACTGCACAAATAAAATAAAAATAAAATACATAACAAAAAAAACTTACATAATATGTGTATATAATATATATAAATAATAATATAATAGGTATGTATATAATATATATGATCATGTTATAGGTACTATTTGTCTAAGAAAGTGCTCTTTAAGCTTAATTTTGAAGGAGTTTATAGAAGGACAATCTTGAATGGATTTCGGTAGTCTATTCCATAGCTGTGCGGCTTTTACAGTAAATGAATGGAGGGAAAAGTTGGTATTGCTGGTCGGCAGTTCAAGCACCTTAGTGATTCGCGACCGCTGCCCACGGGAAGGGATGGGGAGATAGCGGAACCGGGAACGAAGATAGTTAGGAGAGTTAGGGTCATTGAGGATTTTGAATGAGGTGCAAAGAATGTGCATGTCTCGACGATCACGAATTGGGAGCCACTTTAACTCCGCGCAAAAATGTGACACGTGATCATACTTACGCACGCCGTAGATGAAGCGAATGGCCAGATTTTGCAGACGCTCTAGTTTATTAAGCTGTTCTTGATTTACATCTAAATAGCAGACGTCGGCGTAGTCCAGAAGAGGGAGCAGAAGGGATTGCGCAAGCATAATTTTAGTTTTGAAAGGGAGAAAATATTGAAGGCGTTTGAGGGAGTGAAAAGAGTAATGCATTTTCTTGCTTACATCCGCAATATGTGGCGACCAAGCCATATTGCAGTCCATAGTTAACCCTAAATTTTTAACTTTATTAGTTAATTCAATAGTCGTATCATTATATGTAAGCGGAGGAAGCGTGCTCCAATCTATCCTGCCTCTTAACCTGCTGCTGCCGACAATCATGGCCTGCGATTTGGCTGGATTAACAATGAGGCCGAAAGATTTAACCCATCCATGTACAGCAGCAAGATCCCCATTTAAAGCTTCGATCGCATCTGTAGCCTCTGAAATATTAAAGTGTCTATAGATCTGAAGGTCATCAGCATATAGGTGAAAAGAGGAAGAGATAGCAACAGAAATTTGATTGATAAAAATAGAGAATAGAAGAGGAGAAAGTACGCCACCCTGTGGCACACCAGCTGATAAGAAAGACCATTCAGAAGAGTCATCGTGGATTACGACACGCTGTTGACGACTATGGAGATAGGTGTGAAACCACGCAGTTGCAATAAAGTTGCATCCAAAACAAGATAGAATCATGTCAAGGCTGAGACCATCACTGCCAATGGCTTTGGAGGATATGGAGTTGATACTCTTCCCGACTTCAGCTTCAGAGACTGCTGCGAAAGAAAAAGAGGGACAATCAGATGGGACAAGATTTTTTAAGTAGATAAGAGAAGAATATTTAGAGTCACTATCCAAAGTTACGGGGGAAGATGAAAAATGATTAGTTAAAGAGTTAAGATCCACGTTACTTTGACATGTATCCGTGGCCTTGCCCACTCCTAATGACCTTAGGAAACTCCAAACGTGTTTGTAGGAAATACTCTCGATTATAGAGTGAATATATTTCCGCTTGGCATCTCGACACATACGATTACAGATGTTTCGAAGCTTTTTGTAAGCAGTTAATGAATCCAGTGACGACGATTTCTTGTGTTGGCTCTTTGCCTTGTCATGTCTACCCATTGCCATTTTAATTACAGGAGTCAACCACGGAGCTGGAACATGCTTTACACGAACTTGTCGAACCGGAGCATGAGTGTCGTACACTCTGATCAATTCGGCTGTAAAAAACTGCACCATATGATCAATATTGTTGGAAAGGAGCACAGTTGACCAGTTAATACTTCCCACATCCTCCCTCAAACCATTTAATGGTCTATGTCCATATGCTGAAAGTTGCGCTGAAGGATTACTTTTGGCTTAGCCTTTGGAGGACGTACTTTGTAACTTAGGTAAATTAAGTTGTGATAAGAGAAAGGGGCTGTAAATTGTCCATAGGATGAAACTAGACTAGTGTTAGAGACAATCGTTAAGTCAAGAAGAGAGGGTCTACAGTTGGGAAAAAAGTGAGTTGGAGCAGTATGCGAGAGCACCTGCAGATTAAAAGAGGACAATACATTTGTTAATTTATGGGCCCTATGATCATTCTTCAGTAAACAAGTGTTGAAATCTCCCATAAGGATCACATGGTCAAAGGTTGGTAGTAGATTTTCTAAAATGTTCTATAAATTAGAGAAATATTCAATGTGATCATTTGGACTGTACAATGCTCCCAAAAGAATTTTCGTGTGATTAATTACTACTTCAGCGAAAATATATTCAAGGGAACCTGAGTAGGATGAAGGAGAACTGCTAATGACAGAGGCCGGGATGTGGCAGCGCAGGTAAATACCAACACTACCTCCACCCAGACCAGTCCGATCATTGCGAAGAAGTTTGTAACCTGGAATTGAACAACAAGAAGTGGGAAGAAAGGGCTTAAGCCATGTTTCAGAGACAAGAATACAATCGACTACACCGACACCAAAGGATGTTAAAAGGCAGCATGATGAGCCACAAGACTTTTCGCATTAATATGCACGACAGAAAGGGACCTAGAGTTTTTAGCCAACACTCCGGTAAGTTTCCCTTCCAAAGTGTCAGAATCGGAAAAGGAACTATTGTTACTCTCAGCACTTTCAAAACTATCAGATGAACAAAAGAAGTATTCATCCGCCATGATCATTACAATAAATAGAATAAAATAAATATGAATAAAAACTAAAACTAAATACTAACTACAAAAAAAAATATAAAAAAAGGTTTTAAAATAAAAAAAATACCTAATAAAAATTGATTCGACATCTACATTCCCAGGTTGATTAAAAGAGATCACTGTTAATACATTTTTAAAAAACAAAAACAAGCACAGTAACAGCCTTGCAACCTCACACAATACTACACATTAAAGAAAAAAAAAATCTAATGACTAGGCAGTATGGTCTCTGACCTTAGTCTGTTCCTAAATGGAACAAATATAATTTTAAAAAAAAGTACGCTGTTGAAGAGTGTCACTACTGTCAGGACTTCTTGGCGGGAAAGTGAAGCGCCATGTCTGCAGTTTTGTTTTATTTTCTAAAATTCGTGTTTTTTCGAACATTAATGTATAATAATAGTGGATTATTAACCGTTAAGTGTTAAGTGTTGGCAAATGTAACAAAACAGTGCAACATCACTCCTCAAATTCTCTCAAGCAGTCCGTGTGAGACCTCAGTAAAGTCCCACATCTTTACTGAGGGCTCAAGGGGTTTCAGGAACATCATTTATCATTCATCATCTTAATCACTCATTATCACTCATAATCACTCATTATCATCAAGGGGAAAAAAAGAAATAAAAATACTAATGACTATAGGCAGTATGGTCTCTGATCTTAGCTTGTTCCTTCACGGAACAAATATACTACTACTACTGTCACTCTGAGTGACAGTGTTACGTCACTGTCACTCACAGTGTGTCACTCACAGAGTGTCACAGACAGAAAATTTTCTAGCAAAGAAAGGTATCACTAAATACATTTACAATTATTGTAACTAACATTGAATAGAATAATGTACCAAATTTCCGAAATACCCAGCGATGCAAGTTCATAACGCGACCAAATTAAGGAGCACCAACAACTTTAACAGGAAACTTGTAGTTCACTTTGTCGCCGAACGACTTGCCTGCGTCAAACACTTGGGGTGCTGACTAATGAGCTGCTCCAGTTCGCCCATCGCAAAGATCTTCCTGCGTGTGTTGTCCGGAAGCAAAATGTTAATAGTACCGTCCGCTGACCAGCATTTATTTAAGCCGAAATGAGTGCGGCAGAAACATCCTGTCTAGACTTGGTCAGAAACTCCATGACTGTCACCTTACAGCCCTTAAGCGTAGTCTTGGCTTTCCACACCGACACCCGATGCTGCATACAAGTGAAGCGGACAAGGACCGGCCTGGTAGACTCTATTTAGGGCTGTTGAGTCTTGCCAGGTCTATGGACCCAAAGTAGACAACTTCATTTGGCCGGACAGCACCGCTAAGGTTTTCTTTAGAACATCCTCATCCTTGTCTTCCTTTATTCCATGGAGTAAAAGGACCTTTCTGCGGGAATGTCTGTCAAGGCGATCCATGCCTTGTACTACCAGTTCGATTTGCGTCCGCAACATGCCAAGGGTCTTCCAGACAAAGGCCTTGAAGGAAGAGAACTCAGCTGCTAGTGCTTTTACAGTAGTATTTGACTCCTTACTGCCCGGCTGCTGCAGCTTCCTCTCAAACTCGGACATCCTGTCGTTAAACATAGTGGAGAGCTCCTTAATGCTGCCGAGTAGCTGCTGTGCTGTGTTATCCATAGTTAACAATGATATAAATATGTGAGTGAGCTGTGTTTAATCAAACTGGACACTGTAGAGACGAATTTTAACACATATGTAGATTTTTATATATTTTAAATAATAAAATTATGGAGCAGTAAAATTTTATGTGTTGACACTTTTGTGGCTACCCACATATTTTTTAGCGATATTATAACTATTAGCACCTTTTAATCGATTCGGACGGTAATGTCCCTTTCGCAAAATGTCCCCCTTGCTGAAGACGGCCCGTTATCAAAAGGGCCCGTTATGAAAACGGCCCGTTCTCAAAACGGCCCGTTATCAAAACGACCCGTTATCAAAACGGCCCGTTATAAAAACGGCCCGTTCTCAAAACGGCCCGTTCTCATAACAGTTTTGCTACCAAACTAAACCTATTATATTATCTGTTCGACTGTGCCTGTGTATGAATGCATATTTGAAAGTCTATCCTCAGGGAAATTTAAGTGGCTGTTCCTTTCACTACCACAAAGCGATATGGAGAAAGGCAAAATAACTCAATACTTCTTACAGAGCCAGTGGTCGAAAAATTGCCCGACAATGTGCCATCCTGGCACTGTTACCACCACAATTTATTTCTCAAGGATGGGAAATTATACTCAGAGATGCTCCGAAAACATATGAAGTCAGGAAATTTCTTTCGTACTACCAAAAGACTTGGTATCCAAATCTATCTCCATACGTTGTAGAGGGCTGGAATCATCGTTTAAATACTCGTATCGAAAGACGTCCAACGCTTTTTTCTTTTTATACATAAAAAAAAAAGTCAAGTAGTCAACCTAAATATTAACAAACACCTAAACAACCTATTAACAAAGTTTTGTTTGGTTATTTGAAAAAAAATAAAAGGAAGCGTAATCAAATATTTAACAACTAATATACAAAAGCTCTTAACAAATTGGAAACCGGAAAAATATCTAAATCAATTTATAACAAAAGTTACATTCACACGTCTTTCATTTCGCGAATGGGACATTTCGCGAATGGGACATTTCGCGAATGGGACATTTTGCGAACGGGACATTTTGCGTAAAGGTCATGTTTTTATAAGCGGGACATTTTGCGAAAGGGACATTACCGTCCGAATCGCTTTTAATCTTCTTGTTACTAAAAATGGTTGGGTGCAATACTAATATTTTCTTTGATATCTACTAAAACTACAAACTTCAAATTAAAATAAATAAATAAATATCTGATTAAATCAAAATTTTAGTCCCAATTACCTTTCCTACTAGGTACTAACAATGTTTTGGCAAAATTTTGACTATTAGCACTTTTTAATTTTCTTGTTATTTTAAAACTAAAAGTAGTTGGGTGCAATCATAAGATATTCTTTGATATCTACAAAAACAAAACTGTAAGTACATACACATTTTGAGTTACATTACGCTATAAAATTGTTAGCGGTATGTAACAAGGCAGAAGATTTTCTTGTTATTCCAGATACAAAACGCCAACTTTTATAAATTGACAAAAATAGGCCTTATTATCAGAAAATAATGGTTATGATACTGTAAATTAGATACAAATTCGATTTTTGACTAAAATAATAAGTGTTTTTGATCTGACAAGGATTAAATTTATATTTCTGTATCCTCTAATATTCCCTCATAATATTCCGCCAACTGTGAGTTAGCGTATCCTAATTTAGAATTGGAGTTTTTCCTGTTACATTCCGCTAAGTGGGGACACCTTTAAAACTAAAAAGATTTACAAAAAAATATTAATGGGGTATGAAGCAACAGTAAATCAGCTAGTCACACAAAAAAAATCATTAAAAAGTATATCTGCAATAATAACGATTTTATCTACTTTTTTCATTCAAATGCTCCTTCTGTAAACCTACTATTTTGGAGTTGGCGGAGTGTTCATTGGAAGCATCTGTTTATTGTATTGTTTATTGTAGGTTTTTAAATTTTAATTGATAAAACCATCACGAAATGTATTTGTTATTGTGTTAACTAGTATAAAAAAATAAAAATGTAATAAATGGGTGCCAAGTAGTGGGACAATATAGTCTAAGTAAATAAAAATAGGTACCGCATTAAATAATTAACACTGTAATACGAAACTACATAATTAGATGAACATGTTAATTAAGGTATACCTACTGCTACGTGCTAGCAAATAAGCTGATTTGGAACTCATGTTTCTCAGAATGGAGCAGCACGCGAACACAAATTACACCCCTAGATACAAGTTGATAAAACCACCCAATTATTTACATGAAAATGAGTGATGAATGTAGTATAGCTTATTAAGTGAAGGCGTTTGTATGTGTGCGCGGGAGTTTTTATTTTTATTTTTATTTATCCCGCTTTTTGCCATGTTTTTGTTTGTCTGTTTTTCGGTTCTTTTCTCTCTTTTCTTGGGGATTAAATAAGCTTGAGCTTTAAAAGCTTGAGCTTTAAAAGCTTGAGCTTTAAAAGCTTGAGCTTTAAAAGCTTGAGCTTTAAAAGCTTGAGCTTTAAAAGCTTGAGCTTTAAAAGCTTGAGCTTTAAAAGATTGAGCTTTAAAAGCTCCACATTTCTATTTTTATTTACATTCCTATTTTTTTTTTTCTTTTTCTCCTCTTTATGTCTTTTCTTTTTTAATTACATACATTTCTTGAATTCTATTATAATTCTTTTACTTATATTTTACAATTTCTTCTTAAATACCACTAGTTTTCTTTCTTACATACTAGTACTTACATTTCTTTTTTTTTACCTTAATTTCTTTATTTTATCCACTACGGGTAAGCCTTAGCCTTCATCTCACCCGATTGTGAGTGGCGATAGAATCAAGAATCAATATCATTTGTTCAGGTTAGGCCATGTCTAGGTTACAGCACTCATGAAAGTCATTTTGCCATCGGTTCCTAAGACTATCTATGGGGCGGGATAATTGTACTGCGAAGAACTGGCAAGAAACTCAGCAAGGGCATTTCTTTTCTCCCTTTCTTTTACAGCGTCATTTAGAATTAAAAATGCCCTCCCTATCATAGAAGGGCAGTTTTCATTACAATAATAAAAACTTAAAACAACGACAACGACATCAATACATAATAATAAAAATAAAACGTTCAGGTATTAATCAATATAAAATAATCAATGTAAGCAATGTCTAACAGTACAAACAAATAAAAAGTAAGACTACAACTACTATTATACTAATAATTAGCAAGGGTAGACCAGCCTCCACAGGCGGCACTCTTCACGAGTATGACATGTGAATCAGCCATCGCTTCGCTCAACCACGTTTTAGGTAACGTAACATAAGGCTGAAAGTGCAAGCGTGCTTCACCCAGAATCCTCAACCATTGAGGAACTGGCTATCTTATCTCTAAATGAACACAACAATGCCATTAAACATTGTTGTTATGGCGCCAGACTTTAGATAGGATGGTGGTAGCTAGCCAGGCGGACTTAGCAAGCTCTATCACCCGACGACGGCGACGCAGGGAATTATCTTGCGTACATGTTATCACGACTATTATCCCCGAAGGGTAAGTCAGAGACTAGGCAATGAGGACCGCATAAGCAATCCTCTGCCATAGGCCACTTTTCAGCAAATAGCGAATGCATATGTATTCAGCGGGACAGGTGGTAAGCCCATCGCCGCTCTATGCTGTTGTATGTACGTGCAGTCTTTAGTCCGTTAGTTTTTACGATACCCAAGGGAAGAGAGGGGGTGGTAGTATTCTTTCACCGAAACGCGACACGGTTACGGGGAATTAAACACTAATTATTAAGATAGTACTAATATAAAAAAAGATCAACTTAACTACTCGTATATGTATAAAAATAACAATATTATTTAACCTACCCTTTGAGATCCGTCACAGTTTATTCATAATGTTTTATATATAAGTAATATGTATGAATGTATGCCACATATGCTTTATATATTTTGTATGTATGTATTTTTATAAATATAAATATGTATTCACTTACTGTCCATCCATTATACTACTAATAACAAGTTTAATCTATTTATTAAACTTGCGCACTTCCTCTATCTCCTTCTCAGGTTCCGCTAACCAAAGGTTGTCTGGAAGAGATCGCTTTCAGCGATAAGACCGCCTTTGTAAATACTAGTTTTAAGTTTATGTCTTGTGTAACTGTTCCTTGTGTATGTGAAATAAAGTGTTTATCTATCTTAGATAGATAAATGGGTTATGTGTAGTGTATTCATTTTAAATTTATTTAACGAAAGTTTTGTTGCGATCTTACAATTTGAGTGACTCGGTATGCTAGAGTATAGCGCAAGTTCAAAGCACTGGATTAGAAATTCTTAAGAGCAATATATAACCTACAGGCTGGTGACTCTTTCAGAGGAGATTTAAGGATATAAGTATAATGACAGTTGCATCACAATACATTTATGAAAATCTGATGTATGTTCATAAAAATATTGAAATGTTTCCAAAAAACAGTTATATTCACAAATTAAACACTAGAAGTAAGAACAAATTAGCAGTACCTTATACTAGGCTCCATAAAATAAATATTTCTTTTAAGGGTCTGTGTGTACGATTATACAACAAAATACCAAATGATATTCAGAAATTAGATCTTGATAAATTTAAAATCAAAATCAAAGAAAAATTAAAAAAAAAGCTTATTATAAAGTGTCAGATTACACAGAAGACAAAACAGCTTGGGTCTGAAATGCTCCAAGTACTCCAACAGCTATTTCTAATTGTATAAAATTAATAAAGCACCATATTTAATTAAACTGTTTACATTCAAATTCATATTTAGTATTTTATGACCTGGTAACGACATATAAATATTTTTTTGTAAATGTCGTTGCTTCTGTGGGCTGTGGTTTCTTACGCCCGTTCTTTGCCACAGTTAAAAAATGATGTCCTGAATGGGTGGTAGGTTAAAAAAGATTTGGACGATTCAAAGTACTTATTAATTGAGTTTATTGAATAAATATATTTTGAGTTTGACTTTAAAAAATTCTGAATTATTATATAAGTAGATCACAAATAAACAGTAAACAGAAGGCGTTAATAGAAAAAAACAGATAAATAGCATAAAACATCGGCTTTTGTATTTTCATTTCGACACATACTTCCAAGTGTATTGTGGATACACTAGCTGCAATCTCCGACTCAAATTTGACGTGGCTAAGGTTTATATTACAATGGGACCGCAAATGGGTTAGCTAGGTTAACCACACTTGCTTACAGTCATTATGAGACTACGTCGCCGGCTAGATAGCACGAGTGGGACCAATAGCACTTCGTGTTATGGCACTTACGAAAATGTACGCAGTGATAGTTTTAGTAAGGAGCTCGTTGGTGTACCGGCTAGCGATAGCTTGGATTGCGATTGTCCATTGCTGGCAAACTAAGATGGGTGACCGATTAAATAATATCTCGCGACGCTTGTGCTTCATTGTCACCGTATAATTAAGTGGATCGTTTAGCAAACTGTATACAATGTGATAGCGGTGGTACTTCTAACCTGTTAAGGCTAAGTACTACATCTAAATTATTCATCGACAAAAAATTAATATGGACTTATAAAAAAGTGATTTTAAATCACAAAACAATTAAGTAATGATTTTTTTCCCACCAAAATAATCTCAAACATACAAAACACAGTAATTTATTAATTAGCCAGTGTCATTAGCTACCGTTTGCCATTTTTTTCATGTTTCTCCGACGTATGAAACCTTTGATATCGCATAAAGTAAAAATGGTCATAAATTATAGGGGGAGGGGGTTGGACCCCCCCCCCATATTTTTTTTTGTCGATGAATTTAGATGTAGTACTTAGCCTTAACGGGTTAGAAGTACCACCCCTATCACATTGTATAATGTAACTGTTAATTACATACATACATTTATAATCACGACTATTATCCCCGAAGGGTTAGTGAGAGACCAGGCAATGAGGACAGCTAAAGCAGTCCTCTACCATAGTCCACCAGATAGTGAATACACATGTGCTCAGCGTGACAGGTGGCGAGCCTTTTACGACACCCAAGGGAAGAGAGGTAGTATTCTTTCACCGCTATACCCGACTTTGTTTAACGAAGGAATACGTTTCATCATAATCATTATAAGAATCAGCCCTAGCAGTGGACTGACGTGGGTCTCTCACAATACTTGCCACTAACACCGATCCTCGGCTCTAGTTCAAATGCTGCCTGCCACCTTACAAATATCGTCGCTCCATCTAGCCTTAGAAAATGTTTATTTACTTAAAATCACTATGTTAAGGTTGTCTGGAAGAGATCGCTTTAAGCGATAAGGCAAAGGCCCACATTAGCTTTTTTTTTAATTGCTTACTGTTTGTACTTTTCTTTATTTTTATGTGTGCAATAAAGCGTTGTATCTATCTATCTATCTATCACAGTACATTACAGATCCTTCAAGGGTTATAGCCAGATTCAATGGTGTTAAACTTTTTTTAAACCAACCTCCTGACTGTTATTTGTGTTGTAATAGAGAAACATTTAAGTTAACTTTATCAAAAAATAGATAAGGCTTCAGTA
Organism: Scoparia ambigualis; assembly: GCA_963921215.1. Taxonomy (NCBI): domain Eukaryota; kingdom Metazoa; phylum Arthropoda; class Insecta; order Lepidoptera; family Crambidae; genus Scoparia; species Scoparia ambigualis. Next base: position 19,125,506 of record OY992522.1, on the reverse strand, counting down.
TTGATTTTTTTTTGTAAATTTCTTTAATCAAAATATTTTAACGTAATGTCTATAAGTAAATAAATAAGTTCTAAGATATGCTTAATCGGTTAGTTTCAAAATGGCGAAGGTTGTTCATAACTTTAGTGCTAAGTTATACAAAATAAGCGGAATGTTTTAAGCAGAGGCGGCCAACTTGCTGACACTATTAAGTATCAGAGCCCATTTAAATCGCAAAGGGATCGCTAAGCGTCTTAAACTGTTTACAAACGTCTATATTTACCAATTTAGTACTTCATTATTTTGTGGTTACCTACATCTCTATAAGTTTTATCGTACTTATTTATTTACTGTACAAGTACGGCGATAGGGTGAAATAACTATAATTTAAATAATATATATATATCATAAATAAATATAAGTAATTGCCAATATTATTTATTATAATTAATTACACAAAGTCATATCGCATCGAAGTTTCCAACTAGAAAATGAAGTCTAGAACAGTGGTGGTAAGATTCATTATTCAACGTTAGACACCACAAACTCGATAGTCTTTCCTTTCTCTCCAGACTACACTAACGAGAGACAGAAGCACGAAACGGCTTGATTAAATAATTTGCAGTAAAGTGGTTGGTAATCCACGACGACTATTTGCGTTACACATTTAGAGCATTTGGCTGCCGCGTTTGCCAGTATATGTGGATAACAAACAGACTGCGCCATTCCAAGTTGGAACTTGCATTAGCTAAATGTGGTGTGTCTGGAGTTCTGCTATTTATTGTTGTAAAAAGCTAATTTTGATATGATACGGCATGTAGAATAGTAAATTAATTTGTTCTGCGTTAACCATTTAACTGTTCAGCATTTTGAAAATTTTCATTGATTTTCTTACAGAAAGGGATTTTTCACATCGTAAAAAATTTATGAAAAAGTCAACTTGCTGTACCTACCCGTTAAATGACTTACGCAGAACCTACAAAACATCTAAACCTACATTCGCTTGGCGTGTAATGTTATAGAACAACATGCATTTTATGTGCAACTTAAGATTTAGTTAAGTATGTTAAATATATGTTGATTAAGTATTGTTATACGAAAATGAGATCAATCGATTGGCAAATCCTTTTAATAGTTTTTGTCGCTTTATATTTATTGTTTCTTATTTTTATGTTTTCTACATTAGTGTTGTCAATGTGCATGTGGTCAATAAATGTTTCTTTATCTTTATGTCACCGTACTCCAGCACTAGTTGCCGAAGTTTGGACACTTGAGTTACCGCGCTTTTTGTTATTATTGTATTATACTTTATTGCAATGTTATTAATTAATAGTTTTTGTGAAGAATTGAGTTTATTCCTATTAGCATGTTAATAGCAATAATACGTTGAAGTCTCTCTCTCTCTATTTCCTCTCTTGATTAATATCACATTTCACATTATAGGCATATCTAGACAAAATGGAATAATTTGGTAAGTCATATCATAACGGTCTCCCACATCATTCTGTCTAGACATTTCTAAACGATATGTGATGTCACAAATGGGACAATTACTGTTTGTGAACAATTCATAATTTGTTTGTTGATATTTCAGGGTAAAATAAATACTTAAGCATATCGTTTTCTAAAGTATTCGCGATCACTAAACATTGAAATGAAACACTTTTACTTTACATACACGTGTTAAAGGACATCGGCAAAATCCCATACTAGCTGGACCTGATATTCATTGACAATGGGCATTATTAATTTTGTGTTGATTAGATACCTAACATGATTAGAATCAGTGTCCTAACTCCATATTCAATATAAAACTTCACAAATGCGAGATATAATTTTTTAAATTTTTGAACTTTTTCGGTTAGAAAAACATTTTAACGATCTAACAGATTAAATTCTTAACTTAAGTCGACCTTGAATATCTGTTCTCTATGTAAATAGTGATAAGAGAAATGTAATAAATGGTATTTGACATGAAACAAAGAGGATGCTTATAAATAAAACACTTAAGTATGAATGATACAAAGATTTATTTAAAATCGTCTCTTTTAACTACACTATCTAAAAAACCTGCTGGTGCTGCTATTATGTTATCTTGGTGCCTGACCCACCCAAGGTAAGTACCACATGACTATCATGACATGTGAACAGCATCCATCATCCAGTAGTTCGACGACCTAACCTACCAAACAACTGCAACAATATTCTGTCATTCCTTCCCTTCCTGACACATTATTTTCTATTAATATATTATATACATCAGGGATGCACAGACTACGGCCCGCGGGCCGCATGCGGCCCGCCGGTCGAATACTGGTGGCCCGCCGACAGCAAAAATAATACTCTCGTACATTCGAAAATATTGAGTTCTATTCCAGAATAAAACCATTGTCATTGTCTTTAATTACCTATACTTCTGGTGGCCCACCATCAGTTCATAATTTGCCCGAGTGGCCCCTAGTCTTAATAAGTCTGTGCATCCATGATATACATAGTATTGTATTCTTGAAATGTGTGTTGGATTTAATTTTCCCCCTTATCTACGTATTATTTCCACTACCTCTACAGCGATACTCTGATAATCTTTATGGAAGAAACGCACAGCATGACTGTGCGTTCTCCATAGTAGGACCAAGCATGTCGGATTTGGTACATTCCCAAGGCGAATAATATTTAATCATTACTAGCCGGTGAAATGTTAATAAATTATCGCGCACAGTACGTATCGGAGCATCGGAGCAAACGCAAAGATCGACTGCAAAAAAAACAATGAATAACGTCTGATCTGGCATTCGATTTTAACAGTGACGTTCCTTTACACGCAAGTCAAAGAATCAAGCCCCTAACGCTTATTTGGTTTTTATTTCGTTTACTTATTGTATCATTTTCAGCAATTTAATACTGTTCTAAAAATACTTAAATGTATTTTTGTCTAAGTAGAATACTATAATCTTTTTTTCGACGAGTGTAAATACATGCAAGCACGTGAAATTGTAGACCTACGCGTGAAATGGAACTTGACATCGTCGTCAAGATCTATTGTCTATGGTCAAAACCGTTCAAAAGCTATGATTAAGTTTTCCAATTCATATTTTTTATTTATACGCATTCATTAATTTCTCTAAAACTAGAAGTTCTTGAGGTATATTTTTGTATTTTCAAAATTAACTAATAACATCTTATTTTTTAGAATATAATTGATTTGTGCCCATAGTCAGGTCCATTTTCGCCATTGTCCTTTAACTTATTAAAAAACATAATATTTGGTATTTTAGTTAGAAATTAGTTATAGAATGAACTAACCTTGCCTAAATAACCTCAGTCTCCTATGTAGGTATCCTTCGGGGTACCTTTGTAATTACCCTGTAAAGGGTACGGCAAGAAAAATATTATACAAAATGAAACGCGAGTAGATTCGTATACAGTGTTTCAATTCAATGTGTTGTGTTTGCGTAAACTTCAGAAAACAATATCAAAACAATTTTGCCGGAACATTCATAATACTGAGAAAACATCTCTTCGAGCTTCGTATACGTACTCGTATATCTCGCAGAGTAGCCTGGCGCAGCATTCTGCAACTAGTATATAAATTGAAGGCAGCCTCAGATTCAGTATTACGGTACACAACAGATATTTTAAGCAGTTCAAGTGGAGGAAGATAAAACTTAAGCTAGGTGCAATCAGTGTTGCCAGCGATGTGTTGTCAAAAGTTACCTAAAATGTACGAAAAAGTAACCTTTTCGTGGGAAAAGTAACCTTTACATTTTTTTGTACTAATGTAGTATTTAAAAGGAAAAAGAAAGATATGTTGATTAAATTAACTTACAGAATCATGATTAATTTAATAGTTATTACCCTCACAACTTGCATTTTAATATAATGTTAAAATAATCGATATAGATTTTTCATTTTGATTTAATTTTTCAATATTTACATTGACATGGATGATATTGCCATATTGCCAAAAGTAAGATTCTTGTCGCACTATACCAATCCTCTCACGTACAAAATTGGCGACTTTTTCGGCAGATGATGAAGAAAAATTAATTAACTTTGTTGCCGGTCATCCAGTCCTTTACGACACATACTTTTTTTTATAAAAACTTAATATATAAAATAAAGGCTTTTAAATAAAAGATCAGGTGCATTTCTTTTATTTCTGACATAAAGTAACAACAAGTCGTCACCATCTTCCTCTTCTAACAAAAGACACATTATAGTAAACTGTCGGTAGCGTTTTCCGATATTCTGTCTCGCACAAAGGTGCTGGAGTGACTGAGGCATCGTCTATCTATGTATTGTGCAGCCGCGGCATGCCGTCGCGCTTGGAAATAGAAGCAACCGCGACCGCAGGTAGCACTACGGTCAAGCGCAACTGCTAGCCGCAATGACGCCTGCAGTTGCAGTCTGCAGCCCATCTCGAAAACATACCTTTACTTTACAATAGTCACACAACACAAAAACAAAAACCGGCGGGCAGTTACCAGCGCGAGTGAGTGAAAAATCACCTAAATGTAACCTTTTGTGTAGTGTAACCTAGAAGTAACCTGACGGCTCTAAAAATCACCTAAAAGGTTACAAAAGTAACCTTCTGGCAACGCTGGGTGCAATGTGAATATTGGTTTACGGAATTTAGTTTTGTGATGGGGATGTGTAGTCAAATCAAAATATAAGAGGAATAGTGTTTAAAATCAATTTAAAGCCGTATAGGTGTGGTCTCTTTGCCTCAGCAAAGGATAGAAAATTACATAGAAAAAAACGGGTCGGTAAAATAGACAGTTTCATATCATTATTTATTCGTATTTCGGAAAATTGTAATGGCGGTCGGTCTGCTTACGGTTTGCTGTATTCATTTCCCACGGTACGGGACAGCCCAGACCTCATTAAATGGTGTAAAAGAAACCGCGATTGTAGGGCGCGCATATAATTCTGGCGTTCAGAATTCGCGCCGCGTTGATTGACTTTCTTCGATTCGGGTTTTTACATGGGCCGCGTGCATTAGTTGTGAATTAACGAAAAATCGGATTAAATCTTGTCAAGCTCCTTGCAAACAGCCATCGGAGGCTACTGGGTATAATGAAACGGACGGACTAACTCTGACGGCAGCGTATATTCGGCACATTACCTCGCGTTTGACAGGCATTGTGAGCCTCGCGGGAAGATACTGCTTGTTAGTTGGCATGGGAGTCGGTTCCCTGTAATAAGTGGACACTGGTCGGTGTGTGTGCGATTGGGACAGTCTCTTGGAGTCGGCCGGCGTGGTAACGCTACCAGAGGCCAGGACTCACACCACGGCAGCTGGGCTGCGACCAATCCTAACCTGTTCCTCCCCCTTACCCCTTCCTTCCTAGGGTCGTAAGGCAAGCTGACATCGGACCGTTCGGTAAGTCCATAGCATAGTATTTAATTTTAGCTTATAGGATTTAACGCTGGGAAGCGCAGCTAGCGTCAGGCAACCCCTTATCGGAGACCAGAAGGTTCAGGGTTTGTCTGAAACAAATAGTAAGTAAAAGGAGCCATATCTAAGCTAAAATAAAAAAAAAGGAAAATAAGGGGCTAAAAATCTGTAATATCTAGAAATCTTTCCCGATATTCCAATTCTCATCATCATCATCATCAGCACATCGCATCCAACTTTAATGATTAAGTTTTGACGTGACAACGTCTTATAAATTGGTTTGCCGGGTGACACTTCAAGAAACTGCGTTACGCTCCGCTCACGTTATGCGCTCACAATGAGAGCGAGTGAGAGGCACGCGTCCCTTCCACTCGGGCATGGTTAGCCCGCCTAAGAGCGAGAGAGACAGACATAAAAAGTGAAAGGCACGCGTCCCTTCCATATTATTTCATCCTTCTTCCTACTATACGAATGAATATTCACATTAAAATTATTTTACCACTCAAAGTCGTTGTCACGTAAAACTTTCGCCCGTATACCGACTTTACAGGCAACCAATTTTTTTTAATAGTTCTAGTAAGTCTTTTAGCCTTTTATAGCAGCTAATTTCTTTTAAAACTCAATGAATCCATAGATGGTGACCACCCAATGCCAAACCTCTACATAATATTAAAAGAAATAAAATACCTTAGTACAAAGCTTTAATTTTACTAGAGCATGGAACACTAAGCAATGCTGGTTACTGCTTCTCAGCGGATAATAAAGAAGTGTGACTGACCGCCTAGATTTTTATAGAAGATTTTTACAAAGAATAGCTTTAGCATAGCTTCTAGCTTTTGACCACTACTTCGCTCGCGTTATCAATAATAATAATAATGAAACACTTTATTTGCACACTAAGAAAGTAACTACAAGAAAATAAATAAATACATATAGAATACGGAAAAATAAAGACAGAAATATATACTTATTTAGAGTTAGCTAGATGGGAGCCGAAGAAAAGAAATAGCTTCTAACTAGATCGCCAAAAGACCTTGGAGTTTGAGTTTTACTGATGCTCTCAGGAAGTTAGTTCCACAAGCGGACAGCGTGGACAGTAAAGGAATAGGAGAAGAAGTCGGCAGCGTGTTGAGGGATCTTTAAAGAAAGGTTAGAAGAACAACGCATGGTACAATGTAAAGTTGAGAAATGGAAGGAAAAGCAGTCTTTAAGATAAGGCGGAGAAGTTAGTAGGAAAAGTAAAGAAAAGAGGAGAATAAGAGCGTGTTAGTCCCTGCGCCGGCGAATAGGGAGCCAGTTAAGTATTATAGACTAAGTCAATATATTCTTGTATGTTGATTCAAATTCAAATATTCAAATTCTAACAATTTGTTTTCAGTAACAAATAAGTAACAGAAACAAATAGTTTGAGCTTCCTTATAAGCAAAAACATTTTGCTTGTTACAGTAAGCACCGCCCTTCCATGGCAACATTACATAATAAAATTAAAACCGCCTTATAAAAATCAATGAATGATCAATACAGGAAAAGGTTTTGCGATTTAATTTGATGTTTAATTAAATGAAAGAGCATGAATTAACTTTGAAATTATTTAGAGCTAATTGTTATCTATCGTTTTTCTCTTTGCCTCTCTTTGATTGATTTCTCTTCTGATTTGAACACCATGTTAAGGAGATGTTCCATTGCTGCCCAAGAGTCGTTTCATGTTTCGATAGTGAAAAATAGCGTGCCAACACCTAATAAACATATTTCAAGAAATTGCTCGCACTGCAGCAAGAGTCGTTTCATGAATATTGAATGATGCCTTAAAAAAATTTAGTAACCTATAGAAATCTTCTTGACAGACAAGGGGTAAAAAGAAGTGTGTTTTCAAAAACTAATATCAAACATCCAAGCTCAGACGAATAATTAAGCAAATATTGAATCCAGTTTAATGAAACATTCGCCGCACCCGGACACGGTCCGCCGCTTTATGCGAGACACTTGTTAGTTAACAATGTGTCACATCGTAATTTATGACTGCAATTTTACGAGCCTGTCTACTATGACACCGTTCACAGCACACTGACATGTAGTGGAGAACAGAAATATTGTATGTGCTCTGTAAATTTTATTATGCAGCAAAATATGGGACATAAAGACATCGGAAGTGAGAGCATGTCCTGAATGGAAGTGTTGCGTTCGACATGTCAATCTCAAGCCCGCCAGCTTTAAGCGCCTTGAGATATTGGAGGAAGTTGCTTTAGAAAATGTGCAACACAATATTAAAAGCCAGCAATTACTTACTAAATACTTTTACACGGTTAACAGTGTAGCGTGGCAGTGAAAGATTACTACCACCGTCCCTTCCCTTGGGTGTCGTAAAAGGCGACTAACGGACTAAAAACTACACATACTTCTTATTGCATAGGGCGGCGATGGTTTTCACTACCTGTCACGCTGAGCACATGTGCAGTCGCTATTTGGTGAAAAGTAGACTATGCAGAGGACTGCTTTTGCGGTCCTCATTGCCTAAAGTGTCTAACTAACCCTTCGATGACAATAGTCGTGATTAAATATATGTATGTATATGTATACTTTTATTTGCATGCGGCTAGATCACAGAGCTAGATTAATCATCAACATGATGTTGATAACTAATCTATTGTTATTCATCATTATCCTACTAATATTATAAACGCGAAAGTTTATAAGTATAGATGGTTGTTTGTTACTCTTTCACGTAAAAACTAGTGAATGGATTTGGATAAAATTCGGCATACAGATAGTTTATAGCCTGGATTAACACATAGAATACTTTTTATCCCGATATTTTTACGGGAACTGGAACCACGCGGGTGAAACCGCGAGCGGCCGCTAGTTACAAATAAAGTAAGTAGCCGCTTTCTGTGTCCGTGCCTCAGCTTTCTTCATAACAACGCAATACTTAGATTTTTAGGCAGTTTGCACTGATAGAAAGATTGATAAAGAACGATGGTTTTTTTCTTAAAACTTGTAGATATTTTTTAACAAAGTTAATGCTAAGTATGACGGTATTTTTAAGCTAGCGTGGACAAAGGGGGTTAAAGTTGCTTGGGGGGTTAAAGTTGCTCGCGTCCGTAGGTTTACCCTTGAGACCCTACACGTGATCCCTGGGTGGTGCTAAATGAGTAACACTGACTGAGTGGTAGAGCCACGCTGCGTTGCAGCACGCATTGGGCCGGCTCGCCCGGCGTAATACCACCCTCTCACGAATATTCGGCGTGAAATAACGGCACTTGGTGCTGTTGTGTTTCGTCCGACCAGTGAGGGTTCCAGAGGCCCCTTTGCCCCCCCCCCCCCCTCCTTCCAATTCCTATTCCTTCCTTAAACCTATTCCTCCCTTAAAGGCCGGCAACGCATCTGCGATTCCTCTGGTTTTGCGGGTGTCCATGGGCGGTGGTGATTACTTTCCATCAGGTGACCCGCCTGCTCGTTTGCCTCCCTCTTTTATAAAAAAAAAGGCGCGTTCGGGCCGCTAGAGTCTCATAAAACCGTCATCATTATGACTTTATGTCTTCTACAAAGTAGGTAGCCGTTATTTGCAAACTATTAATAGCAAGCTATTTTTATATATACAAACACGAATCTACGCCAATATTACCTATGAAGAGGCAACATTTTGTTAGTTTATTTGTTGAAGAAGGATAATCTCTAAAACCACAGAAGTGTTACTATAAATACTTTCATGCAAACACACCACGCTTTTTATCCCTGAGTAATATAGGCCACATTTTATATCTCTAAAATATTGTTGTTTATGGTAGTTACCAAATATCACGTGAATGAAACCGGGAAAAGGAGCTTAATTGTAATATTTCGTGAATGACAAGGCTCTTAACATTTAGATGTTTAGTCTCCCTACGTCAAAGGAGTGCACTTATAATGTCCTGAAAAATCTAGCTAGCTTAGCCTTTTCAGCACCTATTCACTAAACAAAGGTCAACTTATTCTGAACTTATGACTTTTTATAAGTAAATATATGATTACTAACGTATTTTCATTTTAGTAGAAAAACTGACAAGTTGTTAGCACTAAATACTAATACATATAAGACCTTCTTGATGTACAATTAATTGCAATAAATCACTTTGACTTTAACTATTTCTACTTGGATCACAGACGTATAATTATCCGTCTGTGATTTGGATCGTAAGCTATGTCAATGTCTAACGTCAATAAATTTCGGTAAGGAATTTCGGCTAGCTAAGAGATAAGATGCATCCATTCGCTTTTTAGCTCAGCGCAGACGATCGACAGTACCCGGCGTAATTTTACTTGTCCAAAGAAATCTTGCACTTGACACACTTATTTTTTTCCTCTGTGGGTGAGCACATGGCCTTCATATCACCTTATGGTAAGTGACGATAAGGCCGAAGGTGCGCTTCATCCAAATCCTCTGCCTCAGAGAAACCGGCTATCTGATCTCTAAACTTTCGGAACACAATAATGCTATTAACGTTGTTGTTATTATTATTAATCATTTATTTTAGCTAAATTACATCCATTTACATAATCATTTCATTTATATAATTGTTGTGTTAGTGATAAACCTAACCTAATACCTATGTTAGTATGAATCTTAAATAAGGTACGATACCACAATGTACGATCCCTTCAAACGGTCTGACCGTTTAAAAAGATCGCACACACTGGCACGTGTAGCGGTTGGCAATGCTTTAAAAAAGGACCATCCATACGGTCTGGGAATGGTCCCAGACCGTATGGATGGTCCGTATGGTGGTGGCTATGGAGCCAGGAGGCTGTTATGACGAAAGACTTTAGATTAGATGATGTTAGCTAGCCAAGCGGACTAAACAAGTCCTACCATTAAATAAATCAAGTACTAACAGAAAGATGTATTCCCCGCTAAGACCGGTGGATTAGCCTATAGAGCACAGAGGCGGCGGCGGAGGGCTCCATGATCTAATAATATGACGGACAAAAAAATATGGCGAAGATTTACTCTCATCTACATTCGCCTTAATCCAGAAAATTGGATCGTATTTTGCTTGTTAAGTGTTGGTGTGTAGTGCTGTCAAAAAGTTTTAGATAGTTTTACATTTTAACTTTTACCGGTTACGATTTTTGGATTAATTCAGAGAGTTTCCAAAAACTTACTTTATTGATCATCGCTAAAACCTACCTACACCCAAATAGAATTAATAATAGGCTATTAAATTCCCAACCCAAAATGTCTGCGAGGTTGCGGTTTTCAACTTCCCTAATGGAGATCTTTAAACATTCCATTTTGCCACATACCTCACAATGTCAACACTTTCAACAATAATCGAGGTATATCAAACACATTGATCAAAATTGCGGTTGTTCCAACGTCGAGGCGAATATACGATATTGTGCTATTTTAATTATTTACTACTTGACACGTTAGTTAATATTAAATTTTCTGTCGATGTTCCAATGTGTTAACGTGAAGGTTTGAAATTAAACATTTTATTCTAAGCTTTTATTTTTAACTAGCGGCCTGCCCGCGATTTTCTATTGCAGAAACCTTGTCCTGACTCTCACAGACACAAAAATAAATCAGGCAAATTACCTATAGCTGTTCCGAAGAAATGCGCGAACCTTTCGGCAATTGATTTTTATTCCTTTGTTTTTCTTACTGTATTAAAAAAAACTTACACAATTACAAACGTATTTCTAATCACATTTTTATATAGATAATTAATGGCAATCCTATGAGTGTCAATCTTGTGTGGGTTGAGAACGCGTTAGTAAGTTTATAAAGATAGCTTCATATTTTGTTAAACAAACTTACCTTTAAAATGTTATCGTAATACAACTTAACGGTTGTCAAAGACATCGTGTAATATTAGCTGCATTACTGCAGCTATTTCAAGAGTTTTTCTAAGAATGTCATCGTTAGGTATCATTATCTCTAAATTCGAATAAGATCTCATATTTGAATTGTTTAAGAAGTATTTTGGAATAAAATAATATTAATCGAAGTCTCGTGCACTCGTCAATGCATCAAAGGCCTTTGCCTAGCGGTAGCGGTACGGTTCTAAGCCAATAATTTTGTATTAATAATTACGTAAAAAAAATTAGCCGAATTTTTATATGCATGTTTACCTTCAGCTTATGTTATAATAGTAATACAATAGACTTCGATTTTTTAAGTAAGTATAAAGTTTTCATCTTAAATTTAAAGTAGTAAAAGCTTATCTATATACAACTCAAGATGGGCAAATAGGGACCGCAAAACAAGCCGACTGTCACAGTCCACGTTTCACTAAATGAGACTGCACATGTGCTCAGCATGATAGAAAGTAAGACCGATCTATGCTGTTGGATGTATGTGCAGTCTTTAGTCCGTTAGTCGCATTTTACGACACCCAAAGAAAATGAGCCGCCACTACACAGTAACTGTATACTACCTTATCTTTTTAATGCTTCTGTCCGACTCACGTTTGTACAGCTTTCATTTCCAAAGATAATAGACGTTCTTTTATTTGTGACAGTACGCTTTTACGGCACTGAACACACAGTGGCAGTGTGTTGTATCCATGGTTGTATCCATTGCGAAGCGGGCATCAAATAGGCGGCACGTGGGCCCATTGTGTCTGAACCCTGCTTTATAACCGTGAAACCGTGTAATGGAGAGTGTGACGAGGATTTTGTGACGCGCTATGTATTATTCAAGCCCCCTAAAAATGCTAACTTCGGTAGTTTCTTCGTTTTCCTTATAAGAATATAGCGGTGCCTTGTCAATTGCCTATGATCAATTCATCATCATTATCATCAGCCTATTGACGTCTCATTGCTGGAAATTGCTGGCCTTGCCTCATGGACAGCAATTAATGGCGAGATTCGTGCCTTCCGAAGGACGGAAGAGCTGGAGGGGTTTTTTATTATTTAAACACCCATCCAGTGACCCGTCATTGTAAAAATTACATAACTGAAACGTATGGGGTTACAAATTAAATTCCTTAGCCGCTGCGCCATCAAACTCGTAAAATAATAATTTATTGATATACTTTATATTGAAAAAAAAATATACACACAGCCTTTTGTTGTGTTAGCGTTTGGCTTTCAGTTCACATGATACAATGTAGAAGCGCCACCCACCAGGAATCCTGCAATCTACCAATCAAGCAACTATCTACCTTAGGAGCTGCCTATCTTACTCTGTACACTTTCTTTACACTTTTAAACTTTTGCATTACTCTATAAATATTATTATAATAGGTCCGCTAGGCATATTTTTCCAAATACCCGAATTTTCATTTCGGATCACGAAAAAGGACGTAATATTATGATTTTGTCTCCCATCCGATGATTTGACATTGCGAAGTGATTTTACTTGCAATATCTCATCCCTAACGCTATCCGTTGCGATATCTAGAAGCTTGTTGTTGAGTATTGCATTGCGGAATCACTGAGGAAGAAGGACTAGGAGTTCGTAAAATAAGACTAGTAGTTGGTGAAGAAATAAAAGTTAAATTTCGATCACTCTGAACGGATTCAGTATTCAGATTACCCAGTTCTGCTTCAAACAGAGTGGCGTTTATTATTTTCTCTGTAATAAAGCGTTGATACTCGAACGATCTTAATGTTAATGCGACAGGTCTTCCAAAAAGATCGTACCGATCTTCTAGTGCTTCAATAGAAGCAAGTACCTACTATAAATGTCGTTTTATAATTAACAGAATCAGCATGATATCAGCGCGTTCGTTCCTATTCCTGGCCGCGACCGATAAATAGGTCGTACGTGGGACCAGTCGCGTCTGAACCTTTCTTTATTGCAGTGTCGCACGGAATAGGTAAGCGGGGATTTAACGCTAAGCCCATCTCATAGGAATATCATATTAATAAAATAAGTCCACTTCTTAATTCGGCCGTTTTACTTTTCGTTCCAATATCTTAATCCTTTTGTTGCTGAGTACATGTGCAGTCGCTATTTGGTGAAAAATAGATTATGGTAGAGGACTGCCTTTGCTGTCCTCGTTGCTTAGTCTCGGAGTAACCCTTCGGGGATAATAGTCGTGATTAAATGCATGTTTGATATTAATGGTTTTGAGTCAGGTAAATAGAAATAGAAATAGAAAATGATTTATTCAACGTCATTTTCAGTGTTATAAACAAAAAATAGTAAGTATTTTACTAATTATTATAAATATAAATGACACTGAAATGGCACCCACTCAGCATAGTGTCGTGGTATGCTGACACACCGCGACGCTGGTCTTCCGTAAGTGCCAGACAATGAGAGAATGAGAGAAATAGCGTAGCAATTTAGCGGTCCCCACTACGTGTAGACATCTGCAACTTCCATGAGTACTCGCTTGGTCGACCCTGAGGCCTGAGCACTGGATATCGATGTTGTAGTTATACTCTTCAAACATTCAACACCTCGGTGGCCTAGTGGCTAATCGTTCGACCCAATAACCGGAGGTCCAGGGTACAATTCTGAGTAAGCAAAGCGTTTCTGATTATTCGATGATCCGCACTTGGCAAGAGTGGTTAGGAGGGTTTAGGTTTACGCATTTCGGTTTTCCATACAAACTTCCAAGTCGAAATTTTTAAAAACCAATAAGCCAATTTTGATGAAACTTTGCATGCTGAAGTAAAACACAGGGATCTGAAATGTTTGTTGCAAAACATATTTAAAAAATGTTTATTTAACTGAGTTATTGCAATTTTTAACTTTCTATAGTGGACTTTAAATCGCAACAACTCAGTTAAAAGAACGTTTTCTAGAAAATATGTTTTCAACAAACTATTTAGATCCCTGTGTTTTACTTTAGCATGCAAAGTGTAATTAATATTAGCTTATTTAAAAAAATCGACTTGGAAGTTTGTATGGAAAACCGAAATGCGTAAACCCTCTTAAGCTAACAATCATCAATTTTAGCGATGACTTGTTTTCAATGGAGGACGCCTTTGTGGGACTGTGGGATAGTAAGTAGGTTATACTTCACATCTATTTATTCTTCAAACTGGGACACAGCAGTGCAGAATATTTGGTGGCAGAAATATACTTTCGAGTGATAGCTGTCTAGACGGGTTCTCGGTGGAAATTCTGCCACCGGCGATATTTTTTATATTTTACAAAAAATAATGGAATGGTGGTTTATTATTGGTTAAATGCTCATAGCCGAATGTTAATTAAGATGATGACGTAACATTTTATTTGCCAAAAACATTGCTGTATTGGGTTTTGACATGGTATTAAGGGTATTTTCGTATTTTTTTTATTTTTGTTTTTTCACTAATTTTAGTTACCACCATACGAAAAACATTACAAATGTACGCTAATTCATCTCCCGACATAGGTTTTATGGTGTTCTACCAAAAGTGACAATATAATATCATTAATAACATATTACAAAATTAACATGATATGCCATCTCCTTGAATTTGCACGGGTCTTAAAAACCAGCTTACAACCAAAATTTAAAAATTAATTTGAATAAACCATCCACAATCTTTACCTACTTAAAACATCCGAAGGCACAATTGGCGTACACACAGAAAGAAAACTACAAATTCGTACAGACGTCGTCGTTTAAAAATTCCACTACAGTCCAGTTCCACCTTTCGTCCTCCATTCCGAGTTGCAAGCAATAAATAGGAGGCACGTGGGACCAGCCGGGTCTCAACCTTTCTTTATAGCCGTGTCGCGAGAACAGGTAACCGAGGATTTAACGCTCCGTTTGTTTAAAAAGGACATCGTGAGGAAATAAAGCGTAAACAAAACCTGCGAAGGTGGTCTTTTATGATAATGCTTTTTCGAGATACGCGAATGTATCATCAGTTCGTCTTGAAAATAAAAAATAGGTACATTATTATAATACTTTTTGTAAATATAAAATTGATACTGTTTACTGTAACAGTTCATTTATTAGATTCAATCCGGCGCACGTGCGTTTTCATATTTTTTGGCTATGGGGTGATTTAATAATCTTAACCCATGTTTTGAGAAGAAAAGACGAGGCGAGGAAGAGATCATTCGAGGTAACGAACCATCGGTGAAGTGTACCGTCGAGGTAGAGACATCGAGGTAATGACCATCGAGGTAACGTCATTCGAACTAGAGTATCAGACCCTTTGAGAGGTGGGGTTAGGCGATTGATGATGGTGGTACTACGGTACAGGTGAATGATATGCCACAACGTCACCAGTCCAAAGCCAGCGCTTTTCTACTGTCCTTGAAGATAGAGGCTACCATGCTGGCTTTTTTTAACCAAGTCAGAGCAATAACCGAAACTCACAGTGGGTGGCTCCACCACGTAAATATGAGGATAATAGGGACATACATACATATAATCACGACTATTATCCCCGAAGAGTTAGTCAGAGACTAGGCAATGAGGACAGCAAAAGCAGTCCTCTATCATAGTCCACTTTTCGCCAAATAGCTACTGCACATATGCTCAGCGTGACAGGTGGTGAGAGCCCGTCGCCGCTCTATGCTGTTAGATGATGTCTTTAGTCAGTTAGTCGCTTTTACGACACCCAAGGGAAGAGAGGGGGTGGTAGTATTCTTTCACCGCTACCCGACACGAATAACGGTGAAAGAATACTACCTTACCCAGAAAGGCTATTCCCGCGTTTGCAAGACGTTAATTAACAAGAGAGTGGACGGTTCACTAAAAAGAATTATCATCATCGTCATAGGCCTCTCAGCAGCATTAGGCTAGCGTTGTGGGAAGGCCTGTGCCCAGTAGGATCTTAGAGGCTGATGATAATGATCATAGGCCTGTCACATCGTCGACGACCTCCGTGATCAAGTGGTTTGCATGTCAAAAACAAAACATAAAACAAAAACGATTTTTAAATTGATTTCGGGTCTGGTGTTTTCTATAGTTATGTATTTTAAGTTTTTAATTTGTAATTTATACCGAAAATTTCCTTTTTTTTGTTTTCATATTTTATTATTTTAGTTTATACAGTATAAATATGCATGTTTTAACCGCCTCCGTGGTCTAGTGGCTAAGCCACCGGCTTCAGACCCAGAGGTCCCGGGTTCGATTCCCAGCGGGGGGTACATCTTTGTGTGCTCGGTTTGGTTGGTGGTAGGGCTGTTAAGCCCGCCTGGCTAGCTACCACCATCTTATCCAAGTCTGTCGCCATAACAACGATGTTTATAGCATAGTTGTGTTCCGACAGTTAGAGTTAAGATAGCCAGTTCCTCAGTGGTTGAGGATTCCGGGTGAAGCGCGCTTCCAGCACCTTCGGCCTTATCGTCACTTACCATCAGGTGAGATGAAGGCCAAGCGCTTACCCGTTACACGTAAAAAAAAAAAAAAAAATGTTGTGGTTATCTATAATTGTAAGGATAGTTAGTTTTAAACAATTCTGCATTTTCCATTTATTATTTTATGCTGTACCTTATGTTGGTGATCCGTACGTACTTAGTAAGTTTATCCGTTATCTATTAACCATTTAAAAACAAGTTTCAAAAGAAGCTAGATAATGGCGTGAGCGTAGAGTTTTTATTTTTTGTCTTTAAAAGATGGTTTTTAAACCTGGAAGTTAGTTGTTTACACCAGGAAGGAGGAATAACGACCTGTCTTTCCGCTTAGTTCAGGTGTATAAGATGAGATCATTTCTGCTATGTGACTTCTCTGAGTAAGGCAATACGAGAAAATATCTCTGGACGAATACAGAACAATTCGTTTTTGTGCTGAGAGAAATATGGTATGCTTTTGCGACACCGCAAGTCAAAATAAATGCAGCAGCAGCAAAAATGGATGTTAACAACATATTTCTATGCAAGAGTCTTATTATTGCTACATAAAGGCTTATTTTCGAATAGATGCTTGATGTTTCAAAATCCCGCCCTAACTAGGTCGTACGCGTCTGTGTTTTTTTATGTATTTCGTTTTTTTATAAAAAAGAATCTGGGTCGCTTATTACGTCCTGAGCTGCTGTCTGTCATAAATGTCTGCAGTAAAGCGGAAACTACTAAGGTTTCTCGCAAGTATTCTTAGACGTTATTTTGTAGATGACACAAAATGTTCATGAGGCAGGAAATTACTTTCAGAAAATTAACTCAACCATGTACGTAAGTATGTGGAACATTCAGACCTCAATAGCAGACTAAAAAATGAAAATAACGTTATTAAGCATACAAATACTGTCTTAAAATTATTGATTCTCGGCAATTTAAGAACAATCAACAAAGTTACTTCTTCAAACTTTCTTCTTTCTTCTTTTGTAAAGTGTCGTTGTTTTTGATACTGTCATTTGTTTTTTTTTCGATTTAGAAGTTTAGATGAATGTCTTTAATTTTTTAAGGGAGTATATAAACACATAACTAAATCCTCATTTACTGAAGAGCAGAGGACCTGGCTATCTTATCTCTAACGATAAACAAAAATATTGTTTATTTTTAATAACAGATTTGTTTAGTCTTCTCAAAAACCATTTCGATCCAGTTTTAGTACAGTCACTAGCATAAATATTTTATCATGAACAAGCATAATATATGCACCAGAAGAGTATTCAATAATTTCTGATTCAATATTGTAAGCGCATTATAACTTTTGTATCTATACGTTCACCGAGCAATAAGTTGAGGCTTATCGTGTGCTAAATCTCTATAAAAGAGACTGCTATAAGGAAAGCTATCTTGTGATATACCAACAACAGAATCCGCTGGATTAACTTTACTACCTCTTTCACCATTAACCGGGATCTTCGGTTTACGTAATATAAGCAGATAGCTATATAGGTGCCTACTTCATGACGTGCTAATATTTGCTATATAAAAAGATATACATACATAAATACATACATATATATATATTGGCCTTTGCGTCTATTGCAGACGATTTATGGTGCAATGCTGGGCAAACACCGTTTTTGGTGGCTGAAAAGTCCGATGCGAGAGCGACATGTTCTACCGCAGGCCTGACAATAGAAATTTGCGACAGATGGGACTGAGTCGCCTTGACGTTGTCTCTTTCTCTTGTCAGCGAGTGCCGCGAACCAGGTTTTATCGCAAAACTTGCGACCCTCCAACACGTATTTACGCCACTCCGTCCGTTTCTTTGCAAGCTTTTCCCAGTTTCTGTGGTCAATGTGAAAGGCAGACATGTCTCTTTTAGCGCAATCCTTAAAGCGAAGCAATGGCCTCCCAACGTCTCTTTTTGCATTCGCGACAGCACCAAGAAGGACACGTCGTGGTAGTCGGGAGGGTTCCATCCTGTACACATGACCTAGCCAGCGCAAACGTCTCTGTTTGAGAAACGCGGTCAGGCTAGGCAGCTGTGCTATTTCTAGAACCCTTTCGTTTGTGATCCTGTCTTGCCATGATATGCCCAAGGTCTTACGAAGGCAGCGCATGTAGAAGGTATCTAAACGACGTTCTACTTTTGCGTATGTCGTCCAGGTTTCGGCTCCGTACAAGAGTATGCTTAAAATGGAAGCTGGAAAGACCAACATCTTGGTCTTTGTTGTGAGATGCTTGTTTTGCCATACTCGAGTACTAAGCCTCCCGAACATGGTCGCCGCCTTTCCGATACGTATGTCGACCTCCGCATCAAGCGAGAGGTTGTTCGTGACGGTCGACCCTAGGTAGCAAAATGTGTCAACTACCTCTAACTGCGCGCCATTAAGAGAGATCGCTGGGGCCACGGAGATACCTTGCACTAGCACAACGGTCTTTTTCGTGTTTATTGACATGGCAAACAGGGAACACGCCTGTGAGAATTGATTCATCATTAACTGGAGCTCACGTTCGGAGTTAGCAACGAAAGCTGCGTCATCAGCGTACAGAAGACTGTTGACGAAAAGATCCTCGCGGTTTCTTTTAGATTTGAGGAGGGAGATGTTAAACATTTTTCCGTCGGTCCTCGTGTGTAGATGGATACCCTGTTGGCTATCGCCGAAAGCGGTATGTAATATAAGCGAGAAGTATATACCAAACAGGGTAGGAGCCAGGACACAACCCTGTCGCACTCCTCTGGAGACCTCGAACGGTTCTGATAGATTTTTATTAAAAACCACTGACCCCTTCATGTCCTCATGGAACGATGCCACGAGACGAAGAAGCTTAGGTGGACACCCAATGCTCTCGAGCGCTGTGTACAATCCCTTCCGGCTGACCGTATCGAATGCCTTATTAAGGTCAACGAAGGCTGCAGCCAAGGGGATCTTTTGTTCACGACACTTCTCTTGAATTTGGCGTAGTGTGAAAATCATGTCAACTGTGGAACGCCCGGAGCGGAAACCACACTGTGACTCAGGATAGACGCGCTCTGCAAGCTTTTGGAGTCTTGAAAGAATGACTAAGCCAAAAAGCTTGCCAACCACGCTCAAAAGAGAGATACCGCGGTAGTTGTTACAGTCGCCGCGGTCACCTTTCCCTTTGTATAATGTGATGATGTTAGCGTCACGCATATCCCTAGGCACACTTCCCGCGTCCCAGCATTTAAACAGTAGATTGTACATGATTGGTCTCACGCATTCGAGTTTGACTATTTCAGCTTGGGTGCCGTCGCCGCCAGGACTCTTCCCGCGCTTAAGCCGATTGACAGCCTTGGTGAACTCCTTTACAGACGGTGGATCATCTAACTCGGTCATTACATCCAGTTTGGGCATGTTTTGCACGGCCTCCGGATGTATGTCGACTGGATTCGAGTAGAGATCGGTGTAGTGCTCGACCCAGCGGTCAAGTTGTTTTTGGCTATCTAGGATGATAGCACCGTTCACGTCCTTGAGAGGAGCTGTCTTCTTGGCGACAGGTCCGAGGACCCTTTTAATGCCTTCATAAACACCGCTTATGTGTCCATTGTCGGCACACAATTGCATGGTGCGACCGAGTTCTGACCAGTACGAGTTGGCAAAGTACCGTGCACTTCGTTGAAGAGCAGCTTTTGCGTTACGAAGTGCTTTTTCAGTCTCCGGACAGGGATTAATGCGGTGTCTTAGGGCGGCATCGCGCTTGGAGTCAAACATAGGTTGTAGATGTTCAACGTTTTCTGTAAACCAGTCCTGGGATTTGTTTTTCTCAAATCCGAAAACCTCAGCGGCGCCTTCAGTCAGTAGTTTTTTGACACTTTCCCACTCATCACCTATAGGTGTATTGGCGTCCCATGTAGCTAGATTGATATTTGCCAAGCACTCAAACTCACAACATTTTTCGCCATCCCTGGTAAAGAAAGGTTTAACTTTCTTCTGCCGGGCATTTTGGATGAATGTATTCTCTTGTGAGTGATGACTACATGTGCTGCAACCAATGAGTGGTCAGTGTCACAGTCGGCGCTATGGAATGTGCGTGTGTGAAGAAAGTCGCGGAGATCCTTGCTTCTGGTAAGTACCACGTCCAGCTGGTGCCAGTGGCCAGATCGGGGGTGTTTCCAAGAGACTTTATGGGACAACTTGCCCTTGAGGTAAGTGTTAGTCACGCATAGTTGGTTCTCAGAGCAAAACTCTAACAAACGTTGGCCATTGTCATTTATATTGCCAATACCATGGTAACCAATACACCCAGTCCACGTGGAATAGTCCCGGCCCACACGGGCATTGAAGTCTCCTAGAATATACAGGCGATCACCACTGGACACAGTGTTAGCCGCCACGGCCAGTTGGCTATAGAATGTGTCTTTCGACTCGTCCGAAGATTTTAATGTCGGAGCGTAAGCAGCGATCAAAGAAATATAACCGTAACTGCTATTTAGTCTCAAAACCATTATGCGTTCCGAAATACCGCGTGGGGTCTCAATGGCGCCAAGTATATCGTTTCGGACCGCAAAACCAACACCGTATTCGCGAACCTCAGCGGAGTCTTTTCCTTTCCAGGAGAATGTATAAGAGGACTCACGCAATGAACCCTCGTCGGGTAATCTAGTCTCTTGCAGAGCACATATTGAGATATTGAGCCTGCTCAACTCTGCATCGATCACAGCAGTTTTTCGCAGATCTTGTGCGCAACCTGAACCTCCACAGGTGTCCGGGAGGCCTGTCCTCATGGTACGGACATTCCATGTTGCAATGCGCATGGATTGGCGAGGCGAGTTTTTGATCTGCTGTTTAGTACCAGGTGTGTACATTATCGATACCAGCCATCTAGCCAGGAGCTAGTGCTCCCTACACCTTAAAGGAGCAAGCCAGTAACGGGACGGATTGGTACCTAACTGTCCGGGGGCTGCCCAGATTAAAGCGGGCGGTAACCAACCGGTGGATCTACGATGGATCCTCCCACTGTCGAAAGTGACCCCTAGCTTCCGCACTCACGCCCATATGTGCAGGACTTATAACTGGTGACTGTCACTTCCCGTGCTGTTGACCACGCAGTGAAGCTGACGTGGGTGGAGTGACCTCTCCACAGACAATGCACCGCCTGGGACGGAGTTAAGGAAACGCAGGGATGCCCAGCACCTGCATTACCCTCTCGGCCTTGCTAGCTTAACCCACAGGAACGGCGGGCCGATACGTGTGGAGCCAGATTGGCTGCAGGAATCAGCCGCATATTTCGGGTTGAACCCTATTCACGCCTATCGGTGACTCCTTTCCGGGTTTGACTTTGGAGTTTTCCTTCTCCTAGACGGGTTGCAAACTAATGCCAAGAGGCCCATCTCCCCTGGTTTGATTTTGGAGTTTTTCTTCTCCTAGATGGGTTGCAAGCCATTGCTGAGAGGCCCAACTCCCCTGAAGCATGTGATGTCAGCTTCGTTTGTGGACTTAGTCGCCTCATACGACACCCTTGTCCATCGTGAAGGTTGGTGCTATTCTTAAGCCGGACACCACACGGATAATTACATACACGGATTAATTACATACATATATAATTACGATTATTATCCACGAAGGGTTGGTCAGACATCAGGCCATGAAGACAGCAAAAGCAGTTATCTACCATAGTCCACTTTCACCAAATAGCGACTGCACATGTGTTCAACGTGACAGGTGGTGCCCCCTTCGCCGCTATATGCTGTTGGATGTATGTGCAGTCTTTAGTCCGTTAGTCGCCTTTTACGACACCCAATGGAAGAGACGGGAGTATTCTTTCACCGCTACACGACACGGTTGGTTTTAAAAGATATAGGTACTTAGTTCTTTTAGTTTTTGATCATAGAACCCAGAGATACCCGGTTTAATTTCCAACTGAAGTATACCATTATTGTTCTGGCCATAATGAGGTGGAGCCTCATTTGCTAACATCACCCAGGCTCATATCGGGCCCATGGGCTCCTCCCTGGGAGTGCAACGAGCTGGAGGTTGCTTGGCCAACTCCAGGCTTCACGTGGCAAGGTCAGACTGTCACCACCCAATCACTACAATATCTCCCACGGAACCTGCTATCAAGGTCAACCCTACGTGGGGACCACCACTAACACACAGTAATCAGATGGAACCTAAGCTCACCGGACCTTTTCAGGTTAGACACAACGCGGTGATCGCTAACTCTTTATTTCGCGGACGCGTATCGTGGACGTCACGATTACCAGCGCGTACAAAAGCCGCGATTGATTTTAGCCATTCTATAGCGGCTGGCGCTGTTCCTTTTAAAACGATGGAAAACAAATTCAGCGCATCGAACTGAAACATACACGTTTTCTAACTCGAAATAAAAGACTAAGTACCCCATTTTTTTTCCGTTTGTCAATCTCAACAACATGACATTTGACAGTTTATTTTTTCTCTACGGACTGGGTATATTGCAGTTTTGCCGTTTTGAAGTTCATTGCTGGTTCTAAACAGTTATCCTCAGTTTGGTTGGAAGTAGAGCATGCTTTAATTTCACCTTTAGTATTAAGTAATACCTACCTAGCAGCCCGTCTCAGTGATTAAGATGCTGCCTTGAGCCTTATCTTCACGGACAACCAGGGGAAGTGAAGGTCAAGGCCGAAGGTCAAAGTTCAAACGCTTACTCGACCGCAATACTTACTAAAGGAAGCATGACCATTAATATACTTACTCGTATTTATAATAAAAATATTTGTTTTCCTTACAACAAGTGCCATGAACATATCTTTAAAAGCCACAATTGGAAAGTTTGACGTCTTCACTTTTTGTGTTAGCTATTTATGTTTTTTGTAATATAAGACCGAATCGTGTCGCGTAACAGTGAAAGAATACTACCACCCACCCCCTCTCTTTTCTTGGGTGTCGTAAAAGGCGACTAATGGACTAAACACTGCACATACATCCAGCAACATAGAGCGGCGATGGGCTCACCACCTGTCACGCTGAGCACATCTGCAGTCGCTATTTGGTGAAAAGTGGACTATGGCAGAGGACTGCTTTTGCGGTCCTCATTGCTTAGCCTCTGACTAACCCTTCGGGGATGATAGTCATGTCGTCTGGCGGGGGATGGCATCTCGCCGCAAGCGAGTCTCCGATCCCCCCAGATTCTCTGGGGGTTCGAGTAGATTCGTCGTGTCGTCTGGCGGGGGATGGCATCTCGTTTGAGTCGGTTCGAGAGCGGGTGGCCCGAGGGCGCCTCTAAGAGACACGGTACCTCGGCTTAACCGTTAACCATGTCTTTTTACGCGAGAGCCAGGTTACGTTACGAACGTATCCTGTTATAGAGCGAGTGTGAACAGGGTTCACGCACTCTTGTTCTACGAGTGCGGTGTCTTGGGCCTACAATAGTGTGCAAGTTTAGTGTGTCTGGGTGAGTAGTGTCGTGCAGGTGCGCGTTTGTAATCGTTATTATTATCGTTATTAATGCATCATCGTGGTCGTCTAAAACGTGACGCTACTTACAGTAGCGTGCGCGTAGATCGTGTGAGTGGGAATATCGCCGACAAGTAGTTGACTTGGATGTTGTCTGAAGGTCGAAATCCCTTGCGCACCGCGTCCTCTATTTGGTACGGGCACGCACCCGGGCGGGCGCCGCGCTTTATCCGAAAATTTCTGCAAAGTGGTAAAGCGACGGTGACCCCGACCGCACATAAAGGTGGATACAGGGTGTTCAGAAATAGGTATATAATCCCGCTAGGAGCTCAACGGCGCAGCGGCTAGCGCCAAGCAACTTTCGCAATGCCGAGTCGCTGGATGGGTGAGCAAATTAAAAACATCTCGAGCTTCTCCGTGCTTTGCAAGGCACGTAAAGCCGTTTGTCCCGAAGTTGTCGTAAGATGACAGTTGTTAAACCCACCGACCCGCATTGGGCCAGCGTGGTGGGTTATGGCCCAATATCCCCACGTGCTATAGTCCACGTGGGAGGCCAGTGCCCAGCAGTGGGACGTTTATAGGCTCTTTTTGCTATTTGTATGGTAGCAACTATGAAATCGCGAAAAAAATTGTTGTTTCATACTAAACTGCAAATACCTACTACATGACCTAAATGTAGGTATACCTACTGTGGAAGTGTCGCTATCGCTACCATGTATTAGATACTTTACGAAACTTAAACGTGACATGCATAATCATTGAGACAGAGAGTCGGTTCAATGACCTTTGTAAAATGGTACCTTTTTGTTTACAAAGTTGACAGTTCACTTGACGAAGATTTATGTAGTTAAGACGATGACGCCCCGTGACCGCCGAGAGTACAGGGAAAAAGTAAATGATTAAATTTCGATTTAAGGATGATGGATGTACATTGTCCCCCTGGGCTATATTAGCTTTAGAAATCCAACAAAGTTTATGCGAAGTAGGTCGAATATCACCCGTGGTATAGCTAAGTGAGTTCTTAAAAGAACAGTGAAATTTCTTTTCTGCGGACGACTTACAAATACTCTTGTTTTAGGTTATTAGGTGACTTTGGGAAAGCTTCTGATTTGTTAGACTAAAAGCTTTCACATTGTTGAGATGGCCAACTTCAGTAACTTAATAAACATAATTATATTGGTTTGACTCTTGACCTGATAAGTACTCAGTAACATAACATACCGAATACAAGGTATACCAACTATAACCACTCTATGAGTTACAGTTCTTCAACATTTCAAATATTTTAGATAGTGCATAAAAAGGCGCAAAATACCAGTCGTCAGAGGAACAGTCCCTGAGTGGTATTTCATTTGATAACGCAGAAACTAAAGCTCAGACAGGATCCTTGTTGGCCTGAAATATTATACGGTATATTATTACTTATATCTTTATTATGTTTATAGTTTATTTTTATTTTGTTGTCCTATTTTTATGTTGGTAAAAATGAATCAACGTAAATGTTAATAAATGTTTTGAGAAGCCTCTTTTACTATCTTAAAATATCACCTGGATCACTTATTTAAGAATTATTTTAATAAAGATATCAGCAAGCATGCAGGTAGGTATATTACCCCGGTTGGTTACTGATCATCTTTAATACAAAAATTAGAAACTTATGCAGCAAGTAATTTTAGCTGACTTATTGATGAAAAATAACAGGTAATGTTTCTAAACTTAACACAACATTTAACAATTAAGTCCAAAAATTACTGGTTAAGACTGTTATTTCGTACTTGTCACGTCCTCAAATCGTCGAAAAAACAACACCACCATTTTTAACTCAGCACAAGACGTTAGTACTAATAAACCCATAGCAGGAAATGATAATAGTAATAGTAATAATGGTACGCGTACAAGTATTATAGTTTAATTACATTATGTTGTATTTTAGTTTATTTTGCCTCGGGGAGTAGTAAATCGCTCATTCCATTATCCTGGATATCCTGGTTCTGGAATTCATTTCCGGATTGGGCAAAGTTTTCCGTGTCTCATGCTGATCTGTGATCATCAACGCGCATTTGGCAACTATAATTCGATGTCAACTGTGGTGATTAAGCCAATATGCGCATCATAGCGATGGAATGATATTTTCTTTACACAGCAAGTAAGCCAGTACGTATATACCTAAGTACAAAGAAACAAAAGTCTCGTTGCAAACCGCAAACTGAATCGAGCGTAACCCAACACGAATGCTTCAAAGCCCCGCTCGAGGCACGAGGTCCCAGAAAACATCTGCTTACTCAAAAATACTCCCGGCAGACATTCCGCTGCGGAACAGCGATCCAGTTAGCTCGGTTCAGTTTATAGCTCAGTGGCGGCAGTAAACGCGGAGACGCCATTACAAAGGTTGTTGGGGTGGAAATGCCGGGCGTCGTGCGGCACACCACGGCGCCGCAACGTTTGATAGATACCTACTATAAACTAGTACGCCAACGGTCCAACGGAAAAGTTTGTGCTGCCGAAAATAGACAAAGGAGAGATGAATTAATAAAACAATTGCAAAGGAGACGACACAAAGTTAATGTTTAATTCGCTACACCTGTTTTTTATAAAAAAATACACTTTTGCCACCGCACCGTCACAGACGGATCAGAATAATGCTGACGGAATTAAAGTTTGTCATCAAAAATAATAAGCAGGGTTTTTTGCATTAGAGCATCGCCGCTCCAAACGAAAATATTGTCTTGTTGACAATAAGCGGGATAAGACAACTGGAAACAAGACTAGACGTAGGTATTTTTTCTATTGCAAGCTTTGTTTTACTAACACATTGATGTATCCTACTTAAATATTTTTATACGACCGCCACAATGATTGATACCTACTACCGCCTACGGTCTAATGGATATTCTTTTGTAGGTATGTGTTGTGTTGTCTTGTAATCGTATTAAATGTTTTTTTATTGTAATGGAAAATGTCCTTCTATGATAGGGAGGGCATTTTCCAATTTATATTGACGCTGTAAAAGAAAGGGAGACAATTTTGTCCTTGCTTAGTTTCTTGTCGGTTCTTCTCAGTACCTACAATGCTCCCGCCCCATAGTTAAGACTTACGAACCGATGGCATAGCGACATTCATAAGTGCTCAATTATTGTAGCCTAAATTGAATAAATGATATTGAAATTGACATTTGATTGAGATGACAGTTGCATCACAATACATTTATGAAAATTTGATTTACGTTCATAAAAATACTGGAATGTTTTCAAAAAACAGTGATATTCACAATGTAAACACTAGAAGTAAGAACAAATTAGCAGTACCTTATACTAGGCTCCATAAAATAAATAATTCTTTTAGGGGTCTGTGTGTAAGATTTAACAACAAAGTACCAAATGATATTCAGAAATTAGATCTTAATAAATTTAAAATCAAAATCAAAGAAAAGCTTTATAAAAAAGCTTATTATAAAGTGTCAGATTACACAGAAGACAAAACAGCTTGGATCTGAAATGCTCCAAGCACTCCAACAGCTATTTCTAATTGTCTTTATTTAATTGATACTACATTGTATTGTAATTTTGTATTGCATCAATTTTTTTTTTTTTAAATTCATATTTTGTATTGACCTGGTAACGACATACTCTTTTTTTTGTTTGTAAATGTCGTTGCTTTTGTGCGCTGTGGTTTCTTGCGCCCATTCTTTGCCACAGTTAAAAAATTATGTCCTGAATGGGTGGTAGGTTAAAAAAGATTTGGACGATTCAAAGTACTTATTAATTGAGTTTATTGAATAAATATATTTTGACTTGACTTGACTTGACTTGAAATTTGAAAATAATGAAAATTTGAAATTTAACCGAAAAGTTTGCCTTGTCGAAAATAGACAAAGGGTGTAAGACAAATTGGAAACGAGACGAGACATTTTTTTAATTCTACACCTCTATTTACGCATACAGATTAATAATTTATTTTAAGGTACTATATCCCTTTGTCGGACACGAAGACTCCTGAGGTTGCTAACAATTGAGTTCCTTTTTGTCTGATTTTACGACAGCTGCTACGCGATTCTCTAAGCGACACATAGACGCTGCGCGCATGGCTGTGATCTGCTGTCTCTTTCCAATTCTATGAATATGAAAGAGACAGAGCCTATTCTCAGCGCTGCGGCAGCCGCTGCTACCATAAGGCTTTAACTTAGAGAATTGCACTGCTGCGCTCGTAACATATTTTAGGTGACAAATACCAAATGTCCATGCAGAGACCAAAGTAAAACCGTCAGTCCATTTCAGTATAATTCGATGTCAACTGGGCCAAATTGGAATAAATCGTATTCGTCACAAAAACTTTAAATATCATCTTTTTCGAGTTTTATTTTCCAAATTTCCCTGATACACGAAGCGTGTTAAACTGGTAAAGCTTTTCCACGTAGGATTTTATAAAACATACTTGAGCAAAGTCCGCTTCGATTACGCACATCAATCTTGCCATATAAGTGCTTCCTACCGCTCCATCAATTAACACGCGCCTGATATCCTACTCCGCGATCGTAATACCACCGGCTGACCCTCTTTCTTCCACATTTCCTCGAATAAATTCTCTGAATATTTATACCTCAAAAAGGGTCTGCATTTGAGACGCTCAGTTTATCGTCATATTTGCCGTTTATGATCTTGTGTATCATAGCGCACACGTGTTCTTTATACCGTCTAGGAAATTTGATTTAGTTATCAGACCCTTACACCAGTGTATGGAGTCTATTGTCAACGGGGATTACCCTCGGTAACCCTTTTCAATAAAAAAGGCAAATCCTCTCGACTTGAAGAGTTAAGACGCTGTAAAGTGGTATTTAAAAGTGAAATGCTTTCGTTTCAGCTTTGTGCTAGACGCGATGTTAAATAAAAGTCTTTTTGAAAAATTACATTTCGATTTAGATAAATGTTTCAATCTGCTGGGATTTAGTTAATCCGAGCTTATCTTGTTTTTGTTTACTTGCAATTTCGCGTCCAAGTGTTTCTGCTAAAAGATGGTAGGTTAACGCAGCTGCCTAGTAAAACCATTAGACAAATGAAAAATATACATACTCTAGTACTTGTGATAAAAACGAACACATGGAAACATCTCTCGGTAGTTAGATTGGAAGAGCTGAGCCCTGACTTGACTCAAGTCGTATACTTTCATGTGTAATTTTCAACTTTGATAATTTTTTTTAAGACCTTTGATGTAGCCGTTTTAGTAATAGGCCTTAATTAGGATTTAATTTCTAGCGTTATGTACTACACTCGAGAGAAATGAATCTGGGTCACTTTAATGACAATTTAAGACACTTTAAGACAATTAAATACTCCTTAAATAAAGGTATTAAAACTTCTTAGTTATTGTAAAGTTATGTCATAAAAAAAATCGAATATAGTAGACTTTTATAGCGATTTCTGTGTACAATTTGCGGTTCAAAAAAGGGATACTTTAAGAGGCCTATTACATCTCGAATGTGATTTTTGCGTAAAATGCCCATGTTCGAATTTTGTTGTAAATTTGCAGTTGTATTTATCGC
The DNA here is from genome assembly GCA_963921215.1 of Scoparia ambigualis. NCBI lineage: Eukaryota > Metazoa > Arthropoda > Insecta > Lepidoptera > Crambidae > Scoparia > Scoparia ambigualis. Next base: position 19,095,984 of record OY992522.1, on the reverse strand, counting down.
TTTTATCGAAATAGGATAATAAATTTGTGCATAATATTACAAATCTCCATTTTGTGAGCATAAGTTGAATTCGGACGGCCGGCGCATCGCATTTTGTAGAAATTTTACAGTTGTATTTATCGTTTTTATCCAAATAGGATAATAAATTCATTATAAAATCTTTATTCCTCATGAAGTTACAATTACTCTGTTATAAATTTCGCTCAATAATCTTATCGTAGATAGGAGATATTCACAGTTAAAATATAGCGATTTTCTAAGTTTTTTGGTTCAGAATAACATTTTTTTCCTATATTAAATCAATTATATCTAAAAATTCCGAGGCCGCTACGCACTATTCGACTATATAAGATATAACACTATAATTTTTTTTATTTCACTTGTTTAAACAGTAGTTCAATCGATGAGCTCAAAAAAGTGCCTTCGCGCACTTTATGAAAATCTTTCTCTGCAATTTTGGGTTTAATTAAAAAGTTAAGCGAAATTTACATAAAGCGAGACCGCTACGCACTATTCCAATAGCTATTCTACACTATTCAATAAGTCATAATTGTTAATGTATTTTTGTTTCTGAGATCCATAACGCCAAATTTGGCCATTTTGCGCAAAAATCACAGTCGAGATGTAATAGGCCTCTTAAGGAACTTGGTAAACTTGAACAGCGCAAACGCAGTAATGGAAGCACGAGGCGGCAATACGAAGTATTAAAATTCAAGAAAGTCGTAACGTTGGTCAAAAATGTCATGTTTCCTATTTTAGTTTTAAGGCCGAGATCAGCAGTTTTTTTTCTGTAATTTTTTGTAAATAAAATGTAGTGACTCATAAATTTTATTAAGTTCATTTAAGGAGTATTTAATTGTCTATTAAACACAATTTATTTCATTGGGCTAGCATCCGTTTCCGTGATTTATAGGTTTCTTTAAGTGACCCGGATTCATTGCTTTCGAGTGTATTTATCAATAACAGAATTCTGATTTTATACTTTAATTTTAATACTTGTCGTCTAAAAAATTAAATTATAAGACTGTAACCAACTTTCACAGTGCTTTGTTTTTATTTTTATTTTTTTTTTATTTTTATTTTTATTTTCTAAGGTGAATCAACAGTTACAAGACACGAGTAGCTATGCAGTTATACATCAGAGAACCAATGACAGATTCACACTAATAGAATTAAAGTAGTAGGGAAATTATTGAGCTAACAGAATAAACATGCTAGTATACCTAGGATCCAAACTGCGATCGAACCGCTTACAAACATTGTAGCTGAAACAGTAACAAGGACAAATTCACAACAGAAATGTAGTAGGTAGCAATAATTTAATATTAATAAGTTTCAAAAAACCACTTTGTAAGATTTTTTCTCACCGATTCACAGTTACAACAAAAAAGATCAAGATCACACACCTCGCACAAATTATTGTAACACTTACCCGCACGCAAAAAATATGAGTTTTGCCTATAATTAGTATTTGAGACTGGAAGGTAAATTGGTTTAAAATTTCGTAAAATTCTTGTAGGGACACTCAAGTTCAGTAGTGACAGAAGTTCGGGACAGTCAACGGAGTTTGAGGCAATTTTAAATAAATACACAATGTCTGCTATACTCCGTCGATTTTCTAGTGTCAGTAGACGATGCTTTAAACACAGTTTGTTGTTCAGAAAACGCTATGAAAACAATAATTCATTTTTATATTTTTGTTACACGCATAAGACGTTATATATGGTAGAAAAAAAAACGACAAAAAACATAATATTTTCATTTACATAAAATTCTTGTAGGGACACTCAAGTTCAGTAGTGACAGAAGTTCGGGACAGTCAACGGAGTTTGAGGCAATTTTAAATAAATACACAATGTCTGCTATACTCCGTCGATTTTCTAGTGTCAGTAGACGATGCTTTAAACACAGTTTGTTGTTCAGAAAACGCTATGAAAACAATAATTCATTTTTATATTTTTGTTACACGCATAAGACGTTATATATGGTAGAAAAAAAAACGACAAAAAACATAATATTTTCATTTACTTAACAAAATTACTTCGTACTAACACAACATAACATTTTACGGCACTACTCAAATCTACTAAAATTACATTTCTAAAGGTTTATTTGTGAGATTAATTCTGAACTAAAATAATCACATCATTGAAATCCGTTGTTGCTGAAACTAACTAGTATTAGCTTTTAGCCTATCAACCATTCATGTGCACAAGTCCTTGACCCTATAAAGCCCAATCACGTCCCAAAGGATTGAATAATGATCGGCTAGCGATTCTCTAACATAATAACGGGAATTAGAAGGAGATCCACATAATTACCTTATGGTGCACATCAGTCCAACCATTTGGAAACGTAAAGCCTGTAAGTTCATTGTTTGGCGGCTTTATGTAACTTGGAGGACTTTGGAATGTTGAAATACTTATTGCTGTACTTCAATCTGTCGAATAATACTTAAATTGATACTTTTTTCTGAGTTTATGTTTTAAGAAAGAGAATCTCTAGACGACACTTTTGTATACTTTCAAACGTTTCTTTTTGGGGATTAATTAATGATTGATTGCGTAGGTAGTATTAGGCTGAAAGGGGAGATGTTCGGGCTAGAAATTGTGGTTCAATCCCCACTGCCATTTAGATTAATGTCAGCTACTTTTCTATATATATCTTTCTTAAAAATACGAGCTATGTGTATAATATTATTTGAAATTTATGGTAGTATTATGCTTTGCTCTTGGTATGCCTAATGGATTTGTTTCGGATTCGTCGTATTCCAGATTCGACGTATTCCAGATTTGTCGAAATACAGTTCACTTTAGTACCTATTATATTTGTTATAAAATAAAAAACCAAATAAAAATTGTTACTTATTTATTTAAACAAATATAGGTATTGGAACAAAAAACTCTCCTCGGTAGAACAAAAACAGTTTGTTACTAATTCAATAAATTCATAAAAGGAAACAACTAAACTCATAATTCACAAAGTCTAGAAAGGCACTCAATATAATTTGTAAGAGTTATTTTCTTAAGATTGTACAGGTAAGGTGTAAAAATATGTAATAATTACTAAACCATTACAAAATATATTTATGTATATGTTTTAAACGCTTTAAGAACTTTGTGAAAAGATTCGTTGGATATATATTAATGGTCCTACTCGACTGTACGTATTACGACGAATCTGGAATACGACCAATCTGGAATACGATGAATCAGGAATACGACGAATCCGGAACAATACGTTTTAGTCCAATAGCGAGACAGGCTTAGTGAGACTAAGGTTCATTGCGTTTTAGTCCAATAGCGAGATAGGCTTTGTGAGACTAAGGTTCATTGAGTTTTAGTTCAAGAGCGAGATGGACATCAATACATACGTAATAATACATAATGCAACTTTCCATTTATTATATTTTATATGGCGATGGCGTATGTAGGTACACTACATTAATCGAAGTTAGTTAAAATCGAAACAGATTCACAGCTATCTATCAATTATATCTGGTTAATATATAGTTAACATATCAATCGACCAGCGTGGAGAAACTGTTCCGAATGGCAAGGGAAAAGGGTGAATTCAGCAAACGTCTCTATCTGATTATGCTTTCGCAAGTTAAGCAACTTTCGGAATGCTGGGTCGCCATCACCAGATAGCTTAGTTGGAAGAGTTGTTACCGGGATAGCTGAAGGTCGTGTGTTCAAGCACCGTCTTTTTTACGTAGTGAAATGCCATCACTGGAGCGACCCCGGGGGTGTATGTGGGGCTCAGCTGAATGGAGATAGCTACTACCCACTAAAACACTACGATGTCCCTCTTCCATTTACAGTGCGGCCCTGGGAAATCATCTTGTGATTCTTGCACCACCGTACCTTGATGTAACGGCTACCTCGAAAGATACGCCTTCACGCCCCAACCGACGTGTTGACGGGAAGTCAGGACATTGTATCCCCTAAATCATCTTGCGGACCCAAATGGAGGCGTAGGACTCTCCCAGAGGGAAGCCTGAGCCGTTTTATTATTATGAGTTTATACATAAAAATAATCAAAACACTGTTTCACCAGTCACCAACACAAACGTGACGAAGGGTTTCAACGTGCTCCTCTAAGCCCCGCATTCAATATCGTCCCATCTTTTATAGTAAGAGTATATTACCTTTCACGGACGACGGTTGACACTTCGCGGTTGTGGCACAAAGATTTAAGGGCTTTCTCCAAGCCGTCAGTCTCGAAATGATCCTATCGACTCGAGATTTGCCCGAATGACCTCGAAACGCTTATCGGCGTTACGATCTCCGGCCACCCTTTATTTAATGACCACTTAATTTAAGCCTATCGGTTATTCATAAAAGCTCTATTCTAAAGCAGAATCTGTGAATGGGCAACCTTTTCGATAATACCTACCGAGGGTTTGAAAGTGACCAAAGTAGAAAAGGGTCATTTGTATGGGTATCAATATTTGCCAATGAGGAGATAATCTTTCTATAAAAGGGAAAGACAACAAAATTGATAGTTATTTCTACAAACGTTGCTTAATCTTTAGATTTAACTTTGCATTGAGAGATGATATTACAAAAAAAACTTTAATTATAAGAAACTCAGGTTTTAAACTCCATAAATAAAGACTCAGTGTAATGAAAAGTTCGATTAGTCAGTAACATTGCCCGTAATGAAATAAAAAACTAGAGATAAAAACATAAATTTTGCAAGTTTCCAGACTTGCTCGCTAGACGAAGTTTTGCGCTAGGAAGCGCGGTATTTTCGGTCATCATAACTCGTTCCCTAGCATCTGTGCTCCAATATCCATATGCAAACTGTGTTAGTTTATGAGGCACATTTAGCTAAGACGTCAAGATAGGATAGGATGCAATTTTGGTGATACATTTTACAATGGCTTTAACTAAATTTTCTCATAGGTCGAAATGAAATTTAATGACTCATGTCATCATCATCATCAGCCCATAAACATCCCACTAATGGGCACAGGCCTCCCACGTGAACAATAGCACGTGGAGATATTGGGTCACAACCCACCACGATGGCCCAATGCGGGTTGGTGGGATTTAACGACTGCCATCTTACGACAACAACCGGGACCAACGGCTTAACGTGCCTTCCGAAGCACGGAAGACTCATGTACTTGATTTTAATTAAGTCTTGTTTTCAAATACGTGTGTGTATACAGAATTATTGTCATTGCCACCATTTTTTTACATGTAAATAATTACTCTCAAGCAGATACCTCTTTTTATCAAAATGTTTTACAATAACACGCATCCTAATAGTACATAACTAATGTACTATTCCACTATAATACTTATCGACATCACACTGAATGCAATACAACCGATTTTCGTTACATTGACGGAGCAAAGTAGTGGAATAAGTTAGGATACCAATACTTTCGGTCGTCGTCGTAACTCGAGCGAAACATCTGCGTTCGATACCCGCGTAAAATCTTATTAGTTACACGAGACATTACGGTTGTAGATGCTTATTCTTTTCTTTATTTTTTCTGTATACTGCCTGTGTTACTTAATCTTATTTATTTTTATTTTATTTTGTAAATTTGTCATGTCTTCCTCCTCAAGTCGTTCCCTCATTAGTGAGGATCGTGGCCTCGACGGAAACATTGCAGCTGGCTTCTCCATCTGCTTCGGTCTTCTGCTTGATGAAAAGTCAGGGACATCGGCACTTGCAACTCCTCGGTCACCTGTCTGTCCAACGTCTTGGTCTCCTACCCCTTAGTTTCTTTCCCTTATTCCCTATTGCGGGAATAATTTTTCCCGCAATAATTAGTTTCTTCAGGTTGTCGTTGCTCCGGCGCGCTATGTGACCGAAGTATTGAAGCACTCTGTGAAGGCGTGCTGTGGAAAGGCGCCGTTGAGTGTCGAGAGCTTTTCTATTCTATTCTTATTCACTGGTGCTTATTAAAGCTGATTCACGAGATTATTAACGTTAATCGCCTTTGGTTTTGTGTTTGCAGTGATAGTGTTAGCTTTTTGATTTCAATGATGGAAGCCTAACTACCTCTGTTATTACAAAACGTGACCTAAATTCAAACTTGGCTTAAACTGATGCTGTCTCTATCTACCTTTCTTACCAGAAATAAGACGGCTTCAGTTTTAAACCAGTTATAATTTTAGCCCACTTTTTAAAACAAGTGCGATATTAGACTAAAATAGTATGTTCCTTCAATCTGTAGCATGTCAACTGAAATATGTACATTCATAAAAAATACAGTTTCCCAATGACAACCAGATATACGTGGAGAAGCTATCGAATTTGTTTTCCGGTGTGACAAATAAACAAAAACACAACATAACACGTATCCTGGCATTTCTGTCATCATTTCCAAGCCGTAAACATAGCTGCAATACATCAAAAGTCAAAGATAAACAGGACTTAGATGAAGGAAAGCGTGTTTATTTATCGTATCTTCCCTCAATTATATTGCTTTATCGCTTTTTTATTTTATACGATGTATTTCTTAATATTTTGTCGATGAAAAAGGTTATGTGATCGAGATTTTTAGTCGGTAGTCGGTTTACCTGCCAAAATAGACACTTAAAAATCGGCAGAGAAACCAATGTGTTCTTATGTGAAAAGCTCGCAAACGAGCAGGCGTGTCACCTCATTAGAGGTAATCATCAGAGAGGGTGCAGATGCGTCGCCAGCCTTAAGGAAGCAGCAGGACCGGTGAGGAAGAAGTAGGAATTCTGGAGGGGGGCGGGGGGTTCACTGGACGAAACAAACCACCAACGAATGCCATTGTTTCACTTCAATATTCCGTGAGAGGGTGGTATTACGCCTGGCGTGGCCCAATCCATTCTGAAACGCATAGTGGCTCTACCACTCAGAAAATAAAAGCAGTCCTCCGATTCGCGAAATTTAAGGTTCGAGTCCCACCTGAAGCATTTAATGGTTCGTTTATAAACAACTTTATGACAATTTCACTATTTAGAATATTAAGCAGGGAAAATAGTTCTTTAAAGATTTTAATCACAATTGTATTTCTATCGAAAACTTAATACTCTAAAAAAGAAAACACTCAGACCCGAGACAATTTGGAAAAACAGTTATTTCTAAATTGACCGGGAATTGAACCAGGTCCTAAAAGATTTTCAGAGGGATACTTCAGAACTTCACCAGAACTGGCATGGTGATCACTCAACCACAGAGGTCAACAAAACGACGTTGAAACTGATAACTATTAATCATTGATTGCCCTAGTACGATAGTTCCTAACTTTGTGTGATTCATGGAATTTCGGTACGAAAAAGTTTCTTGTCAGTAATAACTTTAAAAGTTAAATTGGAGTGTTGAGTTACAACCCGTAAAACGCGGGGGAAAATATCGCAACTCAAAAGCATAATGTAACATTGTAGCTTAGAGTCCTGTCTTAAAAGGATGGAATGGCGACAAAGTTACAGTAAACGGTGGAGTCTGTTGTATTTGTGACATGACAACACAATCGTCGCTCCCTGATCATTATTACTAAATAGCTTCAGCATTCGATTCGAAAGCTTAACTCAAAAGGCGTTGGGTTTATTAGAGTGTAAACATTTGGAAATATGAGAAAGTTTGGGTCTCGGAAACGCTTTGTAAGATGTTCCGCTGGTTTAAATATTAGTTTTAATGCTTTCACCAGGCAGGAGATAGTGGGACGAGCTTGATGTATTTCACCAAAATAGGACACAATTAGCTCAGGTCTGCAATTTGTAAAATAAGCGGGAGGCTTTTGCCCAACAGTGGGACAGAGAAGGTTAATGTAATGTTTCCAAATGATTAGTTATCTACCCAAGTAGCAAACCATTCCTATAATAAAAATTATAGGTCTACTAAGACTAATAAAACTCCTAAACAGGCAATGGTAAAAGCCTCTTATACTTTCAATCGCACTCCACACGCTTTAATATACTCAATATTACTTGTTCTTATAACTAAGCCTTAATAGTTTACTTCATGATTAACTTAGAAGACGATTGTAGATCCAACCTTTTTTGTAAAGGTTCTTAAGAAAATTCTGCTCCTATTAGTATTCAATGGAAGTATTTAATTAAATTACATAGGTACTTAGTGGAGACACTAAAGGATTAAATAGTATTGTGTAATATATATTACTCAGAACATGTTTAGGACTGCAAAATTACAGTCTTGTTCAAAACAATTATGATAGTAAAAGCACTGAATTAGACGGTTTTGAGAGCAATAAGTGTAGAAACTACTAAACCAAGCACTTTAAGAGTACAAAATGAAAAGAACTGTCTATGTCAGCATTAATTTATGTCCATTTTACGATAAAAATGGATTTAAGGGAATGGAAAAGTTTAAAAGAATTGGTGGATAACGCAGGAAAGTTGTCAACAGACGTTTAGAAGTAACAAAGATAAGTACACACATCAAAAGTGTCTAGGGATCAAGCATTTTTATGCGGATTCCTTGAGATTGAGATGTGGCTTTGTAATAAATTTATGATTTTATAAATTTATATGGATCCTTTTTGGTGCATTTCATAATTTGAAACAGGAACTTTCAATCAATTTCTAGTAAAAGATGAAAATCAGCTGTCAATATTTTCCCTATAAAAACATACAACGCATTGAAGACATTATTAGTGCTACTGTTTCCCTACTACTGATTAAAACCAACGTTATTATGGAGCGGCGACGTCATTTAAGCAGGGAAGAAATGCTCAGAGCCGTGGGAATGATAGAAGCTGGTTCCCGGCAACGTACTGTGGCTTTAGCTCTGAATACAAGTCAGAGTGTTATCAGTCGACTTTGGACACGTTACCGAAGCACTGGTACCGTGGCTGAGCGCCATGGAGGACGGTATCGCTGCACCACACGGAGACAAGACCGATACATTCAAATCACAACTCGAAGAGCTCCAACAATAACCGCCATGATGTTAGCCGTGAGGCTTCATCACTCTTCAGGGAACTTAATTACGACCAAACAGTCAGAAACCGCTTGCATGAAGTGAACCTTCATTCCCGAAGACCGCTAAGGGTACCACCTATAGCAATGCACAATCGTAGGATTCGATATCAATGGGCTCTTGAACACAGAAATTGGGCAGAAGAACAATGGCGTTTCGTGTGCTTTTCTGATGAGTCTCGTTTTGGTATGAGACCGGATACAAGACGTATACGACACTGGAGAACCCCTGGACGCCAACAGCGATTAAAATCCTGCCAGGAAGTCCATCCTTATAGTGGTGGAACCATCATGGTATGGGCGGGTATTTGGATCGGCGGAAGAACTGAGTTGATTTGGATCAGAGGCAACCTCAACGCTCAAATTTATGCTGAGACGATTGTATCAGACGCCATCGTTCCTCTACAAGTGCAAATCGGTCCCTTATTTCAGTTAATGCATGATAATGCACGACCGCACACCGCAAGAGTTGTAAGACAGACTCTCGCCGCAGCTAACATCAATGTCATGCCCTGGCCTGCTCAGTCGCCAGACTTGAACCCGATTGAGCATGCATGGGATATGCTACAGGGAAGAGCTCTGCCGAATATGGAGGGTATACAGTCGCAAGAAGACCTTTTTTTGTTGTTGCAACGAACATGGGCGGCCATTCCACAGCGTGATTTGGATGAACTCATTTTGAGTATGCCAAACCGATGTTCTTGTGTTGTTAGTATTCGCGGTAGAAACACGGATTATTAATTGTTTAAGTTACCCAATAAAATTTTAAAGAAAACTGTTATTTCAGTCTTTTTTTCGATCTTTAATGTTAGTGGTTCAAATGTCAAAAATCCCTTTATTAGGAAAATGGCAAATTTCTTTATTAATGCAAAGGTGACTTGGTTTATCGTTACTGTAGACAAACGAAAACACTTTATTTGATGAATCCTTAAAGAAAATTTTAATTAATATCAATCAGGAGAAAAGTTATTGCAAAAATATATGTTGATCCCTAGACACTTTTGATGTGTGTAGTTGGCAATTTAAAATTAAACCAACAGAATTAAGGATATAAGCACAGAAAAACTACGTAGGCGTTCTGCGGATAATAATTTGATCAACATATTTTACTTTATACTTTGTCTTTTGTTCAATTTAAACTCAAATCGTTGCCGGTGCCTCACATAACCTTTTGTTGTGATACCATCCCGTCAACTTTATTTTAATTGAAAAAACTTTGAGGTAGTTGTAGGTACCTACTAATTTTGTTTAGCACTTGACAATGTCAGCTGTCCTGTCAGTGTACTTGTTACGTTCCGTTTGACTCATAGTTTTTCAATTTTCAGATATTTAATTTTTAAAGTTTAGCATTTTCTACTGTTTGCGTTTTATTTTGCAGTATTGCTTATATTATTATTTTAGTATTAGTATTATTTTATGGGTATATACAATACAATTAGTTTAATTGTGTATCCATATGTATTAATAAGTATAAATATGTATTTGTAAATATTTCGTTATCATTAGTCCCGCAGACATTCTTTCCACACAACAGTTAGGGTTGGCTGGAAGACATCTCTTCAAGAAATAAACTCACCTTTGTATATGTCTTGTGTAACGTCTTTTTCAATGTATTTTGTTTCTATGTACAATAAAGGATTAATTTAGATTGTAAAATACTCGTAAATTGAATTTATTACGTTTAAAACAACACTCATAACATTATGGAACAATCAATTAAAATGTAACATGAGAATATTAGACATCATGTATGTTCCAACGAAGATTAAAGGGCTTGGAGTGTCTTCGAAATACATGGCATAAATAAACGTTAATATTAAGGCGAGTCACCGGTAAATGCGGGCAAAACTGTTTTGCTAGATCAAATGGTTTATATATTTACTATTAAATTACGCTCTTATAAAAAATATTTCAGACACTAAAGGATATTGTCTAAAGAATGTGCTTATTTGTTACGCGATTAGACGTACTTTACTACATTATAAAAATCCCGAAAACAGGCCAAATGAAAGTCTAAAACGGATGATATCTTAATTTTTTTTAAATTTTCGACATTATTTTTACATGTAAATATTTATTTTGAAGTACTTCAGATAACCTGCTAACTCATTAAATCCTATAAAGTCTTAATCGGCAAAAAACCTATAAAAACCTACAAAACGCGCCTATTTGCACCGCTTCGCTGTTATACCCGTCCCGTATACCGTCGTAGGTACTACCTCGAGAGAGCGAGAGAGAAGCGCTCGAAAGGACTCGCCTTAAGGCGAAGGCTACACGTAAAGTATTTATCGTGATCTATATCGCGATCTGGATTGACTTAACGTAGAGGATCACGGTCACACCCTACACGTTCAATATTTATCACGTCAGTATTGCGGCTTCCTTTGCGCGGTGCGGACCGTGCGAACGCTACCATGGATACAACAAGAAAAGTTAAAGCCTGTATAGCTATTATTTTAGAAATATCGATAAATAAAATAGAAAAAAGATGAAAAATTATTTTCTATAGTTGGACCGTAGACTATTTTTTTTTATTATAGAAATTTTTGCATTCTGCTATACTATAGGTATAGGATAAAATGTTTACTAGAAAAAACAACGAACCACAGGAAATCTCGAATGCGATTCAAACCCATGACCTTTAATTGTTAAATTCACGATGAATTTTGTTAATATTAATGTTAATAATATTTATTTGTGTACACACGGCGCCAGATCAACCTACCCAAAACTGTCAAATTTCTACAATCAATTATGAACTTTATTGTTTGGCTTTAAGGATCAATATTCATTGGAGAAATTTGACAGTTTAGGGTAGGTTGATCTGACGCCGTGTGTACATTGCATGCCTGATCACGGGCAAACTGTTGATACTATATATTTTTTTAAGAACTTGTTACACAGTTTAAGCAATAAAGGAATTCTATTCTATTCTATTCTATTTAGATTGCCGGTTTACTGCTCTAACCGCTAAGCTACCGAGACCCCTTAGTTTATCCTATTAATTTTTTCTTTGACACCGTCAATAAATACGTTCTTTAATTTTTTTATATTTGTCCAGTAACTTGCTTAGGTCTTCGTTTCTTTTGTAATAAGTGTATGAACTATCCCACAGTTCGGGCAGTACCTATTTCTAGGTTGAGAATAAATTATTTGAGGTATTTTTGGTCATTTGCATAAGGTTCTACAAGCACGGGTGACGGCGCGCCGGCGCATCGTCGACCCCGCATGGCACTGGCACATCGTCACCCATCGCTGCCGCGGAGCGAACAGAAGTGATAAATATTGACCGCGCGTCTACACGTTCAATATTTATCACGATCCATGGACTGACAATCCGTAATTCGGATTTCTAGAAATCCTGTGATCCGTATCGCAATCCGTCAATACTTCAGTCTAGACGCTCAATAAATATCACGATATGGAATAAATAGCCGTGGATTACAATATTTATTGAACGTGTAGCCTTCGCCTAACGGTAATAAGCGTACCTTCAATGTTGTGGCTAAGTTCTTATTACGAAGGTTTTCTGGGAAATCATGTGTATGATAGACGTAAAGAAGTTATTCAAAAATGGACCTGAATACAGAACTTGTAATAATTCGCAAACATTTTATAGAGCTTGTAAACATTGCGGCTAACACAATACTTTATTGCATTCCGTAATGTTTTATAACGGGTGTGTAATGTTTGATATAAATACTTATGGTCTAATAACGTTCAGATAATATAATTTTATTTCATATAATTTCATTTGATATAACAACTGACTCAATTTAATAAACAATTAATATAATTTTAGATTCAAGCAGGCATGCAGCATGCAGCAGGCATGGTTTCTGTCAAGGCTCCGGCGCTGCGGGACTCCGGCGGTCCCACGCGAGCTTATCGTCGCAGATGGCTTTCGCTCATCACCGTAGCTTCTTCTTGCTGGCCGGCTCCGCTCCGATAATCTGTCTGCTTTGAACTCTACTTGCACAGCATAGATGGAAAACACCAGCTCCGTAATCTTTTTGGTTGCTGGCACAATATCAAGTTTCTGTTTATCGTTAAGCATGATGCCGTACTCCCGCCGTAAGTCGGAAATTTTGTGCCACGAGTTTGGACGCGTAATTCAAATAGTTTCGAAACGTAGTGATAGTTTAGGACACGGAATTTACATGTAACTTAGTGATTCAAAACAATTAACAGTGAGCAATTTCTTAGCTATGTGTTTCATTTGTTGAAACCTGCATGCTGGCGCTGTATTAAAAATGTAAATGTGTCAAGTTTGTCTCAATAAAGCAATGTTTCTATAAACTGTGTTTTGATATTGCTCTGCAAGTAAAATGTGGATTATAACGATTCACACAGGTTATTGGGCCCCTCGCGTAATATAAAAAAAAAGAAAATTGGGGTTACGGAAGAAACATAAAAACAAAAAATATTTTTGAAAATTTTACGTAAGTGGTGAAAAAAATCTGACGGTGAAAAATGTCGGAAGAAAAGCTGCGGATAAAGCAATGATATTATAAACTATAGATATGTTACGTTTATAGTAATTTGCGTTTTAAATGTGTTTCTAGCTGCAAACATTGACAAGCTTCACTGATAAGTAAAACAAAAGATACGAAATAGCACGCAAATGAAAGAGATAGCTATAATTTTAATGATTGCACTTCAAATGTTTCTTGTGCATAGAGTGACATACAAGACGTCCCAATTGGGACGTATTTGAGTCTTCACTTCGCGCGCGTTTGTAACATATCTGCTTCTTGTTTATATAATATCATTGGGATAGAGCTTTTAAGTGATTCTGATTCATTTCGATTGTGAAAATTTTAAATCAACATACTTTTTGATGCTAAAGGTCTAAAAAAAATTGTAAACGGCGAATTGAAAAGAAGTCAGGAAAATGCAGACAGTTTTGACTAGAAAGATGCAAAAGCTAAGCATTACTACATCATCAGGACGATCGATAAAAAGTATGTATTTCAATTATTTGAGTGTAACACTTCGGCAGAAATGTACGACAGAAGCTTTTGGCTTTCATCTTACCTGATGTGAAGTGAAGGCTAAATATAGGGCTTTCACACACCCCCAATCTTCACACACTTCACCCGAAATCCTTAACTTCTGAGGATCCCATTATCTTTTATGGTACCACTACTAGGGTTAGCTATAAGCTATTTGAGAGAGGAGCTCGATGGCGCGGCGGTTAGCGCGATCGGCTTGCGATCTTGCCCGCTAAGCAACTTTCGCAATACCGGGTCGCTGGATGGGTGACCAAATTAAAAACATCTCGAGCTCCTCTGCGTTTCGAAAGGCACGTTAAGCCGTTGGTCCCGGTTGTTGTCGTAAGATGACATTCGTTAAAAACCCACCAACCCGCATTGGGACAGCGTTGTGGGTTATGGCCCAGTATCTCCACGTGCTGTTGTCCACGTGGGAGGCCTGTGCCCAGCAGTGGGACGTTTATAGGCTGATGATGATGATGATGATAAGCTATTTCCATTGTACTAAGAATGTTTTAGTTTTTTTTAAGTATAATTATGTTATCATGTAAGAGTGGATATGTAATGTAGCGGTTAGCATAACACCGTTGCAATTCATTTACTAATACTCGTTATTCTATATTTGATGTAGAATGTGAAATGGAAATAGTTTCTAAAAAAATGTTCACGTAAAAATAACATTATTTTTGGACAAGGAGTTTCAGTACACAATTAAAGCACGGCGATACACATATCGGAAATCCACAGCATAACACGGTAAAAGGGGAATAAACAATTCCAAATTCTTCGTCGAATATCTTTGATAATTTGATATAGGTAGGTAGTCACAGCTTCACAACGGAGTCGTGTATTGTAGTGAGATTGTGCGCTTATAGCTCCAGCAAATTGGATGTGCCAGATACCGGCGTGAAGTGGAGAAGCCAGTATGTTTACCGATTATCCGGATGCTCTCATTGTCAATGATAAATGAAGGAATCTCTTCAATAAATCACGCAGGGCGATGCGCCAAAGGGCGAAGGTGAGAAACACGAACGTGGAGGAAACACCTATTTGCTGCTCGTGTTTTTGTAATTTGTTTCCGTGTTTTTTTATTTAACCTCTCAGTCTTGGCATCGAAATGTCTAAAAATTTTGACAGCAGGTGCGATTTGGCGGGAATTTAAATTTGCGGAAAAGGAAAACACAAAAATCGAACGCAGAACGCAGAGTGCGGCCAGCGCGGCCATATATGGCCGCTTGGGGTCTGACAGAATAGCGAGTTTTTAGGTGCGGCCAAATATGGCCCCAAGCGGCCAAATTTGGCCAAATTTGGCCGCTTGGGGGGTTAAATCCTACACAAGTAGGTAAGCACTTGGCCTTCATCTCACCTGATGGTAAATGACGATAAGGTTGAAGGTGAAATCGCACTTTATCCGGAATCCCTAACCACTGAGGAACTGGTTATCTTATCTCTAAACGGCCGAAACACAACAATGCTATAAACATTGTTATTATAGCGCCAGACTTTAAATAAGATAATGGTAGCTAGCCAGGCGGGCTTCACAAGCCCAATCACTAACCAAATAGGTATACGTTACGTCACCATAACATTACATGGCGGACTTAATGCCTGAGGCATTCTCTACAAGTCAACCATATTGTGGTGCAGAGATGACATGCCAGGTGCAATTATTTGCGATTACAAAGGTGACACAGGACAGTATAAAATATTTAATTATTTAATATTTAGACAAGTATTAAATATTATTACTCAAATACATAAAATAACAAATAAAAACTTACACAAATATATAAAAACACTATTATAGCTTATTTAAAGGACGTTACTGAGAGGATTTTGCCATGGTTTCATTAAAGAGGAGCATGTGGAATTTGCTTTTTAAAAGCGTCTCGACTTGTATTGTTTGTAGCCATCCTGATTTCGAGAGGCAGCGCGTTCCAAAAGAGAATGGATTGAATTTGGAAGGACGAATGTACAAAGCCGGTAGAATTGGAAGGAGAGCGAAGGAGAAGGTTATTTGATGACCGGAGATCCTTGTCATGGGAGGAGTCAGTATAAGAAGAGCTCGATGGCGCAGCAGCTAAGGCGCTCGGTTTGAAATCTTGCCCGTTAAGCAACTTTCGCATTACTGATCACTGGATTGGTGAGTTGACGAATTCACAAAGACAACGAAGTACATAGTAACAATCCCGTTCAGTTGGCTTAATCTTGAAACACAATTCCATTAATCAATTTCCAAACACAAATCTAAAAAATGTCAAATGGCACTTTTGTAAGCGAAAATACCGCCACATTGGAATTAAATTGCGTGGAATTTGATTGAACAAATTATTATCGAGATGGCATTCCGGAATTATCTTTGCTTAACCCAATATCGATACATATTAATCGCATTGGAATTGTATTGAAAATGAGTTTACGTTCAAGAGTAACCCCCCAGGATTGTTGAAATTGTGTATTGACTATGATAGTCAAAAAGTATGTAAAACTAAATATCAATCAGTAAAGTTATATTACGTATACTATGGTTAAATTAACGAATGACTCTCTTGACATGTCATGGACTTGTGACATCAAGTGCTCGTATTTACAACTGAACATTTCACTGAGGGGGTGATTGATGCCTTGCTCGCTTCTTGATATCCCAGGAGATTGTGCGGCCAAGGGCTCAAAGGATTTTACAATCGTTAATGTATGCGATATGTATATAAACAGGGTTTAATACAAACTACATAGAGGCATCTTAAGCATACCTTCTCGATTTCGCAACGCCTAGCGCGTTCGGCTTGCGATCTTGCCTGCTAAGTAACTTTCGCAATGTCAGGTCGCAATGCCGAGTCGCTGGATGGGTGACCTAATTCAAAAAATATCTCGAGCTCCTCCGTACTTCGAACGGCACGTTAAGCCGTTGGTCCCGATTGATCCCAGTCGTTATAACCCACCAACCCGCATCGGGCCAGCAGCGTGGTGTGTTATGGCCCAATATCCCCTAAATAAACTAAATGAACACAAAGATCTTAAATATCAAACACGATACGGATGGAGCGTGTGGAATTATGTTCTGTTCATTTAATCATGTGGTTGTAACCAAACGCTTCATCCGCCTATCGGCTGTCACGCCATTGTCATGATTGACAATGGCAGTGACAGCCGATAGTTTGGCTGACAGATCGAAAATAGCATGGCATTGAAATCGAAGCGATACCCATTTTCAAGTATTTGCACAAGCTATATTAGCCAATGATATTATAATATATTAACAACAAAAATCTAAAAGTTAGATTTCTCTAACTTCAGAACTATTTCTCCGAGAAATCCAATTCAGCCAACTTTTGTCAATGTCATTGTCATCTGATGCAATGCACCCTGTTCTTACGCAAAAAATAGTAATGGCGGCTTAGATTAAAACAAAAAGGGAAGATACGGCATTAGCGTCTCGTGACTGGGCAGCCAAAATTAGGCCTAAAGGCACAATTTCACTTCAGTCACAATTTGCCGAGCGAACAGGCTACATCGCACTATTGCGGATATTCTACTGTGTGAAAAAGAGAAAGACGCTACTCCGCAGTGGCGTCGGAATCGGTCGTACGTACTCGTCTGTTGCGAAGCGACCGAGACGTCAACGTGCTACTCGCTGACTCCCTCGCGCTGACGTTGAAACTTACCGCTTTGTCTCGCTCGCTCGATTTACACTTAATAGGTGTGCGTGTGTGAGTGTTTGCTTATGTAGTTGAGTAGGACTATATTTTGAATGACTACAAGTAGGAGCATGCCGTATCTTCCCTTTTTGTTTTAATCTAAGAATGGCGGCCATAAAATGACCGATTAATAGTCGTAGTTTTGTTTCTAATTAATTTCAGCCAACTAGAGGAGTTTCAAAAATAAAGTTGATACTGATTGAGGTATATAATGACACATAGTGCATATGGATATTAGTTATACATCACACATACATACATATGTTTATACATTTTCGGGTCAAATATGCCTGATGTCCTTTCAAAATCATTTACTCAATTTAGGCTACCATAATTGAGCACTTAAGAAGATCGCTATGCCATCGGTTCATAAGTCCTAACTATGGGGCGGGAGCTTTGTACTGAGAAGAACCGGCAAGAAACTCAGCAAGGGCATTTTCTTTTCTACCTTTCTTTACAGCGTCAATACAAATTGTAAAATGCCCTCCCTATCATAGAAGGACATTTTCCATTACAACATAAAAAAAACATTTAATACGATTACAAGACAACACAACACATACAAAAGAATACTTATCCAATAAAAAACAGGTATTGCTCAATTTAAAATAAAATTAACAACGTCTTACAGTAACTTTGATACAAGAAAAAGAAAGACTATTTCTACTACAAATAAATAAACAAGAGCAGACTAGCCTCAACAGGCGGCACCCGTTCGCGAGTATGACATGTGAGTCAGCCATCGCTTCGCTCAACCATGTTTTAGGGAACGTAACGACCCGACGCACATGCCGCCACCGCAGAGGCACTTTGAGGGGACATGACACACTCGAGGAACTCCAACGAAAGCAAGAAAACATTAAGACAACTTTAAACGCAACATACATTTTGAGTAGGTACCTTTGTATGTAAGACACTGCTGATAAAGTCTTACACGCGTATAATTAATTACTTAGTTAGTTAGTAGAATATAGTATAGTTAGTCAGAGACTAGGAAATGAGAACCGCAGGAGCAGTCCACTGCCATATGGCAGTGGACAGTCCAAGTTTCACCAAAATACAACTGCACATGTGCTCAGCGTGATAGGTGTGGAGCCGTTTTATGCTGTTGGATGTATGTGCAGTCTATAGTCATTTAGTCGCCTTTTACGACCCTCAAATAACGAGAGGGGTTGGTAGTATTCTTTCACCGCTAAATCCGTAAAATCGTAAATTAAAGAATAAGTTCTTTTAGTAAGCCGCTATACCAAACGGCTTGTCATCAGTCAAGTCACCATCGGTTATTTTGTTTAATAGTTTATCTGATAGTAGTATCTTGTGAAATATATTATAAAATATGAATTAAAGAATCAATTAATACACTTCTATAACATAATTACTAATTGTGTCACGTAGCGGTGAAAGAATACTATACGACTCTCTCTCTCTTCCCTTGGGTGTCGTAAAACGCGGACTAAAGACTACACATACAATGACATACATACATCCATTAGCATAGAACTGCGATGGACTCACCACCTGTCAAGCACATGCGCAGTCGCTAGTTGGTGAAAAGTGGACTATGGCAGAGGACTGCTTTTGCGGTCCTCATTGCCTAGTCTCTGACTAACCCTTCGGGGATAATAGTCGTGTTCATACGTATGTATGTATGTACATGATTATAGCGTGTAGTACACATCCATTAGCTACGAGTATGTCAGGTCATGCTTCTTGCGCCGGAGAATATGGCAGCGTCTCGTTGATTAATTACTTTCCATTTCAAACGGGAATCTCTAATGGAATACGATTTTGGTGCACAGCAGTATGTTTCTGTATTGACATTTATACAAGTTATGTTATGAATAAACGTCCTAGGCTGTGTCCCTAAAGCGACTTTTTAGCCTAGCACGGCCCCCCTAGCTAGGCACGTAAGACTAATGGCAATACTTCAGATGCTCAATGTACTTCTAGAATTTATCAACAGAATTCAATGTACCTCAACCGTTTTGACAGACATTACGATAAAATGCCTGATCTTCACAGCTGGGCTCTCGGCTGTACAACGCTCGAAACACATAATAAATATACTGATCTAATGTACCTCATTTTTAATTGCCTTATCTCCTCCTAAGAAACTTCTCATTTTTTCTTCTGTTTCTTAAGGATTACTCCAACTGCAGAGCAAAGGCGTCCTTTTCTTCTTTCCACTTTTTTTGTCTGCTGCTTCGATAACTCGAAGGCCTGCTGCTGTTGGAATATACGAAAATACTCTATAGAATTATACCTATTGATTATACCATACGATCACTTTGTGTAACATTCACTATTTTTGTATTAGTCACACAATTGACTTTTCATATAAAACCGTTCTGCCAACGGACTTACACTCACTTTAATAAAAGCATCGTTCAGACAACCACGAAATTTTACTTTACCTTCACTGCGTCCCTGCTACCCTATCGGCTAAAAAATATGAATATGGACATGGGCTTTTTGAAGCCCATAATACACTGGCCTGCAAGAATAAGTATCACACTTTTAAAATTACAATAACAAATTAAAGTACACAGGATATACTTTCGAAACAAAAAGGACTCGAAAAAGAGTTAGTTAGTTACTATATTTACAAAGAAAACTGGTAAAAATTGCTATAAAACCTTTTTTATTTTAAATCTCTAACTTCTATAGTTTAGAAAAAAATTATATTTTAAAAGTGTGATACTTATTTTTGCAGGCCAGTCAGTGTATGTCCATTTAAGGACAAAATATGGATAGAACCGCTGGTCCTGCGTTGGCGTCCCTCCCAACAGCTACTACTACACAGTGGTTCAATCTGGATGTCATTTACGTGTGTTCGTCCAGCTTGTCACACCATCTTCGCCTTGATCTGCCGCGTCCCTTTCTTCCCGCTATTATTAATTTAATAATAAGCTAACACGCTTCTTCTTTACTACGGCCTAGTTCGATGCAGAATGTTTGTAACCAAATATTGACATTTCTTTGTGCAAATATCTAGTGTCACTCGGATATTTAGGTACTGTTTTTTGAAAGAAATACACCATTGTTAGTTGTTTCCTCGTAGATTTACAAACATACATATAATCACGACTACCCTCTCCAAAGGGTTAGTCAGAGACTAGGCAATGAGGACCGCAAAAGTAGTCCTCTACCATAGCCCTCTTTTTCACCAAATAGCGACTGCACATGTGACCAGCGTAACAGGTGGTAAGCCCATCGTCGCTCTGTGCTGTTGGATGTATGTGCAGTCTTTAGTCCGTTAGTCGCCTTTTACGACACCCAGGGGAAGAGAGGGGGTGGTAGTATGCTTTCACCGCTACGCAACAGAGTTAAAAATCCGAGTGACACTGGATATTTGCACAAAGAGTTGTTAATGATTTGTTTACCAACATTCTTTATCGAATTTGGCAGTAGTACGAGTCTATGTCAGTAGTCTAACAAAGCAATAAACGATAAATCATGTGGTTATCTCCAATAATTAAGCCATGATTTCTTTAGAGAGAGAGCATCTATCGGTTCAGCTTTAAGCTTAAAAAATCGTAAGATAACTTGAAAAAATTAATGCACTTTCATAACTGACTAGATCGTATGTTATTTGTGTGTAAGTACTGTTGTTGACATTGAATAAGATTCACTTTGTGACGTAAAAGCAAGTGGGATGCAATCACGAGAGTGGGATATAGTGAAATTACGACTATATTGAGAATGCTTCTGACAGTGAGCTTACTGAAATAAAAACTTTTTTATTTTACTTTAGCTTGGCTCGGATCGCCCGAAGGTACGAGTTGAGTAGAAATGTTTTCGTTTTTTTCTAACTCACAATTTTACTAGCTTCAAACCACATATTCCTCGCTTAAATCGTATTTATCATTCTCAGTTACTTTGAACATGTTTTTCGGCAAGCATAATTTTTACAAAAACAGGAAAACGCTTTTCATTCATCTCACTTGTTGGTTGTGACGATACAAACAATTCACAGACAATCCTTTACCGCTGTTCAGTGTTTTATTGCTGAAACGGGATGTTTTTTTAGAACGATGCGACATCGATTCCCGGAGAGGTAATGCATCAAGTTTTGTGGCTGGGGGCTGGCAGGCTGCATTTTTTTCTGCTGCCTTTTTTTTATTTTCACCCCTATTTTTATGGTAAAAAGTCTTCGATCAAAAAACAACTAAATGTCAGGTCGGCGCTAAAAATATGACTCGGTAAATAACGGCCCACTGGAGAAGTGAGCTCTTATTTTCTCGCAAGGCAATAACAGGAAAAAGTACTTTATTTGTTGTCTCTTAAGTTGATTTCACCACTAAATGTTATTGACATAGAGCTGGATGAGGAGTTAGACCGCATTTATAAATGGGGCTCTGATAACCTGGTCCAGTTCAATGCCAAAAAAACACAGGTCTGCGCTGTCACGGCTAAAAAGTCCGAATTTCTCCCCCAACCCTTCTTCCAGAGCAACCTATTACCCATCCAGACTGGTCTCAGTCTCTTAGGTATGGACATAAACAGCGACCTCAACCCGAAGAGCTATATTGAGAGCATTATAACCACAGCCTCACTCGGAATCCTGAACAAAGTGAAGCGGTTCTTCACATCGGAGCAACGTTGTCTTTTGTATACTACTCAGGTGCGCTCCTGCGTGGAGTATTGCTCTCCGCCAAGTACTTGCTCGAAGCTCTTGAAAGGTTGCAAAGACGTGCAGTCCGTATTATCGGTAACGATGACGTTACAACCAGTCTGGAGCCCTTACAGCTACGTAGGGACATTGCTTCCCTTAGTGCTTTCTACCGCCTTTACCACGGTGAATGCTCTGAGGAGCTCTTTGACCTCATCCCTCCCTCTCTTTTCCTTTCCAGATCGACGCGTGCAGGTCTTAGAAGCCACCCACCCTCATACCGTGCTGACCATCAAGACACGTACCAAAAAGTTTGGACAATCGTTCTTTTGCCGAACTGCCCGTAATGTGGAATGCGCTTCCCGCACACGTGTTTCCTTCCTCTTTCTCTCCCGGGTTATTTAAGCGGGGCGTGAAAAAGCATTTATGCAGGCCGCCATAGTGTGAGCGTTCGGCATAGCGTGGCAGCGCTGTGATGAACGCTTTCACTTCTTAGGCTTCACTGACTGCTTTTCATCAGGCAGAGTGAGGCCTTTATGGTGTGCCACAATAAAAAAAATTGCTTGCATTGCTTTGCTCGTTGTTTCGTATCGTAAGTTTATGATAATATTTAAAAGATTTTGTGACTTTATAACTAGGTGCCATGGTTGTAATTAGGTTTATTCTGTTTTAAACATGTATTCTACATTGTAAATAAAAGAAATAATCCTCGTAATAATTATTACACCCTTCATGCTTTTATTTATAATTAAATTTATTATTTTATATTAAATGGGAGAAAAAGAAGTACTTTCACCTACTTTCACTTTTTTTTTGCAATTTAATATAGCATCAAACTATACTTAATATACATAGCCAGATAGCTTATTTAATAATGATTCCAGTGATGTAAGTTTTTTTACAAAATTTCCATACAAAATTTTGTAGGAAATCGTCATTTTAATGAGTAACCGGAAATAGACCGGAAGTACTAAGGAAGTAGTGACACATGCGCCTATAAATTTTCAAAATGGCCGTAGCACACAAGGGTTAAAACTTTTGTCTCAGTCCGTTAGTAAAGAAAAAGTGTTTATTCACGTGAACAGAATTTAGCTTTGATTTTGTACGTGACGCATTATCTAGTTGGTATTGTTGATCTATGTAAAAAGTAAAGTACAGCCTGTGTACTGTCCCACTGCTGGGCAAAGGCCTCCATCATTGAAATCATCAAGTCTTCGTAAATTGATGGTTAATCACCACGCTTGCCATATGCGGGTTGGTTACAAACCCGGGTTATGCATCGAAATCTTTGAAAACACACTGGGAGTTGGACACACTTGGAGATCGAGCCGAGCGCTTGACCGCTAGGCGACCGAGAAGTTTTTTTTTTAAATTTGTTTACGCTCACTCCAATCAGATAATTGATGGTGGTCTAGATAGACCTAGATGAATATTCTTTTGAAACTCGTTAATATGGTAAGCTAACGGATTACATACACGTGTCGCGAATATAACACACTACTGAATAGAGTGGATGGTGTGGTGTGCCTGATATCCATGGTTCATCTCTAGGCGCTTGAAAGTCTAGTCTTCGCAAAATTATGGAATGATTCATTTATTACTTGAATTTATTGTCCTTATTGTTTATTGAATGTTATGTTTTTGTATATCCCTATTTAATTTTGAATTAGCAATTATTAATGTTTAACCAGCACTTTTTATGTTTTGGTTTTAATTTTGAATTTAATTTTGAATTGGCAATTATTAATGTGAATTTTACGTAATTAATTTAGAAATAATGTTTTATAACCAATTATTTTTAATATCGATGTATTTTATGCATGCTGTCTGCACATACTTTTGAAGTGCAGTCTACCTATGTTTGTACAAGCCGAAAGTTAATATGTAAACGCTGTAATTCCGTTTTATGTAGCTAATAAAATAAATAAACATAGAAAAAATACCCAGGTCCGAAATCAATTTAGAAAAACAGTTTATCTCTAAATTGAACCCGGGACCTCAGAGATGTCGCGACGCCTGACCCGGCGATCTAACCACTCGACCACGGAGGTCGTCAAGTTTCTCTGTATGCTTAAATTTTTTTTACCAAGAAAAACAAATCAAAAAGCTGATGAAAAATTTATCGAGTAGCGGTACCTACAAGTAAGTAAGCTAGCACTCGGTATATCGTTGGTACTGTGGCCGGACCAGATTAAGGAAGTAGTAGGTTTGCCCACCTAGGATAAAGGGATAGAGAAGGGATTGCCCTTTACTATCCTTTTATCTAGTTACAATCCGGACGGCAGCTCTTCCAACTGAGCCACCGAGACATTTTAAAATTCTTGCTTTATACGTTAGCCGACGTTATTACATCGCTGTTTCGATATTGCAACTTGATCATACATATTACATACATTTGTATGTTTATATATATATATGTGACATACATACATATAACACACCCATTTTCCGGAGGAATAAGCACAAACCAAAGCACACATTCCAAAAAAATATTTTATGTCCATCTGAAGCTTGTTCTTTTTTCAGTTTAGTACTAACCTACAAAAGTTTTTTAAATATTTTTGAAACCATACAATAGTGAACTTGTCAAAAGCGCAAATAGCTAAAGAAGAATGGGCAAAACGTCCTTGTAACACTTACATCTATGCATCAAATAAAGTACTTGAAAAGTTAAGAATTTTATTGTATGACAGCAAATCTCTCAGTTAAGGGAGAAAAAAGTTATTGAGAAGAAAAAATAATAATAATGATAAAATAAAATTGAAGTCAAGATTTTTTCTTGAATTTAAACTCCACCCTCGCAGATTCCTTTGATTTTATGAGTCGCATAAAATAAAAAAAAATTAAAAATGAGGCTTATTATTCATTTATTTTTTCATTTACCCTATTTTTTCTTTTTTTTCTATTAATTCATTCGCTTGTTCATATTTGCTGTCCTTACAACAAAATACACTATTTATTTTGAAACTTTACCATGTGGGAACTTACAAGGGGTGGGACGGGTTTCATTTCATTTTTCTAATATAAAGACCCGTGATAGTACGAGAAGATCAAACAACACACTAAAAAATAAGTCCCATTTGACTGATTTTTATTTTAATGCGAAATATTTACTCCTAATTAACCAAACAACTAACCTAAGAACAAGCCATCCATAACAAAATTGAATACACTAAATTCCCTCTGAGAATCGCACCTGCGACCTCTACATGTGACCCCAATATCCCGCGAGGCTGTTTACTTATTCCGAAAAGACTTGATGTCATTTTATTTTTTAGTAAACAAGTTTTTGTAAACTGTATTGGTTATTATAAGTTTGATTGATTTTTAATAGAAAATAGAATACTTAGAATTCTTTATTTTGCACAAAATACAGACACTATGAAAAAAACACAGCTTTAAAAGTCATGTTAAAGGGCAGCCTAAAAATTATATATAAAACAAAAAGCGTTCTATAAATAATATGTAAATGAAAATCTTAAAATATTGGATAAAGTATAGAATTACAACGACGAGCACGATAATTGACAAGTTTTTAAAAGCTTGCTTTTTGCACGTCTTAAGGATACATGCTTAGCATTTCACAAAAATAAAACAAAAATAACATAATTAAAAACCTGTAGGTACAACAAGTGTATCACACTGGGTGGATACCCAGGACTAGCATGACGATGCATATGGCTGGAAGTAGTCCTTCATGACTGTACATCAATGTCATCCCGCTGTCTACATGCTTGATACCTTATACTTTGGACTAGCGCAACGTTAAAATAAAATTGAATATGACATAGATATATGCAAAAGAGGAAGATACGTAAGCCAGCCTACGGCGCGCGATTCTTGTAAATTTGAGACTATGTATCGATTAGTACCGAACACCGTGACCGTCGTCAATTATTATTATTAATCTTAATTAATGGCTTCGCGTTTAGCAATAAGCCAACTTCAAGTAGTATACAATGTGATATGGGTGGTACTTCTAACCTGTTAAGGCTAAGTACTACATCTAAATTCATTGACAAAAAAAATAATTTGGACTTATAAAAAAGTGATTTTAAATCACAAAATAATTAAGTAATGATTTTTTTCTCACCAAAATAATGTCAAACATACAAAACAAAGTAATTTATTAGTTAGCCAGTGTCATTAGCTACCGTTTGCCATTTTTCATGTTTCTCCGACGTATGAAACCTTTGATATCGCATAAAGTAAAAATGGTCATAAATTATAGGGGAAGGGGGTTGGACCACCCATATTATTTTTTTGTCGATGACTTTAGATGTAGTACTTTGCCTTAACGGGTTAGAAGTACCACCCCTATCACAATGTATATTTAAAAAATATATTTATTTTTGAACGGTAGATTGAGTTAAAATGGAGTCTCATAATACGTGTTGTTGCTAAAAGAACACGGGAGAAACTCCAGTCGTCAATACGATGGGTATTCGTTCGTACCAGTGTCGTTTAATGTTTTTTTTTGTAAGAAAAAGCATTAAACATGCCTGGACACACACATGTGTACACACGGCGTCAGATCAACCTACCAAAAACTGTAAAATTTCTATAATCAATTTTGAACTGTAGTGTTTGGCTCCAAAGATCAATATTTATTGGAGAAATTTGATAGTTTAGGGTAGGTTGATCTGACGCCGTGTGTACACGTCTATTTAGTGGTTGGGCCATGCAGTGCACAACCACTCAATTAATAAAACAATAGTATTTTCTTTGTCTAAAATATTTATTATGACATTTTTGAGTGACCATTGCCATTGATTCTCATGATCGAGTGTCATTTTGCTTGGAGTTCGCAGAGCTTGCTGGCCCGCTCGCAAAGCGTTGTAATGCATGGCTGTACAATACAATAAGTATGAAGTTGAGTAGGACTGTTTTTAATTCATACTAGTAGCCATGCCGTATCTTCCTATTTTGTTTATAATATGGCCTTGAATATTGTAAGCATACGCTATATGTGCAGCGGGTAGAGCGAGTAAGGCTATGCACAGGTGCCGCGGGAATCGCTGCTGCGGCATTGGCGAGGCACAGACCTTGCAGCAACGTTTGTAGCTTGCCTAAAATACATTGTGATAATCTCTAACCAAATGGGCCGCCCGTTATTTCGTGTAATATTTCAAAAGCAATTATTTTATGAGCTGTGTCACGTAGAGGCTCTTTAAAATAATACTACCACCGCCTCTCTTCCCCTCGGTATCGTAAAAGGCGACTAATGGACTAAAGACTGCACATACATCTAACAGCATAGAGCGGCGATGGGCTCACCACTTGTCACGCTGAGTACATGACTGTGCAGTCGCTATTCGGTGAAAAGTGGACTATGGCCAGTCCAGAAAACTTAACAGAATCAAACTATCAAAGCAATGACAGCAGTACCGGTTTTCTCATTATTTAACATCTCTGCTGTTGTTAATTTTACGGTGTGTAAGAAAGAGTATCTATCTATCTATCTCTCTATCTATCTACCTTTGTGAGCAGAGCAGTTTTTCAGTGTCCTCGTACTCAAGTTCTTTCAGATACTCGGACAGTTTTCTTTTGACACTATATTTATTTAGTGGATATAAGTTAAGCTTGCTATTAGTTTTATTATAAAGATAGTTCCCTAAGTAGCAGAAGTGTATTTGAGAATGTCTATAAAACGTAGATTTCCCCTCTCTAGTTCACGTATAAAACCGTAAAGCCTGTCGGGTAGCTAGCACTGTTTAGTTCGCCACTGATGCATAAACCATAGTGGTATAAAAAAAACACTTCCTCTATCTTCACTTATTAAACCGTAAAGTAAATTGTAAGATATCCAGCATAGTTCAGTTCACCGCTGATGCATAAAGCGTAGTGTTATAAAACTCAGTGGCATAAAAGCAAAACAAGTTCTTCTCACTAGTGCACTCATGAAGTCATAAAGTAGCAATGTAGTTTGATCAGCTCTGTTCAGTTCGTCGCTGATTCAAAAACCTTAGTGGTACAAACCTTAGTAGTATAAAACCCAGTAGTGTAAAACCAAAACACTACCCCTTACCAGTTCACGTATCAAACCGTAAAGCGACATTGTAGGATGGCCAACATTTTCCAGTTCGCCGCTGACGCGACGCAAACGTGTCAGAGGGTGTATTCTCCCAACTAGGTTGAAACTGCGAGAGCTCTCGAGGGGACCATTGTTTTCGGCCGCCCTACGTATTGGCACGTGTCGAAGGGACGTTACATTTTTAAGTCAATCTTGGTTGCTTGATAGGTTGTGAACCGCCTTGTAGTTACGACGTTATATTATGACTCTTGTAAACTGTTTTCTTGTTAAGTTGTATGAAATTGTTATTTGGTATTTTTAAGTAAATCTCGGTTGTTTTATAGGTGGTGAACCGCGTTGTAGTGAAGACGTTCTGTTATATCTTTGTAAACAGTTAAACACACGTACATTTTACTTTACAAAGCAGCAGTTTAACATTACCTCATTAAGTTAAACTGCTTTTTTGTTAAGTGGCCTATTACATCTCGACTGAGATCTTTGCGTATAATGGCCAATTTTGGCGTTATGGATCTCAGAAACAAAAATACATTAACAATTATGACTTATTGAATAGTGTAGAATAGCTATTGGAATAGTGCGTAGCGGCCTCGCTTTTTGTAAATTTTGCTTAACTTTTTAATTAAACTCAAAATTGCAGAGAAATATTTTCATAAAGTGCGCGAAGGCACTTTTTTGAGCTCATCGATTGAACTACTGTTCTAAACAAGTGAAATAAAAAATTATAATGTTATATCTTATATAGTCGAATAGTGCGTAGCGGCCTCGGAAGTTTTAGATACTTATCATTGATTTTATATAGGAAAAATCTTATTCTAAACCAAAAAAACTCTCCATAAAAATCTCCTATCTACGATAATATTATTGAGCAAAATTTATACCAGAGTAATTGTTACTTCATGAGGAATAGAGATTTCATAATGAATTTATTTTCCAATTTCGATAAAAACGATAAATACAACTGCAAGTATCTATCTATCTATCTCTCTATCTATCTACCTTTGTGAGCAGAGCAGTTTTTCAGTGTCCTCGTACTCAAGTTCTTTCAGATACTCGGACAGTTTTCTTTTGACACTATATTTATTTAGTGGATATAAGTTAAGCTTGCTATTAGTTTTATTATAAAGATAGTTCCCTAAGTAGCAGAAGTGTATTTGAGAATGTCTATAAAACGTAGATTTCCCCTCTCTAGTTCACGTATAAAACCGTAAAGCCTGTCGGGTAGCTAGCACTGTTTAGTTCGCCACTGATGCATAAACCATAGTGGTATAAAAAAAACACTTCCTCTATCTTCACTTATTAAACCGTAAAGTAAATTGTAAGATATCCAGCATAGTTCAGTTCACCGCTGATGCATAAAGCGTAGTGTTATAAAACTCAGTGGCATAAAAGCAAAACAAGTTCTTCTCACTAGTGCACTCATGAAGTCATAAAGTAGCAATGTAGTTTGATCAGCTCTGTTCAGTTCGTCGCTGATTCAAAAACCTTAGTGGTACAAACCTTAGTAGTATAAAACCCAGTAGTGTAAAACCAAAACACTACCCCTTACCAGTTCACGTATCAAACCGTAAAGCGACATTGTAGGATGGCCAACATTTTCCAGTTCGCCGCTGACGCGACGCAAACGTGTCAGAGGGTGTATTCTCCCAACTAGGTTGAAACTGCGAGAGCTCTCGAGGGGACCATTGTTTTCGGCCGCCCTACGTATTGGCACGTGTCGAAGGGACGTTACATTTTTAAGTCAATCTTGGTTGCTTGATAGGTTGTGAACCGCCTTGTAGTTACGACGTTATATTATGACTCTTGTAAACTGTTTTCTTGTTAAGTTGTATGAAATTGTTATTTGGTATTTTTAAGTAAATCTCGGTTGTTTTATAGGTGGTGAACCGCGTTGTAGTGAAGACGTTCTGTTATATCTTTGTAAACAGTTAAACACACGTACATTTTACTTTACAAAGCAGCAGTTTAACATTACCTCATTAAGTTAAACTGCTTTTTTGTTAAGTGGCCTATTACATCTCGACTGAGATCTTTGCGTATAATGGCCAATTTTGGCGTTATGGATCTCAGAAACAAAAATACATTAACAATTATGACTTATTGAATAGTGTAGAATAGCTATTGGAATAGTGCGTAGCGGCCTCGCTTTTTGTAAATTTTGCTTAACTTTTTAATTAAACTCAAAATTGCAGAGAAATATTTTCATAAAGTGCGCGAAGGCACTTTTTTGAGCTCATCGATTGAACTACTGTTCTAAACAAGTGAAATAAAAAATTATAATGTTATATCTTATATAGTCGAATAGTGCGTAGCGGCCTCGGAAGTTTTAGATACTTATCATTGATTTTATATAGGAAAAATCTTATTCTAAACCAAAAAAACTCTCCATAAAAATCTCCTATCTACGATAATATTATTGAGCAAAATTTATACCAGAGTAATTGTTACTTCATGAGGAATAGAGATTTCATAATGAATTTATTTTCCAATTTCGATAAAAACGATAAATACAACTGCAAATTACTACAAAATGCGATGCGCCGGCCGTCCGAATTCAACTTATACTCACAGAATGGAGATTTGTAATATTATGCACAAATTTGTTATCCTATTTCGATAAAAACGATAAATACAACTGCAAAATTACTACAAAATGAAAAAATGGGCATTTTACGCAAAAATCACATTCGAGATGTAATAGGCCTCAGTTGTATGAAGTTTTTATTACGTATGTCGGCACTAAATACAGATCTATGACTAAGTGGCAAAGTGCAGGCCCGATATCCGGAAAGCCTGTACAATTCCTAGTTCGGGCCAAATGTGTTTTGGAATTTTTAGATGCAAATCCCGGTTTTGTAATCACCAACCCGCATTTGACCAGCGTAGTGTACGTATGTATGTATGTATGTATGGCTTTATACTACTGCCACAGTTGTTTTCACAATTAATTTCACGGTGTGAATTTTTGGGTTGCCTTTGCAACCCAGAAATTCACTTCTTATAATACGCTATCATCTTTTGTTTTACCTAAAATACGCAACTAACGCACTTGGCAGACTAACATTGAAAAATCCTCACAACTATTTCTTTTATTCTTTGTGCTTTAAGAAAATATAGTTCTCTTAATTATTCAAACACTCAATGATGTCGTGAGTCGTAAACGTTTCACAGTCAATTAATGAGAGCTTTTTATAGACTTAGGTACGGAAAAAGTGGCCCAGTACATGCTAGCATGACGGGGCTATAAATTCATTTCTATGTAATGTATGTATATAATGTATGTAATGTCGGTATATATGTTTTTTTCATTTTGCCTATACTGGCCCACTGCCGAGCAAAGGCCTACCCCAAGTCCTTCCACCTATCCTGAGCACCAGGCATGATCCTCCTGAAAACCAATTACTTATATACAAAAAACACAAAATGTGATACATACTTTGTGAATTATTGATAAACTTGATCTCGGTTACTTTAATGTTAACACGTGTATCTCGAATTCGATCCCTAAAGTTAAATCCTTTCATTTATTTTCATATTGTTTCTCGAATATTTAGTCTCAATTAATAGACTGTGTCTATCTCAAGTCAAACATTAATGATTTAAATAATACAACTCATAATCAGCAACATAGGGGATACAATTATAAAAAATATATTTATGTTTCTACACTGGTAAGATTGCATACTGAACGCCTTAACTAAAATATACTAACAAAAGAAAATCTACATCTTTCATTAAGAATCAGCAATCTAATTAATGTCATGAATATACAAATTCCGGCCAGATTTAAAGGGGGCGTGTTATGAAATGAATTACTTAATTACAATACGGTTGCTTTGAGGTCATTTATCAAGTGCCGAGAAATTCGCACGCAAAAGAACGCATACCAGGAACGCCACTGGACTCATTAGTATCACTTTAAATTCTATATAGTTTAATGCTACAAGTATTTAGGAAACAAACTCAAAGCGGGATTTCTATCCTAAAACTAAGTGCAACCAGCCTTTGAGCTATCCAGACATTTACGAGTTTCCTAGCCAAACTTCACAAACGCTTGTTTCTTAAGCTATTAGATAAGGTAGCGTTGTTCTATTATCACTTCAGTGCATATGTTACCGGCAATCTGTATAATTCAGGTATTCTATACAATACCTAGGCAATGTATAGATTACCGGAGGCGTCCAGGCAATGTATGAAATATTAGGCATATTATTGTCCATTACATAATGTTTAAAATTCCTAGGGATTGTATAGAGTCTGACTGGTCCACCGGCAATGTGTAAAATAAATAGCTTTTTGTCTATATTTATCAATGTTAATCAGCAGCCTACCTATAAAATGACAAAATAATAGTTAAAAACAACAGAATAAAATTTACAATTAGGATGCTAAATAATCTTTATAAAAATGGTAGACCTTTTTTTTCAGAAGAATAAAAGATCTTACCTAGTAATCTTAAGTTACTAGGTCTTAAGAAAATATTAGTCATTTAAGACATAAAAACTTTTTAGTCATAATAAACTTTTAAATAATCAATAAATTATTATTTTAGATACTTTTCAAAAAAGCACCTAAGTAGTATATTTCTGTTACTACAGTAAAATCACTTTAAAAATAAAGTGCAACTAAAAAAAAATTCTTTTGTATAGTAACACAATGTAATTTTCTTACAAGTAGGTACTTAGGTAGGTACGTAACAAGTATAAAAAACTTAAGGAACAAAACAATTCCGTAAAAATAATAAGTAGGTCTACTGCCTTTTCACACATCACCGGATGCGCATTCGGTATTGTATAGAATACCTAGGCAAAGTATAAAATAAATATATTTCATACATTACCTACACGTTTTAGGTATTCTATACATTGCCTAGGTATTGTATAGAATACCGGATTATACAAATTGCCGGTAACACATACACACTGAACCATCACAAGGATCTTACGTTCGGTTAAGTAACAATCATTATATTTAAACTGGGTTGGGTTAATATTCCCATGGGCTATTTGTTCAAGTAAAGGACTGAGTCTCACAGCTGTGCTAACAGCGTACCAATAAACCTACTATAAGATCTTATGGAAATGTTTGATTACATTATACCTATGTAATGGAAGACTTAGATATATTTATGTACCTATCTTTTAAAAATAAGTATATGCCCTAATAAAGATTATTATATTTATCACAACACTACTTTTAGGAATGTTCATATATTGCAGGCACGCGCGCAAAGCTGACAACACATCATGTCAAAATTTATATTTACATTCAAAGTACCGTAATATTGTCGACGGGCACGAAGTATTAAAAAAAAATTGTTTACGCTCACACGAATTATCCAGACCAAGATGAGTATTCTTTTGAAACTCGTTAATATGGCAAGATAACGGATAAATATACATAAACAAAGAAAAAACCCCCAAACCCGAAATCAATTTAGAAAAACAATTTTTCTCTAAATTGACCCGACCAGGAATTGAACCCGGGACCTCAGAGATGGCGCGACGCCAGACCCAGCGTGCTAACCACTCGACCCCGTAGGTCGTCAAAGTATTGGTCATTCGTTTCGTACGGATTGATTTCATTGTCCATCAGCAAAGGGATTCCTCATTTTGTCCTGCCGTGACATCAGTCAACTTCTACGAATATATGAAAACAAAACTAATATCATACTCGTTTGAGAGCCGATGTACGGCGGAGGCTATTGCGCCCACACACCCGTTTTTGTCCGTTTCGAAATTTCCCGGAGTTTTTATTAAAGTGCAAGTGAATTATTTCAGCCGTTAGCAACATGCGCGCGGTTTTGTTAACTGCACCATGTGCAGCGAAAAGCTTTGTGAATAGCCGGCTAGTGGAGCGACACGGCGGATCAGTATCTTGAAATTTATCGATGTTTATTGGCGACACTTGAAGTGTGTAACTGGCAATTTTTGCTTTTAACCGCCTGGCCACTTCTGTTTTAACATCTGTGGTTTAGTTTAGACCACCAGTCTTAAGTAAGTACCAAAGTTTTACCGGTTTTTTAACTGCACCATGTGCAGTAAAAAGCTTTGTGCCTAGCAGCCTAACAGAGTGACGCTGCGGATCAGTATTTTGGAATTTATCGATGTTTCTGGCGAGTTAATTACTAACACTTGAAGTGTCACCAGTGATTTATGTCACGCTTTTAACAACTGCTGTGGTTAATCGATTTTCAGCTAGGGATATATACGAGTACATGTGCGTCGGTCGGTTTGTTTTGTTAACTACACCATGTGCAGAGAAAAGCATTGTGCCGGACTAGTGAAGCGACATTGCGTGTTAAATTATAAGTTAAATTGCAAATTAAAATATATCAAGTCAAGTCAAGTCAAGTCAAGTCAAAATATATTTATTCAATAAACTCAATTAATAAGTACTTTGAATCGTCCAAATCTTTTTTAACCTACCACCCATTCAGGACATAATTTTTTAACTGTGGCAAAGAATGGGCGTAAGAAACCACAGCGCACAAAAGCAACGACATTTACAAACAAAAAAAAGAGTATGTCGTTACCAGGTCAATACAAAATATGAATTTAAAAATATAAAAAAAATGATGCAATACAAAATTACAATACATACAATGTAGTATCAATTAAATAAATACAATTAGAAATAGCTGTTGGAGTGCTTGGAGCATTTCAGATCGATGTATATAACCAAATAATAACACCTGAAGTGGTCGCTGGCGATTTGTGACATGCACGCTGTTATGCTTCTTTGCACTAGTAAAAGCCACCGGTCTCTGGTCATTTTTAGAAGAAGACCAATTAAGAACTGGGCACAGACAGCCTAAACGGTCTCAGACACATCTCAGATTTTTAAGTTGTGAACAATTTTACACATCAATCTATAGCAATAGAGTTCTATCAAACTTTTACGAGCATCGGTTTATGACTTTAGTTACATAAATGCCTAATGCCCTTAATGAAGTCGTCCATAAAACTGTTCACGTAAACCAAGAGTTAATTACAGCTTATATGAGTACCACTTGACGGAAACTATAACGCTATACAGAAATCACGTCAGGTATAATTACGAGCGTCATCAATCATTATAAGAAATGCTCCTACGACCTTCGTAACTAATGGAGAAGCTGTGTCAAACTAATAAAACGATATGAACAGCTTGATGCTCGTATATTTCCAAAGATGGCACCTAGTCGTACATATGCCGAAACATATTTTTCACATTTCACAAATTTCAAGAATAAGTACCATTTTTTCTGTAGTAGCTTGATGCGAATCAGAGTTCAATGGTGTGCCTTGGAAAGGATATATTCAGTGGACAGTCTTTTATGGCTGCAAATCCAGTTAAATTACAGACCAACGAGCTCGAAATCTAGATTAAAGACAATGTTTCTGTGCTACGTACTACGTACTATAAGGAAGTAAATGTTGGCAAGCCTTATTGTTTATGCCGGATAGTTGGTAGTGGCACTTTCGGAGATATGAACTATTTATTTGTGTTGATATTAATTTGAGATTTACATATTTTTATTATTATTTTTCGTGTTATCTGATGATGACGATCACGTCTAAAATGGACAATTTAACCGGAATACTTAAAATTACTAAAGGAACTTCCGACAGTTACGAGACAAGTCTCGTACTGTCGGAATCCAAGAACAATTTATTAAAATATTGTTTTTTTATGACCAGATATTCTGAAAACAAACCTTACCACATACCAAATAGATCATCATTTCTAAGACCAGAGATTAGACCTGAAAAATTAAGTTTGTTTTACGAAGCATGCATTGGGCACTTTATACGGATCGACTTGCGTTAATTTACATCGTATACAATTTGCCCGCGACATCGTATATATATAAACTACATTATTATTATTATTATTACACAGGAATCTTTCACCGGAATATAAAGTTTTTTTGTATCCCTGACAACGTGTATCAAAAGTTTCCTAACCTCTTAGGTATTTTTGATTTCTAAAAAGTCTATAGTGTAAACCAGCATGTCTTGTTTTTTTTCAGACCAGACCAGAGACAATTTAGAAAAACAATAATTTCTAAATTGACCCGACCGGAAATCGAATCCGAGACTTCAGAGATGGCGACACCATGAAAACCGGTGTACAAACCACTAGAACAAGGAGGTCGTCAAACACACTTTATTCCAAGATACCGTAAGCAGCTGCCAGTAAAATAGCTATAACATAAATAGAATCATATAATATTATGATTACATCTTATTCCTAGCTCTTCAATAAAATCACCATAAACAGCGAAATTTCATTTGCGGGTAAGATCCCATAACGCCTAAAAATAGACGATCTGCTCGTCGCGACCTACGTAAATGGGTGCAAGATTATGATCTCTATTCACATACGTCGATATAACACGATTTATGGGCTAATATAGAAATACCCCACATGATGGGGAATGCTTACCGTTAAAGCGATTCCTATGAAATTCTTGTAGTACGCCTAACGCTTTTTCAAAGGCTCTGTCATTTGAACGTCCTTTTTTCCGGTATAAAAACAGGTGAGTAGCTTGGAACACGCACTTGTCGTTTGTTCTACGCTTGGATTGACAAAATCGTACGTAAATGTATTATATAGACCTGGTTAAAGGCTTTCGCAAAATCAAACCTGGTGGTAGATTCAGAAGTTAAGATTTAACTAAATGATAATTAACTGTTATTTTATTAGTTTTTTGACGTCAATAAGTAGGTATATTGAAAAATCTTTTACAATTTTGGGCATGCATGAAACAATTGATGAATTTGAATGAAGCGAAAGAAGCGTGCAAGGACCTTAGCAGATGCGATTCATAGTCTCTGCCTAACCCTATGGAAAACAGGTGTGAGTTTATGTATGTATGTACTTTTGAGTTTTTGAATGGAACCCATTCCTACTGTCATGTTACGATACTCGTGCGCTTATGACGTGCTATGGTTGCGCTTCTGTCATACTACGGCGGTGCACTTTTTAGTCATGTTACAGGTGCGCTTATGTTATATGTGACATAAGCATATCTTAATACGGGTGCGTTTATGTCACGCTACGGTCTGCTTATGTTATGTAAAGGGTGGGTGCGCTAATGTTATGTTACGGGTGCGCTTATGTTATGTTACGGGTGCGCTTATGTTATGTTACGGGTGCGATTATGTCATGCTACGGGTTCGCTTAGGTTACGCTACGGGTGTGCTGATATTATGCTACGGATACGCTTAAGCCACGCTAAGGATCCTCTTGTGTTACGATACGGATGTGCTTATGCCACGCTAAGGGTTAGCTTGTGTTATGATACGGGTGCGCTTATGTCAAACTACGGATGCGCTTGTGTTATGATACGATTTGATTCGATTCGATTCGATTTCCTCCTTTTTTTCTGGGCATAAAAAAGCTTCCTCTGTAAAATTGTATCGTAAGTAAGCGTTTTATGTGTAATAAACTTGTGTTAAGTGATGATAAGACCAAAGATGGAAACAAACTACATCCGAAATTATCAAATACTGAGGCACTGGCTGTCTTATCTGAAGCTGTCGGAATACTAGGTGAAGATATAAAATGGTTACCTTTACAAATTTTCAAAAATAAACCAAGAGAAAGAATTGGCTAGTAGAAAACTGTTTTTACTCGATCGTTCATCGAACTTTGAACATTTCAAGGCGCAATAATGTTATTGTGACTCAAATAAATATAGTCTCGTAGTCCCTCATAATTTTATGTTTTGTACTTAGACTCATAGTTTGTTTAAATTTAGCATGCCAGTTTCTGGTAAAATATGTAAAACTTTTCAAATTTATTTCATTTCTCTAAAAATGTAAATATTATGGCATCATATTTAAATAAGACAGTGGTAGCTAGCCAGGCGGACTTAACATCCCTACTACCAACCAAACCGTGTACAAACATGCCCTGCTAGGAAACAAACCCGGGACCTTTGGGTCTAAGAACGGTGGTCTAAGACACTAAACCGCAGAAGCGGTTGATTATAATTATATATTATAAATGAATATAAAATTATATTATATAAATTATATTATTATGTATTTAAATGTAATGTACCGGAGGACTGGCAGCTACTTCGACCAACAATACAAAAGGGCAACGCTGCCAGCCATTTAGGGACTTTGCCTTGCCGCACGGCAGCAGTTGGTTGTCTTAGAGATATTTTTAAAGGTAATTTTTAGGTTTTTATGTTATTTAGTTTAGCGGTGAGGCGTATTTATCGTAACAGGTAAAAATAACAGACAATTAATTGTAACTGTTGTGCCCTGTTACGAGCAGTACGAAGTAACTGTTCCTCAAAGGAACAGGCGAAACAGAGACTGTTCTCGCCGGCTTCACTGTTCCTACTGTTGTCGGAGGAACTGTACTGAGCTGTAACACCCAGTTACCATAGCTGCGCCGTACGTCTGTTACGCCTGTTCTTCGAACTAGCGCTTCTTTACTCTATAACTTATGGGCTACATATTATATAAAAAAAGGAACAAAGCTTGTTATTTTACCTGTTATATAAACCGACTATATAAAAACTACATTTTAGTCTATTGAAGAACCATAATAAATTGGACTTCAAAAATTAATCGTGTTATCTGTTCCTGTTCCTGACAGTTTTTTACAAACTTTTATTTAACTTCACATGTAATGTCCTGGAATTTTCCAATCAATATTTGACCCACTTCCCGCGCGGTTACCGATTGAGTTGAAATTTTTCAAACATGTGTAAATCGCGTGACAATGCAATATTATGATGACATGGTGCTGATCTGATGATGCAGCTGGAAGGTGGCCATAGGAACTTCGCAATGAAACAACACAACCTCATCGAGTTTGGGTTCGTTTGAATCGTCTTCACGAGTAATTTGTCTTTCAATGGTAACCAGGTTCTGATGATGGAGCTGGAAGATGGTCATAGGAACTCTGTAATGAAACGACGCAACCCCATCGAGTATGGGCTCATTTGATTTGTCTTGACAAGTACTTTGGTGCTAGATGGTAACCAGGGTCTGATGATGGAGCTGGAATGTGGCCATAGGAACTCATTAGGAAATTAAGCGACACAAACGCGTCGAGTTTGATTCGTCTTAATGGGTGAACCATTCTTGATTGGTGGTGAGTGGTGGTGGTTTGGTGGACGTGAATAAATTTTGTATACATTTGTATTCAGTGAGATGAACAGATGAAAAAAGTGTCCAGGGATAACTTAAAAGTACAAAATAAATTAAAAGTAAAAAACCTTATTAAATAACAAGCTTTTATTTAAATGCGCTAAAAAGAAAAAAATAAATTTTACTTTAAAACTTTTACAATCAACTTATAACGTCATTAGACAATTTATATGATATAAAAGGTTGTCGCGATATTTAATATATATAATTTAGACTAATGTGTAATCAAACAAGTAAATTAAATAACTTGATGTGATTGATTTTAACTAAGTATTAAAATTTTCAATCTAAGAAAATACGAGGACCTACTTACTTAAACCTTGCGACAAACCTTATTATCATATAAATTGTGTAATGACGTTATAAGTTGGTAGTAAAAGTATTTTTTTTCTTTTTAGTGCATTTAAATATAAGCTTGTTTTTTTAAAAGGTTTTTTACTCTTGATTTTTATCTCTTAAATAATGGCTTCGCGCGGTCAACTTATTTAGCCAGTGTCAAGTAACATTATTGTGAATATTTTCTTTGCATAAAGTAGATCATAATGAACGTTTGATGGTAAATAATATTCCCCCAAACCCCTTGAGACTCAATAAAGCTGTGGGACTTCATTGTGATCTCACACGGCTTCTTAAGAGAATTTGAAAAGTGATATTGCACTGTTTTGTTTTATTTGCAAACACTCATGCACGTTCACGAACACTTAACAGTAAATAATCCACCATTTTTTCACATTAATATTCGACAAAACATGAATTATAGAAAATAAAACAAAACTGCAGACATGACGCTCTTCACTTTCCCGCCAAGAACGTGTGTAGTATTATTTATCCCTATTCAGGGAAAGGGAAAGGTATACATATAGCCCATACACTAGACGTCTTCCGTTTTTTTTCAATTTCTTTGATATATCTACCAGCTTTAGGTACATACAATGCTTAAAAAAATTTTAGCGAAGCATAATTTTTCACTCCTCTATTTTCAGCGCGCGGGAACCGACATTTTATGGCTTCCTATTTTGGTTTTTCGCGCTTAGCTTAGCGTTCTAGAGTGCGCACAAAATAAGTTTGCGCGTGCCGCGTGACAGAAAAAGGAACTAATGTTTATCCAAATTATAAATCGATGTCAGTTAAATTTAAAATTTAACCCAAAACTACATATTTTACTACTAAACGGGCGATTTAAAAAAAGAAACTCAAAGTTTCTTTCATAACGGTAAATGTCGGGAATTTTCAGTGTTGTAAGGTCGTGTTTTTCTAGTATTTTGTGATTTATGTATGAGTTTTGATTTACATTAATGATAGAATAATGTTTGTCAAGTGCTCGCGAATGTGTTCAATTATCATGAAGTGTAATAAAAGGCACAGGAGTGACTTTGTGTGATGCTGCAAAAAATCCTTTGAGTCTGCAGTAAATTTTCTATCTTCTTACTTTGGAAACCACATCAATGCTTAGTTCCTAAATTGGCCTGTATTTTTAAACAGACTGCCTGAAACTGGCACATATTGAAGAAAAAGTATCAAAAATCAGACCTGCTGTATGGGCATAGAACATTTGCCTTTTCGAAAAAAAGAAGACTCATAACGGTAACTGTCTTTTTCGCGCCAGATGAATATAAGTGCGTGTTCCGTGTTTTAAATTAGTGATTTAAAAGTGATTTTTCTTGTTTTTTGACAATTTGAATTCTGTACATATAATTTAAGTTTTAGCATAGACAAATAATATCGTCTTTGTTTTAGTAATACTATTTTAAGTGTAGGTAGTGTTAGTGCTTACTTTAAACTTTTGTAAATCATTAAGGCTTCAAAAAGGACTACCTACTACTCAGTATAGTTTGGGACCATTTTACGGACCTTGGGAACAATGAAGCTTGTTGTAATATAATAGATTTTAAATTGTTGTATTTTGATCACTGTAAAATATAAGTAACAAGTAAAACTTTACATTAGATTTTTTTAACAATATAACTATAACTACCTATAAGTTTATTTATTTGCAGCTTCAGTTCTTCAATTAAAGTTGAATTAAATAATTATCGTTAAAACATCA
Source organism: Scoparia ambigualis (assembly GCA_963921215.1). Lineage (NCBI taxonomy): Eukaryota > Metazoa > Arthropoda > Insecta > Lepidoptera > Crambidae > Scoparia > Scoparia ambigualis. The sequence goes on along the minus strand of OY992522.1, from coordinate 19,054,507 downwards.
ATTTTTAATAAGTTATTGTTTATCATATAATTATAACGCAAAATAAAAAAAAAACATTTTTTTTTCGACACTGTCTTTTTTTAATAATTTGAAAACTCTGAAACAGGAACAGGTGTAACAGGTAAACAATTTACCACATACATAGAGGTGGGGCGAAGTTGCAGTCAGATTTTAGTTTCACACAAAAAGATTCAATTTCAAAAATAGCCGATACAGTTCCGATAAAAAATTACATAATAAATTAATATGTATGATATTTATTTTAAGTAATTTTTTTTTATATAAAAGAGGGAGGCAAACGAGCATGCGGGTCACCTGATTTTAGTTTCACACAAAAAGATTCAATTTTAAAAATAGCCGATACAGTTCCGATAATAAATTACATAATAAATTAATATGTATAATATTTATTTTAAGTAATTTTTTTTATATAAAAGAGGGAGGCAAACGAGCAGGCGGGTCACCTGATGGAGAGTTATCACCGCCGACCATGGACACCCGCAAAACCAGAGGAATCGCAGGCGCGTTGCCGGCCTTTAAGGCAGGAATAGGATTAAAGAAGGAATGGGAATGGGAGGAGGGGGGGGGGGGGCTCCGGAACCCTTACTGGTCGGACGAAACACAACAGCACCAAGTGCCATTATTTCACGCCGAATATTCGTGAGAGGGTGGTATTACGCCGGGCGAGCCGGCCCAATGCGTGCTGCAACGCAGCGTGGCTCTACCACTCAGTCGAACGAGTTAAATTAAATTCAAACAAATCCGGAAATGGAACTACACACATCAAAAGTGTCTAGGGATCAACATATATTTTTGCAATAACTTTTCTCCTGATTGATATTAATTAAAATTTTCTTTAAGGATTCATCAAATAAAGTGTTTTCGTTTGTCTACAGTAACGATAAACAAAGTCACCTTTGCATTAATAAAGAAATTTGCCATTTTCCTAATAAAGGGATTTTTGACATTTGAACCACTAACATTAAAGTTCGAAAAAAAGACTGAAATAACAGTTTTCTTTAAAATTTTATTGGGTAACTTAAACAATTAATAATCCGTGTTTCTACCACGAACAATAACAACACAAGAACATCGGTTTGGCATACTCAAAATGAGTTTATCCAAATCACGCTGTGGAATGGCCGCCCATGTTCGTTGCAACAACAAAAAAAGGTCTTCTTGCGACTGGATACCCTCCATATTCGGCAGAGCTCTTCTCTGTAGCATATCCCATGCATGCTCAATCGGGTTCAAGTCTGGCGACTGAGCAGGCCAGGGCATGACATTGACGTTAGCTGCGGCGAGAGTCTGTCTTACAACTCTTGCGGTGTGCGGTCGTGCATTATCATGCATTAACTGAAATAAGGGACCGATTTGCACTTGTAGAGGAACGATGACGTCTGATACAATCGTCTCAGCATAAATTTGAGCGTTGAGGTTGCCTCTGATCCAAATCAACTCAGTTCTGCCGCCGATCCAAATACCCGCCCATACCATGATGGTTCCACCACTATAAGGATGGACTTCCTGGCAGGATTTTAATCGCTGTTGGCGTCCAGGGGTTCTCCAGTGTCGTATACGTCTTGTATCCGGTCTCATACCAAAACGAGACTCATCAGAAAAGCACACGAAACGCCATTGTTCTTCTGCCCAATTTCTGTGTTCAAGAGCCCATTGATATCGAATCCTACGATTGTGCATTGCTATAGGTGGTACCCTTAGCGGTCTTCGGGAATGAAGGTTCACTTCATGCAAGCGGTTTCTGACTGTTTGGTCGCTAATTAAGTTCCCTGAAGAGTGATGAATCCTCACGGCTAACATCATGGCGGTTATTGTTGGAGCTCTTCGAGTTGTGATTTGAATGTATCGGTCTTGTCTCCGTGTGGTGCAGCGATACCGTCCTCCATGGCGCTCAGCCACGGTACCAGTGCTTCGGTAACGTGTCCAAAGTCGACTGATAACACTCTGACTTGTATTCAGAGCTAAAGCCACAGTACGTTGCCGGGAACCAGCTTCTATCATTCCCACGGCTCTGAGCATTTCTTCCCTGCTTAAATGACGTCGCCGCTCCATAATAACGTTGGTTTTAATCAGTAGTATGGAAACAGTAGCACTAATAATGTCTTCAATGCGTTGTATGTTTTTATAGGGAAAATATTGACAGCTGATTTTCATCTTTTACTAGAAATTGATTGAAAGTTCCTGTTTCAAATTATGAAATGCACCAAAAAGAATCCATATAAATTTATAAAATCATAAATTTATTACAAAGCTACATCTCAATCTCAAGAAATCCGCATAAAAATGCTTGATCCCTAGACACTTTTGATGTTTGTATTTTTTCTATAAGAACTTTTATCTAGAACGTTCGATTGTGAGAAATATTTTTTATATGGATATTGTCTCTGCCCGTAGGGGTTACCAGAGAGGAAACTAGTACTCCCTAATATTTTGACAGGGTATTAACTCGAGTGGAATTGATTTCCAAATTTAAAAAAAGAACGCAACTCAGATTGCTAAACGTTAAATTATCCATAGTTTGTAGTTGGGCGGTTGACAAATTCATTCTGTGTCAGAACGAGTTGTGAAAGACGTCATATTTGACGTTTTGATAGTTTGAAGGAAAAATTCTCAAGGAACTAAGATGTTATTTATTTCAAACAATTCGGGTAGATTTCGAGACATGGCATTCCAGTTTGAGTGTTTCCGGCTAATAGAAAGTTACAGAGACACAACGCCGTAATGGGTCATTCGGTGTTAGTCGGTGCTGTGCGGGGAGAATCATTTTAACGAGGTAGGAGTTTATTGTGAAGCGATATCAGGAAAGTAAAAAGTTTTTGTTGTGGAAAGGGTTGTGATCTACAATGGTTTGATTAATTGCAGGATTCCGTGTCCACGAAATTCCTGTCGCTGGCAGCCACGCGCCACGATAAGTGATCACAGCGCGTAAGTGTTACAATATCATTGTTCCTAAATGTTTTACTTGAGCGCCGTTAACAAATAAACTGTCATCCTAGGAATGCAGACATTCGATTTTTCATTGTTTCCGAATCATGCCTTGTCGCCAGGCGACGCAAGGCTCTTAGCCATGTGGCAGACGTGTCAGACCCCTTTAGAAAGTGGACACTGGATCACCCAACAATAGACTAGCATTTTTAGTTTTGTTTAGTGGAATATAGTAACCTTGTTGTGCTTTGGGTCCTAGTTAAATGTGAAACAACACTAAAACTAAAGAATGGTGTTAAATGGTATAGATATAGTGTTAGTTTATAGTAGTACAACCACGCTGGGAAGCTTTTACGAACCCCGTTGAGCCGCGAGTCCCTGATTATGATAAGTTGCGGCTCCGGTTACAGATAGCAGACTGCGGGTCCCAATTCATGTAACAGTTCTGACCTAAGCGTATAGTGTTGTAACGAGGCCCCGTGTTGACAATTCCAGGTGCTTCGAGAAGCCCGTCTCGCCGCCAGGATTTAGAGCTGGGCCCTAAAGCCTGGACGCGAGACCTGTTTCTTCGGGGTACCAGCGACCACCGGCTGTACGGCGAAGGGAGACCGCCTAGCGGATGAGCAGGCGTTGACGGTTTTTTTTTATACCCCATAACTATTGGATAATTGTTTTTTATTCTTGAACATTTTTTAAATTAAGGTTTCGACACCTTAACCTTTATTTTCGTTTACTATCCAACTACACCAAGCGTTGGTGAAGCTGTGAAACCTTTGAGGATCTACGAGTTCGACCTGTGTTTTGAAGTTGAACAGTGACGTCGTCTGCAGGTTCGGGTCGACTATTCGACCCTGGCGCCCATTAATATTAATTTGATATCGGTAAAATCCCACGGTTCTCTAGTGTATTCGCTTTAAACGTTTGATGGTTTTGATACGGTTAAACTGATTAAAACATTTAATTTAATATTTTTATAGACGGAGTAATTTAATTTTTTATTTCATCAACATACTCCGGACGGTACTGGTTTTATCCCAACCACCCCACGACCATAGCTCTTACCACTGAAATATTAGCTGGCTGGTTAGGTAGTAGTAGGAACAATATTATAAAATTTATTTCAAATTAAAATTATCATCGACCCGCTGGGTCACTTTTGACTCTTAGGATTTTCTTGTGTTTTAGGGGGTGATATAGCTTTGTAATAAGGTTTAGATTAATTTAAACAGTAAATTACAGTTGGCAAATTTTTTGAAAATTCATTGGAATTTAATTTGAGATTGACCCTTAGGGTCAATTTCGACTGATAGTTTTTTTTGTTATTTTCCGCTTAATAAGTTAAAATGAGTAACGTAAATATTTAGTTCCTAACATAATATAAGGAAAAATTGTGACTAACCCCCTCTTTTAAATAATAGTAGTGAAATAAAATTTATAATTTTATTTTATTGTTGTTGAACAAGATTAAGGGTGTGTGTTCTATTACAATATACTGCCTGGCTGTTAAACATTTTATGGTTTTATTTTATAACAACCCACTGAAGCTTGCGTTTGGGATTTTCTTCCTTTTCCCCAAAAGAGACAAAATCACAAATGTAACATTAGGTTCCAAAAAATAGTCATGAAATAGTCACAATGACACACGGTGGGCAGCGTTCTAAGTAGCACTGTGACATCTCCCCAAAAAAATTTGGAGCAATATCGAAGTAAAATGTAGTATTTACAACTCACAATGAACTCTTTTAATGCAAACTGAACTTCTTAGGCCCTAGAATCACTTATTTAAGCAGTCATATAATACTGAAGTACATACTTTGAACTTGTGCCAAAAATCCATATAATTTAAAATAAATATTTGAAACTTAGTTAGAGAGTTATTTCAATTGTGTTTATATTATACTATACTACACACTCTTCCACTTCAAATGGCATATGAAAATGCAATTTCACCTCTCTAGTTTTCTCAAACACGTACTTTGAAAATAAATTAAAGTTACCAACGGTTTTCTTGACTTATAAACCAAACCCGGAAAAACCTCAAAAAAGTAACACTGTTAGCGTGAAGACACAATAACCAGGAATAATATTCTGTAAAAAAAGTCTGCGTATTTTGTGCGTTTTTTTAGAAAATTTCATTTTAATGCTCGAGAATTGACGCCCGCTAAGAAAACGGAGCAATTTCACAAAGTTAGCTCGTTAAGGTTAAACTACGAGTTATACAGGACTTAGTGATTATTCTATTTTTTATTGATATGGAAACTACGAGTTATACAGGACTTAGTGATTATTCTATTTTTTATTGAAATGGTGAAGGTACTTAAACACATCTTGAGTAAATTGTTAACCCATCTGTATTGTATTAACTTGTGAAAACGTAACTTTTAACGGATAAAATAGAAAACTTAATGTACAACAAATCGACACTTATACTTTTTTTAAAAGATCATATTGGTAACAAACAGGCTGTTATTCTAAAAGTTTTGTGTGTTATCTCGGAGTATCCTAACACTCTTACTAGCTGCGATATACAGTAAGTGATTTGCATAATTTTCATTTCTCTAATAAAAAAATTACATTTTTATACCTAAATCTGTTTTTTCTGATACATATTAGTAAACAATATTTTCATTTCTATGTATCAATAGTAATTAAGGTCAATGCGGGGAAGTCCGGCATACTTTTCTAAAATTTAAATTTAACAGAACTTATTGAATCGAGATACCTATATACCTAAAGTAACTTGTGTCGTCGGAAATTATAGGTAATATATTTATTTACTTATATTGGTCTAAAAATAATATGAATTGCAATAATCTTTAGATTTATATGATATTTTTTAAAACTCGGCGTGTAGATGGACTTCCCGTGCAGTTTAAGGTAAGTCCGTCTAGTAGCAATATAACCAAAACTTGTGACGCAATATGTTTGAAAACAGTTTGTAGCAGTGATGTACAACTGGCGTTGAAATGTGTGTTTTATGAATTCGTACATAAGGTTTAAATTTCATTGATAATTTACTTTATTTTATTTTAAGGCATATCTTTGGTGACAGTGGTTGCAAACATTTTTAATAAAATAGTAACGAATTTCCTTTTTTGTAAAATAAAATACTAAGTAAAAACATAAATCATTATTTCTTATTGAACATTATAAGTAGTGCTGCAAAATGAACAAATACCTTCCCTCATTATCATTTTAGGGGTCAGAAATTTTACAACTATATTTTTTGCACACCTGTCAACTTTCTTTGGTTTTTTAATAAAAATCAACATTTGTATTTTTTTTGTTGCAGTATTTGTCCCATGTACGCCGCCGTTTTGACCTAAAAAACAAAGAAATTTGACAGGTATACCAAAAGATTCGAACCCGTATTAGACATTAGCTTAAAGTTAGCAAAAAAATATAAGAAAAGAAATCAGTATAATAAGTTTGCATTAGTCTTTAGATTATTAGTTTGAAAATCAATTCGTTTCTGGCAGGAACATTTCTAAATCTAAATCAAAGTTAGGGTTCAATTAAATTAAATTCAATTCAAAAAATGTTTATTCAATAAACTCAATTAATAAGTACTTTGATTCGTCAAATCGTCAAAATCTTTTTAACCTACCACCCATTCAGGACGTCATTTTTAACTGTAGCAAAGAACGGGCGCAAGAAACCACAGCTCACAGAAGCAACGACATTTACAAAAAAAATAAAAATAAATAAGCAATACAAAACTACAATACAATTTAAGTATCAATTATTAATAGACAATTAGAAATAGCTGTTGGAGTAATTGGAGCATTTCAGATCCAAGCTGTTTTGTCTTCTGTGTAATCTGACACTTTATAATAAGCTTTTTTATAAAGCTTTTCTTTGATTTTGATTTTAAATTTATTAAGATCTAATTTCTGAATATCATTTGGAACTATGTTGTAAAATCTTACACACAGACCCTTAAAATAATTATTTATTTTATGGAGCCTAGTATAAGATACTGCTAATTTGTTCTTACTTCTAGTGTTCACATTGTGAATATCACTGTTTTTTGAAAATATTTCAATATTTTTATGAACAAAAATCAAATTTTCATACATGTATTGTGATGCAACAGTCATTATATTTATATCCTTAAATCTCTCTCTGAGAGAGTCACCAGCCTTTAGGTTATAGATTGCTCGAATAGCCCTCTTCTGCAGCACAATGATAGTTTGAATGTCGGCAGCATTTCCCCACAGTAAAATGCCGTACGACATTACACTATGAAAGTAACTGAAATAAACTAATCTAGATGTATCAACGTCAGTTAACTGACGGATCTTCATTACTGCATAAGCAGCAGTGCTAAGTCTATTCGATAATTTAGCTATATGTGGGCCCCTCTGAAGCTTGGCATCTAACGTGACGCCTAGAAACACAGTGGTGTCCACAGGATTCACACTGTTATCTTTAATTTGTACACTAGTTGTTACTTGCTTAACATTAGGCAATACAAATCTTACACATTTGGTTTCTCCCTCGTTTAATGGCAAGTTATTTACACTAAACCAGTGAACAATCTTTGAGATCGCATTATTCACATCGTCATAATTTGTGTGTCGTCGTTTCACTTTAAATAAAAGTGAAGTATCATCAGCAAATAATACTATCTCATGACTGTCTTTTACAAAATAAGGTAAGTCATTAATATAAACCAAAAACAAGAATGGACCAAGTATTGAACCCTGCGGAACTCCCATTGTAACCACTGATCCCGGAGATCTTTTACCGTTAATGTCGACCTTCTGAATCCTGTTACTCAAGTATGAGATAAGAAGGCTCAAAGAAGCATCCCAAATTCCATAGTGGTTAAGGTGTCGTTCGGGTGTCGCAAAGGGGTTGCAGGACTCAGAAAATTTTCGAGAAAAATTTACTTTTTTTTTACAAACCGCCGGAAAACACTGCCATCAAAAAGAGATAGAAAAAGTTTTAAAAATATGTGGAAAAATTTTTTTGTTGAGTTTATATGGAGCCGACACTTTAAAAAATTTGTATGACTTCGAAAAATTTATGTATGACTGCCCTACTCCTGTAGGTAATTTGAGACAATCGCGAAGCGCAGCGTAGCGATTGTTTTATATTACCACATTAGACAACAGAAATCTAGCTCCATACAAAAATTATAATGATTTTTTGTAATTTTCTAAAAATATTTTTTTTGAACTCTTTCCATCTCTTCCCGAAAGCAATATTTCTCGTCAGATTGTGAAAAAAAATTTGAGTGTATTTTTTATCTAAAATTGCCTGTTTTAAAGAGATATATAGAGATACCTTAGAGAGAATAGGTTTTAGGAAGGAATAGGAATTGTGGGAATTTCTAAATGTGGCAGATTAGCTTCCATCCTTATGAACGCTACCCTTTGCCTGTTTAGGTTTTTCAGTGTAACAAAGATTCGGCAAGTTGATTTTTTCTATAGTGAGTTATAGTCCTAGCTACTGACTGATAGCTAATCATAATTTAATATCGAAACAAAATATTTTTTCAAAAACGCACCAAATCACCGTTTTCGCGCTGGATTTGAATTTAGTTGCCATATAATAAAATAAAGTACACGCTAAGAGCTTTCATATTACATTTAATTCATCACTGTTGGATAAAGCTGAAAAGTGGGTACAAAATGACAATTACTTTTATAGTTTGAATAAAATTACACATTATATAGTAAAATCGCTGTTTCTGAATTATTTATAACATTTTAAAGAAATAATTATGTGAAAAAAAAAGAATGTATTACTTATATATATTATGTATACATATATGCTGATAAAATGTTATAAAATGTATTATTTAATAACAAACAAAAAAATTACAAGTAAAATAAACTACTTCAAACTTTATAAAAACTATAAACTACAACTACTTACTACGAACTTTATACTTTGCTTAAATATATTACAGTTAAAAAATGTAATAATAATATGTTTTTTTAATAAAACATGCAAAAGGCGTATATGTAAATATATATTTTTTTATATACTAATCCCGGCAAATGACCCCAGTCCACCTGATGTTAAGTGGAAATGAAGTCCAGGCGCGAGGACAACTGGTCCAGCGTAAGAGACGTAGCATCAGTCACCCTCACTCTGCCGGCCCACAAAGTGCTTCTTCACGCCTCGTTTGAAGGACCCTATGTCATAGGTAGAATGGAATACGAGTGCTGGTAGACTATTCCATCTTTTGGAAGTGCGGCAAAGAAACGAGTCACCAAATTTCTTTGTGCGTGATGGAATATTAGAGACTGTAAATTGGTGACTCCGGAGAGCAGCAGCAGAAGGAAGGATGAGGTCAAAAAGTTCTATATCTTTCATATATAGTATAATAAAGTAAAACATGGGAAAAAAATGTAAAAAAATACATCAATCGGTCGACTCAATCCCTCGCTATAGTAGCAGACTTGACTGCGCCTATTGTATTTGTGCCGTGCGCCGAGCGGACCCAGGACCGGTTTTGCTAATGAGTGTCGCAAAAAACGTGCGCTGTGATCGCACAAAGCTAAGCTGATTTGTGTTTCATTTGTTTAGTTAAATTTAAGTCTAATTTTAAGAATGCAGTTCTTTGCGCTGCGTTTGGATAGGTATAATTTTAAGTTTTTATATATTATATTACTTATCTCATTTTAAGTGAACATTGTATACCAAGTTCTTATGAGAATAAATGTCTTTAAACCTAAACCTATTTAGCACCACCCAGGGGTCACGTGTAGAGTCTTGAGGGTAAACCTACGGGGGCGAGTAACTTTAACCCCCTTATCCTTATTTATTACAATCGAAAGCTTACTAAAAACTAATTGCTGTGATATAAACATATATGTACATATATGTTTATATCACAGCAATTAGTTTTTATCACAATTATCATAGTTAGTTCAATATCTGTTGGTGTTGGATTAGTTCATTTAGTTTATGTTTCTAGAAAATTTCAATAGATGGCGCTGGTAGGTTGAGTGCATATTCTAAAATCACAAATTCAATAAACGTATCAGACACCAACAATATCAACAACTTTTCATTACTTACATCGAATAAAAGTATAATACCATGTAATAGTATGTTTAAGGTACTATCACTAATGTTAAAAAGTAACAGAACCTTCCACTCTAAGAGTAGCGTCTGTTGTATCAACCCAGGGTCGACCAAATGGCGATATATCCTTGTCTCTATCATTATCGGACGAACGACTCATAACGGTAACTGTCCTTTTCGCGCCAGATGAATATATGTGGGTGTTCCGTGTTTTAAATTAGCGCTTTAAAAGTGATTTTTCTTGTTTTTTGACAATTTGAATTCTGTACATATAATTTAAGTTTTAGTAATAATATTTTAAGTGTACGTAGTGTTAGTACTTACTTTAAACTTTTGTAAATCATTAAGGCTTCAAAAAGGACTACCCAATATAGTTTGGAACCACTTTACCACACTTTACGGACATTGGGAACAATGAAGCTTGTTGTAATATAAAAGATTTTAAATTGTTTTATTTTGATCACTGTAAAATATAAGTAACAAGTAGAATTTTAGATTAGATTTTTTTAACAATATAACTATAACTACCTATAAGTTTATTTACTGCAGATTCAGTTCTTCAATTATAGTCAAATTAAATAATTATCGTTAAAACATATTTTTTTTATAGGTACTTAAGTTATTGTTAATAAAATTATTATTACGCAAAATTTAAAAAAAAGTTTTAAATTGATATCTCAGCAAAGAAAAACTGGATTGGTCGTCGAAAAGGCTGTTATTTATATAACAGGTTTTTGGAACTGTTATCTGGCGATGCGCGATTATGAATGATACTAACTGAATCATTCGATTATTACATTCGAATGACTTTTAAAATGTATTACTAATTACTAATCAGTACTAATCGGGTGCTAATCAGTCAGTAGTAGGAATCAACCACTAACGAATACAGAATTTTGCAACTGAATGGTCATTCATTGATAATGAATGGTAACGTAAGTAACTCATTTAATAAAGAAGACTCGCGGATTATTACGGAACTAAATATAATATGGCTCATGCGCCAGCCATTTTCAAAAATTTCATTATTTTTACTTAAAAAGCAGTGCGTTACTGTGGGGTGGTGTAAAAGCAAGTAACTGACTTTTTCTAATTACTCATCTGATCCCCTCTCGCTCTAATACACTGGTCGGTCGCCATTTTCGATTATAGCCGGCCTCTCTTGGTAACCACTATGAGCCTTAAGCTGTGGAGTTAAAGTACATTTTTGTATCTTATTACTAATTAGTAATACTAGTTCGATTATTGAAATTAGTATATTACTAATCTGGTATTCGATTGTTGAGATTAGTATTAGTTACTAGTCAGTAAGTACGTACTTAGTAGTAGTTGCTTCGATTAATGAAATTAAAATTAGTCTTCATCGTTCATCATAATCGCGCATCAGCCGTCGCTACTACTCGCTACGTGTTTGTTTTCTCTCTGAAACAGGAGTAACAGGTAATTTACCCTGTCACAACCCATGTCTAAAAATACTACATTCGGCTGGTTACGAATAACCAAGAATATCATATGAGTATGAATTTATAAATTTATCATTTGCTACTTGTATGTATCAAACAAACGAAACCATACCGTGATTCAGGGACCAGACGCACAGCGCCATCTATTGATTGGACTTGTAAGTAACAGTTTAAATAAGTGTAAGTTTTATGGTTTTAATGTTCCAAACGTTTATTTATGCTATCAGAAATCTGTTTTACTTATTTTTAAATAACTACAATAAAAACAATCAATATAATATTATCATCATTATAACGTGCAAGCGTTAACAGATATAATGTGGATATGATATGTAGTAATATGTGTGCTTGTACGTAACGGAGTTCAGTGTCTGGTACTTTTCCTTCGTCATGCAAGGGCCTGATCCCGTAGCACATGCTGAGTGCAGGCCCTGTTTGGTGACAATGTGCATGCAGCTGTTTTATTATCGTATGCTAGACAAAAGTACCATTATTTTAAGTTAATTTAAGTTTTGAGGTTTTTGTTTACTTTTAAATGTATTTTTTGAAGTTATTTTTTTTTGTTTTGATTTTTTTATCGTTTATTTCTCTTTGTTGTTTGTACAGTGTTGTTCATTCTATTCTAAATGTCCCAGTTTGATATACGAGTAGCTTAAACTAATTCAACAGTGACGCAACTAGAAACAAAATTATCTAAAATACACACATTAATAAAACTATTGAAACCCGCTATTTTTGGAAACCTCCTCTATATAAGTAGGCATCAATAAACCAGGTTTTCGACGGTGATAAAGGCTGCCATGTTCCAAAATCATAAATCTTCAAATCACTGGCTTTAGGAACACAGAGCGCCCCAAAAATCCAAACCGCAGCGAGGGTAACCTTTCAGTGGTACAGTACAGCTATTTTTGTGTCGGCATGCATATAGACTTTCTGCGCGGTTGCGTTCGCATTCGCCCTACTTTTTAACTGTAACACCCGCCTTTTGGGCCATATTTTGTTTTGATGCCTTTCTAGCCGGATTGTTTACAATCCATTACCAACGATTCCAAATTACGCAGTGTGGTACAGCGGATACTACCAACAAGAGATTAATACCAACTACCATTTTTTCCCTTACGGAGTTGTAAAAGGCGACTGACAGACAGACTAAAGACTGCACATACATCCAACAGAATGGAGTGGCGATGGGCTCCCCCACCTATCCGTCTGAGCACATGTGCAGGTGTAATTTGGTAAAAAGATGAGATGATGAGAGTAATGAGATCATTGCAACGTCGTCGCTGGATTCGTTCGTTTTGGTCTTTGATATAATACAATAATCTTTATTACTACCACAATACAGTCGAATATAGTGAAAGGCAACTTATTTTTTTGGCTATTTCGTCTCGTTCGCAACGCGGTAGTCATTGCTGTGTATCTTAACGTCGTTGGTATAGAGTGTAAGGTTGTTTGGGAAAAATGTAATAGGAATATTAAATGGCAAAACGAGTCGCGACGCTCGCTCACGCGGCTCGCGTGGTAGTTTTTGTTTACATTTTTTTAGTTTGTGTGTGATAAGTATGAATATAATAATTACTGCGTTAAGTAATTATTATTAATAATAATTATTAATAATTATTATTAATAATAATAATTACTTAACGCAGTAATTATTATATTCATACTTATCACACACAAACTAAAAAAATGTTAACATTTTACATTTTTTTATGTATGTAGTATGACAATAATAATTACTGCGATATGTAAGTATGAAGGAAAGTTCATTTATTTAAATAAAAAAAATCTATTATAATCAAACGAAAAACGTTAAGTAACCGTAACTTCTCATTCCGCAACCATTTCACTCGTCTTCGAGATGAGTTTACGTTTCTCACGTTCGATCGCGTCCTTCGTCGTCATCCGTTGCCCGTCCCCATACACTGAAACCAGTTACGAACGAAGACCGTTTCGAGGACTAGTTTTCGTTCCAGAAAATACGGTTGCGTATCGTCGTCATAAAATTAGACAACGATCCACGACTAATTGTAATTAGTATTTTACTAAACTGGTATTCGAATCGAATACCAGTTTAGTATCGAATAATTCGATTGTTGAGATTAGTTAGTTACTAGTTGATTTGATTTAATTAATGAAATTAGTCATCATAATCGCGCATCGCTACGCGTTTTCTCTCTGACTGAAACAGGAGTAACAGGTAATTTACCCTGTCACAACCCATGTCTAAAAATACTACATTCGGCTGGTTACGAATAACCAAGAATATCATATGAGTATGAATTTATAAATTTATCATTTGCTACTTGTATGTATCAAACAAACGAAACCATACCGTGATTCAGGGACCAGACGCACAGCGCCATCTATTGATTGGACTTGTAAGTAACAGTTTAAATAAGTGTAAGTTTTATGGTTTTAATGTTCCAAAATGTTCCAAACGTTTATTTATGCTATCAGAAATCTGTTTTACTTATTTTTAAATAACTACAATAAAAACAATCAATATAATATTATCATCATTATAACGTGCAAGCGTTAACAGATATAATGTGGATATGATATGTAGTAATATGTGTGCTTGTACGTAACGGAGTTCAGTGCCTGGTACTTTTCCTTCGTCATGCAAGGGCTTGTAGTGAAAATCAGCGCTACGTGTCCTGATCCCGTAGCACATGCTGAGTGCAGGCCCTGTTTGGCGACAATGTGCATGCAGCTGTTTTATTATCGTATGCTAGACAAAAGTACCATTATTTTAAGTTAATTTAAGTTTTGAGGTTTTTGTTTACTTTTAAATGTATTTTTTGAAGTTATTTTTTTTTGTTTTGATTTTTTTTTCGTTTATTTCTCTTTGTTGTTTGTACAGTGTTGTTCATTCTATTCTAAATGTCCCAGTTTGATATACGAGTAGCTTAAACTAATTCAACAGTGACGCAACTAGAAACAAAATTATCTAAAATACACACATTAATAAAACTATTGAAACCCGCTATTTTTGGAAACCTCCTCTATATAAGTAGGCATCAATAAACCAGGTTTTCGACGGTGATAAAGGCTGCCATGTTCCAAAATCATAAATCTTCAAATCACTGGCTTTAGGAACACAGAGCGCCCCAAAAATCCAAACCGCAGCGAGGGTAACCTTTCAGTGGTACAGTACAGCTATTTTTGTGTCGGCATGCATATAGACTTTCTGCGCGGTTGCGTTCGCATTCGCCCTACTTTTTAACTGTAACACCCGCCTTTTGGGCCATATTTTGTTTTGATGCCTTTCTAGCTGGATTGTTTACAATCCATTTCCAACGATTTCAAATTACGCAGTGTGGTACAGCGGATACTACCAACAAGAGATTAATACCAACTACCATTTTTTCCCTTACGGAGTTGTAAAAGGCAACTGACAGACAGACTAAAGACTGCACATACATCCAACAGAATGGAGTGGCGATGGGCTCACCACCTATCCGTCTGAGCACATGTGCAGGTGTAATTTGGTGAAAAGAGGACTGCTTCTGCGATCCTCATTGCCTTGTCTCTGAAAAAGTGTATAATATGTATAATGTGTATGACCCTGTTGAAATCACATAATTTTAAATCGTACTTTATTCGTTCATGATGGTTTTGACATTTAAAAAAACACAGGGTTGCTCATCAAAACGTATAGTGTGAAGATAAAGATAAAGATAAAGATAAAGATATATTTATTTGCAAATATGGGTACATGATTGGTGGTACAAAAAAATTAAATTGATTCAGCCATATTTTACCACTAGGCATGCAAAAATATGTTAAACATAATTAAATTATTACAAATTCTAATTTATTATATTAATAAGATAACTAAACAATTATAAATTGTTTCTCATTCAGGAATTCACTTACACTATAATATGCTCTATCTGCTAATAAAATTCGAAGTAGGTCAGTCAGTACAAGGCAGTCTAAAACTTTCAGAATAAAATAGGTATTAAAATTAAGGAACTCCTTGTTTAAGTCTTAACTTAGTACAACTGCACATTTTTTTTATATTCTTTGGTCTATACTCTCATACCTTTACACGTAGCCGGCCAAAAATGCGAAACCATAAGTTAACTGCAAATTATAAAATAAGTACCTACATTGTTATTTTAATCAAAATAACACAGCGACACCTTTTTAAAAAGTTACTGTTGTGTATATAAAAAAACTTAAACGCCCCGCATCCACCACGCTTGAAAAAATGGCATCGCATAGGTACTATTGTAGTAGCGTCATAAACAAAACTTATCTTTTTTTATTGTATTGTTAAAACTTCTATAGCATACGCAGGGAAAATTTATCACAAAAACTTTTGGTACATTTTATTTGAGTCGCTACTCCAAACTTTTAGGAAAGCTATAAACACTGAATCCGTTTGTGAAATTTAATTTGTACTCATGTTTATGTCACTGCAATTCTGTGAAACAGCATTTTTATTACTAAGTATATCTTATCTTTCAAGTGGGCTTTTGTTGTTTTCATTTAAGTGGTCATGCTTATCGTTTTCCAATAGAGTTATATACGAAGAATGTTTTCTGCCCTCGTAGACAAGCTCCATATCGATTCTATTGCGTTAAACAGTATCGCCTTAGCATTGTGAGTAATAAATTAGTAGACAAGTTTACAGTTCCTTGCGACAGCACGCTCTATTCCAGCGTTTCCCGAATGGTGGTCCGCGGAATCCTGGGGTTCCGTGGAAGGTTCAAGAGGGTTCCGCATTCCGTCCGAAAAACAACCACCCCGCCGGCGCCGCCACGAGGTCTTTTTTCGTGTCGCGGACATCGACTGGGTACAAAATCCATTTGCAAATCATATCACTTAATTATTTTTCATTTATTGTTTTTTCTTTTCAAGTCATACATTATAAATCCTTTTTTGTTATCAAAATAGTGTTTCGTCAAGAAAAATATGATAATAGGGTTCCGTGGTAAAAAAAATGGGAACCACTGCTCTATTTGATCGCTACCACAGACAATATAATAAGCTGGCGGTCCACCCGCGTCATCATCCGCTTCGCGAGCACCCCACACTCCGTGATTAATTTCCACAAAATTTCATTCATACAAACCATGTCCTGACAATTACAAACACAACAAAAAAATAATTATCTAAATAGGTGCAGCTGTTCTGATGTGATGCCCGAACAAACATTGGTTAAATTAATTTTTATTCATATAAATAGATAGATAAATATCACCTAAGCAAAAGTTTGCTTAGTGACGTATCGTTAAAGTCAATTCCATACATTCTTCATTCCTTAAATTATTTATGCCACTTGTCAAGGCTCTGGTCCATGGACGAACGACATGCAATAATAACTTTGCTTGCGTCCTATCCATCTATGAC
This sequence comes from Scoparia ambigualis, assembly GCA_963921215.1. NCBI lineage: Eukaryota > Metazoa > Arthropoda > Insecta > Lepidoptera > Crambidae > Scoparia > Scoparia ambigualis. The sequence continues at coordinate 19,037,690 of OY992522.1, read as the reverse complement.
AAAGACCTCAACAACTGACAGGCCATCACAAAACAGCTAAGTGAAAAGAGAGGGAAATGTGTATTTACCTGGCTATGAAACACCGTAGTCTGTAAATATTTATTAATGATTCTTTTCTACAGCGTCTTTTGAAGCATTGGGATCTTTTGTTCACCTTCCACCTTATTGCTTTACTCTAAGGGTGGATTCGACCAAACTGGAATAAGACTTACTCCGAGATTAGTCCATACAAATTCGGCATTTAATCTAGGTATAAGACCTTATTACAGTTTGGTCGAATCCACCCTAAGTCATCCTTTAACATTTCTAGTATTATTTTTGAAAGCGAATATAGTCTGTTCTGGATGTGCCAGTTCCAAAAGCCATATTATTGTACTGCATATTGACTCATAGTACTACATGGACGTAATATACATTAGAATAGAATAGAATAGAATTCCTTTATTGCTTAAACTGTGTAACATTACGTCCCTGTGGTACTACTGCTAATAAGATCATTAGACGTCATATTCTTTAAGTCGATTAACAACTTGACGAACTTTATTGCTTATGATTCCATCGAGTTAAAACAGGATTATATGCTATAAAGTAAAAATCTTATTTTTGGGTATTTTTACATATTTGTTCAAAAGTTAAATAACACAAAGCTAGTGTAAAATGCTACGGAAGAATAAATTGATCTCTCGCATTAAGTCCGCCTTTTGCTGTAATTTTGCAATAAAGAATAAATAAATAAATAAATAGCTGTACAAAAATAAGAAGGCGAAAAGAAAACTTCCTCCTTATTTTAATACGGGACAAACTACGGCATCGAGGCTCATACTAGTATTCCTAAAACCATTATAGAGTCTCTGTTGGCATAATATCTAGAGAGCGTTCTTATAGTGCATTGAAGAATCTATTATGTATTTATTAAAATTTGATTCAGTCATTCCTTCATAAGGAAAGCTTCGAAGTGACTCTCAGCAGTTAGATTGTTTTATGCCTTTCCTCCATATGATTTTAGAGGCACGAGGCACTATTAACGGCACAGTATGCTACAACAAGTGTGTGGGTACATGAGCGTGTGTATTTTTATCAGAACGGTTGCATTATGATCTCAGAAATTAGATGTTTACACGCTACACGCCACACGCAGCACAATAAATACGACACTTAATTGCTTACTCCAAGCAATTAAAGAGTTATTAGTTATAGTGACCTTAATGCGGGTCAGTAGGTATTCAAATTCTGTATTCTAAGTTAAGTTTGTACACTGTTACAGGAGGAAAAAGCTAAACTATATTAAATAAAAGTAATTTATTAGACAAATGATAAGGTGTCTGAATTCCTCTTTTTTTTGCGGAGACCTTTTTTTTTAGTTCCGTAATTTAGTACAATGGGCAATGTTGCTTAACTGGATCTCACTTTGGCCTTAATAATGTCTTTTTAAACGCTTTAATTGACCTCAGACGATTAAACAATTCTTTATTTACATCGCAAATTCTGCAAATCAAACCCGTTCAGGCACCGCAAGACATTTCTCAGTGAAATTATTTCTCTCTCGGAGACGGTTTTTTTTGCACTTTTAAATAAAAGAATTTCCCTTTTCCGACTTAGTGGAGAGCAATGAGCTTTTTTTTGAAACAAATTAAAGTAGCCTGATTGCAAGCGTAGTAGGACTATGGACCCGTCTTCGTAATGTAATTGAATGTAACCAGAAGTATTGTTAGTCACATAAAATAAACCATTTAAGAGACCACCTAAGCATATCTCTTACATCAATACCATATCTTACAAATTGCGTTTATTTAAAGTTTAAAATGGAATATGCACACAGTAATATTAACAAAGATGCACCCTACATAATTATACGAATCGCAATATTGCATTCGATACCCAAGAATAACAATGAATAAACATGTAAAATTTATAAAATTGTTTACAGTTAAATTGACCGGGTTCGACTTCTAGAATGACGGGATGAGATTTAAAAAAAAATGTAGTTTATATCAATTCTAAAATCGACACCATTGTTCCTAAGAACAGTTTGCCATATCTCTTATAGTTTTTGATTTCTCCCTACTGACCCATTAGAATTGATTAACCAGTAGATGCCAGAAACTCCAAAGCGCGTTAGCGGCTTTTGAAAAACCGGAATGTAATTATTTTTGAGTCATTTACAATTCTCTAAGTACGTTGAAGAAATTGACAGTCAGGTGATCGACGAATATTTTAATTGGCTCCGGTGTTTGCTGTTCGTGTCGACTCCAAGACGAACGAATATGTATATAAAAGCTTTGAACCTGGTTTACATAACATCCAAAATTGCTGATTTGAATGTAACAACTTTTACATGCATGTGATATTACATGACTCTTCTCTCGTTTTTGCATTTACATACATTTGTTAGGTTGATTATGAATTTAATGAATATCTTCTCCAACCTCAGTCGGCTCAGTCTGTAAATATTTCATACTGAATTATGTGCGGTTTCCGGAAAGAATTATTTTGGTGCCACGTAGCAAGGGTGCGAGATAAAGCCGACCCAAGCCTGAAGGCAACTCTCTGGAACATGATATATAGAGGACGAATTCCTTTTAACTACGGTGATTTTTCATTTTAGCTCAGTATGCCTAACATACAGATGGATTTGATTTTGTTGTTCGCATAACATTTTTTTATCAACCCATCAATGTCAAATTTATCTTTCTTTTAAAACAATAGGTACATTAAAAACCAAAAAAATACATTATTTAAAAAAAAACAAATACCCCAAATGTTTGCACGCGCATTACTAATTTTGCATACGCAGTTAAGAAAATAAAGCTTTAACTGATGTTGAGACGGCAAGAGTAGTTTATTTTAGTTATTGACATAGTGTGATGTCTTATGGCTTATACTGTTGTGGGGCTCCGCTGCTAATATTGACAATGTATTCATTCTACATAAAAGGGCAGTCCGCGCCATATACAACCTCAAGTCTAGAGACTCACTCAAAGTAGTAGTGTTTTAAAAAATCGGTATATTAACTATTGCATCACAATTTATTTATGAAAACCTTATGTATGTCAAGAACTATGAAAAGACATTTGTTAAAAATTGTGATCTTCATAACTTAAACACTTGTAGGAAAAATAAGCTTGCTGTCCTTAGTTTTAGACTTCATAAAACGGGTGGCTCTTTCTTGGGTAAATGTGTAACGTTTTATAATAAACTTCCACTAAATATTACTGAAATGCCTTTTCATACATTTAAAGCCCATGTTAAAAAAACTCATGAGTAAAGGTTATTATAAAGTGGAAGATTATGTAAATGACAAATATGTATGGACATAGTGCATGTACGAGCATAACATTATTAGTAATTTGTATGTTGTATAATTTGGTAATGATATATTATTTTGTAAATGTCGTTACTTTTATATAACTATAAATCTGTGAAGTTTCTTGCGTCGCAGCTAAAAGACTTCCTAAATGGGTGCTTTGCCCATCCATCCAAATAAATTTAGACGATTCAAAATGCTTATTTTAAGTTTATTGAATAAAGAAATTTTGAATTTTTTTTTGTTGTGTTAGTAGGTCAGGACAAAGGTCCTATAAAAAATTTTTTTGGAAATTCTTCACCGGGTACGAGGTGTTGATGCGGACAAAGTCGCGGGCGAGCCGCTAGTAACCAATATAAAATAATCAAATGTTACTTGTGTAAAAGTATAAAGGTTAAAATGAAATATAATTTTGTACGTGATAAAAGCGTAGCGGTGAAAGAATACTACCACTACTACCCCGTCTCTTTCCTTGGGTGTCGTAAAAGGCGACTAACGGACTAAAGACTGCACATACATCCAACAGCGTGGAGCCGCAATGGACTCACCAGCTGTCACGCTGAGCACATGTGCCGTCGCTGTTTGGTGAAAATCTCAAAGTTCAAAGTCGTGATTATTATGTACTATGTATGTATAAAAATACATTTTAATTGATACTCGGGCTTAAATGTAGTATTTTATAGACCACTAGCGGCCGCTCGCGGTTTCACCCGCGTGGTTCAAGTTCCCGTGGGAATATCGGGATAAAAAGTATCCTATGTATTAATCCAGGTTATAAACTATCTGTATGCCGAATTTCATCTAAATCCATTAAGTAGTTTTCACGTAAAAGAGTAACAAACATCCATACTTACAAACTTTCGCGTTTATAATATTAGTAGGATATAAACACACATACGTCAATATCGTTTCGTGTTTATTTGCAATCATAAAGTTGTAACCCCCACTTGAAACAAGTGGTCTTTTACGAGTGCTATTTCCAGTTTCGATGTAAATATGACTTAGTGAACGCAAAATAACAATAAAAAAAATACGTGTAAATTTAAAAACGTTATTTTTAATACGTGCAATTCATGTTCCAAGGAAGTTATGGTAAGCATATAAAAACGAACTATACTTATTGGAAATAAAGAATCGTAATTCGTTTGAATTTGAATTTATTAAGATCAAAAATATTATATTTTTTTTATGAGTAAATCAATCAATATTTATAGGTATTAATTTGGAATTAAGACGAATATTTATCAATCTATTTGGCGCATGTTACACGTAATCGGTATTCTGGTTGTTGTACCTCGAAAATAAAATAAAAATACTATAAAGTAACAACGAGAGGTGGATGTTAAGCAACGTTATTCAAATATCAAAAAGTATCGAATAAAAACGTTCTTTAAAATCATACATAGTTATGACGACTATTATACCCGAAAGATTAGTCAGAGACTAGGCAATGAGAACAGCAAAGCAGTCCTATACCAAAGCCCACTTTTTACCAAATAGCGACTGCACATGTGCTCAGCGTGGCAGGTGTTGTGCCTATCGCCGCTCTATGCTGTTGGATGTGTATGCTGTGCCGTTAGTCGCCTTTTACGACACCCAAGGAAAGAGAGGGGGCGGTAGTATTCTTTCACCGTTACGCGACTAGGTTATGTAAAATCCATTTGATTTATACGTCAGGCACAAACACCTTAGTGTGAGTTCGTTCGAAGTTTTCGCCGGCAAATGGATAGTGTATTTACGAACATATACGAAATATACAAAGACCTTCATGTCTGAAACTTACCAGTCAAGTGATCTGATAAGCGAGACGCATTTCTCATAACAGGTACCTAATACAAAATAGAAACGTGCTCTAAAATCAATTTGCCTTTTCTTTCAAGTACTTATAAGAAAGCGAATTTCACGAGATCCCCTCGAGGTTCTCAAGAAGCTCTGGTACAAAATTTAATTTAGGTACATAACAAGATTACCAGACAAAATCAGTTCAGGCATCAATATTAAAAAGTGTCAAGGAAATCCTGTCACCTCTGATGGAATTAACCTTACTTTGGATCAGGCGCGAGTCTTGTGATGTAAAGTAGAATTCATCCATAAATTACTTTGATTATGTCCTCTCCGATACATCGATACATCGTGTAATTTAAATAGATTGTAATTTATTATTTTTAATAATGTAATGTATCTGTAATTATAATGTAATTATTATGTATTTGCATCAATTATATTATATAAAACAAGAAGCAGATATGTCACTACGCGGCTTGAGTTGAAAACTCACCTATTTATAATATCATTAATTTCCATGCTATCTTAAATGGCAAAACACGCTGTACCGTTTTAAATATTATAATAACTTAAATACCGTGCTTTAAGGCAAATAAATGTTTTCTATTCTATTGTATTCAATTCTATCGGTAAATAATCATATATAGGTATCAACCTACGTCAATTACTTTAATAAGTATACCTCAAAAAACGATAAAATCACAGCAGTACTCGTAAAAGCTACAATGCTAAAATAGGGAAGTTCTTTAGAACAGAATTAAACGCAGAAAGCTAAGATGATAATAGTAGTGGTAAGTTAATTGTTAAAAATAGTAGTAGTTAGTTAGTTAGTTCTCGTAGTAATTAGTTACAGTTTACTGAATCTGAGAATGAAGTCTCTTGAATGCTCACGCTAATATTTTGATCGATGTGTTTATTAAAGGTTAATTTAGAGTCCATTAAAATGCTGAAATCCCTGATACTATCAGATGTAGACTCTGATAGCCGTAATAATAAATACTTGATTTTCAACGTGGATACCTGTTATTCGCCATCTGCTACTTATTTATTATCATCATCCTCATAATCATTTATTGTAAAATGTATTTATGTTTCATGTGCTGTTGGTCATCGTAAAATAAATAAATAATAACCTAACAATAATAGTCAATTTAAATGCTTATAGTAAGTGGATAAGTGGAAGTGAAATGTGGAGTACTGACTAAACTTACCCGGGTCGGGTGCAACAACGATAACCTTAATTATAATGATTGGGAAATTTGCCCGGAATACTGGCTATGGAAATTGGGTCATACTGGGTAAAATTTTGGAAATTTTGTTGAAAATCTCTACAGTTTCACATAGATAGATAGATAGATAGATAACTCTTTTATTGCAACAGTTTACATTTACAAATACATACAAAACAAGAAAAAAGGTAAAATACATAGTCACAATTTGGCGGTCTTATCGCTATGAAGCGATTTCTTCCAGACAACCAGTCGGATGGAGAGATCATATAAACTTGAAAATCGGAGGTGTAAACTTTTTACGGAATTTAAATAAAAGTGAATAGATAGCAATAAATAAATAAAAATAAATAATGTAGGTATACATAAATAGGTGTGTGTGAAATAAATATATTATTACATATACATATACATACTTATACATATACATACTTATACATAATAGTCGCAGGTAGAAAGTAGTTGACAATGGCAGCTTTGCAGCAGGATTTGGTTAAGCGGATAGATAAAAATTTTTCACGAGCTCCTTAAATGTGTGGATAGATTGCGCACGCCTGATCGCAACTGGAAGCGAATTCCATAGACGAACAGCTTGCACGGTAAAGGAGCTATCGTATAAGGTGGTGTGGTGCAGAGGGGTTTTAAGAGTTAGGTTTTCTGATGACCGTAATGAACGCGAGTGAGAAGAATGAAGGAAACTAAAACGTTCCTTTAGATAGCTAGGGTAATTGGGATTATACAATACGTTATAAAGAAGGGAGAGGATGTGAGTATTCCGGCGAAGACGAATAGGAAGCCACTTGAGTTTAGCGCGGTATTCAGAAACATGATCAACTTACGCAAGCCAAATATGAATCGAATACAAAGATTTTGAAGGCGCTCAAGTTTATTTAGCTGGTCCTCCGTAAGATCAAGATAGCTGGCGTCAGCATAGTCTAAGACAGGAAGGAGCAGCGACTGTGCTAGCGAAATTTTAGTGGCAGTGGGTAAAAAGTTATGTAGTCTTCTTAAAGCTGCTGAAGACGCGTAAAGCTTGCGGCTGACAGCTTGCAGCTGAGGCCCCCAACTCAAGCAACTATCAATATCTACACCCAAATTCGTTACAGCTTGACTATAGGAAATAGTCACTCCATAAAGTCGACCTTGGAAAGTGTATTCCAGTTGACCTTTGAGAGCAATCTGGAGCTGCCGACCACAATAGCCTTCGTTTTCCTTGGATTGACCTTAAGTCCGAAGGCTCGACTCCAATCAACTATTCGACCCAGGTCTACGTTGGTAGTTTGAACAGCTTCAGTGAGATTACAAAGTGGTGCCTGGCAGTATATCTGTAGATCGTCTGCATATAGGTGGTAGGAAGAAGAAAGGTTTTCAGAAATTGAAGTGATGAATATAGTAAAGAGAAGAGGAGATAAAACGCCACCCTGCGGGACACCAGCCGTCGAGTCACACCACGAAGAGAACTTCTCCTCAAGGCGAACCCGCTGCCTGCGGCTGTACAGGTAGCTGTGAAACCACTCAATTACCGTTGGAGATATGTTCAGAGAGCGCAGCAAAGCTAAAAGGATGTCAAAATTAACAGTGTTGAAGGCATTGCTGAAGTCCAGCAACGTCAGCACAGTCAATTGGCCGTTTTCCATTCCATGGCGGATGTCGTCAGTGATTTTGACTAAAGTAGTGACTGTGCTATGGCCAGGACGGAAACCGGATTGGAGTGGGTTTAGGAGTTTATGATTAGAAAGGAACTTACTGATTTGGTTGTGGACAAGACGCTCAAGGACCTTGGATAAGAAAGGAAGAATGGAGATTGGTCGAAATTCAGCAAATGATTTAGGGTTACCTTTTTTAGGCAAAGGAATTATTTGAGCGTCTTTCCAAGAGGAAGGGAATACAGCGTTGGAGAAGGAGCTATTGAAAAGGAAGGTGAGGACTGGGAGGATGACATCAAGGATTGGTACTAACATATTGCGGCTTATACCGTCATTACCCACCGCATTGGAAGTAATTGACAGCAAGCTCTTCTTAACATCACAATCCGATAATTGGTCAAATACAAAGGGAGAGAGATTAGGAACCGGTATAGTAGACAGTTTGTGTAACGTAGTCGCTTTATCGGCATGACTTATACATGATGATGAAGAGAAATGAAGATTCAGTGAGTCAATATATTTTTTTTTTTATTGGCAACGGGTAAGCGCTTGGCCTTCATCTCACCTGATGGTAAGTGACGATAAGGCCGAAGGTGGAAGCGCGCTTCACCCGGAATCCTCAACCACTGAGGAACTGGCTATCTTATCTCAAACTGCCGGAACACAACAATGCTATAAACATCGTTGTTATGGCGACAGACTTAGATAAGATGGTGGTAGCTAGCCAGGCGGACTTAACAGCCCTACCACCAACCAAACCGAGCACACAAAGATGTACCCCCCGCTGGGAATCGAACCCGGGACCTCTGGGTCTGAAACAGGTAGCTTAGCCACTAGACCACAGAGGCGGATGAAATAAATAAAATTATATTGTGTGAAATAGGATTTTGTTTTAACTTTCCGATTCCAAGCGACCTGAGGAATTTCCATACTTTGGATGTGTCTACATTTTCAACGGAACTATGGATGTGGCGGCGTAGCGCATCCCTACACGCCCTATTGCAGCGATTACGAGTATTGGCGTAGTTTTCCCTATTGTGATCATTAGGTCGTAATTTGAATCGGGTTTTTGCTGCGACCTTCTTCTGCATCAATATTCTTAAATCGTTTGTCAACCATGGCGCTGGAAGATGTTTAATCTTAACAGCTCGAAACGGTGCATGCTTGTCATATAGTTTCGTTACGAGCGAATTAAAAGTATTGACCTGCTCATCAACGGACTGAGCGGATGTAACGGAAGACCAATCGATATTACAATCGTCCTCACGGAACGCATGTTGATCCATACCACTAAAATTGCGCTGAAGAATAACTTTGGGTTTAGCTTTAGGAGGACGAACTTTATAGGACAAAAAAATGAGATCATGATACGAGAAAGCGTCGGCTGAGCATTGACCGTGCTTCGCAACATGCTGGGGAGATGAAACTATTAACAAGTCGAGAAGAGATGGAGTTGAATTCGGGAAATGATGGGTGGCAGTAAGTGGGAGAATATTTAAGTTACTGGAACTGATAACGGATTGAAATGAAGAAGTACGGGCATCGTTCCTAAGGAGGCAAGTATTAAAGTCACCCATAATAATAGAATGGCTGTAAGAAGGAATCAAGTCATCAAGTAGATTCCCGAATGAAGTGAAAAAATTTACAAGTAAAGAAGGGCTGTAGTAAACTCCGAGAAGGATTTTATTATGAGCAAGAACAACTTCAACCAACAGATGCTCGCCTGCGTTAGCTGGAGGTGGTTGTGCCGAGGTGCTAATTACAGAGAAAGGAATATGAGCACGTAAGTATATAGCAACCCCGCCACCTCTGGAGCCAGTACGATCATTCCGTATAAGATGGAAACCGGGCAGAGCATAAGAGGTAGAAGGTAAACACGGTTTAAGCCACGACTCGGAAATTAATACAGTATGAATATTTTTGTTATCGAGTGACGCCAGCATGTCTGAATAATGAGCCGGAATACTTTGCGCATTTATGTGAATGACGTTAAAATTTTTTGGTACATCAGAAAACTGAGACTGTAGTGTGTCGGAGAGGGACGGGATGCTAACAAAGCTGTCTTCATCACCACTATCAGAGGGTAAAGAAAGATAGTTCGAATCATCACCTGAGGTGGACATAAAAATAAATATAAGTTTAAATAATATAAATAATAATATCACAAATTATTTAAAAAAATACTATAATAACTATAAGTAAAGTAAAGCTCACTCCACCCGCTGGTTTGTGTCATCGTAAAAACAGAATAAAATAAGTAAAGTAAATAAAGCAGACATTTAAAAACAAAATCGAATAAAAAACAAATTAAAAAGAACTATGTGATGCTAATACTAAACATTTAAAATAAAATTATCTAAAACTATCTGTGGACCCGATACAAAAATAATTTGGGAAAAAAACAAGTAAAAGGCAGAAACAGAACGTACAAAACAAAGAAAAAAAAAATGTCAGTTGTTTTGCCTCCCTCACCTAGGGAAAAAAAACTAATGACTAGGCAGTATGGTCTCTGACCTTAGCCTGTTCTTTCACGTTACAAATATATAAAAAAGTGACTTCTTGGCGGGAAAGTGAAGCGTCATGTCTTCAGTTTTGTTTTATTTTCCAAAATTTGTGTTTTTTCGAACATTAATGTAAAATAATAGTGGATTATTAACCGTTAAGTGTTTGTGAACGTGCATGAGTGTTGGCAAATGAAACAAAACAGTGCAACATCACTTTTCAAATTCTCTCAAGTAGTCCGCGTGAGACCTCAGCAAAGTCCCACATCTTTACTGAGAACTCAAGGGGTTTGGGGAACATCATTTATCATTCATCTTAATCACCACTCATTATCATCAAGGGAAAAAAACAAATAAAAAACTAATGACTAGGCAGTATGGCTCAGACCTTAGCCTGTTCCTTCATGGAACAAATATATATAAAAAAATATATAAAAAAGTCATTCATCACATATTTTAGATTTGCAATGCAAATGTTATAAATATTTGACACTACCACTTATGTTGGTCCTTGTTGACATTTTGTATAACACACTATGTGTTTGATGCTTACCTAAGTATAAGGTTTGTAGACCCGCATGTAATTAATTGAATGAATATAAATCCTAACGGAAAATCAGAGAATTAATTATGCACTAGAAATTAGCAAGTCAGATACTAATAGATATCATATAACGCGACGTACTATGAGTTGCAGTATCGGAAATGATCATAACAATATGAATCATTTATTCATATAAGGTAATTTTATCCATCTCTTTATGTGTGAACAATGATGGGTGATCTTGGACGCACACGTACCAAACATGAAGGTTTATAAAGTTCAAAGTAACATTTTAATTGGACGTAATGATAATAAAGCGTAATTATTCCGTTTGCTTGATTAATTAAAAAGAAAGACTGGTGTCGTTAACATAGCTCACTCTGGCATTAATTAGTCGAAGAAATTCACCGACTCTGATTTGTGCTCCAAATCTAATTATATTGGAAACATTGTCATTATCTGGGGCACGGTATATTGATTTTAAGTTGCTTTATCCCCCCCCCCCCCCCACCCAAAATCACGTGTATTTTTTTGTACCCACAAAAAATCTTATAATTTTTTTACAAGCTTTTATTTAACTGTGTTCGGGTGTAATTTTGCAACTCAATTTTGAAGCACATATTTCAACCGATTGAGCTGAAATTTTGCATACATGTGTAAATCGTGTGACAATGCAATATTATGATGACATGGTGCTGATCTGATGATGGAACTGGAAGGTGGCCATAGGAACTTCACAATGAAACGACACAACCTCATCGAGTTTGGGCTCGTTTGAATCGTCTTGATGAGTAGTTTGTCTTTCAATGGTAACCAGGGTCTGATGATCGAGCTGGAAGGTATTCATAAGAACTCTGTAATGAAACAACGCAACACCATCGAGTTTCGCCTCGTTTCATTCATCTTGACGAGTACTTTGTTTTTAAATGGTTACCTGATCTGATGATGGAACTGGAAGGTGGTCATAGGAACTACGTAAAGAAACGACGCAACCCCATCAGATCTCAGCTCGTTTGATTCGTCTAGATGATAACCAGGGTCTGTTGATGGAGCTGGAAGATGGCCATAGAAACTCAGTAATTAAGCAACCCAACCGCGTCGAGTTTAATTCGTCTTAATGGGTAGAACGTTTTTGATGGGTGATGAGTGGTGGTGGTTTGGTTGACGTGAATAAATTCTGTATACCTACATCTTGAGTGAGAAGAACAGATAAAAAATGTGCCCAGGGATTACTAAAAAGTAAAAAATAAATTAAAAGTAAAAAAACTTTTTTAAAAAACAAGCTTATATTTAAATGCGCTAAAAAGAAAAAAAAATCTTTTACTGACAACCTACACGTCATTACTCAATTTATATTATACGAGTATAAAAGGTTGTCGCGAGATTAACTATATAATTAAGTGCTATATACTTATGTTTTAATGAACAAGTAAATTAAATACCTTGATGTGATTGATTTTAACTATAAAAAATTTCAATCTAATAAAATACGAGTACTTACTTAAATCTCGTGACAACCTTTTAAGTATATCATATAAATTAAGTAATGACGTTATAAGTTGTTAGTAAAAGTTTATTTTATTCTTTTTAGCGCACTTAAATAAAATCTTGTTTTTTAAAAAGGTTTTTTACTTTTAATTTTAAGAATATTATCTTTAAATACAGGTTTAAAGTTTAATCTAATTTTATTCGAGAAAATTAAGGACCATGACAAAAATGTCTAGACAGGAAAAGTTGCAGGTTGTTTTTTTTTTACGGCGTGTCAAGATCCACACTACACGCCACTTTCAGTTTAGAAATCGCACGTTTGACTAAAAAATAAATACATGACTTATCCGTCTGATAAAGTATAACAGGATCAAACTAAAATGTCGCCTGAAATTAAAGAAAAGACATGATATGACAACACATTTTCAAAATGGTTGTGTAATACTCTAACAGACAAATAAGTTTTACCCGGCAATTGAAAAATCGGCCCTTAATTCCTTGTCTGTAACGAAGACAGGCCTCTTTGGTCTAGTGGCTAAGCCACCGGTTTCAGACCCAGAGGTCCCGGGTTCGATTCCCAGCGGGGGGTACATCTTTGTGTGTTCGGTTTGGTTGGTGGTAGGGTTGTTAAGTCCGTCTGGCTAGCTACCACCATCTTATCTAAGTCTGTCGCCATAACAACGATGTTTATAGCAATGTTGTGTTACGACAGTTTGGGATGAGACAGTCAGTTCCTCAGTGGTTGAGGATTCCAGGTGAAGCGCGCTTCCACCTTCGGCCTTATCGTCACTTACCATCAGGTGAGATGAAAGCCAAACGCTTACCCGTTGCCGTATAAATAAAAATAAATAAAAGAAGACTTCTAGAGGTTACCTGCTAACAATTAAATTTCTATGATCAGTAGGCCTAGCACGCGCAAAACGAGATATGTCGCGGACTATATTCTCTCTTCCTTCGATGGCGGGAACGACAAACTATCTCGGTTACAGTTGTTAAAACTTTTGGGTGTTTAGACAAAAATAAAATAGACAAGCAAAAACTAATATTTTTGACATATCGTGTATTATCGTGTACACACGGCGTCAGATCAACCTACCCTAAACTGTCAAATTTCTCCAATGAATATTGATCCTTAATACCAAACCATAAAGTTCAAAATTGATAGTATAAATTTGACAGATTTGGGTAGGTTGATCTGACGACGTGTGTGCACAGGAAAATTTCTCATGTTGCGCATGCTAGACCCGCTGGTTTGACGACGGTCTACCGCATAATAAGACCCTACTGATGAACGCGTCGCGGCGGCGGCGATGGGCTCACCACCTGCCACGCTGAGCACATGTGCAGATATCATTTGGTGAAACGTAGACTGTGGCAGCGAACTGCTTTTGCGGTCCTCATTGCCTGGTCTCTGACTAACCTTTCGGGAATAAATAGTCGTAATTGTATGCATGTATGACGAACATCAAAATGAGGATAAAATATCAATAAAATTCACCATTCTAAATAAAAAATGATATTAATCATTGAAAATAAATAACTTACCCTCTGACAACGCCGATCAGACATTATTTATGAAGAATGCTAGATAACAAGCATTTAATCCATTAATCTTACAAAAGGGCCATTCCATTATGTACGTAGTACCAACTTTGTATGGGAGCACATCTAAAATTGTTTGCTAAAAAGGAACAGCTGGTCCTTACAAAACTGCAAATAAAATCTTTTCTAGTAGTTCTGACAATGCGGGTCAGAAGGTGCGGGCTCAAATCCAGCACGTTGGAACTTATTGAGCAATTTTCTCTATAAATCGAAAAAAAGATCATATTTCCTATTGCGCATGATGCTAACATAAAAAATATACTTACGAAACGTCATAGTGACTACATCCTGCCTGATTGTAAGCAGTCGATGAAGGCCAAAGAATGAGAGCGCTCCTCACCGTGGAACAAGCACGGTAACAAGCGCACCCATTCATGACGGCCTGCATAAATGCCGTTTCACGCCCCGTTTAAAAGACCCGGGATTAAAGGAGCTGGGAAACACATGCGCCGGCAGAGAATTCCAAAGCCGAATGGTCTTACAGAGGAACGACTTGCCAAATTTTTTGGTACGAGTGCTAATATTCTGCACAATATGATAGTGGTCCCTAAGACCAGCACGTGTGGTCCGGGACAGGAAAGGAGAGAGCGGGATTAGATCAAAAAGTTCTTCAGAACACTCTCCGTAGTAATTTCGGTAGAAGACACAGAGAAGCTATGTCTCTACGCAGCTGGAGGTCCTCAAGAGAGCCTGTAACCTCAGCATCTCCAATAATGCGTACCGCTCGCCTTTGCAGTCTATCAAGTGCATCGAGGAGGTATTTAGCGGAGCCGTCCCATAGATGGGAACAATACTCGATATTGCAGCAAATGCTATGTTATGATAATCTATAAGGCTGCTTTCTACATGGAAAAGATAAAACTGTCCTGTGGGTATATCTTGCATTATTTACAAACCCATTTTATTACTCCCACGATATGTCCACGATATCTATATGTATAAGCGCATTTCATAAAAACCGCTCCATAGTTTTACGTCAAAGTATTAAAGGAATTAAATGCAGTTTTTTTCCACATGATTATCATAAAGTCAGTTTGCATTGCAAATTTTATTTGGCCGCGGGAGATGTAGCTTGCCATTTTCATTTGCATTGCACTGAAGCTGTAATTATACAATGACATTGAGCCGAGTGAGGAATTTTGAATACAGCTCACTAACAACTAAATAGGAAAATAATTAAATTAATACGCTTTCGCTTTTTTTTTCTAACTTTTAATGGTGTTGCACGCAAATTATTTACTACGTATAAACTCGTAAATATCCAAGTAAAATTGTAAGGATTAACTAATTTATCTACCTAATTAATTGAAACATGGGCCGTGCTACAGTCTCTCAGCGGTGCCAAATTGACTACCGGTACATCGTAGTGTTGAAGTGTTTGTACGAAAACGCCACTATGACATTTCGCCTTAAGGACTGGAGCTCGAAGCCAGTCCAGCTGCAGCGTGGAGTGAGACAAGAAGATGTCATATCTCCGAAACTCTTCACTGCTGCACTGGAGGACGTGTTTAAACTTCTGGACTGGAGAGGATTCGGCATCAATATTAACGGCGTGTACATCAGTCACCTTCGATATAGTAGTCAAAGTCAAAAGTCAAAGTCAAATTATTTATTCAATGTAAACCTTTACAGGCATTTATTGACGTCAATACTAATAATAATAAAAAAACAGTTAACTAACTTATAGTTAAGACTTAATAACTAATCTAACGAGCTATTATAGTCTGTGCCAGACAAATGCGCATTGCTACCCCCAGTACCACTGCACGCCGAAACAGAATCGCGTCGAACCGAAATATAAGCCGTGGTCATAGAATTGTGTAATATGATTTCCAATTATCGTATTGATACTGTGGTAAGTAATATAAATTGGAGAGTTTTTGTAAAATAAAGTCATGGCTGAGACCCTGGAGGACCTTGGCACAATGCTCGGTGATCTCAACAGAGTCTCTCAACAAGTGGGCCTTAAAATGAACATGGAGAAGACGAAAATCATGTCTAACTCACGTGTCGTACCCACTCCTCTGAAGGTTGGAGGCTCTGCTCTTGAAGTTGTTGACGAATATGTATACCTTTATTTTAATATGTATACCTTATGTTTAACTTTTTGAGTGGTAGAGCCACGCTGCGTTGCAGCACACATTGGGCCGGCTCGCCCGGCGTAATACCACCCTCTCACTAAAATTCGGCGTGAAATAATAGCACTTGGTGCTGTTGTGTTTCGTCCGACCAGTGAGGGTTCCGGAGGCCCTTTCCCCCCCCCCCCTCCCAATTCCTATTCCTTCCTTAAACCTATTCCTCCCTTAAAGGCCGGCAACGCGTCTGCGATTCCTCTGGTTTTGCGGGTGTCCATGGGCGGCGGTGATTACTCTCCATCAGGTGACCCGCCTGCTCGTTTGCCTCCCTCTTTTATAAAAAAAAAAAAAACAAAACCTGGGACAAACAGTCCAGTTAGGTAGATCCAACTTTAAGAAAGAGGTCAATTGTCGAATACAACTCGGCTGGGCAGCGTTCTGTAAGCTACGAAATATCTTCTCGTCCAAAATACCGCAGTGTCTCAAGACGAAAGTCTTCGACCAGTGTGTGTTGCCAGTGATGACATACGGTACCGAAACGTGGTCGCTTACTATGGGCCTAATTAACAGGCTCAAAGTCACGCAAAGAGCAATGAAGAGGGCTATGCTCGGGGTTTCTCTACGTGGTCGAATCAGAAATGAGGAGATTCGTAGACGAACTAAAGTAACCGACATAGCCCAAAGAGTCGCCAAGCTCAAGTGGCAATGGGCAGGGCACATCGCCCGTAGAACCAATGGCCATTGGGGGCAGAACGGTTCTCGAGTGGCAACCGCCCACCGGAAGACGCAGTGTAGGCAGGCCTCCAACAAGGTGGTCCGACGATCTGGTGAAGGTCGCGGGTTGTTGCTGGATGCGAGCAGCACAAGACCGGTCGTGGTGGAAATCCTTGGGGTAGGCCTTTGTCCAGCAGTGGACGTCTTCTGGCTGATGATGATGATGATGATAATCTACCTAATTAAATGAAAATAAATGCGGGATGTGTTAAAGTGGCACCTGGTATTTTTTTATGATATTAACGTGTGAGAAAAATCTCTTAAAACCTTTAAACATGAACAAAGTAGTAGATTTTTGCAGGTGGGAATTGGTGAATGACGGCTCCCGTTACGCGTCTCCATTCGGTTCTATTAGTGGTAGCAGTCGGTCATGGTAGATTGACTGAAGGATCTAATGAGGTCTACCCATCTGGTTGGAGATGACAACGAGATATATTGCCCTCCATTCGGCCTTAAACTACGAGACGCTATATTGAGTCTTCGTTGCAAGTTACGTGCCCAATGAATTTCAGTTTTCGCGTTCGAAGACCGTCGGTAGATGATAATCTTCCTTTTATAAGAGTCAGTTATTAAAGTACCTAATTGTACTTACTTATAAACCGGATATTACAATGCAATTTTAAGTTCATTGGCATACAACAAGGCTAATAACCATACACATTAAGACGATTTGGAGTCTGAGAATATCACGTCAAAACGTAAATCGGTTTTTGATTGCATGGACTAGTCCTATCATAAATGGTGGTTTCTTAAAGTTGGAATTATCATTCTCCGTGATCGAAATTCCATTAATTAGCATATTTTCTTTATTCGTTACCTACTTTATCTGCGTGAACACGCTGTTTTCCGTGACGAATTTCCAAAAATCTAATTTCACACAATCTTAGTCCTGACAATTACGAACACAACTAAAAAGGAATTAGCCAAATAGGTGCAGCCGTTCTGAAGTGATGCGCGTACAAACATTTCGGCATTTTTCTCTTTATTTAGTTTGGGGCTTTTGTCCACTTGGATATGCCAGCCCCATTGTATCTTCCCAATTACAGTCTTATACAAATAAATACATTGAAATGTCAAAAAAATGGCAAAAGGAAATAGGTATTTTAAATACATTTATAAAACAGGGTTTATTCACTACGAAAGTGAACCTAATTAATATAATTTACTTATTACTATAACACAAAGAAAAAAAACCTATAAACTAAAATATCTCTAAGAGAACCGCTGCAAAAAAATTGTTTCGTAATTATTTACCCCATACGAACTTTAATATTAATTTATTAAACTCATATCATATATTATTTTTATAAACTTTTTCACGAAATTTCTTGCCTCGAACTACAGTGTTGTTCGGCTGTATTTCCGGACCGTTACGACTTATGGATCTTCAAGAAACGATCCTATTTCTTTCCTTAAAGGCCGGTAACGCGTCTGCGATTCCTCTGGTGTCCATGGGCGGCGGTGATTACTTTCCATCAGGTGACCCGCTTGCTCGTTTGCCTCATTTTGCTAAAAAAAAACAAATAGCGTAAAAAAATAATTTTCATAAAATTAACAATAGTTTTCTATAATTGCACTTTTGTCCAAGTCTTTTGCCGCACCGAAAACTTCAGTTTCAAATTAAATTATTCATATAAATGAATAATTTAATTTCCGCACCGATAACGGTGCGGAAAAAAGCAACAGTACTTTTTTTTACCAATAAAACTACAAGGATAATGTGTAGGTACCTATTGCCTGCTATGGAAAACTCATTTTTACGACGCCGACCCCAAGGTTCAAATGAGTCCAACTTCCGTTGTTCCAGCGGGATTTTGTAGTTGCTCTTCATCAATAATTCAGCGAATACTCTCAGCGTTTAGTCCTTCGGGTATGGCCCCTAATTAACTTAACTCAGGCGGCGCTGTGACATTACAAATGCAGAGCCATTGTCAGGGTTCAAAACAATTGGTGGCGGTGGGAAGCAGCTTAACACTTTAGTACCATGTCATAGTAAACTTCGTTTATACAGTCTTCACAGTATGAGCACGATTGTTCCGCGCGAGTTGGTGTGATATGGTACTAAAGTGAGAAGAGACTATTGAAGGCGCTGGATCGCATCGAAGAGCGGTACGGTTCAAATTGGCTTCTAAATGAAATAAAACCAATTAGGGCTTGTACACCAAACAACGACATGTTAGAATGTTAGTGTGTATTTTAATTTCTACATTTTTGTGTTTTCCTTTGTAACTATATTCAACCCGATGTAGGAGTGTGTATACAGGGATATTATGGACCCCCCGCCAAAAGTAAATATAAGTTAAGAAAGGTAATAATTAAATATTTGACGTAAAATTAATGAATGTTTTTTTTTAAACACAATTTTTTGCCTGCTTTTAAATCCTATATTTCTAGATGCGTGCGCTCACTTGGTCACGTCATTGGTGCAAGGGGTGAATAATAGCAGTCACGCGCATGCCTTTGATAACGAGGCGGCCGCGCGCTAGGTGACATTAATTTAATTTTCATTACGAAGAGTTGAGACAAAAATGTAAAAAATAAATGTTTTTTTTATTTCATTATTTGGTTGTACTGCTGCTATAGGACCACATGAAAAAATTTGGCGGGTGGTCGAAAATTAACCCCGTAGAGTAGCAAGTCTCCGCTTTCAGCTTTACAGTAAAGTAATAACTGTAGCCTGTATACACTGCCTATCCACCCTACGGCAAACCGAAACTCACAAGATAGACCCTCTGGAAATGTGGTGTTGGAGAAGGATGCTCGGGGTCTATTGGACCGAGTTCCGATCAAATGCCTCCATCCTTCATGAGCTTGGCATAAAAGAGCGCCTATCCACCAAAGTGCGCAGGCGGATTCTGAAATTCTTTGGGCATGTTAGTCGGCGTGGAAACGACTCCATAGAACGTCTTGTCGTGCAAGGGAAAGTTGAGGGCACAAGACCACTAGGGAGATCCCCAATGAGATGGACGGACCAAGTGAAGGCTGCGGTGAGCGCTCCCGTGCACGAATGAGCCCGATTAACAACCAGCAGGCAGAGGTGGCGGGATGTAGTGCGGCGGGCACTGTCTGCTGCCCAACCTACCGGAACGGGATAACCACGACCACTCTGGCAAGAGTGAAGCGACTAAGAAGAAGAAGAGAAGTATACACTGCTAGGCATTGCCTCTATAATTATAAATACCTAACGGGCGTGATGAAAAAGCCCGTTTCCCGGAGGGGTACCTACGCAGAGAACACAGCTTTTTAAATGGCAGAGCTACGCTGCGTTGCAGCACGAATTGGGCCGGCATAACACCGCTTTCTCACAGAACATCGGCGTGAAACAATTTCACTCGTTCCTGTTGTGTTTCGTCCGGTGAGTGTAAGTACTGAAAACCCATCTCTCAGCCCTCCCCCCTACAATTCCTACTCGTTACTCAAAGACCTTCTTCATGGTCGGCAACGCATCTGCGACTCCCCCTTTTTCACCGAACCGAAATTGCGGCCGACTTTCGTTTGCTATTTACAGCTGTTTTTATTCCCTCCGAAATGTCCTTAATACAAAAAAGGTTTAGCTTAAGAGGGTTTATGCATTTCGGTTTCCCATACAAATTTTCAAGTCGAAATTTTTAAAAACCCGTAGGCCAATTTTGATTAAACTCGGCATGCTGAGGTAAAATATAGAGATCTAAATTGTTTGTTGAAAACATTTCTTAAAAACGTTTTTTTAACTGGGTTATTGCGATTTTAATCTTTCTATAGTGGACTTTAAATCGCAATAACTCGGCCAAATAAACCTTTTTTAAAAATGTTTTCAACAAACTATTTAGATCCCTTTTGCGGTAGAGACTTCGGGAGTGTGGGGCTCGGAAGCAAAATCTTTTATTGCCAAAGTAGGGCACCGCTTGGCGGATCGTAGCTACGATCGCTGCTGCAAGTCATACCTGGTTCAAAGGATCTCCCTGGCGATACAGCGCGGCAACGCGGCAAGTATCATGGGAACCTTTGAGCCAGGAGTGACGCGCGGTGGCCTATTAGATTAAGGTTTTTTTTTTATAAGTACTACGAATTTTTTTTTATGTTAAGTATATTTATTTTAATTTATGAATTATTTATTTTAATTTAGATCCCTATATATTACTTTAGCATGCAAAGTTTCATTAAAATTGGCTTATTGGTTTTTCAAAATTTCGACTTGTAAAAATTGTATGCGTAAACCCTCTTAATACAAAAAAGGTTTCGCTTAAGTAATTAGATTATTTATTTTTATTTGAAACAGTAGAGGCGTCGGTAGCCGAGCGGATAGATGCTCGGGTTGAACGCGAGAAATCTTGGTTCAATCCTGACGTGAACCCACTCCTACACAGTCATTTAAGATTAACAGGATGGGTTAACAGGAATATTATTAATGTGTTAAACGCACATTTACAATAATCTTTTTTCTAAAAAAAATTTTTAAGTAAAGCACTATAAAAAGCAAACAAAAATCGGCCTAAATTTCGTTTTGGAGTAAGAGAGTAGGCCCTCTGATTTTGGGTGTCCATAGGCGGCGGTGTTTACTTTCCATCTGGTGAATCAATCATCATCATCATGTAAATTAATAGAGTAATGAGATATTTGATACCTATAAACTTTTTTTGTTATTTAATTTTTATTCTGTTAATTTTATTAATAAATGATAATAATAATAACTATTTTTTTTTTGGCTATTGCCCATAATTTGTTAGTTTGCACATGACTAAAAACTATGTTAGTAGTTTTACTTTTGGTAGTTAATGTACTTATATAATTTTTTAATTTGAATTAGTTTTATAGTTGCTTTTGTGTTGTATTCGAATATCTATTTATAATATTTTAATATTTCAATACTTAATGCATGCATATTTTATTTATTTTATTAATATTGGATCAAATTTAGATGAAATTATTTGCCTTGTCAAAGATTACTCATGTGGTACACACGTTGTTCCATAGGGAGATGTTGTTAGATGCGAGGTAGTGATGATGGAGTTCCATGGCGATGGTAAATAACGACTGCGCCTCTTAAAGTGATGTTGTATATTTACAGTGACTACATTGTGACTAACTTCTTATCTAAACCTTACATGACTATTTATACAGTAATACTACGTAGATGTTGGAGGGAGGATGCTGTGACATATCTTTATCGGATCTGCACGCGTTTAGGAATGTGCTTACAAACTCTTTAACCGATACGTGATGATAATAAATTATGTGGCGACTCAGGCCGCCACACACGTCATAGGAACTACAACCTCTCCTTGATACATATCTTGTTACATTATTTTATACATGCTATGTTGTATTCTGTTTGTGTACCGAATAAGTTTAAAAAAAAAGAAACGCCGAAACAAAAAAAACTGCTTTCTTTATTACGATCCCGTCCCGACACACTAATAAATGTATAATATTTACTTGAAAACTAAAATGGCTATTGCATATTTTATAGATACAGTAACAATATTTTTTTGAGGATTACACGCAACGACCACCCCCGAAGGAGTCCAGGAATATAAACAAATCATCGGTAATTTAATTATTGGCTTTATCATCACACTTGCCAAATCTAGGTTGATAATGACACATCCAGGCTATAAGCATTGATAAATCCGAAACATATACATCACCCCCCGATCACGCTAAATAATCTTAACCATACGGCAACTGAAACGCAGTCGATAGATGTAGTACTTTTATAGTGCTATCGCGTTTGACACACGCGATAGCGCTATACGAAGTCGGCTGAACGGTCGAGGTTTAGTTTTATCGTAATATCGATGGTGCTTAGTGTGATAGAGGCCCTGGGAGGGCTAGGAGGGCGATCGCGCTAAATAATCATAACCAAACAATTGGACCGCAGCCGTTATGTAAGGCGACTGCTAGAAACCGCAAGAAACTTCAAGGGCTGGTCAGGGCAAGTGTTTTAGACATGACCAAAATGACAAAAAAGAAATTCCTGTTTTTTGGTATTTTACATTAAATATTGATTTTTAATTTCTTGTAATAGTCTTTGAGTAAGTATCTAATTTATTTTAAAGCAATGACGTACGATACAAAAATGAAAGAATTAACAATTAAATAAGGATTATTTACATCGCGCGGGCAGCGGCCGACCGTTGACCCACCCGACTGTTGACGCTTCCGCGTCAGCTGGGCGATAAGTACCTACGTTAGTCTGCTATCTTTTTTGTCATTTTTGTCATGTTTAAAACACTTGACCTGACCAGCCCTTGAGTTTCTTGCAGTTTCTAGCAGTCACCTTATATAGTGCTATCACGTTTGACACACGCGATGGCGCTATACGAAGTCGGCGGATCGACTACGGTGTCAACAAACGGTTCAGGGCCCTGATTCTGTATCGCAATCTATAGATTCCACACCTAAACCTTACGTCAAACGCATACGTTTTTGGGAAGATATCGTAACTTTTTAAGGAATTAACGTGGTTTTGAAACAAGGAATCGTTACATAATAAGGGCCCTGTTGTGGTTTGGTTGAGATTATTTAGCGCGATCGCCCCCCCAGATCTTTTTGATTTGACCGAGGGATTTGGTCAGTTGTGAATTCATACATACACGGATTCACGACATTTATCCCCAAAGGGTTAGTGAGACTAGGCAACGGGGGCCGCAGAAGCAGTCCACTGCCATGGTCCACGGCACACCAAAATATAACTGGCAAAAGGCACAAAACGTTAAAAACGAAATGGAAACAGTATGACTACCTACTCAAACAGATAAAATTTCTAAAATAATAATGACAGTTGCATCACAATATATTTATGAAAATCTGATTTATGTTCATAAAAATATTGAAATCTTTTAAAAAAAACCAGTGATATTCACAATTTAAACACTAGGTGACTTACAAATAAACAAAGAATAAGCTATGAATAGTTATTCCTTATTTTTTTCCTGTCATGTAAACATATTTTCAAATTAGAGTAAAAGATACAAAACACGGAATAACTATTCCGACCTTGTTATCTGTTTATTTGTAAGGCACTTAGGGCCTTACAAATAAAGAGAGTCTACCATAGCCTGACCATAGTCCGATTTTCACCAAATAGCGACTGCACATATGCTTAGCGTGCCAGTGGTGAGCCCATTGCCGCTCTATGCTATTGGAATTATGTGCAGTCTTTAGTCCGTTAGTCGCCTTTTACGACATCGAAGGGAAGAGAGGGTTTGGTAGTATTCTTGCACCGCTACGTGACACGGACACGACACGAAACAAACATAAAAATATTTTTAATCACGATTTAGAATGTAATAACTGCGGTATTTCATGTAGTACGAATATGATCAGAGAGCTGAGTGTAAGTTTGTAAATATGCAAACGTTACAATCGCGTTTGAGTTAAGTTTTGACAGATAGATCTTAATGCTAAGTAAATAAGATCGAGAATCGAAACTCGTAACACAAACGCGATAGTAACGTTTGCACATTTACAAACTTACACTCAGCTCTCTGGTAACCAAACGTTGACAACATGAATGGTTAACAATATAATAGACAGCGGTTGTATTCATTCATTGGTAGAAATTGGTTACTTTAAACCGGTAGAGCGCGATGCACAATGGGCCGAATTGTAAAAGAATTATGTTATATTTTTATAAATGGATATAATTAATACATTTAAATGTTACACGGGAGTTGCTGCCGACAAACTGCATGTGTATTTTGGCACAGTTTTATTAACTTAAAAAAATTTATTGCCCTTTTTGTTTTAAGCTAAGATTATTGGTTATAAATAAATAATAAATAACAAAAAATTAATTCTATTATTTATTTATTAGCTGCTCTTATGGTTTCCTTGGTTATGTCTTGGGTTTCAAATATTTAGGTCTTACCAAATTGCTTAACAATAGTAAGAGTGAAAAATCACAATATTAGTAGATTTTTGCATTTGAAAAATATGACATAAATACAGAAAGCCCGCACATCAGTGTAAGGCATAGCAAAGACTGCCATTATTGCGTACTTGTTATAGAAAACCTGAAGGTCACGCCGTTACGCTTGATGTGCGGACGATTGTACCAGCAGGTTTATTTTTAACCTTGTAACCCTTAGTGTTGATATTTTAGAATATAAGATTATACTATTGTAGCGTTAACGAAAAATATGTTTTATTTCCCGTGCGTATAATTCTAATAAATGGATTTCACCTTCAGACATTCTGATATCTAAATCAGGAACTTGAACATTGAATCAAATATTTGTATAAAGTTTTATTGTTTGTAACTAATT
Source organism: Scoparia ambigualis (assembly GCA_963921215.1). Classification (NCBI taxonomy): domain Eukaryota; kingdom Metazoa; phylum Arthropoda; class Insecta; order Lepidoptera; family Crambidae; genus Scoparia; species Scoparia ambigualis. The sequence goes on along the minus strand of OY992522.1, from coordinate 19,012,493 downwards.
CCTTCGTCATTTATGATATCAAAAGTCTTTCTACAGCTCAGGTAAAGAACAAAGTGCTCGAGTAGTCATTACTCATTTATTATTGAAGAATACAATTTGTTGCATTAAACAAATAATTAGCTTCAACTCACACAATACCCATTGTTTTCCTAAATATAATAGGTTTATACTTACTTAAGATAACGCTGATAATAGGATATAATAGCTCCATATAAAGACGTGCTACATCTCTGGCTTACTCTCAGTACGTACTGCAAGCAACATGGCGTTATACGCGTGTCTGTCACTACTAGTGGTATTAGCGAGCGCGCTATATTTATTATGTAAGAAAAAGTTTAGTTTTTGGAGTGAAATGGGTGTTAAAGGCCCCGAGCCATGGCCTGTAGTCGGTAATTTCGGAAATGTTATGTTACAAAGGGAATCGGCCAATCAGTGCGTAAAAGATGTTCATCTAAAATACAAAGGGGAGAAACTTGTTGGAATGTACCGCGGATTCCAGCCGGTAGTACTGGTTAGAGATCCGGAGTTAATAAAACAAGTTTTAATTAAGGACTTCCATGTTTTTCAAGATAGAGGTATAAGCGCCAGCAGCAGCCGACTGAGTGATAACTTGTTTAGTGCAGATGGTGAAACATGGAGAATAATGAGACAGAAACTCACACCCGTGTTTACGACGAGGAAACTCAAGGACATGATACCTATTATTCAACAGTGTCTTGACAGTTTCTTGATTTACGTGGACAATTTAATTGAGAAAAATGTAGATCATGAAATCAGATCTTTAACGGCGAAATACACTTTAGAAGTCATTGGCTCATGTGCTTTTGGATTGGATTTACACACATTTAGTGACGAACAAAACGAATTTAGTGTAATGGCAAAAAAAATATTCACACCTAGCTTCTCTGTGAGAATACTAGCAATATTAGATATGATTATTCCCGGTATAAGGAAAATGTTTACGACAAGCACGGAGATACAAGACTTTTTCGTCGGTCTCGTGCGTAAGGTGGTAAAAGAAAGAGAGGGTAAACCTTTGGACCGAAAGGATTTCATGGATCTGATGATAGAAATGAAAGAGCAAGGAACAATTGGTAGAAAAATAGAAGACGGTGTGTCCCAAATAGTAATCGATGACTATATGTTAGCAGCACAAGCACTTGTTTTCTATTCAGCTGGCTTTGAGACTTCATCGGCAACGATGTCTTTCTTATTTCATGAGCTTGCATTAAATCCTGATATTCAAGACAGAGTGTATAAAGAAATATGCGAAGTTGTAAAGAAACATAATGGTGAAATTAATTATGAGTCCATTAAAGAAATGCGGTACCTAGAAATGGTGTTTGATGAAACACTACGTAAATACTCAGTAGCTGGTATACTTTTTAGAAAGTCGATCTCAAGCTATACATTCCCTGGTACGGATGTCACAATACCAAAAGGAACGCCTGTCATGATTTCCGCCAGTGCACTAAACATAGACCCTGAATATTTTCCGAACCCTCATAAGTTTGACCCGGAGAACTTTTCGCCCGAAAAGTTGGTTAATCAACAACAATGTGTTTATATGCCGTTTGGCGATGGACCTCGCAATTGCATTGGTAAGTCATAAAATATCAGATTTTTAATACAAAAGCTAGTGATTAGTGTAATTTTCCTTTTAGCGTGTCTATTGTAATTTATTATGTGTTATTTGTAGTTATTACTAATTTAATTTTTCAAATCAAAAAATGAAAATTACAATTAAATAAAAAAATATAATTTAATTTGTTTACGCTCACACCAATTATCTAGACTCGTTAATATAAGATAACAGATAAATATACATAAACATAAAAACAACCCAGACCCGAAATCAATTTAGAAAAACAGTTTTTCTCTAAATTGACCCGACCGGGAATTGAACCCGGGAGACCACAGAGGTTGTCAATACAGTGTAGTATTGTAAATGAATTTGTCAATTTCGATCTATTCCTTTCTAATACCAAAAACTAATACCAATTTATATTTAGTTTATTTATTTATTCCGGACGAATATCACTCATAAACGAATCCCAAAATACGTTAAATGTAATGAGATACAGTCAGTAATAAAAATACTTTTTAATGTTATTTTAAGTAGTGTCTAAAGAGAAACAGTCTTATTAATGGTCCTATTACACCTCGACTGTGATTTTTGGGTAAAATGCCCATTATCGCATTTTGTAGTAATTTTGCAGTTGTATTTAGGGTTTTTATCGAATTATGATAATAAATTCATTATAAATTCTTTATTCCTCATGCAGTACTTTACAATTATTCTGGTATCAATTGCTAAATAACATTATCGTAGATAGGAGAAATAAGCTATTTTGGAAGTTTTTTTGGTTAAGAATAAGATAGAAAATCAATGATATCTAAAATTTCCGTGGCCGCTACGAACTATACGACTATATAAATAAGAGATAACAATCTAATTTTTTATTTGATTTATTTAGAACAGTAGTTAAATAAATTTGGTATCCGTTCGGAATAGAAAATTAATTACGATAATAAACAAAATATCATTGGTATTAGTTTTTGGTATTGCAAAGGAATAGATCTCAATTTCTTAGATAACGCTGTGGCCTGTGAAGGTTATTTTGTCATTAGTGGTCGTTCACCTCTTTGTGGTTTACCTTGTCTTATCAAAAAACTTAAGATAACTTATCTTTGCCAACAGGTTTGCGTTTTGCAAAGGTGCAGTCTATGCTTGGAACAGCTGCGTTCTTGAGAAAATTCAAGGTTGAACCGTCTCCAAAAACAAAGCGAGAATTGGAATTCGATCCGAAAGGAATAGTTTTAATTACCAAAAGCGGAATATGGGTCAAAATATCGAAAAGAAGCTAGTTAATGCAAAGCGCATTGTTTTAGTTTCCTTATCACTTTATCAAATGGGTCAAAACAACAGTGTATGTTATTTAACAGTTTTGTTAGTAGTATTATGAGCTGTGCTTGTACTGTTCGAAAACAATCGTAATGATAAGACTTATTTGTGTCTGTTTGAGTGTTTTATTGTGCAACTAAGTTTGCTTTAGTTAAGTGCCTGTGTTTATTTCATTAAACAATGCAAACTGTAAATATAAAATTAAATTGTTTTTTCTTTAATTAAGTAATGGTAAAAATTATGTTTGATTTTGCTATTTTTTTTATAATAAATGTTTATTTTATATTTAAATTTCAATATATTTTTATTAGAAAATGTTACATAATAACAATATTTACAGTATAATTTCATCATGTAAATGTTAAAGCATATTGCTGAGTTAAGCTTGTACAAGTAAATGTTAAAGTAAATAAACACGTTTGATTTACTTTTACATGCCCAACACAGTGTGGTTAAAGTAGAAATAGTTCTAAAGTTTTAGTTAATTTTTTTATAGCGATATACGTACTACCTATTAAATTATTATTTTGTTACTATAAGTGGAGAAATAAATAAACATTGAAAATTGTTTAATTGTTTATTAGTCCTCAAATATGTGTCACGATCATAGCAAAAATAAAACTGTTGTTCGCCTAGCCCTCCGGGCGGTGTAGGTATGCAATTAGTCGGTTTGTTTAACCCATTATGACCTGAATTACTTTAGGTTCACAGAAACAGATAATTTTTTGAAATATTGTTGTTATATGTCCCTTAAGTTGTTTCTGATTATTAAAAGTTTAATCGATTTATTACTTCTGGAAAAAACAATGGGTGCCAAACATGGCACCGCTAGAATTTTTCGTTTATTTATGATTTTATTGTTTTAATGTACTTATATAAAGATGAGTTAATAAAAAAAAGCAGCATTTATACATATCTACATACATACCTACATCACGAAAATCCGGCATGAAATAATGGCACTTGGTGCTGTTGTGTTTCGTCCGGCCAGTGAGAGTTCCGAAGCCCCCCCCCCCCCCCCTCATAATTGCTATTCCTTCCTTATCCCTATTCCTTTCTTAAAGGTCGGCAACGCATCTGCGACTCCTCTGGTTTTGCGGGTGTCCATGAGCGGCGATGATTGCTCTCCATCAGATGACCCGCCTGATCGTTTGCCTCCTTCTTATATTTAAAAAAAAAATCATGCTCGTCGGTTTAGGGTACTCCTGACCTGACCTTTAACGAGAAGGCAAGCAACATTTATTTTATGAATTTAAACAAAAGTAATAATATTGCAGGCTCTGGAGATTCAATATAGTGCATCCGAGGCTTGAGCTCATCATCATCTTCTGAAGGCGAGTGTACATCCCGTATGATGACAAATAAATACTTTTACCCACGGAAAATCAAGAAATAAGCATTGACTCACATATTTCGAAAATACAGCATATCGGCCTAGAGGTGCCATACACCCATGACTTTTCGCGAGCGATAAACCAAACATTATAACAAATCTTCTTAATATTACAATAACAAGTCTAACAATAATATAACAACAAAATAAAATGCACTTTATTGTTAAATTACACATAATAAATAAAATAATGATGACCCACTTACTTGAGAGTAAAATCCATTCTTGCGAAAAATTTCACAATACTAAGTTATAAACGCTAATGCTCGTCGCAACAAGTGCACAGTTTGAAAGAAATTAATGAAACTATTAGCTATCTGTCTCTAGCATCGCATTGATGGACAACCACCGGCCTTTATCGCCTGAGACGCGCTAGTGGCGCGAAAATATGAACACATTAAATTGGGTGCCAAACGGTACCGCTAGACTATATAGGGATAATATAATTGTACTAAAAGTTAGAACCGTATCATGCCAACTACTGATATTGTACGTTATATTTTTTTTATTATGTGAAAAGGAGGCAAACGACCAGACGGGTCAAGTAGTAAGAACTTTAAGACAAAACAGTACGTGGAAGTGGCATGGAAAATTCTCATACAAAACACAGATCTAAAACAGAAAAACGCCGTTTCGTAGTCCCCTGTTTCCTATTCCAGAACTGTACCAATTTTTTTGTTTTTTTTCAGCATCGGTTTCGATTTTCTAAGTCTGTATGTTTAATTTATTTTTGCATTAAGTAATTTATTTAACAAATAGGAGCCTTCAAAATTTAGTGTTTCCTCTTAAGGAAGGAGTACGAATTGTGGAAGGTGGGGGAGAAGTGCAACGAGAAGAGATGAGCCTTTCACTCCCTGGACTAAACACAACAGCAACGAGTGCTATGGGTTCACGCCCATAATCCATGCGAGGGTGATATTACGCCGGGCGAGCCGGCCCAATGTGTGCTGCGACAGTGTGGCTCTACCACTGACATTCATTTAGCACCACCCAGGGGTCACATGTAGGGTCTCAAGGGTAAATCGGCGGACGCGGGTGACCTTAACCCCCAAAAATGGTTGCAAGAGTGTTATAGTGACATGTTAGGTACTGAAGTGTTATGCAACTTCTAATTACGTGCCAATAGGTATCTATGATGGTGTTTTAAGTATCGCGGAATCTCCTGACTAATTTTGCATCCAACATATTTTTGAAAATTATTTTTAAGTTTTTGTTTAGATTTATTATTGTCTAGATAGGTATTGAATGCTGTGTAAGCAGATAAATAGGCCTGCACAATCCACATAATAATATGTAATAATTTACCAATGTTTATGCAATTTAATTGTAATTGTGTGTTTGGCTGTATGCTTCCCATATTAAATAAATAAATTCCTATCAAGAGGCAGATACGTAACCATATTTTCCGACATGCAACATAAAATTGTGTGAAATTTACATTTTTCTTCCCAAATGGTCTCTGTGTAAAAATATATATTTTTTTAATATTTGGTGCACCATCTCTATTTTGCTTAATGAGCTTTTATTTTTGCTTGTCTTAACGTACGGACTTAACGTTCGTTAAGCCTCGTTAGTAAGAAAAACGTAAGCTTAGTTAGCGCAACGAATGCGTGAGCTTGGAATAAAGGAACCCCATATCCTTAGAACATCTTCAAAGCGAGGACTGCTATTGTTCAGAAAGAAAACAAAAAAATGGGCCCTAGAACAATGGTGGCGCTATGTCTTAAGCTCTAACAGAGTGCAGGAGTGTCATCAAAGCTGACTTTGAAGCTTTTAACATTAACTTGAATTTTTTATATTATTAACTTTGGAAAATTTACTTATCTGAATAAATAGTGGTTTGTGTTTCTGTCACTATAAAAAAAATATCAAAACATTATTATTTGTCATTCCTCATACTCGGAAAGCAGGTCTGAATTTGCCTGAGGAGCGGGTGGAAAGTAGTTCTTTTCCGCCGTAGGGAGAATCGTTTTTCTACCGGTACTGTCATGTGTAGTAGTGACTTATTATTATTAAAAGGCGACTAGAGGACTAAAGTCTGCACATACAACCAACAGCATAGAGCGGCGATGGGCTCATCAAAATAATACTACCAACCCCTTTCTTTCCTTGGGTGTCGTAAAAGGCGACTAACGGACTATGTCCCTTACAGACCAGGCCATAGTCTGTTATGTGCATAATTTCATCCAAATCCGTTAAGCCGTTTTTAATTGGTGCGTTTATCAACAAACAGCATTTCATTTTTATTCATAATATTTTTTTTATTATATGAATGACGAAAACTCATATATTGTGGCCGGCAGTAAGACATTTATAGGCTGATGAAGATGAAGTAAATATTAATTATTTATTTGTTTTAAGCTTTTAATTTCTGCACAATATAAAAACATATTTGGCGGACTTCATGCCAAAGGAGTTTACCCCGTCAAACTAAGGCTGGGCAGAAAAAGATGTAGGCGGAGCAATAAAAATAATAATTATATTTACAGTTTAATAGTACAGTTTACAGTACTTTACAGTGTACAATGTTTATTTTAGTAAAATTATTTTACTGTATTTCAAACCTTAATGTTAAATCTTTGAGTATTCAATACAGGATTGCAACAAGTCCTGTCCAAACACGTCATGCATAGATATTAAAAACTTCATATCTATGTAGATTTAAATATATTTGTCATCATCATCATCATCAAACTTCCCACTGCTAGGCACAGGCCTCCCACGTGGACAATAGCACGTGGGGATATTGGGCCATAACCTACCACGCTGGCCCAATGCTGGTTGGTGGGTTTTAACGACTGTTATCTTACGACAACAACCACCATACGGGACCAACGGCTTAACGTGCCTTCCGAAGCACGAAGTTGCTCGAGATGTTTTAAATTTGGTCACCCATCCAGCGACCCGTCATTGCGAAAGTTGCTTGACTGGAATACCTTTGTATTTAAGGATAAAACAAAACCGTAAAGTTTTAATTAATTACGTTATTCAAATAATGAAATTATAATATCCATGAAGTTTGATTTTATCAAACAAATTTTTTGTGGGTAGGTACCTACTCTATATTTAAACTTTGTGAAATCCACGTGTTATAATCACTTTTTTTACTCGGTAATTCTATTACGAATACCTTTGGCCCTGGGGAGGTTCCGCAGCTGTATGGAACCCCTCCTGATATTTTGAGGGTATGGGGGGAGGGGGGGTCCAACCACTAGTGCATCCGAATACTCGAATTTTCGTACTGGGCTTACAAAATTGGGAAATCACCACTCCGTCACCGAGGCATTATTGGTTAGACCTCAACGCAACTGTCGCTATTTGATGAAAAGTGGACTATGGTAGAGGACCGCTTTTGCTGTCCTCATTGCCTAGTCTCTGACTAACCCTTCGGGGATAATAGTCGTGATTATATATACTACTCTGTCATGAAAGTACCGGAAATCAAAACAAAACATTTTTAAAAGCTTTTTCCTGAATTGAGTTCAGTTCTCGCCGCGAATTCTTCTTTATGTCTTCTACCGAATGAAAACGGGTGCCTCGAAGTGGTAATTTGAGTATAGGAAAAAGAAAGAAGTCGGCTGGAGCCATATCTGGTGAATAAGGTGGTTACTCGATGGTATTTGTTGAGTTTTTGGTCAAAAATTCCTTCACAATGATGGCCTTGTGCGAAGGCGCATTATCGTGGTGCAAATAGATTTTTTTTTCACTAATTTGGCCTTTTTCGTTGAATTCGCTCTCTTAAACGCAGCATATCGCTCAAATAATATTCTTTATTTACCGTTTGACCTTCCGGCAAGAACTCCGAGTGCACAACACCGCGATAGTCAAACATGACTTTGACTATTGATCAACTTTAGCGTGGTTTTTTCGGTTTCGGTTCAGTCGGAAGGCGCCACTCCGAAGCTTGTTGACTAGTTTGCATGTCAAACTCGTAAACCCACGTTTCGTCACCAGTAACAATGCGTTGCATGAATGTTGGGTCGGAATTAACTCGTTCTAGCATGTCCTCAACGACTCTTATGCGATTGAGTTTTTGGAGAAAATACAGGTCTTTCGGGACTAGCCGAGCGGCAACATGTTTCATACCCAAGTGATTATTTATAAAATAGTATGGATCGACTTGTGAGACACAGAAAATTCAGCGGCTATCTCTCTAAAACTTGAATGAGGATTTTCAGTCACATTTTCTTTACTTTTGCGATGTTAACTTCAGTTGAAGACGTTGATGACCTACCAGAGCGAAGCAAATCTTTCATCACATCTCGACCGCTTTTGAACGCTTTGTACCACTCATAAGCACGTGTTTTTGATAAAGTCGATTCACCGTAAGCTTTCTGTAACATTTTCAGTGACTCCGAACACGAAATTCCATTGGCGACGCAAAATTTAAGACAAACTCTTTGTTCCATGTTTTTATCCATTAAGAAATTCGCAATACACACTAGATATAAACGAACTAAAACAGCACACTGTATTAAATCTAAATAACAGATGCAACTCTAACTCCGCGTCAAAATGTAAAAAAACAAAATAACAGTTGTGCCAATTTAACAACAAAAAAAAAATTTGAAATCATATACAAATCATCCGTTCCAGAAACTTTTTTGACAGAATGTATAATATACCGCTTACACCAATTCAATGTAAAATATTAGCATTGTTTTACATTACTGCTATTGCTTTAGACATTATTTCATCAAAACTTGAATGTAAAAGAATTGAAATGTACTAAATCCAGTTTTTTAATTTTCGATACACGTTGTCAGGCGTACAGAGAAAGATACTTTTTATTCCGGTAAAAGGTTTCTGTAGTATACCCTTATTAGTTTGCCATAAAACTAAATACGATAGAAATGAAATTTTTGGCAACTGAATTAAGGTTTTCTTATAGATGAGAGGATAATGTAGTCCACGCGTACGAAGATGCGAGCAAATGCTAGTGGTGAATAAAATGCTAGCGGTTTGTTCACACTCAATACTGAAGCCTTGTTGGGACTGTAGGTATAGGTAGTGCCAAACTTCTAGCTCGCTCTGAAGTTGCGACGCGCAGGTGTACAGTTAGCGACATTATAATTAGAGCTTTATAATATTTATACAATATTACATCAAGGTAATTTATAAATTAGGCGTTTTATTTGTTTTTTAATACCCAAAATTAACCAGGATAAATTAATACCAACAATTAAATTATAAGCATAACTATATTATTAAAAAAAAAATAACATTTTAAGAAGCTATGGATGCTGTATTTCCTTATCGGGAGTACGGAAAACTGTCCAAAGATCCGACTTATTTGCTTCTTCATTAATTCTGCGCACTGTCCATAGTCCATACTGAATCCAGTAGCAGCCGCACTTCTTTTTTGTGCATGTTTAAGGTCAATTTGTATACCTTTGTCAGCTACTTTCTTCATAAACTCCTATACGTTATAAATATTTTTTCTAGCTTGCCAACGTAAAACTGTATTACGTCTAGGCATTATAACTGCCTTTAAAAAACAAAACAGTACCTATTCCTACAATAACAGTAACAAAAAAACGTAAATCGACAACTTAAAATAGTAACGTAACTACAAACACCTAAAATCGCGACGCGACCAAAAAAAATATACTCGTGACTGTACTTTCCACTGCAAACCCAAAACAAACGAATACACATGGCGAGCGCGCATGCGCAGGGGTGTGCCCCGCCCCCCCTAACCGCTTACGTCCCGCTGATACCCATATTGTGCTGCTGCGACGCGAATCGCCTCGTGTTCACAGCGAGCTAGATGTTTGGCGCGGGTTATACTAGTAATTTTTGCCCGGTACTATGTAACATTTCACGAATAATAAAAAATAGGTAAAACAAAGTTTAAGTTAAACGATTTCATTGAAAAGAAAGATAATGATGATGTAGATAATGTACTAAAAGCTACAAAATAATAAAAAATATATATATAATCGTGGAGCGCGTGAAATTTCTGTCAACAGGAGGTGGTTGAACAAAAAAAATTAATCCACCATTTTGTGGAGGCGGCCATTTTGGATTTACTCTGATACTGAATACACATTATTGTATTGTCATCAGAACTAAAAGGCGTGTACCACATTTTAGAACAATCGGTCAACAGGAAGGGTGCAAAATTTTAAGTTTTACATTTGACCCAACATCAACAACAAACAGGTCAAGCTTAATAAAACCGTTTAAAAACTAGCGAACAAAATGTACTCAGTATTCGAATGAATTACTGGAGTAGTGAACAAAGCTTAGCACATTTTAAATTAGCACGCTATGAAAACCGACCTCAAGCAAACGTAATATTTTTCGCTATTCGCTCGATTTGATGCCCGTTGCTGACACTTATCTTCTATTATCAGTTTGGACGTCCCATTAGACGTTTTTTAGTCACGTTTCCGTTGCCCCAGCTGCCAGTATTAGTCGAGAAAACCATTGCACATACAAAAATTGAGTTTGGGTCGACCGTTTCAGACTAGTTCATGTTCAAGTAGTAGTAGTTCAACTTGAACATCTATCAATGCTTTCAAGCTAAAAACTGTGTACGGGCAAGTTCACTGATCCATTTCATACATTCATACATATAAATCACAACTAATATTATCACCGAAGGGTTAGTCAGAGACTAGTTAATGTGGACAGCAAAAGCAGTCCTCTGGCATATTCCACATTTCACCAAATAGCGACTGCACATGTGCTCAGCGTGACAGGTGGTGAGCCCATTGCCGCTCTATTCTGTTGGATGTGTGTGCATTAATAAGGTGATTTACACACCAATTGGTCATTTTGCCAGATAAGCAACTTTTGCAATGTCGGATCACCAAATTAAAAACGCATCTCAAGCTCCTAAATGTTTCGCAGTATCATTGGATCTTGTAATTGAATGCGACTTTGACTAGATTGGATGAACGTCATTTCGTAGTCCCCTGTTTCCTCCTTCAGAACTGGACCATTTTTAATTACTTTTTCAGCATCGGTTAAAAAGGAGATTTTCTATGTCTGTATGTTCTTCTGTTCTCGTTCTGATTTTTTTGCATTAAGTAATTTATTAATAACCAGGAGCCTTCAAAATTTAGCGAAATCACTCCGTTTTAAGGCGTCTCTAGAAACATTAAGTGGCTGGTTTAAAAAAAAGTCAAACATACAGACTTAGAAAATCTCTTTCTTTAACCGATGCTGAAAAAGTAACAAAAATTGGACCAGTTTTGAAGGAGGAAACAGGGGACTACGAAACGTCGTTTTTCTGTGTTTTGTATGAGAATTTTGCTATGCCACTTCGACGTAGTGTTTCCTCTTAAGACTCAACGTCCCTATGTGCTGTTGTCCATTCCGGAAGGCCCGTGTCCAGCTCTTTTATAGGCTGATGGTTTTTTTTTATCTTTATTTTTTTATTGTACATAATATACAATATTGAGGATGACGACACCAATCTATACCTATACTACGGCCAAATTCAATAAAGAGTGTTTGTAAACCAATTATTGACAATTCTTTATGAAAATACCTATTTATTGATTTATTTATTATTACAAGGTACACTAACAAGTTAACATGCAAATTTTCGCAGGATAGTAACAGATTACAAGTATTGGACATGAAAACCAATAACAGGCATACACAACATTGACCAAAAATACACAATTACACAATAAACTAAAAAAAAAGAAAAAAAAGAAATGCAAATAAAAAAAAACAAATATTACAATAAATTAAATTAATTACTTACTGAAATCAGTTAATAATATTATTATGACACCAATGAAAATTCAATTTAATTATTACCTGTATCATTCGGATTTTAACGTTTTCTGAAAAACAGTAAAAACCCGAGTGATACTAAATATTTGCACAAAGAAATGTCAATAATTTGTTTACGAACATTCTTCATCGAATAGACGAATAACGGATTATTAGAAATTACTACCATTATAGTATAGCAATAGTATTTAACGGCATCGTATTCTTCAAATCGTCAAGGCGTTAAACGGCAAACTATTTTAAAATTACTTTAAGAGGGTTTACGCATTTCGGTTTTCCATACAAACTTCCAAGTCGTAATTTTTAAAAACCAATAAGCCCATTTTGTTTTTTTAGAGTTATTGCGATTTAAAGTCCACTATATGAAAGTTAAAAATCGCAATAACTCAGTTAAATAAACATTTTTTTAAAATGTTTTCAACAAACTATTTAGATCCCTGTGTTTTACTTCAGCATGTAAAGTTTTATCAAAATTGGCTTATTGGTTTTTAAAATTTTCGACTTGGACGTTTGGATGGGAAACCGAAATGCGGAAACCCTCTTAAGAAGAGCTTAACCGCGTACAATAATACGTAAACCCTACTAAGTTTCAAACCTGGGACCTCTAGATATGAGCCAGGTTTGCTAACCAGCGTAGGCGGAGGGGGGGTCGAAGGCGACGGCATTACGTCGCCCTAGTGTAGAGGAGCACTAGGCTGCATTGCACCAGCCCTCCACCCGCTTGGGAGCAGCCTGAACCTACCAGGCTGCTCCGTAGGGGCAGGGGACCCAGGTAAAACTGGGTCCGTAGCAGGCGGCGTTTCCCGGGTGTATCAGCACGGTACCGGGGCGCCGCGTCGCGTTCTGAAGGATGGTGTCGGTTCTTTTACCGGGTCGGGCCCGTATGTCCTTACTCACCCGTTTCCCCCACGGGGGGGCGGGTGGGGACATATGGGTTCCAGCCCCGGACAGTGCATGGGGTGTCTCACGTTCCTCTCGAGGCCTCATGACAGTGCAGAGAAGAATTTTCTCCGACTAAAACAAAGAAAAAAAAAAGGTTTGCTTACCACTAGACGACATAAACGGTTCCATTTATTATGCACATAAGTAACCAAGATACTTATCCTTACCTATTAGAAGTTAGAAGCAGGCTTATAATGATGAAACGGCAACTTTTAATAAGGCTACTAAAGGGCCCTCGTAACAACTTGTAATAACTTTCACAAGATAGTGCAATAAGTTAAAGGAGTTTAAAGAAACATTTCAAATTATACGGAGGTAACCTAGCATTAAAACGCCTCGGTGGCCGAGTGGTTAAGCGCTCGGCCCGATTACCGAAGGTCCAGGGTTCAATTCCCAGGTCGGTTTGTGATCACTAACCCGCATTTGGCAAGCGTGGTAATAATGCCAATACCTGTCAGTTGGCTATTTGACAGTTGTAACAGTAAAACATGCAATATGAAATATGGTTAAGGTAGTTTATAATTTAACGATAATTATCCAATAGTTTTTTTTATTAAGATAATTTGTAAATATTTTATTTTTACAAAATAAATTTGCGATATTTTATCTGCGGATTACAAGACCCAAAACATGGGCGGCCTAGACTTCGTGTGTCATCACATCTCACAAAATAAACAAAAATTATCTATGTCAGGTTTCAAGATAAATTTGTTTTTCTAAGGTTTGTTTATTGAGGTGTGACGTCACAGGGCAAAATGTCACGTGACCAACCGTTTTCGCACAAAATTTGAAATGAATGAAGAAAAATATGTTTTTTTTTCTATTAATAAAGCTCTTTCGAGAAATAATATATTGTAGGAGGTATAAAATAGCCTTGGTAATTTTTTAAATACTTTTCCGAGAACTGTCAAATAGCCAATTGTAGCGTGAGAGGGTGGTATAACTTACCCCTGGCGAGCGGGCCCAGTGCGTGCTGCAATGCAGCGTGGCTCTACTACTCAGTCAGTGTAACACGTTTAGCACCACCCAGGAGTCACGTGTAGGGTTTCAAGGGTAAACCTGCGAACGCGAGTAACTTTAACCCCCTATATAACCAGTATACTTACATGCTGTACATTACCATCAAAATGTAGAGCGTTTCGAATTTATTGATGCGTTATCCGGTTTTGTGATTTGCTAGCAGCATTTGGCAAGCATAGTGATAAAGCCAATACGTACCCATCGGTAGTAGTGGATGGCCTGTACAAATATTATGATTAAAAACTATACAGACGGCACAATTAAATCAAAATAAAACTTACTCTGCTGGCTCAGCGACCCGAAGTGGATCTTGGCCTCCGACACGAGATGACGCCACTGCTCCCTGTCTTGTGCAGCCTCTTGCACGTTGATAGGCCCCAGCAGCTCGAATACGTCCCTGGCTACCATGTCCTTCCAGCGGTACTTAGAACGTCCGGCCGGGCTTCTCCCACAGGGTACGTGGGAGTGCCCACGTACGCGCGCTTCACCGCTCGATCCTCCTCCATGCGATCAACGTGGCCCAGCCAGCGGAGTCTGTGTGACTTAGTTTCTCCCATAATGTTGGACTGCGTCACAAGTTCTTCGACCTCGCCGTTCTTCCGGATTCTCCAGCTGCCATCCTAAAAATAAAATAAAACTTACACATGTTAAATATTTTACGTTCGTACCCATATAACCTCAGAATGATAATTAGTTATTGAATAATACTAATTAGCCAGTTTATAGGCAGGTGAATTTTGCGGCTGCCGGTATATTCTGTAATCTTTCTCATAGAAATCACTCAGATCTGAGAAAATGTAGAAATCGGTTATTCCTAAATTTACCCGACCGGAAACTTCTTATCTTATCTTAATTAATGGCTATCGCGTGTAGCATTTAGCCAATTTAAATTGTTTAATTTTTTAAGTTTATTTAGTATTGTACAGTAAATAGAAATAAAATGGAGTCCCACAACACGTGTTGTTGCTAAAAGAAAACGGGAGAAACTCCAACCGGAAACTTATCCCAGGACCTCAGAGATGTCGGCGTGCTGACCACACGTGACACGACGCAGAAGTGTCTTTACAAATAAAACAATTGCACTCCCACAACTGCGCGCATACAATTAAAACGACTTCAAACTATGAGCTGTTTGGTCAGTGTTACGACGAAACGTTTTAAACGGCACTCCAGAACGAGATTAAAGCGGCAACTTTGTAACAAACTACCCCCTTTCAAACGAATATAAACGAGCGACAGCAAACTTCTGCGGGTGTTGTGGCGTATGGACGTGGATATATTATGCTCTTTTGCTTTCTAATTACCTACATACGTGATTATTGATTGTAATATTTGGAGATGTGTGGTGGCGGCCATTTTAATTATACCACTGAACTGACCCATATCTTCCCTCGGGTGTCGTAAAAGTCGACTAATGGACTAAAGACTGCACATACATCCAAAGCGGCGATGTGCTCACCACATGTCATGTTGAGCACATGTGCACTTGTTATTTGGTGAAACGTGGACTAATGGCAAAGGACTGATTTTGCGGTCCTCATTGCCTGGACTCTGACTAATCCTTCGGGGATAATAGTTATGAATAATTATATGTATGTATGTAACATTTGAAGGTGGTAGCGACTTAGCGAGTTAAGGTACGTTTCCGAGACGGACCGCAGACTGCAACCGCAGGCGACATTGCGGCTAGCAGCTGCAGATGACCGCAGTGCTGCCTGCAGTCGCGGTTGCTTCTATTTCCAAGCGCGGCTGCATGCCGCGGCTGCATGCATGCATTTCCTATTAATATCCACACATTATCTTTGACCAAATTATTGCGGTAATTTGTATTGGATGTGTCGTAAAGGACTGGATGACCGGCAACAAAGTTAATTAATATCTCTTCATCGTCTTTCGAATAGTTGACATTTTTGTACGTGACACGTATAAACTCTCTGCGGTTCGCGACACCACTGGTGCTGCAGTGCAGACTGCGGTCGCTGCGCGCCGCATCCGCAGGCCGCAGTATTGCCGCGCTTGGAATCAATTTCATATAGATGCATAGAAACTAGTAGTGTCGTTTGCAGCCTGTAGCTGCAGTTTGCAGTCTGCGGTCCGTCTTGGAAACGTACCTCTAAGGTATGTGTACGCGCAGCGACCGCAGACTGCAGCACCAGTGGTGTCCCGAACCGCAGAGAATTAACACGTGTCACGTACAAAAATGACGACTTTTGCTCGACATTCTGTCTCACACAAAGGTACTGGAGTGGCTGAGGCATCGTTCTATGCATTGTGCAGCCGCGGCATGCCGCCGCGCTTGGAAATAGAAGCAACCGCAACCGCAGGCAGCACTGCAGTCAACCGCAGCCGCTAGCAGCAATGTCGCCTGCGGTTGCAGTCTGCAGCCCAGCTCGGAAACATATCTTTAAGCAACTTTTACAAAAGACGGTAACCGGGTCGGTGACCGAATAAAATTATTATCTTGATTGGCACCGTGCTTCAGAAGGCTACCTAATCTTTTGTTCTTGGTTCTTGTCGTAGGGAAGCAGTTAGTAAATACTACAGTTAGTAATACTACTAATGGACTAAAAGCATAGAAATACGCAAAAATGGAAGCTATAGAATGCCGATAGTAGTATAAATATAAAATAGCCCTTCAACTACATACGTATAGTATGCATATACATATACATACATACATATAATCACGACTATTATCCCCGAAGGGTTAGTCAGAGACTAGGCAATGAAGACAGCAAAAGCAGTCCTCTACCATAGTTTGTTTCTGGATTGTTTCTACACCACTAAGCGCGTTTCCAATTAGTAGATTTGACTGCGAGTACTCTGTATATCGGTAGCTGCTTTGCTTTTGTTCCTTTTTAATATTGAATTATTAGAAAATACTTTTTTTAAATGTTATTTAATTAATTAAATTTGTAATAGGATATTGTAGGTATTACTTGTAACCATGTATTTGCATTGTAATTTAAATTTAGTTTTTTTTTGTAATTTGATTAATAAAATCCGATTCTGTAATACTTTTATATATACTTTACTAACATAATTATAAGAAAAAATGTTATCAACAAAAATGGATTTTTGTTATCTGAAATAAATAAATAAATATTATAGTCCACTTTTGACGACCTCCGTGGTCGAGTGGGTAGCACGCCGGGTCTGGCGTTGCGCCATCTCTGAGGTCCTGGGTTCAATTACCGGTCGGGTCAATTTAGAGAAAAACTGTTTTTCTAAATTGATTTTGGGTCTGGGTGTTTTTTCTATGTTTATGTATATTTATCCGATAACTTACCATACCGTATCTACTCTACATCAAAACTAATCAATCATTCAAAATTGGTTTAGCGGTTTAAGCGTGAAAACGTAACCAACCAAACAAATTGACCAAGCTAACAAACTTACCTACTTTCACATTTGAGTCGTATCGTATGAAATCAAAGTCGGCAAAGGTGGGCGAAAATGAGATAAATATAGGGCAAGACTGAAAATTAAAATGTTAACCGATAATTGGTTACATTAAAATCAAATACGGCCTTAGACCCTTCAAAACACGAAACAAAACTGGCTTTGGGATCAAAGACAGGAATCGACGGGACTTCTCAACCACAGTCGGCAATCTTTCGCTGTCAACCAATCAGAAGTGATGTGAAATCGCTGTTTCAAAATGGCGGATTGTATTATGACCAACGTTTGGTACCAAAGACTGCCATCTTGCCTTGGTTTGGGTTCAAATATGGCAGGGTGCGTGTTGAGTGACTTCTTCGTGTGGCTGACTTTAATTTGTCGTTCCTGATACGTTGGGGGCGAACGATGGAAGTCGGTCCTGGCACTCCCTGGTTCCTATAGGGTTCTCATGCTTCAAAAGAGGCATTGGAACTTTATAGCCAACAACCCAGCGCACAGGCGGAGCCTCTTATGGGCGCGCAGCCCCCATAGGCAGTTTCCCTCTGGGGCTGCAGGGGGTTACACAGGGAAAATGGGATAGTTCGGCGCCCCTTCTGGGTGTCGGCGTCGTTTCAAATGGGGAGGAGGAGAACACCGCGACAGCGGTGTACCAGGGGCCTTACACCAGCCCCTGAGCGTCGTAGCCCTAAACTGAGCAGCAAACACCTTCACTTGTGGTGTCTGTGGGATAGCGGGCTCTACGATGCGCTGCAGTCAATTTTGAACCCATAGCTCTATGGGCCGCTGTTTTCTTCTCCCTCGGCCTTCGTCTAACCGTAGAGACGCTCACGGTAGTTCTGCGAACTGCCTGAAGCTGCTGTTGCAACTCAACAGCATTGGAGAACCGATTTCTCAAAGAATTTAAGACGATGAACCGGTCGTCTCTCTCCGAGGTGCAGCGACGTCTACCGGATCCATGTTTCCGGATATAGCCACCGGTCTCTATGAACCGCTGGTACACTCTTCGAACCGAAAAACGGCTCAAATTCAGTCGCCGAGCGACATCACACTGCCGCATCCCTGATTGCAATAGTGCAACCACTTGGGCGGCTTCGTCACCAGTGGTATCCATTTCCCAGGTGCTTTTTCTTTTGAAATTTTTGCGTGTACCTCTTCGATGGCTGGATAGCAAATGACCCACCTGTATGGGCTCTTTTATACCCAAAAAGGTAGCACAACTAGCACCCTTCGCGAGTAGTAAAAATTGCTTGGTTTTCAAAGTCAAATTATTAGTAGTTATCAATTTTTTTATCAATAAAATGATACGTTTTTTTTAAGTTTATTTATTGGTCTTTTGAATAATATCAATATTTGTGGGGGTATTCGCGTATGTCAAGAGTTAATAACGCTTGAAAGTTATTTTTGCAGAGGTGCGATTTTTTTTGACAACGAGTGTACTATGTCTGTTCAATATAGCTTGATACCTGTGATAGATGTCATCAAAAACGACGACGTGATTTTGTAAAAGCGTATTAATATATTTGACTACATTTCAATAATATTATTTTGTATAATCTATCACTTAACATACTACAATAACTTTTTGTAATTATTTATTACACGTTAGATTAGGTTTTATCCCAATAAACTCACATAACACACATTTATCACAAGTTTTAAACATTTACAATAAAAAACGTACCTCTTCACAAGGTCATTCCAATACAAAAAAATACTTGTGTTGGGTTAGTAGGTAGGTATATCAATCTAAGTTCAATTGATATTCAATTACTAATCGTTGACTTTAATTTTGTATTTATAATTCTAGCTGTATTAATTGCTTTGTTAGTCGTTATTTATTTATTTTTGAGTAGGTATAATGACGATTATATTGAAGTTAAAAAATTTGAAAAGTTATTGAATTGGCAGATTAGAAAGGAACAAACTTCATTAGGCTCAATTTAAATCGATAAATTCGGTCGCATTTCGATGATCCCTTTGTTTTTATTTAATTGGAAATGAACTTCGCTCTACTGCATCTGTGACGGGTTGGGTGGGGGTGGGAGGGAGCCATCTTGTTTTGATACAAGTGCCTTAGTCGTGTAAGAACTGATTTGGGCTCAAGTCAAAGGTTTGTACTCGTACTAAATTTTTTCCATTGTGTTTACAACTGAACGCTCGGACGGCCGAGTGGTCGAGTGGTCAGCGGCCCTGAATCCGCAACCAACGGTCCCGGGTTTGAATCCCGGTAGGGGTAAATGTAGGAAGCATGGATGTTTATTAGTATTTATATTATGTTTATCCGTTATTCATTCACCATAGTTATTATTATTAAATCTTAATAAATGGCTATCGCGTGTAGCATTGAGCCAATTTCAAGTGGTGTAATTATTTAAAGTATATTCCTATTGTACGGTAGGTAGAAATAAAATGGAGTCTCACGACACGTGTTGTTGCTAAAAGAACACGGGAGAAACTTCCCCATATATTATTTTTCTCTATGGGAGAAACTCTTCACCATAGTTCGGGCTATGCTTTTTTGGTGCTGAATGATTGGTGTGACAGTTGTAAAATTTATTATTATTATTTATAACTTCATAGAATTTTCTTTGTGTAGAGTTGACCAACAGTTGCAGGTAATGAATAATGTAATACAATATGCAGGTATAGCTAATAAAAATGTCAATAGTTGCATATTATATTGTTCAGATCAAGCGGCTCGACATAACACCCAGCCGCCTTTTACAGCAAATAAAATGCTAACATTAATGATGCATGTGAACATGTTGCCCCTGATGATTGGAAAAAAGTGGTTTATAAAATTAAAGAACTAAAAGGTGATTTTGAGTGTGTAGTAAAACTTGACAAGGACTGTTCTAGTGACTCAAGTAATTACTGTGATGATTTAGGTTGTACAAATACAAATTCTTAATAATGTATTGGCATTATTAAGAATTTGTTCATTATTAAAACATTCCAAATCTATTCACGTATGTTTATTTACGTTTTAATTATGTATTTCTAAAAATTAAGTGATCTAAATAACATCAAAAATGATAATTAGAAGCAAATACGATTAACGACAAATAATGATATTCAATTGATAATTTCAATTATCATTTTATTCAATTACGTCTGTAATGTCCAACCCTAGGCATGAACATTTGACACCTGTCACAGGAATCAAGCTACATTGAACAGGCTCTAATACGAAAACTTGAAAGGGAACATGACACTGTTAAAGTTTTTTACAGACATTTTTTTAAATTATTTATCTCAATATAATAAACCGACAACATAGCTTCAATACCTTTCACAACTTTATTGCTAGTAAATATCAATATTGAGTATCAGTCCTTTGATCAAGTATCTGTCCTACAAATACTTTGAAAGCTCTTTAAATAATATTATAACTTTGTAAGCTAGCAGATAAATATTTATTGAAACTTATATTTTCTATCATGAAAAAATGTATTACCTTTGAGCAACCAAAATTTTTAATGACAATATTTATGAAAGTAAATAAGTACCTACTTCACTTTTTTAATTTGTATAATTTTAAGTTAATCGAAGTTTGATGTTTCTTAGTCTAAGGAAAAGCTTTTCACGTGGTTAGACTTAATTTATGGTAAAAGATTATAAGACCCAAGACGTGGCTTGAATTGCAACCAGTTTGAGTTCTAACTTCCTACATTTTATTTTTTTTTATTTAGGGAGCTCGATGGCGGAGCGGCTAGCGCGTTCGGCTAGCGATCTTGCTCGCTAAGCAACTTTCGCAATGCTGGGTCGCTGGATGGGTGACCAAGTTTAAAACATCTCGGTCCCGGTTGTTGTCAGCGGTATGTTGGGCCAGCGCGGTGGGTTATTATGGCCCAATATCCCCACGCGCTATAATGTCCACGTGGGAGGCCTGTGCCCAGCAGTGGGACGTTTATACAATGATGACGATGATGATGACGTTTTATATTCCTTAACGTATTTCTTGTTTGAGAGAATCACCTACCAGCACAAAAGTAACGCGGTCAATCGAGTTTTGTTTGAATTAATTAATTAATTTGAATGCGCTGCTTTTTACAATTTTTTCTGTTCGAATTCTTTTTGTGGAATTTTTTCAAAGGGGGTTAAAGTTACTCGCGTCCATAGGTTTACCCTTGAGACCATACACGTACACACGTACCTGGGTGGTACTAAATAAGTGACACTGACTGAGTGGTAGAGCTGATTTTTGAAATTTCAGTTGGCACAGGATAAAATATATAATAGTGTTATGATGTACGTTTATTGTTATATTTGTATTATTAAACAGGTACATGAGCATACCATATGTTGCAGCACGCATTGGGCCGGCTCGTCCGGGTTAATACCACCATCTCACGAATATCCGGCGTAAAGTAACGGCACTTGGTGCTGTTGTGTTTCGTCCGGCCAGTGAGAGTTCCGGAGGCCCCTTCCCCCCTCCCCCTCACAATTCCTATTCCTTCCTTAACCCTATTCCCTTCATAAAGGTCGGCAACGCACCTGCGACTCCTCTGGTTTTGCGGGTGTCCATGGGCGGCGGTAATTGCTCTCCATCAGGTGACCCGCCTGCTCGTTTGCCTCCTTCTTACATAAAAGAAAAACATTATTTCTAATTGTAATTTATTTGTAACAGCATTAAATTGTAATGTTAATGCACTATATACCGTCCCACAGCAGAGCAAAGCCTTTATTGAAATCAAGTCTTCGCGGCAAATGAATGGGTTAACCACCACGCTACACGTACACAAATCCGGGCAATGAACCGAAAAATCCTAAACACCTGCGGGTCTAATCTCTTTCTCCGAAACGAAATTTCGGCCGATTTCCGTTTGCTATTTATAGCGCTTTCCATTATTATTGAAATTTTAAACAATTTTCTAAAAATTAATAACCTAAATTGTGTGCATCTATAACAGGTAAGTACAAACATTAAAAATAAACTTAAACCCTACTTTTTAAGCAAACTACAAAATATTTAATAATAAAATTGTTTTTGCCCACTTCTTCAGTACCTACCTATGCTTTTACGTAAATAGTGAATTTGTATTAAGTAAGTTGTTAATTCAGTATTTTATTGTGAATGCAGTCGCATAGACAAACCTTAGTGGTTAAAAATGTGATTAATAATACGTTTGTAATTATGTAAGTTTTTTTAATACGGTAAATAAAGAAAAAATAATGCCAATCCCTTATTTGTATAAACGAAATTTCGGAAGGAATGGAAACCGCTTTAAATAGCTAACGTAAATCGGCCGAAATTTCGTTGCGGAGAAAGAGAGTAGGCCGTCTACTATCGAGCGGAGCGCTTAGCCACTGGGCCACCGAGATGCTACATTGTATCCTTCGATCATCTAAACACTTGATACACAATACCATATAAAATACGTTTGAAAAGTGGTTCTAACTATTTTGCTCTCGAATAATCTCAACTAATTTCGATACGCAGCCCTATCACCACTACAATAGGTATTCAATTTGGACGACAATGTCAAATGACAACTGACAGCAATATGCTCACTCTATGTCCATGGTTGGAGCCTTAAATGAATGGTTGGTCTCGCTGCGCTCGACTAGATACCTCCGTCGTACCTGTAAAATGCGGCAACAAATACTACGCCGAAATCGGCGTACCCGAGATCCACTAATAGCTGTGTGTAAAGTGTATCGAATTTTTTATTAAATTTTGGGCATAATTCAAAATAAAATGCCTGTTTGCGTAATAAAACTGTGTAAAAATAATACTACAAAAAATAAGAATTACAGCATTCTTGTAAATTGTATGAGTTGCCGCATTTACAGAGCTGTGGTTTTTACATAGGGCGGTATCTAGTCGAGCGCTGCGAGACCAATGATTCATCTAAGGTTGAAGCATTAGTTCGAGGAGTCACTTCGAGAGACTTCATTTACAAACAGCAATTTATTTCATCTTTCCAGAGTACGATTTAAATTGTTATCCCAGAAGATCCTTAATTAACATCCTTGATTATAAGTGATTTATTATTGTACTCGCCGTTCTTAATTTTAATTATATTAAGTTTACATACTGTAAAATGGGGTTACTTTGATCAATTTTCAAATTAAAACGGTTTTATTTCTGTAATGTAAAGTTTAAATAAGAAATGAAAAAAATGCCAGTATCGGTTATTTGCTATGTTTTCGAATGCAAGGAAAAAATTTTTTTTTGATCATTCGATTCTAAGAAAAAATATAAAATAAAGGTGATCAACTTTAAGCCGATGTCGAGGCGGGGCTACTTTAATCACCGTATATTTTATAACGGGATTTAAAAGTAACCCCCTTAATAACTAAAATAAAAAAGAAATTTAAAAAATCGGCTCGCAGGTTATCGTGCTAAAGTTATTAATGTATATTGGAGTAACTTTGATCATTGATACAAAATCAATTATTGAATAGAATGTTTTAATAAAAAAATTAAAATTAACTAATTGTTGGTAGGAACTAAATATTAATCTGTGCTACTATATGGAATATAAAACTCTTCAGCAGCACCACAAATGGTAAATCTGTCATCTAAAACATCTTGTACTTATTGCCTCTTCTTCTTTGGATTCTGCATAATTTGTATAATTACGACTTCCTAGTGGATTTTTATAATTGTTTTTGTTGTGGCCTTTTACTGTAACTTAAAATAAATAAAAAATTTAAAAACAAGTAATAAAACTGTATTATTACACAAACTTAACAAATAAAGTGGTAACGTTGACCAACGGGGCGACATTGATCATATGATCAAAGTAAACCCGTACCTCTGATCAAAGACACCCCTGATTATTTGCATACCTTTAAAATAGGCATAAAAACAATAAAAGCACTTGTTCAAGCGTGTTTTACATTCTCAAAAGTGCATACTTTTAAGTAAAACAAACAACATTAATCGAAAAACAATTGATTTTTAAGAGCATTAAGAGTTTTTCTCACCTTAAAAATTGCTTGTCATCAGTGCACTTTTTAAATAAATATTTTTTACAAAAAACACCTGCACGTTGCAAACGTCATGAACGCCATCTACTTTTAAAACTATTAGTGCTGCCAACCTAACAAAAAAAAGCGCTCGGATGCGTACAGAAAACAATAAATACAAGATTTTTGGAAAATAGGAAGTTGTTATCAATGTAACCCCGTAATATCAAAGTAACCCCATTCTACGGTACTTAATAAGACTACATTCCTATTAATCCTGATGCAAATATGTGCATAGGTACTTCACAGTTTTGGTTATTAATCTTTGTACTGTACTGGATCAATATGCTTATATTACTTGAAAAACAGGACAAAAATTTAAAGCACCCCGATTTTTGCAACAGGCGACAAAATTTATAGGTGCCAACTATGTTATTCACAAAATTGCCGAGACTTAATTTACAAACAGCAAGTTATTTCATCTTTCCAGAGTATGATTTAAATTACATATCCCAAATAGATCCTTAATTATTATCCTCAAGAATAAGTGATTTATTATAACACTCGCCGTTCGGTACATTCTATTGAAGTCGCTCTGAAGCATATTCGTAGTCACCTATTAATTTTAATTATTTTAGATTTACACACTATTAACTTGTTCGGTGTCTGTACTCTAGTATTTGTTATTATTTACCACGGGTAAGTACTTAGCCTTCATCTAACCTGGGGCCCAAGTCTGCTAATTTACGAATGGCATAATTGGTATTCCTAAATGAGTAAGAGAATGTGTGTGTGTCAAACAATTACAATGCGATCCAATTGCGATTCAATTATGCCATTCGTAAATTAGCAGACTTGGGCCCCTGATGGTTAGTGACGATAAGGCCGATAAAGCGTAAAGGCCGATTCAGCTGCATACGCAGTTAAGAAAATAAGGCTTCTAACTGATGTTGAGACGGCAAGAGTAGTTTATTTTAGTTATTTCCATAGTGTGATGTCTTATGGCTTACTGTTGTGGAGTTCCGCTGCTAATATTGACGTTGTATTTATTCTACAGAAAAGGGCAGTTCGCGCCATATACAACCTGAAGTCTAGAGACTCACTCAAAGAAGTGTTTCAAAAATCGATATATTAACTATTGCATCACAATTTATTTTTGAAACCTTATGTATGTCAAGAACTATGAAAAGACATTTGTTAAAAATTGTGATCTTCATAACTTAAACACTCGTAGGAAAAATAAGCTTGCTGTCCCTAGTTTTAGACTTCATAAAACAGGTTGCTCTCTCTTGCGTAAATGTGTAACGCTTTATATCAAACTTCCACTAATTATTACTGATATTGTTATATTGTGTAATTTGGTAACGACATATTGTTTTGTAAATGTCGTTACTTCTATATTATTATAAATCTGTGGAGTTTCTTGCGCCCGCTTCTTCTCCACAGCTAAATGACTTCATGAATCTCGGGTGCCCATCCATCCAAATAAATTAAACGATTCAAAATGCATAATTTAATTTTATTGAATAAAGAAATTTTTAATTTGAGTTTGAAAGCGCGCTTCACCTAGAATCCTCAACCATTGAGGAACTGGCTATTTTATCTCTAAACTGTCGAAACACAACAATGCTATTAACATTCTTGTTATGGCGCCAGACTTTAGACAAGATGATGGTAGCTGGTCAGAGGGACTTAACACGCCTTACTACCAACAAAGTCAAGCACTAAGATACCACCCGCTGGGAATCGAACCCATGACCTCTGGGTCTAAGACCGGTGGCTTAGCCACTGGACTACAGACTCTGTGGTGGACCACAGATAGTCAGATACCACACAGACCATAATACTTCACATGTCTAAGTACCGAGTGTGACATTTTTTCACAATTGAATCAATTAAAAGCTCGATAAACTGGAAAGCCTCTCGAAAAAGTTTTTACATTCCGTAACCTAGGACATATCGTTCGTGACGACAACCGCCTAGTCACCGGAATTCCTATTCGAAAACTAGGACCGCCGCGTCATTTTGAAAAGTAAGCAAACGAGTTTCGGTCTCCGTGACTTGCAATTCTACACTTAATCGCCGTATACTCGTATAAGACAATAATACTCTCACTAATTGTTTTACAAGTCTGAGACCTGAATTCATAACACAGATAATATTAGTGACTAGGTATTCGTCTTTTATATGAAATGTCTCAAGTGTAATCATCTCTCTAATGCCGGCACTTCACTTGGCGTATAGTGTTCGCGTGTTTGTATTATTTGTCCGAACACGGCAATATGTAGACGGTCTATTTGAATATATTTGCTTTATTTGCACGAATATGACAAACACGCAAATAGCGAATATGCGATTCCGTCCACTTGTTGGTTTAGGAATCAAAAAAGGCAAATGTTTGCGTCGACCGTCCACACTTGGTTCTGTTCAGAACCGCGCGTGCGGCTGTCCTGTTCAGACGTGTTCAGTTTTTTATACGTAATAGTCTAAGATCCGAGTATAGAACGACCTTCACCGGGAAGGTTAATGAATGAAAAGTATTTTATATCAAATTTAATATGTTAAATAATATATCGCGAGTGGGTTGGCTGAAAAATTTCAGTCCAGTACCTTTATGATTAATTTAATATTAAAAAAAAAAATTACATTGCACTGGTTTGGTGTGTGCGTGTTTGTAATGAGCTTATCTTTATGTAAACATAAATTATATTTATTTAACCAGACGGTTGCAAATTACTAATATTGACTTGCCTGTTTACACCTGCCTACCCAATGTTATGACAGGAAAAAAATAGTCAACCTAACGTTTGCATATTCTATAGGCTTCATACTTTCGATTGGTACCTTTGCAATTTATTTATTATAGAAACAAGTGCAATGTTTAAAAAAAATTTTTAGATATTTAATTAATCATATACTGGACTGAAATTTTTCAGCCAACCCCCCAGTCGCAATATATTTTTAACACATTAAATTTAATATAAAATAATTTTCATCCATTAACCGGCTCGGTGAAGGTCGTTGTATACTCGGATCCTCTACTATAAGTAAACGTAGTAAAATGGATTAGACAAACGAAACCGTATGGCGATTTTTGGAATTAAGTATACTAAATTTTAATGCATCCTTGTATTTGGGACCCCAAAAACGCATCTCATAAAAACAAAAACCGACTGAACGATGCATGGATCGATATTCAAAATAACTTAGGAGAACCATGCACAATAATAAAACAGAAGTTGGTAAGCCGCATTCAGGTAAATGTAATAAGCTGCTGCCACTGCCACGGCCATCACTGTTGCATTCACTTTGTTTGTGAACAAGCAAATATTTGAGATGTTTTCCCAGTCCATGTCCATGTGTTGGATGGCTTGTTTGACGCCAAGTGAAGTGCCAGATTATTTAGGAAAATACAACAATATCGCCACACGAACATGCTAAGCCAAGTGCAGTGCCGCCTTAACAAATTGCAAAGCATAAACTATTTGCTTAAAAAAGGTCAATAACAATTTGTATAACAATGGACAAGTACCACAGTACTTTGTCCGTATAAATGAGTCAAGAGGCTCTTCAATCTTATTTTTTCTTTAAACTTGCTCAGAGAATATGTTTTCAGGTATCATCTGGGAAAATACGCCTTGAATGATATGAACATGGATTCGTGTTAATGAGAAGCTTAAGAGGCCACGTTGACGAAAAATCACAGTCGAGGTGTAATACATCTCGACTGGGATTTTTGCGTAAAATGGCCAATTTTGGCGTTCTTAATTATTACTTATTCTTTATTATTGAAATTTTGCATTCACAATGCTATATAGAAAATGTTTACTAGAAAAAAAAACAACCAGTCTCAGGAAAGCTCGAACGGGATTCGAACCCGTGACCTTTGGATTGCCGGTCCACTGCTTACTTATTATTGAGTACCTAGTGTAGAATAGTTCAAAGAGGCATCGTTTTTGTAAATTTTGCTTAACTTTTTAATTAAGCCCAAAATTGCAAAGACAGATTTGCATAAAATGCGTGAAAGCACTTTTTTGAACTTCTAGATTTAACTACTGTCCTAAACAAATGAAATTAAAAAAAAAATGTTATCTCTTAAACAGTCGTATAGTTTTTAGCGGCCTCTGAATTTTTAAATATCATTGGTATTATATAGAAAAAAAAATCTTTTTCTAAACCAAAAAACTTCGAAAATGGCTTTAAGTTAACTGTGAATTTCTCCTATCTACGATTATATTATTGAGCAAAATTTATACTACAATAATGTGTTACTTCATGAGTAATAAAGATTTTATAATGAATTTATTATCCTATTTCGATAAAAACGATAAATACAACTGCAAAATTAATACAAAATGCGATCCGCCGGCCGTACGAACTCAGCTTATTCTCGCAGTGTGGAAATTTGTAATATTAAGCATAAATTTATTATCCGATATAAAACGATAAAAACAACTGCGAAATTACTACAAAATGCGAAAATGGTCATTTTACCCAAAAATCACAGTCGAGATGAAATAGGCCCCTTAAGTGCAACATCATAATAAGTATATTATAATATAATATTCTAGAAAGCTATTAAAACAGTTTATAAAAAAATTATTTTAATTACTTAGGTCTGATAAAAAAATACGAAAAAGTTAAAAGAGAGCTGTTTTTTTTGAGCAGTATGACCGGAAAGAGTCAAACGTCGTCCACGACAACATTTCTTTGAAGGAATTAGGCAACGTTATTAAAAGGGGTTTTCTGCTTCTTTATATTTATTATTTACTAATCATAATTAAGTAATGGCAGCATGGCTACTAAAACTACGTTTTATTTTCTATTAGCTCGTCTTAATCGTATTGTTTCTTGTTCGTAGTATGAAATTTCGTGCGTGCGTGTCACTAAATATAAATAAGTAAGATAATATAATAAATGTAGGAATCTTCTCAGAATTCGACTAGATGGGGACCAAACTAATCCCTATTTCTGTCGCCAAGCAGCATTATTTTACACTAGATTCATTCAAATTACAGGGACTTAAGGCATAAAAACTAAAGTCAGGGGGCAGCAGCGCGCGTAATGCCCTCGGTGTTGCGCGCGTCGATGAGCTGGGCTGGCCGGTTCTATTCCAGACTATAATAGCTCGTTAGATTAGTTATTAAGTCTTAACTATAAGTTAGTTAACTGTTTTTTTATTATTATTAGTATTGACGTCAATAAGTGCCTGTAAAGGTTTACATTGAATAAATAATTTGACTTTGACTTTATTGAAAATGAGTTCTTAGGCCTGCCCTCTAATAAACAATAAAGAAATGAAACTATCATTTCATTTGACGACCTCCTTCTCGGACCAATTTGGTCCGAGACCTCCTTGGTCGAGTGGTTTGTACGCCGGTTTTCATAGTGTCGCCATCTCTGAGGTCCCGGGTTTGATCCCCGGTCGGGTAAATTTAGAAATTATTGTTTTTATAAATTGTCTCGGGTCTGGGTGTTTCCTATGTATAATAAGTATGTATTTAAGTATTTCAAGTACGTTTATCCTTTTGTCTAGTAACCATTTAACGAGTTTCATAACGAAGCTTCTCTTGGGCTAGATAATTGGTGTAAGTGCGGGAAAGTTTATTTATTTATTTATTTCATAGAGACATAACTGAAGCTCAGGGTCGACAGTAGGGTATCGAAACCCGGTCCACTTTTTAAAAACCCGGGTTTCGGGTTTTCTTGTAGTCAAAACACGGGTACCCGGGTTTTTCGAGCTTTTTGATGTTTTTTTTTAATATGAGGAAACTGTATTTTATATGGATTTGCTAAGTCAATACGAGTAGGTACCTATATAAAACAAGGGAAGGATTCATATTCAATTAAACAGTACTTTCAAAACCTAAAAAAACTATTTTTAAAAGGTATTAAAAAGTCTTTTAGACAATGAGTATTTGTTCAAAACAATTATAAAATAGAGAAATATCTAGTATTTATCTAGCTAGTAATTATTTTTGATCACAGACTCACGCTCAGACTCACGATCAAATTATTTACATTAATTTAGTCTTTTGGTAATAGTCAGTTCTTATACTGCTTATAATTATAATATGCTGAAGACTATTTTGATACCTTTATAGAAATATTTTTAAATTACCTTTTTAACTCTTTTATTAACATAAACAATAAATTCGTTTTAGTAGTTAAAAAGTTCTTCAGAACACTCTCCGTAGTAATTTCGGTAGAAGACACTGAGAGAAGTAATGTCTCTACCCACACGCAGCTGGAGGTCCTCAAAAGAGGCTGTTACCTCAGCATCTCCAATAATACCGCTCGCCTTTGTAGTCTATCAAGTGCATTTAGCGGGGCCGTCTCATAGATGGGAACAATACTCCATACTCCATCGCACCTGAGTCTTGTACAGCAAACAGCGCTGCTCGGGGGTGAAAAACCACCTCACCGTATTGAGAATACCCAACTTCGGGAGGCAGTTAAAATAACACTCTCGATGTAGCATTTTGGATTCAGTCCCTTGCCGTTGTCCATGCCAAGAATGCTGAGGTCCACTGAAATGGGTAAAGGAGAGTTCTGAAGAGAGGGAGCAGGACTGACGAAACAAAATGGCGGGAGAGTCACTCGCAGCTCAGCTCAGCAGTCACCGCTCCCGTTGCGTGTCAACAACGCGACGACGCATCTTGCCTCCATCTTTCATTCCGTTTATGTCATTTCTGATCTGAGTCAAACGATAAATAACGTGCAACTTGCTTTATTAATTTAATTTTTTTTCGCAGAAAAAAAACAATTGTCGTTAATTAGGTCAAGCAGAAATTATTAGTGCCTAGTGCAAAAAAGTTAAGAGAGAAGTAAACTTCACTAACTTGTTTGTATCTTTGATTACATACAAAGGTTTGTATGTAGTGAGATACAATGGAGTTAGGTACTTTTTGACCGTGTTCAATCAAAGAAACCATTTCGAAAAGGCGTAAATATTCTAAGATACAAATAATTACCGATAAGAAAACGATGGTATAAAAGCTCGAAAAACCCGAAAACCCGGTTTTTGATTTTTCAAACCCGGGTTTTCTTGCGACCGAGAAAACCCGAAATACCCGGGTTTTTTTGGGTCGGGTAAACCCGGGTTCGATGCCTTAGTCGACAGCGCGTGATGCCTTTTGTTTTGCTCACGTCAAAGGATGCGGTGGCAGCTTCGCACCGCTCGGGCCGAAAGCTCGTTTGCCGGCTTAACTCAAAAAAAATGTGCTTGCTCCTTTGTTATCGTAGGGAATGCTGAAACCAGCTTTAGGACTTCAAAATGTTTTGTTTCAATTTAAAGTTCGGGTATACCATAGTTAAATAATAATTCTAAACTATTTGATTTCAATTTCCAACACTTAGGTCAAAATATACAGTTGGAACGGTCCGTTGAGAATTGGGATTAATTAATCAAACACTTGACCGACAAAGTGCTAATTGGGTGTTAGCGGTAATAATAAATTACGAAAGTTGACAAAAACTAATTGGTGTTGAAATTGTGCCATAAATTCAGCGTGTCATCAATCAGCCAGAATGTGCACTAGTTTCTGTGAGTGTTGCCAGCGTGGAATACGCTCTGTAAGTTTTTGAATTATTACCAAATCTAAATCATATTCTGGATTTCGTTTATTTACTACGGTGTAGGGATTCTAAAGTATAGTAGGGAATTTTCAGTTACTCGGTAGGTGCCTTTGAAAATTTTTATTTAAAACTGTTGAACCATAAACTGAAGAAAGTCTACATTATCTGTAACATGATAACAAATAGCAGTACAACCACTAATTGTACCTCTGACATTTGCTTAAAGTAATAAAAGAACACCGCTGCTCTAAAGAATACAAGTTGCACCACTAAAATGCTATTGTACTTCGACGTTGCATCCTCGAGATTTATATTCACAAGGTAGTCCACTCTTCAATGTAACAGGCATCCAACACATATTAAGAGCTATTTAAAAGAAATTTTATTTAAAAAAACATAAAACGTTACCCGTAGTATAGACACAGGCGCCATCTAGTGAATACCAACCGAGTGCACGAGTTTGTCACCCGCGCTGCCATCGTCATTCGCTTTTCGTGTTCGGGCATCGGCACATCGTTACCCTAAAAGTGATTTGTGTAGCAAAAAAGTATGGGCAAAAGGAAGCATGAATTATCATTATACTCGTATACGCAAGAAAATACGTAAGCTTGAGGAAAAACTGCGTAAACGACGATCGCCAAGTAAATCAGGTCAGTCAGTGTTTTAAATACTACATTTTGACGATGTTATGACTAAATTACTAAGACAAACGATATTGTAAAAACTATGTGATTCGTTAGCGAATATACGACTCAGAACCTCTTATTGAGACATTCAAAGTAGAAACGTTATTGAAATATATTACATAGTACGTTTCTTTCTTAATTTCGATTAATACTTTCGCTAGTGCATTTGTGGTATTTATAGATTTTGAAGAATACTTACGACGTTTAGCTGTTTTAAATAAAAAATAAACACACTTATGTAGTACCGTGAAGTGATTACGGTCATTGCTAATATGCAATCTAGTATCGTGACGAGATTACGAACGATATTACGGGTACCTACCCTATGCTGTGACGCGATTATGGCAATTCTATTCTTCGGTAATTTCTTCCAAATGACTCTTCATTTGCGCGAGGCAGTACCTACATTCTATTTAATTTTTACTAATCTTTTTATAGGAGTGTTTTTCGTATGCTAGTGTTTTCTACAAAATCTTACAGTGCCGCCTTACATACTGCACACTTATATAGTACCGTGACGTGATTATGGTCAGGGCTAATATGAAATCTAGTATCGTGACGAGATTACGATCGATATTACGGGTACCTACCCTATGCTTTGACGCGATTACGGCAATTTAGGGGGTTAAGTTACTGGCGTCCGTAGGTTTACCCTTGAGACCCTACACGTAACCCCTGGGTGGTGCTAAATGAGTGACACCAACTGAGTGGTAGAGCTACGCTGCGTTGGGTCGGCTCGCTCAGCGTAATACCACCCCCTCACGAATTTTCGGCGTGAAACAATGGCACTCTGTGCTGTTGTGTTTCGTCCGGCGAGAGAGGGTTCTGGAGACACCCCCCCCCCCCCCCTCCTCACAATTCATATGGCAGCGAACTTTAATTTAGATTTACCCCAGGATGGTACCGACACACCCAGTGTCGGAGAATCCCCCCCTGAGCGTTCTCGCTCAGGCTGCCCTACGTATTCTGGGGAGGGCAAAAGTCCGCTCGTGCCAAGGCATGCTGCAGGCAGGAGAAAGGCAAGACAATTGGCACCCCCTCCTACGCTTCGTGTTGACTTTTGCAACATCAGGGGAATCCACTCTAACTTGAGCGCCGTCCATTACCACCTCGAGACGGCGAAACCGGCCTTGCTCTTCCTCACCGAGACGCAGATATCCCCCCTTCCTGACATCTCGTACTTGCGCTACCCGGGATACAACCTGGAACATGCATTTGTGCCACGAGCCGGTGTTTGTGCCTATGTTAAGGAGGATATGTGCGTCCGTCGCCTTGGCAATCTTGAAGATAGGGACCTTTCCATCTTATGGCTACACGTCGACTGCGGACGTCATCCTCGCATCTACGCGTGCCTGTATAGGTCCCACAGTGGTAATATCGGAACTGACCAACTTATCGAGACCGTCCAAGCGGCGACGGACTCCCTTCTCCAACGGATCTCCTCGGCCGAGATTGTGGTATTGGGAGACTTCAATGCCCATCACGTCGAATGGCTTGGTTCTTGCACAACTGACCACGCGGGTAGAGCCGTTCATGACTTCGCTTTAGCCTACAGTCTGTCCCAATTGGTAACAGAGCCAACACGGGTTCCAGATGTGGAGGGCCATGCACCTTCTTTATTGGACTTTCTGCTGACCTCGCATCCAGACGGCTATCAAGTTTCTGTTGATGCACCACTAGGCTCATCAGACCACTGTCTGATTCGCAGCACTGTGCCTCTCACAGAAACTTCAAAACCGCAACCAGCGGCTAGCCGTCGAGTCTGGCATTATAGGTCAGCAGACTGGGATGGGATGCGAAGTTTCTCTGCGTCCTACCCGTGGTGGCGAGTTTGCTTCTCGCTGGATGATCCTGATGTCGCCGCTGACTCTGTTGTTGATGTGATACTGCAGGGAATGGAACTTTTCATTCTAAACTCTGTGGTTCCCATTGGTGGCAAGTCCCAACCATGGTTTGGTCGTTGCTGCAAAATGGCGTCTCGCCAAAAAGGACAACATTACCAAGCCTGGGCTAATGCGGTGTCATCAAAGGATCCAAACACCAGTGCGCTCAGAAAGAAGTACAACTTTGCCACCAGATCCTTTAAGAAGGACATTGCCAAGGCGAAGTCATCATTCATAGGTAGAATTGGCGAGAGGCTAGTGCGCCTTCCTTCGGGGACGCGTGCGTTCTGGTCTCTCGCCAAAGCTATCTTTGGGAATTTTTGTCAGCCGTCCCTACCACCATTGCACAAGACCGATGACTGCCTGGCCTATACTGCAAAGGAGAAAGCCGATCTCTTGGGCTCTCTTTTCGCAACAAACTCGACCTTGGACGATGGGGAAAACTCTCCACCAACCATACCGCATTGCGCTTGTACAATGCCAAACGTTCAGTTCCTGCAAAGGTCAGTTCATAAGGCTCTTTTTCCCTTGATATCCACAAGGCGAGTGGGCCTGATGCAGTTCCACCCATTGTGCTTCGGACGTGTGCTCCTGAATTGGCACCAGTTCTAACGCGTCTTTTCCGGCTCTCTTACACTACTGGCGTCGTCCCGAGCTCTTGGAAGACAGCCCTTGTCCACCCGATTCCAAAAAAAGGCGATCGCTCAGATCCGTCCAACTACAGGCCAATAGCTATTACCTCTTTACTCTCCAAAGTAATGGAGTCCATTACAAACCGCCAGCTCTTAAGGTACCTAGAAGAGAACCAGCTACTAAGTGATCGCCAGTATGGTTTTCGTCGCGGTCGTTTGGCTGGTGATCTTGTAGTGTATCTTACTCACCGATGGGCGGAGGCAGTCGAGAGTAAAGGGGAGGCAGTGGCAGTTAGCTTGGACGTAGCGAAAGCTTTCGACAGGGTATGGCACAGGGCTCTTCTCTCTAAACTTCCATCATACGGGCTTCCTGAGAAATTGTGTTCATGGATTGCCAGCTTTCTCACTGGGCGTAGCATCAGAGTCGCAGTCGACGGTTCGTGCTCCGACATGAAGCCCGTGAATGCTGGAGTCCCGCAGGGGTGTATGTTGTCCTCTACTCTATCTCTTCTGCATATCAATGACATGCTGCATAACAACAGCATTCATTGCTATGCAGACGACAGTACTGGGGATACGCTCTACACCGGGCGAGCTAATATTTCTCTGGAAAGCGTCATCGAGAGCCGGAATAAACTTGTGAGTGACACCGAGAACACGTTAAGTCATGTCTCGGATTGGGGCCGACATAACCTAGTCCGCTTTAACCCCTCCAAAACACAAGATTGCGCATTTACTGCGAAAAAACATCCCTTCGTCGTACCTCTGAACTTCGAGGGAGCTCCCCTTGATACTAATCCGACTATTGGAATCCTTGGCGTCGATATTTCAAGTGACGTTCAGTTTCGCGGTCATTTGGAAGGTAAAGCTAAATTAGCTTCGAAAAAGCTGGGTGTGCTTAATAGAGCGGGTCAGTATTTCACGCCGGCCCACCGTTTACAACTGTATAAAGCACAGGTCAGGCCGCATATGGAATACTGCTCCCATCTCTGGGCTGGAGCACCCCAATACCAACTCCTTCCATTTGACCGCATTCAACGCAGAGCTGCTCGAATTGTCGACGACGAGGTTATTTCAGGACGGCTCGATCCACTGGTTCTTCGGAGAGACGTTGTATCTCTCTGTATATTGTACCGTATATATCATGGGGAGTGTTCTGAGGAATTGTTCGGCTTGATCCCTGCCGCTGATTTCCTTCACCGCACTACACGCAATCGACTGTCATTCCATCCACATCACCTTGATGGATGGCGGTCTACTACTGTGCGTTTTTCAAGAAATTTCTTGCCTCGAACTACAGTGTTGTGGAACCAGCTCTCGGCGGCGGTATTTCCGGACCGTTACGACTTAGGGATCTTCAAGAAACGAGCCTATTCCTTCCTTAAAGGCCGGCAATGCGCCTGCGATTCCTCTGGTTTTGCGGGTGTCCATGGGCGGCGGTGATTACTTTCCATCAGGTGACCCGCTTGCTCGTTTGAATCCTTCTGCTATAAAAAATAATTTATTCTTCGGTCATTCCTTCCAAATGAATCTTCATTTGCGCGAGGCAGTACTTACATTATATTTTATTTTTTAATAATCATTTTATTGGAATGTTTTTTTTGTATGCAAGTGTTTTCTACAAAATCTTACAGTGCCGCCTTACATACTGCACACTTATGTAGTACCGTACCGAGATTACGATCGATATTACAGGTACCTACCCTATGCTTTAACGCGATTAAGGCAATTCTAATCTTTGGTCATTCTTTGCAAATGACTCTTCGTTTGCGCGAGGCATCTCGCCCACCACAAGGCTTAGTGACTCCGATTTCAATAAAGAACCGCAAATAATGGACGTATATGAATCTAATATTGTAAAGGACTTACGATCTTTCATGACCGTAGCACAAGTACACAGCCCGGATCTTACCCAGACCATCCGGACGCTAGCGATAGTGTTAATAATCCAAGCGCAGCAGAGGAGTTGCCAGTTGTAAATCTAATATTGTCGGATTTTCTTGACGTTCTTGGAGTTTCTAAAATGAAGGAGGTATTGGAACCCAAAATACCAGAAGATGTCTCTAAACGCAGGGGAAAAATATATGGCCTGAACAAAGATAATGAAAAGGAACTGTTAGCAACAACTTTGATACTTGTTTGAAGTTGGCCAAATTTTGCTGCATTTACATTATTAAAATACTATGAATAGAAAAATGCTAACATTACCTACCTACTCTTGATAAAAAATTCTTGTCAATGACACAAGATGTTTAAAGAGACGCACACCTTTTCGAAGAAAATTTGGAAGAAAAGATAAAAGCGGCTAAGGCCGCTGAAAAATCTGGTTTGCAAATACGGAATACTAACAACATTGGGTCGTCAACTTCAGGAACTAAGAAATACGTCGCCCAGCAGCGAAATGGCAAAGCCCACCCAAGCAACAAGGTCGGGGGTTGCCAGGCCGGGTGGGAGCAAGCAAAGATTCCCGTATCCACCTCCGAGGCGATCAGCGCAAGCACCGACTTCCGCTCGCTATCACACCACGACAGCAGTGAGGCCGTCATACAGACCGACGATGCGCAATAACAATCAAGGCAACCTTACACGCTGGTCGTATAATTTCTTTTTATTCACACATGGTGTTCAATCACAAATGACCCGGTAGTCTTACAGTACGTTACGGGTTACAAAATATCATTTAATAATACTGTAAAGCAAGCTGTTGAACCTATCAGTCCTAACTTTTCTTCAGCTGAAATAAGTAAGTTAATCACAGCTATATCTGACTTGTGCCAGTAAGGAGCATTATGCATATGTGAGGATGTCAAAGACCAATTTATTTCTCCCATATTCTTAACACCTAAAAGTGATGTATCGTCCAGATTTATCTTGAACCTAAAATCATAGAATAAAGCTGTCGCCTCATACCACTTTAAAATGAAAGACATATCGTCGCCGTAGAGCGAAAAGTCACTAAGTAGGTAAAACTGATATTTGAGATAGGAAGGTTTAAAGTTTTACTAAACAAAAAAAATATAACTTAGTTTTGGTATAACATCTTTCTAATTTTATGGTCTCATAAGTTGGAAAATAAATTAGCGCATTAGGGTAAAATTACTACATTCAATGTATTTCATTTATTTTCAGAGATAATGAAAAAAAACATACTTAATTACTTTTCGCCCTCAAGTCTTGTACCAACATTTTTAGTTATTGATTTGTAGAATGGAGTTGGTGAGTTTTCGCCCGTGTTTGTATTATTTTCAAAGTGAATAACTCCAGTTAGTTAAAATACGACTAAAGTTAGGAAATTCAGAAGGTGTTTTAGTGATTATTCTTAATTACTTTTTTGTTTTTATTAATTTTATTAGAATTAATATCTAGTCAAAACCAAAAGGAGAGTAATCTAATGCAGTTGTTGAGCTTTTATAAAAATTATATTAATAAATACACACACATATTGAGCGTTTCCCGAGTAAGTCAGTGATCGAAATGCAAAGGCCTTCAGAAAATGCATATGCGGGGAGATTACTAATTGGGCTGCACTGCCAGACCCTATCAAAGACTTTGGAGATTTAAGCGAGACGGCAAGGGCTTCGCCGTGTTTCTCGATCGCTTCATTCCAAAGATGGATCGCATACACAAACAGATCTCCATTCGACTGACCGTGGCGAAAATTGAACTGGCGGAAAAAGATCATTGGTCTCAAGGTATGTCAGCAGTCGAGAGTTCAGTTCACGTTCCATAATCTTGTAGGATTGGCACGGCTACCTTTTTTGCACTAATGTACAGCCTGTGCCCCTTTCTGGAAGTGATACAATCAAGATAATCAAGCTCTCCTTTATTGTAGAATCTTTGTATCTGGCAAAATATACTTGGTACACTTATAAATTTTACTAGACAATCACTAGAAGGCCCGAACCACCACAGTGTACTAAAGTAGGTTGCATAGCCTGGGTGCATTAAGTCTACTTAAAGGTGCACTTAAAATAACCTGGGTGGTATCACTATCTGGTAGATTAGCCTGCTTCTACGACTGAAGAACTAGACCAGTCTCAAGTGAGAGGCGATACAAGCGTGTTAGAACAGGAAACAACTCAGGTGCACAGTTACGTGGGACAATGGCCAGGATTCCATCAGAACCACTAGTCTTATTCACGTGTAGAACACGGAGAGCTTTGAGTACCTCTTTGCTGTGGATGTGAAGTTCTCACATAGAGGGGTCGGCTTAGGTAACTTTGGTGGAACTTTGCTGGCGACTTACAGACGTCAGTTCTTTGCAAAAAGAGAGGCAAACAAGTTGCCTCCTCAGCTGCAGTGTGGGCAAGTGAGCCGTCAGGCTTTTTCAGCGGTGGAAGTAAAGGGCGACTAAAATTCGCCTCGGCTGCTTTGGAAAGGGACCAAAAAGCCCAACACCCAAATGGGTGCGATGCAAGTTTAACACCGATGGGGCATCGGCCCCATCGGTGATTGAATCGTGCCTTACGTAATGTTCTTTTACTGGACTTGGCGGCTTCGTCAAAGGCTTTCTTCAGGGTCTATGTACCCGACGATTAGCGCGCTCCAGCATCAGGCTAAGAAAGCTGACTGTTTCGGCGCTGCGACAGTCAGCGTTAAACCAAGGGCGAGCTTTGCTACCCGATGGAACATCGGAATATGGAATGTAATATTTCATACCCCGCAGTATTTGGACGGATAGTCTGAAAAAATAGCACTGCCGCTAAGGAAAAGGTGCATAGAAATGTCGCATCTCATACCAGTTTGCAAAATTTTATCGCCACACCAGTCTTATACAACTAGGGTTTTGATCAGGTGGGGAGTAAAGGATACAGATTTCACCAGACAGTGATCTGATGATCCCAAAGGGGCTGATACCGATATGGAATGTTTGTCTGGAACAGTCGTCAGCAAAAGGTCCAGGCAGTTGGCAGTATGTGAGTCTATGTCTGGCACGCGCGTAGCGCAGTTTACAAGCTGGGAGACATCTTGCGTTATCGCAAGTCTACGTGTCTCCCGCCCAGCGTGGTCGGTCATCTGTAACGAGAACAACCACTGTTGGTTGTGGGCATTAAATTCCCTCTGAATGACTAACTGCGCCGAGAGATAACGAGCCAGAGGTAGATAGCCGACTGACTTAGTTGGTGAATTATCAATGTGGTTATCTTCCGGTCCCCGCTGTGCGAGCGGAACACAGGAGGCGTAAAGATTAAGCTGTTCTCCGGTATTCACCAAAGCCCATAGTACTAAAGATTTTGGCTCCATAAATCATTTGAGACGCTTGAAACAAATATCAAATAGGGTATAAAATTACGTTGGCACAAAAAAATTAAGCGCATACGCATTTGCCGATGTCAGCGCGGTGAATAAAAGTCACCAACCACCTACGCGGCAAAATTAAAGACTTAAAACTAACCAAATCGCCCATATATAATAGACCATTGGAGTGTTGCTTAAAATTATTACCAAAACGTTTTAACGACTGTTCGAAACAAAGCTTTGTGGCTATACCATTAGAATAGAACTGATTTATCAAGTTTAATGGTTTCTTGCTCTTACGTATGGTAGTGCAAATTATCATAATTCTTGATTGAAAAGTCACTAAATGGACTTAGTTAGTTTTTGCATATTTGTTCTGAATCGAAACAGTCATTCTTAAACTAATCAAGTGGTTTCAGTTAATTTTAGAAAAGATTGGGTCCTAGTTACCATCCATTACTAAAAAAAGGAAAAGTAATTAACCCGACTTAGGTACAACTTTGCAACTCTTTCCAAGAAGGAAATAATGTTTAAGTAAGTTAGTTTATTTTCGAGTAAAATGTTGTAGTCTTAAGTAAGTGTTAATGATTTTTCGCACTTCCTAAAATAAAAACTATGATATCTATTGACATGATAGTAAGATTGAAATTTGCAGAAAAAATTGGCGATGTTGATGACATTTCTAACTCAATTTCGGTCAAACTGCGACTTGGTGACTTTTCGCTCTACGGCGACGATGGCCAATGTTGATAACAAATTTTATTTTTTCTTTAGTTCCTATTGATGAAAACTACAAAAAGTATTTAGGGTTCAAATTTTTGGGACACTAAAACAAAAGTAATACGCATGAATTTCAGTGCCTACCGTTTGGACTTAGTTCAGCACCCTTTTATGTATTTACGAAACTCATGAAACCGGTTGGGACTTATCTTAGAAACAGAGGTTTTTAAATTGAAATATATTTAGATCTTGTGCCTTGGCCATTCTTATGAAGAAAGTAAAAGTTTTGTTCTCGAAACTGTTTATTACAAAATCTAGGCTTTGTTATAAACTTCAAAATGAGTAGCTTGGAACCACAAAAGACTAGAAAATTTCTCGGTTTTAAATTAAATTCAGAAAATATGTGTTTGAAATTGCCAATAGGAAAACGAAAGCACATTCTTGAACAAATAAATATCATGAAAACTAAAAAGCAAATAAAAATACGAGATTTCGCAAAGTTTTTAGGCTCTGTAACTTCTGTTTGTCCAGCCATAGACTGGACAATAATGAAATTCTACTCCGAATTGACAACATTACCGCAATATTCTATATTAATAGAAGGGGTGGAGTAAAATCATTATCAGCCTATAAACGTCCCACAGCTGGGCACAGGCCTCCCACGTGAACAATAGCACGTGGGGATAATGGGCCATAACCCACCACGCTGGCCCAATGCGGGTTGGTGGGTTTTAACGACTGTCATCTTACGACAACAACCGAGACCAACGGCTTAACGTGCCTTCCGAAGCACGGAGGAGCTCGAGATGTTTTTAATTTGGTCACCCATCCAGCGACCTGGCATTGCGAAAGTTGCTTAGCGGGCAAGATCGCAAGCCGAACGCGCTAGCCGCTGCGCCATAGACCTCCTACCTCCTGGAGTACAATATGTTCCTTTAAATAATATCACTTGTCGTCTATGCATTCTAGATAAAATCTAGGCGGAGATAACTTCGAGGCGGATAAGGATTTACGGCGTATGAATATCGATACAGAATGGCAAATGTCGGCACCTGCGTGTTCGAAAAGATTGTTCAATCGTTTGGGACACCTCTTAAAGATCTCTTTGCTACTTACCAAAATTCTAAATGCGAAAAATACGTCTCATGGCAACGAGACCCCTATGCCTTTGACATAGATGCATTCACCTTAAATTGGAATATATTTTATTTTAATGCTTTTCCCCCCTTCATCCGTCAACCGCACAACGAGTACAGACGTTATCTCATAATCGAATTTCTAATTTAAAAATAAATAATAAGTATGTCGAAACCATTTTTATTAAAACATCTGCTCCAGGGCGACGACCGCCTTGTTTATTTATACCATTTTTTATAAATTAAATTGAGATCTGCCCTGCAAAAACATTACTGTCCCACTTAAATATGACTAAAGTTCACAGAGATAAACCTAGAACGGAAAGGTTATTGCTCACCTGAAGCCTATTCATAATGCAACTAGTTCTACATTAAGTCGTTGGATTAAAAACACCCTATTTAACAGCGGTATTGACACTTCTTTGTATATTTTTTTTTATTCTCAGCACACAGTGTAAGACACGCGTCCACGTCCAACCTAGGCAGCAAAAATAAAAGGCCTTTCAATAACTGCAGGATGGACTGGTAATTCTCTGGTATTTGCACGGTTACAATCGACCCCTTACCATTGAGAATGACGATAATGCCTTTTCAGCGGCTATTTACGTTAATTGATTTCTAGCTTATCGTTCATTATAATGTATCATACTGGTTTGTACTAATATGGTACATAATTATATTAATTCGGTTATACTCGTAAATACTCAATTATAATAGTTGATTTAAATAGTATAGGTACTTAAATTATTTCGCAAAGTTTGTGTTCTAAACATCTACCCTGTGAATATAAATCTCGAGGAAGCAACGTCGAAGTATAATTGATGGTTAAACAAACTTACCTGAAGTGAAGTTTGACCGTAATTGTACGAGACGTTGCATCCGAAGAGATTTATATAAAGATCCCTCCCTTCCCTTACATGCTGGCCCCATATAAATTAATTTTGCAATAAGCTCTAGAAGTGA
This sequence comes from Scoparia ambigualis, assembly GCA_963921215.1. Classification (NCBI taxonomy): domain Eukaryota; kingdom Metazoa; phylum Arthropoda; class Insecta; order Lepidoptera; family Crambidae; genus Scoparia; species Scoparia ambigualis. Next base: position 18,969,322 of record OY992522.1, on the reverse strand, counting down.
ATGACGGATGACAGCGCGGGTGACAAACTCGTGCACTCGGTTGGTATTCACTAGATGGCGCCTGTGTCTATACTACGGGTAACGTTTTATGTGTTTTTTTCTTTTAAATAGCTCTTAATATGTGTTGGATGCCTGGTACATTGAAGAGTGGACTACCTTGTGAATATAAATCTCTTCGGATGCAACGTCTCGTACAATTACGGTCAAACTTCACTTCAGGTAAGTTTGTTCAACCATCAATTCTTAAGGCTTTCTCTATAATGAAATCCTTTGAAGCGTTCAGTTCAGTAACAATCAAAACAATGCACCTCGATATTGAACTATTATAACGGTTTAATAAGAAACTTTTATCTAAAACGTTACTGTCTCACTGCTGGGCAAAATAAAAGGGTATTTTAGAATGATCAAAATAAAAATTTAATGCGTAATGTATATTTTTATATGGATACATATTTGAAACATTACATAAAAATTTTTATTATTTGTCACAGCACCACACATAATATAAATACAAATGTGTGGATGTTTGTTTGTTTATTTTCCAAGTAATTCAAAACGGCGATATTTTGTACACAAGTAAATTATTTATAATTTTAATATGTACTAATTTTCTTAAAGTTTATGTTATTGGCTATCTCTGTAATTTACAGTGTAACCAAGCAGATAAAGTCAAGCATTACATATGTAGTATAAGTCTTTTTAACATTAAAATGTTATTTATACATTAAGATAAAAAAATACGGATAAAAGAACACAGCAAACTTTCTACCAAAACATTCTTGACAAATATTTCCACGCAGCATTGCACAAACAAGAAAATCGGCGAAGTAAACCCGCATATTTCTTGCCCACCGACTCTGAGCTGAAACAATAAATTGTTTGAACCATTTCTAAAGCGTGCAAACCGTACAAACGTTAAACGATTTCTTAGACATAATACAGGCGGCAAAGAAACGGGACTTAATGGAAAGCAAATGCCAACAACTATTTCAGCAGGTTAGGGGTTAGATCCCTTGTGTGCCGGTAATGGACTCTGCCCTCTAGGGTACAATTAAGTGCCTTGATTTGTTTACGTTGATTCATGTTCTACTAATTGGGCTATTAGGACACCGGTTTTTCGACCTTAAATTAAATTTGGTAAGTATACAAAAGTAGTGTAATAGGTACGACGATGCAGTACAAACAATAAAGTACATACATTCATACATGAATATAATCACTACTATTATCCCCGAAGGGTTAGTCAGAGACTATTCAATGAGGACCGCAAAAGCAGTCCTCTGCCTTAGTCCACTTTTCACCAAAAATTACGTATAGAAAGATAGTCTTCATACAAGCGCTCTGTCAAAAGTGAAGCACTAAACCGATTCACACTTTCGTGACGATTACTTGCTTGCGCACATGTACGCTTCTAACGCCGTAGTGTACATTGGAAACTCGGCGTTTGGAGCCATGTCTGGCTCCAAAAAAAGTGCTTCAAAATGGGCGCGCGGACTTACTTTCTATACGTAATTATTCTAAGGACTGTACTTTTGTGCTTACAGTGCTTAGTGTGACAGGTGGTGAGCCCATCGCCACTCTATGTTGTTGGATATATATGCAGTTTTTTCGTCATGTTCGGCTTTAGTCATATTCTGGTTTGGTCATATTTATTTCGCTTTAACCATATTCTGTTTTAGTAAAGTTCTTCGGTTGAGCCTAATGCAGTATTGTTCCTATCTAATGTGCCAATTGAATAACTTCTCAAATTTTTTAACTTTAATATAATCGTTATTATACCTACTCAAGAAAAAAAAGTAAAGACTATATCGTTAAAGCGGTATTTATATGACCAAACCAGAATATGACTAAAGCCGAACATGTCAGCCACCTAACAACCCGTTTTTTCTATATACTTTTTTTTAGTCCGTTACTTGCTTTTCACGACACCCAAGGGAAGAGAGGGGGTGGTGGTATTCTTTTAATGAGCCGCTACGCGACATGGCTGTCGAAAATAAATATCCGGGGTAATACCACCTTCTCTTGCTATTCCTTCCTTAAAGGACAGCAACGCGCCTGCGATTCCTCTAGTTTTGCGGGTGTCCAGGCGGCGGTGATTACTCTCCATCAGGTGATCCGCATGCTCGTTTGCCTCCTTCTTCTATAAAAAAAAATATCACTCATAATAATCTATACACTTTTAAACATTCGCCTTTACAAGTACTTTTGCTTTAAGTCCCGTATGTGTCTTATAATATTCTGGTATCAGTATATACCTACCATACATTAAAGGAACTTTTCTTACATGCAGTAATATTTTATGCAAGTACTTAAGTAATAATTATTTAAGACATATTTTTTAATTGTCGAATTAAATTATAGAAGATGTTGAATCTGGTAACCTATCATAAATTCGAAACTTTCCTGTACGAATTTCAATTGTTCGAAAACGGTATAACGAAGTTTTAAATACCAGATCGTTGCTTTTACATAATTTTGTTAATCCATAAACTTATCATACATGCGTTTCATTTTCCAGAAAAGTATTAGCCGATTATCAAAACTACTTTTTTTCTTCTGGAAAATGTTTTGTTTTATATCTAGAAGTATTAAAATTCGAAGTAACTTTTTCTCTAAAATATCATACTAGTACCCAGTTTTTTTTTGTTTTTCATATATTCATATTATTAGGTGAATAAACTTAAATGTCTTAAAAAGTTAATACTTTATGTTTCCTGTAAGATTGTGTTTCAAAAGTCAGTGACAAAAACGAATCGCGGCAAAACCAACTCCACGTAGTCTTGTCTGCCCTACGCTAGAACGTAATTCAAGCCCGCGTAGGCGCGGAGGGCGAGGCGGCCCGCGAGCTGAGGAGCAGGTGGGTTTAGGCCAGCCTCAGCTACGGCGGCGAGCGTAAGCCCTCTGCGACGATGAGCTCGCGTGGGACTGCCGGAGCCTTGCAGCGCTGGAGCAGTGTCAGAAACCATGCCTGCTGCATGCTTGGTTGCTTGCTGCTTGCTTGTTTGCATGCTGCATGCTTGTAAATTGTGTTTTCGGTAAAAAGAAAATTATGGAAAACAAAAAATTACAAAACGTTTTTGGCCAAATAAAATTCGTACAGGTAAATTTCGAATTTATGATAGGTAACCGTTGAATCTATTAGCCATAACAGCTCCACACTGCTAATTGGGTAAATTAAGTTATTGTTAGAATTGATGGGTATTAATTTAATGAACACGCTTGTCAAATGCAGCTTAGTGATCAATTTAACCAATTAAAAGATTTGATACACATTTTGCTTGTCAATAGTTACCCTTCATGGTTGCTAAGCCCTTGCAGGGCGTCACGTGTACCCTTAGACCTGGCTTATGTGGTCTGTGAGTGTTGTATTGATACACAACGTAATTCCTTCATTATGATCAGCCTATACTCGTCCACTGATAGACATTTAACCGCCTCCGTGGTCTAGTGGCTAAGCCACCGGTTTCAGACCTAGAGGTCCCGGGTTCGATTCCCAGCGGGGGGTACATCTTTGTGTGCTCGGTTTGGTTGGTAATAGGGCTGTTAAGTCCGCCTGGCTAGCTAGTCTAGCTACCACCATCTTATCTAAGTCTGTCGCCATAACAACGATGTTTATAGCATTGTTGTGTTCCGACAGTTTGAGATAAGATAGCCAGTTCCTCAGTGGTTGAGGATTCCGGGTGAAGCGTGCTTCCACCTTCAGCCTTATCGTCACTTACCATCAGGTGAGATGAAGGCCAAGCGCTTACCCGTTACCCGTAAAAAAAAAACAGGCTCTCCAAGAACACGCCACTGAGCACGATCCGCGGCCACTCTGATCCAGCTCTTGCCAGCCACCTTGCGAAGATCGTCGCTCCACCTTGTCTGAGGGCGTCCTACGCTACGCTTACCGATACGCGGTCTAATTCCTTACCATCTAGTTATTAAATCTGTGACTTGGATTAAACTGAAACTGACCTGCATTGCAATTCTGTAAAAGTTTGATCCAAAACTTGACCCTGAATCCCTGTGATTGATAAAATCTGCAATCTCTAAATTGGACTCTACACAATCACTCTTGGTCTGAACGTGAGGGTCGAAGTGAGAGGACAGTTTACGATCGGGTTTTATATAATCGACATGCTGGAAATGAACACAGATAATATCGGATATCGGGTCGAGTACTTGGCTGAGGTGTTCATACTAAGTCTACATGTTCGGGGGCGAGTAAGTCAACACAACCGATTGAGTTCATTACCACAAGATTAGTCAACGTGACTTGACCCTTCGTGGTGCTAGGTCGAAACCTCGTTGAGTTTCTCTTTACACTATTTTCCATTTGTTTATTTAAACAAGAAGCTTAAGCACAAAGGTATAAGATAATTGAATAGCACTTAAAAACCACTAGGCTATAATAAATGTCTACTATAATTAATTAAAATTAACAAGAATATTTTTTCTTTTATTAAACATTAAATATAATTTTAATTATCCTATAACTATAAAGCATTGTGAATGCAAAAATTTAAATAATAAAGAAGATTCAAAGTAAGACCATTATTGATTGTTGTATTAATTAGAATTCACTTAGGTGTGATTATAATAGTTCTGTTACAGTCCTCATCAAAGAACTGTAAATACATTTTAAAGTAACTAGTTATTCAAACACCCCCTAAGGTGTTTGAATATTTTCGCGGTGAGAGTATAGACAATATAAAGCTCTAAGATATCTGAGAAGAATCTCAGGAATCCTCACAAGCAGCACAATGAATTAGCCGAGTTAATAGACAGTAGCTTCTTTTCAGTTTTGACGTAACAAAATGTAAAGTTTCTCTTCTCTCTGCATATAGCTTTTTTTTAATAATAACATTTTTTTTCCAAATTACAAAAAAATTGCAAAGTGAAAAAGAAATTAAAACAACATGGAAACATTGCGCTGCGGTGTTCGAGTGACTTCGCAACAGTCGGTAAAGTTATGAATTGCTATGTAAAGATAAAAGCTATTTAATGAGTCGAAAATAAAACGAAACTTGGACCGGAAAAAAGTGTCCCGCCAAGAAAAGTTAAGCTAGTAAAATAACGTGAAGGAAGCAGGTAAATTTCCCGTAACGAATATTCTAAGCGGGACGCGGTTTCAATTTCCGATTTTTATTTTGTGGTTCTTTAGAGTTTTATATTTTACTTGCTCCAGATTTTTTTTTCGTTTTCTACTTAACTTGCTATTGTTCTTGGAATATTGAGGGCGGCTTGTGCCTCGGAACTTGCTTTCAGATCAGAAAGTTTAAACGGTGAATTTTTTAACAAATCCTTTTGACAAAACGTGTGGGTGTTTGATTTTACAAAGATTAACGAAGTTTACAAAGCGACTAAAGAAATAAAATTTAAATAAATTTTATTTCTTTAGTCGCTTCAAACCTCAAAATCCATGTGAGATCTCAGTAAAGAAAGTCCCACATTTTTACTGAAAGTAACTTACTTAACAAGCGACATTGCAACCCGAATACTAAAGCCTCCGCGCATTGAGAAACTCAACTGCAAACATAAACAAAAGAACACCCAAAATGGCATATGCAAAGAGTTCTGCTTATAAGCGAATCCACATTTCCCACGAACGCAAACAAGAAACCTACGATCTTGACGGAGCCGGCAGTAACTAGCAACAATGTATATGCATCCCTGTTGGTGAAATGAATGCTGAGTTTCAGAAGGAATTCAGCTCGTACTCCGTATAATCTACTTTAATTAAGAGCACTTAAGCGTTTATGCCGAGAGAGCTTAAATTTTAAGTGCCTTAAAAGCTAACATGACATTTCTTGCAAAGTATAGAATAATAGTGTAACAGTAAAACCTGAAATATCAACCAAGTTGTGGACCTTTTTTGTCAGTTGTTGTGAAACAAGATGAAAATTTACAATTATTATTCAATTTCTTTGACAAAATCTTGAGAAACGGTAATGTACGAAACTAACCAACCATAAAATAGATTCACAAAAGTTCTATCTACGCACATTCCGCACATTAAATAATGCTTTAATTATGTTTAAAAGCCTACACTATTGTTTGTAAACTATGTAAATAGTAAATTAAACGCGAGTTAATCCGTAAAAAAGTGTTTCATTTCAAAGCCTACACTATGTTACGAAGTATAACTATATCGTAGTAATTATATCGTATAATATTACAGTAAAAGTATAAATACCAGTACCATTTTATTTAGAGTACATAGTAGTGTATCGGTTACTGTTATTTTTTGGTTAATCCTTGACTTTGATCACTATACTTACCTAAAACTAATGAAAAGGAAAGATTTAACATAAAATTTTATTTAAGTAGGTCCAGTGTAACAACAAAACAGTAGATAGCAACGCAAGATTTGGAGCTTCGGGCTTTGAGGATTGTCCTAATCCTAAACCCTGGCGGTACTCCGTGGGTAACTCAAACTCAAAATATATTTATTCAATAAACTCAATTAATAAGTACTTTGAATCGTTTAAATTTTTAACCTACCACCCATTCAGGACGTCATTTTTTAACTGTGGCAAAGAACTGGCGCAAGAAACCACAGCGCCCAGAAGCAATCGACATTACAAAAAAAAAGATATGTCGTTACCAGGTCATAAAATACAAAATAATAATTTTAATGTAAAATATATGGTACTATAAATTAATTATAGACAATTAGACATAGCTTTTGGAGTACTTGGAGCATTTCAGTTCAGAGCCAAGCTGTTTTGTCTTCTGTGTAATCTGACACTTTATAATAAGCTTTTTTAAAAAGCTTTCCTTTGATATGGATTTTAAATTTATCAAGATCTGATTTCTAAATATCAATTGGTACTTTGTTGTAAAATCGTACACACAGACCCTTAAAAGAATTATTTATTTTATGAAGCCTAGTATAAGGTACTGGTAATTTATTCTTACTTCTAGTATTTAAATTGTGAATATCTCTGTTTTTTGAAATCATTTCAATATTTTTATGAACATACATAAGTTTTTCATAAAAAATTGTTTTTTATATAAGGATATCCTTAAATCTCTTTCTAAGAGAGTCACCAGCCTTTAGGTTATATAATAATAGCCTTCACCATACTAAAATGCCGTACGACATTACACTATGAAAGTAATTGAAATAAACAAATCTAGTGCATAAGCCGCAGAGCTAAGTCTATTCGACAATTTAGCTCTAGGTGGGCCGCACTGATGCTTGGAATCCAACGTGATGCCTAGAAACACAGTGTACAAACTAAAGTTAGTAATGTGAATTCTGTGATTCACATTCCTAACTTTAATTTGTACACTAGTTATTACCTGTTTAACATTAGGCTATACAAATCTTACCCATTTGGTTTTTCCCTCGTTTAATAGCAAGTTATTTACACTAAACCAGTGAACAATCTGTGAGACCGCATTATTCACATCGTCATAATTTGGGTGTCGTCGTTTCACTTTGAATAAATGTGAAGTACCTTCAGCAAACAATACTATCTCATGACTGTTTTTTACAAAATAAGGTAAGTCATTAATTTATTTATTTCATTTTTATTTATTTAAAACACTTTATGCACTTAACGTACAGAGGCGGACTTAATGCTTTAGGCATTCTCTTCCAGAGACAAAAAATGGTAGGGTGCACAAATTAAATAAAAATACGAGTATATTCACATACATATACGCTATATATAGAAACATATACATACTATTATATATATAATAAATAAATACATTAATAATATAAAAATAATAAAAACCAAAAACAAGAATGGACCAAGTGTTGAACGCTGCGGAACTCCCATTTTTACCACTGATCCCGGAGATCTTTTACCGTTAATATCTAACTTCTGAATCCTGTTACTTAAGTAGAGAGTTAGAAGACTCAAAGAAGTATCTCTAATTCCATATTGGTTAAACTTCCTGACCAATGTTTTATGTATAACACAATCGAAAGCCTTAGATAAATCACAAAATACCCCTAAGACATCCTGTGAATCCTCCCAAGCATCAAATATTTGAAATAAAAGCTCAACACCGTGTAACCATGCACTCTCTATAAATTGCTACACCTAAATCTAAACCTAAATCTAATGCCTTTCACACCTATATGCCTAGCTACCTTATAATACATACACACATCCTCGCCGCTTTACCTTAACTTAACTTATTATCTAATTCTTAAAACTAATTAACCTAATTTATCTACAATCTAATGGTTGTGTCTGGAGTTTTGCAGAGTGTGTAGCGTTTGTATGAAGATGGAACCTTAGCATAGCTTAATTCTATTTGCAGTGAATTTCAGTCAAGCAATGTAATATTATAATAACTACTATTTTGGCCAGATCGTCTAGTGAACCCTCCGTTGTTAACCGCATTTAAGTAACTCAAGTTCTTTCGTGAAAGTTTAGTAATTGGCTTATCCCTGTGTTAAATTATTTTCTCCTGACCTAATTACCTACCAGTCTATAGATCATAACATAAATATGTGTAGCCTAGCAATGACTCCGTCTGAACTGTGACCTAAATCCTTCACTGCAGCTGCGGGGAAGATTTGTAACCACTCAAAGGTAATCAGATGATAGCTTAGCTTGTAGGTATTATTATTTATTATCAGTAGCATGATACATAAGAAGCCTGGTGCAATTTATGAGCCCCACCGCCGCTCCATAGCGTACTATACATCTCATGGTTTAATTATAGTTCCGTCACATTGGCTTTAACTTTAATTATTAGCTTGTGCCTTTAATTCTTTAAACTGAGAATTTACATCTCTCCTCAAATTTAATTTCATTTTACATTATGAACTATGTGTTAGCAATTTAAATTCTTATTATTCCACATAAATCAATAGAGTTTATCTCAAGGCTTGCTATCATCCAAATATCCTTTTCACATTAAGAACTTAATTATTCAATGCAATAACTTATATTCAGTTCCGTAAAGGGTGGATAATTTAATCAAACGCCACTTCAGGCGGTGGCTAAAGTAGAATGCTATTAATACAGGTAAAACTACTTTTATTTACTCTTAGTATTTATTATACAGGTCTTGTAAAGTTCCAATATAACTACATTGGATTGGCTGCATTGGCAGATTATCACATCTTAAGTTTATTAAAGGATGTTTAATTCATTCAATATCCTTGACTTTAGGAAGTGAACTTAAATAGAATACTATCATTTGAAGTAAAATACTTTGGGTTACTCTTAGTGTTCATTATACAGATTTATAAAGTATAAGTACATCTCAAGTTTATTGAAAGATGTTTAATTTATTCAACATCCCTGACTTTTAGGAAGTGAACTTAAGTTAATTATTTTTCCATTAACTTCCACCCTCTGTCTCTCAGACTGAGTGGTTAATTTGATAGACTACTAAATCATAGTCAGTATACTTTTAGTAGGTAGTAAATTAGGTAGTTAATTATCCCTGTTAATCATTGAATCAATTACATTTAGAAGTTATCTTTTACTCACTTTAATAGATATAAATTAGACTGTACTAGGTATTAGTCTGATTGATTAGATTGTTCCCATCAAATATTTCTACGTTTCATATTATTAGAAGTAAGTACTTACATATCTTAAGAGGTCTATTCAAATGGTATTAGTAGACCATTGTCAGGCTAATTAGCTGGTTGTTATCAATCAATTATTTCTATGTTTCAGATTATTAGAAGCTCATAGCTTGCAATGTCTTCTTTCAACGACTTATCCTAGGTTCTAAACTGGTTTTAGTTGTTCAGTTTGTATCAGCTTATTTTTGCTAATAGGTAGCGGATGTAAAATTTTCCATACTTTGAAGAGTGTAGCAATGTGAGATCGTATTGCATCCCAGGGAAAGCTAAAAAATGCCTGTTTGGTCATTTCAGTATTAGAAATCAAACATCACAGTACGGCTAAGCTTATTTGCTATAACTTTTTAGTATTTTTCTTGTAATAGGAAACCAGTCTAGACTTTTAGGTACTCCAAAGTAATGATGGTACGATATTATCATACCTCTGTTAATTATTTAAAACGAATAATTAATTGGTAACAACTTTAGGAAAACAATTAGAATTTTACCGGCCTGCGGTAACAGATTACTTGCCTAGCTAGGACCCACATCACTTCATCATAATTTTATTTAGCGCCGTAACTTAATTATCCCTACCTTATTAGTCTGAATTAATAACTAACCATATATATATCCGCCTACCTATAGATTCCTACAACTTTCCTCACTTGAAAATGCCTATATTTTGTCGAACTAACAGTCCCTTTTGTGTACCTTGCAATCTAGGCCAAGCCACATTTAACTTAAATTCGTGATGTGTGGTGAGAGTCGCATTGCCCCTGAAAGCAACTAACTCCTAAATGTCCTATCAGTCGAGCCAGTATACTCAGTGTGTTATTTTCCTATCACTACACTGTATGTACGGAGGTAGACTCGAAATTGGACTGGGTCATACGGGTCTACCTCCAGCTAAATGGTGTCTGACCTATCTTCAACTTTCACTAGGGAGACAACTGTCTCTCCCCCATTACTCCGTCGAAGATAGTGTATTGTTTAGCGTAATAATATAAAACGCCGATCTTATTAAATACAATCAAAGATCATCCAGACCGAAGTCTGTTGAAAGGTACATAGGTTTTCGTTGCCACCGTTACGCGTTTCCGCCGATGTACCCCGGAATACTTCATTCCGTTAACGGATTCGAGTTGCGACCGCAATAGTTTTACTTTATTAATCACTTTCAATTTCACAAATCTTAATTAATATCGCAGCTCGAATATCACTTAGCGCACTATCAAAGCTCGGACACTATTTTCCCCGTATGAGTAGTACCGCACTCTTAAGTTGGACCGCACCGCCGACGTCCCAAAATTGAATGCCCGCTAATTTTCCGCCCTTTTCCCAAGCGTCTTAACTTTCGCGCCATGCGCGCCTAACATTCCCCCGCGCGAGTCCGCTTTTCCTCCCTTCAACCAATCCCTAGCTGTTTTTCGATGCGCCTCGCCTTCGCGTCGCTTAATATTTGTTATACGCGAACTTCGCGTTGCGCCACGTGGAGATATCATCCGACCTCTCTTTCTATCTTTTTCTCAACCTCTCGCTCGCTCATTTCCGCCTTCGCCGCGCAATTCTAAAATTTTCCCATAATCTAACCAAATCTCGTCCGACAGCCAATATTACATCTTTGAATATCTAAATGTAGCCAGTCCAGTCCTCCACTTAAGCCAATAATCCTATATTTTGGGAAATTATAAAAAAGTTCCGTATTCCGACCATAGATGGCGTCCGCCCGTAGGTGAACCACTTTGCCGACTCGCAAAGCCCCGCGAAATTCAAAATAAAGATAAAGTCCTAGTCAACCTAGCAACCTTACGCGAAGCCCAAGTAAATGACTTCCGCTAGACGGCGCCTATGTCGCAAGGGACGCGCAGAGCAGTCCCCGCGAAATTCAAAATAAAGAAGTCAAACTAGCAACCTTATGCGAAGCTCAAGTAAATAACTCACGCTAGATGGCGCCTATGTCGCAAGGAGCACACAGAGCAGTCCCCGCGAAGTTCAAACTAAAGATAAAGCGTTAGACCACGGACCATTATTCTGAACTAGTTTATTATTCCCTTTTTAATGCTTATTATATTAATGGTGCTACGCATTAATATTTATGTTAGTGCTACTCCCACACATTCCTTACTAACGGACGGATACCATTCATTCTGTACCGTTACAGCCGCCCCCGATAGAATTTAAGCAGATAAAGTACCACTCTTATCTGCGGCGAATTATATCTTAACCCTGTACTTAATTAAGTACAAAATAGCACGTCCTTCCTTGCCAACCTCATTGTCATCCTAGCCCTCAAAGATATTCCTACTATTTATAGTTCCTCCCCAAATCCCTAATGACTCCTTCCTCAATAAGCATTCTCATTGCAAAATAGCCCACACCCCTCATTCTATTCAACTGACACAAAATCATAATTGCATACCCAGTTCTCGTGTTCGAAACGAAATCCTAGTAAACTTAGTTTCGGCAAATATTTCCCAATAACTTAGACATCTACCATTTCTCTAATCATACACAACCTCCGAATAATGATTTGCCTTTTGTTTACCATCATAACAACAAATCATAATATAATATAAATCAATATAACAGTCTCTGGCGCTGTCTACTAACGCCCCCTAGCGAAAACTCTTCAACTCTATGACGATTCCGACGTAAGTTTATAACATCTTCCGAACCATTCAATTATTCTATTCTTTAAATTATTTTCCTAGAATAATTTCAAGTACATTTGTCATCATGGCCTTCTTTTAACTTACGTCTTTTCTTACAACTTGTTTCGCATCTAAATGTTGCAACCTAGGGATCGAACCTGGGATCTTTCGTGGGTGAAGCATCAACCACTTCGCCGTCATGGTTTTAGTTCCAACTAGGCTAATGAATAATAATTAATAATTTGAATTAAAACTTTCCTTCATACTTCAACGCTACCAATCTCATCTTAGCTTATATAATTACCTAAGATAACGAAACGTCGGAACAATTGTCTACCTCAGGCAGGGATCGAACCCGCGTCCTCCACAATCCCTAATTAGCTACTTCTTTCAACGGAAACCTATTTTCCTCTCCGCGGATAAGAAATCTTAACCAAACCCCCATATCAACCAAAACCAGTAGGCATACCATCATCGCCCAAGAGTTATAACTTTATTTTAGATGAGATACATCTAATGTCTAATCCTACAAATAACCGAGATAGAATACTAGACTCGCTTCCGTCCGGTACGCAGTGACACCCACTCACCGTGCATACAAATAGAGGTCTTAACGCCTTACAATAAGGTTGTCGATCGTAAATACTTAGGAAAAACTCATTCACTCTAAGGGGGTACGCATCTCGAAACACGTCCTTGAGTTTTGAACTAGCTACCCCGTAGTCCAGATCTATTAGAAGTTTGTGTGCTATGTATATCTAACTGTCAATGTATGCGTCATCGATAAGTACTTGTTAATACCCCGGTACGCGTTGGACATTGTATACTAATTGACAAGTACTGAGCTTATACGTATAAGCAAATACTTATGCCAAAACCTATCTAGTAACTATGTCTCATCCCTAGTTATTACTATGTACGAAAGACAACATTTAGTCTCATTTGCTAATATATAATACGTCAATATCCCCTTACTTTCCTATACCTTTGAAAAATATCATTTTCTTATTAAATTAAACAGACCGGTAACTATCTTATCCGCCCCCACATTTCTACTTAACTTCCTACCTTTTATATTACTAATAACGGTCAAATCGGTAAATAATAAGTCATTAAAGGTGACACTTCGTCTTAGTATTCATGGTAATTAATATCGTGAGTTCCTTCTCGTATTTACTGAATTCCAAACTGCGTGATTCAATAGTGCTAGTTTCTTTTTATTTTTATTTTTTATTAGATGATTTTAATTTTACACTCGCACAAGACACATTATTAAGATGGTAATCTCCCGAATGTTTGTAACTCTAATTGGTTACTCCTTAATTACTTTACTCTACTTTCAGCCTTCCGTCCAGATTGTAAAATTCCCCAGTAGCGCGAGTTCCACTGATAACGCTAAAATGAAATGCTATCAATAACCTCATTTCCGCAGCTACCGGTAATATCTCTCTGTGGGTCAGTCAAGCATATTTACCCTGGTCCACACTCCATAAGGCGTCCTCGAATGGAATTACCCTACAGCAGAATTCTCACAACTTTTAGAAAGGCTAGTTTCGGCGGTGAAGCTTAAGTGGAAACTACTTAATTTTTATTGTGTGCTAAGTAACTCCCAATTCTACAGCACACTTCCGAAACTTCGATTCAATTAGTTCACCAGGTAAATCAAAATAAACCCTACACGCTTAACTAAGTTCTATTTGTGTCCAGTGCGGCTAAACAATGTTCGAACACCCTAAACAAGCTACTTTTACTAATTTAACAGTGCCAATTAAGAATGCTCCCTTGTGTCATCTATAATTTTATTGTGTGCATAGACGACCAAAGACCTCGCTTTCAGCATGCCTTCTTCGTTGGACCCGCTTAGTTAAATACTCTAATCAAAATTCTAAAGTTACAATTGAAAATGTCAAAAGTTCGAATATTATGCAATAGAGAATTTCTCTAACATAGTTACTCCACCTCTTCGCACTATTTAGTCAGGCATAATGCAATTCAAGTATTTATTTTAATTTATAATGACCAATCTTCTCCACCTTTGTTCACATATTTTAGCCATCCCTATCCACAGCTGCGGTGAGGATAATCGGTTAATGAACAAAACATTCTATAAACATTCTATGTTACTACTGCAATGCAATCACAAGAAATATTCACTAGGAGGATTATCTATCATACAGCTGACTATAACAAAGTGAGTCCTCCCTCTCTCTCTCCGTTCCTCTTCTAACGTAGAAGACAGCAACAGACAATTAATATTTAATTTCCTATAATTTAGAACAACCCTAGGTAAAATGCTACCACAAAACTACATAACAGGATAGAACTAACCGAACTAAACTTTTTGTATTCACACTTGCAAATAAAATATCTTTATCTTTCCGTGATGAATGATTTTGATAACACTATTTCATCAACTCAATGTCCCGGCCTACATGCCTATGTGAAAACTGCCAATTAATTAGTTTGTTTATAACAATCTAGATGCAACATGTAGTTTACATTAAAACTAACAATTTTAAAGTTGTGTCATAACTTCGACAATAACCTACCTTAGCACTAATTTTAATCAGCTACAATTACATCACGTACATATTAGATGCCAATAATTTAGATTATTTAAGAATTCTAGCAATTCATATTAATAAATAACCAAACAAGATAATACCGCTTTGACAGTCTGCGCTGACCTTCCACAAGTCAAACGCGTTTCGTTCGTCCTATCATTTCTAAACCTGTAGACATTTACTTTGTACTAAAACAAATCATTGAGTTAATAATTATTTGTCAATTGTTAAGCAAACCTATTTAATTTCATAATAACAATTTTAATATAGCAGTATTAGAATATTATTATCAATCCCGAACATCTTTATTTATTATAATCAACATTACCGGTTAAAGTATTTGAATGGCCTAGTGCGAACTAGGTTTCAGGTCTCACCTCGGGAAAATAAATTTACTATTGACTTTAAAATCTACTACTAATAAATTTATTATTTTCTTCTGACATACAAAGATAGGTTATGACTCTAGGTCAGGTTTAATAAACTTTGAACTATGCCTACCTCCACGATAATCTCGATTAAATATATATATCCGCAAAACGAATTATGTCTAATTCGGCCGATTTTATTAAATTTAAATTATGCTACTAAACAGTACGTATCCTAAGAACGTCACACATCCGAAACCCATTTCAGTTCTAATTTCTTTACCCATCTAAATTAAATTTTGTACCTGTCGACGCGAGATAACATCTAAATAATTACTTTGTATGATTCGAATTGTGATAGTTGATTTTGTATTGTAATCTCGATAACGCAATATCAGGGATTTACTTATTAATAAATTTTCCACTAAGAAATTTATTCTCAGCTCGCAATATCATCGCTTTATTTCCGGCTTGAATGTTTCTGCGGACTATGAGTTTAAAATTATCCTACAACTTAAAATTGTGGTATATAAAATCGATCACTGTTTTATAAGTAGCTTGCGTTAACTTTTAAAATAATAAAACGAGTTAACTATTGATTATGACGTGACATCCGCCCGCAACTCGCCTTTATAATTGATGTGATAACATACGCTATTGTTATCCCTATAGCATAACAGTGCTATAACTCGTTAATTTTGCAGTTAAATCTCGACTTCAAGCCAGTCAACTATATTTTTTTTTTCTACTATTATTATTATTTTTTTTTTTCAACATCTTAATCGTTCAACGGAGATAGACAATTGTGCAAGGTACCCTTCTTAATAGGCTAATCCAACCCAGTGAATTTAATGATTTATCTATCTCTACCTATCCTAACTAATTAGTCATGTAGTAAGGTCTTTTCTTTTCACCGCTCTCCCGACTTAGATATCTCTAGGTAACTCACAACTGATAATATTAGGTAAGTAGGTATAGTAAGCTGTGCCCAGCGAGCTTTACTTCTGCGTACGTTAACCTCATCTTAAGCTAATAATTATCCTTTATAAATCTTCATAATTAACTATTTATCACGATTTCAACTATTCGGTAAGAAGCAATGATTACCGGTAACGACTACTTACAACGCTGCAAGAGTATTACAATTATACATATTATTATTAGACAGCACCCTTTTACCATCATCCAAAATAAAATCTTTTATTGGTAACCCAACGCAATCTAGCCTCGCTAATAGGTAACCTCCCCACAATAGAGTAGATATTAGATAGTTGTTTCCAGACGGTAACGACTTTTATCGCCTACTAGACGTATTTATCCGTTTACATTATGCATCCCAAACTACGTTGCTTTTAAACCAAAATTCCTACTAGCAATGAATAGTCATATGATTCTATCCCCTACATGACATCCCTGCTACTTGTTATTACTTATAATCGCGATTCCTCATCAACGCGTGTATTTTGAACCGTAATACTATTTTATGTTACTTTTCCTAGGATTTTAGCGAACTAACAAAATGAAGCGGCATTTCCCTTGTGCAGAGCAATTGTCCCCATCTACATGCCACATAATAATAATTCCACCACAATGTCATTGCATTCTAATCTACTACGTGATAAGTATTAGGAAAATCTCTTTCAATATAAAAATCGCAGGTATTAAAAATAACAGGTATGGAAAATAACTGGTGATTCCGCTTGCTATAACAAAATCACATGATTACGCGATAAAGAAGTTTCCTCTCCGATTGGTTTTATGACTTCATGTTTTATAATCATTCCTAATTCTAGATTGTTTATGGTGTCGCTAAATCATTTGTCTCTATGGTCCAACCATAGACAAAGAACGTAATAGTCCTTGACTAGCCTAAACTACTCTATGGATTTCAGATGTGAGACTCAAGTACATTATTATATTTTTTTTCTAACATAACCAACAAAATAAATTATAATACGTGGAATAGCACATCAACTAAAAACCGCAATCGCTCAACGATTATTAGTCAAAATATAATTATTATTAGTTTTATATTATGCTGTTAGCGTCATAACTTTATAATATTGTACAGCATATCGCCGTCCTATAATATAAATTGAATCCTGCAATAATTTAGTTGGTTAATTCTGTCCAATCTCGCCCCCTTGCCTTCCCATCCGACAGCAATAATAATTAAACCGCCCCCTATTCTACAAATCTTTCTAAATCAATAAATGTTGAACTATGTCACCCTATCGACCTTTTACGATCCTAAAAATAACTCAACACAAGGCTGTATGAACCAGTTGCCTATGCCTATATGAACTCTATCACCAGGAATAGAAACAAAACTACAGTTACCATAGCTCCTAACGTCAACAATTATTATCTTATCGTCCTATCAAAAATTGGATACCTGGTTTCAGTATTCATAGAAAACAATTACTAAAGGTTTCAGTATTCACAGATAACTCAACAATTTTAAAATTTAATACTCCATACCCCCGGTTATTAACTATATCTATGTACTTCGCGCACTTATGATACTTTGGGAAAACAACAACGCCTAACAACCGCACGGTACCTGATGCTGGCGAAATCCGCCATTAAATATAGAAGAAAAGATAATAACTGAAAGGTATTGTATTTCAAATAATACTCATTACATTATTGTTTTGTAGTTTTATCTCCTTTGACCTTTAACCTAACCTGAGAATCTTTTTGTTACAGATTTCGTACAACAAAATTTTAGCTCCAGCTCTCATTGCGACTGTCTACAATATTGGTCTTAATCTATTATCAAGAACCCGTAATACAAAGTGTATGAATCAACTTTAGAAGATAACAACGTTTATTGTGAAAAGTGTCAAATTATAATTCACCCATTATCAAGAGCCCGTAATACAAAGTGTATGAATCAACTCCAGAAGATCCAACAAAGTTTATTGTGAAAAGTGTCAAATTATAATTCTTCAATATCTCTGAATTAATTAATCTTCATTGAATTATTCCCTATTAAGCCAATTCTAAACTCACGCATCGCAACACGACAACAATTTGTGGAAAAAAAATCCCACTTCTAAATTAAAGTATTACCGCTTGACTGAAATCCAATACAACTATATTAATGATAATTTATAACTTAACTTTCTAATCCTGGTAACGGCTTACCAAATTGTAACCATGCACTCTCTATAAATTGCTACACCTAAATCTAAACCTAAATCTAATGCCTTTCACACCTATATGCCTAGCTACCTTATAATACATACACACATCCTCGCCGCTTTACCTTAACTTAACTTATTATCTAATTCTTAAAACTAATTAACCTAATTTATCTACAATCTAATGGTTGTGTCTGGAGTTTTGTAGAGTGTGTAGCGTTTGTATGAAGATGGAACCTTAGCATAGCTTAATTCTATTTGCAGCGAATTTCAGTCAAGCAATGTAATATTATAATAACTACTATTTTGGCCAGATCGTCTAGTGAACCCTCCGTTGTTAACCGCATTTAAGTAACTCAAGTTCTTTCGTGAAAGTTTAGTAATTGGCTTATCCCTGTGTTAAATTATTTTCTCCTGACCTAATTACCTACCAGTCTATAGATCATAACATAAATATGTGTAGCCTAGCAATGACTCCGTCTGAACTGTGACCTAAATCCTTCACTGCAGCTGCGGGGAAGATTTGTAACCACTCAAAGGTAATCAGATGATAGCTTAGCTTGTAGGTATTATTATTTATTATCAGTAGCATGATACATAAGAAGCCTGGTGCAATTTATGAGCCCCACCGCCGCTCCATAGCGTACTATACATCTCATGGTTTAATTATAGTTCCGTCACATTGGCTTTAACTTTAATTATTAGCTTGTGCCTTTAATTCTTTAAACTGAGAATTTACATCTCTCCTCAAATTTAATTTCATTTTACATTATGAACTATGTGTTAGCAATTTAAATTCTTATTATTCCACATAAATCAATAGAGTTTATCTCAAGGCTTGCTATCATCCAAATATCCTTTTCACATTAAGAACTTAATTATTCAATGCAATAACTTATATTCAGTTCCGTAAAGGGTGGATAATTTAATCAAACGCCACTTCAGGCGGTGGCTAAAGTAGAATGCTATTAATACAGGTAAAACTACTTTTATTTACTCTTAGTATTTATTATACAGGTCTTGTAAAGTTCCAATATAACTACATTGGATTGGCTGCATTGGCAGATTATTACATCTTAAGTTTATTAAAGGATGTTTAATTCATTCAATATCCTTGACTTTAGGAAGTGAACTTAATAGAATACTATCATTTGAAGTAAAATACTTTGGGTTACTCTTAGTGTTCATTATACCAGATTTATAAAGTATAAGTACATCTCAAGTTTATTGAAAGATGTTTAATTTATTCAACATCCCTGACTTTTAGGAAGTGAACTTAAGTTAATTATTTTTCCATTAACTTCCACCCTCTGTCTCTCAGACTGAGTGATTAATTTGATAGACTACTAAATCATAGTCAGTATACTTTTAGTAGGTAGTAAATTAGGTAGTTAATTATCCCTGTTAATCATTGAATCAATTACATTTAGAAGTTATCTTTTACTCACTTTAATAGATATAAATTAGACTGTACTAGGTATTAGTCTGATTGATTAGATTGTTCCCATCAAATATTTCTACGTTTCATATTATTAGAAGTAAGTACTTACATATCTTAAGAGGTCTATTCAAATGGTATTAGTAGACCATTGTCAGGCTAATTAGCTGGTTGTTATCAATCAATTATTTCTATGTTTCAGATTATTAGAAGCTCATAGCTTGCAATGTCTTCTTTCAACGACTTATCCTAGGTTCTAAACTGGTTTTAGTTGTTCAGTTTGTATCAGCTTATTTTTGCTAATAGGTAGCGGATGTAAAATTTTCCATACTTTGAAGAGTGTAGCAATGTGAGATCGTATTGCATCCCAGGGAAAGCTAAAAAATGCCTGTTTGGTCATTTCAGTATTAGAAATCAAACATCACAGTACGGCTAAGCTTATTTGCTATAACTTTTTAGTATTTTTCTTGTAATAGGAAACCAGTCTAGACTTTTAGGTACTCCAAAGTAATGATGGTACGATATTATCATACCTCTGTTAATTATTTAAAACGAATAATTAATTGGTAACAACTTTAGGAAAACAATTAGAATTTTACCGGCCTGCGGTAACAGATTACTTGCCTAGCTAGGACCCATATCACTTCATCATAATTTTATTTAGCGCCGTAACTTAATTATCCCTACCTTATTAGTCTGAATTAATAACTAACCATATATATATCCGCCTACCTATAGATTCCTACAACTTTCCTCACTTGAAAATGCCTATATTTTGTCGAACTAACAGTCCCTTTTGTGTACCTTGCAATCTAGGCCAAGCCACATTTAACTTAAATTCGTGATGTGTGGTGAGAGTCGCATTGCCCCTGAAAGCAACTAACTCCTAAATGTCCTATCAGTCGAGCCAGTATACTCAGTGTGTTATTTTCCTATCACTACACTGTATGTACGGAGGTAGACTCGAAATTGGACTGGGTCATACGGGTCTACCTCCAGCTAAATGGTGTCTGACCTATCTTCAACTTTCACTAGGGAGACAACTGTCTCTCCCCCATTACTCCGTCGAAGATAGTGTATTGTTTAGCGTAATAATATAAAACGCCGATCTTATTAAATACAATCAAAGATCATCCAGACCGAAGTCTGTTGAAAGGTACATAGGTTTTCGTTGCCACCGTTACGCGTTTCCGCCGATGTACCCCGGAATACTTCATTCCGTTAACGGATTCGAGTTGCGACCGCAATAGTTTTACTTTATTAATCACTTTCAATTTCACAAATCTTAATTAATATCGCAGCTCGAATATCACTTAGCGCACTATCAAAGCTCGGACACTATTTTCCCCGTATGAGTAGTACCGCACTCTTAAGTTGGACCGCACCGCCGACGTCCCAAAATTGAATGCCCGCTAATTTTCCGCCCTTTTCCCAAGCGTCTTAACTTTCGCGCCATGCGCGCCTAACATTCCCCCGCGCGAGTCCGCTTTTCCTCCCTTCAACCAATCCCTAGCTGTTTTTCGATGCGCCTCGCCTTCGCGTCGCTTAATATTTGTTATACGCGAACTTCGCGTTGCGCCACGTGGAGATATCATCCGACCTCTCTTTCTATCTTTTTCTCAACCTCTCGCTCGCTCATTTCCGCCTTCGCCGCGCAATTCTAAAATTTTCCCATAATCTAACCAAATCTCGTCCGACAGCCAATATTACATCTTTGAATATCTAAATGTAGCCAGTCCAGTCCTCCACTTAAGCCAATAATCCTATATTTTGGGAAATTATAAAAAAGTTCCGTATTCCGACCATAGATGGCGTCCGCCCGTAGGTGAACCACTTTGCCGACTCGCAAAGCCCCGCGAAATTCAAAATAAAGATAAAGTCCTAGTCAACCTAGCAACCTTACGCGAAGCCCAAGTAAATGACTTCCGCTAGACGGCGCCTATGTCGCAAGGGACGCGCAGAGCAGTCCCCGCGAAATTCAAAATAAAGAAGTCAAACTAGCAACCTTATGCGAAGCTCAAGTAAATAACTCACGCTAGATGGCGCCTATGTCGCAAGGAGCACACAGAGCAGTCCCCGCGAAGTTCAAACTAAAGATAAAGCGTTAGACCACGGACCATTATTCTGAACTAGTTTATTATTCCCTTTTTCATGCTTATTATATTAATGGTGCTACGCATTAATATTTATGTTAGTGCTACTCCCACACATTCCTTACTAACGGACGGATACCATTCATTCTGTACCGTTACAACCGGCGCCAGTTGTTGAGCGAACCCTGGTAAAACCATACTGTTTAGAATGTAAAAGTTTATTTCTATAAAAATCAATTTCAATTTGGTCTAACATCAACTTTTCAAAAATTTTACTAAATGTGGTTAGCACAGAAATAGGTCTTAAATTTGTGGGGTCAGAAGTGCTACCTGATTTAAATGAAATTATTTTAGTATGTTTCATTAGGTCAGGAAAAACACCACAGTCAATGCATTCATTAGATATGCAAGCTAAAACTGGAGATATTATCATAATTACTGATTTAGCGACGTCCACGGAATTACCACACAGACTAGCGGTCTTCTTTTTATTGAGAGTGATAAATGTATTTAATATATATGTAGTAAAATTTTTTTTTAACTAAAATTACTTTTACAAAGTTTAACTTTCTCCTTCAAAACAGATTCGGCTACAGTGGGGGAAGAAATCAAAGGTTGTGTAGTTGGAACTGAATTGTCAGTAAAAAACCTCTCAAATGCTGCAGCAACATCAGCATCAGAAGTCAAGGTTTTATTATCACAATTCAAATTGTTCTCATTATTACGACTTTTGACATTTCCTGTTTCACTATTTATAATATTCCGTGTCATTTTTATTTTGTTAATACTATTCTTAATCTTAGAACTGAGATAGTTTACCTTGGCTAATCGACATACTCTTTTGAACAACTTTGAATAATTTTTAACATAAAATTTGAAATCTTCACTGGTGTTAAAGTTGCGTTCACTATAAAGTTCATAAAGGCGTTTCCTACTTTTGTGAATACCAATTGTAGCCCACTCATTAAAAGTTACAGTACCACTAACCGATATCTTTTTTGGAACAAAAGATTTATTAAATTCTGAACAATATGTGTTAAAGAAATCATTATAAAATACATTGTTGTCATTGTATTCTAAATTATTTAACTTTGTGTCTAGATTGCTTCTAAAGCGTTTCAGCCGACCTGCAGTTTTTGACACAACAGTAATATTCTTTTTCATCACTTGCTTACGCTGCTGGTGTGAAAAGCTGACCATTTGGCCACAATGATCAGAGTCCAGGTTATTAATAATTTACTTAGCCAGTGGTATTACATTAGTATATTATAATATGTTATCAATACAGGTAGCCGAAGTGGCAGTTATTCTTGTCGGCTCCAAAAATAAATAATTTAAATTGTATGATAGAAATAAGTTTTTAATTTTAATTGACAACGTGGAATTTTCTAACAAATTTATATAAAAATTACCGCAAACAATTATGCTCTCAACCAAAAGAGGCTCACTATGTTCTTGCGTTCATTTAATTTAAACATTTTATTAACAAGGAGCCACCATGTATTGCATTTCCTCGACTGAACGAACTTCCTATTAAAGGATTCTTAAAATTGAACATGAACTGATGGTCTCTAAGCCAGTGTTCGGTTATGCAAAGAATATCAATATTATTACAGTTCAAGAACAAATCAATCTCTAAATCTTTGCCCATCATTCCTTGGATGTTGTGGTGAACAATGTTCATAGTACATTTTTTTAAATTTAATGATTGACGGGGGCTTTTCCTAAAGCTATTTTTACATTCATTTAATTTCATTGTATTATCAATCATTTAGTGTTCCTCTTTTGTCTTATATTTTAATTTAATTAATTGGAATGTCAGTAGAAGCACCTGACGTCTATGTCAAATATACTTTGCTCAGTAGAAGTTTTTGGCTGACGTTTGTATACAATATAATAGGGTTCAGTCGCAGAATGTACCTTTCGCGTAATGCACTCCACGAGCAAAACGTCCCTTTCGCAAAAGGCACCTTTCGCAAAATGTACCTTTCGCAAAAGGCACCTTTCGCAAAATGTACCTTTCGCAAAATGTACCTTTCGCAAAATGTACCTTTCGCAAAATGTACCTTTTGCAAAATACACCTTTCGCCTAATCTTGTTAATGTCAATTAAATGCATTATGTCATTTTTGCAAAATAAATCTAATGTCAAGTTAAGCTTATATCTAATAGAAAGAATTTTCCTCCTGTGGCAAACTACTACAATAGGGTAATGTGAACAGTATAATTTTCTTTGCAATTAACTTATCCAAACTTTCCAAATATTTTATAAGGCTTCAGTTGTTGTTCAAATTACCTCTATTACCAACAAGGAAACACAATAGAACAAATAACATTTACTCCGGTTAGCTTTTGTGATTTCAATCTAACCTGCGTGGATTCCCTCAGATGCTGTTATCCATGTGCGAAGGCCCATGTCAAAGCTGATGAACATGATGATGAGTTGATCCGGTGAGTCTCAATATAATATGTCTGTCTCAAATGCAATTTAGACATTATTGTCATAAAATGCAATTTGTCCACTTGTTGAATTATACGACTAACAATTCAATTACGTTCAATCTTTTTACAATTTAGATAGACTAAAGTACATAACAAATATATTACCTACGAGTATATCGAGAGCGGTAAAGTAGCGAGGCGGGCTGCAAGTTAATTGTGGTGCAGGGCAGCCACATTCGATTTTACAAGCCATCGAACGATCGTCGGCGACGTCACTAAATTAGTCTAATGTGTGTGCCGATAAATTCGCCAGACCTTTTAGCCTTTATTTAATCCTTGCTCTTGCTTTTAATCAAGATAAATATAAACCTGATTCGGTTTTGTTAGCAAACCATTTTGTGTTTGGGTGAGAAAACAACACGGATTTTTAACAAATACTTACTAAATAGCGGTGTTTCTAAACATTTTGTAGAGATTATAATGTGAATGGACGGAACTGACATTTGTTAGGATACTCCTAGAAGTTGTCGCTGAGCACATGTGCAGTCGCTATTAAAAGGTGGACTATATAGTAGAAGATTGCTTATGCTGTCCTCATTGCCTAGATTCTGACTAACCCTTCGGGGATAATATTCGTGATTTTAAGAAACTCCTAGAAGTATTTATAGGAGTTCAATGACAATGGAATAGATCGGAACAGATTCATTAGATGGCAGTGGGTTGTGACTCGATCTTCTTAACACATAATCACGATTATTATCCCCGAAGGGTTAATCAGAGACTTGGAAATAAGATCTTCTTATGTGCTAATTATTGATGAAGGAAAGCAGAAACCTAACAGTGGAATATTTATATGCTGATGATGATGCCGGAAAAGGCATGTATCACCTCCAAGTATTTGCTGCAATTTTCTTAGTTTCTTTAGTAGTATTTATAGAACTTTCTTGACCATAGACCTTCTAGAACAGAGAACTGTCAGACCATAGTGGCGTAATTAGTGCATGGAAAATGATACAGGATGATCACGCGGACCAGCCGCTGGTAATTTATATTATAGCTTAAGTCAAATTTCTAACTCTAGTAGTCAAGACAACAGATAGATTTATTATTAATTTTGGCCGTGAGATCGCGTCTATTTCTAAAGTAATATAATTGTTACAGACAAAAGTACGACGCGGACTGTCTCTCGTCTGCGCAGTCCTTTTATGTTATTAGATGTTATTGCGTACGTGCATTCATTGGCATGCACCGCTGCACACTGTTCTGGCGTCCATAGTAAGGATGGGCAGTAAAGTTTAGGTACAACCCATCTCTTACGTCACACCAGCACTAGGACACTCCATGGAGTTTTCAATGGATAGATCCCTCTTTCTACCTTTTTTTTGAGAGGCAGGATTAATAAGTCCCGCATAACAACGAACCGTCTCGGTCGTCTGAAATTATATGCGACTATTATCTTCGAAGGGTTAGTCAGAGACTAGGCCATGGGTACAGCAAAAGCAGTCCTCTACCATAGTCCACTTTTCACCAAATGCGAGAAATTGTGGTTAAATACCCATAGCCCGGATGAGTTACCTGAACTATCTATGAAAGTTCGTACGTAATAATTTTAAATTTTTGCGTCAGTAACGCTCAAATAAACAGCGTTAATAACAGGCGTTATCGTTCAACCGTATTTTGCTATGTTTATTCCCATAAAATGTCACATTAAATAAGTTAAGATACTATGCTTTGTAGAGAAAATGAATAAAGATTATTATTATTATAAACTCGATAACATTGAAAAAATTACCACCAGTGGTAGTAATTTTTTTTAACGTCTTGTTGTCTTTATATTTATAAATGTGTTAAAAAGAACTGTGTCCTCAAACAACTGCATTTTTATTCTCCTGGCTAAGAAAAACTGGTAACAGACTAAGTAACCTTTTTAGTTATGTACGGCATTCCTAAACATTAATGTGTGGTCACGTAGGTTTGGCGCGGCAGTGTCACTACCTAATCGTGTTAGTGTTAACTCAATTGAATAATAGCAACCAAAGGAAAATGGTTTTGTGTCTATGACACAATTGTGGTATGATAAGCGAGCAGCCATTGTTACAATAAACATTACGGAATTAGAACTGTCAGAATTGTTAGTTGTGCTTGGAATTGGGTGACTTGAAGCTTGAAAGGCACGAATTGTTATTTGTTTATACGGTTTTGGTACATAGGCAACAATATGAACTTAATTATGAAAATGGAGGGCGTTTGTAAAGCGTCCGGGGGTTTGGTCTAGATTTTAAAGAAGATAGATAATACTTTTTAAAAACCATATTTGACACGTAAAAATATAAAGTTCTTGGCAGTCTTATAGATAACCAGTTTGTAAAAACTATAGATTTGTTGTACAAACAAACGTAATTGTAAACGCTCAGTAGTTAGGATAGTTTTATTATTTATTTATTTTATATATACATTGTGCGTGACACAAATTAATATTATTACCAACAGGTCTATATAGACATTGATTTAACAGGTAGCAAAATACTACTTTCGGTGGTTACGGATTGTACTGCCACGCTAAGGCGTCTACAACATGATTTCAAGGTTAATGGCGGTATTAAACTGTGTAGCTGAATCCAGCTATTTCGTGATTTGTAAAGTTCGACTATAATATCATTGAGCGTAATTATTGCTATTGTTGTCATAACTGAAACTCCAGAATTTTGCCCGGAATCCGACTGAATGGCGAACCTAATACCTGTTTCTGCCGCAAAGCAGTATTGTTTTACATTGCTGAGTTTCGGTTTGAAAGTTACTAGATGTAGTAAAATTACAGGACATTAGGCTTAAGAACTGAAGCTTTAGTGTCGGCAACGCGCGCGCATTTTATTTTATGTTGTCTACTAAATCACTAGACCTCGACATTTTGTATAACTATATAGAAAGTTTCAATAATTAGTTTGGCTAATGGAGGTCGAGGAGGTTGCTGGTGTGGGACGCGACCTGTAAGACCATCCGTAAGACCTCCTGGCGAGGCAGGCGCGGCAGCAGCTGCAGCCGAAAGCCTCAAGCGGCGCAAATACGAAGCACATGGTGAGAGCTGTGTCACAGTATAAATATTAGCTTATATTTATACTGTGGCTGTGTGTTTGTGCTGTTTGGGGTGGAAACGCTGGGGTCGTGGGGGCCATAAGTTCGGCGTTTCGTTAACTGTCTGTCGAAGCGCCTTGTCTAGGTCTCCGGCGACCGGAAGACTGGCAGCTACTTTGTCCAAGTATCAGTTTAGCCATACAAAAGGGCAAAGCTGCTAGCCGTTTGAGGACTTGAGGACTACGCTTAAAGATATTTTTTTTATAAGTAAGATTAATATTTTTGTTAATATGGTTGTACAATTTCAAATATATTTTATCTTATTCGTTTTTGAGTTATTTATTTTTAGTTTTTAATCCACTATTATTGTTGTTTTGTTTTTGTGTAAATACAAACAAATAATATAAACGTTTGGCTAATTGGTTTTAAAATTATTTTACTTTAAAGCTTACAGGTACCTATAAGATACCAAAACGCGCTGAAGGTAGGTTAGACGGTGAAAAATTAGCTGTTTTCTATTAGCTGTTAATAAAATAGTATTTTTAGATATTTCGCACTGAAATTTTCAATATGTATTACAAAACGTATGTGTGAGGGGATCACTGTTTTCAAAACACGATTGGAAACATTTTGCTTGATAGAAAAAGGTGACACATTAAAACGCATAATGTTTATTGCCATAACTTTGATTGATATACATCATATGGCATATAATTAAAAAACAATAATAGCTTGTGGCAATTTTTTTATTACGTATATATATAATAACGCACAATCGTTGAAAGACATTAATAAAAACCATAATCATTAAAATCTATATTATTGTTCGTAATAATTTTATTAAGCATACTTTAAAACGTATAATTGTATTATTCATAATTTTGTTAGACATACTCTTACAAAGCATAATTCATAATAGTCATAGTCTTTAGCATAATTGTAAATGTCCATAAAGGACCATGGGGGATTTTGTATGAACCCCGTCCCCACCCTACAACAGTCATGGGATACGTGTCAATTTGTTCATTGGGACCCAGAGAAGTCTGAATTACCTATGTTAGTTGCAAAAAGTATTGGGTTTATTTATAAAAATAAAAAAAATTATTGCCAAAAATGTATTTATTTTTAATGTAAACGTTGCGTATAAAGTCGTCTAATTATTTTCTTGCTTTAGTTGGAGTTGCTCGAGTGTGTCATGCTCTCTCAAAGTATGTCTGCGGTGGTGGCATGTGCGTCGGGTCATTACGTTACCTAAAACATGGTTAAGTGAAGCGATGGTTGATTCACATGTCACACTCGTGAACGGGTGCCGTCTGTGGAGGCTACTCTGCTCTTGTAATCTTATTTTGTTGGAAAAAAAATTAAAGAAATTAAAATATTTTTTTTTAAATCTCAATCTCTCGTATTTGAAGAATGTCACCATAGTAAAAAAATATCTATCCTACTAGAACCTTCAAATGACATTTAATTTCAAATCTGTTGGTGGTGGGGACTTTTCTTCCCATGGTTCTTTATTTTCTATTAATACTATGATGCATACTTACATACGCTAAGCAGTAAGGTTGTGCTTAAAAAGTCAGTGACAGAAACGATTGCGGCAAAACGTAATCCACGTAGTCTTGTTTGCCCTACGCTAGAGTGTAATTTAAGCCCGTGTAAGCTCGCGTGGGACCGGAGCCTCGCAGCCCCGGAGCCGTGACAGAAAACATGCTGTTGCATGCATGCTTGCTTGCATGTTGCATGTTTGCCTGCATGCTGCACGCTTGTTTGCTCATTATATCAATAAGTTTTATATCATTAGGTTATTATAAATAAAATGTACCATATGTGTGCTTTTTGAAATTATGGTAAATAAAATAAGGTTATTCTGTAGTTTAGGGATTTTGTTAGTTATTCTTATTACATGTATGCTTTTTGAATATTATGCATTCTAAACATTATAGCAAATAAAAAATATGCTTATAAGCATAAGTAACAAAAGGCATAATTTTATCGATGTTATGCCTTTCTACGGTTATGCCTTTTAAATTTTGGCTATTTACTCGTATATGTTATGCTTTATAAAGTTGGCAAGTGAAGATTATGGCTATTAACATGATGCATTGTCAGTTTATGGCGAAAAAAGTTATGCGTTTCATTAGGTAACTATATAAAATCCTGAAGTTATACCTCTAAATTTCATATAAATGCACATTGCGATCGTGTTTAACAATAATAATTCCTATAAAATCATAAACACATAGGTATGTTTACCGTGACTGTTTTGGATATAAAAAACTAAACATTTTTATTAACTTTTTGATAAAATGTGAATGGCGCTTACGAATTACCGCGGACCCCGCGCACCGCGCATCACCCGCGAGGGCCCGGAATTTTTGCTGACCGCCTAACCCCCTAATGCAAAGAAATAAAAGTTACAAACGGTGACATGCTTTCCAATTTGGGAATTGAAAAAAATCATCATCATCGGCCAATACCTATCAACTGATATAGGCTTCTCCAATAGCACGCCACTGAGCAGCGCAACTGCGCGGTAACTCTCATCCAGCTCTTGCCAGCTACCTTGCGAAGTTCGTCGCTCGCCTAGTTTGAAGGCGTCCTACATGTCTCGTCTTTTCATGCGCTTCATGAACTTAGGGTTTCTTCCGAAAACTTTGACTTCTTGCCTTTACGCTGAATTTCGCAAAATATCAAACCATCTTACATTATTATTCCGGACATTTTAAGTTTGACTGGAGTGTTTTAGATCCTATCCTAGACAATAGTAGAATTGAACAATACTTTATAATAAACAAAATGTACACAGATGAATCCCTTAGAATCGGGAATAAATGCATAATTCTGCTGCTAGTGAATGCCATCCAGACGAGTTATTCTGTGTTCCCACAACTAGGGAGTTCTAAGCGGGATTAAAAATTAAATAGGTCTTGCGCTGAATAAGCTTTTGCTCTAAGCACAGCAAAACTAAATATTTGAGTCTGACTTTGTATATAAAGTTTACAGATTAAGAAACATACACAATTGACAAGGTTTTAAGTAAGTTTTAGGATGATATTAGGCCATCAATATGGTTCACCAAACTTGAACAAAAGTCACCTATTGTTAAAATCTTGGAAACAGAGGAATTTGATCATTGTGTTTGGTTGAATAGGTTTAAAATTGTAAAGACGAGTTTTCACGAAAATGTTATATCTATGAATGGAAAAGTAAGATGTCGAAGACATATTAAACAAACAAAGATTTTCTTTTTTTTGCGGCTTTGCACGGTCGGTAAACGTATAGGCCAAATTATTTTGGAAGAAATATTTGAGTATTATAAATGTATAGCAATTCCCGTTATTGCATTGATACTGTCTCACTTCATCATTAAAACCAAGGTAATTTATGGGTGTCTGGCTTAGTCAAAGTCAAAATGTATTGATTCAACAAACTTAAATAATAAGCACTTTGAATCGTCCAATCACCACGGTTGCCGATTGCGGCACGGTGATCACAAACCTGAGGGCTAATTGTATAATTTCAACATCTAGGTATACAAATCTAAGCAATACCTTTTAAAAGTAATACAACAAAGCATCGAAAAATACATAACACACTTTGCACGACTCTGGAATTACACCAAGGCCTTTTGAATTAAGCTTTGCCTTGCCGCCACCAACGAGTTAAATATCAATTCTTATAGGCAACTACTAAAAAAACTATTGTTTGAAGACCAAGCAGTTGAACGGCTCACCTTATTAAAGTAAAGATAAGGTTAAAAATTTAATTTAAGACCTGTAATCGTGTGCACACTGAGCAGCACACGATTACAGATCTTCAATTCTCTTATCTTCCTATCGGAAAACAACAATTCTACTACAATCGTTATTAATGGCGCCAGGTTTAGATAAGGTGATGGTAGCTAACCATAAGGTCAAAGAATAAGCCCTACCACAAACAAAACCGAGAACTTATGTAAAAAATTTGAACACTGAAAAAAGACAACAACCTCAGGCGGTAATCGAACCACGCACCTTCCGCATTACGAGCGGCTGCCTTAACCACTTGGCGACCGAGGTCTGGTTTACTAAAAAACATAAGCATCAAGCACTGACCAATTTCGATGGGTGAAAACTTCGGTAGCCAAGTGGCTAAGGCAGCCGCCAGGAATGCGGAAGGTGCGTGGTTCGATTCCCGCCTGAGGTTGTCGTCTTTTTTCAGTGTTCAATCAAACATTTTACTTAAGTATATTTAATCGTTAATAAAACGCTAAAATATGTAAAAAACATTAAAACCGAGTCCAATAAAATATATTATGAATCCAACCCAGGACCTCTGGGTCTGACACGGTGTTTTAACGATTTAAGAACTAAACCACAGCGGCGATATACAATGTTAATGGGTTGCTCAAGTTTTCGCGAGCACATAGAAACTTCATCAAAGTTTGTATCATAATGCAAAACCATACATGTAGACGTTGCAATTATGCAAAACACTATGAAAACACTAATAAATATTCATACGGTTTCAAAGCTTAATTCAAGTGCAAAATAATTAAACAATTCTCAATACGAAACCGCTTAATGAACTCAACAAAATTGGCGTTTAGTCTCAACTTCTCAATTAACATTAAGCTGGTTTTGTCTAGTTTCGTTTAGCTTTTATATACTCGTATGTTTATTAAAAACTATTGTTTATACTTATAGAGACCGAACTTTATGTACTAAACTTTTCAATTAACATTAAAAGCAAGTTTTGTATAGCACATACTTACACTCGCTTCGTATGTATGGTATAACGTATTGAATTCAGATGTTAATCGATGAGCGCCTACGGTACACTAGTTCAATAAATCATTAACTGAACACGGCCCCAGTTCCCAGGTCTCATTAATACAAGTGAGTAGCGAACTGAACTTGCTTTGCCGGCTGACGACCGTGCTCCTGAGGGACCATTCGCAGTTTGTCGCATTTAGATGGACTAGTTTGCGCGCCGCATGTGATGATGCATGCAACGCGTTTTATTTGTGCAGCTAATGATCATCGGCCTTTTTAGGGTTCCGTAGCCAAATGGCAAAAAACGAAACCCTTATAGATTCGTCATGTCTGTTTGTCCGTCCGTATGTCACAGCCACTTTTTTCCGAAACTATAAGAACTATACTGTTGAAACTTGGTAAGTAGATGTATTCTGTGAACCGCATTAAGATTTTCACACAAAAATAGAAAAAAACTATAAATTTTGAGGGTTCCCCATACTTAGAACTGAAACTCAAATTATTTTTTTTCATCTAACCTATCCGTGTAGGGTATCTATGGATAGGCCTTCAAAAATGATATTAAGGTTTCTAATATCATTTTTTTTCTAAACTGAATAGTTTGCGCGAGAGACACTTCCAAAGTGGTAAAATGTGTGTGTCCCCCACCCTGTAACTTCTAAAATAAGAGAATTACAAAACTAAAAAAAAAATATGTGATGTACATTACCATACAAACTTCCACCGAAAATTGATTTGAACGAGATCTAGAAAGTAATTTTTTTTATTAGGTCATAAATTAAGTAATTTAAAAAAATACACTATTATTAAAACATCGATCAAGTTACAACGAACTACAAGAACTTTTATATGATGTTACTTGCTGCTACGGAACCCTTCATGGGCGAGTCCGACTCGCACTTGGCCGGTTTTTTTTTAGTGGAATTGATTCTCCTCTCGAATCAGTAGGGCAAGCACGAACTTATAAAGTATTCGTAACGTAAACGTATCGAGTCCACGATACGAAAACGTAGTACAACGCTAGTCCTAAGCACGAAGAGTTCCGTTATCGTATCGCAAGCTCGATGCGACGGCGAAGGTGACGTCATCCTAACGTAAGCAGAGATGTGCCCAGTGAATGAACAATCGCAGCATATTGAACGATTAGTTACGTTCAAAAATTAGATGAAGTGGTTTTTAAAAAGCTACACAAGAATTTTATGTGAATATTAGAGTCAAATGCTATATAATAATTAGGAATGTTTATTTTAATTGTTATTATTGTATAAATACTATTAAAAATTAATAATTACTCCTTATATTCATAAATTTTAATGAAATATTTTGATTGATTTCTGAACGACATCACATAGATTGAATTGCTGTCGCGGCAAATCCAACTTTGTTTACTTTATTAACAGCACTTCACAAAGAATCTTTAAGGTGAATAATTTAGTGTTACGTCTGGGAATAGTAAAATTAATTGTTTTGGATTGATCAAAATGAGGACAAGCCATGCACAATACGCAATGATGAAAGAGTTTATGGAAAGGTAAGCATACTTACTTTGTTGTTTGTGACGTGTTTGCGAGTTTATGTATGATTGTTTACATATGTTCGATGGCTAAGCTGTATGATTATTATTTTATTTATAGAAATGGAGTTTATCTGAACCCTCTGGAAGCCTGCGAGGTCGCCATTTCATACAAATGAAATGGAAGGAGCTTACGCTAAAATAAATACCTAGCAATGTGGCAGGACACTCGCACTCGGCGGGAAAAAAAAGTGTAGCAAATTAGTTTCAAGTTAGTACTTTCTATAACTTCATAAGTGCTCGACCTAACACTAACTCATTACAAATCAAAATTATTGATCTATAGCATCATTATTTTATATTTATTTAATATTATTATTAAATTTTTTTATAAGTATACGTACTTACTACTAGCTACATAAATAGTATTTGGTTTTGTATAAATGTTGAAGGTTTTGTGGTTTAAAAAGTAGCACGTACAAAAGAAGTGGTTCAAATTCATAGGGCTGCTTTTGGCACCCGTGGAAGTCCAGCACTTAAATTATCTTTGACTGACCTAGAGAACAGGGTCATGCGTACATACTGGAGTACAAGCTGCTACCGGGATGGTGGTTGTGGAAGCTGGTTCCACTGCTTATCTTTTCACATTAACAACATATTAATACATCCACACTATATTGTGCAGTGTACCTATACGTATCCAATGGCGGCCTTATTTCTAAGTGGAATCTATATTTAGTAAACTTTAAACTAACAATATTAATAGGGACCAATAATAAAAATCATATAAAATATTTTTCAGGGTCAAGACGCAACGCTTTCCAAGTTTCCACGCCTTTTAATTTCAACACGAGGAGTTAAATTCTGAGGTTCTTTTCGCAGGAGGAAGGCAAAGGTAAACTTTCTTTTTATACGAAGATTGACCCATTTATTTTATTATATTTTTATCATACTAAATTAAATTATCGGTGCGTGCATTGCAATGCAATGCAGTTCATGCATCAAGGCCGCGAAATAAATAGTTTTATGTTAGATTTTGTTTAATTGATTGATTTTGATTAACAGGAATTTTATTTATATTACAGGGGATTGAAATGCTCCTGGAACTAGCAGCCAATCTACTGTGGCTGTTCCAGCTGACGAGCAGCAGCCTACTATAGTTTCCCTACCATTATCAATAGTTATTAACCTTAGGAGCCATAGAACCCTTCGGCGCCAAAGAAAAACAAAACGGATAACATTGCAAAA
Organism: Scoparia ambigualis; assembly: GCA_963921215.1. Classification (NCBI taxonomy): domain Eukaryota; kingdom Metazoa; phylum Arthropoda; class Insecta; order Lepidoptera; family Crambidae; genus Scoparia; species Scoparia ambigualis. The sequence goes on along the minus strand of OY992522.1, from coordinate 18,934,502 downwards.
CTATGAAACTTAGAGTATTGCAAGAGAGTATGATAAAGAGCAAGACTTCGCTTTTCCCCTTGACACAGAGGGTTACGGAGCTCCTTTATCAAGCTCAATGGTTAGAGTTCATGAAAGAAGCTATGAATGTATGTTTGTTAGGTAACTAACTAGGTAGGAACTTTGAAAGAGAAAATACCTATGTACTTAATAAATTTATTTTTGTTTTATTTAGTTGTTTTATTGCGCCGATTTTCCTAACTGCTACCCTTATTGGTAAACTAGCTAACTAGCAGAGAATGACTATTGACAATGACTATTGATACACAGCAAAAGGCACCTTTTGGTACAAAGTTCGCCTTGCTGTGTTGCTCTGTATCAAAAAAGATAAATAAATAAATTAAAGTATAGGTAGGTACTTTGTACATTAGGATGTACTTTTTAATCATTACATAATTATAAAGTAAAGTCGCCGTTTTCCTCTGTCTGTAGCACCGCACTATGCTCCTAAACCACGCAATGGATTTTTATGCGGTTTTCACTAAAAGATAGAGCGTTAACTGAGGATGGTTTTGTTTATATTTTGTAGATATATTTTTTTAAATGACTGAACTATGACGGTCTCGACGGCGCGGGCGGGCCGATAGTTAATTATAATATTAAAAAATAGCATAAGAAATAAAAGATAATAATAAAAAAATTAAACAGTCTTAGTAATAAAATGTATTAATAAAGTTCATTAATTCTCCATACTAGCATGTTTTATATTGCTCTTCCCCTCACTTAGTCATCGCCTACTTCATTTCATTGAAAAATATGCCTAGAAAGTGCACTTTGGCCATAGAAACAACAAAAAAATAACTTTTTAATGATTTTAAAGTCACAACGATACTTTTTTCACCGACAAATTCTCCGTGTTGAAACATTCGTAAGTTCACGATAGCCAGCCTTCGTCATCCACGATACCTTATGTCAAAACTAAGTTCGTGCTCGCAAATTTTCATATAAACATATCAAGTAACGTTGGTGTTACGATACGAAGGCAATACGCTTGCGATATCTTAGCATTCGTGCTTCCAAATTTAGTTAATTTTACGTCCGGTACGGGCGCTGCTCAATTCTCATACAAATTGTTGACGATGACGATACGAACACTTTTTCGCAAATTGTTCGTGCTTGCCCTACTGAACAAACAAATTTCTGGTTTTGAGCAATTTCATGAACACGTTGTATAAGCATAATAAAGTCTTAGGGTTGATAACGTGTGAGTTATACCCATGACATATTATAGCAAGCGTCTAATGGGCTACAGTGACCGCTCAAACACGGTAATATAATCATTTTATTACCGTGGCTCAACATTTAGTTCTGCTATATTGTAGAATTGTTTAGCAAAATTACACAGTACTTAATCCAGAAAATTAAATGTATTATCAAACCGCGTTCAAAATAAATCAACTGTTATGAGCTTACATTTCGAACAAAGGTAACACTGGGTACATTCATCCCTCATTCTATGGCTATTCAAATTTACAACTGTATCCCTAATTATATAAAAAATCAAGCATAATTATCTTGTTTTGTAAAAGTATTATAAAAGTACTTGTTATAAAAGCTTTATATAAATTGAGAGGAGTTATTTCGTGATAATAAGTAAATAAAGTTACTTATCTTAGTAGAATAAGTTCATACTTGAATGTTGACTTTATTAGCTAAAATGTTTTGTTAAATATTTATGTTCATTGTTTTATTAATTTATATTGTAGTGTTATTTAAAAGTTTTAGTTTTAAGTTAAGGAAGCAGTAGTTCTCCACTTGCGGTGCCCTTACAGGGTGTCACATGTTTACCATTTATATTTTTAACAAGGTAACCAAAATAATTAGAATGTATGGTCTTCCTACATTTTTTGAAGTGAAGAAGAGAATTTAGTCATCAACGCTGTCAGCATTCCACTTTTTTTAAATTAAGTTTAAGTTTTGTTATTTTTGCAATGGCCATTTATTTCGTCGGAATCAGCAGGTCCTGACTGATCACCTATAAAAAGTCTTCGTGTATAAACCATTTCATCCCCCCACCTTCAACCTTTATTTGGAGAGTGACAAACGACAGTTGTTTCTGTTTTATGGACTGGTGACATGAGCATGGTTGGGCGCTGATGTACTCCAATAAAAAGTTTTTATTGTACTTCACAAATACGCCTTGTGTGAGCGTAAAATCGCGTGGCTATTATTTTCTTTTGGAAACAAAATTTGACATGTTATTCGTTTTGTGCCGATAAAATATGAAACATAGGTCGAAGTCGAAAAATATCAAAGTTATTAAAATGTTGAGTAAGTAGATTTCGTAGGGTAGGGCACACCATGTAATATATTTTCCGAAATCAATTTCAACACGTTGTATTGTTAAGAAATTAATATTTTAGCTTTTTAGACTAGCTCCAACATAAACATGCACGTCCACAATAATGTAAGTAAAAGCAACCGCATTTATAACTGCATCGTTGCATCAAAAGGAAACTTCGCCGCTTCACACGTGTTCTGAAATGCTTTAAGAATTTGCATTCCTGCTTAGTCCTGAAAATATCATATTACACATTTAAGTTAGTTTACATCTTGGCTTTGAATGTGGAACAAATAAAGCTGTTTTTTTTTTAACACGGGACGATAATTAATTCTGAAACCGTTTTGTTTGTTGTATCTACGCATTGTTAAGCTTTGTGTAAACCGGGAATATATTGTATAGTTGAAAAATCAGCAAATAATTAAAAATACATACAAAATAAAAAAAATGGTAGAAGTAGGTACAATTATGCAGTAAAACAATTACAAATAAAAACAAAAGGGAAAACCTTTTGACGTGTGCAGGTATCATCACTGCATCATGATCGGGCAATAAATATTAAATTTAATTAATTCGCTCTTCAACGCGAAGAATGTCGTTAATGCTGCAGCGGACAAAGCTTAGCAGCAAGACAGCTCTGTTACTAAAAATGAATGAATGAAAGATACTAATATATAATGATAATGACTTGTTACGTGTCACTTATTTTATATAAAAATACAGTTAAGTATATAAAAAGACAACCCATCTAGTGGCATTCACTGGTTAGATCGCAAACCGAACGTCTTAGAGCTACTGCGTCTTAAATATTCTTTGTGTTCTATGTATATTATGAAATTGTATGGGTTATGTAATTATTTGTTTCCCAAATAAATAAATAAATGAATAAATAAAGCTGCTCACCTTAGTGGTATAAAAGAGGCATTCTGTGGGTGCCTAAAATTATCATAATGTTAGTCCACTGCAGCAGTAGATTGACACGATGATAATTTTATTAACATAAGCCTCTCCCGAACCCAATGCATGCCACAATAACATTAAATATTACAATTACACATGAGTAGGTATAGTGCGTTAAGTCTTTACGTTCATAATGGTCAAAACTATTTTAAAGCCCACTCGTACCCTCACTTTTCAAGTTACCCGCGACGCACTCACGCACCCGTCAAGTGCCGGCCTAGCAAACAAATTGCACTACCCCACGGATTATTCCGGATGCCCCGAAAACATATTGCTGGCAGATTTATCACTCACGAGCACGTTGGAGCTGGAGATAAGAGGCAACGCATTCCACCGAAAGTATTTTACTTTAGAGACCCTTTACATTCTTCTTACGATAATGGTACCTACTTGTTAAATCTTTTATTCGTATTAATTCTGTCTCACATGCTTTACTAAAGGTATAGCTTATATACCATGCCACTGCGGTGCGAAGGTTTCCACAATTGAAATCATAATCGCTAAACGATGGGTATCATTGACCTAGAAGTATAGTCAAGAACGTCCATACAAACCATTTGTTCAAATTCTGGAATGAGAGACCTAAAGTTCACTGCAGCCGCTGCAGCGCTTAAACATTTAAATGTCGTCTAATCAACAGACAGACATCGCAGCGCCGCAGCGCCAGGTCGGTCAAAGACAACGTAGTGTGTATCAAGATGGCGTCCCAAATAGATTGTCAATAACAATAACTGAAAATATATCTTTTCTATTCTTATAATACGATATAACTAGATAATAATGACTTGAATAACAATTAATTTCACTTACTTGACAACTGAATTGTAGTAAACGTGTGGGTGTACACTTTAAAAAGAAATAAAAAATTATTTTCGCCGCTCCGCACGCGCGATTGTCAAAGCCACACTAAAGCAAGGTGCCGAGTCGACTCTGCAGGTGAGTGGAACATAGTGCGTGTTCGGAAGGGCCTATCTAGTGTAACGTAATATCGCTGATGGGTATTGGCTTGTTTACCACGCTTGCTCGATACGTGTGACTTTACTCGACCTTGGAATTGAACCCAGGCTCTAAGGATATCGGACTATGCACTTTGCCACTCTGCCACTGAGGCGACAAACTTAAGAACGATACTATTTTGATAGCATTCTGCCTAGTATCTGTCTGGAATTATCCAGACCTCACCAGACTATTGGTCGGTCGTTAGACCACCCTGTTATCCATACCCGCCTAGCTCTACCTACTGTTTCGCAATGCTGTATAGCTTAAAAGGGTACCTACCTACTAGATCCAGTAAAATTACAAGGCAGTAACTAAAGCCTTAGGGGTCGGTAAAACTGGCGTTATACTCTTACTATTATAAGAGCCCATTGGGCTTCGGTGACTGATTTCTATCAGGTTTGTCGTACATGCTCGTTAAAAATAATAAGTGTGTTTCAACCATAACTACATCATTATTATGTTTACATTGTCATTGTCTTTTTAATCGTCTAACATAAATAACACATGACGTCAACGATTTGTTTCTTCATGACGTGTCGTGAAGAAACGTACAATTTCGTTCTTTTGTTTCTTGAGGACGAATGATTTCTGCTTTGTCATTGTTCCAATCATGTAGATAAGAAATGGTAAAGTAAGAGTCATCTGTGTTTGAGATAACCTTAAACGGTGAAAATCCGCCAATTCATGTTGAATCGCAGCTGTTTTTCCATACAATTTAAAGAATCTGCCCCCTTACTCTCGAAACCGATCGCTATTGGATCGGATTGGTGTTGTGAATTTTCGTATTTTTAAGTTACGACACCAGTGCTAATTTGGATTCATATTGGGTGAACTAAATGGCATTGAGTTTTGTATTTTTTTCACTAAATATCCACGCAATATGAATCCATATTAGCTCTGGTGTCGTAATTTAGGAGTACGTATACAATACCAATCCGATCCAACAGCGATCGGTTTCAAGAGTAAGGGGGCAGATCTCAAATCTGACAAGTTACCCATTGTGGTTTTCTATATTTTCTATAACCACATAAAGTTTATTGAATTGACTTATAAGTACATCAAACATTAAGTCTATGTTACTAAAAAAAATACAACTCTTAAAACTTTTAAACACAATAATTAACATCAAGAGACTGCATTAAGTGTTTATCAATTTATTTTTCACTCACAAATGCTTAAGAAGCTAATTAGTGACCGGTCCCTTGGCTTCATAAAGTTTGCCACCAAAGTCGTCACCACTTTGTAGGATGTTTGCGTTAACTGAAACAATACTCGTTGGTATACAGCTTAATGACGTCCCTCTGGCGTGGTTACTGAGGAAAACTCGTTGACTTTTACTTACCTTTGTTTACCAGCTTTCCTTACGTGAAGATATTATAGGTACGCGTAGTCCCGGTACACCTATTAGGCAGTATGTCTAAGTTAACTGGCTCACCACCTATAACACTCCGTATCCCATGACTCGGGACGAAATTCAACTTTATTATTTTTTGAAAAAAAATCAATTCTTTTCTGGTTATTTTATAATTCATTCCTTGTCCTGACCAATACAAACACGACAAAAAAAGAATCGTGAAATCGGGCGAGCCCTTCTCGAGCTTTGCGCTTAGCAATATAAATTTATACCTCGACATGACTACTAATACTTACTAATATTTACTATTATCACCGTTGATATATTTTTTTCATTGTGCATTTCACGATATAAATATGTCGTCGGTTACTAAATCTTTTTACTCGTATTTAGACCGAAGTCGCTATAGAAAAATTGTTTACATTTTTATTGGATATCTATGTATGCCAAATATTCAGAGTTAATGCATATTCCAACTGAGATCTAACAAAATAGTTATATACATAGAATCAGAGTAATATAGATAAGGAGGAAAAAAGGCTTTGTTAATATGTGACGATAATTTGTAATCTATAGTATTATTGCCAGATTTCTAACTTGAGACAACCTATTTACTTGCCTGCTCTTACTACAATAACATGCAACAACAACAACTTCTAACAACATTTTGTCGATATTAAGGAAAAGCTCGCTGTTAACGTTACTGAAATTATCAGTTCTAACTACGTTCTGTCGTAACTTTATGCAGACGTGAGCAGATGTATAGAATCAGATTTACAGTCAGCATATTATTGTTTGTTACTCAAGTTCTTAAGTGAAATACGCTGTATTGATGCATTTTTCGTCGTCCTTGCTACCTTTGTATCTAGCAAACTGTTTGAAGTCAAAGGAAAAATAATTGAGTGCAATAAATGAAATAAAATTAAAAGATATGAAAAATGAAAATAAGAAACATTCCCCCCACTCCATTATTCCTACTCCTTCCTCCTCAAAGGTCCTAAAAAAACTAGGAAATGAGGACCGAAAACGGTTCACTGCTGAACACGTTTCACCAAATAACAACTGCACATGTGCTCAGCATGATAGGTGGTGAGCCCATCGCCGCTTTATGCTGTTAGATATGAGCAGTCTTCAGTTCGTTACGCGCCTTTTACGACACTCAAGAGAAAACATTGGTTTGCTGTACAAAGACACGGTTAGTCGATCACGGTTTTGGTCAGATAACTGGGTATTACAAATTGAAAAAGGCAGTGTCGAAAAAATTTCCACGAGCAAGATTCGGACCCGCACCATAACAACGGTAGCTCAACTGGAAAGAGCACCTGCGGGTCTATCATCTGAAAAATATGTATATGGACGGACATGGGCTTCATTTGAGATTTGAAGCCAATATTTTGTCCTTATATGGACATATTATGGGCTTCAAATGTCAAATGAAGACCATTTCATATTCATATTTTTTAGCCGATATGGTAGCTGGCCATACTCAACGTGTTTAAGTGAAACATAGCGAATTAAGAAATTTAATGTACTCGAAACAAAACAGCTAGACAGAGTAGGTATTTGTAAAGTTAAAACTTTCTTTTACCTTTCCTTCTAGCAAATCCTTTATAGCCAAACAATATTACTAATATTTTAATATTTCTTATTCTATTATTCTAATAATTCTTTGCTTACCGAAATTTACCAATCAAGCCAGAGGCTGTCAAATTCATCAAAAAAAAGATCTTTGGCCTAGCCTACCTACCTCTTTGATGAAGTTTTCAAATTATTAATCTAAAAAATATCTAAAATTATTTATACTGTGAAACTTTAGGTTCATCACGTATTAACTAAAAAAAACTTAACCCTGCTGTGGAACTAAATCCTCACAAAAACGACCCCAAGAATGCCACCAACATAATATTAATTATTCATTGTTTTTCATAAGAGTAAAATACGGACTCATAGTTGTTGCTCGAAATTCAATATCGTTTCAAGTACTGTGCAACTAATATTAAAATTAAAATATTTACAACTTAAAAAGATAAATAGAAAACTATAAAAAAAAGAATTCACCCAGATCATCCCCATCAGGCAGAGTACCCAGAATACTAGCCGCATTGCCGCGCTGGATGGCGAGGCTTAGGCGTTGACCCAGATAGCTGCTGGCTCTGGGGTCTCGGGTGGCTTCCACCAGTTTTTTAGAAATATCTCTAAAGAGCTGGTGGGCACCCAAACCCCACGGTCCTAACGTCTCCACCCCAAACGGCTCAAATATGAAATCTCCAGTCAGATTCTCATACTTGCGCCGTTTGAGGTTCTCCGCATTAATTGCAGCCGAGCCAGCCATTGATGCATGAACTTGGAAGATGGGACAGGGCAAGCGTGTCGACACATGTAGCATTCCACACCAGTGCCCGTCCCACCCTCCAAGGTACCAGGGTCATGCCGTCCGGCCTCTTGCCATCATCGCGCGCCAGGCCGGCGGGCTCTAGTACGGCTGGAATTCCGGCAGTGACTAGAGCTCGACGAACGATGTCATTCAAAGAATGATGGTGGGCAATGCGGCCAGCGCTCCGTTTACAGGACAGCCCGTGGTGTCCGAGGGTGTCTACCGGTGCGCCACAACGACATTGATGGGGGACGATACTGGGTGCGCCAAGACGCAGGGCAGTAGCTAGGCGAAAAGTGCTGCGGTCTAGCAAAGTACCCGTGTTCGATGAGGGTAGTGCCTGCAACCAAAGACCTGACTCTCATCTCCCTACAGCTAAAAGGCGGGCACGCTCTGCGGAACTAGAAGACGTGTTGACAAGGTTATTTCGCAACAGTTCGCAGAGGGGCCCATCCCAAAGCCTTTGGGAGGAGTTGTTTGGAAGATCAGAACACGGGCAAGATGCGCTCCAGGCGGCCTTAGCCTCGTCCATGTAGGGTATCAAAAAGGAATTGGATGTTCGGTCCAGTATTTTGTTTGTAAGTGGTAGGGAGGCATGGACCGAGGACAAGAACGCCGGGAGAGAAACGTCAGCAGTTTTACGGACACCCAGGCCACCGAATCTAATTGGAAGTGATGCTTGGGTCCAAGAGCGGTCACTGAAGTTAGTGTTTAAAATGGAAGACAGTGTATGTTTTATGGTGCTATCTAGGCTGGCAAGGTCAGGAAACTTCCACAGCTGACAGCACCGCAAGACATACGTGAACTTAGGAACGAAAAGTGAATAGCGAAATAAAGCAAAAGCCATGTGACAATTAATTTTGAAAAGGCGGTCTAATGTATCACTAAAATTTTGTAATTTTGATGATATAAAATTTTGGAAGGAATCATCTAGAATAGGAGACCCCAGGAGGTGAAGAGAACTTTCGTCTATAACTTTTAAGAGAGGAGCAACGTCTCTAAAGCTGGATATTATACCGTGTCTGTCGACGCAACTCGTCGTCGACTCAAAAATTAAGCTTTAAACCAATGGCTTGGAACTCGCGGACTAGGATTAGGAGGTCCGAAAGGACAGTTGATGCATCGCGCCTAGAGTCCCATCATCTAGATACCACACGTTAAATTTTGAATTTAGTTGCTCGATGACCGGGTGAATGGCGAGACTAAAAATAGCTGGGCCCAAAGGGTCGCCCTGTTGGCATCCTACGGCAGATGAGATGAGGTGTTTCTTATACAAAAGATTAGATGGGTTGTTATAACACTGCATCATGAATGGTAATAATGCAGGAGATTTTGATTTTATTTGATCCAACATGGCGACCTTGTCGACAGAGTTAAAAGCGTTTTTAACGACGACTTTCAATACCACCTCACCGCCCTGAATAAATAAAAATGATCGGAGTGAGTGGACAGCTGCCTCACAGCCTCCTTTGCTGCCAAAACCTAGCTGCTTCGGTTGGAAGTAATAGGTTAGAAAATTTACAGATTGGCAACAAATTTTAGCTGTGAGGCGCCGGTAAGTAGAGCCAATGGCAATGGGGCGAATGCCACCATCCCCCTTCCTCAGAGCGCAGAGGTTTGCTCCGTATAAAATATCCACAACATCTTGTGCTACCTCACCCCGCAACATCAGATTACACAGGCTTGTCAACGCCTGAAGCAGGGAATCGCCTGCCTCACCGCACCGCAACAACCACTGGTGAGGTCTTTAAGGTGCTGTGGGGTGAGGCCGTCAAGACCGCCCGGAGAGCCTGGAAGAAAAGAAAAGATGGCACCGCGAACGGTATCTACTAACGCTTGTATAGGTGTAGTTGAGGCGTCAACGGCGGTGGAGTTCGCAGAAATATGTGTAAGTGGTACATGCGTAGATGAGGGGTGCTTACTACGTAAGGCGGTGAGGGTTTCTGGGCAGTCAGGAGCGATCGTGTCATTAGAAAAAAGGAGCCGCGCTGCCCCCTTAATGTCTCCCTCACTTATCTTGTTTTCTACATACTTATAAATATTATAATTTGGAGAGGCGGAATAGATACTAATATTGCCATCTAAGCAGTCCGAAATGCAATTTTGCTTAACACGAGAAGTGAGGGAGGCATTATTGAGTGGATCTCTGGAAACATGCAGGACGCGGTATGGAAAAGTTAATAAGTGCTCCCAAGCCTGTCTTGTGTTCTCATGCACTGTCTTGCGAACAGTTTCGGCGAGCTTCTTGGACACTGCCACTCTCGCACCTCGCGGTATACGTTTTAAAACTGGCACGGAATGTTTTAGTGCAGATATTGTTTGCCAAAAGGCTTGATCAGCAGCGGTGGAGTTGGGGATAGAAGCAGGTGGCGTGGGTGTTGGAGCCGGTGCCGTGGCCTGTTTGTGGATTTTGCCAATGTGAATGCGCAGGCCTCTTTCACTTTTGAACAGACGGGCCTGGGGGCATTGTAAGCACTGTACAAGATTTTCTTCAGACACAATCGCGTTATCAATGGAAGTCCCTGCATCTTGGCTTTGATTTGCTTCTTGGACACTGCCACTCTCGCACCTCGCGGTATACGTTTTAAAACTGGCACGGAATGTTTTAGTGCAGATATTGTTTGCCAAAAGGCTTGATCAGCAGCGGTGGAGTTGGGGATAGAAGCAGGTGGCGTGGGTGTTGGAGCCGGTGCCGTGGCCTATTTGTGGCATTTGCCAATGTGAATGCGCAGGCCTCTTTCACTTTTGAACAGACGGGCTTGGGGGCATTGTAAGCACTGTACAAGATTTTCTTCAGACACAATCGCGTTATCAATGGAAGTCCCTGCATCTTGGCTTTGATTTTGCATTCGAAAAGACTTATAACTTACAATATGTAACTACAAACATTAATAAACCCTAAAAAAAAGAAACAAATAAATATAAAACAGGCTGACAGTCTTTAAGCATGGCGGGCGCAGGCGCGAAACGTCAGCAGCACGAAAAATTGTAGGCTCAACGCAATGATAAACGCTACACTATTGGCCGAAGCGGAGCCGTCGTCAAGGCGACGAAAGGCAGCCTGATGTGTTGTGACAGAAGGAAGGTGGCATATGACGGATCACCAACGGCTCCTTGCTCCACAGGCGCTACAGCGGCGGCGCACGCAGTTGATAACAATAGCGCAGGCGTGGTCACAAGGCTGGATTACATGTTGCACTTCGGCTTGTCAGAATAAGCTCTCTAATTATAAAAAATAATTATTTAGTGCGAGTGTAAATGACACATTCTTTCAGTCACCGTGACGGATCAAATTCTGTGCGGGTTGATAATGAGACAATAAAATATTTGCTAGAATATTCCCGTGACGCGTAGCAGTAAATGAAAACTACCACCTACCACCAAACTACCAACCCCTCTCTTCCATTGGGTGTCGTAAAAGGCGACTAACGGACTAAAGACTAGCACATACATCCAACAGCATAGAGCGGCGATGGGCTCACCACCTGTCACGCTGAGCACGTGTGTGCAGTCACTATTTGGTGAAAAGTGGAATATCGTAGAGGACTGCTTTTGCTGTTCTCATTGCCTATCTACTGACCCCTATAGATAGGGTATCGCAGCTGGAACTACGAGTCCGGCTGTGTTACTACGGGGTGCCGGTTCAAGCCCCCCGCTGGTTGTGTCTTGACCGGCGCCTCCGGCGGGATCCGAACGTGGGTTGGACTCGTAGTGGTTTGTGGTTAGCTGTAGAGTTTGGGAATGTTCGTTTGTCCTGGTATTGTGTGCCAGGAGACAGTCCAAACTCGCGCACAGCGAGCGGGGCCTAGTAGCGGTGTCTGTGGGGCCAGAAGCGAAAAGTCCTGCGGGGAACATGAGTTTCCCTTATAGTTGGCAGCTTTGTCCGGTGGTTCTCATTGGACATTGGTGTTGACATCTTCGTTACTAGTCTGGATAACTAGTAGAGGCGGCCCCCTAGATGCCGTAGCCTCCGGTCCAGCCAGCCGCGTAGGACGTGGCTAGGCGCCCGGATAGGTTCCGAGAAGTGAGTGTGCTTACTACTCCGCGACCAAGGTGGACACTTGGGAGTCGACTTTAGAGTCGACGACCCGAGCAGTGGCAACTGCAAGTTGTGCCCTTCGTGCAACGAGAAGAGAGCGAGCTTGACAGCTCCGGTTACCTATGTGGACAATAGGCACTGAACTACACGTGTTCACGGATAAACTCTCCCGAGATGCTAGTCTTATGAGTACCGAATAAAGAGCGCGCTCCGGCGGGCACTGATTTGGCGTCAAGACCTAACGCAGATGGTCTCCTGCGCGAGTATTTTGCTGGCGCAGGGACGTCTGGCACTTCTTGCATAACCTAACGGTTGGTCTCGAGGTGCCAGTACAAATAAAACGTAGTGAATTAAGGAGAAGGGATGTTCTCATTGCCTAGTCTATGACTAACCCTTCGGGGATAACAGTCGTGATTACCGATGATGTATGTAGGTATAGGTAATAATGTTTATTCAAATCGAGTTAACAATCAATAATATTTATGTACCAAACACGACCAGGTGGTTAATATCACCGTACATTTTTAACGCAACGTAACCAATTAACAGTTTGTTACTCTTCAATATGTAACATAAACAAGCAAATTAATTATCCTTTGAAAACCATTTACCCATTTTAGCCAATTTATGTTCTGGCTATTGAAAGCAAATTATTTATTTATCTTTTTTTCTCCTCATTGTAGGCTTGTATTATGCTTTATTATTGAAATTTTGCATTCACAATGCTATATACATATAGAATAAAATGTTTACTAGAAACCAAACAACCAACAACGGGATCGTTCGAGCTTTCCTGAGACTGGTTGTTTTATTCTAGTAAACATTTTATCCTATATTTAATTTTGTATTATGCTGTTTTTTTCTCAAGTTTTCTGCAAAAGATCAGCTCAAATCTGATCAGATCTAAACTATCTTCACATTAATAAAATTCCGTAAAACTTTATGTTGACTTTTGTCTAAATTAAAGTAGTTCGTAACAGTAGTAAAAAAAGTATTGCACATTCGAATTTGTTTGCGATGCTTTCAGACAGTAACTAAATTAACAGTTTCCGTTTCTTTGCTTCGAAAGGCATGCCGGTCCAAGCACTTAAATGTCAAAGCAACTTTTGGCTGTCGGATCAGAAAAGCTGTTAACATTGTTGTTATGACGGCTGACTTAAAACTTAGAACGAGCAGTGTCACCCACCAAGCCAAGCGCAATATCTACCCGCAATGCGAATTGGCCTGGGACCACAGAGTTTTAAGCTGATTGTCTAACTAGACCGGACGGTGCGGCGGTTACAGAGTAGTAGGGTAAGGCTAGCATAGAGTGCGCACTACCATTAAATAAGTATAGAGTTGGCATACACACATTCATGCAATTAGTAACTATGCTACGTGTAATCTTAACAATTAATTATAAGATTTTTCTTTCTTCGATTAGTAGGTACGTAGGTAAATACTTACGTACTTAAATTGATATTGTTTGTATTAATAACGCTAATCAAATATATACTACCTATGTAATTTCTGGTAGTGCGCGCTCTATGCTAGATTTACCTTAATTAGGTACCTATATATTCGTTCCAAACATTGGACCGTAACTATTAATTATCACTGCCGAATTTCACGAACGTCTTGGTAAGACGTAACGGAAGTACCCGATAATGGTCCAGGAAATTGGTATAACAAGCGGAAATCGGTTCACAATAGTTCAATAACTTCGCGCCACCACCGCGCGCCGTCTCCTGACGTTCGGAAATCTGTCGGATTAAGGCCAAGGAACTTAAACCTAAACTGGAATGTGAACGAGCTGCCGATTCACAGTCCGAATGAGATAGCTTCGTGAGTGCCTTGTGTTTCTTTTTTATCAGGCTGACATACGTAGATACATTACACGCTGAGCTGACTGGACGCTGACAAATCAAAATGACCAATGACAGAGAGTCTGCCACAGTGTGACTTGTATTAGAAAGAGACTTGCGGCTCTCGCAAGCGGTATCTCACTCGGACCGCGTTGCTCTCCTGATCAAGTGATTTCTGTAACAGAACTTAAGGCTCATAAAAATAAGATTAATTTTTAAACGATGACAAATTGCCCTTGCACATTCCAGATTAGCTATAAGTTCCTTGATTAAGGCTTTCACACTTCGTACTCACCGCGGCCATAACGACGATTTAAATAATTAAGGCAGCGTACTGGGGATAATTGAATGTGGTTAGTTAAACGATCACGTCTGCGACCGACGAAGTATACTGGTAATGAAAACGCATTTGTTTAAAGGCGCTACCTCACCAAGAGTATTAGCCTGTAATGTTACAGTTCGGATTGAAATAGTTAAAATATATGAGTTACGTAAATTTTTCGTTGTTTTTTTATATGCAGTTTGTTAATTATTACCCTTAACTGTAAGAGCAGAATAGCTAAAAGCAACCTTAATTTTAAGAATACATAAATGTTACTTATGTCACCATAAGTCCGTGCTTCGGAAGGCACGTTAAGCCGTTGGTCCCGGTTGTTGTCGGAAGATGGCAGTCGTTAAAACCCACCAACCCGCATTGGGCCTGCATGGTGAGTTATGACCCAATATCCCCTTGTGCTATTGTCCACTTGGGAGACCTGTGACCAGCAGTGGGACGTTTATAGGCTGATGATATGTCACCATAAGTCGGTGATCCAATATTTAAATAAATAAACGGTTTAGATTCAAGGAGAGAGAGCTAGTAACATTATAGTTGTAAGTGGGAGCACCCGTGAATCCATCTGTTACATTACAGGAGTGCTCTTCACTCAGCGAGGCAGTTTTGTAACGTAGATAATGTTCAAAATCGAATCTTGGATTGTTAGGTTACCGGCAAATGCTTCTGGTGAGGTAGCACCTTGAGACAAATGCCTTTTCTGAGTTTCTTGCCTGTTCTTCTCACTACGAAGCGGTATAAGGTCTCCCGCCTTATAGACTTACGAATTACGAACCGATGGCGTAATGGCATTCATAAGTGCTTAAATATTGTAGCTTTAACAGATTAAATGATATTGATTCTTGATTCTTGAACCCAAATTATTTATGTGGCCTATGTGAACCGCTGCTATGTTACGGCATGACATTGAACTCATTTGTAGTAGGAAATTCAATTATTTATTCAAACTAAATCACACACTCAAAAATAATTCCTTTATCGTATATCCAGATCAAATCGTATTCGTATTGTATATATTGTTTTCCGAAACTTTACTCAAACACTTACGCAACGTATATCCCTTAGACCACGGGTAGTCGAAACGAAAATAAAGGCGTCTGTAAAAAAGTAAAATTTCATCATAATCTTTTAATAATTAAGCTAAATCTTTTAATATTTCGATATCATTATTATTACGTTCAGATTAACAAATTAACTACGCCGTACGAGCTACAATTACAATTAATAAAAGGGCACTGATAAAAAAGACTCGATGAGTAAATCATTATCATACTCTGAATGTTCTCTGAGAATTCTACAAAATTACTTATTAATTCATTTCGTGTTAATTCTCGAAGTTATCGATTCGTGCAAATCTTAACTTAGGGTCAGCGCTCCCTAACGTATGTTACTACCCTTAACTTCAGCTTTTGAACCCTTTATTGCAACTCAGTATCTTATTTATAGTTCCCATTTAGTTGAGAGTTACTACCAAGAATTTGAACATGAATTTTAGAACGAACAAATTATAGTCAATGTAAGACAAGTTAAAGTATGTAGGCTGTGTGAGGTATTTCCTAAAGAAAATATAATTTTCTTTACTAGTACTTAATACTATTTTGAAACGGATTACGTTCTTTGATTTCAAAAGAAAATAGTAAGAGCCACACTATGTTAGTCCTAATGGTTATCGTAAGATAGCAGTAGAGTCGGCATCTACGTGCTATGCCGTCCACGTCAGAAGCTGTAGAAGAAGAAGTGGCAACCACTCTACAATACTTCACGTCATTTTGGGAACTTCGAATTGGTAATTTTAAAACTTTAAAGAGACACACCACCACCACCGTATTCGCTAAGTATCTGTAAACTTGTCTACCTATGACAACTTTAATAGAATCGACATATCCTACTCCTTTCCCAAGGCCGGCAACCGGCAACGCATCTGCGACTCCTCTAGTTTTGCGGGTATCCACCATCATCAGCCAGAGGACGTCCACTGCTGGACAAAGGCCTCCCCCAAGGATCTCCACCACAACCGGTCTTATGCTGCTCGCATCCAGCGGCTACACGCGACCTTTACCAGATCGTCGGACCACCTAGTTGGAGGCCTGCCCACTATGCGTCTTCCGGTGCGCGGTCGCCATTCGAGAACCGTTCTGCCCCAATGGCCATCGATTCTACGGGTATCCATGGGCGGCAGTTTACTTCCCATCAGGTAACCCGCCTGCATATTTGCCTTCTTTTCACATGCAAAAAAAATAAACCGCTATGAAGCGATTGTCACTTGTCTAGGGTACGGTCACACAAACGCAATTAAGATTTATGAATCCGTTTGAAAGGCGGGCGAATAATACTGCATTCTAAACCTTATCGAGTAGTCAGTCGCAATAATAACATATTTTATGTCAAAAAGCTTTTCAAGCCGTCAATTGAGGCAAAATTTACGACTGCTATTTCTCTGATAGCTAATCATTATTAATGATGCATCTAAGGATTTTACTTCAGAAGAAAAAGCAATCAATTAGTTAGTTATCTTTTTATTTGCTTTGTGGCAAGCGTCATATTATTTACATTAAATGGGATATAAAACATATTAATTTTTACATTAATTATCTACATACATACATACATATAATCACAACTATTTGTTATCTCCGAAGAGTTTAGTCAGAAACTATAGGCAATGTGGACAGCAAAAGCAGTCCTCTACCACATAATCCACTTTTCACCAAATAGCGACTGCACATGTGCTTAGCGCGACAAGTGGGGAGTCTATCGCCGCTCTATGCTGTTGGATGTATGTGCAGTCTTAAGTCCGTTAGTCGCCTTTTACGACACCCAAGGGAAGAGAGGGAGTGGTAGTATTCTTTCACCGCTACGCGACAAGGTTAATTATTCTGGTATAAACTAAATCAACTAAAGGTTGCCAAAATGAAACTTGCACGAATATCCTATCCTTGCCGAATGCAAAGTTTAATTAATCAGACCCATAAGTTACTTTAGAAATGTAATATACTCGAAATAATCCTTTTGGGCGGCGATCCCGGCATCGTGGAGTCACTTAAATGAAGAGAAACGTGTCGAATCAGCTTTAACTGAAACAAAAGTCCCGGGTCGGATTTGCTGTGAACCATATAAGTTTCGGATAAGTTTGCGATAAATAAAACATTTGTCGACGCTTTTTTCGAGTGCGATAAATCTCTTAGATAAGTGTGAATGTAATTTATCGTCGACTGTCAATACCTCAACGGATGAAAGGAACAGTTTGCAAGCTACGCTCAATTTGAAGATTTTACAAATGAATTTACCTAAATATGGAATTTTTGAACAAAATATTGTCTGGTTACTATTACTCTTTTCCTTTCACTTTCTTTATTATTAGATGGATCTAATCAACACAACATCATAATATTCTCAAATTATAGCGCAGACCCTTGTCACGTAGCGGTGAAAGAATACTACCACCCCCTCTCTTCCCTTAGGTGTCGTAAAAGGCGGCTAACGGACTAAAAACTGCACATACATCCAACAGAATAGAGCGGCGATGGGCTCACCACCTGTCACGCTGAGCACATGTGCAGTCGCTATTTTTCGTGAAAAGTAACTTTGGTAGAGGACTGCTTTTGCTGTCCTCATTGTCCCTATCTACCGACAACGATAGATAGGGTATCGAAGCTGGAACTACGGGTCCGGCTTTGTTTTCAGGGGTACTACGGGGTTCCGGTTCAAGCCCCCCGCTGGTAGTGCCTTGACCGGCGCCTCCGGCGTGATCCGGACGTGGGTTGGACTCGTAGTGGCTCGTGGTTAGCTGTAGAGCTTGGGAATGTTCGTTTGTCCTGGTATTGTGTGCCAGGACTTCCAAACTCGCGCAAAGCGAGCGGGGCCTAGTAGCGGTCTCTGAGGGGCCAGAAGCGAAATGTCCTGCGAGGAACGTGAGTTTCCCTTATAGTTGGCAGCTTTGTCCGATGGTTCTCATTGGACAATTGTGTAGACATCTCCGGTACTAGTCTGGATAACTAGTAGAGGCGGCCCCCTAGATGCCGTAGCCTCCGGTCCAGCCAGCCGCGTAGGACGTGGGAACTGGCTAGGCGCCTGGATGGGTTCCGAGAAGTGAGTGTGCTTACTACTCCGCTACCAAGGTAAACACTTGGGAGTCGACTTTAGAGTCGACGACCCTAGCAGTGGTAACTGCAAGTTGTGCCCTTCGTGCAACGAGAAGTGAGCGAGCACGACAGCTCCGGTGACCTATCTGGACAATAGGCAGTGAACTACACGTGTACACGGGGAGACTCTCCCGAGACACTAGTCTTATGAGTACCGAATGAAGAGCGCGCTTCGCGGGCACTGTTTTGGCGTCAAGACCTAACGCAGATGGTCTCCTGCGCGAGTGTTCTACTGGCGCAGGGACGTCTGGCACTTCTTGCAATAACCTAACGGTTGGTCTCGAGGTGCCAGTACAAATAAAACTTAGTGAATAAGGAGAGGGGATGTCCTTCGGGGATAATAGTCGGGATTACATGTATGTATACAATGAGGACCACAAAAGCATTTTTTTTTGCGATATTTCATTGAAGCACATTGACATAATTGTTGTATGCCGCTATTATACAATGTGATAGGGGTAGTTCTTCTAACCTGTTAAGGCTAAGTACTTCATCTAAATTCATCGACAAAAAAATAATATGGACTTAAAAAAAAGTAATTTTAAATCACAAAATAATTAAGTAATGATTTTTTTTCTTACCAAAATAATCTCAAATATACGAAACAAAGTGATTTATTAGTTAGCCAGTGTCATTAGCTACCGTTTGCCATTTATTTCATGTTTCTCCGACGAATGAAACCTTTGATATCGCATAAAGTAAAAATGGTCATAAATTATAGGGGGAGGGGGTTGGACCCCCCGTATTATTTTTTGTCGATGAATTTAGATGTAGTACTTAGCCTTAACGGGTTAGAAGTACCACCCCTATCACATTGTATAAATGGTAGCAGCAGCAACACGTCCATCTTGTACGATTGCCGTTCGACAACTACCTACTACAGACGGTTGTGTGAATGCTTGCACGATGATCGTGCCGATTATAGACGATCACACGATCAACGATCATCGCCGATGGTGTAGTGGCGGCATAACGTATACATCGCTGATCTCTAATCAACACAACATCGTCATATTCTCAAATTATAATGCAGATTAAGCTATTACCCATCAATTATTGTAGCAATGAGTTGATTCCAGTGATGGAGGCCATTGCCCAGCAGTGGGACAGTATACAGGATGTACTTGATCATTTTTTACAATGCAGAACGACGCATAATTTAAGTGTTATATTACACTAAATAAATAAATAAATAAACTTTCCAACACTCACACCAATTATGTAGTCCAAAAGAAGCTTCGTTATGAAACTCGTTAAATTGTAACTATAAAACGGATAAACATACTTTAAATACTTAAATACATACTTATTATACTTACATAGAAAACACATAGACCCGTGACAGTTTAGAAAAAACAATAGTTTCTAAATTGACACGAATGGGTATCGAACCCGGGACCTCAGAGATGGCGACACCATGATAACCGGTGTACAAACCACTCGACCAAGAAGGTCGTCAAAAAAATTGTTATAACTTAAACCTAAAAAAAACCGGCAGAAGCAAATCAAAGCACAAATTCAAACAAAAGCTCCTTGATACCGACATAATCGAAGCGTAGGTGACCGAACATAATTAATGGGTGAAGGGTTAGCACGCCAAATGACAATCAGGCATCAGCATGTGATCCGGCCGATTACTCAATCGATTACTTCCCCACCAACAGATTACCAAGATACGGTGCCACGTAATCTCCGAACATCGGGCGAGTTGGATGCAGAGACCGCTTAATTGGCCGCAAAATGGGCTGGAGCTGGCCTTTGAAATTGATAGAGCATCTCAATAAACGGTTGTTAAGACGGCGTGTTGTAGGTAGTACGTATTCGGGCCGGCACATCCCATTCTGCGTTACATACGTATACCTAATCAGGACTATTATCCCGAGGGTTAGTCAGAGACTAGGCAATGAGGAACGCAAAAGCAGTCCTCTGCGGCCATAGTCCACTTTTCACCAAATAGCGACTGCATTGTGCTTAGCATCACAGGTGGTGAGCTAATCGCCGCTCTATGTTGAAATGTGCAGTCTTTAATCCGTTAGTCGCCTTTTACGACACCTAAGGGAAGAGAGAGTGTGGTAGTGTTTTTTTAACGAAACGCTACGGGTTTGTTACCTCGATAGTCATTACCTCGATGTCTCTGCCTCGACGGTACACTTCACCGATGGCTCGTTACCTCGAAAAGTCAATACCTCAAAGGATCTCTATATCGGTGTGGTTTAATTCCTGGTTTTTTCATTTAGATTGACAATTAGGTGAAAACTTGTAATTGGCCTTATTGTATTCATACATTAATTTATATTTATCATATATCTGTAAGTTTTCCAAAAAATAGTAAAATAAAATAAATAAATAATAAATAATGCTTGGTGACTAAGTGGCATAGTGCTCGGCCCGATCTTTAGGTTCTAAGTTTAATTTCCAAGGCGGGTAAAGTTTGTTTTGGATTTTTGGATGCGCAACTCGGGTTAGGCATTTTGGCAAACGTGGTGATTAACGCCCCTAATTAATAAACTAAGGTCTGTTTTTCTGGCTACTAAAAATTTTTTTTTACTTATTTTATCTCACTCTAGTGCACAGAACTGAAGAAATCTGTTCTGTACTTTAGTAGACAAAACAATAGATTATTAGATAAGTTATTAATTTTAGGGCTAAGCCAATTCCCATTAACTATGGCAATAACATAATTGCAATGAACGATAAAAATTAATTGCAATGAAGGATTAAACTTAATTGCAATGAACGATCAATTTTTCCCAGAAGTGGAACAATATATAGGCTGATACTTTACTGTGCTCGTGGCTGTACTCGTAGCTATTAAAATAGCTCTGTATTTTTTTCACCATTTCGCTTTTTAACGTAACTTTGATTAAAAATATCCAGGCGACCGCCTTAGGGCTTTCGTTGACGTTTTTGTTCTGAGATTTGTCTTTGAATTCATAGCGCTAACGAATAGCCCGGAGATTTGTTTGTGTGCATTGAGATTGAATTTTTAAGAAGTCAATGCTCTATCTACGTTAATTTCTAAAAAATAATAATAAACAATCAAACATGTAAAGTCTGTCTGTAGTAATGTTTTCTAAAGATTACATTGAAATTAAGTTATATACGAGTAGTACAAAAATCACAAGTAGGCGATAGAGAAACTTATATATATAAAAAAAATACTTAACTGATCTTTATAATTAAGAATCAAACGAACTTACCTTGTGAAGTTTGATTCCAATTATGCGAGGGTCTCAATCGAAGACGATTACTTATTACATGCAGCAGTACATGAGATGGTGCTATCTTCTTCACACTTTTAGATATACCTATCCTAAAAAGAAATATCTTATTTCCGTTCCCTGCACTGGCAACCCCGCGTCACGAGACGTCATTATTTCAGAGAATTTTGTGTTATCCTCCACAATTTTTTATTTTCTTTTTTTTTGGGTTGGGAGGGATGGGTTGACGTAATCGTCTTCGGTTGAGACCCTCGCATAATTGGAATCAAACTTCACAAGGTAAGTTCGTTTGATTCTTAATTATACTTCGGGTCTCAACCGAAGACGATTACTTATTACATGCAGATGTTCAGAGCATTGTAATGTTAACACAATAAAAATAAAAAAATTATGTCAATTTAAACTTTACAATTATGTAGGTAGTTTTTATAGGTGCATAAGCCTCTTTTAAACCTTAAAAGATGCATTTAATGGCTATCGATGCATTGGTCGTTTTCTAAACAATGACTTTAACAATTTCATTTATTTATTTGAATATGTATTATTATTTTGTTGTGTAAATACTGCATTGAAAAATTCATTCTGATTTGTACCTAAACATTTCTCCAACAGTATTAACAAATACATTTAAGTGACTCAGCCCACAACAACTCTGCGAAACACCTCCAGACTAGATCTATGAGCAGTGTGAGCAGCAAATGCCGAGCGACTACGTGACTGTGAGCTCCAAATACAGACAAATATCGGTATCGGCATGTCGTCCATTCGTCCACTGTCTTGGAATCCTCTTTCACGTCACTGTCTACCTCGGACCTAATATCTGGTCCGAGCTGTCTACTGTCTACGATTACTTTTTTTTTTTCTTTTTTTATTTGCAACAAACGTTTGTGACCGCCTTTTTATGAGGTTGGCACAGCCCGCAACAAATAACTGGGATTCTTACAAATATTGGACAATCTGATGAGCGGTTGCTAAAATCGGGGCCTGAAGTCTAAATGAAGTCAGTAATTTCAATCACAATCACATAATTTTGTATTGATATATTATTTTTGATTAAACTAATAGACTGCGTTTTTTGAGCAGAAATAATAGAAAATATAGTGTAAGAATCATAAGTGACAAATCAATGATTATGATCTGATTCTAAGGATAGTCCTGGAAATATGGTTTAATTAACATGACATTTGTGTCCCATGTTGAATTGTATTTTTGATTTGGAGCAATAAATCTGAGATAGTGTACACTAAACAAATCTGTGTTAAACACAGTCATTCATGTAAAGTAAATTACTTCCCTTAGATGACAGGTATAGTGGACCTATGCGTATTTAAACAACATAGAACCTTCCTCAAACTTTTTGGTTAGAAATGATAACTTTATAACTATCAGCTTTGAAAAGATTTAAGTTATTATTTTTCGAATAAAGCTACCAAGATATTATCAAATACAGTACTGATTTAATGTTACTGATTTTGTTGCAAGAGATGTAAACATATATCTCAAGATGCTCGTAGTAAACCATGTCTGGTCAGCGATTCACTAATAATTTGGCGCCACCTGGTTATGGCAATCTAGAAGTGGATGGCTCGCCTTGAAAGGAAATAAGGTATAACAAATATTATTTAGGGCCGAAGAACATTTTTTCTTGGACAACAAGTTTGGGCCACATTGTATACTAAGGATGTAAATTCTAATCTAACCACAACAATACCTTTATTCAATTTATATTAAAAGTAAGTGGTTTTTTTTTTTTTTTAATAGCTTGGTCAGGATTTCGTGATGCATTCTGCGTTTGTAAGGGTTTGTAAAGTCAAATTATGGTTTTGCCAATGAACTAATAATATGTGAAAATGCATAGTAGGAGAGTTACCTACTCCGTATCTAAGTATATCCGTATAATGTGTTCACAAGACTGGATGTAGGATGCGAATACAGAAAAGTTTCTGAATCAATTAAGAACTTCTTTTATTCAAACAACTTGGTGTAGGTAGATAATTCAAACCGCAACGGCCGCTGTGCATGCCGTAGTCAATATTCCTGAATTCATCTAAATCCCTTAATATACATTTGTGTATGAAAACAAGTTCTGTTGCTCGGGTTTTTAATAATGCTTTTGTAAGTGTTTGTGACAAACCCTATGACTCCAAAAAGGTGCTTGTACTCGTAGTTTTATTATTCAATAAACACTCGTCATAGTTTAAGCTTATTTTTCGTGCGTAGGTACAAAACATAAACTAAACAATTATTGTAGAAAATTCAAATATTATGCGTATTTGTTCTAGAACCGTTTCCAGTAATTTCGCAAACACAAATAGGCCGAACAGAAGAACATTAATTTCAACCTCAAGCTAAACCTTAACTTTTTCCGATCAGCTTTAATTGCAGTAAAAACTTAATTAAAAATAAGCATCTTGAATATCAATTGTTGACAATAGTAGTTGTGATTTAATAATTTAAGGGCAGTTCGATACTTTTAAATATAATTATTTTGAAGCTGCTTTAAATTTTAAGTGAATCTGTGAGATCCTTTACATTTTTTTTTTTTTGTAAACTTTTCGTGACCTTTATAAACACAACAAAAGAGAATCAGACGAATCATTTAAGCCGTTTTCGTGCGCACATTTGGCGATTCATTTTCATCTACATAGATTGAAATAGTAAGTAACAGACATTGTTTTGGGGTATAGTTGTTTTGTATAGGTTTGCAAATCCAATGTAAAACATTACGATCCCTAGTGAGCTCACACTTTCTGTCATTCAGTCATAAAAATAGGTAAAGCGACTGCGGGAGCTCTGACTCCAACGTCTCCCTGTCAGATATCCGGCGGAACCTCGGCAGTCCCTCGGCGGTGTGAATGGTGCTGGTAGGCTTGATCGTAGCTCGATAGCTGATGATACTACTACGCGCAGTAGCGCCCCCCCCCCCCGAGAGTTTAAAGAACCTCGAAGTTGATCACAACTTCAGCCCGGGCATCAGCCCGGGACCCTGTACAGTGCGTTGGATTTTTGTTTTCTTTCCGAATCAAACTTGGTTATGGCATTAGGGGTATCAATATTATTATGCTCAGAAAGTGAAGTTTTAAAACTTTTATTGATTGATATTGATTTTATTATTAATATGAGTAACCCTTTATTTTTTATCAGGTTCTTCTCTGAGAAATTGTAGAATCTATGGGTATCCAATGAAAGCAGGCTATCGTCGGACTGACCGTCATATACGGGGACAGATCGAAGATCTTAGTGGCGCAGCTGGCACGGGCACAGGCACTAGCGCTGCAAGCAGCGCGAATGGCTAAGCTTCGTTTCTGCCGCTACTGGTTGAGTCATTGTAAACATCAGTGACATAGTTTAAGATGCCTTCACCAAATAATTATTGATAAGTAAACCCGAAGATAACGAAACGTTGAAAACATGTCCACCTCAGGTGGGAATCGAACCCACGTCCTCAACAATGTTGAGACTCTGCTTTGTTCCACAGAGGTCGTGGAAACGTGAAACTGTTAGGGTGAAATAGGTATGGCCTCTCACGGTTTATGTGAAGTAGAAAATCCTCAACACAGTTCAAGTGGAGTTAGAAACCATGAAACGGCTAGCGTAGAGTAAAATAAAGCCTCAACACTGTTAAAATGTACTAAGTACATATTCCCAAAACGGCTTGCGTGAAATAAAATATAGCCTCACTCAACCCTGGTAGAGTGAAGTGAGTATCTTCGACACGGCTTGTGTAGCCGCTATGTAGCGGAGTAAGTCTAATTATTATTCAAATACAATTAATAAGTATATATAATGCTGAGGTCTGACCTGAAAACTGCTTGGCGACTCCTTTGCTTCCAATCCAGAGGGGCTCCTTGAAATTTTCTTTCTTGATGTATCCACCAATTGACAACAACAATATAGCCTCAACACTGTTAAAGTGGAGTGAGTATCTTCGACACGGCTTGCTTGGAGTAAGATATAGCCTCAACACTGTTAAAGTGAAGTAAGTATCCTCAAAACGGCTTGCGTGGAGCCTCAACACTGTTAAAGTGGAGTAGGTATCCTTGACACGGCTTGCGTGGAGCCTCGACACTGTTGAAGTGGAGTAAGTATCCTCGACACGGTTTGCGTGGAGCCTCAACAATGTTAAAGTGAAGTAAGTATCCTCGACACGGCTTGCGTGCAGCCTCAACACTGTTAAAGTGGAGTAACTATCCTCGACACGGCTAGCGTGGAGCCTCAACACTGTTAAAGTGGAGTAAGTATCGTTGAAACGGCTTGCGTGGAGCCTCAACTCTGTTAAAGTGGAGTAAGTAACCTTGACACGGCTTGCGTGGAGTAAAATAGAACCTCAGCACTGTCTAATAGGTATAAGTAACCTCGATACGTCTTGTATGGAGTAAAATCAATGACATTCAATCTCATTGAGTAAAATAAAGCACCAACACAGTTGAGCAGTTAATATCCTCGACACATCATACGTTTAGTAAGTTAAACACTGTAACAGTGGTGTATAAGTAAGTAGTTTAGTATTTAAAGAATTTCTTGTTGTAAATGGCTTTTAATGTTGTTACAATCATTAATAAAGTACCCAAGAAATACCAATAAAATGAGGGTAGATCATTTTAATGATAAATGATCATAGTTCCTTACAACTATGATACATTCCTTAATAGTTAATTTTCCAGGTAAATTAGCGTTATGTTCCAATACCTGCGTGTCGTAATATCGTTGATACGACATTTATCACTATTCACCGACACCGATGATAATAAACGTTTACGTTTTTTGAATTAATAATGATTTCTTTACTTTACGAAGAATACCATAATTATCACTGTCTCTCAACTTCAAACATTAACATTTTTCCATCTTATTAATACAAATTTAATTTCGTTACGAAAAGAACGTGTGATTCCGATAACACAAAAACACGTAATGACGTCTCGTGACGCGGGGTTGCCAGTGCAGGGAACGGAAATAAGATATTTCTTTTTAGGATATATCTAAAAGTGTGATAGTGAAGATAGCAGCATCTCATGTACTGCTGCATGTAATAAGTAATCGTCTTCGGTTGAGACCCGAAGTATAATTAACAATTTACATAACACCAAATAGTGTAGGTTCAACTTTACCATCTATAATTAAATAATTTATATATCGAGTCATATTGAAAAATTGAACGAGGATAGTATTCGTAAAAAAACGAACAGCAAACTACGAGTACGTCCAAAAAAATGAGTCAAGTAATTTTACTTGACGAATTTTTTTGGATATTTACTTAGCCTATATTGTCCCTCTTATTTTGGGTTAAGGCCTCCATTATTGATGAACATGGGCTTAATCAGAGGACTGTCTGACCTAGGAAATGTGTCGTATTCCTTTGGAAACCAAGAAGGTAAGTAACAAAGCGAGCCGTGCGTAGTAGCGTAGCAGCTATTTAAAAGAATACTACCATCCCCTCTCTTCCCTTGGGTGTCGTAAAAGCTGACGAACGGACTAAAGACTCCACATACATCTAACAGCACAGAGCGGTGATGGGCTCACCACCTGAGCACATGTGCAGTCGCTGTTTGGTGAAATGTGGACTACTGCAGGGGACTGGTTTTGCGGTCTTCATTGCCTAGTCTCTGACTGATAATAGACATGATTATGTATGTATGTATGTAAGTAACAAAAAATAAATAAAATACATAGAGTTTTTAAACGCTTTGGTGGCGCTCATTGACCTAGAAGTATAGACAAGAACGTTCATACAAACCATTTGCTTAAATTCTGGAATGAAAGACCTAAAGTTCGCTGCAGCCGCTACAGCGCATAAACATCTAAATGTCGTCTAATCAACAGACTGACATCGCAGCGCCACAGCGCCAGATCGGTCAAAGACAACGTAGTGTGTATCAAGATGGAATCCTAATAGATTGTCAATAACAATAATTGAAAAAATATCTTTTCTATTCTAATAATACGATATAACTACATAATAATGACTTGAATAACAATTAATTTCACTTACTTGACAACTGAATTGTACTTAGTAAACGTCTGGGTGTACACTTTGAAAAGAAATAAAGAATTATTTTCACCGCTCCGCACGCGCGAATGTCAAAGCCACACTAAAGCAAGGTGCCGAGTCGACTCCGCAGATGAGTGGAACATAGTGCGTGTTCGAAAGGGCCTATCTAGTGTAACGTATATATCGCTGGTGGCGCCCGACTCGATATCCAGAGGTCCGCCGGGTTCACTTCCCGGGTCGGGCAAAGTGTGTTTTCGGATTTTTCGATGCATAGCCCGGGTTTGTGATCACCAACCCGCATTTAGCAAGCGTGGTGGTTAAGCCAACACCCATCAATTGTAGCGATGACTTCATTTCAATTATGCGTTCCTTTCCCCTAAAGTGGGACATTATCCACAGTATAGGTACAGGGTGGAAAAAGAAGACCGTGGTTGGAGGAAAAGTGTCTTTAATATTGATGATGGCAAATTTTACTGAAAGGAAACATTCCTTTATTTTCAAAAATAATTAAAACTGCATTTAAATATTTTTGAAAAATCACCTGCTTGAGCCGGGAATCGAACCGGTAAAATGTGAAAAAAAAAACATGTATTTTATGATACCAACCGAAAGAGTCATTCAGAAGGATCAATTTCTTTATAAACAACATGTATCTTAAATTCAAGAAACACCAAAAAAAATTAATGAATTCAGTCGAAG
The DNA here is from genome assembly GCA_963921215.1 of Scoparia ambigualis. Lineage (NCBI taxonomy): Eukaryota > Metazoa > Arthropoda > Insecta > Lepidoptera > Crambidae > Scoparia > Scoparia ambigualis. The sequence goes on along the minus strand of OY992522.1, from coordinate 18,906,224 downwards.
AATACGTGTGTGCATACGTGAAAATGGGTCTCATTTTGAGCAGTTAAGTGAACTATTATTTCAGATAGTAAGTAAATTACTTACTTCGCTGGCTCAGCGACCCGAAGTGGATCTTGGCCTCCAACAACAAAGTGCACCATTCTTTCCTATTTTGTGCCAGGTTGGACCAGTTGGGCACGTCAAGCTCTATCAGATCTTTGGCGACCTCATCTTTCCAGCGATACCTCGGGCGACCCACCGGGCGACGTCCAGTTGGTCGCCCAAGATATGCTCTTTTTGCAGCACGATCCTGACCCATCCTTTCAACGTGACCAAGCCAGCGAAGTCGGGCAGCTTTTGTTTCTCCGATGATGTTTGGTTCGGCTACCAGCTCTTCTATCTCCAGGTTGTGTCTTTGCCTCCACTCCCCGTTCTATCCTCTTGTTGGTCCCAGAATCCTTCGTAGAATCTTTCGCTCTGCTACTAAGAGCTTATTTTCTTCCTTTAGCGTAAGTGTCCATGTTTCACACCCGTACATTAAAATTGGTCTGGTGACGGTTTTGTAGACCTGTATTTTAGTGTTTCGGCTTATCAATTTGGACACCAATATCTTGTGAAGAGCTGCGGAGCATCTTAGTGCGTTGACTGTGCGGATATCAATTTCATCTTCCCTTTGATTAGTGTCGGTAATAGTGCACCCAAGGTATTTAAAATTTTCCACACCTTTGTAGGTGGTGCCATTCACATGAAGGTCCTCTCGTTTGGATTTTCGGTCTTTGTATCTCTTCATGTGAAGGTCACCACCTACAAAGGTGTGGAAAATTTTAAATACCTTGGGTGCACTATTACCGACATTTTGCTCGAACTCGTGGCTGTTCTGATGAGTTTGACAAGCTTGACCGGTATCTGAAAGGATGTTAAAATCTGGTAAAGCACTTCTCGGTCAATACTGTCATATGCTTTTGTGAAGTCCACAAACAGGCAATGAACGCTTTGGGCAAACTCCCACCGTTTTTCCATAATCTGTTTCAATAGAAACATCTGATCTACTGTGCTGCGGTTCTTGCGGAATCCACACTGGTAGTCGCCAAGTATTTTCTCAACGTATGGTTCGAGACGAGATAGTAAGTAAGCTTTTCAATAAAAAAATATTTTTCTTGGTCTTTTCTTAATTTAAGATACTATGTTGTTTAAACGAAATTGGTCCTTATGAATGACTTGGTATCATAAAATACAAAATGTATCTTTTTTTCACCTTTCACCGGTTCGATTCCCAACTAAAGCAGGTGATTTTTTAAAAATCTTTAAATACAGTTTTAATTATTTTTGAAAATAAAGGAATGTTTCCTTTCAGTAAAATTTGCCTTCATCAATATTAAGGGTGCTTTTCCTCCAACAATCGTATTTTTTTTTCCACACTGTATATTATGTTGTACTTAACTTAAGTTTTGCAAAACTGGTGGACCAATTTCTTTGCGGAGTGTACCTACCCACAAATTTAAATCATTACCACATTTTGCCAGTCATGCCGCTCGAACTGAGTTGTTGGAGTGATTGATAGCACCCGTGACAGGCTACCATATTGATTGAGAACGACACATATTTTGCCACGATACTAAAATCATCGTTGAAATGCAAGTTAAATTAAACAACATTATTTTATTAATATATAACATACTCGTACATACCTATAATCAAGATTTTTACCCCCGAAGGGTTAGTCAGAGACTAGGCAATGATGAGGACAGCATAAGCAGTCCTCTACCATAGTCCACTTTTCACCAAATAGCTACTGCACATGTACTCAGCGTGATATTTGGTGAGACCACTGACTACCGTTAGTTACAAAATTACAAATGCGTTTAATAATTTTATATAATTTGGCAACAGACAAATAAATTAACTATCTTTATTGTTGAAATTTTGCATTCACAATGCTATATAGATATAGGTTAAACTATTTACTAGAAAAAAATCAACCAGTCTCAGGAAGCTCAAATGGGATTCGAACCCACGACCTTTGGATTGCCGGTCCATTGCTCTAACCGCTGAGCTACCGAGACCCCAGAAGACTCGTTGAACTCTTCCTAGTAGTTTGATTTACGCTGTAAGCCAGCGGTATTACGTCACGACTGGTTGGTTGTTTTTTTTTCTAGTAAACATTTTAACCTATATCTATATAGCATTGTGAATGCAAAATTTCAATAATAAAGATATTTAATAAGCAATTACGTCTTTATCGATTGTTAAATACTTCACAGTGACGTAATACCGCTGGCTTACAGCGTAAATCAAACTACTAGGAAGAGTTCAACGAGTCTTCTGGTGTCTCGGTAGCTCAGCGGTTAGAGCAGTGGACCGGCAAATAAATTAAATCCTTAGGTAGGGCTTCCTGTGAGCGTTAGTGGAGAGACTGATACACAGAGAATAGCAATTGTTTTTAAAAATCATTTTAGGTGCAATCTCTTGTGAGTCGAGGATAGGAGGTGCTTAGGGGTGTGACTTCTGTTTCGGGTTCGCCTCTTGGCTTTACTGCTAAAAAAGTAAAGAAAGCAGTAAAGGGATTGTCTGGAGGTACATCTCCGGGACACGATGGTCTCACCGTCGAGCATCTTCTGCATGTTGGCCCGCATATTTATCGTGTTCTTGCGATGCTGTACACATTCTGCGTGAGACATACATATTTTCCTAGGGATCTGATGGATAGTGTAGTTGTGCTTGTCGTTAAATATAAAACTGGCGATATAGCCGATAAAAACCACTACAGACCAATTTTTCTTGCAACTATAATTGGCAAAGTGCTTGAAGGGCTGATTGAGCTTAAGAACCATACCCAACTAGCAAAACGTGTGCTATAACAGTCACGGCAACGTTCCTGTTTTACTCGTTATAAGTTGAATAGATGTGGAGTCAACGTGTATTCAACGGGATTTAGGCGCAAATTACTCCACTAATTGGTGCAATAGAAGCTGAGTAACTGTGGAATAAATCGCCTAATTATGGAATAGATGTGATTTTGTTAAATGTTTGCTCTAAAATGTGTTAGGTTTGCTGTTGCAAACCTAACACATTTTAGAGCAGTAATAGCATTGTCGCGGCAACTACTGCACTATTTGATGGAGTTAAAAATACATGGTTTCCAATATTCCACAAAATAATGCTATAAAGGTAGCCGATGTGCTACAAATCGATATTTTGATGCGATAAAAGCGAATAAAATACTGTTGTTCCAAAAAGTTCTGCTTTAATGCAACTGCAACTGAGTGAACAAATACCAATCTCCTCCTTATGTTATTATCCAATAGTAATGGAAGTACTCAACCAAATATGAATTTTGTAGTATGGTTGTACGTGTACAGGTGTAGAAATCTTGCGGAATTAATTTACCGATAAAGTGATATGCCATCATTCACATATATTTATGGGCTCTGCTAAAAACGTTACATTAATAAATAAATATTAAAATAATATATAAATTACACGAATTTGGTGAAAAGATTGCTGTTATAGCGCACAAATTAGATCATGTGTTGAATAACTGCGACACTGTTCCACCATATTTAATAAATGGAGTTATTTTAGGGTTCCTGATTCAAAGTCGGTAACAAAACTTGAAAGGTTAGATATAACTATAGATGTAAAGCTGGTTACTAACATTTCTAGCCTGGCGGCTAGACACGGCTTATTTGGCTTGTTATCTATTCTAGCGATAACTAGCGGCTGAAAACGGCTGCTTACATTTTATCGTACAGTTATATTCACATGATTTAGTTTTTGTTTTTGTTGTTTTTCTGATCTATTTACTATAGGATAGGTACATTTAATATAAATAGACATAATCAGTGAAATTTGCATCCGTAATATGTGTTAAATACTCAAAATTCTCACACAAAATGTGACGCAGTAGTGGAATAGGACTATTTTAATTTATTTGTCAGAGATGTTTTGGAAATATGTATTTATCTATGAAATAAGGTGTGGACAGATACCTAGTAATAGTAAACATTTAGTTGTATTTCTTCAATGTACCAAAAGCCTGTGAGCCTAAATTTTGCCGCGAGATTCGTACGTTTGGTTTATAATGATGATTAGATCTAGAGTAAACTAACTTAGCTACCTTTATTCTTATAATTTTCATACACTATCATATCATATCATATCATATCATATCATAAACACAAACTCTTGTTTCAACTTACTGTTCGTCTATAAATTAAATAATGGTGTATTCCGTGTTTATTTAAAAAAAGAAACAAAAAAAGCAGAACCTAGTAAGTCTTACTTTTTACAAAAATAAGAGTTCAACAATAAAAAATGTAATAAAAATTTTTTTTTTTTTCGATGTCAAGTCGGGTATCTTCTGCCCGGTATCAAGCGGCTGGTTCCGGTAACTACCGGCTTACAAGCCGCTGGTTTTGGTAACTACCGGCTTACAAGCCGCTGGTTTACAACTATAGATACAACTCTATAATCTGGTAGCCACTGAAATGATTAAGTTTTTTCTCTTTCTAGATGATTGTTTATAATTATGAATGTGGACACATGGCAGGAAACGCATTTTATTTTATTAGAAAGGTGCTACGGATGTAGAGTGGAAACAGATTTGAATACGAGAAAAATACATTTTATTCTAAATTTCTCTGTCTTGTTAATTTTCAAAACTCTCTGGGTTTTCAACATCTGAACAGGAATCTTCAAAAGCTCATTATTATTAACTTCTATTGCAAACAGTGGAGCCTGACAGTCGACTTCTTCACTGTATTCTATCAATTTAATTAATTAAACATGAATTTCAAGATTGTCGTGAACTAATAAATTGTGTACGGAACCACTATCTTCAGAGTGGTTAAGAAAATATCCTCACATTAGAGCTCTAAAGGTCACTAAAAATCTGTTATTGCATCTTGTACTGAATAAATGTGATATAATGGCATTGAAAACAATTCTGGTTCAGTAGCTGTAATCTAAAAGCTATTATTGAACTAGTCGATTTATAACGCTGCATCGGTAATCATGACGCTTTTTAATAAACGGGTAGCAACTATTCAGCAAATTGGCACCGATAACGAAACGTTTAGTAGTGGCTATATAGTTGCGACCTACACAGACAAATAGCTAATTCAATCCTCTTTTAGCGCTACTATAACAAACTCATGTTGAATAAACGAGTAATAGACACTATTACACACAATGATATTTTATGTTTAGATACGTTGCCTGGCCTCCGTAGTGGCAAGGACAAATCAAGGTAATTGACTGGACTTCACTCAGTCACACGTCAGTCAGTGTCTCGTCATTACGTTTGTACCTTTTTAAAGTTTTTTATGTTGTTTGTTAGATAAAATGCCTTCCTGTGTATACAGAAATTGCAAAAACTATACTGCAACAGTAAGAGACAAGAAAAGTGTTTAATTTCATTTGTAAGTATTGTAAATACGAATTTAAAATAGAAAATTTCCATTTAGTTATGACATTTGCGCTGTTGCCAATTCGATATGCGTGAGCGAGAAGCGTGTACTATGTTTTCTGTAAGAGTGAAAGAGAGAAAACAATGGCGGCCGAGATAGCCGTGCAAAGGGGAATGCGCTGTTGCCAATTGGTCGACTACCATAAATAGTTTTTATCTCTTTTTAACAATAGGCTTGACATGATTGTATTTATTTTCTTTCCGTTTCGACGTGTATTACGTCATAGAAACAATTTCGCCATTTTTTAAATGCAATTCGTTCACGTATGACTAGTCTATTTATAAAAGGTCATTGATTACACGATTGTCGAATAGTTGCGGTATAAGTACGTAGAATAAACGTTTATACGTCATAATTATAGCGCACAATAGGGAAAATAGCTAAAAAGTCACACGAACGCATCTTTAGCACAATATGATCACTCGGTAGCCATTATTCAACATTTATTCGATCTTTAGTGGAGTAACTGATCGCTTATTCCACTACTTTGCTAGTTGGGTAAAAAATTAAACGACGTTCAAGTTGGTTTTAAAAGCAGATTGTCAACTAAAAGCGCTATTCTGGCGCACATGCAGACGGTCAAGTATTATACGGATAGGCGGACAGCGGTGTACGCGGCATGTCTCGATCTCTCCAAAGCGTTTGACCTTGTTTGCTGTGAAGGGCTATGGACTAAACTTTAAGCCGTAAAGTACCTGGAGAGATAGTTGACATGCTGAGGTTTTGGTGCAGCTCACAGCAGAATTGTGTTAGGTGGGCTGACACATTCTCTGACGCCTACAGTTTGGAGTGTGGGTTGAGACAGGGGGGCTTAACATCTACGCTCCTTTTTCACCTCTACATTGATCAGCTGCTTGATGAGCTGGGTGGGGCAATGTTGGCTGCTCAATAGATGGAACTTTTATAAATAGTATTAGTTACGCAGACGATAAATGGCCCTGTTGAATCCCTCAATCAGTGGGCTCCGAAAACTGATGAGAATCTGTGAGTCATAACTCATACGCTACCCTGCACGGATTCACGTAAAAAAGAGTGAGTTGCTGGTTTTTAAGGCTAAAGGAATATCATTAGATTATGTCCCTCCTGTAAACTTAAACGGAACTCCCACTAAAATGGTCGAAGAGTTTAAATATTTAGAACACCTTGTCACGGAGGACTTATCGGCTTCATTTATTCGTACTACTCGGAAAACTTGTATAAAATTCATTTAGCAATTGAGGACGAAGCTTTAAAACTTATTGAGAGTGGGTAAATGTAGGCTACAGGAGCAAATACAAAAGTTGTTATAAATCACCCATAACCCTTCTTTTATGACAACTAAAATTTGTATAACCAACTGTGTCGCGTAGCGGTGAAAGATTACTACCACCCCTCTCTTCCCTTGGGTGACATAAAAGGCGACTAACGAACTAAAGACTGCACTACTTCTAAGAGCATAGAGCGGCGATCGGCTCACCACCTGTCACGCTTAGAACATGTGCAGTCGCTATTTGGTGAAAAGTGGACTATGGCAGAGGACTGCTTTTGCTGTTCACAGTGCCTAGTCTCTGACTAACCCTACGGGGATAATAGTTGTAATTATATGTATGTATGTATGTGAACTTGTGAATTCCTTCTGTAATGTTCATATATTACTTTAATAAATAAGTAAATTTGAGAAAGTCCAAAAACGCTTTATAAAGAGCTTTACTAAAGAACGGCATTTAAAGTTGTAAACATGTTTAAAATATATCGTCTCTTTATTAAACTATTGTCAAGAAAGTTCGAGTATTTGTTTTTAACATTGTCTAACTTTAGTCATGGTTTTGTGGAGAATAAGGTCAGAATATTTATTCCGTGTTTTGTCTCTTTTACTCTTATTAGAAATTACGTTTACATGACAGGAACAAAACACGGAATAACTATTCGTAGTTTATTCTTTGTTTATTAGTAAGGCACTTAAACTACAGACAGAGGTTATCTTACGCAGTTAACCGCAAGCACTTTTTATATAGAGCTATGTGGCATACCGGCTTATCTTTTCCCCTGATGTGACGTAAAAGGTGACTAACGTACTAAAGTAAAGACTGCACTACACATACATACAACCAAGAGCATAGAGCGGCGATTGTGCTTACCACATATCACGCTTAGCACATGTGCAGTTATAATTTGGTGAAACGTAATAAATACAAACATTCTTCGAAAACCAATCAATAAAATTGAAAGAAAAATATTGATCGATCTAAAGGCCTGGAGTGGACAGAATTGAACCTGAATGCCATTTATGTATTCCGCCTATAGTCCGATATTAAATTCGAAAATGTTGCTTGAAAATTAATTATACTTTAGGTCAAAATAACGTATTCCACGAAACAGAAATTCGCCCGCCTTTAACCAATTCGCCCGCCGCCAATTTGTAAGTCTTCGCCAATAACCACAATTTCACAGCGAACTGTTAATGAAGTGCGTCTGATTACGAAATCGAGCACCAAAGTGACTGTTGTTGGTTTTATATTTACCTATTATTATTGTAGACTAGCTGTTGCCCGCGACTTTCGAGGACTTCATTGTTTCATAGGAACGTGAAAAATTTCTATATCCTAGGCACACAGACAATAATTAACAAATAATAATTTCAACCAACACAGACAATAATTATAAAACGATGCGTTTGCCAACGAACAGCATTTTTTAAATTTAAGTTTTGAACGAGTATAAGATTTCAATAAATGTTTTGGTTTTAGCGACATTAGTGATAGGACGAAATAAGTCGAGATTTTTTTTATACTTATAATGTTTTTAATTTTTCCTTATGTTTCAAACTCATTCCCGTGTTCACATGAAGACAGACGTTAGGAGTCCTATAATTAATTTATAGCTTGCATTCCCACAATTAATTATTATTATTATTGGTTGGTGGTAGGGCTGTTAAGTCCGCCTGGCTAGCCACCACCATCTTATCTAAGACTGTGGCCTAACTCGACGTTTATAGCATTGTTGTCCCGACAGTTTGAGATAAGATAGCCAGTTCCTCAGTGGTTGAGGAATCCGATTGAAGCGCGCTTCCACCTTCAGCCTTATCGTCACTTACTATCAGGTGAGATGAAGGCCAAGCTTTTACCCGTTGTAGATTTTTTCAAAAAATCGTGTGTGCTCTGTTTTAAGCAAAAAAAGCTACCTTAACGTTTGTTTTTGCAGTGTCGTATTAAAATAAGGCTAGGATTTGATGACCAGTATAATAGCGGCAGCAATGATATTATCATTGAGCAGCAGGTAATAAATTTCAATCATTGTCTATATTGCTTATCAGATCAATTATCTAGCCCAAGAGAAGCTTAGTTATGAAACTCGTTAAATGGTTACTGGACAACGGATAAACATACTTAAAATACTTAAATACACACTTATTATACATAGAAAGCACCCAGACCCTAGACAATTTAGAAAAACAATTATTTCTAGATTGACCCCACCGGGAATCGAAGCCGGGACTTCAGAGATGGCGACACCATGAAAACCGGTGTACAAACCACTCGACCAAGGAGGTCGTCAAATTTATTACAAATTATATTTTTATTTCCGTAGCTTTGCGCATCATTCAACAATAAATCGTTGTTCTGTAGCGTATTTGAGGCTTTTCGAATCTTATATTATCGTTAGGTCTCTTAAGAGCATGTTCGCACACTGCAGACTTATTAATATTACATTAATTATTATTATCAGCCACGCCCCCTGGGCGCAGATTTCTAAGCATTAATTGATTATTACAGTAATTGGCATTACACAGATGTAATGCCAATTATTGTTCTACTACCAATTATGGAAATCAAATCGGATGACTTGATTATTAGCCCATTAATAGTGATGATCTCTAATTGATTGATATTACCCAATTACTAAAATGATAAAAATAACCGTCTCGCGTAGCGGTAAAAGAATACTACCACCCCATCTCTTCCCTTGGGTCTCGTAAAAGGCGACTAACGGACTAAAGACTGCACATACCTCCAACAGCATAGAGCGGCGGCATAGGGCATAGCGGCATAGGTGTCGAAAAATCCGAAACGTACTGTGCCTGACCTGAGAATTGAACCTCCGGATATCGGCCAAATATTGTTCTGCCACGCGTTAACCACTGAAATGAATTTCGGTAATAGGTTTTTCGGTGAATCGTTCCATCGGTAATTAAGGTTTCGTAGAAATAAGACATCGCTCAATTGAGAAATCGGTTAATAGTTTTCGTTGAAATGAAAATCGGTAAAACGGCTTTCGGAATGACGGACGTAGGGAACCCGCAAAGCAGTCCTCTATCATAGTTTTTTTTTTCATATTTCGAGTTACTCTGGTTTAAATGGCAGAAAATATGAATTCCGACTTACACTGGTTTAGTTGAATGAATGTTAAGCTTTGCTTTTTTTCGCCTGTATAATGAAATAATTACATTTTTTATTCGTTTTAATGTCCATGACCAATTATGGGTCGCTAATTGGGAATTTTGAGTTGCTTGAGTTTACTTGATTTTTGAAATGATAAGGAAATCAGCATTTATTTTAGTACAATGAAAGGCCGGGGGAAAAATATGTTGAAACACATCAATGCAGAAAAAAAAGATTCCTGATCAGCTATCAGCTCAATCCTTTGGTATGAAATGGTTCTACAACGGGTAAGCGCTTGGCCTTCATCTCACCTGATGGTGTGATAATAAGGCCGAATAGATGGAAGCGCGCTTCACCCGGAATTCTCAACTACTGAGGAACTATCTTATCTCAAACTGTCGGACCACAACTATGATAATTATAAACATCGTGGTTTTGGTGACAGACTTAGATAAATAATAAATGTACCACTTTAGCTATGTTTAATCTAATTAATGGCATAGTAACAAATGTAGATGCGGCAAATGATACTTGTGTGCTCTTGTTTGATATGACAAAGGCTTTTGATTTTGTTTCACCTTCCATATTATTAAAAAAACTTGAAGCAAATGGTATACGAGGTCTAGCTTTAGATTGGATAAAATCCTACCTCGATAACAGAATGCAATGTGTCCAAATCACTGTAGTGGATGATAACGAGACATTAGTTACCCATGAATCCAATTACGAATTCAATAAGTTTGGAGTTCCACAGGGGAGTGTTATGGGTCCACTTCTGTTTTTATTCTACATTAATGACATTCCACAAGTAACATCTCATAAAACTGTACTTTTTGCTGATGATATTTCCGTAGTTGTAACAGCAAATAAGAAAGACAAGGTAGAATTGGAATCAGAAATAAATGTCACGATAGAGCGGGTAGATAAGTGGCTTAAACAAAATAACCTAATGATGAATGCAACTAAGACTAATTATATACTTTTTCAAAATAATTACAACAAAAACAAAAAAATTATAAATGTAAATTACGGTAACGAAACAATACTTGAAACAGAATGTGCATCTTTTCTGGGAATCAAAATAGATAAACATATTAATTGGAAAGAACAAATTAAGAAAGTAAATAATAAAATAAATAGCTTTGTGTATGTCCTCAAACGGTTAAGACAAATAGCGTCAGAAAAAACAGCACTAGTTGCATATCACGCATATGTTGCATCAGTTTTGAAATATGGTTTGCTTCTTTGGGGTAACTCAACCGATATTAATAGAGCTTTTCTATCGCAAAAAAGATGTGTTAGGGCTATAGCTGGGATTGCTCCGTGGGACTCAAGTAGACCGTATTTTAAAAGCTTCAAAATAATGACCCTTCCATGCCTTTATATTTATGAATCGTGTACATTTGTAAAACAGCACTTACATCTTTTTAAAACGGCAAAGGAAATGTATCCGCGATCGGTTAGAAATGCTGATACGTTGGTTTTGTCACACATTCCAAAAACTTCAATGTACAACAAAAGCTGTGTCGCAATGTGTATAAAACTTTTTAATAGGTTACCTAAGATAATCACAAAATGGACATCTATGCCAGTATTTAAGTCGAAATTACGTCTTCTATTAATCAATCATTGTTTTTATAATAAAAAGGAATATTTTGATCAGTTTAGATGACATTCATGTTATATTTAATTGATTTACTGCTTGCTCTGATTATAATTGTGTATTGTGACATTTTGATTTTAATTTTTATCTAATCTATATTATTCTATTCTATCTCAGTTAGGTTGTTGTGACATTTTTAATTTTTAATTTTAATTTAATCTATATTATTCTATCGCATCACATTTAAATTCAAAACATTGTTATTACATTCGCATGCCAATTTTGGCGAAACATGTATGTACTGCTTAGAAACCTGACCATCTGTTTACCATGTTTCGTGTGAATAAATGATTTATGATTTATGATAAGATGATGGTAGCTAGCCAGGCGGACTTAACAGCCCTAAAACAAATCAAACCGAGTACAGAAAGATGTAGGAATCGAACTTGGGACCTCTGGGTCGGAAACCGCTGACTTAGCCACTAGACCACAGAGGCAATTAAAAAAAGTAAAGATGTTAAATCTTAGAGAATTAGAACTGAATATTAGTTAAATTAGGTGGGTGCCTGCTCTATTTGCTAAGAAATAGTTTGTTTGCAAATTATAAAATACAAAATTTATAATAATACTTCTTAGTAACGTTGTTAATTAAATAATACGAATTGCTTCTCGTTACGTAGAAAAGTCATGAATAGCAGCTTTTATTATAAGAGTAGGTAATAAGTTTAATAAGAATACCAAGTAAGTACTATCTAGTTTAATACAAGTGAACTTTTATATTGTCGTCATCTTTGTTATGTAATCAAATACTTAAATAATAAAAAAATCATTTGGTTACAATTTTTTTTATTTCAATGTTTTTAATCCTATTTTACCTATCCTACAAAGCCAGTGTTCAACTTTGTAATAATAATAATAATAATCATTTATTGCAATAATATGGTACTAACGATGTTACATAATTATGAAATATCCGCATATTTTACCATTGGAGGCATGCAATTTTAAAAAGTAAGTACAAAAAACAGTATAATTAATACTAAGAAAACCTAACAATAACTTTAACATTACAAAAACAAAATGTCATTTAAAATTGATATAGAAAAGACAATAAAATCTTTAAATAAAATATAAAAATACTAAATTATTTTATAAACATGTCACTAACTTTATAAAAATTCTTGTCCTTAAGCCATGTCAATAATTTTGTTTTGAATAATTTACTATAGCTCTCTAAAGCATTTGGTAAAGCATTATATATTTTTACAGTCATACAATTACACTGCTTTTGGTACAATTCTAATTTTGGTATACTATTATATATTAATCTATTAGGGTTACGTACATTTCTATTGTTAAAATAATTACAGGGTTTAAGGGTAAAGTTCTAAATATTTTTTTACGAAATTTGCCACTTCAAAAATATACAAGCATGGAAGAGGCAGTATTCCCAGTGATTTAAATAAAGGCCTGCAGACTCACGGGGTGACAAGCCACATATTGCCCTTACACAATTTTTTTGTTGTTTTTTAACACCACCAATATATTTTTACAGGTCTAAGAACATGTTACATTCATGTTTATTGTATTACTAATTTTTTGACATCTCTAGTAAATAAGCCAAAATCAGTTTTTCGCCATTTCTGAAAAGTAAGATTTTTTTAGATTTACCGGAGTTTTCATCTAGGGGTGCGATTTGCGGATTCCATTGGAGGTTTGAGTCAAGGGTTATCCCTAGAATTAAAATTCATGCAAACTAATATCTAAATTCTGGACAAATTAACAACTAAGTTCATAGTTCCATAGTTAGGCTACATTCCTTGAAAAAAATATGTTACCTAACGAACTGTAGAAGACTTCCTTGAATTTTTACTTACACTGGGAACTTTGAAATTCAGTAGCAAGTAAGTGCCACAATTTTTCATTTAAAATGAGAAAAACAGCTCCCTGCGCACCCACAACTGCAGATTCAAACTTTCCTCTATCCATTATCTTTCTACTTTGTAACGTTCTTTAAGAAAATTCGTTTCTATTTCTCATTGTAGTGTCTCTTTAACAAAACGCGAAGTTTAAAATGCTGTATGGCTATGTACGGATGCAATTTAAGGAATTTCTTGTCACAGGCAGAGTAATATGATACGAGTAATGTTATCTAAATGAACCTTTTGAGGGTTAAAGTTAGTCGCGTTCGTAGGTTTACCCTTGAGACCCTACACGTGACCCCTGAGTGGTGCTAAATGAGTGACACTGACTGAGTGGTTGAGCCGCGCTGCGTTGCAGCACGCATTGGGCCGGCTCGCACGGCGTAATACCACTATCTCACTAATATCCGGCGTCAAATAATAGCACTTGATGCTGTTGTGTTTCGTCCGGCCAGTGAGGGTTCCGGAGGCCCTCCCCCCCCCCCCCCCACCCCTCACAATTCCTTTTCTTCCTAAAACAAAACCCCCGGAGGACGGCATGGCATTTATAAATCCCATAGTTATATAAAAAAACTCCTGTCACATGGGGTTTAAAAGCCAGCAACGCATCTGCGATTCCTCTGGTGTTGCGGGTGTCCATGGGCGGCGGAGATTACTCTCCATCAGGTGACCCGCCTGCTCGTTTGCCTCCTTCTATTATAGAAAAAAAAAACCTGCGATATTACTGTTGTGTAAAAAAGTTATAGATTTAAATTAAATCGATACTCGTATAAGTAGTTATTTGTTAGTTATGTGTTTTGTTCAGTTAATAAATGTATCGACTTTTTTTTTTTACTTTCCTACACTCACACCAATTATCTAGCCTAAGAGAAGCTTCGAAGAAACTCGTTAAATGGTTACTAGATAACGGATAAACATACTTAAAATACTTAAATACATACTTATCATACATAGAAAACACCCAGACCCGGGCCAATTTAGAAAAACAATAATTTCTAAATTGGCCCGACCGGGGATCGAACGCGGGACCTCAGAGATGGCGACACCATGAAAACCGGTGTACAAACCACTCGGCCAAGGAGGTCTTCATCGTAATCATCATCATCAACCACAGGACTTAAGAATTTATAGACTTAAACGATATTGTATAACAACGTAATATTTTATAGAGTAATGCGAACTTGATGCGAAATCGTACTGATATATTGGAAAAATAAATAAATAAAATTTTGTCTTTAAGTATTAAGACAGTAAGCTTATCAAAGTTTAAATTAACACATACAGACGATAATCATAAATCATTTATTTGCGGAATATCATGTACTATGCGTGGAATCAGTTAAGTACATTAAAAAACAATAACAAACAATACATAAATCGAATGACTCCTAAAAAAATATTTTTTCGACAACTTTCTTAATTTTACGCATGAAACAATAATTCTTACATGAAAATATTTGTGTTGATATTCCGCAGGGCAAAAAAGAAAATTTTAGTTCTTAACACAAGCGCGTGATGGTTTTGCACATTTCGCAGAATAAAAACATTGCTCTAATTAAATTACTAGGTCTAAACTTCAAAGCAGAATTGTTCTAATTATAAATATCAATATGATTGATTTTGCTTTGAAGTTCATAGAACTTATGTCAGTTTTTGTGATCGCACAGCATTCCCATAAAACACAATATATATACGTCATACATACATATTATCACGACTATTATCCCGAAGGGTTAGTCAGAGACTAGGCAATGAGGATAACAAAAGCAGTCCTCCACCATGGTCTACTTTTCACCAATAGCGACTGCGCATGTGCTCAGCGTGACAGGTGGTGAGCCCATCGCCGCTCTGTGTTGTTGGAAGTATGTCCAGTCTTTAGTCTGTTAGTCGCCTTTTACGACACCCAAGGAAAGAGAGGGGGTGGTAGTATTCTTTCACCGCTATGCGACACGGTTAATCATACTTCAAGCGTACAATGGCGGACTCCATCGCTTTACCAGTCTAAAGGTCAAAATCCCTTGCACACCGCGTCGTCTATTTGGTACGGGCACGTACCCGGGCGGGCGGTGCGCTTCATACGAAAATCGCTGCAAAGTGGTAAAACGACGGTGACCCCGATAGTACGTATACGTCAACACCGCCGCCGCCACTATTCCGCTACGATTTAGAACGGGATACGATATGTTATCGTAGGCAGGAACGTGATAATTATAGAATGCTGAATGTGTATTATATTATAAAATTAATAGAAAATAATTGTTATGTACTTAACAATTTCGATTCCATTGCAATTGGTAAAAAGGTAAGACACGTTAGATTAGTAGACAAAATATCAGAAAATTCACTTCCTCTTCTCATTTTGAAGGTCTTTTTTACTTATTGAATGATTTGACTTTCCTAAAACCTTTTATCAAAAGGCTATATCCAATAAGCTTTTTTACGGTCACTGAAGGCTCAGTAATAAAGTTTCATCGTTCTCGTTTGATTTCCTGCTAAATTTCATTTCATAATTTAGCATGGGCATTTTGAACGAACGCAAAAGTTGAAGAATTTTATTAAATTATTTAACCTACTTCAATCTGCTAAAAATGAGTTTTCTGTACTTAATGCCACGTCCAACTAATACGTCATCAGTATTACGTGAATATCAGCAACTTGTAAACTCCAATAAAAAAAAACTTCATTAATCATCATTACACTGTTACAGAGTGTAAGCTCCAATTTAAGGTTACATTAAGTAGTCAGGCTCATCAGAAAGAGCTTGTCAGATTGTTTAGTTGCTTTGACAAAGTATTATGGTCAACCTTTTTTAGATTTAAGTTGTGAAGAAGAGAAGAAATACATTCTCGCGCGTAAGTCAGCTTGCGGAATGTGTTCACTGCTGAGGATTGAATTAAAAATCATATATTTTGGGCATAACCCATAGTGTTAGTAACATTGAATTCTTATCCTACTACTAAAATCTTAAGGATGGAAATCTTTTTTTTTTTATATTAAGCCCGGTAAATGACACCACTTCACCTGATGTTAACTGGAAGTGGAGTCCAGGCGTGAGGACAACTGGTGCAACGTAAGAGACGCAGCATCAGTCGCCTTCATCTTGTCGGCTCCCAAAGTGCCTCTTTTGCTGGTAGTCTATTATATTTTTTGGAGGTGCAACAAAGACGAGTCACCAAACTTTTCGTGCGTGATGGAATATTAAGACTGCAACTATCTTCCTTAACATTGCAAGTTTTTACAGGTTTGGTAAACATCTATATAGGCTACGCAGTGGCAGCTTACTATTCGGCTGGTTATATGCCTGATTGCTATCTACATACATACATATAATCACGACTATCATCCCCTAAGGGTTAGTCAGAGACAGGTAATGAGGACAGCAGAAGCAGTCCTCTACTATAGTCTACTTTTCACCAAATATCGACAGCACATGTGATTAGCGTGACAGGTAGTGAGCCTATCCCCGCTCTATGCTGTTGGATGTATGTGTAGTATTTAGTCCGTTAGTCGCCTTTTACGACACCCAAGGGAAGAGAGGGTGTGGTAGTATTCTTCCACCGCTACACGACACGGCTAACGATTGCTATCTAAGTGCTACATAAAAGCCTTTTCGGCAATTTAACTAGCCGTTCGTGATAGCTATATCATCTCTAGTTAAAATGAACGCCAAGAACATTTCTCTGTCGAGTTACTTCCATAAAATACTTACTGTTAAACTTTTTAAGCACGTTTCTTTTCTCGTAACGAGGCAGTACTGCTTCTTTAGGACTAATGAATCATTCCACTTTTTATTACAGCAAAGGAGCATTCATTATTTTTTTTGTCAATATCTTCTCTGTAGATTTTGTTGAGTCTTTAAAAAGTTTTCTCTTTTTATTAGTTGCGCTGTACATCGATAAAATTGTAGCTCTAGAGTTTGGTAGATTTGGCGATAACCACATTATCCTACCAAAATGTAGGTGGGTGGGTTATATCAACCTTTCAAGTGCATTCTGAAGTACGGCCACCCATCTGGGAAGCCGATATGGTGAAAGTTCTTAGCATTAACGATTGTAGCTCGTACGCGTTAACAGCAGCGCCACCGAGTTTATCTAAATCTCCACTTCAATATCAGTGATTTTAAAAACCGAGAATATGAATTTATAATTTTTTTAAACCATAAATGCTATTGCTACCTGACAACCAATAGCTTGTAATGTACGGTTTTGTGACTTAACGTTAATATTTATTGGTTTGCAATTACTCTTACTTACCGGTACAGTAAGCATGTTAGAGCACCATAAATATCAAAATATATTTTCACATAATTTAAGGCTTACAACCTCACAACCTTAGTTTTATTTCGATTGACTCTAAATTATGACATTTATTGCCTAAAATCTTGGCAAAAGATTTTACTAATCCCTTACTTTACATAGATCAAAGTAATGCTGAATCTTTATTTCCGTCGAATAAGTCTACTGAAAGTAAGAAAGCTTAACATATAGCTCTTTGTGTTCTTGACGTGACCTTTCACATATAAATCCACAAATACCCAACTGTAAGAGTACTTTCATGAAGTAATCGACACGAGATGTCCACAAGATGTCTCGAGAACGAAACGACGATATTTTTAACCACCAATCCCTGACTGGAGCCAGGAAAAATGCGAATTATCTTATTTTTCCAAAGATTACTTCTTATATAAGTAAAATTAAATTACAATAGCCATACACTCTACCACTGCTTAGCAAAGGACTCTGCTGAACAAAAGCGAAGGCAACCAAAAAAAGCTCGCAAGACGGATATATCAAATCGCAACTGATAAGTTTATACAGAAAACACAGTTAGAATTATTAAATAATGATTTAACAGTAAATCATTTAAAATGTTTACTAGAAAAAAATCAACCAGTCTCAGGAAGCTCGAGTGGGATCTGGATTCCTGAGACTGGTTGATTTTTTTCTAGTAAACATTTTATCCGTTATCTATATAGCATTGTGAATGCAAAATTTCAATAATAAAGTAAATCATTTCTTAGAAATTGTAAAATAAGATAAATTATCTTATCTAATTTAATTAGTTTCCTGATTTTTTTATTTTTATAAAAAAACTCAGTGTGACATTGACTTTATGTACTTTTATTTAAAGGGGATTCTGATGAACAGATGAGTTCGCGGGGATCCCCTGGGGATCGGGTTAGGGGATCCTAGTGGACGAAACGTTTATTTTACGGTTGTCTGAGTAAAATTGTCACATATATGGCTTAGGGGTTACTTATTATACTTAGGGGTCGACGGTGAAATCAATCTTTCTTTTTTAAGACCACTACTCACTAATAAATAAAAAAAACTCTTTGTTTTTCAGGTAACCCTAAGCCATGTTAGGTAACGGTAGCCGGAGTGAAATCATCCGAGTAATCGATAAATTAATCATAAGATCTGAAAACATACATAATTGGTTTTTAAAAACACCTTATTTTTTATTGGAGTACTCACATCCAATTAATATAATACCATCTGATATTTAACAGAAGGTGCTATGCTATTAGAGAACAGCCTTTTTTATAATGATGATTTGGTGCGGTTGGCAAATATTTCCAAATATTTGGGATTTAGTGAAAACGCCCAAACCTCTTGAGTTTTAGTAAAGATCTAGGACTTTACATTTCACAAATTTTAAAGTTATAAAGTTTTGTTTCCTTTGCCAACACTAATTACAGCGTTTACGAACTGTTAATGGTTAATAATTAACTACTATTTCGCATTAATCGAAAAACAGAAAATTTTGAACATAAAACCAAACTGCAGACATAACGCTTCACTTTCCCTCCAAGAAACGAGAGCAGCCTTCTTGGCTTTATTATACATGCCCCTTCGTCCAGGCTAACTTAGAAACACAGTCATACTAGTTTTTTTTAATATACACACCCTTAATTTTTAAATAAAATGAAGGGTGAGTTCCACCCATGAAACTGAACAACTTTCCCCAAGAAACCTATGTACAAAAATGACACAAAAATTTCGACCCCCCATACTATATTGTCGTCAGCTGATCGGATAGTTTTGTATGAGAGGTCGAAATTTATTGTTATCTGTGTGTCAATAAAATCTCTCTCTCTCTCTCTCTCTCTCTCTCTCAATTGCCGAAATGTATCCGTTCAGAACGGCTTCACTTTTTGGAAATACGTCACGGGGCCGCACCCCGTCCACGCGTACGTAGTCGCGAGCGGGCCGCTAGTATAATATAGAAACCATCGTCCTTTAACGGTCTTTCTATTAGTGAAAACCGTGTGAAAATCCGTTGGGTGGTTTAGAAGGAGAAATCGGAGCCATAGGCTCAAGAAAACGGCGACTTTACTTTTATAATTATGTAATAATGAGTAACACCCGCTTCTCCTCTTTTTTAATTTATTTATAAAGAAGAAAATCCAGGTAAATTTCATTTTGTATCACAAAAACCTGGCAGTTTGTCTGGATACAAATCACACATCTGTGTGCCTCATACCTACATAGTACATAAAGCTTAGGTAGGTACTCAATAGCTTAACACTATAGTACCATGTCACATTAACTAGCTAGTAACGAACGCGCTCGTGCAACCGTTATGTATGAACTACGAACGCTGTAGAGTATGGCATGGACAGAAGGTCAACCGCCACAAAATGTAAAGTTTTCTCCAATAAATTTTAAACTTTATTGTTTGGGTATAAGGACCAATATTGATTAGAGAAATTTGTCAGTTTTGGGTTGGTTGACATGCTGGTGTGTGTACAAAAGTCTTACGCTACTTCCGAGGCTAACCGTACAAGCTGTAATATTTTATTACATGGTTAATAAGGAGAAATGTACAGTGTGCATTTGAGTGGGGATAGTCCAGGTGTTAACTTTTGACGTGACAACGTCTTAAATTAGGTTGCGGCTGGGAGTCACTTATGAAAAAGTGTAACGCTCGGTAACGTTACGATGAGTCACCGAACGAGAGAGAGGCCATGAGAGCGAGTGAGAGGCACGCGTCCCTTCCACTCGGGCATGGTTAGCCCGCCTAAGATTTTGTTAATATGAAATTCAGTGCGAGATTCTTTGTATAAATTAATGTTTTAAATATAATTCTTTGTATAAATAAATGTTTTAAATTGTTACTATTATTTCATCCTTCTTCCTACTATACGAATGAATATTCACATTAAAATTATTTTACCACTCAAAGTCGTTGTCACGTAAAACTTTCGCCCGTATACCGACTTTACAGGCAACCAATTTTTAGTACCACTAGACTAGGTATGACCGTATAGTTGAACACGTTAATTTAAAAAATAAATTACAGTACTCATTCTTTGTGAAAAAGTAATTTAGTTAACCTACTTTAGCTTTTGTTTGTTAAAGATACAAGTATATTTTTATTTGTTAAACTATTTGATTTAAGCGCAGTTTAATTTTATGTGAAACCAAGAATAAAAACCTATAGCTACCAGCTTTTTTTTAATTCTATACAACATGTTAGCGCTAGGCCTTCATCTCACCTGATAGTAAGTGACGATAAGGCCGAAGGTTGAAACGCGCTTCACCTGGAATCCTCAACCATTGAATAACTGACTTAGAACAAAAATAAAATCAAAATCAACAAAAATCAAAATACTTACATCTTTATTTTTTTTCTTAACTAATCGTAGTTTTTACAATGTGAGGGCCTCTTCTGTTAAGATTGAAAAACCCTGTCGTAGAAGAGACCCTCTCTCCTAACTGTATCTTAAAATGGCTGTAGTTACATAGGTACGTACCTACTTATAGAATATTTTATAAACTAAAAACAAAAGTACATGCTTTAGAATAACATTATTCTAAAAAAGTATGAAAATAAAACAACATGAATTTAGTATATGTAAATTAAATGAAATATAGACTGTAATCTTGAAAACCCTATTTTTCTTATTATTTATTTAGTATATATACTATCTTTATGAACATTATCTAACGCTATCCGCTACATGTATATAAATATCTATAGAACAATCCCTTCTAACCACTAAAACGTGTGTTATTCCCCAAGCCTTGTATTTCAATAATAGCCTTAATCTCTCCCTGAATTTCGTGGCCGTGTAACAACGTCTCATGTTTTATGAAGCAAACTTACATAAGCGGGTCAACGTTATTATCCGCTTCTCGACAGGCCACGCAGCCTCGAGTGAGAGAGGAAACCAGCCGAGCGTGTGTTGTACGTAAGTACTCATCTCACTTGACGAAATTATGAGCGGAGTGACGTCATCGACGATTAGACCACCCCATCATTAGAATCGTTTTATGGCATTAACCTTTGACATGCCGGAACTTCACTAACAATTAAATTTCTATTGTGTCTGGGTTTTAGGGCAGGTTTAATTATTAATATCGTTTTAATGCGTTTATTTGGGCTTAGTCGATAAATGCCTAATTCTTAAAATGCCTAGCAGTCTACAAATGCCTTAGTCTTAAAATGGCCAATTCGTAAAAGGACTAATTCTTAAAATGACCAATTCGTAAAAGGACTAATTCGTAAAAAGGACTAATTCTTAAAATGACCAATTCGTAAAAGGACTAATTCTTAAAATGGCCAATTCGTAAAAGGACTTGGTATTTGGTGAAACTAACAAACACTTTGGGGTATAAAAGTCGTGAGTTTTTGTATCGTATTGTTTAGTAGTTAAAAGGAAACTCTCCGTAGTAGAAGGTATATCAAGAAAAATGCCGATGGTTGCAAAACAGCGACATGTTAATCAATCTACATAGGGACAATGCCTTCATCGGCAAAACGCACCACTCTTGCCAAATGCGGATTGATAATCGCAAACCGGAGCCCGACAGATATATAAGCTAAGCTAAAGAAAATGAATATTCTATTCTTAAAGAACTTCTAATTTGTTTACGCTCACACCAATTATCTAGCTAGACCAAGATGAGTAAGCCTTTTGAAACTCGTTAATATGGTAAGAAACGGTTAAATATACATAAAACATATAAAAAACACCCAGACTCGAAATCAATTTAGAAAAACAGTTTTTCTCTAAATTGAACCAGGGACCTCAGAGATGGCGCGACGCCAGACCCGGCGTGCTAACCACTAGACCACTGAGGTCGTCAAAAGCGACCGATAAGCTGTCCATTTTGTAATAACCAAACAACGACCGCCAAATTGTACCGCCTCTTTGGTTTAGCGGTTAGGCCACCGTTCTCAGACCTAGATGTTCGATTCCCAGCGGGGAGTACATCTTTGTGTATTTGGTTTGGTTGTAGGGCTTTTAACACATAAAATCAACAAACGAAGAGTATATTTTAGAAGTTGACCAATTGCGTAGTGGACCAAATGCGAAAACGGCTTAGTGCAAAGTGGACCAAATGCTAAGGTGAACCAAATGCGAAGTGGACCACATGCGAAGTGGACCAAATGCGAAGTAGACCAAATGCGATGTTGACATGTTTTTGGCGAGTGGACCAAATGCGATGTGGACGTGTTTTTAACGAGTGGACCAAATGCGAAGTGGACGAAATGCGACGAAATGGGGCTTGTTGAGTCCGCCTGGCTAGCTACCATTATAATCTAAAGTTTGCTTCCACCTTCGGCCTTATCGTCATTTACCATTAGCAGTGCGAGCACGGATCTTTTATCAAAAGATAAAGTGACATAAGACGTCGACAAATTGACATCGGCAGTACCTGAACTGTCAAATTGTATCGTCTAATGTCACTTTAAAAAAAAAAAAAAAAAAAAAAATATTTTTCTCCCAGTTACAAAGATCCTTAGATACTAAAACTTAGCTTAATTATAAAGTAAAGGGAGACAGGAGTCCAAACTAGGTAGACCCCGTTCTTTGTAACTCCTTGTCCCCACCGCTCGGAAAATATTGTTGAGTATCCTTAAAATAGAAATACAATTTTAGAAACTTGAGATTAATCACATATAGGTAATATAAATTTCTTAAGTGCTCTTATTACATTTTTATTATATGACTATTACAAGTATAATACTTAGTCTATATTCTTATCATAGTGCTTTCAGTTTTGTTATAATTTAAAGTTAAAAGCCATGATGTTACCGCTTTCTTGCAATGGTGTTTTGTCATTTTGTAAATATTGTGTAATTTGTTGGTGTTGTTGTACAGTGTGCCGCTCAGGTAAGGAAAAAAACTACGAGCAAAAGATGTTCTAGCAGCAGGTAATTTTTATTATATATTTAAAAACTTTATCGGTCGATAAAGGATCCGTGCTCAGGGGGCTGGTGAGATAAAGGCCCAAGTGCTTACCAGTAGAGAATAAAAAAAATACAAAGTTTTTAATTCCATTTATCACCAATGTGTCAAAATCATGCACTATTTTACACATTACTTTTAAGCAGATCGCAACTGATCTTAATTTATATATTTTTTCTTATATTTCAATCTTTTTTTTGTTGAAACTTATCTGGAAAAAGATCTCGTAGCCTAAGTGCGCTTGTAACCAAGGGTGAGCGCATTACCGAATCTGAAACTTCAGTTCTTATGCTTCTGTGCTTTG
This sequence comes from Scoparia ambigualis, assembly GCA_963921215.1. Taxonomy (NCBI): domain Eukaryota; kingdom Metazoa; phylum Arthropoda; class Insecta; order Lepidoptera; family Crambidae; genus Scoparia; species Scoparia ambigualis. Next base: position 18,882,389 of record OY992522.1, on the reverse strand, counting down.
TTAATTCACTGGAACTAATACCCTTCCAAGCGAAACACAGCAATGCTGTTTTGCGGCAGAAACACACAGTATAGGTATTAGGCTAATAGCCATCCAGTCGGATTTTGTGCTTGGTCTCTGGGGATGGAACCCTACTTCCATAAAGCAAGCAAGAGTCAGCGTTGAATGTTTCGTTTAACGTGACAAAGTGGTATAGGACGTGATCACAATCGTGCTCGCTGCCGAGAAATAGTTTGTAATGTCACCCACGAGAGTTGCAAATACACAATCTTGTGAAGTATCTACACGCCGAGGTGAAGTTCGGTGTTATTACCATCCAATCTAAATGCTTTGTATTTTACATTTAAACTGCATCACCATTCGCTAACCTCTCGTCTGTGAGGTGGCAAAATTCAGCCAAAAATTACCCGAAACAAATTAATATAAAGATATCCTTACACAGACAAGGTCTATAAACGTCCCACTGCAGGCTTTTCAACATTAAAATAAGCACATTGTGATTAAATGCCATTACCCACCCCGCTGGTCCAATGCGGTTTAGGGACTAACGTGATTGTTTCATTCCTTGTGTCGAAACCACGGCAAGAGATTGTGCAAAACAGGGAGCAGTGGCGTCACCTTGCGTCGGAGACCTAGACTCACTTCGGGTAGCTGAGCCATTGGAGTCGTAATTAAGTAATTGGGGCCAACAACTATGCCGTTGTTCGTTGATCTTGCAAGACCCGTGCATTTCGAAGCACGGGTATTGCAAGATCGCAACCCAATCGGTCTAGCCCACAGAACAGAAGATCTTTCTTCTGTTCGGACGGAGCACTTTCGTATGGACCCGCGCGCGGGACCTGCGCCCCGCCAACCGTGACCACGGTGACATCAGGACACAGTTGGCTCAGAAAATCGCCTCAGTGCACAGTTGCTTAACGCTCCCTCCTATATTTGCTCCATGGTACCGATCAACAGAAAACATACGTAGCAAACGCCCTTAAAGTTGTGTTTCAACAATAAGAGATAACATTACCAGTTTCTGGGTCAGCCTTTGGGTTTTTCACCACATGACACCAAGCGCTTTAAAGGCCAAGTCACCCATTAAAGAATAAAAAAACAATACAAAAACGACCAAAAGCGTTTGTGTTTGTTTCTGCAATCACTTTGTAGAGCGACAGAAGTCGCTTGTCTCTGCGTTTCATTATGCGCCCTACATTTGCCCTACAACTGTCACCCTAAACAAAAATGTTTGCAAAGACGGTATAACTTTTACATTTTTTACAAACATTTAAACAAGAATAGATAATACCTAAATATCTAATGGAAACAAGAAATACGACAAGCTACATCATGTTATCTGTCAATCAGTCAATAAAGATATATGTAGAGCATGCTTAAATATTTGAAAATAGCTTTCGCTCCTCGGCTTAACTTGCGTAAAATCTGCGTCTGTCACTAACACAAGGTGTTTACTCCTGAGGGAATAGGATTTTTTCATACCAATGCCAGATGGGGCAAAAGGTATCTTACAGTAAATATCACGCAGGGTTATGATCTGACATTCTGACAATAGGTAAAACAGCTTTTCTCGAATTTATCTGAGCTGGGAATAAATAAAATTCGATATTTCGCACTCATGACCGCATTGAGACACGCGATGTCTGCACGTTGAAAAATTGGATATTGCAATAAAATTTCCACTTTTGAAAATTTCTCTATTTATATCGGTAAGTAGGTATTTAGGTAAGTAATAAAAACTTATAAATTATAAAAAATCATTCTCTTCATTTAGGTACTTTATTAATTTATATAAAAGATAAAATTAAAGATACATTTACTGACAAGACATTGACAACAATAATGTAAAATACAGTAAAATAGAAAAAAAAAGTAAGTATTGTATCTTACAATCTCAGTCTATAAATTCTATTCTTACATTACCTGCGATGAATAAATTAAAGAAACAGACAGTGAGTTTTCATCGCTCCTTTATGATGGTTTGATTAATAGATTTTCTTAATATTTTTTTTATACCATTTGACTACTATCTCACCTGATGGTAAGTGATGGAGAGCCTAAGCCTACGGTGTAACGTGTTTGCCTAGGAGATACCTAATCACTCGTGATTTGAAATAATTAAAGCTAAATCTCATATCAATTTTATTGACGTTTCAACGTTAGAGTGTGACAAAATTGGGACGCTGACTAGTCCCGATTCTAGACTAGAGGCGACGAGCTCTTGTGCAAATTGAATTTCAAATATCTTTCGAGTAAGGTCTGTGAGAGCTAAATTAATTTAGAGCTCGAGACATATTTTGCGCTACACAAAATTATAATCCGACTAAATACTGTAGCGTCACTTAATTCTCAGCAGACGTTAGAGCTAGTGCAGGCTGGCTGTGGCATCGTAATAATCATATTTTACAATCCGCTGGACTCAGTTTGCGTCTAGCTCACCAATGTTTAGGACCCCACTCTGAGTTTATGTAACAGCAGGGTACTGGCCGGTGTACATTTGGCTTTTGAACCGTGTCTGATTTATGTAAGCAACACCTAAATAAGGAAGCTAATATTTTAGGACCTTTATTAGCTTGCAATTTTAAACGTTAAAATATAATAATTATTTATTTTTGACCAACACAATCTCCAATCCAATATATTTATATAAATATTCTGATTCTAAATAGGTACAAAAACATTTTAGAAACTATTTAAAATCAGAATCTGAATATTTATTTATTAGTTAAGACTTAAAGCCTAGCATTGACATTTACACATTTTAATCTCTATTCAATTCTATTCAAGGTCTAATCCAGATGGCGTCTCTCTCTCTCTTGCTTTGTTAGCCAAAAGAGCCTTGTTCAGAACGCCGGGCTTCAAATATAGCTTGTAATATTAACACTTTTCTCTAATCACTAAATTCCGTCAGTTTTATGTAACAGCGAAAATGATTGTAATTACTCGTTGGCGTTATAACACCCTCTCGGGTCCCTATTGTTATGTACGTATGCCTAACCCTTGAGACCCTTTTAGCAACAGAAGCACTTCATTCGAGGGCGTACTCGTGGTGTTTGTTGGCTCGTTCGAAGGGATTTTACTCCCTTCCGATAGACAATCAAAGCATAATAGGTACGTTCACGGAGTGAGCTATCAGTCAGTAGAAGAAAAGTTCGATTGCCATTTATTGTTTGAGCACAACTCAATTATAAATTGTGTTAAAGGAAAGTGTTGCAATGAATTGTTATAGATTTGTTTTCTGTTTGGTTCATCGACACTATCAATTTTATGTTTATTAAATTCTGACTGCCTTTATAGGTACAGTTACAAGCACCAATATGTATACACTTTGACTCTTATGCCATTGTATTAAGAGTTACAATTGTTTACATATTTTTGCTCGTGACGTAGGTATGTAGGCTTTTCTACAGAACGGTGTTTAAAGTAAGCTAGACGATTAACTTGCGTTTAAAATGTTACGTTTTCCTCTAAAACTATTGGTGGTTATCCATGTACTAAGGCCTGTATCCAGCAGGAACGCGTAGGATACCTTCTATGCGTTATTGAAACATTAATCATTGTCCTGTATACAAAATACGCTTGAAATATGTGTGGGTTCACGTCAGTATTTAACACAGTGATTTCTCCACTGAATTAAACCACAATTTCCGTTTTGAAAATAATTTGTTTGGCTATCAACGCTTGTTCCATAAAATGAGTATGCATGGCAAACGCATAATTATGGTAAAAAGTTAATGTTCATTGATAAGAGATATCTTGTAACCGTTTCAATAATCATTTTAATGGGTAGTATGCAAAAAAATGTTTATACGATTCAAAACCACTTAAAAATGTTTATTTAAATAAAGGATTATTAACTTTGACTTCATTTGTTCACCGAAGCAGTTCCCAAAATCTCACTCTAAAACTACAGTAACGCACAAACAATCAACATGTAGGTCTATTGTTGAATACAACAATCTACAAAGAAATAAACAATGAGGTGTTCGCTGGGAAAACTTTAATGGCGTACGTACGTCGTAAATCCGTATTGTGTTGTGTTCATAACTTATAATTAACTTTTGAGCCGACATGTGGCTGAATGCCATTTAAGATCATTTGGGAAAACCATATTCAAGTTGAAATACGCACATAGAAGGTAGTTTTAATTGTGTCATTAAAAATGCTCATGTAAAATTGTCGTCACACTGTTTAGTGGTAAAGTTGGTATTAGTGGATATTTTTTTAAATAGTGTGTCACTTTTTTGATAATCAGCATCGTTATCATCAGAATAAGCGTCCCACTCTTGGCCAAAGGCGTTCCCACGTGAGATAACAGTAACAATACCTGAAACAGCACTAAAGAAAAGTTAAAACTTATTTACACTGGTATTCTATAATTTCTAATGTGTGTCTATGAAACAGGTCACAATCCACCGATTGTACACATATTTCAAATGAATACTCGCACGGACTTTGTTGAACTTCGTAATTGCATGTTGACGCACTATTTCTCGTGCAGTCTGTTTAATTAACCTTCTAGTGGAAAATGGGTAGCACAAACTACTAATAGACAATTAGCTTTGAAATTGTCGGTGGCAAAAATAAAAGGTAGGCTGGTTTTTCCGATCATGACATCTAACCCGCAGCAACTTCAGTGCACCCGTGATGATACCTGAAAATATGCCGATAATCCCTTTAATAACAAACTAATAGTAATTAATGTTTAAAAAGTTTACGTTTACGTAAGTATTTTTAAAAGTTTGGGCGCCAATAACACGTTGGACGCCATAAAATACACTCAAATAAAAAGTCTTGCACGTCAAGCTTAAGAGGCCTATTACATCTCGAATGTGATATTTGCGTAAAATGCCCATTTTCGCATTTTGTAGTAATTTTGCAGTTGTTTTTATCGAAATAGGATAATAAATTCATTATAAAATCTTTATTCCTCATGTAGTAACAATTACTCTGTTATAAATTTTGCTCAATAATATTATCGTAGATTGGAGAAATTCACAATTAACTTATAGCGATTTTCAAAGTTTTTTGGTTTAGAATAAGATTTTTTTCCTATATAAAATCAATGATATTTAAAAATTCCGAGGCCTCTACGCACTATTCGACTATATAAGAGATAACATTCTAATTTCTTTATTTCACTTGTTTAGAACAGTAGTTCAATCGATGAGCTCAAAAAAGTGCCTTCGCGCACTTTATGAAAATCTTTCTCTGCTATTTTGGGTTTAATTAAAAAGTTAAGCAAAATTTACAAAAAGCGAGGCCGTTACGCACTATTTCAATAGCTATTCTACACTATTCAATAAGTCATAATTGTTAATGTATTTTTGTTTCTCGAGATCCATAACGCCAAAATTGGCCATTTTACGCAAAAATCACAGTCGAGATGTAATAGGCCTCTTAATCTCTTTAATAATAATGCAATATGAATGGTAATTTATGAAAGTAAATACGATGTGTCTGTCATGTCAATTTGATAATAATCATAATCTTTCAAATAGCAATGTGTCATATCACCCCATACTGGGCGCCAATATACATTTTCAAACAACAAAGCCTTGCATCGGTTAGCTAGGTACATCGCGACAACAGGAGCGTACGGAGAGCGATGTGTCGTGTAATTTGGTGTAATGATACGCGATTCTAGCTGCATAATATAATAAACATGTGGCTTTAATGAAAATGTACGCACGTTTCTCAGAAATACCTCAACCTCATGTTTGAAATGACGAAAGTAAATAGTCATTATCAACATTCAGAATAACCTTTGCTACCAAAATATAATTAACCGACAAACGTGTTTCGCTAAATACCTTTGATCCCCAGCTATTGTCGTGAGTGGGAAACCGGTCTAAGAAATTATGTTCGTAGATGGTAAACCTACTTGGTCCTTTCTTGAGTAGGTGAAAAGCGTCGCGCGTTTCCGCGGGTGGGTGGGGATTAGCGAGCGCTGTGGTACTCACTTGACCCTATCGAAGAGTACCTGCTTGCTCTCGTAATAATATCATCAAATCAAGTGTGGATATTTTTAAACATGCTGATAAAGATAATTATATAGTTAGTTATATGAATTGTTGCATATTTATATTATTTATAGATTGTAGTACTTACCTAACTAAGTTTTACAGTAGGTATTTTGAAGTTGATGATTGTTTTTTTTTGTCCATCTTAGTGGTCGACTGGTATAGAAAGTCTATGCGCTTTAAGTTCATAATTGTATATGTTTTACCGGTAATTTATATATTTTTTTAAATAACTGAATTCTTATCAGACTAGACAAATTGCAAAAGCTCCATGTCGATTTGATATCATTTTTCAATATTAAGTTGGCAGACATTTGGCAAATGCTATCTCTATGTGATTGTTACCACAAAATAAAAGATTAAAAATTAAGAATGTTGTTACACAAAATAATTAGCTCTTTAAAGCTTTAAAATCATCAATTTAATGTTCGCTAGATGGCGTGTCTAAATCACATACGTTTCTGTCACTTGTCTACGCTCACTGTTTGTTTCAAAAATATTTGTAAGTTGTGAGTGTCCATGCAATGTAGATTTCCATTTTTAATATCATAATTATGTAATACCAGCAGCCGCTCGCGGTTTCACCCGCGTGGTTCCCGTTCCCGTGGGAATATCGGGATAAAAAGTATTCTATGTGTCAATCCAGGTTACAAACTATCTGTATGCCAAATTTCATCCAAATCCCTTTAGTAGTTTTTAGGTGAAAGAGTATCAAACATCCATCCATACTTACAAACTTTCGCGTTTATAATATTAGTAGGATTTGCGTTGATAAATAACACTACAGCATACTCAAAGACAGTTAAACGTTAAAAAATTACAACCTCATGTGGGAATCCAACCCACCACGTCGTCTGCATACCGCAGATTTTTTTATACGAGTATACATACATCCATATAATCACGACTATTATCCCCGAAGGGTTAGTCAGAGACTAGGCAATGTGGACAGCAAAAGCAGTCCTCTACCCTAGTCCAATTTTCACCAAATAGCGACTGCACATTTGCTCAGCTTGACAGGTGGTGAGCCCCTCACCGCTCTATGCTGTTGGATGTATGTGCAGTCTTTAATCCGTTAGTCGCCTTTTACGACTCCCAAGGGAAGAAAGGGGGGTGGTAGTATTCTTACACCGCTACGCAACACGGATTTAAGCAGATTTTTTTAGCGTTTATCTACGAGTATCTTTATTTATAAGTATAACAATAATATTTTTATCTACACATTGTATTATCAAACTCCACATAAAGTTGTCGCCTTCCTCTCGAAGTAACTTCTGTGTAATCATATCAGCGATTATCATAGATATTGTTAAAAACTTTTTGCGAATGAAGCACTTAACAACTTTCCATAAGCCTACCAAAATTTTCATTGAAAATTTTCTGACAACTTTTTTTATGAGTGGCTCATCATGATCGTTTAGAGTTTAGACATTATAAGTAGATTGGTTACGTTTGTAATTTAATTAAGTAAGTAACTTTAAGTAACTTATAGAATTTACAAAGTTATGTTATTACTATACGATTATCATAAATAATTGTTAAAGAAAAAAGATTTTGTAATTACTCTTCATCATCAGCTATGCTATGATGCTATGATGCAACTGCTGGACACAGACCATCTCACATAGACAACAGTTATTCAAATTAGTATCATAAGTAAAAAAACTATTTAAAATAGTATCATAAGATATCAGACAACTATTCAAAATAGTATCAAAAGTTATCAGACAACTATTCAATATAACAGAAATGTGAATAGTTCTAATTACTGTGTATTTAACCCCTCAAGCCCCAAGCGGCCATATATGGTCGCACGCACCTAAAAAACTCGCTATTCCGTCAGACCCCGAGCGGCCATTTATATGGCCGCGTTGGGCGCGCTCTCCACTTGACTTTGTACCGTGTTACCGTCCATGTGGACAAATGCCCCAAACTAAATAAAGAAAAAAAAAGGAAGTGTGTCAGGAATTCAGGATCGTAGCAAATAATAAGATAGATAGATACCTAGATAAATAGATAAATTCTTTATTGCACATACATGTGGAACAATTTTACAATACAAAACTTAAATCTAGTGTGAGCAAAGGCGGTCTTATCGCTGAAAGCGATCTCGTCCAGACAACCTTTGGTTTTAGGACCCACGAAAGAGAAAGAGATAGTGCGCAAGTACAATTTAATAGAATTACACGATAGATAATTAATAAAAACAGATATTATAAATACCTATTTAATTATAAATATATTTTAAAATAACCAAACTTTTTTTTTTCAGTTTTTGTACAAGTCCGTGTACATAATACGACGAATATGCTCTGCGTACCACTCCGGGAAACGGGCGTGATGTAAAATATTTTGCTACGAGAACTTGAGAACCGTTCAATGAAAACAAAAAACCCAATTGTTAGGTCTGGTAAAATCCACGTCAAAATGTATATATTCAACTAGGGGCCGCTCGCGGTTTCACCCGCGTGGTTCCCGTTCCCGTGGGAATATCGAGATAAAAAGTATCCTATGTGTTAATCCAGGTTATAAACTATCTGTATGCCTTAAATTATTAATGTAAGCATTACAAAATGAATTCGCTATCCAAGCGTAGAATGGTTCTGGATGCGAGATTTGTGTCAAAAGTTTTTATTCATGAAGTCCAGAGTTGTTGGAAAGGCTCAAACTACGAGACCTGTCACGTAACCTCGTCACAAGGTCACGCCTCTTAGCTCTCCACTGCGAAAAACTAAATTTTGGTTTGAACTCACAGGTCGCGAGATTTTGTAAATTAGTTAATAATTAAAACGACTGCATTGACATTCACTACGACTCAACTTCTAGGTTCCGTCGAATCATTGAGAACTTGATAAATTAGTTAGTTTTATTGTTAATTTACATTTAAATTTCTTTTAAAATTTAATAACTTTTGTAGGTACAACAGGCATTTATTTTTTGCGTTTTTTTTGTTTTCTTTAGCTACATTGTTACTTTACTGATGAGCATACTTTTTTAACGTTGATGGCAATTAGTTCTTAAGAGTAGTTAATAAGCATTTATATAAGTAACATTGTACACTAACGTTGGCTGACCTTAATAACTAAATAAATAAATAAAAATAAACTTAATTAATAAGCACTTTGAATCATTCTTCACCTACTATACCACCCACACAGGACGTAGTTTTAGTTGTGAGAAGAATGGGCGCAAGAAACTGGATAGAAAGTTTAATACAGAATGAACTGACATTCACAAAACAAAAAAGACGTCGTTACTAAATCACAAAATACAAATCGCAAAATAGAAGCAAGGTAGAAATGCATTAACTAAGAATCTCCCCGCGAATTTCATGGTTCTGTAATATAAAATTTAAACGACCACAAATTAGTATGGCTTTCTTCCGGACGCGTTCCACTAAATAAATTTGCATACCTCAAGGAGAAGTTGTTTCAGTAAATTGTGATAGAGTATCTTTACTCAAATTTTGTTGGTGAAATGCAGAATTTCAAATTAAACATCTTGAATGTTGGAGCAAACCGGAGTATTCTGGCGGTTCCAACATCGAATGCAGCTAAAGCTACGTATTATTAGATGGAATTCTTTGGATTTTGTTTTATATTGTAATTTTTTTATTTAACTAACGATCGGTCTGAAGTCGTTTCTTTCTGGATTTGACTCCTATAGCTCCTACCCTACATATTGTCCCCTACATGACTTTGTTTGGTTTGTAGTACGACAATCTTTGAACTTTGCAGCTGAAGCTACGTATTTTTAGATGGAATTGTTTGGATTTTGTTTTAAATTGTATTTTTTTTAATTAGCTAACGATCGGTCTGAAGTTATTTCTTTCTGGATTTGACTCCTATAGCTCCTACCCTACATATTGCCCCCTACATAACTTTGTTTGGTTTGTAGTACGACAGTCTTTGAACTTTGAATGAAGTGAGTACGAGTACTTGATGGTGCAGCGGCTAAAGCGTCCGGTTTACAATCATGACAGTTAGGGTGTTACCAGACCATTGATCGATCGTCGATCGACGACATCGAACAACGTCGATCGAAGGTGATCGACTGGTCTGGTAGCTTTAATTGATCGACGGATACCGTTTGACTAACCAATCGATCGTAGACGGTCGGTCGACGTTGATCGAAAGGTCTGGTAGCTTTAATTGATCGACAGATACCGTCCGACTAACCAATCAATCGACGGTCGGTCGACGTTTATCGATTAACCCTGGATGTTGCTTATACTATTATTACGGAGACGCAAATGCAGAACAATATAGATGCGGCCGTTTTTCAAAGCCAAAGATCGCTTAACTTATCCAAATAACATTTTAAGTGGCGGTTTTTTGGATGCTTTTCAATTGAGTACGAGTAATGCTATTAAAAATCTGTTAAATATTGTGGCTTTTTTATAGCATAATTAGATACAAATTAAGGTCTTATTAAACAGCTTGATCGACGTCGACTATTACATTCTACCGGTCGATTGTCGATCGACCATCAATCGATTGGTCTGGTAGAAACCATCTATCGACTTCGTTGATTGACGATCGATCGATAGGTCTGGTAGAAACTATCGATTGCCGTCGACTAATCCATTCTACCATCGATCGATGCCTAAAAAAAATAAAAAATATAAAAAATATTATTAAACAATTTAAAAAAAGCAATTTTCGCAATGCCGGGTAACTACTCGTAGATGAGTGACCAAATTAAAAACATCTTTAGCTCCTCCGTGCTCCGGAAGTCACGTAAAGCCGTTGGTCCCGGTTGTTGCCGTAAGATGGCAGTCGTTAAATCCGATCAACCCTCATTGGGCCGTGATGGATTATGGCCCTATTTCCCCTGTCTTATTGGGAAGGTATGTGCCTAGAAGTGGGTCGTTTATAGGCTGATGATTATACAGTATATTAGTAGGTACATGACATGTAAAAATACTTTTAAAATGCTAAGAAGACACGTGTGAAATATTTTATTTTACGGTTAGCTTAGGGTGGTGCCGCGCGAACGCAAAAAAGACATCAGTCATAATAATGAACTTCAAAGCAAAAGCAATCAAATTGATATTAATAATAAGATCAATTCTGCTTTGAAGCTTCAGACTTAGTAAGTAATTTAATTAGAGCAATGTTTTTATTCTGCAAAATGTGCAAAACCATCACGCGCTTCTGTTAAAAATTAAAATTTACTTTTTAAAGAAGGGGGTGCCCTGCGGAATATCAATACAAATATCTTCATGTAAGAATTACTTCTTAATGCGTAAAATTAAGAAAGTTCTAGAAAAAAAAATCGAAAAAACTTTTTATTACATTTATGTATTGTTTGTTAATTTTTAAAGAATTTGTTTCAAATTTCAACAAGACCATGACCTTGTACAATGATCAGGCTTACATACTGTTCGTTTAATGTATTTAATAATTTTCGGCGCATAGTAGGTTAGGTTCGATCATTCGACCCAATACAACATTTGTTTAAGTAGGTATATCTAGCAATTTTAAGACATTATTTAAAAAATGGTAAAACATTCAAAATGCCGGTTTTGCCCTGGAAGGCGTCCAAAACCGTATACTGAATACGGTTTTGCCCCTAGGACTCAGCGTCCAGCAATGCAGCCGAAACATTCAAATTCATCGAGATTCTCGGGATCCAAACCCGTACAGCTTTCATGTAACCACCCTCCACAACAAATGCATTGTACCCATGCAGCCATCATTCAAACGACTTTTACCACATTCTTCTCGGCAATACAAACATAAGTTTCCTTGTTACTTTTTGCTTTATCGGTAGTAGGTTTTCTTTTGGCTCTATTTTTTTAAGGGGCTGATTAAGAGCAGGCTTACGTTTTCGATTATTTTAAATTTCCATCAGCTCATTTTTGTAAGGAGAGGAAGTTATAATAGAGCTATTTTACCTCTTCGGTTTAACACAGATCCCACGCCAATAAGGGATACGCTGGATAACCTATCTACCACCCGCCTCACATCTAGGTCGCCGATTTGGGCGGACGAGCGTATAAAGGACCAGTTCAACCTTGAAGATGCGTGGAGATCAGAGTGGAGCATGTTCGACGGCATTAACTCGGAGCGAATACAAGACCCCAAGTGGAAAGTTCCTGGTTTTGATGCCGTGAGAAAGATTTGAACCCGAATAACCGGTTCATTGGACGGTTTGTTGGACCAACAACAGCAAGTCCAACCATCACCTACATAAATGGGGTTTGAGGGAGACGCCACACTGTAAATGTGGTCATTTGAACCAAACCCTATCACATAATAATATAATCAATGACTGCCCCCTTCATCGTTTCCCAGGTGGTGTAACCGAGCTCCACACTATGACGCATGCGGCTGAAACTTGGCTGAGGAGTCTAAAATTAGACATATGATCCACGCAGTATCAATTTTGCCATACGCAATAATTATAACCTCTTCGGTGGTCAGTTTTACGTTTGTAATCACTACTTATTTTAGGAATCGGCATTACGTCTGTAGGTGATAAAAATTGTGGTTTAATGGATGGAGACACAGGATCAACTGGAGTAGTATCAACCGATGAAGAAAAGCTGGCTGGAACACTTGAACTCGATGGTTTAGGATCGATTAGAGCAGTTGAAGCTGCTGGCGCACGGTCTATTGAAGCAGATGAGGTCGATAGCGCAGGATCTCTTGTGGTAGTTAAAGTCTATGCAGCAGGCTGAATTCAGACAACAGAAGCCAATGGGACAATACCTGAATTTTCTTGGTTTATCGCTATATCTGTTGGTTCAAAGTCAAAGTCAAATTATTTATTCAATGTAAACCTTTACAGGCACTTATTGACGTCAATACTAATTATAATAAAAAAACAGTTAACTAACTTGTAGTTAAAACTTAACAACTAATCTTACGAACTATAGTCTGTGCCAGACAAATGCGCATCGCTACCCCCAGTACTTCTGCAAGCCGAAACAGGATCGCGTCAAACCGAAATATCAGCGCAACAAAATCAGCTTCACTAAAGACGTTTCGATTAGCGGGAAAGATACCTGTCGCCGAAAAGCAAGATATGGCTATTTGTATTGTAGCAGCCTTGCAATAACTTACCCCTTAAAGTTTTCCTTGCTGGAACTTGGTGACCACTCGGCCTGGATTATTCCTCCACATATTGACCCCTTAAGTGTAAAAAGTACAAAAAGGCAAACCCGTATACTGGCCGATATTACCCCGTACGGTTTTACCCCCGATCAGCTTGTACACGCACACACATTCTCACTCACAAACACATAAAAATGCCGGCATAAACAATGTCAGTACTTAATTAATAGACATAGGTACAATTACAGAAATAATAAAATATATTGACCTGGTATTTAGTTTGAAAAAACAATTCTTACTTTTCTTTGCTAGCAAAATTAGATAAAACCGTTTTAAAACGTTATTTTCAATCAGCCGTCGTCAGCAATCATGCTCCAGCCATTTTTTGTTGCTAATGACTTCTTATTGGTTGGCGGCCACGCGCGAGATAAGAGCGCGAAATTTGAATAAATATAGAAAATAAATGCGCTATACGGGTTTACCTCGGTAGCCGGTTTTGGAACAGTCTCCCTATAAGTGACTTAAAAATACGTAAATTTTCACTATTTCGTGCAGGAGTCTTTAGTCCGTCAGTCGCCTTTTACGACACCCAAGGGAAGAGAGGGGGTGATAGTATTTTTTCATCGCTACCATGATATAGGTACGTACACTCTGTTTATTCTTGTAAATAGCTCTGAGACCTTCCACGAGTCGACGACAAGATTTTTATTTTATTCTTTATTCAAATTTCTGAACAATATTTACATTGAACAAATTAGGCAGCTTACAAGATATTTGTCTACGATTAAAGAAAAAAGCATTTTTTACGTTTGCTGCGGCCGTCTGGACTTTTTGTATGCCTCATTAGTAGTCGCTTCTGATATAGTAGAATAACATCAAAAGAATATTATACGATTACTTGATGTTTTTGGTTCTTCAAATACAAACTACTTCGTATATTTTTTTTCGATCGATCTCACAAGTTTTATAGAGACCAACAAAATTACATATTTCTGTCTTAAAATTCCAGAAGTTTTATCTCCCTCACATTTATCATTAAATACAAATAATAAATAAATAATAAATAAATATCTTTATTTCAGGCAACAAACAATGTACAGGATGGTAAAGATACAAAGAGGCCCATATAATAAATACCTTACACGCTAACATACATACAATATAAAACAATTTTGTTAGTAATACTTATTATCTATGTTAGTAAGATCTTATTTTACACGTAATGTACTCGTCGTACATGTCGGCGACGTGTGGCGCAACGCGGTGTCTGGTAACCGACCTCTGAACCTCCGGTACACGACACCCTTCGGCCAAAAGTCCTCCTTCATGAAGGTCGACAGGTGGTCAGTCGGCACTTTCACCACAAACGAATTAAAATTTACGCTGTGGCGGGACTCCAACCGCTCGACTCTCAGGGTGTATTTGGCTTTAATTCTGATATACTCCAAAATCTTCTCTGACTTCGTGGAGTAATGCAGTCGGGACAGGTACAGCAGCGTCGTCGGCACCCCCGGCCGCAGCAGATGGTTAGGACCTGTCGGTGCTGTGCCACATAGGTTACGGCTGGTGGGCTTCTTCTTCTTTGGACAAAAAATATTGGGTACAAGGTCACAAAATATTGTACATAATAGGACGTAGTAAAGCTGGCAATTAAATACAGCTTTCTATTTGCTCCGATTCTGACATACACCTTCTAATTGGGTATTATAAAAAGTATGCTATTGTGTGGAGGTTTTACAATACCATATACATTTAACAATACATTTTCAGTATATAATATTAATTCCTAACAAATTGTCGACTTGTCTATTTGCAAATAATGATCTGTCTATTCTCTTGATAAAAAAATCAGCGTGGTTAAACCTTGTGGAGATTAATTTTGTAGCAAGTACATTGCTTTGCTACTATTTAAAACGAATTATAAAACAAACTAACGAAGTAGAGTTACAGGTGTTCGGCTAAAACACTCGCAAAGTGCGAACAAGGCTTTAGAGCGAGTTTAATTCACCATTCTATCGTCGTCATCATCATCAATCAACAGCCAAAGGACTTCCACTGCTAGACAAAGGCCTTCACCAAGGATCTCTACCACGATCGGGTCTTGTGCTGCTCGCATTTAGGGTGCGTTTCCACTGACGCGGAGCTGAGCGGAACGGGGCTGAATGGACCAATCACGATTATTGAAATCTCCACTCCACAAGATTTCGAGCATCGTGATTGGTCGATTCAGCTCCGCTCCGCTCAGCTCCGCGTCAGTGGATACCCGACCTTAAACTACGGCCAAATTAGCTGAAAATGTGTTTGTACGTGGTTTGTACATAAATACATACATACGTGCAATCAGCACAATAGGTTAGTCAGAGACTAAGCAATAAGGACAGCAAAAGCAGTCCTCTACCATAGTCCACTTTTCACCAAATAGCGACTGCACATGTGCTCATCGTGACAGGTGGTGAGCCCATCGCCGCTTTAGTCTTTAGTCCATTAGTCGCTTTTTACGTCACCCAAGAGAAGAGAGGGGATGGTAGTATTCTTTCACCGCTACGCGACACCGTATTGTAAGCAAAACATTGCTATTTACATCGGTTTCCATTCCTTCCGAAATTTCGTTCATACAAAATAGGTTTAGCATTTAGATTATAATTTTTATAAAATTGTTTAAAAATTCAAGAATAATTGTGATCGCTATAAATATACCAAACGAAAATCGGCCGAAGAAAGAGAGTAAGCCCTCGGACTCGCTGCTTCAATGACATACAAATTCTAGACTTTTTTAACGTGTTCAAAACAAATGAAAAAAACAATAACATATTCTGCCTTGTGACCTATTCACAAACTACCTACTTACATTGTGAATAATTGAATAGATAATAATTGTCTAGCTACATCTGAATGCTTGTCACGAACGTAGTGTTCCTGGCTTGTACTCAAACGTGCTTGGGTAATATTACAAATTACATACTGCCTCTGTCGATATTAGGTAGCTGTCAAACGGAAGCGTACACAAAGGTTTTTGACATAGCTTCATAGCTAATGACAGCATGTACAGAGTCCTTAGATTAAATCAAAATAGCGGAAGATACGACACTTCCTTATTATCGTCCACTGAAAAAGGGGACGATGCAGCTACACTGGTGTGCGTCAGAGTCGAGTCCTACCAGACCTGCGACTGATGGAAATTAGGCGACGGGGACCTGATTTAAGCGGTCCATGCGCTAGAGGCGTGTCACCTATCTTCCGCTATTTTCAGAGAGTAGAGTCACATAAATTGCGTAAAGATATTTCCTCATTTATTCAATCGCGATTATTTCAAAATTAACTTACGTAAAACTAGTAACCTGTCTGTTTATAAATAAATAATATAGATTTTAGTGAAATCAAATAAGGGTAACATCAATATTCATAGCTGCTCGAAATAATAATTTCCTAAGTGCCTAATCTAAATTTATACGCGTTTTATTAAATCAATCTTCGAAATTAATACCGTTTTGAGTCTCGTCAATTCAGTATTATCTTTTACTGAATGCCGCACATTGAAATCTAGATACGGAGTAATAAATGATTTGGATGCATAAGACTTTTAAATGACTTGTAAATATCGCCTTAATTGTTATTAGAATTACGTCCAAAGTTTTAGTAGATTAAATTACGTGTCTAAGGTTGAGTATTTTAATTAAGACGTTGTATAAGGACATGTACTATATCTATATCTATCTATATTCTGTCCTCTTTTTACCAATTTCTCCTCTTTATCTACGAAGTTGTTTTTCCTTTCGTTCTTCTTCCTCTACTAGGACTTTACGTTCTACTTACAACCTTTCTCTAACGACTCCACTTCACTCCACTGATTTCCTTTCCTACTCCTTTTCTATGAATGCTGTCCGGCTATGGAATGCTTTACCAGAGAGCATCAGGAGTGCTCGTACGTTGGATTCGTTCAAGGGTCCGGAGTCATTTTTTACGTTTAACATCTTAGTTTTATTTATTTCCCTAATGTACCATAATATTACATGATCTCTTTTTATCTCATTAATTTATTTAAATTATAATTATATTTCATTATTATTATTAATATTATTATCCAATCTAATTCATATTTCTATTTCTCATTTCCCTTATTCTTGCACCCATTTCAATATTCTTTTTATTATATTTCTATCACCCAAGGTTGCCAAGAAGAGATTGCTTGTTAGCAATAAGGCCGCCTGTTTTGTACTTTGCCACTGTATAAATGTTTTCTGTTATATGTTCTTGTGTTCAATAAAAGTATATTTTATTATTTATTTATTATTATATACTACCCAGTACCCAGGTCATAAAATATTGTAAAACAAACATACATACATAATAATCATCCTATTATCCCCGAAGGATTAGTCAGAGACTAGGCGATGAGGACGGCAAAAACAGGCCTCTGCCATAGTCCACTTTTCACCAAATAGCGACTGCACATGTGCTCAGCGTGACAGGTGGTGAGCCCATCGCCGCTCTATGCTGTTGGACGTATGTGCAGTCTAACAGTCCGTTAGTCGCCTTTTACGACACCCAAGGAAAGAGAGGGGGTGGTAATATTCTTTCACCGCAACGACACTGTCAAACAGGGGGTATAATAACTAGATAGTAAGTGGCCAGGGGGTCAATCGGCTAAAAAAATATAGATATGGACATGGGCTTCATTTGCCATTTGAAGCCCATATTTTTTCCATAAATGGGCATATTATGGGCTTCAAATGTCAAATGAAGCCCATGTCCATATTCATATTTTTTAGCCGTAAGCGTGTTATTGTGGTCCCGTGTCCTTTCGATCCCGGTCCGACGAAGGGGTTTGGTGCTTAAGAGGAAACACTTCGTGGAAGTGTCATGCAAAATTCTCATACGAAACACAGAAAAACGACGTTTCGTAGTCCCTTGTTTCCTCCTTCAGAACTACACCAATTTTTATTACTTTTACAGCATCAGTTAAAGAAAGAGATTTTCTATGTCTGTATGTTTAATTTTTTTTTAAACCGGTTAGTAAATGTTTCTCAAGACGCCTTAAAACAGAGTGATTTCGATAAATTTTGAAGGCTCCTGGTTGATGAATAAATGACTTAATGCAAAAAAGTTAAACATACAACCATAGAAAATCTGTTTCTTTAACCGATGCTGAAAAAAACATAAAAATTGGTCTAGTTCTGAAGGAGGAAACAGGGGGCTACGAAAGGGCGTTTTTCCTTGTTTCGTATGAGAATCTTGCATGCTACTTCCACATAGTGTTTTCTCTTAAGTCTCCTCGGAGAGTAACCTACAACCAAGCTTGCCATGTGTTCGGTTTTTTACCGAATTGGTCGGTATTTCAACTACGTGTTCGGTATGGCAAAAATACCGAAGTATGAATGGTTCGGTATTTTTGAAGCCTTGCATATTGAAACAAATACAAGGTTAAGCTTCTTCTTCCACAAATTCATTTTTAAGAAAACATTTTTAAAAATGTTTAAAAACAGTTTAAACTTCGAACATTAAAAAAATATGAAAAGGATAATGGCGGTTCCGTGCAGCAATGAAATGAATACATGAATCATTTATGGCCTGACTCTCAAGACTGACTGAGTGTCAATATGGTCAAAGTAGAATTTATGCTATAAAATGTTTACTAGAAAAAAATTGACCAGTCTCAGGAAGCTCGAGTGGGATTCGAACCCAGGACCGTCGGATTTTTTTTTTTATACTAAGCCCGGCAAATGACCCCACTCCACCTGATGTTAAGTGGAAATGAGGTCCAGGCGCGAGGACAACTGGTGCAGCGTAAGAGACGTAGCATCAGTCATCCTCACTCTGCCGGCCCACAAAGTGCTTCTTCACGCCTCGTTTGAAGGACCCTTGCCAGTAGGGATTGCCAGTCCACTGCTCTGCAGCAGTGGATCCTATATCTATATAGCATTGTGAATGCAAAATTTCAACAATAAAGATAGAATTTATGCATTCGTTGTAATTTGAAGTTTGCAACATGCAATAACTTTTATGAAAAAATTAGAGGTAATAAAATTTTGCCTTTTACGAGACCCAAGGGTAGGGAGGGGTTAGTAGTATTATTTTAATGATCCCATCTCCGCTCTATGCTGTTGGATGTATGTGCAGTCTTTAGTCCATTAGTCGCCTTTTACGACACCGAAGAGAAGAGAGGGGATGGTAGTATTATTTTGATGAGCCCATCGTCGCTCTATGCTGTTGGATGTATGTGCAGTCTTTAGTCCGTTAGTCCCCTTTTACGACATCGAATAAAAGTGAGGGGTTGGTAATATTATTTTGATGAGCCCGTCGTTGCTCTATGCTGTTGGTTGTATGTGCAGTCTTTAGTCTGTTAGTCGCCTTTTACGACACCGAAGGGAAGAGAGCGGTTAGTAGTATTATTTTGATGAGCCCATCGCCGCTCTATGCTGTTGGATGTATGTGCAGTCTTTAGTCCGTTAGTCGCCTTTTACGACGCCCAAGGGAAGAAAGGGGTTGGTAGTATTATTTTGATGAGCCCATCGCCGCTCTATCCATGCGGTTGGATAAATGCGCAGTCTTTAGTCAGTTAGTCGCCTTTTACGACACCGAAGGGAAGAGAGGGATTTTTAGTATTATTTTGATGAGCCCATCGCCGCTCTATGCTGTAGGATGTATGTGCAGTCATTAGTCCGTTAGTCGCCTTTTACGACACCCAAGGGAAGAGATGGAAAGGCTGCACGTACCAGTAGGTAGGTTGGATAGTAATCCAACAGCATAGAGCGGCGATCGGCTCATCAAAATAATACTACCAACTCTCTTCCTTTGGGTGTCGTTAAAGCAACTAACGGGTTAATTTTTAATAAAATAAACCAATTCATATTGTATTGGATTGTTTTATTTTCTCGCATTCGTAGTGAAAGCGCAGGAGTTGATAACAATCTACTATTCTAATGTAGTAATGTTGTTTAATTTTTTACCCCCAGCAAATTCCTTCGCCAGGCCATGTTCGGTAATTTTACAAATTTGGTCTGGCAAGCCTGCCTACAACCCATTGGTTGGTACCTCAGAACAATAACTAAATGTTCTGAGGTTGGTACGTTTTTCCTAAGAATAAAAAACCGGTTGGTACGCTTTTCCTAAGAATAAAAAACCGGCCAAGTGCGAGTTGGACTTGCCCATGAAGGGTTCCGTAGCAGCAAGTAACATCATTAATTATAAGTTCTTGAAGTTCGTTGTAACTTTGATCAATGTTTGAATAATAGTGTAAAAAAAACTACTTACTAGATCTCGTTCAAACTAATTTTCGGTAGAAGTTTTTTTTTTTTTTTTGTTATAAAAGAGGGAGGCAAACGAGCAGGCGGGTCACCTGATGGAAAGTAATCACCGCCGCCCATGGACACCCGCAAAACCAGAGGAATCGCAGATGCGTTGCCGGCCTTTAAGGGAGGAATAGGTTTAAGGAAGGAATAGGAATTGGGAGGGGGGGGGGGGAGGGGCCTCCGGAACCCTCACTGGTCGGACGAAACACAACAGCACCAAGTGCCGTTATTTCACGCGGAATATTCGTGAGAGGGTGGTATTCCGCCGGGCGAGCCGGCCCAATGCGTGCTGCAACGCTGCGTGGCTCTACCACTCAGTCAGTGTCACTCATTTAGCACCACCCAGGGGTCACGTGTAGGGTCTCAAGGGTAAACCTACGGACGCGAGTAACTTTAACCCCCAAGTTTGCATGGGTAATGTACATTATATATTTTTTTTAGTTTTATCATTCTCTCATTTTAGAAGTTACAGGGGGGGACACACATTTTACCACTTTGGAAGTGTCTCTCGCGCAAACTATTCAGTTTAGAAAAAAATGAAATTAGAAACCTCAATATCATTTTTGAAGACCTATTTATTCATAGATACCCTACACGTATGGGTTTGATAAAAAAAATTGAGTTTAAGTTCTAAGTATGGGGAACCCCCAAAATTTATTGTTTTTTTTCTATTTTTGTGTGAAAATCTTAAAAGCGGTTTCATCTACTTACCAAATTTCAACAGAATAGTTTTTATAGTTTCGGAAAAAAGTGGCTTTGACATACGGACGGACAGACAGACAGACATGACGACTCCATAAGGGTTCCGTTTTTTGCCATTTGGCTACGGAACCCTAAAAAGTAAAGTAAAGTTCAGTCTGGATACTGTACCACTGCAGCCCTCCACCATTGTCTCCGTTATACAATAAATGGGTATTGTCTAAATTACCACGCTAGCCAAATACGGGTTGGTGACCACAAACCCGGGCTATGCATCGGAAAAATTAGAAAACACACTTGGCCCTACCTGTCAAATGAACCCGAGAATTGGGAGTAGACCTCCGGATATGGAACCGAGTGCTTGACGACTCGCCCACCGTGGCGTTGTTCGAATGGCGGAGACTTTTTATGATACAATTGCAACTCACCTTATCTGTTAACAACCCCCTTATTCTTGAAACCGATCGCTATTGGATCGAATTGGTATTGTGAATATTCGTACTCCTAAGTTACGACACCAGAGCTAATATGGATACATATTGCGTGGATATTGAGAAAAAAAATACAAAACTCAATGCCATTTAGTTCACCCAATATGAATCCAAATTAGCGCTGGTGTCGTAACTTAAAAATACGAAAATTCACAACACTTATACGATTCAATAGCGATCGGTTTCAAGAGTAAGGGGCCAGGTCTTCCTCCAATGTCATAAAATATCTCATTTTTAATAACGTCATCAAGCTGTGCTTCAGCTTGTTTCTCTCTCTCTCTCTCTCACTTTTTTCTCTCTTTCTCTCACACACATAGCCCGGGAGTCACCATCAGTAAAAAAACAGTCTCAAATAGTTGCCACTATCCACACCTATTTAGCACGTCCGAACCTAAGTTCACCCGCCACAAAAAACCGTAAGTAATTATTTCGGAGCGGCGAGCATCAATTATTTTAATGTGGAAGCTAAGTTTGAGTAAGGTCGCGGTCACGCGTGTTGCCCCTAACAATATTTTAGTATGCCATTCTTTATTTCATAAAGGGTATGTTATGTGTACGAATTACCCCAAGGGTTGGTGGTCAGACCCACTAGGGATCATCTCTTGAATTTATTTTCCGGCCACTGTAGTTAATCACGATGTGTGCGTATTTTACGGTGTCATTTATTTATTTTTCTTTTTTTATTTAGTCCAGCTGGCTTACTCGATGATAAGCGATCAGCCTCTTGTAACATTTTTGTTACAACTTGCGTTTGCTGATTGTTAGGGTTTAGTTGTAGCTTTTTTTCTTAAACAGCCTGAATTTTACCTAAATAAAAGTACTGGGCAATTCAGTTTGGCTGTTTTAGACCAACTTTATCACATCATAGTTCTGCAGCTCTTCAACTAAGCATTACCTACATACGTTTTACGTCTTCAGTTTAAGCGTTCCAGTTACCTTCTAAATTTCAGCTGTATTGTGCTACTGGCGGTCTTGCAAGTTAAAAAACCTTCTGGATGTATAACCAAATTAATAATAGATTGAGCTCCTCTGTGTTTTGGGAGGGACGTTAAGCCGTTGGTCCCGAACCCGTGTAGTTGTAGCTAGTCTAGACTAAACAAAAACATTTTCGTCTTAAACATGTAGGTATATCTTATACAGGGTGATCAATCCAAATGGGTAGTAATTAGGGAGAAGTCAAAAACTATAAGAGATAGGGAAATCTGTTCTTAGGAACCATGGCGTCGATTTTAGATAAAATGATAACTCTCATACTTAACCAGGAATCGAACCTGGTAAAAAATCTATAAGTAATCATGTCGTATTCGTTGATCCTGTGAGCATAGTAACTACTAAATTTTGCTATGAAATCTTGTGTAGGCACATAAAGACGAATAGTCAAAAGCTTTATCAATGATAATTTTCAACATAACTGGTCAACAACAAGACGGCCCCATCAAATGGCCTGCGAGATCGCCTGATATCACGTCACTCGATTATTACGCATGGGGTTATGTTAAAAAATATTTTTTTTAATCAAATTACTATTATTAGTATTCGATTTCGCCCTACTGACCTGTATACTTCATACAAGATAATTGTAACCGCTGAATAATATTCTTTAACTAGACCTAGGTTCTGAACTATAATAGAAAAAACGCGAAATATAAATCCCGCACATAACGCTCCATATTTTATAAGCATACATCTGTATATATCTCGTTCGCACCCGACATAAGTACGCTCAAATATTCTAGATGAAATTACGTGTAGGTAATAACAGTTTCGGTATTATTACTCCCCAGTGTGTTGTTTCGACGAATATACCAGACTACAAGGAGACGTGTTATAAAACTATTTATCCTTCTCTTTATCTGTTCTGGCTAGAACAATGTTTACTCCTAGAGATTTTTTGATATACGCTTGCTTGAATTTTAATGGTTCTAAACGCTTAAACTAATAAATAAATCCAAATTCTAAATGTCAAATAGAAAACACGCTATATAGGGTGATTGGTAATAGATATTATAATCCCGCAACAACTATTTGTATAACTCTGAAATTGCGAAAAAGTTATTTGATGTTTTATACAAAACTGCAAATTCTATTAGACCTAAATGTATGGAACGGGTTTGACGCAGAATGTGCACTTCGCATAATGTACACTCGACAAAAATGCGCATTTCGCATTTGGTGCACTTCTCAAAATGAGCACTTCGCAGAATGAGCATTTCACAGAATGAGCACTTCGCAGTATGAGCACTTTTTGTGGAAGTTGTTTTATAATAAAAAAGATATGGGTACTGGGTATTTAAGATAAAATAAACACTTTTACAAAGTAATCATTTATTTAAAAAGTAATTCACTAGGTTTTGATTGTCAATTAAATATTTCTATTGTTACATTTGAGATTTTGTCCCTTTTGGGGAAAAGGAAGAAAATCCCAAATGCAAGCTGTGGCGCCCCACGTTGGGCGCCACTGTTACATTTGTGATTTTGTCCCTTTTGGGGAAAAGGAAGAAAATCCCAAATGCAAGCTTCAGTGGGTTGTTATCAAATAAAACCATAAAATGTTCAACAGCTTGGCAGTATATTGTAAAAGAACACACACTAATATTTTGTCCAACAACAATAAAATAAAATTAATAAATTTTATTTCACTCTTATTATTCAAAAGAGGGGGTTAGTCACAATTTTTCCTTATATTATGTTAGGTACAAATCATCTACGTTACACCTTTTAATTTATTTAGCCGAAAATAACAAAAAAAAACTATCAGTTGAAATTGACCCTAGGGTCAATCTCAAATGAAAGTTCAACAAACTTTTTATTGATTTTGCCAACTATAATTTACTGTTTAAAGTAATCTAAACCTTATTCCAAAGCTATATCACCCCCTAAAACACACTAAAATCCTAAGAGTCAAAAGTGACCAAGCGGGTCGGTGATAATTTTAATTTCAAATAAATCTTATAATACTGTTCCTACTACTGCCTAACCAGCCAGCTAATATTTCAGTCGTACGAGCTATGGCCGTGGGTGGGGTCGAGATAAAGCCAGTACCGTCCGGAGTATGATGTTGAAATTTAAATTAAATTACTCCGTCTATTAAAATATTAAATTAAATGTTTTAAACCGTTTAACCATATTAAAACTCTCACACGTTTAAAGCCGATACTCTAGAGAACCGTGGGGTTATACCGATATAAAATAAATATTTATGGACGCCAGGATCGTATAGTCGATCCGAATCTGGAGACGATGTCACCATACAACTTCACACAGGTCGAACTCGCAGATCCTCAAAGGTTTCACAACTTCACCAACGCTTGGTGTAGTTGGATATAAAAGAAAATACTATGTTAAGGTTTCGAAACCCTAATGTAAAAATATGTTCCTGTATAAAGAACGATTAAACCCAGAGTGGGGGTACAAAAAAACCGTCAACGCCTGTGCGGCGACAGCTCGCTGGCAGCAGGTGGCCGCTGGTGCCCCGAAGAGGCAGGTCTCGCGTCCAGGCTTTAGGGCCCAGCTCTAAATCCTGGCGGCGAGACGGGCCTTTCGAAGCATCTGAAATTATCAACACGGGGCCTATTTATAACACTACACGCCTAGTTCAGAACTGTTACATAAATTAGGGTCCCGCAGTCTGCTATCTGTGTATCTGGGGCTGCAACCTATCATAACCAGGGACTCGCAGCGCCATGGGTTATCAAAAGCTTCCCAACGCTGTTGCACAACTAAAAACTCACACTCCAACACTAACATTTAACACCATGTTTTAATTTTAGCTTTGTTTCACATTTAACTAGTACACAAGGCACTACACGGCTACGATATTCCAATAAACATAACTAAACAATGCTATTGAGATACTCACGCGTTGGGATATCTTAGATTTACGCGTGGCTGCCAGCGGCGTCACGACCGGTTGGTTGTGGCACGGATTTCTGTAAATAAACCACACACTTGTTGACTATATTCTCAAGCTAATGACGCCTCAAATCCACTACATTATTACGACCTCAGATTAAAACAAAAGGTGACTACGACGGCTCATGCCTACCTGAGTGCATTGATCTCAACTCCTCGCACCACGTCACGCTAGAGATTGAACTCGTTTCGGCGTCGCAACTCGGCAGCTTTCCTTTCGCCGGAAACACTTATAAATCGATTATATCGAATATATGGGAGTAGAAATTATAATCGCCAGCTTATAATTTCTACTCCCATTGTCGGGTAATTCATAAGAAATTGTTCTTTTAGAATTTTCCTTCAAACTAACCAAAACGTCAAATATGACGTCTGTCACAACTCGCCCTCTGCTAACAGAATTTAATTTGCCAACAATAACAACACACGACCTAAAAAAAAAATTAACGTTTAGCAATGGGAAATGCATTTTTCTTTAATTTAAAATTATGTTTTGTGATATTTAACTCACTAATTACCCTGTCTTAATATTAAGGAGTATTAGTTTCCTCTCTGGTAACCCCTACGGGCAGAGACAATATCCATATAAAAAATATTACTCCCGTTCGAATGTTCTAGATAAAAGTCCTTATAGAAAAAAATAGTTCTATTTCCGGATTTGCTTGAATTAAATTTAATTACTTAAAGTAATTATTATACATATTAATTTATTATGTAATTTATTATTAGAACTGTTTCGGCTATTTTTAAAATTGAATCTTTTATGTGAAACTAGAAGCTGACAGCTACTTCGCCCCGCTACCGCTAGGCGTCGCTACGGTGGCTGTCATTTTGTCTATGGTGTAATGTCAAATACAAAACGTAAACACGGAAACTTTTCCTCAAATCTAACGCAAAGTCTTGCTAAAACTGATTTAGAAATATGTTTTAATTGAAAATGCAAGAAAAGTGTGTCTTGTAATGTGTCAGCCAAGGCTCCATGTCTTTAATGTGAAGAAAAATGGATTTAATTCAAACAAGCTACACGGACTAATGTTTTTGGACATTTGATCATTCTAAAGCAATTATTTCAGGTAAGTACTATTCAACCATTGCGAACTTCTTTTGTAGATAAGTAAAGGCAGACAGGGCCCTGAATTTACAACGTAACACTATGTATAATAAAACAGATACGAAAAACTAAATGATTATCTTTCTGTACATACAAAAAATGAACTATTTTACACAAAAAATAGTATGAAGATTTAAGCAGGTAATTATACAATTTAGAAAAATGCTAATCTCACCTATTTACACAAAAAATAGTATAAATATTTAAATTATTTCAGTAAAAAATGTAAAAACATTATAACTATGTTTTTAGTACCGATTTCATCGATGCCACGTATTTTTTGGTCCCGGGAAATTCACCCATCTGTTATATTATACATAGAAATATTTAATTGACAATCAAAACCTAGTGGATTACTTTTTAAATAAATGATTACTTTGGAAAAGTGTTTATTTTATTTTAAATACCCAGTACCCATATCTTTTTTTGTTAATAAACTACTTCCACAAAAAGTGCTCATTCTGCGAAGTGCTTATTCTGCGAAGTGCTCATTTTGCGAAATGCTCATTTTGCGAAGTGCTCGTTCTGCGTAGTGCTCATTCTGCAATGTGCTCATTTTGAGAAGTGCACCAAATGCGAAATTCGCATTTTTTGTTGAGTGCACATTTTGCGAAGTGTACATTCTGCGTCAGACCCTATGGAACATCTGATTTCTTTTCGCATTTTTAGTTGAAGTTGCCTCCATAACAAATAGTTGTTCTTTGCACTTAATATAATTTTACGAGACTAAACACCCTGTATCTTTCACACAACCAGTTTTAGATGTCTCATGTAAAATTACTAGATGATTACTTCTACAAATCAATAAATACTAAGTCATTAAAGAAAACAAAGACCGGCAAAGGTTTTGAAACGGCAGGATTGAATAAATTATGTAAAATCAACTCAAGGTAATTTAATCATCAAATAACAGCGAAAAATTTACGTACCATACAAGTAATAAGCTAATTCTCGTTACCGTTCATTTTCTATTTGAATTAATTCAACAGCAAAGTAATTATCGCAGTTCCTTAAGTACGTCGGTACTTATAATTTTATTACGCGTAATAAGTATGCGGTAGATAACTGCGTAGTAAGTAATACAATCTCTTTGTTATACGAAGTGTGAAATGGAAATGTCTCCATAAACGGTGCCATCGTAATAGGCTCCGGAAAAATCTGTTTATGAATAATATGGCAAATTGAGTTACGGGTCCCGTCAGACAGTCAAGAATCACCGAAGCATAAGAGCGTACAGACGCGACAGTGCTGCCCTCGTTGAGTTTTACGTTATTTATAATGATTTTATAACCAAATTTACAAAAAACGCTCTGTAGTGCACTCAATAAACGATTTGTTTCGGATTCGTCGTATCCTGATTGGTCGTATTCCAGATTCGTCATAATACAGTCCACCTTAGTAGTTACTTGTCATATTTGTTATAAAATAAACCAAATAGAACTTGTTACTTATTTAAATAAACAATTATAAGTATTGGAACAAAATAACTCTCCTCGATAGAACAAAAATCTTAAGATATTTTTGAGACATGTATTTTAATTATTTTCGATGTACAAAAAACATTTATTTTTGTTTATTGCTAAATGTGGCCACTTTAGGCAATAATCTCAATAGATGCAACTTACACTTTGATAATAAATACAAAATTTGTCTCAAAAATACCTAAAGATGAATACCTTGAGTGCACTATAGAGCGTTTTCTGTGAATTTGATTTTTTAGATCGGAAGTAGGCATTCTAGATTTGATTTTAGGCGCATTATGATTAATATTATTTGTAAAAATGTTTAAGAAAGGATGTTGGTAGCGTAGTAAATAGGGTAAAATAAAAAAAAAATAAAAAAAGTAGTTAAGTAATTAATAAGTAAGTAATTAATGTTTTTTGATATTTTAGCGTTTTTATAAACGCTTAAATATACCTAAGTAAAATTTGAATGCGGAAGGTGCGTGGTTCGATTCCCGCCTCAGGTTATCGTCTTTTATCAGTGTTTAAAATTTTACTTAAATATTTTTTTTTTACTTATTTATTGTGTTGTTTGTATTGATATAGAAGCATCAAATCTAAATTCTCGTTTCTTCTTGTTGCTCATCAGTTTTCAGAAACACGTTGTAAATATCCATATAGGTAATAAGTTTTTCAGGAAGTGTCAACTATACAATCTCGTAAACAGAGTTTGCGTCACTTTAGCAGACAATAGCGCCGTTTCATCTTGTAAAATGTTTGAAAGCATTGGCTGAGGAAATCGAAATTGATCCGATTTCAAAAGCACAGCACATCAAAAAGCGGTTTTCACAGACGTAAACTTAAACAAATGTCTTCTCTTTAAAGATATTTGTTGGTACGTACGTACATTCATAGTTTTGCCCACGGGCGTGATATGGATGTATGAAGTACGTCATTAACATCTTTGGATGTTGGCTGTTGGACCCTGCCCCCTTACTCTTGAATTCGATCCCGATCGATCGAGTTTGGTACTGTTAAGTTCCGTCCTAATATGGATTCACATTGCGCATATATTGAGTGAACTAAATGCAAAACTCAATGCCATTTAGTTCACCCAATATAAATCCAAATTAGCGCTGGTGTCGTAACTCAAAAGTATGAAATTTCACAATACCAATCTCAAATCGATCGGGGTCGAATTCAAGGGTAAGGGGGCGGTCCGGTATTCACTAAAGTGGAGAAGGTCGGAAAGGGGAGGTTATGTTTCGAAAATAACTATCATCATCAGCTAATAAACGTCCCACTGCTGGGCACATGTCCCTGAACCACCAGCACCACCACTTGAACACCACGTGGACACCACTTGGACACCACTTAGTCATGGGGAAATTACGCCATAACCCAACGCAGGTTGGTGGGTTTTAACATACATACATAATTATAATCCCGACTATTATCCCCGAACGGTTACTCAGAGACTAGGCAATGAGGACCGCAAAAGCAGTACCTTGCCATAGTCTACTTTTCACTAAATAGCGACTGCACATGTGTTCAGCGTGACAGGTGGTGAGCCCATTGCTGCTCTATGCTGTTGGAACTGTGTGCAGTCTTTAGTCCGTAATTCGCCTTTTACAACACCTAAGGGAAGAGTGGGAGGCAGTATTCTTTCACCGCTACGAGACACGGTTATGTGGGTTTTAACAACAACCTGCGTTAATACAACAACCACCGGGGCTTTACGTGCTTTCGAAGCAAAGAGCAGCATAAGATGTTTTTAATCTGGTCACCCATCCAATGACCCGGCATTGCGAAAGTTACTTAACTGAGAAGATTGCGCTATAGAGCTATATAGCCATTTACTGTCTGCTTACTGGTTGTTCAAGACACAATCCCTTCTCTCTGATTTAGTTTTTTCATTTCGTCGATAAGATATCGTTTTAACCTAATTTTAGCGGAAAAATGGTTCTTCAAGCCGTAGTGACCTAATAACGTAAGTAATTAACGTAAATAAGTCATATAATGACTTACACTACCGCAGTACCTACTATAAACGATTGTTCAGCTTACCACAGAAATAAAATAATTTTATGATTTTTTTTCATATAAGTCCTAGGATTTATATTAAAAAAACGTCAGGATAATATAAAAAAAACTATTTAATATAGTAAATTTAACGCGAGTTAGTCCGTAAAAAAGTTTCATTTCGATGTGTAGTGCTCGCTTAAACCTCAGAAAACAATATAGGACTTATAAGATAGAACCAATAACGTAACGAGATAACATTTAAGTACTAGCGAGATGAAGGCTTTGCTGGCATTGCGCTTTGCCGTTTCTCCGCAAATACTATTATCCGATGAGAGGTTTGACGTAATTACATTAAAACTATTAAAGTTGTGGGTGAGTACAACGATAAAGTTTTCTTCAGTTAAAACAATTATGAATTAGGTAGGTACTTAAATAATTTTTTATGTCTGTCAGGAAAACTTAGCAGACGGCACGTTTTAACAAATGTCATAATGCGACACCAACCTGCAAAATTTTTGCACGTTTTGTTCTATTCTGGTACCCATCCCGGTAAGGAGACCGTTACAAAAGTCTTTTCTCGATCTACACTTGTTAGGCTCGCCGTTGTGACAACAAGCTG
The DNA here is from genome assembly GCA_963921215.1 of Scoparia ambigualis. NCBI lineage: Eukaryota > Metazoa > Arthropoda > Insecta > Lepidoptera > Crambidae > Scoparia > Scoparia ambigualis. The sequence continues at coordinate 18,851,717 of OY992522.1, read as the reverse complement.
CTCTTTAAGTATATAATAGGTGTGTAGAATCAAAGGCAGCTAAATCCAAAATGTAAAAATATTGATAAATCGAAAAAAACCGCCTAAAAACTACTCTTGTTACAATAACCCATAAATGTTTTCGTAATTAGTAAGATAAATATCAATAGCTATTGGAAATATAATAACGACATGAATTACATTTAACAGTAAGTCACAAACTTAAAATTAATGGCGCACTAAGCTGACTTTGATACTGACCCATGACACTTAGCTGTATTTGATCCTCACATGTTGGCACCTAGCTGGATTTGATACTGACATTTTCGATTTGACAAGTAAACCCTAGTGATGTGCAATCCTGATAATCTAAGTAATAATAAAAAGGGTAACTTAAAAGAAACATTGCTAAAAATAATTGTATGTAATTAGTTTTAATCTTCGAAACAATCAACTATTTAATAGGTCTTAACAAATAATGTAATAACAAAAAACGAAAATTCTAGGGATCAAATCACTTATTTCATCTTAATACCTGTGTCGTTAGCGTATAGCGGCTTTTGCCATAGGTTCACAAACCCAACAGTAACGTAATAAACAGTATTACGTAGTACCTTAGATTAAAACAAAAAGGGAAGATACGGCATGCTCCTACTTGTAGTCATTCAAAATATAGTCCTACTCAACTACTTAAGCAAACACTCACACACGCACACCTATAATGTGTAAATCGAGCGAGCGAGACAAAGTGGTAAGTTTCGACGTCAGCGCGAGGGAGTCAGCGAGTAGCGCGTTGAGGTCTCGGTCGCTTCGCAACAGACGAGTACGTACGTACGACCGATTCCGACGCTACTGCGGAGTAGCGTCTTTCTCTTTTTCACACAGTAGAATATCCGCAATAGTGCGATGTAGCCTGTTCGCTCGGCAAATTGTGACTGAAGTGAAATTGTGCCTTTAGGCCTAATTTTGGCGGCTCACTCACGAGACGCTAATGCCGTATCTTCCCTTTTTGTTTTAATCTAAGCGTAGTACTTAAGAAAATATTATACTAATGACTAGATGAAGTAGGGTAGGTAGGTACAGTGTCACATCACTAACTGAGCTTTTTGCTTGAGCTTCCTCTACCACTTGTGCGGTGTTCTACCTTTTTTACGTGCGTGATTTGACGAAAATGGATTTACGTTAACATCCACTAATGTACCGGCAATTCTTTTTTCACTTGATTATATCTCGGAATCTACTTATATTATTTTAAAACGGAAAATACTTCGACACTCTTCTTAACTAGTTAGTACTAAACGCCATTTTGTCAGTTGTGCGAATGGGGCTCTGTGATTGGTCGGCTCGGTATTAAGCTGTCTTTGAAAATGGTTTTGAGGCATCTAGCTGAGTTTGATACTGATCGCTAGTTTAAAAGTCAAATTTGTATGGGATTTAGCTGGTTTTGATGTTGATTCTTTGCCGCAAGCCATAGACAATCCTAAGATGAATCAAATGGCGTTCAAAGATAGATTTTGAAAAAAGTGGCGTTGAGCTGCATTTGATTCTATACCCCTCTGTCCTTATCTCCATCCCATCCAAATCTGTCTCAAATATATTTCCTTAATTTTACGTAATAATTTATGCATACAATTTATTCAATACATTAAATTTTAATATCGTATGCCTTGATTTTTATGGTTAAATGAGGACCGGCAAATCCGAACGAAAGGTTTTTTTTATATTCTACAACTTTTACTACGGCACCTAGTCTCGAATCGCTGTGGGAAAAAAGTTATGGCTAAAAAAATTAAACTTCATATTAACGTTTTATTGCTTTTAAATGGTTATTAACAGATATTACAATGGACTTTAAGCGGCAACCCTCATCAGAAGTTGAGCAAGCATTAATGGTAATCTTGGCCAAAATTGTATGACGACATCTAAACAACGAGCAGGGTTCCCAACCGATAATATATTCTAGCATCTGTGCCAAATTGTGTATAAAAAAAGATTTCCTTAAGAAAATTAGCGCGGCCACGCTTTTTAATTTAATTTTATCCCGAAACTAGGCAATCTTACCCATTAAGTGCAAACTATAACTATCCTAGGGGTACAAGTCTGAAATTGTGAAAAAAAAAATAAGCTCTTCCATGCATGTCGAATAGTATTCGCAGTTTTATATAGAACAGCTGATATTATTCGCAATTTTAAATTTCTCCCTTAAACACTTAGAACGGGCCGACACTAGACACAATAAAAAATCCATTATTTTGAGCAGTTCTCAGTGCGCAGCAGCAGTAGAAAAGGTAAAGCAGTTGTTGTTCTTGTAATGCTTATTATTACTAAGTATTAGTCGTAATACTTATTACCTCAATCAACTTAGCACCCTTACTTGGAGATTCTCAACAAATAAATAAATCTTAAATCATATAATATTCAGCAGACTGCTTTTATGACGAATACAAGATATCTTTTTAGATATCTTCTATCCGGTTTGGCTGTAAATCAGCATGTTCCGTCCAAAAACAAAACAAGGAAAGTGTCATACTCCATAATTATACCAATATTTTAGCTGAGCATTTCACCGCATTCCACATTTATAGGGTTCTTAACCTGTTGGAGAGTAGACTATGGCGTAAAAGCAACCTTTTATACCTTATTACTTGGCGGGAATCCCGCGATTTACTTTCCGGTTGAGTGCAGAATTACTTGCCGGTTTTTATTTATGTTCATTTGTTTTTGTATCGTATACAAGGTGGTGTGTTGTTTTATTTTAAAATTATGGGTTTCAGTATTTACTGATGACTGTATGTCTGGCCAACCGTCGGCCAATAATAAACTTGCTTCAACTACTATGTTTTATTATTTCGATGGCGCACTGAGATTAGTATTAGGGCGGGCAAAGTGTGTTTAGGATTTGTCGATGCATAGCCGGGATTTGTGAGCATTGATTAAGCCAATATCTAAATGCCTAAGGCCTTACGCCAGCCTTTGGAACAAACCATTGAGTCCCTTAGCAACGCTGGTTTTACAATCAATTTAAAAAATGTAGTTTTTTTGTAGATAACGTTGAATATTTAGGCAGAAACATATCCAGCGAAGGAGTTACACCTGGCGAAGTTAAAGTTTCAGCTTTAACTAACGCTCCAGCTCCCAAAAATGTATAAATATCCGTCAACTGTAGCGAAGGAAGGAATGAGGAGCTCGGTGGCTAGCGCGTTCGGGTTGCGATCTTGCCCGCTAAGCAACTTTTGCAATGCTGGGCCTGATGGGTGACCAATAAAAAGATCTCGAGCTCCTCTGTGTTTCGGAAGGCACGTTAAGCCGTTGGTCCCGGTTGTTGTCGTAAGATGGCAGTCGTTAAAATCCATCAACCCGCATTGGGCCAGCGTGGTAAGTTATGGCATAATATCCCCACGTGCTATTGTGCACGTGGGAGGCCTGTGCCCAGCAGTGGGACGTTTATAGGCTGATGATGATGATGATGATGTAGCGAAGACTTGATTTTAACGATGCAGACTTTTGTCCAGCCCTGGGACCGTATATGGGGCACAGACCACATGTGGTCTGTGATTTAAAAGATATAAGTACTTTACTTTTTTAAAAATTAAATTTATAATGCAAAGTCACGTACTTATTAACCGAATCTCAGGAGGTATCATGTTTACAAAATCGTAATGCTAGCGTGTATAAGCACTCTGTGTTCTAATTATGAATTCTATTTACACATATATACAATCTAATTACGCCACCGACATAACAAAACATTTTGGGTATATTCAAAATGACTGCCATTACGTCGGGTGTGGTTTTAAATAATTCGAGAGTGTTTTGTTAGGGTAAGACTTTACCGCGCACCTACCTACCTACCCCTCGGCTTCTCGCTTGCTTGTAGATAATGAGAATTAGCCTAAAAATAAACTGTTCATTCACCAAAAATAACTATGTCAGGAAATAAGTGTTTGAGTAGATATTTTGAAGTATTTACTTATATTAGGGCCAAATTCGTTAACGAAAGTTTGTAAAAAAATTATTTAAAATTCTTTGTGCAAATATCTATTTTTACTCAGAGTTTTTACTTTTTTTGAGACAGATTTATTAGAAAAACTCTTACAATGAAGTCTTACTTTCAAAAACTAGGAAAAATTCGAGTGACACTCGTATTTGGTGACCGCGCAGAAGACGCACTGTAGGCAGTTCTCCAACAAAGTGGACCGACGAACTGGTGAAGGACAGGGGTAGCCGCTGGATGCGAGCAGCACATGACCGGTCGTGGTGGAGATTCTTAGGGGAGTCCTTTTTCTAACAGCGAACATCCTTTGGTAAATGATGATTTCCTTAGTGGTTTTAAAAAGCTGTATAATTTCAAGACGTGACAACGTAATAAATATTTACAGCTCGTGCGTCAATACACTGTTTTGCTCTTCTATATCCGAGTCCTACTTTTTGTTACATGTCTGCCGACTACTCCAACTAATTCAACAATTTTTTCGACATGTTTTTTTAGCGTTTGTTTTTTATTCCAATTAGAGTCATAGTGACATTGCAATATTTTATAAAATTAATTCTCGTGTCTGTTGTCTATTAACACCTCAATGTTCTGTACTTAAAGTTAGGCTTCGGTAAAAAATTACCGGTTACAGTAACTTCCATGATATCTTATAAAATTTTACATACAGATATATTATGCGATGACGGGCTCACCACATGTCACGCTGAGCACATGTGCAGTCGCTATTTGGTGAAAAGAGGACTATGGTAGAGGACTGCTTTTGCTGTTCTCATTGCCTAGTCTCCAACTAACCCTTCGGGGAGAATAGTCGTGAGTTTTTGTATGTGTGTATATTATTATGTATCGACGAAAACAAATCAACCTACTACAATGTCAAATCGCTACAAATTTTTGACCTTAATACATAATTATCTATCTCTCTTATTGTATCTATATCGACGAGAAATCTGAGAGTATTAGATAGCTTGATCTTTTGGCGTGTGTACATTATTTTTGTTATAGTTTATTATATTTTCTAGATTTTTAGGACACCGATGGACCGAGGCAGTCACCCAATGGTGGTCAAAAGATATACGACGGCCTCGAAACAGACCATCTGAACCTGTCCGCTCTGATCGAAAGATATTATCAAGGTAGTAGAAAAACCAATGATGTTACAATAAAAAGAGGATAGATGCGTTACATGTGCCAAAAACTAGCAACAGAAAACTATGCTAATTGGCTTACCTTAGGCGTAGTCTCAGGAAAGCGTTGACAGCGGTCTGTGGTTGACAGTGTCAGTTTGCGTCATATTCGTTTCCGTAAATTAGTTTAAAAATGTTGTCCTGTGTAATACGACACTGTAGAAACAACACAATTAAGACTAATAAAATTCATGGGATGTTAACATCGTAACGCTTTGGTGCATTATATTTCATTGCTTCGTTCTCGAGATTAGTTAAGGACTACTTGATTCGGCTAGCACAAGATCGCAAGGAGTGGCTTAGAAGAGAAGAGGCTTCACACAACAGTGGGTCTTACTAACTTAGTAGACATACATAGGTACACACGGCGTCAGATCAACCTACCCTAATCTGTCAAATTTCTCCAATGAATTTTGATTCTTAAAACTAAAGTTTAAAGTTCAAAATTGATTGTAGAAATTTGACAGATTTGGGTAGATTGATCTGACGCCGTGTGTACATAGGTATACCTACATAGATACACGACCTTATTCATTATATATACCTTATATCTCCAAAAGGTTAGTCAGAGAATAAGCAATGAGGACCGCAGAAGTCCACTGCCATAGTTCACTCGTTATAAAAATACTACCAACCCCTCTTCCGGTGGTTGTCGTAAAAGGCGACTAACGGACTAAAGACTGCACATACAGCAGCATAGATCGGCGATAGGCTCACCACCTACCACGATGAGCACATATGCAGTTGTAATTTGGCTGAATAGACAGATACATTTATTATTTATTTAGTTACTTACTAAAAAAATGTGATCCTTTCACTTTAAGCAAAAATAGGAGTAGCGCAAATTATTCGCAACACAGTCATGTAAAGCCTTGAAAATTTAGCGGAAACCTAAAGGAAAGGAACCCCTTAAATCAGTATCCAATCATACATAGTTGAAGGTAATGTTAAATTTATAATTTAATGCCTGAATAGCTATATACTTCCGCAAAACAGTATTTTTTATAAACAGTAGTACGGTACATGTGCAACTGAATGACAAGTCTTAACATGTTTACAAGTTTCTATTTGTTTTGCCATTAAGTGTACATTATAATATAAAAGGTGTTAATTCAGCTACAAGATCCGGAAAGTCGATTCTTTATTTTGTCTTTATTAGTTGTGAAAAACAGAATCTAAAAACCTCAATATTTAAAAGGCAAACAACTTCTTCAAATTATGCTTTATAGCTCAACAAGCCCGAAAGCACAATACATGCAAGTCTCGTGCAATGTATTTCAATCGTGAAGAGGTATCTATGCACTGAAAATAGGGTAGCAATTTTAATGTTATATAATATTCATACATCATCAGCTAATGAGCGTGACAATTCCAACACTAGTAATACTACAATAAATGATTATAATAGGTAGAATGTAAAGAGTGGTAAAAAATCAATAGTTACGGTTAGAAATAAGGCTTTGTTTATTAAGATATTAAATTGTGCTCTCCACTGGTTTTACTTCACTTCCGAAAAATGGCTAACTTCTTCGTTTTTAAAGCCCAAAGAATATAACAGATGAAATAACAACTTTGCTTAATCTAAAGAAGGTTTTAATGCCTCTATTTGTGCCGTAGTTTTCGCTAAGATTTACCTAAAAGAGGCTGTGCTGCTTTCTCTACATTAATATTAGGTAAATGTGTGAAGATATAACATCTTTGTCCGATCTGACTTCGCTTGTAAAAAAAAGTTAGCTGGGACCTATCTAGATTGAGTTAGCGCTGCTGACAAATTGCCCTTTAGGACGTTGTTGAGAGATCACTGCCTTCTAGTATAGTGGACGTATAATACACGTTGACATAGAGTAATTGTAACCTATTTTTGATGATACTGTGAGTGCCAACTAGTAGTACTAGTAGGCACTCACAGTATTATGAGGTTTATGAAATCATGTACAAAATAATAGCACTTTTTGTAATACAATAATATTGTAAAAGAAAAAAAATATTATGATACAAACCGTGTCGCGTAACGGTGAAAGAATACTACCACCCCCTATTGTGGGGTGTCGTAAAAGGCGACTAACGGACTAAAGACTGCACATACATCCAACCGCTTAGAGCGGCGACGGGCTCACCACCTGTTACGCTGAGCACACGTGCAATCACTACTTGGTGAAAAGTGGACTATGGCAGAGGACTACTTTGGCAGTCCTCATTGCCTAATCTCTGACTAATCCTTCGGTGATAATAGTCGTGATTATACATGTCTGCGTAAAATATCAGCAAAAAACAAGCTTGCGATTTAAACCTGTGAAAACGGATATATTTGTTAAATTAAAATAATGAGTGTCTTTCTGCTTCAGGCTTTTTTTGTATTCGTGTTATTTTTAATTCAATCGAAGATAAAAATATGTTTTCTTACGAAATCTTTTATAAAAATCTAGTTTTTTTTATAAAGAGACAGGTGATATTCTATTAGGTAATACTTTATCAGACGATAATCATCATCATAATAATAGTAATTGATAATTAGTTTAGATTACTAATCCGCCCAAAATAAAAGTAAAACCACAAGCAAGAAGATTTCGAACAAGAGTTTATCAACTGTAAACGTTCAGTTCCGCGCCTTGGATAATTTGTGGAGGATTTTTTGCTACTACAAAATTAATGACGGAGCGCTTTCCCAGAAGCGCCTTCTTCTACAAAACCTTTTTCTTTGTCGCGACCAAACGATACCGCCTTCCTATAATTTAACCAAAGAATACGATATAATAAAGAGAAACAAACTGAATGGAGGTCTAATAATGGATTTAAGATTCTGTAAATTGTTTTGGAAGTGAGATTACTTAAGGCTTACCTTGGCTACCTAAATGATTTATTAGTCTAAGAAAATTTGTTATTTTTCTAAGGAATTTTATTATTTTATACAGATTAATTATACTTACATTATCGGTGTATTTTAACAAGAATTTCATCTAATTTATAAAGAAATAAGTTTTGCTAATTCGTAAAATAATATTATATCCAGTAACTACACTGGCCTGCAAAAATAAGTATCACACTTTTAATTTTTTTTTTTTCTAAACTATAGAAGTAAAGATTTAAAATAAAAAACGTTTTACAGCAATTTTATTAGCTTTCTTTGAAACTAAAGTAAATTATATTTTACTAATAGCAACATTTTTAAGTCTTGTGTGTCTTGTTCATCTGGTGTACTTTAAAAGTTATTGCAATTTTATTTCCTACAAGCACAGCGTTCAACTTGTCGATCAAGATTTCAAGTTCCTCTATTTTTGTAATATGCAAATGACTTTTTTTATCAAAACCTCAAGTGAATGTAGTATAATAATAAATCCAAGTAATGTCAACATTATGTTCCGGTGAAGTAGTTTCTCAAGGTTTAAACAATTATACAGCAAGGTGTGTACGTGTAAGAGGCAAGCAAACATTTTAAATTATAATAGATATACCGAATTACTAATGTGTTTACTTAGGAATCCGTACAACAACGAAAAATTTCTAATCTTAATAATACAATACCTACCTACTTAATTTAAATATTGTACTACAACATTCTAGGCGATTGTTTCCTTGTTTGTTTATTGAATAATTCCTTTAGTGTGTGATTTTTGTTCATTGGCCAATTTACTTACTATTTTTAAAGTTGAATTTAAACTGACTAATTTACTACTTGAAATGAAATACTTTTTTACGGATTAACTGGCGTTTAATTTACTATTTACATAGTTTTTTATATTATCCTGACGTTTCAAACAAACACTAGACAAACCCACTGTTACTAATGTACTAAAAAAGGGGCTTAATTACGCCGTATGAAAGCATCATTGGTAACGTAGAGGATTGCTTAGTTAAAAATAATATTAGGAAGGCTGATGCTGAAGCACTACGTCAAGACATATCGTCTGCCTTGCGCCGGAGCAAAGTGCCGAAATCCAACCTTCCTCGCGATCAATACTTCGCCCTAAAGAACCTGCGAGCAAAGCCAGAATTAACCATCCTTCGTGCTGATAACGGTAATGCTACGGTAGTTATGGATACGTCAGATTATAACGAAAAAATAATTCAACTTTTATCGGATGTCAAGACCTACAAACGCGTTAAATGCGATCAAACTAACAAAACATTAAAGAAAACCAGTGATCTTGTCAAACAACACTCCGAAACGTTAAATCTAGACACTAATTATTTAATACCTTCCTGCCCTAAACCACCTAAACTGTATGGGTTACCAAAAATCCACAAACCCGAGGCTCCGCTACGTCCGATTGTAAGCCAGATCGACTCACCAGCTTACCGATTGGCCCGGCATGTAGCAAAAATACTTTCCCCGTCTAAGAGGTAATACAACAGCTTATGTGAAGGGTTCTTACGAGTTTGTCAGTGATATTAAAGACCGACATCTTGCTGACAATGAAACCATGGTTAGTTTTGATGTCCAGTCCCTATTTACATGTCTACCAGTACAGGACTGCATTGAAATTACCAAGAAAAGACTAGTTGAACAAAATATGCCCAATAAATATGCAGTACTATTATAGCATTGTCTAACATCTGGCTACCTTTTGTGAAATTAATTTTACTACTTGCAAATAGAGGGTGTTGCTATGGGGTCCCCTGTATCACCCGTTGTCGCCGATATTTTCATGGAAGACTTCGAGGAGCGGGCCCTAAGCACAGCACCCGTAACCCCAAGGTTCTATAAGCGGTACGTAGATGACACTCTCACTATCTCACCAACTGATAAAGTATCTGCATTTCTAGGTCATCTTAACTGGGAATCCATCATTGTATCGCAATTCCTTTCAACGATTTTCATTTCCCATAAAACGATTCGCAGAACTTTTTATAGAATATTTAACAAATTCTAGAATTAGATTACATCGCAATTTCATTTCCTCAAATATTAATTATCTACAAACCCAGTTCATCGTTATTTCTTTTCATGTTTTATACATTTTCTCGAAATAGTGTTACATCGAAGTTTTGTTACCCATATTTTTGTTTCATCGTAAGTTTCAGTTTGCAGAATAATTGAAACATCAATTTTTACTTTAATAAATCAATGTACATCAAAAATACGATTTCATGCAATTAATAAGTTCTGTGCGTATTGTCTTTTTATTTCATAAAAGTCATAGTTGCATACATGGTTTATAAAGTATAATTGTATATTTCCATAAATTTATTTTCTATTATTATTATGATGTATACTTAAGTACGTTAAGAAGTAAGTTTGTGCTTAAAAAGTCAGTGACAGAAACGAATCGCGGCAAAACCGACTCCACGTAGTCTTGTCTGCCCTACGCTAGAGTGTAATTCAATCCCCCGTAGGCGCGGAGGGGCGAGGCGGCCCGCGAGCTGAGGTGGGTTTAACGCTCGCCGCCGTGGCTGAGGTTGGCCGGCGAAGCCAGCCAGCAAGCCGAAGCCGCGGTGGTGAGCGAAATCCATCTGCGACGATAAGCTCGCGTGGGACCGCCGGAGCCTCGCAGCGCCGGAGCCGTGAAAGAAAACATGCCTGCTGCAAGCTTGCCTGCATGCTACATGCATGCTGCGTGCTTGCCTGCATGCTTGCCTGCATGCTGCGTGTTTGCCTGCATGCTGCATGCTTGCTTGCATGTTGCATGTTTGCCTACATGCTGCATGCTGCACGCTGGTTTGATCATATTATCAATAAGTTTTATCTTATTGCATGTATGCTTTTTGAAATTTATGTCTTCTGAACATTATAGCAAATAAAAAATATGCCTTTTGGTACTTACGCTTATCAAAATTATGCCTTTCTATGGTTATGCCTTTTCAATTTTGGCCATTTATGTTATGCGTTATGAAATATTAATATAGAACTGACCGCAACACAATTTATCGTCAACAGGCGAATGCATCGTTCGATGAAACGTACTGCGATAAAAAAGTGTTAAGTGAAAAAGTATTATTGGTTCCGATACATATTGTAATATGTTTTTACGAATAGTTTCATCGATAACTTAATACTTTTATAAAATGTAAGTTCGATATACCGTTTTTCTGGTAATGAAAACAACTTTAAAAGATTTTTTTAAAGAAACGTTTTTCTATGATATAAAACAGCGATGATTAACTATTTGATGAATTGAAAAAAATATATATTAAAAGTCGTGGAAAAGTTTTCGGTAAAATGAAATTCGATATCAAAAAAATCTGTATTCTAATAGACACCCATCTTAACTCCATACACCCTAAAATACAGTTCACAACGGAGTTAGAGGTAGACAATAAGTTAGCTTTCTTGGACACTTAATCATCAGAAATCCTGACCATAGTTTGATCCACACTGTGTTTCGTAAAGTAACCCATACAGATAGGTACCTCAATGGTGATTCTCACCACCATCCTAGACAGTTGGCTACTGTAGGGAAATCTTTGTTTCAGAGAACACGCGGCATCTGTGACACCCAATACCTGGCTGCTGACTTCAGCATGTCAAGCATGTATTACAGGATAACAAACTGCAAGTACCGCGGCTTCGTCACAAAAAACGCAAAAACCAATCACAGTCGAGCACCAACCTGCAGTACTTCCATATATGAAAGGCGACACTAGCAAGATTGGTCACATCTTGAAGCGAGCTTCAATCAATACTTTCTTTAAGCCGCCAAAGAAAATCAACAAGTTCTTATAACCTGTCAAGTGCAATATAGGCCTACCCCTTCAAGATGCAGGTGTGTACAAACTGGACTGCGATTGTGGGCTCTCGTGCATCGGGCAAACAAAGAGAAGTGTAGGAACCCGCGTAAAAGAACATATAGCCGACGTCAAGCATAGGCGCGAAAATTAGTCTGCAGTGTGTGAACATGCTCTCGAGGGACCCAACCATTACATCAGATTTGACAAACCTCAAATACTCGCCAAGGAACAACGATTCATCCCTAGGATGATAAGCGAGGCTATTGAAATTAAAAAACATCTGAATCTCAATAGAGAGGATGGTTGGAATTTACCACCTGCCTGGGACCCCATCATACAGGTCATCAAATCCCAGCCCCAACAGCAACACATTGCCAGACCTAAAAATATTGTTAGCTCGTATTGTGTAAACTTGAACGCACCCGGTTAAATATAAAAATGATCGACGGTAGGCAAATAACTTCTATTTATGAGACGACCAACACCTCAGTCTCCCTGTGACCACGGACCCTGTAAAGTGTCAGGATAATATAAAAATCCATAAAAAAGTGTTTCATTTCAATGTGTAGTGCTCGCTTAAACCTCAGAAAACAATAATTTACTATTTAGCAAAGTCATAAAATTCAATTCAAATTCAATCCACTGTCAAATGAATTAAATTCAAATTCAATCCATTGTCAATTGAATTCTTTAGCGTCTATAAATTTTACTACAATAACAAATACAAATGAAATAAATTCGTAAGATATTTGAAACTATAGGAAAAACCTGTCTAGTCTGAAATAAAATCAATTTTAAAAGAAACGCAAATTACTAGTTATTGCTATGTTACATTTTTATTTTTATATTTTGGCATAACATTACTAATTAATTACCAACTTAAATTGTTTTCTGTCTTTGTTTGAGTGTAATATTTTTCGGCACAACAAGGTTAAGGATCAACAACCCACTTGGCCCTAACTCGTTGTTTACTAGCACGTTTGAGTAGCAATCGTGTAAGTTAATCAACTTTCTATTGCCCGGTCACCGGATGGGTGGATACATAAAACAGTTCTGAACTCCTACATGCTTCGGAATGATTGCAATTGCTTAAACCAATCAACCAGGAGGTAGCGTATAGTCCGATTTTCCCAATCAAAGCCTTTTTTTAATACAAGGTCATAGAATACATAATAGTACAAACAAGGTGAAATCCTATTTAAGAATGTTGGGGGCTTTTTTCCCCCCAGCACCCGCTTCTCTGTCCAGGTTTGATGTCCTAGACACGAACTCGGGAGAACGAAGATCTGATCCGAGCAATGGCATATTTATAGGATAATGATGACGATGATATAATGTAAATATTATATTTTTATGCTTTTTAAGTGGTTTAAAAGCAATAAGGCATGCAGAGTCTTATTTTTTAACACGAAATAAGTAAGAAAAACTCCAGCTTTTAGCCATCAATTGTAGCGATGAGCTGTTTACAATTATAGAGGCCTCTGCCCACCAGTAAACAGGCTATATTTACTTACAGTTTTACTTATTTTATTACTAGCAGCCCGCCCGCGAGTACGACCGTGTCAACACCAACAAACAACGACGAATTTTCAAATTTTTTCTTTTATATAAAACCTTATCCAGACCATTATAAACACAACAAAACAGGAATAAGCTCCTTTTGAAGTGATCCGCAAACATACATTTGTAGCAAATTGATATTTATATATATAGACAGATTAAAATTAAAATAGACAGAGTAACCGTGTCTACTACCACCTTTTCTCTTCCCTTGGGTGTTGTAAAAGGCGACTAACGGTCTAAAGACTGCACATACTTAGCCCCTTCGTACACAAGGCTACACAAATCTTCGATACTCGACGATTTTAGTCTCCAAGCGACTACCGCCATACAAATCCATTGAGGTTCGTACACGAGTCGCGTCGCCGACATTTGTCCCGAGACTCCAATTTGTATGGCGGTAATCGCTTGGAGACTAAAATCGTTGAGTATCGAAGATTTGCGTAGCCTTGTGTACGAAGGGGCTTACATCCAACAGCATAGAGCGGCGACGGGCTCACCGCCTGTCACGCTGAGCACATGGTGCAGTCGCTATTTGCTGAAAAGTAGATATGGCAGAAGACTGCTATTTGGCAGTCCTCATTGCCTACTGAACTGTCTAGGCGCCTGGACGGGTTCCGAGAAGTGAGTGTGCTTACTACTCCGCGACCAAGGTGGACACTTGGGAGTCGACTTTAGAGTCGACGACCCGAGCAGCGGCAACTGCGAGTTGTGCCCTTCGTGCAACGAGAAGTGAGCGAGCTTGATAGCTCCGGTTACCTATCTGGACAATAGGCAGTGAACTACATGTGTTCACAGGGAGACTTTCCCGAGACACTAGTCTTGGGGTGTTACCAGACCAATCGATCGATCGTCGATCGATGGTAGAATGGATTAGTCGACGTCGATCGATAGTGTCTACCAGACCTATCGATCGATCTTTGATCGACGACATCGATCGATGGTAAAATGGATTAGTCGACGTCGATCGATAGTTTCTACCAGACCAATCGATCGATGTCGATCGACAATCGACCGGTAGAATGGATTGGGTGTCAGATCGAGCTGTTTGATTAGACGCGCCGGCCGCTTCACTTTTTTTATAAATTTAAGATTAAGCAACACCGATAAAGGGGGAAATGAGAAAGGAGGGGGGGGCGGGGGGAAGGTAGAGTGAGTGGGAGAGGACGGGAGGGGAGGGGGAGAGTGAGGGGGCGGGGGAGGGAGAGAGTTAGGGGGAGGGGGTGGGAAGGGACGGGGAGAGTTAGGGGGAGAATTGGGAGGGGAGGGGGGGATCCAAAGTGCGGAAATGCATAGTTTTAAGATATTTTTATTTTGAGGTTATGTTAGGTTATTTTTAGGAAAAAAACAAATATTCTACTAAGTTACCATTACCGTAACCCCGCTATCCCCATCCCTTCCTCCCCCAAGATATTTTTGAATGGAGCTAGTTTTCTGTAGTCTAATAAAAAAATAACCTCGAACTTCATGACAATCGCTACGCAAAAAAAAACCGCTGCTTAAAATGTCATTTGGATAAAATAAGCGATCTTTGGCTTTAAAAAACGGCCGCAATCAGATTCTTCTGCGTTTGCGTGTCCGTAATAATAGTACGAGCAACATCGTACTGGCCAAGAACAACGAGTCCTCTTCTGCATGCGTTTCGGAAGAAACTGATGGAATATAGCCGGGGTTATTCGATCAACGTCGATCGATGGGTTAGACGAACGGTATCCGGCAATCGATTAAAGCTACCACACCTATCGATCAACGTCGACCGACCGTCGTCGATCGATTGGTTAGTCAAACGGTATCCGTCGATCGATTAAAGCTACTAAACCAGTCGATCGACATCGATCGATGTTGATCGATGCCGTCGATCGACGATCGATCGATTGGTCTGGTAACACCCTTATGAGTACTGAATGAAGCGCGCTTCGGCGGGCACTGATTTGGCGTCAAGACCTAACGCAGGTGGTCTCCTGCGCGAGTGTTCTACTGGTGCAGGGACGTCTGGCACTTCTTGCATAACCTAACGGTTGGTCTCGAGGTGCCAGAACAAATCAAACTTAGTGAATTATGTCCTCATTGCCTAGTATTGACTAACCCTTCGGGAATAATAGTCGTGATTATTTGTATGTACAGATTAAAAATAGATTGCCTAATGGAACGTCCGGTATTGTGATTATTGGGGCTGTGACATCCACTTAAAGATATCCATTAAAATGGACGGACACTCAGAATGTTTAACTCGGCCCCTTGTCAGATAAAGGGATCGACAGCGCTGGG
Organism: Scoparia ambigualis; assembly: GCA_963921215.1. NCBI lineage: Eukaryota > Metazoa > Arthropoda > Insecta > Lepidoptera > Crambidae > Scoparia > Scoparia ambigualis. The sequence goes on along the minus strand of OY992522.1, from coordinate 18,836,066 downwards.
CATCGCAAGACTGATTGGGATGGCCCAAACTATGTTGTCAATCGTGGAGTGGTGACAATATTTAATCGGCTATTATTACCTACCCGGAGTTGTGAGAGTTTGCGTTTAACCATGGCTACAGAACTTCGCCGACGGTCACAATTTAAGTGTTACCACAGGCTAACTAATAGTTCCTTATTAGATATTTTATTTCATTATGATAAAATGTACACCTAATGCTAAGAATAAATACAAAAACGTACTTAAGGGCATGTACCTACTGCGCACGGCGCACAACGAATGCTTTTGTATGGAATGGTCGCCCACTGTTAAAAGTTGTTTTTAATGTTTTCTACAAAGTATTTAGATCTCTGCATTTTACTTAAGCATGCAAAGTTTCATTAAAATTGACTCATTGGTTTGTGTCATTTTTAACTTGAACGTTTCTTTGGGATACCGAAATATTAATAATAGGTTGGGGAAAAAGTTTCTTCAATTTTTTTAAGAAAGTTCGAAACTTTTTTTAAGTTTATTCACATTTAACTAAAGTATGCTTAGGTGCCATTTTGTTTGATAATTTTTTGTGATCTTGTAGGTAGGGACATGATCGCATTGCTATAGAAATGTTGGGGCTTCTGATCAAAATACCGCGACAAGTGGTTTTGGCAGTCCTCTCGTGATGTTAACCTGACACTGACTAAAGAATTCTGAAGAGACCAAAACAGGTAGAAATCTGAAGGTGCAAGGTCAGGACTATAGGGTGCATGCATTAACCAAGCCAAACTCTCTTAATTTTTGCTGAGTGACTAAAGATGTGTGAGGTCTAGCGTTATCATGATGAAAGACCACACTCCTTCTGTTGATTAATTCCAGCCGCTTTCTCTCAACTTCTTGCTTTAATCTCATCAGTTGTTCGCAGTAGAGTTCAGAATCGACGGTCCTGCCTGGTGGTAACAGGTCATAATGAATAATGCCCTTCCAGTCCCACCACACACACAGCAACACCTTGTTGCGAGTTAACCCGGGATTCGCCACAGTGTGTGAAGCCTGACCGGCCTTTGACCACGACCTTTTTCGCACGCTCTTGACGTAAGTGATCCACTTTTCATCACCAAATATCAACTTCTTCAAAAATGGTTCGGTTTCATTACGTCTTGATAAAGAATCACAAATGAGTACACGGTTCATTAGGTTTCTTTCAGTGAGCTCGTGAGGTACCCAAATATCGATCTTTTTGTGTACCCAGTTTTATTCAAATGCGGCAAAACTATATTGTGGTCAATTCCCAGTTCTTCAGCTTCGTTGTAACTGCTGATATGCCGATATTGCTCCACTTTTTCATTTTTGCCAGCCCCCTTACTCTTGAAACCGATCGCTATTGGATCGGATTGGTATTGTGAATTTTCGTACTCCTAAGTTTCGACACCAGAGCTAATATGGATTCATATTGCGTGGATATTGAGTGAAAAAAATACAAAACTCAATGCCATTTTGTTTACCCAATATGAATCCAAATTAGCGCTGGTGTCGTAACCACAGAAATTATTTATGTGGTCGTAACTTAAAAATACGAAAATTCACAATACCAATCCGATCCAATAGCGATAGGTTTCAAGAGTAAGGGGGCAGAACGACGTGCAACTTTGACATCAAAATTTCCGGATTGAAAACGCTTATACCAAATTTGTGCAACTCTCACAGACACTGCACTAGGTCCATAAACATCACAAATTTTTTTCGCGGCTTGCGTTGCTTTTTTACCTTTTTTGTAGTAAAATTTTAAAATGTATCGAATTTTTTCATTATATTCACTTATCTTGACAATAAGAAAAACAAATGAAAATCACACATTTTCCTAATTTGAATTTGGAATTATCTTCTTTGAAATTTTAACTTTTAATGATACCAAAACCAGCCAGATACAAATACCTAGTATAGCCAAAGAGATTTTATTACAAGTTCATACATACTATATGCGAAAAGACTTTTTCCCCAACCTAATACGTTACGACACAGACCAAGAATAGTTATGAAATCCATTCTCGTTTTGTTAAATCTATCAAAAGAGGTAGGTACCTAATAGTAAACCCCAGAATGACCTTCAATAAATAAAAGAGGCCCTCATAATACCTGCTCGATTCTCTAAAGGTCGTTTAAAAATCCGATAAATCCTTCAGAGATTCCCCGACGCGTCCAGATTTGCGAGTAGAATGCCTTCGTGTGACAGGCGAAATATTTTAGCGTTCTTGAGAAACTGATAATATTCTATATTCTGTCAGATATTTGTCAATGACGCCTGCCAGGCTCGTGATAGCAGGCTTTGATTCTTAAATAGTTCTTGGCGCCCTTTTTAGTGATTTATTATTCCTAAGAAGTCAAAAAACGTCGGATGATCACATGGTATCTATCTTCGTTTTTACTTAATAATTTCAATATAGAAGCACTCTTCACTCAGAATCCTTAACCACTGAGGAACAGGCTATCATATCTCTAACTGTTGCAATAAAACAATGCTACCGGCCAGCCCCAATTTAAAAAAGTCATTCCATTAAACAAAGCGAGTATAATATTTTTATGGCACTCCTCGCAGAAAAACGACCCTGGGACCCAGAGGGGTCGGAGGCCGGCTGTTAAATCATGTAACGATAACTTTCTAAAAACCTCATTCCCACGTCGTCTCATATAAGGATGGTAAAAACATCAGCCTGTAGATGAAAGAACTACACGACGTCATCCACATAACATAATAGGTGTTATGTGAAACTATCTAGGACAACATAGTTGTAACTCGAAAACCACAACTTCACAGTACTTACATGAAAAGAACTGTTTGTTTATGTTATTAAAACTATGAAGACTGTGATGATTTTATGTAGGTACCTACTAAGTATGATAATAAATAATGAATACCATAAATTTACACATTACACATAATTTTATTTAGAATTAACAAAAAGTTACGCTTAAATTTGTTTACGCTCACTAATTATATACTGCGACTGCTAGAAACCGCAAGAAACTTCAAGGGCTGGTCAGGTCAAGTGTTTTTCAAGAAATTCTTGCCTTTTTATTTTTCATTAAGTAATTCATTTTATTAATTTTAATTTGATAGATTTTTATTATCTAATTTATTTTAAAGCAATAACTTAAGAAAAATAAAATGAAATAATCAACTATTAAATAACGATTATTAACAACGCGCGGGCAGCGGCCGGCCGTTGACCCACCCGTCTGTTGACCCGTCCGCGTCAGCTGGGCGATAAATACCTACGTTAGTCTGCAATCTTTTTTGTCATTTTTGTCATGTTTAAAACACTTGACCTGACCAGCCCTTGAAGTTTCTTGCAGTTTCTAGCAGTCACCTTATATAATCCAATATGAGTAAAACTCGTTAATATGGTAAGATAACGGATAAATATACATAAACATAGAAAAAACACCCAGACCCGAAATAAATTTAGAAAAACAGGTTTTTCTCTATATTTACCCGACCTGGAATTGAACCCGGTACCTCAGAGATTGCGCGACGCCAGACCCGGCGTGCTTACCACTCGACCACGGAGGTCGTCAATTTCAAATCAAAATTTATTGTATACGCTTCTCAGTGTATTATATTTACATTATATACACAATAAAAAATAGTGATTATGCAATAAAATAGTTAGTAAAAAATAACCTTTGAACTTTGAGAGTGATCGCACGAATTCACGTTCATTCGAACGACTTCGAAGTACGGTGAGCAAAGCTACAAACGGGTAGCATTGTCACTGGTTTTTCATGCATAATAAACATTTCATCTTCTTCAAAATGTTACCGAGCATCTAATAAACTTATTTATTTAAAAGAGTACCTTGTGTATTTGAGTTGAATTAATTCCTAATTTGTTAAGATAGTTGCAAAAGCAGTGGCAGTTACATTAAAGAGATCTTTTTCCTTATGAAGAGTTACAACAATTCGCTTATCATGACTGTTTTTTTAATATGGGTTGCATACAAACGACCGATTTGTATGGAGCTTACGTCAAATTTCGTACTGTAGTAGGCAAAACAACAGATACTGCCGTATTTTTAAGCTTATGAGTCATACAGAAAGCTGTCAATTGAAAATCTCAGCCTCTTGTTCAAAAACCCATTAAACTAACTATTCTAAGCTAGTCGTTATTTTAAGTAAGTTCGTTGATTTAATCACTTCTTATACACTCATAACAAAAATATGTTTATTAAACTTAAAACGTGTTCATGAATAATATTGTTAGCAAATTCACTCTCAACTCTTGGTTTTCTTCCAACGGTGTGATTAAGGCACCAACCGGTTGCATTATGACGCTGGCTGGTAATGGAAGAGAATGGCATAAGCTTTGCCCCATCACAGCAGTGATTGCCGATAGTTTTTTGCGAGTAGCCAACCACAGCGCACGCGCCGAGTGTGTCGGTTGATAGACAAAAATTTGAATTTCAAACGTGAAATAATTTTTGGAAAACTTTTGTGTGTTCACTTGTTTTATTTCGCTTGGACTGAGGAGTGACAGATTTATTTTAAGCAACGGTATCTCTGCTTCAAATTGTAAGTATAATTTTTTTTATTATAATTTTGTTTTATAAATGTACAATTATTATAACAAATAAATACAGGAGATTTTGTTTCATTAAATAATCATAATTTAAAATTATTAAAATTATAATTTGTTTCTATTGTGAGGCATATCATACCCCTTTGACTATTTATACATGTCTCTAAGACCATACCCATTGTATGGTAATGTTGTCAAGAAAATATATCGTTGTTTGTTGTTCCAAAAGTAGTGTCGAATATTATGTGTCAAGAAGGTTTTCTAATTGAACAATACTAGTGAGGTAAATTAATTATAATACTATTAAATAAACTAAATAGGTACTTACTAATATAAATTATTTAGGTAAATCAACCAATAAATTTTTATGTTGAGTATTCGGACACTTCAACACATAATTATTCGTTTTTAAAATAAGTACTTATAGGTTTTATTTTACAAAAATTTCTTTAAAGTAGTAATATGGTAAATAAAGTATTTGAGTTCTATAATAATATATATAAATGCCTACTGAATAATGCAATAGTTTAGTTGCACTTAGTAATATCCATTTTAGTGAATTACGAAATACGTAATTGCCGGACAATGATGTTAGAGCCATTGCCACTTATAATTATGAAACGACACGCAAGTGCGACGTCTGAGTGCTGGCGTAACAAGGTTGTTGTTATTTTTATTGTTACTTAAGTTACTTATCCAGTGGAGTCAATTTATTATCGTCAGCTTATAAATGTTCTACTACTTCCATACTTATACGGAACAAGTATACTGCAGTTGTGTGGAATCCATGTTGTATGGGAATCACGAATGGGATGAATCACGTTTGTGTTCGCATAATTCAGGGATACTTTTGATTCAAAATGTAAGATTAATCACGGCTTCTGTTCCTATGTAAACCTACAGTATGCATACTAATATAACCATGTGTTATGTTAGAAAATATATTGCCTCTGAGATTTAAGTTCCTACGTTTCTGTGCGCTAGAACTTTACCACATCGTCGCGGACGCCTAAACACTATAATACGACAATGCAGGGCACTGCTAACTTTTCCGGTACAAAATTGTGTTTAAAGAATAACAAACTTCTAAAGGAAAAGAGGCGTTAACTTTTTTTATGAATATTTAAGATACATAATAAGTATTAACGGTGATTCGGTATGTCATTACGGCAGTTTCTGTAAGCCATTAAACTTTTCAAATTCTGGTTATGACAATTTCAGGTACAGGCTAGTTCGGGTTATTTCACGTGGCTCCAAAGCCGTTGTTCCCAAAACTTCAGCGTCCATACATTGTTTCCACTTCTACTCCAAAATGATTTAAGGCATTTAATTTACATGTAGAAATATGTACGTACTTCAATTGAAGCAGTGGAATTCCACTTGACTCCAAAATAATTTTGGTAGAGTCAACAAATCTATTCAAAGCTTATTGTTATAATTTATTAGAACCTGGTTTGATTCACTGAATGCTGAGAATTCACGTGCTGACTGTAAATCTTGGAGTCAAAGTGAAATAAATGATTTAAATATAAATAAAATATTCACTAAAAAGTGTTTTGGAGTTAAAGTTTAAAGTTTTTTGGAGTTTTGTGGACCCGCAAGTTCACCTTACTATCCTCTCAGGGCAGTATTACTTTAATCTTACTATGCTAATTCCCATATAAATGTTACATAGAAAGATTAAAATAATACTGACATAGAAGTGACACTAGAGCCCCAGATGCAGACGGACTCTAGCAACGGCTGAGTTTACTGTCCAACTGCCGCAATTAGAGACGTCAATAAACATTAATAATTAACTACTTAGTAGGTACCTACAATTTTTCATTGAAAAAAAGTGCTTATAACATCATATTTAAAATCTTCTTTGCACTGGAAAACTTTAGTATAATTATTGTTATTAGACGTCTTTAAGAGCGGCAGTTAAACCGGTATCTTTTGTAATGACAGGTGAAAACCATGCGAAAAAAAATAATACCACGTAGAAGGTAACATACATCATACACTTACAACTATTATCCCCGAAGGTTTATTCAAAGACAAGGCAATCATCATCAGCCTACAACATCCCACAGCTGAGCATAGGCCTCCCACGTGGACAATAGCACGAGGGGATATTGGGCCATAACCCACCTCACTGGTTGGCTGGTTAGTGGTTACGACAACAACCGAGACCAACGGCTGAACGTGCCTTCTGAAGCACGGAGGAGCTCGAGATGTTTTTAATTTGGTCACCCATCCAGCGACCTGGCATTGCGAAAGTTGCTTGGCGGACAAGATCGCAAGCCGAACGCGCTAGCAGATGCGCTATCGAGCTCCTCTGATTACAAGGCTATAAGGACCCTAAAAGATGTCCACTGCCACAGTCAACGTTTAACCAAATAGCAACTGCACATGTGTTCAGCGTGATAGGTGGTGAGTTAGTCGCCTCTTACGTCATCCGAGGGAAGAGATGGGTTGGTAGTATTCTATTATTAAGAGGGTTTACGCATTTCGGTTTCCCATACTAATTTTCAAGTTGAATTTTTTTAATACCAGTTATCCAATTTTGTTGAAACTCGGCATGCTGAAGTAAAATATAGAGAACTAAACAGTTTGTTGAAAACATTTTTAAAAAACGTTTATTTAACTGAGTTATTGCGATTTTAAACTTTCTGTAGTGGACGTAAAATCGCAATAACTCAGCCAAATAAAAGTTTTTTTTTAATGTTTTCAACAAACTATTTAGATCCCTGTATATTATATACTATAGCATGCAAAGTTTCATAAAAAATGGCTTATTGTTCTTTATAAATTTCGACGTCGAAGATTGTATGGGATACCGAAATGCGTATACAGCGCAAGCTACATCTGCAAGGTTACATTCGGTTGTGTTTCCTCACTTTATCACAAAGACGCTGTCTCTTTTACTCGGTATGTTACTTTAATGAATGTGGCTTTAAGTGAAAAACCGAGAAATGACGACTCATTAGGTATAACTACTATGTTGAAACAGCAAAGTAGGTAGTCTTACACATAATAACTGTTAAGAAATGAGCATTAATGAGGCCTACGACTATGAGGCTTATGACTAATATACGTACAAAGGTTTCTGCTGGATACGAGCTATTAAGGCGAGTTCTTTCGAGCGCTTCTCTCTCTCTCTCTCTCTCTCTCTCGACGGTACGACGGTACGGGACGGGTATAACAGCGAAGCGGCGCAAATAGGCGCGTTTTATAGGTTTTTAAAGGTTTTTGCTTAAATTTTTATAGGATTTAATGAATCAGCAGGTTCCCTGTAGTACTTCAAAATAAATATTTATGTGTAAAAATTATCTCAAAAATAAAAAAAAAATATAAGAAATCATCCGTTTTACATTTTTATTTGGCTTGTTTTCTGGAATTTTTATAATCAAGTAAAGTAGGTACATCTAATCGCCAAACAAATTAGTACATTCTTTAGGCAATATCCTTTAGTGTATTACATATTTTTTATAAGAGCGTAATTTAATAGTAAATATATAAACTATTTGATCTAGCAAAACTGTTTTTCCCGCATTTACCGGTGACTCGCCTTAAAGACCAGATATAATAATACCTACAATATTAATAGAATACAGTGTTTTGTACTAACTTATTTTTTATAAAATTAGCTCTTATACTGAAAAAGAGATTACAAACAAGCGAGAATTAGTTTTTTTATTTTATCTCAAAGATATTTCACATAAACACGCATTATAATCACGACTTATATTCCCGAAGAGTTAGTAAGACACTAGGCAATGAGGACCGCGGTCTTTTGCCATAGTCCACTTTTCACCAAATAGCAATTGCACTTGTACTTAGCGTGACAGGTGGTGAGCCCATGCTCTCTGTGCTGTTGGATGTATTATTATATTATATTAGTCTTTATTCCGTTAGTCGCCTTTTACGACACACAAGAAAAAGAGAGGTGGTGGTAGAATACTTTCACCGCTACGCGACACTGTTTTATATCTCTCCCAGACATATCGTGTATTATCGAAAATCTTTCACATACAATAAGTGAATGGTGTTTACTATATTTGCATGATTCAGATACGACTTCGGTATTCGTTGTTATAAAAAATAACAAAATTGTTTTCTCTATATCCTTAAACAAAATTTACTAAAGTCAAATAGATAGAATATGTTTAGATCGCTTAGATCAGTTTGAAGCTTTTGATTTCCAAAATAAAATATTCCAGCTTATAGATACGCCCGTCTTATTACGCGATCATTTTTAAAGAGATGTAGAGCTTGCATTGCAGCTGAAGGCAAACAATTCGAACATTTGTTATACTAAAACCTTGTAAATCTGTTTTAATAAAAATCATAACTAAAGGAATCTAACAATTGAATTTTATTTTTTTTTCTCAATTAAGAAGTAGAAATTAGTAAGTGTCATACCATTTTAGAATCCAGACTAAACGCGCCATCTTATAATGTTCTTGCCAAAACAGTGTAGTACATTTTTTTTAAAGTACAGTCGGTTAAAGTTGGTTGATGTAATTATTCTGTGTCAATGTGGGCACAAATCTAATATTTTATTTAAAACTGAGGCAGATATGTTTTAACGTTTAACTGTAATTGACAGAAGGGTTATTCATGGTTACATCACACAAAAGAAACTGACGAAAACTTAATATTTGTAGTCACAGAGCTTGAAAGATCATCACAGGGTGTAAATTTTTAGGATCTATTTTTAAAACCTGATAATTTGAGAAGTACATGACCAAGATTTTGTTTCATATTTTTCTAATAACTAACACGACTTGGCCTATTGCCCATTTTCGGCTTGTCTTTGATTTCTGGGACACCCTAGATATGGCTATACTCCGGGCATATTTTCATAATTAAAATCGCAGTCAGTGATTGATTATCAGTACCTACAAAGTTGATATACTTAGGCCTTTTTTCTGAAGACATAGTTAAAAAAATATTACGAGCTCAGTTTTCATAATACCAGACTCAATAGAAATTCAATTGTTAGCAGGAGTCTTCGTGATCGTGACACACAAGGGGCTAAGGGGCACGATTAGATTTGTAGTCAATTAATATTATAATGGTGTTAAACGTGAGCGCTCTACAAAATAATTGGACAATTAATAAGCAGAACACATTTTGAATTCCGATATTAAGTATACCGTTGGTATTTTATTCTTTTATCGACGCATTATTATTAATATATCACATAAAATTTATATTACATAGGTATACGAGTATATAACACTGCAACTGTAAAAATAACTTTATTAAAGTACTAGCGGATTCTCGCGGTTTTACCCGCGTGGTACCCGTTCCCGTGGGAATATCGGGATAAAATATAGCCTAGGTATGTCACTTCGAAAGAATGTTGCTTTCTAATGGTCAAAGAATTTTTTTATATCGGTCCAGTAGTTTCCGAGCCTATTCAATTCAAATAAACAAACAAATCTTTCCTCCTTATAATATTAGTATAGATATAGATGTATGAAAAATTATAAAAGTTCTTTGGAAGGTACTCCTACTGTTTATTATTAAATCCCACTTTAGGCTAGTAAATACATAATACGAGTAATCACGACTATTATCCCCGAAGGGATACTCAGAGACTAGGCAATGAGGACCGCAATTTAAGCGTCCTCGGCCATAGTCCATGTTTCTTCCACGGGCAGGATAGGTGGTGGGACCCCGCTTTATGCTGTTGGATGTATGTCTTTAGTCCGTTAGTCGCCTTTTATGATATCCAAGTGAAGACAGGAGGTGGTAGTAATCTTTTAGCGTGCTACTACGCGACACAGTTAGTATGGTGGTAGTAATATCCCCATGTGCTGTCCTGCTGTAGGAAGATTGGACTGATCATGATCATATATAATTACTTACCTACATAATGTTCATAATACATCACGCCTACAGCGAGAACATAGCTTTCCATTAAGAACGATCCTGACCCACTTCTACGTTTACATGTATAATTAGTATTACAAAATATATTAATATCTTTTATTATTGAAATTTTGCATTCACAATGCTATATAAATATACGATAAAATGTTTACTAGAAAAAAAATCAACTAGCCTCAGGAAGCCCGAATGGGATTCGAACCCATGACCTTTGGATTGCCGGTCCACTGCTCTAACCGCTGAGCTACCGAGACCCCAGAAGACTCGTTGAATTTTTTCTAGTAGGTTGTGATTTTCGAGAATCCCATTCGAGCTTCCTGAGACTGGTTGATTTTTTCCTAATAAACATTTTATCCCAAATTATATTAATTTAATCCGATTTTTCAATCCTCGCATAAAACTAATCTAATCCACCTGGTAAAGTTTTATGCAATCAACCTTGAGGTATCACTTGTAAAAAATAAAATACTTATTTATCAATACATTTGCAAAATGGTTGAATAATAGGCACCTAGTTTAAAAAACAAATAATGTTAATCTAAAAATAAAAAATCAGCCCAAAATAAAACGAAGTTTAACTATTGATTAAGCTTTGCAAACAAATGTTATAGAAATATACTAGAGAGTAATGTATTCAAGTCTCAGTTCTTTAAAAGAGCCAGTTCGTCCACTTATTCTATTTTTAGCGTAAAGGAACCTGCTTAGCCACGACGCCTGAAAGGTATTTCCAGCACCTGAGCAATAAAAACAAATGTGTTCTCTCGGTGATACTTGCCTTACTTTTTTTAACTTGGCTGTTTTTAGTATTAAACGACTCGGTAGCCGAGTGTTTAAGCCTCAGACAAGGACTCGTCATAATCAAAATATTTTTATTAAAATTTACATAAAATGATAAACGTTTACCCAGAATTCTATTGCCACGGCTTATATTTCGGTTCGACGCGATCCTGTTTCGGCGTGCAGTGGTACGCAGGGGTAGCGGTGCGGGTTTGTCTGGCACAGACTTTAGTTCCTTACATTAGTCGTTAAGTCTTAACTACAAGTTAGTTAACCGTTTTTTTACTAGTCTTGACGTCATTATGTGCCTGTAAAGTAATGTAAACACATTGAATAAATAATTTGACTTTGATTTAGACTTTTGAATAGGACAAAAAATATATTTTTTACGTAACATTTCTAAAAAAAATGTCATTGCCAAATTTATAAACCAAGTCGGACAAAGTCAGTTTCAGATTTTTCATAAATAGTACAGATTGCTTGATTTCAATGATTGGAGGACTTTGCCCATCTGTGAGACAGTATGTAGGTTATTATAATCTTCGACTATAAATAAACATTTTAACTCATGGATTTCCTATAAAAGAATCGAAACAATTCTGTTAAAGGGAACCATTGTCTTTACGAATAAATAATTTGGCATTCTGGTCACAAGTCAAAAAAAAATTCATTACCAAATTATACAATACAAGTCGGACAAAGTGAGTTTCGGATTTTTCATCAATTGTACAGATTCCTTGCTTTCAATGATGGAGGACTTTGCCCATCTGTGAGACAGTATATATTATAATCTTCTGACTATAAATAAACATTTTAAGTCATGGATGTCCTATAAAAGAATCCAAACAGTTCCGTTAAAGAGAACCATTGTCTATACGAATAAATTAATTTGGCATTCTGGTCACAAGTCGCTATGTGATTCACTAACATTACAATGGTATCAGATTAGTACACGTACATCTAAGTATATATATGTATAAGAGAAGTCTCGACTGACGAATGATCAACATCGCCCTAGACCCCACATAGACCTAAAACTCTAAAATATTGCAGGACCCCCTATCGACGTAGCGCATGGGCAAGATATAAGACAGTTTTGCGGAAATCCTTCGGCATTACGAGGTAGGATATAAACGGACAAAGTCAGTCGCATTTTATTACGATAGAGGTAATTAATCACCATTTATTTCCTTATTGGTTTGGTATTCTTAGAAAATCTAAGATTATTCTAGTCACCCCGAAGAACTACTTGAGGACCCATAACTTTCTCGCCACCCACGTTATGTTTCGCAATTTAAGGCCATCGTACTTCCTACTAATATTATAAACGCGAAAGTTTGTAAGTATGGATGGATGTTTGTTACTTTTTCACGTAAAAACTACTAAACGGATTTAGATGAAATTCGGCATACAGATAGTTTATAACCTGGATTAACACATAGGATACTTTTATCCCAATATTCTTACGGGAACGGGAACCACGCGGGTGAAACCGCGAGCGGCCGCTAGTATCAAATAAAGCCTTGAGCTGTGAGGTGGTGGCTCGGCTCATTATTAATAGAATACTACCAACCAATCTCTTCTCTTGGATGTCGCAAAAGGCGACTAATAGACTAAAGACTTACACATACACCCAACAGCATAAAGCGGCGATGGGTTCACCACCTATCACGCTGAGCACAAGTGCAGTTGTTATTCGGTGAAAGGTGAACTATGTTAGAGGACTAATGTTTGCCTAGACTCTGATTAACCCTTAGGTATTAATAGTTGTGAGCGTATGTACTTAAGTATGTAAATTTAAATTTTGTTTAGCAAAAAAAGCGAGATGTCGTTGTGACTGAACAAACAAAAACGAATGTACGTTTTCTAAGAGTCATCAATGCGCGTGTCACCATACCTTACTAGATTCTCCGAGAAGTTCGAATCGGACAACATCGAGTATGGAAAATCCGTACGATACGACTCCACACCAATGCCAATGGCGCGTAACATTTGCGTATATTTCCATCAGTCTCACTAACGCTGTCATTTCGGAATTTATGTCATTAGCATTTGCGTCAGTATCATGATTAATATAATAAAGTAATTCTACGAAGGTGTTTATAAATAAATACCACATGCCATTAATTTAAAACTTTTGTTGGTTTTAATTAAGTAATTATTTAATACTCAATAATTACCAAATAGCATTTCAATTCACTGGTCAGGCAAATTGTATGTCGTATTTTATACTTTTTTTTTATACCCTGGTTCCGTTTTTAACTTTTTATTTAGTAGCTTTACGGTTGGGTCAACATATGTAAGAGGAGATTACCCTAACTATATCCGTTTCCGAGCCTCTCTAAACCTTACTAATTAATAGTTTTAGCTTCGTTAAAATACAGTTTTTACAGTTTCTTACTTCATCCCTACGCATAAAGCTATTTGAAGCGTAATAATTAAGTTAATTTAATCTCACGGTTGATCAATTCACTATTAACATATTAATTAAGCGTTTAGTGCGAACTACACGAATATCTATTAAAGAAATAATTATGAAATATAAATATTGTGTTTAGCCCTACGTAATTTTGAAATAAGATAGGTAATTAGCATGTATGTCTATTATAATCTAGTGTGCCACAAGCAGACTTAAAGTACTTTATTTAAACTGGATAATTATCTTGTCAAGTATTTGTAAAGTACGTACATAGATCAGAGTCATAGTTGAATGATTCCAGTGGCATTAATATTAAATGACGTAATCAACTAGTGAAAGGTACGGAGATATTATAACACGGACAGAAATTGGAACAGCACTGCATTTTATTGGTGTAACACATTGACTTAATATCCGGATAACAAGATCGATATTGAACATTCCATATATACGTAAATTTATGTTTTATTGAGATCTTATCCCCTTTGTCTGTCACGAAAACTTCTAAAGGTTGCTAATAATTGATAGATACAGATAGATAGATAAAACGCTTTATTGCACACACAATAATGTAGAAAAGATAAAATAAGCATATTAAAACTATCGCTTAATGCGATCTCTTCCAGACAACCTTTGATGTATAGGACAACAGAAAAGAGACAGAACGACAAGCAGTGCACCAGAACCCAGCAAATATGAAATTAAAAATAGAATTCAAATAAGTAGGTAAGTACAGAAACATAAAAAAACGGGAACCACGCGGGTGAAACCGCGAGCGGCCGCTTGTATATTATAAAAGTAAATTAATTGAATTTCTATTGTGTCTGGTATTACGATTGTAAAAGTGACGTGTTCTAATTAGAACCCTAAACCATTTGAAGACATTTTTGAGAAAGTGTGTGTTTGCGTATACATTAGTACGATTCTGCATAGAAACCAAGCCGATGATGAGGGTACAGGGCAATGGGACTATCTAGTCTCATTGTAAAGCACAAAAATAGAATAGTAGGACACGGATTCATATTTAGCCGGACATATTGACCTTATAGCCTGACATAATGGATTTAAAGTAAAAACTTTTTTTTATTCACCCCTGCTAAGTCGCGAGTTATGAGCTTTGCGTGGCCGATTAAGTTATTACCTACGCGGCGTAACTTCTGCAACGTTCTGTATCTTGTGACGAGCGCGACAGGGTTGAAAAAACCTAACAAATCCAGACAGGCCGGACTTGTATAAAGGCCGGACATGACTGTAAAAAGCCGGACATGACTGTAAAAAGCCGGACACGAAAGTAAAAAAAGGCGGACACCTGACAACCCTCATTGGGACACAATATTGGACTGTAGCTTCAAGTCGGTAACGCGAGCATGATACCTTTGGTGTTGCAAGAGTTTATGTGCTGCAGTGACCACTTTCAATCAGGTTTTAAACTGGAATGCCGGCACAGACATAAAAATAAACAATTTCATTTCATTTCAATGTATGTTTTCACAGCAAATCGAATCATAATTGAAATAACAAGATACGAGACCGACCGCCTTAGGCCTTTAGAAAAAGCTTTATTTGAATAATATAAAAATAATTTAAATATTACTAACATGAAACAAGATATTCAAAATACGAAAAGGTCAACCCAGTTTTGGAAGTAATTCGTCTTGGATTAGGCTGTTCAGGTTGCAATTACTGGTTCCACAGAATACCAGCGCCATGGCATGTCACGGCATAAGCTGAGTGGCGACCATTTCGGCTGCATAATGCCTACGTTTTTTTATATCTTTTATGTTCAATTGTCATATTTATGCTCCAAATAAATATTTTTCATTTCATTCATTTCGTTCATTTCATTTTTGAAAGTTGACAATTTTATCGCTCTGCTAGATCACTAGATGGGTGACCGATCAAATATTTCTAATTCCCTCGCACTTCGAAAGGCATGTCAAATAATTGGTCACTTAATAGTGATAATTCCCGGTTGTCGTAGTGGAAAGCCCAAATAGGTTCTGGGGTCTTATCATCAACTCTAAGAGCAGTATTACTAATCTTAAGTGGATCCTGCACAAACTTGTAAAAATGTACGTATTTTTAAGTTACTTGTACCTACTATGCGCTGACTCTAACTCTTTAAATACATTAAAAGAACTTACGTAAGTTAGCCTGATCATTGCAAAAGGTCGTGGCCTTGTTGAAATTTGGAACAAATTCTTTAAACCATAACAAACAATACATAAATCTAATGACTCATAAAAACATTTTTTTCGACAACTTTCTTAATTTTACGCATGAAACAATAATTCTTACATGAAAATATTTGTAAGTATTGACATTCCGCAGGTCGCCCCCATCTTAAAAAAGTAAATTTAACACAAGCGCGTGATGGTTTTGTACATTTCGCAGAATAAAAACAGTGCTCTAATCAAATTACTAGGTCTGAAACTTCAAAGCAGAATTGTTCTAATTTTCAATATCAATATGATTGATTTTGCTTTGAAGTTTATTATGAGACTTATGTCAGTTTTTGCGATCGCCGCGCGGTTTGCAAATACCCATACGAATTTTTTAAAGTAAGATTAAAGTAATACTGCTCTAGGTGGTGACAGTAGAACCCCCTGATTCTGACGTGCTGGTGATGATAATTAAATAAATTTATTTACATAAGTTTTTTTTAATGAGCATTTATTCCCTCATTTAATTTTTATATTTCTACAGTATGTATCATTGAGGTATTAAACTAGAGTAGACGTCCCATACAAAGATTGTGCTCAGCTAGATGACAGCGGGCATCACGTGATACGTTGGGGAGGGGCCTTGGTTGTTATAGAATAAGTCCGAGCGCGCAGATGCGACACACTATTCATACAGTTTTATCGTGTAGTAGGAGAATATTGTTAAAAATATACAAATCAATGGGAAGTTAGTTTTCATGTTTTAATGAATGTTATTAATTGTTATATTTTAAAATAAGTTATTTAATGCTAAAAATAAATAAGTAAATAATTTATTAGCAAAACCATTTATATACTTACTTAATAATTATAAAATCTTTTTCTTTTCCAATCAATTAGAAGTCAATAATATATTAATAAGATATGAGGCCCTCCTGCTTCATCTGGAATTACTTATTTTACGAACTTATGTAGGTATATATGCTCACAGCTCATGGAGTACCTAAATAAAAAAGTTTAATAAAATATAAAATTAATTTACTTACAACTGACTTACATTTATTTAGCTGACCAAATATAAGTGGATCAATCCAAATTTCAAAAACATCCTTTTAAGTTTTAGAGGTAATGTTTGTAAATGCTTGCCATTAAAATCATACTTGTAAAAAAACAAGTCTCGCAAGTCACAAAAACACTAACACTACACTGCCGGTTTTTTTGCTCGACTTGGCGGGGGCACTGCCGTGCGCCCAGATGCTTATAAATGCATTACTTTTTTTGTGACGATGACGTTGACTATTTCGACGAATCTAATCCATCTTTCTCTGTTATCATGACTACTAAAAGAGTAAGCTTGTAGAAGCGTGTTTTTTCTTTCCGGGTGGTTAGGTCTGAATGTCAAAATGTACTGATCTACATAACGTACGTACTTCAAAAAGAGCCTTTCCCGAAATGACCGATTTTCTATAGGTCTTTATTATTAAATGTCGGAAATGAAACTGTCAAATGATGTACAGTCACTTTCTTTATTTTTATTTTTTTTAAATTAAAAAAAAAATTAAAATAAAATCATTCTGTAGAATGTGATTAAAAGACAAATAAAACAAATAAAACAAAAACACTAATCCTACATTACCCCTAAACTACTTCAAAAAATTTATTCCACTCTCTTGCGTATATTGCTTATCTGGCTACTATGGCCCTAAAAGTTATTTGATTACGTGATATGGGGTTTTCATATTATTATAATATGGTATAAAACATAAGTTTAGTTCATTATCGTGCTAAGTGGTTTTAAAGTAAAATTCAGTATTGAGTGTCAATGCATTCCAATTTGAAATAATTATTTTATTGATTGGTTTATTTCATTCATATTTTTACAATAATATCACGTAGTCTAATTGTCAGTCATGATCTTAAGCGTTACACTTATAAAATAATAGCAAATATTTTTTCACTGTAAAACCAAATTAGACATAATAGGCAGAAACTCATTTGCGCGGTCTGTTTTTATAGTCTATGATTTGCGTTAAAAAAATGGCGGCGATGGTTTCGTGCTGGTAGATGTTGGAAAATATTTTAAACGAGTAGTGTTTCGTGTACTTACCGATTAAATGTTACACCTAGACTTTTTACTGTGTTTTTCGAGTGATTGTTACAACTTTTGAGTGCATAAGAAGGCATTTTTATTTTTTTTCTTGGTGAGACGTTAACGACATATCACCGCAATCGCTCGGAAGCGACTATACAAGGTGCAGTCCATGGACCGCACCTGAGTGCGCACAAACTTGCTTCGCGGTCTCTTATCTAGCTTTTTACATCAATGGTATGTATTATGTATTGTATTCTGAGAACACCAATATTAATTCTAATGTAATTGCTACAGATTGTTATTGATTTTGCCATAACAATGTTGAACCATTTCAGTAGTGCAGTCACTCACTAAACAATAGGTATATACATAGCGTGAACGAAATAGCTATCAGGATATTGCTTCAAACAACGGAAGCGTTGGCAACATCATTAAAATTTGTCGGCCATACGTAACGCCGATGTTTCAAAGACAAACAAAGGTCACACAAGCAAGGAGTTACGAGGAGACCTAACAGAAACGATTTCTAAACATAATTGAGGTTACAAATATGAAATTATTTAGGAAGTGTATACAGTGCCACAAGCGGCACTGTATCTCAATCGGTTCGGGAACCGTAAGTTTTACGCTATAATAGTGACGCCGCCTAATCCGCCGTAAAGTTTTTTATTAGACAACCGAAATACTGGCTGCTCTACTCCTGTAGGTCACGTGATAGATTAGAAATTTTCATTTTCAAACACGAAGCGCAGCTTAGCGATTGTCTGGAATTTCGACGTTATTTTTTTTATTAGACAACAGAAATCTTTGTCCATACAAAAATATATTTTAAATATTATGTCTTCTCAATATTATGGCAAATAAAAAATATGTTAGGTACGGTTTACTGAACCGATTGAGATACAATACCGCTTGTGGCACTCTTATACACTTTGTACTAGGATGCCGTAATTACGGCAACGTAACCGATCGTACTTTGTTGCCGCTTGTGGCACTCTATAGACTGCCTACACTTTATACTAGGATGCCGTAATTACGGCATCGTAACCGATCGTACTAGAATTCCGCTTGTGGCACTCTAACCACTGCTTGAGTTATTGTTCTGAGATTTCATATCTACCATAGAATAATAACTTATTAAGAATAATAACTTATTATTATTCTGAGATACCTACCAGCTGTCCTAGCGAACTTCGTACCGCCAACGAACGTCAAGCTGTCAATTCTGTCAATATTTTTTTACATACTATTTGAATATCATCCAACTGTCTTCATTACTTAAACCCTCTTGGCTGCCTACTATTGTCACTCACTCAATCACTTGAATATGGAGATTATTTAATCCAAATTTTTACACTTTTCCGTAAGTACTTTTTATAACCATTTTCTTTTACACAAACTTGTCCTAACAATTACGAACACAACAAAAAAGAATTAGCCAAATTGGTGCGGCCGTTCTAAAATTATGCGCGTACAAACATTTCGGCAATTGATTTTTATTAATTTATATAATCACGACTATTATCCCCGATACTAATCACGACTATTATCCCCGAAGGGTTAGTCAGAGACTAGCCAATGAGGACCGCAAAAGCAGTCCTCTACCATATTCCACTTTTCACCAATTGTGCTCACCGTGACAGATGGTAAGCCCAACGCCGCCCTAAATTATTTACTGCACAAAGGAAACATCAGTCTTGGAAATTTTTTGACACAATTTTTGGCGCAACTGTCAACGTCAAATTTGACAGAATCGAGCTTAAACTATGCGATATTAAACTTGTTCCGAGATAACCAAACTTGTTCATACTAAAGTAGTCTGTAAGTCTATGAAAACACGGTACAAAGTCAAGTGTGTTTTTGTAGGTGCGGTCTCATGCGACCGCTTGGAGCCTGAGGAGGGACAGTCATAACATAAACATACACTTACGACTGATAAGACGTATAATATATAATATACAGCGTGTTTCTGTGTTTCTTGTAAGGTGTCAAACCGATATGTGGTGCTAAGGTACTACCATACCTATCTATTGCCCCATGTATGTTCTACGATTTTTTGTAGTTTACGAGTTATATTTTTTTTCCTTATTTTATGATTCAAAGACGAGACGGGACGAGACGGCTCTAAAAAAATTATCTTTTTTTTTACTTTTTTTCGATGTTTTTTTTTAATGCCTATTGATTGCACTATTATGAGTAAAAAATCTCCTTCGTAACTTTAACCAAAGATACTAAAATTTTGATCTGAACTGAAATCGTAGAACATATCATACATACATGGGGTTTAAAAGATAGGTATGGTAGTTCCCTATCACCCCACATCGGCTTGACAGCTTACAAGAAACAGGCTGTATAACAACTAGGGTTGGCACCCGTACTCTAATAGAGTTTTGTCCTCTTTTTATGAAGGCGTACTTTATTATTTATTTATTCATTATTTTGGCAACAAACAGTCATTTATACAGTGTAGAGACCTATAGTGCCGAAATGAAGATAATCTACGACACCAATAAAGTACGCTAAAATACTCAATTTACGTTAAACTATTTACGTAAAAGACAAATATTTGTTAGATGTCGCAAAGAGCAACAAAAAATACGTTATAAGGACCAATAAATAAATACTTTTTTAAGCTATTTTTGTTCTAACAAAATTAAAAAATACTTTATTCGTCCAAAAAGAGGTTGCAACCCTAATAATTACATATTATTACACAAAAATGTGATGTCTTTAAATAAGAAGGATGGGAGAAGGGGAAAGAGTTCTTTCTAACCTGCGCTATGGTAGGTCTGCCTTTTTTTTCCACTATGGGTAACTTGGCCTTCATCTCACCTGATAGTATGTGACGGTAAGGCTGAATGAAGGTAGGTAAGGAAACGCGCATCACCCGGAATCCTCAAAGCCAGGCGGACTTAACAAGCCCTTCCACCAACCCAACCAAGTACACAAAGATGTACCCGCGCTGGGAATCGAACCCGGGATCTTTGAGTCTAAAACCGGTGGCTTGGCCACTCGACCGTCGTGGTCGTAAAAGGCGAATAACGGACTTAAGACTGCACATACATCCAACAGCATAGAGCGGCAATTTGCTCTCCACATGAGTACATGTGCAGTCGCTATTTGGTGAAAAGTGGACTATGGTAGAGGACTGCTTTTGCTGTCCTCATTGTGTAGTTTCTGACTAACCCTCCGGGGATAAAAATCGTAATTATATGTATGAATGTTGTTTTTTTTTTTTAAATGATTTGTTCTTGGCCACATTCTTATCCGTAGCATTAAGAAGTGGCCGACTTGCCCAGAAGCAGCCTATTCACTCGGGCTTTAAAGATATTGGGGCGATATGCACTCGTGTACATAGACGCCAGTAGGGAATGTCATACTTTGGCTATACGCATTATGAATTATGAATGAAGACGAATAGCGCATTGTGCGTATGAGTGGAATATCAACCAAGTAAGGGTAGTAACCCGCCGTACGTCTGGACTCCCGATGGTAGAAAGGAACGGTGGAATAAGCTCATGTAGCTCAACAGCACACTCTCCGAAGTACAACCTGTAAAATACCGACAAGCAAGCAACTGAGCGACGGTCAGCGAGACTGTGAAGCTTGGTTTTCACAAGCTTATCGTCACCTATAAGTTTCCTGGCTCTGCGTTCCACCGAATCGAGCGCGGCAAGTTGATATTTTGCTGAGCCGTCCCAAATGTGGCAGCAATACTCCATATAGAGCTAGAAGCTGTCCCGGCGTGAAATATTTCTTAATTTTATTTAAGATACCAAGCTTTTTGACCGCAGTTTGAGCCTTGATTTCAATGTTGTCGGCGAAGTTGAAATTGGAGGTCAACTTCATGCCGAGGAGATAGAGGTTGTCGGTAATTGGTACATCTACACCCCGGAAAGTAGGAGCAAGGCTAAAAGGACTGGTTTTGGCCGAGAACAAACACGCCTGCGTTTTGGTGGCGTTAAAACTGACCAAATTGTTGTCACCCCATTGGGAGACAAGACTCAAAGTCAAGTTTGTACGCTCAACCATAGCCTCTCTTAAGGAACGAACTTCCTCTATGCCGACCCTTGCTTTAGACAGATACCTCTCAGTGACCGTGCTGTCGTCTGCATACCCAACAATTCCGGGCATGAGCAGATCGTTCATATGCAACAGGAAAAGGGTAGCAGAGAGAACGGATCCCTGAGGAACCTCGGCATCAATAGCCATGTTAAAGTAACATTGTTCTTAAAATTTCCCGAAATCCGAAACAATAGCTTGAAGAAGAAGAATTTATTAATAATTTTGATCTCGTTACAAATACGAGGAATTTCTTCGAAGACATTAATTATCTGCTGGTATTATTAACATGTTATGTTAATTGTTTCCCGGATGTCGTGAATTCATTATTTTATTAATACTGTTTTACGAGTATTATAGTGAATCATGCTTCTTGATGTGTCAGTCACATTAATGACACTAAATAAATGCCATTAAAGTTATTAAGTGAAAATCTATCAGATCATTCAGTTAATTAATGGTAATTTTCTGATAATATATTAGTTAGGCAGCGAGACTTGTAAATGTTACCTTCCTAGAAACCACAGTTTAAATTTTCTTTATTTATAGAAAATATAAAAATGTGTACGCGTTAATCATGATGTTAGCAATTTTATGGAAAACATACAAAAACATACTCTTTTATAAACGAATTTGTAAAGCACGGGTTCAATACAACCATAACAGCCTAATGATAGGGTTGATGCCTGGATTGCCGAGTCCAAAGTTCATGTACCATACGCGTAGGTACAGCGCGCAGCTCGTAGTAATTTTCACTACTTTTTTCTGAATTAAAAGAGCAGATAGATAACCGGATCTTATTCTCTCCTCTCGTATTATTTAAATGGTAAAGTCGTCATTAGGTAAAGTGTATTTAAAGTTCTAGAGAAACTACGTAATTCTTTTCAGGATATAGGAATTTAAGTAAACTGGATAATATAACGCCGATACTATAAATTTAATACGATTTATCGTTACAATATTAGGTATCCTTCACATAATCTGATGATAAATAATAAAACTGAAGGTGACTTACTTCATGTGGTATTCTCAAGTGATGAAGGACTTAAGAAGCCTATTACATATCTCGAATGTGAATTTTGCGTAAAATGCCCATTTTCCCATTTTGTAGTCATTTTGCAGTTGTATTTATCGTTTTTATCGAAATAGGGTAATATATTTATACATAATATTACAAATCTCCATTCTCCATATATAATTTTGCTCAATAATATTATCGTAGAAAGGAGATATTCACAGTTAACTTATAGCGATTTTCGAAGTTTTTTGGTTTAGAAAAAGATTTTTTTTCTATATAAAATCAATGATATCTAATAATTTCGAGGCCGCTACGCACTATTCGACTATATAAGACATAACATTATAATTTTTTTATCTCACTTGTTTAGAACAGTAGTTCAATCGATGAGCTCAAAAAAGTGCCTTCGCGCACTTTATGAAAATCTTTCTCTGCAATTTTTGGTTTAATTAAAAAGTTAAGCAAAGTTTACAAAAAGCGAGGCCGCTACGCACTATTCCAATAGCTATTCTACACTATTCAATAAGTCATAATTGTTAATGTATTTTTGTTTCTGAGATCCATAACGCCAAAATTGGCCATTTTACGCAAAAATCACAGTCGAGATGTAATATTCCTCTTAACTCACCTCCGTAGCCAACTTAGCTCCTAGCCTTTAACTTTCGGTACACAACAATAAAATACTGACATTATTGTTTGACGATCCACCGTCTTAGGCTTAGCTATCATGGCGGACTTAAGTCAGACCAAGCACAAACCAAGCGATCCTTATAGCTCGTTCATTTAATTAGTCCCAACTTATATAGAAAAAGTAATAAAGAAACTAACAAGTACCACAACCGCAGAATTAACTGCACAGGAGGTTCTCTGGGGCGCGATTTAATTAAAAATGTTATTCCTTTCCCGCACACTGCGGACATCATGATGTTTCTAAAAGGTAATAAGAAAACTTGATTAATGTCTTCAATTAAGATAAAATGCCAGTAGTAATTCATATTGGCGCAAGCTTTCAATAATGGCATCGTAATACCTATTGAATAGGTATTACGAATAGTTACTATTCGTTGCGGATCAATATGTCCGCTTTGGTACTATGATGTACTGTACCTAATAAAATTTAATAGCAACAGCGATCATGCAAATTTCGCCTATCGAATTCGATATCGCTAACAGAATGGCTATTTCAAACGTGCATAAGTAGCACTTACATTAATGTTGATATTGGTTTTGAATATTAAATACGAGTATGTTGACGATAATAGTCTGTTGACGTGTATTACCTAAAATTAGTTTGTAAAAGTGTTGTCATTATTTTACAATGCAACATAAAACATAAGTGAAACAACTAGAAAAAAGCAGAAGATATGTTACCAGCGCGCGGATCGTGAAAACACGAAAAAGTACCAATTGGGACGTCTTGCGATTAATCTGTGTCAAGCATTTGTAAAACCAAACATTCGAAGTGCAATATCAAAAGAAAAATGTAGAAAATATTTCTCTATCTATACTAATATTATAAAGCTGAAGAGTTTGTTTGCTTGAACGCGCTAATCTCAGGAGCTACTAGACCGATTTAAAAAAATCTTTCAGTGTTAGATAGCCCATTTATCGAGGAAGGCTATATAGGCTATTATTTGTTTAGGTACGGGTACGGGTAGTAACCCGTGCGAAGCCGGGGCGGGTTGCTTGTCCTTTATAATGCTCACTCACCAGTGAAACTGGTCAACAAGACCCATATCTCTTCTCTTAGTTGTCGTAACTAACGGCGACTAACGGACTAAAGACTGCTTAAAATATCAAACAGCTTAACCGGTTCACAGTCCCGCAGCCCATATGGGCCATAACAATTGATTAACCTATTGTTATATTTTTGGACAGTGAACCTGTTAAAGCGGCGACGAGCTCATCACCTGTCACTCTGACTTGTCAAAATCACAACTGCACATGTGCTCACATGTGCAGCTGTGATTTGGTGAAACGTGGACTATGGCAGTGCAGTGCTTTTGTAGTCCTCGTTGCCTAGTTTCTGACTTACCCTTTGGGGATAATTATAGTCTTGATTGTATGTATTTATTAGGGTTTCACATCGAGAAGTCTCGAAGCGGGAATTACCGGGAAATTTGGCCTTAGTCGAGACGGGAAAAAAAGTGTTGAGTACCCAGAAGTCGAGAAATTAAAAAAAAAACTAAAAGTTATAAATAATAATAATAAACTTTCTTACACTCACACCAATTATCTAGCCCAAGAGAAGCTTCGTTATGAAACTCGTTAAATGGTTACTAGATAACGGATAAACATACTTAAAATACTTAAATACATACTAATTATACATAGAAAACACCCAGACCCGAGACAATTTAAAAAAAACATTAATTTCTAAATTGACCCGACCGGGGATCGAACCCGGGACCTCAGAGATGTCGACACCATGAAAACCGGTGTACAAACCACTCGACCAAGGAGATCACTTTGACGTTAATTCTTGTGTTAGGTACTCATTACAAAAATAATCCCATTTTACATCCTTTTACTACCCAATAAGGCACCCACCTATCAAAGTGATCATATTTGTCAGTAACAGCTAATTATAAAAAAAATGTCTGTGATTGATACTTGGTTAATTTTAAAGATTTTACTTTTATTTTATTCTAGTTTTAAAACTGTGGTTATAAAGGAAATTAATAAGGCATATTTTTTAGTTAATTGACTTGTTTACGAAAATGTGTATTTTATTTTCAAACCTTTTCCATACATTTTTATTGAGGTTAAACAAATTTCCCACTTCTCGGGAATTCCAGAGAAATAGTGCTCGAGAAGTCTCGGTATCCGGGAAGAAAAAAAGGCGGGGAGAAACCCTAGTATTTATGTATGCATATTTCACGAAAATATTACTATCTATTTACCTAAAGCCTCATTTTAATATGTATACATATTAAGATGAGGCTTTAAGGTATAAGTAATGCCTTGGTGGCTTATTGGTTAACGTAGCAACCGAATTGCGGAGTTCGATTCACATCTGCGGTAGTCATTTTCTTTTAACGTTTCATTTTCATTTCTGCGTTATTTAACGCAAAAAACATACTACGAATATAGGGATTCCTAAAATTTTGTGTTTTTTTGTGTTTCCCGATAATGTCTTTTCTGCTCTTTCCGAATCTAACGTCTCGAAGAATCTAATAAGGTTTTAGGACAGGTTTGATTGATGCTAGCCTCCAGTGAACCACCGGGAATTGTTTGGTCAATACATACTCCTCAAGAAATCATAATATGTTTTCTCAGCCATATATCCAATTACCCGTAAGACAAGATAATGGTAATGCTATTACGGCATTGACTTTGACTAAAAACACTGCTTCAAATAATAATTTTCTATGTCTTTTTCATTCCAGAAAAATGGGGCACCTAACCACCGTGATATTCATGGCAGCTCTAACATCACAAGCTTATTCTGTAAGTAGACGAGAGTCCGTTAACTATGCTACTAATTATTTAGCTTTTACTTGAAAACCTTGCTCTGTTATGCTGATCTAGAGATAGTCTAACATTAACCCTACTCCGTGAAGTAACTGTTGAGTTGAACTAACTTTGACTTCAAAGTAATAAATGATGAATTGTAAAGTCACAAGGTACCAAAAAGCAGATACAGGTCAATCTACCACAAGAAGTAAAGTTTCTTCAATATGAACCTTAAGCTGTGGGTATAAAAATCAATATTGATTAGAGAAATTAAACAGTTTTGGATCACGTTCAATTTAAATAGATTTAATATGACACATCGTAAAGGAAAAATTAGTTGATAGGAAGAGCATTTTCCAATATTGGAAGCTGAAAAAGAATGGTACAAAATGATTGCCCTTACTGAGTTCTTTGCCTTTTTGTCTCGTACGAGGTCTCTCGCCCTGTAGACTTAAGAAGCCTATTACATCTCAAATGTGATTTTTGCATAAAAAAACCCAATTTTGCATTTTGTAGTAATTTTGCAGTTGTTTTCACAGTTTTTATCGAAATAGGATTATAAATTCATGCATAATATCACAAATCTCATAATATATAATATCACAAATCAATAAGCTGAGTTCGGACGGCCGGCGCATCACATTTTGTAGTAATTTTGCAGTTGTATTTATCGTTTTTATCGAAATAGGATAATAAATTCATTACAAAATCTTTATTCCTCATGAAGTTACAATTATTCTAGTATAAAGTTTGCTCAATAATATTATCGTAGATAGAACAAATTCACAGTTAACTTTAAGCGATTTTCGAAGTTTTTTGCTTTAAAATAAGATTTTATTTCTATAAAAAATCAATATTTAAAAATTCCGAAGCCGTAAATCACTTGTTTAGAACGTAGTTCAATCTAGGAGCTCAAAAAAGTGCCTTCGCGCATTTTATGAAAATCTCTCTCTGCAATTTTGGATTTAATTAAAAAGTTAAGCAAAATTTACAAAAAGCGAGGCTGCTACGCACTATGCCAATAGCTATTCTATACTATTCAATAAGTCAAAACTGTTAATGTATTTATGTTTCAGAGATTAAGAACGCCAAAATTGGCCATTTTTAGCAATAATCACAGTCGAGATGTAGGTAATAGGCCTCTTAAGAACTGATGGCGCGTGATGTTCATGTGAGCTCTTATGATGTAGACTATATACTGAGTGAATATAAGCTGAGTAAAATATTAAGAATGTTTATTTTTCAATAACATTGATAACGTAGATATAACTAGTTGGCCAATACGGGCATTAATCACTGTATACTTGTTAAAAACAATATTTCCAGGGAACGCGATTACGTCAATTTTGACAGACCGAACTTCACGAGCGAAGCCGATGACTCAAGCTAGTCATAAAACTTTTTTACCCTCATAAATCACATTATGAAACTGCTAATGTTCATAAATTATATTATGGACAGTAAATATTTTATCATGCTTTTTACTTATGTCACAAAGAGTGAAGAGCCATAAAGTATCAAGCTCTTTTGCATTTCAATACATGCTTTGACCGTTGCCAACCAGCCAGGTTCCATTTTGTGTTATCTTCTTTGTGAATGCCAAAAACGTTCCTTGTGAAGTTTCGTCCCAAAAGATCGTAAAGTAAACCCGGAACGCGAAAGGAATATAGGATCGGAAAGATTTTAAGACTACGAGCCATATACAGAGAGGTGAGGCTTATATGGTGAGATACGTGTAGCGTGTTAACCGTATCGCGTCTCTGTGAAATAATACTACCACCCTCTCTCTTTGGGTGTCGTAAAAGGCGACTAACGGACTAAATACTGCACATACATCCAACAGCATAGAGCGGCGATGGGCTCACCGCCTGTCACGCTGGGCATATGTGCAGTCGCTATTTGGTGAAAAGTGGACTATGGTAGAGGACTGCTTTTGCTGTCCTCATTGCCTAGTCTCTGACTATCCTTTCGGGGATAATAATCGTGATCGTACGTAGGTAGCGTAATGCATAATTAATGGACGACTCCTTCTGACGTTAGAAAAATACGGAAATGTGGAATAATAATTAAAGGAACATAGTGATCGTCATGACAACAAAACATAACAAACAGATAACATGCAGCGGCCAAAATTAATTGGTAATTACAGATAATTACAGTAAAAACCCACGACGTACAAAAAATGTTATAACAAAAACACGTTTTAATAACTTATAAATATTCGGTATCGAATGTTCTTATTGAGTGTAGCAGTAGAAGATTATCTTTGATGGCGGATTCGGATTTGTAGTTAGGACCTTATCCTGCGAAACAGGTGGTCATGCGTTAGACGCGGAAGGGCCTATTAATATTTATGAAATTGACTTTTTATTCCGAGTACTCCTCTCGGTTTGGTCCATTTCTTTAACATTTCAAAGTGTACCACATAAATAAAGTTTTGTCAACTCTGGTAAACAGTTTCTTGACTTATATAACTTTATACACAAATAATACAAACCATTTTATGTACGAATTACAAAGTGCTATTGAAACGTCTTTAAACATTTTTACCTACTACCCATTCAGGTCCCATAAAGTGAAAATCAATGGCTGGCTTCGATCAACAATACAACTAGATGTCAGGTCGGCGCTAAAAATGTTTCCCGGTAAATAAGAGCGCACTTGAGAAGTGAGCTCTTATTTTCTCGCAAGGCATAACAGGAAAAAGTACTTTATTTGTTTCCTCATAGGGTTGATTTCACCACTAAATGTTATTGACGTCTTTTCTTTTTTATGTGACAGGAGTAATTTATTGCTTTGAAAAAGTATTTATTCACGTGGACAGAATTTAGCTTTGATTGTGTAAGTGACGCGTTATCTAGTTGGTATTGTTGATCGAAGGGCGCAGGAAACTGCACAGCTTTACATAGATATCTGTTGTTCTTGTATGTTGCAAGGATCACTGGATGCGACTAATTGGCAATTAGCACGCAATCATCACTTAAACAGCAATGGAAGTTGTTACATACCTTAATCAAAGGCTTAATGAGAAATTAAATAGACTCCTGTCCGTTAAGACAATAGCATTGCAGGAATCGTATGAAGGATAAATAAATACCTACTCTTTATAGCATTTATAAGTTTTAGGATACACTGAAGTTTTAATTATTAACTGCCGTACTCATACAATGGTCGTTACAATGATTCATTATCAGCTAAACTTCCCACAGCTGGGCAGCTTCCCACATGGACAACAGGCTTATTCCCAAAGGTCCACGACTCTATTGTTCTTATATTCCCACTGAGTCCATGAAATTTCAAAATATATTTTCGTAGATGAATTCCCAACGGGTCCACGAGACTTATCCGAAGTACATTAATCTAAAACGATACATAAGACCCCTTCGGGGATAATAGTCGTGATGTAATTAAATTATGTATGTATAATGTCTATCCTTTCATAACCCCAGCTTTTAATGCTGATTGTACCAAACATTCTCCTGGACCTGCTGGGAAAGAAAATGTTTTTTTTTTATTTTTAATGTCGTGAACCCGTTGGGAATCAAAGTATGAACTTAAAATTTTTGATAACAGTAGAGTCATGAACCTTTGGGAATAACCCGGACAACAGTTGGGTGGGTTGATTAGTTTACGTTACTTTATCATTATTACATTAACCCCTTGAGCACCGTAAAACCAGACACAATTGGAAATCAATTGCTTCGCGACCGCCGGCGGTCTTATGATCCGTGACAATGACAATAATATTTCAATAATCATTAATAGATTATTGAAATATTATACGATAATATTATACAATAATATTTCAATAATCATTAATAGATTATTGAAATATTATTGTCATTGTCACTGATGCTCCCCACATGGACAAAATTATAATTATGGTAGCGACATAATACTTTTATACAGATTTTTTTATATGTGCACATTTTTTTTATATCATTCAGTAGGTAACGTTAATAGACATCTTTTTTTTTTAGTTAACTTGTCCGGCACAATAAAAAATAACTCGTGTAACGTAAAGGTAACCTAACCTAGGTATCCTGTGGGATCGTAACGTGTCAGAGTTCAATTGCGCGGTCCCGGTCGATAGTATTTTTGTGGATATGTTTGATCAATTTTCACAAATAAACTAATCTGTAGCTCTACATTAAGATACTCTATAATTTAAAAAAATAATATATAATATAATAAATAATAATAATATAATAATAATAATATAATAATAATATATTTTAGTTTTTATATTATATTTTTAAGGTTTTTAGTTTTAGGTTAATTGTTCTTATATTTTTATATTCCATAATGTATTATCTTGAATATTAGTGTGAAGGTGGTTATTTAAATACTTTGTATATGTATTTTAAAAAAAATGTACACAGATAAAAAACCTGTATTATTTGTAAATGTCGTTATTCTGTGTAAATCTTATTGCAGTTTCTTGCGGCTATTCCAGCCAAAAGACGTCCTGAATGGATGAAGGGTTAAAAAAATGTTTTTTGTACGATTCAAAAGTTCTTATTTATCAAGTTTACTTGAATAAAGAAATACTGATTATGACTATGACCATATGTGGATATCAAGCCATTACCCACCGTCCTGGCCTATATTTGGTTAGCGTTGGCCGTTCTAGCGGGCTGACAGGGCAAAGTACGAGTATCCATCTATATACTAAGTTCGTTCCATGGTTTTTGTTAAGAGGCCTATTACATCTCGACTGTGATTTTTGCGTAAAATGGCCAATTTTGGCGTTATGGATCTCAGAAACAAAAATACATTAACAATTATGACTTATTGAATAGTGTAGAATAGCTATTGGAATAGTGCGTAGTGGCCTCGCTTTTTGTAAATTTTGCTTAACTTTTTAATTAAACCCAAAATTGCAGAGAAAGATTTTCATAAAGTGCGCGAAGGCACTTTTTTGAGCTCATCGATTGAACTACTGTTGTAGAGAAGTGAAATAAAAAAATTATAATGTTATCTATTACATAGTCGAATAGTGCGTAGTGGCCTCGGAATTTTTAGATATCATTGATTTATATAGGAAAAAAATCTTATTCTGAACCAAAAAACTTCGAAAATCGCTATAAGTTAACTGTGAATTTCTCCTATCTACGATAATATTATTGAGCAAAATTTATACCAGAGTAATTGTTACTTCATGAGATAAAGATTTTATAATGAATTTATTATCCTATTTCGATAAAAACGATAAATACAACTGCAAAATTCCTACAAAATGCGATGCGCCGGCCGTCCGAATTCAACTTATGCTCACAGAATGGAGATTTGTAATATTAAGCACAAATTTATTATCCTATTTCGATAAAAACGGTAAATACAACTGCAAAATTACTAGAAAAAGCGAAAATGGGCATTTTACGCAAAAATCACATTCAAAATGTACTAGGCCTCTTAAATCCCTTCAAAAACTTTGCGGTTGTAATGCAACGTTAAAGTTCAAAAGCGGTAACGTGGTGGCACCAGTGTTGGACAATGTACCAGTATTGGACACTTTTGTCACTATAAGCAAAAAATAAGAACATACGTAGTATTTCACGGTTGGCAACACTCAAACCATAGACAATGTACGTCTATCTATCACATCCACAAATGTCAAGTGTTTCGGCCATTTTGTTTCAACATGGCGAAGTGAACAAAATTGTGTGTACCGTTTTTTATCATTTTGTGAGATTTTCTTAACCAAATTGCTAAGAAGGTGAGTAAATATTTGTGTCAATAGAACTTTGTTTCTGATAATAACTTAAATTTATATCGAGCATAGCCCAAAGTCATAAAGTTTTACACTCGATTGCAAAGGAATTAACGCAACAAAATATTGTTTACGAAATTGAGAGGGGGTGTCCATTATTGGATCAGCTTAAGTTCCAAAATCCAGTCATAGACACGTGTCGATTCTTAACTTTTTAGGTACATTTGGTTTTTTCTAGCCCAATCATATCTTTAAAGCTTTACATTAACATACATATTTAAAAACTTAAAAAAAATGACTCCTTCCAGTCATGGACATGTCCATTAATGGGGTGTTCATAACTGGATCTCTTTATTTGTTTAGATGCCGCCTAAGAAAAATATGCACTAGAGCAGTTGGCACAAGCTGTTACGGCAGTGCTATCTCAAGACGTATCTACAAAATCAGCAGCAAAGAGCTTCGCCATCGAGCTGTTGCCGAGTGAAGACGAATTACTCGTGAAATGGGTTATTGCTATGGGTGAAAGAAAATTCCGCTCAGCTCTTAGACAGCTTCTAGTGACTGCAAATACCGCAGGCAAACTAGCAGTCTAGCACCACCAATGATTGTCTACGATTACGATCGCATTCCCGCTAACGGAGCCCAAAAGGTACCGGAAACATGGGCATCTCCTCTCCTTATTCACTAAGTTTTATTTGTACTGGCACCTCGAGACCAACCAGTGCCAGACGTCCCTGTGCCAGTAAAACACTCGCGCAGGAGACCATCTGCGTTAGGTCTTGACGCCAAATCAGTGCCCGCCGAAGCACGCTCTTCATTCGGTACTCATAAGACTAGTGTCTCGGGAGAGTTTCCAAGTGAACACGTGTAGTTCATTGCCTATTGTCCAGATAGGTAACCGGAGCTGTCAAGCTCGCTCACTTCTCGTTGCACGAAGGGCACAACTCGCAGTTGCCACTGCTCGGGTCGTCGACTCTAAAGTCAACTCCCAAGTGTCCACCTTGGTCGCGGAGTAGTAAGCACACTCACTTCTCGGAACCCATCGGGGCGCCTAGCCTGTTCCCACGTCCTACGCGGCTGGCTGGACCGGAGGCTACGGCATCTAGAGGGCCGCCTCTACTAGTTCTCCAGACTAGTACCGGAGATGTCAACACCAATGTCCAATGAGAACCACCGGACAAAGCTGCCAACTATAAGGGAAACTCACGTTCCCCGCAGGGCTTTTTGCTGCTGGCCCCACAGAGACCGCTACTAGGCCTCGCTCGCTGTGCGCGAGGTTGGAAGTCCTGGCACACAATACCAGGACAAACGAACATTGTCAAACTCTACAGCTAACCACAAGCCACAACGGGTCCAACCTACATTCGGATCCCGCCGGAGGCGCCGGTCAAGGCACAACCAGCGGGGGGCATGAACTGAAACCCCGTAGTACCCCTGAGAAACACAGCCGGACCCGTAGTTCCAGTTGCGATACCCTATCTAATAGGGGTCAGTAGATAGGGACACGGAAACATGGGCAATATTCAAGTCTGCTACTGGCTGGATGTGTCACTACACATCCAGCAAGTAGCAGCCAGTGTCACTACACATTCTTAGAATATGTGGCCAAATTTTTCAACCCATGGTTAGTCAAAGAAGACATTCAAAAACCGTTCTCCTGTTTGTTGACGGTCACAAATCTCACCTTCCAATGGATATTGCGGTATTTAGGCTGCTCAGTTTTTTTCCGGTAGGCGATGGTCCAATGGAGGGTGGAAAATAACGGGATGAAATTGAAAAAGAAGACATGCTCCTGTTTTCAAAGATGCTCTAGACAAAATAACAGAAGATGAACCTTTACATTATATGGGCACATAACAAACAAAAGGCGATTATACCAGTCGCCTCCACTGCATCTGACATCAACCTCTCGACCCGAATCAAGAAGGTTCATAAACCGCTTCCAACACTCGACCTGAGCCCACAGCGTCCCCAGCTGCTTCAAACGACGCAGGCTTGTCCAGCGGTTGACCTGAGCCTATGGCATCCCCAGCTGCTTCAAACGACGCAGGCCTGTCCAGCGCTCGACCTGAGCCTATAGCATCCACTCAATATAAATGTCCATCATTGGGATGTCCAATACTGGATGCTGGATGTTCATCACTGGGTGTCCATTACTGAATTTTGACTGTTCATTATTGGAATTTCGATGTCTTTTCAGTTGATCGATTTTATTATTATTTTTCTCAATATCCATTATACTTTTATTAGTTGTTAATAAATAATAATAATTG
Organism: Scoparia ambigualis; assembly: GCA_963921215.1. Classification (NCBI taxonomy): domain Eukaryota; kingdom Metazoa; phylum Arthropoda; class Insecta; order Lepidoptera; family Crambidae; genus Scoparia; species Scoparia ambigualis. The sequence continues at coordinate 18,801,662 of OY992522.1, read as the reverse complement.
CTTATTATCTGACTACAACATTCTAAATTCGCAACCCAGAGACTCAATTAATAAAAAAGTTATTGGCTTACATGTTTGACTCGGCGCTTAAAGTGTCTATAATTGGTGCCATCACATAACTTTCTGAAACAGTCAGTTATTTGCTTATACTGTTTTTTTTTAAATTCTGGGAATGCGAGGTCGAGGCGTCGAGACGTAAATGGTTGGGCGATATCAAACAGTGGAGTAGACTTGGCTATCGTCAGTTAAAAGTTACTTCATGGGGCCGCAAGTAACCAAGTCAATTACTGACCTCCAAACTTCTTTGCGAGCTTAGCTGTGGTAATACCAGACACAATAGAAATTCAATTGTTAGCAACCTCTAGGAGTCTTCGTGACTGACAAGGGGTTTAAGAAGATGGCACCCGTACTCAATTATGACGACACTTTTTCTTTAATATTTGTTCCAAATACTTTACTTGAATATTATTAGACATAATGCCAAACTGCACAGCAGTAACTCGCAAAGAAGTAAATCAAAAAAGAGTATTGTGTTAATATTGTATATATGTTGTATATATACATGGTTTATACCGTATGTCAACGACAAAAGTTCTAAATAACCGACGTATAAATACAAAACCTTGCTCCATTTTACGATTGACGCTCCAATACGCAAACAGGCGTAGTGTGTGGGTCTGTATGGAAATAATCGAGGTTAACAATACCTGTAGCAAACATTCTATACAATTGGGATTTACGATATGGGTCACTACACTTTGATGTCAGAAAACAATAACATTCCTCCATTAGGTACAGTTGGCTTCAGAAGCAGCTTAACACTGTAGTAGGATGTCACACCTACTCGCTCGGAACGATCGCGCTCGTGCAACCATTATATGGAGGCAAAAGAGCAAGCGGGTCACCTGATGGGAAGTCATCACCGCCGCCTATGGACACCAGCAAAACCAGAGTTGTATAGTCGTGATATAATACCCATCCCCATAGTTGACGACCTCCGTAGTAAGCACGCGGGTTCAATTGCCGGTCAGGTCAATTTGAAAAAAATTATTAAGTATTCTAAAAAAAGTCGGGTCTGGGTGCTTTCTATGTTTATGTATGTTTATCCGTTACCTAGTTAACTATTTAAACAAGTTTTAAAAGAAGCTAAATTTAGGGCAATTTACATAAGCAAAATATTATTTTCGCAAATAATTACATTCGCAAATGATTATATTCTTAAAATATTAGAAGTACAATCAAACACAGTGAAAAATAAAATTGAATTTATTTTAATAAAAAGCAAACGAAATTATTATTTTACTTAATAAATAGGTGTGAGCGTAAAAGTTGTTTATTATTTATTTATTAATTATTTGAAGTTATAGCTTTCCGAATGTCTAGAATATTATGAAATATCGCAATTATAATAAAACGTTTCATGATTTCATTTCAATAACGTGATAGATTTTTATCGTTGATAGACTTTATTGATTTTTCACTGAGACATTGGCTAACTTATCTTTTACAACGGGAGCAAAATAACACCACTAATAAAGTTATTAGTGGTAGCTAGCTTGCCAGCTAAACTTAAAACATGCCCTAACAATAACTAAACCGAATACATTACGTGTAGGTATCTCTTTGCTGGAAATGGAAACCTCTTGGTTTGAAACTGGTCTTACCACAAAACCACAGAATCGGTTACGTTTCGATATGGTTACGTTATACGATTTTATGTGTACAGATTGTCACATGTCACGGGATATCAAAAGTCCAATCCGAATCAAAAAATACACCAAACAAGAATGTCGGTTTTTCTGGCACAATTTTTAACTGAATCGTTGCTTTATTACGATTTTAAAACAGAATACATTACCATGCTTTAGTTTATATCTATGGTCGGCCTCAGTCGGCTTAACACTTTTGAACTATTTCACACTAACGCACCGTTCGTGCAACCACTATTTCTCAAGGCAGGAGTTGGTACCACATGGTACTATACGTGTACGTGTTAAGTTATTTCTGATGCTGACTGTACCGTGTATGTAAGATTTAAAAAGGCGTGTAGCCCCAATAAGGCATTGCTTTACTTTCCCATGACATCAATGAGAGTGAACGTAAAAAACACAACACGTAACCGCTCGATATAATTCTTATGATTTCATTGTGAACGTTTAATTTTCAAAGAAAAGAGGACGCAGTGTTGGCTCTCCTTTAAAAAAGTGGACTGAAGATCTGGTGCAGGTCGCGAGTAGCCGCTGGATACGAGCAGCACAGGATCGGTCGTTATGGAGAGCCTTGGAAGAAGCCTATGTCCAACAAGTAACTAATTTCCGCGAATGCCTACATTAAAAACTCAAATAAGGACTTTCTTTGCGTATCTATTTATCTAAGTTTCGTTTTACGTTGACGTTTATTGATCGAATGGTAAATAAAACTCGCACCTATAGGTTGTATGAGTTGTATGGATTGAAGCAGCGCCTCCTGGTGACAAACAAGGTTAGTTATTAACTTTGCCATACAAAGGACAATGCTAACGGCCCATACATTTGAAAACCTGACAATGAGTTAGCTTGTATGAACTGATCATGATAGCAAAATGAAATCTATTATATTACTGTTTATTGGTCTAAATTCAGATAAAAGCCAGGTGTGTAAGTGAAAGTTTAATAATAAGAATTTTAAGTTTGTGGTTGGACATTGTTTTTTCGAAGTTTTTCGGCAACAGACAATCATAGTAAGCATGTTTTATACCACTTTTGTCTTAATTATTCATCCACAACACATATTTATTATTAAAGAAGCCAATAATCAAGACTATAGGTACATGAGTTTCATTAAACTAAAAATTCTGAATCGGACCACCATAGACTCACAGACAGACAACAGTGACATAAACAGCTGACAATTGGCAAGTCAAAAATACGTTTCGTCCTCGGACCAAAATTCTGAATCGGACCACCATAGACTCACAGACAGAGAACAGTGACATAAACAGCTGACAATTGGCAAGTCAAAAATACGTTTCGTCCTCGGACCATATTTGGTCCGAGGTTTCGTCTGTTAAGTACAGCCGTTTAATCAATTCATTATGATGAATTATTGTATTCATAATAATTCGTAAATCGTTAAGCGTATTTAATTCCATGATAACAATTCTTATAAAGGGGAACTAGAATATGGTTTTAGAAACATCAAATTAAATAATATTAAGCTTAACAGTTAAGAGGCGGAACGAATCGCTTTGAGTGCGTTAAAAAACCTAGAATTGGTTACTACCATAGGAAAATAAAACTTAGTATCGTATTTTTTCCTGACTTCAAAGGGAAATTATGATGGCATGGTTAGATTAAGTGAATTTTGAGCTATTCTTGCCAATACGATTTATATAATTATACATTGTCAAAACAAAACAGATCTACAATGTTCATTGTCCTTTTTTTCGTTATCGTAATCGAGTCGAACAACCCTCCAATTTCATTGGGTCAATGTGGTGGGTATGACTAGGGGTCGGAATAGGTAGAGTTTTTAAGTAGATACGGAGATAATAGCATGAATATGCCTTTTAAAATTACTGGTTTGGGTTTTTTAAACGGTATGTTAAAAATTTCTTAGGTAATGAGGTAAATTTTTGAATTCATTATATACCTACATTATTACATAAGTGGACTAAACATAAAGTTTTTTAAATTTTATATTATTTGTAGGAATGTCCATGTTATGATTTCGCTATAAAAATGAAGTCATTTGGTACCTACTTAAAAACTTTACCTATTCCAACCCAATTCCCCCATGTGCTGTTGTCTACGTTGGAAGGCAAGTGCCCAACAGTGGGACGTTTATAGGACGTTCATCATCAGATCAACTACGTACTACTGTTTCCGTGTATTTCTGAAGGCAATTTGTTATTCTAATGAAGTTTAATTTATTCTACCTAAGCAGTAATAAGTGATAGGTTAAGATTTGTATAAAATTTTCTGCTTCCGTAATTTAATTTCGCAACAAGGCTACAAGTTTTACTATTAATTATAGGATAACGCTATTGTGCTGCCATCTAAGCTGAAACTTCAGATCATTGTTATGACTCAACCTAAGGCCGTGACACTCATTACTGTGGGTTTTAAACAAACTTGCAAGTTTAAAGGGTTTGTAAGACCTTTAAATTAAAACATTATAGGCAACTGTTTATTGTTTTAGTTTAACTTTTTAAATGCTAGTGCTAAATCAAGATGTTGCACAACTTTTTTTTTTGACGTTACGTTTTAATGTTATGGAAAATTGCATGGTTTTTACTCATTTGATTTTCTGTGATTATACTATTAAGACTTTTTTGAAAATCGCATGATTAAACACAAGTAAAAAGCTAAATACAAAACATCCGTTGCATTCTTTTTGAACAGATTATGTATTATGTTTTTTATTTTATTCTTTTGTTGGATCAGAGAGTTTAATTAGGATGAAGACTTGTAGAATAGAATGGTGAATGTATGAAATTTGACTTCTAAGCACCTGTCACGCTGAGCACATCGGCCAGTTGTTATTTGTATGAATGCATCATCTATAACACAATTCATTTATCTTTACTTTGGTCTCCCTCTCCCCATATATCTATACTTACACATAACAAAAACGAAATTTTGGATGTGACTAAATCTTCACCTCCTTTGTCACCTTCAATGTCATACAAATTCTCAGTGATCGAATGGTTCATTAATCTCGTACTTAACATTCATAGTCAAATGTTTAGTCGCGACTATACTAAAGGTAGTTCCGTGGTCACGTTACTCGGAATCGACATTTTTCCTACATTATCGACATTCACTTCAATACTACTTTAAGCTCACTAAAAATATATGAGGCCATGCACGGGTGTCGTGTAAGTATTCCAATTCCATTACAATAACACGTTACCGATGAAGTTGCGGACTCGTAGGGTAAAACCACTTAATGTCGTTTTTAGTTTTAGAGATAATAAATATTATGTTGTATAATAGTGTAAATTAAATTGTTAAACGATAAGATGTAAGTAAAGTACATTTTCAATTTTATTTAATTTAGGTTATAAAACCCAAAATTTGGTATTTTTATTATTTTTTTTCATACCTCTGAAGTTACACATCGTTACTAAATATATACTATTAAGATATGCGTAACTCTATGCCGATCAGCGGGTCTATCGGCTAAAAATATGGATATGGACATGGGCTTCATTTGACATTTGTAGCCCATATTTTGTCCTTATATGGGCATATTACGGGCTTCAAATGTCAAATGAAGCCCATGTCCATATTCATTTTTTTTAGCCGATAGGGTAGCAGAAGGTACCCCGTGTAACCCGTGTGGTAACGTGGATCCTGGAACACAAATAAATACTACATACAATAGGTAACAAATTCTACATACAAATAAATAAAATACTTAAAAATATAAAATATTTCAAAACTTTTTGTTTTTGTAATATAACATTTTTAATTAATAGCATTGTGTAGGTACTCCTTGGTGGTTTCACCCTATTCCGTACCGACCTGACTGAACATTTCACTCCAACATTGCTTTCCAATAAAGACTTTTCGACAAAAAGCGTTGGGAGAAACTGTTTTATCATAATAACAAAAATTGCTACATTTCTGTTTATTTGTCGTGAAATTTTACGTTACACGCATAAGATATTCCTATAACGGCAGTTTTAATATACCTAATTGAATAGTCCTTCAGCAAAAGAGTTCCTAGTCGTGATAAGTATAATAGAGTTGTATTATAAGAGTGACTAAGACGAAATAATGGGTTAATACGAGAGTTGCATGTGAAAATTACTTCACTTAAAGCTTTTAACTTATAACTAAAGTTAAAAGAGCTTTAAGTGAAGTAATTTAAATTTTTTAACTATGCTTAAAATAGCTTTAAGTGAAGTAATTTTCTAATGCAACTCTCGTATTAATAACGTCTTTCGTTATTATTTTCGGGCATATTATGATATGCCCACATTATTATTGTCATTACATATTATAAAGTAAAGTCGCCGTTTTCCTTTGTCCGTGGCACCGCACTATTCTCCTAAAACACTCAACAGAAATTTATGCGGTTTTCACTAAGAGATAGAGCGTTAACTATGAATGGTTTTTGTTTATATTTTGTAGATATATTTTTTTAAATGGTTGAACTATGACGGTCTTTCTAAGTTAGCGTGGACAAAAGCGCGGGCGGGCCGCTAGTAACCTATAGGAAAGCCCACTGGACATTGGCGTACCATATTATGAACAATACCTAAGGGATGGTAAGATCGGGCTATAACAAAAAAATTAAAAGTAAAAAACCTTTTTAAAAAACAAGCTTTTATTTGAATGCGCTCAAAAGGAAAAAAATAACTTATAAATACTTTAAAACTTCATAACACCATTTATATGATATAAAAGATTGTCGCGAGATTTAAGTAAGTACTCAGTAAAATTTTATTACTTAGTTAAAATCAATCAAATCAAGTTATTTAATTTACTTGTTTATTTACACATATTAGTATAACGTATAGTAAATCTCGCGACAACCTTTTATATCATATAAATTGTGTTATGAAGTTTTAAAGTACTTAAAAGTTATTTTTTTCCTTTTTAGCGCATTCAAATAAAAGCTTGTTTTTTAAAAAGGTTTTTTACTTTTAATTTATTTTTTACTTTTTAGTTATTCCTGGACGCGTTTTTCATCTGATCATCTTACTGAATACAAATACTTATTTATGTATACAAAACTTATTCACGTCCACCAAACCACCATCACTCACCAGTTCACCACCCATCAAAAATGGTCCACTCATTAAGACGAATCAAACTTGACGCAGTTGTGTCGCTTATTTACCTACTGAGTTCCTATGGCCACCTTCTAGCTCGATCATCAGACCCCGGTTACCATCTAGCACCAAAGTACTCGTCAAGACGAATCAAACGAGCCCATACTCGATGGGGTTATGTTGTTTAATTACTGAGTTCCTATGGCCATCTTCCAACTCCATCCTCAGACCCTGGTTACCATCTAGCGCCAAAGTATTCGTCAAGACGAATCAAACGAGCCGAGACTAGATGGGGTAGCGTCGTTTCTTTACTGAGTTCCTAGGACCACCTTCCAGCTCCACCATCAGATCAGACCCTGGTAACCATCTAAAAACAAAGTACTCGTCAAGCCGACTGCAACGAACCAAAACTCGACAGGGTTGCGTCGTTTCATTACAGAGTTCCTATGACCGCCTTCCAGCTCCATCATCACACCCTGGTTACCATTGAAAGACAAACTACTCGTCAAGACAATTCAAAGGAGCCCAAACTCGATGAGGTTGTGTTTATTGTTTCATTGCGAAGTTCCTATGGCCACCTTCCATCTCCATCATCAGACCAGCACCATGTCATTATAATATTGCATTGTCACGCGATTTACACATGTATGAAAAATTTCAGCTCAATCGGTAACCGGGAAGTGGATTAAAATTGAGTTGCAAAATTCCACCCGAAAAAGACATACATACAATACATACATAAAAGCTTGTAAAAGACACTGAACTAATGAGTTTTGTTTGTTTAAACGACTGCTATAGTAAACCAACATACAGTTTGACGTGCCTTATAATATTTTAATTTGGCAACTCATCCGATGACTCGGCAATGCGAAAATTATTTAACAACATCAATCGCAACCGAGAGCTAATGCGCTATCAAACCACTCTTATTACACAAAAAACTAGTTTTACTTGATTTATTAACAAAAAACTTAAGTAATTACAAAATGTTTTATAAATAGAGGCAATCTTCAAATGATAGTCAAAAAAGTCAAAAGTCAAAAATGCTTTATTCAATATAAACCTGTACTTATTGACGTCAAAAAATAAGTATATAAAAAAGTAACTACCTACCTAACCTAATCTACCTACTACCTAACTAATCTACCGGTAGTTCGGATTTTGGAAGAGCCTTCGACTGGCAAGAAACTGAGGAGGCCTTACCTTTTCCTCCTTTTCCTCTAAGTAACAAAAGTTATAATGTCGTCGCCAAGTCATAAAAGTTGCATCAAAAAGAAATATATTAATAAAAATCACTCTAATATTATAAAGGCAAAAGTTTGTGAGTGTGTATGTTTGTTACTCTTTCACGTAAAAACCACTAAATGGATTTGGATGAAATTCGGCATACAGATAGTTTATAACCTGGATTAACACATAGAATACTTTTTATCCCGATATTCTCACGGGAATGGGAACCACTTTGGTGAAACCGCGAGCGGCCGCTAGTTACTAATAAATAGGTTATGCTCGTTTATGCACTATGTCATTTACATATAATCTTCCACTTTTAAATAACCTTTACTCATGATGGTCTTTTTACATGTGCTTAAATGTATATATAAGAAAGAACCACCTGTTTTATAAAGTCTAAAATTAGGTACGGCAAGCTTATTTTTCCTACTTGCGTGTGTTTAAAATATGATTATGAAGATCACAATTTTTTAACAAAATGTGTTTTAATACTTCTTGACATACTTACATAATGTTTTCAAAAAGAAATTCGATCCTGGAAACTACCGCCCCATCTCTGTTTTACCTATAATATCCAAAATTTATGAAAAAATATTACATAACTATCAGAATACCTAGATTCTATAAATTTCCTGTTTAAGAGACAATATGGTTTTCGTCCACAAAGTAATACTTTGTGTGCAACGGTAGATCTTGTTACTACAATAAAAAATAGCATTGATAGTAAAAAAATAGCTCTAGGAGTCTTTATCGACTTAAAGAAGGCATTTGATACAGTCAGTCACTTGCTTCTCTTGGACAAACTTAAATATATAGGGCTCTCGGGCGCTGCATATAATATATTTCTCTCATATATACAAAACAGACAACAAGTAGTTAAAATTGGAAATTGTAAGAGTTTGCCTCTTCCTGTAACCTGCGGCGTTCCTCAGGGATCAATCCTGGGTCCCTTATTATTTTTAATTTACATTAATAACTTACATGAAATTGATCTACATGGTCACCTAACCTTATATGCAGATGATACTTGTCTTTTCTATTTCGGAGATACAGTTCACGAGGTCATACAAAGCTCAAAAAGATTTAGACCTGCTTTTTAGTTGGTTTAATCAAAATTTACTTACTATTAATACTACTAAAACTAGTTATATTATATTCGCAGCAAAAAACAAAAAACTAGAAACCAATTTGAATTTATTAATTAATGGCAAAATTTTAGAAAGAAAACCGAATGAAAAGTACCTAGGATTGATCCTTGACGAAAAGCTCACATTGAAAGCCCACATCGAAAGCATCAAACCAAAAATTACTGCTCTAACAGGGGTCTTGCGTAACATTGTTTCCTGCTTACCGAGAAAAGTACGTATTGATATTTACAACGCACTTGTCAAACCACATTTGGAATACTTGGTAGAAATTTGGGGATATTCGGCTCCGTCTAACCTTAAGAACCTCCAAATAGGACAAAATAAAGCTATAAAAGTACTCTTCCACTATGACTATTTAACGCCAACCGAAGAACTTTATAAAAACACAAAACTTATGAATATAAAACAAATACATTTATTCAAGACTTGCATACTAAGATTCTAAACGGTAGTATTCACTCAGAAATAAATATTAAGAAAAAAAAACAATTCCAAAAGAAAAAGCACAGAAATTTTGATAACATTAACTTACCTTTTCCTAGAACAACAAGGTACGGGTCCCAAAATTTAATGTATGAAGGCGTAAAACTATACAACAAATTACCTAAAAATAAACTTAAACTATATCTAGTAGAACATTCATAATTACAAAACTTACTGATGGCTATAGATTTATGTAATCGTATTTGTAGGTTTGATTTATTGAGTTTTCATATCATATAATTACATTTTGTGTTATCTTTGAGTTGCATACTCACTGTTTTGTTAATATATTGAATAAGTTATTTTAAGCTAAATATTGTCCTATAAGTGAAATGTAAATTTCTTGAGACAATAAATATTCTTTAAACCGAAATTGTGATGCAATAGTTAATTTATCGATTTTTTTTAAACACCTTTTTGAGTGATTCTTTAGACTTTATGTTGTACGAGTATATGCCGCAGACTGTCATTTTCTATAGAATAAAATTAAATACATCGTCAATATTTAGCAGCTGAGCCCCGGAGTACAAAGTTCAAAACTTTAATAAACCTTTTTATAGCGTCCGCGTACGTCCGCTGCTTCATTTTTTTATGAGCAATTTAACTTAAAGTCAGGTACTCGAAACAATAGTTGCAAGGTTGGTAATTATAATAATGCACGCATTTAAAAACAGCGCGGTGTTTCCGTAATAGCGTTGTCAACAACGCTGTTATTACGCGGAACATTCTATGATACAACGATAAAGCATCTTAGGTACGTGTTTGATGCAAGAAACCATTTAAGTAAGTACTTTGTGACGTAAATGTGAGTTCAATATCGTTGGAGGTGGTAAGTTAGAATCATTAAGTTAATTGGTTATTTCTAGTAGGTTCTAACGAAGCTTGATACAAAGTGTTATTTATACCTCTGAAATAATATAGGGATTTTGATAAGTAAAAGAGGAAATTAAAAATGAACATAAATACTTTGAAACAACATCAAAAAGAAATTAACTACTTTTAACATAAAACTAGCAATAAAGCTGAAGTTGAACTTGGCGATCAAAAAGCTGAAAAAGATTATTTTTGTAAACTATGTATACTATGTCCCACTACCATAAATCTTCTCTACATAGAGAAAGAAACATAAAGCACTAAATGTAATACTTATTGTAGATATCCATCCTGTGCTGCTCCAAATGCTATAAAAGGGTGATTTCATATGATTGATACTTTAAAAATATGATGAAAACGACAGAAAAGGCATTAGTCATGTCACGACATAAAAAGAAAACATATAAATTACGTAATGGCGACTGAAGACCCTTGATGAGCTTTTTATAGTATCGTAAAATCGGAAATCGGTTTTCATATTACATTAAAAGCTTTTTATGGTCATTTTCGCTTTTTCGCAGTCTTAATATTTATGTTTACTTAGAACGTTTTTATTTTAACTAATGTCTATCGCTATTTGATAACATCGTAAAGTACACACGGCGTCAGATCAACCTACCCTAAACTGTCAAATTACTCTAATGAATATTGATCCTTAGAACCAAACAGTAAAGTTCAAAATTGATTGTAGAAATGTGACATGTGAATGTGGTAGGTTGATCTGACGCCGTGTGTAGTTTTCACTAAAAGCTGTAAATTTCACAACTATTACTAAACTTAAAACGTTCAAAAGCAAGATATATTTTTCACCGTGTCGCGTAGCAGTAAAGGAATACTACCACCACCTCTCTCCCCTTGCGTGTCGTTAAAGGCGACTAACAGACTAAAGACTAATACATCCAACAGCATAGAGTTCAACATGGGCTCACAACCTGTCACGCTGAGCACACGTGCAGTCGCTATTTTGTGTAAAGTGGACTATGGTAGAGGACTGCATTTGTTGTCCTATTTGCCTAGTCTCTGGCAAACCCTTCGGGGATAATAGTCGTGACTATATGTACGTATGTCCATATGTATATTTTTAGCCCGCTACATTAATCATTTTCAATAGATAAGTAATCAATTTGTAACTACAAACTTCGTTCCAAACTTTAGTGAAATAAATCACTTAGATACGAGTTGAACTCGACCGAATAAATTTTAAAGAGTTATCACTAAACTTTCAATATTAGGATTTGACTAATTATAACAACAGCTTTTATCAGTAACACTCAGCTATTTTTGTGCTAAAGTGTAGTTAGCATATAAGGCGACTGCTAGAAACCGCAAGAAACTTCAAGGGCTGTTCAGTGTTTTAAACATGACAATAATGAGGTCTCATTGCAGGCTAACGTAGGTACTTATCGCCCAGCTGACGCGGACGGGTCAACAGACGGGTGGGTCAACAGCCGCTGCCCGCGCGTTGTAAATAATCGTTATTTTTAATTGTTTTTCATTTTATATTTCTTATGTTATTGCTTTAAAATAAATTAGATACTCAAAGACTATCCAATTAAAATTTCCAAAATGAATTATTTAATTAAAATTTTAAAAAGCACCAATTTCTTTTTTGTCATTTTTGTTATGTTGAAAACACTTGACCTGACCAGCTCTTCAAGTATCTTGCGGTTTCTAGCAGTCACCATATATAGTTAACAATGATTGGTTCTTTCCACTAGTTAATTATCTGTCAGTTATTAAAATTAGCTATTTCTGACTGAGCCGTATCGCGTAGCGGCTAATTAAAAGAACACTACCACCCCCTCTCTTCCCTTTGGTGTCGTAAGAGGCGACTAACGGACTAAAGACCGCACATAAAGCAGCAACAGGCTCACCACCAGTCACGCAGAGCACAGTGCAGTCGCTATTTGATGAATAGTGGACTATGGCAGAGAACTGCTTTTGCCGTCCTCATTGCCTAGTCTCTGACTAACCCTTCGGGGATAATAATCGTGATTATATATAGTACATATGTGCACGTATGTATCAATTTCTTGACTTGTACTTACAAATATTTACTACATTCCTGCATTAAACAAAAGCTTGGAGCCATAAATAAGGGTACCTTGTGGCGCCCTCTACATAAATGTGCACGGTAAAGGTGCAACATTTTCTTAAGTAATTAATTTACTTTGTGGCAAGCTGTTTCTAGTGGTCTCTTCATAGCCTTGCCGCGTAATGTGTGGTTTCTATAACTTTTGTTGCCACCTAGGTCTTACTGTATGCAGATGCTACCTTAATAAGTAGGCATGCTAAAGCATAATCGTCGCTGTTTGTTTATTATTGGTTTACTGTAAGAGTACAAAATAAAATAGTCGAACAAGGGTATAATAAAACACAAGAAAAGCATACTCTTTTTTAAGTAGGTAGGTAGTTATTATTATGATGATAGGCTTGCATTTGGCTCTTATATCTAGTAGGTATGCTGAAGCATAATCGGCACTGTTTGTGTATTATTGGTTTACTGTAAGAGTACAAAATAAAATAGTCGAATAAGGGTATAATAAAATAAATAAAAAATCACAGGAAAACCATACTCTTTTTTAAGTGGTAATTATGATGATACGCTTGTTTTGCTATTTGGCTGCTATCTATCGCCTACAGTGTAACATGCTTGCCTAGAAATATGCGCAAAGGAAACCCAATCAATTGTGGACAAAATATTGATTGAAATAATAACAAAACCAACAAATATGTACCACTTACAAAAAAGTACTGTTATTTGCTGTAAGACTGTAACAGTACTCAAATATTAATGGAAACCTAATACCGAATGCGTAAGGCTGGTACGGTGATGTGGTGGCAAAGAACGATATTGGTTTCAAAGGATAAAATGTTTACTAGAAAAAAATCAAGCAGTCTCAGGAAGATCGAATGGGATCCGAACCCATGACCTTTGGATGGCCGGTCCGCTGCTCTATCCCAGTCGAGCTTCCTGAGGCTGATTAATTTTTTTTCTAGTAAACATTTTATCCTATATCTATATAGCATTGTGAATGCAAAATTTCGATAGTAAAGATATTGGTTTCAAACCCGTTAAAATAACGGATACAACGAAATACCTTTGTTGGCTGTGTACTTCTATCCCTTTGCCAGTTTTGACACTGTAAAAAGGCGGGCCGCAATTGGTGTTTACCCCCATTCCTATCCGCAGACTATATAGTTTCCTATCGTCGCGTCGTGCACTGACGGCTGCAGTGCTAAGGCTGGCCCCCCACGATACACTTGTTTTGTATAGTAACGGCCCACTCACGACTTCGTCGGCGTGCCGTGAACACACTTTATCTCGTGACAAATATCCATTTTTTTTTCACACATAACTTGTAAAAGAATCAGCAAAATCGGTCGAGCCCTTCTAAAATGATGCGCATTACAAACATTTCGGCAATTGATTTTTATTGATATAAATTTTAAGAAATTGTTATAAGCTGTCAATTGCCGTAAAGCCAGACACATTAATAGTAATTCAGTTTTAATACAATGTACAAAGCGCATTGTTCGATGTTGTATCACTGTCTGACTGACTTCACAGTCGGCGTTTGGTTCAATTCGAAAATGGTTTAGCACCTAGCGAGCTGGTAAAACGTCGCATCTCAGCAGACTGAGTCTCGACACTCTAGCAAAAGCGATGTGCGTGTTGATATCACATGGATTTTACCAGTGGCATTCTTGCGGTTCGGATTTGATCTCAACTCGTTTCCCGATAGGATCCATCTCTCATTCAAGTGTGTTAACCTCACGGTTCCTGGGCGTTAACAAACAGTGACCGATTTCTTGTGGGTGTGAAAGCACGCATACAAAAAGTCGGGCCAAAACAGATTTAATATATCTCAATCAGATCTTTCTTACTAATCTTACTATTGTTCGTATAGGTTGATTCAGTTACAAAATAGGTGACAAATGTAGCTGAAAAAATTGCCTGTTCATAGTTATTTATGTTTAGTTCAGTACAGCCTGTATACTGTCTAACTGCAGGGCAAAGACGCTTGCCAAATGAGGGTTCGTGAACACAAATTCGGGAATAAAAAAAAAATAAATACGCTTTTCCCGGCCCGGTAATTGATCCGGAGAACTCCGGATATTAAGCCGAGCGCTTAACCACTCAGCCACCGAGGCGTTATAACCTTCTAACGATTTAGGCCTTAACCTCTCGTCTTGAGAAAGCCTACTAAGAATTGAATTACTATTAATGTGTCTGGCTTTACGGCAATTGACAGCTTATAACAATTTCTTAAAATTTATATCAATAAAAATCAATTGCCGAAATGTTTGTAATGCGCATCATTTTAGAAGGGCTCGACCGATTTTGCTGATTCTTTTACAAGTTATGTGTGAAAAAAAAATGGATATTTGTCACGAGATAAAGTGTGTTCACGGCACGCCGACGAAGTCGTGAGTGGGCCGTTACTATACAAAACAAGTGTATCGTGGGGGGCCAGCCTTAGCACTGCAGCCGTCAGTGCACGACGCGACGATAGGAAACTATATAGTCTGCGGATAGGAATGGGGGTAAACACCAATTGCGGCCCGCCTTTTTACAGTGTCAAAACTGGCAAAGGGATAGAAGTACACAGCCAACAAAGGTATTTCGTTGTATCCGTTATTTTAACGGGTTTGAAACCAATATCTTTACTATCGAAATTTTGCATTCACAATGCTATATAGATATAGGATAAAATGTTTACTAGAAAAAAATCAAGCAGTCTCAGGAAGATCGAATGGGATCCGAACCCATGACCTTTGGATGGCCGGTCCGCTGCTCTATGGTCCGATGGATCCTATCGGGAAACGAGTTGAGATCAAATCCGAACCGCAAGAATGCCACTGGTAAAATCCATGTGATATCAACACGCACATCGCTTTTGCTAGAGTGTCGAGACTCAGTCTGCTGAGATGCGACGTTTTACCAGCTCGCTAGGTGCTAAACCATTTTCGAATTGAACCAAACGCCGACTGTGAAGTCAGTCAGACAGTGATACAACATCGAACAATGCGCTTTGTACATTGTATTAAAACGGTTAAAGGACGTTCGTGTCATGTCAGAGCTCTTAGATAACGAGCTATGTTGCTTCATCGTATACTATTACAATCCCCTTATGTAAGCATGACACAAAATCAAACAAATCAAACGTAAATGTTAGCTAGCTTACTAGCTTTTGATAGCGGCTTCGCTCGCATTCCTTCCTTCACACACGGCAGCTATAATGTTTATTAATGTACATTTACATCTCGGGATTTAACACGAAATGCTATTATAGCTGTCGTGTGTGGTATCCTGACAATTTCTATGGAAAGATGTAGTGAGATGTATCGTACTATAATATACATCTTTACATTATAGCTGCCGTCAGTGAATGCATTTTATGTACATTTCATCAATCTTTATTATCTTCTGCAAAATTAGAAGCAAATACGACGACGACGCATTTAAAAGTTTCTACTAAGAAACTTAACGTTAAAGTAAAAGTTAAGAAATAAGTAAACTATAAGTCTCCAGGGCCCTATCTATATCTATAAATATAAAAAATCCATCAAATCGGTATCATAACATCAAAGCATGAAAGCGTAACAAACAAATAAACAACCTCACTTTTGCACTTATAATACTAATTACGATTAGGGTGCATGAGAAACTTGTTGATAGCATATGTGACCTGTTACCATATACGATATTACGATTATTACGAATATGTCTTCCACACATCGTGGTCTTTCTTGATAAATAACAGATGAACTTTCTACGTTATCGACCCGATCCACCATCCCATATTTGGCAAGCGCGTTGATTAAAAGGTTAACTTGATTTTAATGATTGAGCAAAGGCCTCAGCAAGCAGGCCAGCAGTACGATGTATGCAAGCTATTTCCCTACTTACTTTTACTTACCGAGCACCAGTTGGTACTACAAATAGCAATAGCCTGATACTGCGGTAGCCACAAATTGCCTGTAACGCCACAAGATTAATTTTCCTGCTATGTGCTTTATCTCATTATCGGCACAAAGGCTAACCAACTAATATATTAGCAATAATGGTTAAATTAGGGCAGCTACCTATCGTTTTTAATACAGAGATTGCAAGTTTACTTTAGCTTGGATGATAGTACGCTATTTTTATATCTTTCCTGCAAATAACACTTTAAAAAACACAACATAAGAGGATTCGAGTCTTACCCAAGAAAGTCGCTTTTCAAAAAATTATATATATATTGCACTACATAGTAAAACAGTGGTCAAATAAACAAATTCAAACGTCAGCATATCGTGGTTTTACAGCAATATCTCTCTCTCTCAGCACTCTCTCAAAATACTTACGTGAACCCATACATGCCACGAGTTTGTTAGCTTTCTAAATATGTTAACTAACAGGACTATTATTGTAATGTATTAAAAGCACAAATCAAAATGTTATAAAAATACAACATATAAAATTCTAACAATTTCAGCAATTCTCTTAACACTACTTTATGTTTTTTCCAGGCGCCACAGTTCATCAGCTTCGACGATGGCAAATTAGGTGTAAACTTCGGCGGATATCACGCCGCGGTTGGAATTGGAGGTCTTTTAGGTAACTATTTTTTTTTAATTGAACGAACAAGGGAGCGTACTTCGACCAAATTGGAGACGTTCTTGTGAAAGATCAGAATATCCATAGTATAGGTCATCAAGAGTACTCAAAATAGAACAAGTCCTTACAACGTTATGAGAGGAAATGTGTCGGGAAAAGGGACCGGGAGTGACGTATGTGTGTATTTTAAAAATAACAATTGAGCATTTAACCTTCTTATTTTTATGGCTAAAGAGCAAACACACTTCACATTTTAAATAATATTTTATTTTATTTTAGGTCAAAGTAGAGGAGCTGGTGGGGGCCTATTTGCGGAAGCAGGAACTCCTCATGGCCAAGCTGCTAGAGCGGGCTTGGGCGGAGCAGTCGACAACAATGGTAAAACTGCAGGTAAAGCCTTATCCAATGCTAAATTATTCACTATTATTATGTAAGAAAAGGACGAGGGTTTTCTAGTTGTGAAACATAAATAAAAAACAAAAGCAAGTACATTCCTACAAATAGAGTAGGTATATTACTCGGATTTTACTGATAATCGCAATTACCGCAATAGATCGAAGCTTTTATCTTTCAATATTTTGCTTGTGTTTTTAGGAGGTCTTTTTGCTGGGGCGACTGCTGGAGGCAATGTGAAGGCATCTACTGGATTAGCTGGAGGAGTGGTCGGCGAAAAGGCAGCTGGTAGTGGTTACGCGGCTGCACAAGCTGGAAACCACTACGCATCATCAGGGCTGGTAGGTGATAATCAAACAAGAAAGAGAAGGAAGGAAGATAAGCGAAGGCGTACTGATTACAAGAAACGTTTGCAACAATTAAGAAACTAACCGGTGAAGGAGTGCGAAGTGCTAATGATGTTTAAATTTTTATAATGTTTTTTAATTACTAATACTAGTCCATAATAAGTGCTAATTAATACTCATTTTCAAATTAAATGCGTGATGGTAATAAATAACAAACCAGTGATTTTATTACACAATACGTTTTATGCACCTTCCCTGGAATCCTAATAACCTTGTAACATGTTTGTGTGTCATGTCCATATGTCAAGAAACAACCAGGCAGTCAATAAGGTAAAAAAGTATGGTTTACTTTCATCATCACGCATCATGCACCCATCTTCCGACCTACCTACAAAATTTTATCATTAATGTCATTAATGCTTGCACTAATCTACTTTGCTTACATTTTTTCATACATTTCACCATACTTTCATACTACTAACTTAAATAATAATACCTAATAAAAATATTTTGTAGCTAAGGCCACACTATATTATTGTAATGACTAATCATGTGTATTCGATATTTTTTAGGTGAGGCTTGTAAACTGTCCTTAAACAAATAATAAATAATATGGACTATTCACAGGGAGGTGAAGCATCTGATAATGGAGCGTCTGGATTCACTTTTTCTGGGGTGAAATCCTTTGGAGTAAATAAAGGACACGTGGATTCTTCGGTAGTAGATGTAAAGCCATTACCAGCGGAACACAAAAAGGTTCACAGGGAATTTAACGTTGATGCTGATAACGAATTGAACTTCGTGCCTTTGGCAGCAGGCGGCAATTTTGGCTTCCAGAATGACGTCGCTGTAAAATCCAATGACCAGCCCCAAGTGATTGTCAAGGAAGTGAGTAAAATGCATATACCGAGAATAAGTACTGAATATAACAATAACTATTTAATGAGTTTCCTATTCAGAGTACCACCGATGGACTACAGTGATAGAGTATGGTGGACACCATATTATCCTAGTACTTACAGAAATTCTCAGGTTGGTCCGAAAACGTGATGTCAAAAAATGCACTGTCACAAGTGGCTACAGGACAGCCGGAAACATACTTTCAAATATCTGTATCACTTATATGTTTTGTAAATAAGAATACATCATCACATCCATCCTAAACTTGGAAAAATCCAAGCTAAATTCACTATATTTATATGCTCACATTTTAATATTTTCATGTAAAAAAGCAATATTATTGTAATTACCACCAATTATTAATGTTTCAGGTGTACGTAGAATCACCCCCGCAGGTGGTTGAAAAGCAAATCGTACATAAGCATTCCAAACCTCGCCACCATTTCCGTAAGACTGCGTACATCGGTGGGTATGTAGGTGGAGATAGTGCAGTGCCAGTTTCGCAACCAGCAATACAAAAAAGAATTGATGTTGGCGTTGACGCATCAGCTGACGCAGGAGCAGCATCTGAAGTTGGTATCAATGGAAATGTGGGACATGCTTACACAAAGCAAGTGACGTTCCAAAGGAATCCAAATTTCTTTGCTGATATTTTCAACGTAAGTTTCGTTTTTTTAAAGAGTACCTTTAAATAATTCTCTCTACACTAACTCTCTAACTATAGTTTTGAAAAAACAGAGAAACGTTACGCAGGGCTTGGCGAAGGGTATGCTACAGTGCAGCCGCCAATTGATTTTTTTTTAGAACTACTAAATAGGATCGATTTTCATAAATTGGCGACCTACCGGAAATAGGGAATCACCTAAGTATAAATTATTAATTTATTCATATATTAGGTACACAAAACAGATAGAAATTAGAACAAATAACAAAAAAGCATGATAAATTGTATAAAAGCTAAATTCCTATCTAAAACATGTGTACACAGTCACGAGCACCAATATGTATACACTTTGACTCATATTCCATTGTATTAAGAGCTACAATTGTCTACATATTTTTGCTAGTGACTGTACACAACACGTTTAATAATAGCCGTCCATGTTAAAGTTTACCTAATCTAAAACTATATCCAATCAAAAACTAATTATAATGTTTATTTATTGTACACTACTTTTTGTTGTGTAGTTTAGTAATAAACTGGGTTAGCCCGGGTATGAATTATGAGTACAAAAACAGACTAAAAAGTAGTATACAATCATCAAATAAATATTATAGGTGTTTTTCTAGGTCCGGTGGACTTAGACGTCATAAAATTAAAATCAATTGGGGGCCGCACTGTGGCTTTTCTTGCTTCATTTAAATGACTTGGTGTACTATTGTGTATGCAGCCGACAGCACGGGTTGTAGTCAGATAGTCAGATATTCTGAAGTGTAGGGCCACACAGAACAAATTCAATCTTCTCGAGAGGCCTTAGCCGAACGTTTGGACCAAGCAATTCAGTATGTTTCTAACCGGAACGAATTAAATAGGATTGGGATTAACGCATCTAAAATCCAAAACACCGCTGTGAAAACTTCTATATACTGCTCCTCAACCTCAGTGGTTAAGGATTCCGGGTAATGCGCGCTTCCACCTTTGGACTTATCGTCACTTACCATCAGGTGAGATGAAGGCCAAGCGCTTACCCGTTTTAGGATAATAAAAAAATACTCCTTCATCATCTTCATCTGCCTATAAACGTCCCTTTGCTGGCCCTGTGCCCAACCCCCCATACTCTTGAAGTCGATCCTGATCGATCGAGATTGGCATTGTGAAGTTTCGTACTCCTAAGTTACGACACCAGAGCTAATTGGATTCATATTGAGCGGATATTGAGTGAAAAAAAACAAAAATCAATGCCATTTAGTTGATCCAATATTAATCCAAATTAACGCTGGTGTCGTAACTTAAAAGTACGAAATTTCACAATACCAATCCGATCCAATACCGATCGGTTTCAAGAGTAAGGGGGCTGGCCTGTGAAGGCCTGTGCCTTCCCACATGGGCATTATAAGATTGGGCTATAACCCACTGCACTGGTCTAACGCGGGTTAGTATGTACTAACGACTGCCATATTGCCATCTTACAACAACCATCAGGACCTTTTCGGGTTTTCCATGCCTTTCCAAGTGGCGCTCAATTTTTTTTATTTGGTCGCCAGTTATCCCCTCATCGTTCAGTAAGTAAAAATTGCTTAACTAAAAAATCGCAAACCAAAACCCTTAGGTACGGCGTCATCAAGCTCATAACTGAATTAAATACGTTATTATAAGAAATTAAAAACATTTATTTTCAGATTCCAATTTCGACATTGAAAGCGGTTGGTAATTTCCTCGGTAACACTGCCTCAAACACAGGCGTTTCTGTCCAAAAATCGGCCTCCGTTCATGCAGGTGGTTATGGATTCTAATTATACAATATTAGTATTAACTTTTGTACTTATCTTTTAAACAGCCATGACAATAAAAGTATTTTTTATAAGTAAATTGTGCATAATTATAACATAAATGTGCTGATCCTTATTTATACCTACCGCCGTTTTATAGCCGCGATAAGGCGTGTAAGTGCTGTTGAAGGGAGCTACGAAACATAATCTTTCGCCTTCATGCCCGTCGTAACTCCAATGATATTTTTATACGTAGGCCTTTATAACATTTTTATTTTTTACGAGTACCTCTCTAGCCCAAAGCACGTTCGGCAACTTACTAGAATAATAAATTGTGTTGCATGATAAAGTATCTGCCTGACTTCAAACTCCTTTTCATTGTCATGTCATTTATGTCTTGATTTTTATGTATATTTTTGAATGTGTTGTCATAAATTAATTAAGATTACCTTTAATGTAAATTAATTAACATATTTCCAACTCTGCTACAGACTCAGACTCAGAATTGATTGCACCAAAGCATGCTGCGACATCATCCTCAGATACCCATATTTCCGTTCAAACTCCAAATGTTTCAAAAGTCATTGACGACATTTTGGCTGTAAGTTCATAAGCATCACTAATATCTATTTTCTGTAGTTGGGTACTAACATCACATCGGCAAATATTAGCTTAATACAAAAGAGTGTTAGAAAAAAATCATCTTGGATAGCCTTGGGTGGGACTTTTCCCATCTCATCTATTACGCTATTGAGGTTGTTTCTGTATATGTTGTTACTACTAAAATTTTGTTTTTGATAAGAGCCTAGTTTGACTGTATATTTGCACGATTGAAATCGAAAACACTAAAATCAAATAATGAAATCGCGAAAAGATGCGGTTTTGAGTCTAGTTTGTGAGAATTTTTCCAACACTTTTTCTGATGATAATATTTGGTTCGAAACGCAATTATTCACATAACTCACGCTTATGAATATTCTAATCTTCTTTCTCACAATGAAAGGCTTATGTTTGGGATTTTATTCATACGTAGTATTTGAATGGTATTCCTAACTAATAATAATGCTCAAAGGTATCATCATGTTGTTATACAAAATTGTAAGCAATTTTATTAAAAATATGTATTTGCCATTTATTAGTTTTTAGAGTGTCTAAATTGGTGGTGGTATTAATATAATAATTGAAAAGGTAAGGTGATTCAAAGTTATTAATTAGGTCATGATTTGCAATACTAAAATGATTGTATTAAAGAAAAGCGTAGATAGCGTGTGTGGATGTAGTTTACCTTTACAAATGTTAACATTAACTTTCTTGTTTAATTTATAATATTTAAAATATGAAAATAGCTATAGCTGAAATGAAAAGTTTCAAACGGGATTAAACGCAGGTACAGGTATCCGAGGCATACCTTTAGAAACACTCCTTTAGTTGAGTAGAAAGGGTTAATTGACCTGAGTAACGTTGAACCCTGTTTTTAGTATTCATATATTGAAAGAAAAGAAAGTTATTGTTAACTAATTATATAGAAAAATATAGCAACCAAGAGCACAGTCAATTTTAATAATGTACATACAAAGAACTGCCAATTTGCTTATAATCACGAGTGTGGTTGTGTAAGGCTGGGATAGGAATGGAAAAAAATGCTTTGCTGGGACTCTGGTGTAATCAGCACTCGCAAAGGTAAGTGAAACTTTTTAGTTACCTATTTACTTTTTCAACTTGTAATATATTTACATTTTAATGTAGAAATGGAATATTGAATGCGATTAAACTCCGACACAATCACCATTCACTATGGAGATATCTGTAACTTCATAGAGACCATGGACAATACAAATTATCCGAAAGGTTTTTTGACATTACACGACCTTAGACACGAGAGTAAATTCCGATGAAATGTTTCGCTTATTTTATTGTAACCATTGTTTTTTCATATAAAATTCCGTCCAAGTTTCCGACATTTCCCGCAAAAAGATGTTCCAATATTCCTTTCATAAAAAAGAAAATTAGCGGAATTAATCTAGCCGTTCTCAAGTAGAAAATGAAAAGAGATGAGAAAATGCACCGTCATACATGAGGAAATTGATCTTTACTTATATGTATGTATCGAAATAATTTTTATCGGTCAATATAAATAAAATAAAGAGAAAAAGAACAGATGGCAAATATATGTTCCTTTAAAATGTTGAAATACTATTTGAAACTTTTTTTAGATATTAATGTTATTAACTTTACTCAGTTAGATTAATTTATTAGACTTCAACATACACAATTGCCGAATCTGTAATGAAAAGTTATACGACAAGAAATATCTATTTTTTATACAACATCTATTTTTTAGATCCCAATAAACACCCTTGGAGCAGTAAATAAGTTTTTGGAGAATAATGTTCCAGCAAGGAAAACTGTTCAGGTATACCTGCTTATTTATTATAGTAAAATTATGATTGTATATTAAACTATGTTCTTGTACAAATTCCACGCTGGACGGCCAGCCAGTCCATTAAATACCGACATTCAGTACCAAAAAGGTTGGGCGCTTAGCCAAAAAGTCTAACTTATCCAAAGCTCAGTCATGGAAAGTTTTAACTAGTTAAGAAGGATATAGCCTTTGTACTGTTAGGCCTCCATCATTAAAATCAGTTCTTCGCTACAACTGATGGGTAGGTCTGGTCTGATCACCACGCAACCCGGGCTTTGTATAAAAATACAACACACTTTGTCTTACCTAGGAGTTGAAACTCGGCCACCGAGGCGTGAACAGAAAATATATTTGTTTATACCTCTCACTTGACCTTCGTCACACCTGATCTTAAGAGATGATAAGACCCGAAGGTGGAAGGGCACTTTATCCGGTTTATTCTACTACTGAGGAACTGGCAATCTTATCTCTAACTGACGAAATAATTGTAGTGACCATGATACTCGTAGTTTATAAACGATGCCACTTTTATTAAAGCGTTGATATTGGAGATAATATAAAAAGGGCTGAAGAAAGTGCAAATTACCCATCTGGTGAACGAACGGCCATTGCGTTAGTTGCAAGATTGCAATTTATCATCATCATCATCTTTAGTCTATAAACGTCCCACTGTTGGGTACAGGCCTTTCCGAATAGGGAGATTGGGCTAAAACAGTGCGAGTTGGTGGGTAGCAAATTATTTTGTTTACTTTTATTACCAGCCTATTTTGTTCCACTGCAGGGCAAAGGCCTAGTATCCTTCATTCCTTTTTTTTGTCTTTCGTTACAATTTATGTCTTAAACTAGCGGCTGATCGCGGTTTCACCCGCGTGGTTCCCGTTTCCGTGGAAATATCGGAATAAAAAGTATCCTATGTGTTAATCCAGGTTATAAACTATCTGTATGCCGAATTTCATCCAAATCCATTTAGTAGTTTTTACGTGAAAGAGTAACAAACATATACACTCACAAACTTTCGCCTTAATAATATTAATTAATAATTTAATATTACAGGTCGGAGAAGACGGAGCCTCTGAGCCTGCAAGACGATTAGGGCCGCACGCAAGACGACGAGCGAACAAACAAGTAGTCATTGTACAAGAGAACGTCGAGAAAACCGAGGAGAAATCCTCTTAGACTGTAATATTTCAATTAGGAGACTGCAGTCTCCATGTATACAAGACTAGACCTTAAGTAAACAATTATATTGTACCTGTTTTACAAAATAGACTTATTAATAAAGCATTTTATATTTATAAACTGTTGGTTGATTATTTTTATCCCCATAGAATTTATAACAATTGTTTACATTATAATTGCACACAAAAATACAGATACATACAAACTGATACAGAGATACAGCACTAAATGTACGGTTTTATTGCTAACAAGCAATCTCTTCCAAACCACCTTGGGAGATGGAAACTATAAAAAGAAGATAAAATTAAATTGCACAGACCACAAAAGACGTGTTATTAATACCGTTACTTACTAAAAATTCTTCTAGTTTTTCTGTTCCACAGATAACGGTAAAAAGGTGAATTTCAACAAAGTCGTTTTTTATCATTTTGGTGGAATTTTTTATTATTTGGTTTTTTCAAATTTAAACAGCAGTTTTTTATAATTTTTGGTATGTTTTATCCTCATACGTAATGCTATGAAAATATCTTTATAAACTTAAGAGATTTGCGTCTGTAAAATGTTTGTGCCTCCGAATGAAACAGCTGTTCACCGAAATGAAAGAACTGGCCACAGAAATGAAATAACTACACCACCTAAAGAAAGGTTATGTCCACCATTCTTCACTGTGATTTACTCCGAATTGAAATAATAACCAACCGAAATGATGAAACCATGAACTAAAATGAAACGATTCTACACTAAAATTTATAGAACTCAATGAAATGATATTTTTTATCATTTTGGTAGTTTTTTGTCTTTTCCGTTGACAGTTTCGTACACCGAATCAACCGAAATGAAAAACAAGAGCAAAAATGTGGATTTACTAAAAAACTTTTATTAAAAGATTGAATGAATACCTACTACACAAATAACCGCATTACAATAAACACCTCACGACTACTTTACTGAATATACTCGTTCATTGGAAGACAAGTTATATCTATACATGGAAATGAAATAGTATATTGTTATACAAGGGGCTAAAATGACCCATTATATACGAGGTAGTTTTACTCCCGAGCATTAGCGAGGGAGTAAATAGAAACCGAGTTATAATGGGTTTTTAGCGCCGTGTGTCTTTCCATCTCTTTCCTTGGGTGTCGTAAAAGGCGACTAACGGACTAAAGAATGCGCATACATCCAACAGCATAGAGCGGCGATGGGCTCATTAAAATAATACTACCAACCCCTTCTTCCCTTTGGTGTCGTAAAAGGCGACTAACAGACTAAAGACTGTACATACATCCAACATTATAGAGCAACGATGGGCTCGTCAAAAATAATATTACCAACCCCTCACTTTTCCTCGATGACGTAAAAGGCGACTAATGGACTAAAGACTGCGATTACATCCAACAGCATAGAGCGGCGATGCGCTTATCAAATTAATACTACCAACCCCTCCCTTCCCTTGGGTGTCGTAAAAGGCGGCTAATAGACTAAATACTGCACATACATCCAACAGCATAGAGCGGCGATGGGCTCATCAAAATAATACTACCAACCCCTCTCTTCCCTTGGGTGTCGTAAAAGCGACTAACGGGCTAAAGGCTCACCACCTAAGCACATGTGCAGACTGTGCAGTTGTTTCTTGCTAGAGCGTGGACCGTGTGGGCGTGGTCTGTGTTGTCCATAGATTCAAATGATTACTAATTTTACCATAAACTTTAATAATAACTATCTCAAAAAAGTTGTTGATCTAAGTAAACAGTAATAATTTATGATTATTCTACTTAAGACTAAATACTTTTTCGTTTTTCTACGCTCATTGAGCTCATCGAGCGCTCATCGAGCCTACGCTCATTGTCATGTGACAGACAAAAATTTAAAAAAAAATACTTTTTCTCCTAGGGCAAGAAAAGCTATTTTATCCTCGCTCTAGAACGCTACAGTAATAATTTTGTCACATTACACCGATGTGACATACTTACGCTTTGGCGGGAACACGGAGCAAGCGGCGCACGTCCTTCCACTATAAGCACTTAGGAAGCATTGGTAGGAATGGTAGGTAAGTTCTAAGCGAGTGAGAGAGAAACTAGGGTTGATCTATGCAAAAATATAATCGATAACCATAAAGTCACTGAAATAAAAGGACTTTCTGAGACACATGCATTTTTACTTTCCTGTTATTAAACTGGGTAGATATAATTACAGAATTGGCTTGTGATAATACTTCAACTATTTACGGTTTAAATTAAAGTATCCAACAACCGATAATAATAAAAAGCCGATAGTTTTTGTTGTACGAGGGAAATTACGGAAATTACACGAAAAATGTTGTTAGAACAGCTACGGAAAAAAATAAAAATGGGGCTTCGCAACTTTTTTTCCTGATTAACTGCAAGTCTGAATTAGAATTATTTACTGCCCCATGTAGGTAACTACCTCATCTACCAAGAAAATAATATTAGAACTGTATAGTTACGTTCTGCACTACCGAATTCATCCATGCCGCGTAAAATTTTCTGCTGGGAAATCCACCCAAAAAAGGTAACAAAACTCTGGAGCAAGATCGCAATAAATACAAAATGTAACATCCATATTTGATATATTATTTGAATCTTATCAAAGTTTTCCATCTTTCGGTTGAATAAACAAATATTATTATCTTATTTTTCTACATGAATGGGCTCTGCAGTGGCACGAAAAGAAGATTTTACATAGATTGGATAAGAATTTTATGTATTGAATAATATAAAAGGAATTAAACTACACTACTGAGATACGTTGTTACAATCTACCTACTACTATGTGTGACAATAATTCGCCCTAGCTATTGAGCAAAATCTTATTACGATGTCCGAGAGCTAACAGGAGATCATGTGATACATTTTCTATTTCAACTTGCCGTACTAACTATGCATGTAATCGTTTTATCCTTAGAAGTATGGAATTATATAATTCTAAATATAGTCACATCGATATTTTTGGCCATAAGCCAACGAAATTCAAATTTTTGCTAAGGCAATAACATTATTTTGTTTTACTTAAATTGTCACTACAAACTTTATACATATATATTTACTTACCTAATACAAATATTATGTTTGTGATGTTCGGTAGTGTGTGGCTGCAGTACAAAGGATTATGTATGTATCTATAGGTGTTCACTCGTATTTGTAGGTAATCGAGATAATGAAATTATAAAAACCCTTCGAGTGGCAAACGCCATTTCGCATTTGTCGGACATGTGCATTTGTCCCGCTCCGGGATGACATTTTTAGGCACTCATGTGCATTTGTCCTGCTCCGGGACGATGACGTAGTGCGTCGGTTTTGGCTGAATAAATGTAAACAAAACAGGTTCTGCACTCTTTTAACTCACATGAACGTTAGATCATAAAACAGAGACAGACTATGGGTTAACAGAAAATGGCAACGACAGAGACAGTTGCTTATAAAAGTGTCTCGCTCTCGACGCGCTCGACTCGCGTTGTTTACGTCCGGCTGGTGTGTAAAGCTAGAATTGTTAAAAAATATATGCGCATGTATCTTTTTGTTACTTTAAGTTTTAGAATAACATATTAGCTTTGTATTTAATAGTAAGGTATTAACTAAAATAATATAATTTTATAATTATAAGAGTTTTTGTACCAAAATTCGGCATGAATCTTACGGCCATATTTGCACTACGATGCTGTTTTGATTATATTTTTTTTTAATTTTATTTCCTTAAAATTTTTATTTTCATTACAAAAATGCAACCTTATGGTATAGGTTTCATATAAAAAATCAGTAAAATTACAGTTTTTTGAAATCTAAAGGGTAAGGCAATTAAATAATACACATAAACCCACTATTTTCAAAATGGCGTCCTACCCTTAATATTTTTCCAAAATGTCCCGGAGCGGGACATCTGCCACTCGAAGGGTATTAAATGTGGAGTGTTTACTTATGTATTAGTGCTCGCGACTGTTCATTTTAAATTATATAATACCTAAAGTAATTACCTACTATGTTTACTCAACTTTTTTAGATACTTACTTATGTATCTAAATTTTGTGTGAAAACTCTTTTGGCTAATGTGTTACCGAACTGTTTAGTTTAAGTGTATTGTAAAATGCTGTTTGTTTTCCAATAAATAAATTTAAAAAAAACGTTTAAAAGCTGAGCTCATGACTTCATATGCACTAAGTACATGGAGAGATTGGGCCTAACCCACCACGCGCGGGCCCAATCTTGGTTAGTGAGTTATAACGCAGGTTAAGAGGGTTTACGCATTTCGGTTTCCCATACAAATCTCCAAGTCGAAATTTTCAAAGACTAATAAGCCAATTTTAATGAAACTTTGCATTCTAAAGTAAAATACAGAGATCTAAATAGTTTGTTGCCATCAGCCAAATTAACCTTTTTTAAAACATTTTTAAAAAAGGTTAATTTGGCTGATGCGATTTAAAGTTCACTATAAGAAAGTTTAAATCGCAATATTTCAGTTAAAAAACCGCTTAACGTGCCTTCCGTACTTCCGTTGGTCCCGGTTGCTGTCGTAAGATGGCAGTCGTTAAAACCCACCAACCCGCATTGGGCCAGCATGGTGGGTTATGGCCCAATATCCCCACGTGCTATTGTCCACGTGGGAGGCCTGTGCCCAGCAGTGGGACGTTTATAGGCTGATGATGATTTCAGTTAAAAAAACGTTTTTTAGAAATGTTTTCAACAAACTATTTAGACCTCTATATTTTACTTTAGCGTGCCGAGTTACATCAAAAATGGCTAACTGGTTTTTAAAAATTTTGTATGGGAAACCGAAATGCGTAAACCCTCTTAAGGTAAATATTAATAATTATAAATTTTTTTCGTGCTATGTAATTGTTTGTTTCCCAAACAAATTAATTCACTGCCATCTGAATCTAAATTTGGTATTAATATACTCATCGTTTTTTATTTTCATTTCATATTTTGAACGTAGACTATTTCAACATTTAAAATTCTATTTAATAACCTTCGCCTCCGTAACTGCAGGCTCAAATAAAAAAGAGTTAGTTACATACGTACCTCTTAAGGTTAATATTAATAATTATAAATTTTTTTCGTGCTATTTAATTGTTTGTTTCCCAAACAAATTAATTCACTGCCATCTGAATCTAAATTTGGTATTATTATACTCGTTTTTTATTTCGATTTCATATGTTAAACGTAGACTATTTCAACATTTAAAATTCTATTTAATAACCTTCGCCTCCGTAACTGCAGTCTCAAATAAAAAAGAGTTAGTTACATACGTACAGTCCCGAGCACCAATATGCACTTTGACTCTTATTCCATTGTATTAAGAGTTACAATTGTTTACATATTTTTGCTCGTGACTATACATACATTTATTAACGACTATATATGTATATATCCCCGAAGGGTTATTCAGAGACTAGGCAATGAAGACCGCAAAAGCAGACCTGTACCTGCCATAATAGTCTACTTTTCACTAAATGGCGACTACACATGTGCTCAGCGTGACAAGTAGTGAGCCCATTGCCGCTCTATGATTTTGGATGTATGTGCAGTCTTTAGTCCGTTAGTCGCCTCTTACAACAACCAAGGGAAGAGAGGGGGTGGTAGTATTCTTTCACCGACATTCTTTTACGCGACACGGTTATATGTAAAGTAAAGAGTTATTAACGAAGTAGTGTTTAGTCAGTTACAGAACAGCAGTAATAGCAAATTATTTACCCTAATTTATTACCTAAAATTTGAAAGGATAACCAGGTGTCACAATTCACGTCTTCCATTCAGGCCTCTGACGTAACTTTTATTAAAAAACAATCTTCTATTGACTACCTGGCACAGACATAGATCTAATCTATGTCTGTGCTACCGGGACCATGTAACTTTACGTCGTATTACAAAATATAGAATAATAACATTTTAGAACATCCGTCCCAGCTCAACCGCTATCAAGATGTTAATGACATAAAT
Source organism: Scoparia ambigualis (assembly GCA_963921215.1). NCBI lineage: Eukaryota > Metazoa > Arthropoda > Insecta > Lepidoptera > Crambidae > Scoparia > Scoparia ambigualis. The sequence goes on along the minus strand of OY992522.1, from coordinate 18,770,933 downwards.
ACCTTACTTTTAACCAAAACTGACAATACATGTGTCATCTAAAAACATTTAATTAAAAATACAAACCAATAAAGTTGTTATAAAATGAAAGGAAACCATTAGGAAACTAATCCAATAGTACTGTTTAAAGCTTTAAGCCGATAACCCAATGAGCAGTGTTTGGTTAAAGCAATTTCACGACGGAGAAGGCCATGAAAATCTACAAAATAAAAACATGTTTCCTTACTTTTCTTTCGATGATAAATTATTTGTAAGATATTTTTTATTACATCAGTATTTACATTCCGGAGGATTAAGGAAAACTGAGTAAACAAAGTATGTTTACTTATATCAGCTTATTGAAGTCACTTCAAAGAACGCAGGTACCTACACCAAATGTAAATCAAATACTTATTACCTTGATTTTTTTAAACATGAAGAAGTAACATTCATAAGTTATTTTCCGAAAAGGTCGACTGTAATAAATGGTATAGCTCTGCATATTTTCTTTTACACCGATGAACGACCATCCTGAGCTCGACTTCCACAAATATTTCCTTGAGAAAAACTTATTTTTCTAAAAAAAACACATTATTTCAAGATTATTATTTCTAATTGCCTGTTGGCAATAATACCAATTAGTTCCCAAACTTTATAATATACTACAAGTTTACCAGCTACACCTAAGCACGTAATTTTATAATTCAATTTCTTTATAGAAAATTCTTTATTTAAATGCTCTCTAGAACCTAAGTGAAAAACATCATGAAAAAAACACAAAAATAACGTTGCTAACTAAAAAAAAATATTTAAATTTTATTTATTTGTAATAAGTAACACAAAACAAATTAATTAACATACAGACGTAATAATTAGCAACATATAAGCACATGTTAATCATCAGGATTATAATCCACAAGCTGTGTTTACGTTGATTGTGTAAGCAGCCTTCATGAAATTAAAAATAATACCGTGAATTTAAAATTAACAAACCACAATATAAATTTATTACTTACTCGCTTTTTTTTCACTTATTATATTTCATTTTTAATAATCACTTTTCCAAATAAAATTACAATTTAACTTCTGTTCAATTTTATTAAAGAGCATTATTTTTTTATTAAATTATAATAAAATTTCAAATTTTAAATTTTTTTTACGTTGTGGCTCTTGTTAGTAAATTATACTATAAAGTACAGATACATTCCTCAATGCATTATCGATAGTTCAACATCTAGATTTCGGTGAAGATTTACGATATCACTTTCATTGTGAACAGTCATAAATATCTTGAGACCATCAGCATAAATACTTGGGCAATTTAATCGCTCAACAAGATCGTTACAAAGTTACAATTGAGACGTCATGTCAGACAGAAGCGGCCCAAAATGTAACTGAAAATTAGTGTATTGACTAACACTATATATTCTGGTACTTATTTAAACTTCACTCAGTAATCTTAGTAAGGACAGTCAGATCGTAACAAAACGATGTTCCTTGTTGAGGCTTATAAAAGCCAAACGTCCATCTATTAACACCGGGCTCTCTGAATGGAAAATAATTGAACGCAAAATCTATTGCGTACAGATCCAGCTTCTCAAATGAGAACGTATTCTTCGTGATTGAACATGTTTTGCGGTCGTATTTTGTTTTAGTAGCGACTAATATAAGTCTGACGAGCATATTGGTGCAACTCAATTTTGGCCAATTCAACGTGTACGACAAAGTGTCAGACTCCAGATTCTTAGATCTAAACAACCAGTAGTACCCTTTCAAATCTTCTTTGTAAGTAACATTCCCTTTGATGTAAACTTTATCACTGACGTTGTAGGTTATTAGTTCTATAAAAACGTTGTCATCCTTCGCGTACGGTGGGTCAGGATTCTTACACTTTTCAACTTCCATCAAAGTTGTTGTGTAACGGGTACTCGTGAAGTCTATTAGACTCGATATAACCACTATTTTCAATAAGTAAATGATCATTTTCTCTCCTGTTTCAAATTCACTGATCGCTACTCTTGTCTGTATAGGTTGTTTGGATTTCGTTACATAGTTTTTTAGTCATCTGATAAGTATCAAGATACTTAATGTTTTTTGAATCCGATTACAATATATTGTGGTCGTTACATGATTAGTTTCGCATTGGGCTATGGATCATTACGACACATAATGATTATGATGTTCTAGCATTTCGTTGGCTATTATTACTAACTACTATGTTTACTTGGGTAGGTGTCATTAAAAAAACAGTATTTTTTTCTTCATAATTCACTTAAGCGCGTGAACTACATCTCATCGCAAGTAGTCACTTACGATGAGTTGTAGTTCACGCGCCTAGTCAGAAAGTCGAAGAAATGGTAAAAATAAAGATGAAAATGAATTATTGTTACAATTCAATAACAAAGAAGGTATAAAAAAATAATTACAATCTAAAACTTTTTTTTTATAATAGAAGGAGGCAAACGAGCAGGCGGGTCACCTGATAGAGAGTAATCTCCGCCGCCCATGGACACCCGCAACACCAGAGGTATCGCAGATGCGTTACCGGCCTTTAAGGAAGGAAAAGATTTTAGGAAGGAATAGAAATTGGGAGGGGGGCGAGGGAGGGCCTCCGGCGGAACCCTCACTGGCCGGAAGAAACACAACAACACCAAGTGCTATTATTTCACGCCGGATATTAGTGAGAGGGTGGTATTACGCCGCCGGCCCAATGCGTGCCGCAACGCAGCGTGGCTCTACCACTCAGTAAGAAAGTAAGTAACTTAATACTAACTTATAACTATGTACCTTATTGTGGGCCATTGCACACAATAAGGTACATATAGTTATGCTGAGTCTGTTACCCATTGGTAACAGACTCAGTATAATGCTGATCTAGGTTCAGCGCCGAATTGGAGAGGTCGGATTTGGATTTGTGTGCTTGTAAGGAGGGTAAGAAAACCTTATCCTCAACAACTGAGCTATCTTATCACTAACTGTTGGAACACAACAATGCTACTCGCAATTTATTATGGCCCTAAACTTAAAAAAGACGGAGGCTAGCCAGGCGGAGTTTAAGCAAATATTACCGCTAAAATTATAAATTAATCCTCTGCTGAGAGACTACCACAGGACGTAAGGTTCTGAGACAGGTGGTCTAATAAACCTGTTGTATATTTAACGCCATCTGGCACAGACAAGGGGACTTAACTATAAATGAAATCTGCACAAATGTTTCACTAATTCTTGTCTTATAGATAAATGGCGCTGGACTAGCTGTTGCACTGTAGTTTCAGTATTTGCCGTAGACAGCGCTAGTCCACTATTATTATAAGGGCCTGCGCGCCCGCCACTCGTTCTCTCTTTGAGTGCTGCAAGGTCGTTGAACACAATAAATGTAAGTACCTATTTAAGTTACAGGTGGTATCATTCGCCCAGTTCTTGTAACAAAACCACTAAACAAAAGTGGCGGTATAATTATAATACTTACTCTTTGAAATTGCAACGTATATAAGCTCCCACGAATTGGAATGAACAGGAAACTTGAAGAATAACTTACTAGTCCAATATTATTAAAAACAACTTTGAACTCCATAAAACGCTCCTACGACCTTTAACTTTTAGTAAATGTTCGGAGATTTGAGAGATAAGATTGGGAGAAAATTTACTATAGCCAATTCAAGGGAAGTCGATAAATATAACGAAGTTAAGTTATTATCTTCATTAAAGATAAAATAAACTTTACATTTCCGCTTCAAAAGTGTTTTCAATGTCGTGTTCGTTATAAAAGTGGCAACTTTTTTATTTTTTTATTTATCTACAACGGGTAGGTAAGCGTTGGTCTTCATCTCAATAAGGCCGAATGTGAAAGCGCGCTTCACGCAGAATCCTCAACCACTAAGAAACTGGCTATCTTATCTCTATCTGTCGAAAGATAACAATGTTTTGAATATGCTAGCCAGGCGGACTTAACAGCCCTACCACTAACGAATCCAAGTACCTACACAAAGATGTACCCCCACTAGGAATATAACATACATATTATAATCACGACTATTATCCCCTAAAAGTTAGTCAGAGACTAGGCAATGAGGACCGCAAAAGCAGTCCTCTACCATAGTCCACTTTTCACCAAATAGCGACTGCACCGTGTGCTCAGTCAGAGTGACAGTTGGTGAGCCCATCGCCGCTCAATGCTGTTTGGTGTACGTCAGTCTTTAGTCTGTTAGTCGCCTTTAACGACACCCAAGGGAAGAGAGGTGTTGGTAGGTAGTACCTATTCTTAAAGTGAGCGGACACGGCTCACGGTCAGTTTTTATTGACATCAATTACGGCTTTTACTAAAAATTTCCAAGTTTATCACGTCTGACATACCGGCAACAGGTCACAAGACGAGATTAGCCGGCCTCGAGGGTAAATTAATTTTGAACCCTAGTCAAACTTGGTCCAAGTTTCCGGAGTCACTTTGAATTAAGATCCCATCGCAAGTAGCATGGTATGAGTAAAACTTATTTCGAGTAAACACAAGTAATATAAAAAGTAAAGCACGCCTTGTATTCTATCATCGCTACAATTGATTCATCATCATCATTCGGCAAGTAGGTATGTATTTTTCTTCCATACAACTCGGCCATTCGTCATCAATCATCCAATCCCTTCTCATTCATGTCATCCCTCACACATCCCTCGCTACAATTTATTGGTATGAGCGATTTTCAGAGATCTAATTAAAAAAAAAATTGGTTCGTAATGACTTCATAGATGGCGCTTAGCAAAGATTTGTATGGCGCTTAGTAATAGGCGAGTCCATGGAGATAAAGTGTATAGCTGCGTAATATTTATTCCATTCCTAAATAGAAATATGTCCTGAATGAAAATAGGTACTATTTTTTATTTTTGGTTGACAAGCAAAAGTGTAGAATTTATTACAGCCCTAAGAACGGCTCGGCTTTCATAAAACGCCATCTATCGAGTGTTTTAGAACTAAATTTTATTTTTTAATTTAGCTGTTAGAAAATCGCCCATTGGCAGGCCTGGCGCACTCCGCGCTTTAGACCTTGTCCAGAAGGGGCGAATTCGCCGCGAATCGTTTCGCGCGAACGCATACGCGCGTTTTTGAGGCTGGCTGCCCATACATTGCGTCAACAAGCATCGCGCGAGTTTTGCGACGAATTCGCGGCGAACTCGCCTTCTTCTGGACAAGGTCTTAGGTCTCTGAAGCTACAAGTAGCCGACCGATCGGACTCCCGCGAACACCCTGCAGTCGTTGGAAGAGCCAAAAGCTACGCGATAGTACGCGACAGAAAGAGAGGCAACTTCTAGGTAAATTTAACTGTAGGTATGGGAGCGGTTTTCGTCCTGAATTGCACTTTATTCTGTCTTAGCAAGAGTCGGTATTTATAATTTCTTTGTGGAGTGAATCTTCTATACTTGTATTATTATGTATTCTATGGTATTGGCTTAATCACCACTCTTGAAAATGTGGATTGGTAATCACAAACCCGGGCTAAGCATCGAAAGATCCGAAAACACACTTTGCAACACACTTGGGAACTGAACCCGGGACCTCCGTATATCGTGCCGAGCACGTGCCACTAGGCCACCAAGGCGTTAATATATACTTGTATTGAAAGAGATACAAAGAACTGCTGTGGAAGCAATAATATAATGGCGTAACTTATTCCAACTTTACATATAGGGTCTAACAATAGCAATAAGCGAACGTTTAAGGGGAGCATCTATACATCTCACTTAGCATGTTCACCAAATTTGATCCATAACTACAGGCTCGTTACCGAAATAATCAACAAAACATTATCATAATTCACCAAAAAATACACCTTTTCCAAACCCGTACAGCTGTACTAAACACGCATACAAATATAGCCGAACATGCACACTAAACTCGGAGTACACTGAGCTATCTTTTTTTATTGACGCTTGCGTGCGTAGATACAGCATGTTTCATGATGTGCATTATTTTAATTGTTTTGGTTTGTTAGAAAACATAACTTTGAAAAATCTCTATAAAACTGGAGCCCATTTTATGTCATTGTGTTCAGAATGATGTATTAAACGTTCGCTTATTGTATTTGTTAGACTCCGTATATTGCATTAAAACTATTTTAACGGGACCTAACACGATTCATTTTTGTAAGTAAGTACATTCTACTTACTGCTTGACGTTTCGGCCGCGATGCTGCGGCCGTGGTCACAAGCGAACTGAACTGCAGTCGTGTTATGTCCCGTTAAAATAGTTTTAATAGTGAACAAGAATGAATCTTAGAGTATAATAAGTACACTATATTCATGGACATATTTTTAGTAATATTATGTCCTTTGTCGTTATTAGTAATAGGATAAAGTAAAAGTAAAGAAATGCCGGCTTTTAGACATTAACACTTAAAATACTGCTACAATTCATTATAATATTAATGTACTTACGCTAATAGAGTAGTCGGAAATAGCGAGAAATCCAACTCCGAGGACCACTTATGCGAATTTATTGCTCACAAAGTACGGTATGGCCACTAATCTGCATCCAATTCCGGTTCAGATATTATTTTAGCGGCAAATCTTGTAGTAATTACGTACGGGCTTGTTTCTAAGTGGACCGAATGCGCGACGCGATCCCTCTCACATTACGCAAATTTACTGGAAAATTAATTAATGTTTTGAATTCAAACTCCTGTTCCCCACCGGCACCAAAAGAAACTGAGTGAATGAGAATTAAAAGTTACGACGAGGTGGTAACAATGCTTATTCTTTTTTTGTACAGCCACAAGCTTATAAACCGTGAAAAATATTTAGACAAGAAAGTAGCAATTTAGGAAGAAATCAAAACATTTAGATAGACTCTAATGTACAAACTTCTTTAATTGCTTTTCTTAATGGTTTTTTAGATTTTGTTTTATATTTGTGAAAAATGTTTACTTGTCTATTTTTACTTGGTTAATGTCTAGGTATATAGCAGTACCTTTAAGAGCTTGATGGCACAGCGGATAGCTTGTTCGTGTTGCGATCTAGGATGTTAAGCAACTTTCGTAATGCCAGGTCACAGAATGGGTGACCAAATTCAAAAATCTAAATTGCCCATAAGCTTCGGAAGGCATGTTGTTTTAATGTTTTCAAAACCTCAAATTTATATATATTTAAAAGAACATATTGATGAAAGGGTTTCGTCTATATATTTGTAGCTTACATATTATAACACAAAGTAATGTTGTCTGTAAAAAAAGACAAAACTACAATTTAAAACGAATAACAGGTAATAAAATCATTTTTTTAGTACCTAGTTTAAAGTCTATGCATTGTAAGTTAGCATTTAACCATTCCCTACAATATGTCGTTTACATCCTTAACAACAACTATACAGTACCATACTTGAATCTGGGTCGGCACGTAATTACCCACGCGAGTCAACCCTGGACTCGGAAATTTGAATAAATTAAAGCCAATCTAAGTTAAACTTCAGAATGTTTATGGTAAGCTTGGTCACGGCTAAGTTTCGCAACTACATTGTACACTATGCAAAAGTTCTAACTTCTTAGCTTTGAGGTAACTATCATATTTAACTGATGTTAAATAAGTTGTGATTTAAGAAGTTTAAAATTTATGAGGCTTAAGGGATTTTGTCATCTGAAACATTTGCGTTTTTGTTATTGTTATTCGTATCAAAACTATGATATTGATACAAATAAATTTACCAATGAAGTAGCTACAGCATAATTCTTTGTCTCGTATGAAAAGTGACACATCTCAAAATGACAACTTTTCAGGGTCAACTTAGCAGTGCTTAAAAAATAAGAAATATTATATTTAATTATTATTGTTCGATCAAAACGAAAATAATCTAACACTCGTTTAATCTGCCTGATAGTTTTAAAAATAAAATTTTCCTTTATTAATATTTGTTTTAATCCAAGTTCCGTTGCGCTGAAAAGTTGCCATTTTAAGACGTTTTTCACAGAAGGCACAGAATTATTATAACCCATTCCAAACGATGTCATACCCAAAATTCCCTGTTCATAATCATCACACATAAAATGATTTATCACAACACATTACGGCACCGCTACGTCAAAATCTAACATTGATTACAACTCCCTGGGCGACCCTCAATTTATGGTCCGGTCCCGAAAGCCGCAAAATTTGCTACTCGATCATACCCGTTTGATGAATGAATTATCATTTTAAGCACGCATTTGCAGTTTCCGATAACACTGGAGCACGCAAATACTCCAGACACTGCCACAGTTGATAACTATTCCCGAGTAAGGTCAGGCTTTCTCGCTGGAGAATAAATTTTGCACCCTAATCAAACTTGACCTAATTATTGGGTCAGTTTAAGTTGTGAACGTTATTTTCTGCTTTTTTAAATAAAGTAAATAGTAAAACATGTTATTACATTATTTAAGGATTAGATAACTTCTCACGTTTCTCACTCACTAACCGTGTGTTTTTGAGTCTCAAAAAAAGGTCTTAAGTCGATCACGTCAACCCAAAACAATGCTCCTTGACGGCAGAAATACTCGAGTATTTCGACGACCTATTTTGTCCCCATCCAGTCGCATTCTGGGGACAGAATCTTATATACCTACCACCCTGCGACGCAAAATGTCACTTCATTCACTCTTGAAGAAACGAAATTTCCTGTTATTCATTAATCTTCGGGCTACCCAAAAAAATCCGCAAATAACCGAACACCTCGTTAAATATACCTAGACTGAGGTAAGAATGTTCGCAACGGCCAATTAGTCTGAATAGTCTTCGTTAACTAACGCTTACCGCCCAGTTACGGCTAAACTTCGAACATTACGACAAAAATGGCATAACGTAGGGAACTTAGTTACCCGACTATGCGAGTTAAATGCGCCTGATTATATATGTAAGTTGTTATAGATACTACTGAAATATGGATGGAGTAAACGCAATTGGGGAAACTACTTCTATATTCTATGAGCAATCAAACTGTGTGGGGTAAATAAGGGACATGAAAATAACAAGAAACGATCCTTCAGTCTTTCCTCAAAGGCCGGAAACGCATCTGCTATTCCACTGGTGTCATGGGAGTTCATGAACGGTGGTGATTACTTCCCTTAAGTTAACTATTTAGTGAAGTTGCCACCTCTTACGTAAACAAAATAAACTGCATTTGAAAAAGACCAGAAACCAGAAACAAATAAATTTCAATATCTTATTCCAAAAAGGACAAAAAATGCGTAAGCACAATAAAACTCTACAAGATATTTCGTTTGCTGAGATTGAGGAGTTACAAAGCAGTGCTATGTAAGTTTTGATGCAAGTATAACATTGTAAATGCAATACAAAAGAAGTTTTAAAGGTATAGCGTACAAATCAGTATAATTATAGAGAGGGGACTCAAACAAATTGGGCAAAGGTTATATTGTTGAAATATGATCATCGCTATAATTGGCTACTTAACAGTTCTCGGAAAAGTATTTTAAAAAATACAAACGCTTATTTTATACTTCTTACAATATTTTTTTTCTCGAAAAAGCTTTAATAGAAAAATAACATGTTTTTCGTAATTAATTTCAAAGGACATAATTTTTTTGGTAATAAAATAAAAAAAAAATTAACTGCAATAATCTTAGATTAAAACAAAAAGGGAAGATACGGCATTAGCGTCTCGTGAGTGAGCCGCCAAAATTAGGCCTAAAGGCACAATTTCACTTCAGTCACAATTTGCCGAGCGAACAGGCTACATCGCACTATTTCGGATATTCTACTGTGTGAAAAAGAGAAAGACGCTACTCCGCAGTGGCGTCGGAATCGGTCGTACGTACTCGTCTGTTGCGAAGCGACCCGAGACGTCATCGCGCTACTCGCCGACTCCCTCGTGCTAACGTTAAAACTTACCGCTCTGTCTCGCTCGCTCGATTTACACTTTATAGGCGTGCTTGTGTATGTGTTTGCATTATGTAGTTGAGTAGGACTATATTTTGATTGACTACAAGTAGGAGCATGCCGTATCTTTCCTTTTTGTTTTAATCTAAGGCAATAATTTATATACTTTCTTGTCCAAGAGACTAAATGCTATGATTCTGTACATTTTTTAGATTTTTAATTACCTCCGTTAAAGAATACTGTATTTTGATAAGTTTTGTACGTTTCTGAATGAAAGTTCTGGTTTTTTTTTTGTTAACGAACGCAAGGTTATTAAGTAAGTAAGTGTATGGTAATGTAGAAACGATATCGTTATCACAGTTATCTTTTTCGCACCTAAAGTATTTAGCAACGATACACACAAATAACACAACCAAAGCGCGGCCGGGAATCGTCTGGCGGCTGACAGTCTGACATCTGTCTACGATGCGTATTGACTTATTAAACGTCAGACAAGCGTCACTTTTTAATTTTTAATAACTTATAGTGGAGTTTCTCCCGTGTTCTTTTCGCAACAACACGTGTTGTGAGACTCCATTTTAATTCAATCTACCGTACAATACTAATTGTACTAAAAATATAATACCACTTGGCTTTGCTACAAATTGGCTTTATGCTAAATGCGAAGCCATTAATTAAGCTATAATAATAATAATAACATATAGTGTCACAATCCGACTATAATGTTGCCATTTTCGAGTAGATAATTATCAATGTTGGTTTTTAATTTATATAAAAAAACAGAGGTCTTTAAATTAATAATACGGTCATAAACATAAATATGTTGGTAACAATAAATATTCTTCAAGTATTTATACATTGGCGTCAAGTTAAAAGACTTTGGAATTTAGTACCAAGCCCCATAGTAAAGAAATTATGTCCTTTCGCGCGAAAACTGCTGCTGGTCACGTGGCATTTTGCCCTGTGACGTCACACTTCGATACACAGACTACCTTGAAACCTGGCAGATAGTTTTTGTTTATTTTGTGAAATGTGACGCCACACGAAGCTCAATCATGACCGCCCGTGTTTCGGGTCTTGTAATCCATAGATATATAATCGCAAAAGACAATGGCGTTTTTAACGCCTATAAATTTCACTATTACAACTACGGATGAAATAAATTCGTAAGATTTTTGAAACCATAGGAAAAACCTGTCTAAGTCTCGAAATAAAAACAAGTTTCTACGACACGTAAATTACTAGATAATGCTGTTCTGCTTAGGGCAATGACGACTTTTTTTTCTTTTTTTTTCTCTTAAATAATGGCTTTGTGCGGTCAGCACATTTAGCCAGTATTTTAAAGTGAATATTTTCTTTGCATAAAATCTCAATGAAGTAGATGATAATGAGTGATAATTAACGTTTAATGGTCAATGACATTCCCCCAAACCCCTTGAGACTCAACAAAGCTGTGAGGCCTTATTGAGATCTCACACGGACTTCTTGAGAGAATTCGAAAAGTGACATTTCACTGTTTTGTTTTATTTGTCAACACTCATGCACGTTCACGAACACTTAACAGTAAATAATCTACCTACCATTATTTCACATTAATATTCGACAAAACACAAATAATAGAAAATAAAACTAATTTGCAGCCCTGACGGTTCAATTTCCCGCCAAGAAGTTCACGTTTTTATTTTTAAGTTGGCAAAACGTATTTTTTATAATTAGTTCCTTGAAGGAACAGGCTAAGGTCAGAGGCCATACTGCCTAGTCATTAGTTAGTTAAAATGACATTGTTATTATTAAAAGCCTTTTTCCCACTGCTGGGAAAAGCCCACCCTCTCCTCTTTCCACTTTTCGCGGTTTGTTGCTTGTGCTGGCCAATCTTTGAAAGGATAACACAACTAGGTAGGTAAGTATTTGTTTTATCCAATTATGATAGACATAACCAACAAAACTTTGAATTGGAATATCTTTAATTGTAGACTTAGGTAGGTACTAGAGAAGTATAACCAAGACCATGTTATTCAGGATTAGAAACTCTATACCAAGATATTTTTTCATTTATAGACGCTTAAAAAAGGAGTTGACAAAAGTTTGTATGGGAGTTCACCAATGTCCTTTAATTTGTAAAAATAAAATGTTCACTTACATAATATTATCTTAATAAAAAAAACTATTGGATAATTATTGTTAAATTATAAACCACCATATCCGACGTATTTCATATATTATTGTTACAACTGTCAAATAGCCAATTGATTGGCTTCATTACGACGTTTGCCAAAGCTGGTTGGTGTTAGGTTGGTTATTACAAACAAAACCCGGGCTATGCCTCTAAAAATTGGCATGACCTTGGAATCGAACTTTCGTACATCAGACCGAGCACTTCGCCGCACGATCACCTGCGCGTTCAGCGCAAATGATTGAAATATCGTTTTATAAATGCAGAAAAAAAATTATAAAACAACCTCAAGTGTAATCGTCGTCAGTTCGAGAAACATTTATTTCTAACTAACTGTTGCCCGCAGCTTCAGGCGCGTTAATTTTTCTCAGGTAAAAGTAGTCCATAACCGTTCCCAGGGCTAACTCTATATCAAAGTTCATCAAAATCAGTTTAGCAGCTTCAGCGTGAAAACGTAACAAACAAACAAACTTAATTTCGCAATTATAATATTAGTTAGGATGTTTTTAGTGTTTTCTATAAGTGTGTAAATATAAGTGTAGGTATTACCAAAACGTGGATGGAACAAGTTTGGCTATTATCGTCAAAAATAATCATTTGTGCATTAAAAATGGATACCACGGTCTCAGCTGTTCAATTAAAAAAGCATTCACCCGCATTGCAAAATGTCGTAGGTGCTGGCTCCATCTAGATAAGGTTCATTTCCGGATCGATTAAAATTCTATTTCTATTAGGAATTGACATGTCTTTAATTCCCTTACACAAGATTAGTATGCTAATGCAGTGCTCGTTTAATAGTTTTAAGCGTTAATAATGATGGACATTATCTCGACTAACGGACTAAAGACTGCATATACACCCAACAGCATCTCTATTCTCAGGCGATGGGCTCACCACCTGTCACGCCGAGCACATGTTCAGTCGCTATTTGGTGAAAAGTGGACTATGGTAGAGAACTGGGATCCCTTTTTTCGACTAATTTTATATGGTTACTAATCTTATGTTTTATGCCCTTATTTTGATTTGCATAAAGTATACTGTTCATTCGTCTAATAGCTATTAAGCATAAAGATAGTCTGGTAGATTAGAAAAGCAAGACAGAATGTGAGGTTATAGTTTCAAAATCCACTATAAGTAATTTGGATTGGATTTTAACAGAATTTTTTGCAATATTTTTTTATTTTATTGATAGCTATTTGAATCAGAATGTACCTAATACCAAAAGTAGGTATATATATATATATATACCTTCAAAAAAAAATCAAGAACGGATGATTTGTTTATGATTTCAAATTACATTTTTTGTTTTATTTTTTGTTGTTAGATTGGCACAACTGTTATCCATTTTGGCGCGGAGTTTGAGTTGCATCTGATATTTAGATTAAATACAGTGCTGTTTTAAGTTAGTTTATATCTAGTGTGTATTGCGAATTTCATAATGGATAAAAACATCGAACAAAGAGTTTGTGTTAAATTTTGCGTCGCCAATGAATTTCGTGTTCGGAGTCACTGAAAATGTTACAGAAGGCTTACGGTGAATCGACTTTATCAAAAACACGTGCTTATGAGTGGTACAAAGCGTTCAAAAGCGGTCGAGATGTGATGGAACATTTGCTTCGCTCTGGTAGGCCATCAACGTCTTCAACTGAAGTTAACGTCGCAAAAGTGAAGGAAATGGTGACTGAAAACCCTCATTCAAGTTTGAGAGAAATAGCCGCTGAACTTTCTGTGTTTCACGAGTTGATCCGTACCATTTTAAATAATCACTTGGGTATGAAACATATTGCCGCTCGGCTAGCCCAAAAAACCTGAATTTTCTCCAAAAACTCAAGAGTCGCTGAGGACATGCTAGAACGAGTCAATTCCGACCCAACATTCATGCAACGCATTGTTACTAGTGAAGAGACGTGGGTTTACGTTTGACATGCAAACTAGTTAACAAGCTTCGAAGTGGCGTCTTGCGACTGAAACGAAACCGAAAAAACCACACCAAAGTCGATCAAAAGTCAGAGTCATGTTGACTGTTTTCTTTGACTATCGCGGTGCTGTGCACTCGAAATTCCTACCGAAAGGTCAAACGGTAAATAAAAGATATTATTTGAGCGTTATGCGCCGTTTAGAGAGCAAATTTGACGAAAAAAGCCAAATTTGTGGAAAGAAAATTCTTGGATTTTGCACCACGATAATGCGCCTTCGCAAGAGGCCTTGAGGACGAATGTTTGACCAAAAACTCTACAAATACCATCGAGCAACCACTCTTTTCACTTCTTTTCTTTTTCCTAAACTCAAATTACCACTTCGTGGCACCTGTTTTCATTCGGTAGAAGACATAACGGAGAATTCGCGGCGAGAACTGAACTCAATTCCGGAAAAAGCGATTAAAAAATGTTTTGATGATTAGATTATTCGTTGGCGTAAGTGTATCGTTTCTGAAGGAGCATACTTTGAAGGCGATAAAATAAATTTGGAAGAATAACTAACATTTTGTGTATTATTGATCTTTTCCCAGTACTTTCTTGACAGAGTAGTATTTCAAATATAAATTGGATACCGTAGTGTAATAGTAGGTTATGGTGTGTTCCAACATGTTTATTTTTTATACGAAAAGTATTTTATTAAATGCAAACACAAAGTATGCGAAACTTAATTTTTTCCTATGTAAAATGTGCGGGACCCTTATACGGTTGAACTCGAATCTCAATCCGTTGTGAAATAAGTCAAGACCCGCTATGAAATAAGTCTTGTCTTGATTCGTCGCTATGAATCCCGCTTTGCGAATTGTTGCTGGATTGCGCAATGCTGTCTCCGAGGGTAACTATGAAGCCAGTTACAAGGTGGGGCGATGGTGAAAGGAAAGCCACGCTGAATCTTCAGAGCTTCTATATTCCAGATTTAAATGAGCAGAACTTTTCCCTATATTTCTTGTTTTACAAATAAACTATTTCTTTCTTCTATTGGTTCTTGTTCAGTATTTGCTTCCTAGTCGTATTCTTGAGCTGGATCCGGAATTATTTTCCATAGGATCTCGCTCGCTTAAGTACCAAATCTCGCTATCGCAACTATCGGCCTTTCTCTATAGATAGTTGCGAGAGCGAGAGGTATGCGCGAGAGGGACAAAACATAAGTGCAAGCAAAAGGGTAGGGGTCTCTCGGCAATACCGTGGAGAGCGCAGCGGCTCTATTTCTATCATTAGGGTTTTATAAATTAGCAAATACTGAACTGTTAACGTAAGGAAACCATAACTATAACTAAATTATAAACCTATTAACTAAACTATAAAACCTATTCTTTACAAATATAAACTTATAAAATGTTACATACTAAATGGTCTAACTAAAACTATAATCGATCGTCCGGAACATTCTCCCGCCGTGCGTCGTGGCGAAGTGTAGAGTCGCGACGCATCACATAGCAGGCCGGACGTCGTCCTCAGCTTCCTCAGTCTGCAGGATCACGATCTTCTTTGTAGGCCTTCGCAGGATACCGCCTTTGGTCTTCACGTCTGCTGCGCGTACTATGCCGTCGCGGCCAGGGTACACGGTGACTATTCTCCCCAGCGGCCAGGTGTTGCGTGGCAGTGTGTTGTCCACCACAACGACGATATCTCCAATTCGGAGCGGTTGACCCTTGCCGTGGGGCTCCCGCCGGTTTTGAAGCTCCGGCAGGTACTCTCGAAGCCATCTTGCCCAGAACATGTCGGCGAGTATTTGGGACGTTCGCCAGTGTCGTCTTCCCCGCAGGTCTATGGGTGTAAAGTTGCCCATGGGTGGTTCGAAGGCTGGGCCCAACAGTATGAAGTGGTTGGGGGTGAGCGTCTCGGGATCTTCGGGGTCGACCGAGACATGTGTCAGGGGGCGACTGTTCACTGTCATCTCAGCTTCGGCAAGTAGGGTGGAGAGTACCTCTTCTGATGGTGTTCGGCTGTCGAGTACTGCGGCGAGGGCTGTCTTTACTGTCTTCACTAAGCGTTCCCAGGCCCCCCCCATGAATGGGGCTCCAGGGGGGATGAAGCGCCAGGCTATTCTTCTTCTCGCTGCTTCTGTTTCCACGGCGTCGTCGACGGCGAGTCTGAGCTCCTTTTCAGCTCCATGCAGGTTGGTCCCGTTGTCGGACCAGATTACTTTCGGGCACCCGCGGCGTGCTATGAATCTGCGGAGTGCCATGATCGCAGAGTCGGTGGTCAGCGAGTTGGTCATCTCTAGATGGACAGCCCTTGTCGTGAGACAGGTGAACAGGGCTATCCATGTCTTTCTCGTTCCTCTTCCGAAGGTCGTCATCAGGGGCCCGAAGTAGTCGATGCCGGTGTGAGTAAAGGCTCGCTGGTGGTGTGCTAGCCGACCGGCTGGATGGTTACCAGTCTGTGGCTCTGGTGGGGCCCATCTTCTTCTACGGCACGGCAGACATCGGTGTATGATGTTGCGTGCTGTCGGTCTCAGGCCCAGGATGTAGAACCTTTGACGACATTGGTTGATGGTGGCTTCCACCCCCTGGTGGTGGCCAACTCGGTGAAGGTGCTCGATGTACAGCTTCGCTATGTGATGGCGCCCGTCTATGATGGGTGGCCTCTTCATGGCTTCAGGCACTTCTATGGCCGCGTCGATTCGCTACTTCACTATGATGACCCCGTTGACAATCTGCGTGGCTATTTTCTTTAGTTTGCTCGTAGTGTTGACCCGACGATTTTTCGATAGTTCTTCGATCTCTTCTTTGAAGCAATCGGCTTGAATGGCTCTGATTGCTAAGTCTTCGGCTTGGATGAGAAGCTCTGCGGATATTTTCCTATACAGGTTGTCTATATTTTCTATCTTCTTTCTTTTATTCGCAGTCTTCTTTTCTTCCTTCTTTCCCCAAGATGGATCTTTTTCTTTATTAGCCTTCGTTCTTGAATACGCCGTTTTTTCTATTTTCTTTCTTCGACATAGTGCTATGAACTGAAGTACTCTTGCTATTGTTCGTATATATTTTTCCCATCTTGAGAACTTGTTGAAGTCTGGTACGACTTCTAATGCTGTAGTTTTCTCTATTATTTTCAATGTTCTTTCTTCCCCGGTGACTATTTTCGGAGTGGCGCCCTCTCGTGGCCAGGTCTCGGGGTCTTCTTTGAGAAAGCTCGGTCCGATGAACCATCTATGTTTCTCGTTGAACTCTTTCGGTACTTCACGGGTGCTGTCATCCGCCACATTGAGTTTGGTGGGGACCCAGCGCCATTCTTCGGTCTTGGTGTTCTCTTCGAGTTCGGCGATGCGGTGAGCGACGAACGGTTTGAATGATCGAGAGCCCGTTCGCAACCACGTCAAAACTGTGCGGCTGTCAGTCCAGTAGATGCGTGCCACTGGTTTTCTGTCGTGCTCTTCTATTACGCAGTTAGCCATTCTGCTGCCCATGACTGCAGCCTGGAGTTCCAACCGAGGTATCGACGTGGTTTTCAACGGCGCCACCCTGGCTTTGGCCAATATCAGAGAGGTATGTACTTCTCCGTTTTCATCTTCTACACGCCAGTAGAGAGCGGCGGCGTATGCGACTTCACTGGCGTCAACGAACACGTGAAGTTGGAGGTTCTTTCCACGACTGTAGCTCAGGTAGGTTCTTGGGATGGAGATTGTCTTTAGATCTTCGAGGTGTTTAGTCCACTTGCTCCATTCTTCGGCGAGGTCGTCTTCGAGCTGGTCGTCCCATGCTGTGCTTCTCTTCCAGATGTCCTGCAGTATTCGCTTGGCTCTCATGGTGACTGGAGAGACAAGTCCCAGTGGATCGAAAAGGGACATAACGATCCGCAGGGCCTGACGCTTCGTGGGCTTCTGTCGTAGCGCGCCTTCAGGCAGTCTTGAGAAGTTCAGGTTGTACTTGAAGGTGTCCGATGAGGTTTGCCATGTCATCCCTAACACCTTCTCCATCTTGGGGCCGACTTCCAGTTCTTCTATAGAGGCGCTCGCTTCGAGCTCGCCGAGCACTCTCGGTGAATTTGAGGCCCACTTCCTCAGGTCAAAGTGCGCCTGACTATGGACGAAATGGACTTGGCGTGAGACTTCTATTGCTTCGTCCTCTTCTTCAAAGCTCTGGATGAAATCGTCCATATAGTGGTTTCTTTTTATGGCCGATGCTGCTGTTGGGTATTCTTTTGAGTGTTCTTCAGCGTTCTTGTCCTTCACATAGATCGCGGTGGCTGGCGAAGACGTTGCGCCGAATATTAGCGACGTCATTCTGTATTCTATAGGCTTCGCCGAAGGGTCTCCGTTTCTCCAAAGATAGCGGAGCGCGTCTCTATCTTCTGGGTTGATCTTGACTTGAAGGAACATCTCGGCGATGTCCGCTGACACTGCTATTCGGTGCTGTCTCATTCGCATCAGCACGCCTGGAAGGGACTGAAGTAGGTCCGGGCCGGTGAGCAGGGCATCATTGAGCGATGTGCCCTTCGATGTGGCCGCCGCGTCGTGCACCATCCGAATCTTCTCTGGTTTCACTGGGTTGATAACCGGGAAGCATGGTAGGTACCATGTTCTGTTGCTGCTTCTGTTCTCCGGTGCAGGCTCGGCGTACCCCTTCTTGACCAGCGCGTCCATCTGTTCGACGACCTTATTCTTCAGTTCGCTATTCTTATTGATCTTTCTTTCCGTTGCTTCCAGGCGGCGCAATGCATATTCTCTGTTGTCCGGCAGCTTCACTTCTTCAGACTTCCATAGCAACGCTGTCTGGAATCTTCCATCTGTCAATCTTGTTGTCTTTTCATCTAAGATCTTTAGGGCCTTGGCGTCGGGGTCGCTTCGCGGCGTCTTGGGTACTATAGCGAGTGCCTCCAGGCTAAAGAAATTCTTTAGCTCGACGTTCAGGTGTTCTTCTTCTTCTTCTATATTCTGTATGAAGTGGACCCGATGCCCCGTCGTTCTGCTGCAGGTCCCATGTAGCACCCAACCCAGTGGCGTTAGAGAGGCGACTGGTTGGTGCCTTCTTCCTATGCGGCTATCTTTCGCCATGAGCAGCTGCCAATTGTCTTGGCCGATTAGTACTTCGGGTTTCGCTCCGGTGTACTGGATGCTGTGGCGTATGTCATCCAGGTGGCGGCACCCTCTCAGGTCTTCCTCTTCTATAGTTTGTGGCGAAAGCTTCAACTGTTTGATGGACCTCGCTGTTACTTTGTATCTTCTATTGGAACCTTTGAGGATGATCTTCACTCTTCTTGATGCTGTGGTGTCTACCGGAGCGTCGCTGATGCCCTCTATGTGTATGGGCTCTATTGGGCCCCGTAGTCCAGCTCGCTGCGCTAAGTCCTCGTCTATAAGGGTGACTGTCGATCCGTCATCCAGTAGGGCGTACGTGTCGATCTTCTTTTTTGGCCCGACTATCTGGATGGGCACTATTTTGAGGTAGGCTTGCGCTTTCTTAGTAGCCCAGGTTGAGCTGACGACTTCCTTATTCTCCTCTGTAGCCCTCTTGAAATGCAGCATTCGGTGGTGCGTGCTGTTGCACTCGTCTATACCGCAGTTGCTGGCGCGACAGCTGTGCGTTCTGTTTCTATAGCGAAGGCAGCGAAAACAGAGTTTCTTCTCTTTGGCTATGTCCCATCTCTTCGCAGAGGTCGCTTGCTGGAACTGTTCGCAGCTGGTTGCAGTATGTCCAGCTTTTTCGCATACTAGGCAAGTACCAGAGTTTGGGTACTTGCTTCTTGTTTCTATACAAGCCCCGGAGTTAGGGTACTTGCTTTTTGCCTCGGTGGTGTTGAAAGTTCTTTGTCTTCTATTACTTGTAGGTATGCTTGAGACTTCTTGCACCCCTTCTGGCTGTGCGTATGGGCCGCATATGTCGGCTTCTCTATTTAGGAACCGCGTCATCTTGGCTATATCTGGTTCATCTGTTGGTTGACCCGCTGCGAAGTCGTACCACCGATAACGAAGCGTCGGTGTCAGCTTGTCTATGGTGCTCTTCGTTATCTCCGGATTGTACAGGTACTGCTTCTTATTGATGGCCCCCAAAGTCGCGACTATGTTCGAGACTTTGCTTGCGAAAATGCATAAGTCCCGCGGCGAATCTGACAGGCGGGGCAAGCTTCTAATTCGCTCCATCTCGGCGATTGCTATTGCGTCTGGTCTTCCGAATCTTGCTTCCAAGGTTTTTATGATGTCTCTTGGATTCGAACTGTAGATTAGAAGACTTTCGACCGCTTCTTTGGATTTTCCCTTGAGGCTTCGTCGCAGGCGCGCTAAGTTTTCGATGTCGGAGAAGCTGCCTTGTGACTCCATGTAGGCAGCCCTAAAGGACAGCCATTCGTGGTGGCAGCCCCCGAAGAAAGGCAACTCGTTCAATATTCTTGCAGATGGGTGACCGGACTTGGCTGCTTGAGCGATGGCAGCCGCTAACTCGGTGAGGTCGATCTTGTTTGCAGACGACATTATCGGTGTTGTTTCTCCCGCCGGTACCGGAACCGTCGAGACTATAGGCTCTAGAACCGAAGGTGCTGCTGGCTTGTTGTGCGGTTCGTTCGTGACGGCGAGTGGGTGGCCTTTATTGTTGTCCAACCATTTGTCTATTCGCTCGTTCTGATTCAAGTCCGCGATGATCGTGTCTGGATCGTCGGAGTCGGAATCCGCTTCTATAGCCGCTATCTTAGCGGCGGCCAGCTCGACTTGTAGTCTAAGTAGCTCTTCTTTGGCTTTCAATAGTTTCGATGCGCGCCGTGACGCCGACGTCGATGCTCTTGACTTGGGCGGCGCAGTCTTCTTTTGCGTGCGCGGTAACTCAGGTACGGGCGGTGGAGGCGCATGCGTAGGTTGCGCATGTTGCACCTCTTCTATCGGCGTGGTTGGCGCGGTCTCTGTAGATTGCTGGCTTGTAGCTGATGTGTCCGGAGCCGTGGTCGCAGTTAGTTCGGTACCCGACGTAGTACTTTCCGACGTAACGGGCGTGCGGCGTTCTTCGGCTTGCAATCTTGTAACAGGCATCTTGATAGCTTGCCTGATCCGGCTGGGAAGGACCATAAAATGTGCGGGACCGTTATACGGTTGAACTCGAATCTCAATCCGTTGTGAAATAAGTCAAGACCCGCTATGAAATAAGTCTTGTCTTGATTCGTCGCTATGAATCCCGCTTTGCGAATTGTTGCTGGATTGCGCAATGCTGTCTCCGAGGGTAACTATGAAGCCAGTTACAAGGTGGGGCGATGGTGAAAGGAAAGCCACGCTGAATCTTCAGAGCTTCTATATTCCAGATTTAAATGAGCAGAACTTTTCCCTATATTTCTTGTTTTACAAATAAACTATTTCTTTCTTCTATTGGTTCTTGTTCAGTATTTGCTTCCTAGTAGTATTCTTGAGCTGGATCCGGAATTATTTTCCATAGGATCTCGCTCGCTTAAGTACCAAATCTCGCTATCGCAACTATCGGCCTTTCTCTATAGATAGTTGCGAGAGCGAGAGGTATGCGCGAGAGGGACAAAACATAAGTGCAAGCAAAAGGGTAGGGGTCTCTCGGCAATACCGTGGAGAGCGCAGCGGCTCTATTTCTATCATTAGGGTTTTATAAATTAGCAAATACTGAACTGTTAACGTAAGGAAACCATAACTGTAACTAAATTATAAACCTATTAACTAAACTATAAAACCTATTCTTTACAAATATAAACTTATAAAATGTTACATACTAAATGGTCTAACTAAAACTATAATCGATCGTCCAGAACATAATTATTATGCCTAACAAAATTATGCTTAAATATCATAATGCGTAAGCAAATTTAGGCTTTAGAATAGTATGTTTAACAATTATTATGCTTATAGTAGTTATGCTTAAAACAAATGTGCCTATAACTATTATTAGGATAAGTAAACGTATGCCATGTTAAATTATGACATAAAATTTTATGCAAAAAATGTAGGGAACCTAGAGAACTGCTTCTGCGGTCCTCATTGCCTAGTCTCTGACTAACCCTTCGGCGATAATAATCGTGATTAGTATGATGTATGTGTCACACTTTTCCATTTGCAATGAAACTGACAGACCTAATCACTTTTATAACCTTCGATCCTACATGAAGTTATTAACTCTTTGTTTACTGTATGATCATTAAAATAATTGACAGTCAACATACGCGCATATTATATCAAAAAGCCACCGAGGAAATACAGTTTTTTTTATCATAATCATCATCACGGCTATAAACTCCCCATACCTAGGCTGTGCCTTTCTACATGGACAATTGCTCAGGGGCAGCTCCCAAATCGGGTTCTTGGGTTTTAACGATTGCATCAACCCGGAAATACAGCGCAACTTGTCTACTGAAACACGGATTTGTCGATTGACATATTTTAATTTAGCCACAGCGACATCGAGGTGCTCTTAGATTTGTAGCGAAAAATAAAACATTCCAGCATTTAACCCAAACACATTGAACTTGGCTGAAAACAATTTTTCTTTAAAACAGTGGATATTATAAAGTCCGTAATAAAAGCAACAAAAAGGAAACAAGACATTTAAAAGCAAAACACCAAGAGCGTATAAGTTTTGAACAAACCGGCAGCGAAACAAGAAACCAATTCTATGTCCAATTACGTATCGATTAGTAGCGAACACAAAGAATCGAGAGGATAATTATTCGAGTCACGTCCCCAAGGAAGAGTTTATTAGATGGAGCAAGTTGGGAGCTGATTAATTCATATTACTTAGGGTCAATTCCAAGTTATGCAGAGTTCGTTTGGCTCGAACTTCTTTGCGAGTGGAATCGAAGCCTCAATGTGAGCCTCTTTGATATTCTGAATCGTGGGGTTTCATCAGTTTCTTTATAAATAAATACTTTTTTGCGGGTCTAATCAAAGTTTTATTTAGGGCGTCAGTTTGTAACTTGCAATCTAAGTTTAAATATCAGCACATTCTCTAAAATGAACAACGAAATTAAGGTGGTCTCATGGGCGATTTAGGCGACGTGGCTTAGAGGAGGACTGGAGAGGCGTACGTCCAGCAGAGGATGATTATACTTCGAAGGACAAAATGGAAGTATTTTTAATTTCTTTATAAATAAATATACAGTTCTTTGCGATGGAAATATGAGTTTCAATATTCTCTCACCTCTTTAGTATTTTGAAATTGTAATCGAGCTTTTGCGTTAATAGCATCTTGTAGTCAGTTTAATTACAATAAATGTACTTATGACATTCATTACATTATTGCAAAATAAACAATTAATAAGAACATAAAAAATACAAAATTTATGTGCTAAGTATATAACCTATTTATATACTAGCCCACTGCTGGGCAAAGGCCTCAAGGAAATCAAGGAAATCAAGTGTTCGCTAAAATACACTGGCCTGCAAAAATAAGTATCACACTTTTGAAATTGCAATGCTAAAAATGGCTATTTATTGTTTTATCTTTTTTTAGACTTAAAATTGTTACTAATGTATAATTTACTACAGTTTTAAAGAATAAAACGTTTTTATTTTAAATCTCTAACTTCTATAGTTTTGAAAAAAATTAAATTTTAAAAGTGTGGTACTTATTTTTGCAGGCCAGTGTAGATAGATATTGGCTAGTAAACACAAAGGTACCTACATCGCATACTACATCAAAAATTCAATTTTAGTCTGTACTTTAGAGAGCACATTTGCTGGTATTTTAAATTTTTTGACAGCAGTAAAAACGAAATAACTCTAGGAGATTGCTCCGGATGGTGAATGGCTGAATAATAGTTGTAACTCTCGGTACAAACAAGAAATGTGAGAGCAATCTTCAATATGTCAAGACCAAAACAGTCTTACGGGTTAAAAAGTAGGGTTGAATTTTGTAAAGAGGATGCGCTGAAAGGAGCTCAAGCGTTATAAGCAAGGAATCGTACGTAACACAGTCGAGACGGAGTTTACAAGGCAAATTGAATGACAAAAGCTAGCTGCGTCAAATCAGGAAAAAGCCATAGAAAGAGATGTCTCCCATCCGAGATGGTTTGATTAAATTGGTAATTTTCATAGAGGGGTCTGTGACTTGTGTTTCTCAAAAACGACAAGTAACTCATGAGACATTTTGTGTAGATTGTAGTACGATGATTGTGTTGCTAAATTAACAAAATTTGTTGTAGTAACTTAACAAGTTTTTTGGATTAGAAGTAATTGACCGTTAGAGAGAGCTTATTTTTAAGAACAATATTATTACCTATTGGTGTTTTTCAAAAAATACATTATACAATACGATTAGTCGTTATAAATACATACTTAGTTTTAAACTAACTACACTCACCGTTAGTCAATAACATTAAAGTACACATAATTTGTTACTAGAAAATAGTGATTTAGACATAATTTTAGAAATTTTCTTACAAATCATTGCCGTAATTGACGCCTCAGAACACAAAACTCACTTTGGCTATCTATTTCAATTGGCCTACTCTATTTGGACTCCCGATCATAATCATCATCGTCAGCCTATAAACGTCCCACTGCTGGTACAGGCCATCCCACATGAAGAGATTTATACGAAAATTTTCTATTTTTCAGCCAAAGACTTTAGGTGCCTTCCGAAGAACGGAGGAGCTCAAAATATGTTGACCCGGCATTGCGAAAAGTGCTTAACTGACAAGGTCGCTAACCGAACGTCCTAGCCGCTGTGCCATTTTTTTTTACTTATTTACCGGTAAGCACTTGACTTTTATCTCACCAGATTATATGAATGTGAAAATTTAAGGAAGCTAACTTCACCCAGACTTCTTAACTACTGAGGAACAGGCTATTTTATCTCTAACTGCCGGAACACCACGATGCTACAAATATTGATGTCATACGACTAGACTTTAGAAAAGATGCTGGTAGCTGGTAGTCAGGCGGACTTAACACGCCTTGCCGCTGGGAACTGAACCCACAGTGACTGTAGGACAGTTTCAACTCTAATTATTGCCTGTGTTATTGTTATACATTACATTTCATACCATAGTTAATTATTTACGTAACAGTTCAATTAAATTAAAGCAAGTATTCAGACATCAGCCCTCATCAGTCTATATAAATTTTGAGTGGGAGTCAGTAAGTCAAATAATTTCGAATAAAACAAATAACCTATCAATGAAGCTCTATTAATAATAATTGTTCAAACATCAAAAATACCGTTGATATATACAATTGTTTTTTTCTCAACACAAAATTCATTTGTCCCAAAGCTTTTTCGATCACAGACGTAGGCTGGATCCGAATCATTGGCAAGCAATTCAGTTAACAAATCGACGCAGATTTAATCAAAGGAGATTGGATGTAAGCCGTACGTATTGTTGCTTCTTTATTACAAGCGTTTGCACGGATCTCTCTTTGAACTAAGAATTCTAACATACCTACTATTACCTTCCATCACGCCTATTTCCCGGAGGTAGGCACCAAAGCAACAAAATTTGGTACTATAAAAGTCCTGAGAACGTTTTTAAACGTGCTAATTAGTGTACATGGTTAGCACTATAATGATGTTAAGAACGTTTATAGAACCCCAAATAGGCCCTAGTTTTATCACTGTTTTATTCTATAAACATTACATAAAAGCTCTCACGGTAATAAATCAACTCTGTAGTTAAAACCTAAAAGTGTCGAGAAACGCTTTTTGGTACTGAAATAGTGCTATCTGCAGCATTTATGTCACAATTTTGCACTATAAAAGTAACCAAAACATGTTTAAATTGCTTTTTTGCACCGTAAACAATTCCAGTGATCTTTTTTATCATACTTATTCAATCATTAATGCAGATTTCAAATATGACAATGCAACCTCGTAATTTTCTGGTTTTAAATAAATTTAAATTAATTAAATAAGTACTTTTCCTGACTATGGCTGCTATAGTACACATTGGCACCAGCCGTGCTGCTAATGTGCTATCATGGCAGAAAACAGCAGCCATATTTGATTAATTATTCATGGCTGCTCTTTTAGTACGTTTTTTATCACGATTTAGTATCGTAGGAGAACAAACAAACTCACCTATAAAGCTATTTAGAATTGAAGTTATTTAGCAGCCGCACCAGGAGTCGCTATGGTACTGTTAAGAACTGTAGAAGAGTTATCATGATTTTTACAGAACTAGTTCCATAGCGATGTTGAGGGAGCTTGTAAGAAGATATAAAGTTACGTTATCGTTGTGCAAGGTACTTTTATAGTGCAAATTGATCCTGTAATAGTGTTTTCGACAGTCCTACAATACTAGTACTGTAAAAGTTATTTTCACGCATTATTATTGCAACATAGATACACAAAACTGTCAATAAGGTCGTCTATAGTACTAAATAGTACTATAATCGCTTTTACCATATCTATTACAGTGCAACACTTAAATGATTCTTTTGTATAGTCCTGAAAGTGTTCTTAGAGCAAAATTATAGAACGTAAATGCTCATTAATTTTATAGAAGCAAAACGCTCTGTTAAAAACCTTTACGGTACAAGCAGTCACAATGATTACCATTATATGCCTACTATATCACTGTTTGATGATAAAATGCCTTGGTTATAATAGAAGCTTTTGTTACTTGGGCAGAGACATTGACCTAGAAGAGATAGACAATAACGTTCATACAAACCATTTGTTCGAATTATCTAATGAGGGACCTAAAGTTCGCTGCAGCCGCTGCAGCGCTTAAGAGGCCTATTACATCTCGACAGAGATTTTTGCGTAAAATGGCCAATTTTGGCGTTATGGATCTCAGAAACAAAGATACATTAACAATTATGACTTATTGAATAGTGTAGAAAAGCTATTGGAATAGTGCGTAGTGGCCTCGCTTTTTGTAAATTTTGCTTAACTTTTTAATTAAACCCAAAATTGCAGAGAAAAATTTTCATAAAGTGCGCGAAGGCACTTTTTTGAGCTCATCGATTGGACTACTGTTGTAGAGAAGTGAAATAAAAAAATTATAATGTTATCTATTATATAGTCGAATAGTGCTTAGTGGCCTCGGAATTTTTAGATGTCATTGATTTTATATAGGAAAAAAATCTTATTCTAAACCAAAAAACTTCGAAAATCGCTATAAGTTAAATGTGAATTTCTCCTATCTACGATAATATTATTGAGCAAAATTTATACCAGAGTAATTGTTACTTCATGAGGAATAAAGATTTTATAATGAATTTATTATCCTATTTCGATAAAAACGATAAATACAACAGCAAAATTCCTACAAAATGCGATGCGCCGGCCGTCCGAATTCAACTTATGCTCACAGAATGGAGATTTGTAATATTAGGCACAAATTTATTATCCTATTTCGATAAAAACGATAAATACAACTGCAAAATTACTACAAAATGCGAAAATGGGCATTTTACGCAAAAATCACATTCAAAATGTAACAGGCCTCTTAACCGTTTACGTCGTTTAATCAACAGACAGACATCGTAGCGCCAGATCGCCGATCGGTCATAGAGAACGTAGTGTGTATCAAGATGGCGTCTATGACTGTAGAAGCCGTGGCACAGAAATGAAAAAATATCTTTCCTATTCTATTATTACGATATAACTACCTAATAATGACATAAATAACAGTTAATTTCACTTACTTGACAACTGAATTGTAGTATACGTCCAGGTGTATACTTTGATAAGAAATAAAGAATTATTTTCGCCGCTCCGCACGCGCCTAAGCTGTGTGAATGTCGAAACCACGCTAAAGCAAGGTGCCGAGTCGACTCCGCAGGTGAGTCCAACATAGTGCGTGTTCGGAACGCCCCGATATAGTGTAACGTATACATCGCTGGGCAGAGATCACTGTTTTCCATTTGCTATGATCCTGACATACCTACTTATTCTTCATTTACTCACATAACATTTTTTTAAAACGACTACGGGTATGAATTTGGACTTCCTCTCACCTGATGGTACGAGGGGCGTTCAAAATATTCTCGGTATTGATACGTTACAACCTCTTTTATTTATATATTTGTTACTGGCCGCTAAGATTCATCCATTGACATTAAAAAAAAGTAAAATTGGAACCGAGATGTTCTTTTGTTTTTCTGCAATTGCCGAACAAACATGAACACCATGAGCGAATTAACAATTTTAACGAAATTAGAGCACCGATCCGTCATAAAATTCTTGACAAAACAGGGTAAAATCAAAAAACCATAAAAGAGGAAATGGATTGTGTTTACCGTGAGTCTGCTCCTTCTTTATCTACTATTCAAAAATGGTCAAGCGAATTTAAGCGTGGAAGGGAGAGTATTGAAGATGACCCTAGACCTGGCCGGCCTGTAGTGGCTACCTCACAAGAAAATATTGATAAAGTGGAAAAACTTATATTGGAAGACGGCCGAGTGAAGGTAAAATCTATAGCTCAAGTAACCAATCTCTCTATTGGTACCGTACATGACATTATACATGACCATCTTAATATGTCAAAAGTAAGTGCAAGATGGGTTCCGCGAATGCTGACGCTTCTTCAAAAGGATATGCATGTGGCTTGCTGTTCAGATTTTATCGACCTGTGTGGTGAAAATCCCGATGAGGTGCTGCAAAAAATAGTTACTGGAGATGAAACCTGGGTTCATCATTATGACCCAGAGAGCAAACAGGAGTCCATGCAGTGGCACATTAAGGGTTCAGCTCATCCCAAGAAGTTCAAGGTAATCCCGTCAGCTGGCAAGGTCATGGCCACAATATTTTGGGATTGTGAAGGAGTTTTGCTTATCGATTATAAAGAAAAAGGTGTAAATATCACAGGGCAGTACTACGCTAACGTTATACGTCAATTAGAGATGCGATCAAAGAAAAGAGGCGAGGAAAGTTAACCAAAGGTGTTCTGCTTCTGTATGACAACGCCCCTGTCCATACTGCTCATATTGCCAAGGCAGCTATTGTTGAATGTGGGTTTGAAACTGTTACTCATCCACCCTATAGTCCGGACTTAGCCCCAAGCGACTTCTTTTTGTTCCCCAATCTTAAAAAGGATCTGCGTGGAAATAAATTTTCTGACGATGAAGCGTTGAAGACGGCCGTGGAGGAGCATTTTTACACCAAAGATAAAAAATATTTTTATGAGGGATTAAAAAAAATAATTGATCGATCTTATAAGTGTATGAACATAGGGGGGGAGTATATTGAAAAATAAAAATATCAAACTTTTCGTACTTGTTTGTTTTTATCCACATACCGAGAATATTTTGAACGCCCCTCGTAAGTGACGATAAGGCCGAATGTGGAAGCGCGCTGCACGCGGTATCCTCAAACACTGAAGAAACTGGCTATCTTATCTCTAAACTGTCTAAACATAACAATCCTATTAACATTGTTGTTATAGCACTATACTTTAGATAAGATGGTGGTAGCTAGTCAGCCGGACTTAACCAGCTCTACCACCAACCAATCTTCATACGTACACGTCTGTTAAGGAATGAAAGTATTCTAGGTAGATAGAAACAGAATTGGAGACGTTCTCTTGAAAGGTCAGGTCAAGAGTACTTCTGTGTATCCGCTGTGGCGCCACGGGGCACAAGGCGGCTACGTGCAGGGCGGAGAAGGCAGACTGTGGCGTCTGCAGGGAGGCGGGGCTCCCCCATGACCATCACATGGGGGGGAGGAGTTGTCGCCCTCCAAGGATGAGGGCAAAGTGGGCCCCTTGGCCGCGGGCTCCGCCTGCGGCCAAGGAGGGCGTTACGCCTATGGAGACAGCGGAGTTGCCAGAAGGGCCGGATGCGGCCGGGCAACAGACGGAGGGGGAACCGAGGGCGGCGGTATAACGCCGCCCTCCTCCCCCGAGCCTAGGGCTCAGATGGCCGGGTTGTGGTCCTATGCCCCGGCATAGGGTGCACAGGCTGGTGGTGTTCCCAGTGTGGGACCGCGGTCTCACGTGTAGGGCCGCGGTCCCACACAGGGAAGAAGCGGAGGGGGGGGGGGGGTCGAGGGAAACCTCTTCCCCCCCTAGGAGGGCCGCGGCCTAGTGTTGAGGAGCACTAGGCTGCATTGCACAAGCCCTCCTCCCGTTTGGGAGCAGCCTGAACCTACCAGGCTGCTCCTCTGGGGCAGGGGACCCAGGTAAAACTGGGTCCGTAGCGTTGCGGCGTTTCGCGGGGCGTAGTTATGCGGTACCGCGGCGCCGCGTCGCGCTTCTGAAGGAAGGTGTCGGTTCATTTACCAGGTCGGGCCCGTGTGTCCTTACTCACCCGTTTCCCCCACGGGGGGGCGGGTAGGGACAAAAATGGGTTCCAGCCCTGGACAGTGCATGGGGTGTCTCAAGTTCCTCTCGAGGCCTCATGCCAGTGCAGAGAAGCGTTTTCTCCGACTAAAACAAAGAAAAGGTCAAGAGTACTTACCCTAAACCGACGACCATGTATGAAGAACGTTACAAAAGTAAACTAAGTAAAGAAGTGTGTCAGAAATTCAGAATGGTCTCTGCCTACTAGTACGGGAAACGACGTATGTACATGCAGAATTTGTAAAAAAAGTGTCACAAAAATTTGCGTGCATGAGCGTGACTTGAACCAATGCCAGATTAGGCTTTCGCACTCGACAGCATTTTAACAAACAGAACGGTTTTGCTATTGCGTCCACGGAATAGATAAAAAAGGTGTTCAACCCGTGTAAATTCGGTTGACACTATGTACCTAAATTATTTACAGGCACTATTTCTATCCTGATTGGCAGGAATTTAGTAAAAATTACTTATAGGAAAATACTGGTCCTAGACTGAATCTATAATAGATCGGGATCAAATGCCCAGTTGGTCGCATCCTGGTAGTGTGTGGTGGCGCATGTGTGAGGCATTGTCCTAATATAACGCGATAATGCGATCATCGCGCCTTAAACGATACGACCATCGTGAGTCGACGATCAATCATATTGATCTAGAATAGGTGTTCTAATAGGCGTTCGCGCGATGCTTTTGCGCGACTAAAATGTTTAAAAATCTATTCGCCCGAAATTAGTTCGTGAACTTTAATCGCGCGATGATTGCGTGTATTAGGACAATGCCTTAGACTCGGGGTGTGAACGTCACGTGTCAATTTGTAATTTTTTACGTATTTCGTAATAAGCTTGAGGCCGTTTTCCGCTGCCGTTCCGATTTTAGACGCTGATAATTTTACCACCCCAGGTAAACAATAAATGTACAGTGGCCAAAAAATCATGACAGTGGTGAATATACGGTTTGTTTCCAAGTACACATTACTGAGCCAGGAAAATAAAAATAAATGACCGTCGTTATAAGACGCTTTTGAGAAATAAAAACCTCTCATCTATACACATTAAGCAAAAGAGGCCCTTTCTATGCTTTCACCCTTTGCTGTGTTGATTTAATATCAAGCTCGATGGCGGCGCAGCGGTTTTAGCGTTCGAAGCTAACTTACAACTCACCTCGTTTGTCACCAGGGGGCGCTGTTTCAATGTCACATCAATTTTTGGATTCTTCAATATCATCAGAACCGTGTCTCCCTAAAAGAATACCATCACCCCTCTCTTTCCTTGGGTGTCGTAAAAGGCGACTAACAGACTAAAGACAGCACATGTATCCAACACCACCCGTCCGTTGAGCAGTTGCTGTTTGGTGAATCAAGGACTATGACAGAGGACTGCCTTGGTCCTCATTGCTTAGTTTCTGACTAACACTCCAGGGATAATGGTCGTTAACTCCGGGGATAATTATATATGGTATGTATGTATTTTCAACATCATCGAGTAATGAATACCTACTCGTAAAACTCTCACTAAACATTTAACACTCCGGTTGCGACCTCGCGAGTTTAGCAAATTTCGCAATGCCGGGTAACTCTTCCGAGCTTTGAGCAGGACGTAAAGCCGTTGGCCCCGGATGCTGTCGTAAAATGGCAGCCTTTAAATCCTATCAATCCGCATTTAGCTGGGTGGTGGGTTATGGGCCAACCTCCCTTCATGTACCCTGAACGAGGACAGCAGTGGGAAGTTTATAAGCCGATAAATAAGCTGCAACATTGTCTATAAAAACTCTTAAGGATGTAGATAAATTGTGGATAAGTAAGCAAGTGAACATAGCTTAAACGAAAAATATGTGACATGAAATTACTATATTTAATCTAAAGGTGGGCATTCACGGTCGCACCATCGCGTCAAATGGCATGCTATACATCCAAAGTTTGATTATGAGTGTGAAACCCGTATGGACTGATCTAAAAGACTGATGGAATGTCTAAAATAAAATAAAATAAATTGAAATAATTTATTTTTAAAATATGCACCTAATAATGTTCCACACTAACCAACTAACATACTTTATAAGAAAAATTGTTGCTAACACACTTATAAAATATGGATGTAAAGTCTGAAATAAAATATTTTTAATTTTAATTTAATTTAAAACTCTGGAATTCCATTCGCGCCTTAATCCACTGCTCTGGCTATGGCGTCGCGCCGCGGTTGCTCGTGAATGCCCGAACCCACATCCATCCATTTTGAACTCATATCAAACGTCTTTCGGCCCTGTCAAACACGTAAATGAAAGAAAATTGGAGTGATCGTGAATGTCCACCTTCGTAATATATGTTTGCGTTTGGAGTCACGCCAAATGGCGCTACCGTGAATGTCCACCTTTAAGGTTGACTTAGAATTGTATGTATCCTGTTTACAATTAAATAGATTTTATCAATTTGAACGAACTGTACAACTAAGAGTAGGTATACTTGTTATAATAAAATTCTCGATTCCTTGGTTTATGAGCGCAAAGTTTTAAACAAAATCTGAGTTTAGTCCTAAGGGTATTTCGACTTTGGAATTCTTCAAAGGAAAACTAACCAACCGACGCGAAATCTTTCTGGAACTTATTTTTCAGTTCGGTTTGCGATAGAGAAGTATTCAAAAGCGTTCAAATAACTTGAAAGTGATAACAAATAGCCAAAGTTTGTATGTGTATCAACAGACGGTGAAACTTTTATAGAACATTAGAAGCTGAGACATAAGAGAACATCTTGTGATACTTATGCTATATATCCTTCAGTGACGTGGTTTGCCTTAGTAGAGGACCCTATGTAAAAATTCAACTTTTTCTCAGCAAACTTATTCATGAAATCACCTGATAGCTGATGATGATGAAGACGATTTCAGTTTTTGAAGACTTTCTGATTCTATACACAATAATGACTAAGTTCGACGATAGCTTTTCCTGTCCCATGGAAGTCTTATAGAACATTGTTACCCTATGGGTGAAAGTAGCCTTTTTACTCCCGAGGCTACTAGACGACTAGTTCGAGGGAATAAATAAACCTTTCACCCGAGGTAAACACTGTGCTTTTCATTACGAATATAAGGAAAGTAAAAACAAAAACATGAATGTCTTTAGTCCATTAGTCGCCTTTTACGACACCGAAGAGAAGAGTGGGGTTGGTAGTATTATTTTTACGAGCCCATCGCCGCTTTATGCTGTTGATTGTATGTGCAGTCTTTAGTGCCTTAGTCGCCTTTTACGACACCGAAGGGAAGAGTGGGATTGGTAGTATTATTTTGATGAGCCCATCGCCGCTCTATGCTGTATGATGTATGTGTGCAGTCTTTGATCCGTTAGTCGCCTTTTACGACACCCAAGGGAAGAGATGTGTTGTTAGTATTATTTTAATAATAAGTCACAATTACACATGTCAGAAAAACGATTCTCCCTCCGGAATAGTACTACTTTCCTCCCGCTCCTCAGGCAACTTCAGACCTACTTTCCGTGTATGAGGAATGAAAAGATATTTATATATCACACACGTTCGGGCCCCTGTGGCCCGGGGGCCCCGTATCATTGATACGGCTGATACGGCGGCGGTGGTAGCAACGCCCCTGGTATCCATGGTGACCCGTAGGTCCTAGATTCAATTTCCAGGTCGGAAAACATGGCGTTTTGAATCTTTCAAGGATTTCTGTTAAACTAAACTAATAATCATCAATTGTATCGATGACTTGATTTCAATGATAAAAGTCTTTGCCCAACAGTGGTTTGTCCTACTGCTAAGCTATTTGCTATAGTGGCTCATCAAACGAAGTCATTAAAGGATATATTAGTAAATCAGAGTAATAAGATTTTACCTATTCTAATACTTTAATGAATTTAAGATTACTTTTTTTTTGGTTAAGTGATTATTAGCGACCATATGAAAAATTTCTCATTGGGAAGAAAACGGTAAACAGTAGGTGGTGGCTTTAATAACCACTGCACACTTACAACGACCCTGGTTGACCTTATAAATCTTATGACTTATCTCTGTTCTGTTTCTACAGATAGAGACATCGTCAGTTATTAATATGTGTAAATAGCACCATAAAAGGGAGAATGGCTTGCAGGTGACTGGTTTGAAAAATATTAATGTAAAAGTGTGTTACATGCGAATATTATTTAACTCGTTCCGCCGCGGTATCGATATAGACCGTAAAAGTGGAACTCATATAATAACAGTACGGGTACCGCCGTATTCACGAAAATCATTCTAAAAATTGCTACTGCAACAGCAGTCTCTCATCATTCTGTAGGGGAGGCTTGGATTCCTAGTGTCAAGAATACGAGATCCAAAAAGATTTGTTTTGGGTATCTTATGCGCACCTACACAGGGGCTACTCACATTGACAGTACGGTCACAGTGTTATGTACGGTGGTGACCGGTGTATTGAATGGTACTTCGACGCGCGAGTCAGTGCTTCGCTGAGAGACCCGATAAACGATAACCGATATACGGTTATAACAGTCATGAAGTAGACTTATTGGTGAATAATAATATTGCATATAACAGTACATGTATAGGTGTACTAAACTTTGTATGAAGATTATTAGTGTCATAATGGAGTAGAGTACCGCGCTGGAACGTGTTAATAGACTTAAAACGCAAATTCGTATTAGCGTTGCAAGTAACATACATAATATCCTCGTGGCAGAGTTAAAATTAGTTGCCATCCACATTTTATGCAACGTAATACCTCTTTAGGTGTAATAGATATTAAAATGCCCAATGTAAATAAGGAATTCACGAACAATACAATTGGAAGCGTGCCAGGCTCAAGTTTCTTTGGCATCTCGCAAAGTATGTGTTGCTTTAAAAATAGAAAACTGATTTTAACTTTGCCTCGTAGAATAAAGGCAAATGATAAATAATACTGAGTATATAAATTTTTGCACAGCCAATATAAAGAGCGGTATCTGGACTTTGGCGGGAGGCCAACAGCGTTACTTAAATTATAGGAATCAAATTAGAACACCCCTTTGTACAAATGTATCGCATGCATTTAAACTGCCTGCTTAGGAATATATCTTCGGAAATACTGACCTATTTTTATATCATTAAACCAATGTGGCTTTAACTAACTAACGTCAAAAATAAAAACATTCCAGTTGTCATCTTATCACAATGCTTTAAAAAGAAAGCTGCAACTTGTAAAAAACGAGAATGAATAATATAGTATCTAAAATCTAAACACAGGCGATATTATTTTTTCTACAAAATAAAACCTTCTTTATCAAAATTATAAATTTGCAACACCCCTATCTAAACGCTTGCAGCGCTTGAAGTTGTTTTGCTATTCAGCTCCTAGAAAACAAAGGTGCAAATCAAAATTTAGTAAATGAAGCAAAGAGTGTGTCAGTTCGAAACAAATTTAAAAGCTGTCTCTTTTTAACCCTCTAGGAAACGATGATGTATGAATGTAAGTACAGTCACATACAAAGGAGAAATCCCACAATACGATCCACCCGCATAGAGGACCTAGCCTTTTGAGGCGCCCTCGGGTTTTCGGGTTTTTGGTTCTCGTCAAGCGACTCGAACGCCACGGAGAATCTAGTAAGGAACAGGGAAACGCATGCGCGACGACATCTCCTCTAGAAACCCTATGACGATTCTTCGATAACTTATAAGAATGATTATAATGGAAAGTCCTTCTGTGATAGGGAGGACATTCTTATTTAATGCTGTAAGGAACGGAGTACATAAATGCCCTTGTTGAGTTACTTGCCGGCTCTTCCCAGTACAAGATCTTTAGCCCTATACGAACATCGCGATGGCGTAGCGACACTCAAAATGCTTAATTATTGTAGACAAAATTAAATCAAGAATCTTGATTGCGGCTTGAGAAATTAAAGTTTCTCACCGTTCATATAATTTTGTTAATCTATTCCGTGATAAAATCCGATTGTTACTCTGTAGGACATCTAAAAACAAGAGAAGATCACAACAACGTAGGCAAGGTGCTCGTTCCGACTATGACCGTATTCAATATTTCAGAATTGGTTTTCGTGCGTTTTCAGAATTAAACTCGCATTTATGGTGATTAAAAATTAATCTGATAATGAACTCTATCGATCCAGCTCAGCCGCTGAAGATTCGAGTCCTATTGGAAGTCGCTACTCTGCAACCAAGTTAAATTGGCTTTAAATCAGTGCGTCGCTCAATTTATGTGATATAAACCTTTTGAACATCCATCGATCTTTTTTATTCTCTGGCTATTGGCTATCTATTTGCCGCCAGTCAAGTGTCAAATTTTATGAGGTTTTCGACTTTTGGATACCTACGTCTTATTTATTGGAATCACAGACCACTTTGTTCTGTGATTGGGATAGAAGATTAAAGCTCTTTTCATTCTCGTAAAGACGAAGTCTCTTTTATAGTAACAGTAACATCTACCAACATTAATTAGTTATAGCTTGTTAATTAATTTATAACTTAATTTTAAACACAGTTCATCAATGTATTTATAATTATAATTATAACAAAATATGCTTTAATTGCACACAATAGCATATACACAGAAAAACATTTTTACAGAGACAAAGTTCAAAATAGACGGCCTTATTGCTAACATGCAATCTCTTACAGGCGGCCTTGGGTGATAAAAAATAAAGAAAGAATAATAAAATGGGTGCAAGAATAATGAATAAACAATCAAAATTAGAATATATGTTTAAGAATTAGATAGATAAGACAAAATACTTTAATAAATGAAACAAAAAGAGATCATGCAATATTATGATGGGAAATAAATAAAGCTATGAGGATATACTTAAGAAATGACTCTGGACCTGACCCTTAAACGAATCCAACGTTTGAGCACTCCTGATGCTCACTGGTAGTGCATTCCATAGCCGGACAGCATGCACAGAAAAGGAGTAGGATATGAGATTTATGGAATGAAGAGGATTTCTAAGAGCAAGGTAGAAAGCAGAGCGTAAACTACTGCATTATATACACAAATCCTTACAGGATATTAATTTCTAAGGGTTACGCGGACATTTCACATTGAAACCAAATACTTTTCCGGATTAACTTTGATTTTAGCCTATACAATAAGTACTTATTATTTATTCAATCCTGACGTTTTGAACCCTTTACAGGATCCGTGGTCACAGGGAGCCTGAGGTGTTGGTCGTCTCATAAATAATAGTTAGGTACTTGCTTACCGTCAATTATTTTGACACTTATTTAACTGTTATTAGTTGGGATCCCTAATAGAAGTGACGGTAGACGCGCGCATAATGCTCAGGTTGGAGAAAAGTAAAACGCGGCAACTACTTAGTTTCAGTAAAAACCCCTAAATACATACTCGGGCTTGCATTATACTGAAATTTTTGGCACGCACGCATGTAACCTATTTAAAGTAACTTTCAGAACAACTTACGAGTATATAAGTTAGTGTTTTCTAAAGTTCAGGCTAAAACTACACATTCAAATGAATCACGATTTTTACAGATTATTATATCTTGACGTTTGGAACCCGTTCACAGTAACCTTAAGGTTACTCACATGTAAAGGATTAATTAGCAAGAGGAGTTATTCCATAAAAAGTGTTAGAGGACAATGGCAGGGTACTAAGGAGATTTTGTACACATTACACACGTTACACATTTGGTAGATTATATTATTGAGAATTACTACATAAATTAACAGAATTTTAAATGTTGGGGTTTAAAAGATATACTTGTATTTCGATAATTTTTTAAGGTTAGGTTTTTCCCTGTATTAATGTATTTGATTGACATTGACAGTTGAGTGACAGGGAGGGACGGACAATGATTCTGACAGTAACAAAATAAATAATTAAATCTGAAAATGAACGTTCTCGCTTTGATTGATTGATTTGATTGATATAAAGATCAATCGTGAATCGAACTAAAATAGGTAGGTAGGTACTTTAGTAGTGCATTTCAATGTATGTATTGTACCTATGTATTGTTAGCCCGAGTTCTAGATTCTAGAAGATAGATTGATAGGATAGGATACCTACCAGGAACTGCTGCGACTGTGATTATTCAGATCTTTGTGCTTGGTTATTTAAAACACAAAAAGACATAGCTATCCATCTGTGTTTTGATAAATAACAGCAAAATACTTAAAACATGATGAAAGTCATAGGTAGATGCAATGATATTATAAACTATATCATTGGGTAGATGTAAACAATAAAAGTAGGTATACACGTTCCCACTTTAGAGGACTCAACTGTAGACTACCTACCTACCTATACCAACATTAAGTTGAAATCATCTCCTATTATTATATATTCATTATTATAAATGCGAATTTATCCTTCCCTTACGCCCAAACTAATCAACCAATTGACTTGATCTTTGAAAGAACGAAGAGTAACATAGGCTACTTTTTATGCCGATATTCCTATATGAACGGGAATCACGCGGGTGAAACCACGGGCGGAAGCTAGTGTTTAAAATAATTGTCTTTGAGATAGGCATATTATATTAGTCTACTAGGTACTGTTAAGAATGCATACTTACTTATATTTACAGTACTTACAATCGAGGATCTTCCCAGTAGATACTACTAATAAATTACTTCATCAAAGGCAAACAATATAATATAATACTAAAAAATATGATGAAAACATTTTAAATAAATCAGAAACTCGACTGGTCTTTCTACAGGGAAGTTTCACAATTGTACATACACACAGACAAGTAATGTTTTTCCATATTAGCATGTGCTCAGTGGAAATAAAACAATAATTTAGTATGGTCACATATTTAATATTAAATTATAAAGTAATTAAGGGCACTCTTAAAATAACATCATCGAAAAGTGGAGCAGGTCTAGTCATGCCTTCATGGCGAGAAAATCTGTGAGCAGCACCTAACAGTTCGTAGCCCCACAATGCAGTTAAAACTCTGGCTGTCCACTTCTACATGAAGCTCTTTGAGCTCGGAGCCAACAAGGAACACAAGCTTCATTTTCTGAAGAAAGCTGAAATAAACAATCACAATTAAATTACAAAAGTAACAGAGTGTAAAGTAAATATTTTTTAATCTTACACTAATTAGCCTAGCCCGCTGACCTCTCTATAATACAAGAATGCTGACCTAAATATTTACTATCTTGAGTGTCTCAGGTAACAAATTGATAGTTTAAGTAGGTCAGTGGCCTAGCCTCGATGTAAGCACTGGAAGGCTTGTAATATGTTATACTAGGCCAATGGGTAAAAATGCAGTTGTGATAGTAGTAATAACAGTGGCGAGGGATGTGTTTGGGGAAATACGGCGAAGGTAAGCCGGCCAAGAATTTACAAATCAGACAATAATAAACATGTAATGTTTAACTCATTGGTGGCACTAATTACTGACATAATTATTAAGATCTGCATGGTGGATCCCTGGAGTGGGATTTCTTATAGGGAAGCCGATGGGAATCGGAATGTATGGTATATATATGTATTTAGTAGAATTATTATATAGGTAAATAGTCATGGCCTCAGGTACAAATGCTCGTATTCGTCATAGAAACATTTGCCCCTACTGGGATTCAAACCCAGGAACTCAGAGTAGGTATCACCACGAAAACCATTGTACATATTACTCCACCACGGAGGTAGTCAATAAGTAAATACATGTAAGGTGTTACCTCTCGTGGTCTAATCCAATTCGAAATTATGTTAGTCATCCTTTGTTCCTCTTCATTTGGCTCTTGAAAGAAAACTCTTCGTCTGCTCATTCTTAAAATAGAACGTCCACATACAACTCGTCTTGGCGATGGCCAACATGGCTTGTAGTTTTACTTTCAGATGCAATAGAATGGGTTGCTAATTCCCAGGAAGCATGACAAATATAATCAGGTGTTGCCTAAAACAATATGAGCATGGATGAAGTTTATTAATTGATCAACAAAATAGTAGAATATTAGTAGTAACCGATACAGCGGTGCATTGCTGCACCAAATATGTACCATGTGTTCTCGCTCTCGGTTTAGATGTCTAAAATGGTTGACGACATTTTCGTACTATGTACGACTTACCTCTCAGGGATATGACCAAAAACGATTAGTGTCGACTAAGGCTTGACTCTCGTTCGTCAGTAAATGCCGCCTGCGATTCAATCGAAATGCAAGTATGCAATGCATACTCGACATTGTGATGGTAATGTATCACACAATCAGACAGTAAAACTATCACGAAAGTGCAGCACAACACAATATTGTTTGTGTTCATTTCATTAGCACATTCACAAAGCGGCTTTTCGCAAAATAGGTAGGAAGGAACTTTTAAATTAAAACACAACACATTATTTTTAAATACGTACCTATAGGTTGACCAAAAGCTCATTAATTGACATTGACAGTGTTGCAAGTAGTTTTATTCGTCTTTTTACGAGATACAAATCGATAAGAAAATCAATCTTAAAAATAATATAAATTATAAATATCAAAAGTAAATAATCAACTATTTTAAGATAAAAGTCTGTAATTGTATAGGTTTAAGCTCTAAAATAGTTTCACAAATAGGTTTTTAATCAAAACAACATACACTAATAAGTTTTAATTAGTTATTTGAGAATCGATTTCAAAATCGATTAATCGATATTTTTATGGCAGGCAACTCTGACAGCAGATTTTTGTTTTGCGTACAGTATCTGCTAGTTGAAATGCGTTTCGTTATTAGTTTTAGTATTATTATTTCGCTTTAAGATTTTTCTTTACCCCGGACTTCTAAAAATATAACATTTACTGGAAAATAATGAGACAAAATTAAGGAACCAACTATGCAAATATGGTACCAAAACGTGAACATTGTGGGGTTGTACGCCAGTACGCGTTCTCCTCAATGATTACATTGTGGTTATGGATGGAAACGAAATAATAAATGTAAGTGAGTATTTATTGAAATTCGTAGCAATATTGGCGAGGCGAATCAATTTATCAACTGCATTGCGAATACTTACTATGGGAGTATTAAAGCTGACGGACGTGTGTATCAGCCGTGGAAGATAAATAACAATGGGAGAAACGGATGTTTTTTTTGTGGCGGCAGATGTGCATATGAGCCTTGATGAAAAGCGGTCACCACAGCCCAAGGAAGCGCGCGGCACCAAAGGCAATAGTTAAATGTTACCTAATCGTCGCCCTATTGCTTGTTTGTCCTATCTCCATTTCTTCAATTTTACAGTAGACGAGTTGAAAAAGTAACTTCTTAAAAAATCCTATGTTGTTACCAAAGACATCCAAATCCGGAATCTTATTGATAAGCGAGTTGTATTTCATACATATTCGCACTATACGTGATTGAAGACCAAGATTTGTCCTAGCAAATGGAATATGAAACAATTTGGACAAGCGATGTCTAGGATACCTGTAAGGTATGGACAGGGATACAAGCGATACCAACCCACTGCAGCGTGTACCTCCGTTCATGATCCTGTGAATAAAGCCCATGTCCAACAAGCACCTCCGATCACGGAGACTTATCAAATTGAATTTGTCCAGGCGTTGTGCATAGGGTTGCCGGTGAGAAAAACCATTACAAGAAAACGAGAGATGCCTTGTAAAAGCCCTTTGAATACTCTCAATTCTTTGCGAATGTACGGCATAAAAAGGGCTCCAGACGCAGGAGGCAAACTCAAGATGGCTGCGAACTAGGGCATTATAAATTATTATCTTAGTGTCTATCTTAGTCTTTTTAAAACCCCTTGTATTGCGTTTAATAAAACCTAGCATTTGGGCGGCCTTAGCCACCGCAGCGTCGATATGCAAATCAAATTTCAGTCTATTATCAATGACAACACCGAGATCTCGAATTTCTTTTACTTCAGTTAGCTTTACACTTCCAATCTCGTAACTAGTTGTAAAAACCTTTCTTTTTCTAGAGTATTTAATATGAAAGCACTTATTGATATTTAGAGTCATGCCATTAATGTTGCACCAGTGACTTATACTATCGAGATCCTGTTGAACTAGTTCCATGTCATTAACAGAAGTTACAGTTTTGTATATTTTGAGATCATCCGCAAACAATGCAAAATTACATTTTTTTATGCATTTGGTAATATCATTGATAAAAATCTGAAAGAGTAATGGACCCAAAACCGACCCTTGTGGCACACCAGATTCAGCAAGGAACCCATTCGACTGAAAACCATCCACAACAACCACCTGGGGCCTTCTCCGCAGGTACGATTCGAACCAATTCAGCAGATGTCCATCTAAACCAAGAGCACAAAGTTTTTCTAAGAGAATCGTATGATTAACACTGTCAAAGGCGCTCTTGAAATCAGTGTAAATGGCATCGACCTCAAACCCCTTATAAACCTCTTTGGATAACTCTGAAACAAACGGAACCAAATTGGTAAGAACAGAACGACCAGAAATAAACCCATGTTGGTGATCTGAGATGTAATTTTTCGTGAAGTTCGATATAATTTTACTCATCAAGGTTTCAAAAAGTTTAGCAAAACACGAAATTATCGAAATTGGCCGGTAGTTTTTAACAGAGTCACGTGAACCTTTTTTGTATATCGGAACAATACGGGCTCTTTTCCATTCCTCTGGAAACAAACCATCTTCAAGGGATTTATTAAATATGAGTTTCAGAGGTAATGCCAGGCCATACATAGAACGTTTGACAAAAATGGACGGAATGGAGTCCTGACCAGCTCCCTTTGTTACGTCTATACATTTCATAATTTTAATAATTTCTGACTCTGTAAACATTAACCCAGTCATATGATTGTTATCTGGACTGTTAACAAGAATAGGTGTCACTACAGTATTATTGTCGGTGGAGCTGTCAGAGGAGTACACAGCCGAAAAATGGTGCGCAAATAAATTTGCAATGTCTGAGCCAGTTTTAGCTACCGTGTCATCCAACTGCATTTTTGCAGGCATGCACGACTGACCACCACGCCTGACCTTAATAAAGCTCCAGAAAAGTTTAGGGTTTTGAGGTATATTTGTTTCTATTTTATGTATGTAATCCGCAAAGCATTTCTTATAGAGATTATGACCGCGTCTACGCAGCAAGCGAAATTCAAGCTCATCTCTCGGATTGGAGTATTTTATAAATCTTCTCCGAACTTTATCTTTCTCCGCTAGAAGTTCAACGAGAGGGCGACTAAACCATATGGGACGATTAGATCTGTGTTGTTTTCTTTTAGGAACATATCTATCAATTGTTTGCCATAAGACAGTATAAAATTCCTGAACCATTTCATTAACATTTTTACACTTGGAAAACAAATCCTGCCCATTCGTTTTTTTTAACATATGAACAATACTGCTAAAGTCAGCCCTATAATAATTCAGTATCGATTCTTTTTTTGGCTTCAAGTAGTCAGCATTGCAGTATGGAATATTTATTAGAAGACTTGGATGAATTTGGTAACTCTTACTCAATAAATCAGGAGGCACCGAAACAGATACATTCTGTAGATTACTTAAAATTAAATCCAAAAAACGATTGTCACTATTGCTAATACTATTAAATTGATACAGATTGTTGACAGACGTAAAATCTACAAACGTGAAACCTAGCATAGAGCTATAATTTGATGGGATCATAATGTTATTATAATT
Organism: Scoparia ambigualis; assembly: GCA_963921215.1. Classification (NCBI taxonomy): domain Eukaryota; kingdom Metazoa; phylum Arthropoda; class Insecta; order Lepidoptera; family Crambidae; genus Scoparia; species Scoparia ambigualis. The sequence continues at coordinate 18,727,219 of OY992522.1, read as the reverse complement.
TTCATCACTGGCAGCCCATTGGATAAACCCTAGATTAAAATCTCCAACAATTAAGAGATCATCTGATTGGGTCATAGCAACTTCTATGCTGTTAAGGAATTGCTTTAAGGTCTCCAGTTTTACTGGCGGTGGTAGGTATACGACACATATTGTCAGATTTTTAAACACTCCATTGATCTTGACTTGCAGTTTTATCCAAACACATTCAGTATCGCCTTCCAGACTTTCAAGTCTGAAAGAAGGAATTTCGCTAGAAACAGCCAAAAGCACTCCTCCGCCATCTTTTTTGGAGACCTTAGAGCACATGCGATCCCTGCGATAGACTATATATCTCGCATCTACTATTTCATTAGTTGATATTCTTGAGTTAAGCCACGTTTCTGTAAGTGCTATAACCTCATAATTAGAATTTAAAATATTTTCATATAAAGCACCAGTTTTAGTACGAAGTCCTTGGACATTCTGATAATATATTTCAAACACTTTGAAAATTTTAACTATAGTAACACGCACAACTTAACAATCAAAAATAACTAATTTAAGTAATTAATTTAAGACTCTCATTAGACTTAATTAATATGGCTTGACTATTTTCATAAAAGTAGGGCTAAGTTGTATGACTTATATGAGCAGAAAAAATATAATAATAGTCCAAGTTTTCTAGAGTATATCAAAAAGTATTCGAAAACTTTTAGGAAGGCTTGTGCATGTGCCAAGTCATTATTTATTATTGAAAAAATTAAAAAGTCTGATAACAAAATAAAGGCAACATGGAACTGCATAAACCGCGAAACTGGTAAAATAAAGCCACGTGATACTAAGTTTTCTTTAAGAATAGGCAATAGCTTTTTAAGTGAAGACAATAAAGTTGCTGATGCTTTTGAACAGTTTTTTACAAATATACCAATTGCCACAACTATGTTACTTAACTCTTCACCAAGTAATGCAGAAATTCTGCTAAAAAAGTATGTACCCATGTGTAATGAAGTGTTCAAATTTAAACACGTAAACTGTAAAGACGTACTTAAATCCTTTAAATCTTTAAAAATAAAAAACACTTGTGATTTGTGGGATATTTCAACAAAAATTATTAATAATATTATCGAGTCCATTGCGCCTTTTCTTGTAGTCATATTCAATAGCTGTGTTGACGAAGGAGTTTTCCCAGATCTCATGAAGCATAGCAAAGTTCTGCCACTTTTCAAATCGGGTTGTAAAGATGACCCGAGCAATTTCAGGCCTATTTCGATTTTACCTACTCTTAGTAAAGTTTTTGAAAAACTTATTTTAGATCAACTCGGCTCCCACTTTGCTATAAACCACCTTTTTCACAGTGAACAGTATGGTTTTACCAAGGGAAGGTCTACTACTGATGCTGGTGTAGCTCTGCTAAAACACATATTTGAGGCTTGGGAGGGATCGCAGAATGCTTTTGGAGTGTTTTGTGATCTCTCCAAGGCTTTTGATTGCGTTGAATACAACACCCTTTTAATAAAGCTAACACACTATGGAGTGCACTCTGATGCCTTGAAATTGATTCAATCATATCTTAGCGGCAGAAGCCAAAAAGTTAGCGTGAACTGATCCATATCATCCGGATCTTCTGTGCTAATGTGTGTCCCACAAGGTTCAATACTAGGTCCATTTTTATTCTTAATTTATATTAATGATTTACCATTTTATGCGGAAAACTTTTGCAATATTGTTTTGTTTGCTGACGATACATCTTTGATATTTAAGACTGATCGAAATAAAAATAGTTTTGATGACATCAACAGTGCCCTAACAGATGTGTTGAATTGGTTTACTACTAATAATCTTCAATTAAACGCGAAGAAAACCAAATGTATAAATTTTACTCTACCTAACGTAAAGAATATTATAGGAAATAAAATTAAACTGAATGGTGAACTGTTGGACCTTGTTGATTCAACAGTTTTCTTAGGTATTACCTTAGATTCAAAAATACAGTGGTACCCTCATATTAGCACCCTTGTGGGGAGACTTAGTTCAGCTGCTTACGCTGTTAGGAAAATTAGGCATTTTACAGACGTGGAAACTGCTCGATTAGTCTATTTTAGTTACTTTCACAGTGTTATGTCCTATGGTATACTACTTTGGGGTAAAGCAGCAGATATAGAAACCATTTTCATTTTACAGAATAGAGCAATAAGGTCCATATATAACCTAGGATCACGTGACTCCCTTAAGGAGCTGTTTAAAGAAATAAATATTCTTACAGTTGCATCACAATTTATTTATAACTGTATTGTTTACGTGCGTCAAAACATTACTCATTTCAAAAAAAATTGCGATATACACAAACTAAATACTAGAAATAAGTATAAACTTGTAATTCCTAAATTTCGACTTCAGAAAGTTTATGGATCATTTATGGGACAAAGTGTTATAATTTACAATAAAATCCCGAACGATGTTATAATTTTGCCCTTTGACAAATTTAAGACACATGTTAAGGACAGGACTAAAAGACTTCCTGAATGGGTGGGGTGGGTGGGTGGGTTCCCGTGCCTATCCATCCATCCATATAAAAAAAAATTTAGACGATTCAAAACGCTTAATTTAAGCTTACTGAATAAAGTTATTTTGATTTGATTTGATTTGATTCATCTTTACGTGTGTAGATGCGACCGTTTCGGACCCAGACAAATTTAAATGACATTTCTTTAGCTTTTTTCGAGTCGCAGCATGCAGGGACTTATTAATGTAAGTTAAAAGGGGTAATGTATCCTCAGAAACACAGCTTCTGCCATCTCGAACTTCGGCAGAAGACTTAGTCGTCTTCGCTCGCTGGGTAACGCTTGAAAACTCCGGTGATTTGTTGGCAGGACTTTCCACATCACCATCAGATGTAGGCAGGACAGGACTTATAGGGTTGCTGGTATTGCGAGTTTTAGATTGTTTGCTACAGCATTCAGGACACTTCCAATTGTTCTTATGAGTAGTTTCCATTAAGGTGAAGCGCTTGAAGCCGACCTTTGCACAATCAACATCGTATTTCAACTTGCAAATACAACATTTTAAATATTCATTTTTTCGAGGTATAACAATTTGACATTCCGTACAAATGTTTGTCGGTGCCATCATTAAATCGGCTTTTTATTATACTTCACTTCAAAAGCAATGCCGTGAAACGAAACGCACCCAAGCACGTTTCCGAACGCAGTGGAACTGTCAATCAACCGTCAACTGTCAAACTGTCAAACGATTTCATCGTATTATGAGTCACTCTGGTCTTCGATTTCTCCTAAGATTTCACAACGTATTTACAAACACTGCGACGAGATAACACTACCACTATGAATTTCATATATTATCCATGTATTGACACTGTTTTTAAGACATTAACCAATGTTTTACAATTTAAATTAATAGTTAATTTGTCGAGAAGCAAACGTGTTGACAATTTTATTTTTTTGGACTTAGAACAATACCTCAATGGAGATAGGACAAAGTGACAGTTTTATTTTTGCGTGCTTGTTTGTTCTATGTCCCAAATGTATATACAGGATGGTGTATAAATCACTAAACTAAGTATTACTTAATTAAAAGGAACTCCAGTTTCAGTTTTATCACTTTTGGATTGCTTCGTGTATTCTGGGCCTCAATTTAATACTGACTAGCATAAAACATGTGTCTTTGAAAACTTTCTTTTAGATTTTAAAGTACTTAGGTATAAATAACGAATGCACTTTTAAAAATTAAAGTGTAATTTATTGATGTCTTTAAACTGAATTCTTTGTGCCTGGTTTCACGGCAGCTGAGCTTATATTATATAAAATTTATCCAATTTTTATACAGCATAGTTGGTGGGGCATCCGACCTGTAGGCCTATTCTCTGACTCGACTGACAGTTAAAGTGATAAACACCCAAGGAAATTCGTTGTACATTGCGCGCTCGATCTGTATTTTTCACTAGCAATTAGCATAGTACACAGCAGTGTAAAACGAATTTCCTTGGGTAATCATAATTTTTAACTGTCAGTTGAGTTAGAGAACAGACCTGCTGGTATGTTAGTATTTTGACACCTTTTACCGTATTATTATTTTATTCCGATTTATGTATTTAACTTAAATGATTTTACTACGCGACGCAACGTCTGAAATATAAATAAAAACTTAAACTTAAACCAAAACTAACCTTTTTTTGAATATTTTAATATAACTAATAGTTTGGTAAAATTGGCTGAGCTTGGAGGTTGTAAAACGTCGTTAAAACAACACCCTGTTTGAATTTCATCACTGAAGTAAAATGTATGTTCTGCTCAGTTTGCGGCTGCGTCTGATTATAATTGCTTTTACAATATGTTTTAGACATAATTTAGCATTTGTCTGAAACAATTAAATATTAAAAACTCATCAATTACAACGAATAAACCAGTCTTTTTCTGAATTCTGGTGATGTCTCCAACCATATTGACAAATAAAACAAAATGGCGAGGATGGTGTCGCGGGCTATGATTGGTCGATTGAGTGGACATAGAACACTCAAGCACTCAACATTTTTTACGATGTTGGATATACAACAAAAACTGGACATAGAACAAACAAGCACGGAATTTTCGTTACGGTGTCATGTCACAAATAATATTAAAATACCTTTTTAGTTTTGTTAAAAGAAAAATGTTTTAAATATTTTTTGACTAACAGGACCAAAATTTTAATCTTAAAAATACTGCATTTAAAAGTAATTTTCGACAATTTGGTCGATAGGACACAAAAGCACTTGGGCGACGCAATGACGACAAAAAATATGTATAAAAAAGTTAACTAACAGTAGTTAAATCTTATCAACTAATTTAACTCCCTACCTAACTAATCTACCACCAGTTCGGACTTTAGGAGAGCCTTCGACTGAGAAGGTGCTGGCAAAAAAACTTAGGTGGCCTTACTTTTTTCTCCCTAGTAACAAAAGTTACAATGTAGTAACAACATCATGTAGTCACGGCAGACAAGCTTCGATCCCGGATGAGAACCGGCCAGTGCAGCCCACGGACGTAGCAATAAAAGCATCACACGGCCCTGAATCATCAGTTATTAATCCTCTATGCCCTGGAATTTTCATTGAAGTATTATAACTAGAAGCGACATCGCGAAGCAAATTTTTATGTACAAACTGGCTGCAAACGTCTCAGAGATTGTGATTGTGAGAAATCCAAGCGATTGTGGACTAGTAGTTTTAATACCTCAATGGTTATTTTAGACCCTTTAAACAGGAACGCAGCATTGTTAAACAATACCGTTTGGCAGTAGAAATAAGTATTAGCCCCCAAGCGGTCGCATGAGACCGCACCCACAAAAATACTTTTGACTTTGTACCGTGTTTTCATAGACTTACAAACTTTGATTATTTTGGTTCTGTGGTACATTTTATGCATCGTGATCGCAAAATATCGCATAGTCTATGCTCGATTCTGTCAAATTTGACGTTGACAGTTGCGCCAATTTTTGTGTTAGAAAATTGCCACGAGTGGTAAACAGGAACACAGCATTGTAAAACAATACCATTTGGCAGTAGAAATAAGTATTAAGGTTGTCACTAATTAGTCGGATTCTAGGCAGAATGATACCACACCGTGCCGTCGATGTTGTAATGGGTATAGCAATATTTTATATCCGTTGATTACTTATACGCGAGACAATTTAAGCCGTGGCCTGATTTATCGACGCGATACCTCCTGTGATGTTCGCGTCGGGCTGTTTTGTGTTCGGCAGTGGTGCGATTCGCGGTGGCACCATAAATACGCCTGACTAGTTTTACCTACCACCATAGTGAAAGAGCGGTTTCGCACTGAAACCGATATATATTATAAAAATGGTATTTTTACCATATAATTTGTTTACTTTTGAGTCTCCGATATTTCGGCGCAGTTTTGCACAACTCCAACCGTGCCGAAATATCGGATTTTTGTATATTCATGACGAATCCAAAATTTTCTACTAGTCAACAAAAAAAATACCAGATAGACGCAGCCGTTCTAAAGTGATGCGTGAGCATACATTCATTGCAATTTTAATTTAACCCCTCAAGCCCCAAGCGGCCAAATATGGTCCCACCTAAAAAACTCGCTACTCCGTCAGACCCCAAGCGGCCATATTATATGGCCACGCTCTCCACTTGACTTTGTACCGTGTATTGATACACTTAGAGACTACTTTAGGATGAACAAGGTCGATTATTTCGGTTCTGTGGTACATTTTATGCATCGTGAACACAAAATTTTACATGAACTGCGTTCGATTTTTTTTTTCCATTTCCGCAAATTTTTTTTTTTCCATTCCCGCCAAGTTGCACCTGCTGTCCAAATTTGTAGACATTTCTATTCCAAGACTGAGAGGTTAAGTATATAAATTCAATTGATAATGAAAATGAAAATTCAAAAAGTTACAACATTGACCTACACAGGACACAAGGTCACCCGCACCACATGCCGCTTTTACCCGTGAAGAAACTTAACCCTTTATTGTAACATTTGAAAAACGTCTTCTTTTGACAACAGGGGCAAGTTGTAATTTTGCCAAAAAAAATCTCGTTTTCATTAACGTGATCGGACGGTGAATGCGTGAATCAAACTCTCACTTATTCGGGCCAAATCACCGACCCAAACGTCAGTGGGCTCATAAATAGATAGCTATTCTACCTATCCGTTCTGTTTGTTGACGAAAACGTCAGCGTCCCTTTTAAAAACACACATAGAGCTCACCAAAACCCACCAATATGTAAACAGAACTTTTAAAGTGACGTTACCGGAGAAAAAGTTTGGACCAACCGCACTACATGTTGTGAGCGAACCACTCGCGAGTCCCATCGATTTTAGCAGAAATGGCCAATGCATTTTGGACTCTATGCCTTTAAGTTTATAGTGTAAAACTAAGCAGTGAACGCGGAAGTGTTGTCGATGAAAATGTTTTACGCGAAGTGGATGCTTCATACGCAAACGTCTACTTTCTTTGAGACAAGTGTGCTGTTCGGGAGACCGATGTGTTTTGAGATTTTAAAATATGGGGCGTTCAGCTACATTATTTTCGAAATGAAAATTTTACATCGTACGTTGAGTCTGAAGTAATGCATAGAAAATATTGTAGGAAAACAGCAATTTTCAAGCAGTTTCAAGCTACATCATCAACTTATAAACGTCCCGTCCACGCTGGCACCATGCGGTTTAGTGGTTAACGACTTTTAACGACAACCACCGGGACCAACGGCTTTACGTGGAGGAGCTAAAGATGGTTTTTTTTATTTGATCACCCACCTAGTGACCTGACATTGCGAAAATTGCTTTAAGATCGCAAACCGAACGCTATCGAGCTCCTCCATGAAAAAGAAACTTAAATTACTTGGCCGAGAAAGAGTGTTATATTGTCTTTGGATATAATAAGTATAAACAATTAGCATAAGGTTCGTTTCAAAGATATCATTATTTTGATTATTTTTAGAATAACACCGTTGGTAACCAAAAACTAACATGCAAGATGGTTTTAGGATGTCGATAGTAAATGCACAAAAACAGCTTTACCACAGGCTTTTACACCAACAGGAACTCAAAAAGTTCAAAAAGTCAGTTATACTCGTAGACCGTCAGTGTGATTCAGGCACGGCATCCAAAACTACAAAAGGACGAAATACTACGTGCAGAGCATATGACAAGCGTAAGCCCAGTGTGTTAGAGCAGCTCGTGGAGCACCCAAATCACCTCCATGTATATTTTCCAATAGATATATTTCTAGCTTGTTTGAATACTTTTTTAGTCATTGTCACCCGAAAATAATATGGGCACATGCTATTGAGCTATTATTACTACGTAAGTAATATAGCTCAATGGCACATGCCTCATATTTACAGACCCATTTAAAAAGAATACTTTTCTTAACGATTAGAGTCCCGGTGACCAAAAACAGTAGCTGTACCTACTTAAAGAGAGTTTAAAAAGAAACATAGTTCAAAAACTATTGAAAATCACAAAACATCCCAATGTATGTTTTTGACTGCTTTGGGTGCCCCAAAGATACTCTATTAGCTCTGGGTTTCCACTTGACCCTATTCTTTGGACACCTTGTATAATGATTACATGTTTGGTACAACGAGGATAGCCATTGACTTAGGTATTGTCATTCATCAACGCTATATACTACTAATTTAATGTACCATCAATTACTACACATCCTAAGTTGTATACACAAACATAGCAGTGCATCATAGCCTACTGACACAGACCACATAACGTCTGTGCCTACCGATAAGACCGTCAATTGGATGGCAGTTGCATTATCAAAATTAGTAATAAAAAAAAAAGTATATAGACTTACTCCCTTGTCTGTCACGAAGTGCTACAACAATTGAATTTCCATTGTGTCGCTATTACGACTAAGCTCATATTTACAAATCTATTCGTTGAACGCCGTTGCTGCTACGGCTGTCATCCAGTTAACAGTGTTCTTTCTTTACAGGGATCTTCCTTATACTCGTACAGGTCATTAGAAGTGCGGCTGCAGTTATCAGTTCCACTTTGAATGCCATTTTCCTGTGATGCGGAAATCACGCTGCTGGTTGCACTCAGGACAAAGATTTCGTACACTGTTGTAGTCTCGTGCGTGTCGCCAGTCAGTGTACTCGTGCAGAGATGAACTTTAAAAAGTAATTATCTCTTAACTAATTTTAAAACATTTAAAATATAAATCCGCATGCGGATTAATTGTGCCGCTTGTAAATGTATGTTGTGTGTTTTTTGGTATGGCAATAAATAATTTTTTTTATTTTTTTATTTATTTTTTTATTTTATTAAATCCGCACGCGTGGCGAAATCCGCGTCACAGGAATATAGCACTAAGCTCACCTAAGGCGAAGCAACGACTTTAGGAAATAAGCACTGCGCTGTAAACACAGCCTTAAATACACCTCAAGACAAGTCTCTACATTCAGTAGCGTACGATCGACGCCCCGCCGCTCTGGCGAATTTGCGGGCTAAGTGTCTACAATATGCGGTATCGCTATGATAGTTAGGTTTCACGTTTCATTTTAGCTCGCATACCGCCAACACACGATATCCGGCAGAATGTATTTGCATTCGTCCCGCAGAGAATACTTTATTTATTGTTGTAGCTACGTGTCGACGCCGGATCGCGCCGGACCAACCCCCCACGCCTTCACAATTTATTATGTGAGAAACTCCTGTTTTATTTGCTTTGTGTAGTTGTTATCCGTTGGAGACTGATTTTCCTGTATTGTTTGCAGCCAATGTTTGCTCGCGATTCTGCTTTATTGGCCGAAGTGATATACTAGTATGAAACCGAAAAAATTGTTGATATTTGACCATGTGATTTAAGAGGTTCAAAATTCAAGATTTAAAATCACTAATTCAGTTCATTGAGCACTTGTGAATTGTGAACGTCACTACGCCAGTATATAGGGAATTTCTTCCAGATTAAAATAAAAATTGAAATATTTTAAAAACTCCTTATCATAGAAGGACACTAAGTTCTATCAGAATGTTTATCATTATTGGTAGTATCATAAAAAACTTTCTTGGGTAAAACTATCAACCAACACCTACTTACAGCAATCTCGGCTTCAGTGCTTCAGGTCTTAAGATTTTTATTTTAAGAACTTAACTTTTTAGTTAAATCTAATTTTCCAGTTATTTATATTATAAATATCACCTCCGAGAGAAAATATTTTTCGCTATTTCTAACAGTTTCTGACTAAGCCATTTACGCACACTTGGAAAATTCACCTTGTCTATCAAACTATGATGTTCTGAAGTTTCTATCGACGTTTCCCCTTAACTTCCTCTTCATGTATGTTAGTCATGTCCTACATATAATTTTAAGGGTTTCTCGTGACGGAAGTCCAATCAGCAACGGGTTAGCGTTTTGCCCTTTGCCAAATTTCGGAAGATTAAATGAATCTCAGCAGTTTGCCCAATCACGGTCGACGGATACTGTACCACCGGATATTAAACGATTTTCTGTTTTACAAAATGTTTTACCTTTCCTTTTAGTCCGTAATAGAGAAACTTCCTTAGCCCTGGGCAAGTTGGCTTATATTAAAATACAATGTATCATTTTCTGCATCACATCGGGAGAAATCAATCTGTTTGTGTATTTGATACACAAGCTAAAGTACAATCACGAGAACAAAATATTATGACTATTATGGATATGTCAGCAATATTATGCGTATAGCAGATAGGGAATCAATAATTTCTGACAACATGACTACAGAAAAAGTACGTATAATTTGATCTACTTGTACTGATATAAGTTTAGTAATATTTAATGAGCATCGAGCAATTTTGATGCGTCGATTTCTAGTTATGAGGGTATTACATCTCGACTGTGATTTTTGCGTAAAATGCCCATTTTCGCATTTTGTAGTAATTTTACAGTTGTAATTATCGTTTTTATCGAAATAAGATAACAAATTCATGCTTAATATTACAAATCTTCAATCTGCGAGAATAAGCTGAGTTCGCACGGCCGACGCATTGCATTTTGTAGTAATTTTGCAGCTGTTTTAATCGTTTTTTTTTCGAAAATAAGATAAATTAATTCATTTTTCATTCAAAATTCACTATAAAATCTTTATTCCTCATGAAGTTACAATTATTCTGGTATAACTTTTGCTCAATAGTATTATCGTAGATAGGAACAAACGGAAATTCCTTTGTTGCCCATGGTACTACCAGTAGTACATACCACTCACAGTTAACTTAAAGCTATTTTCGAAGTTTTTTGGTTTAGAATAAGATTTTTTCCCATAAAAAATCAATGATATCTCAAAATTAAGAGGCCGCTACGAACTATACGACCATAAAAGAGATAACATTCAATTTTTTTATTTTTTTTGTTTACAACAGTAGTTCAATCTCGGAGCTTAAAAAAAGGGCCTTCGCGCATCTTATGAAAATCTTTCTGTGCAGTTTTTGGTTTAATTAAAAAGTTAAGCAAAGTTTACAATAAGCGAGGCCACTACGAACTACGCCAATAGCTATTCTACACTATTCAATAAGTCAAAATTGTTTATGTATTTTTGTTTCTGAGATCAAGAACGCCAAAATTGGCCATTTTACGCAAAAATCACAGTCGAGATGTAATAGGCCTCTTATTTATCCTAACACTTTCTGAATGGGTATTTGTTATTGCTCTTGAATGCTGCAATTCCATCAGTTGGAATCTCAAGAGCCAACCCAAGATGCCCTTGTAGAACAGGCATTCTGGTTACAGCATCCCTTTAAAATAAGCGTTAACGAGCGAGTGCTTTGAGCTTATGCCTTGAATGGTTTAATTACATCTACCTACTTACAATTATTGGAACGTCTGACTAAGGTAAAGTGCTAAGGTAGGTACCTGAGTACCTACCTTATTATTTATTATTTTCTTTATGGCAATTATATAATTATATATAACCGTTTCGCGTACCGGTGAAAGAACACCCACACCCTCTCTTCCCTTGGGTGTCGTAAAAGGCGACTAACGGACTAAAACTATCTAACAGCATAGAGCGGCGGTGGACTCACCACCTGTCACGATGAGCACATGGTGCAGTCGCTTTTTGGTAAAAAGTGGACTTTGGCAGAGGACTGCTTTTGCGTTCGTCATTGCCTAGTCCCTGACTAACCCTTCGGGGATAATAGCCGTGATTATATTATTATGTATGTTATGGCAATTCAGTTTCGTATTTTGCGTAGACTCTGTCTACGGTTTTCTGCAGTGTCGGACTTACCTTACCTGAGAATTGCTTGATACAATTATCAGTGTGACCAGATGCAGGATTTTAGTAGATATAATTTTTAAGGAACATCACTAGTATTTTAATAATTATTATAATATGTTTAACTCCGACATTCTAAATTGACATTTGCATGCTGTTTTATAATGGCTAAACATGTGCGCATTGCAAATTTTGTACCACCCGTAAATTACCATGTTTTTGGCAAATAAATGCTTATCTTATCTTATCCTATCTAGTGAGATTTTTTCTGATAGATTTGAAAAAATAATTTTTAAAATCTTTCTTTTTTCTAGTCATGCAATTAAAAAAATATATGGGCAAAGATATTATAAATAACGCTTTACACTACAACGCACTTTCTAATAACTGGTACAGGTAGGTTTTGTCCTACCTTTTGTCTAATAATATCTAATCTTATTTAATAATGATTTTCAAGCCTTGCTACTTACTACCTACTATCGTTACTGTTTTAGTGTAATCGTAACAAAATCTCTTTGTTCCACATTGTTGCCGACCGATACAATGACAAAGTGGAATAGTTTCGGAAAAGTCAAAGGGAGAGCCTGTAAGTTCGCAATTAAATGCGACTATATCTTAAGACTACCACTCACCAAAAGCGGGTCGATAGCAGCGCAGTTTGAATGCTGTCCCGTGCGATTTAAAAGTTTCTGTAATATTAATGTTGTTAAACATTAAACATTATAATGTGGTATTTTTTTCTCTGCTTTATAGCGAGAAAAGCTTTCTCGCTATAAATATGGACCATATAAAAATAAAAACATAATAAGTAACTACAGGGTGTAAGGTATGTACTCGTACTTGTTGTGAGGTTTGCATTTAAAGGAACTTTCTAACTAATCAGCAAGTATTAGGGACATCGGCTTTCTGTAATGAACTTATTATATTTTTCTTAGGTTCTATTTTTTAAGTTTTTCAGAATGTTGTGTATAATTATTATTCCCTTTATTATATGTGCATCTTAAGATTTAAAAAAAATATTATATTTAAAAAAGAACTTCGCTTCCCAATGCTCTATCCAAACCTGTCGCATGGCCAAACCAGATAGTGCAGTGCAGGGCAGAAGGAGCGAAAAGCAGACACTGAGTACAGAGCGGACCTGTGCCGTTATATCTGTACGGAACGTAAAATAAGTTTTGTAAGTTTAAAATAGGTTTATGAATACAATCTAGGTGTAACAATATTGGTATTTAAATTAAATTATTTAATTATTGCCTTCGTTACAAGGCACGCTTTAAATCTTCTATATGCCCACACCTGAATTTTATGTATAGAAGCCTTAAGTTGTGACTTTGACATTGTCTTGACCTCGGTTATCCCAACAAAAGGGTCTCGATGAATACCACCCGTTCTTGTATCCAAGAGCGATAATATCTACTTGAAAACATATTTTAATATATCTAAAAGCGTCATTACCATTGCTTTTTCATTCTTTGCACGCACAAAGACAGATTCGTGTAACGACGAACTCTCAATAACAGTATTTACCTACACACACGGTAATATGATACAGGAAAATGAAAAAAGCAGATTTATTATCACATCATTCTTGTAATCTAATATTGAAACCACTTACGTATTAGTTTTCAGATTAATCACAAAAGAGGAGCAATAAACCCTACAAACATGACATGAGGCAATTAGGTTCCTTGTAAATAGCATGTTTGTAGAAAAGGTAGTTATGTACTTAACGGTTAGTAATATTATTTTTAATTACTCGAGATGTCTGTCGCCATAACAACGATGTTTATAGCATTGTTGTATTCCGAAAGTTTGAGATAAAATAGCCAGTTCCTCAGTGAATCAGGATTCCGGGTGAAGCGCGCTTCCACCTTCGGCCTTATCGTCACTTACTATCAGGTGAGATGAACGCCAAGCACTTACCCGTAGTAGTAGAATGAATAAAAAAAAAGATAAAATACTTAAACTAATAATTATTATTAAATTTTAATAATGTTACAAAATACAATCTTCAATTATTCTCTTGCCGGCGTCACACTTCAGCGCAAATGTGAAATTAGGGACTTTGGGTGTTTATTTTGATAACAGACCCACCCACTACAACCATATTATATCAAAAAGCACCCAACTTCTTGGCTTTGTCTCTCGATCTACTTTAAAATCCAGACTCCTCTTATTTATTTTTACTGTTCACTGGTAAGGAGTATCTGTAATTTGGTCACCTTACTACGAGGTGCACAGTAATAGAATTGAGCAAGTTCAAAAAAGTTCTTAAACATAATTTGCTAAGATCACAACTTGGCCGCGTTTGTAGATCATATAGATACCGATAGACTAAATAAATACAATTTCTCTTCTCTTGCATCTCGACGCAAATGTACCGATTTGATCTATTTGCATAAAATTATCCACTCGCAGGTGGACAGTCCTTCCTTGCTGTCTTTCCTTAAATTTAACATTCTTTTTCGATCTCGTAAGCCGACTTACACTTACACCAGTTTTATGGAAACCTTTTATTTCTCTTTTTTACCCTTTTATTTCTCTTCTTTACTCTTTTATTTATTTTGTTCAAATATAAGTAGCACAATATATCGCAACCGCCTCTTCTATTTTTTCCGCGAAATGAATTATCGCGACTTTCAAAATTATCGCGACATAGCGAAGTTTTATTAGATGTGGCCAAGACTTCGTCGTAGAGCAAACACGAAGTTTTATCGCGACAACGCAAACACGAATCTTCGCCGTCAAGTGTGGCCGTAGCATAAAGCCGCGTCCGCTGCTCCATGTTTTGAACAGAACTTTGTTCATAAACATTTTTTGTTCAAAACATTTCTCGACCGCTGCGACTTTAGCAATGTTCAGTAAACAAAGATTTTAACAAAACATCACTCTGCCCGCAGACGAACGCGGGGGTTTTCCACAAACTCCGGCAAACATGCACGTTCAAGTTTATTTGTTGGACAAAACATTTAGGCCACGCCCCTTATTTATGTTTTCGAACAATGTTCTGTTCAAAACATGGCGCAGCGGACGCGGCTTAACAGACAACAGAAATCACTTTCGGAGAAGCATTTTTTCAGGAATAACGCACCCGGTCGCGCTAGCAAACACGCGTGAGCGGGAAGAGAGTACGAACGGACGTCTCCTCAAAATTTAAATTAAAAATGTATATAAAATCAAACTCGGTTTCGACCGTTTTTGATAAATACATCAGATACCGCTCAGGTTCCTGCGAGTCGCTACAGGGGGGCCAAAATTTCGTTAGATTTTAGCTACGACCTGTGGCTACGACACACCGTTTTCGAGATATTCGTGTTTTTAAAGTCTAAATTTTTTAAGTGTCGGCTCCATACAGAATCCGATGAAATTTTTCTAAGTCCTGCACCCTTTGCGACACAACGTAGAACCAAGCGAAAAATTTTACAAATCCAAACTCCATACAAAAATATCGCAATTTTTTTAAGTGTAAAAAATCCATATAAAAATAAGTAAGTATAAAAATACACTAAAAATATTCTGTTTTTTTTTTAATTTTTTTATGTCTTTTTGGAATTTTTTCTATCTATTTTTGATAGCAATGTTTTTCGTCAGTTTGTAAAAAATCGCAAAATGAACAAGTAAGCCTAAGGCTTCACGGCGACACCCCTGCGAATGCCGTTTTATCTACGTATGTCTAATATGCAGTGATACTAAGTCACGTCCTAAATAATATCAACTAAGAAGCCAGATAAGTTTCTGTTTTTGCCTATAAACGTGCGCTTACTTGTTCATTTTGCGATTTGTACATTTTGCGTGTAGTGCACATTTTGCGTTTTGTACAACGGCGGACTCCGTCGCTTTAACAGTCTAAAGGTCAAAATCCCTTGCACACCGCGTCGTCTATTTGGTACGGGCACGGGATTTTGACCTTTAGACTGGTAAAGCGACGGAATCCGCCATTGTACATGATGCTCCGAAGGGATTTTTTTATGCACCCCCTTTGCGACACCCGGACCTAGATGTTAGAAATCTGATGTTTTTATATTACTTATATAATTTAAGTTTTAAAGTTTAAAGTTTTTAATTGTCGGTGTTACATACCTTTAATATTATTCAAACGAATTTTTTTAGTTTTCCCAATACCAGTGTGAACTAACTTTCTAAAGTAGATATTCTTGAATAAAAGCTAAAAGCCTCGATTGCTAAGAGCTTCACAGCCTTTAGCCATTTCAGAGGGTTAGGTGTTACTGTTGCCAGACTAGCTTTAAAAAAGCCAAGACCTTTTAAAGACCTATTGGACCTTCTTTCTACCAATAGGCTCACATAGGTCTAACCTAAAAGGCTAAAAGGATATTTAGGCTTTTAGGCTGTCAAAAGCCTAAGTTACGATAATAGCCATAAAAAGATATAGGCCTCGGGAACAGTAGGCCGTATCTAGTATTCTTCCACCGCTACGCGACACGGTTTGCCGACTAGCCGACTTTTTTTTCGAATTGCCGATTAGTCGGCCGACAAATCGACAATGCCGATCATTTTAATCTCGGTTTTCTGCGGCCTTTATTAATATGCCTTTATTCGTTTATAGTAGGTACACTTCATTGCTTTATCGGCTTAAAAGTTTAAGCCTTTAACAAAAGTTCTAACAGTTTAAAATCGAATTAACTTCGAGTTGAAAGTGACAAATAGTAGCTCCAGAAGTAACTATAAATGTCGCTACGTTTGGTACCCTTACAGCTTGTTGAAACGTTTTATGGCCTATAAATCGGAACGCGCAGGCCATTAAATCTATTGCTTGGTCAGGAGGCGGAATGTTTTATTTTATCGCACGTTTAGTACGAATCAAATGGGCACTGAAGCTTTCAATCATATAGGCGCTTGTAGTATCGCTAATAAAACTACGAGCTACGACTACTGGCAAGTACGTTATTATTTTGTCTGTGCTACTGGGAAAGAAGGGGGAACTGGTTATATTATGTTCAGTGTTATGTGTTGAGCTGTGAGTGTAGCGACTCACTAAAGCAATAGGTACTACCAATCCTTCTCTTCCCTTAACTGCACATACATTCAACAGCAGAGAGTAAAATATACAAATTGAAAAAAAACAGTGTCAATTTTCCATTTTCACGAGCAATTCGCACTCTACTGGCAATCATAAATAAATTATAACATAGCTTGCCAATTCCTTAACTGATCTTTAATGTTTGTAAAAATATTAAGATCGGATGTTGATAACGTAGTTTGTTGTCATTGAATGGGCGCCTTTGGCTCTCAAAGTAAAAAAAAACAAAAAAAATGATGTTGATTAATTTCGGCGGACTGGATAGCTCAACGGTAGCTCAACTGGAAAAAGCACCTGGCTCGGATTGCCAGAAGGATGCGAGTTCGAATCCTGCTCGTGAAATTTATTTCGACACTGCCTTTTTAAATTTGTAGTTTGTTCGCAACAAAATATGCGATAAAATTGTATAAACAATAACATTATAGAGAGTAACAAGTAAAAAACCTCACACAAAGGTAGATAGTCTCAAAAACAGATGCTTGCACTTCTTCTTCAATACTTTTAATCAGAGACACTACAATTTTAAAACACGAGTTTAACTTTAATACTGTTTTGTACACACGCCATAGACATGCACACCTAGACCACTCACAGTGGTGCTGAGATGTCACTGGTTCGATTCCCAGTGGGGAATTACGTGTTACTATTTATATTTCGGTTTCGTTGGTGACAAGCACGTGACAGGGCTTGTTGAAGTCCTTCGTTCGTCCAACTTAATGTCTGTAATAACAAAAATATTTGTAGCATTGTTGTGTTGTAGTTACAGATAAGATAGTATTTCAATCAAAGATTGTGATTTATGTTTGTTAAATAATAATACAATCAAATAAAAAAATGATTTATGTAATAATATAACCACTGCGTTTAATCACTTAATAAGTATTTTTTAATGAAATACATTATCTCCGTTTTATCTATAATTTAATTACGTTATTTAAATGTCCTTTCACATGAACCGTTTGCTTATTAAAGCTAAAAGCTAAATTGTAAAGGCAAATAACAATAATTTATAAATTTCCAATATTGTAGTAGGTATCAATAAATCCTTATATTTGCTTGCGTTAAGCCGTTGGTCCCGGCCGGTTGTTATCGCAAAATGACAGTCATTAAAACCCACCAATCCGCATTGGGCCAGCGTGGTGGGTTATGGCCCAATGTCCCCACGTGCTCATGTCCGCGTGGGAGGCCTGTGCCCAGCAGTGGAACGTTTATAGGCTGATGATGATGATGATGGAAAAGCATTCCCAATAAAATAATTCAAACAGAACTGTAACTTTTTTCGCAGAATGTGTAAATGTGGCTTTTTCCAAAGCACCGGGACGTGCGGCTCGGTACAATAACGATTTTTTGAAAACCATACCATACCTATTCTATTGAAATGTTATGTTATAAAGTACAAACTAGCCTCTTCAAGCACCGTCGCGTCGCGTCGCGTCTCGGAGTGAACTGACCCTTATGTTGTCCCTAATACATTAAAAACAAAAAAACTCTCTCTTTTTCTAACTTGAGATGCAAGGAAGGGACAAGGAGGCGGCAAATATTGCAACATTTAGCTCTCATTTCGTTTTGACTCCTTTTTCATTTACCACCAAATGACTCATTTTCCTTCTCCTAAGTGAAAAAAAACTTGGTACCTATGTTGAGCTCGACGGCGCGTGAAGCGGATTGTGCTCTGAAAATAATATAAGTACTGTAGATACTCGGACGAGCACAACGAACCAATCCAATACTTTCCGCGTACAAAAGGCAATCCACTGAGGGAATTAAAATCTGTAATCTCATAAACACTATTTATCTTCGGCAGGGCATCAGTGTAGCAGTTGCCAAAGTTCATTCAGTTTTCGGATCAGATAGGCCAGAGACAATGACAAATGACCTGGACGATTGGACCGGAGGAGGCGTCCGTGCGAGCACTGTTCTCCGCCTACAGATCCGCTTCGAAAAACTCAAATCAATCTTAGTGAGGGCGCTTCGTTACTGCCCGAACTCGATAGGCCTTGGTTTCGTTGAGAAAACAGATAAAATTAAAGATAATAGTAACATGATTTTTGGTGCAACATTTTGAAAGCTATAATAGATTTGGGAAACACTTATTCTACACATACTAAAGGTTTTAGGGTCGTCGATACCTCTGGTAAAATAGACTACGGTACCAAACCGCTTACCATTAGGCGGACCGTATGCATGATTGTCTCTTTAGAGGTATAAAAATTTAGAAAACGTTTTTCTGTTAGCATTACACATTGCTGCTACTCGTACTGTGTAGTGCCATTGCAAACATTAAGAGGGGATAAAGCTTTCTTTGTAGTCAAGATACCGTGTGTGGTTTAATTTTACCATACGTTGACAACTCTTAATAGGTACTTTAGTTGCTTCTGCAAAGTACCGAAGTATTCAGTTTTCGTTGCTAACTGAACAACAATAGAATATCGTGTAAGTGATATTGTTTTTAGTTCAAGATTCGTTTTCGAAGGATCTGTTTATTCGTGTGATAAAATTTCCAATTGTTAACATAGGACTTTACGGTCTTAAAAATTTAAACTTGTGCACAACACGTAAAATATTAAACTTGCACGGAAATTAAGAAGTTGGCGTGACATTTTCATTGAACTTATGACATAACAAAAGTTTAATTTAGACTTCGCCGTTGCCGAGTTCACATGCTGACTCGCTATAACTTCACCGAGTTGGTAAAACTTCATAAATGTTAAATTATTAAGTTAATAACGTAAGGTGTGCAAAATGTTACACGAAGTTATGAACGACAATAAAGTTTGACATCTTAATCGCAGCTGGGAGCAAGGAGTCCAGCAGTTCCTCTGCCGACAACTTCAGTTCTCAGTAGGAATGACTATGTATCTTACTTAAACATACTTTAATAATGTTACTTATACAATAATACTGGCAACAGACCACAAAATTAATTGCCTTACAAATAAACAGAGAATAAGGTCGGAATAGTTATTCCGTGTTTTGTCTCTCTCTAATTAGAAATTACGTTTACATGACAGGAACAAAACACGAAATAACTATTGGTAGCTTATTCTTTGTTTATTTGTAAGGCACATAAGCTTTAGTAAGTAATAGTTTTGTTGTTTATCGTTCGAATCTCAGCGTTAGCGTTTCGTTAGACAACGTAATGAGATCCACGATCCACGTTACTGGGGGGTTGATAGGCTTTACAATGGACGTAATTTTGTATATCACGTCTATGGGTATTATAGACTGCCATCGGCTATCTTACGGCGACAACCGGAACGAAAACTTAGTGCCTTTCGAACTAGCTTCAAAAGATGCAGGCTCACTGTCCCAAAAATATGACAATGTTTAAATCAATTGTTTTGTGCCATATTGTGGTCAGTGGCACTGTAAACAGATTAACATGCAAAATAACAAACGAACACGGTAGCTGTTACTAAGTAAATAAACTAAGAATAGAATATAGAATTGAATAGAATATCATTTATTTGCATTTGACTAGAGTACACTGGAGGTCATAGAATGCAAAATTTCTGCCTATTCAACCATTAACAATAGCATGCAAATATTATCTTAAATTGAAATCAACAAGTTAGTACATTGTTTTTTTTTTCTTTTAACATGTACATTGCATTTGTCAAATATTTTTTTTAACATTTTACAATTCATAAATTATTATCAATTTCCAAACAATTGAATAAAATACAATAAATTTCAATAAGAATCAGAATAATAATAATAATAAAATAATAATAATACAACGCAACACGAACAACAAGAAGTAAACATTGACTATTATAGATGAGCATCATGCTTTAAAATTTGCTAGGTAAATATTCATTAGTGCTGTAAAACATTTTTTCAGATAGCCATCTGTACAGAGCAGTCTTAAACATATTAAAAGGCAATTGTTTAATATTGTCTGGTATCTTATTATAAATTTGCTTACACATCCAATAGCATTCTTTCTGAAATCTACGACTTTTCGGAATAACTACGGAGACCAATCTAAATACACATTTCGTGTATTTCTGGGATATACATCCTTAGTCTGGCTGAAACAGTGCATATTCAGTTTAACAAATTTAACAGTTTCAAAAATGTAGATGCAAGGCAATGATAGAATTTTTAAATAATTAAACAGTGGTCTGCACGGTTCATTTGGCGCAGTACCACATATTGCCCTTTCGCATTTTTTTTGAGCAATGAAGGCTTTATTTATATCACTGCTATTGCCCCATATGATCAGTCCATACCAAATAACTGATTCCACGTAAGCAAAGTAGGCTGTAAGAGCGGTTCTTCTTGTTGCTATTTTGGTCAGTTTATAAAGAGCGAACGTAAATCTATTAATTTTATTGCACACAACTTTTACTTGCCTTTTCCAAACTAATTCTCGGTCAATTTCTATACCTTGGAATTTAGTTGCATTTGCGTTATTAAGCATTTGTCCATTATACTTAATATTTAGAGCCTGACACTTATCCGAATTATTAAAATTTATAAAACTAGTTTTCTTAATATATTTTTTTTGCCAATTTCTAATCGAAATAATAGTATTATTAATGTCAGTTTTATGGTCTTCCAGCTTCGATCAACAATACAACTTGTTGATCGAAGTCTTCCAGTGTCAATTTACCGTCTGTCGTTACTATCACTGATATGTCATCGGCAAATAGGAGGATTGTTGATATAAACCTAGAATAAGCGTGGACCCAACGCACTTCCCTGCGAAACCCCAAATCTGTTTTCTTTGAAATCGGATCTATAGGTTTGTGCTACATTTTTGCAGTCTAATTTTGTGATTTCAACTGATTGCTTTCTGTTTCGTAAGTACTTAAGTTTGGATCCATTTCAACACAACTCCTCTTATTCCACAGTGTTCTAATTTAGCTGATAGTTGATACGACAAACAAAATCGAATGCTTTCGACATATCAAAGAAGAGGGCAGTTGTATATATATTATTATTCAGAGCTAACATGCTCTCATTCACCAAATCAAAAACAGCATGTGTGGTTGATTTCTTTCTTTGGAAGCCGTACTGGTTTTGTTTTAATATCTGATATTTGTCAACGAAAGAAGTGAGCTTAGCATGCATAACTTTCTCATAAATCTTTGAGAAAATGGATGAAAGCATTATCGGTCGGTAGTTATCAATTTTTGATTTATCGTCCTTTGTAAACAATGGTTTGACTATTGAGAATTTAAGCCTATCGGGGAAGGTGCCAGAGAACATTGAAGGGTTAATCAAATACACTAAAACAGAACTTATTTCCTCGCTGTTTGCTTTTATAACTTTTGGGCATATATCATCATAGCCTTCTGCATTCGTGTTGTATATAGAGCCAATATTATTATTTTTCTCATAATGTTCGTCAATTGGGGTTAAGTATATAAATAGAATTGTATAGAATGTCATTTGAGTATTTATAAAAATTATTATTATTATTATTGATTTTATTTGTAAGTCCAATAAAGTAATTTTTAAATGTCAACCCAATTTCGTTTTCAATAACATTATTTTGATATTTAATTGAATTTATATAATAATTATGCTGTGAACTGCTGTCTATTTCATCTTGTATTACTCTCTATGTAGCTTTGCAAGTATTTTTGCTATTAAGTACATATTTATCATTGCTTTGTTTTTTAGGTCGTAGTATAATTTTTTTTGACAATTTTGAATATGTCTTGTATTTATTCTTAGCATTTATACTTTGTTTTTTGTAGTAATTTTGGCGTAGTATTCTATTACTAGCACAGCTTTTCCTAATACCTTTTGTGATCCATTTTAATTTAGGTTGTGTGCTTAGTCTAACTTTACAAACGGGGAAGCAAAGTTTGTAGAGTATGCAAAACCAGTCATAAAATTTATTAAATGAATCATTAGGATTTGTATCACTGTATACGTCTGAAAATAAGGGCTTTGCCGAATAGGCTTTAAACTTTTCGATATTTTCAGTAGAGTAGCAACTTTTGTAATTATATATCACTTTTGAATTAATGGGTTTCTTTTTCAAATTAACAACAAGTACCTGTGCTGTGTCATGATCAGACAAGCAAAGCGGAAGAGTTGAGCCAGTTGCATCTTTTATATTACTAAATATATGGTCAATACAAGATGAACCCGTAGTAGGTGTTGTTATGTGCTGCGTTAAATTATATATTTTTTAATAAATCTGTAAGATTTCTATTCACATAATTATTTAGCAATGTGTGTGTGTATGTCTCCTACGATAACTATCTTATACTTCGTATATTTATGCATATACTTATTTAATAAAAGTTCAAGTTTTTCAAAAAAGTACTCAAAATGTTTTTTTTGTAGCTGTCTATAATAAGTACAATTTGACATATCTACGCTATCCCATGGTACCAATGATATAACATTTTAATTAAATATCATTACATGGTACCTATTCCGTAAAACAAAACTTTTAGTTAACCAGTGACTTTTTTATTTTGATAGAAGTTTGTGTAAAGCCTATTACTGATTAAGGCTTTGGTTCTACTCTTAAACTCAGATCAAGAATTGATATTACGAGATAGAAGTGCCATCAACACCAAAAACTCCCGTAGCCTACGCTGATTCGAAGCATTACCGTCTGCGGCTTACGCCAGCATTATTGTTACAAATTATACTTAGCACCATCTTACCAATTTGGCCGCGACATCTCTGTCCTCGTTAGAAGATAAGCCTAAAAGACGGCATTGCTTTAGGTGACAGATTTTATTGCTTCCCCGTTTCGGTTTATGACACCATAATTTATTGCGTGAACGAAACGTTTCTTTTTATGGTAGACGTCCTAATTCGAGCCTTCCGTTGAGCCTCCGAAAACATCTATCTCGAGAACGGGTTCCAATATATGCCATTTTACGAGTAATAACAAATGATGATGTGCTACTGTGAGAATTCGCGAAGCAAAAGAAAAATAAAAATATCGTTAAGTGCGAGTTGGCGGCGCGCCAATACACATGCTGCCTTTATAAATGTTATTAAATACAACGTTGATAAAAAGGGATTTTCCTTTGGTAATTAGCTGTTTGGCAGTGTAACAACAAACTGGGGAAATTCACCAAAACAAGCCGATACTTATAACTTTTCATGTTTGAAAATATACTAACTTACCTTTTTTTTATATTGGAAAGAGGCAAACGAGCAGGCGGGTAACCTGATGGAGAGCAATCACCGCCGCCCATGGACACCCGCAAAACCAGAGGAG
Source organism: Scoparia ambigualis (assembly GCA_963921215.1). NCBI lineage: Eukaryota > Metazoa > Arthropoda > Insecta > Lepidoptera > Crambidae > Scoparia > Scoparia ambigualis. The sequence continues at coordinate 18,703,246 of OY992522.1, read as the reverse complement.
TCGCAGATACGTTACCGTCCTTTAAGAAAGGAATAGGGTTAAGGAAGGAATAACCGGACGAAACACAACAGCACCAAGTGCCATTATTTCACGCAGGATCTTCGTGAGAGGGTGGTATTACCCCGGGCGAGCCGGCCCAATGCGTGCTGCAACGGCAGCGTTGCTCTACCACTTAGTCAGTGTCACTCATTTAGCACCACCCAGGGGTCACGTGTCTCAAGGGTAAATCTACGGACGTGAGTAACTTTAACCCCCAAAATTAAGTTATTGCAAACTATCTGTAGTTTGACTGTGAAAAGGCCTGTATCCAGCAAAACATCCCACACGTTTTATAGGTTGACAATGGTGATCTTAAATTAAAATTTATATAACTACTTAGTTAATAGCGACAAGAAGAAGGTGCATTAAAAAAGTTAACGGGTTGGTGGCTCAAACATCATCATCGTCATTAGCCTATAGACGTCCCACTGCTGGGCTCAGGCCTTCCCACATGGTTGGACCATAATCCACCATGCAGACATGAGTTTGAATGCTTTTTACGATCGCAATCTTACAACAACCGGGAATTTTCTATGCACGTTAACCCGTTTGGGGTTAACGAAGAAAATTGTGAAAGTTTCCAAATCTCAAAATAGTTCCTTTTTCCACCAATCAGCAGACCCGACATTACAAAAGTATTTAACGTTGCAAGATCATACAATCTGAACGCGCTGCGTCCTCGAGCTCACAAATAAGGACGCACCAGTTCGTAAAATCCCTAAGTCAAGTTTTTGCGTTTTGAGCTACAGTCGCCTAAAGGTTAAAAATAAATCCTGAAACTTTCCCTATGTGTTTTAGAAATAAAAAACCACTGTCATAAATTGAAAAAATACAAGCATTTATTGGACCAAATCAACAGAACTGTAAACTTTGCTTAAAAATAATAAAAAATCAACAACGTTTTTGGACTTAACTCAAATTCTTGGACTAAGAGGTTTTTTGGCAGTTTTATAAGGACTTAGTTAGTTTTTAGGAGTAATTTGTACTGTGGCTATGACAAAACTCACATTGTTATTGAATAATAAAACATGTTTTTACAGTTTTTATTTTGTTTGTAAATGATCATTGTTGTTGAGATTTGAAATGTGCCTACGCTGAGTAGGTACTTAAAATCAAAAAAATAATAACTTTATTAAGCTACTAAATAATATAAAAAGACTATTAAAAATCAACTTTTCTATAAGTTATATCTGTCAAAAATTAACTTATTGTTATGATTTTAAACTAACGTGAGATCATACAATTACAAAGAGAAAATAATATTTTTGACAACATAAATGAAATATTTTGACGAATAGAGAAAATTATTAAAGAAAGTAATAAAAAACGTAAATGTGACTCTGCGTCTTGCATGTTTCTTTATTCAATATTATCGCAGGAATCATCTGGGTTATTAACATTATCCAGCACAGCCGTTTCTTGGAAAATTTCTTCGTAAAAAGCCCTTTCAGTCTCTGGAATGTACTGCATCAACTTATTGATGTCGTTTTCGTCGATGTCATCGTTCAAATGATGCATTGAATATTCCGGTCTCCTCGATAAACCTAAAAATTGTAAATATAATTATTTTGTGAACTTTTACTCACTTCTAAATATTATTATTTCGTACGAAAAATACCTACTTACCTCCTTAATTTATTTTAGATGTCCATTTTGATAAAAGTTGAACTGCATTCTTACCCTCGAAAGGAAGGTAGTTGAAACTTAAATTCAAAACAAAAACGAGCAAAAAATACAAAAAATTAACCGTTAAATTTGACGTAAACAAAACAAACATTGCCGGACTAAGTTATTTTTTCAGTATTTTTCGTGGACTTAGAGATTTTACGAACTGAAATTGAACCAAAATATTTTTTTAAACTTCAAAAAAAACTGGTTTAGAGATTTGTAAAACATAACTTCCAAAGACAAAATCGTAGACAAAAATGAGCTCTTTTCGATAGTATTGATAGTTGAAAAAATCACTAAGTGTGACTTAGGGATTTTACGAACTGGTGCGTCATAAGTAGTGAAAAATTTGACATCCTTTCAAATTTTTATTATTTGCATTTTATGACTACTACCTACACACGACAAAATACATAATAGTAGTCGTGGTAGTTCGTATTTAAACAGAGAACACAGTTCCGGAGTCGGTTGTGCGTGTTATTGGTAAAATGAGATGCGGGCTGTACACTCCTGACTCGATGGCAAACAAGGAATGTTCGGATTGTTTTACATTAAGTTTGTTGCACACTAAACCAGTGTACTGAATTAAGGACAAATGTTTTAGTATTATGAGTGCCAGCATTATCAGGTCATAGGTACATTTTCAGTACTCATGCGCTTCGTAAAAATTTTAGTGAAATAGTCTTAGTTAAAAGTCTGAGCCATGATTCTACTATGGTATGGACTATGGCAAGATGTCATTGAAATGCACGAGACAAAATAATTTGGTCACGGGATTAATAAAGGAATTTAGCTACTTATTTGAAATAACCATTACATCAATAGAAATAACTTACTAAATAACCGTATGAACAATAGTCGACTCACTAATGAACGGTATAATTCTCAATTTAACTCAACATTACTCGTTGGCGCGTCATCGTCATGATTCGTTAAATGTAGATGTAAAGGTGTCTCAATCAGGAAGATGTCTCAATCAGGCCACTATGAGAAACAAAGGCTTAGTCGATAAATGCCTAATTCTTAAAATGCCCAACAGCTTAAAAAAGGACTAATTCGCTAAATACCTAGTTCTGAAAATACCTATTTCTTAAAAAGACCAATTCTTTAAAGGACCAATTCTTAAAAAGACCAATTCTTGAAAGGACCAATTCTTTAAAAGGCCAATTCTTAAAAAGGCATAATAATATTTTTTTTACAGCGGGAATCGATCCCGCGATCTTCTGCGTTGCAATTCAGTAAAATGTTTGACTTAAGATCCATACTAATTATCTCATAACCAATTCTCACTCCAGTTGGCAAAACAAACAATAGATTTATTAATTTCGAGCGACAAACACGACCTCTCACAATACGGCGATAGATCAAATTTGAGCACCCAGTGTGGTTTAGTCTTAAACTCGTAGGTAGATGTTGCAGGCTTTATAGCAACTTTAGCAATAGAACTTCGATCAACAATTGTTGATCGAAGTAATAGAAGCACAGTTCGTAACAAAAGGGGGGTTAGGCGGTCAGCGAATATTCCGGGGCCTCACGGGTGTTGCGCGGTGCGGGGTCCGCGGTAACCACACACACATTTTTATCAATAAGTTAATTTTTTTTTAGTTTTTTGGAAATCCAAATCAGTCAAGAAATGGAAAAGGTAAGTGTTTATGATTTTATAGGAATTGTTATTATAAAACACGGTCGTAATGTGAATTTATATGAAATTTTAGAGCTAACTTCAGGATTTTTACTATTGAGCAAAATGTTTAAAATCGTGTTTTGGAAACAGTCATCCCCCTCACACATGCGTTCTTTAATACATATTAAAATTTCAATGCGAAATATCTAAAACATTTTGAATAACAGCTAATAGAAAACAGCCTTTTTTCCGTTTTCGCCGCCTAAACCCCGCCTAACAACGTTACCTGACACAATGAAAAACGAGTCATATTTAAATGGTATTTTGTAGTGATTCATTTAGGCTAGGGTATAAAAACATGAATGATGCGCAAAGTTATGCTTAGAGATTTAAAAATATTAATGGTTCATAAATTATCACAATATGGCTTATTAAATCCCTGCACCAAACTGCAACACCAAATTATAAATGTTAAATCTGTATCAATACAAATTTATTTGTTTCTAATGATCCTACCTACTCTTAGTACTTACCTATTATCTTTTTCAGGAAAGTGCTTGGCCACTATCTAACCAAGGTAGAATGTAATCGCATTTTATACGGAACTCTCAACCACTGAGGAACTGGCAATCTATAATTCTCCTAAACATAACAATTCTACTAAACAGGATGTACTTAAACTAAGCATCAACCACTGAGTCTGAGACCGATGGCTTAACACAACACCACTAGATCAAAGATGCGGTTGAATCTTAGATTAAAACAAAATGGGGGTTGAATTCATTATTATTTCTCTGTAGCCCCTAAGATACATGTATTATCATAAACTATCGTACTACCCCTAAATCTTCCCCAGCAACTGCAACCGACATTTGTGCAAACTCCACAAAAACACATTTATCTGATCTCGGGCAAGCTTAATCAGAATATAATGAGCAATTGCAGCGGTTCAATTCAATTTAAACCTTAGAATAGAATAGAATTTTTATTTGCTTAATACCATGTACATAGATTGTGGATAATAAATCAATTAAATGGAATCAACAGTATTATACCTACCTTATAATTGTAGGCATGCAAATATTTTATAAGATTAATATTAACAATAATAAAATTATTATTGTTAATATTTAAGTATATATAATAAATATTTAAGTTAATATATAGTTAATACTTAAGTTATTAATGTTGAAAAATGTTAAGTTTTTTAAGCATGTGAGTTATTTCGGGGGTTAAAAGTCACTCGCGTCCGTGGGTTTACCCTTGAGGGGTCTCTATCGGATCGCCTAATTTTTTGTACGCCTAATTTGCAATGGCACCCAAACGAAAAGCCTAAAATTTTTTCGCCTAATTTCACTCTTCAGAATCGTGTTTGCCCTAATTTCACTTCGCCTAACTTCGCCTAAATTCGTGGTCTCGAGGCACCCACCCTTGAGACCACGAATTGGACCGACTCGCCCGGCGTAATACCAACCTCTCACGGAACGGCTGTTGTATTTCGTCCGGTGAGTGAAAGTATCCGAGGGCCTTCTCTCTCCCTTCCCCCTCACAATTCCTACTCCTTCGTCAAAGATCCTACCCTTCTTCAAAGTCGGCAACGCATCTGCGACTCCTCTAGTTTTGCGATTTGGATTTCCATGGGCGGCGATGATGACTCCATCAGGTGACGCGCCTGCTCGTTTGCCCTTCCTTCTTACATATAAACTTCCTTTTTACATAAAAAAACAAGAGTGGAATTTGATCAGCGGGCCTAGCATGCGCAACACGAGAAAATTTTCTCGACCCGTTTTCTCGTGTTATGTCTATACACGATATGCCAAAAATAGACATAATAGTAGTTTTTGCTTGTCTGTGGTATTTTTGTCTAAAAACCCATGCAGAGTGTGGCGATGACTTTCCGAAAATCGAATTCTACTGCAAGCGATTTTTGCATTCGCATAATTTCCCAATCGAATCGTTTCCTGATATATTTTTTTTCCAGAGGTTGATCTTTTTAAAAGCTTTTCTTCTTTTCGCATTATTTCCCAATCTAATCTTTTTCTCATAAGTTTTTATTCCGGACGTTGATAAAAAAAAAATTGGGAGGTTGTCGTCTTTTTTCAGTGTTTAAAATTATATAAGGGTATATTTAAGGGTTAATAAAATGCTAAAATATATTAAAAAAACATTAAAAAAATATATATTTTAATTATTGTTTTTTAATGTTAGGTACCTACTTTTTTTTTTAAATAGCATACAATTAGATAGGACAAATTGCATAAAGTAATATTTCAGTGATCACGTAAGCGAATGAGTAAATTACATGACTAGGAATATTTGAGAATGGATATATTACTTAAGTAAAAAAAAAATTTTCAGAAATTTACCCTCCGGGAAAAAAAACGCACAGAAAATACAAAATTGGGAAATTTTGCGAATGCAAAAATCGATTTGATTAGATTTTTGGAAAGTCATCGCCACACTCCCCATGTAACATAATTTTATCGAGTTTTGACAACCGTAACCGAGATAGTTAGTCGTTCCCGCCATCGAAGGAAGAGAGAATATCATCCGCGACATAATTATCTCGTGCTACGCGTGCTAGGCCTACAGCACTCTTTAGAGAGCCTCGATTCCTACCTAATTGGTAGTGCACTTGAGCCAGTATGCCAAAGGGTGCAGGTTTGAAACTGGCTCGTAGCTCGTAGCACATGAGTAATTTTTTACTCATGTGCTCGTAGTAAGTAATTCTATTAACACTCTCCGAATTAAAAGATGTGTAGTGTTCATTCCGCTAAATATTATCAACATTTTTATTTTATTGCAACACTCAACATACGACCCATAATATTGTTGTAAATCTATTATGATTTCCCGTTAATGTTAAGCAACAAGTTTTGTTTATTTTTTTTTATTTTTTTTTATTGGCAACGGGTAAGCGCTTGGCCTTTATCTCACCTGATGGTAAGTGACGATAAGGCCGAAGGTGGAAGCGCGCTTCACCCGGAATCCTCAACCACTGAGGAACTGGCTATCTTATCCCAAACTGCCGGAACACAACAATGCTATAAACATCGTTGTTATGGCGACAGACTTAGTTAAGATGGTGGTAGCTAGCCAGGCGGACTTGACAGCCCTACCACCAACCAAACCGAGCACACAAAGATGTACCCCCCGCTGGGAATCGAACCCGGGACCTCTGGGTCTGAAACCGGTAGCTTAGCCACTAGACCACAGAGGCGGTTAAAATTTGCTCTAAATACATACATTACACAAAGAGTGGTTTTTGAATGATAGACAATGAAGTAAACCGTTCAAAGTTTTGAAGTTAATTTACTTAATTCAAAATATATAATTCTAGTACGTAAAATTTTCTTAGGTAATTGTATTTGTGAGTAAAGTTAGAATTACATTAACCAGGGAAGTCTCAAGGGCTACCCGGTAAGGTCACTAGTAGTAAAGGTGCGCGTTTCCACTGAAGCGGAGCGGAAATGAGATGAGCGGAGCGGATCAGAGCTGTGGAGCGTATTCACTTTGTATGTCAGTCAGTGTAACGCAAAGGCAGAGGGGACGCAAAATTGATGGTTTTTGTTCAATAGATTGCTTTAGCCTTTTTTTTCGTTAACAGCGTAACCGAATTTTAGGGTCGGCGAGACATTTAAAGGTTTCCTAGCAGAGGGTGACATCTTGCAAGCGAGTCCCCAATCCCCTACTAAAGTATGAGAATACTTATTTGTAAATTGCAATGGAAATGCACCCTAACTGTGTGTTAACCATATTCACCATTTGGATGGGTGTTATTTTTTTATAGTTCAATGAAAAGAGTCGAAGATCGGGCTACGTGGCATGCAAAAGGAGAAGAAGTCTATCTCCAAATGTCGTCTGACATGACAAAGGCTGAATATGAAAATGATTATGATAATAACTATTTTAAAACAAATTACTACAAACGTATTATTTTTTATGTTGTCAAAGAAAAATTTTAAAAGTATAAAAAACGTGAGATTATATTTTTTATTTATGCTGATTTTCGTTGGTTTTGCATCTGTGTTCATCCCAATTAATTTTCTGCAATGTATTACGGCGTCCAGACCCTGAAAAAAAAACTTGAATAAGTACATACTTGTATGTGTAAAATAAATCTTTTTTTATCCCCAAAGGGTTAGTCAGAGGAACTGCCAGTGGCCACAGTCTACATCATAGATAATACATATAGACTGGTGTCTACATGTCACTAAATAACAACTGCTCATATTTTACTCAGCGTGACCGGTAGTGAGTCCTTAGCAATGATATTATATGTGTAGATACGTTGTCTGCCCTCCGTATTGACTAGAACAAACTCAGGTAATTGCCCGAGTTTCACTCAGTCACACGTCAGTCAGTGTCACGTCAACACGATTTACACGATCGTTACCTTTATAAGTTTTTGATTTGTTGATTGGTTAAAATGCCTACCTATTTATCCAGAAATTGTAAAAATTATACTGCAACCGTAAGAGACAATAAAAATGTCTTATTTCATTCGTAAGTATTGTAAATATAAATTTAAAATACAAATTTTCATTTAGTGATGACATTTGCCATGTTTCCAATCCGATACGCATGAGTGAGGAGCGTATGCTATGTTTTCTGTAAGAGTGAAAGAGAAAAACAATGGCGGCCGAGATAGCGCATAAATTCTCTGAGCTTATTGGTCAACTACCAAAAGTCAAAATATTATCTGTCTCTTTTTAACAATAGGCTAATGATATGATTTTCCCTTTCGACGTGTATTACGTATAGAAACAATTTCGCCATTTTAAAATGCAATTCATTCACGTATAACTGTTACTAGTCTATTTATAAAAGGTCATTGGTCCTTAGCCTCTTTAAAAACCTTTTTAATAATGTAGAAAAAGTATTGATTTTGTAAACTTGACAAAAAAGGAAAATAAATGGTTGAAAGCTATTGAAGGAATTTGATTAAAAATTACAGAAAATATTTAGATTGGATACATTGGGCTCGAACTATAACTATTAAATGTATGAGCAGTCTCCAATCCGTTAGACGCCTTTTCCGATATTCAAGGGACTTATTCCCGCCCACTCCAAGAGTAAAATTATATACTTACTTATTAATATTATTTTGTAAAATCGTTCCCAAGGGATCCAAAAGCGTATGGAAATATATTTCTTCAAAACCTCTGATCTCCATACATTGATTCCCAGGAGAGAATGTTTGTATTGAAGCTGTAGGGAACGAAATTGGTGAATGTGGTTTTATTTATTATTTTCATAAGAAAATCATTGGAGCTCTTGGGAATGAATGTATAGAAGTTGAATTTTGGAGAACAATAGATTTGGAGCGCATGGGACTTAGCCATTCAAGGGAAGAGAAGGGTGGGTTCTTTTTTAACAATGAGTTGCCACCATAAAACTCGTGACATAAAGTATTTGCTGAAAGACGTAAAACGTGGCGACTTTGCCCCATAGGTCTCGCTTTGTCCACTTAGGTATTTTTTTGTATATTCGAAAAATATTGAATATGCTTCATTTTTTAGTTTTTTTAAGCAATGGTAGAAAAATTCGTTATATTGTGTAAACACTAGTGTAACGGACTTCTTCTCACTTCACGTCAGTTACTTGTCAGACGTTGCCAAAGTCAGTACTGTTTTTGCGGGCCAAATTCGCAGTGAAAAACTTTGGGAGAAACTCATATTTTGAGTTGCTGCAGGTAAGTGATTTTTTAAATATCGTTTATTTGTGAAATATAAACAATGAAAGTTGACAATTTAACGCAATAACGTTCATAGATTCGAATTTATAACCATGGACAAAGTTACACAATTATGTCCAAAGCACTGTTGTCAAATTTGCCCATCAAAATATTACTGTTAGGGTTGACAATAAAATAATCTGTAAGTATACTAATATTTTTGTCAATTATTAGTATTTTAGCCTCTATAATGCTGAAATATTATACTTTACACGAACCAAACACCTTCCGCTATCCGGGCGGCTGCCTTAAGGTTTCCCGCTCGAGGTGTAGTCTTCTTTCTGTCTTATTTTTTTTATAAAAGTATATTCAATGTCTAATCTCTCAAATCGTATAATAATTTTATAAAAAAAATAGTTTTGTAATTTTTTGATTAATATATTTAAATAAATAAACACATAAGAAAAACACAAATGAAATATAAGACAAAAAAAACGTAATTTGATCTCTAATTGTGTTTATTTGATAACATAATTGTTAATTTTTCACAAATATTTTTTAGATTGACTTAGTTTAAGATTAATAGTAATAAACTAAAAAATTTCCTATATAACAACTAAGTTGCAAAAATAATTAAATAAATAATGAAAACATCCAAATTGTGATCTGATTTTTTTTTCATTTTGCAACTTAGTTGTCATGAAGAAAATTGTTCAGTCGTCGTGTTGTCACGATCAATCGTCTGACTCACTTCTTAAAATATTAGCAGTACCTTTTTTTTTACATGATGTTTAACAACATGTTTGTTAAAACAATTTTGATAAAAGTCTATTCAATGTCTAATCTTTCAAATCTTATAATAATTTTATAAAAAAAAGACTTTTGTAATTTTTTGATTTTTTGATTAATATATTTAGATAAATAAACACTGAAATATAAAACAAAAAAAGACTACAACTCGGATGGGAATTGAACCAACACACCTTTCGCTATTGTTTGATATAGATAATCTACATCAACTCTGCTACCTTTTTACTTAAAACTAACGTCTAATTCTAAGAAATATAAACTAACTTACGTACTAGTCTTCCTCTCGTCCGCCCGCGCCCAGGCCGCTGCTGGCTGCGGTGGTGATGGTAGCTCGCCTCCCCGGCGACTGCTGTGTTGGATCGCGCTCCCGCGCGTCTTCGGGGCTGGTGCTATGGTGGTGGAAAGGCCCTAACTTCCCGTTGGCTACCCCCTCAGTACTGATCCCAGACAAATACGTGATGATACGCACAATACCACATAGCACCGTTCAATTGTACGCCACGTGTGCGTGTCGACCAAACAAATCACTGACTTTAAACTAAACTTATGTCGTCCACTGTTTCACAATTTATTTATATGACTAGGTTAACTATATGTGCCCTACATATCACCAAATTATCAATTAAATTACACGACCGCGCGACATAAAACTTAACCTAACCAAAGTTCCAACCTGAGTGTGTGTCACACTGACACTGACAGTCGTCTGTCAATTACAAATTAAAACTATAAAGAAGGTTGCCAGCCGTAAGTGGCCAGTTTGTTCCGAACAGCTATCCTACTTCTATTCCTATTCGGACAGCTGCCTGGATAGCGGAAAGTGTGTGGTTAGATTTCCACCGAAGGTGTTCTTTCTGTCTTATTTTTCAGTTTATTTCTTATCTATTTTTGTTTTGTTTTTTTTATTTTTGTCTTATTTTTTATAAAAGATTCAGTTTTGTTTTAATTGTTTAGAACAACATATTTTTTAGAACAGTGACTTCAGTTTAGTGGTACCTACTTGGTACTTAAAACTCCTATGTAGCTCTTTATTGTCATTACAGTTGGAAAAATAAAGACTTTCGATTACAATAAAAATGCATTATTATTTTCATACGTACCTACTTACTGCAGTAACGGTGACAACCCTAAGACATTGTATTTTTTGTATGAAAAATGCTCTTAACAGTTTTGTGACTTTGCCCACTAAATTTTGTAGTTTTATAGATATGCCTAGAAAAGCTATAATCTGTTATACTGTGGCATTGCCCAGTTCAGTTTTTATAGTTTTTAAGACCAGGGAATAAGGTTGATTTCAGCAGAATTTTAGAACTAAAATGATAAGTGCATATATTTTAGCCCGCCTTAAAATTTTACTTTTTCTTAGGTAAACATACTTTTTTTAGCTATTAATATGAATGTATTCAAAGAAAAGTAGTGTTTGTGTGATCAAAAGAGATTGTAAAATTAATGTATTTTTAAAACAATATTTAGTCAGACCTAAAAAAAAGCGGGCAAAGTTGCCACGTTTTACGGTACTTCTCAGTTCATAGTCGTATCGTAACGGTAACCTAATTGTTACGGTGGATGAAAATTGTTATGGGATAACGGAGACGTATTATCCTATTTTCTGTCACGAAGACTCCTACAGGTTGCTAACAATTGAACTTCTATTGTGTCTAGAGTTGCCACACGTACTATAAAATGAGTTTGATACTCTAGTTAGAATGACGTTACCTCGATGGTCATTACCTCGATGTCTCTACCTCGACGGTACACTTCACCGATGGCTCGTTAAGTACCTCTTTAATAGACTATTGGCATATTTTTTATGTAGGCGTACTTTATAATCTACGACACCATTAAAGTACGCTAAAATTCTCTATTTACGTAAAACTATTGACGTAAAAGACAAATATTTGTTAAATGTCACAAAGAGTAACAAAAAATACGTTATTAAGGACTAATAAATAAATACTCTTTTTTATGCTATGTACTTTTTTTTTGTTCTAACAAAATGAAAAAATACTTTATTTGTCCTAAAAAAAAGGTGGCAACCCTAATTGTGTATGGTATTACTAACTCTTCTTTAATCTGTGGTATTACGACAGTCTGCTTATGAGGCCTATTACATCTCGAATGTGATTTTTGCGTAAAATGCCTATTTTCGCATTTTATAGTAATTTTGCAGTTGTATTTGTCGTTTTTATCAAAATAGGATAATAAATTTGTGCATATTATTACAAATATCCATTTTGTAAGCATAAGTTGAATTCGGACGGCCGGCGCATCGCATTTTGTAGTAATTTTGCAGTTGTATTTATCGTTTTTATCGAAATAGGATAATAAATTCATTATAAAATCTTTATTCCTCATGAAGTAATCGTTACTCTGGTATAAATTTTGCTTAATAATATTATCGCAGATAGGAGATATTCACAGTTAATTTATAGCAATTTTCGAAGTTTTTTGGTTTAGAAAAAGATTTTTTTCCTATATAAAATCAATGATATCTAAAAATTCCGAGGCCACTACGCATTATTCGACTATATAAGAGATAACATTATATTTTTTCTATTTCACTTGTTTAGAACTGTAGTTCAATCGATGAGCTCAAAAAAGTGCCTTCACGCACTTTATGAAAATCTTTCTCTGCAATTTTGGATTTAATTAAAAAGTTAAGCAAAATTTACAAAAAGCGAGGCCACTAAGCACTATTCCAATAGCTATTCTACACTATTCAATAAGTCATAATTGTTAATGTATTTTCATTTCTGAGATCCATAACGCCAAAGTTGGCCATTTTACGCAAAAATCACAGTTAAGATGTAATAGGCCTCTTATCGCGACAGCAGTCAGCTCATGACCACGGCCGCGGTACATCTCAGTCAAAACTCCAAACACTTGAAAAACGTAATTTATAATAAGTAGTGTGCGTTAACCGTGTTGAATAAATATTGATACCTTTATTGATTCCATTTCCATACAATATTAAAGTGAAACCTTTTCACGCATACATGCTCTCTTATGAAATATAATTACTACGCGCTTGGTGATACAATTAATAAATTGAGTGTTTAATATTCATTACTCGTATGTTCCGTGTGAATAAAAAGTAGTGCGGCAATAATTTTAGTAGGTCGTCATTACTGAAACACACCCAATTATGATTTTACTTATCTACTTACAAATATACATAATATAGCTACAGACGGAAATATACTTGAAAGTGTAATAAGAGAAAATGGTCATATACCTATAGTGGTATGCGGAAGCAATACCAGTTTAGACTTAGTTAAGGCTTAGCTGCACTTATCATTCAAGTTTCATTTAGATTTAGATATATTTTTGAACACTGTTTAACGCAAACTCCTTATTATCTAAAGGTATCCTAGGTTATTAAGCATACCTTTTTCAATAACTATAATAGTCCCATTATTTATCTACCGCCACACACAACACTTACGGTATCTTCATTTCGTATACAAGCCTTATTCTGGTTGGTTCACTGTATTGCATTAAACCCCGTTATAGTCTATTCTAATGAACGCGAAAATTAAAAAGTTCTTCGTAGATTTTACAGTATTTTTTTAATTTCATTTTTGACTTCTTGCAGCAACATCTAATCCTATGGTATAGATACTTTTACAATAGATAAATACCATTTTTCGAAGCTTCCGCCGCTTGGGATCCTATAACAGGCCTCGGTGCCGCACACAATTCAAGTTTAAAGCTCTTCAGTTCTGATACAGATGGCATATCATTTCTTGTGGGAATTGCTCGAAGTTTATTACCAATGAGCCGCCCAAACTTCAATAATGCCTAAAAATTGTCAATATTGCAATATTTGCTAAGCACAGCAGGCTTTACCTGCATACACAAATATCAGGTCAGGTCATTATAAACCAATGATTGCACTTCACGATTACGTAACTACACGGAGCTTACCACACCCTCATTTTTTAGTCGTTTTAATGAAATTAAGGGTGAGTTCCACCTATGAAACTAAACAACTTTCCCCAAGAAACCTATGTGCAAAAATGACAAAATAATTTCGACCTCCCATACTATTGTCGTCAGCTAATCGGACAGTTTTGTATGGGAGGTCGAAATTTTCTTGTCATTTTTGCACATAGGTTTCTTGGGGAAAGTTATTCAGTTTCATGGGTGGAATTCACCCTTAATTTCATTAAAACGACAAAAAAATGAGGGTGTATAATAATCACACTATTAAAGGATAAAATATTTATTGTTTATGCACTAGCACGTACCTTAGGTCATGAAACTAATAAACATAACATTGTCAACTAAAAGAAAAAGGTAGGCACATGTCACTTTAGGGGTTTTCCTAACTAACATATCGTCAGCCCACCATGCTGAAGAAGGATGTCAAACACTTACGGTTCTCGTAAGTACTGGCAAAGCTGGAGTGGCGTAAACAAGCGGGCAAGCTAAAATTACACCCAGCGGCACATACATTTTCAACACATTGAATGGTACGGTCATGAGATATGCTGCAGATAGAAAGTAAAAATTTTAACACTTTACAACTGACAACAGAAATATTTTATGTGTCTAACCAAGTTATAATAAATACCTGGGTACATTCTTGTAGCGTATCTGGTTGAACTGGAAAACATTGCTTTGACTTTTGAATGGAAATTTTCGGTCGTTTCCCAAACTCTTAAAATCAGACCATCGCTAGGACCCTCAATATAGAGAAGTACAATATCGCCAACGTCAAGAGCAAAGCCCGTTAAGATATCGTCTTTATTATCCGTCTTCAAAATGATGGTATTTATCTCCGTTATTACTTTTAAAAGGGTCATAATGCTTTCTGTGTCATTAATGAAACAAAATAGTCTTGATAAAGTTTCTGATAACTTCTTTGGCTGACAGCCAACGAAGCCCATCGATACTTCTAATGACATCTGTGCCTCTAATACCACGTAAGGTGGGACAACTAAATTCGGACATTTAGGTGCTCTAATGTTATTTACGTCATTGCTGCACGATCCTTCTCTCCCCAATTCTACAACAGATACGGTTGGAGGAAAAAGTGGATAATCCCCTCTAATAAACTTGTTTATGCCTTTAGTCATACAGCGCGCGTCGATTTTTGTAACAGCTATAAGAAAATCGGTGTCCTCTTGAACTAACTTACACGATGATGTTCCGAAATTTTGGTCACCTTTTTTGTAACCGAAGAATCGTGGCTGTTCTTTATAAGTTCCGGGTACCTTTACTCCACGCAACTGAAATCAAAACTCTATTTGCACACTATGTAAGTTTATGTGTAATCACTATTGGGATAAAGTTACCTGTACTTGAAAGGTATTGTCCAAAAATCCAGCTGTATTTTGTGATACTAGATCAAAGTTCATTAGCAAAGCATGATGGTCGTTAAACATAATGTCTGTTTTATTCGGCTTTACAATCTGTAGTTCCGAATCGTGCACCTCTTTTCCTATTATCCATCTTGTATAAACATGTGATATTCTGGAACATTTTGTTCAACAGTTTACCTACTACAGTTTTAAAATTGCGCTCGACTGAAATGGTTAAGCAAATTTATTACTAGAAAGATCTATTTAAAGAGACACACAGACCTTAGCTTTCTAAAATGTTCAAATGGCGCATCAGATAAAGTGTCGATGTTCACAAATATTATTGGCTGGTCGTCCTGAGCTGGCAAATTAGTACTGCTGATAATTGCTATAAATTCTCCAAGTTCGTTTGGATGATCGCCAAATTTTACAAATTGCACGATTCTTCCAACACCTTGAGAAACAGGAAAAGTGTCAAAACCTTATTGATACGTTTGCTTTTGAATTAATACAAAAAGCAACAAATTAACACAAAATTTAACAAGAAGAACCTAGAAACATTGTATTTGTTATAAAGTAGTAAGTATGTTTTAAAAGTTACTTATATGTTTTATTATTACATTAGGAGCAAGACTACAATTACAATATGTTGTTCTGATTATAGTTTTTTTATTTAATTCACATAATATGTAATTCCAGTCTGCTAGCATCTCTATACGTATTTGCATTGAAACTAATAAAAGTTCACATACCTATCTGTAATTAAAAATTTATCAAAGAGTTGTATGGTGGCGGCTCCTTACATCAGACAGCTTAAAGAGGCGATGGGCTCAACACCATCACACATATCACGCTGAGCACATGTGCAGTTGCCATTTGGTGAAACGTATTTTTTTTAATGTGACTTATCATAGTGACTACATACTGCCTGATGGTAAGCAGCAGATACAGTCCAAAATAACGAGAGCGCTCCTCACCGTGAAACAAGCACGGTAACAAGCGCACCCATTCATGACGGCCTGCATAAATGCCGTTTCACGCCCACTTTAACACCCGGGACTATAGAAGCTGGGAAACACATGCACCGGCAAAGAATTCCAAAGCCGAATGGCATATACTGCCTATACTGCCCTCATTGCCTAGTCTCTGACTAACCCTTTAGGGATAATAATCGTAAATGTATGTACGAGTACTTAGCTATGTTAAAATTTAGTTATCTAATTATACCCGCTAAAATAGAATCTCCATGTAGTTTAATTTCAAATTTTATCTTAGGGGCCTCAGTCTTTTTGACAACTTTTTCCTTCTCCTTGATCATTTTAGATTCTCTCCTATCTTCAGCTTTAGGTTGTTCAGGTTCTGGGGTTTCAATTATTTCCTTTTTAACTTTATTCAGAATGGCTTCCTTGACATAATACATTATAGTGTCTTGATGTCGTACGTCTACAATACACCGAAAGATCATAATAAATAAAATCAATAGGTCCAAGACTTCATAAGCAAAAAGGACTGATAAATAAGTTTTGACCTAGGTACAATTTTCACTGCTTAACAACTATTAATGAATAACAATTTAAATCCAATTAGCATGACTATACTTACCACTGTTTTAGTTATGTTGATAATGTGGTGACGTGATGTCTATCTTAAGAAGTCAGAAGCCTATTATTAAAATGTAGAACAAAGCAGTACCTGTTACCGGTCCGGGAACATCAAACACACCATCCAAGGGCGATGCTGGTATGTAATTTACTACCAAATGCCAGATCAAGTCTGCCATGTACTCCGTCAAGAGTGACTCGCCCGCCACGAGGGGAGCGAAGTATCGGAGATCACCAAATTTCAGAGGAGGGACGAATATTTCGTCGTTCTTGTCATTTTTTGCGCTGATGAAATTTAAATTGGTTTTTAGTTTTTAAGCGTAGCAAACTTAGAATAATAACGCATAGAAAGCGAGAACACGCACGATAAATGAGGCCAGTAAAACCAAGCCATACTGGCTTGGTACAGAAACGGCCCGCGTCAATAGTAATAATCTAAACTTATCTATCTATCAACAGTTCCAATTTCCTTATTTTTGGGGCAAATCTGCTTCCTCTAGCAACATTACTTGTACACTTGTGTGCGTGTCGCCGAGATAGTACGCGAAACTACTCCTACATCCATTTTTTTCTTGCCTCACGCCATGACAGTTTTCTAATACGAGACTATCGTTCTATGCGTTATTATTCTATGGTAGCAAACTAACGCTAAGACCTTGTTTGTACCTACTAGGCGAGTAATTTAGTCGAGTAGCCAGCATACCTATTATATGTTTTGTTAGTTTGATTATTATAAAGTCCGTTTTAATAAGCGAAGCAATGTACGTACCTACTCGCTACTAAGTAAATTACTCGCCAAGTGCGAACATGGCTTAAAAGGGTATATGCACGCATGTTACGTATTCAGCTTTTAGCTAACTTTTTTGTGGTTTAAAGTACACTATAAAAAGTTTGAAATCCCAATACCTTTTTAAATTAACAACCATTTAGATATCTGTATTTTACTTGAGCATGTAATTTGTAAATTTTTTAACTTGGAAGTTTGTATGGGAAACTGAAATACATAGAAGTTAAAGTCCCCCAACCACCAAAAGCAAGGTAAGAAGCAGCGCACCTTATTCTGTAACGATTCCTTGTTTCAAAACCACGTCAATTCCTTAAAAAGTTACGATATCTTCCTAAAAACGTATGCGTTTGACGTTTGTGCGCGGTAAGGTTTAACAGAATCAACGTATGCGTTTGACGTTTGTGCGCGGTAAGGTTTAGGTGTGGAATCTATAGATTGCGATACAGAATCAGGGCCTGACGGTGTACCCGCGCGAGTTGTCATACGATTGGGAGCGATATGATTTATACCCAGACATGACATATAAAAAAAATGAAAATGAGCGCGGTCCAGCGGAGAAACTGCCCCGCGTCTACTATGCTCTAGGTCTGCCGGTCCATTAACCAGCTAGGATAGTTTATTCCGTATTTGCATTTTTAAAGTAAACAAACAAACTTTATGCTAAAGATTAAGTTAATACTTGGGTAACTATCGTACTTAGATCCTAAATTTGCAGTTCCGACGGTGGGCGTGATGGTGGCCGTGAAATTCTGTAATTCGACCACCCTGACGGGAAAGATGTGACGAATGGAGAAGGTCAGGAATCTCCGTTCCAAAAATTGCCATGTCCGCACCCAACCACTGTTGCCGGCGCTGCACCATATCTATTTTTGGAAATAAATCGGGTTTAAATTACTCATTCGAAGGGGTATATTCGTAAAGTCAGTCAAATAACGGGAAAGCAAATAAAACACCAACAATCGGTCCTACGAAAAATCGGTCGTCTGCGAGAACTCTTAATTTCAATAAGCAGCGCCATCTAGTAACAGGCTTGTAAAAGTAACTTCCTACTATGTAGCGCTGGGGCTGGGTAGGGGAGCTCGATGGCGCAGCGGCTAGCGCGTTCGGCTTGCGATATTGCCCGTTATGCAACATTCTCAATGACGGGTCGCGGAATGGATGACCAAATTAAAAACATCTGGAGCTCCTCCGTGCTTCGGAAGGCACGTAGCCGTTGGTGACGATTGCTGTCGTAAGATGGTAGTCGTTAAAACCTACCAACCCGCATTGGGCCAGCGTGGTGGGTTATGGCCCAATATCCCCACGTGCCGTTGTCCTCGTGGGAGGCCTGTGCCAAGTAGTGGGACGTTTATAGGCTGATGATGATGATGTAGCGCTGCTTCGTAGCAGGAAATACGGATTGTTATTAGATACGGATATTATTATTAAATCATTAGAATAGAATATAATATAATTTTTATTGCTAATACTTAATTATAGTGGTGTTTTACAAATCTAGCCACAAATATTTCAAAAAATACTGTAGAGACTAATAACAATTATGTGATCTTTGGAGATTTTTGGCTCTGTATAATGCTCTTTTATATTAAAATACTTTTTACATACCTATATCTATTTATACTTTTTTTAAAGGTCGATTCACACTATCAGTGAAGTCACAGTAAAGTTCATTCCGACACAATACCGGTACAGTGCGAAATATTCTTTCATACATTCTCTATGAACGCATTGAGAGCACTGTGTCGTCACTGACACTGACAAGTGGGGATGCGTTCATAGAGAGTGTATGAAAGAATATTTCGCACTGTGCCGGTACGGTGACTTCACTGATAAACGCTCACCCGCTGTGTATTCGTAATTCGTCGTACAATGCGCGCGCGCTGTTGTATGTTTCACAAGTACACAGCAGGGTACGACGAATAACGAATAGACGTTGAGCGTTTGCCACTTTTCTGGACCCCTCGGTCCTACCGTGTAATTAAGTACCTTAGCGACATGCGGCCAAATAAGAATGTCCACATCAAAAACTTGTCCGGGATACAGCTGATACTGTATTTTCATACCTTGTTGAAACGGACCAAGATCGACCCATCCTTCGTTACAGTCGTGCCATACTTCCATACCAAGTATTTCAACAGCAAATGTTAGGGTAAAAGTACTTCTGCAGTAGCGTGTTAAATCTACGGGAGCTACTTTTGTTGTAGTACCTTTACTCATAGTACTTTATTTAAAGGAATACATCAATTAGGTAGGTACTATACTTAATAGTAAATACTGTCTCTTTACAACCACTGAAATTGTTAAATATTATTTACAAAAGTTATCTAACATTGACAAATAGAAATGACAGAACTTTTATTGTTTTAAATTTCAGTTTAGTAATGAATGATTATTTTTAGGTTTTTAGTTTTAGTAATTATGTTTTTTTTGCCTGTTGCTTCTATTTCGTCCCTATTACAAACATATCACACGCACGCTGGCTTCCATTAGCGCATTATTTTATTGTACTCGCCCTCGCCTTCAATCATCCATTTCTTCTAAACACACCAGCTTCTGTGCACCAGCTTCTCTTATGTGTTATACCTACATATACGATAGACATACCTATTTTAAAAAGTTATGTTATGTTATGAATAATTTTAAAATTGTATTGTGCATAAATATTTTTTCCATAACGGAAATTAGGCATTCGCTGGCATGGCAACCATTCGCGCTAGTGTCAGTCATACGCGGCTGTCACGCACACTTCAAATTCAATACAAAAACCTCGGACCAAATATCACATGGACAGAGTCTTTGGATTTTTAGCATGTTCGTCTTTTGTTAGTGTGCAGCTTTCTATCTGTACATGTGTGCGTGACTAAGGATGTGACTAGTATATCGATATAATCACTTTAATGTGGTGTGTACCTAGTTTACTCACGTCACGTCCGTAGGTTTACCCTTTAGACCCCTGGGTGGTGCTAAATGAGTGACACTGACTGAGTGGTAGAGCCACGCTGCGTTGCAGCACGCATTGGACCGGCTCGCCCGGCGTAAATACCACCCTCTCACTAAGGGTGTTACCAGACCAAACGATCGATCGTCGATCGACGGCATCGATCAACGTCGATCGAAGTTGATCGACTGGTCTGGTAGCTTTAATCGATCGACGGATACCATTTGACTAACCAATCGATCGACGACGGTCGGTCGACGTTAATCGATAGGTAGCTTTATTCGATCGACGGATACCGTTCGTCTAACCCATCGATCGACGGTCGGTCGACGTTGATCGATAAAACCCTGGCTAAATTCCATCAGTTTCTTTCGAAATGTATTCAGAAAAGGACTCGTTGTTCTTGGCCAGTACGATGTTGCTCGTACTATTATTAAGGAGACGCAAACGCAGAAGAATCTGGATGCGGCCGTTTTTTAAAGCCATCGATCGCTTATTTTATCCAAATGACATTTAAACAGCGGTTTTTGTTTTTGTTTTTTTTTGCGTAGCGATTGTCATGAACTACGAGGTTATTTTTTTTATTAGAGAACAGAAAACTAGCTTCATTGAAAAATAACTTAGAAATGTAGAGAGGAGGGGGATGGGGAAGGTACGGTAATGGTAACTTGGTAGAATATTTGTTTTTTCCTAAAAATAACCTCAAAATAAAAATATCTTGAAAACTATGCATTTTCTCACTTTGGCTCCCCCTCCCCTTCCCCCCTTTTTCGGTGTTGCTTAATCTAAAGTGCTTCCCAAGGTGTTTGGGGGGAATATCATTTAGTATTAACACGTTCATATTATCATCACTCATTATCATCAACTTTTAGCATAATCAATGAACTCTATTATTACGCCTAGTATCCATGAGCACGAAATAAATTTATAAAAAAAGTGAAGCGGCCGGTACGTCTAATCAAACAGCTCGACTTAGCACCGCATCCATTCAACCGGTCGATTGTCCGGCGTGAAATAATAGCCCTTGGTGCTGTTGTGTTTCGTTCGGTCAGTGAGGATTCCGGAGGCCTCCCCCCCCCCCCCCCTCCTCACAAAACCCATTCCTTTCTAAAACCTATTCCTTCCTTAAAGGCCGGCAACGCATCTGCGATTCCTCTGGTGTTGCGGGTGTCTATGGGCGGCGGAGATTACTCTCCATGAGTTGACCCACCTGCTCGTTTGCCTCCTTCTATTATAACAAAAAAATAAAAAATAAAAAAATTCTGTAATAAAGTGAAGAGCAATACTTTTTACTATCCGCCCATATAATTAACATTCAAAGGACATTGTTGAAGTTAGCCTAAGAACCAACACAAACATGACATACATGATAATTCTTAGCTTATTTTTTACGATAGATAGCAGTATTTAGATTTTGGCGGACACTTTTAGATAAGTAACCATTATTAATAAACAAAAATTTTAACAAAAAAAAAACCGACTCAAAAAAGTTTACTTAAATAAATGCACTAAAACGTAAAAAATAATTGCGTAGTTTGGTTTGTTCAATTTACTTACCATATTAACCTTTATTTTACTCAATCTTATAATCTTAAAAAATATTTGGGAGTCGGTGCCAGCCAAGGTAAATAAAATAAACATTAAAAGACATACTATATTAGTATTCGCGGTCTTTTACGTATGTTGGCCAATCCTTCGCGTAAGCATCAAGCTCATCTCTCCAACTCCGTCTGGGTCGGCCTTGCTGCCGTTTAACCCCATTGTCGTTTTTATTTGTAAATGTGTTTAATTAGCCTCTATCAGTTGTCGTGTTCATTGGTGAATATGGTATTGCTACATTGTCGATGAAGCTGGCACCGACTCCAAAAATATTTTTTAAGATTATAAGATTGAGTAAAATAAAGGTTAATATTGCAAGTAAATTGAACAAACTAAACTACGCAATTATTTTTTACGTTTTAGTGCATTTATTTCAGTAAACTTTTTTCGAGTCGGTTTTTTTTTGTTAAAATTTTTGTTTTTTTTTCGCTTTTTAGTGAATCGTCCCGATCTATTTATCGAAAGCTAATATTGGTAAACCTACAATACACGCTACTTGTATGAGACAGCGCCGTTTAAATGCGACAAACGAAAAAAACGAGAAACGCCTATCACAAAGTAGGAAATCAACATCCAAAACAGACGGCAAGTTACCCGGATTTACTCATGAACGCTGTATAGACCCCCTACGATGATGAATTGCGAGTTACTAGGGTTCACCGTTAGGCAAACTAGAGGGACGTTTTTGACTTGCTCCAGTCGTAGATCGTAGCCAAGTCACCATTGATCTGCTCAATCGCTTCTGAGAGGTTCTCAGCCTAGGCCTGAGAGTAAATTTGTAAGTCATCGGCATAAATATGTTAAGAAGAATGTAGACAAGAAGTGGCAGAATTAATAGTGTGAATAGTGTATTTTTAAATCCTAATAGAAATGTTTCGGAAGGAGTGATAAAAAGTGGCTTGTCATTATTGTTCTTCAGCTATCTATGAGCGAAATCAGGTCAATGCGCATTTACAATATTAGTTAGGAAGGATTTATTGCTGGAGTGGATCTCATTTGACCTATGGCCGAAAATACCAAAATCGCTATAGATATGCCTACAATATTTGAGGGGTCCCCTTAATTCCTCAAGGATTCCACAATCAGAACTGAGTTCCGGTACCTGCCTTGTGCCTTCTTTGCTTCGTCATAGTCGCTTAACTATCTTAATCGAGATATCTTATCGACACCCGTGAAATACTTATCATTGAGGAGTTCCAATGACATTCTATGGTCTTCTTCATCAGTTTTACTTCATCAAATGATACTTTCTGAATGCAAATTCTTGATTTATTGCTGCAATACCAAAATCGCTATAGGTATGCCTACAATATTTGAGGAGTTCCCAGGATTCCATCATCAGAACTGAATTTTGATAAAAATGGAACCAATGTGGAAGTATATCCTTTCAAATAAAAAAAGAATTTTCTAAATCGGTGTATAAATGACTGAGTTCTGAGGTAACAAACATAAAAAAACATACAACCGAATTGAGAACCTCCTCCTTTTTTGAAGTCGGTTTTAAAGAACTTTTTGTACATTAATATTGAGTATCATTTTTTTATTATGTGTTGGGTATTAAGAGTTCAGTGCATTCAGCCTGTGAATTAAAGGTTTGTGACCAAAATATTTATAATATGTACAAACAAACCTAATATTATGCATGCATGGCTGACTAGATATACTTAGTGCCAAATACTCCAAGCATCATTAGAATACGATACATCGCATTTTATTCCAAACTGTAAACGTTGGTCGACTTAAGATTCTTTTTCTTTTCCAATGAGGAGAATTTTACTAATCTGCGGTGCTGTGCCACTCACTGACTAACGTTACTGTAGTCTGCTGTATTGTGCAGTTGACGTTCTTTGGCAAATAAAACAAAACAGTGCAACATCACTTTTCAAATTCTCTCAAGAAGTCCGTGCGAGATCTCAGTAAAGTCCCACATCTTTACTGGAACTCAAGAGGTTTGTGGGGAATATCATTTAGCATTAAACGTTCATAATAATATCATCACATCACTTATCATAAGTTTAAGGATAATCAATGAACTCTAATAATACGACTGAAGGACTAGTATCTATGGTCAAGAAAAAAAAAGTTGACGTTCTGGACTTCTTGGCGGGAAAGTGAAGTCATGTTTGCAATTTTGTTTTATTTTCTATAATTTGAGTTTTGTCGAATATTAATGTGAAATAATTATGGATTATTTAAGTGTTAGCCCCTTCGTACTCAAGGCTACGCAAATCTTTGATACTCGTCGATTTTAGTCTCCAAGCGGCTACCGCCATACAAATTGGAGTCGCGGGACAAATGTCGGCGACGCGACTCGCGTACGAACCTCAATGGATTTGTATGGCGGTAGTCGCTTGGAGACTAAAATCGTCGAGTATCGAAGATTTGCGTAGCCTTGTGTACGAAGAGGCTTAGTGAACGTGCATGAGTGTTGGCAAATAAAACAAGTGCAACATCACTTCTCAAATTCTGTAATTAAACATAACCTCAAGTTTTCCTGATATTTAGGTTCTCATGAGTGTCCGTCAAAAATCTGTGTTTTTGCAGTAATTTACTTGCAATTTCGAACCTAGAAAAGAATATTTCATAATTGTTGGTTTTTAGGCTAACAATGTTTGGACGCAGAACATTGTCCTTTGAACTATGTCTGTAAATTTTTTACTGTAAAAAAAGATTTTTCAAAATGTTTTGAACAGAGCCTTGAATATTTTGTAGGCTCCCAGTTATCACGTCTAATAGCTTTAACCCATTCACGTCTTATTCCCGGGCATTTTGGAAACCTAAAAGAAGAATAATAAAAAGAATATTAGTAATATCGATGAAGCTTCGATACACAAATACGTACATCACTAATCATTATGCCAAAATTTAAGCCATTACATTACATTTAATAAAGGTTTAAAACCGGATTCTTATGAATAGTGTACGATATAGTATGATTTAGAATTAGCAAAAAATAATGTTTTGCTGTTTTAATTATTAAAAAACTCATAGTAAAGAATACATATTATGAGAAATCACTAACGTATGAAATGATAATTCCTGGTCTTTCACACCTCCTTTTGTTGTTCTTGACGAACAATAAACAGCTGAACAAGACATTATGTCAATTGTATATTACACAAATAACACAAACACTAAGATTTCTTAATATTTCACTATTATTTCGCACAATCCAGCAATGTTTTGACCGAGTAGTCGGTCATGAAATGACACGTCTCACACCGACAGTGCGTCGCTGCCAAACGTACATTCACTATCTCTTTTACTCATATCACACTACAGTTATACAGACAGAGATACAAATACTTTACTTTGATACACGTATGTAAAAGCGGCAACGTCGTAAGACTCTGTCCATGTAATATTTTGTAATATTTGGTCCGAGACAAAAACCGGGCGGATTTAGAGAAGCGTTTGTACCACAGACGTATAAACGTGTGTGGTTTGTACCGGTTACCTATTGAAACCTTTTGAATGCTCTAAGATTGAAACGCATAAAGTTTTTTTAAGTATACTACTTTGTTCTAACTAATGTCGGAGTGTTACTATTATCCCTTACCCTGGGACAAAAGTAACACCGGTTTAGAACTATAAAATACAGTAAAATTATCGAAAATTATATTTTTATTATAATCACAAGGTTTTTCATTTCAGTCTCGTTTCATTGTCCTCTTCCGCTCGGGCTTTTTAAGAGATTGGACGTGTGCATTCTTATATTTGAAATAATTTTTAAATTTTAAATTCGTTCGGACTTCGCCCTTTCCTGGGACTGTGACTTCGCCTGGACGACGTTGGAGCCCCATATCGAGAAAAAATCCGAAAAATTATTTTGCCGTGCGAAGGTTTGAACCCGGATTCTTGGGTGAGTGTCGAGGCGCGCCGGCGGCGTCTTATCCGTTGAACCAGGACCGCAGAGCTCGACCGAGCCTAAATAAGCGAACAGTAGCTGCACCTGACATCATCAGTGATATTCCGTCTCCACTGACCATATAGCCGTCTCCCTCGGTAACGTAGCAACTACTACTACGGCCGAAACTACGGCACGCGAGCTACGAGCAGCTATAAACACCGTCTACGAACACTGTTCCACTTCGTTTTTACTGGGCGTCCAACAGTCGCTGTTATATAGTTGTGCGCAAGACTGAACTGATTATTATTAGAGTTGTAACATATTAGTTCCCACCACAGTGCACAATCAAAAATGCCACAAAGTTGTGCAGGTTGTTTGAAAGTGATAAGCGTTAGGGAACACATGCTATGCTCAAAATGTAAACAGATTTACTATCTGGACTGTGCTAGTGTCACTGAGAAACGGTTTAAAATTATGTCTAAGGACACCAAAATCAATTGGATTTGCCAAGGATGTCTTAACACATTACCCAAGAGCGATAACACCAACACACCAATTCGCTCACTTCAGAGCCCTCCTCGCGCGTCTGACTTGCAGGATCATTTGCGCGGCGGTTTACCTTCTGGCGGCGTTACACTGCGCAATAAGAAGGCTCAACTACCGACGGAAGATAAAAGCGACACTGTGACCAATGAGAGTGTTCGTATGATTGTACCGGACATAGCAAACACTCTTGTTCGCAGCTTGGTGAGGGAGCAATTTTAAAGAATCGATCAATTGATTGCTGGCTTTCAGCAATCTCTGTCGTTTTATAATGATGGTTACGAGACTGTGAAATCCTCACTCGCAAATAAAAATGATGAAATTCTGCAGCTAAAAAAATCAAACGAAACTCTACAGGCATCAGTGAGAGACATGAACCAGCGTTTGAGCCAGGTCGAGCAACAGGCTAGATGCAGTAACGTGGAAATTCAATGCGTTCCGAAAACAGATCTGAAAATGTTATTAAGACAGTCCAACAGCTAGATGTAGTAATAAACTGCAAAATCAGCGACTCCGACATATTGCACTGCACGAGGATAGCTAAAAGAAATACTGACACTAAGCGGCCTAGATCTATTCTTCTAAAACTTGCCAGTCAGCGTTCACGCGATAATTTTCTCGCGGCTGTTTCAAAATTTAATAAATCACACCCGAAGGACAAATTGAACAGCGGACACCTTGGCATTGCTAAGGACAAGCCACAGCCGATATTTGTTGCTGAACACCTTTCAACGGAAAACAAGAATCTGCATGCTGCCACACGAAAGCGCTGTAAGGAATTGGGCTATAAGTTTGTCTGGGTACGCAGTGGCCGCGTTTTTGTAAGGAAAACGGAAACTTCAGAATGCATTCACATAAGCTGTCTTGAAAAACTAAAATTGATTTCTTAATTTTGTCGTGTTTGTCGATTCTTAGATTATATTTATTATTATAGTACATGTTATTAATGTTTACCATTTGAAAATATAATAAGTTAAATGTTTACTACCAAAATGTGCGTGGTCTAAGATCCAAGACAACCGATTTCTACCGTAATTTGTCAAGTAAAAAAATCGACATAATCGTGTTGACAGAGACTTGGCTTAATGATAGCATTTATGACTCGGAGCTCTTTGACGATCGTTATATCGTACCTATATACAGGCGAGACCGTGAAACGTCCGGTTTTCATAATTTAAAAAACGGAGGAGGTGTCCTTATCGCCGTTTCTATAAACTTGAAATCGCAGAGGGAAACTAGATATGAGAGTTACTGTGAGGACTTATGGATAAGTATAGACCTACTGGACGCGTCTGAGGGCCTAGTCAACTGGCAAACGCTCGACCGGTGACAGCGTCAAAATCGCTCATCAAATTCGCTAGGCTACATCGATATCGATAAGCTAAGGGATATAGAACATACAGGCTTGTCTTAGTATTTTTTTGTTTGATGATAATCAAACGCTTAAGTAAGATTAATAAATAGGTAGTAACCACACCGATCCTTTTGAGTTTTAGTGAATTGAATGTCACTTTACTAAGAAATTCGGGTAGACTCCTTGAGACAATTTGAAAAATGAATCAATCGCTTTTTTCGCCGGAAGTTCGCCAGGCAAGCACGTTTGTAAATAAGTACTTATAATGATGACGAGTGACTTACCTACCATAATATGATATTGATATGAGACCTAACCCATTTTTCAGCTTATAATATAAATAAATTAAGACTGAAGACCACAAGCAAACGCTTGCTGCCAAGAATTTCTCAAATATTAACAACTTGACGTCCGTCTGTAATGAAATAAGTGATAACACTAAATGTTACAAACCGCGCGAACATTTAAACAGTTTGATCTTAGATGCGAGTACCCACTAGGTAGTGATTAAAACGTTTGCATCTTGTATGAGTACATCGCCTATAGTAACTCTATGGCGTAGCGGCTAAGGCTTTCGGGTTTAGTTGTCTAACTACAACACCTATCACATTACTTTTCTAATTGATTATTGTCCTAAATAAAATAAAATAAAAAACATTCCAAGTACATGGTTTTGCTAGTTAAATTAAAACTAATTTTAAAATATGCAAACTAGCGAAGCAATGTACTTACTGTTACTTGAAAGGTAATGCTAGAGGTTCAACTAATGCAAAAAGTCCCCGCCCGCGCCGCACCGGTTTGTGATCTTGCCAGTTAGTTACGCAACTTTCACATTACCGAGCTAAAGGATGGGTAACCAAATAAAAAGCATCTCGAGCTCCTCCGTGCTTCGGAAGGCACGTAAAGCACACTGCGGTTGTATTGGCTCAGGGCTTAAGCCTGTTATAGCCCAGTCTGCCTTAGTGCTGTCGTTCATGTGGGAACGTTCAGGACGTTCATAGGATGACGATGAAGACAACATCGCCTTAATATAGGATTGTTTCATTGTTACTTATTTATAGCGATAGGTACCGAAAATAATTGAAATTAAAAGTCAAATCATTTATTAAATATACGCCTTCACAGACACAATGACATGATCGTGGTCTCTACGCGACAAGTTAAAATATTTATTTATTTTACATTATTTATTTCACTGCCATTCATTATGAGTTGGTTGATAATGTTTCGAAATAAAACATAGGATTATTTATATGTTTACCAAAAATAATTTTAAAACAATTAATTTTATATAATTACCCTAGTATGTTGATAATGAATCAAGTACAACTTTAAGCCATGTTTAATGCAGTTTCATTGTTGGATACGACATGTGGTACACATACCTTCTTTATTGTGAGCCTGATGCAGCATTAAATATTGGTGTTATTATGATTAACCATGCTTTTTGAAGGTATCCAGAATCTCCTAAGAAATTGGAACAATATACTTACTTATAGAAAATTGTCATACATAAAAAGTTAGTAGGTAGTATACCTATATTTACCAAAAATAATTTAAAAACATTTAATTTTATTTATTTATTTTATATTCACAGGTGAATCGACAGTTCTATAAAAAGTATAACACTGAAAATGTGAAACAGCAAACCATTTACAGATTCACACAAATAAAAATGTGATAGTAACATTACAAACTCAAGCAACAATTACAATCGATTACTTCACAATCGCCAAATTGATAATAACTAAACTATTACAGAGTATGCTAGATATGGAACTTAATTTGTATTATATGTATAACAAGCCACCTTATGTTAAGCCACCTATTTAAAAAAAAAACAATATTATAACAAACACAATAGAACCCACCAGATTTAATAATCGGATAATAATAATGCAAGTTTATACATATAATTACCTTTGTATGTTGATAATGAATCAAGTACAACTTCAATAGCTTAATGTTATGACTAGTAGAAATTGATATAAGTAGGTACTTAAACATTTTCTATAGGTACCTACTGCAAGTAAAATTAAATATCAAGTAAAAAATAACATTAATGTTGTAATTTTTAATATATTCTTATTTCCTTACCTAACTCTCTCAAAGTCAAAGTTTATTAAATATGAGGCTTCACTTTCTCTTATTGACATTAAAACTATATGTGTATAAAAATAAATGCCAATTGTGTGTATAAGAAGGTACTGTTTTTTAGTACCTACCTAAGTAAATCTTTTTAATAAAGTACAATAAACTTAGAACTAAATTAACTTTATACTTAATTTTTCCCCATCATATAAACCAAATCACTATTTTATGGGTTAAATATATTTATGGCACACTGTTCCTTTTGTTAAAATAAAAATGTTGTCAACGAAGGTACTGTTTTTTTGTACATAAGTAAATCTTTTTAAATAAAGCACAATAAACTTAGAACTAAATTAACTTTATACTTAATTTTTAGTCATCAAATAAACCAAATTACTATTTTATGGATAAATATATTTATGGCACAGACTGCTCCTTTTTGTAGAATAAAAACGTTGTCAACATTAGAGCTCCACAAAAAAAATCATTTAAATAACTAAATTCAACGATGCCAAAGCCATGTTCAATGCAGTTTCATTGTTGGATATGACATGTGGTACACACCCCTTCTTTCTTGTGAGTCTGATGAAGCATTAAATATTGTTGTTATTATCATTAACCATGATTTTTGAAGGTATCCAGAATCTCCTAAGAAATTAGAATAATATACTTACTTATAGAAAATTGTCATAGATAAAAAGTTAGTAGGTAAGTACCTATGTATTATACAAAATTGCTTGATATTGTTTTTTACCAAATAACCATGTTTGTTCACCATTCTGAGGAAGTCCATCCTCCAAATTATGAGGTAACATTTAAGATTTTTGAATCGTCGTCTCAAATCTGCAAAACCACATAAAATAGTTTTATCTTTATGTCAATACTCTTTATTCTAGCAATTTTAACAAAACTGACATTTCCTGGTAAATCCCAATATAATAATAGGCATAATACTTACCTTTATTATGTAAGTAATAATTTATTTATTAAAACTTACCGTTTGAACGTAAGGACTGATATCTTTTCCTATTAAGAAAGATGCTTGTCTGTATAAGATTTATAGGGTATAGTCAATAGGTACACCTCACTACACTTAGAGCCTTGGTTTAATACTCTAAGCTACCTGGCAAATTAAATCTTCATTGGAACCTGTAAAACAAATAGGCAATCTAAGTTATAAATTGATAAATGGACATTATGGATAGGTTACATTTAATATTTATACAAAAAGTCCCTTACTGTTGTCTTATTCTTGACCTTTCTTGTCATGATTAAAGGTACTAAGGTGGATTTATTTGGCCCAAATGTTTGTATGGTTTGAGAGCCCCTACAAATTGTTATGCAGCGATTTGCTCTTCGTTGCGGAAAATGTTGCATGACACACATTTAATTGGTCACTCACATCGCAACAACTATATCAGCACGCAATTCCCGGCAGGCCCTCTGAGGGCCTAGTCAATTGGCAAACAAATTAAACGCTACGAAATCTTCGCTACGATAAACCGAATGTATGGGATTGACATAAGCAAAAGTTACCTACGACGTAAAATTTACGCTAAAATAGACCTAATTGACAGTTTGACAAGCCAAGAATCGCTAATGTAGCGATCACTCAAACATTGAAGATAAAAATTCACACAAAATGGCGATTGTTTGATCAGCTGATGAAGGAATAGTTGTGTTGTGTTGAAAGTTTTGTTTAAAATGCTCTTTTTAGGGCTATTGTGGACTGCGATAATCAAGTGCTCAGGCGCTAAGGAAGAAATGTTTCCCTACGTTACTTGGAGCAAATTAACGAAATCGAGTTTGTTGTACTTGTGAATAGTTCTCGGAGTTCTCGTTTACGAACTTTCAAATATTTAACTAAGGTCAGCCGGGAATTGCGTGCTGATATAGTTGTTGCGATGTGAATGTGAGTGACCAAATAAATGTGTGTCATGCAACATTTTCCGCAACGAAGAGCAAGTCGCTGCATAACAATTTGTAGGGGCTCTCAAACCATACAAACATTTGGGCCAAATAAATCCACCTAAGTACCTTTAATCATGACAAGAAAGGTCAAGAATAAGACAACAGTAAGGGACTTTTTGTATAAATATTAAATGTAACCTATCCATAATGTCCATTTATCAATTTATAACTTAGATTGCCTATTTGTTTTACAGGTTCCAATGAAGATTTAATTTGCCAGGTAGCTTAGAGTATTAAACCAAGGCTCTAAGTGTAGTAAGGTGTACCTATTGACTATACTCTATAAATCTTATACAGACAAGCATCTTTCTTAATAGGAAAAGATATCAGTCCTTACGTTCAAACGGTAAGTTTTAATAAATAAATTATTACTTACATAATAAAGGTAAGTATTATGCCTATTATTATATTGGGATTTACCGAGAAATGTCAGTTTTGTTAAAATTGCTAGAATAAAGAGTATTGACATAAAGATAAAACTATTTTATGTGGTTTTGCAGATTTGAGACGACGATTCAAAAATCTTAAATGTTACCTCATAATTTGGAGGATGGACTTCCTCAGAATGGTGAACAAACATGGTTATTTGGTAAAAAACAATATCAAGCAATTTTGTATAATACATAGGTACTTACCTACTAACTTTTTATCTATGACAATTTTCTATAAGTAAGTATATTGTTCTAATTTCTTAGGAGATTCTGGATACCTTCAAAAAGCATGGTTAATGATAATAACAACAATATTTAATGGTGCATCAGACTCACAAGAAAGGAGGGGTGTGTACCACATGTCATATCCAACAATGAAACTGCATTGAACATGGCTTTGGCATCGTTGAATTTAGTTATTTATATGATTTTTTTTTTGTGGAGCTCTAATGTTGACAACGTTTTTATTCTACAAAAAGGAGCAGTCTGTGCCATAAATCTATTTATCCATAAAATAGTAATTTGGTTTATTTGATGACTAAAAATTAAGTATAAAGTTAATTTAGTTCTAAGTTTATTGTGCTTTATTTAAAAAGATTTACTTATGTACAAAAAAACAGTACCTTCGTTGACAACATTTTTATTTTAACAAAAGGAACAGTGTGCCATAAATATATTTAACCCATAAAATAGTGATTTGGTTTATATGATGGGGAAAAATTAAGAATAAAGTTAATTTAGTTCTAAGTTTATTGTACTTTATTAAAAAGATTAACTTAGGTAGGTACTAAAAAACAGTACCTTCTTATACACACAATTGGCATTTATTTTTATACACATATAGTTTTAATGTCAATAAGAGAAAGTGAAGCCTCATATTTAATAAACTTTGACTTTGAGAGAGTTAGGTAAGGAAATAAGAATATATTAAGAAATACAACATTAATGTTATTTTTTACTTGATATTTAATTTTACTTGCAGTAGGTACCTATAGAAAATGTTTAAGTACCTACTTATATCAATTTCTACTAGTCATAACATTAAGCTATTGAAGTTGTACTTGATTCATTATCAACATACAAAGGTAATTATATGTATAAACTTGCATTATTATTATCCGATTATTAAATCTGGTGGGTTCTATTGTGTTTGTTATAATATTGTTTTTTTTTTAAATAGGTGGCTTAACATAAGGTGGCTTGTTATACATATAATACAAATTAAGTTCCATATCTAGCATACTCTGTAATAGTTTAGTTATTATCAATTTGGCGATTGTGAAGTAATCGATTGTAATTGTTGCTTGAGTTTGTAATGTTACTATCACATTTTTATTTGTGTGAATCTGTAAATGGTTTGCTGTTTCACATTTTCAGTGTTATACTTTTTATAGAACTGTCGATTCACCTGTGAATATAAAATACATAAATAAAATTAATTGTTTTTAAATTATTTTTGGTAAATATATACTACCTACTAACTTTTTATGTATGACAATTTTCTATAAGTAAGTATATTGTTCCAATTTCTTAGGAGATTCTGGATACCTTCAAAAAGCATGGTTAATCATAATAACACCAATATTTAATGCTGCATCAGGCTCACAATAAAGAAGGGATGTGTACCACATGTCGTATCCAACAATGAAACTGCATTAAACATGGCTTAAAGTTGTACTTGATTCATTATCAACATACTAGGGTAATTATATAAAATTAATTGTTTTAAAATTATTTTTGGTAAACATATAAATAATCCTATGTTTTATTTCGATACATTACCAACCAACTCATAATGAATGGCAGTGAAATAAATAATGTAAAATAAATAAATATTTTAACTTGTCGCGTAGAGACCACGATCATGTCATTGTGTCTGTGATGTGAAGGCGTAGGTATATTTAATAAATGATTTGACTTTTAATTTCAATTATTTTCGGTACCTACCGCTATAAATAAGTAACAATGAAACAATCCTATATTAAGGCGATGTTGTCTTCATCGTCATCCTATGAACGTCCTGAACATTCCCACATGAACGACAGCACTAAGGCAGACTGGGCTATAACAGGCTTAAGCCCTGAGCCAATACAACCGCAGTGTGCTTTACGTGCCTTCCAAAGCACGGAGGAGCTCGAGACGCTTTTTATTTGGTTACCCATCCTTTAGCTCGGTAATGTGAAAGTTGCGTAACTAACTGGCAAGATCACAAACCGGTGCGGCGCGGGCGGGGACTTTTTGCATTAGTTGAACCTCTAGCATTACCTTTCAAGTAACAGTAAGTACATTGCTTCGCTAGTTTGCATATTTTAAAATTAGTTTTAATTTAACTAGCAAAACCATGTACTTGGAATGTTTTTTATTTTATTTTATTTAGGACAATAATCAATTAGAAAAGTAATGTGATAGGTGTTGTAGTTAGACAACTAAACCCGAAAGCCTTAGCCGCTACGCCATAGAGTTACTTTAGGCGATGTACTCATACAAGATGCAAACGTTTTAATCACTACCTAGTGGGTACTCGCATCTAAGATCAAACTGTTTAAATGTTCGCGCGGTTTGTAACATTTAGTGTTATCACATATTTCATTACAGACGGACGTCAAGTTGTTAATATTTGAGTAATTCTTGGCAGCAAGCGTTTGCTTGTGGTCTTCAGTCTTAATTTATTTATATTATAAGCTGAAAAATGGGTTTGGTCTCATATCAATATCATATTATGGTAGGTAAGTCACTCGTCATCATTATAAGTACTTATTTACAAACGTGCTTGTCTGGCGAACTTCCGGCGAAAAAAGCGATTGATTCATTTTTCAAATTGTCTCAAGGAGTCTACCCGAATTTCTTAGTAAAGTGACATTCAATTCACTAAAACTCAAAAGGATCGGTGTGGTTACTACCTATTTATTAATCTTACTTAAGCGTTACATTATCATCAAACAAAAAAATACTAAGACAAGCCTGTATGTTCTATATCCCTTAGCTTATCGATATCGATGTAGCCTAGCGAATTTGATAAGCGATTTTGACGCTGTCACCGGTCGAGCGTTTGCCAGTTGACTAGGCCCTCTGGTAGGCTATCTAGTAAGTTTTACTTATGTGCCGTTTATTTGCCTCCACCACTTCAGAAACACATGTTGGATTGTTTTGTTGGATGTGCTCATATGGTATTAGGGGATAATTGCAAGGCATTGATAGTTGATTAGTTGGTGATTTCAATCTCTCATGCATTGACTGGAGCACAGACAACGTTTCACCTACACACAAAGGCAACAATGAACTTGTAACGCTGTTGCTGGACTTTGTTGCCATTAGTAACCTACATCAGTATAATGTTATACCAAACAATAAAAACAGAATACTGGATCTTATTTTATGCACTGAAACTATTTTAGGTGTCTGTGAGAGTGAAGACGCCTTGAGTATTGTCGATCCGCTTCATCCGCCAGTTGAATTTTAATTGTCACTTAAAGGAGAGGCTACGTTGCACCCGAAAGTTTCTTCTAGGCGAAATTTCTTTGCAGCTGACTATACCAAGATTAATGATGCGTTAGCTTCTGTTGACTGGTTAAACGAATTTACTAACAGCTCCTCGGTTGATGACATAGCGATTAAATTCTACAAAATTCTGCACGATACGGTAGTCAATCTGATACCATTGAAAACTAAAACCAATAAAACTTTCCCTACTAGGTTTACGAAAGATCTTATTAAACTTCTTAATGAAAAACATAAATATCACCGTAAATTTAAAAAGTTTCACAATCCCCGAGACAGCATTTCTTTTGAACTATTACGTGATAGGTGTAGGTTGCTGCAAATCAATAATTATAATGCTTATATTTAGAAAATAGAAAACGAAATTAAGACTAACCCAAAGGTATTTTGGTCACACATCAAAAATAAAAGAAAGCATAGTAGTACCTATTCTACTGTGATGCAATATGGAGACTTAGTTAGTGATAACGGGGATGATTCATGCAATTTATTCGCTAATAATTTTGCCCAAGTGTACTCAGGGGATAACAGCTATAACTATTGTGCAGCGCAACACCTTGATTTAACGCCTTCAGTAACTTTGTGTGATTTAAAGCTTAGTTACTATGAAGTCCACAAGGCTCTCAAAT
The DNA here is from genome assembly GCA_963921215.1 of Scoparia ambigualis. Classification (NCBI taxonomy): domain Eukaryota; kingdom Metazoa; phylum Arthropoda; class Insecta; order Lepidoptera; family Crambidae; genus Scoparia; species Scoparia ambigualis. Next base: position 18,666,830 of record OY992522.1, on the reverse strand, counting down.
CGTTGAATGAACGAAAAGGTGCAGGTTGCGACGGGTTTCCAGCTGTGTTCATAAAAAGATGCGCTGAAACCTTGGCACTTCCACTATCATTAATTTTTAACAAATCGTTAAGCGAAGGTATCTTTCCGAAGTGTTGGAAGGAAGCCCTGGTAGTTCCCATCTACAAGTCGGGTGACAAACATCTTGTCACAAACTATAGATCGATTTCAATACTTGCATGTTTTGGAAAAGTCTTTGAACAGCTGGTCTGTGCTCATATTACATGGCATCTCAAACACCACATCTCAAACAACCAGCATGGATTTATGAAATGTAGGTCTACCACTACAAACTTGTCGTCCTTTGTTACCAGCTTATCTAACGCGGTTGACAGACGTGTGCCTGTGGATGTAGTTTACACAGACTTTAGCAAGGCGTTTGATAAAGTTAATAACAGGCTGCTAATATTAAAATTGAGTCGGATGGGTGTTGCGGGATCACTTATTGGTTGGTTTCTTTCTTATCTCACTGAAAGAACTTTTAGAGTTGTGTTAAATGGATATCGCTCTGACTCATTTAGTGCTCATTCGGGTGTACCTCAGGGCTCTCATTTGGGTTCAGTGTTGTTTAACGTGTTCATCAACGACATTTCTGAATGTTTTGTCAATTCCGAATTCCATCTCTTTGCAGATGATTTAAAAATCGTCAAGCCTGTAAGCTCTAACTTAGACGTAATCCATTTACAGGAGGACCTCGATAGACTAGTCCCTCGGTGTAACGTTAATAAAATGTCGCTCAATGTTGACAAATGTTTTTATAGACAATTCACTTGTAATAAAAAGGTCTCGCTTAACACGTACACTTTACTTAATAAAGAACTAAAGGCTGTTTCTGAAATTCGTGACTTGGGTATAGTCCTAGACCAAAAGTTAAGGTACGATAAGCATATAAGTGCGATTGTGGGAAAAGCTTTTAAAATGCTTGGTTTTGTATTAAGGAATTCACATGACTTCAGGGAACCTTCCACGATCATAATGCTTGTTGACGCTTAAGGCACCAACATGCGACGCAGGGAAATGGTAAAATAGGATAGCTGGGGGCTTACTTGGTTCCGGGCTGTGATCACAGGATCTGGTTGGAGCTGAAGGCGGCTGGCGCTCTAGGCGCGGGAGCGCAGGCTTGAGGGCGGCAACACACAACACAGTTCACTCAGGGCACTGGTCGGTGGCGTTTTAGGGGTAGTTGAGCTGGTAAAAGAAGCGCTTTCACTGCACACACACTGATCACATAACAGACGTGTTCACGGGCTGAGTTCTTGCGCGCGCGCGCGTGGGGTCTCCTTGAACGCTCGGAGCACACTGCTTTGGCGCCAGCGCCGATCCGCTTAGTCCGGTATAATTGTCACCTCCCTCTGATTGGCCGATTATTCGTTGCGGTCCGTGCGACGGGGAGGTCAGTCCAATATGCACTTTAATTGACCGCAGAGACGGTTGCTATTCGTTGCGCTGTGGCGCAAACAATGCTGTTAAACTCGTTGGTTCGTTCTAATCTAGAATGTAATAGTGTAATATGGAATCCTTTTTACGACATTTACTGCAAACGTCTGGAAAGCGTTCAAAAACGTTTTCTTTACCACCTATCATTTAGAAATCACCTAGCTAAAAAACTTTGTAGTTATAATGATCGCCTGACACATTATCGTATTCGTCCTTTGGCCAGCAGACGCAAGCTTGCCGATATGGTATTTTTTTACAAATTGGTAAACGGTTACTTGGATTGCATCGATCTGCTTGCCACGGTCACGATAAGCACGCCTCTCCGACTACCTAGGAAAAAAGCATTTAATCTGTTTGTTCCACCTATGTCCAAGACCAACATCGGTCTGAATTCTGTCATGCCACGACTCTGCAGGACGTACAATGCCCTATCTAAAAGTAGTGATGTTAATTTGAACATGTCTCTATTGTGTTTCATAAAATGTTTAATTAATTTAGTTTAGATTTTTTAGTAAAATAACTTTATGATTTAGTGTTTGTTTCAAAGATCTGTTTTATTTTGTTTAATATTTAGTTATTTTTTTTTAATTTAGTGTTTTAGTATAAGGTATAGATGTCTAATCATAGCGCATGTTGTGTTCTTCTATAAGTGTTAGATCATTTAGTATATATGAATTGTGTATTTTTTTACTAAGAATGTGAAATGTATTTAATGTTGAAGAACCAAAATAAATAAATAAATAAAAAAAATCATATTCATTGGAAATCAACAGCACAACAACATAAAATAGCAACCTCTGCTAAAGTTAAAAAAATGCTTATTGCAGGCTCGAAAAAACATATTCAAGTAATTAAACCACAGACATATTATAATAAGTCTGTGAATTAAACCACAGACATATACTTATTATGTCTGTGAATTAAACAAACAGTCATAAATCTATGCTAAAGAAAAACAAAATAAATGCTAGATTTGGTTATCAGAAAGGAGTTTTAAATTTGTTTAAAATCGTATTTGTTACAACCGCCCCGGTGCGGTGTAATTATTGCCCCCACATGCTTATCTAATAAATTATTAAAAACAAAATATAGGTATCTTAGATATAAAGTATTTGCTAATAACTTCTGCAAATAGAGTTAATTCTAAAGTACAAAAAATGAAATAAAATTTGAAGTGTTAATTCCGCTAACTAAAGTTATATATTTATTTTTGTACATCATTTCTCATAACTTTTGTATATCATGGATTCCGTTTTCATTCCATTCATTATTATGTTATTACTATTACATACTATAACATTATTACAATGCAAAACCATTCCTTGTTTTCATGTACGCTTTCACTATCCAATTCTTTTTTTGTTGCTTTTTCCCTTTAGATTTTTTAGTACCTTTTAATATTTTTAATTATTCGAAAAATCTGTTACAATCGCGCTCTTACATTATCCCGAACAAAAATGTCATTATATCCTAAACTATTAGTAAAATACACATATATTTGATTGCGAATATAATATGAAGCCTTTTAGGAAACTATTTAAAACCTGAGACGTAAAAAATTTTGATCAGAAATCACAAATTTAACAATTTGTAAAGACGTAAATTCTTTCCTTTGAGAGTCTCGAAATACAAATGACCGTAAAAAGATGTCCGTTTCCCGCGATGACGCTCGGTAGACTATACAAAGGTCCAGACGTGTTTGAGTAGTAGGCACACGCACACAGGCACATATACAAACGGACGGTGTTAGAAATATGGCTAATGTTTTAATTGCCTCCTGTTACTTTTGCCTCCGGTATACCCTAAATAATGAAGCACGAGTTTGATTGATATCAAAATTGTTAATTATTCATTAAGGTTTGGTCATTATGTCAAAATTGTTGATTTTAAAATAAAAAGAAAAATTCTCCAGGTAATAACAAAATCCAGACAATTTGAAAATTTTCCAAGATTATTAGTTTCCCGATCTGGCAACCCTAGCTCCGGCGCTGTGAGGCTCCGCGGCCGGCGGCGGTCCCAAGTCGCAGATGGTTTTCGCTCACCTGCTCCTCAGCTCGCGGGCCGCCTCGCCCCTCAGCGCCTACGCGGGCTTGAATCTCTGTCTCCGTCTATATAGTATTACTCGTATCTATGGCTTGAATTACACTCTAGCGTAGGGCAGACTGGAGTCGGTTTTGCCGCGATTCGTTTCTGTCACTGACTTTTTAAGCACAAACTTACTGTTTTGTTTATGGTATGTAAGTATGCATCATAGTAATAACAGAAAGTGAATTTAAGGACGTTTACAATTAATTAATTATGCTTTATTAAACTATGACTTTTATGAATTATGCTTTGTAAGAATATGTCTAACAAAATTATGAATAACACAATTATGCGTTTTAAAGTATGCTTAATAAAATTATGTCAAACAATAATATAGAGTAGAGTTTAATGATTATGGTTTTTATTAATATGTCTTTTAACGATTCTGCGTTATTATTTTTATGCGTATTAAAAATTTTGCTACAAGCTATAATGCTTTTTGAATTGTATAAGATACTATGAAATACTGAAAGCTTACCTGTGAAAAGTGATGTTATTACACTTCTTTTGTTTTTCAGATGTGTTGTTACACAATTTAACTGCACCAACCGTCATATTTTTTTTGTTTTCGCGAGACACGTTCGGCGCGCTTTGACATTGAACACTACGGAGCGGTCCGGCGTTTGGAGCCATTTATGGCTCCAATTAAGGTGCTTTCTAAATAGGCGCGCGGACTTGGTTTCTATAGCGTTATTATTCTAAGTTTAGTACGTATTTCCAGGGGAAAAGTGATTCTTTTGGTTTTATTTGTATTTCCTGAGTTGTTTAAACAGTACCTTATCACACTTAAGCATATTTTAATAAAATAGAACACAGAATACACACGTATTGTTGCGTCGAGCGCCTGCCACTGACTACAGTTGGACAGTTGGAGCGGGCTGGCCATAGCTCAATGGAGCTGGCTCTAACGCGTGTTAAAAACTTAGAGCATTCAACCAACTGCTCTTAGGTTACAAACAATCTAGTTGAGACGTCTTCTCTAGTACGTAGTACATTATAACTCAAACCAGTTTTTTTTTAAATATAAAATAGGGAGGCAAACGAGCAGGCGGGTCACCTAATCACCGCCGCCCATGGACACCCCCGCAAAACCAGAGGAATCGCAGACGCGTTGCCGGCCTTTAAGGGAGGCATAAGTATAAAGAAGGAAAGTGAGTTGGGGGGAGGGGGCGGGGGGAAGGGGCCTCCGGAACCCTCACTGGTCGGACGAAACCACAGACATATAATGTCTGTGGACGAAACACAACAGCACCAAGTGCCATTATTTCACGCCGAATAATTTAAAAATTTAAATTTATAAAATTTATATTCGTAAGAGGGTGGTATTACGCCGGGCGAGCCGGCCCAAAGCGTACTGCAACGCCGCGTAGCTCTACCACTCAGTCAGTGTCACTCATTTAGCACCACCCAGGAGTCACGTGTAGGGTCTCAAGAGTAAACCTACGGACGCGAGTAACTTTAACCCCCAAAAAATCTGCATTCAATTACTAATATTAATATTATAAATGCGAATGTTTGTGAGGATGGATACGAGGGGTATAGAATCAAAGGCAGCTTAACGCCACTTTTTTCAAAATCTATCTTTGAACGCCATTTGATTCATCTTAGGATTGTCTATGGCTTGCGGTAAAGAATCAACATCAAGGGTGCGTTCCGTCGTCGTCGGTGTAGTTGTTTGTATGGTTAAAGAAACTTTATTTCTCATAAGATATAATTTGGTTAAAGTTTACCCCGTTTGAGTTGCAACCGAGCCACGGAACGATCGAGTTGTTTTTATAACCTCTTCTGAAGTATTCCTGTCCAAAACGAGAGAAAATTCTTCTTTTGTCTCCATTTTTTGCACTTTTATACCATATTTAACAAAATTTTAAAAAAGTAAAACAATACGAAACAACAGGCGGAATTTTTCAAGACGTTTTGATATAAATTGCAAACTTTGACACTTTGTAACAATAGTTTGAACGTCAAATAGCTGTCAGAGTGAAAAACAACCATCCGATTTGATGGTTGTTCGGTTGCTGCGCTCTGAGCTACGGAACTGATGAAACTACGCTCTGCTATCAGAGTAAAATTTCACCAAGCCACGGAACGGTTAGAGCGCGCATCTAGTCATTAGTATAATATTTTCTAAAGTACTACGTAATACTGTGATAATTACGGTACTGTTGGGTTTGTGAACATATGGCAAAAGCCGCTATACGCTAACGATACAGGTTAAGATGAAATAAATGATTTGATCTTTGAGTATCGTGGTAAAACTTTTTAATCGAGTCGCCTTAATTGGTGGGGGAAGAGGAGGGGAGAAGGTAGGAGTTTTACCCTTTTACCCCTCCTGCCGCAGACAAGTAATTTTTAAGTTATGTCAGTTTTAATTTTAAAAACGTCCTTTCTGGCGCTTCGCCGGCCGCTCCCGCGGAACGCTCGCTTCGCTCGCTCGGTTCGCTCGTTTTTGGTCAACGTACTAACCTTTTTTTTTTTTTCTTTTTTTTTCCCAGGGGAACTCATTACGAGTACCGGAGCCTTGAAGAGGCACCCGGTTATGTGGGACTCGCCCGTCCGCCTTTCCACACCCGCTGACAGGGAGAGAGGCTCCAAGTCAGCTGCCAGGACTAAGTCCCGGCTGGGAGGGCGAGACGGAGGGGAATACCCACTAAACCCCTGGGGGCCAACAATCCGAAGCTGAAAGCTGAGGTGGTTGCCGCGGTACATACCTCTAGGGATTAACCCGAGACGGTCACCCCGTCGCCCGTGTGCCAACCTGTGACCGCAAGCGGTCACGCGCCGACACACGCGCGACTTCGCGCACGGCACAACACAGACAAGCGTGCCCACCCTCTAATGGGCACGCAATCCCCCAAAGACATATACAGACAACACATGACAACACCTGACAAGGCACAACAAAAGGCATTTGGGGAGGTATGGTGACATACCCACGCCAAAGCCCATCCCCACTCGCACTTGCTTCCGCAAGCGCCCCACCACAAACAGGCAATACTCCACAACTACACACAACAAAGAGCGCGGCCTTCCACCAGCCCGCCTTATCCTACTTAGCAACCCGGACCCCGACTCAGACCCAGAAACCGCCCACGAATCTGGCTCCGACTCGGACCCCTAGCCCCACCAACACCACCCCACCAACCCTCGACCTCGGGCCCGGGACCCAAGATTCCGGAAACGAGGGCGGACCCCCGGTCAAAACCGAGAAGTCGTGCCCCAACGATTCCCGGTGTGGCGGGAGCCTCTCCAATCGGCCCCCCCGTAGCTTTCACGGGCTCATACCGCTACTTGCTACGGCCGCTAGCGAACACACACCAGGGTCTCGAGCCCGACGCTCGACTCCCGGTGCCCGAGGCCGTATCCCACAAACAACAAAGTCCCACCGGGCAACACACACTACAAACAAACAAAACAGACTACACAATCACCCAAAGCACACACAAACTACACCAACAAACAAAGACGCGCGGCCTTCCTCCAGCCCGCCTTACCCTCCTAGGCAGCCCGGACCCCGGCCCAGACTCAGACTCTGCCCACGAGTCTGAATCCGACCCGGACTCCGACCGACCCCCCGCAGACAGATACCCTACCAGCCCACAACCTTGGCGCTCGACCCTCGGGCCGCGACCCAGGGCATATCCCCCGCGATATCCCCCGAGTGACCCCCCGGCTATGGTGCCGGTGGTTTTCGCGACGGTTCCCCCGGACACTTCGCAGCGGGCCTGGCGAGGACCCGCTACTCGTCACAGAGGTGGCCGACGTTACTCTCCCACCGGGACCCACCAAACTCCGGGACCCAAGTTTGTCCGAGTTTGTCCCCCGAGCCCGACACCCGACCCTCAACCCCCAAGGTCATGTCCCACCAAAGCTATCCCACCAAGGACGGCGCTCAGAAGGAGCGCCGCCAAAAACTCTTTTCCTCAAAGCCGCTCAGAAGGTGGGCACGCACGTGGATGTGCAGGGCCCAGAAGGGGCACCGCCTAGAATTTGACGCCCAGAAGGGGCGCCAGGGATTAGCATAAGGCCCCTTGTCCCACGTTGAACGTGTGCCGAGAAGCCTTACCCCAGGGTGCACCACGAGGAGGTTCCCAAATTTGCACCCCGGTCAACATACTAACCTAACCTAACCTAAATAACTCTTTAGACTTTTTTCATTTTCATTACTTACTGTTAAGTGTTCGTGAACGTGCACGAGTGTTAGCAAATAAAACAAAACAGTACAACATCACTTTTCAAATTCTGTCAAGAAGTCCGTGTGAGACCTCAATAAAGTCCCACAGCTTTATTGAGTCTCGAGGGGTTTGGGGGAAAATCATTTACCATTAAACGTTCATTATCACTCATTATCCACGTATTGTAAAGAAAATAATAATTACTATTATATCTTACTTGACACTGGCTAAATGTGCTGATCGCACGAAGCCATTATTTAAGAGAGAAAAAAGCAATCCATCAAAAAATGTCAGACTTCTTGGCGGGAAAGTGAAGCGTCATGTGTGGCAGTTTTGTTTTATTTTCTAAAGTTTGTGTTTTTTCGAAAAAATAATAGTGAATAATAATAGTGGATTATTAACCGTTATGTCACAGTATGAATATAAGCTCATATTTATACTGTGGTTAAGTGTTTGTGAACGTGCATGAGTGTTGGCAAATGAAACAAAACAGTGCAACATCACTTTATAAATTGCCTCAAGAAGTCCGCGTGAGGCCTCAGTAAAGTCCCACATCTTTACTGAGGACAAGGGGTTAGGGGAACATCATTTATCATTCATCATCTTAATCGCCACTCATTATCATCAAGGGAAAAAAGAAATAAAGAAGCTAATGACTAGGCAGTATAGTCTCAGATCTTAGCCTGTTCCTTCACGGAACAAATAAAAAAAATGTCAATGTGACAGTGACAGTTTGACCAGTTTGATGTTGCTTGGATTGTTGATTGTTGGAGGCGAATCTTGTTACACTTATTTCATTATTTACATTGTAATTAAAACATTTACACAACAAAAAACCAAAACTAGACATAATTATTCAAATACAAGTAGATATTGCGGAGCGCATGGTATAGTAAACGATTTATTATTATTATTTTTAAAAGACTTTAAAGTTTAGAGCTTCCATGTGAGAGAGAAACAAGTTTATAAAAATTAGTCACCGAGCCCTAGCAATACCTAAATCGTAGACGCTACGACCTAAATTTAAAACTTCTGAGCAGCAGCATAGTTAAACTTTATTAAAATTTGCATGTGGGATTGACAGTGGATAAATATTATAGTTAGGCATTGAGGTAGTTACAAAAAACTAGAGAAGACACCGCGCAGCAAGTTTGTGCGCACTAAAGTGCAGCCCATGGGCTGCTAACGCCTCAGAGATTGCGGGTGATTCAAGCGATTGTGGACCTCACGGCTGTACCTTAATTGCGCACAAAGTTGCTTTGCGGTGTCTTCTCTAGTTTATTGTACCTCAATGTAGTTAGGGCACTCTATAACACTAATTGTTTTAATAACTGTTATAGTATTTACTACTACTTTCTACTTAACATAAATTGTTACAGGTCGTATAGACAGTTCAGTTGTACAATGACTTCTAAAATGGCACACACAAGCTGGTTTGTTAAGAAAATTTTATATAGAAAACATTTGATGTAAGTACAGTTACCTATCAAAGTTGGTAAGATTTACCATGCATTTCTATGGAAAGGCATAGCCCTTAAATGCAAATTATTAAAGTTACTTCATTCTGTGGTAGTACAAAACACACATGACATACAATTTAATATAAATATAATGACAAGATGTGCAGAAAAAACACTTAAATGAAAATGGAGTCCTATGTTTCAGCGATGCTGTCATAATTAATCCTAAGTTCAGCATGTCAACTGCTGCGAAAACAATGAAGAAAGATGATCCCAAATCTGATACTACTTTTGACAAGGAGGAGGTTAAAAAATTCTCAGACCAAACTGATACTTGGTGGGATGCTAATGGACCAATGAAACCACTTCACTCTATGAATGCAATTAGGTAAGGTGTGGTGACATTGTTTAAATACTTTTTTCTTTATTCTAGCTCTCCACAGTTTGTGTATTTTGGCTGATGTTATATTGCAGACTCAATTTTCTATATCTCCAAGAATTAAGGTTTTTTTTCGTAATTACTTGCACTTCCAGAATACCGCTTGTTCGTGATGGCCTGGTACAGTGCCCAGATGAGAAAAGAAATCCAACCCCGTTAAAAGATATGAAAATACTAGATGTAGGCTGTGGAGGCGGTATATTGTCTGAGGTAACTTTATGTATGTATTATGTATATGCTACTTACTCACTTTGTTTCACATGACTAAAGTTGTGGTAAAGATACTTACAGACTTTTATAGTTGACTAAATTATGTTCATAATTAATTTTCCTTCTTTCCACAATTCTTAATATGTAAGAAATAATAATAATACACTGTTATTTCATTTCTGTTAATATTATAAATATAGTTTAAGAAGCATATCATGAAGTATGTTAACCCTTAACCACCTACCTCCAATCCCTTCCCTTAACCACCTATGTGCGGTTGTGGTGACCGCTGACAGACAATTGATGATGATCCTTGATCTACACTAATAATTGAATATAAAAGTGAATAAAATACTTATTTATACTTTACACAGCTTTATTTAAGAATTTACAGAAATGAAAAAAACTATTAAATTTTTTTTAAACTAGGTACTTACCAATTAGTCTTCAAGTTGTAACAGTTTTTGCACCAAAAATTACCATCATAGGAAAATAAGATCTGTAACACGGAAAACTAAAATATACCTTCTCATTGCTATTTCTTATAAACTAAGTAACAATTTTTAAAATTAAAACTATTTAATCAACAAAAAAATAAGAAAAAATAAAAAATTGCAAACACTCACTATTCATAATTTTTTGCAGCATAAGTATCCATCAAATTTTAGTTGAAGATTTTACACAAATCGTACATGAAATGTTTTGCGCTTCTTAGGATCGCAAGTAGAACAAATTTCAAGGTCATCTGCAACAGAAGTGCTTGGAAAATCTTCCCTGATCTGCATGAATACGACAAATAGCAATTTTGACGATCGTTGGATTGTGACCACTTCATTCCCGAGCGACGTTCCATGTGCGGTCTTGTAAGCAGTACTGCCAACTTTTTCAGAAACTTGAATCGGCTTTCAGTCTTTAGTCTTGTGCTTGATTGTTCAAACTTATGACGTAAGCATTGGCCGCGATTCCAAAATAATTCTGCTTTTTGCGCCTACCTGGAGATTGCAAGTGCACAAGTGAAATGTCATCATCTGAAGAATCACTGTGAAGGGGTGGATGTAGATGTACTTGGTGGCAGTAAAAAGAGAGTACCTCAATTTTCTGGCTGAAACTAATCGTTTTCTGTCTGCAAACTGCATCATCATTCCATTAACTTAAGACTGTCCACACACACTTGTTCACGGGGATACTCTCCTGAGACACTAGTCTTATGAGTACCGAATGAAGAGCGCGCTGCGGCCGGCACTAATTTGGCGTCAAGACCTAACGTTGGTGGTCTCCTGCGCGAGTGTTCTACTGGCGCAGGGACGTCTAGCACTTCTTGCATAACCTAACGGTTGGTCTCGAGGTGCCAGTACAAATATAAACTTAGTGAAGTAAGGAGAGGGGATGTCCACACACACTATTCACAGCCTTCCAGCTGCACATGATCCTCAGTAACTTGAGGTTCCACGTCACTAATATCCTCGTCCAGCATATCTTCTACATCGGACATCTTTTACTGCAGCTTTGAATATTTTCGTCGTTTTTATTCATTTAGCACAAAAAAACAGTAAAACTGAATTACCGCAAAAAAATTCACGCAACCACCTACGTGCGGTCACAGAGACCGCGAACGAAATATTTTTACTTACCCAAGTCAAAAGCGCGCACGTACACACTTGCCAAATACAAGGGTGACATTGTTGGAGTTGCAGAAAAATTACATAAACTTATTTGTCTATGATGCTACCTACCGTACGACACACACATTGCAGACTACGAAAAATGTTTGCGGTCATGGTGACCAGTGGTAGGTGGTTAAGGGTTAAAACAATTACGTTACTAAAATTTAATGACGTAAAAGGAGACAAATATACCTACCTATTGCTTATAAGTACATTTTTGATAAATCATCTATTCTATGACGTCATAAGTTATATTCCCTTTCAGGCTTTATCTAAAATAGGTGCAGAAGTCACAGGCATAGATGCAAGCAAAGACTTGATTGAAGTAGCACAACATCACAGTATAAACAATAGTAAGCTAATAAAAAAGCCCAACTATGTGTACACAACCGTGGAGGTAAGACATCATCTAAGATAATTACATACTGTTTTTTTGTAAAATATTTTAGCGTTTTTATTAACGTCTAAAATACTTATGTAAAATTTTAAACACTGGAAAAAGACTGCACACTGCCTTAACCTAAATGTTGACTAAAAAACATAAGCATCAAGCACTGACAAATTTCGACGGGTGTAAACCAGACCTCGGTAGCCAAGTGGATAAGGCAGCCGCCCGGAATGCGGAAGGTGCGTGGTTCGATTACCGCCTGAGGTTGTCGTCTTTTTTCAGTGTTCAAAATTTTACTTTAGTAGATTGAAGACTATTATCCCCTAAGGGACTACGCAATGAGGACCGCAAAATCAGTTTGCTGCCGTAGTCTATGTTTCACCAAATAAAACCTGCATATGCATGTGCTCAGCGTGACAGGTGGTGAGCCCATCGCCGCTCAACGCTGTTGGATGTATGTGCAGTCTTTAGTCCGTTAGTCACCTTTTATGACACCCAAGGGAAGTGATGGGTTGGTAAGTATTCTTTAAAAAAAACGCCACACATGTAGCTTCTAATAAAAAAATAACAAAGTGTTTGATGGCGTAGGAACTAAAGAGTTCAGTTTGCGACAGGGTTGGCTGATTTAAATCAGGTGACTTTTTAAATAAAAATCATTGATTTAAATAAATTTAAAATGTTATATTATCTTTAATGAAAAAAACAATAAATAAGTATACTTAGTAGTTACTAACAATAAAATACAGTCAAAGGGCTTACACAGAATTAGCAGTCTCAAAAATAAAATTAAAAAAAAGACTTGCATGCCTACTTGAAATTTGTCTTCAACTGTAGCAAAACAAATCAGAAATCAGTCTTGTAGAGTTGGATACTAACAATAATTGGTCAACATTTATCTATATTAATTTTAAAGTAATTTAAAATAATCAACATGTTTTAAAATATTAATTTTATTTAATAATTTTAAAAGTATTTGTGTCAAACAGCCTATTCAATTGTCAGTAAGTACTAATAATAGTGTATTTGGTTTTGTCACATAAAAAAATCAAATAAATAAAAAAACCAATAAAAATTAAAAATATCATGATTTTTTTAAATACCTACTTAAATCAAAAATACCGATTTATTTTTTTTCCAACCCTGGTTTGCGATCTTGTCATCTCATCTCGCAACGATGAGTCATTCAATGAGTGAACAAAAGAAAAACCAAGTTACCCTTGCTGAGTTTCTTGCCGGTTCTTCTCAGTACAAGGCTTCCGCCCCATAGTTAAGACTTGCGAACCGATGGCATAGCGACATTCATAAGTGCTCAATTTAAGAATAAGCCATTTGTAGACTGCTAGGCATTTTAAGAATTAGGCATTTATCGACTAAGCCAATTATTGTAGCCTAAATTGAATAAATGATATTGAAATTTGAAAATTACCCACAAACCCGTATTGTGCCAATGTGTTGAGTTATTGCCCACTCTTACGCAAGGGCATCGCCAGGGGGGGGGCATGTAGGGGCAGCTGCCCCCCTCTAGAAACTAAAAAAATACGTAATGATCTGTTAAAAATCACAAGAAAATAATGTTGCCCTACTCTAAACAAAACCTTAGGCACGCCTCTATGTACAGTGAAGAGGTTGTAGAGTTTACACAATAGAACTTTGCACAGTTCTTATTACAATCGCCTATGTCATTTATATCGGCTTACGCTCTTGCTCTTACGTGCTGTAGAAAAGCATGTGCCTAGCTGTAGGACGTTTATAAGCTGATGATGATGATACCTTATAATTTCAGGAGCACCTGAATGACCACAAGGATTACTATGACGGAGTGGTTGCTTCCGAAGTCATAGAGCATATTAGTAACAAGGAGCTATTCGTCAAATCGTGTGTGGGTGCGTTGAAACCGGGCGGCCGCATATTCTTCACAACACCAAATAGAACGAGAATGAGCCAAATATTTGGCATTTACGTAGCGGAGTATGTTGCAAAAGTTGTACCGAAAGGGACTCACCAATACGATATGTTCATCACGCCTAATGAACTGTCGTTTCTGCTTGAAAGGAGTAAGTTGTAGGTAATGTTAACGCGTAGTGGTGAAAGAATACTACCACCCCCCTCTCTTCCGGTGTCGTAAAAGGCGACTAACGGACTAAAGACTGCACATACTTCTAACACCATAGAGCGGCGTTGGGATCACCACCTCTTACGCTGAGTACATGTGCATTCGTTATTTGGTGAAAATTGGACTATGGTAGAGGACTGCTTTTGCTGTCCTCATTGCCTTGTCTCTGACTAACCCTTCAGGGATAATAGTCATGATTATATATGTGTGTGTGTTATTCTGGGGCCTCACTCTCTGGTATTTAGTTGTACACTGCTGCGTGTGTATGTACTGTGCCAATTGCAAAAAAAAACAGCAAGCTCCAGGGTGAACTTTGAATGTTTATTCCCCTTTACAGTCTTGCGTTTCTACTTCCGGTGTCCGATGGGTTTTATTTATTTGGTTACGTTAAATAACGCCTCGGTGGTCGAGTGCTCAAGCGCTCGGGTCGATATACGAAGGTCCCGGGTTGGTAATCACCAATCTTCAACCGCCTCTGTGGTCTAGTGGCTAAGCCACCGGTTTCAGACCCAGAGGTCCCGGGTTCGATTCCCAGCGGGGGGTACATCTTTGTGTGCTCGGTTTGGTTGGTGGGAGGGCTGTCCGCCTGGCTAGCTACCACCATCTTATCTAAGTCTGTCGCCATAACAACGATGTTTATAGCATTGTTGTGTTACGACAGTTTGAGATGAGACAGCCAATGTCTCAGTGGTTGAGGATTCCGTGTGAAGCGCGCTTCTCCTTCGGCCTTATCGCTACTTACCATCAGGTGAGATGAAGGCCAAGCGCTTACCCGTTGCCGAATTTAAAAAAAAACACGCATTTGGCAAGTGTGGTTATTATTATGTACGTATGTACTTTATGTTAAATATTAAATATTAAAACTAGTTTATTTCTAAGTCCATTTAATGTTTAAGAACAAAGAAGATTTATCTAATACCTGTCTTAGTACTTACTGCCGTACTCAGAGACGTCAATTAAGTTTTAATGACAATTAAATGTCTTTCCCTCTCTTTAGCACTATAGATAAGAAAGTGATAGCAAGACTCTTAATTATCATTAACCCTATATCCCTCTATAAGGCAGAGCGACATATATATTGCCACCATACTTTGAATTTTACACAATTGAGAAAAGGTTGAAAAGATTGAACATGCTGTGCCCGTTAAAGAGTTAAAACTTAATTGACGACTCTGAGTACGACAGTTAGTAATTAATAAAACCATAATTTCAACACTATTAACCCGCCTCTGTGTGCTAGTGGCTAAGCCAACGCTCACTCAGACTCAGACTCGGAGGTCCCGAGTTCCCAGCAGGGGTACATCTTTGTGTACTTGGTTTGGTTCGTGGTAGGGTTTCTTAGCCTGCCTGTCCATTGAAGCGGAACGAGGCTGCGGTGCGGAGAAGCAGAGAAATATTAACCAATAGGATTGCATTAAATCTCCGCTCCGCTCCAGTGGACAATCCTATTGGTTAATATTTCTCTGCTTATCCGCACTGCAGCCTCGCTCCGCTTCAATGAACAGCCAGCCTTAAGTCCGCCTGGCTAGCTACCACCATCTTATCTAAAGTCATGCGCCGTAACAACAATGATAACATTTTTGTGTTCCAACAGTTTAGAGATAAGATACCTCAGTGGTTGAGAATTTCGGGTGAATTGCGATAAGTATCTGATACCATTTTTTTTACAGATGATTGCCACGTTGACCTGATTTACGGCCTTTTATATAATATTCTACTCAATAGATGGTCTTTCGTCCAATCACAGACACTCATGTTTGCAATGCAAGCGCAAAAGTTTAAATCGCCAGAATAATTTTGTGATTAATTGTAGTTTTAATTAAACATTGTTAATTTATTAGTAATTCTATAAGCTTGTTAATTACCTTTTCAAATAAACTGTTAATAAAATATAAAATCTAGTATGATTCATTGAAAATAGCGTGCAATGCAATATACTTCTATAATATTTCTATAATATTCTTATATAATATTCAACTTGAAGTTGGAAATACCTATGCATTCCACTAAATTTTACGATAAGTCTTTTACCGTTCAAGCTGTTCGTCTGTGGAATGCATTGCCTACAGATTTAAGCGTGCCCAATCCTTGGACAGCTTTAAACTCGGACCAAATATTACATGGACAGAGTCTTACAACGTTGCCGCTTTTACATACGTGTATCAAAGTAAAGTATTTGTATCTCTGTCTGTATGACTGTAGTGTGATATGAGTAAAAGAGATAGTGAATGTACAGTCGACCAAATTGAATCATGACCCACCTTAAGGTCATTTTCCTACAGTCATTTTGATACGAGTAGGTTGAAATTCGCTTAAACATACATTACATGTAACGCATGTAACGAACCTGTTATCATTTTATAAGACACTGACAGCTGACAAGGCAAATATGAAAACCATTATGCGACGTTGCCGATTAGTGCAATTGACCATATTGTGCTGTGTTGTATGCGGCGACAAGCGCTCTTGCCGTTCCGCTGTCGGTGACGGTGAGCGACTGAAACTCAGAACAATATTTAGTTATTGTTCTGAGGACTGAACAAACTAAATTATCTGAACGTCTATTCGAAAAACTACCTACATTATTTGTAAAAATTTATATGTCACAAAATCAAGCTAATTTGGGATGGTATTTTGGCAACATATTTTAGACAAATTCGTACTTGAAATTCCACTCGACACCGACAGTTCACATGTTGAACGCACGAAAGGTGTGATGTGATTCGTATCTCGAATGTTTTTGGGGTTTTTAGTACGAACGAGCCCATTGTCTGTCTTTTAAAATTCCAAAATTTCTTATATATCTGTCAAATCTCATTCAATACATTTATTTGTTAAAGCGTAAAGACATTTACACAAACATACTCACTTTCGTTATAATAGTGTAATCGTAATAGTAGTTAGTTAGTGGCCTAGTGGGTATGAGTACGTATAAAACGTTTTTTACCGAATATTACCGTATTTTAGCGGGGTAATTTTACCGCTTTACATCCCTAGTCTGTAACAGGCCCAGTTTCTTTATAAATAGAAATAGATACAAAAATACACAAACAAATAATGAACAATTGCAGTAAAATAGTGAGTTTTAACTGCAAGTCAATCAAGCGATCTATGGAAGGCGTCAGAGCGTTGTGCCAGTCGGCGGATGTGGTAGCCCTCCAGGAGACATGGTTGTTGCCACACGACCTACCACTTCTCGGCACTGTTGACGACGCGTTCGGGTGTACTGGGACGTCCGCGGTCGACACTACGGCGGGCTTGTTGAGCGGGAGACCCTTTGGGGGCGTTGCGCTACTGTGGCGTAAGGGTGTGTTCGAGTCAGTGTCGCCCATTGATTGTGATAATGTGCGAGTGTGTGCGATCAACATATCAGTAAGTGGTAGATCCGTAGTTATTTTAAGTGTGTACATGCCTACGAACTCAATTGACAATCTTCCGGAGTTTACAAGCTGTCTTAGTACCATCCGTTCTATAATAGAGGTAGAGGAAAATAAAGGAGTCGAGGCCTTTTATATCCTAGGAGATTTTAATGCACATCCAGATGAACTGTTCTATACTGAGATGTTAAATTTTTGTGTGGATCAAAGTTGGCACTGTATAGATCAAAGTATGTGTGACAGTAGTACATACACCTTTACTAGTGAATCGCATGGCTGTAATAGATGGTTGGACCATTGCATAGTCACGGAGTCGGCGCGACAATCAGTCGTCAGTGTGAAAGTTTTGTATGACGTGTATTGGTCCGATCACTATCCCATAGTGGTTGAGTGTGATTTACGTAAACTTAGACTTAAGGCTGGTAATTTTGATGCACCTGTAAATCGAGTTATTTGGGGCGATAGACAAGATGAACAGGTGAGTCGATACCGTGAACTTTGTCATTCTGCATTGCGTCTGCTGGATGTTCCCCAGGAGTTGAGTGGTTGTTGTGATGGATTCTGTGACCTTGGGGAGCATCACGTAATACTTGATAAAATGTACCAAGAAATTATAAATACGCTGTCGACGGCCGCGGTACAGACTTATAAAATAAAATGTCGGAGAAAGGGTGGCTATGTCACGGGTTGGAACAGACATGTCGCGGGCGCGCACCGCGAGGCGAGGCTTCAATTCCAGTTGTGGACATTAGCTGGGCGACCCCGTAATGGTGAAATATATGATAGTATGGCGGTGGCGAGGAGACATTTCAAAGCTAAATTAAAGTGGTGTCAGGACAGACAGGACCAGCTCAAAATGGATATCCTCGCTACCAACCATACTAAAAAAGACTTCAAACATTTTTGGAAGAACACCAATAAAATGAACGTGAGGCCGAGCCTCCCGGTGAGTGTCGGTGGCATTATTGACCATAAACACATTGCAGATGCTTTTAGGGAAAAATTTTCTGTGCGATCGCCCTTGGGTGCCGTGTCTCGCAATGCAGCAAATGCTGAGACCATTGTGACTGAGCGGAACATAAAAATACCAGCCAGGAGAGTGGCTGAAATCATTTCGGGCATGCAGCGTGGGAAATCTCCGGGTCACGATGGTCTCAGCATTGAACATTTTAAGCATGCGGGGGTCCATCTGCCTAGGGTATTGTCGCTGTTTGTCACCCTGTGCCTAGGTTACTCCTACTTACCAGAACCACTTATGCGGACGATAGTTGTACCCATTGTTAAAAACAAGACTGGTGACGCTTCCAATATGGTAAATTATCGACCTATCTCACTCGCTACAGTCATGGCCAAGGTGCTTGACGGTGTGTTGAAGGGCAGCCTCTCAGAGTGTATAAAAGTGCATGATGCTCAGTTCGGGTTCAAAGCAGGAGTTTCAACAGAGAGCGCCATTCTAACCCTGAAACACACTGTCAAGTACTACACGGCAAGAAAAACACCGGTGTACGCTTGCTTTCTTGATTTGTCAAAAGCCTTCGATCTCGTAGTCTATGACATCTTATGGGACAAGTTGAGGGACAAGGGTGTGCCCCCGGAGTATACGGCTCTTCTCAAATATTGGTATTCTCATCAGACGAACCGAGTGAGATGGGTCGGTGCTATGTCAGAGGAATACAGGTTGGAGTGTGGGGTCAGGCAGGGGGGACTAAGCTCGCCCTTGCTATTTAATCTGTATGTGAACCGACTTATCGAGCGACTGAGTGGCACACATGTTGGCTGTCATATTGACGGTATATGTGTCAATAATATAAGTTATGCCGATGACATGGTGCTGCTCAGTCCATCGATAGGTGGGTTAAAAGAGTTGCTATCGATCTGCGAGATGTATGCGGTGGAGCATGGTCTAGTATACAACTCTAATAAGAGTGAAATTCTAGTGTTTAAGGCACCTAGACAGCGGCCTCGCCTTGTGCCACCGGTATATCTCAACGGCGTAGCCCTAAATATTGTAGATAGCTTTAAGTACCTAGGACATGTTGTTACCAGCGACCTTCGGGATGATGGCGACATAGAGCGAGAGCGCAGGGCGTTGGCACTTAGGAGCAATATGCTCGCCCGCAGGTTCGCTCGCTGCACGACAGACGTCAAAATAAGTTTATTTAAGGCGTTCTGTCAGTCCTTCTACTCGAGCGGCCTGTGGATTTCATATACGCGCCGAGCCTACAACATCCTGAGGGTACAATACAACAACGCTTTTAGGATGCTGTTACGGCTGCCGCGGCGTTGCAGTGCGTCAGGAATGTTTGCGGAGGCCCGTACGGATGGTTTTCACGCCATCATGCGTAAGAAAGCGGCCTCCTTGCTGCAACGCTTGCGTAGCAGCCGGAATGGCATTCTGAAGGCGATTTCTGAAAGACCGGACTGCCCAATACAAAGGCACTGGGTGGAACTGTGTATAGGATTAAATAAATAATATTGTTTTGTCTTTTTACTAACATTACTAATCTAGAATAAGCTATTTTTGTTACTAACTTTTAACTAACGAGTTATGGACTGTAGTCCGAAATAAAAGTGTTTTATTTTATTTATTTTTATTTTATAAAATCATATTTGGAACATGTGGTGGTCACTATATAATAAAATAGTAAAGTTGAAGAATTATAAACTTTATTTTATTAATATCATCAATAGGTTTTATTAAGTTTAAAATAATGGCATTCACTTGGTAAACTGAAAAAATAGAAAATAACTTTATAAAAACATTGTGGTTTTGATCTTCATGTTGGGTAAACCAATTGGAGACAATTCTGGCAGTATGCACTGGACAATTATCATGAACGTAGGAGAATACTGGCACTTCTTCACGCGGGTAAACTGTTCGCAAAGTCGGTAACATTGATTCTTCCAATAAATCGACATAGTTCTTAGCATTTTGACGAGGATAAATTTGAACAAGTTCGCCTACACTTCCAGCATCCATACAGGCCCACATGTTAGCTGAAATTCAGCCAGATAATTGGTTGGGCACTACGTGATCCTGTGTGTATCAAGTGCTAACGTAACGCCACAAAGTTAAGCGACCATATTGAGAAAAGCAAAACGATTTTTCGTCTGTAAAGATGGTGTTTGTCCAGTCGAAGTCTAAGTAATTACGTTCAAAATTTAATTGCGAGCAATTTTGTGTGCATCCGTTAAGTGAGCTTTCTTAGCATAATGCCTGTAATGCAGCCCAGTGCGGTGCAAATTATTTCTTATTGTTTGTAGACATACGTCGTAACGTGCCGCAAAATACCGGGTATCAGTAAAAGGATGTTCTTCGTAATGGTGTTGCATTTCCGTTCTCTGTTGGTTCGTGATCCGACGAACGCCATGATTATATCGTCGTCTGTCTTCAAGGGTACCATCTTTAGCGTGCCTTCTGATCCAGGTTCTGACTGTGTTCCGACTTATATTTAACTCTCGTGATATTTCCCGAATGCTAGAACCGTGTTCACTGAGCACTACTATCCGAGCTCTTTGTTCTGCCAAATTGGCCATTATACGATTTGTTTTAATTCAATTCAATTATTGTTTCAATTTTTTCAGACAGACTACAACTTGACATCAGACGCAACGTCACTTTATTTTTAAAATTATAATACCTTTTCTCCGTAGTGAAAAGAGTTTGGATTATGTATGAATGACATCTTAATAGAAATTCAAATTAAGACTGCTTTGTCTAAATTAAACATATCTAGTGCAGTGATAACAAAGGTTAAAATTGCATACATCTCTGACCCGTAATGTCGCATTTTTATTCATATTTAAAACGTACTAAGTGCAACATGAATAAAAGCGAAGAAACCTAACTACATTTATGATTTTAAAGGAATGATCGGCGAAGTGGGTCATGATTCAGTTGGTTCGACTGTACGTTTGGCAACGACGCACTGTCGGTGTGAGACGTGTCATTTCATGACCGACTACTAGGTCAAAACGTAATTGTTTTCTGTGGTCAAAACATTGCTGGATTGTGCGAAATATTAAGAAATCTTAGTGTTTGTGTTATTTGTGTAATATACAATTGACATAATGTCTTGTTCTGCTGTTTATTGTTCGTCAAGAACAACAAAAGGAGGTGTGAGGGACCAGGAATTATCATTTCATACGTTAGTGATTTCTCATAATATGTATGCTTTACTATGAGTTTTTTAATAATTAAAACGGCAAAGCATTAATTTTTGCTAATTCTAAATCATACTATATCGTACACTATTCATAAGAATCAGGTTTTAAACCTTAATTTAATGTAATTTAAAGGCTTTGTTTTTGACATAATGATTAGTGATGTACGTATTTGTGTATCGAAGCTTTATCGATATTACCTACTAAAATTCTTTTTATTATTCTTTTTTTAGGTTTCCAAAATGCCCTAAAATAAGACGTGAATGGGTTAAAGCTATTAGACGTGATAACTGAGAGCCTACAAAATATTCAAGGCTCTGTTTCAAACATTTTGAAAAATCTTTTTTTACAGTAAAACTTTAGCCTTAGTTCAAAATTGAATCTTAATAATAAGGGCGGGAATATGAAAAGTAAAAAGTATTGCTCTTCACTTTACTACACAAATTATTATTTTTTATTTGTTTGTTATAATAGAAGGAGGCAAACGAGCAGGCGGGTCACCCGATGGAGAGTAATCTCCGCCGCCCATATATAGACACCCGCAACACCAGAGGAATCGCAGATGCGTTGCCGGCATTTAAGGAAGGAATAGGAATTGTGAGCGGGGGGGGGGGAGGCCTCCGGAACCCTCACTGCCCGAACGAAACACAACAGCACCAAGGGCTATTATTTCACACCGGATATTAGCGTGTTACCAGACCAATCGATCGATCGTCGATCGATGGTAGAATGGATTAGTCGACGTCGATCGATGTCGATCGACAATCGACCGGTAAAATGGATTGGGTGTTAAATCGAGCTGTTTGATTAGACGCACCGGCCGCTTCACTTTTCTGAGTGGTAGAGCCACGCTGCGTTGCAGCACGCATTGGGCCGGCTCGCCCGGCGTAATACCACCCTCTCTAATATTCGGCGTGAAATAATGGCACTTGGTGCTGTTGTGTTTCGTCCGACTAGTGAGGGTTCCGGAGGCCCTTCCCCCCCCCCCCTCCTCCCAATTTCTATTCCTTCCTTAAACCTATTCCTCCTCTAAAGGCCGGCAACGCGTCTGCGATTCCTCTGGTCCATGGGCGGCGGTGATTACTCTCCATCAGGTGACCCGCCTGCTCGTTTGCCTCCCTCTTTTATTAAAAAAAAATAAAATTATTTCGTGCCCATGGATAATAATCGTAATATTAGATTATGTTTATGTTGATAATAATGAGTGATGATAATATGAACGTTTAAATACTAAATGATATTCCCCCAAACACCTTGGGAAGCACTTTAGATTAAGCAACACCGAAAAAGGGGGGATGGGGAGCCAAAGTGCGAAAATGCATAGTTTTCAAGATATTTTTATTTTGAGGTTATTTTAGGTTATTTTTAGGAAAAAAAAACAAATATTCTTCTAAGTTACCATTACCGTACCCCCTCCATCCCCCTCCTCTCTACCTCCCTCGAAACTACTAACCTCGAAATTCATGACAATCGCTACGCAAAAAAAAAACAAAAACAAAAACCGCTGCTTAAAATGTCATTTGGATAAAATAAGCGATCGTTGGCTTTAAAAAACGGCCGCATCCAGATTCTTCTGCGTTTGCGTCTCCGTAATAATAGTACGAGCAACATCGTACTGGCCAAGAACAACGAGTCCTTTTCTGAATACATTTCGCTGATGGAATTTAGTCAGGGTTAATCGATCAACGTCGACCGACCGTCGATCGATGGGTTAGACGAACGGTATCCGTCGATTGATTAAAGTTACCACACCTATCGATCAACGTCGACCGACCGTCGTCGATCGATTGGTTAGTCAAACGGTAGGTATCCGTCGATCGATTAAAGCTACCAGACCAGTCGATCAACTTCGATCGACGTTGATCGATTCCGTCGATCGACGATCGATCGATTGGTCGGGTAACACCCTTAGTGAGAGGTTGGTATTTACGCCGGGCGAGCCGGCCCAGCGTGCCCGGCGTGCTGCATCGCAGCGTGGCTCTACCACTCAGTCAGTGTCACTCATTTAGCACCACCCAAGGGTCACGTGTAGGGTCTAAACGGTAAACCTACGGACGTGAGTAACTTTAACCCCAAATTATAATAACGAACTAGGTACACACCACATTAAAGTG
This sequence comes from Scoparia ambigualis, assembly GCA_963921215.1. Taxonomy (NCBI): domain Eukaryota; kingdom Metazoa; phylum Arthropoda; class Insecta; order Lepidoptera; family Crambidae; genus Scoparia; species Scoparia ambigualis. The sequence goes on along the minus strand of OY992522.1, from coordinate 18,643,166 downwards.
ATTATATCGATATACTAGTCACATCTTTACTCACGCACACATGTACAGATAGAAAGCTGCACACTAACAAAATACGGACATGCTAAAAATCCAAAGACTCTGTCCATTGTGATATTTGGTCCGAGGCTTTAAACGACTGGTTAGAGAATACTATCTGTCACTGTCAACGTCTTTATGATTTTAGTATATTTAGATAGAAAACTTTCTAGGTATTTATTTATGTAACTATTTAAGTATATGATATTGATAAAATTAAGCATGTTTATTTATTTTTATTTCTTTATCTAATTCTAATTAATTTAAATTGAAACACCAGAACTGCCCTTTAAAATTTCACTTTCTATCCAGTCCAACACGGTTGCCTGGAAGAAATTGCTTTTTAGCGATAAGGCCGCCAATTGTATGTTACTTTGTGTTTGTCCATTTGTCGTTAATTTGGTGTACAATAAAGAATATTTTATCTTTTTTATTCTAAAGATATATAAAATCCAATTATCCAATTCCTTATAGGTTTTTTTTTCAATAACCCCTTTCGGTTAGCTACCACCCTTTATACCTATTTCTGCACTCAAGATCAGACAGTAAAAACTATTGTAGATATGCTACCCTGTGACTTAAAGCATATGCATTGATATCCATAAAGTTGGAGGCGCCAATAAGTATCTTGAAAGATCACGGTGAAAAACACCGGTTTAAATAGCCTATGGGCAGCAAAATATTTTTTCATCCCCCCATCTCGGAAAGAGTATTTTTACTCTTCGATATCTGAGTGCAAAAGCCGTTTTTACCCGCTAGAGGACAAAGTAAATTGAATTTATAACATCGTGTGCACTTAGTATGTGTATTCAAAACATCATTAAACCTATTTCCTTCTTCCTCCATGGTGCCGATTTATCATACGACCTTTTTAAATTGTTAAAAACTCAGAGTCGGAACCTTTTTGGTGTACCTACTTTTTTAATTTGGTTGGTAACTTCCTCGTTGAGGTGGGATGAAAAGTTACGTGTTGCACTCGAGTGCAAAGATTTTTCACCTCGTGCTCTTTTGATTCCCTCGGTAACGCTCAGGATTCTAATTTTTTAAACACTCGCTGCGCTCGTGATTCAATTTTAGAATCCTTCGCTTGCTCGGTCATCAAAATTGAGCACGCGGTTAAAAAGCAAGTTTGCACTCTTGTATAACAAATAACTATTTCACTCCTCTTGCTCAAAAAGACCGTCATTGTAACGTTCTAGAGCGGGGCTAAAATAGCTTTTCTTGCCCTAGAGGAAAAAGTATTTTTTTTTAATGTTTTGTCTGTCACATGACAATGAGCCTACAAAAACGAAAAAGTATTTAGTGTTATGTAGAATAATCATGATGAGGAGCTCGATGGCGCAGCGGCTAGCGCGTTCGGCTTGCGATCTTGCTCGCTAAGCCTCTTTCTCAATGCCGGGTCACTGGATGGGTGACCAAATTAATAAAAAAACATCTCGAGCTCCTTCGTGCTTCGGAAGGCACGTTAAGCCGTTGGTCCCGGTTGTTGTCGTAAGATGACAGTCGTTAAAACCCACCAACCCGCATTGGGCCAGCGTGGTGGGATATGGCCCAATATCCCAATGTGTGCTATTGTCCACGTGGGAGGCCTGTGCCCAGTAGTGGGACGCTAATAGGCTGATGATGATTATGATGAGAATAATCATGAATAAAGACTCGACTTATTACTGTTTACTCAGATCAACAACTTTTTTGAGATAGTTATTATTAAAGTTAGTAAAATAAGTAATCATTTGAATCTATGGACAACAGAGACCACGCTTCAGCAAGAAAAAACTGCACAGTCTGCACATGTGCTTAGGTGGTGAGCCTTTAACCCGTTAGTCGCTTTTACGACACCCAAGGGAAGAGAGGGTTTGGTAATTATTTTGATGAGCCCATCGCCGCTCTATGCTGTTGTATGTATGGTAGTCTTTAGTCCATTAGTCGCCTTTTACGAGACCCAAGGGAAGGGAGGGGTTGGTAGTATTATTTTGATGAGACCATCGCCGCTCTATGCTGTTGGATGTTTGAGCAGTCTTTAGTCCATTAGTCGCCTTTTACGACACCAAAGAGAAGAGAGGGGTTGGTATATTATTTTGATGAGCCCATCGTCGCTCTATGCTGTTGGATGTATGTGCAGTCTTTAGTCCGTTAGTCCCCTTTTACGACATCGAAGAAAAGTGAAGGGTTGGTAATATTATTTTGATGAGCCCATCGCCGCTCTATGCTGTTGGATGTATGTGCAGTCTTTAGTCCGTTAGTCGCCTTTTACGACATCCAAGGGAAGAATGGGGTTGGTAGTATTATTTTGATGAGCCCATCGCCGCTCTATGCTGTTGGATGTATGCACAGTCTTTAGTCCGTTAGTCGCCTTTTACGACACCGAAGGGAAGAGAGGGTTGGTAGTATTATTTTGATGAGCCGATCGCCGCTCTATGCTGTAGGACAAGGCTGGCCAAACCCAGGCCCGCAAAGGTATTTCAATTTGCCCGCCAGCACTTCGGTCGGCCAGCTAGCCGGCGCGGCGCCCGATGGCACTGCTTCCACTTCATTGGTCGGTTGGAACATAAATATCCAACGAACCGATCCGCGTCGTTCGGGTTTTGTCGGCTTGTCTTTGTTCGGGTATTGCGTTGAGGGTAAGAGCTTTAACTGAGATAAATGCAATTCAGTTTGCACTGATGGAGCGACTGCAATGATGGGGAAAACCAATGGCACTGTGGCTTTGCTGCAACATCACATCGGTCGACAATTGTTTTCTTATCATTGTTTATCCATCAAGAAGCTTTGTGCGCTAAAGACATGATGTTCGAGGATGTGATTGCCCCAGTAGTAAGCGTACGTACGCTGCATTAATATCATACGTGCCAGAGCACTTAACCGCCGTCAATTCAGAACGTTGTATGAAGAAGGAATAAAAGAGTACGGCGAATTACCTACATCTTTATTGCGCTGTTCGCTGGTTATCCAAGGGCGAAATGTTGAAATATTTTTATGATTTGAGGGAACGTGTTCTGGAATTTCTGGAAGAAAAACAAGCATTGCCGGCAGAGAGAGCTCTGTTTGAAATTTATCATGGCTGTGCGATCTAGCATATTTAGTTGATACGTTTAAGTACCTTTTTTTATACTAAGCCCGGCAAATGACCCCACTCCACCTGATGTTAAGTGGAAATGAAGTCCAGGCGCGAGGACAACTGGTGCAGCGTAAGAGACGTAGCATCAGTCACCCTCACTCTGCCGGCCCACAAAGTGCTTCTTCACGCCTCGTTTGAAGGACCCTATGTCATAGGTAGGAGGGAATACGTGTGCTGGTAGACTATTCCATCTTTTGGAAGTGCGGCAAAGAAACGAAACACCAAATTTCTTTGTGCGTGATGGAATATTAGAGACAGTAAATTGGTGACTCCGGAGAGCAGCACGCGTACTCCTATGGAGGAAGGGAGAAGGAGGGATGAGGTCAAAGAGTTCTTCAGAGCACTCGCCATGGTATAAACGGTAAAAGACGCTGAGTGACGCAATATCTCTACGCAATTGCAAAGGCTCGAGAGTTTTAGTGACCTCCGCATTGCCGATAATGCGCACAGCGCGGCGCTGCAATCTGTCCAAGGCATCGAGAAGATACTTTGCGGAGCCGTCCCAAAGGTGAGAGCAATACTCCACACAAGACCGCACCTGTGTCTTGTATAATAGACACAACTGATCAGGCTTGAAGAATTACCGCACCTTGTTTAGGACACCGAGTTTACGTGAGGCATTTTTAATCACGGTTTCGATGTAGTCCTTTTGGTTCAGATCGCAGCGGATATCCATACCGAGCTATGCTATGTTAATACTGCTCTGCAGGCCTAGAGATGTACCCTGAAGAGATGGAAGAGAAGAATGGCGACTTTTTCGCTGTGAACGCGCACACATGTGTTTTCTTGGCATTGAACTCCACCAGATTATCGGAGCCCCATTTAGAAATGAGGTCCAACCCCGTACCTTAATGTGCTGAATCTTATTGTAAGTAAAATATTGTTCTCTTCCAACATTGGTTTCAAAGGGAAGTTGGACGCAAACTTAGACAGAAATGAAGTCGTAAATTTTTCCATACTTGCAAGTGTAAAAGAAGAATTAAAGAAGAAAAAAAGAGTCTTTTGAAAATAGATTCCAGGATTTTGAATCGGACAAGAGAAATATTCAGCTGTTTATAAATCCATTTGCCATCAGTTCTACTGACCTGCTTAAATATCCAGCAAATATTCAGCTCGAAGTGACAGATCTTCAAAACCACACTGCCTTGAAACATATCTACGAAAATATATCTTCAGAGCAGCTAACAGAAAGTTTTGCAAGTTTTTGGAAGAAAATTTCCATTAAAGATTTCCCAACATTGCGCGACCTTGCTATACTAAGCAGGTTTGGTTCCACCTATGTGTGTGAAAAAACTTTTTCAACTCTATCATACATCAAAAATATATATCGCATATCTCTCACTGCGAAACATATCGGATTTGATTGTACTATCAGCATCAGACTTGAAACCAAATATCGACAAATTAATATCAGAAAAACCTCTAAAAATATCAGAAACACCTCTACACAGCTCACATTAAATACAAATAATGATGTTATTATATGTATAACTTTATTTTGTTTTAGTATTTTTATAATATAGGTACTTTTTGTGTATATCCCTTATGAATATGGTATTTGGCCCGGCACCGCCGCAGTTCATAAAAAATTTGCCCACCTGAAAAATCTATTGGCCAGCCTTGCTGTAGGATGTATGTGCAGTCATTAGTCCGTTAGTCGCCTTTGACGACACCCAAGGGAAGAGATGGAAAGACTGCACATACCTACTATCCAACAGCATAGAGCGGCGGTGGGCTCATCAAAATAATACTACCAACCATTCTCTTCCCTTGGGTGTCGTTAAAGCCACTAACGGGTTAATTTTTAATAAAATAAACCAATTCATATGGTATTGGATTGTTTTATTTTCTCGCATTCGTAGTGAAAATCAGAGTGTAACACACGGCGCTAAAAACCCATTAAAAATCGGTTTCTATTTACTCCCTCGCTAAGGCTCGGGAGTAAAACTACCTCATATATAATGGGTCATTTTAGCCCCTTGTATAACAATCTATTATTATACTAATCTACTTTATGCGCCCTAATATCCTACTAATATTATAAACGCAAAAGTTTGTAAGTATGGATGTAACTACACTCGGCGTCAAAAAAATCGCACCTCTTAGAAAATCACTTTCAAATGTCATTTACTCTTGATATGCACATGCAGTCGCATTAATTATGATTTTATTTACAAGGTTACTTAATTAACTTAATAAAAAACATTACTTTTCATTATCAAATAAAACCTAATGCAACAAATAAAGTGTCACAAAAATTCGATGCAAATTTTGCTACCCGTGAGAGTTGCTAGTTGCGCTTCCTTTGTGGGTATAAAACGGTCAACACGGGTTCAATGTGGGTCATTCGCTATTCAACCGTTGAAGAGGACACACGCACAGATTTTGATGGATACCACAGCTGATAAAGCCGCTCAAGTGGTTGCACTACTGCAATCAGGGGTGCGGCAGTGTGATGTCGCCCGGCAACTGAACCTGAGCCGTTATTCCGTTCGAAGAGTGTACCAGCGCTTCATAGAGACCGGTGGCTATATCCGCAGACACGGTTCGGGTAGACGTCGCTGCACTTCGGAAAGAGACGACCGGTTCGTTGTGTCGAACTCTTTGAGAAATCGTTTCTCCAACGCTGTTGAGTTGCAACAGCAGCTCCAGGCAGTTCGCAGACGCACCGTAAGCGTATCTACGGTTAGAAGAAGATTGAAGGAGAAGAAGATAGCGGCCCACAGAGCTGCTACGGGTCCAAAATTGACTGCAGCGCATCGGCGAGCCCGCTTGCAGTTTGCTCGTGACCACGTCGATTGGACCCTTGAGCAGTGGAGAGCTGTTCTCTTCTCAGACGAGACGCGAGTGTGTCTTTTCTGCAACGACCGACGGAGAAGAGTATACCGGAGGCAGGGTGAACGTTTCGCCCAAGCCTGCATCCAGGAGACGGTGGAATATGGTGGCGGATCCTGCATGTTCTGGGGCGGTATGTCTGCTGCCGGCAAAACCGACCTTGTCTGCGTCTCCCGGACTGGAGGTGCTCGCGGACAAGGGTCGCTGACTGCTCGCCGCTATGTCACTGAGGTCCTGGAAGTGCATGTGGTCCCCTTTGCCGAATCTTTTGGCGAGGGGTTCACATTAATGCACGACAACGCTCGCGCTCACACTGCAGGCATCGTGAGCGACTTCTTGCAGAGGTCCCAAATCTCTGTGATGCAGTGGCCAGCGCGAAGTCCGGATCTGAATCCTATAGAGCACCTCTGGGACCATCTTAAACGTAAGGTTCGATCTCGGGATCCAGCTCCTTCGACTCTACAGGAGCTCCAAGACGCGGTGATTGAAGAATGGGGGCTTATCCCTCAAGAAGAGCTCCTGAAGTTGGTGAGGTCCATGAGGGACCGTATGGAAGCCGTGATCAGGGCAAGGGGGGGTAACACTAGATTTTAAGTTAATTTTAAGACACTTTTTGTACATTTTTCTTTGTAAATTATCTGTTGTTAATTAGGACTTAATTAAGGATTTTTATTATTTTATTAATTTTAATGTTGTTTGTATAATTATAATTAAACAGAAAGTTAAATTTAATTGTTTTTTGATACTCCTTTTTGTTACCTTTCTAATGATACCCAACACTATCCTCTACATAAGGTTTAAGAATTTTTAAAGATGATTTTTAAAAGGTGCGATTTTTTTGACGCCGAGTGTATGTTTGTTACTCTTTCACGTAAAAACTACTGAATGGATTTGGATGAAATTCGGCATACAGATAGTTTATAACCTGGATTCACACATAGGATACTTTTTATCCCGATATTCCCACGGGGACGGGAACCACGCGGGTGAAACGCGTGCGGCCGCTATAGTCTATTATAAAAGTTGCGCCAACTACTTTAAATAATTCATAGACAATTTTATAGTTTATAAGACTTATTTTCTACCCAATTCTTCTGAGAACTTTTTGTATCAATATCATAAACCTAAATAGAACGTAGATTGTCATTTTTACTCTTGACATGTCGGCATGTAATAATTTTAATGAAATTGGAAATTATGTTAGTTTAGGTGAAATAGTATTCCAGAAATGACGAGCCATGTCCGTGGCAAAGCTGATTAAAGCTCCTATTAAGTTGTTTAGGAAGGACGTTATCACGTTTCTAGTCATTCGCCGTCATGACTTGGGTGGTAGTAAGTATCAATAAGTATTATTCCGATAGCTAACTCCTTAACCCTGTCGCGTAGCGGTGAAAGAATATTACCACCCCCCTCTTCTTCCATAGTGTCGTAAAAGGCGACTGACGTACTAAAGACTGCCATACTTCCATATGCATAGAGCGGCGATGGGCTTATCGTTGAACAGGGCTCACCACCTGTCACGCTGAGCACATGTGCAGTCTCTATTTGGTGAAAAGTGGACTATATGGTAGAGGATTGCTTTTGCTGTTCTCATTGCCCGTCCCTATCTACTCACCCCTAAAGATACGGAGGGGATCGCAGCTGAAACCACGGGTCCGGCTGTGTTGTTTAGGGGTACTACGGGGTTCCGGTTCCATGCTCCCCGCTGGTTGTACCTTTACCGGCGCCTCTGGCGGGATTCCGGACGTGGGTTGGACTCGTAGTGGCTTGTGGTGAGTTTTAGAGCTTGGGAATGTTCGTTTGTCCTGGCATTGTGTCCCAGGGCTTCCCAACTCGTGCACAGCGAGCGGGGCTTAGTAGCGGTCTCTGTGGGGCTAGCAGCGAAAACTCCTGCGGGGAACGTGAGTTTCCCTATATTAAGTTGGCAGATTTGTCCGGTGGTTCTCATTGGACATTGGTGTTGACATCTGTTACTAGTCTGGAGAACTAGTAGAGGCGGCCTCCTAGATGCCGTAGCCTCCGGTCCAGCCAGCCGCGTAGGACGTGGGAACTGGCTAGGCTCCCGGATGGGTTCCGTCCGAGAAGTGAGTGTACTTCCTACTCCGTGACCAAGGTGGACACTTGGGAGTCGACTTTAGAGTCGACGACCCGAGCAGTGCCAACTGCTAGTTGTGCCCTTCGTGCAACCAGAAGTGAGCGAGCTTGACAGCTCCGTTACCTAATCTGGACAATAGGCAATGAACTACACGTGTTCACGGGGTATTTCTTCCGAAACACTAGTCTTATGAGTACCGAATGAAGAGCGCGCTTCGGCGGGCACAGATTCGGCGTCAAGACCTAACGCAGATGGTCCCCTGCGCGAGTAGTTTACTGGCGCAGGGACGTCTGGCACTTCTTGCATAACCTAACGGTTGGTCTCGAGGTGCCAGTACAAATAAAACTTAGTGAATTAAGGAGAGGGGATGTCCTCATTGCCCATTCTCTGACTGACCCTTCGGGAACAACAGTCGTGATTATATGTATGTTTGTATCTTCTTCCATAAGCATAGGCTGATGGATGTTTATAGAAACATCGCTATGCTGGGCATAGACCTTTCCACATGAACAACAGCACATGCAGGGATTGGGCCATGACCCACCACGCTGGCCCAATGCGGTTTGATGGCGATATTATAAGTAAGTATATAGGTATCAGTAATGAGTAAAAAATAAAATATTATCTAAGAGTAGGTACTTTTATATAATATTAAATTTACTTCGTTCAATCATTGTTTTGAATTCACAATGCTATATTTATATCGAAAAAGACACGTGGACAATTATTTATTGCATATACATACTTACATAATCACGCACGACTATTATCCCCGAAGGGATAATCAGAGACTAGGCAATGAGGACCGCGAAAGCAGTCCTCTTGCCATAGTCCACTTTTCACCTAATAGCGACTGCACATTTGCTCAGCATGACAGGTGGTGAGCACATTTCTGCTCTATGCTGTTGGATGTATGTGCATGCAGTCTTTAATCCGTTAGTCGCCTTTTACGACACCCAAGGAAAGAGAGGGGGTGGTAGTATTCTTTCGCCGCTAAGCGACACGGTTAATTAGTTAATTGATAGGGGAAGGTAGGGCAAGACGGGCCCTTAAGGGAGATTAAATAAAAACCATATTAATAGTGAGAAATATAATTCACATAGTGTAGGAACTTAAAAACAACCTCTTTGGCTATGGTAATGATCTTTGTTTTATGACAAAAGTAATCAAATTATTGAAGCAAAATCACTCTCAAAAATAGGCGTACAATCCCTTTTATGGTTGGTTAAACAATACAGGTACCATAATCGGGCAAAAAGAGTACAATATTAATTTGCGTTCTAATCGAAACAAAAATCACAAAAAAAAGGATCCATGTCCAATATAGGAGGAGCACTCGTCATGGCACCATTCTCTACGTATTTTATCCCTACATAAAATGTAGTAATAGTCTATATTTTCTTTATTCTTAGTGTTATCCTTTTTCTTCTTTAGCTTTTCTTGTCCGGATGTTGAGGGTTTTAGATTTCGCGAAGCTTTCTTTTGTCCTGATAATGATGACTTTGTAGTGTTGACTTTTGCATAAAGAGTAGTACCCGTTTTGCCTGTCATCCCCCATCCGAACCCACACCGATAAGTATTCATGTATAAGTACAAATATATTGTTAGTTAATTTTACTCATATAAGACACTATGATGGGTGATCTATCAGGTAATGTGCGTTGCTACTCAATTACCTTCACGTAAATCATAAAAACACAACGTACTTACCTTTTAAATATTTTATTTTTTGACGCGAAAAGTAAAACAGCGTCTCCTACACTCAACTGTCTCGTGCCGCTTGCCGCGGCCTGCTACTTTTCCAACGGAGGGAGAGCCCAGCGATACGTGTGTCCATGTCGTCTCGGTCTTACATTAAGACAGATATTTAAAGTACCCGCTTTACCTACCCTTACCTTTTTGACCTATACCTACTGTTTCAAGCTATTATACCTACCTTGAATCACACACTCACTGAGACTTTTAAATAAATAAATAAATCATTTATTCACACGAAACATGGTAAACAGATGGTCAGGTTTCTAAGCAGTACATACATGTTTCGCCAAAATTGGCATGCGAATGTAATAACAATGTTTTGAATTTAAATGTGATGCGATAGAATAATATAGATTAAATTAAAATTAAAAATTAAAAATGTCACAACAACCTAACTGAGATAGAATAGAATAATATAGATTAGATAATAATTAAAATCAAAATGTCACAATACACAATTATAATCAGAGCAAGCAGTAAATCAATTAAATATAAAATGAATGTCATCTAAACTGATCAAAATAATCCTTTATATTATAAAAACAATGATTGATTAATAGAAGACGTAATTTCGACTTAAATACTGGCATAGATGGACATTCTGTGATTATCTTAGGTAACCTATTAAAAAGTTTTATACACATTGCGACACAGCTTTTGTTGTACATTGAAGTTTTTGGAATGTGTGACAAAACCAACCTATCAGCATTTCTAACCGATCGCGGATACATTTCCTTTGCCGTTTTAAAAAGATGTAAGTGCTGTTTTACAAATGTACACGATTCATAAATATAAAGGCATGGAAGGGTCATTATTTTGAAGCTTTTAAAATACGGTCTACATGAGTCCCACGGAGCAATCCCAGCTATAGCCCTAACACATCTTTTTTGCGATAGAAAAGCTCTATTAATATCGGTTGAGCTTTACAGGCCATGGGCCGGAACCGCGGTGTCATCTCTATAAATGTAAGTAGTTGTAATAATAACCTGAATGGTTTGAGTCCCACCTTTATTGGTATGCTATTTTCAGTATGAATGATTTATTTCTAAAACAAAGACAAATATTTGCACGAAGGCCCCTTTCCCCTGCAGTGGGACAAAATAGACAATCATAATAAGGACTATCTTACCGTTTCGTTAGATCTCGAAGATAGACTGCGTTACGTGGCAGTCAGACCGCACGCCTCAATTTCTGTGCTACGCCAAAAAGTCTGGCACCTTCTCGACCTGCCGGACTATTGTGAAGAGGTGATCGTGTTGAAGTCCGCGGAAGACCAACAAGTACCACTGACGGAGCTGCGAAAGGGCAACAATCCTCACCACCCTTACATCTTGGAAGTATGGTTGCCGGAAGCGCGACTGCAACGTAAGCATGTACTATCGGGGTCACCGTCGCTTTACCACTTTGCAGAAATTTTCGTATGAAGTGCACCGGCCGCCCGGGTACGTGCCCGTACCAAATGGACGACGCGGCGTTCAAGGGCTTTTGGCCTTTAGACTGGTAAAGCGACGGAGTCCGCGATAGTACTTATTGACTTAGTGCCGATAATTCCGAGCAGATGTTTTAAATTTTTTTTTTTCGTCATCAACCTCTAAATGCCCCAATGCGGGTTAGTGGGTTTAACGCCATCTTACGGCAGCAACCGAGATCAACGGTTCTACGTGCGTTCCGAAGCACGGAGGTGCTCATGAGTCATGATGACGTTTTTTGGTAAGATTGCAAACCTTGCCTTAGCCGTTGCGCCATCGAGCTCTTAATATTTGATTTTCTCGAATAAAACTTATACAGAAGGTAAGGAAACGAGGTATATAATTACCAATAGCTCGGTGGTATCGTAAGAAAGAAAAGGATAAACCTTGAGTAAAATTATAACCCCATGTAGTTACATAAGATAAGAACAATAAAAAAAATAGATAGAAAAATAGGAAAGTAGAAGGGAATCCCACCCTGAATAGTGCAAAAGATGATGAATGGTAATAGAGGATTATGAATGGAAGTACGTGAAGCATGCAAGCGAGAGACGGTATGAAAGAGCAAAAAGTAGATATAGTTCTCCATAAGTGGGGGAAGTTAGGCAAAAAAAAAGAATAGCTCAGATTGCGGAGGACGTGGGTTCGATTCCCACCTGAGGTATACATTTTTTTCAACTTTTCGTTATCTTCGAGTTTATTTGAGCATTATTTTTACGTAACTTTTACATCAAATTCCTCTGCTCCTAAATTATCCGCAGTAACAAAATTAAGTACCTATTGTGGTCCAGTGACTAAGCCACCGGTCTTAGACCCTTAGGTCCCGGGTTCGATTTCCAACGGGGGGTACATTTTTGTGTACTTGGTTGGATTGGTGGTAGGGCTTGTTCAGTGCGCCTGTAGGCCTAGCATGCGCAACACGAGAAGATTTTCTCAACCCGTTTTCTCGAGTTATGTCTATACTCGATATGTCAAAAATAGACATAATAGTAGTTTTTGCTTGTCTGTGGTATCGAAGGAAGAGAGAATATCGTCCGCGACATATTATCTCGTGTTGCGCATGCTAGGCCTACTGGCCTAAGGATGCGGGTGAAGCGCGCTTCCTTAGACCAGAGGTTTCCACCTTCGGTCTGTCATGTTACTTACCATTAAAATGCAACTTGCAAAATCTACATTCACGCGAACGAAGCCGCGGGAAAAAAGCCAAATCTAGTTTATAAATAATACTGTCATTTTTATAATTGCAGCGTCACCGTTGACTAAACGGATCAACATGCTGACGTTAGGCAATGGCGAGAATTTAGCCGAAAGCAACGTCACCGAAAGGTCTTCAGAGACGGATAACAATGTGAACGTTGCCGGAACTGGCAATAGTAAGTATAAATATTAGCTGAAGGAGCGGAGCGTAGTGAGTGTGTTTTTGACGAAAACGGAAATTTGTATGGCATTGAAGAGGTTTTACGCGTTTTGGTTTCCCATACAAACTTACAAGTTCAAATTACTTAGTTAGATAACATTTAAAAAAAACGTCTATTTAGCTGAGTTATTACGATTTTAACCTTGTGAACTTTAAATCGCAATAACTCAGATAAACGTTTATTTTTATGTTTTCTATTAAGTAAATATTTAGATCTCTGTATTTTACTATACTTAGGGCTGATTTTTCCACCCTCGGATAAAACTTATTTGTCTGATAAAGTATTACGCGACCTACTTAGGCTGATTTCACAGTCACGCGTTTGAGCAGCGCCGGCCACACGCGCGCGCTTACAATTATTACACTACATAGTAGTTGCGCGTTTGAACTGCGTGCGTGACTATGAAACCCAACTACTATCTAGTGGATTTGTAACCGCGCGCGTGTGGCCGGCGCAGGTCAAACGCGTGACTGTGAAATCAGCCTTAATTGAAATGTCACCAGGAGAGAAAGAAAAGACATGATAAGACAATACATTTTTAAATGGTGGTGTTATACTTTAACATACAAGTAAGTTTTATCTGACAATTGCCCTTAGTATGCAAAGTTTCATTAAAATTGGCTAATTAGGTACTTATGTAAGTAGTTTATAATATTATAAACTTGGAAGTTTGTATGGGAAACCGAAATGCGTAAGTAATTTTGTCGCAGTAGTTTATAAAAGTAAAAAATTAACATTTTGACTGTAAGCGCAACACAACGATGATGCTGTGAAAATGTTTGTATGGCGACGTACCCAGTAAACTGGTGGATAACTGGCTATGCGGGTTTAATACAAATCTTACAACAAACCAAACAGAGTTCAATGTGTACACCCGATTATTATGGGCATCGTAAATAGAGACATTGTTAAGTATATAAATTCAGTTAGCACGTTATGTGCTGCAAGTGTTTGCCTTAGGTACATACATTTGACATATTTGTGGGATGCCGCGCGCGGTCTGATGACGTCACTACACATATAAAGGTTGCTTCACACATATCAGTGAAGCCACAGTTCCGACACAGTACCGGCACAGTTTTTTTCATACATTCTCTATGAACGCATCCCCACTTGTCAGTGATAATGCTCTCACTGTCAGTGCCGCCACCGGCAAATCACGGACGTAGGTATTCGTTTTGACAAAATTCATAGAGAATATATGAAAGAATATTTTTCACTGTGCCGGTACTGTGTCGGAACTGTGACTTTACTGATATGTGTGTAAGCAACCATGAAAAGTACCTTTAGGCCCAAGTGTAAAGGGCCCCACATACACACGCCACCGCCGCCGCCCGTGAGTTGTTGCGGCGGCTAGTACTAACTGACAGGCCGATACTTGCCGGCGAACTGATCGTGTGTGGGGGCCCTTTATACCATTGCCATAACTTACGAACATAGTAACTCCTACACTCATTACTTTCACCGAGTTTATGGGCGGTAAGGAACTAAGTGGTTGTAAAAGACTACGCGACGTTGATTTGACGACGACAATTAAACCTTGGCATCTCCTCCGGAGCATTCGAGTCGGGTATCGACAATGCCACAGATCAACCTCAAATACAAATATTTTTTTATTTTTACATAAGTGACAGGGGTTTTTGTCTTGATAGACATGCCAACCCCATTGTAACCTTATAATATTCAGACCAATTGAGAGACAACTATTGCAAGGTCGTAGGTAACCAAGCGATATTTTATAGTTTTTGTGCGACATCTGATTTTGGTTCTATTAATAACTGCCTCTCATTGTTGTTGTTCCTGACAACAGTGAGAGGCAATTATCAGGCAGACTATGTGTAGTCTGCCTGATAATTGCATCCTAGCAACATTGCCTATTAGTTGACATTCAAAGTACAGTGCAAACATTCATTTAAATTATAAAACATTTTATTTTTTTTCATCTGCAGCGCCTACATTACCAAAGAAAGGGATGCCGCTAAACAGTTTTAACTTCATGGAAAATAAATATTTAAACCTATTCGGCGCTGATTATAAGAAATCTAACGTCACCTGTGCTATTTCCACCACGTCGGTATTCAAAATGAGCGGCAGGAAGAATAGGGAGAGTTTTACCAACATCCTTATCAAGATACAAAGTGATTTGTGCACTTTGAGCAATAAACTGTCCAACTTAGAAAACAGAATTCCTATGGAACGTTGACAATGAATAAATCACTGTGATAACAATAAAACAGTTCAGTTTTTTCTTTTTGTAAAAATATATAATATAATTTTTCCGAATATAACTTAAACATAATACATATATTAAACAACCACGTAAACATAACGCAACATATACTGTACAAAATAGCCATCTTTGAGTCAGTTTTGATTCTTATTTACAATATCATACTTCTATTTGTATCTTATCTTACAAGATAAAGATAAGATTATTAACTTATTCTTCTTCACGTCATACCATGGGAACCGCTGCGACTATTGTGACTAGGAATTGTGCTTTATCTATTTCGCGTACCCGATGGTACGCCAGACAGCCAACATTCAACACTTTTATAAATTAATACGCGAAAATTAAAGCTATGAATGGTATCTCATCCCTACTTCAAAATATACATATCAAATAACGCAATGTAAATTTTATAACAAATGTTGTCCAATCACTCTTGAATAAATAAGTATCAATTTGTAATTTTTTTCTTTCACCGATAAATACTTAACTTTGTTTTTTGGTCAGGCTTCTTACTCGAAATACAGTAAAAATTGCTGTCTATTCTTGTTAAATTCACTGTTATAATGTTGCACATCTCTCAAGTAAGGCTTTGTAAACGGTATACAGATAAAGCAGAAATATCGAGAAGCCGTACTTCATAGTAAGAAACTGTTTCTTGACTACTGTGTTGGAAGTCTGGAACAAAAGAAAAACAAGTTTTGATTTTTGTGGTTTACTGTAATATTCCAGCGTATCTAAATAAATCCAGAACAGCAACTATGAATGCGAGTATTTTAACAACAGTCTTCAATGTATTCAGCTTTGATCGCTATGAAAACTGGATGCACATAAAGAGTACCTAGGGAATTGTTTAAGAAGGGGGGTGTCACTCCGCAGTTTAGGTACGTTCGGCCGGTGCCTTCGATCAACAATACAACTAGATGTCAGGTCGGCGCTAAAAATGTGTCGGTAAATATGAGCGCACTTTGAGAAGTGAGCTCTTGTTTTCTCGCAAGGCAATAACAGGAAAAAGTACTTTATTTGTTGCCCCTTAAGGTTGATTTCACCACTAATTGTTAGTGACGTCTTTTCATTTTTAAATGACAAGAGTAATTTATAGTTTTGAAAAAGTATTTATTCACGTGGACAAAATTGAGCTTTGATTTTGTACGTGACGCGTTATCTAGTTGGTATTGTTGATCGAAGGCCGGCGCGCCTCCCGGGCAGGCGTATGGCAGTAGGTTGCCGCTCGGCTCTCACTTAACCATCAATCAATCCATGAGTGGAAACCCTGCGCTCCTAACGTCAAATCGATATCGAGTCAGCATTGCTGAACGGAATATGAACGCTCGGGTCACGCAATAAGTTTCAATTTCGCGTGAAAGTCGTTAGAGAGTGAACCTTCTATACGGAAGTACTATTAGTTATTCTGTGGTTTAAGTGGTATTTATTTTGTTCAGAAGTGTGCAAGCTATTTGTCAACATGACGAAGAGCTCCTTCAAATATTGCAATTCGCGAAAACACATTTACTTCAAAGCTGGCACTATTCCGCTTCGATTTAGTATGGGATTGTGTACCTACCTAATTAGGGTTCCGTAGCCAAATGGCAAAAAATGGAACCCCTATGGATTCGTCATGTCTGTCTGTCCGTCCGTATGTCACAGCCACTTTTTTCCGAAACTATAAGAACTATACTGTTGAAACTTGGTAAGTAGATGTATTCGGTGAACCGCATTAAGATTTTCACACAAAAATAGAAGAAAAACAATAAATTTTGGGGGTTTCCCATACTTAGAACTGAAACTCAAAAAAAAATTTTTCATCTAAGCCATCCGTGTGGGGTATCTATGGATAGGTCTTCAAAAATGATATTGAGGTTTTTAATATCATTTTTTTCTAAGCTGAATAGTGTGCGCGAGAGACACTTTCAAAGTGGTAAAATGTGTGTCGCACATGGCCGGTTTTTTAATATCTGATCAAAGGGTTTACTAGAATATTATTCTTTATTGTTGAAATTTTGCATTCACAATGCTATATAGATATAGGATAAAATGTTTACTAGAAAAAAATCAGTAAACTTTTCTAGTAAACATTTTATCCTTTATCTATATAGCAATGCAAAATTTCAACAATAAATATATTTATAAGCAATTACGTCTTTATCGATTGTTAAATATTTGCAATAGTATTTTCTTTCGAATGTGAGGGTAGACTTCACAGTGACGTAATACCGCTGGCTTGCAGCGTAAATCAAACTACTAGGAAAAATTCAACGAGTCTTCTGGGGTCTCGGTAGCTCAGCGGTTAGAGCAGTGGACCGGCAATCCAAAGGTCGTGGGTTCGAATCCCACTCGAGCTTCCTGAGACTGGTTGATTTTTCTAGTAAACATTTTATCCTAGAATATTATTCCAGTGTATCTAGCTTATAAAGCCTAGAACAGCAATTATGAATATGAGTCTTTAAAATGTATACAGGCAAAATTATAAAATTCACAAATTATCATCAAAGTCAAAGTCAAAGTCAAATTATTTATTCAATGTACACCTCTAAAGGCACTTATTGACGTCAATACTAATATTAATTAAAAAAACAGTTAACTAACTTGTAGTTAAGACTAAACAACTAATCTAACGAGATATAGTCTGTGCCAGACAAACGCGCTTCGCTACCCCCAGTACCACTTTACGCCGAAACAGGATCGCGTTAAACCGAAATATAAGCCGTGGTGATAGAATTCTGTGAAAACAAACGTATCCTAGTACGAGACAAAAATGGCGGGCAAGTGTCTCTCCCGTAGCAACACAAACGGCTTAAACTTATAGGTAATTTATCGTTTTTTGGGATGAAAGGTGAAGTATGATAAATCATAATGAATTGTTAACTTAATTGAACACTTTAAGGAATAAATGTGATTTCCAATTATCGTATTGATATTGAATGAAATCATATACACCTACCTTATATTCGAAGTCATACACACTAGTAAGGCAGCATTTGGTCATCACAGTGAAACCGCACATCCTTTCCTGCATGCCTAGAGCATACTCTATGCTGCGGATGAGGTCGTTAGTCCTTAGCACTAGTAGCGCTTGGCGGTCGACGTTTTCCAGGCACTGGGTGATGTAGTGTAGCAGGTTCGGTAGCTCTTTTTGGAACATCGTTTTCTAAAAGTAGCAGGTATTTTGAATGTAAACATTTACTAGGTTAAATATAAAAGTAAGTTAAGACGGTTGTGACACATACGTCCAGGCCAATCTCTTATACTTCACTTCTTAATAAGCCTGACATGGCAGCGGCAGTCAAAGCTCATGACCGTTTAACATTAACACAATTAACAAAGAATTATAAATAAAACAATGATCATTGATGGTGTTTACTTGCTGTAATTTGATGGTTTTTACTTTCATCTGTTGTCGTTTGTTTTTAAAAATATACAAAAATTTAAAAATTAAAAATAATAACCTCATTTGCACTAGGTTTGGTGTCACCGATGCCCTTCACAATGGATTCCCATGGTCTTCCTGTCACCATACACGCAAATATGCCATAGAGCTCCTCGCGAATCCCCAAATTCGATGCATACTGTTTCATGTTCTCTCGATTCTTCTCAATGATCGATAGCCACAATTTAGAATAATCATATCTAAATTTATCACTGAGTTGCTGCAAGAAAGCAAACCACAATTTAGTCTTACGTTTTTATTTCTACAAAAAAATGATTTTTTTGGCAATCAAAACTGTTGGGTCAACATAGTCAACTATGACCACTTCGCCTGCCGCAGAGTAAATTCCACCAACTCAGATTTGCCCAATATGGGCAATGATGACCGTAGAAGCGACCCACTGCCATAGTCCACATTTCACCAAATTACAACTGCACATGATTGTGCTCTGCATGATAGGTGGTGAGCCCATCGCCGCTCTATGCTGTTAGTTGTATGTGCAGTCATTAGTCCGTTAGTCGCATTTTACGACACCCAAGGAAAAAGAGGCAGCATTCTTTTAGTGAGCTGCCATACCACAAATAAATACTAATCTAAAAATGACTACAACTATCCAAGTCTGTCGCCAAAACAACGATGTTTATAGCATTGTTGTGTTCCGACAGTTAGAGATAAGATAGCCAGCTCCTCAGTGGTTGAGGCTTCCGGGTGAAGCGCGCTTCCACCTTCGGCCTTATCGTCACTTACCATCAGGGCCCTGATTCTGTATCGCAATCTATAGATTCCACACCTAAACCTTACGCGCACAAACATCAAACGCATACGTTTTTGGGAAGATATCGTAACTTCTTAAGGAATTAACGTGGTTTTGAAACAAAGAATCGTTACAGAATGAGGGCCCAGGTGAGATGAAGGCCAAGCGCTGACCCGTTGTAGAATAAAAAAATATAAAAAAACTTACAGCATACAAACCGTGATCCAACAGGAAGACGGTCACATCCTTATTGTTTGGCTTTTTCTGTATGAGGATGTTACCAGGGTGCGGGTCGCTGTGCACAAATCCGGTGACAAAGATCATGTGAGCGTACAGATCACCCAATTTTGAACATAAGTCCATCTTGTTTATTTTATTGTCCTAAAATATAAGTGAATGCAGCAATGTTAAATCAACTACGCAAATATACCCTCTATGTGAGGCAGTCTGTAGTACCTATTAAAATATAAATTAGAATTTCTTGACAGTATTGGACTTTGATACTTTGTTTAGAGTTCATTTTTGATGACCTTGATAAAGTAGTAAAAATACTTACCTCAACATATTTTACATCATTGACCTGTCCACCGGTCACAAATTCCATAACCAAAACCCTTTCTGTGCTGTAATCCCAAAATATTTTGGGCACTTTCAACCATTTGTAGTTTTTAAACAAAACTGCAACTTTCTCAGCATTCTTGCCTTCTTGCAGGAAATCTAGCTCTTTCTCTAAATTCTTTTTTGTTTCGTCTATAAGCCATTGCATTTGGAAATCGGGAAACACTTTGGACATAGTTTTGAGGACAAACTCCATCCATTTGAGGTCCAGATTAATGTGTTTTCTTACAAAATGATGCTGAACTTTCACAGCTACTACCTGGCCATCTTTGAGTTTAGCTTTGTGGACCTGTGCAAGTGAAGCTATCCCAAGGGGTTCTGGATCAAACTCATCAAATAATTGTTCAGGCTGGAAGAGATGTAAGTTTAGACAAATTATAAAGTCCCTGCAGAAAACTATTAACATGTTGACTGCCACAAAACCAGACACAAGTGAAATTTAATTGTTTGAGGTCACCTGTGTCTTACATGGCGTTAAAGGTGTTAAATTAATGTTTTGTACTGAAAGTGCAAATGTTGGGGATATGATATATATAAATAATTTATTGATCTTGTCCGGCACTGCAATTAACTTTATTCATTGCTACTTACTATACAAAATAGTTTGCTGTTACTACATGCAAAAACTGCAAACTTTCAAAATCTTTCAGACAGTAAGTTTATCTATTAACTACTTGTGCGTCGCCCACCAGACACTATAGAATCCTTAATTGTCTTTGCCGATAGTCGGCAAGTCGATGTAAGTAAAGTCAAGTAGTTAAGGGGGAGTTAGGCGGTCAGCAAAAATTCAGATGTTGCGCAGGGCCCTGCAGGTGTTGTGCGGTGCGGGGCCTACGGTAATTTGTAAGCACCATTCACATTTTTATCAAAAAGTTAATAAAAATGTTTAGTTTTTTGGAAATCCAAATCAGTCAAGAAATCGAAAAGGTAAATACCTATGTGTTTATGATTTTATAGAAATTATTATTGTAAAACACAGTTGTATTGTGCATTAAAATTAAATTTTAGAGGTAACTTTGGAATTTTTTCTATCAAACTAAATGTTTCCAATCGTGTGTTGGCTTCGTTCATCCCCTCATGCATACGTTCTCTAATACACATTGAAAATTTCAGTGCAAAATATCTAACATGTTTTGCATAGTAGAAAACAGCCAATTTTGCCGTTTGCACCGCCTAAGGCCCCTTAACACAGATTTAAATAAGTAAGGCAAAACTTGTAGAATTATAGTATAATTTGAAATATTTATAGATTAATTAAAGGAAATGATGAAAGTTTGGTGAAATATTGTAATAACAATTTCAGTCTTTTATATTTCATTTTAAAGTATTTTTAGATAATTAGGACTTACCTCCTTTTTTAAGTCTTCTCTAATGACTTTGTATAATTCTTCTACTGTATTCCTTGGTGCATCTTTGTGTAAAATTCTCATAGTTGTGACATACTCGTTTGGCAATAAGTAGTCCATAGCACCAACGTGTTGACCAATCTTAATATACACGCCTTTATTTGCTCTGCAAAGTTCCAACAGTTTCTCTGCCCCAATTTGATGGGCCTCTCTCTTCACTTCTTCGTACTCGTTCGATTTCCTATCCCAATCCTTATTATAAAGCAATACTTGATATGTTCTCCCAATTTCTATAGCAGTCACTGCAGTTCTTGTGATCCTGACAATCGCGTGAGTACCAACTTCATTTTCTTGAAGTTTTAGCGCAGCAACTGTGCCCCCTATTCCGACGCCGCCATACAACCCATATTTTACTACTTTCGTCACGTTTCTCTTAAACATCTTGATTAAATTCACAGTTTACAAATGGTAATTAATTAATTACATACTCCTTCCTCTCTTTTAAAAATAAGCACACACATCGCTTTCTTTTTATTTCTTCCGCAAACAAGATCACATAGATTCGTGTAACTTCGTTTGCAATTTCGTACCTCGTACTCGTACCTTGCTTGACAATTGACATTGACAATGACAAGTCAAGTCAATCAATCAATGACAAGACAATGACAACTGATTTTTTTTTTACATTTGTTCCGTGAAGGAACAGGCTAAGGTCTGAGACCATACTGCCTAATGTTTCTTTTTTTTTTTTTTCCCTTGATGATAATGAGTGGCGATTAGGATGATGAATGATAAATGATGTTCCCCTAACCCCTTGAGTCCTCAGTAAAGATGTGGGACTTTACTGAGGTCTCACGCGAACTTCTTGAGAGAATTTAAAAAGTGATGTTGCACTGTTTTGTTTCATTTGCCAACACTCATGCACGTTCACAAACACTTAACGTTTAATAACCCACTATTATTTCGTATTAATGTTCGAAAAAACACAAATTTTAGAAAATAAAACAAAACTGCAGACATGACCCTTCACTTTCCCGCCAATAAGTCCCAATGACAACTGAGCTGATTTTTTTAAAAATTTATTTGTTCCATGAAGGAACAGGCTAAGGTCTGAGACCATACTGCCTAGTCATTACTTTTTTTTTATTTCTTTTTTTCCCTTGATGATAATGAGTGATGATTAAGATGATGAATGATAAATAATGTTCCCCAAACCCCTTGAGTCCTCACCGAGGACTCCTCAGTAAAGATGTGGGACTTTAGTGAGGTCTCACGCGGACTTCTTGAGAGAATTTGAAAGTGATGTTGCACTGTTTTTGTTTCATTTGCCAACACTCATGCACGTTCACAAACACTTAACGGTTAATAATCCCACAGACATATAATAAGTCCACAATTATTTCACATTAATATTCGAAAAAACACAAATTTTAGAAAATAAAACAAAACTGCAGACATGACGCTTCACTTTCCCGCCAACAAGTCCTGACACTGATTGACATTTTTTTTTCTCTTCAATAATGGCTTCGTGCGATCAGCACATTTGGCCAGTCAAGTTTTTAATAGTAATTATTATTTTCTTTACATAAGGTGGATAATAATGAATGAATTGAACGTTTAAGTGCTCGACCAGACTGCCCGCGCGGGTGCGGGCGCGGCGCGGCGTACTCAAACATATGTATTCTTATTTGAGTGTCATAGTAGGCACCCGGCCCGGGGCATATTTTTGTACGTCGCACCGCGCCCGCGCCCGCGCCCGCGCGTGCAGTCTGGCCGAACACTAAGGGTAAATGATTTTCCCCCAAAACCCTCGAGACTCAATAAAGCTAGCTAAGAGAGAATTTAAAAAGTGATGTTGCACTGTTTTTTTTTATTTGCTATCACTCATGCACGTTCACGAACACTTACCAGTAAATAATCCACCATTATTTCACATTAATATTCGACAAAACACAAATTATAAAAAATAATACAAAACTGCAGACATGACTCTTCACTTTCCCGCCAAGAAGTTCGAAATGACAATTAATTTGTCTTCTTTTTTTGTAACCATGGATACTAGTCTTTCAGTCGTAATAGTATAGTTCATGGAATAAGCTTAAACTGATGATAATGAGTGATGACTGATGATAAATAAACGTTTACCTAATGCTTTCCCAACAATCGTGCACGAATTCACGAACACATAACGGTTAATAATCCACAATTATTTCACATTAATATTCGACAAAACACTAATTTTAGAAAATAAGACAAAACTATACACCAAGATTTTTCATTGATTTTGGAGCCGAAAACTTTGTAATACAAAAAAAGTGTTGTATTCATCATCATCAGCCTATTAACGTCCCACTACTGGGCACAGGCCTCCCACGAGGACAATAGCACGTGGGGATATTTGGCCAAATAACCCACCACGCTGGCCCAATGCGGGTTGGTGGGTTTTAACGACTGTCATCTTACAACAACCACCGGGACCAACGGCTAAACGTGCCTTCCGAAGCACGGAGATGTTTTTAATTTGGTCACCCATCCAGCGACCCGGCATTGCGAAAGTGGCTTAACGAGCAAGACCGCAAGCCGAACACACTAGCCGCTGCGCCATCGAGCTCCTCAAGTGTTGTATTATGAAATAATAATTGCTTTACGAGCAAAGAAAAAAAAGTTGTAAAAGTGACTTTTTGTCGAAAACACGTAGTAACGTCCTCCTTATCAACTCGTACACCGTGACTCCTATGAACTTTCCCGGCCAGCCGCCTGCACCGGCGGCGCGGCGGGGCGGGGGGTAGGCGGAGCGTTTGAAGCGCCTCGGTCATTCCAGTTAATAAATAATATAGGTTCATGAGCTAAACAAACAAGCGCAGTTTAGGGAACACTCGCCGCACCGCCCGCTTCTCCGCGTATTCCCCTCCCTTGCTCTGCGACTCTGCGTAAGTACCTTCTTGCCCAACTGTATGCTTTTAAAACTGTTGGTGTCTCAAAATAATTGCTTTAGTTATTATTCTATGGGCTATGTACAGTCAAGGAATTTAATTTCCAATCCACCTAAGGTTAAAATTCGTATAGCAAATTGCAAATTGTCACCAGCTACCTAGAGCACGACGTTACTTTGACATATCGCATGCATTGTTTTATGTTAGTAACTAGGCAACAGATTAACCGACTACGTTCACATGGTGAACTCGAGTCGAGTTTGTAATCTCTCTAGTTCTGTTATATGATATGATCCAGGCTAAAAGCAACATTTATCTATCCAGAAACTAGTAGAATCGACGAAAGTGATAATTTAATAAAACCAGAATTTAAAAACGTTTACTTTAATTTACTCTTAACGAAAACAACAAAGAAAAACATTATTTTATATCTCAATCACTGACCGAGGTCTTTATAAAAACTATAACGACACTTTTTTACGAAACGAATAAACTAAACGTTAATAAAAAAAATAGTCTATTTAAAAACGCGTATAGCCACCTTCAGTTTGAATGACGTTCAGAAGACGTTCCGGCATAGATTCGATTAGTGCCACCAAAATCTTCCCATACTTTATGACAGTGATTGATAAGTGCTTCGTGTGTTCTTTCGTTCTGATTGTTCCATCTTTGGACCATTATACCCACAAATATTCTCTATAGGGTTCAAATCAGCACTTTTTGCGGGCCTCATGGGTTAATGAATATGTTTGTTGCGCGTGCGCTTATAAATCAGTTTAACCATCCTATCACAGAGATCAGTTCAAATTTAGAAAAATTACACTATCAGGAATCCATACAAGATTTCCTTAAAATAGGAGCCATTTCCCTTTGTACACCTTGTGATAATCGACATGTCTCTCGTGTTTTTTTTGGTTTCTAAACCCAATGAAAAGATCACAATTCATTTTGAATTTCAAAAACTTAATGAAACTTGTTTATTCCAACCACTTTATGTTAGAGGATTTGGGTACAGCTATAAATTAATTTCAAAAAATTGTTTTATGGCAACTATAGATCATGAAGATGCATATTTTTTAATTAAAATACAACCTAGTTCAAGAAAGTATCTCATTATCATGAATAAACTCGATCCAAATACTAAAATATGTATGAATTCAACGTTCTACCCTTTGTTATCAGTACAGCTCCTTACATATTTACCAAATAATAAATAAAATAAATAAATAAATCTTTCCTACAATCACACCAATTATCTAGCCCAAGAGAAGCTTCGAAGAAACTCGTTAAATGGTTACTAGACAACGGATAACATACTTAAAATACTTAAATACATACTTATTATACATAGAAAACACCCAGACCCAAGACAATTTAGAAAAACAATAATTTCTAAATTGACCTGACCGGGGATCGAACCCGGGACCTCAGAGATGGTGACACCATCACAACCACAAACAAAAAAATTGGTTGCCTGTAAAGTCGGTATACGGGCGAAAGTTTTACGTGACAACGACTTTGAGTGGTAAAATAATTTTAATGTGAATATTCAAACATTCGTATAGTAGGAAGAAGGATGAAATAGGAAAGGGACGCGTGCCTTTCACTTTTTATGTCTGTCTCTCTCGCTCTTAGGTGGGCTAACCATGCCCGAGTGGAAGGGACGCGTGCCTCTCACTCGCTCTCATTGTGAGCGCATAACGTGAGCGGAGCGCAACGCAGTTTCTTGAAGTGTCACCCGGCAAACCAATTTATAAGACGTTGTCACGTCAAAACATAAAATTTATCGACGACACGTCACGTTTTAAACAATAAAAGTTGTTTAAGGAATTTAAATTTGATCACAACACATTCAATATAATGATTTTTCCACAGACATATATGTCTGTGGATTTTTCGATACTTATTAAAAATTTACTTCTTTAATTAAAAAGCAAGTTCAATACATTTAAATACCTTTACAGTAAAAAATATTTGAGGTACATAGTTGCAACCGGTTTAAAATCGGATGAAACGTGTCAAATGGAACGCATCCCGAGTTGAAAGCATTAAAAAGAATGGCAATATTCATCAAAAAAAAACTCGAAGTCAATGGGCGATTTTCTGACAGCCCAAATTAAAAAGTAAAAATTAGTTCAAAAACACTCGAAAGATGTCGTTTTATGAAAGCTGGGCTACTTATAAGCTGTAATAAATTCTACACTTTTACTTGTCTACCAAAAAATAAAAAAATAGTATTTACTTACTATTTATATTCAGGACATCCAGAACCTATTTCTATTTTGGAATAGAATAAATATTACGCAGCCATACACGTGCTCTTCATGAACCCGCCTTTTACTAAGCGCCATACTAATCTATGCTAAGCGCCATCTATGAAGTCATTTACGAAATAATTTCTTTTTTTTTTGATCTCGGAAAATCGCCCATTTCGATTAGCGCTGAGAATTAGAGATACGTGAACAAAATGTCGATTATTGCGATAGAGATCGAAATCAAAACTCGATTCGAGACTACATCTCGAAAAATGAGAATTGGGGCCCTGGTGTAGAATTACTAGTTTGGCACCATGGATGCCGAATGCAGTGAATATCTAGAACATTATTCCTGAGTGCATTCTTCAACTGTTATAAATAACCTTCGCCCTTATTAAGGACCCGGTATAAGGCATCATGGATTCCGAATGCAGACACATAATATGTTTCAATGCATTCCTTGAGGTTAAAATGACAGTCTTTCTTTAAAAAAGGACTGGCGGATATTTGCAGTGAACTTACCTCTTTCAGATGAAGCGAATAAGGTGACGCAGCTGGTGAAGATTCTCTTGAGCTTGACGTACTTTTTACACTACCGGAAGATTCCGACGCTGATCGTTGATGTTGATTTTTAGTCTTTTTTCCTAATTTTTTATTTTACGAACTAAATAATTGAAATCATCATCATGCCTTATTTTGGGCATTTTGATGTGGCTAAGCACTAAAAAGCGAATGACGAGAGCGCCACTGTGAACTCAGAGGTGGGGTGGATGTTGGTGGGAGATAGATATCTGTCAATTTTAACCGGAAATGTGTAAAAAATTTGTCATTTTCGGACTAATTAATGTACTTAGACCGGAAATGAGGTATCATCTATATAAAATAGTGCTGATTGTGGCAAAACTTAGGCGTTAATACATAGTTAATTAATAGAATTGGTAAAATAGGTAAGTATACTAATCTTGAGGACGAAGCACGAGTATAATTGTCACTTGCTTGTTCAAATGATAGATATTTTTTATGCTGATTTTGGTTATTCTTCATCAAAATTATCGATTTGTCGAATTTCATAATGGAACATCCCTACCGCAGAGCCACACCTACCGTGGGGTAGGTAAAACTTATTCTAATTGTTCTATACTTCTTATTATTCTTAATATAAGGTTTTGCCTTTCAACATCAGATGGCGTAACTTGAGCACCAACTCAAAATTTTGTATGAAATAGTGTATAATAAATAGCCGTTCTATTACTATTTAAATTTCTTTTGAAATATCAATATTGTGAAACTGTCAGTAGTGTAATATTGGGACATTCTAGATCACTTTTTAACGACATTGATCGAACGTCAGTGAGATCAATGGAGTGGAAATCACTGCCACTCGCTCAGTCAACGTCAAAAAGTGATCTAGAATGTCCAATCGACTTCTCGTGTTTTAGAATGTCTAATCGACTTCTCGTGATCTAGAATGCCATACAACGACTGCGATCTACTTTACACATTTTCAAGGTCTTTCGTTCATAGGATGCAGGAGCTTTTGACAATATGGAATTACAGCACAACTATAAATGAATGTGACTTAGTGACCTCTCAGTACTGTATAAGTGTTGTTTAAACGTAAGCGCCTACACGATTAAAATAGCAATATAACATTAACAGCTACGCTCCTCAGTCTTTCCGAAGGCGCTTGGTCAATTTATTCTATATTGTTTATAATGCCATTTTGTAATATAGTTTCGATTCATCATTGAGATCACATTATTAAACTTAAGTATCCGTCATATACGGTTTTTATTTGCCACCACGCTCCAAGGTGTATCATATAGTTACATTTGTCAAATTTTATTCCTGACCCATAAGAAAACACTTGTGTATTTTAATCGAATTCATATTTCAATTTCTGTATACAACGACTTCGATCTACTAAACACATTTTCAAGGATTTCGTCTACTGAATGCGAAGGTTTTTGACAATATGGAATTACAGCACAACTTAAACTGGATGGGGCTTCCTGGTCTCCCAGGACTGGATCCGCGAAAAGGTTAGTGCTATGAATAACATTTATCAAAGTAGTACCTCGACCCATAGGAAAACACTTGTGTATTTTGATCAGAATCCAGTATGTAATAGTTTAATTTCTGTATACAACGACTTCGATCTACTAAACACATTTTCAAGGATTTCGTCTACTGAATGCGAAGGTTTTTGACAATATGGAATTACAGCACAACTTAAACTGGATGGGGCTTCCTGGTCTCCCAGGACTGGATCCCCGAAAAGGTTAGTGCTATGAATAACATTTATCAAAGTAGTACCTCGACCCATAGGAAAACACTTGTGTATTTTGATCAGAATCCAGTATGTAATAGTTTAATTTCTGTATACAACGACTTCGATCTACTAAACACATTTTCAAGGATTTCGTCTACTGAATGTGAAGGTTTTTGACAATATGGAATTACAGCACAACTTAAACTGGATGGGGCTTCCTGGTCTCCCAGGACTGGATCCCCGAATAAGTTAGTGCTATGAATAACATTTATCAAAGTAGTACCTCGACCCATAGGAAAACACTTGTGTATTTTGATCAGAATCCAGTATGTAATAGTTTAATTTCTGTATACAACGACTTCGATCTACTTAACACATTTTCAAGGATTTCGTCTAAGAATGCGAAGGTTTTTAACAATATGGAATTACAGCACAACTTAAGCTGGATGGGGCTTCCTGGTCTCCCAGGACTGGATCCCCGAATAAGTTGAACTATGAATAACATTTGCTAAAGTTGAACCTCGACCCATAGAAAAACACTTGTGTTTTTAAATCAAACTTCATTTCAGTATACGATGACTCCGATCTACTCTACACATTTTCAAGGTTTTCAACAATTGGAAGAAAAGGTTTTATGCCGAAACACCTCAACCTCGATCCAAGGAAAACACTTGTGTATTTTGATTAGAATCAGTTGCCAATTGTCATTGTCGACTCTGATCTACTCAACACATTTTCAAGGTTCTCATAAAAAAAACACTTGTATTTTTTGATCTAAGTCAATGCAGACAACTGTGCAGGGAATTGTTAGTTACCTTATTTATATCAATCCCACCAACAACAACGTATGCAATCACTACACACACACACACACACACACACACACACACACACATACATTAACTACGAGTTCGACTTTGAAACTTCCCGTTTCAATGCTAACGAAAACAATTTTAATACGGGTTATTCCCAAGCGCCATCAAAAATTTGTTTGGAAAATATAAGAAATCCATACATCAATTCCTATACTCCTCCAAAGACCAAATATTATAAAAGATATTATCGAATAAGAAATGAGGAGATCCGTAGACGAACTAAGGCAGCCGATATAGCCCGAAGAATTGCTAAACATAAGTGGCAGTGGGCAGGGCCTATCGCTCGAAGAACCGACGGCCGTTGGGGCAGTGTGGGCAGGCCTCCAACAAGGTGGTCCGACGATCTGGTGAAGATTGCAGGTAGCAGCTGGATGCGTGAGGCGCAGGACCGGACGTGGTGGGGATCCTTGGGGGAGGCCTTTGTCCAACGTCTTTTGGATGATGATGATGATGATGACCATTTTTTATCACGGAGGAGCATGAAAATTAATATATTTGTATTTTTTCTGGGGAGGACTTTGGGACATTTTGTTGTAGGAGAATGGGAATAACCTTTAATATAAACACAATTAAAAAGATAAAGCTAAGTCTATACTGTTTTAATTGACAAACGCATTAAACATACATTTTCATAATACATACAAACACAAACATCACGCCGTATTCCCACAAGTGGGATAGACAGAGCAACAAGTAACAATTAATTATGTCATGCTGAAGTCACGTTTAGCAACAAATGATCAGATAGGATTTTCATAACAGTACCTTTCAAATTATGGTTTAACTTATAAAGCAAATGTCGATTTGAATACGTACCCACTAAATATGGTTAGATTTCATTATTGTGGGAATAATATGAGTACATAAACACCGAAGTTATAAAAATAGACTGCCTCACGGTAATCGAACCCGCGTCTCTCGATATCCGAGCGACTAACTTGTAACATACCGAGACATTTGTTTAATTTAGTACGTACATCAAAATGTTTAACTTTTAGAATGTGAGGAGCTCGATGACGTAGTGGTGAACTCGATCTGTGATTGTGGTGGTTATGAAACTCTCGTAAAGACTACATGAGATGAAATGTAATAGTAAATTTCATGCTTATTGAAAACAGTCCTAATGTTGCACATCCGGACAATCGTCGTCAGCGCTTTATCGAAAGGTTAGCAATTACACAGGAAATGTAAAATACTTTCGCTACAAGTTTTTGCACTAATCGATAAACTAAATATTTTGATTAAAATTTAAAAAAAACAGAGGTTACAAACATTGCTTCAATTTTGTAATTACTTCCTTTCTTGCTACTAATAACACATATTTATTTATAACATTGTAATACTTATTTAATTACTTTTGCTTAAACGTACACTCGTTAAAATATAACAGTTAATGTAGTGGTTAGGTAGGTACTTGACTATAACGCGAAAAAGGCTCAGGTTAATGGTTTGATGAATGCAAGCATGTATGTGTACAGTCACGAGCAAAAATATGTAAACAATATTAACTCTTAATACAACGGAATAAGTGACAAAGTGTATACATATTGGTGCTCGTGACTGTACATCGTATAGGTAACGGTTTGTAGTACAGAAGGTTACGCTACCGATTAAGCTTGCTTTACTTAGATAATTTATGTGTTTATAATAAGCCCAATATGTGTACCTATTTGGTTTGTAATAAAGGTAATAATAATAATAAAATATTTGGAATTAACAGTTTTACATACGGTGTTATTCTTGAAAGTAAAAACTAGCACTAATAGTTTAATTGTATACAAGCAAAAAAAGGAAAAAAGTTGATCACTCCTGCTTAGTAAAATTGTTGTTAAACACTTTTCTCCAATAAATACCCGAAAAATGGTAGTTGTCGTATCAGTGCTTCCTAAGTCAGATCGACCACTAGTACGCCTAAGCTCAGTAGTTCGACCAATATTTAGTGCTTCGGTACTCTGACATCGCTACGAGAATCATCCAGAAGATATACACCAAAACAATGTTCGTAAGTTTTAAATATTTTTATTTTTCTATTAACATGTTGTGTTTGCTCGACTTCGTATATGCTTTGTAAGGTATGTCAACGGTTGATGCAGTTGGTCCCACTGCTGGGCAGAGACCTCCCACGTGGATAATAGCACGGGGATATTAAGCCATAACCCATCACGCTGGTCCAATGCGGGTTGGTGGGTTTTAACGACTGCCATCTTACGACAACATCCGGGACCAACGGCTTAACGTGCCTTCCGAAGCACGGATCTCTCTCTATGTGTAAAGAAGTTATTAAAGAAGGTCTGTAGAGGAGCAGTGACCTAGACCAGAAAATGTTATTATTTAATCATACTAGTATTTACTGTCATATGTTAAATGTTAATGTCACTAATATTTATTGTTATTTTAGGTCTGAAAGCAAGCAAGTTAAACGCTCCGCCAAGAAAAGCTGTGTGTTAGCCAATTCATTTGACTCGGACAACGAAAGCATAAGGTAATTTGCGTTGATTACTTTTAAAACCTGTTAATATATTTTATGTTATTTCGTTTATCGTCAATATTAATAATTAGTTTTTAATTACATTTCTTATCTTTCTAGCTCTAAGAAGAAATGCCTGTACTCATCGTCGGTGCCTAAGACTTCAACAACGATTGTGAAAAAACAAGAAGGGTCCAGCTCCGCTTTAGACTGGTTAAATGATTCAGAGTCAGATAACGAAGTTTCGCCGCCTCCACGCAAGACAGACCAGACCTTCGACAGTGTACTAACGCGACGAGTACCAGGCGGGGTAACGCGTCGGACTGCGAAGCTCGACGGTGAACTGGTGGCGGAGCTGCGTCTCTACGACGCTGAGGAGGTGTGTAGCCTCACCGGCCTTGAAAGGTGTGAAAAGGCAATAATTTGGGTTCGACTACAAGGCGAAGCTGAGTCTCCTGAATTCTTGACTATAAAAAAATTTATAAAATTAGCCAAATCAAAATTTACTGAAGAGGGGGTATTCTTTAGTGATAAAAAGAAAAAATAGTCACAGTCAGCTAGGTACATATTAACTAGTTACACTCTCTTCGGTAAATTTTGACTTAACTAGTTTTACTTATATATTATATGTGTGTTAGGTTTTATAGATTTTACTTAAAAACTACTTTAACCTCTTGTAATTTTTAACACAGTGAAAACAAAATCATAATGGTTAAGACTATATTCTGTTCAACTTGCAACTTATCCGTTAAAAATAATGCTTTCTCTGCTCATTTAAAAAGTATTTTACACAAAAATAATAGTTCTGTAATTGAGAGCGAAGGTATCGAACAAGTGCATAGCGCTCTTCGCGGTCGCATAGCGTCGTACCGTGTTCGATGCGAGGACGTTGAAGAACGTATGCATGTGTTTGCTCCTGCTGATTTTTTATCGCAATTGCGCCTCCGCGTGAAACTTTTACTCTCAGCCCGAATTGAGGCTTATACAAACCTTAAAGTAAATTTCGAATTGTTTTCTGAATTTTTTCTGCATAAGGATGACTCGATTTCAATGAAATCTTTTGCTACTGAAAACATTATCTTACATAAAAGTTATAATTTTGATGATATGTATACAAACATTAGCCATAAAATTTGTAAAAAAGTTGAAGAATTTGAGGAAAGAGATAGTGGTTGGGCTTACTTACGAAGCTTGTATCTAGAAGTAAATATAAACAAATATAACCCGTTGAGAGCCTCAGGTTACTTAGATTTACCTAACGCTATAAAAAACAAACGTGCATGTATCAACATTAAAAATTCGGATGATTACTGCTTTTAATGGTGTGTCATGGCATCACTTTTTCCTGCAAAAAATAACGCAAATCGAACAACCGCATATCCGCATTTTGAAAGTGTACTTAAAGTTAAAAATATGATATAATATACATTTCCAGTAGGGTTCACAGATATAAGAATTTTTGAAAAGAATAATCCCAACATAAGTATTAATGTTTATGGCCTTAAAAATAGCAGTAAGGTTGTTGGACCTCTGTACAAATGCGAATTACGTAAAAGACATCACGTCAACATGCTTTTTCTCGAAAATGGAAAACGTACGCATTACTGTCTAATTAAAGATTTAGCTAAATTACTTCGCAAGCAGTTAACTAAACATCATTCCAAAATATTTTTATGTGAGGATTGTATGATATTTTTTGATAACAAACTTAAGCTCGAAGCCCACGTTTGCAGTGGTGTAGCAACGATTTTACCTAATCAAGGAACTCGAATACAATTTGAACATTATGAACGCATGCAAGACATGCCCTTCGTCTTATACGCAGACTTTGAATCTTTGTTGGAGCCAGTTGAACCAAATTCTGAAACAAGTTGCACAACGATTACGCAAAAGCATGTACCAGCTGCATTTGCTTACTACGTTGTATGCTCCTACGACAGCTCCCTTAATAAATATGTGTCTTATCGAGGACCTGACAGTGTGAATAAATTTTTTGATAACCTTCTATCTGATATAACTGTAATTTATAATATTTTGCATTCATCGATCCCTATGTTCTTAACAGATAAAGATAGAACCAATTTTGCTCAAGCTAAAAACTGTTATCTTTGTAACAAAATATTATTTGACGACAAAGTAAAAGATCACTGTCATCTTACTGGACGATATCGTGGTGCAGCTCATTCTTATTGTAATATAAAATATTGTTTGCCTAAGTTCGTTCCCATATTTTTTCATAATTTAGCTGGTTACGACAGTCATCTTTTCATACGACAGTTAGGAGAATTATCAGGTAGGATACAAGTGATTGCAAAAAATAAAGAAAATTGCATATCGTTTACCAAATTTTTTCAAATCAATAACGAAGCTATCATACCTGTTCGTTTTGTCGATTCTTTTAAATTTTTAGGCACAAGCCTAGAGAAGCTAGTTGCAAATTTAAATACAATTGATTTTAAACATCTATCATTTTTTTTTCCTTCTCAGGAACATTTTAATTTACTTAGACGTAAAGGGGTTTATCCTTACGAATACGTCACTACTTGGAGTTCTTATGATGAAGAAGAAATACCTCCTTATAAATGCTTTTTTAGTAAATTGCACAATTGCAACATATCAATAGTAGATTATGAACACGCAAAAAGAGTATGGCAAACCTTTGAATTACGGAGCCTTGGAGAATACACTGATTTATATCTTAAGTCAGATGTACTTTTACTAGCGGACGTCTTCGAAAGTTTTCGAAAAACGTGTAAGACGAATTATAAACTGGATCCTTCTTTTTACTTAACAGCACCTAGCCTAAGTTTTGACGCTATGCTATTAAAAACAGATGTTAAATTAGAATTAATAAATGATTTGGAAATAATAAGAATGATACAAAAAGGCATACGCGGTGGTATATGTTTATGTTCTACAAGATATTCGAAAGCCAATAACAAGTACTTACAAACTTATGACCCCGCAAAAAGTGATAACTTCCTTGTTTATATTGATTGTAATAATCTTTATGGCTATGCTATGTGCGCTTATTTACCTCATTCAAATTTTAAGTTATTAAGTGAACTAGAAATTTCAAAAATTGATTTTCATAATATACCCATTGACGGGGACATTGGCTATATACTCGAAGTAGACTTAGAATACCCTTTCCATTTGCATAATTATCATAACGATTTTCCATTCTGTGCTCAAAAATTTGCTCCTCCAGGATCTAAAACTTCGAAATTGATACCAAACTTATACGATAAGTTTTTTTATGTCATTCATTTTTCCCATCTGAAAACATGTCTAAAACATGGTTTATTGCTAAAAAAAATACATAGAGTAATTCAATTCAATCAGAGTCCATACTTAAAACAGTACATTGATATGAACACTGAGTTACGAAAAAAGGCCAAATCTATATTTGAACAAGATTTCTTCAAACTTTTAAATAATAGTATATTTGGTAAAACACTAGAAGACACCGAGAAAAGGGTCAGCGTGAAGTTGGTTAATCTCGAAGCTTTGCTTACTGCGAGTATACTGCTTAATTTTCCCCGTGCTATTTGTTTATATTCTATATTTATGATGCCCGCTTCGCGCAGTTCTTCAATTATTGCAACGATTTCACTATCCAAACCCGTGTTACCAGCAGCTTTTGACGCAAGCAGTAATTTCAATCGTTCTATTAATTCATTTGGATCATCCCAATAAACTAAATCTGTATTTGCTTTAACTTTTTTTTAAAGATCGATACCTTTTCCCTGTGGAGGACTCTCAGTACTAGTAGGTTGTTTAGAGAATTTAAATAATGGTTTTATAATACTCATGTATTTAAACCCTTTATTGCTGTTTATTGGTTTGGCAGGATCAAAGTTACGTCTGTGTGCATTAGTATTGATAAGTAGTAGCTTGTAGTTTTCAAGGTCGTCATCTGTAATAACATCTAGATTTGGTACCTGTTTATATAATAGTTCTTTTAAGCCAAGAGTCTTTTCAAAAGTAATGTTTCCAACTTTAAGAATTCTATCGTCATCATGAACGCGAGTGTTTCCAAGCTCAAGTTTCCCTCGCTCATTTCTAATTCCAAAAGGTATGGCATTAAATACTTCAGATGACGTAGACCATGAGGAAGACTCATCTTGATTTATAATGTTTGGTGATGATTGGAGGGACTTAAAAGAACCTTTACTTACATCATGGTTCTTAAAAGGTGACGTAGTTAGGATTTTGTTTGATTTTTGTGGTGTGTCTTGATATTCCTCTTCATCTACACTATTAGAATCAATATATTCTTCACAAGAAGAATACGACTTCTCGCTTTCATTTTTCCTGTTTTTTTTTTGATATGGGATCATAAAGCTTTACTTCCTGTAAGTTCTTTTCATCATTTCTATTCGCTAAAATGTTAAGAGGGTCAACAATAGGTTTAAATATTGTTTCCAGGGTAACATTGTTAGAATTTTTAGCATCCTTTATTAAGTCTACTTTCCTTTTAACAGCTGATGCTGATTTTACAATTTGTTCTTTTAAATCTCTTTCCATTTCAACAAATAGGTTTCCTTTCAGCTTTAAGTCACAAATGAAAGTGATTTTATGGCATAATTACAACTGCTTTTGTACATTAATCTAATTCTATAAACGTATCAAATGTCTTCCTATAACATCCTTTGTTTCGTTCACAATCCTTATTTATTACAAGATAATTGAATGGTGTCTTCCAAACAGTTGAGCACATTTCTCGAAATTGTGACCAAGTCATGTCCGACCCTACGTGTTCATCATATACGTGTTTCAAATTTACATCGTCCTGCTTAAATAATATAATTAGGTTAGAATTGTCCCTAATAAGTTGTTTTGGTACTTTTGTATAAGTTTGATTAATATAAAAACAATCGATATTTTTATGACGTCCCATAGCAAAATAATCTCGGATGTGGTTTTGGTTTTCACAAGCAACATCATCAAATATAATAATCGAGTCAGACAAAGCATCATGTGGACTCAAAACTTCGGTGTTGTCATTATATTTATGATACGATGTACCTGCAACCATATTTAATACTTTTTCTAAAAATATGTATTTAGGTTGATACAAAGATTTTGAATAAACATAAAGGTTGCGGAACCGTGGACCATCTGTTTGTAGTAATAAACTAATTACTAAGTTTGTCTTTCCACAATTCGAAGGGCCGCAAACAATACAACGGATACTGTTCGGCAATAAGTTGCCATGACGTTTTAACCACAGACATATAATTATGTCTGTGGTTTTAACTCATTTGATGATGGTGGGCAAATGCATTTTAATTTTAATGACTGTTTTTGTTTAACAAATCTCATAGCAGCTGTTTTCTTATTGACCACAGTGTTTCGGGAGTTTCAATAAAATGACTTTGAAGCATAGCGCTTAAACATATATACGAGCGAATGGCAGTGATTTCCAAAAGTAATATTGGGCATTCTAGATCACTTTTTAACGACATTGATCGAACGTCAGTGAGATCAATGGAGTGAAAAGTGATCTAGAATGCCCAATATTACACTATCTACTACTGTCAAACTGTGAACAAAATTATGGAAAACAGAAATAGGTCCTGAAATGAAAATAATATTTTTAAAATTTTTTGGTTTACAAACAAAAGTGCACCATGGTTCGGCTTTCATAAAACGCCATCTGTCGAGTGTTGTTGAACTAATTTATATTTTTTAATTTGGGCTGTCAGAAACTCGCCCATTGGCAATGGCCGGCAGTGGGCCAACATACGCCAATGTGTACTGGGGCCTTTAGACTGTATTTATCTGAGATCGTGCTCTAATAGGATGGCGATTCCTTAAAAAAAAATTTTTAAATCGATTTAAATTGCATTCTAATAAATCGATTATCATACAAATTGTTTAAAAAAACGATTTTTCATTAATTAATTTATTTTAGAGTTGTATTTACATTAATTTAGCAAATCCGAAATTACAAACGTAACTTTTTTTAAATTGCTTTTAAGAGGCGAAGAAAACAAAGCACACAGCTATCTCGTGAATAGAATAAAATTTCTTTATTGCTTAGACTGTGTAACTAGTTCTTAAAAATAAAATAGTATCAATTACAGTTTGCTCTTGAACGGGCATGCAATGTACGGGCATGAATTTAACAATTAATTCGTCATGAAACCAAAGTGTTTATTTATTTACCAGATCTTTTGAGTAATTCTGTGAAAAACTATTATTTTTTACATGTGTTTGAGTACATTCAACTAAGAATTTAAACTATCGCGTTGCATTGCATTAAAACTGTTTGAACGGGACCTAACACGATTATTTTTTTTAAGTAAGTACTTACATATCTACTTACAGTTCGCTTGTGACCACGGCCGCAGCATTGCGGCCGAAACGTCAAGCAGCAAGTAGATATTATGTAATTACTTAAAAAATAAATCGTGTTAGGTCCAGTTAAAACGGTTTTAATACATTCAATTAACTGTAAATCTTATAAGATCCATAATTAAAACTGTTTTTTTTATTTTGAAACTTAGATTTACTGGATCAATAATTCAGTACTAGATATCGATCCAAAAAATTGATTTTATGAACCTGATGAGGTTTAAAGCTCGTGGCTCAAGCAAAGAAACACATATTTAGCTTCATAACAATGTACTATAATAAAGTTACAGAACACAACAAAAAACAAAAATATAGAAAAGTATAAACTCTATCATATTTTTCTTCCTAGTTGACTTTTCATTCTCTGTCAAGTCAGTAATTGAATTTCTTTCTTTTCATCCGAAAATCATCTGACATACCAATAGCATGCAATGAGATTACAATGCATATAAACGAAAACCTCTTTGCTTTAACACTCCTCCTTAATCTCATGCATAAGTGTTTAACAAAAAAAACACACCATTCATTCATACAATCCCATACCATTCACGCACCACTCAAATTTACCTCTTGGGAGAGGTTTGGTCAAAGCATCTGCAACCATCCTTTCGGTTAGTCGATACTCCAATCTTATGACCTCAGATTCAACAGCGTTCCAAACAAAATGATATCTGACATCAACGTGGTTTGTGCGTTGGTGATGAACTGGCAATAGCAATAGCTGACTGGCTGTCCGAAAAAACAGTGATAGGCTTCTCTACATCTTCACTAATCATCTCTGCTATAAACCTTCTTCAAAAATACAGCTTCCTTGGTTGCCTCAGACAGTGAAACATATTCTGCCTCAGCAGTGCTAAGAGCCACTGTTCTCTGTTTATTGCTTTGCCACGAAACAGCTCCTCCTTGAATAAGGAACACTGAGCCAGAATACAAACGACGATCACTATCTCCTGCGTAGTCGGCATCAGCGAAACCTTCGATTACTTCTCGCTTCTTTTCTCTTGTGTATCTCAAGCCAAAATTCTTTGTTGCTTTGAGATACCGTAGTACACGCTTGGCGACGATCCAATGTTGTTCTTCATAACACTCATTGAATTGACTTAAATAATTGACGACATGAGCTTATATCCGGTCTTGTACGATAAGGGATCTTATCGTCTGGTTTCTTGCCATGTACAGGCTTCTCTAACCTTTGGCCTGGTACTGCAGGTATAACTACTGGTTTGCAGTCTTCCATATGGTATGCTCTCAAAACCTTATCTACATACTTCTCCTGATGTAGTTTAATTCCATTAGCATCTTGTACAATTTGAATTCCAAGCATTAACTCAGCTTTGCCAAGATCTTTCATGTCAAAGCTAGATTTCAGTTCGCTCTTGAATTTGATAATTTCTTGTTTGTTATTCCAGAAAATCAAAATATCATCTACATATACAGCAATAATTATTATTTTGCCATCCTGAGACCGCATATAAACGCATGGCTCATTTTCTGATCGCTCAAAATTTAGTTTCATTAGCTCAGAATGAAGCTTTGCGTTCCATGCTCTCGGAGCCTGCTTCAGCCCGTATAACGATTTCCGTAAATAACAAACGTGATCCTCTTTACCTTTTACCTCAAATCCCTCTGGTTGCTTCATGTATTTGATCGACTTCTAATCCAAGCCTAGCTGCTAAAGCTATCAACACTCTCAATGAACTGTGTCTCACCACAGGTGAAAATGTGTCGAAGTTATCGACACCTCTACACTGACTCAAGCCTCTTACAACGAGTCGTGCCTTATAACGAGTCATTCCCCCCGCCTCTTCTTTGATTCTAAATATCCATTTAGAATCAACGATGTTGCTCGATCTCGGTGGCTTCATAAGTGTCCACGTTTTGTTTTTCTTAAGAGCTTCTAGCTCCTCCACAATTGCCACTTTCCACTTTGCTCCATCCTCTCTGGACATTGCATCCTTGACAGTCAAGAGATCTTCGGACACAGTACCAGCTTGATATGAAATAAAATCTGGAAACCTTTTCGTTATCCTTTCCCGTAGCGGGTATCTCCTGCTCGTCTGCTCATTATTGTGATCTGATGTGACGCCTTCACCTTCTGACTCCTCGCTTTCGTCATATGTTACCCACTCATCATCATCAATTTCACTAACCACATTTTTAGGCACAGTCTCTCTAGACTCAGACTCTCTCTAATCCGCTTCTGGCAGGTGCCTCGTGTGTATTAGTTGACTTGGTTCCTCTTGAGTAGTTTCAGGAACTCCATCCAGTTCACTGACCGTTTCTATCATTGGAACAGCTTGGTCTATACGTGCTTCATCCTTGCATCCATACATTTGGCTCTCGAAGAATACAACATCTCTTCCTTTACACAGCTCGCCTGTTGCTGGATCAACTAAGCGATAGCCTTTTGTTTCTTCGCAGTATCCAACAACCAATATGAACCAAAACCTTGCTCTTTCGATCCCAATTCTTGCGTTTTTGGTCAGGAATATGTAGGTAAGCTTTGCACCCAAAAACTCTGAGGGAGCTCCGGTCTACCTTTCTTCCAGTCCATGCTTCCTCTGGAACCATATTTTTTAGAGCAACTGTGGGCGTTCGGTTTTTCAAATATACTGCAGTATTAACTGCCTCTGCCCACAATTTACTACCTAAGCCTGCTTCTTCCAATATAGTTCTAGCTTTCTCCATGATGGTTCTATTGGCACGTTCTGCAACACCATTTTGCTCGGGTGTATATTCTACAGTTAGCTGATGACGGATTCCCCTTGCTTTGCAGAACTCATCCATCGGCTTGTTAACAAATTCTTTTCCATTGTCTGACCTGATAATTTTTAATTTTTTACCAGTTTGACGCTCCGTCAGTCTGACAAATTCCGTAAATTTTTTAAATACTTCCCCTTTTTCTCGCAGAAAGTAAACAAAAGTTTTCCTAGTAAGATCATCAATAAAGATGAGAAAATATCTATACCCTCCGTATGAATTTTCATTCATAGAACCACAAACATCTATGTAAACTAATCCTAAAATCTCCTTTGACCTACTAGTACCTGTCTTCTTAAATGGCTGTTTTGTTTGTTTCGCCATAATGCACGCTTCGCATTTTAGTTTAGATAAGAATTCTGAGAAACTTACCCCAGTCGTCATCTTATTTCTCAACAATTTAAGATTCCGTACCCCTAGGTGTCCAGTTTTCCTATGCCAGAGTATCATGCTGTCAGTCGCCTTTGAAGCTAAGGCCACCTCCTGTGAACCGTATTGAACCTTATACACACCATTCTCTACAGATCCTGAATGAGAAACTTCTCCAGTTACACTACATCCATCTGCTTTCATTATTTTAAAACCACTTTTGTCAAAAAATATACACAGATTTCTACTTACTATCGTGCTCACACTTAATAAGTTAGCTGCTAAACCAGGTACGTACAATACATCTCTTAGTGAAACCTTATTAACCACATTACCAACTGCCTCACCATATACATATGTACCGATTCTCCATTTGCACAAGCTATCTCTATTTTTTTATCTAACACCTTAAAGTCCGTCAACCAATCTCTTCTATTCGTCATATGGTTAGATGCTCCAGAGTCAAGAATCCGCTCTCCAGATCCTTGTTTTCCTGCAGTTGCCATCGCTAAGGACGTAAAAGCATCATTCTTGGTCTTCAGGTTCTTCGGACACTCCCTCGCTTTATGAGGTTCATCACAGATAAAGCATTTTATTGAACAATTTTTGTTTGTAAATCTCTGTTTTATTTTGCGATACTTCTTTTTAGCTTGCAGTGCATTGTTTACGGTACTAGGACTTGCTTGATATGAGTCCTCCATTTGAAATAGTTTAGTTTTAATGTAATCCGTGGTTAAAACTATATTTGTGTTCTCTATTGCTAGTCTAATCGGTTGAAACTTCTCTGTTAACCCCTGCAGCATCAGAGTAGCAAGAAGTTCATCATCTACTTCTTTGCCTAAATCATACAGTTGCTGTGCTACCATCATCATAGCTGTTACATAATCTCTTACTGTTGGAAATTGTTCCAATTTTATGTTTACTAACTGTGAAAGTAGCCTGCATCTATTATTTAGACCCTTATCTTCAAAGGCACTCTTAAGGGCATCCCATGCCTCTTTCGCCGTTTTTGCATGGCGCACATGAACAAAACAATGTGATTTTACCATCAAGCAAATTTTAGGTCGTGCTTTTTGGTCCATTTTCCAACCTGACGCATCGCTAGCAGCCGTTGTATTTGTTGTGTAATCGCACAAATCTTCGTGGATTAAATAAAGCTCCATCAT
This sequence comes from Scoparia ambigualis, assembly GCA_963921215.1. Classification (NCBI taxonomy): domain Eukaryota; kingdom Metazoa; phylum Arthropoda; class Insecta; order Lepidoptera; family Crambidae; genus Scoparia; species Scoparia ambigualis. Next base: position 18,600,602 of record OY992522.1, on the reverse strand, counting down.
AAACTTCCAAGTATTGTAATTAGCATTACCATCTAGCTTCTCTATCGCTGGTACTACTGAACTCATGTTACCTCATGGGACGCATGTGATCTCTCACTCGAGCTTACTGTGCTTACAGAATTCCCGTTCCCAGTGTTAGCCATAATAGTGTTTTCTTTAGTGCTATGCCCATAACCTGATGAGGTTTTGAAGCGCGTGGCTCAAGCAAAGAAACACATATTTAGCTTCATAACAATGTACTATAATAAAGTTACAGAACACAACAAAAAACAATAATATAGAAAAATATAAACTCTATCATATTTTTCTTCTTATTTGACTTTTCATTCTCTGTCAAGTCAGTAATTGAATTTCTTTCTTTTCATCCGAAAATCATCTGACATACCAATAGCATGCAATGAGATTACAATGCACAAAAACCTCTTTGCTTTAACAGATCCAGTGCAATCGATTCTTCGATTAATCGATCTCAGATCGCCAAGCATCTCTACTAAGTCTGTGCTGTGGCCTGTGCGCTGGCTTCCATCTTTCTTTCACGTCATTTTTCCGTTTCCGTTGACAGTTCTTTTAGTGTAAAGCCCTCCGAAAATGAAGGCTAAAGGAGAGGTAAGTTAATAAATTAGCGTTTATTCCTTTAATAAATGTCTATTGAATGAAATTACAAGTAATGCCGTTCAATTATTTTGTCAAAGTTTGGAGTGCAACCAGTGACTATTGATTCTAGCTAGCGTGATCACTCGTCATACTTTCATACACGTTGCCGATGGAACATACGATTTCTACATCATTACTTTAAATTTGACTCCTAGTAGTTTAATAAATTACTTAAAACGTATATTCGTAGTGTACTCTTTGTTTGATAGTGAATTTGTACCTAATTGAAGTTTTCACTTTGAGGTTATGTCATGTTGTGATCAGAGGTGTTCCCGAGGCATTACTTACCTAAAATGTGTTCTATAATTTATAAATCGTCAAAGGGTACATTTACTCTTGTGCAACTTTAAAAATCACCATCAGACCACTATGACAACATAATAAGTGCTTACATCCAGTAGGTAGTTAATTTATCTAAGTCGAGATGAGTGTTATGCCCGATTTACACGTATTAAGTAATTTAGTAGTTAACTAAATTTTAACTTAATTTTAAGTGACTTATCTACTAAATTGTGTGTTTACATGCCACTTAATCACTTAAAATTTAGTTAACTACTAAATTACTTAATACGTGTAAATCGGGCATTACTTAAGGGCTATGTCACTACTCTTGTCTGTCACGAAGAGTCCTTTAAGTTGCTAACAATTGAATTTCTATTGTGTCTGGTATTAGGATAGCTGAGCTCTTAGTTGTTTCCTAATGTAGGTAAGTCACCAATTTCGCAGACTTAAGTCTTTACAAGTATTTCCAATATGTTAATTACCTGAATTCTATAAAATAAAAGTCAATAGCGTTTATTTGTAAATCTCTTCTGTTATAAAATTTGTAAGTCCTAATCCCTTTCTTTGCACCCTTTGCTACACACTGACCGTTTTATCATTTGTAAACCTCAAACTGCTAAACCAATTAATAAATTTTAGTATAGATCTTTATGGAGTCCTGAAGACTGGGCTACTTTATTTCCAACGAAAAATTTACTTAAGTGAAAGTGCAACTAAAAAGCTAGTTTTTCATAAAATGTATTTCTTGTTTCAGTTGAAGGAATATGAAGTCATTGGGCGCAAGCTCCCATCGGAGAGCGAGCCCAAGCCGCCACTATACAAGATGAGAATCTTCTCTCCTGACCGCATTGTGGCTAAATCCCGTTTCTGGTATTTCCTACGGCAATTGAAGAAGTTCAAGAAGACCACTGGTGAAATTGTCTCCATCAAGGTATGCAAAACACTTTGATATTTGGAAAAAGTTTTCTACATGATGTTTTTTTATTTATTTATTGGGGTTAAGGGGGTTAGGTGGTCAGCGAAAATTCCGGGGTCTCGTGGGTGTTGCGCGGTGCGGGGTCCGTGGTAATTGTAAGCTCCATTCACATTTTATCAAAAAGTTAATAAAAATGTTTAGTTTTTCGTAAATCCAAAACAGTCACAAAATTGAGAAGGTAAACATGTGTTTGTGATTCTATAGGTATATTTTTGTAAAACAGTCGTAATGTGCATTAATATTTTAGAGGTAACTTCAGAATTTTTATCAATCGAACAAAATGTTTCCAATCATGTTTTACAAACAGTCTTCCCGTCACACATACGTTCTGTAATACATATTTTCTAAATGTCCGTGCGAATTATCAATTTTTTTTAAATTTAAAGCTAATAGAAAACAGCCAATATTACCGTTTTCACTTGCTAAGAGCCCTCAAACAGTTTTAGAATAAGGATTACATTGGTAACATGTACTTAGGAAAACCAACTGATTATTAATTGTGATATAATTGTGAAACCAACACTTATCCATGGATTAGATGTTGTGTTTCAGTTTCATCATCAAAAATACAGTTAATTTATGATCTTGTGTTGTTATAAACTTACATATTGTTATTTTTAAAAGCTTTTCTATTCTATACAGAAAATTAAACAAATTGGTAAATCAACTTTTATGAACATAATGTGTATTGCTACAGGACAGTTTAAAATCTTGACAGTCTGATTTGGTGCTTGTTCTCAGAAAATTATGTATGTGCAAATAGGTTTGACCAAAAACAGACTTCACTATTAGAAAGATACTGTAAAGGAGTATAATTTTCAAATAGGTACCTATCTTTATTCTACAAACTCACTTTATTTTAACATACTGCTTAGTTTTTAGTTTGTTTTCAATACTAATAATAAAAGTACCAAAAAAAGGTGATGCTAATCCATTGGAGGAAGTCACAGGGACTTTCAAAATGATTGATGTAAATCTTAAAACATTTTTCTGTAACTTTTTCAATATCTTTCGTTATAAGTATTCATGATCTTCAAATAATGAAACTTCTCTTTAGCCAATTGCCATCCACTGCTGAACAAAGGCAAATAAATAAAGTAAACAACATAACTTTTTAACAGCCTCCATCTGTACTTCATACCAATTTTCCCCATACCTAGATTGTTTGGAAGATCTTGCTTTTAGTGAAAAGGCAGGCTGCTGTACGATTTCTTTAAAAAAAAATCATAACATGTATTATTTAATATTTTCTATATACCATAAAGTATATTCGTACATCATACTTTATTAGCTGTAAACACCACTAGACAAACTTTTAAGTGCAACATTGTCTATCGCAGGAAATCGCAGAAAAGAGCCCGGTCAAGATAAAAAACTTTGGCATCTGGCTGCGTTACGAGTCGCGGTCGGGTGTGCACAACATGTACAGAGAGTACCGCGACCTGAGCGTGGGGGGCGCCGTCACCCAGTGCTACCGCGATATGGGAGCAAGGCATAGAGCGCGCGCTCACTCCATACAGGTAAACTTCTTTCTTTCAAATATGTACTATGCTTTTAAGTTTTTTTCTTATGCATAAGACTTGGTGAGGTCAGCACATTCAGCCAGTGTCAAGTAAGAGATAATAGAAAATATTTTCTTTGTAAGTAGGTGGTATTGAGTGATAATATAAATGTTTAATGGTAAATGATATTCCCCACAAATGCGTTGGACTTCAGTAAAGATGTGGGACTTTACTAAGATCTCACACAGACTTCTTGACATGTATCAGTGATATGCTAATTATTATTATTAGATCTGTCTCTAAGAGTGCATATGTTACAGTACAGAATTAATACTTAAGACAATATGCAGCCCTGCTGCTGACAATAGCAGCCCCATCAGGTGTTTTGTCTGTTTTCTAAATGCCTATTTAACTTTCTGACTATTTGTAGACGTATCTAAACCACCTATTTGGAATTGAGGCTACTTCTGCAAAGGGAGGCCTTTGCACTGCAGTAGGACGACCATGGCTGAAATATAAATATTTAAAATACTGTTTACTGATAGCTACAAAACGGCCTCACATACCTACAAAAAGGATTTTTTTTATGGGATTGAAACACAAAATAGGTACTTTTGTGCGAATTCGATAGTAATTAATAGAATAATCTTTACTTAACAAGACTGCAATTGTTTTGCAGAGATTGCTGATTTGATTACTGAGCTAATTATTTGCCGCTATGTAATTAATACCTGCAAGAATATCTTAATGGTATAACCATATGGATTGCACTTTAGCTGCTGTATGGTCAAAAGGCTAGAAGAAATGCAAAACTGAATAGTTATGAAGTAGTCCAAAAGACAAATTGGCTATTTAATAAGTTGAACACTGGCCTGGCGCCTGAGGACTGGGTTAGCTGATTTAAATCAGGTGATTTTTTAAATAAAAATCATTGATTTTTAGGAGCGTTTACGCCGAGCGCGAGACTTCAAGTCTAGGTTTTTAAGTCCAAATATCACGCACACAGAAGCGAGCTGTGAGCGCGCGCGACTGTGTGTGTAGAATAGGCTAGTTCTGCTCACTATAGTTAAACTCACTCACTTTGATCCGTTAGATCGAATTTGCTTTTTCGTAATAGGTACTTCGAATTTTTTTTTTTAATATGGGTGTAAGTAATGCATGAAATATGTAAGTATAATATTATATTGCATGTATTTTTATTAAACTTGCAATGTATGCTATGTATGTCTTGTTCGGGTGGAATTTTGCAACTCAATTTTGACCCACTTCCCGTTTACTGATTGAGCTGAAAATTTGCATACATGTGTAAATCGCGTGACAATGCAATTTTATGATTGACATGGTGCTGATCTGATGATGGAGATGGAAGGTGGCCATTGAAACTTTGCAATTAAATAGCACAACCTAATCGAGTTCGGACTCGTTTGAATCGTCTTGACGAGTAGTTTGTCTTTCAATGGTAACCAGGGTCTGATGATGGAGCTGGATGGTGGTCATAGGAACTCTGTTATAAAACGACGCAACCCCATCGAGTTTCGGCTCGTCTCATTCGTCTTGACGAGTACTTTGTTTTTAGATGGTTACCAGGGTCTGATCTGATGATGGAGCTGAAAGGTGGTCTTAGGAACTCATTGAAGAAACGACGCAACCCCATCGAGTCGCGGCTCGTTTGATTCATCTTGACGAGTACTTTGGTGCTAGATGGTAACCAGAGTCTGATGATGGAGCTGGAAGATGGCCATAGGAACTGAGTAATTAAACATCATAATAACCCCATCGCGTAAGGGCTCGTTTAATTCGTCTAGACAAGTACTTTGCTGCTAGATGGTAACCAGGGCCTGATGATGGAGCTGGAAGGTGGCCATAGGAACTCCGTAATAAAACGACGCAACCCCATCGAGTTTCGGCTCGTCTCATTCGTCTTGACGAGTACTTTGGTTTTAGATGGTTACTAGGGTCTGATCTGATGATGGAGCTGAAAGGTGGTCATAGAAACTCAGTAAAGAAACGACGCAACCCTATCGAGTCTCGGCTCGTTTGATTCGTCTTGACGAGTACTTTTGTGCTAGATAGTAAACTGGGTCTGATGATGGAGCTGGAAGATGACCATTGGAACTTCGCAATGAAATAACACAACCTAATCGAGTTTGGGCTCGTTTAAATCGTCTTGACGAGTAGTTTGTCTTTCAATAGTAACCAGGGTCTGATGATGGAGCTGGATGGTGGTCATAGGAACTCTGTAATAAAACGACGCAACCCCATCGAGTTTCGGCTCGTCTCATTGGTCTTGACGAGTACTTTGTTTTGAGATGGTTTCCAGGGTCTGTTCTGATGATGGAGCTGAAAGGTGGTCCTATGATCACAGTAAAGAAACTAGAAACAAAACTAAACTAGAAACTAAACTAGTAAAGAAACAGTAAAGAACTCAGTAAAGAAAAGACGCATCCCCATCGAGTCTCGGCTTGTTTGATTCGTCTTGACGAGTACTTTGGTGCTAGAAAGAAAGAAATTAAAATGTATTTTCATTTCAGGTTATCGAAGATGAGGTTCCACAAACAACAAATAAGGTTGAAGGTCGAAGACTAGTAGATTTTCAATACTTTTTGGACCAAATTAAAATACATAGTAACCACAATAGAGCCACAGGATGTACAATTGATAATTTTAAAGTGATAAAAGAGCATAAAGTAGGCTTATTATCTAGATTTTTAATGAAGTATAACATTTACCTTTAGATAAGTCTAAGAATCATGTAAAATCTTGTTTACATAAGAAAGGTCAAAGTATATTTAGGTGACAATACAGCCTGGTCATAATTATATTTTCACATTATAGTTTCTTAGTCTAATATTTTTTTAAGTTCTTTCTTTCTAGCACCAAAGTACTCGTCAAGACGAATCAAACAAACCGAGACTCGATGGGGTTGCGTCGTTTCTTTACTGAGTTCCTATGACCACCTTTCAGCTCCATCATCAGATCAGACCCTGGTAACCATCTAAAAACAAAGTACTCGTCAAGACGAATGAGATGAACAAAAACTCGATGGGGTTGCGTCATTTTATTACAGAGTTTCTATGGCCACCTTCCAGCTCCATCAGCAGACCCTAGTTACTATTGAAAGACAAACTACTCGTCAAGACGATTTAAACGAGCCCAAACTCGATTAGGTTGTATTATTTCATTGCAAAGTTCCAATGGCCACATTCCAGCTCCATCATCAGACCCTGGACAATAAGACATACATACATTGCAAGTTAAATAAAAGCTTGTAATAATTTACTTACCAAAGTACTAAGATTTGCAAATCAAGCTATAAATTTGCACTATCTTCGAACTTACGGAAAGGTTGACAACCGCGCCGGGCAGAGCGTCGAACGACGTGACCACTCTCTCAGAGGCCTCGCGGCGGACTGATTTGAAGCGAGTGCAGCGTAGGCTTGTTGAAAAAATATCGATATATCGATATTTTTTGTTCAATATATCGATATTTTTTTTACAAATTAAGCAATATCGAAATTCGTATCAAAATCGATATTTTTTTATTTATTATCATCGCATCACGATCTAACTTTTTAACTCGCTAGAATTCAAAGCCGTAAAAATAGAAAAACTTATTGTTGCTGAATTCCATTGATGTAATCTGTGGTAGTGAGTGTAACTGTTACTGTCAGTGCGTTGCTTCAATCTACTTCATGTCATGTGTGCATGTGTGCTACGTATACGCAACGGAAATATATAACACCTACGGCTTCCTCCGTGCCGTCAGAGAGAGTGGCTTTTACGGTAAATATGGCGGTTCCTAACAACAGGAGCCGACTGAGTTGTTCGGCATGATTCACAGGTTCACTGTCCTAAAAATATTACAATAGGTTAATCAATTTTATGGCCCTTACGTGGGTTACGGAACTGTGAACCGGTTAAAACGATAATTTAAAATAAAAAATCTGTTATTATTACTGGGCTCACCTAAATAATTTTTTAACCGATTTTAAGAAAAAGCAGATGGTTCTCCTTTATTTAAATACGGTGAAAAATTTGACCGATATATCGATATTTTTTTCGCGATATATCAAGCCCGATATTGATATTTTTTAAAATATCGATGTATCGATATATCGATATTTTTTTTCATTTCCGACATCCTTAGTGTAGCGCAGGGTTTTGTAGTAGTTTTAGAGCAGTTTTAAAATATTCACAGAAAAATTATAGAGCTTATTTAGTAAAAACAATTTTGTTAAAAATTTAAATAACACTTTTTTCTATAGTATAAAGCTTTTATCTTCTAAAATATATTTAGTACATTAGAGAAAACAATTACTTTATCACCTATAATTTCTTTAAAAATTCACAATGTTAGGAATTTTATAGTTTTTGTTAGTAACCAAAATCAAAAAATGTTTTCAACAAACTATTTTGCTGAGGATCTGTGAGCGTCAAGTTGGCAGGCACACCACGGAATTAGATGGTTTTGACTATGTCAAAAAATTGTGTATAAATAGTGATAAATAGTGACGTATAGCATATAAATAGTGATACTATGGTTCAAAAGATATTTGAGTATCTTGGTGTGCCTGCTAACTTGACGTCAAGTTAGCAGGCACATTAAGAAATACAGTTCGTATCAATGTGATTTATATGTCAAAAAACTGTGCATAAATAGTGAATCGAATACGCAAAATTTCAACAATTGTACTTCAATACAAACCGAGATATTACGGTCTCTAAGTGGGCTGCCAACTTGAAGATTCTTGCGATGGCGATTCCAGAGAAACGGGTTGAAGTTTTAAACAAATAAATACATGAAAAAATTGTGTGTGAAATTGTGAATCTTTCAATATCAATAAAAAAAGAATTCTTCTTTGCTATTTTCCAAAAATCTAATGTAAACTTCTACCATACACATTCGATTTTAAGTACAATCGTGCACAATTTTATTTATTGACTTATGATACTGACATAAAGTCTAATTATTTTTAATTCAAGTCATAAAATTACACTTAAATCTATCGTTGTAATGTCAGTTTCACGTTATTTCTATGGAAACTTATGTCAAGCAATTTGTAATTCTAATGACTCGAATTAAAAGTCTCGAGATAGTGGTGGACGAGCGAGTGTCGCGAACGACCGAGAGATGGCGTGATTTTGTTTACGTGCGGTGAGCCGGTGATAAGAGAATGGTGCGCGAAAAGTTTTATTTGTTTGTGTTGAAATTGATAAGCAGTGAGTACATTTGCATCAGAAGTGAAAGTGTTTAAATCGTTTAATAACAACCTACATTTTTATAGGTACGCAGCTTATTTTCTATTATGGTATTTACAAAAAAGATATACCTAGGTACGGTCGGGGTCGCCGTCGCTTTACTTTGCAGCTTTTTTCGTGTGAAGCGCACCGACCGCCCGGATACCTACGTGCCCGTACCAAATAGACGACGTGGTGTGCAAGGGATTTTGACCTTTAGACTGGTAAAGCGACGGAGTCCGCCATTGTACCTAATGTGAGGTAGACATTTTCTCAGTCATTCAAAACTTTTCATATTTACTACTCGACCACCGACAAGTTACCTGCCTAGTCTTTTATGACTAATAAAGAAAGAATGAGCTACCTACGAATAGTTATTCCGTGTTTTGTCTCTTTTACTCTAATTAAAAATTACGTTTAAATGACAGGAACAAAACACGGAATAACTATTCCTAGCTTATTCTTTGTTTATTAGTCATAAAAGACTAGGCAGGTAACTTTAACATTTAATGCACTAGGAATATAGTTGACCCTAGTTAACTTTACGAAAGATTAGCTTGGTAAGTACCTACTATGAAGTAATACGTATTAGTCTACCAACATAATTAGGCGCATGTCAGCTAGACGTTTATCACAGTTGTTCAATAATTTACAAACTAAACGTATCTTCTTCGATATTCCATTTTAAAATCTGACCACTCAGCATGTGCAAACTAATTGAAGTGCAATATATTTAGATTGTTAATCATTGAACAATTATGATAAACGTCTAGCTTTAATGCTATTAATTATGTTGGTCGAGTAGTAAATATGAAAAGTTTTGAATGACTGAGAAAATATCTACCTCACATTAGGTACAATGGCGGACTCCGTCGCTTTACCAGTCTAAAGGTCAAAATCCCTTGCACACCACGTCGTCTATTTGGTACGGGCACGTAGGTACCCGGGCGGTCGGTGCGCTTCACACTAAAATCGCTGTAAAGTGGTAAAGCGACGGCGACCCCGACCGTACCTAGGTATATCTTTTTTGTAAATACCATAATAGAAAATAAGCTGCGTACCTTTAAAAATGTAGGTTGTTATTAAACGATTTAAACACTTTCACTTCTGATGCAAATGTACTCACTGCTTATCAATTTCAACAAAAACAAATAAAACTTTTCGCGCACCATTCTCGTATCACCGGCTCACCGCACGTAAACAAAATCACGCCATCTCTCGGTCGTTCGCGAAACTCGCTCGTCCACCACTATCCCGAGACTTTTAATTCGAGTCACTAAAATTACAAATTGCTTGACATAAGTTTCCATAGAAATAACGTGAAACTGACATTACAACGATAGATTAAGTGTAATTTCATGACTTGAATTAAAAATAATTAGACTTTATGTCAGTATCTTAAGTCAATAAATAAAATTGTGCACGATTGTACTTAAAATCGAATGTATGGTAGAAGTTTACATTAGATTTTTGGAAAATAGCAAAGAAGAATTCTTTTTTTATATATATTGAAAGATTCACAATTTCACACACAATTTTTTCATGTATTTATTTGTTTAAAACTTCAACCCGTTTCTCTGGAATCGCCATCGCAAGAATCTTCAAGTTGGCAGCCCACTTAGAGACCGTAATATCTCGGTTTGTATTGAAGTACAATTGTTGAAATTTTGCGTATTCGATTCACTATTTATGCACAGTTTTTTGACATATAAATCACATTGATACGAACTGTATTTCTTAATGTGCCTGCTATCTTGACGTCAAGTTAGCAGGCACACCAAGATACTCAAATATCTTTTGAACCATAGTATCACTATTTATCACTATTTATACACAATTTTTTGACATAGTCAAAACCATCTAATTCCATGGTGTGCCTGCCAACTTGACGCTCACAAGGATCTTTCAAATTAAAATAAAAATGTTGTTATTAGATTTGTTAGTAATTTAAACACATTTTTAAGCTTCAAAGTTTACGCGGAAAGTCAAATTATGAAAACCTCTGTTTAGTTATCTTGTTATAAATTCCAAAATATCTATAAATTTAAAAATGTTTTCAACAAACAATTTCGACTACAAGATCGCCTAATGATATAAGTATTTAACATATTTGTAAAGTAAGTATTAACAGATATTAAGAGGTTTAAAAAGTACAGTTCTTGAGCAAAACAGCGCAAAAGGACGTATCTTATCTCTCGTATATCTCTTAAGTCAATTTAAAATGTTATATTATCTTTAATGAAAATATCAATAAATAAGTATACTTAGTAGTTACAAACAATAAAATACTGTCAAAGGGCTTACACAGAATTAGCAGTCTCAAAAATAAAATGAAAAAAGACGCATGCATACCTACTTGAAATTTGTCTTCAACTGTAGCAAAACAAATCACGAATCAGTCTTGTAAAGTTGGATACTAACAATAATTGGTCTAGATTTATCTATATTAATTTTTAAAGTAATTTAAATTAGTAAAATTTTTTTTTCGGATCTCAGAGGCGAAAACTTCTAAGATTTGATGAAGCAATGTTGACTAAAAACATAAGCATCAAGCACTGACAAATTTCGACGGTTGAAAGCCAGACCTCGGTAGCCAAGTGGTTAAGGCAGCCGCCTGGAATGCGGAAGGTCACGCACCTTCGATTCCCGCCTGAGGTTGTCGTCTTTTTTCAGTGTTTAAAATTTTACTTAAGTATATTTAAGCGTTAATAAAACGCTATAATATAAAACATTAATTTAAAATAATCAACAAATTTTAAAAATATTAATTTTATTTTAATAATTTTAAAAGTATTTGTGTCATACAGCTTATTCAATTGTCAGTAAGTACTAATAATAATGTAATTGGTTTTGTCACATAAAAAATCGCAATAATAAAAAAAAACAATAAAAAAAAAATTAAAAAAAAAATGTTTTTTTTTAAATATATAAAAAAAAATAGTTTTTTTTTAATTCATGATTTTTTTAAACCCTGCCTGAGGAATTGGGCCTTTTGGCACGATCTGAAACTACTGCTGACTGACTCGATCTTTTGTAGTTACAATAGTTATCGTAATTTTAGTGCCCAATGAAGAAGAAATACATATTTCGAAAGGTTACTTACTATGCATCAATAGACCGCCTAGATTATTGAGAGTAAAAATTATGCCATCATCATTTATAGTGTTATCAGATAATATTTAACCTGTATTTATTTTCCAGATCATCAAAGTGGAAGTGATCAAGGCCTCCGCCTGCCGCCGGCCCCAGGTCAAGCAGTTCCACAACAGCAACATCAGATTCCCGCTGCCCAAACGCGTGCACCACCACAAACGCCTCAACACCTTCGCATACAAGAGACCCAGCACTTACTTCCTGTAATTTACTGTATGCGAGTTTATAACAATAAAATCCATCTAAAGTGGGAACAAATTTTGTCTTTGTTTATTTTTATTTGCCTGGGTTTTTAAACTCAGCATCGTATAAACTAATATTTGAAACCCATGCCTGATTGGGTATAGACCAGGGGCCCAAGTCTGCTAATTTACGAATGGCATAATTGAATCGCAATTGGATCGCATTGTAATTGTTTGACACATTTGGTATTCTTAAATGAGTAAGAGATTCTGGGCTTCCCGAACTGTGCGACGCAACCATCAACAGACTAAGTCGGACTAATTTCTGGAATTTGAGACTAAATACCAGAAATTATTATCTATCCGTAGTTCAAAAGTTGTAAAACTGATATAGTGTTGCAAAATAATTGATTGTTTAACTTCGATCAACAATACCAACTAGATAACGCGTCACGTACAAAATCAAAGCTAAATTCTGTCCACGTGAATAAATACTTTTTCAAAGCAATAAATTACTCCTGTCACTTAAAAAAGAAAAGACGTTTATAACATCTAGTGATGAAATCAACCTTAAGGGGCAACAAATAAAGTGTGGCTCATCTTGGCATGGCCACCATCACCAACTCTAAATTTGACTTTATAGAAAGTATGTCGATAGTATGTCGCCAAGTATCAGAGTTTGTCGGTCTACCATTCAAAAGTTATAAGGGGTCATTGGTGGCCATGTCAGGATGAGCGCTCATCCTGGCATGGCCACCTGTATCTCAAAAACTACTGGTCATAGCAAAGATCTGATTTGACCAATAGTATGTCGCCAAATATCAGAGTTTGTCGGTCCACCGTTCAAAAGTTATAAGGGGTCATTGGTGGCCATGCCAGGATAAGCGCTCATCCTGGCATGGCCACCTGTATCTCAAAAACTACTGGTCATAGCAAAGATCTGATTTCACCAATAGTATGTCGAAGTATGTATTTTTTTTTTTTTATTGGCAACGGGTAAGCGCTTGGCCTTCATCTCACCTGATGGTAAGTGACGATAAGGCCGAAGGTGGAAGCGCGCTTCACCCGGAATCCTCAACCACTGAGGAACTGGCTATCTTATCTCAAACTGCCGGAACACAACAATGCTATAAACATCGTTGTTATGGCGACAGACTTAGATAAGATGGTGGTAGCTAGCCAGGCGGACTTAACAGCCCTACCACCAACCAAACCGAGCACACAAAGATGTACTCCCCGCTGGGAATCGAACCCGGGACCTCTGGGTCTGAAACAGGTAGCTTAGCCACTAGACCACAGAGGCGCTCAAATATCAGAGTTTGTCGGTCCACCGTTCAAAAGTTATAAGGGGTCATTGGTGGCCATGCCAGGATGAGCGCTCATCCTGGCATGGCCATCTGTATCTCAATAACTACTGGTCATAGCAAAGATCTGATTTCACCAATAGTATGTCGAAGTATGTCGACAAATATCAGAGTTTGTCGGTTTACCGTTGAAAAGTTATAAGGGGTCATTGGTGGCTATGCCAGGATGAGCGCTCATCCTGGCATGGCCACCTGTATCTCAAAAACTACTGGTCGTAGCGAAGATATGATTTTACCAATAGTATGTCGAAGTTTGTCAAAAATCTCCAGAGTTTGTCGGTGCTTCTAGGAAAAGTTATATCAACTTCTTTTTTCCATACAACAGCAAATAGTACAATCGCGTACACGAGCATTAAATAATTTTTATTCGGCTATTTAATGAACGCATAAAGTGTTGAACGAAGAAAGGAACTTCGATGTGTATGTATGTTTATCAGATGCTTATAATCATGCAAAACATTAATTCACCGAAAATAAAGCTTTACCTGATATAGCCTTGATTTTGGTGTCATAATTTAGACTTATATTTTATCATTGCATTTCTTTATATGGGCTATTAGCGAATAGGCGCAATTTAGAACTGTACATTTTGTTATCTGTTTTATAGATTAAAAACAAACTCATTGTTTGTGATAGTTGAGTGGAGAGTTACGAACATAACAATAGGTTATTTAAAAAAGGGGATACTAATAAAAAAATATGTAAGTGTAGTATCGTCGTTGTCAAACCAAAACCTGCTATGTGCACTTTTTGAGATTTTAAGATTTTGACCATAGCGAATAGTTCACGGCCTAATTTATCGTATAAAAAAAACTGCTATGTGCTTATGACCACTACTTGTCGAACTATGGCCTCTTAATAAAATATGCTATGTGCAGCAGCTAGATCTTTGTCAAATAAAAACTGCTATGTGACATATTGCCACATAGCATATTTTATTTGACCATGGCCAAAGCAGCACCAAAGGCATTACCTAGTAAAAAATCTGCTAAGTGTTTGGTATAAACAATAGTAACTATATTACACGCTCTTATTACAGCTTATTCAAAAAGAATAACAAAGCACTGATATGATTAACTGTTTGTTCTTTGACACTTTTGCGTTGCAATAATATTAATCCTTTATTGCACATAGAAAACACACATTGAAAACACATTAAATAAGACATATACAAAGGTGAGCTTATCTCTAGAAGAGATCTCTTCCAGCCAACCCCAGCTGTGGTTCGGAGAGAAAGTCTGCGGGACTAATAAAGACGAAATACAATATTATATCTATCTATACCTACATCAAATATATATATTATATCATACATATAATACATATTTTCTCTAATTATATTGTATATACATATACATACACATACTTTACATATAATAATTTATAATATGAACGAATAATTGGTTAAAAAATTTCTAATTGTTGTTGTTGGATAGGTAGTGCTCTTTTAGCCTAAGTTTGAATGATGCCACCGATGGTCTCTCACGCACGTCAGCAGGCAGCTTATTCCACAATCTGGTTGCATGGACGGTAAATGAGCTATGGAAGTATTTGGAGTTGGATTGAGGAAATACAAGGGTTCTTGTGTCACATGAGCGCTTAGGGCGGGAAGTGACTGGTAAGAGAGTAAAACGGGAACGAAGGTAATGAGGGAGTTGAGGGTAGTGAAGGATTTTGTAAAGGAGACAAAGGATGTGCATATCTCGGCGACGTCGGATTGGGAGCCATTTTAATTTAGCCCGAAACTCAGAAATATGGTCATATTTGCGAAGATTAAATATGAACCGAATAGCTAGATTTTGCAGGCGCTCTAGTTTGTTCAACAGCTCTTCAGTAGCATCCAAGTAACACACATCGGCATAGTCGAGAAGAGGGAGAAGAAGCGACTGAGCAAGCATAATTTTGGTATTGTACGGTAAGAAGAACTGAAGTCGCTTGAGAGAATGATAAGAGTAGTGCATGCGCCGACTCACTTCGTTGACCTGTGACGTCCAAGACAAAGTACGGTCAATAATAAGGCCAAGATTTTTTGTCTTCTCCGCATATGCAAGATGCACTCCATCATAAGTAACTTTGGGGAATATAATATGAACAATTATGCAACTGAGCAAATGAATTGATAAATCTGTTTATTTACCTACTTTTACACTCAAATTTCATTACAGCTCCGATAATTATCTTGCCTTCATAGTTTAACTATATTTATACGCAGTCAGTAGATACCATGTGTTAGCTTATTAAGTACACACGTAATGTCCAGTTAAAAAGTGTAAGCGGTGTTTTCGAGTGACGTTACAATAAAAAGGGGAAAGATAGTCGATGTTGTCTTAAATTCGGAGAAGAAATGTTTAAGACATAAAAATGACCAAGAATTATGCCTACCTCAGAGAATCAATTGACCTGAAGAAGAATCTGTTAAATTACGATGAAATTAATCATCCGTCTACGTCTTCGGGTGTGTTTGCCAGCACGTCGTAGATTCATCCCCGGAACAGAGTGACAGTTCACCTATTCCTACAACCACCAAAGGCAGGCGTTACATTATTTACAGTGAGTTCATTAAATGAATGTCTACATCAAAATTCCGAGTAACTCTCAAACCCCACAATTAGGTTAACCCATGGAAACCATACATAGGCTATAAGAAAAAAGTTTGAAAGCTAGAACAGAATACACCAAAAGAGGGTCGGTCGATCTGTAAAAAGCAGTTGTAATTGTACTGCAATGAAGGAAAAATCTAAACATAGTTTCATGTGTGGATTGGTATAGGAAGAAGAACGGTCTACGTTGCATTCCAAATTTTTGAAAATGAAAGCATGGAGGGAAAAAAGGCGTTTGTACAAGGAGTATCTCAAAGAAGTTTACGTAAGAAAATAAAACGTGATAATCGTACTACCTCTAGAAATAAAAACAAACACACTTAATCTGATACTTTCTTACGCTGCCGACAATGGCACACGACAGACAAATCCAACGAATTTACAAGCTATGTAATTGATTACCTTAAAATAAACACATCACCATAATTATAGTGATGGAGGTAATTATCAAAACCGGAATAAGGTATTAGCGAGTACATTGAGTAACTTAGCTTATTTTTTTAAAGTAGAAGTGGTTCAAATTATTTTAGAAAAGGGACACACTATGATGTATGTTGATAGTGTCCACTCCACAATCGAACATTATATAAAACCCCCTATTTATGCACCCCAGGATTACATTATAAAAATTCGTCAAGCGCGGCCCAAACAACCTCATGATAATAGTTGTTCACAATGATTTTTTCAAGAATTATGAAAAGTTATCGACCATTACCAGTCTATTAGACCAGGAAAAAGGAAGGGTGATACTACATTTAATGACATCAGAACATTTAAATATACACCGTCTGGCGATGTATATTTCAAACGTCCGTCATCCAAAAGATTATACAATTCTTTCGCAACGAAGGCAGGATCCCCAAGATTATCCTGAACCTGCGCAATAGTATGATGGTCCACTGGAAATAAATCAATCCAAGTTTTATCAACTTCAAGAATTAAAACCATTAATAGATAGTAACTACCTGCCATTTTATACTAGCATTTTACGCTAGATTTTTTGTGTATCAACAATAAATACTTACGTAATTTCAATATTATTCTTTAGTAAAACCTGTTATGTGCCCTAAACTTGACCACTTAAAATCTGTTATGTAATTTTTTTCTACTTTTTTCAAAATAATAAATAAACTAATAAACATACATGTTTAAAAGACCAAAAAGTTTACGTATAAAAACGATAACTTTGAAATAAAATACTTTTAAAAATAAGCCTTTATATTAAACTTTTCAGGAAAACTTCTTTTGTCAATATCTTGAAAGTGTACTTTTGCACATAGCAGATTTTGGTTTGACAACGACGATATGCTTTATTTGAAAATATCAATCAGATAGGTAACTACTAACTAAGGTATAGACGACCGCAGGTCAATTAACCCTTTACAAAATATCAAATCCAATAAATTTAAAAGTTTGGGGATGTTGTTTCAGGCATCAGGCAGGTTGGTTGCGCTCATCCTGGCATGGCCACCAATGACCCCTTATAACTTTTGAACGGTAGACCGACAAACTCTGATATTTGGCGACATACTTCGACATACTCTCGACATACTATTGGAGTAATCAGATCTTCGCTACGATTTGTAGTTTTTGAGATACAAGGTGGCCATGCCAGGATGAGCCTCATCCTGGAAGGGTCACCAATGACCCCTTATAACTGTTGAACGGTAGACCGACAAACTCTGATATTTGGCGACATACTTCGACAAACTATCGACATACTTTCTATAAAGTCAGATTTAGAGTTGGTGATGGTGGCCATGCCAAGATGAGCCACACACAAATAAAGTATACTTTTTCCTGTTATGCCTTGCGAGAAAATAAGAGCTCACTTCTCAAGTGCGCTCTTATTTACCGAGACACATTTTTAGCGCCGACCTGACATCTTGTATTGTTGATCGAAGTTGTTTATACTATTAAAATTCATTATATCCCGTCGCGTTCGCCCGATCTAACCGGCTGTGTCACCTGCTGCGCGCGCGCATCGATTAGTCACCGCGTCCCGCTCGCTGAGCGTTTACGCCGCTTGCCTCTTTGGATTGTGGAAGTGCCTACTGTCCGTGCGCCGTGCATAATACACAGAGCAACTTCAAGACAGAGACTGCAACTACCGTTCGTAATGGAATCTCACAATAGTACCTTTAATAAGGGCGAAGAAAATACACCGACTGGACCTGGCGAAATGAGCATCGATGGCTCACTTATTGATAATATATCGCCTCCAGATTTTGTCACGTATCGAAAAGGAGCGACAAATACCGAGGTACAAGATCTTCGCAATGACTTTAAGACCTTTCAGACCAGTATGTCAAATATTATTGAGAATTGGTTTATAAGGCATGATGAAAGGTTTACTAAATTGTTTGACGAATTTGGTGACATCAAGTCCTCAATTCAGTTTATGAGCGACAACTTTGATAGTTTGAAGTCTAAAATTGAGGATGTTGAGAAACGAGTTTCAGTGTTGGAAAGTAAGTCACTTACTTACTCTAAAGATTCGCCGAAGGTTCATGAATTAGAAGTCAAGATTGATAACATAGAACAACAAGCTCGAATGACCAACTTGGAAATAAGCAATCTCCCAGAGAAGCGTGGCGAAGATTTGTCCACTATTTTAGACAATATTGCTGTAATTGTGAAACAACCCTTGAATAAACAGGACATAGTGTCAATTCACCGTGTCCCCCACGCTGCCCCTGATTCCAAGCGTCCGAAAAACGTAATCGTAAAATTTACAAGTCGGCTATTACGTGATAACTTCATTTCTGCTGTTCGACAAAATAAAGGTGTTAACTCTACTCAAATCGGCATCTCGGGTTCGTCTCAAACCATTTTCGTAAATGAACACCTCACCTTGAAAAACAAGATCCTATTCAGGGAAGTACGTGATGCGGCCAAAAAGAGTGGTTTTCAGTTCACCTGGGTCAAGCATGGAGTGATCCTCGCACGAGCTAATGAATCTGCTCCAGTTATTGCAATCCGCTCGGAAAAAGACCTTTCGAAAATTAAACCTAAAGTTTGACGTCATTTATTATAAAAAAGTGTGTTTAATGTTTCTTCGAAAACCAGTAAGCAGTATCGGTTATTATATTGAACTTGGATATGAGTTTAGTTTTGATGCGTGCAACCTCTTAGTTCATCAATACTCTATGTGTTTACACATATTTGTGCGACGAGCTATTAGTTTAAAACTTACCTGCAATATGCAATTATTAGTTAAGTTTGATTTAGTATTTAAGTATTTCGTCTTTTTTAGATTTTTTGTGGTATTTGCTGAGTTATTAAAAAAACTACTATATTACTTTAGCGAGGTGTGTGTATGTTTATTTATTCTGATTTTGAGCTACTCTTTACGTATTGATATTAACAATAGAAAAATAGCCCAACTAATATACATTTTACTTTTTACACGTATTCTACTTATATACAGTAATAATTGTGTGATTTTATTTTATAAAAGAACTTGATAAACTTACGATTTACTACCAAAATTGCCGAGGACTAAGGACTAAACTAAACACATTGTTTACGAACGTACTAGCTGAATGTTATGATGTGATCATATTGTCTGAGACATGGTTGATGTCGAAAATCATGGATAACGAAATTTTGGATTCTCGTTATGTACTGTATAGGTGTGATCGAGATCGCGCTGCGACCGGCAAGCAGGATGGCGGCGGGTTGCTTGTGGCGGTGCGTCGCGGCCTGCACGTCGAGCGCTGTGTGCTAGCCTCCGACTTAGATCAAGGCCAAGGCGACGCCGCACTGCCTAGTTGCATTGATTATTTGCTTTTAAAACTAAAGACGCGAGATATCTTTCATATGATTTGTGGCGTTTACATTCCTCCCGGACAAAGCGTATCGACGTACACTATTTTATTTAACGCACTTCAATATGAATTTAACAATAGTGAAATTGATAAATTTTATATTGCTGGTGACTTTAATTTACCTCATTTTGATTGGCGTGATCCTTCTGATCCTACTGCTTTGAATATGAATGACCAAATAAGTAGTTACCTTCATGATTTTTTATCTTCCACTCAAAGTAAACAATTTAATAGTAATAAAAACAGTATGAATCGTATACTTGACCTTTTTATATCGAATGACAACACTTGCATTTGCGAATTGAGCCTTAATCCGGGTGTACCTACGCCTGGCGTACTCACCATGGAATTCTGTTATTTCAAGAATGCCAAAAAACTGTGCCCAAATAGTACCAAATAGTGCCCAAAGGAAATAAATAGTACCCTTATGGTTCAAAAGTTATAGACATAGTTTGGTGAGTACGCTAGGCGTAGGTTACGCCTAGCGTACTCACCTCAGTTTGGCAAATCTGAGCAAGCTACAACTTTAACTAGTATGTCAAAAAACTGTACCCAAATAGTACCAAATAGTGCCCAAAGGAAATAAATAGTACCTTTATAGTTAAAAAGTTATAGACATAGTTTGGTGAGTACGCTAGGCGTAGGTTCTACGCCTAGCGTACTCACCTCGTTTCGCGAAAACAGAACCAGCAATGGCTCTCATTTCTATCTCAATAAATAGTACCGGAAATAGTACCCTCTAAGAGTATAATTGTTATTTGACTTTTACACTAGAAAGTCATTAAATTTGATAGCAAACTTCTACATACAAAAATTACGTGTGGTACAGTCGAGCACAGTGAATGGTAAAATATTATTTTTATTACCAAAGGAATTAAGATTGGAATAACTATGGAGTTCATTAATAGACGACGACCTAAAATAAAAAAGGTACATATTTAATAACAGTAAACCAAGGGTGGCCAAAAAAGGGGGGTCTTGAGGTTGGTGTGTCTGTCTTTGGCACCGTAGCTCCTAAATATCCTAGATTTGGATGCGGATTTTTTTATATGAAGGCTGGTTTTTAGCGGTGATTCTTACTTCGACTATAAATCTAGTGATAACTTTATAAATCACAAAATTTGTAGTCGAGGGTGAATGAGACCTACTCCAACTTATATCTATGTATCAAGCATTGTTTATTTATGATTTGTTGATCGTGAATGACAGCCCGCCCGCGACTTTGTCCGCGTGAACCCCTTAACCCGTGACGAATTTCGAAAAATGTTTATTTTTATACAAACCTTGTCCCGACAATTACAAATACAACAAAAAAGAATTACAAACATTTTAGCAATTGATTTTTATTAATATAGATAAATAGCGACTGCACATGTGCTCAGCGTGACAGGTGGTGAGCCCATCGCCGTTCTAAACTGTTGGATGTATGTGCAGTCTTTAGTCCGTTAGTCGCCTATTACGACACCCAAGGGAAGAGGGGGTGGTAGTATTCTTTCACCGGTAAGTACGCGACATGTAATGGCGTTGGGACGGAGACCCGAAATGAAACAATGTCTTGCGTTGAATCAATTCTCCTTTATCCTCTAGTGTATCATCTTAAATACTAATTAACATCACATCTATACGTGACTAGAGGAAGGACGCCTTGTCAATCAGGAAGACCTTAATTATCACGTACTATTGAGTACGTGCTGATAGTGTAATTCACTATATCACACCTCCCCTGAAAAGGCTAGGCATCCCTTCCCTGAAAAGTAAACTCTTATTTTCTAAATATCTTAGTCCTATTCTTATGAACTATATATTCTTTAATATTTTTACATTAGTACCTAGCTCTTCTAAAACTTCAAATGGACCTAAATACAAGTCATTCAATTTATTATAATTTTCATTCTTATACAAGAGTAGATCACCTTTTTTGTAGTGTACTTCCTTACAATCTAAATCATAATTAGTTTTTCTACTTTGTTTTGATATTAATAAGTTGTTCCTGGCATCATTATGAGCTTTTTGCAATCTAAATTTTAACTCCGATGGATAATTGTCGTATACATATAAGGGATCAACTTTACTAACTAAATTACTAGGTACGTTACATGTTTTCCCAAAAACTAGTTCATAAGGGCCGTATTTGGTACTAGTATTTACAGAATTATTATAAGCAAAGCACCAATATGGTATCCAGGTACTCCAATTTGCCGACTGATTCTGTGTTTGTATTCTCAAGTAACATCCGAGATGTTTGTGCCAGTTTTCTAGCGAACCTATACTCTCATGATGATAGGGTGTTGAATTTAACTTATCAATATTTAGCAATTTACATACTGTTTCTAACGTGGAATTAATAAATTCCGTTCCACAGTCAGTCGCAATAACCCTGGGAGTACCATATCGTAAAATAAAATGTTCAGTAAAAACCCTAGCAACAGTTTCAGCTGACTTATCAAGTATTGGGTAAGCTTCTACAAACTTTGTCAATTCGCATTGTATTGTTAATATGTATTTATTACCCAAATTATCGACCTCCAACGGCCCCACAATATCTAAATATAATTTTTCAAAAGAAGTAGATGCTGTAGTGGTTATTACCATTTTCTCTTTATTATTTTTATTACAAAATTTCTGCTTTTGGCAATCTTTACAGCGAGTCACATATTCAGTTATGTCTTTTTGCATATTACTCCAAAAATATTTTTTTCGAATATTCTTAGTCATTTTATTTATGCCTACATGACCACTTGTCGGCAATAAATGATAATCATTTAGTATAACACGTATCAAGTCTTTATTTGTAACATGTTCAACTTGGTTATTAATAATACATAACCGCGGTAATTCTTTATGTTTCATGAAAGTTTGGGTCAAAATTTTAATAAACTTTTTATTAAACCCATTTTTAATCACAACGACTTCTACACTATTATATTTTTTACATAATGCACTCAGTTCTCCTATCGTTGCGTCTCGGCGCGCCTCCGTTAGTAGAGATTCCTGATTTATGTAAATAGTAGAGTCACTAAATAACATATCACCCGTCTGTGAGACGTATCTTTTCTTTTTCCTCAACTTCACGAAGTTTTCATACGAACAAATATCTAACCTTACATCATTTTGTGATTTCTGCATAATATCTACCACTCTTGGTTGCCTATGATCAACAGGGGGCTCAACCCTGCTACTTCCAGAGGTAGCGGGTTCATTATTTTGCTCCATGGTTCTTTTCATTGAACGGGTTACTACCCCCAAAAAATTTGAATTTAGATTTTTTAACTCGTCTGATGTTATAATGACTCTCGATAAGGCATCTGCCGTTACATTTTCGGAACCTTTTATGTATTCAATATCGAAATCATATTCTTCTAAACAAAGTCTAAACTTAGTTAAACGGCTACTAGGATCTTTTATGCTAAATAAATGAACCAATGGTCTATGATCTGTTAATACTTTAAATTTTCGTCCGTATAAATATGGTCGAAAATGTTTTATAGCCCACACTACCCCTAATAACTCTTTATGAATGGTTGGGTAGTTTATTTCTGAACTGTTTAATTGTCTGCTTGCATAAGCTACGGGCTTATTATTTCCATTTGATAATACAGCCCCCAAGGCTACCCCTGACGCATCGGTTTGCAACCGGAAAACATTATCTTTTCCAAAATCTGGATAATCTAAGACAGGAAATGAACTAAGTGACTTTTTTAAGGTCTGAAATGCCACGTCACATTCTTCCGTCCACTGAAACTCGACATGTTTCTTACAAAGACGGTTTAGTGGGTACACTATTGTGGCAAAGTTTTTTATGAATTTTCTATAAAAGTTCGCAAAAGCCACAAAACGACGAATCTCATTTACATTTTTAGGTACTGGGAACTTTTCCAAGACCTCGATTTTACTGTTGTCTGGCAACACCCCGTTTGGCGTAATAACATGCCCTAAATAATTAATTTCTTTCCTCAAAAATTCGCACTTACAAGGGTTTAGTTTTAAATTAACTGACCTAAACCTCTCAAATACACTCATTAAATTTGTATTATGCTGCGATAGGCTTTTCCCGAAAACTATTACGTCATCGAGATATAGAAAACATATCTCGTGATTTAAACCCGATAGAGCCATAGACATAAGTTTAGAAAATACGCTAGGACTCGTTTTGAGACCCATAGGTAATCTTTTCAGTTGATATTGCTTATCAGCTGTAAAAGAAGTGAATTTCCTACATTCTGGTGATAACCCTAGCTGGTAATAACTAGAACTGAGGTCTAAATGAGAATAGTATAAGCATCCCGAAAGTGAGTCAATAATTTCTTGTATATTTGGTAACGGGAACTTTTCGTCTACTATTTTTTTTATTTAAAAGTCTATAATCTATTACGATTCTCCACTTTTTTTCACCGCTACTGTCAGCTTTTTTCGGAAGTAATAATAATGGAGAAGACCATTCGCTGGTACACTCTTCGATAATATCTTCTTCTAACAATTTACCTACCTGTTTTATTAACTCAGCCTTCTGAGCGTGCGGTATTCTATACGGTTTGACATAAACAGGAGACGCGTCATTTTGCAGTTTAATGTTGTACTCGTATAAGTTTGTAACGAATAGCTTATCACCCGGCATATGAAAGATATCTGCATATTTTGCACATATTTTCTCAATAGACCGTCTCTCTTCATCACCAAGATATGTTTTTAATTTAAGAAAATCGAATAGTTGTTTAACCCTCTCGACAGATTTTCCCTTTTCCGTATCAAAAGAGCATACGAAATAATCCGAGTATTTTCTAATTTTCGGGCTAAAGTTATTTAATTTTACATCTTCTTCCCGTGTGTTTAAAAATCGCACCGGAATCTTTTTCCCGTCTCCTACTACCACGGCGCCTGCTACAAATACGCCTGCAATAACTTCCTCCGCTAAAATGACACATTCGCCCTTTATCTCTGACGAAACATATTTTACGACCTCACATCTCCCTGGAATAGTCGTTATTATGTTTTTACCTAAGCCTAATTCTAGACTTATCTTATCCTGTAATGTAACCAGCTTATTTTCATAGTTAATTTTACAACTATATTTTAATAAAAAATCTTCTCCTAAAATTCCATCATTTTTACAGTGGAAGTTGCTAAACACATAAAACTTATGCCTAAAATTATAATTGTTAACACATAAGTCTAGATAAACATAACCTATTGATACTAAATCCCCACATACTCCTTTAATCTTAATTTCATCCCTTACTAGCTTTGCGTCGCGGGACACACTACGGAGTTTATTTAACCAATCTAACTTTAAAATTGAAATGCTTGCTCCTGTGTCTACTAATAGAGAAATTTGAGTTTGACTACAAGTAAAACAAACGTAATTACCACTACCATAACTACAAATATCTACCTCAGCGCTATTCAGAACGAAAAAAATCATCGCTATGATGTTCGTTCTGACGTATACTCTGACGTTCACTTTCGTTCTCGTCATTAGACTGTTCTGCTGAGTCAACTAAGAAATGTACATTCCTACGTTTATTATGAGGTGACGTAAACCTGGTGTTGCGCTGACCCTGAAACCTATTCGAGTTATAGTAGGCACGACCCCGACCTTGCTGACTCGTCGCGTTGTTGTTACGTGACTTATTATATTGTTGATGATAGTTTTTATTTATCTTTTCAAATCGCTGGTTCGAAATATAGTTAACATAATTGTTTATTGGTGGTTTCACTACCGAGTCTTCTTGTTCTAAGGCTATAGTTATTGCCTGCCTAACTGTGCTTACGGACCTAGACGTAACTATAATGCTTGTACGAGCATTGTTTAGGCCGTCAGCGAAACGCTTGATAGCCATTTTTTCATTAATCGGCTTTAATAAATTATATGCCGACTCGTCTCCATTAGCCTGTGCTGTACTTAAATCGTTGGACATTTTTTCGATTTCACTACCAAACACTTCTATGGTCTTGTTTCCTTGCCTACATCGTAGCATTCGGTCTAAAATGGCTGTGTATGATTTAATCGGAATTAAAACATTTTTTATATCTTTTATTAGGTCTGCCACAGACACATAAGACTTATTAATTTTTGTTTTAGCACTGCTAGAAAGACGAGTTTTTAAAACAAAATTGATTAACAGAGGCTGGTCCTCGTTTCTAAGGGTACTACTATAATACTCTATTCCGTCTATTAGTTGGTTAATTTGCGTTTCGTCGCAATCTACTACTGGGAGGAGCGTGAGCGCGACTTTTAGATCGAACGTGGCCATGGTTGTGATCGTTTCTGAATAATGCGGGTTAACGAGTGACTCGATTTCCTCAAAATTACATAAAAACTTTGACGATATTGCTTTTGTTATTTGTAATTCTACAGCATCTATCCCTTTTTTACATAAGTCTGCAGATATTTGTTCAAAATTATTTTTAATTTCCTTTGCTCTTAAAAACTTATTCTGCCCCTGAGCGGAATAACGTTTGTCCTTACTTAATTTAATAATAGAGTCTCTAATAGCCTTTAGCTCACTCAAGAGTTCTGACAGGTTTGCCATGAACACACTTTAGAGAAAAAAAAAAAAATCACTCACACACACACATAGATTCTTGGTAGCATAGTTATATTAATTCGTGCTGGCTTACACGTTCTGTGCTGGTCCAATTGCCCGTCGAACCGCTCTGCGTTCTACCTCTTCTAATAGTCGTGCGTTGAAGTAACGTAGCAGCCTAAGTACTATATAGCCCGCTAGTACAACGACGATGGTCAGTAAAAAGATCTCTGAAAGTTGCATCCCAACGGCCAAGGGAGTTGATGCTGCCGCCGATTGAGTTGGTGATTGACTGACAATAATATTGTCTTTAGATTGTGGGTTTCCCATAGTTAAACAATTTTGGCTTACAGTTTTTCTTCTTATTTCCTTCGTCCTTCTTGTAGGCCCGTGTAGCACTATTTTCCTGATATTTTGTAGACTTCAACTAGCGATTTCGCGGCGCGGACTTGTGACACCATGTCACGGTCGCCATGTAATGGCGTTGGCACGGAGACCCGAAATGAAACAATGTCTTGCGTTGAATCAATTCTCCTTTATCCTCTAGTGTATCATCTTAAATACTAATTAACATCACATCTATACGTGACTAGAGGAAGGACGCCTTGTCAATCAGGAAGACCTTAATTATCACGTACTATTGAGTACGTGCTGATAGTGTAATTCACTATATCACAGACACAGTTAAAAACTTTATAGCCTACCTAGCTAATGAAAGATCAACTGCAAATCGACATGAACATAAAATACTAACTATTACAGATGAAATATACATAGGTACTTACTCATTTAAAGATTACTCACATCACAATGAAACAAAATTCACAAGTTTTTCATTAATTGTTTCACAAATTAACTATTCGCAAACCTTTGCGGTTGCGGTGGCAAGGCAAAGTAAACGACTAAAAAAATCGGTTCCAGAAAACTATGCGTTCCCACCGCGGCGTCAAGCAAATTGTTGTGAATTGCAATATTGATCTTTAGCACTTTCATAATACAGGTCAGTTTGTAAGTAACTAAAGTAAGAAGTGTGATAAGCGCCATCTATTGTAACTTGTTCATACTAAGATGCATCGCTGTCGCGCATCGATAAGTTGCAGTATGATCAACAAAAGTAACAGATTGTTATCGCACAATATTGAGCTTTCAATTTCAGACATAAGGCAAATAGTTCCTTATATAGAAGGTGCACTTTCCCTTATGAAATCCGGCAAAAATACGATAGTCAATATTTTGGAAAACTTTGGATCTTATTTATAAGTGTGCCAATATGATCGCACGCCGCTTTGCTCGTTGTTCGGAGGAGGTGAAAATCACCCTTTTTAGGGCATTTTGTACCTCTTTCTACACGAGCAGTTTGTGGGCGGACTATACAAAGAAACAGTACAGTGCCTTGCGCGTTCAATTTAATAATGCCTTTAGGGTGCTGTTGGGGCTGCCTCGATATTGCAGCGCGTCGGGGATGTTTGCCAAATACAGAGTGGATTGTTTTTACACAACCATGCGTAAACGGTGCACATCTCTGGTGCGCAGGGTTCGCGCAAGCCCTAACAGCATTCTTAGAGTTTTCGCGAACAGATTTGACTGTCACTACGTGAACCATGCAGCTATGGTTCACATAGTGACTGCAAAATAATTTTATTTATGTGTTTCATCTTTTTGTTTTATTTCATTTAACTGGTGATATTCATACCTATTAATTAATTTATTGATAATTTAATTTGGAATGTTTTATTATGTATTGAATTTGTGAATATTTTATGAATTAATTTGTTGAAATTTGATTTTAAATATTATTTGTTCATATTGTTAATATTGTCTAATAATTTGTCTCTCACTATATGATCTATGTGGTCGAAATAAATGAATTTATTATTATTATTATTATTATTATAAGAAAAATAATTATAATCAATTATATAACTGATATTAAACTTCCTCGTTACGTATATACCTATTAATTTCAACAAAAGCAAAAGTAATATGTAATAGGTTCATAATACGAAATTTAATAATATTAAAATTATTATGAGTTCGCCTGTACCTCATGTCAATGTATGTAGAAGTTTGCTATTAAATTTAATGACTTTCTAGTGTAAAAGTCAAATAACAATTACACTCTTAGAGGGTACTATTTCCGGTACTATTTATTGAGATAGAAATGAGAGCCATTGCTGGTTCTGTTTTCGCGCAACGAGGTGAGTACGCTAGGCGTAGAACCTACGCCTAGCGTACTCACCAAACTATGTCTATAACTTTTTAACTATAAAGGTACTATTTATTTCCTTTGGGCACTATTTGGTACTATTTGGGTACAGTTTTTTGACATACTAATTAAAGTTGTAGCTTGCTCAGATTTCCCAAACTGAGCCATTGCTGGTTCTGTTTTCGCGCAACGAGGTGAGTACGCTAGGCGTAGAACCTACGCCTAGCGTACTCACCAAACTATGTCTATAACTTTTGAACCATAATGGTACTATTTATTTCCTTTGGGCACTATTTGGTACTATTTGGGCACAGTTTTTTGGCATTCTTGAAATAACAGAATTCCATGGTGAGTACGCCAGGCGTAGGTACACTAATCCGGTTGTGCCCATGGATTGTTTACACCCACCTTTTTATGAACACATTTCTATCGAACAGCCTTTTAAAACCATGACTGTGTCGTCAAAACCTAAATACTGTTACTTAGAAGGAAATTATTCAGCCATCAACGATAAAATGATAAGTTTAAATTGGCATACTCTTTTTCACTGCCTTGACACTGAAAGATCAGTTAACATGTTTTACGAAAAAATTTATGAAATTATTAAAGAATACGTCCCGTTGAGACCAGTTAAATCGAAGGATTATCCAATTTGGTTCTCCCGTCCTCTAATTCATATTTTTAAGGACAAGCAAAAGGCTTGGAAAAATTGGAAGAAATATAATTCACAATTACATTACGAAGAGTTCTCTTTATTACGCAAACGCTTTAAATTACTTAGCAAGCAATGTTTTGATAATTACATAAAAAAAGTAGAAGAAGGGCTAAGAAAGGATGTAAAAGCATTTTGGTCTTATATAAAAACATTTAACAAGAAGCAAGGAATTCCATCTGTAATGAGGTATGATAGAGAAGAACGTGGCGGCCCGGACCAAATATGTAATCTTTTCTCTCGCTTTTTTGGATCTGTTTATGAGAAGGGTGGGCCTATGACTAATCAAGAGTCTTCACCTATTAATGACAATTGTGATTTTGTGTTATCTCAATTTAATATCTCGGAAGATGATATCATTAAAGTACTTAAGGGCTTAAACATCACTAAAGGTCCTGGCCCAGATGGTCTGCCACCTTTTTTCCTAAAATCTACCTCTAGTTCAATTGCTGTTCCTTTATGTATTTTATACAATAAAAGCTTAAGTGAGGGCTTAGTTCCTGAGATATGGAAGTTGGCCAATATTACCCCGGTTTTTAAGTGCGGGAGTAGGTGTGATGTAGAGTATTATCGGCCAATATCGTTGCTGTCCATCTTATCGAAAGTATTTGACCGATTAATACATAATTATATTTATCCTTATTTACATAACATTATAATAGAAGAGCAACATGGTTTCATTAAAAAACGCTCAACTATTAGTAATCTTGTTTTATATACAAATTTTTTATTTGAATCCTTAGATAAAAGAGTACAAGTAGACTCCGTCTACACTGATTTTAGTAAAGCTTTCGATAGGGTGGATCACGAAATTCTTCTGGAAAAGTTGGCATTCAATGGAATCAGAGGCAACTTATTAAGATGGTTTTCGTCCTACATAAAGAATAGATCCCAACGTGTTGTTATGAATGGCTTTGCGTCTGATTACATTATTAAAGTAACTTCTGGTGTAGCCCAGGGATCCATTTTAGGACCTTTGCTTTTCGTTTTGTTCATTAACGACGTAAAAGATTGTTTTAAAAATAGTAACTTTTTATTATATGCTGATGATCTTAAGGTTTATCGAGAAATAACAACTTTAGATGATTGTCATAAACTCCAAGATGATTTGAATCGTTTGACTGTATACTGTAATAGTAACAAACTGCACCTTAGTGTCTCAAAGTGCAAATTCATTAGTTTCACAAAAAAAACGAAAAATATTAATTTTACCTATTCTCTATGTAATATCTCTCTAGAGAAAGTCAACCATATAAAAGACTTAGGTGTTT
Source organism: Scoparia ambigualis (assembly GCA_963921215.1). Taxonomy (NCBI): domain Eukaryota; kingdom Metazoa; phylum Arthropoda; class Insecta; order Lepidoptera; family Crambidae; genus Scoparia; species Scoparia ambigualis. Next base: position 18,570,108 of record OY992522.1, on the reverse strand, counting down.
TTATGGATTCGAAACTTCACTTTTATTTACACATTGAACACATAGTTAGCAAAGCATTTCAGCTTTATGGTTTCGTGATGCGGTCCTGTACTCCATTTAAGCATCATTCGTCCTACCTTTTACTTTATAAATCCCTTATTAGATCCCAATTAGAATATGCAACTGCCATATGGAATCCTTTTTACTCAAAATATAGTGAACAAATTGAAAAAGTACAAAAGAAATTCTTACGTTCCGTAAACTATCGATGTTTTCATTCTAAGTGTTCTTATGATGTCCTCCTAAATAAATTCTCTTTGTCTAAACTTCAATTTAGAAGAGTGCTCTTGGATACATTGTTACTTTATAATGTTACACATAGTAAGTTTGACTGCAATCAACTTATTAATCAAATATACATACACATACCTCTCCGCTCATATCCAATTCGTCAGAAACGTAAACGCACCAAGATATTTGCACCAAGATTGTGTAAAACTAATGCAGGTAAGCGCGCGCCGCTTCACAGAATCATGAACCTCTATAATGAAAATTTTTCCGATCTTGAAATCTTTGCCAGTTCACCTGTATCATTTCGAAGAAATGTTTTTGATTATTTAGATAAAACTAACTAGAGTATAAGTTTTGTGTGTTTTAGGTGCATAACAATAATTACATTAAGTATGTAATATGTGCTTGGCATACTCAAGCTTATATTAATATTGAAATTGATTTGAAATTGTTATTAGGTACCTATGTTTTGGCTTAAATTCAAAATTCTAATTATTGTAACTTAAGGATCCTTTGCGTTTAAAATTAAAATTGTTTTTATGTTGCCTTTACGTATTAAATTACAATACGGTTTAACCCTGTTTTTTATACTGTGTTAGCATGTGATCAGTGTATTTTTGTTAGTAATATGTGGATACCGCCGCTGGTTACACTGTCAGTAAATAATTTAAATTTAAGATTACTAAGTAAGAATACAGTGTGATTGTTTGTTTTCCTTAATAAATAAATAAAAAAAAAATAATTATAGATATTCAATTCGATTATTCTGCAACACTAAAATGTCCTTGAAAATTATTTACAATATCGATAGTAACAGTATCGCCACGTGTTTATACTGTCGATGGTATAGCATATTGTTTTGGTTCTTCCGACACTGCCTTTATATAGGTATGTTCGGCCGGCGCTCCTCTCGTGCCTGCACGCCTGCACTGCAGGCGCATGGCAGCAATGGGCGATTTTTCGAGATCAAAAAAAAAAAAGAAATTGGTTCGTAAATGACTTCATAGATGGCGCTTAGCATAGATTAGTATGGCGCATGGTAAAAGGCGGGTTCATGAAGAGCACGTGTATGGCTGCGTAATATTTATTCTATTCCAAAATAGAAATAGGTTCTGGATGCCTGAATATAAATAGAAAAAATATAAAATTAGTAAGTCCTTACGACTTACTAATTTTATATTCTTTTGGTAGACAAGTAAAAGTGAAGAATTTATTACAGCCCTTAGGTAGCTACTGCTGGTGACCGGCTTTTATAAAACGACATCTATCGGGTGTTTTTGAACTAATTTTTACTTTTTAATTTGGGCTGTCAGAAAATCGCCCATGCCTGCCGCTCGCACCCTCCACGTCGCGCGTACGCGCGTAAAACTTAACGATAATTTTTGTGATTTTTGTGCACCGAATCACCGAACAATGACTACTAAACGACGTTATAATCCGCTTATAAGATACTGTTGTGTTTACGGTGTCTAAATAAATAACAATCTTTAATCTAAATCTGTGCTCATATATTTCCACCTAGTAATAATTGCTTAAGCCTGTAGTTATTTAGCCATTAAAATTTTTAATGGTTAATCAAAAACAATTTTCATTCCTCATACTCGGAAAGTGTAGGTCTGCTGAAGTTGCCTGAGGAGCGGGTGGAAAGTAACACTTTCCGCCCTAGAGAATCGTTTTTCTGACACAGGTACTGTCATGTGCAGTTGTGACTTATTATTTAAATAATATCAACAACCCATTTCTTCCCTTGGGTGTCGTAAAAGGCGACTAACGGACTAAAGACTGCACATACAACAATATAAAGCGGCGATGGGCTCATCAAAATAATAAGGAATCAACTTAATTTGGTCGGATTATACGCGTACTTTTAGTATGGAAAAGTTATAAACTTTAATTTCTCCTAAAATACTGTACCTAGGAAACTGAAAAGTAGAAACTGGTTAGATTTTTACATCAACAAAATCTTGGCTATAGTCATAAACTCGCTACTTGCTCCGTTCCTGTGGAAAAACCATGTTTAGGTATCAACACCGTGACTCCAGCGGGATAACCATAATTAGCATAATATCTCAGAAAGTACTTACTGTAGCTAGAGTTCTCGTTTTTGTCTAACAAATTTTCTCTCAGAGTCAACAAAATCTTCCCCAAATTTCATGAATGTAGCCTTTTTTCTTATACCTCAACTAGAACTTACTTTTCGGACGAATTTCGACGAAAAGTAGGTATTTGATTACTCGGTAACTACAGAAGGTAAAATCCTAGATTTTTCACGGATGGATTCGTAATTGAAACTTAGTACAATAACTATAGTAGCGTGTCTCGTTGTTGCTCGTTTTAGGTCAAATAACTTTGGCGAGCGTGACTCCAGCGGGATACCCTTTTTAACATGGGATATCTCGATAACTATTGATCAACAAATTCTGGTATTTGCTACCAAATTTAAACATATTATCAACTAAATCGGTGCGTAATTTGAAGCCGATCTGTAGGGGTTATCCCGCTAAGGTCACGGACATAAAATAATACTAGATACCAACCACTCTCTTCCCTTCGGTGTCGTAAAAGGCGACTAACAGACTAAAGACTGCTTATACATCCAACAGCATAGAGCGGCAATAGGCTCATCAAAATAATACTACCAACCCCTCTCTTCTCTCCGGTGTCGTAAAAGGCGACTATCGGACTAAAGACTGCACATACATCGAACAGCATAGAGCGGCGATGGGCTCATCAAAATAATACTACCAACCCTTCTCTTCCCTTGGGCGTCGTAAAAGGCGACTAACGAACTAAAGACTGCACATACATCCAACAGCATAGAGCGGCGATGGGCTTTTCAAAATAATACTACCAACCCCTTTCTTCCCTTGCGTGTCGTAAAAGCGACTAACGGGCTAAGGCTCACCACCTAAGCCTATGTGCAGACTGTGCAGTGGTTTCTTTGCTGAAGCGTGGTCTGTGTTGTCCATAGATTCAAATGATTACTAATTTTACCATAAACTTTATAAAATATCTCAAAAGAGTTGTTGATTTATGTAAAATAAAAATCATTTTTTCTTTAGCTAATTCAGGTTTTTATTTTTATTTACTTTTATTGTATTCGTAATGGAAAGCACAGTGTTTACTTAGGGTGAAAGACTTTATTTAGTTCAGTTGCTTAATTGCGTATATGTTAAAGTGTTTTGATTTATAAGCTTACTTTCTAAAAGATGTTTGTGAATTAATTCACGCTTTTCCTCATTGATTTATTTTAATATACAGATGTGGTTTTAAACAGTTGCCATATTGTACACAAGTGTAGAACAAATAGTTATGATTTAAATAAAAATATAAAAATAAAATATTCCTATTGGTCGGTGTCCTATATCTTTCGTAACATCTCACGTTTCTATTCGAAATTTACATATACTACTCTGAGGTCAACAACCGTTAACGTAAACAAACATTGTCTTCGTGGCTATTTCACGCTACTTCATCCTAGAAACTAAATAGGTACCTACGTTATTTAGTCTAGGTAGGTATGTATGTTACATAGCCACTTCCTAATTACCTAGATAAGTTTCTTGGTTCGATTCCCAGGTCATTCAGAAAAAAGTAAAACACGTACCTATGCCAATAGTATGTAGGTATGGAAATGAAATGAAATTAAAATGTGCTTAAGTAAAACTGTGACTTACCTATGTTAATTTTCTTTTAATTTGGTTGAGGACGTAAAATGTTTTCTCTCACCGTTTCAAAAGCGGACACCACTCGCGTACGCAATTGCACAACACTTGTAACCTCCTCAGCATACACTAGCCTTTTTACATCACTCCAAAAACAGCGCTTCGTCAGGCCACAGAATATTGACGTGCTGATGTTCGAGGAGCCACCTATAAAACTCGACTTGGCTAGACTGGTCAGTGAGAAGCAAATCCTGAACTCGTCGAAAATGGAATGGGTGCTGCTGGTTGTTCTTCAACAAGCGCCAAACGATGGTGTGATCAAGGCCAAAGTGCCGCCCAGCATCACGTGTACTGGCGCGTGGCTCGTCGTCGAAGAACTGCAAGATCTGCTCCTGTAAGTTGACGGGCAGGCCCACACGTTGCCTCGACCACTGGCGTGCGCTGGGATACTGAACTGCCCGTAATCCAGTGGGAGATGTGTAGCAGCCAGCATCGTCGTTCGGGACGGCGTTGGTCGGTCTAGCCACCTCTCCGCGAACATCTGCACTGCACCCCTCAAGGTGTTACCAGCGAGGGCATACATCGTGTCCATGTCTACAGCTTCCTCATTCGATATAGAGAAATTCTAAGCATGCCATATTTTTGTGCATATTATGTGCAATCAAACGTTTCAGTCCTAATTTTTGTGCCACCACAACTTCGTTACTATGAGTTGTTTTATGTGTGTAAGCTGGAGACACGTGTCACCAGCTCGCACACGCCCGTTAAGACAAACCAGTGAGGTTAGGGTTTTGGACTATAGCTAGAAATTTTGTGCATAATTTGTGCACTAGGAACAAAAAAAACTAACCATCACACTCAAATACTGTTGAAACTACGATCATAAAACTGTGTGCGAGCTGGAGACACGGGTCTCCAGCTCGCACAGCTGTATCTTCGTAATTGTTCAAGCTACGGTTATGAATTATACCTCAAAATTTTGTGCAGAATTTGTGCATAAGGCACAAAAATTTTCAAAACTTTAACTCAAAAGGTTTTTGAGCTACGAACCGATAAGTATGTGTAAGCTGGTGACACGTAACACGGGCTAACACATGGTGAATTATTGTAACTGTATAAGATAGCGCTTCGTTTTAAAGATCAAATAATACGTTATAATTTGTGCACACACGAGGCAAAATTTCAAATCTCTGAGCCTCTTACTTTATAAATTATAAGCCAAAAACTGTTTTCCCGCCAAAAAATTCAAAATAATGGCTCGGAAGCGGCTAAACGCGCGCCGAACGCGCCGTTGCCGTTCCGTGCGCTACACTATTGCAATCGAGTTTGAACTTGAGAGCTGGCTTAATTTAGTGTCATTTTAATTTGCGCTCTCGATCGTTTCGTTTCTATACCGAGAATTTTAGACTAGGAGACTGCTGATATAGGAAATTGGTTAATTTAAAATAAAAGCAGTCTATTTTATTTATGAATGTTCATAAAATATCGCTATGCTTAGTTTTAAGTATTTACAATAACCTCATTAATATGATAAGTAGTGATAAAATTAGTCTGCCTGTATGTTTTTATTACCACGTTTTTATTAGGTAGCTTTCTCGTTTATTTGTTTATTTATTTGTCGACAAATGCAAACGATTTTATACTAGCTTCCCGATGAGCTAGACTTGCAACTTTGAACATAGGTCAGAACAGGATGACAATGCAATATTATGGTGTCATTGAGCTGATCTGATGATTCAGCCGGAAGAAGGCCACAGGATCTCTGTAAGAAAACCATGAAACCCCATTCAGGCTCATTTGATTAGTTTTGATGAGCACTCTGACGGGAGACGACTAGACGAGGTCCATGGTCTGATGATGAACCCGAAGGAAGGCCACAGGAACTCAGTATTGAAACCATGCAACCCCATCAAGTTTGGGCTCGTTTGATTCATCTTGACGAATACTCTGTTAGAAAAAAGGGTCCAGGGTCTGATGATGGAGCCAGAAGAAGGCCACGGGAACTCGGTATTGAAACCATGCAACCCCATCGAGTTTGGGCTCGTTTGAATCGTCTTGACGAGTACTCTGTTAGGAAATAGTGTTTAGGGTTTGATGATGAAGCCGGAAAAAGCCCACAGGAACTCTATAATAAAACCATGCTACCCCAACGAGTTCGGGGTCGTTTGAATCGCCTTGACGAGTACTTTATCGAGAAATAGTGTTCAGGGTCTGATGATGGAGCCGGAAAAAGGACACAGGAACTTTATAATAATACCACACAACCCCATCGAGTTTGCGCTCGTTTGATTCGTCTTGACAACTACTCCTATAGGAGATGAAGAATTTTTAGTTATGGCACGTTAACTAAAAAACAGTTACTACGCTACGATAACAAAACCATCAACCATTCTGACAAGGGGTCGGTCCATCAACACATAGAAGAATTGGTAACTTGCAAACTTTTTAACTTGTAAATAGAAAAAGTAAGAATTACTTACTACTGGTAAAATAAAAATTTGAAATAGCTTTATTAAAAATAATAAAAGTATCTTTTTTTTCGTTATCTGTGGATTGGGTTTGAAATAGGTACATATAAAATTTAACATCTACCTACTTACTAGCATTTGAAAATAACTTTAGGTACTTACTCATAAGATAACAAAGGTACGCCTACTATTGAATCTAGGTGATCTACTGCGGATGGACAACATCTACACAAAGAAGCCATAACTGGAGGTTAGTATAGGTAAGCAGCAGAACGATTACATAGAACACAATTAAATTAATTTTTATTATAGTTCTTTTTCTATAGAATTTACAATAATGACGAAAAAGGCCGGCGCACAGGAAGATGCGCGTAATAAAATGCCCGCTTGCACAAAGTGTTAAACTATAGCTACATAAATTTAATATCGGTGATAACAGTATCGACCATATCTACGGACTATTAAAAATTCAAGCAATATTGTGCTTTTTTCCACTATATAGTTTCAGAACGCATCGAACGTTTATAATAATTTTATTTTATTAAACTTTTACAAGCACATTTGTTTGTTAAAAACTACAGATTAATGATAACTCAATAAATATCAGGGATACGGTACAATATTTTTGAATTCGATCACGTACAATATAGTGATCTCAACGCACACCGCATTCCTGACGCGATATAGTGTTTTCCAAAATAGGTATAGTTTCAGAACGCATCGATATCGGATTTGACGATATTGATGCAATAAATACGTTTCAGTAACCTTATACGATTTGTATCGCCTACTCCTAATTTTATCGGAAAAAATGGAAGAGGTGATTGCGCTTTATTACATGTGGGCAAATTATTACTATTTATCGCATCTTTATTATTTTTATTAATTATTAATTCGTAATATTGTATTACTTTTAATACTTTATCGTTACTCCAATCCATAATTATCGAAACAGAATAATATCGATAGTCGTATTTGCAAAACGTTCACACCTCTAGTTGTCTAGCAGTCAACTAAAGTGTGCGAAGGAAATGTGGCCGCACGAACATTATCGAACAAAATACTTGATGTGCGGCAATTTACCAACAGCGCGGCGCGTCAACGCCATGATACAACGCGCAAACGCGAAGTGTTTGGCCAGACGTGTCGCGAAAACGCAAATCTTCGCGCTAGCGCGATAATGTGGCCCTAGCATTACATTGGGATGCCCCAGCAGACTAATCGCAAAGTCATCGATCACCATAGAGTACATTTATTTTTATTTATTTATTTACATTTAACCATGGGAAGTAATACAATCTAATATTAAAATAAATTACTTTTAATGGTTAAAATTTATTCTGTGACGGTCGATAGCGATTACTTTGCTGGAAAGCATCCGTTCTTTATCGAATTAGGCTCAAGTATTCAACCATTTTGTCGTTCTGCACTCCTCCATAATGTTTATCATTATGCCAAATCTAATTATTTAATTGTCTCAACAACAAAAAATAACTAAGACATTCGTGTGTGAGATATCTAAAATAAAAAGTAGGGTAGGTTATTAGGTACCTGCCTATAGTAAAACTAAATTAATCGCGTCGCGCATCGCTTTAACAGACGGCTCCTAGTCTAAAAGTGGCAATAGTGTAGCGCACGGAACGGCAACGGCGCGCTTAGCCGCTTCCGAGCCATTATTTTGAATTTTTTGGCGGGAAAACAGTTTTTGGCTTATAATTTATAAAGTAAGAGGCCCAGGGATTTGAAATTTTGCCTCGTGTGTGCACAAATTATAACGTATTATTTGATCTTTAAAACGAAGCACTATTTTATACAGTTACAATAATTCACCATGTGTTACGTGTCACCAGCTTACACATACTTATCGGTTCGTAGCTCAAAAACCTTTTGAGTTAAAGTTTTGAAAATTTTTGTGCCTTATGCACAAATTCTGCACAAAATTTTGAGGTATAATTCATAACCGTAGCTTGAACAATTACGAAGATACAGCTGTGCGAGCTGGAGACCCGTGTCTCCAGCTCGCACACAGTTTTACGATCGTAGTTTCAACAGTATTTGAGTGTAATGGTTAGTTTTTTTTGTTCCAAGTGCACAAATTATGCACAATATTTCTAGCTATAGTCCAAAACCCTAACCTCACTGGTTTGTCTTAACGGGCGTGTGCGAGCTGGTGACACGTGTCTCCAGCTTACACACATAAAACAACTCATAGTAACGAAGTTGTGGTGGCACAAAAATTAGGACTGAAACGTTTGATTGCACATAATATGCACAAAAATATGGCATGCTTAGAATTTCTCTATGTCGAATGAGGAAGCTGTAGACATGGACACCATACATCTGCACCATTTCAACGTAGTCGAGATTGGAATAACGCGACATCGTAGGTACCTACCTACGTTTGAAAACGGCACGGAAATTCCTTCGTCAACCGTGCGCGTGCGCTCGCGGGTACGGGTAGCGGGAGACTGACTACCACAGAACACATATACTAGGCTGACTACAGAGCAGACTCTCGTGCGTCTCGCAGCGTGTCTCGCTTCGTGTCTAGCTCGTCCCGCTTTGAGCGGGTGGCGGGCCGCCCGTTTGTCGGCAAGCCGCCCGCGGCGGGCGGCAAAGGATCACAGGACGGATGGCGCAAGCGGCGGCATTTGAAGTAATAGGTACCAATAAGCAACGTAGTATATTTATAAGAATGACATGCAATGCAACAGGAACAAAATAATTTTTGTATTTTTTTTTTATGGATTTGTAATCATTTACATTAACACAATCGCCTCCTTAAATTTGGCAACTGTTTAAAACCACAACCTGTATACTTAAATTTATTCAATTAGGAGCGCAGGGTTTTTAAATTTATTCATTTAAAAACCCTGCGCTCCTGACATCAAACCGACATCGAGTCAGTGTTGCCTAACGGAATATGTACGCTCGGATCACACGATAAGTTACAATTTCGCGTGAAAGTCGTAAGAGTAGGTAATTTTTTACACCTAAACTTTAATTTAGTTAGAGAATGAACCTTCTGTACCTAGTACTATTACTTATTCTGTGCTATAATCACAGAAGCAGTTTGTCATAGAGTCGTATTATTAAGGTGAGTAGGTATAGACTAAAACATTTGCTCGAGCATTACGGTGTAATGTAACGTTCTTACGAATGGTAGAATACAGGCAAATGCTCAGTTTCCATAACTATTGATCAACAAATTTTGGTATTTGCTAACAAATTTAAACATATTATCAACTAAATCATGGCGAAATTTGAAGCCGTGCTGAAGGGGTTATCCCGCTGGGGTCACGGACATTGTCTAGGGGGGCTACCGGGCTGCTACACGAGAACACGCAGAGGCACTTTTATAATATTTCTCTATCTATACGCCCTTGTATAGGTACTGTAAGATATAATTTAAGTAGACCATTTTAGACCCAGCAACAGCTACAGGTATAGTTTGTGGCACGTGATGGAAATTCAAAGAGTAACCAAATAAACTACAACAATGAGGTAAAAAAATGAAACAACAAGTTGAGGTGTACTCACCAATATTAAAAATGTTTTAAAGACAAAACTTAAAAAGAGGGAATTTCATTTTTTTTAAGAAGACAAATAAATGCTATGCATAATTATTAATTACAATACAAATATATAAATCATTAAAATTATAGCAGTCTTTTAGAATTTCGTATAATCTAAATAAAACATTCTCTACCCCACTTTAAGTCCTGCCATCTAGGGCCCTAAGGCTTTACTAAACTTCGAAACTTGCACTTTGTGCCACGTTACACGACGGACTAAAGTTAAGACTCAATTTCACACTCATTCACCTTGACAGTTTGTTAAAACATTTAACAGAATGTTCTACTCACTAAAAGTGTACCTATGGGTTTAAAATTGATGCTGCTTTTGCTAATAAACTCAGACAGAAACAGTATCCTTTTATTTAACCATATTATCAACTTAAGTTCTTTTGTTCGATATCCTGCTATTGGAATAACATGATTGTGGTTTTGTTGCTTGCTTACTTAAGTCTTATGATTATCTTCGTAGGGTAATCGGAAAAATAGAATTTGGAGAAATTTCAAAGACGATAGAATCAATCGGATAAACAGGCATAGAAGAGAGATAATCGCATTAATTTATAAGGACGATTTATTAAATTAACATAATAAAATATTTTTATTATCATTTGGTATGTGCGTTTCTCTTCGACATTCATTTATTTATAGGTAATAAAGTGACACCCCACATACTAACATAACACTGACTTAATCTTAACAAACTTAACAAAATTGTAGGTAAAATAATTTTCACACACGAATATATAACATAACGCAAACAATTTACCAAAGATAATCATTAAATATATCATTGTTTTCACAACGTGTAAGCGCTTCGTCTTAATCCTGTTTGACTACAAGGTGGAAGCTTCACTCAGAATCTTCAACTACTGACTATCTCTAAAATCTGGCTCGTACTAATTTGAGGAATAAGTCGTAGTAGGAGTGCATTGCTTTCCTACTTTGTTTAATCAAAACAAATTTTAAAATAATCAAACTAGCGAAGCAACGCACTCCTACTACGACTAAATTAATCGCCTAGTGCGAACAAGGCATTCCTGTCGGAACAGAACACATTTGTTACAATGCTACATACATTGATGTTAAAGCGAGTAACACATTAAAACGAGCAACCGGAAAAGCGGAAATTAATGGAAATGTGCATTCTTCCCATTCTGACATATGGCGCACAAACATGGTCCAATATCCAGAACAGGGATGTTGCGAATATTCGCATCTGCATCCGCATATGCGGAACATCCGCATCGATTTAGACATCCGCATCCGTATAAATGGATGCGGAGCTAACGCGGATGCGGATGAGTAGCAGTTCGCGACAAGAAAGAAAGGGGCGGGCCCGGCGAGTGGCGCGTGTCGTATGTCGAGGACCGCACGTGCTGATTGACCAATAGGAGAGCAAAAACTTTGTTTTGGACTTAGGTGAATCGGTGACGGTGACGCGCCTCGCTATTGTTTTGTCAATTCTCAAGGAGTTACTTACTTTCCGCAATAAGAAGCAAATTAATTTAAATGAGAGTCCTCTTAAACGGTGGAGTGTTAATCAAAGCGAGTTCAAACTGTTTTCTAAAATAGCACGCAAATTGTTATCAGCTCCACCAGCCAGTGTTCCAAGTGAAAAGTTATTTGGTAGCGCAGGATTAATATACGAACCCTTGCGAAACAGACTGGAGTTCGAAGAGGCGGCCATTCTTCTTTTCATTAAATATAATGCCTCACTACTTTATTATTAAATAAAGAAAGGATTAATATTACTGTGTTTATTTTACCCTACCAAACCAACACTTAAGTTTTATGTTCAGATCCGCATTCGCATCCGCGGATGTCAAATAAAATGCATCCGCAACATCCCTGATCCAGAAGTTCAAATTCAAGGTTTGTCAACGCGCGATAGAACGTAGCATATTAGGTGTCAAGCAAACGGATCGAATCCGACTTGCGCTCCCAAACGCAAATCGCAGATTGTGGTTCTGAAAGCAGCTCAGCTGAAGTGGGATTGAGCTGTTCACGTCTACCGCATGCCAGAAGTGTCGTGGGCCAAGTTGGCAACAGACTGGAAGCCAAACGCAACACGGCGGCGCCGCGGCAGACCGAGAAGGAGATGGCGGGCCGAACTCGATTTATTTCACCAAAATTGGATACAGTTGGCTCACGACCGCGATTAGTGGAAGAAATGGAGGGAGGCCTTTGCCCAGCAGTGGGACAGTGAGGGCTAACATAATAACAAGCAACCAAACCGAATACAAAAACATGTAAACTCGCTGGCAATCAAACCTAAGACTTAGGGGTCCGAGACCGAGGGCCACTAGACCACAGCCGACCAAATTAAATTTTTACTAAGACTGCTAAGAATTTTAAAAATATATTAATCTAACTAAAGTATGATTTGACAACTATTGCGACAGATAAAATATAGATAAAAATATAACAATGAGACCTATGCACCTTGCAGTAAGTTACAAATTGTAAGAAAAGTGTAAGTGTACATTATTTCGCCTTTCACATACATACATAAAAAGAAAATAATATATTATTTAGGAACAACAATACAAGAAAATATTTCTAAGCATAATCTAAAGTACATTTAAGTGTTTAACGCGAAAATTAACAAATATTACGAATCGTAATCTAAACAATAAAATAGTGATATAGTATGGTATTTTTTCCTTTAGTATGAAACCTAGTAAAATGTAAAACAATAACAACATAATTTGTGGTTAATTCAAACTTGTGTAGGAAAACGATTATAAAACGATAACCTCAAGTGATACTCGAACCCACGACTTAGATCGTTGATTATTACGTGTTCGTTTCTTTCGCTGTTAGCCAGTGTTCTTTCACCAGTGCTTAATTAAATAAAGTTTTTAACAGAGTTTAAAGCAACTACTTATGAATGAATAAATGAATAATATTACATATGGATCAATTTATCTGAATAAATAATAATAATAATTATTATAAACCAAGAAGTACGCGTCAAAACCCTTTCTTTAAAATTGAACGTGTTAGTTTTAAAAGTGCTTTAAACTACAATCCATAAAAAATGCCTTGCCACTGAAGCAAAGGCATCGGCTGGTCCCAATAACCAAACGCAGCTTTATGAAATTTTGTTTTTGATGGTTCTCATTATTTAAAAAACCAAACCAAAATAATACTTCATGAAAAATAATAGTTTATATCAGTCGAAAACGTTAAGGTTCTAAACTTATCTAAAAATTTAGTATGCGTTTTTTCTACTATAATTCTATAATTTACCGTTAATCACAAAGAAAGATATTCATAAAGAGCTCCACGAAACAAATAAATGCCATAAATATAAAAAAAAATCCCGTTCTGCATAGGTTAAGTTTTATTTTTTACAAGTTACAGCCCTAAGCCATGAAGAGTGGAGAGAGGGTAGGGCGGCCTTTGCCCAGCAGTGAGACAAGCCAGGCTGCATAATAATAATAATAATTAGTCACTCAGGCATATTATTTCCGGTTGTTCTCATCTTGCTAACGGCGCGTACTTACACAGACACAATCTTGTAGCCAGGATCATTCACCAGCAACTTGCTCTTCAATACGGTCTTGTTGAGTCCGAGGTGCCGTACTATAAGTACGCACCTGAGCCAGTTCTCGAAAATGGCCGTGCTTTGCTCTATTGGGACCGATCGACTATCACGATGTCAGGCTTATTGGCAACAATAGTCCTGTCCGTGATAACCGATCGGTCACAATGTCGACATCACCGTCCCACATGATGAGAACCTCGTGAAGGCTGAGAAGGACAAGCTGTGCAAGTACCTTGACTTGGCTTACGAGGTTACCGCCATGTGGGATGTTGACTCGAGTATCATTGTCCCGATAGTCGTATCTGCAAACGGCCTAATAGCGAAGAGTCTCGACCAACATCTCAAGAGACTCTCGCTAGACGGCTGGATCAAGGGCCAGATACAGAAGGCGGTACTTCTTGACACGGCACGCATCGTCAGGAGGTTCCTCTCTCTGCAGCCCTAACCACCGGTAGCTTGGGCCCTGCCCCGCTGCTGGCGGCACCCTAGGTTTAGGTTTTTTATAATGTTAAATGTTTTATTTTTTATAGTAGTTTTTTTATTTTTATATGGAATATTATAAAAAACCTACACTATACGAAAATAAATAAATACGTGAATAATAATTACTACAGTTACGTACAAATTATAAAACACAGTACGGAACAACCGAATCTACTTTTATATGTTGTTACTTTTTACAAAATTCGTTAAGAAAACCTAGATATTAAATGTTTCATTTTTATTTCAAATAAGTACATAGTTCAATGAATAAATATACTTACTTATAATGATATTTACGTAATTTTAATTTGCTTACAATATTATGATTCTGAAAACGCATTATAAAAGGTTCCTTGAGAGAGATTTAAACCCGCACTAATCACACTGCATCTAATCAAGGTCAAGCGCAAATTTTGCAGTAATTAATTTATTTTTATTTTTTCTTCCTTTCTAAGCCAAGGTAGGCCAACAACAACGATCTACAACGATACGATCTAAGTTCTTATCTACAACAACGATATCAGACCTTATATTTTTTACTAATATCTAATGAACCTATTAATAACAATAGTCTGACCTGAACTGTCAGAAAGTGAGGGTTAAAATCCCGCTTGTGGAAATTTTATAAACGCTTTCTTTTATTTATAATTTAATGAAATTCAGACTAGAGAGTCCACCTGTATGTTTTGGCTATGTGTTACTATATACTAGATATGCTCGCGACTACGCTCGCATCTAGGTACTTGCTTACAGTAAGTCTTTACCCTTAATAGCGCATCATACCTTAATCACGGTAACATAATCTATTACCGTGCCTTTACCGTTTCAGTATCGAAACAACGGCCTCGCTGCAATGGGTTTAGTCCTTAAACGTAACAAAATATAATAATATTAGATAATATACAGTAGCGTTCAATAATACGCTCACCATTTTTGTACAAAGTAAAGTTACTGCATGTGACGCCTAATTGTCATGGAAGAATACATTGTTTATTTTAAATAAATAAATAATAATAGAATTTCTCAATATATCGTTTAAAAACATTCATGTAAATATTGCCAAGACACAACACTAATTACTTGGCCGAAAACAAACATCATTTTCAAAATTTGTGAAACATCATTGGTTGAAATGTGTCTAATAAATAACATACAGACCTACACGTATGCGTTTGCGTTCATCACACAAACACATGCCTCGTCTGGGAGTCGAATCTGAATCATTACCTATGTATAGCCGAGATCAATTATTATATCTTTAGCAATTTAGGACTTTGGCGTTTAATTGCAATGGATGTATACTTCAACAGATGATATAGAGACAAGTTACAAAGTGCTTATCTACGATTGAACTCGACCGTACATACAGCGTGAAAGGTACCCTAAATGTTTGACAATTACAAAACACATGCCTCAATTGGAATTTGAATCCACAATCCTTTTGCATTAGGTTTCGAGGGAGGTACTAATCCCATCTGAGACAGAATTAAATAATACATAAGTAATAGAACAAAGTGGTAAAATTAAAAATTAACAAATTTAAATTACAAAATGTTGCTCTAAAAACACAATGTAACAAACACCTGGCGGGATTCACGAAATATGCAATTTTTTATTTGGATCATGCAGGTAAATGCAACGCGTTTTTTATAAGTAAGTTAAACGAAACTTATAAGTATTATGATAATATAATTTAAATCAAGTTTTCGCTACAATTGATGTGTATTGGCTTCATCAGCACGCTTGCTAAATGCGTTAACTTACAGAGCCAATATCTTAAGTTCCAGCTTAGCTTCGTTTCGTTTGAAACTTGTTATAGTGCGTTTCATCAAATAGTTCCTATGCCGTCATGTTGGCATTCCTGTCTTTTCCTGTCAGTGTTGCCAACTTAGTGGATTTTCCATTAAAACTGATGGTTTTGACCCCCTCCCCCCCTCCCTTTTAGTGGCGAAATATTGTGGCTAGTGGTTTTTCTAGTGGAATTATAGAACTTCATTTTCAGTAGGCTGAATCACTCAACCACTAGATGACAAGAAAAAAAAATAACTTTATTAAATTAATTAAATTAGTTTTAGTGGAAAATCTACTAAGTTGGCAACACTGCAGGAACAAGACAGGAAAGACATGACGGCATGGGAACTATTTGATGAAACTCACTATACCTTCGAAGTCATAGACAAGAGTGCTGACAACCTTCAACTGTAACTCCCTCCTTAAATCAACAGGTGGGCGCTGCTTTAACGCCATACAAATTCATGTTTTCGTGATATAAGTGTCAGTCGAATAAAAGTAGCATCAGGTACTTAATATTCAGCTGTAGTACACACGCCAGTAAATCAACCTAACCAAAACTGTCAAATGTTCAATTTCTCCAATCGATACTAATCCTTAACTTCCTAGTGACAAAGTTTAAAATGTATTCAAGAAATTTGAGATTTTGTGGCAAGTTGAAGTGCTGACGTCTGTACATTTTTAAGAGCTTTGTGGAGTGGCAGCTCATTAAAATAATACTACCAACCCATCTCTTCCCTTGGGTGTCGTAAAAGGCGACTAACGGACTAAAGACCGCACATACATCCAACAGCATAGAGCGGCTATTGACCCACCAACTGTCACGCTGCGCACATTTTCAGTCGCTATTTGTTGAAAAGTGGACTATGGCAGAGGACTGCTTTTGCGGTCCTCATTGCCTAATCTCTGACTAACCCTTCGGGGATAACAGTCGTGATTATCTGTATGTATGTTAGTCAGAGCCTAGGGGTAGTACATTTACAGTGCCAATATCTTGAGCGCCAGCTTGGCGGCGGCGCGTTTCGCCTGAAACTTGTTGTTACCGAACCCGTAGACGGTGTGCTGGCGGCCATACTTGCTGACAGTTACCGGCACCATCACTTTGGGCACGTCCGATTTGGTTTGCTCCGGTTTGCTGCAATACAAAAAATTACATAGATGTAATTTTTTATTTAAAAATTTAAAAATCAAAGATTAAAAACATCTCGAGTTCCTCCGTGCCTCGGAAGACACGTTAAGCCGTTGGTCCCGGTTGTTGTCGTAAGATGACAGTCGTTAAAACCCACCAACCCGCATGGGGCCAGCGTGGTGGGTTATGGCCCAATATCCCCAAGTGCTATTGTCGACGTGGGAGGCCTGTGCCCATCAGTGGGACGTTTATAGGCTGATGATGATTTTTTTAAATTTATTACGATTAACAAACAGTTTCATAATTAGGTTTCTATAAAACTTGCTGTAAATAAGAAATAAAATAGTAAGTTAAATACAATTTTTGAAATAGTATATTCTTATTAAATAGGTAGGTAATAAAAAGTAACCTTCTTTAAAAAGTAAATTTTAATTTTTAACACAAATGCGTGAAATGGTTTTGCACATTTTGCAGAATAAAAACATTGCTCTAATCAATTTTTTTTATAGCAGAAGAAGGCAAGCGAGCAAGCGGGTCACCTGCTGGAAAGTAATCACCGCCACTCATGGATACCCGCAAAACTAGAGGAATCGCAGACGCGTTGCCGGCCTTTAAGAAAGGAATAGGCTCGTTTCTTGAAGATCATAAGTCGTAACGGTCCGGAAATACCGCCGCCGAGAGCTGGTTCCACAACACTGTAGTTCGAGGCATGAAATTTCGTGAAAAACGCACAGTAGTAGACCGCCATCCATCAAGGTGATGTGGACGGAATGACAGTCGATTGCGTGTAGTGCGGTGTAGGAAATCAGCGGCAGGGATCAAGCCAAACAATTCCTCAGAACACTCCCCATGATATATGCGGTACAATATACAGAGAGACGCAACGTCTCTCCGAAGAGCCAGTAGATCGAGCCGACCTGAAATAACCACGTCGTCGACAATTCGAGCAGCTCTGCGTTGAATGCGGTCAAAAGGAAGGAGTTGGTTTTGGGGCGCTCCATCCCAAAGATGGGAGCAGTATTCCATATGCGGCCTGACCTGTGCTTTATACAGTTGTAAGCGGTGGGCCGGCGTGAAATACTGACCCGCTCTATTAAGCACACCCAGATTTTTGGAAGCTAATTTAGCTTTACCTTCCAAATGACCTCGAAACTCAACGTCACTCGAAATATCGACGCCAAGGATTCCAATATTCACTGTCAGAGCACGAACCGTCGATTACGACTTTGATGCTACGCCCAGAAAGAAAACTGGCGACCCACGAACACAATTTCTCAGGAAGCCCGTATGTTGGAAGTTTAGATAGAAGAGCCCTGTGCCATACCCTGTCAAAGACTTTCGCTACGTCCAAGCTTACTGCCAGTGCCTCCCCTTTACTCTCAACCGCCTCCGCCCATCGGTGAGTAAGGTACACTGAAAGATCACCAGCCGAACGACCGCGACGAAAACCATACTGGCGATCACTTAGTAGCTGATTCTCTTCTATGTACCCCAAGAGCTGGCGGTTTATGATGGACTCCATTACTTTGGAGAGCAAAGAGGTGATGGCTATTGGCCCTTAGTTGGACGGATGAAAGCGATCGCCTTTTTTGGGAATCGGGTGGACAAGGGCTGTCTTAAAAGAATTACTAGGTCTGAAACTTCAAAGCAGAATTGTTCTAATTATAAATATCAATATCATTGATTTTTGCTTTGAAGTTCATTCACGATCAGTTCGCCGGCACACCGGTAGGTATAAGCCTGTCAGTTGGCCGATACCTGCCGGCGGGCCGTGATCGTCTGTGGGACCCTTAAGGCGATTAGATCCCTCAATTTCCGAAAATTGTGCATTTTGTAAAGCCTACTCCTCATTAATGGCTGGCCAGAAAAAGTTGAAAAAAATATATGTGAAACATCTGTTCAATGAATTGAGGTGGTACATTGGTTTTTTCTTTATGTCTTTGTATTGTATATTTAAAAAAAAACTACGAGACAGCGTTTTTTGACTTAAATTCCCTACTCCTCCTAAACGACTATGATATATGTAACTATTCTTATACTGACAAATTGAGAATCCTACAATCTTTAAATACAACATTAATTTTGTGAATCGAACAATATTTTAATTCAAAAATTACGAAAAACAGGAATTCCGAACGTTTAGTTGCAGAGCTGCGCGAGCGTGGGCCGCCCGCAGTCGTCCGCTGGGGTTCAGACGGGAAGGCTGAGTCACTCGCTACCAGATTTTTACGGACGATAAAACGTGTTTTCTCTTTGTCTGTGTGCGTTGAGACTGTATATTTTAGTCCCTATCTACTGACCTCAATAGATAGGGTATCGCAACTGGAACTACGGGTCCGGTTGTGTTTTCAGAGGTACTACGGGGAGGTACCGGTTCTAGCCCCCCGCTGGTCGTGCCTTTAACCAGGCGCCTCCGGCGGGTTCCGGATATGAGTTGGACTCGTAGTGGCGTGTGGTTAGCTGTAGAGCTTGGGAATGTTCGTTTGTCCTGGTATTGTGTGCCAGGACTTCCAAACTCGTGCACAGCGAGCGGGGCCTAGTAGCGGTCTCTGAGGGGCCAGAAGCGAAAAGTCCTGCGGGGAACGTGAGTTTCCCTTATAGTTGGCAGCTTTGTCCGGTGGTTTTCATTGGACATTGGTGTTGACATCTCCGGTACTAGTCTGGAGAACTAGTAGAGGCGGCCTCCTAGATGCCGTAGCCTCCGGTCCAGCCAGCCGCGTAGGACGTGGGAACTGGCTAGGCGCCCGGATGGGTTCCGAGAAGTGAGTGTGCTTACTACTCCGCTACCAAGGTGGACACTTGGGAGTCGACTTTAGAGTCGACGACCCTAGCAGTGGCAACTGCGAATTGTGCCCTTCGTGCAACGAGAAGTGAGCGAGCTTGACAGCTCCGGTTACCTATCTGGACAATAGGCAGTGAACTACACGTGTTCACGGGGATACTCTCCTGAGACACTAGTCTTATGAGTACCGAATGAAGAGCGCGCTGCGGCGGGCACTAATTTGGCGTCAAGACCTAACGTTGGTGGTCTCCCGCGCGAGTGTTCTACTGGCGCAGGGACGTCTGGCACTTCTTGTATAACCTAACGGTTGGTCTCGAGGTGCCAGTACAAATAAACTTAGTGAAATAAGGAGAGGGGATGTATATTTTTGGATTAGTGTGCTTAGAGAGTAGTGCAGTCAGACGAGACGATTGTGTTGTGGTGTGTGCCTCGCGCGTGGACACTAATTATGAACCATAATCTTATAAATAATAATTTTAAATAATATTTTTTGTATATCTAGATCAAAATGCTTCGAAAAAGTCAATCGAAGAAACAAGCACCTTAATACAGATTATTTATGATAAAAAGTTTACTGAATTTGGGTTGGCTTTTGGATCGAGTTGCCTGAATTTGAAGAAACTAACACTGTGGGGGTCTAAGAGGTTGTTAAATAAAGGTTTAATAACATTTTAGCTGCCATAGTAACAGAACCAAAGCGGAGGGAGGGGAGCTTAGGAATTATTAATAGGGGTAACTAGGAAGTTAGGTTAGTATGTTGACCAAAAACGCGTGAGCCGAGCGAGCGAACAGAGCGTGCCGCGGGAGCGGTCGGCGAAGCGCCAGAAACGACGTTTTTGGAAATTTCCATATTTTTAAAAAAATAACATAACTTAAAGACTACTTGTCTGCGGCAGGAGAGGTAAGTGGGGGGGGGGGGGTACTCCTCCCTCTTCCCCTCCCCTTCCCCCTCCAATTTAGGCGACTCGATTCAAGTTTTACCACAAAACATAACCCCAAAATACAAAAATTAACAGGTTTTCTAGGTATGCAAGGAGCTTGTTGTTTAAAACACGTTCCAAACATTTACAAAGTAAGGACGTGATGGCGATAGGTCGATAGTTGGTAAGGTCAGAGCAGCTACCTTTTTTCAGAACCGGTTGCACATAAGCAGACTTTCAAGCTCTAGGAACAAGGCCAGCCTTTAAAGAGAGTCGAAATAGGCGTGTTAAAACTGGAGACAGCTCAGGCGCGCAAGTCCGCAGAACAATTACTGGAATGCCGTCTGGCCCACTGGCTTTGTTTACATCTAAAGTGCGAAGTGTCTTAAGTACCTCTTTGTACTCTTGTACTGTAAGAACCTCTGTACCTCTTTTTGGTAAATGCGGACACTATTTTAGATAT
Source organism: Scoparia ambigualis (assembly GCA_963921215.1). Taxonomy (NCBI): domain Eukaryota; kingdom Metazoa; phylum Arthropoda; class Insecta; order Lepidoptera; family Crambidae; genus Scoparia; species Scoparia ambigualis. The sequence goes on along the minus strand of OY992522.1, from coordinate 18,549,009 downwards.
CCTTTCAGTCCATCTTTTTTCATCAATTCCTTTCTAAATGTGCAAACCATATCAACCTCACTACATCTTCTTCCACACCACATTAGTGTCGTAATCAGAATAAAATAAAAATAAAATCTAAAAAAGTTGACGACGACGTGTCAAAATGTAAATTTTTAATTGAATATATCATGGTAATGCGACGCTTTAGACATTAAGTATATTTTGGGCTTCTATTTAAGTAAGTATATAAATAATCAAATAGCACAGAATTGATCGTGGGCTTCTCTTTAAAAAAAATATGCGACCGGTCAGAATGCCAGAATTGTCAAATAATAACATACGTCGCTTGCTCCAATCAAACTAATTCAACTTTAGATTATAATTACTTACGTACACCGACATCTTAAGCTACATTTTAGAAGTACCTCGTTAGTTTCATCAATTCAAACTCAAGTAATAGGCAGTAATGTATGGAGTGCGCTTATGTACATTCTACGCCCGTGTATCTTTCACCGGTGTTTTCGTGCGGGATGCGTTATTGGCGCGCGGGGCGGTGAGCTCAAACGTCCAAGGTCGTTGAAGACTCTAATCGCCTTAAGGCTGATTTCAGAGTAACGCCGGCGGCAAGCGCCGTTGGCCAGCGCGTCTTAACAGCGCGCGCTTGACCGACGGACCGCTGTTAAACGTGTTTTTGTATCGCGCGTTTCTTTGCAATGTACAGTTGTGTATAATAATCGTCATCATGGAGACAAACTGATTAAGAATATTAGCAAATTATTATTTATGGAAAAGAGTGCAACAGCGACGTTGTCGTAGAAGATTGCAAATTGATCCGTTTAATACCACAAGGTTACTGAGAGGCGCCTTCGTAACATCGTTCTCCGATTTACGAGAAGATAGTTACAGGTTTTTTAATCATTTTCGCCTTTCGTCCAGATCTTTTGACGAATTACCTACTCTACAAATTGGAAAGTACGGTCGGAGTCACCGTCGCTTTACCACTTTGCAGCGATTTTCGTATGAAGCGCACCGACCGCCTGGGTACGTGCCCGTACCAAATAGACGACGCGGTGTACAAGGGATTTTGACCTTTAGACTGGTAAAGCGACGGAGTCCGCCATTGTACCTTCCGTGTCCCTATCCTTTTACATGTCATCTGAGGCATCCCACAAACAACTTCGTCGATCAGACGCCCTGTATCGAGGAACATGAAATCGTTACTCATTTTAAGTGTACGCGACGAGCTTCACTCTGAAACGCTAACTGCCAGTAGAGGAGCACGGACCGCGCGCGTCTCACGAACGGCGCGTTTGAACTGCGTGACTATGAAACGCAACTACTATCTAGTGTAAATTGTAAACGCGCGCGTGTGGCCGGCGCTGATCAAACGCGTGACTGTGAAATCAGCCTAAGAGACTTATGTCAGTTTTTGCGATCGCGCGGCGCAATAGGTTAAATTGAATAGGTAGATAGAGAAAAAAAAGCATTTATTGACTTCACAAACAGAAACAAACACACTGACTGGATGCTGCGGGATCCTTTTTGAGAAGACGTTTTTCTTTCTTCATATGATGCGATAGATGACCGACCACACTACACTGCTTACAGATCCAATTGTGTTGGAGAGAGGAGAGAGAGAGAGAGAGAGACGGCACGTAAAGCCGTTGGTCTCGGATGTTGCCGTAAGATGACAGTCGTTAAAACCCACCAACCCGCATTGGGCAAGCGTGCGGTGAGTTATGGGCCAACTTCCGCATTTAAAACTGTACCTTAAATGGTGGATGGTAAACCCGTGGTGAAATGAATCGGGTCTGACCCGATTTCACCAATATCAAAATTACACGAGAATAGCTACCCGAGTATAAATTTACTTCCTAGATTTATTATACGTGTAACTTGAATTTCATTTCACCCTAAGGGTGGATTTCACCAAAGTAGTATAAGTTTTATCCTAAGAATAAATCCTTAAATTATACTCGCGTGTAAATGAACTTTACGTTTCACCAACGCTTAACCTAATGATAAAGTCACTACACTAGAGTAAATTCTTATACCGCCAATTTTGGCCTTGTTAGCCCCTATTCTTAAGATAATAATGTCACTAATGTCATTTAAAGCAGCCATCAAATTAATATTGTAAATAAAAAATGCCGCGTCGTTTGAGATTGTTGATTGACGAATCTGATAGCAGTGATGAAGATTATTTTAGGCCCACGCCCGAGATGGTTTAAGGAAAGAACAAATTACTTAGAAGATTAATGGTGGATTCGACCAAACTGGAATAAGACTTACTCCGAGATTAGTCTATACAAATTCGGTGTTTAATCTAGTTATAAGACCTTATTCCAGTTTGGTCGAATACACCCTAACAACAATAACATTTTTTTTGATGTCATCGTCAAAAAGTGGAAAGCGCCTTTGCTCTCGTACGACATAAACTGCAACTATACTTTGGTGTTTTTTTTTATTGGCAACGGGTAAGCGCTTGGCCTTCATCTGACCTGATGGTAAGTGACGATAAGGCCGAAGGTGGAAGCGCGCTTCACCCGGAATCCTCAACCACTGAGGAACTGGCTATCTTATCTCAAACTGCCGGAACACAACAATGCTATAAACATCGTTGTTATGGCGACAGACTTAGATAAGATGGTGGTAGCTAGCCAGGCGGACTTAACAGCCCTACCACCAACCAAACCGAGCACACAAAAATGTACCCCCCGCTGGGAATCGAACCCGGGACCTCTAGGTCTGAAACAGGTAGCTTAGCCACTAGACCACAGAGGCGGTTAATACGCTCATTCGTTCGATCCGCTTATGTTCGTTCAATAGCACAGAGTAACTATGCGAGAGTAACTTATTCTTACATCAGCGTGGTGAAATGAAATACAAGTTATACGTATGATAAATCTAGGTAGTGAAATAATACTCGGGTAGCTATTCTCGTGTAATTTTGATATTGGTGTAATCGGTTCTTAGAGTGATTATTCTAATCATACGGCTCATTGATTAAACAAGCTTAATTAATATTGAATTTGTTAATTCAATAATACGATTTTAAGTATCATAGTGCATTGCGCGAAATACCAAATTAGTAAAATCGACTACACAATTCGTAACGTTATTTCGTTAAGGTGATGAAATACAGCAGTTGCAGGTCGTTAAAGAATGTTGCATAATAGTGTTATTTTACTATATATAAGGTGACTGCTAGAAACGAAGAATTATTTAATTAAAAATAAAAAAGCACAAAGGGAATTGCCAATTTTAGCCTGGTTTAAAGAAGTTGCTCAGTAAAAAGTATTGTTACGAATATACATAATGAATTCGTTAATAATTAATGGCGCAACACTCATCGCAGGAAAGTGTTCTGTAAAAAAGTTGTAATAATAAGTATGCTCGCCGATTGCACGCACAAAGCAACCCCCATTTTTTAGTTTCAGCCTTGCAAGCTCAATTGGGTTACCACATGAACGCTAATTCGATAACATTAGTTTTATAAATGCATAATCGATTTCTAGTGTTTGAATTAGAAAATGCTAAGAACGTTTACTGATCAAGTGGTTTGGTACAGATTTTATAATAATTTTACTGTAATTAGTTTGCCTGGTAGGCCGAAGAACGGTGGGTTGCTACTGCGCGCTCACGTTATGACAATAATGTGGTATTTAAGCTGGGCAAGGCACGAAAATAATATTACACCACCTGCCCAGTTTCTAGACAATATTTTAATTACATATGATTCTGAATAAAACCATTGTACGAAATAATGTTTTTTTATTTTATCCGCTAATATTACACTCCCTGACATATTAAGATTACTTTTTTTCTTTACACACTCTTAAAATTAAAACCTACTTATATTATTCTATACCTTGCATAAATAAGTAAATATCTTAAAGAATAATACTTAACTTATTTTAGAAAGAAATAATAATTTTTTATTAGTTTTAGGAACAAAATCACAATACTACGCATGCTAGATATGGCATGTTTTTACAACTTGCTGCAACTTTGTTAAATTATTTAATTTATTTTAGGTATGAAATATTTAAATAATTCATTTATTATTATAGTTAATGTCCACGCCAGGCCAAAGCACCCTAACAAACTGACCAATTCCTTTTCTTTTTTGTCTTTTTTGTCATGTTTAAAACACTTGACCTGACCAGCCCTTGAAGTTTCTTGCGGTTTCTAGCAGTCGCCTTTTATAATAATATAATTATGATGATGAACAAGAATAATTATTATTTCATAAATTTTATGTTTACGCTATGATTTCTTATAAAGCAATTAAAAATTCCTTATGATCAGTTCGACTCAAAAGATTCAGTTCAGAGAGCGATATCAATTATCAAAATATTCTATAAATATAGTTTTTGCTAAGCTGTCAAATTCCATGTTTGTTTATCTCCTTGGAAAATTTGATCGGGACAGATTATAATATATAGGTATTATGTATATCCAGTACTCACCCAAACACCGGGCACGCGTGTATCTTCTCGTATAGCACTCGGACGGGTTGCAGCGGTATCCTCTTGGAGAATGCGTCGATCTCCTTCCACATGATGCGGTAGATCACCGACCACACTGCCTGCAGATCGCCGCCGGTGTCCAGGTATATGGCGCCGATGAGCGATTCGAATATGTCGCTTAACACCTGGTATAAATAAAGTTAAATACATATGGGGGGAATTCGTTTTAAGGGGGTGCCGCGCGATCGCAAACACTGACATAAGTCTCTTAATGAACTTCAAAGCATAATCAATCATATTGATATTTATAATTAGAATAATTCTGCTTTGAAGTTTCAGACCTGGTAATTTAATTAGAGAATGTTTTTATTCTGCGAAATGTTCAAAACCATCACGCGCTTGTATTAAAAATTTACTTTTTAAAGAAGGGGGTGCCCTGGAGTATTAATGCAAATATAAAATTATTGTTTCATGCGTAAAATTGTCGAAACAAAGTTGTCGAAAAAATGTTTTTAAGAGTCATTACATTTATATATTGTTTGTTCTTGTTTAAAGAATTTGTTTCAAATTTCAACAAGGCCATGACCTTGTGCAATGATCAGGCTAACTTACATAAGTTCTTTTAATGTATTTAACTAATTCAGCGCATAGTACAAGTGACATAAAAATAAGAAAATTTTCACAATTTCGTGCAGGACTAGCAAAGCAATGTACTTGTACTTGGAATGTATTGCGATAGGGTGTTGGAGTTAGACAACTAGCCCCAATCTGACCACATACTTTATTCGATAAATTTGATAGACTTTGATTGGTTATTTATAATCTATGGTACTGCGCTGCGCATAGTCAAGAAAAGTTTAGCATAGCCATAGCATAATTAGCCCCCTGCTCTGGTTGATATCAATGCTCACCTTAGGCACTTCCACATATTCCGAGATGTTGCACTCGTCTTCTTCAATGAGATAGAGTACGTCTTCTATGACCTCGTGGTCCCTCTGTTCCTGGTGCTCGACGAACGCCATTATGGCACTGTCCAGAGACGGGTTCAGTTGGGAACAGAGGAATCTGTTAAAGGCAAAAGATACTGTTGAGAAATCATCATCATTATCAGCAGCTTATAAACGACCCACTGCTTGGCACAGGTCTCATGAACAACATGGAGAGATTGGGCCATCACACACCACGCTGGCTAAATGCGGGTTGGTGGGTTTTAACGACCGCCATCTTATGACAATAGTCGGCACCAGCGGTTTTACGTGTTTCTGAAGCACGGAGGAGGTCCAGAAATGAAAGAAGACATTCACCCGTTTGCACTAAACTTGGGTTAGGCTTGTCTTAGTTAAGATACACCTAAGCTTAGGAGCAGCCTAACAAAATAATTGGTTTGCACTAACAGTTCTGTCTCAGCTGTGACGAAACTAAGGAATTGCCTAGTAAAGTGAATGATGAAAAAATGACGAACGATTGGAATGGTAGATTGTTTATGGTCTATTATTTTAAAAAACAAAATCTGTTTGAATTTGTCAACATCTTGTCTTGACAATCTAATAAATAAGCTATTAAGCTTGAGATCAACCCATAGAATAATAACTAATATTATTCTGAGGATCAACCACATAATTTTGTCACATGGTTAGGTCAGTGGCGTGCCTAGAGCTTCAGATTGGGGCAAGCCACAAAACCTGAAGTTCCTAATCTTGCTACCTAGGTACAATGTTGGTGCCCATTTGTGACACTAACCACATTTTTTACTCAAATCGTCATAGGCCTCGCTTTTTGTAAATTTCGCTTAACTGTTATTTAAACTCAAAATTGCAGAGAAAGATTTTCATAAATTGCGCGAGGGCACTTTTTTGAGCTCCTGGATTGAATTGAATGAAATTTCATTTCAATTTATTATCCTATTTCGATGAAAACTATAAATACAACTAAGTACAAAATTACAACAAAATGCGATGCGCCGGCCGTCCGAACTCAGCTTATTCTCGCAGAGTGGAGATTCGTAATATTACGCATGCATTTATTATACTATTTCGATAAAAACGATAAATACAACTGGAAAATTACTACAAAATGCGAAAATGGGCATTTTGCGCGGGAATCACAGTCGATATGTAGGCCTCTACACTTAATTTATTAATTATTACTTAATTATTAGAATGGAAGCAACCAACAATCCAAAGAGTTTTTTACATAGACCTATTATAATTAATGCCCTAGATGACTTTTAATAGTTTGCGAAATACATAAATCATGTGTGATGTTCAAAGAATTTATTTACCTCTGCCTTTCGTATGCCAATCATCAACACGTTTAAGTACTTACACATTTGTTTGCAACACATCACATGCTCAACACATCTTAGTTCGTCACAGAGACCAATAAAGCGACGAACTGAACTCGGAACAAATTTTTTTATCACAAATTACGAAAACACTTGTTACTTAAAAACAATCCCTCAAATAAAGTGAAGTGTGACAATAACAAAGAATAAAAAATGGCTGGCTGCTGCCTGTGGCTGCTGCACAGCACAATCGCGTATTAACGCTCGCCTCTGATTGGTTCGCCCGAGCTCGAGCTGTCGTCGGTCGCCTCCGATTGGTTCGCCCGCGTTCAAGTTGCACGTGATTCGGTAGAAATAAAGCCTAATTTGGAGAAGGCCTTACTTGCGAACTTCATAACGCAAGCTGGCTTTGACGAAGAGTATGAATTTCTCATAGAATCTATACATACTTACGTAGTATTATGTTTATAGAGTAGCAATTTTGTTAAAGTTAGAAGAGAGCGGATATACTTTAAATCCGAAGCCCGGTTGCAAGCCAACTTGTGCGAGAGAGATGTAAAGCGTCGCACGATTTATAAGCAGATTTATGCGATTTGTTTGGTGATTATTGATAATTTGAATGCTGATGAAAGAAAATTAACAATGGTAAAAAATAATAAGTGGTTTTAATAATTGCGTTTTACCAGTAGTGATATTGAGTTTTTGTTAGGGCAAGCCGGGCTTTTCGGCTTGTATGAAGGTACCGCCACTGGGTTAGGTGTGTGCGTAATAATATTTACAATGCATCGGTGTTCAATGAAGATGTGAATTCTGTTACTATGGCAACTGTAGACAGAAGATAAACAAAAACATGGATATGTCGCTCGATAGGTTGAGTCAACTTAAGTCACTAATTTATCAGTATGGGAGCTCTTGCCATTTTTGTATGACTGACACACGCCCGCCTCATCGAGCGGTCCTTTAATTATGAGTGGTCGAGCTTTGAGTCAAGCAATAAATCGACGAGAATTTGAAAGTTAGGTACTGTCAACGAGCGAGCTGTCAGCACACAAATCAAAATTAATTCGAAATTATTTGGTCTGCCATGCCGTATGTAATTATCATTCACATACGGCATGGTTGCTTAGTAATATTTCCTCTTTGTAGTTTTGCTGTTATTTATAATAAAGTTAAATAAATAGACGGTTTTGTTTTTTTAGTATTTAAAAAAACACTCGTACTGTTTTGCAATCAAGTCAATAGCAAAAGCCCTTTTGTCCTATTTGTACCTTATAATGATATCATAAAGATCGATCTTTTTCATGGATTCGTCAATAGGTAGGTAGGTATGTTTTTATTTTTAGCCATCTAAGCGTTTCCGGTTCATTGCTATTTGAAGTAGGTGTTTTCTTCGCTAAAGTATTGTGATAAGATGCGTTATCCATAACAATAACCATCTTTTTGGTACATTGGTTGCATGCATCTTTTCAGCAGTTAGTACTTTACTTTACTGTTTACTTTGCTTTAATGTACCTACAATGTGACGTATATGCACACACGCATTTAAAACAAATTGTGAAGAGGCGTGACAATATCTTTTCGTGGTTTATCTCTACGCTTTTTTATGCTTTACTACTTCTAAAAAACCTAAACAACTCAATCGAAATATAAACAAGAAACATCAAAAAGTGCTTAATTGATTGCTCGGACCAAATATTACATGGACAGAGTCTTACGACGTTGCCGCTTTTACATACGTGTATCAAAGTAAAGTATTTGTATCTCTATCTGTATGACTGTAGTGTGATATGAGTAAAAGAGATAGTTAATGTACGTTTGGCAACGACGCACTGTCGGTGTGAGACGTGTCATTTCATGACCGACTACTAGGTCAAAACATTGCTGGATTGTGCGAAATAATAGTAAAATATTAAGAAATCTTAGTGTTTGTGTTATTTGTGTAATATACAATTGACATAATGTCTTGTTCTGCTGTTTATTGTTCGTCAAGAACAACAAAAGGAGGTGTGAGGGACCAGGAATTATCATTTCATACGTTAGTGATTTCTCATAATATGTATGCTTTACTATGAGTTTTTTAATAATTAAAACGGCAAAGCATTAATTTTTGCTAATTCTAAATCATACTATATCGTACACTATTAATAAGAATCAGGTTTTAAACCTTAATTAAATGTAATTTAAAGGCTTTGTTTTTGGCATAATGATTAGTGATGTACGTATTTGTGTATCGAAGCTTTATCGATATTACTAATATTCTTTTTATTATTCTTTTTTTAGGTTTCCAAAAAGGCCCGGAAATAAGACGTGAATGGGTTAAAGCTATTAGACGTGATAACTGAGAGCCTACAAAATATTCAAGGCTGTTTCAAACATTTTGAAAAATCTTTTTTTACAGTAAAAATTTTAGCCTTAGTTCAAAATTGAATCTTAATAATATGGGCGGGAATATGAATAGTAAAAAGTATTGCTCTTCACTTTACTACACAAATTATTATTTTTTATTTGTTTGTTATAATAGAAGGACACAAACGAGCAGGCGGGTCACCTGATGGAGAGTAATCTCCGCCGCCCATAGACACCCGCAACACCAGAGGAATCGCAGATGCGTTGCCGGCATTTAAGGAAGAAATCGGAATTGTGAGCGGGGTGGGGGGGGGGGGGCTCCGGAACCCTCACTGCCCGAACGAAACACAACAGCACCAAGGGCTATTATTTCACACCGAAAATTAGGGTGTTACCAGACCAATCGATCGATCGTCGATCGATGGTAGAATGGATTAGTCGACGTCGATCGATGTCGATCGACAATCGACCGGTAAAATGGATTGAGTGTTAAATCGAGCTGTTTGATTAGACGCACCGGCCGCTTCACTTTTCTGAGTGGTAGAGCCACGCTGCGTTGCAGCACGCATTGGGCCGGCTCGCCTGGCGTAATACTACCCTCTCTAATATTCGGCGTGAAATAATGGCACTTGGTGCTATTGTGTTTCGTCCGACTAGTGAGGGTTCCGGAGGCCCCTTCCCCCCACCCCCCTCCTCCCAATTCATATTCCTTCCTTAAACCTATTCCTCCCATAAAGGCCGGCAACGCGTCTGCGATTCCTCTGGTTTTGCGGGTGGGTGTCCATGGGCGGCGGTGATTACTCTCTATCAGGTGACCCGCCTGCTCGTTTGCCTCCCTCTTTTATAAAAAAAAAATAATATTTCGTGCCCATGTATAATAATCGTAATATTAGATTATGTTTATGTTGATAATAATGAGTGATGATAATATGAACGTTTAAATACTAAATGATATTCCCCCAAACACCTTGGGAAGCACTTTAGATTAAGCAACACCGAAAAAGGGGGGAAGGGGAGGGGGAGGGGGAGCCAAAGTGCGAAAATGCATAGTTTTCAAGATATTTTTATTTTGAGGTTATTTTTAGGAAAAAAAAACAAATATTCTACTAAGTTACCATTACCGTACCCCCTCCATCCCCCTCCTCTCTACCTCCCTCGAAACTACTAACATCGAAATTCATGACAATCGCTACGCAAGAAAAAAACAAAAACAAAAACCGCTGCTTAAAATGTCATTTGGATAAAATAAGCGATCGTTGGCTTTAAAAAACGGCCGCATCCAGATTCTTCTGCGTTTGCGTCTCCGTAATAATAGTACGAGCAACATCGTACTGGCCAAGAACAACGAGTCCTTTTCTGAATACATTTCGCTGATGGAATTTAGCCAGGGTTAATCGATCAACGTCGACCGGCCGTCGATCGATGGGTTAGACGAACGGTATCCGTCGATTGATTAAAGCTACCACACCTATCGATCAACGTCGACCGACCGTCGTCGATCGATTGGTTAGTCAAACGGTAGGTATCCGTCGATCGATTAAAGCTACCAGACCAGTCGATCAACTTCGATCGACGTTGATCGATGCCGTCGATCGACGATCGATCGATTGGTCGGGTAACACTCTTAGTGAGAGGTTGGTATTTACGCCGGGCGAGCCGGCCCAGCGTGCCCGGCGTGCTGCAACGCAGCGTGGCTCTACCACTCAGTCAGTGTCACTCATTTAGCACCACCCAAGGGTCACGTGTAGGGTCTAAGCGGTAAACCTACGGACGTGAGTAACTTTAACCCCCAATTATAATAACAAACTAGGTACACACCACATTAAAGTGATTATATCGATATACTAGTCACATCTTTAGTTACGCACACATGTACAGATAGAAAGCTGCACACTAACAAAATACGGACATGCTAAAAATCCAAAGACTCTGTCCATTGTGATATTTGTTCCGAGATTGATTGATTTGATTGTGACAGACAGAAAATGACATAAAATACTCTTTTATTTTGTCGTTTGCCAACCGAAGTTGGACAGGCTAAGGAAATCTCCATGCTGAAACACAAAAAACACTACTTAAGTATCGCCTTACTCGTTGGGCGCTTCCTATTCGGGCTCATAAAGTTATGAATCTCCTAAGTGGACTTAGGAATTGCCTAAGGTTAGTGCAAGTAAATTTTTCACTAGGAGCAGCCTAAACAAATTAGGCAAGAACTTAGGCGATTCTTAAGTTTAGTGCAAACGGGCAATTATGTAACAACCAATACGTAAGTAAACACTTAAGTTAGTAAGTAAGTTAACAGTGTCGGGTAGTGGTGAAAGAATACTACCACCCCCTCTCTTCCCTTCGGTGCCGTAAAAGGCGACTAACGGACTAAAGACTGCACATACATCCAACAGCATAGAGCAGCGATGGGCTCACCACCTGTCACGCTAAGCACATGTGCAGTCGCTATTTGGTGAAAAGTGGACTATGGTAGAGGACTGCTTTTGCTGTTCTCGTTGCCTAGTCTCGACTAACACTAGGGCCGAGCGCTTAGCCACTCGGCCACCGAGGTGTTCATTATAACTGTTAAACTTATATCTCGTATAAGCTCTTTACATCAAAAGGCTAAAAACAATGTTACGGAATCGAAAAAGTTTTATTTAAGTAATAGAAAAAAAACATACTTTTCTTCATTAATTTCAAATTTCGCGCGAAAACGGGTGGTCATGTGACATTTTTCCCTGTGACGTCACACTTCAATAAACAAACAATATCTTGAAACCTGACAGATAGTTTTTGTTTATATTGTGAAATGTGACGTCACACGAAGCTCCATCATGGCCGCTTAGTCTTGTTATCCACTGATAAAAAAATTGCAAATTTATTTTGTAAAAATAAAATATTTAAGTACTAATTATCTTAATAAAAAAACTATTGGATAATTATTATTAAATTATAAACTACCATATCCGAAATATTTTATTGTTACAACTGTCAAATAACCAATTCCGTAACGATTTAATTATCGATTGTGTTTTAGTTTTTATATAAGAACCAAGGTTACAAGCTCAGATCATAAAAGGGAATTACAAGTAAGTAAAGTTACAACTAATTTTGCTTACTTGTACAGGCCCAACTTAACGACATACGACGCGAATGTCACATTGTTGACCAACGCCGATCGCAGGTCCGTCAGTTCGCCGGGCTTTAGTTCGCTGGAGTTCTCGAAGATGTGAGCGGTGATCAGGAAATCGAGTATCGCATCGCCCAGGAACTCTAGGCGCTCGTAAGAAGGCGTAAGCCTGTTGCGAATGTACGAAGGGTGCGACATAGCCTGAAAAAAGGTGTTGCATATTTAACGCCATCTGGCACTGACAAGGGAACTTAAGTAAAGATGGAAACAGCACAAATGGTTCACTATTTCCTGTCTTAAAAATAGACGGTGTTAGACTAGCTTTTTTCACTAAAATAAAAGGGTCTGCGCGCCTGGCACTCGCTCTCTTTTACGGCTGCAAGATGTCGAACATAATTATACTTCGGGTCTCAACCGAAGACGATTACTTATTACATGCAGCAGTACATGAGATGGTGCTATCTTCTTCACACTTTTAGATATATCCTAAAAAGAAATATCTTATTTCCGTTCCCTGCACTGGTAACCCCGCGTCACGAGACGTCATTACGTGTTTTTGTGTTATCGGAATCACACGTACTTTTCGTAACGGAATTAAATTTGTATTTAATATGATGGGAAAATGTTAAAGTTCGAAGTTGAGAGACAGTGATCATTATGGTGTTCTTCGTAAAGTAAAGAAATCATTTTTAATTCAAAAAACGTAGGCGTTAATCATTATCGGTGTCGGTGAATAGTGATAAATTTCGTATCAACGACATTAAGACAAGCAGGTATTGGAACATAACGCTAATTTACCAAGAAAATTAACTATAAAGGAATGTATCATAGTTGTAAGGAACTAAGATAATTTATCATTAAAATTATCTACCCTCATTTTTATTCGTTTTTCTTGGGTTCTATAATAATGATTGTAACAAAATTAAAAGCCATTTACCACAAGAAACTCTTTAAATACTAAACTACTTACTTAGACACCATTGTAACAGTGTTTAACTTACTAAACGTATGATGTGTCGAGGATATATAACTGCTCAACTGTGTTGATACTTTATTTTATTCAATGACATTGAATGTCATTGATTTTACTCCATACAAGCCGTATCGAGGTTACTTACACCAATTAGACAGTGCTGAGGTTCTATTTTACTCCACGCAAGCCGTGTCAAGGTTACTTACTCCACTTTAACAGAGTTGAGACTCCACGCATGCCGTGTCGAGGATACTTACTCCACTTTAATAGTGTCGAGGCTCCACGCTAGCCGTGTCGAGGGTACTTACTACACTTTAACAGTGCTGAGGCTGCAAGCAAGCCGTGTCGAGTATACTTAGTTCACTTTAACAGTGTTGAGGCTCCACGCAAACCATGCCGAGGATACTTACTCCACTTCAACAGTGTTGAGGTTCCACGCAAGCCATGTCGAGGATACTATTACTCCACTGTAACAGTGTTGAGGCTCCACGCAAGCCGTTTCGATGATAATTACTCCACTTTAACAGTGTTGAGGCTATATCTTACTCCAAGCAAGCCGCGTCGAAGATACTCACTCCACTTTAACAGTGTTGAGGCTATATTGATGTTGTCAATTGGTGGATACATCAAGAAAGAAAATTCCAAGGAGCCCCTCTGGATTGGAAGCAAAGGAGTCGCCACGGGGTTTTCAGGTCAGACCTCAGCATTATCTATACTTATTAATTGTATTAGAATAATAATTAGACTTACTCCGCGACACAGCGGCTACACAAGTCGTGTCGAAGATACTCACTCCACTCTACCAGGGTTGAGTGAGGCTATATTTTATTTCACGCAAGCCGTTTCGGGAATATGTACTTAGTACATTTTAACAGTGTTGAGGCTTTATTTTACTCCACGCTAGCCGTTTCATGGTTTCTAACTCCACTTGAACTGTGTTCAGGATTTTCTACTCTACATAAAACTTGAGAGGCCATACCTATTTCACTTTAACATGTTCACGTTTCCACGTCGTCCGTGGAACAAAGCAGAGTCTCAACATTGTTGAGGACGTGGGTTCGATTTCCACCTGAGGTAGACATGTTTTCAACGTTTCGTTATCTTCAGGTTTACTTATCAATAATGATTTGGTGAAAACATCTGAAACTATGTCATTGATTTTTACAATGACTCAACCAGTAGCGGCAGAAACGAAGCTTGGCCATTCGCGCTGCTTGCAGCGCTCGCGTGTGCCCGTGCCAGCTGCGCCACTAATATCTTCGATCTGCCCCTATATACGGGGTCACGGTCAGTCCGACGATAGCCTGCTTTCATTGGACACCCATAGATTCTACAATTTCTCAGAACCTCATAAAAATAAAGAGTTACTCATATAAATAATTAAAAAAAAAAATTAGTACTTACTACTACAACTACTTAAATAAATGGAAAAAAATGGTAATAATGTACATAAGCCTCGAAGTTCTAAAACTAAATTAGGAAATTGAAAAAATAATAATAAGCTCTGTTGAAGGTAAATATGAATAAAAGTTTTAAAACTTCACCTTCCGAGCATAATAATATTAAGACCCCTAAAGCCATAACCAAGTTAGATTCGGAAAGAAAACAAAAATCCAACGCTCTGTACAGGGTCCCGGGCTGATGCCCGGGCTGAAGTTGTGATCATCTTCGAGGTTCTTTAAACTCTAGGGGGGGCGCCACTGCGCGTAGTAGTATCATCAGCTATCGAGCTGCGATCAACCAACCCCACCAGCACAGCACCATTCACACCGCCGAGGGACTGCCGAGGTTCCGCCGGATATCTGACAGGGAGACGTTGGAATCGGAGCTCCTGCAGTCGCTTGACCTATTTTTATGACTGAATGACAGAAAGTGTGAGCTCACTAGGGATCGTAATGTTTTACATTGGATTCGTAAATGTAATATTCATTTTCTCGCCAAACCAAAGTTGTTTTGTATAAAAACAACTATACCCCAAAACAATGAATGTTACTTACTTACTATCTCAATCTATGTAGATAAAAATGAATCGCAAAATGTGTTGCGATTCATTTTGCGTCGAGCTGTTTTCATGCTAAGCGCATGAAAACAGCTCGACTGATTTGTCTGATTCTCTTTTGTTGTGTTTATAAAGGTCAGGAAAAGTTTACAAAAAAAATGTAAGGGATCTCACAGATTCACTTAAAAATTAAAGCAGAATCCAAATAATTGTATTTAAAAGAATCGAACTGCCCTTAAATTATTAAATCACAACTACTATTGTCAACAATTGATATTCAAGATGCTTATTTTTAATTAAGTTTCTACTGCAATTAAAGCTGATCGGAAAAAGTTAAGGTTTAGTTTGAGGCCTCAGTTGAATTTAATGTTCTTCTGTTTGGCCTATTTGTGTTTGCGAAATTACTGGAACCGGTTCTAGAACAATTGCGCATAATATTTGAATCTTCTACAATAATTGTTTAGTTTATGTTTTGTACCTAAGCACGAAAAATAAGCTCAAACTATGACGAGTGTGTATTGAATAATAAAACTACGAGTACAAGCACCTTTTTGAAGTCATAGGGTTCGTCACAAACACTTACAAAAGCATTACTAAAAACCGAGTAACAGAACTTGTTTTTAAACATAAATGTATTATAAGTGATTTAGATGAATTCAGGAATATTGACTACGGCATGCACAGCGGCCGTCGCGGTTTGAATTACCTACCTACACCAAGTTGCTTGAGCAAGAGAAGTTCTTAGCATTAATTGATTCAGAAACTTTCTTGTATTCGCATCCTACATCCAGACTTGTGAAAACATTATACGGATATACTTAGATACGGAGTAGGTAACTCTCCTACCATGCATTTTCACATATTATTAGTTCATTGGCAAAGCCATAATTTGACCTTACAAACCCATACAAACGCAGAATGCTTCACGAAATCCTGACCAAGCAATAACAAAAACAAACACTTACATTGATTATAAATTGAATAAAGCAGAAGGTATTGTTGTGGTACAGATTAGAATTTACATCCTTGGTATACAGTGTGGCCAAAACTTGTTGTCCAAGAAAAAATGTTCTTCGGCCCTAAATAATATTTGTTATACCTAATTTCCTTTTAAGGCGAGCCATCCACTTCTAGATAGCCTTATCCAGGTGGCGCCAAATTTTGAGTGAATCGTTGACCAGACATGGTACCACGAGCATCTTGAGATAATTATATGTTTACATCTCTTGCAACAAAATCAGTAACATTAAATCAGTACTGTATTTGATAATGTCTTGGTGGCTTTGTTCAAAAAATAACAACTTGAATGTTTTTAAAGCTGATAGTTATAAAGTTATCATTTCTAACCAAAAAGTTTGAGGAAGGTTCTATGTTGTTTAAATACGCATAGGTCCGCTTTACCTGTCATCTAAGGGAAGTAATTTACTTTACATGAATGACTGTGTTTAGTTAACACAGTTTTGTTTAGTGTACACTAACTAAGATTTATTGCTCCAAATCAAAAATACAATTAACATGACACAAATGTCATGTTAATTAAACCATATTTCCAGGACTATCCTTAGAATCAGATCATAATCATTGATTTGTCACTTATGATTCTTACACTATATTTTCTATTGTTACTGCTAAAAAAAAACGCAGTCTATTAGTTTAATCAAAAATAATATATCAATACAAAATTATGTGATTGTGATTGAAATTACCGACTTCATTTAGACTTCAGGACCCGCGTTTGTCAACCGCTCATCAGATTGTCCAATATTTGTAAGAAACCTTGTTATTTGTTGCTGGCTGTGCCAACCTCATAAAAAGGCGGTCACAAACTTTGTTGCAGATTTAAAAAAAAAAAGTGGTTCCAAGACAGTGGATGACATGCCGATACCGATATTATGTCTGTATTTGGAGCTCACAGTCACAGTACTCGCTCGGCATTTACTGCTCACACTGTTTACAGATCTAGTCTGGAGGTGTTTCGCAGAGTTGTTGTAGGCTGAGTCACTTAAATGTATTTGTTAATACTGTTGGAGAAATGTTTAGGTACAAATCTGAATGAATTCGTCAATGCAGTATTTACACAACAAAATAATAATACTTAATCAAATAAATAAATGAAATTGTTAAAGTAATTGTTTAGAAAACGACCAATGAATCGATAGCCATTAAATGCATCATTTAAGGTTTAAAGGAGGCTTATGCACTTATAAAAAAGTACCTACATATTGTAAAGTTTAAATTTACATAATTTTTTATTTTTATTGTGTTAACATTACAATGCTCTGAACATCTGCATGTAATAAGTAATCGTCTTCGGTTGAGACCCGAAGTATAATTAAGAATTAAACGAACTTACCTTGTGAAGTTTGATTCCAATTATGCGAGGGTCTCAACCGAAGACGATTACGTCAACCCATCCCTCCCAACCCAAAAAATAAAATAAAAAATTGTGGAGGATAACACAAAATTCTCTGAAATAATGACGTCTCGTGACGCTGGGTTGCCAGTGCAGGGAACGGAAATAAGATATTTCTTTTTAGGATATATCTAAAAGTGTGAAGAAGATAGCACCATCTCATGTACTGCTGCATGTAATAAGTAATCGTCTTCGGTTGAGACCCTCGCATAATTGGAATCAAACTTCACAAGGTAAGTTCGTTTGATTCTTAATTAATGTACCTAATCTACAGTTACATATGGTCTCATTTCCCCAGTCCTTGTCACAGGAGGGCAGTGTAATAAAATTTATATTTTTTATGATACATTGCCGCGAAACGTGCATAAGGAGGTCTGCCCCCTTACTCTTGAAACCGATCGCTATTGGATCGGATTGATATTGTGAATTTTCGTACTCCTAAGTTACGACACCGGAGCTACATCCAACAGCATAGAGCGGCGATGGACTCACCACCTGTCACGCTGAGCACATGTGCAGTTATCATTTGGTGAAACGTGGATTATGGCAAGGACTGCTTTTGCGGTCCTCATTGCCTAGCATCTGAATGACCCTTATAGGATAATAGACGTGAACGTATGTAAGTATTTCCACATACTCACCTCTAACAGGAAAGATGGATCTTTGAATTCATAATGCAGTATGTTTTCGATATCTTTCCTGGAACTGCTCAATAGGAACTCCACATCCGCTACGGTTGCCTTCCTCTGCGTTATTGTTGTTGGCACTGGCCGATGGAGGAGTTGTGCGAAGTTGTCCTAACAAAAAAAAGATTTATACACCTATTCTTTAAAAATCCGAAACACAGTATACTCCGCACTGACACGTACACACGGGAGCAGATCAACCTATTCAACACTGTCAAATTTCTTCACTCGATATTGATCCTAATTTGGAAAAAATAAGGATCAAAATTTATTATAGAAAGGACAATGGCGAATTCATTGTTAAATGAATTCTTTAGCGTCTATAAATTTCACTATTACAAATACGGATGAAATAAATTCGTAAGATTTTTGAAACCATAGGAAAAACCTGTCTAAGGCAGTTGTCCCACCAACGGCGAGTAAACGACTAAGTATCAGCGATTATCTAGCTCAAGAAACGTACAATAGATATACATTCCGTGTAAACAAAAGAGATGCATATATAAATAGTTGATCGCTGACTGTTGACACTGCCGGCGATGACTCGCTTCACTAGTTCGTCGCTGAGCGACAGGACTTGACAGGATGAGTGACAGGACTTGACAGGAGCTGTCAAAGATAATTCTCGATTAGCGATACTAACTCACGCCGAGAGACCAACCAGCGGCAGCGGCGCTTATAGCCCAGCGACAAAACTATCGAAACTACACACTCGCTTTCCGCTGCTCGCCAACTCGTTTCTAATTCTAGCTCGACTCGCTTCTCGTTTATCGTCGGCGGTGGGACAAGCCTTAGTCTCGAATTAAAAACAATTTTAATAGACACGTAAATTATTAGTTATTGTTATATTCTGTCTACGGCTATGAGTACATAACATGACTTTTTATTTTGGCATAACTTTTTATTATAATTTGTTCCTTGAGGAACAGGATAAGGTCAGAGACCATTCTGAAAAGTCATTAGTTAGTTAAAATCATAAGTGATCGAAGATTATAATCCTAACACAAAGTAACCACTAAATATGAAAATATGTAAGTCCTATTTTCTTTTGAACTAATAGTAATGCTACAAGTCGATAAAAAATACACAACTAGGTACCTACTTGTTTTAACCAATAATGTTAGACATAACCTCCAAAACTTTTAATTGGAATATCTTTAACTGTAGAAGTAAAACCAAGACCATGTTGTTCAAGATTACAAATTCTATACCAACATGTTTTTTTCATATAAAGACGCTTAAAAAAAAGCCAACAAAAGTATGTATGGGAGTTCGCCAATGTCCTTTAACATTTTGTGGTATGTGGATCTGCTGGCGTCTGTACTTGAAATAAAACAAGATCAAAAAACTGCACACCAAATCGTTCGGTGATTCAGGAGCTCGATGGCGCAGAGGCTAAGGAATTCAGTTTGCGATCTTGCCAGTTATGCAACATTTGCAATGCTGAGATGTGAGACCAAATTATAAAAACATCTCGAGTTTCCGAAGCCGTTGGTCCCGGTTATTGTCGTAAGATGGCAGTCATTAAAACCCACCATAGAGCATTTGGGCGTTATCTTTTCATGTGCGGTTGTTACCTCAAGGCCTGTGCCCAGCAGTGGGGCGTTTATAGGGTGATGAGTGACTGGGATAGTTGGGAAAGACCTCGGTGAACGTACTTCTACCAGATCGGTGAAGTTCTCGTTAAAGAGTCAAGTCCATCATCCTCATCACCGTCATAGACCTCTTACATCTATAAAAGACGATTCCAACAGCGTCCAATTGTGAGGTTTGGCTTTTTGTTAAGTGGCATGTGAGGCCAATACGGGAGCGAAAGCAACGGCCGCATACTTAGCAGACGAATTGAGTACCTGGTGACGTTGGAGGAAGTGCAGCGCGTTCGTCTATCGCTTTTTAGACAGTTCCTCAAACTAAATGTTGTCGTGAACGACACGTATGAACGAATGATGTTGAAGTACTACTGACCTCTGGCGGCAATATTCTCATCCACTCCAGCAATTTGACAGCGGCTAGCACTCCACCGCTAAGCAGGTAAGTGCCAATGAAAGCCTCCACACAATCAGCAATAGACTAGAGGAAACAAACAAAGTTGTTACTTATTTCAAATTATAACGGTTACTTAAAATAAAAAAATCTTTACTTTTAGTAAATATATTATTTCAGCATTCAGCACCAATCAAGCTCATGAACAGTATCATTAAGTTTGATTATAATAATTGATGTTAAGTAAGTATTCTTGCTAAAGCTAGATTATACTGTCCCACAATGAATTGAAGATTTGTGTCATTGCAGATATGATTGCACTCAGCTCAATAATAAAGTATCTTATAAAGTACCTTCCACGACACATAGTCGTAATTTAACACGCTTGTTTGCTACGTCCTTTTGTCGCACTAATGCTGGCAAAAGATCACCCTTAAATAGAATGTTCAATTCTTTTAATATGAACTTCAATAACATAGATATGTTTGCTACACGAATTGGTACATTTAAAAGACAACTTGTAGAAGCACTTCTCGTGACTTAATTTTTTTATGTTTTATTAATGTAACCTTATTAGCAATTCCTTTTTTATATACATACTTACTTTCACTATCATTCCTCACGCAATTACATAATATATATATATATATATGTGGTTAATGTTGTTGGTGGCACAATGATAAATGTTTATCACTAGTACTTAATGTTATATGTTATTGTGTACACTGTTTTTTAACCCCAATAAAGAGAAAAAAAAAAAGGCAAAAATTTACCTCTGTCATTAATCGTCATTTATTTCAGGCATCAAAATGTACTCATTAAAATCAAGTCATAAAAAGATGGTTTAATCACCACGCTTGCTAAATGCAAAAACATTTTTGTTTTGTTTCAAAAGCATGTGGTGCAGTCTTTCCTACAGCCTTTTACTTTTCTAGCGTAACGGGATGTTAGGTTTTACTAAAGCTTAAGGGATTTAGGGGAATATCATTCAACATTAAACATTTATTGTGAGTGAAAACCCCATCAAACCCTTTTTCAATTTTGTTTGACGCTGTGAAAGAAAGGGAGAAAAGAAATGCCCTTACTGAGTTTCTTGCCGGTTCTTCTCAGTACAGAGTCTCCCGCCCTAGACTTACGAACCGATGGCGTAATTCCATTTATAAGTGCTGTAGCCTAAACTCATTAACATAGAAGTATAAACAAGAACGTTCATACAAATCATTTGTTCAAATTCTGGAATGAGAGACCTAGTTCGCTGCAGCCGCTGCAGCGCTTAAACATTGATATGTCCGTCTAATCAACAGACAGACATCACAGCGCCGCAGCGCCAGATCGGTCAAAGACACGTAGTGTGTATCAAGATGGCGTCCCAAATAGATTGTCAGTTACAATAATTTAAAAAAAAACTTTTCTATTCTAATAATACGATATAACTACATACGTGACTTGAATAACAATTAATTTCACTTACTAGACAACTGTATTTTATAGTAGTAAACGTCTAGGTGAACACTTTTAAAAGAAATAAAGAATTATTTTCGCCGCTCCGCACGCGCGAATGTCAAAGTCACACTCAAGCAAGGTGCCGAGTCGACTCCGTAGATGAGTGGAATATAGTGCGTGTGCGGAAGGGCCTATCTAGTGTAACGTATATATCGCTGCCTAAACTAAATAAAATATATTGATTCTTGATTGTTGAAACCCTTATTTAGAAAATGATAGCCGTGTCGCGTAACGGCTCACTAAAAGAATACTACTACCCCCTCCCTTCCCTTGGGTTTTGTAAAAGGCGACTAACGGAGCAAAGACTGCACATTCATCCGATAGCATAGAGCGGCGATGGGCTCACCACCTGTCAAGCTGAGCACATGTGCAGTTGCTATTTGGTGAAACGTGGACTATGATAGAGGACTGCTTTTGCGGTCTTTATTGCCTGATCTCTGCCTAACCCTTCGCGGATAATAGTCGTGATTATATGTATGTGTGTACGGTCGGGGTCACCGTCGCTTTACCACTTTGCAGCGATTTTCGTATGAAGCGCACCGACTCCCCCAAACCTCCTTCCAGAGCAACCCATCCAGACTGGTCTCAGTCTCTTAGGTATGGACATACACAGCGACCTCAACCCGAAGAGCTATAATGAGAGCATTATAACCACAGCCTCACGTAAACTCGGAATCCTGAGCAAAGTGAAGCGGTGCTTCACGCCGGAGCAACGTTGTCTTTTGTATAAGACTCAGGTGCGCTCCTGCGTGGAGTATTGCTCTCATCTTTGGGTAGAAGTACTTGCTCGAAGCTCTTGACAGGTTGCAAAGACGTGCTGTCCGTATTATCGGTAACGATGACGTTACGACCAGTCTGGAGCCGTTACAGCTACGTAGGGACATTGTTTCCATTAGTGCTTTCTACCGCCTTTACCACGGTGAATGCTCTGAGGAGCTCTTTGACCTCATCACTTTTCCAGATCGGCGCGTGCAGGTCCTAGAAGCCACCCTCATACCGTGCGTCAGCACGGTATGATGGTCAATCAAGACACGCACCAAAAAGTTTGGGACAATCGTTCCTTTGCCGAACTGCCCGTATGTGGAATGCGCTTCCCGCACACGTGTTTCCCTCCTCTTTCTCTCCCGGGTTATTTAAGCGGGGCGTGAAAAAGCATTTATGCAGGCCGCCATAATGTGAGCGTTCGGCATAGCGTGGTAGCGCTGTGATGAACTCTTTCACTTCTTGGGCTTCACTGGCTGCTTTTCATCAGGCAGAGTGAGGCCATTATGGCGTGCCACAATAAAAAAACAGCCCGGGTACGTGCCCGTACCAAAAAGACGACGCGGTGTGCAAGGAATGTTGACCTTTACACTGGTAAAGCGACGGAGTCCGCCATTGTACGTTACAAAAAGATCTTACCTTATCAGAGACAGCCTGCGATTTGACGTAGCCCTGCATTGAGTTTTGCGCGCGGCCAAAGGGTTCCCTCTCAGCCGCATCGTTGAGGTCGAGGAAGCGGTTGTGTATAACCTCCTTGCTTTCCTCGCACAGCTGACCCCGCAACGTGTCCTCTTCGGGGAAGCTCATGCCGATGAGGAACGTCGGGCGGAGCTGGAAAAGTAAATCTTATTGTAGGTACTGGGTGTTTGGTGATGATAAAATGTTTACTAAAAAAAAAACAACCAGTCTCAGGAAAGCTCGACTTGTTTATTCTTTCTTTCGACTCTTTCTTCTTTCTACCGTGAAGGTAGATTTCACAGTGACGTAATACCGCTGGCTTGCAGCCTATCACAAACTACTAAAAAAAATTCAACGAGTCTTCTGGGGTCTCGGTAGCTTAGCGGTTAGAGCAGTGGACCGGCAATAAAATAGTCATGGGTTCGATTCCCATTCGAGCTTTCCTGAGACTGGTTGGTTTTTTTTCTAGTAAACATTTTATCCTATATCTATATAGCATTGTGAATGAAAAAATTTCAATAATAATTGGTATATAATCCCGCAACATGGCCATCCTACTAAGTGCAAAAATCACTATTTATTAGGAAACAACCTGAAAAAGCGAAAAAACAATCTGTTGTTCCACACAAAACTGCTAATACTTTTCGACTAGGTAGGTACTACTGTAGGTAGATTTTTTGTCGCTCCTATACAAACACAAAGTTGTTTTTTGCACTTAGTAGGATGGAGCAGTTGCGGGGATAATATAAATTAATTTCCAAACAACCTGTATATATTGAAAAAGCTGCTGTAAGCCGAGGACCTCTATAGCACAGCGACTAAGTAACTTCCGCAATGTCGGTTACAGATGGGTGACCAAATTAAAAAACATCTCGAGCTCCTTCGTGTTTCGAAAGGCACGTAAAGCCGTTGGTACCGGTTAATGTCAAACTCAAAAGATATTTATTTTGAATCGTCCAAATCTTTTTTAACCTACCACCTATTCAGGACGTCATTTTTTAACTGTGACAATGAACGGGCACAAGAAACCACAGCGCACAAAAGCAACGACATTTACAAAAAAAATATAGGTATATAAATACCAGGTCATGAAATCCAAAATATGAATTTGAATGTAAACTATGTAAATGGTACTCTATATAAATTAATTACAGACAATTAGAAATAGCTGTTGGAGTACATAGAGCATTTCAGACC
The DNA here is from genome assembly GCA_963921215.1 of Scoparia ambigualis. NCBI lineage: Eukaryota > Metazoa > Arthropoda > Insecta > Lepidoptera > Crambidae > Scoparia > Scoparia ambigualis. Next base: position 18,524,613 of record OY992522.1, on the reverse strand, counting down.
CTAGCTGTTTTGGCTTCTGTGTAATCTGACACTTTTTATTTTTTTTATTCTACAACGGGTAAGCGCTTGGCCTTCATCTCACCTGATGGTAAGTGACGATAAAGCCGAAGGTGGAAGCGAGCTTCACCCGGAATCCTCAACCACTGAGGAACTGGCTATCTTATCTCTAACTGTCGGAACACAACAATGCTAAAACATCGTTTTTATGGCGACAGACTTAGATAAGATGATGGTAGCTAGCCAGGCGGACCTTAACAGCCCTACCACCAACCAAACCGAGCACACAAAGATGTACCCCCCGCTGGGAATCGAACCCGGGACCTCTGGATCTAAGACCGGTGGCTTAGCCACATAGAGGCGGTTAAAACACACACTTTATATAATTTGCTTATTTATAAAGCTTTTCTTTGATTTTGATTTTAAATATATCAAGATGTGTAAGTTGGCAGTCGTTATAAGGTTATAACGACAGTCATCTCAATCCGTGTTGGTGGGTCCCAACCCGCATTGGGTCAGTGTGGTGGGTTTTGGCTTAATCTATCTTTGTACATGGTTGTTTCTAGAAGATACATGTTGTTCATGTCGGTCGGCCTGTGCCCAGCTGTGGACGTTTATAAGCTAAAGATAATGAATATGCGTTCCGGGGTCGTAGTTTCAGCCTTAACGTTGACGGAGTAAAGTATGGATACAAGACTGCGTCGTAAAAATCGTAGCCTTCAGCTGTTATTTACATGCACTACATGTGATATTAAGGCAAAACCTTTTTCGATACGACTTTTTGTCATATTTAAAAGAAAGTGTTTTCATAATTTTAATTAACAACCAGATACTTTGGTAGGTACCTATTTTGTTTTACGCAACAATAGCAATGATACAACCATAAAAATCATTTTGCAATATATTGAAATTGAAATTATTAGGTACGAAATTATAAGATTTAACACACCTATCTATAATTAAAGAAGTCATAATAAGAACAATAATACATATTGTTGAAATAGCCAACGTCATTGTTCGCGGTTGAGATAAATAAACAATTTCATTGTTACAGTAGAATTGTTCAGCAGACTGTTTTATTTCTTAGGAGCATCGTTTAGACTAGGACATCTACTATAAAGTATGTCAAATTTCTAGAACGTTACTCTAGACTAGAATCTAGGAGTAAAACTTAAAAAGTACGAAATAACTCACTTCATATTGGCACAAAACATACTAATAATAACATAGACACAATATGCTAATTCCATGTATTGTTTTCAAAATTTAGGCAATCATTAGAAGTCATTTAAATTTAACACTATCGTATAAAGTAAACATTCTGTAGTACAAGGAAACTACAGAATGTTTGTCCTGACCATTAAAAACACCACAAAAAGTATTAGCCAAAAAGGTGCAGTCGTTCTGAAGTGATGCGCGAACATACATTCGTGGCTACTGGCAATTGATTTTTATTTATATGGATATCGATATATAAAAAAGGTAAGATGACAAAAGAATTTTTTATTTGTCTGGTCTGCTTTCCCTATGAGCACGGCTCCACGAGTACCATGAGCCCTGCAAATGGTGCGAAGCGTCGAAATAAAATACTACGTAAAATAAACGCAAGTAGATCCATAATTCCGTATGTAGTGTTTCACTGCAACATATTATAAAAACAATATTACTTATACGTAATTAGTTGTAAAGGTAGATTCATAATAATTCATTCTTAATCTACCTCATATTATTATAAACAATAATCTATCCATAGTGGCAAAAGAAACTCGATCTAAAGTAGTATGACACTGAAAGCGAAATGGAAGCTACGCGCGATCGTTATTTAACTTTAACTCTTTCAGTCACACTTTTTTGTGTATATTAATATCATTAAATTTTGTCGGCAGTAGTAGTATTAGTTATGGTTAGTAGATTATAAAAAGATACACCATTTTATTTTTCAGCGTAAGGCTTTTGAGGAAAATGGTGGTTAGTAACGGTGACCACAGTGACTGTAAAAATAAATATAGGTTAGATAAATAAAATTTATTTGGCACAAAATATTTAAATTTCTATTCTTAGTTAAGACACGAAAATCATGATCAAATCTATTTTTTATGAAATTCTGAAAAGCAGGTCTTCCCTTTACGTAAGCAAAATGGAACTTTGCATATGCTGCAGTGCCAAATAGTCTTTACTGGATTCGTTTTAGTGCTGCATTTGCAGCATCTTTTTGATGTGGATCGATCTGGTTGGTGACAGCTACTTTCAAACCGGATCTCACTAGGAACTGTTGGTTTGTGGCTCTTTATAAGCACTGGCCTAGGAGATGCTGCTGGTAGAAGAGCGGGTACTGCCAACGAGTTCAGACCGTGGTCGCTTTACAAATGTTTGAGCTAAGAGTCCTTAATAAACTGAACGGCGAAATTCTTTGACAGACACCGGCACAAATAATTTTAAACGTCTCCATCTGTAAATCTGCAAAAAGTTCCAAAAACAAAACACAATCAAAATTACTTTTATGAAAAGTAACATCTTCGATCGCCACGGTGGTAACCACCTTAAATATAATATAATAATACCATCTTATACAGAAAAATAAAACATAATTTTGTATAAAATTTGTAACAAACACAATCTCAAATAAATCAAAACAAAAATAATGTACAAATCTGTTTCTTACCTTTTATCTCACAATAATTCTCACGAGAAATACAAAACTCGGTGTTTGGTGTTTTAAAATCTTCGTTGTGACATACAAAACCATGCGACGTGAAATTGGGAACTACATCATGGTTGTCCGAAAAGATTACTATCGAGATAGTTCAATAAAAATACACTAGATGGCTCTAAGTTACAAATAAAAAATTCTAAGTATAGTAAGTGTCACTAACCACTACGACTGAAAGAGTTAAAAATAATCTATTTCCGTAAAAAAATATTATAGTTAATTTACTAGCGGCTCGCCTGCGATTTCGTCCGCGTGAAAACCACGTATCCGTATCCCGTGACAAGTTTCCAAAAAAAATATTTCATACAAACCTTGTCCCGACAATTTACAATCACAAAAAAAAGATTTAGCCAAATAGGTGCAGCAGCTGAAGTTATGCGCGAACATACATTTGTAACAATTGACTTTTTATTTAAATAGAAATTGTAGTTATGATAGTTATGAAAGTTAATAACACTTTACATATTTATTTAGTTTCTATTCAAGAGCAAAGCATTAAACTGTTGGTGCTCAAAGAAATAGATTTAAAAAAAATGCAATAATACAAATATGTATAGCATAATTCGATTTTTTTGGATTTTGCAATCCCTAGATGGAACACATACTTACTCATATTTTTGTCTTTTGTGTAAAACATTTTTGTACGTATATTTTAGTTTATTCAAATTTTATTATTAAGTGCTTTTAGTAATTTTCACATAATCATTACCATTAATGTATTTAACCAACTAACCCAAATTAAAAATTTAATTATCTGCTATATTATTACTATCAGAAAATATTATGCCTATACGTACGAGTATAATACGATTAAGTAATATTCAACAATGACCAACGACCATTCCAAGCATTAAAAATTTAAATAAAAAGAACTTATAGCATAGCATAGCTAGCAGTGTACGCTCGGCTGCCTCTAGGTCGAGGCCGAATTTGTCTGCAACAGATAATGCGAATTCGGCGCTCGGCACCGGCGTATGCGCACGTGGTTATCAAGTGTGTCATGTTTTTTAGTGTCATTTCTCAAATAGTCGTTGGACGACAAGTGGCGGACATTTATGGTTAAAATCAACAACGCGGGCAATCTTCTCAATTAAAGGTACTGTCACCGAAAAGTTTTATATTTTGTTGTGTTTAAAAAAAAGGTTTAATTATGTTTTAAATAGCTAATTACGAAATACGAGATACTTACGCGATTTTATTTATTTGAAAGATTGAATCTTATCATTTTTTACAAGCTTTTATTTTTTACTTAACTACCTACTATAAAAATAATAATATTTAAGTGGCCTAATTTATGAAACTATTACTATAAAAATATACGTACATAGGGAGAATTTTCATTTACTTTATTACCATAACTTCATAGTGTTTTTAATTTATTTATTTTATTTAGGTGCTAAGTAAGTAAGTACCTAACTTTTTACTTACGCAGAGCGTTAGTGGAATTACATAAATAAATCCTTGAAGGCATTTAAGAAATATAAGAATAATATAGAAAAACAGTTACACAGATTAAACACAATAATTTCAAAAACACCTGTATGTAGATAATTTATTATGTGATAATTATAAAGTGAGGGAATTATGTACCAAAAATATTCCAAGATTAAAAAGACCTGAAACATACGAGGGTAGGTGTCACAATAACATAGATCGGCATTTAAATTAAATAAATAATTTATTTATATAAATAAAACAGGCCTCTCAAAACTTATTGTTTTTGAGCTGAAACTGGTCTAATGTACATTGTGTTGTGTACTTACTACGTTGATATACATGCACGTGATATATCATTGAATGTGGGGTCAATATCACATTACCTTTTAGTAGTTGTAAGTATTTATGTAAGCCACATGTCACTATTATATCAACAAACATTTAAATATAAAATCTACAATAAAAAAAAACATATCTTAGATGTTATCATAGTCCACCATTAACTAGAACGATATGATAAGATAAAAATACAAAGAATAAATCATCATAAATCTACAAAATTTGGAAATAAATCAACTTTCAAAGAACCTACGCTTCAAGAGAAGGTAAGTAACAGACTGTTACCCATTCATTGGATACCAAAAACTACCACCACCATTTGATTGCTTACCCCCTAGGGGTAACGGGCGTGATGTTTGTATGTCACAGTATTTATGACAAATGTATGTATTTATTGGATACCACCATTTCAATTTTATCCGCCAATTTAACTTACTTCCTCACTTTAAGAGGGTTTACGCATTCCGGTTTTCCATACAAACTTCCAAGTCGAAATGTTTAAAGACCAATAAGCCAATTTTGATGAAACTTTGCATGCTAAAGTAAAACACGGGGATCTAAATAGTTTGTTGAACACATTTAAAAAAAAACGTTTATCTAATTGAGTAATTGCGATTTTAAACTTTCTATAGTGGACTTTAAATCACAATTACTCAGGTTTTACTTTAGCATGCAAAGTTTTATCGATATTGGCTTAATGGTTTTTAAAAATTTCGACTTGGTAGTTTGTATGGGAAACCGAAATGCGTAAACCCTCTTAAGAGTACAGCTGTGGTAATACCAGACACAATAGAAATTCAATTGTTAGCCACCTCTAGGAGTCTTCGTGACAGACAAGGGGATAAGCGAAATATAATAAGAAGCATATATCGATTTAATCGTCTTGACCAATCCGTCCAAAGAAAACTTGCAATAAGTTAAAATAGTAAATAATAATAATATGATTTGTTTACGCTCACACCAAAATTTATCTAGCCCAAGACAAGCTTGTATTGAAACTCGTTAATATGGTTAAACTCAGATAAATATACATAAACATAGAAAAACACCGAGTTTTTCTATGTTTATGTATTATGACCCGAAATCCATGCAGAAAAACAGTTTTCTCTAAATTGACCCGACCGGGAATTGAACCCGGGACCACAGAGATGGTGCGACGCCAGACCCGGCGCACTCACCACTCGACCACGGAGGTCGTCAAGTTGATGGTTTATTTATCACTTTAAATAAAAGTTTCGCAGTGTAAAACGCTATCTTAGAACGCAAACCTTTCATAAGCATACAGAGACTTATTTCGTGGTTTAAAAACAATAGTAAGTAGGTACGTACGTAGCGAACTACAATCAGACAGGTGTTTTATTATTATAGATTAATCTTACACGTGTAATCTTAATTCACAGGTAATAAATATATTTCTCTATTTTGTTGATCTGTAGTATTTTGGTAACCTCGATATTATCAGCCTCTATACCTTCTCAAACGGGTCTTTCCCACAAGATGAATGGGTATGGAGACCTGGGGGCTTACTGTATAAACGACACCTATCGCAACAACTTACATTGCTTTGCTAGTTTGATAAATTTAAAATTAGTTTTAAATAAGCAAACTAGCATATCATCATCATTAGCCTATAAACGTCTCACTGCTGAGCACAGGCCTCCAAAGTGGGCAATGCACGTGAGGATATTGCCCACCGAAGCAGGAAGAATCTCAAGTTTTTTTATTTTATTTATTCTGGCACGGGAAAGCGCTTGGCCTTTATCTCACCTGATGGTAAGTGACGATAAGGCCGAAGGAACCCGGGACCTCTGAGTCTGAGACCGATGGCTTAGCCACTAGACCACAGAGGCGGTTGCTATAATTATTTTAATTTAATCACCCATCCAGTGACGTGAATCGCGATGGTTGCATCACTTGCAAGATCGCAAGCCGAACGCGCTAGTCGATGCGAAATCAAGCTCCTAGGGTATATGCAAAAAATCAATAATGTTAAACGTGTACACACACGTTTAAAGCACACAGGACTAAGTCAGGCGGACTTATTAAAAGAAGTAAAGTAAAATAAGTATCTAACCCAAGATAAGCTTCTATTGAAAATCGTTAACATGGTTAAACTCAGATAAATATACATAAACATAAAAAAACACCCAGACCCGAAATCAATTCAGAAAAACAGTTTTAAATTAACCCGACCGGGAATTGAACCCGGGACCTCAGAGATGGCGCGACGTCAGTACCGGCGCGCTAACCACTCGACCACGGAGGTCGTCAACGTCAATGTATAACAGTAAGGCATTTATGTATTCTTAATAAGAAACAATAAAAAAAAGTTAAGTATTTAAAAAAATAACCAAGTGATATGTACTTTATGCTGTATGGAACCTGGGACATCTGAGTCTAAGATTGGTGGTCTAATCACTAGACTACAGAGGCGGATACACGAATATAAATGTGTTTTTTAAAACAAGTATATTTAATCTGACGCGGGAATAGAACCCGGCGTGAGACTCTTTCCCTAATAAAATTACTCTGCAAAAGGAAATCGAAGCATTCTTTAAACCGTTTCTCGACAGTGTTTAAACACTAATAAAAATAAATGATGCAATCATCAGGAAGCTTGCTAAAAAAAGCACCTCAAACCGCCTCCTCGGCACAGAATATTTCCTCGGCCTCGTTATAAACTCATCCATATTCTTGTGATTCAAATATATATGAGGCATAAAAAAGCCTAATCAGTTCGTCGTAACAGATTCCACGAGAAACACGTGGTTGATGACCGTTACACAATATCTTATTACGGTTGCCAAGTGAATAAACCACAGTTCTAATTTATACAATTTTAAGTTGGCACTTATTTAGTAAGAAACATTTTTTTTTATTACCAGCTTCCGCCCGAGCTTCGTCCCATTGATGTAAAAACGTTTTATTACACCTTACCTAAGTTTATTTCAGCTCAATGCTTCGTCTGCATTGAATTTGGTTCTTTTACCTGTCCCAAATTATTATGTAAGTATCATTATTATAGGCCCTATACAGTGTGGAAAAAAAAGACCGGTTGGAGGAAAAGTACCCTTAATATTGATGATGGCAATTTTTATTTTTATTTTTTTTTTATTTATTTATTCAATGTAAACCTTTACAGGCACTTATTGACGTCAATACTAATAATAATAAAAAAAACAGTTAACTAACTTATAGTTAAGACTTAATAACTAATCTAACGAGCTATTATAGTCTGTGCCAGACAAATGCGCATTGCTACCCCCAGTACCACACGAAATATAAGCCGTGGTCATAGAATTGTGTAATATGATTTCCAATTATCTTACTGTTATTAATTTTACTGAAAGGAAACATTCCAAATAAGAAAATAACATAATATCACGACTATTATCTCCGAAGGGTTAGTCAAAGACTAGGCAATGAGGATAGCAAGAGCAGTCCTGTACCATAGTCCACTTTTTACCATTTTTTTGTGATAAAATAATAACGTCCGTAATAAGATAATAAGAACAGTCACGTTGTAGGTACACTATTTAAAAAAAACCAGAACAAAAACGATAATTATAGTTTTTTTTAAACATGACAACGCTTACGATAACGTCAATGACTCAGGTACCTACTTACTTACTTACCTTGAAAGTTGGATGAAATGAGGGCAATGTCATTCATATTATGAGAGGGTAATCGGTTTAAAATTTAAAGAAAGTGCTTTTAAAATCAATAGTACATGAGTGCTTCGGACGGAGCGTTAAGCTGTTAAGCTTTGTTCGTACTATAACTTCGGCAAAACTAGATAAAGAATGTTTGTAACCAAATAATTCACAATTCTGTATGCCAATATCTAACATCACTCGGATTTTTATTCTATAAGAGATTCACGAGAAAACATATGGTGAGTTTCTTTTAAAAAACTCTAAAAATTTGAGTGACACAAGATATTTGCAAAAAGAAATGTTAATAATTTGTTTACAAACAAACATTCATCATCAGATTTGGCCGTAGCTACATAGTATGAGTATGAGCTGAGAAGAGAGGAGAGGATCGGAGCAACAACCAATGGTATAAAAGAGATTAGCAATAGAAACTGAAGCCATACTCTTTAACCGCGTCCGAAACTTCGTCTGCACCCGGCTGTGTGTGCATGTATTGCGCTAATCGCTAAGTTCTGCTCCGCTTTTCTGGGACGGATTTATTGGTTCGTATTGTCATTGCTCCCCTCCTCTGCTACCTTCTCCACTGCATTGCATGGGCAAGCAGCCTAAAGGGCGTAATGAACTGTTTTGATCTCCCCATGTGTCCCTGTTCATATTGGAAGCCCTAAGCCAATGGCACGTAGTATTACGGTACAGACGCCAACCCTTCAACATAACCACAAAATGTCTCTTCAATAAAAAAAATATCTTTGTCACTAGGGAAAAAGGATCAATATCGATTGGAAAACATTTGATAGTTTTGGATAAGTTGATTTGCAGACGTGTGTACCATAGACCATAGACCTATATCTCGCTCGCATTTTAATCACGTAACAGGCAATATTAAGATTAACAATGTTTTTATGTTGACCTAAATAGGTACACGTATTACGGTTAATAATATCTATTGACGAACCTGTCTAACTTCCCTAATTTACAAGGAAAAGTTTTAGCACAGATTATGATTAAATATATTTTGTTTAATATTTTTAAAAATAATAATAATAAATTAACCGTGTCAGATAGCGGTAAAAGAATACTACCACCCCCTGCCTTCAATTGGGTGTCGTAAAAGGCGACTAACGGACTAAAGACTGCACATTCATCCAACAGCATAGAGCGGCGATGGGCTCAACACCTGTCACGCTGAGCACATGTGCAGTCGCTATTTGGTGAAAAGTGGACTATAATAGAGACTGCTTTTGCTGTCATCATTGCCTAGTCTCTGACTAATCCTTTGGGGATAATAGTCGTGATTATAATGTATATATGTATAATAATAAATATGATGGATGGTATGCAAATAAATTCTAACTTTGACGACAAACACCTCAGTCTTTCTGTGACCTCTCTAAAGGGTCCGAAACCCCAAGACTATAATAAAAGCCTAAAATGTACTAAATAACGCGATGTACATCCGTAAAAAAATGTTTAATTTTAATCGGAAAAGGTAGGTTTTATACTCTTTTGTTTTTAGAAAGAAAACGGTAAACTTTTGATTGAATGCCTTTGTCTGTTTCAGATGTTAAAAGTGGTATCGTCACTGGTTGCTGTCGTCGCAATAGGTACTGGACTAGTCATTACATACGTACTGCACAAAGTGCCAGAAAAACCAAACTACAATACAGAAAAATGGTGGGGCATCGGAACGAAGCCAAAGCAAGAGGATGCGGCAGTCAGACTGTTCAATGTCGATTTCAATGAGACGGTAAACATTTTGATAAGTTTTAAAGAGTAAGGACAATGTTTATTATTATTATTCATGGGATAGTAATTATGACCGTGTCGCGTAGCTGTGAAAGAATACTACCACCCCCTCTCTTCCTTTGGGTGTCGTAAAAGGCGACTAACGGGCTAAAGACTGCATACACATCCAACTGTATAGAGCGGCGATGGGCTCGCCTAGTCACGCTGTACAGCATTCGCTATTTGGTGAAAAGTAGACTAGTATATGGTAGAGGACTGCTTTTGCTGTTCTCATTGCTTATAATTATTAGTCTCTGACTAACCCTTCGGGGATAATAGTCGTGATTATATATAATATGTATGTAGTAATTATTAATCGAACTGTTTTGAAACCTTATCGGTTGAGTGGTAGAGAATGCCTTGTAGCGTTAAGTCCGCACAACACTATATACCTCAGAATAATTATTATTCTGAGCTATATACATACGCTTACACGTGTAAGCTAAGACCTGTCAGTTTACAGACAGCTTACAATTGATTGATGTAACATTAAATAAAATAAAACTACACAAAATTAGGCTTAGATTTACTTGATGCTGACTTTACCTAACCGGCTCACTTATGTAATGGTAGACTTCCGTCTTTCGTAGAATTAATTCGACAAGCACATTAAAAAAGTTATGACGATTCAAAATGCAGTTCAAAGTCCTTTCATAGTTCTATTGATAATATTCTGTTCTTAAATAGTCAACTGTAGACGCTTGTACAGCAGCTGAGGTACATTTTAACAGTAATCCATGCGTTGTAATAGATTAATAGTAACCCATGCGTTGCAGACCCTGAAAAATCTATCTCGTCACAAAATTACACAACTTGGCGAATACTACTAATATAATTGTATTCTGACACCGGCATAGATAAGATGGTGAAAGCAACTACAATCTAACCAATCAATGATCTTTGAAACATTACAGTCACAGTGTTAGTAAATAGCGTAACTTAACTATAGTAGCCTAGGTAGGTAGGTACATAGAGTAATCTTTAAAATCATCCATCCGACATCTGCAATAATGGGTGTTTAATGTACAAAAAAAAACCTAATTTGAGATTGTACTACTAAAGTGCTTCTAACTTACAGATTATACAAGACTTGAAACAGCGGATCAGAAATAGACGGCCTCTTACGAAACCATTAGAGAGCGTTCAGTCAGAATACGGGATGAACACAATCTACTTAGAGAAAATTCTAGACTATTGGGTGGAGAAATACGACTTCAAGGGCCGAGCGGCTTTGCTAAACAGGTTCCCTCACTACAAAACCAGAATTCAAGGGTTAGATATACACTTCATGAGGGTAAAACCAAACGTGAAGGGGCACAAAGTCCTACCGCTACTGATGATGCACGGATGGCCTAGTTCTTCTAAGGAGTTCGACAAAGTGATTCCCATTTTGACGACACCTAAGGACGGCTACGACTTCGTTTACGAAGTAATAGCAGTTGATCTACCTGGATTCGGCTTCTCTGAGGTAAATAGTAGTTTAAGCGGCGGCGGCATAGATGCTTATCAGATTATAATTATTATGACTCAATGTTTTTAGAAACAATCATTTAGTGTGCGATATAAATAGCCTAAATTGCAATGTTAAACCTGTATAGGAAAGAATAATAGATACCACAGCATTCAATTATTGTACCTACATATGCCTAAATTGTAATTTTATTGATGCCTTCGATCACATATAAAAACGAAGTATTTGAGCGATCCAGTTTAAACTGGAATACGTTCTGAACTAATTGTTAACAAAAACTGTTCGTTAAATCGTTCTGACACACAGAACATGTATAACTATTTTACCCTCAAAAGTAGTGAGAAAAAACGCGGCACGTGTAAATTTCGAGTCAACGGCACCGGCAAACAAAACCAGAGGTCGTAGTCGCGAGAGATTTATGTCGAGTTTTTATAGTACAGCGTGTTAGGTACATGCGTAACATTTTTGCCACAATAACCAACTTTTTGTTTGTTCTTTTTATTTAAAAATACAAGTCTAAACCTTTTTCCGATACCAGATTTCATAATATTTTTCATAGGACATTACCACGTCATACACTAAACTTGCTCGACCGTAATTCGAATGTGACAGTCCAATCAATGTGACCTTCTTCCGTAACAATTAATTTTGCGGATCGCACGACTGCCTAGTCCTCGGTAGACAGGTCTGGGCATTTATCACAATAGTTAATAATACTAAATAAGCAACTTTTGACAACCTCCGTGGTCGTGTGGTCAGGCACGAGTGGTTCAGATTCTGGCGTCGTATTTCGCGCGTATTTCTGACATTCGGTCCCGTGTTCATTTCCCGCTCATTTTCAGATAAACAAAATACTATTTTTTTCTTACACTAGCGTCTCTTCATTTTCTATGTATATAAGATTAATAAGAATGTTAATACAAAATAAATATTGGTGTTGTTTATTCGTTATTTGGTTAAACTTTACTTGGACTAGATAATTGGAGGAGTGTAGGAAAGTTTATTATGGGCTGCCTTATATATAAAAACCTTTTTGTCTTAATTTCAGGGAAGTAACAAGCCGGGCCTAAATCCAGTACAGATAGGCATCATTATGAGGAACCTTATGAGGCGGTTGGGATTTGATAAGTTCTACATTCAAGCTGGCGATTGGGGCTCCCAATGCGCCACACATATGGCGACTTTATTCCCTGATGATGTTCTAGGGTAAATTGTATGTTTTTTCTAAGGGTTTACGCATTTTCGTGTACAGTGGCTATTTGGTGAAAGGTGGACTGTGGCAGGGGACTGCTTTTGCGATCCTCATTGATTAGTCTCTGACTAACCCTTAGGGGATAATAGTAGTGATTATATGTATATATGTTACGCATTTTAGTTCCAACTCAAATAATAAATACTTATTTTTTTTTTAAATGTCTTCAACGAACTATTTAGATCTCTGTGTTTTGCTTTAGCATGCAAAGTATCATTAAAATAGGCTCATTGGTTTTAAAAATTTGAACTTGGAAGATTGTATTACCGTAGTGCATATTTTGAAAAGATTTGTTATAATAATATACCCTTTAAAGTACTTAAATGACTCTCATTTGAGGGTTGAGATTGTCATATTTACGGCATATACTTAAAAACAAATAGTAAATAAAGCCTGTATACTGATTACTGTCCCACACATCCATCAACAATACCAACTAGATAACGCGTCACGTACAAAATCAAAGCTAAATTCTGTCCACGTGAATAAATACTTTTTCAAAGCAATAAATTACTCCTGTCACTTAAAAAAAGAAAAGACGTCAATAACATTTAGTGGTGAAATCAACCGTAAGGGGTAACAAATAAAGTACTTTTTCCTGTTATGCCTTGCGAGAAAATAAGAGCTCACTTCTCAAGTGCGCTCTTATTTAACGAGACATATTTTAAGCGCCAACCTGACATCTCGTTATATTGGTGATCGAAGGTCCCACAGCAGGGCAAAGGTCTCCATCATTGAAATCAAGTAATCGCTACAATTGACGGAATCACCACGCTCGCTTGCCAAATGCGGATTGGTGATCGATGACAAACCCGGGCTATGTATCCGAAAAGACTTAGCTCGACTTGGGAATTTAACCCACACCTCTGGATATTGAGCCGAGCGTTTGACCAATCAGCTACCGGGGCGAGGCGAGGCGCTATTTAAATTACTAAGTATAATATCCATTCTCCTCCTTCTCTAGTGCTTCGGAAGGCACGTAAGGCCGTTGTTCCCGGTTGTCGAAAGATCTACAACAGTCAGCAGTCGCTAAATCCCATCAACCCGCATTGGGCCAGCGTGGTGGGTTATGGCCCAATCTCCCCATGTGATGTTGTCCATGTGGGAAGGCCTGTGCCCAGCAGTGGGACCTTTATAGGCTGATGATTTGATTTTTGACTTGATCCATCAAAATTGTTTTCAGGTTCCACACAAACATGCCAATCTCTTCGCGGCCAATCAGCAGTTTCAAAATGTTCGCGGGCGCCTTATTTCCTACATTATTCGTCGATCCCAAATATGTCAACAGGATATATCCTCTCCGTAACCTTTTCGCATACCTTATAAGAGAAAGTGGATATTTCCACATACAGGCTACGAAGCCTGATACTATAGGTAAGTAAAATTTTAGTATTTTTATTTTGTTTATTTGACTAAACGTTTAAAATCTGGTCGAGCAGTCTATAGATACCAATTAACAGTCGGTACTCATGTTGACCACCACTTTATTTATTGATTGCTTCGATCACCTATTGATTGATACTTACAAAAGTTAAGAGGCCTATTACATCTCGACTGTGATTTTTGCGTAAAATGGCCAATTTTGGCGTTATGGATCTCAAAAACAAAAATACATTAACAATTATGACGTATTGAACAGTGTAGAATAGCTATTGGAATAGTGCGTAGCGGCCTCGCTTTTTGTAAATTTTGCTTAACTTTTTAATTAAACCCAAAATTGCAGAGAAAGATTTTCATAAAGTGCGCGATGGCACTTCTTTGAGCTCATCGATTGAACTACACTGTTCAAAACAAGTGAAATAAAAAAATTATAATGTTATCTCTTATATAGTCGAATACTGCGTAGCGGCCTCGGAATTTTTAGATATCATTGATTTTATATAAGAAAAAATCTTATTCTAAACCAAAAAACTTCGAAAATCGCTATAATCTCCTATCTACGATAATATTATTGAGCAAAATTTATACCAGGGTAATTGTTACTTCATGAGGAATAAAGATTTTATAATGAATTTATTATCCTTTTTCGATAAAAACGATAAATACAATTGCAAAATTACTACAAAATGCGATGCGCCGGCCGTCCGAATTCAACTTATGCTCACAGAATGGAGATTTGTAATAATATTTCAATAAAAACGATAAATACAACTGCAAAATTAATACAAAATGCGAAAATGGGCATTATACGCAAAAATCGATTCGAAATCGAAGTACAGAAAAATTATGTTTTGATAAGCCGTTACGTGATGTCATTTTTGGACTGTTTATGTTTTGTTTGTGTTTATCCCAATTCGCGCGCTAGAAACAATTTTAATACTTTTCGTAAACAATTATGAGAATTTATTACACAAAAGGAGTTTTAAAATTTAACAAATAAATTTAAAGCTACAAATATTTTAGCAAAGAGTAGATTTTCGTTTTAATGCTTTAAATTTAGATAGTGGCTGACCGAATTTTATTTAGTCACGTAAATATAATTGACAAGATTGTGTCCTGCATAAAACTGATTATAAATCAATCGGAACTTCCTTATTTAAAATTATTGCTTGAAAAGGCGATAGTGACACAATTTATCAATTTAATGCTGATTAACGATATTTATGAAATCATACTCGTATTATTAACGGCAACTCATTATAGCAACGGCTAGCATGCACGTGTCCGGGTAACGATCATAGTTCAGCTCGATTGTACTATCTAAAGCCTTTAAACACTAACTTTTAGCAGCGTGATTTTCTTACTAAAATAATACTACCACCCCCTCTCTTCTCTTGGGTGTCGTAAAAGGCGACTAACGGACTGAAGACTGCATATACATCCAATAGCATATGCGATGGGCTCACCACCTGTCACGCTGAGCACATGTGCAGTTGTAATTTGGTGAAACGTGGACTATGGCAGTGGACTGCTTTTGCGGTCCCCATTACCTAGTCTCTAAACCTTTAAGGATAATATAGTCTATAGAATCTATGTTTTAGTACTGATGTAAATACTTATGTTTACGTCTATTTTATTTTATTTTTTTATGTTAAGGACTTATATTTATAACAAAAAATTTAAAAAATTAGCAAAAAATACATTATGCGTGTGTGTCATATTGCGTGTGTGTCATTATGCGTGTGAGTCATTATGCGTGTGAGTCATTGTGCGCGTGTGTCATATCGCGTGTGTGTCATTATGCGTATAGGTAAAATTGTGTACACTTGTCATTATGCGTGTAACCTAATAATAATAATTGTTTGCTTTAAAAAAAATTAATAACATCATAACACATTTACAGGTGTAGCACTAACCGATTCGCCGTCCGGCTTAGCTTCGTACATCATAGAGAAAATGGCGATTTGCAGCAACAGAGACCAACTGAACACACCACACGGTGGCATTGAGAATCTGAACTTGGACGACGTACTGGACACACTCACCATTTTGTGGGCCAACAATTGCATCGTTACCGCCAGCAGGATTTACGCGGAGGGATTCAGGCATCCCGAAGTTGTTATTGTGCACAAGTATGTTTAAAGACTATAATATACCTATACTTTTAATGACCTCCTCCGTGGTCGAGTTCTGGTGTCAATTTAGAAATAACTTGTTTTTCTAAATTGATTTCGGATCTGGGTGTGAAAGAAAACACTTTCTTTGTATAATAATTAAGTACATACTTTTATCCGTAATCTAACCATTAAAAAAGCTTTTAAAGAAGCCTAATTTGGGCTAGATATAAGTGGTTTGAGAATTGAAAAGATAAAAAAGTATATGAGAAATAAATGGAGCTGTGTAGTGGCGGCCCATTAAAGAATATTGCCAACCAATGTTTAAATATTTTAATATAGTGTATTATTGTATCAAATAAAGATTTTTCTATTCTATTCTATTCTAATCTATCTCTTTTCTTGGGTATCGTAAAACGCGACCGACTCACTCGTAAAACGTTAAGACTGCATAAGATGTATGCATCCAACAGCATAAAGGCCTCCACACACGGCAGTTATAATGTAAAGATGTATATTATAGCACTAAACATCTCACTACACTCTGACTAACCCTTTGGGAATAGTAGTCGTGAGTGTATTATGTACAGACGCCAGTACTTCAACTTATCACAAACTGTCAAATTTCTTCAATACATTTCGAACTTTATCTTCAGGTTCTAAGGGTCAATATCGATTGGAGAAATTTTACAGTTTTTAATAGGTTGATCTGCATACGTGTGAACGTAGGATTTTTTACTGATCTTGACATTACTCGTTACAGCATACCCACGCCAGTGCCGACGGCAATCATCAACTTCAAGTACGAAGTGCTGTACCAACCGGACTGGATGATAAAGGACAAATTTCCAAACCTAGTCAGATCAACCACATTGGATGTCGGCGGTCACTTTGCAGCGTTACACACGCCGCAGATGCTAGCGGACGACGTTTTCGCGGCCGGCGCTGCCTTTTTAAAATATCACGAGAAACAGATTGAGAGAAAAAAGCAATAGAAACTATGCTTTAGTCAATGTCCATTGCAAAACTTTATGGTAGCAGGTACCTATATTTAATTTGTGTTGGTTTAAGGTGTTCGGTAAACGTGTGCGTAAATACTCATAATTTCTAAGGCTAGTGTGATTGAAACGTGCATTTCCAATAGTAGGTAAGTATATTATAAATATTTGCGTAGCGATTGTGAACCTGAAACGGTATTGCTCGTCGTAACTCGACAAACATGGCAATGCCCTTTAAAGTGGCCTTTTGTATTCAGATACATATCAAACGGTTTCGATGTTTTATTTTTGTCGGGTTATGCAACAAGTGACCCAATTCAGAAGACAATTAAAGTATACCTACGCATAAACTGATTATAGTATAAGTATATCATAGTTGTAATGGTTGTTACTTAATTAAGGCAGGTTGTTAAACGTTATAATTATCATTTTGTGAAGCCTGTGTGTTTGCATAAAATATTACAACACAAAAAATTACAGTGAAAATATTGTTTCCTTAAGGTTACGCGAACACTACACATTGAAAGGAAAAACTTTATATGGATCTTTTCGTGTTTATTTTACATATTATTCTGATATTCTGACGCTTCAAACAATTCGCAGGATTCGAGGCCACCTTAAACCATATAAGGTGTTTAATTTTAATGTAAGTACGAATATAAATAAAAAAAGTCAGCGGTTCTTAAAAGAATAATAATAAACCTTGAGGTTGTAATTTGCTACGAAACTGATGTGGAACGGGATATCCAAAATGTTTCAGACCAATTTAAATAACATCATGAAATCTAGAACATTTTTGTTACGGTACATTTAAAAGTATTGTGGTTATATTTATGTTATATGTTATTGCAAACTACAGTTTAGTTTCACTGTGAATTGTAATATACAAATCATGTTTACTACATACAGTATTAAAATACAAGATATTAAACACATCATTTATTATAGTTGGTATTTTTGATTTCATCTCTCTTTAAGACAAGTTGCTGTAAAAAAATATTTTATCTACTTTCATATTTTATCGTATTCATTATTTATCATTCTGCCTTGTTCCCATTTTGGCGTCTTACTTTTGTCCGTCTAGATTAATTAGATCACCTAAGCCTTGTTCGCAATATGCTACTAATTTTGACGTAGTAGAATTACATTGCCTCGCTACTTTGCTTATTTAAAACCTATTTACAATCAAACTAGTAAAGCAATGTACTCCTCTACATTTAAATCACTCGCCTAATGAGAACTAGGCTTTAGAATTAGACGCGGACTATTAGTCCATCATGTGCGTTACGTGATACAGTTCTAAATTATCTATTTAGATAGACGAACAAAGAAGTACGCAGAGAACTGTTACAACGTGCGTAAGAGACTATACTAGACATTTAGGTATCATAAACTAACTTCGAAGTTCTGTCTTTCTAAAAAACAATAAACGAATTGTATTTTTATGTAAAAATTAAAATAGAAATAGAAAAAATCTTTATTCGCTACAAAATTACAAATATAGATTGCTTGTAATGATCGTTAAGGAAGTCGCGACAGTGCTCAAGTGCTGCCCTCATTGGGTTTTCCTTATTTATAATGACTTCAGAACCAAAATAACAAAAAACGCTCTGTAGTGCACTAATGAAACATCTTTAGATTAAGTTGGGGATGTATATTTTATTAGTTATAATATGTGTGCAAGTAGCAATTATTTTTAATGATTGCCTAAAGTGGCTACAATTTGCAAAATTAAAAAACCAGTAACTTGCACGTAGACAAAAAATCCAATTTACGTTTCCAACATAATCTAAAGATGTTTCATTAGTGCACTACAGAGCGTTTTTTGTTAATTTGATTCTAAATTTATTATAAATAAGAAAAAACTACATGAGAGCAGCACGGTCACGACTGCACAATCTTAATATCTGTAAAAAATGTTAAGATGGTATGTTGAGGACGCGGTTGTTGACATTGAATAAAGGCGCATTTGGCTTTCAAAGTAAAAAGTAGAAAGTGCTGATGAATTTGCGCGGGCTGGACAGTGCTACGACAGCATAGTAGGTAAAGCACCTGACCCGGTTCGAATGCTGTTCGCAGAATTTTTTTTAACATTTTCCGAATTGTGATTTGCAATAAATTTATGTTTAATTATATTCATGTATGTATACCCATAATCACATGTATTGCCATGCTTTGGAAGCTACGTCCACGTCAAGCCGTTGGTCCCGGTTGTCATCGTAAGATGGCAGTCGTTGAATCCCACCAACTCACATGGGCCAGCGTGGTGGGATATGTATAGCTCAATCTCCTATGTAGATAGGCTAATGACGTCGGTAAACTATTACCCTAGCAACCCCTTTTCATACAAAATTAAGACTTGATTTAAAGCCCTTGTCAAACATTGCACAAGCGAACCGAACCAAACCGAAAAGGTGGAGAATGCGAAGCGAAGCGGAGACGTCTCAAACCAGGCGCAGCGAACCGAACTCGTGGAGAATGCGAATCGAAGCTTCGGTCCGCATTCTCTCCATGACGCGATTGTATCGATGACAAACATGTATTTTTATCGTCATTGTGATGTTGTATTAAACATTATTGGGTATTTTTTTTAATACATTCTATAAACTTTTCGGTATCTTCTATGGCCACGTGTCGGAATACTTTAATTTTTTTTGTAAATAAACATAACCATCACGCATCGCCTTCGCTTCGCGTCTCGCATTCGCTTTTTGTTTGACGTCGTGCATACAAAGCCAGTTAATACAAGTATCTCGCTCACGTCTCGCTTCGCGCGCTCGCCTTGTGTTTGTCATGGCGTCACACGCTTTCGGTTCGCCACGGTATCGGCACGGATCGGTTCGCTTTCGCTTTTCTATGTGACCAGTACAAAACGATTCCATATATTACAAAATGAAATCGCTTCGCCTCGCTTTCGGTTCGCTGTCTGTTTGACAAGGGCATAAGTGATAATCGTGTGTCAAGTAAGATCAAAGAATTATAAAACAACATATTACAATGCCACACCCCGATTCGATATATACAACCTTATTGTAATTATTGCAAAATGCACATTTGACAGTATGGGACCGCGATAACAACTGAGCTCCCAAAATTTCACTATCTACCGTAACAACAAAATTGACATTCAATAAAGGCGACTAACGAACTAAGGACTGCACACACATCCAACAGCTTAATGCGGCGATGGGCTCACCACCTGTCACGCTGAGCACATGTGCAGTCGCTATTTGGTGAAAAGTGGACTATGGTAGAGGACTGCTTTTGCTGTCCACATTGCCTAGTCTCTGACTAACCTTTCGGGGATATAAGTCGTGATTATATGTATGGATTTAAAAAAACTACGAATAGAGCTTACGATTAGTTGTTTTGTATACCACTGGATACAGTGCTTACTCTCTCTCCCTAAGCACTGTTTAGTTACTGTGTAGACTTTTTTCGAAGCGTGGACGCTGTTTCTCTCTAGGGTATAATTTACCAAAGGCGAATGAAAATGACTATGTAAATGCTGACCTTGTTTTTCGCGATGAAGTCCGCTACGTACTGGGGCGCAAAGAAGCCGGGCACCAAGAAGTCCTTCCTCGGGCCGAATACCTCGACCTTCATGCGGCCGCCCAGGTTGGCTCGGTCGCCCGCGTAGTACAGATTCCTGGCAAAATAATTAATAATAAATAAATAAAATAAAAGTATACGCTCACACCAATTATCTAGACTAGACCAAGATAAGGCTGCGTTCAATTTAAGCATTTATAGCAGGACCAACATGGTTCAGTTACACTTGAAACAGACTATTTATTAGTAAAGACCAGGGTATTCTGGCCTAGGTACGACAAACGGACCGCAGACGTGCGTGTGTCTCAATAGTGTTACTCTTTATGTGAATCAAGGGACAGCAAATAAAACATGATCCTTCCCGGTGCCCCAACGTCCTGCTAAATTTAAAGCGCACTTAGTATTCTTTTGAAACTCGTTAATATGGTAAGATAACGGATAAATATACATAACAGAAAAAAACACACAAACCCGAAATCAATTTAGAAAAATAGTTATTTCCTAAATTGACCCGACCGGGAATTGAACCCGTGACCTCAGAGATGGCGCGACACCAGACCCGGTGTGCTCACCACTCGACCACCAGGTCGTCTAATTAATTTTAGTATAGGTACTTATTAATACGCTATTAATAGGCTCAATTTTGCTTTTTCATACAAAATTTCAAGTCAAAATTTTTAAAAACTAATTAGCCAATTTTGATGAAACTTTGCATACTAAAGTAAAACACAGGGATCAAAATAGTTGGTTGAAAACATTTTTAAAAAACGTTTATTTAACTGAGTTATTGCGATTTAAACTTTCTGTAGTGGACTTTAAATCACAAAAGTTTTGTTTTAGTTTTGTGATTTAAAGTCCACTATAGAAAGTTTAAAATCGCAATAAATCAGTTAAATAAACGTTTTTTAAAAATGCTTCATCAAAATTGGCTTATTGGTTTTTAAAAATTTCATCTTAGAAGGGAAACTAGGGAAATAGAACTTTGTATGGGAAACCGAAATGCGTAAACCCTCTTAATATAAGGCTCGTATTCTAAAACCAAACTCACACTCAAATCTCTCCCTTTCTAACTGTACTCTGTTTGAGTACAGTTAGAAAGGGATGGTGCTATTCATCGCATATATCGCCATTCCTTTCTAACTGTATTCAAGCATGGATTTCATTTTGAGTTCAGTTTTAGAATAAGATCCTAAGTATACTTATCTACATAGGGTAAACAGTAGTAATGTTGGCACTCCCCCAATGATTGGCAGTTTACTAATTAATAACGTATATTATGATTATTTTTGTTTTTAAAGCTGTAGCAACATACATAATTCAAAATCAAAAATCAAAATCATTTATTTCAGTCTATCAAAGTAACTTATCAATACAGTGATTGGAACCATCCTAGTAAACATTTAAAAATGCCTGTTTCAGGAGGCCCCGCTCCTCCAGCATACAGTCATACAAAATTCGATAGACAACACATGTCCTATTTATTATAAATTTAATTAATGTAACTACCTTTAGTTTTTTAATTTTACAATTTTAGTAAGTGTGTGTATGTGTGTGTGTGTAAATGTGTGTAAGGTGTGTGTGTGTGTGTTAATGATTTGACACAATTAATAAGTGGATACAAATACACAAATAAATATTTATATATTCACAGACCAGTTATAATATATTTTTAATTATTTATCCAACATTAGTAAAAATAATTATGCACTCAAAAATGCCTCTGTGTCTTTATAATTTAAAGTAAGTAACCATTCTGTTAACACCTCCTTACAACTTTTAAATTTCTTTTCATGAATATGATATATAGCATTTAGCTTATTATAAACACGTGTCGAGAGAGCATAGTATTGCCGTTGCGCAAAAACTGTTCTTGTACGTAGATTATTTATAACTTTTCTTCTTCTGCTCTTTTCTATTTGATCAGCACAATGCTGCAACGTTTTATGTAACTTTAGTGTAATCACTAGGATATAGAGTTTTCTGACAGAGAGTAGTACACAACTTATAAATATAACATAATTGGTAGAATATACTATCTCAGATGCAGGCAAGACTTAATCATGTGTCAAACGTCAACCATCTTTCATTGGCGGCAGTTTTGAAAATGTGTTAGGACGAGTCTGTTAAAATTTAATGAAAAGTGTAGGTTTGGTAGCTAGATTTCGAGGCGAAAAGGGTGATTTTTAGGTGAGTTTACATGCAAGTTTCTATTTATTCAATCAGTTTACCTATTTAAAGCATGTTAAACGTTATTTTAAGTATGTAAAGTAAATACACCGGCATTTTTATCGGTGCCAATGACTATATTTTAATTTATTAGACTACATAATGATTGGCACTTATGCCAAACACTATAGGTACTTACTTTTTAATTTTTTGGTTTAACTTGTCAAATTTTTTCGAATTCGATTGATTTTAAACTGTATCTATTAACAATTCAGGTTTGCTTTTGTTTAAATTTAACTCTTAGCACTGCCAATCACTATACTATTTGGGTTATGCCAATGGTGTACTTTTTTTTAAAAAAGAAGGTTCAGAGCGGGAAAAAACATATTCAAAAGGATATTCAAAGGCAGATCTGGAAAAAGCTTTAGAAGCTATATAAAATTGTATGAGAAATAAACAGTTGTCTCTTGACCCGACCGGGAATTGAACCCGGGACCTCAGAGATAGCGCGACGCCAGACCCGGCGTCCTAACCACTTGACCACGGAGGTCATCGAAATAAAATACCAAACTATAGAACAGGATAAGCCGAGAAAAATGCCTTCTTCCTCTTAATATAAAAAAGTATCTACTAAGAATATTAGAAAAAAACCGTTACAAATATAAAAAAAATTGTTTGTTTATGAGAAATAGTCACTTGCTAGTAAAAGTCGGCTTATAGTGCCAATCATTATACTGCCTCCGTGGTCCAGTGGTTAAAGCGTTTGTCTTACGACCTCCGGTCGCGGGTTCGAATCCCGCGGGAAGCATACTTTGTTTAGTTGTTTCCAGTTTGCTCAGGATATTGCAGGCTTGAATCACCTGATTATCCGAAAAGAAAGATGATTCCGTGCTTCGGAAGGCACGAAAAACTGTGGGTCCCGGTCGCCATCTGGTGGCCGTTATATAAACCACGTCAGAGGCCGTGAGGCGGTTTACTTAGAAACTCTGACACTAGGTTGTGCAAGGTCGATTGACCTTGTAAGCCACTCGATAAGAAAGAAAGAAAGAAGATTATACTGTTTACCCTACATACATACGATCACGGCTGTTATCCCCAAAGGGTAAGTCAGAGAATAGGCAAAGATAAGCAGTGCCCTGGCACGTTTCACCAAATGACAGTGGCGGCAACTGTTTGCGACTACGGCATGCAACGAATATTTGAATAATCGAATTATTCAAATACTTAATGCGAAAAATATTCGAAATTCTGAAATTTCGAAAACGAAAATAACGAATAACAAATCAGTGATATTCGAATATATTCTAGTAATTATATTTCAGTAAATTTTCTTTTGTTTTCCGATACGACGACACACTAAAAAAGCAAGTTTTGAGTGAGAAAGAGTATTTTTTTACAAAATTAGGAATAATTGGTGCTCATTAAAAGATGACTCAATAGACGCACTTAGCTTTAATAGTCCTCAGTTTCAAATAAAAAATATGCTGTGATCGATTAAAATATTAATCAGAAATTTTTTATTCATTCATTCATGATTTTCACTCTATTAAAAACCTGGTCAGTTTAAGGGTGAGATTTATAGAGCGTGCTTACGAGTAACTTTGACTTGGCTCAGTGCATCCTAAGTACAAGCTTTGATTTCGAATTGATAGTCATACAAAAGTTGAGACTAGACTAAGCTTAGTGTTCCATTTCAAGCATAACCTTCTTAATTGTTCTTTAAACTTAAAAGAAAATCAAATGATTTAAAAAGTACTTCCAAGTGTTATTTACAATATTTTATCATTAATTTAAATCATTAACAGTTATAAATTACAATATTTTTATAAACTTAATTAAAATAAACCAAAAACTTTTTGTCGCTGTTGGATAACATATTTTTGAAACGGAACGCACTGGCCCCTCTGACAGTGACATGACATGACAACTGCAGTCTGTCAAGTCAAATAAATTCTAACCTACTACGCTGCTTTCACGCTGTTGTCTCGTATAAGTAAATCAATTTGCTATGAAATACAATAACTATCGTTAAATTCAATTCAATTAATATACTGTTTTGACAAAACGATATCTTGACAGAAAGATAACCCGTAAAATTTAAAAAGGCACGGACACGCCGTAGAGCTGTTGAGGTAGTGTGCTATTATTCACGTTCGGTTAATATCCTGAGTTTTTCGTAAGTCACCGATTTCGGTGACTTAACCCGTGCTAAGCCTGTGCTGAGACAGCGTCGAGGCATTGATTATAAATTCTAATTTTGTCTTAGCTCGCTAGATAAGTCTGAGAAAGTATAAGTACGCTCTATAGATTTCAGCCTAACGACGCCAACTTGACTGGTAATAATAATTACTATCCAAGTGTTGACAGAAGTAGCAGACTGAACATATACCCCAGCGTCGAGGAATGTGAGGAGACATTCAAAACTGTTTGGAGATGTTTTTAAAAACTTTTTTTTTGAATAATTGCATGCCCTAGTTGCGAAGCCTCAGTGTCTTAGTAAGATAGGATCATTTACATGTAAAATAAGAATGTAGAAATGCCAGATACGAGTACACACCTATTTCCAATGAGCCGGCATTTGATGTTCGTCAGCTGGCCCTCATTCAGTTTCGGGAACTTGTGGAACAGGTAGAGGGTCGCCGCAAACTTCAGGAACGAGTCTCCCAGCGTCTCTGCCCTCTCCAAGTCGAAATTGTCTCTCGAATTGATGGTGGTGAGAGCCGCCAGAATGTCTCTGAGCTCGGGCCCTCGGCCTTCCGCTTCCTTAGTTAGGAGCTCGATTTTGTCGTTGTACCTGTGTTCGAAAGAGAAACGATAAAATCATTGTACGCCTCGGTGGCAGTGTGCAAGCTCGGTTCGATATCAGGAGGTCTCGGGTTCAATTCCCGCGAGGATTAGATTACAATGATGGAGACCTTTGCGTTGCAGTGGGACAGTTTTTTTTATTGGAATGATAAGCCCGCCTTTTCCCCTATATCCTTTCTACTTCGCGCTTGTGCGTCTACTGATCCATCTAATGAAGGTTAGTGCGAGACCCACGGTCGCGGTTACGAAACAGATCTTCGACGCTGGCTAATGCTTATCCATTCGCGAATGTCTTAGCCACGTTTTTTCTTATTTCCAGCGTGTTGCTTGCCTTTAAATAAGACCAAACTATTTAATGACTGGATGAGAGCGGCCTCAGATCGTACTCAGTGGCGTGTTCTTGGAGAGACCAATGTACAGAATTGGACAAGTATATGCTGATGATGATGATGATTTTATAACTTCCCTTTTCCAAATATATAATCACGACTATTATCCCCGGAGGGTTAGTCAGAGACTAGGCAATGAAGACCGCAAAAGCAGTCCTCTGCCATAGTCCACGTTTCACCAAATACCAACTGCTCAGCGTAACAGGTGGTGAGCCCATCGCCGCTCTATGCTGTTAGATGCATGCGCAGTTTTTAGTCCGTTAGTCGCCTTTTACGACACCCAAGAGAAAGAGAGGGGGTGGTAGTACTTTTAGTGAGCCGTTACGCGACACGGCTCCACTTCTCTTTTTCAAATACTTAATACAAAGTCACTTTATCGGCAGCGGCAATATTATTATGGCAGCCGAGGTGGTAGGCCTCTGCGGTGACATCACCGCAGCGAGCTCTGCCACCATCGGCGCCGACACGAACTCGTCATAGCATTCAATGTTTATCATCGTTACCGTCGACAAGTAATGTCTATGTTAAGGCGGGTCTCCTGCGACACTGTTTTGTGTTTTCTAACACCTAACATCAAACATCTAACAAAATATGTCAAAATATGTTTTTAGGAGTCACTTGACGACCTCCTTGGTCGAGTGGTTTGTACACCGGTTTTCATGGTGTCGCCATCTCTGAGGTCCCGGGTTCGATCCCCGGTCGGGTCAATTTAGAAATTATGGTTTTTCTAAATTGTCTCGGGTCTGGGTGTTTTGTATGTATAATAAGTATGTATTTAAGTATGTATATCCGTTATCTAGTAACCATTTAACGAGTTTCTTACCGAAGCTTCTCTTGGGCTAGATAATTGGTGTGAGTGTGGGAAATTTATTTATTTTATTTATTTATATTTGTTAGATGTTAGAATACACAAAACAGTGTCGCAAAAGACCCGCCTTTACACTAAAACCCCTAGATCTTCGACGCTGGCTATGCTTGTCCAATCGCGAATGTATCTTAGCCACGTATTTTCATATTCCAGCCCATCACTTGCTCATCACCAACTGCTCAGCGTGACAGGTGGTGAGCTCATTGCCGCTCTATGCTGTTGGATGCAGTCTTTAGTCCGTTAGTCGCCTTTTACGACACCCAAGAGAAAGAGAGGGGATGGTAGTACTTTTAGTGAGCCGCTGAAAACACGGCTCCACTTCTCTTTTTAAAATACTTAATACAAACTTACTTTATCGGCGGCGGCAGTATAGCAGCCGATGTGGTGGGCCTATGCGGTGACATCACCGCAGTGGGCTCTGCCGCCATCGGCGCGGACACGAACTCGTCGTAGCATTCAATGTCTATGACAGTTACCGTCGACAAGTTCCTCTCTATGTCTACCGGTTCGATGTTTTCCTGTAAACGACTGAGGATTCAAGGGCCGTATGATGGAGTGAGGGGTAAGCAGAGACCACACAGCTTTCCTTTTGCTTACACATATTTTGTCTCGCTTCAATTACTCTAAGACAATCGCGAAGCGCAGCGTAGCGATTGTCTTGAATTTCGAGGTTATTGTTTTTTTATTATTACGATGTCAAAAGTAGAATCCGTCAAATGTAGACTAAACGCTTCTAAAATAGTTATATTTTTCACATATATTGAGCAAATTGGATAAATTTATAAGCAAACCCCTAATGTCACCCCGTTGCGTACCCCAGCACTACTTGCCGGGGTTTGACACTTAGGCATTGTTCACACCAAACGGATTGTCCGCCGCGGACTGTGAGCGCGCGTTACGCAGTTTATCGTTTTTCCATATATATTTAACTTCTCGTTTACACCGAACGGACTATACGCTATTACGAAGTGAGTAGTCGCCGACTCTCGGTGGCCGATTTTTAAACTACGCGTCTATGCACCGCGTAACAGCGTATTAGCACGTATTAGATTGCTGCGCCGCAGGCACAATTCATTCGAGAAACTTCAATGAGACGTGTATATCGCGATGTTCGACACCGAAAGTAGCGGATTGTACGCTATAGCGTATTGTCGACTTGGTGTGAACGCATACTGCAAACTGAGTCTCGTTCACACTGGGGCTGACAGTAAGCATACTCACAGTCCGCGGCGGAGAATCCGTTTGGTGTGAACAATGCCTTACCGCTCTTTTGGTAGGTAGGTAGGCTAATTAAAATATGGTCATTGTCAAGAATTGAGTTAATTCCTATTAAAACATACCCGTTTTCCGATATGCATGCAGAGACCACAGCTTGAGAATTAGAAAACGTTTTTTTTATCTATCTTTTTAACAGTGAAAGTTTGTTGAAAATATTATAAATAATATACTCACATCCCAGTGGTACTCCTTACTGATTTTCTTCTTTTGCAGTTGATACACAGTTTCCTTCATTGAGACTATATTTAGACCTCGTGGCGCAGTTTCGTCGATAGGGTTGTTTATCCTAAAACATATAACAAAATGAGTAATTTTCCATTGCTAAAATATGAAGAGGATAAAGATTTTGAACTCCTACTGACATATAAAAAGTACATACATACAGTCATACATTTACGCCTTTTACCTTTTTTTTAAAAAGTACACGATTGCCTTAAATTTCTAACCTATCACGTGATCTACAGATAGGGCAGCTAGTATTTTTGTTGTCTAATAAAACTAAGAAATTTAAGACAATCGCGAAGCGCAGTGGTTGTCTTAGGCCCCGCGACCCCTTGAAGTAGGTTTGATAGGTTACCAGGGCAATGTTATAATATCATCTGATGAACTTATATTCAGCAAAAGTTATTTCAATTAATAAGTTGATTAAATAAAACTTATTTATGATATTAGTAGGATTTCGTCTTAGTTTATTGAATAAATATCAGTATTTAAAATAATCCTTCAAAGTTATCTTACACATTAATTTTTTAAAATATTTACAATTTAAAAAGAAAAAAAAACTAAATTACAATAAAAAAACTATAAAAACTATAAAAAAAAGAATTGCCCCAGATCATCCCCATCAGGCAGAGTACCCAGTACACTAGTCGCATTGCCGCGCTGGATGGCGAGGCTTAGGCGTTGACTCAGATAGCTGCTGGCTCTGGGGTCTCGGGTGGCTTCCACCAGCTTTTTTGAAATATCTTTAAAAAACTGGTGGGCACCTAAACCCCATTGTCCCAACGTCTCTACCCCAAACGGCTCAAATATGAGATCTCCACTCAGATTTCCATGCTTGCGCCGTTTGAGGTTCTCCGCAGTATTGGCAGCAGAGCCAGCGTTGATGCATGTATTTGAAAGGTGGGACGGGGCAAGCGTGTCAACACATGTAGCATCCCATACAAGTACCCGTCCACCCTCCAAGGTACCAGGGTCATGCCGTCTGGCCTATTGCCATCATCGCGCGCCAGGCCGGCGGGCTCTAGTACTGCTGGCACACCCGCCGTGACTAGAGCCCGACAAATGATGTCATTCAAGGAACGATGGCGGGCAATGCAGCCAGCACTCCGTGCACAGGACAGCCCGTAGTGGCCGAGGGTGTTTACCGGTGCGCCACAACGACATTGATGGGGGACGATACTGGGGGCACCAAGACGCAGGGCAGTTGCTAGGCGAAAAGTACTGCGGTCTAACAGAGTACCCGTATTCGTTGAGGGTAGTGCCTGCAACCAAAGACCCGACTCCCATCTCCCTACAGCTAAAAGGCGGGCACGCTCTGCGGAACTAGAAGACGTTTTGATAAGGTTATTTCGCAACAGTTCGCAGAGGGGCCCGTCCCAAAGCCTTTGGGAGGAGGTTTTGGTTGGAAGATCAGAATACGGGCAAGCTGCTCTCCAGGCGGCCTTGGCCTCGTCCATGTAAGGTGTCAAAAAGGAATAAGATGTTGGTTCTAGTATTTTATTCGTGAGTGGCAGGGAAGCATGGACTGAGGACAAGAACGCCGGGAGGGACACGTCAGTAGTTTTACGGATACCCAGGCCACCTTAAGTACCCATTATAATAAACTATTATTATATTAAAGAGAATTATGATATAAGTTGTTATATATAGTGTTCATTATGTAAAATGAACGTTATTAAAATGAAAATATATCAAACGTAGTTCTATTAAATGTAGTGCACCCCTTCAACAGAACTGGAGATTTATTCGCGTTGATGGTGCATCTAGTTTTTATAATTGTGATCGAAGTACATACATACATACAGGGTATGAAAAGAAGCTTAACGAAGCCGTAATATACACATAGTGTACATCAAACTAAGAAACATTCAGTAAAAATAATTGCTGGGAAACTACTTTAATTTTTAGATATTAAAAAACGGGTGTTTTCTAAGACACGCAATGAAACGCGTGCAACAAAGTGTGCATGTGTGTGTGTTACGGGACGAGAGAGAAGTCAATAGGCGTATGAGTGGGATAAAAAAGCGCGCGCCATGTCTGTACCGTACCACGCACCCTGTGCGGTTTTATTCATGAACTCAATGTTTTCGCTTCATGATTGTTTGTAGAAAATTTTTGTTTAAGTCTAGGCTAGTCTACCTACTTACCTACTCTCCATCGATGTCATCAAGGGACCTTTCGACACTGACGAGCTGCGGTTCAAACTGCCGACCTCCCACGTGTAGGCATAAGCGCGCCCGTTCCAGATTTTCCTGGTGGACCAACTCCAGGATTCCTTCTCGTAGAGACCGCTGCTTAAGCTCTTCGAAAACAGCGACAATTTTTTGATGCATCTCATCAGCTGTTTGGCAAGGGCGGTCAAAAACCCTGTCTTTGACGTGGCCCCACAAAAAAAAATCCAGAGGGGTTAAATCCGGCGATCGTGGAGGCCATTCATGAGGACCATACCGCCCAATCCAATGGTCGCCGAATAGCTCCGTAAGCCGCTCGCGGACCGGCCTCACGATATGTGGGGGTGCGCCATCATGCTGGAACCAAGTTACTTGCAGCTGTGCCAGTGGCATATCGTCGAGAGTATCCGCTAAATAATTGCTTATCAATTCTAGATACGCAGAACCGTCCATTCTAGGTGGTAAGAAGACGGGTCCCAGAATCTGGTTACGGACTATACCTGCCCAAACATTGTGTTTCCAGCGTGTCTGAAATCCAGTCTCTTGCATCTGGTGTGGGTTTTGCGAGCACCAATAATGGGCGTTTCGGCGGTTCCACATTCCGTTATTGGTGAACGTGCACTCGTCGGTAAAAATAATATTTTCCACAAACCGACGGCTCTGGCCTAGGACCCACGCACAATAAGCCATTCGACGTTGCCTGTCTCTCGTGAGCACTTTGTGCACCGTGTTATACGACACTACATGTCGTGCGCGATGGCCATGGCGTCTCCTTAAAACTTTTGCTGCCGTTCGCGTTCCTAGGCGTGGGTTTTCGCGCACCACGTCCAAAATCGCTTGTTCTGTCGCTAAACGTATTGGCCTGCCACCTCCCTCTGAAACCGGCATTATCGGCTGATTGTCCAGCAGGCGCTGTACAGCCCGAGTAAAAACTCGCGGGTCGCGAGGCTGAACTGCGGTTGGGTGTTCAATTCCGTAAAGTCTTAGTGCCTCGGAGGCATTTCCATGGGCCATGCCGTAACACAGCACCATATTAACGTATTCGCGAACACTAAATGCATGGAAAGGCATCTTTCACAGAAAATACGCAAACACACACACACACAAACTACACAACCACGAACCACAACGCGAAGAGAAGAGATAAAATTGACGAAAGAATCAGTCAAGTTATCAAACTATGCGCTTGCGCTTTCGATCACAGAAGAAACCGAACTGAAAGAATTTAAAAGCCGCCCTACTAGTAGGTAACTAGGTACTCCTTTGACTTATGCCGCCCGCCGCGGCGGCGCCGTGGCGGGGGACAGGGGGTAGGGGGAGGGTGCGCGGAGGCGCGCCCCCCGTACACCCCTTCAAAAGCTGCGCGCGCGCTAGACGGCTGGGGGCTGGCTAGTCATTCATTATGACTAGGTTGAGCTTCATTCTTTTAGTTTATCATTACAATCAGAACTTCAAATTAGTTTTCCATAATTGTAATTTCGAAAGTCCATTATTTTTATTTTAGCAGTGGGATAAACTGGCTATCTCACCTCTAACTAACAAAACACAACAATGAAAACGACGTTATTGTTATGACACCAGACTTAATTAAAATGGTGGTAGAGAGCTAGCCAAACGGACTAGGAAGAAGCCTTTGCTCTCTAGTGGTTAGCGCTAAGTCCGCCTGGCAAGCTACTACCATCTTACATAAAGTCTGGCGCAATGTGTTCCAAGTATGAGATAAGATAGCCAGCCTCTTAGTGGTTGAGGGATGCAGATGAAGTGCGCTTCCGCCTTTTCGTCATTTATCACCCTCCAGGTGAGATGAAGGCCAAGCGCTTCCTCGTTTTGGAATGAATAAATACTCAGCTCCTTCGGAGATCCAAAGTGCGTTATCGTCTTATTCCTTATCGTCACTTACCATCAGGTTGAGATTAAGGCCATGAGAGCTTTCAAATGTACCTACAGGAAAAATGAAATGAAATGAAAATTTTTATTTCATTGGTAAATTAAGTACTGTCTTTACTTTATGGTAGGTACCTATTCAATTCAAAAGACTCTTTTTATTTTGTTACGGGTAAGCACTTGTAGTAATTGTAGTATTGTGTAGTACGATGGCCGTTGGGGCAGAACGGTTCTCGAGTGGCGACCGCGCACCGGAAGACGCAGTGTGGGCAGGCCTCCAACAAGGTAGTCCGACGATCTGGTGAAGGTCGAGGGTAGCCGCTGGATGCAAGCAGCACAGGACCGGTCGTGGTGGAGATTGTACTCTGTGCCAGGTGGAAGCGCACTATAACCAAATCCCCGGAAATAACCATTTTACTGACAACTGACGGTACACAAAAATGAAAACGACATACATTGTTGCTACCGTGCCGATGGAGAGGCAAATTAATAAATTAAACAAATAAATTATTAAAACTTGTGGCAAAAGAAAAAGTGTTTACAATTGGTGGACTCCATGGTTGTCAATTTATGCATGATTTTAAATAAACATCTTTATTTTTCATACTCCTAGTACAAAGCCTAAACGTAGCATTAAACTCCTAGAGAGAAAAAATAGCAATGCTCACTGTCGTTTAAACAGGAATGTGTTCTATCTGTGAAAGGCACTTGGAAATATCTATCTCGCTATCAAAGTATAAAATAACCCTTTACATCAAATCATAATAAATTACATAATACCACTTACATACTTTCTTTCTAATTTACTAAAAATCATACTGCTTATCACGCAGAATTTCTAATAAACGTAACTTCATTTTTCCATACAATTGAAAGCAATCAGAGCGCCTTAGTGAAATGTGTAGCAATTTCCCTTTGATCATTTGAAAGAGAAGAGCGATTCGATTACCTATTATTACCCTACTAGATAACAATATTGTCGATCTATTTCATTAATTTTAGTAAAAGTAATTTGTATACCTAGACTAAATTTGTAACTGTTAGTAGCTTGTCCGTTCGCGTCTTATTATTTGTATTCCGTGTTTGCTGTACTTGCATGCAACCCACATACCTACCGAGCCATCGAGCTCCTAGTTCTTCCTAGTTTAGTTAATGAAACTTAATTTAGGACGGTAATCTTACTTTTTAACATGCAGAAGACCTGTTAGTAACTCGTAATTGTTAAGTTTGCGTAAGTAGTAGGTTAGGAGCTCGATGGCGCAGCGGCTAGCGCGTTTGGCTTGCGATCTTGCCCGCTAAGCAACTTTCGCAATGCAGGGTCACCTGATGGGTGACCAATTAAAAATATTTCGAGCTTCCTCCGTGCTTTGGAAGGCACGTTAAACTGATGGTCCCGGTTGTTGTCGTAAGGTGGCAGTCGTTAAAACCCACCAAACCCGCATTAGGCCAGCGTGGTGAGTTATGGCCCAATATCCCCACGTGCTATTGTTCACGTGGGAGGCCTGTGCCCTGCAGTGGGACGTTTATAGGCTGATGATGATGATGAAGTATTAGGTTCGGTCAAAAATAAAAAACCGCTCGATCAAATAAAGTGATAAATAAGTTAACAGTTACTGAGATGTAGGTACTTATTTATCTAAATTATGGTGAGGTCATTGCCCGCGGCGGCGAGACGTGCTGAGTCGTGTATCTTCGCGTGCTGCCGGTACAGCTGATTTGGACTGATATACGTGTGCATTTGTGTGCGTGTGCGACAGTGGCTGCGCTGCCTGCGCTCGACATTCATTGCGTTTTGAAATTTCATAAGCCTATTTGACTAAGAAATTTAAATAATTTTGGTAATGTTTCTTTAGCAGAAAGTTTAGTAATCATGTTTTACATTTATTTTTGTCAAAACCAAAGTCACAATATTGTGACTTTAACACTTAATATCTCCCTAATTAGAAGGTTCCCAGGTATGGCCCAGTACAGAAAAAACTTCGTAATAATGGACAGATTACGTGGCTCTCGGCTTCGTTAAGCTTCTTTTCATACCCTGTATAATCACGACTATTATCCCCGAAGGATTAGTCAGAGATTAGGCAACGAGAACCGCAAAAACAGTCCTCTGCCATAGTCCACTTTTCACCAAATAGCGACTGCACATGTGCTCAGCGTGACAGGTGGTGAGCCCATCGCTGCTCTAAGCTGTTGGCTGTATGTGCAGTGTTTGGTCCGTTTGTCGCACATTTCGACACCCAAGGCTTCCCCGTGGTAGTATTCTTTCACCGCTACGCGACGCAACACGGTTATCGGTGATCAAAGTGTAGAGCATATTTTCAGTAGGACTAACTTGCACCTTTAGCCTAACTAAAGTAAATATTCTGATACACATACGACGTTAACAAGAGTATGTTCAATGTCGTTGCCAGGGGCGACCCAGGGATATGTGGGAAATCATCATCCACCTCCCCACCCAGTCACGAAAGATTCAACATGGGAGGGAGGGTAGGTCTACTCAGTACCCACTAAAAACTGTGTAGTACAAAGGCCAGCACTTCAAACTAACACAAAATAAGAAAGGAGATGTTTAATTTTTTGCCAAGATGTGTGTGTAATTTTTGCCATGTACATCTGCTCAAAAAATAGTATAAAATACATGTATTTAGTTGATATAAGTAATATTCTGATATGCTTTATCATTCTTGCGTAAGAATATAAAAATGAAAACATAATTTTTAATAACCTGGTAACTCGAGATGTCTTTCTAAGATTAATATCAGTGTCCAAACTGTAAAGAACGTAATAAAAAGTGTAACTGTCACCATGATTAAAAAATAGACCGGCGTTTTTTTTCATTCCGTTTTTACGTGGATTCTAAGTAAGTTTATTTATAAATAACATTAACAATGCCGGGATTGGAATAAAGATTTTAAATTAAAAGACCAAAATGCATACAACAGCTAGGTACGTAAGTACTTTTGTTTTGACAGCTACTTGACATGACATGACATTGACAGAATACCACCTGCGATCACGAAACTTGCTCTAATTTGATAAGATTTAAAAGACTTTTACGTAAAAACTATTCATTTATTTGAAGAAAATCATTTCGAATAAGCTTATTCCAAGCATTAGCTACATTTAAGTATGATGTACAAGGTGTTGGCATTTTCTCCATACAAAATTAAACATCTCCTTTCATTAATACATTTTGAACTTTGTCACTCTAGGATATAATAAAAATCAATATCGGTTGGAAGAATAAGAAGAAAAAAGATAAAAAGAAAGAGACAGTTTTGGATAGGTTGATCTACAGTGTGTCCATCCCTTCT
Source organism: Scoparia ambigualis (assembly GCA_963921215.1). Taxonomy (NCBI): domain Eukaryota; kingdom Metazoa; phylum Arthropoda; class Insecta; order Lepidoptera; family Crambidae; genus Scoparia; species Scoparia ambigualis. The sequence continues at coordinate 18,488,825 of OY992522.1, read as the reverse complement.
ATGCCATGGGGAAGCTCCACTCCACCTGATGTTAAGTGTAAGTGGACTCCAAGCGCGAGGACAACTGGTGCAGCGTAAGAGACGTAGCATCTGTCACCCTCACTATGCAGGCTCAAAAAGTGCCTCTTTTGAATGACCCTATGTCATAGGTAGGAGGGAATACGATTTAGGGTGGATTCGACCAAACTGGAATAAGGTCTTATACCTAGATTAAACGCCGAATTTGTATAGACTAATCTCGGAGTAAGTCTTATTCCAGTTTGGTCGAATCCAGCCTTAGTCGCATAATACCTAATTCGCAAAATGCCCAACGAGTCTCGATAGGACTACTTCGCGTTATGCCTAATTCGCTAAAGGACCAATTCGCAAAATGGCTACTTAGCCAAAGAACTAATTCGCGAAAGGATTATCTAAAGTCCAAAAGTAAACATTCAATTTAAAGTCATTTGGTAAGTGTTGGCCATTTTGCGAATTAGGCATTATGCGACTAAACGGGGAATACGTGTGCTGGTAGAATATTCCATTGTTTGGAAATGCGACATAGAAACGAGTCACCATCTTACCTGTCAATCGTATTGATTGGGGTCGGTTCTTCCACTTGCGATAGTAGGGACCTCATAGCAATAGGTATGTTTACCTCTATCGGCAACCATTTCTCATCTGCAATAGAACAGTCAAATTATGTTCTTTTTAATCATAAACATTACTTCTTAGTTTTAGCCTACTTATCTACAACTGTAACCGAAGTACCCTGTGGATACACGTTACTTAATTACTAAAATCGTAGTCAGAATAAATATTTATTAGTATGAAATTAACGAAATGCGTAATAAAAAGGCAATAGAGCAGTTTTACTGATAAAAAATAACTACAAAATTTTGTAACGTTAAGATCATAGACGTCACGAAGAAGTTACTGAATTAAAAAGTGAATAGTATGTTTTTATGATGCATACGTTTTTTCACTGCGAAAACATCTCGACAATGTCAAGTTTAAAATAATAATAAAAAAATGCCGGACGTAGAGGTCCTGTCTCATGCGCGTTATGTTAAGAGTTAGCAATGTTCTTATTTTTGTTGAGTGTTCTTAGTCCTTTTTATTATTAATAAAAATCTTAAGCTATAAACTATAAATAAATATTGCTATGCTGTTTTTACCTGTGTCTACGTTTAAGTGTGCTGTTCCATATCCGGTTGCCAGTGTTATTTCTTCACGCAGTTCATGAGCAACAAGTAGGTGCAACACCCTAAAATAAGTCAGCATATAGATCCAGGTTACAGTCACATTGATTGGAGTAGCGTAAGAGGTCTAGAGTTATGGCACTTTTTCACAAATATGTTCACAGAAAATGGAATATTAAGAGGGACACGGGCGTGATGTATGTATTTTTTCTACAACGCGTTTTCTCTTGGACATCTTCTCACCGATTTTACCTAATGGTAATCTACGGTAAAATATTTTTTATGCCCAGAACTTAGGCTGAGTCCTGAGTCACGGCGCATCGCGTAGGCGGATTCCGCCGCGCACGAAACAAGTACTCGTCATGTAAAAACCTGTACGAACTGCGAGCGGGCGCGCCTATATACTTTATTCCTACGCTCCGCAATCCGCCTGCGCGATGCGCCGTGACTCAGGACTCAGCCTTACAGTATATTTTTAAATCAAAAGGGATGACAGTGCTTTCGAAAAAAGACTCTAATGACAAAATGCAGTAGGACATTTATAGACTGATGATTATGATGATTGCGTTGATCAATGTGACGGTGTACAACTTAAATGATACTCTCGCTAGTCACTAGTCTTACCTATGAACGATGCTAGGCAGCATAATGGCCTTGTACCAAAGCACGCCAGGGTATTCGTACTTGACACAGAACTCGGGAATGAAGTACTCCACAAATGCTTTAGGCTTGTCGTCACCTTGGGCAGCAGATATCAGCTTCTGTTGCTTATCAGTTAGCGCGTCGATAGTCGCGGCGCGGGGCATCAGACAGTTCATACGAGAGCTTATGTTACGCACCTGTAGGCAAGGTTGGTATTAGGTATTATATTTATTTTACACATTCACTTTGTACTATATGTTGTTATATTCGTAAAATTTTATTGTTTGCGTTATTAACGCTCAAATAAACTCAAGGATAACGAAACGTTGAAAAAAACTGGTCTACCTCAGGCGGGAATCGAACCCACGACCTCCGCAATCCAGGCGGCTGCGTTGACCACTCCGCCACCGAGGTATTGGTTAGATCTGACAAATGTTTTCAACGCTTTTGACTGTATGTTTTATAGCAACAGTGTCTTATCAAACCTCTCAGAAATTACATTCTTGGAGATTAGTCTGTCCCAGTTGAATTTTCCCTGGATGTAAACAAACCGATAATCGCACAGAACAATCAATATTTCACAGCAATACGTCAAAACGAATTAACAGGTAGGCATCCTCAGTTCCACACACTGCGGCAAAAAATTTGCTTCACTTTTGTTAGGTTTTTGCTTCGTATTTACTACTTTTATTATTACCACAATTAATCAATTATTAAGTTTTAATATATTTTTTTCATTTGAAGTCTGTGCTGTCATCTTGAATTTATCTTTTAATCTATGAAATTAGTGCAGAGTCTAGTAGATACAGAGTCATTATTTAAATAATATAGCACATTGATTCAACATTCGAAATTATATTACGTTAAATTATATTATATAATAATAATACGATTTTAAACATCCCTAGTGCATTGCGCGCAATAATGCACAATTCGTAACATTATTTCGCTAAGGTACTAAAACACAGCAGTTGCATTTATATAAACAATGTTGCAGATCAGCGTTATTTAACTATATTTAATAATGATGATGATGATGAGGAAAAATTATTATATAAAAGCGTTGTAACATATTTCCGCGCTCGGGTTTTAGGGTTTTACCGCTCGACAACGCGACGTGAGTGCGCGTGTGTGCGTTTTGCCTCACGCGTACGGCACACAGTTGCGACGCGCGACGACTGAACGATCTTGATCTGTAGCTATGGCGTACGAATAGTATAAAAAACTGGCCAAGTCCGAGTCGGACTCGCGCACGAAGGGTTCCGTATCATTATCCGTATAAAAATCACGTTGATGTATGAGTGCCCCCCTTAAATAATTATTTTATTTAAATTTTATTATTTATTATTAAAGTATAAAAACAAATGAGTGTTTTGTGAATATTTCAAGTACCTACCTGTTGCTTCGCTAAAAAAATCGCGTTTGTTGTATGGGAGCCCCCCTTAAATATTTAGATAGATATATATTACGAAATAACAAAAGAAATACTCCTCGAATAAATAATATAAACATATAAACCTACCTACTAATATATTTACATACAAATATATAAATAAACTATTACATGTTACTCGTAGATAACAAAACTAAAAGATGTTTGTGTAGCCTGGATTTAAAAATGGATCGTGATATGTAGTGACGTATTTCAGAAGGTAACTTGTTCCAAAGGAATGTAGCTTGGACAGTAAAAGGATACTTATAGTATCCGGACCGAGTAAAAGGATTTATTTTATTTTGTTTTTAGTATTTTTTTTTAATCAGATGGAGGCAAATGAGCAGGCGGGTCACCTGATGGAAAGCAATCACCGCCGCCCATGGACACCCGCAAAACCAGAGGAGTCGCAGACGCGTTGCCGACCTTTAAGAAAGGAATAGGAATTAGTGAGGGGGGGGGGGGCTCCGGAACTCTCATTGGCCGGACGAAACACAACAGCACCAAGTGCCATTATTTCACGCCGGATATTCGTGAGAGGGTGGTATGGTATTACGCCGGGCGAGCCGGCCCAATGCGTGCTGCAACGCAGCGTGGCTCTACCACTCAGTCAGTGTCACTCATTTAGCACCACCCAGGGGTCACGTGTAGGGTCTCAAGGATAAAGTGAGCGTCAAGTTGGCAGGCACACCATGGACTAATTCCATGGTGTGCCTGCCAACTTGATGGTTTTGACTATGTCAAAAAATTGTGTATAAATAGTGATAAATAGTGACGTATAGCATATAAATAGTGATACTATGGTTCAAAAGATATTTGAGTATCTTGGTGTGCCTGCTAACTTGACGTCAAGATAGCAGGCACATTAAGAAATACAGTTCGTATCAATGTGATTTATTTGTCAAAAAACTGTGCATAAATAGTGAATCGAATACGCAAAATTTCAACAATTGTACTTTAATACAAACCGAGATATTACGGTCTCTAAGTGGGCTGCCAACTTGACGATTCTTGCGATGGCGATTCCAGAGAAACGGGTTGAAGTTTTAAACAAATAAATACATGAAAAAATTGTGTGTGAAATTGTGAATCTTTCAATATAAATAAAAAAAGAATTCTTCTTTGCTATTTTCCAAAAATCTAATGTAAACTTCTACCATACATTCGATTTTAAGTACAATCATGCACAATTTTATTTATTGACTTAAGATACTGACATAAATTCTAATTATTTTTAATTCAAGTCATAAAATTACACTTAAATCTATCGTTGTAATGTCAATTTTTTGACATAGTCAAAACCATCTAATTCAGTGGTGTGCCTGCCAACTTGACGCTCACAAGGATAAACCTACGGACGCGAGTAACTTTAACCCCTAAAAGTATTTGTTGTTATAGCGGCAACAGAAATACATAATTTGTGAAAATTTCAACTGTCTACCTATCGCGGTTCTTGAGATACAGCCTGGTGACAGACAGACGGACGGACAGACATCGAAGTCTCAGTAATAGGGTCCCGTTTTTACCCTTTGGGTACGGAACCCTAAAAACTAAAGTTTACGAAGAAAATAAAAATACTTACTGTTCACAACTGATTATTAATGTATTTTAATTAAATTAATACAAATATACAAATATGAGTGATGAAATATTATTGTAATCATGACTCACTTACATAGGAGTACCTAATTAACTAGTTTTACCCGAAAACGGCAAAGCAAAAAGGGAGATTATGATTTTGACCGATAATATATAGATATGTATGTATGTTCGTTCATCTGATTCCTCACAACTTCTAATATACTAATCATAATTTGACAAAATCAGGCATGTTTCGTTGGAAGCTCCTTAATCGTCCGCTGATTATGGGCTATATGACGTTACATTAAATCGAATATGGCGCCCTCTCTAGAGGACATAAAGTAGAAACTAAAAAAATGTTGCCATTAGGATATCAAATGACAGGGCTCTTAATGAATACATTCTAAAAATATGTACATAAGCAGCAGCTGTTGCTTGCGGCTTTATTTCCATTATCTCGATAATCTATAATATAATAAAAAAAATTGGCCACGTATGTATCTTTGTGCATCGCTTCAAAACGGCTGTACCTACTTGGCTAATTCGGAATAACAACAAACAGCAACGGGTCTGCATCTACAAAATGGTGACGCGCCTCTGGCTCGTTCTGGAGTCACGCACTCACCTAAGTAGTTATTATGTGAGACAGTTAAAATATTAAGTTTTTGAGAACGAAATTTAAAATCACTATTGATCATAAGTTTTTACTTGTTAATTAAGTTCGTTTATATAATGGCCTGCCATGTAAACTATAAATCTATAAAACCAAAACAAAACATACTAAAACATGATGTATGGAACTATAAATATAAATTTAATAATACAGACAAAGTCGAAGAAGAAAAATCTATATTTTAAGCACTTAATAAACGATAACATAATATTATGTTTGTCTAAAAAAAAAAAAAAAAAATTGTCGAGATTTAACCTCGTTTTTTTAAATTAACTCGCTCTCTTCAGCTTTCACGCAATGTATTATGGGGGGTAATGTCTAACACCCACTGCAATACCCCTCAAGCACAAGTACACCGATTTGCCAGTTTGCTTATTTATTACAAGTTAATTTTAAAATAATCAAACCAGCGAAGCAACGCACTCCCACCCACCTGAAAGGCACCGCGATAGGTATCGAAATTAGACAATTAGCCTCCGGTTCGACGTCAGATTAGCGCCGGTTTTGTATGAGAAGATCTTTAACTCGTAGTTTTGCGACTTTTTGGTACAATCTGGGGTGATATTGCTGCACGGTTATCTGGCACAGACTATAAACTACCTATTACACTTTAGCACTTTTGCTAAAAACCTAAAATAAAAATAAAAAAGCTATCGATCAATGTTTTATAGTTTAGCGTTTTATTAACGCTTAAATATACTTAAGTAAAATTTTAAACACTGAAAAAAGACGACAAATTTCGACGGTTGAAAGCCAGACCTCGGTAGCCAAGTGGTTAAGGCAGCCGCCCGGAATGCGGAAGGTGGGTGGTTCGATTCCCACCTGAGGTTATCGTCTTTTTTCAGTGTTTAAAATTTTATTTAAATAAGCTATCGTTAAAAAACATGAAATAATTTAAATAAAAAAATAGTCTAAAAACCAAAGCCCGAATAGAATAAAATAGAATTTATTTGTTACTTAAACGGTGTAACAAGTAAAAAAAATCAAGTGTGTGTTTTACATGTTTCATAGTTTTCGTAGCATGCCACTTTAAGCAATCCTTAGGCAAGGTGGCATGCGATCACGGTTACATTCCAAACATCACTTTGATACTCTCCCATCTCGTACCCCTCAGTGACATCTTCGTCCGTAGTAAGGTTTTAGCCCCTAAGCCTATTTTTAATTTGTTTATTTGTATAAGTACCAACTTCAGTAAAATTATAAAACTATAATAAAGTACAGAAGTTCCTAGGTTCTGGTTCCTGGTTTTAGTCAAGACAAATCAATCAAGCCCGAACATGGCGGAGTTGTCTTGTTTCATTGCAGAGCTCCTATGACTGCCATATTATTGTTTTGTCATCGAAGTTACGTAGGTATACTAAATTTCAGCTTGATCGGTTCCCGAGAAGGGGTTCAAATCTTTGCAAGATCTGACCCTAAAGTACAAAAGTAGATGCACATGTATCATAGTTCGTAGTTCTTATGCCTAAAGTCATAAGGGTTAATAGCAGTCGAAAGTGAGTTTACTTTTATTGCTGACTGTACATACAAACATGTGCAAGTTAAATAAAAGTTTTCAATAATATCAAGTTTGTAGAGAAATAGTTATAAGATTTTTTTTTACTCTTGCAAACCCATTGGTTTGCTCTTGATCCCAATCAAGCCCAGGGGCCTATTCACTCTTGCTTTGAAGGTGGACGGGTTATAAGTACTCGGAAACACAGACGTAGGAAGGGAGTTCCACTCCTTTGCTGTGCGCAGTATAAAAGATGTTCAGTAGCGCTTTGTGCGACATTTAGGAATATCCACCAAGAAAGGGTGGTAGCCCGCAGTGTGTCTGGATGTCCGATGAAAGAAGGGGGATGGCGGTTTGAACTCATGGAGCTCCAGAGCACACTCTCCGAAGTACAGTCTGTAAAACCGACAGAACAGGCAACTTTGCGGCTTTTCTGTTTACGCTGTTATTTATTTATGAAACAATAAAAGAATCCTGCTCAGTTCCACTCAAAAGAGTCAGTTTAGAGCGAAATCAATTATTGAAGTTGCACATCACTAACTAATATTACTGTCTATATAGTTTTTTGTAAGATGTTAAATGTCATGTTTGTTTACATCCAGGGAAAATTCGATTGGGATAGATAATAAATGAAAATATTTTAAACATTCATTAAATAGGACTGCTTTATAGATTCGTAATGTTATATCTGTGTGTTGTTATATGTTAATAATACATGTATAACTTACTTCGAGCAATGGTTGATCTTTATTCCCACATATCTCCAGATTGTATTTGCTCGAATAGTACTCAGAATATGTGCTGAATGAATTTGTATCAAAACGGGACTGAGGAGTCATATATTCGATGACATTAGTGACAACATATCTGAAAAAAAAACCACATTAAATAGGTATTTTTTTTATTAGATGACAATTTATATAACGTAGGTACCATTATTTACTTTAATGTTATTCCTACCTGTCTGGGAGAAGGCTTCCTCTGTACCAAGGGGTCACCACGTAATCTTTGTAATCTTCTGAAGTCACGGAAATATTTCTTCTTTGCTGTGTGAAAAGTTAAATAATTTAGAAGCAAATCCCACAGAAGACTGGTGTCAACCTACTACAAAATGTCAAATTTCGTCAATCAATTTTGAACTTTATCGTTCTGGTATAAGAGTTAATGTCGATTAGAGAAATTTTACAGTTTTGGGTAGTAATAGTAGGTTGACCTGCTGACGTGTGTATAATAAAGTACATACTATAGTATAGCATTGAATTGACCAGTAATGTAAAACTTATTTATCTTAGACAAAAACATCCTTTTACAAATAAAAGGGGAAGGCGACACAAATTAAGGACTAGTTGGTATGGTTGATATTGGTTGTAATGTAACATGCAAATTTTTACCTCTAACGTTGGAACTTCCACAGGGGGTATTTCTTTGTAGCGCTGCATCACGTCCCAGTCGATGTCGTAACCGTCGTTTTCTGTAATGGGCACTACAAACATGTTGTTGTCTTCGCCGTCGTACACAAGAAACTTTTTCGCCACCTCCAACACTTGGTCAAATATGAAATGATGAAATCTGAAAAAGAACACACATAAATTAAAAGTTCTACAAGTACTCTTGATCTTGATTTCATTGTCTGCGTTCATTTTTTGAGTTCATTCTATGATAATTATCATTCTTTGAGATCCGTTTGACAAACTTAGAAAATAGACTTCAAAATAATGGATACAAAACTTACTGTTTAACGATATCGAACAGCGCCGAATCAAGTTGTATTATAGCATAGTTAACTTTTAGAGAGGTCTTCACTTCACCCACGGTTAGAAACATGGGGAAATCGCAAAGCTTCGGTAAAGGCATTGGCGTTATGAAGCCGTAACCTTCGCCTCTTTGGAGCAAGTTGTACAGCGCCCTCTCGCGGGGTTCTTTAGGCTCAGTGAAAGCAGTCTTCATCTGTATGATGTGTAAAAAAAAAGGTGTTTCTGATTTCCAGTGTTTGAGAGACTTTAGGCATTTCGGAAACTGTTGAAAAAATAAAACATATTATTTGATGATTATTTAATACTTAACTGTTATTATTATTATAAAATGTGCTAACAGCACACTAAGCTTGTAGTAGTTACAAGCTTTTTTAAGTAAAACATTGAGTTTATATATGGAGCTATTTTAATTTACCCTTTGCATAGCGGGTTGAATTTTTTTATTGGATTTCGAAAATTATGGTAAGTATATCGAATATATAGAGCCTTTATAAAGGGTTAAACAGGTCGATTTCTGTGATTACTACTTATAAATTAGTAGGTGTTGTAAAATAAAAAAATAACCGAATTAATTTGTTTACTTGACATAAATACTTACCACTTTCTTGTGTCTGCGTACCATCTTTTTGGTGCCAGGCTTTGGCGCGTCTTCACTGTCATCTTGAACCTCATTCAATGGCCAGTTGGGGAAACACAGTTTGACATTTGGATCCTCAAAATCCACAACACTGTAAGAATAATAATTGGATTGCATACAATGTGGGCACCAAAAGTGTTTACTATAGGGTATGATTCTGGCTGACATAATTAAATTAAGCATCAACTTTTTAAGGACTTCAATATTTACATATAAGGGTAATTGAACATACATACATATAATCACGACTATTAGGTAATAAGGACCGCAAAAGCAGTCCTCTGCCATAGTCCACTTTTAACCAAATGGCGACTTTCCATGTGCTCAGCGTGTCAGGTGGTGAGCCCATCGCCGCTCTATGCTGTTGGATGTATGTGAGTCTTTGTCGCCTTTTCGACACCCAAGGGAAGACAGGGGGTGGTAGTATTTTTCACCGCGCGACAGGCCTTTTTCAGCCAGGGTAGGGCTAAGTAAAAGAAGGCAGCTTTAAAAAGCTTAATGAATATAAAAGCTTAAGTGTAAGCGTAAGCCGGAGTCGTGGACATAAAAAGTGCTGTAACTCACCCATAATGTCTCGGTAGAAGAGTTATTGCATCAAGTTCACCTTCTTGGTGGAGTCTGATGCATGCGTTCAAGGCTGCTGAACGTTTAGCTACCTTTAAATCCACCAGTGGTAGACCCTAGAAATATTTATGATCGATCGATGATAATATCGGAAACTCAAAACCAACAACGACAACATGGTAAAAATCCCGTTTTCCTAATAGTTACGAGTTTTGTAGTGACCATGACAGTTTAAAATATTATTTTCAACACACTTGCTCGCAAAGTGAGCCTTATTACTTACATCGTTCTTAGGGCCATACACCGAACTAAATTACACACTAGTGAATAATAGAATTATCCCTACAAAGTTAAGTTAGTACCTACCTAACTTCAAATTATATGCGAGTAAACAGAGCATTTTAAATTTAACCGGGTAATACAGATTTTTTTGTAACAACAAAAAGGTTTTATGCTGCTGAAAATCCATTTATATTTTTAAATTAAGACGAAAAACATTTTTTATTAAGTATCAAATTATTTATAATTCACAATAATTTGTTATAAAATATTTGCATTTTATCACTTACATTATAATTTTGAAGTAGGCTGTATGGCTCAATGTAATCAATCACCTTATATTTGGCGCGTGCAAAAAAAGAATAAAATCTCAACCAGCCTCGATTGAAATGACCAACATTGCACACTAGTATCACAATGTACTATTATGATCGTTTCAAAACTTTCAGCAAATCGAAAATATATAAAATAGGATAGCCAAGAAGACATACACTAAAAACAATGTCTAAAACACTTATCCTAACTTACCGTTATTTTTTCTTTGACTGGGCAAGCAATGGGCATTATAATAGTGATGACGCGCAATGGTATTTCATTTACGCGACGCTTCTCTTCAATCCACATTGGTGTGATGACTGTGAACTGGTCATGTGGTAAAGTCATACAGTAACGGCTGAGGAGGCTTATGGCTGAAGTGGCATTTAGGCGATCTAAACAAAATGCATGTGTATAATGGAAGAGGTCTATGATAAAAACAACCTGACTATTACCAGTTTCACAATTTTAATTTTAACTTTTAAATTACTTATTGTAAAAGTCAGTAAATAAAGGCTATTATATTTATTTATATATGATGGCCTATATTTAGTAATTCTCTCAAACACTTACTGCCGTATTCAGTGATGTAGGGTGGTAGTTCATCGTCCTCGTAGAGACCGTCTCTTATATCTTCGAGCGTAGGAGCCGGTCTTTCCGCGGAGTTCCCAAGCAAAACCTAAAATAAAAAAGTTTATGTAATTGGCTATTTGACAGATGTAACAATAAAATATGAAATATGTCGAAAATAGTAGTTTATGATTTAACGATTATTATCCAATAGTTTTTTTTATTAAGATAATTTGTAAATATTTTATTTTTAGAAAATAAATTTGCGATTTTTTATCTGTGGATTACAAGACCCAAACACGGGCGGCCATGATTGAGCTTCATGTTACATTTCACAAAATTATCAAAAACTATCTGTCAGGTTTCAAGATAAGTTTCTTTATTTATTGAAATGTGACGTCACAGAGCAAAATGTCACGTGACCAACCATTTTCGCACGAAATTTGAAATCAATAAAGAAAAATATGTTTATTTCTGTTAAATAAAGCTTTTTCGAGAAAGAAAATATTGTACGGGGTATAAAATAAGCGTTTGCAATTTTTAGAATAGTTTTCCGAAAACTGTAGCCAATTTAGGACCTGCGTGGCTAAGCGTAGGGACGAGAGTAGGGTTAAGCGTATGGCTCAATATCCAGAGATCCCCTTTTCCATTTCCAAGTCGGGCAAAGTGTTATCGGATTTTTCGATGCATTGCCAGGGTTTGCGATCACCAACCGCATTTGGCAAGCATGCTGATGAGAGGTAAGCCAATACCCATCAATTATAACGATGACCTGATTTCAATGATGGAGGAGGTCTTTGTCCTCCAGTGGGACAGTATACAGGCTGTACTTTATACTTTCCTCTATCCTGCACGAAATTATGAAAATTTACGTATTTTTAAGTTACTTGTACTATGCGCTGAATTAGTTTAATACATTAAAAGAGCTTATGTAAGTTAGCCTGATGAGACAAAGTCGTGGCCTAGTTGAAATTTGAAAATAATTCTTTAAACAATAACAAACAATACATAAATTTAATGACTCCTAAAAACATATTTTTTCGACAACTTTCTTAATTTTACGCTTAAAATAATAATTTCGTATTGATATTCCGCAGGTCAACCCCCCCCCCCCCCCCCCTCTCATCTTAAAAAAGTAAATTTTAATTTTTAATGCAAGCGCGTGATGGTTTTGTATATTTCGCAGAATCAAAACATTGCTCTAATCAAATTACCCTAGTAATTGTACTGTTTCTATGTATAATATGTAAGTATTTTAAGTATGTTTATCCGTTGTCTAGTAACCATTTAACGAGTTTCTTCGAAGCTTCTCTTGGGCTAGATAATTGGTGTGAGTGTAGGAAAGTTTTATTTTATATTTATTTATTAGATTTATGTATTGTTTGTTATTGTTTAAATAATTTGTTTTAAATTTCAACAATGCCACGACCTTGTGCAATGATCAGGCAATTTCAACAAGGCCACGACCTTGTGCAATGATCAGGCTTACTTACGTAAGTTCTTTTAATGTATTTAACTAATTCAGCGCATAGTACAAGTAACTTAATAAAACGTAAATTTTCACAATTTCGTGCAGGATCCCCTTAATGAAATGTGGATTGGTAAATAATCACAAATCTGTCTTAAGCATCGACAAATCCAAAACACACTTTGCCTGACTTTGGAATTGCATCCAGTACCTCCAGATATCGCGCCAAGCGCTTTGTCACTCGGCCGCAGAGACATTTAAAATAAAATATGATTCGATGTAGATGGCAAGACCGCGTCATACATTCATAGTAAAAGAATAGTGGCATTTCTCAACTCATTGTACTCCCTTACGGATGGGTAAAAGCTTCTGTTAGATATTGTTTTCTAATGATTACGCGTACACATTACATTGAAATGAAAAAATTTTTACGGATATAATTTGCGTTTATTCAACTTTTAGGTTGAAAGTAGAATAAACGCGAATTAGATCCGTAAAAAGTGTTTCACTTCAGCGTCTGTTAGATTTTAAATTATAAACATAAGGTGAATGAAACTGTTGCGACACTTACTTCCGGATTCGACTGTCACCGTTGATAAACTGCGTAATGCGCATTGAGCTATTATTACTACGTATAGAGAAGACACCGCTCACCACTGCTGTGTTCCGTTCAAGTGCGGCCTGCCGGCCGCACTTTCGCTGCAAACGCCTCAGTGATTGCGCGTGATTCAAGCGATTGTGGACCTTGCGGCTGCACCTTAGTTGCGCATAAACTTGCTTCGCGGTGTCTTCTCTAGTTTATTGTACCTCAATGGTAATGCGTTGTGTGAATTTGTGTGTATTGTAGTGTTACGGTGAGTAATATCAGTGTCAATCATGAAACTATATCAATTTTAACTATAATACAAGTATTTGTCTAAGATACTTTATACGTATTTTAAATATTATTGTTAACCGTGTCGCGCAGCGGTGAAAGAATACTACCACCCCATCTCTACCCTTGGGTGTCGTAAAAGGTGACTAACGGACTAAAGGCTCACCACCTGTCACGCTGAGCACATCTGCAGTCGCTATTTGATGAAAAGTGGACTATGGTAGGGGACTGACTGCTTTTGCTGTCCTCATCGCCTAGTCTCTGACTAACCCTTCGGGGATAATAGTCATGATTACATGTGTGTACGTATGTATGTATTATTATTATATCTTGCACAGGGCACAAGACTGAGATGTTGATTGTGTCAAATTAATTTGTGACTTGCTACCGCCAACTTTTTTACAGTATCGTTTGGTTTTACAGTGTACTAATTATTAAATAGAATGTTTAGATTGCTTTTAGATTGCTTTTCTTGTATTAACATACTATCGTTCAGTTGCAGGAACGATTTTTAAAGTTAATGCTTCATTAAATGTATTGTTGGCTTTTTCTGCGTCTAGTGTACAAAAAAAGATAGCAATATGTTTAATGGAGGATTAACTTTAAAATGGTTCTTGCAACTGGCTGTATATCTGTTAAAATTAGACGCATAAAACTAACCTTTTGTATATGTTGTTCAATAGACTGGAATGAACGGTATTGATTTATGAATTTCGCTTGGTTATCTGTGCTCACCATTAGCACATAGCTAGATTCACTACTTCTTGCTCGTCCTGAAATAAAAATATTTTATAATTACTGTGCTGGTAACGGTTCATTAATAGAATACTTGGGTGTCATAAAAGGCGAATAACGGACTAAAGACTGCATATACATCCAACAGCATAGAGCGGCGATGGGCTCACCACCTGTCACGCTGAGCATATTATTATTATTATAAATTATCAGGCAGGCAGTTAAAACAACAAATAAGCTATACACCTGTAGTCATATTATCTTTTAATTTATTTTATTGAGAATATATTTGTCGAGTCTGTTTTTATGTGCAGTTATCATTTGGTGAAACAAAAACGTGGCAGTAGACTGCTTTTGCTGTCCTGATTGCCTGGTCTCTGACTAACCTTTCCGGGATAATAGTCGTGAATATACGTGGGACGCTTAGAAAGTTTTGAGAAACTAAAACTTAAATTCTGTGGATAAAGTATTTTAATTAAATCTTTTCGAAGAACTCTCCACCAGCCTTCATGAAACGATGAAATTTATTTATTTTTCTTTTTAAACAACCTGTTTAGAATAAAGAAATATAATTCTTTTTTCGCATCTGGTTTCGAAAGTGGCCAGAGCGTCCCTTTCAGCTGACTTTTTATTTTAGGGAATAAAAAGAAGTCACATGGTGCCAGATCAGGACTGTAAGGGTGACCTAAGACTCTGACAGGTGTGATGTCCAGGAAGTCCCTCGTTTTAAGTGCGCGGGCGCGTTGTCATGGTGAAGTACCCCGTGGAGCCCGGTGTTCAGTCGCTTGTTGCTCATTGCAGACGAAACTTCTGGCAGGCATTTTGTGGTATACCATTCGGCGTTGATGCTACTTTGGTCTTGTAATGGAATTGAAACCAGATACCCGGTCAAAGTGAAGAAACTATCGATCAAAATTTTCCCTGCGTTTCTCGATCGCTTCACTTTGTAGGCTTTGGTTAGTTTTGAAACAGCCAAACTGTCGACTGACGCTGATCGTATTGATAAATCAAGGATTCGTCAACTATCACAATGTCGTAAACGCGCCGAGACTTTTTTAAATCATATCACGGCACCACTCCACACGGGCCTGCTTCTGAGCTACGGTGAAGTTGTGCGGCACCCAGCGCAAATCTTTTCCCTGCGCTCCTCACGCGAAGGTGCTCGTGTAGAATCTTGTGAACGCTTCCCAAACCAATCTGCAGTGTATGCTAAATGTCTTCGTATGTAATTCGCCTGTTTTCTTGAATTAAATTTTTACTGCCAGCACACTTTCTTCCGTGACAGCCGTCCACTCCTTTGTTCATCCCCCAAAGTAAGGCGAAGGCGCTTGAACTCGCTATGCCAACGGTAGATGGTTGCTTTTGAAGGTCCTTCATCCATAAAAGCCATTTGAAGTCGACCAAATGACTCATCAGGGTTTAGGCCACATTTAAAATCGTAGAAAAACATCCTGTACTTACCCGTGGTACTACCGATGGTCCTACTGGTAGTACCACGGGAATTTTTTTTTCGCCCGTGGTACTACTATCCTGTCTGGTAGTGCCACGGGAGATTTTACATTACCCGTGGTACTACTTATCAATTTAATATTCCCTAAAAACGTATTTCGAGGCATACCTCATGAATACATAAGCTTGAAAAATCGAGTGTTGTAGAACCTTTTTTTTTGTTTTTTGTTTTGTTTTTGTTTTTATTTTGTTTTTGTTTTATTTTTTGTTTTATACTTTCACAGCTAACCAGTACCTACATATTTGAAAAAGGTTCTTTATTTAGCACTCGATTTTTCAAGCTTATGCATACCTCGAAATACGTTTGTAGGGAATATTAAATTGATACCAGACAGGATAGTAGTATCACGGGCAAAAAGAATTCCCGTAGTAGGACCATCGGTAGTACAATGGGTAAGTACAGAAAACATCGCACGAAAATGTTCTCGATGCAGATCCATTTTTAAATGAGACACGATCATTTAATTTGGCTCTTAAAAAAAGTGGAGGGAAATTCGAAATTCGAAGAATGGTATTTTTTTTACTAAAATTTTCAAAATAATTACTTACAAATAATTACAATTACAGTGCCATAAGGATAAAAACATTTTTTTCGCATAACTTTCCGAGTAGCCTGGTATAACCGTATCGTGTAGCGGCATTTCGTCCATGCGTAGCGGTGAAAGAGTACCACCACACTCTCTCTTCATAAGTGACTTCTGGAACTTCTTGGCGGGAAAGTGACGCGTCATGTGTGCAGTTTTGAGTTATTTTCTATAATTTGTGTTTTGTCGAGTATTAATGTAGAATAATGGTGGATTATTCACTGCTAAGTGTTCGTGAACGTGCATGAGTGTAGGCAAATAAAACAAAACAGTGCAACATCACTTATTAAATATTCTCAAGAAGTCCGTGCGAGATCTCAGAAAAGTCCCACATCTTTAATGGAACTTAAGGGGTTTGGGGAAATATCATTTAGCATTAAACGTTCATATTATCATCACTCATTACCATCAGTTTAAGCATAATCAATGAACTCTAATATTACGACTGAAGGACTAGTATTATCCATAGTCAAGAAATAAATTTAAAAAAAATTAAGTGACTTCTTTAGCTTCTTGATAATGGATAAACATACTTATAGTTATAATGCAAAGAAAACACGCAGACCCAAAATACATACATATAATCACAACTATTATCCCCTAATGGTTAGTCAGAGACTAGGCAATGAGGACAGCAAAAGCAGTACTCTGCCATAGTCCACTTTTCACTAAATAGCGACTGCACATGCGCTCAGCGTGACAGGTGGTAAGCCTATCGCTGCTCTATTTACTGTTGGAAGTATGTGCAGTATTTAGTCCGATAGTTGCCTTTTACGACACCCAAGAAAAGAGAGGGGGTGGTAGAATTCTTTCACCGCTACGCGACAAGATTAAAACCCGAAAAATAGACTCCGAATAAATTCAGAAAAACAATTATTCTTAACTTGAATAAATTATTTGACTTCCAGACCGGGAATCGAACTCGGTATTTTATTGCGACAGAGTTGCACCCGCCATTGCCGTCGTGGCGACGTTACGCCATATCGTCGCGCAGCAAAGTTTTCGTCCACTGTCACATTATATATGTAACTACATATTTAAAGAGAGGAAAATATTGATGATAAATATTTCACCTTTGCTCTGTATATAGGATCTATACTCCAGCGGTGGGTCATATCGAAGTACAAGCAAGCATTGCTGAATATCAACACCCTCTTCTATGACACTCGTTGAAATCAAACAGTTGAGCTCCCTAGAACAATCAAAATGCATTTAATTTTATGCGTTAGGGGCCATCCATTAATCACGTGATGTTTAACAACTTTAAGGCGTACCCTTAGAATTTTACGTATAGAAAGTAAGTCCGCGCGCCCATTTTGAAGCACTTTTTTTGGAGCCAGATATGGCCCCAAACGCCGAGTTTTCAATGTACACTACGGAGTTACAAGCGTACGCGTGCGTGTCGCCAGGCGCAAGCAAGTAATCGCCACGAAAGTGTGAATCGGTATAGTGCTTCACTTTTGACGGAGCGCTTGTATGAAGACTATCTTTCTATACGTAATTATTCTAAGGGCGTACCCTTCTTTCCACAATTAAGTGTATTTTTACAAAATATGTTATTAAATTTTATTTGTTCGCAACAAAATTTGCGTTAAAATTATATACTTACTTAAACAATATTTATAACATTATACATAACATAAGTTGTCTAAATTCTTAACTATACAGGGTTAATGTTGGGCCCCCCGCCAAAAGTAATTATATAGGGTAAAAAAATGGATAATAAAATATTTAACGTAAAAATAATAATGTTTTCTTTTTTTAACCCAGCATGTTTAAATTTTTTATTGGTTTTCGACCTTATCTCAATTGTATAAAGTTCAAAATATGGTGTAAATATATATACCATTGCCCTAATAAGGGTTAAATACAATTTATTGACTGCTTTTTAAATTCTTAATTTCTAGGTGAGTGCGCTCACAAAATTATTTACTTGTGCTAAAACTTACTTGTTTGAAAACTTCAGTAGAGTTTTTTGGCTTGTCTTTTTGACATACATTTCTTCTCTTGTAGTTTTCATCGGGTTGATGTTGAAGCTGACAATAAAGTCGTGCTTCAGGAACCCGAACTCGTCGGGATTGGCTTCTTTTACCTCTTTCAAAAGGTTGTATAGCACTTTAGCTGTGAACCTCTGCTGGGTGAATATTATGCCTGACAGCGGTTTTTTATTTTTATTCACTTTGAAAAGCACTGTAAAATAAAGATGATTTAGTTTATCATCATCATTATCGCCTACTTACATGATCGAGCGCAAGAGACTACGGTCAAACGGCCGAATTTTATAATCCATCTATTTGTTAATTGCCTACAAAAGTTTTAAAATTCACATAATTGTATGGAGCTTAATCCTTTGACTGGTTTTTCATTGATTTTCTATCGTAACCCCTTGAGCCTACGTGTCCATGTCTACAGCTTCCTCATTCGACATAGAGAAATTCTAAGCATGCCATATTTCAGTGCATATTATGTGCAATCAAACGTTTCAGTCCTAATTTTTGTGCCACCACAACTTCGTTACTATGCGTTGTTTTATGTGTGTAAGCTGGAGACACGTGTCACCAGCTCGCACACGCCCGTTAAGACAAACCAGTAAGGTTAGGGTTTTAGACTATAGCCAAAAATGTTGTGCATAATTTGTGCACTAGGAACAAAAAGTACTAACCATTACACTCAAATACTGTTGAAACTACGATCATAAAACTGTGTGCGAGCTGGAGACACGGCTCTCTGGCTTGCACAGCTGTATCTTCGAAATTGTTTAAGCTACGGCTATGAATTATACCTCAAAATTTTGTGCCGAATTTGTGCATAAGGCACAAAACATTTCAAAACTTTAACTCAAAAGGTTTTTGAGCTACGAACCGATAAGTATGTGTAAGCTGGTGACACGTAACACGGGCTAACACATGGTGAATTACTGTAACTGTATAAGATAGCGTTTCGTTTTAATTTGTGCTGTTAATACGTTATAATTTGTGCACACACTAGGCAAAATTTCAAATCTCTGGGCCTCTCAGTTTAAAAATTATAAGCCATAAACTGTTTTCCCGCTAAAAAATTCAAAATAATGTCTCGGAAGCGGCAAAGCGCGCCGTTGCCGTTCCGTGCGCTACACTATTGCCACTTTTAGAGCCGCCGAGGAGCCGTCTGTTAAAGCGATGCGCGACGCAATTTAGTTTCAATATAGGTACATAATAACCTACCCTACTTTTTATTTTAGATATTTCACACACGAATGTCTTAGTTATTTTTTGTTGTTGAGACAATTAAATAATTAGATTTGGCATAATGATAAACATTATGGAAGAGTGCAGAACGACAAAATGGTTGAATACTTGAGCCTAATTCGATAAAGAATGGATGCATTCCTCCAAACTAATCGCTATCGACCGTCACAGAATAAATTTTAACCATTGAAAGTAGTTTATTTAAATATTAGATTTTATTACTTCCCATGGTTAAATGTAAATAAATAAATAAAAATAAATATATTCTATGGCGACCTTTGTTATCTTATGAGTAAGTATATTTATTTTCAAATGCTTGTAAGTAGGTAGATGTTAAAGGACATCAGGCAAATTCCTTTGAGAATAGACCCAAAAATGTATAGCATTTCTGTTTGTACCACAATGTAGGTATGTAAATAGTGGATTGTGGAAACTATTCAGAGTTTATTAAAGATTTTTATTAGAAGAGATATTCACGTTTGAAATATTTTTCTTTGGTAACACTGACACTAGTATAGCAACACTTGTAACTCAAACGAAATGTTTCGTTATGTGCTAAATTAAGTGTTCTCTAAAAAATTTACTAATGTGGGAGTACCAATTCAAATTAAAATTATTTATTATGCTTTCTTGTTGAACACAAAGATCTTAAATATTAAACACGATATGGATGGAGCGTATGGAATTCGGTTCTGTTCATTTAATTATGTGGTTGTAACCAAACGCTTCAGTTGACAGTGATTGACAATGTCAGTGACTGCCGATAGGCTGGTTGACAGATCGAAAATGGCATGGCATTCAAATCAAAGCGATACCCATTTTCAAGTATTTGCTTAAATTATTAGGCCAATGATATAGATAGGGCATGTGAGGTATGTTAGTACTGATGTGATGACAATAACGGACCAAAGCTCGTACGAAAGTGTGAGCAAGATAGCATGACAACTAGCTAGCGTAAATGAGACAGATAATGTTGCTGGTGGCTTAGTGGCCTAAGGTAAGCCAATTAGCATAGTTTTATGGTGCCAGTTTTAGGAACATGGAACGCATCTACCCTTTTTTATTGTAACATCATTGATATTAACAATAAAAATCTAAAAGTTAGATTTCTCTAACTTCAGAACTAT
Source organism: Scoparia ambigualis (assembly GCA_963921215.1). NCBI lineage: Eukaryota > Metazoa > Arthropoda > Insecta > Lepidoptera > Crambidae > Scoparia > Scoparia ambigualis. The sequence continues at coordinate 18,468,178 of OY992522.1, read as the reverse complement.
TTCTCCAAGAAAGAAATCGAATCCAACCAACTTCTGTCAATGTCATTGTCATGTGATGCAATAGGCCTTGTTCTTACGCAAAAAAATTGTGATGGCGGCCACAAAATGACCGTTTCATAGTCGTAGTTTTGTTTTCTAATTATTTAATTTCAGCGAAATAAAGGTGTTTCAAAATAAAGTTGATACTGATTTAGGTATATAATGACACATAGTGCATAATAATATAGATAATAGAGATAAGTTTATACATTTTCGGGTCAAATGTGCCTGATGTCCTTTTATATGTATTTCAAACCCAATCCACAGATAACGAAAAAAAAGATATTTTTATTATTTTTAATAAAGCTATTTCAAATTACAAAACGTTTTTATTTTACCAGTAGTAAGTAATTCTTACTTTTTCTATTTACAAGTTACCAATTCTTCTATGTGTTGATGGCTGACCGACCCCTTGTCAGAATGGTTGATGGTTTTGTTATCGTGGCGTAGTAACTGCTTTTTAGTTAACGTGCCTAAACTAAAAATTCTTCATCTCCTGTGGGAGTACTTGTCAAAACGAATCAAACGAAAGTTCCTGTGGCTTTCTTCCGGCTGAATCATCAGATCAGCTCAATGATACCATAATATTGCATTGTCATCCAGTTCTGACCTATGTTCAAAGTTGCAAGTCTCTAGCTCATCGGGAAGCTAGTATAAAATCGTTTGCATTTAATTTTGTCGACGAATAAATAAACAAAAAAACGAGAAAGCTACCTAATAAAAACGTGGTAATAAAACTAACAGGCAGACAAATTTCACTTACTTTTCATATTAATGAGGTTATTGTAAATACTTAAAATCAAGCGATATTTTATGAACATTTCTAAATAAAATAGACTTTGCTTTTATTTTAAATTAACCAATTTCCTATATCAGACGTCTTCTAGTCTAAAATTCTCGGTATAGAAACAAAACAATCGAGAGCGCAAATTAAAATGTCTCTAAGTGCTCGACCAGACTGCACGCGCGGGCGCGGCGCGACGTACAAACATATGCCCCGCGCTGCGTGCCTACTATGGACACTCAAATAAGAATACATACTTTTGAGTACGCCGCGCCGCGCCCGCCCCGCGCCCGCGCGTGCAGTCAGGCCGAGCACTAAATAATACTAGCTCTCAAGTTCAAACTCGATTACAATAGTGTAGCGCAAGGAACGGCAACGGCGCGCTTAGCCGCTTCCGAGACATTATTTTGAATTTTTTGGCGGGAAAACAGTTTTTGGCTTATAATTTTTAAAGTGAGAGGCCCAGAGATTTGAAATTTTGCCTCGTGTGTGCACAAATTATAACGTATTATTTAGAAGCGCTATCTTATACAGTTACAGTAATTCACTATGTGTTAGCCCGTGTTACGTGTCACGAGCTTACACATACTTATCGGTTCGTAGCTCAAAAACCTTTTGAAATAAAGTTTTGAAAATTTTTGTGCCTTATGCACAAATTCGGCACAAAATTTTGAGGTATCATTCATAGCCGTAGCTTAAACAATTTCGAAGATACAGCTGTGCAAGCCAGAGAGCCGTGTCTCCAGCTCGCACACAGTTTTATGATCGTAGTTTCAACAGTATTTGAGTGTAATGGTTAGTTTTTTTGTTTCTACTGCACAAATTATGCACAAAATTTTTGGCTATAGTCTAAAGCCCTAACCTCACTGGTTTGTCTTAACGGGCGTGTGCGAGCTGGTGACACGTGTCTCCAGCTTACACACATAAAACAACGCATAGTAACGAAGTTGTGGTGGCACAAAAATTTGATTGCACATAATATGCACTAAAATATGACATGCTTAGTATTTCTCTATGTCGAATGAGGAAGCTGTAGACATGGACACAAAGAATACTACCAACCCCTCTCTTCCGCCTTCCGTGCAGTCGCTATTTGGTAACACGTAGACTATGGCAGAGAACTGCTTTTGCGGTCCTTATTGCCTAGTCTCTGACTAACCCTTCGGGGAAAATAGTAGTGATTATTGTATGTACGAGTATGTTTGATTTTCTATCGTATTGCAACTGCGTAAGGTTTAAATTATGATGGCATCTGCATTGCCATTATGTATCAGTCGAATTTCTTACTCTAATAGGCTAAACATCGCATGTATGATAATCAGAATAGAGTGGTATTTTGTTCTATTTGTTTTTTTTAACGATAATTTGCAGTTTATTATAATGCTTGCCAAAGAAATTGATTCCTACTCACCTGGACCATGGGCAGGAATCAATTTCCGCTTCCGATTGATTGACTTCGAATGAACTATTAACTTTTTGTTAGTTTTGCTAAACGTAGTTAAAGTCAGCATCAAAATAATCGGTTTTCTATTTGTAATCCTTTGTTAAATATACTAAATACATGTGCGAACTTAGTTTACTGCTTACATATTGAACCACAATCGATTACGATAATTTTGATGTTGATCATACCTTCCTTAACATAGTTAAAGCTTCATAACTGTATATAAATTGGATTTATGATTATAAAGTGAATCTTACTGCCAGGTTTTATGAAATTTTTGGGATTGTACTCTTTCAAAATATTCAGCAAACTTAAAAGCTTGCTCGAGGAATGTTTCTCAATTTTAGCGTATCCACTGTCGTTAGCCATAGAATCTAACAGCACCATCCTGGCCCTGAAAATAGCAAAAATATTTTCAACAACACTGCTTTTTAAATTTACTTAACTCTATCATGTCTTCTTTTTAGAGGTGAATGAACACCTAGATACTCGCGCGCGTTATTACCATAGATACTAATTTGCACCAAAGACTTACTAAGACTAAACATTAAGACTGCAATATGTCGAATGTCGATAGGCGAATTCCGATCGCCAATAGCTAGGCTCGGCATGCCAAACGGCCTTATTGCTAAACGTGCAAAGTAACATAAAATACGACTTAGAAGCTTCGATAATATAAACAATAGATGCACGGTCTCATACAAAATCAAATAATGTCCCCACGTAAATAAGTACATATCCATAGATCAGCATCAGATATGAAACGAGATATATAGATAAACATTTGTTGGTAATAGATCAAGGATAGGGTTTCTTATCGAGAAGTCTCGAAGCGGGAATTCCCGGGAAATTTTGCCTTAGTCGAGACGGGAAAAAAGAGTTGAGTACCCGGAAAGTCGAGAAATTAAAAAAAATTTAAAAAAATAGCTATTTGACGTTAATTCCTGTGTTACTTTTACAAAAATTATCCTATTTTACATCCTTTTACTACCCAATAAGGCACCCACCTCCCACCCACCCTACCTCGTGATCTCTGTTTGTTTAAAAATCTATTCGCTTAGATAGTGTCGCGGAAAATGAACGAGTATTCTCTTTAACTGGTTATGTCGTTACAAAGATTAGGAACCGTCTAAAAGACAAATCAATTAATGCTTTGGTATTTTTAAAATCTTATTTTAATAGAACCTGCTAGCAAATTTGTCAAAGCTATTAACAGAAAATTGTTGGTCTAATTTGTAATATTCAGTATGTAACGGAGACGAAGATGATTATCAAAATACTGTGATTTAAATGTCGTTAGATATTATTGTTATACATAGGTTAGGTATATTTCATAAACATTATTCTTACATATATGAAAGTGATGATTTGTCAGTGTATTTGCCAATTACAAAAAAAAAAATGTCTGTGAATATTTTGTTAATTTTAAAGATTTTACTTAAGTATATTTTATTCTAGTTTTAAAACTCTGTGATTATAAAACAAAGTGATCATATTTGTCAATAACAGCTAATTATAAAAAAAATGTCTGTGATTGATACTTTGTTAATTTTAAAGATTTTACTTATATTTCATTCTAGTTTTAAAACTCTGGGGTTATAAAGGAAATTCAGAAGGCATTTTTTTTAGTTAATTAACTAATAAGACTGATTAAAATTAACATATTGCTGATTATGAAAATGTGTATTTTATTTTAAAAACCTTTTTCATACATTTTTATTAAGTTTAATCAAACTCTCGACTCCTCGGGAAATCCTGGAAGATGGGGCTCGAGAAGTCTCGGTATCCGGGAACAAAAAGTCGGGATATGAGAAACCCTAGTCAAGAATCATAAGGCCGCCGGCGTTCGCAAAACAATTGATTTTCAATTGTGTCTGGTTTTACGGTGCTCAAGGGGTTAAGTAAACCTTTAAACTTTAGACACTAAAGCAGGGGGGTGTCACTCCGCAGTTTAGGTCCGTTCGGCCGACGCGCCTCCCGGGCAGGCATGGCAGTAGGTTGCCGCTCGGCTCACACGCTCCACGTCGCACGTAAATTGAACGATAATTTCTGTGATTTTTGTGCACCGAACAATGACTACTAAAGGATCTTATAATCCGTATAAAAGATACTGTTGTGTTTACGGGTGTCTAAATAAAATAAAGAACAACGAATCTGATTTATTTTAATATATATGTACTTAAATATATCCATGAGTGGAAACCCTGCGCTCCTGACGTCAAATCGATATCGAGTCAGCGTTGTTTAACGGAATAACGCTCGGGTAACACGATAAGTTTCAATTTCGCTTGAAAGTCGTAAGAGTAGTAAATTTTTACACCTAAACTTGCTTTAGTTAGAGAGTGAACCTTTTGTACGGTAGTACTATTAGGGTGTTACCAGACCAATCGATCGATCGTCGATCGACGGCATCGATCGACGTCGATCGAAGTTGATCGACTGGTCTGGTAACTTTAATCGATCGACGGATGCCGTTCGTCTAACCCATCGATCGACGGTCGGTCGACGTTGATCGATTAACCCCGGCTATATTCCATCAGTTTCTTTCGAAATGTTTTCAGAAGAGGACTCGTTGTTCTTGGCCAGTACGATGTTGCTCGTACTATTATTACGGAGACGCAAACGCAGAAGAATCTGGATGCGGCCGTTTTTTAAAGCCAAAGATCGCTTATTTTATCCAAATGAAATTTTATGCAGCGGCTTTTGTTATTTTTTGCGTTGCGATTGTCATGAATTTCGAGGTTATTTTTTTTATTAGACAACAGACAACTAGCTCCATTCAAAAATATCTTGGGGGAGGAACGGGGATGAAGGGGATACGGTAATGGTAACTTAGTAGAATATTTGTTTTTTTTCCTAAAAATAACACAAATAAATAAATAACCTAACATAACCTCAAAATAAATATATCTTGAAACTATGCATTTCCGCACTTTGGCTCCCTCTCCCCCTCCTCTTTCCCCCTTTTTAGGTGGTGCTTAATCTAAAGTGCTTCCCAAGGGGTTTGGGGGAATATCATTTAGCATTTAAACGTTCATATTATCATCACTCATTATAATCAACTTTAAGCATAATCAATGAACTCTATTATTACGACTAGTATCCATGGGCACGAAATAAATTTATAAAAAAGTGAAGCGGCCGGCGCGTCTAATCAAACAGCTCGATCTAATACCCAATCCATTCTACCGGTCGATTGTCGATTGACATCGATCGATAGGTCTGGTAGACACTGTCGATCGACGTCGACTAATCCATTCTACCATTGATCGCTGCCGTCGATCGATGATCGATCGATTGGTCTGGTAACACCCTTAGTTATTCTGTGCCTAAAGTTTAAATTCATAAAAAATTATTGAAGTTACATCACTTTGGAACTAGGCTCGCTAGATTCAAACTAGTTGGAACAAAGTTCTAAATTCGAAATTTTGAAAGAAACACAAGGCACGTTTCTGGTTCGTGCTTTTGTGTTCGTGTTTCGTGGTGCCGTTTTTCAAGCAGCAATCGTGTATACATAGTTTTTATGATCGAAGCTTAGAAGGGTTATTTTGTTAAAACATTAATTAAATAATTACTCATCATCATCAACATCTACTTACGTCCCTATACTGGACACTGGTCTTTCAACATAGACAACAATACATGGGGAGATTGGGCCATAACCAGGGCTTGGAACCGGTACCGAAAGTACATTTATTATATCGGTAGTACCGGTATTTTTCATTTCGGTTCCTGGATACCGATTCTTCCACGACTATCGGTATATAACCTTTAAAATACCGGTATCTATCTGCGACGTTGCCAGTCTGTTTGTCAAGTGAATACCGGTATCTATTTGCGACGTTGTCAGTCTGTTTGTCACGTAATAGCAGTGCATTCTGTGCACTCCGGCCTCTACGGCTGCGGCCGTGCGAAATGCAGTGCAGTTAGCCAATCCAAGCGCCACTTATTTATCTACTCGGTATCTCTCGTTCGCACTAATGAACTTGGTTACTTGGTACCGGTATAAGTACCTGTATTACATTTGTATAATACCGGTACTACTACAATCCTAATTACCGGTACTCATCGATTAACCTGTGTTATGAATACCGGTATGACATCGATACCGGTATATGAAGCCCTGGCCATAACCCATCACGCTGGCCTATTGTGGGTTAGTGTCGGTTTGTGCGATATGTGGTTAGTGGGCGATACTTACTCAAGTGAATGCGTTATAGCAATTTGATATAAAAGATCCTCTTCTTTAATGGTGCACTTGCGTTTCAACCGTTCTAGTAGGATTATGTAGGCGAGAATACCCAGAGCGCCGCCATAAGCTCCTAGTTCATTTATAAGCGTAACCATTCCCACAATCATATTTTTCACAGCTTTCACAATCTAAAATTAAAACAGATGAACACAAAATTAGCCAGTCAAATCGTTACACCACAAGCCCTGACTCAAAAAGGGGTGTTATAAGCATAGGTAGAGTTCGGAACCAAACTGTCAAATTTCTCTAATCGATATTGATCCTAATTACTACACCATAAGGTTCAAAATGTATTGTAGAAGACATTTTGTGGTAGGTGGATCTGCTGGCGTCTGTACTGTATTTGCAGCTAAGACAGTCTTTCTTAATTCTGGTATCCAGAAAAAAATTAATAATATAATTTATTTCATAATCAAAAAATATTAAATAAAAAGTTTTTATTTTGATTTTGTGGAATTATTATTTCCCTAATGTTTGTTCAATTTCAATGGTGTGTTAAAACGGTAAGTAGCACTTACAAGCAGTAAAATGTAACTGCTTAAAATTGTTTTATATTATTAACCCATAATCTAAATTCATTAATTCAACACGAACATTAAAGCTTTAAAGCATTATTAAGCTTATCCATAGTTTTTACATGTACGTAATATACGAACAGGACTGATCACTGTAACTAAAAAATGGAGCCAAGTGAGACGGCACTTATTAGATGCTCTTGGCCACCACTTCTTCCATCTTTCTAATCGTTCCCTCACTGCTGAGAATCGTGACTCCGTTTCATCCGGTCAACCAACTGTCTCCATCGGCTGCGCTCAGTCGCTTGATGGAGTGCGGCGCTAACAGGCATCTCCAGTTGTTCTGAGATCTGCTACCCTATCGGCTAAAAAATATAATATTGACATGGGCTTCATTTGACATTTGAAGCCCATAGTATGCCTATTTAGGGAAAAAATATGGGCTTCAAATGTCAAATGAAGCCCATGTCCATATCCATATTTTTTAGCCGATAGACCCGCTGGTCTGACCATCGTTTGGGGCTCGGGCCTTTTGGTCTTTTACCTTCTATTTTCCCCGTTACTATCAGACACTTAAGGTTATCTGCACCTCTTCGTGCAACGTGTCCTAAATAACGCACCACCCGTTGCATGCAGATCGAAGACAGACGCTGTACATTTTTTATTGTTTTAGGATTGCGACACTTGTAAGGTGGGCCGTCCATGGTATTTTCAGCATATTATCACTTTCTAAATAGGTGACAATCCATTTTTATTTACCATGGACATAATAGGACATATTACGTTACTGATTCACCACCGAGGTATAGGTTAGACATGTCGAAATTCTTCAACGCTTTTGACTTATGTTTTATAGATGTCTCATCAAACCGTTTTGAATTTACATCCTACAAACCAAACCAAGTAAATGTACCTCCCATTGGGAATCAAATATGGGACATCTAGGTCTTAGACTGGTGGTATAACTAAACCACACACAACAATATTTAAGTGTGTTAAGGAATATAGGGTTGGACATATTTTGTAAAATCAAAAATTATTTATTCAAACAACTTTTTAATAATACTTTTTCATCGTCTCAATATTATTTGTCTACTAATCATTTCAGGGTGTCTTTTAGCTGTGGAGATGAATGGGTGCAAGAAACTTCACAGCTTCATATACAAGAAACGACATTTACAAACAAGTACTTAATGTCATTAATTTTAAATTAATAACATTTATAAAACAAAAGTGTGTCTTACAAGTTTCACTAGGGCACTGCGAGTATGTCTACGCATCAATGTCAATTTCAAGCTTTTTTGTCGTAATATTATGCATGTACAATACAGCCTTTTTTTAAAAAGTCTACCCTTTATTGTTTCTTAAAGTCAAAAGGCATAATTGTAACATCATTCGGGATTTTATTTTAATATGTGACACCTTGTCCCATGAATGACCCATACACTGCTGAAGTCGCAATTTAGGAATTACACGTTTATTCAAATTTCTAGTTTGCAGTTTCTATAAAGGATTTTTAAAATAAGATAAGAAAATATAAGTATTTTGTAATAAGAAATATTTCGGCGCAAGTTATACAATACTGTTGCTCTTTTCTGTAAAATGAAAATGGTTTCTATATTTGCTCCTTTACCCCAAAGCATAATACCTTAAGACAACGCTGTCAAAGTAACGAAAATTGACTAATCAAGCACTTTCCACGTCTGTAAAACTTCTAACATAAGCAAAGTCTCCTCGCAAGAGTGCTATTATGACGGTACCACCAGGTTAAATCTTAGGTTATTTAAGAAAACTGTTGATTCAACAAGTTCCAAGAGTTCATCGTTTAATTTTATATTATTTATGTTTGGTAGAGTAAAAAGTTCGTTCAAAACGAAGTTACGCAGCTTTCTTACAGAACAAGCTGATGCTCCATATTAGCAATCGTCTAATAATTATGTGATATTTATGTATTTATTTATTATATATGTAATAGTATGTATATATTGTCATACTATTTATTTATTATTTGGACAGTCAACAAAAACATATACTAACAAAAACAATGATACTGTTACAAACATAAGCCTTATCTAAGCATAGTTTTTACTTACAGACAGCCACGGCATGCGTTGTGGACTTTTTAAACCATTAATAAAACTAATCAAATTTACCTAAAACCTAATAAAATATTAAATATAGTGAAACTAAATACTAAAGGGGGTTCACGTGACGACCAACAACTTTGACACTTTCCTTGTATTTACGTGCATTTAGGTTAAAAATGTCCAAATCTTCCAAACCATTAGGGCGAGAAAGGGCGTTGTATTGCCTTTGGATCCGGTTTAACGTGGAATGGTAACCCAGATTACTCTTCACTGATTTAGGCACGAAAATGTTAAATCTGCTAACTCGTGGTAGTTTTTTGGGTGTATTGATGTCAATTTGTTCAAGTAGATTAGAGCAATCAAGGCCACCACCCAAAAGCTTGTATAGAAACATGCTATCGTGATGTAGTCTTCTTTTTCTGAGACTTTCGATTTTAAAATATTCTAGACGGCTTTCATAAGATCCCAGAGTCTAGGAAATTTCTGAAAGACAGGTGCCAAAGAAATCCTTTTTACACGCTTTCCAGGCGTTTAACATGAACGTCATATTGAGGAGACCAAACGACACTGCAGTATTCAAGTACTGACCTGACAAGTAAATGGTAATCACAGTAGATGGATTTTTAAAATGTTTTGTATTTCTAAGGACGAAGCCTAAGAGCCTAAACGATTTTGTGACTATTTTGTCAATATGGACGTTAAATTGTAGCTTGACATCCAAATAGACACCAAGATCCTTAATTATATTAACGTCTTCTAGTGTGGTGTTGTTAATTTTGTATAAAGTATTAGAGTCTGACTTTTTTCTTGTAAAACTAATTTGACAACACTTACTGATGTTGAGAGTCATGCGATTCCTTACGCACCAATCTGAGAATCTGTTCAAGTTCAGGAAGAGAAGCAAAAAAGTGTCCCTAGCAGTTTTTATAGGTTTCATTATTTTTAAATCGTCGGCGTATAAAAATATTTTTGAGTACTTAAAGGAGATCGCGATGTCATTAATAAATATATTGAAAAATACTGGGCCTAAATGGGATCCTTGAGGCACCCCTGATTTTGCCAAAAAAGGTTTCGAGCTGAATCCATTAAGCACAACCCTTGAAGTACGACCTTTGAGGTAAGATTCGCACCATGACAAAAGACTTGCGGCAACACCATAACGGGAGAGCTTATGCAACAGGATTTGATGGTCAACTTTGTCGAATGCCTTGCTGAAATCTGTGTATATTACATCGACACAGGTGCGTGAGTCAACAGCATTCATAGCTTCAGTCAAATACGACACCAAATTAGTAGCTGTAGAACGGCCGGACAAGAAGCCATGTTGATCAGCAGATAGAACACCCTTCACGTGCCAACTCAATATATGACAGAATAGTGACTCAAGAACTTTTCCAAACACTGGTAAAATTGAGATTGGTCTATAATTAGAGACTACAGACTTATCACCCGATTTGTGAATGGGAACATTGCAAGCTTCCTTCCAAAGCCCAGGAAAAATACCTATACTATAAAAAGATTTGTTAAAAATTATTGAGAGAGGATAAGAGAGACTATCAGCACATAACGCTACAAACCTAGGCGGTATTCCATCAGCTACCGCTCCTTTATGCTGTGCGAGGATCTTTAATTTCTTAAATATATCTTCAGGAGTAAAACGGGGTACTGGAATTGTATTGGAGGTAATTTCACTGTTATTGTCCGAGGAGTCAGGAGTAAAAGGAGTGTGATGATCATCATACACTGAAGTAAAGTAATCTGCAAATAAATTTGTTCCATCGGTGTCATTATCTGGTGATTTAGTTAAGTGTGTCATTGTGGATGGATAACTATTACTACTTTGACGTTTTTGTTTGATATAAGTCCAAAAGAACTTGGGGTTTATAGTGATGGAGTGCTCTACACGTGTGATATAGTTTTTGTAACACAATTTTGCTTGAGTCTCACATCTGTGTTTTAACGTGGATAAGATAATACCATCTAAGGGATTCTTATATTTCTTAAAACGTTTTCTTACTTTTTGCTTTTCTTGCAAGAGACGTTTAAGTTCCTTACTGTACCACAAGGGATAGTTGTTTGATTTGTGCGACGATTGAGGCACATAGTTTTTAATAACAAGGTTAAGAATTTCATAAAATACACTAACCATTTCATCCACTGTATGACAATGCCTAAATTTGTCCTCCCAGCACACAGAATTCAATTCACTGTGTATAGAACAGTAATCAGCTTTAAAAAAAATTAAATTTTGGAATGTGGTTTTCTGGCTGGCTTTTACATTTGGTGGGTACCGCAAATGAGAACTCCAAAGGTGGGTGATACGGGTGAGCGTCAAGTTGGCAGGCACACCACGGAATTAGATGGTTTTGACTATGTAAAAAAAATGTGTATAAATAGTGATAAATAGTGACGTATAGCATATAAATAGTGATACTATGGTTCAAAAGATATTTGAGTATCTTGGTGTGCCTGCTAACTTGACGTCAAGATAGCAGGCACATTAAGAAATACAGTTCGTATCAATGTGATTTATATGTCAAAAAACTGTGCATAAATAGTGAATCGAATACGCAAAATTTCAACAATTGTTCAATACAAACCGAGATATTACGGTCTCTAAGTGGGCTGCCAACTTGACGATTCTTGCGATGGCGATTCCAGAGCTACGGGTGGAAGTTTTAAACAAATAAATACATGAAAAAATTGTGTGTGAAATTGTGAATCATTCAATATCAATAAAAAAAGAAATCTTCTTTGCTATTTTCCAAAAATCTAATGTAAACTTCTACCATACATTCGATTTTAAGTACAATCGTGCACAATTTTATTTATTGACTTAAGATACTGACATAAAGTCTAATTATTTTTAATTCAAGTCATAAAATTACACTTAAATCTATCGTTGTAATGCCAGTTTCACGTTATTTCTATGGAAAATTATGTCAAGCAATTTGTAATTTTAGTGACTCGAATGAAAAGTCTCGGGATAGTGGTGGACGAGCGAGTGTCGCGAACGACCGAGAGATGGCGTGATTTTGTTTACGTGCGGTGAGCTGGTGATCCGAGAATGGTGCGCGAAAACTTTTATTTGTTTGTGTTGAAATTGATAAGCAGTGAGTACATTTGCATCAGAAGTGAAAGTGTTTAATTTGTTTAATAACAACTTACATTTTTATAGGTACGCAGCTTATTTTCTATTATGGTATTCACAAAAAAGATATACCTAGATACGGTCGGGGTCGCCGTCGCTTTACCACTTTGCAGCGATTTTCGTGTGAAGCGCACCGACCGCCCGGGTACCTACGTGCCCGTACCAAATAGACGACGTGGTGTGCAAGGGATTTTGACCTTAAGACTAGTAAAGCGACGGAGTCCGCCATTGTACCTAATGTGAGGTAGATATTTTCTCAGTCATTCAAAACTTTTCATATTTACTACTCGACCAACATAATTAATCGCATTAAAGCTAGACGTTTATCATAATTGTTCAATGATTAACAATCTAAATATATTGCACTTCAATTAGTTTGCACATGCTGAGTGGTCAGATTTTAAAATGGAATATCGAAGAAGATACGTTATGTTTGTAAATTTTTGAACAACTGTGATAAACGTCTAGCTGACATGCGCCTGATTGTGTTGGTCGACTTATACGTATTACTTCATAGTAGGTACTTACCTAGCTAATCTTTCGTAAAGTTAACTAGGGTCAAGTATATTCCTTGTGCATTCAATGTTAAAGTTACCTGCCTAGTCTTTTATGACTAATAAACAAAGAATAAGCTACGAATAGTTATTCCGTGTTTTGTTCCAGTCATTTAAACGTAATTTTTAATTAGAGTAAAAGAGACAAAGCTACGAATAGTTATTCGGTGTTTTGTTCCTGTCATTTAAACGTAATTTTTAATTAGAGTAAAAGAGACAAAACACGGAATAACTATTCGTAGCTCATTCTTTGCTTATTAGTCATAAAAGACTAGGCAGGTAACAATAAGATTTAATGCACAAGGAATATACTTGACCCTAGTTAACTTTAAGAAAGATTAGCTAGGTACGTACCTACTTATGAAGTTATATGTATTACTCGACCAACACAATTAGGCGCATGTCAGCTAGACGTTTATCACAGTTGTTCAATAATTTACAAACATAACGTATCTTCTTCGATATTCCATTTTAAAATCTGACCACTCAGCATGTGCAAACTAATTGAAGTGCAATATATTTAGTTTGTAATCATTGAACAATTATGATAAACGTCTAGCTTTAATGCGATTAATTATGTTGATCGAGTAGTAAATATGAAAAGTAATGAATTACTGAGAAAATATCTACCTCACATTAGGTACAATGGCGGACGCCGTCGCTTTACCAGTCTAAAGGTCAAAATCCCTTGCACACCGCATCGTCTATTTGGTACGGGCACGTAGGTACCCGGGCGGTCGGTGCGCTTCACACGAAAATCGCTGCAAAGTGGTAAAGCGACGGCGACCCCGACCGTATCTAGGTATATCTTTTTTGTAAATAACATAATAGAAATTAAGCTGCGTACCTATAAAAATGTATGTTGTTATTAAACGATTTAAACACTTTCACTTCTGATGCAAATGTACTCACTGCTTACCAATTTCAACACAAACAAAACGCCATCTCTCGGTCGTTCGCGACACTCGCTCGTCCACCACTATCCGAGACTTTTAATTCGAGTCACTAAAATTACAAATTGCTTGACATAAAAATTTCCATAGAAATAACGTGAAACTGATATTACAACGGTAGATTTAAGTGTAATTTTATGACTTGAATTAAAAATAATTAGACTTTATGTCAGTATCTTAAGTCAATAAATAAAATTGTGCACGATTGTACTTAAAATCGAATGGTAGAAGTTTACATTAGATTTTTGGAAAATAGCAAAGAAGATTTCTTTTTTTATTGATATTGAAAGATTCACAATTTCACACACAATTTTTTCATGTATTTATTTGTTTAAAACTTCAACCCGTTTCTCTGGAACCGCCATCGCAAGAATCGTCAAGTTGGCAGCCCACTTAGAGACCGTAATATCTCGATTTGTATTGAAGTACAATTGTTGAAATTTTGTGTATTCGATTCACTATTTATACACAGTTTTTTGACATATAAATCACATTGATACGAACTGTATTTCTTAATGTGCCCTGCTATCTTGACGTCAAGTTAGCAGGCACACCAAGATACTCAAATATCTTTTGAACCATAGTATCACTATTTATATGCTATACGTCACTATTTATCACTATTTATACACAATTTTTTGACATAGTCAAAACCATCTAATTCCGTGGTGTGCCTGCCAACTTGACGCTCACTGATACGGATCCACATTGCTCAATGGTAACGAACCGCTAGTTAAATCACTGACAATCACGTCAGAAGTCAGCACAAGATCTAAAATTTTGTTCTTGTGATTCATCACCTTATTCCATTGATACAAGTTATGTAACGTCACAAAATCTAGGAAACGATTACCTAATGAAGAACTCGCAGAAGGTGGTGAGCCAGCATTAGTGTCCCAACTTATACTACTTTGATTAAAATCGCCTGTTATTAAAGTAAGTCTTTGCAATAGCAGTATTCGGTTTACGTTATCAGTAAAGTGCTCTGTTAGAGCACTTTACTTTACTGTATTTATTTGCAATGGTGGCGGCATATATGCTGCACAGATGTACATCTTTTCTTTTTTATTGTTTAAAAAGATGTCAACCGTTATCCACAGATCCTCGCATTTACTTTCGAAACTAAAAGCTCTTTCCGAAACAATTCTATTGTGCACAGCAATTAAAACCCCACCACCATTCTTTTTGCTTTGAAAACCGCAGCTTTCTCGGTCCCTTCTGTAGACGGCATAATTATCAGTGAAACACTCACCATCATGCACATTACTATTGAGCCAAGTCTCAATAAAAATTATAATATCAAAGTCACACGTAGTTATGTTTTTAAAAACTTCATTAGTTTTCGTACGTAAACCCCTAACATTTTGAAAATATAAGTAAATTTTTGAATCGTATTTTATAGAAAAAAAACCTTTAAATAAAGATAGATGACAATAAATTACTACTACTACTTATTTGAAGCGGTTTAAAATATCATGATCGCGTACGTAGATATATTCTGAAGCTTCGGTCTTCCTCATAAATATGTGGCCGTTTCTACTCCAAACAAACTTGTACTGAAGCTCTTTCGCTACTTTACACTCTGTTGTTTCTTAACGCCTGGTTTATTTCGAAGTGTTACGTTAGAAGGCTGCGCCGACGACGCTGCCGCCGCTGACCTAACTGGAGTATTAGAATTTCCGGACTTTGGCTGCTTCCTTAAACAATCCGGGCTGGGCCCCAATTCTCATTTTTCGAGATGTAGTCTCGAATCGAGTTTTGATTTCGATTTCTATCTCGATAATCGACATTTTGTTCAAGAATCTCCTATTCTCAGCGCTAATCGAAATAGACTTCGAGTTTTTTTTTGATAAATATTGCCATTCTTTTTAATGCAATAAATTCGGGATGCGTTCCGTTTGACACGTTTCATCCGGTTTTAAACCGGTTGCAACTATGTACCTCAAATATTTTTACTATAAAGGTATTTAAATGTATTGAACTTGCTTTTTAATTAAAGAAGTAAATTTTTAATAAGTATCGAAAAATCATTATATTTAATGTGTTGTGATCAAATTTAATTTCCTTAAACAACTTGTATTGTTTAAAACGTGACGTATCGTCGATAAATTTTATGTTTTTTGTTTGTAGTTGTGTGCTTGTTTGGTAACGAAACGATCATTTTAGTATTCACAAGACACAATGTCAACAAAAAATACCCAACGCCACAGCAGAAGCAGCTCCTTCTACAAATGTTGGAAGCCGATATACAGTTAAGGAGTGGAAAGTTTTCTTCCACCTTCTTAAAAAAAGAGAGCAAGCTCTCTCAATATTTTAAATCACTTCCACGACAAAATTGGAAATTAACTCCTCCATATCCACCGTAATTTCGCCGCTATTTGACGTTTCATTAGCATCTCGTAGTCGAAATTACGTCTCGACCACTGCCGACCACTCGAAGCAATTCGAGCGGCTCTCGTTCGAGAAATGTCGAGTTCGAGATTTTCAGAATAACTAAATTGGATTACCACTCGATAAAGTTCGAATTCGAATCAAACTTGAAGTCGATTAGCGCTGAGAATAGGAGATTCGTGAACAAAATGTCGATTAATGAGATTTTATGGTCGAGAGAGATCGAAATCAAAACACGATTCGAGACTACATCTCGAAAAATGAGAATTGGCCTCCAGATCCAACTCTCTATATACGCCTTAGACAGGTTTCCTGAGGGAGTATTAATGCATAACCTGTGATAGGTGGCGTTACAGCGTGTACAATCTAATGCGTCGACACTCCCCTCTTCAACGGCGGCACAGCACGCCGCACAATTCATGTTGCTGTAGTAGCTTGCGCAACACAAATCTCCACCCGATGCAGCACAACCGTGGCCAAAGTATAATAATCGTTGATCGTCGGATACAGTGGTAGCGGGAACTCTGTAGTCAGTATGTAGTCACTAATTTCGGCAGTTGTGCTAAAGCTCCCGTAGCCCAACGGATAAGACACTCGGTACAACACTCACCGAGACGCCGCCGGTTCAAACCCCGCAGATGTCGAAAAATATTTTTTCAAGATTTTTATCAATTTAGGACTTCGCCGCCGTCAAAGTAGAATCAGAGGGGCGAAGCCCGTGGCACCACAACAAATATTGATTTATTAAATAAAAAATTAGAAATATAATGTAGTCACTAATTTCGGCAGTTGTGCTAAAGCTCCCGTAGCCCAACGGATAAGACACTCGGTACAACACTCACCGAGACGCCGCCGGTTCAAACCCCGCAGATGTCGAAAAATATTTTTTCAAGATTTTCATCAATTTAGGACTTCGCCGCCGTCAAAGTAGAATCAGAGGGGCGAAGCCCGTGGCACCACAACAAATATTGATTTATTAAATAAAAAAATAGAAATATAATGTAACACGTCCTTTTACATTGATGTCTGGGACGAGAGTAATACTATTACAGTAGCATGCATTTTTTGTCTCTGCACCACCCTATGGTTGACTGAAAGAGAATGCCTAAGGCATTAAGTCCGCCTCTGGACTTAAATTGCATAAAGTGTTTTAAATAAATAAAATAAATTAATAAAAGAGATGTCCCATTGCCCATACATTGTCCCCCACAAAAAATTATAAATATTACTTGATCAAAATTGAATTTCTGTATTGGTTCTTCATATTATTGATCTAAGAATCAACAGTAGTTATTGTTGTAAGTAGAGAGGTTTCAAAGATAATAAATAACTATTCAATATTAATTCCTTGTAACATTTGACATTGCCGCCAAAGATTTTATTACATTTCATATTTTTAAACATAGGAAAAGTAAAGGGATTAATCTCATACAGACTTAATATAATGTGATACGTAATTTGTGCTTAGCACAATTGGCAATTTTTTTAAAATAAATGCAGTGTGTAATAGTAGTGATAACTTAATTCTTCACTTGCGAACTTTACCTTTTTTGTCAACTTTCAAAGAATACAATGTACTTATATTGATTAGAATTTTTTTATTTATTTATAAGGTTAGGCTCAAAAATCCTTGATGCCAGTGCCGTAAATTATTACAAAATAGCAGATGTGGTAGATTGGATATGACGTAAGTCTAACTTTAATTCTTTTTTAAACGTAATTTTGAAATGAAATGAATGAAATATCTTTTATTTGCTTCAATTTTGGGTACATAGTATGGTGTTCTTACAAAAACAATTTCCTTCAAAATCTACTTATTATAGTGTAAGCATGCAAATATTTTTTCACTCCTCTTGCTCAAAAAGACCGTCATTGTAGCGTTCTAGAGCGGGGCTAAAATAGCTTTTCTCGCCCTAGGGGAAAAAGTATTTTTTTTTTAAATTTTTGTCTGTCACATGACAATGAGCCTACAAAAACGAAAGAGTATTTAGTCTTATGTAGAATAATCATGAATAAAGACTCGACTTATTACTGTTTACTTAGATCAACAACTTTTTTGAGATAGTTATTATTAAAGTTTATGGTAAAATTAGTAATCATTTGAATCTATGGACAACACAGACCACGCTTCAGCAAGAAAAAACTGCACAGTCTGCACATGTGCTTAGGTGGTGAGCCTTTAGCCCGTTAGTCGCTTTTACGACACCCAAGGGAAGAGAGGGGTTGGTAGTATTATTTTGATGAGCCCATCGCCGCTCTATGCTGTTGTATGTATGTGCAGTCTTTAGTCCATTAGTCGCCTTTTACGAGACCCAAGGGAAGGGAGGGGTTGGTAGTATTATTTTGATGAGCCCATCCCCGCTCTATGCTGTTGGATGTATGAGCAGTCTTTAGTCCATTAGTCGCCTTTTATGACACCGAAGAGAAGAGAGAGGTTGGTAGTATTAATTTGATGAGCCCATCGTCGCTCTATGCTGTTGGATGTATGTGCAGTCTTTAGTCCGTTAGTCCCCTTTTACCAAATCGAAGAAAAGTGAAGGGTTGGTAATATTATTTTGATGAGCCCATCGCCGATCTATGCTGTTAGATGTATGTGCAGTCTTTAGTCCGTTAGTCCCCTTTTACCCAATCGAAGAAAAGTGAAGGGTTGGTAATATTATTTTGATGAGCCCATCGCCGCTCTATGCTGTTGGATGTATGAGCAGTCTTTAGTCCGTTAGTCGCCTTTTACGACATCCAAGGTAAGAAAGGGGTTGGTAGTATTATTTTGATGAGCCCATCGCCGCTCTATGCTGTTGGATGTATGCGCAGTCTTTAGTCCGTTAGTCGCCTTTTACGACACCGAAGGGAAGAGACGGGTTGGTAGTATTATTCTAATGAGCCCATCGCCGCTCTATGCTGTAGGATGTACGTGCAGTCATTAGTCCGTTAGTCGCCTTTGACGACACCCAAGGGAAGAGATGGAAAGACTGCACATAATCTACTATCCAACAGCATAGAGCGGCGATGGGCTCATCAAAATAATACTACCAACCATTTTCTTCCCTTAGGTGTCGTTAAAGCAACTAACGGGTTAATTTTAAATAAAATAAACCAATTCATATTGTATTGCATTGTTTTATTTTCTCGCATTCGTAGTGAAAAGCAGAGTGTAACACTCGGCGCTAAAAACCCATTAAAACTCGGTTTCTATTTACTCCCTCGCTAAAGCTCGGGAGTAAAACTACCTCGTATATAATGGGTCATTTTAGCCCCTTGTATAACAATCTACTATTAAATGTAAGTAAATAACAACAGCGACCACAAAACAAACCAATACAAAGCAGCCCCTCAACAATTACCTGTACGGAGTAAAAGCATTTTTCAGTGAGGTACCTATGTAGTTTACTTTTGAATTTGGTGCCATCCAACAGACGTAGATCATCAGGCAGAGCATTAAATATTTTAACGGCCATGCCGCAAGCATTTTTTTCAGGCAAGCGTAGCTTGAATTTTGGAATTTCTAATTTATTTACGGGTCTCTGGCGAAAGTGCTTGTAGTTAGAAATTTTCTTTTTAATAAATTGTTCCATATTATCTATAACGAAATTACATAATTGTTTAATGTAGAGACCAGTCAGCGTAAGAATTTTGTATTTCTTGAATAAAGGTCTGCAAGACTCTAGACCATATGCACCAAACAGAGATCTAACACATTTCTTTTGGCATCTGAACAATGTCTCAATATCAGTACAATTTCCCCATACATAATACCATATTGTAGTACCGATGCTACATGGGCATGGTATGCTAGGAGTGCAGTTTCTACAGAAGATACTTCTCTGAGGCGCCTCAATGCAAACGAGAACCTACTCAATCTCTCACAAGCTGATCTCACATGACTCTTCCAGTTACAGTTGTCATCAATATTTAGACCTAGAAACTTAGTTAATTGCACCATGTCGATTTTTTTATCATTAGATTTAATTTGTAATTGTAATTTATTCGTCCGATATGTACCAAATTGCATATATTTAGATTTTTCAATGTTAGTTTTTAAATTATTTAATGTCATCCATTCAATTAATTTATTTTAAGGTAAATTAAATTAAAGTTAAATTTTATTTTTAACATAACTTAAAACACGGCTAGGTACGAAATATCTATATATATATATATCTCCTCCTGGATCCTCGGGGGTCATATACGACACATCCAATAAAAAAATCTAAAACGGTGTAATTCCAAAATATTAAGATTATTTTTGATGAAGCGGAACGTTCTACATCCGCCATTTTAAAAAATATATTGAAGTTGTGGTTAGACGTCTGTCATATCTGTCAAAGGGACGAGAGATCAAGAAATTCAGAACATTAGTTGATAAAAAACTAAGATCACCATGTCTCGTACTCAGAAGTAAATATGTTTACTATAAATTAGACTGCATTTCTTGGAATTATGTTTATCAGGTGTCACGCTATTTTTTACATCGAAACATGAAACGTCTCTGAGGCAGAAATAGGACATCTCCTTTATAAACTGTAGGTAAATGTAAGTTGTAAACAAACATAATCCCCACTATTTCTTTTCTTTCCGAATTGGAATCTCTCCTTGAAACATATTCCACGGTTTACGAACATCGCCTAATTATGGGTGATTTTAATACGGACCTATTAAAAAAGGATAGCCAATCCTCACGTCAGTTCCAATCCTTGGTCGCGTCTGTGAATCTCTCCATTCTGCCCCTTGGTCCAACACATCACAACCTTAACACAGACGATACATGGATTGACCACCTGATCACATCGTCTACTGACCGCGTCCTCAAACATGGTCAACTGCCGGCCCCGGGTTTTTCCAAGCATGACCTTATTTTTATTGCGTATGGAGTTAAACCGCCTAAGAATAGACCCGCGTTCGTGCGCATGCGTAATTTCTCTAGGTAGAACGTTGAGAAACTCGAAGAAGACGCGAATGCCATCGATTGGTCGCCGATTTTGAGTGCGGACTCTGTAAATGATATGTTAACCTCCTTTAACGCCGCGGTTTTGGGGTTGTTTGACGTTCACGCCCCCATTAGGAGTGTCAGGCTTAGGCGGCCACCCGCTCCGTGGATTACTCCTCTAGTGCGAATTGCGATGAAGAGATTTTCGTGTCTACAAGCGGTGCCGAACCGATTCTAACTGGGAGTCTTTCAAACATGCCAGAAACAGATGCAACCAAATGATAAGAGGAGCCAAGCGCCGTTACATTCACCAAAATTTATCAAATTCTACTCCTGCCGACATGTGGAAATTTCTTAATTCCCTTGGTATTGGCAAGACTCCCTCACGACATTCCCCTTCCTTTCCTTTAGATGATCTCAATCGCCATTTCTCTTCTGCTAAATCCCTTTCTGATACTGTAAAATTTCTTACTATTTCTAGAATTACTTCCTCTGCTCCATTATCAGCACACATTTTCTCTTTCACCCCTCTGACAGAAGATGAGCTACGTAAAATAATAGTGTCAATTAAGTCCAAGGCTACGGGATTCGACAACATTAGTAGGGTTATGATCACTTCATTACTTTCCTGTTTCCTTTCTATACTTAACTTCATTTTCAATCATTCCCTTTCCACTGGTGTTTTTCCTGCCGTTTGGCGCAATGCGTTTACCATTCCACTTCCCAAAGTATCCAACCCCAGCTCTCTCAGTCACTTTAGACCCATCTCTATTTTACCATTCCTCTCTAAGGTCCTTGAAGCTGCTGTCCACAAACAGCTTTCCTCTTATGTCTTTCGTAACGATATTCTCTCCTCCTACCAATCTGGGTTCCGGCCTGGTCACAGTACTACTACTGCTCTACTCAAAGTTGTCGAAGATATACGCGATGGGATGGAGAATTCACGTCTTACTGTATTAGTCTTAATTGATTTCTCTAACGCATTCAACGCAGTGGACCATGACATTCTTCTCTCTCTCCTCTCCCTTTACGACTGCTCATCCTCTGCACTTCTGTGGTTCACCTCTTATCTTCGGGGGCGCCAACAAGCGGTGCGAGTCAACCAGTTGGTCTCTAATTGGTCCGACTTGTATGCTGGTGTACCTCAGGGCGGCGTGCTCTCACCTCTTCTCTTCTCCTTGTTTATTAATTCTCTTACATCTATTCTTTCCTCTTCTTATCATCTGTACGCTGACGATCTGCAGTTATATGCACAGAGTGATCTGCGCAACCTCGACAACGCTATAACACTCCTTAACCAAAACCTGAATAGGATACGTGCGTGATCGGATAGTTTTGGGATCTCTGTTAACCCAGACAAGTGTCAGGCCATCATTATTGGCAATTCTCGTCAGCTCTCACAACTCAATTTGAGTAATACTCTGGCTCTGTCATTTAATGGCATTGCAATCCCATACGCTACTTCTGTGAGGAACCTTGGGCTTGTCCTTGACTGCAGCTTGGGTTGGGAGGGTCAAATCCAAAATATTAGTCGTAAAGTACATGGGACTCTTGGCGCACTTTACAAACTAAGAAACTTTATACCACCCAGCACTAGAGTTGTGCTCGTACGAGCTCTTGTTCATCCGCTTTTTGATTATGCTGATGTTTGTTTGTCCGATATTAATCAAATCTTTCTCAACAAATTGGATCGTCTTCTCAACAGTACTATACGCTTTGTCTTCGGTCTACGAAAATACGACCACATCTCTAGACTTTCGAAACCTAAGGTTGGTTTGGTCTCTTTTTTAAATTAATTGTAAATAAATAAATAAATCATTTATTTGCTTTTTAACATGGTATGTAAGATGTTACATAATATATAAGTAAACCACATGTTAAGCTAATCTAAAATATAGCATGCAAAACATTAGTGAGGAACTTAGACTATGAGCTCTACATAAGTACTTCCGAAGTTCCCAATATCTGTTTACAATAAAAAAAATATGATTTTTTATTAAAAAATTCTTAAATATTATAAAAATTATTGTCGTTTAACCAATTACATAAATTTCTTCTGAATGCATTGTCATTGTCTGTCTTCATATTATTAGGTATTTTATTAAAAATTCTTACGCACATCGTCAAGCAACTATTATTAATTTTTGCAGACCGCGGCGTGTCTTTTAGTACAAGTCTGTGTTGGTTTCTTTTTAATCTAGAGTTAGTTTCACTCGCTGTTTTAAACAATTCTTTATGTTTTTTAACAAAATTACATATTTCATAGATGTACAGCGATGGTAGCGGTAATAAACCAAGATCTTTAAATAATGGTCTACATGACTCGTCAGAGGAGATTCCGCATATAGTTCTGACACACTTCTTTTGAGCTATAAATACCCTATTGTTGTCCGTACTGTTACCCCACATTATGATTCCGTAACGTAATATTGACGCTATATATGCGTGGTAACATGTAATTGCTGTTTTTTTATTAGTTACGTTTTTCACTTGGTTCAGAGCATAAACAAATTTATTTACCCTACTACATAAGCTGTCTACATGTTTTTTCCAATTAAGATCTTGGTCAATAATTATACCAAGAAATTTAGTATGTGTAACTTCTTTAACTTTAGTTACATCTAAATTGAAATTATACTTAGTATGTTTATTAAATTGGATATAGTTTGATTTTTTAAGATTAATTTTAAGATTATTACATTCTAGCCATTTCATTATATTATCAATTGTATTATTAATGTCAACTTCATGATTATTTATTGGATTATTATTTATTGCATTATTATTTTTATCAGATGTCACGATTACAGAAATATCGTCTGCGAACAAAATACATTTATGATTAATTATTTGAGGAATGTCGTTTATGTATAAAATAAATAATATTGGTCCTAGAACGCTTCCTTGAGGGACACCGTATCTGTTCTCTCTATATTTGGAAGAGTAGGACGTAAGTTCATTTTTTTCTATATTATTAATAACAACGCATTGTTTTCGATCAAATAAATAAGACGATATCCATTTTTGAGCAAGTCCTCTAATGCCAACATTTTCTAATTTTTTAATAAAAGGTCGTGGGAAACAAAATCAAAGGCTTTTGATAGGTCAAAAAATAGCCCTGTCGTATACTTATTATTATTAAGATCTGTTAAAATTGTACTTAGTAGGGTAAACATTGCTAAAGTAGTAGACTTCCTTTTTTGAAAGCCGAATTGTGCCTTTGTTATTATGTTGTATTTGTTACAAAATTCTATAATTCGCTTATACATGCATTTTTCAAATACTTTTGATAGAATAGGTACAAGAGTAATAGGACGATAGTTGTCGACTTCATCTTTTTCATCTTTTTTGTGCACTGGCTTAACGACAGAAAATTTCAATAGTTCCGGAAAGGTACCTTCACTAAATGATAAATTAATGAGATACGTGAGAACTGTGGACAACTCATTAATACTCGCCTTGATAATCCTAGTACCTATTCCATCATAGCCCTCAGAGTTCGTATTATTTAAAGCTACAACTTCCCTCTTGACCCTATCTTCCGTCATGGGCTTCAGAAAAATAGAGTTAACCATCATTGAGTCCATGATCTGATTATTAAAATATCTCATGCTATTGTTTGACGCGGTATTTGTTAATTCAATAAAATAATTATTAAAAGCAGTCGCTATATCCGTTGGATTAGTTAAGCATTCATTTTTTATCTTTATTTCCGTTATGTTAGTGTCTAGTTTATTATTGCCAATTTCTTTGTTAATAACAGACCACGTAGCTCTACATTTATTTTGACTTCTGTTTATAAATTTTATGCTAGAATTCTTTTTCGATCTTTGGATTTTGTCTCTGCGTTGCAGCACACATTGGGCCGGCTCGCCCGGCGTAATACCACCCTCTCACTAATATTCGGCGTGAAATAATGGCACTTGGTGCTGTTGTGTTTCGTCCGACCAGTGAGGGTTCATGAGGCCCCTTCCCCCTCCCAATTCCTATTCCTTCCTTAAACCTATTCCTCCCTTAAAGGCCGGCAACGCGTCTGCGATTCCTCTGGTTTTGCGGGTGTCCATGGGCGGCGGTGATTACTCTCCATCAGGTGACCCGCCTGCTCGTTTGCCTCCCTCTTTTATAAAATAAAAAAAAACACTTTTTTTAATACTTTAGAATAATGTATGTACTTATATATCTTTATGTATAACTGTTTTTTGTTTATAATATCGGTATCGTAAAGATCGATTAGTTTTGCAACTGTTTTATATACCTCTACTAATCCAGCGCACGCTACTTTGGTTTGTATTATATATCTTTATTTTTATTTTCGGAAAACATAGATTATAAAACATACATAAGAGCTCATGAAAGCTGCTAAATGCTTTGTTTAAATCATTCTCTATATATATGTTGGACCATGACAGCTTACATAAGCAGGCCTTAAATTTCCTGATGTTGTCAAAACAATAGTCCTTTCTATAAATAAAATGTGACATCGGCCTTAAGCTTTTATGCTTCACAGGGAAAATCAATAATTGTGCTGTGTCGTGGTCAGACAAGTAGAGAGGTAGAACCGTTGAACCGTCTATACAAGAGTCTCTCCTGGTTGGAACATCAATATGAATTTGTAAGTTATAGTTATGACAAATATCTTTTAAATAGTCTGTTATTTTCCCCGGTTTTAGCGTATTAATGTTGAAGTCACCTGTGATAATTATGTTCATATTGTGTTTGTATTTTTTGTATATTTCGTTCAAATAGTGTTCTAGTTTTTTAAGAAAAATATTAGGGTCAGATGTGGGTGTTCGGTAAAGACAAATAACTAATAATTTATGTAAAGGGATTTCAATTCCGCAGGCTTCAAAAGTATTCTGAGAAGCGTAACATTTTATACTCCTTAGTTCCTTAAAAATTATGCCATGTTTTATCAATATACAAGTGCCACCTCTACGTTTTTCTCTACAAAATGCAGTGGCTAATACATAATTATTAATTCTTAGGTAACTTTCATTTCCAGTTCCCAAGAAGGTTTCCGAAAAACATAACAAGTCAAGGTCGTTACCTGTCTCATGTAGTTCCAATAATGTCAATTCTAATATTTCACTTTTCGATAATATACCAGCGATATTTTGGTGCATAACTTTAAAGTTTAAATTAGTCTGGGAATTATTTGACACGAAAAAACTTGCACTTTTTTTGTATGGGGAAATAATCTAATAAAGTTCGTTTCCGTAAAGTGAAGCTTTTAGCATCCAGTTTATTAGCGGCGTCACTCTCTGACTGAACCCCCGGGTTCATATAAAATAATAATAAAATCATATATCCCCCAGTAATAAGGAATGGTGCCTTTTATGTATTTTGATGACGGTGCGTTACAGTTGTTAGTATGTGGTTTATTACGCACTACCAATTTTTTTAGCTCCTTGACATTTAGATAAGTATTCTCATAATCAATACAGTTAATTACGTAATTAATTGATTTACACATATTATACAATTTATAATTTATACATTTTACAAAATGACAGTTTTTAAATTCACTGCAGATGTTATCAATAGTTTGATTTAACTCGTTTATGTCTAAATAAATATTTTTCAATTCGCTCAAAACTATTACAATATTATTGTTACTAATGCGACTGAGTAGTTTACGTAGCTGTGATGACAGAATTTTGATATCATAATCATTCTCACCAACGCATATTATGAGTTTGTCATTTGCTTCTAATTGAGTCTTTTCACAATTCTTAATAACATCTGTAGTGAGCGCGAACGGTCTAATAATGTCACCGCCTACAAAAATTTATGTACACATTCACTGGTTGACTGTTAGAGAATGCCTTATGGCATTAAGTCCGCCATTTGCTGTATTTTAGGCAATAAAGTTTAAATAAAAAAAAAAAATCATTTAAACACAGATAAAAGCAACAAATGTGTCAAACATTAGAACGATGTAAAACAAATCGCTCTATCGATATATTTTTATTCTTATCGTTATATAGGGCGGAATGAATCGCTTTGAGTGGCAGAGTGCGTTCAAAAACCTTAAATTGGTTACTGCCATAGAAAAATAAAACTTAGTATAGTATTTGTTTTGTGGCTTTAAAGGGAAACTATGATAGCATAGTTAGATTTAGGTAATTTTGAGCTATTTTTGCCAATACGATTTATATTTATACATTCTTAAAAAAACAGGTCCAAAATGGGCATTGTCTTTTTCCATTACGCGTGGTCACTGGCTGACGGATGTCGGTTTTTCCGAAATAGGTAAAATTTAATAAATAAAAAGAGTTAAACCTTTTAACTGTGTCGCGTAGCGGTGAAAGAATACTACCACCCTCTCCTCCCTTGGGTGTCGTAAAATGCGACTAACGGACTAATGACTGCATATACATTCACTAGCATAGAGAGGCGATGGGCTCACCACCTGTCACGCTGTGCACAATGTGCAGTCGCTATTCGGTGAAAAGTGGACTATGGTAGAGGACTGCTTTTGCCGTCCTCATTGCCTAGTCTCTGACTAACCCTTCGGGGATAATAGTCGTGGTTATACATACCTTTTTTGGGTCAGTAGTTATGTCATACTGTCCTCTTTCTAATCGTATTTTAGGTTTCCCGAACGGAGGCGGTAATTTTACAGCCATAACCAGTTTAATCAGGTCTTCCAGTAACTGTATGGCAAAATTTATATCCTTTGTAGCAACTAATGGTTGGTAATACTGAACTACTTCGTGAGGGTTTGTGGAATAGCTGCAACAAAACCATTTTTTTTCATAAGTTTTTGTATATTTATTAAATAAATTAACAAATGTTACGTTCCACCAGCACATGGTACTGTTTACAGTCTAATTGTGAACATTAATTTATGGTGATTTGTAATTTAGGTACAGTCAGCATAAGAAGTAACTGAACAAAAACAAGGTGGCAAAAGTAATAGTCACTTGTAAGTGTCTTTACATACTCATCATTTAACATTTCAGAATTATATGACATTTTTTGGGTTCATAATAAATGGTTACGGCAATAATGCAAAAGTATATTGTCATGTATTTTTGACTCAACAGCTATGTCAGACAATTCTGGTCATTTCAACCGTAACAATCATTTAAAAATTTCATATGCTAAGCTACTTTTGATGCTGACTGTACCATTACTAATTCAAGAGCGCAAAAGATGCCAAACTACCATGACAGATCGCACAAAAATGTTGAATGATTTTGAAGCTAGTCACAACACAAGTAAAGTTTCCTAGTTTTGTAATAGGTATATTAAGCAACCGTCGTATATTACAAGGATATCAAAACACGAGTGTGAGTTTATGCTTATGCCTATCTATGCGGCGAGACGAAGGCTCGGCATAAAAGTACCTTGGGTATCACTTAAGTGTCAGAGAAGATTGGTGTGCTCGGAGATCGGAGATCGTTCCATTATTATTAATTAGTTTATTTTAACAGTTGTTTTTATTAGCTATTAATTATGTTTTATGGGCTCACCACCTGTCACGCTTAGCACATATGCAGTCGCTATTTGGTGAAAAGTGGACAATGGCAGAGGACTTTTGTTTATGCGGTCCTCATTCATTAGTCTCTAACTAACCCTTCGGGGATAATAGTCGTGATTGTATTTAAATGTATGAATGTTTGTATGTTGTTTTTATTTGAAGTTAAAAATTTTATAAACACTACTTAAGCATTACTTAGTTAAACATTGTTTTATCTCTTTTGCTCAAATTCAAAATAACGTTTGTGTGACGTAGACAAAACTATGTTTAACTAAATAATGCTTACATAGGACTGGTTGTTGAACTTACTTCAACACTTCACCCAGTTCGTTCACCGTGGCAATGGTAGCGTGGAACGTCGTCTCCAACTCGCGTAACGTTTCCTGCACCTTGCTCATGCTTACGTTACAATTCAACAAAGTTGCGGTCAGACCTGAAAAGAAACATTAACTAATTCATTATGCAACACAGTTTTTAATACGTTGCCGTGCCGTGTAGAATAGTGTCTCACAAAAGGATACTATCGACTCCTCTCTTCCCTTGGCTTGGGTGTCGTAAAAGGCGACTAACGGACTGAAGACTGCACATACATCCAACAGCATAAAGCGGCGATGGGCTTACCACCTATCACGCTGTGCACATGTGCATTTATATTTTGGTGACACTTGGACTTAGCAGTGGACTGCTTCTGCGGGTGGTCCTTATTGCCTAGTCTCTGACTAACCATTTGGGGCAAATATGTGCATTTGTATTTTGGTGACACTTGGACTATAGCAGTGGACTGCTTATGCAGGCGGTCCTCATTGCCTAGTCTCAGACTAACCCTTTGGAGACAAACATGTGCATTTGCATTTTGGTGACACTTGGACTATATCAGTGGACTGCTTCTGCGGGCGGTCCTCATTGCCTAGTCTCTGACTAACCATTTGGGGACAAACATGTGCATTTGTATTTTGGTGACACTAGGACTATAGCAGTGGACTGCTTCTGCGGGCGGTCCTTATTGCCTAGTCTCTGACTAACCATTTGGGGACAAATATGTGCATTTGTATTTTGGTGACACTTGGACTATAGCAGTGGACTGCTTCTGCGGGCGGTCCTCATTGCCTAGTCTCTGACTAACCATTTGGGGACAAATATGTGCATTTGTATTTTGGTGACACTTGGACTATAGCAGTGGACTGCTTCTGCGGGCGGTCCTCATTGCCTAGTCTCTGACTAACCATTTGGGGATAATAGTCGTGAATCTATGTATGTATGTATATTTTAAAATATGTTTCTATAGGTTTATAAATGACAGGTTAACTGTAGTTAGGCAACTTCGTGCGCAACCGTCCTGCGGGGTACAGACGATGGCGGGAACGAGGCAGCAGTCGGCAGCACGTCATTCTAGAACACGACTACACACAGTTGCACGCGTGCGTTGCCCTTCCCCGCTACACTACCCGCTACACTACCCGCTACTCGCTGACATCTTGGGTCTGTCACCCCGCGGGACGGTCACGCACAAAGTTGCCGGACTATAGTATGACTGTATGCTGAGTGCGACTTTTATTCAATAGTATAGTAATAAAGTAGTGGCTGGTGACAACCGAGGTACTTACTACATTACATTACATTTTTACCATTTCAATTCTCGTGTGATCGTATCATCGTATCGTCATAAAGTGATCGTATTATGAACTTGTGTTCGCATTGTTTTCATAATATGCCACCGTATAATTCTAAGAATCGTTAGTTTATAAATTTACCTAGCGGAATTGTGTACGCACGCCTGCAGATCTATTTAAAACTGTCAAATTTTTCCAAATGACATTGATCCTTAAATTAATGTAGACAAAGTTCATAATTTATTGAAGAAATTTGACATTTTGTGGTAGGTGCTGGCGTTTGTACACCGACAAAAGGCTGTAAAGCTCAATAAAAGAACAATGGGTCATTTTGTATGGGTACCCACTTCCTAGCATTTTAGACTAGGTGAATAGGTGTTAGAAAAGAAGGTAAAAAAGGCTGATTGGATCTTTATATATTGTTAGCCATTGTCAGTGTCTCAAGCTCATAAGAAATTAGAATAAAAAATATAAAAAAATTGCGAAAACGCGATCTTAGACTGGCGCGCGGGGTGAACTTACAAAAGGTTTTCAGCATATTCAACGTCGAATAATTTGTTTCTCATGTGAGCTAGAGAATTGTCGCAAT
This sequence comes from Scoparia ambigualis, assembly GCA_963921215.1. Classification (NCBI taxonomy): domain Eukaryota; kingdom Metazoa; phylum Arthropoda; class Insecta; order Lepidoptera; family Crambidae; genus Scoparia; species Scoparia ambigualis. The sequence continues at coordinate 18,437,399 of OY992522.1, read as the reverse complement.
ACAAAATACCTAGGTAGGTATTTTGTATTGCGACAATGTAAGTATAGGTATACTTACATGTATTTTTGGAATGGTACTAGTCTCAATATGCTACTTACTAGGTAATTGAAAGTATTACTTTTTTGTGGAATAAACGTTACCATGATAGCATTATAAAACCTAATGAAATAAAGATCGGTACGCGTACTGGTCTTTATTTCAACGTTTTATATAGTTGAGCTAATTCAGAAGCCAACTGTGCCTATTATAACACGGGTCTCACTCAGTCCTTAACTATATTTTTTCAAAACAACAAAGTTAATATTGTATCATTGAAGTCAGAAGCTTATTAAAGACTGGGCCTGTAGAATTGTTTACCTTAGCTTGCCTCCCCCTTAAAAATTTGATGTCTAAGTCGAGCTACACCACTGGTTGAAGTTAAACTACTAACCTAGAACCCTGGGTTGTCGGTGGACAGGGCAATTAGAAAAGTTCTTCATAATGTTTCTCATCGGATGGTCTTCGACAGCGTGGTGGCACTCATCGAATATTAACAGGTTTATATCCTCGATGTGTATGTAACCGTGAGTTAACATGTCACTTAAAATCTGGCTCGTCATCACGATTACCTAGGAATAGAAAAAATATGTATATGAGCACATGTGCAGTCGCTATTTGGTGAAAAGTGGACTACAGTAGTGAACTGCTTTTGCTGTCCTCATTGCCTAGTCTCTGACTAACCCTTTGGGGATAATAGTCGTGAATATATCTGTGCCTCCTGTGATGAGTGATTCAAGTTGAGTTGTACTCTTTTGTATGTAGGTATGTAGAAAAACTATTTTTTAACACATCATCATCAGCCTATAAACGTCCCACTGCTGGGCACAGATCTTACCATATATAACATAATTATAAGATAACTGTACATGGCTTGGTTGGGCCATATGCCATATCCCACCACGCTGCATGCCCAATGCGGGTTGGTGGTTTAACTATTTTTTAACTATTGATTAACTACTTGTCTTTATTTATCAGGCGGACTTAATGCCCCGAGATATTTTCTACAACACCAGCAATTTCAGCAGGGAGTTCCACGGAAAATTAAATTTTAACTAATAAAAAAATATATTACAACTTAGGTACCTGATGCTTTGATAACTCGAAATCCCATTTACTTTTATTCCAGTAATCAACCTGATCTTCACCGGAATAGGCTCCAACTGTGACTGGACACATCCGTTCAATACTTTTTTTCTAAGAAATAAAAAGAAAACATGCCCTTAATTTTGGTTGGTCATTTCCAACTTAAAACTTTAGATCAAACATTAGCGATTTGATAATACTAATTATGAATATATTAATATTAGGTTTCATTCATTCATTATCTATTAGAATACATTGGAGTTGCTTGAGTGTGTCATGCTCTCTCAAAGTGTCTCTGCTGTGGTGGCATGAGCGTCAGGTCGTTATGTTCCCTAAAAGATGGTTGAACAAAGCAATGGCTGATTCACATGTCATACTCGTGAACGGGTGCCGCCTGTGGAGGCAGGTCTGCTCTTGCAATCTTATTTGTATTTGAAATAGAAATAATCTTTCATTTTCTTGTTTTAAAGATACTGCAAGACAATTGTTCATTTTATTTTAAATGTAGCAATATAAATTCTTTTGTATGTGTAGTGTTGTCTTGTAATCGTATTAAACATGTTGTAATGGAAAATGTCCTTCTATGATAGGGAGGGCATTTTCCAATTTCTATTGACGCTGTAAAAGAAAGAGAGAAAAGAAATGCCCTTGCTGAGTTTCTTGCCGGTTCTTCTCAGTACAAGGCTCCCTTACGAACTTACGAACCGATGGCATAAGTGCTCAATTATTGTAGCCTAAATTGAATTAATGAATTTGACTTTGACTTACTTGCTGATTAACCAGTGGCACGGTGTTCACCAAAAAGAAAGTGCGTTTTCCACCTTCTCCCCAAGGTTTTCGAAGGGCTTCTCTGAATCTTTTTATAAGACGCATAGCTATAAACGTTTTGCCAGAACCTATAAATATTGTTTCAATCAAACTAACTAATTCATCATCATCGGCTTACAAAGTTTCCACTGCTGGGCACTGCCGTCCCACATGGACATCAGGAGATTGGACCATTATCCACCACACTAGCCCATTCCCGATTGGTGGGTTTTTAACAACTGTCATCTTAGAACAACAACTGGGACCAATGATTTTTCGTGCCTTCTGAAGCACGGAGGATCTAAAATATTTTTAATTTAGCCACCCATCTAGTGACTTGGCACGAAAGTTACTTATCTAGCAAAATCGCAAACTGAATAAGACGATGCGCTTTCAAGCTTCTCATGGATAGCAAATTGCAGTTTGTTAATTTATTAAAGAATAGTATTTCAACAATTAAGCTTTGATATAATAACTACATGAAAGTATATTTTTTAAATTAATACAATTGAGTAGCGGCTCATTATAAGAATACTGCCACCCCCTATCTTCCCTTAGGTTTCATAAAAGGCGACTAACAAAATAAAGACTGCATATACATCCAACAGCATAGAGCGGCGATGGGCTCACCACCTGTCATGCTGAGCAAATGTGCAGTCGCTATTTGGTGAAGATTAGTCAACCCTTGGGGATAATAGTCATGAATATATGTATGTATGTAAATTAATACAATAAGCACACCTGTGGGTAGATGTACAATGGTATTTTTAGAGATAGCAATTTCTTCCAATTGACTTTGGTATGGGCGTGATCTAAGTTGAACACTCCCATCTTCCGAGGTCAAGCCGCCCTCCATCCTGTTGGAAAATATAATAGGTATCTCTTAGATTAAAACAAAAAGGGAAGATACGGCATGCTCCTACTTGTAGTCATTCAAAATATAGTCCTACTCAACTACATAAGCAAACACTTATACACGCACACCTATAAAGTGTAAATCGAGCGAGCGAGACAAAGCGGTAAGTTTCAACGTCAGCGCGAGGGAGTCAGCGAGTAGCGCGTTGGCGTCTCGGTCGCTTCACAACAGACGAGTACGTGCGACCGATTCCGACGCCACTGCGGAGTAGCGTCTTTCTCTTTTTCACACAGTAGAATATCTGCAATAGTGCGATGTAGCCTGTTCGCTCGGCAAATTGTGACTGAAGTGAAATTGTGCCTTTAAGCCTAATTTTGGCGGCTCACTCACGAGACGCTAATGTCGTATCTTCCCTTTTTGTTTTAATCTAAGAGGTATCTAATTAAAAGTAAGTACATCTTTTTTGCGTTGTTGCAAATGTTCACTATGGAAAGGCATATTGGTGGTATTTTCTACAATTTCTGTTTAGTTGGATATTAATGCAGACACTTTCATATTTTCTCAACACCCTTGGCACCAGTGCATCAAAAATGTGTATCATTTTAGAGATAGCATCAAACATGTGAGGGTGTTAAGAAGGAAGATGTGAGATCTTGGTAAAGTCCCACATACAGTTAAAGGAATAAGAATGTTGATCATTTATTCCTTAGAGCCCATACATTTAAACAATGTTTGTATCTACACTCTAGCCATTGTTTTCTTAGATTTGTTTCACAAAATTTCATAAGCCATGCTAATGCCTATAAAGTTGAATCGGGTTTTATAAAAGGGTCAGTGTCGCCTAAAAGTTTTGTTAGTTTCTTAAACAACTAAAAACTATAAAAGTAATAAAATAAAATAGATTACCAATAAGTAAATGGGTTTGAGGAACAACTTGTCAGAACTTGTTACAAATATGTATAAAATAAATGTATGTTCTGAATGGGCCATTAGTTTTGGAGACAAAGATGCAGTTGACTCACAGAACTAAACAGTATAGCTTTTGTTTTAAACACTTAAGAATTCAACATCTCTAAAAAATAAATCTCTTATTCATTGAATGGAACTTACTTTTACTGGGCGGACGTCTTTAATTGTAACTTTTATTTAGTTTTCCAACTGGTAAACCGACTACTCACAGACAGTGATATATACAAACAAACAAGCAGTAAATAAAATTTTAGAACAGAATCAGTTCTTAATCCGGACATTCCGTTCCGGTACCGGTACTCACTCCCTTCCCTCTCATCAAGGCAAAACTATCGAAGTGCCAGCAAGAAAAACATATTTCCCTGAAACTTATTTATTTATTTATTTTACTAAGAACTTACTTAATAAAGTTAACGTTTTTCTTACTAACTTTTCTTCATTTTGTCATTGAAAATGTGTAGAATATTACATATTATATTTTATAAAAAAACATTAACTTCAAAATTAAAATCAAAACCTGAAATTATTGTTTGTAATGCTAGATAATTCTAGTTTAACATAAAATTTAATAATTCCTGGATAGTGGATAATATTCTTGCACTTCCTAATATTTTTTTAATATTAAAAGTATTTACAAAAGTATTATTTGCGAAGTTTTAAATAAATTACTTACATACCAGTTACCCTGGTTTGTGGTAAAAATTAATGAAGTTGCAACATTAGAATTGTCAATGTCAGCAAAAGAAATCCGTTTCACGTAATTCATTTATCATTGTCATTACAATTCAATATTAATATAGTTTCTAATATTTTATTGAAATGGAAAATATAGTGATAATTAGTTAAAACAAAAAAAAAATAAAAAAAACTACACATCCGTTTATAACGGTAAGTAAATCTTTTGAATTATCAAATTTAATTTTGAGGCTATAAGGTACTCTAGTTGCACAATATAAAAAGGTTATTCCTCATCCAAAGACACCGCGCCAGTAGGAGTAAGTGACGTGTCACGTGACGTGGCCCAATTATTTACGTTACGTCCACACCACAGACCAAAAGGCGAAGGCTACACGTTCAATAAATATTGTGATAAACCACAGACCACTTATCCCATAGACTCCGCATACGAGGGTAAAGACACTCATACTACATATACGCAATCCATTGCATATTCACTGGTGTATTTTGGTAAATTCAAAAATAACAATAAGAAGCTTTCACGTAAAATGTAATGTTGACTTTAGCAATTTCTAGCAAAATATCATTTCTATACCTCGAGTTTTCGTAACCGAACGGAAAGTTTAGTGTATATGTACTAAAAATAAAGTTAAAAAAAACCTAAAAAGGTTGTTATTGGCATTGTATAATCAGTTTTAGTTGGTTTAAAATTATTATTATCTTTTTATCAAAATATTTAATGCTGACTTTTTGTTTTAACTTATTTATTTTAATTTATTATTTAAAGATAACGAACTTTTGTTGTAAAAGGTTTCCAAAATGCCCAAACTTAAAAATATAATGGATAGAAGCTACAAGCAAATATAGCGTTATATGCTCACGACATTTTGCCGCGGATAGCTATCAACTAATGAAAAAGCGGCGACTGTTATTTAGTAATGCTGAACCCATGCTTATGCTTCCAACTGTGGTGAGTGAGTGAGCTAAGTAACTAACTATGAAGTACTTACCTACTACCTACAATTTAAATATGCATCTCAATAGAATGCGACTAGGTAAATATTCATTTTAACCTTTTTTAATGTTTTAGGGTTTTTTACAAGGTGAATTTGCTTCAGCCACAACTTCATATTGTTCACCAATGAGGCCAGTTACCACCTTACAGCATAGACCATCGATGATATCTTCTTTGTCACTTAAAGTACCAGCCTATAAAGATCTAATCTAATCTAACTTCTATTTTTTTGATACGTTTAAAACTTTCATTATACTTGTTGTTGCAGGATTTTACTCAAAATTATCAAGAAATACCAACGACTTCAGATATGCATATCTCCGATAGTTCTCTCTCCAATAATAAAACTATAAAACATCAAGCAATTAACCAACCAAGTACAAATACCGATTTGTTAGAAATATTTTTTACAAGATTTTTTCCAAGATCTTATATTTTGGAAAAAATCTTAATCGTCTTAATCGTTAAACTTATCCGTCTGATAAAATATTACGCGACCAATCTAAAAATGTCTTGTAAAACAATGAATAACATGATATTATGACAAAACATTTTCAAAATGGTTGTATTAACTCTAACCACCAAATAAGTTTTGCCTGACCTTTGAAAAACCTGCCATTACATATTTATTTTTTTAAACTAGTCCGAAACTGATTATAGCAAACAGATTGATTGACAAAATATAATAGCTATCTTAACTTGAGTTTTGATATAAATGTAAGTACCTATTAAATAAGAATAATTGTTTTATTAACTTATTAACACCGTTATATTAATCATCAAGTACGAAAAAAGTCCATCGATATCAATATCGACTCCTACCACATTACTAATTCGAATACATTTGATAATGGTGTGTTACGTGTCACTAGTTTGACCTTTAAATATCCAATCACAGCCAGAGTTACACCCCCGCACCCCGCTGAATTTTTACGATTGCGTCTTTTAGTAAAACTCGCTGAAAGCGACGTCTATGGGATAAGTGGTCTGTGTGATAAACGGATATTTATTCCATATCGTGATATTTATTGAGCGTGTAACCTGAAGTATTGACGGATCGCGATACGGATCACATAGTCTAATGCTGGATTTACACGGAGCCAATACTTGAGACAATCCAATAAGCCAGTCCAATATTGGCATCGTGTAAATAGAGACAGTCCACTACATTGGATTGCCCTCAAGGCATTTTTGCTTAGCATTGGCATTGACTTATAGGACTGGCTTAGTGGATTGTCTCAAGTATTGGCTTCCTGTAAATCCAGCATAAGATCCGAGTATAGAACGACTTTCACCGAGAAGGTTAATGGATGAAAAGTATTTCATATCAAATTTAATATGTTAAATAAGATATCGCGAGTGGGTTGGCTGAAAAATTTCAGTCCAGTACCATTAATGATTAATTTAATATTTAAAAAAAATTTTTTTTTTACATTGCACTTGTTTGGTGTGTGTGTGTTTGTAATGAGCTTATCTTTATATAAACATAAATTTTATTTATTTAACCAGACGGTTGCAAATTACTACTATTGACTTGCCTGTTTACACCTGCCTACCCAATGTTATGACAGGAACAAAATAGTCAACCTAACGTTTGCATATTCTATAAGCTTCATACTTTCGATTGGTACCTATGTAATTTATCTATTATCGAAACAAGTGCAATATTTAAAAAAATATATTTTTAAATATTTAATTAATAATAATAATAAATAAAATAAAAACCCACTCGCAATATATTTTTTAACACAGTAAATTTGATATAAAATACTTTTCATCCATTAACCGCTCGGTGAAGGTCGTTGTATACTTGAATCCTCTACTAACAGGATTTCTAGATTTCCGAATTACGGATTGTCAATCCATGGATCGTGATAAATATTGAACGTGTAGACGCGCGGTCAATATTCAGGGTGTCCCTAAAACAATGGAAAAGCCTGTAACTATTGATAGGCCTCATCATCGCCTCCTTAATCTAAAATTTTTAAAAATATCTCGGTTTCCAATATATTTGGTATTTAAATTGAATTGAAGTGAACCTGTGAATCATGCCGAACAACTCAGTCGGCTCCTGTTGTTAGGAACCGCCATATTTACCGTAATAGCCACTCTCTCTGACGGCACGGAGGAAGCCGTAGGTGTTAAATATTTCCGTTGCGTATACGTAGCACACATGCACACATGACATGAAGTAGATTGAAGCAACGCACTGACAGTGACAGTTACGCATTCACTACCACAGATTACATCAATGGAATGGGCGATTTTCTGACAACCCAAATTAAAAAGTAAAAATTAGTTCAAAAACACTCGATAGATGTCGTTTTATGAAAGCCGACCCGTACCCTACTTAAGGGCTGTAATAAATCCTACACTTTTACTTGTCCAACAAAAATTATTTGTATAACAAAAAAAAAATAGTATTTACCTATTTTTATTCAGGACATCCAGGACCTATTTCTATTTTGGAATAGAATACATATTACACAGCCATATATGTGCTCTTCATGAACTCGTCTTTTACTAAGCGCCATACTAATCTATGCTAAGCGCCATCTATGAAGTCATTTACGAACCAATTTCTTTTTTTTTTGATCTCGGAAAATCGCCCATTCAGCAACAATAAGTTTTTTTTTAAAACTATTTTTACGGCTTTAAATTCTAACCAGTTAAAAAGTTTGATCGTGATGCGATGATAATATATAAAAAAATATAGATTTTGATACGAATTTCGATATTGCTTAATTTGTATCGATGTATCGATACATAGAAGAAAAAAATATCGCCTTAAAATATCGATATATTAAACAAAAAATATCAATATATCGATATTTTTTCAACAAGCCTAAACCTCACTCAGTCACACGTCAGTCATTGTCACGTCAATACGATCGTTACCGTTTGTACAGAAATTGTGAAAATTATACTGCAACCATTAAAGACAACCCTTTTTTTAATTTTAAAATAGAAATTTTCATTTAGTGAGGACATTTGCGCTGTTGCCAATTCGATGTGCATGAGTGAGACGCGTGTACTATGTATGAGAGAGACGTTTCTGTAAGAGTGAAAGAGAGAAAACTATGGCGGCCGAGATGGCGCATAAATTCAATGAGCTCATTGGTCAACTACCTGAAAGAGTATACAAAAGTTAAAATATATGTTTATCTCTTTTTAACAATAGGCTAATGTTAAGATTGCATTTATTTTCTTTCCCTTTCGACGTGATTACGTCATAGAAACAATTTCGCCATTTTTAAATGCAATTCGTTCAGGTGTAACTAGTCTATATATAAAAGGTCATTGGTCTAGGGCAATGATGTTACAATAAAAAGAGGTACATGTGTTACATGTGCCAAAAAGTGGCAACAGAAAACTATGCTAATTGGCTTACCTTAAGCGTAGTCTCACAAAAGCGTTAGCAGTGTTGACACTTTGACAGTGTCAGTTTGCATGTATTTGTTTTCGAAAATTAATTAAAAATATGCTGTCCTGTGTCATGCGAACTACATAAAAGGTCATGAAATTATATATCATGAGTGGCATGCGTGAGTTTAAATTTTAATTGATTTAAGTTCTTATTATTTATCAACTACAAAATGTCAGAATAAATTGTGTCATAAAAATATAGAGTGCGACAGCAAATTGACATGTAATTCGAAATGACACAGCGCTACATGTATCTGTCTTGTTTACGCTCTTACTAGTTGTCATGCTATCTTGCTTACACTTTAGAATACGATCAAGTTAACTCGGCAGATGCGGCCTTAAGAGATCATCGACTAGAAGTGACAAGTTACCTCGGCCGTATAACATCGTAATATTTAGTGAGTATAGCGCATGCTCAGGTTTTCGTACGTACGACGCTTCGGTCCATTATTGAAATCATATTAGTACTGACATAACCTATCTACCTCTTTTTAATATAATATCATTGGGTCTGGGGTATGTCCGTGATTCTCTACGATATTTCAGTCCCTGATCGCGATATAGATCACGATAAATACTTTACGTGTAGCCTTCGCCTAAAGATCATGAAGATGTAGCATCTCTACTAAGTCTGTGATGAAGATTGATAAAACACTACATGTAGCAAGAGAAATTATACAAATAAACTGGAATATAATTATATTTTTAAAAAGAAAATAATCTGATACATTGTGACAACACAAATTATTTTAATAGACAGACATTCAAACGCAATACATCAAAGTGAAGAAACATACATGAAAATATAAACCAAAGAGTCTATAAGTTCTCTAACACTTCCCCTTACTCTAGCAATCATAAAGTTATAGACTGTTTAAAATTATAAATTATTGCAAGAGTACAACAAAAAAAAAAAAATAAGAAAACCTACATTATAAACCTAAACACTTGTGTTTTACCTTTGGCAAGGCTTTTGTGAATAGGTCAGCTTTAAATTCAGCTGATGGCTTTTAATATATCTTTATCAACTTACATACAAACACATTCTTGAATAAAATGGTGTTGTATGTCAATGTGTTTGGTTTTTTTTTTTTTTAAATATTTGTTCCATGAAGGAACAGGCTAAGGTCTGAGCCATACTGCCTAGTCATTAGTTATTTATTTGTTTTTTTCCCTTGATGATAATGAGTGGTGAATAAGATGAATGATAAATGATGTTCCCCAAACCCCTTGAGTCCTTAGTAAAGATGTGGGACTTTACTGAGGTCTCACGCGGACTACTTGAGAGAATTTGAAAAGTGATGTTGCACTGTTTTGTTTCATTTGTCAACACTCATGCACGTTCACAAACACTTAACGGTCAATAATCCACTATTATTTCACATTAATATTCGAAAAAACACAAATGTTAGAAAATAAAACAAAACTGCAGACATGACGCTTCACTTTCCCGCCAAGAAGTCTCCAATGTGTTTGGTTCTGCGGTAACATTGATTTTCAACTATTTTAAGCGTGCTCTTATTGTCATTATAAATAACGATAGGCTCACGCGATAAATTGAAAGGTTTCAATTCATTATATTATGTAGGAATTTAGCCTCTTTTACCGCTGTACCAAGAGCGTAATATTCAGCTTCTGTACTGGAACAAGCAACATTGTTTTGCTTGTGGCTATGCCAATTTATTACATTCAGTCCAATGACGTTTTATAAATAGACTAGTCATACGTGAACGAATTGCATTTAAAAAATGACGAAATGGTTTCTATGACGTAATACACGTCGAAAGGGAAAGAAAATAAATACAATCATGTCAAGCCTATTGTTAAGAGATAAAAACTATTTATGGTAGTCAACCAATTTGGCAACAGCACATTCCCCTTTGCACGGCTATCTCGGTCGCCATTGTTTTTCACTCTTACAGAAAACATAGAACACGCTTCTCGCTCACGCATATCGAACTGGCAACAGCGCAATTGTCATAACTAAATGAATGTTTTCTATTTAAATTCATATTTACAAATGAAATAAAACACTTTTCTTGTCTTTTACTGTTGCAGTCTAGTTTTTGCAAATTCTGTATAACACAGGAAGGCATTTTATCTAACAAACAACATAATAAACTTTAAAAAGGTACAAACAAACGCAATGACGTGACACTGACTGACGCTGGCGTGTGACTGAGTGAAGTCCAGGCAATTACCTTGATTTGTCCTTTCCTTGCCACTACGGAGGCCAGGCAACGTTCCAAATCTACTCACGAAACCCGAATATGATTTTCGATCGTTTGTATCACCCGCCCAATCTGCGTCGTATGAAATTTAAATTTTGTTACTACCTCGCCTAAAATTGAGTCCGTAATCAGTTGTACCCGATAAATATCGTAGTACGCGCTTAGCTGCAAGCCAATGTGTTTCATTATAACATGTGTTATATTGGCTGAGCTTACTGCACACAAATGCAATGTCAGGACGAGTGTGTCAGGGAATATGAACATCCGAAGCTATTGTACTGTTAAACACTTACTATAGAACTTGTAGTTTTGAATTTCTTTTACTGTAAACTTTAATTTTTCGTCTCGCGGTGGATTGCCACAGCCGTTTATATTTTAAACCTTAGTAGCGCCCTCTAGTTGGCCGTGGACGCACCAGTCGCTGCTGCGCGTGAGCATGATTTAAGTTAAAGCAAGTCGTACCGTAGCACGATTTGAAAGTGAAATCGTCTAGATGGTGCTGTTTTATAATTTTGCATAATCATTTCAATAAGATATTTTCAAAATATATGACATCGTCTATGATTGGTTAATGTGACCTCGTCAATGATTGGTCAATGCTAGCAGCATACTCTTTCTTGGCATTTATTGCATAAAGTCGATAGTATAATGATTGCTAAGGTTATTATAAATAAGTTGTTTTATTTTCAAAACCGTTTTCAATAATTGTATTTTGTGTTAGTACAATAATAATGCTTAAAATGTGACATCATCTGTGATTGGTCAGTGATACTGAATAATTTATTATTGTAATTATTGAATCAAATCAATAGTTTAATGTTTGTTATAGTTGTTACAATAATCTTGACCTATTTCAAAACAGTTTTTCATTAACTGTACTTTGCTCAATGATATTATATTAAAAAGAGGTAGATAGGTTATATCAGTACTAATATGATTTCAATAATGGACCGAAGCGTCGTACATACGAAAACCTGAGCATGCGCTATACTCACTAAATATTACGATGTTATACGGCCGAGGTAACTTGTCACTTCTAGTCGATGATCTCATATGGCCGCATCTGCCGAGTTAACTTGATCGTATTCTAAAGTGTGAGCAAGATAGCATGACTAGTAAGAGCGTAAACAAGACAGCACAGACATATAATAGAAGCAGACCAAGCATTATTTCACAACTACATAGATGATTATAAAATAATATTTCTACTTCTTTCTCTCTAACCACAAATTGATAAGACCATCTCTTTTCTTTTTACTGTTGCAACACTTCCACACACATAGACAAATTGGAACGTGAGGCAAAACGCCATCTTGACAAGCTACAATTAAGCTACAAATGTCTTCCTAGACTTGTCAACAAAGGACGTACAGGAGATTGTTTTCGCTTATTTTTTGTAATCTAGTAAAGTTTATGAGCCAAAAATATTAAAATAAAATGGTGAAGTGTAGTGCGCCTTTGTGCGGCAACTCCTCTTTTAAGAAAACACCTGAAATTACTTTCCATCGGTAAGTTTTGTTGTGCCATATAATCTCCTAGTGGTTTTTTAGTCATTGTGTGATTACTACGAATGTTTAAGCATTGTAGAAGCAGTGAATAATAGTTATAAGTGTAAATCTTTTAAAAACTTAACGTAAAGTAGTTTGTAAAGGATTCTTGTGGTAACAATAACCAATTATTCACTAGATTCGATCTCGTTTGACGTTTTATATACTTGTACAATTTTACGGGGTCGTATTTAGGCTCCAGTTTTGTTTTCAAGATTGATTAGATTAGAATATGCAATATATTAATTCTTTAAGGATAAATTTTAATAATGAAATAATTTTTAGGTTTCCAAAGGATGATTATTTAAAAAATGCCTGGTTGAGTAACATGAAAAGAGAACTAGGCAGCCCAAACCATCTAGTGTGCTGTGCTCAAAGCATTTTGAAGCTCAGTTACTGGATCACAGTGGCTTCCGTACAGTTCTTGCTCCTAGTGCGATTACAACAATTTTCGATTTATTGTACCAAGAAGAAGTAAGTGTCCACATCTTTTTTACATACCTATCTACTTAAACCAACTTCAGTTAAATGAAATATTAACTGTTATTGCTATTGAATTTAAAATTTTACTTTAATATGTATTGTAATTAAGGTTTGTAATAGTAGGCATAGATAAATTATTTTAATAATATTGTTAACTTAAACCCTATCCTACCTCTTTAACCCTATGCTAGTTGTGGAAATGTATTCTTGTATGAAAATGTGCATAAAAAATAACTTTGTACGTTTTTTTTTCAGAATTCATCAAAACCTTTACTAAAAGGTCCGGTAAAAAGAAATGCAAGTGGAGATCATCTTTTGAGGAACTTAGAAAATTTACAGCCGAGTACAAGTGTACTTCATTATGTGAGTTAATATAAGTATTAGATTGTTGTACAGTATTATAGTATAACATGAAGAAGATGGGTCTGAGCAGTCCCTCAACTGCGTTACTTTGAAATATACTAAAAATGATAAATTTATTTATTTTAAGGAACCTTCATCATCTCTTTCTGAACCAGACTCCATAAAAAGTATGCCTGGATATCATGTTTTGCGGGACTTGAAAAATATACAACCCAGTTCTTCAAGTGTAACCCCACAAAATGTGAGTATTATACTGTTGTATGGTATTTATGGAGTGTAAAGACAAGGAGGACCATCTTGTGTATGAAAAAGTGTTCGTCTGGTGGCGCCACAGCCTACAGTTGCTTTTTATTACAAGCTTCTATTTAACTTGCAATGTATGTTTGTTCGGGTGGAATCTTGCAACTCAATTTTGAAGCCGATACCTTCAACCGATTGAGCTGCAATTTTGTAAGTTTGGATGACAGTGCATAGTTAATTGTGTGACGTCAATCTAAATCCAAGATGGCGGATTTTTTTAAATGCATTCTTACAATATGGGTATCAAATGAAAGGGCTTGCTGAGGATAACTCAAAAATAAAGTGAGGTTACTCTAAATCTGATATGGTGGACGTCCAGGGAAAACTAAAAAGTAAAAAACCTTTTAAAAAAAAAAGCTTTTATTTAAATGCGCTAAAAAGAAAAAAAAAACGTTTACTATCAACCTTATAACGTCATTACACAATTTATATGATATAAAAGGTTGTCGCGAGATTTACATACATATAGTCACGACTACAACTATAATAACGACGACCGCAAAAGCAGTCCTCTGCCATAGTTCGCTATTCACTAAATTGCGACTGCACATGTATGTGCTCAGCGTGACAGGTGGTGAGCCAATCGGCGCTATATGCTGTTAGATGTATGTGCAGCCTTTAGTCCTTTAGTCGCCTTTTACGACACCCAAGGGAAGAGAGGGGTTTAGTATTCTTTTACCGCTACGTGACACGGTCGAGAGATTTACTTGTGTAAATAAAATAAATTGATGTGATTGATTTAAACTATTAAAATTTTCAATCTAAGTAAATACGAGTGCTTAAATCTCGCGACAAACTTTTATACCATATATATTGTGTAATGATGTTATAAGTTGATAGTAGAAGTTTATTCTTTTCTTTATAGCGCATATAAATATAAGGTTGTTTTAATAAGGTTTTTTACTATTTATTTGTAAATACATTGCAAGTGTTTTCTTTTTGTTTTCAGATTTTACCTGCTGTATCACTGTCAAGTCTCTCTTTCACACACACTCTATTACTCGACCATCCGGCGCGGGCGGTCTTATCACAAGTTCAAAAATTGTGACAACAAAATTTATTGTAGGTACTTAATTATTATTTTAATTAAAAATTTACCACCACAGTTGTTTTTTTTATTTGTCATTTCTTTTCAGTTTACCTAACTGTTCTACTATTTCATTCATTTTATTTAAGGGGGTCAGGCGGTCAGCAAAAATTTCAATGTTGCGCGGGGCCTTGCGGGTGTTGCGCGGTGCGGGGTCCGCGGTAATTTGTAAGCGCCATTCACATTTTTATCAAAAAGTTAATAAAAATGATTAGTTTTTTGAAAATCCAACTCGGTCAAGAAATCGAAAAGGTAAATAAATACCTATGTGTTTATGATTTCATAATAATTATTATTGTAAAACACGGGGTCGTAATGTGCATTTACATTTTATTTTAGAGGTAACTTCAGGATTTTTTTCTATCTTAATGGAGCAAAATGTTTCCAATCGTGTTTTGGCTGCGTTCATCCCCTCACACATACGTTCTGTAATACACATTGAAGATTTCAGTACGAAATATTAAAAATATTTTGATTATCGGCTAATAGAAAACAGCCAATTTTTCCGTTTTCACCGCCTGGCTTAATGATGTGGCGTCGCAGGCAGATATAGATACAGAGATAGCCTGACACTCAATGATAGTTAACTTAATTAACGTATGAGAATCTTCAAATCTCTTTATATTGTTATCCTCTTTATATGGCTGTAGATGTAGGTACTTGAGGTCCCTTGCGTGCCTGAGTCCGGCCCCTTTTATTGTAAATGTGTGCGTGAAATTTGTCTGTAGGCGTAATTGGCACGCTTTTTTGTTCTTATGTTACGTCTGCTTCTATTATATGTCTGTGCAAGACAGATACATGTAGCGCTGTGTCATTTCGAATTACATGTCAATTTGCTGTCGCACCCTATATTTTTATGACACAATTTATTCTGACATTTTGTAGTTGATAAATAATAAGAACTTAAATCAATTAAAATTTAAACTCACTCATGCCACTCATGATATATAATTTCATGACCTTTTATGTAGTTCGCATGACACAGGACAGCATATTTTTAATTAATTTTCAGAAACAAATACATGCAAACTGACACTGTCAAAGTGTCAACACTGCTAACGCTTTTGTGAGACTACGCTTAAGGTAAGCCAATTAGCATAGTTTTCTGTTGCCACTTTTTGGCACATCTACCTCTTTTTATTGTAACATCATTGACTTTGCTTATGTACATTAGTGTTGTTTATAATATAAATTAATTGTGTTTGGTTGATACCAGCACTACCAACCGTTCGTACCTTAAAGTGGGATTACGAGGGTATATAAAGGAAAGTAGGCCTTTGCATGGGCAGTTAATTATTATCTACAGGCAGCTACATCATGTGAATTTAAGTAATTGTTTACAATAATACCCTTTTTATTATTTTTGTGTGTTGAATTGTTGTTGTGTGTTATGTATTGTGTTGGAGTCCTACATGTAAACACATTACGCATAATGTATGGCAAATTATTATTCCCATCATCTTTATTGTATTATTATGTTACGAATTAAAGGTTATAATTTGGAAATCATCGCTATAGTACCTTGCGATATATGTGGTGTTAAATTGTTTTAAGTGCGACATAAAAGAGTAGAAATTAAATAATCCAGAACTAAATTCACTCATTTTTTGGCAACATTGATTATCTGTCATTAATGTCAAGTGGTTACGATATAAATTGTTGTTTTAGTGATATTTCTACATTCCTGGTGTTGAAGAACCTCTTTGTGCGGCTCTATGGCCAACTTCTTTCTCTCGCACTGACATGGACGTCAGCGGTTTTTCACTACTTTTTCTTCATCTTATAATAATTATTATAACAAATTATATGTTCGCCTCTATTACTTAAATTAAAGCTTAATATTGTACTATTAAATACTTACTTACTATAACAAAGAAATTTGGGTTTCATTGAAGACGCCCAAACACCTGGATTTAAAAGACAGATAACATGATTATGACCATCCATGGCGGTTCTCGTAACATAATATAAAAGGTTTTTTTTGCGAAGTTTGGCAGAATTTCAAGACGGAACTTCGTTACGTAATCTGGAGGATATTTACCAATATTTACCAACGTACAGCAGATTATACTGGTAAGTAAGTTATAAAAGATGTTGAAAGTATAATTATCTAAAATATGCCTATGTGCAATCGGCTAAATTCAGTGAAAAAATCAGTATTTTTAAATATTTTTAAAAGTTTTGGGGTTATGATATTACAAACAAAAATGTTGGTTATTATAGTTCGACTCGAGAATCTTGAACTTTTTAATTTATGGGGACATTTTATCAAGTGTTAAGAGGTAGAATGTGGTAAGTATAGTAAATTATGTCGGTTGGCTTTTGAATCGAGTCGCCTGAATTTGAAGAAACTAACACTGTGGGGAGGTGTAAGGGGTTCTTAAATAAAGGCTTATTAACATTTTAGCTGCAGCTGTTGCGGTAAAATATTTAAAAAACCACTTTAAAGTTTTGTCAAAATCGGCTATAATCACGAAAAATTACACGTTTTTAGGTAATACAATACCTTATTAACAGAACCGAAGTGTGGGGACAGGGGGGGGGAGGGCTCAGCTCCCCTGCGAGGGGGGCTAAGCCCCCCCCATGAAAAAAGTCTAAAGAGTTAGTTAGGTTAGGTTAGTAAGTATGTTGACCAAAACGCGCGAGCCGAGCGAGCGAAGCGAGCGTGCCGCGGGAGTGGCCGGCGAAGCGCCAGAAAAGAGGTTTTTGTAAATTTCCATATTTTTTAAAAAGAAACATAACTTAAAAATTACTTGTCTGCGGCAGGAGGGGTAAGAGGGGGTAATCCTCTCTCCTCCCCTCCCTTTCCCCCACCAATTAAGGAGACTCGATTCAAAAGTTTTACCATGATACATAACCTCAAAATACAAGAAAAATAACATAACTTAAAAACTACTTGTTTGCGGCAGGAGGGGTAAATGGGGGGGTACTCCACCCCTCACTCCTTACCTTCACCCCCCCCCCACCACGATTCAGGCGACTCGATTCAAAAGTTTTACCAATTATGTTTATAACTCAGTCCATAGGACTGAACAATTTTGGTTTTGTTATTTTTTATGCATATATGTTTTTATTGTTCTAGGTGTGTCTGAAAGTACTGTGCGGAGAATAGCTAAACAAGGCTCCGAAAATGGAGGAAAATTTTCGACTCCCGCTAAACACAGAAAGGGTCGACTTGCAAAGGAACTCGATGACTTTGATATGTGTGCAATCCGTCAGAAAATGATTTTTTTTAAACTGTAAAAAAAGAAGTACCAACAATATGCAAATTAATAGCTCAATTAAGGCAACTTATTTGCTATGATGGAAGCCGCGAGCATTTGCGAAACTTGAAGAGTATCTGGACTTTAATTTATTAGTTTTATATCTAAATAAAAATAAGTTATGTGTACATAATGGCATACTACATACAAGCTACTCAAATTAATTATTTTAACGACCTCCTTATCTGAGAGGCGAGCACCCCGGACTTGGCGTCGCCATCTCTGAGGTCCCGGGTTCGATTCCCGGTTGGGTTAATGTAGAAAACCAACTTTTTATATTGTCTTGGATCTGGGTGTTGTGGTACCGTCGTTGTTTCTGATTTCTATAACATAAGTGCCTTAGCTACTTCCTTTATATCAGAGCAATGTGTATGTGATGTTTTCCAATTATATAAAAATATTAAATAAAAACAAGTATCAAAACCAATTTGATCGACCTATCAGGGTTATGTTAACGACAACAGCGCCCTCATTTAATTTCTACTCTTTTATGTCGCACTGTAACACTGTTGTAAAAAGAATTTAGTATGTTTGTTTGCCTATCTACAGTTCCTGTGTAGTCTTTAATAAATCAACTTTAAATGACAATCTAGTTTTCATTTTGTTTCATAAATAAATTATTTGTTACATGGATTTTGAAACATGTTTTTATTAAGTACTTCATTGCCTGATTTTCTAGTATATACAGACAGGGATTACAGCCCCAGCTATATTAAACTCTCATTTATTATAATAGTTTATTTCCTTGGTTATTTTATCTTATCTTTAGTCAACTCTTTACTCTACTCCCTATTAAGTGCATACAGCGAGATACATTAAACTCCCGATTAATGCCTGATATGGAAACCTCGCATCAATCTTCTCAGCTTTTGGCGGATTAAAGTTTACTTCCATGGGAGTTGCGACTTTGTGACAATCATCCATTCCAAACTTTATCAAAATATTTTTCACATACTCAGATTGAGTCAGTTTCAATGTCCCTTGCTCCCTGTTCCTTTTGACCTTCATGCCCAACGCTTGTGTAACAGGTCCAAGCAATTTGACACTAAATTTGGAACTGAGCAATTCATATAGCATTTTCTTTTGATGATTATTGGAGCTAAACATGAAAAAAATCATCAATATATAAAGCTATCATTACTTTGTCTTTATAGAGCACACATTGTTCACCCTTCAACTGTTTATAACCATTGTTCACCAAAAACTTATGAACTTTTTCATTCCAAGCTCTAATGGCTTGTTTGAGCCCATATAGACTCTTTTTGAGTAAGCACACTTTGTTCTGCCCCTCAATTTGAAAACCGGTAGGTTGCTCCATATAGATCTGCTCATGTAAATCTCCATAGAGAAATGCTGTGTTGACATCAACATGTTCAATGTCCATATCATTTTCAATACTAATCGCAAAGAGTAATCGTAGAGTGCTATGTCTCACAACAGGTGCAAATGTTTCATCATAGTCAACTTTATATTTTGGGTAAAACCTTTTGCAACTAATCGTGCTTTGATTTTTCAAATTTTCCACTTGGATCTACTTTTTTTTTTGAAAACCCATTTGGATTTTATCACATTACCGTTGTTAGGTCGATCCACAAGTTCCCAGACACCATGCGACATTAGCGAGTTATATTCATCTTGCATTGCTTCTATCCAATCGTTAGCATTTTTACTTTTGATCGCTTCGTTATATGTTTTAGGCTCACAGCGTCCCATCAAAGTTAGATCAGAGAAATAGTACACTTCATAATCTTTGAACCAAATAGGAGGATGGCGATCACGTTTAGGTCTAGAATTTTCAGCAACTTCCAGATCTGAAATATTCTGTTCCATTATTTGTGAGTCTGGTTAAATATTATTCAACGAAGTTTCTTCCCGTTCATTAGATGTAACTACTTCTTCGACATGAGATTCTTCTTCAACAGGATCTAGAATATCAATATCCGTTGACGATATGTCTGGTGTGGCAAACTCATCACTGTCAGATTCATGGATAAGTCCATGAGAAGTACTTGGTTGATACACCGTAACTTCAACAGTATTTGTCAAATCTTTAGAGCTTTCTAAAGTATTTGATATCTTGTAGGTTATACCTCGCACAGTTTCAATAAATTCAACAGAACGAGCTTTAATCAACGTCGAACCATCATCTGGATCACCAAGTCTGTAACCTTTGGTATGATTACAATATCCCAACATAATGTAAGGCTTAGATTTAGGATCAAGTTTTTTGCGTTTTTGTTGTGGAGTAAGAGCATAAGCTGTGCTGCCAAAAACTCGAAGATTACTGAGATTCACTTTAGATCCAGTCCACAATTCTTCAGGAGTAGCATCTTTCACTGCTGCAGTTGGACTACGGTTCTTCAAATAACACGCAATATACACCACCTACCTGAACTATCCCGGCTTTGTGCTTGAAGAATCCTTCAAAGCCAAAGCCGGAGTTTGCTTATTCGTTCGGGCTGATGTTTGCTGTCGCCGTCTGCGCTGTCTGGAGGACCCTTCCTTCTCTCTCCTAGTGGTACACGTCGACTTAGGCTCTCATTGCCGTGTCTACGTCTGCGTCTACCGATCCCATAACGGCGACATGGAGACAACTCGACTAATTGAACATCTTAGTCGGGTAGCAGATGATGCGCAGGAGCGGTTTCCATCGGCGGAACTGGTGTTTTTGGGGGACTTCAACGCCCACCATGAGTTGTGGTTAGGTTCCTCCAAAACAGACCATGCTGGTAGAACTGCCCACGCATTCGCTCTCACGCATGACCTGACGCAACTGGTGAACCAGCCCACCAGGATCCCAGACATAGTTGGCCATGCGCCCTCCTTACTCGACCTTCTGCTGACGAGTCGCCCAGCTAGATACCGGGTGGTGATTCGAGCTCCTTTAGGTTCCTCGGATCACTGCTTGATATCCAGCACAGTGCCCTTGGCATCGCGCCCGCCAACAGCGGTTTCGAAACGCCAGATTTGGCACTACGCGTCGGCAGACTGGGACGGGATGCGGGAGTATTTTGCATCCGTCCCTTGGAGGCAGCGCTGCTTTAGTGGGAAGGACCCGACCGCTAGCGCCACTGCCGTTGCTGATGAGATAGTATTAGGAATGGAATACTATATTCCACACTCCTATGTCATCAGCAAAGGCAGACGCAACCGCTGGTTCAATCGCGAGTGTGCCAGCGCTGTTGAGAGCAAACAGACGGCATACCGCGCTTGGATCAGAGGTAAAGCTCACGGGGCTCCCGAAACTCGCTCGCTAAAAGCAGCCTATAATAATGCCACCAAGTCGTGTAAGAGGGCCTACATTAGAGCGGATGCCCAGCGCGTTGCACGAGTAGGCCAAGAACTCCTGACGCATCCTACGGGCAGCCGTAGCTACTGGCGTCTGGCCAAAGCCGTGCAATCCAACTTCTGCCAACCCTCGCTGCCACCACTGAGATGTCTTGACGGAACTTTAGCTCACAAGCCGCAGGAAAAGGTCGATCTCCTGGCCAAACTCTTTGCGGCTAACTCCCGGATCGATGACTGTGATGCACAGCCACCCTCAATTCCTCACTGTGGCCACACAATGTCTGATATTAAAATCAGGCAGTGTGATGTCCGTGCGGAAATGCAGTCAATCGATGTCCGGAAAGCTAACGGCCCTGATGGCATCCCAGCAATAGTCCTGAAAATGTGCGCAGCGGAGTTGTCCCCTGTGTTAACGCGTCTGTACCGTCTCTCGCTCTCTTCGGGTTGTGTGCCGGAATCTTGGAGAGAAACTAATGTGCAACCGATCCCTAAAAAAGGAGATCGGTCAGATCCGACTAATTACCGCCCTATAGCCGTAACTTCAGTGTTTTGTAAGATCCTAGAACGAATATTGAACAAACAGCTTATTCGATACCTAGAAGATCACTCCCTAATTCACGATCGTCAATATGGGTTTCGGCCAAAACGGTCAACGGGTGATCTTCTAGCGTACGTCACACATCTCTGGGGTGAGGCTATTGACCAGCGTGGCGAGTCACTGGCAGTTAGCCTTGACATAGCCAAGGCTTTTGATCGGGTCTGGCACAAAGCTCTTCTCTCCAAGCTCCCGGCATACGGTTTGCCCGCTCACTTCTGTACCTGGATTGCCAGCTTCCTGCATGAGCGTAGAATCCGTGTCCTTTCGGATGGATGCGCTTCACGGTTCATGTCAGTGAACGCTGGTGTTCCTCAAGGCTCCGTTCTGTCCCCCACGCTGTTCCTTCTGCATATCAATGACATGCTTCCTCTTGGAAACATTCATTGCTATGCAGATGATAGCACAGTGCATGGGTCATATAACGGGCACCCAACGGCTGGGCGGGTAGACACCGAAATGAAGCGAGCAAATCTTGTCATTGAGCTCGATCGGGTGTTGGACCTCATTTCTAAATGGGGCTCCGATAATCTGGTGGAGTTCAATGCCAAGAAAACACAGGTGTGCGCGTTCACAGCGAAAAAGTCGCCATTCCTTCCCCTTCCCTCTCTTCAGGGTACATCTCTAGGCCTGCAGAGCAGTATTAACATGCTCGGTATGGATATCCGCTGCGATCTGAACCAAAAGGACTACATCGAAACCGTGATTAAAAATGCCTCACTTAAACTCGGTGTCCTTTTTTTTTCTTTGTTTTAGTCGGAGAAAATGCTTCTCTGCACTGGCATGGGGCCTCGGAGGAACGTGAGACACCCCATGCACTGTCCGGGGCTGGAACCCATATGTCCCCACCCGCCCCCCCGTGGGAGGAACGGGTGAGTAAGGACATACGGGCCCGACCCGGTAAAAGAACCGACATCTGCCCCTATAGCGTAAAGTGGCGCCACGGTACCGTATTATACGCCCCGCGGACGCCGCACGCTGCGGACCCAGACCTGGGTCCCCCGCACCACAAGGAGCAGTCTGGCAGATGCAGACTGCTCCCCCAAGCGGGAGGAGGGCTCGTGCAATGCAACCTAGTGCTCCTCAACACTAGGCCGCGGCCCTCCTCGGGGGGTGGGGGGGGAGGTTTCCCTATGCCCCCTCTCCGCTTCTTCCCTGCGTGGGACCGCGGCCCCTCGCAGGGGGACGCCGTTACCATCTTAGTTGCTGCCTGCGCCGGAGCGCAGGAGCCCAAGGTGGCCCTCTGAGCCTTGAGGCTCGGGGGACCTCAATCCCCCCTCCGCCGGTTGCCCGGCCTCGCCCGGCCTTGCCGGTGACTCTGCCATCTCCATGGGCGTTTCGCTCTCCCTAGCCGCGGGCGGCGCCCGCGGCCATGGGGCCCACTTCGCCCTCGACCTAGGAGGACGACAGGTCCTCCCCCCCATATGATGCTCGTGCGGGAGCCCTGCCTCCCTGCACACATCACAAACCGCCTTTTCGGCACCGCATTCGGCCGCCTTGTGCCCGGGGGCACCGCACCTGAAGCACAGTGTGCCACGGCTGGCCTCCGAGCTACAGGAGTAGCTCAGGTGGCCCACACCGTAGCACCTGAAGCACCTCTTGGGGCCCCCGTCTAGGACCTCCACCCGCACAGTAGCCCAGTCCAGAACGACACTGGTCTGCCCCACCAGAAACTTTGCCGCTGTAGTCGGCAGCCGGACCACAACGGAGCGCCTCCCCGCCGGCCCGGTTCGGACCGGCCCCACGGTCACCCTATCGAGACCGCATTTTGCCCCCTCCGCAACCGCCTCCCGGATCTCGTCCCCCTCGTATTCCGCGTCCGGGTTCAGGCCTACAAGCCGGATTGCGGCCATCCGGCACGGCCTTCCGACCACTACATCCTCCGGGACCACTTCACGGAGCTTGTCCGCAAGGGCGTCGGCCAGGGGTCCACTGGAGTCGCCCGGGATTTCAAATTTCCGCCCTCCTGCCGCGGTATGCATTATCCGCACGCCCCCCGCCAGCCCAATGTTCGGCAAGTCGAGCCTCCTCATAGCGTCTCCCAAGGCCGAGGCGTATGTCACGCCCCTCGCTACCGTCTCCGGCTTTAGGGTCACGGTTACTGCCGAGGAGCTCGGCACCTCCAGTTTAGGGGGGAGCCTCGCGCGCTCCACCATCTTCGTCGCATTGCCGCCTACCCGCGTGGCCCGGTCGGCCGCGGCCTCGGCCTTCCCAGCCCTTCGCCTGACCGCCTTCGAGGCGACAGTCCGCCATCCGTCCCGAGCGGGCATGAATCCCGCAGCCGGGTCCCCCGGGGGGGGCGTTAGGAGCGCCACGGGCCCCAGCAGCCACACCAGCGTAGCTCGCTCCGCCCTCTCTTGCCAACGGCGGTCTCCTGGAAGGGGGGTCGACTGGGAGGCGGGCCTCGATGCTGGCCAGTCGCTCTCCCAGCGACTCCAGCACCTCCCCTTTTAGGGCCTCCAGCATGCCCTGGATTCTGGCCTCCCTTTCCTCTCGCATTTCGATGCGGAGCTTGGCTATCTCCAGCCGAAGCTCCTCATTTTCCTTCTGGGAGCTCGTGAACCCCTTCGCCCTATCATTGAGGGCCCCCAGGCCCGCAAGGACCACCATGATGTGATTCCTGCCTTCCTGGTTGACGTGCCTGCTGAGCTTCTCGTCGGCCGTGAAGATTGCCAGCAAGTCCGACACGGCCATGCCCGCTTCCGACATGATCGCCTCCCTCGACAGCGGTGCCATCATTTCCTCGGCCTCATCCAAGGTGACCACTATCGGGACGGGTGATCGAGCGACCCTCTTTCCTCCGCCGTTCTTCTCCTTCTGCCGCCTAGTGGACTCGTCGCTGGAGTTGTCGATCCTATCGTCCGCTAGCGCGCGCTTCCGCGGTGCGGGATCTAGCTCCATGCGCTCCTCGGCCGCCCAGTCGGAGCGACTGGCGCCACTACCTCCGGGAGCCGCCGGCTTCACGCCGCCCGAGCCATTAGCCCGAGCGGACGCTTCACCAGACGCGTCCCCGGCCTCTCCGTCCTTCCCGGACCCAACACGTCCACCGCCCCCCTTGGGCAACTTCCCACTACCAGACCCAGTAGCAGCCGCCGCTGCAGGAGCCTGGTCACTCGCTCCTGCAGGGCCTTCGGTAACAAACTTCTCACGTGGAGGCCCGGGTACCTCCACGCGCCGGGCGCCAGCCGGATCACATGGCATACTAACTCTCTTTGGCTTACCTTTCATTACGATTTGGAAATGAAAGGGTTTACCATCCCCCTTTGGTCGCTAGGGGGTGGGCTGTTAGCCGCCCACCAACCCGTCCTAAAACGGGCGCCCGTCGCCGCGCCCCGCAACGACGGAACCTTTGCCCTAAGCGCTGCGCGGTCCAGAAGGGACGCGCGTTGAAGGGGGTGCGATGCCCAGAAGGGGCACCGCCTACGTTATTCGACGCCCAGAAGGGGCGCCAGGGATTAGCATAAAGCCCCTTGTCCCACGCTGAACGTGGGCCGAGAGGCCTTACCCCAGGGTGCACCACGAGGAGGTTCCTAAATTTGCACCCCAAACTCGGTGTCCTGAACAAGGTGCGGCGATTCTTCACGCCTGATCAGTTGTGTCTATTATCCAAGACACAGGTGCGGTCTTGCGTGGAGTATTGCTCTCACCTTTGGGACGGCTCCGCAAATTACCTTCTCGATGCCTTGGACAGATTGCAGCGCCGCGCTGTGCGCATTATCGGCAATGCAGAGGTCACTAAAACTCTCGAGCCTTTGCAATTGCGTAGAGATATTGCGTCACTCAGCGTCTTTTACCGTTTATACCATGGCGAGTGCTCTGAAGAACTCTTTGACCTCATCCCTCCTTCTCCCTTCCTCCATAGGAGTACGCGTGCTGCTCTCCGGAGTCACCAATTTACAGTCTCTAACATTCCATCTCGCACAAAGAAATTTGGTGACTCGTTTCTTTGCCGCACTTCCAAAAGATGGAATAGTCTACCAGCACACGTATTCCCTCCTACCTATGACATAGGGTCCTTCAAACGAGGCGTGAAGAAGCACTTTGTGGGCCGGCAGAGTGAGGATGACGGATGCTACGTCTCTTACGCTGCACCAGTTGTCCTTGCGCCTGGACCTCATTTCCACTTAACATCAGGTGGAGTGGGGTCATTTGCCGGGCTTAGTATAAAAAAAAAAGTATTTACCGCTTTAGCCCAATATTGTTTCTCCAAATCAGCATCTTGCAACATCGCTCTGGCCTTTTCCATTAGGGTTCTGTTTAAGCGTTCAGCGACGCCATTTTGTTGAGGTGTATACGGAACTGTCGTTTCGTGAATAATACCGCATTGCTTAAAATGATTCGCGAAACTTTTATTACAGTAGTCTGTACCATTATCGCTCCTAATCCGCTTTATTTTAAGATCAGTTTGGTTTACAACCAAAGTTTTGAATTCGATAAATGTATTCAAGACAGTCGTCTGATCTTTGCGTTTCAGAAAGTATATAAACGATTTGCGCAAAAAATCATCCGTAAACGTTATAAAATAACGATAACCACTCCAACTATTGACCGATAAAGGTCCGCAAATGTAGTTTTAACTAAGTTAAGTTTAGTCGTGCTCCTATGTGCCTGACCACGCGGAAATGATTTGCTCTTTTGTTTACCCTCAAAACAAGGAGTACATGGTGTCAAATCACCATTGGTAAACTTAGTACCATTAGCTAATTTATCACGAAGTGTTAACATACCTGCTAAACTTAAGTGCCCCAGGCGACGATGCCATAGTTCCAATGAATTAATGTTGGACACAAAAGCATTACCTTCAGAGCGAATATTAGGCTCTTGGTTTTCCTTACATACGTAACTATCCCTTTTCTGATCAATTTTGTAAATGCCGTCCACATTAGTAGCTGTCACAATGCTGGAACCAGTCACATTGACGTTATCCTTCCTGTAAATATGACATTTATTAACATCAAATAATAAAACATAGCCTTTTGCTGCAATTTTGCTGACAGACAAAAGATTATCTGCTACTTTCGGCACATACAAAGCATCAGTAATGACTTTTTCAATATTATTATCAAACGTTACAGTAATATTACCAACGCCCTCACTGTATATTTTATCATTATTCGCAGTAGTAATTTCGGATTGATTACTGGTAGAAAAATTATTCATCCAGTCTTTCCCATTAGTCATATGACTAGAACAACCTGAATCTAAGATCCAGCTATCACTGTTACAAATGTTATTGGTTAAAGCTATTTCTCTAGACAAGACAGTCAGATTTGCACTAATTCCCTTCTTTGTAGATGAAGATGCATCTGGCGTCAAGCTTTTATCAGGAATCTTCTTCGAATTCTTCTTTAATTTGGGACACCTTGGCTTAATATGCCCTTTTTCTTGACAATTATGACACGTTGGAATAAATTTGTCTTTTGCAACAAGAATCTTCTCAGTAGGTTCCACATTCGAGATGAAAGTTCCTCTTTTAAATTCGCTTTGTATCAACTGACATTTCACAAAGTCAGATGACAGTTTAATATTCGTGGCTTCCATGACCATTATCAATGAGTCAAACTCATTTGGTAATCCGATTAGCATCATTTCGGCTAACTCATCATCTCTCCTCTATTTGACATCCAATATCTGCCAATTCTTGAGTTACGGAAATTATATTTCCTAAATAATGGTCCATTGAGCTATGATCAACATATCTGAGCTGCGATAACTTCCTTTTAAGACTTAATCGTCGGCTAATGCCACTATTTTCATAAGCTGCCTTTAGATTATTCCAGGCGTCTGCCGCCGTCTTGGAAACCTTAACATGCGGATTGCAAATCGGCTCAATATTCAAACATATTTTGCCATATGCTCTCTGGTCTTTCATGGTGTCCGGAATAGTACTCGTAATAACATCCCATAAGCCGTTATCGATCAATAAAAGTTTGATCTGAAACTTCCAGTTTTGATAGTTTGAAACACCCTTAAGTTTCTCAATAGATGTGCGTGAATTACTTACTGTCGTAGTATTCGTAATCGTATTCGTACTCGAAGAGCTAATAATGTTCTCCATGCTCACATAAACATCCAGTGATTTATTTCTTCATAGGATAATATTCCACGAGCGAAAAAAAAATAGCATCACGTTCTTGAAACATACATGGGGTTACTTCAAAAAATAAAATATAATACTACATTTAACTATAGCCCATAATTGGCTAAGTAGCCCATTAGCCCATAACCTAAGATCAATGAAAAACGAATTGAATAAAGATAAAGGGTAGAGATGCTAGCATTGAGCTTCGCTAGTTTGCTAGTTACGTCCGGCGGTATTTTTTACATCTTTAAAAGCTCCTAACTAGCAGCTAATAAAGATATAAAATTAATCGCGTTTTTTCCAGCAAATTGATCTTTTTTTTTTTTAAATTACACTACTTAGGTATATCAAGGAA
Source organism: Scoparia ambigualis (assembly GCA_963921215.1). NCBI lineage: Eukaryota > Metazoa > Arthropoda > Insecta > Lepidoptera > Crambidae > Scoparia > Scoparia ambigualis. The sequence continues at coordinate 18,408,932 of OY992522.1, read as the reverse complement.
GGGATTACAACAGCGCTATCGCGTCGTAAAAGAAATACATGGGCTGTAAAAAATGAAAATTAAACACTATTACTTAAAGATAGGTAGGTATTTAAAACATATATATTTTGAACATACTTACAGAAGTAAATTATTTATAGAATAGCCGTAATTTTAAAAAAGCTTTTTACTCTAATTATTATAGTGACAGCAATCATTAAGGCAGGCAATACATTAATGCTAAAAGGGAACATCATATTGCAACAATGGTAATAAGTAACTCTAATTAAATGACGGAATTTTACATAAGTCTTCTTTAATATAGTAATAAAGCTAACAATAAATCCGTAATAGGTTACCGTAATCTTCATTAATTTTTTTATATAAGTACGGTAGGTACTAGGTAGGTAGGTAGGTATTGTTTTTGTGTCCATCATTTTTATAGATGGCTCAAATGTTGTACAATCATAATTAAGGTCTGATATACCTTGTTTAACATGTAAAATTGAAGTTACATGATTACACAGAAAAAGATTTTTTTTAAACTGTAAAAAAAGAAGTACCAACAATATGCAAATTAATAGCTCAATTAAGGCAACTTATTTGCTATGATGGAAGCCGCGAGCATTTGCGAAACTTGAAGAGTATCTGGACTTTAATTTATTAGTTTTATATCTAAATAAAAATAAGTTATATGTACATAATGGCTGTTTTCATTAAGTACTACATACAAGCTACTCAAATTAATTATTTTAACGACCTCCTTATCTGAGAGGCGAGCACCCCGGACTTGGCGTCGCCATCTCTGAGGTCCCGGGTTCGATTCCCGGTTGGGTTAATGTAGAAAACCAACTTTTTATATTGTCTTGGATCTGGGTGTTGTGGTACCGTCGTTGTTTCTGATTTCTATAACATAAGTGCCTTAGCTACTTCCTTTATATCAGAGCAATGTGTATGTGATGTTTTCCAATTATATAAAAATATTAAATAAAAACAAGTATCAAAACCAATTTGATCGACCTATCAGGGTTATGTTAACGACAACAGCGCCCTCATTTAATTTCTACTCTTTTATGTCGCACTGTAACACTGTTGTAAAAAGAATTTAGTATGTTTGTTTGCATATCTACAGTTCCTGTGTAGTCTTTAATAAATCAACTTTAAATGACAATCTAGTTTTCATTTTGTTTCATAAATAAATTATTTGTTACATGGATTTTGAAACATGTTTTTATTAAGTACTTCATTGCCTGATTTTCTAGTATATACAGACAGGGATTACAGCCCCAGCTATCTTAAACTCTCATTTATTATAATAGTTTATTTCCTTGGTTATCTTATCTTATCTTTAGTCAACTCTTTACTCTACTCCCTATTAAGTGCATACAGCGAGATACATTAAACTCCCGATTAATGCCTGATATGGAAACCTCGCATCAATCTTCTCAGCTTTTGGCGGATTAAAGTTTACTTCCATGGGAGTTACGACTTTGTGACAATCATCCATTCCAAACTTTATCAAAATATTTTTCACATACTCAGATTGAGTCAGTTTCAATGTCCCTTGCTCCCTGTTCCTTTTGACCTTCATGCCCAACGCTTGTGTAACAGGTCCAAGCAATTTGACACTAAATTTGGAACTGAGCAATTCATATAGCATTTTCTTTTGATGATTATTGGAGCTAAACATGAAAAAATCATCAATATATAAAGCTATCATTACTTTGTCTTTATAGAGCACACATTGTTTACCCTTCAACTGTTTATAACCATTGTTCACCAAAAACTTATGAACTTTTTCATTCCAAGCTCTAATGGCTTGTTTGAGCCCATATAGACTCTTTTTGAGTAAGCACACTTTGTTCTGCCCCTCAATTTGAAAACCGGTAGGTTGCTCCATATAGATCTGCTCATGTAAATCTCCATAGAGAAATGCTGTGTTGACATCAACATGTTCAATGTCCATATCATTTTCAACACTAATCGCAAAGAGTAATCGTAGAGTGCTATGTCTCACAACAGGTGCAAATGTTTCATCATAGTCAACTTTATATTTTGGGTAAAACCTTTTGCAACTAATCGTGCTTTGATTTTTCAAATTTTCCACTTGGATCTACTTTTTTTTTTGAAAACCCATTTGGATTTTATCACATTACCGTTGTTAGGTCGATCCACAAGTTCCCAGACACCATGCGACATTAGCGAGTTATATTCATCTTGCATTGCTTCTATCCAATCGTTAGCATTTTTACTTTTGATCGCTTCGTTATATGTTTTAGGCTCACAGCGTCCCATCAAAGTTAGATCAGAGAAATAGTACACTTCATAATCTTTGAACCAAATAGGAGGATGGCGATCACGTTTAGGTCTAGAATTTTCAGCAACTTCCAGATCTGAAATATTCTGTTCCATTATTTGTGAGTCTGGTTAAATATTATTCAACGAAGTTTCTTCCCGTTCATTAGATGTAACTACTTCTTCGACATGAGATTCTTCTTCAACAGGATCTAGAATATCAATATCCGTTGACGATATGTCTGGTGTGGCAAACTCATCACTGTCAGATTCATGGATAAGTCCATGAGAAGTACTTGGTTGATACACCGTAACTTCAACAGTATTTGTCAAATCTTTAGAGCTTTCTAAAGTATTTGATATCTTGTAGGTTATACCTCGCACAGTTTCAATAAATTCAACAGAACGAGCTTTAATCAACGTCGAACCATCATCTGGATCACCAAGTCTGTAACCTTTGGTATGATTACAATATCCCAACATAATGTAAGGCTTAGATTTAGGATCAAGTTTTTTGCGTTTTTGTTGTGGAGTAAGAGCATAAGCTGTGCTGCCAAAAACTCGAAGATTACTGAGATTCACTTTAGATCCAGTCCACAATTCTTCAGGAGTAGCATCTTTCACTGCTGCAGTTGGACTACGGTTCTTCAAATAACACGCAATATACACCACCTACCTGAACTATCCCGGCTTTGTGCTTGAAGAATCCTTCAAAGCCAAAGCCGGAGTTTGCTTATTCGTTCGGGCTGATGTTTGCTGTCGCCGTCTGCGCTGTCTGGAGGACCCTTCCTTCTCTCTCCTAGTGGTACACGTCGACTTAGGCTCTCATTGCCGTGTCTACGTCTGCGTCTACCGATCCCATAACGGCGACATGGAGACAACTCGACTAATTGAACATCTTAGTCGGGTAGCAGATGATGCGCAGGAGCGGTTTCCATCGGCGGAACTGGTGTTTTTGGGGGACTTCAACGCCCACCATGAGTTGTGGTTAGGTTCCTCCAAAACAGACCATGCTGGTAGAACTGCCCACGCATTCGCTCTCACGCATGACCTGACGCAACTGGTGAACCAGCCCACCAGGATCCCAGACATAGTTGGCCATGCGCCCTCCTTACTCGACCTTCTGCTGACGAGTCGCCCAGCTGGATACCGGGTGGTGATTCGAGCTCCTTTAGGTTCCTCGGATCACTGCTTGATATCCAGCACAGTGCCCTTGGCATCGCGCCCGCCAACAGCGGTTTCGAAACGCCAGATTTGGCACTACGCGTCGGCAGACTGGGACGGGATGCGGGAGTATTTTGCATCCGTCCCTTGGAGGCAGCGCTGCTTTAGTGGGAAGGACCCGACCGCTAGCGCCACTGCCGTTGCTGATGAGATAGTATTAGGAATGGAATACTACGAGGGGCGTTCAAAATATTCTCGGTATGTGGATAAAAACGAAGAAGTACGAAAAGTTTGATATTTTTATTTTTCAATATACTCCCCCCCTATGTTCATACACTTATAAGATCGATCAGTTATTTTTTCTAATCCCTCATAAAAATATTTTTTATCTTTGGTGTAAAAATGCTCCTCCACGGCCGTCTTCAACGCTTCATCGTCAGAAAATTTATTTCCACGCAGATCCTTTTTAAGATTGGGGAACAAAAAGAAGTCGCTTGGGGCTAAGTCCGGACTATAGGGTGGATGAGTAACAGTTTCAAACCCACATTCAACAATAGCTGCCTTGGCAATATGAGCAGTATGGACAGGGGCGTTGTCATGCAGAAGCAGAACACCTTTGGTTAACTTTCCTCGCCTCTTTTCTTTGATCGCATCTCTTAATTGACGTATAACGTTAGCGTAGTACTGCCCTGTGATATTTACACCTTTTTCTTTATAATCGATAAGCAAAACTCCTTCACAATCCCAAAATATTGTGGCCATGACCTTGCCAGCTGACGGGATTACCTTGAACTTCTTGGGATGAGCTGAACCCTTAATGTGCCACTGCATGGACTCCTGTTTGCTCTCTGGGTCATAATGATGAACCCAGGTTTCATCTCCAGTAACTATTTTTTGCAGCACCTCATCGGGATTTTCACCACACAGGTCGATAAAATCTGAACAGCAAGCCACACGCATATCCTTTTGAAGAAGCGTCAGCATTCGCGGAACCCATCTTGCACTTACTTTTGACATATTAAGATGGTCATGTATAATGTCATGTACGGTACCAATAGAGAGATTGGTTACTTGAGCTATAGATTTTACCTTCACTCGGCCGTCTTCCAATATAAGTATATATATAAGTTTTTCCACTTTATCAATATTTTCTTGTGAGGTAGCCACTACAGGCCGGCCAGGTCTAGGGTCATCTTCAATACTCTCCCTTCAACGCTTAAATTCGCTTGACCATTTTTGAATAGTAGATAAAGAAGGAGCAGACTCACGGTAAACACAATCCATTTCCTCTTTTATGGGTTTTTGATTTTTACCCTGTTTTGTCAAGAATTTTATGACGGATCGGTGCTCTAATTTCGTTAAAATTGTTAATTCGCTCATGATGTTCATGTTTGTTCGGCAATTGCAGAAAAACAAAAGAACATCTCGGTTCCAATTTTACTTTTTTTTAATGTCAATGGATGAATCTTAGCGGCCAGTAACAAATATATATATAAAAGAGGTTGTAACGTATCAATACCGAGAATATTTTGAACGCCCCTCGTATATCCCACACTCCTATGTCATCAGCAAAGGCAGACGCAACCGCTGGTTCAATCGCGAGTGTGCCAGCGCTGTTGAGAGCAAACAGACGGCATACCGCGCTTGGATCAGAGGTAAAGCTCACGGGGCTCCCGAAACTCGCTCGCTAAAAGCAGCCTATAATAATGCCACCAAGTCGTGTAAGAGGGCCTACATTAGAGCGGATGCCCAGCGCGTTGCACGAGTAGGCCAAGAACTCCTGACGCATCCTACGGGCAGCCGTAGCTACTGGCGTCTGGCCAAAGCCGTGCAATCCAACTTCTGCCAACCCTCGCTGCCACCACTGAGATGTCTTGACGGAACTTTAGCTCACAAGCCGCAGGAAAAGGTCGATCTCCTGGCCAAACTCTTTGCGGCTAACTCCCGGATCGATGACTGTGATGCACAGCCACCCTCAATTCCTCACTGTGGCCACACAATGTCTGATATTAAAATCAGGCAGTGTGATGTCCGTGCGGAAATGCAGTCAATCGATGTCCGGAAAGCTAACGGTCCTGATGGCATCCCAGCAATAGTCCTGAAAATGTGCGCAGCGGAGTTGTCCCCTGTGTTAACGCGTCTGTACCGTCTCTCGCTCTCTTCGGGTTGTGTGCCGGAATCTTGGAGAGAAACTAATGTGCAACCGATCCCTAAAAAAGGAGATCGGTCAGATCCGACTAATTACCGCCCTATAGCCGTAACTTCAGTGTTTTGTAAGATCCTAGAACGAATATTGAACAAACAGCTTATTCGATACCTAGAAGATCACTCCCTAATTCACGATCGTCAATATGGGTTTCGGCCAAAACGGTCAACGGGTGATCTTCTAGCGTACGTCACACATCTCTGGGGTGAGGCTATTGACCAGCGTGGCGAGTCACTGGCAGTTAGCCTTGACATAGCCAAGGCTTTTGATCGGGTCTGGCACAAAGCTCTTCTCTCCAAGCTCCCGGCATACGGTTTGCCCGCTCACTTCTGTACCTGGATTGCCAGCTTCCTGCATGAGCGTAGAATCCGTGTCCTTTCGGATGGATGCGCTTCACGGTTCATGTCAGTGAACGCTGGTGTTCCTCAAGGCTCCGTTCTGTCCCCCACGCTGTTCCTTCTGCATATCAATGACATGCTTCCTCTTGGAAACATTCATTGCTATGCAGATGATAGCACAGTGCATGGGTCATATAACGGGCACCCAACGGCTGGGCGGGTAGACACCGAAATGAAGCGAGCAAATCTTGTCATTGAGCTCGATCGGGTGTTGGACCTCATTTCTAAATGGGGCTCCGATAATCTGGTGGAGTTCAATGCCAAGAAAACACAGGTGTGCGCGTTCACAGCGAAAAAGTCGCCATTCCTTCCCCTTCCCTCTCTTCAGGGTACATCTCTAGGCCTGCAGAGCAGTATTAACATGCTCGGTATGGATATCCGCTGCGATCTGAACCAAAAGGACTACATCGAAACCGTGATTAAAAATGCCTCACTTAAACTCGGTGTCCTTTTTTTTTCTTTGTTTTAGTCGGAGAAAATGCTTCTCTGCACTGGCATGGGGCCTCGGAGGAACGTGAGACACCCCATGCACTGTCCGGGGCTGGAACCCATATGTCCCCACCCGCCCCCCCGTGGGAGGAACGGGTGAGTAAGGACATACGGGCCCGACCCGGTAAAAGAACCGACATCTGCCCCTATAGCGTAAAGTGGCGCCACGGTACCGTATTATACGCCCCGCGGACGCCGCACGCTGCGGACCCAGACCTGGGTCCCCCGCACCACAAGGAGCAGTCTGGCAGATGCAGACTGCTCCCCCAAGCAGGAGGAGGGCTCGTACAATGCAACCTAGTGCTCCTCAACACTAGGCCGCGGCCCTCCTCGGGGGGTGGGGGGGGAGGTTTCCCTATGCCCCCCCTCCGCTTCTTCCCTGCGTGGGACCGCGGCCCCTCGCAGGGGGACGCCGTTACCATCTTAGTTGCTGCCTGCGCCGGAGCGCAGGAGCCCAAGGTGGCCCTCTGAGCCTTGAGGCTCGGGGGACCTCAATCCCCCCTCCGCCGGTTGCCCGGCCTCGCTCGGCCTTGCCGGTGACTCTGCCATCTCCATGGGCGTTTCGCTCTCCCTAGCCGCGGGCGGCGCCCGCGGCCATGGGGCCCACTTCGCCCTCGACCTAGGAGGACGACAGGTCCTCCCCCCCATATGATGCTCGTGCGGGAGCCCTGCCTCCCTGCACACATCACAAACCGCCTTTTCGGCACCGCATTCGGCCGCCTTATGCCCGGGGGCACCGCACCTGAAGCACAGTGTGCCACGGCTGGCCTCCGAGCTACAGGAGTAGCTCAGGTGGCCCACACCGTAGCACCTGAAGCACCTCTTGGGCCCCCCGTCTAGGACCTCCACCCGCACAGTCGCCCAGTCCAGAACGACACTGGTCTGCCCCACCAGAAACTTTGCCGCTGTAGTCGGCAGCCGGACCACAACGGAGCGCCTCCCCGCCGGCCCGGTTCGGACCGGCCCCACGGTCACCCTATCGAGACCGCATTTTGCCCCCTCCGCAACCGCCTCCCGGATCTCGTCCCCCTCGTATTCCGCGTCCGGGTTCAGGCCTACAAGCCGGATTGCGGCCATCCGGCACGGCCTTCCGACCACTACATCCTCCGGGACCACTTCACGGAGCTTGTCCGCAAGGGCGTCGGCCAGGGGTCCACTGGAGTCGCCCGGGATTTCAAATTTCCGCCCTCCTGCCGCGGTATGCATTATCCGCACGCCCCCCGCCAGCCCAATGTTCGGCAAGTCGAGCCTCCTCATAGCGTCTCCCAAGGCCGAGGCGTATGTCACGCCCCTCGCTACCGTCTCCGGCTTTAGGGTCACGGTTACTGCCGAGGAGCTCGGCACCTCCAGCTTAGGGGGGAGCCTCGCGCGCTCCACCATCTTCGTCGCATTGCCGCCTACCCGCGTGGCCCGGTCGGCCGCGGTCTCGGCCTTCCCAGCCCTTCGCCTGACCGCCTTCGAGGCGACAGTCCGCCATCCGTCCCGAGCGGGCATGAATCCCGCAGCCGGGTCCCCCGGGGGGGGCGTTAGGAGCGCCACGGGCCCCAGCAGCCACACCAGCGTAGCTCGCTCCGCCCTCTCTTGCCAACGGCGGTCTCCTGGAAGGGGGGTCGACTGGGAGGCGGGCCTCGATGCTGGCCAGTCGCTCTCCCAGCGACTCCAGCACCTCCCCTTTTAGGGCCTCCAGCATGCCCTGGATTCTGGCCTCCCTTTCCTCTCGCATTTCGATGCGGAGCTTGGCTATCTCCAGCCGAAGCTCCTCATTTTCCTTCTGGGAGCTCGTGAACCCCTTCGCCCTATCATTGAGGGCCCCCAGGCCCGCAAGGACCACCATGATGTGATTCCTGCCTTCCTGGTTGACGTGCCTGCTGAGCTTCTCGTCGGCCGTGAAGATTGCCAGCAAGTCCGACACGGCCATGCCCGCTTCCGACATGATCGCCTCCCTCGACAGCGGTGCCATCATTTCCTCGGCCTCATCCAAGGTGACCACTATCGGGACGGGTGATCGAGCGACCCTCTTTCCTCCGCCGTTCTTCTCCTTCTGCCGCCTAGTGGACTCGTCGCTGGAGTTGTCGATCCTATCGTCCGCTAGCGCGCGCTTCCGCGGTGCGGGATCTAGCTCCATGCGCTCCTCGGCCGCCCAGTCGGAGCGACTGGCACCACTACCTCCGGGAGCCGCCGGCTTCACGCCGCCCGAGCCATTAGCCCGAGCGGACGCTTCACCAGACGCGTCCCCGGCCTCTCCGTCCTTCCCGGACCCAACACGTCCACCGCCCCCCTTGGGCAACTTCCCACTACCAGACCCAGTAGCAGCCGCCGCTGCAGGAGCCTGGTCACTCGCTCCTGCAGGGCCTTCGGTAACAAACTTCTCACGTGGAGGCCCGGGTACCTCCACGCGCCGGGCGCCAGCCGGATCACATGGCATACTAACTCTCTTTGGCTTACCTTTCATTACGATTTGGAAATGAAAGGGTTTACCATCCCCCTTTGGTCGCTAGGGGGTGGGCTGTTAGCCGCCCACCAACCCGTCCTAAAACGGGCGCCCGTCGCCGCGCCCCGCAACGACGGAACCTTTGCCCTAAGCGCTGCGCGGTCCAGAAGGGACGCGCGTTGAAGGGGGTGCGATGCCCAGAAGGGGCACCGCCTACGTTATTCGACGCCCAGAAGGGGCGCCAGGGATTAGCATAAAGCCCCTTGTCCCACGCTGAACGTGGGCCGAGAGGCCTTACCCCAGGGTGCACCACGAGGAGGTTCCTAAATTTGCACCCCAAACTCGGTGTCCTGAACAAGGTGCGGCGATTCTTCACGCCTGATCAGTTGTGTCTATTATCCAAGACACAGGTGCGGTCTTGCGTGGAGTATTGCTCTCACCTTTGGGACGGCTCCGCAAATTACCTTCTCGATGCCTTGGACAGATTGCAGCGCCGCGCTGTGCGCATTATCGGCAATGCAGAGGTCACTAAAACTCTCGAGCCTTTGCAATTGCGTAGAGATATTGCGTCACTCAGCGTCTTTTACCGTTTATACCATGGCGAGTGCTCTGAAGAACTCTTTGACCTCATCCCTCCTTCTCCCTTCCTCCATAGGAGTACGCGTGCTGCTCTCCGGAGTCACCAATTTACAGTCTCTAACATTCCATCTCGCACAAAGAAATTTGGTGACTCGTTTCTTTGCCGCACTTCCAGAAGATGGAATAGTCTACCAGCACACGTATTCCCTCCTACCTATGACATAGGGTCCTTCAAACGAGGCGTGAAGAAGCACTTTGTGGGCCGGCAGAGTGAGGATGACGGATGCTACGTCTCTTACGCTGCACCAGTTGTCCTCGCGCCTGGACCTCATTTCCACTTAACATCAGGTGGAGTGGGGTCATTTGCCGGGCTTAGTATATAAAAAAAGTATTTACCGCTTTAGCCCAATATTGTTTCTCCAAATCAGCATCTTGCAACATCGCTCTGGCCTTTTCCATTAGGGTTCTGTTTAAGCGTTCAGCGACGCCATTTTGTTGAGGTGTATACGGAACTGTCGTTTCGTGAATAATACCGCATTGCTTAAAATGATTCGCGAAACTTTTATTACAGTAGTCTGTACCATTATCGCTCCTAATCCGCTTTATTTTAAGATCAGTTTGGTTTACAACCAAAGTTTTGAATTCGATAAATGTATTCAAGACAGTCGTCTGATCTTTGCGTTTCAGAAAGTATATAAACGATTTGCGCAAAAAATCATCCGTAAACGTTATAAAATAACGATAACCACTCCAACTATTGACCGATAAAGGTCCGCAAATGTAGTTTTAACTAAGTTAAGTTTAGTCGTGCTCCTATGTGCCTGACCACGCGGAAATGATTTGCTCTTTTGTTTACCCTCAAAACAAGGAGTACATGGTGTCAAATCACCATTGGTAAACTTAGTACCATTAGCTAATTTATCACGAAGTGTTAACATACCTGCTAAACTTAAGTGCCCCAGGCGACGATGCCATAGTTCCAATGAATTAATGTTGGACACAAAAGCATTACCTTCAGAGCGAATATTAGGCTCTTGGTTTTCCTTACATACGTAACTATCCCTTTTCTGATCAATTTTGTAAATGCCGTCCACATTAGTAGCTGTCACAATGCTGGAACCAGTCACATTGACGTTATCCTTCCTGTAAATATGACATTTATTAACATCAAATAATAAAACATAGCCTTTTGCTGCAATTTTGCTGACAGACAAAAGATTATCTGCTACTTTCGGCACATACAAAGCATCAGTAATGACTTTTTCAATATTATTATCAAACGTTACAGTAATATTACCAACGCCCTCACTGTATATTTTATCATTATTCGCAGTAGTAATTTCGGATTGATTACTGGTAGAAAAATTATTCATCCAGTCTTTCCCATTAGTCATATGACTAGAACAACCTGAATCTAAGATCCAGCTATCACTGTTACAAATGTTATTGGTTAAAGCTATTTCTCTAGACAAGACAGTCAGATTTGCACTAATTCCCTTCTTTGTAGATGAAGATGCATCTGGCGTCAAGCTTTTATCAGGAATCTTCTTCGAATTCTTCTTTAATTTGGGACACCTTGGCTTAATATGCCCTTTTTCTTGACAATTATGACACGTTGGAATAAATTTGTCTTTTGCAACAAGAATCTTCTCAGTAGGTTCCACATTCGAGATGAAAGTTCCTCTTTTAAATTCGCTTTGTATCAACTGACATTTCACAAAGTCAGATGACAGTTTAATATTCGTGGCTTCCATGACCATTATCAATGAGTCAAACTCATTTGGTAATCCGATTAGCATCATTTCGGCTAACTCATCATCTCTCCTCTATTTGACATCCAATATCTGCCAATTCTTGAGTTACGGAAATTATATTTCCTAAATAATGGTCCATTGAGCTATGATCAACATATCTGAGCTGCGATAACTTCCTTTTAAGACTTAATCGTCGGCTAATGCCACTATTTTCATAAGCTGCCTTTAGATTATTCCAGGCGTCTGCCGCCGTCTTGGAAACCTTAACATGCGGATTGCAAATCGGCTCGATATTCAAACATATTTTGCCATATGCTCTCTGGTCTTTCATGGTGTCCGGAATAGTACTCGTAATAACATCCCATAAGCCGTTATCGATCAATAAAAGTTTGATCTGAAACTTCCAGTTTTGATAGTTTGAAACACCCTTAAGTTTCTCAATAGATGTGCGTGAATTACTTACTGTCGTAGTATTCGTAATCGTATTCGTACTCGAAGAGCTAATAATGTTCTCCATGCTCACATAAACATCCAGTGATTTATTTCTTCATAGGATAATATTCCACGAGCGAAAAAAAAATAGCATCACGTTCTTGAAACATACATGGGGTTACTTCAAAAAATAAAATATAATACTACATTTAACTATAGCCCATAATTGGCTAAGTAGCCCATTAGCCCATAACCTAAGATCAATGAAAAACGAATTGAATAAAGATAAAGGGTAGAGATGCTAGCATTGAGCTTCGCTAGTTTGCTAGTTACGTCCGGCGGTATTTTTTACATCTTTAAAAGCTCCTAACTAGCAGCTAATAAAGATATAAAATTAATCGCGTTTTTTCCAGCAAATTGATCTTTTTTTTTTTTAAATTACACTACTTAGGTATATCAAGGAAGGGATTACAACAGCGCTATCGCGTCGTAAAAGAAATACATGGGCTGTAAAAAATGAAAATTAAACACTATTACTTAAAGATAGGTAGGTATTTAAAACATATATATTTTGAACATACTTACAGAAGTAAATTATTTATAGAATAGCCGTAATTTTAAAAAAGCTTTTTACTCTAATTATTATAGTGACAGCAATCATTAAGGCAGGCAATACATTAATGCTAAAAGGGAACATCATATTGCAACAATGGTAATAAGTAACTCTAATTAAATGACGGAATTTTACATAAGTCTTCTTTAATATAGTAATAAAGCTAACAATAAATCCGTAATAGGTTACCGTAATCTTCATTAATTTTTTTATATAAGTACGGTAGGTACTAGGTAGGTAGGTAGGTATTGTTTTTGTGTCCATCATTTTTATAGATGGCTCAAATGTTGTACAATCATAATTAAGGTCTGATATACCTTGTTTAACATGTAAAATTGAAGTTACATGGTCAACTGTAAACTTGTTTCTGTTTTTATTTTTATTAAATTGACTTGAGAGATAATTCTTTAACAAGCGACATTTGAAGCGGGCAACAACAGCATAGCCTTAGCAAATCTGCTGAGAACCCCATACTTCAATTATTTTTGGCTACTGGCGTCGCCTTCGCTGTAATGTTTCCCACATGGCCCCAAACAAAATTTGTCAACTGTCAAATTGTGGACACTGCTACTACTGCTACTACTCTCGGACCAAATATTTGGTCCGAGGCTTCTACTACTGTTACTGGATTCGACATAACTTTTAATTATGAAACCACATTTTGTGGACATAAATTAGTTTTACAGAAATATGTCAAAATATGCAAAATATTACGATAATGCTAAACATCCTGCTGTAGTCTAAATTTTACTCATAAAAGTACTAAAAAAGCGGGATCCGCTAAAAATGGCACACTGCTTGTGACGAAAAACATCAACGGCCTTTATCGTCCTTGGTGGACGAGCGCCAAGTTCCCATCAAGGTCGTCCCAACAGGAGTGACCTTGCTTGTTGCTATCCATGTAGACTGCAGATGTAATCCAAATTATATTAAGACCTTTATTGTCCTTGGAGGACGGGCGCCAAGTTTTTACCAAGGTGGTACGGTACCCCTGTTGGAACGCTGGATTACAACCGTGTGGCACATGCTTTAGAATAGATGTATTGTTATGCTAGAGGTCTGTCTAAAGGGGCTACCAGACTGTTGTAAACCATCGTTTAAAACAGCGGTTTACAACAGTGTGGTAAGTTGTTTGCAACGAAATAATTGGTTGACCTTGGTTTGCGGGCGCGCGTTGAAAACTTGCTGCGGTCCGCTGTGTTGCCACTGCCTTACACACCATTACACACAAACCGCTATCTTCAACCTACAACCTACATACAACGTGGTTACTGGAAAAAGCCAAGTTCGTATATATTAAACGTACAGCGTGGTATTTTTTACATCTTTAAAAGCTCATATCTAGAATCTAATAAAGATATAAAATTAATTGCGGTTTTTTCCAGCAAATTGATCTAATTTTTTTTTAATTACCTACGCTACTTAGGTATATCAATGAAGGGATGTCAATAGCGCTATTTAAATAAGCAAATAAAACAAAACTGTGCGTAGACATGGAGGAGCACCGGGATAAGGAACTCGCAAACTTTATAGCAGAAATGAGGGAGTTCCGCAGGGAGATGGCACAGCTGCGTGAATCCCTGTCAGCGAGGCTGAACAGCGTAGAGCGCAGGCTTGACGCTCTGGAGCAGCGCGACCCGGACACCGAAACCTGCGGGGCTGTCGAGTTCAAGCGCACTATCGCGGAGCTAAAACTTGAGCTGAATGACAGGGACCAGGAGGCGCTTCTCTCCGACCTCAGCGTGATTCAGTCGGTGGCCGTGCTCGCTGCGCGGCTGGGCGTGACTCTGGAGGATAGGGACGTCGTATTTGCCGAACGGATAGGGCCAGCCGCCAGCTGAGGGATCGGGTAGGCCGCGGCGTGTCGTGGTAAGGCTTGCGCGGCGTGGCCTTCGTGATGAACTGCTGCGCGCCGCGCGCGTGCGCCGCACCGTCACCGGCGCCGAGGGGGCCCGCGTCTACATCAACGAGAGACTAACGCGCCATAACCGGCAGCTTTTTCACCGGACCCGGCAGGAGTGTCGCAATCGGCAATGGCGCTACTCGTGGACCAGGCGGTGCCGCGTCTACATCCGGCAGGGGGACGGCCTTCCGGTTTTCCAAATCCGGACAGATGCTGATCTCGATAGAGTCCTTGGCATTCAGAGTATGTGACTCAAGGTGTCCTGGAACCACAAGCTAATGTTTATAATTAAAGTCGATATCAATGTTATGTGTGTCATGTCATTTGGTTGTTTGCGCAAAATTTATTTTTTTGTTATATTATTTTTGTTGTGTAACTGTGTCTATAGCTATATTATTTACTGTAAACTCTTTATTTCTTTTGTAATGGAATTGATGAAAGCGAAGGAGGGGCTTTATAATGTAAATAACTCGTTTACATTGTTAATTTTAATAATCCATACTCTCAGCACTACATTTATCGTAATCTCATCTATTTATCCAGCCTTAGAAAAACCTTATACCTATAACCTAAACTATATTTACATTAACTTAAATAAACTTAATAATTTACCGAACTTTCTTTAAACAATTTTAAAGTTGGTTTATTCAATGCTGGATCTTTATGCACCAAACATGAAGAGCTCATTGTAGCCGTGGAGGAGATGGAACCAGATATTCTTGCTATCAATGAGACCTGGCTGAGGGCGGGGGAGGATGACAGGGCACCAAAACTCGTCGGCTATCGGCTAAGGCATACTCCGAGACCTATTCACATCCGAGGTGGCCGTGGTGGCGGGGTGGGCTTTTACATACGTAGAAACCTTTATGCCCGGGTCTGTGAACATCCATCTCATTCTGGAGTCGAGCAGATGTGGCTAAGAGTCTGTGTGAACGGTACAAATGTAGTCATTGGGACCGCTTACAGACCTCCATGGCAGGATGTCAATCTGTTCTTAGACTCTATTGCTGAATCCATTGCCTCTTTCCCTAAGCGAGATGTGCTGATACTAACTGGTGATCTGAATATTAATCTTCTAGATACCAGAAGTAGCAAGACAAAATCTTTCTATCAATGTATACACAGTCTTGATCTCACCCAAATTGTCGCTGAGCCAACTCATTTCACAGAGCACAGTTCTAGTCTTATTGACGTGGTCTGCACTGACGCTAGGGCTCTCCAGGTTTTAGTTAAACATACCCCTGATTTGGGAGGCCACGCTATACTTGCAGTAGAGTTTAAAATCAAAAAGGACAGGCCACGCCCTCGCTGGGTGACTTTTAGGCCTCTAAGAAACATCCTAGTAAAACAACTCAACTCGGATCTTGATGCAATAGACTGGAGCCATCTATACAGCCTAGACGATATAGATGTTATAGTTGAATCCGTTACCACCACTTTTATTAATCTATTTGACTTGCATGCTCCAGTCAATACGCAAAAGTTTAAACATCCGCCTCATCCTTGGATTACAGACACTGTTCGATCCATGATGCGAATCAGGGACAGGTATCATCAAAAGTTTAAAAAGTTTAAGTTACTCAATCTTTGAAGAACAGTTATAAGACTATGAAACATATTGTAGTTAAAGCAATTGAGTGCGAAAAGAAATGTTTTTTCAACAAACATATAAACAACAACATTAAAAATACAAAAAAACTATGGAAAAATCTTAAAAACACTGTAATTTCTAATAACAACAAAAACACAATTCTCCCGCAATGTTTTAGTAATCCTGACCTTATTAACGCTCATTTTCTCGACATTCCTGGAGATGGCCTGGTGTCGGTGTCGCAACTTACTTACTACGAGCATCACAGATTTGGCTCGGCGATTTTTTCCTTGTGCACAGTATCCGAAGACAAGGTACTTAAGATTATTAAAGGGCTCAAGTCGAACGCACAGGGTAGTGATGGGTTGTCACTGGACATGGTGCTTTTAACTCTGCCCCAGTCATTAACGGTTCTCACCACCATAATCAACCTCTCCTTAACCAAAGGTGTATTTCCCAGTGGCTGGAAGACCGCAGTGGTTAAGCCGTTGCCGAAAAACAGTAACCCTACCTCAATGGGCGACTTGCGTCCTATCAGCTTGCTCCCATGCTTGTCCAAGGTCTTAGAAAAGATCGTATGTGAACAGCTGACCAAATACTTGGAGGAAAACAACATTCTCCCTCAACAGCAGTCTGGATTCCGCAGAGGCCACAGCACAGCATCTGCCCTCGCGGATGTTGTCGACCATTTGCTTGCTGCTCAGGATCAGGGAGAGATTAATATCTTACTGCTGCTGGATTTCTCGAGGGCCTTTGACTCCATCAATGCTGACCTCTTGATTTCCAAGCTATCATATTACGGTGTCGATAATAATGCTATAAATTGGTTCACCAGCTACCACCATAATAGACGTCAACTGGTCGAGCTGACTGGTTCAGATGGGATCAACCTGCGCTCTGCTCTGCAGCCTGTCACCCGTGGTGTGCCCCAGGGTTCAATCCTTGGACCAATCCTCTATGCGTTGTACAGCGCCGATATCACAGAAAGTATAACTAACTGTAGGTATCATTTGTACGCAGATGACCTACAACTGTTCTATTCCTTCCGTCTGGGTGATCACGCTAACGCTGCAACAAAGATTAACGAAGATTTGGACCGCATTTCATCTTGGTGCAACTCAAATTGTCTGGTCATCAACCCAAAAAAATCAAAACTGTTATTGACTGGGTCAAACCGAAATATGCAGAAAATATGTAATATTTCTCTAGGTGTGCATATTAATGGCGAAGAAATTGAGCGTGTGGATTCCGCAAGAAATCTAGGAGTGACCTTGGATAGCTAGATAATTATTATACAATATTCGTCCTTATCTGAGCGAGGAGCTGAGGTTGACACTTTGTGAGTCTCTTATTTTGTCGAAGCTTAACTACTGTGATACAGTTTATGGTCCGTGCTTGCTTTCCAGAACCGCCAAGCTTATTCAGCGTGTGCAGAACGCTTGGGCGCGTTTTTGCTTTAACATCCCACCCAGAACACACATTACTCCCTTTCTTAACTCTGCAAACATCATAAAAATGGAAGCTCGTAGAAGACTTCACCTTGCCACATTATTGTTTGGTGTAATCGGATCAGGAAGGCCGCCCTATCTTTTGAATAAGTTGGTGTGGGTAAAAGATAATAGGAAGTATCCTACAAGAGCCTGCACTCACGTTTTCGTCACCCCTAAGCACCGTACGGTAATGTTTCGCGGATCCTTCAGGTTTGCGGCCTCGCGGTGCTGGAACGACCTTCCCCCACCGTTGCGTGACCAAAAAACAATTCACATCTTTAGCCAGAGCCTTAAAAAATACTTACTCAGTGAACAACAGGCTATAAACTTAGCTCCAATTCATTCACGTCTTGCACTTGTCGCGGATGGAGCGTCCCGGCACCGCTGAGGTTGACCATTGCATGTAGCATGGGCTCATTTATGTTCCAACTTCCACTTAACAATATTCATATCCAAGCACTAACTTATTATTTCTTACTTGTTCATTTTCTACTAGTCCGTTGTGATGACGTCAAATTTTCAACGTGGCAGTGAGTGACGTGTCACGTTTGGGTGACAGGTGACCAAATTTGATGATAGACACAGATTACGAAATTGTAATTGCGACGTTCGAAAACCTCCAATGATATTATCTCTAAAAATCTATTTATTTTATTTTTCTAATGATCTTCCTGTTTTTCTTATTATGTTATTGTTACTGGTATTTTGTGTAAGTGTTAAGTATTCTTTCTGTGCATATGTAAGTCTTAGCTGTTATGTATGTCATTATTATTATTATAATTTTTTTTTCTCTTTCTGTTGTTGTCATATGTATCCCACAAGCCTTGTTCGCGCTGGGTAGGTGGTTTGGGCGTGGCGGGTGCATTGTTTTGCTTGTTTGTACTATTTTTAAATTGTATATCATAAGTGAGCGGAGTGGTTATAGCGGGCGGGGCGATGTACTACCGCCTCGGCTGGATTGCTCTCATGGCGCGAGCAGGGCTTTAGGCCCATCCAGAATACCAGCGCTGCAGCGGCTCCCATGTCGTTGCAGCATAAGCTGAGGTTGGGTCCTAATTGGCCATATGCCACTTTTATTGTTAAATTTTAGCTTTTATTATTTTATTATTCTTGATTATTATCATTATTACTATTCATTATTATTCTTGTTTTTTTTTTGTTTGTTTTCACCCTTTTAATTAATTTATATTCTCTTTATCATTCTCTGTGTTTTACATTATTTGTGCTTGTGGTCAATAAATGTTTTCTTATCTTATCTTATCTTATCTTAAAATCACTTTTCAAATACTCTCAAGAAGTCCGTGTGAGATCTTAATAAAGTCCCACAGCTTTATTGAGTCTCGAGGATTTGGGGGAATATCATTTACCATTAAACGTTAATTATCACTCAACTACAAACTTAAATGCTAAAAAATTACTATTTTAGCTTACTTAACACTGGCTAAATGTGCTGTTCGCACAAAGCCATTTGTCGTGACAGCCGTCACGATGTACGGTCAGTTTTTCTGAGCTGGCAACATTATTCGGAGCGGGCAGCATTAGTAGTGAGGGTAGTCTCAATAAATATATCGGTCGAGCCATGAGCGGGCTTATTTCGTTGTCTGAAGTGGTTCAGTGAAGTACTCTGGATACTGGTGTGCTGAGACGCTGCCCCGCGTGTGCTGAGATGCTGCCCCACGTGTGCTGAGATGCTGCCCACGTGTCGGCATGAAAGTTAAGTGGTTTTGATTTTTCCATTCTGACGGCGTTCTATTGTATTCTCTTAACGTTACTTTTATAAACTGACTGAGCTAATAACATGAAAGTTAAGTGGTTTTGATCTTTCCATTCTGACGGCGTTCTATTGTATTCTCTTAATGTTACTTTTATAAACTGACTGAGCTAATAACATGAAAGTTAAGTGTTTTTAGTCTTTCCATTCTGACGGCACTATATTGTATTCTATTGATGTTACCTTTATAAACTGACTGAGCTAATAATATAAAAGTAAAGTCTTTCTATTCTGATGGCACTCTATTTTATGCCCGTATTTGGTGCTTGTGTGAACTGAGTTAATGATCATGTGCATAACCCCTTTACTCTACGGCGGTGGTAAGCCTAGTGGACCATCTGACTGAGAGTATCCGTCGTAGTACTCTGCAATTAAGAGAAAAGCAAAAGGGGGTTATACCCGGCTGTCTTTTACTCTCCTTAGAGTAAGTGGAATGAAGCTCCGCCTCTTGGGCTTCACGAATCCTCGCTCCACGGGAGGGTCCAAGAGTGTGTAAGTGAGTATGGAGGAGGCGCAGTCCTGTCTAGAGGTTCCGTCCTGCAGGACTGTCCGAGGGAGTCACACCGCTTTAGGTGCCCTCGGTGCTGGTAGTCGGAAGGAGAGGGGCTACGTGACTGTTGGATGAGAAGCGTGCAGTCTGTAAGGCCACCCAGTACTGGTTTTCAGCAGCTCCTCCTGGGCCTTGGTCACTGTGCTTACAGTAGAACCGGGCCACTGTGTTGACAGTGGCCGCCGAATGGGGGTGGTCACTATGCTTATGGTGGCCACCAATTTTGAGTGCACCGGGGTAGATGTGCATAGGATGATGATGATAAAATATTACAGTAATTGCACCTAAATCTCGAGAGCCTTAATAGTATACCTAATCATCTGGTCCAATTTACCATGCTTTAGGTAATCTAAAGATGCCTCCTGATGACTGGAGAGATTGCGCTACTTATTGACAGTTGAGTCATAAACCCCTTTTACGTTATAGGCGGGAATCTGGGGTCCCGAGGGAACTCGCCACGGTCTGCTGCCGCCACCCAATCCTGCGTCGCTTCAGCCACGGGTGAGTCGCCAATGCCTTAGTCTTTGTGTGTAATTTTCGCACCTCGGAATATACAGAACTAAGCGAAGCAGATACTCTAATATTTTTTGTTTTACTCTACCAATACCATAACGAGCAATGTATATTGAATTAATATGTAATAACACAAAGATATTCTGGCGTCGCGACACCATTATAATAAAGCCATCTGTAATGTTTCCCACATGGCTCCAAAATTTGTCAACTGTCAAATTACGGACACTGCTACTACTGCTACTACTATTGTTACTCGATTCGACATAACTTTTAACTAAGCAACCACATTGTGTGGACATAAATTAGTTTTATAGAAATAATATGTCAAATATGCTAAATTTTACGATAATGCAAAAAATCCTGCTGTAGCCTAAATTTTACTCGTAAAAACACTAAAATAGCAGGATCCTGCTAAAAATGGCAACACTGATTGTGACGGAAAACATCAACGGCGGTTGTAAACCAAGTGGAAGCTCGTTTACAACTTGTTGTAAACGAGCCTCCCGCCAAGGTGACCTGGTGGGAAAGGCTTGTTTACAACAGTCTGGTAGCCCCTATAATATGATTCCATTTTACTATAGCCTGACCGCAACCGCTGTACCGCGCCATAGGTATGCGCGGGTGGTGGGGGGAGTGGGAAGTAAAGAGCATGAACTCACATGAGATTCGTAGTGTCGGACAGATCTTACGATATCGAAGCACAGTTTATTGAAGCTTTATATTTACGAGTAGGTATAATTACATCCAGTCCGTTTTTGTCCAGTATGATTTTTAGATAAGTAGATAAAGATAAAGATAATAAATATTAACAAAAAGTAGGTACGCAAATATATTAAAAGAGGGCACTGAACTGGCTTAAAGATTTTAAATCGCGGTGGGCGGTGGTGTGATTTTTAGTAAAATGTTTATGTACTATCAAAAGCTAGAGTAACCGTGTCGCGTAGCGGCTCTCTTACCTTGGGTGTCGTAAAAGGCGACTAACGGACTAAAGACTGCACATACATCCTACAGCGTAGAGTGGCTATGGGCTGGGCTCACCACATATCATGCTGAGCACATGTGCAGTCACTATTTGGTGAAAGTACAGCTTTTGCAACCCCTTGCTTAGTCTCTGACTAACCCTTATTTAACCCTCTAACTATTTTTTTTAAATAGGCGTGATCGTGATTACCTATATTAGGAATGTATCACATAGTGCGTATGTATGTATCATACATCACACTAGATATTTGGTATTATTCAAACCGCTACGATATTCTAGTCATTTTATTATGAACATTAACTGGTGGTATGTTAGCGTTGCTTAGTCAAATCAATGTAGAAATTGACATAATGGTACTGACTAAGTGCTGGTTGTCCACTGCTTCTTGTATTCCTCAATTACCTGGATATGTCTCATACACTACTAACAAAACTAATATTTTAAAAAGTGATGGTGTGACATTGTACATTAAAAGTAATATGAGCAAGGTAACTGTTGATGAACCTGACCTAGTAGATGCAAACTGTCTAATGGGCGATTTTCTGACAGCCCAAATTAAAAAGTAAAAATTACTTCAAAACACCCGATAGATGTCGTTTTATAAAAGCCGGCCACCAGCCTTATCTACATAAGGGCTGTAATAAATTCTACACTTTTACTTGTCTACCAAAAGAATAAAAAAATAGTAAGTCCTTACCTATTTATATTCAGGACATCCAGAACCTATTTCTATTTTGGAATAGAATAAATATTACGCAGCCATACACGTGCTCTTCATGAACCCGCCTTTTACCATGCGCCATACTAATCTATGCTAAGCGCCATCTATGAAGTCATTTACGAACCAATTTCTTTTTTTTTTTGATCTCGGAAAATCGCCCTTTGCAAAAATAAACAATGACACCGCTATTGTTGCTATATATCGTTCTCCCTCTTATCATAATATTTCCAACTTTCTACAATCTTTGAGTGTACTTTTAGAACAATTAACATCATTTAAGAATGTAATTGTCATGGGCGATTTAAACATCGATATAAAACCCGGAAATATAGATCGTAATTCACCGGAATATTTAACTCAGACAGCCTGTTTAGGTTACTTACCCACTCATTTGCATCCTACTAGAAAAGGTAACTGCTTAGATCACATTTTAGCCAAGACTAACATCCCTTTAAAAACTTTTATACTAACATCCACTTTGACAGATCATAATTCCATAATAAGTGTCTTTCTAAAACACAGTGTTGGGTGAAGAAGCAGTCTATGATTCATTGCCAAATGTGTCTATGGTATTAAAAAACTTACCAAATTGTCCATGGTTTGTTCGTTGTTTACCTTTCATTGACACCAGAGGCGCTACCATCTATGCGAGTAACTGGTGGAAACCTGTTTAAATCTTCATAGCGTTTGTGATTTTTGCCGAACCAACAGCAAAAATATTGAAAAGTTGTACAAACTTTCAAATTAAGTGATAAATCATAGTGTTATTATATTAAAAGTTGTGTATGAGGTGTGCAATGAGTAAATTGGAAAAAGGTGAGAGTGAAAAATCGTGTTCTGTCGCCCCGGACGGGGGACAGGCTCGAGATGATTCTTCCAGCGAATCTTCATCCTCGGAGGATGAAAGATTCGCTTCACCTCCTCCTAATAAGAGACGTAAGTACAAACACACCTATTCCGACCCAAGAGTCGATAGTTTGATGGCGCAAGTAAATTACATATCAAATTACGTAGCGCATTTTTCGAATCATAATAATTTGCCAACGGATTTGCCAAGTACTTCTAACTTACCTAGTACAAGTTCGCATGATAAAAGTGAGTTCCTTACTAATCCAAGTTTGACTACTAACAATTTCGCTGCCACTAATACATTGACATTAGGTGATATTAACATAAATTATGATGAGAATAGGATTATTCCTCTTGCTAACAAGGAGCAACTTAATGAACTCATTAAGTTGCAACAGTTTGATTCTCAAGCTTGGAAAGGCATTAGATATAAGAAAGCAATGCAAACTTTCATAGCTTCACCCGGGTTCATGGGCTTAAAAATTAATGAAGAATTATGTCACTTCAATAAAAGTAAAGATTATTTAGCCTCAACTGAAGCGCTTATGGCTAGTTTATCAAATGCAGTGTTAGAACAGAGACATTTAGTGCAAAGTGGATTACAGAATATATTAGATTGGGCAGCAAAAGATACAACAAACATAAATGTAACTGATTAATGTTTTATATTTTAGCGTTTTAATAACGCTTGAATATACTTAAGTAAAATTTGTCAAGTGGTTAAGGCAGCCGCCCGGAATGCGGAAGGTGCGTGGTTCGATTCCCGCCTGAGGTTGTCGTCTTTTTTCAGTGTTTAAAATTTTACATAAATGTAACTGATTTGTTTGAAAGTTTTCTTTAATGTTTGGTCCCGGATCAGATTTATCAAAACATTCTGAATTGTGAATGCAAATTATATGCGGTAAAAGAGAGAATACATTGAATTTAGACGTGATCGCATACTTAAAGGAATAGGAAATCCTAATCTCAGATCAACTTTACAGAACATACCTCCTAGTTCTGAATATTTGTTTAGTAGAGAAGCTCTCCAGCCGGTTATTCAATCATTAGGCGGCTCACAAGCATGGTTAAACACCCCGTCCTATTTGATAAAAAAGAAACCAATTAATTCATTTGAGAGTAGTTCTTATAAAAAGCATAATAAACAGTCTTATCATAAAAATAATAATAGAAATGAAAGAAAACCAAAGTTTAGTAATTATAAGAAGCCCTTTCGTCGCAACAACTATCCTGAGCAGTCCAATGCCAGTTCTAAGCAGAATTGACAGTCAGACAGGGAGCTTCAAAGGGGGATGTCTGAAAGACCATGTCGACACTTGGAAACAACTAGGTGCAAATCAGTTTATTCTGAAAATTATAGGGCAATTCTTTGAAAATGCGCATATTGCCTCATGTTAGGAGATTGCATAAAAGTTGTGACAAAACGCATTCTTTGAGAGAATTTTACATTGCTGCAAACATACCCTTAAAGAAACTGTAGAAGGGAATTATGTAAGTGTTTTACTTTTAAACTGACAAACGTTTAAAATTTTTAGTGAATGGTAGTGATATTTACAGTAAATGGTAATTAGATAATGGTAAAGGTAATGAGAAATGGTAATTATAAATCAAATAGCAAGAAGACAAAAGTCTAAACTGTTATTTCAAAATGTAGCAAAACATTTTTTTAACAAACTAAAGATATAGCACATAACAACAGTCGTAAAAAAATGATAGTGAATTATCAGAAAAAACCAAATTATCAACTAAGACACGGTTTTAATAAACACATGTTTTTCTATATATTTTAATCAGTCTTAAACATAATTTCTTACTTAGTAGGTATTAAACAGAGTAATAAAATTTAAAAAAAACAAAACATAATCAACTTCTTGGTACCTAAGTCAGCGGTAAAAATAACTAAAAAAATACACTTCAATATTAATCTGAGGATTTTATTTCATGCAAAGGTTAATTCTGCAAAAAAAATCTTTTCTTACCTGTTATCTATCAATAAAATGAACAAAAATCAATATAAAAGAAACAAAAAACCAATACGTCTTGGGTAGCAATTGAAAATAAGCATCCAACTCAAAACAAAAATAATGACTTATTTAAAGAAACGAAGGAATGCGGAAGGTGCGTGGTTCGATTCCCGCCTGAGGTTGTCGTCTTTTTTCAGTGTTTAAAATTTTACTTAAGAATATTTAAGCGTTAATAAAACGCTAAAATATAAAACATTAATCTAAAAGAAACTAATTAAAAAATGGACTCACAGGACTAGCATGATTAAGACCTTTAAATAAAAAACTTACATACATATTGCAAAACTAATTATAATGAGTATATATAATTGAGAAAATGTTTATTTTACTTGAAAACCGTTTTTTAGTCAGAAAAATATCAAAATCATCATCAGAATCATTATTTTTGTAAACAGGTGGCTTTTTGCTATATTCAATCGAGAAGCCGAGGGAGTCTGTGGGTAAGTAATAAATTCTGATCATGTCAATATAATGCTGCTTTGATCGTAGCTTCAAATTACTACTAGTTGTCTTTAAGGTTAGTTTAGATTTCGATAATGGGATTCTCTAGTATCTCTTCTTTTGTTTGCATTGTGATTTCTGTCAAAAAATACTTAATTATAATTAGTTTAAAATTTTCGCGACTAAAACACAATGAAATAAAAAAAATGCATACGGATTTAAACGCGAATTTTTTTATTTTACTGTCTGTGATTTCCGTAAATTTTTTTTACGAAACTATACAGATAGCTTGCTAATTAGTATTTGTTTTCTATAGTGCACAGCACAAGAATCACAATAAAAAAATATTATAATTACCGTTTCTAAAATTTATTCATTACCATTTACTTTAAAGTAACGGAAAATACGGTAATTATGCAAACAGTAATTAGGATTTCAAACATTTTGTTAATTAAACAGTTCTTTACAAGAATTATAAAAAATTTACCTACTTTACCTAAAAATGGAACTTATAAACAACTTAAATAAACGTATCAGTAAAAAAAAAATCGTCTATTTACCATAAAAATGGAAAATGGTGATTAGACGATATTTCGACAAAAGCACTACGACGACGAGAGATTTGAATATGGCGCCTAAAATTCCGGTCTTTGATGCATGTATTATACTCGGGCGCCGAGCTCAAATAGGCGCAAACTTTATAAGACAGTTATGGGTACGAATTTTTTAATTTGTAGGTAGTAAATTAAGGCGAATATTTTTTAAACGGTAATTATAAAGTTACCCGAGGACATATTATAACATATTTTAATTTAATAATTTATGTTATTTATGTTATACAACTTGTGTATAGGGCTAAGGAAACTATTCCTATTTAAGAATATTGAACTATTATTACATTCTTCAAAAGGGATTTAGCTATATTGAATAAAAACTTGATGAAAATGTAAAATGGGACATGAATGGTAATTAGAATTTGGATGTTTGAAAACAATTTTCTCTAAATTCAATAAACAAATATAGTTTGTAATAGACTACTTTAGATCTGTAATACTTATATTCATAAGGTAGTATTATCAAAAGAAAAATATTTGCACTCTAGAAGATTCTTTATCATCCGCCGCGTAATATGCACATTCTTAAAGAAATGCCCTATAACGAGAGGGAGAATTCCATTCAAAATAAAACCCCCATTGCAGTTCACTTACAAAGACATTCAAATCAGATTTGCAACAAAAGTTACTTCACAAATGACAAGTATGATCGAGGATCTCAGAGCAAAACATATATTAGAACAACCACCACTTCTGAATGCGGGCTTCCATTCAAGAATGTTTTTAGTGAAAAAATCAGACGGTGGAATGAGACCTATATTCGATCTTCGAAGTCTCAATACACATGTAGCGACAAGGCACTTTCATCTGATATCTCAGTCAGATGTAGTAGATTTTTTGCAGGACTGCGACTGGCTAGAGAAGGTAGACCTTCAGAACGCATATTTCCATCTGCCTATTGCAGAGGCTCACAGACGTTTCCTCCGAGTGGTATACAACGGGAAAATACTACAACTGACTGCTCTACCATTTGGCCTATCTTCGGCACCGCAGATTTTCTCAGCGGTGTCAAATTGGGTTGCGGAAACCCTTCGAGCCCGAGGAATCCGTCTATTAGTTTACTTAGACGACTACCTGTTAGTCCACCAGGGCCGTTCCCTTCTAGTCACTCAGGTTGCGGAAACTCTGAGATTGCTAGAGACTTTAGGGTGGCATGTCAATTACCCAAAGTCTGTTTTAGAGCCCACTCAGGAACTGGAATACTTGGGTATAGTTTGGAAAACCCACAAAAACATAATGGCATTACCTCTAAAGAAGGTTCAGAAAATAAGAACATTGATTTCTCAAATAAAGGCAAAGAATCTAACTTGTACTCTAAAAGAGGCACAGAGTTTGTTAGGCCTTCTGAACTTTGCGACTCTCACCATCCCCAGAGGACGACTCCACTGTCGGAGAATGCAACTTTTCCTAAGAAGGTTCAAGAAGAACCGACCAAGGGAAAAGAAGGTATTGCCGCAGGCAGTTCACCAATACCTAAACTGGTGGCTAAAAGCTGTAGAGCACAGTTCCATGACCTTACGCAAAAAGGAAGTAACACACTTCTTGATCACCGACGCAGCGGATGCGGGCTGGGGAGCTCAGTTGAACAACCAGCTTCTTTCAGGGAAATGGTTTCCCAGTCAAAAAATATGGCACTCCAACGTCAAGGAGATGTATGCCGTATATGGAGCAATACTGAGTCAACAAAAGATATTAAGTGGAGCTCACATTCTGATACAATCAGACAACCAAACACTAGTGTCATATATCAGAAACGAAGGCGGAACTCGGTCACTGGCTCTGCTGAACTTAACAGCAAAACACTTAGAGTTGACCGAAAAGCTGGAAATAACACTTTCAGCTTGTTACCTACCAGGAAGGCTCAACGGGATAGCAGACCGCCTGTCCAGGGGTCGTGTGGTACCCGAATGGCACCTGTTGTCCCTGGCCACGGAGGCCATATTCAACGAATGGGGCATTCCAGACATAGACTGGTTCGCTTCCAGGGCCACAGCAGTCGTTCCAAACTATGTTACTCTAGACTCAACAGATGGGTGCGCAATTTTTTGCGACGCCTTCAGTCGTCAATGGGACTGTCGGTTAGGATGGGTGTTCCCAGCCTAGTTCCACAGGTGTTGGCACATCTGAATCGTTCAAGGGGAACATACATTCTGATTGCGCCTCAGTGGCCCCAATGCTTTTGGCTCCCAGATCTTCGATCCCGGTCTCTAGTGGAACCAGTGACCCATAAAGGGTCTGCGGAAGACCCTAATAGACCAGAAGACTTGCAGATGCCCTCCACAAGTAGACAAGTTATCTCTTCTGGCTTGGAAAGTTGGGGGTGGACTGAACAAATATCCCACTGGGCCACAAAAGAGAAAGATTTGTTGAAGCGTAGCTGGCGAGAATCAACCTTGTCTACATATAAAGCACCCATTAAGAGATGGATCTTGTGGTGCAATAATAATAGGATTGATCCTAAAGTACCTACAGGTAATGATTTAGCCAGATTCTTGGCAAAGCTCTTTCTAGAGGACAAGCTGGCATATAGCACTATATTATTGCACAAGTCTGCTGTAGCTACATTCTGTGCCACATCAACTGAGAATTTGTCAAAGAACTTTTTTGTCCATCAAATTTTGAAAGCAATTTCTCTTGCCAAACTAGAAGTGCAGATTTCTCCTATTTTTGACATAAAGTTATTATTTGACTGGCTACAGACCACACCACCCGTACATACATTTTTTGATGTATCTCGTAGAACTGCACTGATTCTACTTCTTGCATCTCAAGACCTATCTCAGGAAAGCTTTTTTGAAGAATCTGATAAAATTTCACTCTGGCCAAAATTTGGTTCTAAGACTGATTGTAGTACACACACACAGGCAGTCAGGTTGGGTCTTGAGTCAACACTCTGATGAAAATATATGTCCAGTAAGGCATATCAAAGAGCTTATCCAAATATCTCATGAGAGAAGATTGCAAAGTAATGTTACAAGTATATTTATTACTATTACTGGAATAGTCAAGCCTGCATCCAGAACAAATATTGCAGGTTGGATCAAAAATATTTAAAAAAATGTTAACATTGATGCACCGCCTGGAGCTATTAGATCAGCAGTAGCCTCCAGAGGTTGGCTAGATAGTAGGCCAGTAGAAGAAATCCTTAAGAGAGGGAATTGGAAGAGTATACAGACTTTTCAAAAGTATTACTGTCGAAATGTTCAAAGAGCCGATGAAGACAATTCTTATGCTGATTTATTATTTGAAAATTTTACAAGTACTTAATTAACAATTATTATTTCTTAATTAATAGTGACTTTATTTTGCCAATGACAGTGTTGGCATAATTGTTTTTGATTTTGTTAATTTGTTAATTTGTTTAAAAAGTTTAAAGTTTTACTGAGACATGCATCTCATTTAAGAGTTACAAGTAGTTTTACTTAATTTATTATTGTTCGATTTTAAATAAAGTAAATTTTTAATTATAAGCCATTTGATTAATATTTATTAATTTTGTTTTATTCTTGCAACATAGCGTTTGTGCTTGACACCAGCAGATAACAAACAGATCTTCACCCAACACTGTGTTTTAGAAAGACACATAATATAACTGTTTTGCATTACAACAAAACAATTATTATGTGTTGGATAAAACACAGTGTTGCAGCAAGGTCTTGCTGGTGATAGACTATGAAGATTTAAACAGGTTTCCACCAGTTACTCGCATAGATGGTAGCGCCTCTGGTGTCAATGAAAGGTAAACAACGAACAAACCATGGACAATTTGGTAAGTTTTTTAATACCATAGACACATTTGGCAATGAATCATAGACTGCTTCTTCACCCAACACTGTGTTTTATCCAACACATAATAATTGTTTTGTTGTAATGCAAAACAGTTATATTGTTGTGTTTGCAACAGCGCTACGATAAGCATTACGCAAAAGTAAAACGTACGACGCTGCAATATGAGTCAGTGATACATGACCTAGACAACCTAGACTTGTCTACTATTTACAACTCGGATGACGTTAATAAATCAACCGAATACCTTTTAACATCCTTAACTAAAATTATTGAATTTAATACACACACTGTTTTGTTAACCCGCCGTAATAAAATCATGAAACCTTGGATAACTCCTGGACTTTTACGCTGCATCAATGGTAGAGGATCCGAGTATACAACGACCTTCACCGAGCGGTTAATGGATGAAAAGTATTTTATATCAAATTTAATGTGTTAAAAAATATATTGCGAGTGGGTTTTTTATTTTATTTATTATTATTATTAATTAAATATTTAAAAATATATGTTTTTAAATATTGCACTTGTTTCGATAATAGTTAAATTACATAGGTACCAATCGAAAGTATGAAGCGTATAGAATATGCAAACGTTAGGTTGACTATTTTTTCCTGTCATAACATTGGGTAGACAGGTGTAAACAGGCAAGTCAATATTAGTAATTTGCAACCGTCTGGTTAAATAAATAAAATGTATGTATAATAAAGATAAGCTCATTACAAACACACACACACCAAACCAGTGCAATGTAAAATAAAATATTTTTTTAAATATTAAAATAATCATTAATGGTACTGGACTGAAATTTTTCAGCCAACCCACTCGCGATATATTATTTAACGTATTAAATTTGATATAAAATACTTTTCATCCATTAACCTTCTCGGTGAAGGTCGTTCTATACTCGGATCTTAGACTACAAGCATCGTGATAAACTTCACAGAACACTCTATAAAAACCCAGACAGTGAAATTAATAAAGTAACCTATTACAGATATCGGAATTATTGTAATAATTTGTTAAAAAAATTAAAGCGACAATATGAAAGGAATCAAATTCAAAATGCGGGTCACGACAAGAAGAAATTATGGAAAGTCATTAAAAACATTACTTACACAACTAAAACCGAACCGCCTGTTCATAAACTCATTGCAAATTCCGCTACGCTTGCACATTCCCTAAACAGATTAAACAATTTCTTTGTAAACATCGGAAAAAACCTAGCTGCAAAAGCGAAATTCAGTCACATGCAGCATTCCTGTATTGCACCCCCTTCCAAATTACCAGTTTTAAACTCTTTTGCCTTATTCGACACTGACGAAACCGAAATTGAACAAATTATTATGACTTTAAGAAATGACTGTGCCACAATGAATAACTATCGTCCCATAGCCATACTGCCATCAATATCCAAGATCCTAGAAAGACTCATTTATAACAGACTTGTAAAATACTTAGAAAATAACAAACTCTTAGCAGCTACTCAATTCGGTTTTAGAGCAGACAAATCGACTGACTATGAGGTTGGGATAAGGAGCCGAAATGATACCACTCAGGTCTCGATTATAACTGTACTGTATTCGAGTAATAAATGCGGTTATATATTATTAAGCATTACAAGATTACCTGCGTACATAGATATAGTATAGACATCACCCTCACATTTCCCCCCTTGAGAGAAAAAATGTAACTGCAAGAATTAACATTTTTTTTTTCTTACCTAAAAGACTAACATAATTATGTCTTTTCTTGACTTGATTACAATGATTATAAACACAGATTATAATTTAAGGGATTACATAGAATATATGCTGATTACATTGATATAATAGTTATTACTAATTTAAAATTATTTATGATAAATTTTTGTTCTGTTTTTGTGTGTTAAATATGGTTTTCCATCTTTAAGAAGTTCAACGTTTGGAGACATATCTCTAATAACAGTAAATGGGCCTAAGTAAATATTACTCATTTTGTTACTATCCTCACTTTTTAATAAAATTAAATCATTAGGTTTATACATAATACTTCTTACATTTTTATCATACTTCATTTTTCTTTTCATTTTGCTGTTAATCAAGTTGTCTCGAGCCTCTTTTTGAGAAGTTTGAATGCGATATTTTAACTCACTTGGATAATTATCGTGATTATATAAAGGATCTATGCAAACACCTGAAAGATTACTGGGAAGAATGCATTTTCTGCCAAAAACTAGTTCAAATGGGGTAAATTTATGTTCTGAATGTACCGAAGTATTGTAAGAAAAACACCAAAATGGTTACCAAGAGCTCCATACCTCTGGATGGTTATCAGTTTGGATTCTGAGAAAACTATTAAGATGTTTATGAGAATTTTCTAATGCCCCAATACTTTCGTGATGATATGCGGTGGATTGTAATTGTTGAATGTGCAGAAGAGTACAAATTTCCTTAAATACGGATGAAATAAATTCCTTACCTTGGTCGGAGGCGATTTCCTTCGGAATTCCGTATCTTAATATAAAATTACTTACCAAAGCTCGAGCGACTTCGTCAGTTTTTTTAGAAACTAAAGGATAGGCTTCGACATACTTGCTTAATTCGCATTGCAGGGTTAGTATATATCGATAATTGTTCTGATCTTGATCTAAAGGTCCTGCTAAATCAAGATATATTTTTTCAAAAGCCCAACTTGCTGTAGTAGTGACTGTCATTGGCTCCCTTGTCGGAAGCGAGTGCTTCTGCGTTTGGCACTTATGACATCGTTGTACGAAAGATTTTATATCATTATCCATGCTAGGCCAATAAAAATATTTCTTAATGTTATTATACATTCGTCTCATACCCGCGTGGCCACTTGTGGGTAAGAGATGAAAATCATTAAGAATTACTCTTATTTCATCTTTATCATAAATTCTTATAATATTATGTAAAATACAGATACGTGGACCGGTCCATTTACTTTTATTTAATTCTTGTAATAACTTTTTAATAAACGTTTTATTATTTTCATTTCTTATTATATATATTTCATTAATATTTAAAGTATTACAAAATTCTTCTAACTCTTTCAAAAATTCAGCTCGTGATCTTTTTGATGAAGAGTTTAAATACTTTATAAAAATATTGTGCTTACTCGGCACGTAACAAAAAGTTTTACTGTCTTTATCAATTATATTTTTTCTCCTATATTTTAATAATAAATCCTTATCCAGTAAAAAATTTAACTCTACCGAATCTTTTGGCATACTATGAGTTTCTACCACTTTTGGTTGATCAGGCCAATCGTTAGTAGGAATCATATTATCTGAAAGATTCGAGGTTTTTAAATCATTACAACGCTTGCTTTGCGCTCGTGTCATCACATTAATATTTTCATGCATATCCTTTAATTCAGTACTACTAATAGAAATTCTCGAAAGCGCATCTGCTACTGTATTTTCAGTACCTTTAACATACTCTACTGTAAAATCATACTCTTCTATTTGGAGTCTAAATTTCAAGAGCCTACTCGACGGGTCTTTTAAATTATAAAGATATACTAAGGGTCGATGGTCAGTCCTTATTATAAAATGTTTACCATATAAATAAGGTCTATAATACTTTATTGCCCAAACGATTGCCAGCATTTCTTTTTCAATAGTTGGGTAATTTTTTTCAGCATTGTTCAACGACCGACTTGTGTATGATACGGGTCTGCCATCAATATTACATAAAACTGCGCCTAATGCATAATTTGATGCATCTGTATATAGTACAAACTGATTTTCCTCAGAGAAATCCGGATACTGCAATACAGGGGCCGATATTATACTTTCTTTTAAAGATTGAAATGACTGTTGACACTTATCTGACCATACAAAGGGTACATTTTTCCTACATAAGTAGTTTAAGTCATAAGCTTTTTCAGCAAAATTGGGAACAAACTTCCGGTAATAATTAACAAAAGCTATAAATCGTTTTAATTCCTCTAAATTGTTCGGACGTGGATATTGTTTAACAATTTTAATTTTTTCGGGATCCGGAAGAACACCATTTTTTGACACTACATGGCCTAGATACATTAATTCTTTTTTCAAAAAAATACATTTTAGAGGATTAAGTTTTAAATTTACTTTTCTCAGTCTTTGAAATACATCTTGTAAGTTTCTGTTATGTAAATTTAAAGTTCTACCAAAAATTATTAAGTCATCTAAATAAATAAGACATTTCTCGTAATTTAACCCGGCCATAGCCATAGTCATCATACGAGAAAACGACCCGGGACTAGTTTTTAGCCCCATAGGCATTCTAGTCATCTGGTATTGCCCTGAGCAAAATGCAGTGTATTTTCTCGATTCCTTATCAAGTAATACGTTATAATATCCTTGATAAAGATCTAAATGGCTAAAATATACACACCCTCCTAAGGAGTCTAGAATTTCCGTAATGTTTGGTAATGGAAATTTATCATTTTCAACACAATCGTTTAATTTTCTATAATCTACTACTATTCGCCACCTTTTATTACCATTAGAATCTACTTTCTTAGGAATCAGTATTAAAGGACTTGACCATTCGCTATTACAAGGCTCTATAATACCTTCCTTACGCATTTTATTTATTTCATTTTCTAATAAAGTCTTTTGAGAATGAGGTAGTCGATAAGGTTTCACAAATACCGGATTTATGTTTTGCTTTAATGTAATCGAATGCGTATAAACATCCGTAGTCATTAACTTATCCCCCTCTACGTAAAATATGTCATTATATTTTGCACACAAGTTCTCTATTGTAACGCGTTCCTCCTCCGTTAGATGATTTATTTGCAACTGTGACAACAACGTCTTAATCCTGCCTACATCCCTTTCAGTTTTTTGAAAATTACAAATATTATATTCCGACAATTCCTGTATATCAACATTAAAATTAGATAAAGATATTTCTTGTTCGGTCGTATTTAATATTTTGACTGGTATCAAGCCATTGACAGGTTTTACTATACTACTCGCTACAAATACTCCTGATGTTAATTCAGAAGTGCATATTACTGACTCTCGTTTTCTATCTGTTTGTATAAAGTGTATTGATTCACATCTAGGAGGCAATCGTATTTTATTTTCCTTTGTATGCAAGTCTAAAACAATATTATTACTATCGAATTTAAAAGTTATGTTTTGATCTTGGAAATTAATTACTGCTTGGTATTTGTTTAAAAAATCTTTTCCAATTATACCAGACGCGTGGCATGGTAACGATTTGAAAACATAAAACTTGTGTGTAAAATTGACACCACGTATGTATAAATTTAAATAAACATATCCTATGACTTCAACTTTACCTCCAATTCCTTTTATGACTACATTCTCTTTATGGATAGGAATATTCTGATGCAATAATTGTTGATATTTTACCGCCGAGATTGACGCTCCGGTATCAACTAGCCATGGACATAACTGGTCATGTAAAGATAAATAAACGTTACAATTACTGTCGCTAGCCAAAACTGTCTCATAATTAGTCACGAAAAAATTTTAACTCATTGTCGCTAGGTGCTTCTGGTTCTGTAACCATACGAATCTGGTTGCTGCCCATCCTTTGGTTTCCACGATTTATATAACTGTTATACCTACTTGGACCTGCACCTTGGTAACCTGCTCGAGCCGAGCCTCTGCCGCGAGCTGGCTTCTGCGGGTACGCTGCTCCTCTCACGTAACCGTAGCTACTGCTCTGCCCACGCCGCGCGAAGGCTCCGCTGTTACCTCTTTGTCTGAAGAAATTACCTCGCTGCCGCCTGGAATTGTTGTTATAATAAAAATGAGTGCGGCTCATATTCATGACTTCCCCTGTCAAGGTCGATGATGACACCTCTTCATCGATCGCAGCTTGAACAGCGTCCTTTAAATATTCAAAATTCCTGGCTGCTATAATAGTACTAAGCCTACGATTTCTTAAGCCGTCCGAGAATCTCTTTATGGCTAGTTTTTCATTTAAAGGCTTAAGCACTTTAAAACTATTTGAGTCGTTGTCGGCCTGAGAAATTGTAAGATCAGTCATTAATTCCGAAATTTCATCCCCAAATTCTTTAATACTCATATTATTTTGTTTAATATTTTGTAACTTAATCTGAAGGGCCGTTGACCCCTTTTGAGGCAACAAATGTTTGCGCATATCCTGTAATAAATTGGTTACTGAAGAATAAGTCATATTTAATTTTAATTTTGCAGACTGAGACAACCTGCTTTTTAATACAAAATTTACCAACTTTTCCTTACATTCTCTTTTTTCTAATAAACTATCATAATAATCAATATTATCAATAACTTGTTTAATGTGCATTACATCATTCGTGATCATATTCGGTATAAGGCTTAACGCCACCTTTAAGTCAAAAGTATTCATCGTGAAGGAAATAGACTTGTCACTTATCTCAGAACTTTCAACAGTACACATTTGCTTAATTTGCTGAAATATCAAATCAATATCACAAAAAGTTTGTTTATATAATAATATATCGTCTCCCTTAATTTTACTATTCGTTATCTCTCTACTTATATATTCGAATGTATGCAAATATTCATTATAAATTGCAGTAGCTTCAAGTAACTTTTTCGTACATATATCTTCCTGCCTTCGTTTAGCTCCTATTTTTACTAAATACGTTCTAATTTTCTTTAACTCTTCTAAAACATTAGCTAATATATCTGCCATAATACAGTAAAATATACATTGTTTAAATCTAAATAGTTATGAACGATAAACATTTTTTTTTATTACATATATTTTTATAGTCAGTTATTCTATTGATTATGAGATTAAACAAATTTTAAACAACGTTTAAAATACATAGAATAATGTTTACGACAGTAAATTATAATATGGAAAAGATAATAATATTATAACATTTAAAAAGTTCCTATATAATTTTTTTTTTAAACAATTGAAGTACTCACTTTTGCACTAATTTTCACTTCCGATTTTCCGCACTTTTTTCCACTTACATCACACCATTTCCACCTTTCCGGTTGGCCCCTCGCAAGCCATCACTGGAGCCCTCCGATGAAAAGACCTCCTCAGTGTGCTTCTTAAAAGCTCTTGTCGCATCCACGCCTTATGGCATCTTTTATAAAGTTTATAGCCATATATCATAAACGCCAACAACACAGCTAGTGCTAAGACCGCCAACAGGATGTTTGTAGTGCTTAAATGAAGATGAACTCGGTCCAAAGATGCTTGGTTTGAACCTCCGCCTATAGCCGTTTGCGCAAGCACAAGAGTTTCCTCAGGTTTGGATTGTGGTTTACCCATTTTTAATAGAAAAATTCCTTCGAAACGCCCGCAACTGAACTTATTAACTGCACAACGATAAGTGTTCTATTTTTAGCCACTACTTGCACTGTGTAAAAGTCCACGAAACTCATCTTGACTCGGTATATTGTTTATACTTGTTACGCCTTATACGGAAATCGGTCGGCGCCAGCCGGCCGCTACCCGAAACCCAGTGGCAGGGTCGCCATATGAGGTTGGGATAAGGAGCCGAAATGATACCACTCAGGTCTCGATTATAACTGTACTGTATTCGAGTAATAAATGCGGTTATATATTATTAAGCATTACAAGATTACCTGCGTACATAGATATAGTATAGACATCACCCTCACATGACGATGCAGTACATCAGCTAACTGACTACATTGTAAGGCGACTGGACTCACAAAAAAAGTGCTTAGTCATATTCCTTGATCTCGCAAAAGCATTTGACACGATTTCAATATCTATACTTCTAGAGAAGTTATATGAACTTGGTATAAGGGGTGTTCCACATAACCTCATCAAAGATTATCTTTCTAATCGGACACAACGTGTAATAATAGATGACACTATGAGTGACGAATTGACTGTTGAATATGGTGTTCCTCAAGGGAGCATAATAGGACCCTTGCTATTTCTTGCATACATTAACGACTTATGCCTCCTTCCCCTTTCTAAAAGCGGAAAAATAATATCTTACGCCGACGACACAGCTCTGCTCTTCAGCGCGGACACTTGGAGTGAGGCGTACGAACTAGCTCAATCTTTTTTTTTTTTTTATTGACAACGGGTAAGCGCTTGGCCTTCATCTCACCTGATGGTAAGTGACGATAAGGCCGAAGGTGGAAGCGCGCTTCACCCGGAATCCTCAACCACTGAGGAACTGGCTATCTTATCTCAAACTGCCGGAACACAACAATGCTATAAACATCGTTGTTATGGCGACAGACTTAGATAAGATGGTGGTAGCTAGCCAGGCGGACTTAACAGCCCTACCACCAACCAAACCGAGCACACAAAGATGTACCCCCCGCTGGGAATCGAACCCGGGACCTCTGGGTCTGAAACAGGTAGCTTAGCCACTAGACCACAGAGGCGGTTGTAATGGTATCTGGATTTAATACAGTCACTTAGTGGCTTAGAAGTAACTTACTGACACTTAACATAGATAAAACAAAATATATGACTTTTTCCTATAATTCACTATCCCAACCTATCCCAAACTCACATTCAATAACAGCCCATCTGTGCAAGGACTCGCCTGACACTTGCTTCTGCCCTAAGCTCAGCAGCACTGACAATATTAAATACCTAGGGGTAATAATTGATAAGTATTTAAAATTTAAACCACATATTGAAGCACTTACATCTAGAGTTAGAAAGTTAATCTATGTCTTTAAAAATCTTCGTCACATTGCATGTGCTAGTCTACTAAAATCAATATATCTAACACTTTGTCAGTCATTATTTGTATACTGTATTACATCATGGGGCGGTGCACACAAAACTATTATGATAAACTTAGAAAGAGCACAGAGAGCAGTTCTAAAAGTCAGCACTTTCCGACCAATACGCTTCCCGACGGCAGAGCTCCTTACTAAATGCGATGTCCTATCTGTACGCCAGCTGTTTATTTTACTAACAATTACTAAAAAGCACTCAATAATGCTCTATGACCCTGCGCTCGAAACCAGCCGAAGACGTGCAGATATTGTATGCTCTACTGAACCATTTAGAAGATCAAACTCTCACAGATTCTTCTGTCACCTGGGTAATTTTTTGTATAACAGAATAAACTTGACTCTATGTATTTACTCCATGACCAAAGTAAAATGTAAAAAAACCGTACAAGAGTGGTTAAAAGGTAAAACATATGATGACACAGAGAACTTAATATTAGTTATTACGTAATCGTGAACACCGAGTGAGAAAAATGTTGATTAAGTAGAGCAATATTTAATATTATAATTGTACTTTCTATTTCCGTATATTTTATAGTTTAGCTATTGTGTAAATGATTTATTGTCTAAAAGGCACTAACCTACTTTTATGCATAGATACCTAATACACAGGCAATATTGTTTGCTTAGCTTAGGTATTACATATTATTATAATATACACTAACCCTAATTTCTTAACATAAGTCTTTTGTATCTAGGCTAAGTTTTTATACAGCAATAAATTATCTTATCTTATCTTAACTTTATACATTTTCATGACGGAGCGTCTGCGGCCGATATCATGTCTGGGGATGTATTTTTTGAAATACTTGATCCCCCTGAATTGAGGTTTTCATACGGTTAAGGCCAGCGAAAGGTTTCGGTTCCATATTTGTAAGTTGTTCAAAAGTTACTAATAGTCTAAGATCCGAGTATAGAACGACCTTCACCGAGAAGGTTAATGGATGAAAAGTATTTTATATCAAATTTAATATGTTAAATAATATATCGCGAGTGGGTTGGCTGAAAAATTTCAGTCCAGTACCATTCATGATTAATTTAATATAAAAAAAATTTTTTTTTTTTACATTGCACTGGTTTGGTGTGTGTGTGTTTGTAATGTGCTTATCTTTATATAAACATAAATTTTATTTATTTAACCAGACGGTTGCAAATTACTAATATTGACTTGCCTGTTTACACCTGCCTACCCAATGTTATGACAGGAAAAAAATAGTCAACCTAACGTTTGCATATTCTATACGCTTAATACTTTCGATTGGTACCTATGTAATTTATCTATTATCGAAACAAGTGCAATATTTAAAAAAAATATTTTTAAATATTTATTTAATCATATACTGGACTAAAATTTTTCCGCCAACCCACTCGCAATATATTTTTTAACACATTAAATTTGATTTAAAATACTTTTCATTCATTAACCGCTCGGTGAAGGTCGTTGTATACTCGGATCCTCTACTATAAGTTTGTGTACTAGTACCTAGTTTTAGACTTTGTCGTTCACGCAATCGACCTACACAGCCATGGAAAGAAGTGCTGCCAGTCCACTACATAAACTACATAAATTTGAATCATTTATATTTGGAGCCGACAAGAATAACTGCCACTTCGGCCACCTGTATTGATAACATAATTATATAATAAAAAATAATTTTATTTACATACAGAAATAGGTAAGTAAATGGAATAGGAAACAATATTAAATTATAACTAAAACTAAATAACTTAAATATTATATAAAAAACTAATTAACTACAAAGTTACTAAAAGTAATACAAAAAAAAGGGATACTTCCAAGTAAAAAATATGCCCCAAATCGCTCCCCAGCGGCATTGTGCCCAGAAGGCTGGTCGCATTCCCTCGCTGGATGGTCAGGCTTATTCGCTGACCCAAGAATGCCCCAGCCCGCTGGTCACCCGAGGACTCAACCAAACGCTTGGCGAGATCCCGGAATAAACGGTGAGCGCTTGGCCCCCACGGTCCGAGGGTCTCAACTCCAAACGGCTCAAATATGCAGGTGTTGCTAAGATCAACATATTTGCGCCGCTTGAGCGACTCTGCTGCTGCAGCAGCAGTTCCAGCCTCTATTGAGGTTTGGGGAAGGTGGGATGGGGCCAGGGTGTCGACGCAGGTTGCGTCCCAAACCAAGGGCCGGCCCATCTTCCACGGAACCAGGGTCATGCCATCGGGTCTCTTGCCATCGCTTCGTAACAAGCCATTCGGTTCTAGAACGGCTGGTATAGAAGCGCTAGCAAGGGCCTGGCGGATGATGTCATTAAGGCCGGCGTGGCGGGGAATTCTCCCCGCACTTCTGCTGCAGGAAAGACCATGATGGCCAAGCTCATTCACCATGTCACCGCATGGGCAGCGATGTGGGACATTACACGGTGCCCCCAAACGAAGTGAGGAAGCTAGGCGAAAGGTATTGTTGTCCAGGAGTGTGCAAAGATGAGGAGAAGAAAGGGTGTGGAGCCATAATCCAGATTCCCATTTTTTTTTTTTTTTTTTAGCTGGCTGCTCCCGCTATTTGGCAGGTTTTTGGTTTGCATTTTTGTTTCTTTTTGGGCTTTTTTGGGCTTTTTTTTAATAAAACTAGAGCTTGAAGAGCTCGACTCTCTTTTCTTTTCTTTCTTTTATCTTTTCTTATCTTTTCTTTTTTATTTCTCTCTTTTTTCTCTTTTATTTTTTTATACATGG
Organism: Scoparia ambigualis; assembly: GCA_963921215.1. Lineage (NCBI taxonomy): Eukaryota > Metazoa > Arthropoda > Insecta > Lepidoptera > Crambidae > Scoparia > Scoparia ambigualis. The sequence continues at coordinate 18,367,923 of OY992522.1, read as the reverse complement.
ATTTCTTAGTACTATTATACATTATTTTCTTATGTTATTTTACAATTTATCCTTACATACTAATACAGTTTTCCTTTCTTAAATTTTACTTTCTATTAGCTTAATTTCTAATGATTAATTCCTAATTATCTATATCATTACAATTAAAATTGTTTCCTTTTTCATTTCTTTTATTCAATGTACATATATGTATTTATATTACTATTTTAAATATTTTCTTAATCCAATTAAATCTATTACATTTTCTTCTATCCCTTTTTTACACCTGCCACAATGTGGTCTTGCTTATAGTTACTCTTATATCTAGTCGTCCTTATTTCTCTTATTCACAATATTTACAATCTTTCCGGCATATTCCATGAATAGCTTTCTTTCTTTTTTATTACTTAGGATCTCCTTTAAGGTATCTTTACTTAAGTGTGTATCTAGTTTTTGTTGCAGAGTGTACCTAGTGTTAGTGTGTATTGGGCAATCGAGTAGGATGTGAAAGATGTCCTCGTCCATGGTCGGGTCACAGGCACACGAGGGGCTGTCCCTGCACTTAAACCTGTGCAGGTATGCACAGAATCCCCCGTGCCCTGTCAGAATTTGCGACGCCGTTCGGTCGATGGACATCTTCCTCACCGTGTTATATGCGTCCACCCCATTCGGAAAGAAGACCTTGGTGGTCGCGGCTGTGGCTTCGGTCCTATACCTGCAGTCCCACTGCTAGATCGTTTCCGCCCGTAAATGACGTTTAACGAACGAGATGGGGCTGCAGTCATAGTCCGCTCTGGTCTTCAGTTTGAGGGCGGCTTCCTTCGCTAATTCATCCGCTCTCTCGTTCCCTTTCACTCCGACGTGGGCCCGTATCCAATAGAGAGAGACTAGTTGGTGGTTGTCTCTCAGGAATTCCAGGTTACCCTGTATCGCCTTCGTGATTGGGTGCGAGGAGTCTGGATCCATCAGCGTCTGGAGAGCCGACCTCGAGTCGCTCAGGATAGGCGCTTTTTCGAATTTTTTGTCAATGATAATTTCGGTCGCTTGGAGGATAGCGTATAGCTCGGCTTGAAAGACCGTACAGTACGGTTCCAGTCTGAATTTTCGGGTACACGTCTCAACAGACCCCTCCCAACAGGTCAGGGCTGCTCCGACTTTCCCCTCCAGCTTATTACCGTCAGTGTAGATCTTAGGCAAGCCTTCTGCCACCTCGCTATCCTCTTCCGCGTTTTCCAAACAGGTAAATTTTGAATTTAGTATCCTACTGGGGTGGGTGTTCTCGATGAAGGGTACGCGCTGCTCAACCCTTCTGCCACTCGATACTGCCTGGGGTTTCCCGCGCTTTGCTTCAAAAAGCCGGGATGCTTCTTGGATCCGGAGATCCAGCGGAAGCAGCCCCGACAGTATTAAAGCAGCGTTGAGGGAAACTGTCCTATTGCACCTAATTATCTTCTGCGCGAAGCCTCTCAATACTACATCGAGGGCTTTCCTGGAGACTATCTTTTTCGCTTCCGCGGACCAGACGCTTGCTGCGTACAAGATCACAGGTTCGATTACTGCCTTGTATATTGTCCTGATTATTTCAGGATGTAGTCCCCAGGTAGCCCTCGCCGCTCTGCACACTCCCTTGTAGATACCTATCGCTTTGTTGCACACATATTGGATGTGTTTATTAAATAAAAGTTTGTTGTCTATTATTACCCCTAATATTTTAATGTTATCAACTATCTCAATAGCCGTCCCATCTCCAGACGCGGTGTGTCGAACTTAAGCTTCCTGGTTAAAACCATCGCCTTGGTTTTGTGTGGCGCGAAGTTGAGCTTGTTCGACACCCCCCACTTCCGGACACGGGAGAGAACGGCATTGGCTTTCATGGAGATCTCTCCGGCTGTGCTGCCCTCTATAATTAGCACGATGTCGTCTGCGAAGGCTTGGCAGTATACATTGGTGACGGTGAGTTCTTCTAGCAGGGGATCTAAAATAAGGTTCCAGAACAAGGGCCCGCCGATGGAACCTTGGACGCAGCCCTTGTTGGTTTTTTTGCTGTATTGTTCCCCTGCATATTTCACCGTCACCTTCCTATCTTCCAAATAATTGTCTACCAGCCTCCGCAGATTTATCGGGCATTTCTTTTCTCTTAACTGACATCTGATTTGGGGCCACCACGCATTATCGAAGGCTCCCTCTATGTCCAGCGAAATCAAGACTACTATTTTCTTCTCGACCAAATTTTGTCTGATTCGCCGGACCATGTCGTAGAGCGAGTCTTCGGTACTGCGCTGCGGCACAAACCCATATTGGCTAGGGTTCAGTTTGGGCAGCACATACCATCTAATTCGCTTTATTAAAAGTTTCTCTAAAATTTTACCTAAAATAGCCAGGAGCCCTATCGGTCTGTAAGATTTGGGGTGCGTATAGTCCTCTCGGGGAGTAAGGGGAGAACGGAATATAACATCTTATCCGACCCAAATGCCAACCTCACCTGCACGCGCCGGATGGCGGCGGCGTGGCGTACACCGCACCGTGGTGCTCCCTGCTTGACAACGGACGAGGCTCTGACGACCGAGCAATGGCGGTATAACCATACACCTGGCTCCGGTTGGAAGAGGCTATCGCTGGCCTTGGGAGTTTAAATCACCCCAGAAAGGACGATAGAAGAAGGCACTTCGAAAACAAACCGAGTGTGACGGCACGCTTTGAAGTAGCAGCCCTGCTAGCCGTCTAGGATACTATGGGCTAATTCCCTGTATATCCGGAACCATATTATTACTGAAACTCAAAGAAGAAATACACGGACCGATTTTAAAAAAAAACGACCTTTGGCGCGAAAACAAGGACTCTGATTGGATGTTGGAATGTTCGCACGATGCGGGAAGAAAGTAGAGGGCACCAAGTTGTCAAATATATGCGGGATTACCAGTTGGAAATACTTGGCATTTCTGAAACGAGATGGAAAGACTTTGGGGAACAACAAATTGAGGACTTCACCCTGCTATACTCAGGTCAGGAAAAGAAACACGAGTATGGCGTGGGAATCCTGCTTGCCAGAAATGCCCGGAATAGTCTGCTTGATTGGCAACCGGTGTCAGACAGAATCATCACAGCACGCTTTAAGTCTACAGTGAGAAACATCACCCTAATACAATGTTATGCACCTACTAACGCAGCGGAACTAGACAAAAAGGAAGCGTTTTATGAACAACTCTCGGCGACAATGCGAACTATCCCAAAAGGCGACATTGTAATTTGTATGGGTGACTATAACGCGCAGATTGGAGACAACAATCGATGCATAGAGTCTTGGGTGGGAAAACATGCGCTGGGCACACGAAGTGAAAATGGCAATATGTTAGTAGGCTTTTGCTGTGAGTTTGATTTGGTGATTGGAGGCTCGATATTTCCACACAAAGACTGCCACAAGGTATCCTGGGTTTCTCCTGACAGACGTACAGAAAATCAGATAGATCACGTCATGATAAGTAGGAAATGGCGCCACTCTTTATTGGATGTCCGCAACCGAAGAGGAGCAGACGTAAACAGTGATCACCACCTCATAGTAGCAAAAATCCGCCTGAAGATAGCAAAGGTGCAGAGTAAGACGACCAAATTATCTCGGCGTTTCGATGTCTCCAAATTACAGGATCCGGACACAAAACAGAAGCTTAGTGTGGAACTGCACAACCAATACCACGCTCAAAAGGTTGAGGAAAGATCAGTGGAGGAAGAATGGAGCGCTGTCAAAAGTACGCTGTGCACATGCTGCGAAAAGTTCTTAGGCTACTGTAACTCTGAAAAGAAGGAATGGATATCCGCTGATACATGGGATAAAATACTACACCGAAAATCCATCAAAGAGAAACTTAATGCGGAAAAAGACCAGAACACCAAAGAAATCCTAGCCTATAAATATTTTCTGGGCGAGAGTGAAGTAAAGCGTAGTGCCAAAAGAGACAGACGTGTTAGAGCTGCATCGATAGCCCAAAGAGCGGAACTGGCGGCACACGCTGGAAACACCAGAGAGCTGTACCGTGCCGGTAGAGAGCTATGCAATAAACCACCGAATACGCGGCCAGTGGTAGACAAAGCGGGCAGGCTTCTCACTACGTTGGAGCAACAACTGCGAAGATGGCATGAGCACTTCAAAGAGGTATTTCACACTCTGGACGTTGAAGCTGAAGCTGACGACGATGTCGACTCAGAAAGCGATGTTTTAGACATCAAAGTTGACCCTCCGGATAAGGCTGAAATTTCACGGGCCATTAAAAGCCTAAAAAGTGGCAAAGCTCCAGGCAATGATGGCATCCCGGTAGAGGCACTTAAAGCCAATGCGGAAGTGACGGCTGATATACTGTTGCCCCTGATGACGGCTGTGTGGGAATCAGGTCAAGTGCCTGATAGCTGGAAGGAGGGCATTATTGTCAAGTTACCAAAGAAAGGCGACCTGTCTCAATGCTCCAACTGGCGGGGAATCAACTTGCTGCCGGTTTGCTCCAAGATTTTATGTAAGATCCTGTTAGACAGAATGACAAGCGCGGTTGACTGCACGCTAAGAGACGAACAGAGTGGATTCAGAGTGGGGCGATCTTGCACGGACCAGATCAACGTTCTGCGAATGATACTGGAGCAGTGCAACGAAATGCGGAACGAACTCTTTACTCTATTCGTGGACTTCGAAAAAGCTTTTGATCGGGTGAGATGGTCGAGTATATGGCGAATCCTAAAGCAAAGAGGTATACCAGTCAAGGTTATAGAAATTATCAAATGCCTTTATGAGGGTTCTTCTTGCCGAGTGATGCATAAAGGCCAACTAACTGACCCAATAACAGTCACTGCAGGAGTGAAACAGGGCTGTTTGTTGTCACCGCTGCTTTTCTTAATAGTCTTGGATGACGTGATGCGCAGAGTAACCGGCAAGGAAGAGAGAGGATTACCTTGGTTACATGGTAAGACCCTTGAAGATATTGACTTTGCGGACGATATCTGTTTACTCGCCACATCACGTAAACAACTTCAGTCCAAGACCGATGACCTCGCAAACGAAGCTGCTAAAGAAGGCCTGCGCATCAACTGTGGTAAGACCAAAGACATGCGCCTGAATACCTCTGATCTAGCACCCATACACGTTAACGGCGAGGTGGTCGAACGAGTGCAGCGTTTTACCTATCTGGGGAGCGTCGTAGACCCGCAAGGGGGAACAGAAGCGGATGTAGAAACGCGCATCAACAAAGCCAGAGCCGCATATGCGCAACTGAAGCCTGTCTGGACGTCTTCTGTAATCACTCGGCGTACAAAGATCCGAATATTCAACTCTAATGTCAAGTCGGTTCTCCTGTACGGATGCGAGACATGGCTCGTCAAAAACGAAATAACCAGTCGGCTGCAGGTATTCGTCAACAAGTGCTTGCGGCGCATACTGGGGATTTACTGGCCACGAACCATCTCTAATGTAAGGCTGTGGGAGATGACTGAGCAACAACCCATCGACAAGGAGATCCTGACAAGGAAATGGCGCTGGATTGGACATGTGTTGCGGAGACCTGACAACCATCTATCCAAGCAAGGGTTAACGTGGCAAGCGTATGAAAAAAGAAGGCCGGGCCGCCCCCGTACCACCTGGAGGCGATCAGTTGAAAAAGAGGCTGCATCAGCTGATATCGGCTGGAAGGACCTGGAGGTTGCCGCACAAGATCGACAGCAGTGGAAATCTCTTCTTCGAGCCCTATGTCCCTGATGAGGGATAACAGGATTGCATCATCATCATCATCATCATAGTCCTCTTTGTTGGGCTTTCGAAGCAAGATGATAGTCGCTACTTTCCATGGTTTTGGGAAGTGGGAGATTTCTAGGCATTTATTATAGATAGCCAGGGATAATTTAGAGTCGGCATTTATGGCTGCTGCGCAAATGTCGGCCGTGAAGCCATCATTACCCGGAGCCTTTTTGGGGTTGAACAAAGTCACTGCGTGGAGAAGTTCAGCCTCCACGAATGGGGGGTCGCAAAGGTCATCTTTGTTACGCCCATTCGCTTCGGCTGCCCTTCTTCTCACTTCTTTGTGTTCTTCGTTCTCCCCCAATTCGGTGTCCTCCGAGTAAAAGCTCTCGGCCATGATGCGCACCGACTCTTTAGGGCTGGTGTTTTTGCCATCCCTGGCTATCCAGATTCCCATTGGGCCACAGCAAGGAGACGGGCCTGATCTGCAGGACTAGCTAGCGTATTAAGAAGGTTATTCCGCGCTAGTCTGCAAAGCGGCTCATCCCACTGCCTTTGCGATGACGGGTTACTGGGCACGTCATCGCCACACTGGCTCTTCCACACATCTAAGGCTTCCGACACGTGGGCTGTTGGATGGTGTCGCGGGGATTTCGATAGAATGCTTGTGATCAGCCCCTCCGTCTTGTGTACTGAAGCCAAAAAAGCTGGAAGAGCTACACTCGAAATTTAACGTATTCCCAGGCCTCCAAAACGGATAGGTAGGGAAGCCTGGGTCCATGCTTGACTGTCCAAAGGGATGTTTAGTACCAGAGATAATATGTTTTGAATCGAATCATGTAATTTTGATGTCAAGCTTGGGTGATTCCAAAAAGGCGAGGATCGAACGCTAAATATGAATTTGGGTGCAAATAAGCAAAATTTTATTATGGTGAAAGCCATGTGAGCGTTAATTTTGATTAAGCGGTTCGAAACAAAATTTAAACTGGCTAATTTATCATCAACGAAAGGGGCGAACGATTCTTCTAGGATGGGGGACCCTAGGAGGCGTAAAGATTCTTTTTTAATGATTTTGATACTTGGAGCTATGGAGTTAAACTGTTGCTTAATATTGTCACTGTCATTACATGTCTCTGGTATAAAGAGCTCGCATTTAAAAAAAATTGGTTCTAAACCGGCTTTTTGAAAATTTTGAGTTAAAGATATTAGGTCAGCCAATACGGTGTTAGCGTCGCCTCCGAGGGTTCCATCATCTAAGTACCACACATTAAATTTAGAATCTAGTTGTTTTATATACGGATGAATTGAAAGTCCTAAAATTGCTGGGCCTAGAGGATCACCTTGCTGACACCCAACTGCGGACGTGATCAAGTTATCTTTGTATAGCAGATTGCTAGGTGTTCCGTAACATTGCCAAAGAAACTTAAAGGCGTCCGGGATTTGTTCCTTAACCTGTGTCAGCAAGGTACCTCTATCCACAGAGTTGAATGCATTTTTGACATCCACCTTCAGCAGAATGTCGTCAGGGTTGTTTTGTAAAAAGCTCCTTACCGAGTGAATGGCGGCTTCACATCCACCGCTCAGGCCGAAGCCTAATTGGACTGGCTGAAAGTATTCCGCTAGCTTATCGGACATATTTCTGCAGCATACCTTGGCAGCCAGTCGTCGAAGGGTGGTGCCTACGGCTATTGGGCGAATGCCGCCATCCTTTTTTTTAAGGGCACATAGATTGGCACCGTATAATATGTCAATAATTTCTTGGTTGACTTTTCCTGAAAGCATTAAATTAATAAGGGCCGTCAATTCCTTCAAAAGAGCGCCGCCGGCATCACTACATCTACCGCCAACAAGGTCTTTTAAATGTTGTGCAGTGAGTCCATCTAGGCCACCGGCGGTGCCACTTCGGAAGGAATTGACGGCTTTAAGTATGCATTCTGGTGTAGTCTGTAAGCAGGGGTCTGAAAAATCGGGAGGGTCGGGAAATGGAATATTGGGGGCTGGAGGTGGATGTTTGCTATGCAGGGCCGAAAGGGTATCCGGAGAGTCAGGAGCGATCGAATCGTCGGAGAAAAGCAGACGTGCTGCGCCTTGTATATCTCCGTCACTGATTTTATTTTCTACTAAAAGATGGATATTTTTATCTTTTTTGCCAAGTCTTGATGAATGGACTGAAGGTCGAAAATTGGGGAAAGGACAGGACGAAGAGCAGTTTTCTTTAATTTTTTGTGTCAAAGATGTATGATTTTGATCTTGTTTAACACTAAGAATTTTGTATAGGAAGGCGAATAGATGCTCCCAGGCCCGGACGGAGTTTTCTTGGACAACTTTAGAAATGATATGAGAGAGAGTCTGGGCTACAGTTACGCCGGCTCCTCGTGGTATACGTTTTATTATTGGCAATGATTGTTTAAATTTGGCGAGTGTTTTCCAAAAGGGAGAGGAAATAGAGGATGGAGAAGGTGGCGAAGGAGAAGTGTTTGCGGAGGGTTGATTATCCACGTTTCTATGTTATGTTACGTGGATTTTCAACCCTCTTTGGCCTTTGAAAAAACGGGGCTGGGAACATCTTGGGCACTGCACTACGTTTTCCGACGATTCTTGGACGCTTGGAGGCACCGTGTTTGCACTTACATGTATGTTCATAGTAAAAATAAATAGCTAAAAAAATACATCCAAAAAGCATAACTTTGTACACTAAAATAAATAATTGTTGTAAGGTTGCTTGTTGACCGGTGACTTTTTGTTGACGTCAGTCGTGTGACGGCTGCCGCAGAGTTTTTATTGGCTGAATTAAACAAATATTGACAGGCGATGGTTTGTCATTGGCGCATATTGCGCAACTCTTTCGGTGGTTGCCTTGGTGACCGATGGCAAGGTGTCAACAGTATGGTAAAATAACTGGCAGGATTCCTCGTCAAAACTTGTGTTCTGCAAGGCACAGGCGTAGGCCTTCAATGCTGCGAGTCGGCTCTCCAACAAGGAATCGCACAAGGGCTTATTTAGGGTGCCATTCCGACGGAAACCAAATTAATTAATTAAATAAAATCACCTCTTGTAACTTGACGTTATCTTTGACGTCTTGACAATCCAATTCGTTTCTTTGAAACGACATACAAATGTAAAACCACTAGCTAAGCAAATTATTAATAACCTGGACTCTGATCATTGTGGCCAAATGGTCAGTTTTCCACACCAGCGTAAGCAAGTGATGAAACTCCTTACTCGATCTTCTGCTGACGAGTCGCCCAGCTGGATACCGGGTGGAGATTCGAGCTCCTTTAGGTTCCTCGAATCACTGCTTGATATCCAGCACAGTGCCCTTGGCATCGCGCCCGCCAACAGCGGTTTCGAAACGCCAGATTTGGCACTACGCGTCGGCAGACTGGGACGGGATGCGGGAGTATTTTGCATCCGTCCCTTGGAGGCAGCGCTGCTTTAGTGGGAAGGACCCGACCGCTAGCGCCACTGCCGTTGCTGATGAGATAGTATTAGGAATGGAATACTATATTCCACACTCCTATGTCATCAGCAAAGGCAGACGCAACCGCTGGTTCAATCGCGAGTGTGCCAGCGCTGTTGAGAGCAAACAGACGGCATACCGCGCTTGGATCAGAGGTAAAGCTCACGGGGCTCCCGAAACTCGCTCGCTAAAAGCAGCCTATAATAATGCCACCAAGTCGTGCAAGAGGGCCTACATTAGAGCGGATGCCCAGCGCGTTGCACGAGTAGGCCAAGAACTCCTGACGCATCCTACGGGCAGCCGTAGCTACTGGCGTCTGGCCAAAGCCGTGCAATCCAACTTCTGCCAACCCTCGCTGCCACCACTGAGATGTCTTGACGGAACTTTAGCTCACAAGCCGCAGGAAAAGGTCGATCTCCTGGCCAAACTCTTTGCGGCTAACTCCCGGATCGATGACTGTGATGCACAGCCACCCTCAATTCCTCACTGTGGCCACACAATGTCTGATATTAAAATCAGGCAGTGTGATGTCCGTGCGGAAATGCAGTCAATCGATGTCCGGAAAGCTAACGGTCCTGATGGCATCCCAGCAATAGTCCTGAAAATGTGCGCAGCGGAGTTGTCCCCTGTGTTAACGCGTCTGTACCGTCTCTCGCTCTCTTCGGGTTGTGTGCCGGAATCTTGGAGAGAAGCTAATGTGCAACCGATCCCTAAAAAAGGAGATCGGTCAGATCCGACTAATTACCGCCCTATAGCCGTATATTCAGTGTTGTGTAAGATCCTAGAACGAATATTGAACAAACAGCTTATTCGATACCTAGAAGATCACTCCCTAATTCACGATCGTCAATATGGGTTTCGGCCAAAACGGTCAACAGGTGATCTTCTAGCGTACGTCACACATCTCTGGGGTGAGGCTATTGACAAGCGTGGCGAGTCACTGGCAGTTAGCCTTGACATAGCCAAGGCTTTTGATCGGGTCTGGCACAAAGCTCTTCTCTCCAAGCGGTTAAGGCGGCATACGGTTTGCCCGCTCAGTTCTGTACCTGGATTGCCAGCTTCCTGCATGAGCGTAGAATCCGTGTCCTTTTGGAGGGATGCGCTTCGCGGTTCATGTCAGTGAACGCTGGTGTTCCTCAAGGCTCCGTTCTATCCCCCACGCTGTTTCATCTGCATATCAATGACATGTTTCCTCTTGGAAACATTCATTGCTATGCAGATGATAGCACAGTGCATAGGTGCAGTGAGGATGACTGATGCTACGTCTCTTACGCTGCACCAGTTGTCCTCGCGCCTGGACCTCATTTCCACTTAACATCAGGTGGAGTGGGGTCATTTGCCGGGCTTAATATAAAAAAATAAAAAAAATCATGAAAATTTTGAAATTTAATTATAGATAGTTTGTTAATATAAACAAAATAACTGCTATTGAGTTTTTTTATTCCATAAAATGAGCGATAAACAAAAATACTTGGTCAAAATTATTCGGCAAGTTTGAATTCAACTGAATTGATTGGGTTTTTACCATTTGTATGCAATGAATTATAGATCGTGGTATATCATTTGAAAGGTAATTGTATAATCTTTCAAATCATATCAAAAAGATTTAAAAATTAATAAAATTTCCTACCTAAATATAGAGAATTGTTGCAAAAGGTTGAAGTTGTGGATGTCTAAATAAATACTGTGTATTTTATCCCCTCCTCAATACTTTGTATTACCCTCTGGCCCTAATGACTGCCTGTAAACGGTTTCTCATTGACCGAATAAGTTTTCTGACGGAATCTTGTGAAATTCCCTGCCACTCTTCGACCAAAGCAGTTTTCAGATTTTCTATCGTCGCCGAAGCTGGATATCTTCCTCGTACCCGTCTTTTCAGCTCGTCCCACGCGTGTCAATAGGATTCAAGTCAGGACTGTGGGCTGGCCAGTCTAAGGTGGAAATACCAACTACTTCCAGGTACAATCTAGTCATTGCAGCAGTGTGGTAGCGGGCGTTATCGTGCATTAGCAGGAAATGTTCGCCTATAAACTCGGCGAACGGGAGCACATGGTCTAGCAGAAGGTCGTTGATGTATCTTTCAGCAGTTAGGCACCCTCCCCGACCACCAACAGGTACGAATACCAGCTCCGTTTTTTGTTCTATAGAAATCCCCGACTATATCATACTGGACCCGCCCCTGAATGCCACTGTTTCCGCCAAACTGCATTGTGCAAATCGCTCCCCCGGTCTTCTATAGACTATCTGTCAACAGTCGCTACCATCCAGGCACATCCTTGTTTCGTCCGAGAACAGGACTCAACTCTATTGTTATATAATATCCCATATCCCTATCTAAGTGATCGCAAGCACCCCAGATTGGGCCCCGTAGCTGGTCTTCTTGGAGTCAAATTCGCTTCTTTAAGTCTTCGCCTCACTGTCCATTTGCTAACAGCCCTCACTCGAACTTCTCTGAGCTGCCATTAGACGTCCACGCCGCGCCGGTTAGGTGTTGATTTCGGAGAGAAGTGGTAACAATGATCGGTCATCTCTCACCGAATGCAACCCTGTCTTCCAGATCCTGGTCTCCGGACAAAGTTGCTAGTCTCCCTGAACTTTCTGTACGCCTTCAAGACACAAGACTGGCTTAGATGAAGCTGTCGAGCAATATTACGCTGAGACAACCTTTGCCGGATTAAGATGACGATTTGAGCGGCTTCTGCAGACGTGTGGTTTCCATTTCCTTTCGGATTCGGTGTTCCCAGTGACGTGAAATATTGGACTGATGACCAATTTTCAGGGATGCTCACTTCTTATAGTGGACCACGACGCGAAGCGACGACCCGGGACGAGGGAACCCGAGCTCTAAATTCCGCGGCGAAGCCGGCAAATAATTGTAACCAAACCAAATACCTATACTTTTCCCACTCTCGCGGATCTGTGCGCAACGTGTGCAAGAGTAAGAAAGCCTAATTATTTCAAGGACGCGACGCAGTTCCACTAGAAACACTATTACCACAGCTATTACCGTGACTTGATAGGTATAGCGCAACCGTGCTAAAGCAACAGTAAAAATTTTAATAACATAGTATTCGGACACATAATAGGTACTAACCATTCGTCAAATGTAGTCCAGGATGGCGATCGCGCTAATTAATCTCAACCAAACTACAACTGAACCTCAGCCGTCATATAGTGCTATAGCGTTTGACACACGCGATGGCGCTATACGAAGTCGGCAGAACGGCTGCGGTTCAGATGTGGTTTGGTTGTGAATATTTAGCGCGATCGCCTCCTAGAAAAACAAAAGTTGTGCGTGGATACCGCTAAAAAGATATTTATCCGTGATTTTGAGTAAATATCAGATAAAAATGGATAAAAACGAGTATTTATCCATTTTGGATAAATATCCGAGTATTAACTCTTTGGATAATTATCCACTGCCCATCAATACATATACGACATATGCTGTAAGTACAGAGTGAGCTGCTGCTTTAGTAGTGATGCAGTGGTCAAGCCAGCGCTTCGAGCCATGCGCTTCACTAATGAAAGTGTGTGTCGTCGAAGACACACCTAATATTTCAATGTCCATACAACGCCACTCTTGATCTATACAATAGTCTAACATCTCGTTATAGAATAACTCCGTCGGGTGTGCATTAAAATCACCCAACATATAAGCACAGTCTATACTACAGCTATCAATTATTGCACTTACCCAGCTAAGTACATCCGTGAAGTCCGTTAAGTTTGTCACTGCATCCGTTAGCATGTACACGCTCAATACTAATAATGACTTATCTTCTAACACAATTTTAACGGCACATATACGGGGTTATGACATTGAAGAACAACCACATCACGAAATACACTCCGTCTCCACAATAGTGCTACCCCTCCGTGGGGCCTTCTACGTAACATTCCTGCCGTAGTATCTACCGCTGATACACCTGTGCAGCTGAACTCGTCACTTATACTATTAAGGAATGGCAACTCGTCTGGTAACAACCATGTTTCCTGCAATGCTATTATATCTGATCTCTTACACAGGTCACGTATAGCTTCTATAGAACGTTTAACATTCTTGCAATTAAATGTTACAAATTTAGAAATGTTATCATTCATTAAAGATTGCTTTCAGTGCGGAATTACGCTTGTTTTTAAAATTAACAAAACGTCGGAAAATTATTCCCTTAGGCCATAATTTCTCATCCATCCATAATTTCTCATCCATAAACAAATGTATTTTGCTTTGTGATACGAGGATGTGATACTATTAAACGAGGGAAAAACCAAATTTGTAAGATTTGTATTGCCTAATGTTAAGCAAGTAACAACTAGTGTACAAATTAAAGATAACAGTGTGAATCCTGTGGACACCACTGTGTTTCTAGGCGTCACGTTAGATGCCAAGCTTCAGTGGGGCCCACATATAGCTAAATTATCGAATAGACTTGGCTCTGCGGCTCATGCAGTAATGAAGATCCGTCAGTTAACTGAAGTTGATACATCTAGATTAGTTTATTTCAGTTACTCTCATAGTGTAATGTCGTACGGCATTTTACTGTGGGGAAATGCTGCCGACATTCAAACTATCTTTGTGCTGCAGAAGAGGGCTATTCGAGCAATAGTAGTAGGATATTGGGGGGTCTGGATCAGATAAGATCCAGCCCCCCCAGTATCCAATAATTGATATCTGTGATCACTCTTGTATATTTTCAAATATTGTATTTCTTTTCACGAACTGATCTTACATTCGTTTATTCATCATCGTTGAAATTAAAGTATCCACTATTTTCTTTAGCTGTCACGAGGTAGCAGGTAACGGCTACGTTCTTTACAGCTGATAGTTACAGGTTGGTCTGTTTTCAACTGATCAAACAACCTTACTTTATCAAACGTCCATTAACTACTACTACTACTACTATCTACCATGTCTACAAAGGTTTTGTTGATTCTTATCACTCGAGCAGTAACCTGTAACCCCTCATAATAAACTCGTGGCAATGTTCTTTTCAAGTTACTTGTTATTAGAATACCATCATACTGGTCACCACCGATTATAGTGATGTGGTGGAGACCACAAAGCTGCCTTTTAATTATCACTGCTTCCATTATATCCCCAATTTGTAGAGTCATTTATTTATGTTTTAGTGAACTTGTTATCTATTTGGCGATATATTTCAATCTAAACCAAAACGACCTCAACATGGCTATACTATTATTTCGTGAATAAAATGCACCTTAAGGTAATTCTTGTTTGACAATTAATAAAAGAAAGGTTTTATCATTGTTTGAATCCATCATTTTGTTTATTTAAAAAAGGATCTTATTTTCTATACACCATTTATATAAACATAACGCATTTTTAAGTGCACATACATGGTTATGGTAGATACAACTTTTAATATCTAGTGAATTAAAATATTTTTTATGAAGGGTTTCAAGATTAGGGCCACTTTTGTCTTCCAAGTTATATACATCATCAGTTTCAAGTATTTCTTTTAACCATAACACTTTTTCGAAGCCTTTAGTGTAAATATGTTTGTTTTTGAAGAAATCACGCAACATGAGCTTATAATTAAAGTAAGGCACAAAGCCGTCACTCCATAATATTCCTCTATTCCTTTCAATCCACGCTACATTTAAACGTTCTTTCTTCGTTAAATCATAAAACGGAAATGGAGCTTTGATCATAAATACGAAGGCGTGATTTTTTGACACGATCGCAATTTCCTTTGGTATAAATTTATTGTCCTCGCTTTTAAAACCTTGTACATCCACAATAACGCTCATGATAATTTTCGAACAATATTACTTAAAGGCTTATATTCGAAAATACGATCGTTTATGATCAGACAGTAAGCAGTAGTGTTATTAGGTATATCTTCTAAGGACTCTATTTCTAATCGCACATCAACTGGGCCAGTTTTCAGTGTATCATTTTGTCTTGAACAATCAATAACAAACAATGGAGCTTTTTCTTTAAATGAGCGCAAATCAAGCAAGGGGTCTGCTCTCAAGTCGTAATATGACTGACGAAAATTGGCATACATCTCATATAATATATTATATTTTCCTTCATCAAATTTCAAATTAAGTGAATCGTATGGGAAGTATTGCGAGTTTAAGAATAATTTTATGTTAGTTATTTTACAGTGATCAAATGTTGATGAACTTTGGATTTTGTTACATTTTCTATTAGTTTGCATTCCAAATACAATATATCTCGGTTTTTCTAACTGAGAAGCAGTTTTAATAGACCATGAATGTTTAGTCGTTCTAGGTAATAATGGATATTCATACAAATCCCAATTTCTGAATGGTAGATGTATAGGACGATCTTTTTCCAAATATTTAAGTAAGGATAGTTTGTCGCGATCAGAAACTCTAATATGAGGAACACGCCATTGAACCTTTTGTATTTCTATATTGACATCATCGTTTTTTTCCATGATAACACTATTTAACGCTGAATTGCTCCTTTGTAATATAAGTTCATGTCTACAATTAATAAGTATTTTTTTATAATCTTCCGCAAATCCTAATATTTTATTTAACGGAATAATAACATTAAAATGACCATCTTTTTGGGTGTGTCCATTTATGTGCCATCCCCACAGTGCAGCAACTTTGCTATCTGCTTCATTCATTGATATATAAGATTTCATTGTAGTTGTTATTCCAGCATTTTTTATGTGATCTATTTCAACACCATTAAGTTCGTATTTGATATTTTGAAATAAAAATGAAATTGGATTGTTTATGAATTCAATATCTTTTTGTATGTTTTTTCCTAACGCATCTTTGCCGGTCACACTTGCATAACCTTCAATATAAATCGAGCTTGCTGATGGTAGCACATAAACATCTTGCTGATGAATTGGTATTCTGATTTCATCATTCTCTTTGTAGCTAGGATTGTACGGGTTGTAGCTATGGATCTCATAGCTTTCAATAGAATCGTCATGTTGTGGTAAATCAGCGATTTGAAGCATTGTGTAGTTTCAGGCCCAAAGCAAGCAGAAATTTTTTATTTTTTAAAGTTATATTTTTTCTTCCGTCTAAACGTCTTCTTTCTTTCGATACAGGCGGTAAAGTATTTGTCTTAATATTGTTAACTGGGTTTTTATTGAAAATAATCATGATCTTTCAGCTTGAATAAAAGAAATACTATGCAACGTTTTTTCTAATATCAGACACTTCGTCGTCAACTGATGAAATAATACTGAGAGTTATTAAGAGTTGTCTTTTTATTTATTTATTTATTTTTATCTCTATTTATATTTTACAATTGTTATTTTTCCAAAATAAAGTTAAAAATTTTAGACACAAATGTCCACAATTATATATATGATCTCCTTGTAAATTATCATAATTGTACCGAATATCTTGCCCGACATATCTAACAAATTCTTTCGGTGGTTTCAGATTACCGTAACTGTCAAAGTACTCAACATAATCTTTTATTTTTCCATAGGCTACCCAATGAGTACCAGAATTATTTGATGAATCTAAATTAATAACTCCGCATTCCATAAGTAATGGTTTAACTGGTAATTCATCTCTCATAAACACTCCTCGAAAATAGGGAATATTTTTCGAGTACTTCATAATGTCTATATTTGTCAGTGCTCTTTTGGGTAGCCGAATATTTAGTTTTTTTTCTTTGCAACATAGATACCTAAACCCCTTTTATGTGGCTTAAGGTATAATCCTTTTCCAATACACAAAGCTTCCATTCGCATATTATGTCTTTTCGCTTCTGCTAGTTCTTTTTTAGCTGATTCGTAATCATTGATAGCTTTAGTAATCCCGGCAATACCGCCAGCTATACTCCCGCTAGCAGATAACCCAGCAAATATTGGTATCAAAGGTAGAAAGCCCCCAGTTTTTGGCACAGGTATAACTCGTGGTAATTTAATTGGTACGTCGGATGCTAATTCTTGTGCAGCGGCGTATGCTAGCTCCATTAACATTTTTTTGCATTTAGGCTTTAGATTACTTATATGTTTTTTAGTATGTGCAACAATGTTTTTGAAAGTTTTTTTCAAACCCGCTCCGGAATACGATTTACTATTTACTTTACACGTTGCAGGTAAGTTTTGCATCTTCTTTACATCAATAACAACACGGCGTTTCTTAACCATTTTTTTTTTAATGAAAAGTTTTTTTTTTGTTACAGTTGTTAATGCACGAGTCTTAATTGTGTAAAGAACTAAATACAAATGAGTGTAACGTACAAAGTAACACAATTAAATACTTGCATAATGCTGTTACGTTGAATACAATAATAGTTTGACATTTCTCTATAAGGTGTTTGTTTTATCGATCCAGCTGTTTTCACTTGAAGGAAGACCTAACCACTTGACATAAACTTTGTCTCCTTTCCTCTTTAACACTTTTTCAACGAGATGAATTTCTGGGTACTTCGTTTTTTTAATTTCCTGTGAGTAAAATGCTCCTAAAATAGGTCTAGATTTTGCATCTTCTAATAAATAAGTCGTAGGATTTGTATGTTGCACTTTAATAATTTTAAATATTTCAGTAGACCAGTTAGGAGTAAAACCTTTTTCGAAACATCCTTTGTGTTTGCTGATCCTTACATAATCGCCGACCTGAAACCTGTTGCACTTTGCAATTTTCTTACAATTCAAAAGAGTAATGTATCTTCGTAGTATTTTTGTTTTGTTATGGTGGTTAACTGCTGCTGGTGGTTTTCCTATGGTTCTATGATATGAATGATTGTATTCATAGATTTTATTCTTGAGTGTATCATTAATCCACTTATAATTTCCTTTCAAACTGAACTCTTTAAAAAGTTTGGTTTTTATAGTTCTTATGAATCTTTCTACGATCGAAGCCTTTTTTGTAGAATACGTAGAATAATGATTTATGTTATATTTTTCTGTAACTTTTTTAAATTTATCATTATAAAATTCTGTACCCATATCGGTCTGCAAGTTTTTTGGTATACGTCCTTTTGCTAACAACGTTTCAAACTCTTTAGGTACAGTATTTTTATCCTTTTTTTTAAGTGGAATTGCCCAAGCATATTTAGAAAAGCCATCAATTATCGCTAATATATATTTGTAGCCCGCATTAAATTTAGATAATGATTTCATATCAATTAAATCTGCTTGCCACAGATCATCTATATCTTTTAATATGACATTTCTGCGTGGAAAATGTATTCTAGCATTTTTATGAATTTCATTCACGATATCTGCTTTGCTCATATTCCTTGTAAATATTTAATAAGTTTTTTTTTAATAATTATTATTATTATTATTTGTTGTAGTTATATATTTATTTAAGCTGAAGTGTCATTCATATACACTAGGGAAGACTGATAAGGCAAATGTTTTATTTAATCGTTTCTACTCTTTTATAATCTCGGCTTCTTTTAACTCTTCAATGATAGATATAATTTCATTATCATGATTGCTATTACCAGCACTTTTTGAAGCTATTAACAATTTAAGCCTTTCTATTAATTCATTTGGGTCATCCCAATAGATATAATCTGTGTTACTTTTGTATTTTTTAAATGTTGGTAAGCTACCACCAATTTTTATTTCTGTCGACGGTTTAGAATGGAATCGGTTAGCATCATTTAGTTGAGAAAACAAAGGCTTAATTATCTCGCGGTATTTAACGCCTTTGTCACCTTTTAATTGTCCGTCAGGATTAAAGTCTCGTTTATGTGCACTTGTCTTATCAAGCATATCTTTATATACATTTTTATCTTGTTCCGTTACCAACTCAAGGTTAGGTTTATTACGTATTAAGAGTTCCTTTAGTCCAGGGGTAAGATTGAAGTTTTTATCATCAATAGTTATTACGTAAATTTTATCTGTACTGAAAACATCATTTTTGGTCGATATACGCACGGCAGAGTTCCCCATCATAAGCTTTTTGTTTTCGCTACGAACACCAAATGGAACATTTATATTCTCATAGATATCTATGACGTCGTCTTTCCCTAGAGATAATAAAGTGTCATTGTTTGCTTTCGCTAGTTGTTTCTCTTCATCATTATAATCATAATATGGTAGTTCTTCATTAGAATCAGCATTTACAAAATCTTCGAATTCTTCATATTCTAAAGAAGAGTCTGTTTTTCCACTCACATCAGTTGTGCCTATGTTGTTTAAAATATTGGGCGAAGGACAACTATGCCTTCTATTAACTTTGATTAGGGTCGATAAAGGATCGGTAATAGGTTTGAACACCTTTTTTAATTTTAGGTTATCTGCATCTTCATTAGTTTGAATTAATTTTATTTTATTTTTAACATTATTTACTGATTTTATAAGTTGTTCTTTAATACCTGTATCCATTTTGTAAATGTTATTTATACATCTATTGTACTTGAGTATTTAACTTAAAGTGAAATATTTTGATAGAGAAATTGTTTATATAACATTGTCAAAAGTAAATAAATGTATCAAAACCTTGTCTATATCGTCCGTTACTTATTGCACAGTCTTTATTAATCAATAAAAAATTGTATTGGTCTCGCCATATACTACAGCAAAGCTGTTTAAATGTATTCCAGTCAATATCCGTATTTACATGTTCATTGTATATGTGTTTCAAATTTGTATCATCTTGTTTAAAAATTATTAATAAATTTGTATTATCTCGAATCAATTGTTTAGGTATTTTAGAATAGGTCTGAGACAAATAAAAACAATCTATCTCTCTGTGTCTCCCCATAGCAAAATAATTTCGAATATTTGTTTGATTCTCACAAACGACATCATCAAATATCATTATTGAGTTTATCAAAGCGTTATTGGGATGAATAACTTCATTATTTTTATTAAATATAAAAAACTGGGCTCCTGGTATTCTGTTCATAACTTGGCGTAAAAAGCGATACTTTGGTTGGAAGTTTGTCTTGGAGTATAAATAAATGTGTTTAAATTTTAGTCCATTTTCATGCAAAATTAAATTTAGCATTACATTAGTTTTACCACAGTTAGAAGGACCACATAATATACAACGGATAGTATTAGGCAAGAGCGAGCTATGTTTTACTTTCCGTATATGACTTTCTTCTACTTTGATATTATTTATTTCTAAAGACGGCGTTTGTTTAACAAACTTCATCATGGACTGGAACGATAGAAGTGCCGTCACTCTTTATATATTAAAACACAACAGCTCAGTGGATTAGTAATTATTTAAATTAATATGAGTGCTTTATTAGGGTTTATACAATTAATTCTACATTTTCTTTAAAAGCTATGCGATCACTTGTTAATGGAAGGAACAGTTACCAGCTACCAGCCAGTTTTCATTAATATAAGAAAAATAAGTTTCACAAAATAAGAGTTTACGATCATTATTTATTTATTTTAGATACTTTCAAACACGCAAACCCAGTAAATTAAGTCAGGAAAACATGGTAAGACTTGTTTATTTTCATATGTTTAAATTTCAATAAAACACATTCATTACACTTTAGCAGGTACTTTATTTTTATATAAGTAAATGTTATGTTCAAATATTACAACAACGTCATACAGCTTACAAATATCAGTAATTTATGAAGACAGTATACAAGTTACTCAGTTTATAATATTTCAGTATGAATACAATATACAACTTACATATTACAATAACAAATAAATTGGCTAAAACTAACAATAATCTCAATGAGCTTACATATTATACGCTAATATGTTATCAATATATTACAGCTAATATAATACGATGATAAATCAATTAAAAAATTGTATTACAATGCCCCCACGGCAAAGTTTCAATTTGATTAGAAAGAACTTGTCTTTTATCATCATTTCTATTAAAGACTACTTTATTTACTTCCTGCGTATACAATATGTGTTTAATAGACTTAATCATATTCATCTTATAGCTTCTGCTTTTGTCAGTCAGAAGGGCCTTATTGTAGTCCTTTAATTTGAGTCGTTTAGTTACATATTTACTTACGCCTTTTGCTTTTTTAATTTGCGTTTTATTGCAATTGATAAAGTAAAGTTTTGGTCTTAAACCTATAAATTCAGTAATAATTTCACCACCGAGTTCATCCTTAAACAAACCTGGAACTTTAGAATTCACTCTTGGCATATTTTGGTGATTGTTAATATTAAAATTACTGGTATCGTATCTAGGGAGGTTGTTTTTCATGTCTTTGTAAAAATCTTCGGTTTCTATATAGTAAAGAAGGCTGTCTGTATCAGTGTAACAAAGTTTTGCATTGTCTTGATATTGTTTCTTTATGAATTGATAGTGAAAGTTATATAAATGTTGTTTTGCATACTCTAGAACTGAAAATCCTATGTATATAGGCTTATCTAAAGTAATTTTATCTGGATATAATTGAATAGCAACAAAATTTTCGGAAAATGTTGTGATACTTTTTAAATTAGGCTTTGCAATGAGTTTTTCAGCGCCTACGTGCTTGTTTGTTATATTATTGCAATCATTCCACATCGACACTAATTTAACGTTTGCGTGTTTACGTTTATTCTCAATTGTCTTACCGAAAATGGCGTTATTTAACAATTTAAAAAGATCTTTTTCAAATGTTGATGTTGATACTTGACGTAGTTTAGTGTTTAAATTCATATATTTTTCTAAGAAAGCATCTTGTCTGAATTTAATAACTCTATGGATATTTTTAAGGATAAGTCCGTGTTTGAGACACTCTTTTAAATGAATATAATGGATTACATAATTAAATTTGTGATATAAATTAGCAATTAATTTAGGCGATTTACCACCCGGAGGTGTGAATTTTTCTGGAGCAAAAGGCAAATCTTTATGAGCATTATGTATATGTTCTGGATATAATAAATCCACTTCTAGTATGAATCCATAATCAGAATCATCAGGAATATTAAAAACATCGAATGATTTAATTTCGTTTTTGGTTAAGAAATTGAACTCTGAAATAGGCATTTTTTTTGTCATTGCAAAACCATACAGATTATTACAGTCTAAGTATATCAAATATGATAATGGTTTTGTAACATCAAAAGTCGATGAGTATCTATTATTCGATTTAGCATGGCGAAGGGAGCATTGCGCCAATCCACCGCGTATTCCTTTTTCTATTAATTCATACATTTCTACGTCACTTATCAATTCAAGTTGCACTTTGGTGCATAGTAACATTGCGTCCCAACTTAGACTAGGCGCTGATATATAATATGCTGGATCAAGCTTGTAATGCTGTAAACATGTGTTTCTAAACTTTTCAAATATATCACACAGAAGCATAACATCTGACTTTAAATATAAGTCCGTATACTCCCCCAGTGACTTAATGTTGAACGTTTTCCACACTAATTTTGATTGAGAATATTCTGTATCACTTATAGATTCGGATTTTAAGCTATTATAAAAACAATCTTTTGGGGGAAGCTTGCAGTCATTGTATTTTTCCCAGGAATCTATATAATCATATGGAAAAATTCCTTTACGTTGCATCAATCTAATTTTTTCTGGTGTTTTAAATTCTTTAGATAAATGTACAAAATCTTGTTGAGATAAGTTTTTACTTAAGATTTCTAAACTTGAACTAAGAAATTGAAAAGAATCTATAAATTTCATTTGAATAGGATGACTATAAGTTGAGCTCTCAATAGTTTTCGATACACTTGTATATTTTTCTTTGGTTTTTGGTATTATTGAAATTGGCCCTCTATACTTCATCAATTCTTTAATAATAATATGGCTGTCATAGCCTGCAAAATTGTGAAAAAATATCGGAATGAACGGGCACACTACATATATTAAATTGCAATAAGAATGTGCGGCGCCTCTGTACCGAGACGTCACGTGGTCATGATCTTTCACCTTATCATCGAGGAGTAAGTTATTACAGATATGACACTCAGTTGCAGTTTCGAATTCACGTTGTTCTTTTTTAGTCAAAGGTAACATAGGTGATTTGAATGACAAAATTTTATTTAGTTCCTCTAAATCGGATATTAAGTACTGTATAAACTTTTCGTCACAGTCTGGTCCTCTATATGAAACATACTTATTAAGACGGCTATCGTAAGAACAACAAATATAATAACCAAAACAAGACGGCTTATGAACTTTGTATATTCGTGTGTTTTTGGTATTATTTTCAACTTGATTATAATTTGTTAAGATGCTTTCAAAATCTGCATACACTACGAAGTTAATTTTTTGTTTTCTTTCAAAGTGTTTAAAAGTTAATATACTATTAGGTGCTGGTAACATTGTTAGAATTCCAGAACATTTGTGCTCTTTATATTTAACTTCACTCGAAAAAAACTGTAAGCAAGTTTCACAACAATACATTTTTCCTTTATGACTATTAATTTGATGTTTCACTAATCTTAAGAAATCTTTTATTAGGCAATAGTGACCTTTTCCGCTTTGTTCTATGTATAATAGGTTAATATGATTTGACTGTCTTATATCTGTTTTATATAACGGACCAGTAACGTTGTTCTTTTCATTTAAACCATATACATTAATACTTATATTAGGATTATCCTTTTCGAATTTTTTTATGCTATGAAAAGATGGTGGAAACGTCATGTGTTTTATATTAAATAGTTTAGAATAGTGCGGATATGAAGCAGGCCTACAAACATTATTCTTAGCAGGAAATAATGCCGCAGTTACGCACCATAAAAAGCAATGATCATCAGTATTCTTTATATTTAAACAACTCTTAGTATTTTTTATGGGTTTCGGTAAATCTATGTACGTGCCACCTCTTAATGGACTATACTTGTTTATATTGATTTCTAAGTGACTCATTAAGAGGCAAGACCAGCCAGAATCACGGTGTTGAAATTCTGAAAGTTTTCGTTCAAAAGTATATACGGCTTTGGTATAGAGGTCGTTCAAGTCAGTAGTTTGATAAATTGTTTGATATTTTGTAATAAATGATTTCAATTGCTGTTCACCTGATTTTGGTTGAACAAAGTAAGCAAACAATTCAAAACATAATTTAATGCAGTGGTGCTTAATCAAGGCATTCTGTATAACTTTTACAACATTGTTTTGATATGTCAATAAAAACTGTTCAGGTGTAAAATATTCGTCTGAAGGTTCAAGCTTATAAGTAACTATTCTGTCTTTGAACGCTGTAGATATTGTATGTATATTTTTATCATCAGTTTTAAGTATAGAATTCGATTTATGTATATTGGTTCTCGTATGATATTTATATTCATTATTGGGCATTTCAATTTGACAATTATCACATTTCTTATAATTTGTATTTCTTCGGAGAGCTGATTTTACTGTACCTAAGGAAAAAAAACCAACATTTAAGAGGATACATTTAATGCAATTAATAAAGGGTAATACATAGCTCAAAAGAAAAAAAACTAATAAAAGTTACTAATGAACGTAGGAGAGCACCGACTGTATTCTTTGCGCGTTGCCAATAAAAAATTGGCCAAATGTTGCCAGGCCTCAGTGTCGTCGTTGGTGCGATTCTTCACAGTTACAACTGCTTGGCGCCATCTATTCACCGGCAGTGTGCGCTCAATTTCGTCGCACCGGTACACTTTCAGATCTATGAAGTGGGTGCCCGGCTTATTCTCAAACGACTGCCGTGAGTGACCATCAGCCAGCCGACGTGATAAATATGATACTATGGAGGAATGTTTACCGGGGGCTGGTGCTGGTGGCTCGCAATCATCGTCACTGTCAGAGCCGAAAAGCTCGGCGGCGGTGGCCGGTAGCTTCTTGACGGCTGGTACCGGTCTGATGGTGAGTTTCTTCGCCTTAGAGCTGCTTGGGGCTGGAGATGACGGAGGTGTGGGAGCACTGCTGGATGCTGCTGTTGGTGCCTTGCGTTTTTTCGGCCTTTTCACGTCATCGACTTGCTCACGAAGCTCATCTTCAGACGGAAAAAGTTCTTCAGCATTTGTCTTCGACCTAAAAAGAAGAAAATAATGTTTTATGAGCGGTCAATGGTCAATTAATTCAATGATTAATACCTTCGATCAACAATAGATCGCAGATTAATACCTAATATTTAATTTAATGGTCATACATTAACACTGAAAAGAGTACTATTCATAATTCAGTATTCACTAATGTGCATTAAATGTTTGAATACAACTGAAGTAACAAACCGTATAATAAAACACGAGCCACAGTTTCCCATTCTGATGTGATGAGTCTATCATGAAAAACAAAAAAAAAAGTTGCCGGAATCGAACCCGCAAACATTACAGTAAAAGACTTTCGCTAGTTTTTATATTATTATTATATGCTAGTTGGTACTTACATGTTTGTTTCCAGAGAGTCTCGAGTCTCGCACAAGATCAGCGTCAGAGGAATGGTAAAGCCTGCTTCAGACACCCGGCTTTTATACCATTAAAACACGTGAAATCTTCCCATATAAGTCCCGGCAATATGATTTAAAATCGCTGAGTAAGTAGTTAATCTATTTAGGACAAATCGCATTGTAAGGGTTATCGATGAACTAGCTACACCCGCGACTTCATCCGTTACGATTACGTTTACGATTGTACAGTTACGAGCACAGATATGTGAACAATTGTAGCCCTTAACACAATGAAATAAGAATCAGGGCTTGCATATCTAAGCTCACGGGTGTACAGCCAGCATTAATATGTACAGCCAGCATCAACTTCATCGGTGCAACATAAGTCGTTCTATACTTGCGTCTTGGCAATTAAGGTAAACTAACTTTACTGTATGTGATTAGAGTATGTTTTTGACTAACATTGTCAACGTTTTTAACTCATGCAAGAAGACACTTAGTTCTTACGCATTAAAACTTATTTTACTATAATGGGTAATTCTTCTCGATCATAGTACCTAAGCTTTAATTAATATAATGCTTACTATTGATGCTGCCTTTGATCACTTTGTGATTCTTATAACGAATGAAATAAGATGCATGAGATGTCACAGTGTATACTTATTTCTGATGCTGTCTGTACCTGCAAGGTTTATGTGTAATGTAAAATGATGCGCCACGCTTGTATTTGCAGCGCTAATTTGTTACTATGCTCAAGTATTATGATTATGTATGACTTACCATTTCTACTATAGATTTTATGTCGTAATTGAAACCTTAATGACAATTTATTTTATTTAATTTTCGGGTATAAATATCAAGAAATTTAGTAAGAAATTATCATTGTAACTGTCTACTTTCAAAGCAGGCGCACGAGGCTCTATCTGCATCAAGAAAAAAAAAAAAAAAATGTCGGTAAGTAACTCATTATTATCTAACAACGTTACGTTGCCGTTTTTACTTACATAGATGAATTATAATGTACATTTTTGTTTTAGGACTTATCAAATCATAAGACATTAGTCACGATATCATTATTGATCGAAATAATTAGTTGTCCCGAGCTCGCGGTACCCAACCGCTAAAGCAGTAGGCCGTGCTCGCATGCGAATGATGCTGATTTAATAACTCAACTGTTAATTTTATAAAGTATTTTTGTTTTTCTTTCACAGGATACAGACGATCTCTTCAACTTTATACCCAATAATCAAGAAAGCAACCGCCTTAAAAGAACGAAGAACACCAAAGCACTTACTGTCATCAAAAGACCAGCGCAAGGAACAAAACTCGTTCGCGTAGAAATACACGATATCGACAATTTTGACAACATAGATCAATCCATATGTATTTGTAATGCCGATATTTGTGCTCAAAAAGTCATAAAAAATATTTTTATGGATGAAATTTATAAATTAACGCGAGAGTTAGTCGTTAAAATACAAGAATCAATTGATGTCTTTAACTAAGTATTGTATGTAGGTCTATACATAATTCTTCCCAAAGCGGTCTAGGTATATTGAGTGCCTGAAGTTTTATTATAAATAAAATGTTGTATTGTTAATATTGAATAAATTAATTAAAATAAATATATATTACGTTCTCCCACATTTTCGTGTTTTATTTTACCGCACTATAAAGGTTCTCATAAAAGTAGGTTTATACACTTTGGTATATTATTACATTAAAAGTATTTAAATGACGCAAAATCGCGTAACACACTTACGATTTTGACGAAGTATATTGTTGATTAAATTCGCTTAGTAGCATAGCATTTAAAATAAATTTCACAACTATTACACCAACTATTCACCCTCAAACAAGGCATAGCCTGAATTATGGTGACTGAATAAGGGATAAACATACATAAAATTCTAATAAACATCCATAACTCGGTCACAAACGGTCGTGCTCATTACACAAACATTTGCCCCTACCGCGATTCGAACCCGGGGGCCGTGGGTTTAGCAGTCAGGGTAGCTGACCACTCGACCACCCGACCGTTTAATTTATACATTAAGTAACTTCTTAGAAAGACTTAATCGCCCGCTGTCGTCCAAACGTATTTTGTTCCCACTTTGATTATTCACAATAAGGTAATTTTCAACAAAGTTTTGTAAATAGGTAGGTACTGATTTAAATTTGTGATTTGTCTGTTTTCATGAAATCATGCTTTTAAAAATTGTTCTTTAAATCTTGAATGACAGATAAATAGTTCTAAGATCGTTTTTACGATATTGTTTAAAAGATAATTTGATTAGTCAATCAGTATCTAAAATACGGGCTAAATACCTAATCGCAGTGTGGTGTCATACGGTGCATTGGAATGTTGTGATAGTCCATATCGATCGCCTCGTTATAAAACACCGGCCATAGTGTTACTCACTACAAAGCTGAGAGATATCTCTCGTAATTTACATGTGATAATAAATAAGCGTAACAATGATTACATTTAGTTACCGCCAACTATCTAGATTGATGTGGTTTTGGTTAAAAATATAGATGAGTTGAATGATCAAAGATATCAATTTATTGGATATTGGGGGGGCTGGATCTCATCTGATCCAGACCCCCCAATATCCTACTACTAGCAATCTATAACCTAAAAGCTGGTGACTCTCTCAGAGAGAGATTTAAGGATATAAATATAATGACTGTTGCATCACAATACAAATATGAAAATTTGATTTATGTTCATAAAAATATTGAAAAATTTTCAAAAAACAGTGATATTCACAATGTGAACACTAGAAGTAAGAACAAATTAGCAGTACCTTATACTAGGCCCCATAAAATAAATAATTATTTTAAGGGTCTTGTAACTGCTCAATGCTTTCCACCCCTAAAACCTAAAATACATACACACATATCGCCGCCTTTACCTTAGCTTAACTGACTAATCTAATTCTTAAAACTAGTTAACCTACTATATACCGCCGTTCAAGATTACCATCAATTACGCCTTCCCTACTTCTCAACTGAACTTATATTATGCTACTTTTATTTTAACTAAAGACTAGGTTAACTACAATCTAATGTTTGTGTCTTTGATGTTTTGTAGAGTGCGTAGTGTTTGTATGATAATGGAACCCTAACCTAGGCCTAACTTAACTTAATTCTATTAACAATATATTCAAGTCAAGCGATGTAATATTATAAATAATTTTGGGGGTCAAAGTTGCTCGCGTCCGTAGGTTTACCCTTGAGTCCCTACACGTGATCCCTGGGTGGTGCTAAATGAGTGACACTGACTGAGTGGTAGAGCCACGCTGCGTTGCAGCACGCATTGGGCCGGCTTGCCCGGCGTAATACCACCCTCTCACGAATATTCGGCGTGAAATAATGGCACTTGGTGCTGTTGTGTTTCGTCCGACCAGTGAGAGTTCCGGAGCCCCCCTCCCCCCTCCTCCCATTCCTATTTCTTTCCTTAAACCTATTCCTCCCTTAAAGGCCGGCAACGCGCCTGCGATTCCTCTGGTTTTGCGGGTGTCCATGGGCGGCGGTCATTACTCTCCATCAGGTGACCCGCCTGCTCGTTTGCCTCCCATCTTTTATAAAAAAAAAAAATACTATTTTGGCCAGATCGTCTAGTGAACCCTCTGTTGTTAACCGCATCTAAGTAACTCAAGTCCTTTTCGTGAAAGTTTAGTAAGTGGCTTATCCCTGTGTTAAATTATTTACTCCTGACCTAATTACCTATCCGTCAATACCTAATATCCTAGATATGTGTAGCCTATCAGTGACTTCGTCTGAACTGTGACCTAAATCCTTCACAGCAGCTGCAGGAAAGGAATGTTAACCACTCAAAGATAATCAGATGATAGCATAGCTTGCAGGTACTATTATCCTTTATAATTGATAGCATTATACATAGTCTTGTGGAAGTTTATGAGCTCCATCCGCCGCTCCATAGCGTGCCAATACATCACATTGTGTAATTATGGCCCCGTCCCACTGACTTTAATTTATTATTTATAGAGAGTCTACATAACTTTTCAACTTAATTTCATCTTACATTATGAAAACTATGTGTCAGCATTTACGTTCTTATTATTCCTCATAAAATCAATAGAGTTTATCTCAAGGCTTGCTAACATCCGAATATCTTTCTCATTCAGAACCTCACTTATTTCTCTGATCTTTGTGGTTTTTTATAAGGATATTACAAGTAACATTCTAACTGACTGTCCTTTTGTCTTATTAGAATATTAACCTTCAGTTCTATAAATGGTGGATAATTTATTCAAAGCCCACTTTCAGGCAGTGGCTAAAATAGAATGCTATTAACAAAGGTAAAATTACTTTTATTGACTCTCAGTGTTTATTATACAGAGCTTATAAAGTAACAATATGATTTAATTATACTGACTGCCTTGACAGCATATTACTTCTCAAGTTTAATAAAAATGCTTAATTTATTCAATTTCTTACTCCCTTCAGGAGGTGGATACAAATAGAATGCTATTATTTGAAGCAAAATTACTTTTGTTTACTCTTAGGGTTTATTAAGAAGATCTTATAAAGTAACAATATAATTAAATTGTACAGACTGCCTTGACAGCATATTACATCTCAAGTTTATTAAAGATGTTTAATTCATTCAATTTCTTACTCCCTTCAGGAAGTGAATACAAATAGAATGCTGCTATTGTAGGTTGTTACCAATCAATTATTTCTACGTTTCATAATATTAGGAGTACATAACTTGTAAGGCCTTTGACCATTAAGGTAAATTCGCAGCTTCAGGCGAAATAACCTAGGTTCCAAACTGGTTTTTAGTTGTTTAATATCAGCTTAAATTTTACCAATAGGTTTCTGGATGTCTGGTTATAATACATTGAAGGGTCGCAATTTAAGGCCGTATTATACCTCAGGGAAAGCTAAAAATGCTTGTTTGGTCATTTCAGTATCAGAAATCAAACATCACAGCACAGTTATGCTTATATGCTATAACTTATTAGTATTTTTCTTGTAATAGGAAACCAGTCTTAGACTCTTAGGTAATCCAAAGTAATGATGGTTCAATATTACCTCACTTCTGCTAATTATTTAAAATGAATAGTTAATTGGTAACACCCTTAAGAAAACAATTAGGGTCCTATTGACCTACAGTAATAGCCTACATGCCTAGACCGATCCTTTCAGTGCTCATAATCAACATTACTTCATAGTAATTTCTATTTAGGTACCATAACTTAATTATCCCTAACTTTATTAGTCGAAGTTAATCCAGCCCTAGTTCCGCGGCCTACGTACCTGGTTTATGTACGCACAGCGTGTTGTAATGTCATATTTTAGTTCGACATTACATCATCATTTTTTTCTTTTTCGGAACGTATTAACGTTAGGCTGTATGGGCGATTGCCTTTGCCTTTGCTTGAAAAACATTTATTGGTCGTTGTGTCAATGTGACAGCTTCCGGGTCGTATCTTTTTGCAACGCGTCGCCAGGTATGGCGTTCGCATAATTTTGTCCCAGGTGAAAATCTAGTGGAATCTTGTTTTGATGATGATTTTGAATCAGTAAAAAAGGGCTTGAATGCCTTAATTGTTTTCTATTTTGAATTTGGTTTAATATTGTTTGGCGAAAAGTACATTACTCAATAATGGATGTCTAGCCGCATTTTTATGGAAGACGCCCTCGAGCGTCTTTCAGATAGCTCTAACTTCCAGAGCTTCTAGATATCTTCTAGATGTCTCTTAATTTTGCCTTATGTGAATAATTTCATCGAGTTTGTTTGTCGTCGTCAACACGCGGTCAGGCAAGTTGCTTCGCCGGAACACTTATAATGGTACCTAACTTATAAAAAAGCCAGGTTAGTAATTTAATATCCTGTTGGTTTAAAATAGTGCTATATTCACAAAAATATTAGTTATGTTCACAACATATTGTTTAGAGTCACGATACAGTGTTTTTGGTTAATTAAATTTATAGGCCTAGTTCCTATGTATCAAGACAATTAGTCTATTTGATCTTCTTTGTATTGATTACATTTAAAATACATAACATGTAACTTTAGAATGCTATCTTGCAGATAACTTTATATTCACAAGAATAAACTTTGTTTGTTAGTA
This sequence comes from Scoparia ambigualis, assembly GCA_963921215.1. NCBI lineage: Eukaryota > Metazoa > Arthropoda > Insecta > Lepidoptera > Crambidae > Scoparia > Scoparia ambigualis. Next base: position 18,336,421 of record OY992522.1, on the reverse strand, counting down.
TTAACTTAAACGGTAAAAGTTAGCAAGGGATTTTAAAATAAAACAATGGTTCGGAGTAATTAGTTTTATTTTTTAGCCACCTCCCTGCAGATTAAAAGCCAATCTTTCCGATGACATTCCGAGGTAAAATTTATTTTCTATATATTTAATTTGATAGTGATACTACTGCCTGGCGCCCGAGTTTAATTTAAAGGTAATTTCCTTTTGATATTTTGCATTTGCAACCCTTTGGTTTTATTTAACATTACAATTTTGTTCTTATACGCATGTAAACCCCCGCTTACATGATAATTGGCACCGCAAAGACGGACTTTGACTTGCTTTCTTTAACCGTATAATTGTTTACACAGGTTAGTATTTGTTTGAGACAAGCTCTTTGTTTGATATGTAAAGCTTGTTATTTTGTTGTTTTGAGTGAATATAGCACAGAACATATGTAATTTGGTTGTTGGAAATTTCCACATTTTGTTATGACATTTTGTTAAATTTCTTATTGCCTTATAATTATGTGATTTTTTAGTGATAACAATTGTGTCACGAATAATTTTGTTTGTTTGTTTGTAAAGAATACTTCTTTAATAACTTGTTTAGAAAGAATTAATCTTTACTGGTTTTGTTGTAAAGAATACTTTATTCTTTAATATTTGGTTATGCTGTTGTTAACTTTAACAATTAGTAATTTATTTTGTTTTCATTAACTTAACTGCACAGAAGCGGGTTTCATGTGCGGAGTTGTATCTCTTAAAATGTTATAAATATTTAAAACTTAAAATAAGTGTTATGCAGTTTACTTTAAGCTACAGTTACTTTTGTCAGTGAATAAAGCACCTGATTTTGATATTTGATATAATAATTTACAGTTTAATGACTTAACAGTTTTGATAAACAAATTTAAACATTTAAATAAAACATTATTAGCTTTGATATTTAAACATTAATTTTATTAAACTTTAAAAATGGATGAAGCGATTCAGAGTCCGCCTGTTGAAGACAGTTCACCTGTTAGTATTCTTAAGTCGGCTGGTACCTGCACTGCTGATGACGGTATGGAGTATGATCATTTTGATAAGGTTGTTAAGGAGAAGCCTGCCCATTCTTCGTCGTTTAATATGATTAATGAGACTATTAGGAAAAATTTGCCGAAATGTTCTACTAAGCTGCCTGACTTAAAGCGAAGCGGAATTTTATTTGAAGGTAAGACTTGTGTGCGAGAATTTATAGTTCAAATTGAAGATTATTTTCTTTATAGGAATTTTGATGAATCTGTTTTGGTTGGAGCCTTTTCGGAACTTCTTTCTGGAACTGCTGCCAAGTGGTTTAGAGCAAATAGATTTTTTATTAGTTCGTGGTTAGATTTGAAAGTTGCTTTATTGAAACGTTTTGATAGGTGTGATTTTGACTACTTTTTAGAACATGACCTGCGTATTAGGAAACAAAAATTTAATGAATCATTACCTGACTTTATTACAGAAATTCTTGATATGTCTAACCGTCTTTCAACTCCTCTTTCGGAACCAACTTTAATAAATATAATTAAACATAATAAGTTACCAATTTATACACCTTACATTTTAGGTAAAGATATTTTTTCTTTGAACTTTTTCACCGCCTTTGGGAAGTAGTTAGAGCCACTGGTAGACAGAAAGCCGTTTAAGGTGCCCGTAAAAAGTGTTAAATTTGAGAAAATTTATTCAAGTGCTGCTCAGAGCACTATTACTTGTTTGAAGTGTGGAGAGATAGGCCACTCATTTAAAAATTGTTTAAAATTTCCTGGCATAACTTGTTTTAAATGTAAGAAGTTGGGGGTCATTACTAAAGATTGTGAGGCGTGTGTTTTGGCTAAGAATAGTAATTCTACTAGAACAAAAAACTGATTCGGTCGCATCGCTCTCCAGTTTTGGCAAAACCCAAGGATGAGTCGATGTGTAAAATTGTTAATCACGCTTATAGTAACAAACCTGACAAAGCTACTTGTAAAAAAGAATTTTCAGATTGGTTACAATATTTAAAAACTTTCTTTGGTGTTTATAAGGCTGCTCTTATTCTCTTTGTTAAAAATAATGATTCAAGACCGTTTCTACAGTTCTCAGTTGGTAATCATAAATTTTCTGGCTTGTTGGACAGTGGTTCGAACAGATGTATTTTGGGACGCAATAGTCATCATAAATTTTAAAATTAGGTTTTAAAATTAAAACATTTTCTGAAATTATTTCAAATTATACTTACACAGCTGATGGTTCCGCACAGAAAGCTATAGGCACGATTGATATTCCTATTACTTGTGATAATAGTACTAAAATTATTATTTTTTTAATTATTCCTTCTGTAGATTACTCTGTTATTTTGGGATTTGACTTTTGGTTAAAATTTGATCTTGCTAAAGAACTTTGGAAAAATATTACTTTCATTGTAGATAAAAATGTTAAACTTGGAACTTGTACAGTTACGGCTGCCGCTGAGCTTGCACCTTCCGAAAATAAATTATTGGTAGAAACTATTAAACTTTTTGAAGATATCTCGTATGAAAAGATATGTGATAGATGACCTAAGTCATACTCATTTAGTTGAACATAAAATTAACGTTGTTGGTGAACCTTTTAAACAAAAGTGTTGGTCTTTGAGCCCCGCTATACAAAAAATTGTTAATGATGAAATTGATGCTTTACTTGAAGAAGGAATAATACAATCTTCTAAATCTCCTTGGTGTTCTCCTATTGTTATTGTAAAGAAAAAAGATGGTAGTCCGAGACTTTGTTTAGACTATCGTCGTTTAAATTCTATAACTGTTAAAGATTCATACCCTTTGCCTTATACCTCAAAAATATTAGATAGCCTTCGTGGTGCCCGTTATATTACTGCTATTGACCTTTCTAAAGCTTTTTTACAAATTTATTTGGAAAAAACTTCTCGTGAGAAGACTGCTTTTGCCGTTCCGGGTAAAGGACTGTTCGAATTTGTTAGAATGCCGTTTGGTCTCACTAATGCACCAGCTGAGCTTCAAAGATTAGTATATAGGATGTTTGGACCTGAATTCGATGGTAAACTATTCCGATATCTTGATGATTTATTTTGATAAATTTTGAGATTTCTGAGCATATTTAGGAACTTCGCAGAGTATACAAAAATTTTAAAAGATGCCGGTTTAACTGTTAATTTGAAAAAGTGTGAATTTTGTAAGGAAAGACTCCGTTATCTTGGTTAAGTAGTTGATAGAAATGGTTTGCACACTGATCCTTATAAATTAGATGCAATAAAGAATTTTCCCCGTCCTGTAACTGTAAAACAATTAAGAAGTTTTCTTGGGCTATGTTCCTATTATAGAAGATTTATTTTTAAATTTGCTGATATAGCTTCCCCTCTTACTAAACTTACTGCTGGTTCTAGAAATTCTAGGAAACCTTTAATTTAGAATGATGAAGCTGAAACTGCTTTCGAAAACCTTAAAGAAGTGTTAATTTCTTCACCAGTTTTGCAACATCCAGAGAAACCATTCTTTTTACATTGTGTTGCTAGTTCTGTTGGTATTGGTAGTGTATTATGTCAAGACGATGATGAAGGAGAACAGCATCCCATTGCTTTCTATTCTAGATCTTTAAATAAATGTGAACGTAATTATAGTACAACAGAGCGCGAATTGCTTGCTGTTTTAGATTCCATAGAACGTTTTAGACCTTATGTCGAAGGTATGGAATTTACTGTGGTTACGGACCATTCTTGTCTGAAATGGCTATTGAGTTTAAGTAATCCTACTGGTAGATTAGCTAGATGGGCTACCAGAATTTCTCAATTTACATTTAATATTGTTCATAAAAAAGGTATTTTGCATCAGGTTCCGGATGCGTTATCTCGTGTAGAAATTGCTGCTGTTATTTCGTCCCCTACGGATAATATAGTATTACCTGAGGATGATATAGATGATCCCTGGTATAAAAGAATTTTTGTTAATTGTCAAAAGTTTCCTACTAAGTTTAAAAATTTTAGAATTGATAATAATACTTTATATAGATATTGTAAAAGTTTTGGTTATAATAATTGTTTAGATTGGAAAATAGTTATTCCAAAGGAACATATTATACGTACTATTCGTTCTAATCATGATGATGTTAATTCTGGTCATCTTGGAGTTCATAACACATTAAAAAAGCTTAAACAACATTATTTTTGGAATGGGATGTTTAAAGACGTTCATTTGTACATTAAGTCTTGTGATGTTTGCACAGCTTACAAACATATTACTTCTCCACCTTTTGGCCATATGATAAACCCTAAAAAACTAGATTTCCCCATGGTTATGCTTTCTGGTGATATAATAGGAATTTTACCTAAAAGTTATTCTGGTCATAAATACATACTTTCTGTAGTAGACGTTTTTACTAGATATTGTTGGATATTTCCTTTAGCTAAGGCTAATACTTTAGCCATTTGTAAGATTTTTGAAAAAGAAATATTTCTTAAGTTCGGTGTTCCTAAAATTATAGTCTGCGATAATGGTACTCAGTTTACTTCTAAACATTTTGTAGATTTCATAAAAAGTTATAACATTAATAAAATATTTTATAATACTTTGTATACCCGTCAAAATAACCCAGTAGAGAGATATAATAAAACCATTGAAACTTGTATATCATGTTTTGTTAAAGATGATCAGAGGACATGGTCTAAATTGTTGCCTCATGTTCAGTTAGCTTTGAATAGTAGTGTTAGTCTTGCTACTGACTTTACTCCTAACTTTCTCATGTTTGGTAGAGAGTTAATTGTTGATGCCTCGTTGCACAGATTTAGTAATTCTTTTAATAATTTAAATGATGTTAGTTTGGGTGAAAGAAATTCTTTTGCTTATTCTTTGAATTCACTTAGTGATATTTTTGTTAGAGTTCAGACTCAATTGTTTAGAGCTTATAAACGTAATGCGTCTTATTATAATAAGGGTCGCAGGGTTATTTCGTTTGCTGTGGGTGATGTTGTTTGGAGGCGTAGTTTTGTTCAGTCTAATGCTCCGGCTTATTTTTCGGCTAAACTAGCACCTAAGTTCGTAAAATGTAAAATTATAGAAAAAGTTTCAGATAACGTATATGTTTTGAAGGATTTAGAAAAGGGTTACGTTGGGCGTTATCATGTAAAGGATATAATTAAATATTAAAATTTATTATGTTTTGGAATTTTCAGGCTCGCCGTTGATGTCTTGTTTTGGGGACCACACCGTTGTAAGGGAGGAATGTGAGAGATGTATGTCTGGTTATGGTGTTATGTAATTAGATGATGTATGATAGGAAAACTTCAGAACGGATGTTGATAGAGTTTGTTCTAAAGGTCAAATCTTAGGTCAATTTGGATAGATAGTAATTTCTCTAGTTTGTTTACCCATAGTAAATGATTTCTTTTGTTTGATTGTACATTTTGTATAATATACTTTGTTTGTTTTGTTGGTTGCACTTTGTTGTCTACACTTAGGACTAAGTTGGATTAGTTATTTGTAGTCTAATTTTAATTTTGTTTATTATGTAAGTTCTGGATATCCATACCTGGACATGACATTTTGTTCTGACCAGACAATTTATTCTTTTTAGGAAAATTGCTCATTGGTACAGTTTTTTTCTCATTTGGATGACATTTTCGTTTGTCCCTGACATTTTGTTTTTGGACACTATTTTGGTTGTCCAAGACACTTTCTCTTTTGGATGCCACTTTGGTTTTGCCGTTTTGGAAAACTTTTGGTTTGGTTTTCCTTGACCTTTTGTTTGTTGGATTCCATTTTATGGTTATCATTTCTTTTGGAATGTAACGGACATTTTGTTCCGTTATGTTTTTTCTTTTGTGCTTTGTGCCCGGTAAGTCGGATAGTGTTGCGCCGATCACAAATTCACTTTTGTTTGCTGAATTCTTTTCAGGATTTTTTTTGTTGACTCTGTGCGCTGTAAGTCGGTGGTGTTGTGCTGATCGCAGATGATACTTTTGGTTGGACGTTTTGTTCGACGTCGCCTTGCTTTGTCTAGGGCGATTGGTGTCTGCTTTTGGACGCGTTGTAATACGACGTGTTCGCGTTGTTTTGCGATCTGGAGGTCGTAGTCGATCACGAGAGCTCTTTATTCGGTGACTGTTGTTGTCCAACCGATATTAATTTGCTGTGCTTTCGATGGTCCGGAGGAATGTGTTATTAGACTCGGCGACCTTAGTGTCCAACCGATTTCCCATAGTTTGAAGGAAGGAGAGTTTCTGACTCGGTGACCTTAGTGTCCAACCGATTTCTCATAGTTTGAAGAAAGGAGAGTTTAGACTCGGCGACCTTAGTTGTCTAACCGATATCTTGTGGGTTGTTGAGTAGGAGATTGTTTGATTTGGTGACATAGTTGTCTAACTAATTCAATTAGTTTTGTGTCGACGTTAGGGTCTGACCATATTTTGTTTGAGATTCGTTTTGGTGTTGGGTTATAAACACATTGTTGTTTTATTTGTTTTGAAATAATAAGTTTGGTGTTGGTGTTTCAATATTTGTAAACTTGGGTTTAGAGTTTTAGGTTTTTTTATGTGTTTTCTAAATCCCTTGTACTTTAACTAGAGTAGAGTTTGATAGAGTTTCGAAGAGTTTTGATAGAGTCTTAGTAGTCTTTGGTAGAGTTTGATGGAGTCTTTGGTAGAGTTTGTCATAAAAGAAAATGTCTTTTCTTTTATTTTTTTTTAGGAAGGGACGGGTTGTAATGTCATATTTTAGTTCGACATTACATCTTCATTTTTTTCTTTTTCGGAACGTATTAACGTTAGGCTGTATGGGCGATTGCCTCTGCCTTTGCTTGAAAAACATTTATTGGTCGTTGTGTCAATGTGACAGCTTCCGAGTCGTATCTTTTTGCAACGCGTCGCCAGGTATGGCGTTCGCATAATTTTGTCCCAGGTGAAAATCTAGTGGAATCTTGTTTTGATGATGATTTTGAATCAGTAAAAAAGGGCTTGAATGCCTTAATTGTTTTCTATTTTGAATTTGGTTTAATATTGTTTGGCGAAAAGTACATCATTCAATAATGGATGTCTAGCCGCATTTTTATGGAAGACGCCCTCGAGCGTCTTTCAGATAGCTTCTAGCTAACTTCCAGAGCTTCTAGATATCTTCTAGATGTCTCTTAATTTTGCCTTATGTGAATAATTTCATCGAGTTTGTTTGTCGTCGTCAACACGCGGTCAGGCGAGTTGTTTCGCCGGAACACTTATAATGGTACCTAACTTATAAAAAAGCCAGGTTAGTAATTTAATATCCTGTTGGTTTAAAATGGTGCCATATTCACAAAAATATTAGTTATGTTCAAAACATATTGTTTAGAGTCACGATACAGTGTTTTTGGTTAATTAAATTTATAGGCCTAGTTCCTATGTATCAAGACAATTAGTCTATTTGATCTTCTTTGTATTGAATACATTTAAAATACATAACATGTAACTTTAGAATGCTATCTTGCGGATAACTTTATATTCACAAGAATAAACTTTGTTTGTTAGTATTAACTTAAGCGGTAAAAGTTAGCAAGGGATTTTAAAATAAAACAATGGTTCGGAGTAATTAGTTTTATTTTTTAGCCACCTCCCTGCAGATTAAAAGCCAATCTTTCCGATGACATTCCGAGGTAAAATTTATTTTCTATATATTTAATTTGATAGTGATACTACTGTCTGGCGCCCGAGTTTAATTTAAAGGTAATTTCCTTTTGATATTTTGCATTTGCAACCCTTTGGTTTTATTTAACATAAGAATTTTGTTCTTATACGCATGTAAACCCCCGGTTACATGACAGTGTACACACCGTGCTATCCCCAACTACTTAACAATATATGAGACGCCTACCTACCCTACAGTATGTTTTCGACCAGCGTCCGTCCTCTCGTCAGCCTAGACAAATTCCACTCTCAAAAACAATCACCACCCGGTCTTTGATCGGCTTTCGCCTTATCTTTCCCAAGCACAGCCAGTTAGACCCGGGTTTACCTTCAACAAGGTAAAGGGGTTGTCCCAAGAAGGAAACTGCCCTCCTCTGACGAGGTTCCAAGCATTACCCGAAAACCCCCTACATTTTGTCGAACTAACAGTCTCTTGTATACCTTTGCAATCTAGGCCTAAGCCGTATTTAACTTAATTTCGTGGTGAGTTGTGTAAGCCGAGTCGCCCCTGCAAGCAACAGACCTCTAAGTGAACTATCAAATCGAGGCAATATACTCAGAATGTAAAACCTAACACTACACTGTATGTAAGGAGGCAGGACGGATTTGGACTTGGTTATACGTGCCCACCTCCAGCTAATTGGTGTCTGATCTATCTTCGATTTTCACTAGGGAGACAACTGTCTCTTTCCCGTTACTCTCTCGAATATAGTGTATTATTTAGCGTTGTAATAGATAACGCCGACCTTATTAAATACAGTCAAAAGTCATCCAGACAGAAGTCTGTTGAAAATTATATAGTTTTCGTTGGCACCGTGATGCGTTTCCGCTATATAACTCGGAATACTTCATTCCGTTAACAGTTCGAGTTGCGATAACAATAATTTTACTTTAATAATCACTTTCTATTTCACAAACAATTTTAGTTAAGTTCGAATAACACTTAGCGCGCTTTAAAGGCTCGGACGCTCGTTTTCACGTATGAGATCGTTACCGCCACTCGTAAATCGGACCGCGCCTCCGACGTCCTTCAATTAAATGCCCCGTCTTCCCTACCATGACGCCAAAATCCCTCCAAAATCGCGCCACGCTCGCCCGACATTTGCCCGCGCAAATCCATTCCTACTTTTTATCCAATAGCTAGCCCTCTCGCCTATGCGCCCCAACTTCACATTTGTTATCTTTCGTTACATGGCCAACTTCGTGTCCTTCCACGTGGAGATAACATCTCCCCTCTCTTTCTATCTCTCAATCTCAACTTCTCGCTCGCTCATTACCGACGCTCCTGCGTAAATTTAAGTGTTTTCCATAATCCAACCAAATCTCTTTAGATAGCCAATATTACATGTTTGAACATCTAGGTGTAGCCTTCCATCAACAATTCCCTCTTAATAAACACCCACTCAAGCTAGTAATCCCGTTGTTACGGCGAAAGACGTTCGCAGTAACAGCGACGTAATAAAGGTTGTGGGCTGGGTAGGTATGGATAGTGAAGTACTTACAGGGGTGATGAGTCACAGGAACCGGGAGACGAGCTGACCGCGGGCGGCGATGTAGGTTGGTTTCCTGGCGCACAGTCACTACACTAAACAATAGGCATTCAGGCGTTCTCTTCACTTAAGGTTCCGGAGTCACTATAAACCTTTTCGGTCAGGCTGTGGCGTGCGCGGTAGCTAGCTAGCTTTTTCGACGAGTCGGCGCGGTATGCTCACGAAGCGAGCGGCCGCGGGTCGGCCAGCGGTGGCGCCGCGGCAGATAGGCGGACGCGGTCGTCAACAACCGCTGAGTCAACCACCTTACAGCTGGCGGTATGATTTGAATGGGCGTCCCGGCTTTGGCGGGAACATCCTCCGGGGCCCAGGGTGGGCTCATCCAATGGGAGCCTGGCGATCCGGAATACAGGCCTCCGAAAATGTCCATTCGCGGTGTCCAGGTCTACCACCCGCACGACGCCATCCTTCCCAGGCAGGGTGCGAGCAATGCGCCCCAGTCTCCATTGGAGGGCAGGCAGGTTGTCCTCCTTGATGAGGACGAGCTCGCCAACTCGGGGAGGGGAGTATGGGGACAACCATTTGGAGCGGGTTTGGAGGGTATGAAGGTAGGACTGGGTCCACAGCGTCCAGAAGCGCCGGGAAAGGGCCTGTACCATCTGGAATCGCCTACGTGTGGAGATCGGCCTATCTTCCACGGATAGTTCGGGAAGGGCCGTTAGTGGGCGGCCTATAAGGAAATGTCCGGCTGTAAGCGGCTCAAAGTCTGAAGGATCAGACGAAAGTGGGCAGAGAGGTCTTGAGTTAAGGACCGCTTCGATTCGAGCTAAAAGTGTGGAGAATTCCTCGAATGTGAGGTGTTGTTCGCCAATTACGCGATATAAAAGTTGCTTTGTTGATTTTACGTTGATCTCATGTAACGCACCGAACCATGGTCCCTTAGGGACGTTCAACAACCACGTAATGTGCTGACCAGCGAGCTTGTGCGCAATCGTGTCATTATTCAAGGCAAGAAAGTTTTGTACTTCAATGAGCTGATTTCTAGCGCCTACATAATTTGTACCGCAGTCCGAGCGGATGAGAACCGGGGCACCGCGGCGTGCTATAAAACGCTGTAACGCCGCGAGGAACGCTTCCGTGCTGAGGTCCGAGACCGGTTCCAAATGAACCGCCTTAAAAAAAAAAAAAAGGAAAAAGTATCTCCGGAGGCATCGAGCTCATGGAGGTAAACAACGGCGGCAAACCCGGCTTCAGAGGCATCTGCAAACCCGTGAAGCGAGTATGCAGCTGAGCCTTTGTTTGCACAAATGTGCCGAGGGAAGCGAATGCTAGACAACAGCGGCAGATCCTCTGAGATGTGGTGCCACTCCGTTTGTACTTCAGAGGGAGTGGGCTCATCCCATTCCAGCTTCAGTAGCCACAATTGCTGAAGCAGTAGCTTTTCGCGGAAGATAACGGGAGAAACCCAGCCGTTTGGGTCATAAAGTGAAGCTACGGTGCTTAAAATAGACCGCTTTGTGACATGTGTGATGGGGGGCAGAGAGATGCGGTAGGTGAACTCGTCTGACTGAGGGCTCCACTGTATACCCAAGACCTTAATGGACGTGGACTCTGGGTTCATGTCGAAGTCCTTGGGCATGTCGCATTGATTGTCGGGAAATCTCTCGAGCAGCTGAGGCGAGTTAGATGTCCACTTACTGAGCTGAAAGCCGCCTAGGTCTAGCAGACTTATCAACTCGTCCTGAAGTGCTTGGGCGGATTCAACTGTGTCATGACCACACAAGATGTCATCAACGAAGATAGACTTGCGAAGAACCTGAGCGGCTCCAGGGTAGCGATGGCCTTCATCATCAGCCAGCTGAAGCAGAGTGCGGATTGCATGGTATGGGCTTGATCTTAAGCCGTAGGTGAGCAGAGGGTGATCTGGTGAGGACCGCCATAGTATCAGCTGATACCGTCTCTGGTCTGGGGCAACCAGCACATTTCTGAACATCCTCTGGATGTCAGTGCTGAAAACGACTGGATGCGTTCTGAAGGACATGATGATGTCCACAATGTCCTGTTGAAGGGCGGGGCCTGTGTGTAGGCATTCATTTATGCTGACACCATTGGAGCTTTTGCAGCTACCATCAAAAACAATGCGCAGCTTGTCCGACCCTGACTTAAATACGCCATGGTGAGGGATGTAGAAGTGAGGTTTATGCGCGAATGTATTTGGGGGACAGGGAGCCATGTGCCCTAAGTCGATGTATTCGGCCATGAAGTCGACGTATTTAGAACGCAGAGACGGGTTCGCCATTAGCTTCTTCTCAATATTGAGGAATCTGCGTAATGCGATAGGGTGAGTTTTACCTAGTTGAGGGGCGTCCTTTAGAAAGGGCAGAGCGACCGTATATCTGCCTGAGGGATCGCGTGTAGTGGTAGAGCGGAAGATTTCCTCGCATTGTTCCTCCAGGGGATCATTATGAGTGTGAGATTGAGGGAGGGGCTCCTCAGAATCCCAGAACCTTTCCAGACTCTGACGTATGTCCTGGGCTGATTCAGCTGAGTCTGGTTGTGAGCTGACGACGTGAGCTGAGTTAACCTGCTGCGCCGGCTGCGCATACAAGTCCTCAATGGGTCCTATCAACGCGAAGTCGAAAATCGTGCCGAAGGCTATGGGCTTGCCCGGGCCCAACGAGACCTTAGTCCCGTCCAACACCTGGCCAAGAACGTCCGACCCCAATAAGAGGTCGATCGGGGCTGGTGTGTGGTAAAGCTGGTCAGCCAATGGCACGGGTGGCTGGCCTAGTACGTGGGAAATGTTTGGTACCTTCTCTAAGGGAAGGTAGCCAGTGACGTTTTTTAAAATGTGAGCTGTGGCAGTGATTGTAGGAGTATCATTGTGAGTGGGTCGGCATACTATTGTTATTGCCGCCTTTGACTCATGTTTGTGCTGATTCCCAACTCCTGTAATTTTTAAAGAAGTGGGTTTTGATGGCAGGTTCAAAAGTCGTGCCATGCGTGACGTTATTAATGTCAGCATACTGCCACAGTCCAATAAAGCTCTGGCTGTGTGAAGATGGCCATGTACGTCCGCGACTCTTAGTGAGACGGTTGGCAACAAAATGGGTGTGCCAGTGGGCACAGAAGGTGAGTGACCTGATTGAGTATCACATGAAATTGTATGAGCTGAGTATGTATCAGCTGTGTGGGCATGGGTTGACTGGGCATGGGCTAAAGGGACATGGGCTAAATGGGCATGGTCTGAATGGGCATGGTCTTGTTCTGCCTCTTCGCTAGGGTGCTCCGTGATAGTTGGGAGTCATAATTGCTGGCGGCGTTCGCGGGGCCTACCTGGCGAACCGGACCTGGGCGGGCTGGCTCTGTGAGCATGTGCGGGTTCGTGCCGCCTGCTGTTTCTGGGACGCTCCCTCGAGTGCTCTCTTAGCTGTGGTGGGGGTATATGTACAGACGAATGAGCTGAGTGCGTTGGGTCGTCTGGTCGATGTAGAGACGTGTGGTGGTTGGAGCTCCCACAGTCCTTGCATGCCCCCCTTGACCTGCACTCGCTCTCGTAGTGAGGGCCGAGACAACGCTGGCAGCGCTCGCGTGCCTGTACAAAGTCCCAACGGCCCTGCGTTGGCTGGGCATTGTACCGTCTGCACGTCATGAGCCTATGTCCCCTAGTGGCACAATAGGGACAGTAGGACGTTGAGCGTGAGGAAGAGGACAAGGACGATGATGAGGAGCAGCTTTGCTGGAAGGCCGAGTAGACGGGGAAGGGCTGACTGCGAGCCGGGGTGGTGGATGGGCGGTGACGCATTTGCTGCGCTGGGCGTGACGGTTGGTGAGTAGGCTGATCAAAGGCGCGGTGAGGCGATGGAGCTGAGGAACGGCCACGGTAATGGTCGGGTGTTGCTGAGCCATCTGAGCATAAGTGCGATGGGGCAACTGAGGAGGCGCGCGGCTACGAGAAGGGCCGGGCTGGGGCTGAATGGGTTGAGCCATGGCTATGTTGGAGAACTCTGTCTCCACACAGCGCGCGTGCTCCTCGAGGTAGGAGATAAGGTCCCTTAACGTGGGCAGGGTGTTACTAGACCCGTGCCTGCGTTCAAATAGCGTGCGGAGCTCGCCCTTGAGCTTCCGCACCACTATCTATTGACACAAACACGTAATCGTCTCCTATGGGCAAATCTAAATTGTTGAGGGCACACTGAGCCGATATGAGCGGCGTGAGGAACAGTGTGCGGATGTTCGAGCGCGTATGGATGCTTGGCAGCCCCAGGATGATGTCCACAAAACTATCAATGAGAACCCGGCGGTTCTCGTACCGCTTGGTGAGGGTGTCCATGGCCACGGCAAAATTTTCATTGGTGACCTTTAGGTGGGACACCATGCTTAATGCCTCACCGCTGAGGCTTGAGAAGAGATAGTGGAGCTTGACTGCTTCCGACAAGGTCGCCATGTCGTCAGTCAAACTCCTGAATAGTGCAATAAAGGAGGGCCAGTCCTCCACTTTTGAGCTGAACCTGGGCAGCGCTATCTTGGGGAGGACGGCTGTAGGCGTATTGAAGCCGAAACTGGGCTGAGCGCTATAATAATAATAATAATAATAAAAATAATAATAATAAAATCTTTATTGAATAACTTATTTTACAACATATCCAGAATACTAAACATACTATTAGTGACAATAATACACAACTGCCTGAACTAGGTTTATCCTGTTTTCCAGGCAAAAATAAAGGACTTACTAAATACTTAAATTACAATGCAAAATACATTTATGTTCATAGAGACTAAATAATAATAAAAATAAAAAATCAGAACTATATTCATTAAAAACTTATCTTCCTAATGTATAAATTAAACATTATTTGTTTCAAACTAGGAACCATACTAAATTCTTAAATAATAATACAAATTACTCTTTTATTCTTTGTGGCTAAATAAATAAATAGCGAAAACAACATTCCATTCATAAACTTAACTACTTAATGTATAAAAATTTAAACAATATTCATTCCAAACTGCTAGGTATAAAGAGCAACATTCATTTTAAGACAACTAATAATTTTTCTGTATCCTCGTAGGACATACTGAGAAGGGCTTCTTTGAGTATATTCTTTGTTTTACTGTAGCAGTGATGATATATGCCTAATTTAGCGTTTAACCTATTATAAAGAAGTGGACCTAAGAACAAGTAAAATCTAGAAGAGAAGGCATGTTTTGTTCCCGCGTTTTGAGGGCAAACAATATCTTTTCGTCTTTTGTTAGTAGTTTCAGTGCTGTATGGAAGTGCGACGTGTTGTTTGATGACGGTGTTTAATATAAATAACTGGCTAACCGTTAATACTTTACAGGATTTATAAAGAATGACAGTGGGGAAGAGGAATGGACGAAAGGTAGAGACTTTTAATACCGCTCGTTGGGCTCTCTCAATGGTTAGTAATACAGTTTTAGCAGTGCCACCCCATGACGTAATGCAGTAAGTAATTATTGATTGACATAAAGTTTGGTAAACTTGCCTGATTAATGTTAAAACCGCAATTGTGCGTAGTTTTTTAAAAACAAATATTAATTTTCGTATTCTGCCGCATAAAGCTTCAATATGGTGCCTAAAAGTAAGGGTTTCATCAATTATAACACCCAAGTACTTAATCTTGTCAGTCATAGAAATATCTGAACACTTACACAGAAGATTTGTGGGGTGTATTTTTACATTGGTGTGCATAAAGTTTAGGGTTCGTCGGTGCCGATTTTGATTTACGCATAGAAAAATGTATATAATTAGTTTTAACCGCGTTCAGTGTCAGTAGATGTTGCTGGAGCCAGTTATAAACAGTATTGAAGCCATGTTGTGCATGTTTATAGACATCTTCATGAGAGTCAGCAGAGAACAGCAGAGCAGTGTCATCAGCATATGATATGATTTTGCCACCAGTTAATTTGAGATTACACAGGTCATTTATATATACTAAAAATAAAGTGGGACCTAAAATGCTTCCCTGAGGAACTCCAAACGAAGTACTTTTCATATCAGAGCTGAGAACACTGCCTATTTTTACGCATTGAGTACGCTCATTAAGATAATCTGCAAATAGTTTAAGCTGGTTGCCTCTTATGCCTAAAGATTCTAGCTTTTGCAATAGAATAGGTATTGAAACTGAGTCGAAAGCTTTTGCGAGGTCCAGGAATATTCCCACTGTCCTATTACCTGTGTCAAGTTCCTGGACTAAATAGTCAGTGAGTTGATGCGACAGCGTCGGCAGTCGATAGTTTAGCTCTAAAACCAAATTGGCTATCTGACAATAAGGAATGCCTCTCTAAATATTGCACAAGTCTTTTATTTATAATTTTTTCTAATATTTTAGATATTGCTGGCAGTAACGAAATAGGTCTATAATTCGTAATATGATTTTTACTGCCAGATTTAAATACCGGAATAACGACAGCTTTCTTCAGCCATTTGGGAAAAATTCCTTCAGCCAAGCACTTTCGAAAAATGTAAGTAAGCGGTGAAACCAGGATGTGCTTAAATTGTTTTAATATTTTATTTGATATGTTGTCCCACCCAACCGCCGAGTTATCTTTTAGGCTCTGGATGATCATTTCTACCTCAGCTTCATCCGTATCTAATAGCACAAATGATTTTAGATTATTGCTACAGGTTGATTGAGGCTGGCTTGAAGTTGACGGTGATATATCCTTATACGGAACTTTTTCAGCTAGATTTTTTCCAACATTAACGAAAAAACTATTTGCACTGTTTACAGAAGCCAGCTGTGATGAATACACCTGTAATAATTCTGTGGATGATTTTTGTTGTTTTGAGATATGAGTAACATTTTTTATACACTTCCATATCTTTTTACTATTAGTACCCGCCCTTTTCAATTCCTCACTTTCGTAACTACTTTTGACTTTTTTCAGAAGGGAATTACAAAAGTTTCTGTACCTTTTATACGTTGACTGTAAGATTAAATTCGCTGGGTTAGATTTGGCCTTCATATGTAGTTTGTCTCTATGTTTCATACAGCGAATAAGTCCCGGTGTAATCCAGGGCTTAATATTGTAGTTTTTATTACTTAAACGTATGTGCATTGTATTTCTAAAAATAGCTTGTTGAACATTACTTATTAGGTACGACATACAAACATCAGCGTCATCACATTTGAAAACTGGGTTAAAGTCAATATTGCATAAATCGACTTCAAGTTTGTTTACATTTATTTTAGAAATTGTTGGCGTGCGATTTAATTTAGGTATCTTACAGTTTAAGGTTAGTAGAGCAGCTTTGTGATCGGTAATTGTCGAGTTAGTAACCAGTGCTATTGATGGGAAATTCGATTTAAGCATGATATGATCTAAACAAGAGCCGCTTAGGTGTGTGGGAACCGTGTGCGCGGGAAGTAAGCCATGAAAGGAGCATAGGTTTAGGTATTCCTGAGCAGCGGAATCATTGTTGTCGGGAAGAATGTTGATATTAATATCTCCTATTATTATTGTATTTTTAAATGGTGATAGTATTTGTAATGTGTTATTTAGTGAGTCAATAAATGTATTGGTATTTTTAAAAGAGGGCGGTCTGTACAAAGCTAATATTGCAAAATCTGATCCGATTTTGATTAGTAGCCGATTACAGTCTGAAATATGTGGTTCTTCGACGGTGATAATTAAATTATTCCTAGCATAAACTACTATCCCGTCATTTTGGTTATAATTTACCTTGCTGCGGTACAAATTATAGCCTGGTATTTCTGGTAAATTACTATGTTTACTATGTTTACCGAGCCAACATTCGGTTAAAACAAAGATGTCACAATTTATGTCTAATCTTTGCTTAAAAACACTAAAGTTGTCAAAATTCTTATTTATGCTGCGTATGTTTTGTGTGTAATGGCGTTGGGACGGAGACCCGAAATGAAACAATGTCTTGCGTTGAATCAATCCCCTTTATCCTCTAGTGTATCATCTTAAATACTAATTAACATCACATCTATACGTGACTAGAGGAAGGACGCCTTGTCAATCAGGAAGACCTTAATTATCACGTACTATTGAGTACGTGCTGATAGTGTAATTCACTATATCACACCTCCCCTGAAAAGGCTAGGCATCCCTTCCCTGAAAAGTAAACTCTTATTTTCTAAATATCTTAGTCCTATTCTTATGAACTATATATTCTTTATTATTCTTTAATATTTTTACATTAGTACCTAGCTCTTCTAAAACTTCAAATGGACCTAAATACAAGTCATTCAATTTATTATAATTTTCATTCTTATACAAGAGTAGATCACCTTTTTTGTAGTGTACTTCCTTACAATCTAAATCATAATTAGTTTTTCTACTTTGTTTTGATATTAATAAGTTGTTCCTGGCATCATTATGAGCTTTTTGCAATCTAAATTTTAACTCCGATGGATAATTGTCGTATACATATAAGGGATCAACTTTACTAACTAAATTACTAGGTACGTTACATGTTTTCCCAAAAACTAGTTCATAAGGGGAGTATTTGGTACTAGTATTTACAGAATTATTATAAGCAAAGCACCAATATGGTATCCAGGTACTCCAATTTGCCGACTGATTCTGTGTTTGTATTCTCAAGTAACATCCGAGATGTTTGTGCCAGTTTTCTAGCGAACCTATACTCTCATGATGATAGGGTGTTGAATTTAACTTATCAATATTTAGCAATTTACATACTGTTTCTAACGTGGAATTAATAAATTCCGTTCCACAGTCAGTCGCAATAACCCTGGGAGTACCATATCGTAAAATAAAATTTTCAGTAAAAACCCTAGCAACAGTTTCAGCTGACTTATCAAGTATTGGGTAAGCTTCTACAAACTTTGTCAATTCGCATTGTATTGTTAATATGTATTTATTACCCAAATTATCGACCTCCAACGGCCCCACAATATCTAAATATAATTTTTCAAAAGAAGTAGATGCTGTAGTGTTTATTACCATTTTCTCTTTATTATTTTTATTACAAAATTTCTGCTTTTGGCAATCTTTACAGCGAGTCACATATTCAGTTATGTCTTTTTGCATATTACTCCAAAAATATTTTTTTCGAATATTCTTAGTCATTTTATTTATGCCTACATGACCACTTGTCGGCAATAAATGATAATCATTTAGTATAACACGTATCAAGTCTTTATTTGTAACATGTTCAACTTGGTTATTAATAATACATAACCGCGGTAATTCTTCATGTTTCATGAAAGTTTGGGTCAAAATTTTAATAAACTTTTTATTAACCCCATTTTTAATCACAACGACTTCTACAATATTATATTTTTTACATAATGCACTCAGTTCTCCTATCGTTGCGTCTCGGCGCGCCTCCGTTAGTAGAGATTCCTGATTTATGTAAATAGTAGAGTCACTAAATAACATATCACCCGTCTGTGAGACGTATCTTTTCTTTTTCCTCAACTTCACGAAGTTTTCATACGAACAAATATCTAACCTTACATCATTTTGTGATTTCTGCATAATATCTACCACTCTTGGTTGCCTATGATCAACAGGGGGCTCAACCCTGCTACTTCCAGAGGTAGCGGGTTCATTATTTTGCTCCATGGTTCTTTTCATTGAACGGATTAATACCCCCAAAAAATTTGAATTTAGATTTTTTAACTCGTCTGATGTTATAATGACTCTCGATAAGGCATCTGCCGTTACATTTTCGGAACCTTTTATGTATTCAATATCGAAATCATATTCTTCTAAACAAAGTCTAAACTTAGTTAAACGGCTACTAGGATCTTTTATGCTAAATAAATGAACCAATGGTCTATGATCTGTTAATATTTTAAATTTTCGTCCGTATAAATATGGTCGAAAATGTTTTATAGCCCACACTACCCCTAATAACTCTTTATGAATGGTTGGGTAGTTTATTTCTGAACTGTTTAATTGTCTGCTTGCATAAGCTACGGGCTTATTATTTCCATTTGATAATACAGCCCCCAAGGCTACCCCTGACGCATCGGTTTGCAACCGGAAAACATTATCTTTTCCAAAATCTGGATAATCTAAGACAGGAAATGAACTAAGTGACTTTTTTAAGGTCTGAAATGCCACGTCACATTCTTCCGTCCACTGAAACTCGACATGTTTCTTACAAAGACGGTTTAGTGGGTACACTATTGTGGCAAAGTTTTTTATGAATTTTCTATAAAAGTTCGCAAAAGCCACAAAACGACGAATCTCATTTACATTTTTAGGTACTGGGAACTTTTCCAAGACCTCGATTTTACTGTTGTCTGGCAACACCCCGTTTGGCGTAATAACATGCCCTAAATAATTAATTTCTTTCCTCAAAAATTCGCACTTACAAGGGTTTAGTTTTAAATTAACTGACCTAAACCTCTCAAATACACTCATTAAATTTGTATTATGCTGCGATAGGCTTTTCCCGAAAACTATTACGTCATCGAGATATAGAAAACATATCTCGTAATTTAAACCCGATAGAGCCATAGACATAAGTTTAGAAAATACGCTAGGACTCGTTTTGAGACCCATAGGTAATCTTTTCAGTTGATATTGCTTATCAGCTGTAAAAGAAGTGAATTTCCTACATTCTGGTGATAACCCTAGCTGGTAATAACTAGAACTGAGGTCTAAATGAGAATAGTATAAGCATCCCGAAAGTGAGTCAATAATTTCTTGTATATTTGGTAACGGGAACTTTTCGTCTACTATTTTTTTATTTAAAAGTCTATAATCTATTACGATTCTCCACTTTTTTTCACCGCTACTGTCAGCTTTTTTCGGAAGTAATAATAATGGAGAAGACCATTCGCTGGTACACTCTTCGATAATATCTTCTTCTAACAATTTACCTACCTGTTTTATTAACTCAGCCTTCTGAGCGTGCGGTATTCTATACGGTTTGACATAAACAGGAGACGCGTCATTTTGCAGTTTAATGTTGTACTCGTATAAGTTTGTAACGGATAGCTTATCACCCGGCATATGAAAGATATCTGCATATTTTGCACATATTTTCTCAATAGACCGTCTCTCTTCATCACCAAGATATGTTTTTAATTTAAGAAAATCGAATAGTTGTTTAACCCTCTCGACAGATTTTCCGTTTTCCGTATCAAAAGAGCATACGAAATAATCCGAGTATTTTCTAATTTTCGGGCTAAAGTTATTTAATTTTACATCTTCTTCCCGTGTGTTTAAAAATCGCACCGGAATCTTTTTCCCGTCTCCTACTACCACGGCGCCTGCTACAAATACGCCTGCAATAACTTCCTCCGCTAAAATGACACATTCGCCCTTTATCTCTGACGAAACATATTTTACGACCTCACATCTCCCTGGAATAGTCGTTATTATGTTTTTACCTAAGCCTAATTCTAGACTTATCTTATCCTGTAATGTAACCAGCTTATTTTCATAGTTAATTTTACAACTATATTTTAATAAAAAATCTTCTCCTAAAATTCCATCATTTTTACAGTGGAAGTTGCTAAACACATAAAACTTATGCCTAAAATTATAATTGTTAACACATAAGTCTAGATAAACATAACCTATTGATACTAAATCCCCACATACTCCTTTAATCTTAATTTCATCCCTTACTAGCTTTGCGTCGCCGGACACGCTACGGAGTTTATTTAACCAATCTAACTTTAAAATTGAAATGCTTGCTCCTGTGTCTACTAATAGAGAAATTTGAGTTTGACTACAAGTAAAACAAACGTAATTACCACTACCATAACTACAAATATCTACCTCAGCGCTATTCAGAACGAAAAAAATCATCGCTATGATGTTCGTTCTGACGTATACTCTGACGTTCACTTTCGTTCTCGTCATTAGACTGTTCTGCTGAGTCAACTAAGAAATGTACATTCCTACGTTTATTATGAGGTGACGTAAACCTGGTGTTGCGCTGACCCTGAAACCTATTCGAGTTATAGTAGGCACGACCCCGACCTTGCTGACTCGTCGCGTTGTTGTTACGTGACTTATTATATTGTTGATGATAGTTTTTTATTTATCTTTTTAAATCGCTGGTTCGAAACATAGTTAACATAATTGTTTATTGGTGGTTTCACTACCGAGTCTTCTTGTTCTAAGGCTATAGTTATTGCCTGCCTAACTGTGCTTACGGACCTAGACGTAACTATAATGCTTGTACGAGCATTGTTTAGGCCGTCAGCGAAACGCTTGATAGCCATTTTTTCATTAATCGGCTTTAATAAATTATATGCCGACTCGTCTCCATTAGCCTGTGCTGTACTTAAATCGTTGGACATTTTTTCGATTTCACTACCAAACACTTCTATGGTCTTGTTTCCTTGCCTACATCGTAGCATTCGGTCTAAAATGGCTGTGTATGATTTAATCGGAATTAAAACATTTTTTATATCTTTTATTAGGTCTGCCACAGACACATAAGACTTATTAATTTTTGTTTTAGCACTGCTAGAAAGAGGAGTTTCTAAAACAAAATTGATTAACAGAGGCTGGTCCTCGTTTCTAAGGGTACTACTATAATACTCTATTCCGTCTATTAGTTGGTTAATTTGCGTTTCGTCGCAATCTACTACTGGGAGGAGCGTGAGCGCGACTTTTAGATCGAACGTGGCCATGGTTGTGATCGTTTCTGAATGATGCGGGTTAACGAGTGACTCGATTTCCTCAAAATTACATAAAAACTTTGACGATATTGCTTTTGTTATTTGTAATTCTACAGCATCTATCCCTTTTTTACATAAGTCTGCAGATATTTGTTCAAAAATATTTTTAATTTCCTTTGCTCTTAAAAACTTATTCTGCCCCTGAGCGGAATAACGTTTGTCCTTACTTAATTTAATAATAGAGTCTCTAATAGCCTTAAGCTCACTCAAGAGTCCTGTCACGGTCGCCATGTAATGGCGTTGGGACGGAGACCCGAAATGAAACAATGTCTTGCGTTGAATCAATAATCTTTATCCTCTAGTGTATCATCTTAAATACTAATTAACATCACATCTATACGTGACTAGAGGAAGGACGCCTTGTCAATCAGGAAGACCTTAATTATCACGTACTATTGAGTACGTGCTGATAGTGTAATTCACTATATCACAGTTTTGATAGTTTGAAACACCCTTAAGTTTCTCAATAGATGTGCGTGAATTACTTACTGTCGTAGTATTCGTAATCGTATTCGTACTCGAAGAGCTAATAATGTTCTCCATGCTCACATAAACATCCAGTGATTTATTTCTTCATAGGATAATATTCCACGAGCGAAAACAAAATAGCATCACGTTCTTGAAACATACATGGGGTTACTTCAAAAAATAAAATATCATACTACATTTAACTATAGCCCATAATTGGCTAAGTAGCCCATTAGCCCATAACCTAAGATCAATGAAAAACGAATTGAATAAAGATAAAGGGTAGAGATGCTAGCATTGAGCTTCGCTAGTTTGCTAGTTACGTCCGGCGGTATTTTTTACATCTTTAAAAGCTCCTAACTAGCAGCTAATAAAGATATAAAATTAATCGCGTTTTTTCCAGCAAATTGATCTTTTTTTTTTTTAAATTACACTACTTAGGTATATCAAGGAAGGGATTACAACAGCGCTATCGCGTCGTAAAAGAAATACATGGGCTGTAAAAAATGAAAATTAAACACTATTACTTAAAGATAGGTAGGTATTTAAAACATATATATTTTGAACATACTTACAGAAGTAAATTATTTATAGAATAGCCGTAATTTTAAAAAAGCTTTTTACTCTAATTATTATAGTGACAGCAATCATTAAGGCAGGCAATACATTAATGCTAAAAGGGAACATCATATTGCAACAATGGTAATAAGTAACTCTAATTAAATGACGGAATTTTACATAAGTCTTCTTTAATATAGTAATAAAGCTAACAATAAATCCGTAATAGGTTACCGTAATCTTCATTAATTTTTTTATATAAGTACGGTAGGTACTAGGTAGGTAGGTAGGTATTGTTTTTGTGTCCATCATTTTTATAGATGGCTCAAATGTTGTACAATCATAATTAAGGTCTGATATACCTTGTTTAACATGTAAAATTGAAGTTACATGATTACACAGAAAATGATTTTTTTTAAACTGTAAAAAAAGAAGTACCAACAATATGCAAATTAAAAGCTCAATTAAGGCAACTTATTTGCTATGATGGAAGCCGCGAGCATTTGCGAAACTTGAAGAGTATCTGGACTTTAATTTATTAGTTTTATATCTAAATAAAAATAAGTTATATGTACATAATGGCTGTTTTCATTAAGTACTACATACAAGCTACTCAAATTAATTATTTTAACGACCTCCTTATCTGAGAGGCGAGCACCCCGGACTTGGCGTCGCCATCTCTGAGGTCCCGGGTTCGATTCCCGGTTGGGTTAATGTAGAAAACCAACTTTTTATATTGTCTTGGATCTGGGTGTTGTGGTACCGTCGTTGTTTCTGATTTCTATAACATAAGTGCCTTAGCTACTTCCTTTATATCAGAGCAATGTGTATGTGATGTTTTCCAATTATATAAAAATATTAAATAAAAACAAGTATCAAAACCAATTTGATCGACCTATCAGGGTTATGTTAACGACAACAGCGCCCTCATTTAATTTCTACTCTTTTATGTCGCACTGTAACACTGTTGTAAAAAGAATTTAGTATGTTTGTTTGCATATCTACAGTTCCTGTGTAGTCTTTAATAAATCAACTTTAAATGACAATCTAGTTTTCATTTTGTTTCATAAATAAATTATTTGTTACATGGATTTTGAAACATGTTTTTATTAAGTACTTCATTGCCTGATTTTCTAGTATATACAGACAGGGATTACAGCCCCAGCTATCTTAAACTCTCATTTATTATAATAGTTTATTTCCTTGGTTATCTTATCATATCTTTAGTCAACTCTTTACTCTACTCCCTATTAAGTGCATACAGCGAGATACATTAAACTCCCGATTAATGCCTGATATGGAAACCTCGCATCAATCTTCTCAGCTTTTGGCGGATTAAAGTTTACTTCCATGGGAGTTGCGACTTTGTGACAATCATCCATTCCAAACTTTATCAAAATATTTTTCACATACTCAGATTGAGTCAGTTTCAATGTCCCTTGCTCCCTGTTCCTTTTGACCTTCATGCCCAACGCTTGTGTAACAGGTCCAAGCAATTTGACACTAAATTTGGAACTGAGCAATTCATATAGCATTTTCTTTTGATGATTATTGGAGCTAAACATGAAAAAATCATCAATATATAAAGCTATCATTACTTTGTCTTTATAGAGCACACATTGTTCACCCTTCAACTGTTTATAACCATTGTTCACCAAAAACTTATGAACTTTTTCATTCCAAGCTCTAATGGCTTGTTTGAGCCCATATAGACTCTTTTTGAGTAAGCACACTTTGTTCTGCCCCTCAATTTGAAAACCGGTAGGTTGCTCCATATAGATCTGCTCATGTAAATCTCCATAGAGAAATGCTGTGTTGACATCAACATGTTCAATGTCCATATCATTTTCAACACTAATCGCAAAGAGTAATCGTAGAGTGCTATGTCTCACAACAGGTGCAAATGTTTCATCATAGTCAACTTTATATTTTGGGTAAAACCTTTTGCAACTAATCGTGCTTTGATTTTTCAAATTTTCCACTTGGATCTACTTTTTTTTTTGAAAACCCATTTGGATTTTATCACATTACCGTTGTTAGGTCGATCCACAAGTTCCCAGACACCATGCGACATTAGCGAGTTATATTCATCTTGCATTGCTTCTATCCAATCGTTAGCATTTTTACTTTTGATCGCTTCGTTATATGTTTTAGGCTCACAGCGTCCCATCAAAGTTAGATCAGAGAAATAGTACACTTCATAATCTTTGAACCAAATAGGAGGATGGCGATCACATTTAGGTCTAGAATTTTCAGCAACTTCCAGATCTGAAATATTCTGTTCCATTATTTGTGAGTCTGGTTAAATATTATTCAACGAAGTTTCTTCCCGTTCATTAGATGTAACTACTTCTTCGACATGAGATTCTTCTTCAACAGGATCTAGAATATCAATATCCGTTGACGATATGTCTGGTGTGGCAAACTCATCACTGTCAGATTCATGGATAAGTCCATGAGAAGTACTTGGTTGATACACCGTAACTTCAACAGTATTTGTCAAATCTTTAGAGCTTTCTAAAGTATTTGATATCTTGTAGGTTATACCTCGCACAGTTTCAATAAATTCAACAGAACGAGCTTTAATCAACGTCGAACCATCATCTGGATCACCAAGTCTGTAACCTTTGGTATGATTACAATATCCCAACATAATGTAAGGCTTAGATTTAGGATCAAGTTTTTTGCGTTTTTGTTGTGGAGTAAGAGCATAAGCTGTGCTGCCAAAAACTCGAAGATTACTGAGATTCACTTTAGATCCAGTCCACAATTCTTCAGGAGTAGCATCTTTCACTGCTGCAGTTGGACTACGGTTCTTCAAATAACACGCAATATACACCACCTACCTGAACTATCCCGGCTTTGTGCTTGAAGAATCCTTCAAAGCCAAAGCCGGAGTTTGCTTATTCGTTCGGGCTGATGTTTGCTGTCGCCGTCTGCGCTGTCTGGAGGACCCTTCCTTCTCTCTCCTAGTGGTACACGTCGACTTAGGCTCTCATTGCCGTGTCTACGTCTGCGTCTACCGATCCCATAACGGCGACATGGAGACAACTCGACTAATTGAACATCTTAGTCGGGTAGCAGATGATGCGCAGGAGCGGTTTCCATCGGCGGAACTGGTGTTTTTGGGGGACTTCAACGCCCACCATGAGTTGTGGTTAGGTTCCTCCAAAACAGACCATGCTGGTAGAACTGCCCACGCATTCGCTCTCACGCATGACCTGACGCAACTGGTGAACCAGCCCACCAGGATCCCAGACATAGTTGGCCATGCGCCCTCCTTACTCGACCTTCTGCTGACGAGTCGCCCAGCTGGATACCGGGTGGTGATTCGAGCTCCTTTAGGTTCCTCGGATCACTGCTTGATATCCAGCACAGTGCCCTTGGCATCGCGCCCGCCAACAGCGGTTTCGAAACGCCAGATTTGGCACTACGCGTCGGCAGACTGGGACGGGATGCGGGAGTATTTTGCATCCGTCCCTTGGAGGCAGCGCTGCTTTAGTGGGAAGGACCCGACCGCTAGCGCCACTGCCGTTGCTGATGAGATAGTATTAGGAATGGAATACTATATTCCACACTCCTATGTCATCAGCAAAGGCAGACGCAACCGCTGGTTCAATCGCGAGTGTGCCAGCGCTGTTGAGAGCAAACAGACGGCATACCGCGCTTGGATCAGAGGTAAAGCTCACGGGGCTCCCGAAACTCGCTCGCTAAAAGCAGCCTATAATAATGCCACCAAGTCGTGTAAGAGGGCCTACATTAGAGCGGATGCCCAGCGCGTTGCACGAGTAGGCCAAGAACTCCTGACGCATCCTACGGGCAGCCGTAGCTACTGGCGTCTGGCCAAAGCCGTGCAATCCAACTTCTGCCAACCCTCGCTGCCACCACTGAGATGTCTTGACGGAACTTTAGCTCACAAGCCGCAGGAAAAGGTCGATCTCCTGGCCAAACTCTTTGCGGCTAACTCCCGGATCGATGACTGTGATGCACAGCCACCCTCAATTCCTCACTGTGGCCACACAATGTCTGATATTAAAATCAGGCAGTGTGATGTCCGTGCGGAAATGCAGTCAATCGATGTCCGGAAAGCTAACGGTCCTGATGGCATCCCAGCAACAGTCCTGAAAATGTGCGCAGCGGAGTTGTCCCCTGTGTTAACGCGTCTGTACCGTCTCTCGCTCTCTTCGGGTTGTGTGCCGGAATCTTGGAGAGAAACTAATGTGCAACCGATCCCTAAAAAAGGAGATCGGTCAGATCCGACTAATTACCGCCCTATAGCCGTAACTTCAGTGTTTTGTAAGATCCTAGAACGAATATTGAACAAACAGCTTATTCGATACCTAGAAGATCACTCCCTAATTCACGATCGTCAATATGGGTTTCGGCCAAAACGGTCAACGGGTGATCTTCTAGCGTACGTCACACATCTCTGGGGTGAGGCTATTGACCAGCGTGGCGAGTCACTGGCAGTTAGCCTTGACATAGCCAAGGCTTTTGATCGGGTCTGGCACAAAGCTCTTCTCTCCAAGCTCCCGGCATACGGTTTGCCCGCTCACTTCTGTACCTGGATTGCCAGCTTCCTGCATGAGCGTAGAATCCGTGTCCTTTCGGATGGATGCGCTTCACGGTTCATGTCAGTGAACGCTGGTGTTCCTCAAGGCTCCGTTCTGTCCCCCACGCTGTTCCTTCTGCATATCAATGACATGCTTCCTCTTGGAAACATTCATTGCTATGCAGATGATAGCACAGTGCATGGGTCATATAACGGGCACCCAACGGCTGGGCGGGTAGACACCGAAATGAAGCGAGCAAATCTTGTCATTGAGCTCGATCGGGTGTTGGACCTCATTTCTAAATGGGGCTCCGATAATCTGGTGGAGTTCAATGCCAAGAAAACACAGGTGTGCGCGTTCACAGCGAAAAAGTCGCCATTCCTTCCCCTTCCCTCTCTTCAGGGTACATCTCTAGGCCTGCAGAGCAGTATTAACATGCTCGGTATGGATATCCGCTGCGATCTGAACCAAAAGGACTACATCGAAACCGTGATTAAAAATGCCTCACTTAAACTCGGTGTCCTTTTTTTTTCTTTGTTTTAGTCGGAGAAAATGCTTCTCTGCACTGGCATGGGGCCTCTGAGGAACGTGAGACACCCCATGCACTGTCCGGGGCTGGAACCCATATGTCCCCACCCGCCCCCCCGTGGGAGGAACGGGTGAGTAAGGACATACGGGCCCGACCCGGTAAAAGAACCGACATCTGCCCCTATAGCGTAAAGTGGCGCCACGGTACCGTATTATACGCCCCGCGGACGCCGCACGCTGCGGACCCAGACCTGGGTCCCCCGCACCACAAGGAGCAGTCTGGCAGATGCAGACTGCTCCCCCAAGCGGGAGGAGGGCTCGTGCAATGCAACCTAGTGCTCCTCAACACTAGGCCGCGGCCCTCCTCGGGGGGTGGGGGGGGAGGTTTCCCTATGCCCCCCCTCCGCTTCTTCCCTGCGTGGGACCGTGGCCCCTCGCAGGGGGACGCCGTTACCATCTTAGTTGCTGCCTGCGCCGGAGCGCAGGAGCCCAAGGTGGCCCTTTGAGCCTTGAGGCTCGGGGGACCTCAATCCCCCCTCCGCCGGTTGCCCGGCCTCGCCCGGCCTTGCCGGTGACTCTGCCATCTCCATGGGCGTTTCGCTCTCCCTAGCCGCGGGCGGCGCCCGCGGCCATGGGGCCCACTTCGCCCTCGACCTAGGAGGACGACAGGTCCTCCCCCCCATATGATGCTCGTGCGGGAGCCCTGCCTCCCTGCACACATCACAAACCGCCTTTTCGGCACCGCATTCGGCCGCCTTGTGCCCGGGGGCACCGCACCTGAAGCACAGTGTGCCACGGCTGGCCTCCGAGCTACAGGAGTAGCTCAGGTGCCCCACACCGTAGCACCTGAAGCACCTCTTGGGGCCCCCGTCTAGGACCTCCACCCGCACAGTCGCCCAGTCCAGAACGACACTGGTCTGCCCCACCAGAAACTTTGCCGCTGTAGTCGGCAGCCGGACCACAACGGAGCGCCTCCCCGCCGGCCCGGTTCGGACCGGCCCCACGGTCACCCTATCGAGACCGCATTTTGCCCCCTCCGCAACCGCCTCCCGGATCTCGTCCCCCTCGTATTCCGCGTCCGGGTTCAGGCCTACAAGCCGGATTGCGGCCATCCGGCACGGCCTTCCGACCACTACATCCTCCGGGACCACTTCACGGAGCTTGTCCGCAAGGGCGTCGGCCAGGGGTCCACTGGAGTCGCCCGGGATTTCAAATTTCCGCCCTTCTGTCGCGGTATGCATTATCCGCACGCCCCCCGCCAGCCCAATGTTCGGCAAGTCGAGCCTCCTCATAGCGTCTCCCAAGGCCGAGGCGTATGTCACGCCCCTCGCTACCGTCTCCGGCTTTAGGGTCACGGTTACTGCCGAGGAGCTCGGCACCTCCAGCTTAGGGGGGAGCCTCGCGCGCTCCACCATCTTCGTCGCATTGCCGCCTACCCGCGTGGCCCGGTCGGCCGCGGTCTCGGCCTTCCCAGCCCTTCGCCTGACCGCCTTCGAGGCGACAGTCCGCCATCCGTCCCGAGCGGGCATGAATCCCGCAGCCGGGTCCCCCGGGGGGGGCGTTAGGAGCGCCACGGGCCCCAGCAGCCACACCAGCGTAGCTCGCTCCGCCCTCTCTTGCCAACGGCGGTCTCCTGGAAGGGGGGTCGACTGGGAGGCGGGCCTCGATGCTGGCCAGTCGCTCTCCCAGCGACTCCAGCACCTCCCCTTTTAGGGCCTCCAGCATGCCCTGGATTCTGGCCTCCCTTTCCTCTCGCATTTCGATGCGGAGCTTGGCTATCTCCAGCCGAAGCTCCTCATTTTCCTTCTGGGAGCTCGTGAACCCCTTCGCCCTATCATTGAGGGCCCCCAGGCCCGCAAGGACCACCATGATGTGATTCCTGCCTTCCTGGTTGACGTGCCTGCTGAGCTTCTCGTCGGCCGTGAAGATTGCCAGCAAGTCCGACACGGCCATGCCCGCTTCCGACATGATCGCCTCCCTCGACAGCGGTGCCATCATTTCCTCGGCCTCATCCAAGGTGACCACTATCGGGACGGGTGATCGAGCGACCCTCTTTCCTCCGCCGTTCTTCTCCTTCTGCCGCCTAGTGGACTCGTCGCTGGAGTTGTCGATCCTATCGTCCGCTAGCGCGCGCTTCCGCGGTGCGGGATCTAGCTCCATGCGCTCCTCGGCCGCCCAGTCGGAGCGACTGGCGCCACTACCTCCGGGAGCCGCCGGCTTCACGCCGCCCGAGCCATTAGCCCGAGCGGACGCTTCACCGGACGCGTCCCCGGCCTCTCCGTCCTTCCCGGACCCAACACGTCCACCGCCCCCCTTGGGCAACTTCCCACTACCAGACCCAGTAGCAGCCGCCGCTGCAGGAGCCTGGTCACTCGCTCCTGCAGGGCCTTCGGTAACAAACTTCTCACGTGGAGGCCCGGGTACCTCCACGCGCCGGGCGCCAGCCGGATCACATGGCATACTAACTCTCTTTGGCTTACCTTTCATTACGATTTGGAAATGAAAGGGTTTACCATCCCCCTTTGGTCGCTAGGGGGTGGGCTGTTAGCCGCCCACCAACCCGTCCTAAAACGGGCGCCCGTCGCCGCGCCCCGCAACGACGGAACCTTTGCCCTAAGCGCTGCGCGGTCCAGAAGGGACGCGCGTTGAAGGGGGTGCGATGCCCAGAAGGGGCACCGCCTACGTTATTCGACGCCCAGAAGGGGCGCCAGGGATTAGCATAAAGCCCCTTGTCCCACGCTGAACGTGGGCCGAGAGGCCTTACCCCAGGGTGCACCACGAGGAGGTTCCTAAATTTGCACCCCAAACTCGGTGTCCTGAACAAGGTGCGGCGATTCTTCACGCCTGATCAGTTGTGTCTATTATACAAGACACAGGTGCGGTCTTGCGTGGAGTATTGCTCTCACCTTTGGGACGGCTCCGCAAATTACCTTCTCGATGCCTTGGACAGATTGCAGCGCCGCGCTGTGCGCATTATCGGCAATGCAGAGGTCACTAAAACTCTCGAGCCTTTGCAATTGCGTAGAGATATTGCGTCACTCAGCGTCTTTTACCGTTTATACCATGGCGAGTGCTCTGAAGAACTCTTTGACCTCATCCCTCCTTCTCCCTTCCTCCATAGGAGTACGCGTGCTGCTCTCCGGAGTCACCAATTTACAGTCTCTAACATTCCATCTCGCACAAAGAAATTTGGTGACTCGTTTCTTTGCCGCACTTCCAAAAGATGGAATAGTCTACCAGCACACGTATTCCCTCCTACCTATGACATAGGGTCCTTCAAACGAGGCGTGAAGAAGCACTTTGTGGGCCGGCAGAGTGAGGATGACGGATGCTACGTCTCTTACGCTGCACCAGTTGTCCTCGCGCCTGGACCTCATTTCCACTTAACATCAGGTGGAGTGGGGTCATTTGCCGGGCTTAGTATAAAAAAAAAAGTATTTACCGCTTTAGCCCAATATTGTTTCTCCAAATCAGCATCTTGCAACATCGCTCTGGCCTTTTCCATTAGGGTTCTGTTTAAGCGTTCAGCGACGCCATTTTGTTGAGGTGTATACGGAACTGTCGTTTCGTGAATAATACCGCATTGCTTAAAATGATTCGCGAAACTTTTATTACAGTAGTCTGTACCATTATCGCTCCTAATCCGCTTTATTTTAAGATCAGTTTGGTTTACAACCAAAGTTTTGAATTCGATAAATGTATTCAAGACAGTCGTCTGATCTTTGCGTTTCAGAAAGTATATAAACGATTTGCGCAAAAAATCATCCGTAAACGTTATAAAATAACGATAACCACTCCAACTATTGACCGATAAAGGTCCGCAAATGTAGTTTTAACTAAGTTAAGTTTAGTCGTGCTTCTATGTGCCTGACCACGCGGAAATGATTTGCTCTTTTGTTTACCCTCAAAACAAGGAGTACATGGTGTCAAATCACCATTGGTAAACTTAGTACCATTAGCTAATTTATCACGAAGTGTTAACATACCTGCTAAACTTAAGTGCCCCAGGCGACGATGCCATAGTTCCAATGAATTAATGTTGGACACAAAAGCATTACCTTCAGAGCGAATATTAGGCTCTTGGTTTTCCTTACATACGTAACTATCCCTTTTCTGATCAATTTTGTAAATGCCGTCCACATTAGTAGCTGTCACAATGCTGGAACCAGTCACATTGACGTTATCCTTCCTGTAAATATGACATTTATTAACATCAAATAATAAAACATAGCCTTTTGCTGCAATTTTGCTGACAGACAAAAGATTATCTGCTACTTTCGGCACATACAAAGCATCAGTAATGACTTTTTCAATATTATTATCAAACGTTACAGTAATATTACCAACGCCCTCACTGTATATTTTATCATTATTCGCAGTAGTAATTTCGGATTGATTACTGGTAGAAAAATTATTCATCCAGTCTTTCCCATTAGTCATATGACTAGAACAACCTGAATCTAAGATCCAGCTATCACTGTTACAAATGTTATTGGTTAAAGCTATTTCTCTAGACAAGACAGTCAGATTTGCACTAATTCCCTTCTTTGTAGATGAAGATGCATCTGGCGTCAAGCTTTTATCAGGAATCTTCTTCGAATTCTTCTTTAATTTGGGACACCTTGGCTTAATATGCCCTTTTTCTTGACAATTATGACACGTTGGAATAAATTTGTCTTTTGCAACAAGAATCTTCTCAGTAGGTTCCACATTCGAGATGAAAGTTCCTCTTTTAAATTCGCTTTGTATCAACTGACATTTCACAAAGTCAGATGACAGTTTAATATTCGTGGCTTCCATGACCATTATCAATGAGTCAAACTCATTTGGTAATCCGATTAGCATCATTTCGGCTAACTCATCATCTCTCCTCTATTTGACATCCAATATCTGCCAATTCTTGAGTTACGGAAATTATATTTCCTAAATAATGGTCCATTGAGCTATGATCAACATATCTGAGCTGCGATAACTTCCTTTTAAGACTTAATCGTCGGCTAATGCCACTATTTTCATAAGCTGCCTTTAGATTATTCCAGGCGTCTGCCGCCGTCTTGGAAACCTTAACATGCGGATTGCAAATCGGCTCGATATTCAAACATATTTTGCCATATGCTCTCTGGTCTTTCATGGTGTCCGGAATAGTACTCGTAATAACATCCCATAAGCCGTTATCGATCAATAAAAGTTTGATCTGTAACTTCCAGTTTTGATAGTTTGAAACACCCTTAAGTTTCTCAATAGATGTGCGTGAATTACTTACTGTCGTAGTATTCGTAATCGTATTCGTACTCGAAGAGCTAATAATGTTCTCCATGCTCACATAAACATCCAGTGATTTATTTCTTCATAGGATAATATTCCACGAGCGAAAAAAAAATAGCATCACGTTCTTGAAACATACATGGGGTTACTTCAAAAAATAAAATATAATACTACATTTAACTATAGCCCATAATTGGCTAAGTAGCCCATTAGCCCATAACCTAAGATCAATGAAAAACGAATTGAATAAAGATAAAGGGTAGAGATGCTAGCATTGAGCTTCGCTAGTTTGCTAGTTACGTCCGGCGGTATTTTTTACATCTTTAAAAGCTCCTAACTAGCAGCTAATAAAGATATAAAATTAATCGCGTTTTTTCCAGCAAATTGATCTTTTTTTTTTTTAAATTACACTACTTAGGTATATCAAGGAAGGGATTACAACAGCGCTATCGCGTCGTAAAAGAAATACATGGGCTGTAAAAAATGAAAATTAAACACTATTACTTAAAGATAGGTAGGTATTTAAAACATATATATTTTGAACATACTTACAGAAGTAAATTATTTATAGAATAGCCGTAATTTTAAAAAAGCTTTTTACTCTAATTATTATAGTGACAGCAATCATTAAGGCAGGCAATACATTAATGCTAAAAGGGAACATCATATTGCAACAATGGTAATAAGTAACTCTAATTAAATGACGGAATTTTACATAAGTCTTCTTTAATATAGTAATAAAGCTAACAATAAATCCGTAATAGGTTACCGTAATCTTCATTAATTTTTTTATATAAGTACGGTAGGTACTAGGTAGGTAGGTAGGTATTGTTTTTGTGTCCATCATTTTTATAGATGGCTCAAATGTTGTACAATCATAATTAAGGTCTGATATACCTTGTTTAACATGTAAAATTGAAGTTACATGGTCAACTGTAAACTTGTTTCTGTTTTTATTTTTATTAAATTGACTTGAGAGATAATTCTTTAACAAGCGACATTTGAAGCGGGCAACAACAGCATAGCCTTAGCAAATCTGCTGAGAACCCCATACTTCAATTATTTTTGGCTACTGGCGTCGCCTTCGCTGTAATGTTTCCCACATGGCCCCAAACAAAATTTGTCAACTGTCAAATTGTGGACACTGCTACTACTGCTACTACTCTCGGACCAAATATTTGGTCCGAGGCTTCTACTACTGTTACTGGATTCGACATAACTTTTAATTATGAAACCACATTTTGTGGACATAAATTAGTTTTACAGAAATATGTCAAAATATGCAAAATATTACGATAATGCTAAACATCCTGCCGTAGCCTAAATTTTACTCATAAAAGTACTAAAAAAGCGGGATCCGCTAAAAATGGCACACTGCTTGTGACGAAAAACATCAACGGCCTTTATCGTCCTTGGTGGACGAGCGCCAAGTTCCCATCAAGGTCGTCCCAACAGGAGTGACCTTGCTTGTTGCTATCCATGTAGACTGCAGATGTAATCCAAATTATATTAAGACCTTTATTGTCCTTGGAGGACGGGCGCCAAGTTTTTACCAAGGTGGTACGGTACCCCTGTTGGAACTCTGGATTACAACCGTGTGGCACATGCTTTAGAATAGATGTATTGTTATGCTAGAGGTCTGTCTAAAGGGGCTACCAGACTGTTGTAAACCATCGTTTAAAACAGCGGTTTACAACAGTGTGGTAAGTTGTTTGCAACGAAATAATTGGTTGACCTTGGTTTGCGGGCGCGCGTTGAAAACTTGCTGCGGTCCGCTGTGTTGCCACTGCCTTACACACCATTACACACAAACCGCTATCTTCAACCTACAACCTACATACAACGTGGTTACTGGAAAAAGCCAAGTTCGTATATATTAAACGTACAGCGTGGTATTTTTTACATCTTTAA
The DNA here is from genome assembly GCA_963921215.1 of Scoparia ambigualis. Lineage (NCBI taxonomy): Eukaryota > Metazoa > Arthropoda > Insecta > Lepidoptera > Crambidae > Scoparia > Scoparia ambigualis. The sequence goes on along the minus strand of OY992522.1, from coordinate 18,301,333 downwards.
AAGCTCATATCTAGAATCTAATAAAGATATAAAATTAATTGCGGTTTTTTCCAGCAAATTGATCAAATTTTTTTTTAATTACCTACGCTACTTAGGTATGTCAATGAAGGGATAGCGCTATTTAAATAAGCAAATAAAACAAAACTGTGCGTAGACATGGAGGAGCACCGGGATAAGGAACTCGCAAACTTTATAGCAGAAATGAGGGAGTTCCGCAGGGAGATGGCACAGCTGCGTGAATCCCTGTCAGCGAGGCTGAACAGCGTAGAGCGCAGGCTTGACGCTCTGGAGCAGCGCGACCCGGACACCGAAACCTGCGGGGCTGTCGAGTTCAAGCGCACTATCGCGGAGCTAAAACTTGAGCTGAATGACAGGGACCAGGAGGCGCTTCTCTCCGACCTCAGCGTGATTCAGTCGGTGGCCGTGCTCGCTGCGCGGCTGGGCGTGACTCTGGAGGATAGGGACGTCGTATTTGCCGAACGGATAGGGCCAGCCGCCAGCTGAGGGATCGGGTAGGCCGCGGCGTGTCGTGGTAAGGCTTGCGCGGCGTGGCCTTCGTGATGAACTGCTGCGCGCCGCGCGCGTGCGCCGCACCGTCACCGGCGCCGAGGGGGCCCGCGTCTATATCAACGAGAGACTAACGCGCCATAACCGGCAGCTTTTTCACCGGACCCGGCAGGAGTGTCGCAATCGGCAATGGCGCTACTCGTGGACCAGGCGGTGCCGCGTCTACATCCGGCAGGGGGACGGCCTTCCGGTTTTCCAAATCCGGACAGATGCTGATCTCGATAGAGTCCTTGGCATTCAGAGTATGTGACTCAAGGTGTCCTGGAACCACAAGCTAATGTTTATAATTAAAGTCGATATCAATGTTATGTGTGTCATGTCATTTGGTTGTTTGCGCAAAATTTATTTTTTTGTTATATTATTTTTGTTGTGTAACTGTGTCTATAGCTATATTATTTACTGTAAACTCTTTATTTCTTTTGTAATGGAATTGATGAAAGCGAAGGAGGGGCTTTATAATGTAAATAACTCGTTTACATTGTTAATTTTAATAATCCATACTCTCAGCACTACATTTATCGTAATCTCATCTATTTATCCAGCCTTAGAAAAACCTTATACCTATAACCTAAACTATATTTACATTAACTTAAATAAACTTAATAATTTACCGAACTTTCTTTAAATAATTTTAAAGTTGGTTTATTCAATGCTGGATCTTTATGCACCAAACATGAAGAGCTCATTGTAGCCGTGGAGGAGATGGAACCAGATATTCTTGCTATCAATGAGACCTGGCTGAGGGCGGGGGAGGATGACAGGGCACCAAAACTCGTCGGCTATCGGCTAAGGCATACTCCGAGACCTATTCACATCCGAGGTGGCCGTGGTGGCGGGGTGGGCTTTTACATACGTAGAAACCTTTATGCCCGGGTCTGTGAACATCCATCTCATTCTGGAGTCGAGCAGATGTGGCTAAGAGTCTGTGTGAACGGTACAAATGTAGTCATTGGGACCGCTTACAGACCTCCATGGCAGGATGTCAATCTGTTCTTAGACTCTATTGCTGAATCCATTGCCTCTTTCCCTAAGCGAGATGTGCTGATACTAACTGGTGATCTGAATATTAATCTTCTAGATACCAGAAGTAGCAAGACAAAATCTTTCTATCAATGTATACACAGTCTTGATCTCACCCAAATTGTCGCTGAGCCAACTCATTTCACAGAGCACAGTTCTAGTCTTATTGACGTGGTCTGCACTGACGCTAGGGCTCTCCAGGTTTTAGTTAAACATACCCCGGATTTGGGAGGCCACGCTATACTTGCAGTAGAGTTTAAAATCAAAAAGGACAGGCCACGCCCTCGCTGGGTGACTTTTAGGCCTCTAAGAAACATCCTAGTAAAACAACTCAACTCGGATCTTGATGCAATAGACTGGAGCCATCTATACAGCCTAGACGATATAGATGTTATAGTTGAATCCGTTACCACCACTTTTATTAATCTATTTGACTTGCATGCTCCAGTCAAGACGCAAAAGTTTAAACATCCGCCTCATCCTTGGATTACAGACACTGTTCGATCCATGATGCGAATCAGGGACAGGTATCATCAAAAGTTTAAAAAGTTTAAGTTACTCAATCTTTGAAGAACAGTTATAAGACTATGAAACATATTGTAGTTAAAGCAATTGAGTGCGAAAAGAAATGTTTTTTCAACAAACATATAAACAACAACATTAAAAATACAAAAAAACTATGGAAGAATCTTAAAAACACTGTAATTTCTAATAACAACAAAAACACAATTCTCCCGCAATGTTTTAGTAATCCTGACCTTATTAACGCTCATTTTCTCGACATTCCTGGAGATGGCCTGGTGTCGGTGTCGCAACTTACTTACTACGAGCATCACAGATTTGGCTCGGCGATTTTTTCCTTGTGCACAGTATCCGAAGACAAGGTACTTAAGATTATTAAAGGGCTCAAGTCGAACGCACAGGGTAGTGATGGGTTGTCACTGGACATGGTGCTTTTAACTCTGCCCCAGTCATTAACGGTTCTCACCACCATAATCAACCTCTCCTTAACCAAAGGTGTATTTCCCAGTGGCTGGAAGACCGCAGTGGTTAAGCCGTTGCCGAAAAACAGTAACCCTACCTCAATGGGCGACTTGCGTCCTATCAGCTTGCTCCCATGCTTGTCCAAGGTCTTAGAAAAGATCGTATGTGAACAGCTGACCAAATACTTGGAGGAAAACAACATTCTCCCTCAACAGCAGTCTGGATTCCGCAGAGGCCACAGCACAGCATCTGCCCTCGCGGATGTTGTCGACCATTTGCTTGCTGCTCAGGATCAGGGAGAGATTAATATCTTACTGCTGCTGGATTTCTCGAGGGCCTTTGACTCCATCAATGCTGACCTCTTGATTTCCAAGCTATCATATTACGGTGTCGATAATAATGCTATAAATTGGTTCACCAGCTACCACCATAATAGACGTCAACTGGTCGAGCTGACTGGTTCAGATGGGATCAACCTGCGCTCTGCTCTGCAGCCTGTCACCCGTGGTGTGCCCCAGGGTTCAATCCTTGGACCAATCCTCTATGCGTTGTACAGCGCCGATATCACAGAAAGTATAACTAACTGTAGGTATCATTTGTACGCAGATGACCTACAACTGTTCTATTCCTTCCGTCTGGGTGATCACGCTAACGCTGCAACAAAGATTAACGAAGATTTGGACCGCATTTCATCTTGGTGCAACTCAAATTGTCTGGTCATCAACCCAAAAAAATCAAATCTGTTATTGACTGGGTCAAACCGAAATATGCAGAAAATATGTAATATTTCTCTAGGTGTGCATATTAATGGCGAAGAAATTGAGCGTGTGGATTCCGCAAGAAATCTAGGAGTGACCTTGGATAGCTAGATAATTATTATACAATATTCGTCCTTATCTGAGCGAGGAGCTGAGGTTGACACTTTGTGAGTCTCTTATTTTGTCGAAGCTTAACTACTGTGATACAGTTTATGGTCCGTGCTTGCTTTCCAGAACCGCCAAGCTTATTCAGCGTGTGCAGAACGCTTGGGCGCGTTTTTGCTTTAACATCCCACCCAGAACACACATTACTCCCTTTCTTAACTCTGCAAACATCATAAAAATGGAAGCTCGTAGAAGACTTCACCTTGCCACATTATTGTTTGGTGTAATCGGATCAGGAAGGCCGCCCTATCTTTTGAATAAGTTGGTGTGGGTAAAAGATAATAGGAAGTATCCTACAAGAGCCTGCACTCACGTTTTCGTCACCCCTAAGCACCGTACGGTAATGTTTCGCGGATCCTTCAGGTTTGCGGCCTCGCGGTGCTGGAACGACCTTCCCCCACCGTTGCGTGACCAAAAAACAATTCACATCTTTAGCCAGAGCCTTAAAAAATACTTACTCAGTGAACAACAGGCTATAAACTTAGCTCCAATTCATTCACGTCTTGCACTTGTCGCGGATGGAGCGTCCCGGCACCGCTGAGGTTGACCATTGCATGTAGCATGGGCTCATTTGTGTTCCAACTTCCACTTAACAATATTCATATCCAAGCACTAACTTATTATTTCTTACTTGTTCATTTTCTACTAGTCCGTTGTGATGACGTCAAATTTTCAACGTGGCAGTGAGTGACGTGTCACGTTTGGGTGACAGGTGACCAAATTTGATGATAGACACAGATTACGAAATTGTAATTGCGACGTTCGAAAACCTCCAATGATATTATCTCTAAAAATCTATTTATTTTATTTTTCTAATGATCTTCCTGTTTTTCTTATTATGTTATTGTTACTGGTATTTTGTGTAAGTGTTAAGTATTCTTTCTGTGCATATGTAAGTCTTAGCTGTTATGTATGTCATTATTATTATTATAATTTTTTTTTCTCTTTCTGTTGTTGTCATATGTATCCCACAAGCCTTGTTCGCGCTGGGTAGGTGGTTTGGGCGTGGCGGGTGCATTGTTTTGCTTGTTTGTACTATTTTTAAATTGTATATCATAAGTGAGCGGAGTGGTTATAGCGGGCGGGGCGATGTACTACCGCCTCGGCTGGATTGCTCTCATGGCGCGAGCAGGGCTTTAGGCCCATCCAGAATACCAGCGCTGCAGCGGCTCCCATGTCGTTGCAGCATAAGCTGAGGTTGGGTCCTAATTGGCCATATGCCACTTTTATTGTTAAATTTTAGCTTTTATTATTTTATTATTCTTGATTATTATCATTATTACTATTCATTATTATTCTTGTTTTTTTTTTGTTTGTTTTCACCCTTTTAATTAATTTATATTCTCTTTATCATTCTCTGTGTTTTACATTATTTGTGCTTGTGGTCAATAAATGTTTTCTTATCTTATCTTATCTTATCTTAAAATCACTTTTCAAATACTCTCAAGAAGTCCGTGTGAGATCTTAATAAAGTCCCACAGCTTTATTGAGTCTCGAGGATTTGGGGGAATATCATTTACCATTAAACGTTAATTATCACTCAACTACAAACTTAAATGCAAAAAAATTACTATTTTAGCTTACTTAACACTGGCTAAATGCTAATGACGACCTCCTTGGTCGAGTGGTTTGTACACCGGTTTTCATGGTGTCGCCATCTCTGAGGTCCCGGGTTCGATCCCCGGTCGGGTCAATTTAGAAATTATTGTTTTTCTAAATTGTCTCGGGTCTGGGTGTTTTCTATGTATAATAAGTATGTATTTAAGTATTTTAAGTATGTTTATCCGTTGTCTAGTAACCATTTAACGAGTTTCTTCGAAGCTTATCTTGGGCTAGATAATTGGTGTGATTGTAGGAAAGATTAAAAAAAAATGTGCTGTTCGCACAAAGCCATTTGTCGTGACAGCCGTCACGATGTACGGTCAGTTTTTCTGAGCTGGCAACATTATTCGGAGCGGGCAGCATTAGTAGTGAGGGTAGTCTCAATAAATATATCGGTCGAGCCATGAGCGGGCTTATTTCGTTGTCTGAAGTGGTTCAGTGAAGTACTCTGGATACTGGTGTGCTGAGACGCTGCCCCGCGTGTGCTGAGATGCTGCCCCACGTGTGCTGAGATGCTGCCCACGTGTCGGCATGAAAGTTAAGTGGTTTTGATTTTTCCATTCTGACGGCGTTCTATTGTATTCTCTTAACGTTACTTTTATAAACTGACTGAGCTAATAACATGAAAGTTAAGTGGTTTTGATCTTTCCATTCTGACGGCGTTCTATTGTATTCTCTTAATGTTACTTTTATAAACTGACTGAGCTAATAACATGAAAGTTAAGTGTTTTTAGTCTTTCCATTCTGACGGCACTATATTGTATTCTATTGATGTTACCTTTATAAACTGACTGAGCTAATAATATAAAAGTAAAGTCTTTCTATTCTGATGGCACTCTATTTTATGCCCGTATTTGGTGCTTGTGTGAACTGAGTTAATGATCATGTGCATAACCCCTTTACTCTACGTCGGTGGTAAGCCTAGTGGACCATCTGACTGAGAGTATCCGTCGTAGTACTCTGCAATTAAGAGAAAAGCAAAAGGGGGTTATACCCGGCTGTCTTTTACTCTCCTTAGAGTAAGTGGAATGAAGCTCCGCCTCTTGGGCTTCACGAATCCTCGCTCCACGGGAGGGTCCAAGAGTGTGTAAGTGAGTATGGAGGAGGCGCAGTCCTGTCTAGAGGTTCCGTCCTGCAGGACTGTCCGAGGGAGTCACACCGCTTTAGGTGCCCTCGGTGCTGGTAGTCGGAAGGAGAGGGGCTACGTGACTGTTGGATGAGAAGCGTGCAGTCTGTAAGGCCACCCAGTACTGGTTTTCAGCAGCTCCTCCTGGGCCTTGGTCACTGTGCTTACAGTAGAACCGGGCCACTGTGTTGACAGTGGCCGCCGAATGGGGGTGGTCACTATGCTTATGGTGGCCACCAATTTTGAGTGGACCGGGGTAGATGTGCATAGGATAATGATGATAAAATATTACAGTAATTGCACCTAAATCTCGAGAGCCTTAATAGTATACCTAATCATCTGGTCCAATTTACCATGCTTTAGGTAATCTAAAGATGCCTCCTGATGACTGGAGAGATTGCGCCACTTATTGACAGTTGAGTCATAAACCCCTTTTACGTTATAGGCGGGAATCTGGGGTCCCGAGGGAACTCGCCACGGTCTGCTGCCGCCACCCAATCCTGCGTCGCTTCAGCCACGGGTGAGTCGCCAATGCCTTAGTCTTTGTGTGTAATTTTCGCACCTCGGAATATACAGAACTAAGCGAAGCAGATACTCTAATATTTTTTGTTTTACTCTACCAATACCATAACGAGCAATGTATATTGAATTAATATGTAATAACACAAAGATATTCTGGCGTCGCGACACCATTAAAATAAAGCCATCTGTAATGTTTCCCACATGGCTCCAAAATTTGTCAACTGTCAAATTACGGACACTGCTACTACTGCTACTACTATTGTTACTCGATTCGACATAACTTTTAACTAAGCAACCACATTGTGTGGACATAAATTAGTTTTATAGAAATAATATGTCAAATATGCTAAATTTTACGATAATGCAAAAAATCCTGCTGTAGCCTAAATTTTACTCGTAAAAACACTAAAATAGCAGGATCCTGCTAAAAATGGCAACACTGATTGTGACGGAAAACATCAACGGCGGTTGTAAACCAAGTGGAAGCTCGTTTACAACTTGTTGTAAACGAGCCTCCCGCCAAGGTGACCTGGTGGGAAAGGCTTGTTTACAACAGTCTGGTAGCCCCTATAATATGATTCCATTTTACTATAGCCTGACCGCAACCGCTGTACCGCGCCATAGGTATGCGCGGGTGGTGGGGGGAGTGGGAAGTAAAGAGCATGAACTCACATGAGATTCGTAGTGTCGGACAGATCTTACGATATCGAAGCACAGTTTATTGAAGCTTTATATTTACGAGTAGGTATAATTACATCCAGTCCGTTTTTGTCCAGTATGATTTTTAGATAAGTAGATAAAGATAAAGATAATAAATATTAACAAAAAAGTAGGTACGCAAATATATTAAAAGAGGGCACTGAACTGGCTTAAAGATTTTAAATCGCGGTGGGCGGTGGTGTGATTTTTAGTAAAATGTTTATGTACTATCAAAAGCTAGAGTAACCGTGTCGCGTAGCGGCTCTCTTACCTTGGGTGTCGTAAAAGGCGACTAACGGACTAAAGACTGCACATACATCCTATAGCGTAGAGTGGCTATGGGCTGGGCTCACCACATATCATGCTGAGCACATGTGCAGTCACTATTTGGTGAAAGTACAGCTTTTGCAACCCCTTGCTTAGTCTCTGACTAACCCTTATTTAACCCTCTAACTATTTTTTTTAAATAGGCGTGATCGTGATTACCTATATTAGGAATGTATCACATAGTGCGTATGTATGTATCATACATCACACTAGATATTTGGTATTATTCAAACCGCTACGATATTCTAGTCATTTTATTATGAACATTAACTGGTGGTATGTTAGCGTTGCTTAGTCAAATCAATGTAGAAATTGACATAATGGTACTGACTAAGTGCTGGTTGTCCACTGCTTCTTGTATTCCTCAATTACCTGGATATGTCTCATACACTACTAACAAAACTAATATTTTAAAAAGTGATGGTGTGACATTGTACATTAAAAGTAATATGAGCAAGGTAACTGTTGATGAACCTGACCTAGTAGATGCAAACTGTCTAATGGGCGATTTTCTGACAGCCCAAATTAAAAAGTAAAAATTACTTCAAAACACCCGATAGATGTCGTTTTATAAAAGCCGGCCACCAGCCGTATCTACATAAGGGCTGTAATAAATTCTACACTTTTACTTGTCTACCAAAAGAATAAAAAATAGTAAGTCCTTACCTATTTATATTCAGGACATCCAGAACCTATTTCTATTTTGGAATAGAATAAATATTACGCAGCCATACACGTGCTCTTCATGAACCCGCCTTTTACCATGCGCCATACTAATCTATGCTAAGCGCCATCTATGAAGTCATTTACGAACCAATTTCTTTTTTTTTTTGATCTCGGAAAATCGCCCATTGCAAAAATAAACAATGACACCGCTATTGTAGCTATATATCGTTCTCCCTCTTATCATAATATTTCCAACTTTCTACAATCTTTGAGTGTACTTTTAGAACAATTAACATCATTTAAGAATGTAATTGTCATGGGCGATTTAAACATCGATATAAAACCCGGAAATATAGATCGTAATTCACCGGAATATTTAACTCAGACAGCCTGTTTAGGTTACTTACCCACTCATTTGCATCCTACTAGAAAAGGTAACTGCTTAGATCACATTTTAGCCAAGACTAACATCCCTTTAAAAACTTTTATACTAACATCCACTTTGACAGATCATAATTCCATATTAAGTGTCTTTCTAAAACACAGTGTTGGGTGAAGAAGCAGTCTATGATTCATTGCCAAATGTGTCTATGGTATTAAAAAACTTACCAAATTGTCCATGGTTTGTTCGTTGTTTACCTTTTATTGACACCAGAGGCGCTACCATCTATGCGAGTAACTGGTGGAAACCTGTTTAAATCTTCATAGCGTTTGTGATTTTTGCCGAACCAACAGCAAAAATATTGAAAAGTTGTACAAACTTTCAAATTATGTGATAAATCATAGTGTTATTATTTTAAAAGTTGTGTATGAGGTGTGCAATGAGTAAATTGGAAAAAGGTGAGAGTGAAAAATCGTGTTCTGTCGCCCCGGACGGGGGACAGGCTCGAGATGATTCTTCCAGCGAATCTTCATCCTCGGAGGATGAAAGATTCGCTTCACCTCCTCCTAATAAGAGACGTAAGTACAAACACACCTATTCCGACCCAAGAGTCGATAGTTTGATGGCGCAAGTAAATTACATATCAAATTACGTAGCGCATTTTTCGAATCATAATAATTTGCCAACGGATTTGCCAAGTACTTCTAACTTACCTAGTACAAGTTCGCATGATAAAAGTGAGTTCCTTACTAATCCAAGTTTGACTACTAACAATTTCGCTGCCACTAATACATTGACATTAGGTGATATTAACATAAATTATGATGAGAATAGGATTATTCCTCTTGCTAACAAGGAGCAACTGAATGAACTCATTAAGTTGCAACAGTTTGATTCTCAAGCTTGGAAAGGCATGAGATATAAGAAAGCAATGCAAACTTTCATAGCTTCACCCGGGTTCATGGGCTTAAAAATTAATGAAGAATTATGTCACTTCAATAAAAGTAAAGATTATTTAGCCTCAACTGAAGCGCTTATGGCTAGTTTATCAAATGCAGTGTTAGAACAGAGACATTTAGTGCAAAGTGGATTACAGAATATATTAGATTGGGCAGCAAAAGATACAACAAACATAAATGTAACTGATTAATGTTTTATATTTTAGCGTTTTAATAACGCTTGAATATACTTAAGTAAAATTTGTCAAGTGGTTAAGGCAGCCGCCCGGAATGCGGAAGGTGCGTGGTTCGATTCCCGCCTGAGGTTGTCGTCTTTTTTCAGTGTTTAAAATTTTACATAAATGTAACTGATTTGTTTGAAAGTTTTCTTTAATGTTTGGTCCCGGATCAGATTTATCAAAACATTCTGAATTGTGAATGCAAATTATATGCGGTAAAAGAGAGAATACATTGAATTTAGACGTGATCGCATACTTAAAGGAATAGGAAATCCTAATCTCAGATCAACTTTACAGAACATACCTCCTAGTTCTGAATATTTGTTTAGTAGAGAAGCTCTCCAGCCGGTTATTCAATCATTAGGCGGCTCACAAGCATGGTTAAACACCCCGTCCTATTTGATAAAAAAGAAACCAATTAATTCATTTGAGAGTAGTTCTTATAAAAAGCATAATAAACAGTCTTATCATAAAAATAATAATAGAAATGAAAGAAAACCAAAGTTTAGTAATTATAAGAAGCCCTTTCGTCGCAACAACTATCCTGAGCAGTCCAATGCCAGTTCTAAGCAGAATTGACAGTCAGACAGGGAGCTTCAAAGGGGGATGTCTGAAAGACCATGTCGACACTTGGAAACAACTAGGTGCAAATCAGTTTATTCTGAAAATTATAGGGCAATTCTTTGAAAATGCGCATATTGCCTCATGTTAGGAGATTGCATAAAAGTTGTGACAAAACGCATTCTTTGAGAGAATTTTACATTGCTGCAAACATACCCTTAAAGAAACTGTAGAAGGGAATTATGTAAGTGTTTTACTTTTAAACTGACAAACGTTTAAAATTTTTAGTGAATGGTAGTGATATTTACAGTAAATGGTAATTAGATAATGGTAAAGGTAATGAGAAATGGTAATTATAAATCAAATAGCAAGAAGACAAAAGTCTAAACTGTTATTTCAAAATGTAGCAAAACATTTTTTTAACAAACTAAAGATATAGCACATAACAACAGTCGTAAAAAAATGATAGTGAATTATCAGAAAAAACCAAATTATCAACTAAGACACGGTTTTAATAAACACATGTTTTTCTATATATTTTAATCAGTCTTAAACATAATTTCTTACTTAGTAGGTATTAAACAGAGTAATAAAATTTTAAAAAAACAAAACATAATCAACTTCTTGGTACCTAAGTCAGCGGTAAAAATAACTAAAAAAATACACTTCAATATTAATCTGAGGATTTTATTTTATGCAAAGGTTAATTCTGCAAAAAAAATCTTTTCTTACCTGTTATCTATCAATAAAATGAACAAAAATCAATATAAAAGAAACAAAAAACCAATACGTCTTGGGTAGCAATTGAAAATAAGCATCCAACTCAAAACAAAAATAATGACTTATTTAAAGAAACGAAGGAATGCGGAAGGTGCGTGGTTCGATTCCCGCCTGAGGTTGTCGTCTTTTTTCAGTGTTTAAAATTTTACTTAAGAATATTTAAGCGTTAATAAAACGCTAAAATATAAAACATTAATCTAAAAGAAACTAATTAAAAAATGGACTCACAGGACTAGCATGATTAAGACCTTTAAATAAAAAACTTACATACATATTGCAAAACTAATTATAATGAGTATATATAATTGAGAAAATGTTTATTTTACTTGAAAACCGTTTTTTAGTCAGAAAAATATCAAAATCATCATCAGAATCATTATTTTTGTAAACAGGTGGCTTTTTGCTATATTCAATCGAGAAGCCGAGGGAGTCTGTGGGTCTGTCTAAGTAATAAATTCTGATCATGTCAATATAATGCTGCTTTGATCGTAGCTTCAAATTACTACTAGTTGTCTTTAAGGTTAGTTTAGATTTCGATAATGGGATTCTCTAGTATCTCTTCTTTTGTTTGCATTGTGATTTCTGTCAAAAAATACTTAATTATAATTAGTTTAAAATTTTCGCGACTAAAACACAATGAAATAAAAAAAATGCATACGGATTTAAACGCGAATTTTTTTATTTTACTGTCTGTGATTTCCGTAAATTTTTTTTACGAAACTATACAGATAGCTTGCTAATTAGTATTTGTTTTCTATAGTGCACAGCACAAGAATCACAATAAAAAAATATTATAATTACCGTTTCTAAAATTTATTCATTACCATTTACTTTAAAGTAACGGAAAATACGGTAATTATGCAAACAGTAATTAGGATTTCAAACATTTTGTTAATTAAACAGTTCTTTACAAGAATTATAAAAAATTTACCTACTTTACCTAAAAATGGAACTTATAAACAACTTAAATAAACGTATCAGTAAAAAAAAAATCGTCTATTTACCATAAAAATGGAAAATGGTGATTAGACGATATTTCGACAAAAGCACTACGACGACGAGAGATTTGAATATGGCGCCTAAAATTCCGGTCTTTGATGCATGTATTATACTCGGGCGCCGAGCTCAAATAGGCGCAAACTTTATAAGACAGTTATGGGTACGAATTTTCTAATTTGTAGGTAGTAAATTAAGGCGAATATTTTTTAAACGGTAATTATAAAGTTACCCGAGGACATATTATAACATATTTTAATTTAATAATTTATGTTATTTATGTTATACAACTTGTGTATAGGGCTAAGGAAACTATTCCTATTTAAGAATATTGAACTATTATTACATTCTTCAAAAGGGATTTAGCTATATTGAATAAAAACTTGATGAAAATGTAAAATGGGACATGAATGGTAATTAGAATTTGGATGTTTGAAAACAATTTTCTCTAAATTCAATAAACAAATATAGTTTGTAATAGACTACTTTAGATCTGTAATACTTATATTCATAAGGTAGTATTATCAAAAGAAAAATATTTGCACTCTAGAAGATTCTTTATCATCCGCCGCGTAATATGCACATTCTTAAAGAAATGCCCTATATCGAGAGGGAGAATTCCATTCAAAATAAAACCCCCATTGCAGTTCACTTACAAAGACATTCAAATCAGATTTGCAACAAAAGTTACTTCACAAATGACAAGTATGATCGAGGATCTCAGAGCAAAACATATATTAGAACAACCACCACTTCTGAATGCGGGCTTCCATTCAAGAATGTTTTTAGTGAAAAAATCAGACGGTGGAATGAGACCTATATTCGATCTTCGAAGTCTCAATACACATGTAGCGACAAGGCACTTTCATCTGATATCTCAGTCAGATGTAGTAGATTTTTTGCAGGACTGCGACTGGCTAGAGAAGGTAGACCTTCAGAACGCATATTTCCATCTGCCTATTGCAGAGGCTCACAGACGTTTCCTCCGAGTGGTATACAACGGGAAAATACTACAACTGACTGCTCTACCATTTGGCCTATCTTCGGCACCGCAGATTTTCTCAGCGGTGTCAAATTGGGTTGCGGAAACCCTTCGAGCCCGAGGAATCCGTCTATTAGTTTACTTAGACGACTACCTGTTAGTCCACCAGGGCCGTTCCCTTCTAGTCACTCAGGTTGCGGAAACTCTGAGATTGCTAGAGACTTTAGGGTGGCATGTCAATTACCCAAAGTCTGTTTTAGAGCCCACTCAGGAACTGGAATACTTGGGTATAGTTTGGAAAACCCACAAAAACATAATGGCATTACCTCTAAAGAAGGTTCAGAAAATAAGAACATTGATTTCTCAAATAAAGGCAAAGAATCTAACTTGTACTCTAAAAGAGGCACAGAGTTTGTTAGGCCTTCTGAACTTTGCGACTCTCACCATCCCCAGAGGACGACTCCACTGTCGGAGAATGCAACTTTTCCTAAGAAGGTTCAAGAAGAACCGACCAAGGGAAAAGAAGGTATTGCCGCAGGCAGTTCACCAATACCTAAACTGGTGGCTAAAAGCTGTAGAGCACAGTTCCATGACCTTACGCAAAAAGGAAGTAACACACTTCTTGATCACCGACGCAGCGGATGCGGGCTGGGGAGCTCAGTTGAACAACCAGCTTCTTTCAGGGAAATGGTTTCCCAGTCAAAAAATATGGCACTCCAACGTCAAGGAGATGTATGCCGTATATGGAGCAATACTGAGTCAACAAAAGATATTAAGTGGAGCTCACATTCTGATACAATCAGACAACCAAACACTAGTGTCATATATCAGAAACGAAGGCGGAACTCGGTCACTGGCTCTGCTGAACTTAACAGCAAAACACTTAGAGTTGACCGAAAAGCTGGAAATAACACTTTCAGCTTGTTACCTACCAGGAAGGCTCAACGGGATAGCAGACCGCCTGTCCAGGGGTCGTGTGGTACCCGAATGGCACCTGTTGTCCCTGGCCACGGAGGCCATATTCAACGAATGGGGCATTCCAGACATAGACTGGTTCGCTTCCAGGGCCACAGCAGTCGTTCCAAACTATGTTACTCTAGACTCAACAGATGGGTGCGCAATTTTTTGCGACGCCTTCAGTCGTCAATGGGACTGTCGGTTAGGATGGGTGTTCCCAGCCTAGTTCCACAGGTGTTGGCACATCTGAATCGTTCAAGGGGAACATACATTCTGATTGCGCCTCAGTGGCCCCAATGCTTTTGGCTCCCAGATCTTCGATCCCGGTCTCTAGTGGAACCAGTGACCCATAAAGGGTCTGCGGAAGACCCTAATAGACCAGAAGACTTGCAGATGCCCTCCACAAGTAGACAAGTTATCTCTTCTGGCTTGGAAAGTTGGGGGTGGACTGAACAAATATCCCACTGGGCCACAAAAGAGAAAGATTTGTTGAAGCGTAGCTGGCGAGAATCAACCTTGTCTACATATAAAGCACCCATTAAGAGATGGATCTTGTGGTGCAATAATAATAGGATTGATCCTAAAGTACCTACAGGTAATGATTTAGCCAGATTCTTGGCAAAGCTCTTTCTAGAGGACAAGCTGGCATATAGCACTATATTATTGCACAAGTCTGCTGTAGCTACATTCTGTGCCACATCAACTGAGAATTTGTCAAAGAACTTTTTTGTCCATCAAATTTTGAAAGCAATTTCTCTTGCCAAACCAGAAGTGCAGATTTCTCCTATTTTTGACATAAAGTTATTATTTGACTGGCTACAGACCACACCACCCGTACATACATTTTTTGATGTATCTCGTAGAACTGCACTGATTCTACTTCTTGCATCTCAAGACCTATCTCAGGAAAGCTTTTTTGAAGAATCTGATAAAATTACACTCTGGCCAAAATTTGGTTCTAAGACTGATTGTAGTACACACACACACAGGCAGTCAGGTTGGGTCTTGAGTCAACACTCTGATAAAAATATATGTCCAGTAAGGCATATCAAAGAGCTTATCCAAATATCTCATGAGAGAAGATTGCAAAGTAATGTTACAAGTATATTTATTACTATTACTGGAATAGTCAAGCCTGCATCCAGAACAAATATTGCAGGTTGGATCAAAAATATTTAAAAAAATGTTAACATTGATGCACCGCCTGGAGCTATTAGATCAGCAGTAGCCTCCAGAGGTTGGCTAGATAGTAGGCCAGTAGAAGAAATCCTTAAGAGAAGGAATTGGAAGAGTATACAGACTTTTCAAAAGTATTACTGTCGAAATGTTCAAAGAGCCGATGAAGACAATTCTTGTGCTGATTTATTATTTGAAAATTTTACAAGTACTTAATTAACAATTATTATTTCTTAATTAATAGTGACTTTATTTTGCCAATGACAGTGTTGGCATAATTGTTTTTGATTTTGTTAATTTGTTAATTTGTTTAAAAAGTTTAAAGTTTTACTGAGACATGCATCTCATTTAAGAGTTACAAGTAGTTTTACTTAATTTATTATTGTTCGATTTTAAATAAAGTAAATTTTTAATTATAAGCCATTTGATTAATATTTATTAATTTTGTCTTATTCTTGCAACATAGCGTTTGTGCTTGACACCAGCAGATAACAAACAGATCTTCACCCAAGACTGTGTTTTAGAAAGACACATAATATAACTGTTTTGCATTACAACAAAACAATTATTATGTGTTGGATAAAACACAGTGTTGCAGCAAGGTCTTGCTGGTGATAGACTATGAAGATTTAAACAGGTTTCCACCAGTTACTCGCATAGATGGTAGCGCCTCTGGTGTCAATGAAAGGTAAACAACGAACAAACCATGGACAATTTGGTAAGTTTTTTAATACCATAGACACATTTGGCAATGAATCATAGACTGCTTCTTCACCCAACACTGTGTTTTATCCAACACATAATAATTGTTTTGTTGTAATGCAAAACAGTTATATTGTTGTGTTTGCAACAGCGCTACGATAAGCATTACGCAAAAGTAAAACGTACGACGCTGCAATATGAGTCAGTGATACATGACCTAGACAACCTAGACTTGTCTACTATTTACAACTCGGATGACGTTAATAAATCAACCGAATACCTTTTAACATCCTTAACTAAAATTATTGAATTTAATACACACACTGTTTTGTTAACCCGCCGTAATAAAATCATGAAACCTTGGATAACTCCTGGACTTTTACGCTGCATCAATGGTAGAGGATCCGAGTATACAACGACCTTCACCGAGCGGTTAATGGATGAAAAGTATTTTATATCAAATTTAATGTGTTAAAAAATATATTGCGAGTGGGTTTTTTATTTTATTTATTATTATTATTAATTAAATATTTAAAAATATATGTTTTTAAATATTGCACTTGTTTCGATAATAGTTAAATTACATAGGTACCAATCGAAAGTATGAAGCGTATAGAATATGCAAACGTTAGGTTGACTATTTTTTCCTGTCATAACATTGGGTAGACAGGTGTAAACAGGCAAGTCAATATTAGTAATTTGCAACCGTCTGGTTAAATAAATAAAATGTATGTATAATAAAGATAAGCTCATTACAAACACACACACACCAAACCAGTGCAATGTAAAATAAAATATTTTTTTAAATATTAAATTAATCATTAATGGTACTGGACTGAAATTTTTCAGCCAACCCACTCGCGATATATTATTTAACGTATTAAATTTGATATAAAATACTTTTCATCCATTAACCTTCTCGGTGAAGGTCGTTCTATACTCGGATCTTAGACTACAAGCATCGTGATAAACTTCACAGAACACTCTATAAAAACCCAGACAGTGAAATTAATAAAGTAACCTATTACAGATATCGGAATTATTGTAATAATTTGTTAAAAAAATTAAAGCGACAATATGAAAGGAATCAAATTCAAAATGCGGGTCACGACAAGAAGAAATTATGGAAAGTCATTAAAAACATTACTTACACAACTAAAACCGAACCGCCTGTTCATAAACTCATTGCAAATTCCGCTACGCTTGCACATTCCCTAAACAGATTAAACAATTTCTTTGTAAACATCGGAAAAAACCTAGCTGCAAAAGCGAAATTCAGTCACATGCAGCATTCCTGTATTGCACCCCCTTCCAAATTACCAGTTTTAAACTCTTTTGCCTTATTCGACACTGACGAAACCGAAATTGAACAAATTATTATGACTTTAAGAAATGACTGTGCCACAATGAATAACTATCGTCCCATAGCCATACTGCCATCAATATCCAAGATCCTAGAAAGACTCATTTATAACAGACTTGTAAAATACTTAGAAAATAACAAACTCTTAGCAGCTACTCAATTCGGTTTTAGAGCAGACAAATCGACTGACGATGCAGTACATCAGCTAACTGACTACATTGTAAGGCGACTGGACTCACAAAAAAAGTGCTTAGTCATATTCCTTGATCTCGCAAAAGCATTTGACACGATTTCAATATCTATACTTCTAGAGAAGTTATATGAACTTGGTATAAGGGGTGTTCCACATAACCTCATCAAAGATTATCTTTCTAATCGGACACAACGTGTAATAATAGATGACACTATGAGTGACGAATTGACTGTTGAATATGGTGTTCCTCAAGGGAGCATAATAGGACCCTTGCTATTTCTTGCATACATTAACGACTTATGCCTCCTTCCCCTTTCTAAAAGCGGAAAAATAATATCTTACGCCGACGACACAGCTCTGCTCTTCAGCGCGGACACTTGGAGTGAGGCGTACGAACTAGCTCAATCTTTTTTTTTTTTTTATTGACAACGGGTAAGCGCTTGGCCTTCATCTCACCTGATGGTAAGTGACGATAAGGCCGAAGGTGGAAGCGCGCTTCACCCGGAATCCTCAACCACTGAGGAACTGGCTATCTTATCTCAAACTGCCGGAACACAACAATGCTATAAACATCGTTGTTATGGCGACAGACTTAGATAAGATGGTGGTAGCTAGCCAGGCGGACTTAACAGCCCTACCACCAACCAAACCGAGCACACAAAGATGTACCCCCCGCTGGGAATCGAACCCGGGACCTCTGGGTCTGAAACAGGTAGCTTAGCCACTAGACCACAGAGGCGGTTGTAATGGTATCTGGATTTAATACAGTCACTTAGTGGCTTAGAAGTAACTTACTGACACTTAACATAGATAAAACAAAATATATGACTTTTTCCTATAATTCACTATCCCAACCTATCCCAAACTCACATTCAATAACAGCCCATCTGTGCAAGGACTCGCCTGACACTTGCTTCTGCCCTAAGCTCAGCAGCACTGACAATATTAAATACCTAGGGGTAATAATTGATAAGTATTTAAAATTTAAACCACATATTGAAGCACTTACATCTAGAGTTAGAAAGTTAATCTATGTCTTTAAAAATCTTCGTCACATTGCATGTGCTAGTCTACTAAAATCAATATATCTAACACTTTGTCAGTCATTATTTGTATACTGTATTACATCATGGGGCGGTGCACACAAAACTATTATGATAAACTTAGAAAGAGCACAGAGAGCAGTTCTAAAAGTCAGCACTTTCCGACCAATACGCTTCCCGACGGCAGAGCTCCTTACTAAATGCGATGTCCTATCTGTACGCCAGCTGTTTATTTTACTAACAATTACTAAAAAGCACTCAATAATGCTCTATGACCCTGCGCTCGAAACCAGCCGAAGACGTGCAGATATTGTATGCTCTACTGAACCATTTAGAAGATCAAACTCTCACAGATTCTTCTGTCACCTGGGTAATTTTTTGTATAACAGAATAAACTTGACTCTATGTATTTACTCCATGACCAAAGTAAAATGTAAAAAAAACCGTACAAGAGTGGTTAAAAGGTAAAACATATGATGACACAGAGAACTTAATATTAGTTATTACGTAATCGTGAACACCGAGTGAGAAAAATGTTGATTAAGTAGAGCAATATTTAATATTATAATTGTACTTTCTATTTCCGTATATTTTATAGTTTAGCTATTGTGTAAATGATTTATTGTCTAAAAGGCACTAACCTACTTTTATGCATAGATACCTAATACACAGGCAATATTGTTTGCTTAGCTTAGGTATTACATATTATTATAATATACACTAACCCTAATTTCTTAACATAAGTCTTTTGTATCTAGGCTAAGTTTTTATACAGCAATAAATTATCTTATCTTATCTTAACTTTATACATTTTCATGACGGAGCGTCTGCGGCCGATATCATGTCTGGGGATGTATTTTTTGAAATACTTGATCCCCCTGAATTGAGGTTTTCATACCGGTTAAGGCCAGCGAAAGGCTTCGGTTCCATATTTGTAAGTTGTTCAAAAGTTACTAATAGTCTAAGATCCGAGTATAGAACGACCTTCACCGAGAAGGTTAATGGATGAAAAGTATTTTATATCAAATTTAATATGTTAAATAATATATCGCGAGTGGGTTGGCTGAAAAATTTCAGTCCAGTACCATTCATGATTAATTTAATATAAAAAAAAAATTTTTTTTTTTACATTGCACTGGTTTGGTGTGTGTGTGTTTGTAATGTGCTTATCTTTATATAAACATAAATTTTATTTATTTAACCAGACGGTTGCAAATTACTAATATTGACTTGCCTGTTTACACCTGCCTACCCAATGTTATGACAGGAAAAAAATAGTCAACCTAACGTTTGCATATTCTATACGCTTAATACTTTCGATTGGTACCTATGTAATTTATCTATTATCGAAACAAGTGCAATATTTAAAAAAAATATTTTTAAATATTTATTTAATCATATACTGGACTAAAATTTTTCCGCCAACCCACTCGCAATATATTTTTTAACACATTAAATTTGATTTAAAATACTTTTCATTCATTAACCGCTCGGTGAAGGTCGTTGTATACTCGGATCCTCTACTATAAGTTTGTGTACTAGTACCTAGTTTTAGACTTTGTCGTTCACGCAATCGACCTACACAGCCATGGAAAGAAGTGCTGCCAGTCCACTACATAAACTACATAAATTTGAATCATTTATATTTGGAGCCGACAAGAATAACTGCCACTTCGGCCACCTGTATTGATAACATAATTATATAATAAAAAAAAATTTTATTTACATACAGAAATAGGTAAGTAAATGGAATAGGAAACAATATTAAATTATAACTAAAACTAAATAACTTAAATATTATATAAAAAACTAATTAACTACAAAGTTACTAAAAGTAATACAAAAAAAAGGGATACTTCCAAGTAAAAAATATGCCCCAAATCGCTCCCCAGCGGCATTGTGCCCAGAAGGCTGGTCGCATTCCCTCGCTGGATGGTCAGGCTTATTCGCTGACCCAAGAATGCCCCAGCCCGCTGGTCACCCGAGGACTCAACCAAACGCTTGGCGAGATCCCGGAATAAACGGTGAGCGCTTGGCCCCCACGGTCCGAGGGTCTCAACTCCAAACGGCTCAAATATGCAGGTGTTGCTAAGATCAAGCAAAAGAGCAAAACCACGGACGGTTTTGCTTTATACTACGGCGGCCGCGGTTTGAAAGATTTAAGGAAACCTTAAATTTGAAATTTGTTGAAAGATTTTAAAGAAATCTTAAATTTGAAATTTTAATTTGTGCAACATTGTTTGGTGGCATGCTTACTGGGTGTTTGACGGGGCAAACACAAGTCACCCTCACATCGGTACACAATCTACGGTGAGGAATTTAATTTCGGTAACGGTAATGAATTTACCATTGTAGGTTAACAGCCTTTTACCGATTCGCCCGCAGGGATAACGGCACATACATTGGTCTAGATCGGGCAGACCCACACTTTGTCACCTGGCCCAATTGACCTACTCTTGGGCTCGGGTGTACTAGGAAGGGTCCTACTAGGCACCCTAGCTCTGGGTCGCTCTACACTGCTGGCAGTGCCAACTATTTTGGTTTTGTTTCTATTATGTACACAGTTTGACGCCTCGACTCCGCATAGTCTAGAGTCATTGTGTTTGTGTACCATTTCCATAACTATGCACAAGTTTGGGAAATTGAGAAACTTCCCATGAGCCTTTCAATAGGCCAGTACGTCACGGTTGACGTCTGTTGGATGTGTTACTAGGTAACGTAATTTGTAATTTTGAATATTGTTTGTCCAAAGAGCTTTATTTGTGTAGTGCTCTTTCGGTGTTTGTTTTGTCACAGTGGGCGTTTGCCCCGTGTGGTGCCGGGTCAGAATTGCACCACCCCCTCCCCTGTATCTTAACGGGTGTCGTAAGAGGCGACTAAAGGGATTTTGCTGGTGGGAGAGCTTTGCTCGTCCAGCGCTACCACCATGCGGACTCGTAAAACCCGCCAAGTGTTCGGTGCTCGACACAGGACGCGTTCCGGGTTCAGAGCCGTAATACCGGAGCTTGGGGAGGTGCGGTGGCGGCAGGGTCAAGGTCCGGTGGAAGTCTTTGTGGACGCATTGTTCGGTTGACTTGGGTCGATTCGCCGGCCAGGGAGACCCGTAGAAACGGTGGTGCCGCTGGCCGCCCGCGGCATAGTACAGGAGCCCAACTAGGGCTAACCACCCTAGGAGGCTGCTCCACCAGGTCGCGCATAATCCCGAAGTGGCTCGTCGTGCCGGTTGGTGACCGGATTGGTGGGACCCGGCGACTACTCTCGGGGGGGTACGGGGGACCTTCCGTCCGGCGGGTCGATTAACGTCTTACCGAACAACTACATGCACCAGTTCATGTTAGTCTCCCACACTTTGTCTTTTCCCCCTTGCCGCCACAGCATCTCCTTTTACTCACGCCGCGTTGGATGGGTCCAACCACCATGTCAGTGTCTAAAAACAATGCAGGTCAGACAGCGGCACCCCACTTTCCCACCACCAAGTCGCTTTTTGTTTTGGTTGCAGCAGCAGTTCCAGCCTCTATTGAGGTTTGGGGAAGGTGGGATGGGGCCAGGGTGTCGACGCAGGTTGCGTCCCAAACCAAGGGCCGGCCCATCTTCCACGGAACCAGGGTCATGCCATCGGGTCTCTTGCCATCGCTTCGTAACAAGCCATTCGGTTCTAGAACGGCTGGTATAGAAGCGCTAACAAGGGCCTGGCGGATGATGCATTAAGGCCGGCGTGGCGGGGAATTCTCCCCGCACTTCTGCTGCAGGAAAGACCATGATGGCCAAGCTCATTCACCATGTCACCGCATGGGCAGCGATGTGGGACATTACACGGTGCCCCCAAACGAAGTGAGGAAGCTAGGCGAAAGGTATTGTTGTCCAGGAGTGTGCAAAGATGAGGAGAAGAAAGGGTGTGGAGCCATAATCCAGATTCCCATTTTTTTTTTTTTTTTTAGCTGGCTGCTCCCGCTATTTGGCAGGTTTTTGGTTTGCATTTTTGTTTCTTTTTGGGCTTTTTTGGGCTTTTTTTTAATAAAACTAGAGCTTGAAGAGCTCGACTCTCTTTTCTTTTCTTTCTTTTATCTTTTCTTATCTTTTCTTTTTTATTTCTCTCTTTTTTCTCTTTTATTTTTTTATACATGGATTTCTTAGTACTATTATACATTATTTTCTTATGTTATTTTACAATTTATCCTTACATACTAATACAGTTTTCCTTTCTTAAATTTTACTTTCTATTAGCTTAATTTCTAATGATTAATTCCTAATTATCTATATCATTACAATTAAAATTGTTTCCTTTTTCATTTCTTTTATTCAATGTACATATATGTATTTATATTACTATTTTAAATATTTTCTTAATCC
This sequence comes from Scoparia ambigualis, assembly GCA_963921215.1. Lineage (NCBI taxonomy): Eukaryota > Metazoa > Arthropoda > Insecta > Lepidoptera > Crambidae > Scoparia > Scoparia ambigualis. The sequence goes on along the minus strand of OY992522.1, from coordinate 18,278,235 downwards.
AATTAAATCTATTACATTTTCTTCTATCCCTTTTTTACACCTGCCACAATGTGGTCTTGCTTATAGTTACTCTTATATCTAGTCGTCCTTATTTCTCTTATTCACAATATTTACAATCTTTCCGGCATATTCCATGAATAGCTTTCTTTCTTTTTTATTACTTAGGATCTCCTTTAGGGTATCTTTACTTAAGTGTGTATCTAGTTTTTGTTGCAGAGTGTACCTAGTGTTAGTGTGTATTGGGCAATCGAGTAGGATGTGAAAGATGTCCTCGTCCATGGTCGGGTCACAGGCACACGAGGGGCTGTCCCTGCACTTAAACCTGTGCAGGTATGCACAGAATCCCCCGTGCCCTGTCAGAATTTGCGACGCCGTTCGGTCGATGGACATCTTCCTCACCGTGTTATATGCGTCCACCCCATTCGGAAAGAAGACCTTGGTGGTCGCGGCTGTGGCTTCGGTCCTATACCTGCAGTCCCACTGCTAGATCGTTTCCGCCCGTAAATGACGTTTAACGAACGAGATGGGGCTGCAGTCATAGTCCGCTCTGGTCTTCAGTTTGAGGGCGGCTTCCTTCGCTAATTCATCCGCTCTCTCGTTCCCTTTCACTCCGACGTGGGCCCGTATCCAATAGAGAGAGACTAGTTGGTGGTTGTCTCTCAGGAATTCCAGGTTACCCTGTATCGCCTTCGTGATTGGGTGCGAGGAGTCTGGATCCATCAGCGTCTGGAGAGCCGACCTCGAGTCGCTCAGGATAGGCGCTTTTTCGAATTTTTTGTCAATGATAATTTCGGTCGCTTGGAGGATAGCGTATAGCTCGGCTTGAAAGACCGTACAGTACGGTTCCAGTCTGAATTTTCGGGTACACGTCTCAACAGACCCCTCCCAACAGGTCAGGGCTGCTCCGACTTTCCCCTCCAGCTTATTACCGTCAGTGTAGATCCTAGGCAAGCCTTCTGCCACCTCGCTATCCTCTTCCGCGTTTTCCAAACAGGTAAATTTTGAATTTAGTATTTTACCGCTTGATAGGTATATTAGTGGTGACTTGCAGCAGTTATGGGAAGGTATAAAATGACTACACTGTTGTACACTGATGAGCTGGTTTATTGACTGTTCACACAAAGGTTCACAACATTAAGTTATAGTTCTGACTCCATTATATAATTACACTATATTAACCAAATGGCGACAACCTGACGATAAGGTGTGCGATGTGCGACTGGCGACTGCCGGGGCGAGCTCCCGTCCGCTCGCTATTGCTATATCAGCATTCTAGGAATAATACAATATTGTGTCGCCACATCACACCCTTCCTTAAAAAAAATTTAATTACTACAAAAAAATATTTTTAAAAGAAAGAGAAAAAAAACTAATCAATGTAGACAACCCTAACGTATAAAACTCTATTACAATAAAACATTTCTAACAACATACAAAAATATACCAAGGTTAATCTAAAAGCTACGCTGCGATAACAATACAAAGTTGCGGCGTTATCAGCTGCTACTCGAGCGAACCCGACTCGACACGCATGCCAACGCTTAAGGCGAATACATGTGATTCTATTTTTAGAACATCTTAAGGTCAAGTAACTTTTACTGTGATACAATTTTCAAATAAAAATTTTAACATACTATATCTGTTTTTTATTTACTTTCCTTTCCTACGTTAGGTTGTTTACTCGTTACACATACTTATAATTTATTAAGACTACAAAAACACAAAACTTAAAATTTTGATTTCACAAACATTATAAAAATAATACTACATACACTACTGTACTGTATCAACACATTTAATACATACAATAAAATTGCGGACACCTACTTCTAGGGCCGACTTAAAAGGTTTCAGGAAAAACCGCAACTTACAACTAGACAATGACTTAGGTAGTTGTCGTGAGGGCATGCTCTGCAATAACAAAATAACAACCCTTTGGGTCCCACAACACCTCTCACGGCAACGCCATGCATGTACTTTGACACTGTTAACACTAAACACGTTTTACAAAACGCACACAAAAAAATATAACTAAATTAAGTATCAGTTGCTTATTACTTTTACACAACTCCTGTTCTTCCAGGTGTTACGCTGGTGGTGCTGCGAGGCATATGAATGACCTCTGGTAGCGCCACTTTAGCTGTTTCTTTATTGATCCATTTTCTTATACGATTTATGCAACTTTTACGAATGGCGTATAACAATCCGATGCTAAACAGTATAACCATGACAATTAAAACAATACTAAATATATTTACTTGGTTTTGTATCTTTTCGGATGTTGCCATTTGAGCCTGGGCACTCACAATTACATCTTTGTTCTGATAATTCCCCATCTTATAACTTTACAATTACTGTTAAACAAGCGTACTGCGTTGGAATGACCTGATAATTAAACGAAATGGACATAAACTTACTCTTTTATTAAACTAACATACACAATTATCATTTCAGCAAAAATCGAACTGGTTGCTTAACAACTCTGCCACTGCGTGTTGACCTCAATATTGGTTTCAGCACTTTTTCTTCACTATGTTTAACATCTGAGTTTACTTGGTTCTTTTTAACATTACAATCATTATCTTTAATACTAATATTGACATTATCTTCGCAACTTTTGTAAAAACTATCATCGTATTCTTCGTTTAATATATATGCTGGTTTAAGTCGATCTATAGAAATATTTGACTGACGCTCTGCCAATTGAATCAGAAATGATTTCCCGAATCTTTTAATGATTTTATACGGTCCACTATACGGTGGTGTTAGTGGTCTTTGCACCATGTCGTTCCTAACGAAAACATGGCTACAACTATTCAAGTCTTTATGTACGAATATTTTCCTATTTTTTCTACTTCTATCTAATACTGGCTGTAAACTATTTAATGCTTTCTTCAGCTTATATACATAGCTAGATTCGTCAGACAAATTACAATTTACACTATTGTCATAGAAATCTCCAGGCAGGCGTAACTGGTGTCCTAATGCTAATTCTGATGCACTTACATTACTATCGCTTTTGCAGGCTGCACGAAGTCCCAACATGACAGTTGGTAATTCGTCTGCCCATGACCTACTGTAATCTAATAAACGTGCTTTTAAGGCTGCTTTCAGCGTTCTGTGGAATCGCTCTATCATCCCGTTGCTTTGTGGGTGATAAGCTGTAGTGCGAATCTTCTGAATACCTAGCGTTTTCATAAGGGAGGTGTAAAGCTCACTTTCAAATTGTCTCCCTTGATCGCTTGTTATTCTTTTTGGACATCCATATCTACAAACCCAATTTTCGTAAATTGCTTTACTTACAACTTCTGCTGTGATTTCTTTTACTGGAATAGCTTCCGGCCACCGTGTACATCTATCGATCATGGTTACTAAATATCTATACCCCTCACTTGTCGTTGCTAAAGGGCCAACTATGTCCACGTTTAAATGTTCCCAACGATTGCTAGGTGGATACTTTACTAAATCGGAAACTGTATGTCGTTGTATTTTTGACTTCTGACAAGATATGCATTCTTTACACCATCGATTAATGTCCCTATTCATGTTAGGCCAAAAATATCTACCTGTAATCATTTTCCTAGTACCTCTAATGCCTGGATGACTAACATTGTGAACTTTACCAAAGACTGTTTTTCTATACTGTAATGGAATGTAAGGTCTCATGTTACTTCCTGTAACATTACAATACATTACACTATTGCACAATGGTGACTGTATTCTTTGTAATAACTGCTTACTCTTGTTATCAGCAAGTATGGTCACGAGTTGCTGGTCGGTTTCCTGTGCTAAAGCTATTTCGTCGAAATTAATGTCAGCAGGGCAAACTATGGACTCTATTGTTCTGGATAACGTGTCTGCAACGCAATTGTCGTTTCCGCTGACGTACTGTATGTCGCTTGTAAATTCGCTAATATACAGTAACTGTCGCGTACGTCTAGAAGTTTCTCTGTCTGAACCAATTTTATCGAAAACGTACGTTAATGGTTTATGATCTGTAAATACTGTCAATTCACGGCCTTCAACTAAATTTCTAAAATGAATTATTGCCAAATATATTGCTAAAAGTTCTCTATCGTAAGTAGAGTATTTCATCTGTGTGGTAGTAAGCCCTTTCGAAAAATATCCTAAAGGCTTCCAGTCGTTATCCATCTTTTGTTGTAACACTGCTCCGACGCCTGTGCTAGATGCGTCACACATTAAAGCTAACTTACTATCTACTTCTGGATAAGACAACACACTGGCGTTAACTAAATTATTTTTACACTGCTCAAAAGCTTCGATTGATTCCTTAGTCCATATTATTTTAGTTTTGTCCCTCTTTTTAGTTTTATGTAAAAATTTGTTAAGTAGAGCTTGGTGCTCAGCTGCATGCTCTATATGCGATCTATAAAAGTTTAGCATTCCCAAAAATCTACGGAGTTGTTCGACTGTCTCTGGCCTTGGAAATTCCTTAATTACGCTAACTTTATCTGAAATGGGTCGAATGCCTACTTTGCTTACCTCGTACCCTAAAAATTCTACTGTCGGTTGGGCAAAAGTACATTTTTTTATATTGATTGTTATGCCAAATTTCTCAAACCTTTCAAAAATCTGTCTTACATGTTCTTTGTGCAACGTTACGTCATTAGTTGTTGCCACAATGACGTCATCAATATAGCAAAAAAGAAAAGAACTTTCTCCCTTACTTTCTTTATTATTGTTAAAAATTTCTATACCTTGCAAAACCGTGTTATTCATCCATCTCTGGAAGGTTTGTGCAGCATTACGTAACCCGAAACTCATTTTTACAAATTCGAACAACCCGAAAGGTGTCGTAATGGCTGTTTTCGCTATGTCTTCTGGTTTAACCGAAATGTTATGATAAGCCCTATTAATGTCTAATTTAGTGAAAATACACTTACCTGATAAGCCATACATAAAATCGTGTATCCTCGGAATCGGATATCTGTCCGGAACTGTCACTGCGTTGAGCCTTCTGTAGTCGCCGCATGGTCGTAGCTGGCCATCCTTCTTTGGCACTACGTGAAGTGGGCTGGCCCACGGGCTCTTTGACGGTCTACAAATACCTAACTCTTCCATGACTCTAAACTCTTCCCTTACCGCCTTATAGCGGTGTGGGGGCAAAGGCCTCGGTTTGGCGTAAACCGGCGGACCAACGGTTTCAATGTGATGGTATGTGTCATGGCAGCTCGGCTCTCTATAATTAATTGGCTTGGTAATGTCGGCGTATTGTTCTAACAATTCCCGGAATGGATTGTCCCTGTGGATGCTAGATATTGTCGGCTCGACACTACTTATTACCGATACATTTCTATTCAATTTGGTCAGTCCGTCAATCAATTTCCTATTACTTAAATCTATTATCAAGTTAAAATTCTTTACAAAGTCTGCTCCGATAATAGGTTGTTTGACGTCACATATTATAAAATTCCATTTGAAACATCTACGTAGGCCTAAATTTAATTCTAAAGTTATAATGCCATACGTTTTTATTTTGGTGCCATTCGCGGCATAAAGTTCATAATCACAATTAAGCTTTACTTTATTACGGTTTACTTTACATAATGGTATTACTGAGACGTTTGCGCCCGTATCTATTAAAAATAACTTACCACTATTGTAGTCTTTTACGCACAAACGGTGATTTACCTCGGTGCTGCCGCCCACCGCTGACGACTGCACCGGATTCAGTTTCCCTGACCAGGTTGCTGCTGCTGTTGCTTATGTTGCTGCTGCGACCAGTTGCATGGTGCTGTGCAGGTCCTCGCTCTCTCTCTAAAACGGTAGTGATAATGGCATAGCCACTCTGCGCTTGCTGGAGTCCTCCGCGTGGCTGATGATCCTCTATCCTTCGATCTCGACTGCCGACGCTGGTCTCTATTCATATGATAATTGCGATGCTGGCTGCGTGCACCGGTTCTGATGCTGTTGACTTCTTCTTTTAGTCTCTTTACCTCTATGGTCAAATCTCGCATATGTTTCATCATTTCTAACGCGCTGTCACTGCCGGGCACTGATGAGCTGACGGAGGCTACTTCGCCTGTCCTCAAATTTTCTAATATCTTGTCGGCTATGGCCGCTAAATCTTCCAAATTCGTGTTATTGCTGACCGCTAGGACTGCCCTTACATTCGGTGGTAGTCTGTTGATCCATAGTTTTTTTAATGGGTCGCCTGCAATACTACAGTTTCTGGCCAATTCTGTCATCTTGCGCAATAACTGGGATGGTTTTTGAGTCCCGAGATCCATATCACTCACTAAACGTTGAAATTGCGTCTCGGCGCTTTCTTCATACACTGTTAACAATCTTTGTTTTATTGCGTTATACTTCTCGGTAGCAGGTGGTGACTGTACCAAGTCACTTACTTGACGGAGTGCGTCGCGGTCCAATTTCGCGATCGCCAACTCGAACTTCGCATTGTCGCTCTGTTTCTGTGGTCCCATAACTGACTCAAAATGCGCGAACCACATTCTCGGCATTTCGGTCCAAAATTCTGGTATCCTGGCTTGCACGGATATCATTGCGACGTCTATATTGCTTGTTGATGCTTCGCGCTCTGGTTTGGAGCTCTCGCCGCATTTTTCTAGCTCATTATAGGCGTCTACATAAGCCATCTTCTAAACACGTGCTCGGCCGTCAGGTTGTCTTCTAAGTGAGTCGCACGCACGCCGGAAACGCGGGGTCACCACTTTACCGGTATTTTAGGTTTATGTAGTGGTGACCTGTTGCAGTTATGGGAAGGTATAAAATGACTACACTGTTGTACACTGATGAGCTGGTTTATTGACTGTTCACACAAAGGTTCACAACATTAAGTTATAGTTCTGACTCCATTATATAATTACACTATATTAACCAAATGGCGACAACCTGACGATAAGGTGTGCGATGTGCGACTGGCGACTGCCGGGGCGAGCTCCCGTCCGCTCGCTATTGCTATATCAGCATTCTAGGAATAATACAATATTGTGTCGCCACAGTATCCTACTGGGGTGGGTGTTCTCGATGAAGGGTACGCGCTGCTCAACCCTTCTGCCACTCGATACTGCCTGGGGTTTCCCGCGCTTTGCTTCAAAAAGCCGGGATGCTTCTTGGATCCGGAGATCCAGCGGAAGCAGCCCCGACAGTATTAAAGCAGCGTTGAGGGAAACTGTCCTATTGCACCTAATTATCTTCTGCGCGAAGCCTCTCAATACTACATCGAGGGCTTTCCTGGAGACTATCTTTTTCGCTTTCGCGGACCAGACGCTTGCTGCGTACAAGATCACAGGTTCGATTACTGCCTTGTATATTGTCCTGATTATTTCAGGATGTAGTCCCCAGGTAGCCCTCGCCGCTCTGCACACTCCCTTGTAGATACCTATCGCTTTGTTGCACACATATTGGATGTGTTTATTAAATAAAAGTTTGTTGTCTATTATTACCCCTAATATTTTAATGTTATCAACTATCTCAATAGCCGTCCCATCTCCAGACGCGGTGTGTCGAACTTAAGCTTCCTGGTTAAAACCATCGCCTTGGTTTTGTGTGGCGCGAAGTTGAGCTTGTTCGACACCCCCCACTTCCGGACACGGGAGAGAACGGCATTGGCTTTCATGGAGATCTCTCCGGCTGTGCTGCCCTCTATAATTAGCACGATGTCGTCTGCGAAGGCTTGGCAGTATACATTGGTGACGGTGAGTTCTTCTAGCAGGGGATCTAAAATAAGGTTCCAGAACAAGGGCCCGCCGATGGAACCTTGGACGCAGCCCTTGTTGGTTTTTTTGCTGTATTGTTCCCCTGCATATTTCACCGTCACCTTCCTATCTTCTAAATAATTGTCTACCAGCCTCCGCAGATTTATCGGGCATTTCTTTTCTCTTAACTGACATCTGATTTGGGGCCACCACGCATTATCGAAGGCTCCCTCTATGTCCAGCGAAATCAAGACTACTATTTTCTTCTCGACCAAATTTTGTCTGATTCGCCGGACCATGTCGTAGAGCGAGTCTTCGGTACTGCGCTGCGGCACAAACCCATATTGGCTAGGGTTCAGTTTGGGCAGCACATACCATCTAATTCGCTTTATTAAAAGTTTCTCTAAAATTTTACCTAAAATAGCCAGGAGCCCTATCGGTCTGTAAGATTTGGGGTGCGTATAGTCCTCTCGGGGAGTAAGGGGAGAACGGAATATAACATCTTATCCGACCCAAATGCCAACCTCACCTGCACGCGCCGGATGGCGGCGGCGTGGCGTACACCGCACCGTGGTGCTCCCTGCTTGACAACGGACGAGGCTCTGACGACCGAGCAATGGCGGTATAACCATACACCTGGCTCCGGCTGGAAGAGGCTATCGCTGGCCTTGGGAGTTTAAATCACCCCAGAAAGGACGATAGAAGAAGGCACTTCGAAAACAAACCGAGTGTGACGGCACGCTTTGAAGTAGCAGCCCTGCTAGCCGTCTAGGATACTATGGGCTAATTCCCTGTATATCCGAAACCATATTATTACTGAAACTCAAAGAAGAAATACACGGACCGATTTTAAAAAAAAACGACCTTTGGCGCGAAAACAAGGACTCTGATTGGATGTTGGAATGTTCGCACGATGCGGGAAGAAAGTAGAGGGCACCAAGTTGTCAAATATATGCGGGATTACCAGTTGGAAATACTTGGCATTTCTGAAACGAGATGGAAAGACTTTGGGGAACAACAAATTGAGGACTTCACCCTGCTATACTCAGGTCAGGAAAAGAAACACGAGTATGGCGTGGGAATCCTGCTTGCCAGAAATGCCCGGAATAGTCTGCTTGATTGGCAACCGGTGTCAGACAGAATCATCACAGCACGCTTTAAGTCTACAGTGAGAAACATCACCCTAATACAATGTTATGCACCTACTAACGCAGCGGAACTAGACAAAAAGGAAGCGTTTTATGAACAACTCTCGGCGACAATGCGAACTATCCCAAAAGGCGACATTGTAATTTGTATGGGTGACTATAACGCGCAGATTGGAGACAACAATCGATGCATAGAGTCTTGGGTGGGAAAACATGCGCTGGGCACACGAAGTGAAAATGGCAATATGTTAGTAGGCTTTTGCTGTGAGTTTGATTTGGTGATTGGAGGCTCGATATTTCCACACAAAGACTGCCACAAGGTATCCTGGGTTTCTCCTGACAGACGTACAGAAAATCAGATAGATCACGTCATGATAAGTAGGAAATGGCGCCACTCTTTATTGGATGTCCGCAACCGAAGAGGAGCAGACGTAAACAGTGATCACCACCTCATAGTAGCAAAAATCCGCCTGAAGATAGCAAAGGTGCAGAGTAAGACGACCAAATTATCTCGGCGTTTCGATGTCTCCAAATTACAGGATCCGGACACAAAACAGAAGCTTAGTGTGGAACTGCACAACCAATACCACGCTCAAAAGGTTGAGGAAAGATCAGTGGAGGAAGAATGGAGCGCTGTCAAAAGTACGCTGTGCACATGCTGCGAAAAGTTCTTAGGCTACTGTAACTCTGAAAAGAAGGAATGGATATCCGCTGATACATGGGATAAAATACTACACCGAAAATCCATCAAAGAGAAACTTAATGCGGAAAAAGACCAGAACACCAAAGAAATCCTAGCCTATAAATATTTTCTGGGCGAGAGTGAAGTAAAGCGTAGTGCCAAAAGAGACAGACGTGTTAGAGCTGCATCGATAGCCCAAAGAGCGGAACTGGCGGCACACGCTGGAAACACCAGAGAGCTGTACCGTGCCGGTAGAGAGCTATGCAATAAACCACCGAATACGCGGCCAGTGGTAGACAAAGCGGGCAGGCTTCTCACTACGTTGGAGCAACAACTGCGAAGATGGCATGAGCACTTCAAAGAGGTATTTCACACTCTGGACGTTGAAGCTGAAGCTGACGACGATGTCGACTCAGAAAGCGATGTTTTAGACATCAAAGTTGACCCTCCGGATAAGGCTGAAATTTCACGGGCCATTAAAAGCCTAAAAAGTGGCAAAGCTCCAGGCAATGATGGCATCCCGGTAGAGGCACTTAAAGCCAATGCGGAAGTGACGGCTGATATACTGTTGCCCCTGATGACGGCTGTGTGGGAATCAGGTCAAGTGCCTGATAGCTGGAAGGAGGGCATTATTGTCAAGTTACCAAAGAAAGGCGACCTGTCTCAATGCTCCAACTGGCGGGGAATCAACTTGCTGCCGGTTTGCTCCAAGATTTTATGTAAGATCCTGTTAGACAGAATGACAAGCGCGGTTGACTGCACGCTAAGAGACGAACAGAGTGGATTCAGAGTGGGGCGATCTTGCACGGACCAGATCAACGTTCTGCGAATGATACTGGAGCAGTGCAACGAAATGCGGAACGAACTCTTTACTCTATTCGTGGACTTCGAAAAAGCTTTTGATCGGGTGAGATGGTCGAGTATATGGCGAATCCTAAAGCAAAGAGGTATACCAGTCAAGGTTATAGAAATTATCAAATGCCTTTATGAGGGTTCTTCTTGCCGAGTGATGCATAAAGGCCAACTAACTGACCCAATAACAGTCACTGCAGGAGTGAAACAGGGCTGTTTGTTGTCACCGCTGCTTTTCTTATTAGTCTTGGATGACGTGATGCGCAGAGTAACCGGCAAGGAAGAGAGAGGATTACCTTGGTTACATGGTAAGACCCTTGAAGATATTGACTTTGCGGACGATATCTGTTTACTCGCCACATCACGTAAACAACTTCAGTCCAAGACCGATGACCTCGCAAACGAAGCTGCTAAAGAAGGCCTGCGCATCAACTGTGGTAAGACCAAAGACATGCGCCTGAATACCTCTGATCTAGCACCCATACACGTTAACGGCGAGGTGGTCGAACGAGTGCAGCGTTTTACCTATCTGGGGAGCGTCGTAGACCCGCAAGGGGGAACAGAAGCGGATGTAGAAACGCGCATCAACAAAGCCAGAGCCGCATATGCGCAACTGAAGCCTGTCTGGACGTCTTCTGTAATCACTCGGCGTACAAAGATCCGAATATTCAACTCTAATGTCAAGTCGGTTCTCCTGTACGGATGCGAGACATGGCTCGTCAAAAACGAAATAACCAGTCGGCTGCAGGTATTCGTCAACAAGTGCTTGCGGCGCATACTGGGGATTTACTGGCCACGAACCATCTCTAATGTAAGGCTGTGGGAGATGACTGAGCAACAACCCATCGACAAGGAGATCCTGACAAGGAAATGGCGCTGGATTGGACATGTGTTGCGGAGACCTGACAACCATCTATCCAAGCAAGGGTTAACGTGGCAAGCGTATGAAAAAAGAAGGCCGGGCCGCCCCCGTACCACCTGGAGGCGATCAGTTGAAAAAGAGGCTGCATCAGCTGATATCGGCTGGAAGGACCTGGAGGTTGCCGCACAAGATCGACAGCAGTGGAAATCTCTTCTTCGAGCCCTATGTCCCTGATGAGGGATAACAGGATTGCATCATCATCATCATCATCATAGTCCTCTTTGTTGGGCTTTCGAAGCAAGATGATAGTCGCTACTTTCCATGGTTTTGGGAAGTGGGAGATTTCTAGGCATTTATTATAGATAGCCAGGGATAATTTAGAGTCGGCATTTATGGCTGCTGCGCAAATGTCGGCCGTGAAGCCATCATTACCCGGAGCCTTTTTGGGGTTGAACGAAGTCACTGCGTGGAGAAGTTCAGCCTCCACGAATGGGGGGTCGCAAAGGTCATCTTTGTTACGCCCATTCGCTTCGGCTGCCCTTCTTCTCACTTCTTTGTGTTCTTCGTTCTCCCCCAATTCGGTGTCCTCCGAGTAAAAGCTCTCGGCCATGATGCGCACCGACTCTTTAGGGCTGGTGTTTTTGCCATCCCTGGCTATCCAGATTCCCATTGGGCCACAGCAAGGAGACGGGCCTGATCTGCAGGACTAGCTAGCGTATTAAGAAGGTTATTCCGCGCTAGTCTGCAAAGCGGCTCATCCCACTGCCTTTGCGATGACGGGTTACTGGGCACGTCATCGCCACACTGGCTCTTCCACACATCTAAGGCTTCCGACACGTGGGCTGTTGGATGGTGTCGCGGGGATTTCGATAGAATGCTTGTGATCAGCCCCTCCGTCTTGTGTACTGAAGCCAAAAAAGCTGGAAGAGCTACACTCGAAATTTAACGTATTCCCAGGCCTCCAAAACGGATAGGTAGGGAAGCCTGGGTCCATGCTTGACTGTCCAAAGGGATGTTTAGTACCAGAGATAATATGTTTTGAATCGAATCATGTAATTTTGATGTCAAGCTTGGGTGATTCCAAAAGGGCGAGGATCGAACGCTATATATGAATTTGGGTGCAAATAAGCAAAATTTTATTATGGTGAAAGCCATGTGAGCGTTAATTTTGATTATGCGGTTCGAAACAAAATTTAAACTGGCTAATTTATCATCAACGAAAGGGGCGAACGATTCTTCTAGGATGGGGGACCCTAGGAGGCGTAAAGATTCTTTTTTAATAATTTTGATACTTGGAGCTATGGAGTTAAACTGTTGCTTAATATTGTCACTGTCATTACATGTCTCTGGTATAAAGAGCTCGCATTTAAAAAAAATTGGTTCTAAACCGGCTTTTTGAAAATTTTGAGTTAAAGATATTAGGTCAGCCAATACGGTGTTAGCGTCGCCTCCGAGGGTTCCATCATCTAAGTACCACACATTAAATTTAGAATCTAGTTGTTTTATATACGGATGAATTGAAAGTCCAAAAATTGCTGGGCCTAGAGGATCACCTTGCTGACACCCAACTGCGGACGTGATCAAGTTATCTTTGTATAGCAGATTGCTAGGTGTTCCGTAACATTGCCAAAGAAACTTAAAGGCGTCCGGGATTTGTTCCTTAACCTGTGTCAGCAAGGTACCTCTATCCACAGAGTTGAATGCATTTTTGACATCCACCTTCAGCAGAATGTCGTCAGGGTTGTTTTGTAAAAAGCTCCTTACCGAGTGAATGGCGGCTTCACATCCACCGCTCAGGCCGAAGCCTAATTGGACTGGCTGAAAGTATTCCGCTAGCTTATCGGACATATTTCTGCAGCATACCTTGGCAGCCAGTCGTCGAAGGGTGGTGCCTACGGCTATTGGGCGAATGCCGCCATCCTTTTTTTAAGGGCACATAGATTGGCACCGTATAATATGTCAATAATTTCTTGGTTGACTTTTCCTGAAAGCATTAAATTAATAAGGGCCGTCAATTCCTTCAAAAGAGCGCCGCCGGCATCACTACATCTACCGCCAACAAGGTCTTTTAAATGTTGTGCAGTGAGTCCATCTAGGCCACCGGCGGTGCCACTTCGGAAGGAATTGACGGCTTTAAGTATGCATTCTGGTGTAGTCTGTAAGCAGGGGTCTGAAAAATCGGGAGGGTCGGGAAATGGAATATTGGGGGCTGGAGGTGGATGTTTGCTATGCAGGGCCGAAAGGGTATCCGGAGAGTCAGGGGCGATCGAATCGTCGGAGAATCTTTTTTGCCAAGTCTTGATGAATGGACTGAAGGTCGAAAATTGGGGAAAGGACAGGACGAAGAGCAGTTTTCTTTAATTTTTTGTGTCAAAGATGTATGATTTTGATCTTGTTTAACACTAAGAATTTTGTATGGGAAGGCGAATAGATGCTCCCAGGCCCGGACGGAGTTTTCTTGGACAACTTTAGAAATGATATGAGAGAGAGTCTGGGCTACAGTTACGCCGGCTCCTCGTGGTATAGGTTTTATTATTGGCAATGATTGTTTAAATTTGGCGAGTGTTTTCCAAAAGGGAGAGGAAATAGAGGATGGAGAAGGTGGCGAAGGAGAAGTGTTTGCGGAGGGTTGATTATCCACGTTTCTATGTTATGTTACGTGGATTTTCAACCCTCTTTGGCCTTTGAAAAAACGGGGCTGGGAACATCTTGGGCACTGCACTACGTTTTCCGACGATTCTTGGACGCTTGGAGGCACCGTGTTTGCACTTACATGTATGTTCATAGTAAAAATAAATAGCTAAAAAAATACATCCAAAAAGCATAACTTTGTACACTAAAATAAATAATTGTTGTAAGGTTGCTTGTTGACCGGTGACTTTTTGTTGACGTCAGTCGTGTGACGGCTGCCGCAGAGTTTTTATTGGCTGAATTAAACAAATATTGACAGGCGATGGTTTGTCATTGGCGCATATTGCGCAACTCTTTCGGTGGTTGCCTTGGTGACCGATGGCAAGGTGTCAACAGTATGGTAAAATAACTGGCAGGATTCCTCGTCAAAACTTGTGTTCTGCAAGGCACAGGCGTAGGCCTTCAATGCTGCGAGTCGGCTCTCCAACAAGGAATCGCACAAGGGCTTATTTAGGGTGCCATTCCGACGGAAACCAAATTAATTAATTAAATAAAATCACCTCTTGTAACTTGACGTTATCTTTGACGTCTTGACAATCCAATTCGTTTCTTTGAAACGACATACAAATGTAAAACCACTAGCTAAGCAAATTATTAATAACCTGGACTCTGATCATTGTGGCCAAATGGTCAGTTTTCCACACCAGCGTAAGCAAGTGATGAAACTCCTTACTCGATCTTCTGCTGACGAGTCGCCCAGCTGGATACCGGGTGGAGATTCGAGCTCCTTTAGGTTCCTCGGATCACTGCTTGATATCCAGCACAGTGCCCTTGGCATCGCGCCCGCCAACAGCGGTTTCGAAACGCCAGATTTGGCACTACGCGTCGGCAGACTGGGACGGGATGCGGGAGTATTTTGCATCCGTCCCTTGGAGGCAGCGCTGCTTTAGTGGGAAGGACCCGACCGCTAGCGCCACTGCCGTTGCTGATGAGATAGTATTAGGAATGGAATACTATATTCCACACTCCTATGTTATCAGCAAAGGCAGACGCAACCGCTGGTTCAATCGCGAGTGTGCCAGCGCTGTTGAGAGCAAACAGACGCCATACCGCGCTTGGATCAGAGGTAAAGCTCATGGGGCTCCCGAAACTCGCTCGCTAAAAGCAGCCTATAATAATGCCACCAAGTCGTGTAAGAGGGCCTACATTAGAGCGGATGCCCAGCGCGTTGCACGAGTAGGCCAAGAACTCCTGACGCATCCTACGGGCAGCCGTAGCTACTGGCGTCTGGCCAAAGCCGTGCAATCCAACTTCTGCCAACCCTCGCTGCCACCACTAAGATGTCTTGACGGAACTTTAGCTCACAAGCCGCAGGAAAAGGTCGATCTCCTGGCCAAACTCTTTGCGGCTAACTCCCGGATCGATGACTGTGATGCACAGCCACCCTCAATTCCTCACTGTGGCCACACAATGTCTGATATTAAAATCAGGCAGTGTGATGTCCGTGCGGAAATGCAGTCAATCGATGTCCGGAAAGCTAACGGTCCTGATGGCATCCCAGCAATAGTCCTGAAAATGTGCGCAGCGGAGTTGTCCCCTGTGTTAACGCGTCTGTACCGTCTCTCGCTCTCTTCGGGTTGTGTGCCGGAATCTTGGAGAGAAGCTAATGTGCAACCGATCCCTAAAAAAGGAGATCGGTCAGATCCGACTAATTACCGCCCTATAGCCGTATATTCAGTGTTGTGTAAGATCCTAGAACGAATATTGAACAAACAGCTTATTCGATACCTAGAAGATCACTCCCTAATTCACGATCGTCAATATGGGTTTCGGCCAAAACGGTCAACAGGTGATCTTCTAGCGTACGTCACACATCTCTGGGGTGAGGCTATTGACAAGCGTGGCGAGTCACTGGCAGTTAGCCTTGACATAGCCAAGGCTTTTGATCGGGTCTGGCACAAAGCTCTTCTCTCCAAGCGGTTAAGGCGGCATACGGTTTGCCCGCTCAGTTCTGTACCTGGATTGCCAGCTTCCTGCATGAGCGTAGAATCCGTGTCCTTTTGGAGGGATGCGCTTCGCGGTTCATGTCAGTGAACGCTGGTGTTCCTCAAGGCTCCGTTCTATCCCCCACGCTGTTCCATCTGCATATCAATGACATGTTTCCTCTTGGAAACATTCATTGCTATGCAGATGATAGCACAGTGCATAGGTGCAGTGAGGATGACTGATGCTACGTCTCTTACGCTGCACCAGTTGTCCTCGCGCCTGGACCTCATTTCCACTTAACATCAGGTGGAGTGGGGTCATTTGCCGGGCTTAATATAAAAAAATAAAAAAAATCATGAAAATTTTGAAATTTAATTATAGATAGTTTGTTAATATAAACAAAATAACTGCTATTGAGTTTTTTTATTCCATAAAATGAGCGATAAACAAAAATACTTGGTCAAAATTATTCGGCAAGTTTGAATTCAACTGAATTGATTGGGTTTTTACCATTTGTATGCAATGAATTATAGATCGTGGTATATCATTTGAAAGGTAATTGTATAATCTTTCAAATCATATCAAAAAGATTTAAAAATTAATAAAATTTCCTACCTAAATATAGAGAATTGTTGCAAAAGGTTGAAGTTGTGGATGTCTAAATAAATACTGTGTATTTTATCCCCTCCTCAATACTTTGTATTACCCTCTGGCCCTAATGACTGCCTGTAAACGGTTTCTCATTGACCGAATAAGTTTTCTGACGGAATCTTGTGAAATTTCCTGCCACTCTTCGACCAAAGCAGTTTTCAGATTTTCTATCGTCGCCGAAGCTGGATATCTTCCTCGTACCCGTCTTTTCAGCTCGTCCCACGCGTGTCAATAGGATTCAAGTCAGGACTGTGGGCTGGCCAGTCTAAGGTGGAAATACCAACTACTTCCAGGTACAATCTAGTCATTGCAGCAGTGTGGTAGCGGGCGTTATCGTGCATTAGCAGGAAATGTTCGCCTATAAACTCGGCGAACGGGAGCACATGGTCTAGCAGAAGGTCGTTGATGTATCTTTCAGCAGTTAGGCACCCTCCCCGACCACCAACAGGTACGAATACCAGCTCCGTTTTTTGTTCTATAGAAATCCCCGACTATATCATACTGGACCCGCCCCTGAATGCCACTGTTTCCGCCAAACTGCATTGTGCAAATCGCTCCCCCGGTCTTCTATAGACTATCTGTCAACAGTCGCTACCATCCAGGCACATCCTTGTTTCGTCCGAGAACAGGACTCAACTCTATTGTTATATAATATCCCATATCCCTATCTAAGTGATCGCAAGCACCCCAGATTGGGCCCCGTAGCTGGTCTTCTTGGAGTCAAATTCGCTTCTTTAAGTCTTCGCCTCACTGTCCATTTGCTAACAGCCCTCACTCGAACTTCTCTGAGCTGCCATTAGACGTCCACGCCGCGCCGGTTAGGTGTTGATTTCGGAGAGAAGTGGTAACAATGAATCGGTCATCTCTCACCGAATGCAACCCTGTCTTCCAGATCCTGGTCTCCGGACAAAGTTGCTAGTCTCCCTGAACTTTCTGTACGCCTTCAAGACACAAGACTGGCTTAGATGAAGCTGTCGAGCAATATTACGCTGAGACAACCTTTGCCGGATTAAGATGACGATTTGAGCGGCTTCTGCAGACGTGTGGTTTCCATTTCCTTTCGGATTCGGTGTTCCCAGTGACGTGAAATATTGGACTGATGACCAATTTTCAGGGATGCTCACTTCTTATAGTGGACCACGACGCGAAGCGACGACCCGGGACGAGGGAACCCGAGCTCTAAATTCCGCGGCGAAGCCGGCAAATAATTGTAACCAAACCAAATACCTATACTTTTCCCACTCTCGCGGATCTGTGCGCAACGTGTGCAAGAGTAAGAAAGCCTAATTATTTCAAGGACGCGACGCAGTTCCACTAGAAACACTATTACCACAGCTATTACCGTGACTTGATAGGTATAGCGCAACCGTGCTAAAGCAACAGTAAAATTTTTAATAACATAGTATTCGGACACATAATAGGTACTAATCATTCGTCAAATGTAGTCCAGGATGGCGATCGCGCTAATTAATCTCAACCAAACTACAACTGAACCTCAGCCGTCATATAGTGCTATAGCGTTTGACACACGCGATGGCGCTATACGAAGTCGGCAGAACGGCTGCGGTTCAGATGTGGTTTGGTTGTGAATATTTAGCGCGATCGCCTCCTAGAAAAACAAAAGTTGTGCGTGGATACCGCTAAAAAGATATTTATCCGTGATTTTGAGTAAATATCAGATAAAAATGGATAAAAACGAGTATTTATCCATTTTGGATAAATGTCCGAATATTAACTCTTTGGATAATTATCCACTGCCCATCAATACATATACGACATATGCTGTAAGTACAGAGTGAGCTGCTGCTTTAGTAGTGATGCAGTGGTCAAGCCAGCGCTTCGAGCCATGCGCTTCACTAATGAAAGTGTGTGTCGTCGAAGACACACCTAATATTTCAATGTCCATACCACGCCACTCTTGATCTATACAATAGTCTAACATCTCGTTATAGAATAACTCCGTCGGGTGTGCATTAAAATCACCCAACATATAAGCACAGTCTATACTACAGCTATCAATTATTGCACTTACCCAGCTAAGTACATCCGTGAAGTCCGTTAAGTTTGTCACTGCATCCGTTAGCATGTACACGCTCAATACTAATAATGACTTATCTTCTAACACAATTTTAACGGCACATATACGGGGTTATGACATTGAAGAACAACCACATCACGAAATACACTCCGTCTCCACAATAGTGCTACCCCTCCGTGGGGCCTTCTACGTAACATTCCTGCCGTAGTATCTACCGCTGATACACCTGTGCAGCTGAACTCGTCACTTATACTATTAAGGAATGGCAACTCGTCTGGTAACAACCATGTTTCCTGCAATGCTACTGATCTCTTACACAGGTCACGTATAGCTTCTATAGAACGTTTAACATTCTTGCAATTAAATGTTACAAATTTAGAAATGTTATCATTCATTAAAGATTGCTTTCAGTGCGGAATTACGCTTGTTTTTAAAATTAACAAAACGTCGGAAAATTATTCCCTTAGGCCATAATTTCTCATCCATCCATAATTTCTCATCCATAAACAAATGTATTTTGCTTTGTGATACGAGGATGTGATACTATTAAACGAGGGAAAAACCAAATTTGTAAGATTTGTATTGCCTAATGTTAAGCAAGTAACAACTAGTGTACAAATTAAAGATAACAGTGTGAATCCTGTGGACACCACTGTGTTTCTAGGCGTCACGTTAGATGCCAAGCTTCAGTGGGGCCCACATATAGCTAAATTATCGAATAGACTTGGCTCTGCGGCTCATGCAGTAATGAAGATCCGTCAGTTAACTGAAGTTGATACATCTAGATTAGTTTATTTCAGTTACTCTCATAGTGTAATGTCGTACGGCATTTTACTGTGGGGAAATGCTGCCGACATTCAAACTATCTTTGTGCTGCAGAAGAGGGCTATTCGAGCAATCTATAACCTAAAAGCTGGTGACTCTCTCAGAGAGAGATTTAAGGATATAAATATAATGACTGTTGCATCACAATACAAATATGAAAATTTGATTTATGTTCATAAAAATATTGAAATATTTTCAAAAAACAGTGATATTCACAATGTGAACACTAGAAGTAAGAACAAATTAGCAGTACCTTATACTAGGCCCCATAAAATAAATAATTCTTTTAAGGGTCTTGTAACTGCTCAATGCTTTCCACCCCTAAAACCTAAAATACATACACACATATCGCCGCCTTTACCTTAGCTTAACTGACTAATCTAATTCTTAAAACTAGTTAACCTACTATATACCGCCGTTCAAGATTACCATCAATTACGCCTTCCCTACTTCTCAACTGAACTTATATTATGCTACTTTTATTTTAACTAAAGACTAGGTTAACTACAATCTAATGTTTGTGTCTTTGATGTTTTGTAGAGTGCGTAGTGTTTGTATGATAATGGAACCCTAACCTAGGCCTAACTTAACTTAATTCTATTAACAATATATTCAAGTCAAGCGATGTAATATTATAAATAATTTTGGGGGTCAAAGTTGCTCGCGTCCGTAGGTTTACCCTTGAGTCCCTACACGTGATCCCTGGGTGGTGCTAAATGAGTGACACTGACTGAGTGGTAGAGCCACGCTGCGTTGCAGCACGCATTGGGCCGGCTTGCCCGGCGTAATACCACCCTCTCACGAATATTCGGCGTGAAATAATGGCACTTGGTGCTGTTGTGTTTCGTCCGACCAGTGAGAGTTCCGGAGCCCCCCTCCCCCCTCCTCCCATTCCTATTTCTTTCCTTAAACCTATTCCTCCCTTAAAGGCCGGCAACGCGCCTGCGATTCCTCTGGTTTTGCGGG
The DNA here is from genome assembly GCA_963921215.1 of Scoparia ambigualis. Taxonomy (NCBI): domain Eukaryota; kingdom Metazoa; phylum Arthropoda; class Insecta; order Lepidoptera; family Crambidae; genus Scoparia; species Scoparia ambigualis. The sequence continues at coordinate 18,257,915 of OY992522.1, read as the reverse complement.
TGTCCATGGGCGGCGGTCATTACTCTCCATCAGGTGACCCGCCTGCTCGTTTGCCTCCCATCTTTTATAAAAAAAAAAAATACTATTTTGGCCAGATCGTCTAGTGAACCCTCTGTTGTTAACCGCATCTAAGTAACTCAAGTCCTTTTCGTGAAAGTTTAGTAAGTGGCTTATCCCTGTGTTAAATTATTTACTCCTGACCTAATTACCTATCCGTCAATACCTAATATCCTAGATATGTGTAGCCTATCAGTGACTTCGTCTGAACTGTGACCTAAATCCTTCACAGCAGCTGCAGGAAAGGAATGTTAACCACTCAAAGATAATCAGATGATAGCATAGCTTGCAGGTACTATTATCCTTTATAATTGATAGCATTATACATAGTCTTGTGGAAGTTTATGAGCTCCATCCGCCGCTCCATAGCGTGCCAATACATCACATTGTGTAATTATGGCCCCGTCCCATTGACTTTAATTTATTATTTATAGAGAGTCTACATAACTTTTCAACTTAATTTCATCTTACATTATGAAAACTATGTGTCAGCATTTACGTTCTTATTATTCCTCATAAAATCAATAGAGTTTATCTCAAGGCTTGCTAACATCCGAATATCTTTCTCATTCAGAACCTCACTTATTTCTCTGATCTTTGTGGTTTTTTATAAGGATATTACAAGTAACATTCTAACTGACTGTCCTTTTGTCTTATTAGAATATTAACCTTCAGTTCTATAAATGGTGGATAATTTATTCAAAGCCCACTTTCAGGCAGTGGCTAAAATAGAATGCTATTAACAAAGGTAAAATTACTTTTATTGACTCTCAGTGTTTATTATACAGAGCTTATAAAGTAACAATATGATTTAATTATACTGACTGCCTTGACAGCATATTACTTCTCAAGTTTAATAAAAATGCTTAATTTATTCAATTTCTTACTCCCTTCAGGAGGTGGATACAAATAGAATGCTATTATTTGAAGCAAAATTACTTTTGTTTACTCTTAGGGTTTATTATGAAGATCTTATAAAGTAACAATATAATTAAATTGTACAGACTGCCTTGACAGCATATTACATCTCAAGTTTATTAAAGATGTTTAATTCATTCAATTTCTTACTCCCTTCAGGAAGTGAATACAAATAGAATGCTGCTATTGTAGGTTGTTACCAATCAATTATTTCTACGTTTCATAATATTAGGAGTACATAACTTGTAAGGCCTTTGACCATTAAGGTGAATTCGCAGCTTCAGGCGAAATAACCTAGGTTCCAAACTGGTTTTTAGTTGTTTAATATCAGCTTAAATTTTACCAATAGGTTTCTGGATGTCTGGTTATAATACATTGAAGGGTCGCAATTTAAGGCCGTATTATACCTCAGGGAAAGCTAAAAATGCTTGTTTGGTCATTTCAGTATCAGAAATCAAACATCACAGCACAGTTATGCTTATATGCTATAACTTATTAGTATTTTTCTTGTAATAGGAAACCAGTCTTAGACTCTTAGGTAATCCAAAGTAATGATAGTTCAATATTACCTCACTTCTGCTAATTATTTAAAACGAATAGTTAATTGGTAACACCCTTAAGAAAACAATTAGGGTCCTATTGACCTACAGTAATAGCCTACATGCCTAGACCGATCCTTTCAGTGCTCATAATCAACATTACTTCATAGTAATTTCTATTTAGGTACCATAACTTAATTATCCCTAACTTTATTAGTCGAAGTTAATCCAGCCCTAGTTCCGCGGCCTACGTACCTGGTTTATGTACGCACAGCGTGTTGTAATGTCATATTTTAGTTCGACATTACATCATCATTTTTTTCTTTTTCGGAACGTATTAACGTTAGGCTGTATGGGCGATTGCCTTTGCCTTTGCTTGAAAAACATTTATTGGTCGTTGTGTCAATGTGACAGCTTCCGGGTCGTATCTTTTTGCAACGCGTCGCCAGGTATGGCGTTCGCATAATTTTGTCCCAGGTGAAAATCTAGTGGAATCTTGTTTTGATGATGATTTTGAATCAGTAAAAAAGGGCTTAAATGCCTTAATTGTTTTCTATTTTGAATTTGGTTTAATATTGTTTGGCGAAAAGTACATTACTCAATAATGGATGTCTAGCCGCATTTTTATGGAAGACGCCCTCGAGCGTCTTTCAGATAGCTCTAACTTCCAGAGCTTCTAGATATCTTCTAGATGTCTCTTAATTTTGCCTTATGTGAATAATTTCATCGAGTTTGTTTGTCGTCGTCACCACGCGGTCAGGCAAGTTGCTTCGCCGGAACACTTATAATGGTACCTAACTTATAAAAAAGCCAGGTTAGTAATTTAATATCCTGTTGGTTTAAAATAGTGCTATATTCACAAAAATATTAGTTATGTTCACAACATATTGTTTAGAGTCACGATACAGTGTTTTTGGTTAATTAAATTTATAGGCCTAGTTCCTATGTATCAAGACAATTAGTCTATTTGATCTTCTTTGTATTGATTACATTTAAAATACATAACATGTAACTTTAGAATGCTATCTTGCAGATAACTTTATATTCACAAGAATAAACTTTGTTTGTTAGTATTAACTTAAGCGGTAAAAGTTAGCAAGGGATTTTAAAATAAAACAATGGTTCGGAGTAATTAGTTTTATTTTTTAGCCACCTCCCTGCAGATTAAAAGCCAATCTTTCCGATGACATTCCGAGGTAAAATTTATTTTCTATATATTTAATTTGATAGTGATACTACTGCCTGGCGCCCGAGTTTAATTTAAAGGTAATTTCCTTTTGATATTTTGCATTTGCAACCCTTTGGTTTTATTTAACATTAGAATTTTGTTCTTATACGCATGTAAACCCCCGCTTACATGATAATTGGCACCGCAAAGACGGACTTTGACTTGCTTTCTTTAACCGTATAATTGTTTACACAGGTTAGTATTTGTTTGAGACAAGCTCTTTGTTTGATATGTAAAGCTTGTTATTTTGTTGTTTTGAGTGAATATAGCACAGAACATATGTAATTTGGTTGTTGGAAATTTCCACATTTTGTTATGACATTTTGTTAAATTTCTTATTGCCTTATAATTATGTGATTTTTTAGTGATAACAATTGTGTCACGAATAATTTTGTTTGTTTGTTTGTAAAGAATACTTCTTTAATAACTTGTTTAGAAAGAATTAATCTTTACTGGTTTTGTTGTAAAGAATACTTTATTCTTTAATATTTGGTTATGCTGTTGTTAACTTTAACAATTAGTAATTTATTTTGTTTTCATTAACTTAACTGCACAGAAGCGGGTTTCATGTGTGGAGTTGTATCTCTTAAAATGTTATAAATATTTAAAACTTAAAATAAGTGTTATGCAGTTTACTTTAAGCTACAGTTACTTTTGTCAGTGAATAAAGCACCTGATTTTGATATTTGATATAATAATTTACAGTTTAATGACTTAACAGTTTTGATAAACAAATTTAAACATTTAAATAAAACATTATTAGCTTTGATATTTAAACATTAATTTTATTAAACTTTAAAAATGGATGAAGCGATTCAGAGTCCGCCTGTTGAAGACAGTTCACCTGTTAGTATTCTTAAGTCGGCTGGTACCTGCACTGCTGATGACGGTATGGAGTATGATCATTTTGATAAGGTTGTTAAGGAGAAGCCTGCCCATTCTTCGTCGTTTAATATGATTAATGAGACTATTAGGAAAAATTTGCCGAAATGTTCTACTAAGCTGCCTGACTTAAAGCGAAGCGGAATTTTATTTGAAGGTAAGACTTGTGTGCGAGAATTTATAGTTCAAATTGAAGATTATTTTCTTTATAGGAATTTTGATGAATCTGTTTTGGTTGGAGCCTTTTCGGAACTTCTTTCTGGAACTGCTGCCAAGTGGTTTAGAGCAAATAGATTTTTTATTAGTTCGTGGTTAGATTTGAAAGTTGCTTTATTGAAACGTTTTGATAGGTGTGATTTTGACTACTTTTTAGAACATGACCTGCGTATTAGGAAACAAAAATTTAATGAATCATTACCTGACTTTATTACAGAAATTCTTGATATGTCTAACCGTCTTTCAACTCCTCTTTCGGAACCAACTTTAATAAATATAATTAAACATAATAAGTTACCAATTTATACACCTTACATTTTAGGTAAAGATATTTTTTCTTTGAACTTTTTCACCGCCTTTGGGAAGTAGTTAGAGCCACTGGTTTAAAGCCGTTTAAGGTGCCCGTAAAAAGTGTTAAATTTGAGAAAAATTATTCAAGTGCTGCTCAGAGCACTATTACTTGTTTGAAGTGTGGAGAGATAGGCCACTCATTTAAAAATTGTTTAAAATTTCCTGGCATAACTTGTTTTAAATGTAAGAAGTTGGGGGTCATTACTAAAGATTGTGAGGCGTGTGTTTTGGCTAAGAATAGTAATTCTACTAGAACAAAAAACTGATTCGGTCGCATCGCTCTCCAGTTTTGGCAAAACCCAAGGATGAGTCGATGTGTAAAATTGTTAATCACGCTTATAGTAACAAACCTGACAAAGCTACTTGTAAAAAAGAATTTTCAGATTGGTTACAATATTTAAAAACTTTCTTTGGTGTTTATAAGGCTGCTCCTATTCTCTTTGTTAAAAATAATGATTCAAGACCGTTTCTACAGTTCTCAGTTGGTAATCATAAATTTTCTGGCTTGTTGGACAGTGGTTCGAACAGATGTATTTTGGGACGGAATAGTCATCATAAATTTTAAAATTAGGTTTTAAAATTAAAACATTTTCTGAAATTATTTCAAATTATACTTACACAGCTGATGGTTCCGCACAGAAAGCTATAGGCACGATTGATATTCCTATTACTTGTGATAATAGTACTAAAATTATTAATTTTTTAATTATTCCTTCTGTAGATTACTCTGTTATTTTGGGATTTGACTTTTGGTTAAAATTTGATCTTGCTAAAGAACTTTGGAAAAATATTACTTTCATTGTAGATAAAAATGTTAAACTTGGAACTTGTACAGTTACGGCTGCCGCTGAGCTTGCACCTTCCGAAAATAAATTATTGGTAGAAACTATTAAACTTTTTGAAGATATCTCGTATGAAAAGATATGTGATAGATGACCTAAGTCATACTCATTTAGTTGAACATAAAATTAACGTTGTTGGTGAACCTTTTAAACAAAAGTGTTGGTCTTTGAGCCCCGCTATACAAAAAATTGATAATGATGAAATTGATGCTTTACTTGAAGAAGGAATAATACAATCTTCTAAATCTCCTTGGTGTTCTCCTATTGTTATTGTAAAGAAAAAAGATGGTAGTCCGAGACTTTGTTTAGACTATCGTCGTTTAAATTCTATAACTGTTAAAGATTCATACCCTTTGCCTTATACCTCAAAAATATTAGATAGCCTTCGTGGTGCCCGTTATATTACTGCTATTGACCTTTCTAAAGCTTTTTTACAAATTTATTTGGAAAAAACTTCTCGTGAGAAGACTGCTTTTGCCGTTCCGGGTAAAGGACTGTTCGAATTTGTTAGAATGCCGTTTGGTCTCACTAATGCACCAGCTGAGCTTCAAAGATTAGTATATAGGATGTTTGGACCTGAATTCGATGGTAAACTATTCCGATATCTTGATGATTTATTTTGATAAATTTTGAGATTTCTGAGCATATTTAGGAACTTCGCAGAGTATACAAAAATTTTAAAAGATGCCGGTTTAACTGTTAATTTGAAAAAGTGTGAATTTTGTAAGGAAAGACTCCGTTATCTTGGTTATGTAGTTGATAGAAATGGTTTGCACACTGATCCTTATAAATTAGATGCAATAAAGAATTTTCCCCGTCCTGTAACTGTAAAACAATTAAGAAGTTTTCTTGGGCTATGTTCCTATTATAGAAGATTTATTTTTAAATTTGCTGATATAGCTTCCCCTCTTACTAAACTTACTGCTGGTTCTAGAAATTCTAGGAAACCTTTAATTTAGAATGATGAAGCTGAAACTGCTTTCGAAAACCTTAAAGAAGTGTTAATTTCTTCACCAGTTTTGCAACATCCAGAGAAACCATTCTTTTTACATTGTGTTGCTAGTTCTGTTGGTATTGGTAGTGTATTATGTCAAGACGATGATGAAGGAGAACAGCATCCCATTGCTTTCTATTCTAGATCTTTAAATAAATGTGAACGTAATTATAGTACAACAGAGCGCGAATTGCTTGCTGTTTTAGATTCCATAGAACGTTTTAGACCTTATGTCGAAGGTATGGAATTTACTGTGGTTACGGACCATTCTTGTCTGAAATGGCTATTGAGTTTAAGTAATCCTACTGGTAGATTAGCTAGATGGGCTACCAGAATTTCTCAATTTACATTTAATATTGTTCATAAAAAAGGTATTTTGCATCAGGTTCCGGATGCGTTATCTCGTGTAGAAATTGCTGCTGTTATTTCGTCCCCTACGGATAATATAGTATTACCTGAGGATGATATAGATGATCCCTGGTATAAAAGAATTTTTGTTAATTGTCAAAAGTTTCCTACTAAGTTTAAAAATTTTAGAATTGATAATAATACTTTATATAGATATTGTAAAAGTTTTGGTTATAATAATTGTTTAGATTGGAAAATAGTTATTCCAAAGGAACATATTATACGTACTATTCGTTCTAATCATGATGATGTTAATTCTGGTCATCTTGGAGTTCATAACACATTAAAAAAGCTTAAACAACATTATTTTTGGAATGGGATGTTTAAAGACGTTCATTTGTACATTAAGTCTTGTGATGTTTGCACAGCTTACAAACATATTACTTCTCCACCTTTTGGCCATATGATAAACCCTAAAAAACTAGATTTCCCCATGGTTATGCTTTCTGGTGATATAATAGGAATTTTACCTAAAAGTTATTCTGGTCATAAATACATACTTTCTGTAGTAGACGTTTTTACTAGATATTGTTGGATATTTCCTTTAGCTAAGGCTAATACTTTAGCCATTTGTAAGATTTTTGAAAAATAAATATTTCTTAAGTTCGGTGTTCCTAAAATTATAGTCTGCGATAATGGTACTCAGTTTACTTCTAAACATTTTGTAGATTTCATAAAAAGTTATAACATTAATAAAATATTTTATAATACTTTGTATACCCGTCAAAATAACCCAGTAGAGAGATATAATAAAACCATTGAAACTTGTATATCATGTTTTGTTAAAGATGATCAGAAGACATGGTCTAAATTGTTGCCTCATGTTCAGTTAGCTTTGAATAGTAGTGTTAGTCTTGCTACTGACTTTACTCCTAACTTTCTCATGTTTGGTAGAGAGTTAATTGTTGATGCCTCGTTGCACAGATTTAGTAATTCTTTTAATAATTTAAATGATGATAGTTTGGGTGAAAGAAATTCTTTTGCTTATTCTTTAAATTCACTTAGTGATATTTTTGTTAGAGTTCAGACTCAATTGTTTAGAGCTTATAAACGTAATGCGTCTTATTATAATAAGGGTCGCAGGGTTATTTCGTTTGCTGTGGGTGATGTTGTTTGGAGGCGTAGTTTTGTTCAGTCTAATGCTCCGGCTTATTTTTCGTGTCAATGTGACAGCTTCCGAGTCGTATCTTTTTGCAACGCGTCGCCAGGTATGGCGTTCGCATAATTTTGTCCCAGGTGAAAATCTAGTGGAATCTTGTTTTGATGATGATTTTGAATCAGTAAAAAAGGGCTTGAATGCCTTAATTGTTTTCTATTTTGAATTTGGTTTAATATTGTTTGGCGAAAAGTACATCATTCAATAATGGATGTCTAGCCGCATTTTTATGGAAGACGCCCTCGAGCGTCTTTCAGATAGCTTCTAGCTAACTTCCAGAGCTTCTAGATATCTTCTAGATGTCTCTTAATTTTGCCTTATGTGAATAATTTCATCGAGTTTGTTTGTCGTCGTCAACACGCGGTCAGGCGAGTTGTTTCGCCGGAACACTTATAATGGTACCTAACTTATAAAAAAGCTAGGTTAGTAATCTAATATCCTGTTGGTTTAAAATGGTGCCATATTCACAAAAATATTAGTTATGTTCAAAACATATTGTTTAGAGTCACGATACAGTGTTTTTGGTTAATTAAATTTATAGGCCTAGTTCCTATGTATCAAGACAATTAGTCTATTTGATCTTCTTTGTATTGAATACATTTAAAATACATAACATGTAACTTTAGAATGCTATCTTGCGGATAACTTTATATTCACAAGAATAAACTTTGTTTGTTAGTATTAACTTAAGCGGTAAAAGTTAGCAAGGGATTTTAAAATAAAACAATGGTTCGGAGTAATTAGTTTTATTTTTTAGCCACCTCCCTGCAGATTAAAAGCCAATCTTTCCGATGACATTCCGAGGTAAAATTTATTTTCTATATATTTAATTTGATAGTGATACTACTGTCTGGCGCCCGAGTTTAATTTAAAGGTAATTTCCTTTTGATATTTTGCATTTGCAACCCTTTGGTTTTATTTAACATTAGAATTTTGTTCTTATACGCATGTAAACCCCCGGTTACATGACAGTGTACACACCGTGCTATCCCCAACTACTTAACAATATATGAGACGCCTACCTACCCTACAGTATGTTTTCGACCAGCGTCCGTCCTCTCGTCAGCCTAGACAAATTCCACTCTCAAAAACAATCACCACCCGGTCTTTGATCGGCTTTCGCCTTATCTTTCCCAAGCACAGCCAGTTAGACCCGGGTTTACCTTCAACAAGGTATAGGGGTTGTCCCAAGAAGGAAACTGCCCTCCTCTGACGAGGTTCCAAGCATTACCCGAAAACCCCCTACATTTAGTCGAACTAACAGTCTCTTGTATACCTTTGCAATCTAGGCCTAAGCCGTATTTAACTTAATTTCGTGGTGAGTTGTGTAAGCCGAGTCGCCCCTGCAAGCAACAGACCTCTAAGTGAACTATCAAATCGAGGCAATATACTCAGAATGTAAAACCTAACACTACACTGTATGTAAGGAGGCAGGACGGATTTGGACTTGGTTATACGTGCCCACCTCCAGCTAATTGGTGTCTGATCTATCTTCGATTTTCACTAGGGAGACAACTGTCTCTTTCCCGTTACTCTCTCGAATATAGTGTATTATTTAGCGTTGTAATAGATAACGCCGACCTTATTAAATACAGTCAAAAGTCATCCAGACAGAAGTCTGTTGAAAATTATATAGTTTTCGTTGGCACCGTGATGCGTTTCCGCTATATAACTCGGAATACTTCATTCCGTTAACAGTTCGAGTTGCGATAACAATAATTTTACTTTAATAATCACTTTCTATTTCACAAACAATTTTAGTTAAGTTCGAATAACACTTAGCGCGCTTTAAAGGCTCGGACGCTCGTTTTCACGTATGAGATCGTTACCGCCACTCGTAAATCGGACCGCGCCTCCGACGTCCTTCAATTAAATGCCCCGTCTTCCCTACCATGACGCCAAAATCCCTCCAAAATCGCGCCACGCTCGCCCGACATTTGCCCGCGCAAATCCATTCCTACTTTTTATCCAATAGCTAGCCCTCTCGCCTATGCGCCCCAACTTCACATTTGTTATCTTTCGTTACATGGCCAACTTCGTGTTCTTCCACGTGGAGATAACATCTCCCCTCTCTTTCTATCTCTCAATCTCAACTTCTCGCTCGCTCATTACCGACGCTCCTGCGTAAATTTAAGTGTTTTCCATAATCCAACCAAATCTCTTTAGATAGCCAATATTACATGTTTGAACATCTAGATGTAGCCTTCCATCAACAATTCCCTCTTAATAAACACCCACTCAAGCTAGTAATCCCGTTGTTACGGCGAAAGGCGTTCGCAGTAACAGCGACGTAATAAAGGTTGTGGGCTGGGTAGGTATGGATAGTGAAGTACTTACAGGGGTGATGAGTCACAGGAACCGGGAGACGAGCTGACCGCGGGCGGCGATGTAGGTTGGTTTCCTGGCGCACAGTCACTACACTAAACAATAGGCATTCAGGCGTTCTCTTCACTTAAGGTTCCGGAGTCACTATAAACCTTTTCGGTCAGGCTGTGGCGTGCGCGGTAGCTAGCTAGCTTTTTCGACGAGTCGGCGCGGTATGCTCACGAAGCGAGCGGCCGCGGGTCGGCCAGCGGTGGCGCCGCGGCAGATAGGCGGACGCGGTCGTCAACAACCGCTGAGTCAACCACCTTACAGCTGGCGGTATGATTTGAATGGGCGTCCCGGCTTTGGCGGGAACATCCTCCGGGGCCCAGGGTGGGCTCATCCAATGGGAGCCTGGCGATCCGGAATACAGGCCTCCGAAGATGTCCATTCGCGGTGTCCAGGTCTACCACCCGCACGACGCCATCCTTCCCAGGCAGGGTGCGAGCAATGCGCCCCAGTCTCCATTGGAGGGCAGGCAGGTTGTCCTCCTTGATGAGGACGAGCTCGCCAACTCGGGGAGGGGAGGATGGGGACAACCATTTGGAGCGGGTTTGGAGGGTATGAAGGTAGGACTGGGTCCACAGCGTCCAGAAGCGCTGGGAAAGGGCCTGTACCATCTGGAATCGCCTACGTGTGGAGATCGGCCTATCTTCCACGGATAGTTCGGGAAGGGCCGTTAGTGGGCGGCCTATAAGGAAATGTCCGGCTGTAAGCGGCTCAAAGTCTGAAGGATCAGACGAAAGTGGGCAGAGAGGTCTTGAGTTAAGGACCGCTTCGATTCGAGCTAAAAGTGTGGAGAATTCCTCGAATGTGAGGTGTTGTTCGCCAATTACGCGATATAAAAGTTGCTTTGTTGATTTTACGTTGATCTCATGTAACGCACCGAACCATGGTCCCTTAGGGACGTTCAACAACCACGTAATGTGCTGACCAGCGAGCTTGTGCGCAATCGTGTCATTATTCAAGGCAAGAAAGTTTTGTACTTCAATGAGCTGATTTCTAGCGCCTACATAATTTGTACCGCAGTCCGAGCGGATGAGAACCGGGGCACCGCGGCGTGCTATAAAACGCTGTAACGCCGCGAGGAACGCTTCCGTGCTGAGGTCCGAGACCGGTTCCAAATGAACCGCCTTAAAAAAAAAAAAAAAGGAAAAAGTATCTCCGGAGGCATCGAGCTCATGGAGGTAAACAACGGCGGCAAACCCGGCTTCAGAGGCATCTGCAAACCCGTGAAGCGAGTATGCAGCTGAGCCTTTGTTTGCACAAATGTGCCGAGGGAAGCGAATGCTAGACAACAGCGGCAGATCCTCTGAGATGTGGTGCCACTCCGTTTGTACTTCAGAGGGAGTGGGCTCATCCCATTCCAGCTTCAGTAGCCACAATTGCTGAAGCAGTAGCTTTTCGCGGAAGATAACGGGAGAAACCCAGCCGTTTGGGTCATAAAGTGAAGCTACGGTGCTTAAAATAGACCGCTTTGTGACATGTGTGATGGGGGGCAGAGAGATGCGGTAGGTGAACTCGTCTGACTGAGGGCTCCACTGTATACCCAAGACCTTAATGGACGTGGACTCTGGGTTCATGTCGAAGTCCTTGGGCATGTCGCATTGATTGTCGGGAAATCTCTCGAGCAGCTGAGGCGAGTTAGATGTCCACTTACTGAGCTGAAAGCCGCCTAGGTCTAGCAGACTTATCAACTCGTCCTGAAGTGCTTGGGCGGATTCAACTGTGTCATGACCACACAAGATGTCATCAACGAAGATAGACTTGCGAAGAACCTGAGCGGCTCCAGGGTAGCGATGGCCTTCATCATCAGCCAGCTGAAGCAGAGTGCGGATTGCATGGTATGGGCTTGATCTTAAGCCGTAGGTGAGCAGAGGGTGATCTGGTGAGGACCGCCATAGTATCAGCTGATACCGTCTCTGGTCTGGGGCAACCAGCACATTTCTGAACATCCTCTGGATGTCAGTGCTAAAAACGACTGGATGCGTTCTGAAGGACATGATGATGTCCACAATGTCCTGTTGAAGGGCGGGGCCTGTGTGTAGGCATTCATTTATGCTGACACCATTGGAGCTTTTGCAGCTACCATCAAAAACAATGCGCAGCTTGTCCGACCCTGACTTAAATACGCCATGGTGAGGGATGTAGAAGTGAGGTTTATGCGCGAATGTATTTGGGGGACAGGGAGCCATGTGCCCTAAGTCGATGTATTCGGCCATGAAGTCGACGTATTTAGAACGCAGAGACGGGTTCGCCATTAGCTTCTTCTCAATATTGAGGAATCTGCGTAATGCGATAGGGTGAGTTTTACCTAGTTGAGGGGCGTCCTTTAGAAAGGGCAGAGCGACCGTATATCTGCCTGAGGGATCGCGTGTAGTGGTAGAGCGGAAGATTTCCTCGCATTGTTCCTCCAGGGGATCATTATGAGTGTGAGATTGAGGGAGGGGCTCCTCAGAATCCCAGAACCTTTCCAGACTCTGACGTATGTCCTGGGCTGATTCAGCTGAGTCTGGTTGTGAGCTGACGACGTGAGCTGAGTTAACCTGCTGCGCCGGCTGCGCATACAAGTCCTCAATGGGTCCTATCAACGCGAAGTCGAAAATCGTGCCGAAGGCTATGGGCTTGCCCGGGCCCAACGAGACCTTAGTCCCGTCCAACACCTGGCCAAGAACGTCCGACCCCAATAAGAGGTCGATCGGGGCTGGTGTGTGGTAAAGCTGGTCAGCCAATGGCACGGGTGGCTGGCCTAGTACGTGGGAAATGTTTGGTACCTTCTCTAAGGGAAGGTAGCCAGTGACGTTTTTTAAAATGTGAGCTGTGGCAGTGATTGTAGGAGTATCATTGTGAGTGGGTCGGCATACTATTGTTATTGCCGCCTTTGACTCATGTTTGTGCTGATTCCCAACTCCTGTAATTTTTAAAGAAGTGAGTTTTGATGGCAGGTTCAAAAGTCGTGCCATGCGTGACGTTATTAATGTCAGCATACTGCCACAGTCCAATAAAGCTCTGGCTGTGTGAAGATGGCCATGTACGTCCGCGACTCTTAGTGAGACGGTTGGCAACAAAATGGGTGAGCCAGTGGGCACAGAAGGTGAGTGACCTGATTGAGTATCACATGAAATTGTATGAGCTGAGTATGTATCAGCTGTGTGGGCATGGGTTGACTGGGCATGGGCTAAAGGGACATGGGCTAAATGGGCATGGTCTGAATGGGCATGGTCTTGTTCTGCCTCTTCGCTAGGGTGCTCCGTGATAGTTGGGAGTCATAATTGCTGGCGGCGTTCGCGGGGCCTACCTGGCGAACCGGACCTGGGCGGGCTGGCTCTGTGAGCAGAGCTGGGTTGCACCTGTTTAGCATGTGCGGGTTCGTGCCGCCTGCTGTTTCTGGGACGCTCCCTCGAGTGCTCTCTTAGCTGTGGTGGGGGTATATGTACAGACGAATGAGCTGAGTGCGTTGGGTCGTCTGGTCGATGTAGAGACGTGTGGTGGTTGGAGCTCCCACAGTCCTTGCATGCCCCCCTTGACCTGCACTCGCTCTCGTAGTGAGGGCCGAGACAACGCTGGCAGCGCTCGCGTGCCTGTACAAAGTCCCAACGGCCCTGCGTTGGCTGGGCATTGTACCGTCTGCACGTCATGAGCCTATGTCCCCTAGTGGCACAATAGGGACAGTAGGACGTTGAGCGTGAGGAAGAGGACAAGGACGATGATGAGGAGCAGCTTTGCTGGAAGGCCGAGTAGACGGGGAAGGGCTGACTGCGAGCCGGGGTGGTGGATGGGCGGTGACGCATTTGCTGCGCTGGGCGTGACGGTTGGTGAGTAGGCTGATCAAAGGCGCGGTGAGGCGATGGAGCTGAGGAACGGCCACGGTAATGGTCGGGTGTTGCTGAGCCATCTGAGCATAAGTGCGATGGGGCAACTGAGGAGGCGCGCGGCTACGAGAAGGGCCGGGCTGGGGCTGAATGGGTTGAGCCATGGCTATGTTGGAGAACTCTGTCTCCACACAGCGCGCGTGCTCCTCGAGGTAGGAGATAAGGTCCCTTAACGTGGGCAGGGTGTTACTAGACCCGTGCCTGCGTTCAAATAGCGTGCGGAGCTCGCCCTTGAGCTTCCGCACCACTATCTATTGGCACAAACACGTAATCGTCTCCTATGGGCAAATCTAAATTGTTGAGGGCACACTGAGCCGATATGAGCGGCGTGAGGAACAGTGTGCGGATGTTCGAGCGCGTATGGATGCTTGGCAGCCCCAGGATGATGTCCACAAAACTATCAATGAGAACCCGGCGGTTCTCGTACCGCTTGGTGAGGGTGTCCATGGCCACGGCAAAATTTTCATTGGTGACCTTTAGGTGGGACACCATGCTTAATGCCTCACCGCTGAGGCTTGAGAAGAGATAGTGGAGCTTGACTGCTTCCGACAAGGTCGCCATGTCGTCAGTCAAACTCCTGAATAGTGCAATAAAGGAGGGCCAGTCCTCCACTTTTGAGCTGAACCTGGGCAGCGCTATCTTGGGGAGGACGGCTGTAGGCGTATTGAAGCCGAAACTGGGCTGAGCGCTATAATAATAATAATAATAATAAAAATAATAATAATAAAATCTTTATTGAATAACTTATTTTACAACATATCCAGAATACTAAACATACTATTAGTGACAATAATACACAACTGCCTGAACTAGGTTTATCCTGTTTTCCAGGCAAAAATAAAGGACTTACTAAATACTTAAATTACAATGCAAAATACATTTATGTTCATAGAGACTAAATAATAATAAAAATAAAAAATCAGAACTATATTCATTAAAAACTTATCTTCCTAATGTATAAATTAAACATTATTTGTTTCAAACTAGGAACCATACTAAATTCTTAAATAATAATACAAATGACTCTTTTATTCTTTGTGGCTAAATAAATAAATAGCGAAAACAACATTCCATTCATAAACTTAACTACTTAATGTATAAAAATTTAAACAATATTCATTCCAAACTGCTAGGTATAAAGAGCAACATTCATTTTAAGACAACTAATAATTTTTCTGTATCCTCGTAGGACATACTGAGAAGGGCTTCTTTGAGTATATTCTTTGTTTTACTGTAGCAGTGATGATATATGCCTAATTTAGCGTTTAACCTATTATAAAGAAGTGGACCTAAGAACAAATAAAATCTAGAAGAGAAGGCATGTTTTGTTCCCGCGTTTTGAGGGCAAACAATATCTTTTCGTCTTTTGTTAGTAGTTTCAGTGCTGTATGGAAGTGCGACGTGTTGTTTGATGACGGTGTTTAATATAAATAACTGGCTAACCGTTAATACTTTACAGGATTTATAAAGAATGTCAGTGGGGAAGAGGAATGGACGAAAGGTAGAGACTTTTAATACCGCTTGTTGGGCTCTCTCAATGGTTAGTAATACAGTTTTAGCTGTGCCACCCCATGACGTAATGCAGTAAGTAATTATTGATTGACATAAAGTTTGGTAAACTTGCCTGATTAATGTTAAAACCGCAATTGTGCGTAGTTTTTTAAAAACAAATATTAATTTTCGTATTCTGCCGCATAAAGCTTCAATATGGTGCCTAAAAGTAAGGGTTTCATCAATTATAACACCCAAGTACTTAATCTTGTCAGTCATAGAAATATCTGAACACTTACACAGAAGATTTGTGGGGTGTATTTTTACATTGGTGTGCATAAAGTTTAGGGTTCGTCGGTGCCGATTTTGATTTACGCATAGAAAAATGTATATAATTAGTTTTAACCGCGTTCAGTGTCAGTAGATGTTGCTGGAGCCAGTTATAAACAGTATTGAAGCCATGTTGTGCATGTTTATAGACATCTTCATGAGAGTCAGCAGAGAACAGCAGAGCAGTGTCATCAGCATATGATATGATTTTGCCACCAGTTAATTTGAGATTACACAGGTCATTTATATATACTAAAAATAAAGTGGGACCTAAAATGCTTCCCTGAGGAACTCCAAACGAAGTACTTTTCATATCAGAGCTGAGAACACTGCCTATTTTTACGCATTGAGTACGCTCATTAAGATAATCTGCAAATAGTTTAAGCTGGTTGCCTCTTATGCCTAAAGATTCTAGCTTTTGCAATAGAATAGGTATTGAAACTGAGTCGAAAGCTTTTGCGAGGTCCAGGAATATTCCCACTGTCCTATTACCTGTGTCAAGTTCCTGGACTAAATAGTCAGTGAGTTGATGCGACAGCGTCGGCAGTCGATAGTTTAGCTCTAAAACCAAATTGGCTATCTGACAATAAGGAATGCCTCTCTAAATATTGCACAAGTCTTTTATTTATAATTTTTTCTAATATTTTAGATATTGCTGGCAGTAACGAAATAGGTCTATAATTCGTAATATGATTTTTACTGCCAGATTTAAATACCGGAATAACGACAGCTTTCTTCAGCCATTTGGGAAAAATTCCTTCAGCCAAGCACTTTCGAAAAATGTAAGTAAGCGGTGAAACCAGGATGTGCTTAAATTGTTTTAATATTTTATTTGATATGTTGTCCCACCCAACCGCCGAGTTATCTTTTAGGCTCTGGATGATCATTTCTACCTCAGCTTCATCCGTATCTAATAGCACAAATGATTTTAGATTATTGCTACAGGTTGATTGAGGCTGGCTTGAAGTTGACGGTGATATATCCTTATACGGAACTTTTTCAGCTAGATTTTTTCCAACATTAACGAAAAAACTATTTGCACTGTTTACAGAAGCCAGCTGTGATGAATACACCTGTAATAATTCTGTGGATGATTTTTGTTGTTTTGAGATATGAGTAACATTTTTTATACACTTCCATATCTTTTTACTATTAGTACCCGCCCTTTTCAATTCCTCACTTTCGTAACTACTTTTGACTTTTTTCAGAAGGGAATTACAAAAGTTTCTGTACCTTTTATACGTTGACTGTAAGATTAAATTCGCTGGGTTAGATTTGGCCTTCATATGTAGTTTGTCTCTATGTTTCATACAGCGAATAAGTCCCGGTGTAATCCAGGGCTTAATATTGTAGTTTTTATTACTTAAACGTATGTGCATTGTATTTCTAAAAATAGCTTGTTGAACATTACTTATTAGGTACGACATACAAATGTAGCCTACTTTGGGTATAAACACATACACAAATAGCACACACACATATTTACACTAAATATTTATTAAAACTTAAGTAACAAAATAAACATTAATAATAACGTAATTCTAACTTATATCTAAAACATACAGCTGATTTACTATATTAATATTTACACCTATATATGTACACTTATATCTATAAGTAATTACTATTTATTTAGCTATTTATATCTACAATAATATTCACACCATAATATCGAGTGTGTATTAGTTAGTCGATATCGATAAACACCTATCGATACGCATGACCATAGGCACTAGTCGTTATCTACGTTCTATTGTTCTTGCCATCTGCGCGCGGGCAGCCGCCGGGGACACATCCAGTCGAGACCTATGTACGACGCGGAGCGCACGCTGCTTTGTCTCCCGCCTTATAAATACCGATGCGTAATACGCTTATTGCTTTCCGCGCTGTGCCTAAAATTCTGTGGTTGTGTTGCTTGCTTGATCATGAAGAAATCCTGTTGATTGATTGTTTTCCGTTCAATTGGCTTAAACTTGAAACAGTATATTGTTCTGTGCTCGAAACCAATATTATTTGCCTTCTGTTTGTGATAAAGTGTGTATTGGTGTTTGGACTCATAAACCACTTGAACCGTAAGTTGGACTATTTATTTTTTTACCACCACCAACACCACAGTGGTGACCCCTTATTTGGACAATGGAAAAGGAATTTCGAGATGCACGTGAAACAGCCATGCGGTCAGTCGATAGTGATGGGAACGATGATTCGACAAAAAGTATCGATGTTTTCAAAGTCGGTACTCGACTGCCGCCGTTCTGGCCGGAGGAGCCTGAGGTCTGGTTCGCGCAAGTGGAGGGGCAGTTCGCCATATCGGGAATCACCAACGACTCCACCAAGTTCCACTACGTCATCAGCCAGCTGGAAAATCAGTATTCCAGAGAGGTAAAAGACCTTATCATCAGCCCACCAACTACTGATAAATACCAGAAATTGAAGACCGAGCTGATCAAACGGCTTACGGCGTCGAAAGAGAAAAAGCTGCAGCAACTCTTGATGCACGAGGAGCTTGGAGACCGAAAGCCCTCGCAATTTCTCCGCCATCTTAAGAGTCTCGCAGGCGTCAACGTACCCGACGATTTCCTGAAGACTATTTGGATTAGTCGTCTATCGCACGGGATACAGACCGTACTTGCAGGTCAGCCCACATCATCTGCCATCGATGACCTGGCAGACTTGGCTGATCGTATCCACGAGCTGGCTACACCATCACCATCGGTGGCTTCAACGAGTCAAATTCGTCCCGAGTCAGCATTGGACGCGTTGACCAAACAAGTGGCTGAACTCCAGATGCAGTTCCGGAAGTTTGCGTCGGAGAGAAACAGCAGATCCCACTCACGGTCTACCAGATCACCTCACCGTAGATCAGTATCCAGGTCGAAACGCTCTCAATCGAACTATAGAAAGTTTCCGTTATGCTGGTACCACAGCAAGTTCGGGGAGAAGGCCAGCACATGCGTAACCCCCTGCGACTACAAAGCGGGAAACGCCAGGGGCGGTCGATAGTGGCGACTGCTGACTGCCCTACATCATCTACTGGTCGCCTGTTTGCCACGGACCGAGCTTCGAAGGTGCAGTTCCTGGTCGACACTGGAAGCGACCTCTGCGTCTACCCCCGGTCCCTTCTTCGCGATCGTCGTGCCAAGACGGGATACAACTTGTGTGCTGCGAACGGTTCCAGTATATCTACTTACGGTTATGTACACCTTAATTTAGACTTTGGTTTGCGTAGATTGTTTAGTTGGCGTTTTATAGTAGCCGATGTTACTAAGCCGATCATAGGCGTAGATTTTTTAAATTACTACTACCTTATTGTAGATTGCCGTAACAAACGCTTGTTAGATAGTACAACCTCTGTATCCGCTGTAGCCAAAGTAGTCAGTTGTAGTAATATAGCATCTGTAAAGATCTTGACTGGTGAGTCTCGGTATCACAAAATTCTTGACGAATTTCCCGAGATTACCCGACCAACTGGTACACACCGCAACATTACACACAACACCGTCCACCATATTCGCACGACTCCAGGCCCTCCAGTATCTTGTACCCCTCGTCGTTTAGCACCAGACAAATTAAAGATTGCTCAACAGGAGTTCCAGGCCATGCTCGCCAATGGTACAGCTCGACCTTCACAGAGTCCCTGGGCCTCACCTCTTCATCTAGCGCCGAAAAAAGACAACGGCTGGCGTCCCTGCGGCGATTACCGCATGCTCAACGCCCGAACTGTACCTGACAGATATCCGATTAAACACATCCACGACTTCTCGCACAATCTTGTTGGCTGCAAAGTCTTCAGCACCCTAGATTTATTGAAGGCGTATAATCAGATACCTGTCAGTCCTGCAGACATTCCGAAGACCGCAATCACATCACCTTTGGGTCTATTTGAATTCCCATATATGACCTTCGGACTTCGAAATGCGAGCCAAACCTTTCAAAGGTTTATGGATGAGGTCACCAGAGGGCTAGATTTTGCCTATTGCTACATCGACGACATCTTGATTTTCTCAAGAGATGAGCAGCAGCACGAGCAGCACCTTCGCCAAATCTTCAGCAAGCTGAAGGACTACGGCATGCTGGTAAACACTGCTAAGTGCGTCTTCGGTGTGCCCGAGGTAACATTTTTAGGTTACGCCATCTCTGAAAGCGGCTCTAGACCATTGGACTCCAAGGTGCAGGCAATTAAAGACTTCCCGACTCCAACTACTGTGCGCCAGCTCAAGGCATTCCTAGGCATGCTCAATTTTTATAGGAGACTTCTTCCCCGAGCTGCCGAAATCCAGGCTCCCCTACATGTATTGTTGACAGGTTCTGTAAAAGGGTCACAGCCAATCGTTCTGACAGATGATACCCTCACAGCCTTCAACGCGTGTAAGAACAGCCTTGCAAATGCTGCCTTACTAGCACACCCTGACTGTGCCGCCACACTTGCCTTGGTGACAGATGCCTCCGATAAGGCAATCGGTGCAGTCCTCCAACAACACAAGGACGGAGCGTGGCAACCATTAGCCTTCTTTTCGCGAAAGCTCAGCCCGTCCCAGGTAAAGTATTCACCTTACGATAGGGAGCTGCTCGCCATTTACGAAGGCATTAAATATTTCCGGCATATGCTCGAAGCCCGGCACTTTGTCGTCTACACTGACCATAAGCCGATCAGTTTCGCATTCCATGAAAGGAAGAGAAACTGTTCGCCTAGGCAGTTCAGACATTTAGACTTCATTGCCCAGTTCACGACCGATATCCGACACATATCTGGCAAGGATAATGTAGTCGCCGATACCTTGTCGCGGATCGAAGAACTGGGCGCACCAGTCAACTTCGAGGCCTTAGCCCAAGGTCAATCATCTGACCCAGAACTACAGAAACTGCTCTCTGGTGAAACATCCCTGCGTATTGACAAATTGACAGTTCCTGGAAGTCGTGTTCCCCTGTACTGCGACGTCAGCACAACGACTCCTAGGCCTTTTGTCCCAAAATACTATCGCAGACAGGTTTTTGAGAGCCTACATTCATTAAGTCACCCTGGTGCCAATGCATCTGCAAGACTCGTTGCAGAGCGATTCGTCTGGCCCGGGGTAAGAAAAGATTGTAGGGAGTGGTCCCACACTTGCTTGGCTTGTCAAAAAGCTAAGGTGAGTCGTCACGTCAGCGCACCTCTAGGCACTTTCAACTTGCCTCGCATTCGTTTTCGGAAAATCCATATAGATCTGATTGGCCCATTACCAATCTCGCAGGGCTATCGGTACTGTCTGACGGCCGTAGATCGGTTTACCCGGTGGCCGGAAGCAGTGCCGATAGAAGACATAACTGCGGAAACCGTGGCTAAAGCACTTCTGTCAATATGGATCGCTCGATTCGGTTGTCCGACAGACATTACCACTGACCGTGGCCGTCAATTTGAATCGGCATTATTTCAGTGTCTGTCGAAAATAGCCGGATTTGAGCACAAGCGGACTACTGCATACCATCCGGCGTGCAACGGCATGGTGGAACGTTTTCACCGACAACTGAAAGCCGCAATAGTCTGCCACGCGAGCGACAGATGGACAGAGTCTTTGCCATGGGTTCTTTTAGGTATACGAAGCGCCTATAAAGAGGACCTCCAAAGCTCTTCTGCAGAACTCGTATACGGAGAGCCTTTAAGGTTACCAGGCGAATTCTTCGAACCTGCTGACGGTGGTACGACCGATTTATCCGAATTTTCTGCACGCCTGAAACAAATTGCAACAAAACTCCGCCCTACACCAGCTTCACGTCATTCTAAGCCTAAAGTATTTGTGTATAGAGAATTAGCCACCAGTGATCACGTGTTCCTTCGCGAAGGCGCATCACGTGGTTCTCTCCAACCGGCATACTCAGGCCCACACAAAGTATTAGCAAGGGATGACAAAACTTTTAAAATCCTTCAGAAGGACAAGGATAGACCGCGTTAAGCCGGCCTTCATATTGTCTGACCAAACCGAACCTGAACCCCTACCAGATGTTCAGAAAGAATACACAACACGCTCTGGACGCCGGGTGAAGTTTACAAATTTTTATCGCCCTTGACGGTCTCTGGAGGGGGGTGGTGTAGCCTACTTTGGGTATAAACACATACACAAATAGCACACACACATATTTACTCTAAATATTTATTAAAACTTAAGTAACAAAATAAACATTAATAATAACGTAATTCTAACTTATATCTAAAACATACAGCTGATTTACTATATTAATATTTACACCTATATATGTACACTTATATCTATAAGTAATTACTATTTATTTAGCTATTTATATCTACAATAATATTCACACCATAATATCGAGTGTGTATTAGTTAGTCGATATCGATAAACACCTATCGATACGCATGACCATAGGCACTAGTCGTTATCTACGTTCTATTGTTCTTGCCATCTGCGCGCGGGCAGCCGCCGGGGACACATCCAGTCGAGACCTATGTACGACGCGGAGCGCACGCTGCTTTGTCTCCCGCCTTATAAATACCGATGCGTAATACGCTTATTGCTTTCCGCGCTGTGCCTAAAATTCTGTGGTTGTGTTGCTTGCTTGATCATGAAGAAATCCTGTTGATTGATTGTTTTCCGTTCAATTGGCTTAAACTTGAAACAGTATATTGTTCTGTGCTCGAAACCAATATTATTTGCCTTCTGTTTGTGATAAAGTGTGTATTGGTGTTTGGACTCATAAACCACTTGAACCGTAAGTTGGACTATTTATTTTTTACCGCTTATTGGTATATGTAGTGGTGACTTGCAGCAGTTATGGGAATAATACAATATTGTGTCGCCACATCACACCCTTCCTTAAAAAAAATTTTAATTACTACAAAAAAATATTTTTAAAAGAAAGAGAAAAAAAACTAATCAATGTAGACAACCCTAACGTATAAAACTCTATTACAATAAAACGTTTCTAACAACATACAAAAATATACCAAGGTTAATCTAAAAGCTACGCTGCGATAACAATACAAAGTTGCGGCGTTATCAGCTGGTACTCGAGCGAGCCCGACTCGACACGCATGCCAACGCTTAAGGCGAATACATGTGATTCTATTTTTAGAACATCTTAAGGTCAAGTAACTTTTACTGTGATACAATTTTCAAATAAAAATTTTAACATACTATATCTGTTTTTTATTTACCTTCCTTTCCTACGTTAGGTTGTTTACTCGTTACACATACTTATAATTTATTAAGACTACAAAAACACAAAACCTAAAATTTTGATTTCACAAACATTATAAAATAATACTACATGCACTACTGTACTGTATCAACACATTTAATACATACAATAAAATTGCGTCACACGCACGCCGGAAACGCGGGGTCACCACTTTACCGCTTATTGGTATATGTAGTGGTGACTTGCAGCAGTTATGGGAAGGTATAAAATGACTACACTGTTGTACACTGATGAGCTGGTTTATTGACTGTTCACACAAAGGTTCACAACATTAAGTTATAGTTCTGACTCCATTATATAATTACACTATATTAACCAAATGGCGACAACCTGACGATAAGGTGTGCGATGTGCGACTGGCGACTGCCGGGGCGAGCTCCCGTCCGCTCGCTATTGCTATATCAGCATTCTAGGAATAATACAATATTGTGTCGCCACAATTTCTTACCACCTCCAATACCACACAAACATCAGCGTCATCACATTTGAAAACTGGGTTAAAGTCAATATTGCATAAATCGACTTCAAGTTTGTTTACATTTATTTTAGAAATTGTTGGCGTGCGATTTAATTTAGGTATCTTACAGTTTAAGGTTAGTAGAGCAGCTTTGTGATCGGTAATTGTCGAGTTAGTAACCAGTGCTATTGATGGGAAATTCGATTTAAGCATGATATGATCTAAACAAGAGCCGCTTAGGTGTGTGGGAACCGTGTGCGCGGGAAGTAAGCCATGAAAGGAGCATAGGTTTAGGTATTCCTGAGCAGCGGAATCATTGTTGTCGGGAAGAATGTTGATATTAATATCTCCTATTATTATTGTATTTTTAAATGGTGATAGTATTTGTAATGTGTTATTTAGTGAGTCAATAAATGTATTGGTATTTTTAAAAGAGGGCGGTCTGTACAAAGCTAATATTGCAAAATCTGATCCGATTTTGATTAGTAGCCGATTACAGTCTGAAATATGTGGTTCTTCGACGGTGATAATTAAATTATTCCTAGCATAAACTACTATCCCGTCATTTTGGTTATAATTTACCTTGCTGCGGTACAAATTATAGCCTGGTATTTCTGGTAAATTACTATGTTTACTATGTTTACCGAGCCAACATTCGGTTAAAACAAAGATGTCACAATTTATGTCTAATCTTTGCTTAAAAACACTAAAGTTGTCAAAATTCTTATTTATGCTGCGTATGTTTTGTGTTAGTACAGTTAAAGGATTGTTGTAAGATGATAGATATTGCTTGCACATTTCAACCTCACAAACTTTAGAGTCGGATACAGAATAATTATCTAAGTCCGTAATCAAACTCTCAACCATAATAGGTATTTAAGTAATAAAATAAATGTAAAAGCTCTAAAATACAGTAAAATAAAAGAGGCGCTCTTAGGCGCCGACATAGTCTATTGAGTTAATGTACCTTTTTTCAGCCATTTTCCTCGCTATGGGTTGGGGATGACGTGGAAGAGGGTGAGATTTCCTCCCTAGCCATAAGTATCCCCAGGTACGCCCCGGAGGCCTAAAAGGCACAAATTGGTGGTGTCGCCAGCAATGATCCTTGATCCCACCTCTAGGAGCTGGTGTATCTCCCTAAATATCGCGGCTTGTGACTTGGTCGGCATCGCGATGAATAAAAGGAGACAAAAAAATAATAAAAAATAAAAAAATAAACAAATTTAAAGGCAGTAAAAAGAACAACACCCTGTATATATTCTATAGTTGGGCTGGACGTATTTGTTTACTAAGGTAAACGCAAATGGGCTAAAATTAACGCAACAATAAAGAAAGCAAAACTAAGTTGGGACGCCTTGTATATGGCCCACGGGTGGGCAAACGCATGTGGATGTGTATGTCTGTGTTTATTGAACGCGCGTACGTAATATTAGCCGACCGCAAAACAAAAAACAAACAAAATAAAAACAAAGAAAAAAATTACGTTATCCGTAGCCCACTACTGGGCAAGGCGTTCACAGTCGGGCGGACCTGTAGCGGACACTAAAAAAGATAAAAATAAACGAATAATAAAAACTTAATTAAAAAGGTTGGGACACTCTGTCTGTGTCCCACAAGTGGGCAAACGTGTGTAGACGTACTATGCTCTTGTGGTGAGCACGCACAAGAATGAGCCGATTGCCAAGGCAAAAATTAAAAACAAAAAAAAATATATAAAATTAACACAAGCGAAAAAATAAAGCACGCTACTTGGCACGCGTGGTGAGCATGCACGAGATCTGAGCCGATTTAACACGACACGAACATAAAAAATTCATTAAAAAATAAAACGGAAAACCATCTCTCGTTATAATACCCTACGTAACGTAATAATTTAACTACTAAGTTACCGAACAATGTATCATTAGACAACGATCGTATAGGTCCCTACACATAGATCTGTGATCAGACAATCGGATGCATACACGAGATCAATATCAAAACAACATGCAGAAATAATTGCGTTAAAATAATCTTGTATATAGCGTAGTCGCAATCCACACAAATGATTCACGACTACCTGACGAAATTTTTATTGGGACAGGGTAAAGTTATGTGAACAAATGAATTTAGAAATGATGGCACGAATTAGATATAAGATTTAGACATAGAATAAGAATACGGGCGGAAATAATTATCTTTAGCGGACTGTATTTAAATTGAAAATTAAAATAAAGTTAGGTTCTGATTAGGGCTGAACCTTAGCGGTTATTCCGCGCTCGATTGGACCAAAATGTTACGGCGAAAGGCGTTCGCAGTAACAGCGACGTAATAAAGGTTGTGGGCTGGGTAGGTATGGATAGTGAAGTACTTACAGGGGTGATGAGTCACAGGAACCGGGAGACGAGCTGACCGCGGGCGGCGATGTAGGTTGGTTTCCTGGCGCACAGTCACTACACTAAACAATAGGCATTCAGGCGTTCTCTTCACTTAAGGTTCCGGAGTCACTATAAACCTTTTCGGTCAGGCTGTGGCGTGCGCGGTAGCTAGCTAGCTTTTTCGACGAGTCGGCGCGGTATGCTCACGAAGCGAGCGGCCGCGGGTCGCGCAGCGGTGGCGCCGCGGCAGATAGGCGGACGCGGTCGTCAACAACCGCTGAGTCAACCACCTTACAGCTGGCGGTATGATTTGAATGGGCGTCCCGGCTTTGGCGGGAACACCCGTATTTGGTAAAATTATAAAAAGTTCCGTATGGCGCCCGCCTGTATGTGAACCAGTTTTGCCAACCTAACCACGTCTTCCGCGAAACTCAAGTAAATAACGCACGGTAGACGGCGCCTATGTCGCAAGGGACGCGTTAACCAATCCCGGCGGACCCCCCTATCACTCTAAGCCATTGCCAACCTAACCCCGTCCTCCGCGAAACTCAAGTAAATAACGCACGGTAGACGGCGCCTATGTCGCAAGGGACGCGTTAACCAATTCCGGCGGACCCCCCCCCATCACTCTAAGCCAATAGACAGCGCCCGTTTCGTAAGTGACGCCCGGAACAGTCCCCGCGAAATTCAAAATAAAAATGAAGCCCCTAGTCCACTGACTCATTCTTACAACCTTCAACATAAGTCACTTGTCCACATGTCCATTATTTTGAACTAGTTTATTTTTCCTTTTTTATGCTTATTACAATAATGGTGCAACGAGTTAATATTAATTTTAGTGCTACACTCATATATTCCTTACTAACGGACAGATACCATTCATTCTGTACCGTTATAGCCGCCCCCGATAGAATTTAAAGCAGATAAAGTATCACTCTTTTCTGCGGCGAATTATATCTTAACCCTGTACTTAATTAAGTACAAAATAGCACTGCCTTCCTTGACAACCTCATTGTCATCCTAGCCCTCTAACTCAAAGATAAATCCTACTATTTACAGTTCCTTTTCAATCCCTAATGACTTTTTCTTCAATAAGCATTCCAATTGCAAAATAGCCCACACCCCTCATTTATACCAATACAAGTGTACAATAACATACCTATCCAGCCCTCGTATTCGAAACGAAATCCCATTAACTTAGTTTCGTTAAATATTTTCTAATAACTTCGACATCTACCGCTTCTTTAATTGTACACAGCCCTAGAAGAGTAATTTGCCTTTGTTTACCATCAAGTTGTTTTTTTGTTGTTTACCATATAAGCAAATCATAACTAACATTAACATTTTCTGGCGCCGGCCCCTAGCGCCCCCTAGCGAAAACTCTTCAACTCTATGACGATTCCGACTTAAAGTTTAAACCATCTCCCAAACCATTCTATTATTCTATTCTTTAAACTATTTTCCTAAAATAATTTCAAGTACCTCCGTCATCATGGCCTTCTTTTAACTTACGTCTTTTCTTACAACTTACTTCACATCTAAATGTTGCAACCTAGGAGTCGAACCTGGGACCTCCTTACATCTAACCGAGCGCCAGACCACATGGCCACCGAGGTGTAGACTCAACAGTCCTACTAGTCCTACTATCACCAAACCGAGCACACAAATATACAACCCCCGTGTCAAGAATCGAACCCGTGACCCTCCTATCAGTAACCTGTGGCTCAACCACTAGACCATAGAGGCAATCGCGACATTCATCTTATGACAACTGTATTCGAATTACAGAACTAATCCTAACAACCATAAGTTAAATGTATTGAATATGAATTATGAAACCCTACGCTCTCATAATAATTAATAACTATAATTATTATGGTGGACGTTGAAAATGAAATGCACTAGGCAATTATACACAAGAATACTTCCTCCAGAACACCATTCTACGAATACTTAAAAGTATATAATAATACGCAATTCTACGTTTCATACAAGCTTCCGGTAAAGTCAGCAGACACTCAAATAGCACATTCGTCGGCGTTACTTCTGAATTTATAAGATAAACTGCTTAGATTGCTTGCTATGTGCTTTAAGAACATTATAAAATTAATAGCTAAACCAGATTTTCCCTGACATGTAATAAATAATTGCGCAAGCACTCAAACCACCTAACAAAACCCAGCACACGATAGTCTCTAGTCCGTTAGTCGCCTTATTAATTGCAAGAACCCATTCTGCTTATATTACATGACCGGGAATCGAACCTGGGATCTTTCGTGGGTGAAGCACCAATCACTTCGCCGTCATGGCCTCTAGCTCCAACTAGGTTAATGAATAATAATTAATAATAATTTGAATTAAAACTTTCCTTTATACTTCAACGCTACCAATATCATCTTAACTTATATAATTATCTAAGATAACGAAACGTCGGAATAATTGTCTACCTCAGGCAGGAATTTAACCCGCGTCCTCCACAATCCCTAATTAGCTCCTTACGTAATTATTTTATATATGTATCCTCTTTACACATCTCGTCTTTTAACCGAAACCTATTTTCCTCTCCGCGGATAAGTAATCTTAACCAAACCATCATCGCCCAAGAGTTATAACTTTATTTTAGATGAGATACATCTAATGTCTAATCATGCAAATAACCGAGATAGAATACTAGACTCGCTTCCGTACTGTACGAAGAGACACCCACTCACAGTGCATACAAATAGAGGTTTTAACGCCTTGCAGTAAGGTTGTCGATCGTAAATACTTATGAATAAACTCACTTACTCTAAGGTGGTACGCATCTCGAAACACGTCCTTGAGTTTTGAACTTGATACCCCGTAGTTTAGAACAATTAGAAGTTTGTGCGCTATTAATATTTGTCTAACTGTCAATATATGAACGTTGTATACTAATTGACAAGTACTGAGCTTATGCGTACAAGCAAATACTTATCCCAAAACCTATCTAGTAACTACGTCTCATCCCTAGTTATTACTATGTATGAAGGGCAACATTTAGTCTCATTTGCTAAAATAAAATACGTCAATATCCCCTTAACTTTCCTATACCTTTGAAAATTATCATTTTCTTATTAAATTAAACACAACGGTAACTATCTTATCCGCCCCCACAACTTTACTTAACTTCCTACCTTTTATATAACTAATAACGATCAAATCGGCAAATAATAAGTCACTAAAGGTGACACTTAGTCTTAGTATTCATGTTAATTAATATTGTGAGTTCCTTCTCGTATTTACTGAATTCCAAACTGCGTGATTCAATAGTGCTAGTTTTTTATATTTTTTATTAGATGATTTTAATTTTACACTCGCACATTATTAAGATGGTAATCTCCCGAATGTTTGTAACTCTAATTGGTTATTCCTTAATTATTCTACTCTACTTTCAGCCTTCCGTCCAGATTGTAAAATTCCCCAGTAACGCGAGTTCCACTGATCACGCTAAAATGAAATGCTATCATCAATAACCTTATTTCCGCAGCTAACGGCAATACCTCTCTGTTGGTCAGTCAAGTATATTTACCCTGGTTCACACTCCATAAGGCGTCCTCGAATGGAATTATCTTACAGCAGAATTCTCACAACTTTTAGAAAGGCTAGTTTAGGCAGTGAAGCTTAAATGGGAACCACTTAATTTTATTGTGTGCTGAGTAATTCCCATTTCTACAGCACACTTCCGAAACTTCGATTCAATTAGTTCACCAGGTAAATCAAAATAAACCCTACACGCTTAACTAAGTTCTATTTGTGTCCAGTGCGACTAAACAATGATCGAACACCCTAAACAAGCTACTTTTACTAATTTAACAGTGCCAATTAAGAACGCTCCTTGTGTCATCTATAAATTTTATTTAATATTTTTTTTATAGTTTTATTGTGTGCATAGACGACCAAAGACCTCGCTTTCAGCATGCCTTCTTCGTTGGACCCGCTTAGTTAAATACACTATTCAAAAAACTAAAGTTACAAATGAAAATGTCAAAAGTTCGAACATTATGCAATAGAGAATTCCTCTAATATAGTCCACCAACCTCTTCGCACTATTTAGTCAGGCATATTGCAATTCAAGTATTTATTTTAATTTATAATGATGACCAATCTTCTCCACCTCTGTTCACATATTTTTAGCCATCCCTATCCACAACTGCGGTGAGGATAATCGGTTAACGAACAAAACATTCTATGTTACTACTGCAATCACAAGAAATATTCACTAGGAGGATTATCTATCATACAGCTGCCTATAACAAAATGAGTCCTCCCTGTCCCTCTCCGTTCCTTTTCTAACGTAGAAGACAGCAACAGACAGTTAATATTTAATTACCTATAATTTAGAACAACCCTAGGTAAAATGCTACCACAAAACTAGAATAGAACAGAATAGAACTAACAGAACTAGACAAAACTAGAATAGAACAGAATAGAACTAACAGAACTAGACTTCACTTATAAGAGTTTTAGCAGATCTATTCTAGTCTTAACACACAGAACCTCCCTCTACTAACTTTTCTTGACACACACATATTGTAGATAATTATTAGTACGCTATCTGGTTACAGGACTCAAGACCTATTGAGGATGAGACTCTCCCATCTACTTCTAGACCTAGCTTCACAATGTATATACGTTGCATGGCTCCAGATATTTATAATAAAACACCCAAGTGTTAGAAGGAATTGTCTCTATTGAAATTTAAGCATATCTTCGAATTTTATTACCAGGTAGGGCATATTATATGGTAAGTAAATTCCTAAATAACAACAATTAATAATTGATAAGTAATCTTATTAATATAATATATTAGAATTTATAATAATTTAATTATGTTTAACATACTTTGCACGCCTAGTGGTAAAATATGGCTGAATCAATTTAATTTTTCCGTTTCACCAATCTTGTATTCACACTTGCAAAATAAAAATATCTTTATCTTTCCGTGATGAAAGATTTTGATAAAACTATTTCATCAACTCAATGTCCCGGCCTACATATATGGAAACCTGCCAATTAATTAGTTTGTATAAAACAATCTGGGTACTACATGTAATCTACATAAAAACTAACAATTTTAAGGTTGTGTCATAACTTTGACAATAACCTACCTTAGCACTAATTTTAATGATCCACAATCATATCACGTACATATTAGATGCCAATAATCTAGACTATTTAAGAATTCTAGCAATTAATATTTGGATAAGATAATCCCGCGGTGACAGTCAGCGCTGACATTGCCACAAGTCAATTACGCGTTTCGTTCGTCTTATCATTTCTAAGTAGTCATTTATTCTGTTCTAAAACAAATCATTGAGTGAATAATTATTTATCAATTGTTAAGCAAACCTATTTAATTTCATAACAACAATTTTAATATAGCAGTAGGTATTAGAATATTATTATAAGTTCCGAACATCTATAATTATTATAATCAACATTACCAGTTAAAGTATTTGAATGGAATAGTGTGAACTACGCTTTAGGTAAATCAGGAATAACCCACCTCAGGAAAATAAATTTACTATTGACTCTAAAATCTACTACTAATAAATTTATTATTTTCTTCTGACATTTAAACATAGGCTATGACTCTAGGTCGGGTTTAGTAAACTTTGAACTATGCCTACCACCATGATAATCTCGGTTAACTATATATATCCGCAAAACGAAATATGTCCAATAAGGGCGATTTTACTAAATTTAAATTATGCTACTAAACAGTACGTGTCCTAAGACTCACCTAAATTAGAATATGTACCTGTCGACGCGAGACAATATCTTAATAATTACTTTGTATGATGCGAATCGTGATAGTTGATTTCGTATTGTAATCTCGATAACGCAATAGCAGGAAATTACTTGTTAATAACTTTTACACTAAGAGATTCATTCTCAGCTCGCAATATCGGTCGCTTTATTTCCGGCATGAATGTTTCTGCGAACTTTCAGTTTAAAATTAACCTACAACCTAAAATTGTGTTAAATAAATTCGATCACTGTTTTATAAGTAGCTTGTGTTAACCTTTTAAATGATAAAACGATTTAACTAGTTATTATGACGTGACATCCGCCCGCAACCCGTCTTTATAACTGATGTGATAACATACGCTATTGTTACTCCTATAGCATAACAGTGCTATAGCTCGTTAATTTTTCTGTTAAATCTCAACTTCAGGCCAGTCAACTATTCTTTTTTTCTTTTATTCATCATTTATTATTAATATTGACATCAACAAGTGCCCGCAAAGGCCCACACTGCATATTTAATCTGACTTCGGCCCTAAAAGCTACCGATAAGCTGTTTGTGAACCCTAACCATGTAATACTTATAAAATATGTTACCTAACCCTTATAACCATATAACTACACACCCTGACATCTTTTCTTGTTACAGAATGTCACCAATGATAATAGGGCCGACCACCGAACTCTCAATTCATACGTATCTTCTCAATTTGAAATATGCTTTGAAGATAGCTACTACTTCTACCTGAATGAATCGTTCGAAGCCTCTACCAACTTAAACCCATATTATATTAATTTGCTATATTCATAGTTATACTATCATTGCATTAGATTAGGTATTACTGTACAGCTCCTATATCCTAATAGTAGCTAAATCCTTGACTTACAATTGCCGTTTTTTTTTTAGACTTTACTTTTATGAATCTATAGAAAAACGTGACAAACTCATATGTACATTTACATGTCTTAACTCCAAAGAACTAACTTTATTAAGTACTATTACTACGCTCTGATAATGCTAAAGTACTACCATTTTATCAACTTGATTACCATAACCTCACACACGCCTAATGGAACTAAACTTTAGGATTGCACTTCCCACAACTCACTCACTCCAGAGGGAGCATCGCTATCAAAACGCTATCATAATTATGTAATATCATTAAATAAATACAATTAAGTGCGGGTTTTAAGGTACTTATAAATATAATAAATTGGTGTTGTGTGTGTATAGAATCCACCTTTGACTAGTCAATGATCCCTAGTAAGTCGGCATGATTGCCCTAGAAAAACCACGATCTAATCAAAGGTTGGTGTAAGTGCCTCATAAGATTTAACCACAAGTGAAGCGACTAGCTTATGTAAATGCAAATAAGCATCCGGTTCAATGTTATTCTCTGTAAAATGAGGTGATTATGTTTTGCTTCGAGTTTTGTAAGTAAGTAGTGTAATGAGTACTGATTGGGTATGATTTATAAAATATTTATAATATTCTATCGTCAAATATATTCTCTGCACCCTATTCTGTGCAATGCTACCACTGGTATATTTCCTACAACTTTCTACTCTATACTTCACAAGTAGTAGTTTTCTCTGCAACATCTTAATCGTTTAACGGAGATAGACAATAGTGCAAGGAACCCTTCTTAATCTGCTAATCCAAACCAGTGAATTAAATAATTTATCTATCTTGTTGGCAGGGACTATAAAAGTAGGGATGTTACACAAAGTAATCGTATAGTATAATCAATAGATACAATTGAATAGAGTATTTTCGTATATTCCAACATATCTCTAGCTATCCTAACCAATCAGTCACGCCTACTGCCAGTAAAGGACTTTTCTTTTCACCGCTCTTCCGACTTAGATATCTCTAGGTAACTCACAACCAATAATATTAGGTAAGTAGGTATAGCAAGCTGTGCCCAGCGAGCTTTACCTCTGCGTACGTTAACCCCATCTTAAGCTAATAATAATCCTTTGTAAATCTACATAAGTAATTATTTATCACGCTTTCAACTATACGGTAAGAAGCGATGGTTACTGGTAACGAATGCTTGCAACGCTGCAAGAGTATTACAATTATGCATATTATTATTAGCCAGCACCCTTTTACCATTATCCAAAATAAAATATTTTATTGGTACCCCAACGCCATCTAGCTTCGCTAATAGGTAACCTCCATAGTAGAGTAGATATTAGATAGTTGTTTCCAGACGGTAACGACTTTTATCGCCTACTAGACGTATTTATCAGTTAACATTATGCATCCTAATCTACGTTGCTTTTAAACAAAATTCCTACTAGCAATGAATAGCCATATAATTTAATCTCCTACATGACATCCCTGCTACTTGTCATTACTTATAATTGTGATTTCTCAACAGCACGTGTACTTTGAAACGAAATACTATTTTATGTTACTTTTCTTAGGATCTTATCGAACTAACAAAATGAAGTGACATTCCCCTTGTGCAGCGCGATTGTCCCCATCTACATGTCACATAATAATAATTCAATCACCATGTCATTTCATTCTAATATACTACATGATAAGTATTAGGAAAATCACTCTCAATAATAAAGTAGCTGGTATTAAAAATAACAGGTGATTTCGTTTGCCATAACAAAATCACATGATCATATGATAAGCAGGGACCGGATTACCGGTATTTTTCATATAACGTTACTAATATAACGTTAATGTAACGTTATACCTCTGAACTTTGAGGGAGCTCCCCTTGATACCAATCCGATTATTGGAATCCTTGGCGTCGATATTTCGAGTGACGTTCAGTTTCGTGGTCATTTGGAAGGTAAAGCTAAATTAGCTTCGAAAAAGCTGGGTGTGCTTAATAGAGCGGGTCAGTATTTCACGCCGGCCCACCGTTTACAACTGTATAAAGCACAGGTCAGGCCGCATATGGAATACTGCTCTCATCTCTGGGCTGGAGCACCCCAATACCAACTCCTTCCATTTGACCGCATTCAACGCAGAGCTGCTCGAATTGTCGGCGACGTGGTTATTTCAGGTCGGCTCGATCCACTGGCTCTTCGGAGAGACGTTGCGTCTCTCTGTATATTGTACCGTATATATCATGGGGAGTGTTCTGAGGAATTGTTCGGCTTGATCCCTGCCGCTAATTTCCTTCACCGCACTACACGCAATCGACTGTCATTCCATCCACATCGCCTTGATGGATGGCGGTCTACTACTGTGCGTTTTTCAAGAAATTTCTTGCCTCGAACTACAGTGTTGTGGAACCAGCTCTCGGCGGCGGTATTTCCGGACCGTTACGACTTAGGGATCTTCAAGAAACGAGCCTATTCCTTCCTTAAAGGCCGGCAACGCGCCTGCGATTCCTCTGGTTTTGCGGGTGTCCATGGGCGGCGGTGATTACTTTCCATCAGGTGACCCGCTTGCTCGTTTGCCTCCTTCTGCTATAAAAAAAAAAAAAAATACCCAAAATTTGTATCGTTCTTAGTACCGTTAAAAATTAACGTCATTATAACGTTACCAATAGTTCTTTCTCTTTTCAATTTGCGATTGCTTGCGTTTACACACTCAATAATCGTAATTCTTTCATAGCGTACTTAACAGTGTAAGGTACACAGTGTGTTTTGGTTAAGTTTTTTAACTTAAAATTATGATATTTTTTTGCATGTCCCATACTGACTAGATGAAGTTTAGAACATTATTGTTCATTTATTGTTAGCTCTATGCAGTCGCGAAGTATTTTACTTGATGCATATAATAATGAATTTTAAGAAATGGAGTGTAAATTATTGAAAATACAAGTACATTATTTTAAAACTCATTTAATTACTCGTGTCGGATTTTGGTGCTGACATGGAATTCAATTTTGTAACCGTTTTTTTGCAAAGAAATTGTATAAAAACTACCAATGAATGTCACTTTTTACAGTTTAGTAAAACTCCGGCAAACATATTTTACTTGGATTGGCAAGAATCATGTCTTGTCGGTTCAGGTTCTAACTCGTCGTTGAGAGAGGTACAAAAAGTTGGCTTTGCTTTGTAACCGTTAAAATAAAAGTTATTCAAGGAATTGCTGTTAAGGCCTATTTTGAAAGGCAAGTTTGATTATACTACAATGCATACATAATTCATTTAAAACCATTGGGTTCACACTTTACGAGATATTACAGTTTTTAGCGGCCGAAATGGAGGAGCGTTACTTCCACTTTGTTTGGTTACATATAGGATGGAACCTCTGGATGGAATAGAAGTTACAAAGTGGAAACATAAAGTCGAATTCACATGTTGTATTATATTTTAAAAATAAATGTTTCGCAAACCAGGTACTGTAAATATAATAACAGTTGTTAACCGACTTAAAAAAAAGGAGGAGGTTCTCAATTCGGTTGTATGTTTTTTTATGTTTGTTACCTTAGAACTCAGTCATTTATACACCGATTTAGAAAGTTCTTTTTTTATTTGAAAGGATATACTTCCAGATTGGTTCCATTTTTATCAAAATCTAGTTCTGATGATGGAATCCTCAGGAATTGAGGGAACTCCTCAAATATTGTAGGCATACCTATAGCGATTTTGATATTTTCAGCAATAGGTCAAGAATTTGCATTAAGAAAACATCATTTGATGAAGTAGAACTGATGAAGAAGACCACAAAATGTCATTGGAACTCCTTAATTATAAGTATTTTACGGGTGGCGATACGATATCTCGATTAAGATAGTTAAGCGACTATGACGAATTAAAAGAAGGCAGGTACCGGAACTCAATTCTGATTGTGGAATCCTATAGCGATTTTGGTATTTTCAGCCATAGGTCAAATGAGATTCATGTTTTAACTTCATGTTTTATAATCATTCCTATTTCTAGACTGTTTATGGCTTAGATTAGATAATCAAATGGATTTGCCATACCTACGAAAAAAACGTGTATACCTATTAGGTATTATCGCGTCTAAACATGGCGGCATAGTGTTGTGTACTTATCGATTTCGTCAATTATCTGCCGGTAAAACCATCGATGAAACTTAATGATTTCGTACTGAAGTCTACTTTGACATTACCTTCGTCATAGTGGCTTTTAAATGTTTTAATCTTAGATTAAAACAAAAGTTTTTAAGGTTTTAATATTTTATCTAAGTATTAGTCGAAATAACATGGTGGAAAGAAATGATGGGCCCTAACTACATTAAATCCTTTAGTAAGCTCAATTCACAGAAAACATTTCTTTATTTTTAACAAGAAAACTGCTTTCATTTTTTTTAAATTTTGCTAGATCATCCTACCCTGGAATCAAACTGGCTAAACATAAAAAAAAATTACTCGCCATTTATTGCACTAATCGATAGCATTATTTTTCAGGATAATTTTTCTCTAATAAACATTTAGTCTTTGAAATAAAAGAAAAGTGAACGCTAACATTTATTTTATCTTCAATTGCATAAGAAGTACATGTAAACATGAAAGAAAATTTTAGGAAATCTTTGATTGCAGTTCTGTATCTTTTTAAAATAAAAGAATGTTTCCGATGAGTAAAATGAACTAGCTAAAGGATTTTAAGGCAGTTTCCCTACAGGGCCCATAATTTTTGCCATACTGTATATATAATTACCATATTATGATACACAGGTACCCGTGCAATGAGATATTAAGAAGGATATGGTTTGGGATAGGTACTGCAAAAAAAAATCGTACATCCTGTATTTATTTATTTATATTAATTCGCTTTTCAATATTGTTAAAGGCAACTTTTAAATCTAGTCACTATGAATAAAGGCCGGCCGGTATACATAAGCCCCATAGCAACTGGGCAATGTAATTAAAACTGCATAACTAGTCACTTTTCCTGGTCCGTATGAATAATGACCACCCTATCACCATATTTTATATTTTCCTTGCCAATGATCTCCAACCAAATTCTTTTGTTTATGTTTATTTGTGGCAGTCTGGAAAAAAAATAATCTTATATTATATCATCAATTAAATCAGCTTTTATTTTCTAAAATTTCCTATGTTTCGAAGCGGCTTTACTCTTTGTTAATATAAAACAAGAAGTTTTACAGAAAAAAATGGTCTAAAATACTGAAGTCTGCAACAAATCGATAAATTGTGCGATACAACAAGAACATCACTAGTCAAAACAAATAGAATCTGCACAAAACTGAAATGCTAACATTTTTAAGAAAGTTATACAGAATACTTTACTTAAAATAATATTAACTGTTTTTTTACCACCTATCTAAAGAATTACAAGGCTACTAACAACAGTAAAGCACAGATAAATAGCTTACCGGTGAAATGTTAAATTTGGCCGATTTCGGCTTAATGTTGAACCACAATATAGTATGCTGCACTTATTATGCATTATGCAGTACTGTTTTTTAACTTTATATTACCACAATCACAGCACAATGCTAGAAATTTATAAAACTTAATTTTGTAAACACAGCGAAGTCGTAAGTACCAGCGCGTCACAATATGGCGGACCCGGCACAGGCCTGACGTCATGACAAATGTTGCCATTAGAGCGAAATTGTTGTATATAGAGTTGGCTTGTTTTTATTGCATACGTTAGATAAAGACGCCATCATGTTTATTATTTCGTCTTTTAAACTATAACATAATTATGTATCTACATGTTGTTGTAACATTTCCATAGGATTCCTTTTTCTGAGGTTTATGGTCGAGCTAAATCATGTCTATGGTCCAACCATAGACAAATAGTGTAATAGTCCTTGAGTAGCCTAAGAACTACTCTATGGATTCCAGACGTGAGACGTAGGGCCTAATATTCAGTTCGTTATTATATTTTTTTCTCTACTATATCTAATAATAATAGTCATACAAAATCACTTTAGCCTAATTAGCGCCACGCTCAGCACTCGCGCCTCGTTGATACGAACTCACTTCTTAGAAAATGCCACATATTGGGACAAATACAGTTAATTGTGTGGTATTAATTTAGCTATTGGTATAATTCTACAGGGTTTTTTTTTATAAGCGTAACCAACAAAATAAATTACTATACGTGGAATAGCACATCAAAACTAAGAACCGCAATCGCTCAGCGATTATTAGTCAAAATATAATTATTATTAGTTTTATCATATAGTTGTTAGCATCATAACTTTATAATATAGCACAGCATATCGCCGTCCTATAATAAAATTGAATACAGCAGTATTTATGTTGGTTATTGCTATCCAATCTCGCCCTCTGCTTTCTCAAAACAACAGCAATAATAATTAAACCGCCCCCTATTCTACAAATCTTCCTAAATCAATAAGTGTCTAACTAATTCACCCTATCTAAAACATCGCCCATGTCGAACTTTTACGTTCCTAAAAATAACTCATCAATAGGCTGTATGAACTAGTTGCCTATGCCTATATGAAATCTATCACCAGGAATAGAAACAAAACAACTTATTCATGTAATGAAACGTCAAACCAGAAAAATATTGCAAGGCAGCTATTAATAAATCTATTTAAACGTGAAACAATTAACTCATCAAACCATCATACAAATATTGGACTGGCTTATTGGATTGTCTCAGTACTGGCTCCGTGTATATCCAGCATTAGGTATTGTATTGTAAATAATACTTATTACAATAATGCTTGTAGCTTTAACCTTTGACCTCTATCATTATTATATTTATTTGTTACAGATTCGGCACAAGTAAAAGGATCTAACCCCAGCTCTCATTGCGTCTGTCTACAATATTGGTCTTAACCTATTGTCAAGAAACTGTAATACAAAGTGTATGAATCAACTCTAGAAGACCTAACAAAGCTTATTGTGTAATAGTGTCAAATTATAGTTCCTCAATATCTCTGAAATAATTAATCTTCATTGAATCTAATCCCTACTAAGCCAATTCTAAACTCACGCATCGCTACGCGGCAACAATTTGTGGGAAAAAACCCACATCTAAATTAAAGTATTACCGCTTGACTGAAATCTAAAACAAACTATATTAATGATAAAATATAACCTAACTTTCTGATCCTGGTCACGGCACCAATTTGTAACTGCTCAATGCTTTCCACCCCTAAAACCTAATATACATACACACATATCGCCGCCTTTACCTTAGCTTAACTGACTAATCTAATTCTTAAAACTAGTTAACCTACTATATACCGCCGTTCAAGATTACCATCAATTACGCCTTCCCTACTTCTCAACTTAACTTATATTATGCTACTCTTATCTTAACTAAAGGCTAGGTTAACTACAATCTAATGTTTGTGTCTTTGATGTTTTGTAGAGTGCGTAGTGTTCGTATGATAATGGAACCCTAACCTAGGCCTAACTTAACTTAATTCTATTAACAATATATTCCAGTCAAGCGATGTAATATTATAATAAATACTATTTTGGCTAGATCGTCTAGTGAACCCTCCGTTGTTAACCGTATCTAAGTAACTCAAGTCCTTTTCGTGAAAGTTTAGTAATTGGCTTATACCTGTGTTAAATTATTTACTCCTGACCTAATTACCTATCCGTCAATACCTAATATCCTAGATATGTGTAGTAGTCATGAGAAATTTAGCTCTTTGAAAAGATAAGAGCCGTTTAGCTCTTTACTCAGTCAAGAGCTATATAGCTCTTCTAGCTGAGTAGCTCAATTAGTTCAGTGTAGTTCATGAAGTTAGAAGGCTCTTGAGTCGTTTAAGCGTACTGTTCAGGAAATAGCGCGAAGCGCAGCGTAGCGATTGTCTTGAATTTCGATGTATTTTGTTTTATTATAAAACAGAAATCTAGCTTCGTACAAAGTATAGATTTTTTTTAATTTTTTTTTTCCTAAAAAAAGTTTTTTATATAAGTACATCGGATACCGCTCAGGTTCCTGCGGAATGTTACAGGGGGGCCAAAACTTCGTTAGATTTTAGCTACGACGCACCGTTTTCGAGATATTCGCGTTTTTATAAAAAGTTACCAATTTTTTTCCAAGATTTATGTATTAAGGCTCCATGTAAAAATCAACAGAAAATTTTGTCCTGCATCCCCTTTGCGACACCCTAACCCTGTTGTATATCGAGGCGAGCCGCTTTCAATTCCGAGCCGACATATTCCGATGAAACACTGAGCTAATTGAGCTAAAATGAACACTGAGCTAAATTGAACGGGAGTGAGCTAGAGATACGTTGAGCTAGAATAGGTGAGCCGGCTCTTTTATACAACTCGCTCGCGAGCTACTCATCGCTAATGTGTAGCCTATCAGTGACTTCGTCTGAACTGTGACCTAAATCCTTCACAGCAGCTGCAGGAAAGGAATGTTAACCACTCAAAGATAATCAGATGATAGCTTAGCTTGCAGGTACTATTATCCTTTATAATTGATAGCATTATACATAAAGAGTCTTGTGGAAGTTTATGAGCTCCATCCGCCGCTCCATAGCGTGCCAATACATCACATTGTGTAATTATGGCCCCGTCCCATTGACTTTAATTTATTATTTATAGAGAGTCTACATAACTTTTCAACTTAATTTCATCTTACATTATGAAAACTATGTGTCAGCATTTACGTTCTTATTATTCCTCATAAAATCAATAGAGTTTATCTCAAGGCTTGCTAACATCCGAATATCTTTCTCATTCAGAACCTCACTTATTTCTCTGATCTTTGTGGTTTTTTATAAGGATATTACAAGTAACATTCTAACTGACTGTCCTTTTGTCTTATTAGAATATTAACCTTCAGTTCTATAAATGGTGGATAATTTATTCAAAGCCCACTTTCAGGCAGTGGCTAAAATAGAATGCTATTAACAAAGGTAAAATTACTTTTATTGACTCTCAGTGTTTATACAGAGCTTATAAAGTAACAATATGATTTAATTATACTGACTGCCTTGACAGCATATTACTTCTCAAGTTTATTAAAAATGTTTAATTTATTCAATTTCTTACTCCCTTCAGGAGGTGGATACAAATAGAATGCTGTTATTTGAAGCAAGATTACTTTTGTTTACTCATAGTGGTTATTATAAAGATCTTATAAAGTAACAATATAATTAAATTGTACAGACTGCCTTGACAGCATATTACATCTCAAGTTTATTAAAGATGTTTAATTTATTCAATATCCTTGACTTTAGAGTGAACCTAGGTTAATTATTTTTCATTAACCTATACCTCAGTCTCTCAGACTTGGTGATTATTTAATAGCCTACTAAATCATTGTTATTATGCTTTGAGTAGGTAGGTATCATGTAATTGTCCTTGTTGATAATTAAATCAATTATATTTAGAAGTTATCCTATACTCACTTTAATAGGTATAAAGCAGACTGTACTATTAGTCTAATCGGATTAGATTGTTACCAATCAAATATTTCTATGTTTCATATTATTAGAAGTAAGTAGGTACATAACTTATAAGGTCTTTGACCATTAAGGTGAATTCAAAGGTATAAAGTAGACTGTACTATTAGTCTAATTAGTAGGTTGTTACCAATAAATTATTTCTACGTTTCATAATATTAGGAGTACATAACTTGTAAGGTCTTTGACCATTAAGGTGAATTCGCAGCTTCAGGCGAAATAACCTAGGTTCCAAACTGGTTTTTAGTTGTTTAATATCAGCTTAAATTTTACCAATAGGTTTCTGGATGTCTGGTTATAATACATTGAAGGGTTGCAATTTAAGGCCGTATTGTACCTCAGGGAAAGCTAAAAATGCCTGTTTGGTCATTTCAGTATCAGAAATCAAACATCACAGCACAGTTATGCTTATATGCTATAACTTATTAGTATTTTTCTTGTAATAGGAAACCAGTCTTGGACTCTTAGGTAATCCTAAGTAATGATGGTTCAATATTACTCGTACCTCACTTCTGCTAATTATTTAAAATGAGTAGTTAATTGGTAACACCCTTAAGAAAACAATTAGGGTCCTATTGACCTACAGTAATAGCCTACATGCCTAAACCGATCCTTTCAGTGCTCATAATCAACATCACTTCATAGTAATTTCTATTTAGGTACCATAGATTAATTATCCCTAACTTTATTAGTTGAAGTTAATCCAGCCCTAGTTCCGCGGCCTACGTACCTAGTTTATGTACGCACAGCGTGTACACACCGTGCTATCCCCAACTACTTAACAATATATGAGACGCCTACCTACCCTACAGTATGTTTTCGACCAGCGTCCGTCCCCTCGTCAGCCTAGACAAATTCCACTCTCAAAAACAATCTCCACCCGGTCTTAGATCGGCTTTCGCCTTATCTTTCCCAAGCACATCCAGTTAGACCCGGCTTTACCTTCAACAAGGTATAGAGGTTGTCCCAAGAAGGAAACTGCCCTCCTCTGACGAGGTTCCAAGCATTACCCGAAAACCCCCTACATTTTGTCGAACTAACAGTCCCTACTTGTATACCTTTGCAATCTAGGCCTAAGCCGTATTTACCTTAATTACGTGGTGAGTTGTGTAAGCCGAGTCGCCCCTGCAAGCAACAGACCTCTAAGTGAACTATCAAATCGAGCAAGTATACTCAGAATGTAAAACCTAACACTACACTGTATGTAAGGAGGCAGGACGGATTTGGACTTGGTTATACGTGCCCACCTCCAGCTAATTGGTGTCTGATCTATCTTCGATTTTCACTAAGGAGACAACTGTCTCTCCACCGTTACTCTCTCGAATATAGTGTATGATTTAGCGTTGTAATAGATAAGTATAAGTAAGAAGTCTGTTGAAAGTTATATAGTTTTCGTTGGCACCGTGATGCGTTTACGCTATATAACTCGGAATACTTCATTCCGTTAACAGTTTGAGTTGCGATAACAATAACTTTACTTTAATAATCACTTTATATTTCACAAACAATTTTAGTTAAGTTCGAATAAGACTTAGCGCGCTTTAAAGGCTCGGACGCTCGTTTTCACGTATGAGATCGTTACCGCCACTTGTAAATCGGACCGCGCCTCCGACGTCCTTCAATTGAATGCCCCGTCTTCCCTACCATGAAGCCAAAATCCCTCCAAAATCGCGCCACGCTCGCCCGACATTCGCCCGCGCAAATCCATTCCTACTTTTTATCCAATAGCTAGCCCTCTCGCCTATGCGCCCCAACTTCACGTTTGTTATCTTTCGTTACATGGCCAACTTCGTGTCCTTTCACGTGGATATCACATCTCCCCTCTCTTTCTATCTCTCAATCTCAACTTCTCGCTCGCTCATTACCGACGCTCCTGCGTAAATTTTAGTGTTTTCCATAATCCATCTAAATCTCTTTAGATAGCCAATATTACATGTTGGAATATCTAGATGTAGCCTTCCATCAACAATTCCCTCTTAATAAAAACCACTCAAGCTAATAATCCCGTATTTAGTAAAATTATAAAAAGTTCCGTATGGCGCCCGCCTGTATGTGAACCAGTTTTGCCAACCTAACCCCGTCTTCCGCGAAACTCAAGTAAATAACGCACGGTAGACGGCGCCTATGTCGCAAGGGACGCGTTAACCAATCCCGGCGGACCCCCCCATCACTCTAAGCCATTGCCAACCTAACCCCGTCCTCCGCGAAACTCAAGTAAATAACGCACGGTAGACGGCGCCTATGTCGCAAGGGACGCGTTAACCAATCCCGGCGGACCCCCCCCCCCA
Organism: Scoparia ambigualis; assembly: GCA_963921215.1. NCBI lineage: Eukaryota > Metazoa > Arthropoda > Insecta > Lepidoptera > Crambidae > Scoparia > Scoparia ambigualis. Next base: position 18,213,875 of record OY992522.1, on the reverse strand, counting down.
TCACTCTAAGCCAATAGACAGCGCCCGTTTCGTAAGTGACGCCCGGAACAGTCCCCGCGAAATTCAAAATAAAAATGAAGCCCCTAGTCCACTGACTCATTCTTACAACCTTCAACATTTTTCCTTTTTTATGCTTATTACAATAATGGTGCAACGAGTTAATATTAATTTTAGTGCTACACTCATATATTCCTTACTAACGGACAGATACCGTAAAACGGGGGGACTAGGGATGCAGGGGGCAGTAGGGACAAACTCGGGATTTTTTTTAATTTGGCTTCATTCATAAACTATAAAAGGTCGTAGAGAGATTTTTTTCTACTTAGTTAATAGAATATTTCTTTTCTTTATACTGGCAACATAGACTTTCTAAGGCGTCAAAATGACAGTGAAAAAGTAAATTAAAGTCAAGACTAAGAGCGCGCAAAATTATTGTCTTGAAAACATTTTAGCTTACGCGGGTGAAATCAGTGTTTGTGTGGTATTAGGGCTTTATTTTGACGGATTATTTACATAGGACCCCAAAAAATTAATGAGGTAAGTGAATTAATAAATATTTTTACTGAAATCATCATATTTGTAAGTTCCTGCATTTGCCTATAATTTTGGGGAGAAATGGGTCAGGTGAGGGGAGAATTGGGACGTTGAATGGGGCGTCTTGGGACAAGAATGGGGTAACTTAGAATGCCTTGGAGCTGACTTGAGACGACTGAGAGGTGAAATGGGACTATATAATAGGGTTGTCAAAACAATTTTAAAGCAATATATTAATTAATTAATAATATTGTGCTATTTAAGTCGATGATTTTTAGGCAGTTTTTATTTTAAATGATACAGTTTCTCCATGAAAATAATTTATTTTTTTATTTACAGAACATGCCACGCACAAACGAGCCTACAACAGGGGCAAAAAAAAATCTTATTTAGTTGAAAGCATTATTTAGAAGGAATGGTCTTTGATTTATGTTAATTAGTTTTAAATTTTCACTTTTAGATAAAAACGTCTCAATTAGATAAGAAAGAATTTATAATTTGTTTGTTTCATTTAATTTTATAATAGCTAGGTAGGTACTTACTATTATTCTTAGGAAAATTGTTTTTTTTTTTGCTAGTACGTAAATAATAATTAAAGCAATACTATTTGATTTGATATCATATCAATGTATATTTCATTATAAAAAAAATAATATCCAAAAAGACGTTTTTTTATTAAAACTGTATTTTTTGTTCTACTTATTCTTTGATATCCTACCTACCTACCTAGCTTTAAAGTGTAGCTTGCCGCAATATAGTTGTAGTTACCTACATATGAACATCATTAAACTTTAATTAGTCGTAAAATTTTGCTAAGTTCATATGAAATAAACACTACCTACTTTTCTTTAAAAATGGTTAAAATAAATGGCAGCCCTACTGGAATTCCCGATTCTCCCCTCAACTGGTCCTACTGACCTCGGCTACGAGGTGAATAGGGATCGACAACATTTTTGCCTATAACTCGTTAAACCTGTAGTTAAATGAATATTAGCTGCTAAATATTTATATATTTATTCACCGGAAAGTTAATAGAAGCTACCATAAGTTACACAGAAGTCGTTTTAATGGTAAAAATCTATTGTAAAGTTCAAAATTGTCCCTATTAACCCCGTTTTACGGTACCATTCATTCTGTACCGTTACAGTCTGTGTGTAATATTTTACAACAAAGTACCAAATGATATTCGGAAATTAGTTCTTAATAAATTTAAAATCAAAATCAAAGAAAAGCTTTATAAAAAAGCTTATTATAAAGTGTCGGATTACACAGAAGACAAAACAGCTTGGGTCTGAAATGCTCCAATTACTCCAACAGCTATTTCTAATTGTCTATTATTATTTGATACTTAAATTGTATTGTAGTTTTGTGTTGCTTAATTTATTATTTTTTAAATTCATATTTTGTATTTTATGGCCTGGTAACGACATATCCTTTTTTTTTTGTAAATGTCGTTGCTTCTGTGCGCTGTGGTTTTTTGCGCCCGTTCTTTGCCACAGTTAAAAAATGACGTCCTGAATGGGTGGTAGGTTATAAAGATTTGGACGATTCAAAGTACTAATTAATTGAGTTTATTGAATAAATATATTTTGAATTGAATTGAATTGAATTGAAACAAATCTTCTGAAACAGACCCAATGATGATGGTAATTTGTGGTAGTTTTACAAAAATTTGGTAAATTCAGGTGATCATCAAAATTTTTGAATCCTATGTTGAAGTGACAATATCTCTTAGCTAACTACTTATACCAATTGTTTAAGGAAATATTAAATGATTTTATACAGAAGGTATTGTCATACGATGATTATAACATTGTTGAAGTGATAATTTATTACTAACGTTGAAAGGTCACAAGGAGGATATAGGGAACTTTAAACCTACTAGCTTGATGTCAAACATTTAAAAGGTTCTCTCTAAAATTATCCTGAAAAGAATTAACAAAAGGCTAGGTGAAAACCAACCACGTGAGCAGACAGGCTTAGAATATTAATTTTATTATGAACATTGATTTTTATTATCGGTTCTTAGTTTTTATGTTAGTTTTAGATTAAGTAGGTATCTCAAATATTCTTAAAAAAATTTCGGTTCACCTGTTGTTACGGACAGAAGTCTCGACTTTATAATATTATATAGTTAGATATAATACGGCTAAATTTAGGTACATGTATTTGCATAAGTAGATTAAGTCTCATATGTGTAAAGGTTTTTTGATAATAAGTAATTAATTTTTTGCGTTTTATTAAAAAGGTAATGGTTTTGACAACGGTAAGGGCCAGGTATACGTGCCCAGGTGCCTTACGCCTCTCTAAGGTAATTAAAGTTAGGAAAGTAAGAGATTAGCTTTCGTAATTATAGGTTTCTATTGTTAGGAATATCAATGTAACTAGGAAAATAAATATATGTAGGGTATCCAGATTACGAGTGATACCGTAGGGTAGGTAACAAATTTAAGATAAAAAGAGAAGTCCGAACGAAAGGGACAGCTGCACAAATTACGACGGTTCATGTGGGTAGTTAGTTATGGTAAAATGTAAAACTGCCCACATGAGCCGGCAGCTGTCCCAGAAGGCTGCTAGTTGCCAACCCATAATGTGTTTAAGTCACGGCAGGTCAGAGCAGAATTTGTAAGCTCTCCGGACCCCACTGTTACATTTGAGATTTTGTCCCTTTTGGGGAAAAGGAAGAAAATCCCAAACGCAAGCGTCAGTGGGATGTTATCAAATAAAACCATAAAATGTTCAACAGCTAGGCAGTATATTGCAAAAGAACACACACAAAATTTTTGTCCAACAACAATAAAATAAAATTATAAATTTTATTTCACTCTTATTATTTAAAAAAGGGGGTTAGTCACAATTTTTCCTTATATTAGGTTAGGTACTAATCATCTACGTTACTCCTTTTAATTTATTAGGCCGAAAATAACAAAAAAAAACTATCAGTCGAAATTGACCCTAGGGTCAATTTCAAATGAAAGTCCAACAAACTTTCTAATAATTTTGCCAACTATAATTTACTGTTTAAAGTACTCTAAACCTTATTACCAAGCTATATCACCCCCTAAAACACACTAAAATCCTAAGAGTCAAAAGTGACCAAGCGGGTCGGTGATAATTTTAATTTCAAATAAATTTTATAATACTGTTCCTACTACTTACTACCTAACCAGCCAGCTAATATTTCAGTGGTACGAGCTATGGTCGTGGGGGCTGGGATAACACCAGTACCGTTCGGAGTATGAAGGTGAAATTAAAATTAAATTACTCCGTCTATAAAAATATTAAATTAAATGTTTTAATCCGTTTAACCGTATCAAAACTATCACACGTTTAAAGCCAATAATATAATATTAAAGGGCGCCAGGGTCTAGATGTAGACCCGAATCTGGAGACGATGTCACCATACAACTTCACCCAGGTCGAACTCGCAGATCCTCAAATGTTTCACAACTTCCCCAACGCTGGGGGTCGTTGGATGTAAAAAAAAAAAGAATAATGGTTAAGGTGTCGAAACCTTAATTTTAAAAAAATTTACCAAATAAATACAAGTATCCCAGTGGGCTGGGTTACAAAAAAAAACCGTCAGCACCTGCTCATCCGCTAGGCGGCGACTGGCAGCAGGTGGCCGCTGGTACCCCGAGGAAGCAGGTCTCGCGTCCAGGCTTTAGGGCCCAGCTCTAAATCCTGGCGGCGAGACGGGCCTCTCGAAGCATCTGAAATTATCAACACGGGGCCTATTTATAACACTACACGCCTAGTTCAGATCTGTTACATAAATTGGGGTCCCGCAGTCTGCTATCTGTGTATCTGGGGCTGCAACCTAACATAATCAGGGACTCGCAGCGCTAAGGGTTATCAAAAACTTCCCAACGCTGTTGCACAACCATAAACTAACCCCATATCACTAATATTTAACACCATGTTTTGATTTTAGTGTTGTTTCACATTTAACTAGTACACAAGGCACTACACGGCTACGATATTCCAATAAACAAAACCAAACAATGCTAGAATATTGTGGGATAATGCAATATCCACTCCTAAAGGGATTTGACACGTCTGCCACATGGCCAAGAGCCTTGCGTCGCCTGGCGACAAGGCATGATTCGGACACCATGAAAAATCGATTTGAATTCCTAGGATGACGGCTTATTATACTTAATAATGTTACATTTGGGATACTTACGCGCTGGGAGATTTTAACTGTGCGCGTGGCTGCCAGCGACCGGAACTTCGTTTCGGGCACGGATCCCTGTAAATAAACACTTGTTGACTATATTCTCAAGCTAATGACGCCTCAAATCCACTACATTATTACGACCTCAGATTAAAACAAAAGGTTACCAGCCAGGACTCATGCCTACCTTAGTGAATTGATCTCAACACATCACACCACGTCACGCCAGAGATTGAAATCGTTTCGACGTAATCAGACCCGGCTGCTTTCCTTCGCCGGAAGTCTTATAAATCGAAGGCCAGCTTATGACTTCAACTCGTAAAGTGGGGTAATCTCTAACAACGCAGTTCCTTTAGAATTTTTCCTTCAAACTATCAAAACGTCAAATTTGACGTCTGTCACAACTTGCCCTCTGCTAACAGAATTTGCCAACAATTACAACACAAGACCTAGAAAAAAAATTAACGTTTAGCAATGTGAAATGCGTTTTTCTTTAATTTAAAATTAAGTTTTGTGATATTTAACTCACTAATTACCCTATCTTAATATTAAGGAGTATTAGTTTCCTCTCTGGTAACCCCTACGGGCAGAGACAATATCCATATAAAAAATATTTCTCCCGTTCGAATGTTCTAGATAAAAGAAATTTATAAAAAAAATTAGTTCTATTTCCGGATTTGCTTGAATTACATTTAATTACTCAAATTAATTATTATACATATTAATTTATTATGTAATTTATTATAGGAATTGTTTCGGCTATTTTTAGAATTGCATCTTTTATGTGAAACTTAAAAGCTGACAGCCACTTCGCCCCGCTACCGCTAGGCGTCGCTACGGTGGCTGTCATTTTGTCTATGGTGTTATGTCAAATACAAAACGTAAACAATCTTTATTTTCTTTCAAATCCTTTCAAAAAAATATTTACAGTAATTTAATTCTTGAGGACTCTGCTTTTAGGTTGAGTGCGAGATACAACGTTTTGCTGTACAAGTGGTTATTTGTGTTTTCCCTGTGTTGTTTGACCCTGTTGTCTTTCTGTTAAGTGTTTAATAAGGTGGCGGTTGTTTAGCATACGTATATTGGTAAGTAAATCCGTGCTTATTTGTTTTGTGTTAAATGTCTGACCCTCCTGACCCAGGCGGGGGCGACAACGAGCCATGTGCTCAGTTTTCACTCCCAACGTTTTCCCAAATGGACGTAAGTAATAGCGCCCAGACCTCCCGGAAACGAGCTCCGTCCGATAATAATTTACCTCAACCTCCGAGAAAAACTAATATTCCCGTGTCTTCCCTTAGTACGCAATCAACATATGTAAGCCCTGAATTCTCAGGTAACAAACTGAAATATACCTCTGAAGACTCATCACCCTTCCTCGTTCATGTAAGCAAACCAGTTACTGATCCCTCCTCTGGCACCGTATTACGCCCCATTAAATTTGGACACTTTTTGTTCATTAATAAAATAAAAAATGTGGTAAGGGATGGCATTAAGCATGTTGGTAGAAACAGGATTTCTGTGGAATTCAAAACCTTCTCGGATGCTAATGCCTTCCTTGACCACCCGGCACTCACAGGGAACAACTATGAAGCAATCATTCCCACTTATAGTATTACTAGAATGGGAATAGTACGTCAAGTACCCATAGAGTGGACTTTAGAAGAATTAGTGGAGTCAGTGGAGATCCCAACAGGCTATGGCCCCATAGTAAAGGCCCGTAGACTTAATAGAAAAACATTTAATGATAATACACCTGTTTGGGTCCCTACACAGACTGTAGTTTTAACCTTTTCTGGCCAAAAACTACCACAACATGTGTACTGTTTTTTTACATCTCTCCCTGTCGAAGTATATGTTCTCCCCACTATACAGTGCAATAAGTGTTGTAGATTCGGCCACATACAGTCGCAGTGCAGATCCCAAGCACGCTGTTTCATTTGCGCTCAACCTCACGAAGGCCATACTTGTAATAAAGACACTCCAACCTGCCTTTTTTGCTCTGGAGCACATCAGGCTACTAACCCTTCATGCCCTGAACACTCAAAGCAGAAGCAGATCAAACTTGTTATGTCTCAGGAAAACATCACTTACTCTGAGGCATCGGCTAGATTCTCTCAAGTTAGACGGTCTTTCGCTGACACTGCGAGAACCGTGCAAGTCCCCTCCCCACCTCCATCCCCTCAATACCCAACTCAAATCCTCCCCCCTCGGTCTCAAAATGTTTCCTACCGTAAAACGGTTTCCTTGTCCAAGCATCAACCTCTCCCATCTGCAAGCCCTGGCTACGATGCTAGAGCCCATAGTTCAATAGTTGAAACCCCACAGTCCCAACAACCTAATGGTTGTGCTTTCCCCACAGATTCTCCTATCCCTAACGACAACCTCATCTCACTCCTCCTCTCCACCATCATCAATCTTCTAGGAAGATTTAGTGATGTCCCCTTACCGAACAACCTCAGAGACCAACTTTTTCAGGTCCTCAATCTTTCCTGCTCCAATGGCCCCCATCCTTCAATGGAATTGCCGCAGCAGCAAGAATAAGAAGCATGATATTCTACACCTTATTAATAAATTCAATCCCTTCATCTTTGCTGTTCAGGAGATGCGTCGCAAACCTGGCGATCGAGTCCGATTCCCAGGTTATTCGTGCCTTAGGGACGACAGAAGCGACGGGCATGGAGGCTCCGCCCTCCTAATCTCCAGAACAGTAACTTTCTCCCAAGTCAACCTCCCCTCCCACAGTGAGCATGTAAATGCAGTAGCTGTGAGAATTTCCAACGTGACCTTTTTATCTATTTACATCCCCCACCCCAATCATTCATGCCTTGCTGAGTTTTCCGATATACTCTCTTCCCTTTCCCCCCCTCTGGTTGTGTTAGGTGATTTTAATATTCATCACACATCTTGGGGTTCATATTATTCCGACCATTTATCCTATTCCTTCCTCGATATTTGCGATCGCTTCGATCTTTGCGTGCTCAATGACGGCTCACCTACACGCAGGGTTTACCCGTCCCAGAATATCAAAAGCGCCGTCGATTTAAGTTTATGCTCTCCTGCTCTCGCTCCTGACTACAATTGGACTATTCTTCCCACAACCTATGGCAGTGATCACTATGTTATCGTCATACTAACTTTTGATAACCGCCACTCCCGCTCCAATCCATTGCCAAACGCTCCTCGTCCGCGCCTTAAATTTAATACATCCAAGGCTGATTGGTCTGAATATGGACTCGCTTTAGACCAGAATATTCAGAACCTCCCTGAAGTCACACCTTACAACTACCTAGCAGTGTATACTGACTTCAGAAACAGCCTGCTGTCTTCAGCAGAGAACTGCCTGCCAACCAAGAATATTTACAAAGGCAAAAGTTCTTCTCCACCTTGGTGGGACCCAGAATGCACGGCGGTGTGCAAGGAGCGAAAGGCAGCGGAACGTGAATATTCGTTGTCCATGACTGAGGCCAACTTCATTAAGTATCAATCGGCGGCGGCTAAAGCTGTCAGAGTCCTCACTAAAAAGAAACGATTAGGTTGGTGCCAGTTTTGTGAGTCCCTGTCCCCAAGATCCCAACCCTCGGTGGTATGGAGAAACATTAGGAAATTTCGTTGCTCTGCCTCCAGCAACAACAACATAAACTCCAATGATCCATCAGCTTGGCTGGAACTCTTCCAAAATAAACTCGCTCCCCTCTCAGTCCCGACAGAAATTGAGGCTACACTATGTACGCCGTCAATGTCATCCCATTACTCCGAATTTGACTCTCCATTCTCTCTTGAGGAACTTAATACAGCCCTGGACGGTCTCAAAGATTCCTCCCCAGGCATCGATGGTATTCCCTATTCGCTACTAGTTAACAGCAGCTCTTCCGCTAAGAACCTATTCCTTAATCTAATCAACAACATCTTTTTGAGGGGAGTTCCTCCTGAGGAGTGGAAAGCCCAAATTATAATCCCCATCCTAAAGCCTGGAAAACTTGGCAACGACCCTAACGGGTATAGACCCATTGCACTTTCCTGCACAATGGCCAAAATCATGGAACATCTAATTAAAAACCGGTTGGAGTGGATAGCGGAGAGTAGGGGTCTACTAGCCAAAAGCCAGTTTGGGTTCCGTAAGGGAATGAGTACAATGGACAGTCTAAGTGTCTTCTTGACTGATATCTGGATAGGCCTTTCCAAACGTGAGAATGTGACGGGAGTCTTTTTAGACATATCATCTGCCTATGACAATGTTCTGCTTCCGGTACTCAGGCAGAAAATGCTAAATCTGAGTATTCCTGTGAGGCTTGTAAATATAATTTTTAATCTATTCTCGTCACGATCTATACAGATATGTCACAATAATTCTCTTTACCCCGCAAGAACTGTTTGGAGAGGCCTTCCCCAGGGATCAGTCTTGAGCCCTTTACTTTATAGTATTTACACCTATGACCTCGAATTGTCCTTAACCCCTTTTTGTAATGTCCTGCAATATGCCGACGACCTGGCCCTGTATATTTCACACAGCGATCCCGAGCAAGCTACTGAATTACTTAACGCCGCATTAGATTACCTCCATGATTGGCTACTGGAACATGGTCTTTCGCTTTCGGTAGACAAGTGTAATATGGTTGTATTCAGTCGCGCAAGGAATACACCTATTATGTCAGTTAAATATGACAACCAAGACATCCCTTTAAAAAGCCATGCGAAATTCTTAGGAACGGTACTAGACTCCAAAATGAGTGGAACTCAACATGTCTCCCATGTATCCAAAAAATGTGAGAAAAATACCCATATCCTCCGTTCTGTTTCTGGTACCTGGTGGGGCGCCCATCCATTTTGTCAAAAACTCCTTTACAATGCTTTGATCCGATCGCATTTGGACTATGGTTCATTACTTCTAGAACCCTGTCTTAAATCGTCTTTGAACTCGCTCGATAAAATCCAATCCAAAAGCCTTCGGATAGTGGCAGGAGCGATGAAATCATCTCCGATAAATGGTTTGCAGGTAGAGTGTGGGGACCCCCCACTGGCCATTAGAAGACAATACCTAGCCGACAAATTTCTTTTTAAAATTGTCCAAAATTCGTCTCACCCACTCCTTGCCAAACTTCACCAACTGTCGGAGTTTATATCATCAGACAAATTCTGGAAACTCAGAGAGTCCCCTTGCCTGTTCCGTAGCTTCATCAAATTCATCCGACTTCCCTGCCTTGTTTACCAATGTGCCCTTAAACCCATATTTGGGAACCCGTACCACTCCCTGACACTGCAACCTGACATCCATCTAGACCTAGGTATCTCCAAAGACTCACCAGATGCAGAGTTCCAGCTACAAGAAGTCATCCGGAAAAATTGGAAAGACTGGCTTGTGATGTACACAGATGCTTCCAAATTATCAGACGAGGAATGTGTTGGTGCTGCGGTCTGGATTCCCAAATATAAAATAATATTAAATTTCAAATGCCCCCCTGTTACATCCGTCTTTACTGGAGAGGCTACTGCAATTCTTGAAGCCGTTCGATATGTGGAATCCCATAAAATAGGTAAAACAGTTATCCTCACAGACTCCAGAAGCAGTCTCCAGGCGATCTTATCCAATCCTTTCCATAGTAAATCTAATCCTCCTATAATCCTCCAAATTAGGAAAATTCTTTTAAAATGCTCCACGCTTGGATACCAAGTCTCTCTGGCCTGGATACCAGGACACACAGGTATATTAGGTAACGAAGCCGTTGACATAATCGCAAAAGAGGCAACTGCCATTGGATGTCCTGACCATGATAAAGTTTTTTCTTACGATCTGTACCCTTTGGCCACTCAAGTAATGAGATCTACATGGGAAACTCAGTGGCGGGAGAAAAGCAAAACCGTAGGGAAATATTTCGCGGACATTCAGCACTCCTTACCTGACAAGCCATGGTTTTTTAAATATAAAAAAGCTTCCAAAGCATGCACCTCCACTGTGAGCCGTTTAAGGTTAGGCCATGCATGCACCCCTGTTCATCTGGCCAAAATTAGGGTTAAGGACTCATCCCTTTGTGAATGCGGTCTGGAGGAGGGAACACCTGACCACATATTTTTTAACTGTCCCAAATACCCAACTTCCCTTTATGATCTCCTCCCCCCATGTATCCCCAAACCCACAAATTTTAAGATTGTTCTCAGTTATGTGAAACCCCCCTGCATTGATGTTTTATGTTCTTATATAACTACTAACAATATAAAATTGTAATTTGTCTGTCTGCCACTAACAAATGTTATATATAAGTATTGTGTTTGTCCATAGGCATTACAGAGTACAGATCATCAACTGGGTCTACAGCTTTAAAATTTAAGATCTCACCACCTCTGTACTTGTACATTGTGCTCTTACGAGAAACCGATACAAGCAATGAGTCTGTAGAGATAAACAACTGTGCCAAAAACTGGATATTGGCGAAATCCAAAGGGAAACGCCACTGAACAAAAAGAAGAAGAAGAAGTTTCTTTCAAATCTAACGCAAAGTCTTGATAAAACTGATTTAGAAATATGTATTAATTGAAAGTGCAAGAAAAGTGTGTCTTGTAATGTGTCAGCCAAGGCTCCTTGTCTTTAATGTGAAGAAAAAATGGATTATAGTCTAACAAGCCACAATGATTACTATTTTTGGAAACCCGATCATTCAAAAACAATGATTTCAGGTAAGTACTATTCAACCATTGCAAACCCCTTTTGTAGATTAGTAAAGGCAGACAGGGCCCTGAATTTACAACGTAACACCACCTAGAAGAATAAAGAAGCACTAATCAAGAACCGAGTTTTTTATTGAAGAACCTACAGTCCACATCGAAGCACAACGACTAAACTGTTCGGCGACTACACCCGTCGGGAACAATTTCTTTGGACCTTCGGAGCCGGATTTGAAGAACTGAAGCCTTCGTCCTTTTGAAGATAGAAGATCTACGTAACCACCAACGTGTTGTAACCACACCACTTGTGTTCTGCAACAAGTGCTAATGCGGGAGCCCTCAAATCTTGCCTCAACCGTGACGCCAATGGAACCGCAACAAGAGACCGCTGAACGCGGCATCACCGCCACTACGGAAGTTAGACGCAACGACGACGCACCCCCACCCGACGCGCCCAGAGCCGGGCCGCCGTCGGTACGATCGACAACGAGCGTCGCCTCACGAGTGAAACAAGCGCAACTTCAAGCGGAGGAGCGGCTCGCCGAAGTACGTCGGCGAGAGTTACAATTGGAAACGGAAATGATTAAGAAGGGACTTGCATACGAAATCACCGTTATTGAAGAAGAAACGGATTTAGAACCGGAGAGCTTACCCGCCGATATTGCCCAACTGAGAGTGGATGAATGTTTGGATCGGCGTCGGAACGTGCATGAGCCCGACACAGATAAAGTCGGAAATGTGCGACAAAGACAAAAGGATGCGCGCGCAAGTGAGATGGACAGAGGTCGCCACCTCACTGATTCGCCATATGTTGAAAACGAAAACGTAGTGAAAGAGGCAGCGAACCGTGATCAAACGAGCAAAGATGACACGGGGATGGTTAAGCTCGCTCTTACACTAGAGAAAATGATGCATAATCAACCGGTACCACGACAGGTGCTGGATTTGCCTATATTCAGCGGCTCGCCGGCCGAATGGTTGCCGTTTAAAGCGGCGATGCGCAATACGACTAAACAATTTAACTTTAGCAAAGCCGAGAACTTGGCACGATTAAGAAGCTGTCTTAAAGATAAAGCAAAGGAAGCGGTGTCCGCTCTTTTATATACGGCCGTGGACCCGGAAGTGGTTATGAAAACACTCGAGCAATGCTTCGGACGGCCAGAAGTAATAATTGATCGAGCGCTGGACGACATTAAGAGACTGCTGCGACAACAGAGGGTACTTACGAAATCCAATGTTAACGCGAGAAGTGGTGGACAAGCTCGGACCGCACCGTATCGGGAGACGACAAGAACAAACGACTGTTTACTTTGAGTAACTCTTTATTACTGTCTCACATAATTGATACACGTTATAAGTAAGTACATATAATGTTGTACACAATACCATCGGGGTGCAACAAAAAAAAAGGGAAAAAAAAACTGACATAATTACATAAGTTCAGTTCAAAAAGAAATTACATAACATCTTAATGTTAGCTTACTTAAACTATTCATACATTCCTATGTTACATAAAATTAAATTTAAGTACAGGTACCTGTAGTTAAGAAAATATATATATAGGTATACCTACCTATAATTATACATTAACGGACACATTTTTTTTTTCTCATATTTTTTTTTATTTAAAAAGTTTGGTGTTATTTTTATGAACTATATGTGGTTTGTTATTTTTTAAAACTTTTATATTTGAATCTAGATCTTCTACAAATTTATACGGACCTAAATAAATGCTTTTCGTTTTATCTGTAGTCTCATTTTTTATAAGTATTTGGTCACCCTGTTTGTAGGTCTGTACGCGAACATTTTTATCGTATTGCTTTTTCATATTTTGTTTACTCATTATTAAATTATCACGGGCTTGTTTAAGCGCTAATTGCAATCTATATTTTAAATGTTTAGAATAATCTAAAGTGTTATACAACGGTTCTAGAGGTTCATTAATGATGTTACTTGGTAAATTGCATTGTTTACCATACACGAGTTCATAGGGTTGGAATTTAGTATGTGTATGTACAGAAGTGTTAAATGCGAATGTCCAGTAGGGTAACCATGTTGACCATTCGTGTAAATTGCTTGTACAGTATTGTCTAAGAAAAGATCGTAAATTTTTGTGTGTATTTTCCAATGCTCCTAATGTCTCATGGTGGTATGCGGTTGAGTTAAATTTTTCTATTCCTAGTAATTTGCAGACCTCTGTCATTATGGATGATAAAAGCTCTGTACCTTTATCTGTAACTATACATTTTGGTATTCCGTATTTTAAAATGAAATTACTGACAAAAGAGTTTGCGACTGATACTGTATCCTCGGATTGTAGTGGATAAGCCTCTACAAATTTCGACATCTCACATTGTATCGTTAATATATAGCAGTTATTATACGAGTCCCTTACTAACGGTCCTACAAGATCTAAAAAATTTTTTTCGAGGGGTGTGTGTGCTGTGGTCGTTATTTCCATAGGCATTTTAACTGGTTTAGAATGTTTTAAGAATTGACACTTTTGACATTTGCTCACATATTGTATTACATCTTTTTTTAGAGAAGGCCATGTGAATTTTCTCTTTATATTGTTTATCATTCTTCGCATTCCAGCGTGTCCGCTGCTGGGCAAGATATGGAAATCATGTAATATTTGGATTTTATCTTTTTCATTTGCTATTCTGTCTACATTAGGCAGAATAGATATTTTGGGAAAGTCCCAGTTTTTTCTACTATATATTTCACGTTGTAATTCTTTATTAAATTAATGTTATCTTTATCTTTTATTATATTTATATAGTTTATATTAAGCCTTTTACAAAATTTTAATATTAAATCAACGAAATCCGCTCGGGTGTAACGTTGTTTATACTCTATATTAAAAATTATCATGCTTTCGCTAGGTATGTATAATAAACATTTTTCCATGTCACTTATTTTATTATTTTTATGGTATTTATCTATATCTAATTTTCCTTTAAATACTAAATCTATGCTATCGCTTGGTTTTCTCAATATTTCTGAAACTATGGGCGGGTCCTCCCTTACTTCAAGAATATTTTGAGAACCGGTGCTAGGCATAAATTGTTTATTTTGTTCTTCTAAACATCTTTGTTTTCTAGTCATTACATTACATAATTCAGTATTATTCATTTGTTTTAACTCTTTTGATGTTACTATTATTCGTGATAGAGCGTCAGCAACGACGTTGTCTGAGCCTTTTACATATAATATTTTAAAATCATATTCCTCTAAAGCCAGACGAAATTTCATTAGTCTGCTGGAGGTGTCCTTCATATTAAATAAGTATATTAGCGGTTTATGATCAGTTTTTATTGAAAAAGTTTTTCCGAAAAGATACGGTCGAAAGTATTTTACACTCCATACAATTGATAATAATTCTTTCTCGATTGTTGGATAGTTAAGTTCGGCCTTATTTTTTTTTTTTTTTTTTAATTGGCAACGGGTAAGCGCTTGGCCTTCATCTAACCTGATGGTAAGTGACGATAAGGCCGAAGGTGGAAGCGCGCTTCACCCGGAATCCTCAACCACTGAGGAACTGGCTATCTTATCTCAAACTGCCGGAACACAACAATGCTATAAACATCGTTGTTATGGCGACAGACTTAGATAAGATGGTGGTAGCTAGCCAGGCGGACTTAACAGCCCTACCACCAACCAAACCGAGCACACAAAGATGTACCCCCCGCTGGGAATCGAACCCGGGACCTCTGGGTCTGAAACAGGTAGCTTAGCCACTAGACCACAGAGGCGGATATTATTTAGTGGACGGCTTGTATAAGCAATTGGTTTTAAATTATTGTTCATAAGCACGCTTCCTATCGCGAATTGCGATGCATCGGTTTGCAACACAAACTCGTTTTGTTCCGAGAACTCTGGGTAGTCAAGAATCGGAGCGGTGGTCATACAATGTCGTAACAAATTAAAAGAATCGTCACATGATTTTGTCCATACAAAGGCTGTATTCTTTTTGCATAGGTAGTTAAGAGGTATTGTTGTTGTTGTGAAATTGGGAATGAATTTACGATAATAATTGCAGAAAGCTACGAATCTCCTGACCTCGTCTGCGTTTTTGGGTTTTGGGTAGTTTTCCACTGTTGCAGTTTTTTTATGGATCCGGCAGCACGCCGTGTTCTGTTACTAGGTGTCCCAAATATAGTATTTGTTTTTTAAGAAAATCGCATTTTAACGGATTAATTTTTAAGTTTAACTTTCTCAACCTTTCGAAAACATCTATTAGGTTTTTATTGTGTATAAGTAGGTTACGGCCATAAACACATAAATTATCACAATAAACAAGGCATTGTTCTTGTGTAAGCCCTGAGAGGCCAATCGACATTAGTCGTGAAAAAG
The DNA here is from genome assembly GCA_963921215.1 of Scoparia ambigualis. Classification (NCBI taxonomy): domain Eukaryota; kingdom Metazoa; phylum Arthropoda; class Insecta; order Lepidoptera; family Crambidae; genus Scoparia; species Scoparia ambigualis. The sequence goes on along the minus strand of OY992522.1, from coordinate 18,198,151 downwards.
AACTTGGAGATATCTTGAGTCCCATCGGTAGACGCTTTAGTCTATACTGTCCGGTGTTTGTAGTGAATGCTGTGACGTCAAGACAGTCGTCATTTAATAGTACCTACCTGATAAAATGAGTTAATTAAATAAATTTTTGAAAAATATACTGCTCCTGACAGGGAGTCTAGTACGTCGGTAATGTTAAGTAAGGGAAATTTATCATCTTGTATTACGTTATTTAATTTTCTATAGTCGATTACTAGTCTCCACTTTCTTTCTCCGCTATTATCTGTTTTTTTAGGGACTAGCAAAATAGGACTACTCCACTCGCTGTTACTGGGTTCTATAATGTCATCATCAAGCATTTTTCTAATTTGTTTGTCTATTTCCGGTTTTAACGCTGCTGGTAATCTATATGGTTTAGTATATATTGGTTTCGTGTTATTTTTTAATGTAATTGACTGTGTTCCGATAGTTGTTGTAGTTAATTTATCACCTTCTAAATGAAATATGTCCAAGTATTTTGAACATATTTGTTCTATTGATTGTTTTTCTTCCGTATTTAAATGATGTAAATTTAATTGTTTTAAAATACACACATCAAAAGTGTCTAGGGATCAAGCATTTTTATGCGGATTTCTTGAGATTGAGATGTGGCTTTGTAATAAATTTATGATTTTATAAATTTATATGGATCCTTTTTGGTGCATTTCATAATTTGAAACAGGAACTTTCAATCAATTTCTAGTAAAAGATGAAAATCAGCTGTCAATATTTTCCCTATAAAAACATACAACGCATTGAAGACATTATTAGTGCTACTGTTTCCCTACTACTGATTAAAACCAACGTTATTATGGAGCGGCGACGTCATTTAAGCAGGGAAGAAATGCTCAGAGCCGTGGGAATGATAGAAGCTGGTTCCCGGCAACGTACTGTGGCTTTAGCTCTGAATACAAGTCAGAGTGTTATCAGTCGACTTTGGACACGTTACCGAAGTACTGGTACCGTGGCTGAGCGCCATGGAGGACGGTATCGCTGCACCACACGGAGATAAGACCGATACATTCAAATCACAACTCGAAGAGCTCCAACAATAACCGCCACGATGTTAGCCGTGAGGCTTCATCACTCTTCAGGGAACTTAATTAGCGACCAAACAGTCAGAAACCGCTTGCATTAAGTGAACCTTCATTCCCGAAAACCGCTAAGGGTACCACCTATAGCAATGCACAATCGTAGGATTCGATATCAATGGGCTCTTGAACACAGAAATTGGGCAGAAGAACAATGGCGTGTCGTGTGCTTTTCTGATGAGTCTCGTTTTGGTATGAGACCGGATACAAGACGTATACGACACTGGAGAACCCCTGGACGCCAACAGCGATTAAAATCCTGCCAGGAAGTCCATCCTTATAGTGGTGGAACCATCATGGTATGGGCGGGTATTTGGATCGGCGGAAGAACTGAGTTGATTTGGATCAGAGGCAACCTCAACGCTCAAATTTATGCTGAGACGATTGTATCAGACTTCATCGTTCCTCTACAAGTGCAAATCGGTCCCTTATTTCAGTTAATGCATGATAATGCACGACCGCACACCGCAAGAGTTGTAAGACAGACTCTCGCCGCAGCTAACATCAATGTCATGCCCTGGCCTGCTCAGTCGCCAGACTTGAACCCGATTGAGCATGCATGGGATATGCTACAGAGAAGAGCTCTGCCGAATATGGAGGGTATCCAGTCGCAAGAAGACCTTTTTTTGTTGTTGCAACGAACATGGGCGGCCATTCCACAGCGTGATTTGGATGAACTCATTTTGAGTATGCCAAACCGATGTTCTTGTGTTGTTAGTGTTCGCGGTAGAAACACGGATTACACATAAAATGATAAATTCATTATCATATTGTTGAAAATAATACCACAGAATAACTAATGGTACTACGTAATACGACCACTTACATGTATAATAAAGATAATTAGTTAGGTCACATAAAATGATTAATTCGGTACCATATTTAATTAGTTAAAACACATAAAACGATAAATTCATTATCATAATAGTACGACCACTACATCTATAATAAAGATTAACATAAAGAAAAAGTAACGTAATCTATTTGATCAATTTCTAGTCAACTTAAAAAGGATTATTACAAATATGTATTTCGCTTTGAAAAATAAAACAATATAGCAAGTTACATTAAACTAAGTATAACGCACAAAACAAAAAAAAATGTCTTTTATTAATACAGTCACAAGTATGCCTATGTACTCACAGTTTTCTATATATTCTTGATAAGGGGAAAAATTCTCCAAACATCACTGCCTTAACACATTTTGTGTTACTGTAACACTAAACAACTTGCTTCTGGAACCAGCGCCTGGATAACGAACATCTCCCGGCTGCATGCATAAATCTGTAAAATAAAAAAAAAGGGATGCTCCTTCTTCGGTCTGCTATTTTACTCGTCGTCGTTTGTAGTAATACGATTACGAATAGACCGTAGTTTGACTTGTCGCTCCACATGCTTTTTGTAGCGTCTTTTGAGGATCTCGTAGATGCCAATGAGTAGAACAATTGCCACTATTATCATTACCGCAGCTAGCAGATAGCTGTTGTTGTTGATTAAAATGTTCGTGTCGTTATTACACGTGTTCTTGTTATGCTGATTCGCTACGTTTGTATTTGGGTCGATTTCGAAATTTCCCATTTTGCCTTTTAATTTTGTTTATACCACTTTAATGATTTTTCTAACAATTTTATCATTATAGTTTTTCCACTTATGTTATCATTTACTTTTATCAGCAATGTAGTGTTTAGTTTTTAGATATTCGTGTCACCATATTATTTAAAGTCTTTCTTATTTTATTCCACTTTGCGCGGCGCCGACGCAGCGCGCCGGGCGCCTAAGCAACACCCGTAACACCCGTGTTCACCCCATCGCGTCTGAGTCCGAATAATACTGCTCGCAGGGTCGCCATATCGGGAGACGACAAGAACAAACGACTGTGTTTATTTTGAGTAACTCTTTATTACTGTCTCACATAATTGATACACGTTATAAGTAAGTACATATATAATGTTGTACACAATAACCTACGCTCAAGGTGGTGCGACTACGCAACTGACTACGGAAGCTATGCCGAGCCTGAGATCGTCACCCTATCCCACTTCCTCATGAGAGGAGCCCTACAGTATGCATACGTGAGCTACAACCCTACGCGAAAGAACGTTATTACGGAAACACGAGCGAACGTGAAACAACGAATCGAGCGAAAGAAAAATACGGCTGTATACGCAACAAGTAATGACGTCATAAATAAAGAATGTCTATGTTGTGGAGGACGTCATGACGTGCCGCAATGTGATCGCTTAAAAACCATGACGGTTAAACAACGATGGGAATGGATAAAGAAAAGCGGAGTGTGTTTCCGTTGTGCGAATAAGAAACACCGTCGCCTACAATGCGATAAACGCGATCTGTGCGGAGTTGATGATTGCCGCCATCCCCACCACGCCTTGCTACACGAACACCGCACCAGGCCGAACGAAACCGAGATGGTGGCGTCGGTTAATCACTCGACCGATGCTGCCAAGGTGTTACTGAAAGTATGTCCCGTTACCATCAAGGGACCAAAGGGGTCAATCAACACATACGCCTTGCTCGACGAGGGGTCGACTGTTACGCTAATCGACCAAGACCTGGCGGACTACGTAGGCGCGGACGGGCCGGCGAACGATTTCAAAATACGAAGCGTGTATACACAAACGACGTGCGAAACCAATACGGTGAATTTAAAGTTAATTGCAACTACGAATAAACGACAATTCGACATTAAAGCTAGAACGATGAAAGATTTATCACTCAACGGACAGACGGTGCACAACGACTGTTTGAGATACACTCGTATGAAAGAGTTATCAAACAGCAACATCTGCTACGGACATGTCAAGCCTCGAATACTGATTGGGGCAGACATTTGGCATCTCATAGTGACACGAAGATTGCTACAGGGCAAGCGAGACGAACCGATCGCATCGCTCACGAAGCTGGGCTGGGTAATACACGGATCAGCGCCACGGTCAAGCGTGCTGATGGAGAGTACGGCTGCGGTGTTATACGTAAACACGCCGCAGTGCGCGACGATCTCGCGCACTCTCTTACCCGACAACGAACTCCATGCTATGGTAAAGAAGCACTTCGAAATTGACTCACTGGGAATAACAAAGAAGGAGCGAGTGAGCCCGAGTGATGCACGCGCCATAGAATCGTTTAGAACGACGACAAAGAAAGTCAACGGAAAATACGAAGTTAGATTACCGTGGCGACGTGATGACGTCACGCTGCCGCCAAGTTATGAGTCAGCATTGAGACGATTGAAATTCATAGGACGGAAGATGGACAAGTCTGACGAAGTCAAAAGAGCTTATACGAATCAAATAGAGAATCTATTTGATAAACACTATGCCGAGGAAAGTAGCGAGAGCGATTTGATGAGCCCGCATTTATGGTACTTACCTCACTTCGCCGTAACAAATCCGAATAAGCCCGGAAAACTACGAGTTGTCTTTGACGCGGCCGCCGAAGCAAACGGAGTTTGTCTGAATGACGAGCTTTTGGAGGGTCCCGACTTACTACGCGACCTGGCGGGCCTGCTACTACGATTTCACGACCGACAGCCACCCGTATGCGCGGTTGCTACTTAAACGTGAGCACCGTTGCACCCACCACTCGCACAATGAGCGCGTCGTCAACGAAATAAGGCAACGATACTGGGTTCTACGATTGAGGCCGGCTGTGAGATCCGTGGCGTTCAATTGTGCATTTTGTAAAGTGAGAAAGATGCTACTACGACGCCGATGCACGGCGACTTACCGAAAGCACGTATGGAAGCCTTTGTACGGCCTTTTACGAACTGTGGCCTAGACTGTTTTGGCCCGATGACTGTGACTATCGGCCGGCGCCATGAGAAACGATGGGGGGCGCTATTCACATGCCTCACTACTCGAGCTGTGCATATTGAACTTACGGCGAGCTTATCTACCGACTCAGCGATTATAGCTCTAAGACGAATGGCGGCCAGGAGGGGATGGCCCCACGTTATATATAGTGACAACGCTACGAATTTTAAAGGCGCGGACCGAGAATTAAAGGCCGCATACGAAGAATGGGAGCCAGCGCTACGAGAATACGCGCTAACGCAACGCACAGAGTGGCGTTACATTTCGCCAGGCGCGCCACACCAAGGCGGCGCATGGTAACGGCTGGTGAGAACAGTCAAGACGGCGCTGCGCTCTACGCTCAACGAGAAGTCACCGTGTGAAGAAGTACTTATGACGCTACTAGCCGAAGCCGAGCACACTGTCAACGCTCGGCCTCTAACACACGTCCCTGTGAGCATCGACGACCCGGAAGCGCTGACACCCAATCACTTCCTTTTGGGTAGCTTGAGCGGCCTGCCCACCACTGGGCCGTGCGAGCGCGCCGACTGAAACACATGGCGGGCGGCACAGGCGCTGGCGGACGAGTACTGGCGACGCTGGCTGCGCGAGTATTTACCACTACTCATACCGCGCGGCGGCACGCGCGACTCCGAGCGACGCAACGTACAAGAGGGTGACGTGGTCATAATTGTGGATAACACACTACCCCGCAATGTATGGCCTAGAGGCGTCGTCACGAAGATATTTCCTGGACCTGACAACAAAGTACGCAACGTAGAGGTGCGCACCAAAGGCGGCACGTTCCGACGACCGACGACGAGACTGGCTGTCCTGCCGATGGAGTGAAGAGGCTACGCGGATACTGCGCCGGGGGGAGCCTGTTACGGACAGAAGTCTCGACTTTATAATATTATATAGTTAGATATAATACGGCTAAATTTAGGCATATGTATTTGCATAAGTAGATTAAGTCTCATATGTGTAAAGGTTTTTTGATAATAAATAATAAATTTTTTGCGTTTTATTAAAAAGGTAATGGTTTTGACAACGGTAAGGGCCAGGTATACGTGCCCAGGGGCCTTACGCCTCTCTAAGGTAATTAAAGTTAGGAAAGTAAGAGATTAGCTTTCGTAATTATAGGTTTCTATTGTTAGGAATATCAATGTAACTAGGAATATAAATATATGTAGGGTGTCTTCGATGTTAAGGTCTATAATTCTTAGACGGAACGGGTGTAGAAAAAACAACGTGCTTCCTGACGAATGGCTTTATTAAAACTAGTTTCGCATGGCAAATAATTGGGTTTATAAGCATCGGACATACCGCCCGCCTAAAACAATAGTTTTTAAACAGTATTTAAAACAAACAATTGATTTTACTTATTATTTTAGACTAGTGATTTTCTACAGATTAGTTTAGCACAATGCAAAAGGTATAATATACAAATATATATATACACACATCAAAAGTGTCTAGGGATCAAGCATTTTTATGCGGATTTCTTGAGATTGAGATGTGGCTTTGTAATAAATTTATGATTTTATAAATTTATATGGATCCTTTTTGGTGCATTTCATAATTTGAAACAGGAACTTTCAATCAATTTCTAGTAAAAGATGAAAATCAGCTGTCAATATTTTCCCTATAAAAACATACAACGCATTGAAGACATTATTAGTGCTACTGTTTCCCTACTACTGATTAAAACCAACGTTATTATGGAGCGGCGACGTCATTTAAGCAGGGAAGAAATGCTCAGAGCCGTGGGAATGATAGAAGCTGGTTCCCGGCAACGTACTGTGGCTTTAGCTCTGAATACAAGTCAGAGTGTTATCAGTCGACTTTGGACACGTTACCGAAGCACTGGTACCGTGGCTGAGCGCCATGGAGGACGGTATCGCTGCACCACACGGAGACAAGACCGATACATTCAAATCACAACTCGAAGAGCTCCAACAATAACCGCCATGATGTTAGCCGTGAGGCTTCATCACTCTTCAGGGAACTTAATTAGCGACCAAACAGTCAGAAACCGCTTGCATGAAGTGAACCTTCATTCCAGAAGACCGCTAAGGGTACCACCTATAGCAATGCACAATCGTAGGATTCGATATCAATGGGCTCTTGAACACAGAAATTGGGCAGAAGAACAATGGCGTGTCGTGTGCTTTTCTGATGAGTCTCGTTTTGGTATGAGACCGGATACAAGACGTATACGACACTGGAGAACCCCTGGACGCCAACAGCGATTAAAATCCTGCCAGGAAGTCCATCCTTATAGTGGTGGAACCATCATGGTATGGGCGGGTATTTGGATCGGCGGAAGAACTGAGTTGATTTGGATCAGAGGCAACCTCAACGCTCAAATTTATGCTGAGACGATTGTATCAGACGTCATCATTCCTCTACAAGTGCAAATCGGTCCCTTATTTCAGTTAATGCATGATAATGCACGACCGCACACCGCAAGAGTTGTAAGACAGACTCTCGCCGCAGCTAACATCAATGTCATGCCCTGGCCTGCTCAGTCGCCAGACTTGAACCCGATTGAGCATGCATGGGATATGCTACAGAGAAGAGCTCTGCCGAATATGGAGGGTATCCAGTCGCAAGAAGACCTTTTTTTGTTGTTGCAACGAACATGGGCGGCCATTCCACAGCGTGATTTGGATGAACTCATTTTGAGTATGCCAAACCGATGTTCTTGTGTTGTTAATGTTCGCGGTAGAAACACGGATTATTAATTGTTTAAGTTACCCAATAAAATTTTAAAGAAAACTATTATTTCAGTCTTTTTTTCGAACTTTAATGTTAGTGGTTCAAATGTCAAAAATCCCTTTATTAGGAAAATGGCAAATTTCTTTATTAATGCAAAGGTGACTTGGTTTATCGTTACTGTAGACAAACGAAAACACTTTATTTGATGAATCCTTAAAGAAAATTTTAATTAATATCAATCAGGAGAAAAGTTATTGCAAAAATATATGTTGATCCCTAGACACTTTTGATGTGTGTATTTTAATTAAACGATTAAGCAAAGCAATTAAGTTTAACATAGATCACAACATTTTAAACATAAATATACAGTACCTATTCGAATTATTACATATTTTTCCCCAGAATTTTATTTATTTAATATTTTTAATACCAGTTTAGCAGAATTTAGTAACAAAAAAAAAGTAAATTCTTATTATTATAGATTCATCATAAAATTCATGCAACTTATTGTTATAATACTTATCGATAATTACAAATATATAATATATGATAGACATGCTATAATTAATTTTGATCAACGTCTTTGGGAAGTAGTATTAACTTGGATACAGGTCTTTTTAACTCGTGGTTACCCTTGCACCGTACTGTTACTACACGGACTAAATTATCTGTACCAGGATGAAGATATTTAATTCTACCTAGTAGCCATTGTGTCGGAGGAGTATCTTCATTTTTGACAATAACCAGATCACCGATACTTGGCGACGTAACGGCAACCTGCTATTTATGCCGCTGTTGTAGAGTATTTAAATACTCACATTGCCACTGTCGCCAAAATTCTTGTGTCATTTTTTGAATGACTTGCCATCTATTCAAAAGACTGGTTTTTTGGTTGTCATGGTTTAAATCAAGAACGCTCATCAACCAAAAAATGGCCAGGTGTTAAGGGAGTTTCTGTAGTGTTATCAATTTGGCAAAGAGGACGTGAATTGAGGCAGGACTCAATCTGAGTTAGTAGCGTGACCATTTCCTCATATGTCAGTTTTGTGTCTTTTGTAACTCGATTTAAGTGTCTCTTTGCGGATTGGACGCCAGCTTCCCACAGGCCTCCGTAAGATGGCATTCTCGGAGGTATAAAATGCCAGGTTGTTCCGTCATTGGCTAATATTTCTGCTACTTCATGATTAATATTATTTTTTCCTTTCTCAAACAAAAACTTTAATTCCTTTGCTGCTCCAACAAAGTTTGTTCCATTGTCGCTCCACAAATGTAAGCAATGGCTACACTGCCGTCATAAATTAAAAAGGCACATCTAACATTTTGCAAATCGGGAGAAAAACGAGTTTAAAAAACTTCTTTGTTTTCGGCGAATAAATTTGATAGTATCGTGTTTGTCGGAAATGCATGAATGAAAATAGTAGCATCAATATGAGTTTTACAAGATTATTTAATAACAAGTTTTTATTTTAGTGGCATTTCTTTAATAATTGAACAATCAAACAAACTTACCAAGTGCAGTTCGATTGAAATTATGCTCCTTGTTGTCTCGTCCGAAGATGATGGAAATACTACTTGTTAGTATCGAGTCTTAGCACTCGCCGACGCCACATAAGTTTAAAGTATCTGAAAATAAAATATTTCCGAACGCAGCCGCACGTCACTAGACTAGCCCGCGTTTTGAACTGTCATTTAGTTTTAAGTTGTGTATTTATTTATGAAACTGATTCTACAACCCCAGGGAATAGGTATCAAACCTGTGAGGGTGGGTGGGACTCATCATCTTCGGACGAGACAACAAGGAGCATAATTTCAATCGAACTGCACTTGGTAAGTTTGTTTGATTGTTCAATTATGCTCCTTATTGTCTCGTCCTCTATGATGGAAATACTACTTGTTAGATGTTCAAAATTCTGTTGTAGAATCATAAAGTTTATTATTGTTAACAAATATATCCCAGATATTATGTTTCAACAGCATAATCAGTCTTACACTCCTTAAAGATAATTGGTAATTTCCAAGAGAATCTTATTAAACAAAAAAAACAAACTTAAATGTGTCCTCAGCCTTAAATAAATTTTTGGTATGATTATAGCAATATACTTTTAATATTATTATTACAATATAATCGCTTCAGCGAAATTATTATTTAAAATCAGACGGTTGTAAAACTTTGCAAAGTTGTCGATGAGTCAGTCCAACCAGCCGTTCTATGTATCTCATCAATGCTAACGCCTTTCATAATGGCAGCTGATGTCGTAGCGTGCCTGGTACTATGAGTAGAAAAAATGGAAGTATCGATCCCTCTTGCAGCCAGGACCGTCAATCCAACGGTTGAGTGTACTGACCGATACCGCCAAATGTGGTTTCTTGATAGATATAAATAAATTAGGACATTTTCCTAATTTCAGAGGTAATTCTTTTATAATTATTTAAACAATTGGCTGATGACGATTAGGTGCTGAGGTCTTAATTTTTTTTTTTTTTTTATAGTAACAATTTATTATCAATTATTTTAATCTGGTCAGTAACAATAGAAACTAGGGCTTTGTAATCCTTGCCCTGTAGGTAAAGTTAATAAAGTAACTGTGTTTAATGAACATTAATGTAAGTTGTTTGAGTCATTGTAATTTGACTCTAAAAAATTAAGCACTATAGAAACATTCCAGGTATACTTATATTTGAGTTTACTTGATCGTAGGCGAAAGAACCCTTTAAATAAAATTTTTTAATCTTTTCGTCTGCTCCCACCTGCGGCCCTATCACACTAGTGGCAGCGAGGACCTTATGCAATTCAAGGTGCCATAAGATGCACCACTGTGGAACTTATTTGTGAGATAAGTAATTATGTCTGTCATCTGTGCTTTAGTAGCATTTAGTTGTTTGGTGTGGCAGTAAGAAAACCAAATACAAAGTAAGTATTGCTTATAGGTGTTACTTGATACGGAAGATATCATTATTTCAGCTGCCTGTACGTCGATGCCAGGCTTTAAGAATGCCTACCGGACAATCTCCCTGCCAGTAGTGATAGGTTGCGGTGTAGAGGGTGTGGTGAGTTGGAATTACATAAAACCAGTAAGTTATTACTTGGTTCAAATACAATGGGTTCTGTCACCAATAGTTTTTTGAATAAGCAAAACCAAGGTTGGGTGTCCCAGAAGAGAACTACAAGGATCCATGTTGCTTCATTGGACACGATTATTTCTATACATTTTAAAATCATAGAAAATGGTGGAAAAGCATAAAAGAAACCCCTTTGCAAGACATTGTTAAGGCATCCACTTTATAAGCTGAAGGATCTGGATGCCATGAAACAAATTTCCTGCATTTTGTGTTTGTTCTAAATGCAAATAAATCTATGACAGGGTTACCAAATGCTTGTACTATTTTATTAAAATTATTAATATTTAATTCCCATTCTGTATGACCTAACTGTTTTCTAGATTCAAAATCTGTTACTTTGTTGTCCTTTGTGTTAATGTATGATGTATGATGCAAATACAAAAATATTCCTCTCTTCACACCACTGCCAAATAGCTTTTGCAATCACATGTAAGTGAGAGTACTGTATGCCACCAAAGCGGTTTACATATGGTATAGCTGTGGTATTGTCACTTCGTAATAATATTTCACAATTTGAAGAATTATTAGCAAGGCTTTTGAGACCACACATAGTAGCTTTTATTTCTAAAGTATTAAAGTGAATTGTTGATTCTTTTCCTCTCCATACACCACTGGCTGTATGTTTGTCACAAGGAGCACCCCACCCCGATAGTGAGACATCTTTATTTATTTCTAGAATATATTTATATTTTCTTATCTAAGAAATTGATTTAGGCAAGTACATGTTTTATCCACAATTCAAGATCTGGATAGCAATGTTTGGGCAAGGAAGTAAATGCTTCATAATTATTATTGTTTTTTAAAAGAGCTAAATATTTATGTCTTTTTAGTGCTTTAGTATACAGTAACCCATATTGATTAGCTGGACAAACAGACACTAGAGTTCCCAGAACTTTTGACAAAAAACCTGATGGAAGAGGTACTTAAAAATTTGAGCGCCGTGGTGGTCACCTGTGACTGACAAACAATTAAATTTCTATTGTGTCTGGTTTCGTGGCAGGCAACGTGTTAAGGCATCTTTTATTTATATCAGAATCGATTGAAATAGTCATGGTGTTTGTATTAAACAATAGGCTAAGAAACTTACATTCCTTTGATGGAATAAGTTGACATAATTATTTTTATTGATGATGAAGCCTAACTGAGTAAGCAGACCTATGGTCTGGTTAGCACTATTAAGACACTCAATATGATCACTACCAATATACTGCTAGCTACAAGCATCGATATACTGTACTTACAGGCTGTAAACCTCTAAGTTTTGTTATGGGTTTAATTATGTGAACATGTATGGAGCCGTGCAAAGGCCAAATGGAAGAATGTTAAATTGATATATTTTTCCATCAAATATAAACCTTAGATATTTTCTGTAATCTGCATTTTACACATGTAATAAGAATCCATTTTGTCAATTGTTGCCATAATACAGTCTTTCATAAGACTGAGTTGTAGTAATAAAACTATTAAATTTCTTTATGTTTAAAATAAATCTATACTCTCCACTTGGTTTCTATACCAAGAAAATAGGTGAACAAAATTGTCCATCTGTTTCATGACATATTTTGTCTATAACATGTGACTGAATAAGTTTATTAATTTCAATTTGAACTTGACAGAATTCTACTTGTAAATGAGTTATTCATAGGCAAGTAAGATTGAAATGGTATCTCACTAAAAGGGATTTCATACCCAGATACCCATTTCAGAATAGTAGGATCACTGGTTATTTTCTTCCAATTATTTATAAAAAAAAGGAAGTCTGCATACCTGAACTTCTAACTTTGCAGCTTCGTAGCTTTGCAGGTTGGTTGGATCTCGCTCCTGTCCCTGTCCGGGCACTTGGACGAGGGCCCCTCCAGTTTAAAGATTTGGTTTTATTTGGGGGTTTTTGAATGAAGCTTGTGTTCTTCAGGTCTTTAACAGATTTTTGAACAGCATTTGTAACCTAGATCTTTTCAGAAAGGTTACTTAAAAAAAATGCATCTGCTCCCCCTGTGAGGGAATCTTTCATATCTTTATTAATAGATCAAATATCATGAGACCGCCGGCAGTCGCGAAACAATGGATTTTCAATTGTGTCTGGTTTTATGGATCTATGTGCACAGCATCACACAGTATTTTGGCAGCATCATTGATGTGTTTAATTATTTAATTAATAATTTCAATTCTGTCACCTTTTAGGAGAAATGAATGGAGTGATTGGCCCAGGGCTGATAGTGCAGCAACCATCTGTTTTTGCCTGTCAGCAATTATCAAATCTCTTTTCTTAACCAGGTCAGAGACAGCCAGGTATTTCAGGGTTGAGCTTTAGGAGCAACGTTGGGATATTTTCATATGGGATGTATTTTTTCATAAGTTCTGGTTTAATTTCTTTTTGCAATCCCTTTGTGAGAATAGGAGTCTACCTCTGTGCAATTTCATCATGAGCAATTGGTCCCTTAAGCACCTCCTCAATTTCCCCCAAAGCAAATAACAATTCTACGTCTATGGCAGGTGTCTCGGTCTCCGGGTCTGTACACTGGGTTTTTTCCACAGGTAAGGCCTCTACTACACTGTATTGGCACGGGCAGTGCCTCTTCCTCCACAGAACTTGAAGTAGTAGCCGGATCCAGGGCCATCATTGACACATTAGGAATGTCAGACATAGTCATGCAGATCTAGGCCCAAATGGCAAAGCAAACTGCAGTAAATGTAAGACCCTGATATTCCTTGCGAATACCCAGGGTGGTAAAAACTCGGCTTTGCAGTAAGTACGAGTTATTGTGCCCGTTTTAAGTTTTGAATGTTTCAACACCGCCTCATCCCAAAGATGGGCCTGAGTGCACATTTCAAAACCCAGAATTTCATTTTTATTTTTCACGTCTTTCTTTTACTCATAATAACAGTTTATTTATCATAATTAAACTGACTAAAACTATTAAAAAGATTATTTCACAAAAAAGTAAGAGAAAAAAGTGGCGCCGGTACAGTGACATAAAAAACGAATGACAGTTCAAAACGCGGGCTAGTCTAGTGACGTGCGGCTGCGTTCGGAAATATTTTATTTTCAGATACTTTAAACTTATGTGGCGTCGGCGAGTGCTAAGACTCGATACTAACAAGTAGTATTTCCATCATAGAGGACGAGACAACAAGGAGCATAATCTACATTTTTCTTTTCAATGTAATAGAAAAAATTGAGTAATAGCATTAATATTACATATAAAAGGCATAATTAACCTAATACGACTTTTCATTTTAACATTTAGTGAAAAGAAAATTAAATATTACAATACAAAGGCACATTTATACAATTGTGCCTTCTCATTCTAGCTTAAACAAGTGATAGTTGCTACATATGCTACTATACAGCTGAAAAATATAAAACTTTTAATTAAAACGGGACAAAAAATGTTGTATCTTTAATATTATAATTAGTTAATGATCACATTATTAAGAAACTTGTTACAAACATACAACACCAAAGTACGTCAAGACGAATCATACGAGCACAAACTCGATGAGCTTGAGTCGTTTAATTACCGAGGTTCTATGGTCATCTTCCAGCTCCATCATCAGACCCTGGTTACAATCTAGCACCAAAGTACTCGTCAAGACGGATCGAACGAGTCCAAACTCGATGGGGTTGTGTCGTTTACTACCGAGTTTCTATGGCCACCTTCCGGTTCCACCATCAGATCAGCTCCATGTCATAATAATTTTGCATTGTCATCCGCTTTACACATGCATGCAAAATTCCAGCTCAATCGCTAACCGAGAAGTGTATCAAATTTTACTTACAAGATTTAGACTAAAGATTAGAGATTACTAAATAAAAGCTTGTAATAATAAATGTTTTCATACAAATACCTAATACCTATTTGTCTTGAGCGGGGGTCGAACTCGCAGCCCTTGGGTAGTAGGCAGATATACCACTGCGCCAGACAGGTCGCCAAAGCACAATTTCAATTAATGAACCACACATAATTAAGTAGGTAGAGAGTCTCATATGCCTATGTATGGGGCCACAAAGTTAAGATCACGCGTGCTCATAACAAAATACTAAAACAGTGGAGAGGTAACTTTTATGCAATAACATTAAATCGTAGAAATGAGTACATTTATAACGGAATTTCTACGAAATACTAATGATACGTTAGCTTTACGTAGATCAAAATTAAGGAGCTAAGTACATAGAACTATTTTTATAGTAAATCGCAACTAAACCATCAAATATTTCTAAGATTACAAGTCCGCAAAATACCTATAAAATAATTGAATCACAAAGTTCATATTAGACGAGTAATAACAACAACTTACCCGCGCACCTCAGACAAGCGTGGACTCACCGTTACACGTAAGGTAAGGCACAACTGACGCGATTTGCTTCGCAACTCAGCCCTCTTACCTCACCTCTGTTCAAAAATGTTTGGTAGGAAAGGCATAGGTGCCAGTTGTGACTTTCTTTTAAATTAAATATTATGTAAAGAAACGGTAAAATTTTAAATGAAAGGGCATATTTGCCACATATGCCTTTACTATTTATAAATCTTTATTCATTTGTGACCTTTTTACATAATGTAAGCTAGATGTGCTCTTTCTACGTGCTATCACAGAAAAAATGGCTCAATTGTGCCCTTTTTGCTTTAAGTACTTTTTGTTTAACGTGCTTCTAAAATTTACAAAAAATATGAGCAGATAAGCCTTTTTCTCCTGATTCCAAATATGTATGTAACTCAAATTTGAAAAAAATGTTAGTTGTGCCCTTTTTCTTTATGACGGCAGTACAAACCTACGGAATGCAGCAATGAATGCTTGGGAAGTCAGGTCAGTTACAGCCTCGAGATGGATAGCGCGAGTGCTCATGCAGATAAACAAACAAATGTAACTTTTGGCAGCATGATGGCCACGACCTTTGGACGTTCTTATCCATACGGGTCCAGCGTAATCCACACCGCTATTGATAAATGCTCTGTGTGGGTTTACTCTTACGGCAGGTAATTGGCCCATGAACTGGTATTTTACTCGAGCTTTATCCACAATACATGTCTTGCAATTGCGAATGCATTTCTTCACTGCAGATTTTATCCCAATCACCCAAAACCTTGTTCTGACATATGCCATCATCAATTGAATACCACCATGTAGGGTTTTCATATGCGCTTCTTGTATCAATAATTTTGTGACATGCTGATGGTTAGGTATAATAATGGGATTTTTGGTTGTTTCTGGTATTTTGAAGTCGTCCTCCTACTCTTAATAATCCATTTTTATCCAAGAATGGTGAAGTGTGATCAGCGAACTTCTTTTATTTACCCTTTCATTTTTTGTAATTTCCGTAATTTCCTTTCCATATACTAAATTTTGATAAAACTTTATACACCTTTTTAATATGACTTCCATTTCTTCTGATGTTATATAGTTTTCTTTAGTTTTAAACTCTTTCTTAGCTGAAAATCTTTTACAATACGATAGAACTCTCTTCATTCTAGATAATGTTGAAAATCTTTCCCAAATTGGTTTATCTGCTAAATTTACATGTAATGTTGTAATTTTTAATTCTAAGTCAGTACGTGGTATATCAAATCTATCGAGTTTCAAATCCCTTTGCTAAAACCATTCCGGTCCTTCCACCAATTTTTTTGTGTTAGTAGATTGTACGCTGTTATGCCTCTTGTAGCCACATCAGCAGGGTTTTCAATGGATTGGACGTGCCTCCATCGGTCATTGTCCAGAACTCGTATAATATCCGCTACTCTGTTAGCCAGAAATGTTCGACAACGGTTAGGTTGTGATTGGAGCCATGATAGCACCACCATCGAATAAGTCCATACAAAAATTTTATTTTTAGGTACGCCAAGAATATCGATTAGATCGTTCATTAGTTCTGCCAGTAATGCCGCAGCACAGAGCTCTAATTTAGGTACTGATATTTGCTTCAAAGGTGCAACCTTAGTTCGAGATGCTATCAACGTTACGTGTACCGTACCATCATCTTCAACTACTCTAAGGTAAGTAACTGCAGCATACGCTTGAGTTGATGCATCTGCAAAACCATGTAGTTCTACATTCTTACTTTTATTATCATTAGTCTTTAACCAGCGTGATATCTTTATGTTTTGCAGATATGTCAATTCATTCCTAAAGTTTGTCCACTCTTCACACAACTCTAGGGGCAACGTCTCATCCCAACCCAAACCACACAGCCACAGTTTTTGAATCAATATCTTAGCTCGGATTACGACTGGTGATAACCATCCGAACGGGTCGAATAGACGAGCCACATCTGAAAGAACGGATCTTTTTGTAATAGGATAAGTAATTTCAGGTAAGTTAACTGTGATCACAAATACATCTTCCTTTCTATCCCATGTTAATCCAAGAATTTTTATAACCTTATCTAATTTGATTTCTATTGCATCCTTTGTATTACCTTCTCCCTTTAAGTATTGTAAAACTTCTTCCGAGTTACTTGACCATTTTTGCATGTTAAATCCTCCTTTTTTAAGTACTTCCTTTATTTCTTCACACATTTTTATAGTTTGTTGTATACCATTATTGTTTCCAATCATAAGATCATCCATGTAAAATGATTCTTTAATTACAGGTGCTGTATCAGGATAATTATGTGCTTCATCATCAGCAAGTTGATTTATAGTTCGTACAGCCAAATAAGGAGCGGCAGCTGTACCAAAAGTGACAGTTGTTAAGTTGTAACTTTCCATATTGTCATCAGCGCAGTCTCGCCAAACGATTTTTTGTAATTTTGTGTGTTCTTCTGTCATACGAATCATTCTATACATTTTAATGATGTCTCCGACTACGTAGATTTCATATGTTCTCCATTTTACTATCAAACTCCGGAGATCGGGTTGTAGTACAGGTCCAACTAGCATCATATCATTTAGAGATTGGCCCTCCGACCCCTTTGCAGAAGCATCAAACACTACGCGAAGTTTACTAGTTTCCTTATCCTCGCGTACTACTGCATGATGGGGTAAGTAAATGGAATGATTGTCTTCTGATACGTCTGCTAACTTCATATGTCCCATTTCTTTATACTCATGGATAACCTTTGTGTAATCGGATTTAAAAGACGGAAAATTTTGAAATTTCTTCTCTAATTGTAGAAATCTATTAATTGCTTGTTGTTTTGTATCACCACACATACTTATTATTTTTGTAATGTTTTGATTTAAAAGTAAGTGCACTACATATCTTCCTTTATCATCTCTTTTTGTTGTAGCTTTGTATATCTCTTCACATTTTTCTTCGTCTTTAGTTAGCCATTTCTTCTTGTTGTATAATTCTGCTTCTATTTCCCAAAATTTTCTTAATAAATCATTATCTTCTGCAATCATACGCCTAACATGAAAGGTGATCAAATTATGTTTCTTGCTATTTGTTTCTTCCTTTTGACCAGAGAGCATCCATCCCAAATTTGTTTTTTGTGCTATTATTCCATCAGACATTTTTATTAAACCATCTTCTATAATTTTACAGAATACGTCGGCTCCAAGTAGAATATCTATTTTACCAGGAAGTTAGGATCCGCCAAATAAATATTTTGAAGTTGTGTATCTCTTATCGTAAATTGTTTTGAAGGTAATCTTGCAGAAATTGTTTTCAACATATGAGCCTTTACTAATATTTGCGTATTCTTTTCGAACCGTGATGTAACCGACAAATACACTAAATGTTTAATCGGTATGTTATGTTGAATGTGTCCTCCTATTCCTGAGACTTCACCGCGTATATTTGTTCGTTTTAGACCAAGCAGGTCAACTACCCTTGAAGAAACAAATGAAGCTTCCGACCCCTGGTCAATGAGAGCACGTAGTAAATAAGTATCGCCATTACTCGACTTGACTTCTACCTGTGCTAGCCAATAACACTTCATGACCATGTTCTCTTGAGAAATGTGCTGTTGTTATTCTAGGTTCTAGTTGTTGTTCAATTTGTGTATCCTTTTGACTGTTTGTTTCTTTTTCTTCGCTTGTTTCAGTTTCTTGTGTTGTTCTTCTATCTTGATGTAAAAGAGAGTGGTGTTTTCTTCCGCAAATACGACATGTCTTCCTTTGTCTACATCGGTACACACTATGGTTGGGTATTAGACAGTTAAAACACAAAAGATGTTGCCTTACATGGTCATGTCTTTGTTCTAATGTTAATTTACCAAAATCCGTACAATTAAAAATATAGTGAGCACCATTACAATAAGTACATACAGGTTGTGAATTAAAACTAGCATGCGTTGATAATTGTGGAATGTCATCTTCAGGTTCATCGGCGGCGGCGGCGTGAAACGACTGGTGTGCTCTCGGCCTATCTCGCGTTGCTGAAGAAGTTGTCATTGAAGTAATGAGTTCAAGTGTACGGAACTTTGTTTCGAGAAATATTTTTAATTCACTCCACGTTGGCACTTCATTTCCTTTATTTCTGTAAGCCGACTCTTCCCAATCTTTTAATGATTCTGAGTCCAACTTTTGTCCAATTAGAAAGATTAGTATGGGATCCCATGAGTCCGTACAAATACTTAAATTATTTAAGCAGTGTATACATTCGGTTGTAGTGTCAACTAGCAATATAATTTGATTGGCTGAAGGACTATTCATCTTTTTCTGACCAAATATTTTTTTCATAACGGAATGGGCGATTTTCCGAGATCAAAAAAAAAAAGAAATTGGTTCGTAAATGACTTCATAGATGGCGTTTAGCATAGATTAGTATGGCGCTTAGTAAAAGGCGGGTTCATGAAGAGCACGTGTATGGCTGCGTAATATTTATTCTATTCCAAAATAGTAATAGGTACTGGATGTCCTGAATATAAATAGGTAAGTAAATACTATTTTTTTATTCTTTTGGTAGACAAGTAAAATAGTAGAATTTATTACAGCCCATAAGTAGCCCAGCTTTCATAAAACGACATCTATCGAGTGTTTTTGAACTAATTTTTACTTTTTAATTTGGGCTGTCAGAAAATCGCCCATTCACTATCATTTTTTTATTACCGAAACGTTCTTTTAACAATTTCCATGCCTGTGTGTAATTAACTTCTGTTATTTGAATATGTCGTAAAAACATCTCAGCTTCACCAGAAATGCTTGTTTTTAAATAATGTAGTTTTTGTACATTACTTACAGCCGTGTTGTGGACAAGTGCCGTGAATAAATCCTGATACGTAGGCCAATCTTCGTACCTTCCAGTAAAAGTAGGTAATTGTATTCGGGGCAGTCTAGCAAGCGATAATTGACCATCATGTGACGCAGATGAAGTGTTGGAAGTATCTTCATTCTTTTTATTTGGCATTTCTAATGTCGCTAATAGGTCGGTTAAATCAGCTTGAAGACTAATGTACAACTCTTCATATGTATAATATTATTCCTATAGATGCCTATAGAAAATACGGCATTGATCCCCTTTGCTCACGTGGCGTACACTTGATAAGTTTTTCATATGCTTGTTTGAAATTTACCCAATAATCATCGATTGTTTTTAATCGGGTTTTTACATAACCTTCTGTAAGTCTTTGTTTTGAGCATTTTTTTATGTTTACTTGCGCTTTTTGTATCATGCTTGCAACATCTTCTAATGTATTTATGTAGGCACATTGTTCTGCAGTCGGCGTAGTCATGTTTACGTAAGTAGTTTATTCACAGTCACAAATAGTCACAATCAATTTAATATCACTGATGCACCTCGTATAAAAAACTTCTTATTTGTTCCGTAGATAATTACTTCGTAATACTTCCTATAGAAAAAACTGTCTCGAAACTGCGTAAACAAGCATAACAAAAGAACAGGTGTGCGGTCCTCTATTCATCTATTGTATTCGGCGCCCGACCGTTCCAGCCAATTAGTAATCGATTATCCGGCTCGTTGTAGACCATATGTCTTCGATGTTAAGGTCTATAATTCTTTGACGGAACGGGTGTAGAAAAAACAACGTGCTTCCTGACGAATGGCTTTATTAATACTAGTTTCGCATGGCAAATAATTGGGTTTATAAGCATCGGACATAGGGTATTCAGATTACGAGTGATACCGTAGGGTAGGTAACAAATTTAAGATAAAAAGAGAGGTCCGAACGAAAGGGACAGCTGCACAAATTACGACGGTTCATGTGGGTAGTTAGTTATGGTAAAATGTAAAACTGCCCACATGAGCCGGCAGCTGTCCCACAAGGCTGCTAGTTGCCAACCCATAATGTGTTTAAGTCACGGCAGGTCAGAGCAGAATTTGTAAGCTCTCCGGACCCCATCTAGAAGAATAAAGAAGCACTAATCAAGAACCGAGTTTTTTATTGAAGAACCTACAGTCCACATCGAAGCACAACGGCTAAACTGTTCGGCGACTACACCCGTCGGGAACACCTGTTTTAGGAAGCGCTCCGCCCCTTAACCGGAGGTCCAGGGTTGAATTCCTAGCAGGCCCATTTCTTATCTCGACTGACAGTTACAATGATGAACACCCATTGAGCAGTTTATCTATCTCAATGTGAACACCCAAGGACATTCGCCGTACATTGCGTTTGCGCTCTGAATTTTTCACAAGCAAGGCGCATTACAGAGCAGTGTATGATGAATTTGAACTTCTTTTTTTTCTTTCATTCGTAACGTAGTTCAGTTACTAATAGGTACATATTAGTTTGGTGGTCGGTTTATGCAATTGACTTGAGGAGAGCGACAGCAGTAGCAGTAGTATGAGATCAGAAACTGTTATATGTGCCCTTACTTAGGTATCCCAGAGAAAAAAAACCCGATTTGAAGATGGAGTGCTGTAAGAGCTCGATCCCTTTGACTTGTCATTAATCATATTTTTTCTTCATTTGACGGAAGTCTGTGATTTGACGTGAGCGTGACGTTCTGTCGGACTTGGCGGGAAAGTGAAGCGTCATGTCTGCAGTTTTGTTTTATTTTCTAAAATTCGTGTTTTTTCGAAGATTAATGTGAAATAATAGTGGATTAGTGCAACATCACTTTTCAAATTCTCTCAAGAAGTCCGTGTGAGACCTCAGTAAAGTCCCACATCTTTACTAAGGGCTCAAGGGGTTTCTGGAACATCATTTATCATTCATCATCTTAATCACCACTCATTATCATCAAGAGAGAAAAAGAAATAAAAATACTAATGACTATATGGGACTTATTCTTCGTCCCATCTAACGAATGGATGAATAAAACATATTGATATAATAGAACCGTTATAATCATCAGTGCACAAGTTTATGGTGATTATTATTACATCACAAATCACATACTAACTTAAAACATTTATATTATAATTCCTTGACATTACCACGACACAGTTGTTATTTTCTGAGACTTGCAACTCCCGGGTTGCCAAGGTGACGGCGCTGCCAACATAACTCCTATGACTATGGCAGCGGACGAATGGCTTTTTCGCCACACCACCCCCCCACGGAGCAAGAAAAACCATGGCAAAAGAAAGAGAAAAAAAATGTAACATAATATAATAATAATAAGCACAAGGGGGTTAAAAATTACAGATCAAGTACATCCCTGAATTTAACCTTACGACCTGGAGGCCAATTCTCATTTTTCGAGATGTAGTCTCGAATCGAGTTTTGATTTTGATCTTTATCTCGACCATAAAATCTCGTTATTAACATTTTGTTCACGAATCTCCTATTCTCAGCGCTAATCGACTTCGAGTTTGATTCGAATTCGAACTTTATTGAGTGGTAATCCAATTTAGTTATTCTGAACATCTCGAACTCGACATTTCTCGAAGGAGAGCCGCTCGAATTGCTTCGAGTGGTCGGCAGTGGTCGAGACGTAATTTCGACTACGAGAAGCTAATGAAACGTCAAATAGCGGCGAAATTACGGTGGATATGGAGGAGTTAATTTCCAATTTTGTCGTGGAAGTGATTTTAAATATTGAGAGAGCTCGCTCTCTTTTTTTTAAAAGGTGGAAGAAAACTTTCCACTCCCTAACTGTATATCGGCTTCCAACATTTGTAGAAGAAGCTGCTTCTGCTGTGGCGTTGGGTATTTTTTGTTGACATTGTGACATTGTATGTGTCTTGTGAATACTAAAATGATCGTTTCGTCACCAAACAAGCACACAACCACAAACAAAAAACAAAAAAATTATCGACGATACGTCACGTTTTAAACAATACAAGTTGTTTAAGGAAATTAAATTTGATCACAACACATTAAATATAATGATTTTTCGATATTTATTAAAAATTTACTTCTTTAAATAAAAAGCAAGTTCAATACATTTAAATACCTTTACAGTAAAAATATTTGAGGTACATAGTTGCAACCGGTTTAAAACCGGATGAAACGTGTCAAACGGAACGCATCCCGAGTTGATTGCATTAAAAAGAATGGCAATATTTATCAAAAAAAAACTCGAAGTCTATTTCGATTATCGCTGAGAATAGGAGATTCGTGAACAAAATGTCGATTATCGAGATAGAGATCGAAATCAAAACTCGATTCGAGACTACATCTCGAAAAATGAGAATTGGGGCCCAGCTCTTGTAGTTGCGGGTTGTGGACAGGCCGATGACGACGGTGGGCAAATTACAAGGGAAGGACTGGAAGCTTGGGACGAAGAACCACTTGATGTGCTTTCGGTGAAAATGTCCAAGTTTGTGGCATCTAAGTGCGCCGGCTTAACGCGATCAATACTTACAGTCACTTCTCTGCCGTTGATGTCTATCCCACAGACATATAGTGGTCTATCCTCATTGTCTTATCTCTGCGTTCTAAGACACGATACGGACCAGTATACGGAGACTGTAGAGGACGTCGTACAGTATCGTCCTTTAGAAAAACATGTGTCGAAGATTCTAATTCTTTGAAAACGAAAACCGCTCGTTTGGTATCGTGATGAGAAATTGATTTAGGCCGCAATGTGCTCATGTGTTTCTTTAGGACGGTGACAAAGTCGTTGATATCGCTAGAGTTATCTTTTTCTGTAGGAACAACTAATTCTCCTGGTAATCTCAGCGTTTCTCCGTATACCAATTCGGCAGCCGAGCATCCCATATCCTCTTTAAGAGCAGATCTGATACCCAAGAGGACAAGTGGTAAAGCTCGTGACCATGATTCCTGGTGGCACATGAGGTCTGCCTTCAATTGGCGATGTAAGCGTTGAATCAGCCCATTTGCACATGGATGGTATGCTGTTGTGCGGGTTCTTTTACAGGCGCATAAATTCATCAGACGTTGAAATAAGGCAGATTCGAATTGCCGGCCCTGATCTGTTGTAATGGTGGACGGTATCCCAAAACGGGAAATCCATCCAGCGAAAAATGTTTCCGCCACCTGCTCTGCAGTGATACATGGCTTTGGCCATACTTCCGGCCAGTGCGTGAATCTGTCTATTGCTGTTAGGCAATATGTAAAACCATTTGAATGCGGAAGTGGGCCGATGATGTCAATGTGGACAGCTCGAAATCTATGCGAAGGGGTGACAAACGTCCCTATAGGAGAGGATACATGACGCGTCACTTTATTGCGTTGGCACTGTACACAAGCACGGGCCCATTCTCTGCAGTTTTTGTTGATTTGTGGCCATACATAACGCTCAGTGACTAGATGAACAGACCCGCGCAAACTTGGGTGGCTGAGGTTGTGGATTTGGTCAAATGCAGGACGGCGGAATGATGGTGGAAGATATGGTCGAGGACGAATGGCTTTTTCGCCACAACTAGGCAGTATGGTCTCTGATCTTAGCATGTTCCTTCACGGAACAAATAAAAAAAATAAAAAAAGTGACGTTCTCTCTTTCCATTTTCCAGTTTTCTTCCTTTCCTTCATTTCTCAAATCATTTTCAAATGAAAATAATTTTATTATGTTTACTTTTAACATTGTAAAAGTGATTTCATCTTGTTTTTTAATCGTAATATTAGCTCCAACGGTTCTGCCCGGAGGTAATACAATTTTATCGTCTTTATGGTTATGTTTTATGTAAACATAATCATGACCATGATTTACTAATTGTTTCCATTCTTCGATATTTCCATTATTATATTGTAATTAATAACTTTAATATTTTTCACAGCCAATGATTTACATTTTCATGACGGAGCGTCTGCGGCCGATATCATATCTGGGGATGTATTTTTTGAAATACTTGATCCCTCCGAATTGAGGTTTTCGTACCGGTTAAGGCCAGCGAAAGACTTCGGTTCTATATTCGTAAGTTGTTCAAAAGTTACTAAGTTTGTGTACTTACTAGTAGTTTTAGACTTTGTCGTTCACGCAATCGGCCTACACAGCCATGCAAAGAAGTGCTGCCAGTCCAATATATAAACAAATCGTCTGAAACAGACGCAGGGGCCAATGATGATGGTAATGACTGTGTACTTTTACAAAAATTTGGTAAATTCAGGTGATCATCAATATTTTTGAATCCTATGTTGAAGTGACAATAATTATCTCTTAGCTAACTACTACCAATTATTTTAAGGAAATATTAAATGAATTTATACCGGAGGTATTGTCACTTAATCGTAGACCTAAGCCATATTTGGAGTGGACTAAGAGCACCCATAAATACTTTTCGAAATATTTTTGTAAATAAAAGATTACAGAATTGTATTTTATTTTATTTGTGTTCTTTAGTTCAAATCAACATGGAAAATTAACTAATTAAGAATCTATAATTTAATTCACACATTTGGCACAAATTTTAATTTAGTGCTCCTCAATGACAGGCATTTTGCACTTGTTGCAAAAAGTTTTACTTTTGCCGTCTTTTGAATATAGAAAAAAAACGACATCGCCCCTGTTTTGAAACAGAAGGCACTATTGGTTCTTGCGTAACCTTCAAAATTCCGCTTATCATTTCACGGATATTGTTGTGTAAAGTAGGCCGATTTTCCGTTCCTCAAGCCACGGTGTTATGAGCAGCATGGGCTAATGTTTATATGTAAGTTCTTAGGTTTACTATATTTTCTTTATTTCATTTTCGGAGCCTGATGATGATACAGGTTCATGAAAATCTTCTATAATTTGATCTAACTCATTGTCATATAGGTACATCACCTCCAACATAAATATTTTCGTCGTTGTTATCGAACAGTAAGCGCTCCATAGATTCATCATCAAGCACAACCCGTCTATTTGTGCTTGCCATTTTGTTACATGTAGTCCATAAACTAAAAAAATAATAATATCTTTATTTAATTTAGGTATTAAGTAAAATTTCTTACAATATTTTATAAAAAAAAACATACAATATAAAATATTATAAAAAACGTAACCTAGTCTGCCACCAGCAGCGAGGATAGACCCATGCTATCGGCGGTTAGGTGGTTTATTATTATTATTATAAGCTTTACATAAAAATGTTACTTAAATTTAAAATAATTCAATAGTGCCTGGCCTTGGGCACCTCATTATAACGTTGTTATCGTCCAAACAATGGATTCCGGAGGAAGGGCTAGCCAATCCACATCTATGTTGGATTCATCCTACTTCTTCACAGCTTACAGGGCCTCCTCAAGTCCTTGGTGATATTGTGATAAATGATTGTTCGACATGATTTTGCAAAAATATAGTCTGCAATTGGCCGTCTAGTGGGAAAATAAAGGCTTATAATAATAATAATAGTCTGCAATATTATTTATGATATTTGTAGGGTGGCTGGCAGCTATTGGAATAGAAGAGCCGAAGATTGGGCTTAGTGGCATGTGTTGGGAGAGGCCTATGTCCAGCAGTGCACTGACACGGGCTGAATATGATGATGATTATGATAGTCCGAAAAGAAAAATCTTATCCCTTATGTCCTCGTTTGGGGATGGTAAATGAGTAAAACACAACTGAAACACCATTCCCAAATGGGAACAATCATTTTGATTCTGGAGGCTGAGGTACTATAGAAGCAGCATGCCATTGTTGATCGGACTATATAATAATTATTATAAATATGATTAATAATAACTTTCAGTTATATTTAGAAATAAATTATTCATTGCAGAATGAGACTATGCTGTTTCAAAATGCGCGGCTGGTACCAACAATACCATTACACAGTTGCTCTGACATTGTTAATCATGATGACATTGTAGGACATATTGCGCTGTCTGAAAGAGGGTAAGATAATTATATTATGTGTAATTTTGTTGAGGTTTTTTAATATACACACATCAAAAGTGTCTAGGGATCAACATATATTTTTGCAATAACTTTTCTCCTGATTGATATTAATTAAAATTTTCTTTAAGGATTCATCAAATAAAGTGTTTTCGTTTGTCTACAGTAACGATAAACCAAGTCACCTTTGCATTAATAAAGAAATTTGCCATTTTCCTAATAAAGGGATTTTTGACATTTGAACCACTAACATTAAAGTTCGAAAAAAAGACTAAAATAACAGTTTTCTTTAAAATTTTATTGGGTAACTTAAACAATTAATAATCCGTGTTTCTACCGCGAACACTAACAACACAAGAACATCGGTTTGGCATACTCAAAATGAGTTCATCCAAATCACGCTGTGGAATGGCCGCCCATGTTCGTTGCAACAACAAAAAAAGGTCTTCTTGCGACTGGATACCCTCCATATTCGGCAGAGCTCTTCTCTGTAGCATATCCCATGCATGCTCAATCGGGTTCAAGTCTGGCGACTGAGCAGGCCAGGGCATGACATTGATGTTAGCTGCGGCGAGAGTCTGTCTTACAACTCTTGCGGTGTGCGGTCGTGCATTATCATGCATTAACTGAAATAAGGGACCGATTTGCACTTGTAGAGGAACGATGACGTCTGATACAATCGTCTCAGCATAAATTGTTAGCTGCGGCGAGAGTCTGTCTTACAACTCTTGCGGTGTGCGGTCGTGCATTATCATGCATTAACTGAAATAAGGGACCGATTTGCACTTGTAGAGGAACGATGACGTCTGATACAATCGTCTCAGCATAAATTTGAGCGTTGAGGTTGCCTCTGATCCAAATCAACTCAGTTCTTCCGCCGATCCAAATACCCGCCCATACCATGATGGTTCCACCACTATAAGGATGGACTTTCTGGCAGGATTTTAATCGCTGTTGGCGTCCAGGGGTTCTCCAGTGTCGTATACGTCTTGTATCCGGTCTCATACCAAAACGAGACTCATCAGAAAAGCACACGAAACGCCATTGTTCTTCTGCCCAATTTCTGTGTTCAAGAGCCCATTGATATCGAATCCTACGATTGTGCATTGCTATAGGTGGTACCCTTAGCGGTCTTCGGGAATGAAGGTTCACTTCATGCAAGCGGTTTCTGACTGTTTGGTCGCTAATTAAGTTCCCTGAAGAGTGATGAAGCCTCACGGCTAACATCATGGCGGTTATTGTTGGAGCTCTTCGAGTTGTGATTTGAATGTATCGGTCTTGTCTCCGTGTGGTGCAGCGATACCGTCCTCCATGGCGCTCAGCCACGGTACCAGTGCTTCGGTAACGTGTCCAAAGTCGACTGATAACACTCTGACTTGTATTCAGAGCTAAAGCCACAGTACGTTGCCGGGAACCAGCTTCTATCATTCCCACGGCTCTGAGCATTTCTTCCCTGCTTAAATGACGTCGCCGCTCCATAATAACGTTGGTTTTAATCAGTAGTAGGGAAACAGTAGCACTAATAATGTCTTCAATGCGTTGTATGTTTTTATAGGGAAAATATTGACAGCTGATTTTCATCTTTTACTAGAAATTGATTAAAAGTTCCTGTTACAAATTATGAAATGCACCAAAAAGGATCCATATAAATTTATAAAATCATAAATTTATTACAAAGCTACATCTCAATCTCAAGAAATCCGCATAAAAATGCTTGATCCCTAGACACTTTTGATGTGTGTATTTAGAATGAAATGTGAAAAGAAGAGGTGGCTTCTTCTCTGGAAGGACTACACTTATCCAATAATTTTCACACTCAACTCATCTGCTTGCTACAGACAAAAGTAAGCGGATTGCAAGAATATACTGAAATTTTTTTATCTGTATTTTCATTGTTTTCAGAGAATGTTCGTTTGTTTACAAAGCAGCTAAAGCCCAGCAGGCTGGTGCAAGAGCAATCATCATTACAGAATTCATTGATAGAGGAGATGACTCATTGGACCATTTGATAGAGATGGTGGATGATAAGTAATTATTTATTTAATACATTTAATTCCTACAAATATTTTGTTTTAATGTACATAATTATAGTATAATATAATCACGACTATTATCTCCGAAATGTTAGTCAGAGACTAGGCAATGAGGACCGCAAAAGCAGTCCACTGCCACAGTCCATGTTTCACCAAATAATAATAACTGCACATGTGCTGAGCGTGATAGGTGTGGTGAGCCCATCGCTGCCCAATGCTGTTGGGTGTATGTGCTGTCTTTAATCCGTTAGTCGCCTTTTACGACACCTAAGGAAAGAGAGGAATTGGTACATTGGTAGTTTTCTTTAAGAGGGTTTACGCATTTCGGTTTCCCATACAATTTTCCTAGTCGACATTTTTTAAAACCTATAAGCCAATTTTGATGAAACTTTGCATGCTAAAGTAAAAGCACATGGATCTAAATCGTTTGTTGAAAACATTTTTAAAAAACGTTTATTTAGCTGAGTAATTGCGATTTAAGGTCCACTATAGAGAGTTTAAAATCGCAATAACTCAATTAAATAAACGTTTTTTAAAAATGTTTTTAACAAACTATTTAGATCCCTGTTTTTTACTTTAGCATGCAAAGTTTCATTAAAATTGGCTTACTGGTTTCTAAAAATTTCAACTTGGAAGTTTGTATGGGAAACCGAAATGCGTAACCCTCTTAAGTGAGTCACCCTCCTTGGTCATCATAGGCGAGCAGATCAATTAAGGGGGGTTAGGCGTTCAGCGAAAATTCCGGGCCCTCGCGGGTGTTGCACGGTGCGGGGTCCGCGGTAATTCGTAAGCGCCATTCACATTTTTATCAAAGACTTAATAATAATTTTTAGCTTTTTGGAAATCCAAATCAGTCAAGAAATCGAAAGGTAAATAAATACCTATGTGTTTATGATTATATATGAATTATTGTTGTAAAACACGGTCGTAATGTGCATTTATATGAAATTTTTATGTAACTTCAGGATATATTTCTATCGAGCAAAATGTTTCCAAACGTATTTTAGAAACAGTTATCCCCTCACACATACGTTCTGTAATAAGTAGTATATTGGAAATTTTAGTGCGAAATATCTAAAATATTTTGAAAAACAGCTAATAGAAAACAGCCAATTTTTCTGTTTTTACCATCTAAAAGTAGTTAATTAATAATTTTAAATGTAGAAAACGCAATAAAGGTGTATAAAAATATATCAATTTTCTAATATAACCTTTGTAATAATGTTTCAGAATGGAGTTGGATGTTAATATTCCAGCAGCATTTCTGCTTGGTCGCAGTGGTGCCACCATTCTTCGTACCCTGAGGAAACTGCACAGGGGCTATGCGGTTGTGAACTTGCCAATAAACATGACTCATGTGCCCATCAATAAAATGAACCAACCACCGTGGATAGCTTGGTGACAACATTAAATCATAGACAAAATGGTGGGGCGGAAACCAAAGAACATTTTTTAATGCATTGATACTCTCGTTTGTAAAAATGTGTTAGTATAACGTATAGACATTATAAAGCCTCGTCCATCTCGTCTATGATTGCACTATTTGATACGTTATGTTTAAATTTGTTAATGTTGAACAGGCAGACATAAGTAAGTATCTTCATGTAGACTTAGACATTGCTCAATGTAAATAACTTTATTCAACAGTTGTATATAAAAATGAAATATTTATGCACTGTAAATTATTTACACTAGTTTCTTTGTTGTCGAATCGGATCTCGACTGTTTTTTGTTGTTCTCATTAATTTTTCGATGCTTTAAGCCATCTTTGTTTTATCAATGTTTAAGTAGGTAACACATTTTTAACGTCCTAACTGCCGCACTCAGAAACGTCAATTTACATTGTACAACGTCAAGAGTCTTTAGATTGACGTAACAAGCACTGTTTTGGAATAAAAGAATCGGAGCTGAGTAACTTACAGTGGTAATTTCTGAGTTACTATGGAACATCGTAAGTACCAACGCTAAGCCATCATCAATAATTTAGTAACGATTCTCTATAATAGAACAAGTACATTTTATTATGTATCGAGAAGTAACCTAATTTCGATAAGATTAGAAAGGAAAATTGTACATTTATGCGAAAATTAAGTTATTACAGGAACTGCGATATTTTATTGAAATGATTGTTCCGAATATGTTTAACTAAATGTAGCATTGATATCTACAAACTGTAAAAAACTAAAACCATCCTCGGTTATCGCTCTTTATATTAGTGAAACACGTGTAAAAATCCATTGCGTAGTTAAGAACAATAAAAACGGAGCTACAGACAGCGGCTTTACTTTATATTATTGTAATGATGACTAGTGGACTACTACACAGTGGTTCCAAATTTAAAATTAGGGGACACAGGAGCCGATGTCGGCGTATCGAGATTTTTTTCACGGCTGGTGATGATCCCCTAACACCTTTTATAGTGCTAGAGATCCTAATTTTTAAGAACAAAAATAGTCGAAATTTTTTTGTATGGAGTAAATTCTATAATATTTTCTTTCTCAAGATTTTTTGAATTGCGTTCAATGGAGTTCACATGTATGAAAGGCCGGTTGATACAGAACGCAAAAAAAATGTCAATTCCAGCTGCGGCAGCTTGCGGTAAGAAAGGTGCAAAACACTTTCAAACAAGCGAATTCTATCGTGAAGGATAGATAAGCCAAAGTCCAAGGCTTATATATCAACAGGCATTTTGATGTTTAAATGATTGAATTGCTTAAGAGTAGCTGCAAATGTAACATCTCATTGTGGAGCTAGTTGCGTAGCAGCATTGCATACTTTAGCGTCCACCATTGTTAATGTCAAATGTTTAACATTAGCAGTCCAGCCGTCATTTTTGAAAGGGCGATTTTCCGAGATCAAAAAAAAAAAGAAATTGGTTCGTAAATGACTTCATAGATGGCGCTTAGCATAGATTAGTATGGCGCATGGTAAAAGGCGGGTTCATGAAGAGCACGTGTATGGCTGCGTAATATTTATTCTATTACAAAATAGAAATAGGTTCTGGATGTCCTGAATATAAATATTTAAGGACTTCCTATTTTTTTATTCTTTTGGTAGACAAGTAAAAGTGTAGAATTTATTACAGCCCTTAGGTAGGTACGGCTTTTATAAAACGACATCTATCGGGTGTTTTTGAACTAATTTTTACTTTTTAATTTGGGCTGTCAGAAAATCGCCCATTGTCTCATCTTTTTATCATTTAATTGTTTAATAATTTTTTCTACATCATTTGCATACGCTCGTTTGATTCTTAATGATTTATTCGGCTCATATTGATAAGTTAGAGAGTTCAAAAGAGGTATGTTACAGAAGTTGGAAATCTTTTTAATATTATTGTCAAATTCTTTTACAAAGTTATTGGCCAGTCTAACGGGCTCAAGCTCAAAATGTTTCATAATAACTGCATCTATACATTGTGTTATTTTTCCAGTAATGTTATTTATTATTTCCCATACCTTTTTTGTATTTTTAAAATTATTACATATGTCCATTTTTATGTGTTTATTTTTTATATATTGGGTGTACTTACTTATTTGTTTTGTTTCTATACCTATATACATACAATATCTTATTTTTAACATTATAGGGATCCGAAGTCCATATCTGATACTGTTCATCTCGCTTTTTACACATATGTATAAGTTTCTGGTCAGCCCATTGACATAATTTCCGTTTTCCTACTTTTAATGATACTGTTCTTTTGCAATTATTGTACGCTTGCTTAAATTTAACATGTAGGTAATTAGCAATGTCATTAGGATCATTATAAGACAACGGTGTGCTCCAATCAATAGCGCCCAGCTCGCTTCGAAGCATTTTGTTATCGATCGCGGTAGTCAGCTGGGTGCCGTGTGACGTGAGTCATTACTGCTGCTAGCTTTTAGTATAGCGCAACCTGTTATGCAGTGATCAGCTGGCGCGATGTTAATAACGCTCGAATATAGTATGTTATTGCTGATATTTCGATACGTCGCGGGACCCTCTCTCAAGGAAACTGTGATGACTGGTAGTTCCTTCCTCTTCGCACCGGTAGCCTGTCGCTTTCTTTTTCTATAAGCTTTTACGACATCTTCTGGGCTCTGTTGAATTATTTTGGTGATGAATTTAGCTAACTCTTCGGGTTTTTCGTTTTCGGACTCCTTTAAACCGCATATTTCCAGTTGGTTTGATAACTGATATTGCTCGTGCTGGTTACATTTATTCTCCATAGCCTCGTACTTTAGGTTGATGTTTTTAACAACGTTTCGTAAATCTTTACATTGGTTGTCTAGAACTTTCATTTGTTTATCGAAGTTCCTTAATTTATGCTCATAGTCGTCGATCTTATCGGAATAATATTGGAGTGTGCGTTGCAGTTCGGTTTTAACGATATTTTGGACTTCCAAACGGATTTGCTGAAGCATTTGTTGCGTGGTAGTGGTCGCTGTTGGTGTCGTTTCCGTGTCGACATCATAATCGCCTTCTTCCTCAGGGAGGATGCATGAGACTTCGGTTTCGTTCTACCGTTACAGTCTTTGCACTTCCAGTCGACCGATTCGGTAAGATAAAGTGAGTTTAGCTGTTCGGTTGAAATTGCCACACACGTAGCATGATACCATTTGTTGCACTTTCCGCACTGCAATCCAGGGCACTTTTTATTTACATGTTTAGAACATTCTGCACATTTCACCATTATGATTTTCACTAAGTGGGTAGATCTCACACAAAATGTAACTGATACGTGTAACGCTGCGCCGTGTCCGTCTCGTTGCGCCGCGAGTGAGCGAATGATGATGAATCACTTATAGAGAAAAACACAATATTTTCAAAGTATAAAATAAAATAATGTTTTTTGAGTGTGCCTTTTTATAAAGTATTTGTGGGTTATTGAATTAATAAAATCGAGATGGTAAACTGCGTATACGAGGGGCTGAAAAGTTTTGAGCCTATGGTATTAAAAATGCTGATAGAAATGTATAAAAAAATATATTTTTCTATGTAGTCTCCCTCTACTTCAATACACTTCATACATTTATTAAAAAGGGCTTTTAACCCAGTCAAAAGATATTCGCTTGCCTTCGAAATGTTCGTTTACGGCCGCCTTCATTTAATCGTCACTGAAAAATCTCCGTCCTCTGGGGTCCTTTTTCAAATTCGAAAAAAGGAAAAAGTCGCTAGGAGCCAGGTCTGGACTGTAGGGTGGGTGGTTGATTTCTTCAAATCCTGTCTCCGCGAAGGCACGCCTTGCATCTCGCGCAGTGTGGACGGGCGCATTGTCCTGCAAAAACAGGACTCCTTTCGCCAGTTTGCCTCCTTTTCTCGACAACCACTTGACGCATTTTTGACAACAATGCGGCGTAATAGTCTCCGTTCATTGTAGTATTTTTTGGGAAGGTAGTCGAAAAACAAAATACCTTCACAATCCTAAAAAATAGTGGCCATGAGCTTTGAAACCGATCTTTCCACTTTGAATTTCCGTGGCGGCTTTTCTCCCTTTTGAATCCACAATTCCCTTTTGAACAACACATCCACTGGTGTTTGGGCGTCCCGACATGGGATCATCTTCGAGCTACTCCTTGCCGTGTTTGAATTCTCGGCTCCAACGTTTTATGGTGGCAAATGAAGGTGCAGACTCCCGATAAACTGCAGACATCTCTTCAAATATTTCCACTATCATCCAAGTTCCACGATGTTCGTCGCATGCCTTGTTTAGGAGATCGTAAAACTCTTCTAGTTCGTCGTCTGATCTGAGTATGAAGATGGTGGTGCATAAATTGTATGATAGTGAGACTCCTTCTATCAGTAATTTGTAGTTTCAAAAGAGCGATCCTCTCCGAGTATGCAACAAATTCTATTATACCTATTGTGCTGCCAGCGTTTCGTAACTAGAAATCCTACGCCTGATTGTCTTCTACAACTTATATTAAAATCAATTAAGAACTATCTTTATCGGCTATTATAACATTGACATCAAAAAATTGAGAATTTTTCATAACTCCACGTGATGTTGAGGGCTCATCAAAATTTGGACTAGTCAGAGGACTATGATGGAGTAATTAACTGCTCCTCTTCTTCTTTTACGTTTTGGTTGTTCTTTAGAAGGTTCCAGTTATACGAAATATATGATATTTTTGCAGCTCCAAACCCCTTGAGGCTCATTAAAGCTGTGGGTATTATTGAGATCTTGAGAAAATTTTAAAATGATGTTGCACTGTTTTGTTTTATTTGCCAACACTCATGCACGTTCACGAACACTTAACAGTAAATAATCCACCATTATTTCACATTTATATTCGACAAAACACAAATTATAGAAAATAAAATAAAACTATAGACACGACGCTTCACTTTACCGCCAAAAAGTCATCGGCCTAAATCAGGACATGATTTCTCTGTTGCACACATGTACAATTAGTATAATGTGTACAATCATTCTTTGGTTTAGAATTCGAAGTATTGCATTACACTTACACAGTATTGCAATTAGAAGGAGATCACAATTCTTCGAATTTGAAACGCTCGGCTTAGACTAACGCTATTACACAAGGGTTATCAGGTTAGAGGACACACTGACTCATGATGATGACACAGATAAATACTATTAAATAAAATATCGATAAACACTGTTTAAAATAACTAGCGATTATTATATTAACTACATTACACGATTTAGGTAAATAATACATGAAATGTTAAACATAAGGGCATGCAATCGGACTTATTTCGAATTCCGGAACTGAATTTCGATATTGATTATTTATTCCGGAATTCCGGTATTAGTTCCGGACTTAATATATTTTTTTTTGTAAAATTAGGAAATGCGACGTAAAACGAAACAATTTTAACTAAACTCATGAATGACACACACAATCAACAGTAAAATAACATGTTCCACAAAGTTTTTAACTTTCATGACATGAGAACAAATATATGCTCTTCGTTGTTCCCAAGACATTTTTTCCCAAAATGTCATAAATAGGTGCTGTCGTGGCCCCGGTGTCTTTTTAGTCTATTGGAAGCTCTCAGTTTTGATTTAACGCAAAAACCTGATGTGTATGGCGGATTCATGGATCGTGCAGGCTTAAAGACGTCATGCTTTACTTTAAACTTTGTGTCGCATGCATTTTTATGTCGTCTGTGTCCTAAATAACTTTCTCCCTTTTCTCTCTTTTAGCTATATTTCTTTGCCATAACTTTGAATTCTTTGTGGCTTTATTGTTGCGTTTTTTATGTTGGGTCAAGTCGCCGTGATATGGAACATCGCTTAAAATTATAACTCTATTATTAGGCGGCTGTCCGTTAACATTAGACAAAGATGGAGTAGAACATAGAATCTCTTAACTCAAGGTAGGTTGACCCAAGTTAGATTGATCTGCATCGGGTGCTTCTAGCAAGCTAGAAGAACGGAGTGGTAAACATAAACGGAACAGGAGCTTCCAATAACTCATCAGGTCTTGGGGTATATTGATCTACAGCAGGTGCTTCCAGCAAGCTTGGCGAATTGGGTGGTGAACATGCAGGTTGAATAGGAGCTTCACAGGAGTCATTCGGTCTTGGGGATGATTGGTCTACAGCAGGTGCTTCTAGCAAGATAGGTGAATGTAGTGATGAACACACAAGTGGAACAGGGGCTTTCGACAAGATATGTCGACTTTAATAAGACAGCCCTTCAAGCACGTCTATTAAAGTAAGTGGAGCAATTGTTTCATACACGGGTGGTGTGAGATTTTTAGGTGGATAATTTGCGTTTGAGTTAGGATTGTTATAAGCGGGTACTTCTTTGACATCTGATACCTTGGAAAGTGGTGCACAAACAAGCGGAGATACAAGGGCATCGTGATTTTCACTCGTGGTTTGGTTAGACATGACATCAGCAGGCACTATTGTTAATTTAGCGATTGGCACACACGTAAGTGGAAAAGAGAGTTCAAATTGTTTACTTGGGCTGACATCCAACAAGACATCAAACCCTTGTGATATCGTTGGTATTGACTGTACGTAGGTACATGTATTTCTGGATCTAATTTAATATATTGATGGCCCAGTTTCTCTAAAAATGGTAGATTTTCTATGTTGATTGGATAATCTAAAATCTGGGTTGGTCATGAAAAAAATTAAATGCCTATTATTATACGAATAAATCCAAAATTATTATGAAAGGTGTGAAATTTCGGAGCCATAAAGCGTATTAATCCTATCTCAGAAAATTGTTCGTTAGATTAGTTGTTAAGTCTTAACTAACTTATAGTTATTATTATTATTAGTATTGACGTCAATAAGTGCCTGTAAAGGTTTACATTGAATAAATAATTTGACTTTGACTTTGAACAAAATAATCAATTAAATTCTTACCACGCTTAGACTTCTTTTTGCCAGCAACTACTGTATTTCTGCATTTTCGCTTGACGACTGTGATTGGAGAAACATTCAAATTCATAGTAGGATCTAAAAAAAAAGCATAATATCTTACAAATAAAATAAAATAATGACAAAAATAGAGAAAGCCATAAAATATTTTATCTCATAAAAAATCACATATATGTAAGTAATTCATTTTAGTAAGTACCTATATTTTTTTTTCAACCTTTTGGGTCCCACTACTGGGCAAAGGTCAATAATTAATTAATTAGACTAAACAAATTGTTAGTTGTGCTAAATAAATAATATTTTCAAATAT
Source organism: Scoparia ambigualis (assembly GCA_963921215.1). Taxonomy (NCBI): domain Eukaryota; kingdom Metazoa; phylum Arthropoda; class Insecta; order Lepidoptera; family Crambidae; genus Scoparia; species Scoparia ambigualis. Next base: position 18,160,633 of record OY992522.1, on the reverse strand, counting down.
GTAGAAATAAAATATGAATATACAAATAAAATTAATTTAATCAATAAACATCTTACAAAGTGTAGTCTTCTTTTGGCCATCATTTTTGTCATTTGTGTTTATGCATTTACGCTTGCCTGTGACTTTAGGTCCTGCTTTCCTCAACTCTTCAATCAAGTCATTATCTGATGTATTATTTTCGTCTTCATACATTGTGAAAAACAACCCTGAAATGTATTTAGACAAGTAATACATCGCTCAAGTCATAAACAGAAACATTGAAACACCGCTCAAGAAATAAGGAAATATTTTAAACGAATTAATAGCATTATTCCAATATGAATTGACACAATTTTACTCATAACCAATTTCCTACCTATTATGCTTTACTTGTGTAAACGTTTATCACTTCTAAACCGATATTTACGATCAAAATAAACTTTTGTTTGGCATCAGCTTTTAAACTAGTTAAAACAATATGACGGAATGAAGACTTGTGTTGTGCGGTGTTGCCACGGTGTTGCACAGAAAATTGACTAACGCGGTGTTACAATTTGTTGAAAAGCGGCCGCTAATTGGTTGAAATGCTTCTATCTATGCTTCTATCTGAGTGGTAGAGCCACGCTGCGTTGCAGCACGCATTGGGCCGGCTCGCCCGGCGTAATACCACCCTCTCACGAATATTCGGCGTGAAATAATGGCACTTGGTGCTGTTGTGTTTCGTCCGACCAGTGAGGGTACCGGAGGCCCCTCCCGTGTTTGCGGCCCCGCTTTCTCCTTCTAACCCACGCAATGGATTTATACGCAATTTTCACTAATAATTATAAGATCGATAAAGGACGATGGTTCTTTTTATATAGTTTGTAGATATTTTGTACAAAATGGATTAAGTTAGACGGTGTTTCTAAGTTAACGTGAACGAAGGCGCGGGCGGCCGGCTAGTATATAATAAATGTATCCTAGTGTAATCCCCATAATTATTAAATGCATAGCCTATTATTATAGTACACACGGCGTCAGATCAACCTACCCTAAACTGTCAAATTTCTCCAATGAATATTGATCATTATAACCAAACAATAAAGTTCAAAATTGTTTGTTGAAATATGTCAGTTTTGGGTAGATTGATCTGACGCCGTGTGCACAATCACGGACGAGTAAAAAAAGGACTCCGCGCCGCGATACTTACAAGTGAAGCAACCCATAAGCTGGTGTGTGTGCTGTCACGGAGACGGTTGACATCGCAAGGACGACCGATCGGCTTACCTTTGTGTAAGGGTGTGCCGTATTTACATAATAACTGGCTTGGCACATCGCGTCAATTTAAAATAATGTGACGCGGAGTCCATCTTTTTTTACTCGTCTAGTATAATAAATAAAATGTTACCAATGTTTTAATTAAGTAGTTAATGATGCTTAATTCTTAAATATGTAAATGTATATACGATAGAGCGTTACTTTTTGCATTGCTATAAAATGCTTATGTAGATCACTGTAGTTCCTTTTGTTTTTTTCTTTTTGTTTTGGTTATATTAGTTCACTAAGCTCATTTAATGTGGCACACTTAGTCATAGATAACCTAAAATTCCTTAAATTAAATAAAAACTATATTTTAATTTGTACAAAACGCCTTACTAAGTTACATACCTATATTATTATGTTACTATATGAAAATGTGATAGTATTAAGTACGCAATAATAATAATTTAGAAAAGGGAGGTAGACATATTTATGTTGTGTTATCTACTATTTTGTCATGTAAATCAATGCCCTTATTAACCGTGTAGCTATGTAACTCAAAATATTACTAAAATAAAAAGGTTTTATTATAAATATTTTCATTTTAACTTGCTCCAAGTATCATAAATTCATAATGCTTAACCAGCAGAGTCAAATGATGAAATTCACTCTGTGATTGCCACCTTGTTCGCACCTACCCCCTTAGGCGTCGTCCTAATTGGCAATGATCGTACGATGACACGATGCGTTCTCGTCGTGCGATAAAGTTCAAACATACAGATTTATTCAGAGTGTCCTAATTACAGTTCGCAAGTCATCGCACGATCATGGTACGATCATTTTCATCGCACGACAAAAACGCATCGTGTCGTACGATCATGGGTAAGAAAACTGCCAAGTTTGGCCGCTAGTGGCGCTGATATCACTTGACTCATAACAAAAACGTCAAATAGCACACAAATTTTTTAAATTAACTTGAAATTATTATTTTATTGCAAAAATGCCTCGTTGTGCTGCAATTGGGTGCAATAATAATGGCAACCATTATTTTCCAAAGAATTCGCAAAAGGGAAAACTTTGGGAGAAGGCTAAAGCCTCAAGGGGGTGCCGCGCAATCGCAAAAACTGACTTAAGTCTTAATGAACTCTCTTATTGAAAACAAAGCAAAATCAATTATATTGATATTCAAAATTAGAACAATTCTGCTTCGAAGTTTCAGGCCTAGTAATTTGATTAGAGCAATGTTTTTATTCTGCGAAATGTACAAAACCTCGTGTCCATGTCTACAGCTTCTTCATTCGATATAGAGAAATTCTAAGCATGCCATATTTTTGTGCATATTATGTGCAATCAAACGTTGCAGTCCTAATTTTTGTGCCACCACAACTTCGTTACTATGAGTTGTTTTATGTGTGTAAGCTGGAGACACGTGTCACCAGCTCGCACACGCCCGTTAAGACAAACCAGTGAGGTTAGGGTTTTGGACTATAGCTAGAAATTTTGTGCATAATTTGTGCACTAGGAACAAAAAAAACTAACCATCACACTCAAATACTGTTGAAACTACGATCATAAAACTGTGTGCGAGCTGGAGACACGGGTCTCCAGCTCGCACAGCTGTATCTTCGTAATTGTTCAAGCTACGGTTATGAGTTATACCTCAAAATTTTGTGCATAAGGCACAAAAATTTTCAAAACTTTAACTCAAAAGGTTTTTGAGCTACGAACCGATAAGTATGTGTAAGCTGGTGACACGTAACACGGGCTAACACATGGTGAATTATTGTAACTGTATAAGATAGCGCTTCGTTTTAAAGATCAAATAATACGTTATCATTTGTGCACACACGAGGCAAAATTTCAAATCTCCGGGCCTCTTACTTTATAAATTATAAGCCAAAAACTGTTTTCCCGCCAAAAAATTCAAAATAATAGCTCGGAAGCGGCTAAACGCGCGCCGACCGCGCCGTTGCCGTTCCGTGCGCTACACTATTGCAATCGAGTTTGAACTTGAGAGCTAGCTTAATTTAGTGTCATTTTAATTTGCGCTCTCGATCGTTTCGTTTCTATACCGAGAATTTTAGACTAGGAGACTGCTGACATAGGAAATTGGTTAATTTAAAATAAAAGCAGTCTATTTTATTTATGAATGTTCATAAAATATCGCTATGCTTAGTTTTAAGTATTTACAATAACCTCATTAATATGATAAGTAGTGATAAAATTAGTCTGCCTGTATGTTTTTATTACCACGTTTTTATTAGGTAGCTTTCTCGTTTATTTGTTTATTTATTTGTCGACAAATGCAAACGATTTTATACTAGCTTCCCGATGAGCTAGACTTGCAACTTTGAACATAGGTCAGAACAGGATGACAATGCAATATTATGGTGTCATTGAGCTGATCTGATGATTCAGCCGGAAGAAGGCCACAGGATCTCTGTAAGAAAACCATGAAACCCCATTCAGGCTCATTTGATTAGTTTTGATGAGCACTCTGACGGGAGACGACTAGACGAGGTCCATGGTCTGATGATGAACCCGAAGGAAGGCCACAGGAACTCAGTATTGAAACCATGCAACCCCATCAAGTTTGGGCTCGTTTGATTCATCTTGACGAATACTCTGTTAGAAAGAAGGGTCCAGGGTCTGATGATGGAGCCAGAAGAAGGCCACAGGAACTCGGTATTGAAACCATGCAACCCCATCGAGTTTGGGCTCGTTTGAATCGTCTTGACGAGTACTCTGTTGGGAAATAGTGATTAGGGTTTGATGATGAAGCCGGAAAAAGCCCACAGGAACTCTATAATAAAACCATGCTACCCCAACGAGTTCGGGGTCGTTTGAATCGCCTTGACGAGTACTTTATCGAGAAATAGTGTTCAGGGTCTGATGATGGAGCCGGAAAAAGGACACAGGAACTTTATAATAATACCACACAACCCCATCGAGTTTGCGCTCGTTTGATTCTACTACTCCCATAGGAGATGAAGAATTTTTAGTTATGGCACGTTAACGAAAAAACAGTTACTACGCTACGATAACTAAACCATCAACCATTCTGACAAGGGGTCGGTCAGCCATCAACACATAGAAGAATTGGTAACTTGCAAACTTTTTAACTTGTAAATAGAAAAAGTAAGAATTACTTACTACTGGTAAAATAAAAATTTGAAATAGCTTTATTAAAAATAATAAAAGTATCTTTTTTTTCGTTATCTGTGGATTGGGTTTGAAATAGGTACATATAAAATTTAACATCTACCTACTTACTAGCATTTGAAAATAACTTTAGGTACTTACTCATAAGATAACAAAGGTACGCCTACTATTAAACCTAGGTGATCTACTGCGGATGGACAACATCTACATAAAGAAGCCATAACTGGAGGTTAGTATAGGTAAGCAGCAGAACGATTAGATAGAACACAATTAAATTAATTTTTATTATAGTTCTTTTTCTATAGAATTTACAATAATGACGAAAAAGGCCGGCGCACAGGAAAATGCGCGTAATAAAATGCCCGCTTGCAAAGTGTTAAATTATAGCTACATAAATTTAATATCGGTGATAACAGTATCGACCATATCTACGGACTATTAAAAATTCATGCAATATCGTGTTTTTTTCCACTATATAGTTTCAGAACGCATCGAACGTTTATAATAATTTTATTTTATTGAACTTTGTTTGTTAAAAACTACAGATTAATGATAACTCAATAAATATCAGGGATACGGTACAATATTCTTGAATTCGATCACGTACAATATAGTGATCTCAACGCACACCGCATTCCTGACGCGATATAGTGTTTTCCAAAATAGGTATAGTTTCAGAACGCATCGATATCGGATTTGACGATATTGATGCAATAAATACGTTTCAGTAACCTTATACGATTTGTATCGCCTACTCCTAATTTTATCGGAAAAAATGGAAGAAGTGATTGGGCTTTATTACATGTCGGCAAATAATTTCTATTTATTGCATCTTTATTATTTTTATTAATTATTAATTCGTAATATTGTATTACTTTTAATACTTTATCGTTACTCCAATCCATAATTATCGAAACAGAATAATATCGATAGTCGTATTTGCAACACGTTCACACCTCTAGTTGTCTAGCAGTCAACTAAAGTGTGCGAAGGAAATGTGGCCGCACGAACATTATCGCGACAAAATCCTTGATGAGCGGCAATTTACCAACAGCACGGCGCGTCAACGCCATGATACAACGCGCTAACGCGAAGTGTTTGGCCAGACGTGTCGCGAAAACGCAAATCTTCGCGCTAGCGCGATAATGTGGCCCTAGCATTACATTGGGATGCCCCAGCAGACTAATCGCAAAGTCATCGATCACCATAGAGTACATTTATTTTTATTTATTTATTTACATTTAACCATGGGAAGTAATACAATCTAATATTAAAATAAATTACTTTCAATGGTTAAAATTTATTCTGTGACGGTCGATAGCGATTAGTTTGCTGGAAAGCATCCGTTCTTTATCGAATTAGGCTCAAGTATTCAACCATTTTGTCGTTCTGCACTCCTCCATAATGTTTATCATTATGCCAAATCTAATTATTTAATTGTCTCAACAACAAAAAATAACTAAGACATTCGTGTGTGAGATATCTAAAATAAAAAGTAGGGTAGGTTATTGGGTACCTGCCTATAGTAAAACTAAATTAGTCGTGTCGCGCATCGCTGTAACAGACGGCTCCTAGTCTAAAAGTGGCAATAGTGTAGCGCACGGAACGGCAACGGCGCGCTTAGCCGCTTCCGAGCTATTATTTTGAATTTTTTGGCGGGAAAACAGTTTTTGGCTTATAATTTATAAAGTAAGAGGCCCAGAGATTTGAAATTTTGCCTCGTGTGTGCACAAATGATAACGTATTATTTGATCTTTAAAACGAAGCGCTATCTTATACAGTTACAATAATTCACCATGTGTTAGCCCGTGTTACGTGTCACCAGCTTACACATACTTATCGGTTCGTAGCTCAAAAACCTTTTGAGTTAAAGTTTTGAAAATTTTTGTGCCTTATGCACAAAATTTTGAGGTATAACTCATAACCGTAGCTTGAACAATTACGAAGATACAGCTGTGCGAGCTGGAGACCCGTGTCTCCAGCTCGCACACAGTTTTATGATCGTAGTTTCAACAGTATTTGAGTGTGATGGTTAGTTTTTTTTGTTCCTAGTGCACAAATTATGCACAAAATTTCTAGCTATAGTCCAAAACCCTAACCTCACTGGTTTGTCTTAACGGGCGTGTGCGAGCTGGTGACACGTGTCTCCAGCTTACACACATAAAACAACTCATAGTAACGAAGTTGTGGTGGCACAAAAATTAGGACTGAAACCGTTGATTGCACATAATATGCACAAAAATATGGCATGCTTAGAATTTCTCTATGTCGAATGAGGAAGCTGTAGACATGGACACCAAAACCTCGACCAAACAAACTCAAACCATCACCCGCTTGGTTTAAAAATTAAAATTAACTTTTTAAGATGGGGGTGACCTGCGATATATTAATACAAATATTTTCATGTAAGAATTATTGTTTCATGCGTAAAATTTGTGGGGCCACCATGCCTGATATTCGTATCAGGCAGTGTGATGTACGTGCCGTGCTGCGGTCGCTCGACGTGCGGAAGGCTAGCGGGCCGGATGGTGTTCCGGCGATTGTGCTGCTCAGATGCGCGGCTGAGTTATCTCCTGTATTGACACGATTGTTTAGGGAGTCTTACGATACTGGTATTGTGCCGGTGTCTTGGAAAGCGGCGAACATACAACCCATCCCCAAAAACTTCTGTGCTGTGCAAGGTGTTTGAGCGGATAATTAATTCCCAGCTCATTCACTACCTAGAGGATCACTCGCTGCTCCATGATCGCCAGTATGGGTTCAGACCACAGCGATCAACGGGTGATCTTCTAGTGTACGTTTCTCACGCGTGGGGTGAAGCGATGGACAAGCATGGCGAATCCCTGGCAGTTAGCCTTGATATCGCCAAAGCTTTCGATAGAGTGTGGCATCGTTCCCTTCTTTCCAAGTTGCCGGCCTTCGGTGTGCCGCCCCGTTTGTGCGCCTGGGTTGCAGATTTTCTAGAAGGGCGGAGGATTCGTGTCCTTTGTGAGCGTAGTTCCTCCGCGTTCTACAAAGTCAATGCCGGAGTGCCGCAGGGTTCTGTGCTCTCACCTACTCTATTTCTTCTGCATATTAATGACATGTTGTCCTTGGGCAATATTCATTGTTATGCGGATGACAGTAGGTACGGTGCATGAGCGGTACTGGGACATCCTGCGGCAAAGCAAGCCGATATCATGGTGAAAAGGCAAGAAATGGTTGCCAAACTGAACCTGACTCTCGATCGTGTCTCTAAGTGGGGATCTAAAAATCTGGTCGAGTTTAATGCTAGCAAAACCCAGGTCTGTGCATTCTCGTCCAAGGTAACTCCCTTCCTTACTCCTCCCTCTCTTCAGAACTCTCCGTTACCCATTCCGGTGAACCTCAGCATTCTTGGCATGGACATGGGCCAGGAACTTAATACAAAATGCTACATCGAGAGTGCTATTTTAACTGCCTCCCGGAAGTTGGGTATTCTCAATAAGGTGAGGCGGTTTTTCACTCCCGAGCAGCGCTGTTTGCTGTACAAAACTCAGGTGCGATCGAGTATGGAGTATTGTTTCCATCTATGGGATGGCTCCGCTAAATACCTCCTCGATAGACACTTGATAGACTGCAAAGGCGAGCGGTACGCATTATTGGAGATGCTGAGGTTACAGCCTCCCTTGAGGACCTCCAGCTGCGTAGAGACATTGCTTCTCTCAGTGTCTTCTACCGGAACTACTACGGAGAGTGTTCTGAAGAACTTTTTGATCATATCCCGCCCTCTCTTTTCCTCTCCCGGACTACACGTGCTGGTCTTAGGAACCACCATCATACTGTACAGACTATCAGTACTCGTACCAAAAAATTTGGCAAGTCGTTCCTCTGTAAGACCATTCGGCTTTGGAATTCTTTGCCGGCGCATGTGTTTCCCAGCTCCTACAGTCTCGGGTCTTTTAAGCGAAGCGTGAAACGGCATTTATGCAGGCCGTCATGAATGGGAGCGCTCGTTATCGTGCTTATTCCACGGTGGGGAGCGCTCTCATTATTTTGGACTGCATCGGCTGCTTACCATCAGGCAGGATGCTCATATAATTCTGACTATGTAAAACACTTACACGTAATGATGTGTCGCGAGAAAATTCTCCAATCGGTAATATTCTACAATTTTCCTTTTATTTGAGAATATTCTCAGAACAAGGAGAATTTAAGAGAATTTAAAATTGGATGAAAATTTTCTTATTTTTAGGAAAGAATATGTAGGTATTCTTTTAGAGGTGTTGAACTACGATGGCAGTATTGTATAAAATAGTAGGTATCTCAGTTTATTTAGCTAATAATTATCACAGCACCATCGTTTTTGCCGATAACCTTGCGAGTAAATATTGACCACCACTTATGACCCATTGGCAATGGATAGATTATAAAACTTAAATAAATAAGTTTACTGTTTTTCGTATTTAAGATTTTCGTATTCTTGTCATGATTAGTAAAAAAAAAATTAGATTTTTTCATGTTGTCTTTGAAGAATTTGAATTATTTAGAGTTGTTAAATCTTGAGATCTTTATTAAAGCTGATTGTTTGAAAAAACAGATGTGTCTATTTTATCGCCAAATTGAGTTATTAAACTTTGCACGAAATTTAAAAAGAACTTACGAGAATTTTCTTCGAAATATTCTCGAGAATATTCTCTCTTCGAAGAATTTAACCTCAGGAAAGACAATAATTAAAATTTTCTGTGTGAAATATTTATAAATAAAGCAGAAATACAATCGCAGTTCTATTAACTTATTCAGATTATTGAGATAATCATTCAATTTATAAATTCTCTTAAATTCACTTCCATAAGAATATTCTCGAGAACTTAACAGCAAAGTTCTCACTGAAAGAACGTTCTCGGGAATTTCCCATCACTACTTACACGTGTCTATTACTTTTGCCACCTTGTTTTTGTTCAGTTACTTTTGATGCTGACTGTACTGTGGCAATTACGAATGACAGGGGGGGAGCTAGTAATTTAGTCGAGTGGAGAGTCGAGTAGCAGTAGAAGAGAGTATCTTATACTAGTTAATTAGGTAATTAAAAATTTTAATTTTAAAATAATCAAAAGCGAAGCAATGTTTTTCTACTACGACTAATTTACTACTTATAATGCGAACTAGGCCTTACAGCAAGCGAATAGAAACATTCCAATCGATATAGCTAAGATATTATGCCCAGGTTCTATTCCCAGCGGAGGTAGATGTTTGTACTCGGTTTGGTTGGTAGGTGGTACACGAGTGGTATCGCTTATTTTAAGTCCGCCTGATCACCTACTTATGTACTTAAATATATCGCTTTAACATTAATGTTACTAGCATTCTGTAGAATACGTTTTTCGAGAAGGGTCAATGCGTCTTTTTTTTATCCCATACGGGTTAGCACTTCGCTTTCGACTCATCTGATGGCAAGAGACAATAAGCTTTACCCGGAATCCTCAACCATTGAGGAAATCTTATCTCTAAAGTTTAGAGTCTGAACTAAACTGTCGGAAAAAAACAATAAATGCTATAATTCAAAACGGTGTGCTATAACAGTCACGGCAACGTTCCTGTTTTACTAAACAGTTCTATAAGAGCGTCGTTATAAGTTGAATAGATGTGGAGTCAACGTGTATTCAACGGGATTTAGGCGCAAATTACTCCACTAATTGGTGCAATAGAAGCAGAGTAACTGTGAAATAAATAGCTTAATTATGGAATGGATGTGATTTAACAGCAAACCTAACACATTTTAGAGCAGTAATAGCATTGTCGCGGCAACTACTGCACTATTTGATGGAGTTAAAGTTACATGGTTTCCAATATTCCACAAAATAATGCTTTAAAGGTTGCCGATGTTCTACAAATCGATATTTTTATGCGATAAAAGCGAATAAAATACTGTTGTTCCAAAAAGTTCTGCTTTAATGCAACTGTAACTGAGTGAACAAATACCAAACTCCTCCTTATGTTATTATCCAATAGTAATGGAAGTACTCAATCAAATATGAATTTTGTAGTATGGTTGTACGTGTACAGGTGTAGAAATCTTGCGAAATTAATTTACCGATAAAGTGATATGCCATAATTCACATATATTTATGGGCTCTGCTAAAAACGTTACATTAATAAATAAATATTAAAATAATATATAAATTACACGAATTTGGTGAATAGATTGCTGTTATAGCGCATAAATTCGATCATGTGTTGAATAACTGCGACACTGTTCCACCATATTTAATAAATGAAGTTATTTTAGGGTTCCTGATTCAAAGGCGGTAACAAAACTTGAATGGTTAGATATAACTATAGATGTAAAGCTGGTTACTAACATAGAAATGGCTAGAAAGCCTGGCGGCTAGAAACGGCTTATTTGGCTTGTTATCATTTCTAACGATAACTAGCGGCTGAAAATGGCTGTTTACATTTTATTGTACAGTTTATATTCACATGATTTAGTTCTTGTTTTTGTTGTTTTTCTAATTTATTTACTATAGGATAGGTACATTTAACATAAATAGACATAAACAGTGAAATTTGCATCCGTATTATGTGTTAAATACTCAAAATTCTCATACAAAATGTGACGCAGAAGTAGAATAGGACTATTTTAGTTTATTTGTGAGAGATGTTTTGGAAATATGTATTTATCTATGAAATAAGGTGTGAACAGATACCTAGTAATAGTAAGCATTTAGTTGTATTTCTTCAATGCACCAAAAGCCTGTGAGCCTAAATTTTGCCGCGAGATTCCTGCTTTTGGTTTATAATGATGATTAGATCTAAAGTAAACTAATTTAGAAAATTATTAATTATTATTTTTGAAAATTATAAGAATAAAGGTAACTTTATTCTTATAATTTTCAAACACTATCATATCATATCATATCATAAACACAAACTCTTGTTTCAGTTTCCTGTTCGTTTATAAATTAAATAATGGTGTATTCCGTGTTTATTTAAAAAAAAAACAAAAAAAGCAGAACATAGTTAGTCCTACTTTTTAACAAAAATAAGAGTTTAACAATAAAAAATGTAATAAAAATAGTTTTTTTTCGATGTCAAGTCGGGTATCTTCTACCCGGTATCAAGCGGCTGGTTATTCGTTTCTAGCCGCTGGTTTCGGTAACTACCGGCTTACAAGCCGCTGGTTTACAACTATAGATACAACTCTACAATCTGGTAGCCACTGAAATGATTCAAGTTTTTTCTCTTTCCAGATGATTGTTTATAATTATGAATGTGGACACATGGCAGGAAACACATGTTATTTTATTAGAAAGGTGCTACGGATGTAGAGTGGAAACAGATTTGAATACGAGAAAATACATTTTATTCTAAATCTCTCTGTCTTGTTCATTTTCAATACTCTCTGGGTTTTCAACATCTGAACTGCAATTACAGGAATCTTCAAAAACTCGTTATTATTAACTTCTATTGCAAACAGTAAAGCCCGACAGTCGACTTCTTCACTGTATTCTATCAATTTAATTAATTAAACATGAATTTCAAGGTTGTCGTGAACTAATAAATTGTGTACGGAACCACTATCTTCAGAGTGGTTAAGAAAATATCCTCACATTAGAGCTCTAAAGGTCACTAAAAATCTGTTATTGCCTCTTGTACTGAATAAATGTGATATAATGGCATTGAAAACAATTCTGGTTCAGTAGCTGTAATCTGAAAGCTATTATTGGACTAGTCGATTTATAACGCTGTATCAGTAATCATGACGCTTTTTAATAAACGGGTAGCAACTATTCAGCAAATTGGCTCCGATAACGGAACGTTTAGTAGTGGCTGTATAGTTGCGACCTACACAGACAAATAGCTAATTCAATGCTCTTATAGCGCTACTATAACAAACTCATGTTGTATAAACGAATAACAGACACTATTACACGATTGTCGAATAGTTGCGGTATAAGTATGTAGAATAAACGTTTATATGTCATAATTATAGCGCACAATAGGGAAAATAGCTAAAAAGTCACACGAGCGCATCTTTAGCACAATATGATCACTCGGTAGCCATTATTCAACATTTATTCGATCTTTAGTGGAGTAACTGATCGCTTATTCCACTACTTTGCTAGTTGGTTCTTTGTTGTTATGGCGCCAGACTAGATGGTGGTAGCTAGACTAGCTAGCCAGGCGGACTTAACTAGTCCTACCACCAACGAAAGTACCTACATAAAGGTGTAACCCCCGCTGGGAATCGAACCCTGGACCACTGGGTCTAAGACCGGTGGCTTAACCACCACAGAGGAGGTTCTTTGTTCTGATTTCGTGATTTGTCATATGTACTTCCAACAGCATAGATCGGCGATGGGCTCACCATCTGTCACGCTGAGCACAAGTGCAGTCGCTATTTGGTGAAAAGTGGACTATGGCAGAAGACGCTTCTGCTGTCCTCATTGCCTAGTCTCCGCTAACCCTTCGGGGATAAATAGGAGTGATAATATGTAGGTAAGTATGCTATGTACATATATGTTTTCTAAATTGCTAGTTCCTCCGTACCTAGTTGAGAAATCCGGGTGAAGTGTGCAAAAATAAAAACGATTTTTGATAGCAGGTATAATATACTTACCTACTACAGTATTACCTTTATCTATGCCTACTACGTAAAAACGACAGACACCCCCTTATATAGGCGGCAGCTCTGATTTTCTAACAACCACATTCTTGACTAATCAGCTTCGATCATCCAAACGAATACTTTTAATTCCATTTGCCGTTGCTATATTCCATTCCATTATCCGGTTTTTTGCAAGCGTCCGCAAAAATACCGAGTTTTCCAATTATCATTATCCTATCAATAAGCTTCTTCAAGTTATCTTTATTGTTGAAATTTTGCATTCACAATGCTATATAGATATAGGATAAAATGTTTACTAGAAAAAAAAATCAACCAGTCTCAGGAAGCTCGAGTGGGATTCGAACCCACGACCTTTGGATTGCCGGTCCACTGCTCTGACCGCTGATCGGGGTCTCGGTAGCTCAGCGGTTAGAGCAGTGGACCGGCAATCCAAAGGTCGTGGGTTCGAATCCCACTCAAGCTTCCTGAGACTGGTTGATTTTTTTTTTCTAGTAAACATTTTACCCTTCTTTAAGTTCATACTAAGTATAAGCACAGACTGTCAATTAGTTCCTTACTACTACACAACTTTCCTACTCCATACAAAAATACGTACTTACTTATGTAAGTAATATTTCGATCTAAGTATATGGGTATAGGTATGTAAGGAAAGCTGTTACTTTTTACCCCTTTTTTCGGGGTATTCCTCGAAGCGCACCCAGACCAAGCGCACCTAAACTATTCCTCTTTATTATTATATTTTTATTCCTCGAAGCGCACGAGCAGATAAAATGTGGAAAGAGATGCAGTAACTAACAGAAAATATCGATAACGAATAACTTTTACGTTTACTTTTAGAGTATCTACCTCTTTTTATTTATGTCACCCTGGTAGGTACTTTTAGCACAGAATAAGTAGTAATAGTACTACCGTACTTTTAGTTCAAGATAACTGTCATGATTTAATTTATTATTGACATAGTAAGTTGCAGTCCTACTCGTTTATTTATTTTTTCCTGATAGTTAAGGGTAAGTAAGATCACTAAGGCGCCTATCTACCTCTTTTCATTTATGTCTCCCTGGTACTTTTAGATCAATATGACTGTCATGATTCAATTTATTACTGACGTAGTAAGTTGCTTAAGCACCTAGTCCTAGTTTCTATCGACATCAATATTACGAATCTTTTAAGCTCCTCTCTATTTTTTACCGTAGGTGCGCTTCGAGGAATAAAAATATAATATTTTAATTACCTATTCGGAAGCGCACCCAGCGGGTGCGCTTGGAGGAATAGTTTAGGTGCGCTTGGTCTGGTGCGCTTCAAAATGGGTGCGTTTCGAGGAATACCCCTTTTTTTCGCATTTTCAGAGTTGCTTCCTTACAAATACTTAGTTGCACTTATTTGCCATTTACTTATTTATAGGGTGACGTTACGGAATTATGTCTATTACATAACAGAAGTATAGAATCCTCTACTACAGCCTATCCTATACTCTGTAAACGTCACTATTGAAATAAAACAAGAACAACACTTGAATTATTCAAACTAAACATTTAGAAAAAAAACAGCTCCTCTTTAATCATTAAGAGCAATGTCTACAGTATACAGTTACACTAATTGTTTGTAATAGGCAAAGAAATTTAAATAGTTTAATGTCTTTGGTAATAGGAGAAGTGATCAACGCGGATTCCTATCTAGTTACCTTATAATAATAATATCTACATTTTTATAGTGATTCTTCATAGAAAAAGAAAACCTGTATATCCCCTTGTATTAAACAGAAAATTGATTATAGGGTGACGTTACGGAATTATGTCTATTACATAACAGAAGTATAGAATCCTCTACTCTGTAAACGTCACTATTGAAATAAAACAAGAACAACACTTGAATTATTCAAATTAAATATTTAGAAAAAAAACAGCTCCTCTTTAATCACTAAGAGCAATGTCTACAGTATACAGTTACACTAATTGTTTGTAATAGGAGAAGCGATCAACGCGGATTCCTATCTACCTTATAATAATAATACTTATCTACATTTTTCTAGTGATTCTTCATAGAAAAAGAAAACCTGTATATTATACAGAAAATTGATATCAAGTTACTTAGTATGGACTAAGTATTAGTCCATCCATACTACCTTTATGTCTAGTTCCCGAGCAAAATGCACTGTTCGCGTGTGTTGCTGGTCGCAAGCACGTGTTGTCATGCGATCTAGATGTTAAAGAGTTAATGTAGACTGAATTACCTTTGAACCTAGGTACATTATCAATAAGTACACTACTGTAAGTAAAAAAAATGTGTTAAATGGCGAAGAAACATCTGATTACCAACCAGCTGTGGGAGCGACTTCAGAAAATCTTCTGAAGTCGCTCCCACAGCAACTTCAAAAATTCTTAATCTTCAGAAAATAAGTGTTTTTTACTTATGTGTAGGTATCTATATGCTCCTTTATTATAACATAACATTAAAACCAATAATAACTACTAAAACTAAAAATAACTAATAAACTCTATATATATCGCGTGATGCTTGAAACTATAAACTATCTTTAAAAAGACTTAAAATCAACAAAACCACAGTAACACTTTGGGCCTTAATTAGAAACACTATTTAAGCATTATTTAGTTAAATATTGTATTTTTTGTCTCTTTTCTCAAATTCAAAATGACGTTTGTAGGACGTAGACAAAAAAATGTTTACCTAAATAATGCTTCTATAGTGTTTTTGAGTAAGACCCTTTTTATAATATATCTCGTCTCATCTCGATCACGTCCCAATAAACACAGAGCAGCATTATAGTAGCTTTCTACTGAGTAACATGTGTCCTTTTTGCATTAGAAGGTCGTCATAAGGGTATATGCACAAGCATTATAAGAGGATATAACGCAGCATTAATGCCAAAAAGGGCACATTTTATACAGCCTTTAGTTCACATCCCTTTTATAAGAGCATTATTATAGTGTTCTTAGAGCGTTATTAAAGGTAACAAGCATTGTAACAGCATTATAAATGGTAACATGGGCCCCCTATATTGGAATTATAAGGAGTAACGTTACCCTTTTTACAGTCTTAAGATCAAAAGTGTACATAAATAATGCTGTAGTTAGCCAATAGGTTCACGAACGACTCGACGTGGTGTTAATTTAGATCAATTACTTCAGATTTCGTTAAAAAACATAGTCCACCAAGTTATATTCCATAAAGATGTCAATTTATGTGTTATGTATTTGGATTATTCAGAGACCTCATAAGTAGAAATGTGTTTTATTACTATTGATGCACGTGTAAAGTTATGGGAAGGCAAATTTACTGTGAATGTATATGTGTATATTATCAGTAAAATTCACGCGCCTCGTAAATGATGAGATATTAACGAAATAAACAAAATATTATAATCACACAAATTACCTCAATAATTTTATTTACTAAAAATAAATATCAACAAGACGCTATTCTGTATTTGTATGCATGCACAAATAGACGGTATGCAAAATAAGTCGATTTAAAGTTAAATAATCATAAATCCGCGTCTAATTTATTATGGTTGCGTTGCGGTCTGTTAAAATCACAAAACGGCGCGTTTTAAGTGGACCACATAAATTTCATATTAACAGTGTTGGCATTACACAAGTTCACTCGTGTTAGATTAATCAACTGTAATCGTAACGGAGTGACACAAGTGAACAAATATAGAACTGTAAGAATTTATGAAAAGTTATGGTTGTGTACGTCGTGCACCTAAAGCATTTATGTGAACCTTCCTAATTACCTTGTAACTAAATTTAGGGATAAGCTTTATTGGAAGGAAAAACCCTTCTTCGGGATAAAAATCTAATATGAACATTTTGATGTCTAGGTATAGCATAAAAATACAATATACTTAGTATAAAAATAATGAGTTATTTAACTGATTTCATACGTAACAAACTTTGTAACCTAATGATAAAGTCAAAGTCTAATTATTTATTTAATGTAAAGTTTTACAGGCACTTATTGACATCAATACTATTAGTATTGATGTCAATAAGTGCCTGTAAAAGTAATAAAAAACAGTTAACTAACTTGTAGTTAAGACTTAACAACAAATCTAAAGAACTATGCCAGACAAACGCGCATCGCTACCCTCAGTACCACTGCAAGCCGAAACAGGATCTATTTGTTATATCGGTCGGTGTTTCTTAGTTCGGTTGACCAAATCAATTCCTTATTAAGGCGAAATAAAAGGTACGTGCAAGCAAACGTGGTGCGGTGTAGGGCGGCCGTTAGGGTTGTAGTAGTGCTTGACTGTTTTTTGATCTAGAGATCACATTAATATATTCAGCATAATTTATATTAAGAGCATCATTTTATATGTCATTTTAATTGTTTACGGAACCCCCCTGTATAATATTTTCGGTCACACTAGAAATATTATCAGCATTTCACGCATTTATGGCATCGTACGGGACCCTCTTGTGATAAAAATTGTGATCCGCTTGGAGTTGCATCGCCACTGTTTTTATTAACCAAAGTCAAATATTCTTTGATAACTTTTCTCCATACTTCTGACTCTTAATTTTCAAAATTTTCACATCATTTTCCAGAGTAAAAACAACAAATACACAATAATTAAGTTCGCATTGATCGATCTCTACGCGTGAACTGAAAATAAATGGCGTCGTTTGTGGGTTCAAACACTCTTAATGGTCTCACATTAATTCTTTTAGCTGTAAAATATTTCATAGATGCACTAATAAAAGGTAAACGATATAAATTGGGTACACAAATATTCTCTCCTAGCACTCTTAGTATTAGTATTGCATCCTGCGAATTATGTGATCATAAGGCTGCTTGACGGATTGGAAATGAACGTAAAATACAGCCTAAAGAGTTAAAAAGTGTCACATATACATCATTATAAAGTTGTAAACTTTACAAAAAACACACTTACTTTCTTATAATTATCACTTTATAAGTGTAAACAAAGATGTTCTTATACAGTCAATGGCATTAATATGATTCACTTTGACACTTAAATACTGCCAACGGTGTATTTTACTCCTAGTATAATGCTTCTGTAGAACCGCGACTAAGGGTGGATTCGACCAAACTGGAATAAGGTCTTATACCTAGATTAAGCGCCGAATTTGTATAGACTAATCTCGGAGTAAGTCTTATTCCAGTTTGGTCGAATCCAGCCTAAAAGAGCGTACAAACGTACTCTACTTACGCCAAAAGTTTTACTAGGGTTATATTTTCCCCATTAAACGGCCTTTTTACAGTCTTAAGTGTTTATGTGTCCTATTAAACAGCGAAAAGTTCAAGAGTGTATCGAAATAACTCTGTACAAATGACATGAGTTCAAAGAAAGACATAATGTGGCCAATTGTAACGCTTCTGTGTTTATTGGGGTCTCTCTGAAACCGAAGAACTACAACAGCAAACAGTCTGCGAAAACCTTTTTCTGTCGACTGAGAGCTGTACCTTCTGCCCTTATTCCAAAGAATACGGCTAAGTGCAAAAAGTAAATTATGAGAAAAATTCAAAAAAGGCGCGAAATGGTGATTCTTTAGTTTTATGAGAATAATTGCAGTTCTATCAATTGGGTTTCGTAGAAGACATTATGTAGCATCTATCTGTATAGAAAACATTGATATAAAGGTATAATATGTAATATAAAACCATCAAATAATCATTTAGCCGTAGCACAACTCTGCACAACCTTTTAATGCACTACTAATATCATAAATTAAAACACGGTTTAGTATACCTTTGCGGTGTTATATCGTAGTACTGATTTCCATTCTACGCTTAAAAACGGCATACCTACTTACTCAACTGCTTTTTAATCTATGATGCAGTATTGAAAAATATTTGCAATACTAAGTTTTATCGCCGTTAAAGTCGTCTTTTAGGTTAGTATAAAAATGGTCTAGTGGAACTAAGCATAAACGCAGTAATATACGCTTCTCTAACACAAAACTGTCTTTTAGCGTAGTTTTGTTCGTGAACAGACAAAACAATAAAATAGGTTCAACAGTTAATTAAAACAATTTCTTTCTTTAAAGTATTATAATAAAATGCAAATGCATAGTTTCATGCAAAATCATGTAGAACAAAAAGTATTTCTGTACCTACTAAGTACCTACTTAGTAAGTACCTTAAAATTATAAAAATATCAAAAACAATACTTAAGTATTAAAATATTTTGACAAAAAGATAAACATTTCCGAAACTTTTACTCCATGTTTAGATGAAAATTGATTACCTAACATTTTTTTTTATAAATTGTCAGTTTCATTTACGACTGGTGTTTCGTACTCGTTAAACTTTTGCAATAAGTACATATAGATATATTTAAGGTTCGACCGAGATCTCGTCTCGGTCTCGGCATTCTCAGCTACAAATCTGACCGAGAAATCTGTCTCGGTTCTTGACTAAAAATCGCCGAGTTTCTCGGCCATAACCGAGACTTTGTACAGAATGGGATTAAAATTTTCAGA
Source organism: Scoparia ambigualis (assembly GCA_963921215.1). Lineage (NCBI taxonomy): Eukaryota > Metazoa > Arthropoda > Insecta > Lepidoptera > Crambidae > Scoparia > Scoparia ambigualis. The sequence continues at coordinate 18,141,199 of OY992522.1, read as the reverse complement.
TAACTCTTCAAATATTGTTGCAACAGAGCAATCCAACTCATGGGCAGCACATGATTCCATAGAATTGGAAGACGAGCCAATGAGCAATGACGAAAACAGTTTAAGTTCAGTGATTAAAATGGCGCTAGAAAGCTTTTTAATAGAGCTAAGACTTCAAAGAAACTCTCAATATTGGTGAGTATTGGTTTTCGTCACCTCATAAGGTAGGCATGCAGAAATAAGTTTTATCAGCGCCGCGTGCTAGTGTAGCAAGTGAACAACTCTTTTGCAAAACTGGACAGTTGTAAGTAGAATGAGAGGCAGACACTCTTTGGAGGGTGAAAATGCCAAAAACTTGCTTTTTTATGCTACGATAGAATGTTATTTAACTTTGATTATTGAAACAGTTCTCTCTACAAAAACTTTCATATGCGGAAACAGAAGGTCTTTTAAGTAATTAATTGCATTCTTAATATGATAAGTATTAAAAAATATATATCTTTTTATAATACGTTTAAATATATAATTAAAAGTAAGTCTATCATAAAGTGCAAAAAAAAAAAAAACCCCTCTAGTTAATTTATATGAACCTTTTTAAAAACTAAAAATATGAAAAACCATAATTAAAATATAAAGACAATAAATAAATAAGTAATAAAAGTTCAATGGACATAAAATAATACAAGTAATAAAAGTTTTCCTTTCCTTTAAATCTAAGTAGTATTAGATTAAATATTATAGCTTCTGCACTGGAGTGGCTTCTTTGTGTCTACAGTGCCAAAACCACAATAGGCCACACACACATTGACCTCGACAAGCGCCATGCGCCTGCGTCGCCGGTTGGCCGGTCGCCCCAGTGCAATGCTGGTTACTGCGGGAATCGCATGTCTTCCTTAGTCGGAATTATTTCTCCCGTTATTTGGAATGTAGTGTTAAAATGTAGGTATAGCTTTATTTACTGCACACATTTACATCACATAACACACTTTGAGGCATTGTGTAGGTACTTTTTAGGTTAGTGTTTATTTCTGATTGTAATTATTGTTGGAACGCTGTTTCTGTTATTAATACCGGAGACGGGCGTTAGTGCTGCGACACAGTTTTAATACGATAGCAGTTATTAACGTACTAGATAAGTGTACCAATGTATATTGTTCCAAATAAAAATTATTATTATTATTATAGTTAGTTTTTATTAAACAGTACCTACAGTATTAAACAGTTACATAACAGCATTTAATTATTTTTCACGATTTGTCTAGTCTCGGTCTCGGCGAAGATTTTATTTTATTCTCGTTCTCGGTCTCGGTCTCGGCCGAGAACGAGAAACCCGTCTCTGTCGAGCCTTATCTTATCTTGTCTTATCTTATTGGGGCCTGCAGAAGTTTCCCTCTCGCAGCGGCACGTCGACCCATTGGGATCTTTTGTGCAACCCCGTCCTATCACTCTGTTTCCTCAGAGAAAATGACTGCCATAAGTTTGGCAGTGTCTTTGAGGGCGAAGAGCCTAAAATCTTCTGGTTTCGGGTAGGCGAATCCCAAGAGACTCATTCTTTTCCTAGCAAGGGATTCACAGTCACACAGTAGGTGTTGCATGGACTCCGTTTTCTCTCCACATGCCCTGTACAAGCTGTCTGTTGCTAGTTGCATTCTATGGAGCATTTGTTTTGTGGCATAGTGCCCGGTCAGGGCTCCGATGATTGTTCGTGCCTGCCTTTTGCTACCTCCTCATATGATTTTACTCCGTCCTAGGGCGTTTCCACCTATGAAGGATTTTGAGTGTTTCATGCCGGGTAGCTTTTCCCATTCGGTTTTATGCCTGTTTTGGATTTGGTCCTTAAAGGCCTTGTTAATGGTGCTCGGTGCCAGTGCAACAAACGGCTCAGAACCAATAAATGGGGTCTCTGAGCCCTCCCTGGCAAGTGCATCAGCCATTTCATTGCCATGGATTCCCACGTGGCCTGGTACCCAGATCAATCTTACCCTGTTGTGTCCACCTAGCTTGTTTAAAGCTTTTGTGGTTTCAAGTACAAGGTTGGAGTCGATACGGGGCGATATAAGTGACTTGAGTGCTGCTTGGCTGTCACTCAGGATGAATATGTTCCGCTTTCTAGGGGCGAGTTCTGAATTCTTTTTTACGCATAGGAGAATTGCAAAAATTTCAGCCTGGTATACAGTTGCAAATTTTCCCATGCTTTGACTATGTTCGAAGTCATTGCTAAAGATACCTGCTCCAGTACCCGACTCCATTTTGGATCCATCGGTGTACCAGATTAGGCTGTTCTTCTCTGGAGACGGTGGTCCTTGTCTCCATTCATCCCAAGTTGGGACATATATACCGAATTTCTTTTCGAACATGTCCCAGTACATGGGATATTTTGTCACACCCCATTTCCATGATCCTATCAAGGGAATCATTAGGTTCCCATTTTGTATGTCTGGTCAGTGGCTTAGATGCGTCCCACAGCCCGGCCACCTTAAGTCTATGTAGCGCTTTCTTTGCCTCTGTTGCTATGACACTGTGCAGGGGTGAAAGGTCCGTAAGGACCTCCAGAGCTACCGTCGGTGTGGTTCGGAATGCCCCAGTAATCGCCATGCATGCTGTCCTCTGAAGTTTGCTAAAAGCATTCTTACAGATTTTCAGCCTGGTCCGGGGCCACCAGACGATGCTGCCATATGTAAGGATCGGCCGCACCATCATCATGTAGATCCACCTTATGATTTTGGGGTTAAGCCCCACGTTTTGCCATAGGTGGACCGACACATACCAAAGACCCTATAGGCCTTGGTAACGGTCGTGTCCATGTGCTGTTTCCAGGTAAGTTCCTTATCCAGTGTTATGCCTAGATATTTCACTTCTCTGGACCAGGGAAGCTGGGTGCCGTAAAGTTTTAGGCTTCCCAATTTCGTGAGGTTTTTTATCCTCGTGAAAGAGATAGCGGTTGTTTTCCCAGGGTTTACGGATAGATGATTGGTATTACACCAATCCTCCAGCAAACATAGAGCACGTTGCATTAGCTCCGATACAGTAAAGGGAAACTTTCCACTGACTGTGATGACCAGGTCATCCGCATAACCAACCGTATATAGTGGTCCTTGGTTCAGTTTTGCTATGACTGAACAAGGCTCCATAGCAGAGGAGAAAGGACCCCCCCTTGCGGGCACCCTCTAGTTGATTGAGCGAGTAAACTGTCCCCAAGCAGTTCTTAGTAGATTATTCTACCCTTTAACATGCATTCAATCCATTTGCAGATCGGTTGTGGCACGCCATGATCTCTGGCTGCCACATGAGTCAAAGGTTGTGCGATCAAATGCACCTTCAATGTCTACGAATGTGCAGACGCAGATCTCTTTGTTCTCCAGGGCTGATTCCGCTCGGCCCACCACATGGTGGAGAGCGGTTTCTGTTGAATTCCCTGGCTGGTAAGCGCATTGAAGTCCGTGAAGTGGGAATTTTTTTAACGGTCCCGCTCTGATAAATTTGTCTACCATCTTTTCCAAGGTCTTAAGAAGAAAAGATTGGAGACTTATTGGCCTAAAAGCTTTAGGTTCTTCATAATCTGGTTTACCCGGTTTTGGTATGTATATTACCTTAACACGTCTCCATGTTCTGGGTATATAACCAAATGCAATGCAGGCTTTATACAATCTGCAGAGATGGGGGCCCAGAATGAAAGCGCCCTCTTGTAGTAGGATGGGGTAAATATTGTCAGGTCCTGGTGCTTTATATGGTTGAAAGCTCCCCAGTTCCCATTTAACCTTAGATTCATCTACTACCTTTTTAGTTATTATCCAATCATACTTGGAAGTCTTAACTTGCTGCTCCTTCCAGCTGATTGGATCATGTTCGTCTTGAATGATGCTTGATCCAGGGAAATGGGTATCAAACATGACCTTCAGTGTATTCTCACCATTTCCTGTTCGAGTTCCATTTGCCCTCATTACTGTAGACAGTGGAATCGCCTTTGTTGTAGAGATTGCCTTGGTTAGTCTCATTGCTTCAGGAACAGATTGTATCTGTTTACAATGTTTCCTCCAAGCAGATCTTTTTGCTTTACAAACCGCACTGCTGTAGCGAGTTAAAACCTTATTGTAATCGCTAAAGTCGTTCTTCGCCTTCGCTTCATTGGACGCCTGTCGTGTCTCTTTTCTAATCTGAGCCACCTCTGGAGTCCACCACGGCTGTCTCCCCGCCACTGATTTTGTTTCTGGGCAGTTGTTCTGCCAGGCCGTCATCAGTGCTTCTGTGAGTCTGTTAGCTTCAAACTCTATGTCCACAACTGAGTTAAGTTTACAGCATGGACCATCTAGTTCCCGCCTGAGATCCCTTCTGAAGCCCTCCCAGTTGGTGTTTCTTGGGTTCTTCCTTCGTACAGTTCCTATGGTCTTACCTAGTCTGTACCTAAAGCATATGTAGTTGTGATCGGAGAGGGATACTTCGTCCGATACATGCCAGTTTGTGATGTTACTTACCGCTCTGTTACTAGCAATAGTTATATCAATCACCTGCGCCCACCGAGCATTGAAAAAGGTAGCCTTATTTCCTTGATTAAGTATTTGTATGGGTGAACTTACCAGATACTCCAGCAGTCTCTCCCCTCTCTCATTGGTGTCTGAGCTGCCCCAGATCACATGATGCGCGTTGGCATCGCAGCCGATAATGATATCTTGGTTTTCTCGGCCAGCGCAGGTTACCAGTTCCCGTATCTCCTTTGACACTGGATCCGCCTTCTCGAAAAGGAGGTAAGCTGACGATAAAATTACCGTCCGCCTAGCACCCCCTTCCCCCGTAAGGAGCTTGACAGCGGACAGATCCCTGCAACAGAACTTCATTAGAGGCATTGCGTGTAGGTCGTTTCTGACATAAACGCAAGTCCTCATGTCATTAGTAGAACAATTGTAGTATATTATACAAGGAGTTCCACCTAAACCTTTAATCTGGCCCCTGTAAAGATAAGGTTCCTGGATTAAGGCAATGTCGAATTGATTCTTTTTTAGCTGGCGTGCCAGAAGGGCAGTTGCAGCCTTACAATGATGAAGGTTGATCTGAACGCACCTTACCTCTGTTAAGGTTATCGCCCGTCTTCCGTGAGTTCGCCGTCCAAAGCCGTGTGCACGGCCAACGGAGACGACTCCCCCAGAAGCAGCTCGTCCAGGGCGAGCTCCCCCATGACATCTTCGGATCTTGGCGAGGAGATCCCACCACACTCCATTGTTGTGGTCTCCTCTCCAACATCCTCGGCTACCGCGATAGGTGCGCCAAGTTCCGGCTGCCCCACCGTCACTGGAGCGCTTTGGGAGCACTCACCCAGAGTCACCCCCGCCACGCTCACACCACCGCTACCGCCTTGGGCATCGACAAGCTCGTCCGTAGGCCTCTCCTCCAGAAGCTTAAAGACGCTCTTGTCGATGCCCGTATTAAGGCATTAGCCCTCCGCTTTGATGAATGCTGCAGAGGCACCATCCATCAACACGATCCTACGAACTGTTAAACCCTCGACCTTAGTGTCGACGATCTTCCAGCTCGAGGTCCGCAAGCCAGGATGGTACCTCTGCAACATCCTCAAAACTCTACCTACCTCAAGGCGGCTGATGTTTTTCCAAGCCATTTTAACTGGCTTCGGAAGGTCCTTCGCATCAACCACCCTGACCACGACGCCCTCCACGACAAGGTCGTCCTGCGCTCGGAGCCAGTTCGCCGAGCTACTCCCCTCATACGTGAAGATTATAGCCCTCGACAAAATGCCTCCGATGTTTACCACTGGCAGAGGGTCAGGCGCGGCCTCCAGCAGGTCCCAAATGGTTCCTTGGAACGCCACGTAGTGACCCTCTCCCAGCGTAGTCGCAGGGTAATTGTCAGCAATGATGGCCATCTTATAGGCACTTACTGCCCCCGCGTAAGACCCGTGAGTCTTAACGCGTTTGGCATCAAGCGCCTCCTGACTCTCATTGCTGACCTCCCTCAACCTTTTCGAGCGCTCCACCGCTCGTCATCTCCCCCTCGGCCCGCTGCCTAAGCAGCTTGCAACGCTTGCGGTTGCCCGACCTATGCCACGGCTTCTTGCCCGAGCCCCCCCCCCCCCCCTGTATCAGACCTGGGAGCGTCAGGTCGGATCCCGAGAGGACCCAGTACTTTCTGCCTCGATGGTCCGGCGGTGTCAACAGGACGGATCCCATCAGGACCCAATTCCCGTTGCCCCACCATTCCAAGGTCCTCCACATGGGATTGCTCGGCAGGTGCTGACGCCCTCCCCTTACCAAGCAGCAGACCTCCAACCGCTTGGTTCCCGCTCATGGTTCCCAGCGGGTTGGGGCCCCTAAGGTTCCCATTCCCCCCGGGCCCCCGCGCGGATCCCGTCTGCGGCGGATGCCGTGCTGGTGCACCTGAAGCCCTAAAGCCCCCACGGTTCCTACCACGTCCAGCTGGTGGGGTTGGTTCCCGAAGGTGTCCATCCCCACTGTGTCACGCGGTAGGGCCCGCCTTAAACCCGCTAACTCCCGAAGGAGTGTTGCGCGCATGGGTCCCTTGCGGGACGGAAAGGTTGTTGCCTAAGGCAACCTCAAAAATTGGCAAATTTTTTGCCCCCCCCAGATACAAGGGGCAGCTTGAGCCCGAAGGCCCAGGGAGGGGTTCTCCGGCCTTGCCGGTACCCTCCTGGGGTAAATTCGTTTCTAAAAATGTGCCATTTTTGTGTAGAAACGAAGAGTGACAATGTTGGGGTAGAGGTTGTCATCCCTCCAAGGATGGGATGGGATAGGATTAGGAAAAGGGGAAGGAAAGTGGTAAGGAAGGGAGTTGCTATGGATAGGATCATGGGATTGAGGATAAGGGAATGGCCCACCGTGGTGATATCTTTATATAACATTTTTTTTTAAATCATTTATTCAATACACATAAGTACAATTATTGTTACATATGAGCCGTACCACGAAAACCTCACAGGGTTTATCTGGGTTCCGGCGAGTCGCTATTTACATTTGAGTAAGTAAGTAATGTCTTTTCAAATTACACCGAAATCTTTTCACATTATCTTTATTAAATCTATATTTAAAAATATTTTGTAAAATAAAACATTAAAAACTATTTATTAACTGCATTTCATCCAAAAACTTTCATATTAAAGTCAATAAAGTTTATAAATAGCCTAGGAACTTATTTGCAACCACCGCAACCGACCGACCTTACATCTATCCGTATCGGGAACCTACACTATCTGTATCTACCTACCTACCACAGAAAGTAGGTAGGTAGGTAATAAAAAATATAATTTTATTTTGAAGTAATAAATTGTACCTATAGGTTATAGCTAACTAACTGAATGAGTCAAGTTAATAACTAATTACTTACGTTATTTAATTTACGCACTTGGTAAAGTAAGTAAACAATAATATAATCAAACCGTAATTTTAAACACACCTACTCGTCATATTAAAAGGGGTCATAAGATACTTAGGTATCACATAAGTTTGATTACCAAGTGCAAATTATTAGAACGTGATTTATTGTTAACATTGTAATTATACATACACTTACCGTTAGGTCTATGCAATAATTTGGCGCCAAAACTATCCATGCGCACGACCCAAATGGCACAGAATAAATAATAGTACCTTACTTTACTACGTATCCATGGCTAGAAATCGATGGAACTCGCTACCGATCGATAGGTATTTAGTCGCGTTTCAGAGTAGTACCAGTGGCTTAGCCGCGTTTTAAGAATAATCTAAAAAAAATTAGAACATAGTTTATCATAAGCTAGAATGCCGTGACCGTCCTAAAGCTTAGCACAAGTTTTTAATATTTTTTAGACACTACGCTTAAATACAGTTAAACCACGATAACCGCGTTTTAATATAGCAAACTTATGTGGCGGCGTTCTAGCATACTATGCTTTTATAAAAACGTTGGAAGTATTTACTAAGGTAAATTACCATTATGATACTTTAGTGGTTTTGTATCGTAGTACTAAATAGTAACCGCGTTTTAACTAAGGGCAAACCTTAAAAATAAAATATAGCAGCTCTCTGAAATTATTGAACTTAAATTAAAAATATTATTTTAAGATCAGTCGATGCGGATTCTTTTGCTGAATTCGCTGATAGCAAGAAGTTAAAAACGGTAAAATGTCACTTAGCCGTGTTCTTCGGTATGAGGGCAGTGTAGCTTCTCAGTGGTTAAGGATTCAGGGTGAATTAGTGTGATTCCATCCTCTGCCTGATCATTACTTACCACAGTTTTAGTAACACTGTGACTTTACTATAAGGAGAGGAAGGGAAAGCACCGCAAATAAAGTAATAAAGACGCAACTCATTCCTCTGTGGCATTAACTACTTACTTATCAAGTTGTTAAGTAATTCGGAGAAACCATACCATATTTCATAGAAAAAATTATACGTACACAATTACCCATGCAATTAGAAGAAATTAAACTCCGTATTCGAGGGGCATATTATGATGAAAACTAGGCTAAAGTTAAATATTTAATGTGGTGTACGCGTCGTTGTTGCCAGCGTAAGTTGGTCCGTTTCGTTCCTCAATGTGGTATGGCGTGTGGTTTTAAAAGGGGCTCTAGTTTCGTTGGAGACGTGTGTTTGGTGAGTCGCACGCCCGGCGTCGCCGGCGTCGTGTCGCAGAGGCGCCTGGCGTATCAAACATTTAAAGCTATCGACGTTCTACAGCCATTTTGTCGCTGGAACTCCACTTGTTCGCAAGTAACGCCACATTAATTTTATTATAACACCCGTTATAAGGGGAGTAAAGTGGAATGGATTTATAAGGCGTTTTTCTGCGTTGCCTCTCTTTTGTTTTGTGATACCAACCTATCAAACCTGACTTTGATATTTACTAGTGGGTTTTAACGAACGCTGTTGAAAGATAACAACCGGGACTAGTGCCATCCGAAGCACGGTGTTAGGTATCTCGAAATATATTGATTTGATCACCCATCCGGTGTTCCGTCAATCCGAAAGTTGCTTTACGCTCGTTCGATCTTAATCCTGTAGTTTGGATGCGAGCAGCACAAGACTGGACGTGGTGGAGTTCCTTGGGGGTGGGGAGGCCTTTGTCCAGCAGTGGACGTTCTCTGGCTGATGATGATGATCGTAATCCTTGTAAGCCGGTTGAGCGTCCAAAACTACATAGAAAAACTGGATTTAGCTTTATGTTTCGGCCGAAAGCTGCAAGGTACCTTATACCTATACACCTAAACCAATTTGTCAACATTTTAGTGGCGGTGCCTTTTGTGGTTGAAATTCGTGACTGCAAATTGTTGCGTGTTCGGTGCCACAATAAAAATATGTCGACATAATGGAAAGGTTTGTTTGGCCTATCAAACCGAAATGAATGGATAACCTACAGTTTTAATCCTTCTTTTTGTCGCTCTAATATTTATTATTTAACATGTAACCCCTACCAAATGCATAGAGAAATGAAAACATATCAAATTGAGCTACATGATAAAGTTTATGAAAAATAACCTAATTTAAGCTTGAACAAACCCACAAATAAAATATAAAGTCGGTCTAACTCTCACACTCGACGTAAAGGAACTCGACATAAAGGGAACAATTTATATGAAACACCTACTAAAAATATTTTTTTCCATTTAAAGTAATTTTAAATGACTATTTTGCATTAAAAATCACAAATTTAAAAGCTTACCATCAACAGTGGGATTCTTATAAGACGCTATTGAATGACTATTATCATTTAAAAAAATATCCTGCAAAATACACGTAAGTAGGTAAATTAGAACCAATCAATCGTGTATCATATTGAATATTATTCATTACGAACAGTAGCAACCTATCAATTAAATAAAGTATCCGACTACTAAAATATAGAGTGGATAACGGATAATTTTCATTTGTGGGAACTATTGCAAGTGTTGGAAATAATTTCCTTTTGCCTCGATTAATAAGTCGATCGTCATTGTATTGACCTACATGAAAAAAAGTACCTACCTACAATAAGCTACAGTCGGCATTAAATCGATCGAAGCATTTCAAGTATATTCTGCATACCTACGAGTATTTATGATCGTTAATATTTTTTTTGTTTATATTTATTTAGCCCTAACCGTGAAGAGTGGAAGGAGAGTAGGGAGGCCTTTGCCCAGCTGTGGGATAAGCCGGGCTAAATAATAATAATAATAATAATAATAATACTTATTGAGCCCCGTGTGTGTAGCGGTCAGATAACAGCTCACTAAAAGAAAACTAAAAAATCTTCTCTTTCCTTGACCTAAAAGGCGACTAACGGATTCGATTATGAATAAATTGAGTTAAGAGGCCTATTACATCTCGAATGTAATTTTTGCGTAAAATGCCTAGTTTCGCATTTTGTAGTAATTTTGCAGTTGTATTTATCGTTTTTATCGAAATAGGATAATAAATTTGTGCATAATATTACAAATATCCATTCTGTGAGCATAAGTTGAATTCGGACGGCCGGTGCATCGTATTTTGTAGTAATTTTGCAGTTGTATTTATCGTTTTTATCGAAATAGGATAATAAATTAATTATAAAATCTTTATACCCCATGAAATAACAATTACTCTGGTATAAATATTGCTCAATAATAATATCGCAGATAGGAGATATTCACAGTTAATTTATAGCAATTTTCGAAGTTTTTTGGTTTAGAATAAGATTTTTTTCCTATATAAAATCAATGAAATCTAAAAATTCCGAGGCCGCTACGCATTATTCGACTATATAAGAGATAACATTATAATTTTTTTATTTCACTTGTTTAGAACAGTAGTTCAATCGATGTGCTCAAAAAAGTGCCTTCGCGCACTTTATGAAAATCTTTCTCTGCAATTTTGGGTTTAATTAAAAAGTTAAGCAAAATTTACAAAAAGCGAGGCCGCTAAGCACTATTCCAATAGCTATTCTACACTATTCAATAAGTCATAATTGTTAATATATTTTCGATTCTGATATCCATAACGCCAAAGTTTTCCATTTTACGCAAAAATCACAGTCAAGATGTAATAATCCTCTTAAGAATATAAATATGTAGTTACAAAAGGAAGTCATAAGTACTCTTCTTCTCTTCTTCTTCAGCCATTTTCTACCCAATGCTGAGTAAAAGCCTCTTCCATGCTTTTCCAAACGGTGCGATCCTGGGCTTTTCGCATCTAGTCTTCCCCGCTATTTGGGTTAGGTCATCGGTCCATCTCCTGGGCTGTCTTCCTACGTTTCTGCGCCCGTTCCGTGACCTCCATTCCAGCACCTTCAACCCCCATCGTTCGTCAGACCTGCGGCATATGTGGCCAGCCCACTTCCACTTCCTTTGGGCTATAATCTTAGCTATGTCGGTGAGATGTGTTCTACTGCGGATTTCTGTATTGCGAATTTGATCGCGGAGGGAAATACCCTACATAGTAGTCATAAGTACATCTTGTCGTTAATAAGAACATTATACAATCTGTTAGTGATTTTATTTAAGCTTAGCTTATGGTCTAACGGTGCATGTTAGGTGGTTTGGGGTCCAAACTAAGCTAGCATTAATCTCACAAAGTTTGGCATATAAAGGTATGTCATGGTGTATCTAATCGCAGTCGTATCGCATGTTTAAAATATTTTAATAATTGATTAATTAGATCATCATCACTCTAATAGTTAATGATTTTCATGCAAAGAGAAGACAAGATCGGCATTGTGACGGACGAGAGAAGTACCAAGTTAGTAAGCAAAGAATAAGTTAGTTTAGGTATTATCACCATGATAAATGATAATGATAAATGATAAATGATTTTATTTTGTAAGTAGGTTTGTACAAACACTTAACATGTTTTTTTTTTAAAACTAGATGAGGTCGGCGTTTCCCTTCTGACTACTCTGAGAAGAAAGGCCGAAACAAACTCAGAGGTCACAGTCTCTTTTAAAGTCCAGACATAATCTTGGTCAGGTTATATGAAGACCATGTAGATCGATGTCTGAGATGGTCTTTTGAGGAAAGAACCACACAGATTGAGAGGACCTGTCCAGTCAGTGTACGCATTTGTCAGAAATCGTTCAGCTCAACTCAAGACTTAAGGAGCTAAACGATTCGACGAACAATACCAAAGAAAGGACATTTGGGTAGGCCACTTAAATTACTCAAACTGCCAGACCATGAAAAAAAAAAAAAACTAACAGAACAGAGAGAATAATAAAAAATAAATAAATAATAAAATGACCCACATCGTCTTCACATTCACAATAAATAAAATAATATAAAACTTTACAAAGTAAGCAAATGTCATTGTTTATAAAAAAATCATAAATGTCAATGTGTATATAAAAAAAAAGCAAAAAACATTCAAAAAGCAGAAATTGGAAGCAGCTCAATCCCAAGCCTTTTGGTCCTCAATATAATCTTTAACGGTATAAAAGGCTTTCTGGCACAACTTACGTTTAATGAATGATTTGAATTTATTAAGGCTTAGATCTTGAACGTGGCTTGGTAGTTTATTATAAAAGCGTATACATTGGCATCTAAACGAGCCACCTATTTTCTTGAGCCTTGTTGTAGGTACAACAAATTTGTGTTTGTTTCTAGTATTTATATTATGGATATCACTGTATTTTTTAAACAATTTTTTATTTTTATGGGCATATAAAAGATTTTCATAAATATACTGAGAAGACATGACATAGAGTAAAACGACTACCTCCGTGGTCGAGTGGTTAGCACGCCGGGTCTGGCGTCGCGCCGTCTCTGAGGTCCCGGGATCAATTCCCGATCGGGTCAATTTAGAGAAAAACTGTTTTTCTAAACTGATTTCGGGTCTGGGTGTTTTTTCTATGTTTATGTATATTTATCCGTTAACTTACCATATTAACGAGTTTCTATCTTGGGCTAGATAATTGGTGTGAGTGTAAACAAATTTGATTTAATATAAATGAAAACTGATCGAACAGAATGGAAGAGGAAGTGATTTTGCGTCGACCCCAAATGAGATCAGAAACATGGTCAGGAGTTCAGGACATTATAAATTCGTTGGTGGAACTATAATGCATAGCAAGCATAGCTGAACAAATGCTTGAAGTAGTCGTCCCAAACCATATTCTTGGCAGCGAAGTGATAGGGTTCTAAGCGGGTAGGTCTCCCTACCACCCGTCCTGTCTGACTTTTTGTGGCTGAGTGGGGTAAGAGAGAAGAGTCCCATAGCGTTACAGCGACAGTATTTTCTGTAGTAAAGAAAGGCGAATGATGAATTACAATTAATATAGTGCGATTTTCTTAAGCTGACAAATAACAATTGAGCAGGAGTAAGTATAGTAGTTCCGATCGGAAACAGTGGTGCGGTGCGCGGCATGCGGGCTCATTGCGTATGCGCATTTTTAATACGTAATTTGAATAGATGCGCCTGAACAGACCCGAACAAAGGATAATCGACCGGATGCGATACGTGAACGAGTTTCGAACGTAAGATACTGTATTGCGCTCAAATCGGTCGGTGCTGTCATTTAGGGTGCGTTACTGCGTATCATTAGTTTGGATAATGGGCTGACCTACCTATAAAAGTAAAGTACAGCTTGTATATTGTCCCACTAGAGCTAGACTAGAGCACTAGGCCTCCATCTTTGAAAACAAGTCATCGCTACAATTGATGGGTATTGGCTTAGTCACCACGCTTGCTCAATGCGGATTCGTGATCACAAACCCGGGCTATGCATCGAAAAGTCCAAAAACACACTTTGCCTGACCGTGAAATTGAAAATTGGAAGCTAAGCGCTTGACTACTCGGCCACCGAGCCGTATTGAGGTATACCTTAGGTCCGGTTTCCATTAGGTCAGATCCGACTCCGATCCGCTCGGACAGATGGAAACACTCGGCCCGGTTTCCATACAAATTATTAAGCCACTATTCAAGTAGCAAAATTTGGTAATGTAATAAGTATCCTGGGACCAAATATTTTTTAGTCCTATAGAAATCCTATTAACGTTTATAGGACCGCATTTGGGCGCACTTACAGGACTATTGCGATCTATAATTATTTTGTTACAGTCCGGTAAAGTGCAAATTGATTTTATTACTATTTTATTGAGTGCTTCTACAAGATCACTGTCTCCTATAAAGATCAGGTACACGCACTGAATCAGCGTGATTAGTCCTGTAACGATCTGGCGTATGCCACTACTGGTGATTCCATAACTAGAGCATTCATTTTTCATTAATTTTGTAATGGTGAAGTCAAACGAAAAAATATATTTTTTTTATAATAAAGAAAATATTTTATTTTATAAAGAAAATATTGGAATTACAAAGGGTAATCTTAATAAATATTTATTATCATAAAGTAGGTTGACAACTTTTTGTGTTTTCACTGTGATATGAAGAAATTAACTTGCGAAATAAATTTTATTGATCAAGTATTCGATGACAATAAACATATGTTTGTGCGACTTCAAAAGTAAACATAATTATTATTTGTATATTCATTAATTATTAGTAAATACAGCCGTCATCAAAACGGATCGCGGTTCATTTTGTAATGCATTTATCAGGAGCTTTACAATGCATTTTAGTCAAAGTTAATGTTATTATAGGATCATAGTCATGGACACAATATTGTTAATGGTTGTGAACAGCCGATCACTCTAATAATAGCAAATTCAGGTCGCATTTATGTAAAATCTTACCTATAATAGTAGCAGGACGTGCAACTTTGGTGCTAGAAATCCATTAGAAGTCACGACAAAGTCAAATCAATCTTATATAGTAACTATACCTAAAACGTTTACAGAAGAACTTTTCTTATAGAAGAATAAATAAAACGTTAACAAGAATAAATAGTCTTGTTAAATGCATTGATAAGAGCTTTGATATTTATTTTTATAACATGCACTTATAAGACTTAAGTTCTTATAAAAATCATATAATGTAATCCTGTAAACGTTTATAAGTAAGACTACGTAGTAGGATCGGAAGTACTTCTAGCGTAAATAGTCTAATAAGATGTTCTCGTAAAAGTTTATAAGACTGCGCAATGGGATCGAAAGTGCTTGTAGCGCAAATAGTCCCTTAAGCTGTTTTTACAAGATCAGTGATTTTAATTAAAGCGTCTATTAGTGTGCTATAAGATGTTTAGTCTTAAAAGTCAACAACTATATGAGAATTTGGCTACTTCGGTAGAACTTCTATCCGACCGGGAGTCGGATTCGACCTAATGGAAACCGGGCCTTACTACGGCTAAATTCGATGAGGAATGTTTGTAAACAAATTATCCTCAAGTCTTTGTGCAAACATCTATTGTCACTCGGATTTTTATAACGATCAAAGCTCCTCCTTTCAAAAATGTTGAAAATCCGACTGACCTTTGTTATTTTTCATAGAGAAATGTCAATAATTTGTTCAACAAACATGCTACGAGTTTGGCCGTAGTACAAAGATAACCGTGACGCGTAGCGGCGAAAGAATACTACCACCCCCTCTCTTCCCTTGGGTGTCGTAAAAGGCGACTAACGGACTAAAGACACATGCATCCAAATGCATAGAGCAGCGATGGGCTCACCGCCTGTCACGCTAGCACATGTGCAGTCGCTATTTGGTGAAAAGTGGACTATGGCAGAGCACTGCGGACTATTGCGGTCCTCATTGCCTAGTCTCTGGCTAACCCTTCGGGGATAATAGGCGTGATAAGCGTTGAAGACGAAAACCGTGTTGAAGTTAGAAGGTTTAAGGTTTGTGAAAGTTTTCAAGCAGTAGTAGTTTATATTTAAATTGTTTTCAGCATTTTCAATGCTAAATTATGTATTCGTAATATTTGATTATTTGCGTTATAAAACGCTCAAATATTATGAATCTATAAAGCAGTCTTATCTTAACTGAATGTTTAAAATATTGTCAAATATTTTTATTCAGATCTCTAAGAATGAAAATTCTAAGAGGTTTGATAAGACACTGTTGTTATAAAATCATAAAGTCAAAAGCGTTGAAAAATGTCGTCGGTCTAACTATAAGCTACGAATAGGTAGTAATTCCGTGTTTTGTTCCTGTCACGTAAACGTAATTTATAATTAGAATAAAGAGACAAAACACGGAATAACTATTCTGACCTTATTTTGTGTTTATTATGTATGATTATTGCAAGCCTTTCTAGTTTTTGCAGAGATGAGACATTTACCAGTAATGGCCATAGCACGGATAATTTGACATTTATAGAATTCGTTTATTACCTAATTCGTAAATATTCGTCAAAAATTCTGTAAAATTACATCTGTCGATTCATTGTTCCATTTATGGTCTTTGCGGAGCGGTTAAAGTTTAGGCAAAAAAGTAAATACATGTTGTTAGAACCTTTATCACTGGCACATAGCCCCATTAGTTAGGTTTTCTTTCGACATAATGTGAGCATTTCCGTGATTTACTTAAAATATTGTACTTATTTATTATTTTTCATAAACAATTTTTTGCAGTCTACTTACGTACCTACGAATTTACATTATTGTTTGTGACTGTTATAAGTAAGTCGTATTTGTCTTCTGTGTTAACTTAGGTATCTTTTTATGTGTTAGTGAGTTTCCGGCCGTTATCTGCCGTGTTTTATAAAAAAATGCCATTATAAAGGATTCGTATTTTTAAGTGACAAGCGTTCGTAAACGTGTACATAAGTTTTGACTGCTTTATCAAAACAGGTGCAACGTCACTTTTCTTAATCTCCGTGAGACTTTATTATGACCAGTAAAGTTCCACATCTATCTAAAATTATTAGAGCGTGTATGGGGAAACATCATGAATCATCACTAATCATCAAATAGTATTTAAAACCGCCTCTGTGGTCTAGTAGCTAAGTTACCGGTTTCAGACCCAGAGGTCCAGGGTTCGATTCCCAGCGGGGGGTACATCTTAGTGTGCTCGGTTTGGTTGGTGGTAGGGCTGTTAAGTCCGCCTGACTAGCACCACTATCTTATCTAAGTCTGTCGCCATAACAACGATGTTTATAGCCATTGTCGTGTTCGGACAGTTTGAGCTAAGATAGTCAGTTCCTCAGTGGTTGAGGATTCCGGGTGAAGCGCGCTTCCACCTTCGGCCTTATCGTCACTTACCATCAGGTGAGATGAAGGCCAAGCGCTTACCCGTTGTAGAATTAAAAAAAATGTTCTAGCAACCCTGACAAAACCATTAAATGAACGTAAGTAAATGAGCAAAGTAATCGATATATTACATAATTATTTATTTATTTATTAATATTAACATAACATATAATTATGACTACGATGACTATACCCGAAGGGTTAGTCAGAGACTAGGCAATAAGCAGTCCTTTGCCATAGTTCACTTTTCACCAAATAGCGACTGCACATGTGCTCAGCGTGACAGGTGGTATATAATTAATTTGAAATAGATAGTGTTTAGTATAGCTTCCTCTTTCTATTTGTTACTTAAATAAAAATTCGGCGTTTAATTATGTTTCGACATAAAAATCAAAGGCTGTTGAACGCTGAAGTCAATGACCTTAGGGCAGTGACCACGTAGCTCCGCGCCGCCTCTGAAAACGTTAAAACTAGAACAAATTACTTATTACTTAAAGAGTCGAAAACGTTGCTATCGCGATGTCGCTGTCCAACTAGATAAAGCCATATACCTACGTGAAACACGGGATTATAACAGTACCACGTACATTATTTTACTGTATCACGCTCTAATATCCTCAGCGTTTAACCGGCATACAACAATGGCCGCAGTTACGCCCGCCGATTTCTCTACTGCGAACAATGTTTATGTAGAAAAAAAACGTTGTTTTCGCTTGGCCGGCCACCCGTGACGGACATGGCGTGTGCGCAGTGCTCTATGCGCGCCATCTTGAATGCGCGGGTTCGGTTGCGCGCGCGCCTCTGAGCTCGTGATCCGGCCGCGGCCGTTAGTGTTTTGTTTGAAACAAATGAATGCTCCAAATTTTTGTTTTGTTCGGGCGAATATCGTTTACCATTAAACATTCATGTTGTCACTCATTATTATCATGTAGTTTAAGAGGAAACAATACGTCGACGTGGCATGCAAAATTCTCATACAAACACAGAAAAATGAAGTTACCGTAGTCCCCTGTTTCCTAATTCAGAACTGGACCAATTTTTATTACTTTTTCAGCGTCGGTGAAAGAAAGAGATTTTCCATGTCTGTATGTTTAAGGCGTCTTTAGAAACATTAAGCGGCTGGTGTTTAGTCAGTAGGAGTCTGACATAACTTCGCCAGCCGCCTGGTGTCGTACTCATGTATCACCTAGGGGAGGGTCCTAAGTGGGAGGGTGCCTGTGCCTGCTAAAGTAACTCAGTATTTTAGTCACTGCTGACTGCAGGCCCGACGGCCTCCTCAATACGGTCAAAGGGAGTAGTGTACAGACGAAAATGTCCTAATAGTAATTACCAATAAAGTTTTTTTTATGAGAAGGAGGCAAACGAGCTGGCGGGTCACCTGATGGAGAGCAATCACCGCCGCCCATGGATACCCGCAAAACCAGAGGAGTCAAAGATGCGTTGCCGACTTTTAAGAGAGGAATAGGTTTAATTAAGTAAGGAATAGGAATTGTGAGGGGGAGGGAAGGAGCCTCAGGAACTCTTACTGGCCGGACGAAACACAACAGCACCAAGTGCCATTATTTCACGCCGGATATTCGTGAGAGGGTGGCATTACCCCGGGCGAGCCGGCCCAATGCGTGCTGCAACACAGCGTAGCTCTACCACTCATTTAGCACCACCCAGGGGTCACGTGTAGGGTCTCAAAGGTAAACCTACGGACGCGAGTAACTTTAACCCCCAAAAATTTGGTATGTTTACTAAAAATATATTTACACAAAACAGAAAATAATACAAAAAACTTTAATAAATTAAGTATAACTAAAACTAAATAATTTAAAAAATATAAATATCTTATACTTAAATAAAAAAATATATCTCTAAGAGAACCACTGCCGCTCTGCAAAGTCCCCAAATGGCTGGTAGCAGCGTTGCCCTTTTGTACAGCTAAAATAATAAAAAAATAGTTTTGAGTATTACTGTAAGTACCTATATAAAGTTTGTAAGGAGGATTTATCTATATGGGCCTGCGTTGCCTGATATTATGTTTTTATTTCATTTTGCCTATTTTTTCCGCCGTCTTCACGCCGTCTAACTAGAATATTAAGTATTGGGGGTTAGAGTTACTCGCGTCCGTAGGTTTACCCTTGAGACCCTACACGTGACCCCTGGGTGGTGCTAAATGAGTGACACTGACTGAGTGGTAGAGCCACGCTGCGTTGCAGCACGCATTGGGCCGGTGCGCCCGGGATAATACCACCCTGTCACGAATATCCGGCTAATTAACTCTATTTCTTTTTTTAAGGTCGGCAACGCATCTGCGACTCCTCTGGTTTTGCGGGTGTCCATGGGCGGCGGTGATTGCTCTCCATCAGGTGTACAGCGGCCCGCCCGCGACTTCGTCTGCGTAATCACCCTGTATCTCGTGATGAATTTCCGAAAAAAAAACATTTCACACAATCCTAGTCCTGACAATTACGAACGCAACAAAAAAAGAATTAATTACCCGAATAGGCGCAGCCGCTCAGAAGTGACGTGCGTACAAACATTTCAGCAATTGATTTTTATTGATATACCTACTAGCGGCCCGCACGTGTCTTCGTCCACGATAACTTAGTCATATTTCAGCCGTCATACTTCAGTCATTTAAAAAAATAGGTATATCTACAAAATATAATCAAAAGCCATCCTCAGTTATCGCTCTATATTAGTGAAAACCGCATTAAAAATCTATTACGTGGTTTAGAAGAATAGTGCGGTGCCACAGACAGAGGAAAACGGCGACTTTACTTTATAATTGTAATGAAGTAATGAAGATTAGCATTACTTTCTTGAAAAACATTCAAATTTCGAACTCGTGTTTATGGTAATAATGCTTAAGAGGGTTTATGCATTTCGGTTTCCCGTACAATCTTCCAGGTCGAAATTTTTAAAAACCAATAAGTTGAAACTTGGCATGCTAAAGTAAAATATAGGGATCTAAATACACTGGCCTGCAAAAATAAGTATCACACTTTTAAAATTGCAATAACTTTTTGAGTACACAAGATATACTTTCGAAACAAAAAGGACTCGAAAAAGAGTTTAAATTTGGAAAAAAAAACAAAGCTGATAAAATAAAAATTGCTATAAAACGTTTTTTTGTTTAGAAAAAAACGAAATTTTAAAAGTGTGATACTTATTTTTGCAGACCAGTGTAGTTTGTTGAAAACATTTAAAAAAAAAACGTTTATTTAGCGAGTTACTGTGATATTAAGTCCACTATAGAGAGTTTAAAAACGCAATAACTCAATTAAATAAACGTTTTTGAATAAACTATTTAGATCCCTGTATTTTACTTTAGCATGCCAAGTTTCATTAAAATTGGTTCATTGGTTTTTAAAAATTTCATCTTGGAAGTTTGTATTGGAAACCGAAATGCGTAAACCCTCATAGTGCAGTTGTGAAAGTCATAACGAAACAAAAACATCTGCCAAAGAGGTTTTTTATCACATCGTGTTGCACTTCAACCGCTAACCAAGCTAATTTGCTCCTGGCCTAGATAACGCTCGCACCTAGATCGTGGCTCTAATTGTTTTCGGTAGCACGCAAAGGAGGTTGAGTCAGATTTCTAATTGTTCCTCTTAGATACTACTCAAGGCTGCTCGCTGACATGCTAAATGCAAGATTACGTCTGGATATTAATTCTAAACGTTTGTGTGAACGGGTATGGACTTAGTTCTAGATTTACATTAAGATTAAGGAGGCATTTTTTTGACATGTAGGTAGGTAGGTACCTACTGTCTTAAAATAACAACTAATAAATGCCCGCAATGTGCAGAAACCATCAAAACGTTTCTGCTCATCATAACCACTTCCACACCTATCACAATTATAATAAAACATAATTTTTCGTATAATATTTTAACATTACTACTTTATCCTGCCGTTTCGAACCCTTTACAGGGTCCGGACTGCCTGTGACCACGCTTCTACGAGCCTTAAGTTTTAGCTGTAGGTACCCGGCATGCGTTGCAATGTCACGTTTATTTTGGTCAGGGACCCTCGCGGGTTTTCCAGAACACCCTACCAAAGTTTCATCACAATCTGATATATGGTTTCGGAACGCTAATAGGGCAAACATTGATTTTTATTTATATAGAAGATGTTACTGCCTACCCTCCGTCGAGCTTTTTGTATACGCTTGATCGTACGTTCCGATCAATGGTGACCTTTGTCACGTTAGCGTAGAGTCGAGTGTTAGAGAATGCGGATTTGGTTACGACATACCGAGACAACGACGAGTTATCAAATCCGCATTCTCTAATCCGACTCTACGCTATGTATTTTAGAGAGTATGATCTAGCGCTAAAGTCTTAGTATCAACATGCAGGTCAGACACGGCCCCGTCGAAGCCCCATGAAAAAGAAAAAAGGGATCTAATGATTATTTAAAACTACAGAACCATTTACTGCGCGTATCGCGACTCAAGCTTGGCTGGTTATTTTTAATGTTATATTAATGTGCTGTTAATATCTCTGCTGTTTAATTACTCTGAGACTGGGTGTAGCATTGTGATTCATTCTTAATGTTTGTTGCGTATTACACATAATGGACATTCAATAGTTATACGATGTGAAAAATGTACATAGATTTATTAAGAAGCTTTAATTCTATGAATAGGTACAAGGTTACTTAATGAAATAATACTGTGATTTTGGGTTCTAATTGTAAGTATTGTGTTTGCTACAAAGGAAATTTAGCTTTTCGCTCTGTATTACTTATAATAAATAAAATAAATAATTACGATGATCACGATTCTGGAGGTAGCCATATAAGAGACGCCTGGAATGTTAGAAACACTTATTTTAACTACCTACCAATTATGTAGCTGTGTATCAATGTTACACTCTTTTCAAAAGTAGCCATTCGACCGGTATCTATCTATATATCCACAGAACTCTGTATAATCAACGCGAGTATCAAGTAAAAAGTATAAATTTGTAAATAACACAGCCGCATAATGTATCTAGAGGCGCCAAGGTAAGTATGTTAACACTGGTTTGCAACAATTAGGTATATCCAGATTATTTAAATACCACTTTAAAAAGGTAATCTTTCCCGTATGCCAGCTGATGCGACGCAATGCGGACCCGCAAAAATGATATTAAAGTCCCACCAGGCCAGGTGCGCCACATATATTGTGCCGAGCTTGTTTCAACTTTGTTATTGTTTTCTTACCGTCTCATATTGTAAGGATTAAAGTCGTAGATAATTTAGTTCTTCAGCAATAATTCTACATGCATATGTACATATAGAAACGATTATTTATCCCCCAAGGGTAAGTCAGAGACCAGGCAGTGAGGATCGTAAAAGCAGTCCGCTGCCAAAGTCCATGTTTCACCAAACATCAACTGCACATGTGCTCAGCGGACAGGTGGTGAGCCCAACGCCGCTCTAATAATTCTAGATATTTATTTTAACGCGTTCATATCCATTGGTTAACAAAACACGAACCTTACATTTCCACGACCTTTTAGGTAAACCGTGTTTCAAGCAAGAATAGGCTTATTTATTTTTAATAGAAATCATTCATTAATTAAAACAAAAGATTTTGTTTTGGTTTTGGTAAACGCATACTATGCAACAATAGTACATTTTTACCCAAAGGGTGAAAGTAGCATTTAGTCCCGTCACGGGTTTGGCCACTCAAATAGTTCGAGGGACTATAGGTCTTTCACCCGAGGTAAATACTGTGCTTTTCATTACGAATACAAGGAAAGTAACCAAAAATAAATACATGAATTAGCTAAAGAAAAAATTAATGAATTTTAATTTACATAGGTACTTAAATTGAGATAGTTTATGGTAAACTTAGTAATCATTTGAATCTATGGACAACTCGGACCACGCCCACACAGTCCACGCTTCAGCAAGAAACAGCTGCACAGTCTGCACATGTGTTAAGGTGGAGAGCCTTTAGCCCGTTAGTCGCTTTTACGACATCCAAGGGAAGAGAAGGGTTGGTAATATTATTTTGATGAGCCCATCGCCGCTCTATGCTGTTAAATGTATGTGCGGTCTTTAGTCCGTTAGTCGCTTTTTACGACACCCAAGGGAAGAGATGGATTGTTAGTATTATTTTAATAATATAAGTCACAACTGGAGTGAATGCTGGAGTCCCGCAGGGGTGTGTGTTGTCCCCTACTTTGTTTCTTCTGCATGTCAATGACATGCTGCATAACAACAGCATTCATTGCTATGCGGATGACAGTACTGGGGATACGCTCTACACCGGGCGAGCTAATATTTCTCTGGAAAGCGTCATCGAGAGCCGGAATAAACTTGTGACTGACACCGAGAACATGTTAAGTCATGTCTCGGATTGGGGCCGACATAACCTAGTCCGCTTTAACCCCTCCAAAACACAAGTTTGCGCATTTACCGCGAAAAAACATCCCTTCGTCGTACCTCTGAACTTTGAGGGAGCTCCCCTTGATACCAATCCGATTATTGGAATCCTTGGCGTCGATATTTCGAGTGACGTTCAGTTTCGTGGTCATTTGGAAGGTAAAGCTAAATTAGCTTCGAAAAAGCTGGGTGTGCTTAATAGAGCGGGTCAGTATTTCACGCCGGCCCACCGTTTACAACTGTATAAAGCACAGGTCAGGCCGCATATGGAATACTGCTCCCATCTCTGGGCTGGAGCACCCCAATACCAACTCCTTCCATTTGACCGCATTCAACGCAGAGCTGCTCGAATTGTCGGCGACGTGGTTATTTCAGGTCGGCTCGATCCACTGGCTCTTCGGAGAGACGTTGCGTCTCTCTGTAAATTGTACCGTATATATCATGGGGAGTGTTCTGAGGAATTGTTCGGCTTGATCCCTGCCGCTAATTTCCTTCACCGCACTACACGCAATCGACTGTCATTCCATCCACATCACCTTGATGGATGGCGGTCTACTACTGTGCGTTTTTCAAGAAATTTCTTGCCTCGAACTACAGTGTTGTGGAACCAGCTCTCGGCGGCGGTATTTCCGGACCGTTACGACTTAGGGATCTTCAAGAAACGAGCCTATTCCTTCCTTAAAGGCCGGCAACGCGCCTGCGATTCCTCTGGTTTTGCAGGTGTCCATGGGCGGCGGTGATTACTTTCCATCAGGTGACCCGCTTGCTCGTTTGCCTCCTTCTGCTATAAAAAAAAAAAAAAAAAAAACTACACATGACAGTACCTGTCAGAAAAACGATTCTTTCTGGGGCGGAAAAGTATTACTGTATTATGTAGTATGATAAATGGTTTTTCATTCCTCATACACGGAAAGTAGCTCTGAAGTTGCCTGAGGAGCGGGTGAAAAGTAATACTTTTCCGCCCTAGGAAGAATCGTTTTTCTGACAGGTACTGCCATGTGTAGTTGTGACTTATTGTAAAAATAATACTAACAACCCATCTCTTCCCTTGGGTGTCGTAAAAGGCAACTAACGAACTAAACACTATACATGATCCAACAGCATAGAGCGGCGATGAGCTAATTAAAATAATACTACCAACCCCTTTCTTTCCTTGGGTATCGTAAAAGGCGACTAACGGACTAAAGACCGCGCATACATCAAACTGCATAGAGCGGCGATGGGCTCATTAAAATAATACTACGACCCATCTCTTCCCTTGGGTGTCGTATAAGGCGACTAACGGACTAAAGACTGCACATACATCGAACAGCATAGAGTGGCGATGGGTTTATCAAAATAATACTGCCAACCCCTCTCTTTTCTTCGGTGTCCTAAAAGGCAACTAACGGACTAAAGACTGCACATTATCCAACAGCATATAGCGGCGATGGGCTCATCATAATAATACCTACTACCAACCCCTCTCTTCCTCGTTGTCGTAAAAGGCGAGTAACGGACTAAAGATTACATCTTACAGCATAGAGCGGCGATGGGCTCTTCAAAATAATACTACCAACCCCTCTCTTCTCTTTGGTGCCGTAAAAGGCGACTAACGAACTAAATACTGCACATACATCCAACAGCATAGAGCGGCGATGGGCTCATCAAAATAATACTACAAACCCCTCTTTTCCCTTGGGTGTCGAAAAAGGCGACTAACGGACTAAAGACATTCATGTTTTTGTTTTTACTTTTCTTAAATTCGTAATGAAAAGCACAGTATTTACCTCGGGTGATAGACTTATTTACTCCTTCGAACTATTGGCGCCGTCGCTACACTCGGGCGCCAAACCCCGTCGTGGGAGTAAATAAGCTAGTTTCACCCCTAGGATAACAATGTACTATTATCGACTTTTCCGCAGCCAAAAAGACTTGCTGCTGGTATGCCATAAAACCGGTGTATGAAGGTAAATTAATCAAGCGAGTGACGAAAACAATGGAGCATACACAATCTCAATTAGAATGCCGGTTTGTTTTTAAACTAACAGAATCAGAGCCCGGCCGGATGTGTGCGTACGTCGAAAAGTTTAATCGAATAGCCACCACCCCCGCCCTGTGTAAAAGCCTGCAAAATATACCAGAAATTACGTGCACGTAGGTCATGTAGGTATACCGGATAAATTAAATAGGCATCGAGTTAACGCCAGAGGTAGATGCGTTTAGTGGTACAAAATTATTAAATAACTGTTATTCTGATCACAGCTTGCGTTAGGTTTTAATAAAATCTAATTATCAGATTCTCATCATTAATTCATGTGAACTTTTTCGTCTACAGCAGACGACGTTCAAATTCAATATGTATTTAACAATGTATAAATGGTAATATGCTATTTAGAACAATAACAAAAAAATACTGTTTTGTAGTAAGTAGGTCACCGATTTTAACAAAAAATACTTTCCAACCACCAACCGAAATATTGATGAAAAAAAGCCAAAGTGTGGCTTGTAGCTGTAGTTTGTAATGACTTTATTTCAATGCAATTTAAGTTGTTGCCCAAAGAGTGGGTCAGTATTTAGTAAATTAACTTACATACTAACTATTAAATATTATTTGCCAAAACAACGTAGAGTCTCGTTCTACTTCAATATTTATGTTAAGTGCAAATTAGTCGTGGGACTACGCTCCAGTTTAGGGTTGCCTTTTCATACGTACGAAAATACTGTTCTCGTTCCATAAAGAGTGATTAACAGCGACGAGAATAGGCAACTTCAGTTCTTACATTCCAATATTATATATATTTTTAATATATTTCAATATTTAAAAATATGATATGAACAAATAAGGTAACATTTGTGAAAAAACAAGCAGTGTTCGGCAGTCATCATTATCATCAGCCAGAGAACGTCCACTGCTGGACAAAGGCCTCCCCCAAGGATATCCACCACGACCGGTCTTGTGCTGCACGGATAAAGCCAGATCGTCGGACCACTACCCGTTCTACGGAGGATGTGCCCTGCCCATTGCCACTTGAGCTTAGCGACTCTTTAGGCTATGTCGGTTAGCTCAGTTCTTCTCGAATATCCTCATTTTTGTTTCGATCACGTAGAGAAACCCCGAGCATAGCCATCTCCATTGCTCTTTGCCTGTTTTTGAGCCTGCCTATTAGGGCCATAGTGAGCGACCATTGCCACGTTCGGTAGTGCAAAAAGGAAATTAAAAATCGTTCATAAACTTTTTTGTAATTTGTATAACCTCAGTATGCGGTAACTAAAAACAGTGTGCCGGCACTCTTGATATTTGATTCACACAAACAATAATCTGAGGTACATAACATTTCTGTGAATTTATTTACATTTTTAAAACGTTTTACGATCTGAATTTCAAAACTAATACGGTTTTCTTGCGATTCCTTCAGAGTTTCTGCAACATCTATATCTATATTTATAGATATAAAAGGAGGTGGAACCAAAGAAAACATAGATGTACCGTTTGAAATACTTACCTATGAGGTAAGAAAGAGTGAGTGCAGAAATGACAGCTGGTAGAGAAAAAATGGAAGAGCAAGACACGTTGTTCCTAATAGCTTACCCTATTCTTGTAGCAGGGCAGGAAGATGTTAGAGATAAATAAATATATTTTATTATAAAGAGGAGCTCGATGGCGCAGCGGCTAGCGCGTTTGGCTAGCGTTCTTGCCCGCTAAGCAAGTTTCGCAATGCCGGGTTGCCTGATGGGTGACCATTTAAAAAAAAAACATCTCGAGTCCTCCGTGCTTCGGAAGGCACGTTAAGCCGTTGGTCCCGGTTGTTGTCATAAGATGGCAGTCGTTAAAATCCACCAACCCGCATTGGGCCATCGTGGTGGGTTATGGTCCAATATCCCCACGTGCTATAAGTTCAAGTGGGAAGCCTGTGCCCTTCAGTGGGACGTTTATAGGCTGATGATGATGATTATAAAGAGTGTCCGTCTTACTGACTTATAAATGTAGAGCTGCAATTACGAAAGTATAGTATATTTTTTATGTGGCCTAGGCAATTAAAAAGAGAGTTTAACTCAAAATTAAACCTCTAAATTAGTAATATTGGGGTTGAAAGTTTCTATTGGAAATTTATTCATAACTCTGTTTCACTTTGTAACGTGTAAAGCATTCACTAGCCCCATATATTACGGCCATGAGAAGTCGCTATAACACGGTACGAACAAAGCCTCCAGTTTCGGCCCATTGGCCGTCGGCGAAGAACAATATAACATTAATTTAAGACTGTTTATTGCGGCCATCGAACAATGCACGGCTACCGTGCGTGATGAGATATAATTGTTGTTATGCGTATCTTGTCTATTGTTATGAAATCGATGCATCGTATATTAAGCTTGTATTGTCTGTTTTACTGGCCAGAAGTTATCTAATGTTTATACTTGTATATTTCTTTTGACGTCTTAATATTTTTATTTTTAATAGTTTTGTTCGTACTGGCCAGTTAACTAATGTTTCTTTTGAAGGGGTAATATATATATATTTAAAGTTTTGATCGTTTTTATGCATTAGACATTAATAAATACTATAAAAACATTATTTAGTTAAACATTGGTTTGTCACTTTTGGTCAAATAAAAAATGACGTTTGTGTGACGTAGACTGTTACCGGTAATAACAGTAGGGTAACTTTGACAGTTTATGGTTCTACTTTAACAGCGCGTGGTAATTGTGATTACCTACAAAGATATTACAAAACTGATAAAGTGTCTATAGTGTTGTAACCTAAAGATAATAAAAATGACTGACAGATCTCCAAAACTCGTTGTTTTTAATTCAATTTCCTATTATAAAATATTATTTTGTTTTTTATCAAAAGGATGATATAGTAACCCTTATACTTTAAATCTTTGTCGTACTTAAGTTGTATTTTAATGCCTGGTCAAAGAAACTTCACATTCGGGCTAACTTACACATAAAAAATATACATATTAACCGTATCGCGTATATCGGTGAAAGACACCACCCTCTCTCTTCCATTGGGTGTCGTAAAAGGCGACTAACGGACTAAAGACTGCGATTCCTCTGGTTTTGCGGGTGTCCATGGGCGGCGGTGATTGCTTTCCATTAGGTGACCCGCTTGCTCGTTTGCGTCCTTCTGCTATAAAAAAAAAAAAAAAAAAACATACATGCGAACGGCGATGGGCTCACTATCTGTCACGCTGAGCACATGTGCAGTCAATATTTGATAAAACGTGAACTATGGTAGAGGACTGCTTTTGCGGTCCTCATTGCCTAGTCTCTGACTAACCCTTCGGGGATAACAGTCATGATTATATGTATGTATGTATTATTTTGGAACGAGCCCTTACTTTATGTAAATACAGAAACTTTAAACATAAACGTGGTCACTCTGTATATCTGAGAGTCAGTCGTCACCACGACAGATGCAAAGCAACTCACGTAGGTACCTACATGTGCTCAGCCCATCGCCATTGGATGTCTAAGTCTAAGCCGTTGGATGTATTTGCAGTCTTTAGTCTGTTAGTCGCCTTTAACGACACCCAAGAGAAGAGAGGGGGTGGTAGTATTCTTTCACCGCTACGCGATGGTTACTCTCACAACAAAACAAGATCCATAGATACGATGATTTCTTTTTTTATAAATACGAAACAACAAAAAGCGCAATATTTTAGATTCGGAATATAAAAAGCTAACTCAATCAGAACGTCCAGTTCATCGAACCGAGAGAATTGATGAAATCAAAAGTTACTTTATAACACAAATTTAGTTAACACCGCAACTGTGAACGAATGGAACAGTCCATTTGCATGTTACAACCTCTTTTAGTACTTTTTCTTTTCCCTGACCTTAATAATTGTTAATAGTGCTAGAAAATACAAACGCGATTAAAGTATAAAATGTTAATTTTGCTAATCACGCGACAAAGGGCATTGCTTCAGGGCAACGGAGGTTTTTTTTATTCTTTATTGCTTTGCTTATCTTTGCGTGGGGCTAAGAAAAATGTTTAGTACATACGTAAGAAGTAAGAAATAATACTTATAAAAAAAATGTCACGCCATACTATAGTAGAAAAGCGTAAATGTAAAATTGGCACGGAGAATTGCGGTCACGGCATGTTGTTATCACGCGTTTTAGTCACACTATAATATAATTAACTCATTTACTAAAAGCACATGCATAATATTTTACAGTCACAAAGTGTGGAGGTTTTCATATATATTTATTTAAAGAGTTGTAGTACCTATACCTACTTATGGTTCTTAACAATTATTTGTAGTTAATAATAATCACCTAACTATTTTTTTCCAGTCGTATTAAAGCAATGTAACAAATAACCCAATTTTCTTTTCAGCTCTTTATTGTACCTTCAAATTTTCTTTTATGATTGCATGATACCTACTTGTACGCATTTTGCATACTTATTAGCGTGTTCAAACTAGATTTTCTACATAAATACATATAGATACATATTTTATAATCACGTCTATTGTCCCCGAAGGGTTAGTAAGAAACTAGGCTAAGGACTGCAAAAGCAGTCCTCTACCATAGTCTACTTTTCACAAAATAGCGACTGCATATGTGCTCAGCGTGATAGATGGTAAGCCCATTGCCGCTATATTCTTATTGACGACCTCCTTGGTCGAGTGGTTTGTACACCGGTTTTCATGGTGTCGCCATCTCTGAGGTCCCGGGTTCAATCCCCGGTCGGGTCAATTTAGAAATTATTGTTTTCTAAATTGTCTCGGGTCTGGGTGTTTTCTATGTATAATAAGTATGTATTTAAGTATTTTAAGTACGTTTATCCGTTGTCTAGTAACCATTTAACGAGTTTCTTCGAAGCTTCTCTTGGGCTAGATAATTGGTGTGATTGTAGAAAAGATTTATTATTTATTATTATTATTATTATTATTCTGTTGGATGTATTTGCAGTCTTTAGTCCGTTAGTAGCCTTTCACGACACCCAAGGGAAGAGAGGGGGGTGGTAGTATTCTTTCACCGCAACGCGACACGATTAATTTCTACGGACTCGGAGTCGGAGATTCTCTACGCTCTTTTATAAGTCTGCTGTTAACCTAAAGGTATGGAAGGTAAATACGTAGCTTATAAAGGCAGGACTATAAAATTACTCTTACAGAAATACTACCTTGTGAAAGATAGCATTACTAGCAGGGTGATGCTCATTATTTTAGTTATCTACGCCCGTGACAAACAAACGCAGAAACTTTTCCATCGCGAAGGGTAACCGGAACGCAAGCCTACTGGAACTGTTTTGCCGACAATTCTTCTACGCATCTTGTCAAATTGAGACAGCAACCGCGCATGCGTGAAACTGTGACAGCCGCGTCACATTTCAGAATCACTGCGAACAACCAATACACCCAGAAACACACGAAAATATTGGGCATATTACAAGTCAAAGTGTACTATAACATCGTTTAACATCTTTAAACTGACCCTTGAATTTATACATGTGAAAGAAAATGTGAATCACACGTCTCCTTGGTTTGGGGTGCACTCCCCTTTGGACTTCCGCAATAACCAAAAACCACCAAGCGGCCATAATTTGGTGTAAAAACAGTGAGTTTTGTGTTACAAGAGTGGACAGTGTGTGAAGATGATACCAGTCTACTGGCAGTCCCGAATGACAATGAACTATTCCACATGACCAGCTAGGCTCAAAAGCGCAACGTGAAAACATAACATACCAATGTCTTAGCATTTAGAATAAATCAAACGAATACACATATCATTATTGTGCCTGTAGATTTAACATAAAGTATTTACTATAGAATTACGCGTATTGCA
Source organism: Scoparia ambigualis (assembly GCA_963921215.1). NCBI lineage: Eukaryota > Metazoa > Arthropoda > Insecta > Lepidoptera > Crambidae > Scoparia > Scoparia ambigualis. Next base: position 18,110,034 of record OY992522.1, on the reverse strand, counting down.
TTTTGGAGTGTTTTATTAATAATAATATCAGAAGTATTTGGTACAACGCATTTTGAACTGTCAATGTTGCCTGTGACGAACTACCTCGATTTCATCATTAATTAGGTAAGTGCTTTCAATATTTCTTAATTAATTAAGTTTCATATATGTTTGCGATGGAATAGTCTACAGCACCTACCAACACGTGTTTCCCTACTTGTTTTCCTTGCTATAACCTTCCATCTTTCAAAAGAGGCGTGATTTATCACTCTGTGGGAAGGTGGTGAGGGCGACAAATGCTTCGTCTAACTACTCTACTCTGCACCACTTGTCTTTGGATTTCATTTCGACTTAAAATCAGGTGGAGTGGATTCATCTGACGTGCCACGTATCAAAAATACATACATATAATCACGACTATAATCACGCCGCCCATAGACACCCGTCTATGGGCGGCGGTGATTACTCTCCATCAGATGACGCGCCTGCTCGTTTGCCTCTTTCTTTTTATAAAAAAAGTATCAATCAGCCTATTTCTCCTTCCCACTGATGGGCACAAGCTTTCTCTTGGGGATCAAATGGGGATATTTGGTAAGGCTCAGCCCCAGCTAACCTACCGAACTGGCACAATAAATGAAGATGAAGATAATAATTTAAATGTAAATGTGAATAAAACTAAATTCATCCAATTTTATAATAAGAATGCTAATCCTCTACAGTTATCCATACATCATAACAATGAACCTATCGCAGAGACAAAGTCCGCTACCTTTCTTGGTATAGTGATAGACTCAAGACTAACATGGCAACAGCACATTGACATGGTATGCCAGAGGATAAATAGGTTTGTGTACGCTCTGTATCATCTTTCGAAAGTAGCAAACCTAAAAACAGCTCTGATGGCATACCATGGATATGTAGAATCTATACTAAGGTATGGGCTTATGATGTGCGGAAACTCAACAAATATAAAACGTGCCTTCATTTTACAAAAAAAATGTGTAAGATCTATTTGCAATGCGGGACAGTTAGAATCATGCCGTCCTCTCTTTAAACAGTTAAACATTCTATCTCTACCATCGTTGTACATACTCGAGGTACTGACATTTATAAAGAAAAACTTATTTTTTTTTACAGAAAAACGTGAACAGTGTAATTTTCATACAAGATATCCCAATCAGTTAGTTGTACCTCCATCAGCTACTACCTGTTTCTCAAGAAATTGTTACAGTATGGGTATTAGATTATACAATTTACTTTCCAACGATATCAGAAATATGCCATTTAATCTCTTTAAAAAGACTGTTTTTAGAATCCTTGTGAAAAATTGTTTTTATGACATAAATGAATTTATTAACTTTTGTCGGAAAGGAAATCTAAAATAAAAAGAATGACATCTAAATAAAATTGGTAATCAAAATATGACTTATTGTTGACTTCTCAATATTTCTCTGTGACGATGGCTTTGGTCCTGAATAAATAATAATGTTTTAAATCTTAATTTTATTATATAATTTTATAAATTGTTAATGACACAGTAACATCTAATCTTAGTAAATATTGTAATTATTTATTTTAGTAAATTTAGAATTATAGATAGGTACTTATTTAATAATTAATTTCAAAAGCATGACGACAAAATATTTGCATATCGACAGATCGATAAAACATGTATGTTGCTATCCTCCAATAATTACATCCTTGTTACCATGTTTTATGCAAATAAAGATTTTATGATTTATGATTTATGATAATGTTGGCTGGCCGACTGACATCTCATAACAACAGCAACTGTGAAAACGTTAGGACGTGCTTAACAGAGAACGCAGTCGTAACGGTAACGTTAATAATTACATACTTCTAAGGATAGATAAGATTCGTTCAATATCTCTTGAATAAGAATTACAACGAGTGCGTGCGAATTAAACTAAAAATATTGCTTACATAGAAAATATAATAATAATAAAATAATTCGCAATAAACGTAAAAAGCTGATATGTCGCAATGAAAAATAACTCTATTACTTTGACTATAATATCATGTTGACAAAATTGAGTACGTTATTGTTAATAACGATATTAGTTCACAAAAATTGAGTAACCGAATACTTCCTTACGCATATAACACTTTATAAGTTATTTTTTAATGTTCTTCATTGTTGTTAAAAGGCGATCTTCTCTTCGTCTAGATAAAGATAAAGATAAAAGATAAAATATGCTTTATTGTACACCACAGAAAACATACAAAAGGACAAAAACATAGTACATACAATTGGCGGCCTTATCGCTAAACAGCAATTTCTTCCAGGCAACCATGTTGGACTGGATAGAAGAAACAGTTAATATTGAAAGGGCAGTCATGGTGTTTATATAGATTTAACTTGTACATAAATCATACATATACTTACTTATATATTTATATATGCTTAAACGTATTATATACATATTTACATATTATAATATATACCTAAATAAATAAATACTAAGTTTTCTTTAGAGGAATTAAAATAATAAAATCATAGAGACATTGACAATGACAGGTAGTGCTCTTTAACATGTCGCTTAAAGCTGTCTAGAGATTGTGCATGCTTTATTTCTGACGGCAATGCATTCCACAGACGGGCAGCTTGAACAGTAAAAGACTTATCAAAAAATCTAGTGGAATGCATTGGTATCGCCAAACTCAGGTTCTCCGATGATCTCAATACACGATAATGCGTGTCATTAAGGAAACTAAAGCGTTCCTTGAGATAAGGTGGGGAAAAGGGATTGAACAGAATACTGTAAAGTAGGGAGACAATATGTAAATTCCGGCGAAGGCGAATTGGCAACCACTTGAGCTTAGTACGAAATTCGGATACGTGATCATATTTGCGTAGTCCAAATATGAATCTAATGCTAAAGTTCTGAAGACGCTCAAGCTTATTCAGTTGCTCTTCAGTAAGGTCTAGATAGCTGACGTCGGCATAGTCCAGAACGGGTAGAAGAAGAGATTGTGCTAGCGCAGTTTTAGTGGCTATAGGGAGAAAATTGCGTAAACGTTTTAAGGATCCGGCTGCGGCAAACATTTTCCGACTCACCTGTTGTAACTGCGGTCCCCAAGTTAAATTTTTGTCAAACAACACGCCCAGGTTTTTAACACTGTCACAAGGAGATAAAGAGACGCCATCAAAGGTAATTGCTGGTAAATGCGACCAGTCAATTCTGCGTGTCATTGTGGAACTGCCTATGACGATGATTTGAGTTTTCAAGGGATTAACTCTCAAACCATATGACCTACTCCACTCGCAAATCATGCCCAAGTCGTTGTTAATGATGTTAATGGCCTGAGGAAGCTGATCAACAGAAGCTTGAGTGTAAATTTGCAAATCATCTGCATAAAGGTGGTAGGACGAAACTAATTTAGACGAAATGGAATTGATAAAAATAGCGAAAAGTAAAGGAGATAAAACGCCACCCTGCGGCACCCCAGCAGAAATGTCACACCAAGTGGACAAGGAATCCTCAATGCGAATCCGCTGCCGGCGTCCAGACAGGTAACTACGAAACCAGTCAATCACCGCTGGAGATATGTTAATATAGCGGAGTATGCCAAGCAGTACATCGTAGTCGACAGAGTTAAAAGCATTGCTAAAATCTAGCAAAGCAAGAACTGCTACTTGACCTTTTTCCATGCCTGACCTGATATCGTCAGTAACATTCACTAGTGCTGTTGTCGTACTGTGGCCTGTACGAAACCCTGATTGGTATGGATTAAGAAGTCGGTTTTTCAGGAGGAAGGTGGATAATTGGGTATGGACAAGGCGTTCCAGAACTTTCGAAAGGAATGGTAGAATGGATATTGGCCTATAGTCGGAGAAGGATAACGGTTTTGAGTTTTTGGGAAGTGGAGTGACTTGAGCATCTTTCCAAGCGCATGGAAAGACACCTGAATTAATGGAGTAGTTGAGGATGTGGGAGATGATGGGAAGGATTTCGTCAAGTATGAGATGGATCATTTTGCGACTGACACAGTCGTTACCAACAGCACTAGAGGTTATTGACATAATGCTCTTCTTAACATCACAGTCGGTGAATTGACGAAAAGAAAATGACGAGTAATCTGGGCATGGGAGAGATGAAAGAAAATTTAGAGTATTAACTTTTCTCGTAGAATCGAAGTCTTGCGAAGCACAGAAGTGTTTGTTCAGTAGATTTATGTCTAGATCTTTAGAAGAAGAAGCCTGACGTTGTTTCCCAATGCCCAGGGATCTTAGAAATTTCCAAACTTTAGCTGGATCTTGGTTTTCAACAGAGTTGTGGATATATTGGCGTTGTGCATTTCTACACACCTTATTGCAGTGATTGCGAGCTTTCACGTATTTCTCCCAGTTCCATGGGGTAGGCCTACACTTATACCTATATTTAGCCGCATTTTTGCGTTCACATAACGTCTTAATGTTTTCTGTGAGCCATGGAGATGGACGGTGCTTCATTTTTACAGGACGCACTGGAGCGTGAACATCGTACAGCTTGACCAGGGTTGAGACAAAAATGTTGAGGAGATGAGACAATAATAAGGTCAAGAAGGGAGGGTGAACAGTTAGGAAAATTGTGAGTGGCATTTAATGGCGGTAGATATAAGTTACTAGACTGAAGGATGGAACGAAAATTTGCCGACCGGGAGTCGTTTTTAAGAAGACAGGTGTTGAAATCTCCCATTAAAATGGTATGACTGTAAGAAGGACAGAGAAGTTCTAATTTGTCTTCAAGGGAAGAAAAGAAGTTGATTCGAGAAGAGGGACAGTAGAATACACCGAGAAGTACTTTAGTGTGTCGCAAGCTAACCTCCAAGAAGATATGCTCCCCAGTGTTTGATGGCGGGGGCTGCGGTGACATATCCACTACAATGAAAGGAATATGTGTACGGAGATATATGGCTACACCACCGCCACCGCCAACCGTACGGTCATTTCTTATTAGGTTAAAGCCCGGCAAAGAATAGGAAGTGGAAGGGAGACATGGTTTAAGCCACGACTCAGAGACGAGGATAGCATGAATATTCTTACAGTCAAAAGTGGTCAGCATATCTGAAAAATGAGCCGGAATACTTTGGGCATTTATGTGAACTACATTAAAATTCTTTGATGCATCGGATAAACATGAGCTAAGTGAGTCAGAAAGGGATGGAATACTGACAAAACTGTCATCATCACTATCACTACCACTTGCCGAGACAAAACAATCAGAGTCACTATTTCCACATGATAAAGGCATGATAAAATAATATAATTTGATATAAAAAAAAAAAATATATATACTTAATGATAATAATAATAAACTAAATAATAATAATAATAATATTAAAAATAATATATAAAATAACACCATAATAACCACCCGCTAGTGCTCAATAGATTTAACAATTAAAATTTACACATATAGTTAAACAGATACAACACGGATACGATACAATCGATACAACGTAACAAAACAGGTAATTTAAAGGAAATAGAAAAAAAGAGTAAAACGGAACACAGCCGGCCCAAGACATTGAAAGTTACAAGAACAAGTAAAACAAAATATCACATGGCTGTATGATCTACGGTTCCTTAGCCTACTCTAAAAGTAATAAGACAAAGCGACATTAGTGACATGAATGTTAACCACCACTGCACTGACAGTGACAGCTAAAAATACGCAAACAAGACGAACAGTGCGGTACAAACAAAATAAAAAATAAAAAATAAAATTGAAAAAAGGTAGTAGAACCTCGATGCATGCCGAACAGAAAAAACAACCGGCTTGCTATTGGCTTCTTTTGTCAACCAATCACTTCTTGGCGGCTGCTCGCCTTGTCTTCGGAGCCGTCTTTGAAACGACCGTCGCCGGTGCCGACTTTGTAGACCCGATCTCCAACGAATGGACCTCAGCGATGCATGTTACACGAGTTCGAGTGTTGTTTGGACCGAGGACATGTATGACTCCCTCCGAAGTCCAACATCTGTTGACACCGAATTTCTCTCTCGCCGCAATGAATGCGCTGTGCCGGGACTGTGTTAAAAACTCGGATAACGTCGTGCCTGTGCCCTTCAAATTAGTTTTCCCGAACCAGACCTTATCGCGAGTAGTGACATCTTGAAATTTGGCTATGATCGGGCGAGGTTTATCCCTTGTGGCAACTGAACGCCCCAATCTATGACATCTCTTAATGTTACTTAGTGCAAAATCACTCATTTTAAGGTTCTCAGTAATGACCTTCATGACCAACTGTGCTGTGTTTTCGTCTGCATGCTCTGGCACACCGTGAAACATTAAAAATTTTCTACGGCCCTGCATTTCAAGCTTATCTACCGTCTTCGCAAGGACATGTATTTGCGATTGAAGACCATTCAATGATGCTACAATAAGTTTTTTAAAAGAAGCATATTCTGAGGCCAAACCTGTCGTATTTGCGGACGGAGTTTTCTGCAATTCAGCTTCGAATTGTGTCATCCTGCCTTGAAACATTTCCATCATTTCGGAAAGAGTATGTTGCACTTGATCCATACTGTATCTTCTGAATTAGTTACACTTGTAAGGAGATAACACTAGTGCGGGTGAGTTATAGTGTTAGCAATAAAATGTTATCATAAATAACAACTTATATTTACTAAATTTAAAAATAAATAATTTAAATCTAAGAGTTTGTTAATTCTCAACTGGTTGCACTGACTACCCTCTATTGGTCTAGCTACTTTAATATTTCAGACACGTGAGACCTTCGAGTACGACATTATTTGACATTTTTTGGTTTTTTGGGAAATGAAACATAAAATCTAATCTTATAGGTATATAGCAAGTACCTACTTGTTTATATATCTACAAGTTAATGGTAGGTATGTTCGTACGCCGCAACATTTATAAAAAATAAGAAAAAAGGGAAAATAAGAAAAAATGGCATTAACAAAGGACAATGCTAGCGTCCATACAAAACGTCTAAACTCCTTAACATTTAATCTTTTTTTGTAACACTAGAAATCCGCTTGCCGCGTCGCAATCCGCAATACGCTGCGCACGTGACCGAGGCCAGTCTCTACGGTCGATAGCGGCCCTCCGAGGTAGGTACCAACGCACACGGGGGTCTCAAAGGTCGTTTTGGGCTAATGTAATTTATTATGCATTATTACACGGCCATGCGATTCCCCGATGGCGTATTTAAAAACGTCCCGAATGTCAACATGAAAGTTTATTTTGATGTACTTAGTACTTGGACTGTTTGCCGTTGTCGCCTTATTAAAGTTCTTATTTTTCGTGCAATGACCAGTATAATTAAATTTCATGTGAATAAAATAAAATTCAATCAGTTATCATGTCAGTAGAGCTCACGTCATTCACGTAATGTAAAAGACAGATATAATATTATATGTTATTATATTGGATGAGGATATATTGCGACGACCCCAAATGAGAATGGGAACATGGCAGGTAAATGATGATTATGATACACGAGCAGGTAGATGTGACTAATACAAAGTAATGATGACATTACGAACAAATATTATATTATCATCTTTTCCTTATACAAACTTTGAAGTCACGCAAAAACGTAATTTGAACCAGACCCCGTCAAACGCACCTTTGTTTGACTTCCGACACATTTCCCACTTTTCACTTTGCCAAGGAAATACATTAGTAAATACTTTCCGATGTGTTTCGAATTGTTTGCGGACGTTTTAGGAAATTATTTCAAGTTACCAAGTTAATGCCGGCCGAATGGAAAATAGAATCCCTTCGGAATATTTTCGCGGCAAAAGTTGATATTGAGTTTCTAATATTTTTATCAAAGTGTCTAGCCGGCCACCGGTGGTTAATTAATGTACTGCTACTAAATTAATGGACTGCCGTAGGTCACGTGATAGGTTAGATATATAAGAGGTTATTTTTTTATTAGACAACAGAAATACTAGCTACCTAGCCTATTCCTGTAGGTCATATTATATGTATTGTTATTGTTGTCTAATAAAAAAATAACCTCGAAATTACAAAATACATATTCCAATGATTAAAAGGTTGTGGCAGAACAGCTTTTTAAGTTAGTCTGCCGCTAATGAACTATTTCACTACGCTACCATAATGTATATTTAAAATTAAACTTTATTCGCTTGCGTTAAGGAACAAATTGGAATACCTAATAACTTACGGCAGGATAACATTATTTCTTAACTTACACTAGTGGCAGTACATTAATTTTTTATTAAATAACAACTGGTGGCAGGTTTGACACTTCCTATTTTTGTTATCTTTAAATGTTTTCAAATAAGTATACGTGCGTCTGTACGCCTATGAAATTTATATAAACACACTAGGAGATTGGGTTATTATAATCTACCACATTATCACAAGGCGCATTAGTAGGTCTTGACGATCGCCTCACTACCGCAACCAAGACCAACGGTATGTGCTTTGTTTTTGTTACAATTGGTCACCCATTCGCTGGCTGGACGTTGCAAAAGTTGCTTAAACTCAAACTCAAAATATATTTATTCAATAAACTCAATTAATGAGTACCCAAATCTTTTTTTACATACCACAAATTCAGGACGTCATTTTTAACTGTGGTTGAAAACGGGCACAAGAAACCACAGCGCACAGAAGCAACGACAATTACAGAAAAAAATGTCGTTTCCAGATCATAAAACACAAATATTATTTTCAATTTAAACTACATATTATTACATGGTACTCTATAACAAATTAATTATATAGACAGTTAGAAATATAATTGGAGTACTGGAGCATTTCAGACCAAAGCTGTTTTGTCCTCTGTGTAATCTGACACTTTATACCTAATAAGTTTTTTTATAAAGCTTTTCTTTGATATTTATTTTAAATTTATTAAGACCAAATTTCTGAATATTTTTTTAACCTGCAAAAACGCGTCGCTGCTGGTCGTTGTACCATTAAGAGGGTTTAAGCATTTCGGTTTCCCATACAAAATTCCAAGTCGATTTTTTTAAAAACCACTACGCCAATTTTAATAAAACTTTGCATGCTAAAATAAAATACAGGGATCTAAATAGTTTGTTGAAAACATTTTTAAAAACGTTTATTTAGCTGAGTTACTGTGATATTTAAAGTCTAAAGTCCACTATAGATAGTTTAAAATCGCAATAACTCACGAAAATAAACAAAAATAAACGTTTTTTAAAAATGTTTTCAACAAACTATTTAAGCATGCAAAGTTTCATTATAATTGGCTTAGTGGTTTTAAAAAATTTCGACTTGGAAGTTTGTATGGGAAACCGAAATGCGTAAATCCTCTTAAGCTCATTACTTAGGGATAATGAAGCTTTCTATTCATCATCATTCTATAAAAGTCCCACTACGGGGCACAGCCTTCCCACATAGACAACTGCAACACGGAGAGAATGGGCCAAAACCAACCACCATTGGGCATCCAGAAAAGGCGACTAACGGACTAAAGACAGCACATACATCCAACTTGGGGGTTAAAGTTACTCGCGTCCGTAGGTTTACCCTTGAGACCCTAAACGTGACCCCCGGGTGGTGCTAAATGAGTGACACTGACTGAGTGGTAGGGCCACGCTGCGTTGTAGCACGCACTCGCCCGGCGTAATACCACCCTCTCACGAATATCCGGTTGGTGCTGTTGTGTTTCGTCCGGCCAGTGAGGGTTCCGGAGGCCTCTCCCCCCATCCTCACAATTCCTATCCTTAAAGGCCGGCAACGAGCCTGCGATTCCTCTGGTTTTGCGGGTATCCATGGGTGGCGGTGATTACTCTCCATCAGGCCTGCTCGTTTGCCTCCTTCTACCTATTATAAAAAAAAACTGCACAAAGCGGCGATGGGTTCACCACGTATAACACTGTGCACATGTACTCGTTGAAACGTGGACTGTAGCAGTGGACTGCTTCTGCGGTCCTCATTGCCTAGTCTCTGACTAACCCATAGGGGATAATAGTCGTTAAATCTATGTATGCATATTTAGAATGGGTTCAGTAGTTCCAGAGATACCTCCGTACACACAAACAAACAAACAAATTTCATCTCCTCATAATATTGGTGTAGATTAAACATGTTCTGACGCTCAAACACTCGTTGTGTACGCCAGACAAACACTTTTCATTACTTTCCCGTAATCCTCAAGATAATCACCACAAGTGTGCGTATAACAAATATTTAGCTCTTAATCTTAACTGTTATAAATGCGAGAATGTGTTGGTATGCCTGACCCTTAAAACGGAGCAACAGATTGACAGATCTCCATCGAGAGTGGGAAAATGTCCAACGTTTTTATGATCTAGGTACAAAGAACCTTAGTAGGCTAATCATTATTTTAGGCAAATTATTATCTATATTATAATAATATTATAAAGCTGAAGAGTTTGTTTGTTTGAACGCACTAATCTCAGGAACTCCTGTTCCGATTTCAAAATTCTTGCAGTGTTAGATAGCCCATTTATCGAGGAAGGTTATAGGCATAATTTGTTTAGATACCGGTACGGGTAGTAACCCGTGCGAAGCCGGGCGGGTCGCTAGTTATTTTATAAATAGCGTAGCAAATGAAAATCAGTGGTCTCTGCCTACCCCTGCGAAAAGCGGGCGCTATGTATCATCATCATCATCATCATCAGCCTATTAAAATCACAGGCCTCCCATGTGGACAATAGTACGTGGGGATTTTGGGCCATAACCCATAACTTTGTCCTGGCAAAAAAAAAACAAAAGAAGAATCAGTCAAATCGGACGAGCCACTCTCGAGTTTTGCACTTAGCAACACATTCGGGGATCCATTTTTATTTATATACTTGCGGCCGCTCGCGGTATCACCCGCGTGGTTCCCGTTCCCGTGGGAATATCGGAATAAAAAGTATCCTATGTGTTAAGCCAGGTTATAAACTATCTGTATGCCAAATTTCATCCAAATCCATTCAGTAGTTTTTACGTGAAAGAGTAACAAACATCCATCCATACTTACAAACTTTCGCGTTTATAATATTAGTAGGATATTAGACAATATATTATCCACGTGTAGATCTTAATGTTTTTTAGTTTGTGTATAGAGTCTATCCATCCATTGATCAATCTCTAATATTATGCTTGGATATTATATTTTACTGTAGAAAAAACTTTCCGTGTATTTCGTTTACGGTCTTATCATTGTAACCGTGTTTATGGACGATTAGAAACTTGGTGGTTCCTTAAACTGTGTTGATCGAACTGCCCGAAGGTTTTATACGGTTCTCCATCACGCGAGAGTGTCTCATTCCATACGATGGCGGCTTACTTCTTCGGGGCGTTTTAGTTGGGTAACAAGGGCATGGAACAAGCGTGAAACAGCTTTTCGTTGAAATACTCGTAATAACCACTAAATGTTTTTCAAATGTTTTTTTTTTTATTCAGAAAAAATTTCTTACAATATTGTTGACGGGGCTTCCCGGTTAGTAGTCAAAGACACTGGTGTAGGGAATGCCTCGCTCTTCAACCATTGGTTTATGTCTAGGATTTTAGTGTACAATCATAATGTAACCAAACTTATTAACTAGCTAGCATAACAACACAATAACAATCAAAATAATAAATTCGAGTAACTTATTGTGTGCGTGTGTATGCGTGTGCGTGTGCGTGTGTGTGTGTGTGTGCGTGTGTGTGTATGAGTGCGTGGGGGTGTGTGTGTGCGTGAGTGTGTGTATGATTTTTACTATTTATGTTCCTCAATAAAAAAAAAAAAAAAGTTAAAGTCATGATGTTGGTATTCCTTTGAACTCAATAAAATTATCTTCTGATAAATTATTCCGTTAATTACCTACTCAGGACAATACAAATATCCGGGTGTGAGCAATTGGGGTAGTATGACTCTCAGTGAGCCCTACGGTTATTACCTTAGGATCAGTTAAAAAGTAACAACTACATGAGAGTTAGTCCCTGAAAGTTTAGCGAATTGTATATTATACCTTTCTCTGCAGAAGGTCTTCAGTCTCGTCATACGTTTTTGTCATCATCCATTTGGTCAAGGTCTGCTTGCAGCAGAGGGTTTTCAGGTGGTACAATTTCAGTATCCGGTTTAATTTATTATATAAAAATGGAGCTTGAGAAGTGAACTGCCTCTGGGCAAAAACGGTGCGTGTACGGGGCACATGGGCTACAGTATCTTTACGTCTCCTGTTAAGAAGCTTATGCTTAAAAGGTAAAGTTTTATGGTATTTAAGTATGGTATTTAATATATAAAGTTTTCTAATGGATAGCAATGAGCTTTTGATGTAGAGAGATTCAGTTGAAAACCTGTAGGGTTTGAAAAACATTATTTTAATGAGGGATCTCTGAGCTCTTTCCAGGTGTAAGAAATTAGTTTTATCAGCTCCTCCCCATAATGGGATGCAATAAGTAATGACTGATTGCGCTAGAGCGATGTAGATTTTCTTTAGGAGATCCTTACTCATTATATGCCTAAGCGATTTAAAGATCCACAACAGCTTTCTGACCCTACCCGAGATTAATTCCAAGTGTGGATGCCAGCACAGTCTTTGGTCAACCATGACCCCCAAGTATTTTGTAGAACTAACCTTTTGTAGACTAGGACAATTACATGGGGAGTCACAAGGGAAGCAACTATGTAATTTAATGTTGAAATCAGCGTCCGGTTGGGAGTTTATATATGGCGCAAAACAGATATAATTAGTTTTTTGTATATTTAAAGTAAGCAGACTTTTATTTAGCCAGTTAGAAACACCAGCGAGCCCCCTCTCAGCAGTCTCCCTCACGTTTTCCCAAGTTTTGCCGGTAAAAATTATTGCGGTGTCGTCCGCGTAGGACAGTATCCTCCCTTCAACACATCTCAGGTTACACAATTCGTTGATGTATATTAAGAAGAGCGTTGGACCAAGGACACTGCCCTGCGGGACTCCGAACACAACATCCTCCTCCTCACTGAGGTATTCATCAATTTTTACGGCTTGTTTTCTGTTAGAAAGGTAGCTGCTAAAAAGAGATAAGGCAGAGTCCCTGACTCCTACACTCTCAAGCCTGTTCACAAGGATAGAGACAGAGACCGTGTCGAAAGCCTTTTTTAGGTCGAGAAAGACTACTAAACATTTGTGACCTGTATCGACAGCGTTTGACACGTTGGAGATGAGATCATTAATAGCGTCTTGCGTTGACAAACCTTTTCTGAAACCATACTGGTTGCTGGATAAAATCTTGTATTTGCTTAAGTATTTTATTAGTCTAGTGTTTAGTAGTCTCTCAATAATTTTAGAAATGGCTGTAAGCACAGAAATAGGACGGTAATTATTTACGTCATCCCTGTCTCCACCCTTGCAAACCGGTGTGACTATAGAACGCTTGAGAGCGTCTGGGAAAATACCTGTGTTAAAGCATAAATTTGCCAGGTTGCAGATTAAAGGAACCAGGAAGTCTCTAGAAAGTTTTAGGAAACGCGTTGGAATCCCGTCCCATCCCGGTGAACTCTCAGGGTCTAAGTTCATAAGCACACCATCCACCTCTGAGGGGTAAGTATCTAGTAGCACAAAAGAGGAAAGCTGTGCATGGCTTGTTAGGCTATTAGTTTTGTCAAGTGTGGAATTTCGTTTTATGTCATTGGCTAAAGTTTGTCCTATGTCTACAAAATATTTGTTGACGAGGTTAACAGAAATTTGAGGGCTAGGGCAAACATTAAGCAGGTTTACATTGGTGCTTTTGGAAGGTTTATATTGGGTTATATCGTTAATAGTTAGCCAAAGCGTTCTTGGTTGTTTTATAGAATTATTGATTTTATCTTTGTTGTAATTCCTCTTTAGCTTCCGTATTAAGTTAGTGCAGAAGTTTCGGTATCTTTTATAAGTTATTGATAAGATTAAGTTGTGAGGGTTTAATTTTAATTTTAATTGTAACATATTTCTTAAGTTTATACATTTTAGGATTCCAGGATTCATCCATGGCTTAATGATTCTTTTGCTATTTGGTATGGTTTTTAGTTTAGTGTTAGCTTGTATATTTGTTTTGATAAGATCTATTAGGGCATTAGCGTAGGTGTTAGGATCTTTGTAAATATTCAAATATGAGATGTCTGTTAAGATTAAATCTTTGTAAGTTTTTTCGTAGTTAATGATGGTTTTGTACTTCTGAGATGTCGGTAGATTCTGTTTATGTGACAGGATTAGGGTAACTAAGTTATGGTCTGTTACTGTAGTATTAAGTACTGCTACAAAGGCAGAGTTAGATTTATTATCTAGTTTAAGTATTACGTGATCGAGGCAACTGTCCTCGCGAGTATGAAAGGAGTGGGCAGGTAAACAGCCATGGTGGGATAGTACATTTAAATAATTAAGTCTGTTTCGTCGTTCGTTGGAATTCTCATTGGTAGCCACAATTAAATCTATATTGATATCACCCAGTAATATAATATTTTTACACGTTGTGAGTGTCTCTAGGTGGTTATTTAGAGAATCAGTGAAATTAATAGCGTTAACATACGATGGAGAACGGTATATACCAAATAATGTATAGTTTGCGATGTCAATTTGGAGTCCAGTGGCATTACATAAGCTTAGTTCCGTAATTTTAGCTTTAATATTACTTTTTATGTAAATTACTACACCATCGTTTTGGTTTAGTTGTTTCAGCGTTTGATGGTGGGTGTAGTTATTAATACGTGGGATGGGTTTTGAGTGATTTAGTCTACACTCTGTCAAAATCAATATGTCAGCTTCATGTGAAATTTGAGTTAATGTAACAAGTAGGTCATCCAAGTTTTTATATATGCTTCTTATATTTTGAGTCATAATTATTAGGTTTTTATTGGTACCGCAAGTTTGAATTTTTAAGTCCTGAATATTACAATTTATCGAGTTTGCAACTGTAATCTGATCGATTTCAGAATTATTATTGAAACTATCCATTAAGTAGTTCAAAAAAGTACTTCCAGTGGTAGCTTTCGTGTATTGAATTTATGAGGAAACATAGCATGGGTGATAAAGTGAGGGGTTTGTATATAGTCTTTGATTTTTGATTGTGTGTGATATGTAAGTGAGCAGGTGTGCATGGTTGGTTATATAGTGTGGGAATGTGTGAGAGTTTTTTTTTGTTGGAGTGAGTAAGTGTTCTTTTTGTGTAGTTATTTTTGAATAACAGTGGTGTTGTTGTAGGGTGGTGTTGAGTGTGTGTAGATGTATGAAATCTTAGTATATTAATTACAAATAATGAATTAAGTTTAGTGCGAAACATATTATGTATGAGAAAGAAACGAAAAATTATGTAAAAACTTATACCTAGTCATAGACTTGCCATTAGGTGGTGCACTTGGGCTTCGTTGTGGATAACTATAATCTGCGTCGTGTCATTTTTTCTAACCAGCACCTTTCCGTGAGATGTCCAGCAATATTTCACCTTATTTGATTTTTTGAGGTCACGCGCCAGAAAGAAGAGTCGAGCCCCCTTGGCGGTTAGTTGCTCAGCTATGTAAATTGGCGCGTCTTCATTTTTAGTAAATCCAAGGTGTTTGGCCCGAAGCGGGGATTTTAGTTTTATATTAAATTCTTTTACTTTGCGTAGAAGGTCGGCTCGCAAAAGAGATGAACTCAGTTCAAGTATTATAGTGGGATTTTTCTCGGCATCGTTTCTCCCTTTCAACCGGAAAATGTCAAATATGTCGCGGTGATTTAAATCAAGTTGTATAGATTTTGAAAGGTTCGTAACGTATTTAATTAGGTCATCCCTAGATTCTTGAGGAGTTTTAGGCACGTTTTTTATTTCCAGCGAGGCCTTGCGAGTAGTTCTCTGGAGGTCTTCTATTTTATCTTCTAGTATACAGATATACTCGTGATCCTTTTTTGCTTGCTGCTCAAGGAGTGTAATTTTTTTACGAAATTCCTCGTTTTGCGCGGTTAGAAGCGACATCGTATCATCTATTCTGCAGTTAGTCTCTTTTATTTCTCCTAGTTTGGAGGTGATGCTTGACAATTCTTTGTTTTGCGCAGAGATTAGGGTTGAGATCATCTCCTTAATCTCATCTTTGAGAGAGTAAAAATGCTCGGGCGGGGAAGTTTCGAGTCTGGTTCTTTTGCAACGCTGGGAAAACCACTAGTTCGAATACTTACTTAGGTAAATAATTAAATTGCTCCTTTGACTTTTTTCTTTTAGCTGTTCCTACGTTTAGCAGTTCTATTTCGCCGTCTAAGTAATGAGCAACATTAAAGAGAAATGCTGAAATGCATTTCAAAAGTCATGTATTTCATTTGCACTGAATTTTTTATAATGGTACAAAATGCCTTAAAGAGTTGCGAGACGTTCTTTAAATAGCAAGTTGTATCAATAGAATGTTTTCCATTTTCTTTCAAGTGTCGAGTGTAGTGTAGTGTAGTGTTACTGTTAATACCGCAACTTGAAGGATATTAGTTATTTCAATTTGTTTTATTTATTTGCCATCATGTACAAAACATACAATATAACATGATAAGATCCATTGCAAATTATTAAAAATTACACAATGGATCTGAACCGGTAACAATGGATCTGTATTGTTAAGTAATCGACACTATAATATAATATTTATTTTTACGGAATATTATGAAGATATTATTTAGCTGCTGTGCTGTTTTTACTCACTACTAGAGCAATCGATGTAGTCAAAGCCGAAATCGCATGTAGTGATGTTCTCATGTTCGGTCGATGTAAAAAAGCATGAATAAAGTTTCTCACTGAATCAAGTACTGTCTCTCCATAGAGTACTGTAATTGTATACTTTTGTATTATATTTGTCAAAGCTTCGTTTATAATTAGTTGCGCTTAAACAATATAGGTATGAATTGCTTGATTTCGATAATATAACCATTTCTCTGTAGTATTGGCTACGATCTTATTTCGTAGCATGCCTGACTACGAACTACGAAATTTTACAACATAGTATTTTATTACCAAAGCAATCAATTTCTATCTGCCCTTATTGCAGTAAGTAGGTACCAAAGAGTGAATAGTATTATTTTATATTGTTTGTACATTCATGTACCGTAAGTTAAATAAAACTATATATTTTCTCTTGAAATGAAACACTTTTTATGAATCTTCTCGCGGTTAATGTTACAAATGATTTTACCCTGATGTTTCAATGCACAAAACAGAATTTTTTTGTTCTGCTTTTGGAATCCTGTAGGGGGTCCGTTGTCAAAGGGAGACTGAGGTGTTGAGTGTCTATTAGTAGATTAGTAAAAAGTGCTTCTTTTCTTTTCGCGTGAACTTGAGAAAACAATGAATTCGCTTTTAAAAAAACAAACTTCGAAAAGAGTTTTATTTTTAATATTTGGGACATGTCCCATAGTGTTTAAAAAGTGTAGTGTTTCTATAAGGGCGATGGTCGCGTGTACACATCGACTTTTTTCCCATGCCAACATTGTTCTAGGTAATGTTAGACATTTTTCTCCATTTCACAGTACACGCTCTAACAATTATCTGCATTGTCGTGCCTTATTATATGTACAACGCTTTTATTGGGTACACATTTCATTGCATTTATGTACAACGACGTTGATTACAATGTGTTGCATTATTGACATGACCTACTTTGTAGGTTTTGTTTAGAAATTGAATAGGTTTCGTAGAAAGAGCGTTTTTCCTGTTTAAACCATTTTCTACAGAAATTTTTTTTGTACATTTTTGATGTAATTGTCAGCACTAACATTTTGTTATTAAATTTTAAGGTAGTATACAATGTGATAGGGGTGGTACTTCTAACCCATTAAGGCTAAGTACTACATCTAATGTCATTGACAAAAAAAATAATATGGGGGGTCCTACCCCCTCCCCCTATAATTTATGACCATTTTTACTTTATGCGATATCAAAGGATTCATATGTCAGAGAAACATGAAAAAAATGGCAAACGGTAGCTAATGACACTGGCTAACTAATAAATTACTTTGTTTTGTATGTTTCAGATTATTTTGATGAGAAAAAAAATCATTACTTCATTATTTTGTGATTTAAAATCACTTTTTTAAGTTTATATTACTTTTATTGTCGATGAATTTAGATGTAGTACTTAGCCTTAACAGGTTAGAAGTATTACCCCTATCACATTGTATATACTATCGCTTTTCAGACGTAACAGTTTGATCTTATGACCGCTATTATTCTGCACGTCATAGAGGCTTTAATGCGTAGAGACTTTATTGCACTAATGCTACGAAACAAATACTCTTTAAAATAAATCACCCTGCTTCTCGATGTAGGTATAGCATTTTTTCAAGCGTTGTTTCTTTAGAAATTGGCTTTCGCCAGGTACCTATATGTGATATTAAGATATGACCTGATACGCATAAAAAACTTACATTTCGAACAACTTTGTTATCCTGTTTTTTTGTGTCTGTCTGTCGGTTTGGTGCTTCGTAGACAACGAAGTAACAAAAACAAACAGGGCGCTATTTCACTAACCTCTGGCGTTTAGCACTTAAACGTTGCTATCATGCCGCAAGTGGTAGGCAGCGGTGCGCAAGCGCAGCCCGTAACCGGCCAATTAGGAGGCGCGGCGAAGCGTGGCGGGGCGACGACTTGCTCGGTGCCAACTATTGAGATATTATAACTAAAGGCGACCCCACAGAATAGGACGAAACAGCAAAGCAAGTTTTTGCGCTCTAAGTTGCGGCATAGGGGCTGCTTACGCCTCAGTGATTGTGATTTGTAAGTGATCCAAGCGATTGTGAACCTTGCAGCCGCAAAAACATACATACATATTATCTCCAAAGGGCTAACCCTACTACTAATAGTAACTAAGCAAAGAGGACCGCTGAAGCAGTCCCAGCGTACTATTATTCATTTTGTGTCTCTGCCATAGTCCATGTTTCACCAAATTACAACTGCAGATGTTCTCAGCGTGAAAGGTGGTGAGCCCAGCGCCGGTCAATGCTGTTGGATGTATGTGCAGTGTTTATTCCGTTAGTCGCCTTTTATGACGCCCAAGGGAAGAGAGGTCCTGGTTTTGGTAGTATTCTTTTAGTGAGCCGCTAAATACACGGCCGCATGTTAGTGCGCAAAAAATTGCTTCGCGTTGCGTCTTTAGTTATAATCCTCAATGCGCGATGCCAACGATCCGGTATTGGCACACGCGTTAATCATGATCGTACTCTATCATTGGCATATTATGCCTCATTTGACATTTAAATTAATTAGCATCTGCTAGTTCTTAGAAATGAAGTGGCGGAAATGGAGTCCAAAAGCGAGAGCTGTCTATATTTAGCTAATTTTTTAACCACCGCCGCCGGCCGCTGCGATGCCGATCGAACAAATTGTGTGTAACGAAAATGGAGATTTTTATTGTTTGCCCACCTTTTGTTTTCCTTGATTAAACAGCAGACAAAACGTCCAATTTTTACAACACAGTCATTGTCTTCCTAATTTTTAAAACTGCTGTTTTATGTTATTCCCGCCCGTCCAAGATACAATTCGTTGTCAAATGCAGGCAAGCCGGGACTAGCTTTAACAAATGCAATCAAAAAAAGGCGTCAAGGTACCTACCTACCTACCTACCTACGTTTGCCCTCAGAACTACTTGACACTTTACTACTACTAGCTCGGAACGATTGCACTCATGCAATCATCATTATGAACGCAGTAGTTGGTGTGGCATGGTTCTACGGTGTTAAGTTACTTCTAAGGCCGTATGTACGTCTACAACAACCACTTGGCACAATGTTACGACGTAAGTTTCTTTGTAATTTATAGTTTTCTTTTTATTCTTTTTAAGTATATATAAAAAGGAAAACTGTGACTGACTGATATTTCAACGCACAGCCCAAACTACTAGGATTAGAAACTTGAAATTTGGTACCATGCTTCCTTTTATAGTGTACGTGAGCACTAAGAAAGAATTTTTGGAAATTCGCCATTTTTTTCCCATTAAGGGGGTAAAAAGGGGGTGTAACTTTGTATGAAACTCCGTCAGTTTTAAAGTTAAATTTTAAATTAATTTAAAAAAAAATTTTGGCATTGCAACGCACGTCGGGAACAGCTAGTAGTCATATAAATATGTATATTGCTATGGCGTTAGTCAACGCAGTGCGCAGGCGCAGCCAGCAACCGACCAACCAGGGCGTGCGATGAAGCGTAGCGGAACGCACTGTGCAAGCGATCTGGTATTGGCACATAGTGATGTATGCATTAATCGTAGTAAGTAGTATCGTTTTTATACAAAATAGTTTATTGATATAGTGGTATCGTTTTACAAAACATTTTATAGGTATGAAGAATTTGAGCAATTTCCTTTTGATGTTACTTAAGATTAAAAATCAAATAGCCATAATATGCAATGCAAGTAAGGCGCTCCTTTCTCTTCTCTATCTTTGCTGATCGCGAGATCGCTATGTAGATAATTTGTAAGTATGCTGTTTCCGTCAAAAATACATAGGTGATGAGGATAAAGCATAATTTTAACTTACTTCTTGAATACTAACTATAAATCTGTGCAGTTTCTTGCGCCCATTCTTCTTGACAGCTAAAAAAATACATCCTGAATGGGTGGTAGGGTAGGGTAAGTTAAAAAGATGTGTTTTGGACGGTTTTGATTTGTGACTTCGAACTAAGTTCTAATCTATGTGGCAGTCCTTCCGCTACTCGTATGTCGCGCTGGTCGAGCTTGGAGCTTCTGTACACCCTGAATACCAAAATCAGTCAATGTACTTCGTAAATTCTATTGACCTGCGAGGCCATTATATTTTCTAAACAGAATAATAGAATTCAATGAAATTGCTCTTTTGAATATGTGAGGAGACGAATTTGAATACGCAGCTACAGGCGATACAATAAATCCAATGAGCATGTCGGACGCGATTTCATTTCCTGCGCGCGCGCCGACCCGTGCGGCAATATCCGCCGACAATACTGATTTGTTGTGTACACCGCTCGATGGACTATGATGGTAAAAAGGTATCTAGTAAAGCAAGTAAGGTTGTATAAATATTTCTATTACTAGCGGCCGCTCGCGGTTTCACCCGCGTGATTCCAGTTCCCGTGGGAATATCGGGATAAAAAGTATCCTATGTGTTAATCCAGGTTATAAACTATCTGTGTGCCGAATTGCATCCAAATCCATTCAGTAGTTTTTACGTGAAAGAGTAACAAACATCCATCCATACTTACAAACTTTCGCGTTTATAATATTAGTAGGATCTATTATTGTACTAGCAGCTCGCCTGTGAATTCGTCCGCGTGGACCCCGGACCCCGTACCCCGTGACGAATTTCAAAAAAAAATATTTCATACAAACCTTGTTCTGACAATTATAAACACAAAAAAAATACCAAAAAAGTGCAGCCGTCAATACATAAATGACAGGTCCTACTATACCTACCTAGGAGTGGGTTTATATCAGTAGATTAGAAAGAAATAGAAAACTAGAGCAAAGTAAAAAAAACACATATTTGCTGCGGTCAAAAGAATACTTACTGATTAGTTTTTATTACACTACAACTTAATGTATTGGGATCGACACAAAATAATGACCGATTTCACAACAGCACTTGCTTGAAATGTGCATCATAATTATATAAACGTTGCAAGGATTGAGTTGTTGCTAGCAATTTTTGAAATGTGCATCCGGCGATAACTTCGTTTACTTTATAGCTTTGAGACATGCCTCGATTTTATTGAATACATTAAATAGGTGTTCATTTAACCCTTTGCGAACGAACATGCGGCTTGCTTGATTAAAAGCGGTCACCACAATGCATACGTTATTACGGGAATTTACCCTACTTCCTACTAATATTATAAACGCGAAAGTTTGTAAGTATAAATGGATGTTTGTTACTCTTTCACGTAGAAACTACAGAATGGATTTGGATGAAATTTGGCATACAGGTAGTTTATAACCTGGATTAACACATAAGATACTTTTGTATCCCGATATTCCCATGAGAACGGGAACCACGCGGGTGAAACCGCGAGCGGCCGCTAGTTTCAAATAATTACTTTTCAGTAACAATAACAAGCAGTTGGAGCTGACTTTTACGCAAAAACATTTTGCTTGTTCTAGAAAGCACCGCCCTTCCATGGCAACATTACAAATAAAAATTGTTATTGTCGATTCTAAAGCTTCAGTTCCTATTGCTCTATGCCCTATAACTTCAATGGATCAAATCGGAATACAGTTATGCAAAACAATTCAGAAATAGGTATACACCCTTAATTTTTATTCGTTTAAATGAAATTAAGGGTGAGTTCCACCCATGAAACTGAACAATTTTCAACAATTTTTTTTAAAATAAAATGACAAAAATATGTTGACCTCCCATACTATTGTCGTCAGCTGATCGGCTAGTTCTGTAAGGGAGTCGAAAGTTCGAAAGAGTTTTTTCTCATTTTGGCACATAGGTTTGTTGGGGAAAGTTGTTCAGTTTCATGGGTGGAACTCACCCTTAATTTCTTTTGCACGAATAAAAATTAAGGGTTAAGGCTTAATCAGATTGGGCGGGACGGGAGTAATGTTCCGTTCTATGGCTGTATGAGCGAATCCTTGCCACAATATATTCTTCTGAATTGAAACAGATATACATAGCGTGGCCTTTATCCAATTTTATCCTAGATCTTCCACCACCTTATCTAAACGAGCGGGCGGATCACGTGTTGGGAAGTAATCACCGCCGCCCATGGTCACCCGCAGAACCAGAGGAGTCGCAGATGCGTTGTTGGCCTTGGAGAAGGAGTCAGAAATGTGGAAGGGGGTGTGGGGAAAGACTTAGTAGATAAAGTACTTGCTTCGTTTTATATTATATTCTAAATAAATGTTAGGTTAATGACCTGAACAGAAACTTAAAGTATAAACTTAACGTGCCTCCAAAAAACACGACTCTATATTTTAATTAGCTAATTATCGACGCTATAAGCAAGCACGCAAAAATATTATTCCACTATAATCTATTATTCATTTTTACCTAAGCCCATTTATTATTCGGACACTGTTCAAAGTGGACTTTAACTGGGGCGGTTTAAAGGTCATTTTCGTACCGAAAGTAGGGTAATTTTGGTACAGCGTGCGTGCGCCCAATAGTTGGCCAGCCAGAATTTGTTACAGTAATGGCGTTCTAGGGTAAACTACCTTTTATGGCACCGACCACCAATTAACGGCATTACGTGCGTTATTTCTTTGTGTATGTGCTTGTAAGAAGTTAGTGGTCGCATTAAGCGGATTGTTAAGTAGTAGGTCCCTTACGATTGTGATGGTGAGTGTACTTGTTCAGTACAAAATATATACCACCTAGTACAGTCACGAGCAAACATATGTAAACAATTTTAACTCTTAATACATTGGAGTAAGAGTCAAAGTGTATACATATTGGTGCTCGTGACTGTACATACATACATACATATAATCACGACAATTATCCCCGAAGGGTTAGTCAGAGACCAGGCAATGAGGACAGCAAAAGCGGTCCTCTACCATAGCCCACTTTTTACCAAATAGCGACTGCACATGTGCTCAGCGTGACAGGTGGTGAGCCCATCGCCGCTCTATGCTGTTGGAAAATGTGCAGGGAATGTTCGGTCTTTAGTCCGTTAGTCGCCTTTTACGACATCCAAGGGAGGAGAGGGGATGGTAGTAGTCTTTCACCGCTACGCCACACGGTTACGTGAAGAATACTCTCATCATGCTCATCGCTTAGTAGTTTTCATAAAATCTTTACTTTATTTAAAGGGTCTATTTGCTTAGTTGTACCTATTATTATAAGTAATCGAATGTAACTCATGTTCTAAATCTTTTCACTTCAAGTACTTATCTATTTTTAAAAAGTAAATTTTATTTATAAAAAATTCATGCGTGGTGCTTTTCCCTGTTTTAGTCAGTACAATAACAATTACGAAAACATTAAATTGGTTCTAATCATGACTTAGAGAAACCTGTTACTTTATTACTTTTACTACGTATAGAGTTCCTAACTGCTCGACCACTTCTCTTAATAATTAATATCGGGCATAAGTAGGTACTTATAATGCTCGCATATGTTTATAACATTCAGCGTAAAATGTTGCAGAACATTTAGTTTTTGTGATAAATATTGACTCTTAAGCGGGACGACCTGGACTTCTATCGGATATACTCGCAAGTTACAGCCCTAAACCGTGAAGAGTGGAAAGATGGTAAGTAGGTCTTTGCCCAGCAGTGGGACAAGCCAGTCTGAATTATAATAATAATAGACTCTTTGCGACACCTGTGAACCTAAGTTTGGCGAGCTTAGGTATCTATCATTATCCGGAAACAGGGGTGGAGATCAAACAATAGGCCTACTAGTTCGGAACGTTTTGACTTGACTTGGTATAATGCGTAGAATGCCTTTACTCAGAGTTTTGCGTTAAATCCCGTCTAAATATGTGTGCATAATGAAACGCGAAAGTTTACGTTTCGTTTAGTGTATGTTTTGATTTGAGTCCTTGAACCCTACGTTAATTCCGTATTTGTTGCGAATTCTCCCAGGGTTTAGTGGATATGCCTCTCCCTACCCGCTCGCTTTGACTTGGGACAAGAGAAGACGGGAGGGCCGCCACATAACCTGGCTGCCCTTCTGTTGGCTGGTATTCATAATTGATTTCCTGGGTAAAAAAAGAAACCTTTCTTCTTACTGATACACCTGTCTCTCATCAGTGTTTATCTTATCTTATCTTAGTGAGGGCTGCAGAGTTCTCCCTCTCGAAGCAGCACGTCGACCCATGGGGATCTTTTTACAACCACGTCCTATCCCTCTGCCTTCTCAGTGAAAATGACTGCCATAAGCTTGGCAATGTCTCTGAGGGCGAAGAGCCTAAAAACTTCTGGTTTCGGGTAGGCCGATCCCAGGAGACTAATTCTTTTCTTTGCAGGAGAGTCACACACAGTCACACAGTAAGTGTTGCATGGACTCCGTTTTCAATCAACGTTAGTCACAATTGCCCCTTTTAAATGATTTCATTTAGAAAAGGAAACAAGAGTACCTCTTTAGGGCATATATTAAGTTATGACCTGTTAGCCCCTTGGTACACAAGGCTACGCAAATCTCCGATACTCGACGATTTTAGTCTCCAAGTGACTCCCGCTCCCGCCATACAAATCCATTGAGGTTCGTACACTAGTCGCGTCGCCGACATTTGTCTCGCGACTCGCGTCACGCCAGTCGCGCGCTACCTGCCAGTCGAGATCTCGCGATTTCCAAGATGGCAGAGCAATCATTAAATATTAAATTTGTTTCTGAGGTGGAGAAATATCCTTGCCTATTTAAACAACATTAGTATCGGAGATTTGCGTAGCCTTGTGTACGGACTGTGCGCTACTCGATACTCGCGACTTGATACTAATGTAGTATACAACATTAGTATCTGGGATTTGCGTAGCCTTGTGTACGAAGGGCCTTACACCTCATAATAAAAAGATACTGAGAAAAACAAGCCCGGTAAGATAAAGAACATTCTGGCTTACGAACTTACGCCAGTGTTTTTATAAGAGCACCCGGTGTCTGTTCAGAGTGTCTGGGTGAAGGGTAGAGGTCATGATGAGCTCCAACCTTTGGTAGTAAACATAATGAAAAAAAAATTAGTAAGCTCACTCTTAGCGCATCCCTAAAGCGACATGCGCTGCGCAATTCTAATATCTCACCAACACGGTCGTGTAAAAAAAGGAACGGTTGACTCGCTCCTTCCCAAGTACCTATAGTTGCCAAAAAGCGGCAGTACGCATTTCCAATGGCCGTGCTTTTTAAATATTAAGCTCGTGTATTTCCCTCGCGCGTGTTTATTTAGACGCGTGCCGCTGCAGCTACAAACAAATACATAAAACATACGTAATATCGCGAGTATATGGTGGTCGGCGCCGCCGCGGCGTGTTGTGGGGCCAGGTTGCCATGGCAACGCCCCCACCACCCCCCCTTTTGCTTTCAGCTGACCCGCCGACCTCTAGTGACGAGTAATACTGTCAGTGTTGTAGGGATGGGAGTTCGGTGGAGTTTTATTAGAATAACAGTTGGGTTAATAGATTAGAGAAAAAAGGAACAGTCAGAATTGAAGAATGCTTTCAAATTAGTTACAAGGACAGATCGACTGCTTGACTGGTGCAGTGGTGCCTCAATTGTGTTGCCTTAAATCGTTTTTAATCGTGTGTCTCATCGATCTGATTTTAACATTTTCAATATGGGCAAAATACAAAGTACTATTTCAGAAGAGGGAGTCAGTGATACACTTGAGTACAACTCGCTTGTAAAAGCACAATATCTGTTAATAAAAAAGGTTTAAAAGATTTTCTCATTGAAACCAACTATGTCACAACTTACATGAGTTACATTAACTCCGGTGTGAGGTAGATGAAAGTATTTGGTTGAAGTTAACAATAGAGTTGTTAGTTCCCTGCATACATTATTACTTGCTTGTGGTCCAAGTGAAACAAAATTTACATTTTAAATTCTTTCTTCTGATTAATTAATATTTTTTTATAATAATTTAAGCGTCTTTAAGATAACGAATTCGTAATGTTAAGCATCTTTGAAAACTGTTGAAAGTATGCTAAGCCAATATGTTTTGTTTTATGTGTGTGATTTTTCATGATTTCATGATTTTGATATTTTTGGACAGGTTTGCCTTATTGAGAGGTAATTTATCTTGCGAGCAATTGACTTTCCCATCTTTTTAATAGAACTCCTAGCCAAATTTCATGTTTATGGGCCCTTTGTCTGTCATGAAAACTCTTAGGTAGAATAACGATTGTATCTGGTATTACTACAGCTGAGCGTAGTTCTTGAGATTTGGTGGTTAGTAGCTTAACCTGTCAGTTATCAATTATGGTGAAAGTGCATTCAACAAACCTTATCTCTCAATTGCAAATTTTTATAACTAAAATCAAAAAGTAACGATATGTGTTTTTTTTTAAACATCATGTCACCTCACTACTTGTCGTAGTCTAGTCTAGTTCTCAACGTCCTCGGCTTTATGAATACTTTAAGCTCCAGGTGCTTGTATGCTTGTCTACTGCACACATTAGGCCACTAAAATGGGAACTTGTTACTTGTCAAAACGATGGACCTGTCTGTCTATTCAAATTGACATCTAGGTATCTGTAATACGTACCTATGCACGTATCACAGTACAGTCCATGTACGTATGCTCGAAATATCCGCACTTCTGTTTTTAAAGTAGACAGCAGAGTACCCGCGTTTAGGTTGACCTGAACAGCCATACCCTAAGACCTAGAAAGGTGACCTTTTGCACAGAGTTTTTCATAGTAATGTAAATAAGTTTAAGGCCGGATTTTTCAAAATTCAGTCACTTCAATGCATATCACAGGTTTTTACGAGAACTAAGTCGCGGGCAGTTGCTTGTTTCTTAAATGTGCCAGTACTAAAACTGTACTCGCTATCTTTAGGCATAATAATATATCATACCATTAATGTTACAATATATTTTGTTGATGTCAGCCTTCATTATTTTAGTTTTTAAGCAAGTCAACTGTTTATTTTTCAATTATTCCACTTCCTTTAGTTAGGTACTAGCCTGTACATTTGTATGGGTCAATATCCTTCTTCCTACAGACGATTGCTTGTCTCAATGCGCCTTTCAAAGCACGAATGAGCCCAAGGTCTAGACTTATTGCTGTAGTACTGTCATAGTATGAGCTAAAGCGTAGATGCCGTCTCATTTCCTCCATGGTCAAACGAAACTTCAAAGCGTGTACACAAAATATGATCACTATATTATGGTGGTATCTCTAACAATTTTATTTATTTAGAAAAAGAAGTGTGTAAGTTTCGTAGCAAATTTCGTAGAAAGCTGTAGTAGCTGTAGAGACTTTATCACCCTCGTATCCGGGAAAAGAGAGAGAAATATGTAGATGTGTTGTAAACATTAATTTATTTACTATGGACAGTATACAGCTCGTTAAATTGTAGGTAATACCTATTATCATATTAATCGTCATCAGCCGAAGGACAATTTTTAACGAAAACTTATGTGTGTGTAAATGGAATATGATACTTAGGAAGTTTTACATATACATATTTTCGATTTGTTGTACACTGCTTAGTACAAGTATCTTGGTCACGACCGATGCAACTTGGCAGAAAACTCGGGTACCTGAAAATAAATGTTTATGATAATAACTATAGCAAGGAATTTTTCTTTCTTTAAAATACTCCAAGTTTTTTCTTAAATTTTAAAAAGAGGCAGTATTAATGTATTTTTCTTTTCATTTATTTATTTATATTATTTCACTTGACTCTTGGCTCTCCTTGCTTGGCTTTCCCTTTTTGTCACGAAGTGTACAGAATCACTTCATACTTACCAACGGCAAATGAGTGACTCACGTGTTAAAGATCAAAGGGATAATTATGAGGCGAGTTGCTCGTTTTTATGCAAATTTTGTATATGCGTGTGTACGGTCTGTTAAAGAGTGCGACGACTCTCGTGCTACTGCAATAAGGTTTAGAGTCCGTAGGTTATTTGCGGTGCTTACTGAGTAGTGAGCGACATTTGACGGGCGACACACTCGTAATGTAAATGTGAAGTTTCGTGAAAATGGAATGAGGTGTAGTACCTAGGTACTTACATAAAGTGTGTTACGATCTTCAAGCTCTAGTTGGTTGTCTATTTTATCTGCTTTAAGTTCATACGTACGTACAGTCACGAGCAAAAATATGTAAACAATTGTGACTCCTAATACAATGGAATAAGAGTCAAAGTGTTTACATATTGGTGCTCGTGACTGTACATAGATTCACGACCGTTATCCCCAAAGGGTAAGTCATAGACTACTAAGGCAATGAGGACCCCAGAAGCAATCCACTGCCATAGTTGACGTTTCACCAAATTATAACTAACTAGCGGCCGCTCGCGGTTTCACCCGCGTAGTTCCCGTTCCCGTGGGAATATCGGGATAAAAAGTATCCTATGTGTTAATCCAAGTTATAAAGTATCTGTATGCCGAATTTCATCCAAATCCATTTAGTAGTTTTTACGTGAAAGAGTAACAAACATCCATTCATACTTACAAACTTTCACGTTTATAATATTAGTAGGATGTCAATCATTGCCTTATGTCTTCATATCAAAATTGTATTTGCACTCTTATTTTCACTTTCATACTATTGCTTTATTTCATTGAACGTATCAATCAACATAATCGCCTCACAACAATCTGTTGGTTGTAATAAAAATAGAATAGATGAGCTTAATTAAAAGCGGACAATGTTTTTTCTCGACAATGGCGACTCAGCGATTGTGCCCCGCAAATAAAAGGCGGGGCATTCCGCAGGATTTTTCATATATAAAAGGATAATTTCGCTTTAGTTCCGCGGCGTGCGGGGCATTGTTGTTGTGGCCGTTTTCATCGCCAATTTGTAAGTGCTCCGGTTTTTTGTGATTGGCCGTTTGTTTGTATCGCCTACGATCGATGAAGCTTTTCTACCTACGCCTAAAGTAGGGTAAAATATAATAGCCTATCACGCTGAGCAAAGGCCTCCATCATTGTATTGGTTATTACAGGTTGGTGATCACAAACTCGGGAAAGTTGGTGATCAAAAACTCGGGCTATGCATTGAAATCCAAATCACACATTGCCCGTTCTGTGAATTGAACCCTGGAGCCCCGGTTGTCGGGTAGAGCGCTTAGCCACTCGGCAACCGAGGTGTTCAAGTGTTAAACTTGGGTACATACATACATTATAATCACGACTATTATTCCCGAAGGGTTAGTCAGGGACTAGGCAATGAGGACCGCATAAGCAGTCTTCTGCCATAGTCCACTTTTCACCAAATAGCAACTGCACATATGCTCGGCGTGAGAGATGGTGAGCCCATCGCCACTATGCTGTTGGATATATGTGCAGTCTTTAGTCCGTTAGTCGCTTTTTACGACACCCAAAGGAAGAGTGGGGGTGGTAGTATTCTTTCACCGCTACGCGACACGGATAATTAAGTTGGGTGCTTTTCAATAATGCAAACTGTGTTACTCCATAGGCTATTTAGGTTTCAATTTATTTTATTTTATTAGGTAAGTAAGTAAGCAAAAAAACAGTTTGTATTTCTTTACGCTTAATAATAAGTATAGCTAGATTGTTAAAAGATTTGAATACAACAAAAAACATTACATGTGTACAGTCAAGATTGCTTTACAATCAAGAAACGGGTTTTACAAAATGAGTACTATTATAAAATCGTATAAATCAAAACAAAATTTATGTAGACTATTGTGTTATCCTGCTGGTGCAACTCAGTCGAAACGTCGTCGGGTATGGAAAGTTATGCGTAAAAGGATACTTTTACGATTTAAATATGCGTGAAACCCCGTTTAATAATTTAAAAATAATTTAATGATGTTATTCTTTTAGCGATGTTATTTGATTGATAACATGTAGGATAATATGTTATTATTAAAATTAGTATTAGGGAAGCGAAGGTTCTAATTTGTACAGGCCGCGGTGCCGAGTTTAAATCGTGTATACGCTGTATTATTTTTTACTATTATGATAAAGTGATAGGGTACAAAATATTAATAATTATACTTTAAAAATATGTGTTGATAAGCGGTCGAGTGCACTATCACGGATTAATCACGTTAATGCCCGCAAAACATTGAAATGTTTTTAAGTATGTGGCTATAGAATAATGTTATTACAAGAAACTCAATCACTTCCTAACTCCTCTATTTCAACGTTATTTTTGAAAGGCTCGTTAAACCTTTCGTTGCTACAGTTTATTGTCGCAAAATGGCGGTCGTTAAAACCCATCGATACATCTTAGGACAGAATGGTGGGTTATGGCCCAATCTCTGCCTGGTGGTGGTGGAGAGGTAAGGCCAGCAGTGGGTCAGGTTAAATGATGAGAACTTTTTAAAATTATACGTTGCAGCGCCCATTGAAACTACGTAGTTCTTCTATGGCTATCTTTACGTCCAAATTTCTCAGTAATATGCACTTTTGAGTACTTTGTATTCAAAATTGGAAGCTTATCATTAGACATTTTAAATTTGTTTAGGTGTGTGTAATGGTAGCGGTTCATTAATAGAATACTACCGCCCATTCTCTTCCCTTGGATGTCGTTAAGGGCGACTAACGTACCAAAGAATGCACATACATCCAAAAGCATAGAGCTGCGATGGGCTCACCACCTGTTATGCTGAGCACATGTGCAGTTATCATTCGGTGAAACGTGGACTGTGGCAGTAGGCTGCATTTGCTGTCCTCACCTGGTCTCTGGCTAACCCTTCGGGGATAATAGACGTGAATATTATTTAAACAGTACACACATACATCATACATATATATGTATGATGTATGTGTGTAACGGCGGCAACCTGAGTTCTGCGTCATCATCATCATCATCATCATCAGCCTATAAACGTCCCACTGCTGGGCACAGGCCTCCCACGTGGATAGCACGTGGGGATATTGGGCGATAACCCACCACGCTGGACTAATACGGGTTTGTGGGTTTAAACGACTGTCATCTTACGACAACAATCAGGACCAACGGCTTACCGTGTTTTCCGAAGCACGAAGGAGCTCAAGATGTTTTTTTTAAATTTGTTTACCCATCCTGCAACGAAGAACGAGCTCCTCTTAACTTGCGCCATCGTATACACAAAAATGGCCAATCCCTTTTTCTAACAATTTAAGCTTTTCTTTTGTAAGAATTAAAAGTATCCATTATATCAACCGATAGATAGTTGTTTTATCTGCTGAATGAATAATTATTTTATGTCAAATGATAGCACTTCCTAATAGACAAGCCTTAGGAGAGGAAATCTTCGGATCAGGAGGGGGAATAAATTATTATCTCACGAAATGTTCCTTTGATTATAAGTGAACGTACAGTTGACTACCTACTTTGATATGTGCACATTTTGAAAGCCACGAAAGTATAATAAATTAATTTCATGATGACTGATGTAACCATTTTCATCATCATCATTCATAATTTCCAGCCCTTCTCAACCCACTGCTAGACATAGGTCTCTCTCAAACCATTAACCATTTTATATTATAAAAAATGTTATAAAAATGAAATAAAATAATTAAATATGTAAACGCGATAACTTTTTTAGACACTCAATGTGACTTATTTAGGTAGACTGCAATTCTTTTAACATAACTACATTATAAAATTGGGTACCTACATACAAATAGAATATTGTAATACTACAGTTTTTACTATTGCTAAATAAAAAATAATAAACTATTAATTAATTATCTTATCTTATTACTATTGTGGTCTAGCTAATGTAATATCTAGAATACCAAATATTTATATAAAATACCATTTTATTACGTGATCACGACCGGTGCAAATCGGTCGAAACGTCGGGTATAAAAAGGTAATATGCGTACGATGCCTTTACTAAGCAGTTAGCGTTAATCCCCGTCTTAATATTTTGTTTATAAATGGAGCGCGAAAGTTTAACAGTGTAAATACTTTGTCATCTTGCCTTGCTTATTCAGTCTGTTACAAAAGTCTTAACTTCCAGGAAAATTGTATATTTGATGATCTGTTCAGCACTTGCCCCCTTTCTACTTTTGCCTACTAACTGTGAGGTCCATACTATTTGTAGAGATTTGCCCCCTTTTAGGAAATCCTTACTTTTTATTCGTACTTTGCCCCCTTTAGGAGTTGGCCCTCTTTTTTGACTTATCCGAATTTAATTCTTTATTTGTACAAAACTGGGGCGGCACTTTCAAAACTTCGTTGTTTGCGCACTGGCAGGGTCGCCATGTGATGTGGGAAGTCGGGAGACGAAATGATACGACGAAGGTTGGTTCTTAACTCACTTTATTTAGGGAGAAACAGTGTTTTTATAGTGTTATAGAACAAAGGTAAGTATTGACTGCCAAATCTGAGTAATCAATGATATGTTTATGTACTTATCTGTAAGAAAGTCATGCCAAGTTTTCAGAATTTCCAGTTTGAAAACATGACATTTTGCGAATAAACCAAATCATGATTTAACTTGAAGAAAAGACAAGCAGTCGTACAAACATCCCTAAGTGACGATCGTAATTTAGTAAAATTAAATTTTCAAAGCGTTGTCAGAAGCAACCAATCCAAATTAGGATGCGAGCTGGGATGATATTAAATATTTCAGAACTCCCAGAAATTTCTTATATCGCTACAAAGAGAAATACGAAGCACCAGCGATACAGATAGGTCATTGGGGATAAAAAGGCCTTTGTCCTACCCGTGGCCTCAAAGAACACTTACATGCAGAACATTCAAATCCCTCATACCGTAAAAAGGTTTTCATTGAAAAGGAGTGTTTCTTTTCTGTAAACAAATGTTTACGGGACTGGAATAGATCTCTCTGAATTCCAATATGAATGCGCAAAACTAACTAACGCCCATGTCTTCTGTTGGTAGTAGTAGTAGTAATAGTTAGAACAGTCATTCTGCGTATGCTGAGCTATGCAGTGTGCACAGTATTGGCATCACGAAACATCAGGGCGCAATGTATGAAATAATTATTTTCTGCGTTTTGTTACTTGTTGTGTGTTGGTTATGTGATCCCAAATTTTAATTTTCTTTTTTCTTTTTTTCTTTTATACATTATATTGTCCTATTGCAGAGCAGGGCAAAGGCCTGCATCATGGAAAACAGGTAATCAAGGGTATTGACTTAATCACCATGCTTGGCCAAATGCGAGTTGGTGATCACAAACTCGGTCTGTGCATCGAAACATCCAGAAATTACACACTTTGCCCGACATGGGAATTATGGGAACCATTGAAAATTTATAAGGAACTGAGCAGACAGACGAGCATAGGATGAAATGTTTACTCGAAAAAAATCAACCAGTCTCAGGAAGCTCGAATGGGATACGAAACCCATGACCTTTGGATTGCCAGTCCACTGCTCTAACCGCTAAGCTACCGAGACCCCAGAAGACTCGTTGAATTTTTTTTCTAGTAGTTGATGATTTACAAGCCAGCGGTAATCACAGTCGAGAGAAATTATTGCAAGTATTTAACAATCGATAAAGACGTACTTAATTGCTTATGAATATCTTTTTTATTGAAAAATGTTTAAGTACTAGAAAAAAAAAACGTCTCTTTCGCAGAATGTCGCGCATACACTTAGAATAAAATTTCGATTTTTAAAGAAAATTATATAAATATTGAAGTTATAATGTAAACAAACCATAAATGTCTTTGTCGCTGAAACGGAATTATAAAATTATTTTATAATAACTGGTACCTAATTATGGTTATTTACATTATAACTGTAATAAATGATTTTCCTTTATAAATCGAAATTTTATTCTAAGTATATTTCGCGAAAGCGACATTCTGCGAAAGAAACATTCTGCGAAAGCGACATTCTGCGAAAGAGACATTATGAGAAAGAGACGTTTTGCGAACGGTAGACATTTTGCGAAAGAGACGTTTTGCGAATGAGCCCCTGTTTGGGTCTGGTAACCTTTAAACCGAAACTCAGCAAAGCAGATCAATGCTCCTTGCAGAAATAGGTATAAAAGTGGTCAACATTGAGTCGGATATCAATCAGTTATCAGTCGATCTCAATCGCCTATTGGAGGCACTAGATTTATAGTCGCACTAGACTTATAGTCGCACTTACATTGCGAGCCATCCGCTCGCGCAGCTTCACTGCAGACATAGCGCGTCCTAATAGAGGGCGCGCAGTTTTTATTCTAAAGCGCGTTACGCTCATGTTTATTGAGTAGCGCTTGCGTCTCCCCCCCCCCCCCCCACGGGGCGATCGCATCATATGAAGCCTATATGAATCTCTCCAGGTTCATGGCAAGTTCATGGGGGTGTTTAGTCAGTAGGAGTCTGACATAACTTCGCCAGCCGCCTGGTGTCGTACTCATGCAGAGTTCACCTCCTCCCTCCTCTCGGTATCCAGGAGGGTGTCTGCTTCACAGGCGAAAAACAAAAAAAAAAAAAGTCGGATATTAGCTAGTTCTACCACCACCGGGCAAAATCGTCGTGTTATCGCCGCCTCTTTAATCGTATTTAATCTCAGGGTAAAGTGTACCTTGTATCCAATCGGTTCTGGTTCTAATTGGCTTAGCTTGTGTATAAATGAGATTTATCTATCAATTATGCATGTTTTTCAGTAGGAACTAAAAATTAAATAATAAATCATGTTTTAAGCATCTAAATGGTAATTATTTTACAGGGCACTTTTGATCGATTCTCTATATGTCTCAAAGATGTCTATCGACATCTTTGAGACCTCAAAGATCTCAGACCTAAAAGCATTAAGCGATTGGGTCGTTAATAATTTCTAAGGAATGCGATGTCATCTAAATATTCATATTCATTATTCATTCATAATTATTTTACAGTGTGAAGTTTGAGACCTATAATTTACAAAAGTATGATTTGATTTATGTAGAAATACAGTATAGTACCTAGTACTTTTATCACGGTAAATACTGTAAACAATTGGTATTATGGTGATGTTTCATTAGATTTATTTTTGAATAAAAATAAGGAAAACGTGATAAATCATAATACTAATTAGCCTTAATTAGTTTTTTTATGTAGATATGAAATGTAATCTGTGTGGGTTTTCACGTCTATAAATAAATCAATAATTAAGCTTTAAAATTGCAGAGGTGCTTAATGATATACGGCCTAAATCACAATCAAAACTTATCTTTATGTTTTTGCCTGCTAGAGTGAGAAAGGAGAACCGAACAAAATGGTCTACATGACCAATAACCACTCTCACTCTCCATGCAAGAGGCACTGCTTCTATGCCATACAAATTCTTTGTTTTTTTTATTATTGAACTTTTGCACTCACAATGCTTTAAAGATATATGATAAAATGTTTAGTAAAAAAAATCAACCAGTCTCAGGAAGCTCGAATGGGATTCGAACATGACCTTTGGATTGCCGGTCTACTCTCTAACCGCTAAGTTACCGAGACCCCAGAAGACTCGTTGAATTTTTTCTAGTAGTTGATGATTTACGCTGCAAGCCAGCGGTATTACGTCACTGTGAAGGTTTACCTACCCTCACAGTCGAAAGAAATTCTTTGTTTTGTTTATTTGACCGAATGATAAAAAAATCGCACTGGGCTAGGCAGTCGTGTTGCGATCTTACAACGTAATGTCACCGGATGGATGTCCAAATTAAAATATCTATTGTTCCTCCGAGCTTCGTAAGGTACGTTATGATGTAAAAGTACATTGTCCCACTACAAAGCTAAGGCCTCCAAAAATAAAAAATCGATAATCAAAATTTCTTTATTCAGTAAGCTTAAAATAAGCATTTTGAATCGTCAAAAAATTAAGTTTAAATTTACTTCTCTATATGGATGGATGGGCACCCACCCGCCCACCCCACCCATTCAGGACGTACCCTAGCTGTGGAGAAGAACGGGCGCAAGAAACTCCACAGCTTTATAATAATATAGAAGTAACGACATTTACAAAACAATATGTCGTTACCAAATTAAAAAATCAATAATCATAAAACAATAATTAATTAAATTCTAATAAAGAAAAGATAAAAACAAAAGTGAATCTAAAAGTTTTACTCTGGCACTATGAACGCATTATAACAATATGTGTGCGAAATTAGAGAAATGTTAATTCTATGCATTTTAGTCATTGATGTAATCGCTTACAGTGTAATAGCCCTTTTCTAAAAGTCTGTCCTTAGCATGTGTCTTAAATTTGTCAAAGGGCAAAATTACAATATTGTTCGGGATTTTATTGTAATATATGACACTTTGTCCCATGAATGATCCATAAACTTTCTGAACTTTCCTCCATCATTGAAATCAAGTCATCGCTACAATTTGGATGGGTATTGGTCACGCAAAACTTTCTTTAATACTAAACCTTGCCTTGACAATTACGAACACAACAAAAATAGAATCATTTTTATGATAAAACGGGATTTTTACCATGTTTAAGTTGTTGGTTTTGAGTCACCCGACATTTATGCCATAAGGCAAACATGGTAAAAATCCCCGTTTTTTCATAAAAATAATTGTAGTGACCATGAAAGTTTACAATGTTAAAAATAGAATCATTCCAATCGGTCGAGCCGTTCTGAAGTGATGCGCGTACAAACATTTGGGCAATTGATTTTTATTTATATTGAAAGATAGGTGTCACCCGGGGCTATTGTCACCTAAAATAGGCATGAGTCATATTGAAACAGAAAAAAAATACTTTTAGATGCATGATTTTATCTTAATATTTTTGTCGTCATATGAGTTATTTAACAACTTGACCTCTGAGCATTAAAAAAAAATCTGCAGGCTATAAATAAAGAAAATTGTGGTGAAAAATAGTGCGGGACACCGATCTGGCTACAAATAGCCCCGGCTACAGGGCTATTGTAACCGCTTTAACTGACAGCGAAATTTGAATTGATTTTACCGAAAGAACAGCGAAATATTGTGTCTGAAAACTAAATCCAACTAAGATTATATCTCATGTCGTTAAACATAGGGTTGAAAGTTAGAAAACAAAGGTCGAATCTTATTCGGGGGCAATTGTAGCCATTAAAGGCAAAATCCGAAAAATATGGCGGTGTCTGTAAAACAGTGACATTAGGCGCTGTCACAGTGCATGACTACACGACCTGCTACCCCATCGGCTAAAAAATATGAATATGGACATGGGTTTCATTTGACATTTGAAGGCCATAATATGCCCATATAAGAACAAAATATGGGCCTCAAATGTCAAATGAAGCCCATGTTCACATCCATATTTTTTAGCCGATAGACCCGCTGGTAGTTACTCTATGTCTAATATCAAAGTAACACCTTAAAAAAAGCAACGGACACCATAGACCCGCGGACACTTTTGCCCCGGTCGACCGTGTTTTTTCCTCCACTTTGGTAAACTGTCGCCGTGTCGCGTATCGGCTAATTAAAAGAAAACTACCACACCCTCTCTTTTTCCTTGGGTGTCGTAAAGGCGACTAACGGACTAAAGCATAGAGCGGCGATGGGCTCACCACCTATCACTTACAGCAGATCACATGTGCAGTCGTAAATTGGTGAAACGTGGGCTAGCTCAGTGGACTGCTTTTGCGGCCGTGAATCTTATGTATGTAATGTGGGTGCGCCAAAGTTCACCTAATTCAACTCCGATAATTGGAACACCGAAAATGTTCTTCCTAACATTTTTCATCCTAACAATTACAATTC
Source organism: Scoparia ambigualis (assembly GCA_963921215.1). Lineage (NCBI taxonomy): Eukaryota > Metazoa > Arthropoda > Insecta > Lepidoptera > Crambidae > Scoparia > Scoparia ambigualis. The sequence continues at coordinate 18,071,952 of OY992522.1, read as the reverse complement.
CGAACTACTCTGTTTCTAATGTACATAATTCCGAATCATTCAACTTCATAATGCCAGTAGCAATAAACATCTATTACCTATACCTACTACTATTTGTTTTCCTATTTTACACTATCATTCAAATGATTGAGGATACTAGCTGCACTACTCCTGTAGATCACGTGATAGGTTAGAAATTTAAGACAATCGCGAAGCGCAATACGATTGACTTTAATTTCGAGGTTGTTTTTTTTATTAGACAACAGAAATACTAGCTGCCCTACTCCTGTACGTCACCGGTTTAGAGATAAAAGCGTTATGAAAAACAACAGTATGTAGGTAGAGGAGTTTAAATATTTACATAGGGATAATATTAATTACAATTTTCGTAAACTTTGTTAAGAACATCGTTAGTAGTAGGTACAACAAATTGTATGAATGAAAACTTTAAGAAGAAAAATTTTTAGAAAAGTGATCATTCGGATTACAAGTCGGTAGGAAGAACTATTTCTTGTAAAGAACTTTATTTAGGTGAGCCAATATGGACCCATGTAATGTATGTAGGTATGTAGCTAGCGAACTGTGGGCGCGCCCTGCAGTGCGGGCGTTTTTGGCGTTTATCATTTCGCAGAGTCGGTACCTTAATAGGCTTTTTGGAACGTTACCAGCTTGTGAGTATGCTCCAGTCTAGATAAGTGTACAGGTTTACATAGTGTTATGTAATTCTTGTAGGGTATGTTACTTGATGCAGTCTTTTATTTTGTGTTTTATTTATTGCGTCTTATTGGGATTATGATTATAATTTTGTTCAACGAAAATTAAAACTACTTTGGATACATATGTTACGACCATTTTAATCAATAGATATAAATAAATAAATATGTAAATGCAAAATCAACAATTTAAATATAATTTGAAAAATAAGTTTGCACTACCTAACGAGATGTCTAGAAGTACATCAGTACTCAGCTTTCCTTAAAACCTATCGACCCAGATAGGGGCAGCCGGGTGGGTTGATGGTCTGATCTCGCTATTGTTTATGTGAGAATTAGGCTCAAGCTGCCCAGAAGTGGGACATTGAGGAAAGGAGGCGAGAAGTTCTATTAAAAAGGCTCAAAACAAATTTGCTTAAATTTTAGAGAAAGCGTTCTTAATGTTAATATATGCCATGTCTAAAATGGCGGAAATCTAGTTATTTAGCTTCAACATAAAAAATATTTTATTTCCGATTCGGATCACTTTTGACAAGACGAAAAGGCAGGCTCACTTTCAAGAGAACTTGAGAGAATCCGTAAGAATGTTGTTGTTTTCAAATTACATCTTAATAACATAAACATCTTAATAACATGTCTTGTCTAAATATAGCGGAAACCTAATTAATCAGTAACAAACATTCGAAATATTCGGTACAAACTACGTAGGTAAAAAGAAAATTGTCTTTCAAGAGAACCTTTTAGTTTTCTGCAAGCATTCTAAATGTTAATAATAAACCTTGTCTCAAAATAGCGGTTACATAATTATTCTATTACAAACATACGACTTACATTTGAGAAGGCGAAGAAAACATTTTTTCAATAGAACCTATAAGTTTTCGGAAAACGTTTTAAAAGTTAATAAGATTATCTAATAATATCGGGAAACCAATTATTTTGGCATACAAAATGTAACAAATCCAATTCGTATTACGTTTGGCACGGCGAAAAAGAAGGCTCTCTTTCCAGAGAACTTGAGTGAATCCACCTACATGTTAATAATATGTCTCGAGTAAAAATAGCGGTAACCTAATTTGTCAGCAACAAACATTTTGTATATTCGAATTATTTAGGAAAGGTGAAAAGTCAAGCACTCTTTCAAGAGAATCCGAATGTATCTGCAAGCATTCTAAATGTTGATAACATGTCTTGCTTATCCAAAAATAGCGGTAACCTAATTATTAATCATACAAAAAAGTTATATATCCGATGTGAATTACTCTTGACAAGGCGAAAAGGCAGCCTCTCTTTCAAGAGAACTTACTGGTGTTAAGTAATATTTTCCCAACAAGAAAGAAGTCCACATTAATAAAATTCTTCAGTAAAGAAGCGCGTAAGTTTTTTTCCTCTCTTTTGGGCGCCTTGTTGCTAGAGCCGAGTCGGAACATTTCCTCCCCCAACTTAATAAATGCAAGAAGAATTTAATAAAAGCATTATGTTATTTTGAGTACTTGTTTGTTTTCTGCGATAAAATTAAGACAGCTGTTTATTTGATAAGCGTTCTCGATGTTTAAACGAGACTTTGCGAGTATAACGTGGAAAATTAAGGTTCGATTTTACGAATGATTGTTTATAACTCTAAAAAGATAAACAAAATAACATGTTTTGAAAAACAGATAAAAGAAATAAAAAAATCATCAGAAAATTTTGTTAAGCATATTAAAGATGTGAAGATAATTTTAATATTAAAGAAGAAAGGCATTCTTGTAAGAGTCCCTTTACGAGTAACACTCTAATCGATATACAGTTAGATATAATCGTTCGTTCATACATTAATTGTTTCATCATAAAAACATGAATTTGAAGATTTTTTCAGGTTCTTAGGTACTTCTTAACTTTTACTTACTCAAGTAGTTTTAATTGATTGCTAAAATGATACTAATCTGATAATACCTACTCGCAGAGCCAAATGCTTCGCTCGGTAAATTTAAATCAGATTAGAAGCGGCAAGTTCACAATTATATTACAATTGGAGCTCAACAGAAAACACGTGAAAGCGTACTCCTGAATCAGCTGCGTACTCGGCCGAGTAATGTGAATGTCATTGGAGAAACTTTTAAAAGCCGGTAAGCCCCGGCTCTGTGAACGAAATCACGGCCTACTAAAGTATATTTCACCCTTTTGACGACACATTATATACATTTGCAGCGCGTAACGACACGGGCACGGCTCACAATTTCCATTAAGGCGCGTCTGAATAGGAACAGCCTAAATTTTGACGGACCCACTCGACTTTGAACCCTAAGCTGTTGCGTGAAAGACAGGTATCGTATTGTTCTAGATGTGCGTTTGTGTTCTAAACAAATTGAAAATGCGCCTCGCCCGTGTAACACATATCGTATTAGCAAAGGACGGTATCTTACTGCAATTAGCTCCAGCTTTTTAGGAGCGCCCCGGGTGAGCGTTGTTGGAATATTTTTGCCGTAGTCGGCCAATCAGCCACCCTTTTAACCCGTAATGTGGACGGTCAGTGTTTTCAGACAAAGCATCGTGGCACTTATCGTACGGACCGCGGACACCAAAGGTCATGCTATTATGCCATATGCCGCTGTTTATGTCGCGTGGAAAGTTCTGTAACAAATGTCACGGATCTACGGATCAAAGTTTGATTGAGTTTTCGTCGATAATGAAGTTGATACAGAAGGCAAAGTTGAAGAGTGGGCGGTTGATTCAATCTTAAGTTATGTTGTGTGGTAATTTGTCGTGTCTGGTTTTTTACATTCTTAAATCTCCTGTCTATAGATGTCCCAGATTCGAAACAGATATATGTAAGCACACATCACCCAAAATCCTCAACTATGAAGGAACTGGCTATCTTGCCAGAACACATCAATGCTACAAACATTGGAGTTATGGCGACATATTAGATAAGGTGGTGGTAGCTAGCCAGGAGGACTTAACAAGCCCTACGATATTCGTGTTCTTTCTAATATAAATTCTATTTCTAATTACAAATTCCTTAACATCTATACAAGAGACTAAATACCGTCATTAATAATATACACCCAAAATACTGCTTTATACAAAATTGTATACATCTTTGAGGAAATTATTGATGCTTGCCGTAAGTTTGGAACAAATTCAAGCATCAATTAAACTGAAACATTTTGCCTGCGCCTCATTACTCAGTTGAAATGAGTTCTCATATAAATAAGACTATTACAATGCGCTTAATGCCTTAAAAGCAAATAGGGTTTCAACAAGAAAATGAATACGGACCCGGGTAGTGTGTACTTACTGAATTAAGCTCATATCTGTTTATCCGGGAAGTACCTACAGGGTGCCGGGGGCGGGGTAATTATTTATTAAAATTGCTACTGTGCTTGAGTCAGGCAGCCGACACATGAGTCCACAATGAGAATTTTGATTAATGATCTTGTTTCTCTATCTGAATAAATGTTGTGTAAGGTTTCGAAAACGCATTTTAGACTAGCTAGTAAGAGTTTTCAAGAAATAGTAACTAGTAATACTCTAATTTTATATTTGATATTTTGTTCAATCTACGCATCACTAGATGGCGTTGTATATGTGTATGCAAATTCTGAATCGCGATATACGTGTACTAAGAAGGGTTTAATATGTGCTACTTTGCATCTAATTAGAGTTTCGAGTTTTCCGCTGAGGCCATTTGCTTTGTTCTTTATCATTAAGAATGAGTAGGGGAGTGAGGAATGTTTTTGTGAAACCTGTGTTTTACGAATCTTTCCCATATGAACAATAATTGACGACCTAAGTGGTCGAGTGGTTAGGAGGTTATAGCCTGCGCTGGCGCCGCCATCTCTGAGGTTACATTTCCGGTCAAATCAATTTAGGTTTGGGTCTGGGTGTATTCTATGTATATTAAGTAAGTTTATCCGTTACTTAGTATAACCATTAAAAACAAGTTTCAAAAGAAGCTTATCTTGGGCTGGATAATTGGTGGAGAGTGGGATAGTTATTTATTTAATAGACCATAGGAAGATTAGGTCATACATACCCCACCACCCAACTAACAATATACCCTTATAAAATTAAAGTATAAGGTCCATACTCTTATAATTGTTTTAAAATAGCAATCAATATGTCAATGAATCTTATAATGGTACATTATAAGAAGATTTAGCTAATACTACCATTATTCTTGTAATTTAGTTGGGTAAACGGTAATAAATCCAAATAATATAGCCATAATAAGGTTTCAAAATGTGGTATTCTTATAGGAGCTAGTTATATGGCTTTTTAGCCTTATAATATTCAAAAGCTATGTAAAGGTTTCTAATAGGGCCAATTATTCTTATAAAAGCAATGCACAGAGTAACTACATTGCTTTTTTAATTTATAGGAGCTTTTTATAAGATGTTTATATGACAAAAGAGTAAAAGCATTTTATATAGTCTTTATAAGAATGAAAGCAAACCATATTCGATAACATATTATTTATAAGAGCGTTATTCTCTAGATGACTACATTCAAGTGTTCTATATAACTTTACAAAAACATGGTTCATCATGGTTCAAATAGCATAGCATAGCTGTTACGAAAAACAGCCACGGGTTCCGTCGCCTTACTAAATCCATTGAAATTTTGGTGTAGATATTTAAAAAGACTGGGCAGTAAAAATCAATATTTCCTTCATATAACTTTTAACGATTTATTTAAAAATATTACAGCACGTAATTAGACGATTAGGCGCGTATTGATAGCTAGCTGACTGGCTGCTAAATTACGTCTATTACTATTATTAATGCGTTTTCTTAATTTCTTGTTTCAATAGGTTGGGACAAATTACACTTCTATAACTTCGGCTTTATCAGGCAAAAAATATTGTTATCCTGCAAAAGAAATAAGAATTAAATTATGAACAAATCAGTAAAGTAAAATTTACCATGTAAAATAAATAAAATACTTCGATCAATAAAATAAATGTGGGTACCTACAGGATTTTACTGGTGAAAAAAGAACCCTAAACATATACAAAATGGCAGTAGCATAAGCTTAAGTTTCCTTATAAATGATGTGCGAATACTTTTCCCCTTATAATAGCCATATTAAAAACATGAATAAATGATTACCCATTTTTGTACAAAACAGCCTAAATTCAAGGGCGCGTTGATAATATAACACACTGCGTACCACATTTTGCCATGCATTTGAATTCCCACACCGTTTCACTATATACACGCACATATTCAGTAACAACAAAATAAAATATAAACTTACTGTTCTTGTCATTAAAATGGTTGACGCTGTCACTTTAATTTTTCGCTAAGCTTTTACGAAAATGTAAATCACTATCCATAATACTTATTATAGAATCAAACATGTGCAAACAGCTTTATAAAATACTTTGCTTTGCTAGTATAAATTTTACTCCCTTGTTGCTGACCATAATAAAACACGTATAAGAAGAAAAAGCTAATAATAATTCCACTATAAGGTGGGTATAAAGTTATTGTCCTTATAATTTGTGCCCAAACGCAGGAGATAATACGGCTATTAAAAAGCTATTAATTTTGGCAATGTAAGCCATTATAAGAATCATTTTGGTTATTGGGCATACACTGACCCAATGTGTTTGAGGGTTTTAAAGACTGCTATCATGAGACAACAACCGGGAGTAACCACTTAACGTGCATATAGATGCAGAGACAACAGATTTCCATGTATAGATTTAGACAGTGAAAAATGTTTTTGCTAAAAACAGTTGACATCATTGGTAAGTGATCACAAATATGAAACATTTGTCTATGCCTCTTTTAAACGTAATTTAACAGAGAACCGTGCGTAGGCAAACTTTTAAGTGACGTGGTTTGTTGGTATATATTAACATTCTCAAACCCCATCCCAAGAAAAGATTACGACCGAAGTTACGTTCTGTAATACAGACTTAACATGTTTCTAAACTTTATTAGACCTCTAACACACAACACGAAATTTCATGGCATTGTTTTTGAACGTCGTGATGAGTGGACAACACACATTTGAATGAACTATCGCATGCAACGTGTAAAAAGAAGGACGTGCAAAATGATTACAAAATGCATGCATCGCAAAATAATGGCAGGTGAACGCTTCGTTCTCGATCGCGTAAAGAGAACGTCGTCTGTTAGTGGCTTAAAATAGTAATTTTGGTGTGATAGTACACACGTTCCCCGAAAGCGGTGTGGGCGCGTTCCTTATTAGTCCGTGCGGAACTCAGTAGACATGGCTGAGCATGGCCGAGCGAAATTTGTGGAAATTTAGTCAAAGCAAACGTGGGAGTCGGAACGCAAGTGTGTTAAATTAACAAACGTATCAGTCGACTGTACGAGTACGAGCTCTGAGCGAAACGTCAATTAGACAATTGAATAATTTATTGCATGACTTATTTGTGTAAGTATTTATGACTTAACTTTTTAACTACTATTTCATTTCAATGACTTTTGTTAATAACAAAATGTAGTAAAATGAACTAACGCACTCAAGAGGAAAGGCAGGAAGAGAGGCGAGGCTTCATTCGATTTATGTTTACGAGATTATTATTGTTTTTCATTTAGTTATATCGACCGAAAACAAATTACACCCACTTCATGAAATCATCGTTTAACATTAATTTAACATCTTTATTTATTATTTCCTAAATCTCAAGGGTCTTAGTTTTTACGTTCATATGGCGTTACGTAATCGGAAGGGTAGTGGGCGGAGCTTAAAATTCGAGGTCAACGACTAGGTATTTGCCGGCGTGCTTAAATATTTATATTTTAATTTCTGAAATTATAGCTTCTAGTTTCTAATTTTTTTATATATTTTTATTTTATGTATTGATTGTACTCTCACACACGCAAAAAAAAAGCTTCATTTACTCATAAAATTTTTGTCCTCAATAAGAAAGACGCAAGTGTTCATGGATTAGCCCTTCTGAATTTTAAAAAACCAATTATAATTCTGAATGACATATTGTTGGCCAATGTCAATCTCAAATTCTATTCTACAAGCGTTTATGTAACTTGTCTATCCCCTCTTGTCGAAGTACGTTCACCGAGGTATTCCCCATACGCATATAAGGATGATAAACAATCAAAGTGGCGGAAGCTTTTTAAATTATGGACGTAAGTCTAAAACTCAATCTCTTAGCGTTACACATAAGATGAAAAAAAAGTAAAAGCTCTTAAATAAGAGAATGAAAAACGGGCATGGAGAGCGCGCGATAAGCGTTTTAATCTCTTTAAGTGTTGCTTGAATTCCATTTGGATGAAGCCCTGACATACATCACAATTTGTTTCGCGTATACGGAAATAGGTTGCGCTACGGTAAAGCGACTCCGGTCAGCGGATAATCATTTATGATTAGGTGGAATGATGCAACTGTTTTGGTATTGCTAGTTCTTTTTACTTTGAAACTTGCGCGTTCTTTTAAGCACTCATATTTAAACGAGATTTAACGCAAAACTACTAGTAAAGGTATCTTATACTAATATAAAAGGTACGCGTAGCATACCTTTTATATCCGGACGTTTCGACCAAGTTTGTGCAACCGTTTGTTTTTTTTTGTTTCTTGACAAATATTGACTGGATTTTCTTTGTTTTTATAGCTTTATTGAACAATATGAAAGTAGTACAAAAATTGGACTTCACGCCAGATGAATTTGTCTACCAGTATTATATAACACGGTTATAGCAGTTATAGGGCTAGACAGAAAAATGATTTGGCAGCGCGACAAGTGACATCTAAAAGAAGGATCTATAAAATTAGTCATAGTATAAAGGATCAGCATCGTAAAAAAATAAGAATCTTTACCGATACCGATCTAGTTTTAATAATAATATAATATAATATAAACTGTAAAGGTGTAAACTGTAAAGGTGTTATAATGTTAATAAATAAATAAATAAAAAATAAATAAAATATTACTCTAATATTATAAAAGCGAAAGTTTGTGAGTGTGTATGTTTGTTATTCTTTCACAAAACTACTGAATGGATTTTGATGAAATTCGGCATACAGATAGTTTATAACCTGGAATAACACATAAGATACTTTTTATCCCGATATTCCTACGGGAACGGGAACCACGCGGATGAAACCGCGAGCGGCCGCTTGTTTTTAATAATAATGTGCAATATGAAAGCCTTACTAGACTTAATGCTTAACGGTATTCTCTACCAGCCTACTGTGCTAAGCAGAAAAATTGGTATAGATTGTGCGACAAAGAACTTACACGCCTACAAAAATCTGTTAAATTAGTCATAGCAAAAAGAAATAACATCTTCGACGATACCGATACGATATTTGCTTAGATTGTAAGATGACATAACAGTCGTTAAAACCGTTACTGGGCCCGATAAGAATAAAATAATATTTTACCCTAAACACACCAAAATGTGATTTTTTAATTTTTATGATTAAAATATTCATATATTAAAAATAAATTTCACAACTGTCACACTAATAATTCAGCCCCAAACTAAGCATAGCCCGAACGGTGCCTGGATAACGGATACACATACATAAATACTAATAAACATCCATGACTCGGTCACAAATGCTCGTGCTCACCACACAAACATTTGCTCCTACCGGGATTCCAACCCGGGACTGTGGGTTGCGTAGTCAGGGTCGCTGACCACTCGACCACCCGGCCGTCGATATAATTAATTTATTAAGATATTTTTATCATCATCAGCCTATAAACGTCCCACATGGAAAACGTCACATGTGGAGGTTGGGCCTTAAGGTGAAGGGTAAAGCCGGCCGATAGGCCGGTCACCGCACAGTGCGGCAATGTCGCATTCTATACAACTAAACGCCTGAAAACTTAGTAGGAATAAATAGATTTACGCCATAAATCCTAATTTTCTATTACTGTTCGTAACAAATTTACTTACATGAAAAAGGGACAAACTATAGAAATAGCTATTGATGACCTCCTTGGTCAAGTGGTTTGTACACCGGTTTTCATGGTGTCGCCATCTCTTAGGTCCCGGGTTCGATCCCGTCGGGTGAATTTAGAAATTATTGTTTTTCTAAATTGTCTCGGGTCTGGGTGTTTTCTATGTATATTAAGTATGTATTTCAGTATTTAAGGTATGTTTATCCGTTGTCTAGTAACCATTTAACGAATTTCTTCGAAGCTTCTCTTGGGCTAGATAATTGGTGTTAGTGTAGGAAGGTTACCGAGTTTAGCTTTAAACGGAATTGTCAAAAAATGTGTGCAAGATAAATACAGAGCTTAGCATTTCAAATAAGTTCTGAATTCTAATAAAGCTAAAAGCAAGTATTTCGAACCTACAGGTAGAGCTTCAGGATATGGTTAAAAGCGTATATTATTTTCGAAGCTTCATAATCTATATTTTAGCTAGGAAACACGTCTAAAGGCACCTCGTATACCATATTTACTCAGTAACCTTCGCCTTAACCACCACGCTCCCAAAGCCGGGTTGATGGGTTTTAAGAGGAAGCACTACATCGACGTGGCATGCAAAATTCTCATACAAAAAACAGAAAAACGACGTTTCGTAGTCCCCTGTTTCCTCCTTCAGAACTGGACCAGTTTTTTTTACTTTTTCAGCATCTGTTATAGAAAGAGATTTTCTATGTCTGTATGTTTGATTTTTTTGAATTAAGTCATTTATTTAATAACCAGGAGCCTTCAAAATTTAGCAAAATCACTCCGTTTTAAGGCGTCTTCAGAAACATTTAAGTAGCTGGTTTAAAAAAAAATCTAACATACAGATATAGGAAATCTCTTTCTTTAACCTATGCTGAAAAAATAATAAAAATTGGTCCAGCTCTGAAGGAGGAAACAGGGGACTACGAAACGTCGTTTTGTATGAGAATTTTGCATACCACTTCGACGTAGTGTTTCCTCTTAACGACTGCCATCTTTCGAAGACAACCGGGACCAACAGCTTTACGTGCCTTCCGAAGCACAGAGAAGGTCAAGATGTTTTTAATTTGGTCACCCATCCAGCGACCCGCCACTGCGAAAGTTGCTTAGCGTGCAAGATTGCAAACCGAACGCGCTAGCCGCTGCGCCATCGAGCTCCTCACGGTGTTATTTTATTAAGTTAAATTAGAAAATTTTACGTTTTCATGAAAGAGTATTAACTAAATCAATTTTCTTTTTATTTTGTGTAACTAATATAACTTTTAATTGCAGTGCCCTTGCAGGGTTTTTGGTTTGAACTTTATTTTATATAAAAAGCTTTGTATTCAACAAAAATAGCAATAATTTTTTTTGATAAAATAAATAGAACCTCATAACCGTGTCGCGAAGCGGTGAAAGAATACTACCACCACATCTATTCCGTTGGGTGTCATAAAAGGCGACTAACGGACTAAAGACTGCACATACGTCCAACAGCATAGAGCGGCGATGTACTCACCAGGTGGTGATCACGCTGAACACATGTGCAGTTGTAGTAATTTGGTGAAACGTGCACTGCTTCTGTTCTGCTGTCCTCATTGCCTAGTCTCTGAGTAACCCTTTTGGGATAATAGTCGTGATCTATGTATTTTTAGAAGTCCTGTTTCACATAACCTTTTTGTTTCGTAAATCCAGCCACTAGGAAGCGCGTGAGGTAAAACCACAGAAATTTCTGTGGGTAAAGCCCTTCTCTATAGCCGAACAAGGGTGCTCACTATAAGTATATTGGCTGTTGCGTGATAAAGGATGCTTTTATACTATTTCTCAACATTGAGTGTTTTGTGTCTCGTTTTTATATTATGTTCGATTTTCCTTGTTGTTATGCTGGTTTGCTCGATCTTGCGACAAGTCTTTGAAAGCCACAGAACACGATCAGTTTATTATTTTAAACTAAAAATTTTTTTGCTTGGCTATGTTAAATCGTATTAAGCTTAGTACAATTTTAGACTAGACTAGACATACATCCTTTGCTTTAGTCTCTCTCATAACGTTCTTCATACATGCTATTTTTCATAAAATGATAGTCTGCAAACGAGCAGCCTGCAGCGAGGGCCGCCTGATGGTGAGCTAGCACCGCCGCCCATAGACATCAGCAACATCAGAGGTGTTGCTTTTGCGTTGCCGACCTGAGAAAAACCTCTTTACACCCCTTTTGAAAGAGTCCATGTCGTAGTTTATTGGGAAAACCTCTGATGGCAGCTCAGTCCACAGTTTTGTAGTGCGTGGAATAAAGCACTTCTGAAAGCGAACCGTTCGAGAGAACAGTGACTCCAGGAAATGTGCGTGTGCTTTGTTCGATGGCGAGCGGTGCGATGGTAGAAGGAGGAGGTGGGCACCAAATTAAAATTAAAAGCTCGTCGGTTTAGGGTACACTTGACACGACCTTTTACGAGAACGTCAGATCTGATCTAAGTACGTTCGCCGAGGTCTTCCCCTTCCAACTATCCCATTCACTCTCGCCTCATGCACCTTTTTTGTAATCCTTTTTTCATCCATCCTCTCTACATGACCAAACCATCCAACCAATTTTTGTCACTAGGTACATCTCCATTCATCCTACATTTCGCTCTTATCACACTGTTCCTTATCTGATCATTAAAGCGATCACATTTCTCCTACTAGAGTAGGTTTGAATTATTAATGAAGGAAATTCACAATAACTGACGCTACATTTAAAAAATATAACTATGTTTTTATACAAACTGTTAAAGAGTATAATTATAAATATACAAATAGTATAATATTGGAGTGCGTTAATTGACACTGTTATAATAACAGTGTCAATTAACGCACACGGTAACAAGACAATTATCGTGTGTTGAAGGTTAAAAGCAGTCAAGTGGCGTTTAGTGAAACGAAGCAAGATCTAACTATTTAATTTCAAATTTCAATATCATTTATTGAAAATAAAAATAAGATTGCAAGAGCAGACCAACCTTCACAGGCGGCACCCGTTTACGAGTATGACCACGGAATAATAGTATGCCATGTGAATCAGCCATCGCTTCGCTCAACCATGTTTTAGGAAACGTAACGACCTGACGCACATGCCACCACCGCAGAGAAAAAAAAACACACAACAACAAAAAGACACTTTGAGAGAGCATGACATACTCGAGCAACTCCAACGAAAGCAAGAAAACATTAAGATAACCTTATACGCAACATAAATTTTGAGTTGATAATTATTAAAGGCATACTACGCATACCTTTTTATATCCGACGTTTCGACCGAGTTGCACCGGTCGTGGTCACGGGCGGACTGCTAAGTACGACCGGTGCAACTCGGTGGAAACGTCGGGTATAAAAAGGTATGCGTAGTGTTTAAGTTAAACCCTGGACCTTCTAAGGCCTCCGATCAGAGGTTGCCTGAAGCTAGCTGCGATTCGCAGCATTTAAGAGTTATAAACTAAATTCTAACCCCTAACTTAACTTAGGTACTTACCGACTGGTCCGATGGTTAGCCCGCCTGGCAACCTTAGGATGAGGGGTTGCGGTTAGGAAGGAAAGGATGGTCGCAGCCCAGCTGCTGTGATGTGATGTGATGTGACGCCGGCCTCGGTGGCGTGCCTCGCCTGCCGACTCCAAGAGGCTCGTCGAAATCAATCACACACACGTCCATTACACCGACCAGTGTCCCCTTATCACAGCGAACCGATTCCCATCCCACGAGCAATGTCTTCCCCGAGACTAACAGTGCCTGATAAACGCGAGGTAATGGGCCGAATATACGCTGCCATCAGCGTTAGTCCATCCAATTAATTACACAATACAGCCTCCAGTGGCTGTTTAAAAGGAGATTGACAAGATATTATCCGATTTCTTGTTAATTCACAACCAATCCACGCGGCCATGTACCGACATGAACAGTCTCCCAAACTATCGCGAGCGCGTGTCCGGCCGACAGGACTACAATAATGCGCGCACCGTTTTTACACCGTATAATCAGGTCTGGGCTGTCCCAACCATGGGAAATCAAAATCAGCACACCGTAGACAGACCGACCGCCATAATCCGAAACCGAAAACGAATAACGACATGACATTGTCACTGTCAAGACCGTACATGACAGTTTTTTTTTACCGACCAGTGTTTGTGCTTGGTAGGCAAAGTACCACCACGGCCCCACGGTACCCATACGGCTTTAAATTGATTTTAAACACGCAGTATGCCTTTAATAAGTAGTTTGCGTTAATCCTTCGTCTAAATGTGTGTTTAGAATCGAACGCGAAAGTTTAAAAATGCATATGAAGCAAGATCTATCTATCAGACCATAGCACATATGCGATGGATACAGAAATCCGTTAAATAACATGACTATACCTGCTAATTCTACCTCATTAATTGTCATTAGCGCACCCCTACCTGATCTTTCTTCCTTGCCCTCAAGGAGGAGGATTATTGAAGCGCAAGATTTGTTGATATAATCGGACACCATGTTTGTTTTTGTTTTGCTCGGATTCGTTTGTTTGGAACTGTTGTTAGCAATGCTAAATAAACCTTATTATCTGAGCTGGTAAATGGGAATTGTGTCACTACGTTTACTATAGCAGCAAGTAGATGCATTCTGATAAGATATTTAAAAAAATTTGATAATACAATAGTTGGTTTCGGGGCATTGTTTTAACTCTGGTGGGTTTTATTAACGGAAATTATTTGCATTTGCTTGAACTTAGGGTTAATAATTTTAATTTGGTTTGTGATCACCTACCCGCATTTGCCAAGCATACTTAAATAGTAGCGATGAGTTGATTATAAGGATAGAGGCATTTGCACAGCAGTGGGGCAGTTTATAGCTTGTCCTTATCTAATACTTTAGTTAGCTCGTTTTTGCTGCTGCGACTAAATATTAATAAATTATACCTTAAATTAATATAATGTTAGATAAATAAATAAATAGCAATATAAACGTTTAAAAAATATACCTACCTTAGATTATATAACTATTCAGTAAGACCTGTTTCGTTACCTTCTCTAATTCACCCGAAGGCAATCAACAAACGAAGCGTCTCAATTAAGCCCGAACAAGTGATATTAGCAAGAGCAACTTCGCAAAATACTATTTCACAGGCCTTTGTCATCATAATAGTATTTCGCTGCGCCCAGATGTTCGAGCACTTAGAGGTTAGCACCGGTTTTATTATGAATAACAGCGGGAACTAGTATTTTGTGGTTTCCCTCTGGAGCTAGACACAAATTAATGCCCCCAGCTTTCAGCTGGAAATTAATGTAATGCACCCTGGTTACGTGGCCAAATTGTTAGCATTCAGCAAATTCTGCAGCGTTGCTTGGATATGGCAAATTTTATAATTGAATTTTTGATATTGCATGCAGCGCAACTCGATGCATGGCAAGCTTAGTTTCTATGTCAGTTAGTTTGTGTTATGTTCGTTCACGGTATGAGGAGCTGCGATATCTTTTTGGTAGCATGGTTTTGTATGTCTGTGTTTGTCATATTAATCAACAGTCTTTTTTTTTTTTTTTTTTATTGGTAACGGGTAAGCGCTTGGCCTTCATCTCACCTGATGGTAAGTGACGATAAGGCCGAAGGTGGAAGCGCGCTTCACCCGGAATCCTCAACCACTGAGGAACTGGCTATCTTATCTCAAACTGACGGAACACAACAATGCTATAAACATCGTTGTTATGGCGACAGACTTAGATAAGATGGTGGTAGCTAGCCAGGCGGACTTAAAAGCCCTACCACCGACCAAACCGAGCACACAAAGATGTACCCCCCGCTGGGAATCGAACCCGGGATCTCTGGGTCTGAAACAGGTAGCTTAGCCACTAGACCACAGAGGCGGTTAAAACAGTCTTTCACTTCGTTAAGACGTTGTAAACCTTACTACACAATATCTAAAGGTGTATCCGCTGTTACTTTTTGTAGAGTAACGCCTAATACCAATATCAGTCCGCCTAGTCTAACGCGACACCGAATAGAATCGGTACCGTAAGCGAAATCAAGTAGATAATTCACATTCGCATAGTATTTACATCACATCAACATGATTCATGTACTCCCTAGACCCCATTGCTTATAATTCCAAATAAGTAGCTATATGATGGAAAGTTGTATTGGAAGCTTGATAAGTCAATGTTATTCTTCTTTTCTATAGTATAAATTAAGGTCAGGTTAATAGTACCTACCCTAAACAGACGAGAATCGTAGCAAGTAGAAAGCAAATGGAAAACAGTCGTGATTTATATGTGATTAGTGTAATAATTTGATAATTAAAATAGCAGCAAGTTTTTAAGATTCAGAAATCTAAGCTCATACTTATAATTACATTTAAGAGTTCCTTCATTTTTGAGATGTCCTCAAGTGCTTGAGTCCTTTAGCGTGTAACTTATGCCGTCTTGTTAGACGCGGAGACTGAATATCTTCTTGTAAATAGCCTTGTAATGTATCCTACCTATATTATAAACGCGAAAGTTTGTATGCATGGATATTTGTTACTCTTTCACGTAAAAACTACTGAATTAATTTGGATGAAATTCGGCATTCAGATAGTTTATAACCTGGATTAACACATAGGATACTTTTTATCCCGATATTCCCACGGGAACGTTTGGATAGACGCTTGTTACTCTTTCACGTAAAAACTACTGAATGGATTTGGATGAAATTCGGCAGACAAATAGTTTATAACCTGGATTAACACATAGAATACTTTTTATCTCGATATTCCCACGGGAACGGGAACCACGCGGGTGAAACCGCGAGCGGCCGCTTGTACGAGTATATACGTCATACTGCAGGGAAAAGTTCTCAGTCATTGAAATCAAGTCATCGCTCCAATTGATGGGTATTGGCTTAAGAGGAAACACTACGTCGAAGTGGCATGCAAAATTCTCATACAAAACATAGAAAAACGGTGTTTCGTAGTCCCCTGTTTCCTCCTTCAGAACTTGACCAATTTTCACTACTTTTTCAGGATCGGTTTAAGAAAGAGATTTTCTAAGTCTCTATGTTTGACTGTTTTTAAAACCATCCACTTAATATTTCTGAAGACGCCTTAAAACGGAGAGGTTTCGCTAAATTTTGAAGGCTCCTGGTTATTAAATAAATAACTTAATGCAAAAAACTCAAACATACAGACATAGAAATCTCTTCCTTTAACCGATGCTAAAAAAGTAATAAAAACTGGTCCAGTTCTGAAGGAGAAAACAGAGGACTACGAAACGTCGTTTTTCTGTGTTTTGTATGAGATTTTTGCATGCCACGTCGACGTAGTGTTTCCTCTTAACCCTTTGAGCACCGTAAAACCAGACAAATTGAAAATCAATTGTTTCGCGACCGCCGGCGGTCTTATGATACTTGACCTATTAATCACCCCGCTCACCAAATGCGGGTTCGTGATCGCAAACCTGGGCTTTATCACTAGGACATATCTTCACTTGCCTCCTATCCTGAATATCGAAAACTTGCCTAATTGCTTCTTTGTCAAAGGTTATTTATTCATCAGCAGAGGTCGGAATTAGGTAGAGTTATTTATGTACTTCCACTTATTTCATACAGCAAAAGATTAAAGTGGAAATGCCTCAAATTTTGCCAATTTTGCCTAAAATTGCCGTTTGAATAAGCAATACCTCACGAGTCTAGGCTAGAAGCAAATGTATTTTCGTATTATCTATCTCTGATGTTTTTATTATTATTAATTTGTAATATTGTTCGCCACACGGGATTCTCCATTAGAAATCACGGAAAAATCCATATTAATATCAACATTTCGATGCAGTTACATAAAAAACTCTACCCAATTCCATCCACTGTTCATCAGTCTTCCTCAATGGCAGTGCAACGAGTATTCAGCACATAGCACCATCTGGGGATGTAACCTCACATGCTCAGAACAATTATGTTGTCCATCCATTTTGGTTTAAGTCAACCAATGGTAGGTATATTTGACAACGCAGTCTTGTTTGAACACTTGTGTGAGTGCTACTTCGCTGCGTAAAGAAATTATTGTAATAACAAAAGAGAGATGAAGGCAAAGCGCTACCCCGTTACGAAAAGAAATGACTGTAAACACAAAATTAATTAAAATATCACTCGAACTGTCGAAATGAGCGAAACTGAACCGATAACTCCGCGAAGGTTGCGATTTCATGTGAAAATATCGGGTTCACAATTTTGAACGAGCTAGGACCGAGGATCGTTTCGCAGCTTTAAGTAAAATATTTTGCGCGAGTCAAACACAGTTCACTATTAAATTCCAGCTTTTAAAGGGCATCGTTACTTAGTGAAGAGTCCTAG
This sequence comes from Scoparia ambigualis, assembly GCA_963921215.1. Classification (NCBI taxonomy): domain Eukaryota; kingdom Metazoa; phylum Arthropoda; class Insecta; order Lepidoptera; family Crambidae; genus Scoparia; species Scoparia ambigualis. The sequence goes on along the minus strand of OY992522.1, from coordinate 18,054,077 downwards.
AATTCTTAAGGAGGTTATTATTTATTGCAAATTTCTCTATGCCTTTTTTTTATTCGTCAAGCCTATGTACGCTCGCCTTTACAGCTGATTAAAGTCTGCAATTCGGATGCACGTGTTTGGGTTAAAATATTACTTTTAAAGTAGTGTGTCATCGGATGGGTGACCAAGAAAAAACGCATCTCGATATTAATGGAAGGCACCTCAAGCTGTTGGTCCTGTTGTTTACGTAAGATGGCAGTCATTAAAACGCGGGTTGTAAAACTGGGTATATCTGGGTTAAAGCCCATCTTCCCATGTGCTGATGACCACGTGGGAAGGCCAGAGCCCATGTACGATGTTTATTATAGGCCAATGATTGATGTTCAGTCCAGAGTTCGATTCCTACATACAAACAAGCAAACAAATATTTAATGCCATTCTATAATTTTAGTACTAGGTACCGTAGAAAGGGGTTACTTCCCAATCAAGTATAACAATGATCACAGCTATACGAGTACATCTTTAAGTAGCTGCAAATTGTTATTCTTAGCATTCTGGGCTCCTCTAGTATGATAGCCAAATTGGTAATCATACTGTAACTTGACATAGAAGATTACATCAGGGATCAGGAAGATTACACTCGATTCAAAAGCAAAACCGCTTGAACTTAATATCCGGAGGTCCTGGGTTCAATAGGGTCGTGTGTATCAGGTCTGGCAGTGTGATTCGGATTATGATCAATGCATAGCCCGGGTACCGCATTTGGCAAGCATGGTTAAGTTAATAGTGCTAATACCCACCAGTAAAGATTGAATGAAGACTGCACATACTTCCTCCTTGGTCGAGTGGTTTTATACCGGTTTTCATGGTGTCGCCATCTCTGAGGTCCCGGGTTCGATCCCCGGTCGGGTCAATTAAGAAATTATTGTTTTTCTAACTTGTCTCGGGTCTGGCTGTTTTCTATGTATGATAAGTATGTATTTAAGTATTTTAAGTATGTTTATCCGTTGTCTAGTAACCATTTAACGAGTTTCTTCGAAGCTTCTCTTGGGCTAGATAATTGGTGTGATTTTAGGAAAGATTTATTTATTTATTATTTATTACTTCCAACAGCATAGAGCGGCGATGGACTCACCACCAGTCAAGCTGAGCATATGTGCAGTCGCTATTTGGTGAAAAGAGGACTATGGTAGAGGACTGCTTTTACTGTCCTCATTGCCTAGTCTCTGACTAATCCTTCGGGGATAAAAGTCATGATTATACAGGGTTAATTTTGGACCACCCGCCAAAAGTAAATATGAGGTAAAAAAAGTAATAATAAAATAGCTGACGTAAAAATTATTTTACGTTTTCTTTTTTTAATTACAATTTTTTGCCTGTTTTTTACATCCTGTAGATCTAAGGTCCGCTCATTCTGGCCAAAGCAAGTAATTTTAATTTTCTTAAGGAAATGTTGAGACAACTATCTAAAAAAAAAAATGTTTTTTTATTTCATTATTTGGTTGTTATGTTGCTATAGGATCAAAAATTAACGGGTGGCGTATGAAATTACATCAATTATTTCCTTTGTGCAGCAGCGGGACAGAATACTTACTTGCTATTCTTTTTTAAAATGTTAATATAGATAAGTGCAGGTATACCTAATCTCAGTAATCCGGTACAGTAGTCGACTGCTAGAAAGCTTTCAGCCCTTCTTTCACATTCGCTAAAAAGCATATTATGCCGACCATGAAAGAAGCATATTTTCACGAAAGACTGAAAGAGTGTAATTTATTGCATCCGGTACTGGGCAGCTACAGCTCCGCGAATGTCCTGAAACATTTCTCATTCCGGTAACTCAATATGATTTGATCAACTAAAGTGTTTTCAAGTTAGAACAACTTCGTTTATTCAACTTCGCGACTGTTTTATTCAACTTCGCGACTGTTGATTACTGCTCTTTTTAGTTAATAAAAACTGTTTCTCATGGTTACTTTGTAGATCATTGCCTTGTGCGAGATCATATAGAGGTTTTTTAGAATGTTTCTGTGGAGGTAAGTAAATGTTTTTGCAAGCGTAAAGGTTGCCTATTCAGAAGAAAGCATCAGTGTTTTCCTTTTGATCCGTGAATGTAGCTTAGGACGGTCACCGGTAGATAAAAAGTTATTTTTAGAATGGTAAGTATAAAGCGAGCCAGACCGTGACCACGGCCAGTGCAACTCGGCCGAAACGTCGGCTACTTAAAATATATGCTTAGGGTATCTATACGCAGCCGTTTGCCTATGTCCCGTTAAATATTCTATTACGATATGGAACGCGCTCAAAAGTGTATAGGTAAGTTTTTATGAAAGCCATTTCGTTAAAGCGCTGGCTATAACGCCAGAAAGTGTGGTTCAAGTTATAGTGCGCGCCATAAACTAGGGTCGAAAGTTGTCCGCCGATCGATAGCGGGGTTTACTTAACCACGGACGCACGGCCGGACACATAGCGTGCCACCTTTAATACAAAAATATCGATTTTTCCACAAAGCCGCGTCACCGCAATCAATATACCTTTCCGCCCCGTGCCTAATTACGCCCGCCTACATCACTCAAACATCCGTAAAAAGCGTCGTAATCACTCCCGCGGCGGGCCACCGATGATACCCGTCCTGAAAAATAGCGCACACTGAATCATTCAAAGCGCACAGGAAAGCGCTTCATTGTAAACGTTTTATTTAATTTTCCCTCCATTTACTTTTTATAATTTCTACCCGGCATAAAAAACGATCCGCCGCCGCAGGAAGCGCGCACATACGTAGCCTCCTATATCTGGACGCACACATACGCGGGAACACCTGTCTCGGGAATGAAAGGTGTGCTAGAGCGTGCGAATGCGAGACGGGTGTATGTGTACGGTTGGTGTGCGAGCGAGAGACGAATATGCGCGCGCATAGAGTCGGCACGCCCGCCGCGCGTCCCGCTCGCTCGCGATTCCGGCTGTAGCGTTCAGTCTATCGCGCGCAGAGGCAGCGCTTGTACGTGCCGCCCTTTGCTCTGACGCGACCGACGCAGTGTCCGTAACCGGTGTTCGGAAAATTGTGCATGTGCGTTTTCCGACGAGAGCAGTGTGTGTGCTTGTGAGATGTGCTATTGTTTTCTAGGTAATGGGGAGCATTGTTTATAAAAAGGCAACCGGATACTATGTACCGAACTATGCACTTCTTGGCGCAATTTTAATTTCACTTTTATTAATTTCCCACGAAGTCATTGTTGGAAGGCTATTTAGTTTGTCGGTACTGTTGTTTTGAGTTCCATGCGAGTTGTTTAATGACTCTCGCGAGTGTAGTTTTATCAAAGATTCATGAAAGCGCACGATTCTTTTAATAGTGCGATATGAGTTTATGATCCGTTAATTGTTTGTGCCGCTTTAGATAAGCTTAACGAACGCCGGTTGCTCTGAATGTGTTGGCTGCTGGATGTTATTATACAAACAATAAGTTACAATAATGTTGAATAACTTTCTGTAGCACTAAATGTGGATACTAAGCTACGCAAAGTTTACAAAAACTTCTGTAACAAATATTCTATTGACAACGATGAGTTAACTATAAATACCTAAAATAAAGAAAAATATTGTCATAGCAATGATATCGAGAACAGAAGAAGTGAAGACGTGAGCTTGCTGCATCGCTAGAAAAACAACAACAAATAAACTTGTTTTGAAGTAATTAAGCTAAAAACTTGCAAGGAGAAAAAGTATTACATTTCTCAAGAATTGTGAAAGCTGCTAATGATTCTGTATCGGTTCTTGATCAGAACAACTTGAAAAAGAAATTCCCTATAAAAATGTGATGCGACTCGCATTAGCCAGTAGGTATCATGTTTAAACCACCAAGTCTTGTAAAGAGGATGTGAAAACCACATATGAGATACGGTGCAGATAATACTACTGAGGAACTTGCTTAAAACCTATTTAGATAACTTATTAGCCAGTCTAAATAGAAATTAACAAACGATGGATACAAATATTTATTTGAGAAACACCAATCAGATATAACTTTTGAAACCAGTGACCATGATAGTCACTAACATTCGTGGTCATGGCGCAGGCAACAGTGCAGAAATTTTGAATGCTCAAAGGCAACAAAAAACATCGAATAACGTCTGTAATTTACTTTAACTCCTTTGGGAACCGATAAGAAAATTACAAGTACATGCAACGTTTTAAATTAAATAAATGAAAACGAATCATTAATCCAACAAGAATTCAAAACTGTAAATGATCTAGAAATCAGCAAAGCTATAACAACCTTGTAAAATAAACACGATAAGATCAATACAATGCTTTCAAAAGAGCAAACGAAATCATTGAATAGAAACCAAGGTATGAATGGAATGCTTTAATCGAACTACAATTAGAAGAGGTCTACCGCAAAACTACTAGAGGATACATCTAGCCAGTTCATAGTAATGAGAGCGGCTGTTACCTCGAGCGTGGTCTTATTACCGCGCGTTCAGATGCAACCGGTGTGTCGTGAAACAAATGATTTGTCTAAATACTAGGTTGCTCGAATATTTGATGATAATGGATGGTTCGTTCGTGGCAGCGAATGTGTTGGTCTTACAACCGTCGGCGTCGTCGGCCTGCTCGCCACGCTCGAATACCCCTCACCATTATTAGATGTACACGCACGTCACGACTAATGATTCGGACGGAGTCATTGGCTTCGATCAACTCCATTTTGCCTTACAAATAATTTATAACATTGAATTTCTTGATGTCTTCTATGTCAGAAATAGCCAATTAATAACTATTAGAAATATGATACCCTTCTGAATTGGAGAAGCTTATCAAATGCATCACCAATAAATTCTATGTCGCATGAATCATTAATTTATCACTGCATTTTCTTATCTAGACAACAGAGATATTTTATTACTGTGACGACCTTTCAATAAGATTGCCCTTACTAATTGATCTCAATTAATGTAGTGACCTCAAGAATGTCAGCGCGTCACTATTAGATACAACGCCGAAAGAAACGAGAGGTTAATCGAATGAAATAATAAAGGAGACGAGTGCGTGAACATGGAAATTGTAACGTATTGGAGTGCATTAACAGGGCCACTGCCTAGGGCTCTTATTGGATGGACCATTAGTTTCAGTAGAGACAGCAAAGTCAAATGGGAATTTTATTATAAAAATGAATAATGTTAGAATAATCGAATTTTGAGGATATAGTTAAAGTGGCTAAAATGATGATGATGATGATAATGATCCAAACTTATTTGGAATGATTGATAAAAATAAACGCACGCATTAACATTATCAATGTGTGGATGCAAAACGTGGCTAGTAATATTACACATATAGCTAGACTATTGAAGTTGCAAATAAAACTATGTAGTTGAAACAATTGTTTCTTTGTCTGACATTAAGTAGGTAAACCTTTTAGTTCATTGACTTTTCTATTTGCTTTTAGTATTTGAAGGTCTACCAGTGCTTGCTTTTTTATGATAGCTCTAATTTTCTACTTGCACATTGAAACCGTTATCTTTTGCATTCCCTCTAAATTACGGTCCAACACTAATTGCATTTCGAAATAATGCGGTCAGTATTATAATGCGTGAATGGTAACATTTGTCTTACGGACGCATGTGCTGGAACTTTCACTCACAATAGGAATTAGAATAGTACCGTTGTAATAATTCCAAGTGTATAAACATTATCTAATATAGCGTATTCAAAACATGCCGATTCACTGGTCATCATTTGATTTTTTTGTTGGTAACTCGTTCGTATACTTGGCCGTTCTACATCTACGACTGTTATTAATGTTTTTTTTTGTCCGCCGGTGCTTGAGCGAGTACTTCGTCGTAATTACTGAGGCGAGTCCACTCCGAATTGTCTATGGTACCAAGGTCTGCCATTGTGCCGGTTTCGTTGCGTCACGAAATGACAAGAGCGCGGTCTGTGAGAACAACAAATTGTTTGTAGTTAAAATTAATTGTAGCAAATTCGAATGTTTGTAGTTCAAACGCATGTTACGGGCATCTTGGCAGTAAGTTAGGTCAGGTTGACAAGATGATTGGCTGTTCCATTAATCTATAGTAATTAACTTCTAGTTAATTTAATTTTTAAGGGGTACATCCGTAAAGAATATAATTTGGTCTTTATGTCAGAAAATCAGTATTACTTGATGCCATGATAAAACATAAATCAAAAGTCTTATGTTTTTTTTAGAAACTTACTATTTCAGATACACATTTGGTTACGTGATAAAGAAGCAACGCTGTCATTGCAATAATAGTTTGTATGTTATTTGATATTCTTATTATTGGAAAGTACTTTTGCATACGAATTAAAATGTGTATTAGTATCATTTTTTGTATTTATCTATTTTAAGCCTAGTTAACCGTAATTATTTGGACATAAGCAGTGCTTATTACAGGCCTACAGATCTGTAAATCTAATAAAGAACATATCTATCCAGAACTTCCGTAGCCATGAAGTTTCTACGGTTGTCTGTAGGGCGGGGATTAGGACGAACAAGACATCAATTTTCCGTCGCCGGGCACCGAAATTGTTTGACGGTGGGAGTTACGAATTCCAAAAGTCCAAAACTTTGGAATTACGTTTCACGGTAGACCTACAGATTAGAATTTTTACACCCCGATGCGCGCTGTATGCATGGTCGAAACAGCGCTGTGATTACTATCTATTGAAAAAGCGTCGCGTGTCGCATAGGTATAAAACGGATGCGATAGGTTTTTCGCCGACTAGCAATTTGTTTTGTGTGTTCCGGAAAATGATCGAATAGCATTGATTTGCAATAAAAAAATATTGCTTTGTCACGCTTTCCATGGTTCTTTCACAACAGCAGCTACGGGCGCGAGGCAATCGCGCGGAAAAAGTATTATTTTTGTTTCATTTATTAGAGCGGTATAGAAACAAATAAAACAATTTGTTTGCGTTTTTGACTTTGCTTTGAAATGTAACACAAAAGGGAATATCTCGTTCCAATCATTTTAAAATAAATGAGTTCTTTCCTAAATCGCAGTAATATAGTTTTGCCCTCTACGAGCCTCCCCTACTATACATATAATGATTGATACTGAAATAGCAAATTATGAATAGGATGACTGCAGATGCCTGAAGCTTCATAAAATTTTTAAGATGGAACGTCAGTATAAAAATGTGATACTAGTCGACCGGCGTAAAACAGTTTTACATAAATATTTGTCGCAATAAAATCTATTTGCGTGATTACTTAAATTAAAAGTTACGTGTTTTTGGAGCAAACTTGCTATTTGAGCATATGTTTATATGAGGATAAAACAAAACAGAAAGCTTTTAGTAGTAAACTAATCCCGCTTGCGTGCCTCGAGCAAAATCAATAAATTTTGTAAATGATGAATTATTATTTGAATTGCTCACATTTATGTAACTACTTAATAGTTATTTCCTTGCCATGGCTTGACGACATCAAAGCTATTTGTTTCGACTGTCAAAGGAAGATAAAATCACAATAAAAGTACCTACATAATAGGTTTTCATTATGAGAAAAAAGTCATATAATTTGTGAAGTGCTCTGCACCCTAGATCTTCAATTCTTTGTCTACTATGTCTTGCTTGCTAGAAGAAATGTTTGTCCTGTAAAAAGCAGTGCCTCTTTGTACGACTTGTCTTTTTTTAAAATTAATTATGAATAAATATATTTATAAACAAACAAAACGAAAGATGCATCTTTATACAGCAATTAATTACGTAAGGCGAAAACTAAACCAAGGTAATCAGGATTCAACAACCAACAACAAAGGTCCTTCAAAATAAATCGCGAGTGCGATGTCCCCGACATGGTAATAAATTTGAGGTTATGTTCACAGTCACCCCAGTTTACAATTATCTGGTTAACCCTAATTGTGATTAAGAATGTGTTACAATTTAAGTTCGGATTTCAAAGCGCTAACTTGGAGAGGATACTGGAATAATACGTCCCAACATTAAAACAAGCTTTCCGTCTTCACGCCAATTTGAGTCTAGATAACGCAAACAGCTCAACTTTATTGTAAGCAAATGCACGTTTGCACAATGCCAGTCAAACAATGGGACGGCTAATCTGACGGCTGAAATCAAGATGGCCACAACACATGTGGATTGTGGATGTCACTGTCTCGCAAAATTTCGCTCGGTAAACAGGTGGTCAGTGGGTGTATTCTTCCTAAGTGAGTAAATAGGCGCAATTTAGGCCACCGTTCCGCGTTCAGGGTTGGCATTTGAAACCGTAAAAAGGTTACAATTTTTGAGGTCTCCATTTCAGGAAATTCTGTTTTGTGATTTGTCTTACTTTTTTTTTGAGTAACGTTGTTTGACAGGTTAGTCGAAATTGTAACCTCAGCTTACCATTTGCTATCGTTTCTGTTACTGGGCGAAAACAAATTGGATCAACAACATGATTGTTCCGTGCAATGAGAGGCTTCGGCACCAGGTCGGTGCGTTTGAATAGATTTTGCTTGGCAACCCTGTCCAGTTCGGACTGATTCAACACTTCGTTGCAGCAATTAGATCCAATTGGCGCACACTACGAATATGGGCACGCGCCTAACAAACATTTCTCGCGGAATTAACCTAAATTGTACTTTCGTGTGTGCCGGTAATTTTTTTCATTAATAGTGTTAATTAGAAATGGACCTAATTCTGTCACTAGGAGAGCTTGTGTTTTAAATGTCGAGAATACTAAACATAGTATTCTCGACATTTAAAACCTTTTTACACTTTAGCTGGGGCTGTAATGAGGTCACTATTATGTTGTTGATTTTTGTTTCTTTTATACATACTGTTTCTTGTTCTATGTTAGTTGCAGTAGCTACTTTGTTCTGTGTCAGGCAGCTTCAGTTTAAACGTGAACATTGATGTTACAAAGTTTATTCACTTATAATTGAGATATCATCGTTATCAATAAATAATGTCAAACTGCATGCTGGGCTCAGGCCTTCTCATATGAAAATGCATGTAGGGAGATTGGGCCAACACCCATTATTTAGGCGTAAAAAAAATAGCTTTTCCCGCCTTTCGAGACACGGATAATATTAGAAATTGGTCATCCACTCCATGAATACGTAGGTTACGCTATAGAGCTTCTCTGTCAAATTAAAGTATCTTTAAACGAAAAAATGTTACGAGAAACAAATTAATACATTTCAATGATCGGCAGCCATCATAATGTGCCCCTGTCTATGTGAGTTTGTGTGCCAGTCGAAATTTCATTAAGCCAATGGCTCCATCGGTCAGACCGACAGTTAATTGAATGGGTTTGTTTTGTTAACCGCATTTCCCTATGTAACATTTTTTCAACGAGATATTAATTAAAAAAGTTAATATAAGTTATTGCCTACGCAGTTCTCTAATTACAGTGTCTTTTTAGTAAGTACCACTTTGGTGATCTAGTGGGTGAACTAACGGTTTGAACCAATAAATCTTGGGGTTGATTTCCAGAGTGTACGTACATATTGCAGTTATAGATACTTATTTGTTTGTTTAAATTTTCACCGTTCATGGTTTAAGGGTTACCTAAAACTTAGGGTTCGTTGGAGAAAACGGACTCTAGAATGGTAATTGTAGTCTATTGACGCTTGTAATTATAGAACAGCCACAGTTTGACTAAATTTACAACTTGAAACAGCGATGCCCGAGATACTGATAGTATTGCTTTGTAGCAGAGATAAATAATAAGGAGAAATAGCCATGTGATACTATTTATTATTTAAATCTCTGACTAGGGGAATATGTTTACGCATAATATTTTTTTGTCCATAATACATAGAACAATAGCAACAGTAGTCTAGATTCTTAGCCAGATTGTAGAAACAGTAATCTATTGCTAGCTACCGCCCGCGGCTTGACTCACGTGAAAATCGTTCAGTCACACAGCGACACACTACAGTCACAAGTAGGTAGCGAATTACTTAATTAAATCTTTCTATGAACATCTGAGGGCACGTTGAAAATTGCTTACTCACATTCCAGCTTAAGACGCACCCGTCGTATCTGTACAGAGGGATATTATCTCCGCAACCGTCTGAACTACTTCTTTGTTTTGTACCGCATAGTTCTCAAATTTAATTTAAGGCAGCTCCCACTGCCAGAGGCCGTAAAGGGTTTTTGATTTTCACTACAAAACAACAGGCACTTGACTCGAATATTAATTGTTTTCTGTTATACTCGTGAATTTGTATAATATTCGTTTGGCTCAAGTGAAAAGGAAAGGTGCCAGATATTGGAAAAATGAACAAAAACGTTAAATATATTAAACGAGAAATTATAGTACCTTAATTGGAACTAATGAAAGTTGAGATAGTTTGATTTGATCTATAGTTAAAAAGCGGTCTTTTAGTCATGGCATTTGAGCTTACATATTGGTCAGTGAGTCATCTCAGCTGAAAAATGTCAAATACTGGCTAAGGCTCTCCCAAGAAATTCCACAACGACCAGTCGTGCGCTACCCTCATCAAAAGGGACCGACGATAGAGCTAAGGCTCTCCCAAGAAATTCCACAACGACCAGTCGTGCGCTACCCTCATCAAAAGGGACCGACGATAGAGGCCACTTTTCGCGGAGTTCAGGTACTGAAGTACTGGTTATAATTCGTCACTGACAAAACACAAATAACATTGATTTTTGTAGCGATAGCGACATATTTCAGTTCAGTTGATTGTAGCTAGCAAGGTGTACTTATGACAAGCCCTATCAAAATTCAAACCGATTCATCTTGCGGGAAATCGAATCCGCGATTTCTAGTGTCCAATTAGTAGTTTACCTACTAGACCACGGAGACTGGTGTTATTAATATTAAAGCTACAGTATTGTCATCATCATCATCACCAGCCTCCACTGATGAACATAATCCTCTCCTAAAAGCCCGCCGTGATCAGTCACTAGAATCATCGTCATCATAAAAAGGAGAGCCAAAGCCAAAATGTGTCGAATCTATAATTCATACGTTTCACCAATGAAAATCACACGCACACTCTCCTCAAACTAATCTAATAAACAATACTCGGCATCGTGATATGGTTTAGTGCGTTAATCACGTTATTCGTGAAATTTCAATGGCTTCCGCACTTCGTTGTTCTCAAATAGCATTTGTGTATTATTAGATGTGGAGCATATTTTGCGGGCATCGAAACAGAACTGCGTGGTAATGTTTCACACCGACATTTTCCACATTTATTTATCCGTTTTACGGAAATGTCCATTTCAGCGGATTCACTGAATTTCGCTGGTATTTGTAGATTGTTTCATTGCTCAACACTTTATTTGTATTCCATAATGTTTATACAATTTATGGAAGTATCAATTATGGAGCCTTAAGACTAAGTACCTATAGCTTACTATTTTTTTATCTACTACGGGTAAACGATATCTTCATCAATCATCAATCAGCCCGCAACCACCCACTGGTGGGTATAGACCTCCTTTGATGTATGCCAGTCCCTTCTGTTTTGATGCCGATCTCATCCAGGTGCTGCCAGTGACCCTGACAAGCTATCTATCCCCACAGTAATTGTCGCTAAGGCCGCAGGTAGACGCACACTTCACCCGGAATCTTCAGAAGAAGAAGAAGAAGTTCACTATTGAAGCTATGAAATATGAAAATAATATTTCATCTTTTCACAATGATAATTAACATTAAAGTGATATTAACATCATTGCTGTCATGTATTTTGTTTTCTTTCATTATCCGGTATTTTTGAATCGCATGCACCAAGATATTTGGTACCTATATATTTTAGTTTAATCGGCTCTAAGATATTTTATTACTTGCGGTAAAGAAAAAAAAAAGTTATTTTTTAACCTTACCACACCATTTTTTAATTGTTCGTCCCATAAGTCTCGTCAAAGTCCCGACCTTGCCGAGACTTAGTTGTTATAACAAATGGAAACTGTAAAGAGTTGGCCATTTATTTACGGCATCACAGCCGCATAAATATACCGCCGGATTAAAGTATTCAGCGAGTGGAGGAAATATTGCGGTCCGTACTTTCGTGCACTCGGGCTAAGTATAAAAGTTTGGTATCATGTAATCCCAGCTAGAATTTTGCACATGCGATGTGGGCACCACTCCTAATATTTTGGACGTGTGTGCTGCAAGATAGTTTGTTGATATCGCAATGATAAATTATTCCGAGTCCTCCGTTTTAGTGTCCTTTTTAGTTTTGGTGGTTTGGGAAATCCATCCAGTAGGTGCTAGCTAATACAATATTTTTTTAAAGCTCAGAGTTGAGCTCGTGTATCATATTTGTTGTTGCAGCATTTATTGCAAAACCGAGACTGTTTCGTTTCCGTGTAACTAAATTAAAAACTATCACCAGCTTCCCCGTGCTTTGAAAATCACGTCAAGCCTTTGGTCTCAGTTGCTATCGTAGTATAGCAGTCGTAAACACCAACGACACTGCATGTTGGTCAGATGGTCGGATATTGAGGCTCATGTATTATGTGTATGGTCTTGAGCCTAAAAGTGGGGCTATCTGACGATGATCAATCAATCAATTAATAAATCATGCATGAAGTGATGGATTTGGCGTAAGCATTGCCACTTAACCTTTCAACTGCGGCCGCGCTCTGATCAGTGCTCAATGACTATAATTTCTATATAAAGTAACACAAAGCCCTAAATATCCAAGTAGTATTGTAGCTATTACCAGAAATGAAGTGAGCTTTTCCGGTATAATCTGAAATGTTGAAATAAATCGTTACCTTAGCGGTACTTTATTCAGTTAACACCAATAATTGGGTCGGTTATTTACGTGGAAATCTCCTGTTAGCGTCTAAACAGTACATTAAAATGATTTATTATTCCGTAACTAGTCTTCATTTGCGTTCTAATTGCGAGGTGATTTTGCTTCTATTTCTGTGTTCCAACTTTGTAACTTAAGCTTTGAATTAATTGACTTTGGTTCGACTAACTGTTGTTAATAATGCAAAATACAATGTGATACATTACACAGAACATATTATACCTAATGTTTTTAAAAATAAATTTAAATACTTAGTATACCTTACCTTTCGGCATAGGCTCTTTACTAATAAATAATGCATTGTTTTTATTTTCCTAATGGTAAAACTTTATAATTACGTAGGTAACAATCTATCGGAGAATTGTTTAGTGACAGAAGTTCTTAGTGACTAACGTAGAAAAAAAACTATTTTAATGTAATTCAAATTATTACTAATTATTCTGCAAGTACACATTATTAGTATATTGGCCAAGATAATGCTTTTTGTACGGTCATTAGTTTTTTGCTAAACAAACTATGACAGTTACAGTCACAATTGAGGCTTGACAATAATTGGCACCGCTATTATCATAATAACTACGAAATGAAAAATGATGATGAATGATGATGATGATGTAAAATTATGATGAACGATTTTTAAAAACGAGCTGTCCCGGCGAACTTCGTACCGCCACAGAATAAATAATAGTACTACGGTACCGCCTAATAATCAATAAATGTAGTGTGAACTTTTAATAAAAAAATATTTAGGATTTAGTTACTGTTTGATATAGATAGTCTACATCAACTCTGCTACCTTTTTACCTAAAACTAACGCCTAATTATAAGAAATATAAACTAACTTACGTACTAGTCTTCTTCTCGTCCGCCGCGCTGTTCGCGGAGGTCCCGGGGACTCGCCGGCCGCCGGCTGCAGTGGTGAACGTAGCTCGCCTCCCCGGCGACTGCTCTGGCTGCTGTGGTGGTGGAAAGGCCCTAACTTCCCGTTGGCTACCCCAAGAGAGCTCTCAAACCCCAGAGAAATACGTACCACTGCACCAATCATTTAGCCCGCCACGGCACGTGTGCGGGTCAACCAACAAATCACTGATTTTACTCAGGCCGCCCTGGTTACAAACTAAACTTATGTGTTCTACACTGTACTTAATTATTACGGACCCCCGAATGAACCTATGTGCCCCACATATTAAATTACACCAAAGTACAAATTAATTTCACACGACCCCGCGTTCAAGGTTCCTAACCTATCCAATGTGAGTGTGTGTCACACTGACACTGACATTGACAGTCGTCTGTCAAATACAAATTAAAACTAACACAAAAGGTTGCCAGCCGTAAGTGGCCATTTTGTTCCGAACAGTTACTTACCTACCTAAAATGAATATTAAAATTTTATTAAATTCTATAGCGTATTGATTATTAATAGCAATAACATCAAGCTGTCAAAGTCAATTTTGTCAATATTTTTCTTTTGATATTATTTTGAATACTTATCTTCGAACCAGTTTTCATTATTTTTATCGTTTTTGCTGTCTTCTAAGTATACTTAGAGATTTTTTGAATCCAATGTTTTACACTTTTCCGTACTTTTTTACATTTTCTTTCACACAAACCTTGTCCTAACAATTACGAACACAACAAAAAACAATTAGCCAAATAGGTTCTGAAGTGATGCGCAAACAAACATTTCGATAATTCATTTTAAGATTTTGACTATTAAATAACCAGCTGTATAGTGCCGTTAGAAACCTTCAATCTTGTAAGGGGTCTTAGGTACTAGATTCTCAGAGGCATTTGAATCCAATATCGGGAGCGAAAAGCCTTCAAAGGCTTGGGTTGAATGTGTCGTCGTTGTTTTAACTATTACCTTATTTGTGTGATAGCTTACGTTATATCTAGGATCGAACTTGGACTTACTAAAAATAACTTATGAAATTTAGTAAAATTATCAATACAAACTAGAAGGACATTTCAATGTTAGAATAATTTTTCATAAATTACATAATACGATGTGATGCGGAAATGAAGCAACGAGCTGTTGTGCGAACTATAATGTTAGAAGAGTTTTTTTGTCACGTACTTAGTCATAGCTGATAGCAAAAAGCATTAGCCTTGGAAACACTTGATGCTGAGAATAAGTGATCGTTACATATTAAGCCTTCAAGAATCCGGTTCACTTTACAGACTCGAATGTCTGGAAAAAAATGACTATAAACTTTAGAAGTTCGTGTCAGTAATGAAGTGCGCGCGCGCTTCGTCATTAAACAAGGTAATTTGATTAACATCCGATAGGTGTTTGGGTATTCGTAATGGAGAAATAGATTTGAAAATAATAACAATATATTTCTCGGTACTATGTAGACACTTAAAAAGTTTAACTTGTAAAATTTTAAGTATCTTAATAATCTTAACTATCTTATCTTAAAAACCACTAAAAAGTATCTTGTGATCTATAATGTATTAAAAATAAAAGAAAGCTATTAATATGTAATAAGATCTAGTTAAGTATTATTACAAAATGTGGTATTAAAACAAAAATAAACCGGCCGTTCCAGTAAGCGACCGGGCTGATATCATCGGGCCAGTCTTTAATTTAGATGATTCTAGACGTTTATCGTGAGTCGCGACTGTTACTCACAGAGCGAACGGCAGCACCGCCCACATTATAATGCAGCAGTTAATATGAACTGCTGGTAAAATTCATTCTGGAACAAATAAACACCTAATGTGTAAATATTTGAGAATAATTATTACCGGAATTATTAACTGCCATGTATTTGGTTGGCTTTGACCGATATTTCGGCACAGTTGCGTGCGCCATAATCGCGTATATCGGGATACTCAAAGAGTGACAATAAAATGAAAGAGAGACATAAAGAGTAGTTATCCCGTTAATGTTATTCTAATGTAAATTACCATGATAGATTAAAAATTGTAAATGTTTTCTCGGTTTTGCATAAGTGCCAATAAAAGCATGATTGTGTGATCGATCAGACTGATCAGTAACTTCGTGATTGTTTTCTGAAGTTTACTTACTATTGTTATTTTAACACTGCACGGATGTTAGGGCCTTTCAAATGATGTAAATTAAGTTATCGAACTACTGAATAAGAATAAGCTCATGAAAATATTATCCACTAGAAGATATACTGGTTCTTTTTTAAAAGGGGTGAAATTAATAGTGACTTATCAAAAATTATATACTTACTTACAGTAAGTTTGGAAAAAATAAATACAGAAATAACTATAAAAATAATAAACATTTATTTTACAGTACACATCTACTGCCAATGTATGCTATCTATCATATTTTACCTTTAATCACAAAAACCTGTCATATAATCCACGCCATACGCACGAATTCCCTGGAATCATTAATAAGCCCCTGCCAATTGGTGTGAAGGACACCAATTACGCTAATTATTGATCCCATTTCTATCTTTAGCCCTAGTTAATAGGTTGCTTATTGTTGGGAACAGTTACCCAAATAGAGTGCTTAGCAGAAGTAAATGCGATTATTTTGTGCGCGAAATTAATCGGCTTTTAGGTTATAAAATTAGAGATGTAAGCAGAATTGTTAGCTGTTATCTGTTATTGGGAATCGTAATGGCTTTTAATAGCTTAAATTAAAATGAACGAAGAATTGAGCTATTCAATTGATCAAACATTAAAGAAAGTAATGTTTTGTTGTTTTCCTTAAGCAAAAGCTTCGTAATGTAAAACGAATAAATTTTTGGAGCTTCTATAATTATTTATAAACCCCTTGTTTAGATGTTATTGTTTAGGAAAACTCGCGACAAAAGAAAAGTAGGTACCGTGTATATCAATTTTATTATTTCGGAATCGTTACCGGCTTGCCTTACAAAATGTTATCGTTATGTGTAATAAATAATCCTCTTACAATAATTTTTATTTGAATGTTTCACGAGTATGTGTTATTAATATATCTTTTTTTTTCTTTTCAGGTGTGGTTTACAAGAGGATCAACTTGTACGATTGAATTCAAAAGTGCTTACGCACAGAAAAACCTAAAAACATTCGCGTAATAATTTACAATATATCTACTATAAATCCCGAGTCAATTACTGAGCGTACCGCGACGTGCGTAGAGTTGCGCCGTTGTCGATACGCGGATATCGACAAGCCGCGCGCTACGTAGCGCGGTGGTTCACCAGTCGGTGCAAAGTCGGTGCTCGCCAGAGTCACGTGACTCGGCCGGCCCGCCCCGCCACAGCCGTGGATAACCTCGGCCAGAGCCCGCTTCCGGTGAAGAGGCTGCACGAAGCGCTTCAGAGTGCGCAAGTGAAGCGTCAGCGGCTCTCCCCTCCGTACCCCGCTCCCCCTGCACCCCTTCACCCGATCCACCAGCTAGCAGTGCACCAGCACATCAAAGTGCAACAGAGCATAGTTCAGCAGAGTATCGTGCAGCAGCATCAGTTGAACCTGGCCCACCAGTCGCTCCAGAACTTGCAGCATCAAAGCTTGCAAGCGCAGCAGAACCTGCAGGTGCAACAGAACTTGCAAGCTCAGCAGAGCCTACAGAGCCTGCAAGCGCAAGGGTTGCAAGGCCAGGGCCTGCAGGCATCGAACCCTGCGGCGACGGGTGGCGTGGGCGTGCAGCAGGCGGCAGGAGCGACACAAGGCGCGCTGGTGCCGCCGCAGCAGGCTTCGCCGCGATCCGCCTCTCCTCAACACAAGAACATGGAGCTCGCACTCTGCCAGAGCATGGACTCCGTCAACACGGCCACCACTGAGGAAGAGGTAAGAATTCTATATTTCTAAATGCTTCATTTACACATGATTTTCAAATAGCAGTTTGTCCTGATCTTAGGTCACAATAAACTTTCTTATTACTTATTTATTTGGAAGTGGTGAAATTGGCCCATAATCTTTTGACAGTCTCAGGATAGTAAAAAAAACATGTCGACGAAATAATCCTGTAAGTAGGTACATCACTACTAGATAATAGATAATAATAAGTTAGAGAATATTGTGTTTTTATTTAAAGCAAAATTTTGATCATGACGGCTTTTGAATATTCTATTTAATTTTGTATGATGCGTATCATCCATCAGTATCGTATTTTATCTGTACACAACATACTTTAAATGAAACTATACTTTTTGTACGGACCTCATTCTGCTGACGGATTCTGCAAAGGACCCAAAATGTCAGGATAAAATTAAATATTAAAAAGCGAGTTAATCCACATAAAGCGTGTGTAGTGTTCTTAAGCTTAAGCCTAAGAAAACATTGCTTGTGACATTAATTAATGAAAACCAAACTCTTCGGTATTTGCAATAAATCTGAATGGATAATCCATTGAAAATTTTGTCAATGACAAATTATCGCAGTACAATGCTCCGCAGCCCTGGCGTTGTTACAATAGGGAAAACGTTCTGATATATAATAAGCAGTCACTGATACAATAAAAGAGAATTTTCCTCGCGAGAACAACAGCTGTGAACCAAAGGATTGTATCGGTGTTTTCTGATATTACATTTTCGATTCTATTACGATTGTACGAAGGATTGGTTTTGTTAATTATTATTTGCACCAAAAACAAGCTACAGGAGCCATGCGGTGCCTTGTCACATTCGGGTGGAATTATGAATTGTCTGCAATCCAATGAAATGAATAAATTATTTATGAAGTGAAATATGTGGCATTGCATTTGAGTCGCGATCGCGACCCGATGTTGGTTAGAGAACAATTAATTAGGTTTCATGAAATTATTTTCGAGAGATGTCGACTCTGTAATACTCTTATTCTGCCACAACAATAAAAAAAAATGGTATGCAGTTCTTTCAAAAAGAGCACATAAGGTGATCGGGTTATACGAGAAACCCTTGTTTGGGACTGGTGGTTTGTATTTACTATCGCCTCTTACAAGACCAAGGCCCTTTAAATAAATATTTTAATTTAGTCCATCATCCTGTAGTGCACAGACATTGCCAAAGTTGCTTCACTCGCTCGATTGCAATCCCCAACCATACCATAACTGTCTTAAGGTAATAGCCATAAGGTTAAGCCACCTAAAGCACAAAGGAGCAAGAGATATTTTAATTTGGTCACTGATCCAGTGGCTACATTGCCAAAGTTGCTTTGATTGCATTGAGTCCCTACACAGCGCTTAGGTACACCATAACTGTCGTCTTTAAACACTCGCGGCCTTATGGAAAAAGTCTGTAGAGGCGCCGGCGCCGACAAGTGGGCAGCGGTTGTGTTAGCCGAGACAAATAAGAGTGAAATCTCCATTAGTTCTTCAAAAGTGTACCAAGCAAAAGATGAAGAGGTAGTCTGATGAAAATTACTGATCTCATGAAACGAACGTCGTCAAAAAATATCCTAGTATTCACATCACTAGATTGTAGTATTCGGGTAAAGTTAAAAACATAAAACATAAACTTAAACCTTAAATGTCGCTTAAACGCTGCCTTGTACAGAAAAATCATTGAATTCTGCTGATGAAATGTATGGCATAAGGCTTAAGCCAAGCTAAACTAATCTGAAGCATGAAGGAGCATGAAGATATTTGAATTTGGTCTGGATCCAGTGCCAACAATTCCAAAGTTACTTCGATGGGTTCTTTTGATCGCAATGAGCCCTAAAGCCATGACTGTCGTCTTTAAACACTTGCAGCCTTATGGAAAAAACGATGAAATCCTTAAAGCAAACTGTGGAGGCGCCGAAAAGTGGAGAGAGTCCCTCAAACAAGTACCAAACAAAATATCAAGAGGTATTCTAATGAAAATTACTGATCTCATGCAGACGAACGGCGTCAAAATATATTTTAGTATTCACATCCTTAGATTGTATAGTGTTCAGGTACCGTCACAAAACTTGTCTGGCATAGCTCTCAGACACTGGCTTTAAACAGAAAAAGCATTGAATTCTGCTAATGAAAGGTAACATGCCAACAGGTAAAGCCATCTGAAGCAAGAAGGAGCTAGACATATTTGAATTTGGTCGCAACACAACTCATCCAGTGGCAACATTGCCAAAGTTGCTTCGATAGCATTGAGTCCCTAAACAGCGCTAACACCATAACTGTCGTCTTTAAACACTTGCGGCCTTATGGAAAAAGCGATAAAATCCTTAAAGCAAACTGTGGAGGCGCCGAGAAGTGGGCAGCGTTTGTGTTAGCCGAGACAAATAGAGTGGATGTCGCTTCAGCGCGCTCGCCGCTCCTCTGAGCGGACAGCTTTATAAATAGGTTGTTTCCCCGTACATTGTACTGCCTGACGCTTGTTTGCGGCATTATCTGTTACGCTTATACCCTTCTTATTTAATTTTTTTTTGTTTGAACTATGGCAGTGTTCTCTCTTTTTCAAATTTAGTTGTAATTTTTAAATTTTTCAGATTGTGCTTTAATGTTTTTAAGGCAATATTTTTAATTGCAATGGGCAGTTTGTTGTAAATTAATATGTTATTTATAAATTATAAAAATACATCGTTTTCGTATAAAGGTCCTTAGCGTATTACAACTTTAACAATTAGGCATCGCGCATTATGATTTATAGACCTTTGCTGTCATGTTACTTTAGGGTAAAGCTTTACATGCACAAATATCCGTACGTAATCGTTGAATAATTTTCTCTTTGATATCAGTTTTGTAATCGCCATATTGTTTGATGTATGATAACATAATGACGTGTTGGTTCACATCACTAATCCTAGTTGTTAGAGTATCATAAAATACCAATATTCCACATTATTATGTTTCGTGTAACATTTTTTTCAAGCGGTTCCTCTACTCGTACTATATCACCTGAATTTTTTTTTGTTTATATTTTAACCGTCTCTGTAGTGTGAGCCAAATGAAAAAATATGGTAGCATTGTTGTGTTCTGTCAGTTAGAGATAAGACAGTCAGTTCTTCAGTTATGAGAACTCCTGGTGAAGAGATCATCCAACTTATAGGAAGTTTTTTAACATCATGTAGAATGAAAGTGATATTTTTTTCGGGAGTGGATAAAAAATAATTTAAGTTAGTAAAATTATTAATTTTATGTGTTTTATTTAGTTAATATTATGTGCTCGTATTACCCGAGTTTTCGTATTCAATACAGGTAGTGTTAATGCATTACTTTGATGTGTTAAAAGCGACTGATTCAAACTTCCCACATGAAGTTTACTCAATAATTACACCTCGCCGTAGTAGCTCAACTTAAAGTTTCTGGAAATTTCCACGAAAATCTAGAATATTCTCGCCCTAACTTTTGTTTTCAATGGCTTTACGTGACATTAAGGCTGAATGAAATCGGGGATGTCAGTCACGAGAAGACAGTAGTTCTATTCAAAGGGTTAACTAAATCTTCAAGTTTGATGTTTTGAGTTACGATATGATTTTTTAAAGCACTATTTGAAATATTTACTAGTAAGTACCTATATCCTCACGTGCTTTTGACCACGTGGGAGGCCTCTGCTCAGCAGTGGGACGTTTATAGGCTGATGATGAAGTACCTATATATATTTAATTTAGTTACATATCCTCCTTTAATATTTTAATTAAAATTATGTATGTAAATGTATGACAGTAGAATAAAACTATAGCGCAGCAGCTTGCGAGTGCGATCGGGTTTTGCGGAAGGTAAAGTAAAGTACCTTCGTTGTTTCTGGTCGGTATTGTAATGTTGCACTTTTCTTTGATATAAAAGTGTATGTATTTATTATAGTCACCTCATCAACAAAAACTCTTTCTGCTTATCGAATTTCTTAATATTAATATTTTATTCTTTGACTCTTTGACATTTCTATCTTAGACCATTTT
This sequence comes from Scoparia ambigualis, assembly GCA_963921215.1. NCBI lineage: Eukaryota > Metazoa > Arthropoda > Insecta > Lepidoptera > Crambidae > Scoparia > Scoparia ambigualis. The sequence goes on along the minus strand of OY992522.1, from coordinate 18,032,568 downwards.
CCAACCTTCTGATTTTCATTCACGCCACTTTTCGCGCTATTTTCTTTGGTTATGGAATTTTTGCGCTTCCGCGCATACGTAAGTAAAGGCACTTGTGCAAATTTCATATTGCACAATGTCTATTTTTATTAGATTTTCATTTTGTTAATGAAAACCTATATTTTCCATGCTTATTATGTATGTAAAAAACTTTGATTGTATTTTGGTAAGTTTTAAATCCCATTGTGGTACATCTTTCTTGTTAAATTCTTGTTTTCATTTTTTGTATTCCTTGCAGATTCCTATATTGTTCAATCAGTAAACAGAGGTACAGACCTATTTTGACCTAACCAATACAGGTATTTCGTATATAGTTCAAACATTCAAAAGCTACAACAATTAGATTAATCGTTCGTTAGTCCAATTGATTTTAGTTTAAACAAAATTATGTGAATTAAACAGTAGTTGAGTCCTCCAATAGGCGATATGAACATACGTGAATCGTCCGTAGTTATTTTGAAAATAGTTATAACAAGTGTTCTTGTAATGTAATACGTATATAACCATAATTGCATTAGGAAACTTATTTGTTTGTTGCAAACATTAAAAAAGGAATTTCGCATATGAAAGGGTACGTACTATACTTAAGTTATATTTTATCTATTTACGTTTATTTTAGAATGACTGTTTTATTAGAGTTGTATCGGTTGTTAATTTTTGTTATTTTTCTTATCTCCAGGCGGGTTATGGAGGGAATTACTTAGACGAACTAAGAACTAACTAAATCTACACATTAAACCTACGGTACTACACGTAAGGAACCATTATCTACAGATCAATACTCTACTACTAGGTACTCTACCTTTGGCGGGGATTATTTGAATGGCCTTAACTACGTTTCGCTCTGCTTTCGTGCTCTACTCTTGCAACACCTCCAAGTAAGATTGTTCCGTGTTTCTTCTGGTGTAGGTGTATATAATAGTCAATTTATGGTACTCTTGTTTCGTATAGGTATTCAATTTTCGTTTTCTTACCCCGATATTATTTTATTGTGACACGTCAAATTTAAAGGAGCAAAAGAATAGCGCTCACGCATTATAAGTTCTCGTGTTTATTTTTGTAAACTTAATTCTATCTCTATGTTTTTTTAAATTGTTTTGTGTTAGTTATTTTATAAATATATTTTATTACTTCTTCACATACTTAAGTAGTTGTTTTATTTAATTATTCTGATCGCATGCCCCTGCATCTTAGCCGGGCCAGGGAACAGTGTGACAGTATCGTAAGACGGCAACGGCAGTCGTTGAAATCCCCCATACGTTCCTAATCGTTTGCCCACGTGTTGTTATTCCTGAACGCGTAAGTCTAACTAAACAGAAGTAGGACGTTTATAGGTTTATGGTTTTCAAGAGTTACATGATTTACATCAACACGTGTCTATCGTTCAATAGTTTTGTTGTAAATATCAACATAATCATCATCATAATCATCAGCCCGTGTCAGTCCATTATTGGACATAAACCTATTCCAATGAATGCCATTAAGACCGATCCTCGGCTCCCAATGAGAGCGATTTTCAGTTAAATTTTAATCGCTCAATAGTTTTGTTGTAAATATCAACTTCACCATCATCATAATTATCAACCCGTGTCAGTTAATTGTAACTGTTGGACATAAACCTATTCCAATGAATGCCATTAAGACCGATCCTCGGCTCCCACTGAGAGCGATTTTCAGCTAAATTTTAATCGCTCAATAGTTTTGTTGTAAATATCAACTTCATCATCATCATAATCATCAACCCGTGTCAGTCCATGTAACTGTTGGACATAAAGCTATTCCAATTAATGCCATTAAGACCGATCCTCGGCTCCCACTGAGAGCGATTTCCAGTTCAATTTTAATCGCTCAATAGTTTTGTTGTAAATATCAACTTCATCATCATCATAATCAGCAGCCCGTGGCAATCTATTGTTGGACATAAACCTATCCCAATTAACGCCATTAAGACCGTTATTCGGCTCCAGCTGAGAGCGATTTTCAATTTCAATTTAAATCACGACTCTCAATAGGAGCATAATACTTATTCGTATGCGAAAGTTCCATAAACTGTTTCTGTTACGCTAGCTGTGCAGTGTGCACTCTGTTGTATGACAAGCTGATGTTAATTAAGCCATTCGCTTTGATGTAGGTACGCGGTGTGCACGTGGAACGGCCTTTGCCCACGTATCGCCGGTGCAGCCATTCATGCGGCTGTGCCTTTGCACCCTGTCTTAGGGCCCCCTCAATCGATAAAGGCCAGACGTGTCCCTTGAACAATAAAAATTGCGCCTTTTTGTATCCACTACTTTGATGAAGATACTATTAGATGGTGGTGTGAGAATGTTATGATTGAACGGTTGACTTGGTTTTATTTTTATACCGCTGAAGGGTGGCGTTTGGCCTTCATCTCACCTGATGTACCTAAGTGACAATAAGGCCATAATTGGAATTGCGCTTTACCTGGTCTTCTCAACCGAAGATTGACGACCAGTGGTTCTTGATCACTATCTGACAGAGACAGTGCATCCATGTATAGTTGCAATAGTTGCAATTAAGATAATGGTGGTAGCTTTTAAAGTTTTACTACCAAACAAACCGACAATATGGCCTCCGGCTAGGTAATTATAAGGTAATAAATCCGCAATCGGGTCTGAGACCGGTGGTCCAATCAATCTAGAGGTCCTATACTCCCTTAGTACATACATATGTACATATAATCACGACTATTATCCCCGTAGGGTTAGTCAGAGACTAGGCAATGAGGACAGCAAAAGCAGTGTTTTATGTGCAAAATGGAGCAACAAAAAAAAGTTATTATAGCTGTTCAGTGGACGGTTATTTAAATTCAACATTAAACGGAGAATTGTGCGACCTCCGAGCGTAGGTATGAAAAGTGAAGTACATACATGTGATTGCCTTCTGTACCCTTCTGTTTTGTGGTACTACGGTCACACTATATGTTACGAGCGTGGGCGCGTTGACGCAAAAAGGCTTCAAAGTGTTGCTCTATCTATATTTGTCGATCATTCTGAACTAGACGTACCTACTTACTTAACTCAATATTTTTATTTAAAGCTTTACAAATTCACGTTTAGTGCTGTGGCAAAATAATTATTTCTCATGTAGAACTTTAGTTTCGAAAAAGCTAACGTGGTTTTAAGTCACATCATCAGCGTTCCGCTTTTTATTATAAAAATAAATAGATAATTAATCGTGTTTTATTAATTTCTAATAGTAAAACTTAATAATAATGAAACAATCATTTATCCTGTGACATAATCGTCAAAGAGGAAATATGATAACCATGACAATGACTAAACATCAAATACACATAGAGTTATCTCATGTAGATAATTACGGAGAAATATGAATAGGCGTGGAGATTGAACAAGGTAGTTTTTGTTACTTTAAATATAATAAAACGGGGTTACCCACCGTTGTGGGTTATTTAAACTTATTTATTTTAGATAAATATTTCCTTGTATTATGGTCCATTTGGAAAGAGTTGAAGCCCATAAGTGGGATGTATATAAGTTGATGATGGTGAGAAGAAGCCCCAGAATCTATGAAACACGCGTTCGGTGAAAATGCAAAAAAAACAAAATAACGTATAACGAAAAAACCAATCACTTTATCTCTGCTACTTTTTTTTTTAATCATTTATTCAATACACATAAGTTCAATTATTGTTACATATTACGAAAACCTCACAGGGTTTATCTGGGTTCCGGCGAGTCGCTATTTACATTTGAGTAAGTAAGTAATGTCTTTTCAAATTACACCGAAATCTTTTTACATTATCTTTATACATCCTCTGTAATTCAGTAGGCAGTTTATTTAAATAAAAAGGTATTAAGTAAGTAGATATTCTTGTCCCATACAGGTTGTTATGATTAGGTAAAATATACTTATTTAGGTATGGTACTGTTCTTAAATATACAGACCTTTCTTTTTCTATTACACAATCAGGGTTATTAGATTCAGTGAGAATTTAAAATTCAATTTTCTCGTATACATTCATTACATTACAATATTTAAAGAATTCTTGATCATCGTTTTTAAGTTTGTTTAGTATGAACTTAGGAGTAATAATTTTTAACATTTTTAATTGCAATCTATATATAGTTTCAATATATGTTATGTACGTTCTACCATAGGTGCTTAAACCATAACTTATGACCGAGTCAGCCAGGGCAAGGTATAATAACCTTAATGTTTTAAAAGGTAATTTATATTTTAGTACATAAAGCTTACCAATAAGTGATCTTAATTTATTACATACGTAATCAATGTGAGGTCCCCAACGGAACCGGCTATCGATTATGAGACCAATGTACTTGTAAGTATCGACTACTTCTAGGATGGGACATCGACACGTATCGTTTACGTTATTGGTGTGCACTTTTAACAACGAAGTACGGTGCACTAGTGTTTTCTTGTTATTTTTATGCAATTTCTTAACTGTAGCAACAAAATGAAATATTAAAACTTAAAATGTAAGACGTGAAGTTGTTTCGTTTCATAAATTGTTTCAGACCTGTAATATGACGTTGCTTTCAGTACAAAGCTAGGCTAGATCGCTCACTTCCTGAGCTGATCTATCAATTTTGCTAGGTTACACTTGGGACGAGACTGGATGAGACCGCAGTCCATACATACATTTACTATATACGTCGTTTTTTTATCCAACTACCATCACACATAATACAAAATCAAAAATCAAAATTTCTTTATTCAGAATAAGCTTAAAATAAGCATTTTGAATCGTCAAAAATTTAAATTTACTTCTCTAATGATCTTCATCTAATGGATGGGCCACCACCCACCCACCCCACCCATTCAGGACGTATCTTTTAGCTGTGGAGAAGAACGAGCGCAAGAAACTCTACAACTTTATAATAAATAATATAGAAGTATCGAAATTTACAAAACAATATGTCGTTACCAAATTATTTAATCAATAATCATAAAACAATTATAATAAAAGAAAAGATAAAAACAAAAGTGAATCTAAAAGTTTTACGCGGGCACTATGAACGCATTGAAATAATATGTGTGCAAAATTAGAGGAATGTTAATTCCATGCATTTTTGTCATTGATGTAATCGCTACAAACATACAAAACAACATACATATATGAACATACAAGAACGTATTCTGAGAAAGACTGCATTTACTCACCAGATTAAACTTACCGCAAAGAGAGAAGATTCATAGACTATCTAGCCTTAAACCCTGTTCAAATATTTTGTTTAAATTCATACGCGAAAGTTCAGTATTACAAAAACATATTTCGAAATAACTTTTATGTTACAGTGAGCAGTTTTTCGTCTCTGCTGATTAAAGATTTTTAATCGTAAAGAATGGAATCAGGTTTTCAGTAATCTGCGGAAATCTACGACATAACAAAATGTAATAAAAATATGTAGAGTTCATTCTGCTAACTTACTAGTCTCTTAATTTTGGATACAGCATGTTAGCTACTTTATGGGACTGCAAGAAATTTTGTCAACTGACCTTCAAACTTCATTATGAGCATGGCACCCAATGATGATGAATAAGTAATCACCGCCCTTCCACCCGCAAACATGCAAAAGGAGCGAAATGCAAACCAACATGCAAACCGAAACCCAAATAGTGTCACAGCGTTTTAGACATATAAGACTATGCGAAAAACGTCAAAATTAGATCGATTAGTGATTCTGCTAACTTAGTAGTCTCTTAGTTTTTGGATACAGCATGTCAGCTACTTTATGGGACCGCAAGAAATTTTGTCAACTGACCTTCAAACTTCATTATGATAATGGCACCCAATGATCATGAATAAGTAATCACCGCCCTCCCACCCGCAAACATGCAAAAGGAGCGAAATGCAAGCCAACATGTAAACCAAAACCCAAATAGTGTCAATCCGATTTAGACATACATATAATTATGCGAAAAACGTAAAAATTAGATCGATTAGAGACACGATTAAAGTCGTTTTTAAATAGCAGAACAGAAGCACACTACCGGCGCGGCATAACAAGTTACCCGTTTCTCAATGGACTGGGTGCAATCAGATGAAGTCACTGTAAAACAAAAACAATTTTCGAATATTCCTTTGTTGTTTTATGCCATAATGTTGGGGGATCTTAGATCTAACAAGGTCATAGCAATAAGACCAAATCGTCCCTAAACGATTTCGAATTACAGTTTGTTTGTGAATCTGGCTTTGCTTCTGTTTCTTCCGTTATGAAATTGTAACGCTATTATAATATAATGTTTTCTTTTGCGAAACATGTTACACTCAATTGTTGGATTTATATGAAACTCTTTGTTCGGTTTTATTCGCTTTTTATTTATCCTGAAAAACAAATAATATTGCGTGAATCGTAACGTAACCAGATCCAAATAAAAACTTGTTTTTGTTAAGATAGCCAACACCACATTCTTCCTGCAAACGATCGGAAACGTCAGATTAGACTCGAGTTTGTATATAGAATACATTTTCATTTCAAGGCGGTTTCGCGTAAACTTTAACTTTATAAAATATTCAATTCATGTATTACTTGTTCAAATAACTGGTTTCTACTACATTTTCCCAATCCATTATGATTAGTACAATTTTTTGACTGAAACGCATAGATACTGTTTTAATTCACATTATCACTATGACATCTCTCTACCATAGTATGCCCCTTCTACCATAATATTTCTCTTTATACTGTGATAATACGTCCGTCTATTTACGTGAATAGGGTAAAGCCACCCAAGAATATATACTTAAAGGACTAGCAGAAACATTCATACAAGCGAGCAGGTGCGTTTGATGAGCATACGTTATTGCATTTAACCGATTCATCATCATCATCATCATTAATTATCATTACGTATTATAAAGTAAAGTCGCCGTTTTCCTCTGTCTGTGGCACCGCACTATTCTCCTAAACCACGCAATAGATTTTTATGCGGGTTTCACTAAAAGATAGAGCGTTATTTGATGAGGATGGTTTTTGTTTATATTTTGTAGATATATTTGTTTAAATGGCTGAACTATGACGGTGTTTCTAAGTTAGCGTGGACGAAGGCGCGGGCGGGCCGCTAGTCATCATATAAAATAACCTAACCTAACTTACTTACTTATATCAATTAGTAGCACTGCGTACTCTTTAAGCGGCTAAGGCGTTCGGTTTGCGAATCTGCCCGTTACGCATGTTTCACAATGTTGGCTCACTGGATGGATGACCAAATTAACCATCTCGAGCTCCTCGCAAAACCGAGTGAGCGGGTTTAGGGGGCATTGGACAAGCGTAGTGGGTTATGTATGACCCAATCTCCTATGTGTTGTTGTGTCATCCATGTCGGAAGGCATAGGCCTTCATCAAACGTCCCACAGCTGAGCATAGGCTCAGCTGTGGGACGTTTAGAGGCTGATGATGATGTACTCTGTGTTTATCCTTTTGATATGAGCTCAGCTGTCGTAATACCAGACACAATAAGAATTAAATTGTTAGCAACCTCTAAGAGTCCTCGTGACAGACAATGTGATTTTCTGTGGTGTACAAAAATAATATTATATCTATATCTTACTCTTTGGTGACTTTCTGGTAAGGAGCGATGTTCGGTGGCATTACCCTACAAGTGTCTATGGCAGCAGCCTGTCTCTCCGAGCGGGGCAGGCGGCGGCGCCGGTGCGTCTGGCGCGCTGGCGCCTGCGAACTGTGGCTGTCTATTTTAGTTTGACAATGGTCTGCGATACTGGGATGGCGCGAGAAAGTTTCGATCGTCCTCTTTCATTATTCATGCGTGTCGTGTCAGAAAAACAAGGTTCTAACATTTAAAGTTTCATTGGTAGGATACTTTAGGAGTTTGGGAATTCTGTGGTTTATTTAGGTTTTAAGTTTTTTAGCATTTTTTTACTGACCTCATTAGAAGGTTCTCAATTCGTCTGTACCTATATATATGTTGGTTAGTTGGTGGTTGGTTGTGTATATATGTTTCCAAAACTACGGACTCTACGAGGTTGATATCTATAATAACCTATGTCTTATTATGACAAAGTTATGGCTCCCTTCGTTTTAAGTGTTATTAGCCAAGCTAAGTTTCTTCCGGAGGGTCAAAAGATTTAGAGTTCCAAAGGGGAACGAACCACCCTCCTGTGTAGCGAAGAGGGAAATATCCGCGGCATGACCGAACTCGGCGGCAACTTCGACGTTCAACTCTTTATCTTAAAACATTTGTCCATACGCGTAGGAACACGGGCTAAGTTTGTGACAAATCGGGCGATTACACAAAAAAGGAGTCGTCCAATCGATTGTGCGACCAGTCGACTGAATCGGGTAACGGCCGACGACGCAGACAATACCACTATGGCTTCCGGAAGCCCGTAACAAATTTGTTTGTAAGTACTTTCGCATTTGGTTCGTGCAACTTTTCGAAGTAACTTTTTTGTTACACATTTTAGCTCGATATGCATTTACGTAAACTGATTTTGGACTTGGTGAAATAAACAGATTATCCAACGTGATGTTAACATAGCAGAAATATTAGTGTGCGGGGTAGAAATTTAAGACGCGGTGGCAAGGACAGATTCTCCTTAAGAGACTGTTCGTGAATTTTGAAGATATTAATATTTCCTGTAGCTATCGCCTTTAAAAAAACTTGTATTTGCTGACGTGTCTTAAATTTCCACTCGATACACCTTACAAGTAAATGTAAACATTTAACAAATATTCAAAATAGTGACTTAACTTTACCTGATACACAAATACTTACCTTTATGAATGTGGGTAGACGTCATTAAAATTATAACACTGTTCTTCCGTATGTAGGTAGGTACCGCAGATACAGTAGATCTAGAGCGGAGCTGTTTTTCAATAACATACACTGTAGGTGTAGTAGCTAACCAATCATCATATTTAGTACGCACAAGACATTATAATATAATGATAGTAGTAAAATGATAAGTTGCTTTTGACGCTAATTGCACTGTAATTCTATGCTGCTATAAATATATAAATCCTTTACTAACAAAAAACACAAAACAATGAAGTCGAAATAAAGTACACATTCAAAGATGTAACCTACACGTACAAACGAATGCATGCATAAAAGAAATCCATTATAGGGAAAATTTAAAAGGAACAAAACGTTTAAAGCGGATATCGCTTCCGCTCGAAAATCCCTCAAGAATCTGCCAATAATACGCAGATCGGAGTAACATCTCCGAATAGAAAATTATTACCTCGCTCCGGCTCAATCGCTGAGACGTTCTCTTTGGAACGATTTTAAGAGTAGAATTCCCGCAGAGTGGAATATAGATACCTCGACCGTTTCAACAGTTTGTCCACCTAATTTGTTCGTCGGCGCTCGACTGTAAAAACAAATAGCTGCTCCCGCATTTCCCCTTACAACGAGAGAAAGACGGACGCTGCCCGAGAGCCGAGTGGGGTGAATGGGATGGGATAGTTTTCCATGCGCCGCGCGCCGCGTGAATGAACGATTGCTGTTTACGCTCGAGCTTTTGTCTAGTTCAGGTCCTATCTTGTTTGTGGAGTGTTGCGAAGAGGTTCTTTTATCCATTAACTGTGTTATAATTAATCGGGCTTTATCTAATACTCTCTGTGCGGGTTAAGCGAACAAAACTTTTAATTGAAATCCGTTGGACGGTTTTGGCTTTTTGACGGTAGCACATTAGTTGGTTCTCCAAAAATAGGGTAACGCAAAATTTTGTTAATCAATTGGTCGACATTTGGTTGAAGTTCTCTTTTTACTTTTATGCGCTTTATTGGAATGCATATTTTCGTTTAAAGGATTCGGTTCGGGTGAATTCCGGACCGAATAAACAGTCAAAACACCAGATAAAGCTGTGCACAGTGGATTGGGCACGCCAACAAGCCCGAGTCCTCCCTACCCAATAACCGTTTTCCGTTGCACACGCCTCTCTATCGCTTTTGCACCTCGGATTACCGACGATCACCCGCTGTGCAATGAGCGCAAAAAATCTTCGTTTGATGCTTTTTAAGTCCCAAAAGGAAACTTTGGAACGAAAGAGTTAATTACCCATGTCGTCGTCGACCCAAGTTTTATCTGTTCCTTTTTCCTTTCTACTTTCTATTTCATTCGTTAGCGTTTTTATAACAAAATATCTTTTTAGGAAAATGCAGTAGCTGAACGTGCTCGATGTGGTTCAGTGAAAGTTCTGTACAGCATCTGCAAAAGTCAATTTATTGGTTGAATTTGCTGTGCCGTTTTGCTTAATTTAGCTAGTCACAAACGCTGCACAGATGTTGTCTGCTATAGATATTTGTGAACTATTTCTGTTTTATTTGCAAAGTGCGATGTGGATACTAGATTACGGATAAACATACGTATACAGGTTTATTTTAGAAACGTCCATTACACAGTTTCAGGTACAAATGGTTTTAGTTCACAACACAAACATGTTCTTGTTGAGGGATTCCATCCAAGCTTGAGACTAGGATTCGCAGTGAGAGCCATGATTTCTGTTGTCCAAGTCGACCATTTTAAAGTAGCATATGACATTTGGTATTTCAGTGCAACTAGGAGCCGATGCTTATTACACGTTGCAGTGGCGGCCGCGAAGTAATTGGGAATAGTCCCTAGCACTATTTATTTATTGCGCATTGTGAACGCTTGGCGACCGGCCAAAGTGGACGATGTACCTAAAGCTTTATGAATCCTAACAACGCATTAAATTCGCCGATATTGTGTCCCGAAACTTGACAAATTTAAGTACTTCATTTGGTGAATCGTTTTCGCCGAGTGTGGCACTTCCTTTTGCTAGGGTTATACATTTTAGTATATATTTATCTAAAAGGCTTGGTATGTTTCAAGTGGAAGATAGAGTTTTCTTTTACAACAGTGTCATAGTAAACCACAATCCACATCCTAAGTAGTTTGATGGATGCGAATGTTTTTATGTTTGGTCTAAAATAATTACTTATACTATTAGAAACACTTCATACCGATTTATTTCACAGAAAACTTATTTTTGGTGTTTACAACTCTTTGACGCCTTGTTTTTATTGTAGGTTATTCGTTTAACAGTCATGATAATATGTATGTATGTATTCGATTATTACCCCCAAAAGGTTAGCTAGGGACTAGGCAATGAGGACCGCAAAAGCAGTCCTCTGCCATAGTCCACTTTTCACCAAATAGCGACTGCACATAATGTTCAAAACATCGTGTTCAGCGTGACAGGCGGTGAGCCCATCGCCGCTCTAACTGTTGGATGTATGTGTAGTCTTTCGTCCGTTAGTCGCCTTTTACGACACCCAAAGCAAAAGAGTGGGTGGTAGTATTCTTTCACCGCTACGCGACACTATTATCGTTTAAGTATTTTTATATTAATTATATATCGTTCTAACCTTTTATTATATACTAGCGGCCGCTCGCGGTTTCACCCGCGTGGTTCCCGTTCCCGTGGGAATATCGGGTAAAAAAGTATCCTATTTAGATTATAAAATTTTGGGGGTTAAAGTTACTCGCGTCCGTAGGTTTACCCTTGAGACCCTACACGTGACCCCTGGGTGGTGCTAAATGAGTGACACTGACTGAGTGGTAGAGCCACGCTGCGTTGCAGCACGCATTGGGCCGGCTCGCCCGGCGTAATACCACCCTCTCACGAATATTCGGCGTGAAATAACGGCACTTGGTGCTGTTGTGTTTCGTCCGACCAGTGAGGGTTCCGGAGGCCCCTTCCCCCCCCCCCCTCCCAATTCCTATTCTTTCCTTAAACCTATTCCTCCCTTAAAGGCCGGCAACGCATCTGCGATTCCTCTGGTTTTGCGGGTGTCCATGGGCGGCGGTGATTACTTTCCATCAGGTGACCCGCCTGCTCGTTTGCCTCCCTCTTTTATAAAAAAAAAAAAAAAATATCTGTATGCCGAATTTCATCCAAATCCAATCAGTAGTTTTTACGTGAAAGAGTAACAAACATCCACCCATACTTACAAACTTTCGCGTTTATAATATTAGTAGGGTAGGATTGTTTTGTATAACTACCACTATAACAGCAAAAGCTTTTGTTTTCAATTATAATTATTAGTAATGTTAATGTAGTGAAAACCAAGAGGTCTCTGTTAAAAACGAAAGATGAAGAAGGTGGAACAAGTCGGTTAGGGGACCAACCGTGCAATACGTCGCGTCGGATGTAAGACGAAAATTCACGTTCGAGTTGTGATTGTGAGCAGAAAATCGAACTCGAATGTCGCGAGACGGAAGGCTCTTTGTGCACACTCAATGGCGCCTCGATTGCTGATAACTTTCTTTCCAGTCTACGGAGTTTAAGTTCAGCGCTAGTGAAACGACTATTTCACTATAGGCGCCGAGATCAATGAACAACTCATTTTCAATTAAAAGTATTGGCAAATCGGAAACTGAATTCATAATTTGGTCACGATCACAATTCCATGAACTTTTGCTCCCCTTTTCATTGTGATCTGGAAATCGGAAAGGATTCATAAAATTTTAGAGAGATCGAAAAGAAAGTTTATTTCTAGTTGTGGTACGAATGAAATGCTATTTATTTTCCATTTACGAGTATTCTAGTGGGGAGAAGATTATCTCATCTCATCCATATTCATTATTCTGCGCCATAGAAGCTCACCGAGTCCAATTTCCTCCCCGCAGAAATGTAATGCGTCAGCATCCTCTTGAGACGTATCTGTTATTAGTGACTTAGCGAAATTTTACAAAATGCTCTGTATGTTTAGTACGTAGTCTCTGAAACATTTGAATACTTTAATATTTATCGTTGTAAATTTGAATATTATTTGCTTATGTCACGTTAGACCGCATTCATGGTTTGGAAATTTAAAACATAGCACAAAATTAAAAACAAAATTACAATGTTTGATTATTATCGATATTTTTAATAGATAAATTGCTCTAGGGTCTTTTTAAAGCATTTAGTTATTCTCCTTAGAAAAATGCAACTCTACTTTTAAAATTACGTTAGTGTAGATTTTCATTAGGAAATTTAATAAATTTAACCATTCCCTGAAATATTGAACTCCCACTGCAGCGTCTCCACAAATTCTAATCTTGGATTACGTCTCTTCCGCTCCGTGTATGGACACTGGCAAACTCAATGGGGAAAACGGGGCCGCTCTGTGTGCACCGCGCCACCGTTCATTGCCAAACACTGTGAATAATTCGCAATCTTGTTACAGTACAAATTAAGTTCTTGCCTCGATGTGGTCACGTACGGGGTCGTTTTGTTTGGAATACGAAGGAGCTCATCGGTCTTGCTCGTTAAGCGCTGGAGCGTGCTTTTATTACAGCGGGCCCTGCGCCGCGGCCGGGCGACGCTTGAATATTAAAACCGTTGGCAGTAGGTCATGCATACTGTCCTGTACCAATAAACTGCGTGGCGATGGCAGGGCGGCGCGGCATGATGGCTCGGCGCAGAACTCGCTGCTGTGTAGGGATATTTCATTAGTTATTAACGTGTGCTGCTGTGGGTCATGTAGGTATTGCAGAATATTTTATAGTATTAGCTTAACCTATTAGTGCTTCACTAGTTAAATTAAGCAAAGCATACGATCGTCTTGATGGAGAACGGTTACCGTATTTTGTTTGTAACCGCAGAGGTCTCGCACGTGCGTTGTCGACACAATACAAATCCCTTTGCTCGTCCCTTTGCTGCTCGTGGAAATTTTTCGACACTGTTTTTTTCAATTTGTAACTAATCCCTAAATTTTATGAAAATCCCCATGTTTTGGCAAGATTTTGCTGATCGGGACCAACAGCTAATCTTCGAACCACGGAATAACTCGATACTTTTTTATATTTGGTTACCCATTTGCAGGGGATGGGTGATCGGAAGGTCCTCCGCAGAGCAGAGATTTACATAATTATGTACAGAACTTAATAACGCTAGAACGCCACATTGTACAACATACAACGCGCGCGGGTCAACTCCGTCCGTCCGACCTTATAATGCAAAAGTCGAGTTGACCAGGTTGATTCGCATATCTATTATGCAAAGTGTCAGTGATCTAGGTGTCCCAAGCCCACATTACCCGCGCAATGTCCGCTATGTATGGATATAGTGGGTACCAACCACCGCGTCGCAGGGCCGTTTGAATGATTTATCAGGCGATGTGAGGTTTCCGCATGGATGAGTGGTTCTAATGTTGGATAGAATTAAATGTTAATTGGTCTCAGATATTTTGTATTCGTGTTCTCGCTGCGTTGACCTCCTTTCGGGTTTCAATTGTTTTTGTTATTTTGTTTATGTAACTTTGTAGAGAAGTCACATAGCGATATTAGAGACATTTAAAAATAATTGTTTGGCTATAAAAAAAAACAATTTGCGAACCCAATGATTTTAGGATCAAATTTTCATCACATCAGATTGCCATCTTGATAGTTTTAAGCGTTTTCAATTCATTTCAACAATTCCAATTTTTTGTTGTAGATGTCTCCGTAATGCAATTAGGCGGTTTATCGATTTAAAGAGACTAAGTATATCTATTATAATATTTATGAACAATATCGACTACCTATTTAAAAAAAAACCTATTTCCATCAACACCAACGATATAATATCCAGTTACATTACAACTTGCAATCGTAGTGTAGACACACATTACTGTCGCGTTGATGTATGATTTGAATGGAGTGATAGCATACAGTAATGTTTGTTTAGCGCTACTAAAACCTAAAGCAGTAAACAGTAGTATAATAACACAATGGCGTATCGTAACATTCGTAACCATCATCGAGGTATTATAACTAGAACAGCCATTCTCTGTAAAAAAAATTCTCTATGATAAAAGCTAGATGGAAGGGGCCAGGCAACGCGTCGGGCGTAGGGGGCGGGTTTTGTTTGTCTGAAGGTCTAGACAAGTTGCATAATGAATGATAAATGATTAAGGATTTGACGTAGCTATGTTGAGTGTTGGATCTAGATAATTTAAAAAATTTTAAGAGCTAATAATTTATATTGCATCATTCTTTAATTCAGTTATATATTATTCTGTGGTAGCGATCGACTAGAGTTAGCAATTGCTAAGTATTTGTCAACTGGTTTACCAATTTACTGTTGACAAACTCAAGGAATAGACAGGAGCATTTGCCAGTCTTGGTATTTTCAACCCATAGGCCGCAACTCAGTACGCATAAAATTGCTTCGTGGTTTCGTCTCTAGTTATAAATTATAATAATACTTACTGTGTTGGCGCAACGCAACAGATCACGTGACAATTAAAATGCACCGTGCGTCACATTCGATCGGCGAGCGATGATCGCAATGAGGTCACACTTCCTATTGGGATTGCAATTGTTATGATTATTATCATAAAATATGATGACATCTTTATTGGATAAGAAAACGTTTTTTGTAGTTATGAAATGATTTAAGTTTGTGACCTACTATTTTATGACCGTGTCGCGAAGCGGTGTGAAAGAATACTACCACTCCCTCTCTTCCCTTGGGTGTCGTAAAAGGCGACTAACCGACTAAAGACTGCACAAATATCCAAGAGCATAGAGCGGCGATGGGCTCACCACCTGTCACGCTGAGCACATGTGCAGTCGCTATTTGGTGAAAAGTGGACTATGGCAGAAGACTGGTTTTGCTGTCCTCATTGCCTAGTCTCTAGCTAACCCTTCGGGGATAATAGTCGTGATTATATGTAGGTATGTATTTAAGTTTGTGTACCATATTACGATGACAAGAGGAGAACGGAAGAGAAGGTGAACGTCGTGTCTTATAAAGAAGACAAGGAAGACAAGGAAAAAAACTTTTGGAATAGGGAGGAATGGAGGAGGCTACACTTCAATGAACTGTAACCCTAGATAAGTTCACCTTTTCATACAAAGTCAGCGCCTAAAAGTACTTTGATTTATGTGACAATCGTATGTCAGTAAGATATAAAGATTTATAAAACAAAATATTACAATAGTATAAATCAAAGTAAGTAATAGTACATTTTTACCCCAGGGGTGAAAGTAGCTTATTATTTAGTCCCGAAACGGGGTATATATTTCTAGTTAAATGGCCAATAGTTCGAGGGACTAAATAAGTCTTTCACCCGAGGTAAACACTGTGCTTTTCATTACGAATACAAGGAAAGTAAAAATAAAAATGAAATTAGCTAAAGAAAAATGTTAATACAAATCTCTTTTTTAAGGAAGTCTTTGACTATATACATGTATATAATCAAAGAAGGAAGTATAAACAAAACTCTACAACTCGAAAACACAAATAAATATCGGATTGCCGTTTTCCCGCCTATTTTGTTTTTTTTTCTGTGGCCGGCCAGCTTTTCGGCCCTTAGTTTTCATTTTCATCATTGAAAAAATGGTAAATATTATGACAAAATCTATGTTATTTTAAAGAAATAAGTAAGTGAAAGTATAATATTATAATAAAGTAATTTCAAAAAATATATTCTTTAATTAATAATTATCTTTATGTTATTTAAATTTTACATCGCGCTGTAATTGAGTGGCTGTATAAAAGTTGGGACATGGTTCAATAGAAATGTAAAAATAGAAGTAGTGTTTTTTATAATTTGACGGTACCTGTCACAAAAACGATCCTCCCTAGGGCTGAAAAGTATTACTTTCATCCCGCTCCTCAGGCAACTTCAGACCTACTTTCCGAGTATGAGGAATAAAATAGTTATTTGTTATAAAAGAGTGCAAAGTTGCCTATTAACCGCGTGCTCAATTTTGATGACCGAGCAGGCGAAGGATTCAAAAATTAGAATCCTGAGCGGTATTAGCGAGGGACTCAAAAGAGCTCGAGGTGAAAAATCTTTGCACTCGAGTGCAACACGCAAAAAAAAGTACACCAAAAAGGTTCCGAGTCTGATCTGACCGTTTTTATCCGCTACCTAGAGGATAAAGTAAATTGATTAAAGAACATCGTGTGCACTAAGTTTGTGAATTCAAAACATCATTAAACCTATTTACTTCTCCCTGGTGCCGAATTTATCATACAACCTTTTTTAATTCAGACTCGGAACCTTTTTGGTGTACTTTTTTTTGCGTGTTGCACTCGAGTGCAAAGATTTTTCACCTCGAGCTCTTTTGAGTCCCTCGCTAATACCGCTCAGGATTATAATTTTTGAATCCTTCGCTTGCTTGGTCATCAAAATTGAGCACGCGGTTAAAAAGCAACTTTGCACTCTTGTGTAACAAATAGCTTTAAAAGATTTGCTTTTAGATAATCATCTAGATTAAGTTTATTAGACAAAGACAGTTTTGGTTAGGTTTACGGTACGTTATTGTAGTGAGTGTAGTCAGTGAAACTTGAAAGCTTTACTACAGCTATTTTACTGTGGCGCTATTTATGTTTGGATATTAACGGTAGAAAATAGATTTTATCTTGCTTAAAGTAATGGAAGCGAAAAGCTCTTTTCAATAGCAAAAGTCTTCTTGGTGCCGACTTGGCAAAACGATTTTCTTGGCTGTACTGTACATCCAGTACACAGGGTAGAAGTAACTAACTAGGTACGTAAATATATCCGAATAAGTGATTGAGCTGTGTCTGGTATCAGTGGTATCGCTTTTTGTGATAAGGCCGCCCTCTGTTAGACTTTTAATATATTCTAATACTTATATTTATTATAAATTTGTGAATAATAAAGCAACTGTTCGTGTTTATTTATATTTTACATTAAATATATGTGTGTATGTAAATACTTATCATTATTCTTTACACAACAAGTCTTGTTGCACAGTCATATCGTGGCTAACCTGTAATTAAAACAAATCTTAAGACTGATAAACTTTTCTTATATTTACCGTGTGTATAGCCTTATATGACTGGTTGCCAATCTTTTGAATAAATATATATAAAATTCTTATTGCTGTATTAGAAATTTAAGGTTGTTTCCATTCAGATGGCGATCGTTCTTTCCACCCTGGATCACAGCCAGCATAATCTAGATTGAAATCAAAATATTTACTCGTGCAAGTGCGAGCATTTTTAGTTTTCTATAAGGCTGATTTCACAGTCACGCGTTTGATCGGTGCCGGCCGCACGCGCGCGCTTGCAATTCCACTAGATAGTGGTTGCGTTTCATAATCATCACGCAGTTTAAACGCGCAACTACTATGTAGTGTAAGGCTGGTTTCACAGTCACGCGTTTGACCAGCGCCGGCCACACGCGCGCGCTTACAATTACACTAGATTGTTGTTGCGTTTCATAGTCATCACGCAGTTCAAACGCGCAACTACTATGTAGTGTAGCGCGCGCGTGTGGCCGGCGCTGGTCAAACGCGTGACTGTGAAACCAGCCTAATAGTTGTAGGCGCGCGCGTGTGGCCGGCGCTGGTCAGGCGCGTGACTGTGAAATCAGCCTAACATTTAATTCTGATAGCATGTGACCAACGTGTTTTTCACTGACAATATAGGACGGGACAATTATGCAATGATTTGCAATGTGAGAAAATCTTTTCAATAGGTATTAAAAGCTTTGACAACCTCCTTAAGCAAGTGGTTTGTACACCGGTTTTCATGGTGTCGCCATCTCTGAGGTCCAGGGTTCGATCCCCGGTCGGGTCAATTTAGAAACTATTGTTTTTCTAAATTGTCTCGGGTCTGGGTGTTTTCTATGTATAATCAGTATGTTTTTAAGTATGTTTATCCGTTGACTAGTAACCATTTAATGAGTTTCTTCGAAGCTTCTCTTGGGCTAGATAATTGGTGTGATTGCGAGTGCGTTGACTACTCCGGTATTGGTGCGGGTAGTAATTTTTTTTTACGTTTCGCTATCTTCAATCATAGCTAAATTTTCAAAAATTTTATAAAATTAAAATCAACCCTATTCTCATCGAATCGGCAAAAGATAATGGAGTCTCATAGATTTAGGCCGTTTAATACATCAGCTGATCGATCGCATTAAACCCCTCTCGTTATTTCGGCGGGGCACAGTAAGGGACGGCGTGGCGGCATTATTTCTGATCTGCCATGATTTGTGGGTGCGTCGGAGCAGCGAAGCCGTCTGGCGGCCGCCACCTCACGTACTCGATGCCCGTTCCGATTCGGCTACGTTTTGGAGCGACGATGCACTCGATAATAGTGTTAGCGTGTAATACATACATATATTAACGACTATTATCACTAAAAGGTTAGTCAGACACTAGGCAATGATTAAGTATAGGTACTATACAGGGTGTCCCATAAACAATAGATAACCCTATAACCATCGATGGGCTTCATCATGGCCCCTCTAATCTCAAATTTTGACCTTAGTAAAAATATCACGGTTTTTAAGATTTTGGATTTGCGTATGCTATATGCTCCTCTATTGTTACAAGTACTTAATAAACATCACAACACAAACAAGGTTTGTTTTAACATGCCATTTCTACAAATGAAGAGGTTTTTGATCTAGGTGCATGGCATGATAAAAACAAACGGTGAATGGGTTATTTTAATTTTATACAATAAAATTCAAAATCTTAAAAACCGTGATATTTTTACTAAAGTCAAATTTTAAGATTAGGGGGGCTTTGATGAAGCCTATCGATGGTTATAGGGTTATCCATTGTTTATGGGCCACCCTGTATAATAACTTCATAAAACATAGGGCTCTAAGACGCGATCCATTTAGTATGGGCGGTAAAGTACAGTACTATTAGTTATTCTGTGGTATGGGCGCTAGTTACAAAAAATAAATAATTAAAATGTAAGGTTTTCTTTGAGAAACCAATTAGTCACGCCTTGATTATAAGCTAAAGACGCTTAAAAAAAAGAATATAACTATGAAAAAAATAATGATTTCTATTAAAAGTTTACAATTTTCGTCAAATCGATAATCTTTAAAATTAACTTTATATCATTTGTTAGGTAAATTGATTTTGAAGTACAAAAAGATAAAAACATTGCTTCTATTAGTCATGTCAGGACTCATGATCTTAGTTGACTCTACCAAGATATATTTGGGTAACTGTGTGTGGACATCGCTAGTATACAAAAGGTACCTACATGATTTATTAGTCATTCACTGTTAGCGCTTAGGGCTGTCTACAATTATCAAATAAAATTTTAATTGATAAACACTTACAAGGTAATATTTTTTTTGTGTTAGATATTTTTTTATAGGATAAAATGTTTACTAGAAAATAATCAACCAGTCTCAGGAATTTTATCCTATATCTATATAACATTGTAAATGCAAAATTTCAACAATAGAGATATTTTTTTATGTTTTGTTTTAGGTTTACGTAGATTCTCTCATACATGTTTACTGGGCATTACTTACACCTTCGATGCCGGTCGCGTCATCATCACAAACCTCTGCGGTTTTAGCGATACGACTAATTTAGTTTAATGCGGTTACTAAATTTAAAAACCTGTTGTTATGATTGTAGTGTCATTTGACAAGTGGTATATTAATTTGATATTCAAGCAAAAGCAGACGTTCACGTGTTATAGGTTGCTTTGAACGGTTTTAATCTGACTATAAGTACACCTCTTTACTAAATTGTCGCTTATTACCAGTTTTATTAAACATAACTCAATGCTTATAATATAATACTCTGTGAAACACAGGTAAAGCCTAACAATTTACGTATAATAGCCGTATCGAAATTATACTCAGACTCTGTGCTCTAATTAAAGGCGATCATGTTTGCCAGACAGTGCCGAAATAATTAATTAGCTGTTCATTGTAATATAACGATTTGGAAATACCTGCGCGGCGGAGCTAATAAAATTTGCTACACAATTTCTAAATCAGTGAAATATATTGAATGAAAAAGATTTAGCTGGTTGAAAATTATGCTAAGCAGGCAATAGATTGAGTAAAGTTAGTACCTATCTACAATTAAAAAATAAACAAATTACCATACTTTGCTTACCTACACAATTTACCCAATACATCAATTGTAGCGATGTAATCAATGACCTTTTATAAATAGACTAGTTATACGTGAATGAATTGCATTTTAAAATGGCGAAATTGTTTCTATGACGTAATACACGTCGAAAGGGAAAATCATATCATTAGCCTATTGTTAAAAAGAGATAGACAATACTTTGACTTTTGGTAGTTGACCAATGAGCTCATAGAATTTATGCGCTATCTCGGCCGCCATTATTTTTCTCATTCACTCTTACAGAAAACATAGTATGCGCTCCTTACTCATGCATATCGGATTGGCAACAAGGCAAATGTCATCACTCAATGAAAATTTGTATTTTAAATTTATATTTACAATACTTACGAATGAAATAAGACATTTTTATTGTCTCATAAGGTTGCAGTATAATTTTTACAATTTCTGGATACATAAGAAGGCATTTTAACCAATTAACAAATCAAAAACTTATTAAGGTAACGATTGTGTAAATCGTGTTGACGTGTGACTAAGTGAAACTCGGGCAACTACCTGAGTTTGTTCTAGTCATTACGGAGGGCAGACAACGTATCTACACATATAATATCATTGGATGTAATGATTTCAATGATGGAAGCTTTTGCCCTGTATTCGGACAGTATACAGGCTGTACTTTAATATTTACCTTTGCTGTACTTTAACAACATGCTGTCTCACTGCTAGGTAAAGGCCTGCGGGACTTGATTTCAATTATGGCATTGAAATTAAATCTTCGTTTTTTATTTTTTAATCACTACGTTTGCTGTTGCGTACATTGCTGTGCCATAACCAGTGGTCGGAGTAGGTATATTGATTTTAGATACTTGCGTCATGATATCATAACATGGACATGCATTTCTTCCGGAATGTACCGGAGTTTCCAAAAATTTGGTAAATAGAGTAATAAAATAAAAAACCATATGTAAGCAAACAAAATTGTTTATTGTTAATACAAATAATCATTATTACAGTTTTATTAAAAATAATTATTTTTAATCCTCATCGGTTACAAGTTCTACATTTTGATTTTTTACTTAGGCCTTACACTTTTATTTAGGCCAAAGAGCCGGCTCAACATTAGCCAACAGGTCGAAACAATAAAGCTTTGGTCACCTATCCGTTGACCGGCCTGTGTGAGAGTGACTTAACCTCTACAATCAACGACCAAATGTGCGGCCAAGTGAGTCAATGAGTTCCAAAGGGGAAATAAGCCCAACAAATCTATAAACTACATTTCCTAAACTAGTTAATCGTTACTTACCCTAAATAATTATTAAAAAGCGACAATTATTAATAATTGTACCATCGTGATGGTTGGTTAGCGTTAGACGGGGGTTTTATAAAGGGGGGACAAAATTTCGTCCATTTTAGCGTAGGACGCACCGTTTTCAAGATATTTAAAGATTAACAAAAAAAAATCACTAATAATAATTTAAGACGTGATTTCTTTTCTTTTGCGAGATTGAGACAATGGATACGGCCAACATTAGAGATGGAGACCAGCGCCACTAGCAGCATAGCGTTGAGAGTATTGATACATTTTTAACTAGTTTCATGTAATAATTTCGATGTTTCGGTATTTTTATCATAATAATCCGGAAACTCGGAGGAGTATCCATATTAACATATACGTTTGATGTCAGTGACCTTAATTCAATATACCTACTCCGACCACTGGCCATAACACGTAAAACAAGTGTAGGTACATAGTTCTTAACCACTCACTCTTGGATTTTTTTTGACATTTTTGACAGTAACTGTCAACGTCAAATTAGACAGAATGGAGCATAGATTATGCGATATTGTGCGATAACAATACATAAGATGAACCACAGAACCGAAATAATCAAACTTGTTCATACTAAAGTAGTCTGTAAGTCTATGAAAACACGGTACAAAGTCAAGTGTGTTTTTGTAGGTGCGGTCTCATGCGACCGCTTGGGGTTTGAGGGGTTGTACCATTGTTACTAAAAAAATTACAAATTATTTAATAATTAATAACAAAATAATATACAAAAACAAAATAATTATAAATATTACTCGAAATAAACATTCTATTCCTTTCTATTATTTGCGTCTTATTTGGAGGCAGCCCTAGTCAGGCTACGGTTGTAGACCGACCGACAGAAGCTCAGTATTAACATTCGCGACGCGTGTCTGCTAGTGCGTTCGGTCCGAGTCGCACGAGGAAGTTGCTCACCCATCATTATTGGAGTATAATTGTGCCATTCGAATTTATTTACGACGAGAGTTTTATCAGGTCTCATTGTTTGCGAATTGCGCTTGTTCCGAGCGATCGCGTGCATGCACTCTAATTGGTTTTTATGTTGTTTCAAATAGTTGCTTAATGCGCAATGTAGAGACATTATCTAATACACTGAAATGGTCGTTACATCGTATTTATTTGTTAGGTTTTCTAGTTAATACACAATAAAGGTAAATTTACTTCTTCAGTTCTCCTTAAAATCTACTAGTTTTTTTGATATCAAATATCTTGCCTGTCTCTTCTTTAATTATCAATCTACTATAAACGCCTTACTGTAAGGGTACATCAGTGAAATTACTATATAACAGCAAGTGTAGGTACTTTGACAAATTACACATTTATTTATTTTATACCTACTTAGTAATATTGCAGTGATGTAATGTCTAACGACATTTACTGCCGACCACCAAATATTCTGCCTAGCCCGATGGCTCAGCTCTCGACAGTGAATTCATATCTTCATTGTCAAAACGTTTATAATTATAAACTTTATTGGTACAAGCAGTTCTAATGGCACACGCGGACATGATTTAATCAGCGCGTTACGATCTGCGCCGAATGCCAATTGTGACAGTTCAAATGAGCTGGCGGGCGGCGTTTTCGAAGTTTCGATTAGTCCGTGTTTCGGCGCGTTGGCTGGCTACCAAAGCGTTGTCGCTACCGGTCTCTTGTTTGCTTTTATTTTATGCTCTCATCAGGACCTTTGCGAAGTAAATTAAGAGGCGAACGGGAGTAGCTATTGAGATGCGTCGTTGGCTTGGCTACGATACGCGACGGGTTAAGTGGTTGACGTTTATTTGTTTCGAATAGGGATGTTGGACGACAACAATTTAGTGAAATAACGTTTGAAGCTTAATTTCTATAGCTGAAAATGTGGTCGTAATATAGTGATTTATTGACTCGCTATTCTCATACCCCCGTCCAACCCACAGGTGCCAAACATGCGGAAGACTTAGTCGTTCGCGCATCGGCCTACACCATAGAGAAATATAATAATGCGAAGAAGTGCTCCCAGAGTACACAGCTTGAACAAATCGTCTGAAACAGACGCAGGGAGGAGGGGAGGGGGGCAATGATGATGATTCTCATATAGTTTATGAAAGAGGTTTTCGATAACGAATCTTTTCAACTGTCTTCCTCTATCTTTATCCTTTTTATAGAG
Source organism: Scoparia ambigualis (assembly GCA_963921215.1). NCBI lineage: Eukaryota > Metazoa > Arthropoda > Insecta > Lepidoptera > Crambidae > Scoparia > Scoparia ambigualis. Next base: position 18,008,269 of record OY992522.1, on the reverse strand, counting down.
TTTGGAATCTAATTTTCGTTACAGCTATACATTGTTGGGTTGTTGAGTTCTGTAATATAAAATATCACAAGGCATAAATTATGAATTGATTTGAATATAACGCCTTTATAATAAAATATGGGTACCTAGGTATATTCTTTGTAAAATATAACTCTTTTATTTATTTAACCTTATCGTCCCACTGTTGGACACAAGGTTTATCCAAATGTAATCATGTGTCTCAATCTAAAATAACTACACTCGGCGTCAAAATAAACGCACCTCTTAGAAAATCACTTTCAAATGTCATTTACTCTTGATATGCACATGCAGTCGCATTAATTATGATTTTATTTACAAGGTTACTTAATTAACTTAATAAAAAACATTACTTTTCATTATCAAATAAAACCTAATGCAACAAATAAAGTGTCACAAAAATTCGATGCAAATTTTGCTACCCGTGAGAGTTGCTAGTTGCGCTTCCTTTGTGGGTATAAAACGGTCAACACGGGTTCAATGTGGGTCATTCGCTATTCAACCGTTGAAGAGGACACACGCACAGATTTTGATGGATACCACAGCTGATAAAGCCGCTCAAGTGGTTGCACTACTGCAATCAGGGGTGCGGCAGTGTGATGTCGCCCGGCAACTGAACCTGAGCCGTTATTCCGTTCGAAGAGTGTACCAGCGCTTCATAGAGACCGGTGGCTATATCCGCAGACACGGTTCGGGTAGACGTCGCTGCACTTCGGAAAGAGACGACCGGTTCGTTGTGTCGAACTCTTTGAGAAATCGTTTCTCCAACGCTGTTGAGTTGCAACAGCAGCTCCAGGCAGTTCGCAGACGCACCGTAAGCGTATTGATTAGAAGAAGATTGAAGGAGAAGAAGATAGCGGCCCACAGAGCTGCTACGGGTCCAAAATTGACTGCAGCGCATCGGCGAGCCCGCTTGCAGTTTGCTCGTGACCACGTCGATTGGACCCTTGAGCAGTGGAGAGCTGTTCTCTTCTCAGACGAGACGCGAGTGTGTCTTTTCTGCAACGACCGACGGAGAAGAGTATACCGGAGGCAGGGTGAACGTTTCGCCCAAGCCTGCATCCAGGAGACGGTGGAATATGGTGGCGGATCCTGCATGTTCTGGGGCGGTATGTCTGCTGCCGGCAAAACCGACCTTGTCTGCGTCTCCCGGACTGGAGGTGCTCGCGGACAAGGGTCGCTGACTGCTCGCCGCTATGTCACTGAGGTCCTGGAAGTGCATGTGGTCCCCTTTGCCGAATCTTTTGGCGAGGGGTTCACATTAATGCACGACAACGCTCGCGCTCACACTGCAGGCATCGTGAGCGACTTCTTGCAGAGGTCCCAAATCTCTGTGATGCAGTGGCCAGCGCGAAGTCCGGATCTGAATCCTATAGAGCACCTCTGGGACCATCTTAAACGTAAGGTTCGATCTCGGGATCCAGCTCCTTCGACTCTACAGGAGCTCCAAGACGCGGTGATTGAAGAATGGGGGCTTATCCCTCAAGAAGAGCTCCTGAAGTTGGTGAGGTCCATGAGGGACCGTATGGAAGCCGTGATCAGGGCAAGGGGGGGTAACACTAGATTTTAAGTTAATTTTAAGACACTTTTTGTACATTTTTCTTTGTAAATTATCTGTTGTTAATTAGGACTTAATTAAGGATTTTTATTATTTTATTAATTTTAATGTTGTTTGTATAATTATAATTAAACAGAAAGTTAAATTTAATTGTTTTTTGATACTCCTTTTTGTTACCTTTTCTAATGATACCCAACACTATCCTCTACATAAGGTTTAAGAATTTTTAAAGATGATTTTTAAAAGGTGCGATTTTTTTGACGCCGAGTGTATTAATAAAAATATAATTAAAATACTATATTTTATACAACAGTATTCAAAGTTAAAATTTTGCATGTCATGTCGCTTGTAAAATACTCGTTTCATACAATTCGCTTGTGAAAACAACATTATTTGTTACCTAATTATCATAATCAGATATGTGTAATTCATGTAGTAGTTGATTTTGCAAATGGCTTTATTTCCACGTTGGATTAATTCAGTTGTGCGTGTAGTGTTGGCACGTGTTATAATCATGGACGTCGATTGTCTGATTTATTTTGTGAAGTTACTACATTGTAATCCACCCATTTCCTGAACCCACTAACTTGCATTGGGCAAGCGTGCTTAGGGCCCAACCTCCTCATGTAACCGTGTCGCATAGCGGTGCAACCCCCTCTCTTCCCTTAGATGTCGTAAAAGGCGACTAACGGACTATAGACTTCACATACTTCCAACAGCATAGAGCGGCGATGAGCTCACCGCCTGTCACGCTAGCACATGTGCAATCGCTATTTGATGAAAAATGGACCATGGCAGAGGCAGAGGACTGCTTCTGCTGTCCTCATTGCCTAGTCTCTGACTAACCCTTCTGGGATAATAGTCGTGATTATTATGTATGTATGATGATGAATCCATCCATTAGGCCTTCAGTGGAGGCTGAGATAAAGCCACAGATGACTAAGTGTCGAATAACGGAATGTTCTTGTTAGTCTATAAAATGATACTGGACGATACACAAGTGGTTTTTAATAAGTCTCATTAAAATTTTGCAATTAAATCGTAAACAAGTAGGTAAACCGGAAAAACACCAACGAGCGTGTAGGCAAAATGTAATGAAAAAAAAACCCAGTAGCCAAATCTGGTCAACAAGTAATTTGGGCGTCGTATTTATTTTAAATTTACCCTGTGGTTATCGGCCCGTTTGATTCGTACCCCGAAATTTAATTTTGCGGGGATTGAATGAGGTAAAATAATAACGAAAATCTGAAAGCGCAGGTCGTGATACGTGTGCGGGCGGGCTTATTATGTAAATGTGATCCCTCATGTATTTTGTAGATAAAATTGTAGATGTGTTACGCGCCAGCGGTAGAGGCATGAGTCAGACTGCCGCGCTGAAAATGCTAAATGAATTTCACCTTCTTTTGTTTTTATCAACTAAGTATAGTGGTTAATATGTCAAGGGTAGCTACCACAATCTTATCTAAATAATAATAATAATAAATATCGTTTATTTGCCTCTAAAACACAGTTACATTGTAGGTTATACAGTAAAGAACTGACAAAAAACATAGAGACAAAAACGTCTTAGTGGCTACAGAACACAAGCCTTTTTCCAAATTATTTAAACAAAACAACGACATTGTACGGGTACTATATAAAACAAAATTTAAATATATCACCTTAACATCAATGTTACTAGAATATCTTTTTTTGAAAGTAAACAAGTGCAACCTAAAAGATTTTGCTTTGATCTAACTGATGTCTAGCTAACGAAAGCTGAACCTCATAGTTATTTGATTGGCAACACTTTGTCTCTATGTGTGTCTATCTAAATGTCATGTCGTATGTCAAATCGATTTTTTTCTGAGAAAATTGCAGCTGTGTGCGTGTACCGGTGTTACTCTGCCATGATTTTTTTGAAATTGCCGCGTTTTTCCTGGTTCAGCTTTCGTTGGCCAGACTAGCATTGTTGTGTTCCGACAGTTAGGGCTAAGGTGGCCTCAGTGGCTGAGGAGTCCGGCTGTAGTGCGCTTTCACCATCCGCCTTTATTAATCAACATCCGGTGAGATGTAAGCCAAGTGGTTACACGTAAAGTAAAAAAAAATGGTTTATTGTGGCGACTTGTTTTCACTAATGGAGGCTTTGCTAATCAGTGGCACAGTTTGTAGGCTAATTGCTACCTACCTACTTCTCGTTTTTAATAAATTGAAAAGTTTTAAAACTAATTTTATAAAAAATATCCAAGACTCTGAAACAATGTCGTTTTATAATTTTGTTTAAATCTTAGTTCATCTTTCAAATTTGGTATGGCCGGAAAACTTCTAGAGAATTGCATCTCTTCATGCAAGGAGTATTTCCAAACCTTAATTAAACCTTATTTTAACCGCCTCTGTGGTCTAGTGGCTAAGCCACCGGTTTCAGACCCAGAGGTCCCGGGTTCGATTCCAAGCGGGGGGTACATCTTTGTGTGCTCGGTTTGGTTGGTGGTAGGGCTGTTAAGTCCGCCTGGCTAGCTACCACCATCTTATCCGCTTGAGTGATCTCTGGGACAGATCTGTGCCACAAACAATGAAATTTCTATTGTGTCTGGTTTTGTGTCACTCAAGCGGTTATCTAAGTCTGTCGCCATAACAACGATGTTTATAGCATTGTTGTGTTCTGGCAGTTTGAGATAAGATAGCCAGTTCCTCAGTGGTTGAGGATTCCGGGTGAAGCGCGCTTCCACCTTCGGCCTTATCGTCACTTACCATCAGGTGAGATGGAGGCCAAGCGCTTACCCGTTGCCGATTAAAAAAAGAAAATCGACGAGGAAGATCGATAGTCAATACACACATACACATACCTAATCATGACTATTGTCCCCGAAGGGTTAGTCAGAGGACTGCAAAAGCAGTCCTCTGCCATAGTCCACTTTTACCAAATAGCGACTGCACATGTGCTCAGCGTGACAGGTGGTGAGCCCATCGCCGCTCTATGCAGTTGGATGTATGTGCAGTCTGTAGTCCCTTAGTCGCCTTTTACGACACCCAAAGGAAGAGAGGGGGTGTAGTATTCTTTCACCGCTACGCGACACGGTAAGATCGATAGTTATCAATAAATAAATAATTTAAAAAATGAATACAGCTATATTTAATTTAAAAAATTGGTTGCCTGTAAAGTCGGTATACGGGCGAAAGTTTTACGTGACAACGACTTTGAGTGGTAAAATAATTTTAATGTGAATATTCATTCGTATAGTAGGAAGAAGGATGAAATAATAGTAACAATTTAAAACATTTATTTAAACAAAGAATTATATTTAAAACATAGTTGAGTGGGAGAGAGACGCAAGGCATTCGGCGGGCCTCTCTCTCGTTCGGTGACTCATCGTAACGTTACCGAGCGTTACACTTTTTCATAAGTGACTCCCAGCCGCAACCTAATTTAAGACGTTGTCACGTCAAAAAAAACAATATTAGTAAAACAATATATTAAGTTTAATGTTACAGTATTAAAGCGTATCTTAACTTTAATTCACATAAATGTAACTTTTGAATGTTTAAATAAGCTCTGGTCTTAGAAGTGATAGTCGAGTCCAACTGTTCTGTAAAGTTATCTCTAATAGTTTTACAAGGGGGAATAATAGCTATTACTATTTAAATTTATTCTGCAATTTGAATTGCTCAGTACTTTAGCTTACTATGGTTTGTTGAATATTTTGTGCGAATCCTTTGGAGATCCTCTTTTTAGTAGCTCTTTTTATTTTTTCGTAAGATTCGTCCTATATACGATAGGGTTAATAATAAGAGCAAAGTTTACAAATAAATGCAAATTGCTGACTTATAAGTAGAATAAATAAAATATAATAAATCTAATCCTATTTGGAATCTGGTAGAGTGACGTTGTTTTATGTAAATAAATATTTTTTTTATATATCTTAACTTAGTTTCTTTGAATATTAATTAGTAGATTATTGCCTCTGTATCTAAATCTTTAACCATGACAATGGTTTCTAATGCCTTATTATTTTGTGATATTAAAAAATACTGTTTCGATACAAAATATAATGTGAAAAAACCAAGTATTTAAAGCTTTATGCAACTATTACCTTATTTTTCTAATTATTAGATTTTACTGTAACAACAGACCTATATTCTCTCCATAAATAAGAGCATACTGTCGTATCGAGTCCGCGCTCAGCAAAACGTCTAAAATTCACCACGTGTCGGGTAATGAAAGCTGAATATGGCTGCTTAATTGGTTATTTGCCTCATTTCGCATTTATTCGCGAACGGGCTCGTGGGGTCAACACGACCGCAGCACAGCGTAAAACCAATGTACTATACAACTCTGAATAGAACACGAATGTTACGAATGAATAATGAACGCTGAATCATAGTACAATATGTCGAACGAAAGTAGCTAGATTTGTAATATTTGATTTTTTGCGTTAATAACGCTTAAATAAACTCGAAGATAACAGAACGTTGATAAAAAGTACCAGTTCCCAACTGAGGTAGCTTTTTTTCAACGTTTCGTTATCTTAAAAAGTAGCCACCACCTTTTTTATTCATTGTAAAAGCAACTTTAGAATCATCAGGCGCTTGTCAACTTCTTGTAAAGTTACTATGACGTGATTTTAAAATGGTTAGCCACTTTCGTTGTTGACCGTCTCGACAAAGGTTGGTAATCTGTTTTGAATCAGCTCTCCGACTATGTTTAAGTACTCAATAAAATAGTAATTGTTAAAGCGGGAACGTAAATTTTTGCACTACGACGCTGCCTTTTAATTCTTATTGAATTATTTAAATAATCATATGTATTTAAGTATGCAAGTATTGGTAAGAAGTTAAGAATATTTTCCAGAATTAAACAAAGCGTATCAGGGTCGTACTAAATGGAAAGCTGTGGTTTCTGCCTACCCCTCCGGGAAATAAGTGTAAAGTATTATGTATGCATGTATTTTCTTATATATACGAATATATTATTGTTCTTCAAAAAATGCGCTGTCTTTACTAGCTGCAACACATGTCTTAATCGACTGTACCTCTACAGCGCTGGTTCACAATGCAGTAGACATTGGCTTTACGCCACCAAGCGGGCGTATGACCGACCGCTGCGTAAGCGGTTTGCTTATGTCCTAATTTACGTTACCAACTGCCACTAAGTATTATAATACTGTATGATATGCTGTGTAGGTACGAATTCGCTTCAAATTGTCATGATCAAATTTTGTAGTGTAAGTGATTATATTTTAGAACTTTCATTTGACTTTCAGGCAGTAAGTAATTGTTTATTAAGACGACTCTCTCCACAACAAATAGAAGGGTCGACAAGAAATTAAGTTTTCTATTTTGTTGTATTATGTTAATAAATTGTTTGAAAATGCTGTTTTGGAAACCCTTTTTAGGGTTCCGTAGTAATTTTATAGTTTCTTCGTGTACGTGTATGTAAATGTCACTGCTATGTGCGAAAAAAGTTCGTCGCCCTTATTATAGAAGTTTAAAATATTTAAGAGGGAGAAAGTTTAAAATCGCAATAACTCAGTTAAATAAACGTTTTGTAAAAATGTTTTCAACAAACTTTTTAGATCCCTGTATTGTACTTTAGCATACAAAGTTTCATTAAAATTAGCATATTGGTTTTTAAAAATGTCGACTTGGCAGTTTGTGTGGGAAACTGAAATGCGTAAACCCTCTATCTCACAGTCCTAGTTGGCTACAGTGAAACGAATCAAATTCTAGTTGGCTAATATCTAGTTGGCTAAAGTGAAACAAATCAAATATAAGTTTGCGCAGAAATTGCGCGTTTTCGGGAGAGCCTTAATTTCATCCAGCAGTTTACTAACACTGGCTTATTATGATGAATTTGAATAGTTGAACCCTTAAAGTATGTGAGTTCGACTCTAATTAGCCGATTTTTCTTATACTTACTGTTCTATTGTTTGTTACAGGTAAGTTTTTTGGAAGCTGAATTTTGTTCTTCTGGCTGGTAAGATACTCATTAAAGTTGTACTTTATTGTCAATGATTAAACATTTGCGTAGTCACTTCAGTCGAGGGAGTTTCCGGTTAGGGTTACCATCCGTGCGGATTAGCGCGGACATTTCCAGACTTTTAGACTCTAGTCCGGACTTTGTCCGGATTTTAGAATATGAGTCACAAAAATGCATATTTAGTAATATCAAATAAGTCTTAAATCTTTATAAACTTCTCATTTATCTAAAAACGAAATATAAAAACTGAGTAATGTTTCCATTTTGTGACCATAAAGTCTGGACTTTTAAAGACTTGGACTTTTAAAATTCTTTAATGGTAACCCCATTCCCGGCAGAGCACTTTTCGGTGATATTCGCTTGCACTCCATTCCGACTGCGCCCATGAACCGTAGCGTGCGCAACTGCACATAGATAATGAGCTATTTTTGCTTTGTTCGTCCCGAAGTATTGTCCCACATTCCAAAAAATTCTTAGTTTGTCCCTTATCACTATTGAAGTTGTGCTTCGTCCCAATTTACAAGAAGATAGTTAAAAGTAAAGTCATAAAAAAAATTGCTGATTGTACATATACTTACTTAAGAGGCCTATTACATCTCGACTGTGATTTTTGCGTATAATGGCAAATTTTGGCGTTATGGATCTCAGAAACAAAAATACATTAACAATTATGACTTATTGAATAGTGTAAAATAGCTATTGGAATAGTGCGTAACGGCCTCGCTTTTTGTAAATTTTGCTTAACTTTTTAATTAAACCCAAAATTGCAGAGAAATATTTTCATAAAGTGCGCGAAGGCACTTGTTGAGCTCCTACATTTAACTATGTTCTAAACAAATTAAATAAAAAATTAGAATATTTTCTCTTATATAGTCGTATAGTGGCCTTAGAATTTTTAAATATCATTAATTTTATGTAGAATAAAAATCTTATTCTGAAACAAAGAACTTCGAAAATTTCCCTGTGAATTTCTCCTATCTACGATAATATTATTGAGCAAAATTTATTCAAGAATAATTGTTACTTCATGAAGAAAATACATTTTATAATGTATTTATTATCCCTATTTCGATAAAAACGATAAATACAACAGCAAAATTACTACAAAATGCGATGCGCCGGCCGTCCGAACTCAGCTTATTTTCGCGGAGTGGAGATTTGTAATATTAAGCATGAATTTATTATCCTATTTCGATAAAAACGATAAATACAACTGCAAAATTACTACAAAATGCGAAAATGGGCATTTTACGCAAAAATCACATTCGAGATGTAATAGGCCTCTTAAGTACAATAAGTACTTAAGATTAAAGTTAGTTTGGCATATAAAAAATATGGGCCGTAAAAGGAATAAAAAAAAGGACAAAGCGAGAATAAAATAATATTTTGGAACGAAGGATGAGCATATTGTTTGGGACGAACCGGGATTTTTTATGTAGGACGAATCTCAGTGGGACGAACGAATATCGCCGAAAAGTGGTCGACTGGGAACTCCCTTGACTGTACTTTAATATTGCTCGTTACATTCATACATAACGCATAATTTTATAAACACGAATACACTAAAAGACGGTGAACTGATTTCACCAGTGAACCACGAAATCCCGTCGCCATATCGGGATAGTCCGGGATTGCGTCATTTGCTGACCTGCAGTGCGCCCGGCGGAATACCATTTTTGCGGTTGAACTGATGTTGGAACTAACTAATGACGCTTAGAGCTCAAGTGCTGTGTGCACTAAGCGGTACGTCTAGTTAACTCTACTTGATATTTCATCAGTAAGCATAGCAACTGATTGACTTAATGCTCACTTGTTTTGTACGATAAAGTATTAATTTGTGCTGTATACCGATTTGACGAAGTACAATATCCCGTCCCCATACGGGATATTCCGTAATTGCGTCATTCGCTGACCCGCACTGCGCCCAGCCTAAAAACCATTTTTGGGGTTGAACTGATGTTGGTACTAATGTGTGCACTTGAACTTCAAGCGGTACGTCTAGTTAACTCTACTTGAATCTTCAACAGTAAGCAAATCGTTGACTTAGTGCTCACTTGTTTTATACGTAGCCTAACAATTTGTGCTATATGCCTATTTCACTAGTGAATCATGAAATCCCGTCGCTCTCCCGGGACAGTCCGGGATTGCGTAATTCGCCCGGCCGAAATACCTACCATTTTTGCGGGTGCACTGATGTTAGAACTAATGCATGCACTTGAGTTCTAACTTGGCTGCAGTTGGCACGACTTGAATTATCGATGTGGTCTTTCACTTAGATGGTGTTTAGGTTTTGAAATTGCATTTTGATTGCAGTATATGTCAAAAAGAGGTGATGTTTATTATGTTTAGATAAATGTGTTGCGTTTATGCAAACAAAAACCCTTTTGACGTGACAACGTCTTAAATTAGGTTGCGGCTGGGAGTCACTTATGAAAAAGTGTAACGCTGGGTAACGTTACGATGAGTCACCGAACGAGAGAGAGGCCCGCCGAATGCCTTGCGTCTCTCTCCCACTCAACTATGATAAATTTGTGCAATTCTTATTTTCATTCAATTCCTTGTTCCTATTGTGCAATTTAATTATATTCATATCAATAAATATTCTACCGAGAAAAAGACGTTGTCACGTAAAATCTTCGCCCGTAAAACCGACTTTACAGGCAAACAATTTTTTTTATGAATATTTTTACACGGATAAATTTGCTTTTATTTCACATGATGAGGTGCAGTCGAATTCATATAGGTACCTAAAATTTCAATAACTCGTCTCAAATTTTTAAATCCGTTTTTGAAGTTTGACCTATTTGTATTTCTACCTTGACCTAATGTGTAGCTGGAAAAACCTGTTTTAAACAGTAGAAAATTGCAAAACTTAAAGATTGCCTATGCCAAGTAGTGGAAGTGGGTTTTAAAGTTATGATAAAAAATATTGTAAAACATCTAAGTGTAGCACGTAGTTGTAACCCAAGAATGAGCTCGGTGAGGCGCAACGTAACATGCGTTACGGTACACGGGGCACGGGACTTTATGCTTTGTCGGACAAATAGCATAATTGCCGGCGGTGGCGGCCGGCCGGCCGCCGTCGGGCCGCGTATATGGAAAAGCTAGTTCGATACGTCCCCACAGTACGTCACCTCTGTGACGACGAATACCTATAATAAAGGTATCGTATTAGCGCGTAACATGGTGTTAGGACACCACTTTACCCTATTGCAGTACCATGGAGGAAGTTCATGGTGGACCACTTAAACACTAGAAAGTTAAACACTAGAAGGAAGAACAAATTAGCAGTACTTTGTACTAAGCTTTGTATAATAAAATAATTCGTTTAGGGGTCTGTGTGTATGATTTTACAACAAAGTAACAAACGATATTCAGAAATTAGATATTGTTTAATTTAAAATCAAAGAATAGCTTTATAAAAAGCTTATTATAAAGTGTCAGATTACACAGAAAACAAAACAGCTTAGGTCTGAAATGCTCCAAGTACTCTAACGGCTATTTCTAATTGTCTATAATTAATTTATATAGAGTACCATTTATATAGTTTACATTCTTTATTTTGTAAGCTTGGGTCTGAAATGCTCCAAGTACTCTAACAGCTATTTCTAATTGTCTATAATTAATTTATATAGAGTATCATTTATATAGTTTACATTCTTTATTTTGTATTTCTTGACCTATAAACAATATATTTTTTTTGTAAATGTCATTGCTTCATTGCGCTGTGGTTAGTTGCGCCCGTTCTTTGACACAGTTAAAAAATGACGTCCCGAATGGGTGGTAGGTTAAAAAAGATTTGGACGATTGAAAGTACTTATTAATTGAGTTTATTTAATGAGTATCTTTTGAGTTTGAGTATGACCACTTTTCAGCGATAATCGTTTGCGCTCCATTTGAACCGCGCAAGTATCGTAGCTAGAGCATCGAAACCCGATCCACTTTTAAAAACCCGGGTTTCGGGTTTACGTGTAGTCAAAACCCGGGTAACCGGGTTTTTCGGTCTTTTTGTTATTTTTTTTAAATATAAAGAAACTGTATTTTAATATGGATTTACTAAGTCAAATACGAGTATATTAAACAAGGGAAGGATTCATGTAAATGAAACAATAAGTACTTTCAAAATTTTGTAGAGGCGTTTTCGATTGTAGAAAAGCTCGAAAAACTCGAAAACCTGATTTTTGATTTTCTAAACCCGGGTGTTCTTGCGACCCAGAGAACCCGGAATACCCGGGTTTTTTTCGGGTCGGGTAAACCCGGGGTCGATGCCCAAATCGTAGCGTGCGCGTAGCCAGTGTGCAAGCGAATATCGCCGAAAAGTGGTCATCCGGGAACTTCCACAATCGTAGCTATCAACGTCTGTGACGTACTGAAGCAATAAACGCTTGTTCACTGTTTAGAAATGCCAACTTCGTTGACGCTAATTTGTCAGTTTAGGGACGTATTGAACAAGCTTTTTCATATACGCGACCGCGCCGGGCGGGCGATCCGAGCCGATGCCGTGCCGGGGCCCGTTTTTGCGGGTTCAGCAACGTTGCGGCTCTTCCAGCTCTTTGTTAGTGCTCATCTGGAAGTGGATTTGCATTTGAATCTTTCGGCACACGCTCGTTTTGGCTCAATATCTAGTTATAACACGAGAACGTAATACTACCTCACTCATGTGTAATGCAAGTTTAAACATGTTGTGTTGTGTTGTGCATGTTTGTTGGTATATTTTAAAATAGTTTTCCTTATGGTGCGGCAGATAAGCGTGTTGTGATAGGCTACCGCAGTCTATTGACACAAAAATTACGTGACTCGTATTAGTTGGTACGGGACGTTCCATTAAGCTCTAATTTTGAGTATAGTTTGTGTTCTTTTTACGTTAGAACATTATGCACATCTATTTAAAATTTCAACTAATCCATAACCTGACGAACAAGTATCCTTAACTATTTTAGACTACAATACTTTCTAGTTCTAAGCCAGGTAAAACTACAATGTAAGCAAACGACATTTAGTCCTACTTTCCGTGTCGTCGAACAAATTGCATAATTACGCAATCGGCGGTGCGGCGAGCACTTCGCCCGGCTGGTGTGTTCGTTCGCCTATTTGTTCGCGGGTTCGCGGCATGTTCGGTTCGCCTGTTTGTTCGCTGACGTCGCGAAGCTTGCTCGTGTGCACTCGAATCTTTGTTTGTGGATCCCGTCAACGTTAGTTTCGCATTAGAAGCTTAGTGCACGGCGGCCTTTAAACGGATTACACCCTGTTATGATTCTTGCACATACGCAATGTACTTTATGCACATTTAAACTTTACTACACCATTGATATAATTGTTTAGACTTACGTATTAATTAATACTTTTGTAGAACACAAAAGGTGTAATTTTACATCGAAGCATTCTATACAAATGTATCATGTAAAAAGTATATGTAATTTATGATCGATTTATAAGCGCACAATGTTTTGTTAAAGATAAAAAAGAATAAAACTCTGCGCATTTAGTGTACTTAATTTTTATTTCTTTTATATTGGCCTACTCTATCGAATATCATGCCAGTATTACAGTACAGGTAACGTTATTAGCGTTAGAACTGCAGGACTTTACGCTACATCACACACAAATGGCATAATTGCTTTGCATTCGGCTTCGTACCTCGGTGCACACGGCGCCCCTTTACCGATTACTCATCACAAACCTGGCTCCCTATGAACTATGCACATTGCACATTTTAACTTAATTACACTTTTAGAGACAGAGCCGCCGCTGTTAGTTCGCCTAAGTTCCTAATCAGGTTAATGTGTTTGTACACGTTCGTTGTGTTATATTATAACCTAAAGGGGTGTTAGGAGTTGCGCGGTTGACAACTTTGTGATTGAATAAATATAACAGATTAATATAAATACGTGGTTTTTCTAATAAATGGAGCTGTATGTACCGTGTGAATCGCGGTATCGAAGTGTCTTTGTTTTTTAACTAAGAGCTTCGCTAAGTGTGGATTACTGAAAGAGTTTGTACCGCTTGTTATTATTAATAATTATTGTTTGCCTTTATTTGGTGCTATGAAAAAGAGAATCATTGAAATAGAGCTTTTTCTAAAACTACCGGTCGAAGAAAAACCATGCTATATAATGGAGCTGGTTGTTTTAAGATATTATGTAATTTATTATAATATAATAGGGTTCTAGTTCTATGGCATGTCATGATAAAATAGTTTAAATTTTAAAACACTGCAGTGTAACAGCTTTTAAAACAATATGTTTTATATTAAATACCAACGTTTTTATTTTTGTACTACTTAAAAAAAAAGCAATTGTATTAAGGGCTGAACGAAGTCTAAACGAAGACTATAAAAATCTTAACAAACTTTTGCCAGCGTTCGTTAAACGAAGTCGCCGAGACACTTTTTTGTATCCGCTATATTTCCTCTCATCCCTCTGGAATCTGAAGGTAAATTGGAATAATGAAGCGGTATTGTTTACAAGGGCAGTCGTTTAAATTGTTCCCAACACCGGGTGGTCGCAGCGATGCGAGCGTATTATTGATTCCGAATTTACCGAAAGAGAGTGGGGACGCGATTCGTATTTGTGACAGAACGGTAGGACATCCTCTCTGCTAGCGTTTTATACGTACTTACGGACATATTCACGACTATTATTCCCGAAGGGTTAATCAGAGACCAGGCAATGAAGACTGCAAAAGCAGTCTACCACCACATCCACGTTTCAGTCCATATTTTGTAAAAAATATCTACAAATTATTTAAAAAACCATCGTCCTTTATCGACCTTTCTATTAGTGAATGAAAACCGACGACTGTCATGTCACGACAACAACCGGGACCAAAGGCTTTACGTGGTTCTGGAGCACGTAGAGGTCAAGATTTTTTTAAATTGGTCTCCCATCCTCGTGTCCGGGCATTCCGAAAGTTGTTAAACTAGCAAGATCGCAAACCGAACGCTTTAGCCGCCGCGCCATCGAGCTCATCGTAATTTTAAGAGCGCTTTCACATCAGACGATTCAGCGGCACGGCTGCGGTGCGTTTTCATACAAAAGCACGACTGCGCGCGCGGCTCTCGTTCGCTTAGAACGTGCGACAGTCGCGCTGCTAAGTCGCCCGATGTGAAAGCGCTCTTAAGGCGAGTCACCGAGGCAAAACTGTTTTGCTAGATCAAATGGTTTATGTATTTACCATTAAATTTATTTATTTAATACTTTATGCACAACTGTACAGAGGCGGACTTAATGCCTTAGGCATTTTCTCCAAATCCACCATTAAATATCGCTCTTATAAAAAAATATATAATACACTAAAGGATATTGCCTAAATAATGTGCTAATTTGTTACGCGATTAGATGTACTTTACTCGATTATATTTAAAAAAAACCGAAAACAGGCCAAATAAAAGTCTAAAACGGATGATTTCTTACATTTTTTAAACATTTTTAACATAATTTTATTTTGAAGTACTACAGAGAACCTGCTAATTCATTATATCCTATAAAGTCTATATAGGCAAACAACCTATAAAAACTTATAAAACGCGCCTATTTGCACCGCTTCGCTGTTATACCCGTCCCGTACCGTCGTAGTAGCTTCGAGAGAGCGAGATAGAAGCGCTCGAAAGGACTCGCCTTAAACTTTATTTGCTTCAGAATTTATTCGATTGTCCACACGCCTGCAAATCAGCCTATCCAAAACTGTGAAATTTCTCCAATCGATGTTGATTCATCCTTTCCAATACTGTCAAATTCCCTAATTGATTTTGATCCTTATAAACTAGTGACAAAGTACAAAACGTGCTGAAGAAGTTTGTCATTTTGTGGTAGGTTGTGGAGTGCTGGCGTGTGTAACGAGCAAAAATATGTAAACAATTGTAACTCTTAATACAATGGAATAAGAGTCAAAGTGTATACATATAGTGCTCGTGACTGTACGTTCACCTAAAGGGGGTGCCGCGCGATCGTAAAAACTGACCTAAGGCAGTTGTCCCACCGCCGACGATGAACGATAAGCGAGTCGAGCTAGAACTAGAAACGAATTGGCGAGCAGCGGAAAGCGAGTGTGTAGTTCCGATAGGTTTGTCGCTGGGCAAGCGAGTGTGCGAGTGAGACGGGCGAGTACTCGCGCCACTCGCTCGCGGCGGCCGAGCCGAGCGTACAGCAGTGCGATTCTCTAAGTTAAAGCCTTGGTAGTAGCAGCTGCCGCAGCGCTGAGAATGTACTCTGTCTCTTTCATGTTCATAAAATTGGAAAGATACAACAGATCACAGCCATGCGCGCAGCGTCTATGTGCCATTCAGAGAATTGCATAGCAGTCCTCTTGGCGGGAAATGACCGCTGCCGCTGCCGCTGGTTGGTCTCTCGGCGTGAGTTCTCACTGAGCGAGTATCGCTAAGCGAGAATTATCTTTGATAGCTCCTGTCACTCAGCGACGAACTAATGGAGCGAGTCCTCGCCCGCAGTATGAACAGTCAGCGATCAACTATTTATAGTATAGGTATGCATCTCTTTTCTTTATACGGAATGTATATCAATTGTACGTTTCTTGGGCGAGAAAATAGCTGTTGGTAGGACAACTGTCTAAGTAAGTCTTTTAGTGAATTTCAAAGCAAAATCAATTATGAACAATTCTGCTTTGAAGTTTTAGACCTAGTAATTTAGTTAGAGCAATATTTTTATTCTGCGAAATGTGCAAAACCATCACGCGCTTGTGTTAAAAATTAAAATTTACTTTTTATAGAATGAGAGGGGGGGGGGGGGGCTGCCCTGCGGAATATCAATACAAATATTTTCATGTAAGAATTATTGTTTCATACGTAAAATTAAGAAAGTTTTCGAAAAAACCATGTTTTTAGGAGTCATTCCATTAATGTACCTATTGTTTGTTATTGTTTAAAGAATTTGTTTCAAATTTCAACAAATCCATGACCTTGTGCAATGATCAGGCTAACTCACATAAGTTTCTTCTCATCTTCATTTTCATCTTTTAATGTATTTAACTAATTCAGCGCATAGTACAAGTGACTTAAAATACGTAAATTTTCACAATTACGATTGAGACAATAACAAAATACAATCGAGCGAGGTGTGGAAAATGCGACCGGCCGCGCGGTCAGTGTGACATTAGCGAATTCCACAATACCTACCTGACGATGCGAAACGACAAACAGACATACTTACGTACGGGTACAACACACGTCCGAGCGATGTCGCAATCAACCACCGACCGATGCGAATTCAGCTGTATTGCACAAGAAAACAACATTGTGGCCCGCCGGACAATGATGGTGAGAAACGCGATGGCAGCGGAAAATATCGCCATGCGCCGTTTGTACCACTTTTGTTTTCTTTTCACTAATTATTATTGTTTTTTTTATTTTGTTTTCGTGTAAAATAATGTCTCTATCGCTTTAAGTTACGCAAAAATAAAATAATACATTACATAAATAATCACTCACTACTATTATCTCCGAAGGGTTAGTCAATAAGGACCGCAAAAGCAGTCCTCTGCCATAGTCCACTTTTCACCAAAAAGCGGCTGCACATGTGCTCAGCGTGACGGTTGGTGAGTCGCCTCTCTATGCTGTTGGATTTATGTGCAGTCTTTAGTTCGTTACTCGCCTTTTACGACTCCCAAGGGAAGAGAGGGGTGGTAGTATTCTTTTGATGAGCCGCTACGCTACACATCTTCAATAATTATAGAGACTATTCAAAACGTCGAAAATATATCTATACTATTTTGAATACATTTTTATATTTAAGCGTACACCGTAGCGCTCACGCTTTGCCGACTCGGTAACCTTTTTACGCCTTTTTTGTAGAACCTCATTGTACCTATAGGAGGCGCAGGGAAATAGTAAAGTGGACTATTTAAAGGACAAGCAAACTATAAACGTATGATAAGCTCTTTTAGCTCTAGCTTTAAGCTTTTTATCTAGCCCAAGATAAGCTTATTTTGAAACTCGTTAAAATACCCAGACCCGAAATCAATTTAGAAAAACGGTTTTTTTTCTTAATAATTAACAGAAGAAGTAATATTTGTAAACATACCAATTAGAAGAACGACGTCGCAAGTAGAGTTGAAAATTAAAAAAAAAACACATGTAACTAAAAAATAAAACGTATAAACGAACAAAAAAGTATTTACTCCTCCGTAACCAACTACATCACTCGTTAACGTACCTATAACGTATACAAAGAATTAGTTATAATTTCGTTCAAATGTACCATGTAGGTTTGATTTAACATTTATTCAAAGCTTCCGTTTCTTCCGCTTACGACTCTCTTCCCTTGGGTGTCGTAAAAGAAGACTAACGTACTGAAGACTGCACATGCATCCAACAACGGCTTAGAGCGGCGCGATGGAATCACCACCTGTCGCCTTACTCTTGAAACCGATCCCGATCGCTCGAAATTGCTATTGGGTAGTTTCGTACTCTTATCTTAAGTAACGACTCCATCGCTAATTTAGATTCATATTGCGCGGACATTGAGTGAACTAAATGCAAAACTCAAAATCATTTACTTCACCCAATATAAATTCAAATTAGCGCTGGTGTTGTAACTCAAAAGTACAAAATTTTACAATACAAATCTCGATCGATCAGGATCGAATTCAGGAGTAAGGGGGCAGGGGGCACAAACTCATGAACGCAAACTCAATCTTAATACAATTCCAATGCGATTAATATGTATCGATATTGGGATAAGTAAAGATAACTCCGGAACGCCATCTTGATAATAATTTGTTCAATCAATTTCCACACAATTTAATTCCAATGTGGCGATATTGTCGCTTACAAAAGTGCTATTTTACATTTTTTAGATTTGTGATTGAAAAATTGACTAATGCAATTGTGTTTCAAGAGTAAGCCTACTGATCTGAGCGAGCACATGTGTGCAGTGTTAATTTAGTGAAACGTGGACTGTGGTAGTGGACTGCCTCTGCGGTCCTCATGCCTATTCTCTGACTAACCCTTCGGTGGTAATTTTTTCACTTTTTCAGTTTGTAATTTGCTTTTATTTTGTATTCGCTGTAATGTTATCACTACACACGATGTGTACATTGTTTGTTAGGTTATTGTCTAGCTCAATCTGAAATGCCAAGTATGCTGTCATATAAGACTGTAACCTGTATGTGTACCTTAACCAAATAAATAAATAAATAGTTGCGAATCTAGGTTTCTATGTAGGTACTATTTCGCTTGAGCACTGCAGCCTCGCTTGCGTTAATTTCTCATGGACCGTAAGGAAGGGTGCAACGGACTATGCGATGCTGTAGTATGACGTCACACGCAGTCGCGTCCCGCAATAAGTTTGTTTAACATAATATCTCTGAAGGTTTCAAAGACTTACCGAATTTTTTGTTGCATAGACTTATTTTACTTGAAATAAATAATACGGTAGCAATATGTGCCAAAGAAATCAAATAGTAATAAAAACAATTAGAAAGTTACTCACTAGCGAAAATCACATTATTTTTAAACTATGTTTTGTCGTGTGGGACTGTGGTCAGCTTTGTTGGTCTCACAAATTGATAAGTGTTTCAATTACTTATAATTAAATGGTGGGGTATAAAGGTTTGAACACACATTTTTGTGGGAAGTTTTCCGTTCTCAGCATTCGTGTGTTGCCGGCATTAGGTGATGCTATAAATGGATTTGTACAATAGTGAGAAAATAATGCCATTCATTCTCGTTCGACCTTCAGTCGACTTTATGTGTTATTAGCGCAATTTGTAAAACAATGTTGAACACAACAGATAAGGCTTTACATGCAACAAAATGTGTGGGACATTTTTTGTTATAATGTAAATTATGTGTCGCACAAAAAATATGTAATGGCCGCGTGATGTTGTCAAAGTCGGTCGCAGACAGGAATTGTGTGTTTATGAATAACTAGCGGCCGCTCGCGGTTTCACCCGCGTGGTTCCCGTTCCCGTTGGGATATCGGGATAAAAAGTATCCTATGTGTTAATCTAGGTTATAAACTATCTGTATGCCGAATTTCATCCAAATCCATTAAGTAGTTTTTACGTGAAAGAGTAACAAACATTCATCCATACGTTCCCGTGGGAATATCGGGATAAAAAGTATCCTATGTGTTAATCCAGGTTATAAACTATCTGTATGCCGAATTTCATCTAAATCCATTAAGTTGTTTTTACGTGAAAGAGTAACAAACATACATCCATACGTTCCCGTGGGAATATCGGGATAAAAAGTATCCTATGTGTTATTCCAGGCTATAAAATATCTGCATGCCGAATTTCATCCAAATCTATTCAGTAGTTTTTACGTGAAAGAGTAACAAATATCCATACATACAAACTTTTGCGTTTATAATATTAGTAGGATACAACGCGTCGAATGATAAAGACGAATAGAGGACTATAATGCTTAGAAGATGGCACGATATTGAAGTAAACGAGGGTTTTACTTCTTCTTCTTCTTACGTATGGTTGGTTCGAAAGACAACAAAGATACATACCTACATTTACATATATATAATCACGACTATTATCCCCGAAGGGTTAGTCAGAGACTAGACAATGATTAACGCGAAAGCAGTCATTGCTAAAGCTGCCATAGTCCACTTTTCACCAAATAGCAACTGAACATGTGCTCAGCGTGGCAGGTCACCACCTGCCCGCCGCCGCTCTATGCTGTTAGATGTATATGCAATCTTTAGTCCGTTAGTCGCCTTTTATGACACCCAAGGGAAGAGTGGGGGTGGTAGTATTCTATAGCCGCTGCGCGAAACGGCGCGACAAAGATACAATAAACTAAAATAAAAGATGATTTGGCCCAGTACGCAGCTAGATCTGCACCTGAGGCCGCCATGAGTTCATCCGTACTGCACGCATATGAGGTGGGGTCAGTGAACAAGAGTGCATGAAGGCCCTAGTACACATTGGCGTATGTTGGCCCACTGCCGGCCATCGCCATTGTGTAGATCGACAAATTGCCCGCCTACACAATGGCGATTTGTCGATCTACACAATGGCGATGGCCGGCAGTGGGCCAACATACGCCAATGTGTACTAGGGCCTTAAGGTTTTACTAATACTGACTGACTAGGTGAAAACCTATTTGCTTACAGTCCTTGGTTAGAGCTCTCCAAGGAAAGAACTGGAAGGATATCCTTCGTTAGGATTTATGATAACTAAAAACAAATACAAATATTGTTTTAGATTAGAACGACTACTCAAGACGTCAAGAAGGGGATTTGAAATAAAGCATAACATAAAATAAAAAGTATAAACCAACAAAACAAAACAAAACAAACTCGTCAAAACAGTATACATCATTAAAAAAGAGTATTGTTGTAGGTACCTATCTACTGAACAAATCCCTCTGTGTTACTCTTAAAATAGTAATGTAATCAGCCAAGTTTATCAGTACAACGCGATCACTTAATTAAATTAATTAAAACAATAATATTTTATGTGCACGTTATTGAAATGAGGTGGTTGGGTACTTGTTTAGTGGCATTACGAAAATTATTATTCTGTTCGGTGTGTCGGTTATAGTCGGTATGTTTAAATTAAAATACTTTTGGGACACTGCACGATTCAATACATTATTATTAAATGTCAACGATGTAGGCAAAGGCATTGACACTGTTTGCTACACAAGTGCTACTCTAGCTCTCATTACTAGGTACTTGACTTTTTATTTCTTTTTACCTTTATGTAATTTTGTCGTTAGACAGAATATGTTTGCGTTAAAGTAAGAGGGCCAAAATTGTCACTGAATTGATGACTTCACTGCTGCACACATGCGTTAAAACATTGTGATATCTGTTTGGATAAAAAGTTTAGGCTTCATTACCATAGTCCCCTTTGCTTGCAAGAAAGCGGAAGCAGAGGAAATTACAGTTATTTAGATTGTTTATTTTTAAATTATCATTGTGCTACGCAACATTATCACCACCTTCGTGCTTGTCATTTGTTATTATTTTAATATAAATACAAATGTGTGTGATGTACAGCCAAATAAAGTGTTTATCTATCTATTCATCTAATGTAAAGGTGCGTCACCACCGGGAACATACAGACAGGGCGAAGTTAGGGCGCGCCCACACGCGATCGGCCTATTAGTATCGTCAACAATATTTCACAGTCGCTCATACAATATGTAGGATGGAGGTGACGTGACCACGCTTACGACCGGCGACGGTGACGTTAAAAAAATATAAAATATACCTAACCCTAACAAAATTATTTAGTTCACAGGCGGGTCACGGAGTTTAAGGTGTTTATCTATGCCTGACATGGTAGGTTGATTGTTGGTGGGACGGCCTATGATAATAATATCATAAAGGTAGTGAAAATGGAACAGGCACTAGACAGATTGGAATGGCATATACATAGAGAGGCTTATGCTCGGCAGTGGGTTGAGAAGGGCTGGAATTGATAATGATAATAATTAAAAGATAAAACGCTTTACAAATATAAAACTCTGTATTAAAGTTATCATTAATAAATCTAAATTAATAGACTTCGCGGTTTACGCATTCAGCTAATTTCAAGTGGTTAGTTCACTGGATTGTACGGTAGGTTTAAATAAAAATGTAGTCTCACAACACGTGTTGTTATGACAAGAACTCGGGTGTAACTCCCCAATCGAATAAATCCACGGGCAGTTAAGGCGCTATATTCCCATTTTTAACAATTTCGATTGATTGTACCGCCACCAATATAAAACATACGGTTCTAAAATTCATGTATAATACAGTTGAACATAATTATCTTGTGACTCTTAAAGACAGAAACATGATTGGTAATACTTCACTCGAGAGAAAAAAAATCCAAAGATAGCTGTTCAACATTTAAAAGAGCTGTAGGTAAGTCAGTTAATACATTAATAAATGACTTAATTTTTTTTAACAATAGAAGAAATATTTTATTATCTAGTGAATGCAAAAGACACATTTTTTTATTTCACTTATTTTTTCTTTTATAGGCAAAAAACCTTTAAAACGTGCCTATTCGCGCCGCTTCGCCGTTATAACCGTCCCTTACCGTCGTACCGTCGAAAGAGCGAGAGAGAAGCGCTCGGAATACCTCGCCTTAAGTCTAATCTGACAAAGTGACAGCTAGTGCGTTGGTATGAAACAAGGCGAAAGTAGTGATGCGCTCGATCAATTGATTTTCCGTCTTACAGTACATACATTAATACTCAAAAAACAATTGAAAATAAATATTCGACAGCACACATGCACGTTTATGCCATTTGATATTTGCGCGTTTTGTCACGTTTTGTGTAACCGTGTCACGTAGCGGGTGTCCTCTTCCCTTGGGTGTCGTAAAGAGCGACTAACGGACTAAAGACTGCACATGCATACAACAGCATAGAGCGGCGATGGGCTCACCACCTGCCACGCTGAGCACATGTGCAGTCGCTATTTGGTAAAGAGTAGATGTATGTTTGCGTTTTGTGTACCTACTCTAGTCGTACATTCAATAATGTTGTATTTTCCTTTGAAGTGACGTTGTCATGGCAGCATATTTGTGACAACAGTAATGACCGACAGGAAAAAGATACAATTGTCTTTTTTTCTATTTTCTAACGTAACTACCTTTTTTACTAATAATATCATTGGCGTAGGCGGTGGCGGTATTTATTGTTAACATATTACGCCCTTCGCTAATAAAATATGAATGCCGGATCGTTTTGTAAACCCCTCGAGACGTTCACTGATGGAGTCGTCGTCGGTTTATTTGCCTCCTGTCGCCTAGTTCCGGGATCGATTACGGCGTCGCTGGTGACGGAGCGCACTCTCGTAGGATGTTGTAAAGTACACACTCATTTTCTTTTAAAGAATTGCTACGTTTTTTGTTGGTTGTCGGATGTAATGTCTGAGTAAATGCAATGAGTGTACTGTCGGGGGGTTATAGAATAGAATACAATAGAAAAAACTTTATTTGATACAATATATTACAATATTTAAATTTAAAAAAAACAGGAATAAATTCAATATACTTAATATTAAAAATAAAAATACATATAGGTATTAGGTATATAAAGGTGACTACATGACAGTGTTCAAATCAAATAAATACAGCATTTTTAAACAAATTATAATTTACCAATAAAATTCAATTATGTTAAAGTCACTCGCGTCCGTAGTTTTACCTTTGAGACCCCACACGTGACCGTGGTAGAGCCACATGAGTGTAGAGCCACGCTGCGTTGCAGCTAGTGTTGGCCAGGACTCGAGTTCTTAAAATCCTCTTTTAAGGACTGGACTCGATGTTCGAGACTGGACTCGCAAATGAGAGCTTAAGCCTTTTTGTCAGTGATAAGACTCACGAGTACTTACAATATAACTCGAGTCTTTTTACGATAATATAGAGACTCATATAACGAGGTCATTGCTAATGCCGAAGTCTTATTAGAAACAGTGAGTTCCTTATACATTCTATTGATATAAAGTTCTAGGCTATAGTGTTATACAATTAGGCGTCCATCAACTACCTCCACAAGCGACGAGTGCGCCAAAAAAAAAAAAAAGAAGTTCAAAGATTACTATATTTTTTTATGGATAAATACTTGCACATACAGGTGACGCCTAGCAAAATTTATATTAGTATCATACAATTTAAAATTTATGTTGAAATAAGGATAGGAAAAGTTTTACCTATTTATACTTGTATTATTTACAATAAAAAAGTAATTAGATATTGTTGAAAACACTGTCTTTTCTTATTTACCGTTTAAAAAAACTTGATAATAGATTGTTATGAACAAATGACAAATTGATGAACAGATGGTAACATTATCAGTAAATTATGAAATGAAACTCGTTATGTTAAATTAATCATACTTTTAATGTAAGTTTCTATTTATCACAAATATATTTTGATTATTGGCTCATTTATATAAAAAAGGAAAGCCACGACGCTAATTACTTATAGACGCCTGTATGAAGCCTGTATGGTTTTGTTTCCAACGCGAAATGATTTTTTGTTTATTAGGTTTGCCGATACAGAAAATTTTACATATAAATCTGCCAAGCCGCGTTATGCGTGTAATAGGTACTTCCAGGAGCATTATGTCTCTCAAAGGCTCAGTTCTATGAGTCAAATCTTTTTTCATTAGGACTCGATGAAAGGACTCAAGGCTCAGAACTTAGGACTCATTTTAGTCGGAGTCTGGCGAGCTCTTCCAAAATAAGTCCAGTCCCTAAATTAAGACTTAGAAAACTCTAGTCCTGGCCAACACAGTTGCAGTCAATGATATTATATCATTGGTTGCAGTACTTGCAGTACGCATTCGGCCGGCTCGCTCGAATAATCAAGTAGAACGCAAGCTTATTTTTTAGACAAAAAATTGGTTACTTGATTGAAAGCAATATAATTAACTAGCTTTTGTCCACGGATTCGCTCGTATATAAAATATAAAAAGTTACCTATACCTAGTATTCCCGAGGCCTATAGGCTTTTGGCCTTTTTATGGCTATTATCGTATTAGGCTTTTGACAGCCTAAATAGCCTTTTATGTTAGACCTATTTAAGCCTATTGGTTAAAGGTCCAATAGGTCTTTAAAAAGGCCTAGGCTTTTTTTAAAGCTAGTCTGACAACAGTAACGCCTAACCCTCTGAAATTGCAATAAAGGCTGTGAAGCTCTTAGCCAACGAGTTGAGTTTTCCTTTATCTACAATAGTTTAGGAAATTTTCATAAGTAGAACTATTGAGAAATTCATAAACTCTGAGTCTCACTGGTTCCACAATATTGTACTCAAATAAAAAGTAGAACTAGTGCGAGAAAAAAGTCTCATTAATCCTACAGTAGGAGTGATGAGTAGAACTAATGAGAACAAACGAATTATGAAAGCTTTCTCTGGCCTAGTCTAAAAAAGGCTTTATAGCTTTAAAATAAACGTATTACTACATAAAAGGCTATAGTCACAAAAAGGCCTTAAGCATTAATTTAGGCTTATAGCCTTTTTAAAATGACTAGCCTTTTCAAAGGCTTCTTTTTTAGCATAGCACTAAAAATGACCAATAGGCTTAAATTTAGGGCTGAAAGCTTATAGTTTTCGGGAACACTACTTATAACCGTTTAGCTGTTAAAGCGTAACAAACAAAGAAACTTACTTTCGCATTCATACATACATACATATACCTAATCGCGACTATTATCCCCGAAGGGTTAGTCAGAGACTATGCAATGAGGACCGTAAAAGCAGTCCTCTGCCATAGTCCACTTTTCACCAAATAGCGATAGCATATGTGCTCAGCGTGACAGGTGGTGAGCCCATCGCCGCTCTAAGCTGTCGAATGTATGTGTAGTCTTTAGTCCGTTAGTTGCCTTTTACGACACCCAAGGGAAGAGAGGGGGTGGTAGTATTCTTTCTACATCGCTATGCGACACGGTTATCGTTTTTGCATTCATAAATATTAGTAACGGTAAAACATTTGTTCATTAGATATTATTACTTTCGAAATTAGTTGCGCAATCTGGGAATTTGGCTACAATAATGCCAAACAAATCAGCATAATCGTGATATAAAAGAATAAGCCAGCCATATCTAAGAAGAAAGCTACTGTGCTTAAAGTCGGAGCTACCCGCCTTTTAATATTTAACATTTCATTGATGTTGATAATTGTTATTAAAGAGCCAATTAAGAAGTCAGGCGTGATTTTGCCCGGGAAGCAGCACGACCTCTGAGGTCATAATTAATGCACAATATTTATTTCAAAAGTGTTATTAATTTTCATGAAAGATTAATTAATGACATCGAACCACGGATGCGGCGAGGGCCAGACCTTGGTAGATTATTGCGATAATACTCATAGACATTTTCTTTACGAGGGTGTAATTTAAAGCTGAACCATTCATTAGTCGAGTGATTTAATTATTAGACCCAATTTATTAGCGCTCGGTGTCCCACGTGCTTTAAAAACATTAATTTACTTTTTCGCTCTGTGTGCTGAGGACGAAATCTTCCAATTTGCTCGGGGAAATTGGCCCATTCTGGTCGGAGTTTGCCATTTAAATACTACTCCACTTTTAGTTGGTATTATTAATAAAACCGACAAGCGTAATAATTCAATTTTGAAGTGAACATTATGTAATTTATGCTGATCTATTGTTTTCAAAAGTTATGCACATTGTAATGAAACATTATATACCTCGGGTTTATTAATATTCTAACAGTTTCATAAAAAGTAAATGATACTTTTATTAAACTTTTTGGTTTCTTTTCCTTATTTTTTTTCTGGATTTTGGGAGTGCTAATTCTGCTGTACAGGTGCTAAACCTGAGGTCTGAGATGCTTCTACTCGTACTTTATTACTTATACCTTCAAATAGAATCACATCAAGGACACTGCTGCTTGACGCCAGATAAAGGTAATAAGGGTGGAAGTCACCTAACGGGCTACGTATGGGAACCCTATAAACTTCATGAACTCATACTGGCAGAAACAGGTTTAATGCTCCTGCACTAAACGTATTTGTGCCAGGTTGAGTTCAATCCTTCAAACTAATTCAGGATTTAAGATTCCTCCGTGAAGCTGACTGGCTGACTTCAATTGAATAGTGTACTGCTCTTTGATCTCATTGAATTTAGATACACACGCAGGCGGAGACAAGTTTGCTCCCGTCTCTAGTTTAATGAGTAGTTGTTGATGTTACATTTAGAGTTGCTCTAATGTTCCCTGAAAGTCATTGCTGTGGAAACTCGTATTGTTCCGGGCCACGTATGGCAAACAAACGTATTGATCCGATGATAGCTTATCGTCGCTTATCAAAGGCTATGGTGGGATATCGTCATTAGTGAGTACCACTACCGCTTTATTAACTTTCGAATAATGTTCGGTGGTAATTACTTAGCAAGGCGTGCCAAAATTATGTAAAATAATGTTTTCTACAATTTCAAAATATTAAATAGGTTGTTGTTGTGTCTGTATGTGCATAAGGAAAATGGTTCATAACTTTCCTGAGACTTAATTAGTAGCTGATTCGTTTTACCCATTTATAGTTTAGGTTTATTCTTAGTCTTGTTCTGCCTTAGCTGATTTACGATTAATTTAAATGACTGATTTCTGATTTATTAATTTTCAAATATTATTGTTGTCTCTACTAATTTGCTGCTCAATTCACTTCATTTAAGTAGGTACTTATCTAACATTTTTAATGTTGAGCTTCTGCGCTTTGAACGCGCGTATCGTCAAAACTGTTACGCAAAACTCAAACGACGAACGTACAATACCGAAATGCCAATTTCAAGGCTTGTACGCAACGTTGCATACGAAATTTTGTTTTTGTCATTTTTACATGGTACGTACGTAAAATATTTCCATCGTAGTAACAAAGTTCAAAACTTTTGCTTCAAGTGACTTGTGCGAGGCGAAATCCTCTGATAATGTTTGAAGGCTATCCCTATTTTACAGTCACATTGCTGAGCCAAGTACTTGACTGTTGTGCCTACGATAATAGGCACATGCATGTCTCATATGAATCGGTACAGTCAAAAAACCCTATTTTAAAGAGAGTAAAGCAAATCGTATGGGAGTAACCTGGTTAGATTAGGTAGGAACTATCTAATCAGATTCAGTTAAGTTTGAATCATGTCTAGAGTGAGAGAGAAAGTGAGAGACGATAACGCTGGAGTGGTGATGGATACCTTACCCGGACTCCTCAACCACTGAGAAATTGGCTATCTTCCCACTAACTGTCGCAAGTGACAGACTTAGATAAAATGGTGTTAACTAGCCAAGTGTACTTAAAACCATACTTAGCACAATATGTACCCTTGCTAGGAAGCATAATCCGTGGCGAAAACCGAAAGTTCTACCATTAAACAACATAAGCGGTTAGAACTTCCAATAAGGGTGTCACTTTTGGCTTGTTAAATTTTGAATTCACGCTTGTCAGCAATTCCGAATGCACGACGCAGGCGGATGAAAAGTCGTAATACCAACGTATATCCACGCGATGCTATCTACCCTCCAAAACTTAATAGTACCCGAAAAAGCTGCGAGTCAATACGTGAGATGCAAATAGCCGGAGAATGCGTAGGCGCGAAAGAGACGAAGAGCTTTTGTTCTGCACCTGTCGACCGTCACCTGGCAATGGTTTGTCCATATTTGATTAGGTTTTTTCGGAGTTGCAATCCTAACTATGAATACTAGTGCTGAGTCAGATATTTTCTGAAATTTTGATG
Source organism: Scoparia ambigualis (assembly GCA_963921215.1). NCBI lineage: Eukaryota > Metazoa > Arthropoda > Insecta > Lepidoptera > Crambidae > Scoparia > Scoparia ambigualis. Next base: position 17,979,576 of record OY992522.1, on the reverse strand, counting down.
AAGCAATTTCTTTTCTTTATTGCCTTTCAATATTGTTATTGTTTGTTTACATACGATTTTTGGAATAATCGGAAAATATATTAGTGTAATCAATGTCACTAAATCAATTTTAATATTCGCATCAATGGTATATGTTGCGAATGAATTAGGGTCTAAATTAAAATAAACTATGACAACGGTTTTTTAAAATTATGATTCAACTAATTTAATAATTATAGCGCTGTCGCTAAAACGTACGTAGCATTTTTTTATGACTTCGTTTGAATGAGCGTGTCTGTAATGTTCTTTACCATATTGTGTTAGTCGACTGTTCTTGACCGGAATCTAGTTTAATTAAACCATTATTTCTTAGTTTATTGTTAAAAACGGTAAGCCGTTCACCTTTAAAGGTCGCATGAATAACTCATCACTTTTTCTTGTATGAATAGAAGGCTTCACTTGCTTTGTTCCCGAAGTGTCAGCTTTGAAACTATGAAAACGCTTTTTGTGTGTTTCTTGTGCTTTCCGTCTATCGTGTAGTTCATCTACCATTCTCATTGTGTCGTAAAAAGGTTTTATGATTAGACTGTTATGTTGGCGTAAGTAATGACGAAAAATGGGATGATAACGAAAATATTTTCGGTGTCCTAATTTACGATAGCTATGTTAATAACTATAGAAATGTACCTCTCATGTTTAATACCACCGTGCAAGATCATATTAATAGATTTAAGTATGTGGATTCGTTCATGGAAGTATCAAATCTTCGTAGTCAACTGAAAAAAACTACAAAATTCGGTGCCATATTCAGGGGTTTAATTTGTTAAATGTGGCTTTATTAATACGTTTATATTGCGAAATATCGCATCTGTTTCAATCCTTGGTCGGTGGTTCACCGCAAGAGATCAGTTAGCAAGTTTGAGATGACCACACTGGCAACTTTGCATCGCTCGGCGTCCGCTGTCTGATAGGAACTTTAATTATATTTTTTTAAGAACGACTCAGTGACTGCGTAGAAATGCTTTTAATTCTATATCCAAAGGTCCTAGGGAATATTCAGGTCGGGCAAAGTATGCGGAAAACCTTGAGTGGCTTGATCAAAATTGTTTTAACGTGAAATAATAAATGCTCCAAAAGCCTGAATCACTTTTAACGATTTTGAGATATGAAAACAACTTATAGTTTGACACGTAACAGGCTCGTTAATAATTAATACCAATAAACAAAAAATACAAATGGTGGATGCTTTTTTTCTAAAAATAGAGTCTATAAATTGATATAAGATCAATGTTATGTACGATCTTAAATGGGACGGACCTGTTTGTGGAGTATTTTCTTTTAATTAATAGTCCAATTACACAAATCGGTTGTGTAGGTTTGGAGTTATAGACGGGACATAATATTATACGATAAACATATACACTACGAATGTAGAAAATCTCCTTAGAATGCTTATGAAGCTTAGAAATATGCTTCTTGTAACCTAATATATTGCTGGTAACTTTTTGCAAATATTTCGAAGCTTAAGTTAAGTTATCTAAACTAGTAGATTGTATAATTGTTTCCATAAGGCAAACCTAAAGGGTAAAATAATGATAATGGCTTATTCAAGTAGGTTCTTACACTTTTTAATAACCCAAAACAGTGTTCTAGGCTTAATGTAACTTATTCAAACAAGTATGTGTAGTAAAATTGTTTTGACAACCCCAAACTAAAGGTATCTGTGTACATCAGGAATTTGGAGGTAGGTACGCGCCCCGTATCCGAAGAATGGATGAACTCTAATATAACACATGACCTGCTCACGTCCGTCGCCTGGGGCCGTGACCACTCGCTGCACGGAACAATAATGTTGTCAATCCATTTTATTGTCGCTCAGCAACTCGCAGAACAACCGATGGCGAAGCTGGCACGTCGTTTGTCATTTGTTTTAAATCTTACTTGACACTCAAAACTTGGTGCCCGGAGAAGTTCAAGAGGTTTCAAATAGCTTTCATCACTTTATAGAAATGTCTTCAAACTTAGATTCTTCGAGGAGTTCGAAGCGGGTGTCGAGAGACGAAGCCTGCTCATTTTGTTAAGAAAGGGAAGGGAAATTAGTAGAAAAAAGCTCTACCTGGTAAAGTACGTGTGAATCTATGCCTCTGAATGCACGGAAAAATGATTCAATTTGTTTTGGAATCGCGCACCAACAATTTACTGCAAATGGGTGATGTTACAATAACTACAACGCAATTCTGTTTCCATATTTTACTCGTTCAACATTAAAAGGCTGTAGCTGAGGTTACTGCGCGCGTGTGCGTCCGTGTGTGAACGACATAATCCGTAAAAGGATACGAGCGTGTATCCCCTGTTCCTGCGATCTGGTAACCCTTACCCTAAGAGGGATCGATCAGGAACTCGCAAGAAGGGACTGAACTTTCTTAAATCTTGTTATGCAAAATATGCGGGTGTCTACGTCGAGTGCCCGTGTAGATAACTTAATGATAGCCAACGCTGTAGTTGAAGTGTTTGAGCTATGATCGTTAACTTTGACATTGCCTGTTATTTGTATAGGAGGTTTAAATTGGGGCTTACACTTAGTAGGATGGTCCAGTTGCGGGCTTATATATTTATTATTAAATTATTACTAACTAATCTAAGGTCAATCACCATAGTCCATAGCCTCTTTTAGTTACCGTCCTGATCCTAATTTTAAAACAAACGCATAAGTATAGTAAAAGTTAAAGGAAGAGATTTTACAGCACAGAAATATACTGATTAGATCTGGTGAATATTCCTAATGTAACATGCTCACTGGCGAATTTATATAAATAAAAATAATGAATCCTCAATCGCCACGAAAGTTTGTTCGGGCATCACTTCAGATCAGAACGAATTCACCTATTTAGCTTATTTCTTTTTGTTGTGTTTGTGATTGTCGGGACAATGCTTGTATGTAAGAATTTTTTTGAAAATTCCGTACTGCATGCGCAGTGTATACGCGGATAAAGTCACGGGCGGCTAGCCGCTAGCCTATATTATGTTGAAGGCTACAATAATATGCTCTATACATGAGCATATTGATGTAAAGGACGACCATAAACCGATACACTCTCACACAAGCGGGGAGAGCATTATTTGCGGGTCCCGGCGGAGTTTCGGTGACCGGAAGTGCTTAAGGGTGGAAGCGCGGGATTTGACCGGAACCTGCGTAGCCCCAGCTGATGTGTTGAGCCGGTGCTGTGGGCTCAACTCGCTCATTAATTAATGACCATCAACATCCGACCCGTTGAATAATAATAAGAAACTTTTCACGATTTTCGACGAGGCATTTTACAACAACAACACGAGAGAAAAAAAAAATGTGCCGCATTCGTAACGTAACGTGAAAGGGATATGTGTAATCCTGCTGCGGGAAAAAGTTAATCGGATTTGGAAATATAAAACTATATGGTGCGAGCCCAACATGATATGTTTGGTTGTTTCGTGAGGCTGGCGAGGCTTCAACCGCAAAATGCGTATGGAATATTAACCAGTGTTTGCTTTCCATCAGTTGTGGATTAACGTTTGTTCTCGGTTCTTACATTGGCACTAAGCGGTTGTAAAAGACCATCAAAAGCTGCTGAGCGTCGGCGCATCGCTAGTTTGATTATTTTAATAATATCGTTTTACTTTAGCAAAATACTGAAGCAATGTACGCTACTCTCCGAAATTTCTCGCCAAAGGCTTAAGCACTATTACGGCTATTTATCTAATCTTGCCTTCTATTTTATAATCTCTTCTGTGGTCTACCCATTTGTAGCGATGACTTGATTTCAATGATAGTATAGGAGTGTCTGTCTGTTCAAAAGGGGACATTTACACTTTTGACAATTTTTGAGTTAGCGACGGAAATCAGTTTTTGCTTTAATATTCTAGTGTGGACTTCATGATAACCCATCAAAAGGAGGTATTTTCTATACAAAATCGGCTTTGAATAGACCAGTTTCAATCAAAACACGACATTTTTAGGAAAACTGAACAAGAGGAAACATTTTTCATACTAAACCAGATAATTTTCAAAATAATTGTAGAAATAGAAATAGAAATAAAAATAGAAATAGAAATATTTACGTCAGTGGATCCGAACCTAATCTGAACACTTCAAACTATACCATGACCAGAATCTTAAAATAAATAATTTCGGTGCGAGTTTTGTTAACATTTTACAAATAATTTTATCCCAAACGGGATATTTTACAAAATTTCTTCTCAAAATAGGACATATTTGAAATTGTTGTTTGTTGTTGTTGTTCTTTAAAGCACATTTAAAAAGCACTTATACATATATTTATATATGCTGTTTTAAATGAACTATTTTAAACTATTTATTACTTAAAATACAAATTCACTCATGTATGTAGGTATATAATTAGGTATCAGTTTTTCTTATATCCTGAAAATTTGTGTTAAAGGTAGTTGTCCCATTTTGAACAGACACTCCTTAGTTTATAGCCTTTGTCCTGCAGTGCGACAGTAGACATGCTTTCCTTTACTTTTCTTTTGTGGTCCAGTGGTTAGACTACCGGTGTCACACTTAGAGTCCTGGATTTACAACCTAGTGGGTGGTTATTTTGTAGTCAGTTTGGCTTGTCTTAACTCCGCCTAGCTAACTACCATAATCTTGATTAACTCTGTCGCTATAAAAACAATGTTAATAGCATTGTTGTGTTACAACAGTTATAGATAAGAAAACTAGTTCTTCCGAACGTCTCTAGGTGAAGTACGCTTTCGTCTTTGGCCTTATCGTCACTTACCATCAGGTGAGACGAAGGCTCAGCGTTTCCCCGTTGTGGTATAATTATTCCTCTTTGCTTGTAGATGTAGTAATTGGTATTAACGACACCAATGAGCACGACCTCCTTACGACCTTAAAATATACATGCCACTGTTTACCTAATTCTTGTATGTCCCAAAAGTTGTGTCAAGCGGAAGTGGAGCAGCCTTAGAAGGTATCCTTATCTCCCCTATATTTACTACTGCGTTTTATTGTAGTTATTGGGTTGGTGGTTCTTAATATCTGCCAAAACTTACTTCAAATGTATTATTAACATTTTTAATTTTATTAATAATTAGCTATAAAAAAGTTAGATTATGAAGGTTATTTAGTTCATAGCTATTAGTAGTAGTGTTCTTATGTAATGCTTTGCTTCAAATTTTCATTTTTATTTTTGTTTTGGCTACCACTCTTTGAAGAAGTTAAATAATTGATCAGTTCAGGGCTTAGTGCTAAAATCTACGAGTGCCCTCGACAGCAGACAGCTAGTTAGCTAAGTTAAGGTAAATATTTGTTCGTGAAAGTTCTCGCAATTTACAATTTTCCATCTTAAGATTTGAATTGGAATCAGCACCTGATGAAAGGTTTACCTATTTTCTGTTTTTAAATTAATTTGGAGTACATTCATTGTTTTATCTAAAAACACACACACGTACAGAATATGCACATTTGTTCAATAAACAAATTGGGAAATTTAAGTTGTCTCCAAGAAAACCAATAAACCTCGTATAGAAGGCAGATCCTAGGCAAAGTTTCGAGTTATGTTTTGGGTTTTAGGTGAGAGATTAATCTTCGGAACATTGTAATTGCTGAACAAAGTTATTATAGATTTATCAGAATCGATTTCGTCTTAATATCAATTCTGATGCACGTGTTTTTGAGTCAATTTTGATTAATAAAATTATTTTTATCCTAATTCCATGGCGAGGGACAGCTGTAAACACATCGTTCGGTATTATATTCAACGGCGAAGAGTTTCATAGATCAGCTGTTGGCAATATGGCGTTGCCGGGGTCGATGGCATTTGGGGAGGCATATGCAGAGTCACCTGTCGGTCCCCTCCTGGCGACACCCCCGACTGGAAATATTAAATGTTACTTGTTCGGTGAGTTATGTAGGATGCGTACTACGCTACGGTGTTTTTATTTTTTCGGTGTAACTCCGTATTTATCTTTTATGTAGGTAATGTTTTGACGTGTTTTGATGTGTTCCTGATCTGGATTTAATAATAATAATAAATAAAATATACTTTTAATGCACACAAGAATATATAACAGAAAACATTTATACAGTGACAAAGAACAAAACAGGCGGCCTTATTGCTAACAAGCAATCTCTTCTAGGCAACCTTGGGTGATAGAAATATAATTTTCATACATATTACGATGATATACTTTTTTTTTTATTATCAAAAATATCCGAATAAATCTATTTTATTATCAAGTGTATAGTTTGAAACAAATTTTGCAAATATTTTTGCATAACATAGCTGCGGAGCTCGATGGCGCAGCGGCTAGCGCGTTCGGCTAGCGATCTTGTCCGCTAAGCAACTTTCGCAATGCCGGGTCGGTCGCTGGATGGGTGACCAAATTAAAAAACATCTCGAGCTCCTCCGTGCTTCGTAAGGCACGTTAAGCCGTATGGTCTCGGCTGTTGTCGTAAGATGACAGTCATTAAAATCCACCAACCCGCATTGGGCCAGCGTGGTGGGTTATGGCAATATCCCCACGTGGAACTCTTAAATTTCCTTCAAGGAAAAACCCGAAAGTCACGTAATCGCTAATATAAGCTTTTTTAAAATTATCAAACACTATTCCGGCAAAATTTTTAAAATTCACCAAAAAACAAAAAAGTCCAAAAAGACTTAGAAAATTTTCGGCCAAAATTTCAAAAATTCAAATTTTCCAAATCTTTCAGATAACATTATTTAGACCTAAAAACACCCAAAAAACAACTTTTTAGAAAAAAAATTTATATCAAAATTCTCCAAAAATCAACTTTTTAAAAACCTAACCTAACCCTAACCTAACCTATTATGGCACATATGGCGCTCAGTCCGCCTGTGGCGGAGAGGTCGTACATGCTCGTTGAAGACATGGCGACCTTCAAGTCCCTGATACAGCGGTACTGTAGCGACATAAACACGGCGGTTCGCGCAGGCAAGTCCGTTACGAAGGCCAATAAGGACATAATCCTGGAGTCCGTAAAAAGCATCCAAGGTAGTATGGACAAGCTGAAGCCCGGGCCCGATGATCCGGGAAGGAATGATGCCGCGCCGGAGCCGGAGCCAGCATTTTCGTCCACCCAAGAGAGCATTAGCGAGGACAGCGTTCGGGAGTTGGGCCACAAGCTCGACAATAGTGTGAGCGCCGTAGTCGCGATGCAGAGCGAGGTAGCGGCGGAGATCCGGCAAGAGGTGACCCAAAAGGTCGACGAGATGTTGGCGCAGCAGGCGCGTCTCGAAGATCTTGTGCGGCTGACCGCCAATATGGTCACGGCCGCACTGAAAGAGGCTCCTCTTGCCCAGGGTCCGCCGACCGGCGCTCACATTACACGGAATGTCCAGGAGGCCGAACTCCCGAGTGCTCTCTCATATGCTAGTGTTGTTGCGAGGCCCCAACCCCAAACACCCAAAACCTACCCCGCGGTCCTGGTATCACCATACGACTGCTCGCGCAAGCCTCCGGAGGTGATGTCTCAGTGGAAGAAGGAGATCAGCTTCCGGAGGCTCAAATACGCCCCGGTCAAAATATTGCCCTTACCAAATTCCAAGCTACGTGTTGAATTTGAGACCAGGAAACAGTGCGAGGAAACGATAGCCCGTCACGCATCGAGCGCTAATTTCGCCGCAGAACAGGCGAAGCAGAGACCACCGCTAATTATCCTAAAGGGCATATCGAAAGATGTTGCCCCCGAGGAGTTAGCGGAGGTCCTTGTCGCCCAAAATGACGTAGAGGTTTCCCGCATCTGTTTCCTGACCTCGAATCGCAACCCGGCATTGTACAACGCGGTGATTGAGGTCACTCCCGAGATGCGAAAAGTCATCCTCGCTCTCGGGAGGCTCTGCGTGGACCACAGTAGGGTCCACGTGGAGGACTTCTCCCGGTTTGTACAATGCCACCAATGCCTCCAATACGGCCATACTAAGGCGAAGTGTACGGCTGAAAAGCGACCTTGTGCCCATTGCGCCAGTCCGGGCCATCAGTTGCCAGAATGCCCCAACAAGGACTCTGGGGCTAAATGCTACAATTGCTCGGCTCATAATCAACGTATGGGCACAAGGATCGACACCAGCCACAACGCCACCAACGCTCGTGAGTGCCCCCGTATTCGGTCGATGGTTCTGCGATTGCAGGGCCAGACCGACTATGGAAACTGACAAATTTGCCTAAACTAAAATTAAGTTAAAATAAAATTTTCTAAAACCCTAATTAGTTAAGATAATAAATAAAACAAATTAATAAAACTAAATTTATAAATTATAAACAGCAAATTAAAATCAAAATAACTTTAAATTTACAACCTAAAATATCTAAAATAACATAATCCTAACTGAATTTAAAATAAATAAAATAAAATCTTAAGTAATTAAAACCTAAATCTAGTTATAAAACTCAAACCTTAACTAACATTAAAATAATTTAAAACTAACTAAACTTAATAATACAAACTTAAAATACACCAAATTAAAATACTAAAAAACTTAAATAAAATTTAAAACAACCAAAATGAACTAATCAAACATTATACTAAATAACTAAAATAACATAAAAATTAATTAAAAGCCAAGTAAAAATAAACTAAACTAACAGAACTACTGCAGTTTTTAAATAGCTAAAAACTACACCAGTGTCTGCAATTAGTTTCCCTTCTTTCTACCTTTCTCTTCCCCTTCATTTCCTTCTTTTTTCTTCCCCTCAACAGTGCCCCGCAATTAATTAAATAGGCTAAGACCTTAAGTCGAAGCATAAGAATTTTAAAAATAGTAGAGTCATTTTAAATCGTCATCCCTAACTCCCCAAATCTCCCAATATCCTAAATCAACCCCTATCCAACTGTTCCTTAAACTAAACATTAGACCCAATTTCCCCCTTTCTCCCTAGTAGCCTTCATTATGTGAGGGAAGTACCCAAACTCCAAAATATAAGCAGCAAAGGATACATATATCCCAAAATAACCATAAGTCAAGTCAATATATAAAAAAAAATAAAAAAATATCCCCACGTGCTATTGTCCACGTGGGAGGCCTGTGCCCAGCAGTGGGACGTTTATAGGCTGATAATGAATGAACATACCTAGTAATTTGAAAGGAGTTTCGAAGATCTTTATGAACAGAAGGGTTAAAAAGAAACTCACGTAGGTAAAGCTTATCCCCGTGCGGCTTTTGTTTAAGTTTTAAATATATTGCATCTCAACAAGGTTGTAAATACACACCAATTGATGTATCACAATACAGTCATTAAGTGTAGCTAACATCAATAATAATGGTGCGGAGAACACACAAGATTTATGTTAACCATCCGCGGTTATCTGGTGCCCACAATCGCATCGCTACACAACTTGTAAACACATAATTATTGCGGCGTCATAGGTAGGTAGGCATGTAAATTTAGTGTCGATCTAGCACTTCGTTATGTGGCACAAATGGCCGTAGGCGAAGCCCGATGATTCATGCTGGTACACTAAATGTACATTAGACACTTCAAATTTGTACTGGGTATCGTGTGAGAAATATTATAAGTACTATGAAAATTCTGAACATGGCTGAATTGAGTCAGCTATAAAGACGTGTGGTCTTCATTCAAATATATTTACGAGTACGTCAGTCTGATATTTCTATATTTCTTTATCATATTCCGAATCAAAATGTGACCAAAAAAATTAATCATCACCATCTGTACTGAGTATGAGTACCAGTAACGCAGCTTCAAGTCACAGAAGCTTCTTACACTTTGTAACTAGATGGCGCTGTTTCCTTCACACAAAAAATATGTAGTTAATTGTAAGTCGTACGATTAATGAATAAAACTCAGTACTCAGCATGGGGGTGATGGTAAAACTTTGTACTAAAGCTGAGACAGCAATGGTTCCACCGAAGTAATCGGATTATGTAACTAACAGCATTGCAGCGGACGAAATTAGTCAGGCAGTACAATAAACAGCCCGATCGTAGGCGCTTGTCCTGAGCGCGGGCGCACGTGCGATGCAAGGTCGTTTCTCGAAGTCATACGTTTTATACTAAGGAGTCTTAGATGAAATCATTCATTTAAGCAAGGAGTCTTAGGGGGACTTGCATTATCACTTACTAAATACGATTAACGCTTATATGTATTTAAGTAATTATTTGTATAAGTATATCAATTTCAAACATATGACAAAGACAAATTAAATACATAGTGTTAATGCAAGTCGCCTTTAGCGCTGTTTTTATCCTGCAACCGTGATAGCTAAGCGGTTACCTTAAAATTAGGAGTCGTTGGTAAAGCCTATAGACTTTAGGCCCTGTTTACTTTTAAATCTATTTTCTAATGAGTTATGTCTCTATTTTCTGTTTTCTATTTTCTTGGGTTTGGAAATTTTTAGGAATGGAGCTAGTTCCAGAATATTGAATATAAATCTATATATTTTTTTTGGAAATTCTTCACGGAATGCTCACGCGGACGACCGACGACGGCGGGTCGCTAGTTTAAAATACATAGATATTTAGAACTAACTAGTCATACCTGTATAAACCAATCGTGGTAATCAAATCAACAGATTCGTTTCTTACAGCTTATTATATGTTTTTTTTTTACCAACTTAATGTTATTCTTGATGTTTAACTTCGCTCCTGTGACCGTTGGGATTGTTTCGCCTCTTCTGAATAAATAAGTTTCAAACTTAAAACAAAGTTTAATGTCGGTCTGGGAGTCGGCTAACGCCAGCCATTGGCTTGGTTTACATTTTTTATTGTTGTTAAACTCATATTTTACGAGTACGTACTTTTTGTTTAAATTGGAGGCATTACATTTTATTGCTTTTAGCGATTGAGTGATAAATCCACTTTATGTAGTGTAATTCTTTTTTGTTGAAACAAATTGGTCTGTGTTTGCGCTTATCGGACCATAAAGAAAATTGGTAGTACCTAACACAGACTAAATTCCTTATTTTAAAGAGTTACACAATGCTAGCTAACTATCAGATTCTAATAAATACAGCAGCGAATTCTAGACTCACATTTTGTTCAAACCGCATACTGAACGTGGAATAATTTTCTAATTAAGACATAATTATTTTAAAGTGACTTAAACAGCAATATAAGAGTATATGTGCATACACTCCAAGGCTAACGTCTTTAGGTACTCATGCATGCATTCATTCTAGGAATGCAAAGATATTAAATGGACTGACAAAATAGTTTACCTTAAATGTTGATAATGATAGAGTATTGACCGGCTACTAGTACTTATTCAATTCCCAATCCACGTTGTATGAAAAAAATATCTACGAGTATGTCAGTTTGCAAAAAGTATTAATATCGAGTTCGAATCAACATACCTTAGTTTAGATCAAAACTGCTACGAAAAATTTCAGGTGACTGTGTTGAATTTTTATTCCAAGGTTTTGTCGACAAGCCCCAAACCCGGACTTTTACTACAAAGAGATTCATAGAGAGCAACTCATAGAAATAATTGTGAATAATTTGTTCACAAACATTCTTTAAAAAATTATGATATGTTGTTTGTTACAAAACTTACAATATAATCAATAAAGTGGGTAATAATATTTGTTTATTTTTCTCTTCACAAACATTACAATAAACATAAATAGCTTTTAATCTAGCTAGCCTCTTGTCAGTGGAAAACTGGTGGCTATGATGTGCGGTAATCAGCTTGTTTAGGGCACCAGGCTCAAATTATGATTGACACCTCTCTCCTGAATAATCGACAATAGAAAAATACCCAATTTTATCCGCCCCATTCAACCTTTGAGAAGCGTCTGCCTGATATTCATGATTTATCGACTTAAAAATTATGAGGCATTTTTTTTCAGCGCCATTGGTTTTGATTGAAAGCATCGGGTTTATACCTCCATAATAAATTCTGAAGTTGCTTCACAATGTTTAATAGCTTAATGTGTTACGGATATTGTCTGTAAAAGATTTTTTTATTTTATTTGTTTATTTTTGACAATCGTTATGTGATATGTATTCATAGGGTTTTACGGAGAGATCAAAACCCGCAGTAGTACTTTTATTGGCTAATGAATGATGAACTATAACCATCGCCCACCAGTTATTCAGTTTGTCAAAAGGAACATTATCCATTTTCATTTTTAAAAGAGAAACTATATTAGAGCTTTGTTGTGGCGGCTCAGCTCAGCTGCTTTTATCCCTTTTCATTTTTAAAGGAGAAACTATATAGTAGAGCTGAGTTGTGGCGGCTCAGCTCAGCTACTTTTATCAATTTTCATTTTTAAATAAAAGAGAAACTATATAGTAGAGCTGTGTTGTGGCGGCTCAGCTCAGCTGCTTTAATCCATTTTCACGTTTAAAAGAGAAACTATGTAGTAGAGCTGTGTTGTGGCGGCTCAGCTCAGCTGCTTTTATCCATTTTCACGTTTAAAAGAGAAACTATGTAGTAGAGCTGTGTTGTGGCGGCTCAGCTCAGCTGCTTTTATCCATTTTCACGTTTAAAAGAGAAACTATGTAGTAGAGCTGTGTTGTGGCGGCTCAGCTCAGCTGCTTTAATCCATTTTCACGTTTAAAAGAGAAACTATGTAGTAGAGCTGTGTTGTGGCGGCTCAGCTCAGCTGCTTTTATCCATTTTCATTTTCAAAAGAGAAAATATATAGTAGAGCTGTGTTGTGGTGGCTCAGCTCAACGGCTTTAATCCATTTTCATTTTTAAAAGAGAAACTATAGTAGAGCTGTGTTGTGGAAGCTTAGCTCAGCTGCTTTTGCGTTCCTCATTGCCCTAGTCTCTGACCAAGGACAATATATAAAATTGGTCAATGCTCTGACTAATCCTTTGAGGATAATAGTCGTGATGTCGCGTCGTATGTACCAATGTAGGTACTATATAATTTCACATTGGTACATACAAATACATCTCTCGCTCTCCGTTTAGCTTAGGGTACTCTTGACTTTTCACAAGAACATCTCTAATCTGGTAGATCGCCGTGGTCTTACCCTTCTGCGACTGTCCTATTCCTATTTTACAGGGCATCCCCTCTCCTTATTCACTAAGTTTTATTTGTACTGGCACCTTGAGACCAACTGTTAGGTTATGCAAGAAGTGCCAGACGTCCCTGCGCCAGCAAAATACTCGCGCAGGAGACCATCTGCGTTAGGTCTTGACGCCAAATCGGTGCCTGCCGAAGCGCGCTCTTCATTCGGTGCTCATAAGACTGTGTCTTGGGAGAGTTTCCCCGTGAACATGTGTAGTTCACTGCCTGTTGTCCAGATAGGTAACCGGAGCTGTCAAGCACGCTCACTTCTCGTTGCACGAAGGGCACAACTCGTAGTTGCCACTGCTCGGGTCGTCGACTCTACAGTCAACTCCCAAGTGTCCACCTTGGTCGCGGAGTAGTAAGCACACTCACTTCTCGGAACCCATCCGGGCGCCTAGCCAGTTCCCACGTCCTACGCGGCTGGCTGAACCGAAGGCTACGGCATCTACGGGGCCGCCTCTACTAGTTCTCCTGACTAGTACCAGAGATGTCAACACCAATGTCCAATGGGAACCACCGGACAAAGCTGCCAACTATAAGGGAAACTCACGTTCCCCGCAGGAATTTTCGCTGCTGGCCCCACAGAGACTAGCTACTAGGCCCCGCTTTCTGTGCGCGAGTTTGGAAGTCCTGGCACACAATACCAGGACAAACGAACATTCCCAAGCTCTACAGCTAACCACAAGCCACTACGAGTCCAACCCACGTCCGGATCCCACCGGAGGCGCTGGTCAAGGCACAACCAGCGGGGGGCATGAACCAAAACCCCGTAGTACTACTAATGAGAAACACAGCCGGACCCGTAGTTCCAGCTGCGATACCCTATCTATAGGGGTCAGTATATAGCACAGACCACGTATATAGGGACATTTTACAAGGCAATTGGAATTTTATTTCCGCGTCCAAATCAGTTTTAACGTACTCGTACATTTTGCTTTTTGCTTACGTTGATGTGGCGGTCAAATAATTTCGCCTGGCTGTTCACTGTTCGCCCCGGGCTCGGCGAGTTCTATACATTGAGGTGTTATAACTAGAGACGACATCGTTAAAAAAATTGTCGCTTATTGTGATGCGTTGCGGTCCATGGGCTGCAAACGCCTGGGCAACTAAGCCCCACCGTCATCTCTGTCATCTAACTAGAGATCCTAGGAGATATCCTGGAGACCTGAAATCCAGGTTTATCCTATCTTGGGCTCCAGTCCTCCCAATATTATATGTTTTTTCTCACTCTAATTTTTACCTGTAAGAAACATTTACTTCGTTGTATAAGCAAAACATGTAATATTCTGGTGGAAAATAAAGAAATTTTAATTTAATTTAATTTAATCTAACTGAGCACCTAATTTGTTTTTATCTATTGTTTGTTTTACTAAATGAACTGGGAATGCATTTGACCACCAACCTGCTTGGTGAACAGGATGTGGTCTAATGTGTTGCATTGCATGCTCACCCATGAGATGCCTATTCACTCTTGCCTTGAAAATATCAAGGTTATAGTGATCGGGAAACACTTGAGCGGACAGCGCATTCTACTCTTTGGCGGTTCGTATGAAATGGCTGCTCCCGTTATTATACCTCAATGGTTCTATAGACGCGCGCATGCAAGCGTTTGTTTGCGCGCTCCGGTTTGTTTGTTTTACTAAAAATTTATGGCGTTTCGCGGAGATCCGGCCGGGCGCGCCGCCTCCTTTGCCTTTGAACTCTGTTTGCTCTACGTATATGCAATTCTGTATACTTGGTGTACGCTCGCGTAATGGAAGTACCGAAGTGGTAATTACTTACCTACTGATGAACTCAATTCTATGCGTACATGTTTTGATTGGTGATAGGATTCTGCCCAGAATCCAACCAGATGGCAGGAGTGCAAACATATTTACTTACCTATTGCTGCAATGCCGGTAAGGTTTGTTTTGCTTTCCGGTTTGAAGAGTAATACTTAGATCTAGTTAGGTAAATATAGACGTAAGTATAAATGTATAAAAGGGTGCTTTGATTAGATAACATTGGTGTAGCGAGCACCCGTAGGCTGTGCGTAGCCACTTTTATTAGGCGGTGTGTATGCTCGTTTTATAAAATTAATATGTATGGTATTTAATAAATCTGTCTTTCTCGGATTTACTTAAGAAGGAATGTCGTTTTTTTACTCAGTAATGGACAATAGCATGGCCTTTATCTAATTTGATGAAAATAGACAGGCTGAATATAAAAGCGAAATTCTCTACGTAATGTTTCAACTGATATTTATTATTTGTACGTCTTAAGAGCTTTTATAATCAAATCTCTAAATTGTATTTGATTTCCGTAATTGCCATGGACGTTCCCCATCAAATGCCAGAGGAAACAATGAAGTGAGCTTTAATTGTCGAAACATTTTCATTAGACTTAGCCGGATGGAGGGTTGTAGACAGTAACAATACATGCAGAAATAGCGATGCCTCCTTCGAGTCATAATACAGTAAGTAGCACGTACAGAGAATTTCGCTTTGCCATTTCGTAAAATAGGTTTTATTAGGTTGATTTTTATTTATTAGCAACAGTTCATATTTGTAAATTGTTATGATGTTGTAGTTTGCTTAAACGTTACACCATTAAATGCCTTACTAATAAAGCAAGTATAAAACATTATACTAAGAAACAACCTCCTCAAAATGCAGAAACTCGCTAGTAATAATTATTTGGCTTTGTTACAGACCAGAGAGTCTAACTGTCATCTTATAGCCTCTGTCTATGAGAATACCTACTAACAATTGGATTACTATTGTTTCTGACTTTACCGTAGTTGACAATCTATATCAGTATTAGGTACATAAGAAAAAATCGTATGTGAAGTTGTATAAGCCTGAGACGATCGGAAAGACATTTAAGTAAAAACATATTTACGAGTATCACCCGAGTTGTAAGCATAGTAGTACCTGTCTGTTATGTTTTTAAATTGTCTTATGTCATTAGTTTTTCCTTTTTTTTCAATTAATATACTTATATCCAAACCCATACGTACTGTTGTCTTGTCAACATCATTACGTTTTTACGCACCGAAGGTACTAAATGAACGATGAACGCCCATTTGTTTGTCTTGATCCGAATGCGATCGTTAAATCGAAATCGTAATGACACGTTTATGGAGTGTAAATCAATATAATTACTGAATCAGCACTTAATTGATACCATACTGAATGAATATTTTGCCAAAAGTAGGGTGATAACCAGAGTTATTTACCTACTTGGAATTATTTACGCGCGCGTGAGAACGCTTTCATAGTTCGTTGTTACTTTTTATTGTCAGTTTGTAGTCGTAACTAGTCGTGAGTCTTACTTTTATGTCAGTCTTTCTGTTCATCTATATGTTTATCAGTATGAGAAAGCTTAACGTTAATGTTATACCATACAGTTAAGGTTAAAATTATACATTTGTTTTATTATTAAATTAGACTTCTCTCTCAATCATAGGAAGGTTAGATCCTACTACCTTCATTACTGTTCTATGAGCTTATACATAAATAAAATATTCAAACCGCCCAATGTTGGGTACTAAAGCAAAACACAAACCTGTGCACGAAAAACCCCAATTAAGTGCCATAATCCCCGAGATAAAGAGACATAAAATTAAAGCACGTTATTAAAAAGAGTCGCACTGGCCAAATGTTATAGTCCATTTGGCCAGTGCGACTAAAGTGAGGTTATGATGTCAGCCATGTTGCAAAATGGCCGATGAAAATTAGCGCGCTTCAGTTGAAACCTTATATAAATAAATTGCCGTTGCAACGTTTCAATGTTATTCTGATAAGTAAATAAATCATTATAATATACACAAACAAAACCATTCATAAATAAATTGCCGTAACGCGATGTTACATAATCGATAAATAAATATGTCTAAATTTGTTTAAACGAAGAAATGTTGTTTTCTTGGGGGTTGAAATGAAACGCCTGATACGACTCGTTTACGTGAATCAATAAAATTTAAAGATTGGTGTCAAAGTATCATCATAAGCTTGGTCCAGTACTATTCACTTACATACCTAATACACACTTGACATCAGCACAACTTACATTAGGATGAGTAACCGTGTCCCTGTTTTTCGGTAACTTAGTCGGAAAAGCAGTCGCTCGAACAAAAAAGGATTTGGATTGAATCGCACCTGTGGCAGTCTCTTTCAATAAGTTTTAAATCAATCAACCTAAGTGAGGTAGGTATCATAAAATATTTTTGTATTCCACAAAATGTAAATTAAATTCAATAAAGTGTAAGTAAGTACATAGAAAAATAATGTTTGTAAGTGCGTCAAAATTATGCGTTTGCCATAAAACGCAGTAACGGCGCCATTCTGAAAAAGTTTAACCCCGCACTTGAACGTTTTATCGTTATCCAGTTAGCAAACGCAATTTGCAATTTTGCGTCGTTCACCGCTACATCCTCTGTCGATAAACCGGCGGCGGCGTCACCTAATTCGCTTTGCTGTCTATACAAATTCACTCGTTTCCTATCTGCGACATAAAGTCTATTTTTCAACACCCCCACCCCGCCATACTAAACAATGTTGAGCAGGTTACAAGTTGTCACAACATCTTTATCACTTTATGTAATGTCTGCGGCGGATATTTCTTTCTGTTTCTCTTTTTGTTGTAATTTTATTTGTTGATTTCGCTGTTGTGCGGTGCGGCGGTTGATTAATTCGGGCGTTTATAAATCATATTAAACACAGGGATGCTTTTAGTAATCACTGTCATCTTCTCAAAGTAGTTGTATATCATTGTGATAAATGAAACTCTCCGTTGGTAAAATTTACATAGCCCGACCTCATAGCGCTTGAACGAAATGTAATTGCGGATATACAGTGGCAGGCGTTCGGCAATTCAACGTCATAACAAATTCATCATAAAGCAAAGAATACGTAACAGCCATCTTGCCTCGTTCTCATCAATTGTTTCGCGTGGTTGTTTGTGTTTGTTGTCGGCCGGTTGTTTTCATAACACGGCTCTGTCTTTGATGGCAGCAAGTGTTTGCGCAGCGGTCGGATTCCATCGGGGAATCGCTTTGAGAAGGTAGGTATTTCGGGAAGGAGAAGAGTTCCGTTTGTGTTGTTTGCTGATATCATTACGCTTAGTGGTGTTAGTAACGGTAGTTGTCAGTGAAACAAGTGACAATCATGCTTCTTGTAGCCATTTATTACGCTATTGTATCAGTTATAGTCATTGTATAATTTTATTTTTTATTTAGACCTACTACATAATTGCAAAGCCTTTTCTGTACACTCTACAATTTTAGTGTTTCATAAAAATAAAATGTTAGATATATAGGATAACTGCTTTTTCATATATGTTATAGGTACTTTTTTACATTCTCAAACTTACTAAAAAGAACCTGGTTTGGTATGGAAATATTCCTATTGAGAGATGCCAGTCTCTAGAAGGAATCATAATCGGCGAAGAGTGGATCATAATCTACCACATTGGTTGGCTTAATGCTTTGTCTTAACGATTGCCATATTATGGTAACAACTAGAACCAACGGCTTGACCCCTTCACGGTGAAGCTCATGACATTTTAATTTGCTCACCCATCATGGCTTTACTTCCAAGATCACAACACGAACACGCAACCTTGTATCCATCTTGTCCTACCTCTCCAGCTTTACTTCTTAACCTTACCTTAATAAATAGGATTGTTATTAACATTTCATACAATGCAGGTTACACATTTTGTCTTGCAGCACAAACGAAATATGTTACCTTAATTGTGAATTATTGCAGTGCGCTTATTAAAGTCTGCCGCAAACTATCTGCTTACCGAATTGTTAATCCCGGGGTGGGCTGTATTAGTCGCTCGGCTGACTTTTGGCTCATGTCCACGGCTAGGGTTGCCAACACGACTTTATTATGATATATTCTAAAATATCAAAAATCGAAATGCTATTTACAAAAAAAGTACGCAAGTGAGAAAAATGGTTACTAAAAAAAACTGCAACATCCAATCGCTTTAAATTAGTAAGCTAAAAAAAGGAACACGGCCTGTATTTGTTATTGAACGTGTTGCCATTAACTAATACTTAAGTATTAGTATAATGTCAAATTAACAACAAGCAAGCTGAATTGCCACGTGCGTTGCAGAGAATATGGTAGTCTTTTTAAACTCCTTACTCGCATCGGGCTAGTATGGTGGGTTGTGGTCCGATCTCCCTATCTGCTAATGTTCAAAGGTTAGAGGCTAGCAGCGGTGGGACGTGATGACTGATGATGATGATGTTTTTAACCATGTTTTACATGTCGTGAGAATTCTATTTGAAACAAGTTGGTAACCCTAGCCACGACATGCATCTTGCGCCTCACATTGTTAATCCATTGTTATTTATATCGAAATGCACAATAATTATCTCGTTCACTGCCGTGTTGAGACTAATTATCAGATGCACTGTTAGACAGCTACTGACTAACAGTACTTATGCGTTACGTAACTAGACGCGGTGTTTTTTGCAGTTCTTTGAAGTCTAGTTATTACCTACGTATGAACATAAAACTACTAATCGGTTACCAGTGTGTTGTTCATGTATGTTTGATTAGTTTTGTTAGATGTACAGTCACGAGCACCAATATGTTGCTTTGACTCTTATTTTTTTGTATTAAGTTAAGAGTTACAATTGTTTACATATTATTGCTCGTGACTGTACTTCCAATGTCTGTTTTAATTGTTGTTTGTATTCTAAAAATTTATGAAGGTACACATTTTTTCTGCTTTTAATGGAATGTCATTTTATGTTTTTGAACCCTTTACTTTAAAGTAAATTATTTAAGTGTTTCTTTTATGATTTGATTTCAATGATTGACGCCTTTGCCTAACAGTAGGACAGTAAATAAGCTATTACTTTATTTTACGTTACTTAATCAAAAAAATAAAAAGGCCGGTCTTCATTTACCGAGCGGCCAATGACCCTTCGGCACGCGCCGCCATTGACCACCTTGCGGCAGCCGGCGCGTGCGCCGGAAATTGTGTTTTTTAATTAATTAATTAACTAAAGGCACCGCTATGATAGTTAGAAATGTAATGGTTAATTACTGAACGAGAGAGACGGAGATGAGTGTCTAATCACCGTACCGCTTGTCGGCGGCTTACCACTTATACTTATACTTACTAGGAGATATAATTGCCCTATATACTGCTACTATACGAGTATAATTACCCTAAGCTTCAACATTGCGCGATGTTCTAACATCTTAGGCTTCAGGAGTCAGTTAGGTACAACTGTTGTGTAGAAAACTGCAAGTAATAAGTAGATTGTGGTGACCAATTTTAATTTCGAGTAAACTATTAGATAAAATTACGAATCTCATGCTTTAAAAAAATTACTGCGTTCAAATAGCACTATGTTTTGTTTCGCGCCTTCGTATTTTCGAGTTCGTAAGCTCACGTATTTGGGTTAAGTAACGTCTTTATTGGAACGTTAAGAAAACACTTCACGCAGACAAGCCGACGCTAAATGTTTGCATACGGAAATCCATAAGAGATAAAAAAGTTGGTATTTTTTCCTCTCTGTCTGTTACACCGAGCGCCGTAGTGCACTCCTCCGGCGTTTCCGTAGTCTACACGGCGAAATCCATCAAAGGATTAAGGTGGTGTCACGGGATCGCTCCGTTTTTCCCGGGATGTGGAATAAATTATCCGTCACTTAAACGACAGCTCACCGAATTCGGGCGGCTAACGATCCTCATACGGTGTCGAATCGAGCGCGAGACTTACAATTTATTTTGCACGTACTGAATTCTATTGCGTTTGGTTTGCCAAAATCGGAGTGGCTATGAAGACGTTAAGTTCCTTCACAGATTTTCAATTTAAAAGGTTATAGGGTTACCTACCGCACCGAACTTGTCTGGCTACAGTTTAACCTATTTCTGCCGCCAAGCAGCAGTGTTCTGGTTTGAAGGTTATGAGATGCAGAAAAATTATAAGGTACAGTTAGTTATCTATACCAAGGAATCGGTTTATGCCTTATTCCATGTCAATAAGCGTCTCGTGTCAATAGGTTGCGGAGTACGTATGCTGGTGGACAAGCCGACTCAGTCTATCTCTTCCTTAAAACTATAAATCGAATCGTTCACTGAAAAGTATAATTAATACCAATTTAATGCCAAAAATCAGTTTCATTTCCCAGTGCTGACTCGCCACTATCTCGACAACGACGTCAAAGGCTTCGCGGAGCAAAACGCATGGCAAGCACATCTCCCGCGTTTCAATCAGAGCAGATTGTGGCTCGCCCCGGCGGGCGGACACAGAGTTACATCGATTCCCGGATATCTGGATGTGGAACTCTGCATTTGTGACTCGGCTTTCAAAGCTTTGTGCTCAGATGGGAAGCATATCGGTAACAATGTGATGTCAATATCAGTTGACCAAATTAATGCCCTTTGTTTCCACGTGTGGACTGAATTACAGGCTCTGCTAGCACTTCGTGACGCAAGTGTTTAATTCTCCGAGTGATTTAGGTGAAAGATATACTCGTATGTATTAAGGTATACATTGTCATTATTGTATGTCTTACTGAGACATCAATTCACTTTAATGATCACTTAGTGTAGTACCTATGGGTGTTGGATAATTGTGTCATCAAGTCACAAAGAATTTCTTTGGAATGAAAAGTTATAGCTTCCTACTAAATATTTATAAATATTAACTGAGACGTCACACTCACACGACTGAGTGCACTTTTTTTAAACATTTATACAAAACGATGTAAATCCTGATAATTAGCAAATGTTTTAAAAAATAAACATAATGATTATTTAAATTGTGGTTGTATTAATAATACAAGAAAATTGAAATGTAGGCAAATTTAAATTGATGATAACAAAAATTGTGCGATGTAAACTTCTAGTTACCACCACGTCGCTGGCTTGAACTTCGATGTCAGAACGAAGTTACGGTTCCATAGATTTATTTGCATGAGCTCCGCCGTGCAGCCGGCCGGAGATTATAGAATGCATGACGGTGCAACATTAGTCCAACGTCATTTCATACCGATGGAATTGGACAGTGCCGTAATGACCGCTGGGACTTGGGAGGCTTTCGTAAATTTGTTTACAGCTTTATTTCCAAAATGGAGTGTTAGATTGCAATGATAAATTATGCTGGCATTTTAGCAGAAACTCTCTTTGTAAATGGCGTGTGTCTAGCTTACACCTTACACGTGATGTCATTATAACCCTAATTGTTTATTTACTGTATAACTTAGTTGCTTATTACAAATTCACAAAGACCTCTGGAGTTCTTGTACGCGAGACCCTAATTTCTCTTGCTTACTTAGTCTCTCCGAAGTGACGTGGTAAATATAAACTTTCGGCTTTATCATAATTTAAAATGTAATACTGCTAACATAACAAACACACGATTTGGTATTCTGCTAATCAAATTAGATTTTGTTGGTTAAGTTCAACGATTAAATCATCCAAATAAAACGTATCTACCGTACCGTAAGTATAACCAAAATGCTTGTAGCAGTCTTGAAATTTTGATTAGATGTAGGTAATCCTGCATATCACAACACTGTCAGAGTACAATGACGTGGCAGTAAATCCCAACTTACATTATTAATGCTAAAATATCTTTGTTCATACTTTATTTCAAAGAGAAGAAAAGGATTCATAAAGATTGAAAATGACGACTACATCAGGTGGGCATCGAAAAACGGATTCAAATCACGGTCTAAACGTCAAACTAAAACTAGTTGTAAAATAAACGCAATCAGACCTTTATAAAGTGTCTTGAAATATCTACGTTCAGCCATGTAAATGGTACGCCATGAATGCTGATGATCTGTCGTATGTTTCAAATGTCCATTCATGTTAATGTTAGTTACATAATCCCTGCAGATATATCTAATTCAGTTAGTATTATAGTTTTTTTAGTGTGCTATTATATATTCAGGTAAAAAGGTAAAAAAGATTAATGGACTACAAAATTAGGTACCTACCCTTTCAAAGTTATATAATGATTTTTTTATGTTATTTCGTTATTAAGACTTTTTACCATTCTACTGAAGATCATGTTCAAGGTTCGAAGATCACCGCGTCTCAGCAACATGCAGAAGTCTCATCTTAAACTTCGCCACACTCGTTCAGCCGCTGCGCAAACGTAGACACTTTCTGTTGCCGACACGGGACACCGTCGTCATGCATAAACGCGATTTGCAGTGCGTTCTGTTGCCGCTACCGGACACCGCAACCGCAAGCTATATGACGTCGAATAGTAGTGAAAGTATTCAAGCATGAACACAAAGAGTTTTGTTTATCATTCGATCATGCTAAGGAAAAGGAAAATTTATGGCATGTGGCAAAATTTAACCTCCCATCGTTTGTCACTAAGAGGCTGCGTCAATGCCTTACAAATTTTCGTTTTCAATAACGTGATCGAGTAAATACAACTGTTTCTCTGCACTGTTTGCCAAAGGCGATTTTTTTCACTATTTGATCTAGTTAATAGGTCAAAGATCATAAGACCGCCAGCAGTCGCGAAACAATTGATTTTCAATTTTGTCTGGTTTTACGGTGCTCAAGGGGTTAAGACAATCATTTGTAGGATCGAAACAGCGCCACCTAGTTACGAGTTAGTTTCACATGTTTGTTCTGATCAAGTGGTAGAAAAACCATGCACTACCCACATTGATCGACGGCTCAGTGACATTACACAGTGCAAGCACGACACCCTTAAATCCGCTGATTACTACCCTCCTGTGTTCCGATCCCACCTCGATCAAAGTGATTCTCATTACAAAGGGTTAGAAATGAACGCGTCACCGTCTAGGGTTGGTTGGCGTGTATTAATTGCGATTTGGGTTATTAGCGCTTCGATTGATGTTTCTGCTCGATTATAATCACGGACTTATAAGGAATTCCTTTCAAGCATTGCCGATTAATCGATTATAAGACGGCTGAGTTTCATTGAGGTCTTAATTAATTAGACTATTTTGTTAAAGGCGCTTTTTGGTGAATGGCTGTAATTACTTTAAGTCTAGTTTCACTATTCGTGGCTGCCTATTTCGCTCATCTAACAATCTACGCTCCATTTTTCTTCATCATTCAGGTTTCGTTGCAGATTTCTTTACTGTTTGTGAACCGTATAATCTGTTTCTTCAAGAATCATCCATGTAAAAGTTACTTAAATTGTCTACAACCGACAAAAAACATAAGACTTTAAACGTATTTCTTGTTATAATTGTTTTGTAATATCGTAAATCTGACACTGAGTGGCATTCCTTTAAAAAGGAAGAACTTGCAGATGACCGAACAATATTTCCTGTTGAACGCACGCAATGGAAAATATTTTGTTACATTCACTTTACGTTTCGCGTCTACGTTTTGTTTCAAACCCATTTCTTCTCCAATAAGAATTATTCAAAACAAATTTAGACAATAAAAATAATTTTTAATGTAAAAATGTTAATGTGTAATGGGAAAAGATTTATAGAAACTGATTCGAAGTGGATTTAAATTAGGGAACCTTTGATAGGATGCTCTGACTGCGAAACCAATATAATCGCTAGATTAGATGTGTGTTTTTAAAGTATCCGTTCAAATAGGAATCTTACTTGAACCATATTGCAACATTAGGGAATTTACATTAAAAAAAACTAAAATTTTACACGTTGTTGGATAAACAAGATGATGATGTATGTCAGCACTGCGCATGATAAACACATTGCACATGCTCAGTTGTCGACGCGTAAATTGAGGCAATGCGATTCGGCGCGCGCGCATTACATTAGACCGAGTTGACAGTTTGAATATGGATTTTGGAATTCTATTTTCGCAAGCTATCATGGTTGACGCGTAGGTTGTACAATCACACAGTTTTTATTTCAAAAATGCCCGCCTCGCCTGTGACTTAGTCCACATTAACATTTGTATTTCGTGATGGTTTTATCAACTAGAAAAACTTAGAACCAGATAAATGGTATTATATTGTAATACGTGTCAAACAAAATATTTTTATATTTATGTTGGTTTTTACGATTACTTGTAATTTTACTGAACAGGGTAATACCGTATTATTATAAGGTGGCTGCCAATATAATAAGGACCGGTGTGGTAGTATGGTAAAATATATGGATGTCTGCTCTAAAGATGGGGAAGTAAAACCTGATGGTCCACAGCAAACTTTGGGAAATATTGACAGTAGACAATAGTAATATCATTTTTAGTTTACCTTTAGTTGCGAGAACTTCTAAATGGCATTAATTAACATTATGCAGCTGTAAGTTTTTCAAAATACAGTATAATAGTACAAGGTGGTAACCCTAAAATGAATAAATTCTATCCACGTCGTCTGCGCATACCGCTTCAGTACCACTAATGCCAATGATGTACCGAGAATGCGTTTTGTTGTTTGTATTTTCAACATCGACGGTCAATTTAACTAAGGTAATGCACTTAACTGCGTTACTTCATTTGGCATGAACGATTCTGATGTATGCATGCATACTCGCGTGCGATAATTTCTTGCAGAATGAATGTTAATAACGCTTTCGTGTGATTAATTTAACGTACATTGTTCAGCGAAAATAGAAATCTTCTCGAACCACTCACTTGTGAATATGGTTACTTATGACAATAATAAATTGCGGTAACAACTTTTAAGTGCGTGAGGCATTAAATTGGTTAAGTGTGAGCGCCTCCTAGACTTTCTTTTAAAAACATAACGTTAATATTAATAGTACGTAGGTACGTTCAAACACACATCACATGCAACAACACCAGTATAAGCTGCGCTCGAATAACTATAAAGTTACCTCCATGACAGAGCTCCATTTTTGTTGGTATTATTTCTATACAATTTTAAGGACTGTATTATAATTTTAAAGTATCTCAGGTTTTATAATTTTAATCAATATATTTTGATGTTTTTTTTGTTGATTGAAAACACCTGACTATACCGTATAGGAGTCGAAAATGGTCGTCGTATGATTATTTTTTGTTTTGTCTGCACCTATCTACTTCACCAGTTGTTACTGCTACAAAGAGACGTCTTCTAATATTTACTTGGCACCTTTGAGATTTCACTAAAAAAGGTCTCTAATAATTAAGTCATTACATTTCCATGATCGCAACCTAATTTCTTACATAAGTATAAGTAAGTACCTACATCCTACTAATATTATAAACGCGAAAGTTTGTAAGTATGGATGGATGTTTGTTACTCTTTCACGTAAAAACTACTGAATGGATTTGGATGAAATTCGGCATACAGATAGTTTATAACCTGGATTAACACATAGGATACTTTTTATCCCGATATTCCCACGGGAACGGGAACCACGCTGGTGAAATCGCGAGCGGCTGCTTGTGTAGGTATAAAAACGTTGTGTAGCCTACCTAGCACAACAAGGTCTCTGTCAATTTGCGGAGTAGCTCTTTATTGATTAACATCAATCACATAAAACTTAGTTAGTGAACTATGCTGCCTGCGCGGCGATAATTCGTTTTGTTGTGTGAAGTAGTGTGTACCATTAACGAGACATATTAGAAATTAGTTGCATGGGTGGCTCTGTAGACTTTGGTGATCACTCTGATGGATGTTATGCGTGGCCTGGCACTTGTATTTACACGACAATGTTTTTGGAAGTTTATTATTTCATTCACGTCGCTGTAAGTAAATCTTTTTGAATACAAGATTTATAAATTATGCAGATATATAGCAAATGTAATACATCAAGTCTATTGCAAATTAGGAATGTATATCAAATTGTTTTTTGACTACAATTTGTTGTGGATATTATACCATATTCTTATTGGAAAAGCAACTTTATTGATTTGATTTTCTTGCCCAAACATAGAGTCAACATTCGTCGTCGACTGTACTTGTGCACCTCATTCTAACGCGATAGGTATCAATTTTGAATTACCTTCATATTTAGGAGCTTAGGACCTTCCGAGGAGTGGTGGTTTTAATTACATTCAGCGATCGATCGTCTCCACCAAAATGATATTGCCGCTCATGATTAGGTTGAGGCTTGCTGAAAACATAATTTAAACTAAATCCATCAATTTATGGTCGCGCTTAACCTAAAGAGGTTACACTAAATGGTGTACTTGTTTTAACCTTATAATTAAACGTAGTCATAAAAAGCAAAAGAATGTATTAACACATTTGTTTGGCACAAAAAATCAAAAAGCTTTAAAGGTTTATATTGAAAAAGCTTATAGAATAGCTTGTAGAAAATATTGTTGTCAATTGTGTCGTTTTTCTTTTTTCTTTTAGTTATGGTTTATTTTCTATCAATTGTTTGTATTACAGACACATTAAAGGCATTACTACAAAACAGTAATTAAAGTAAAACTCAAGTATTAAATGTTGTGTTTCTGTCTAAAAGTATTGAGGGCAAGGTGCGAACATCTGCTTTAGTAGTAGTAGTAGTAACTTTAGACATAGTTTTGTAGTAAGACTTAAAATGTATTGTTTTACATCATTCATTCTTACCTGTGTTCAAGTATACCTGAAGAATTTGTTATTATTCCCCAGTCTGCGTTGGCGGACGTATTAATTTAAACGCTTAATTTACATTATTTCTTATTCCACGTAGCCATATTCCAAATAACACTTCTTAGAATTCACCAACGCCGCCATGAATAGGCTTTGTGATAATGTGTTTCAATTTGTCACACGTAACTATTCGTCTAATGAAACCTCCTCGATACAGCGGCGGCGACGGTGCCATAACTGGCGTATTACCAATTAAGTGGGAATCTATGTATACGGCTTTGGGCTGAGACGAAATGTACCGCTCGATTCGACGACGGGGCAAGTATTTCAATTTGGCAACGTCATTTAAACTACACTGTTAGTTTGACAGTTTACCAACGTCGCCCTGCTCATCTGCGCTAGTTGCGATTGGATTGGCGTAGCTGTTTGCGTTCTACACGATACAGATAAAAGGGGTGTCCTACCAAGCGACGAGATCAATGCGATAAATTTCCAGGAAATACCTGTCTCACTATTAGATATACAGCTCAATTACGTTTCAGCCAGTTTCGCCTCAGCTTCATTGCAATTTGCTGTCCCAATTGTTTGCGTGTTAGATTGCTTGCCACACATATTAAAGGAACTGTAATAAACCGTATGTTCCTGCAGTGGTCATACAAATCTCTCTGCAAATAGTATCACAACACTTAAAAATTTTAACAATTATTTAGCTATATACACTTTTAAACTTTCGCGTTCCATTATGCACACATATTTAGACGGGATTTAACGCAAAACTACTTAGTAAAGGCATTCTACGCATACCTACACGCTACTTCACATCACCACCCTCGACACTTGCAATCCGTGATAACGTCACTAAAGAACAGAGCATTTGACCTCTGTGACCCTGAGCATTTAAAGCGTGAGCTGGATCATGTTCAGGAGGTACTCAATAAAAACGGATATCGAGTGAATAGACTACGGAAGCAGCCGACTAAGAGTGACAAACATCCCGAAGTTAGAAGACAACCAGCCTATATGCCTTATGTTAAAGGAGTCACGGACAAGATCAGCCACATATTACGCGAGTACTCGATACCGACAATATACACTCCAGGCATAAAGGTCAACAACATTGTGGGCTCCCCAAAGGATGTTTTGCCACTTCAAACACCAGGCGTATACAAGATAGACTGCAGCTGCGGTAGTTCCTACATAGGCCAGACAAAACGGACTATCCATGAGAGGGTCAAGGAACATATTGCGGCTGTGAAAAACCGCCAGTCTAACAAATCAGCCATTGCGGAGCATTTACTTGAAAGAGGCGCAAATCATTGGATCGAATTTCATCGTACGCAAGTCCTCTCCACAGATCGCCACTTTTATTTAAGAGTAGTGCGTGAAGCGATTGAAATTAAGAAACATCCGAACAATTTCAATCGGGAAGATGGTCACAAACTATCATCAGCGTGGAATCCAGTGTTTGCAAAAACGCCACTTCGTTTTAGTCTGCAATCGGCTAACTACCAGAATAAGGCTTGTATACGGAATAGGGACACCGTTAGTGTTGTGTGTGACGGTAGTTGGATAAATAATGTGACGGTGGATGAAGACTCAGCGACGCAAACGGAGGCGATACACCGCGACAGCAGTCCACCCGTGACCACGGCCGGTGCAACTCCGTCGAAACGTCGGGTATAAAAAGGTATGCGTAGAATGCCTTTACTAAGTAGTTTTGCGTTAAATCCCGTCTAAATATGTGTGAATTATTTAGCTGCCAGTCAGCGTTGGCACATGTTGTTCTCAAACCAGTTAACCTTATAAGTATTCTGGAAGTCTCCTTGCAGATGATGCGCAGAAAGCTCGAAATCTACTAGTGTCATTCTCATCAAGTGACACAGAAAGAGTTTAAACTCTTTCTAAGATCATAAACATAAAAATGGGTCTCAATGGGTCTGGGTAAGTATACTTCTAAATCCGTCTAGATCCAGACAGACTCGTTGGTATAAGCTAGTGTTGTTATAATAGCGTCGTCTATTCAAAAGCTTTGAAAGCACCCATCTTGGTCTAGAATAAATACGAGGTAATGGAAAAGAAATAGCAATTTTAATGGAACTTCCATCTATCTAATCTGTTTTCATATTGAAATTTTCCGCCGCTAGTTACGTGTATTTTATGCATCACAATGCTAAGGTTTAATTGCACTACTTTATTTAAAACTGATTATAACAGCTATCTTCGATATCAGCAGATTTCTTTTGCTGCTTTTCATTTCAATATCGTCATAATTTTAAAATAACAGAGTAGTTCTAGTCTAAACTAGAACCAGTAATGTAGTTAGTACATTACTGGTTTTGTTTGCGAAAACCATGTAGAGATTTACATTTTAAACTTTCATGGTCACTACAATTATTTTTTATATTTATTTTTTAGGAAAAAAACGTGATTTTTACCATGTAGAGATTGTCGTTAAGGAACTGCATATAAGTGAGCCGAATACTACAGACGGTGTGGCTTTTTGCAAAGATGAATGCCCTACAGTTTAGATGCGGCCTCGGGTTCTCCGCTCTTGTTACCTCGCTCCAATGCCCCGGAAAATTTACTAAGGTGATGGCGAGGACACTAAATTGAAGTAATATGAGCCCCTGGAAAACTTCCGGGGTTACTTGTGATTTTATTTAATGTAATGTATGTCAATTCATGTATTATCGATGTAGATAAAACGGAATTAACACAAACTTCAGTGGTTTTAAAATGCTGTTCTAACTTTAAGGTGTATATGTTATTGAGCAATAAAAAAAAACTTAATCTTGAGGACCTACCGAGATCTTTGCTATCCGATAAAATGCATCCTTAGTAACACACAGACCGAATTCAACATACTGATTTACTGAAATATCGACTTTAAAGAACAGAATGTACTACTTAGATAAAAAAAGAAAATTTGAATTTAGGTCATATTCTAGTAAGAATGCGAAAAATTACAACATTGCCTTTTTGACCGGCCAAATGCAAAGCTTCGTAATAGTAACGTAACAGACGTATGGCAGGTAACTAAAGGAATGATTGCGTGCGCACGCCATTTCGTCTAGTAATCCAATAGTGGAAGAAAGATAAAAGCGGGAAAAGATAAAAGGGGTGGTTTAATGGAATTAAACAACTGCGGGTGGTGGGCGGCGGGAGTGGTCGGCTTAGCCGCGGACTCCCGGAATGTGTTTGTTGGGATCGTCCGCCGCCGTTATATTTCGACCAACACTTTGGTAATTTCTTTCTTAATGTCTTCATATTAATTCTGGGTTGCTCCTTGTTATATTCCAGGACAGTAGTGTTGGTACTGCTGGTTCGTTTGTATTGTTTAAGATTACGCATCAGGTGTTAGTTTCGGCTTAGCGACAGGGAAACAGTTTGTGCGAACGTCGTTTTTAATTGTTGGTATCTTTTTACTATATTTTATACATAAGATTATTCACAATGTTTACCACAGAAAAAGATAGATATGGAATATGTCGAAGTAAAATAAGTTTATAAACCAAAACTACGCATTTTGCAATAGACATTTTGAATCAGAGACCATTGCGGCACATACGTAAGCTGAAAGATGTATTTGTAACACGTTCACCGGTATCTCAGTTCCCGTTCAATCGAATTAGTAAGCATTAAAGATAAGTAGATCGGCTTATTTATGTGTAGTGGATGGGGGGGTTAACGACGCGGAGGCCGCGATTAGTAGGTCGATTAGCACGCGGCCAAGAAGCGCCCGCGCTGTCGATGGCCCGATCATTTGGGTAGGGCTGACACTTTTAGTAAGAAAAAAATCTGTACTAATAAATGAAAAACAATTTTGATTTTTCTTAAGACATTATTAAGTATATGAAAACGTAGTTGAAATCAATAATCAAAATGTTGTTAAATCAATCACGTAATGAATGTAACAAGTACATTTATATTAACAGAAAAAATCAGTCCTCTGCCATTGTCCGCGTTTCACGTGATAGTTGGTGAGCCCATCGCCGCTCTATACTGTTGGATATATGTGCAGTCTTTAGTCCGTTAGTCGCCTTTTACGACACCCAAGGGAAGAGATGAGTTGGTAGTATTCTTTTATTTAGCCACCACCACACAGCTCATATGTATATAACAAGTGATGTGCTTTTTAACAATGCCCACCGTTTTATTAATTTTAATTTAAACAAATGCAATTTTAAAACTTGTTAACCGTTACTTATAGCACTGAAACATTCGAAACAATATACTTTACCTTTCGCCGTTTATCAATTTCCGGTTTAATGCTGTAATCTTTTAGTAGTGGCTAAAAAAACTGACTAGTAAATTCCTTTAGCACGTTCGCTGCTTCATAACCAGACACAATTGAAATTTAATTGCTTGTCGGTAACCGGTCACCGCCACGGCGCTTAAACTATTAAAAACTACGATAATTTTTTCATACATATTTTTCATTTTCTTAATGTTTCAAGTGTCGAATATACTGCAAATATTAAAAACATAATTGACAACCTCTATATCTAAGCAAATAAAACTTTCACAAGATAATAAAAATACAGTTTCATTCAATGATAGTCCGCAGTTCCTAATCGTAGGACAAGAATGTGCGCTTTAATAGGTATACAGTTCTAAATTAATGCAATGTGATTTGTCAACAAGTTTCGATTAAACATCTTTAGCACTTCGTAAGACTTTAGGGTAACAGTCGAAGGCGTAATTATTGTTTAGATAGTTCATT
The DNA here is from genome assembly GCA_963921215.1 of Scoparia ambigualis. Classification (NCBI taxonomy): domain Eukaryota; kingdom Metazoa; phylum Arthropoda; class Insecta; order Lepidoptera; family Crambidae; genus Scoparia; species Scoparia ambigualis. The sequence continues at coordinate 17,947,403 of OY992522.1, read as the reverse complement.
AGTAGAGGTGCAGTTGTGTCAAGCTGTAACGCGTCATTTACCCAAATTGCCGGGAAACTATAGCGATTAGCGATAATTGCTTGGTTTGCCAAATTGTCGGATCCATAGACCTTTGAGGGCGTTACACTGCTTTGATAAATTACCGTACCAATATATTATCTTGACTCCTACTGAGAAGCAATTACTTAATTAAATTTTATCTAAGTGAGGTTTGCAACATCCACTATATGAAAAATAACCAGAACCCACAATTAGCAGTATAATTATGTAATACTTAAATAATGTAGAAATTTATAATACACAGTTTGTTAAAAAGTGTCGTACTTACCTAATCAATCTGATTGCATTTCAATGGCAGTATTAAACCCCGTACGGTAAAAAAATTGTTCTAATTAATTAATTTAATCCAAAGTAACTTAAATTAAGTAATAATTTCAAACATTGTAAAACCACAAATTCAGGGAGTCATTTCAAATGAACCGTAACCATATAAAATAGCTATTTAACGGTGCTTACTGAAATGGCAAACATGCACCATCACGCAATTAATTCCACTTGCCTTTTGCAATCGCCTATCATTAATTTAACAATGTTAAACAGGGTAACACGAGAGAAAAAAAGGTAAAAAAAATGCTCGTAACGCTAGGCAACCCTACGGCCGATGCACCTGCCTCAATCGCTCAGCGATGCGCCAACATCTGTCTGCTAGGCATGCACTTTTAGTTTTTTTTATTTTCACCATCCGTTTTCTTTTTTCAAACCTAATTGCACGGCACGAGGACTGTATGTGCAGTTATGGCGTTTTGATACTGACGATCCTTCGTTGTTTATAAAAGATACGACAAACGTGATTCTTGACGGCGTTATTAGGTGTTAGTTTTTTAATAGCGTCGTGGGTGGTTTCATATTTTATTGCCTTAGATTTTTTTGTATTGTTTTTGTCTGTTTTAATATAATATACAGTGAACTCCATATAATTGCTGTGCCTCTATATTAACGTGTTTAATCACTAACTAAATCATTGCCACTAAAAAAACTTTAAAAAGTTGCAAATAAAATCCATTTCAGTAAAGTAAAAGCAAATATAGCGTTATAATCCATTAAATATTATGATCTTGAATGAAGGTTTATTCTCCTCTTTATGTGACCTTGGTAATATTATTAGTTACCTACCTTGTTTATGTAATAATTCTCAGAGTAAGTAATAATAGAACTGCACAAACCAATACGCAATTGATATAAGAACATAAAATTTGCTCTATTAATCTTGTTTTTCTTAATATAACAACAACATAATATGACAGCTGGAAATAAAGAGAGAGAGCTAAAGAAGGTTTGCTATTACCACTTTACACAGTCTCTCATTTCTGTTTAAATAATAAAACAGCGCTTCTTTTATTTGAAGTAGTTGTTAAGGAGATAATCTCAAGAAATTTTAAACTTGTTTTAACTTTAAAAGTCGAAGATTCCTCAAGATCTTTGCTCAGCTTTGACTTAACAAATTAGTGCCCTGTTAATTAATCCTTCTTGTTAGTTGTTAAGTTTTTATAACGTGTCTGTAAAGAACATTTTCTTATCATTTTAAGTTTATGCGTTTTTTTTATAAAAATGTAAGTAAGTAAATGGTTCTTACTTAGATATATACATTAGTATCACGACTATTATCCCCGAAGGGTTAGTCCAGACTCTAGACAATGACGACAGCAAAAGCAGTCGTCTACTATAGTCCACCTGCCACCAAATAGCGACTGCACAAGTGCTCAGCGTGTCAGGTGGTGAGCCCATCGCCGCTCTATGCTGTTGGACGTATGTGCTGTCTTTAGTCCGTTAGTCGCTTTTACGACACCCATCGGAAGAGAGGGGGTGGTATTATTCTTTCACTGTTGTGTTGTATTATATTGTAGCGTAGGTCTACCTACGTGCTTCTGTTCATTAATAGTAGTTGACCTATGCCGAACTAATGTAAAAGCTCTTGAAGTTTATTAGGACACAAGAATGAGTGTGTTATGAAATAATATATTTAATTAAAATTTATCTTTTGTTTTCAGGTAAGTCGTCTATCAGGTATTTTTCTGCGATAATGAGGAAGTCTCCTTGAGTAAGTAACATAATAGCATATAGCTTAGCATTTATATTTTACCTACATTTTATATTTTCTATAATTATTTAATTATTCTTACATAAACAACATAATATTTCTATTTTTAACTAAGAAGCGCTTGGTCTTTATCTCTCCTGATTAGGTGACGATAATACTGAAGGTGGTAGATCACGTAGACCGGTATGGTCAACTACTGCGGAACTTGCTATCTATTCTCTAACGTAGGAGAAAAGATAATAGATTTACGTAGTGTTAATTATAGCAACGTAGGAAAATTTTTGAATAAGTGTTGAAATAAAGAATACGAGCAAAAAATATACCAAGCGTCTTTTTTTTACAGACATTCAAATAAGAAGATTTTTATAATATTCCGTCAAAAAAATCTAGACGAGATGGATTTTGGAGCTCGACATACCTCAGATGGCTTAATTTAAACAAACGTCACGATATTACGATCGCGCCCGCTTTTTACTGACGAGGCAAATTTAATATTCGGCCCAGATCCCAGTTATGACGCCCCGGGAAAACAAAGGGGGAATTCCGAATGAAAATGTTAATTTTTTTTCTTCCACTCCTTGTGTATCAATCATTGTCTTTCTTGTTTTAGCCCCGTGATGTGCATTTGCGTTATTGTGAATTCCACCTGCGTTTTAGACATAAAGATTTTAATAAAGATCATCATCATCATCATCAGCCCTTATGGGCTACTACTGCCTACCTATTTTTCTTTCTTTCTATTGCTTGACCCAGGTTCTATAACATTGAAAACTACCAGACGAGGATAAAGATGTTTATCTTAAAATTTCTGTTGTCACTTACTATTTAACAAGACAAAGAAAATATTGCTAGTTCTTCAGTACAGTTTCGAGGGGTTCCTGGTGATATGCGCTTTTACCTTTTAATCGTTGCCATCAGGTGAGATGACGATGACGGCCAAACGCTTCCATCGCATTTTGTAGTAATTTTGCAGTTGTATTTATCGTTTTTATCGAAATAGAATAATAAATTCATGATTTAAAATTATAAAATCTTTATTCCTCATGAAGTAACAATTATTCTGGTACAAATTTTGCTCAATAATATTATCGTAGATAGGAGAAATTCACAGTTAACTTGAAGCGATTTTCGAAGTTTTTTGGTTTAGAATACGATTGTTTTTCTATATAAAATCAATGATATCTTAAAATTCTGAGGCCGCTAAGCACTATACGACTATATAAGAGATAACATTCTATTTTTTTTATTTCTTTTTCATAAAACAGTAGTTCAATCGATGAGCTCAAAAAAGTGCCTCCGCGCATTTTATGAAAAGCTTTCTCTGTAATTTTGGGTTTAATTAATAAGTTAAGCAAAATTTACAAAAACCGAAGCCGCTACGCACTATGCCAATAGCTATTCTACACTATTCTATAAGTCAAAATTGTTAATGTATTTTTGATTCCGAGATCCAGAGCGCCAAAGTTGGCCATTTTACGCAAAAATCACAGTCGAGATGTAATAGGCCTCTTAATTACCGTACAACTAATAATAAAGGTGGTTTAAATTCCATTAACTACTAAATCTACAGGCAAATGTCTGTGTTGTGAATAAGTTTCGTAGTTTGTTTTTGTATTTTGTAGGTTTGCACTCAAACATTTATATCCGCTTACACTAAGTACAAGCTTTACTTGTTTTGGAGCTTGGTTTGCTTCAATCATTTAACAATTTGCTTTAGATAAAATTATTATAGAAACCATTGTCATAACTAAATGTCAGTGTTTCAATTTTTTTATTGCATACTATTGTGTATCAATAGTTGTTATAACAGAATAAATTCACCATTAACCCCGTGAATGATGAATTTACCGCAAGGTTGAGTAAAGTTATTTTTAATGAGGTTTATTTTTATATCTCTAATTGGATTTTGCTGTGTTGGTTCAGAAATAAAAAACGTTCGATCCCATAATTTTGACTGCTCATTGGAATCACCTTCTATTTCCGATATTATTCTCCGCTTCCCATTCATTTTCTACTCGAAATTCTAAGAGTAATTTATTTTCCTTAATTGCGTAATTCAAGTTAATCCCGGGCCGGAATTTAATTTAGGGTGCTGGAAATACCTTTTTTCTTTTAATAATACTTGTTATTTTACTTATTTTGCTCATCAAACACCAATAATTAAATGAGGCCGTTTGTAATGTTACCTTAGCCTCAAGTTTTTAATTAAAAAGATGGGTGGGTAAAGAGCACTGAGATTCAGCTGAGGAATAGGCGATATCGGAAATTAAATAAAGAACAAAGTGCCGTTCGGAAATTAGCCCGAAGAGTTGTAAATTCGAGGAGAAGTCGGGATCATGACCGGAATTGCGTCAGCCGGCGAGTTTCTTAGAAGTTTGTTTAAAGTGAACGCTGGGCTGGCTGTATTTAGGTACAGCACTTTATAGCTCAGGTAAGTTTGTTTTATTTGGAAATTTATTCGTCATTATTTATTAACTTTATAATTTAATTTTGTGTCACACGTTTCTAATTTATATTAAACAGATGATCTACAGTGACGGTAGTATATTCTTTAATAAAATTATCTACCGTACTTCGTATTGCTTTTGTCTACTGTTTTTATTACTCGGTAATTTGGGCTACGATACGAAACGGCATCAAGCACCTAATCAACACTTCTTGTGCCTTCCCTGTAGCTTAGAACATAATTAAGTTTTCAATATAGTTTAAAAAAAGGTAGGTAAGCTTTAAAATTGTTATTTCACCTAACTATCTTTGTGTATAAAAACTAAGCAACATGCTTGTGCCGTGTGCGTCGTCTTTAGCTGTCTGCGTATAAATATTTGACGTCCTCCTTGGTCGAGTAGCTTGTACACCGGTTTTCATGGTGTCGCCATCTCTGAGGTCCCGGGTTCGATCCCCGGTCGGGTCAGTTTAGAGAAAAACTGTTTTTCTAAATTGATTTCGGGTCTGGGTGTTTTTTCTATGTTTATGTATATTTATCCGTTATCTTACCATATAAACGAGTTTCACAAGAATACTCATCTTGGTCTAGATAATTGGTGTGAGCGTAAACAAAATTAAAAAAAAAAATAATAATAATTAATTGTATTTTTTTTTGTAATAAATTTTAAAAGCTATCTGAATAACTAATTAGTTTTTTGTAAATCAGAAATGACAATAACATTGTATGTATCACAAGCGGAAGTTAACTTTTTTGTTAAAACAAAAATGGTAAAAAGATAATATCAACTTTTCGTCTAAAATTTGTTCCAAAAACGATACGCACGCAACCGAACCTAATGTCATAAAAAAACTCGCACGAGGGTGACACGTGCGACGGACCGCAATTCCTCGAACGCCCGGTGCGATATATACCGATACATACACGATGTATCGATACATCGGATACTTTCCGACACGCGATCGGGATTACCCCCATAACGTCTTGATGTTGGACATCTGCCGCGCCCGCCAGATGTTTTTATACGTTTTTAGTGATAGCTCAGCTTAAGATTGCAAATTGACAGATCCCGTTTGATATTACTATCGGCGAGTGTTTCTCGTCTCTCCGCCCGCAATTATATTGCTATCTCACGGCGTCTGGTATATCGCTACACAGGAATTTTGGATTTGTGTATGTACCGCTTCTGATTATTTATAGAATGAATACTTAGAAATGAAACTAAATAACCTCAATTTGGGACTTGATGAAGGAACGACGGCGTTTGCGGAGGTTATCGCGAGCAAACTGAAAAACTTTAGAAAAATTATTAATTACTTTGAAAAAGGTCTGTATTTCAATTGTTGAAATTACTAAATTAAAACAATATGTTAGGGTAGTTTATTAAATATATATTATTGTATACGTTATTTATATGCTACAGTAGATATATTTTTAAATTGCCAATTACAACGAAAGCAGTTTGTTTTATTATGTCGCCTGTGTACAACATTACAAACAATTGTAGAAAAAAACAGTCCTACAGTAACGGATAATAGGACATCATCTAAACATACCTATGACTATTCGAAACTAGTAGGCCCAAATTTTGTATTCGTCTTATCACCAACACACGAAAACATAAAAAGCTGACAAAATGCGAAAAAATTATAAAAAATAATAATATGCTTACCAAAATCCCTTCCAATGCCACTTCTAATATTTTAAATTTATTCGTTGTTTTTGTGTGAATATAAAACGGATAAAATATAACAAAATATATCAGTCGGCAAATATAATTTAATACGATATAAATCCAAACATCGTAGACACGCCACGAGTATCGGACGCATAAACGTCGTTTATATAATTATAACACGTGATTTACGGTTAGAAATGTGTTTAACCTGATCATATTGTTTTATTTGACCGTATATTTAGTAAGATATTATTAAATTTATAATACCGTGTCGCGTAGCGGCGAAAGAATACTACCATCCCCTCTCTCCTTTGGGTGTCGTAAAAGGCGACTAACGGACTAAAGACTGCACATACATCCAACAGCATAGAGCGGCGATGGGCTCAGCACCTGTCTCGCTGAGCATAATGTACAGTCGCTATTTGGTGAAAAGTGGTCTATGATAGAGGACTGTTTTTACTGTCTTCATTGCCTAGTCTCTGACTAACCCTTTGGGGATAATAGTCGTGATTATATGTATACGTATAAAATTGATGCTGGGAAATACCTAAATATTTAAAAAGACATGGTAACTCTTTACACTTTACTTTAGGTTTTCTATTTTATTTATGTTGCTACATCTACGTGGTAGTAGCAAATAAGAATGTAAGATACATAGATAATACTTTTAATGACAAACTAAAAAAAAATAGCCTATAAAAAATAAAAGAGCAACAATACGGCTGTATGATCTATATCTTACATTATTCCGCCTGACGTTTATCACCTACACAATGACATCTCGGCATGACTGATCGTATCCATTTATTTTTATACTAGGCATTCTAAATGTGTCGAACATTGTCGCGGGCTGTCGTTAGTCGCTCTGTATGAAACCAACGGTGGTGCAGTTTAAATTCCGCACGCGACATAAGTTATATCGCCGTCACCGCACGGCGAACGAGCCGGCGTGAAAATAGGCCACTTTTGGCACAGCCCGTTCGCTCAATTTATGTGCAATTTAAGAAGCGCCGCCTCGTAAATCAGGCTTCGATGCTAAACGACGATACCTCCAATTTGCATGTCGCTGTAAATTCAATTTGTTATTGCCTAAACGACCCGCCGATTATAATTGCTGTCATTTATAGATTGCAGTTAATATTTGGACACGTTGTGTTGATGCTCAATTAATTTCGTTGGTGTTGTTGTAATCACTTTTGATGTTTATGCAAAGCTGTCGCTGTAATGTTTTTGGTAGATAAAATGCTGCACAAGTAGCGTTTGAGCAGATAATAGTTCCATCCATTTAAATCCGGACATGTAGTGCCGTCGCAACCTCAACGAGTTTTATGATAAAAGATATGAGATCGTGTCGCTTTTACAAGCGCTACAAACGTTATGAAATGACTGTCTAGTGTCTTTGTCTACTCATAATATAATAAAACGCAATTTTCTAAAGCGAACTACTTACATCGACGGTTCACTAAGTGTACCATACGAACTGTTCAGTTAATAAAGTAGTAATGGAGTAGAAATTTACACATCAGCACGAAACCGGATTCCAATTTGGATAGTTTCCAACAATATATAAGTGTTCAGGTGTGAAAAAATAATGATATTTATTATGTTTATAAAAGATCTTACGGTTTTCCACATTGCTGTTATAAAGAAAATATTTTTACTTAACAATAATGCGCTTTTAAATTATAACAGTCATAATATATTCTTAGCGTTAACTACCTTAGTTTGTTTTATGTTTTCAGCACTGAAAATGTTAAGATTTGATATTTTATAAGCTAATAAACGAAACTAATTGAAAATATAGATCTTATTAATTTAAGATCATTCATTTTAGTTTATTAAACTATCATGTTTGTAAGACGATGTCTTGTATCGCCTTTATGATTTCCATGAAGTAGTTTGACAGTTTCAATCGAGGTTAACATCTATAACGTAATGTATTTGAGAGAAAATATGTTCATAGTTCAGTTTATATTTGGCCGCGGCAATTGATGTCAAAGAAAGAAGGGATTCCCATTCAATGAAATATTTGGTTATTTTGATAATAATATATTTTAGACATTGATTTATTTATCTTTTAATCAGAATACATTCTGTGGTAGCGATCGAATAGAGTGAGCATTCGCCAAGTTACTGTAAACTTGTCAACCAATTTACTATTGAGCAGTTACCATTTGTAGCACTATAAGGCTGCGTTTCCACCAGAGATAGGTATGCTCGGAAGATGAGCGGTGCGAAGATGTGTACCGGAGCTGTGAAATGGTATGGGCGTTTCCATCAGAGATGTGCTAGGAATATGAGCGGTGCGAGGATGTGCAGCGGAGCTGTGAAACGGTGCTCTGATGAGCGGCGCTAAGATGTGAGATGTGTAGCGGGCACTTTTTAATTTACGCATAATACACGTCCACCTCTCACAAACAGTCTGGTGACTGCTAGCAATTTCTCACTGGCCTCCATCCATAGCACGCATCCCTCGCACACATCTCTCGGACACATCTCTCAGACACATCTTCGCACACATCCCTCGATTGGTTTGTACGTACAAAAACCTCGTCCCGCTAAGCCGTTTCCACCAGAGGTGCGCTGAGCGAAGCTAGGTAAATGAAACGATTCTATTGGTTCCTATCAAACACATCCCTCGCAACGCATCCTCGCACATCTCTGGTGGAAAGGCAGCCTTAGGGCAGATTATACACAAACTACTATATTTTCATTTGCTACGCATGCTTCATTTTCTTCGTCTCACCTGATGGTAAGTGACGATATGGCAGAAGGTGGAAACGCGCTTCACCCGGAATCCTCAACCACTGAGGAACTGGCTATTTTATCTCAAACTGTCGTAACACAACTATGCTATAAACATCGTTGTTATGGCGACAGACCTAGATAAGATGGTGGTATCTAGTCAGGCGGACTTAACAGCCCTACCACCAACGAAACCGAGCACACAAAGATGTAACCCCCGCTGGGAATCGAACCCGGGACCTCTGAGTCTGAAACCGGCGGCTTAGCTACTAGACCACAGAGCAAATAAAATCTCGAGCATCGGCATCGTACGTAAACCCGTTGGTGCACCTGGTTGTTGATTCAAGATGGCAGTCGTTAAACCCCGCATTGAGCCAGCGTAGTGGTTTATTATGACCCTCATCAGCTTTTAATCCTGTGCCCAGCAGTGGGGCGTTAATAGGTTGGTGTAGAGGACTTGAATTGGCTATTTGACAGTTGTAACAATAAAATATGAAATATGTCGAAAATGGTAGTATAAGATATAACAATATTTATCCAATAGTTTTTTATAAAGATAATTTGTAAATATTTTATTTTACAAAATGAATTTGCGATTTTTTATCTGTAGATTACAAGACCGAAACACGGGCGGCTGAGGGCGGCCATAATTGAGCTTTATGTGACGTGACGTCACATTTCACAAAATTATCAAAAACTATCTGTCAGGTTTCAAGATAAGTTTCTTTATTTATTGAAATGTGACGTCACAGAGCAAAATGTCACGTGACCGACCATTTTTGCACGAAATTTGAAATCAATAAAGAGAAATATGTTTTTTTTTCTGTTAAATAAAGCTTTTTCGAGAAAGAAAATATTGTACGTGGTATAAAATAAGCGTTTGTAATTTTTTAAATACTTTTTCGAAAGTTGTCAAGTAGCTTATTAAGTATATCAAATTGTTTCGTATTGCTTTAGCTTGTAACCCACGTGTTGCGGACCCTAAGACATGAGTTATTATGCCACTTTTCTCCATAATTTTACCGGGCTCACGTCCTTCAGAACAAAAGACAGCAATGCAGGACACTGCGGCTTGGCAACAGAAATAAGTACGCTTAAATGTTAGAATGATAATAAAATCAAATTGTACCGCAAATGTCGTTTCAAAATAGAAATAGGTACGGAATGTTACGATGCGTATCTTTATGCTTATATTATACTGCTTATCCAAAGTTTTGATAGCTCTTGATAACATTAGTGAAACACACAAAAATTACCAAAAACTAATTCAAGTCGCACGTATCCGCACAGCTTTTATGAAACTTTATAAAGAGCGAGTAACCCAAGAAAAAGATATTCTTAGAACGATTAAAGTTATCAAAACATCTAGCTAAGAAGCCGAAACAGCGGGCCCGTAGGATATTACGCGGAAAATTTCATCTTGTTTTAAGTTAAATCGTAACTTTTTACGGTTACTGTCACATGGATTCACTCGACTGGTTTGGCGGGCGCGACTTTTTAGGGTTCCGTAGCCAAATGGCAAAAAACGGAACTTTTATGGATTCGTCATGTCTGTCTGTCTGTCCGTCCGTATGTCACAGCCACTTTTTTCCGAAACTATAAGAACTATACTGTTAAAACTTGGTAAGTAGATGTATTCTGTGAACCGCATTAAGATTTCCACACAAAAATAGAAAAAAAAACAATAAATTTTGGGGGTTCCCCATACTTAAAACTGAAACTCATTTTTTTTTTCATCTAACCCATCCGTGTGGATTATCTATGAATAGGTCTTCAAAAATGATATTGAGGTTTCTAATATCATTTTTTTCTAAACTGAATAGTTTGCTCGTGAGACACTTCCAAAGTGGTAAAATGTGTGTGTCCCCCCTGTCACTTCTAAAATAAGAGAATGATAAAACTAAAAAAAAATTATGTACATTACCATGCAAACTTCCACTGAAAATTGGTTTGAACGAGATCTAGTAAGTAGTTATTTTTAATACGTCATTAATTAATTAATTTAAAATAAATACACTATTATTAAAACATCGATCAAAGTTACAACGAACTACAAGGACTTTTATATGATGTTACTTGCTGCTACGAAACCCTTCATGGGCGAGTCCGACTCGCACTTGGTCGATTTTTTTAATACAACGTATGCCTGCCGTTCCGGTTGCATGTACTCCGGCGTGATCTAGATTAGGTAATACCATTAAAAAGAATTATCATAAAGTGTGCGAGTACACGAAAATTAAAAGAAAAATTTAAGCCGTCTCTCAAGGGGCCATCCATTAATCACGTGAGGCTTGAAAAGGGGGGAGGGGGTTCGGAAAAAATCACGAAATATATCACATCACAGTATATATCACACCAGGGGGGAGGGGGGTGTAGTAAGATATCACGTGTATTTATTTTTTCGTCAAACGCGCGATTTCTAAACCAAAAGCGGCGTGTTGTGAGACCTTGACTCGCAGTACTATTATTTATTCTTTGGCGCCCGTTGCCTAGTTCTAGAATAAAATTAGATTATACCTACTTTATACCTGTATTTAAAGATAATATTCAAAAATTTAAAATTAAATACACGTGAACCAAGGGGGAGGGGGGGCTTAAAAAATACTAAAAAAACATCACGTGATTAATGGAAGGCCCCCAAATGCCTCGGTCACGTGTACGAGCGTCTTGTGACGAAGCAAGCGGGTTTACAGTTTATTAAGCGTTATAATAAGGTGGTATAATTTAACGGTAATAGATAGAACGTAATGAACTGATATGCCGATCGTCATGTCAGCGTTCGCATTCGCATTCCGCCAGTAGTCGTGGCGGAGCGGTATAGAAAGTATTCATATTTGGAGCAAAATCTCTTAGTTTCCGATTTTTGCAATCCACAGGTGCTTTCAAGTAGGATTCGCACAGTGGTATTTCGGGGAAGTGGCCGAAGTGGGAATTTGCATAGTGGTCTTTGAGGGAAGTGGCCGAAGTGGGAATTTGCATGGTGGTCTTTCAGAGAAATGGCTGAAGTAGGAAAAGCCCTAACAAGGAAATGGCCGATATAGGAATTTACAAAGTGGTCGTTCAGGGAATTGGCCGTAAGTGACCAGATCCCTTTAGATACATTAAGGTCTAAAACCATTTAGTTATTGATCGGCGGCGTGTTGTACGACTACTTAGTTTTTAAAATGGCCATCCATTCAGTGACCCGGCTTTGCTATATTTGCATAACTGGTTACTTTACAAATATTATGATATTAAATTTTGATCCATTTTCAATTACAAAGTCACCAGTGGGGGAAATATAAAAATCGAACCTAAAGGAGGTTCTGCTTAACACGCTTTACCGCTTAACATGCTTAGAGGAAATACTACGTCGAAGTGGCATGCAAAATTCTAATACAAAACACAGAAAAACGACGTTTCGTAGTCCTCTGTTTCCTCCTTCAGAACTGGACCAATTTTTATTACTTTTTCAGCATCGGTTATAGAAAGAGATTTTCTGTGTCTGTATGTTTTGATTTTTTTAAGCCATTCACTGAATGTTTCTGAAGACGCCTTAAAACGGAGTGATTTTGCTAAATTTTTAAGGCTCCTAGTTATTAAATAAATGACTTATTGCAAAAAAATCAAACATACGGACATAGAAAATCTCTTTCTTTAACCGATGCTGAAAAAGTAAAAAAAATTGGTCCAGTTCTGAAGGAGGGAACAGGGGACTACGAAACGTCGTTTTACTGTGTTTTGTATGAGAATTCTGCATGCCACGTCGACGTAGTGTTTTCTCTTAACGCTTCAGATTGTCGTTGACAATAACGTGATCGAATGGTGAGTAAAACTCTCTAGCGCTCTACACGACTGTCAAACGGGGAGGATTCCTCTCATGTGATTATGGTAACCCTATAGTATCGCGTTTCCCGGCTTCTCTCGTACGTATGTCGAAATGTAGAGTCTTATTCACCGGGGCGGCAGTGTGCATTCCCTCGTTCAGCCGCTGTTGTTTGTAGGCGTTGCGCTACAGCGCCGGCCGGTGCGGGCGAGTCGATGCTTTACAATGTAAACAATGTCGATGCTTATTTACATGTTGCGTTTCGATGTCGACCTATATTTACACAATGCTCTAATTTATGCATCTCCTTGGAGAGGTCAGTTGTCGAGTGGAATGTTGCGCCATGTAACTATAAAAAGATATAAGTAAGTACACATTTTGTTTGTATACTTTTCGTTCGGTAGTTGTTATACTGCTGTTTGATTGCTCATACTTTTGAGGGACGGGTAGGTATTTTTTAAAATGTAAATATGGCATGTATTAATGCCATGCCGTCCTTCAGGCAGACAGTTTCGTGAGACCGTTTCTGGTCTAATAGTTACAATACCGCTTAAAGATCGTGGAGCTCCGGTTTTCATTTACAGCGGAAGTTCATATCGTACTCGAATTGGTAGGTGGTAGACATTGTTCTAACTTTATCTGCTTAAACACTTCTTACATCTTATAAAAGCTTAAGGTTCCAGCAGTTCCTCAGTTGTTAATGATTTCTGGTGACAAACAATATCAGATACACAATGACAAAAAACAACATGACATTGTCCCGTTAATAACGATTCTAATTTCCCGCCAGACTAAAAATCCTTGCCACAGTTCGCGTAGTTAGCTAGAAAAGAATAGCAAATGATTAGTTCCAGCTAAACAAGAAAGCATCGAAAGAAAGTTGTCAAAATTATCGATAGCAGCGTTAATAACTTCACTAACCGGCCGGCGCTTCCCACGGCCCGGTTCTAATGAGGCGTGTTGTTGAGTAACGGCTGCGAGGGGGGGTTACTGGAGTACGGGGAGGGGAGGAAGGCTTTTTGAAGTACAACTATTTGCTCTCCGCCTGCATGCCTAATTACCTGTGTGATGATTATGGCACTTATGTCAGCAGCGTACATTCTGTCGCGGTGCGGGAATGCGGAGAATTTTATTTCGGACACCGGACGCCGCATTACTCTCGCGAGCGTTGCGATAAGCTCGTTCGTGCGGAAGTGAGATGGAATATTCTGCGATCGTGTGAGTTAAGCGACTTATTTCCGGATGGGTGACCAAATTTTAGAATAACCTTATGCTATGTGTTCTGAAAGGCATGTCCAAGCATGTTGAAGCAACCTTCAACAGTGCCGTCGTCAGCACTATTTTGGAATGAGTGATGAGTAGGTACTAAATAGTCTTAAGCTCTAATACGTGCAACTCACCATGCACGTGTTAAAGCTTAAGACTATTCTTTCACATAAAATTGTTTTAGGATACTGGCTATTAAATAGTAGCTCTGGGCGTTTTTCTCTAGATTATAGAAGGCAAACCTAGATTTAATTATTTTTGATGTATATCTTGTAATTTGATTAAGTAAATACCGCTTTAATCTAAAATCGGAGTACAAACTTTACAGATTAGGTATCTTATTACTTCCTGTTAGTCGCTCTAAGTTGAAATAAAATTTAGGTCAGTCACTTAAAATATCATTGTTTAGGGTAATAAAGCCAATAGTAATATTTTTTATGATATGGAAAATGTGTACAACAGGCATACTTTGGTTAAGGTTGTATTCACCCCGTATTTTTGCCAATAATACAATACATACCTAATTATATGGACGATTATTAACTTCGTTGATATGGTCATAAATACACCGAATATCTATTTGACTTTGAACCACATTGTACCTACGCTAAGGCTTCGTTTCATAAAGCCAGCCGCACGGGAAAACATGTCGTTAAAAGTTAACTATCTGTAACATTCGAGGTATCCCTATTAAAATGCGGACATAATCCAAGTAAAGAGTTTTCAGATTGTGTCCGTTGGAAAAATCATTCCTTTTTTGGATTTTTATTGTCATGTGTTTTATCGTGTAGCTTTTAGAGATGGGATTTTTGTTTACCGTCATCATCATCATCAGCCTATTATAACGTTGGACTCTCAACTTTTATACAGGTCCAAAAGTTTTTTTTTTATAAAAGAAGGAGGTGAAGGAGAAGGAGGTGAAGGAGGAAGGAGGAGAAGTTGTAAGATCGAACCATAACTCACTACGCTGGTCCAATATCGGTAGTGGGTTTGGGTTGCGACTATAATAATCGGCGTTATGATAGTTATTAAGCTTATGATTAAAAACAACAATCTCGTTTTTAACAGTTCTAATGTTAGTGGCAAATACTAGCTACATACAGCTTCAAATTCAATGATTAATGCATCCATCTCATGTTGGAATTTAAATAAACACACTTAACTTTTATGTGATTAAAATAATACGAGTATGTTTTTGGCTAACGTTATTGACATTAATGTTTTATATTTTAGCGTTTTATTAACGCTTAAATATACTTAAGTAAAATTTTAAACACTGAAAAAAGACGACAACCTCAGGCGGGAATCGAAGCATCAAGCACTGACAAATTTCGACGGTTGAAAGCCAGACCTCGGTAGCCAAGTGGTTAAGGCAGCCGCCCGGAATGCGGAAGGTGCGTGGTTCGATTCCCGCCTGAGGTTGTCGTCTTTTTCAGTGTTTAAAATTTTACTTAAGTTATTGACATTTTTCATTTGATAAAAATTAGTAAAATGTTATGCTTAAGTATACTTAAATAAGATCTATTTAACCATTCAGTATGCTTCGATCAATTTATAGCCACCTGTGCATTGGTGACTGTTTCATTAACCATACCATTTGAAACATTAATGTCCCACAAATTCGACGTCTGATTCCCAATTCGTGGTTAAAACAAAAGCTATCTTTGCGTAGCTTTTAACGGGAAGGCGGGAAGCGACGCAGCGCAGCCAACGTTGCGAAATAAAGTAAAACAAGAGTGTCCTTTGTTTGGCTGCGTTGTGTTGACTGTTCTTATCCACTATCGTCTGAGCTACAACCGCGCGGTGCAACGACCTACGCTCCTACTATGGTATCTCGCGAGGCTTTATGTAATCGCGATACTTATGTTACTTGCTACGAACGAGCTTACTGTGACTGTTGACTGCAGCGCGAGCTACCGATTCTCACGTCTGAATGGAGAGTGCGAGTTTTTCTCACTATTCAATCACGTAAATGATAATGAGTAAAAACCAATGTATGCCTGTTCTTCTTACTGTCTGCTCCCTCGTTTACGAAAACTAAAAAATACAAAATTAGTAAGACACAATAGAAATTCAATTGCTAGATCTCGTTTAAAAGAGACAGACAAGGGGATAAAGAAAGTAGGTACAAAAAATAGGTGCATACAAAGCTTATAGGTAATATTGATATAAGTGCGGCACTTAGGAAACTTTTAATCCTACGAAAGAAGGAATTTACAGGTGTTTAAATGTAAATGTCGGAACATAAAATTTAAAAACAGAGAGGCTACTACCAAAAGTAATATGTGTTATTTTAGATTTTTATGACTGGAGGCTTTAATCTATCTCTACGTGGGGTCCTTGTTCTAGAAAGTAACTTAATAGTTATTACACTATCGGGCTCCTCAGAAGGAAAAAAAATAAAACAATATTGCAACCGGTTACTCATGGAGTTAATGCTGCGGCTACCAAGAGCAGATACTATCCGATTACTTGAATAGGTAATAGGTACTGTTGCTATCAGAAACAGATTATATCGCCGAATCGTTATAAGTATCGGCCGCAGTATCAACACAAAGCAGAATACAACAATGCCAGCAAAGAGTTTAGAAAGTGCACCGACCAATGATTGATGCGATCGTCTTTTTTCGTTGCACGAGACGTTGAGTTGGAACTAGTTTTGCTTCTCACTTTGTTTATTAGGGCTGGCGGTGTTAAGAGCTTTTTAATTTTGTTTTCAAACTATGCTTGCTTTAAAACCAAAGTGTTTTAATTTTATTTCAAACTATCTTGGTTTTAAAAATTTGCAAACCAAAGTGTTTTTTAATTACTTAAGCTAAATTTTATAGAATATTTTTGTGCTTATACTGAGATCTCTAAAACTTTAACAAATTTGGGTGGTGTTCCGGCTCCTTGAATAGTATTAAAACGTCCGGAAATTTAGATTCATTTGTAATCTAATCACAATAAAGTTGGATGGATGGACTGTGTAAACAATGACATGGGCAGACAGGAGGGAGTGCAGAGATAGCGGCTGATGAAGGAAGAGAGGAAGAGAAGTAGTTGTAGTATATACGCAAGAAGATGATGTTGATGAAATCATATAGTTTATTTACTTTTTAGATGTACTTTCAAACATATCTTGTAAACTTGTGATAAAAGTCGTCAATATTTGTAAAAGCAAGCTTTAGTTGATTTTTAATCGCATTTTGTAGTAAAATATTGTCACTTTAGATGCTCTAGAAAAAGTTGCATGGCAACCCTATTCGTGCCGCGGGACGTGACGATTATCGATGGTTCGTACTTGTTAAACGCAGTGTGTGACACTTAATGCAATAAAAATAAGGTATGCATTAAAAATAAATGTTAAAGGGCAATTACGCATACCATAAAGGGCTGTCACTGGTTGTCACTTGCACCTTACTTCGCCATTTTATTGCGCTTTAAAGTTATTAGTCTCATTTGTAACGAAATCATAAAGATAAATCCATCATAAAACTAGAGTTATATAGATTACTTATATATTTTTTAAACTATTTAAAATGATGTTGACCAATATGCTGTCTTACGTAATCGAAATCTGTTTTCTAATCAAAATGGCTGGGTCACCTAAAGCGGTCGGGCATTTTGCTACGGTTGCTCTGCCAAATTTTCAATCTAATCGTTCAAGAGTTACAAAATTAAGTTTCTAATTTTGTAACTCTTCAATTTGTATGGACAAGACAAATATTATTATTTATCTTGTACCGATAAGGTTCAAAGATACATTTAATTTGGTTTATAACAATTTATGAGCAAGTGTTCAAAAGGCTTTGTGCGGTTGTTATTTTGTAGAACGTGGACTGCATTTGCGGTCTTCATCGCCTTGTCTCTGAACAAACATTTTTAAAAAATAGTCGTTACTTTAAAAGACTCCGGCTCAGGCCATCTCACACGAAAAATACATTGAGAGAGATTGAGATTGGACCATCCACCCACCACGCGGTTCCAATTTAGGTTGGTGGGTTTTAATAACTGCTATCTTACGACAATAATCGGAACCAAAACGGTTTAAGGTACCTCTCAAAGCACGGAAAAGCTTGAGATATTTTACCTTCAGCTGACACTAAAGTTATTTAAAAAAAATCTTTCTGCTAAATATAGAAACTTACACAATCCCTTTCTAACAAAACTTTCCTACGCAAAATTAACATGGGACTTAAATATATTTTAACAGAAAATATAAGTATATACCGTATACGTATTACGGAGCAGATTGGGCTCAGTGTCATGCGTTGGGGGAGCCCTACGTCAAGCAGTGGACTGATACGGGCTAATTATGATGATGATTTAAATTACAGTCTTTCGAATTTTCCAAAGCTTATTAAAGCACATTTCTACTTTTTCTACTTTCTATACGCACTTATGGCTTTAACGCTTTAATAGATAGTAGATAAATACGCTCGCACAAATAGCGTACCAACATGTGTAGTTACGAAACAGTAGCTTACGAGCACCGGCAATTACTCGGTCTAACGATCTGGTCACGAAAATCTCCACCATCTAACGGTTCACGGCTCATGCAGATTCAAGGGCTATAGGCCGTAACGCTCGACTCATTTGTGCCGAATGATGAATCTTTATGCTTTTGTTAAATCACTGTCGTATTTTATTTCATGAACAGATTACGCATGAAGGAATGTAATGATGCTTTCACACCGCAGTTAGGTTTGTAGGGTAACGTTGCCAAGTGTAGGTAGTTTGTGGGCAACCGATTATAAGATAAGATACTGGAAAGTTAAAAACTTAACTAAATGTTATTATGCCTCAGAAATTTGGTTCACAAAAAGCTACAGCGCTTTAATGTTATTTATAAACAGTGAGATTTTTTTTCTACTACCTATTAAACTTAATCTAGTGGTCGTTGGTAATGAAATTAACCTTAGCTTATATCGCAAAGGAGGCAGCCTTAAGACTAAGACTATAGCATTTCATAGTTGGCATAGAAAGCTTTAGATAGCTTTAGCTTAAGTTTATGCTTGTTTTAACAATTTTTACTTATATTAGTGTTTGAATTGTTTAGTAGTTGTCCTAATAAATAAATAAATAAAAAACAAAATTAATAGTCCAATAGTCCAAAATCTTCAAAGCTCCATTCTAGGTCACATTCCTTGTGATTGTTACGGTATGTTGTTTTACATGGCATACCTGATGCACGTTATTTTGTTAGTGGGTGTTAACGACTGCTATTTTAAAACATTCGCCTTGACCTACAATAAAACGTTCTTCTGAAGCACACAGTAAGGATTCGTTTACATAATTATGCCGAATATCCTTTTAAAAGTAGCATTATTAGTTGTGTTATTAGGTTTAGCCTTGTTTGCATTTTAGTACAGCAACGTCTACCATAATAGTCGACTGACGCACATTTGTTGCGTCTTTTGTTTACACTTTTGGTAGTCAACCTTCGAAAAGTGAATGATTTTAGAATTACAGTATCGGAATCAATGCACGTAACCTGAATTATGTGGAATTCGTATGCTCCTGCTCTGCCTAGCACCAACCTACGTAATTATTGTAAGTATATCAAGGGCTAAACCAATCAAGAGGGACTAGGATAACGCTATGCCTAAATCAAGCGTGAATGCAGCGGGCGGTGATAACCCTGTTAGGCTAGCACGGCAAATGACGGCAATACTGCCAGTGCTGGGATTCACTGCTACGTTTCAGACGATGATAATTGGCGAAGGGAGGTGGTGAGAACTTCTGAAATAGTTGGTATTGTTAGCTTAAAAGTTGTTTCTTACTAAGCAGCGAAACTACGACAGAGAATAATCATTTGGTTATTAATAGCTAAGGTAACTAAGTACCTAACTAACTAACTAAGCTCTTGGAGTGTTGTTGTTTTTTTATATATATTTTTTAGAGGCTTTTGCTTTACAAAAGCATGTCAGTCTCATTATATTATAAACTAAAATAATTCTAACAAACTTAAAGTATAACTTGAAACAGGAGTTATTGATGCCAAAACCACACCTAATACACCGACCTTGCCAAATCAGAGCTTGATTGCGCTAATATTTCCAAAAATACACCAACTTAGCACATGTTTAGGTTATGGTTTTGCACCAATAACTCCCTTTCACTCCTGTTTTTCTAACACTCTGATAACAAATGTTGGACATCGTTTATCTTATTGCAAACTTCACAATTTGGTGAATCGACCTTTCTCATCAAGAGTGCAAATTTCCTAGAAAAAAAATGTCCGGATCGTAATCTGTGAGCAAGAACTACATAAAATCTACTTGACTTGGTTTCTCCAACCATGGCGTCCGAAGCGGCTGACATGGATGGTCTTAAGCCAAGTATCTTTTTCTTTACTTCTTTGCTCAAAATAAACACATGATTATAAATTTAGCCAATATAAATTATTATTATTTTTATTCTTAATACTACTACTATAAATAGGGATCTGTAACTTAAAAAACATTGTTTGTAAATAGTACGAGTAGTGTCAAATTCACTAGTATTAAGTGAATATGTGAAGCTGTCAAATATCGTGAGGGGGATGAG
Organism: Scoparia ambigualis; assembly: GCA_963921215.1. NCBI lineage: Eukaryota > Metazoa > Arthropoda > Insecta > Lepidoptera > Crambidae > Scoparia > Scoparia ambigualis. The sequence goes on along the minus strand of OY992522.1, from coordinate 17,926,837 downwards.
GGTTGGGTCGATGGTGGTTATCAGGCGGCGCGCAGCACTGTCGGGATTAGCGACAAACTCTCAACTGAAGTTGTGTTTCTCGATCTGTTGAGGTAGTATCTTTAGCTGTTAATATATACTACCCAAGACTAGTAATACTACCCAGATAATTCTAGTAATACGTAGTATTGGTAGAATGGTCATCTATTGCGGTCCAATATACGAAAGCGATCCAGTGCACCATCGCTATCGATTGCTTCCCATTATTTAGTTTATCTAGGCTGTTGTCATAATCATCATCATCAGCCTTTAAATGTCCCACAGCTGCGCGCATGCTTTCTTTTTACATTTCTTCAGTCACATTTATGTTATTTTATGGAGAGATTGAAGAGATGGCGGGACGAGCTTTTGACTCCTACTACAACGTCTGGAAATTTAATGCCCTAAATTACGAGGAGTGGAAGAAGGAAAGGGTAACCTTTGCTCTGCAGTGGGACGACTACGGCTGACAATAGCAATGTGGCCTAGCTTTCATGATCATAATCCGAACCAAGAAACATAACCCAACATATCAACATAGGTACAAATGAAAACTAGATTATTTCATTTTGCTAATTTACATTTTACTAAGTCGATTGTTCTAATCAGCCACGTCCGTCGCAGCAAAGCTTGGATTATATCCATGCGCACCCTGCGGTCTCCAACTTGCGTTACGTAATCGCACGTCAGCAGTTCAGCACCTGTTGGCTCAACACGAACTCTTCAAACGTTGTACTTTATATTATCCCTAACAATGTTTTACGCCAACTGTAAGTTGTTGGCTGGTAAGGAACGTTGTAGCATCAGTTTGGTGGGAATTAAAACCTACATGTTGTTCGAAATCGCCTTAAAGCTATCTTACTGTGAATTTGGTATGGTTGATTTATTGCAAATATGGTTTTTGTTACTCCATATTACCTACTTAATCTTATCTTATTTTTTACAAGCGTTTGCCCGCGACCAAGCTTGTCTATACTAAAATTGTGGTCTATACCAAAATTCAATCGGGATACATACAAAAAACCAAGCGTGGTGATAAAGTTATTGCAATTCATGAAGAAGGCGTAAACTATTATTGTATGTTTTAATACGTGTGGTCAAAAACACTGAATACAAAATTCGTCATTGTTGTCTTAAGTTTTACGCAAACACCACACATTGAAATAAAATACTCGAGGGGTCGCAACATCAGTGTTATAAATACACATAAAGTGTTACATTACAGAATCCGTTGTAACAATACGATATTACTACGCTTCTTAATTTATCAAGATGTTAATTCGAAACAATTAATAAGTTTACGAATAGTTTATCGCAACTAATTACGTTAATTTTCACTTAGTCCCCGCGCTCGTGACTGTTCAGATTTGAAGCATTTCTGGTGGCAAAGTATTTAGGAGTCTGGTTACCCTCTGCCTCTGTGGTATTGTGTGGCCTCCTAACGACGTGACTGGCCGTTTCATTGTTCTTACCATTGATAATGATGGACGACTTTCCATGGCATCGTTTATTCGGTGTTGACATTGACGCGAAAATGTAATCAACGCCGTATGGCCCATCATTGCGAAATAAACAATAAGTGTATTTATTGAGATAACAAGAGTCGCCGCAATTAATATAACTAGGAAGAAAGTTATTGACACTTTTATGTTGTGCTAATGGACCCAGTCGTGTATGTGGAACGAAGCTCCAGTTATCATTTTATGCTCTGTTATTTCATTTTAGGCCTTCTCTCCCATCGATCCAGTTTGTTAAACCATCATCATCCTCATCATTGTCTGCCATCTTTATAATAAAATTTGGAGGTCAGTTTACAAAATTTCTTGCGGTTCTTGTAATTAAAACACATATTATTATTGTCTTGATTTAATATGACTGTTATACTTTTCTACGTGGTATGTATTTAATACAGGATGGCATATTCCTTGGACATTTCCGTGCAATTTGCATGCCATGTATCAGAAAATTATGAGCGTTCGTTAAGCGTGCGGTGTGTGCATCAGTCGTAGAAATCTAATTATACTATGAAAATAACAGTCGTACGCAGTTATTACGACAAACTACAGTTATCTGAGGAGTTCTGAGAGAATAATAAAGTGTGCATGACTGTGCGCGCGCGCGCATGCGTTACGGTCTCTTGTTATTCACGCTCGGTGGTATGCAGGAACGTGTGGATAGGATAGTGTTACCGATCTTGATAGTGTATGTAGGAAATGGTAGTAAAATCTTTATCTCTCTGAACTGTTCAAAGTGATTATGAAAAGTTTTCAAGAGCTGTTCCCAAAAATCAATAAATATGTCATGTGATACCGCGTTCAGTGCTATTTAAAGTGTAAGTAATGTTTAAACTAAAAAACATACTTGTATGTTAAACTATGATAATGCCACAAAATATCTACATTATTTTTTTCCTGAAGTGGCTAAACAGCATATTTATACGTTTAAATTTTCAGTCGATGTTTATTTATAAAGACGTTTGTTACAATGGTTTTAAATAGGTAAATACTTATGTAATTTTTTAGAAGTTCTCTAAACTTTATCGTGTTTTTTTTAAATCTACGGCACTATTTTTTAGTAACTCACATGTGCAGGAAGCCACCATATTTATACGTATAAATTTTCAGTCGATGTTTATTTATAAAGACAGTTTGTTACATTGGTTTTAAATAGATAAATAATTATGTAACTTTTAGCAGTTCTCTAAACTTTATCGTGCTTTTTTTAAATCTACGGCACTAGTTTTAAGTAACTCACATGTGCAGGAAGCCACCATATTTATACGTTTAAATTTTCAGTCGATGTTTATTTATAAAGACAGTTTGTTACATTGGTTTTAAATAGGTAAATACTTATGTAATTTTTTAGCAGTTCTCTAAACTTTATCGTGCTTTTTTTTTTTTAATCTACGGCACTATTTTTAAGTAACTTACATGTGCTGGAAGTCGCTAAGCGTAGTTTGTGCCAAAGTGAAACGTTTATAACGACAATTATGGCAATTTATGTTCACGGTCGCGCAAGACCATGAACTGCGCTCATGTTGAGTCAATTGTTATTTTTGTTTTAAACTAGTGCCTACAATAAAGAAATAAAAAAGAGATGTTTAAGAACTTAGTAGTTTCAATTCGACTTGCTCGTTCATCGTTTGCTTTGTCACCTTTAAGTACTAATATTTTACGAGTAACCTTCTTGGTCGAATTTTAACACGAAAAGATATTCATCATCAACGGCTGATAATGAATGATGGGCTAATAAATGCCCCACTTAACTGGGCTCAGGTATACTATACCTGAACAATTAACATTATGGAAGGTCGGACTTTATCCCACCACGGCGACGTGAGTCGATTCGTGTTGGCAAACAATGCCATCTCACGACAATAAACAGGACCAAAAGCTTTGTGTGCCTTCCTATTTTCTCTTAAAATTGTTATTGATCCTCTTTGCACTGTATTACCCGTATCAGCCTCAAAAGTAGGTGAGATGTCGCTAGAGAGAAATGAGAGATTAGCCCAAGAGGTAACGGAACGTCGCACTGACAAAAACAGCACCAATTAACTTTTTGTCTCCGAACTCCAGACACAAGTATTTCCAATAACGCGGAGCATTCCGCCCGAGAGAACGTCTTTAGTCGTACGATTTGCTCTCGATAGGATAGAGATCGATTCGACTCGCTCGTTTTATTCTGATTTAAATTGTATCGATGCCGATGCCAGCAGCGATCATGGCTTCCGACTCTGCATCGGAGTTGTGGATAACGTAAATTAGTTGCACAAAGAGTCGCAGAAAATAGCTTGACACTGTAATTCGCGTTTTTATATCTAGGTCTTTCTGCGCTAGTTTATTACCCTTCAAGCTGAAACACAGAAAATCGGAACATGTATGAGGGGCTGAGCAGAATCATACCACCAGGCACTAACTACATCGTTACTCTGATAAGTATATTTAGGTTTAACCGATGAACAAATGTTGGTATTTCTCTTTGTGATTTTTAGTGCCATGTCTTTAAAAGCTTGTCATCCCATTGTCAATTGGAATCATATAAAAATCCGGCTTTTGTGGCTGACAAATGAAAAATTTACAGCAATTTATATATAATTGGGGATTTCATCAAGTACCATAATGCTATACCTTTCTAAATATATATCGTGTCTACTTTCGAACAATGTGATTAATCTTTTATCAGCACAACTTAGAATACTGTATCGTATATGGTTTATTCATGTGTGAAGTAGGGTGTGTTTTTCTGTCAAACTTGTGGAAAAAACTTCCCCTAAACAGTGAAGACGTTCACTTCCTCAAACAGTATTCAAAATTAAAACAACTTGTCACTCAACGCGGCGATTAAGTGAAACACTTGACTGGAACCGTTTAAAAAACAACTTAAGTTGGGCGCGCAAGACGACGCCTCTGGGGAAAGCTTGGTTTTGTGGAACTCTTTGTGTTCTCTTAGGATAACTACTATTTTAATGTTTTTTACTTAAGTGTTTAGTGTTAATTACATATAATATATAATTAATGGTGACAAAATATGGTTATGTACGAACCATGGTTATATTATTATTTCTTATTATTTTTGTACACAGTACTTACATGCGTATGTCAGTTAGGAGTGTCCCTACTATTCGTATTCAAAGTCAGCGGTGAATATTTTGACTCCAAAAAATCATAGTTAAACGTTAAGCAAATTGTAATTAAGGCAAAAAACAATGGTTCATGTTGAATTCTTATTTTTTATAAAAAATGTCGAACCCCTGACTTTAATAAACATTATTAAACTTACCAAAAATCACTCGGCGATTGAAAAAAGAAAACAACAATTAACTTGTCAATCGCATAGGCGAGCGTCATTTTATCACTGTAACCGCGAACAATGTAGTTTACAGTTCCCAACGCAGATGTTTAAAAAGAATCAACAGTTAACAGCATCGTAAAAAAGGTCGGACGTAAACAGCTACCGTTGAAATTTTACAGTCACTCTTTTTTTTTTCTTTTCACCGAGATAAAACGAACCTTGGAGTGGCCGATCCGATGGTACTCCGCTTGAGCAGTCAAATTGATTACACCGTAATTTGTTGGGTAGGTATCGACTTTATCTAGGCACCGATGCTTTCTTACTTTTACGCGTCGTTTGTTACTCTTGAAACGAGCTATTGCGCTAGATGATTCTATTACTTTTTGTTTCTAATCCGGTAAACTTTCTTCCCAACGGCTTTCTGAATGCCAAGTTCGTGTTTTGTTTTGCATTTATTAGAAATACCTGAATGTTTAATGTTCTTATTTCTTAACTACTTATTTTCAATCGCAATTAGAGAAACGGCGTTGTTTAAAATGTATACTTTCAAGAAAATAATTATTCTAAAGTAAAAAAATCGGGTTGGCAAAAACTGAGAGAATTATTATTGGTAGATTGCGATTCCACGCGAAGCAATATAGATGCTAATAACGGAAATAGAGTTAATACAACACAACTCTGAATATTCACGAAAAGTCTGATATCAATCGTTTGGGATAAAAACATGTTATACTTAAATTAAATTTAAATTTCACATAAAACAAAGGGTTTGAAACGGTTTAGTAGACTTAATTCATCTGGAAATAAAAGCCAGTAGATCCGAATAAAGCGTTGCATTTCAATCTGTAGTGTTCAAATCAACTTTAGAAAACGAGATGTGAGAAATATCCAACTAACATTTTGGTATCAATCCAAAATTGTTACATATCGGCACAGAATAACTTCGCTTTAAATGTTTACGCGAAGTAGTCACTGCATCAATATTTACAGCGAAAATAGCAACACGTGCACTTCGTTATTTAATAATTCATCGTTTTCAAATGTGGCAACACAAGCAAATACATTCAGTGTTTGGAAACCGACCTTCGTTGTTGGCACATCATTTGTTGAATATTTCAAATATTAATTGTGCTACAGTTATTATTATATTCATTAGGCCAGTTCAAATGTAGTCGATGTCACGTCGCACTAGTTTACTATTATAATTTGTTATGACAAGTTATACAACGGTACGTTCTTTGACATTATTATTATGTCTGTTAGTAAATTCGTTGTATAATAATAATATAATAGTCTGTTATTTAGTTGCTATTTTTGTTTTTTTTGGTTTTCTGATTTAAAACAAGTCAAACCACAAGCCAAACCGAGTAAAATAACGTGTTCTCCCCGCTAGCAATCGAATATGTTACCTGTAAGCTTGAGATGCACCCCATTAACATTAACCACTAGACTTTCTCATGTACACTCATTGTCATTGTCACCTAAATGTTATTTTGTAGTTCAAAGACTAGAATGTCTCTTAACTTATTTATGATTGATGATTGATTGATGAGATGAAACATTTAAGCGATGATACACTATTTATTACACTTCCATTATTTGTAAGCAAGGTACTTTAATTTCTGCCCGCAGTAGTAGTACCTACATTGAAACATGACACTTTCCTGTTATAGGTTCAATTTTAAAATACTTGCTATTGTAGTGCACGTTTGTCGCATTGTGTATGTATTATTACATCATCGTCAGCCTATAAACGTCTCACATGAACAATCGCACTTGTGGAGATTGAACCATAACCCAGCTCTGAGCCATGTGCCAATGTGGGTTGCGTTTCCCTGTTCCACGAATCGTTTGCGATTTTACAAGTTAAATTCGTTTTAACTTGTAAATTCGCAAACTGAATTTCTGATTTACTAATACTTATTAATTTACACAGATTTACTAATTTTATATTGTTTCTTTAATTACAGGTAAAGATCTTATGCAGTATTTCCTGTTCTAACTATAGGAATGCGGCAAGAAAAAAACATCTAGCATGGTATGCAACATTCTCTGTATTATAAGCGCAAATTACAGATGTGAGAAAATGAAAATCACTAGAAAAAGTTGACCGGCTGGTGTGAGACCTTTCTTTGCCTGATACTGGTCTTGTATTGGACTGATTGAAACAGACATTTTGTTTCACTGTCTATTATTATTATTGAGAATTAAGTAACTTGAAGACATAAAAAACTGACTCTTTTCACGGTCTAGCCTGATTCAAAAATGCGTGCATAAAAGTCAAAGTTTCAAAAAGTTTTAAAATTATTTGATATTAAGTTTAAACAAGCTTCACCTAGCGTCAGACTCTTTTCTGTATCATAAAACGTTCATACGATGTGATTTCATTGCTTTCATAATATCATCTAGCTAGGCCAATTTAGTTTCTCTCATACGGTAATTGCTACCTAACACTTTCTCCCAGTTAAAAGTGTATTAACATTTCTTCTAATTCAAGGTAGACACGATTTCTACCTTAAAACTGAGGCAAAAAGCAAAACTAACGATCTAAATGTTTAGCTCATAAAAGATATTGCTTATGTTAGCAGCGCCACATCCAAAATCACGTTTTGACACTTCCGTCTATCGACTGTGCGGTACACCGCAGATCTTATATCGGTTTTATTACTCCGCTGGGAAGACGTAACATCATATGTCGGTCGAGCCGGTGTTTCTTATTTATGTACTTTTTATTGTGCTACAGCTGTGGCCAAGATATTAATTCTGACTGTATGTATACAGATATGCTTTTTTTTTTGTATCTGGTCGCTGTTGCGGTATAATATCTCATTTGGGAATATTGGATTACGATAGTGTAAATCTATTATTTATTTTGCTAGCACGGCTTCTCGCGTTAGGCACAACTGGTGAGCACGTATCGTATTAGCTGTCAGATTTGAAGGATGTAAAATCAAATTAAATCATTAGGCGTGGAGGTACAGCTACGCGCAAATTATAATGTACGTGTTACAAACGGCATTCAAGCCGTAGCCGGCTATTAGTAGTGGCTAGGGCTCAAATTACTTACTACTTACTCTATTAATCACTTTAAACAATGTGTGTGTAGGTGGCTTATCAAGAAATTACACTAATCTATCTCTTCCAGTTCAGATGCACTATCAGGCAACTAATGACTTCATTGTGTACAGTCGGTTAAAACAGGGCTACTTTCAGGTCGGCATGGTGAAGACGGTTAGTGCGTCACAATTCTGCTTCACTAGCTATCTTCGAATATTTTTTTTTCACTTAACTTTTCTTCCACTTAACTTCAGCTGCAAAAGGGTAATTTGCCTATTTATATCAAAAGCTTGTCATACGGACGTGACCAACCACAACCCGCGCCGCCGCCGCTACCTCGGCCCGCCGTCGGCGCCGCCGCGTCGTCATCGGATACACATAAGTAATACCGATATCTAGCGGGCAGGGCGCTGACGGAAGTCCCATAGTGTACGGTTTCAGTTAGTACCACTGACTATTGAAGCGTGCTGGCGCTGGTGCCGCTTTGCATACCTTACGACTTAAACGCTATTTGAAATAAATTTTGATCGCCTCTAGAGTTTAGTGCCTTCAGAACGACATCGTCATCTTAGGAAGATGATGACGATGTTAGGAAGTCCTAATATAGGTTAGACCATCGCGCATCGGTTTCGGACCCAAAATTTACTCCACAGTTAATTACGGGTATAAATTAAAAAAATTGAAACCATTATTTGGTACTCCCAATTCGCATTCATTTTTTGGGTTCCGTACCCAAATGGTAAAAACGAGACCCTATTACTAAGACTCCACTGCCTGTCCGTCCGTCCGTCCGTCTGTCTGCCTGTCACCAGGCTGTATCTCATGAACCGTGATAACTAGACAGCTGTTGAAATTTTCACACAAGATGTAAATACCTACATCTTCTTCAACGGAAATCCGTTGTGACTATAACAACAAACCAATACCTTTACTAAAACGGAATACAATACAATAAATATTTAAGGGGGGCTCCCATACAACAAACGTGATTTTTTTGCCGTTTTTTGCTCGATATTAATATCGGCAACAGGTAGACGTTTGAAATATTCACAGAATATTTAGTTGTGTATTCACTTCTAAAAAATAATAATATAGTGTCTAATGTTGTATAGATAATAGTACGGAACCCTTCGTGCGCGAGCCCGACTCGCACTTGGCCGGTTTTTACTTTGAACGCATATTAGTAGAATAGGTACTTAATTATATACTTTTTCAGCATCGGCTTTGGTACGCGCTGCCACTTGTGTGTGTGTATCACAGCTCTTAGGTACGAGGGCGCTTTTCCCCGTAATAGGCTTGTGTCCACTAAGAATAAATCGGGTGGATTGGCGTTTCTAATGATCAATTATGATTTAGAGAAACAAAAAATCTAAAATATTCATTATAAAAAATTTTTGATTATTAATATTTTTAAAGAAAAAAGTCGACGATAATACTCATTCAGTCATACGACTAAACTAAACTAAACGGAAATCAAAAGCCGTGAAGTCACGCCGTGCCAAATGTCATTTTGTTGTTGTGACATTTCTATAGAACAAGCCTCGAACGAGTAGGTAAACAGGTATCGTTTTAATATGATTTTGAAATTTAGTCACCTAGCCTATTCTTTCTCGTCATACAATCGATACTTACATAGTCTTATAAACGAGTCATCCAATGTATTATTTCTTTCAGCCAGCAACGTACAATAACAAAATAAAATCAAAATATTTTCCTCCGAATCAGAAGGACAATCTAGCAAAACTACTTTGCGAGATAAACAATATAAAAGGGTAATGATCTGTACGAAAAATAGGGAAATTGAATAGTACCTACTTCACTCAGCAAGTTGCCTGAGGAACCTATGCTATGTTATCATTTATAGGACCTGTAATGATATTGGTATGTTAAACATAAATCATATTATGTCATAGATGCAATTTGACGCAATTTTAATGCCAACAAAACTGTGAAGCGCGTCTCTTATTGCGTTGCATTTCTTGTGTACTACAGTAGAAGAAGAAGAAGAAAAAACAGTACTCAGTGGGCAGTTTCAAGAGTATGTGGACAGTGAGCCTTAAAGAGTACCAGTGCAGTCTGGATTTCACCCCGTATCAGACGGCGGCTTCAGGGCGCGGGGTCGCAAGCACGTTGATTGGGTTTCTGATTGGGGCCCGCGCGAGGTGTTTGCGGATTCGATTTTTGACGTACCGATCCCCAATTTCTGGGGGTAGATACATCGATGTAGGTATTATACCTAGAGACGACACCGCGGTGAGCTTTTTCTCGCACTAAGTTGCGGCTGCAAGGTCCACAATTGCTTGGATCACAGACAATCACTGAGGTGTGTGTAGCCCATGGGCCGCAACTTAGTGCACAAAAACTTGCTTCGCGGTACATCTCTAGTTATAATAACTTAATGGGTAGAGACAAATAATTGCATTTCGTGCAGCGCTTCCGATGGCCAGTGATATGAATTGGGCTTTTGCGTTAATCGGAACATCTCATTAGTTTAATGAGATGTGTAGGCCAATTTTAATTCGCTATTCGGCTACTATATTTTATCTACCTTTGACCTTTTTGGTTGCTTTTGGCTATTTTAGAGTTAGTAGTGCTGGACAAAATCTTGGTAATGTTATATAGGGTCAATCATTCACAATTATACACATGCAAACAAGAGACATAAAAATATCAAGAATAATCAACCGACTTAAAACACAGACTGACGCCGCTAACCTACCGTTTGGAATCTCTTAAAAAATTGCTTACACTTCTTACAAAACAAACAGACAAACCAACAAATAGCTCGCGAATTTTTACACATTTGACACAAACATTTCATGTCAGACAAATTGCGTTTATCACCGTTGTTGACTGCTTACCGTTATTACGTTCGTAATGATTGTTGTCGAGATTCGAGATCAGTCCGCGATTGCATCTGTGAACTGGATCAGCTCTGGGTTGCGTTGCACAAGTTCGCTTCCCACGGCATTGGAGGAAATTGCCGGTGACGCTATGCGGTGCGCTACGTGATCGTCACGGCACGCCTACCTGTCGTCGTACCTACGGCTCAATCGCCTCGAATAATCTAGTGTGCAGTAAAATAGAACCTCAACCTTTCCTCATTCACTAAGTTTTATTTGTACTGGCACCTCGAGCCCAACCGTTAGGTTATGCAAGAAGTGCCAGACGTCCCTGCGCCAGTAAAATACTGGCGCAGGACATCATCTGCGTTAGGTCTTGACGCCAAATCAGTGCCCGCCGAAGCGCGCTCTTCATTCGGTGCTCATAGGACTAGGGTCTCGGGAGAGTTCCCCGTGAACACGTGTAGTTCTGTAACCGGAGCTGTCAAGCTCCTTCACTTCTCGTTGCACGAAGGGCACAACTCGCAGTTGCCACTGCAGGGTCGTCGACTCTAAAGTCGACTCCCAAGTGTCCACCTTGGTCGCGGAGTAGTAAGCACATAAGCATAGAGAACCTATGCTGTGCGGTGGCGGGTCAATAGAATACTGCCGATCCATCTCTTCCCTTGGGTGTCGTAAAAGGCGACTAACGGACCAAAGACTGCACATACATCCAACAGCATGGAGCGGCGATGGGCTCACCACCCGTCACTCTACGCAGTCATCATTTGGTGAAACGTGGACTGTCGCAGTGGACTTCTTTTGCGGTCCTCAATGCCTGGTCTCTGACTAACCCTTCGGGGATAATAGACATTAGTATTTATACAGGGTTAATTTTGGATGCCCCGCCAAATTTTTTTTACGTGACCCTACCTATAGCAGCAGTACCTACCTACAACCAAATAGTGAAAAAAACATACTTTTTTACATTTTTGTCTCAACTTTTCCTTAAGAAAAATTAAAATTATTGTTACCTAGCGCACAGTCTATCGCGGTTATCAAAGCGCATGCGCGTGACTGCTATTATTCACCAAAATTAATCCAGTATGTATGAGAACCTCGGACAATCCAAGGTTGCACACACGCTTCTGTGATTATGACAGACCGTAGAAACCTTTGAGGGTTGTACGGTTATCGTGTACCGCTCTGCGACGCCATATTATGGAGATTTGTGATTTTTCTGTTTACTGCGTTTTTTCTGTTACCGTTGTTTATCTTGTAATAAGACTGCACCGTAGCACTTATAACGCGCCGTGTACTAGAAAATCGCTAGACTCGTGCTTATAGCTTATGACTTTTCGCGTCGCCTATTAATCTATTTACGCTGCAAAAGCCATATGCAGCAAACGGGAAATTCTTTCCTAGTAGTGAATAGACACCCCTACTAGTTTTTTTTTGTCATTCGATCACTGTATATTTTATTTCTATAACCATGAACTACAAAGAGAAGAAAGCCTTTATGTATCATTACTATGATCTCATATTTCGCTTTGAATAATGTTTGGTTCATTTTAATATTACCTCAGATTACAATATATCTCAAATATAACTGTTGTTATTTCTGGCCAGTGTTTATATTATTATCCTCCTGTACTTGAACTAGTATGCGTGATGGGTCACTAATGATAAATGAACTTTTATTGATTGCTAGTTGTTAGAACATGACTGTCATTATAAGGTTCATAGTCATCTTGCGCAATACAATTACTGATGAATCCGCTGGTACATACATTAAGAGCCATTTTCCTATGATGCGGATTTCGCACGCGGAATTGGTCCGCGTGCGTGTAAAATCACCCTGCTGGTTGCACGCAGGACAAAGATTTCGTAGACTGCTGTAGTCTCGTGCGGGTCGCCAGTCAGTGTACTCGTGCAGAGATGAACGTTAAAAAGCAATTATCTCTTATCTAATTTAAAAACGTTTAAAATATAAATTCGCATGCGGATTAAATCCGCACGCGTGCCGAAATCCGCGTCACAGGAAAAGGGCACTAAGACTTTTATCTAGTCACGTACGTTTTGAGGACAACTTATTCAAAAGTTAAGTTCTCCTGTGACCCCGCAAATAATCCAAAATGTAAGGATAATATAACATTTTACATAAGTAAAATAAACGTAACATAAAATATAAGGTGACTGCTAGAAACCGCAAGAAACTGAAGAAATAGAATCAAGGTCTGATCAGGTCAAGTATTTTAAACATGACAAAAAAGGAATTCGTGTTTCTACCGCGTCAGATGGGCGATAAATACCTACGTTGACGGGTCAACAGAGACTTTACTTTAGAACATGTAATGTTAATGATATTAACATGTCTCTTCTTCATTCCGAACAAAAGAATAAAATGATATGAAAAATTAAAAGCAAGTAGATTTGCAAAAAGTGTTTCATTTCAATATCAACTTGACAAGAAAACTTTAGAGCCACGACGCCCACGGCCTGTTGAGATGACTTCGCAAGAAAAAACATTAGTCCCGGCGAGTAAAAATACCCCTCGCCAGTACAAATGGGAACTCGTCGTCGCGAAACTTTGGAGCTGCGAACCGCTTAGTTTCACCAGCTTCTCATCAGATCAGTACGAACTAACTTACAGCTCTAGCCAGATTTATATATAGATGTACTTTTATTCCTAAGGCATTGTGTGTCGGACCAAGCACTGATTACTATGTCCGCCCAAGGCCGCCTATTGTTCTACGCTGGATTCTTGCACGCAATCCTATGTTGTTATTGTTGGACGTATTTTTTTTTTCTTTGCAGATTATCTTGGCCGGACTCCGTTGTTGGTATAATGTATTAAAGTAATGTAATTTAGTTCATGGTTATAGCGTAGCAACCTTCTTAAATGCTACAGAAAAGTTTCAAACGAAGCCGAAATCAGTACTCTGCCATATCGCCAAACCGCACATGTGCTCAGTGTGACAAGTGGTGAGCCAATCGCCGCTCTTTGTTCTTGGATGAATGTGCAGTCTTTAGTCCGTTAGTCGCCTTGTTTGACACCCAACGGAAGAGATGGGTTGGTATTGGTAGTATTATTTTAATAAACCGCTTCACACAAAGCTCAAAGCAATTTTTTCATTGGTTTGATGATGTTATTTACTACAGAAAGAAAAGTGTTTATCGAGATTGTTTACAGAATTTACAAAAAAATTAAATAAGTACGAATACGATTACCTAACTATGCCATTGTTAAAAGGAAAAGTTTTTTTTTTACACGGATAATATTGATATTATGACTGTGATTCTTTACAATAATCGATGATGACAGAAGGGACAGACTCTGTTTGACAATATGCCTAGGTAGGTTCTTACTTACAATGCGTGAGTACGCTTCCGTTCGCGATTCGATTTGATTGCGTTCCGGCTGTACCACACCGGTCACGTATGCCGCCTAAACAGCGAATCGGACCGGATAAATGGACGAGAAGGGAAATAATCGAGAATAAAAAATTCATTGTGCCCCGTGTGTAACGGCACCAAACGATCCCGGCGTGCCTGATGGCGAGCGGAGCGTGACGCGAAGCTGATGTCATGTTTTCGTAATGACGACTAGCGATAGCTTTGCTACTTCGCTTGCTACTTGCTTTGCTTGTAATATTAGGAATGTCTGATAGTTTTGAGCGGGGTGTTTTTGTGGACGACTTTTGGACCTCGGAATTCTGTTTGAGTCATTAAGTTGTTTCAGAGCCGATTTTTCAATTGACAGATAAGACATAATTATATTCGTTTGATAAAGTTTTGAAAACCACTTGAAAACTATTTTGAAAATAGGATCATCGCATAATACTTTATCATTTTATCCAAGGATTGAAAAATCGGCCCAAGGGAATAAATAATAACAAAATAAAAATTCATTTATTAATTAGAATAAGGTAAGGTAAAGAAGAAACAAAATAAGAATTGTGATTACAATTTTATGCCGCAATAAGTATTCAGGGACACTCGTTTGTCGTTATGATGATGGTTTTATTATTAATATAAAAATTTATAGGATTTATTCTTAATTAAGTATATATTAGGTAAAAATACCTGTTCTTGGTGATATAGTCACGTAGGTACGGCTCTGTAATATAAATAAAAATGTTAATCATGATGGTTTTATTATCCGTTTTATACGTACAAATTATTTGCTAATGCAATTAGAAGTAAGTGCCGTTGTTACCATGAAATTATTAAATATTTGGAAACATTTATCACGAGCAACAGATAATTGTACAAATTGCCAGCCTCAAAATTGTTTGGTTAGCTTCAATTAGGTAGATTATTACTACGGTTTATATGTAGGTAGATACTAAACTATATTAGTTAAATGATTTTTCATAGAATTTGGCTGTTTAATGCACCAACCACAAGATAAAATGAATACTCTTTATATGGATATAATGGAAAAGGTTCTTACCTAGAAATAAATAAGAGAACCAGAAGAAAAGATAAGGCTCAGAAGTAGATTAGCCTACAAATTGGCCTTATCACCACGCTTGCCTAATGAGGGTTAGTGATCACAAACCTAAGCATAGACAATCCTATGAGACTTCGCGAGTCCTAGGAATTAAACCATTTGAAAACTTTCTTTTGTCATTTAAACACTAACGACTAATATTTCCAAAGAATTAGTCAGAGACTAGGTAATGAGGTCTACAAAATCAGTCGACTGCCACAGTTCATGTTTCACCATATGATAGCTGCACTTGTGCTTGCAAAGACCTCCTACGAAAATTTCTTTTTCTTCTAAAACACATTACACCCTTAATTTTTATTTGTTTTAATGAAATTAAGGGTGAGTTCCACCCATGAAAAAGAACAACTTTTCCCAAGAAACCAATGTGCAAATATTACAAAAAAAATTCGACATCCCATATAATACTTTCCGATCAGCTGACGACAATAGTATGGGAGGTCTACATTTTTTTGTCATTTTTGTACATAGGTTTCATGGGGAAAGTTGTTCAGTTTCATGGGTGGAACTCACCCTTAATTTCATAACGAATAAAATTAAGGGTGTATATCAACGATGCCACTTTTCCTCTGCGATTTAGTATCGAGTTTCAATGAAACGAATACAACCAACAACGCTGACGCTGACGACGCGACACCACAGCCGCAGCGACCGACGGACGAACGGACGGACGCGGACGGCCCGACTATTTGCATTCACCGGCGCGCGACCACCGGAAGCGGGGCGTAACCCTAAACTGCTCGCTTCCGCCGCCGGCCGTTCGCTTTGTCAGGTGCCACGGAGGCTTAACTTCGTAAAAATGTATTAGGCTGACCAAACCTTTTTAGTTCAGTAAACGGCTGGAGGCCTAAAATAATTAGCAATTCGTATTTTTAACTTTCTGATGCAGTTATAAAATGCATGTGGTCGTAAGCTTAGTCAAAAACAAATGTTCCTATATTATTGTAGTAATAGCTTCCGAATGCAGCTTAGCTCGCCGAGAAAATGTTAATTCCTGATGTTTCCCTAACATAAAAAGTAGACTGAGGCACTGTAAGGACCATCGAACCTCGAACTTTAACTACCTACATTCATACATACATATAATCACGACTATTATCCCCGAAGGGTTAGTCAGAGACTAAAGTGAGGACCGCAAAAGCAGTCCTAAGCCATAGTCCACTTTTCACCAAATATCGAACTTTATCTAACTTTGTCTAAAAATCACGTCGATCCATTGCTCAGCTTTGACACGAACACTTATGTTTTAAAATTATTTTTGCAAGCGTCTAGCCACGGTGAACGCTTGTCACCTAAGTGGCATAGAAGAAATCCTTTCAAAACTGACTCTGCGACTAAGGCTGTTCTTAACTTTAACAGGAAAACACGGTGCCGAATTTAAAATGAACTGGTGCCATCTTTCCGAGTTGCCAGTCGAAATTTCTCCTATCTACGACGAGTAAGAAAGCAGAGTACCTACCTGCTCCGGTGAAGTTTAACAAAATTAGCTATGATGTTAATAAGGCTGAACCTCTAACTAGAGCAGCCAACGGCGAGTTAAGCTCCGCACACACCGCACGCCTGTTGCGCAAGATGACATCCGAGCCGCAGATTAGCATAACCGTAGTGTTGGTCTGACAGCGTCGACTATCGATATCGGTTAAGTAAATGATGGCTTTTAAAAACAACAGTTGTTAGTTGCCATGGAAATCTTTGGTCTCTGCCTACCCCTCCTGGAAGTGAGCGAGATGTATGTATCAGAAATGTTGTGGCCATAAATTATTAAAAACATAAGGGATTAACCCGGAGGCGAGAAACTGGTCATCGATGTCTTCATCATACGCCTATAAAGGGCTCAAGCTTCTCAAATAATAAGATTAGGCCAAAGTTAATAGGTACATTCCCAGAAAAACGAGTACCATGTCTCAACGTACTTTCCAAAGCACCGAGAAGCTCAAGATTATTAAAATTTGGATACATAATGGAGAACACAGCATTGCGAAACTCGCTTAGCGTTTCTGATCGGCACTTTAGTGCTTTAGGCGAGCTTCACACGTACTCGCTATGTACGAGCATATAATTGTGTTTGTGGCATATTTAAAGATCTAGAAAATAATTTACTTTTTTTATAAAATAATTTATTTATGACTATTTACTGTCTATGTTTAATTTTATAATTAAGTAAACTAATATACTTTTAAGTTTCTAATTAAGTGATCAATTTCACTTAAAAATTTTTTGGAAATCTATTTTGTCTTTTTTTTACCGTGTCGTAAAAGAATACTACCAACCCCTCTCTTCCCTTGGGTGTCGTAAAACGCAAATCACTAATTAAAGACTGTACATACATCCAACAGCATAGAGCGGCGATGGGCTCACCATCTGTCACGCTGATCACATGACAATGTGCCGTTGTAACTTGGTGAAACGTGGACTATGGCAGAGGACTGCTTGCTCCCATTGCCTAGTCTCTGACTAACTCTTTGGGGATAATAGTCGTGAATCTATGTATGTGTATAGTAACGAGCAAAAATATGTAAACAATTGTAACTCTTAATACAATAGAATAAGGCTCAAAGTGTATACATATTGGTGCTCGTGACTGTACGTATGTTTTAATTAAATAATGTGCTGCTAATGCGATTCCAAAAATAATTCGCATTGGCACATTCTTAACAAGCATATAATGAAGAGTATCGTAACGATGACAATGAAGCTTAATTGCGTACTAGCAGAAATGATGCAATTGCTGCAATGTATTTAATAGCACAATGAAACGGTTTACTGTGTGCTCCCAACACAATTTATTGACTCTTGCGGTGCTCACTGAATACACTTTGTTGGGATGAACGTTCCCCATGGAAATTGTATTTGAATAAATAATATCTTACGACTCAACTCCATAGGGACTTGACCTGAAATCGCACTCCGTTAAATGTTTAGTGATGTTTGTTAGTATTTTTTTTCTCGGTATTCTTTAAAATAAAATCTTTATCTGTTGTTCGTTAGATAAACATTGATTGATTTCCCCGGAGTGTAAAAACACTTCCAAATATGTTGTTACTCATTTAGGGAATAAGGAAAATGATTACAGACGCAAACACTTATTATCACTATTTGTGACAAACAAGAATAAATATTCCACGTTATAAGGATTATATTAGGTTATTCAGATTAGACAGATAATGCATAAATGCAATAAACCAAAAGATAAAAGAATAAAACATTTAGGATGATAAAAATAGTATGTGGCATGTGTATATTTAATTTAGTATATTGTACATCCCAACACTATTATTAAAGCGCTTAATTGAATTATAAAAAAACTATCGATATGTAGTAGGTACCTAAGTACTACGCTACTCACGTACAGAACATCACTAGTACTAATATTCGAGGTCGTAATAACGTGACATGACTGAGCGCATGATTCACTCGCTCGCGTCTATGCGCGTGCGCTCCGACGCGCACTATACGCTTCACACATAAATGATTGTAGTTTTCCTCTATCAAAAAGCATCTGGAACTAATGATGACATTGCAGAGAATTTTAATCTCAGTTATACTCGTATATTCAAATAATGGTGATAGATCATCATTTTTCACGTTTTTATAAAGTGATAAGATAAGAAACATTTAAATTAAAAAGTGTCGTTTAGATCACAAATATCACATTTATTACTTTTGGGTGCTTTATTATAATATTATACTTTACTGACTACTCAAATGCAATTCACATTTTGGATGCGTATAACCTATGGAATTATACTCAAGTTGCGATTTGGTTTTGAGACGCGTTGTGACAAAGTTTTTAAATAGAAAACGTCGCTTATCACTTTACTCATGGGCTGAAGAGCTTTTGCTAAACGTGAGCGTTGGCTTCAATTTACAAATCAACAGAATACATTGTGCGTCATCTAAATTGTTGAATATTAAACTGATAACACATTGCATTATGTACACACGCCAACATGTCAATCTACCCAAAACTGTCATATTTTTCTAATCTTTATTAAACCCCAACCTTATATTTCGAATTTATTGACAAAATGTGTCGGTTTGACCTACTGGCAGTTGTAAATCTATCAAATTCCGGCTCAGTGACGTCCTCTATGATACTTTGGCCACGGTACATTATACCGTGCTTTGGCTTTAAAGTTGATATAGCAATAATATAAACACATGTTGTAACTTATATTCATCATCAGCCTATAAACGTCCCACTGCTGGGCACAGGACTCCCACGTAGACAAAAGCACGTGGGGATATTGGACCATAACCCACCACGCTGGCCCAATGCAGTTTGGTGGATTTTAACGATTGCCATCTTAAGACAACAACCGGGACCTACGGCTTAACGTGCCTTCCGAAGCACGGAGGAGCTCGAGAGGTTTTTAATTTGGTCGCCCATCCAGCGACCCGGCATTGCGAAAGTTGCATCACGGATCGCCAACCGAACGCGCTAACCGCTGCGCCATCGAGCTCCTAAACTTACATTATCGACTTATACTAGATTAGTGTAAGTATTGATAATATAAGTTCTAACATGTGTTTTTATACTAATTCTTTATTTTTTGTATATTAGTGTACTTACGGTTTAAGAATTGCAGCTCGTCAATATAAAATTGTAGAGTGACCTAAAACTATTTTAATAAAGTCGGCCAGTGTGATGGTTTTCGGTGCGATTCGGTCGGCACGGGAAGTCATAAACGCCTAGCTATTCGTCGCGTCATGCCGAGACGACGTTGTACGGTTTCGATGTCATGAATATTCCAGACGCACCGTGATATTGAATTATAATGACTCTTTCGCAATTCCTTTATTTTAATACTGAATTCCAATAAAACGTCATAGGTATAATGCTTACATTTGACAGACTAACCTCATCGATGGCATTGATCAAGTACAACTGAAACAAAAGTTTGATTTCTGTTTAATAACCTCAGTTTTGGAGTTAGTACTTTAAACTATATATCTATATGGAAATAAAAACAATTCGAAAAAATCGTCTGTTAAAGTTAGAGCTTAATAAACCCAAGTATCTCAACCTGTTATTAATAAACGTTGATTAAAGTTACACTTACGGTTAAATTGCGACGCTGTTTTTTTCTGTCTTCTTTCAACTGTCAACAAGACAGCGTCACTCAAACCAGGTGTAACATTTGGTCCTTTTTATTAATAAGACGGTCAATGTATTTAAGTATTACCTAATATAATTACTACGCTAGCTAATTAGGTATATAGTGAAGCACTTGATAATTTTGACAGGGAAACTAATTTCTCGGTAGTTCAATTGAAATTGCGAAAATCATTTATTACTTTGGATGCGCGGACAGAAGCAGTCGCTCTTCAAGTGTTGTTCCATAAGAAGCTTAGAAATCATTAACATGTTTAACTTAAAGAGGTAATAACAATATAGTTAGGCACAACCAATCATTCATTTAAATAAAAAAACTTTACAAAGACTTGTTTTTATGATTCGTACCAAAAAATTTACATTAAATATTTCAGTGAGACAGTTCTAGTTATTGTGAAAGAATTTTTATAATAAACAGTTACGGTCGTTTCGGTTGTCGGTCTCGTCGATTCATAAAATTTTATAATTTGTATTTCCTGTAGATAATTTTGCTTTAAGTATGTAGACAACAGCCGTTATATTTCGATTCATTATGTACATAAACTACTTTTGATTGTTTCGATGACCTTAATATTAAGTTTTTTTTAATGACACCATCGGTGTACGTTATTCAAATAGCTAATAAATAACCTTGTCGCGTAGCGGTGAAAAATACTACCACCCCCTCTCTTCCATTGGGTGTCGTAAAAGGCGACTAACGGACTAATGACTGCACAATCATCCAACAGCATAGAGCTCACCACCTGTCACGCTGAGCACATTATGCAGTCGCTGTTTGGTGAAAAGTGGACTATGGCAGAGGACTATCTTTGCGGTCCTCATTGCCTGGTCTCTGACTAACCCTTCGGGGATAATAGTCGTGATTATATGTATGTATAAATGATATTACTTCTTTACATTTTGATGTTTTTAACGATTTGTCTTCTATCCTAACTATAATTTGAATAACATTTTGACGTATCCCCATGGCATTTAAAAAAATCCACATAAGTACTTACCTAAGTCCACACAACGCGATCACAATCGCCTCTCAATGGTTGTTATAAAAAAACACCTTTAGACACCTTTAGTCTATCTACAAACATTGGTAGTGTAAATAATTCAGTTTTTGAATGAATATTTATAATTATTATTCGTGTGACTTTAGAAAACAAAACATTTTATATGTCATTTCTGAAGACTACCTGTCTAAAGAAATTTCGTGTTCTCGCTATCTAGCTATAAAAGCCTATATCTATAATAGCCCCATTGCGAGTAGTATTGACTAACCGAAGTAGATCTCAACACGATCAAGTTTCAGAGACATGCTCCGCCTGGTTCACTTTCCTTCTAGTGTCCGATTTGCTTTCAGAAATGTTGTTTTGCAACTAAACCACCTAAATCTACAGAGAAGCCCAGCTCTGGCGTCGACGTCAAAATTTCAAATATTAAACAGATTACTTACCGGAATGTTTAATTGGTAGGTATACCTGCTCGAAATTCCAGTAGAGCCCGAGTTTACTTGATAATTACAATTTTGATTGACACATTTCCAACTTATTTAATTTCCTTAATTTAAACTTATTCAGTATATTCATTTCACGAATAACGTCTGAACTGTACATTATTAAAAGGAATTTCGCTCGTCAATATTTTAGCGTTTATATTGTGGTCTATAAGTATCCAAAATGTTCAGTTCATAGCAACTTCTAACCGAGGACACGTCACTCGTCTAATTGTGTCTCCGATGACAGAATTACGTTGATGACCATTATATAGATCCAGCGCAGTATCTATTCGGCATTTATTTTGGGGTTTTTGACGTAAACATATTGATGTTCTGGCTGGTATTCAGGGCCGTTCTGATCGTTGAACTTAACATATAGCACCAAAGCTTAGCGTCTCGCTTTTGGGACTGCGGCAGACTGTGACGTTATTTTACAAACAGTTTTTGTCTTAAGAACTTTTTGATTTGAATCCATTATCTGATATGATTAGCGTCTAAAATAATTAGATCCTTACGCAAGAGTAGCTATTGGACTTAAGTTGAAAATTTTAAATAAATTATAAACAAGTTAGGTACTACATTTCAAGTAGACTGCTTAGTGCTTATCCTTTGTGCAGACACAACGTGATATGATTTAAGACTACCTGTTCTCAACAGCGGGTATTGTACACGTAAGTATTTAAAATTTATAATGACACACATATTTATTACCTTTGAAATTCAATCGTAGTTGTTTTTGGGTAATAAATCCGTAAAATCTAAAGTAATGTTTATTATTTAAAATAATTATGAGTACGTTCTTCTCCGTTTCATATGAATCGCGCTCATCTGTTTCGTTGACCCACATTCCTCGGGATCATCTAATTTATGCGGCGTTGAGCAGTCATTACCTCGCTCTATGACAGATATGCGGTCTTCGGCTGATATTATTGCACTCCCCTTCTGCAGTCTCTTTAGTGCCAGTTTGCGGTGATTTACGCCGCTTTTGAAGTAGCGTCCAAGTATTGTGTAGCCATCATTGTGAACGCTTAATGAGCCGTTAAATATCGTCGGAGACCATAACGAGCACTTATCCAAAGTATTTTATGCATTTCTATAATTTTACTTTTATACAATTAAGTAATATAACTTTTAGGAATGACGGGAAAATTACCATGTTTTTGTTGTTGGTTTTGAGTCCCCGATATTTCGGCAGATGCATGCGCCATGATCACGGAGTAACTTTAGCTTTAAACTTTTTAATTAAGAAATATGTTATAATGTATGGAAGCTATTGAGTGGGAATCATTAACACAATTAATAATTGAAATGAAATAATAGAGCATACCGTACGTTCCATCAGGATCGTTATTGACTCTTCGATTCTTTACGTAAACACAAAACCGCGTTGTTTACAGTTAATCAACAAAATATGAATGATTGCCAATTCAGTTCCGTAAAGAATAATTATTTTTCAACCTTTAATTTTCATGTATATGATTCTAGGCTATAATAGGTACTGAGCGATCACGGTTCAAATGTGAACACTCAGATGAAATGGATATAACATATTCGCAGAAATTCCGGAAATGGTAAAAGTATTGGTATACGGTTCGGGATTCCAATAATCCATCCAAATAAAACAGTAAATTTGAATTAAGACGATTCAAATGCTTATTTTAAGTTTATTGAATACCTAAAGAAATTTTGAATTTTGAATACGCGTACCTACCAAGATTTTTAGATTCTTGATAAAACAAAAAACGCAGATTTTCATTTTATAAAAGGAATTGGTAAAATTAAAATGTTGTTCTTAAAATCTACCATGAATTGAGTATTGGATAAAATGTTTACTAGTCAAAAAAAAAAACAACCATTCTCAGGAAAGCTCGAATGGGATCCCATTCGGGCTTTCCTGAGACTGGTTGTTTTTTTTCTAGTAAAAATTTTATTCGATATCTTTAAAGCATTGTGAATGCAAACATTTCAATAATAAAGAATTGAGTATTCTTGTGTTCCTGATTGTGTGAGTTATCGGTGTTTGAGGATTTTGCGTTCTACGAATTTTGCTTTCGGCCTTTTCGTCAATTACAAGTAGGCACGATAAATATGATGATGGCCATGCGCTTCAGGCACGAGCACAAATATATACATATTGGTGCATTACACACTTTGACCCTTATTCCATTCTAATTACAGTTACAATTGTTTACATATTTTTGCTCGTGACTGTACAGTCGAGGAAGTTCCAGGTCGACCACTTTTCGGCGATACTCGCTTGCGTGCCATTCCGACCGACTCCATTCCAAAGCAAGCGTGTCACTTTTTACCAGACTGCGTCAGAAGGAGGGTTATGTTTTTCGAGAGTAGGTATGTATGTTTTCTGTGTCAATTTAATAACAAAATTACGAGTACAGACTCGTGGTCACACCAAAATGTCACACCAGTGTGAAAATCAGGAATATTTTTCCTGCTAGTCACACTGCTAGTATTGCAACACCTTTTATCGTCGAATTATGAGTGAGGTGAAATATGAATACCTATGATGAATAAGAACACCGAAGTATCGATATGATTGTTATATTCAATTCAAGACATACTGAAAGGAAACTTGTTGATTATCTCGGTTAACATTTCAGTACAGTTTTTATAGTTCGATACGACGCAACTAGTATTTTTATTTAACTCCATTTATTGTCCGGTGCTGTAGAAAGATGGAATTTTACCATCCTTTTGGCACTTTTGAGAAGCAAAGTATTAACACATGCGGCTTTTTATAGATCTATTTCTGTGGATGCAGTCTACGTTCCTTTAGTCGCCTTTTACGACACCCAAGGGAAGCGATAGGCCGGTAGTATTATTTGAATTAGTAGCCGCCACCGCATAGCCGCCAGCACATTCCGGACACCCAATACGACGTAATTGAAACTAATACCGTCACACATCGGCGGGCAAAGCGACGCACGCGACGCACTTTCGAATGTTTCGCAAGCAAGCGTAACATAAGCTTTCCGCGGACGGCCGACGGCGGCGTATCGAATCGCCATCGATTACTGCACTCGTAAGTTGTAACAAACACCTACTGTGTACGTTTGCTTCCACGTTGGGTTAGATTGACGTCTTGGTCCCGCCGTGTTGTGTAAGGTCGGACCGACATTGATATCTACATGTGCTATCAGGATTAAGTACAATATCAGCATAAAAATGATTGGGTATTTTTATTATCGACAATTAATTAACCGTGTCGCATAGCGGTGAAAGAATACTACCACCCCCTCTCTTCCCTTGGGTGTCGTAAAAAGCGACTAACGAACTAAGGGCTGCACATTTTTTTTAATTTAATTATTTCTAAATATAACGGTGTGAACACCGATTACAGTAAATAGTAAAGTACACAATAATACAAACAGTACATAGAAACATACATCCAACAGCATAGAGCGGCGATGAGCTCACCACCTGTCACGCTAAGCACATGTGCAGTCGCTATTTGGTGAAAGTGGACTATGGTAGAGGACTGCTTTTGCTGTCCTCGTTGCTTAGTCTCTGACTAACCCTTCTGGAATAATAGTCGTGATTATAATAGTAACATTAGCTTTCTGCGGACGGCGTAACGGATCGCCATCGATTACTGCACTCGTAAGTTGTAACAAATACTTACCTACTGTGTACGTTTGCTTCCTCATTGGATTGACGTCTTGGTCCCGCCGTGTTGTGTCGGACCGACATTGACAATCTACTTGTTGGTATTATAATTAAGTTGCTTTAAAGATTTTTTAGCTGAGACTGTAAAGCGTGACATGGTTCTACTACTCGCATCTTTTTAATATTATTTTTTTACATCAGTAACAAATACTGTGAGGCTCGTTTGCTTCCTAGTAAAATTAACGTTTTGCCGTGTGTTGTAAGGTCGTACAAACATTAATACCTACATGTTGCTATCAGGATTAAGTAACGTCAATGTCTGCATCACAATGCAATGCAGCAATTTTATTATCAAACATTATTAGTATAAACGGGTTTCTACTCTTACTAATTTTTAAAATACATAAAAAAATAGCTCTTGAATAAAGATAGGTTACATTTGCTCAGATGAAACTCGGAGACCTTTCTTAATCAAGGCGATTATTTAATCTAATTACGTAGCTATAGTTTTATATACCATATTAACAAGTTGATAAACCCTTTCGTATTACGATTGTATTCTATTCTTAAAAACAATTATAGTTAAGCTACTTTTTATTTCAATTAAATGTATTCAAAACATTTAGTTCACTTCGGTTTGTTTAGGTGAAAAATTGAAATTCGAACGATGAATTAATTCATGAATATTCAAAAAGGAATAAAGAATTTTTTTGTAAGTATAGTGAAAGTGTTTGACTTTGACGCAGTATGAGAAAGTAATTAAAACTGCCTCAATTAATAGTGAAAGTAATTATGACGACTTATTAAGTTAAGAAGCTTTCAATTGGTAACAACTTTAAAAGTTAATTATACTAATTGACATCGACTTACAAAAACAACGTTGCTGTTTTATTTTACCTTTGTGTTTGTCAATTGATTTGTGATTAATTTATTTCTAGATTTGCCTAATATTATTTTAGGTAAGTATCTTGTTTTTTAACGTTCTTGCTCCATTTTCGGCTGTCATAAAATACGAATGATGAGGTACACTTGTAATAATTTCACGTTGCATTACCTATTACTATATAATCCTAAAAAGATAGACATAAACTATTTGGTTCAAGTATATTTTATTTGAAATTGGAAACAGCTAGTCCTAACCGTACTGCAAAGCACTTTGCTAAAATCGGACAAGAAGGCTGAGTCCTAACAGATTAATGACCCTGGGCACTCAATGTGACGAATGTAACAAAGGCTTTGACGCATCGCACACTGATTTATTTGGGCCCACCAGCCGGCCAGCCACATAGCCTAGCACTAGAGCAATCTGAATATTTTATTGGCCTGCCGGCCGGTAGCGTCAAACGTTTAACTTGCCACCCGTGTTTTAACGCCCGTCACAATGTCAAAACACCCGGGGCGTGGCAAATTGCATTCTCATAAATCTACTTTCATTTGTTTGTGTGTGAGATATTCACAAATGTTTATATATTTTTTCGCTTTAAATAGGTTAACGAGAACACGTCGCGCGTCGTCGTTTGATGCGCAGGATGAGTTATGCCGAAATGAAACAATTTGTTAAATTGGGGATGAAAATATCTAACCAAGATCTTATTTTGTGGAACAAAATCGTCAAGCCTGTATCGTCGAAGACAGATAATAAACCTGTTTTTCCACTTTACGTTCACCTGTGTCAAATCACCATGATGAACAAAGTGGAATTTATAGGTGGTAAAATTTCAATTTTTATCTTTCTGCAATGCCGTCTTCCAGTGACAATCTTAAACGCCACATTGTCATGCAATCATCTTACATGGCGTAAAGGTTCTTTGTGAAGATTTAAACAGTGCTACCCAGTCGTTGAAGTTTCACAATTATAGTCCCCTTGCCGAAATGCAAACCGCTAAACACCGAGTAATACTATTTTCTATATTTTGTAGGGATGTAGAACTACCGGCAACGCGACAAACCGCAGCCCTCCCTCCACGGCGTGTTCGAACAAAGTATCAGGGTCACGCGTCAACCACCTCTCTTCAGCTCACTTCAATGCGCATCCGTCGCGGGACAACCCTAGATTGATTATATCATCCCCTTTCCCACTTTCGTTTGCCAGCTCACCCCTTTTTGCGTATCACTGTTAAAGTAAAAAGGGCCCCGTTTCAATGGCTGCGAGGCACCGAACATTTATCATGCCCATAATGAATTATCGGGAAATTTTCAATAAGCCCCGCCGCCGCGCCGGTGCCTACGCACTTTACGTCAATATTCAGCCCTGTCGATTATTTATTATACTATTAGCATTAGGTGCAAGGGTTATTTTATGATCTTTTAATAGCAAGGTGTTGTTTATTCTTTCTTATAATATGCCAAGGAAACGCCTTTGCCTTATGAACAGCCAAGGCACAGCCAAGACAAACTTTTCTTTATTCGTTCCGTATGCTTTTCAATATCATTAAACACAAAGGTTTCCGACTTGTTTAAACCATCACAGGATACGGGTGTTCACGCGAAGACGCAGACAGGTAGATACTATGAAATAAGTATAAATCGGGATTTAACATTTTGCCATAAAAAATAATACTTAAAAACAATGTATTGTTGAGTCACTATAGAAGTGACGGGCATTATTCATTTATTTCATTAACTTCGGTTTTCGCAAATACAATCACTCCCATACAAACAGACATACTGTTTGTTCTCTTCAGCTATGAATTATAATGTTGTTTATCGATGATATCTGAATGGCGCCCACGGTGGTTGCACAATGAGCTATCGGGCGAAGGTGCGGCGCACAATGCCATTGATGCGGATAATTAGTGTTGTCCTAATCACAATAGGTTTTATCCTTGTTTTATCCAACCACGGTTATTTGTTTTAGCATTTAAACAATTGAATGTATTGCTTTTCGTTTTTTGTTATTTACTTCTAAAAGAGATTTCATAGCCAGCTCGCAAGTCAATCAATCAATAATTTGCTCAAATATGATAAAATTAAATGGTTTGCCAGCATTTATTATTATATGGTAGAATTGATGTGCCGATATTCAGGCCACACCTCTTGTGTTGCAAAAAACAAGGCTACAGTACAGCTTACACCATCAGAATGGCCGTAAGCCTGATTGCCACCGTAGTTTAGTAGTAGCGTTATAAAAAACAGCGTCCTGACTCCTGTCAATAGTCACCTGACAAAAGGGAAGATAAGGCCGGATAGGGCCGGAAGTAAAAGTGCACATCACAAACAACATCCTCAACTACTGAAAAACTGGTATAGGGAACATATAAAATTTATTTCACATGCAGTCAGAATTTAAACTTGAAATTCGTACGTTAGGTATATCATAACTTTTTACGGAAACTATGAAAGGAATACAGAAGTGTGTAGTGAATGGGATTTTTATTGAACGCGGCAGTTGGGCAGGTGGTAAAATGCGCATAAAAGTGGGCGTAAATCATAAAGCGCTGTAAAATTTAAAGGCGTTTAATGGACGGGAACGCACGGAATGCACGGTATATATCGCTTGTATTATAATATGCACTGTGTACTTGTGTGTCTGATATTATTATGTAGGTATGTGGGTATTGTAGGACCTTGACGGCGGCGTAGTGGCGATCTTACAAGTTAACTTTCGCAGTACCGGGACATCGAATGTGTGGGCTTCAAAAGGAGAGACAAGACAGGAGAGACAATAATCAGTTATTCCCAAAGAACTTTGTTTGGTCCACACCACAGAACAGACCAAATAAAGTTCTTTGTGACCAATTGATATTGTCTCGAGCTCCTCCGTGCTTTAGGAGACAATTTTAGACGTTTGGTTGGTTGTTATCGATGGCATTGTTGAAGATTACAGTCGTCAGAATCACCAGCGTGGTGAGTTATGGTTTATTATGTCCCTTATATACCCATGTTGAATGGATAGATTTACATGGAATTCCTGATTTCAGCAGTATTGAGCAAGTAGTTTTATATGGGGATTTCCAAGTTAGTGTGTAATGATCGTAATAGCAAATGAAAGTACTTTGTGGTTTCTGTCTATCCTTCCGGAAAACGGACGTGATGGTATGTAATATAATATAGATAGATATCTATCTATCTAGATAGATAATACTTTTATTGTAACATAATAACACAAACATTTACAATGCATTTACATAAAAAAGAAAAAAAAATAAAAACAATGTTACAATTTGGCGATCTTATGTGATTTCTGCCAGACAACCAGTCTGATGGAGACTCTAAGATCGGAGACCAAACCAACTTTGATATACATATATCTTATAAATGTATATCAAAGTTGGTTCTATATAAAAAGGCGCAATCAATTGGGTTATGTTTCATCCTCGTTAGGCTTGTTTCACCCCATGCCAAACTGCCTGCATGTTCTTCGAGCGTTCCACGAGATTTTTGTGACAGTAAGCTGTTCTGTCACCACCGTACGTACAGATGCCCGAACTACAACCTACCACAGAATGTGAAATTTCTTTAATACATTTTGAACTTTGACACTATAATATAAGTATCAATATCGTTTGGAGATATTTGATTATTCGAATCCTGTCGCGTAGCGGTGAAAGAATGCTACCACCCCCTCTTTTTCCTTGGGTGTCTTAAATGCGACAATGGACTAAAGACTGCACATACATCCAACAGCATAGAGCGACAATGGGCTCGCCACTTGTCACGCTGAGCACATGTGCAGTATCTATTTGGTGAAAAGTGGACTATGGTAGAGGACTGCCTTTTCTGTCCTCTACTGCATAATAGTCGTGATTATGTATGTATGTATGCATGTTTGTCAGGTTTGAACAGGTTGATCTGCAGGCGTGTGTACAGTGACGAGCGAAAATATGTAAACAATTGTGACTCCTAATACAATGGAATAAGAGTCAGTGTTTACATATTGGTGCTCGTGACAGTACATGGCCTCAAGCAATCGTACGTGTCACGCACGTTGACGCGTTGCGAACAACGTAAAGACGAGTCTGTGTATTTTTCACGAGTTCAGTTCGCACGACTGTTATGATTGTTACGAGTGCGTTGCGATTGCAAAACAGCTCTGCTTGCCTGAGAAACCTCGTACGTTTTTCTTTTATCTTACATACATTCATACATAATAACTTGCGGCAACATCACGACTATTTATCCCCAAAGGGTTAGTCAGAAAAAAGGCAATAAGGACCGCAAAATCAACCAAGCGAATGCCCGTTATGTAGTAGTCATTCGTTATTTATAATCATTAGTAATATTGTTGTTGTAACGTTAGCGGTAATTTTATCTCGTTGTCAAAAAAATAGATTCTATTTAACAATTTTTTCATTCAAAGTTTGAATGCCCAACGCACTATTAGTTGTTATGACATGGTACTAAAGTGTTGAGGTTCTTCTGATGGCAGCTGTACCTAGGGCGGGAAAAAAACGTGGTTGGAGAAAAAGTACCCATAATATTGACGATTGAACATTTTATTAAAGGAAACGTTCCTTTAATTTTTTAAAATAATTAAAACTGCATTTTGAAAAATCACCTGCTTGAGCCAGAAATCAAACCGGTGAAATGTAAAAAAACAGCCTGTATTTTATGATACCAACCGAAAAAGTCATTCATAAGGATCAATTTCTTTTAAACTTAAATTACAGAAAGACCAAGATTTTTTTTTATTGTTAGCTTATTTACTATTTAAAGAAAGTAGGTAGGTAGTTTACTTAACTTATGAATTGCTCAAATTAAGACCCATTTTCACGTATGGACAGACGTATTCTTCTTATTTTTCTTGGTATTTCTTTAATTTAAGATACTAAGTTGTTGAAAAGAAATTGATCCTTATAGACGACTATTTCGGTTGGTATCATAAAATACAGGAAGTTCTTTTTTCACATTTCACCTGTTGAGGTGATTTTTTATAAACCTTTAAATGCAGTTTTAATTATTTTTGAAAATAAAGGATTGTTTCCTGTCAGTCAAATTTGCCATCATCAATATTAAGGGTACTTTTCCTCCAACCACGGTCTTTCTTTTCCACCCTGTATAAATCGTTAAAATGTCTGTCGTAATTAACTTAACTCCTACGAGACGGTTAAATATCCAATTATTTCATCTGTTTAATACTCCACTTACACAAGAAGAAGCTAACGCATCGGAGAAAAGAAAAAGTCGGCTTTATATATTTTTAATATTATAATACCGACAATTCCATTTGACCGCTCCGCCGAGGACTGCGAATAATGAAATAAAACAGGATGTACTCGTACCGGAGTAAATTAAAGTTTCACCAAATTTTAGCTCTTATTCCCGGTGAACAAGGATTAGGTTTTTTTGCCTTGAGTAGATAGGTGGGTACTTTAAACTCGCAGTCCTACAAGATAACGAGCATCATGAAACTTCTGTCATCTCCGGGATTGTATTGCTTGGAATCGGCCGGCGGAGTATGAGGGTCGTTCAAACACTCAAACGTGTAGGGTACTGGAGGCTTTGAAAGAAATCGCTTGATTAAGGTGCCTCCGATCTTGCAATTTTTTTTGCAATCCTTATGTTTTGCGGTAGAGATGTGTGTGGATTCGAGTCTTCGAGTGGTCTCGAAGGACACAACACAATACATGAAGTCGAGTTTTCTGACTTGTAAAAGCTTAATAAACAATAAATAAGAGACGTGTATGTTAGTGAAACCTAATTTATGACGTCGTTGAATTGTGCGATCGTCATGCGTTTTATATTTTTTAGCAATTGTTCCGAGCTTCTTTTTATTTAATTAAGAGGAAACACTACGTCGACGTGGCATGCAACATTCTCATACAAAACATAGAAAAACAACGTTTCGTAGTCCCCTGTTTCCTTCTTCAGAACTGGACCAATTTTTCTTACTTTTTCAGCATACGTTAAAGAAAGAGATTTTTTATGTCTGTATGTTTGATTTTTTTGCAATAACTCATTTATTTAACCAGGAGCCTTCAAAATTGAGCGAAATCACTCCGTTTTAAGGCGTCTTCAGAAACAATAAGTGGCTGGTTTAAAAAAAAATCAAACATACCGACATAGAAAATCTCTTTCTTTAACCGATGCTGAAAAAGTAATAAAAATTTGTCCAGTTCTAAAGGAGGAAACAGGGGACTACGAAACGTAATTTTTCTGTGTTTTGTATAAGAATTTTGCATGCCACTTCGACGTAGTGTTTCCTCACGGTGTCCAATCATTTGACAAAAAATAAATACTTAACAAATTTTCATTTGACAAATAACGTTTGACAAAATTATACTTGATAAATTTATTATTTTACAAACTATTGTTTAATAAACTACTCATTAGACAATATATTTACTAAAAAAAATTCATTATGCTAAAACATTATTTCACAAATTGATTATTTTTTAATAAAACAACGTAAAGCATAAATAACATTTAACAAATACTAGCTGCCTTACTCCTGTAGGTCACGTGATAGGTTAGATATTTAAGTCAATCGCTACGCTGCGCTTCGCGATTGTCTTAAATTTCGAGGTTATTTTTTTTATTAGATAACAGAAATACTAGCTGCCCTACTCCTGTAGGTCACTAATCACTTGATGGGTTAGAAATTGCTTACATTACATCCTTGAATATTTTAACAGTAGAAATATTTCCTAGTAAAACATTTGCGAAACCTGTATTATTTCCAATGATTCTTTTTAAAGTAATATGTTTGCGAAAAGAAAGTTTGTCAAATGATTAGTTTTTCAAACGTTGTTTGTAAAATGATCTTTTGTCATACGTATTTTGTTAAACAATAGTAAACCTTCCTCACACGTGTATAGTTTGCGAGTGCGACAGAGCCGCTCATCTGCCTTCCGCCTCCAGCGACAAAGCGTCGAATCTACCTGGTGACCCGGCATTGCAAAAGTTGCTGAACATGCAAGATCGCAAACGGACCGAGCTACTCATCTATACTAATATTATAAAGAGGAAAGATTTTATTGTTTGTTTGTATTGAATAGGCTCCGAAACTACTAGACCAATTTAAAAAATTCTTTCATCGTTGGGAAGCTACACTATCTCCGGGTGACGTAGGCTATATTATATTTTCAAAAAAATTAGGGATCCTTACTAAAACTCTAATCAATTTCTTACATCGCGTGCGCTACGAAAACTATTAATGATAGAACAAAATGCGATGTAGGCGTCGTCACTGGGGTACGGGAGGGGAGTCATTTTGAAAACTCGTCACGGGGTACGGGGTCCACGCGAATGAAGTCGTCGGTGGTCTGCTAGTATAACATAAAGCTGTGTAGAAATTAATGACGTCACTACTATGAGAGGTCTTCAATTGTTTCGAGCTTCTTTTTTCTAATTAACGTTGTCACAACACGTGTATAGTTTGCGAGTGCGACAGGGCGGCTCGTCTGCCCTCCGCCTCGGGCGACAAAGCGTCGAGCGGGTCAAAGGGCGGGGCGGAGGCGCATTGTTAACCTCCTCGCGCTGAAGGGCTTTTGATGACGACACTTGCTTCGTGCGACGCTTAGTGGATGCGCCCGGCCGTCTACATCATTTTTTCTAGTTTCTACTTGTACCTACTGCGCGGAGGTTTTTAATCAGTGCTAGGTCGGGACTACTTAGGTCAATTTTTATGAAGGACTTTATTTTCTTTTTGAAGTTATCAAAAGTCGATATTGTTTAACTCCATGTACTCGTAAGGTATTTAATCATGTTGGCAAAGATGTAGTTTTTGGGGTACAACTAAATTTTTAAACCAATCTGCATAAATAGGTCAGTAATGGTGGGTTATAACCCAATGTTCCCAAGGCTGTTGTTCATGTGAAAAATCCTGTGCCGAGCGGTGGGGCGTTTATATTATGCTGATGATAATGATAATTAACCGTGTCGCGTAACGGTGAAAGACTACTACTACCCCCTCTCTTCCCTTAGGTGCCCTAAAAGGCGACGAACGGACTAAAGACTCCACATACATCCAACAGGTTATATCAGCGAATGGCTCACCACTTGTCACGCTGAGCACAGTGCGGTCACTATTTGGTGAATAGTGGACTATGGCAGAGGACTGCTTTGACGGTCCTCATTGCCTAGACTGTGACTAACCCGTCGGGGTAAATGTCTGTCCCTGTCGGTAAACGGGACACGCTCAAAGGTGCCTCAGCGTGCGCTGTGCGTTCGGTGTTGACTGTGGTTCTCGGGGACTTTGATGGCTCCGCCTGCTTTGCAAGGCTCGCCTCTGTGTTTCGGGGGTGCAGCTCGAGTCCCGAGCTACTACAACGAGGCTGCCGCGCGAGCCCATGCGCCCGGTGTGGACCCGGCCTACGGCGAAAGCTTTAGAATACAATGAGTGTTTCTCTCTTTTTCAGGGGTATCATTTGGCTTTTCATTTATGGACATTAGAAGCACAATATTAAATGTTACATTAAAATGGTGAAAGTGACAGAGAACGCCACAGTGGCACAAGACACAAAAGCATACAGTTAAACAGCATTAAGCTAATGACTCAAATCAGTGAAATTAGTACGTGTGGGTGTTTTACTGTGCCCTTCTGTGCCCCTGTGCCCTATCTTACCAAACTAACAATAGTACCTAAACACTAGGCTCACTTTAACACGCTACTTCACGAAACTATAAGATTTCTAGCCAGTTACACAAACACACAACAATCTACGTTTTACTAAGTACTTCGTAGAAAGTAAATGTATAAAGTGACATCGTCAAAATGCCGTTGTCCCACCTTTCGATACACTTTTTACGGGTTCTTTTATATCTAATCCCGTCAAAGTAAACCGTATTAGTACAAAGTAAAACTTAAGATATCAAGCTAGGTATATGGTGCGACCGCCTGCTTGTAGGTATAAGAAACGTCTACAATGTCGACGTCTGTGTAACATTAAAATAGGGCTGGATTGAAAACAAAACCATATTTGTGTTGGCAACATATGTTGGTATTCAGTTTGTAGACTGCTCCGCGGGAAGAAAGGAAACTTTCCAGAGGCTTTATGAAACTTACTGGTTGTGGAAACAGGCCATAAATATTGTTTTACTGTCACATTATAAAGTTAGGACAGAGCTCTCGGTGATATGTAAGTCTTCTTGATAAATGTTGTACTATGTTCTTTTTGTGTACTTACTATTGTTTGTAACAAAATATTATAAAATATCGACCAAAGTTAACCATAAACTCATGTGCTAGTTATCGACTGTATAACTAACCGATAAACTCTTTAATCAGCAAGTGTAAATAGGTTTATGGAATTATCCCTTTAAAACAATAAACCATACGTATATCTAATATTTCTCTTTACGTAGACGCTACGTAGGGTCAGGTGCCCGCTAGCTGTATAGTATTTCTTTATAAGCCTTTATCCTGTCCAAATGAAACGATAACTAAATCTAAAACACATAAAGATCCTTTTACAGAGATAAAAAAGATACTTTGTCGATAGGCAAGCCCCATAGAGATGCGATAAAATTGAGAGTTCCGAAAAGCCTTGAGCACAAAGACCACACGTTTTAAGCTACAGCAGCGTCCAAAGGGTGAACCGAGTTACATTGAGAAGGTGCTATTTTTCACTTTATCAAAGGAAGACGCCCTTCCTTCCTGTCCTCAATGGAAGGGCCGAAAAGGGAACACGCCATAAAACACTTTTATTTCGCGAGCGGAATCGATGAGTTGTTGAAAAAAAAATGCAAAAATTATTCAGTTACGTAAACTTCATTCTTATTCCGCGGTAGTATTATTTGATTGAACGGAGATTTGGCTCGACTCGATTTTTTATGACGTTGCCTTCAATGATTTATTCTTCCAGCACAACAGATTCTAGTAATTGATGACTTGCTATACAATGCTAAGACTGCTGTATTTTGGTAATGTAAATAAAACGGAGAGATTCTAGATAACCACGTTAAACTGCCGATGTACTCCTAGTATTAGTATTAGTTTTCCGGAAGGGTTAAGCGATCAATACTCATACTTGTTAGGTTAGAATAGTCACATAAATACAATCTCTCAAAAAATCATGTACTTACTAATTAACATAAATCAATATAATGATGTGGCATTGTTTGGCCGGCGGCGTTTCGAAGTCCGAACGTCATAAACGGGATTTTGTACAGGCCAAAAGATGTGGTGATCGCCGTCTTGGGAATATCCTCAGGATGGACTGGAATCTGGTTAAACGCCTTTACAAGGTCAACTCCTCACTACGTCGGCACAAGTACTTGCAATGTTTCATCGTTAATAAATAAATGACATCGGAACAAACACACACTCATTTTTTTTATACATACGCCTGTTTGTTAAGCCTTCTCTTCACATAGGCAGACGCATCCGCAGACGTCATCTGCGGATGCGTCTGCCGTGGTGTAAGAGGGTGATTTGCGCGTCTGTGGTAGGTATTTAACGTCTGCAGACTCTGCAGACTCTGTATACCTACCACAGACGCGCAAATCACCCCCCTACTCGTCGGCAGACGTATCCGCAGATGACGTCTGCGGATGCGTCTGCCTATGTGAAGAGGGGGCTTTACGCGGGATAGTAGACAAGGCAGAGACAACAGCTTTGTACGATTTGCTACGATCCTCAGTCCTGACAGTTTAATTTACTTTCCTAACATTTATTACACATGCTTTATTTATTGTTTAAATGAAGTTACGCAGTTTAAGCAATAAAGAAATTCTATTCTATTCTAGAATATTATCACAGTAATATTATAAAGGCGAAAGTTTGTGAGTGTGTATGTTTGTTACTTCTTCACGTCTAAACGGCTGAAGCGATTTTAATAAAATTTGGTATGGAGTTAGCTAACCCTCTGGAGTAACACATAGGATACTTTTATCCCGATATTCGCTCGGACCACGCGGGTGAAACCGCGAGCGACCGCTAGTTACATATAATCACGACTATTATTATCCCCGGAGGGTTAGTTAGAAACCGGGCAATAACCGCAAAAGCAGTCCTCTGCCATAGTCCAGTTTTCACCAAATAGCGACTGCACATGTGCTCAGCGTGACAGGTGGTGAGCCCATCGCCGCTCTATGCTGTTGGATGTATGGGCAGTCTTTAGTCCGTTAGTCGCCTTTTACGACACCCAAGATTAGCAATGAAATATTTTATTTTGAACCCCGGATAATCTTAATGTTGATAATATTAATAATATTATAAGCCGCGTGATAAGCCAACACTGTTTGTGTAGGGTTATGTACCCTCAAAATAATGTATTTAGTCCTCGCACTGGATTCCTGCATTATTTATCCGACATAATCCCGCATTAACTGGTCCCAATTTCAATTTAATCAATCTGAGTGTGCTTATCTCGCGCTATTGCTGAGCCTTTCGGGTTTTAACTAAAGCCACCACATGCACCGTGTCAAAAATGGGGACAGATGTTGTAAGGTATGTAATAAATATCCAAACTCTCTTTACTATTAGCCTCTCTTGGATCATAGCCGATTAATCAAGAGTGGTCTTAAATGAAAGATTTTTTAAATATTTTATTTATCGAAAATTTTAAAACACCAACAGCACTGTGTCTTCTTAAATGATTTGATGTAAAGGAAAATAATTATTTTTGATAAAACATACCAACTCTTTCCTGTAAGAACGTAACTGGCCTTGTTTTTTGCAGGAAACTTGCAGGAAATCATTGATAAATGTTAGCGTTTTGTTTATTTTTGTTTTTAAAATTTATTTTGCCCATTATTTATGTTAATTTACCATTCGATCACGTACATTGCAACTCATTGTTTATCATCTCTCCCTTTCTCTCTCTCTCGTGTATTCTTAATGTAAACAAACTTAATCTTCAACGTCCTAACAGAACACCTACCACCTGGTCACACTAGTTCCAACGTCGCGCAACAGAGTTGAATCCCACCGCAAATCTCTTGTCAAACTGTATCCCACTTTCTTGAGACCAGTTTCAATTCAAAGTTAGTCGGGGCAGCTAAAGTAGTATTCTTGGGTGCGGCGATGCTGAATGCTCGACGGGTCTTGACTGGGTGAAATTAATCCATCCTCGGTCTCAATGGCGCGGGAAATGTATTAATGCCGTCCAACCCGTCGTCGTCGGAAAACTGCCCGTCCGCCCGTATTCCAGAACGGGCGTTGAGCTTTGCTTGCTTACTTTTACTTTTGTGACTACCCGGTAATTAACGTTACCTAAACGCTGTCTGATTGTGGCCGATAGTATTGTTTAAAACCTTTTTTGGTTACTTTTTGTGTTTATTGCCATTTCCAATACAAAAAGATAAATGCTCGATGAATTGCGGGTAGTATAGTATATTGACACTCAAATGGTTATTTTCAAATTTCAATCCTATGTTGTGTTGGACGACGATTTCACTTTGGAAACCTTGACCTGAAATTGTAAAGGGTTGACCAAAAACATACGTTTCGTCATTAAGCATATGCCTAATATAATGTGAGATGTGATAGTTAATTTGGTTTTGTGTTTAAGTGTTTAAGGTCCATAGTGATTTTATTTTGATATTTTTTTATTGTACAAAATACACAGCACTTTACAAAAAAATCTTATAATATCTTATAAACTAACATAAGGCCAATATGGGATATAGGTATGTTATGCTAGGCATCCTCCTTTAAAGTAAATATAACGAGGTTTGTAGATTCGTTGAAATAAGTTTAGATTCTCGCAAGGCACGTGCACATGTCAATGGTAACAAACACCAGGGAAAAGGTCAAGTTCGCCCGGTCGCTTTAGAAAAGGAAAATCGTGCACGACAATGGAATCATTCGATTGGTGAGCGTAGAACGTTGAACTTAACAAGGGAGACTTTGTTTGGTGCCGCCATAAGCAATGGTTGGACCAGTAGGAGGGGTGACGGACCTTGGACGAAACATCTTTTTTGACAGATGTAATATCCTAATCCTATCATAAATAATATTATTTTAAATGCAAAAGTGACTTCTGTTCTTGCCTAAACCGCTAAACTGATTTTAATGAATATTGGTGGATAAATAAAATGGGACTCTGGAGCTGGAGACAGGTATTATAGGCAAAATTTTCCAGCGAAAATTAACATGAGTGAAGCCGCGGTCAGAGCTAGTAGTTTTATGAAATAGAAAGAAGA
Source organism: Scoparia ambigualis (assembly GCA_963921215.1). Lineage (NCBI taxonomy): Eukaryota > Metazoa > Arthropoda > Insecta > Lepidoptera > Crambidae > Scoparia > Scoparia ambigualis. The sequence goes on along the minus strand of OY992522.1, from coordinate 17,887,382 downwards.
TGCTATGTCCTCTTTAAAATAACCTGGATTTTTACGACCACCCAAGAGAAGAGTTGGTAGTTAATAATGAGCCACCACAACACAGGATTTTTTTATTGTATTTTGTTTATGCTTGTTAATGGTCATGTAGACAATTTTGTCCGGTTCTCCCATAATACACGTAATATGATAATAATATTATATATTAATAAATACAGTTGTTTTTAATCAAGAAACTTGTCTCGGTGCCGCTTGGAAACACTAACTTTTTGCAGTAGCTTCCAAAACTGCTTCAGTGGTTCTGTAAAATTACCTTCGTTCGTCTGACAATTATTTAGTCTTATAAAGCTACTTCACTCTGCAGCTTATTACTACTCATTTCTTTTGATTAATTTAGCTTCTGCTGGTATTTACCTAACATTAAAACGTTTGTACTAGAATTAAATTACACTTTACTTGCAAAAGATTCATATACATTCGTTAAAAAAGAGAGTTTGCCTGTTCTATTTTCGAAGGCGTTTCATGAGTAAAGTCAAAGAGAACGGAAGATAATGATTTAATATTATGTTTTTGTTTACCCAAAAAGTAAGGTAATATTCTGACATAAATTTAATCAAACGACAGTTGACACATTTTTAGTAAGTCAATTTCGCTTCGCTGGTCAATTTGCGTTTTTACGTAGAGCAGTAAAATGCTTTTAATGCAACACGGTGTTACCACCTACGTCGTTAATTAAAACTTTGTATGCAAGCAAACTGTGGTTTATGACGGCAAAGTAAATATTCATAGGCGGGGCCTAAGGCACGTGGGGAGTGGAAGTAGTAGTGACTGTCATCAAGTATTTAGGTAATTTTCCGCCTCTGCTCGTTTCTAATCAGCTAGTGCTCCAGGGCCGGGTGCTTTCCCTAATTTTCGCGACATCCTATTAAGCGGGCGCGAGTTATTACTCACTCCCGAGGGATCATGGACTCGTTGCCATGACGACGACGGGGGCATGTGTGCGTAAACACGCAGTTTTCCCGCTTAGAGTGTGGGCGTGAAAGTTGTAGTCTGCGGTTTCTAGAACTTGTGGATTCTTATCTATCGGTTTTTCGTCTAGTGCGCTTGCACTGAGTTGATCTTTGCGGTGATATATTATTTATGTTTTTGTTTGAAATGCTTTTGTTTTTTTAAATGAATATTATGGTAAAGAACGTAATTAATTATTAGTTATATTTTATATTGTTTAACATCTTAAATCAGAGACTTAAGATCTGTTGGATATCCTATTCCCTGATAAGATATACGTATGAGTAGATATCCAAACAAACAGTTTACCCAACTCTGTTTACACAATAACCGGGCACAGTATCAAGACATCTGTTCCACCTTAAGCCGGGCAATAGAGCGCTCCTGGGAATCGGCGATGTATCGTAAATGTTGAGACGAGCACTTTTGTGTCTCCGACGTGTTAGGGAATAAGATGTGTTGTGATGGTATGGGACTTGGGAATCTTAGGATTTTAGACGTTGGCGTCGATACGTGGCCGAAAGTAACACGTTCAAGATTTTTGTTTGTTCAAAACAACTTGTAGTGGTGAGAAGAAAGTAATGATGTGATTTTTTTGTGGAAAATATACGATGACTTATTTTAAGATCCTACCTATTTTTCAATATGTTTCAATGATTCTGAAGAATTTATAAAATATAATTGTTGGTAAATACTTATGAGTAGGTATACACATAAGCTTGCATTATTAGTTTTTCTAGATTTTATAACGAGTCGCAAATGGTAAACCGTCAAGATTTTTGTTTGCTCCAAAACATGTTATTGTGGAAAAAAACGAAGATACCGAATCTCTAATTGGATTAAGTGAATATGTAAAATACTATTAGGTACTACTAATTGAATGTGACCATTTGCATGTTATTTTTTCAGCGAAAGTAATTCGATAATGTGTAACAAGTGCTACGATAAATAAAAAGAAAATTAATTTATGCAAGAGTGCCTCAAGCGTTAGTGTCTTTTATATTGTAAGTATATGTTTATTTTCATTGTATGTATCTATTTTATTGTATCTATCACACAGTTAATTTCATAATTTAATCCTTATTAAGTACTTGGACCAGATTATTATTCCAACTGTGGCCGAGTTGTCATCTCTCTTTTCTTTCTTGTACAATTTTTGCGACTTTATATCAGTGACCGGCTTCATTTGTTTTCTCCTTTTTGAACTATAGTTCATTAATTTAATTCTAGTACAATCGTTTTAATGTTAGGTAAATACCAGCAGAAGCTAAATTAAGCAAGAGAAATGAGTGGTAGTAATTAAGCTGCAGAGTGAAGTAGCTTTATAAGACAAAATAATTGTCTGACGAACGAAGGTAATTTTACAGAACCACTGAAGCAGTTTTCGAAGCTACTGCATAAAGTTATCCTACTTTACATCCTACTATCATAGAATACTACTTTTGTAATCATAATCAGCTCTGATTAGATCTTGATTTTCGTAGCTATTGGAAAGCTGCGATCTCTCTCTGCCTATATAATGTATCTTCGAGATGTCTCAGAGAGGAAGCAGGCGTTATGTAACATATGCTAGGTACGTATTTAATTTAGGTGCGAAACGGATATGAGCAGGCATATTGTTTATTATTCTAACGTTAATAAAACGGACGACCCCCAACGGATCAGATTTGGCAATTAATGGGTTGGGTACATCGCAACGTCCTCCGCGCCCATTAGAACAACAGTCCTATGCAAACAGTAACGTGTGGTCACCGAAGATAAGTTTCGCCGCGATTCGTTACGTAATTGGGGTCCGGGGACTCTGCCAACAAATAGTTAATCCCCTAACCTCTGCGTCGTATATTAAAAATTTGTCATTGAGTTTCCTGGGAGCTTTTTGTTATGCTACGCACTTATTATGGTTGGAAACTGATTGAACGTTATTGGGTATTTGAAAAAAATACAAATAAAGAGCTTACAAGCTTTCACTGACATTGTTTTTTTGGTAAAGTTACTTACTTACCTTGATGGCACCTCGGTGGTTGTTTGGCAAGGTGCTCGGTCTGATATATCTGGAGGTTTCGGATAGCTCTGGTTTGTGATCACCAACTTTGACTTTGACACTAAACTAGGCCTGGCGCACTCCGCGCTTTAGGTCCTGCAGTCGTTAGAAGAGATAAGAGCTACGCGATAGTACGCGATAGAAAAAGAGGCAACTTCTAGATGAATTTAACTGTAGGTAAGTATGGGAGCAGTGTGCGACCTGAATTGCACTTTATTGTGCCTTAGCACGGAGGTTGGTTATATAATATTAGCAAGAGTCGCTATTTATTTAAATTACTTAGCGGAGTGAATCTTCTGTATTTGTACTATTACGTATTCTATGACTCAACATTAAGGTTGAAGTCTGAGCCCCAGTACAGATATTTATGTCTCAATACTAAGACATTACATTCGTTCGCGATCAAGGCGCACCTGTCTGCACGCCCGAATCATTCTACCCGCACTTGGTTACGCACAACGCCAAGGCAATCTTACAGCAAAACAATAAACGTTATAACGTCCCGTCAAAAGGGGAGTGCGCAGCAATTACGCATTACGCCGGCGACGCGTGCGTAACGCGCGGGTGTAACGAGCTAAAGATGTTAGTGTATCGACTTGCAAACGAGACGCGGAATTGTATTCGCCGAATTTGTACGAAGCCGAAGTAAGAGTGCTTTCACATACTCGTATAAGCGTTTTTGCAGCGCGCCAGCCGCGCGACTAAGGCGTCCATTAGACAATGGGTCTTGTTGTCAGTTTTCTGTTGACCAGGGTTATGACTGACGGATAACCTGTCGTCTAATGGGCTGACTGACGGTTGCATGAAATTGAGTGACAAATAACCATGACTTAATAATGTATTCATGCTAATAACTAAATATTTAGATTTTTGCGTCATGCAACCATCAGTTACTCGTCGTGATTTTTTTAGGTAAGTATAGTGTTACTAAAAATTAAAACATGCTTCATTCTATAAAATAATTCTTATAGTACTTATCCTCTTTCGAATGTCGTATAATTTCATTAGTAAATAATATGGGAACACCGATTCACCGTTTGTCGTGTCCGAACACGCTTTTTTTCGGAGAGAATGGATCTATGAACTTAAACATCACGTGAGATGAAAGCCAAATGCTTACCTTTTCGTTAATAAATTTTTAAAAAAGAAGAGAAATAGAAAGGCCTTTGCCTAGCAGTAGGACAATACATAGACCTTACTTCACTAGCAGTTTTTAGTATAGTTAGTTAGTTTAGGTTAATCGTGAAACATGCGACGGTAATGTAAAATGTAGAAATAATGTAGAACTTCTACGAAGCGTGTGGATCGTGCCGAAGTAACGAGCTAAAGTTGTTAAAGGTTGGTGTACTGACGGGAACCAGGTGGAGGCTAGGGTTGCCACGTAGTATGAATTTTGAGATATTTTCACAGGAACTTTGCGAATAGTGAACATTTTAATTGTAATCTATACTGATTCAAATAGTTAAATTTGAGAAATGTCCTACTTGGTGACCATTCAGCTTTTATTTCTTTAAAGCTCCAATTTATTTTAATAACACAATGTTCTTGTATTAGTTGTACCGTAACTGCCAAATACTTTCATAAACATACAACAGTACCTCAATTCAGACCATATCCTTATGAGGAAAACCAATAATTGTGGTAACCCTTGCGGTATGATATTGTGACTTTCCCAATAAAAATCCGTCAATGTACGAAATTCAGTGGAATCGTTTATAATGTAAGCTTCATTACTTCCGTGACGTGTGGCGGGGCGTCTATTTTTGAATATTCTTGCGAAAAATACGAACCGCTACGATGCGGCGGCGGCGGGCGGATGCCCTTTTATATGAGTTCAAAGGCGCCGCCGTGTCGCCCGCCTAGCAAACGAGGTGACCAATTAACACGCCGCTCCATAGACATGTGTAATTATGAAGGTGACCTGAGGAGAGACGCCATTACGTGGTCGGGGTTGTGCGCATATCGTTCATAGAAAAGTGTCAAGAGAATGGCTTACCATTCTCTCCCTTTCTCTTCTGTTTTTAAATGACAAAAAGGAGGATAATATTCAAAATAATTATTGGGATAAAAATAAAAATGGTTTTCTACGATAAAAAAACTACCTACCATAGAATAAAAATTTAATAAATGTATAAGTATTTAGTATTTTTTAATGATCTCGTAGCAAACTGACAGCTCACAAATACTATTCTAAAATCATATAAGTCATCCGAACGAATGACACGTCCCTGGAATCACACAGATTCGCAGTCACCCCAGCATCGGCGTGTCGCAAAATGATTCGTGATTTATTCGCCAAGCTTTTGATACATGAGCGAGATTTGTGCCGCAGGTGACTCGGCAAAGTGGGCCCTCTGTCTGATGGAATTGAAATGTTACGTTGTCGCGGATCAAATAGCTTGTTTTTGGGGTATGGCTGTGAAATTAATCTTGACATTTACCGTCTAGCTTGACTTAGGGCATAAAGATTTTGTAACATAAAGGTGTCTCTCGTTTTAGTTCATCATCGTGAGCTTAATCAGACGAAGGACGTCCACTGATGACCACAGGCCTTCCCCAAGGATCGCCACCACGGCCGGTCTTTAGCTGCTTGCATCGGGATCCGACTATCTAGTCGGTCCACCTTGTTAGAGGTCTGCCTACACTGCATCTTTTGGTGCGTGGTCGCCATGCACTCAAGAACCGTTCTGCCGTCGGTTCTCAAGGCCGCCGTTGCGCGTCGGTTCTACAAGCGATATTATTATGTCCTGCCCATTCTGTCTACTTTTCCTTTATTATTAATCACTACAGGGCCACGCTTGGTTTTATGACACTTGATGGTGAGACACGAGGCTGAAATAACGGTACTGCCATCTTATACACTGTCACTAAAATAACTATTTAGTAGCGTTGCGGTGTTCGTTGTAGCTATTAGGTGAAGTGCGCTTCCATCTACGCCCTTACTGTCACTTACCAATCTTACCATGATAAAAGTCAAACGCTTTTCGATATTAAGTTAATAATAAGTAGGTACTTAAATTGACTCCTAAACACCTCGAAGTATAAATCTTTCTGTAAAAAGATTTCAGTTGTGCAATATTTATATCTTCCGATTTGTTTTTTTTTAGCTTCGAAGCTTCGCAGTATAATATTCAATTGAAGCACGGGTCCTATAACATTCGCAGTTGACGGGGTTTTAATATTTTACGCCGCATTCGCACCGACTATAAGAGCCGGTCGTGTATCGCGTCGCGTATTTTTCCATGCTTTTTCCCGAGGTATACTAGAGACGGCATCGGCACCGCGAAGCAATTTTTTTGCACACTGATTGGCGGTCGCTAAGTTCACTATCGCTTGGATCACTCATAATCACTGAGGCGTTTGCTGCCCATGGCATAGCATGGTGTCACTCCGAGGTTTAGGTACGTTCGGCCGGCGCGCCTCTCAGGCAGGCGTGGCAGGCGTATGACACTAATGCCCGCCTTCCACTAAGAGCAGAGCGAGCTCCGTACGAACTCCGTTTAGCTCGCAACAGCATTTTTCACAGAAGTGCTTCCATTGGGAACTAGGAAACTTCTATGAAGATTGCTGTTGTGAGTTGGAAAGGTGGGCATTAAGGTTGCCGCTTGGCTCGCACGCTCCGCGTCGCGCGTCGTCGCTTAAATCGTAATCATACATTAATATTATCAACCCTACGCTCCTGACGTCAAATTGGTATCGAGTCAACGTTGCTTAACGGAATATGAATGCACGGGTCACTCGATAAGTTTCAATTTCGCAATATTTAGAAAGTCGTTAGAGAGTGAACCTTCTGTACGGTAGTACTAAATATTAGTTATTCTGTGCCCATGGGCCGCAACTTAGTGCGCAAAAACTTGCTTCGCGGTTTCATCTCGAGATAAAATACCTCAATGTTTTTCCCACACCTGCCCGAAATAACTCCGTCATATTTATGTGTAAAAGTGATATGCGATGTTTATTCATGCGCCTATTTTGTTTTTAGAACGTGCTCTCGTGACAAATATCCGTGTCACTGAGGGATTTGACAATAAAATGGTTTTTTTTTAAACTGTGAAAAATCACGGTATTATTGGCGTGTATGTCGTCGGAATTTTGCAATACTCGTAACTAACTGTTTCTTACACCTAATAGATAATAATATTTTTTATATCTCTTTAGCAAGTGAATTTCATTTGGTATCTTTTATGAAACGTATCATATTTATAACAGTGTAAATAAATTGTTTCTCATTTTCTTAAATTTATTCACTCTAGTAAATATAAAGTTCTGAAGCGTCTGAAATTCGCACTGAACTCTGGACGTTCAGTGCGAATTTTATTCACCAATCGATCATGTTAGGGGAAACGACAATTTTTATGACATATAAGCAACGCCACCTATTAGGTGAGAAAACATAAAATCGGTTAATAGCAATTGAATTGCTATTGTGCCAGACACAATTTTTGCATCAGCTGACAGGATCAAAAATACAACTAGAAAATGTTTTGAAAAATTATTCCACACGCGGGATTTGAACCCGCACAACTTGCTATACAGTGTCAGGTGCACTACCAATAATAATTAGGCTATTATGGCCCTCTCCGACCCGTGTATCAACACTATCTGTTCTTATTTTGTAATCCAAAGAAGTCTTATTTATTGTCAACTACGTTACCAAAATCGAATCTTAATATTTTTATAAATAACTAGCGGCCACTCGCGGTTTCACCCGCGTAGTTCCTGTTCCCGTGGGAATATCTGGATAAAAAGTATCCTATGTATTAATCCAGGTTATAAACTATCTGTTTGCCGAATTTCATCCAAATCCTTTCAGTGGTTTTTACGTGAAAGAGTAACAAATATCCATCCATACTTACAAACTTTTGCGTTTATAATATTAGTAGGATTGAATAGTTTAACATTAATATTAGTAGGATTGAATAGTTCATCATTAATATTAGTAGAATTGAATAGTTCATCATTATCATCATCAGCCTTTAAACGTCCCACAGCTGGGCACAGGCCATCCCACATGAACAACAGCATATGCAAAGATTATTAGGCCAGAACTTACCACGCCGTTGTTCAAATTTTGGTTTATGTGTTATTGATTAATTCAATTGTCAATTAAATGAATACTTTATCAATCAATTAATCACAATCAATAACTACAATATTTAAGCGAGTCGCGTAGTGGTGAAATAATACTAAAACCTCCTCTCTTCCCTTGGGTGTCGTAGAAAGCGAATAACGGACATCCAACAGCATAGAGCGGCGATGGGCTCACCACCTGTTACGCTGAGCACATGTGCAGTCGCTATTTGGTGAAAAGTGACCCATAATAGAGGACTTCTTTTGCGCTCCTCATTGCCTAGTCTCTGACTAACCCTTCGGGGATAATAGTCGTGATTATTTTGTATGTATGTACTGTACCTGAAAATCGTTAAACGCACACACGTACTTAATGCATCAATAGCAAGTTATTAGTTGCTACTATGAAACGTCTACGAGAGGTATATGTAAAAAATACAGATACCACGTGATACGGTGATACGTAGTATATGTAAAAAAAATACAACGTGTCACACGCGCATACCGCGGGCTTCGTGTCGGTTAAAAAATATTGCGCGAATAATTTCCGAAGTAGGTCAATAAACCAATAAACGACGGAGATAGTTTCAGTAATAACATTTGTCGACGAAATTCGTGGAGGTTGTGACTAGGGCGGGGCGCCGCTAGGGTTGACGGCTGACACTGTTTTTTATTGTATCTCTTTTTTTATTAGTAGTTGTCAATCATGTTCAAGCTTTTCTGTCTTGATTATCAACGAAGCTAGCGGGGAAATAAATCGTAAAAGAGATAAGTTTCCCTCACATGTAAACTTGTGAAAGCTATCATCTACGTAGGAACCTATATGGGATATTTTACTTACTTACTATTCAAATAGTTAATAGTTTGTCATTAAAACTATCATTATTTCAGTGTGACATACGCAGAGGGATACCTACGCCCTAGTAGTACCAAGGTTGAGAAAGGCTGGAATGATGATGACGGTTAAACATTAGATAGAGATAAGACATGTTGTATTACAGTAATGGTATTTAAGCGGAAGGCGTGGTAAAATAAATCAGTGTATTAACACATAATATCTTCGGATTATTTACACTCCTTGTCCTCCGGTATAAAACCATCATTATGACTATAATCACTACTAATTGCAAGCAGCAGGAGTCTTCAGTCGCAGCCCTAGCGGACCGCAGGGGTCGGAATCAATCCACTCACGTCAGCTCCGGTGTCCAATCAACTGACACGCGCTGTTCACTGGGGATCAGCCGCGCGACTGTGTATCGCGGCCTACGTATTTTTGTTTTCCCCCAATAATGACGTCACGGCACGCGACGGTAGTGTTAAAACTATTTGATTGGCTTTCTATTTGGAATACACAAAAAGTTACAAAAACTTTTTAAGAAACTTATACTGACTAGCTTTAGCTTTCACTCAAGCAAAAGGTACTGCGCGCGCGTGTGCAAAAAGCACGTCACACAAACCACACCTTCGCATTTATTTATGATAAATAATGTATCCTACTATTTCAGAATGTTCCAAATAAATAAACATTTATAACATAATAATATATACAAGACAACCTACTACATCAGATAGATGAACAATATATTTTTATAAAATATTTAATAATGTCTTTTAATCTTTTTCAGGTAAGAATTCGTCACGTCATCCAATCCGCTGTCACAATTAACTACAACAAGTGGTAAGTAATTCGCTGCGCAATAAAAAATAAAAGGCTCTCGTGTCGGCACAAAGCAGTGTACAAGCCTGCAGATCAAACTATCCAAAACTGTCTAATTTCTCAAATCGATATTGACCCTTATTGCCTTTATGACAAAGTAAAAACTTGAATAAATTTGACATTTTGTGCCGGCGTCCGTACCAACACAACGGCTCACTCCATTTCAGCGTTGACCCGTTACAGGCGCCCGTACCGTTCGACAGTGTTTAGAAAATGAGTATTTAGCAACGACCCAATAAATCGTCAAAGCGTCCCCACAGTTAACTGTACCCACAGATTCCGCATTGAGGCCGCTTGGCCCCGCCACGGCCGAATGACCCCGCAAACAATTATCCGAGCCGGAGCTCTGGCTACGAGATTACTTTGAACGTTTACGTTCAGTTGTCGATGTTGAAATTATTATCGGATATATTGTTGTTTTCGTTTTTTGACTGTGATAGAAATGTGTCTGCCGCTTAAAGTGATGAAACCTCAGAACAATATGCTTTAGTTAATATTCTATGGGTGAAACGGTCTCCTGTTGCCCAATTAACGTATTTTGTAATAGTCGCTTACGTTTAGAAGTCGTCCTATTGAAAAACAGTCATAAATCTGTATTCACCTCTCATTTCGATAGGATCGCTACTCAGCGATTTGTCAACAGACTATGAACTATTTAAACCATAATGTTGCCATTACAATTCTACCAAATAAATTCAAATACTTTTTGTTAACGAAAAATGCAGAAATGTTTTTTTTCAACGACATGGAAATTGTCTAATTTAACGTGTTATCGATGACATCCGATCAAATTATACGTCAAAATAATAGTTGAATACCGCGGAGGCAACGATCGAAGTTCGATTAATGTACGTGAATATGCTTCATACAAAACCGACTTAAACAAAATCGTGCGATTGATACGAGAATACGAAAAGTGACTTCAGCGATCATTTGCATGTCGTTGAAGTTTTGTTACGTGAATTAGGCTACTGATCATAAAATAAGATTGGGATGCCAAACTGTATTATAGATAGATATATTCTTCGATCAACAATATTGTTGATCGAACGATATATTAAGTCTTTATTGCACATACATGTAAAACAATTTTACAAAACAAAAGATAAATCTATGTTGTATGGGCAAAGGCGGTCTTATCTTAGCGATACATAACTAGATAAACATTATTCAATATTGTTTAAAAACTATTTTTTTAGATTTCCATAACTAATTTGTAGCAAATATAATGATATTATATTTGCTATGTATACTATGCTACAAAAAGGTTTACTTTTCGTAGCATAGTATAAATAAAATAATATAAAATATCATTATACTAAATAAATGAATTATGATGAGCTTTCACAATGTTTTTTGTGTAAATTGCAGCGACAACCTGCAAATAATAAAACAGTCACTGCTCTTTTTTGTTTCCATAGGGTTCAATCGCACACATACTTGTTATTTCAATTATGGTTTTTTATTTCTTCCCCTCTACCATAATATAGTATTCTACTATATATTGCAGGTAAAGATACATGTGAGGCCGTGATTGACAAGAATAGTAGTAGTGTCTCGTCCGTGGAAATTCAAATTCACAGGAAACGTGATCGACCCCTGACAATTATTTCTATCCCTTACCATAGAGTAATGAATAAGCCACGCGCAGATGTGTCGCAATTTTTCTTTTGGAATGTGCCCGTTTGTGAGATACACAATCAATCATGTACTGTATGTAACTACATGATTGATTATGTTTCTCACAAACATAGGTACATACATAATCACGGCAATGAGGACAACAAAAGCAGTCCTCTACCATAGTCCACTTTTCACCAAATAGCGACTGTACATGCGCTCAGCGTGAAAGGTGGTGTGCCCATCGCCACTCTATGCTGTTGGATGTATGTGCAGTATTTAGTCCGTTAGTCGCCTTTTAAGACACCTAAGGGAAGAGAGGGGGTGGTAGTATTCTTTCACCGCTACGCGACACGGTTGATCAATCATGTTCATAAAATAATTTTTCTCTGTGCTTCGGAAGGCACGTGAAGGTGTTGATCCGGTTGTTGTCGTAAGATGGCAGTCTGGACCGATTTGGCTAATTTTGATTTTGAAATATGTGTGGAAGTTCAGGGAAGATTTAAAAGGTGAGAAAAAATAACAAAAATGCTCAAAAAAACTTAAATATTAAAAAGACGTCTTGCAACATAGGCATTAAATAGTTTCTTAAAACTTTTTGCTGTTTTCTTACTTTCTTTTCGGGACATTGATATTTTTCCTCTCCGTTGAGTTGTCATTGTGATTTGGACAGGACAACGTCTGCTGGGTCTACTAGTTATTTATTATAAACATTGTAACTTTTATTTGTCTCGGCCTAATGGACGTCGCCGCCGCCGGTAATCCAGGTTTCTTCCCGCGCGCGCCGTTCGGGATCGCGCTAATCCACGTGTTTGAGTTCCGCTCAGCATTGTTCCGTGCGGCACATTTCGACTGGCGGGACTTTGCGCGGTAAGCTCGGATTTCGGGACACAATTGGAATAACATTTTCACGGCGAAATGTTTAAGTGGAGATGTCGTCGCCGTAACATTTTCTGTTTTCCGTTTTCGCCCTTAAATGTTGCGTTTGGGAGTGTTTCGTAATATAGCACGCGTCTCTGCGTCGTCGTTGGAATTTTCTTTTTTTGTTTCCTTTGATTATGATAGGCAGAAGGTAGGTGTGCGCGTTACTTATTCAGCTGTCCAAGTCATTTTCAATATAGACAAAATTGAAAATGACCTAAGGCTAGGATTCCCGAGCGCAGAAACTACATAGTAGGGGACTGATTGACTGCACATCGCGATTCGCGACCGTCAACTTAGCAAAATAGATAGGTAATTTAGAAAATCAGGAATTCTTTTTAAGTTTTTTAACTTATAACGGCCGAAATGCCTCACCTATTCAAAGACAATTACTTTCGTATATTTTTCATTAACTAAAACCAAGTATAATCCAAGTAATACGATATTTGAATTACGATTAGACGGATGTTTGAAATTTTATATGATGCAGTAAAGTATCACTAATATGAATGAATCCGGAAAGACTAGATAAAAGACTGTGGAATAACATATATTTTTTCCGAATTTTGAGTACTTATGATTTGTGAGTAATCCATAATTTAAAATACCCTATTTTCGGGAATTTCGGGAATCCCAGCCTTAAGCAACAATATTATTCAGTATTAGATAAGTATATAGATAAGGAGCTCGATGGCGCAGCGGCTAGCGCGTTTGGCTTGCGATCTTGCTCGCTAAGCAACTTTCGCAATGCCGGGTCGCTGGATGGGTGACCAAATTTAAAAACATCTCGAGCTCCTCCGTGCTTCGGAAGGCACGTTAAGCCGTTGGTCCCGGATGTTGTCGTAAGATGGCAGCCGTTAAAACCCACCAACCCGCACTGGGCCAGCGTGGTGGGTTATGGCCCAATATCCCCACGTGCTATTGTTCACGTGGGTGGCCTGTGCCCAGCAGTGTGTACAGACGTTTATAGGCTGATGATGATGATGACATAAGTATAGGTAGAGCTGTGTGTGTGGCGGCCAATTAAAAGAATATTACCAACATACATCGCATCCCTTACGTGTCGTGAAAAGTGACTAACATACTAAAGATTGCATATACATTCAACAGCGTAAAGCGACGATGGGCTCATCACCTATCACACTGAGCACATGTGCAGTGTTATTCGGTGTAACGTGGACAGCTTCTGCGGTCCTCATTGCCTAGTCTCTGACTAACCCTTTGAGGATGAAGTCGTGAACCTATATACTTATGTGTTATTCAGTATTTTTTTTTAATATTCAGAACATCAACGGATTTTACATCAGCTATATACATAGGGACAATCATTAAAAAATAAAAAACTACGAGTATATACAAATACAATTATAGGTGAAGACCGCACGCAATTGCACATTAAATACTCAATCTAAAATTTTATCGACATTTATAAAATATAATAACATTAGAATTTAATTAAGACGAAAAATTAATTGACAATAAATGTACGCTACAAAAAATTAAAGTACCGCTATTGAAATTAAATTGAAATTGAATTGAATTAAATTAAATGGAATAAAATATATGAAACACTTCCATTAAATTATGAAAGGAGAGACCTTTTGAAGCAGCGAATGCCACCCCCGAATAAATCCAGGTCCTTGGTTTTCGCTAAGACGTTAAACTCAACTATCATACGGTTAATAGGCGCGTTGACCGAGGTTGGACTTGCAAGGTTGGCTTTTGACAATGGATTGGATAATCAATACGGAGTGTAGTGTTCTTGTCTCATTGGCTGTTGTGTAATTAATAATGTGTTCAATATACTCAAACTCGTTGAAACAACAGTTGGTTATAACGACTTTTTCAGGGCAAGTCGGTCGCTTCATCCGATTCAATTTTACGAGCGACCAATTGGGCGCTTTTCAATTGTGTTGCCGCGCTGTTGTCGCTAGGGGTGGATATTGTTTGCGCGCAGTGAGGGCGGCTAACAGCCCTCGCAGTTTGGTCAGTTACGGGATGACAGGTCATATCCGGACGGGCGGGTGGCCGCTTCGATACTGTTACTGCGAGCGACAGGCCTCACGGCTCGGATTTGTCTTGTCAAACTGTTGGTTTCGTTAATCTTAAATAGGTTCGTGAAATAATGGCACTTGGTGCTGTTGTGTTTCGTCCGGCCAGAGAGAGGCCCCCCCCCCCTCACAATTCCTATTCCTTTCTTAAAGGTTGGCAACGCATCAGCGACTCCTCTAGTTTTTCGGGTGTCCATGGGCGGCGGTGATTGCTCTCCATCAGGTGACCCGCCTGCTTATTTGCCTACTTCTTATATTAAAAAAAAATCATGTATGGAATCATGAATCTCTCTCAAAGAATAACATGCAGTCAGAAGTGATTCAGACAGTATTTCCACCCATCCGTCCGCAAACACATGAGATTAGCCTCAAGAAGATTGTTTACCTCCTTCTTGTAAAAACAAAAGGTATATACTCATGGCCGGCCCTGGCCATCTAGACGCCTCGAGCGAGTCATGCACTTGTCAACCTTTTTGGTATAGTTTTACGTACATACATAGATTAGATAGACAGTCCACGTTTCACCAAATTAAAACTGAACATGTGCTCAGGAGCTCTGAGCACAATTCATTAACAAATACTTATTATTAACAATCAAAAATGATTTTATTTTTTAAACTTCCCGGATATTTTATTAATTACATATGCCATTGAACTCGTCACAAAGCTAAACACTTTCACGTTTATCTCAAGCGGTGCGCGGTCGTCAAATCGCTCAGTACAATCCATAAAGTTACTATACCTAGCGGAATAGAGCAACAAAGGGCTGAGCGAGCAGGATGTCACTAGCAACAACACTGTGGGATAAAAAGAGATGCGTGATGCGACGTAACAGAACTGTTTTTGGCTACTGTTTGTCAGCACTCTTCAGCACGCTAAGAATTTGGGTTTGGTGATTTTTTTGGATATTACGTGAAATCATGGAAATTTTCCCATCCCATCCTATTTTAGTTCTATTAATACTATTACTGTTAGTAATTAATGTAATCAATATCGATAATAACGTGAAAAGCGATATGACGTAAACCACTGAACGCATTCTTTACACACACAAATGCCATCCTAAGGTACTTACCTGGTTACAAGGGCCACTTTTTTACAAATTGAAATAAAACCTATATTTTCTCATTTAGAAGAAAAAGAGTGTTTACAATGAAAAATATGATTTCAAAATCCAAATAAAAGTAGTTATTGAAGCTACAACGATAATAAGTTAGGTTTTTAAACATTTTTAAAAACCCTAATTTTGGGCTTTATTAAACATGGTATGCCCAATAAGGCCCGTGCCGTTTTTATTTCTTTTGGAGCTAAAGTAAGCATTAAAAAGCATAAGGATATATACACATCAAAATTTATATGATATTTTTATTATTTATGTAACATTCTTAAACTTCGATAAAAGCAATCGGATACTAAAATGATCAATATTTTGTTACAAAAAAATACTTTTCCACTGTGTAGTAAAACAGCCGAGGTAAATGTTTAAGTGTTTATTGTGTTAATATTAGATTTTACTTATAAATTATCGTGATTTATGCTAAAATTAAGTAATTATTGTTTATATTCTTATTAAGGCCCAAGCAACTACTTCGTTGGGCTTTTTTAACCGTTGTGGGCTTTACAACACAAATTGAATATTTACAAAATAAAAAGATACACACACAACACATACACTAAATAAAAATCTACTAACAAATCATTGTATAAACAAGTAAAAACGGACGTTTTTAGCAGCCAAAATTAGTAAAATGAGCGGCTGCGACCGATGTCGGCGAACAATCGGGTGTCACTGACAAGATGGTGGTCGCTCGCTGTCTGCTGCTGCGTTTCGGCATTCATATTGATGTGTTTCATGCATGCTACGAAGTTGGCACGGATCAAATGTAATAAACATAGTTTTCTGCGCTTGGGCCTTGGAAAATTGTGGGCTTTGTCACCCGGTAGTACCTTATTTCGGTTTCGTTTGACAGCTAATGTTTGTTGCTCTATTACGCTAGGTGCTAGTAACTTTATGGTACAATTTGATGGTACGTCAAGGAAGTTCCCGGTAGATCACATTTCGGCCATATTCGCTTGCGCTGCATTCCAGCCGCGCGTAGAGTGTGCAAGCGAATATCGCCGTAAAGTGGTTGACCAGGTCTTTCTCGACTGTAGGTCGTTGTTTAGCCGAGTCAGTCCTGTGGCGTTCCCTTCAGCTGAGTCAATTCCTGCGACAGGTCATATCCGGGGCGCGCGGTCAGCTGCCCTCGTCGATTCTATTACGCTGCGGCGGACAGATTGCGCGGGGGTTGACACACATTTGTCTCATAGATTGAGGTGAGTAACTGTAGTTGGAGATTGACGTATACTTAACTTGAACGTCTCACAAAAAAGTTGTTTTTAAAAGTCGATGAGAGTGTCGACGATTCTTGACAGCCAGTAGTGGGATATTTATGTATTGTACGACTGTATAGCATTTTGGTGGTTAGTGATGAGAAGGTAGAAGGTGGAAGCGCATTTTCCCCTAAATTCTTAACTACTAAGTCGAAACCGACGGCGACAAACTATTAGGTGGTAGCTATACAGGCGGACTTAAATTCAACTTCTACCGATAACTTATTAGTAACATGGAAAACAAAACCGGGACTCCCGATTTCAATCTTACATATCTATTTTAACTTTATTTATGAACTTAGTTGATAGGTAAGATTGAAGTCGGAATTCAAAGCTTAGTTACGCCGCTACGAAGATGTTTCATCGTTCACCTAATAAACATTGTCTCAAATTAAACGGTAACTGTTACATATATCGCGTCTGCAACTTTATTATTCTATTAGCCGGTCGATAAGATGCGAACGGTAACAAGGCGCGATACATTTACAAGTTAACAAGGCTCGGACGATAAATTCCGACGTTCGCCTCGAGCCGAGGCGAGGCGAGGGAAACGGGGAAAAACACGGTGGCTGAACAAAGGCGGTGTGAGAATAGAGGCAACACCTTTTTTGAACAACTGTAGAAATGTATCATAAGATAGTACAGAAGAGCTCGATGGCGCAGCTGTTAGATCACAAGGAAAATATAGAGTAAAAATAACAAAGTATATTACCATAAAAATCAGAATGGAATACAAATTTAAATAATAACAACATGACTGTGCGAGTGCGCGTGGTTGTGTATGTGTGTGTGTGTGTGAGTGTGTGTGTGTGTGTGGGGTGGGGGTGTGTGTGTGTGGGGGTGTGTGTGGGGGTGTGTGTGTGTGTGTGTGTGTTGTTTTCTTTTTCATGTCAGGCTAAACTTCCCGCTTTGGGCCAACGTGATGGGTTAAGGGCTTAGAACATTTGGTTGAATGCTCTAAGGTTAAGGGGCCTTAGGCGGTGAAAACGGAAAAAATGGCTGTTTTCTATTAGCTGTTATTAAAAATATTATAAATATTTCGCATTGAAATTTTCAATATGTATTACAGACCAACGTACGTATGTGTGAGGGGTTGACTGTTTCCAAAACACGATAGGAAATATTTTGCACGATAGAAAAAAATCCTGAAGTTATATCTAAAATTTCATATAAATGCACATTACGACCGTGTTTTACAATAACAATTCCTATATAATCATAAAAACATAGGTTTTACCTTTTCGATTTTTTAATTGTTTTCGAATTCAAAAAACTATTTTTTTTTACCGCGCACCGCACAACACCCGCGAGGGCCCGGAATTTTCGCTGACCGCCTAACCCCCCTTATGGCCCGATCTCCCTACGTTTAACTACTGTCATCTTACGACAACAACGGGGACAACGGCTTAACGTACCCTGTTTCAAAGCACAAATGTTTGTTAACTTTAAATTAAGCAATCATTATCTTCAAAAAAACACTATCATAAACAAAGTATATTAATATTAGGTATTTTAGTTAATAAGTATTTGTTTTCAAAGTAACTGCGACTTGTCGAGATAATTCGAGGAAAAATTTAATAATTTTATAAATAAGTAGCTCTCTCATGGAAATGTCACGCACCGTGTCAAGCTTAATAGCTGGCAATAAAAGTTTTTTGATTCAGGATAAAGCAAAAAAAAAAAACAATTTCAACACAGGTAACTTAACAGTTATTGTATTTCAAGTGAAATGTTTTTTCTTTACAGACATAATTAATCACGACTATTATCCCCGAAAGGTTAGTCAGAGACTAGGCAATGAGGACAGCAAAAACAGTCCTCTACCATAGTCCACTTTTCACTAAATAGCGACTACCCATGTGCTCAGCGGCCATGTACATCAGTAGCCACATATTTATTTTATGTCATTGTGTGAGGAATGATAGGATACTTTTACATAAAAATATTGCTAATAAGAAAGCATAAACTATATGTGCAAATTTGTCTTTTGTATTGACACTAACCTGAAACTAAAATCTCCCCCAAAAAACGGTAGCGCAGATCTTTCAGTTGGGTAAAGGTCTTAACCAAACGCGAGTTCACAAAAATGTAACAGCCTGATGAATACAAGTTCTCAGCAATGAGTTATGACTGGAGCTTAATAACCGGCCGTAATTGCGTTATCTCGCTCCAGGGGCGGGCAACCCTGCTATCCATAACGGCACTCTCATAATTGTCACCGACAGACAACGACAATCAAACAGCCTCATAAGTTTGGCTTAAGTCCCCATAATGTCTGCTTACCGCAATGTTAACTATTAACATATAAGTTGGTTTGTTAATTGTGATTAGTGTTAATACGTAGGGTTGAAACCATAAAATACATTATAGTCATCATTCGCTTATGCACATCCTACTGACCGGTAGCTTATGAGGAGATTGGAGAGAATACACCTTTATCCAATGCAGACGAGACGTTAAATACCCATCACCCGATCAGTTTTTGGGTTTTATGTCTATCTTATGACAACAACCGGGGCTAAGGGCTTTACGTACAACCAAAAATAAAACAATAGGTACCTACTAAAATTAAAAATTATTTTCGTTATAAGGCATTGTCAAACAAATGACAAAATTGCGAAGTGAAAACCGCTTCCACCCTTTTGATGACAAACATATACGAGTATTTGAAACAACATACGCACAAACGATGTTTGGTTTCAATTTAACAAGAACCGCTATAAGACTGAGAAGGCGTTTATTCGAATTACAGCGGCATCAAAGTGCGGTTAACACTACAATTACTCCCTCAGCTATCTGAATCCGTCGAATTTGCGAAGTTAATGAAAGGCCCGGCCGCTGACTTCGCTATTTGCAAATTAGAATCATTTGGAGCCCGCAATAAGTGAGTCCAAATAGAGTGAGTTCGATTTAGGTGTTCCCAGCTATCTTCGAGTGTTTCTTACTGCCGTGAGAGGGAGACAAACGATGTTTCCTCGCTAGAGCACGACAGAGAGGGACTCAAGGAATGCCGAAGAGCGCAATTGATCACGCTAATTCCCGAAGCTTTTGGGAGGAAAAATGTCGTCAATTTGTCACGATATAACGAGCGGTGGATTTTTACCGCAACGGTTTTTTCTTGAAAGTTCAATTTGCGTGCTATATCATATTTTCCATTATAAATGTTATTTTTCTTCCATTGTTAATGAGTACTATTAATAGGTAATTAGTCAACGCCGTCATTAATATCTCAATACTAAGTTGATATCTACATTACATTATTATATTTAAAAGTAAAATACAATATAAAGAGTACTGGTATAGAATGATACACATAGGTCTTTAGGTCTTACTGCTTGGCGGCAGAATGATAGTCACATGTGTAGTGGAATATTTCAGTACAAGGTATCCCTCTCTATAGACTTGAACCGACACGGCGTGTGACATTTACAAGTACTCGATTATTGTAGCCTAAATCGAATAAATAATATTGAATCTTGACGGCCCTGTGACCCCCTACCTATACGAATAACTGATCCGTTTATTACTCTTTAAAAGTGACATTAAAAGATAAAACTGCGACTTTGACCTCGCAAACCTCTGATTACTAAATTCGTATTAAAGAAAATGCACCTCTGGCTTTAGCGAATCCATCTGTGTTGTATTAGCTTTGCCGTTGCGCTCTTCAGCAAATTTCTGAAAAGCAAATTATCCAATGTAAAGTAGGTACATTGCGGCGTAGTGCACGGCGGCTGGCGCAGGTAATCGCATTTCACGCACAAAGCAAAATAATCCCAACTGCGACATATTATTAAGGATGATATTCTAACAGTTGCGATGCAGGTGCTGTCGGCGTAACGGCTGAATAAAATATGAAAGCAGAAGGGAAGAAATTCTTTGTGCTCATAACTAAGGCTACACATTCTTGCGAGGGAGCGCTCCAGCCTGGCTGGGTAATGCGACTCGTAACTTTAATAGATATTAAACATTTTTGGATCCTGCAGTCAGAGTCCATTTATTCTTTTACGTTTCATATATTTATTGTGATTTGTAAAAAAATAGTTATAAAAATATATAGAGTGTTTGGCGCATGTACTGACAAAACTTTTTGGGGTGCTGGTGATGGTGGGGTCATTTCCTTTCCATACTTTGTCCCTGGTCCATGGAGTTACGGTTATGAAGATAATAATATGATGATGAACATTATGAATAAAATTCAACTTTAAAATGTATTTAAAAAAGTAACAGGTATTGAGAATTTCGTTTTCTTTCAAAAAGTTCTGTAGTTTATGACCTTTCTAATGGTATACGACACTTTACTAATAAAATATCAAAATTTTGCCTCAAAAACTATGATTTTGTTAGAGAGGTCAATTTATCTTAAAGTTTTTTTTTATATAAAAGCAATATTTTTCATTAGCGTAATTCTGTAACATAAGCGTGTTAAAAAAATAACAAGATTTATCCCAATTGGAAAAATGACCTTTACAAAAATTAATAAAATGCCGTTTTCAATTTCTTTAAAAAAAGTAAGCGTTATTCTATTGGCAAAGACCTATTAAAGTGCTTGCGAAGTCAAATTTTATTTTCATGATTTTTGGCACTAAACAAACAATATTTCAATTTTACTACGTACAGCGAGTCAGCGACACTAAGCAGAATCTGAAGCGTTAAAGTCAACACGTGCACAAGACGAAACAACGCTTCGACGAGCGCAAATACATAGAAAATCAATCGCAGACGGGCGGCGACAGCGCACAGCTTTGCCAAAACACGGTCAATCCCAGCAGTTTACAACCGCACCAATAAAGGAACAACCGAAACTGGGAGTAAATCGTAAAAACAACACTAATCCGAGTGTGTCCCGAAAAAGGGCGCACTCAGTGCTGCCCCGACGTTATACCGAAAATATCGCTGCGTTCTGATTTATGGGCCTTAAAAGCGGCCCTTGCTCCACGCCTGGAGTTATTGTTTTTCCCCTTATGAAAATGGCGTATTTTTCCCCGCGCTAGTCCACTGTTTCGAACGAATTTGCTTCGTGATTTATTCACCAGCAAAGTTTATGTTGCTCAAGAGTAGAATATTGTTTTTGTGATGTCAACTTTATAATTGTCTTATTGATATGAAGATGAGGACATGTATTGTGAGGACAGTGACGTCCCGATACCGTTGAAACTATAAATTAAAAGATGTCAGGTAGCCCTTGTACGTCTCCTTATAAGTCTACCTAAAACACTGATATAGAACAATTAATGAATGTTTCGTAAAGCTTATGCGAATATTACACATTGAAATAAAACACTTTTTGACGGATTAACTGAATTCCCTGAAACGTCAGATCACGATAAAATAAAACAATGTCATTGTAGAGTTAATCCATATAAAATGTTTCATTTCAATATTAGTGAAAGCACTACACTGATATCAAATCCTACTAAAGTTTAAACTGGCGCTAGGGTTACCACACAGAATCCGTCAGGTATTCTGGAAAGTTGGGTGGTTCTCACAGTTCTGTCTGCCACGAAGCAGCAGTGTTCTACATTAGCTGTGTTGAGATTTACAAGGTACGAGATCAAATTAAACTACTGAAAATAAAAGTATCATTACTTAGGCTCTTACCTATACTAATAAGGCGATGATAATGGCAATGATGCATTTGGGCTATATCATTACAAAATGACAGACTTGTATAATGGTTGTTTTGTTTTTTTCGCAATGTTGCCCGAGATCTACTTTTCGAAGTTATAGTCATAATTTGTATATTTAATATTATATTTTTGTGTTGCTTTTATTTCTATGGAATTGTCAATTTGAGACGCTTGTTTCCTGGTAGGGTAGGCAAAAGCCACACCTTATTTTGCTACATGTATTCATGTCCTATTTACATTATTATTTATTTATTTATTTGAACAACCAACAAGATGAAACACTAAACATGCTAGTAACTTACATTTAACATTTTCTAAGCTAGGTGTTGCTTTAATTATAGGTTGCCACGGCATGCATAAGTACCTATATAATACTAATTTAGGACTATCGGAAGCCGATGACCAAAAAGAAAATAATACAATAAAAACTAAATCTAGTTATTTGGACTTAATGTAGCTAAATATGATTTTACATTTATTACATGTTACTATGAAGTTTAGGACAAAAACAAAATTATGACATGAATATTTTGGAACATGTTTTGGTTTTCGACTCGCAGACTCCGCGCAGACTTGATTAGCGCTCTGAAAGTTAGTTCTCCTGCCATCCATCGGTAAGCCGCACATTATCAAATTCATTTCCAACTTTTCACTAATGCTCGCCGCAAGTGAAACACGACTCGGTGTCGACCGAAAACCTCTTTTTTGGCTTCACGCGCTAGGATAATAATTGGGTCTTTTGTGGTATCCACCAACGTGCAGGAGACCCGGTAATGGGCTAGCCCTTTTTTTTCCGCCTTTGAGCCTCGCCGTGTTCTTACTGTGCTTTTACAGCAAGGCTACTTTAGCTTTTTTTTAGCTAATGTTTACTTAGTCCGTCGTCTATCAGCTTTATCTTTGACCTAGCGTATGCACGGAGCGTGATGTTTTTCTCCGCCACCGGGTGTTAGTACGTGTTTTTCTCATATTATCTTTTTTGTGATTCCCTTTTTATATTTTCACGAATATACGAAATAAAGCTTTGTTTTTTTTTATTGAGTCGTTTTAAAGAGGTTTTAATGTAGTACAAAAGTAATATCGACGCGATTCTGTTTCGGCGTGCAGTATACTGGGGGTAGCGATGCGCATTTGTCTGGCACAGGCTATAGCTCGTTAGATTAGTGGTTAAGTCTTAACTATAAGTTAGTTAACTGTTTTTTTTTATCATTATTAGTATTGACGTCAATAAGTGCCTGTAAAGGTTTACATTGAATAAATAATTTGACTTTGACTTCGACTTTGAATATGTCGAATTGCTATTGATTTACATCCTCAAGGTTTAGCAGCAAAATACTTCTCTAATGTAACTTCAACAAACAAACGAATGTCTGCTTTGTTTTTTCGGGTAATTGTTATCTTTTTAATGCCGCGGCTATATACTTACACCCCCTGTCATTTCCAAGCCTAATGACACCGTACTTTGGCAACAATGAAATGCTCATAAAAATTACGCTATAAAATTCAAGTTAGGGAAAGTTCATTAGCAGCATAAACATTCTGCGCGTCCCCCATTGTCTCGGCTTAACTTTATACTTGTAGATAAGTTTGGGAAGTAACTTTTTCAGCTTTGCGGTATTAGAGATAGAGATTGAAATTGATCAGCAAATGTGCAGCTAGCATACTCTTAATGGCATCACCGTAGGATTAACTTTGATGTACTGTTATTGTATTTTAACGTAAACTGTGTTTTGTTCTGGTTTCGGCGTTTATAGGCGTCGGGTGATATTGTTTGCGAGATTTGATGTTATTATCAAATGGCATGGCATCGAGGAGAATTTAAGGCATACTTACTTAGCATAGAGACCGTAGTAACGTTTTTCTATTTATCAACAAGGATGCGCTTGGCTTTTAACTTAGTTGATCATAATAAGCATGTATGGAGGAGAACAGCCCGTATAACGAAGTTGCGAGCCGTCCTTTGATTAAAATATGTTTTAATAGGGCGCGATGACGCCACCTTTTTTATTCTTTATAGGCAAGTATTTGACCGCTATCTCACCTGATGCTAAGTGACGATGCGGCCTAGGATGTAGCATACTTGCCTAGATAATGTCTGTTCACCCTTGCATTAAAAATGTCCAGGTTGTACGTGTCAGGAATCAGATCCGCAGGAAGGGAATTGCACTCCTTAGCTGTCCGCATTAAAAATGATGACGCGAAGCACTTTGTCGTTGAAAACACACTGTCAATGGTCGTGGCTAGGCGGACTAAAAACAAGGTACCGCATCACCCACCACACCGCGTACTGTGGCGGTAGTAAACAAAACTGGCATAATATTATAAAACATACCTTCATGCACACACACATTAACGCCCGCTTTCCAGAGGCGTATACAATGTGATAGTGGTGGTACTTCTAACCTTAAGGCTAAGTAGTACATCGAAAGTCATCGACAAAAAATTAAAATGGACTTATAAAAAAGTGATTTTAAATCACAAAATAATTAATAATGATTTTTTTTCTCACCAAAATAATCTCAAACATACGAAACAAAGTGATTTATTGGTTAGCCAGTGTCATTAGCTACCGTTTGCCATTTTTTCATGTTTCTCCGACGAATGAAACCTTTGATATCGCATAAAGTAAAAATGGTCATAAATTATAGGGGGAGGAGGTAGGATATTTTTTTTTTCGATGAATTTAGATGTAATACTAAGCCATAACGGGTTAGAAGTACCACCTCTATCACATTGTATAGGCAGAAACCACATCCTTCCATTTGCTACGATCCTGACATCCTTTCTTAGGTGGCCGTCTCGTCTGTGAGCTTCATTTCTGACGACCTCCACTGGGAAGACGTTCAAGGAGGTCGTTTGTCAAACTCACTTTGGCAAATTCTTACCTTTGACCAAAAGCACCTTTGTCGAAAATTGCTTGACGAATCGCAACTCTGGCAAACGACATCTTTGGCCAAACGAGCTTTTGACAAAAAGGATATTTTGACGAATCGCACGTTTGACCATATGCGGAAAACCCTTACTCTCATAACGTACTCGTCGGTGTAGGTTCATATTATAATCGAGCGTATTATCGCAACAAAGACGGAAATGACAAACGACGATACCTCCACAATGTGCTCACATTGTATTGTCCGAGGCACGGCACATCGCGTGCCTCGCCTCGCCTCGTCCGCACTTGCGTCCCCGCTGGCCAGCAAACAAGGGGGGGCTGTAACCGTTACCCATTACCTGTAACCCATTACCTGGCCCGTAAAGTTTACGCTCAGGTAAGCTGGCTTAATCACCTGCTCACGGATTCTTATGAACTTGTCAGCTTTATGAGCGAGTGCCTGTAAAGACACCTGTGGGAAATTAAATATTTCAGCGCAGCAAGTAAGTACTGAGCATTTGGTTCTTTCGTTATTGTTAGGACATACTAAGTTGGCGAGTTGCGGTTTATAACAAGCAGTATCAGAATATCTATAAAGTGCAGTACTTCTGCCATTATAACGTTTACATGGCGAAATATCTAACAGGTATTTAAAGATAGATTTTGTTTTATAAAGTGTAATCGACTTCCAGCGACCGGCGCAATTAAAACTAAGTATTTTACGCTATCTTTTGCTAAAGTTTTCCTTTAAAAAGTTGTGAAATGTAATGGGTAAAAAGATGATAAAGGATAAAAATAGAAAAAAAATTAAAAGCACATGGTAACATTCCCGCAACATTAAACTATTGTGGCGCTATTAAAAAGTCTTATTCTGGTACTTAGGTATCACGTAAATTATACGCTACAGACGGGCGGGCGGCGCGGCGGCAATCGTTCGATACGATTGTTTCGAAGAACATTTAATAGTCCACTTTTACGGCGAGGTCGTATGTGTAGTGCGGTACTGATGGACCGTAACCGGTAATTTGGGCGGTGGATCGCACTGTTTGCCCCCCGTCGCCTGGTTACGGCCCTTGCGGCTAGCCAGGTGTGTCGTGTCCCGCGTTATATCGATCACCCCACCATTGCTTTATTCATTCCGTAATGACACACACCATTTTAGCTGTGACGTCTTCGGCAAAGTACTAGGAACAGTTTAAAATTCAGCTTTGTGATTAAATGATGCGGCCCGATGTCTGTTCGTACAGTCCGTTTGTAGACCATTATGTCTGATTTATTAATATTGGTGGCTTTCGTTTCCATGTATTTTGAGGCTGAATTTAGTATGTATATGGAACAGTTTGTAAAGTAAAGAGCATGGCTAAATACCTACGAGTGGAAGGAAGTGAACATTGTATGTACCCATGTATTTAGCTTGGATATTTTATGTATGTACATCCTTATATTATGTTGTCGTCACCGTGAAGAGTTAAAGGGTGGTCAGGTAGCCTTTGCTCAGTAATGGGATAAACCGGGCAGAACCTGTCGCCTCAGATGGTTCTGAGAAACTCAATGGTGCAGAGCCTTGCAATCTTGCAAGTTTAGCAACTCAGTGGTTGAGGATTTCTGGTGAAGCGCGCTTCCACCTGCGGCCTTATCGTCACTTACCATCAGGTAAGATGAAGGCAAAGAGCTTACTCGTACAAGATCATCATCAGCATATAAACGTCCCACTGCTGGGCACAGGCCTTCCACGTGGACAATAGCACGTGAGGATATTGGGCCATAACCCACCACGCTGGCCCAAT
Source organism: Scoparia ambigualis (assembly GCA_963921215.1). Taxonomy (NCBI): domain Eukaryota; kingdom Metazoa; phylum Arthropoda; class Insecta; order Lepidoptera; family Crambidae; genus Scoparia; species Scoparia ambigualis. Next base: position 17,860,319 of record OY992522.1, on the reverse strand, counting down.
GTGGGTTGGTGGTTTTTAGCGACGATATCTTACGACAACAACCGGGACCAACGGCTTAACGTGCCTTCCGAAGCACGGAGGAGCTCGAGATGTTTTTAATTGGTCACCCATTCAGCGACCCGGCATTGTGAAAGTTGCTTAGCAAGCAACATCGCAAGCCGAACGCGCTAGCCGCTGCGCCATCGAGCTCCTCAATTTTCCTTAATTTGCAGACTACTCCTCATTACATTATGCGCTTTGAGCTATAATTGTTTTCATGTGAGGCCTAATCACAGCACTGAGACATTTATAAGCTGATGATAAAGATGATGATGATCACGGGAGCATCGTTACTATTTTTGTATTTAACAAAGTGCAAAAAAAACTATTAAATATTAGGTACATTTGACTCGATACATTATTGCAATAACACTTGTGTACGTAAACATTTTTTCGTAACCATAGGTATTTCAAGAAATTGAAAAGTTAATAGTTAAATATGTTGTTTGTTAGTTTTCCGCCCGTTTATCGAAGGGAAGGAACAAAACACAGAAAAAAAAACGGAGTGCGGAATTCTCCGGTCCGTTATCCCGGTCGGTTGGCCACCGACGAAAACAATAGTTGCAGTTCATTCGGCATGACAAGAGCATTAGTTCCGATCGGTACACTTGCGGCCGGATAAACTGCCGTTGACATAGAAAAAGGCGGCTTTTTCTGCTCATGTTTTGTTCCAGCCTGGCTTTTTCGTTTTGCGTTGTTTCGATGATTTCGTGCTGATTTCAATCTTTTTTTATTTACCGATGAATACGAATATAATGTTATGCTGTCAACTGGCATAAAGTCAGGTACAATTAGTAATTTAATTGTTAGTGGGTTTTCTCACATACGTTGTTAAATAAATAATAAATAAATACTAATTTAATAAATCATCAACTTGTAATAGTTTAGTTAAGACAGTTCCCAAGAAATAATAGTTTACTCATTTCGTATTTCCTACCGTTTCTTCTTTATGACTGTTTTATTTGGAATTTCCTGTTGTCTAAAGAAATATTGCTATTAGTCTAAATAAACAAACGGTCGTTAACAAATTTCTTAAGTTTTCTTCTCAGAATTAGAGAATGCGAAGCCTTATCGCAGTTTCGAACTTTCGACGTTTAAAGAGCACTTTGTAAAAGTTTATAATTAATAAACGAATATTTTTATTATGTCGCAATATTCGTGTGATGTCGTCAATTTTGCTTCCTTACCTCCATTTTGAATTTTGTATATTTATTACGCACTACGTTTCAGTGTCCGACATTGTAACGAAATAAATAAGTCGTTGTGAAGGCGAGGCATCGATCTCCGAGAGCCCCGCTAAGCCGGACCTTACAAGGGTCGCTTCATAACTTTAGTGGAGGCTAATTCCTAATTCGGCAGCTCTAATAAATACTTCTAACATAATAAATATTATGTTACAAGTATTTATTTGGGACGTTGACCTTATATACCTATTACGGTAAAATAATACTTAAAATCTATCTATATTAATAAAAATCAATTGCCGAAATGTTTGTTCGCGCATCACTGCAAAACGGCTGCACCTATTTCGCTAATTCCTTTTTTGTTGTGTTTGTGATTGTCAGTACAAGGTTTGATTAAAAAAAAAATTGAAATTCGTCAAAGGATGTTCACGCGGATGAAGTCTCGGACAGGCTGCTAGTTTTTCATATAAAAATAGCCTTATAATTTCCGATTTTTTCTGTAGATTTTTCAAAATCAAATCTTTCATACTAAAGTTATCCTTACTTAATCATCTAAATCGGTGTAGCCATACTCAAATCATGCTCCGTCATACATGTAACAATTGATTCATAATTGTATAGATAAATTATTTGGACATAGTTCATTTCGGTCAATTTTACTTCATGTAGGTAAGTATAAAGTGAAACGTGAAAAGTGAAAGTGACAACGTGTATGAGTAGCAAATAATTTGACAGGTTCACTGTTCCAAAATTATAACAATGTTTGACGACCTCCGTGGTCGAGTGGTTAGCGCGCCGGTTCTGGCGTCGCTCTATCTCTGAGGTCCCGGGTTCAATTCCCGGTCGGGTGAGTTTAAAGAAAACTGTTTTTCTGAATTGATTTCGGCTCTGGGTGTTTTTCTATGTTTATGTATATTTATCCGCTCTGGGTGTTTTTCTATGTTTATGTATATTTATATAGAAGCTTATGTTGGGCTAGATAATTATTGGTGTGAGCGTAAACTTTTTTTTTAGTGTTTAAATTATTAATTAATTGTTTTGTGCCTTATGTCGTCTGTGGGACTGTGAACCGGTTAAACATTGTTTTTACCAAAAATTATAATAAAGAATAATCCCTAAAACATGACTTGCATTTCAATTATTTCAATAATTGCTCGCTACCTTATCTACGTAACTACAAACATCCGGAAAATTCTGTTTGCAATTTTTCACAGCAATTACACCTTCAGCGTTCGGCGTACAATTCTTAATCATCGACCGTGTAAATCCGGCTTAAGTTGCCTCTCGAGCCCCCGGGGCAAGGTGTAAGTGGGAAGACACGACCGCAGTCTTGTAACAAAGGGTATATCCACGGGTAGGTAATACGAAACGTTTAAAGCATACCGTATGGAACGTAAGGAGTAGTAAGGACGTTCCTGAGAGCTGCCCGCTCTTATGATGTTGCCGACGTTTGGTAGGTATACGATACGGCATTTACGTTTCGTTTTATAAAAATGTGTCGTTGTCTCTTTTCGTTGTCTAATTGCATCAATGAGATACGAGGGACACCATTGTTCTTATTGTTCTTCGCTTTATTTTTAATTATGAAGTTAAGGATTTTTTTATAAATTATATTGTATTTTGATGTAACTAGGTATTAAATACTAACAATTCCCTATTAATTATTAGAGAATTACTTATAATTATACATAAAGGAGATCAATAGATTAAGGTAGCCACTTTAGATATACCCGCATCCGGAAAATATTAATATCGAAACAATTACGAGTACCTCTAAGAGTGGGCAGACAAATTAAACGTATCTCTATAACGCTTTGCGTTTGAAGAGCTGCCACTTGATGTAAAATTAAACTTGATGCCCTTTTGATGGAATGTTTTATGCGAAACTAATCTCGGATGACTACAATACTCGTATTGTCTTCGTACACTTAGTAGCCAATAAATGTGCCGTTTTTAATGAGAAACAATATGAAATTGTAGGTTGAGTAAAAAAAAATTTTCTTAAGAAGTAATAAACCCGTGACTGCCACAAAATCAGACACAATTGAAATTTAATTGGTTTACCGCTATGGCGCTTAATGTCTTAAGAATCTAGAAATTACTGTCTTAATGCAATCGCAACAAAAACGAAAAACTTTGTGTTCGATAGAATATACTTACAAACATAATTTAATTTCAATAGTTTGCAATGCACGTAGAATTTGTAATCCTTATTATTAGTAGTTGTAGGTTAATATAAAACATGGTGTAAATTATTGTTCATTAAAATTTACATAATTATGCTCCATTTTATTCTGAAACGGTAGTCGCATCCAGGGTTTAACTTTTCTACGTCTGTGGTCACAATGAGGCTTCAGTACTTACCTATTTATGTTTTTAAATCACCAAAATTACTAAAACAAGCTGAAAAACAACACGCGCAAAACCGCAAAATTTTCCCCTGTCGCTCAACATCATAACGTAAGTTTTCTTGTATTTCTTTTTTATAAAGATCCATTTTAAATGGCCAGCATTACACCGCGGAGTAGTCGTCTTCGGAAGAGCTCTTTTGTTTCCCGGAGCATTGTTGCCCGCCCCCGATCCGGCAACTTTGAGCCAAAGAGGCCGATTGAGCTAAGTTCCGAATAAGACAAGTAACATCGTATTCCGGGCTTTATACTCGCAAGTTAGTCGTGGCGTGACGCCCCGATGCGACCTCAAGTTTGCTCTTTATCAGTCGTTTGACGATGTTCAGATGTTTAAGTGTGCATTATGCAGCACGCCTATTCAACTGACAATACCTTTGTCACTATTGACGTGGGAGTTGGTGAAGTTTGAGGTTTTAGTGGGGGCTATTTTCAGACCTTCTTACTAGACTTTGAGATGATTGACATTTCTCTTTCGATTATTAAAAAATAACATATTGTAATTGACCATTAGTATTAGTTTTCCAGTCGTAAAAAAATACAGATGCTCAAAATGTTAATTGTTAAAAGTTTAATTAACTATACAGTATACACTAAAGATAAACGGAGTTGTAAGCAATAGACGCCTTAAGTTGCGGGCGGTTGCTGGTAGCAAAAAATGTAATATATTTTTTTATTTGCATAAACATTTGTTTGTCATCATGATGATACATCATGAGTCATCATCATCAGCTAGAGGACATCGACTGCTGCACAAAGGCCTCCCTCAATGTTCTCAATAGGTACAATCGATGTATTTGTGCTGCTCGCATCCAGTGGCCAGCCGCGTCCTTCACCATAGATTGTCGGACCACCTTTAATATAATAATATTCTATATTCAAGAACATATGCCTGACAGCCTTGTATCACATTCATGTACAGTATCTGCTGATCATGCACCCGATAACAAACTGTAATCAGCGACATTTGCATAAACACATTGACGTTTGTGTGTCTAATCATTGTTGAACAGCTTATTAACTCGGAATCAATCAAAGGGGACAGTGCACATGAAATTTCACTGGACAGCCCGTGAAACGAATTTAAACCTTATGATTTCTGAAATAAAACATAATTAACCGTTTCGCGTAGCGGTGAAAAAACACTACCACCCCCTCTCTTCCCTTGGGTGTCTTAAAAGGTGACTAACGGACTAAAGACTGCACATTCATCCAACAGCATAGAGCGGCGATGGGTCCACCACCTGTCACGCTGATCACATGTGCAATCGCTATTTGGTGAAAAGTGGACTATGGCAGAGCCTGCTTTTGCTGTTCTCATTGCCTAGTCTCTGACTAACCCTTCGGGGATAATAGTCGTGATAATATGTAGGTATGTATGTTTTAAAACATCTAAGTTGCTCAGCAATCGGCCTGAGAACAGGAGGTCCAGTACAGTCATCAATTCCTAGGTCGAGTAAATTTTTTTGGATGTAAGAGGCAAGTGTGGTGAATCGAATATGTGTCGCGAAGACTTGATTTTAATAATAGAGGCGTTTGCCCAGCAGTGTGAAAGTACTTTGCTTGTCACGTAGCGGAGGAACGGGAGGAGTGACATGTTGAGAAGGAGTTTGATGAAGATAAAACCACGATGAGTTCAGAAGTTTAATATGATAATAAAAAGGTTAGTTGTGAAGCACAATTTAAACGTTAGTACACTATGTTGGTGACTAGGTATATGTAGGTTTAGGTTATTTATTATTATCAGGACGTATGCCTGAGGCAGTAACTTCTATTTATAATAATTTACTTTTCACTAATAATAGTATTTTTGTAAGGATAACAATAAATAGAAGGAGCCCTTTCTAGCTCCGCGGATGAATCTGAACTGAATGTACATGAAAACAGAGGCCAGACAGAGAATGTAATATTTGAATTAAAAATTTAAAACTAGATATAAAAGAATGTTATTCGGAAAAGAGGTCAGAAAACCAATAAGGATTTAGCTGCCTCGTTACATGCTTACTAGTAATAAAAGCTAAATGTTCCAAACTTTTTTGATGTGGATTCACAACTTTGAACCTTATGTATATGATAAATAGATATATTATGATTAATGTTTACCCCTAAAAGACAGAAACTTCAATTAACTTAATGCCCTTACTTCATATTTCGCCCTTCAGATAAGCTATCGCCATTTATAAAACGATGTAACTACTAGCCTCTTAACAATAAATAAGGCCCGCCGCCCACTAAATTATTTTAGCCCATTAGCACCGACAGGCCCGACACAAATTAATCATTGGAATGACAGTAAAGACATTTAACACTTTCCTGTGCACTAAACTTCTTGTTCGATCGCTTTGCCAAAGCAATTTAGATTTTCACGTTAACGTTATAAGGTTACATTTTTCCTGGTGGTTTTGTTGATTGTTGTATAAAATAATTTGTAAAGATGGCAAATAATGTGCAAAGATTTTGTCTTTGTCCTTTTTAAGTGAGAACAAGTCTTGACAAACTTATGTTAGTGTGTATAATATGGAGTTTTACTTTATTTCTAAAGATATTGGTGGAAAGCTGCTTCTGTAGCTCTCTGCCCGTCCCTTTGTTTAACGGGTGTGATGTATGTACTATATACTCTACTGAAGTTAATAAGATGAAATCTAAATAAATCTGTATATACGGCTGAGGTAAGATAAGATGGTAGCCAAGCGAAATTAAGTAGAACGCAAGCCAATCAGCCAAGCTAAGCACAACATGTTCTGCTGGGTAGTGGTGGTCTGAAAATAAGTGCTTAAATTTAATTGGATTGTATTAGCAGCATAAATCTACAGAGAAACTTTAAAAAGCTAAAAACAGCTGTTCTATGCAAAACTGCAAATAATTTTCGACCTAAGTATGAAACAGCTGTTTTTTTTCGTTTTTTAGGTTGGTCCCATACAAATAGTTGTTCTTTGCACTTAGGGCCAGATCGGCATTCGGCGATTTAGACGCTTTTTACTCTTTGCGTTCGATTGCAGTATCGGAATCGCGCGTTTTAGCGATTCAGTCGCTGCATTCAGCTTCTAAAAAGCTTGCTCATGTGCTTAGCATGACAGGTGGTGAGCCCATCGCCGCTCTATGATATTGAATATATATATATATACAAGCGACCCGCCCCGGCTTCGCACGGGTTACTACCCGTACCCGTACCCGTTCCTAAACAAATTAGCCTATAACCTTCCTCGATAAATGGGCTATCTAACACAAAAAAATATTTTCTCAAATCGGATCAGTAGTTCCTGTGATTAGCGCGTTCAAGCAAACAAACTCTTCAGCTTTATTACCTATATTAGTATACCTATATATTTTTTTTTATCACGTACGGGTAAACGCTTGGCCGTCATCTTATTACCTGACGTGAAGTGATGATAAGGCCGAAGGTGGAAGCGCACTTCACCCGGAATCCTCATCTACTGAGGCACTGGCTATCTTATCTCTAGCTGCCGGAACACAACAATGCTACAAACATTGAAGTTATGGCGATATATTTAGATAAGATGGTGCCGCTAGCCAGGCAGGCAAACAAGCCCTGCCACCAACCATATATGTGCATTCTTTGGGTCCGTTAGTCGCCTTTTACGACAATGAATGTTACTCTATCAGCTAACCGCTACCAGCGCATAAAGGTTATCAATAAACTCGTTTCCGTGAACTGCATGACGAGCAGCGTCGCGTCGCCTGCCGCCCGACGCCGTCGCCTCGTAAAACAACTGTCTCGAAAGTTGAAGACAAATCACCCGTGCGATATGGCGCGCCGTCATCCGTTACCCCACCATCGGAACTGTCAAACTGGCCTGGCCGGATACCGCCGGATGCCGGATCGATCACGCGCGAACTAATATCGAAGTTGCGTTGGCAAAGTCGGCCGACTTACGACATATAAGTCGTCATGTGACAGGGCTGTCAGTGGTAAGCTTTTGACGAAGTCACTAGAAATTTTGTGACTGAAATTTCAAAATTTTGTTGTTGCTACTTTACACAAAATGCGATGTCAAAGCTATAAAGCAACGTTAAGTTACTTAACTGTTGAATACTTTATAACTTTTAAAACGTGTCATATACTCGTAGTTTTGTTGAAACGCTACAAATCAAGAACATAAGCTCCTTTCATAGCAACCCTGCACGACTCACAAGACCTACGACCGATAGTTTCCGAAACTTGCAAACGTGCCTTGGGGCACTTCGTTTTATTGGATGTTTCCGTAAAAAGTTAGCTCGTCGTCATTTTGCAGTTGTGACGTCACGACCTTTGAGCGGGACGGCGGGCGTCTCAAAGTACCACAAAGTACCACCAACGTATTCAATAAATGTAATGTGTATTGTTTCATTGTTGAGTGCACTTTAGGGAGGTATAGTAGAAGGAGTTCTTATCTTATCTCACTTTTATAGGAAAGTAGACAAATGACTCCGATCCACCTGTTGTAAGCGAAAGCGGGGTCAGATGCGAAGTCAGCTAGTGAAGCAGGATTGTTACGTACGTACTTCTTCTTTTTAGCTTTCGTCATCCAGAGATTTGGTGTAAGCCTCCTTCAAACTTCTCTAGCTATCCTTATCCTAGGCATTACGGCCCGGCCACGACCTTGCCGCTGTGAGCGGAGCGACGAGCGGATCCTATGACCATTGCGCGTTTTACTACGGAAGTCTCAGTCAATGGTCATAGAAAGGTTGCAATGAACGAAGAATCAAGAATCAGTAATGATCCAGTTAGGCTACCTTCTTGATGTCATCCTTCCACCTCATTTGTGGTCTTCCTCCGGCGCATTTGATTCCAGTGTCATATTAGACGTCCTCATATCACCTAATCGGCTCGTAAAAATCTTGTTGAAATTCGCAGAGGTTACCGTCTCTACACGTCGACCCTGGTTTCTTTTTGAGTCTCCATCCTTTTACTCTTCTTATTGAGTTGAACTTTTTAAATATACAGCTCACAGTATTAAAAGGAACTCTGTTGACGTTAATATAATTCAAATAGTATCTGACGACTGTTATCAATGTTGATTTACGAAAGCGGGCGCTCTAATATGAGAGTCCTCACATTACCAACAATCCATAAAATGGGTTTTCCCATATTAAAAAAAGGCCAATGTTAAAAAAAACGTGTCTACTGGACTTAAACTTATTTGCTTATGTGCCTGTAATGCTACAGAAGTTGGACGTTAATATTTATAGTATACCTACTAGAGCTGCCCGCAAACGATTTCGTCCACGTGAACACCCCGTACTCCGTGACGAAATGGAATTAAAAAAAAAAAACAATAAAAATGAATTAGCCAAATAGGTGCAGCTTTTTTAAAGTCAATTGATTTTTATTTAAACACTAGCGGCCCTCCCGTGACTTCGTCCGTGTGAATATCCCCTTCCCCGCGACGAACTTCCAAATACTCTTTCACACACACCTTGTACTGACAATTGGCTATTTGACAGTTGTAACAATAAAATATGAAATAAGTCGGATATGGTATTTAACGATAACTAACGAATAGTTTTTTTTATTAAGATAATTTAATTTTTACTAAATAAAGCGATTTTTATCTTTGGATCACAAGACCCGAAACACGGACGGCCATGATTGAGCTTCGTGTGACGTCACATTTCACGAATAAACAAAAACTATCTGTCAGATTTCAAGATAAATTTGTTTAGTTTATTTCGGTGTGACGTCACAGGGCTAAATGTCACGTGACCAACCGTTTACGCACGAAATTTGAAATGAATGGAGAAAAATATGTTTTTTTTCTATTACACAAAGCTTTTTCGAGAAAAAAATTATTGTACGTGGTATAAAATAAGCGTTTGTAATTTTTAAAATACTTTTCTGAATACTGTCAAGTAGCCAATTACGAACACAACAAAAAAAGAATCAGCCAAATAGGTGCAGCCGTTCTGAAGTGCTGCCCGAACATACATTCGTAGCAAATTATTTTTATTTATATAGATATAAAGTGCGGGATGAAACGTTATTCCATATGAAAAACATTTTTCAATTTCGCCACAGATATTATGTCAGACAAATTCATAACTGCGCAAACATCGCTCTTGTTTTTACAGCGAATTAGTTATCTAGCCTCTGGTACAACAGAAACTCCGTAGACAACAATATTGTTGGGAGATACCATACGCTTATTTACAAACTGTACATAGAACAACGTTACAAGTTAACACTTTGAAGTGTACACATTAACACTTGCTATCTTATTCCAGTGGGGTAGGCATCACTTTTGCGTATACCTAGATGGAGGCACTCTCGGTGTGCCTTTCCCTTCGAGAAGCTCAACGCACTTATGTAAAGGTCTATTGAAAAAAGGTGTGCCAAAGCTTAGTCGGATTTCGTCGGTGTTTGCCGAAGGATATCCTGGGACAAACGAGCCAAGATAGGGCTGCAAACAGTTGGTGAATAATGTATACTTTACACAGAAAGGAATTGCAAATAACTGTGACATTTATAGACTTTGAATTTGATGTGTCCTTAATAATGTTGCTTGTTGATTAAATAGTCTTTTCTAAATTAAAAATACAGCGTGAATACTCATTTTGCATACATTTTTTTTATTTCGCGTGCTATATCGGTAGTAGACTCAAAATGTATTTTTTTAATTTGTGTTTTTATTGATTGACAATAATTTAAATTGGCTACATTAACTACAGCAAAACAGCTGTCGTTTCGAGCAACACTATAAAGCTGCCAAACAAATGCAAAACAAACGGCACAGTTGGGAGATTAAAAGTGTAAAGTTCCGATCGATACGTGGTCACAGCCCTACTTAAGGCCGGCGATCCCGGGACCCAAACCCCGGGATTACGGGCACAATAGCGATGGCGACGCCCTGATACCGCGATATATATTATCTTTGTTGACACCACATCATGTAGGTCATTTTTCGTCGTCAATACCTCCATTGTCGTCGCGGAATAACTTTGGGCCCGGCAAATTATTTTTTGTTCTCTCTCTCTTTTCCCTCTCTAAATATATATTTTAGCGAGCAGAACATAAATTGGACACAGCTGGTCAAAGTAGGGTGTAGATATGTTTCACTAAAACAAAAGGCTGTTGTAAAGTTTTTAACATTGTTTACAGTCAATTTATGTACTTTAACCCCTGCGCGCGATTACTGGTGCGCGATGCTGTTTGTACGTTTTATTATAATTTATATTATGCCAATATTTCAACGGTAAACTGAACGCGAGAACATAACAATTATTTTCAACCAACATTATTTGCAGCAAAAACAACATTTAACATTTCGAAGCATCCAGTAAATAACCTTTGTAAATATCTGCTGTAAACAAAATTTGTTTACAGCTAGCACATTTATTGTGTCATGGACGTAGCGTAACTAAATTAATCTGAAATGTTTTTCTATGTTATTTACCTTTACGAGTATGAAGACTATAACGAATTTTATTGTTTATACATTTCAACAAACATCATGAATATAAGATACATAAGCAGAAACTTCGAAAGCTACTTTCAATTTCCAGTAATTTTCGTCCAAAAATTATCATGTAGGTACATTTTTATTATGTAATATTGCTATATTTATCCGCCGCGAATGAGAACGCTTGACTTTTACCGTCACTTTTACTTAGTTTGTTATATAAAAGATATCTTTAGAGAGTTATCTCTCTAAATACATAGAAAAATACTTACAACAGGGATATCGCCTTCATTATAATCGAAATATTTCGTTTTATTTGTTGGAATTCAAATAACTCCTGAGATTGAGGGGCTAATTAGAAAATCGTAAGTGATACACGCACTTACCGTATTTATATTGCTTTCCTTTCAAACTTTCTTCATTAAGTCCCCGAGGGTCATTGTGAATATAATTTTATTTTACTTTTGGAAGCCATAGTAGGTTTATGGAATGATGTTGGAAACAACAAAAATATTTTTTGAGGATGTTTTGAAAAATGTATAGTAGGTAGGTGGTACTCATAAATATTAAGAAATGAACTACAATTAATTTTACAGATTAATGAATGAGGCTGTAATTGTGACCTTGCGTGCCTTACGAAGCAAACACGGAAGAGTTGTTACACAGTTTAAAACATAAAGATATTCTGATTCTGAGCTCAAGACGGTTTTTTTATTTGGTTACCCGTCTGGTGATCCGGTATTGCGAATTTTGCTTAACTAGCAAGATCGCAAACCGAATTGCCTAAGCCGCTGCTCCAAAGACTCCTCTCGGTATTCATTGATACGTAAGAGCTCAGCTGCCGTAATAACTTACTACCTTGTAACCTTATAACTTTTTTATAAGAAAGAAATGTAAAATTAAAGAACAAAATGTATAAGAATCATATTGTATATTAAAGAAAAAAAAAAGAGAAATAGAAAAAAAGATAAAAGAAAAACAAAAAATAGAAAGAGTAGCTCTTATAGCTCAAGATCATTTAACCCTCAGAAAAAAAAAACTAAAATCCTGCATTAAAGCGGGGAACAGCTGAATTAAAAAAAATTGGTTGCCTGTAAAGTCGGTATACGGGCGAAAGTTTTACGTGACAACGACTTTGAGTGGTAAAATAATTTTAATGTGAATATTCATTCGTATAGTAGGAAGAAGGATGAAATCTCTCTCGCTCTGTCTCTCTCGCTCTTCGGCGGGCTAACTGTGCTCGAGTGGAAGGGACGCGTGCCTTTCACTTTTTATGTCTGTCTCTCTCGCTCTTAGGCGGGCTAACCATGCCCGAGTGGAAGGGACGCGTGCCTCTCACTCGCTCTCATTGTGAGCGCATAACGTGAGCGGAGCGTAACGCAGTTTCTTGAAGTGTCACCCGGCAAACCAATTTATAAGACGTTGTCACGTCAAAAACCTTACAACTTTGCGAGACCGTAGAAGCCGCGAAGACCTGATTGAGAACTATAAAATCCTGAATGGGCATTATGACCTCCGTGATATATACATGATTTTCGAAAGAAATTAAAACAGTCTCCTCAGAGGTCACAGTTTCAAACCACGTACCCGTGTTGCTAACAACAATCCCTATAAATCTTTTATATGCAAAAGAGTGGTAAATAGAGTGGAATAAGCTCCCAGATGATGTCTTAGCCCCCAACATCAACCAATTTAAAAAAAAACTAGATATATATTTAAAAAACATTAAATTATAATACAGTATATTACGAAATCAGGATACAGGAACTATTAGTTGTAACAACTGCTTGCCTGTTAATAATAATAATAATAATAATAATAATAATAAGGCAGACGTATTGTAGTATTGTCACTCTGCAGCCCTAACCACCGGTAGCTTGGGTATATCCCCGCTGCCGGTGGCAACCTAGGTTAATTTTTTTATAATATTTTATATTGTAAATACGTTTTTATATGAAATAATGTAAAAAAAAAATCTTAAGATATATGTTAATATCCTACTAATATTATAAACGCATAAGTTTGTAAGTATGGATATTTGTTACTCTTTCACGTAAAAACTACTGTATAGATTTGGATGAAATTCGTCATACAGATAATTTATAACCTGGATTAACACAAAGGATACTTTTTATCCCAATATTCCCACGGGAACGTATGGATGGATGTTTGTTACTCTTTCACGTAAAAACCACTGAATAGATTTGGATAAAATTCGGCATACAGATAGTTTATAACCTGGATTAACTCATAGGATACTTTTTATCTTGATATTCCCACGGGAACGGGAACCACGCGGGTGAAACCGCGAGCGGCCGCTTGTAATATTATAAACGCGAAAGTTTGTAAGAATGTATATTATTTGTTACTCTTTCACGTAAAAACTACTGAATGAATTTGGATGAAATTCGGCATACAGATAGTTTATAACCTGGATTAACACATAGAATACTTTTTATCCCGATATTCCCACGGGAACGTATGGATAGATGTTTGTTACTCTTTTACGTAAAAACTACTGAATGGATTTGGATAAAGTTCGGCATACGATAGTTTATAACCTGGATTAACACATAATATACTTTTTATCCCGATATTCCCACGGGAACGGGAACCACGCGGGTGAAACCGCGAGCGGCCGCTTGTGTTAAATAAAGATAATAATAATAATACCAGACACAATAGAAATTCAATTGTTAGCAACCTCTAGGAGTCTTCGGGACAGACAAAGGGTTAATAGGTGTTCCAAAGACGGTGCCCGTTGCGTTGGCCTCGAACAATTAGGGCAATTGACCCAGAGGTGGGCTAATGACACACTCGATGGAGCGTGGGCGTGGGCTAAAGTGATTGTGACAAGCGGCACATCACATTGTCAATTGGAACAGATTGCGTTCGTTAAGAGGAGTTTCTGTTCCTTTAGTATCATTTTGTTTTAGCCCGAGAAATAGGGAAAGCTCTACTTATTTTTTTTCAATTAAGTGCCTTCGACTTATCTTTCTTTTTTCAATATCTTCTTTGCTACAACTATTTGTGCTTATGATCAATAAATTTCTATAATATAATTTCTCCCAATTTATCACTAACGACAACATTAAGTAATAGACACAACGTTTACCTAACGAGAAGAAGTCGCTAGAATCAATTTTCTACCTAAAGTCTAGCTTAGCTAGGGGTTATTAGCAACCTAATATACAATATAATTATGTCCTAAAAGAAAATATGGCAATATGTAATATATAATACCTATCTTACATTAACCCACCGCATCAAAACCTCATTTCTTTTATGTATTCTTTTCTTTTCGTGAATCTCTTGAAATGTTAACGATGTATGTCTTCTGTTTCAGGTAACATTTAACTTCTTGAGTTGTGACTTATGAGTCCCCGGCGAATTGGGTGAGTTACGAAAATACTTCACCTACTTAGAGGGCCGGCCCTTCGACGTCCCCAGTAATAAAAGCTCATTCATAAAAGATTTTCATATTATTCAGAGAGATGTATTCACAAAGTTAGGAGATGGGCGAATATGCTCTGTTTGTACAGAAAAATAAAGTATTACTCGAGCCGTAGATCAAAACAGCGCGGTCGTCTCCCCGAGCTGAGAAAAATATTAAAATATCTGCCTAAGTGAGATCGTATACGACCGACTATGTATTACCGATTGTCGGAAGGTAGGCTTCCGACTGACTCAGACCGAAAGTGGGTGCAGAGTATGAAACGTTGCTCTACAGAATGCAACTAGCAACAAACAGCTAGTGCAGAGCATGGAGAGAGAAAACGGAGTTCATGCTACATCTTATTGTGTGACTCTTTTGCCAGGAAAATTTCATTCCAGTAAAGTTTTCTGGTATCAGCCTATCCGAAACCAGGAAATGTGGCTGTCTGGCCAAGACATTACCAAGCTCATGGCAGTCATTTTACTGAGCAGTAGGATAGGGATGCACAAAAGATCACAGTGGTTCGACGCGCAACTGCGAGAGAGAGACCACTAAGATAAGATGTAGGTACTTTTGTTTTTTATTACTATGCTGGCAAACGAGCATTACGAAGAGCTGCCTCCGCAGCCTATGAACGTACGCCGTATCGAAGGCGTCACGCGCGCGCTGTTGAACTGGAAACTTCTTATGTCTATTTACCTGTATTTGGTATTTTTGTCGATCTAGTGCCCTTCAAAAGGGAACGCATCAAACTATGCACCTTGGCGGCAGAAACAGATATTAGAATGGTCCCCACCCGTAAGGATTCTGGGCAAAATCCTACCACCGTGCTACCTACTCGAACGAACTCGACGAATGTTTCATTTTTGCCCTACAATTGTGTCGGACGAGAGTCGGACGGCCTTTTTTTTGTAGGACCGCCTTTTTGTGGGACATCTTCGTCGGTGGTAGGTTTTATGGAATTCAATGTACCATTCTCTTCGCCAAATAAACGGACACCGATTGTCTGTCGTGTGCGATGGCCTAAAGACGCTGCGCAAACGTTGACACTTTCTGTTGCCGACACGTGGGACACCACCATCATTTTTTAACGACCTCCGTGGATAAGTTGTTAGCTCGCCGGGTCTGGCGTCGCGCCATCTCTGAGGGTTCAATTCCCGGTCGGGTCACTTTGGAGAAAACTGTTTGTTTAAATTGATTTCGGGTCTGGGTGTTTTTCTATGTTTATGTATATTTATCCGTTATCTTACCATATCAACGAGTTTCAAAAGAATACAAGAATACTTCTCTTGCTCTAGATAATTGATGTGAGCGTAAACCATTTTTTAATTTTTAAATTTATTTATTTTATTTATCATACAAAAACCTTATTTGCAGTTCGTTCAGTTGCCGCTACCGAACACTGCTATAACAGGAAGTGTCTACGTTTGCGCAGTGCCCTAAGAGGACGGGATACATGATGTAAGAAAAGATGAGACCAGCGCAATTCTGTCGATTCGATGTCCCGAATTCGTTGACTGAATCCTTAATGACCGCGCTGCCTGGATCGGCCTCGCTCGGTAATCATGTCGCTTTTGTATTTAATCCTCGTACGGTATGGTGTCAACTGTAGGTTTCAGGCAACGCCATTTCGATACCAACTATATACTTAAGTAGGCAATTTTTTTTGACTACTGTGTTTTTTTACTACCAACTCGAGCTCAAACCCCGCCCGGGTTTGAGCTGATACCGGTTTTCATGCATAAAAATTACCGGAACAGAACCAACTCCCTCCAGCTATCGGGCCGTGCGCTTTTTCATAACAATAGTATAAAGTTTCAAATTAAATTAAAATGTTTGAGTATCATTTTGTTTAGTAATTCGCTAGCTAAATGACGTGTAGTAACGTGACGAAGAGCTTTTTATTTGCTGCAATCCTTGACACACTTCCTTCGCTTCATTCATTCTCCATACTTGCTCGCCAGTCGGTTAAGGGTATTCTTGGCCTGATCTACCCAGACCAGTCGCCTAATTACGTTGTTTGTTACTCTTTGTTATTTCCACCCCTCCCGAGGTTCTTTTTTTACTGTTGTGGCATTTTAGCATAAGACCGTTTACGGTCATTAACAAAAATGTCGTTTCGAGACATTTTATTTTTCACCGCGACGACATAGCCGTGACATTTTGAATGAACCTCGTACCATTTCGGTAGGTTAACATATAAAATGATACCTTTACACGAATGTTAAACTCATTCTATTGGAATAATAGCCCTAATATGTCGTTTACCCTCCACATTAGGGGATAAACCAGAGTTTAATTATGGCTTTTACTGTAGCTTACACACATTGCCGCTTTAGTCTGATTTATCTGCTCTTACACAACGGTTTGAAAGAAGCGACTGGATTTTATACAAAACTAGCTGTTCGCCCGCGACTTCGTCTGCGTAAAGATCCAGTATCCAAATTTAAAAAAAAATCTTTCTTGTGATGATAATGATAAAGTCTTCCAAAGAAATGTTTACGTAACCTGCACCGTGAAATTGAAATTCGTACCTCTTATACGCGGTCATTACCTGGATGGTCGGCTAATTTAGCTAATTTAAAGGAAACGAATTCGGCTTAAGTAAAGTTTTATTGTAATTTTCACTCAAGTCAAGTCACTGCATTGCTAATAGTCTGCTCCTTAACGTAGGTTATTATCAGTGATAGGAATAGGCAGACTCTATTTACATACATTTTAGGCGGGACATTTTTTTTATAAAAGAAGGAAGCAAACGAGCATGAGGACGAGGCGGGTTACCTGATGGAGAGTAATCACCGCCGCCTATGGACACCCGCAAAACCAGAGGAGTCGCAGACGCGTTGCCGGCCTTTTGCCGCAATTGTGAGGGTGGGGGGGAAGGCCTCCGGAACCTTCACTGGCCAGACGAAACACAACAGCACCAAGTGCCATTATTTCACGCCAAATATTCGTGAGAGGGATAACATAGAGCTGTTAATACCACCAAAATTGATACCGATACCCATCTGCCAATACCCATCAATTGTAGCGATGACTTGGTTTCGATGATGGAGGTTATTTTTTTCTCTTAAGTAATGGCTTTGTGCGATCAGCACATTTAGCCAGTGTCAAGTTTTTAATAGTAATTATTATTATCTTTACATTAAGTGGATGATAATGAGTGATGATGCACGTTTAATGGTAAATGATTTTCCCCCAAACCCCTCGAGAGTCAATAAGCTGTGGGACTTTATTTAGGTCTTACACGGACTTCTTGAGAGAATTGGAAAAGTGATGTTGCACTGTTTTGTTTTATTTGCTAGCACTCATGCACGTTTACGTACACTAAACAGTAAATAATCCACCATTATTTCACATTAATATTCGACAAAACACAAACTATAGAAAATAAAACAAAACTGCAGACATGACGCTTCATTTTCCCGCCAAGAAGTCCCATGATGGAGGTTATTGCCCGGCAGTTTGTGTGTATGTACAGTCACGAGCAAAAGTATGTAAATAATTGTAACCTTTAATACAATTGAATAAGAGTCAAAGTGTATCCGTATTGGTGCTCGTGACTGTACTGACTGTATAAATTTTAACAAATATTTTAACATTTTTGTTAGAAATAAAATGAAGAAATATAATTAGTGCAATTGAAAAGTTACATATATAACACGTTTTACATTAATGGTAAACCTTTTACACTTATGATAAGAAAGGATATGCATTCTAATACAAATTACTTCTGACCCTTCGCCTGACGCTGTTTGCCACCCACTGTTTCTTCATCTTTTGAACTTCATTCCAACCCAGCATTTTACAACAAACTTTTAAAAAGGTACTATGGAAAACATGACCGAATATAACAGAGCAATATTGCTAATTAAATGAAGCATCCTTGCACAAAATTTGCTATTTTCAGTAATTAAAATAATCTTCCTTCATTTAGCGTTCGTTTTTCCGCCAGCTAATATAATCAATCACTTAATGAATTGAGTATCTATTAATTACGACGATATTAATCAGCGCTGTATTCGATTTGCAAGTCAAGGGGAATCAAATACGCAAATCAACGCCACCTGTCAAAATGATGATGGCTAATTTGAGATAATTACACCTTCATATTGCGTTAGTATATATATATAATATCGCCCGTTGTATATAAGGTCACATTTTATCAACTGCAAATATTTTGCCAAAACATCTAAGTATTTATATTAGAGAAATAAGGCCCTAGCATTTAAAAAAAAAATCAGTCAAGTTTTTATTTTTCTTTACCTAAAAAAGAAAACCTCTGATCAATTTTAAAAAAAGGCTCCTTTGAATGAAACTACGGGCTACTAATTAAGGGTGAGTACCACCCATGAAACTGAACAACTTACCCCAAGATCCATCCAGATATGTGCAAAAATGACAAAAAAAAATCGACCTTTCTTACTATTGTCGTCAGCTGATCGGCCAGTTTTGTATGGGAGGTCGATTTTTTTTTGAACGAATAAAAATTAATATGTCAAAACTGCCGCTACGATTTAGTATGGGAATGTGTATGTAGTTTACTTCGCCGTTGCCGGTCCCAAGCCCAGATGAGAAAGGAGGGAGAAAGGAGGGCTGGTATGGATAACAGCTGGTCAACCGTAAATCAGCAACGTCGAGCATCAGGCGGCGGTGAACAAACCCGACCCCTCCATACATCCACACTACAGAGAGTGGCTCACAGAGGCCATGAGGAGTTAAATCTTCTCAAAAAGACTGCAGTGGAAAGACCTGGGTACTCATCACGATGTATTAGCCCAAGAAAACTCCTCAATGAATAGTAAATCAGAGAAAGGGTGATTCTGCGGCGGAGTCACGACCCTCAGTAATGAGAAGCACGACGCTAGGAGGAGAATCTAGTCTTGTATAATATGTGATCGAAGAGCTCCAGTTTTTCTAATTCTACGTGTAGTAGACAAAATAACAGCTAGATAGGTTACTGACATAGGCTGGCATAATTACAGAATAGCATACTACCTTTAATATGAAATAAGGTTCAATTATTTTTATTAGTTTTTCCTTTGCGACCTAAGAGAAATCTCTTTAGTCTGCTTTTCCACTAGAGCCGTGTGAAGTAGTTTGCTTAAATCATTGCTTCACTAATTCAGTTTTTGTAGCCAACCATGATGTTGTTTGATAGTGTTCAGAAATTCTTATTTAAATAATCATAATACATTGTACTAGTATTGAATAGTAACCGTAGTTAGAGTTGCCAACTCGAGAGTCAAACTGCGCATACAAATTAATAAACTTACGTCTGCCTAATCAAGTGATGTCATTAATCACGCCGCGGTAGTCAACCCTTTGAGGCTGTCGGCTTCCCTTACTACAACCATTGAGGTATATTACAACGACACCGCAAAGCAACTTTTTTGCGCACTTATTTGCGGCTGCAAGGATTAACAATAGCTTGTTTCACTCACAATCACTGAGGCGTTTGCAGCCGATGGGCCGCAAATCAGTGAAGCAAAAAGTTGTTTTACGATATCGTCTCTAGTTATAATACCCCAATGACTACAACCGTCTAAATGTAAAGTTGGGCCGATTGAATTAATTCTATTGCTCTATGTTTCACGGCACTGGAACAAATGTAAAGTTTAGCATTCCACTTTCGGGTCAAATTGATGAGCCCCGCGCCGCTGTTGTGATTGCCAGTTGCTAATTCCATGTAACTTGAGGGTATCAGGTGGCGTTGGGGAGTTTTAGAGAGTTTTACCCGCTTTCATGGACTAGATTTTACACCCGGCAAAGCGCTCGACCCGTTTAAACGGAGGCCTTATGCAGTCAATTCTCAGTTCAAACAACGTGTGTTTCGGATTTTTCAATGATAAACCTCTTATTGGTGATCACCAATCCGCAATTGGCAAGCGTGGAAATCTAACCTCTACCCTTCGATCGTATGTTGTAATGATGTCAGTAAAACAATAAGTTCTTTACACTTTACCCCTTGTCTCTCACAAAGACTTCTAGAGGTTGCTAAGAACTCTCTCGGAGAATGACCTTTTTGCTATGGAAGTTAGGCTAGTTTTTTAGCTAGCTAGCGTAACACAGCGCTTTAATGAAATACATAGTAATCAATAGCAGCAATGCTCTGAATAATGAAGAAAAAAATTACATTGCAATATCATGCGGGAGATTGAAGCTATCTTCATTGTTAGCCTAAGACTTTTTAGGTATATTGAGGTTATGACGACTGTCATCGTATGACTATCAGTTCAGTTCAGCATTTATTAATCACTTGACTCTTAACGCGGCGTTCTATAGAAAACCTTTTTTAACAGTAATCAATATAACTTAAAAGAACACTTTCGATATGTGAATGATTAAGACGCAATAGATATCGAATAGGCTGGTTTAGTCATTCTCCTTTCTATTGTGACTGGTGTTGAGGAGCTCGATGGCGCAGCGGCTAGCGCGTTCGGCTTGCGATCTTGCCCGCTAGCAACTTTCGCAATGCCGAGTCGCCTGATGGGTGACCAATCAAAAACATCTCGAGCTCCTCCGTGCTTCGGAAGGCACGTTAAGCCGTCAGTCCCGGTTGTTGTCGTAAGATGGCAGTCGTTAAAACCCACCAACCCGCATTGGGCCAGCTTGGTGGGTTATAGCCCAATATCCCCACGTGCTATTGTCCACGTGGGAGGCCTGTGTCCAGTAGTGGGACGTTTATGACGATGTCTGGTATTACGACATCTGAGTTCTTAATGGGATGGCCTGTGGCGCAATTATGCAATGTGTATTGGCATGCACTGTACAAACTTTAGGGGTGGATTCTATACACAAATATACATAATAAAACATTAAACATAAAAAATTCTAAACTCAATAGTTTAGAAATGGCAGCCTTTTTTATTTTGTTATCTTCGATTTTTGCGTGTGTGTATTAAAAAAACAATATCACGAAAAGTTGAAATTATATTCACTTCAAAAAAGTTTCTAAAAAGGTGAAACTAGTCGCAGCACGCAAGTTAAAGAATCAAAAAGTAGCAAAAGGGTCAAACATCAATATAAAAAAAAATGTCGGTTTTATACAACAAAAATGACGAAAAAAACACTAGTAACCAATTTAGCACGTAAATTTCACTATTTTATTATATTTTTTAAATATTTTTTTATGATGTATATTTGAGCTTAGAATCCACCCCTAAACTTTACTACAGTGCATGCCCATTATTACACATTGTATACATATTACCCAACAGCTTGTATGTAGACATAACATACACAGAAACTGTTAGGCAGTCAAACCACATTATTATCTAACGATACGTACGTGTAGTTAGTATTTATCATGGCTCACAACATTGGCTTATTACGCTACGCAAGCTACGCTACGCATTGTGTATTAAACACTCGTGCTAGCAGCCCGAAGCGAAATCACTAGCGACGACCTACGACTGTCACTAAACAGTATGACGTCACATTGTGTGCGGTGCTCTCCAACGATAACATTGAGTCATATCTGTTCCAATTAAAGTCTGTTTGTTTTGCATTCTCCCTGCATCTGGGAAGCGGTGGCGGTGGCACAATAAAACGTGCAAAACAATGCGGATCACGTCAAAGCGGAATTATCTCGGAGCGGAGACGATCAATTACACTGACAACGGGCACGTGGAAAAAGGGCGGGCGGACGGATAGATAGAGACTTACATTTTTGCATTGGCTACCCCAACCAAATTTGAACCGTATTGTGACGCGCTTAAGGTACGTTTTGAATGCAACAATTGTTATGACTTCAATTAGACATCAGAAACTCGGGAGGGTCATTTGTTGGTAAGATTTTTACGTTTGCGACAGACTTATTGACGACGCTCTAATCAGTCGTGGCACTGAGAGGCTTAACCGGTATAATTCCTCAATACTTTATTGGCTGTGGGCGAGTCTTTTACAAGCTTTTTTAAATTAATTATTATTCAATTAGATGATTCGTAAAAGTTTTGGAGCGGGATTTAGAATCGATTACCGGATTGTAACTTACCTTTTTGAAGATGTAAATTAATTATTGGCGGTTCATTAGAGATTTCTATAACTGGTTTTTGTCTTACATAATCTATGTTGTTTCATAACTTAATGACTCAGATTGATCTTACAGTATAGTGTTTCATTTAAATTAAGCTTATTAATCTTGTGGTGGGATGATGATTGATTTATACAATGGTATCTGTCTACCGTGAAACGAAGTAGGCGTACTTATAGTTTATGTGCAAGCTTTGCCGCCGACATTCAAGTTTGATATTGACCTAGATAGAATTGCAAGATATTATCAAATTTGAGCGGCCATTACCCAAAAATCAGTATGTTATAACAGCAATTTCAACTTTGACCCAAAAAGAGCAAAGTTAGTGGAGTGAAATTACGTGAGTTAGTTCGTTTCAGTGAACATCTGTTTCGGCTTGAGAACCGCTCTCAACTTTGAACGGTGGGGCAATTATAATAATGGGTTACACATGAGCAGAATTGGGAGGACTTCATTTGATTGTTGCTAAATGTGGCGATTCATTGCTGCGGTCCTGTTTCCACTGTGTCAGCGAAGGTTCATTGGTGCATCTTGCTGACACCATTAGTATTGTTTTAAGATAAAGACAAAATCAAATAGTTACGTAATATTTGATTATTTGCGTTAAAAAACGCTCAAATAAACTCAAAGATAACGAAACGTTGAATAAAATGTCTACCTCAGGCGGGAATCGAACCTGCGTCCTCTGCAATCCGGGCGGCTGCGTTGACCACTCCGCCACCGAGGTATTGGTTAGACCGACGAAATTTTTCAACGCTTTTGACTTTATATTTTTATAGCAACAGTGTCTTATCAAACCTCTTAGAATTTCATTCATAGAGATCCGAATGAAAAGATTTTACAATATTATTAAACATTCAGTTAAGATAAGACTGCTTTATAGATTCTTAATATTTAATTATTTGCGTTAAAAAATGCTCAAACCAACTCTAAGATAACGAAACGTTGATAAAAATGTCTACATCAAATAGTTTATTAAATATTTATTTATTTAAAAGAACAAACACAATCCTTACAGGCGATGGCCGAGGCCAAGACCTAATAAGACTTCATAGGAGAGATTTACGCAAAAACACAAAAAAGTGAACTAAAGTTTTGTAAATCTAAACTACTGAAAATGGTGGTACTTCGGATTTAGGGAGAGCCTTCAACTGAGAAGAAATGGCGAGAAGTTCCGGAGGCTTATTATATATTTTTCTCCATCTTAATAATAGTTATTGCATTCATGGATGTGTTCTTGATTTGCAATATCGCAACCCATAGCGCCATCGAACTCTTTAATTAAATTTATATGAACTAGACAAAATTGTGTAACTAAATAATAAGAAAAATCATTTAATAAAAAAGAGAAATCGTTTAATAAATATATTCACACAAAATTGGGTGCTTATAGCAAGCAACACCTGTGTCAGGTTGAAACTTTTCCGAAGGATCGCCGCACTTCGAACGGCGTAACTGAGAGAGCAAGTTCTATAGTGCTAGCCAGATTGCAACGTGTATAAACTAAACATTATGTCTATATAAGACTGCACCTTTTTTAAATACAACTTGTTACACAGTTTCAATTCGTCAAATTATTATATTGTTTATATAATTTTAACGTAAATGTTGTAGGGAACAAATTACAAATTGAGACGATAGACAGTGTCGAAAAAATTTGTAATTTGTTTGCAACAAAATTTCCATTAAAAATATACTCGTATAAACAATAACATATAATTATTTTTTTTTAAACACTGATAAAAGACGACAACCTCAGGCGGGAATCGACTAAAAACATAAGCATCAAGCACTGACAAATTTCAACGGTTGAAAGCCAGACCTCGGTAGCCAAGTGGTTAAGGCAGCCGCCCGGAATGCGGAAGGTGCGTGGTTCGATTCCCGCCTGAGGTTGTCGTCTTTTTTCAGTGTTTAAAAAAATTTTACATAAGTACATTTAAGCGTTAATAAAACGCTAAAATATAAAACATTAATAACATATAACTTATAGGTATAGCTTTCCTATTTCTTAAGTGATCTTTAATGTTGGTAAAAATATTAAGATCGGATGTTGATAACGAAGTTTGTTGGGCTAATATAGTATAATGGCCACATGAATACAATCATCAATTTGCCTTCGGCATTTTACAAAGCAACGAACGTTTGCAAACGGTCGGCGCCGTTTGTAAAATTTGCCGCCGCTATATTTATATTAAACTATTTAAAACATGGCATGACTATTACATAAAAATGCAACACAAGTTATAAAATTCATTCACTAGACATACCTATAATTTCTTTCAAAATAAAAAATAAAGATGGTGTTGATTAAATTTGGGGATCTGGATAAGTTCCACGGTAGCTCAACTGGAAAGACAACCTGGCCCGGATTGAAGGGTGCGGGTTCGAATCCTGCTTTGAAATTTTTTTCGACACTGTCTTTTTCAATTTATAATTAGTAAAATTATATTTAAATTATTCAATCTTAATTCTGTCTACTAAAACCCTTTATTTGTACCGAGCCAAACAACATTGCTTTTCAAACTGAGGAAAACAGTTAGGAATGACTTTTCAAAATGTAATTGTCCATTCAACCGTTTCACATTTCTCTCAATTCTTTTCATACCCCTTTATTTTCACGAGCCAAAATCGCTTGTTATGACTCGACGGGCCGACGATAAGGCTCTCACGTCGAGTGGATCGATATATCAGTCACCTCAACTCCTCACGCCTAATTTGGCGGGCCGACGCGCAGAATTTATGGGAATGGCAGTGGGGGCACCACCAGCTTGAAATGTTCGAAGGCTCCGCTCGTCCGTGAGTTATGAACGAATCTCTCGTTAAAGAACCCGGAAATTTCTGACGGGGCGAACCGAACGGCGCGCGGTACGAGATCGAGGTCCTGATTATTGAATTTGTTTAAACGGCTCTCACGGATTTTGTGGAGGCGACCTTTTTGAAGTTGTGTAATGTGGAATCTTTGGACGTGTATGGTCTGTGTCTACACGATGGTACCTAAGGGATTTTTACCATGTTATCTGTGGGCTCGATTGTACTGGCCTAACCATATGTCTATCTTTGCATTTGAACGGTATACCGTTTTAAAAGAGCGACTTCAGTAAAACTGTGTGAAAGATGTGTGATCTGTATTCTTCGCATATACCATTTCTCAAGAAATTGAAATACTGTTATACTGTAAGGAAAGGAGTAAATTTTTAAGTGACGGCGGCGGATCAAGGAGAATGAAAGAGGATAACCACATTGCCTGAATTTAGAAGTTACTCTTTTCAGACACAAACAGTTTAAAGGAACTAAGTAAAGTTTTAAAAACGTTGCGATCGTTACTGTTTGTTTACTAACTTGTTCTCTCAAGAAACATTGTTGGCAAGCTCTAGCTCATTCAATTTACATTCAACCTACTGTTCATACTGACGCATAGACTGATGCGTTCTCAGAGAACTTTCATCCATCAATCAACTCAGCCCTCCGTGCTGTTATAGTCCTAAGTAAACAATAACGCATGGGCGGTATTGTTTATTCACTTAGCAAGCGTACATTTTTCTAACACTCTATGGGCCTATAGAGGCCCCTCCTGATTTGCCAGTCTCGACAAGGTAACACCTTGGTGGAAATACACTTTTGAACTCTCGCGTTTCATTATGCACTCTTATTTAAACGGGATTTAACGAAAAACAACTTTGTAACGGCATCCTACGCATGCTTTTTATACCCGACGTTTAGACCACCGGGTCCTTCAAACTTCAAAAACTTAAAAAAAATACATAAAAATATATTGATTTAACAAATGAACAACGTTTTGTTAAACTACTGAGACTTCTGTATTGATGACTTTGCTTAAAGACTGGTACGGCCGCGGTATGTAAACAAATAAGTACATTAAAATCCAGTAGTTAAGATTAAATTGCGTGCCGTGTGAATATTTAAAAGCGGCGTTGGTGTTGACTTTGCTCGCGGTTCACCGCACGTAACATTTGTAATGTAAATATACTGTGTCCCTACCAGGGGTAAGCTTTGACTGGTTTTTTTTCAATTTTTTACAGAAAATCGCTTAGCCACCTCACCTGACATCGAGCTACTGATAGAGCTCACTTATCTGTATTTTTTATTATATTATGGAAATAACGGCTCTGGCTGATTCTTCCAGTCGGATGATGAACTAAAAGCGTTGACTGGTTTTTTTTTTTTCATTATACAGAAAATCGCTTAGCCACCTCACCTGACATCGAGCTACTGATAGAGCTCACTTATCTGTATTTTTTATTATATTAGGGAAATAACGGCTCTGGCTGATTCTTCCAGTCAGACGATGAACTAAAAGCTTTGACTGGTTTTTTTTTTCAATTTTTTACAGAAAATCGCTTAGCCACCTCACCTGACATCGAGCTACTGATAGAGCTCACTTATCTGTATTTTTTATTATATTAGGGAAATAACGGCTCTGGCTGATTCTTCCAGTCGGATGATGAACTAAAAGCTTTGACTGGTTTTTTTTTCAATTTTTTACAGAAAATCGCTTAGCCACCTCACCTGACATCGAGCTACTGATAGAGCTCACTTACCTGTATTTTTTATTATATTAGGGAAATAACGGCTCTGGCTGATTCTTCCAGTCGGATAATGAACTAATAGCTTTGACTGGTTTTTTTTCAATTTTTTACAGAAAATCGCTTAGCCACCTCACCTGACATCGAGCTACTAATAGAGCTCACTTATCTGTATTTTTTATTATATTAGGGAAATAACGGCTCTGGCTGATTCTTCCAGTCGGATGATGAACTAAAAGCTTTGACTGGTTTTTTTTTCAATTTTTTACAGAAAATCGCTTAGCCACCTCACCTGACATCGAGCTACTGATAGAGCTCACTTATCTGTATTTTTTATTATATTATGGAAATAACGGCTCTGGCTGATTCTTCCAGTCGGATGATGAACTAAAAGCTTTGACTGGTATTTTTTTCAATTTTTTACAGAAAATCGCTTAGCCACCTCACCTGACATCGAGCTACTAATAGAGCTCACTTATCTGTATTTTTTATTATATTAGGGAAATAACGGCTCTGGCTGATTCTTCCAGTCGGATGATGAACTAAACATTCAGGGTGCGTTGATCTCTCGGTGCCGTGCGCGTGCATCTATTGGCTGCGGGTCGCGTACCATCACAAGGGCCGCTCATTTGCCTGATAAGTAAGATTAAAGTTTTCTTTTACTTGCTGACTTAGCAAGGCCCTTGATATATACTTACATATAAATACATACATATAATCACGACTATTATCCCCGAAGGGTTAGTCAGAGACTAGGCAATAAGGACAGCTAAAGTACTCCTCTACCATAGTCCACTTTTCACCAAATAGCGACTGCACATTAGCACAGCCTTTTCCTGGTGACCTGTAATACAGATTTTTATAAAATCAACAATAGGCACCAGCTCTCACAATGCTGATTAGTATATACCTACTGTATAAATTACTGTTGCTAACATTAATGTGGAACTGATCTGTTGTGAGAGAAATAAACGTTTATTGAATTGAATTGAATTGAACAGCGTGACAGGTGGTGAGCCCATTGGCGCTCTATTCTGTTGAATATATGTGCAGTCTTTAATCGTTAGTCGCCTTTTACGACACCCAAGGGTAGAGAGGGGTGGTTATTCTTGCACCGTTACGCGACACGGTAAGCGTAAAGTATAAAAATTTAATTAAACCTATTATACTTCTAAAACCCACCACACACCGACTGCTGAGTTGTAACTGTGACCTTTATAAGTGTGTGAGAGGTGGTGAGCCCATCGCCGCTATAAGCTGTTGGATGTATGTACAGTCTATAGTCCGTTAGTCGCATTTTACGACACCCAAGGGAAGAGAGGGGTTGGTAGTATTCTTTCACAGCGACGCGACACGGATTATACGGGCCAACGAAATAGGCCACAATGAACTTAATACAAAGTATTTTTAGAACATTATTCAAACAAATAGCAATATTTAATTCAATGGAATATTAATGTCGTTTTTATTGTAACGGTTCTTCGTAATTGAACTCATGGAAGGGCCTGGTGTACCTACTCTTCCGTGCTTAGTGGATTACATTGTTATGAAGCCTGCGTCGATGTGAAGTGATAATGATTGTTTTCATTATTCAGATTTCAACCATTTGTACTACCTGTATTTTTGTATAGAAATTTCTTATTTAGGTACGTAACTAATTCTATCTTTAGTTATTGGATAAAAACAAGTTTGGATAATTTGTTTTAACCATGCAAAATTACTTATACAATTTACCTTACTAAAAAAATCCAATAAGTATTTTTTCCACAATAGGGTTTTGTCACCAATCATAGAACTTGCATCTCAACCATATTATTTTAAGCAAATTACCCTAAACCAATTAAAAAGGTGGATATAAGAAGGTACGAAGGTAACGCTAGTTTTGAGGTTTCCTAAGCCGTTCAACCTAATTTCGTTTCTTTTGGGATTGTACGCGTATTCATTGTATTTAAATTTTCTTATACCGTTAACGACGTAACGCCAAGACAAAGCTATTACTATCCGTGAAGTTTAAAAAAAGTAAGTAACTTTTGCACGCTTACTTCAAATATCTAGAACAGGCTATGCTTAATTAAAACTTGTTTTTAATGGTAAAGTTGATACTTATTAAACAAAGAACCTGGACCCGAGACAATTTAGAAAAATCACTTATTTTTAAATTGGCCCGACGACGGGATGTTTAGAAGTCTGAAGTAATATTACAAAAAATATACGCTATATAAAACAAAAGTCTGTAGTAATATTACAAAAAACATACGCTATAAAGCGTGCATTTTTAGTCGAGTAAAACGTAAAGACCACACAATAAATTTGGATTTTGGTTACGAGCATATTTTATGCCTAAACTTAAATTCTTAGTCAGGTCAGGTCACGAGGAACATCTCTAAGGAACCAAGTCACGGGTCGTGCCGCGACAAGGTGCTATTCCGTGATTGGCTGCAACAGGAAGAAAAACAAATCTAGAATACATTTCGGAATTTAATTTAGAGACTGGTTTACAAAGTGAAAAAAAATTCGGTTGTTAATAATAATAATTTATTGAAAAAGTAATTACAAAATAATTAAACAGTCGGACTTTATCTAAAATTGAATAGATTATTTTTACTTAGCTTATTTTGTTCCACGTCGAATATTATTTAAATTATAAATAGGTATTAATAATGTGCAAAATTTATTATATTACAATAATAATATGAGATGGTAAATTACGGTTAATCATTTACGAAAAAAAATGGAATGTGAATAAGATGACATGAGTGAAGAAGAATGCCAACCCTACCTAGCGGGATAAAGGCAAGAACATGATGACGTGCCGATGGTGTTCTTTTTATCATTAATATCATCATAAACCTTTATATCGGTCTTAAATTATAGGAAAGATAAAAGTAAACAGTTTTATCATTACTATCATTCTAAGCTCTTATATCGGTCATAAAATAATAGTGAAGAAAAAAGTAAACACAATATCAGGAAAAGTCACGTTACTCAAAGCCGCACCTTCTGGCATTCAGGGACAGGTGCTACCGTGACTACATTAAGCTATCGCGGCTTTACCCAACCCTTGCAAATTTATTCAACGCTATCTACTTACTTTGTAAGCCAAATTGAGCCTTATTCAATGTCAACAACTGCGTCATCAATATCCGATCTTAACATTTTTACAAATATCAAAGATCAGTCAAAATCATTATTTTGACATATTTCAGCTGGCTTTCCAGCTGTATTTGTTAATATAGTACTTTCCCATTGCTGAAAAATGACCTGAAACAGGTGATCGATATGGAGAGCTATACATCAATCGTTCGGAATACATTATGCTCGACTTAGGAATTGACCCAAGGAACCTCCTGATATCGGGTTGAGCGCTCTGCCACTAGGTCACCAAGGCGTTTTTTTTATGTATCCTATTTATTGAATAAATTCTGAAAATAACAAAACACTTCTCAAGCCTTGTTAAAATATACTCATAGTATGAAGCAATTTATGAAAGGCTCTCCCTTATGTAAAATACTCGTTGTCAATTGCAATAAGTATATAGGTACAGTGACCCCATTAATTGAACCTGCCTTAAGTAGCGTGCTTTTGTCTCCCTTGATAATCTTTGTTGTTTTATGATAATACGAAGGGCTGGGGTAGTCGAAACAGCAACACATAACTCCTTATTGTGTTGTGTGATGAGTAGACCTACATCAACAGATATCAGATTGGAATCGTGTGCCCCAACAATGCAGAATATTATAGATACAAACAAATATTATAGAACCTTTCGGATAGTAGATGTATTTTGACGACCTCCTTGGTCGAGTGGTTTGTACACCGGTTTTCATGGTGTCGCCATCTCTGAGGTCCCGGGTTCGATCCCCGGTCGGGTCAATTTAGAAATTATTTATTTTCTAAATTGTCTCGGGTCTGGGTGTTTTCTATGAATAATAAGTATGTATTTAAGTATTTTAAGTATGTTTATCCGTTGTCTAGTAACCATTTAACGAGTTTCTTCAAAGCTTCTCTTGGGCTAGATAATTGGTGTGAGTGTAGGAAAGATTTATTTATTTATTTGTTACATTGTTACTATGTTAAGGCTAGAATCCATTTTAGTAAGGACAAAGAGTTCACATTCTTTTTTACTTTCTATATTTTTTTATAATGATATTTGAAATAAAGAGAAAATAACATAAACTATATCCGGTTACTTACTACAACTACTTACTTTAGAACTTCATAATACTATTATGATGCGTTACCTATTGATCTACCTTATTATCTATTTATATCTATCACGACTATTATCCCCGAAGGGTTAGTCAGAGACTAGGCAATGACGACCGCAAAAGCATTCCTCTACCATAGTCCACTTTTCACCAAATACCGACTGCACATGTGCTACACAGCGAGACAAGTGGTAAGCACATCGCCGCTCTATGCTGTTGGATGTATGTGCAGTCTTTAGTCCGTTAGTCGCTTTTTACGACACCCAAAGGAAGAGAGGGGGTGGTAGTATTCTTTCTCCGCTACGCGACACGGTTGATTATTATCTATTTATTATTGTAATATAGGTATTTTTTTTAAATAATATTTCACAACTTTTTTTATAATGCACACATATTTAAACGGGAAATTACGCAAAACCTTAGTAAAGGCATTCTAAGCGTATGCGTATGCTTATGTATACTCGGTCGAAAAGTCAGATATAAAATGTATATTTTATATCTGACTTTTCGACCGAGTTCCTCCAGCCGTAGTCACGGGTTAAGTCAGCGCGGTTAAATATGTGTGCATAATGGAATTAAGTGTATATTTTACAATGACTTTTTTATGTTATGTCAGTTGTTTCCTTCCATTATCATATACCTAAATGCCTGATTGACTGATGATGATAATTAAAAACCATTTCTTTATAAACAAATGAACATGGTTTACCCATAAAGCGTATTTATTTATCGGAAATCCGCAATATTAATCCCAGTACCTGGTAGCAATTGGATCAATACCCTGTCCATTATTGAAGCAGTCATCTTTCATGCTGCTGTCGAAACTTCCATCGAGTTTCCACGTAACTCTGTTCCATTGTGAAAACATAAATCGGCCTTTGCATGCTCTTTGTAACAAATGTTCATGAATTGAAGCCGAGTACTTTTAAATAAACATTGGGTTAAACTTTCCAGCGTACTGTTCAATGGAATGATTGAAAAAGGTAGCGGAACAAGGAATACCTTTTATACATTGAAGCTCTTTGTACTTTAGCTTGAGGCGAAACTAAACTACCGTTTGATATATTTTAGTTACTATTCGTTGAAAAGTAAAACACAATGGCGACGAAGTTCGAAGCAATAGTTAATCACATAATGTCCCTTTGACCTTTTACACAAGCATGAGAAGGTGAGCACATTTACCCTGATGTAGAGCTCACTCTGATAAGCCAACGTAGGTGATTTTACAGACTTGAGTGATCTTTCTATAGCAACCTAAATTCTCTAAAATTGCGCCGACCATTTCATAAAATTACCTTTTTCTTTTTAAATGATTTTAATTATATTGTTATATTTATACCTGAAACTAAAAATAGCAGCAAGGACGACTCGCAATACGAAGGATTTTTTCATCTGAGCTAACAAACACGTCAGTCATCTGATTGGAAATTGACTTGAATCAAATAGCTGACCGAAAATTATATCAAAATTTGTCCACATCATAAAAGTAGGACAGACCACACTGAGGCACTCGTCTATAACGTTCTAAAGAATAGCAATTACAAAGACAACGGTAGGTCGCATCAATAAGGCAGCTTCTCGTCAGGCCCGTTGGCGTACGCCAGCTAATTTTCATACTAAACGAACGGGTGCATTATTAAAATGTGCTTCGCCGTGACAACCGGCTCCCAACCTCGGCTGGCATTTAAACTTGACTCAGTAACTGAACGATTAAGTATTTAACGTGTTTGCTTCGGTGTGGCGAAAGTTCAGAAGGTAGTTTCTTAGATACAATATTAATGCGTCCTATAAATTTATTGTTCTCGCTCGTAAGAGATATTACGAATTTTAAATTAGTTATGCGAATAACTCTTTTAGAATGTTGCTGGAGGCGTTTCGTGTCATTGTTTTCTGTAACGATTTATTTATTTACTTATTGGCACTGCACACCATTTGTTGTTAAATAAATCGTTATGTAGGAGCGTAAAAATAATTCCAACAGCGCTACAGAAATGCACCAACTTATCTTACTATATATGGCACATGGCGTTATCAACTAAAACCCCAAAGGCAGTACTACAAAAAAGTATTTGAAGTTAAACTTGTTTTAAATGTTGTAAAAGTCTTGGAGAAATAGTGCAAGCATTTGTTTCAGGCATTATCTAACTTTAGACATTTTTTTGTAATAAGGCCATAAATGATTTTAGCGTACGAACCTACTAACATCCAGGTTATTAATGTTAAAAGTTGCAATGTTAACTCGTTGTTTTCCATTAACAAAAATGCTTGTCCAAAAAGTCTCCCGTCTCGGAAATAGTGCTCTCAACATCAAAACTATGCTTCTTCGTGACACGTCAAAGTTCGGTCTTCAGAGCTTCGGGGTAGTTCAGTTTATTCCTGACGTGTTTGCGCCATCCGTCTGCCGGCCGCATTTTCATACCCGGCACAGAGCAGGTGTCAAAACTAAGGGACGTTAGGCTAATGTATGCAGATTGCGTCTTTCGCTACCCACGCTATGCGCCAGAGTGTATTGCGCCCCGAGTTACTCTCGCCTTACATTGTTTAATGCACCGCACTACTTCGCGCTTTTAGTATTTCGTGCGCTTATCCGCGCTAAATTGCAACGTTGTAGCCGTGCGTCGTTAAAAATGATAAACAAAAAGTTTTTTAATACCTATGTAGGTATTTGATGCTGAAAACTTGTGAGGATTATAGCGTTGGGTTTGATACAGACGTTAAAGCTAACGTTACTTTCTTTCGTAAGTGTCAAATTGTCAATATTTCCTTGCACAAGTTATCCAAGTGCTTTTACTAGAGTAAACAGTTACCTATTTCTTACATGCAAATAGTTTTAAAAAGAGCAAGTTGAAAGAGACAGGATGCTTCGCCTGGACAAAAAACAAATAACCTGCGACCTTGATCTAATGTCATGACGAGCTATGAATAGCGGGGATCTCAGCTGGGCTTGCTTAAATATGCCACAATACTGCATGGTCACCCATCCTAGGACTGGTTAATGCGAATCTTGTTTAACTTTAGCTATTATGTAACTCACATAATATAAAGTAATAAATACGGTATATCATGCTGTTATTGTACTCGATAAAACTGCCTGTAATTGGACAAACAGTCGATAATTTTGGCATCATCAATGTCGTTTGTAACGAAGCGAAATTTAATTGGCCCCATTTATTGGCATTGTTTTCATTCAGCTCGTCTCTCTCTTCATTTTGCCGTGTTAATATTTTATTTCATTCTCTCTTGTGACGCACTTGTATTTGTGGCCGTTTCGGACCGCATGTATTGTGCTTAACAGCCCGTAATTTGTTTGCTAATAAGCTGGGTGGTGGGAGCAGCTTTTTATGTTAGCGTATAAAGAACTTAAGTAGGTATAGGCCAACATTGCCTGCGTACAATTAAATAAATGAATACACTATAAGGTGTTGTAATAATAGACTTAAAAAGTAAAGACGATATTGTTAACAACTTAGTCCGAACAGACGCAACATAAACGACGTAGTTTTTTCCTGATGTCAATGTCTTATTGTTTTCTAAGATTTACGCGAACACTGTAGTGTTATGGTGTAATGTGTACATTAGAATTAAAGACTTTTTTCGGATGATACTCGCGTCTCCAGTCGCCCTGTGACTGCAGACCCTGTAAAGGATTCGACACGTCAGGACTAAAAAAAACTATAAAATGTAGTAAATGAACGCGAGTATCATCCGTAAAAAGAGTTTCGTTCCAAAGTAAATAATGTACTTCGTTAGCACACAGTAAGAAACATAAGCGTGTCGAGTAGCGGTGAAAGAATACTTTTACCCCCTCTCTTCCCTTGTGTGTCGTAAAAGGCGACTAACGGACTAAAGAATGCACATATATCCAACAGCATAGAGTGGCGATAGACTCACCACCTGTCACGCTGAGCACATGTGCAGTTACTATTTGGTAAAAAGTGGACTATGGTAGAGGGCTGCTTTTGCGGTCTTCATTGCCTAGTCTCTGACTAACCCTTCGGAGATAATAGTTGTGATTATATGTATGTAACAAACATTTATCGAATTGAAGTTAAAGATGTATAATTATATTTACTTTCGTAGCCGCTACGACTCGTTGCGGTAGTAGCAACTCCATTGTTACATGCTACAGCAGTAACAGCGTCGCGTAGCGGTGAAAAAATACTACCTCCCCCTTTCTTTCCTTTTGTGTCGTAAAAGGCAACTAACGGACTAAACACTGCACATACATCCAACAGCATAGAGCAGCGATGGGCACATGCACCATGCAATCCTAGGGGAGTATAGTTGTGAATGCATTTATGTATTTTCGTAGCCGCTACGGCTCGTAGCGGTCGTAGCAACTCAATAGCTACATGCTACGGAGTAGCTCCTTTTTTGGTTTTATCTTTGGACGACATGATTTAATATTGAATTAAGTTACTTACACGACAAAATTTATTTCAGTTCGTCTCAGCCAATCGATGTTGTCTAATGCTAATATCTAAAAAGACCATTTTTAAATTATAATTTTAAATCCGTAAAATGGTCATTAGTGGCTTAAAATTTAAATTATATTATAATTTACATTATATTTGACGATGGTCTATCATGAGTAGTATTATGGTTATGAAACTAGTATACAACATGTGTCTTAAAGCAGCATCATAAAAAGTTACTAAACACCAACATTCTGCACCAGTGGAGAGACAGCCACTACCGTAGAAGTTCAACATAAAACTAACCGCCTCCACTGCCAGACACGTTTTATTATTATAATGCACTTGTAAGTCATAGTACAATAACGGTAAACACGAATAAGCTTTAATACTACTCTAGCTGAATTAGCTTTAAGATTTAACTACTACTTTGTAACCGTAGCGGTGATAGAATACTACCACCACCTCTCTTCCCTTGTGTGTCGTAAAAGGCGTCTAACAAACTAAAGACTATACTTACTTCCAACAGCATAGAGCGGCGATGGGCTCACACTTGTCACGCTGAGCAAATGTGCATGCGCTATTTGGTGAAAAGTGGACTATGGTAGAGGACTGCTTTTGCTGTCCTCATTGCCTAGTCTCTGACTAACCCTTCGGGGATAATAGTCGTGATTATTTATATATGTGTGTATTTAGTTGTGTCGTTTATCTGACTTGGGTTCTTTTGGAGTGAGTGTTACTTTATTGGCAAGTTCTGTTTTATGAAGTTGTCATCTAAATGTAAACTTATTAAAACACATTGTTGCAGCTACTTCACTATTTATAGCTGTGATTAAAGATCATATCTTATCTTGGTGGAGTCTTCCGAAGTTTTCTTCATGTGACACTTAATTCAAAAGTAACATAATATCACGTTACACCTGCTAGCAAATCGTTTGAACAATATTAAGTTTATTTAATGTACCAAGAATCCAATTGGAGGTTGTGAATAATACGTCAAAACGGCGAACCAAATTTTGCGCCTCGATCGGACCCCCCCTTTTTAAATATTCAAACAAGTGCCAGAGCACTTTTGAGACACTTCGGAGAGAGGCGACGCGATGCATATTTAAAACAATGGCGCCGAAGGATGCCGTACTGTCCTTCGATATCGCGCAGTCGATTGGCGGGGATAGTACCTATAATGGCGGTTTTAGACTAGCGTTTTTTACCGTGTCATGTACGGTCGGGGTCACCGTCACTTTACCACTTTGCAGCGATTTTCGTATGAAGCGCACCGACCGCCCGCGTACGTGCCCGTACCAAATAAACGACGTGGTGTGCAAGGGATTTTGACCTTTAGACTGGTAAAGCGACGGAGTCCGCCATTGTAGAAGCCGTGTGTGTAGAGGCTCATAAAAAGAATACTACTAGTCCATCTCTTCTCTTGGGTGTCGTAAAGGCGACTAACGGACTAAAGACTGCACATACATCCAACATCATAGAGCGGCGATGGAGTCACCACCTATCACGCTGAGCACATGTGCAGTTGTAATTTCATGAAACGTGGACTAAGGCAGTGGACAACTTCTGCGGTCCTCATTGCCTATAGTCTCTGACTTACCCTTCGGGGATAATAGTCGTGAATCTATGTATGTATTGAATACATGAAGATTAGATCAGTCGATTAGCACATCCCTATTATTATTGCGTATGGCAGAATTGATCCTGCGTGGATCATATGTCTACTTTTGGACTCCACAGCCAAGTTTCTGCTGCATCCGTCATAGTGTGGAGCTCGGTTATACCACCTGGGAAAAGATGAAGGGGCAGTAATTTATTACATGTGATAGGATTTGGTTCAAATAACTACCACATTCACAGTGTTGCGTCTCCGTCAAGCCCCATTTATGTAGGTGATGGTTGGATTTGCCGTGGTTGGTCCTGCACCGGTTCAGTCGGGTCTAAATCTTTCTTACGGCGTCAAAACCAGGAACCTTCCGCGTGGGGTCTTGTATTAGCTCCGAGTTAATGCCTTCGAGCACATATCTAATGTCACGGCACCGCACTAGTTGCCGGGTTTGACAGTTGAGCTACCGCACTTTTAATAGTGGTTGTAAAATATTTTATTGTAATTATATTATATGTTTATTATGAAGAATTGAGTATATTTCCTATTAGTATGTTGTTTCCCATGTCTGCAAGCTCGTACCGGTTTACAAGCGCGCAACAGTTTGCGCTTCAAAAAACTGAACGCATATACACACAGCGTCAGATCAATCTACCCTAAACTCTCAAATTAGTTCGTTAGATTAGTTGTTAAGTCTTAACTACAAATTAGTTAACTGTTTTTATTTTTTATTAGTATTGACGTCAATAAGTGCCTGTAAAGGTTTACATTGAATAAATAATTTGAATTTGACTTTGAATGTTTTGTGCCATAATCATTATGTGTCCGAATGATAATTTGCTCGAATTTAATGTTACATAATATTACATGCCATAAAATAAAAATCCCTAAATATAGTACCTATGCCCTAAATTTGTTTGACATAAATATTACAATCCATAATATTTAAAAGACATAAAACACTTTTCTATAATAGTTATAAGTCCTAAATAGTATTGATATCCATAGATACAATAATTTTCATAAATCTCTAACATATCACGTGACCTACAGGAGTATAAACCGTCATCTGAATGATGGTTTATAATATAATTGTTAGGACTAACCATTCGGACTAACATACATTATACAATATAACAGTTAGGACATGTGACTTCATAGCAAGAAAAATTAGGATATCTAATTATTATAGCACCCTTTGTTAGGACGGAAAAGCATTAGAATTAAAAACGATTAGGTAAAATTTAATTTCGTATACGCGATTATGGATAGTGATAATTAGGCAATACAAACGCGTTAGGGATTTTGATTTTCGGACGAACGATATTCGGAGAAGAAAGGGACTACCTCCTGACACATCTTTGCTTCACTTACTCTCATAACGTTCTTCTTACATGCTTGCTCATTCATTTAAGCGCTAATTACTCGTACGAGTTGCGCGTGTTGCAAAAGGCACTTACACGCGCCTACAG
The DNA here is from genome assembly GCA_963921215.1 of Scoparia ambigualis. Lineage (NCBI taxonomy): Eukaryota > Metazoa > Arthropoda > Insecta > Lepidoptera > Crambidae > Scoparia > Scoparia ambigualis. Next base: position 17,821,575 of record OY992522.1, on the reverse strand, counting down.
TCATGCGCTTCCAAAAATGAGCTTTTACGCGACGAAAAAACGCTGGTCTGAAACGCTCTAATATCTCAGAGAACTCTTGACACACTTTGAGCACAATTTGTTTGGTATACCTTGAAATATCAGGCCAAATATTAACGTACCAATGGAAAACAAACTTATATTTTAAATAACCGTTTATAATAAATTGGTAATCTCTACAAGATGTAACTATGAAAAAGCTGCAATAAACCTCATTCATAAAAAATACGTCAGTTTTACTGTCTGTTTGCTCTCAAATTTACAAAAATGTTTATCTTTTAACTCCAACACACGCCCTATAAAACAAAACAATTTTATTCGCTCTTCGTAATTACGACCCTCGAGACATATTACGAAATTTCCACACGACCGCATAATACAATAAGACCCTGTGGCAATTTATCTCGAGACAAATCCGAACGCATAAGACACCTGTCAGATAAGACGGGAGCCGGCTTGTCTCGCCTCAACGGGCGTCGAGTATTAGCTTGGTAAATTAGAATATTACCAACATAAATAAAACGATAATTAACGTTCAAACAAACCGAGCAAAGGATAAATTTTGTCAAGTTGTCGCCTCGATGTTGGCGGCTTGTCTCAAGATCCGACTACTTGATATTAATTTGTGTAGGCTTTGGTTAATGGGTCATTTTGTGTTTGACGATATCGTTATTCATTGTTGAAAAGTTGAGCTACGACAGAATTGTAGTCAAAATCCGGATCAAACCTTAATTGCATCAACCAATTTAAATTTCCCACGTAGTACCACTGATCCTTTTACCTTCAATTTCTCACGATCGAAATTATCAAAATCAGCGCGGAACCCAACAGCCGTAACAATTTCAAGCTCGATATTACCTCGCGGCAAATTTAATTCGGCAACAAGACTGTGCAAACATATTAATTTGGCGCGAGTGTTTTGGGCCATTGTTATGTGTCTCATTTGCACAAAGGACGGCTCCGCGGCGGCGCCGACTCCGGCGATGCAATTTGTCCCAAGATAAATCCCGCCGCAGACAGATGTCGTCTGTAGCGCACTTTATTTTGCCTGCACTGTTTAAAGGCTTTTAAAGTATACAGATAGGTCATTAATTCTATGAAAAAAAAAAGAAAAGAAAACTAAAAGATTCTGAAAATGCGAAGTGAATCCAATGTCTTGGGTAAGGATTGAGTTCCACCTTAGGTAAGTCGTTTTTTTCCTAAACATTAATTTTTGGTTAAACATTAAAACCATTGTCGTTTTTGGTTGATTTATTTTGGACCATCAAGAGAGATACATGATTTCATGCATGAAAATACTTACCTACTTAACAGTAACAATACTAAAAACATGCTTTAAAGATGGTCACGTCGCGCGTCGTGCACCTTAGACTTAGTGGTTAACATTAAAATTATGTGCTTTAAACACAATTGGATAGGTACGTTTAAACTGGACAAAATAAAAAAAAAATAACAAAACATATTAATGAAAGAGATGACTTTAATAACTCTTTATCTTATTTTTAAATTTATACTAAAGCATGTTGGTTTGTATAGTAATAAATATTATACAAATTATTATTTTCTTTCATTTATGCCTTGAAGAATTTTGAATTTTTTTGAAGATTGGCACCCCAAAAGGGTTAGTCAGAGACTAGGCGATGAGGACCGCATAGTCCACTTTTCACCAAAATATCGACTCACATGTGCTCAGTATGACAGGTGGTGAGTCCAGCGCCGCTCTATGCTGTTGGAAGTATGTGCAGTATTTAGCCCGTTAGTCGCCTTTTACTACACCCAAGGGAAGAGAGGGGGTCGTAGTATTCTTTAACCGCTCGCGACACGGTTAAATAACTACATGCTCGTAGTTTTTTGAACATTTTCTTCGTATTCACAATGCTATATAGATATAGGATAAAATGTTTACTAGAAAAAAAATCAACCAGTCCAGTCCAGTCCAGTAGTGGACCGGCAATCCAAAGGTCGTGGGTTCGAATCCCACTCGAGCTTACTGAGACTGGTTGATTTTTTTGTCTAGTTAACATTTTATTTTCTTCCTTAATATACAGTTACTCGTAAGTAAATATTCATACGAATATGTTTAAAACAATGCAAGAAAAGAGCAAACGCATGTACGTACATTTTTTTACTTTAATTCGCACAAAGAAAATGCAATGCAGCTCTGCTCTGCTCGGGGATATTTATTCCGTGATAAATCAAGAGCCAGACAGTTGTCGTTAAGGCGCGCTAAGTTGGGCTCTTTGTAAAAAAAATAACTGCTCACCTACTTACTGTAGTTTACAGTCTGAACTTTAATGCTCCCTTCTTAAGAGCTATATGTATGAGAGAGAGTATTACTCTTCAGAGACTAATTTGTACTTTTCGAAAGGAGGGTGATGTTAAGTCTATCAATTAGCTTATATTCAATTCTATGATTTACGAGCTTACTTAAAATGAGATAATTATTTTATTTTATTTTCATGGAAAACAAACAGCATACAATTTTAAATCAAGTAGAACATAACTAATGTAGTCCAAACATGCCTTTATCAGTTTTCACATATAGCATCGAAAATATTCATAATAAACTTGTTAATCTTACCAATCGATTAGGAAATCAAATTGAATTTTACAATAACGTTTAACTTACATGAGAGCAGAAAAACAAACAGTTAAAAAAAAAGTGGTTATACGATAAAATGTAATAGTAAGCCATATGTATTATATTGAAACTTACTTTTCAAAGAAATCAGTATTTATTTTATTGTGAAAATAATTAGAACTTGCAGTAAAAAGATCAACATGCATAGATTGGGTACGATTGAAATTATTTGAAACTCGGTTTAGATAACAATTCCGTCTATAGTTAGTATGTGCATCAATATGAAGTTTGAGGTAGTTTCTCCTAGAATAATTATTTATGTTTCATGTTTTTTTATTTAGCCAATACCCATTATTTGTAGCGATGACTTATTCAATGATGACGAATGAAGATGACGAATGATGACGAACGAATGATGAATTACCTTTAGGCTGCGGTGGGACAGTATATAGGTTGTATACTTTACTTTCTTTACATGTTTTTTTATTAGTGTTTACTAACTCAACATTCTGTTCTTTTCAGGTAATTAACTATGTCTAGTTGGCAGTTTGCGGTAGGTATGTTGTTGTTGAAACATTCACCGCGAACGCGCGGCGAGCCCGTCACGTAAGCCGAAATAACTTTACGATCATTTTCTTGCACTTCAAAGGGGGGTCATTAAATGTCACAAGCACTTGTAAATTTCTGTTTCGGTGGCATCAACGCCACCTGGTAACTGTCAACATCTAATACCAATTTGGACACGGCAATGTGGAAAATGCCGCGACATTGCGACAGCGATGTTGTGAGCGACCAAAAGTCGTACAGAAAAATTTGTTTGGCAACCGATGGACATTATATTAGACTGTTACCCGGCGGCAGTGTATGACAGCATTCACAATGGAAGCACGTGCGTAGGCAGTATAGCGACCATCATGTTTGATAATGTTCTAGGTTGTGTGGCATTGCGCCCGCAACCGCGACTATGTACATCATTGGACATAACATCAACACACTGCTGAGTGGGCACCGATGGTCTAAGAGGACGACTTTGCTAAACGATCTTCCTTTAGAAGCAAAGTCAAGTGTACTGCGCCCCTAGGCCGTCACTCCAGTCCTGACGCTATGAACGTGCTGTCAATTAAGATTGTACATTAATGATAGTCGTTTTAAGAGCTCAGCTGTTGTAATACCAGACAATATACAATAGAAATGCATTTGTTAGCAACCTTTAAGAGTCTTCGTGGTAGACAAGGGATACCTTTATGAGGGATATAATGCTCTCTTCTAATAATGAAACTCTGTGTATGTTCGCTAAATCAGTTTAATTTCGTCTTATAAGCTAGGTAGCTCACGCGTTCGTTGTAAACCTTAACGTCTGTTTGCAACGTTTTATCATAACATCTTGATATGTTAGATCTCGTAGGCTTGACGGCGTAGCGTGTTGCCCGCGTCGCTTGTCGCCAAATTCGCGGCCACGCCGTAATTGGTCAGACGGCTCGTTTCAAATATAAATAAAGGTCGAATACGGAAATCGCGTAACGAGGCGGTCTCCTCCCGGTCGGTGGGGGCAGAACTCTTGCATACTCCCGATTGGGGGGCACCCAACCAATGGTATGGAGATTGAATTATTTCTGTCGAATACAAACACGGTGTCATAATTCCGACTACATTTTAGTATGAATTTTTTTCGCACTTTGTTGACGGACGTAAACATTTTATTGTATTATTATAACTGAATTGAGCACTGTTACATTAAGCGTACGCGTGATTTCATTGAATTTTGTGTTGTAACAATTTTAAAGGATATAATTTATGAAATATAACTCTAAATCGGTCTAACTAATAGTCAAGACTGCTTGTTTGGCTTATATTAAACATTTATCCAATCATAACCCGAAATATATAAACATAAACAGACCGCAATCAATCCGCAATTTGGACCCGACATCTCCTAACATACCATTGAAGCCAACCACCGACGGACCCTCCAACTAGGTGCCATATGTTCGTCTTATATTTAAGTCCGGCAGGTTACCTTTCCGATTCAGTGCGACCAACACTCGTAAAATAAGGGGGTGGTATTTCCAAAGTCATGAATATGCTAGTCCGCCGGCGCAGCCCCTTTTATACTTAAACAGTAGAACGTGAAAGAGGATACCTATCTAAAATTAAACCACGTGGACCTGTTGGTCGGGTTGAGTTTACGATTTGTTTGCTGCTGCGGTGAATGCTTGTATTCTATATAGTAAGTGAAATAATTCACAAAACATGAACATGGGTAAATTCCTATAATTTTCATTACCACCTCCTTTGAAGTTACAGTAGGCTCACGTTGTTAAAACAAGCTTTCAAAAGTTGCAGCATTGGCTAATCCTTGATGTGTTAGTTGATATTCTAATTCTATTTGCGCGAATTGTGAGAAGACAAGATTCAAGACGCTTTGCTCCAAATAGGGCTACCCTAACTATAATCATATGCAGTCGCAAAAATTAAATAATTATTGCAAGCGATAAAAGCCAACTTGCAAATAAGGCAACAAGAGTTTTTAATCAGTTCTATCAGTCAGGGCCATGCTAGGCATCCACCTCGTAGACCGTGTACCAACCAATTGCAGAGAAAGATTTTCATAAAATGCGCGACGTTACTTTTTTGGGCTCCTAGATTTAACTATTCTTCTAAACAAATGAAATAAAAAAATAGAATGTTATCTCTTATATATGCGTATAGTTCGTAGATTTAGATAGTAATTTTTAGATATAATTGATTGTATGTAGAAAAAAATCTTATTCTTAACCAAAAAACTTCGAAAATCGCTTAAAGTTAACTGTAAATTTCTCCTATCTACGATAATATTATTGAGCAAAATTTATACCAGAATAATTGTTACTTCATGAGGAATAAAGATTTTATAATGAATTTATTATCCTATTTCGATAAATACTTACAACTGCGAAATTACGCTGGCGGCCGTCCGACCTCAGCTTATTCTCGCAAAGTGGAGATTTGTAATATTAAGCATGAATTTATTATCCTATTTCTATAAAAACGATGAATACGACTGCAAAATTACTACAAAATTCGAAAATTGGCATTTTACGCAAAAATCACAGTCGAGATGTAATAGGCCTCTTAAGATACTACTAACCAATATTGTAATTATATTTTTGTTGATAAATGAATAAAAAAAAGTAACAAATGAGTAAACATAGGATTAAGCAGCAAATATGTGGTGTCTAATAACTACTTCCATTTTGTATATATCAAACGATCGCACTTCATTGCTCCGAAACGGATCACTTAAAACGCAAACAAATGAAACATGCCGGCCGCCCGTGCCGGTTCATACACGTCAAATCTCTGAGGTGCTGTTAGATACAGAAATTCTATTTGCGCAGATTGCTAGGATAACCGCCTCATTGTAGGAGTGTATGAGATCTCCCTAATATCATATGCTAACGCAACCATTTGAATGCGTCGGGTTGGAGCGGAGACGGCGACGTGGAAACGATGGTTGGACATTCTTGGGGAACATTCGGATTCTCGATTGGTCTTAAGGGGATTGAATCAATAGTCTGCTTTTGATTAAGGCCTTAATTTAGTTAATATTTTACTGCGTCGGTCTTCACGAGTGTGTTAGGATTGTGAAAAAGAAAGCTGTGATCTCTCTTCTTATGTATGTAGGTATATGAACTTAGCAGGTAGACATAAAAAATATTGGTAATTCAGAGTTTGTGATTGTAAGAAAGGTCAAAAATCCTTAGAAGTTATTTAAGTTCAATAAAACTAAAAACATACATACATAAAATCACGACTATTATCCCCGAAGGGTTAGTCAGAGACTAGGCAATGCAGACAGCAAAAGCAGTCCCCTACCATAGTCCACTTTACAAATAGCGACTACACATGTGTGTGACAGGTGGTGAGACGATCGCCGCTCTATGCTGTTGGAAGTATGTGCAGTGTTTAGTCCGTTAGTCGTCTTTTGCGACACCCTAGGGAAGAGTGTATTATTCTTTCACCGCTACGCGATTCGGTTACTATAAAACTGTGAAATAGTAACCCGATTCATTTGCATATATTTACTTATATCAAAATGGTTATATCCGAATAGAGCATGAATATTGTCTCTATTTATATGTAGATGTGTAAAGCGGGTCGGGGGTGATTCCAATTTCACATCCGCGCGCAGCTTCCGATGATAATAATGCGAAGTTCCCAGTGCTACCTGTATCTTATTCCAATGTGAAACTGGATAGGCATTTTGTGTTGACCTCCAAGTAAAACGAACTTTTTTGAACAACATTTAATTTTCTATAGTACATTTGAGCGTTATTAATGCAAAAAATATTGAAAATTATAAATTACAAATGCACGCGGTTACAATTACACTAGATAGTAGTTGCGTTTCATAGTCACGCACACAGTTCAAACGCGCAACTACTATTAGTCTAAGATCCGAGTATACAACGACCTTCACCGAGCAGTTAATGGTTGAAAAGTATTTTATATCAAATTTAATGTGTTAAAAAATATATTGCGAGTGGGTTGGCTGAAAAATTTCAGTCCAGTATATGATTAATTAAATATTTAAAAATATTTTTTTTTAAATATTGCACTTGTTTTGATTATAGGTAAATTACATAGGTACCAATCGAAAGTATGAAGCCTCTATAATGTGCAAACGTTAGGTTGACTATTTTTTTCCTGTCATAACATTGGGTAGGCAGTTGTAAACAGGCAAGTCAATATTTGTAATTTGCAACCGTCTGGTTAAATAAATAAAATTTATGTTTATATAAAGATAAGCTCATTACGAACACACACACACTTAACCAGTGAAATGTAAAAAAAAATATTTTTTTTAATATTAAATTAATCATTAATGGTACTGGACTGAATTTTTTCAGCCAACCCACTCGCGATATATTATTTAACATATTAAAGTTGATATAAAATACTTTTCATCCATTAACCTTCTCGGTAAAGGTCGTTCTATACTCGGATCTTAGACTAATAGTAGTTGCGCGTTTGAACTGTGTGCGTGACTATGAAACGCAACTACTATCTAGTGTAATTGTAACCGCGCGCGTGTGGCCGGCGCAGGTCAAACGCGTGACTGTGAAATCAGCCTTAGCGTAGTGCTTACGTGTTGCAATCTTGTAAAATAAGTAACATTCGTAATGCTGGTATTCATACGTACATACTTACATATAATCACTGTTATCCTCGAAGGGTTAGTCAGAGACTAGGCAATGAGGACAGCAAAAGCAGTCCTAGACCATAGTTCACTTTTCACCAAATTGCGGCTGCACATGTGCTCAGCGTGACGAGTGGTAAGCCCGTCGCCGCTCTATGCAGTTGAATGCATGTGCAGTTTTTAGTCCGTTAGTCGCCTTTGCCGATACCTAAGGGAAGAGAGGGGGTGGTAGTATTTTATCACCGCTACGTAAAACGGATAATGGGCATGCTGGGATAGGTGACTAAATAAAGTATCTAGAACCGCCTCCTTTCGAGAGGCACGTTCAAAGTTTGGACAACGTTATTGCATGAATAGAATAGAAAATAATTTTTTTATTGCTTATAGAATGTATAAGAAGTGCAACTGTTTGTTTTTGTAAATGGTTATTCAATTTCTTTTGTAAAAATATTTGAACATAAACGCTCTATATACATTCAAATTTGTACAATACATACATAGTACAATTTTTAAGATAATGTTATTGTAATTAAATATTTATTCGGGTGAGTCGGAATACTCCAAATAAGTAACATAAATAAAATTACCTACTATTTATTTTATTTGTTACGAAACTTTTATACATAGCTGAGAAAAGGGAAATAAAGTAGGGCTATATTAGTTACTTAGCTAAAGCGCAAGTGAGCAAGTATGACACGAAGCCAAGAGTCGCGGGCGACACTACCCGGCTTATAAAGGAGTTAGGAGTGCGCCAAGTACTCGCTAAGTACGCGTTCGACGCCCGGCCGACACTTGAGTGCTTAGCAATCTTATTGTCGAGACGCTAAGACTCAAATTGAATGTTCATAGTTTGTAGGTAAGCGAGCGGTAATTTTGCGAGCGACATTAACGAAGCATAGAAAAAATATGATTTATGTCCCCGTAAATTTGGAGTTTTCGAGTATGTATGCAAAAAGTATTACGTTTTGCATTTGAAGAACATACTTTGTGTACCGGCGTACACAAAGTACTTACAAAGCGCACTTTGATTTAGAACGCAATAACTAATAAATCAATCCGCCAATGTAGTGCGGTATGCGACGAAGCACTACTGGTGTAAAACGAATATTATGTTAATTTCTTCTATCCCTGTGTAATGAAACATTGTTAAGTGCCCGTTTCAGGAGTCACATGAGCGGTCGCATGAGACCGCACCTACAAAGACACACTTGACTTTGTACTGTGTTTTCATAGATTTACAGACTACTTTAGTATGAACAAGGTCGATTATTTCGGTTCTGTGGTACATTTTATACATCGTGATCGCAAAATATTGCATAGTCTATGCTCGATTCTGTCAAATTCGACGTTGACGGTTGCGCCAATTTCTGTGTCTGAAAATTTCCAAGAGTGAGTGGTTAAACATATCAACTTATTTCTAAGAGGTAGATATAGATGTTTAAACCCATCAACCCGCATTAAGCCAGCACGCTGCCAGGCACAACTTATGGCCCATTCTCCCTTCTGTTTCATGTAGAAATATCTGAATTCAGCAATAGCAGTTTATAGGCGGCTGATGGTGAATATTATCTACTTCAAGCCGTTAGTTTATAGAAAGTACATTTTAGGCTACAATAATAAAGTATGTGAATTTTACCACATCATCAGTGGGGAAAACTTGTGGACAGTGGAGAAACTCAGCAACGGCATTATAGAGGTATTATTATTATTATTCATCCCGGCTTATCCCACTGCTGGGCAAAGGCCTCCTTACCCGCTCTCCACTCTTCACGGGCTGTAACTTACTGGCTGGATGAGTGGTGTTACACAAGATAATATTATTAAAAAGAAATCACAGAAACAAAACACGACGCGCGCATTGCTTAATAACGCCATCTGAAGTGTCGAGTCTCTACCTAGTACGGAAAGGAACAGCAGACTAACTAGTCGGTATGAACACGCCTTCAGTACAAAGTGAAGTCAAGCGCGGCTGCGTTAATTAGGAATAGCGGATGGTACCTAATTTTAACAAAACGCATGTGTGTAAGGGCAGTCTGAACCCAGGGGGGTGTTTACATTCGGATCTTCTTCTTAGAGTGCCTCTCCACTACTAGAATTCAACAGTCGGTTTTCAAAATGTTTCTTCCACATGACTTTATCCTTTTTACATATTTCCTCTTCCCAGCACTTACATTCGAATGAGGATATCTTTTTGGGTTGCCATCTGCCCCTTTACTCTTGAAACCGATCGGTATTGGATCGGATAGGTACTGTGAAATTTCGTTCTTTTAAGTTACGACACCAGCGCTAATTTGGATTCATATTGGGTGAACTAAATGGCATTGAGTTTTGTATTTTTTTCACTCAATATCCGCGCAATATGAATCCATATTAGCTCTGGTGTCGTAACTTAGGAGTACGGAACCTCACAATAGTAATCTCGATCGATCGAGATCGGTTTCTAGCCCCTCAGCCCCCAAGCGGTCGCATTAGACCGCACCTACAAAAATACACTTGACTTTGTACCGTGTTTTCATAGATTTACAGACTACTTTAGTATAAACAAGTTTGATTATTTCGGTTCTGTGGTACATCTTATGTTTTGTGATAGCCAAATATCGCATAGTCTATGCTCGATTCTTTCAAACAGACGTTGACAGTTGCGCCAATTTTTTTGTTAGAAAAGTGCCACGAGTGAGTGGCTAGAGTAAGGGGGCCGGTCGCTTATAGACAAATGGGTAAAGTTCATAAGAAGATTAACTTATCAAAAAGAAAACGCAGAAACATAACATGCTCAGACGATCACATTGCTTAATAACTCCGCATCTGAAGTGTCAAGTCTCCACCTAGTGTGAACACGCCTTGAGACCTGCACAAAGTGGAGCCGAGCGCGGCCGCGTTAATTAGGAACGGCGGCTGACACCCAATTTCAGCACCGCGCGACTGTTATGAGCCCGCACTGTCGCCGGGAGATCGGGTGAATTTGCGAAGCCACTCTCCTCACCCTGAACCGTTTTAATAACACCTTGTACGGGCGAATGAAGTTTGTCGCGGTAAAATTTGCGCACGATTTCTGTATAAAGGCGTTACAGCACCGGCTGCATATTTTCTGGCAAAAGTTTGTAAAAGTTTAAACGTTTGGACGTTTCTATTGATTTTAGTATTTATTTCTAATTGCAAAAAAACTATTTCTGCTGTGAATGACAAGCAAAAAATGTTTTATGGACAATCGCGATTTTTGTCCAGAAATAGATATATAAGTTGACTGTTAGAAGCCGCAAGAAACTTCAAGGGCTGGTCAGGTCGGGTGTGTAAAACTTGACAAAAATGACAAAAAAGGAATTCGTGTTTTTTCGTAGGTCGTCTGTTGACCCGTCAACGTAGGTACTTATCACCCAGCTGACGCGGACGGGTCAACAGACGGTCGTATGCTTTAAAATAAAATAGATAGTCACAGACTATTTTTTTATTTTTTTTATTTTTGACGACCTCCTTGGTCGAGTGGTATGTACTCCGGTTTTCATGGTGTCGCCATCTCTGAGGTCCCGGGTTCGATCCCCGGTCGGGTCAATTTAGAAATTATTGTTTTTCTAAATTGTCTCGGGTCTGGGTGTTTTCTATGTATAATAAGTATGTATTTAAGTATTTTAAGTATGTTTATCCGTTGTCTAGTAACCATTTAACGAGTTTCTTCGAAGCTTCTCTTGGGCTAGATAATTGGTGTGATTGTAGGAAACTTTTATTTTTTTTAAGACTATCCAATTAAACTTCACAAAATGAATTATTTCAAAATGAAAAAAACACGAATTCATTTATTGTCATTTTTGTCATGTTTAAAACACTTGATCTGACCAGCCCTTGAAGTTTCTTGCGGTTTCTAGCAGTCACCTTATATTTTTACTATTCAACGTATTATTATAGGGCTTCTTCTGCTTTTCTTAAAAGATCGCTTGCGGGCGGGTAATCTAGTAATATAAAGCGTTTGTTTATTATGACTTATAAGTATGACGTATATTTAGGTCTTCGTCTTTCGTGTAGCCCATATATGTATCTCGATATCTCCCTAATTGCTCATGGCAGGCTGCTATGCTTGTTGCACGTTGCACTATTAACCACACCAAACTATGTGGCTGAGTGGTGAGGTAACTATCAGCGTAGCATGTAGTACCTACGTGTGCGCCCGTAATATCTTGTCAACATTGCTTGCTTGAGCTATATGACCGTGTCACGTAGCGGTGAAGGAATACCACCACCCCCTCTCTTCCCTTGGGTGTCGTAAAAGGCGACTAACGTACTGAACACTGCACATACTTCCAAGAGCGGTGATGGGCTCACCACCTGTCACGCTCAGAACATGTGCAGTCGCTATATGATAAAAAGTGGACTATGGTAGAGGACTGCTTTTGCTGTCCTCATTGCCTTCGAGGATAATAGTCGTGATTATATATATTTAAAAGATATACATTTATTTAAATATGAAAACTTATTGGAAATGGAAATAAATAATATTAATACTTAGAACGCGGCGCCACTTGACATAATAGAAATACTTCATAGCAATGATCAGTGCGCGGTTAGACTTTAAACAAGTCCTACCATCACTCTAGCACATACTTACATCTAACTCCGTAGATAATCAAACCCGAAACCTCTAGGTTTGAGACCGGTGGTCTAAACCACTGGATCACCGATGTGGTTAACAGATTTTTTATAAGTTAGGCAAAGGGTTGTCGTAAAACTGCTACTAAAAGTGTGTTAATTAAAATTTTATATTAGTGACGATCATTAAAAAGTTAGGAGTAGTTAAGTTTTATTTTGTTTTCATAGTCATCTGCAGCTATGAAAGCAACATTCTCCAAGAGAATATGTAAAAACATTCTGCCTCTCTTTAAAAATAATGCAAAGAAAATCTGCAGAAAACTTATTCACCCATATACATATTAATGCGAAACTTAAAAGCTACAGCATTTTTCCAAAGTAACTAGAAGAACGCGACGGACTATTTGAGAGCGTAGCGCTCAGTGAATAAGTGCGGTATTAGAACGGTGCCCCTTGAAGGATACGGGCTGAGGGCGCGGCTCGTGTGAATGATGCCTAGTACGCCGAGTGTACGCCGAGCACGCCGGCCCTGTTGTTAAAACTCAAGCCGTGTCGAGTCGCGCGCGCTAATTGTCCTCTACGCCTCCACAGACAGGGCTGGCAGACAGCTGTTCCAAAAATATATTCAAACTTTTCTCATCCCAGCTGATGGCAGTGGCGATTAGGCCGTAGGTAAACAACTAACTATTTGCCAGATCCCAACAGAAGACTTGGATGAGATAGTGGTGTTTTGACTACCCGGTGGGAAAGCGATTGGCTTTACACTCCAACAGAAGACTTATATGAGATAGTGGTATTTTTATTTCACAATGAAAAAGCGACTGGTCTTCATCTCAGCTGTTAAGTAGTTATGATCATTGCGGCGCCGGCGGTAAAAGCACACTATTCCCGAATACCCTTAGGAACTAGCTATCTTATCTACCTTATCTTAACAGAAAACTCCAATGAGGTAATGTTATTTTAATCTACGGCGATGAAGCGAAGGGCTTTTGTCTCAACTGTTGGTAAATATACAATAAAGTAGGTGGAAGTGGAACCTCTGAAATAGTAACTGCCAGATCTCAATGGAAGACGTACATGAGATGATGGTAGTAAATTTACTTTGTGGCAGGAAAGCGATGAACCTTTGACTTAGCAGTTGGTTTGACGATAACCTGCACCCTACACCTATATCCGAAACTTTCGAACAACTATCTGCCAGAACACTACGTTTTGGGGGGAAGACTTAAATGTGATGTTAACGTGTTTTTGTGCCATGACGAGGAAGTGCTTTAATAATAATAATAATAGCCGAGAAGGACAAGCTCAGTAAGTACCTTGACTTGGCTCACGAGGTTACCGTCATGTGGGATGTGGATTCAACCATTATTGTACCGATAGTCGTTTCGGCAAACGGTCTTTTAGCTAATAGCCTCGATCAACACTTAGAGAGGCTCTCGCTAATAGGTTGGGTCAAGGGTCAGATACAGAAGGCAGTACTCTTTGACACGGCACGTATTGTCAGGAGGTTCCTCACTCTGCAGCCCTAACCCCCCATAGCTTGGGGTCAATCCCCGCTGCCGGTGGCAACCTAATTATTTTTTTTTCTGATTAGGGCATGGAACCCGTCTGTGTGAGCGTCGGCAAACATGCCAGATGCACTGCACAATCTCGACATTCCCAGTCTCCTTTGCCTGAGCCTTCTAGGCTAATCTAAACGCGTTTCCTCTCCCCCCTGACCCATTCTACCAATAACAAGATCCTATCCTTTGGAAACCTATGACTTTTTCATTCTCGATATCCATATAGAGCGTCACGTAAAGTCTAAAGTCTAAAAAGGTTTGTGGACACGCTGCTGTGATTCTGGCCAGTGAGTGATGTCTATGATGATGGGCAGGGTGTAATTGATAACAATAGTTTAAGGAACCACAAACAAACACCGGTAACCCTGTGTAGACCATAGACGGCCAACAGAAATTACTCTCCAAAATAAAACATATTTAAATGAAGCAACATATGCCCTGGCAAGTTGTTAGCACAAAGCTCGTCTCCTCAAACACACTAATTACCGTCCTGTGCATACGAGTAGTAGCACACGTAGAAAGGGAAAACTAGGACACGTTCTCCGAAGTAGTTTCCGGAAAGAAGGCACTTATTTCTGTGTGTTTTTAATAAATATAAACAATTTTCGGACGCCTACACCATTTGACTTACGTAAATTATGCAAGCTTGTTCTATGAATACTAGATAAATGATAAACATATAATATATAAATAGTAACATAGAAGCAAGACTCACGTTCACGTTTTTCTGTTTATCACATAATAATCGGCACTGACCGAGAATATAGAGCCTGGCATCTATCAACTTTATCAAATTTAATTTAATACATCGTTTTATTATTATTATAAAACTATATCTACTAAAAACAAATAAAGTTTGTCAAAGCTAGTCCTAAAACGATGGTCATGACGAGGTGCAATTCCTCCGTGATACCGTAAGGTTGGGTACAAAACAATTATTTTAAAAAAGCTCCAGAGGAATTGAAAACCTCTTCTTTTTTAAGTTGTTTAAAAAGCTAACAGTTAGGTGCTTAAAATAGTTCTTAAAAGTTGGAAAAACTATATTAAAACCAAACAGATAAGTTTGCTTCAGAGCGCTCTAAAGCGTTCGTCAACCCGTTCAGCAACCCTACCTACTCCACCCAGTGCTCTAGACTCCTTGTTTTGGGAACTCATTGTGCGAGGGGAAACTTTTATAACTGTTGACATTGAGCTCACGCGGAACTAGTCTGAAAGAATCCGTGTCTTTTTAATTCTGTTGGTTTTGTTTCCCTTCGTCCGTAGTGTCGTTAGCGACGTTTTTCAACTTGCACAAATTATGACCGTCTTTAGGGGCTTTGGGCTAACGACCAGTGGAGCCGCCGCTCATCAAATGTTTGTCCGTAGCTTGAGTTTGTCTGACAATAATAAAAGTTAGCAATCGAAGAGCGAAAATGTCTGCGCAGATTTTGATTACACTAACTACGGTTTTTAGATCAGTGTGTGCAGAAGTAACTTTAACTGTAACAGTAGGATACCGATGCGATAAAGTAGAATAAAGTTATGGCTATTATACATTTATATGTAAAATAAATAAATTCACAAATCAAAAAACACTCACACCATTTATCTAGCCCAAGAGAAGCTTCGTTATGAAACTCGTTAAATGGTAAAATACTTAAATACGTACTTATTATGCATAGAAAATACCCAGACTTGTTCGTACTAAAAATCCCAAAAATATTTGAGATACGAATCACATCACTCGCACCTTTCGTGCGTTCGACATGTGAACTGTCGATGTCAAGTGAAATTTCAAGTTCGAATTTGTCTAAAATATGTGGCCAAAATACAATTCCAAACTTAAGCTTGATTTCGTAGCATATTAACTTTACAAATAATGTACGTATTTTTGTCGAATAGACGTTCAGGTAATTCACTGATCAAACTGATCGCCGTTTGCTCAGTTGCTTACCGACAGCGGAACGGCAAGAGCGCATATCGCCGCACAACACAGCACAATATGGTCGATTGCACTTATCGGTAACGTCGCATAATTTTGCCGGTAATTTTACTGTAATTTATACCGTATCTTACCGGCACTTTCGGTAAAATTACGTAATTTTGCAACCCTACGTCCGTCTCATTCGGACACTTGCTTATAGCCCAGCGTCAAAACTATCGGAACTACACACTCGCTTTCCGCTGCTCACCAACTCGTTTCTAGTTCTAGCTCGACTCGCTTCTCGTTCATCGTCTGCACGTTTATAACCCTCCTCCCCCTTGGTGATACGTGGTGAGGTTTAGGATTAACCCTCCCCCCCCCCCACCCAAAATCACGTGTATTTTTTAACACCTACAAAAACTCTTAAAATTTTTAGAATATTATCTTTGAATAAGTACTGGTATAAAGTATAATCAAATTTTATTCTAGAAAATTAAGGACCATGATAAAAATGTCTAGACAGAAAGGTTGCAGCTTATTTTTTCTTTCAACAGCGAGTCAAGGTCACACTACACACTGCTTTCGGTTTAGAAATTGCACGTTTGACGAAAAAATAAATAAACGTGATATCTTACTGCACCCCCCCCCCCTCCCCCCTTGTGATATTTCGTGATTATTGCCGAACTCCCTCCCCCCCTTTCGAGCCTCACGTAATTAATGGACGGCCCCTAAGCTAAAATAAATATATGATGTTGGTTGATACAATTATCACGCCAGTTTCCCGGAGGGGTAGGCAGAGGCCTCAGCTCTCCATTTTCTATGATCCTGACACACATCTTAATTTCATTAACTCTCATAGCGTCGGTTAAAGTAAGTGAAGTTATTGCTTCAATAATAAAAATAATGAATATTTTTTATCAAAGGAATGTGTTAAAATGTTAGTTAACACGAGGGACATATTTAATCATATGGTAGTATAAGCCTAGGTATACATAAACAAATAAAAAAATACTACTCGAAGCATATAAAATAATTCATGAAATCGATGTTAAAATTTCATAAAATTTTCCTTAATGTTTGGGCACCCTAGTGCTTTTGACTCATTGTACAAATGCGCATGGTATTGAATATGTAGCTGTATTGGTTGGTGTGACGCTTAATGTATACGCTAACATTATTTAATAAAAAAAATTTTTAATGAATTGAATCGGGAAATGACTAGGTACCTAATGTCCTCCCTTAATATGTACCTCGGTTTAACTAACGCGCTGTATAAACCGGAGAGAAAATAAAATTCATTCTATAGGACATCTGGGATGATATTGCTTGCGTTATAAAATGCCTTCCACGTCTGAGCCATAAATTCTGCGACAGAAGGGTCTTCAAAATGTCAAACGTTGTCCAATTTATTTTTATACTTATCTTGAAAAAAGACCTCGTGTCGTAGCGTTTAAAAGGAATACTAATGTTTTAATAACAATCGATAACAAATAATAATTTGTTTTTATTGGTTTGGGTCTATAAAATTGTACTTACTTACTTAAAATAATTTTTATTAAATAAAATTGTAAAGTCGTTTATTTTTATATCATGCCATGATATACTGTAGCTTTTTATTATCTACAAAGATTTAGATGTCTTTGCTACAGATTTATGACCTTACGGGTTAGTAAAAGCTGTGATGTTGCTAAAACTGCGGGACGTCTTTCGTCGTTCCTTCGTTTATAACTTTGAAATTAGCTGTTGTAATATTAAAACTTTCGGAGTCTGCAAGAATATCTTTTTTCATCAAAATACGTTTTTCAAATTCCGTATTACCTTTTATTTAGACTTGGGAAAGCTCATTACTGAGTACCTACCGTCATGTCAACTAGAAGTACACTGAGTATTATATGTCTTATCAAAATCCGCCCTGTCACTCCTTAAGGGTTTTTCTGTCTTCGTGATATTGATTATGGCCAAGCCTACTTAAGTGATTCAAAATCGTTAGCCTGTAATTAATATCCCACAGCTGAATTCAGGCCTTGTCACACGAACAAGTAGCAGATGGGGATAATGAGCTATAGGAGAATCCGTTATAATATTATATATCAAAATAAACGCTATAATATGTAATAGTTACATTAGCATTAATTATTTAATATGTTCTCACAATGCTCACAAAAGTATAAATTTAATATTAGAAATGTTTAATTTATAAATAAAATATAGTAAATGAATAAAATTTTGTTTACGCTCACACCAATTATTATCTAAACCAAGATAAGCTTCTTTTAACAGATAAATATACAAAAACATAGAAAAACACCCAGAACACCCAGACTCGAAATCAATTTAGAAAAACGGTTTTCTCTAATTTGACCCGACCGGGAATATAACCCGGGATCTCAGAGTTGGCGCGTCGCCAGACCCGGCGTGCTAACCACCCGACCACGGAGGTCGTCATTTATAGTGTGTAGCTGTAGATATATCTTTAGTTAATGTATTTTTAGCTAGGTAGACTTTATTAAAACATAAAGCTAATATAAATTTTAGTAAGCCGACATCCTCTGTCGTCATTTTTAGCTGACATTTGTAGATTTAAAACTCCATTACATAACTTGTATGCTACTAAAATGTTAGTATGTACAAAAACGATTCGCACTTAGTATAGGATAGGATACTGCACAAGCAAAATCGCAATGACAAAACTAATAAACGTCGAACAAGTATTGCCGGTTTAATCGCAGCTGCACAAAACGGCGACAAAACCGAGCTCGGAGCCTCGGATAGGGTTCCCACCTTTTTGTACGGTCGGAGAACTAAATTAAGTACTTACACTAAAACGTGTACTAAAATGTAACCTAAAATGTATTTTACAAAAGAAAACGGCACCTATTTTATTTCTGAAGTCTCAAAAACATATTTTTAGGAGCTTTTTATACAATTTAACAATTTATTATTATAATTTATGAAATATGCATAATCCACTATTTAAGTTAATGTAAAAAGCTGACATAAAAACAGTATTTTGTACATTTAAAAAGTACAAACGAGCGTTTTTACTAATATGATTGGGTACCCTAGGCTCGGATGCGATGCTGGCGCGATCGCGCCGAAGTTTAATTCAATCGCGGCGCGGGTCGCGGCGGGAGGGGGCGTGCGGCAACTTTGAGCACGCAATGCTTAGGGCTGCTTGTGAAGCTTGGCTAGTTTGTTGTTTTTTACTGTAAACCGCTATTTTATTAGTAATTTTTTTAATAATATTATAATAACTTAGACTTTTCGGTAGGTCTAGAAGTAACATATTATCGAATGACAGCCATTATTGCATCACGGGAGGTCTCAATATTAGAAAAAACCTTGTAAACGTACCACAGCTAGCTTAAAATTTTCACGCGAACAAAAACACGTTAAAAAATCGTGGCATAAATATATTGATATAACACTGCGTTGGCGCAATGTAAGTTGGTAGGATTTAACGACTGTTATCATCTTATACGATAACAAGCTAGACTAACGGCTTAATGCGCCTTCCGAAGCACGTCATTTAAATAGAATACTCTTTTGTGTACCATTTACAAATAAGCAACACAATTGATAAAATGACGCTAGAGTCGCTAAAAGTTTATTGGTTAGTACCTACTGTTGGCTGTCTCACCCACCCTTGGCGTGTTAACCGTGTTATTAAAAAGCTATAACGCAAAACATGTCATGCCAACCCTATTCCGAATAGAGGCACGAAGGATGAGGTGCGGAGGGTGGGCAGGCGGTGTTAATTACTACTCATGTGGCATGCCACATATCGCGAACTTTGGCGCCCAACGTGGGACATACACCGCCATATTTATCTTTAAATGTCAGCTAAGGAGTTAAATCCTGTTTGCGTACAAACTCTGATGAAAGAAAAAGTTTTATTAGCTTATTCTTATTTTATAGACAACAACCGACCCATAATGGGCCATCGTGGTTGGTTATGGCCCAATCTCTGGAAGGCCTAAAAATTTCATGTACGTTTCAGTGTCAATAAGTTTCTTTTCAAGCTTAGAGGTTCATTGAAATCTCAAGTAGGTATCTTGTCGTAGAACGTTCCTCTTCTTTGTCATTAGACATAAAAACGTGAAAGGTTTATCTGACAAGGTATAAAAGTCTTTAAATAATATAATAATAATACCTTAAGTATATCCACTAATCGGATCAATTACATATATTGTAAAAGATGGTGTGTTTTTCGCCCGTAATGTCTTCCAAGTGGACATTTCTTCGCCATTTTTGTATAAGATATCAGAATAACCAAGCTTCAAGGTGACTTTGACTAAGTATGCTATATGTAAATCTGACATACCTGGACTCTTTTTTTTATAATTGACTTTAATAAAATCTTTACTCATTTTGCTTCCAAAAATCCCTTTAACTAAGAAATATTTTGCGCCTTCTCCGTTGACGTTTATCCTTCTGTTCCGGTTGTTGTCGTAGATGGCATTCGGGAAAACCTACCACAAAATACTTACGTTTTTAATATTTATATAATGATTACGATTCCGTTTTCACATACCTACGTATTTATCCCGATAAGGGTTTATAAAATTACAATTTGATATATTTCACACCTCCGTTCATGTTCTAGGGCGGAGCAAACGTAATCATCGAAAAATTCAATATCGGACGCGTCCGCGATTCAATCAAATATTCGTGTCCTATTCCGCGCGCCCGCCTCCTCGGATACCTCAAACATTCCCATCTCCTGTTAGGGAGTGGCTGGCTAACGGTATCTATACCGTAAGGTGGTAATGCGGTCTGTTTATTTTCAATACAAAATTCTTATTTTTTTTATTTTTAGACCATAATTTGTGTTTATTTAATAGGGATTACTTGAACACTTTTATCTATATCTTGTAAGGTGACTGTTTTAATCCGGCAAAAAATAACATTCACAATAACTTTCTACGAAACGTTACCTAAAAAGTCTTTTGAGATATGAAAATGGGTATTAGCCAAGCAGGACATCAACGTCAATAAATGCTACAGCTTCATGCTGGAATCTTAGCATTGGTTGATGACGTCGATGAAATAAAAATTAGGTTTGGTGCCACAACCCTAGAAGGGTTGTTGATTTAAGTGGAAAACGTCATTATAATCATCCTATAGACGTCCTACTGCTGAGCTGGGCACAGGCCCTACCACATGCACAATAACACATAATTAAGGCCACCACGCGCGCCGGCCCAATGCAGGTCGGTGGGTATTAACGTGTAACAAGGTAGCTAAAGCCTTGTTGGTGTTCTGACCTCTTCTCCGAATAACATTCTTATAAATCTAGTTTTAAATTTAAAAATTCAAATATTACTTGCATTCTCTGCCTAGCTTCTGTTTTCATGAAAAAGGCAGTTCTGATTCATCTGTGAAGCTAGAAAGAGCTCCTTATTCTTACGAAAACATTGTTACTAGTGAATAGTTTATTATTATATCTAGACAGTTCCATACGTCCTGATAATAATTTTAATATTTCAAACCTTTACCTAGTCTCAGTGAATAGTGTTGTGCTTCATAACTACCTAATTATCATAATATACGTCTTCTGAACTCATCGTGCTTTTATCGTCATCCAACTCCTTCTCATCGTGTCACTCCTCCTGTTCCACCGCTACGTGACAAACGACTGTCATTTTACGACAACAACCGGGACCAACTTATGCTTTCTGAAGCTCAGGGGAACTAGAGATGTTTTCAATTTCCTCACCCATCCAGTGACGCTGCATTGCGAAAGTCGCTTAACTCAGCTACTGCGCTGTCAAGCTTCTCAGTGCAATACTTATGAGAATAACCCACGTCCGATATCATCGCATCGCACGCCCTCACGCGGGCGCTCTTTCCGCGCGTCTTTCTCATGTAAATTGCGGGGATTTTCTCTCCCAACTCGATGTATAAGTTAAACGGCGGATCTGCGCCCCTGTATGTCACCGCCAGAGCTTGGTTAGCAAACTTTTTAATTACTAGACCTTTTGCGAGCAGAGCAACATTGATGAATCATTTTTAGATTTTAGGTGTGGGTTGTTTACGTACAACACATAATTAGTTATTAAGTATCATTATTTATTCATTAAATATATAAAAGTGCTACTTATTTGATTACTGTAAAAAATGCTCTTGAGAATTTGTAAATAAACGTATCTAAAAATTAGACCTAGTAAGCTGATCCAGAACAAATCATGACAGTTAATAATTCCGGTGTGTAGCTTTTGCTTCTCATTTTAGTAGGTTGTTTGTTATAGTCTTGTATCTAAAAATAAGGCAGACCTTTCGAAGTTAAAGTTAAATACAAAATTAAGTCAATGCTATTTTTAGTAAAAGCTTAGAAAAACTACGCAATACAATATGTTCATAAGTATGAAAGCTTGTCACAGTTTGCATCTGAGACAGCACAGCCGCGATTAATTCATATAATCTTAAATCAGGTGTAAGCTTTCGCGCGGAGGTTCCCCAGCTTTATAGGTAGCGCTTGTAACAAGAATCTCGTTAACGCGGAAAGGGTTAATACGAAACACTCTTATTAAGTAGAATGATAACAATATTAGACTTTTACCGTAACATAATTAACAAGTGTTAATAACAGTGCTGGGTCTGTCGTTATAACACTTAATTATAATAGCATTGTTGTGTTCCGACAGTTGGAGCTGAGTTAGCTAGCTCCTCAGTAGTTGTTCTGCTTCTAACTTCAGCCTTATCATCACTTACTAACAGCTTTACTTAAGGACAATCGCTTTTCTGTAGTAAACAAAACACTCGATAATTCGAGAAAATTTTAAATGAGTACTTCTGATTCTATCTTTTTCTTCTTCTAACCCGTTACTACTACCTCTAACCCCGTCGTTGCTAAGTCTTAGCCCCTTCGTACACAAGGCCACGCAAATCTTCGATACTCGACGATTTTAGTCTCCAAGCGACTACCGCCATACAAATAGCGAATGTCGGCGACGCGACTCGTGTACGAACCTCAATGGATTTGTATGGCGGTAGTCGCCTGGAGACTAAAATCGTCGAGTATCGAATTTGCGTAGCCTTGAGCACGAAAGGCCTTAATGCTAGATACAACAGAAATTCAATTGTTAACAACCTCTAGGAGTCTTCGTGACAGACAAGGAGCCAATTGCTATTTATGCGGTTACTGTTAATATACTAGCATTATCAACATAAACACGAACAGTTAGCAGTTTCAAATTGAAACATTTATGAGGTAAGGAGGGATCGATATCAACGAGGCGGCCGGTCAATAGACATAAATACGCATTAGTGCCTCCTCCGGTCGACTTTACGACGCCTCAGACCTCGAGGCAATAGCCTCTCTAGATATTCGCCTCACACGTTAAATGTTTACTGAAATATTATATTGCGTTATACTGAACGTTACGAGCGCGACTCGGAAGATGTCGACTGTGAAAGTAAATAAAATGGTAATAGAATTTTGAGAGAAGCTTTATACAGGCAGCATTTCGGAATTGACGTTTTTTTAAGAGTGTGTTTGTGGCGGCGCACTAAAAGATAAACTCACCCCTCTCTTCCCGTGGGTGTCGAAAAAGGCGACTAATGGACTAAAGACTGCACATACATCCAACAGCATAGAGCGGCGATGGGCTCACCACCTATCACGCTGAGCACATGTGCAGTTCTTATTTGGTAAAACGATGAACTGCTTTTGCGGTCCTTATTGCCTAGTCTCTGACTAACCCTTTGGGGATAATAGTCGTGAGTCAATATCTTTGTGTGGCAGTGAGTTCGTGGAATATCGTCGTTGAAACTGATATGTGGCTAATATGTTAACCCACTGTAACAAAGTGCAAAGGGTTTCAATTCTTTGTATATGTGTCCCTTAGAGCATTCAACCAACAGGAGACGACACGCGCACTAATTTCTATGCAAAAAAGTCTGTCATTTTCTGCGGGGGGAAGGAAACACACATAGAAATTGTTAACACACTAATGCATTTTTAAATGACGTCGCTACGCACTCAAACGACAACATTGTTGAACACTAGCATAAAATAGACGCACACTATTATATTACACAGAGATTACCTGTCCGTGCACAAATCTAACGTCATATTTATGTAAACGTCTATAGAGGTTGTCACTATCGCATAAATTTTTTCGATGTCGATTAAATTTAATTCAATTCAATTCAGTGTCAAAATACAAAAATAGATTTTTTTTAATTTAGTCACCTGACTATTTTTAATTAACTGT
Source organism: Scoparia ambigualis (assembly GCA_963921215.1). NCBI lineage: Eukaryota > Metazoa > Arthropoda > Insecta > Lepidoptera > Crambidae > Scoparia > Scoparia ambigualis. The sequence goes on along the minus strand of OY992522.1, from coordinate 17,797,535 downwards.
ACAAAGCGCGCGTGTTGCTGTACCTACTTTTCACTAGAAATTTGATTTCCTGTAATTGTGACAATATTTAATTAGACACGTATTACCTACTTTATTAGCTCTGTAATGGTAACCATTGGTTAAGATCACCAACGTGACATAGATGTCATGTTGGTGATCCTTAAATATAGAGGAAGATCTCAGGATCTCAGACGTATAGAAGCTTTTGAAATGTGGGCATATAGACGCATGATGTTTATATCCTGGACTCAAAAAGTCACCAATGAGGAAGTTCTGCGACGGGTCAGCCAGAAACGTGAGCTTTTGCAAGCTATCTAGCAAAGAAAAGATGCATAATATGGGCCATGTGCTTAGACACGACAGATGCGAGTTCTTGGAACCGATAATGATGGGACAAGTTGCAGGAAAACGGATACCTGGTCGCAGAAGAAAGTAGTGGTTGCGAAACATTCGGGAGTGGACGGGAACAGCGAATGCCGCTGAATTCTTTTGCCTTGCCAAAAACAAGTCCAAATATGAAGAACTGACTGCCCTTAGGATAGCCACCCTTTAGGGTGGCTCTACAACTAGTGAATTTTGTAGTACTAGTGAATAAACTTCTTCATAAAGAAGCAGAAATATAAATAAATAAATTACATAGTACACATCAGTTTACGAGGAATTACGAATAGACATGGAGTGAGCATTTGCCACTGGTCTATAGGGGCCGTATGGTTAGATAAGATAGACACTTTGCTTTTCGTTATAGTTAAAATCGCAAGAGGATAGACTGATAGGTAGGGAGTTGTATTTTTAAAATACTGCAATGTTATTTTAAAAAAAATACTTGGCTACCTAACCTTACGACTCTTAAACAGGAGGAACTGAAAAACTAAAAAACATGTATTTTCATAGTTCTAAACGCCGATCAATTATTTTTATGTAGTTAGTGTAGGAAGGGTCCTCTAAGAAGAGGACTATGAGTATGAAAGTAGACTAACAAAATGAAAATGAACCTTCTACATTAACTGCTCCTATTTCAAATAATTCTATTATTTATCTGTTCTATATATCTATTGTTTTTCATTCATTTTCATTCTGTTCTATGTATCTATTGTTTTTAATCTTTAAGGATTTCTTAAAGTTGGGAAAACAAAATGAGAAAACCAAACAACAATTTCAATAATCTTTATTTGTAATGGAAGTATTTCAAAGAAGTAATGTTTAGTACTTTATCATAATAAAAAATTCAAACACCATATAAAAATAGATTCACAATCCTACTAATCGTAGCGGATAGTGGCAGCTTTGACATATACATTAACCCTTTACCGCATGGATTTTTTGATTTGGCTCAAATTAATATACGTGATTCTACGGCCTAATAATGCATGCATATTTTTTTGTTTTGATCATTAAAGACCAAAATAATAGACCTGAAACCCAAAATCTCACATTTGATACAACATGCAGTCGAGGTAACAAATCTTATATGCATATATACATACAATATACAACATGCAGTTAAGGTAAGTGTTTTTATTTATTTATATATATATAAATATTTATTTTATTAAAGGAAAAATATTGATATTTTAAGGGAATATTTAATTAAAAACCAGATTAAAATACTTAAAACAATTCCTTTCTTTGATTAAGCCAAAAAAACATTGGCATTTACTTCAGTAAATGTAGGTCATGCTTGAGAAATTTTTGCATCCCTGCCGTTTGTCGCCCCAATTGAGTCCCTACATAAATCCCAAAGTTTTTTTACTAGCGGTAAATAAGAATACCAAATAACCAAAAAAAAACATATTTTTTATTACATGGGATGTACCCATGAATGCATGTAGTCTCATATTTGACCGAGCAATGATACAAACTCTAATGCATGAAGTATCATATTTGAAAACGAAAATTGACCTTAACTGCATAGAGTATCATTTCAGATACAAAGTTCTAGACTGGTTTTCATCAAGATGAATTTGCTATTACTTACATGTTTTTCCGTAAAACTTCTTGGGATCCATTATACTTTTAGTCTGCACTAAGATAATTTAAAGATGAGCGAAAAAATAGCGAAAAGAGGCTTTTTTTTAATTCACAAACGTGTACCCACTGTCAGAAATGGCGGTTTGCTAGGTTTTGAGACAGAAATGACAAACCACAAACAAAATATAAAACTTACCGTATGCGGTAAAGGGTTAATTGACGTAAGTATATATAAGGTGACTGCTAGAAACCGCAAAAAACTTCTAGGGCTGGTCAGGTCAAGTGTTTCAAACATGACAAAAATTACAAAATAGAAATTCGTGTTTTTTTTTAAATTTTTAATTAAATAATTCATTTTGTATATTTTAATTAGATGGTCTTTGAGTATCTAATTTATTTTAAACCAATAACATAAGAAAAATAAAATTAAGAACAATTAAAAATAACGATTATTTACAACGCGCGGGCAACGAACGGCTGGCCGGCCGACTGTTGACCCGTAAGCGTTGTCAGCTGGGCGATAAGTACCTACGTTAGTCTGCAATCACGAGACCCCATTTATTTTCCTTTAATTTAAATGTGCGTAAGTATAAGGTGCAGTTAAGTCCAACGCCGCTTTTTAACTGTAATTATGGTAAGTGTTATGATGTATGAACGTAATTTCAATTCAATCCTAGTAAATATCTATCACACCACACATTATGAGAAGTTACAATTATCTTTCCTTACAAATGAAAGATCAATGGGTAGTTGGGTAGTTATCTAATATCGCGTCCGCACGCTAAGCACTTGCCGCTAACTCCAAACCAAATGACCAGATGACCTTTCATGTCCTCGACAACTAAACAGCCTAAAGCATTGTGATAAGTTACAGTGTTATGTTGTTGTTATTCAAGCGGTTATTTTACTATTCAGTCTTACTTATTTATTTACACTAAATTAAGTCAAACTAATGTCTCGCATGAAAGGCAACGTTAATACCTAAAAAGCTGCGTAATTAATAGGTGTCGGTAGGTACTTACTTACATGGTGTTAGAAGCATTCCAGTTTATTACATCAGCGAACAGGAAAGGTGATAAGCTTCCCATCACACCTCACAGGCTTTGGACTGTCAAACTAACGTAATATTACATAAAAATTAAACCTTCGCCAAAATAACGCAAATAAAAAAAAAATATTAAAGGACGAACTAAAATAACTCTTGTGATCGGCACATTATTATTACACTTATTTAACGTGTTTAAAAGAACACCACCTGTTCTACCTACAAGTCTAATACGACTTAACACCCATTTTTTACACAAAACATTAATTTGTTACTGAACTGATTACTTTATTCACGGTAGCCTATTCATAATAATACTAATCCTTTACTAATTAACTCATACTAGTTATTAGTTTAATCACCCACACACAAATGCACCTCACATACACACCAAAACTTTCCCGAGGAAACTGCACACACCTGCTGCGCTGCGCTGCGCAAGAGACTCAAGTGAGTTCAGTGACTCGACTCAGCACAGCAGTGCCACAGTGCGATTCTCTAAGTTAAAGCCGTAACGTTGGTACACCGCCTGCCGCAGCGATAAGAATTTACTCTGTCTCTTTCATATTCATAGAATTGGAAAGAGACAGCAGATCGTCTACGTGTCGCTCGCTTGCGCATCTTGCATCTTTGATTTTATTCGGCATCGGCAGTCAACTTATGCATTCTGTCTGGTGCATTCGCGTCGCGTGTGCGTAAAAATGCCTAAAGCACGCCGAATTAGTGTAATAATAATAATTATGTGCCGATCACAAAAGTTGTTCTAGTTTATCCTTCAATAAATTTAAATTTATTGACGAAATTTTAGCACAGGTTTTCACTTTTATTTAATCATTATTACATTAGTTTGACAGTGGGAAGCTTATCACCTTTCCTGTGCGCTAATGTAATAAACTGGAATGCTCTATAACACCACGTAAGTACCTGCCTACCTATCAATTACGCAGCAGTTTAGGTATCAACGTTGCCTTTAATGCGATACATTAGTTTAACTTAATTTAGTGTAAGTAGGCAAGACTGAATAGTGAAATAACGCTTGACTAACAATAACACAAAATAGGTAATACATACTTATTTTAGTTTAGTTGTCGTAGACATGAAAGGTCATCGTTCGGTCGTTGGTCGTACCTTAGATAACTACCTACATTTGATCTTTCATTTGTAAGGAAAGGTAGCTGTACCTATCTTCTCATAATGTGTGATAGATTTTTTTTGTAAGACGTAGGGTAGGATTGAGTTGAAATTACGCTCATAGTTAACACTTATCATAATTACAGTTAAAATGTGGCCATAACTTGATGCAATCGATAGTCGTTGGACTTAACTGCACCTTATACCTACGCACATTTCAATTAAAGGAAAATAAATGGGGTCTCATGATTGCAGACTAACGTAGGTACTTAACGCCCAGCTGACGACGCGGACGTGTCAACCGACGGCCTCCCGGCAGTTCGTTGAACTTCGTTGCCCGCGCGTTGTAAATAATCGTTATTTTTAATTGCTTTTCATTTAATTTTTCTTATGTTATTGCTTTAAAATAAATAAGATACTCAAAGACAATCTAATAAAAATTTACAGAATGAATTATTTAATAAAAAATGAAAAAAACACGAATTTCATTTTTGTCATTTTTGTCATGTTTAAAACACTTGACCTGACCAGCCCTAGAAGTTTTTTGCGGTTTCTAGCAGTCACCTTATATGTTGTGGCAGAATTTTTGAAGAAGCTCTTCTTCATGTTGACATTTAGCTTACTAAACAAAATAAGTATCTAAACATCTCGCTAGATAACAAACTCTTTTTGTGCAGATGTTTTGAGAGCCTTGATTGTGCATCTAGTTTTTCTAAGTGATCGAAGAATAAAAAGCTTAAATTCTGAAAACGGGAGTAGGCACGACACGCTTTTTCAATCTTGTTATTGGATTGCATAAGTTTGAAAATGCTGTGAGCAAGTATACTAGTGCGCTTAGGAGTCCACGAAACATGATTTCCACAAACTCGGATCCAAACATCTCGAATAATTACATCTTTTGGTTAGAAATCTGAAAAATTAATAACAAGAATAAACATTATGATGAAGTCGATATTGATATTTTGTACTGTCGTATCTCTAGAACTGTTTCAGTGTGCCAATGTAATGAAATAAAATTTTCCTAATTTCGGGATAAATGACAGGCTGTAAATATAATATATTAATGAAGTAGACTGATCATAAACATACAGTTTAATAGTATTGATAATTTTTAAAGCAATTTAGTTAAAAAAGACTGAAGAAAATGAAAATAAGTAACAGTTAATAAATAGTTATCTATCATTTATTTAATTAGCATCCATAGTGAAAAATAATTTTAACAATAATGAATGGGACATAAAAGTAGTTTTTTAATGTTAGCACGTTTAACTTTAAAAGTTACGCAAAGTTGCAGATTGTCGTTCTAGTGGCAACACTTTTTGATTGACAATATTTTTCAGTTTATTGCAAATTTAGTGCATTTATCAATAGTATAAAGACAAAATAATACTTACAGATGAAAAGTAACGCTATCCTTTTGTACATTTGATGTATCTGTTCGCTTTTTGCACGAAAAGACGCTGCAATATGGCATTATTTGCTCCCGTCGTGACGCGTCAACTGTGACATGCAAATGGTGCAGTGACACGCGAAAACTAGTTTTATATAACGGGTATGACCATTGGGCATACCCTCTTGGCAGAGGGGAACGTCTGCCAGTGGCGTCTCCTGTTGGTTGAATGCTCTAAGATGTGTCCACAAGGCTGTTGTTGGCAATCCAACCTCTTTTATAGGTTTTATTATTTTTCTACTGTTTGACAGATGACGTTTTTATTAATTTGTCAGTTTTATTTTATTACATTATATTTTTCATCTTTGCACTTGAATGTTGAGACTTTCATTTCTACAATTAAATTACCTAATATTTCAATACAGTCCACAACATTTTGGTCCTTCGAGCCCGATTAAAAATTTTGTGGACAGTGAATATAATAGGTAATTTAATTGTAGAAATGAAAGTCTCAACAGCTGTATTATAAAATAAAAGGTGGTTTTTCATATTCTATTACAATCTAGCTAAAATGTCTTTTAAGAAGATTAGGCCTGTCTATAACCATTAACGAAGTTTTGTTAGTTTCATTTTTGTTTTTTATCTTTTCTTATTCCATATTATTTTATTTAAAGTAAAGATAAATTTAGCTTTGACATCCAATCAGTCTTTGGCGGGCTGCTGAAGTAAACATTTCAAAATGGAAATAATTTAAGTCGTAAATAAGTTAAATCCTCAAGTTAGTTTCGCCCCCAGGATGAACTTTTAAACGAAGAAGACATCGTTAAAGGTGTCACAAAGTTTCGTTAAAATTAATCGGGGAACGTAGCAGACGTAGGATTTTGGACGGTGGAAAATATGTATTTCAATTAATGGGAATAATCAAATCATTTTGTTTAATTTATCCCAAAAATACATATTATAAAAGACTTATTGTCTTTAATAGTACCGGCTTGGATTCGGCATTTTCAAACAAATTCAAAACCTTAAATTCATTACAAAAATGGTAATAAATTGAAGAAAAAATAAAAGTTGCTCTACGAATTTCAAAAAATAATAATAATCTATTGTATTTCAAAATTCTCTCATAAATCAAAAGCTTTAAAACTTACAATGTTATCTTAAACTATTCATTTAATTCTGTTTACTGAAAATTTTACATCGGGGCACGTACATCATCATTATTCTTGCCGGATCGTCCATACAGCATTGTGGTCGCTTCAAATTAACCATTAGCCGTAATATCGGCCCGTCCGGCCGGCAATCAGAGCAGCGTGCTCGCGGAGACATCGGTCGGCGCGAAATTAAGTGAATTTGTTGAGTGTAAACAAGGATAATCCTTGGCTCGACTATGATTAGCATATCGCGGCAGTCGACCCCCCGCCGCGCGCCGGCCATCTGCAATTTAAATCAGGGACTTGGTCGGGACGGCCCGGCTCCTTAGCTAGGGAGCGGAGCGGGCGTTCCGAATTCGGGATTCGCCGCGATTGGATGATTTGAGGTTCGATTTTACGCTTGTTTGGACTGATTGAATACCCTCTTAAAATTGACTTGGACAAACATTTGCGTCCGAAACGTTTACTGTTCGCATTGTAATCGCGGTGAACTTTAATTATCTTGTTAGTGTGTTGGTGTGGAACGCGTTGGATCTACACGATTTTGTTTAAAATTATTATTATTATAATTTTATCTTAATAAAAAGCTTCGTGGGAGTTCGCGGGCAACTCAATAAGTCAATTTCAAGAGGTTATAAGTATAACACTGGATTATGTAAAATATTCAATAAAAACAGAATTTCACAACTCGTGTTGTTATAAAAAGAAGTCGGGTAAAACCATAGTACATAATAACTCAATGGGTAAAACTCCTACACATTTTTTTTTCGTCGAAAATATTCGTAATGTCAACAGATAAGAATACCGATTTCCGTAGGTACCTATATAGACATTGAGAGTTACAATTCAATGTTTCCTTAATTACATTGTTTTAATGTGTAATATTCGCGTATACCTACCTACATGAGAAATGTAATAGCTATTTCTTTTTTTGTTGTGTTTGTAATTGTCAGGACAAGATCATCATCATCATCAGCCAGAAGACGTCCACTGCTGGACAAACTTTGGTTTGTGATTTTGCAAGTAAAGCAATTTTTGCAATGCCGGGTCACAGGATGGGTAAACAAATAAAAAAAAGATCTCGATCTTGGAAGGCACGTAACTCTGTTTGTTCAGATTATTGTCGTAAGATTCATTAGACATTTCACTAGGTCAAGAACGTAACTTACCAGATTTGTTTGTTTAATGAAACAAATCATCATTACATAATTATTATAAAGTAAAGTTGCCGTTTTCCTGTCTGTGGTGGACCACGTGATGGATTTTTTTGCGGTTTTAACTAACAGAAAGAGCGATAACTGAGGATGGTTTTTGTTTATAATTAGTAGATATTTTGTACAGAACGGTTGAAGTATGGCGGTGTTTCTAAATAAGCGTGGATGAAGGCGCGGGCGGGCCGCTGTAGTTATAAATAAATAAATAAATAACTATTTTGTCAATTTCATACTTTAACAAAAACTGCAAAGTAATTAAATAAGTTGTAGCAAAACAGACAAGATTTGATAATTCGTTACGGGGCACGAGGTGTTCACGCGGACAAAGTCGCGGGCGGCCCACTTATTAATTAATGTCTTATTGTTATTAAATAAATTAAATTAAATTTGTTTTCGCTCACACAAATCATCTGAGATGAGTATTCTTTTGAAACTCGTTAATATGGTATGATAACGGATAAATATACATAAACATAGAAAAAACACCCAGACCCGAAATCAATTTAGATAAACAGTTTTTCTTTAAATTTACTCGACCGGGAATTGAACCCGGGACGTCAGAGATGGCGCGACGCCAGACCCGGCGTGCTAACCACTCGACCACGGAAGTCGTCTAATAATTCCTTTGCCATTAATTGTACTTCAAATATGTTACTAGATTTGATGCTCAAAAGATAATAAAATAAGCTAGATTCGAGAAATGTATGATGCTGCTTTATCTTGCAGAATATAACATATTATATGGCTTGCTATCCAGTTTAGACTGCTTATCAGTCTTGGTACGGATTCTATAGTTGAAGAGATTAGACCCATCAATCAGATGGTGTACTTAAAGAGCGGTTGTCGAGATATTGCAGCTGCGAGTTTGCCTCAAGATGAGGCTTAGAGCGGAACGCCGTTTTCCCATCGTAGCTCCATAGTACTATTTGTTATAAAATAGTATGTACTATAACTGTTTTGCTACAACTTATTCAATTACTTTGCACTTTTTATTAAAGTTTGAAATTGACAAAATAGTTTTTTTTATTTATTTATAACTTATTTTAAAAGCCGGCAACGCGTCTGCGATTCATCTGGTTTTGCGGGTGTCCATGGGCGGCGGTGATTACTTTCCATAAGATGACCAGCTTGCACGTTTGCCTCCTTCTGCTGTAAAAAAAAACTGTAGCGGCCTGCCCGCGCCTTCGTCCACGCTTATTTAGAAACACCGTCATACTTCAACCGTTCTGTATAAAATATCTACTAATTATAAACAAAAACCATCCTTAGTTATCGCTCTTTCTGTTAGTGAAAACCGCATAAAAATCCATCACGTGGTTTAGAAGAAGAAAGCGGAACCACAGACAGAGGAAATCGTAGACTTTACTTTATAATATGTAATGATGATTTGTTTCATTAAACAAACAAATCTGGTAAGTTACGTTATTGACCTAGTGAAATGTTTAATGAATCTTACGACAATAATCGGAACAAACAGCGTTACGTGCCTTCCAAGATCGAGATCTTTTTTTTTATTTGTTTACCCATCCTGTGACCCGGCATTGCAAAAATTGCTTTACTTGCAAAATCACAAACTAAACTGCCGCTGCGCCACGTCAGCTCTATAGCTTAGTAAGTTAAAAAAATAATGCATAAGTATCAGTTCATATATTGTAAGAGTTTGCTTTTTTTTGCTGCTCTCCGGAGTCACCAATTTACAGTCTCTAAAGAGCCGTTTACACGTATCAAGTTGTCAAGTAGGTAACTTAATTTTAAGTTAATTTTAACTAAATTCTTGCGTGTAAACAGTCACTTATAAGCTCTTTAGTAGCAAGTGGTAAGTAAACGATTTAGTGGGCAAGTGAACAAGTAGAATAGAATCGAGTCTATTTTTTGAGTAAGTAACCTCCCCTCCCGCACCGCTTGCATTCCCCGGTAGGCGTGGCTTCTACTAAATTGTCATTTAGTTGACGTGTGGACGCAACAATTTAGTGAAGTATTTAGTGAAGTCGTGAAGTCTCGTGTGTGACGAGAGCCGGTCTTGCCGCGATGTGTCGCCGCCGTATGCACTAAAGAGTGCATAAGTAAATACACGTGTAAACGATCGACAACTTAAAATTAAGTTAAAATTAACTTAAAATTTAGTTACCTACTTGACAACTTAATACGTGTAAACGGCCCATAACATTCCATCTCGCACAAAGAAATTTGGTGACTCGTTTCTTTGCCGCACTTCCAAAAGATGGAATAGTCTACCAGCACACGTATTCCCTCCTACCTATGACATAGGGTCCTTCAAACGAGGCGTGAAGAAGCACTTTGTGGGCCGGCAGAGTGAGGATGACTGATGCTACGTCCTCTTACGCTGCACCAGTTGTCCTCGCGCCTGGACCTCATTTTCACTTAACATCAGGTGGAGTGGGGTCATTTGCCGGGCTTAGTATAAAAAAAAAAAAAAAAAAAAAAAAAAAAAACGGTAGTGCAAAGCTAAATATTGTACCAAATCGCGCAGAGCCCGACGTCTAGAGAGGTATGGAGTTGTGAAAAAGTGCCCTCAATGTAGACGCCGAGTGGCGGAAATCCCTCCACGGGCTTGTTCCAAGATGAAGAACGCTATTACCCTTACTGCAATATACATACAGCCGGTATTCCCCTGCAGTACATCAATTATTTATAATTTACAAAAGCATGCGAGGTAGAGCGTATATCGGAAACGTATTTATGACGTTTATTCGGCGGTTAAAATATTGACGTCAGCTTAAAAAGTATTTACGGACGAATGGGTAAGATTTATGGCTCAAATTTACTATTGTCTGCAAATATGGGTACTGTTACAATTAACTGTTAATTATTAATTTAATATATTAAGTAATTTATTAATTAACCGTGTCGTGTACTACCACCTCCTCTCTTCCCTTGGGTATCGTAAAAGACGACTAACGGACTTAAGACTGCATATACTTCCAACAGCATAGAGCGGCGATGTTGTCACCACCTGTCATGATGAGCACATGTGCAGTCGCTATTTGGTGAAAAGTTGACCATGGTAGAGGACTGCTTTTGTTGTCTTCATTGCCTAATCTCTGACTAACCCTTCGGGGATAATAGTCGTGATTATATGCATGTATGTACTTATTGTAGAATTAACTGTTATACGGGTTTTTTATCGAGCTCTATATCGTTTAATATTGTTCATAATTAATGTTTTGTCTGTAAGTTTGCCTTATGTACGCGAAACCAAATTGGTTTGACGAGGACAAACTGGACAATGCTGTAGCTTCCTAGATCAAGACCAAGCAGATGAAAACATAGGCAGAGCTAGTGCTCTTTATAATACACAAGCGGCCGCTCGCGGTTTCACCCGCTTGGTTCCCGTTCCCGTGGGAATATCGAGATAAAAAGTATCCTACGTGTTAATCCAGATTATAAACTATCTGTATGCCGAATTTCATACAAATCCATTCAGTAGTTTTTACGTGAAAGAGTAACAAACATCCATCCATACGGTAACGTAGGAATATCGGGATAAAAAGTATCCTATGTATTAATCCAGGTTATAAACTATCTGTATGCCGAATTTCATCCAAATCCATTCAGTAGTTTTTACGTGAAAGAGTAACAAACATCCATCCATACTTACAAACTTTCGCGTCTATAATATTAGTAGGATTTATATCTATCACGATTATTATCCCCGAAGGGTTAGTCAGAGACTAGGCAATGAGGAACGCAAAAGAATTCCTCTACCATAGTCCACTTTTCACCAAATAGCGACTGCACATGTGCTCAGCGTGACAGATGGTTAGCCCATCGCCGCTCTATGCTGCTGGATGTATGTGCAGTATTTAGTCTGTTAGTCGCCTTTTACGACTTCAAGGGAAGCCCTCTCTTCCCGTGGGTATATTTCTGTGGGGTGGTCGTATTCTTTCACCGCTACGCTACACAGCTATTGTGTATATTTGTAATACGGTTAAAGGAATACCCGATGACAATAGCCATTGCTAATGTTTTCGAATATTGTGTATGTGTATGTATGTATGTATATTGTAGGTATTGAAGAATGAGGAGGGCGGAGGGAGCGATTGTTTTGACAAACAAAACAGATCTCGCGTTGTTTGCGGGTTTCTACTTATTTATTTCGAGGAAATGTTTACACTTAACCCTTTTCATGTCACGCAGAACGTGTTATCGTAAAGATATTGCTACCGAAAATATTAATAGCGTATGTTTGAAGATGTCTGGGGAATTTTCAGTTAGCATTAGTAGACAAGTTCTGTTTGAGTACTGACACAGATAAGAATAAACGTAATGAGTGCGGTGGACTTGTAAGCTCGTTAATTACTCATGGGAAATTGTAAGTTGACATATTATGGGTTAATTGTTATTTGTTTGCATACCATTTATGACGCTATGTCATATTTTTTTAGAATAGTCATCAGTTCCTAAAACGTTTGCTACGGACAGTTTAAAGACAAAAAAAGTAAAAACGGACCTAATCGTACATAACCTTTGATTTAAAAAAGTTATGCACCTAGAAAAAAGTTCATAAATAGAGTTTACGCATCCAAAAATAATTACTGTTATATTTGTTACTATCATAATAAGAGTGCGATAAATCAAAACAAAAAGAGTTAAAACTTACCACTAAACTTACTACCTAAAAAAAGAAAAGATTTGCAATGCGTCAGCAACGAAATACCCTTTCGCAATACCGTATATACCGCACACCCTCGTGCCCGTTGAACAACAAAGCCTTTTCGGATAATATAAGACGAGTGGCTTCATAAGCTAGTTTGCCGTCTTCAGTAAGTTCCGGTGTAAATTCAATTGAGGTCTGCAAATCCAAACCGTATAGGAAGTTGGGACCGATCGCGTTCTCACCTGCACACATTGAGGTATCATAACTAGAGACGTGACAACGCGAAGTTATTTGCCTTCAGGTTTATTGTCCCTCGGTTTCATAACGTCCCATTTCCAATATGTCCACTTACCAAAAAGTCCCTTTCAAAGTCCCTTTCCCAAAATGTCCCTTTCTCTAAATTTCCATATGATATTTTCGTACAACAGATTGCATATTACACAATACATGAAATATGAATAAAATAAAATCTTAATGGTCAATAAAATTTTATTAAAATTACAGTGTGTAAATTTTTGAAAAAACTATATTTTTAAGACTTTCTTTATTTAAATAACATGATTTACAAAGATTTAAAAGTTTTATGCCAACGTGTTTTTGTTTTGAAATAAAAGTTATGATACTTATCAATATCACACGTCATTGTTTCAGTTATATTGAAAAGTTCTATAGCTGTTTTGTTTTATTTAATTAAATTTGATTGACCATTATGGTTTTATTTTATTTTATCAATATTTCATGTGGCAATTTAGAGAAAGGGATATTTTACGAAAGGGACATTTTAGGAAAGAGACATTTTGGGGAAGGGACATTTTGAGAAAAATAAATTTTGAGAAAGGGACATTTCGTGAAAGGACCTTTTTGGAAAAGGACTTTTTGGGAAAGGGACGTTTTCAAACATAAGGACATTATGGGAAAGGTACATTATGAACCTGAAGGGTTATTTGTCGCGCACTGATTTGCAGCCGCGAGGTGCACAATAGCCTTGATCACTCACAATCACTGAGGCATTTGCTGCCTATGGGCTGTAATCTTCGATCACATACAAAAACTAGATACACCGTCCCATACTAAATCGTAGCGGAAAAGTGGCAGCGTTGACATACTATACATTTGACGAATATGTGTTTCAGAAGAAAAAGCAATTTCAAAGGAGTTCTTTATCATGTTGACACTTAGCTGCGAAATGCTGCGGAATGTGTTATCACTAGGTGCCGTTTTGAGAGCGTTGATTGTGCATCTAGTTTTTAATGATCGAAGGCCGCAACTCAAACTTGCTTCGTGGTGTCTTCTCTAGTTATAATTCCTCAATGCCTGCACACTTGTATTTGAAATTCAAATGGGGTGGAGACAAGCCCGGTCGCCTTGTTGTTACCCGGTGTTTATCGTAGCCAATGCTGGTTTGCGTTGGAAGTTTGCGAGTTACCTAACGTAGGTACGTGTACTGTACGGTCTCAGTGCATAAAAATAATCTGAATTTGCACGATGGAAAATTTGGTCAAGGCCAACGAGAGGGCTGCTGGCATTGCAACTTTCTGGTCAGGAAAAATTTTACTGTCCCTGACTCGAAAAGAACAAGAAGATCTGAATTTGCTGAAGGGTTAAAAATAATCCGGTGTATATTAAGCGAAATTAAAACTTTTTAATGTATGAAGTACAAGTTTTTAGTATCTGTACTTAATATTAGATGATTGATGATATTCGATGATGCAAGATTAAATGCCGCAACCGATAGATGTCAATTAATATTGATTGATTACTTAACACCTATCATTTCTTTTTTTATCTGGGTAAGCATAGGCCTCCACTAAACCCTTCAACGCATCTCTATCTTATTATAATACTAGCGGCCGCTCGCGGTTTCACTCCCGTGAGAATATCGGGATAAAAAGTATCCTATGTGTTAATCCAGGTTATAAACTATCTGTGTGCTGAATTTCATCCAAATCTATTCAGTAGTTTTTACGTGAAAGAGTAACAAACATCCATCCATACTTACAAACTTTCACGTTTATAATATTAGTAGGATAGGATAGGATGTAAATCCATGGCGCTTTCTCGCAAGTTTCCCACAAAGGCATCGAGATCGTCTCGCCTACGTTTCCGCAACCTATAATTAGCGTTGTAATAAGATTTAATAGTTTTGACTGCAAAATTTAAGGTAAGTACCTAGGAATTTAGTAATCATACTTACTTCTTCCTCGGTAGTACAGCGGCAAACCATTCGCTTCCAATTTTCGTACTGTACACGTTACGTGCAATATATAATGAAATAAAAATTGTTCCACCATTTTCAAACAGGTGTTGTGAGTTTTAGTGGAATGTCAGTAAATTGGTAACAAGCATGGCCTGCACCGCTCGTTAATTATTTAAATGGAAAATTTTAATTGCTCCCGCTCCCTAGCAGGGTCTATTAATGATATTACACGAGTTAAGTATATTTCCTGCGGGAACGAAATTCTAAGAAAGAATGACACTACGTTTTATGGAGTGACGAAAATTGTGCTACGCTTTTCTTGTTAACTGATGCTGTAATGAGCCTATTAATAAAACAGTATTGTGATCTAATGAGAAATTATAATATGTGTTACTTTGCATAATTAAAACTTTAATCAACAAAAAATATTTAAATTACGGTTATGATTACGTTAACTTTACGTGAACACAACACATTGCTATGGCATAGATAGGTACCTACTTTATACGGACCTACTTGGGTTTATTTTCTACATATTTTTTTCCTGACTATGACGTTACAAACCCTTTGCAGACCTAGACCTCAGCGGCAAGTGAGGGATAAGTTACTTAGGTTTTTAGTGTAGTCTGAAGGCCCGGACAGATAAAAATTCTTCTTCTGGCCGATAAAAATCGGCCAGAAGAAGTCTCTCTGTAAAAAAGACTCTCTCTCTCTCTTTCTCTCCCACTTTAACTCTCCGAGTAGATCCGTAGTGTTTCATTTCATTGCATGGCTATTAATTGTAATTTAAAATACATACAATGCACAGGGAAGCTGTCACAGCTACGAGTGCGAGTATATTATCGATCGTTTAAAACAATATCGCGGTGCAGCTGTATAGCTACATAATGATTATCTCGGTATGGCGGCCATTGTCATTGGAGTGAACGGGAACGATTAATTATCCATTGAACATAATTTGGGCGGGAATTCTGCAGCCCTGGAGCCGACCGCTCCCGAAGTCCCGAGTCGCATTGGTAGTATTGGTACCCGGACTGTGAGCATTCATTTAATTTTGTGTGTCACTCATTGATTTTCGTTTTTCAATGAAATAGTGGTAGATTAATCGATAGTTATAGAGGTTTATAGTTTGAAGGAAAATGTTTAAAAAAGTTTGTGCCTACTAAGTTTATTTTTAATATTTAAAAGCGTATGCCAGTTTGAAGGTAAATATTTCAATAAAAAATGTAGCAATTTTTTTAAATATATTTTAATAGTTCCATAGGTACCAACTTTAGTGGCATCAGTTTGAAACTACTTGATGCGTTGGTGTTAAGTATTCTCTACATCTAGCTCCATATTTAATAATTGTACTTAATTTAATTTACCTTAAACTGCTCATGTCATGTCACATAATTACATACCTAAGGGTGGATTCGACCAAACTGGAATAAGGTCTTATACCTAGATTAAACGCCGAATTTGTATAGACTATATAATCTCGGAGTAAGTCTTATTCCAGTTTGGTCGAATCCACCCTAAGTAGACAAAATATGGAATAGCTGCTTCGTCACATTAACACATATAGGTAAGTACATATTTATCCAAAATATTACAATATTTTAGCGTTAACAAAAATCTACTCTTAAAATTAACTGAAATTCCTGTAAAATTCCCGCTCTATCAAAGGAAATAATAAATTGTTTCCCAGCCAGCATCGCGCAACAACTTAGCCTGCCAGGATGAAAGGCATCTTTATCTTGCCTGCAAAAAGTTTTTCCTCGCCGCGCCGCCGCCGCGCGCCGAGACTGCGGCCCTTTAATGAAACTCAAACTGGCTGCCTGCTATTTAGATAAGTAGGCAGGCATTTTCGTAAAATTATTAATTAAATTTTTTTTGACGTAGTTTTTATATAACCGTTTACTACTTTAGTCTCATGTCTGTACATCTAATGTACTCAAGCTATTTGTAAAGTAGCAGCCACTTATATTTGAATTTAAAGTTGTGTCACAAAGAGGTTTGATAAAATTAGTTACCTTAGTTCACACCATAACGTTACTATCTAGGTATAGTAACTTTATGATACAGACATAAATCATCGTGTTATTGTCGTCGCAGGCAATGTGAAGAGTACTGGCCACTATTACTTTTTATGAGAAAAAGCTATTTTTTGTATTTTTTATCGGTTTTTCGTGTTCTTTAGAAATACTATACTGAATCTTAAAAAAAAATAATGAATACCAGTTTTTTCTAAGAATCCTAAACACCTACGATATCGTTTAAATAAAAACAAATACAGCTAAAGACAAAGGAGGTAACCAAACTTTTTTTATTTATTTAGTGCTTTAAATCACCGTCTGCGCCGCGGGATATTTATTGTAGGCAACTCCGTAGAACTTGCTGTCTCCAGCGAAATATCCTTTTAATGGGTGGCTGAGTGTCGGGTCGTCTGAAATTTAGATTAGTCCTTTAATTAAATTAACATTATGATCCCTATCTCCCCGCAGCAGGTGGCCAGCAATATTGCCCGTTGGAACTCTTTCTCCATCTTCGCATCGGGATTTAATTGTTTTCTCTAAGTTTGTTTTAACGCTCCCGTGTTTTTGACTTATGCTGATTGCTGTTTAGTATTCTGTGGAGACGGCAATATGGACTGTTCTATTCCGCTTTTGCCACTTTATTTTATGTTGTGTTTCTTTCATTATATTAATGTTGGATATTATTAGAGTGCAGTGCCAAACAGTTTACTTTGACTGGATAGGCAAGGATTTTTTTTTTAATATTCATAAGTAAGTACTTAATAGTAAACGTTATGAGGAAGACGTTTTTTTTTCCTTTATTCTCTTTAAAAATATCAAACCTCAACTTAAAAGAATATGAAAGCAAATCGTTCCCTGCTTACACTTTACGGTCACGGCAGGGTGGACATTTAATTTCAATTTCTCTTTGTAGTCCGCCTGCCGTTGTCAAATGCGGCAACGTTTTCCATTTATTGTTTCTATACCTTTTTTGCCAAGTGACACGTATACGGCCTATACTCGCGTACACACGCCCGCAGATAAACTTATCCAAAACTGTCTAAAATTCACCATTCAATATTGATCCTTATAACCAAACCGTAAAGTTCAAAATAAATTGTAGAAAGGACAATGGGCAAAAGTGGTCCAAGAGCTGAGATTAGATTTTCCACTGATGAGACTTGTGGGAAATAAAAGTTTATACTTGTCATATGATTCTGGCAAAATATAATTAAAATCCGTCCTGGGAATTTTTTTTATGGTCAAGTTAACCTGACTATAAATAATAAGATTTTACGTTATGTGTGACGCATGTTTGGACATGTTTGTGCCTGTCTAAATAAGATACGGTATCTCGTTTCTTCGCCCCTAATTGCCCCCCCCCCCCCTCCCCGCACCCGTCAGCGTGACTATAAAACAAAATTCCCGGGACGGATTTTGATAATATTTTGCAAAAATCATATGACAAGTATGTACTTTCATTTCCCACAAGTCTCATCAGTGGAGGATCAGTCTCATCTTGGACTAAGTTCTATTTTTGCCCATTGTCCTTTTTGTGGTAGGTGGACTTGCCGGCGCCAGTACCTACCTACGCACGCGACAGCACCTGAATATATATACTCATGTGGCGACAGGCTCGATTTGATTAAACCGCCTATTGGGCTCTATTTGGCTCTTTTTTGTTTATTTTTAAAAAGCGAAAGCTTTATTGCCCCTTTTCAAAAATAGAACGTCAAGAGAGGGTTTAAATCGAGAAATACATTTTGCGTCGGTTAATTCGGGTAAACAGTCTGTTATGATACTGCTGTGGAGCTTTTGTTAATTAAAGGAAACCTTGTGGCACCGCCGTAGCGTCGTTTCGTGTTTATCATTCAGGTTATCATTTTTTGGCTATAGTTGAGTAAACTTATGGACTGATCTGATAAATAATATACTGTGAATGTCAGTATTTTCTTTACGTTAAACACACGTTAAAATGGAACAACTGGTTCACGTGACGTTTTCCAGAGAGAATTTATTGAAAAGCAAGTTGTAAAACTAACCAATAAATAACTAGACATTTTTTATTAGGTACTTTGACAGGCAGACAAAAGTAAGTATTGTACTAAATTTAATGCATTGATTTATACTCTAAGATTTATACAGATAAAAAATCTGCACACCACTTCAGAACGGGAACACCAATTTGAAAAATTCTTATGTTGTGTTTGCAATTAGCAGGACACTTTGTAAGAGAAAACATTTTTGGTATAACCTATATTGTCACGGGATACAGTGTTCACGCGGACAAAGTAGGGGGCGGACCGTTGGTTGAATATTTAAAATATTGCTTCCTTCTATTACGTTTATTTCTACTAGTTCACCGCCTATAGTAATGGTACGTAGCGTTAGCTAGGTACACACGGGCGTATGATAAATTCGCTGTGCACAGCCCCGAGCGAATCCGCCCGGCTCGCTCCGATGCAGCGGGACCGATCGATCGTGTGAATACACCTTTATCCTGATTTTTTTTATTTCAGTTTTTTTCTACAGCTCCAATATGAATTGAACACTAGGTGCCAGTACTTTTTTTTAAAGCGTTTTTATTGCGTATAGCTTAAGATTCTTTCATATTCTATATGGATCAGTTTTTTTAACGAACTGCAAGCTTTCCAAAGCACTAGAGTAGACGAAATAATAATTATCACAGTCACTCATCCAGCTACTAGGAATTAGGTACGAAAGTTGATTTACTTAGAAGATCACAACCCGAACGCATTAGCCACTGCGCCATCTATTTTATACAATAGTTATTCTTTTTTTTATTTATTATAAACAACAGTGAACGCGTTAATGGCCGAAATTTATATTCAATCTAGTTGTGGTTATGCCTACTAGAGTTAGAAATTTAAGTTATGTCCAATTTGTAACTCTACTAGGCAATACACTTATTTCGGCCGTAAGTCATTTCAGAGAAAAAGGTGCAAAACTGTTTCTTAAGGGAACACCAGTAATTGGCTTGTACAACATTCACCTCTTCACAATTATAACAGTTATAAAAATAAATTTTAATAATGGGTCGTAATAATGCGTAATAACATACATCATTAACCGTGTCGCGTGGCGGTGAAAGAATATTACCACCCCCTCCTTCCCTTGGGTGTCGTAAAAAGCGACTAATGGACTAAAGACTGCACATACATCAAACAGCTTAGAGCGGCGATGGGCTGACCACCTGTCACGCTGAGCACATGTGCAGACGCTATTCGGTGAAAAGTGGACTATGGCAGAGGACTGCTTTTGCGGTTCTCATTTCCTGTCTCTGACCAACCCTTCGGGGATAATAGTCGTCATTATTATGTATGTATAACATTATATCACAGCCGTCATCCCGGAGCGGTAAGTAGAGACAAGAGCTCTCACTCACGATCCTGATTTTCTGACACACATCATTGGCTTCATTTACTCTAATGCGTATCAATTATGAATACACCCACTACGCAGATCCATGTTAGTCTCATAGCGTATAAAGTAATTGGACTAATTGCATATTCCTTAGTGTCAGTTGTTTATATAATAATACCGGTATCCACCCAATATGCAAATATCCGGTAACTACCTAATATGATAATACCAGTAGTTACCGGTAACTACCTAACACTATAATATCGGGAACTACGTAAATAGCCGTACGCCGAACGCTTCCAAATTGTCGCCGGCCGAAATTCGGTCAGCAGATGTTACTGAAAAGTGTTTTTTTTATGACCCCCGATTCCCCAGAGCGGATCGGAACGCGCCAAATAATTATCGCATACACGCGAACCGGTTGTACCGAATTAATTTGAACCGGTAAACAAATGAGTGTGTATTGGAAAAGTTCCGTGCATAAGTTGCTACGTTTCGCGTTGAGCTTTCATTGTGAATATTATTGTTTCGATTCTAACTCTCTTATTTATAACTGTAAATAGTTAAATTTATTCACAATATTTGTCTGTTTGGAGGTTGGTGATAAACATCTATTGCATTCAAATCTAAAGATTTCACGAATTCAATCTTATAGTTATTTCCTAAAATATATTTCTTGTATTTATTTTGAAATTATAAAATAGGATATAATAAAAAAACACTTATTATATTTCATAAGTAAACATAATAAAATATTTATGTTAGGTATATATTTATAAGTCTATTTAAGTATACTTAAGTCTTTTTATCAGGTTTAGGTAACATACCTAAAGAAAGTAAACTTTACATTTAAAATAAAGCAATATTTTATGAGTAGCATAATACCTCAGCGCTTCAAAATAACGTTTAAATTCAGTTAAAATGAGAAAACAAAGTTCAAATAATAATAAAAACAGTAAAATGAAATATTATTCACACCCTATTCCAATTTTGAAAGCCCGTTAGACGATTTTGTTTGTCGAATATTTTTTTTGTGCTTTTCCCTGCATTAATGTCACCCCATAGATGTTATCTGACCTTCGTAGACAAATCGAATCGCGTTTCGCTTTAGAAGTCGTGAGAGCGGAAAATTGAGATAAGCTCCGAAAGAAAAACACCTCTCAAGATGTTCTTGCTTTATACTTTGAAAAGATAGAAAAGTGTTCGTACATCGAAATGATTGTGTTGTGCACATTTGGTAGTGTTGAAAGCACACATGAAAAGTTAATGGAAAATGGAATGGTTATTTTACTTATTTTTTATGGTGCTTTTGGATTTGAAACTCTGGATGGAAAAATCTTTTAAGACTCAAATAACCATTGTGATGTGTATGTTCTGTATAACGGTATCAGGTATTAAAACTAATTGATCAAGATTAATACTAACCATGCAAACTTACTAAAAATAAGTTTATGTAATTATTAAATTAAAAAAACCGGACAAGTGCGAGTCGGACTCGCTCACCCTCTCGGTGGCCCCTTCCGTACAAATTTATTAGATACCTACCTACCTATAGGTACATATAAAAAAGGAAAGAAGTTTTATTTCATTCTTCGTCATAAATCGAAAACTACTTGTACAATGTCATAGGGGTGGTACTTCTAACCTGTTAAGGCTAAGTACTACATCTAATTTCATCGACATAAAAAATAATATGGACATAAAAAAAGTGATTTTAAATCACAAAATAATTAAGTAATGATTTTTTTTCTTACCAAAATAATCTCAAACATACGAAACAAAGTAATTTATTAGTTAGCCAGTGTCATTAGCTACCGTTTGCCATTTTTTTCATGTTTCTCCGACGTATGAAACCTTTGATATCGTATAAAGTAAAAATGGTCATAAATTGTCACGTTGTACATCATAAAAATAATTAAAAATCTGTTGAAGCTTGTGCCAATAAAAGCCTTTTCATACGATACCCCACATGAGATGGTTAACTCAATTCAAAATTTGAACCGCCGTTCCTGGCATAATGACCCTGTTTTTTAATGATTTAATTACAAATGTATAGTTTTCAGGTTTTTCCCTACGCTTTTTGTATAAGACGGTAATACTTGCCAAATTTCATAGTTCTTGGTCAACGGAAAATAGCCTATAAATTTTGTTTCCCTTGACAGTGTCGAAATATACGTTTTTTTAGGCATAAACGGCCATATCTTTTTTTTACGTTAACTTAGGAGTTTGATTTTTTCACAGCTTCAAGAGACTTGAGTAGGTATATCGTTTTGATTTCAACTCGATACCTCCACGCGTTCCCGAGATAAAGGGTCTTGACAGACAGACAGACGGACAACAAAGTGATCCTATAAGGGTCCCTTTTTTTTCTTTTGAGGTATAGAACCCTAAAAGATAAATATTTGGACATTAATTTGCCATTTTACATATTTGGTTCGCATTTTGAACTGAAAGCAGTTCGTATGGTCAATTAAGATTTGATAAAACCATATGGTGTATAATATAACTTGGACGTGGTTTAAGAATTGCAAATTTTTAGTAATATTAAACAAAAAGTAACAGCAAGTAAGCACTGTTATCCCGTAAAAATAAGAATGTAGTCAAAACAAACCATAAACAGTCACAAGCATTGACTTTTTTTGTTTACATCGAAAAATCTCTCCCGTCCTTCGATATGAAACATAACTCAATAGTTGGCCCCAGGGTACGTGGTCAACCGACCGTAAAATGGTCGACATAGAATAGAAGGGCATTCTCAAACGGACCGGCGACTGGCCCGGAGAAATATGGTAGGTACGAGGCCACGGGACGTATCTAAATTATCTAGAAAATGAGAATGGATTGCATTCTTGAGCGCGTTACGATCGGTGGGGTGCCAAATCGAGTTCGTCAACCAATCATTTGCACTTTTGACTTTGCAAAATTCTTTGTAACATTATCGTTAGAGTAATTATCCCAATTTAAGAAGAATCCAGTTAAGAGGTGTCTAGGTGAATCCTGAAACACTTGATATTGAGGGTCACAGCAATATATAAATTATAATATACAACACACTAAATTAAATTAGCACTTCTAACTCTACTTAAATTATGTTTTATTGAAGCATATCAATTGAAACCAATATTTTACAGAATGAATTGAATAAACATTTATTGGAAACTGAAAAATGGGGTGATTTGACAAGCTTTTTACAGCAATCTCAGATGTGAAAACTTCTAAGATTTGATGAAGAAATGTTGACTAAAAACATAGGCATCAAGCACTGAAAAATTTCGACGATTGAAAGCCAGACCTCGGTAGTGGTTAAGGCAGCCGCCCGGAATGCGGAAGGTGCGTGGTTCGATTCCCGCCTGAGGTTGTCGTCTTTTTTCAGTGTTTAAAATTTTACTTAAGTATATTTAAGCGTTTACAAAACGCTAAAATATAAAACATTAATATATAAACGCAGCTACATCTTAACCGAATGTTCAAATATTTGTAAAAATATTTCTTTCGCATCTCAGAGGTGAAAACTTCTAAGATTTGATGAAGCAATGTTGACTAAAAACTTAAGCTTCAAGCACTGACAAATTTCGACGGTTGAAAGCCAGACCTCGGTATCCGAGTAGTTAAGTCAGTGTTTAAAATTTTAGTTAAGTATATTTAAGCGTTAATAAAACGCTAAAATATAAAACATTAAGCTTTTTACATGTCACACGCGCGGCGCTCTGTGTGTTATTGTGTATTATATTTTTTACATTTAAACTGCGTTAATTAATACTTTGTTGAATACGAAAAGAGTGTCTCTATCAAATCATGTATTCATTGTTTTAATATTATAATCAAAACCCTTGTGTCTGTAGTCGTTCAATAAAATGTCACGCGGTGGGCAAATGTTGAATCGCGCGACGAAATTATGTTTACCTACTTCATTGAATACGTGGTAATGTCTCGTGATTGATCCAAACCAAAGCCAGTTCTGCTGCAGCACTTCGTCAGGAAGGATGTGGCGCTAGTTTTCACACAAATACTTTATTTTTAAGTTCTTTCAAATTTTTTAAGCTTAGGTTCGGTAGGTAGGTAAATCTGGTGTTTTGTTTTGCTACTAAATTAAGAATAGTTACACATAACTGTCTCGAGAACAAAGTTGCATTCATCCCTGTGTAGGTATTGAAATCAAAATTGATATGATTTTATTTATAGTTACATATAAATAGCTTCATTTTTAAATTGTCGTCAGATCCATGGCTGTAAAATCCATGGATTTAAGCCATGGATCTGTTTTATCGGCCGTGGATCTGACCACATATTCTATAACAATTAATTTTTGTGCACAATTACCGTGCCTTTAATAGACTGACTCGTTTTTAAACCTAATTTTGCCATGTAATTTATGTTTTCACCAGTCAAGAGAAAAAATAAATGCCAATGCTCTGACGCGAAGAACGCTTCACCCAGGATTGACCCGTCTAAGAAAACATTAGTTTACGAACGTTTTAATACGTTTCTTAATCGTTTTGTTATTTATTTGGACTTCATAGGCACTTTAAGGCGTTGGTGCCGGTTTTTGTCATGAGATAGCAGTCCCTGTCCCACCAACACGAATCCGATCCGAACCTGTGAAAATACAGTCCAGAGTAGTAGTAGTACTATTTCTATAGTTTACGCATTAGATCCGACTTCCGTGATCCAATTCCTTTCCGTTAAACGTGAGTCTGAAACCGGAGGAGAATTTTGACAGACCAAAATAGCCATAGTATTAAATGAATATGACCAAAGGTGGCCCCTGAATTGTTTGGATTTGTATCAGTGATCCAAGTAAGCAATATTTGATCCGTATTTTTACGGGTTCGATTTGTATCGGACGTAGTGTGAAACCGCTCTAACTGTACGTTGAAAGGCAGATAATGACGAGTTGATAACATTAAAGTACCTATTTATTTATTTATTTATTAATTTGGACTACCAGAGAAAGTTAGGCATTTAAGTATTGACCTACACATAATACATCACGTCGCGCCTGGTTCCTGTAGAAGTAGGCAGAGATCACAACGTTTTATTTGCTACTACCCTGGCTATGACCTTTTTGCTCAAAATATCTTACAAGTTAGTTATTTTAGATGTAAGTGGCCTATCTTTTATATAATGCTTTAGCTAAAACACTCCCCAGCAAAATTGGAAAATATGATTTTTCTTTGTTATTAAAAATTTCGTGTTCCTCACAATAGAAATACGTTCACCACCGTGCATTACACAATACCCGTCCATCGGGAAGAATGGAATATTTTGCGTTACGACAAATAAGTATTATGTTAAATGTGGTCGCAGTAAAAATATCTCGTATCATCGAAACTGGGGAGTCCGGTGCGTCCGACCGGAAAATAGCCAGCATTAAGGTCCTCCCTACTCCTGATACTGGCGCGGGTCCGGTGAAATGTGTACGTGCACCCCTGGCATGCGGCGACCGGACTGCTTCGTTGATGGCAAATAACTCTCAATGTTCTTTTGTTAAAGTTAAAATAAAAACAAATGAGAATCAGAAAAGCTGATTTTAAGCAATTTTTTTTAAATGTCTTTAAACAGACTAAAAATTTGTCATATCAATATCGAATGCGAAGAAATGCGATAGTTTGGATAGTTGGATCTGCACACGTGCGTATAACTGTATTTTGCTTAATGGGATACAAATTAGAACGTTCGCAGTTACGTACGTTACGTAAAACATCGTAATTATAATCTAAATTATATTTAGCTGTAATTGTTTCTTAACCCGTTGAGCACCGTAAAACCAGACACAAATGAAAATCAATTGTTTCGCGACCTCCGGCGGTTTTATGATCCTTGACTTTTAAATGTACCTACTCGTATCTTGTCCCCAAAGGTTTGTTTATTAGAACGGATCGTTTCTTAACCAAAATTTTTCAATGTATTAAAACTTATGATTTTACTTTGGTGGACTAGACAGATGCCGCCTTTATCTAGCTACTTGGTCACTTGTTGATATTTATTAGGTTACCACTTAATAAGTACTGGTTCTTCTTAGCTATCCAATAAAACAACAACATTAGCAATGATCAACGCCTTACCCTAATCTAAAATCCGTAATCGCCAAACGAAGATGCATAAATAAAACGCGCAACAAGATGGTGCTGGCCGGTGTTGCCAGCAATTAATCTCCATTTCCCGCACGCGCCAAATCTGCCGCCATTACGGCCTGTTTTATTTCATTAAATGGACCCACCGAATTAATGCGCAGTTTACAAAGCCGCCGAAAGAATCGAGCGGGCGCTGCTCCATTGAAAGATTTCTATGCCCCTTTGTAGCCGCTCTGTGAAAAATGCCGGTGTCTTTGTTTGAGAAAAATAGCTTTTTATGCAAAATTCTACTAGGCTAATCTAAGACACAGTTAGCAGTACCTCGTCATACGGCTATTGATGTTGGATACATTAATACGAGAGTGGTTAACCACTGTACCTTGTTATGAGCGGTAAGCTTAATTTTAAACAGCAATGCCTAAGTGGGTTGCTCATTTGATACCTACATTTCTACATTATATCCTTTTTATTGTTGCAGGTGCGAACGCTGTTCGTGAGCGGACTGCCGATGGACGCTAAGCCACGAGAGCTG
This sequence comes from Scoparia ambigualis, assembly GCA_963921215.1. Taxonomy (NCBI): domain Eukaryota; kingdom Metazoa; phylum Arthropoda; class Insecta; order Lepidoptera; family Crambidae; genus Scoparia; species Scoparia ambigualis. The sequence goes on along the minus strand of OY992522.1, from coordinate 17,770,828 downwards.
TACTTGCTATTCCGGGCATATGAGGTAAGTCCATTACAATTTTTGTCCCATATCTAATAACTTAGGCGACTCTTCTGAACCCAAGTGGCATTGTTCAGTGAAGATACTTGTATTATTCAAACTTACTTTTATGCTTATGTAGCAATTAGCATGTCAGGATTTGAGGAAACCATAGCCAATATATACTTATACGACAATTACTCCTTAAAAGAGTCTTTTGATCGCAGTCATTCTATTATTAACGTTGCGCCGAACCTACATTGGAGAATGTGTCGCGTCGTGGATATTCACTTACATAAAGGGGGCTTTTTTTCATGTCGGCTTCAATTCTACGAATGTTCATGGCTCTAAATAGTCCAGAGAAATGGTACAGACATACATAATAATATAAGACGGTATATCTTGAGGGACGGCACAGCGCACATCTGTCGGGCTTGCCGCTATCGCCCCGGAGAATCCCTCAGACATAATATTGTCTCTGGTTGTTTACGTGTTGCCAACGGCGAATATTTGCACAACCACGTAGCCGGGATTATCCACCGGCAAGTTGCCTTAAAACACAACTTTGTGGACTCCAAGTTTCCATATTACAAGTTCCGTTTTAAATTTAAACTTCTAACGTTGTCAATAAACCTTGTGTTCACGATGGGAACAATAATTGAAACGATTTTACTAGCAAATAGACTTGTAATGCATAAAAATTACATTAAAATAAAAATGGCTGATTGACGTTGGCGAGCGACGTGTACGCGGTAGTAGCTAGGATTGGCGCTCGGGCATTGCGGGCGCCCCAGCGCCGCCGCCGTCTGCGCACGCGGTGGTTTCGGGAACTATCTTCTTACGGCCCGCGCGCGCCTCCACCCGTGCGTACAGCAGGGCTCGGCGCATACATCTCCCGGCGTTGAAAGACAATCTTTCAGCCGAAGAATTGCAGAAATTCTTATAGTTGTCATTAGCGGTCAGCACAATGCCGTTCATCCCATCGACAACCTGCAATTTGAGTGGTGTAGCTGAAGGTTCCTTAGACTTATCTTATCTTCTTAATATCGACGTAAGTATGTTATGTTTGGTCCCGCCTACAGAATTCAGTTGAAGTTGTCTCTATTGGGTATGATGATCATTCGTCCCTTCGACAACATCTGTAGTGGGTATGATACACATTTTGTTGATCGCTCTTCTAATCGTTCCCTTGTTTGTGATGACATCGGCGACTCGACTGACTCCATCTGGTCCTGGGTAAAGTCTGCAGGGCTCGGCGCATACACCTTGTACTTAGGTAAAGTACCTAGTTGCTTAGATCGCCGAGAATCGATCATTGTTGTCACCATTCCCCATTATCTCGTGAAAGGTTACGTAAGCGGACATAGTTCCTATAGTCTATTCATTTGACATAAGTATCTTATTAAAAATAGCATTGTGGCATAAATAAAATGTTAAGTATCTAAAAGTGTCAAAATAATTTCTATTGTACCCAAAACCAGAAAAAGGTTATTGAAATCCACAACAAAAGGTTAACTAGATAAAATATTAAGATTAGGCATACGAGTTTGTTAACTTTCAGAATGTGGAATCAGATCCTTGTCTCGACAGTAGGTTCCCGTCCCGATAAAAATATTTTCCAAACCAAAACTGTTTGTTCTTTTTGTCAAAAAAATACAAAGAGTTTTTTCGTTATTAACAGGGAATTTAACAGTGAGCTCCATTATTTTTTTTCTTGAATAATTTGTTGCTTACTGAATACTGCCTACTTAGGAGTATGTTAGCTCTATGCATAAATAAGACCTAACAGCAATAATAAAGGTAATAGCCTAACCATGACTACGCAAAGGCTAGAACCCTCATCCATGTGACGAGGGAAAATCGGTGACAACAAACGACACTGAAGCCAAACAGAATATAGGTAGTTGTTGATGCTAAGAACATTTTAGTTATATCGAATTTCCATATGCACTGACGTGAGTGAGCTACATAAAAACGCAAAGCGGAAAACTATTTCCGATAGCTTTATGCTAAAGGGGGACGAAAAGAAAAGCGCCTGCAGAAGAATTCGAGCGTTCAAACACTAACGCCGAAAGTATAGCTCCGCCGTCACGCGACGACCAGAAGATCCCGGCTCGGATTACTGCGTCGTAAATATCAAATGTCATGCTCCGATCCGTAATATTCGGATTGAATCGATTCCGTCTACCGATAAGGGGGATTACACTCGATCCTCGGCTGGCACGGATGGCACCGCAGACATAAAGGTGCCCGAACTTACAACCGGGGGTTAGCTCCGCCGTATCGCGTGATTCGAGCCGTGCCAAGCGCCGACTGGAACCTTTTTTGGAAAACTAAATTGTATGGCGCCCGAACGAAATCCCCGCTATGACACATCCACAATAACAATTGGGGCAATTTGGTAATGGCATACCGCTTCCGATACACAAATTACACATTGAAATAATAGTGGCCCCGTCTATTTAATACGAAAACTTCCATAATGTTGTCGTTGGTATTATTATAACGCATATTTAATGGCTGCCATTTTGTTTGTGCAGGGTTACGAGGGCTCCTTGTTAAAGGTTACCAGCAAGAATGGGAAAACAGCGTCGGTGAGTTTGTGCATATTTTATGAACTAAAAGTTGGCTTTGTTCTCATGAATTCGCTATGAGTTTATGTAGGTAGTTGACTTTAATGGTTGTTTGTATTGATAGTTTTGGTTTGTTTGCAGCCGGTTGGCTTTGTCACGTTCCACACCCGCGCGGGGGCAGAGGCTGCCAAGCAAGATCTTCAGGTTGGTATTATTCACACGCTACCGTACAAATGTTAGCTACAATAAATATATTGAATTTAAACATAACATATTTTAGAGTATATTCCAATATGAACATTGAAGATTGACGTTAATTAAAAATATGTATTGGAACACACTCAAATGAAAATTTGTTATAGGAGTAGATCGATATTATTATTAGACTGAAATAATTGCGATATCTTACTAAATTATTTGTTAAGTTGCAAAAATGAAACACAAACAGAAGTAAAATGAAATCACACATACACATTATTATCGCCTAATAATATTTGTATGGCTTTGAAACACAGTATAATACCACAAGCCGATACATCAGTGTCTATATGAGACTGAGATACATATCGAAAATTACTACGCTACTGTAAATACTAATAAAACATGTAAAACGCACGGTGTTACTAAACCTCTTCTCATCACATGCCTCAACACAGCCAACGAGCACTATAGTTAATATTCTCATTGTAGACTTGGAATAACATTTTCCTGACTCGAGTAACCGCATCGTAAGTTATGCTAAACCCATGCACATAATATCGAATGGACTGCAGTGGGCCATGTACCGGGGACACTGAATGCTCCGACTGTAGCCGGAGTGTGAACGTTAACGTAACGTTGTAAATAAGCAATGCATGTCACTGTTTGACAGATTTCAATGTCACACATCCCGAGCACTGTGTTCTGTCACTCTATCAGGCGCGGGCGCGGACTTCCAAACATGTGTTTTAACAACAACGAAACAGTGTTTAAATCAATTTTTGTTTTCGATTATACGGTTACTCTTTGTCCGAAAATTCCATAGAACTGTCCTCGAGGATACTGCAAAGGGTTCTATCCTATGCCCCCGTGTCTAAGTGCAGTGTCCTCGTTCCGATTCCATCCCCGAGGCGCCTCACCGCCCTAGCAGCTACCGTTCCATCGTCATTATATCGGAGCGCCGCACCGCTCGCGGCTGTTCACAGCAGGGCGTCCGATTCGACCCCGACATGCCGCAAACGATTCGGCTGGAGTTCGCTAAAAGCAACACGAAGGTCAGCAAGCCGAAGCCGGCAGTTGCCACCGCCGCGCCAGCCGCACACCCCGCATTGATGCACCCTCTCACTGGACGTAAGTACCGCCGAACGCACACACCGCCCGCCGGCGCTCGCTCGAACGTCCCGCACCGTCCTCATCTCAACACTAATGTTCTCACAAACCCCGTTTGGCGCGATCCTTACGCTCAAATTACTCGTATCTCCTGCGTTCCCGTTACGCGGTCTGAATAAGTAAACAGGACGTGTTGGGGCGCGCGAGCAAACGCATCGGGCAAGTATCTGTGATCGCTTACACGTACCACGCAAGGCCTAGCTCCGCGAAGCTATTATTATTGATTGATCTGTCGGGGTTTCTATACCACTACAATGTCTACATTACACATGTTTTCATGGAACACTAAGTATATGTAAACGCAACTCGGAAAGAGATTCAGTTTTTTTTTTCGTGAAAACATGTTAAGCACTTTGTAAATAATGAATTTCTTTAGCAATGCATATTAGAAGAAGGTAAACAAATTGATTTTGAGTATAGCTACAATGTTTTATCTTGTCTCCAACACACTAGACCATTGAACTAAGGGGATCATTAGAGTCTAAACTGATATTTCTTCCTAGATACACGCTAGCACTGAGGCAAATTTTTCTCAGACTAGAACCCTCCAAGGTCTTCTACCCTTCTAAACTTAACGCTACAAGACCATCAGCTTATTAGTAATAAAATCTATCCCGAGGCGCTAAAACGAGTTTTCAGCTAGGTACATTAATACACCCCTGCAACATGTTGAGGTCAAAAATCCCTGAGAAACCTCAAAACATTCATTCTGTTATGTTGTCCTCTTTGACAAACTTTTTGCTTTAGCACTCATACGTAACTGTACCTGACTCTGCACTGCCGTGCCTGCTGCATTGCTCTACACGCTTTCTGGTAACACGTACCTCTATGATGCAGACTTAGCGAGCCCGTTCTTCCCCGGAGGAGGGGCTGAGCTGTGGCACCACCCGTTGGCTTACGGCGGCGAGCTGCCCGCCCTGTCTCATGGACTCGTGCACCCCGCCATCCACCCGCAGATGGCGCCAGTGCGCTCCTACCTCTGACTAGCTGCCGCCGATAGGCCACACCACGTATGTCACTTTTTTAATACCTTCTATTTTGGGTACATGTTGTCATCAGCTACAGAACGTCCTACTGCTGGTCTCAGACATTCTTGAATGGACAATAGCATATAGGGAGATAAGACCATCCCACGGACTCGTGCACCCCGCCATCCACCCGTAGATGGCGCCAGTGCAGCTTTCACACATTTACATTAGCTGACCTAAGCTGAGCTGTATGTTGGCGACTCATTAATAGAATACTACCAACCCATCTCTTCCCTTGGGTGTCGTAAAAGGAGACTAACGAACTAAAAACTGCACATACATCCAACAGCATAGAGTGGCTCACCACCTATCACGCTAAGCACATATGCAGTGGACTGTGGCAGCGGGCTGTTTTTGCGGTCCCCTTTGCCGTAGTCTGTAACTAATCCTTCGGGGATAATAGTCGTGAGTATAGTTATATATGTGCATTGTTATCAGCTTCAGAACGTCCTACTGCTAGACTCAGGTCTTCCCACATGGACAAAATCACATAGGGAGATCAGGTTCAGGTATTTGTTGGGGAGTTTAAAAGACGGAAGACGACAACAAAACAACGTCTTAACCTGGACATATTGTCTTCAATCTTCAGAACGTCCTACTGCTGGTTTCAGGCATTCCTAAAAACACAATAGGACTTAGAGGAGAGTTATAACCTATAATCGGTTATGACTGGCCTAATGTATGGAGGTGAGTTTGAACGACGGCAGACGACAAACCATAAATTCTTGTGAATACAGAAACATGCAAACATGCAGCTGGTTGAAGTGATATCATCCCCTTGTCTGTCACAAGGACTCCTAAAGATTGCTAATAAATTTAATATCTATTGTGTCTGGTATTACGATAGCTGAGCTTTTAAGAGAGGTTCTAAATGTAACGCGAACTGCAAGCTGTTTCATATCGACGTAACACAAAGCTAAAGTTATTTTGTTAAATCGGCCACCACCTACCTCCCCTTCGAATTGATAAAGATGACTATACTAGGTCTTCTGCCAATACAGACCAGAAGATGTCTGTTAATTCAGCTACCACGAACTTCCCCTTTGAATTGATAGATGAATCTTTAAAAGACGGCACACAATCACAAACAACCGGTACCGACGACGGCTTATCGTGAATTGGGAACACATTGTGTCACCAGCTTCGTTACATCCTACTTGACGTCTTAGGCTTTCCTAAATGGACTTAGGGAGGCGACTATCAGGCGATGGCCACCAAGAACCTTCCCTTCGAATTGATAAAGATGACTATACTAGGTCTCCTATCAATACAGAACCCCTGGACGCTGGGCGAGGATACTGTAACGCGAACTACAAGCCTTTTCATATCGACGTAACATTCGGCCATCACGAACCTTCCCTTCGAATTGATAAAGATGACTATACTAGGTCTTCTACCAATACAGACCCCCTTGACGCTGGGCGCGTGCGTGCTGCCCGCGCCCGCGCTGGGCTCGCCGGGCGCCGCGGTGCCTGCGCACGCGCCCGCCCCGCCCGCGCACCCTTCACACCCCTCGCACCCCGGGCACCCGGCGCACCCGGCGCACCCCGCGCACCCCGCGCCTCCCTGCTCCACGCTGTTCGTCGCGAACCTCGGCCAGTTCGTCTCCGAACACGAGCTTAAGGAAATCTTTAGCAGGTAATTTTTGTTGTTTTTTTTCCTTTGTTTCTTTGACAAAAATTGTTTATTTGTCAGCATTGAGGTGCTACAACTAGAGAGGACATTTTTTGCGGCTGCAAGGTTCACAATCGGTAAGGCATTTGCAGCCCATGGGCCGACTGGCTGAGTGCGCGAAAACTTGCTTCGCGGTCTCTAGTAATAATACCTCAATGACTGCCAGTCAACATGTTAGCGTTCGGTTCGTTTATCGCTTCATACTACACATTGGTAATTGCGTGGTTTAAATCTCCCGTTTGACTCATTGCTTTTGTATGAGCTATCCTGACTTACTCCTGACGCGTGAAACGCAATGCGTCAAACGTTATGGCTAACGTGTTAGCGAACCGAGCGCTTTATACTACTTGTAATCCCTCCAGAAAGCTAATACGCTTGTGTTAGGATTGGGTTCACGTCAGCAGTCTAATCTGGCTATGAGGACTGAACCACGATGAATGAACAGTAAATCAATTGATTTGCACAACTATTTGCAACGGGACATAACTTATATAATTATGTAATACGATTGGCATCTCTTGCAAAAATAAACCAGACATTGGCTGATCTAACCACTTCCTGGTAATTATAAAAAATAATTGAAATGTTTTTTACGGTGATCAAGCCGTAATAGAACCTGCTGCAGTAGTTCGAATTGGAGGTACATAATTTTGTTATTCTCATTATTTACTGTTTTGGATTGCTAGACGCTTGGAAAATTGCCACTAATTTACTGTGGTTACAAATAGTAAATGATGGTTTTTCATTCTCTTAACATCGCGGATGCTACATGAAGTGTCTCAAGTTTTTACTTCTACATGTTTCAACTGTTTTCTATTCATGTTTTATTTGTACAACTAATTCTGTTATGTCCAATCGAAGCTAACATCAATACCCTTAAACACAATTAATACTTACTTTAAAATCAATATTATTTAGCCAGCCTAATAAATAACATTGATTCTTAAGAAAATAAAATGTATATCGATCATACCTCCATAAAATATGTTGTCGTATTTATTTTTAATCCAACTTGGGTATTGATGCAATGCGCATGTCATGATCACGCAGTTTATCAATTAAGCAGTAATTAACATAAATGTTTAACTAATTTAAGGAACTCTTTAATCGAATATATGTATTCTCCACAGTGCATGTCGCACCGAATGTCACTTGTCGTCCACATAAACATGATTTATGTTAAGATTCTGTGACCACTCACACAAACGAAACTTTTAATAACAACGCTAACTGAATACCTACGTTTTGTAACTAAAACTTTCAGTGTGTGTGAGAACAGAAAGCCTGCACCCGTACCACTCAAAGCATGACAGTCTAAGTACACAATTCTCCACATCGAAATCGCGGTCACTTCACTTCAATAATGGCCCAAGTACAAATATATAATTTTCTGTCATTTTCCAAAAAATGTATGTAGCATTTTTAGTCATTCTAATGAGATTAAAATACAAATATGTTTCGTTATGGAGAATATCACACTTATCACAAACTAGTCGTATTATTCCAGCACTGTTGCAGTTTTTTGTACATTTTTGTTACTTAAATTGTTAAGTTCAATAATTTATACAAAATCGAAAAGATTTTTTTCTAACACAAATTATTAATATAATTATTTTAAAACAGTGTCATGTTACACTAGTAACATATCATATGGCACCACATACCACTCAGAAACACACACATCCAAACCAAACCATAATCACGTAGCTCCTTGAATATCGTTCGAGTAGATTATTGTTAATCAAAATGTAAAGTAGTGTGTTCGTCCCATTATTAACTTAGGTAGGCCACAAACATTTAAGTATGTCGATTCGTTCCAGCTGTTTCTGTTCTATGTCAGTTAACCTAATATCCATAGTAGCATATTGCTTTTGTAGTTAACACGTACCTATATGCTTTGTTATAGAACTTAAAACTTTCGTTTCATTAACCGTTCTATGTTAAACTCTAATTTTATCATGGTTTTCACGTTTTATGGACCAAAATCAAATTACTTTTGTTTGTTCAAAAATAAACTTCATACCTATTAACCCAAAAAACTAGGTTAACACAGACCGTTAACAATAGCGGGCGCGTTAAATTCTTTACGAATTAGGCACGCCAACGATAATCGGACGAATACAAAGAACGACACGATAAAATATTAAAAAGCACTTGCAAAATTCGACAGGGAAACCGATGCCTCGGTAGCTTAGGTGGAAGAACTGTCGGCCGAATCGCGAAAGGTCATCGATTCGAGTCAAACCCGAGGTTGTCGTATTTTTCAATTGCAATTTTAGCAAATTATTGAACATTGCGAATAAAAAAATAAAAATTTGAAAAAACAACGATACGCAATTATCGCGTCGCGCCGCGCGGGAGCTACTTGATACGGTGTCACACTTGTCGCATTGGGGTGTACGTGGGCGGGCACAACTAAGTATGGTGGGCACAGCTGCCCGGGCTACTCTCGGCTGCGGCTGCTCAGCGGCGGCAACGGCGGCAGCGGGGGCCCCGTCGCGTTCGTCGACTTCGCGAGCCCCGCCGACGCGGCCGCCGCGTACGCCCGCCTGCAGGGCGCGCTTCTGCTCAGCTCCGAGGGCGCCATACACCTCGAATACGCAAGGCATAAGATGGCACACAACGGCTGGATTCTCGCACATGAAGTATGCACGCGCACCTATTGTAGTACGAGTACGAACATGTGCCAATTGTGTTGATTAAAGCGAAATACGTCTTTTGTTTTTTTTTGTACGACTAGGTTCTGTTTCCACTTAGCGATTACTGGGCGTGCGTGTTTTTCCTACGTACGAAGCGCAACGCCGCGTGTACGCAGCAACATTCATGCTGTTATAGTGCCCGACTAACGCCAAACTGGGATCAGAGCCTAAGTTGCCTCTTTTATCGCAAATTGATCGTTTAACGGTTATGTCCAGCTTTGTTAATACAGTTGGCACAACATTATAGAGTACACAAACAAACACAGCTTTATGTATACGTGGATAGATAAGTGTACGCTTTGAACCCCCTAGATTTAGTGACACAAATTTAAGTGTATGAAACTTTTATTCTGAAAAGCGTTTACAATAAATAGTAATCACAAAACACTCGTCCGTTAGCCAAATTAGTGAGAAGTTTAATACACTTCGATGGGTACCAAATCCAATTCATACCGAAAGCAAAGTTACTAATGTTTCACAATTGCACTTCGCACAATAGTTTGAATGCCTGTGGAAATTTTATGTTTTTTTTGTGAAGCCGTTTTTCCTTTTTGTTACACTACTAAGGTAAATTTTGTTTTACCAGGGAGCCAAAGGCGGAGAAGAGGGCGAACAGCATTAATTCGTTCGTGGCTCTCGGCACTTGACAATCAGCTAACTGAGGGACGCGCAATCTTGATCCTCTGAGTCGCATCGGAACCACAACGGGGGACGGAGCATACGACCACCACAACTATTATTGTCAATACTACGGCTAATGTTGGATCAAGATTCACCGGTCCTTGTACACGGACCGCTTAGTATAGTAACGTAAGATAAGCTCTGTCTCCTCTTCAGTTATGACTCCGTTTACCAAGACATCGTCGGGGGTGTGGTGTGTTTTCGTTTATACCAAATTTAGCAAGTGTTAATTGTATTATTATTAACATTCCAGGTTTATTGTTTACCGTTCATATAAAATAATATAATTTGAAATTTATTTTTCCTATAAATGTAATTTGTTTATTTAATATTATTCAATTTTTTTATCGTGTAATATAAGATTTATTTACAACTAACTTATTGTATGGGAAAGTTTGTATATTTGTTTTTATAAGGCCGATGTTTACAACTGAGAGGATTTGTTATGAATATAGCGTTTAACCAGAAATTAAACATTTTAGGATATATCTCATTCGAATAAGCTAAAAACCAAAGGTGCCCTTCATAGAAAGATTACGTTTTGTTAATAATAATATTTCAAGTTGAATGATTTTAAAATAAAGTTGTATGTAATAATTACGATACTTTTGTTTTAGCCTCGATAATGTTAGCGTATTTAAATGAATTCATGACTATTTCAAATTATATTTACCTAATACTTTCTTAGTAATTTTTATAATGTTCAATCACTCGTTATAGCGCTGGCACTCTAGTGTTGGTGGTGCGACCCATTGTATCCGTAGTGGTGTATTGAAATCGAGTCGTAGAGCACGTGGCCCGGGCGGCGCCGCGGGCGGGCGGTAGGTCGGCGCGTCCGCTCAAATCTCGCCCTCGCATCCATCTTACTTTTTAGACTATTTCCTGTTTAGACACCAAAATTTCTTGTGCCTTGAAAATTACGATTCGATTTGAACCTTCGCGATTATATTCCTAATTAGTTGAGGTGTTCATAGGAGTTCTGTTAACAAACTTTGCGGTTCTTGTTGTCTTTACGATTAGTATGCGATGCGACACAATCGAGATAAGTTCAGTCTTGTTGCGAGAATTTAGCCTTGGCCTTATGAGAGTTAAATAATTAATTACTTAAATGTAATCATATTAATAAATAGTAACTAATTAACTGGCGTCATGCGCGCCTACGCTGAATAGTAAAACAATTATTCTACTATCTGCATGCTTTGACGAGCTTTTTTGGAAATAATCTAATTTAAAATTTAGTAGTTACTTTTATTGTGTAATCGTTAGGAGAATAAAATTAGATAAGGGTATTTATTGTAGAGAATCGACATAGTTACATTACTATATAATGAAAGTTATTCATACATAATAATGAAACAATGTCACGGAGTTTAAATCTACTGACATTTAGGGTTAATCAAGTGAAAGATTAATATATTTTTTATTTTTAGCTAGTTGACTATCGCATACAGATCGATTACTAAGTTGCCCATATGTTTTGATGGAACACGGCGACGCTTGAAGTACACGGCAGTGCGAGATAGCAATAAACCAAAAATGAAATCTTAATGTTATTATAAGTATTTAGTGACGTATTCTGCTGATGTAAACATGTAAAAATTATACAAAAAAGTAAAAAAAAATCCCTGCTTAGGCTATAATGATAAGATTTCGGATATTCGGATTAAAATCTTGACGCGACAGATGGCTATGAGGTATTCACGCGACCAGACGGTCGGTGGCCGGAAATTCCGCATGTGAATTCTTATGAAATCTCTTAGTCGATATTTAATAGAAATTTCGTCAATTTTTGACTTAGAAAAATTTTATACGTTGTTTATAGTGACTATGACTATCACAATTTACCGAGTTTCGTGGTGTAAAGACCAAAGATAAAAGAATATACATAATTTTAATACTAACCTCAGACCGTACCAAACTTGTATTATGTAGGCGACATTGTATTGGAAATAACGTTTTGTAAGGGAAGAAATTCTTTTGATCTTCATGGTTTTAACTAAAGCTAATGCTTATCTGAACTGTACGCAAATCAGGGTTGAGGCAAGTCTAGGTAAATTACGGGTGACACCTATTAGCTAGGGCATAATACGAGACTATTTTAATTGTTACCTTACAATGCTATTTATTAGAACCAAAAGCTATACTATCTATCTACCTACTTGTGTTATAAGACTTTGATTAACTTGATAATTAATATTATTTGAACGATCTGACATACAATTTTGTTAATATATTTATTTAAAACAGTGACAAATTTTCTATGACATCTAATATCTCGAATTCTCTTATATATTGGTAATTCACTGTCGGTTTTAATAACTAAGCTAAGTCAATGTTTACTTATTTAATTCGATATAATGCTAATTCGTATGTAAGTAATTGTGTAATTAGTAGTGATCTCCCATACCTTCGGCGTTCGGCGTCCGCGGTCGCATACTAAAAATACAACGAAAAGTTTATTTATTTCTTTTCAGTTGTGGCTATCTCGGTTATTGATGGCTCTGTAGTGAATTTAGCTCTCTTCAATAACAGTATCGTATGGTGTTTTTTGATTATTAGCTATGGAGCCGTCAAATAAGTTGTCGCAGTACTTTTGATTCGCGTGCATATTTCTCGCCCGCCATTTTAAGCGTACTACACTCTACAAATTGGTGGGCAAACAAAATGGCGGGCCAGTTGTACCGATTGCGCGGGGACGCCGACGCCGCCATGATTCCGTCCAACAACCGTAGATAGCGAGTAAGAGACGTCCAGTGGCTGCGGACACGGCACCTTTTGCGGGACTACTCGATACATATCATCGTGTAATATTAATTTGTAATTAGGAGTAAAAAAGCAGTTTCATAGAGACGTTTATTCTATATCTCGTCTACTACTTGTAATGCAATCGGCTATAATGTCACGCTACTTTTAACAAAAATTTCACTTTTCGTTCTCGGCTTTCACGCTTGCATTTGTGTCCTGTGTCTCGATACGATTCCCGCTTAGCGTTGTGATCCTTTTATGTTAATCGAAACAGAAAACACAAACGGCAAACCGTGAATCGATATTTTGTTGACGTTTACCGTGAAATCGAGTAGATGGTGTTCGAACCGACGTCGGAGTGATGCGTGACATTAGCCCGCATGTGATAGGATATAGTAGGGGTGTAGCTCGCCTTGCAAGTTAGGTTAAGTGAAGCGGTATCAGACAAACGCCGTACATCGGAAACATATCAATTCTGTGCCCCTTAATAAATTTAGTTAAATACTATTCTAAGAGATACATATGAATAGAGATAAAGAGACAAAATAATCGTTTGGAGTATCAGATACCTAATAAATGTTGTTTTGGTACGTTGAGGAATAATAACGGCGATAGATTGTTTTTAATGTGGATCATTACATAACGCATAGAGCCCGAGTAGTGTCGCGCAAGTTAAGGTTTATTTACTAATCGCTGTAGTTTTAAATGTTATTTCTATTTGTTATTATTTAGATTATGATGGCTTAATTACCAAATTCATTTTAACAATTCGCTTGGGATCCAGTATTATTGAAGTTGTTTTATTTTCGGTGACCATTTAGAGCGTTACTGAATAACTTATTTGTATATCGAGCAAAGTAAACCATACAAACTATATAGTTAGTAATTAATTGTTAGATTCGTGTGACTTGGATTATTTAAATGCTTTTAGAGCAGAGATAAAGTGTTATTGTGGTTTAAGAAAAAAAAACATAATGACATTGTAAAAATAGTGATAAATTTAGCTTAATTATCATTATTACAACTTTTATAGATGTTCGATAATTTCTTTTCTTACTTTATGGAGTATTGTGGCATTGGAGACGTCATTGTTAATTCAAATAAATTTGAGCTAATCCTCAATCGAAGTTTTTATTCTACTGATAAACCCCTTTTAAAGTAATAATAGTTGTCTCCAAGAATAACATCTAGACCAAATGACAGTTACTTACCTAAAAGATAATTCCAGAATTTGAAAAACTTTGAAATCTATAACTTTCGTCTTTTCTTTGTTGATTTTAATAATCTCACGAAAGTATATGTTTGAAATACTATCAATATTCTTGTAATAATAAAAACATAGTAATAAAATTTATAGGTGTCTAGAATAGGATAACTGAAATTAGTTATAATTAACAGTTGAGCTTTGAAGTTTTGCTTTGTAGATTTGTCTGCTTATCGCGTATTCGTGTAAAACGAATTGAATGAACTTTTATAGTATAAATATTTGATATTTGAAGGAATGACCACATAAATTGGTTTTACACAAATGACGCAAGTAACTATCGGTGAAATGCTATGAAGTTTCCTTATTTTTAATAATTATCGTATGGCAGTGTTGTATTTATGTTATTATTAGTTTTAAAGCATTATAGGGTCCAAAGATTGGGAATAAACATTATGTGACAAATGACCTTTCCTTTTTTATTTATTTTTACATTGAATTTTAATTTTCAAGCAAAAGTTTAATTGCAACCAAAAAAGGCTGCAGACGGAGTAAATTTTCTCGAAATCCAGACACAAGTACATAGTAATTTCTTGAGTTTTTAAGATTTGACACAATTAGACATGACCATGAACCATATTGAAGTTCGACCACAAAGTTTCTTACACTTGCATTTCTATAGAAGACGGACTTACATTTAACATAACTCAATAATTCATAAATTGTGCTACTTAAAGTACAAATTCATCGTTAAATAAACTACACATTACTAATTCATGAGAAGAGTATACCTTTATGGCAGTTAGATCAAAATAGTACAGTCAGCAACAGAAGTAGACACACATATTTAACAATTCGTGTTTTTTATTTCTAATGGGTCAATGGCTGTCAAAGTGTGTATTACTTTTGTTGTTGGCTGTACGGGGCACGAAATAATCTACAAAAGTACTCCACTAAAGTATGGAGTATACAATATAGGCACATCAGATAACATAATATGTAGTTCCTAACGGAACAGATAAACCACTCCATTGGAAAAAAATAGAAACTATTCCTTTTAAAAACAAACAAAAGATTGGTCACGTGTATCGTTATATTTACATAATTATGGCGAAATTTGGCGCTTGGCAATTACCTGAAAGGTACTGAGCAGGATACGAACTTAATGTATGTTCGAGCGTGACATGAAAAGAGTGACGGAGGCCTGGGGCCCTACCTATCTGTCATCTCTTAGAGCATTATGTACTTCAACCTTACTATGCAAAATTCGTATGGAAATATGCATAGTAAGATTAAAGTAATACTGCTCTAAGGCTGCTTTCAAATTAAGCGTTTAGAGCAGGACCAACATGGTTCAAGATACACTTGAAACAGACTATTTTTTAGTAACGACCAGCACCAGGGTATTCTGGCCTATATACGACAAACGGACCGCAGCCGGCGTGTGTCTCAATAGTGTAGACTCTATATGTGAATCAAGGAACAGAGCAAATATAACATGATCCATCCCGGTGACAACGTCCTGCTAAATTGAAAGCGCCCTAAGAGTTGATGGTAAGGCCCCTGGTATAGGCTTTAGTTGAATTGGAGATTTTAAAACTACATCAAACTTATAAACTAGTGTTGACTTAAGTAGAATACGAATATGATAAACAATTGAGAGCAATAATTTATTCTAACTCTGATGGAATTAATTTCTGTTTTTTGTACCCTATTAAACGTTGCAAAAATAAATTTTATGTATTCGTTTACCCCCTATGAAAATATTATGACAAAGTTTTAATACTGAACAGAGCTAAAGCGCCGTACTTACTGCTGTACATACATACATATAATCACGAATATTATCCCCGGAGGGTTAGTCAGAGACTACGCAATGACGACTGTAAAGCAGACTCTGCCATAGTCCACTTTTCATCAAATAGCGACTGCACATGTGCTCAGCGTGACTGGTAGTGAGCCCATCGCCGCTCTAAGCTGTTGAATATATATGTGAAGTTTTTAACCCGTTAGTCGCCTTTTACGACACCCAAGGGAAGAGAGGGGGTGGTGGTATTCTTTCACACCGATACGCGACACGGACCTTCTCTGCTGTACACAAAGACGTAAATAAAGTTACGTCGTCTTAACTTAGGATCTATAATTTTTCATTTCAAATAACTTTAATAAAACTATTTTAATGAAAGAGATTTTTGCAAAGAAAAATCATACCTAGATGCTGCTGCTAAAATGGAACTAAGTCCTCACTTTGGATTAGAATAATAATCCAAAGTCAGTAGTTTCATTTTTGTAAGTAGGTAGGTACTAAGGCAAATGTTTGCGCGACTTTGGATCGGTATAAGACTTTTCTTCCTTGCTCAGAAAGAACACATGCCATGTCACAATCATGGTTTGAGTAACCACTTCGGTTTCTTAATAAAAACTACAAAACATATCCAAACCACAGACATATAATTGTCTGTGATCCAAACGCGGTACGTTTATTTTGAAAAATATATAGTTTCAATTTTACGTCAACACTACAAGTTGATTGAAACAATCAATAGAATCTGAAAAAAACAATGACTTGGATTCGAACCGCACCTTTTGACATGCCGTATGTGGTCAGCTACCTTACCAGAGTATTATTACTTAAATCTTATATGCAAATTCCCATACGAATGCTGCATAGTAAGTTACGAGTAATTCGATATTCTACTTGTCAGATACAGTCATCTATCTATATATAAAATGTATGTATAAATGTAATAAAATATATATATATAAAATGGGTAATGAAAATACAGTTTACACGGTTAGTCTGCTCGTTTTAACTTTGCAGATTATTTTATGTCTTGGATCAAGTATACCGCCGACCTACGACGGCGAGCGACGCCGACGTGACAGCGAGGTGCTGAAACGTTCCCGGTATAAGTATAAAAAAGTAAGTATATAATATAAATATAGACGAAAGTATAATCCAAAATGAAAGGGAAACTATGAAGTTCTTTAAGACTAGCACAAATTCGTACGTGAGTACGTGACAGTCCTATGATCTGCGGGATCGTTGCGGAGATTGGTCTTCGACTTTTCCTGTTGATTGTACACTGGAAATCGAACCAGGGACCCCAGGATCTGTGAGACAGGTAGTCCAACTAGACCAACGAGCATTAAGCCCTAACAATAACTCCCCGCTCGGTTACCAGCCCTACAACATAATAACAAAAACCTATGTGAGATTACAGTTATTCCTGCAGATGTCGAGAGCACAATGTAAATAACCCACATACCTGCGCTAATTTATATTTTCTTCTTTATACTTGAGTGCGTCTCGGTATGAATTCTCAAGAGGACTTATGAAGACTAAATATATGACTGTTATATTTGCTAAGGTAGACAAAGTTATAACCACCAAATTATCCTATTACGAAAAATATAATAATTTCAGTTTCTGTTCTAACAGAAGTTATACCCTTATTCGTATTAGGACAGATTCTGGTTTGGACAGATTATGGTTACGACAGATTCTTGTTACGGCAGATTCTTGTTATGGCAGAGTAACATTGCCAACAAAAGTAATAACCACACAATTTATGTATTGCTATATTTAAAAAATTAGAACTTAAAACCTTGTATCTAGATTGTCGAGTTTGATTTATCACTTATAATTATATAGAACGAAGTCGAATAATACTCGTACATGATTACTTTCTTTGTCTTTGTCTTCTTTATTGAAAAGATAATTTATTTTTCACTCTTTTTATTTATTTAATATTATGTTGTTTATATAGGGCTTTTGACAAAATTACATGTTATCGTAACTCTACATGTAGGGATGTTACATTACTACATATTATTCTCTGACCTAAGCCTGAATTTGATAAGCAATATTTCTAGTTACTAACAAGAGCATTCCGAATTGAATTTATTAATAAATACAATTTAAACAGAGTTTAATTCCTGAGTACTCATTTATCCTAGGTTACGTTGGGTTCTGCTTTAGTACCCAAAGTTTTGATAACTATTTGATGATTGTTTAATTTAAACTTGGGAATAAGCCATTAATTATATAATCAGTTAATCAAAACTGACCGTGACCTGGCTCTATTGGAATACAAAATACCGGGACAGCATAGACACCATACAACCGTGTAGCGTAGCTGGAAAAGAATACTACCACCACTTTTCTTTCCTTGGGTGTCGTAAAAGGCGACTAATGGACTATAGACTGCTCAAACATCCAACAGCAGAAAGTGGCGATGAGCTCACCACCTGTCACGCTGAGCACATGTGCAGTCCCTATTTGGTGAAAAGTGGACTATGGTAGATTGGTAGAGGACTGCTTTTGCGGTCCTCATTGCCTAGTCTCTGACCAACCCTTCGGGGTTAATAGTCGTCATTATAATTATGTATGTATAGATACCATTAATACAGTGGTTCTTACTGCCGAAACCTCTGTTTGCAAACTGTTGCAACCTGACAGTTTCCTCTATTTTTTCTTCGTACAACAACTTTATCTTCTTAACTTTTTACTCGTATCTAATTAAGTTTGTGCAAGTACCACATAGATAAATTATTGTACGACATAAGCTGCTGCGTAGGTACATTACGCTCTAAGTATCTCAAGATGCCGTAGTGAATTCGCGCTTTCGGGTGATCTCAGATGGAACTTTGCTAATACTGATATATATGAAATGTGAGCGGCTGCGCGTAAGAACATACAATAAAGAGGTTAATTTAAGTACCTAACTATGAATATTTTTTTTAGATTTTTATTCATTTCTTCTGTGAATCAGTTATGAAATTATGCAACAGTAAACTAATGTGACACTAGTGGTTATTAGAATATGTGTCAAAAAACGCCCGTCTGTAACGGCCCTTACACGCGCGCGACACGTCTATCTAAAATCTAAATCCACACTTGCCGTTACAAAAAAAACATCCGTCTATTAATTTAGAGCGTTCACATTAGGCAACCTAGCGGCACAGAATAAATAATAGTACCTAGCGGCGCGGATAAAGCGTTTCCTATTCCATACCACGGTAGACGGTATTTATACTGTATCCATACTAAAGCACAGCGACTCTCATTTGATTAGATCGCACGACATCCGCGCTACTGTCGTCCAAAATTAATAACCTATTTATAGGGTCTAACAATATCAATAAGCGAACGTTTAAGGGGAGCATCTATAAATCACACTGAGTATGCTCACCAAATTTGGTCCAAAACTACAGGCTCTTTACCGAGATAATCAACAAAACATTATCATAATTCACCAAAAAATACACCCTTTCTAAACCCGTACAGCTTGTACTACACGCACGGAAAGATAGCCGAACATGCATCTTTTTATTGACGCTTGTGTCCATGTTAGTAAAGATACAGCATGTTTCATGATGTGCATTACTTTGAGTGATTTAGTTTGTTAGAAAACATAACTTTCAAAAATCACTATAAAACTGGAGCCCATTTTTTGTCATTGTATTCAGAATGATGTATAGATACCGCCCTTAAACGTTCGCTTATTGATTTTGTTAGACCCTGTATAGATTGTTTAGTCTTCTAAATTCAAATTTTTGGCTAAGTTCCATACAAATTATGTCAAATCTCTCCCTTAAAACGTTTGCTTATTGATTTTGTTAGACCCTGTATAGATTGTTTAGTCTTCTAAATTCAAATTTTTGGCTAAGTTCCATACAACTTAAGTCAAATCTCTCACTGTAGTAGGTTAAACAATCTATAGATACGATATTATTTTATGGCGGCTAATGTAAAAATGCTGTTACACGCTCCAGAACCGCCTCGTCTGAATCCGCCGCTGTGCGCTAACGAGCTCGCGTAGTTTAGACAGCACACCTCTTGTAGCCCTCGCTATGTCTCCACCGAGAATAAAGTTTAAAAGGACTTCCACTTTGCAAATTGCCCAGCTCCCATTCCGTGGACTCGTAAAAAACTATTTTGCCCACGTATGTGTAGGTGCTTTAATTAGCTTTAGTACGTTATAATTAGCGTACGGATTACGGTATTCGAGTTAAGTAGGTAAGTAATAAAGAAAAAGAGCTACGAGTTTAAGGCAGTTCATTCGTTAATAATAATAATAATAATCTAAGTTACTGCCGGGCTTTAACTGGGCCTGATGTAGATTTGCCTGCCTCGGTGAACTGGCTACGTTTCGGTAACCTCTTTTGGAAAACTTTGTTAAGTATGTGCCGTTGAAGATGAAGTTATCAAGAAGAATAACTGACGGAAATATATTATGAGGGACGGTACGGTCGGTATCTGTCGGGTCCAGCATGCCGCCGTCCAGGAGAATCACTTCGACATATTGTTTCCGGTTGTTCTCATCTTGCTAACGGAGAGTATTTGCACAGACACAACCAAGTAGCCAGAATAATTCACCATGGTGAAAAGTTGCTGCAGCAACTTGCTTTTGGATATGGTCTCGTTGAATCAGAGGTGCCGTACTATACCTAAGTATTAAGTAGATACGCACCTACGCCGGTTCTCGTAAATGGTCATGCAACGCTCTATTGGGATCGATCTATCATCACGGATAGTACTATTGTCGCTAATAAGCCTGATATGGTGGTGATCGACCGATCTCAGCGCCGGGCAATATTGGTTGATTATGACCATACCTCATGATGAAAACTTCGAAGCCGAGAAGGACAAGCTCAGTAAGTAAGGACCTTCACGAGGTTACCGCCATGTGGGATGTGGATTCAACCATTATTGTACCGATAGTCGTTTCGGCAAACAGTCTTATAGCTAAGAGCCTCGATCAACATCTAGATGGGCTCTCGCTAAAAGGTTGGGTCAAGGATCAGATACAGAAGGCAGTAAGTACTCCTTGACACGGCACGTAATGTCCGTTCCTTACTCTGCAGCCCTAAACACCGATAGCTTGGGTCTATTCCCGTTGCCGGTGGCAACCTAGATTAAGTTTTTTGTAATATTATAAATTGTAAATATGTTTTTTTTTTTAAAGTTTAAAAAATATTTTAAAGACTATTACTTATAATCTTAAGTTATTTTTTTCACAGTAGGTATTTTATATATAAATAAAGATAATACTAATAAATTATAATAATAAATGTATTAATCGAACAAAAAATGGTTACATTTTAATACATATATATATGTGTGTGTGTGTGTATGTGGGGGTGTGTGTGTGTGTGTTCTATTGCAAATTTACTCGAAGGATGTCTTAAGTCCTTCTGTGTCCTCGTAAGAGAAAGTAGAAAGCCAATTTGAGGATTTATTTGTTTATTGGGAAATATACAGGATTTTTTATCACATAGAATCTTCTTTGCATTTAGGATTTATATGATGGCCCATATTATATACCTATTATGTACCAAAGACTCTGCATTAAATTTTAAAAATTCTTTTCATTCAACTAATACTTTAGTACACACACAGTACTCGTATGCTATATATTTTGATAACGCCGAAGTGAATCGTCATTAAGTTAGTGAAGTTAATTAATAATAATGTTCTTTAAAGTGACTTAATTTTGTTAATATGCTTTTATTACGTTCATTTATTTAGAAGTACATGTTATCTAAGAGGTCAAAGTTACGCCTTTGTTTGTTGTACACCGCCATCTTAGATACTAAAGCTAAGTAAAAGCATATAAATGGCTTTATATATTTCTACTGCGGTTATGCCACCATGCAGATAAGACGGTGCCAAGTGAACGAGAGCCTTCAAGCAAGATATAAACAGCCTTCCCAACTCACGTACAACAAACGGTTATGACATACACAGTCGGTCGGAAATGTCAAAGATCACTGAAAACGATCACAAGATGAAAGACATCACAAGATTGTTCATGCTGAAGTAACCAAAATCTTCATGTTATATATTTCTTTTTATAAATAAATAAAGAAATAAATTTTTATTTCAGGCAACAAAGAATGTACAAGATGGTAAAAATACAGAGAGGCCCATATAATAAATACCTCACAGACTAACACACATACAATATTAAACATTTTTTGTAACTTATGTATGTTACTTATAACTATGTTAGTTAGTATTTATTAATTATAATATTGTGCTGCTCCGGTGGTGTTGACGGGTAATCTCCCGTGGAGACGCTGCTGGTACACCACGCCCTTCGGCCAGAAGTCCTCCTTCATAAAGTTGTCAACTAGCTTGGTTGTTGGGACTCGCACCACAAATGCCTGTACTCTATCACATATTTATCACATTACATCAAACCAACACATTTTGAATTTGTATTCCGATAAAAATTGTGCACAGCATTGACCCAAAACAACAGTAAAGAAAATATTTTACTAATTACATAATGTAAACTAATTTAAAATAAAAATTTAACAACTTTCGAACAATTTAGAAAATAAAAGAACAAGAAGCAAAGCAATAAGTTAGTGCTACAAACAAATTCAAACAGAAAAAGGAAAACAAGTTAAATATCACGTAACAGTGATACTTTAAAGAAACTTAAGCTACCTACAATTAAAAATGTCTTTTTGAGAACATAAGTATAATATTATATGTATTACACATGCGTAAAAGCGGTGTATTTTATGAGATTATTGTTCACACCTGGTAAACTAAACAATTGAAAATTACGTACTGAATGAGTTGGTACTTTAAAGTTAATATGTTTTAAAAGTTCATCACAATATTCACCATTAACAATTTTATACAAAACACATAAGTTATTTGCTAGTCTACGCTTCTCCAGTTTGGAGAAGCGTACAAGTGAAAATTTTGTTAGCCGGTCAGCTTAATCTGGCAATTTACGTCTCAGACCCAGCCTTGTACATAAATACCTCCAAAAATGGCGCTGAATAGACTCGATCCTGTCAGTGTGGTTATTATAGACAGGCGCCCAAACGCTAGAACAATACTCTAAGGTACTCCTACCTAATGATGTATAAAGTATGCTTATTGAATTCGGGTTTTTGAATGGTTTCGATTGTCTTATTATAAATGCAAGCATTCTTTTAGCTTTACTACAAATATGGTCGTAGTGTTGCCTAAAGGATACCCAGATCACGGACAACGATTACACGATCTAAGATATTCATATATATTATATTTATATAGTATTTGTACACTACTTCATATTTATTTTTTGTAAAAATAATTGTTTGACATTCCTTACTATTAAGAGACATATAATTTTTAGTAAGTACACCAATCCCCTCAGGCCCCAAGCGGTCGCATGAGACCGCACCTACAAAAAACACTTGAATTTGTACCGTGTTTCCATAGAGTTACAGACTACTTTAGTATGAACAAGTTTGGTTATTTCGGTTTTGTGGTACGTCTTAAGTATTGTTATCGCAAAATATCGCATAGTCTATGCTCGATTCTGTCAAATTTGACGTTGACAGTTGTCAAAGTCCAAAAAAAAGTGTCAAAATATTTCCAAGATCATTATCATCTTGCAGAGAATTACAGTCATTAATATTAAGGGCGGTGAAAACGGAAATTTTTTCTGTTTTCTATTAGCTGTTGTTCAAAACATTTTACATACTTCGCATTGAAATTTTCAATATGTATTACAGAACGTGTGTGTGAGGAGATGACTGTTTCCAAAACAGGTTTGGAAACATTTTGCTCGATGGAAAAAAATCCTGAAGTTACCTCTAAAATGTTATATATAAATGCACATCACGACCGTGTTTTACAATAATAATTCCAATGACCTTTTATAAATAGACTAGTCATACGTGAACGAATTGCATTTAAAAAATGGCGAAATTGTTTCTATGACGTAATACACGTCGAAACGGAAAGAAAATAAATACAATCATGTCAAGCCTATTGTTAAAAAGAGATAAAAACTATTTATGGTAGTCGACCAATTGACAACAGCGCATTCCCCTTTGCAGTTTGCACGGCTATCTCGGCCGCCATTGTTTTCTCTCTTTCACTCTTACAGAAAACATAGTACACGCTTCTCGCTCACGCATATCGAATTGGCAACAGCGCAAATGTCATAACTAAATGAAAATTTTCTATTTTAAATTCGTATTTACAATACTTACAAATGAAATTAAATACTTTTCTTGTCTCTTACTGTTGCAGTATAGTTTTTGCAATTTCTGTATACACAGGAAGGCATTTTATCTAACAAACAACATAAAAATCTTTAAAAAGGTACAAACGTAATGACGAGACACTGACTGACGTGTGACTGAGTGAAGTCCAGTCAATTACCTTGATTTGTCCTTGCCACTACGGAGGCCAGGCAACGTATCTAAACATAAAATATCATTGAATAATTCCTATAAAATTTCACACAAATTTACCTTTTCGATTTCTTGACTGATTTGATTTCCAAAAAACTAAACATTTTTATTAACTTTTTGATAAAAATGTGAATGGCGCTTACGAATTACCGCGGACCCCGCACCGCGCAACACCCGCGAGGGCCCGGAATTTTCGCTAACCTCCTAACCCTTAAGGCGATAAGTCCTTTCGAGCGCTTCTCTCTCGCTCTCTCGGCGGTACGACGATAAGGGACGGGTGTAACAGCGAAGCGACGCAAATAGGCTCGGTTTATAGGTTTTGATAGGTTTTTTGCCTATACTATAGAATTTATAGGATTTAATGAATTAGCAGCTTCTCTGTAGTACTTCAAAATAAATATTTAAATATAAAAAATAACAAATCATCCGTTTTAGACTTTTATTTTTTTACTTTTACTTTTGACAATGTTCTGTATTTAAAAAACAGGCTTAGTTAAAGTTTAATAAATTTTGCGCGATCCGATCTCGCTTAAAAAAAATATTTGAAAGAAAAACTCCAAATGTTTAGAAATTTCTAGCATCAACTTTTCAAAAGTCGTTGCTTCTGTGCGCTGTGGTTTCTTGCGCCCGTTCTTTGCCACAGTTAAAAAATGACGTCCTGAATGGGTGGTAGGTTAAAAAGATTTGGACGATACAAAGTACTTACTAATTGAGTTTATTGAATAAATATATTTTTACTTGACTTGGCTTGACTTGACTTGGATCTTAGCTTTCCTGCAGTAATTTTTGCTTAGTTTACAAACTAATTAATATCAGGAATGATAAAGTGGCCAAAACATTTTTTAATCACTAGGCTAATTTTAAGAATTTTCCACTTTGCCGTCTTTGAAGCCAAATTTTAGCCAAAGTCGTCCCCATAAATGCTACTTTTTAAAATGTTTATGAAAGCCAAGAGTCTGGCGCATTTTTAAAGCCTACTTAGGAACCACAAAGTCACCTGTTCAGATTTTTTATTTAAGGTTGAAAATTTTAGTTATAATTCGCCAAACGTAAATTTTCACTTAAGACCCAAACCAACATTTTCATAACTTTCATCACAGTTACGAAGCTGATTATTTTATCCATTAAAGTACCTCTCATGAAAATATAGTTGCAATAAAAAAATCTAGACAGTCTTCTACTTTTTTTAGATATTTTTTTTAAAGTTGAACATATCGAAATATCTTAAAAATTCAGGAAAAAAATCATAACTCGAAAACTATGAACAATCGCGGCACATACATGGGAGTAATTCGAACACCCCACGACACGAGGGACCTAATTTTTTCTTTTGGACGTCAACTTTTTGGCCATCCTGTATATTATAACATATTTGTCTCATCGGAGGCAGTAAGGCCTAAAATGGAACGTAACCGCCACCGTTATCTAATCTTTGTCGGAACACAACAATGCTCTAGCATTGTAAGTTAACCGGCGACCGACTTAGATAAGATGGTAGTAGCCAACCACCTACCAGCTACCATGAACCTATAGTACATAATTATAATACAATAATTAATTATCCTGTACCCCCGCTGGGATTCGAAGCCGGGTCTCCTCTAGGTCTGACACCGGTGGTCCAACTAACCACTAAAGCCACCCTATGATTGACTGATAGAGAATGCCTTAGGCATTAAGTCCGCCATGTAATATATTGTTGCAAAAGTTTAAATAAAAAAAAAAAAGCAAAGAGACTGTTTTTTTAAATACAGAACATTGTTTTCGTACGGGTATTGATCATATACGAAATAAAATATGTTACTCTCTTTTTACTATAATATCATTGGCTGTTCCATACAAAATTGTAAATACTGTTCGACCTAAATGTTGTTTTGAAATTTAGAGTTACCCCCTTATAGAAATAATTTGTTCCTTACACGTCAAGGGGTCAATAGGTCAAGTATCATAAGACCGCCGGCGGTTGCGAAATAATTGATTTTCAATTGTGTCTGGTTTTACACAGCTCAAGGGGTCAAGATGTCCCAGTTCCGCAACTTGGCAACCGCAACATAATGCATTTACCAAACAGCCCTGTGTTTACGCAAATACACAGACCACTACTAGTGTTACGTGTCACTAGTATAGCTAATCACAGCCAGAGTTACACCTCCGCACCCCCCTGAATTTTACCGATTGCATGTTTCAGTAATACTCGCTGAAAGCGACGTCTATGGGTTATGTGGTCTGTGCGCAAACATTACACAATTTCTCTGTGACCATGGATCCTATAAAGAGTTCGAAACGTCAGCATAAATGCTAAGTAAAGATTTTTTATTTTATCGGCAACGGGTAAACGCTTGGCCTTAATCTCACCTGCTGGTAAGTGACGATAAGGCCGAAGGTGGAAGCGCGCTACACCCGGAATCCTCAACCACTGAGGAACTGGCTATCTTATCTCAAACTGTCGGAACACAACAATGCTATAAACATCGTTGTTATGGTGACAGAATTAGATAAGGTGGTGGTAGCTAGCCAGGCGGACTTATCAGCCCTACCACCAACCAAACCGAGCACACAAAGGTGTACCCCCCGCTGGGAATCGAACCCGGGACCTGAAACCGGTGGCTTAGCCACTAGACCACAGAGGCGGTTAAAGATTAAAGTCAGAGACAAGATAATAAGGGCCACAGAATCGGGTCCCTGCCATAGTCCACGTTTCACCAAATTACAACTGCATATGTGTTCAGCGTGATTGGTAGTGAACCCATCCCCGCACTATGTTAATGAATGTATGTGCAGTCTTTAAGTCTGTTAGTCGCCTTTAACGACACCCAAGGGAAGAAAAGGGTTGGTAGTATTTTTAGTAGTGTCCGACCGAAACATGTTTTTTTGCCGAAACCGAAACCGAAACAGAAGGTTCGGTTTGATTACAGTTTCGGCCGAAACCGAAACTGAAACCGAACCCTTTATAAACACGTGATTAAAACGTTGAATAAAAATGTCAATGGGCCGTTCTTTCCAGATATTTGATTAATTAAACATCTGACCGGCCTAATATTACAGGTTTCTACGTTCAACTTTTATCGAATTGAAATTTCAACATTGTTATAGTGACACTGGGTCAAAATTTAACTACCATAAAAAGTGAAAAATTGAAAATGTTACATGAACTGTACTTAATACTGAGGCGGCGACTTGTTAATTATAGATTATATAAAATAAAACAAGTTTAGTATTAAAATATGATAATCATATTGAGATGTATTTTCCTTTCAGTTTTACTTTTTTTAATTTTCACTACAGGAGCAAAGAGCAACTGATTCAGTAGCCGGCGGAGATAGGCGTGGCGAGCGACGCCACATTGCCAGCCGTGCCAAGCGTACCCGACGTTAGCCGAACGCGACACGTTGTAAGTTTCGGCACGGCCGAAAGGTTCGCCTGTTTTTTTGGCCGAAACCGAACCTCTGGCCAAAACATGATTTTTGGGCCGACACTGGCCGAAGCCGAAACCGTAACCGAACCTTCGGTCGGACACTCATTTTTAGTGAGTTTTACACATAAAAAATAAACGCAAGTAATATCGTAAAGAGTCTTCATTCCATTGTATCCAGGAGTTGCATCGTCTGTATCGACGTACAAACACCCCGTGAGTCTGACATACCATAATCATATTTATTTATACGAGTACACCGCTAGGAGCGTATCGACATCATTTTCACGAGTGAGCTGGCAAACAGAATGACGTGTGTCGTCTGTGTAATTCGGTGTATCAGTTCGGTGGCATCGACGGGAGACACATTCCAGATGTTACAGAAAATGTTGCCACATCAAAGCAGCGCATCTTATGTTGGATTATTTTAAATTTGTCTGAATGACTTCAGTGGAAATTTTTATTAATATTGGATGCAGGTTATGTGTTTTGAAATTCACATTACGAATATTTTCTTACTTCTGCATTTAGAGACGTCCATTAACGGTAACGAACCCTAAGCGCCTACGGCTTTACATTGTAAAAATGTAATAGAGATGCCATGCTAGTGCTAAAATAGTTTTTAGGATGAGAAACTATGAGTAGACACTACGTAGTCGGTAATGCTAATTGACGTCTCTGAATACGGCAGTTAATGAATTAGAAATAAGATTAGAAATGGATATGAAACATTATTGACTTGCAGTGTTGTAGTATTGTGCTAATAATATAATATACAAAGAGAATACATGGATGAATTTCAACAAATTGTAAACGAATTTTAAACAAACAAATTAAAACTAAAGAAGAATTACAATAAAAAATGCATAATGCTGCTATGCGAGCATAGCTAAATTATAAATAAGTAAGTACATATAAGTTCTCGAATGCAACACGAAATACCAATTTGAAACAAATAAGCAGAGGTAGCGTTCCCAAAGTCCGGTAGGTACAACCGCGAAGCCAAGTAGACTTAAGTTGTTTAAAATTATAGCGCAAGTGCGGGTAGAGAAAACAAATGAAAAGTTCGCCAGGGCACCACTACGTGAGACTATCGACTACTTTTATTAGTCCCGCTGAACATAATACTACAGTTTGTAACATTTTGGGAAGTATTATTACTATTTCTATAATACAAAGTTGACATGCGATTTTTTTGAAACAGAGTCATTCAGACGATTATATCATACATTCTGTCAAAAAAGCTTCGGGAACGGATGATTTGTTTATGATTCTAAATTCAATTTTTTGTTTTTTTTTTTGATGTAAGATTGGCACAACTGTTATCCATTTTGGAGCGGAGTTTGAGTTGCATCTGTTATTTAGATTAAATACAGTGCTGTTTTTAGTTAGTTTATATCTAGTGTGTATTGCGAATTTTATAATGGATAAACACATCGAGCAAAGAGTTTGTCTTAAATTTTGCGTCGCCAATGGAATTTCGTGTTCGGAGTCACTGAAAATGTTACAGAAGGCCTACGGTGAATCGACTTTATCAAAACACGTGCTTATGAGTGGTACAAAGCGTTTAAAAGCGGTCAAGATGTGACGGTGAAGATTTGTTTCGCTCTGGTAGGCCATCAACGTCTTCAACTGAAGTTAACATCGCAAAAGTGAAGGAAATGGTGACTGAAAATATTCATTCAAGTATGAGAGAGACAGCCGCTGAACTTTCTGTGTCTCACGAGTCGATCCGTACCATTTTAAATACTTACTTGAGTATGAAAAAAAAAAAATTCCGACCCAACATTCATGCAACGCATTGTTACTTGTGACGAGACGTGGGTTTACGAGTTTGACATGCAAACTAGTCAACAAACTTCGGAGTGGCGCCTTCCGACTGAACCGAAACCGAAAAATCACGCCAAAGTCGATCAAAAGTCAAAGTCATGTTGACTGTTTTCTTTGACTATCGCGGTGTTGTGCACTGGGAATTATTGCCGTAAGGTTTAAGGAAGGCGTTTAAGAGAGCAAATTCGACAAAAAAGGCCAAATTTGTGGAAAGAAAATTCTTAGATTTTGCACCACGACAATGCGCCTTCGCACAAGGGCATCATTGTGAACGAAGTTTTGACCAAAAACTCAACAAATACCATCGAGCAACCACCTTATTCACCAGATATGACTCCAGCCGACTTCTTTCTTTTTCCCAAACTAAAATTACCAGTTCGTGGCACCCGTTTTCATTCGGTACAAGACATAAAGGAGAATTCGCGGCGAGAACTGAACTCAATTCCGGAAAAAGCGTTTAAAAAATGTTTTGATGATTGGATTATTCGTTGGCGTAAGTGTATCGTTTCTGAAGAAGCATACTTTGAAGGCGATAAAATAAATTTGGATGAATAACTAACATTTTGTGTATTATTGATCTTTTCCCGGTACTTTCTTGACAGAGTAGTACTTGCTGCCATTGTATCATACAGACACGTCACCTATTTAACAGACATTGTCATAGAATTTTTGCAATGCATTAACACAGAAGCTAAGCTAAATAATCAGTCATGTTCATGAATAATCGCACAGTAAAACCTTTTCTGACATTCAGGACATGTGCTTTCTATCAAAATACCACTTGATAAGTTAAGGCTATACAATAATAACGGAGGTATTGCCATATTGTTGCCTAAAATCTTAATCTAGTGAAACGAAGCAAAGCAAAATCTTATCAACTAAACTCAACAATTGCTAAAGACAAAAGTCAAAGAGGCTTACAATAACTTTGACCTCATTTAATAGCTTTCGGGTGAGTTATTCAGAAAGATCGTACGTAATGTAGTCGCACCAGACTGCCATTGAATGCAAGTCACAAAGTTTGTGCATAAAAGTATGAGAGCAAACATATTCAGCACGGCCGCAGCTACAAACGAAATTAAAGTTGTGCTCTCGGCGCAAACACCAAACACGGGTTGCTTGTGAAATATAAATATGACACATTTATGGTGCTACATGCTCGGGAAAAAAGTTTTTCAACTATATTTCTCATACTCATAAGGGAAACGCTTGGCCTTTATCTCGCATGTAGCTAAATTACTTTTTTCGTAATTCTAAACCACTGAGAAACTGCTTGGTTGTCTTTAGTTACTAGATACTTGGAGTATATACCAAATTCCACCCTGTATAAACTAACACAATCATGGTAATAATGAAAACGTTTTTTACCCGCCTTTAGAAGGTTCGGTGCTACATTGATAACGTAGGAATTCATCTAATGATAGCACAATGTGTACATTACTTTAGTCAACCCATGCAATGCATTATATAAATGTGAAAAAAAAATAGAAAGCATTTATTAAAATGCGAAAATAACCGTACGGAGACGACGAAATCAAACACGCTGTTAACACAGTACCCTAAACATCAGAGGGATGTTAAAAAGCGGGTGCGGGGGGCGTGTTGAATTTTTTATCACAGCTATATCCTGTAAAATGGGCGTTACAGAGAAGTCTCCACTCACATAAAGAATTGTACGCGAGGGACACGGCTGCTTTAAATTTAGCAGCGTTTAACTCACTGACTCGGCTTGCTAAATCTTTATTCAAGTGTGGAAGTCATCGCAAACGAGCCCTGTGATTTATCACGAATGTCGTGTAACATTCACTTTATGTTGTTGATAAACAGCTTATGTTTAATATAAGTGATGGCGTAAGTGTTTGAACGCGAATCCTGTGGGGACTCTTGAATATCTGACAGTGAAACCGAGTAAATCTGACGAGATTACGCGGTACGCTGTTAGATCATAAATCAAATGGATTACTTAGAGAGATTTACTGCCATACAACAAAACTATATTTAACATTAGATATTCTGAAACTGTAATTTGCGGACACTTTTTTGATAAACATAAAGATTTTGTGAAAATCTCTAGGTCAGGTATAGGTAAGCAATGAGTAAGGGAATTAAAGTTAAGTACTTTTTTTTAAATAAGAGGATGTATGAGTAGTTTTGGTTCCTGGTTTCTTTAATATATCAAAATGTTAAATAATTCGTCGAGTCGGAATTCGATATCATTCTCAGAGCTTCGCTCTACCTGTCTCACAAAATAGAAAATCAACTCGTGGGTATGTTACGTAATGTAGGTGGGTAAATGGGTGTCCATCGTAAATGAGAAGTAAAACATTTACAGCCTAGACTGACTATTGAAACACTAATTACGCTAACTTTTAACCAAGTAGTTGAACTGCAAATTTTTATGGGTGTCCATCAAAAATGAGAAGTTAAACATTTACAGCCTAGACTGACTTTAAATTGGGACAAATTAGGCTATGTCATGTAATGAAATAACGTCTTTAACGAAAACTGGTAAAGTGCTGGCTAAGGGAAAAGTGAAAGGAAATGGGGGAGGCCTTTGCCTAGTTAAATGGTTTAATGAATCGTAAATAATCTTGCGAACAAAATTACAAGTCGAAAAAGGACAATGTATGTTGTAACTTTTTTTACGTGTAGGATTTGAACCTGCAACCTGTGACATACCGGGTTAGACGCACATTGTTTTGTAGTTATGATGCTCAAGGCTATGGGAAGATTATTAATTAAAGTATCAGTAATAAGTAAAGTATCAGAAATAAGTAAAAACAAAATTTAGACTGAAATCAATTCTTATTTTGTTAGTCTGTATACATTCCAAACTTAAAATATGTTTTTCATATTAAGCGTAGGTAGCAAATCCTTTGGTAAATATTAAATAAGCAACTGTAGCAATTCAACGAAGAGCCGCGGATCCAGACATCACGTGGCCGGTGTGTCACGGTTTCACCCGTAAAGCCTCGCCGACGACTCGCCCGTCTCCTGTCGCAACGAAATAAACCCGTTATCTACTATCATAGAGAAAAGTTTTGGAGTAAAATACCTTGCTCTGTGATTTTTTTTACTTACATTTAGAGACACGGGTCACAGGGAGACTGAGGTGCGGTTTGTAAATGTTAAGATCGTATGATTTAGTTGTTTCAATGTGAATATAAACGCACACACTTTGACTTCCAATTAAAATTTCTCGTTTCGGATACGGCTTTTACAAAAGTGTAAAACCCTAAAGTGTCGATTATTGCAAATACTTTTGCAAATAATAGCAGTTTAGAATAATTCTGACTAGAGACAAATAAGTTGTAGATCTTCTAGCAATTATAACTAATTTTAACGAATCGTAGATATGTGATTCAACACTTCTTTTAATAAAAGTGCCTGAAAGAAAATTGCATTATAATTTGAAAAATACCCGTGCGGTGCCAGCGCGACTGAATTTGCGCATTGCCGACCCTCTGTTTTCATGCCGTTATTTTCACTATTATTACATAAATACGACACGACTATTATCCCCAAAGGATTAGTCAGAGACTATGCAACGAACCATAGAAACAGTACATTGTCATAGTACACTTTTCACCAAAAATTGGTCACCATCGCCGCTCCAAACTGGATGTAGATAGATAGATAGATAATACTTTTATTGTAACATAATAACACAAACATTTAGACATAAAAAAACAAAAATAGAAAGTTACAATTTGGCGGTCTTATCGCTTAAAAGCGATTTCTGCCAGACAATCAATCGGATGGAGAGAACTTATAACGGATGTATGTGCAGTCTTTAGTCCGTTAGTCGATTTTTACGACACCCGAGGGAACAGAATGGGTTGGTAGTTATACTTTTAGTGGGCGGCTATGGCACACAGCCCTCCCACTAATATTACTCAGAGCATACCCCTTCTAACGGGAACACAGCTAAGAACACATACAAATAAAATCGTAAGCTTATCTCAAGGCGAATGATCCCGACACTAAGGCTTTGCTCTTGAACGATCCTGACATCAAAGACAGGAAGAACAGCGTAAATCGTGCGAGTGTATCATCACTTACATACATATAAACACGACTATTATCCCCGAAGGGTTACTCAGAGACTAGGCCTAGGCAATAAGGACAGCAAAAGCAGTCCTCTACCATAGTCCACTGTTCACCAAATAGCGACTGCACATGTGCTCAGCGTGACAGGTGGTGAGACCATCGCCTCTCTATGCTGTTGGATGTATGTGCACTATTTAGTCCGTTAGTCGCCTTTTACGACACCCAAGGGGGTGGTAGTATTCTTTCACCGCTACGCGACACGGTTGTTATAATATATTGTTTTTGTATTTAAACATCGAATGGATGATGTTTTTTTATATATTTTAGCGTTTTATAAACCCTTAAATATACTTAAGTAAAATTTTAAACACTAAAAAAAGATGATAACCTCATTCGGGAATCGTACTGTTGACTAAAAAACATAAGCATCAGGCACTGACAAATTTCGACGAGTGAACACCGGACCTCGGTAGCCAAGTGGTTAAGGCAGCCGTCCGGATTGGGGAAGGTGCGTGGTTCGATTTCCGCCTGAGGTTGTCGTCTATTTACAGTGTTTAAAATTTTAATCAAATTAACGACGAATAAATTCTTTTAGTATTAATAAGTAAAGTTTTGGGGGTCAAAGTTACTCGCGTCCGTAGGTTTACCCTTGAGACCGTACACGTGACCCCTGGGTGGTGCTAAATGGCTGAGTGGTAGAGCTACCCAAGGGAAGAGAGGGGTGCTAGTATTATTTTAATAACCGCTACGCGACATGGCTCCATCACAATCTACCTACGAGTATTAACGCCCCACTAATAGGGACAGATATTCTCACATTCACAACAGCATATGAGGAGATGGGGCGACCCACCATGCACTGGCCTAATGCGGGCAGGTGGGTTATGCTATGGCATTATTTTGTATCAGACGTTTTTATTATTGCTGTAAAAAATTATCATAGCCGACAACATTGCGATTGCCCAACCATGACATCTGCACCACCATATAGACTGATAGAGAATGCCTCAGGCATAAAGTCCGTTTTATCAAAGTTATTTGGTTTGTAATAAAGTTTTTTTTTTATATATACAACCCTATTTTTCTTTATACAAAAACAATTAAGGGTGAGTTCCACCCATGAAACTGAACAACTTTCCCCAAGAAACCTATGTGCGAAAATGACCAAACTGTCCGATCAGCTGACGACAATAGTATGGGAGATAATTTTTTTTTTGTCATTTTTGCACATAGGTTTCTTGGGAAAAGTTGTTCAGTTTCATGCACCCTTAATTGTTTTTGTATAAAGAAAAAATAGGGTTGTATAAGAAGGAGGCAAACGAGCAGGCGGGTCACCTGATAGAGAGCAATCACCGCCGCCCATGACCCGCAAACCAGAGGAGTCGCAGATGCGTTGCCAGGAATTGTGAGGGGAGGGGGGGAGGGGCCTCCGGAACTGTCACTGGCCGGACGAAACACAACAGCACTAGTCGTTAGAGGGTGGTATTACCCCGGGCGAGCCGGCCCAATGCGTACTGCAACGCAGCGTGGCTCTACCACTCAGTCAGTGTCACTCATTTAGCACCACCCAGGGTCACGTGCTAAAGTATCACGGGTAAACCTACGGACGCGAGTAACTTTAACCCCCAAACCATTCCATACAATTAAATCGCGCATTACTAACGTATAGCTCCGAAATTATAATCGTATATTCGACATTTTCATTCTATGCAGAAAAGTATAATGAATCGAGTAAAACGATCGAACTAACTAGATACCGAAGATCCATAAACAACATTTACATTTTCAGATCGTAGAAATTAATAATTTTCTAATAAAACTTAGTCTAAAACATGCTCGCTTTAAACAAGCACTTTGCAGCCTTGACGCATTCAATGAAACAATCTAGGGCTGCTTTTTACCCACAATAATCGCTGTATTGCGTGCGACCTGACTCCTGACGCCTAACGAATAGCGGTACATGCGCATTGTAATCAATTCGTGATATAGTTAACCAAATCGTGTTATTGCGGCACAAAAGTTAAACTGAAGCTTTAGATTTGTAGTAAAGTAGGTCCATTTTGGTAGGTACTTTGAACATAATTTATCTTTATATGTATAATTAGTAGTTCTTGCTTCTTTTTGTAATAGAAAATTGTCACTTACTTGGAGTTTTACGCTATTTAGGTACCAACATTGATGTAAATGGTCTAGACAAAGTTTTTATGTAAGTTAATTATTTGTAACCTGTTGATAACTGATCTGGCCAAGTTAATATGGGCTAAAATGTTCTGGTCGCGCATACTACTCTGTCAAGAAAGTACCGGGAAAAGATCAATAATACACAAAATGTTAGTTATTCATCCAAATTTATTTTATCGCCTTCAAAGTATGCTCCTTCAGAAACGATACACTTACGCCAACGAATAATCCAATCATCAAAACATTTTTTAACCTCTTTTTGGGAATAGAGTTCAGTTCTCGCCGCGAATTCTTCTTTATGTCTTCTACCGAATGAAAACGGGGGCCACGAAGTGGTACCTAATTTGAGTTTAGTAAAAAGAAAGAAGTCGGCTGGAGCCATATCTGGTGAATAAGGTAGTTGCTCGATGGTATTTGTAGAGTTTTTGGTCAAAAATTCGTTCACAATGATGTCCTTGTACCAAGGCGTATCGTGGTGCAAAATCCAAGAATTTATAACCACAAATTTGGCCTTTTTCGTTGAATTTGCTCTCTTAAACGCCGCATAACGCTCAAATAATATTCTTTATTTACCGATTGACCTTTTGGCAAGAATTCCGAGTGCACAATACTGCGATAGTCAAAGAAAACATTCAACATGACTTTGACTTTTGATCGAATTTGGCGTGGTTTTTTCGGTTTCGGTTCTGCCGGAAGGCGCGCCACTCCGAAGCTAGTTTGCATGTCAAACTCTTAAACCCACGTCTCGTCACCAGTAACAATGCGTTGCATGAATGTTGGGTCGGAATTGACTCGTTCTAGCATGTCCTCAGCGACTCTTATGCGATTGAGTTATTGGGGAAAATTCAGGTCTTTTGGGACTAGCCGAGCGGCAACATGTTTCATACCCAAGTGATTATTTAAAATGGTACGAATCGACTCGTGAGAGACAGAAAGTTCAACGGCTATGTCTCTCAAACTTGAATGAGGATTTTCAGTCTCCATTTACTTCACTTTTGCGATGTTAACTTCAGTTGAAGACATTGATGGCCTACCAGAGCGAAGCAAATCTTTCATTACATCTCGACCGCTTTTGAACGCTTTGTACCGCTCAAAAGCACGTGTTTTTGATAAAGTCGATTCACCGTAAGCCTTTCTGTAACATTTTCAGTGACTCCGAACACGAAATTCCATTGGCGACCCAAAATTTAAGACAAACTCTTTGTTCGATGTTTTTACCCATTATGAAATTCGCATTACAAAAACAGCACTGTATTTAATCTAATTAACAGATACAACTCAAACTCCGCGCCAAAATGGATAACAGTTGTGTGTGATATTTAATAACAAAAAAAAATTGAATATGGAATCATAAACAAATCATTCGTTCCAGAAACTTTTTGACAGAATGTACATTGTTACTGTCTGGCTGTTTGTTAACCCTAATTCTTAAAATAAATAAAAAACATAATTTAAAAAAAAATAGCTTTAGAATATTTTATTTCTATCCACTTGTAATTTGGGACTAAGACGAGAGAATTATCTTAGTAACGAGCCTGTAGTTTTGGACCAAATTTGATGAGCATGGTCAGTGTGATGTTTAGATACTCCCCTTAAACTTTCGCTTATTGATATTGTTAGACCGTTATTATCCTATCCTTAGGGGATAATAGTTGTGAGTGTGAATGAGTGTATTGTATGTATTATTTACTTATACCAATTATTTCTTTGCTATAGAATGCTAAGAAAGGTTTTGTTTTCCGCGTATTTATGTATGTACGAGTATGTGTGTTTGTAATATTCTACAATATCTCGTATCATCGATGAAGTCTCGTGTCATCCAAACGGCTGGACGGATTTTGACAATTATGGTATCGTCACGGAATACATAATAGTACAAAGTACCTATCGTTGGATTTGTTTTAGCAATCAAATTGTCCCTTACGCATTTGAGGTGATAAACTCTAATTAAGAATTGGATGTGGCGCTCTTCGAAAAAATATCAACTCAGCCTGTCTAGTAGGGTATTTTCAAATAAAAGTTTCAATGGTAATTTGAAAAAAAAGACAACTTAATGTTTAAATGTTATTTGAACAAATTGCAAATTCAAGACAGTTTATGTTAACCTCGATAACTGAAGAGCTCAATTAAAATACATAAAACTTCGGAAAACACGTAAAGCCATAGGTCCCGGTTGCTGTCGTAAGATGGTACCAAAGTAGTCGTTAAAACCCACCAATCCGATTGGGGCAGCGTGATGTAAGTTGTAGCGTAAAGTATGGCCCAATTACCCCTCTGTTATCAATGTGGAAAAGCCTAAGTATTAGGACTGGGTGATGATGAACTGATTAAAATTATAATCTTAATAACTAACTGTTATTAAAACAAACAGACACTACTTACATGTCCTCGCGATCGCGTTAGTAAAACGCTTTATATCAATTCCATCCGAATTTTGCGGAGTCGCATGCAGAGAGCAACAACTACACAAATCATGTTGAAACTAAAAGAATCAAAACAACGCGAGTTCGCCGCGAAACTGAGGTTCACAGAAAACTCTGTTTACACGTAGGGCTTTCGACGAAGGATTTTTTCACGCTATGGAACGTTTTCACGCATTTGTCTTTAAATGTGAAAAAAAACCTCGTTTAGTTTTTTTTTTATTGTTCGCAAAAATGCATTGCGTTCATTTTTGTATAAGCGTATTTTTGTCGCTATTATTATTAAGGTATTTTGTATCAAAGGTGTGCCTTGACAGCCTCTAATTGAGATGACACTTATGATTATATCTAGCCGCCATTGTTGTAACCTCCCCACAATATTAAATTGCTACACCTAAAATCTTAACCTAAATCCACCTATATGCCTAGCTAGCTTATAATACATACACACATCATCGCCGCTTTACCTTAACTTAACTTATTATCTAATTCTTAAAATTAATTAACCTAATTTATCTACAATCTAATGGTTGTGTCTGGAGTTTTGTAGAGTGTGTAGCGTTTGTATGAAGATGGAACCTTAGCATATCTTAATTCTATTTGCAGTGAATTTCAGTCAAGCAATGTAATATTATAATAACTACTATTTTGGCCAGATCGTCTAGTGAACCCTCCGTTGTTAACCGCATTTAAGTAACTCAAGTTCTTTCGTGAAAGTTTAGTAATTGGCTTATCCCTGTGTTAAATTATTTTCTCCTGACCTAATTACCTACCAGTCTATAAATCCTAACATAAATATGTGTAGCCTAGCAATGACTCCGTCTGAACTGTGACCTAAATCCTTCACTGCAGCTGCGGGGAAGATTTGTAACCACTCAAAGGTAATCAGATGATAGCTTAGCTTGTCGGTATTATTATTTATTATCAGTAGCATGATACATAAGAAGCCTGGTGCAATTTATATGCCATATTAGAGGATTCTGGTAATTTAAGAGTCTTGAGGAAATATAAAAGTCTTGTAGAAATATAAAAGTCTTGTGGAAATTTATAAGTCTTGTGGAAATATAAGAGTTTTTGTGGAAGTTTATGAGCTCCAACCGCCGCTCCATAGCGTGCCATTACATCTCATTGTTTAATTATGGCCCCGTCCACTTTGGCTTTAACATTAATTATTAGCTTGTAGCTTTAATTCTTTCAAACTGAGAATTTACATCTCTTCTCAAACTCTAATTTCATTTTACATTATGAACTATGTGTTAGCAATTTAAATTCTTATTATTCCACATAAATCAATAGAGTTTATCTCAAGGCTTGCTATCATCCAAATATCCTTTTCACATTAAGAACTTAATTATTCAATGCAATAACTTATATTCAGTCCCGTAAAGGGTGGATAATTTAATCAAACGCCACTTCAGGCGGTGGCTAAAGTAGAATGCTATTAATTCAGGTAAAACTACTTTTATTTACTCTTAGTATTTATTATACAGGTCTTGTAAAGTTCCAATATAACTACATTGGATTGCTGCATTGGCAGATTATTACATCTTAAGTTTATTAAAGGATGCTTAATTCATTCAATATCCTTGACTTAGGAAGTGAACTGAAATAAAATACTATCATTTGAAGTAAATTACTTTGGGTTACTCTTAGTGTTCATTATACAAATCTTATAAAGTATAAATACATCTCAAGTTTATTGAAAGATGTTTAATTTATTCAACATCCCTGACTTTTAGGGTAGTGAATTTAAGTTAATTATTTTTTCATTAACTTCCACCCTCTGTCTCTCAGACTGAGTGGTTAATTTGATAGACTACTAAATCATAGTCAATATACCTTTAGTAGGTAGTAAATTAGGTAGTTAATTATCACTGTTAATCATTAAATAAATTACATTTAGAAGTTATCTTTTACTCACTTTAATAAGTATAAATTAGACTGTACTAGGTATTAGTCTGATTGATTAGATTGTTCCCATCAAATATTTCTATGTTTCATATTATTAGAAGTAAGTACTTACATATCTTAAGAGGTCTATTCAAATGGTATTAGTAGACCATTGTCAGGCTAATTAGCTGGTTGTTATCAATCAATTATTTCTATGTTTCAGATTATTAGAAGCTCATAGCTTGCAATGTCTTCTTTCAACGACTTATCCTAGGTTCTAAACTGGTTTTAGTTGTTCAGTTTGTATCAGCTTATTTTTGCTAAGGTATCGGATGTAAAATTTTCCATACTTTGAAGAGTATAGCGATATGAGATCGTATTGCATCCCAGGGAAAGCTAAAAAATGCCTGTTTGGTCATATCAGTGTTAGAAATCAAACATCACAGTACGACTAAGCTTATTTGCTATAACTTTTTAGTATTTTTCTTGTAATAGAAAACCAGTCTAGACTTTTAGGTACTCCAAAGTAATGATGGTACGATATTATCATACTTCTGTTAATTATTTAAAATGAATAATTAATTGGTAACAACTTTAGGAAAACAATTAGAATTTTACCGGACTGCGGTAACAGATTACTTGCCTAGC
This sequence comes from Scoparia ambigualis, assembly GCA_963921215.1. Classification (NCBI taxonomy): domain Eukaryota; kingdom Metazoa; phylum Arthropoda; class Insecta; order Lepidoptera; family Crambidae; genus Scoparia; species Scoparia ambigualis. The sequence continues at coordinate 17,730,213 of OY992522.1, read as the reverse complement.
TAGGACCCACATCACTTCATCATAATTTTATTTAGCGCCGTAACTTAATTATCCCTACCTTATTGGTCTAAATTAATAACTAACCATATATATATATCCGCCTACCTATAGATTCCTACAACTTTCCTCACTTGAAAATGCCTATATTTTGTCGAACTAACAGTCCCTATTGTGTACCTTGCAAACTAGGCCAAGCCTCATTTAATTTAAATTCGTGGTGTGTGGTGAGAGTCGCATTGCCCCTGAAAGCAACTAACTCCTAAATGTTCTATCAGTCGAGCCAGTATACTCAGTGTGTTATTTTCCTATCCCTACACTGTATGTATGGAGATAGACTCGAGATTGGACTGGGTCATACGGGTCTACCTCCAGCTAAATGGTGTCTGACCTATCTTCAACTTTCACTAGGGAGACAACTGTCTCTCCCCCATTACTCCGTCGAAGATAGTGTATTGTTTAGCGTAATAGTGTAAAACGCCGATCTTATTAAATACAATCAAAGATCATCCAGACCGAAGTCTGTTGAAAGGTACATAGGGTTTCGTTGTCACCGTGATCCGTTTCAGCCGATGTACCCCAGAATACTTCATTCTGTTAACGGATTCGAGTTGCGATCGCAATAGTTTACTTTATTAATAACTTTCAATTTCACAAATCTTAATTAAGATCGCAGCTCGAATATCACTTAGCGCACTATCAAGCTCGGACGCTATTTTTCCCGTATGAGTCGTACCGCACTCTTAAGTTGGACCGCTCCGTTGATCGTCCCAAAACTGAATGTCCGCTAATTTTCCCAAGCATCTTAACTTTCCCGCCACGCGCGCCTAACATACGCCCGCGCGAGTCCGCTTTTCTTCCCTTCCACCAATCGCTAGCCGTTTCCCCGATGCCCCCCGCCTTCGCGTCGCGCCACCTGGAGCTATCATCCGACCTCTCTTTCTGTCTTTTTCTCAACCTCTCGCTCGCTCATTGCCGCTTTCGCCGCGCAATTCTAAGATTTTTTCCATAATCTAACCAAATCTCGTCCGATAGCCAATATTTCATCGTTGAATATCTAAATGTAGCCTTCTATTAACAATTCCCTCTTAATAATCCTCCACTTAAGCCAATAATCCTATATTTTGGGAAATTATCAAAAGTTCCGTATTCCGACCATAGATGGCGTCCGCCCGTAGGTGAACCACTTTGCCGACCCCAGAGCAGTCCCCGCGAACCTCAAAATAAAATACGGTCCTAGTCAACCTAGCAACCTTACGCGAAGCCCAAATAAATGACTTCCGCTAGACGCCACCTATGTCGCAAGGGACGCGCAGAGCAGTCCCCGCGAAATTCAAAATAAAGAAGTCAAACTAGTAACCTTATGCGAAGCTTACGTAAATAACTTCCGCTAGACGCCGCCTATGGCGCAAGGGACGCGCAGAGCCGTCCCCGCGAAATTCAAACTAAAGATAAAGCGCTAGACCATTGACCATTATTCTGAACTAGTTTATTATTCCCTTTTTCATGCTTATTATATTAATGGTGCTACGCATTAATATTTATTTTAATGCTACTCCCACACATTCCTTACTAACGGACGGATATCATTCATTCTGTACCGTTACAGCCGCCCCCGATAGAATTTAAGCAGATAAAGTACCACTCTTATCTGCGGCGAATTATATCTAAACCCTGTACTTAATTAAGTACAAAATAGCACGTCCTTCCTTGCTAACCCCATTGTCATCCTAGCCCTCAAAGATATTCCTACTATTTATAGTTCCTTCCCAATCCCTAATGACTCCTTCCTCAATAAGCATTCTCATTGCAAAAAAGCCCACACCCCTCATTCTATTCAACTGACACAAAATCATAATCGCATACCCAGTTCTCGTGTTCGAAACGAAATCCCAGTAAACTTAGTCTCGGTAAATATTTCCCAATAACTTAGACATCTACCATTTCTCTAATCATACACAACCTCCGAATAATGATTTGCCTTTTGTTTACCATCATAACAACAAATCATAATATAATATAAATCAATATAACAGTCTCTTGCGCTGTCTACTAACGCCCCCTAGCGGAAACTCTTCAACTCTATGACGATTCCGACGTAAAGTTTATAACATCTTCCGAACCATTCAATTATTCTATTCTTTAAATTATTTTCCTAGAATAATTTCAAGTACATCTGTCATCATGGCCTTCTTTTAACTTACGTCTTCTCTTACAACTTGTTTCGCATCTAAATGTTGCAACCTAGGGATCGAACCTGGGATCTTTCGTGGGTGAAGCATCAACCACTTCGCCGTCATGGTTTTAGTTCCAACTAGGCTAATGAATAATTATTAATAATTTGAATTAAAACTTTCCTTCATACTTCAACGCTACCAATCTCATCTTAACTTATATAATTACCTAAGATAACGAAACGTCGGAACAATTGTCTACCTCAGGCAGGGATCGAACCCGCGTCCTCCACAATCCCTAATTAGCTACTTCTTTTAACGGAAACCTATTTTCCTCTCCGCGGATAAGAAATCTTAACCAAACCCCCATATCAACCAAAACCAGTAGGCATACCATCATCGCCCAAGAGTTATAACTTTATTTTAGATGAGATACATCTATGTCTAATCCTACAAATAACCGAGATAGAATACTAGACTCGCTTCCGTCCGGTACGCAGTGACACCCACTCACCGTGCATACAAATAGAGGTCTTAACGCCTTACAATAAGGTTGTCGATCGTAAATACTTAGGAAAAACTCATTCACTCTAAGGGGGTACGCATCTCGAAACACGTCCTTGAGTTTGGAACTAGCTACCCCGTAGTTCAGATCTATTAGAAGTTTGTGTGCTATGTATATCTGTCTAACTGTCAATGTATGCGTCATCGATAAGTACTTGTTAATACCCCGGTACGCGTTGGACATTGTATACTAATTGACAAGTACTGAGCTTATACGTATAAGCAAATACTTATGCCAAAACCTATCTAGTAACTATGTCTCATCCCTAGTTATTACTATGTACGAAAGACAACATTTAGTCTCATTTGCTAATATATAATACGTCAATATCCCCTTACTTTCCTATACCTTTGAAAAATATCATTTTCTTATTAAATTAAACATACCGGTAACTATCTTATCCGCCCCCACAACTCTACTTAACTTCCTACCTTTTATATTACTAATAACGGTCAAATCGGTAAATAATAAGTCATTAAAGGTGACACTTCGTCTTAGTATTCATGGTAATTAATATCGTGAGTTCCTTCTCGTATTTACTGAATTCCAAACTGCGTGATTCAATAGTGCTAGTTTCTTTTTATTTATTTTTTATTTTTTTTTTTTTTTTATTAGATGATTTTAATTTTACACTCGCACAAGACACATTATTAAGATGGTAATCTCCCGAATGTTTGTAACTCTAATTGGTTACTCATTATGCATTCTACTTTACTTTTCAGCCTTCCGTCCAGATGGTAAAATTCCCCAGTAACGCGAGATCCCCTGACCACACCAAAATGAAATGCCATCAATGGCCTCTGTTTCTGCAGCCTAAGACATTATCTCTCTATAGGTTAGTCAAGTATAATTGTCCTGATTTAGACTTCACAAGACGCCCCCAAAGGAACCACCTTACAGCAGAATTTCCGCAACTTTAAGAAAGGCTAGTTTAGGAAATGAAGCTAAATGGAAACCACTTAATTTTATTGTGTGCTGAGTAATTCCCACTTCTACAGCACAGTTCCGAAACTTCGATTCAATTACTTCACCAGGTAAATCAAAATAAACCCTACACGCTTAACTAAGTTCTATTTGTGCCCAGTGCGACTAAAAATATTCGAACACCCTAAACAAGCTACTTTTACTAATTTAACAGTGCCAATTAAGAATGCTCCCTTGTGTCATCTATAATTTTATTGTGTGCATAGACGACCAAAGACCTCGCTTTCAGCATGCCTTCTTCGTTGGACCCGCTTAGTTAAATACTCTAATCAAAATTCTAAAGTTACAAATGAAAATGTCAAAAGTTCGAATATTATGCAATAGAGAATTTCTCTAACATAGTTACTCCACCTCTTCGCACTATTTAGTCAGGCACATTGCAATTCAAGTATTTATTTTAATTTATAATGGCCAATCTTCTCCACCCCTGTTCACATACTTTAGCCATCCCTATCCACAGCTGCGGTGAAGATAATTAGTTAATGAACAAAACATCCTATAACCATTCTATGTTACTACCGCAATCACAAGAAATATTTACTAGAAGGATTATCTATCATACAGCTGACTATAACAAAATGAGTCCCCCTTATCTTTCTCCGTTCTTCTTCTAACGTAGAAGACAACAACAGACAATTAACAATTAATTACTTATAATTTAGAACAACCCTAGGTAAAACGCTACAACAAAACTAAAATAGAACAGGATAGAACTAACCCGAACTAAACTTTTGTATTCACACTTGCAAATAAAATATCTTTATCTTTCCGTGATGAATGATTTTGATAACATTATTTCATCAACTCAATGTCCCGGCCTACATATGTGAAAACTGCCAATTAATTAGTTTGTTTATAACAATCTAGATGCAACATGTAGTTTACATTAAAACTAACAATTTTAAGGTTGTGTCATAACTTCGACAATAACCTACCTTAGCACTAATTTTAATCATCTACAATTACATCACGTACATACCTATTAGATGCCAATAATCTAGATTATCTAAGAATTCTAGCAATTCATATTAATAAATAACCAACAAAATCATCCCGCTGTGACAGTCCGCGCTGACCTTCCCACAAGTCAAAACCGCGTTTCGTTCGTCCTATCATCTCTAAACCCGTAGACATTTACTTTGTACTAAAACAAATTATTGAGTCAATAATTATTTGTCAATTGTTAAGCAACCCTATTTAATTTCATAATAACAATTTTAATATAGCAGTATTAGAATATTATTATAAGTTCCGAACATCTTTATTTATTATAATCAACATTACCGGTTAAAGTATTTGAATGTCCTAGTGCAAACTAGGTTTCAGGTCGCACCTCGGAAAATAAATTTACTATTGACTTTAAAATCTACTACTTATAAATTTATTATTTTCTTCTGACATATAAAGATAGGCTATGACTCTAGGTCGGGTTTAGTAAACTTTGAACTATGGCTACCTCCAGGATAACCTCGGTTAAATATATATATCCGCAAAACGAAATATGTCCAATACAGCCGATTTTACTAAATTTAAATTATGCTACTAAACAGTACGTGTCCTAAGAACGTCACACATCCGAAACCCATTTCAGTTCTAATGTCTTTACCCATCTAAATTAAAATTTGTACCTGTCGACGCGAGACAACATCTAAATAATTACCTTGTATGATTCGAATTGTGATAATCGATTTCATATTGTAATCTCGATAACGCAATACCAGGGATTTACTTGTTAATAAATTTTACACTAAGAGATTTATTCTCAGCTCGCAATATCAGTCGCTTTATTTCCGGCTTGAATGTTTCTGCGGATTATGAGTTTAAAATTATCCTACAACTTAAAATCGTGGTATATAAAATCGATCACTGTTTTATAAGTAGCTTGTGTTAACTTTCAAAATAATAAAACGAGTTAACTATTGAGTATGACGTGACATCCGCCCGCAACTCGCCTTTATAATTGATGTGATAACATACGCTATTGTTATCCCTATAGCGTAACAGTGCTATAACTCGTTAATTTAGCAGTTAAATCTCGACTTCAAGCCAGTCAACTATTTTTCTTTCTCTACCACTATTATTATATTTTCTTTCGACCCCTATTTTGCTCCCAAGCTCAATTAATATCCACCTTCCACAATTATCCATCATCCGTTTAGGTATCCTCGAGAAGCATTTCTTTTTTTTTTCTACTAATTCGCCTATCGTATTCCTACTAACATCTCTTCAGCATATATAATTTCTACCGTTCCTCAATTAAATATAATTAAAGCCGGCTCTAAGATAATTATAAATATAATATTTTAGTGTCGTGTGTGTGTAGAATCAAACTTCGACTAGTCAATGATCCCTAGTAAGTCGGCATGGTTGCCCTAGAAGAACCATCAACTAACCAAAGCTAGTGTCTGGGATACACCGTCAGGATATTCTCCTTAGGCACTACACGATTAGTCAGTACCAGCCTCTTATACAAGTGCCTCTTTCGATTTACCCACAAGCAAAGCTGCTGGCTTATGTAGACGCGGTCAAGCATCCGATTCAATGTTTTTGTCTGTAAAATGGGTGATTATGTTTTGCTTTGTGTACTGTAATTGAGTATTGTAACAAGTACTGATTGGATATGATTTATAAAATATATATAATATTTTGTAGTAGAATAAACTCACTACACCCTATCCTGTGCTATGCTACCACTAGTATACCTCCTACACTTTCTCACCCACAAGAGTATCTCCGCCCGACTATATTTATATAAAACCAATAATTAAATATAACCAAGTGCAGGTTCTAATGTACTTATAAATATAATAGATTAGTGTCGTGTGTGTGTAGAATCAAACTTCGACTAGTCAATGATCCCTAGTAAGTCGGCATGGTTGCCCTAGAAGAACCATCAACTAACCAAAGCTAGTGTCTGGGATACACCGTCAGGATATTCTCCTTCGGCACTACACGATTAGTCAGTACCAGCCTCTTATACAAGTGCCTCTTTCGATTTACCCACAAGCAAAGCTGCTGGCTTATGTAGACGCAGTCAAGCATCCGATTCAATGGGTTTTGTCTGTAAAATGGGTGATTATGTTTTGCTTTGTGTACTGTAATTGAGTATTGTAACAAGTACTGATTGGATATGATTTATAAAATATATATAATATTTTGTAGTAGAATAAACTCACTACACCCTATCCTGTGCTATGCTACCACTAGTATACCTCCTACACTTTCTCACCCACAAGAGTATCTCCGCCCAACTATATTTATATAAAACCAATAATTAAATATAACCAAGTGCAGGTTCTAATGTACTTATAAATATAATAGATTAGTGTCGTGTGTGTGTAGAATCAAACTTCGACTAGTCAATGATCCCTAGTAAGTCGGCATGGTTGCCCTAGAAGAACCATCAACTAACCAAAGCTAGCGTCTGGGATACACCGTCAGGATATTCTCCTTCGGCACTACCCGTTTAGTCAGTACCAGCCTCTTGTACAAGTGCCTCTTTCGATTTACCCACAAGCAAAGCTGCTGGCTTATGTAGACGCGGTCAAGCATCCGATTCAATGTTTTTGTCTGTAAAATGGGTGATTATGTTTTGCTTTGTGTACTGTAATTGAGTATTGTAACAAGTACTGATTGGATATGATTTATAAAATATATATAATATTTTGTAGTAGAATAAACTCACTACACCCTATCCTGTGCTATGCTACCACTAGTATACCTCCTACACTTTCTCACACAACACTTAACTAGTAATATCATTTTATTTCCTTTTTCAACATCTTAATCGTTCAACGGAGATAGACAATTGTGCAAGATACCCTTCTTAATGGGCTAATCCAACCCAGTGAATTTAATGATTTATCTATCTCTACCTATCCTAACTAATTAGTCATGTAGTAAGGTCTTTTCTTTTCACCGCTCTCCCGACTTAGATATCTCTAGGTAACTCACAACTGATAATATTAGGTAAGTAGGTATAGTAAGCTGTGCCCAGCGAGCTTTACCTCTGCGTACGTTAACCTCATCTTAAGCTAATAATAATCCTTTATAAATCTTTATAATTAACTATTTATCACGATTTCAACTATACGGTAAGAAGCAATGATTACCGGTAACGACTACTTACAACGCTGCAAGAGTATTACAATTATACATATTATTATTAGACAGCACCCTTTTACCATCATCCAAAATAAAATCTTTTATTGGTAACCCAACGCCATCTAGCCTCGCTAATAGGTAACCTCCCCACAATAGAGTAGATATTAGATAGTTGTTTCCAGACGGTAACGACTTTTATCGCCTACTAGACGTATTTATCCGTTTATATTATGCATCCCAAACTACGTTGCTTTTAAACCAAAATTCCTACTAGCAATGAATAGTCATATGATTCTATCCCCTACATGACATCCCTGCTACTTGTTATTACTTATAATCGCGATTCCTCATCAACGCGTGTATTTTGAACCGTAATACTATTTTATGTTACCTTTCCTAGGATTTTAGCGAACTAACAAAATGAAGCGGCATTTCCATTGTGCAGAGCAATTGTCCCCATTTACATGTCACATAATGATAATTCCACCACAATGTCATTGCATTCTAATCTACTACGTGATAAGTATTAGGAAAATCTCTTCCAATGTAAAAATCGCAGGTATTAAAAATAGCAGGTATGGAAAATAACAGGTGATTCCGCTTGCTATAACAAAATCATATGATTACGCGATAAGGAAGTTTCCTCTTCGATTGGTTTTATGACGTCATGTTTTATAATCATTCCTAATTCTAGATTGTTTATGGTCTAGCTAAATCATATGTCTATGGTCCAACCATAGACAAATGATTTAATAGTCCCTGACTAGCCTAAACTACTCTATGGATTTCAGACGTGAGACTCAAGTACATTATTATATTTTTCTAACATAACCAACAAAATAAAATATAATACGTGGAATAGCACATTAACTAAAAACCGCAATCGCTCAATGATTATTAGTCAAAATATAATTATTATTAGTTTTATATCATGCTGTTAGCGTCATAACTTTATAATATTGTACAGCATATCGCCGTCCTATAATATAAATTGAATCCAGCAATAATTAAGTTGGTTACCTCTGTCCAATCTCGCCCCCTAGCCTTCCCATCCGACAGCAATAATAATTAAACCGCCCCCTATTCCACAAATATTTCTAAATCAATAAATGTTGATCTATGTCATCCTATCGACCTTTTACGATCCTAAAAATAACTCAACACAAGGCTGTATGAACCAGTTGCCTATGCCTATATGAAATCTATCACCAGGAATAGAAACAAAACTACAGTTACCATAACTCTTAACGTCAACAATTAACTTGCGTCCTATCAAAATCGAATACAAAGTTTTAGTACTCATAGAAAACAATTACTAAAGGTTTCAGTATTCACAGATAACTCAACAGTTTTAAAATTAATACTCCCGGAATAGTTTGGTTATTGACTATATCTAAGTACTTTGTTCACTCATTAAACTTTGGAAAACCAACAACGCCACCAGCATCACGGTAGAAATCCGCCATTAAATAAAGAAGAAAAAGATAATAACTGAAAGGTATTGTATTTCAAATAATACTCATTACATTATTGTTTTGTAGTTTTATCTCCTTTGACCTTTAACCTAACCTAAGAATCTTTTTGTTACAGATTTCGTACAACAAAATTTTAGCTCCAGCTCTCATTGCGACTGTCTACAATATTGGTCTTAATCTATTATCAAGAACCCGTAATACAAAGTGTATGAATCAACTTTAGAAGATAACAACGTTTATTGTGAAAAGTGTCAAATTATAATTCACCCATTATCAAGAGCCCGTAATACAAAGTGTATGAATCAACTTTAGAAGATAACAACGTTTATTGTGAAAAGTGTCAAATTATAATTCTTCAATATCTCTGAATTAATTAATCTTCATTGAATTATTCCCTATTAAGCCAATTCTAAACTCACGCATCGCAACACGACAACAATTTGTGGGAAAAAATCCCACTTCTAAATTAAAGTATTACCGCTTGACTGAAATCCAATACAACTATATTAATGATAATTTATAACTTAACTTTCTAATCCTGGTCATGGCTTACCAACTTGTAACCTCCCCACAATATTAAATTGCTACACCTAAAATCTTAACCTAAATCCACCTATATGCCTAGCTAGCTTATAATACATACACACATCATCGCCGCTTTACCTTAACTTAACTTATTATCTAATTCTTAAAATTAATTAACCTAATTTATCTACAATCTAATGGTTGTGTCTGGAGTTTTGTAGAGTGTGTAGCGTTTGTATGAAGATGGAACCTTAGCATATCTTAATTCTATTTGCAGTGAATTTCAGTCAAGCAATGTAATATTATAATAACTACTATTTTGGCCAGATCGTCTAGTGAACCCTCCGTTGTTAACCGCATTTAAGTAACTCAAGTTCTTTCGTGAAAGTTTAGTAATTGGCTTATCCCTGTGTTAAATTATTTTCTCCTGACCTAATTACCTACCAGTCTATAAATCCTAACATAAATATGTGTAGCCTAGCAATGACTCCGTCTGAACTGTGACCTAAATCCTTCACTGCAGCTGCGGGGAAGATTTGTAACCACTCAAAGGTAATCAGATGATAGCTTAGCTTGTCGGTATTATTATTTATTATCAGTAGCATGATACATAAGAAGCCTGGTGCAATTTATATGCCATATTAGAGGATTCTGGTAATTTAAGAGTCTTGAGGAAATATAAAAGTCTTGTAGAAATATAAAAGTCTTGTGGAAATTTATAAGTCTTGTGGAAATATAAGAGTTTTTGTGGAAGTTTATGAGCTCCAACCGCCGCTCCATAGCGTGCCATTACATCTCATTGTTTAATTATGGCCCCGTCCACTTTGGCTTTAACATTAATTATTAGCTTGTAGCTTTAATTCTTTCAAACTGAGAATTTACATCTCTTCTCAAACTCTAATTTCATTTTACATTATGAACTATGTGTTAGCAATTTAAATTCTTATTATTCCACATAAATCAATAGAGTTTATCTCAAGGCTTGCTATCATCCAAATATCCTTTTCACATTAAGAACTTAATTATTCAATGCAATAACTTATATTCAGTCCCGTAAAGGGTGGATAATTTAATCAAACGCCACTTCAGGCGGTGGCTAAAGTAGAATGCTATTAATTCAGGTAAAACTACTTTTATTTACTCTTAGTATTTATTATACAGGTCTTGTAAAGTTCCAATATAACTACATTGGATTGCTGCATTGGCAGATTATTACATCTTAAGTTTATTAAAGGATGCTTAATTCATTCAATATCCTTGACTTAGGAAGTGAACTGAAATAAAATACTATCATTTGAAGTAAATTACTTTGGGTTACTCTTAGTGTTCATTATACAAATCTTATAAAGTATAAATACATCTCAAGTTTATTGAAAGATGTTTAATTTATTCAACATCCCTGACTTTTAGGGTAGTGAATTTAAGTTAATTATTTTTTCATTAACTTCCACCCTCTGTCTCTCAGACTGAGTGGTTAATTTGATAGACTACTAAATCATAGTCAATATACCTTTAGTAGGTAGTAAATTAGGTAGTTAATTATCACTGTTAATCATTAAATAAATTACATTTAGAAGTTATCTTTTACTCACTTTAATAAGTATAAATTAGACTGTACTAGGTATTAGTCTGATTGATTAGATTGTTCCCATCAAATATTTCTATGTTTCATATTATTAGAAGTAAGTACTTACATATCTTAAGAGGTCTATTCAAATGGTATTAGTAGACCATTGTCAGGCTAATTAGCTGGTTGTTATCAATCAATTATTTCTATGTTTCAGATTATTAGAAGCTCATAGCTTGCAATGTCTTCTTTCAACGACTTATCCTAGGTTCTAAACTGGTTTTAGTTGTTCAGTTTGTATCAGCTTATTTTTGCTAAGGTATCGGATGTAAAATTTTCCATACTTTGAAGAGTATAGCGATATGAGATCGTATTGCATCCCAGGGAAAGCTAAAAAATGCCTGTTTGGTCATATCAGTGTTAGAAATCAAACATCACAGTACGACTAAGCTTATTTGCTATAACTTTTTAGTATTTTTCTTGTAATAGAAAACCAGTCTAGACTTTTAGGTACTCCAAAGTAATGATGGTACGATATTATCATACTTCTGTTAATTATTTAAAATGAATAATTAATTGGTAACAACTTTAGGAAAACAATTAGAATTTTACCGGACTGCGGTAACAGATTACTTGCCTAGCTAGGACCCACATCACTTCATCATAATTTTATTTAGCGCCGTAACTTAATTATCCCTACCTTATTGGTCTAAATTAATAACTAACCATATATATATATCCGCCTACCTATAGATTCCTACAACTTTCCTCACTTGAAAATGCCTATATTTTGTCGAACTAACAGTCCCTATTGTGTACCTTGCAAACTAGGCCAAGCCTCATTTAATTTAAATTCGTGGTGTGTGGTGAGAGTCGCATTGCCCCTGAAAGCAACTAACTCCTAAATGTTCTATCAGTCGAGCCAGTATACTCAGTGTGTTATTTTCCTATCCCTACACTGTATGTATGGAGATAGACTCGAGATTGGACTGGGTCATACGGGTCTACCTCCAGCTAAATGGTGTCTGACCTATCTTCAACTTTCACTAGGGAGACAACTGTCTCTCCCCCATTACTCCGTCGAAGATAGTGTATTGTTTAGCGTAATAGTGTAAAACGCCGATCTTATTAAATACAATCAAAGATCATCCAGACCGAAGTCTGTTGAAAGGTACATAGGGTTTCGTTGTCACCGTGATCCGTTTCAGCCGATGTACCCCAGAATACTTCATTCTGTTAACGGATTCGAGTTGCGATCGCAATAGTTTACTTTATTAATAACTTTCAATTTCACAAATCTTAATTAAGATCGCAGCTCGAATATCACTTAGCGCACTATCAAGCTCGGACGCTATTTTTCCCGTATGAGTCGTACCGCACTCTTAAGTTGGACCGCTCCGTTGATCGTCCCAAAACTGAATGTCCGCTAATTTTCCCAAGCATCTTAACTTTCCCGCCACGCGCGCCTAACATACGCCCGCGCGAGTCCGCTTTTCTTCCCTTCCACCAATCGCTAGCCGTTTCCCCGATGCCCCCCGCCTTCGCGTCGCGCCACCTGGAGCTATCATCCGACCTCTCTTTCTGTCTTTTTCTCAACCTCTCGCTCGCTCATTGCCGCTTTCGCCGCGCAATTCTAAGATTTTTTCCATAATCTAACCAAATCTCGTCCGATAGCCAATATTTCATCGTTGAATATCTAAATGTAGCCTTCTATTAACAATTCCCTCTTAATAATCCTCCACTTAAGCCAATAATCCTATATTTTGGGAAATTATCAAAAGTTCCGTATTCCGACCATAGATGGCGTCCGCCCGTAGGTGAACCACTTTGCCGACCCCAGAGCAGTCCCCGCGAACCTCAAAATAAAATACGGTCCTAGTCAACCTAGCAACCTTACGCGAAGCCCAAATAAATGACTTCCGCTAGACGCCACCTATGTCGCAAGGGACGCGCAGAGCAGTCCCCGCGAAATTCAAAATAAAGAAGTCAAACTAGTAACCTTATGCGAAGCTTACGTAAATAACTTCCGCTAGACGCCGCCTATGGCGCAAGGGACGCGCAGAGCCGTCCCCGCGAAATTCAAACTAAAGATAAAGCGCTAGACCATTGACCATTATTCTGAACTAGTTTATTATTCCCTTTTTCATGCTTATTATATTAATGGTGCTACGCATTAATATTTATTTTAATGCTACTCCCACACATTCCTTACTAACGGACGGATATCATTCATTCTGTACCGTTACATTGTGTCACGGTGAAATAGAGCCAGTTTCAAGTCTTAATCTTCTACCTAGTTATTTGTATTTGTATATTATATAAGTATTTTAGTTCTTCTAATAATGACTTTTCAAATGGAAATTTTAAATACGGTGATACGTCTTGGAAATATTTTTTATTTTCTTGTTCCTGAACTCCTGAGCTGCATTTTTTTTATGACTGTTAAAGATTTATGTTAGTTTAAAAGAGTAGATTTAGTTTAGTCAGAATAAGCATCGTTACTGTTTTATGTGAAATATTAAAATCAATGTCTTTAAAAACTTTCACACGTTGTGCCAACCCTGCACATGTGTAGGTACATGTTACTACAGTCTCGTGCTATGGATTTTAGGGAACGAATGTTTTCGGTTTTAAATCAACAACATTTGTTTATTTTAGATTTTGGCGTTGAATTAAAATACTTTATTACAGATGTATTCAGTTTTCTTTTTCTTTTTATACTAAATGGACTTGCTCTTGGCTTCCTTATGTTCTTTTTGTTTGAACTGAAAACGTTTCCTGCGAAATGTCCATAATGGTTCGATTAGTATAAAACAGTTCTATCCAATGCTCATGTTTTGCGTAACCTTTTAAACAAATCAAAAAGATACCTCAGCTACTAATGATTTCATAATAGCTACTAATGTCTAAATTTTAGAGCTCGACAGCAACATATTTGTTTGTTAAGAACACTGACAAGTATTTAAAGCAACAATCGTAAGAAATTCTTCCTAAATTCTTTAATTATAAGGATACAGGCAAGTATTGAAGGCAACAATCGTAAGAAATTCTTCCTAAATTCTTTAATTCAAGAACCTGGCTATCTTTTACTATCAAATGACAATAACGCTACTGACCTAGTTGTTATGGCGACATCCTTAAATATGATAGTGTTGGCTTCAGGTTGCACGGGAGAAAATTCCAATAGTCTAAGCCCATAATTCGCCGTGGGAAAGGGTCGGTGACTGGTCGCTGCGAATGAGCGACAGCGGATCGCTGGCTTCTTTGCACTTCTTCTACGTGCGTGACGTAACAGTCGGTTCAGTGCAGTGAAATTTCATTGTCCGCCAGCTGAGGAGTTGTGTTCCTCAGGCTACTCAGGCAACTAACACGAACCAACCCACTAATTCAGATACCAAATTATGTACGGTCCTATTAATGATCCCTAGTGCCTATTTTTGCCACCAAGCAGCATTTTAAAATAAAGTTGCCGTTTTCCTGTGTCCGTGGCTCTGCTTTCTCCTTCTAAACCATCGCAATGAGTTTTTAAGCGGTTTTCACTGATAGAAAGATCGATAAAGAACGATGGTTTTTGTACATATTTTGTAAAAAATTGGATGAAGTGTTACGGTGTTTTTAAGTTAGCTTGGACGATGGCGCGGGCGGGCCGTTAGTAAAAAATAAAATTAGGGTCCTCTGTCCTGAGTCCGGTGACCTCAGAACTAAACTACTAACAAATAAATATCCTACTACCTATTATCATTCAGAATAAGTGTCTGTGCTCCCTTAACTATTAACAATAAATAACAAACAAACAGAGAAGACAAAAAGGTCCTAACATCTGGTACGTACAGCCAGCGTTCGCTAAGAAAGAACCAAGACGTTGTACGTGAAATACACAAAGTTCAAGATCCTAAGACCAGCCGGCGCTGGGGTGAAATGTGGCGGTGTGCGGGCAGGAATACCAAGTGGCGCGAGTGGCGCAGAGGAGCGCGCGTGTAATGGCCGCCGTGACGTCACGTCCGGATACGCCACCACGCGGTTCCGGTCCGTGTCGCGGATTACACTGGCTACGATATACTAAAGTCGAACGTCTGGGTGCAGTTACTTTGTTGTGCCTCTCTGCAAGAATTAGCTATAATCTCGGTTTTATTGTTTTAAGTTAATCTAACAGATGAAACATAATATTTGGTAACATTGATGGTTACTAACCAATCACTACATAAAGCATCTTTCATTAGTTTATTTATAAAGAATCTCAACAGACTTTTACTAACAGTCATTTTAGCATGTTTGTCGTCTTTATTACATAAAAAAGTCCTTTTTTTACGTAAAGTTTAAATAACTCAGGGTTAACAGGGGTTAAAGTTACTCGCGTCCGTAGGTTTACCCTTGACATCCTACACGGGGTGGTGCTAAATGAGTGACACTGACTGTGTGGTAGAGCCACGCTGCGTTGCAGCACGCATAAACCCTCTCACGAATATTCGGCGTGAAATAATGGCACTTGGTGCTGTTGTTGTTTCGTCCGGCCAGTGAGGGTTCCGGAGGCCCTCCCCCCCCCCCCCTCACGATACCTATTCCTTCCTTAATGGCCGTCAACGCATCCGCAACTCCTCTGGTTTTACAGATGTCCATGGGCGGCGGTGATTACTGACCATCAGGAGACCAGCCAGCAAGTTTGCGTTCTTTTAAAATAAAAATAAATAAATCCTACTCGTCTAAGTTAATTTAATGTCGTTGCCATTGTTGCAACAAGTTTGCTCGAGACGCGTAATCGCATTGTGAAGCGTACTTCCCGCGTCGCATTAACGAAAGCTGACCTACAGTTACCGTACGCATCGTAGAAACGAACCATTTGGGTGCTTTCATATGTAAATTTCTTATACATTTTTATAATTATTTATTAACTTTAGAGCTATGTGGTGACTCCTTATTAACAGATTAGATTAGATAGCGACGCCGCTTAGGGTTAAAAGACACAGACTAAGTTTATTTCTAATTTTATGATAACCGTCACCAGCTGCCCAGTCATCCGTTTCCGGTTTACTGTTGATTTTGTCACACCTGTAAGTATTTAAATACAGAAACGGGTGTACGAAAGCTGTTTAATAATTAAATAACTGTAAAAACAATTAAGCTATTTTTAATTAAGAAATCTCACAAAAACCAACGGGAAACAGCATGGGTAATTAATTGAGTTCGTTAACTAGCTGCCACAATCAGTTAGCAACAAAAGAACACCGTCCAGACATTTTGACTACCCATCTCTTTGTGTATTACCCTGATTGTGTTGGCGCTTTGCGTTCGTTTTGTACAGCCTGGAGCGCACTGATGGTTTATTGACAATCGCTGAGTTTTGATGGGGAACAACACTAAATGTAAACGCTACCCGAAGCAGTGCGGCCCAATTCTGTATAATAAAAACATACATACATAATAATCACGACTCTTCTGCCCGAAGGGTTAGTCAGAGACCATTAGGCAGTGGGACCGCCAACAGTCCTCTGCCATAGTCCACTTTTCACCAAATAGCGACTGCACATGTGCTCAGCGTAACAGGTGGTGAGCCCATCGCCTCTCTATGCTGTTGGATGTATGTGCAGTCTTTATTCCGTTAGTCGCCTTTTACGACACCAAAGGGAAGAGTGGTAGTATTCTTTCACCGCTACGAGACACGGTTATAATATTTTAATAAAAAACGTTGAAAAAACGACTCAGTACCTCAGATGGGAATGGAACCTACGTCATCATACCGGGCGGCTGTGTTGATCACCCCGCCGCCGAAGTTAGACCTGCAGAAAATGTCTCGATCTTAATAATTATAATGATTGTAATAAGCGAAGATAGGAATACAGAATAACCTTTATATATCTTTATACTTTTATATATCTGGAAAAATACTACTTTTTTATTTATTGAAATAATGTAAATTACTGTGACCGTCTCAGATTATTATAAAACAAACGAGTTATTCATGTTTCATTTTTTATTAACAACATGACATATGTACATTGTTTCAAACTATCTCTGACTCACACTCATACATGGCCAAAGAACTCCTTGACAATGTTTTAAAAAAATACCTAATTATTTAAAAAAATATGCACAACTTTCAGAATAGGCATCCAATTATTTTGCTTCCTGTGCAACTTTAATTACGATGCACAGTTGTTGTTTGATTCTCATTGATTTAACAGTTTATTCGTACTAAAAGTAATTGACCGTTTGTTAAATTCATGCCTACATCGATATGATGAACAGTCTTTTATAATTTAGTAGTTACAATCGCAAATGGAAAGCTGCTATCTGCCTAATAATCCGGGAAACCAATAAATCTCACAAGATTCTAAACATACCTAAAAACTCTATGTCCCTTCACTGAGTTAGAGTAGTTATTTAAGTGTAACAATGAATATAAATATATAAACATCAGGTACAGTCAAAACATTTCGTAAACCAGGCTTTAAGCTCCCGAGTTCCCGACGCGCGACTCTAGCGCTGAGAACCTCCTCTTTTTTTTTAAGTCGGTGAAAATTTCAATTAGTGCGGCTCGTAAAGTTTTGTCTTCGACGTTCATCTTTAAGTGATAGATAAGCCATATATTTTCATTGCTTCATTTGATACAATAAGGTCTTAGTATAGTAAATTATATTCTCAAATGAGCCTGCAAGGTCATTACAATATAAAATTAAATTAAAATAAAAATTTATTTTAATGTCACCAAAACATGACGTATCTCTAAAGCTGCAATATCAGAAACGTTCGATTTACGAGGGTTCCGCTTTCATAAGCTATGGATTTCAGAATGACGCCCTAGCCCCAGCAAATAGGTAGCTATTATTAAAAATCTGCACCTTATCGTAGGCTCCAAACAGTGCGTTAGTGAAATTAGCGAGTACATAACGTCGCGCTCGGTCGTCGGCAATTAGTTTTTACTGGCGGTAATTAGGGAGGGCCGATTGCGCGCACCACTCGTTGCCAGCGGTGCCACAGACCTAACAATCGGTAGACATTATTCTCACCATCATAGAAAAGGGAGCTTTGAACGAAATCAAGAAAAAAATGTTTTATTGTTGTCCTCTTTTGTTCGATGGCGCAGCGGCATATTAGGGCGTTCAGTTTGCGAGCTTGCCAGTTAAGCAAACTTCGCAATGACGAATCAGTTGATGGGTTAAAAACATGTCGAACTATAATTACGTATGAAGACTAAAAGCCATACGACAAGCAAAATAGATTAAAGAAAAAAAACAGCACAAAATATCTGTAGAATGCCAGTCCTAAAATCATAGCTATAAAGTTAAAAAGAAGTTTTATTTATATGAACTGTTTAATTCTAACTAACTCCCATCAATAATAATTTTAACAGCAATCATCAAATTAGAAGTTTAATATTCAGATTTAACAAGGTAAAATATGAAATCACTAAAAAAATACTTAAATTATGTTAGTATTGGATTTAAAAGTATAAATTGGTTTTGACTGAACCTCAATATTACCAAGTTGCATGTTAACGTAACATTCAATACAGTTTAGGGGAGTATACATTTCTAATTTTATGACTGCGCATTTCTTATAGAATGCCTTTAAAATAGCTTGAAATTTGAATTTAGCCTTGGTATTTAGTTTGACTTTAGAATTCTATTCTTAAGTTGTGGTTCCATAGACTTTTGGAAAGAAAAATGTTACAAATATGTCAACAAATCATCATCAGTCACCTCTTCACGCTGACCCAATGGTGGGTTTATCCTGGACCTTCGCCCAATGTCCATTTTGTACGATGCCAATAAACATAAACACACACACTTGCACATTCAAACTTATTATTTAGAATAATAAAGCTCTAAACTATCTATCTATATAAAAGGTGAACAAGTTTCAGTAGATTATTTGTATTTTAGCGTTTTATTTACGCTTAAATATACATAAGTAAAATTTTAAACAATGAAAAAAGACAGTCTTTTTTCAGTTTAAGTTTCAGTAGATTTTTAACTCTTCATTTCCTAAAGGGAAGTACCAAAAAATAAAAGTTGCCGTCATCGCCACATGCGAATTGGAATTAGCAAGAACTCCTCGTATCGGGAAAAGAAGCTAAAACTCACATTGAAAATTCAACTTTGTTATTGTTGATTAGGGTGCTTTATTGCGTCGCTCAAGCGTATCGATTTCACTCCAATTCACAGAAAAGTGAGCTTCAATCGAAGAAAATTGCTCATGGTTAGGTATTATTTAAATCGGGTTTAATTCCAAATAGTCAACGCTTATTGTTGTAAATATTTTTGTTTCTGAGATCCATAACGCCAAAATTGGCCATTTTACGCAAAAATCACAGTCAAAATGTAATAGGCCTCTTAAGTTTAAATCTTAGACTTCATAAACTTTTCATTAAGTCTTATTTAACAATATTATAAACGTTGTTGTTATTAGAGTAGGTTTTTTATTGGGGTTCATGGGATACAATTTTTAAGGATCGCATGGGACCGACTACATCATTATTTATTTAACAATTATTATTATTAACTTACTTACTCCGCTAGTAAGTAAGTGTGTAAGAGTCGTCAATGTAAGTGGATCTCAGCTTACGACACGAGGTGACGCCACTGCTCTATCTTCTGCCTCTTTTGTGTGTCATTATTAATTAGTTACACATAAAAATCCCTTTATCTGACAAATACATTTCAATTTTGTCTCAAAAAGTAGACGAAGCTCCCTCCCTCCCCGAAATTCGTGTTAGACTTGCAAATTTCGGTGTAATTGTTATTTTTGCATAAATGTGTTTTCCGATGTCGCTGTTCGTTTTTCACAAAACCGATCGGCCCTGCTGTTATCACCCAACTTGTTTTAGGAAGCCGATGAAAATTCATTTTTCCACGAACCAAATAACTACGAGTATTATGGCTCATCATAGTTTATAATAGTTTAAATAAATTACCAACTTGCAATGTAGGTACCTGTATCAGTGCGTTAATTTATCATTTTCAAGTATTTACAAATAAAATACTCAATTAACCGTGTCCCCCCTCTCTTCCCTTGGGTATCGTAAAAGGCGACTAACGGACTAAAGACTGCACATACCTCCAACAGCATACAGCGGCAATGGGCTCACCACCTGTCACGCTGAGCACATCTGTAGTCGCTTTGGTAAAAAGTACACTATGGTAGAGGACTGCTTTTGCTGTCCTCTTTGCCTAGCCTCTGACTGACCCTTCGGGGATATCTAAATGCTCACTTATGTTAAAATGCAATTCTTTATTCCTTTACTACAAATAAAATAAAATAAATAAATGAAATAAAAATAAATAAATAAAAGCGAAGGTTTCAACATTTTTGTAAGTATATCTTAAATCTTTTCTGGAAGAGAAGAGGCTGATTTTATAACATTAGATTTCGTTTATCATGCATCATCAGCCTATAAACGTCCCACTGGGCACAGGCCTACCACGTGGACAATAACACATGGGGATATTGGGCCATAACCAATCACGCTGGCCCAATGCGGGTTGATGGGTTTTAACGAATGTCACCTTCGACAACAACGTGGTTTTATTATTATCGATTAATTAATTAGTCTAAAATATGTAGGTATTCAATTTAATGTGCTTTTTTTTGTGTATAGGTGTAGTTATATTAGAGTCGTAGAATTTGTTACGTAGTTACAGGGGCTTGTAATAATCAGCAACAAATGAAACATATTCAGTGTTCAGTAGTAATGGTAAAATAAGTAGGTAAAGTAAAGTAAATTTATTTTCACACCGCAATCAACATCCTATCCTACTAATATTATAAACGCGAAAGTTTGTAAGTATGTATGGATATTTCTTACTCTTTCACGTTAAACTACTGAATGGATTTGGATAAATTCGGCATACAGATAGTTTATAACCTGGATTAACACATAGGATACTTTTTATCCCGATATTCCCACAGGAACGTATGGATGGATGTTTGTTACTCTTTCACGTAAAAACTACTGAATGGATTTGGATGAAATTCGGCATACAGATAGTTTATAACCTGAATTAACACATAGGATACTTTTTTATCTCGATATTCCCACGGGAACGGGAACCACGCGGGTGAAACCGCGAGCGGCCGCTTGTAATACATATAAAAAAATATGGTACAAAAAATAAAAATGTTAAAATTTGCAGATTTTGGCGGGCTGACACCTGAACTAGGAAGTTCCATAATAAACAGGTTATCAACCCTCCACCCCAAGCAATAGTCAGTCAATAGTAACAATTACGAAAAAAAAAGTAATTAATTAATAAACTTTAGTTTATATAAATAAATAAGGATGATGATTGATTCATTCATTATTCCGGTTTTATTTTTAATCATTCAATCATAAATCACTCAGCCTATTTTAAATGAATGATCATTACAAATAACAAATAACCTAAGATAAAAAATACACATCCCTCACATAAAAACTTTTAAGAAATCGTACATTCTCGAATGTTCGCAGTGTGAAAATCGTAAGTCACTTTATTTAAAAGCCTTGCCTAAACATTATTTCACTGCCAATTTCAACGGAACTATAACAAAAAAGTGTGGCAACTGAAGCTAAACGGGTTTATAAATTGAATCATTTATTTGCGCTATCTCTGACATAATTTGACACTCAACGAGGACAATTTAATTTGGGAGGGACAACCCTTTAGCAGTCGGCGGCAGACGGACAGTGCCACTTTAATTCATAACTCAAAACAGGTGAGTCGTTATAGCGGTCTGACACGGCTTTATTTGATTTTGTACTGCTAGGAAGTTTTTAATGCAAGAAATTATTTTAAAATAAATAGCCTACATTAATAAAAAAATATTGCTATATGTATGACTGAGCATCACTTGAGAACGGGTAAAACGACTTAGGGCCGATTTTTCAATTGTCAGATAAAAGTTATTCGTTTGTTAACGTATTACACAACCATTTTAAAATGTATTGTCAAATCACGTCTTTTCTTTTTTGAGGAGTGACATTTTATTTTGGTCGCGTCATACTTTATCAGGTGGACAAGTTTTATTAATTGAAAAATTAGCCCTTAGCTAATTTAGCTAATTTATTTATCTTTGTGCTAGTAGTTGACGCCATAAGGTTTGCATGTCAATTTTTCTTTGGAAATGCCTCACAAGACGTTGCTTGTCAACGCGGACGAAGTTGCGAGTGAGCCACTAGTGCATACCAGTGACGAAGGTTCCATACAACTCGATTCCCACCGGCTTCCCTTCAGAAGTTTAGAACACAACCACTCTCTACTTGAATTGAGAAATGGCACAATCAGTAATTAAAAAAGTAAATATATAAAAGAAACATTACAAATTGCCTACACTATGGACATTAAATCAACAAAATTTGCTTTTTAACAACATATTGCTTTAAAATAAGCCGCAGGCGCGATCGGCTTCTAGGCAGTTAAACTTCTGTACAAAATAAACGTCATGACGTCACATAAAGGTCAATAAACCCAACCGCGTATTAGCAGCCGGTAAGCCGTCTTTATCCGAGTTACTTGATAGAGACAGTTATACAATTTGCGTACGAGTGAGCGGGACGGAGGAATAACGTTTTCGGTTTGTGTTCTGTTGACAGATAATTTGACGTAATTGCAATTCATCATTGAATGCATGACTGTGTTTTATTAGTATTTGAATTTATTAGTTAGTTTCACCTATTAGAATGATTAGTATTGTAGTTGGACTTTGTTTATTTGTGTTGTGTGTAGAAAGTAGTTAAGAAGACGTACGTTGTAATTAGGTATTTGCGGTAAGTAGATATTGTAATAAGTTGAAATTACGTATTTAGAGTAAGTAGATTTGCAAAGTAATCGGTAGAATTGTAAGATGTCGGCATTAATAGCTTTAGATTCTTCCCGGCTTTTATGATAATGTCTTAGCGCACTTTGAAAGAAAGAATAGACGAATAGCTTTAGAGTATAAGTAGTATTATTAGTACTTAGTCGATTAAGTTTTGTTTAATTTACATCATATCATCATTTCACCACAAACGGCTTTTATCAAAGCCACTTCTATTATGCTTGCAAGACACTGTTTCAATATCTCAGTGCTTACACGTATAGTAAAAGTGGACTGAAGATACATCTGCCTATACAAGACTGAAGCCAGGATGCCAATCACAGATTTTCGGTAAGGACTCAAGACTGCGTGCCCGCGCTCGGAGTAGGTAAGCATTTTTTTTTGCTCCGGCTTACCTCTCTCAATATTTCACGCTTCGCCACTGGTGCATACATAATACATATTACAATCACGACTATTATCCCCGAAGGGTTAGTTAGTCAGAGACTAGGCAATGAGGACAGCAAAAGCAGTCCTCAGTCATAGTCCACTTTTCACCAAATAGCGACTGCTTAATGTGCTCAGCGTGACAGGTGGTGAGCCCATCGCCGCTCCATGCTGTTGGATGTATGTGAAGTCTTTAGTCCGTTAGTCGCCTTTTACGCCACCCATAGAAAGATAGGGGGGGGGGGGGTAGTTTTTCTTTAATGAGCCGCTACGTGACACGGCAAAGTATTTTGAAGGTCAATATTATGCCAGGACTTCGTAAACCCTACTGTGAAGACCTTGTACCTTTCTCCGGTGAGTTTGCCCTTCGATTAAAGTAAAGTAAAATTATATTTATTTTATTTGTTTGGTGTTTTATTTACGTTTTATCTGCATAATGGTGACAAGGCATGAAAAGCGTTATATGTTTTAACTGTGTAATCAATAACGTTACAGTAATTATTAACCCCTTGAGGATCGTAAAACCAGACACAATTGAAATTTTATTGGTCGAATGATCCTTCACCGGTTTTAACCGGTTTGAACCGTTTTTAACCACAAACAGCAAATATACATGGTAGTTACTCCATTAATTATTACTGTGTTTTAGTACAAGACATTAAGAATAAAACTTTTAATATTTCGAACATGCCTTTCAAATAATATTTTATTGTTTAAATAAAATAAAATTCCTTCTTTGATATGGTGTAAAAACTCTTTAAATAAAGGCAGGTAAAGGCAGACCCGCAGAAGGAACGACATAAATGGCGAAGCGGGAATCATTTATTAGATTCAATTTTCGATCAACAATATTGTTGATCGAAGGATTCAGCTCAATCAATTGAAAAATTGCCCTAAAGGATTTTTTACATAGCATTCTAAAATTCAAACCACATACAATCTACATATAATGTTTCCATTGGAACTCATATAGAGAGAGAAAGAGAGCATAAATAAGCTATACTTTGAATGATAAAGTAGTTAGTACAAAAGCACAAATTAAAAAAAACCTTTTTTTAAATTAATTTATCTTAAAACTCTGAAGTTTGTATAGACTACCGAAATATAAGTATTAACGGTTCAAATTTTTTTTTTTAGATTAACTCAAGTTTAATAAGTTACGCGAACAATTTTTTAATAAACCTAAATGTTATGTGTAGTGTTCGCATACACTTTAGAAAACAAAGCAAGTATAAAATTGTTCGTAATCTTTATGCAATGTAAAAATTCATGTGAATAATATTAAGAGTATCTACGTTCAAAGATCTTCCATCGAATTCCATCAAATGTAAACCACATCTTAGAATGCCTAAGATCATGAGCATGTCATCCAAATCTTGTTTTCAATAGAACAAGTCAACACAAAAAGAAAAACAATAACAACCTTTTCTTTTACGCTCCATTATCAGAACTAACTTCCCCACACCATTGCAAGGTTAACAAAACATGAGAATATAAAATCAAATATAAGTCCGCCGCAAAATAAGAGGCCCATCATGTATGACCGTAAAATAAAATGGGTGGGATTTTTATAACATATTGTCTGGACGTAAATCCCTCCACCTGGTTATGAGTTACGGCTCGGGTCGCGGTTAACAGTGTCCCGCCGAATTAAATCACCCGTTCTATAAAAATAGGCTCGATATGTCAGATTTCTGGAATGCATTGCGGCCATATTTGAAGTTCACCCGCGATTACACACGACCGTTTTTACCGCTACTCCGCTACTGCGTGCAAAACGAATCGCTGTATATCGAAATGTATATCGAGAACATATTATTAGGTATATGGACATGTTAAAGTTCTTTTTTTAATTTCAAACAAAATTTATGATTTTGAATTCATTTATTTAGGATTAATTATGCCTTTCGCTAATCACGACGTAGTCTAAATAAAACGACAAGAGACAACTTATGCGTATTAGATTATGTCATACACAACATTTTGATATGATAATATCGATAAAATGTAAATTCCCGTGAAATATTTTTCCCTTTTATACGTTTTGATCCCATTATTAATGATTCTGCCCACTTCCGACGTCATCGTTATTATGAACTTTATCTATCGTACCCCAAAAATGAGTTACCGCCACATTCTGCGGTTGGCGACTTTGAGTCAAATTGAACCCTTCATTTAATATTAATGCCTGGTTAATTTCCAGTTTCGGGAAGAATTAACTTCACAGTCCATTACACTATTCGTTTAATGGGCAACAATGACATTTTGGTATGTGCAATTTAATTGTACTTCAACAGAGAATAAAGAATCATGTGAAAAACTAATCTTATAAACTGCAAACACATGCAGCAAAAACTGAATGGATCGGTATGTAAATGATTATGTTGACAACTCAAAATGCCATCTCAACTCCCTTTTTATCTTTTCTCATTTCAATAATAGACTCCGGTGGAGTTAACAAAAGTTAATGAGCAAAAATACAGGACCTCCCGGCATGAAACAATCATTGCGATCCTTTTATAAAGTTTCGGCCGCCACTCGACGGATACCTCGTACCTCCAGTTATTATGGAGATTTTATCTCGAATTTTCAAAAACCGTTTTACTTTGGTAACAAACCTTTGAAATTAAGGAACGGCCGAAGTTTTTCTAACTACCGCTGTCGTGTTAATAGTTAAACATTGATGTCACAAGCTCGTTTGACAGTACGTCAAACAAGCTTGTGACATCAATGCTTGTTATTCACGACCGTTGACGGTCAACATCGCGATTTTAAACTACTTATTTCAAAATAAAATTGAAATAAAATGACTTTACCATACTCATACCAATTATCAAGCCTAAGTTAAGCTAACTTAATTATCAAATTCCATCTAGTTCAAGAAAACTTAAAACTTGTTTTTTAATGGTTAGACTGGATAACGCTAGGTTACGGAAAAACATATTTGTTAAACATAGAAAACAACCAGACGCTAAATCAATTTTGAAAAACAGTTATTTTTAAAATTAACCTGACCTGGAATTGAACCTCGGATACAGCGACGCCAGAACCGGTATGCTAACCACTCAACCACGGATGTCGTCGCATTTTGTATCTTGATTAATTTTAATGTGTAGCTTTAGCGTAATCTTTGAATAACATTTTATTCAGGACGGAACAGTGTCTATTAACGTTGTATTTACTAGGACACTACATTATACCAGATATCTAGAGGTTTTATATTCCCGGGTCCAGCAAAGCGTGTTTCAGATACCAATAGATTTGTGATCACCAATCTACATTTTGCTAGCGTGGTTGTTGCTAGCAATCTATCTGTTGTTTTGTCTAACTACTTGAGTTTAAAATTTGACCTAGGCTCCATGAAAATAAAGTTAGACTAACTTTAGTAAGAAAAACTATATTTAGGTAATTGATTATTAATTTTGATCGGAGGCCAATATCAACTGTAGCGATGACTTAATTTCATAAATGGAAACCTTTATCCCGCTGTCAGACAGTATACAAGATTTGTAACATTGAAAATGTTTTTTCGTTCCCCATTTTTGCTGAAAGTGCGGCTCGCCTGTGATACCCTGAGGTTTAAGGCCACGAGGACGTATGATGGCTCAAAAGACGCAGAATTAGAAGGGGTTTAAAATTATGTAAAAATATTTTGGAAAAACCAAAAACTATTTTTGGAAATTGAAAAAAACCTACTTTTTTGACCGATAAATCGTGTGTTTTCCCAGAAAATTCCCGAAATCTCGAGAACGGGTCCGAATTAAAAAAAATTAAAAAAGCACCTCGGTATTGAACTAAGGAACATTTTACCTTATTACACTTTTTTGATATTAGTGACGGTTGAGGCTGTAGAGGTGCCCTTAGCCGCGAGTTTGCGCGGCGCGTAATAGCTCAAAAGACGCGGAATTCGAAGGGTTTTAAGATGATCTAAAAATATTTTGGAAAATTTGGTATTGAAAAAAAATTTTTTTTTTGGTTCTAAAAAAAAAAAATATTTAAAGAAAAATTACGCGTTCATTTTCAATGCCCTTTCAAGTCGTGCACGAGATCTGTGGATTTTTTATATGTGCACATTTTTTATTTATATGTTTTTTAAATTTATTTATTATTCATTATTTATTTCATTTGTCCGGCACAATAAATGTGACTCGTGGATACCGGGCGAACGAAAGGTCAATTTGTGTAACGTAAAGGTAACATAACCTAGGTATCGCTGTGGTATCATAATGTGTCAGATTTAAATTGCGCGGTCCCGGTCGATTGACCATGATTAACAGTATTTTTGTGGATATGTTGATCAATTTTAGTTACTTTATTTTTCACTTTAAAAAAATTAAATTAAATCTGTAGATCTAGATTAAGTCACTCTATAATTTAAAAAAATATATGCACAGACAAAAAAAATCCTTTGTACGCCACGTACACAGTCGAGGAAGTTTCCTGACCACATTTCGGCGATATTTGCTAGCGATTCCGACTCCGACTGCGCGTACGTGCGCGTTGATAATGTGCAAGCCAGCGACATATACGTTACACTAGATAGGCCCTTCCGAACACGCACTATGTTCCACTCATCTGCAGAGTCGACCTTGGTTTAGTGTGGCTTTGACATTCGCCCGAGCGGAGCCGCGAAAATAGTTCTTTATTTATTTTCAAAGTGTAGGTACACCTAGACGTTTACTACAATTTAGTTCCAATCGCCTCTGTGGTCTAGTGGCTAAGCCACCGGTTTCAGACCCAAAGCTCCCAAGTTCGATTCCTAGCGGGGGGAACAACTTTGTGTGCTCGGTTTGGTTGGTGGTAGGGCTTTAAGTCCGCCTGTCTACCCAACTAACAATATTTGGTCGTATTTTTCTGGACAACGTTTTCGTCACAACTTAAGGTCAGGCTGTTTTGGATATATAGCTGTCGTATTGACGTATACATGACGCGAAATAGGCGGAAATAATAAAACTTTTATTCGTATAGCGATCGTGTCAAGGTCGTATTAGTGGCTACTAGGAAGGTTATAGTCATATTAATATCAGATATACGATAAATATACGTATAGCAGTCGTGAAAGTGATTAATATTATAACCATCTTGTCGTGTAGTGATCCAATAGACGTCGTATAACTTAATAAACATTGGGAAGTAGTCATTAGCATAGCCTTTACCCGGATGCTTGTTATTACAGCGCAGTTCAGTGGGAGTGAGACAACAAAAAACAAACGAAAAACAAAATAACTGTTAACAAATTGTCATCATCTTATGTCTGCCATATTTATTACTGAATGTTATTGACTATATTGTAGTTGGTGTTAGTAGGTAACAATATCTACTTTTCTAAGGAAAATTAAATTTCATGATGATTGTATATATAATTTTTCACATATTTTTAATGGCCCCTTCGAATTATTGCAAAATAATAATAATTCATCCCATTTTATTTAAGATTTCCAGTACTTTTACAATTATACGACTTTAGGTAGTGATGATACCTATTATATGATGTCTTAGGACTTTAAGTCATATACTACGATTTTAATTCTTTTGTCGTCCGCCATTTTTAGGGTACCGTAAAGAAGTGAAAACCCGTGGGATAAACATTTTATTGAAAGCACAATATAGTAATAATTGCAGATGTTGTAAAATTCTCATTTTTATTACTGTTTTCATCATCATCGTCTTGGCTTTCAAGCGAATGTTCATCATTTTCATCGTCATTTTGCAAATCTGCAATGATTATTTGTGGATTACTTCTCGAACTTACAAAATTTTAAGGGAAAAAAGATATGATAATTGACAGGTGTTAGATATTATTACGATAAGCTACCTATATAAAATTAAGTTCATTTTGTATATGTACATATGCATCCTTTTTCACAAATACTATTTCTTACTACGGAACCATCTTTTGATTCTTTAACACTATCATAGCTATCATATAAAAAGCTTGTATAGTCAAAGTCACCACAACGGAAAATATACAGGTTCAGTTCGTAAAAGAGTATCACGTGAAATCATTAAATAATCAAAATGTCTATAAAAGTAACTTATATAAGCATTTTAAACCCATAAGTTATATAAGACATATAAATCTGAATATTGGGCTTTTAAACATTGTATAAAAGTCGTGTGAAGATAGTCAAAAAATCCTATAAGATAGTCTATACAGCTGTACGTTTTATAAGAGTGAAATTTATGGACTTTATATGATTGTCATGTAGAAATCTTATTACTGACAAAAAGCAGTGTTATGGTCGTCATTATAACCAGATTATGATTGTCATACAAATTACTTTTATACTACATCAAGAAAGCGTAAAGTGGTCGTAAACGAGACTAATAAACGAGTGAATGTATTTTAAAGGTCACAGCTACGATCTTTATAAGATGGTCATGTAATTTGGTTGTGTAAACGTTTACAGGACTCAATTAAATGACTAAAATATTATACGACTAATCGTTCGTATTATATATTGTAACACGATTGATGGGAATTTGAGTTACAACTATATGACCTCTATATGACCAAATGTTATTTAGGCTTCATATTATATGACAACTTTATTAGCTACCACCATCTTATCTAAGTCTGTCGCCATAACAACGTTGTTTATAACATTGTTGTGTTCCGACAGTTTGAGATAAGATAGCCAGTTCCTCAGTAGCTGAGGATTCCGGGTAAAAGCGTGCTTCCACCTTCGGCCTTATCGTCATTTACCAACAGGTGAGATGAAGGCCAAGCGCTTACCCGTAGTAGAATAAAAAAAAAGTTGTCAAGTAAGTGAAATTAATTGTTATTCAAGTCATTATTATGTAGTTATCATATTATTAGAATAGAAAAGATATTCTTTTCAATTCTTGTTATTGACAATCTATTTGGGACGCCATCTTGATACACACTACGTTGTCTTTGACCGATCTGGCGCTGCGGTGCTGCGATGTCTGTCTGTTGATTAGACGACATTTAATGTTTAAGCGCTGCAGCGGCTGCAGCGAACTTTAGTGTCTCATTCCAGAATATGAACAAATGGTTTGTATGAACATTCTTGTCTATACTTCTAGGTCAATGGTGCAAGCGACTATCGCCGAAGAGTGGTCGATCGGGAACTTTCTCGACTCTATTACTAAATGAAATTAGGTTAGTATCTATGTATATTACGTAACTTTAACTAGCGCGTTCGGCTTGCGATCTTGCTCGCTAAGCAACTTTCGCTATGCCGGGTCGCTGAATGTGTGACCAATTAAGTTCTTGTTCCTCTCAGCCGGGCAGCGTGGTGATGCACCAGAACATGTCCACGCGCAGCATGGTGTTCTCATGCAACGCAAACATCTCGAGTGTTGTCGTAAGATGACAGTCGTTTAAACCCACCAACCCGCATTGGGCCAGCGTGGTGGGTTTTGGCCCAATATCCCCACGTGCTATTGTCCACGTGGGAGGCCTGTGCCCAGCAGTGGGACGTTTAAAGGCTGATGATGATTATGTAACTAAACAGAAATGGCATTGTAATTAATTAAGAATTAGGAAAAAGTTATTGACCGTTCGTAAAAGTATAACGTTTAATCCATTTTTATTTTTATCCGTTTGAACGCAGCGCGGCGCCATTAGCATGGCATAAACCTTTACTATTGATCGTTAAATACCTTTATACCATTTCGTTTGTCGGGGGCTATATTGAAGCACTACATTGCGTGTTCCAGTAACGACGTTTATTTTTATGATCGACAGCGATAAAACTAACCTGGCAATATACCGGTATATAAGTAACAATTCCAACCAATACAATCTCTGAACATTTGCATAATGCCAAACGTTCAAATAAAATTCGCCTCAACATAAGATTTTTCCGTTCAAGTGAAACGAGTTATGCGCGAACAATATTTCCCCCTGAACAAAGTAAAAATTAAATTTGCACCTATTTACGGAACAAATACACCCCTACCTTTTCATCCCCGTTATAAGAAGAAACGGATACATAGTCACGTTCTCGCGATAAAAATGCGAGATAAACGTAATTTACGGCTGTCTTTCATTACTCAAATGTAAAAGAGTTTACGTTTTACATATTAAAATGTTGTTGCGATGGCATTTAAACTAATGAATCTAATGGACTTCCACTTTTCATTAATGAAAACTACAATTTGGTAAGGAAAAACTATTAAGGGAATCCTGCACCAAATTGTGAAAATTTACGTATTTTTAAGTTAATTGTACTATGCGCTGAATTAGTAAATTAAAAGAACAACTTACGTAAGTTATTAGCCTGATCAATGCACAAGGTCGTGGCCTTGTTGAAATTTGAAACAAATTCTTTAAACAATAACAACCAATACATAAATCTAATGACTCCTAAAACCATTTTTTTTCGACAACTTTCTTAATTTTACGCTTGAAACAATAATTCTTACATGAAAATATTTGTATTGATATTCCGCAGGTCACCCCTATCTCAAAAAAAGTAAATATTATTTTTTAACACAAGCTCGTGATGGTTTTGTACATTTCGCATAATAAAAACATAGCTCTAATCAAATTACTAGGTCTGAAACTTCAAAGCAGAATTGTTCTAATTTTAAATATCAATGTGATTGATTTTGCTTTGAAGTTCAATAAGAGACTTAAGGGAGTTTCTCCCGTGTTCTTTTCGCAACAACACGTGTTGTGAGACTCCATTTTAATTAAATCTACCGTACAATACTACATATACTTAAAATATATACCACTTGAAATTAGCTTAATGCTAAACGCGAAGCCATGAAATTAAGCTATAATAATAATAAGAGACATAAGTCAGTTTTTGCGATCGCGCGGCACCCCCTTATATAGGTATGTCACGTTGTTGCATGACAGTTACCTGATAAATAGTTACATGACAGTTACGTTGCTGGTGCATTGCAATTACATTACTGGTACATTACATATCTTTATTATTGAAATTTTGCATTCACAATGCTATATAAATATAGGATAAAATGTTTACTAGAAAAAAAATCAACCAGTCTCAGGAAGCTCGAATTCCATTCGAGCTTCCTGAGACTGGTTGATTTTTTTCTAGTAGACATTTTATCGTACTATAGGTACATTACAGTTACATTGTAATCACATTACAGTTCGCTTCGTAGATTCAAGTAAGTGACATATTTTTATTTTTTTTTTATTATCAATTAATGTCTAACGAAAACCAACAGCTTTTTCATATATTAGTAGTATTAACAGCAGATGAGCAGTAACAGATCCTCACAAGTGACAATATTAGCTATTGTAGTAGTCACTAAAAGGTATTCGTTTCAAACACAAATACGAAGCTAACAAACCAAAGGCCAGTAAGTACGCAGCTGGCGTCAATTCGATTCCACTTTAGGCCGTATAACAATTAACCAACGTAGTACATTATGAACTTCGACACATAGTTGGTGAACAAACAGAGTGTCTAATTAAAAAGTTTCCCCCTCGTAACAAGAATGGACGTGTTCTTAACGGCAGAGATTGATCTTGATTGCCCGTATTTGGTATAAAAGTATATACTCGTATAGGGAAAATATAAAGAAATAGTTCTAGAACAAGCTAATAAATAAATAAGGTGTGAGAAAATTGTACCTAATTTTATTTTTTCTAAAGTTGGCCACACCGATGATTTTGTATTATTACCTAGCTATTGATGATTATAAGAAAAAAGAAATTCTCAAGTATAAAATAAAGACAATACAATTAGAAATAACATTTTAAACTTTCATGGTCACTACAATTATATAAATGAAAAAACGGGATGTTTACCATATCTGAGCTATTGGAGTTACTCCGTGATCATGGTGCATGCAACTGCGCCGAAATATCGGGGACTCATAACCAATAACTCAGACATGGTAAAAATCCCGTTTTTTCATATAAATAATACAATTAGAACTATTAAAACAGAAACAATCCTGTGAATACCAAATAAAGCAAATCATTGCCTTTACTGACATACGAATGTTACAACCTCAGAATAATTACTAAAGCATAGAAGGAATGCTATGACATTTGACTGGGAACTCCGTTTGGTCACCATTCGAATTACATTAATTGTAAAGGTCGCTTTTGAATTTTGTATCTTAAATGGCGACCGCTTTTTTTTCGCTAGACATTTGACGTTTTTGGCAACTTATTTTGTCTCTTTTCTTTCAATGTTTATGGCTCATTTGAAAAAATAACCCAACCATACGAGTCTCATTTTTACTCCTTCTATACTTTAGTTTTTATTCTATGGTTACAACAGAACAAAGTTTAATAAATTAAAAAAATATATTCTGAAAAAACAATACCTACTTACTTCAAGAGTCAGAGTCAGTCAGTGGTACAGAGATACACTTCGATAATATTAAAAATAAAAATATCTTCCTCATCCTCATAGAACAATACTTTATGGTACAGCAATATACTCCGGATCCGAATGGTATTAAAAAAACAACATCACGTTTATGATGGAGCCAGGCACGCGGGCGGGAGCGAGTTATGCGATGCAACGCTAACTTTTTACGAACACCACGCGGGCTGTTATAATACACTTTCGCACATTTCTCTCCAAATATTATGACAGACCGAATACCTGTATTGACTTTAACACGTATACAACGTGCTCTTTTTAATTTAGGGAAAATTGAGGTAGTAAGTCAGACCGCCTAATTAATGACATGAGAAAAATATTATTCCGATTCTTGCATTTTCATTTTCTTCCGTTTTCATACAAAATAATTTAATAATTGCAATGGACTCGGTGTGGCTCGGACTGACTTTAAGATACTACCTACAACTCATCGTGAATATCGTGCACGCTCACAAAACGGACACGGTCACATCCCTAGTTCTGTTGTTTACTACAACTAGAGTCGTATTTTTTTTTAATACGCAACGTAGTAAATAAAAACACTGAGAGCACAAAGTGTCAAATTTACCTTAGATAACTTAATAACCTCGTGCATTATGCGATTAATAGAAAACTTTCTTAAGTCAAAACCATTATTTTAAGGTAAGGAATCGTTGTTTCGAAATTTGCCTAAATCAAAATGAGCACTCTGTATATTACAGGCTGTGTGGTGTCGGCTCATTAATAAAATACTACCAACCTATTTTCCACTAACGGACTAAGACTGCAAATACATCCAACACCTTAGAGCGGCGATGGGCTCACCACCTGTCACGCTTAGCACATGTGAAGTTATTATTATTTGGTGAAACGTGGGCGGTGGCAGTGGACTTTGCGGTCCTCATTGAATAGTCTTTAACCATTTGGGCATAATGTATACACGAAGACGTTTTATCGGTGATCAGGACCTACTGATTCCGACTAAGCAAATGATGGCCATTGCAATGATGCCTCTATATAAGGTGACTGCTAGAAACGGCAAAAAACTTTAAGGGCTGGTCAGGTCAAGTGTTTTAAACATGACAAAAATGACAAAAAAGAAATTCGTGTTTTTTTAATTTTTAAGTAAATAATTCATTTTGTATTTTTTAATTAGATGGTCTTTGAGTATCTAATTTATTTTAAACCAATAACATAAGAAAAATAAAATTAAAAACAATTAAAAATAACGATTATTTACAACGCGCGGGCAACGAACGACTGGCCGGCCGACTGTTGACCCGTAAGCGTTGTCAGCTGGGCGATAAGTACCTACGTTAGTCTGCAATCACGAGACCCCATTTATTTTCCTTTAATTGAAATGTGCGTAAGTATAAGGTGCAGTTAAGTCTAACGCCACATTTTAACTGTAATTATGATAAGTGTTATGATGTATGAACGAAATTTCAATTCAATCCTAGTAAATATCTATCACACCACACATTATGAGAAGTTACAATTATCTTTCCTTACAAATGAAAGATCAATGGGTAGTTATCTAATATCGCGTCCGCACGCTAAGCACTTGCCGCTAACTCCAAACCAAATGACCAGATGACCTTTCATGTCCTCGACAATTAAACAGCCTAAAGCATTGTGATAAGTTACCTATGTTATGTTGTTGTTATTCCAGCGGTTATTTTACTATTCAGTCTTACCTATTTATTTACACTAAATTAAGTCAAACTAATGTTTCGCATTAAAGGCAACGTTAATACCTAAAAAGCTGCGTAATTAATAGGTGTCGGTAGGTACTTACTTACATGGTGTTAAATAGCATTCCAGTTTATTACATCAGCGAACAGGAAAGGTGATAAGCTTCCCATCACACCTCACAGGCTTTGGACTGTCAAACTAATGTAATATTACATAAAAATTAAACCTTTGCCAAAATAACGTAAATAAAATAAAATTTATTAATGGACGAACTAAAATAACTCTTGTGATCGGCACATTATTATTACACTTATTTAACGTGTTTAAAAGAACACCACCTGTTCTACCTACAAGTCAAATACGACTTAACACCCATTTGTTACTCAAAACATTAATTTGTTACTGAACTGATTACTTTATTCACGGTAGCCTATTCATAATAATACTAATCCTTTACTAATTAACTCATACTAGTTATTAGTTTAATCGGCCACACACAAATGTACCTTACATACACACTACACACCAAAACTTTTCCGAGGAAACTGCACACACCTGCTGCGCTGCGCTGCGCATGAGACTCAAGTGAGTTCAGTGACTCGAGTCAGCACAGCAGTGCCACAGTGCGATTCTTTAAGTTAAAGCCGTAAAGTTGGTAGCAGCGTCTGCCGCAGCCTACCTATTAATTACGCAGCAGTTTAGGTATCAACGTTGCCTTTAATGCGATACATTAGTTTAACTTAATTTAGTGTAAGTAGGTAAGACTGAATAGTGAAATAACGCTTGACTAACAACAACACAAAATAGGTAATACATACTTATTTTAGTTTAGTTGTCGTAGACATGAAAGGTCATCGTTCGATCGTTGGTCGTACCTCAGATAACTACGTACATTTGATCTTTCATTTGTAAGGAAAGGTAGCTGTACCTGTCTTCTCATAATGTGTGATAGATTTTTTTTTGTAATACGTAGGGTAGGATTGAATTGAAATTACGCTCATACATAACACTTATCATAATTACAGTTAAAATGTGGCCATAACTTGATGCAATCGATAGTCGTTGGACTTAACTGCACCTTATACCTACGCACATTTCAATTAAAGGAAAATAAATGGGGTCTTATGATTGCAGACTAACGTAGGTACCTAACGCCCAGCTGACGACGCGGACGTATCAACCGACGGCCGGCCGGCAGTTTGTTGAACTTCGTTGCCCTCGCGTTGTAAATAATCGTAATTTTTAATTGCTTTTCATTTTATTTTTCTTATGTTATTGCTTTAAAATAATTTAGATACTCAAAGACAATCTAATTAAAATTTACAGAATGAATTATTTAATTAAAAATGAAAAAAACACGAATTTCATTTTTGTCATGTTTGAAACACTTGACCTGACCAGCCCTTGAAATTTGTTCGCAAAAAAAAAAAATGTCTTTTTTTCTTTTTTTGCGAGACATTTTTTTTATTATAGTATAAGTAAGTAGTACACAGGTAGTTAAAGAGTACCTATACATTAACATTTAAAAAACGTAAATACATAACATGGGCATTTAAAAACTACTAAATTAATTAATTGAAACATAACTAAGAATAACTACTGCGCAATGTTTCCAGCAATATTTTTTTATAGGTAAAAGGCGTCGTTGCCAAAATGTCAATTTTGTTGAAGTATGTGTTAAATTTAATTAGGTAACCATAATAATTAGTATATGGTCTTCCTACATTTTTTTAAGTCAAGTAGTACGATGCTTATTTGTAATGGAGCGTTCCCACGGCCTGTCTGTCCAGGCGCCCAACCGCGCCAACAGGCCGTGGGAATCAACGCATCCGATGAACCCTGCCGCGGCGTGTCGTCGCCTGTGCGATCCATCGGCCGCACTGCGCCGCGCCGCGCTTTGGCACTCCGCGCCAAGCCGCTACAAGCCGCGACAGGCATTGCCGGTCCCACGGCCCGTTTGCGGACGCGCCGCGACAGGCGCGGCAGTTAAGCGTTCCCACGGCGCGGCGCGGAGTGGCGCGGCGCGGATTGTCTTAAGACACGCCGTGGGAACGCTCCATTACAAGGTGGAGTAGGATGACCATGATTTTACTATTCATAGTATAAACTTGACTTCCCAGACAAAAAAAAATGGAACGCTGACATGTAAGTTTTATCCTTATGTGGTGACTGCTAGAAACCGCAAGAAATTTCAAGGGCTGGTCAGGTCAAGTGTTTCAAACATGACAAAAATGAAATTCGTGTTTTTTTCATTTTTAATTAAATAATTCATTCTGTAAATTTTAATTAGATTGTCTTTGAGTATCTAAATTATTTTAAAGCAATAACATAAGAAAAATAAAATGAAAAGCAATTAAAAATTACGATTATTTACAACGCGAGGGCAACGAAGTTCAACAAACTGCCGGCCGGCCGTCGGTTGATACGTCCGCGTCGTCAGCTGGGCGTTAGAATACCTATCTAAACGTGCTTAACATATATCATTGGGACTATAACAAAAATATATTATATTTTACGAAAACATTTAAATATACAAATGAAAAATGTTTTCGTAAAATATAATATATTTTTGTTATAGTCCCAATGATATATGTTAAGCACGTTTAGATAGGTATTCAGTTTGTTTTGCAGTAATTAATATCACTCTCAACGTCTAAAATGTAAATCTAAGTTGTGGTAAATGATGCTGGTGTTGAAATTAAGACTATTTATTATCTAATATTATAAGCAACATTGTATTCAACATTGTTTTTTTACCCAAATTAAAAAAAAAATCAAAATTTAATTTATAAAATGAAAACGTAACTACTATTAATATTGCAATGGCCATCATTTACTTAGTTGAAATCGTGTATAAAACGAGAATGTCAGTTGTTGGGATTGCTGAATAGACTGTCATTAACAAAACTAATTACAACCTACTGGGTATCGAACCCGGCCTCTCTAGGTCTGATACTGATATTTACCATCAAAACACAGATGAGGTATAAACATTTGTACAAACGTCCCACCCGATTATTTCTCAAGTTTTATATAGTAATATACTTATCTATTAATAATATACCTACATTACAAATAACCAATGTATAATAATAATTTGCCGTATAAACCCGTCAAATTTAACCCTACCTAAATGGCCTAATGGACACGGGAGGTTACAATAAACCCTTGTCGGACATTTCTGACCAAATATTGCGACAATAATCTTTGTTATTTCGCACAGCGAGTTCATACACTATTAATTGAATTACAGTGAGGAGATTATTCGATCGGAATAACAATATAACACAAATGGAAATTCAGAACAATCTGTTGTATAAATTCAAATGGAATTGTAAATATTATTTTGAGGTATGACTACCCGTATTCACAGCCCTACGGCTATGCAAGCCTGGAAAATTATGTTAGGAATAAGATTATGTTTACATAAGCAATCAAATACATATTATGTATAATGAGATAAATAATATGTATTTGATATAATATACGTGCTTCAGATATATTTATTTTAATTATTACGGATCTCAAAAGCCTTTTTATAACAATGGTTACATCCGTGACCCTCCATGCTTTGCCGGCGTAGACACTCGTTCGTTTTTCAGTCCCTCAGTGATATTCCTAGACGTCTCTCCATCGCTCTCTGGGTCACACTTTGTGTACAGAAGTAATAAATAGGTAAGTTATATCATGTATACATTTATAATAAATGCGATTTATTAAAAAAGTTACATTAATCCTTCTTTGAACATGCAGATGACGGGACATAACAAAATCAATGAGGCACCAATATAAATAGATTTAAGCAGTGTGGTTCCCGATTGCCGTATAAAGGTATGATTCCGAACTCCGCTCCACGCAGCAGTGCTGCCGCAGCACAAATGGTCCCCTATTCTCTATAAGTTTATATGAGAATATGTACATTCTGAGCTACGCAGCAATGTCGCGGCAGCAATGCAATGAAGCGCTGCGGCAGCACTGCTGCGTGCAGCGGAGTTCGGAATCATACCTTCAAAATGGGTACCTATCTTGAATGCTCTCTAACGTATTTAATTAAAGTGTACTAACGCTAACGATTGTTTTATCGTCTCCAACTTGTTAAGTCTACTTAATGTGAAAAAAGTAACTTAACCCTCCACTGCAAGTGGCGAGCGGCGGGGCAAAGGAAAATATCTTTGTAAATGTCAGATTCCAGCGGTAAAAGAGCGACCGCAATTGGGCGTAACACATTCGATCTCAATCATTTCGCCACAAGCGTTCGCCTAGTCGACCAAATAAATGACCCTTTAGACTTTAAACTAGCTTTATAACTAGATGTCGGTTTGATACTTATATTTCTTACGGCTCTGTTTAGTTGTTTTACATGATTCTTGGGAATCAGTTTATTGTTATACTTACTCTTAAAGGCATTTAACAAGACTTAATTATACTAACTCAAGTTTTTTTATGTCTTCTTTAGTTTATTTTAGGGCTGTGCTGGTAGCGGCTCGTTAATAGAATACTACTGCCCCATCTCTTCCCTTGGGTGTCGTAAAAGGCGACTAACGGACTAAAGACTACACATACATCTAACAGCATAGAGAGGCGATGGACTCACCACCTGTCCCACTAAGCACATGTGTAGCTGTTATTTGGTGAAACGAGGACTGTGGCAGAGGACTGAGTTTGCAGTCATTATTGCTTAGTCTCTAACTTAACTAACTAGTTAGTCTCTAACTTAACTAGCTAACTAACCCTTTGGGGATTAGAACCTTTATGGACGTGAATCTATGTATGTATTTATGTAAATACTTTATCAAATAAAAGCAAGTTTCTTTTAAATCCCTCAACGGAGGAGTTATGTTGTGGGTTTGAGTTTCACCTGAAGCAGTCAACATTTGTAAACTTTTTAAGGGAGAAGGCTGTTTCTGTTACCCAATAATGAGATAACAATAAAGTAACAACTTTTATAAGATTACACATATTGTTATATATGGTTTTGTTATTGTCAATTTCCCTTACAGTATATGGCACGACTAATACGGTCGATGTCAATAATTTATTTACTATGACTTAGTAATACTCTGTCGTCTGAGCAGTAACTAGCAAATTCAGGGTTGAGGCACAGAAGGACAGATTCGCAAATTGTCAAACGTTGTCGCAAAAGGTCAGAAACGAAAAAAACCGATTCTTGATTAGACAGATTCGCAAAATGTCTAATTATCAAAACGTCAAACGTGAAAAATGTTTATGAAAAAATATAAGTGCTTAATGGTGTAATAAAAATAATCATT
Source organism: Scoparia ambigualis (assembly GCA_963921215.1). Classification (NCBI taxonomy): domain Eukaryota; kingdom Metazoa; phylum Arthropoda; class Insecta; order Lepidoptera; family Crambidae; genus Scoparia; species Scoparia ambigualis. The sequence continues at coordinate 17,689,310 of OY992522.1, read as the reverse complement.
TATTATTATTACTAGTACTACTATTATGTAAATATTAAGAATTTGTATAATAATAAGAATAATATGATATAAATAAATATGATACAATAATATACTATATTAGGGACTAATAGCTTTGCACGCGGCTTCGCCCGTTTTAACTTTTCGCGAGCAAAAGTAGCCGTTAACCATGTTCACAATGGGTCTGTGCTGATATTTATAAGCTTGGAGTAGGGGAGTTTGCGATTATAGGGCGGTTTAAGTACATGACGACAATTTTCATACTTTGATACAGTAATCACGCGGGTACATCTAGGTATCTCCATACAAAAAATCATCAAATTCGATTTAGCAGTTTATCCGTGTAAGCGTAACAAAAAAACAAACTCACTTTCACATTTATAATATTATTATTAGAGTTGTTGTTACTATTTATTATTAGAGTCCACGACACGCGACATGAGAAAGTTTTTAAATGAATTTATGGTTCTATAACTTTTTTTTGTTGATTTTAATTTTGTTGATTTTAGTTGTTTAGAAATAAAAAATCTGACTTATAATTATTACCCGACTATTATTGTTATTTACTCGTACTGTATTCACAAGACTTATCAAGGTCTTTTAATCATTTTGGAATTTTGTCATTTTGCGAATCGGTCATTCTGCGAATCTGTCTATTTACGCCAATTGACATTTTGCGAATTGCGAATCTGTCCTTCTGCGCCTCACTTAAAATAACTTCAATAAAGTTTACTTTTAATTTTACTAATTATATTGTTTTTTTTGTCAGTAAATTGTTACTTTTTTTGTCAATGAACTTGCCTTTTAACAAACCTTGTTATCTTTATGGCCAATTTTAATATAAATATTATGAGGACCAAACGCTTCATCGTTTCATACTTGTACTAGGCCAAAAGATCATCTTATTTTAAATAAGTAACACATAAAAGCATGTTTCGTCTTCATAACCGATTATTAAATGTCTAAGTGATATTAATTCTAACTTGGTTGTTCAGCAAACTCCTATCAGTTCTGTGTTTGTGTTATCTGTACAAATAATTTGAAGTTGCAATCAACAATTTGTGTAACTACATTTTGAACTTTGTTTACCAATGAAATTAGTTTCTTTGATGTTTTAATATAACACATTGTTGGAGTAACTGTATGGTGCTGGTGTTACGTTTATGTAAAATGTCAGGGCTCCTACATAATCCTCTCGCTCGCTCGATCGCTCCTACAAAACAAAAAAGTAGGTAAGTATATTTTCAAATCACAGACTATATTCTACATAATAGGCTAAAACTGTGTTAATGTTAGTTAAGTATTGTTTTACTTTCTTTTCTTACTCTCGTGCGTATGTAAGAACGTACCTAATTGTATCTTTGTATTAGTCTTTTTTAATCAATCATCTCGTTTACAAATGGCATGTCTAGTACTTAAGATATAGAACTGTTACACGCTGTACATACTGTTTTATGCATCTATAGGGAATGCGTACCAGCCTAGTGTTTTTTTTCAATTCAAATTCAAAATTCCTATAAAAGATAAGATAACATGCCAGTGTCGTGTATAAACCTCACTTTTTAAAACAAAAATGATGAGGCCGTACATACGCTGGCTTAGTTGCTGAATTTTACAGCAAATATTGCCCGAACGTGACTCTTGGAACATCCAAATTCACACTCACAGTATATGGAAAAAATCACACACACACACACACACACACACACACACTAAGAACGGAGCACAGACGCATTTTTAGAAAACATAACTCAATACTGTACTTAATTACATGTATTATTAGTGTTATTAGTGTATTTAACATTATATAGTTTTATTAGTGTCATAAAAAAAAAGTCGAAACCTTATCTTTTAAAATTGTTTAGTGTATTTTTTTAAGTAAGTATATAGGTAGGTAATTTCAATAAAATTATTTTTTTTTCACTCACATTTATGAAACAAACTATATATTTTTCCGGCAATAGTTCTTTCAATCGTTAGCACTAGGTTTGTTTCCACATTCTGGTAATCTCATAATGACAAAGATTCTTACATGTGTCATTCATGCTTAGGTACCTGTCCCCTAACCTTACACATATCCCAACGCTCAACTTACTGATGATACGAGATTCCGTTTTGACGTGACAACGTCTTAAATTAGGTTGCGGCTGGGAGTCACTTATGAAAAAGTGTAACGCTGGGTAACGTTACGATGAGTCACCGAACGAGAGAGAGGCCCGCCGAATGCCTTGCGTCTCTCTCCCACTCAACTATGATAAATTTGTGCAATTCTTATTTTCATTCAATTCCTTGTTCCTATTGTGCAATTTAATTATATTCATATCAATAAATATTCTACCGAGAAAAAGACGTTGTCACGTAAAATCTTCGCCCGTAAAACCGACTTTACAGGCAAACAATTTTTTTAGTTAGATTCCCATGTTTGCAACGATATTGTGCAGTTTTTATTCGTAGAATAGCTCACGCTACCGTGGCCATTTGCGTAACTTCAACCTTATGTTTAAAAGAAAATTCTCGCAACGCAATTTCTCCGTCTGCTCAAAGCGCTTTTCTCTATAGAGCTCGCTGTACTTTTCTAATATTTCCCCAAAGTTGATTCTAAAGGAGACTCCAGTAGGTATATATATAACCATCGACTTATTCCGCATAAGCAATCGCAGTAACAATAACCTCGTCCTTGGTAGTCGGAATGGGTCGTAACACACCCAGAAATAGGATCCAGAAACATACTGCATCCTCGCAAGTGTTACCTTAATATTGTAACGAGTAACCCGTATGCTTGTCAATTTTTTATGCCCGAAGGTCGGCGCTGTATTATTCATGAGGTGACCCACCGAACGCTTTACTACTTTTACGATCGTCGATTTGCGAAGTGTCTGCTTCGATTCTCGATGCAAATACTTTCAGCTTACAGCCGCAAGTAAAGCGCCCGTACCAACAGTATATTTCCACAGTGCCAATATATTCGACTAGCACTTGTTATCGGATGACGTATGTAACGACGAAATTGATTCTTAAGTACAACGAGAATTCGAAATCGACAGAAAGCCTACGTTAGTCGGTTTATGTATTCAGCTCTAGCTTGGGTGATAAAGAGCCCATATTCCGCATGTGTTGTTTTCAAATAATGTTACTTTCAGAGTGTTAGTCTGTGTTTGTATTTTAGAACTCTGCACACTCTTTTGTACAACAGAATATTTAATATGTTGGAAATGGTGGAAATTTATAAAAGTCTACCTAAAAAATTTAATACAAAAAAAAATGTTAGGTCTACCTTCAATTTTTTTTAATCTTTATTTTGTAACGTTGTACGCTTCTATCGATACCAAAATTACTAACCAGCAACGTCTAGTTTTTTTTTACAGCCCCGCAAAGTTTTTTAAGTTAAACAAATAAACTTGAACGTCAACTTTCGATCTCAATTATAAAAAGTGATCTAGTTCTTCCAATTTTTTTAAAACATCTCTGGACTGTCCCCTTTCTAATGGTGTGCAATATGCCATGAAAATTAATTAGTAACATCACATATTTGCAAATTTTCTGTACTTAGTTACAATTTTCTAATATTCAACCGGTGAAATAAAAACATGGTTTTGCGTTAATAACACTCACAAGGCAGATTACATTTTCTGTCTCTTTCGTAAACCGCCCGTTGTTTGTTTGAAACAGGTAAAATTTGTTTAGTGAGAGACTTTTATAAATTTTCACCCAAAAAATTTAAAATCAGCTTAAAAATTTTTGTTGGACTAACATATTTTTATGGGAGCTAAAGAGGTAGCCAAAGACCCCTCCAATCACCCCATTCGATAAAAAATACCCAGACCCGAAATCAACTTAGAAAAACAGTTTTTCTCTTAAATATTCAACCGGTGAAATAAAAACATGGTTTTGCGTTAATAACACTCACAAGGCAGATTACATTTTCTGTCTCTTTCGTAAACCGCCCGTTGTTTGTTTGAAACAGGTAAAATTTGTTTAGTGAGAGACTTTTATAAATTTTCACCCAAAAAATTTAAAATCAGCTTACAAATTTTTGTTGGACTAACATATTTTTATGGGGGCTAAAGAGGTAGCCAAAGACCCCTCCAATCACCCCATTCGATAAAAAATACCCAGACCCGAAATCAACTTAGAAAAACAGTTTTTCTCTTAATTGACCAGACCGGGAATTGAAACCGGGACATCAGAAATTGCGCGACGCCAGACCCCTAACCAATCGACCACGGAGATCGTCATAGGTTCGCATAAAGAGAAATTATTTTCATATTTTATTCCATATAGCTAACGCGTATTATATATATTTAGGCGACCCAGGTAAAAAGAAATACTTACCGTTTTTCATTAAGTTGATATAACGTTATACAAAAAGGCCAACTGAATACAAATGTAGATCTAAACGGAACTAAAATATAGAAAACGAAACGTTGAAAAAAATGTCTACCTCAGGTGGTACTCAAAGATAACGTTTCGTAATCTTTGAGTTTATTTGAGCGTTTTTTAACGCAAGACTAAGTATACAAATATTACGCAACAAAAATATTTCACTGTGTCATATTCCATTAAAGAAAATAAGCAGCCGATGTCAAATAAGTAACTCACAAACCGTTTCGGAAAGTCCCTTAGTTTCTTTAAACGGTAATTCATTTCGTCTAATGAATTACCCAACTCTTGACACTAAAAGTCGAGAGTGTAAATAAACCGGCTACGACAAACAGACGCCAGTCATAATAAATAGCTTGAGAATTCTAGCGAAGCGAAAATATTCATCGGGTCAAATTAAATACGAAACTGCCACGCGCCCGCTCGTCTACTATCAGAATTAGCTACATGTTTCCTTGACGTGCAAGTGGTTTAATTTTACAACACGTGTGACAGCTATTATCGTGGCCCACCCTCCCCCTAGCGCCGGGCTCAACTTCACGGTAATATTGCAAAACTTCGCACGAACGGCAAAAATGACAGTCTCGGCTTTTAGAAGCGGTAACGTTATTTCCTTAAGCTATACCCTTAATCAGCACAATACTCTTTGAGTGCAATGAAAAAGGCAGACAGAAATAGCGTGTATTTTATTCACAAGCTGCCAGTAAAGCTATCAGACATGTCCAAACTTTGCTGAGTGCAGCTTGCTTTATTTCCGTTTGACCTGTCCCGTTCGATGCTATTCCTGGGCGGGCGGGCGGGCCAGACATGTTCATTTCGCCGACAAGCCGAATGCAACTCCTGACAGCGCGAAGCTACCGCTGCAGCGACACGGCTCTGCACTTCCAAATTTGAATATTTAATTGCGATTATTTTAGCACAAGACTGACTAATTAATAAATCAAATTGACGGCTCTAGTGCTGTCGCACGGTTCCGCTAATGGTTTATTCGTGGATGTTCAACTGTTTCGCCCCGAATGAATCAATTCGGAAATTTAAATTTTGCATTTGCATAGGTACTTTACGATTGCACAGTTTCGTTTCGTATTCTTTGTTTGGTGTTCTATTTTGTGCATTTCGCAGAGGCAGCTACGTGATACGGTCTCGGTGCCCCGGCATAAAATATTTTCGAGTTGACATTGTAGTCTCTCTATTGAATTTCACACGAGCTTACGAAATTTCCTTGCGCTGTCGAGACGATATCTTCTGTTCGATTGTTTAGTATGAAACTTTGATCATTTGTCTGGTGCTGACAGGGCGATTCCCTTTGTGTAGAAAATGTTGACATCTGTGTTAGAGCGACATTTTTCTTTTGTCATTTTACTGATAAGTAAGTATGTAGGTTTGTTAGGATTTTTTTTATTTATTTTTTTATTCGGCAACGGGTAAGCGCTTGGCCTTTATCTCACCTGATGGTAAGTGATGATAAAGCCGAAGGTGGAAGCGCGCTTCACCCGGAATCATCAACCACTGAGTAACTGGCTATCTTATCTCGAACTGTCGGAACACAACAATGCTATAAACATCGTTGTTATGGCGACAGACTTAGATAAGATGGTGGTAGCTAGCCAGGCGGACATAACAGCCCTACTACCAACCAAACCGAGCACACAAAGATGTACCCCCCGCTGGGAATCGAACCCGGAACCTCTGGGTCTGAAACCGGTGGCTTAGCCACTAGACCACAGAGGCGGTTAAAAGAGTTAAAAGGGTTAGGTTTCTTTATGTACCTATATCACACATACATTATAATAAAAACGTAAGGCCCCAGTCACTTAAGTATTCCTACATGGATACACGCACAAGTTTAGTCGAAACTTACCACTCTGGCGCAAAGCCAATTAATGATCACTTTGATGAGATGTTAAGTAAAATGCGTGTTGGTTTCGTTGTCCTTCTTTTATATCACAACTGAATAAAAATATAACTAAATATTATGTGACGTCACATAATATTTAGTTATATTTTTATTCGTTTTAATGAAATTAAGGGTGAGTTCCACCCATGAAACTGAACAACTTCCCCCAAGAAACCTTTGTGCAAAAGAAACAAAAAAAAATTTGACCTTAGAATATAGGTTTTACATAGTTTCTTGGGGAAAGTTGTTCAGTTTCATGGGTGGAGCTCACCCTTAATTTCATTAAAACGAATAAAAATTAAGGGTGTATATAAATATTGAAATAAATATTTTTTTCTAATAATCACGACTATTTTATCCCCGAAGTGTTAGTCAGAGACTAGATAATGAGGACAGCAAAAGCAGTCATCTACCATAGTCCACTTTTCACCAAAGAGCGACTGCACGTGTGCTCAGCGTGAGAGGTGGTGAGCCCGTCGCTGCTCTATTCTGTTGGATGTATGTGCAGTATTTAGTCCATTAGTCGCCTTTTACGACACCCAATGGAAGGGAGAGGGGGTGGTAGTATTCTTTCACCGCTACGCGACACGGTTATTTAATAAATCAACATATAAATAAATAAAATAACGCTGCTGTCTAACTCTGAATCGCACATTAACTTTAAAAAAACTTTATGAAGAAAAAGTAGACAAAAGTTTATTTAAGTATTCACTTAAAAATCCCCTAGCGAAAACCTTAATTTGCATTTTCCACTGTTCACATTTACATGACCGTAAATACTTACACGACACTATTTCTGCTAAAACACCGGCCGTATCCAAAAATTCCAAGTCAGATGTGCCACAGGAGGCACATAGAGAGGACACGGTGGCTCTAACTTAAACCTAACTTAGATGTAGGGTCCCCCAAGACCGCGCAGGACCCTGGGATCGCATTAAGGTGCGCAAACAACTTTATTGTGCCAGAATATACACGCGACCTGAAGTGCCGATGTGTTTTAATAAATTATTTTCAGTTTCAGCTTTTTACTTTTGTCTTTTAGTGCGCCATTTGTTTGTTACTTGTTTGTTATCGATAAGAATGTTTTATGTTAATATCTAACTATTTTTGTTGTGTACAAAAACATTTAAATATGGGTAGGTATTCTCGTATGTACCTTTGACTATATACATGTCTAGACGGAGCATCGCGGTACAAACGCTTCTCAAAATCCGCCCGGTTTTTGTATTGAATTTGAAGTGTGCGTGACAGCCGCGTATCTGACACTAGCGCGAATGGTTGCCAGCGAATGCCTAATTTCCGATAAAATTGGAAAAAAATATTTATGCACAATATAATTTTCAAATGATTCATAACATAACATAACTTTTTAAATTAGGTATGTCTATCGTATATGTAGGTATAACGCATAAAAGAAGCTGGTGTGTTTAGAAAAAATGAATGATTGAAGGCGAGGGCGAGTACAATAAAATAATGCGCTAATGGAAGCCTGCGTGCGTGTGATATGTTTGTAATAGGGACGAAATAGAAGCAACAGACAGGATGATTTAATCATTTAATACTTAATCAAAACTGATTTTTTAATTAGAAATTTAAATATTTTAAATTAAAATCAAAACAATTAATGGCGTTCTCTTTGTATTTGTTTCTTAGATAACTTTCGTTTGGATGTTACATCATTTTTCATGTTCTCTAATTTGTTATTATGTTGAAACCTTGTAGTTAAATATTTCGACAACGACTTCTTTCTACCGAATCAGTTGGAAATCATAAAATTAAAATGTTTGCTATGTGGTCGAACAGTTGTAAAGGTTACATAATGTGATGACTGCTCGTCAATATCCGTGTCCAATAGTTTACCTACATGAGACGAGAAATATTGACCTTTTAGGGGCACAAACATACACCCGCACTTTCTCAAATATCGTCATCATCATCATCAGCCTATAAACGTCCCACTGCTGGGCGCAGGCTTCCCACGTGGAGATAGCACGTGGGAATATTGGGCCATAACCCACCACGCTGGCCCAATGCGTGTTGGTGGGTTTTAACAACTGTCATCTTACGACAACAAACGGGACCAACGCTTAACGTGCCTTTCGAACCACGGAGGAGCTCGAGATGTTTTAAATTTGGTCACCCATCCAGTGACCCGGCATTGCGAAAGTTGCTTAGCGGGTAAGATCGCAAGCCGAACGTGCTAGCCGATGCGCCATCGAGCTCTAAAGCATACATACTACCATCCCCTACATACATATACTTAAACACACACTTCTTACAAATACTTACGTACATTCCATTTCAAACATAATAATTTTTTTATTCGTTTCGAATATCGATACGATACCATACCACAATAACAATTTATAATAATAGTATTATAAAATATTACAGTAGGTATTATATTTTTTCTTGTTTTAGAACGGAACCTATAATCCAGCCGATGACGAATGTTTGTAAACAGATTACTGTGTTATGTTGCAGTTGGATTTTACTTTTTTTTGAGAGACATTCACAAGAAAACAGTTAACTATTGTGTCTTTCTTTTAAAAAAACAGTAAAAATCCTAGTGAAACTAGACATTTGCACAAATGACAGTAATATGTTTACAAACATTCGGCATCGAATAGGAACCGTGACATTTATTCACGCTCTTATAAATCAGACATCAGTTTAAAAAAAAAAAACTTTGAAAGCGTTCCAATAATAATTATATTTAATGTATTTACTTTATTTACAACAAGACCATGTATAAATACTAACTTAAATAACTGAGTATTTTTTATCATACTTATTATATTTAAACCTCCTATTATATTCTGCCGCCAATAATGGGAATTCTACATTTTGATACCAGCAACACGACGCATACATGGCCGTTATTATTGTTAAACTTTAAATTTTCATTAAAATTTATCCATACTTACAGATGAAACATGACTTTCCTGTTCGAAAAATAATTTCTTTTGTAGTTTCGACAGAGTTTCACTGAGCAAACGCTCATTTTGCGAACAATTTCACCGAAACGCGAGAGGTGAACACTTCTTGACGGCACAATGACACTGACCGCCAGGATTGCGCGATAGGCCAATTTTGGCCTATAAATTTTTCTACGTTTTTTTACGGCCAGGCTCTATCTAGACATGTATATAATCAAAGGTATGTACATTCTAAATATGTTTATTAAATTGCAAACAAATTAATATTTCTTTTTTTACTTTTATATGTTGCTTTATTCGTACGACTAATTAACCTGTTGTTACTGACTGACTGACTGACTAATTTACGTTGTATTTTTGGGTAAAAATCTTTGTTTTTTTTTTATTTGTTATAAAGTAAAACTGCAGACATGACGCTTTATTTTCCAGCAAAGAAGTCAAATAAAAAAATGTTTTTAAATATGCACTACTATTTAACATGCGTCTGAAGACACGTCTAACATAAAGCTGTTGGTTCCAGTTGTTGTCGTAAGATGACATTAATTAAAACCCACCAACGTGCGGCCTTGGATTCTACAGCGTGGTGGATTATGGCCCAATTGCCGCATGTGTGTTTGTTGTCCGTGTGGAAAGGCCTGTGCCCAGCAGTGGGACGTTTATATGCTGACAAAGTAAGCTCCACAAAGATTGTCTGCACGTAGAAGCGAGCGTGGGTATTACGGCGGACGAAAGTCAATTACAGAAATAAATTAACGTCTCGATCACTTTGAAACCTTTTAAAGCATTACCGTTAAGGTTTTTGTTCCAGTATCTTCAATAACGGTGGAAGTAATCGATCAGCCTATTTACTCCACCGTCGAACTCGGGATAGTAGCGTCTCTAACTTTTCTTCATGCTATATTCGGCGGACGAATTAATCTGACAGTGGGGTCGCACAAGACCGACTTTTGTGGGACCGATTGTTGATGTCACTGCTTTCTTTCCGACTTTTTGACTGTCTCAACAAACACATATTGTCGAATGTGTCATTTTTGCCCGACAGTCGAATTCGAGAGAGTCGGACACTGTTCATTTGGAGGACCATCTTTTTTGGACATGTGCGTTGGTATTATAGTGCCTCCACACCGCAGTAACATTTTGTGAGGCAACATAAAACAGAATACTGACAATAACTAACTTTCCAGGAACTTCTTCTATTCGAATGTTGTCGGCTACACGTGGAAATATTGCTCCACAAAAAAATACTGCGGTGGTGATGTAACTCGTAATGTTCCATTGTCTCCTACAATAAAAACGAATTTATTATCTGTCGTGCGTGTGCGAGCTCACTTAATCTGTCAGTCAGTAAAAGGAGGCAACTGTCTTGACAACCGCGCGCTAACTTCGGACAGGTTGACGTTTCGATGCTTGGAAGTTGGAACTTTGTGCGGGAATCAAACTTCTACACAAACATAGTGACGTATAGGTTAATTCAATTATTTTTTTAGATACAACGAAGTACCTACACGGTCTGTGAATTAACATCGTTTTTTTTTATTTACGCCATTGGTTTCGCTTGTTTTTTCGGCATTCATACATTTTCCCGACATTCATTTCATTTAATTGTTTTTCGATATTCACTTGTTTTCTCAATATTCAGTTATTTTTTTGACTTACTTGGATGGGACGGGGTGGGACGGCGAGTCATAAATCGCAAATGCCACCCTCAGTAGGACTTAACGAACCCTAACTTGGTGGGGCTACGAGTTCGGTGGGACAAAATTGGTGGGACCCCGAGTCAACAATCTGGTCGCGGCTATAATATTTTCTCTGTCCCAAAATGGGAACTCTTGAGTGAGAGTGCAATTAATTTTAATGTAAATCTACAGTAAGTTTTTGTATGGTTTGCCTATCATTGTCATCCCTTTTACTGTTCATTTGGACTAATGGCAACTTGTGTAAAAGTTAACATACTTTACCCGAGCTATTAGATATGCAGAGGCCGTAGTTTCAACCCTAACGTTGAACGACTTAAATGTGGAAACAAAACTGCGTTGTCACAATATATTATATTGTGTTTTTCTATTAGTTTGGAGGGCATTTTCCAATATTTTGGGGGTCAAAGTTGCTCGCGTCCGTAGGTTTACCTTACACGTGATCCCTGGGTGGTGCTAAATGAGTGACACTGACTGAGTGGTAGAGCCACGCTGCGTTGCAGCACGCATTGGGCCGGCTCGCCCGGCGTAATACCACCCTCTCACGAATATTCGGCGTGAAATAATGGCACTTGGTGCTGTTGTGTTTCGTCCGACCGGTGAGGGTACCAGAGGCCCCTCACCCCCCCCCCCCCCCCCCCCCAATTCCTATTCCTTCCTTAAACCTATTCCTCCCTTAAAGGCCGGCAACGCGTCTGCGATTCCCCTGGTTTTGCGGGTGTCCATGGGCGGCGGTGATTACTCTCCATCAGGTGACCCGCCTGCTCGTTTGCCTCCCTCTTTTATAAAAAAAAAAAAATATATTTCTGAAGCTGTAAATGAAAAGGAGAAAAGAAATGTCTTTGTTCAGTTTTTTGACGGTTTCTTTGTTCTTCTTTTTTGTTTATTGCATGTTTTTGCGTCTACTGCAAAACATAATTCCACCGACATCACGTAGCGAAAGTGGCCCGGACACGGAAAAAAATAATGGAAAACAATTAATAATTTTGTTTATAGAAAATTTCGTCATGACATTCATAACACCACCACCACCCACAGCTAAAAAATTACGTTCAGAATGATTATTAGGCTCAGAATAATAATGGTGGTAGGTATAAAACATGTTTTGGACGATTCAAAGTGCTTATAACTTTAAGTTTAATAAATAAATATATTTTTGACGTTGACTTTTCATAAGAGCTCAACTATTGTAAACAAAACTAGATAAACACCAACAAAATTTTGAATTTTAATTCTTTTGGTTGCTGGGCGGCAACAGAATGGATTAACAACGTCATTGTTCCATGCAGCATGAGACTGCGCCCCCCGGAGCGCGGGCCATCGGTTCGGTAAAATCCAGGCGGCGGCGAGCGGGCGGCGCAGCTCGCTCATCGGGCGCCAGTGGAGCGTGAGTCAGCTGAAAGTGCGCTCCGCTCCACTGCAGCCGCCTATGAGCTGCGATTGAAATATTTATTCAAACACAATTGGATTGAACATTCAGCGAAAGTAGGTTGCGTTTGGTCGAACAATGTGAATTATGTGAGATTTGCATTTAATTATTAATTTCCAGATGAAGTTAATTAAAGTTAAACTCTTTTTACAGCTGTTGTTAGTAAATATGAGACGGCGGAAATTCAATCAGATTTAAATTAAGACACATAATAAATTACGACTATTATCCCCGAAGGGTTAGTCAGAGACTAGGCAATGAGGACAGCAAAAGCAGTCCTCTACCATAGTCCACTTTTCACCAAATAGCAGCTGCACACGTGCTCATCGTGACAGGTGGTGAGCCCATCGCCGTTCTATGCTGTTGGATGTATGTGCAGTCTTTAGTCCGTTAGTTGCCTTTTACGACATCAAAGGGAAGAGAGGGGAGTGGTAGTATTCTTTCACCGCTACGCGACACTGTTGATATTAAGACAGACACGTCTTGGAAAAATACGCTTACTCCGTTTCAAGATTTAAATTGACTTTGTATTCCATAGTTGTAACCATACCATTGTAACCATTATATTCGCGGATGATACTACCCTTATCATTAAAGATAAAGACAATGATAAATTAAGAGATAAAATAACTAAATGTATCCATGACATAAATAATTGGTTAAATGATAATAATTTAATTATAAATATACAAAAAACGAAAATGATACAATTTAGGACGTACAAACAAAATGACATCAAATTGGACATAACTTACAACAATGAACGTATTTGTGCAGTAGAAACAACTGACTTTTTAGGCTTTACAATTGACCAACACTGTAACTGGAAGGCGCATATTGACAAAGTGTGTTCTAAATTAAATAGGTTTGTATATGCACTCAGGCGCTTAAGGCAAACAGTGTCTATGGAAGCAGCTATTAGTGCATACTATGGATATGTCTCGTCAGTACTAAGCTACGGATTACTACTATGGGGTAACTCAGTCAACATTTTGCTAGTTTTTAGGCTACAAAAAAAATGTATAAGGGCTATATGTAATGCTTGGAGTACTGAAAGTTGTAAACCTCTATTTCAAGATTTAAAAGTACTCCCACTCGCCTGCATGTATATTAAAGTTATATGCATATTTGTAAGGCAGAACTCAGGTTACTTTCCCAAACACTCTGATGTGCTAATGCGACACACGAGACATAGGGATAGATTATTTCTCCCGAAATGTAAGCTCGAGATGTTTAAACGAAATGCCTATGTTCAGGCGATAATAATATTTAATAAGCTGCCTGATGAGATAAAACAGTTGCCGTATTATATGTTTAAAAATAAGTTAACAGCTTGGCTATTAGAGCATTGTTTCTATACAATTAAAGAATATTTAAATTATAAATAGACTTATTAAACTGGACATAATGTAACACACTATTAATATGTAGTAATTGTATGTTATTTAATGACTTGTTTTTGTATTGATTTGTATTAATTTTCATAGATAATTTTAGACTTTTAGTTAGGATATTTTTTTTATTTTTCATTTTATTTTTATCGTGATATTTTTGACTTATTAATTAACCTTATTGACATTTTTAACCTCTTTATTAAAGTTTGAATTTTTGCAATTAAGGTATTAAGTTACGTACAGAGATATATTATCTGTGGTTATGATTGACTTCGACTTTGAAAAATTGACATTTGCATGCTGTTTTATAATGGCTAAACATGTGCACATTGTAAATTTTGTACCAACCGTAAATTACCGTGTTTTTGGCAAATAAATGATTATCTGATTATCTTATCTTTGTACAAATTATTATTATTATAAATCCTTCTTGTAATCATACAACTTACTAACAGCATCATCCTTATCACGGCATCTTGTGCCGGCCCGGAATATGTTCGGTGCATTGCATGTTACCGAATACCGTTATTGACGTCACTAGGAGCCACATGAGTAATGAAACTGAATTACTCATAATAAGAGCACCGCCGCCCGAGCGTGTGCGTTTGTGAACTAAGAACATCATAATATTAGTGAATAATCAATTTTATTGTCGTCTTAATCGGGTGGGTGCATTCATTTATCAGTCATCATTATCATCAATTGTTTACCGGAACACTTTACCCACCAAAAGATTTAATTTTAGTCCGTGGCTAAAATAAAGTCTGGTTTACTATTACATGCTTTTATGATCTATAATGAGACAGCATCTGTTTTAAGCCAGGTTTAACTGAAATCCACATTTTCGTATAACAGGGATAAGGTTTAGTCATAAATGACATCCAATCAATCATCTATACTCCGCTTCGATCAACAATACCAATACTCCTCAAAAATCTTACCTTGTCTCAATACTGACTTGTATTTAATAAGATTTATGTCTTTGCAGTAACATTTACATGAACCCACAAACTTATAATAAGACTTTTTTCAAAAGATACTATAAAAAATATATTTCAGAATGGAATGCCTCATAATAAGACTAACACGATTCCAGTATACTTTATATGAACCAAAATTAAACCATGTGTCTATTAGCCCACAAGCATTAGTTACACAATACAGGTCACTCATCGAGCGTAGTTAGAGCCCTTACACACGAACGGCAGTTTTCCGTAGACGACGACGCGCCGTATAAACTGCAGCCACTGCCGTCATGAAGCGATAACGCTGCTTGTAGTTCTGGCATGCTTCATCAGTAAGATAAAATAAGAAAAGATAATTTTATTGTTGTATAAAAGCTTAGCTTTAATACAAAAGCCTTAATTAGGATTAGTGTAATAATAATATGTAATACCTAAGCAAACAATATTGCATGTGTATTAGGTATCTATGCTTAACAGTATCTCTTTGACATTGTAAAAACAAAATTACCTGAATATCTATACAACAAACTAAATTGGGCAAAGGATAGTAACTCATATCGCACCAGAGCAGCTTCTTATATGATTCAGACTCCCAAGCACAGGTCGGCTGCATTTCGAGGCTCTTTTAAGTACTCAGCCTCCAAGTGTTGGAATAACTTGCCGCCTCCCATACGCACACTGAAAACAGGTAATACTTTTAGTAGAGCACTAAAGGCATATTTAATTAAATCACAAAATATGTCATAGTCTAGTAATTGAATTTTCTCCCCCAACCCTCCTCATATCCTGGTACTTACTGGTTTGGTTTACATGCTGGTCATTGAGGCGGTTTTGTTTTCACTATATAATTTGCTGTGTGTGCACACTGTAAAGTAAAACATTATGTTTACAGATATTTTAAATCGACACTCTGACCTCACGCTGAAGGCGAGTCACATATTTGCACTGTTTGTTTTTCACATTTTGTACGAAAGTACGTAAGTCGTAGTGAGGGAAACAAAATGGTGCAACATAGTAAATGTACCAATGATATTATATTTATTGTAACATCATTGAAATATACCTAGTAATTTCGTCAAACGGATGAGTGTAGGTAACCATAAGCCGGCATTTGTTTGTTTGTCCCGTAATGTGAATCCTGTCGTAGTTAATTTAATTGTGCTAAACTGATATGTTTTTTTGCTTTGTTTTTAATCTTATTGTTTTTTTTTATCTGTTTAGCCACTATGCATTTAAAGCTTGTTTTTGTTTTATTTATAGGTAAAATTATTAGAAAAATTGAAACTGTGCGCCATATTTCTGTTCAATGAATTTTTGTTAACTTGTTTGTCGGTGTCACTGTCAGTGTCTGTCACTGTCAGTCACTTCGTTCCAAATTTCCGGTCTGTGTTGCGTTTCGATGTTGATAATTGTTTCTTTGTATGCCCGTTTTGTAACTGTCAGTTTGATTAGTGTTATTATTATTATTGTTTTTTGTTTTATGTTAGTAAACGTAGTAATTTGTATGTAAATAATTTTTTTATTCTCATGTGTCGTACCGTGATGTCACTACTGTGTACAGCAGAATACCAGTGCAGCAGGCCCAGCTTGCTGCTTATACTGAGTTGTGCACAGTGTTGTCATCACACAACTGGGCGCAATGTACTGTTTTTTTATTTTTTATTTTTATTTTTTTTTTTGTTTTATAAATTGTTCATTTGTGTGCTTGTTGTGTGATGTCAATAAACGTTTTTCAATTTTTTTTCAATTTTAACGCTTATTCGAAAATAAAACATTTTCACAATAACAATGACGAACTTAAACAATCCTTCTCCTTACATCAATAACTTTTATTTTGTATAGAATAGAATAGTTAGCTCTTTATTCACAGAAATAGGTCTAAACAGAAGTCGCATGTGTACGTACTTTGCGTGACAAAATCGTGCCAAAAGTATGGTAAAATCCCATCTTTCGACCGCGTTTAATTTAATTCTGCGCCGGACATAAGTGGAATTTTAAAGAATGACTACTTGTACCGTGTCAAACTGTAAAAACTGCACTTACTTGAAAGGTTAGACAAAATAATCAACAAGTTTCCTTTCTTAATTATTGGCTTCTCGTTTAACATTAGGCCAATTTCAAGTGATATAATTTTTTTAAGTAAATTTAGTATTGTACGGTAGATTGAAATATAATGGAGTCTCACAACACGTGTTGTTACTAAAAGAACACGGGAGAAACTCAAGTTTTCTTTCATCGGTTAGTAATTTTGTTATTAAATTGACACAGAAAAAAGTGACACGCTTGGTGCTCATACAGTTAAGCTATGCGGCTTCTATTTAGATCTATTTCTGTGTCTTTATTGCTGTAAATTGGTAAGTACAAATTCTTACAAACATTTAGCATTTCATATTAACCAAAAATTGGTACGCAACTACAGAAGCAAGTGTAGCTGTTTTACAATAAAAAATTACAATCAATTAAATAAAGTAAAATAACAAAATAAAATAAAACAATAATCAAATATAAAATAATACAAATTAAATTAATTTAATAAAGTATAATAACATAAAACAATAATAAAATTAAAATTTATGTCGTAAAAAGATTTATTTTTAATTGTTAGAATAAAAAATAGTTTTTAAATTTTGCACACAATAAATTCATTATTACTCAAAAAAAATCAACATTTCTTTATTCAGTAAGCTTAAAATAAGCATTTTGAATCGTCTAAACTTAAATTTACTTCTCTATATGGATGGATAGGCACAGACCACGGAGCAAAAACAATTGCTCCGTGGCACAGACACACCCACCCATTCAGGACTTCTTTTTGCTGTGGAGAAGAACGGGCGCAAGAAACTCTACAGCTTTATAATAATATAGAAGTAACGATATTTACAAAACAATATTATGTCGTTACCAAATTATACAATCAATAATCATAAAACAATTATATAATTTAAGAAAAGGTTAAAACAATAGTATTTCTCGGGCACTATGAACGCATTAAAAAAAAATGTGTGCAAAACTAGAGGAAAATTAATTACTATAAAAACATTTCTTACTCAGTAATTCATATAGGGTAGATTTGAATTTCTTGATGGGCATGTCATTCATGTTCATTCATACTAACTATATTTACCATAAAGTTACTATACCTAGCGGTTTAGTAACTTTATGATATTTACAGTGGTTTGTCGACGGCTGCCGTTGACGTATTGATGCCTGCCTTCGACGTGTTGATAGCTGCTTTCGACCAACGTGTCGATAGCTGCCTTCGACGTGTCGATAGCTGCCTTCGATATGTCGACCGCTAGTTGCCAACATGTCGACGACTAACAACCAACAAGTGACGGCAACTGCAGTTACTTTGCAGTCGTCAAAGTACCGCTCGTGTATCAGAGCCCTAAAGCGCTCAGTTAGGCGCAGTCGGCTGGAAATGCGCTCCGCTCCACTGCCATCGCCTATGAACTGCGATTTAAAAATGTTTATTGAACGGTGATTGAAAGTAGGTTTCATTCGGTCAAACTGTAGTCGTTTGCTTTTCTTTTTTTTCTGCCAACTTGCTTGTAATATAGTTAAAAGCTAAGGAAGTAAATAACTAAATGAGATCAAAAGTCTTTCTCTTTCTAGTCTTTTATTAGGACCAAACACGTTTGGTTCATAAATTTTATAAAGTCATCATAATTATTAGGCGAATTATTTACGCAATTCACTGAGTATTTTTCCAATTAGCTTTTACTTACATCTCAATTTCACGAATCGCACTTACCGGTTATCTTGATAGCGTAAGTATTTTAAAACCAAATCTACCATACCCTTAAAATCATTTGACTTCGATTAATTAAGTCAAAAATCGGCAAAAAGCGATTGGGGTCCGCCTCACCAATTAGCTGAGTGGATTGAAGTTTTAGGACACTTTGAAGAATATCCAATCGAGCACAAACTGTTATAACCTTTTTTTATTATAATATCATTGGTTATAACCAAATTCTTTTCTGTATACTTCGTAGTTTCTTTAATTATTCCATTGTATATTGTACAGTTAGTAATTTTATACGTAACATTTTCCTTGTAAAAATATGTAGCTTAGTAGCATAACAATAGATCTTTTTGTTACCCAAGAAAATCAATTAAACGGCCCTTGGCTAAGCTTATTACTTGGAGAAATAAAGTTCAGAAATATTAGTTTGCGTAATTCGTGCTTCGATGTGATTAGGCATTCATTTTCTTATTGCATAATTAAAAATTTATGAGCGGGGGTCTTCATTATAAACTTATATTTAAAAGTTGACGATGGGCTCACCATCCGTCACGCTGAGCACATGTGCAGTTGTCTTTTGGTGAAACGTGGACTGTGTCAGTGGACTGCTTTTACTGTCCTCATTGCCTGGTCTCTGATTAACCATTCGGGGATAATAAAAAAAGAATTATAGGTAGTATTATATATTTAGCATTCAAGATAATACCTTTTTTTATATAAAAGAAGGAGGCTAACGAGCAGGCGGGTCACCTGATGGAGAGTAATCACCGCCGCCCATGGACACCTGCAAAACCAGAGGAATCGCAGGCGCGTTGCCGTCCTTTAAGGATGGAGTAGGTATAAGGAAGGAATAGGAATTGTGAGAGGGGAAGGGGGAATGGGCCTCCGGAACCCTCACTGGCCGGACGAAACACAACAGCACCAAGGGCCATTATTTCACACGGGTATTCGTGAGAGGGTGGTATTACGCCGGGCGAGCTGGCCCAATGCGTGCTGCAACGCAGCGTGGCTCTACCACTCAGTCAGTGTCACTCATTTAGCACCACCCAGGAGTCACGTGTACGGTCTCAATGGTAAATCTACGGACGCGAGTAACTTTAACCCCCACCTATATTTAAATTTACTTTTATACATTAATAAATAGTTATGGCAAAATTTATTGGCATAATAAGTACTTAGCTTAATACTTTCTACATGTAAGAAAAAAGTAAGTAGTATTTCCAATTTTTTACAGCACTGCATGTTAAAATTCAAAAAAAAATCTTGCATAACGAACCTCTGTCGTATATCATGTTAAGCCTTAACCTTTTACAGTAAAATATAAATAGTAGTCAGCGGTCAACTGTACGGATTTTTGTACTAAACCATTACCAAACTTACCAATAGACAGTGGTTGAAAAACTACTTTGTGCTGACCGCATCTCCCGACATCTTTTGTTCAACTTATTCCGGTTCGCGAAATGTCTTAATTAACTCTGATTCGGCAAATTCAGTATAAATGTTTCAGACTTTATCCTTTATTCACTTATTTCAAGCATTGTGACTAGCTAAAACTTTTAACTGTTTAGCTAGTGTCAGATATTGCTAATGATCGGATACTGTAAGGCTCTATTTTAATTTGTTATAATTTAGTTAACACTAGCGGCGCGCCTCCGTGCCTTCGTCCACGTTAACTTAGAAACACCGTTATACGTGTATGTACGAGTATATGTACTTCAGCCATTATGTACAAAATATCTACAAACCATAAACAAAAAATATTCTCAGTTATCGCTCTTTCTATTAGTGAAAACCGCATAAAAATCTATTGCGTGGTTTAGAAGGATAAAGCGGAGCCACAGACACAGGAAAACGGCGACTTTACTTTATAATATGTAGGTATGTAATGATTATTCAATAATATTTAATTATGAAAAAAAATATTATATAAATATAAACAATCTGTAAAAAAATGAACAATAATATTTAAAGGTGCGTACATAAACCCTGTTAAGACTTTACTGCTTAAAAAGGTTTTTTTAACACCCTTGCTCGTAAAGTGGCTCTTATTACACCGATTTCAGCATCGTAATGTATGTAGCTTATTAAACACTAATGCGGTAATGTATAGATTTAAAAAAGAATCTCGACCAGAGCGAAGAATTAATAGCATTTCTTCCACTAGGGAAAAAAGTTTTATTTAAAATTTTTGTCTGTCAAATGACAATGAGCCTACAAAAACGAAAAAGTCTTTAGTCGTAGAATAATCATGAATAAAGACTCGGCTTATTATTGTTTACATTTATATCAACAACTTTTTTGATATATTTATTTAGTTTATGGTAAAATTAGTAATCATTTGAATCTATGGATAACACAGACCACGTCCACACGTGCGAAGCGTGGACTTCGCTTCTGCAAGAAACAACTGCACAGTCTGCACATTGTGCTTAGGTGGTGAGCCTTTAGCCCGTTAGCCGCTTATACGACACCCATTGAAAAAGAGGGGTTAGTAGTATTATTTTGAGGAGCCCATCGCCGCTTTATGCTGTTGGATGTATGTGCAGTCTTTAATTCGTTAGTCCCCTTTAACCACACCGTAGAGAAGAGAGGGGTTGGTAGTATTCTTTTAAAGAGTCCATCGCCGCTCCATGCTGTTGGATGTATGTACAGCTTTTAGTCCGTTAGTCGCCTTTTACGGCACCGAAGGGAAGACAGGGGTTGGTAGTATTATTTTGATGAGCCCAATGCCGCTCTAAGCTATTGAATGTATGTGCTGCCTTTAGTCCGTTAGTCGCCTTTTACGCCACCCAAGGGAAGAAAGGGGTTGGTAGTATTATTTTGATGAGCCCATCGCCGCTCTATGCTGTACGATGTATGTGCAGTCTTTAGTCCATTATTCGCCTTTTACGACACCCAAGGAAAGAGATGGATAGCCTTCCTTCCTATCACATACCTATATTTTGTCGGTTCATACAACGGCTTCTTGTTCAATATTACTTTGAAAGTTTTAAAATAAATATGTCTAGTTCTAGTAATGAAAAACTAAAAGAGATCATTCAGGCTCCGACATTTTCTGAAAGTGCCGGCCAACAAAAAAAAATAGTACGTATTGTTAGAACTAGCCATTTGGAGTAATAGTTAATATGGCACAAAAGTTGTAGGATTGCTCTGAGCCAAGTTATACAAGTTCGATGATTCATCATTTTCATACATTTATTGATTTCTGAAGGTGCTGGAACTGGGAAACATAAAATAATGATAGATATTGCTAGAACTAATAAGGGTTTGTAAGGTCAAATTATGGCTTTGCCAATGAACTAATAATATGTGAAAATGCATGGCAGGAGATTTACCTACTCCGTATCTAAGTATATCCGTATAATGTGTTCACAAGACTGGATGTAGGATGCGAATACAAAAAAGTTTCTGAATCAATTAAGAACTTCTTTTATTCAAACAACTTGGTGTAGGTAGATAATTCAAACCGCAACGGCCGCTGTGCATGCCGTAGTCAATATTCCTGAATTCATCTAAATCCCTTAATATACATTTGTGTATAAAAACAAGTTCTGTTGCTCGGGTTTTTAATAATGCTTTTGTAAGTGTTTGTGACAAACCCTATGACTCCAAAAAGGTGCTTGTACTCGTAGTTTTATTATTCAATACACACTAGTCATAGTTTTAGCTTATTTTTCGTGCGTAGGTACAAAACATAAACTAAACAATTATTGTAGAAAAATCAAATATTATGCGCAATTGTTCTAGAACCGTTTCCAGTAATTTCGCAAACACAAATAGGCCGAACAGAAGAACATTAATTTCAACCTCAAGCTAAACCTTAACTTTTTCCGATCAGCTTTAATTGCAGTAAATACTTAATTAAAAATAAGCATCTTGAATATCAATTGTTGACGATAGTAGTTGTGATTTATTAATTTAAGGGCAGTTCGATACTTTTAAATATAATTATTTTGAAGCTGCTTTAAATTTTAAGTGAATCTGTGAGATACTTTACATTTATTTTTTTTGTAAACTTTTCCTGACCTTTATAAACACAACAAAAGAGAATCAGACGAATCATTTAAGCCGTTTTCGTGCGCATAGCAACACATTTGGCGATTCATTTTCATCTACATAGATTGAAATAGTAAGTAACAGACATTGTTTTGGGGTATAGTTGTTTTGTATAGGTTTGCAAATCCAATGTAAAACATTACGATCCCTAATGAGCTCACACTTTCTGTCATTCAGTCATAAAAATAGGTCAAGCGACTACGGGAGCTCTGACTCCAACGTCTCCCTGTCAGATATCCGGCGGAACCTCGGCAGTCCCTCGGCGATGTGAATGGTGCTGGTGGGCTTGATCGTAGCTCGATAGCTGATGATACTACTACGCGCAGTGGCGCCCCCCCGAGAGTTTAAAGAACCTCGAAGTTGATCACAACTTCAGCCCGGGCATCAGCCCGGGACCCTGTACAGAGCGTTGGATTTTTGTTTTCTTTCCGAATTAAACTTGGTTATGGCATTAGGGGTATCAATAATATTATGCTCAGAAAGTGAAGTTTCAAAACTTTTATTGATATTTACCTCCAACAGAGCTTATTATTATTATAATTGTTATTTCGATTTCCTAATTTAGTTTTGGAGCTTCGAGGCTTATGTACATAATTACCATTTTTATTTTATTTTTAATTATTATTATTTTTAAGTACATCTTTTTTTTATTAATATGAGTAACCCTTTATTTTTTATAAGGTTCTTCTCTGAGAAATTGTAGAATCTATGGGTGTCCAATGAAAGCAGGCTATCGTCGGACTGACCGTCATATACGGGGACAGATCGAAGATCTTAGTGGCGCAGCTGGCACGGGCACAGGCACTAGCGCTGCAAGCAGCGCGAATGGCCAAGCTTCGTTTCTGCCGCTACTGGTTGAGTCATTGTAAACATCAGTGACATAGTTTAAGATGCCTTCACCAAATAATTATTGATAAGTAAACCCGAAGATAACGAAACGTTGAAAACATGTCCACCTCAGGTGGGAATCGAACCCACGTCCTCAACAATGTTGAGACTCTGCTTTGTTCCACAGAGGTCGTGGAAACGTGAAACTGTTAGGGTGAAATAGGTATGGCCTCACACGGTTTATGTGAAGTAGAAAATCCTCAACACAGTTCAAGTGGAGTTAGAAACCATAAAACGGCTAGCGTAGAGTATAATAAAGCCTCAACACTGTTAAAATGTACTAAGTACATATTCCCAAAACGGCTTGCGTGAAATAAAATATAGCCTCACTCAACCCTGGTAGAGTGGAGTAAGTATCTTCGACACGGCTTGTGTAGCCGCTACGTAGCGGAGTAAGTCTAATTATTATTCTAATACAATTAATAAGTATATATAATGCTGAGGTCTGACCTGAAAACCGCTTGGCGACTCCTTTGCTTCCAATCCAGAGGGGCTCCTTGGAATTTTCTTTCTTGATGTATCCACCAATTGACAACAACAATATAGCCTCAACACTGTTAAAGTGGAGTGAGTATCTTCGACACGGCTTGCTTGGAGTAAGATATAGCCTCAACACTGTTAAAGTGAAGTAAGTATCCTCAAAACGGCTTGCGTGGAGCCTCAACACTGTTAAAGTGGAGTAGGTATCCTTGACACGGCTTGCGTGGAGCCTCTACACTGTTGAAGTGGAGTAAGTATCCTCGACACGGTTTGCGTGAAGCCTCAACACTGTTAAAGTGAAGTAAGTATCCTCGACACGGCTTGCGTGCAGCCTCAACACTGTTAAAGTGGAGTAAGTATCCTCGACACGGCTAGTGTGGAGCCTCAACACTGTTAAAGTGGAGTAAGTATTCTCGACACGGCATGCGTGGAGCCTCAACTCTGTTAAAGTGGAGAAAGTTACCTTGCCACGACTTGCGTGGAGTAAAAAAGAACCTCAGCACTGTCTAATTGGTGTAAGTAACCTCGATACGGCTTGTATGGAGTAAAATCAAGGACAATCAGTGTCATTGAGTAAAATAAAGCATCAACACAGTTGAGCAGTTATATCTCCCCGACACATCATACGTTTAGTAAGTTAAACACTGTAACAGTGGTGTCTAAGTGAGTGTTTAGTATTTAAAGAATTTCTTGTTGTAAATGGCTTTTAATTTTGTTACAATCATTATTATAGAACCCAAGAAAAACCAATAAAAATGAGGGTAGATAATTTTAATGATAAATGATCTTAGTTCCTTCCAACTATGATACATTCCTTAATAGTTAATTTTCCAGGTAAATTAGCGTTATGTTCCAATACCTGCGTGTCGTGATATCGTTGATACGACATTTATCACTATTCACCGACACCGATGATGATAAACGTTTACGTTTTTTGAATTAATAATGATTCCTTTACTTTACGAAGAATACCATAATGATCACTGTCTCTCAACTTCAAACATTAACATTTTTCCATCTTATTAAATACAAATTTAATTTCGTTACGAAAAGTACGTGTGATTGCGATAACACAAAAACACGTAATGACGTCTCGTGACGCGGGGTTGCCAGTGCAGGGAACGGAAATAAGATATTTCTTTTTAGGATATATCTAAAAGTGTGAAGAAGATAGCACCATCTCATGTACTGCTGCAAGTAATAAGTAATCGTCTTCGGTTGAGACCCGAAGTATAATACATACACACATCATCGCCGCCTTTACCTTAACTTAACTTATTATCTAATTCTTAAAACTATTTAACCTAATTTATCTACAATCTAATGGTTGTGTCTGGAGTTTTTGTGGAGTGCGTAGTGTTTGTATGAAGATGAACCTTAGCATAGCTTAATTCTATTTGCGGTGAATTTCAGTCAAGCAATGTAATATTATAATAAATACTATTTTGGCCAGATCGTCTAGTGAACCCTCCGTTGTTAACCGCATTTAAGTAACTCAAGTTCTTTTCGTGAAAGTTTAGTAATTGGCTTATCCCTGTGTTAAATTATTTTCTCCTGACCTAATTACCTACCAGTCTATAAATAATATCATAGATAATGTGTTGCCTAGCAATGACTCCGTCTGAACTGTGACCTAAATCCTTCACTGCAGCTGCGGGGAAGATTTGTAACTACTCAAAGATAATCAGATGATAGCTTAGCTTGCAGGTATTATTATTTATTAACAATAGCATGATACATAAGAAGTCTTGTGCAATTTATGAGCCCCACCAACGCTCCATAGCGTACTTACTATACATCTCATGGTTTAATTATAGTTCCGTCACATTGGCTTTAACATGAATTATTAGCTTGTGCCTTTAATTCTTTAAAACTGAGAATTTACATCTCTCCTCAAAATTTAATTTTATCTTACATTATGAACTATGTGTTAGCAATTTAAATTCTTATTATTCCACATAAATCAATAGAGTTTATCTCAAGGCTTGCTATCATCCAAATATCCTTTTCACATTAAGAACTTAATTATTCAATGCAATAACTTATGTCTTATGATATCACTTATTGAACAGAGGTGGGAAGCCAGCATTCAACAGGACACACTTATTTCTCTGATTATTGTGTCTATTATAAAGAGATCACAATGTAACAATATTAACTGACTGTCCTTTTGTCTTATTAGAAAATTAATATTCAGTTCTATAAAGGGTGGATAATTTATTCAAACCCCACTTCAGGCGGTGGCTAAAATAGAATGCTATTAATACAGGTAAAATTACTTTTATTTACTCTTAGTATATATTATACAGGTCTTATAAAGTTCCAATATAACTACATTGGATTGGCTGCATTGGCAGATTATCACATCTTAAGTTTATCAAAGGATGTTTGATTTATTCAATATCCTACTCATTTAGGAAGTGAACCTAAATAGAATACTATCATTGTAAGTAAAATTACTTTGGTTCACTCTTAGTGTTTATTATACAGATCTTATAAACTACATTGTGTGGGCTGCATTGGCAGATTATCACATCTTAAGTTTTTTTTAAAGTTGTTTAATTTATTCAATATCCGTAACTTTTAGGAAGTGAACTTAAGTTAATCATTTTTCCATTAACTACCACCCCTGTCTCTCAGACTGAGTGGTTAATTTGATAGACTACTAAATCATAGTTAGTATATTTTTAGTAGGTAGTAAATCAGGTAATTATCCCTGTTAATCATTGAATCAATTATATTTAGAAGTTATCCTTTACTCACTTTAATAGGTATAAAGCAGACTGTACTAGATATTAGTCTGATTGATTTAGATTGTTCCCATCAAATATTTCTATGTTTCATGTTATTAGAAGTAAGTACATGACTTATAAGGGTTTTAGACCATTAAGGCGAACTCAAATGGTATAAGTAGACTGTATTATCAGGCTAATTAGTAGGTTGTTATCAATCAACTATTTCTATGTTTCATAATAGTAGGAGCTCGTAGCTTTTAAAGTCTTAAGGTGGATTCGCAGCTTCAACGACCCAACCAAGTTCTAAACTGGTTTTAGTTGTTTAGTAAGTATCAGCTTATATTTTACTAATAGGTATCGGATGTATATTTTTTTAATACTTTGAAGAGTGTAGCAATATAAGGCCGTATTGTACCCCAGGGAAAGCTAAAAATGCCTGTTTGGTCATTTCAGTATTAGAAATCAAACATCACAGTACAGCTATGCTTATTTGCTATAACTTTTAGTATTTTTCTTGTAATAGGAAACCAGTCTAGACTTTTAGGTATTCCAAAGTAATGATGGTACGATATTACCATACTTCTGTTAATTATTTAAAATGAATAATTAATTGGTAACAACTTTAGGAAAACAATTAGAATTTTATCGGCCTACGGTAACAGATTACATGCCTAGATAGGACCCACATCACTTCATCGTAATTTTTATTAAGCACCGTAACTTAATTATCCCTACCTTATTAGTCTGAATTAATCCAGCCTGGCCCCGCGGCGTGGGCCGCGGGGCCAGGCTGGCCCTAGTTTATGTACGCACAGCGTGCAAACACCTTGCCGTCCTCCCCTAACTAACAATATATGAGACGTCTACCTACCCTACAGTGCGTTTTCGACCAGCGTCCGTCCCCTAGTCAGTCTAGACAAATTCCACTCTCAAAGACAACCACCACTCGGTCTTAGATCGGCTTTCGCCTTATCTTTTCCAAGCACATCTAGTTAGATCTAGCTTTACTTTCAACAAAGTATGGAGGTTGACCCAAGACGGAAACTGCCCTCCTCTGACGAGGTTCCAAGCACTACCAGAAAACCCCTTACATTTTGTTGAACTAACAGTCCCTACTTGTGTACCTTGCAATCTAGGCCCAAGCCACATTTAACTTAACTTCGTGGTGAGTTGTGTGAGTCGCATTGCCCCTGAAAGCAACTGACCCCTAAGCTGACTATCCGTCGGGCCAGGAATACCCAGTGTGTCAACCTAACACTACCCTGTGTGTAAGGAGGCGGGACGGTTTTGGACGGGATGTACGTGCCCTCCTCTAGCTAATTGGTGTCTGACCTATCTTCAATTTTCACTAGGGAGACAACTGTCTCTCCCCCGTTATTCTCTCGAAGATAGTGTATTATTTAGCGTTTTAACAGATAACGCCGGCATTATTAAATACAGTCAAATGCCTCCAGACCGAAGTCCGTTGAAATCATATTAGTTTTGTTGCCACCGTTATTCGTGTCTGCTAATATGATCCAGAATACTTCATTCTGTTAACAATTATTCAAGTCGCGATAACAAGAATTTTACTTTAATATTCACTTCTATTTCACAACCAATGTTAGTTAAAATCGCAACTCGAATATCACTTAGCGCGCTAAAAATGGCTCGGACGCTCGTTTTCCCTTATGAGTTTGTACCGCACTCCTAAATCGGACCGCGCCTCCGACGTCTAATAATTGAATGCCCGCTAATTTCCCTCTCTTCCCCAAGCATCCTAACTTTCGCGCCACGCGCCCCAACATTCGCCCGCGCAAGTCCGCTTTTCGTCCCTTCAACCAATCGCTAGCTGTTTTCCCGATGCGCCTTGCCTTCGCGTCGCTTATTATTTGTTATACGCGAACTTCGCGTTGCGCCACGTGGAGATAACATCCTACTTCTCTTTCTATCTTTTTCTCAACCGCTCGCTCGCTCATTGCCGCCGTCCGCCGCGCAATTCTAAAGTTTTTTCCCTAATCCAACCAAATCTCGTCAGATAGCCAATATTACATGTTTGAATATCTAAATGTAGCCTTCCATTAACAATTCCCTCTCAATAATCATCCACTTAAGCCAATAATCCTGTATTTTGTGAAATTATAAAAAGTTCCGTATTCCGACCATAGGTGGCGCCCGCCTGTATGTGAACCGGCTTGCCAACCTCGCAAGGCCACACGGAGCAGTCCCCGCGAAATTCAAACTAAAGATAAAGCCCTAGACCATAGCCAAACTAACAATCTTACGCGAAGCTCAAGTAAAATAACTCACGCTAGACGGCGCCTATGTCGCAAGGGGCACACAGAGCAGTCCCCGCGAAATTCAAAATAATGATAAAGCCCTATTCCACTGACCATTATTTTAAACTAGTTTAGTATTCCCTTTTCATGCTTATTATATTAATGGTGCTACGCATTAATATTTATTTTAGTGCTACTCCCATACATTCCTTACTAACGGACGGATACCATTCATTCTGTACCGTTACAGCCGGCAGAGTGAGGATGACTGATGCTACGTCTCTTACGCTGCACCAGTTATCCTCGCGCCTGTACCTCATTTCCACTTAACATCAGGTGGAGTGAGGTCATTTGCCGGGCTTAGTATAAAAAAAAAAAAAATAAGCTGTCATTTTCAGAAAATGTGTTTTCCTCACAAGTGTGTTAAAAAACCTCGTATGAAACGCGTGTGCATTGGTTATTACAATCCTCGGCTCCATTAAGCCGCCTCGATTGTAATGACCTACTTAGCACACTTGTATTATAATGTACTATTTTCAATTTTTTTTTTATTTAAGTGTAATATACATTTTGTACAACCCTATTTTGTTATTGATTGACAAACGCAAGCGCAGTCTTGTATATTGTTCTGTGGCGCAGTGCCGGATGAGTGACCTTTGACAAGTGGCACGCTCGTACCCCGCCGCCTCCTCGCGCCTCACTCTCAGTTTAAGCTAAAACATGAGCTCCTTTTTGTCTAAAAATATAAGTTTATCAGCTACCAATTACTTGTGAAAAATACAGTTATCACCAAACATGTAGGCTGCTAAAATTTGATTGCTTATTTTTTTCCAGGTTGTATAAACAATGTGATAGGGGTGGTACTTCTAACCCGTTAAGGCTAAGTACTACATAAAAATTTTTTTTTTTTAATACTTAGCCCGGCAAATGACCCCACTCCACCTGATGTTAAGTGGAAATGAGGTCCAGGCGCGAGGACAACTGGTGCAGCGTAAGAGACGTAGCATACTGATGCCTGGTGAGGATGACTGCATCCTCACTCTGCCGGCCCACAAAGTGCCTCTTCACGCCTCGTTTGAATTCATCGACAAAAAATAATAATATGGGGGGTCCTACCCCCTCCCTCTATAATTTATGACCATTTTTACTTTATGCGATATCAAAGGTTTCATACGACGGAGAAACATGAGAAAAATGGCAAACGGTAGCTAATGACACTAGCTAACTAATAAATTACTTTGTTTTGTATGTTTGAGATTAATTTGGTAAGATAAAAAATCATTACTTAATTATTTTGTGATTTAAAATCACTTTTTTTTAAGTAAATACATATTATTTTTTTTGTCGATGAATTTAAATAGGTTAGAAGTACCACCCCTATCACATTGTAAATATGTAGAGGGGGGTGGCGCTGGTTGGTTACCCATTCTATTCTGTTCTGGCTACTCATTCAAGGATCAGATATAAAGCCTTGGACATACGTATTATCAAGCTAATCTTTTTTCTCTCTTTCCAATTGCTTCAGAATAAGTCTAGTAAATGTTAATAAGCCGTGTGGTATGCTCACTTAAGAGGGTTTACGCATTTTGGTTTCCCATACAAACTTCCAAGTCGAAATTTTTAAAAACCAACAAGTCAATTTTGATGAAGCTTTGCATGCTGAAGTAAAACACAGGGATCTAAATAGTTTGTTGAAAACATTTTCAAAAAATGTTTATACAACTGAGTTATTGCGATTTTTAACTTTAGGGGACTTTAAATCGTAAAGACTCAGCTAAAGAAACGTTTTTTAAAAATGTTTTTAACAAACTGTTTAGATCCCTGTGTTTTACTTTAGCATGCAAAGTTTCATCAAAATTGGCCTATTGATTTTAAAAATTTCGACTTGGAAGTTTGTATGGAAAACCGAAATGCGTAAACACACTCCCCTCTCTACCCTTGGGTGTCGTAAGAGGAGACTAACGGATTAAAACTGTATACATCCAACATTTTAAAGCGGCGATGGGCTTACCACCTATGACGCTGAGCACGTGCAGCTTTGTAATTTGTTGAAACGTGGAATATGGCAGTGGACTGCTTCTGCGGTCCTTATTGCCTAGTTTATAACTAACCGCCTATGTGGTCTAGTGGCTAAGCCACCGGTTTCAGACCCAGAGGTCCCGGGTTCGATTCCCAGAGGGGGGTACATCTTTGTGTGCTCGGTTTGGTTGGTGGTAGGGCTGTTAAGTCCGCCTGGCTAGCTACCACCATCTTATCTAAGTCTGTCGCCATAACAACGATGTTTATGCATTGTTGTGTTCCGACAGTTTGAGATAAGATAGCCAGTTCCTCAGTGGTTAAGGATTCCGGGTGAAGCGCGCTTCCACCTTCGGCCTTTTCGTCACTTACCATCAGGTGAGATGAAGGCCAAGCGCTTAACAGTTATAGAATAAAAAATAAAAAAAACCCTTATGGTATAATAGCACAGAATAAGTAATAGTACTACTGTACGTGAATCTCTGTATGTATGATACCAATAAGGTTGAGTATTAGAGGCCTGACCCCTGTTCATCACAAACTACAAGTTAACTAGCTCCATAACTCTCTATTACGAGCAATATATTTGCGCGCAAGCAATAGAGACAAGTAATGACGGGTCGTTGCTCGAAATTTTTCCTATCCCGCGACCGCACTTAGTAGTTGTATTTCGTAGGGGGAGTGAAATCGTGGTATCCTTGATAACTTTTGGAAAATGTGTCAGAATGTTAATAATTATATATTTATATTTTAAGAAATTTGACTTTTTTAAAATAAAACAAAAGCAAGAATAAAAACAACAACATAACTTAATTACTTAAATAAAATAATATGACCTAAACGTCCTCCAACTGTGGGAAACATAGGTACAATCATTGAGATACAATAAACTAGAGAAGACACCGCGAAGCAAGTTGCAATGCATGAAGCATGAAGCATGCTGGCAACGTTACCTCTTTGGATTGCCGACTAATACGCTGGTAGAGGTAGCTGCCAGCGTTCCTTATATTTTGTATCAGATTCTGCAAGTGGAGTCACTGTTGCAGAGCTGAATCCAAAGATGACTAACATCATAAAGGTTTTGTGTTCCTCCATACTTCTTAGGGCATGTTAAGGTGTTGGTGTCGGTTGTCGTAAGATGAGATATATAGAGGAGAGGGACAGGAGAGAGAGGAGAGAGAGAGGGGGGAAAGATAGATGAGAGCTAGACAGGGGACAGAGGAGAGAGCCCAGCAGTGTGGTTTTAACCACCATCGTCACTTGTTTGGAGATAACCTTCCATGAGCCTCTCTTGGGAAATTTGTTGACTTTTCGTGATCGTTGCCCAATCTTGTAAGAGGAACTCAGTAGGTAGAACGTTTTGTAGTGTACAAAACGTTCTACCTACTGAGTTCCTCTTAAATATACTTTTTGTACCTCTTAAACAGTTTATATACTAAAATTCCTATCAATGAATATCCTAAGTACCTTCAAATGCTATAAGAATCAACGTTTTATATCTACCAACAGGCTGACAAACGGAACGAAATCGAATCTAACCTCTATTACTTAAAAAGGTTTTATACGGAGATACAGGAAACCGATACACCGCAAAAACAATTCTATTCAGTCACGAAAACAGCAATTGTTAAAAGTTGTTTAGAGTTTTTCATCGGTCGTTTGTTTTGAATTTTCTACAAAGCAGAAAATGCTATTTACTTATTGCGCTTCGTTTACTTACAAGGTATTTAGGTTTCTGTCGTCTGTTCCCAGTTTTGTATTTGGAAAATGGAATTTTCCTGTTGGGATTGAGGGGCGCAATTCCCAATCGGTTCCCAAAAAGGATGTTTTGTAAGCCGCCCCGTTTTTGTTTACTGTTACTTTCTTTTGTTTTCTGTTTTGATGAGAGTGCTATTAAATTCTTGTTGCATTCGATTTATGTCACTCGAATTTGTGATAAAATTAAGTTGGTTTTTAAAGGTGACATTGCTGTGGAAATATTTAATATGTCTTGTGCAATATATATATAATAAAGAATGGTTGATGTAATCTTCCTATCGGCTTATTCCAAAACTTCAAGAAGAAGCCAGTGGACTTAAGATTACTTCATTCTCATCGAACCGAGCGTGGACATAATAGGTGGGCGGATAGACAGGATAAATAATAAATAAATAAATAAACTTTCCTACACTCACACCAATTATCTAGCCCAAGAGAAGCTTCGTTAAGAAAACTCGTTAAATGGTTACTAGACAACGGATAAACATACTTAAAATACTTACATACATACTTATTATACATAGAAAACACCCAGACCCGAGACAATTTAGAAAAACAATAATTTCTAAATTGACCCGACCGGGGATCGAACCCGGGACCTCAGAGATGGCGACACCATGAAAACCGGTGTACAAACCACTCGACCAAGGAGGTCGTCAAAAAAAGTTAGTTTAAATGTTCTTGAGCTGCTACTATTCTTGGGAAAAAACAGTAATTCAATGGCTTATACTGCTGGCGAAAGATGGTTGCCGTTAATTCCTACCAGCATATATTGGACTAAAGGATGTAAAGTTAAACGTGCTACATGTTACAGATGACACAATAATAAGTTGTCTTAACGCAAAAGTCGCTGACACCCAAGAACCCACTTAAAGAACCAGCCTTTTTCGTATGCAAACGACTATAAACCCAGCTTTTTGAAAGTTACAAAATGCTTGGGATGATCCACTTGCCCTTCGCCCTATTTGCCGGCTTGAAAATAGTGTATTGTGTGTGGTACATTGTATTGCGATTAGCATATGATAAAGAATAAAGTCTATTTTCGTTTGCAACAACGTAGACTAATGTTAAACCTTGGCGATCTTTTGCAGGAAGTTTTCTTAGTACTTATAGACCAGTTTGTTGCCCTATTCCATCCGTACACTAGTACAATTTCGTTTACTCTTTACTTGATGTATTACACGACCATGTAAAACGTCGTTTGTACAAGGCATCCCTTCTCACAAAGCATTCTGTTTTTGTGGATATTCCTTAAAACGGACGCAAGACTATTTTACGGTTCGTTGGTCTTGGACATTTCGAGATATACCTCTTTTTTGGGGGATATTCATTTTGTCTTACTTTCTGTATGCCTTTATTATACTCGACTCTAGGTTGCGGATACTTGTAACAATGGAATGGGTTTATGCGTTTATCGTAATAAACTTAACTGAGCGTGATGCCATCTCATTTTGGGCCTAGTTTTATGACATTTGAAGGGTGATGGCGCCAGCCGCATTTGTGGTATAGTGTCCCAGTATAGTAAGGGTTGACTTAACAATTTTCAGAGTAATATCAATGGCCATTAAATAATTAAGATTAAAACCGGTCTTAATGTTTAGTATTTCAATTACCGGGCACATCTAGTAATATTATGTCACCATTTTAAAATTTCGTATCGTTTTGTTATTATTGCCTAGCACGGTGTTTACTTGAACAATGACAATTGATCATAATGTATACATACACCGTTGTGTATGTACATACATAAATATATTAACCTTCCACATCATTTCAATCCTAAACTTCATGTGGCTCGACGTTTGTGATGTTGCTTGATCGTTTTCTGTTACAAAGATAGCTGTACGAGAAAATAACTGGAATCCAAACTGTGTTCTTATTAAGAAACTTTTTCCTCATAACAAAATTACGTACGCCAGATGTGTAGGGTAGTGTTTGGTGCAAACCGCATAAGATTAGCGGAAACAGAATACGAAGGACACATAAATAGTGTTGGAATTACCACGAGTGGGAATCGAACCGCAGGTTCTATCAGTCCGGATCTGGTACTATAGGCTTCGATCATACAGGATTTTTTTGTGTGTACATATTTTTTAATATCATTCAATAACGTTAATAGACATCATTTTAATATTTTTTTAAATTTATTTATTACTTATTCATTATTTATTAAATTTGTCCGGCACAATAAAAAATAACTCGTGGGGAGTACCGGGCGAACGAATGGTCACGTGTAATGTACAGGTAACCTAGGTAACCTGTAGTATCATAATGTGACAGAGTTCAATTGCGCGGTCCTGGTCGATTGACCATGATTAACGGTATTTTTGTGGATATGTTTGATCAATTTTAGTTTCTTTATTTTTCACTTAAAAAAAAAAAATTAAAGGAGATAAAGAGAAGATAAAGATATATTTATTTGCAAATATGGGTACATGATTGGTGGTACAAAAAAATTTAATTTAATTTTTTTATTTATATAATAACTAATTTATATAATTATATAAATTAATAATTTAATATTATTATATTCAGCCATATTTTACCACTAGGCATGCAAAAATATGTTAAACATAATCAACATAATTTATTTCGACGGTTGAAAGCCAGACCTAGGTAGCCAAGTGGTTAAGGCAGCCGCCCGGAATGCGGAAGGTGCGTGGTTCGATTCCCGCCTGAGGTTGTCGTCTTTTTTCAGTGTTTAAAATTTTACTTAAGTATATTTATGCGTTAATAAAACGCTAAAATATAAAACATTAATCTATAAACGCAGCTTCATCTTAACCGAATGTTCAAATATTTGTAAAAATATTTCTTTCGAATCTCAGAGGTGAAAACTTCTAAGATTTGATGAAACAATGTTGAGTAAAAACATAAGCATCAAGCACTGACAAATTTCGACGGTTGAAAGCCAGACCTCGGTAGCCAAGTGGTTAAGGCAGCCGCCCGGAATGCGGAAGGTGCGTGGTTCGATTCCCGCCTGAGGTTGTCGTCTTTTTTCAGTGTTTAAAATTTTACTTAAGTATATTTATGCGTTAATAAAACGCTAAAATATAAAACATTAATCTATAAACGCAGCTTCATCTTAACCGAATGTTCAAATATTTGTAAAAATATTTCTTTCGAATCTCAGAGGTGAAAACTTCTAAGATTTGATGAAGCAATGTTGAGTAAAAACATAAGCATCAAGCACTGACAAATTTCGACGGTTGAAAGCCAGACCTCGGTAGCCAAGTGGTTAAGGCAGCCGCCCGGAATGCGGAAGGTGCGTGGTTCGATTCCCGCCTGAGGTTGTCGTCTTTTTTCAGTGTTTATAATTTTACTTAAGTATATTTATGCGTTAATAAAACGCTAAAATATAAAACATTAATAATTAAATTATTATAAATTCTAATTTATTATATTAATAAGATAACTTATCAATTATTAATTGTTTCTCATTCAGGAATCCACTTACACTATATTATGCTCTATCTGCTAATAAAATTTGAAGTTTATGCTTAAATTTCAATAGAGGCAATTCCTTCCTTCCTTAAATATGTAGCTCTAGATTACATTACTCTATAATTGAAAAAAATGTGTGCACAGATTTAAATGTATTGATTGGTACTATTAATGGGCATTATTATTAGTCATGTTAACCGTGTCGGGTAGCGGTGAAAGAATCTACCATCCCCTCTCTTCCCTTGGGTGGTGTTAAAGGCGACTATCGGACTAAATACTGCACATACATCCAACAGCATAGATCGGCGATGGGCTCACCACCTGTCACGCTGCAGTCGCTATTTGGTGAAAAGTGGAGTTGCTTTTGCGGTCCTCATTGCCTAGTCTCTGACTAACCCTTCGGGGATAATAGTAGTGATTATATGTATGTAATAGTCATTTTAACCTATCCAGTAAGATAATACGCTTGTTGACCCATTTCCACGTCAGTAGTCTAACGGAGCTATGGATAATGAACCACGATATATAAATAAATAAAAATAAAACAACTTTCTACGCTCACACCACATCACAATTATCTAGCCCAAGTAAAGCTTCTTTTGAAACTTGTTTAAAAAGTTAACTAGATAACGGATAAACATACATAAATAATTGTCTACGCCGAGTTTTATTTCACAGAATGTGAACGCAACAGATAATGCCTACGCAAAGAATTCGCTACGAGAGAACGCTTCGGATGACAGCTAGCCTCTCAGCCAATCGGAGACGTCGCCGGTACCGCTGCCCCGCACCCCCGCGTCTAATATAATGTCGCGTCCACGGCCAAACGGGCCTCTTACTTAATTCGATTTTTTACGGAATGAAAAGTAAACGCGTTGTATTAGCAAAGCATTTTTATTCAAATCACATAAGTAACTTATCCGAATCCATTTTTATTTTAATTTAATTAAATACATGATTATTTGAAACAAAAAACACTCAGACCCGAAAATAATTTAGTAAAACAGTTTTTTTCTCAATTGACGCGACCAGGAATTGAACCGGAACCGAGGATTTGTTTCGAATTCGTCGTATTCCTGATTCGTCGTATTCCAGATTCGTCGTATTCCATATTCGTCGTAATACAGTCCACCTTAGTACCTATCATATTTGTTACAAAATAAATAACCAAATACAAACTGTTACTTATTTAAGTAAACAAATATAAGTATTGGAACAAAAAACTCTCCTCGATAGAACAAAAAACAGTTTGTTACTAATTCAATAAGTTTATAAAATGAAACAATTAAACTCATAATTCACAAAGTCTAAAAAGGCACTTAATATAATTTGTAAGAATTATTTTCTTAATATTATAAAGTCAAGGTTTAAAAATATGTAATAAATACTAAACCATAACAAAATATATTTATGTATTATGTTTTAAACGTTTCTAAGAACTTTGTGAAAAGATTCGTTGGATATAATATTAATGTGCCTACTCGACTGTACGTATTACGACGAATCTGGAACACGTCGAATCTGGAATACGACCAATCTGGAATACGACGAATCAGGAATACAACGAATCCGGAACAGATCGAACCGAGGCGTACTAACCACTCGACTACGGATGTCGTCAAATTGTCACGATTTCTCGCATTCTAACATTCTCGCATTAATCCGTTTGGATACCCACACTTCGAAGGTAATACCTATCGAAGATATCAACATAAATGATGATTGATTGTTTTTTGTAAAAATATGTATATGTAAAAGTTACAATCATCATTTATTTCGATATCTTTGAAGTTACCTTCGAAGTGTGAGTAACCGCGTCGCGTTGCGGTGAAAGAATACTACCACCCTCTCCTTACCTTGGGTGTCGTAAAAGGTGACTAACGGACTAAAGACTACACATACATCCAACAGCAAGGAGCGGCGATGGGTTCACCACCTGCACGCTGAGCACATGTGCAGTCGCTTTGGTGAAAAGTGGACTATGGTAGAGGACTGCTTTTCCTCATTGCCTAGTCTCTGACTAACCCTTCGGGGATAATAGTATTGATTATATGTATGTATGTATATGCATTGCTGTAAGTGTGCCTATCTGAATATATATTGTCATGTTCTTTGAACAACATCCACACAACAGAGCCAATCACGTTTTAAGGTTTATCTTATCTGCAACAAACACTTAATTCTATTCTAGGAATAGGCAAAACGTCGTTCTTCGTTGTTCTTTTATCTGTGTGAAAGACCTTTACATACACAGAATATTATCTGCTAATCTTTAGATAAAAAAAGATTATAGCAAAGCTAATAAATACATTGTTCATTTGTTATCTGAACTTTGCTGTGAACAGTATTACACTTTTTGTGTAAAAACTTTTGTGTTTCATCTACCAATCTTCTAAAAAGGTAAATATGATTTGTTTACATAGTGCCGCGACCAACCAAACCAAGTACACCATACTTGGTTTGGTTGGTAAGTCTGTTAAGTCCGCCTGGCTAACTACCATCTTTTCTAAATTTGTCGCCATAACAACGATGTTTATATCATTATTGTGTTCCGTCAGTTTAGAGATAAGATAGCAAGTTTCTCAGTGGTTGAGAATTCCGTCTAAAGTGCACTTCCACCTTCGGCCTTATTTTAATTTACCATTAGGTGAGATGAAGGTCAAGTGCTTGCAAGTGCAATTACACGTAGAGTTAAAAAAACTACACTAGTGAGGTCCAGCCTAATCTTGTACCTTACGATACTGGTCGTCGATCGTATTTTTAAGTGTCCAAACTTTTTCTATTACAGCCATGCCACCTCCAGGAGCTGCGCCTCCCTGCGGACCTTACTGCGGCAACGGTGTCTGCCCACCGCACTGTGCCTACTACACGCCGACGATGGTGGCGCCACCGTGCTTCTGCCCGCCGAACTGCCCGCACTATCAGCACCCAGGATATCACAACCCTCAGTACAACCCACATTATCCCCCTCATCAGCAACCGCAGTATATCCACCCACCGTGCCCTTATCATCAACAACCTGAACTGCGTTAGAATATAGAGAGGTGTTTTTTTCACGAGCAGGATGTCAACGCTGGCAAGCTCAAGCTAATTTTATTTATCTGTAAAACCAAAAACAATACAAACTGTTTACTTACTTTCTAAATTTATTCTTTGACGGTTTTTATTCCCATGGTGTAACATCTTTATTTATGATTGTATTTAAAATGATTAACATAGGGATGATTTAAATGTCAATCATGTTGCTGTTAATAAATTAATTAAATTAAGATTACCGTCCAACTCGTGATAAATTAGCCAACAAAATCTATTTACTTAGTATGACTAAATTAGCCATATTCAATGTTGATAACGTTATGGGCATCCGATTTAAACATCAAGCATCCGTCCATATACATTCAAGGAGCAATTAATTAAAAACGATCAGGCGAGTGTTTAAATTAAATTCAGTGCGGCATTGATTAAGTACCTGTGTTGAGTGTGTTAAATATTTTAAGCCTTACACGTACGATGTGATACCAATTCAATTATGTAATCAAACAAACGACAAAATGTGTTTAACGTCTGTTTATTTTTATTAAATTTTATATTTTTATAAATTGTTTCTATTTTACTAACATACATTAATTGGTAAACATGAAATGACTTTAATAAATCTAAGTTAGTTGAAGAGTACAGTCACAAGCAAAAATATGTTAACAATTGTAACTCTTAAAACAATGGAAAAAGAGTCATGAACACCAATATACATTTTGGTGTTCGTGACTGTACATGCCTACACACTTACACTCACGAATATTACCCCCGAAGGATTAGTCAGAGACTAGGCAATGAGAACCGCAAACTCAGTCACTCAGTCCTTAGTCCTTTTCCACAGTCCACGTTTAACTAAATCGCTACTGCACATGTGCTCGGCCTGATAGGTGGAGGTGCGACACCCCAAGGAAGAGATGGGTTGGTAGTATTCTTTTGACATACCACCACCACCACACAGCTCCTTAATAAAAACCGGCAAAGTGCGAGTCGGACTCGCGCACGAAGGGTTCCGCACCATCCTACTAATATAATAAACGCGAAAGTTTGTACTCTTTCACGTAAAAACTACTGAAATGATTTGGATGAAATTCGGCATACAGATAGTTTATAACCTGGATTAACACATAGGATACCTTTTATCCCGCTATTCCCACGGGAACGGGAACCACGCGGGTGAAACCGCGAGCGGCCTCTAGTTCCTTCTACAAAAACAGAGCAAAAACGAGCAAAAAAATCACGTTTGTTGTATGGGAGCCCCTTTAAATATTTGTTTAATTTTAATTTGAATATTTATTTTTAAAGTGAATGTATAACGTAATATACTGAGAATATATCAAGAGTCTACCTGTTGCCGTTATCAATACCTATTGAGCAAAAACGAGCAAAAAATCACGTTTGTTGTATGGGAGCCCCCTTAAATATCTGTTTTTTTAGTATAATTTGTTGTTATAAGCGGCAACAGAAATACATCATCAGTGAAAATATCAACTGTTTAACTATCACGTTTCATGAGATACAGCCTGGTGACAGACGGACGGACAGCAGACAGCGTCTTGGTAATAGGGTCCCGTTTTACCATTTGGCTACGGAACCCTACAATGCTCTCCATATTCGTTTGATTGGCCCCTGCGTCTGTTTCAGACAATTTGTTTATGCAGTGTACTGGGAGTGAAAGCACTTCTTCGCATGGCTGTGTAGGCCGATGCGCAAACGACAAAGTCATCCCGCATGTTTGGCACCTGTGGGTTGAACTGGGGGGGTTGTTGTTGTTCTCTATAATAGTGGACTTTCAATTGCAATAACCCAGCTAAAGAAACGTTTTTTAATAATGCTTTTAAACTATTTATATCTCTGTTTTTACTTTAGCATGCATAACTTAATTAGAATTGTTTGATAGGTTTGTAAAATTTAGAACATAAGGGGATCGATGCTTAGAACATGGAAATGTAAGGGAATCCGAAATACGTACAGTAAATTAAGATAAAGTAAGTTATTAAAATAATTCACAATTTCACTGATTTTGTCACTAATTAAGTACGTTTAACAATAAAGGTTCGTAATTAATTTACCTGTGTACCGCTTAAAAAGGATAAAGTAAAAAAATATCCAATATACGTACGTAAACCTGATGACATTCCAAGTCACTATGACTCATTTGTAGTACTTTATCGGTGACTAAAATACCTATGCATAACACTTACGTGAAGTTTTAGTGGGGGAAATACCTATGCTTCTCATATTGCAGCTGCCTAATACAAGTTACAGATAAGACAGATTCTTTTTTTATTTATTCTCATTTTAATAAAGAATTGTAATTGTGCAATTTTAATTTCATAATTTTCTTTTTTGATTTTATAATTAACTTTTTTTCATATTCCGTTTTTAATTTTAAATTATAATTTTATTTCACGTACTTTTACAAAATTTTATGTTACAACTATAATCCTAAGTTGTTCGAAATAAACATGTTTTTGCGTTAATAACGCTAAAACATTTAACATGTCAATTTTATTTTTTTTATTGATATAAAACATTTAATTGCTTACTTTTTCTTTACCTTTTTTCTACAATCATTTTTTTTGACATGTATTTCTTTGTTATGTTATTTTGAATTTATGCCAACTTTTCTTTTACAATTTCACCGCATTTTTATTTTTATTTATTTAATTTAAAACACTTTATGCACTTAAAGTACAGAGGCGGACTTAATGCCTTAGGCATTCTCTTCCAGTCAACAATAGGGTGGTGCAGAGACAAAAAATGGTAGGGTGCACAAATTAAATGAAAATGTATTCACATACATACATATACGCTATACATAGAAACATATACATACTATTATATATATAATAAATAAATACATGAATATCACATAATTATTAGACGATTGCTAATGTGGAGCATCATCTTGTTCTGTAAGAAAGCTGCGCAACTTCGTTTTAAACGCATACCGACTGGTGGACATTCTGATATTCAGAGGGAGAGAATTCCAGAGAAGGATTGGTTTAGTAAAGTAGAAAGAGTGAAATATGTCAAAGTGGTGAGAGGGACAGATGAGCAAGCGATTAAAAGAAGAACAGAGATTTTTGTCGTGACTTGAACATAAATATTGAAAGTGCGAAGAAAGATAAGAAGGAGAATTAGGAGAGCATAATACAGAGAAAAGAGTGGTCAAGGCCCGCATACTTCTACGCAGCCGAATGGGCAACTATTTAAGCTGTGATCAGCATGCGGACACATGATCATACTTCCGAAGGTTAAAGACGAATCGAATGCAGTTATTCAAGAGACTGTAGAGTAGATCTGCATTCAGGTCTAGGCAGCACACATCACCATAGTCAATAATAGGAAAAATTAAGGTCTGTACAAGCATTAAGAGATACATTTTCAAAAATCCCTTCGCAAGGTGTTTATGTTTCCAGGCTCAGGCCCAGGTTTTTCACTCTGCGTTTAACTATTGCTTAGTTTGTTAGTTTCTCAATAAATACATCTGTAAAATTTAAATAAAATGCGCATCACTTATAAACAGCTGGACCGTTTTGGCCGAAATAGAATATTTACCCGAATATGTTGAAATTCATGAATTTCAGAACCCCTTTTTTTCTATGTGATTTCATGTAAACTTGCCTTTTTAAGCTTTGACTCTTTTTACGAATTCCTATATTTTAAAACTAGGTAACAATAACTGCATTTACAGATTTTTTTAAAAAAGCTTTCTTTAGCTGATAATCGAGCTAACTAATAATGGAAAAAATACACACTTTAAATTTTATTGTACCTATCGATCAGATCAAAGTAATCTTAGGGAATAGCTTAAAATTTGGACAGGACAACGTCTGTCAAGTTGGCTAGTATTAAAATTATATAAATTTTAAACCTGACGTACACGTGTAAACAAAGTTATGAATAACCCCTGCACATTTTAAAAAACAATGTTTTTATCACGCGCAGTACCTATGTTTGTGTTATCGATCTTTCTTATCATTGTTAGAAATACTTGATAAAAACTGATTAATACGCACCCAACTCGTTATCGTTTATGACTAAACCGACAATCCGAAACATTATACTGTTTTGCTAGTTTATCAGCAAAAAATAGGTACACTACAAAGATTAAGAGAAAAGCAATATAATCAATGGCCCTATCGAACAATGTTCAGTGTATTTCGAAAACGAGGATCACGCCATCAATAAATAGATAAATATTTGGTGTAAATTATACGATTTTAATCAAACTATCGGTAAGTGCTTACACTTTTTGTTAACGTCAATAAATTAAACTTCCTTACTTCCACCTGACGTTTCTGTGGCGTATCCGTGCGACCGTGTTGTAAGGTGTGACCATGAACCCTGTAAAGGATTCGTAATTATCATGATAACATTAATGGGAGCTAATTCGTAAAATGTGTTTTATTTCATTATGTAGTAGTGTTTGCGTAAACTTCGGAAATCTATATACCATTACAATATTATTAAGCTTTGAAAAGTCAACCTGTAAAATAACAAGGCATAGGGGCATAAGAGTATGGATCAAGTAGTTTATGATATGGTATCATGTCTGTGTAGTGTCTATGTTATACAACAACTTCCGGCAAAGCTTCGAAGTTTTTACGCTAACCGACAGTCAGTGAGATAAGAGCCATCCGAAAAGTGCGCTTGCACCTTTGGACTTTTCATCACTTACCATCAGTTGAGATAATGATCAACAGCCTTGCCCTGGGTCGTGTAAAAAAATTCAAAGGTGTTTTCGACCTAATTTTATTTGTTCCAATGTGTTTTTCATTCACTTGGTTTTGACATCTCACCTGATGGTAAATGACGATAAGGCCGAAGTGGAAGCGCGCTTGGAGGACAGTGGCTATCTTAAATAGTATGTCTAGTTAAAGAAAGTTTACCAGTGTCTCTTTTCTTTTGTTTCAGTGATGCCACCTCCACACGCAATCCCCTGCGGTCCCCATTGCGGCACCGGCCACTGCGCGCCTCACTGTTATTTCCGAAGTCGGGTGTTTGTGCACGAGATGCCTCCGCCGCCGCCTCATTATCAACCGCAATATCCTCATCACCCACCGCATTATCCGCAACATCCTCCTCCCCCGCCTCATCCTCCTCATCACCCACATCATCCTCATCATCCACATCATCCCCCTCCGCCCCATCATCATCCAATTAGGCCGTACCACGACCAATCAATGCTGCGCTAGTTGACATAAATAAATACTACTAAGATCTGAGAAATAAAACGTACAGGGCCAATTTTTTACATGTTTTAATAATAACACCGTTGTTTCTCTGTGTATATGTCACGGTGATTTTAAAAACCTTTATGAAATCACTTCACAAGTCACTTGTTCAGTTCCAAATGTGTTCTAAATTTTATAGAAAATATGTTTGCTTTTGTGGTACATTAGGGTATTACTATTTTACATATGACCTTGCTGTGCTAAAAAAAGAATGATATTTAAAATGATTTTATTTTAAATATATTTGTATTTCTGGTCTAATTAAAATAAATAATCTGAATAAAAGAACTTTATAAACTTTACAGCAAATTCAAATTGTATTCCTGTCCGTGCTAATATTAATCCTTTCCTATCCCATGAATAACATGTTGTACAAAGTTGATTTCAAATTTCTACAATCTATTTAGATACCTAATGTTCGATTAGTACTAATTAATTATAATAAAAATAACACGTTGCGTCTACGTCCTTTGTTACTCAGAAAATTGTCGTTATCTTTATTAATAAAACATTTCTTGCTGCAGCCGCT
This sequence comes from Scoparia ambigualis, assembly GCA_963921215.1. Classification (NCBI taxonomy): domain Eukaryota; kingdom Metazoa; phylum Arthropoda; class Insecta; order Lepidoptera; family Crambidae; genus Scoparia; species Scoparia ambigualis. Next base: position 17,644,427 of record OY992522.1, on the reverse strand, counting down.
TATCAGTACTTGTACATTAGTTTACTATTTATTTGTGTGGTGGTAGCACTTTTCCCAGAATCCAACCGGATTGCGACCACCTCAAGATTTCTCACCAAAATTTTGTCCTTATGCTCACAGGGTCAAATAATAATAATAACGAATACGATATTCGATTACTTACAGAGTTTTGACCAGGTTCGATTCCTGGTTACGTATGAGAGTTAAGGAATAAATTTGAATGCCATTTTTGATTAATCTAAAATCGACGCCATGGTTCCTGAGAACAGATTTCCCTATCTCTTATAGTTTTTGACTTCTTCCTAGTGACCCATTTGGATTGATCACCCTGTATAGGACGAACACTAGAAGTATAATTACTGATTAACGAACTCGAGATTCTAAAATTTTATCCCCCATATGGTGACTTGTTATTGTAAAGGTTGCTTGACTCGCGAGAAACATGAGCGTGCCATCCGCCGTGCCATCAGGCGAAGTTTACTACTTTACATTAAATGATACAAAATTCAATAAAAGCAGTTCTGATGTGTCGGCACTGCAGCAGTATCTTTACGATTGTACGTTATTTTAGAAACAGATTTCATTGGATTTACTCAAGTAAAGTATAAAATACCGTTGTTTTACTTGTATGAAGTAGGTCGCATTATGATGAACGAGAGATTTTTACTGTACGATTAAGTTCAGTTAAATACAACTTAATATTACTACTACTACTACTACTACAAAATTTCTACCTACTATAAGAATGAATACAATTAATAATAGGGGTACTTAAAGTTCCAAGGTCCGTCTTTAGACTAAGTTTAACACAGAAAACAAACTTGTTCTAATACATACCTACACACATAGACCTACATGTATGTTTCGCTGAGGGATAGGACATACAAATTCTGTTTAACTCTATCTCGGTTGAATTGTAAATACTACTTGCAGTAGGCCCCTGTTATCACATTCATAGGACGCTACAGAACAATTTTGATGCAGCAGCGAGCGTCACTAACAACAGTAACGACTTGTTGCCTACAATGGCACACAATATCCTGCGAATTTAGGACACATTATTGAGGTTATTAAAATTAGTGTAAGTACTCGTAAATTGTATAATATGTAACTTCGCATAATTGTGGCATTATGTGACAGATTTATTAAATTTAATAACAATTTATAGTTATTTAAAGGTACGACGTAGGGTTTTGGCATGGATAATAGCATAAGAGGAGATTGGGCCCTAGCGGTCAGTGTCAGTTATTGTTAATTAAGAAAGTTGATCCCAATTACTGCAATTTGGATTAGGAAGAAAGCTCATAAATTATAAAAGCCTTTCGAAATCCCCTCCTTAAAGGTACACGTTTAAACCTTACTAAACTAACTTATGACTCGTTGTAAGGGCGTAAAAACATTTGCGACTTTATACCGCCATCAATCCGAGGCCGATACATAAATAGTGCGCACGTAACATCGGACGGCGTCGGTGGCGGCTGAGTTACGGTTATGGGCGCGCTTCCGGTGGGCACGCGAGCCCCAATATCCGATTGATGCAGGCGTTACAAACTTTTTGCTTCGATGATACTGCATTGGTAAGAGAGGTGTACTGATAAGATTTGTTTTAGGAATAAAAACCTTTGAACTTTAACTGACATACTCAGAGATATCAATCATGATATTGCATTGCTCGGTGATACTTCATTTATGAGAAATAAACCAATTTTTTATCAGTATTATTTCCAATAAAGTTCATAAAAGAGTCTCCAATTAGCATAGTCAGAGACTATACTAATTAACTATGTAAAATCGTTGTCGTCGATCGGTGGCGGCTGAGTTACGGTTATGGCTGCGATTGATGCAGGCGTCACACACTTTTTCCTTCGATGATACTACTTGGCAAAGGACACTGATAAGCTTAGTTTCTTTCAGTTGTTCATTTCAAAAAAGTGTTTAATGTCATAATTAGAGATTCATTTACTATGTAAAATCATAGGTATCAAGACGTCTGAGTTACGGTTATGGGCGTGCGTCCGGTGGGCACGCGAGCTCCAATATCCGAGTGATGCAAGCTTCACACCGTTTTTGCTCCGATGATACTGAATTGGTAAGAGATACCGCTTTTACTGATAACATTAGCTTTAAAAATATAAACCTCAAAATAAATAAAAACTTTGCTAGGTCTTACTGCCATACTCAGAGATGTTAATTATGGAATAAAATGTTTACTAGAAAAAATTCAACCAGTCTCAAGAAAGGAAATGGGGTGAAAAAACATCCTGTATGATACCAACCGAAAGAGTCATTCATAAGAATCAATTTATTTTAAACAAGATAGGGTAACGGGTACAATGATTGGCCCTTTAAGACATTTGCCAAGTTTGACCTCTTGTTACTCTGTGTATTGACGTATAATTCACTGCCGAAATATGTAGTACCATTCCGAAAATACCTAGAAACAATTTGAACATGATTTGGACTCACCACCCTGGTGTTAAGATATATTTTTAAGTATTTTTTGTAGTAGACACCCAAAACTAGTATTATTGGCCTCCTGAAGCACAATAATTAACCTAGCTACCTGACAAACAATGACCGGGCCAATCATTGCACACGTGATGTGCCAATGAATGTAGTGGATTATGCAATAGTGATGCGAAGCGAAGAAAAAGATCAAAATGCGTCTTTTTTTACATGCATTTTTTTAAATGCATCCTACATTCCTACCCCTATACCTACACTCACATAAATAAAGGTTGATCAATTGTCAACTGTACTTAAGAAAAGCCTAAAAGGCAATCTGTTAATAAATATTGAAAAACATCACAGGCTTTGATGTGACTCCGAGATAAGTAGCTAAAGCACTTGTGTTAAGGATATTAGAACTAACGAAGGTACTACAATATTATATTACAATATATAATAACACTCAGATACAGAACAAATACATGTTTATCACACGAATGTTTGTCGAACCCACAACTCTCGGCGCAGAAGTCCGGGTTACTACCAAATGCTCCATCAAGCCCGTCTTAAAGTAGGTAGTGCCCAACCTAACCAAGGTACAGTAACACATTAAATACCTAGGTAACTATAAAAAAATTGTTTTTAAATAAAATACCTATACTTACTACACAAAACAATGAAGAAGCTTTTTGAGCGTCGACTTGCCGACTATCAAAGCAAAAGACAAAAGCAAAGACAATTAAAAATTCTATTGTGTCTGGCGCGCGACGCGCAGGTAGATAAAGTTATTTAATTTTTGATTGACTAATAAAATAAAAATAAATTCATTTTTTAAGTTAACACGCACATCACTACTACGTCTCTTTGGAACCGATATGATGATTGGCCCTGATGGAATACAATCATTGGCCGCGGTCAATCACTTCAAAAGCACAATGATTGGCCCTGCCAGTTTTTGTTTTCAAAATGTTTATGACGGCTTTTGGACCATTTTTAAAAATAGCGTTTATAACTCGACACAAATTAAGTTTAAAATATAATAGAATATTGTGAAACCGTATTTTAATTATTGGCCGTCATGCCATTCAATTAGAAGTCCATATAACTCGTAAGTACAGTGATTGGCCGTGCAGTATTCCTCTTTTGAGGTTGGATAGCCGGTTATATTTGAGTTAATTATCACGTAGTCAACCTAACTAATAAAAAAAATCAATTCATTTACTATAACAAATCATAATAAACAAGAAACAAAGCAATAAACTTAACCAGTCTTAGCAGATTTTGCTAAGAATCTACAGCACATCGACGCAATCGCAACACGCAAACAAAAATACCTTTTTTCTCAGTGTCGCTGCTAATGAAATCATAAAGCTACAACATGGTATTGCCAATTATGAAATGTAGGTTGTATATTTTTATTTTGTTAGCTTTATTTCTGCTGATAATTACTAATATTTTGCTTTAAAACTCAAAAGGTCAATCATTGGTGGGGGGCCAACAATAGTACTTGTTAATAAATAAAAACTTTGCTAGGTCTTACTGCCATACTCAGAGATGTTAATTATGGAATAAAATGTTTACTAGAAAAAATTCAACCAGTCTCAAGAAAGGAAATGGGGTGAAAAAACATCCTGTATGATACCAACCGAAAGAGTCATTCATAAGAATCAATTTATTTTAAACAAGATAGTATTTTAAATTAAAGATACGTTTGTGCGTGAAAATGGGTCTCACTTTCAGCAATTCATAAGTTAAGGGAACTATTTTGGTATTTCTTTAATTTAAGATACTATGTTGCTTAAAAGAAATTGATTCTAGGTAATGCCTCTTTCGGTTGGTATCATAAAATACAGGCTGCTTTTTTTCACATTTCACCGGTTCGATCACCGGCTCAAGCAGGTGATTTTTCAAAAATCTTTAAATGCAGTTTTTTTATTTTTAAATATGGCAAATTTTACTAAAAGGAAACATTCCTTATGTTTCCTTTTAGTAAAATTTGCCATCATCAATATTAAGGGTACTTTTCCCCCAACCACGATCCTTTTTTCCATCCTGTATATTGCTGAGTTGTTCGTTAGCGTAGCACCGAACACTCATCATTGCACAATAGTGTTAATTAAATAAACCGACATGAGCGGAAAGCGATGCGTTAGTAGAAATCGTTTTTAAGATGAGCCAGCACTAATATAAATACGTAGACCTACATACGACAATCATAGTACCCCTTAGTGGTATTGTGGTTAGGTCAGAGGTCCAAGAGGTCCATTATACATTCCCATCAGAACTTACATGTTATTTTATTCGATTTGGTCATGGTAGGTACAGTTCGTTTTAAGCCTACTTTGCTAGTGACCATAATTTTAATCTTAGTAGGTTGACATAACAACAATTTTATCATCATTGTTGTGTTTTAACAGTTTGCGATAAGGTTACTAGTTCTTCAGTAGTTGATTCAGGGTGAAATGCGCTTCCTACCTTTGGTCTTATCATCACTTACCATTAGGACTAAGTTGATGTGAAGGCCAACCACGTTATTGATTTAAGAGGGTTTACGCATTCGGTTTCCCATACAATCTTTCAAGTCGACATTTTTAAAGACCAATAAGCCATTTTTTATGAAACTTTGCATTCTATAGTAAAATACAGGGAACTAAATAGTTTGTTGAAAACATTTATAAGAAACGTTTATTTGGCTGAGTTATAGCGATTTAAAGTCCACTATAACAAGTTTAAAATCGAAATAACTCAGTTAAATAAACTTTTTTTAAAAATGTTTTTAACACACTTTTTAGATCTCTACATTTTACTTCAGCATGCCGAGTTTCAACAAAATTGGCTTACTGGTTTTTAAAGATTTCAAGTTTGGTATGGGAAACCGAGATGCGTAAACCTTCTTAAATACGTATCATCATCATTATCATATCAGCTCGCAACCACCCTGCTGGGTATAGACCTCCTTTAAGACGTGCCAATCCCTTCTCTTCTTTGCCTCTCTCATTCAGGTTCTGCCTGCAGCCCTGACGATGTCATCAACTCAGCGTGCTTTCGAACGTCCCCGATTATATAACGGCTGGTATACTTTATGTCAAAAACGTTTCGGGAACAGATGTTTCGTTTATGATTCCAAATTCAATTATTTGTTGTTAGATTGGCACAACTACATATTATCCAATTTGGCGCGGAGTTTGAGTTGCATCTGTTATTTAGATTAAATACAGTGCTGTTTTTAGTTAGTTTACCTATATCTAGTGTGTATTGCGAATTTCATAATAGTTAAAAACATCGAACAAAGAGAAATTTTCAAAATTCTTAAATTTTGCGTCGTCAATGGAATTTCGTGTTCGGAGTCACTAAAAGTGTTACAGAAGGCTTACGATGAATCGACTTCATCAAAAACACGTGCTTATGAGTGGTACAAAGCGTTCAAAAGCGGTCGAGATGTGATGGAAGATTTGCTTCGCTCTGGTAGGCAATCAACGTCTTCAACTGAAATTAACATCGCAAAAGTGAAGGAAATGGTGACTGAAAATCCTCATTCAAGTTTGAGAGAGATAGCCGCTGAACTGTCTGTGTCTCACGAGTTGATCCGTACCATTTTAAATAATCACTTGGGTATAAAACACGTTGCCGCTCGGCTAGTCCCAAAAGTCCTGAATTTTCTCCAAAAACTTAATCGCTTAAGAGTCGCTGAGGACATGCTAGAACGAGTCAATTCCGGCCCAACATTCATGCAACGCATTGTTACTGGTGACGAGACGTGGGGTTACGAGTTTGACATGCAAACTAGTCAACAAACTTCGGAGTGGCGCCTTCCGACTGAAACGAAACCGAAAAAACCACACCAAAGTCGATTAAAAGCCAAAGTCGTTGACTGTATTCTTTGACTATCGCGGTGTTGTGCACTCGGAATTCTTGCCGGAAGGTCAAACGGTAAATAAAAAATATTATTTGAGCGTTATGCGGGTTTAAGAGAGCAAATTCGACGAAAAAGCCCAAATTTGTGGAAAGAAAATTTTTGGATTTTGCACCACGATAATGCGCCTTCGCACTAGGCCATCATTGTGAACGAATTTTTGACCAAAAACTCAACAAATACCATCGAGCAACCACCTTATTCACCAGATATGGCTCCAGCCGACTTCTTTCTTTTTCCTAAACTCAAATTACCACTTCGTGGCACCCGTTTTCATTTGGAAGAAGACATAAAGGACAATTCGCAGCAAGAACTGAACTCAATTCCGGAAAAAGCGTTTAAATAATGTTTTGATGATTGGATTATTCGTTGGCGTAAGTGTATCGTTTCTGAAGGAGCATACTTTGAAGGCGATAAAGTAAATTTGGATTATTATCTAACATTTTGTGTATTATTGATCTTTTCCCGGTACTTTCTTGACAGAGTAGAGTAGTAGACTAGTATATCATAGCAAAATTCTGATAGTACTTCCTAGCTTAATTTTCCAGATTTGTAAAATGTATAACTCAGATAAGTACGCTGCCCACATCAACATTAGTACCAAAGCCTCACAGAAACCTTTCATAATCACAGATTCAATATGACGCCGTAATTAAATAAATCTCATTCATAATCACAATGGAGGTTATAAGAAAAAATAGCAATTTACGCCGTGTTTATTCGCAAAAATTAAGACGAATTTAACGACACCGGGGCTGTTATTAGTTTATTCTGCCCCCAGTGAGGTATAGGAAACGTCTTTCAGTCAGGTGATATCAACTTTTATTACTTACAGCAAGGTAGACGGGGCTCAATTGAAAGTGATACATTTTTTATCGTTTCCCCCCATTTATGAGTTACGAATAGCTGAAATTACTTTTAGATAGCCAAACGTTTACTGTCGATTGCTACGTTGAGTTACGGTTACAACGGTAGCTTATTGTCGAGTTCCTGTTTGAATGGTATGTGATCTAATATACAATTACTGAGCATAGGGACATAAACAAAACCTAGACATATTGCTTTCTGAGGTTTAAGCGAGCACTACACATTTTGAAATGATACACTTTTTTACGGATTAACTCGCGTTTAATTTACTACTTACATAGTTTTTATATTATCCTGACGTTTCGAACCCTTTACAGGGTCCGTGGTCACAGGGAGACGGAGGTGTTGGTCGTCTCATTGTTAGAAGTTATTTGCCTACCGTCAATAATTTTTATATTTAACCGGGTGCGTTCCAAAAATCCACAAACCTGAGGCTCCGCTACGTCCGATCCGTAAGCCAGTCCGTAAGCCAGATCGACTCACTCAACTTACCGTTTGGCCCGGCATGTAGCAAAAATACTTTCCCCACTAAGAGGTAATACAACAGCTTATGTGAAGGATTCTTACCAGTTTGTCAGTGATATTAAAGACCTTCATCTTGCTGACAATGAAACCATGGTTAGTTTTGATGTCCAGTCCCTATTTACATGTCTACCAGTACAGGACTGCATTGAAATTACCAAGAAAAGACTAGTTGAACAAAATATGCCCAACGAACATGCAGTTCTATTAGAGCATTGTCTAACATCTGGTTACCTTTTGTGGAATGAAGTTTACTACTTGCAAATAGAGGGTGTTGCTATGGGGTCCCCTGTATCACCCGTTGTCGCCGATATTTTCATGGAAGACTTCGAGGAGCGGGCCCCGGGCACAGCACCCGCAACCCCAAGGTTCTATAAGCGGTACGTAGATGACACTTTCACTATCTTACCAACTGATAAAGTATCTGCTTTTCTAAGTCATCTTAACTCCATACACCCTGAAATACAGTTCACAATGGAGTTAGAGGCAGACAATAAGTTAGCTTTCTTGGACACTTTAATCATCAGGAATCCTGACCATAATTTGAGCCACACTGTGTTTCGTAAAGTAACCCATACAGATAGGTACCTCAATGGTGATTCTCACCACCATCCTAGACAGTTGGCTACTGTAGGGAAATCTTTGTTTCAGAGAGCGCGCGGCATCTGTGACACCCAACACCTGGCTGCTGAACTTCAGCATGTCAAGCATGTACTACAGGAAAACAAACTGCAAGTACCGCGGCTTCGTCACAAAAAACGCAAAAAACCAAACACAGTCGAGCGCCAACCTGCTGTACTTCCATATATGAAAGGCGTCACGTACAAGATTGGCCACATCTTGAAGCGAGCTTCAACCAATACTTACTTTAAGCCGCCAAAGAAGATCAACCAGTTCTTACGACCTGTCAAGTGCAATATACCCCTTCAAGATGCAGGCGTGTACAAACTGGACTGCGACTGTGGGCTCTCGTACATCGGGCAAACAAAGAGAAGTGTAGGAACCCGCGTAAAAAAACATATAGCCGACGTCAAGCATAGGCGCGAAAATAAGTCTGCAGTGTGTGAACATGCTCTCGAGGGACCCAACCATTATATCAGATTTGACAAACCTCAAATACTCGCCAAGGAACAACGATTCATCCCTAGGATGATACGCGAGGCTATTGAAATTAAAAAACATCGTAATTTCAATAGAGAGGATGGTTGGAATTTACCACCTGCCTGGAACCCCATCATACAGGTCATCAAATCCCAGCCCCAACAGCAACACCAGCCAGACCTAAAAATATTGTTAGCTCGTATTGTGTAAACTTGAACGCACCCGGTTAAATATAAAAATGATTGACGGTAGGCAAATAACTTCTAACAATGAGACGACCAACACCTCAGTCTCCCTGTGACCACGGACCCTGTAAAAGGTTCGAAACGTCAGGATAATATAAAAACTATGTAAATAGTAAATTAAACGCGAGTTAATCCGTAAAAAAGTATTTCATTTCAAAACCTAGATAACTTAAAAAAACTATTTTCACGTCCTACTTGCAAGAAATATATAAATTACTTACATGTATTTTATAAGCGTGTTCGGCACTAGAAACTTAATTACAATTTTGGTAAAGAGATAGATGAGGTCGTGAAGACAGTAAGGTATAGGCTATTTTTTCCTGTGAATAAATAACGCAAGGGAAACCGCGGGCTTAATCTATAGTTGGCAATAAATGTATTATAATTCTTAGAATAACTATAACCTGGTAAGCTACTCGCAATGTATGATGAACAAGTAAATACTTGTTTGTATAAATACCCAGTTGCAAACGTCAACAATAGACTGTGAGCGACCAGGAGCCCTACTGCAAAATTCGTATGGGAATTTGCATAGTAAAATTAAAGTAATGTTGGTTATGAGGCTCCAGACCTTCCCTATTAATACGGTTGTCCAGTAGCAATAATGGCGCTATTTCATAGATCAACAGTTAATTTTAATCAAAATATATATTCAGCAAAATGAAACAACCTTCAAAGAACCTCCAAAATAGGTGTTCAAATATTGTAACTTTTACTAACGAACTAATAAAGCTGCAAACGTAAATAAACCTTCAAGGTCTGTATTTGTAGCTTTATTAGTAGAATTTAATTACAAAATTTAAAAATTAAAGTCGTTAAAAAGTATCCGATGTTTTAAGTAAAGTCGAAACGTAATTCCATTTTAATATCCAGTTTTATGACACAGCTCTAAAAAGATGCCGTAATGGAGATATTAATCACGAATTCTTTGGAGCTGCCCGACGTTGTTTCACGAAGGAAATATATGATTTTCACATAATAAATAGAATTTTAACATCTACTTAGCATATTCGCTGAATATAGGACAAAAGAAATCAAGACATTCGTAATAACATTGTCAACATGATATTTTACGTAACGATGGATCATTTAAATTCAAAAGCTTATTTTAGTTATAGCTTACCATTTGTGATTTAGTACAAGGGGAATTATATAGAATTGTTTAAAATACAAATAATTAATACGAGTAATTATTTTTTTATCAAAGCCAGTTAATTTGACTCACGCAATTTAATCCAATCAGTAGTACTAGCTAGCCTAATGGGTCTAAACAAACTAATATCTAAGCTACAAAGTATCGATAAGTCTGAAGCTAAATCCTTCTAACCATTAAAACTACCGATATAATGATATTTAAGTGATTCATAATTTGTTATAAGACAATTTTATAAGAAATAAAAAGATATTGTTATAAGATATAAACAGCAATCCCGCAGAAATGAACGCAGAAAGGTAACTGACGCTAACAACGCTTTATGAAAAATAACCTGATCGCACGGTAGCGTATACATGTAGAATTAGCCGAGGAAACTAGTAATTCCGCCGGTGCCCGGTGAGAAGGAGCAAAAAAGAACCGCCCCGACGCAACCCTATCGCCTGCACTTAATTAAAAACTTCACAACAGGTTGCTTCCCGCTGTTTGTGGGAAGGAAAAAGGAATATTGTTGCAGCCACCAACAATGGATGCAACCAACAAAACACGTACGCAAATTCTACTGAAGTTTCTCAATGGCTGCTCGCAACGGTCCGTGTGATTAATTAGTTTCTATCGCACTTCTATTGGTCTTTTGTAAACGTTCTACTGTCTTCGAATTGCACGAAAGTATGAGTTTCATATACCTAATTAGTATATTTGTTACCAGCAAAGCAAATAATTCAGTCATCGAGTATTCAGTAATTCTATATAATGCCTAAACTAAGTAATTGTATAAAATGTTTTATCTATCCTATATCACATACCCTGCCTAGTCAGTGTTTGCAATAGAATGACACGAGGGGGTCAAGCTAGGATTTTTTTTTTACTGTGGCACGCCATAATGGCTTCACTCTGCCTGATCAAAAGCAGCCAGTGAAGCCCAAGAAGTGAAAGCGTTCATCACAGCGCTACCGCGCTATGCCGAACGCTCTCACTATGGCGGCCTGCATAAATGCTTTTTCACGCCCCGCTTAAATAACCCGGGAGAGAAAGAGGAAGGAAACACGTGTGCGGGAAGCGCATTCCACATACGGGCAGTTCGGCAAAAGAACGATTGTCCAAACTTTTTGGTACGTGTCTTGATGGTCAGCACGCTATGAGGGTGGCTTCTAAGACCTGCACGCGTCGATCTGGAAAGGAAAGGAGAGGGAGGGATGAGGTCAAAGAGCTCCTCAGAGCATTCACCGTGGTAAAGGCGGTAGAAAGCACTAAGGGAAGCAATGTCCCTACGTAGCTGTAACGGCTCCAGACTGGTCGTAACGTCATCGTTACCGATAATACAGACAGCACGTCTTTGCAACCTGTCAAGAGCTTCGAGCAAGTACTTGGCGGATCCGTCCCAAAGATGAGAGCAATACTCCACGCAGGAGCGCACCTGAGTCTTATACAAAAGACAACGTTGCTCCGGCGTGAAGAACCGCTTCACCTTGTTCAGGATTCCGAGTTTACGTGAGGCTGTGGTTATAATTCTCTCAATATAGCTCTTCGGGTTGAGGTCACTGTGTATGTCCATACCTAAGAGACTGAGACCAGTCTGGATGGGTAATAGGTTGCTCTGGAAAGAGGGTTGGGGGAGAAATGCGGACTTTTTAGCAGTGACAGCGCAGACCTGTGTTTTTTTGTCATTGAACTGAACCAGGTTATCAGAGCCCCATTTATAAATGCGATCTAACTCCTCGTCCAGCTCAATGACAATCTTCCGTCTCGACTCCACTACATCGGCCTGCTTTGCCGCAGGGTGACCCAAATAACGCCGATGTACTGTACTGTCGTCTGCATAGCAATGAATGTTACCCAAGGATAACATATCATTGATATGCAGAAGGAACAGCGTGGGCGACATTATAGAACCCTTCGGCACTCCGGCGTTCACCTGCAGAAACTGTGAGGCACTGCTTTCGCAGAGTACGCGAATGCTGCGCTCATGCAGGAACCCGGCGACCCAATCGCATAGGCGAGGTGGCAAGCCGTATGACGAAAGCTTGGAGAGAAGCGAACGATGCCAAACTCGATCGAAAGCCTTGGAGATGTCCAGGCTAACAACCAGTTCTCCGTGCTTGTCCATTGCTTCACCCCACAGGTGTGTTATGAACGCGAGGAGATCACCCGTTGATCGTTTCGGTCTGAACCCGTATTGTCGATCATGAATCAGGGAGTGATCTTCTAGGTAGCGAATGAGTTGCCTGTTTATGATTCGCTCAAAAACCTTGCAAAGGACAGAGGTGACAGCAATAGGTCGATAGTTGGCTGGGTCGGACCTATCCCCTTTTTTGGAGACCGGCTGGACGTTCGCCTTTCTCCAAGCCTCCGGCACAATTCCAGTAGAGTACGAGAGGTGGTATAGGCGTGTCAGTACTGGAGACAACTTGGGAGCACATTTCTAAAGGACGACTGCCGGTATACCGTCAGGACCGCTAGCCTTCCGCATATCAAGTGACTGCAGCACGGCAAGGACGTCACGTTGTCTGATTTGGACGTGAACCACAGTGAGGGATGGTAGGTGGTTCCGCGCCGCAGTCATTGACACGCGAATTTGCCGCAAAGACTTCGCTAAGAGGTTAGCCTTGTCGATGGGCCAACGAGCCATCAGGGTACCGCAGTGGGGGCAGAGAAGGCGCGCAAAAGTTGGCTTGCACCGCTTTGGCCAGTCGCCAATAACTTCGGCTACCCGTTGGGTGCGACAACAGCTCTTGGCCAACGCGAGCAACGCGCTGGGCATTCGCTCTCGAGAGAGCTCTTTTGCAGACTTTGGTAGCCTTGTTGAAGACTACCTTGAGGGAAGAGATGTAACGATCGTTGAGCGTGCGAGCCTTGGTCCAAGCGCAATACGCCGCCTGTTTAAGTTAAACAGCTTTGGCGCATTCGCGATTGAACCAAGGGCGCGCCTTACTTCCGCTGACGACATCAGTGTAGGGAATGTAATATTCCATCCCCAACATGACCTCATCAGCGACAGCAGAGACACTCTCCGATGGGTCCCTACCCACAAAGCAGCGCTGGCCCCACGGGATGGACGCAAAATAGTCGCGCATACCATCCCAATCTGCCGACAAGTAGTGCCATAAACGCCGTTTAGACTCCACTGAGGGAGAGCTTTTACGGCGCAGTACGATGGCATCAACCAGGCAATGCTCAGAAGTGCCCAACGGACCACTTATCGACACTCTGTACCCGGCTGGTCGACTCGTCACCAGTAAGTCTAGCAGGGAAGGCGCTTGACCCGATATATCTGGAATCCTGGTGGGCTGGAGAACCAGTTGAGTCAGATCATGCGTGAGAGCGAATGCGTGGGCAGTTCGGCCTGCGTGATCTGTTTTGGAAGAGCCCAACCAGGTCTCATAGTGGGCATTAAAATCCCCCAAAAGTACCACATCGGCAGATGGAAACCGCTCCTGTACGTCGTCAACTGCTTGGCTCAGTTAATCGAATAGCCGAGTTGTCTCGTGGTCTCCGGAGTGGGAACGGTAGAGGCAAGCGTAGACATGGCTCTCGGAACCAAGATCCACGTGTACCCATAGGATGGAGAAGTAGGGGTCCTCCAAGCAGCGCAAACGTCGACAGCAAACGTCCGTCCTGACGAAAAGGCATACTCCGGCTTTCGCGAGGAAGCATTCCTAAAGCACGTAGCCGGGGTAGTGCAGATATGCAATATCGGCAGGACGGCGGATCTGTGTCTCCGTCAGAAAGAGCAATGCAGGCCGGGCCGTCTCAAGGTGTTGGTGGACGGCGTTGAGGTTTGAATGGAGTCCACGGATGTTAGTGAACTCCACTCCAGGTGTAAGTAAGGAAACAAAGGACACACAGTTGCAGATATAGTTCAAAATCATTGCGGGTTATATTCTTGAATGGCGTTAAGAGTTGGCGGCAGCGAATGTGAATAATGAATGAATCAAAAATAGTATATTCTAATTTATTCTTTGAAAACGCTACAACCAACACCCAGAAAATGTACACGGGGCGTGCTAAAATTTTACGCAAACTTTCAATTCAGCTATCGACGCGAGTAGGGTTGCCATGTAAAGCTTTAGCCGGACATGTCAGTCACAGTCGTGTCTTGTCAAAATCACAACAAGAACAGCAACAATCAATACACGTCCGTCCTGTCCAGATTTTTTGGTCCAAACCCCGTCGCGCTGGCCAAAAGATTCCGAACGAAAGCAAACGCGCGTTGCAGGCGACCACGTAAAACTCACGTAATTCGAAAGAAATAAAAATCGGCGATTGTCTCACCACCTGTCACACTGAGCACGTGTGCAGTCGCTATTTGGTGAAAAGTGGACTATGGTAGAGGATTGCTTTTGCTGTCTTCATTACCTAGTCTCTGACTAACCCTTCAGTTGTAATAGTCGTGGTTATGTGGTGTGCAATTATAAAAATACTATTTTTTTATCATTGAAAATGTAATGTCAGGTTTTTAGGGAAAGATGTACAGATAATTACTAATCAGAGTCTGACTTTTTTATTTTTGAGGTTGCCAACCCTAGACGTGAGGCTAAAACCGCTGTACTTCAAACAGGTCAAAACTCGGCGAGGCTTATAGGAATACGCTCGTCCGTAAACATAACGCCCTATCTCCAATAAGTACTTACGTTTACGGCTTACCGTGCACGAAGCTTGGAACTATGAAATGATGCCTTGTTCTCATAGTTTATGGGTCCCGAAGCCGCGAAAGGTCGTCACCTAAGGCTATACCGGTTCCCCCATTATCAAACGGAGCAACAAAGCTTGGTTAACGTAGCAAACGCCATCTGATTAGATTAGAATTGGAGCAGAAGTTGTAATCGAAATATTATCCAACTTCGATGTTTGTTTATACACCTACTATCGCTGTAGAATGGAAATGAAGCTGATTATTATGCAATTCGTACTGATGAATTAATCGAACCAGTTTCAAGTTTCGATAAAAATATGATTAGATGGGTGCTTAGATGTAGTAGTGCTTCTCCGAAAATTAAAAGAAAGTTAAGATTAAACTGCGGTCTTGGCTGTCAGTCTGTCCTTAGATTCAGATGTATGCCTGAATCTAAGGCAAAGTGTAGGTCAAATCAATTGATTGATGACGTAGAATTAGATGTTCAATTTGAATAAGGCACTTTCAATTACACAGAGTAGATTGTGCTAAATCAGGAAGCCACGACAGCCTTAGTAGAAAACCTAACCCGGTATGTCAAATGGTGAGGGTTCGAATCCTGCTCGTGGAAGCATTTTCAACATTTATTCGTATTCGTTCAACAAAATTACGTAAAATTTACATTACGCCCGAAACATATGTTTATCCTTATTGTAAAACGCAGGATATGTGCATTGGTGGTCTATGATTTCCTCCCCCATGAAGTATTATTTAAAATGATAAAATAGGAATTAAATCCGTGACCGTAACTTTTCAAGGAAAAGCTTTCAACATCCACGTTGGAAAATCCCGGTAAGCAATATATTCTTTTGCTAGTATAGTTTCCATTAAATAACATATTAACTTTTTAACGGGCATTTTAAAGAATTTCATTGGCTTTCGACCTTGTGTCGAGGGAATAGAGTTAAAATTATGGCGTCGTATAAGAACAGGTGATATGGTTTAAAAGTATAATCATCATTCGCCTGCTCAGTCCCGATCTCATTTGGGGTAGACGCAATATGTCTTCCTTTCTCTTCCATTCTTCTAGATCGTCTGTCATCGTATTGCAGAATTTACTCCTTTCTTTGCCATTTATCTTTATTAATAAAAATCTATTGACGAAATGTTTGTGTGAAAAAAAATGTATGGAAAAATTGTCGGAGGCTCTGGGACGGGGGTTTACGCGGACGTAGTCGCGAGCGAGATGGTAGTCATTAATATTTAAAACAAGCTTTTTGGTCACTAAAGAAAAATCAGAAGTACAAGCCCGAACCTTGATTGAAGATTATTTGATGTAGTAAGTTAGTAATGTTGATGTCGAGCGGAACTTTTTAAGTTTAACAGAGATGAGGCCGATTGGGGGTAAAACGCTTATACTCAATGCAATGTCTCTTATTACACCAAATACTTTAATTTACATGTAATTCAACAAAACGGAACAAAAGAAATGCGATGTCCGCTTAAAATGTTCATATTATTTAGCGCGTTAATATTCACTGGTAAAAAGCAGCTTATAAATGTCTCCAGGGCCACCCATCTACCTATATTCATCAAAAGTATATTCATTAATCGGATTAGCGATTTAATTATAGAAGCGTAACAAAGAAACAAAAAAACTCACTTTTAGATTTATGATATTAGTTAGGATTAGTATACGATGTAGAGTGAGCTTGTACATTTCAAACGTATATCTAATCTTAACAATTTTAAACGTGGTATTTGTTTTTAGACAGCAGTATTTTAGTGAATTATTATAACAGTATAGTAGGCGGAACCCGCGGAATATTGCGGTGGCTCGGATGTAAAGCGGCGCATCTCTGAAATATGCGACACCAAATGAAATCATAAATTCAGGACACCACAATACAAGTATAGCTACCTCTGCCACTGCAACTATTAATAAAGTAAGTAATGAAATATAAGGCATTCATTATTTTGTTACGAAACTGCCATAAGTTTTGTCTGCGTTCGTAACCAAATAAATTGAAACTCCTAAAATAATTACTTTCAGGAAATTTTATTATAAATTCTGATCTTTACTCGGTCAGGTTATTTTAGCTAAAAGCTACTTTCCTTTGAAACAACTTACTTTAACAAATCCGTCACTAAAAGTCGCTTGACATTTTCAAATCGAGTTTGCAAGAACGTCTAATACAGACATCTGCTAGTAACATAGCATACTCGTAGTACAATTTATCTTTATTATTATGTAAATAGTACTTATCTGCTTTTTGTATCTATAAAATATTACTTGCGCACGCACTACTTCTAACATTTCATTATTTTTTTTAATTTGTTTCTTCAATAATAGCCAGTGTGCCAAGTAACAAAGAAAAAAGCCAAAACAATTATTTGCATAAAGTAGATGACAGCGAGTGGTAATATAAAGATTTAATAGTAAATAATATTTCCCCCCAAACGCCTCGAGTAAAGATCAGTAAAGATGTTGGACTTTACCTTATTGAGATCTCACACGGACTTATTGAGAAAATTTTAAAAGTGATGTTCCTTTTTTTCTTTTATTTACCAGCACTCATGGATAACGGTTAAATAATCCACAATTAACTCATATTCAACAAAACATAATTTAAGAAAATAATACAAAACTGCAAAATGGCGCTTTCTTTTCCCGCCAAGAAGTCCTTGAAAAATGTTTTTATCATAAACAGTTATATTTTTTTTAAATAATTAAAGCAATGCTTTCCTTCATTTGGTTAGATGTGCTTGTATGCATCTTGCTAAACGGAAAGCGGTTGAATATACAATGTTAATGTTCAATAATATCAACGCGGTCGAATAACGGACATAATTGTCCATTCCTGCCAGATATGCTGACGACCGCAACACAGTGGTTTCTAGTCGATTCACTAACTAATACCAAGGGTACGTTTGGTTAAACTTGGTCATTGTATGTACGTTTGCCATGTTGTTAATCGTAACTAAATGATTTAGTATCTTTGTTAATTAGTGTAGCGAAAAAACTTGAAAATAGAAACTATTAATTTTTGCTATTCTGTCTACATACCTCTATTAACGATTAAACGTACCTTTAACTAATAAGTAATCTGTACCTTAGTCGTATCAATGACGATTATTGTATAATTTGTCTATGGTCGTATCTATTTCTGCAATTTTGCGATAAAATCTATTAAGGTATGTATAAGTTATAAGTTTTTATAACTTTTAAAGGGCTACTATTCCTTACGATATTCTCAAAAGCGGCTGTCCCACGGGATTGCTGATCTTTCATGTTGGAAGTCCATTGTACATTACTCGAGAATTTACAAAAATGTAATAAAAATATCTACCTGCGCGTCGCGCGCCAGACACAATAGAATTTTTAATTGTCTTTGCCGATACTCGGCAAGTCGACGTAAATTCTATGTAATGTTCATTCCGCTAACTCACTAGTCTATCAAGCTTGAATGCTGCATGCAAGCACCGCCCTCCCGCCCGCAAAATTAAATGTATGCACATACAAAAGGAGCGATGAATGCTAATTAATAAGACATGCAAACAGAAACCCGACATTGTTTTTCGCCCCTCCACGGAGCATCCTCAGGAGCTGTTGACTGGACGAAAGTGCGCACGGACTAAAAGACTCCCCTCCGTACTCGAGAATTTTCCGCATCTGCAGCCTATCAATTCTACAAAAGAAGTAAGAAAGAATGTTGTTATTTACAATTGAAAAATATCATTGATACACTTTGTGCCTTTCCACTATTTCACTTTAAATCTTCCAAGAGCTGAATCTAATAAAGATTATATTAAATTTGCGCGAAAGAGCCACAACCGTTCTCTTGTATTTTAATAAAATCACGGTTCGCACCTTTGCCACCGCTTACATCTCGTTTCTGAAAGTTGTATTTTGCACTGCGGACTCGTAGTCACACCAGCTTATCACACCAGTATGACAAACAGGATTGTTTTTCTCGTTTTTCACACTGCTGATTTTACTACACTCTATATCGCTTGTCTTCCGAAGTACGGAGGAGCTCGAGATGTTTTTAATGTGGTCACCCATCCAGCGACCCTGCATTGTGAAAGTTGCTTAGCGGGCAAGATCGCAAGCCGAACGCGCTGGCCGCTGCGCCATCGAGCTCCTATAAAATAAATAAATGTTTAAAACATATACCTACAAAGTGTTAAAAAAAGCTCAAAACAAGAAATTAGTTTGTTCAGAATCGAGAGTAGAATCGGTTACACTAATGAAAAGTATGCGTCAGATATCATCAAAAAAAATATTTTTGGGCTATACCGCTTTTACTATAAGTTACTTAACTCTATTGGCTTCATAGGAACGTTGCACTCGCAATTTGATTGCTGTAGCATGCACTCGCAGGCTATAAGCATTTAGTAAAATACAGAGATCTAAAAATTTTCTAAAAATATTTTACGAAACCTAGCTAAATAAACGTTTTTTTAAATGTTTTCTACAAACGATTTAGATTTTATTTTACTTTAGCTTGCAAAATTTCATTTAACTTTGCCCATTACTTTGCAAAAATTTAAACTTGGGAGTATTGTATGGCAAACTGAAATGCGTGAACCCTATTCGGTACCTACCATTTGCACTTACATCTCTATTCTTTTAAATCTCTCAAGGTAGCTTCCTAACAAACACAATTAACTTTGAAATGAAATTTCAATCAAACAATGTAACGTGTAACAGTTTTATTGGCTCGCTTACAAACAAATAAAGGTTTCCTCGATTTCATGTTTTCCCCGAAGACCTGTCAAACCGTTATAAGCGTTGCAATGCTAGTGTTCGGAGAAATATTGTTAGTATTTATTCTTCAGCCTTAGCAAAAATAGCTGTTTAATATTCCTACTTTGTGAATAAAGCATGTTTCACTGTAGAAAAAAAGCATGTAGCTAAGCGGTGCGCAAGGCAATAATCCAGCAATAGGATCGCTAGCCTCGCTTATTGTTTTTTTTATAAAACAAGGAGGCAAACGAGCAAGCGGGTTACCTGATGGAAAGTAATCACCGCCGCCCATAGACACCCGCAGAGCCAGAGGAATCGCAGACGCGTTGCCGGCCTCTAGGGAAGGAATAGGCTCCTTTCTTGAAGATCCCTAAGTCGTAACGGTCCGGAAATACCGCCACCGAAAGCTGGTTCCACAACACTGTCTTGTAATATAAAGTCGTTCTATAGGTGGATTTTTTCGTGCTACCTCGGACAGCTTGGTCGAAACGCAGCCTAATGCCTTGATGCCGGGTTTCATTCCCAAGCCGGGCTAAGTGTGTTTTCGGATTTTTAGATACACCGTGTCGCGTAGCGGTGAAAGAATACTACCACCCCCTCTCTCCCCTTAGGCGTCGTAAAAGGCGACTAACGGACTAAAGACTGCACATTCATCCAACAGCATACAGCGGCGATGGGCACCACCTGTCACGCTGAGCAAATGTGCAGAAGGTATTAGGTGAAAAGTGGACAATGGTAGAGGATTGCTTTGCGGTCCTCTTACCTCTCTGACTAACCCTTCGGGGATAATAGTCGTGATTATATGTACGTATATTTATGTATGTACATATGTATTTTTCGATGCATAGCCCGGCTTTAAACCAATTACCAGCTTGTTGTAACCCGGGTTTGTGGTCAATACAACGTTTTCATTCATGTCTTCTTCGTATTCTACTTATTCAAGAGAAAAAAACTGCCAAACGTCAATCTCAAGATTCGGGCAAAATGTTCGAGGTCGCTCACAAGGCACCTCGGAATTATAAACAAACAATAAATTGAGACGGCAACACGAATCATATTAACTTCAGCATCTTGAATAATAGATTGTGTTTTTTCACTCCGAGCGTAAGTGGTTTGAAGTGAAAATTTTGTTATAGAGAAACAAACGCTACATTTTGCAATAAATAATTGCTAACCGCTTGATTCTCCCTAGGCGTATGCTGGGACGCAGGTGACGCAGCGTAGCACAGTACAGATTTAGCAGCGCAGGGCAGGCGAGACAGACATAGTTCTCCAGCGTATGCTGTGACGCAGCGCATTCGCGTTCTAGCTGTTACAAAGAATACTCATTGTACATGTTAATATAATATTATAATAAGCACTTAGATAACTAAGTCGCCCTTTTCGGACATAGCAATATGACAGAGAGCTCCCAAAACAACTACAAAATTCCAATTGTTAAACTAAAATTTAAATTAAATATAAAAAAATTGAAGTTCTTACCGACTTGCCAAGGAATTAAACTAATTCCTTGGCGATTCTTATCCTTATTACCTCTTTAAATGTCTTTTTCGAATAGTCTGTATGATTAGTAACATACCAACAAGGTTCACAACGAACTAGTTCTATATTAAATGTTCTGTCATTGCAACAAAATTATGTATTTTAATGTAAAAACACGTCTCGACTCGCCCGCGTCGCGCAGGAAGGAATCTGTGCCGGCACTACAACGAGGTGCAGAGCAGGGCAGACACATGTCTGCGTCGCACGTGCCTGCGCTTCGCCGCAAGGTACGCAGCACTCAGTACTTTCATGCATTACAAAATCTGCTCTGCCCTGCGCTGCGCGGAGCTGCGTCGTCGCCTGCGTCCCAGCATACGCCTAGCCTTAGCCTGCGTCTGCGCCTACGTACTCTGATGCTCCCTTTTCACGTCGGCAGACGTGAAGAGGGGCATAAGACGCAGGCGACGCAGTTCCGCGCAGTGCAGAGCAGAGGGCCTGTACTCTCTTGATCCGAAACGAAATCTCGGCTGATTTTCGTTTGCTATATACTGTGGTTTCCATACTTTCGTTCATTCAAAATAGGTTTGGCATTTGGATTATTAATTTTTAGAAAATTTTGGGAAATTTTAAAATAATGGAAAGCGCTATAAATAATAGCAAACGAAAATCGGCAGAAATTTCGTTTCGGAGAAAGAGATTAGGCCCTCTGCTCTGCACTGCGCGGAACTGCATCGCCTGCGTCTGCTTAGCCTTATTGGTTGAGTTTGACAGTGGCGACAGTTCTAAAAATAAAAGGTTTTTCCCGCACATTTATATAGACAGAGAGCCGTGACGACGTCGTGCGTGACCCTTGGCGGTTGTAAAAGGCGACTAACGGACTAAAGACTGCACATACCTCCAACAGCATAGAACGGCGATGGGCTCACCACCTGTCACGCTTAGCACATGTTCAGTTGTTATTTGATGAAACGTGGACTATGGCAGTGGACTGTTTCTGTGGTCCTCATTAGTCTCTGACTAGACCTTTGGGGATAATAGTCATGAGTCTATGTATGATTATAATAGACAATAACGAGCGGACTCCTTGCCTTTCTCAAGCTCAGCGTCAATCTACCGAGCGAGTAGTAATCGTTAACAACTAATTGATTAGCACTCGCACACTAGCGCCAGGGCGGCAAGGTCCACTATTCGGCACATCCCTGCGCTCCGCCGCGCTACAAATGCGAATCTAATGCGCCCATAAATCGCTTCCCCTCCTGCGCATATCCACCCCACCTGCCCCCCTTCACCTCCCCCTACTTCCCACCTAAAACGGTAAGTAGCAGAGCGGAGGTATCATGAATTAGTATCGATTAGCAAACTAAAATTTCAATGTATACCATTTGGACCATGGAACTAAGATTACGTTTTCAATTTGAAAGTTTAAATCCTTTACGATGTTTTGTTTGATGAGTTTATAATGGAGTTCTTTTCGGGAAATACAATGTAATCTTTAATCAGTATCATGTAAGTAGTAATATTAAGAAATTCAAGTAAGTGACTCGTTTTAAATAATTCCACTAAAATAAAGTAAATATTTTTTATAGCGTTAAAAAACGCTCAAATAATCTCAAGTTTTTTAAACCCCCGTCCTCAGGTTCGATTCCCGCCTGAGGTAGACATTTTTTTCAACGTTTTGTAGTCTTTGAGTTGTTTGAGCGTTTTTTAACGCAAATAATCAAACATTACGAATCTATAAAGCAGTCTTATCTTAACTGAATGTTTAAAATATTGTAAATTATTCTCATTCAGATCTCTAAGAATGTAAATTTCTACGAGGTTTGATAAGACACTGTTGCTATAAAAACATAAAGTCGAAAGCGTTGAAAAATTTCGTCGGTCTAACCGTACCTCGGTGGTGGAGTGGCCAACGCAGCTGCCCGGATTGCAGAGGACGCGGGTTCGATTCCCGCCTGAGATAGACATTTTTTTAACGTTTCGTTATCTTTGACTTTTTATATGTAAATGTTCTTAGAGTAAAAAGACAAACTAATTTATTATTTAAAAGTACTTGTACACAATTTGTTTTTAGAGTAAAAAGACAAACTAATATATTATTTGTGTACTTGTACACATTTTTTTTTAATATACTAACTCTTGTTAAGGCACATACTTATTTTTTACATTACGCTCTAACTGTCAATAAACTTCAAAATAGCTTACAAAGCAGATACATCCCTCGTTTCCAGATTTCAGAAGCATGCTAGTCTAAACATGACCATGATTGTGTATGTGCTTATAAAAATAAATAAATGAAATCTATCATGCATTGCATCCAAAAACATCTATTAACCAAATCTACTAACAGTGGTATGATTTGTGTATGGTTATACTCAAATTAGTCTCGACTAATTCTCGGGGATTTTCCTAACTTCGGGTGGACGCCATCTTGAAACAGACTGTCCCTGCTTCTAAGATAATATTAGTTCCTAATGGCCGCACGAATATACTATCTGATGAACACTTCCCAGTTGTCTCTGGGTAATAATTGCAGTCTGTTCCATTTAATTGTACTTTCTGCTTTGGAACTAGCTTTATTATTAAAAGTTTCATAAAATGAAAATATTGAAACCTTTATTTTGTAACTGTGAGAATGGTTATTGTTTGGATATTGTTTTTGACTTTTATTCGTTTAGTTATAAGACTTCATCTAAAATCATTCTTCTTTTCAAGGAAGTTCCTGTACACCCAGTCTTAAATACATATAAAAAACAATATATATAAAAAATATTTTAGGCCCTGGTAGTATCAAATGATTGTATACAATATTCTTTATTCTACATTCCCTTGAGAATCCGAACAGATTTTGGAAGGTAGCTTGCAGTCACTCCAAAATCATATCAAATTCCGACATTTCGACATAGCGTGAAACCGTAAAAGTTAATGACATAGATAATTTATGATACGTTGCTGCTGCATTCTAAATAAGAAAACTGCGCGGATCTACGAGAGTCGTTACGGCTACGAGACCAACTACTAGAGATGGGTAACGCCGGATTTTGTATATCTAGAAAATATATTCCACTCCGGATATATAATATCATATCTTTTACGTTTTCGTTTCAGAGCATATCCTTTATCCAATCGCTAATCTTCTCCCCCTTATTTAATCCATTGATTTGTTTACTGCGAAGTGATTCGCTTATGAATGTAGTCACTGCAAGTAAGCAAAAGCTACAGCTACGTGTTACGAATGGCCGAATATTATTTATTTATTTATTAGGTACACAAAATAGATAGAAATTACAAAAATAACAAAAAAGCATGATAAATTGTATAACAGCTAAATTCCTATCTAAAACATGTGTACACAACACGATTAATAATAAGCGTCCATGTTAAAGTTTACCTAATCTAAAACTATATCCAATTAAAAAACTAATTACATACATAGAATAGTGAATAATAAAAATATAACACATTGAAAACTTATTCTAGGTTGACAATTTTACTAAAATTTTCTTAATAAGTGGGAGATGCCGAGCCGAGAATTTCCGTGATATTCTTTTTAAATTCATGTATTTTCATGGAAAATATGTCGATATTGTTATTAAGTGCAACCAGTTTATTGTATAGACGGCACATTCTGATAATGGGATTGTAATATGATGTATTATTTTTATAGACATTTAGTACAAAAGTCTTAGGCTTAGGGTTTAATACAAAGTATTTATTTGAATTAAAGAAAGCAATTCAGAGGAATCGATTATTGAGTGCAATATTTTAAACGATTTTATTAAATCATACTCTTCTCGACGGACCGCAAGCGAAATCACACCAAACTTAATCATTCCAAGTTCGTAAGAATTAAAGAGACCTGCCTAAATGAAAGCGATAAGAGAAAATCTTAAACTATTGTTAGTATGACTAATGAGGATTATAAGAATGTTATTAATCTCTTATTAAGAATCTTATATAAATCTTAATAATCAACTAAGATGTATATCTTTGCTTGAAAGGAAAAAGAGTGACTCCAATCTTTTACCGGACTTACTGTGCGCATGTCTACGAACTACGAGCTACGACGCTACGGGGGAACTCGCATTCGGCATACATTACTCAGGGAGTGCGCTTTCTACGAAATTAAATTTTGATGGCTGCCCGGATAACGCGGGCAAGCTGATTTTTTTGCGAGAGTAATTTTTTAAATTGGATTCTGAGGAAATTATATTACACCTTTTTGTCAACAAAACGGAGGACGGTGAGTGCCGGAGAATTGTACCTACAAAATATCTATTCACACAAAGAAGTTAGCTGGCTGTAAACATCTTAGAAATACAAGTTATGTACTTTAATCTTAACTACAAAACAACATTGCTGTTTTTTAAATGGATATTAACATGTTGTTTTTAAAGAAATGGCCAGATTTAAATGTGATTGTGTCATGCCAAATGCCAAAACGCCTTAATTCGAATGAAACTTTATATGTTAAACTTGCCAAGTAGTACGTGTTAACAGTTTTCATATTGGCACACGCAGTACGCTTCCACTTAGTAGTGTAATGCAATGTATGGAATGTCACTTTGAATATTTTGTACTAGATTCCTCGTCAAGATCTTCTCTGGGTAAGGGAAGGAGAGGAGAGTTCCACATAACCCGAGGTCGTCTTAGGTCTCGGTGTATGCGTAAGACTGCAAATTACCGAAAAAGAAGTATATGCATTGAAGATGCTTCAGGTCGCAAGTGTTCATTGGTTGCGGCGACCGCTTTCTACGAGGTAGGCTGTGTTGTACGCTCTGTGACAAAAAAACGAGGTTCGTTAGTCCAGAACCTTTTTTCACTCTTTTATTTTTTCACATTTTTACACTGCAAAAATGAGTAACGCATGAAGACACTTAAATAAAATGATGGCGGCTAACAGGCGGACTTAAAACAACTCCTACCACAAAACTAGTACAATTAATTATTACAGGGCAGGTAATATTGATTCATGAACCACTGGGTCTAAAACGCTAGAACACAAAGGCAATTAGGTTAGAATTTTCCTTGACTATTTATTTTACTTCTTTTTTTAAACATCTAATACGCAATACTAGCAAACCTAAGCATATCAGCTTACTCAACTACAACAATTACCTTTCAAATCCCCTATAGCCAGTTGTTAGCGCGGAAGCAGTACGTAATGAGTTTATTAAAATTTCAAGCAGTTTATTGTATACGTTGGTGTTTAAACAGCGCAGGGGCGCGGCGTCGGGGCAGAACTAACAAGTCGCCAGGAATTAATGCTTTGCTTTTAACAGGAACCTTCTCCAATGGTTGGCTTAGAAAGCTTCATTAATATTTGTTTTTATTATTTATTTATTTATAATTTGTGCTTATAACGTTGAGGAAATCGAATACAGGTACAGCAGTCTGATATTGTTTAAGCGGTTTTGGTTATAAGCTAAAAGTTTGCAAAGGCGGAAGGTTCGCGCAACGAATAAAAGATGATTGCAGTTCTAATTCTCTTTATTAAAGTAAGGCGTTCCTTATATACTGGGTGGAGAAGCATGTGTGTAACTATATGGCGTATACTTCGCTTCGCTTCGATCATATAAACTATAGATACACGATTGCTGCTTGAAAAATGGCACCACCAAACAAGGCATAAATCAGAAATATGCCTTGTTTTGCTCTCAAAATTCCGAATTTAGCTCCTGTTTCATCTTGCTTGAAGGACTTCTTGGCGGGAAAGTAAAGCGTCATGTCTGCAGTTTTGTTTTATTTTCTATAATTTGTGTTTTGTCGAATATTAATGTGAAATAATGGTGGATTATTTACTGTTAAGTGTTTGTGAACGTGCATGAGTGTTATCAAATAAAACGAAGCAGTGCAATATCACTTTTCAGATTCTCTCAAGAAGTCCGTGTGAGATCTCAATAATAAAGTCCCTCTCGTTTAAGGGTTTATTGAGTCTCAAGGGGTTTGGGAGAAAAAAACTTGCTTGAATCTAGCTAGCCTAGTTCTAAAGTGATGTACTTAACTCAAATAATATCTTTAAGAATTTGTATTTTAGTGTCAAAGGTTTATGGTTTACTTTACAATAAATGTTTGTCTATATATCTCCTTTCATTTCTGATGTTAATTTATGTATATGTATGTATTTACGCGGGGACATTACTTGAGTTTGATTTTGTATGAGACCATGCTACTATTGTTTATATGATCGAAGCTTCTTCGTCTTCAAAAACATTGCGCCAAGCTTATAAGCAGTCATTTTCACTAAGGAGGGTAAAGTTATAGTACGGGGTTTGCAAATAAGTTTGAAATAGGTTGATGTGCGAAAGGGGGACCTCGGCTAAGATGAGATAAGATAAGAACGCGGCAACATCCAACTACAAGTGCGAATGGCGCCACTTCTTTATCCCGACAGCAGGTCTCCGCGACATAGTTATGCACGTAGAAGACACACACACAACTAATATGTTTGTCTTCTATGCGTTCCGAAACCATAGATCAGATGATTTTATCATTTTTGATCTTTGGTAGGGTGTTCTAGGGACGCCCGTTAGGGTTCCAAGCCTAAAAAACCGTGGCATTGCAACGAGACAATTATTATAAAGAGTCATGTGTCGGCGAGAATGGAGAAGCGCCTTAACGCGCCAACGTCCCACTACAAGTTGCCGAGCGGCGCCACAGTCTAATCTTTATCCCCCGACAGCGCACTGTTCACTTAGCAGCACCGCCAGTATGCGCGTGACACCCGGCTCCGACTAACAACTATGGATTTATAAACTAATTGTTGGTACACATTTCACGACGCAATGTTTCGCTTCGCTTCGTTAATAAGTGATTTACTTAGATATAATTTATATATAGCGACTCACTAAAAGAACCAACCAACTCTTCTCGTCAACATTATGGCAAACAAAAAATATGCCTTTTGTTACTTATGCTTATCGAAATTATGCCATTCTATGATTATGCCTTTTAAATTTTGGCCATTTATGTTATGCGTTTTGAAGTTATGTTATAAAGACATATGGCAAGTGACGATTATGGCAAATAACATGATGCATTGTCAGTTTATGGAGAAAAACTTTATGCGTTTCAATAGGTAACCCAAAACAACAGATAGATTGGTTATTGACACCAGCTGTTAGTCGCCATGTGTATTTACAACTTGGTAATCATTAGCAGAAATCTATAAGGTATGATTGTGTAGATTGTATGATGAGTTTACATGAGTGTACTAGTAATGCAGGCATTATCAAAAAGCAGCGATATGCTAACCTTAAAACTGTCCACATTGTTGTGAAGCGTTGTGTTAAGTATAAATTCCAGAAAAAAATGTACACTTATAAGTGAAGTACACTTCTAAATAAAACAGTGTAATTCAGTAGAACAAGTTACACAAGTTAACAAAGCGTACTAGCAACTTATCCATACCTACGTACAATGCCCTCAGGGATAACTACCGGAGCTCTGCCCCTGATTCAAGCTTCTAATTAGAGATCTGGAATTAATAAAACAACGGCTCATTAAAGATTTCGAGCCCGCTGTGACAAGGGCTGTGTCGGAGTTAAATTGTCTCCGCAGTGACATTATGTTTTCGTATCAAGTGTCTTAAGATAACGTAACTGGGAACCAATTGTTTCTAATTCCTGTAATGTCAGCTATCAAATACTTAGGACAATTTTAAATATTAAAGTTCATTCTTTACCTAAACTCCTAAACTCATTTTATCTTGGGATACATTGTAAATTGCTTTAAGTACGAGTATAAAACGATTCGGGTTATGTACACCAGTGACTGTGCGTTTTAAACAAATTGCGCATCTTCAAATCGTACGTCCAAGCGTGATGTTGTAATAGCGCGTCTGGAACCAAAGTCTTCCAATCGCACGGTGTAGTATAGCTGCTAACTAAAAGACTATAACCTGACACGCTGGGCACACGTGCATTTGAATTTTGGTGAAACGTGGACTGCGGCCGTGGACTGCTTCTGCGGTTCTCATTGCCTAGTCTCTGACTAACCCTAAGAGGATAATCGTTGTCAAGCTACGTAAGTAAGTATGTAGGTATTAAACGCGAGATTAACGAAACAGGCAATTTGTAGACAAAAACAAATGCCCTAAATGAACTGGTAAGGTGTAAATGTGTCTTCACTGAAACCAATTTTCAGACGTGTTATGTTTCACTTGTTCTTCGCTTTGTGTACGGTTAGCAACCGCACATTGGAATTTCATTTTATTGTTATAATTAAGTAACCTAGATAATTTAATGCTAAACAAGTAACTTCGAGCGCGACACGGAGTCACGTAGATTTACGCAAACTAGTTGTCATCTAACGCGCAACACAAACACTACTTTACTGTAACTCTAACTCATTGTTAACTTTATTAAGTACATCTCTTTTTCCATATAATTCTTTTATTCTTGTTTTTAACATACATAACTCAAACTCAACTCGTACACTTTGAGAATTGGGAACAGCTAATAAATCGGTACTTGTTTTGAAAAAGAGCACTATAAAGCTTAATAATTTGAAACGGTTAAAATTGCAGAGGCTTTAGCGTAATTTCTTCACAATGTATTAAACCATTAGTGGAGGCTGTCATGTCTCGCCACAAAGTTGATTCGCGTTCAAACCTTCTATAACAACAATAAGTGTAGCTCAACCAATTTACGAAGATACTTTAGGCATCCCCTTAATTTCCTCAAGCTGTTAACAAAAGCAAAGAGGGAAAATCCGGCCGGAGGTCAAAGTAAATAAGTTGTTTCTTTGATTGCTAAGATTGATGGAACTGTCACATGCCTTAAAGTTTAGAACAATGTTTTTGCTACTTATTTTGTGACTTACTGCTATGCGTAGCCACTTTAACGTTTAGCTTATTTACAAAGAAATGTTGTTTTAAAATGAAAACGATAAAAATTACGTTTTTTATATTTATAATATGCAGTCGACTATTAGGTACACGACTTTAAATTTATTTACTGACTGTATGTAATAAGGTATTGCGTACTTATCTAAACACTTTTCTAATTTTGTGATATATATGTTACTATTAACATTAATATACAATTAACAAACACTAGGTATACGAAAAAATTTTAAGAGAATTTCAACGAGCGCGTTTCTTAACCCTCTGATGTACTGGCAGTACGGGGACAGGCGATCTATCAATTAGGGTATCGTGTCTCAGTCCAACCAGTGCAAATTTATGAACACTACCTACTCTTCATTTGCAATCCATAGTTTTTTCAATACATTTTCCAAATTGCAACTAGTCCACAAAAAAGTCAGCGCAAAATTCATACGTGTCTATTTTCAACAGTAGCTACTTCACTGTAATTTACATCATACACATGAAACCGTGTACAAAAGTAAGTGGGACTGCCTCATTACCATAATACCAACATACGAAAACGAGACGAGGAAAGAGGTGTAAATTGTCGCATTAGGTCTGCAATCTGCATACGTCGGATTCCCCGTAACGCGTGTCGGCGATGTGATTAATTTAACGGGGCCGTTAACCGCAAAGTTGGTCCTGTTTATAAATTTTGCGGGTAATGAGACCTCCGCGCTCCATTGTGCGGCTGTGCGGGGATTTCAGCCCAACTTTTTAGCGTACATGTGAGGGGTTGTTAGTTTAATTAATTACGCTGGCTTTTTTTGTTAATTCATATTGTGACGGTAATTTAAGTTAGATCAGTTAAGTTAAAGTAGGATTAGGAAGAACGTGGTATCTTCAGTTTGAAGATACGGTGTCTAAAAACCTATATAAAAAGAAAATTCCTGAACCACGCACTGACAGATTCATCAACGCACAGCATATATCCTTGAACCGAGAACACTGAAATTTTACACGTTCATTATAATGTAAACAAAGACCGGATGGAATCTATATGAAAATGTGTTAGCAGATTCAGATAATAGAGTTCCTAGCCAGCCTCAACATCGATCAAGCCTAGCATAATATGTACCACGACTGGGAATTGAACCTAGAACCTTTAAGTCTGAAACCTATGGTCTGTCCACTCCTCTGTACCACTAATTTAAAAATTAAACCGATTTTTATTAGTAAACATGTACTTTAAAAATAAAAAGGTATGCTAGTTGAAACCTCTACGAGCATCGAGAGAACCTCTTTCAAAGTTAATTTGCAACACTTAAGAAATACGGAGTAAAAATGAGCAGATATTAAAATTCCACAATGCCTTTTACTTTCAGCGGAGTCCGTTCAAGTAAGCTGTTGTTACCGACTAAATAAATTGCCGGATTTTTTAAAGGCTTTACGCGTCTGTGATCAATGGGTAGGCTTTGCAGTTTGTAATGGAGGATTTTGTCTATCCCTCTCCCTCTTCATTGTTATAAATAGGGGTGTCCTCTTCTCACGAGTCAGGAGACCATTTCGCTGGCACGGTAAACAGTAGGTTGTCAATTCTTGTTAGCAAAGGTTTCGGTTGTTCTAAGCGTGTTACGAGGGGGCTTATTTGATTGATTCGGTTTCATTTACCAATATCGGGGGCGGGAAGTAGGAGTGTCTTTAAGGCAAATTGCTCGTATAGATTTTCGGATAAGCATTCGCAACAATTATTTTTTTTGTGATATTAAAATAAGCAAGTCCTTTTTTATTAAATTTATAGAAATATTATATTTGTTTTAAGAAATATTATATTAACGCTAACTTAACATTATAGGCATACTACGCATACCTTTTTATACCCGACGTGATGTGACGGTGGACGAGGATTCAGCCACGCATACGGAGGCAGCACATCGCGAGACCAGTCCGCCCGTGACCACGACCGGTGCAACTCGGTCGAAACGTCGGGTATAAAAAGGTATGCGTAGTATGCCTATAATGTTTAGTTAGCGTTAATCCCCGTCTAAATGTGTATTTATAATGGAACGCGAAAGTTTAAAAGTGTAAATATTATATTGTATTATAGGTTATTATATTTTGGATAAATGTGGTCACTTTAGAATTTTTACAAAATTAGAATAGCAGTAGTAGAATTAATTAGCAGTTGAAACTTTTTCAATTAATAAATTGTAACGTAACATGCTCAAATTTACAGCAGCTTATATTTAATAGTTTCAAAGTTCACTTCGCCTTTTCGGGGGATTAATTTTTATGACTTTTTCTTTATTTTGGTTGGGTCTATTATTATAAGTGCTATAATATAGCATATAATATGTTCATACTCGAAGTTAGATATATGATATCTAACTTCGAGTGATAATTAATGATAATTGTGCTATTTCCTCTTTAAAATGACCTCTTTTTAAAGCCTTTACCTTACGACGAATTATACTATTTATTGGGAAAAAACCTCTTACCTACTTCTGCTCTTCTAATTTAAATAAATAAACTAACCGCACCGGGCTGACGTTTGACAGTTTAATTAAGCTTGGTACCTTAGCCTGATACGAGGGTCTAACGCAAAATCACAGTCTAATCAATCCAACACTTAATTGTTCCGCTGTATTCAAAAGTCAACTCTATTGTGTTATTAATTAAACTCACTTCACATAAAATCTAGCCGATGACAACATCCTTCGAACCCGGGTTGAAAGCTGCAATGTGCGATGCAATATTGTGTCATAACAGAAATGAGAATAAAGTTGAATTTCCTTTGAAACGGTTATTGCAGTGAGTGACGGGTGTGTGGTCAACTACAGCATCCGCTGTCAGTTATTCTGTTATAGCACGTCGCGTCAATAGAAGCTGGTTGATAAATAGGTCCCCACCAAGTTGGCTAATTACTTTGGTGCCCCTAACCTAAAGTGATTATTTACGTTAATTATTAACGGGTTCTCATATCCATTAAAATACTGATAATATTACCATCGTTGGAGTGTTTTCCATTGTCGTCATCGTCAGCCTATAAACGGCCCACTTCTGGGACTGGCCTTCCCACATTTAGGTAAATTACAAAATATTTTATAATTGTTTTTGCCCACTCCTTCAGTGCCTATGCTATTACGTAAATAGTAAATTTGTTTAACAATAAGATAAGTAAGTTGTTATTTCAGAATTTTATTGTGAATTCAGTCGCATAGACAAACCTTAGTGGTTTAAAAATGTGATTAATAATACGTTTGTAATTATGTAAGTTTTTTAATACGGTAAATAAAGGAAAAAAAACAGGCAACAGAACATGGAGAGATTGACCCAATGTAGGACAGTTTTCCATTGTATTTGACATACATAAAATAGGTACTAAACGATTTAATTGTGTTTTCATAATTCATTGATCGTATTGTTTGCATACTTAGCAATTCTATTATGTACTCTCTTTATCCATAACTATTTTCATTGCTGGAACAGCTACTTTTGCAAATTTTGACAGAATTAAATTATCTCAAGCTCATCTATGCTTTGGTCTAGAAAATATATAACCATGTACCATGCGTACCATAAACAGTAAGTACCATGTACTTATTGCTAACGACACATTACGTAACTAGTTAAAAATATACGAAACCGATATGTACTGTATAGATAAGCATTTCATTCGCCTCTTCAACCTCTCACGTATTTAGTTAGATTGCCACATCGCAATTGATTGAAACATTCAATTGGAATGCGGCCTTACAACCCGGAAACGGTCAATGGGCCGCTCTCATATCGGCTTTCATACGGGATGGAGTAATGATTTGCCCGTATCAGAGGTTTTAAGGGGATTTCCTAGAAATAATGTTGATAATTAAAATACTCTTTTGTCTTTTATTGGCATCAAACGCTTACCTGCCATGTGGTTACAAGTTTCTAGTGACGTAAGTAGGTACACGAGTAGATACTCGTAGATGTTACAAATTAAAGTTCTTTTATTAATTTGGAAAATGTTTAAAATGTTTTTTTTATTCAATACTGTAGAAGCAAGTACAATGGAATTTATGTGTAAGCTGAAAACAAAAAAAAACGAAACCAGGCTAAAACAATTACCCAATTAATATCGGACGGAGGTTCACTGTTGAACTTTCGTGTTCCACGTTACTAAATATTTAGCGAAGTGAAACTTTTTTATAACACTAAGGAGCTGTGTGAGGTGGCGGCTTATAAAAATAATACTACCAACCCATATCTTGCCGGCGTAAAAGGCGACTAATCGACTAAAGACTGCGCATACATCCAACAGCATAGAATAGTAGTTGTAGAGTATAGTTGTTATTTGGTGAAACTTGGACTATGGCAGTGGACAGCTACTGTGGTCCTCATTGAATAGTCTCTGACTAACCCTTTGGGGAATAATAGCCTTGAGTGTACTAAGGCGGCAATCAGGTACCTATACGAACAGAAGGATGGTAAGCGGTTACCTTAGCCTTAGTTAGTTGAATTAAATAAATAATAATAATAATCAAATAATAGGATAAAATGTTTACTAGAAAAAAATCAACCAGTCTCAGGAAGCTCGAGTGGGATTCGAACCCACGACCTCTGGATTGCCGGTCCACTGCTCTAACCGCTGAGCTACCGAGACCCCAGAAGACTCTTTGAATTTTTCCTAGTAGTTTCATTTACGCTACAAGCCAGCGGTTTTTTTCGGTTTTTTTTCTAGTAAACATTTTATTCTATATTTATATAGCATTGTGAATGCAAAATTTCAATAATAAAAATCAAATAATAGTTCGCATTAGCATTGCCATAATTATGAAATAGATAGATATAGTAGTACACAGTATCAGCTGTAATAGCCTATTTATAAGTAAGTATTTTGTATTTAAAAGTAGTAATTAAGAAACATAGTATAAGATAGCAAATAATACTTACTTACCGTGCTTATATTGTAAATCGTGAATTTATGTAAATCATATGAAATCACTCTAATTATATTGAATGGAATTGTAAATAATAATTAATTTTGATTGTTTATTTTTGTATTATATTAATATACTAACGTAATTACTAATTGCATGCTGTTACTAACCTTGTGGATCTATGTTATCTGAATAAATGAATTTTAATTTGAATTAAATTAGGCTAACCTAACTACTTGGTATATTTATTTGTTATAGTTAATAATAATTTAATTAATTTTTGATGTCTAGCTTCGCTGTTAACAAAAAACTTATTTCAGCATTTCGTATAAAAAAGATAGCTGCGATAAATTTTTGTAGTTCGGTTTAAAGTAGTTATTATAAGGAAAAAATATTTCTTTTACCCAAACATGTTAATTTAAAATTGTAACAAAAGTCATACTTAATTTATCAAAGCATACTTATAATTGTGTGAAATTCACCTAAAAATATTGAGGCGCAGAAAAAGCAAATATGGAGGGTAATAAGTAAAAGAGATTGTTGCAGTATGTTTTTTTCCAATTAAGGTATCCTGTTCCTTCGGGTCTTATGAGATGGAATTCAGTGTAGTGTAAACTTTCAATACTTTATTCATATGAACCAACGAACACGTACAAATTATTATTTTTTAAATAGGCATTAAGGTACATGGTCATTTGAAAAAATACTAATAACCTCTATTGTCATTATTATTATTAGAATCTAAAGATCCTGCTAGGCTTACCACAGCAACACATGGTGAAATCAGGCCATAACGCACCAGGAATTCTCTATGCTGGTTATATATTAATATACGGAAAGAGTAATATGCAGTGGTCGGAGTAGGTATATTGAATTAAGGTCACTGACATCAAACGTATATGTTAATATGGATACTCCTCCGAGTTTCCGGATTATTATGATAAAAATACCGAAACATCGAAATTATTACATGAAACTAGTTAAAAATGTATCAATACTCTCAACGCTATGCTGCTAGTGGCGCTGGTCTCCATCTCTAATGTTGGCCGTATCCATTGTCTCAATCTCGCAAAAGAAAAGAAATCACGTCTTAAATTATTATTAGTGATTTTTTTTTGTTAATCTTTAAATATCTTGGAAACGGTGCGTCCTACGCTAAAATGGACGAAATTTTGTCCCCCCTTTATAAAACCCCCGTCTAACGCTAACCAACCATCACGATGGTACAATTATTAATAATTGTCGCTTTTTAATAATTATTTAGGGTAAGTAACGATTAACTAGTTTAGGAAATGTAGTTTATAGATTTGTTGGGCTTATTTCCCCTTTGGAACTCATTGACTCACTTGGCCGCACATTTGGTCGTTGATTGTAGAGGTTAAGTCACTCTCACACAGGCCGGTCAACGGATAGGTGACCAAAGCTTTATTGTTTCGACCTGTTGGCTAATGTTGAGCCGGCTCTTTGGCCTAAATAAAAGTGTAAGGCCTAAGTAAAAAATCAAAATGTAGAACTTGTAACCGATGAGGATTAAAAATAATTATTTTTAATAAAACTGTAATAATGATTATTTGTATTAACAATAAACAATTTTGTTTGCTTACATATGGTTTTTTATTTTATTACTCTATTTACCAAATTTTTGGAAACTCCGGTACATTCCGGAAGAAATGCATGTCCATGTTATGATATCATGACGCAAGTATCTAAAATCAATATACCTACTCCGACCACTGGTAATATGTAACATTAAGAATTAGTTTAAAATTATGTATGTTAACTTATCGTGGATCCCATGAGACCCATGAGACCCTACGTGTCCCCTGGGTGGTGCTAAATGAGTGACACTGTCGGAGTGGTAGAGACTGAGCCACGCTGCGTTGCACCACGTATTGGGCCGGCGTAATACCACCTTCTCACAGAATATCGGCGTGAAACAAAGGCACTCGTTACTGTTGTGTTTCGTCCGGTGAGTGAAAGTGCCGAAGGCCCATCTATTAAATAAAAGTTTTAATAAAATTAACTTAGCTTAGATAATAAGTGTATGAAATATAAGTATATATTTTTATGTAAACTTTAGCGTTTAAGATCGTAACCGGTCGCCTCCGTGGTAAGTGCAATTATATTTTTATGCTTCCTTCAACGTTGTGCATACATGAAAAATACGTGCGAAGCATCCCAACTAATTACAATACGGTACCCCAACCCGTTTTAATTACTTAGAAACTGAGCACGTTGAGCTGATGCTAATAAAACTACAAACGGAAAACCACAACACACGGGAGCTTGGAAAAAAGGAATCACATCGCGCGCAATCAAATGAAACGCGCGTGATTTGCTTCACAATTATTTTAACGTACACACCAATGGATAGGTATTAACTAAATGTATTTGTATACTATTATGAGATATCCTCAAGAACCGAAGGATGAGATGGCAAAGGGTGCTATGACCCGTTTAAATAACATCTGGAAGAAAAGAGGAATTGGTATCAAAACCATGATCAGATTGATACGAGCCTTGGTATTCCCTATCTTCTTGTAAGATGTGGAAACGTGGACAATTCCGGCCCAAAAAGACAAAGGATTGATGCATTCGAGATGTGATGCTGGAGGCGAATGCTTAGAATACCATGGACAGCAAAACGCACCAATGCATCGATCCTGACCCTGACCCTGCTCTAAATAAGGACTCGCTTATCCACCATATGCCAACAACGTATTCTGTCATATTTCGGGCACACAGTACGCAGAGGCGACGAAAGTCTGGAAAAACTGATTGAGGTTGGGAGCACCGAAGGCAAAAGATAGCGTGGTCGCTCACCAACAAGATGGACCGATCAAGTAAAGGACTCGTCCTCCTCCAAATTTTGCACGGTCGTAAGAGACACGCTGGACAGGAGCCGGTGGAGGCATATCATCCGCTCCAGATGCAACCCTGATGCTGACCACGATCCTTAGACATGAGGGACCGACATAGATGGATGGAAGAATCGAATTTTACGAGAGTAAATGAAGAAAATGTGTGTCAGGATTGTAGCAAATGGAAAGCTGGTCTCTGCCTACCCCTCAGGGCGTGATATTCGCCTCCAGGACCAAAATTCACGACGTCTTACACAAATCTGCCTAACTAGAATAGGCCTACGTCCACCGCACGTCAGACGAGTTTTGGGCCAATGCCACCACCGTTTGAGACCCTCATATAGCAGAAAGCGAGACGCGACAGATCAGAGACTTTACCGTCAACTCTTAGAGCATCCCCTCTACTTACATCACTAATTTTGTTTGTACTGGCAGCTCGAAACCAATCGTTAGGTTACACAAGAAGTGCCAGACGTCCCTGCGCCAGTTAACCAACTCGCGCAGGAGACCATTTGGTTAGGTCTTGACGTCGAATCAGTGCCCGCCGAAGCGCGCTCTTTATTCGGTACTTTTAAGACTAGTGTCTAGGGAAAGTTTCCCCATGAACACGTGTAGTTCACTGACTATTTTAAAGATAGGTAACCGGAGCTGTCAAGCTCGCTCACTTCTCGTTGCACGAAGGGCACAACTTGCAGTGGCCACTGCTCGGGTCGTCAACTCTAAGGTCAACTCCCAAGTGTTCACCTTGGTTGCGGAGTAGTAAGCACACTCACTTCTCGGAACCCATCCGGGAGCCTAGCCAGTTCCCACGTCTTACGCGGCTGGCCTGAACTGGAGGCTACGGCATCTAGGGGGCCGCCGCTACTAGTTCTCCAGACTAGTGCCGGAGATGCCGACAGTAATGTCCAATCAGAACCACCAGACTTAAAAGGGAATCTCACGTTCCCCGCAGGACTTTTCGCTTCTGGCTCCACAGAGACCGCTACTAGGCCCCGCTCGCTGTGCACGAGTTTGGAAGCCCTGGCACATAATACCAAGACAAACGAACATTCCCAAGCTCTACAGCAAACCACAAGCCACTACGAGTCCAACCCACGTCTGGAATCCCGCCAGAGGCACCGGTTAAGGCACAGCCAGTGGGGGGCATGGAACCGGAACCTCGTAGTACCCCTGAGCGTCATACTGCCGGACCCTTAGTTCCAGCTGCGAAACCCTATCTATAGGGGTCGGTAGATAGGGACTCTACTCTTAAGCAGTATTACTTTACTCTACTTTAACTCTTATTTTTTATTACTATAACTCTTTAGAGCAGTATAACTTTAATCTTACAGAATAAAGTACTGAACGGTGACAGTAGGGTCGCAGGACGGAGGTGACGTGACGAACTCTGCTGGCCACACACCAACTTGATTGGACCACTGTACCAGTAACTTTTATATGGATTACCATTGCTCTCACTGTTTTTCGAAGTAACTGTTTGCTCCACAATTGTTGTAACCTTTGCACTAATATTTGTTTTTGTTATATCTGGTGGTGCGGTTTTTAAAAACGGTGATTAGAACCTTCTTCCTCATCCCTTCCATTTCGAAGTCACCAGTGACAATTCTGTCTCTGGAAATTGATTAACGGTATTTGCGGAAAGTAAATGAAATCGTAAACAATGAAAAATTTCTAGATCATAGGCAAAATTTTGAACTCAAAGTTCAAAATTTTCTTAATTTCATACTTATTAATTAAAATCTGACTTAAGTATTCATAGAAAAAAGAAGCAATTTAAAATATCTCTCCGAAACCACAATACGAACCTTCTCCTAATACTTAGTGGAATTACAAAAACTTTTTCCTCTGAAGATAGTTTCGGCTGCAGCAATAACTTCCACAAACGAAGCAGACGAACGATGAAAACCTTTCAAGGACTGTTTTGCCTCCAACTTTTCATATTAGCATTCTTGCAACCACTCTGGGGCGAAACACTAGGAATCCCGACCAACTTCCCGGTGTCGACGCAAAATTCAACAAAACTTCAAATAAGTACTATTCAAAATTAGACAAAACTTTTTAAGTAGGTACTCCGACTCAATTGTTTGAATTCAGTTCATAAGAGTGGTGGAAAATATTTCTCTCACAAAAATCTTCTCGAATAAGTATTTGTGTATCAATTTATCAGGCGTCTCTACGCTCTAGTAATTTTTTGCTTGTTTTTTTTACACTCTTCAAATTACAATAGTTTCAGGGCGTAAACGTAACGAAACGAAATATAAGTGTCTCTCATTACCATAACGTAAATTTGAAAATTTAAAAAAATAGTCTTCTTATTACTTCGTATTCTTACTACGTCTAAACAGTTTTATCATTTTTCATTTCAAAATAGTACTTCAATAAATGAAAATCTTTATCACACGAGCACAAACTGCTAAAATAGAAAATGTCATCAATTTTAAAAGCGGGCATACCTATCAAACGAGTCAATTAGCCAGTTAACGCCAAAATAACTAGTGCCGTTAAATATTCAGGTTGCAAAGTGCAGTTTGCTGTTAAGGCAGCAGCGGCCACATATAGCCGGCGACTGGCGGACACGGCCTGCCGCGCTGCCTCAAATAGACTGATCAGAGGGAAACCGGGAGCTGTCGACGGATTTCGACTGAGATTTTTCAGCCGGTGACAATACACGGAAACATCCCACCAAACAGCATTGGGCCATCGTGGTGGGTTATACTTATTGCCCAATCTAATAATAATTAGAATAAATATCGTTTATTTGCCTTTAAAATACAGTTACATTTAATACAATAAAGAGCCGACATAATACATAAGAGACAAAAAGGACTACATATCAATGGCTACAGAACAATCTACAGCTGCTGCTATTCTGACATAAAATGTTTCATAATCTCTCTAAGTGCTGTTGTCCGTGTGGGAAGACCTGTGTCCAGAGTGGGACTACACTACACACACTCATAAATTCATAGTCGCCGGTGAATATTTTAATACTGATACGAACACCACCAAGGGATTAACGTGACATATGAGCTGCAGGAGTTCTTGATTTTTAGTTTGGTAACCAATTTGCCTGACTACACAATAAAGATCACGACCAGACCGCACTAACTACTGCGCAATCGAACGTTACGTCCATGTGCAGATAAAATTAATGTGAAAAAAAGATATATTGATATAGTGACTTATCGGATAAAGTCTACATCATGTAAAAATCAAAACAAGTCCACCCTTGTTGTACTTTACAGGAGGAAAATTTATACTCTTTATTGAGAATTTTCCTCTTGTAACTTATTTAGATCCTGAACTCCTGGTCTATTATCATAAAGGTATCCAAGCTAAACTGTAAATAGCGACCTGCAAATGTGAAAATTGATTTAGACACATTTCAAGTCTGGTTCAGATATATACGAGCTGCCTCCGAAGTGCCTTCTGTATAAACCTATTTCCGGAACTGTGAAGTCGGTCTTCCTCCTCAAAATATGACAATTGAAAAATTGGTTTACGCCAGTTGGCAGGTTGACGTTTTGATTTATGAGCCAACTCCTTTGGAACTCTATGACTGCCAAGTGTATTTTACAACAGTACGTATTTGGGTGGCGAGGGGGAAGGTCCCCTCGCCCGCTTTTGGTTAAAAATGAAAAGAGTCTGTCCCCTTTCCTGGAAATCCATTAAAACGCGTGCCTATTCATATAAGGCTGGCCTTAGGGCACCATCCGCAAGCAATTTATAGCATGGAGTTTTAACTAGTAAAGTTCAAAATGCAATAACATACACGTTTATGCTAACACACACGTTTTTGTATTTTTTGTATTTTCTGGCAGGAATCAGGATGGAAAAAGAAAAGTCCCGCTGCCTTATATAAATGTTAAAGAAATAAAATATTATTATTAATACTTTTAAAAATTTTCAATAAGACTAACGAATTTATAGAGTATAGACTGAAGAATTTACTCAATTCAATATTTTTAATTCAATTCGTTGTTATGAAACTATTTCTTAATTTTTCTGCGGTCCTTTATTGCCTATTCTACGACTAACCCTTTGGTGATCATAGCCGTGAGTCTGTGTAGGTTTGAACATAAATTCAATACATTCAGAAAACACAGACGGTACATGAATAGTATTCAAAATCAATATTGTCTACGCCGCCAGACGATCGAGTAAGACAAAGCTCCCCGATTAAGCAATCCCAAGAAACTCGTGCGTAGTATGAATTGCTCAACTATCCATTTTCCCCTTCCAGGAAACGGAAACCAAACAACTTAGTACCTAAAATATGTTCGTATGAACTTGTGCAGAACAACTTCGCAGCACTTAAGTTCTTGACTACAAAGTTACAAAACCTACCTAATGCTTGTAGTTGCAGTATTAGAACGAGTTTGCCACTACAAATACGCAAATGCCTATTTATGAATAAAGCAATGGCGTAGACTTTGTTAATGTAGCATTTATGTTTAAAGATATTAATTTATTTGTACACTACGGATAGTTTTTATTAATTTTAATTATTTTTATATACGCCAACGCGTCGATGGCCGAGTGTCTACGGGCATGATATCCCATGGTATCCCGTGATGACGACGCAGGACGCGCCTACCAAATAGACTATGAATTCATAATATATCGGAATCATATTGGAATGGAGTTATGTAAATTTCGTAATGCGATTGAAGATTTATGTTTTTTCTACATTTGTATTAAATTAAATAGAAATCTCGATCCGTAGTAAGCGTTGTAATTAGGAATTGCAAAGAGGTTGTTTTTTGTTTCGTAAAATAAAACGGAATCACGCTTATCGCGATGTTTCGGAGTAAAGTAATTTATTTAATGACCTTACTTTCACTTCCCGTAAAAACGGAAAAGTGCTACACGGAACTGGAAATTTCGAAACTGGGAATTTGAAAGAAGTTGTTGGGCCGATCGCCGTCCGCGAACTCGCGGAGACATTTAAAAATGGCTCCGTGTAAATTATACAGCCAACGAACTTTTTGTTAGTCCGAGTGGCTCGTAATTTGCTGTTTCTGTGGCATTGCGTAACCTTAGTAATATTTGTCTGTTTGTATAAAAATATTTGCCTTCCTTCAAGCTAAAATATTCTATTATACTAGAAATTCTTGCTTTTCCAAATGAAATGATAAACAAAAAATAATAGAATATTCACTAATTTATTAAAATATAATTTGTTTTTCTGTGGCAATACGTACTCATAGCCTTGGATATAGTTGTCTGTTTGTATAAAAAATATTAGACTATTGACTATCTGCGTTATGGCGGCTCATTAATAGATTACTTCCAACCTATCTCTTCCTTGGGTGTCGTAAAAGGCGGCTAACGGACTATAGACTGCACATACATCCAACAGCATAGAGCGGTGATGGGCTCACCACGCAGAGCACATGTGCAGTTTTTATTTGGTGAAAGATGGACTATGGCGGAGTACTGCTTTTGCTGTCATCATTGCCTACTATCTGTCTAGCCATTCGGGGATAACGGTCTTAAGTGTGTATATGTAACTAATTTATTATAATTCATTGAATAAAGTCGAGAAAATCTATCGTCTAACATCTTAGGATTGACATACTCGTACACTTGCACATCAGATTTTAAAACGGTAATCACGTTTTATAGGATTAAAATGATATTGAACGCCTTTGATATCGGCCCACACAAATGTAGGAAAAGTTGGTGCCATCCACACAGTCCCACACAGTCATCAAATTTGGAGGAACTTGGCGGAGTGGTGACAGGAAACATTCAATGGATTCGCTGGCGGCCGCCTGACCGGCGAATACTTCCATGTTGCTCGTGGTTCAACTTTGCCTGTCTGTTTCTTTAATATTTTTGTTTGTGTCGTTTTATATACGAGAAGCACTTGTTTACTTAATATACTGTGTGTGGGAAGCTATGTATTTTAACTGGGCTAATTCTGTGTTCCGAGCAATATGCCTAGGTATTTCAAGTTGTTAGAGTAACTTAATTGTGTTATTTTGAAATCAATAATAAAACGTTTTTCTCGGGATGCTTAATTTTACTTTAATTCACTTTATTGGTATTGACAGGTCTATTTATTGCTTGAGTCTGATGCTATCGACAACTTATTATAGCTGGTAATCTGAAATGATTTTATTTTTAAATACTTTTAATTGATTACTTTTGTATTAGAACTTAGTAGGTTTCTTAGCTTATATCAATATTTAATTCTGTCATCATGCTTACCTGTTACTGAAGATAATGTTTTGTGTTTCACATATCCATTTCCACTTGTCACAATGATTGTGACAAAGTCGCGCGAACACGTCCGTTCCCGGTCGCAACGCATTGCCTCTTTGAGGACAGGTGTTGCGGTTCGGGTTGGATTGGCGAGTTTGTATTGTATTATTGTTCCTTTTGTTATTATTATTATTTGTATTTTGCTTGCGGGTCCGGTGTTTTTGGGGAAATTTTGTTTGTTATAGTGAATGTCTGCTATTTTTATTTTTGTTTGGATGTGTGTTGTTCAAGTAATGCTAAATAATAATTTAGGGAACTATAGGTTTATTTTACAATCAATTTTAGTATATATTTATAAATCATGTATAACTGTTTGTTCCTAAATAAATTAATAAAAAAAAAATAACAAAATAATTCCGATTATAAAAGGTAAGTATCTATAAATTTTAAGTTCAAAAATTGTTTGTGTTATTAGTTAGGTTGGTACTATACTGATCACCAATATGTTTATTACGTATACGAGAGCTCGTGGTTAAAAACGACACTGCAAAACTATCAAACAAAATAATTTCTAAAGAAAACTTTTCTAGAGAGCCCAAATCTAAAATGATCAGGATAAAATGT
This sequence comes from Scoparia ambigualis, assembly GCA_963921215.1. Lineage (NCBI taxonomy): Eukaryota > Metazoa > Arthropoda > Insecta > Lepidoptera > Crambidae > Scoparia > Scoparia ambigualis. The sequence continues at coordinate 17,599,914 of OY992522.1, read as the reverse complement.
TTACTAGAAAAAAAACAGCCAGTCTCAGGAAAGCTCGAAACTAGCTCTAACCGGTTAGAGCAGTGGACCGGCAATCCAAAGGTCATGGGTTCGAATCCCATTCGAGCTTTCCTGAGACTGGTTGTTTTTTTTTTAAGTAAACATTTTATCCTATGTCTCTATAGCATTTTGAATGCAAAAATTTTAATTTCAAAAATTCATTGGGTATATATAAAGAAGACATTTTTTTACTTCTATTTCATGATATCGATAATATTTTCTTGATACTTGAAGTATCCAACCTTATCTTTTAATATCTATCTTATCTATCTTTTCTTTATCTTTAAGATTTACTATTAACCTCTTCGATCATCTATGGTCGAAGTTACACCTCAATGACTAGAGGGCAGGAACTGAATAACAAATCAAACTAAAAGATGCACTCCAAATGTTTGTTTTTGGTTACTCATTAATAAAATTCTGGTAACAATATGTTCCTTCAACATTAGTTATACATTAAATATAACATAGGTAAATTCGTAAAACGCTATTTATTTCAACCTACCTCTTTACTTTTATTTATTTTGCGTCATAAAAACAATACTGTATCGCGTCATCACCATCTATTCAGTAAACGATTTCGTCTCACGCGCTAACCCTATTGTCCAAAGGCTTGAAGCGATCTATGAACGGCCCGGGATTTCGTAAAGTTAGATAATTAATTACGTTCCCATAATGCCTTGGCCGCTCCCATTATAGTGCCCCGAAGCCTCGTAGACTAACACAGTGCCATACAATGCCCCATTGAATCTGGCTAATACGTTTTTGAGTTACTACCTAAACGGATTAACCATTATTATAAGTAATAAAATTACTGCTCCCTTCTATTAATTTATAAATCTCGAGCGGTATTAGTACCTCCCAACGATAAATTTGTATTACTTAAGGCAGTATTACTTAACAGATTGGAACTTGTAAATAGTTGCGAAGGTACTGCCAATGTTTAGTTTAGGAAACTCCCAATTTGATAATTAATAAACTCCAATCATATATTGATTAAACAATCTTACGATTGAATCGTTACATAAATCGGAGGAAAAATTGCTTAACAACTAGGTACTTAGTCTGTTTCTTTCTGTAATACCGTGTACTTAGGTCCTCTTATAAATTTCCGAAGGTCTGCACGACCGTTTTAGGAGAGGCAATCAAGATGAAGCTGCCAACGCAAATGTACTTACAGATTGTATGCCGAATGAATGGGACACCGAAATGTCAGAGGTCAAGTTAATTTATTAGGAAAGAAGTTCATTCCATGTCTTTTTTGCCAAACCATCTGATTTTGGACGTCCTGGCTAATTTAAAAGCATATTTTTTATGTAATTGTTATATGTGGCTATGTTTGCGACTAAATATAAAGTACGGTTACACCTAGGTTTAACCGGCAAGAATTAGGTGCGAAACACAGTTACATCCTCCTAATATTATAAACGCGAAAGTTTGTAAGTATGGATGTTTGTTACTCTTTCACGTAAAAACTACTGAATCGATTTGGATGAAATTCGGCATACAAATAGTTTATAACTTGCATTAACACATAGGATACTTTTTATCTCGATATTTCCACGAGAACGGGAACCACGCGGGTGAAACCGCGAGCGGCGGCTAGTTAAATATACATAAGAAAGAAGAAGAAGTAATAAAATGATACGAAAATTTTAGGAACAATCACAAATGTTGTAGAAAACACTGAAATGGACGATCCCTAATGATGTTATCAGACTTCTGATTGAGCTGTTTCAATTTGAGATTATAACTTCAAATAAATTTCCAATATAATTATCTCTTAAAATTCTACAGTTCTTGGAAGCTAACATAAACGTCAATGAAACTGTACAAACCTATTTTCCATAAAATAAGCGTCTCGACTCGAGCGCCAATATTAACATTTGAAAATTAAAGTCCAATCGATCAATCAGCGCGAAATCTGGCGGAAGATTGAGGGCGTTCAATAGGCCGGAGAAAAACGCTAGCGCCGGGCGCCGGGCGGGTGCCGTGCGCCGTACAGACGGGCTAGGAAATGCCAGCTGGAAATTGAAACACGTTAATAATTACAGGCATATAGGTATGAAAGAAAGCTTATTTTGTTAAGAAAAAGTTACAATGGGAAAAAACGGACAATGTTGCAAAAACAAACCACCAGATCAGGATTCGAATCTGTACTAAGTATAATATTTAAGTGTCCAATGTTTTTAGCTGGTTTCTAAAACGTCGTTAGTTAGGTCGGAACACAACAATGCTATAAACATCGTTGTTATGGCGACAGACTTAGATAAAACGGTGGTAGCTAGCCAGGCGGACTTAACAGCCCTACCACCAACCAAACAGAGCACACAAAGATGTACCCCTCGCTGGGAATCGAACCCGGGACCTCTGGGTCTGAAACCGGTGGCTTAGCCACTAGACCACAGAGGCGGTCAAAAATAATAATTATGATAAGGCCCCTGGTTTGCCGTGTCTCGCCTTCTTGCATTATGAAGGTCTCAAACGGTGGTGGCTTTAGCTCGTCTGACGTACCATGGACGTAGGTCCCATTTTAGATGGGCAGATATTTGATAGCCGCGTCGCGTAGCGGTGAAAGAATACTACCACCCCCTCTCTTCCCTTAGGTGTCGTAAAAGGTGATTAACGGTCTAAAGACTGCACATACATTCAACAGTATAGAGTGGCGATGGGCTCTTCACCTGTCACGCTGAGCACATGTGCAGTCGCTATTTGGTGAAAAGTGGACTATGGCAGAGGACTGATATTGCGTAGTCACTGACTAACTCTTCTGGGATAATAGTCGTGATTATATTTGTGAGACGTCCTGAATTTAGATCCTGGAGGCGAATATGACTTCACTTTTTCTTGAGGGTAGACACAGACATAGAGACCACCGTCTTCCGTTTGCTACGATCGTAACGCACATCCTTAGAATAATTAATTTAAACACTAAATGAACGAACATTTAGAAAGTGTGTGTGAAGTTTAGCTTAATTGACTTGAACGATGCGCATTTCTTTACCTGTTCGCTGTAATTATGTTTTATCTCATTTCGTGACGTAACTATTACGATATTCTCTCTCACACAATAGTAACACATTAATTCCTGTCTGAAACGCCATGGACCTTCAGTGATTTTATCTTGACCCTTGACTGATTTTAGCTGTTTTGTTCCATACAAACATTACTTCTTGTCAACCCTCTATCCATCCCCACCATAATGAGGGGGGGATCCTCTTGACATCGCAAATAGTGAAAATTTCTTGAGCACCCTTTGGGTCTCTCCAACCCAAAAATTGGCACCTTCTCTTAAAATAATATTCAAACGATCGAACAAAAATATTACCCACAAAACAAATTCAACCACTGACTGTACCGGCCATAACTCGCCGAGAGCCATCAATCAAGTCGAAGAATTAATTTGCCGTAAAAATATGCTAATTCCATAGACAGACTCCGCAAAAACGGTGCGCAGTAATATTTGACTTGTCGTTATATTTTCGCGGCCATTTTAATCGTGGAATTATAAAGGTGGCAAAGGAAGTGGCGACCGAAAGCTTACGTGCCGTATCTGTATCGTGGGCAAATTAACTGGCAGCTAACCTCCGTTTACCCCCCCTGCTCCCCCTCGTAGGTATTATACTGAGCATCATAACAGCTTTGGTACAGTAAACCCTATTATTTCTGTGGAATGCGACGCTTGCTTGCCGCCCCGGCGCGCTGTGTCGTGTTAATTTGGGCGACTCGCTAACAAATGTTTAGCACGTAGTAAGTTCGAGTTGTTTGGAAAACTGTTTGGTCGCTTAGCAAAAGGCACTAGTTGACTATTGAATATTTATTTTGAATATTGCTTTGCATTAATATGTATAGTGAAAGATGGTTGTATAACCTACCACTTACTACTTATTGCTTAGGTACTTGAACACCATGACCAGTGCAAATAATGAAAAATCTTTATGCAGAGTCAGACAATACCGAGAGAAATTCTTAATAGTTTTGCTTTTAATTTCTTTTACTTGGGTAAAAAACTTTTCCAACATCGATATAATTATGCAGTATATTGCCTATATACGAGTATAATGAAAAATTGGACTTGAGTTCAATCAACATACATTACATCCATTTTCTTCCTTCCTGCAAGGAGATCAACAGTTTCTCTATTGACCATGTCCTTGCATTATCTACATAGGTACATACACTTGTAACGAGGCAGCTAAAGCCTTGTTGGTTTTCTGACCTTTTTTTCGATTAACGTTCATTTATATCTAGTTTTAAATTAAAAATTCAAATTTTACTTGTCTTCTCTGCTAGCCTCTGTTTTCATGTAAAAAGCAGTCCAGATTCATCCGCGGAGCTAGAAAGAGCTCCTTCTTTATTGTTATCCTTACAAAAACATTGTTACTAGTGACTACTAACTAGACAGTTCCATACGTCCTGATAATAATAATATTTCAAACCTTTACCTAGTCACAGTTTATAGCGTACTAGCGCTTAAATTGTGCTTCATTATAACTAACCTTTTCATTATATTTTGATATATGTATATACTTCTGAACTCATCGTGCTTTTCTCTTTTTTTTATTGACAACGGGTAAGCGCTTGGCCTTCATCTCACTTGATGGTAAGTGACGATAAGGCCGAAGGTGGAAGCGCGCTTCACCCGGAATCCTCAAGCACTGAGGAACTGGCTATCTTATCTCAAACTGCCGGAACACAACAATCGTTGTTATGGCGACAGACTTAGATAAGATGGTGGTAGCTAGCCAGGCGGACTTAACAGCCCTACCACCAACCAAACCGAGCACACAAAGATGTACCCCCCGCTGGGAATCGAACCCGGGACCTCTGGGTCTGAAACAGGTAGCTTAGCCACTAGACCACAGAGGTGGTCTTCCTCCAACTCCTCCCTCAACGTGTCCCTCCTCCGTTCGTCCGCAACGTGACACACTCGCGACTATTTAGGGTTAGACAGAGACTAGGCAATGAGGGCCGCAAAAGCATTGCACTGCGCGGTCCACGTTGCACCAAATCCCAACAGAGGGCTACTTGCTTTCTCCGAATCGAAGAGACATAATTTTTTTTGGTACTAAAATAAAAGAAAAATTAACTGCAACAATTTATATACTTCCTTGACAAGAGACTAAATGCTATCATTCTGTATATTTTTTAGATTTTTAACCTTACCTCCTTTAAAAAATACTGTAGGTATTTTGATAAGTTTTGTACGTTTCTGAACGAAAGTTCCGGTTTTTTTATGTCAACGAACGCAGAGTTATTAAGTAGGTAAGTCTATGAAGTCTATGGTAATGTAGAAACGTTCTTTTTCGCACTTGAAGTATAGTATTTATCAACGATACACACAATTAACACGACGAAAGCGCGGCCGGGAATCGTCTGGCGGCTGACAGACGACAGTCTGACATCTGTCTACGATGCGTACTGACATATCAAACGTCAAACAAGCGTCACTTTTTTATTTTTAATAACATAAAGTGTCACAATCCGAATATAATGTTGCCGTTTTCGAGTAGAAATCAACGTTGGTTTTTAATTTATATAAAAAACCCAGGCCTTTAAAATAATAATACGGTCATAAATATAATATTAGTAATAATATATTCTTCAAGTATTTATAGATTGGCGTCAAGTTAAAAGACTTTGGAATTTAGTACCAAGCCCCATAGTAAAAAAATTATGTCCTTTCGGCTGATTTTCGACTGCTATTTAGGTAAGTATAGCGGTTTCCATTCCTGCCGAATTTTTGTTCACACAAAATAGATTTGGCATTTTGATTAATAATTTTTAGAAAGTTGTTTGAAATTTCAAAAATAAAGGAAAGCGCTATACATACCTAACGAAAATCGGCTGAAATTTCAATTCGGAGAAAGCGAGTAGTCCCGCAGCACCGCACATGTGCTCAGCGTAATTGGTGGTGAGCCGTTCGCAGCTTCATGCTGTTGGATGTATGTGCAGTCCTTAGTCCGTTAGCCGCCTCTTAAGACACCCAAAAGAAGAGATGGGTGGTATTTTAATGATAAGCCGCCACCACATACCATTATCTAATATTTAGAAAGGAGTAAAATCTTTAATTTAATCCAACTGTAGTACCTACCTATGCACAAATAATGAATGATCGGTCTTTATTCTATAGCCTTTGTGTACTTACCGGCTTTACATTGTTGTTGTTAAAGTTTAGAGTGTGAAAGAGTTGTATTATTCGTATTATTTGCGTTAAAAAACGCTCAAATAAGTTGGAAATAATTTCTACCTCACTTCCCGTCTGAGGTTGACATTTTTTTTTAACTTTTTTATCTTAATTGTATTATTGTTATTTGTCTATTTTATATACTTTGTACTAACTTAAAATGTAAATAGTTTTAATTTGTTGTGGCTTAGCACCTCATTACATCTTTTATTATACTTATTTAGTAAGATGTGAATAGCGTATTTGACTGCTTAATATAATAGATCACGTATAGTTAATTTTATTTTATAAATTGTAAATGTGCTGTACTTAGAAAGATTTTTTTCTCTTTATTAGGAACAGCTTACAGTTCCTAATAAAGAGAAAAAAAATCTTTCTAAGTAAATAGAAATCTCTTTTGCACTTTTTCTCGATAACTTAGTACTTTGCTTCTAGCAAAATAACGCATTACTCGATCCCGGAGGTGCGAGCAAGCACAGACAGAGCGAGCTTGGCCGACTAACGTAATTGATGGAGTACCTTTGCGAACGAGCGTAGCTACTATTATAAATAAGCTGTACGGGAAATAGAGCATGCCAATTTCCATACTAACATTGTTTACCAGAATTATGTGAGACGTTCAAAAGATTCGAAATATCGTTGAGTTATGTAAATCGTGTTTGCGTTAAAGCGTCTCGCGTCGGTAGTCGAACGGAAATTTGCTCAGATTGATTGCGAGAATCGTGGTTTAGTCCCCATACTTTTATTAGACTACTGACGTGAGCCCGTTATTTTGTGCCGTAAGCCTGAGCTTATTATTTAAGTGTTAGCCTTTAACTGCAGCCGCACATTGATCGGTGCTCAAATAGATTTTATATTGTGTCTATTTCCTACTAGTGTTAAAGTTATAACAATTTTTAACAAATGTGTTTTGATAATAGCGCATTAACAGTATCAATAAAAATAAAAGAAGACATCAATAGCATAACTTTTCAAATAATTTATCGTGATAACTATATAGTAGAAACCACAATAACAATAATAATATTGTTATAATAGCGTAGGGAAAACATGTTAACCCACCTTTTAGGAAGTAAATAAACGACGATAAATTTCACTAGTATAATTTAGTGAAGATATACTCTTTGTTTTATCTTCTGTTTACTTTAAGTTTTAGAATGTAAAATAGCTTATTCCACACAGTAATAAGTTGTAGTTCCTAAAGGAAAAAAAAAAATAACTACGTTACAAAGATGTGAGATTAACGAAGTTTTTCAATTTAATTTTGTAAATTATATTTAAAATACTCAAGACGACCACTACTTTTAGGTACTCAGCTTCTAAGATAGATGTCAGGTTATGCGAGCTGCAGAAATAATTACGCTAATATTAAACTAAGAGCTGATTACAAATTTAGTTTAATCAAGTGAAGTGCAGAGTGCCGGAGCCGTCCCGGCGTGCCTTTAGGGAAATCAGCTCGCGACATGCAAGCGACAACCTCAACAGACTCGTTTCCACTCATTGTGCGTATATTATATAAAAAAGTTACATTTCATTGATGCGTGACGTCAGCTTTGATTAGGCGACTTGTTTTTTTTAACAACAATCGTGGTTTGCCGTTGGTCCCGATTGTCGTCGTATCTTATCTTATCTAGTGGGGCCTGCAGAGGTCTCCCTCTCGCAGCAGCACGTCGACCCATTGGGATCTTTTGTGCAACCCCGTCCTATCACACTGCCTCCTCAGTGAAGATAATTGCCATAAGCTTGGCAATGTCCTTGAGGGCGAAGAGCCTAAAATCGTCTGGTTTCGGGTGGGCCGATCCCGTTGGTCGTCGTAAAAAGGTAGCAGTCGTAAAAACGCAAAAACCCGCATTGGCCTAGCGTGGTGGGTTATAGCCACAGACCACTAGTCTGTGGTTATAGCCCAACCTCCCAATTTGATGTTGTCCATGTGAGAAGGCCTGAGGGCCTACTCTCTTTCTCCGAAACGAAAGTTGGCCCGATTTTCGTAAGCTATTTATAGCGCTCTCCATTATATTCAAAATTTCAAACAATTTTCTAAAAATAAATAATCTAAATGCCAATACTTTTTTGTATGAACGAAATTTCGGTAGGAATGGAAACCGCTGTAAGGCAGTTGTCCCACTAACGGCGAGTAAACGACTAACTATCGACTATTTTCTCGCTCAAGAAACGTACGATATACATTCCGTGTAAACAAATGAGATGCATATATAAATAGTTGGTCGCCAACTGTTCACACTGCCGGCAAGGACTCGCTTCACTAGTTCATCGCTGAGCGACAAGAGCTATCAAAGATAATTCTCGCTTTGCGATACGTAAAGGTACTTGCTCAGAACTCACGCTGGGAGACCAACCAGCAGCAGCGCTTATAGCCCAGCGACAAAACTATCGAAACTACACACTCGCTTTCCGCTGCTCGCCAACTCGTTTCTAATTCTAGCTCGACTCGTTTCTCATTCATCGTCGGTGGTGGGACATCTGCCTAAATAGCAAATCGATTCGGTGAAAGAGAATAGACCCTCTGTGCCCAGCAGTGGGATGGCTATAGGCTAATGATTTGATTGGATTTGTCAACAACGGGTAGCGCTTGGCCTTCATCTCAACTGATGGTAATTGACGATAAGATGGTAGAACGCTTCGCCCGGCATCCTTAACCACTAAGGAACAAGTTATCTTATCTCCAAACTGTCGCAACACAACAATCATAAGTGTTAACATGGTTGTAATGGCGACAGATTTAGATATTATGGTGGTAGCTAGTTAGATGGACTTAACAATCCCTATCACCAACCAAACCAAGTACACAAAAGATCGGTAGATTAGCCAGTAGACCACATATGCGGTCTTTTTAATACAGTTCCTTCCAGAGTACGAAACACAACTTTGGTGTGTTGAGTTATAGCCTCCTTTTTACATCTTTTCCATGTAACACTTAATTTTCCATTTTTCCTGGAGGAAAAACAATATTAATAGCATTAGTACTTCAATTCGCAGAACCATTTGTTTACTATACGCCAGTCAGTTGTTAATCAATGAAGTTTATATAATTCTGTAATTGTTTGTGTGTACCTAAGCACGGTTTGTTTATTCGAATATATAGTTAAGCAATAAAATTATTTAAGGCCGCTCCAACGTTTTAAGCTGACCGACAACCGTCGTAAACACTTAGAAACATGGCCCTCGGACAATCTTAACATCAGGGACAATATCACAATCCGAGAAACCGATCCCATTGGGAAATCACCCGAGAACAAGACGACTGGCCGACTCAACGGGTATAAACTATTGTTTTATTATCGACTTAAGATTGCCGATGAAGTTGTCTATCGGTCCTCTTACAAAATGTTAAGGTAAAAACCGATAAGTGATGTAGTAAGCATGTCGAAATGGGAATGAATTTTTTTTTAAACGTGTGAGGCAACCTTTGGGTATTTACAAAATCTGAGTTTTTCAAAAGTCAATAAATAGGCTACCGTATGTAATATTAACAACGGTTGAACTAAATACATAAACAAAAAAGTACCGGGGCGTGACTGATTGATGTAAAAATACATTTAAATATTTAATAAAAGCAAGCCCTTGTGGTCTCTGTGTTAAACCACACCACCGGTCTAAAACACGGGACCCCGAGTCCTATTCTCAGCGGGGTACTTTGGTTGGTAACGGAACGGAACCCTCACTGGTTGGACGAAACACAATAGCACCAAGTGCCATTATTTCACGCCGAATATTCGTGAGAGGGTGGTATTACGCCGGGCGAGCCGGCCCAATGCGTGCTGCAACGCAGCGTGGCTCTACCACTCAGTCAGTGTTACCCACCCAGGGGTCACGTGTAGGGTCTCAAGGATAAACCTACGGACGCGAGTAACTTTAACCCCCAACCCCCTTAGTATAGATAAAAAAGACGATTTGTATCCAGCATTCAATTTGTTAACAATAACTGAAAACGTGGTAGTGCACCCTTCACCGCCTCATTTAAATAATTCTATTCACTAATCTCTCATTAAATATTCAGCGTAACGTTATTCGATTAAAAGTTGTGTACTCCCCTATTTGATTCATTGTAATATGCTTCAAAACTCAAACAGGCCATTTATTATTTCGAACACGAGTTCCACAGAAAACGTACTAATTACGGGAACAAAAGTGTAAATTCGAGATTTGTAAAGCTTTGTTGAGGAAGGAGAACAGAGGGAAAATTTCGAAACGCTATTAATTTCTTTGAATTGTTTCAGCTTAGTATCAAATAAAATTGTAGATTTTGCCTATTATACTACACAGACTTTAACGCCTTATCTGTAAAACTAAAGAACGTATGTGATGTCGCTACGCTAGTTTATTTTTACCTTTGTTGAGATACTACAACCTACCATTTATACAACATTAAAAGAAATATATACTTACGCTTTAATGGCGGAATAGCAAGGCTCTCGATCTGATATCCGGAGGTCTTGGGTTTAATAACCTAATTAGTTAAAAAAATTGTTGTCATGTTTTGAGTGAGTTGGTAATTGCAAACCTTTTACATAATTTTGAGACGCGTAATTCAGGTTTGCGATCATAAACCCGAATCGTGATTCTCACACGGGGAGGTCGTTCATAACCTATAATCTGTCCTAATTTTAGGCCCATTTTAGGTCAGGTTTAACGATGCCATCCCACGAAAATAACCGGGATCAACAAGTTAACTCGGTGGAGCGGGAGATTTGTCACGCATCCGGTGACCCGACATTTCAAAGCTGCTTAACTTGCAAGATAGCCACCCAATCGTGCAAGCCGCTGCGCCGTCGAGCTCCTTTTATAATAACAAAAAAATATATAATGTTGAACCAAATTCAACGCAAACAATTAACTTTAGTATAACGTAGACTAATATCTGTAAAAAATAAGACAATTTTAAAAACACTCGACGCCACCTTTCCCCTGGCAATACTTTTAAAAGCCTCGGGAAGATGATACACCGGCCCACGCCATTATCACGGAGGACTTTATAATCTCGAAAAAAAAACCGTCAGAAAATGTCTTAAAGGTAAGTACGTTACGGGCTTGTCGAGTCACAGAACTCCCGACGACCAACAAATTAAGAAAGCGACCGAAAAGAAGTTTATCAAGATTTCTCATCAATTACCACGGCGGCCAATGTTTCCGCCGCGCGCCGCCGAGTTTTCTGCCCGTCTATTGTTAGATGAAACACGGCCCGAAGTTTCGTTCATTACATCCCAAATGTTGTTAAAAGTATGGGCTTATTGAGAAATAGTTGGTGTTTTGGGATCACTACGATATGTTGGGCCTCGATATAAAGTGGGAAATATAGAACGCCCCGAAAACTATTATTTAATTGCCTCTTATTAACCATGTTTCACATGTATGTCACATTATAATGGAATGTGTTCGGAATGCGGCTCTTAGACAAGATGTAATAGTCAAGATTAAGATTGTGGTTGTGTTTATTGATGGTGTAACAGCATCCTATCTTTCCCCCTCTCGGAGGAAGCTAGAATGCTATACGGCTTGGTATATACAGGCCAGAAAAGAAGATTTTTGTATTTTTTTTTTTGTGATGTTCCTACAGGGGTGGCATGTTCAATGTTGAACAAACCCCTTTCTTTATAAATAAATAGAAAAAAACCATGTTTCACGTTACAATCATGTAATATTCTGATACTAAACATTGATCTAGATTATACATACATACAGATAATCACGACTACTATCCCGAAGGGTTAGGCAGAGACTAATAATGAGGATTGCAAAAGCAGTCCTCTACAATAGTCCACTTTTCACAAAATACCGACTGCACATGTGCTCAGCGTGACAGGTGGTGAGCCCATCACCGCTCTTTGCTGTTGGATGTATCAGTCATTAGTCCGTTAATCGCCTTTTACGACACCCAATAGAAGAGAGGGGGTGGTAGTATTTTTTCACCGCTACACGACACGGTTAGATTATAACTCTAGGCTAGGGATTATTATTTATTTCATCTAGATGCTTTGCACCCTTTATCCCTGAAATTCCTAAAAAGTTAAAGACTATCAGTCTCGTTCCTGGCTAAATTAATAAAAAGGTCAGTGCTTTCAATATTTTTATTCGAGTATTACGTTAACATTGCTAACCATTGTTAAAATGGTACGGCATCAGGAAATCAGTGGGAATCAACAGTTATGTCTAGTTGTAGATTATACAACAGCGCTGCGGAATGCAGCCCTTTGTGAAGGGTTGCGGTCACTCTTTGATGTGTACTGGGCTCGATAGCTTTGTTAAATACCAGCTTTAAATCATGACATCTATACTTAATATATATACCCTTAAGAATTTGCATCTCGTTAAGCGTGCTAAGTATATTTATATAAGATTTAACTTAAACATAAATAAATATAATGACGATAAATTATAGCATTGCATTGTAGCATTGTAAATGATAAATATCAAATTGAATAGACATATTTATATACCTATTCAATTACCGAGCTCGGCTTAACTGGCTGCCAATTCGACGCCGTAGGGACTTACACGTTATTTCTCTTCTATATTCTGTCCTCTTTTTACCAACTTCTCTTTATCTACGAAGTTGTTTTTCCTTACGTTCTTCTTCCTCTAGTAGGACTTTACGGCCTGCTTACCTTATTATAACGACTCCACTTCACTCCACTGATTTCTTTTCCTACTCCTTTTCTGTGCATACTGTCCGGCTATGGAATGCACTACCAGAAAGCATCAGGAGTGCTCGCACTTGGATTCGTTCAAGGGTCAGGAACGGAGTCATTTTTTACGTATATTATCTTAGTTTTATTTATTACCCTAATGTACCTATAATATTACATGATATCTTTTTACCTCATTTATTTATTTATTTGTTGTACGTTGTACCTATTTATTTTATATTTCCATTTTTTATTTCCCTTATTCTTGCACCCATTTCAATATTCTTGTTATTATATTTCTATCACCCAAGGTTGCCTGGAAGAGATTGCTTGTTAGCAATGAGGCCGCCTGTTTTGTACTTTGTCACTGTATAAATGTTTTCTGTTATATGTTCTTGTGTGCAATAAAAGTATATTTTATTTATTTATTTATTATTTACCTATCAAATATCAAATAAAAAGTTGATGCATAGACACGCAGACGATGGCCACCGAACAATTCTTTTTACGGATGATATTTTTTTTTGTGATGAAGAGAAGTTTAACCGTCAAAACGATAGGGTGTATGCACACAGCTCCCAAGAAGGTTCTGAGAAAATTCCGAAGGTCGTAAGAAGCCACCACCCAGCATCTGTGATGGTTTGGTGGGAGAAGGGAGACTGGATATGTGGGACTCCAGAAGGGAGACTGGATATGTGGGACTCTCCCGTCCCCCTTTCCACGACGTAATCGTCGGGCGAGAGGGAGGGGCCTACCCACTAATCACCGGGGGACCAAACTCCGATAGCGTAGGGCTCATAGGGTGGCGGTCACGGGACCTGATCCACGGGGGAATTGACCTCGCGAGGCCACCCCGTCATCCGTGTGCTGGCCTATAACCACCGCATTAGGCAGTCGTTACGCGCCAGCACACGGCGACTACGCGCATACAGCACAACAGATATTTGCCCCAGAGGGGGGCGGACACAACACACAAACAACAAGGACTGACATGCCCAGGTTTCCAGGGCATGCGGACGCCACACGACCACAAACACGAACACACAAAACGAACAACATAGAGGAACACGTGGACAAACATCCAGTGTACCCGGGGCACTTGGGGTGGTATGGCGACATACCCATGCCAGTGCCCCCCTCCTAACCAGTCAAGTTGGAGACGGAGTCTCGACTTGACCACTAAACACAAAGAAGAAAGAAAAGACACAACAAAAACAAGACATACAACACAAACAGGGCGGCGCCACTTTACGGTGGCTGGAGATCGGCGAATCTTCGCCTCCTTCTCCCCGCCCTCCTCCTCCTCATTGGCGCGGCGTTGGCTGACTCCTCCCGGACGCGCTCGGCCTCCTCTTTGAGACCCAAGCACTCCGCAGCGAAGCCAGCCACTGCCGCCCAATTCTCCGCACTCGCCACCATTGCGGCTACCACATCCGGCAGAGCTAGAGAGCCTCTCCCTCCCAAGGCCATCTCCAGCGTACGCCTCTGTGGTGCGAAGGCACTACACTCCTCGAGCATATGCTCAGGAGTGTCCTCTTCTTGTCCGCAATGGTGGCAGACCGGAGTCTCCTCCCTGCCAATCCTATGCAGATAGCGGCCGAAACACCCATGCCCCGTGAGGAGCTGGGTGAGGTGGTAGGTCATCCCACCATGTGACCTATTGATCCACCCCTGCAACACCGGGCGGATAGCCTCGACCGTGCGGGTTCCGGCTTCTGGGGTTGTGAGGTTTTCCTCCCATTGCCACACCGCCATGTCGTGAGCCATCCGCCTTGCACCTTCGACCTCTGCCTGCACAGGATTGTCTCCCCGCGCCCTTGCCTCCGCCCGGAACTCGTACACCTCGGTCAAGACCTTGGCTTCGAGCTCCAATGGAAGCATGCTCCCTGCGGCCGTAGCCGCCGCGAACGACACCGTACGATAACCCCGGATGGCTCGGATGGCCGCTGTCCTCTGCGGTCGTCGCAGGCAGGCGACGTTCCTCCTAGACAGCGAGTCCAACCACACCGGGGCACCATACAGGGCCATGCTCCTCAGTACCCCCGCGAAGAGTCTGCGGCAGCTATCGCCGGGACCTCCGATGTTGGGCAGAAGCCTTCCCAGAGCCATCGCCGCTCCGACCACCCTCGGAGCGAGATCGGCAAAGTGGGCCTCGAACGCCCAGCGGCTATCAAGCGTGAGTCCCAGATACTTTATCCGGGACTCGACCCTGACACGCACGCCGGCCACACGGATATGCGCGTTGCTGGAGGGCTTGCCCCGGGGACCATGGAAGAGGATAGCCCCGGTTTTCGGCAGCGCCACCTCCATACCGAGCATCCGTATCCGCCTCACCGTCAAGGACGCAGCCGCCGCCGCCTTCCTGGATACCTCCCGGTAGTCACCGCCCCGTGCGGTGACCAGAGTGTCATCTGCATAACAGATGACACTCGTCCTCGGCAGTTGGTCGCACCTGAGGACCCAGTTGTATCCCAGGTTCCAGAGGAGTGGCCCCAGGACAGAACCTTGGGGCACCCCACACACCGTACCGCGCTCCACTATACGCGCCCCGCCAGGCTCGAGGAAGAGGACCGTCCTATCACGAAGATAGTCCTCGACGATCCTCCTCAGGTACCACGGTGTTCTGTGGTACCTCATAGCCTCCACAATTGCGCAGTATGGAAAAGAGTTAAACGCATTGGCGATATCGAGAGATACCGCCAACACCCTCTCCCCCCTCCCGATGGCTTCTTCGGTCGCCCTTTTGAGTGACAGTATGGCATCCACTGTCGACCTCCCTCGTCGAAACCCAAACTGCGCATCATGCAGGTCCCTGCCTCCACTGCTAAGATGTTCAGCAATTCGGCACGCGATTATCCTCTCGAACATCTTCCCAGCCTCGTCGAGCAGGACAATAGGCCGGTAGGCAGATGGTGAATCCGGCGGGCGCCCATCCTTCCTCAGGAGACAAAGCCTACCCTCCTCCCAGGCCTTCGGGAACTTGCCCTGCCGGAGGCAGGCATCCAGCAGCTCCCTCAGCCTGGGTACGACGTATTCGAGGGCAAGGGCCAGAACCCTCCCGTGTACCCCGTCCGGGCCTGGGGCCTTCTTTTTGAGGCGGAGGCGCTGGGTCGCCACCTCCATCTCCTCGTTCGTGACCCGCGGGATGGTCTGCGGGTCCACCTCCCCGTCGTGCTCGGGGGCGGTAAACGGCGTCACCTCGACTGCCCGATCCGGGAACAGGGCGTTCACCACGCTGGCCAGGAGTTCCGGCTGGAACGACTCGGTGGGGGGCGCCGAGCTCCGCATCCGATTCCGGACGAATCGGTATGGGCGCCCCCACGGGTCCCTATCCAAATCGACCAGGAACTCCCTCCAGGCGTCCTCCTTTGCCCTCATAATGGCCACCTTTAGCCTCCACCTGGCCAGGCTCAGACGGCTGTAGAGGTCGACCTCCTCCTCTGGCGCGCGCCTCCTCCTCCTCCTACACCTCTGGTAGAGGCGCCTCTGGTGGATGCAGGCCGTGCGGAGACCAGCTATTTCCGCCGTCCACCAATACACGGCGCGACGATGCGGCCGATCCCCGGCTCGGGGCATGGCGGCGTCGCAGACCCGTGCCATCGACCTCCGGAAGATGGTGGCCCTTTGGTCGATGTCCGTGGTCCTGGGCGGTGGTAGCCAGCTCTCCACTATCGCCGCCTCCGTCGCAGCCTCCCTGTTCAGGCGCGTCAGGGCCCACCTCCTGAACCGCGCACCTCGGACACCCTGCTGGGGGGTAGAACAGCAATTGGAGGGGCGGATATCCTGAGCAACACGTACAAATGGTCGCTTAGGGTTTCCTGGTCCAGCACCTCCCAACTGGTCACACGTGAAGCTATGGAGGGGGTCGCGAACGTTACATCCACGATGGACTCCCCCTGCCACCTCACGCATGTACTGACCGTACCCCTGTTCAGGACTACCAACCCGGCCTGGACAAGGAAATTCTCCACGACCTCTCCCCTGCTGGTGGTCACAGGGCAGCCCCAGGCCCTGGACTTGGCGTTGAGGTCGCCGGCCACGATCACCTGCCGCAGAGCCAATCTGCGCACGACACTCTGGACCCTCCCGACGTAATCCACAAAATCGCTGCGTCTGCGATTGGGCGAGAAGTAAAGCCCAACTAGGGCAATGCTGCCCCAGTCGACCGCCACGTACCCTTCGCCCCGCTCCCGCAGCGCCAGTGGAGTCGTGGAGGTGGTCGAGGTGGTGATGACCACCTTCCCGTCGGTGGATCCGACCCAGTTTGTTCGCGCAGGGATGGTGTAGGGCTCCGCTGCGATGGCCACGTCGATACCTAACACCGCCAGCTGATAGACCATCAGGTCCTGAGCGTTGGCGGCGTGATTAAGGTTCGCCTGGAGGACGGACTTATGGTGAGCTGGCATTTGGTCCCTGTGCCTGGTCTGCTGTGTCCATGGGCGCCACATCTGGCGCTCTTGCTGCTGCAGGGGGGGCCCTTGTCCAAGGGGCCACCTTTAACTTCGGCTTGGTAATGGGAGGCCTGCAAGTCTTCCCCCCTAGATGGTGCTCGTGGGGGAGTTTGGCCTGCTTACACACTGCGCAGGAGGCCTTCTCTGCGCCGCAGTCGGCCGCTCGGTGCCCCGGTTCGCTGCACCTGAAACACAGGGCGCTACGGTCGGTCGCCCGGTCGCACGTGTACTGTGTGTGGCCCAACCCGTAGCACCGGTAACAGCGGACTGGAAGCCTCTCCAGTGCCACAACCTGGACCTGAATCCAGCCGATGACTAGGCGACCAGCCTCCGCCAGCGTCTTGGCGTGTCCCACCGGTAGCCGGACCAACATGGACTTGACTCCCCATGGTCCGGTCCGTACTTCGCCCAGCCCAATATGTTCAGGCGCGCAGCCTGACTTTGCCGCGACGGCCTGGCTGACTTTCTCCGGGCTAATGCCGTCGCCCAGGCCCACCAACCGGAGCTCAGCTTTGCGGCACGGCCTGCCAACGTCCGCGTCCTCCGACACAACCTCCCTAAGCCTCTTCGCTAGCGCATCCGCCCTGGGGCCGCTGGTTGCGCCCGGCACTTCCAACTTGCGCCCGCCCGCCGCCGTATTTCTCATTTTTACGGCCTCGAGCCCGAAGTCTTGCAGCTGGATGGCGCCGACTGCCTTCTCCATGACGGAGGCATAGGTGGCGCCTTTCGCCACGGCTTCGGGCTTTAGCGTAATTGTTACTACGGACGAGCGCGGTGGTACAAGCTTGGACGCAGGGGAGCCCGCGATGGCCTTCTTTTTCGACGCTGCCTTGGCGGCCTGAGCAGCCGCTTTCTTGGCCTTCCTTCTGGCGCTTGGGGAGATATTGGGCCTCCACTCATACGCCGGGGTGGTCGATGCCGCAGCCAAGTTGGGGGAAGCCGGGCGCACCGGGGGGACACTCCAGTTGGGCTCTCTATGAGGCCTCGGTGGGCTGCTCCATTCAGGCCCCTGGCTCAGGCCTGCCTCCGTCTGGGGAGCTTGGGAAGCACGAAGGGCTCTGGGAGGTGCGGCGGCCGCCTCGGCATAGGTAACCTCGGCCCTCTTTTCTTGCGCCAGTGGAGGTCTCAGGGGAGGCTCCGGTGGCAGACGCCTTTCCAACCCCTCAATCCTTGCATTGAGCATCGCGCCGATCTCACGGATCAGTTCCACCCTGAACCCATCCATTTGACCCCCCAACGAAACGGCCACCTCCCTCTGCACATTCGCGGCCCTCGTCCGCGGTGTTCTGGGCTCTTGTTGGGCCTCCCTTATGGTCCTTACCTGCTCTTTCAGGGATTCGACCTCGCGGTTGAGCCTCTCGTTGTCTCTTTGGAGCCTCAACGCCTCATCGGACACAGACAGCTCTTTGAGAGACTCTACGCACGCGATCATCTCTTTGATCCCCTCGTTTAGGGCTTTCCTAACTCCCCCCTTTATTTGGGTGCTGATACTCACATTGTGGGACACAACCCCTATGCTCTTGCTGGCTCTCGCCAGAATGTCTTGCCTGGACTTCATGGCCATTTCCATCCTGTACTGCTCCGTCAGCCTGTCATTCAGGAGCTTGTCCGGGATATCCCCCTCGACATGGGGCTCCGCGTTCTTCAAAAAGGCAGACCTGCCGCTCTTCCCTATATACGCCCCCTGGATCCTGACTTGGGGGGGAGGCCTGACTTGTTGGCTGGGGGGTTCCCCATCCCCATCGTCACTACCCTCGTCCATGGACATCGAGGAGGAGGAGGACTCCGCCATGTGCCTCCTGGCCTCAGCCATCCCTACCGACGTGGCCAGAACCTCCATTGACCGACTCCGTTGCCTAGTCATGGACCTCTTCGCCCCTCCTCTTGTCTTGATTTTCCGAAGCCCGTGCTGCTCCCGGAGCATCTCCTCCTCCGCCATTTCCGTGGTGCCGTATGGCCTTTTCTTCCCCACCTCCATGGCACCCAGGAAGCCCTCTCGCCGACTCGCCTCCACTATCGAAGCGACAGTTTTAGCACTGTCTTCCTCCGACGACCCCTCTACCTCGTCCGGCTGGGATCCAAGCGGTATCGGCGATGGCGCCCCGCTGGTTCCTCCCCGGACCTCTCCTTTCCCCTTCTTACCTCTACTACTACCCCCATGGCAGTCCTCGGTAGCTGATTTGACACCACCCAGCCCGATAACTGGTTGGCGGCGGGCGTCAGCCGCAGCACATGACGATTTTCCAGGTGCATTACCGGATCCTGAGGCCTGGTCACCTACCTCAGGGCGGTCATCGGTAACTAATTTCTCACGCAGAGGCCCGGATACCTCTCGCGCCGGGTGCTAGCCGGATCGCATCGCAACGTCACTTTATTAATGGAACCTTTCATGATGATTTTAGAAATAAAAGGTTTCCATCCCCTTGGTCGCTAGGGGGTGGGCTGTTGGAGCCGCCCACCAACCCGTCCGAAAACGGGCGCCCGTCGCCGCGCCCCGCAACGACGGCACCTTTGCTCGAACAGCGCCCAGAAGGGGCGCTGAACTACCCCAACCCACCCCGTGTAACGACGCCCAGAAGGGGCGCCGTCAAAAACTCCCTTCAAAGCCGCTCTAGAGTGAGCGGCGAGGCTGGCACAACACCTACGCTGACCCCCTGCCACGTTACACGCCTAATCCTAACCCTACTACCCTAGCCCTAACCTTTACACCCTACCTACCTAAATAATGTGGCATCACCTCTTGCGCCCAAAGGCGCTAAAACGACGTCCAGAAGGGACGCCGAACTACCCTATTCCCCCCAGCGTGCGACACCCAGAAGGGGTGCCGGCAAAACCTTCCGCAGGCCCTGAAGGGGCCTGCCTATGGTGCGGTCCAGAAGGGACACGCCTAGGGAGGCTGCGGACCCAGAAGGGGCTCCGCCTGTGCGCTGGGTTGTTGGCTATAGAGTTCCAATGCCTCTTACGAAGCATTAGAACCCTATAGGAACCAGGGAGCGCCGGTGGGGCGCATCCTACTATAAGACGTGACAAAGCTCCATTTTTGTGAACAAGGAGTGAAATCACGAGTAACTAACTACCAAGGTAATATTTTAGAGAGGGTGGTTTGTTGTGTTCGCTGTGTTCGCTGGTTCGCTGGTTCGCTGGTAAACAATGGATATTTCAACAAGACTCAGCACCAGCGCACAAAGCGAAATCAACCCAGCGCCGGTTAGACGTGAATTTAACGGATTTTATCGCCTCTGAATATTGGCCCCTGCAAGTCCTGATCTCAATCCTTTGGATTATTGCATAAGGAATATTTTAGAGGAAAAAGCCTGCTCTAAACCTCATCGAAATATCGAGTCGGATTTTTTTTTTATCGGTAAAGACAATTTTCCGGCAGCCACCGTCTGCGTGTTTCTGCAACAACTTCTTGACTCTCACTATTCTCTATGGTACCCTACTCCATGTTTACACAGCTATGTGTTAGATCGAAATGAATAGTATAAAACCTACTTTATTTAGTAAAATCTAATAATAGTACTACCGTCATATTATTTATTTTAAAATACCCTCATTTATGTTCGGACAGAACTTATGGCAAGACTAAGTATGTGATGTGATCGAAGGATCAGTTAGTCAGAATGAATGTTTGTTAGTGGCAATAGTAGTTCATTTGTATACGAGTATATCAATAAACCTAATGATGATTACACAGCTATTAATAAGTACGAAATCAGTGAAGACATTGAGTGGACCCGAGGAATCCAATCCGGCGGCGTGCGGTGACAATGGAAGGGTCGCTAATAATACTGTTACCCGGCTACCAATCTATTTAGAACTTTTGGGGCGACGCGGCGGCGCCGACGTGCCCTTTCAGTAGGCTCAAAAAGGCCACATAGAGGAATTGTTACTAAAGCATAATTCTTTATTGAAAAACATTGAATGTTTGAATTGAAAAAGGTTTGCTTTTGATTAAGTTTTTCTACTTGACAAAAGAACAATGCCAACGGCTCATACATTTGAAAACCTGACAATAAGTTAGTTTGTATAAAATGATCTTGGTAGCAAATTGTAATATATTTACTGTTTATTGGTCTTAAGTCAGATTTTTTATTTAAAGCCATAATTATGTGAGAGAAAGATTAAAAATTACAATTTTAAGCTTGTGGTTGGATATTGTTTTTCGACAACATACAATCATAGCTAAATGTTTTATACCACTATGGTAAGATTTAGTGAATTTTGAACTTTTTTATCATACGATTAATATTATGGATAGTAAATAAATGGAAGTTAATCCACATAAAGTGTTTTATTTCAATGTGTATCGTTCGCATAAACTTGTAGTTTTATTTAAACACAAATAGTGTATTATCTTATTCAGTATAGAGTTTATGTTCAAACGCAATGCGAACTTCGTTAATGGTTGTGGTGTGAGCATGCCATTACAATTCAGGTTTGTTATTCTAAGCCGGAACTGTGACAGGCTGACTGCGCAGCTAATACCAATCAACATTAGTGATCTGTTCACTAATCATTCGCAGCATTAGTGCTGAACCATTATTTTGATTACAGAGTTAGTAGTTAGTAGCTACAGCAACATTCAAGTTCTTAGAGTCAACTTTTATATAATTAGTCTTTTTAGGGTTCCGTAGCCAAATGGCAAAAACGGAACCTTTATTTGGATTAGTCATGTCTGTCTGTCCGTCCGTATGTAACAGCCACATTTTTCCGAAACTATAAGAACTATACTGTTGAAACTTTATAAGTAGATGTATTCTGTGAACCGCATTAAGATTTTCACACAAAAATAGAAAAAAAACAATAAATTTTGGGGGTTCCCTATGCTTAGAACTGAAACTTGAAATTTTTTTTTCATCAAACCCATACGTGTGGTTTATTTATGGATAGGTCTTCAAAAATGATAATGAGTTTATCAATTTTGAAGACCTACTGCTTTACTACCACCCCCTCTCTTCCCTTGGGTGTCGTAAAAGGCGACTAACGGACTAAAGACGGCAACATACATCCAACAGCATAGAGCGGCAATAGGCTCACTACCTGTCACGCTGAGCACATGTGAAGTCGCTATTTGGTGAAAAGTGGACTATGTTAGAGGACTGCTTTTGTTGTCCTTATTGTCTGGTCTCCGAATAACCCTTCAGGGATAATAGCCGTGATTTTATGTAATGTACCAACACCATGACTGTAATCATAATGCCAGACATAAAACAGATTTTAAGATATTGATTCGTAATATTTGATGTGTTTAGCGTTAATAACCCTCGAATATACGTTAAGATACTGGAACGTTAAAAAATTTTGAGTAAAATTGAGAAAATGAGATTTTTACTTGTTGTATACAATCGCGATTATTTCAGGACAGCTTGACTCGGGAGTAAACAAGGAAGACTATTAAATAACCTTAAATAGAATGAAATGATTCTTAGAATACCCGAGTCACCATAGATAGTCATCTGAATCACAGTAACAATTTTATTATTAACTGTAATAGTAACGAATGCATCACAAAAGGTAAAGATGACTCTTCAATAAAAAATATTGTCACTGTTTTAACTCCAAACTCAATCATATAAAACCAAAACATGCAACAGCATGAACAAACAAAATATTCCAACAGCTAAAAACTTTGAACTACGACATCGCGACCGCCACCCGCCACCCCGACTGGAGGAAATTATACAGGTCAACTTAAAGTGGCACCGTTCGGTCCCTGCGACCAGACCTAGGGGGTAATTAACGCAGCGATTGCGACCACCGCCGGGCCGCACCGACCGCGTGTTAAATAATGTACGCGTTCGCACGAAAGCCCGCGACACATCCGACTTTTATTCGGCTCGGGTACAGCAATTGAAGTCGTTGATATACGTACCTAATTAGTAGTGAAAAATTAGTTTTCATAACATACTCGTATTTTCAGAGCATTGTTAGGGCTTTGATGTAGTGGCTCCATACATTATAAGCAACCGTCGATAATTATCTGGTCATAATGCGCAATAAAGCATGCTTCCTCATAAGATACCCATTAATTGTAGCGATGACTTAATTTCAGTGATGGATTTCAGCTTTCCGAAAATTGGGACAGTATTAGCACAGAAGAACGAATAGTACTTCCGTACAGAAGGTTCACTCTCTAACGACTTTCATGCGAAATTGAAACTTATCGTGTGACCCGAGCGTTCATATTCCGTTTAGCAACGCTGACTCGATATCGATTTGACGTCAGGAGCGTAGGGTTGATCTATTTAAGTACGATTACGATTTAAGCGACGACACGCGACGTGGGGTGTGCGAGCCGAGCGGCAACCTTTAGTGCCATACGCCTGCCACGCCTGCCTGGGAGGCGCGCCGGCCGAACGTACCTAAACTGCGTAGTGACTGACATCCTCTGGTATTAGGATAATTACCACTAACGGCTGGTCACGACCGCGGGCGTCTTGCGGCGCGGCGAGTGGATCGTCCGTTCGTTGCGTTTTTTCTATTACCGCTGACTAAGACTGCTAAATTATAACGCGCAACTAACTAGAAATCCGCTTGCCGCTCCGCAAGACGCCCACGGTCGTGGTCGGGCTGTAAGTGTTCAGCAGCTTTCGTAGCAACAGAAACATAATTTAAAAGCACCAGTGACAGCAGTGACTAACGAGGTGAGTTGCAATAATTTATTTTCGGTAACGTGATCGAATGTAATAAATAAAATAATAATTGCCACGAATGTTTATGATCAAACGCAAATGCCAGAACGGCTACTGCACCTATTTGGTTAAAAAAAAATATTGTTTGGTGTCAGGAAAATTTCTTTCACGGTCACGGGGTACGAGGTGCACGTGGACGAAGTTGCGGGTAGGTCGCCAGTAGTGAATATGTGCCGCATTAGGTGGTACTCAGAACTTGGGTGCAACGAAAGTCATAGAACACTTTAGTGTTTTATAGTAAATCATTATGCTACGCTTTTTACATTCAATATATGCTTTCAGACTATTGTTGGGGCGATATTGTAGTGCCTCCAGCGTCTTATACTGAGTGTCAAAGCAACAGATCCGCAAGTACAAAGCACAAGTTGTCTAAAGCACAAGAACAAGCAAATTTTTTAATTATTAATTTGTTTTATATTTAAAAATAATTTTTTAAATACTACTGAACTGTCCACCGACTTACAAGCGAACCGTACGCGCTCGCACGAAAATTCGTGACACAGCCCAGTTTTATCAGGGTCGGTCGGCGCCTGACGTACACGTGATACCTGTCACGCGAGTGGCCACCGCTTTTGATTTACTGTACGCTCAGTTTGTTTGCCGGTTTTATTAACTGGTGAACTAGCCGAATAGTTCACCGTCATCGATCAACTGGGTGCTTGAGATTTTGAGTTTGAAAAATGGAATATAGGTGTTTGTTCCACTGATCCAGTCCACAGATCCGTTTAAGCGAACACCTAATAGACAACCAATTATTGGCAACAACTAAGTCTTACTTGGGAGTTGCCAGCTCTGAGTTTCTGTAGCTCTATGAATATTAATTTAACTTCAAACCAAAAGTGTATTGTGCACTGCTTTTGCTGTCAGAGAAAGCTTGACTTGACAGAAATATTGACTGGTAGAGAATACCGAAGGTGTAAAGACAGTGAGCTTCTGTACAAACGTGCATACAGTATTAAATAAGTAAAAGTACAGTACAGCCTGCATACCATCCCGCCTATAAATGTACCACTGCTGGGCTTAGACCTTCCCACATGAACAATAGCTAATGGAGAAATCAGCCCACGTCGCCTCACTGTAACCTAATCCGGGTTTCTGTCATCTTACGACGACAAACATGATCAACGGCTTAACGTGCTTTGTGAAGCTTGCTAATTAAAATAAAATAATACAAACGAAACTTTTATTTAAACATCTATATAAATCTACACAGTCAGTACAAAAAGGCTGATCGCGTGATTGCAACGAAAAAAATGTAACCTTGCACAATAAGCATAAAATATTTAAAAATAAAATATTTTCACATCGGTTGTATTAATATAACCCGGCGAGGCCCATTAAAAGATATCAATATTCATTTTCGCATTCAATACATTTCGAAACAATAACGTCGGTACGTCTCCAACGCGCTACGGTATCGTTCGTTAATATTTTAACGAGTGCTCTTTAATAAATATGAATGTGGATTGGCAGCGTTCGATGGCTTCAAAATGTAGCCGGATCGACTTGGAACAATGCCTCATCAATCGCACAAAGCCGGCGGTATTACGGGATGTCGCTAGCCCGAGATGTCGCCATGTTACTCGACGTGTCAACTGCCATATGCCTCTAAACACGCAGCTACAATTACCTGTGTTGAATTGTACTATATTACAGGTAATTGCCTTGACTTTACAGAGTATTAGTTTTATTCTTTTATGCGTAGAACTGCAGGTGACTCCACTTCACCTGATGTAAAGTGGAAATGTCCAGGCGCGAAGACAACTGGTGCAGCGTTAGTAAGACCATAGATAAATAACTATATGTAGTCCTTGGTAAGACGAAACATCAGTCGCTCTCACCTTGCCGGTCCACAAGGTCTCTTCACGTCTCGTTTGAAGGACCGCATATCATAGCAAGGAGGATTGGTAAGTTTACCTACGACACATTGTTACATACTCGGCAAGATTGCAAAGAGATTGTGTTGTTATTGATATTGCTATCTAGTATAGAAAGCAATTAAAAATTTAGTTTTACTTTGTACTCGACGACATGGTTCTTTTATCTATTATTGTCACGGATTTCCCTTAGTGACCCATTTAGATTGATTGGACGGACACGAAATTCGATAAAACTGTTTCAAAACAATAATAACTACTAACTAGCACTAAAGATACTCGTAGGTTCCCGACTATTATGCCCAAAGAGTTAGTCAGAGACTAGGGCAATGAGGACCGCAAAAGCAGTCCCCTGCCATAGTCCACGTTTCACCCAAAAGCTGTCCTCAGCGTGATAGATCATGTGCAGTCTTTAGTCCGTAAGTCACTTTTTACGACACCCAGGGGAAAAGAGGGAGCCCTATACCATACGGCACTACAGACAACTACATAACATTCGTTGAATGAATCATTCATTACACCGGTCAATGGGGATAACGGGCGTCCTATGTGTCGTATTAATAGCTAACAATTATTCTAGGATTGTCAATTAAATCAGTAGAAAGCGGTTTAATCCCCGGTCGGATGGTGGACACAATTATTCATCAGTGGAACAAAGCCGGTAATCCTGTCGTATTGACCGGTCCGGCGGCACACCCCGGGCCCTTACACTGAATTGCGTATCCTTCCATACAATGTCATACAGAGTGCAGTGTAAATCAATATGTTACATACATACAAGAAGCTCGATGGCGCGTTCGGCTTGCGATCTTCTATGCGATTCTCTAAGCGACACAGACGCTACGCGCATGGCTGTGATCTGCTGTCTCTTTCCAATTCTATGAATATGAAAGAGACTGAGTAAAATCTCAGTGCTGCGGCAGCCGCCGCTACCAAGGCTTTAACTTAACGTGCACTGCTTGCCCGCTAAGCAAACTTCGCAATGCCGGGTCGCCTGAACTCCTCCGTGCTTCGGAAAGCACGTTAAGCCGTTGATCCCGAATGTTGTCGTAAGATGACAGTCGTTAAAACTCATCAACCCGCATTGGGCCAGCGTGGTGGGTTATGGCAATATCCCCACGTGCTATTGTCCACGTGGGAGGCCTGTGCCCAGCAGTAGGACGTTTATAGGCTGATGATGATGATGATACATAGAATGATTCTATGACTGTATCCCCAAAGGGTTAATCAAAGAAGGCAATGAGGACAGCAGAAGCAATCCACAGCTTTAGTCCACGTTTTACCACATTACAAATGCACATGTGCTCAGTGTGATAGGTGGTGAACCCATCGCCGCTTTATGCTGTTGAATGTGTGTGAGTTCCATTTTTAAATGTCGTAATTACTTTTTAAATATTGTTTATGTAAGTGGCCACTTCCGGAAACTTTTAGTGTGACCTATGCACTCACGGCTCTTATCCCCGAAGGGTTAGTCAGAGACTAGGCAATGAGGACCGCAAAAGCAGTCCACACTCCACTGTCACAGTTCACGTTTCACCAAAATTCAACTGCACATGTTCTCAGCGTGACAGGTGGTTCATCGCCGCTCTATGTTGCAGGGTGGATGTGCAATCTTTAGTCCGTTAGTCGCCTTTTACGACACACAAGAGAAGAGAGGGCTTTGTAGTATCCTTTTAGTAAGCCGTAATTAATAATTAACAATACGCATTAGGTACAGTTAACGAATTAAAAATAAATCAATAGTTCATTTACACATACGAGTACATTACAAGAACAACTTAAAAATAAAGTCACGGATACTTTATTTTCTAAATTTGCTTTTTCTTTTATTTGGTTCTTTTATTATTCTTTTCTTTCTGTTTTCTATTACAAGAGACGTATACTTTTTTATAGCCCCTATTCCCCGTTTACTACATTGCAAACGAAGGTGTAACACCGCAACATCAGTCAGCCCAATATCACGGCCGGTGCATTTCAGCAGAAACGTCTGTAACTACGAGTAAATATAAAGTTATGCCAAGGATAATCTAACTAAGCATAATAAGCAAAAGTTTAAAAATGTATATCCTTTAGTTTAGTGGTGTGTGGTGGCGGTTCATTAATACAACTACTGACCTATCTCTTCCCTTGGATGTCGTTAAAGGCGACTAACGGACTAAAGACTGCACATCCACCCTACAGCTTAAAGCGGCGATGGACCACCTGTCACACTAAGCACACGTGAAGTCGCTATTTGGTAAAAAGTGGACTAAGGTAGAGGACTGCTTTTGCGGTCCTCATTGCCTAGTCTTTGACTAACCCTTTGGGGATAATAGCCGTGAGTATTATGTTTGTATGTAGTTTTACATACATACACCCCACCCTTATTATGTTGTCTTAGGTTTATACCTCGATGTTTTCCGGTTAATAATGATAATGAATTAACCCGCTAGGCGGTATTTCCATTTCACAGTCAACAGAACACGCCTGTTGTTGTCTTAAAGCGGGTGTCTAGAGTTCCAATTTTTTACGGAGGAAAGAAACCTTTTATAATTGGATGTCTTCATTAGTATTTCACCTCAATCTCATACTTACATAAACGAAAATTATGTTAATAAACAAAAAATATAACTTGTAAAAAGTGAGCGCAGTCTTTAAAGGTACAAAAATATGTACTGCAATGAACTGCAGTGCAGGTACATATTAATACTTTATTGCACAAACAAATTACATAAAGACACACGTTATACAGGACATATACAAGGGTGAGCTGATCTCTAGAAGAGATCTCTTCCAGCCAATCCTAGCTGTGGTGATAAAAATGCGGGACTTATTGCGCTAAACTTGCATACATACATAAATTAAATACATCTATATAAATAAATACACATACACATATAAGATATTATAATAAAACAAATTACTTTACTTATACATATACTATGTTACTGTTTATCACATAAGTTTGATAGGTAGTGCTCTTTAAGATGGTGTTTGAACGATTCTACCGATGACCTCTCACGAATGCTAGCCGGTACTTTGTTCCACAATCTAGCTGCATAGACAGTGAAGGAATTTTGGAAAAATTTGGAGTTCGATTGTGGATAGGATAGGGTTCTTGTACCTATCACAAGAACGTTTGGGGCGGGAAGAAGCTGGTAAGGGGTGAAGTGTGAACGTAGGTAATGAGGGAGCTGGGGGTAGTGAATGATTTTGTAAAGGAGGTATAGGATGTGCATATCTCGGCGAAGGTGTATAGGGAGCCACTTTAACCTAGACCGGAACTCTGAAATATGGTCGTATTTTCGCAAACCGAATATAAACTGAATGGCCAAATTGTGCAGGCGCTCCAGTTTGTTAAGCAGCTCTTCAGTCGCATCTAAATAACAAACATCGGCATAGTCGAGAAGAGGGAAAAGAAGGCACTAAGCGAGCATAATTTTGGTGTTGTATGGTAGGAAAAACTGGAGTCGCTTGAGAGAATGATACGAATAATGCATGCGCCTACTCACTTCATTTACTTGTGATCTCCAGGACAAACTAATTTGTAAGGTGTAAGTAATTACTAATGTGCAAGGGTACGGACTTTCCAACGTGTGTTGTGTTGTCAAGCCTGTAAAAATCTAATAGGTATAAACTTCTTTTACAGAATTTGTATTAAAATATTCCGCTATGACGACATTGTAATAAAATCGTAAATAAAAAAAATAAGTATATTATGTATATTTTTTAAATTAATTGTGGTTTCCGTATCATTTCTATGAAGTAAGTAATAAAATAAGTATGAAATAAAACCTACCAGTTATAATTTTTGGAATAATTACTTGCTACTGAACCCGAAGCCGACGCGTTTGAACGTCCTTGTCAGTTCTGCCCTAATTGTGTGTTTGAAACGGGATACTGTTTTCATCGAACTCTAATTAATTACGTTGAAAACTTGAAAAATAATTACGGTTAGACATTTTATACAAAGGCCCCCCATTTTTCTCTTATAAATGGCGCGTGTTAGCGTTACATCATTTCGTAGACGCTCGTAGCAACTGGATAATCGTAGAACAGAATTAAAACATCGTAGTAATTAATTACGTTGAAAACTTAAAAAAATAGATACGGTTACACATTTTATAAAAAGGCCCCCCATTTTTCTTTAATAAATGGCGCGTGTTAGCGTTACATCATTTCGTAGACGCTCGTAGCAATTGGAAAATCGTAGAATGAAAACATCGTAGTACTCATACAAAACGTACCGTAACTTTTTTATAAAGCAGTGCAGCTTCTTGCGCCCGTTCTTCTTTGCAGCTAAAAGACGTCCTGAATGGGAAGTAGGAAATAGTAGATTGTTATACAAGGGGCTAAAATGACCCATTGTATACGAGGTAGTTTTACTCCCGAGCTTTAGCGAGGGAGTAAATAGAAACCGAGTTTTAATGGGTTTTTAGCGCCGTGTGTTACACTCTGATTTTCACTACGAATGCGAGAAAATAAAACAATCCAATACAATATGAATTGGTTTATTTTATTAAATAAAATTATTAATATTTAAATATATAATTATTGGGTTTATTTTGGGATAAAGTAATTTTTTTTTAAATTTTCGTCTGTCACATGAGAATGAGCCTACAAAAACGAAAAAGTATTTAGTCTTATGTAGAACAATCATGAATAAAGACTCGTTTACTTACGGCTCTGGGCTAATCAAAATAATACTACCAACCCCTCTCTTCCCTTGGGTGTCGTAAAAGCGACTAACGGGCTAAAGGCTCACCACCTAAGCACATGTGCAGACTGTGCAGTTTTTCTTGCTGAAGCGTGGTCTGTGGTGTCCATAGATTCAAATGATTATTAATTTTACCATAACCTTTAATAATAACTATCTCAAAAAAGTTGTTGATCTAAGTAAACGAGTCTTTATTCATGATTATTCTACATAAGACTAAATACTTTTTCGTTTTTGTAGGCTCATTGTCATGTGACAGACGAAAATTAAAAAAAAAAAACTTTTTCCCATAGGGCAAGAAAAGCTATTTTAGCCCTGCTCTAGAACGCTACAATGACGGTCTTTTTGAGCAAGAGGAGTGAAAAAAATGTTTGACGATTCAAAAGTAGGTACCTAAATAAGTTGAATTGACTTTTGATTAAAACGTATAGCGGAATATGCGACAGACGTTACACAGTTTACCTATAGAAATTCCTATCTTTTTTTCAATAACATTAGCCTATCAACTTCCCACTGCTGGGCACGAACCTTCCTACCTTCCCACATAGAGGCACATGGGGAGCAGCGGCACATGGGGAGCGTGGGAACCACTCCAGTCCACCTTGCTGGCTCAAAGCGGGTCGGTGGGTTGTTTTTTTTTTTTGGAGAGACATTTTTGTCGTAGTCGGCGAACCTAAAGGCTTTTGCAGCGTTTGTCGTACAATACATTGTTTTATATTGCATTGTTCCCGTTTAGAGGGTTTTAGTGCAATTTCAGGGCATAGATCCTTAACTATTAATACTTCAGGGTCAGTAACGTATGTCAAGTATTCTTAATAAAACTAAGTTCTTTGCGTAGTCATTATTACGCAGATTAAAAAATACAGAATGTTATTGCTATCCTTAAACAAGCCAATACTGTAAGCGAGGCTGTTATGAAATTAAATTTCATACCACAACGTAGAATATCGTATCAGCGTAATTCAGTTTCTCTCACACAAAAGATAAATAAAAAATGACGATCACTCCGGGGCGGGCGGCGGCGCTAGGTGGAAGGCTTTCTAGCAAATGGCCTTAAAAATATTTCATTTCTGGAATTGTTCCGAGTCAGAAATAGCGCGAAGTGACAGTTGAACTGATGTGTTCTGCTCTGTAAAAGGGGAGGGTTCATTTATAAAACGTCCGAGTTGGAAACGAACAAGCCTTGTACAAACACGTTCGATGAGATGTGTATTTGGCGAGCGCGTACATGTTACGCTTTATCGGATAAGTGATTAGTTTTTTAGTTTCGATAAAGTCTCATTTTTAAAACCACTTCTTCAGGCTCGCTGTTAGACTACCGGCCTCGTAGACCAAGGTATTCGATTCCCAGCGGTAAGATACATAATTCCTCTTATCATACTGAGTTTGATTAATGGAAAAGCTTTAAGTGCACCTAAACTAGCTAGCAAGTATCATTATGTCTGTCACCAATTATATTTCTCTATGTCTGTCACCATGACAACATTGTTAGCAGTATTGTTGTGTTCCAACCGTTTCGAGAGTAGGAGTAACGATACAGTTCTATAGTAAATGAGGATATGAAGTGAAGTGCGCTTGCTTCTTTTTTATCGTCACTTACCTTAAGTAGGAAGAAGGCCGGATGTTTTGTGAAATAAAAAAAACCTTTTATACATTATGTTTAGCCCACAACAGCATGCTATAGAAAGCAATACAAGTGAATTTTTTATTTATAAACATAACTAACATAGGTTACGATCTTAGCAATAATTTATTCAATTTATTGTTTAAAGTTTACGCGAACACTACACATTCAAATATATAACAATTTTTACGGATTGACTGGCGTATAATAACTACATTTCATTTTATCCCGACGTTTCGATATTAAACTAACTAAGTTGGAACATTGACCCAAAGTGAGTCTTAGCCACCGATAATAAGATCCTTCATCTGTGTCTGTCCTGGGCTACCACCTGCCTGCCATCCGCATGGTGCCCGCGCAAGTTCTTCCCAACCTCATTTCTTCAGCGCACAAAACAGAAGAAGAGGTCTTCTGTTCTGTGCTTCAGTGGTACCTGGGACGACTAACTGACCGTCTAGACCGTCTCACGTACACCTGCATCATCGTACGATCTTCTTTCATGCTCTAACGGTGGCCGAGCCTACGCTGTTAAAAGCTGTTAAACTGGTAACCGGTACCTTTTTATGGTTCCGTAGCCGAACGGCAAAAAACGGAACCCTTATGGATTCGTCATGTCTGGCTGCCTGTCTGTCCTTCCGTATGTCACAGCTACTTTTTTCCGAAACTATAAGAACTATACTGTTGAAACTTGGTAAGTAGATGTATTCTGTGAACCGCATTAAGATTTTTACACAAAAATAGAAAAAAACAATAAATTTTGGGGGTTCCCCATACTTAAAACTGAAACTCAAATTTTTTATTATTACTATAGGGGTTTCTAATATCTTTTTTTTTCAAACTGAATAGTTTGCGCGAGAGACACTTCCAAAGTGGTAAAATGTGTCCCCCCCCCCCCTGTAACTTCTAAAATAAGAGAATGAACCTTAGATTAAAACATTGTTTTAATCTAAGGATAAAACTAAAAAAATATATCATGTACATTACCATGCAAACTTCCACCGAAAATTGGTTTGAACGAGATCTAGTAAGTAGTTTTTTTAATACGTCATAAATTAATTAATTTAAAAAAATACACTATTATTAAAACATCGATCAAAGTTACAACGAACTACAAGAACTTTTATATGATGTTACTTGCTGCTACGGAACCCTTCATGGGCGAGTCCGACTCGCACTTGGCCGCTTTTTTTTTAATATGTAGGTGTTTCCTAATACCTACCTACCTTTGTACCTTCAGTACAACATCAAAAACCTCATTTGGAACCAACAGTTTCTGGATATTGTCATGTTTTGTGACAAGCACTAATTAGTCTGAAGCGTTGCACAATACCGCGGTCGTTGCTAAATTGATACGCTGTATTATGCTTTAATAATAATACGCATGCATTAAGCTAACTAACCGACAGCCGCAAGTAATTGCCGGTATCATTTGGCTACGCATTTACCGTGGCATGATAAACAAACCGGCATTGTATAAAATTATTTTATACTAGCGGCCCACCCGCTAGTACCACCCGGTAGTTTCACCCGCGTGGTTCCCGTTCCCGTGGGAATATCGGGATAAAAAGTATCCTATTTGTCAATCCAGGCTATAAATTACCTGTATGCCGAATTTCATCCAAATCTTGGAAATTTCTTATCTCGAACTACTGTGTTGTGGAACCAGCTCTCGGCGGCGGTATTTCCGGACCGTTACGACTTAGGGATCTTCAAGAAACGGGCGCCGGCAACGCGTCTGCGATTCCTCTGGTTTTGCGGGTGTCCATGGGCGGCGGTGATTACTTTCCATCAGGTGACCCGCTTGCTCGTTTGCCTCCTTCTGCTATAAAAAAAAATCCATTCAGTAGTTTTTACGTGAAAGAGTAACAAACATCCATCCATACTTACAAACTTTTAAAGTTTAAAATCGCCATAATTCAGTTAAAAATAAACGTTTTTTAGAAATGTTTTCAACAAACTATTTAGATCTCTATATTTTACTTCAGCATGCCGAGTATCATCGAAATTGGCTCACTGGTTTTAACTTCAACTTGAAAATTTGTATGGGAAACCGAAATTGCGTAAACCCCCTTAATGCCATTCAGTATTCAGCTACCTATACGTGTGTGTGTATGTACCCTACCTAATAAGTAGATAGGTTGGGTA
This sequence comes from Scoparia ambigualis, assembly GCA_963921215.1. NCBI lineage: Eukaryota > Metazoa > Arthropoda > Insecta > Lepidoptera > Crambidae > Scoparia > Scoparia ambigualis. The sequence continues at coordinate 17,565,556 of OY992522.1, read as the reverse complement.
GTTCACGCTGTGTTTGCCGGTGGCGCCCCCGCGTACCGAGCACGTGACGAGACTCCGAAGGAACTCGATTGGCCGCGGTCGGCCCGATCAACTCGAATCAATTTGAGATTAGATCTAAGTTTCATACTGGCCGACGACGGACCTATAATAACGTAGGTACGTACGTTTATAACGTAGGTAATATTGAGAAAAAAAACACTTGAGTGTCTAGAGTTAGACTCACAAAATGAGACACAAATGAGAACCACATCACACGTTAGACAAATGGCAAACGCTGACCCCCTATCTATTCGTAATTCGTCGTAACACTGCCGTGTACTGTCATAGAATACATAATAGTACAAGTACAGAAGATTCGATCCGCTACTTATAGCTTTATACCTAAAGCGCGGAGTGCGCCAGGCCTTACTGTGCCAATTGTGCGCGCATTGTACGACGAATTACGAAAAGACAGGTGGTGAGTTTTGACACTTGTCTGGGGGCTGAGGAAGACATTTTATTTAACGTTTTGTTATCTTCGAGTTTATTTGAGGGTTTTTAACGCAAATAAAATTTTCACGCGTGCGTTTGTGATATCAGTTGTTGTTTTACTGATTATCAAAAAGAAGAAAAATGTACAAAAAGTTTCTAATGGATGTTGAAAAGGCTGTCTCCCAATTTTTTCTGTAGGTATAATTAAATTAGTGTTATTTGTCTTTTTTTCCTTTTTCTAAATACGAACCTGTTTACAGATAATTCAAGTGTAAATCAAACAATAACATCCACCTACACTCCGTTTGTGTTTCAGTTGGAATCATTTTGTTTTTGATATTTTTGCTTTCTTGTTTAATTTTACGAAATAAAGAGAAGATTTAAATACGTTTTACTGTTACTGGTGAGACTATAAGTATAGTTTATATAAGTAAACCCATGTATTTATAAATAACAAAATCATTGCCTGATATAATTATTATCTACCCAGTAATCGCTTTAAGCGATAAGACCGATAAATTATAACATTGTTTTTGTTTTTTTTTCTATTTTATGTTAATGCATTGTAAATGTTATGTTATTATGTTACAATAAAAGTATTATCTATCTTTCTATCTAAACGTATTAAAGTAATCTGATTTCCTCACTTCAGCATCGTTTTATTTTATTAAATTTACAACATTGGGCCTCTGAACTGCACTAAAGAACTATAAAAAATACGTAGGCAAGTGTTTAAACCAAATAATTTTGAAACTTACCTAAAAGTCATAACCATAATCTAAATTGTTGTTGAGTGGCTTTAGGCAAAAAATATTTTTAGTTAGCCACAAAATTAATACCTAAAGCAATTAGTCCTGGGGTCTTATTGTTTGACTTTTAAACATCTATCGCCATTCAAGTAGAAGTACATTTCTTCGCTAAATTGATTATTTTAAAATTTGTTTCAAATAAGCAAACTAGCAAAGCAATGTACTAATGTACTTAAAAGGTATCGCGATAAGTGTTGAAGTTAGACAGTTGCCAACCTGATTAGATACCAAGACGCTCCAAAAATCACCTACTCACCAAACAATTCCCATGTGAAAATTATCTAATACATGATCACCCTTACACAAAGAGCTGCTTACTATTCGATGACACCGCCTATGTCAGTAGACGAAGGGGTTTGGTGTTAATTAATATCTCAAGCAGCTGTTCACATTCCACCCCAAAACTGTTTAATTAATTGTGCCACAACATAGGGATACCTAGTACCATAAGGTAATCAGGTATATGCTGTGTATAATTATTGAAACCACAGCAAGTTTTCCTAAATTATATAGTGAACCTTTCAATTAATCCAATTTATTTTTTCCATGCATGCTGAATATTGAATGACTAATGTACTGGAACTAGGAGACTTCAGGGTTAAATTAAATAAAACCATACAACAACTATCCACGCCATCTATCCGTAACTTTTCGAACTATTCTTTACTATCGACGTAAACATGCCGCCCTCAGAGGACATTTATTGGGAAATGTCTTAAAACAATAAAGAAACCTGTCGGCTTATGAACTAAACTTAATGTTAGAAACACAAAGATACAATGCTTGTATAACAGAAATTAGAAATAGTTAAGAACATTAAAATAAATAATTTCATTAGGTATAACAATAAAATATTTGTCACCCTCCGAACATATATTGAACTTACTAAGTAGCTATAGGTAAAATACAGAGCTTGTTTATAGGCCTTTTGATAATGGACGATTTGGTGCGTAGGCTGACCACACGTGTGATATTATCCGAACCGGGATGTTTCTCCATAATTCGTCCTAAAAGCCAACGACTGGGTGGTAAATCGTCTTCTTTGACTAGAACTAATTGGCCTATGTTGGGTTCAGTTACTTGTGAAGTCCATTTATAACGGTTCATCATTGTAGCTAAATATTCGCGGGACCAACGTCGCCAAAAATTTTGAACAGTTTTCTGGATAAGTTGCCATCTGCTTAAAGAGCTCAATGTTGAATTTTCGTAACTAGGTTCTGGAACGGTCACCAAAGGCTGTCCTATTAAAAAATGTCCTGGGGTTAAAGGGAGTGGTTCACTAGGATCGTCGTTGTAAATCACACTAATAGGTCGCGAATTTAAGCAAGCCTCTATCTGACTAAGGAGCGTATTCATCTCCTCGAAAGTCAAAGTCTGATCTCGAATTACCCGCTTGAGATGGAACTTTGTCGACTTAACTCCGGCCTCCCAAAGTCCTCCAAAGTTCGGAGCATGTGGAGGTATAAATTGCCACGAGGTGCCGTGGACTTCAAGATCTTGGGCAATGGATCTTTGGATGGAGGTCAACTGTTGCAACTCTTTGCAAGCCCCCACAAACGTGGTGCCGTTGTCACTCCATAATTGAGAACAATGTCCTCGTCGAGAGGTGAACCACCGGAATGCTGCTAGGAAAGCTTGAGTGGTCATATCACTCACGAGCTCAATATGAATAGCTCGGGTACACATGCATATAAATAGTGCAATGTATCCCTTATAGGATCGGTGACCTCTGCCCTTAGAGGTTCTGATGCTTATGGGTCCTGCATAATCCACACCGCTGTTCAGAAATGGTCTAGCTGGCGTACAGCGCACTGATGGTAATGACCCCATGAATGGGGATTTGATATCCGCTCGCTGCCGTGCGCAAATCGCACATTCACGAACATGACGCTTAATAAGATTTCTTCCAGAAATTATCCAATATGCAGATCTCAAATAATTGGTCATAAGTAGAGAGCCTCCATGCAGGGTTCTGTTATGAGCGTCTGCTATAATTAGTTTGGTGAAATGACATTTATTTGGTAAAACGATTGGATGTTTGAAGGCTTCATCTTCTTCTGATTTATTTATCCGACCGGTGACTCTAATAAGCTTGTTCTCGTCTAAATACGGACATAGTGAACTCAATGTGCTAGATTTGGTTTGTAGAACTCCGTGCTTTAATAACTGTGAATATTCCGAGGGAAAGGCTTTTATTTGTGCTTGTCGTATACAAGACTGTAGGGTTTCCTCCAGTTCAGATTTGAGCAAATAATAGGAATTGCTTTTTTCTTTTTTAAGTGCTCTCCTACAGTAACACATTACTCTAAGTAATCTCTGCAATAAAGAAAATCGGTCAAACATCGATGTCTCTGGCTCTTCTGGGACTGTGACCATATGTGCTCTGACCAATTCTTCTGCATTGGCCTTTAAGTCATTTGGCTTGGTATATTCCACGTTTTGTGCTCGTAACATCTCTGGACCCAAAAACCATAAATCACTCTCATCAACCAACACACCTGGTGAAGTACCACGTGAGGCCAAATCAGCTGGATTGTGCTTCGTCGAGACGTGAAACCATTGCGAAGAATCCATGTTTGTCAAGATCTCCGACGTTCTGTTGGCTACAAAGGTTTTCCATTTGCTTGGGTGAGAGTTTAACCACGCCAAAACAATAGTAGAATCTGTCCATGCTCTAATCTTGTTCTTAGAAATACCAAGAACATTAGCGGTCTCAATTAAAAGTCTCATCAATGGTACCGCACCGCAAAGTTCTAGCCTCGGGATACTAACCTGCTTGATACGCGCTACTCTTGTTTTTGCGTTTAAAAGAGAGACCTTTATATGGCCGCTCACCTGAACTACTCTAACATAAATAACCGCAGAGTAAGCAGACTTCGAAGCGTCGCAAAACCCGTGTAGCTCAACATCAAGATCATCAGAAGCAGTGCCAAGCCAACGTGGTATACGGATTTTGGTAAGTTCTGACAAGGTCTGACGATAAGTACTCCATTCTTCAATTAATTTGTTAGACAGCTGTTCATCCCATCCCAGCCCAGTCAACCATAATTGCTGAATGAAAATTTTTGCTGTAATAATTATAGGTGCGATCCAGCCTAATGGATCATATAATCTTGCAATATCTGCTATAATTGTTCTTTTTGTTTTAGGTGCTGTTGCTGGAGGAAGAATCACTGAGCAGTGGAAGAAGTCATCATCGCGGCTCCAGGTAAGTCCTAGTATTTTTATTGTACTGTCCAGTATTTTTCCCATTCCTTTTTGTCCTGCTCTTGTAAACCCTTTTTCTTTTCTTTTCCTATTTCCTTTGAGTTTATTGTACTTTCTCTTCCATTTTCCATTTCATCTATCTCCTTGATTAGCTTAGTGTTATTACTACCCCACTTTTGTAACTTGAATCCTCCTTTTCCTAATATTTCTCTGATTTGTTTCTTCTCAGCTGCTTGCGGATGTTCCTGGCCTTCATCTACTGCTACCTGGTGTAAAGCTCTGACTGCAAGGTAAGGTGCTGACGCGGTTCCAAATGTAACTGTTAATAACTCATAATCTTCTATTTCTTTTTCAGGTTCTTCGCGCCACAGGACTCTCTGGTACCTTACATCATCCTCTGCTACCCAGACCTGGCGGTACATTTTAATGATATCTGCTACTAATGCAATCTGGTGGATTCGCCACCTTAGAACTGTATGACGCAAATCAGGCTGTATGGTGGGACCTATCAGGAGAGAATCATTTAATGAAATACCTTTATTGTTCTTTTCGGATGCGTTGTACACCACACGTACTTTAGTAGTACTTTTATCGTTTCTCACCACAGCGTGATGAGGTAAGTATGTTGCTTCAGTTACATTTGTTTTATTAACTGGTCTCATGTGATCTAACTTTATGTACTCTCTTATTACTTCTGTGTATTGTTCTTTCAGATTTTTGTCCTTAATGAATCGTTTTTCTAAAGATCTCAGTCTTGATGCCGCTATTTCTCTTGAACCGTGGTTTGTGCACTGCGGAGGGTCTGTTCGTAATGGTAACTTTACCACGTACCGCCCCTCAGGTGTTCTAGTTGTAGTAGACTTAAATATCTCCTCACAACGGTGTTCTTCTTCTGTCCAGGTATTCTTTACATTCGATGCTTGTTCTTCAATTTCCCAAAACTTCTTGAGAATGTCATCTTCGTTAACTTGTGCGTGCATAACCGTCAAATTGTTTCTAGCACGCGAACCTTCAATGTGGTTGTCCTTCCCCAAGTCTGTATCAACTACACCCGAAACTATCCACCCTAAAGTGGTGTTCTGCGCGATCAAAGATCCCGATGGACTTCTTTTTATCCCTTCTTTCAGAAGGTAGCTGTAAACCTCCGCTCCGATTAAAAGATCTATTTTGTTAGATATATTGAACTTCGGGACTGCCAGCTCTAAAAGTTTCAGGTCAGTCCAGTCAACCGATCCAGTGTGGTTTCCAGGAATATACGAGGTAATATTGTTTAATACAAAGGCTCTAATTATAATTTCAAAGGTAGGATCGACTCGGGACTGCAGTGTAAAGGTAACTTCTCCCTTAGTTATAACCGATTTGTTCTCTCCTAATCCAGAAATAACCCCGTGTACTGTTCTTTTCTTAAGTCTCAGAAGCTGCACAGCTGCTTCTGTGATAAAGCATGTTTGTGAGCCTTGATCGAGTAGCACTCGCATAACTTGAATGTCACCCGTTTTTGACAAGGCATTTACTAACGCGGTAGCTAGTAAAACTTGCTTAGGTTTTTCTAGTTTTCCTGTCGACAAACAACTCACAACTGAAGAAGTGTTGGCCGTTGCACTATTACTACTATTAGGATTTTTATCTACCTTTACAGAGGACTGAACCCGATTATCAAAAACTATCTGGGGATGGAGCAATGAATGATGGCGCCTATTACATATTTTACATGTAGTAGGTTTTTTGCAATTGTAAGTTGTATGATTACCTCCAAGACAATTAAAACAAATTTTACTTTTAATGACGAACTCTCTTTTCTAAAGTTAAGTCTCCAAAACCTTTGCAGAAACAAAGCTTATGGTTTTCTGAACAAAACTCGCACTTCAAATGGGACGCTTGGTTAGTCGATAACAAAGACTTAGTTACATGCATTTGATTAGTGTTTGGCCTCCTTGTGTCTAAACACTCTAATGCCCTAAACCGGTTTTCTATAAAAACATTGAACTGATTAAGAGTAGGCAACATATCCGAATCAGTACTGGTTTGGCATTAGTAGTAGGTGTCGTGGTATTTGTCGTTACTTGAAGACGAATGATGACACCCACAATTTCCAATTTATAAGTTTATTCACGATACTAACGTAAGTACACATACACAATGAGCAGGAGAAATCGTAAGCTGGTAGCTATTCTTATAACTACACACTTTTGCAGAAACTTAGTTACAAGCAATAATAATTAGCGATGTATCATAGTAAGCGCGGCGCGAGCCAGTCAAGCATGCATTCGCCGTAGGAACATAGGGCCGACTGGCGTGCGCGGGAGTCGGGCCGCCCGTCTCAGCCGTGAACAATGGCAGGGTAATTAAGTGCGCGGCTCCACAACGCAACGCAAAACTACAACACGACAACTTAGCACATAAAATATTATATGATAAATATATTTTATGAGTGTATGTATCATTGTTAACTTATATGTTTTAATACTTTATTTATGTTTATTAAGTAATAATAGTATATGTGTGTGTTCGCGCCACAGCGCGACGGATAACCGTCTCTGCGCCGGTCAATTAAGGTGCATATTGGTGCAACGACTGGGCAACGAATGATCGGCCAATCACAGCGAGTTGACAATTATACTCGACGAAGTGTTCGCCCGCGCGGCCGGCACTGGGCAAGAGTAGTGTGCTCCGACCTTTCAAAGAGAATCCACGCGCGCGCCCGCGCAAGAACTCAGCCCGTAAACAACCACGTGTTCAGTGTATGTGACTTTAGAGCGCTGTGTTTACCAGCCCAACTACCTTTAAAACGCCTCCGATCAGTGCCTAGTGGAGTGAATTGTGTTGTGTGTTGCTGCCTTCAAGCCCGCGCCCCCGCGCCCCCTGCGCCCCCGCGCCTGCCTTCAGCTCCAACCAGCTCCAGCCCGAACCAGGTAAGCCCCAGAAATTCCCTTATCTCCTGCCTAACCCATATTCTGTCGCTGTTACGGCGAACGCCTTTCGCCGCAACATTTTGATCCTACGAGCCGGATACATACAGTCCACTAGTTTTTAAACCCTACCGTACACATTTCACTTTTTGCCTCGACTCGTGCCGCCACCCATACACGTCTACACAACTGCACACAACACCCACACAATGCACGCCAGCCCAAACACCCCTTACTGCCCTTACTGCAGGATTAGGGGGCACAGATTAATAGCGTGCGCTACCTACAATGCCCAGCCGACGCAGGGACGGTGGGATTTTGTGGTGTCGCGCGAGCGCTGTCCCCGCTGTCTTGGACCACATTACCCGGACGAATGTAAGTCGGTGAAGGCATGCAGAGTGTGTGGCATCGCAGATCACCACACATCCCTTCACCGACCGGACGACGCCACACAGCATTACCAGCCGGAATCGGCGGCGCGGTGGCTCCCGCCCGCGCTGCGGGACACTCCGGCAAAGCGACCCAGCGACAGAACGCTGCATGTGTCCTCGCATGCACAGCGGTCGCATGAGGGGTCGCAGGAGTAGGTACACGTCACCTTAGACATTCAGCCCCACATTATTAATACAGTCCACTATTATATATGTATAGGATAACTATTTCAGCCCATTAACGATTTCATTACATGTTGGTCATTCGACCCGTTAAAATAATATTTACTCATATTTCGTAGTTATCACGTAACTTAATTTTAATTTCTGATTTTTAAATCTTATCGCGTAACATTCCTAATTTCATTACCTTACATGACCCTTTCTGCACGATAGACGTTGCAAAGTGCATTGCGAAATATTATTAACCTACCTACAAAAATAAATTAAGAACGTGTTCAAAGAACAGTGTTCGATTCCTGTTATATTTTTTCTTACTAATTAGATTGCACATATAACTTTAGTTAAGTATAACACACCCGCGTCTAGACGACGATATTGTTGTTTTTCCCGTTTTATTTTGTAATGAAATTTTTATGGTCGTGTCGTGTTAAATCGGCTCAGATCTCGTGCATGCTCACCACGCGTGCCAAATAGCGTGCTTTATTTTTTCGCTCGTGTTAATTTTATATTTTTTCTGCTTTTAATTCTTGCCTTGGCAATCGACTCAATCTCGTGCGTGCTCACCACAAGAGCATAGTACTTCTACACACGTGCACCCACACATCAGCCTGCAGCACACAAACACATGTAGTCAGCCCGCACCTATACGGTGCATGACATCAGCACGCGCCCTCTGCGCCCCCGCGCCCCCACGCCTTTGCGTTGACGCGGCCCTTGCGCTTACGCGCCCCCGGCGCCCTCTGCGCCCCCGCGCCCCCACGCCTTTGCGTTGACGCGGCCCTTGCGCTTACGCGCCCCCGGCGCCCTCTGCGCCCCCGCGCCCCCACGCCTTTGCGTTGACGCGGCCCTTGCGCTTACGCGCCCCACGCGCCCTCTGCGCCCCCGCGCCCCCACGCCTTTGCGTTGACGCGGCCCTTGCGCTTACGCGCCCCCTGCGCTTCTGCGCCCCCGCGCCCCCACGCCTTTGCGTTGACGCGGCCCTTGCGCTTCGCGCCCCCGCGCCCCCTGTGCTTCGTGACACAGGCTTTCAGCCCTCATACAATTGTACTCATACAGTCACACACGTGCATTCCTCCCAGCTCATCATATACACACCCACTCGACATTAACTCAACACAGCACGAATCGGGGCTGTAGTTCCCCTTTAACTTCCATTCCTTCCCCCCCCCTCCTACCCTCTGGGGCCCGGGAAGATGTTCGCGCCACAGCGCGACGGATAACCGTCTCTGCGCCGGTCAATTAAGGTGCATATTGGTGCAACGACTGGGCAACGAATGATCGGCCAATCACAGCGAGTTGACAATTATACTCGACGAAGTGTTCGCCCGCGCGGCCGGCACTGGGCAAGAGTAGTGTGCTCCGACCTTTCAAAGAGAATCCACGCGCGCGCCCGCGCAAGAACTCAGCCCGTGAACAACCACGTGTTCAGTGTATGTGACTTCAGAGCGCTGTGTTTACCAGCCCAACTACCTTTAAAACGCCTCCGATCAGTGCCTAGTGGAGTGAATTGTGTTGTGTGTTGCTGCCTTCAAGCCCGCGCCCCCGCGCCCCCTGCGCCCCCGCGCCTGCCTTCAGCTCCAACCAGCTCCAGCCCGAACCAGGTAAGCCCCAGAAATTCCCTTATCTCCTGCCTAACCCATATTCCGTCGCTGTTACGGCGAACGCCTTTCGCCGCAACAGTGTGTATACGAACAAAAGTGAATATATTAAAGTAAGTTTAATATTTAATGTAATTATTTATGTATGGATGTATGTAATATAATAGATATCTATGTATTATAAGTATATGGTATTATATTAGTGTGTGCAAAGTGGGAGTAGCCTACATCACTCCCCTCCAGAGGCCTGGTCAAGGACGATAATAATCTGGAAAACGAACTTGTCTCCCAGCGCGTGTGGTTTTATGTCCTCTTAGAGGCGTAATAGGGGTTTGTGGTGGTATGGTGGGTACATCACCTAATATTGTCTGGGATGGTGAAATAAAATAGTCAGTTGAATTGTCATCAGCCAGTATGAACGCAGGTTTTAAGCGATCAACAGTGACCGTGACTTCCTTTCCCTTGCAAAGAATTTTAAAGTATTTGTCTCCGCGTACTAAAACTTTGTGTGGGCCGGTATAAGCTGGTTGAAATTGAGCACGCGAAGCGTCTTCACGTAGGAAGACATGTTCTGCAGTCGCTAACTCCTTAAAAATAAATACCTTGCCCTTGCAATGTCGCGAAGCTGGAGTTGGTTGCAACTTCTTGGCAAATGAGCGTAACCGTGCGGTAAAATCAGACATGTCAGTGGTACCAGTTACACCTGAATTGAAAAATTCGCCGGGCAGTCGCGGCGGCTCGCCGTAAAGTAATTCGGCTGAAGAAGCTTGCAAATCTTCTTTGAAGGCGGTTCGGACACCAAGAAGAACAATTGGTAGGCTTTCAGTCCAATTGATATCGGCATGACATGTGATAGCGGCTTTGAGCTGCCTGTGAAAACGCTCAATAAGGCCGTTACACGCAGGATGATATGCGGTAGTGCGTTTGTGCTGAAACCCTACAAATTTTGATAGATATTTAAAAAGTGCAGATTCGAATTGCCGTCCACGATCGGTGACAATATCTACTGGGCAACCATACCGCGATATCCAGCCTGATAGTAATGCTTTTGCCACAGTCTCTGCAGTAATGTCAGCAATAGGAACGACTTCGGGCCACCGTGTAAATCTGTCAATAGCTGTTAGACAGTAGCGATAACCATTAGAGAGAGGAAGAGCGCCTATCAAATCAATATGTGCGTGTTTAAACCGTGCACGAGGCAGGTTGAAGTTGCCTAATGGTGCAGAAACGTGCCGACTTACCTTAGAACGTTGGCAGTGTAGACACGTTCGGGTCCAGTTTCTGACATCTTTGCGAACTCCAGGCCATACAAAGCGTTCTGCAACGAGTTGAGCAGTCGCGTTGGCTCCTGGATGGCTCAATGAATGGAGACTATTGAAAACTCGCTTGCGAAACATAGTGGTAACAAATGGTCTAGGAGTCGGTGTACTAACGTCACAGTACAATGGTTTGCGACTACCAGGTAATACCAACTCTTGTAAGCGGAGTGAGGACGAAGAGTTATTAAGATATTCGGCCAGTTCAGAGTCAATAGTCTGAGAGTTAGCTAGATCGGTTAAATTGATAGGAGCCTCCAGTTCTTCCACACGTGACAGGGTGTCAGCAACTATATTGTCCCTACCGGAGATATGTCTAATATCGGTAGTAAATTGGGAAATATAGTCCAAATGTCTGTATTGTCGGGGCGAACAGTTATGTTTACGTTCACTGAAAGCATATATAATAGGCTTGTGGTCCGTGAATACAATAAAGTGTCTCGCCTCAAGCATGTGTCGGAAATACTTAATAGATTCGTAGATCGCTAAAAGTTCCCGATCGTAAGGCGAGTACTTTATTTGAGATGGGCTAAGCCTACGCGAGAAGAACGCTAACGGCTGCCACACACCTTCATGGAATTGTTGTAAAACTGCTCCCATAGCTATGTCCGAAGCATCGGTCACTAATGCTAGCTTGGCTTGGCAATTAGGGTGAGCAAGGAGCGCTGCATCAGATAAGCTTTCCTTCGTCTTCTCAAAAGCTATCAGAGCCTCGCCAGCCAAGTTGATGGGAGAAGAACCTTTCACTGCACCAGTAAGAAGCGAGTTAAGAGGGGCTTGAGTGAGGGCGGCGTTGGGTAAAAATCGCCTATAAAAATTTGCCATTCCCAAGAATCCTCTTAGCTGTTTAACAGTCTTTGGTGGTGGAAAGTCACGCAAGGCTTGTACTTTGGTGTCAAGTGGTTTGGTTCCGCTCTCCGAAATGGTATAACCTAAAAATGTTACCTCGGGAGCTCCCAAAACACACTTGGATGGGTTTATAACCATACCATATTCGCGGAGCCTGGTGAAAACTTGTCGCAGGTGTTGCTCATGAAGGGTCTCATTCTCCGAAAAGACTAGGTAGTCGTCAACGTAACAATATACGAAATCAAGTCCACGTGTCATCTCGTCCACAAAACGTTGGAACGTTTGGCCAGCATTGCGCAAACCAAACGTCATGTATGGAAATTCATACATACCAAACGGGGTGGTGATTGCGGTTTTAGGTATATCATCTGGATGTACTGGTATCTGATTGTACGCCTTCATGAGGTCCAGGGTACTGAAGATCTTACATCCTGAAATGCTGTGCGTAAAATCATGAAGGTGACGGATTGGATACCTATCAGGCACTGTACGGGCATTGAGCTGTCTATAATCCCCGCAGGGTCTCCAACCGTTATCTTTTTTCGGGGCAAGATGAAGAGGTGAGGACCAGGGACTTTGTGAAGGTCTAGCTGTACCATCAGCCAACATAGCCTCGAACTCTTGCCTTGCTATCTTTAGCTTGTCTGGAGCCAGACGTCGTGGTGCGCTAGAAACAGGAGGTCCTGGTGTTGTGCGTATGTGGTGTTGTGTGTTGTGAGGTGTAATACGTTGTGTGCCAGATGGTCGCGTAATCTCAGGAAATTCCTGGGAAAGCAGACGATAAAAACGTGACTCACCAGTCAGCACCTTCACAGAATTAATAATATTTTCGTCGGGAGCAAACAAAGCAGAAGCAGTAAGGCTAGTAGTATTATCTACAAGTTTTTGATTTCTACAATCTACCATTAAATTATAAAAGGACAAAAAATCTACTCCTATAATAGGTTTAGTAACATTCGCAACAATAAAGCGCCACGGATAAGCTCTACGTAAGTTAAGGTCTAAATTTAAATAATAATAACCAAACGTATCTATGGTGGTCCCGTTGGCTGCGGATAGCTGGTAGGTTGTTGGTGCGCGGCGTTCATGTAGTAGAGTCCGGGGGAAGACACAGAGATCGCTGCCAGTGTCGATCAAAAACTGAATCTTCGACCTTTTGTCGGTAATGAACAGGCGACCAGAGGATGGGCTATCAGCTGTCGCCATTACCGACTGCCCTTTTCGTTTCCCGATTTCCCATACTCGCACGGCTTGATACACTTATGAGCCTTGTCTCCGTGCTTAGAGTGATACCAACAGGTGGGGTACCTCCTATACGAGGATTGGGACCTGCTGGATGATTGGTCGCGACGTCTGCTGAGGGAACGGGGTCTTCGCTTGTTCTGCATGGTCATAGACTTTATCTGCTGACGAAGTTCGGCAATTTCTCTAGCCATAGCCTCCATGCTAGAACCTGGAGAGGATGTAGAAGCTACTTGAGGCATCGATGGGGCTATGTCTCGAATCCGGTCAGCAAAGTCGGCTAAGATGTCCAGTTTCGCAGAGGGTTGAGCAGCCAGGACAGTTTGGATATTCCCGGGAAGGCGACTGGTCCAAATTGTGCGAAGAAAGTCTTCGGTTATTTGATTTCCAGCTAAGCTTTGAAGGTGTCGCAGAAACTGAGAAGGTCTGCGATCACCTAGCTCTTCGTGCATGATAAGCTGCTGCACTTTCTTCTCGTTCGATGCGCTTAGTCGTCTTATGAGCTCGGTCTTAAGCTTTTCATACTTTTCGCTGGCAGGTGGATTCGTAATAATGTCCTTAATTTCTGTTGAAAATTGTCTATCTAGTTGTCCGATGACATAATGGAACTTGGTAAGGTCATTAGTGATGCCTGCAATCTGGAACTGACCCTCGATTTGCGAAAACCATATTTACGGTTCCTCCGGCCAAAAAGGTGGAATGCGTACACCAACTTTAAAAATGTCGGATGACATGTGAGATTGTGCCGTGGAAACGCGCTCTTCGACGGCACCTTCAACGTGGTCTCGCTTAGCTCCGCCGGTTGCCATCTTGTAAGTGCGTAATATTAATGCTTGAAATTTACGTACGTTTATTCACCAGCGCCGGATTGTGTCCAATATAGGGGTCACCAATTTGGCATTAGTAGTAGGTGTCGTGGTATTTGTCGTCACTTGAAGACGAATGATGACACCCACAATTTCCAATTTATAAGTTTATTCACGATACTAACGTAAGTACACATACACAATGAGCAGGAGAAATCGTAAGCTGGTAGCTATTCTATAACTACACACTTTTGCAGAAACTTAGTTACAAGCAATAATAATTAGCGATGTATCATAGTAAGCGCGGCGCGAGCCAGTCAAGCATGCATTCGCCGTAGGAACATAGGGTCGACTGGCGTGCGCGGGAGTCGGGCCGCCCGTCTCAGCCGTGAACAATGGCAGGGTAATTAAGTAAGCGGCTCCACAACGCAACGCAAAACTACAACACGACAACTTAGCACATAAAATATTATATGATAAATATATTTTATGAGTGTATGTATCATTGTTAACTTATATGTTTTAATACTTTATTTATGTTTATTAAGTAATAATAGTATATGTGTGTATACGAACAAAAGTGAATATATTAAAGTAAGTTTAATATTTAATGTAATTATTTATGTATGGATGTATGTAATATAATAGATATCTATGTATTATAAGTATATGGTATTATATTAGTGTGTGCAAAGTGGGAGTAGCCCACACTGGCAACACTTAACTCCCAATTTTTGCGGGTCTCAGGGTCAAGTTTAAACGTAACGATGTGTATTAGAATAATGTCCCACGTGCTCACACCTACGCCCAAGTTCTTTAATGCACTTACACAATCGGATGTGGTATCCAGCAGCTCCTTTAATCCTGCCGCCAACTCGACATTCAAACGCTTCTGGCTAAACAACCTTTTTAATATACTATTTGCTAGGTACCGTTTGTTATTGTATCTTTTTTCTAAGAGATCTCAACACTGGGCATAGTTATTCCCAGTGATAGGTGTGTGTCTTATCAATTGCTCGGCCTCTCCGGAGAGGTGACCTTTTAAATAATGCATTTTTTGTACTCTGTCTAATGTTTTATTTTTGTCAACAAGTGAAATAAATAAGTCTCTGAATGTCGGCCACTCGGAATATTTACCAGAAAAAACAGGGATTGATATTTTAGGTAATTTTACAAACGAGCTGGTGGAATCCTCATCCTTAACACTTTTAAAGTTAGAAGAGTCAGATTTGGCATGCAACAAAATTTTATTTAGTTCGGTTTTTAAAGAAGATTTGTACACAACATACGCGTCCTCCGTGTTATCATACATGTTTTGAGTAGTATATGAACTTGCTTCGATATCTTCAGATTTATAAGTTTGCATTAATTTAGTATTAGTTGCATGAAATAGCTGCCAATCTCTTTCTACATTTTCCAATCTAGTTTCAAGGTATTCTACTGTAATACGATCCTTTTAGACTTTTCTTAAAATTAATTGCTGCCTTTCCTATAGCTCTTTGTAGATCTTTCTGAACGTTTATTATGTTTTCCATCTTTAACAACTACGTTCTTTCAGCTAGTTATAAACAAAACAATCTTAGAAAGTAACAACAATTTTACAAACAATGAAAAATTACAAGTCTTTTGCCTTAAATATTCTGACCGAAATCGGGCATAGATTCCCCGTCTCACCGCTTTTTCTTAAACTATTCTAAGTCCTAAATACAAAGTTAAAATGTTACAAGTCTACAACTTTAACTAAAACTATAAGTAATAAAAATCTAGAAATTCTTCTATGTTGATAGCCACGTGAAGATAAGGTTCAAAATTCTTTGCAATTTCACTCTAATGTTTATTTTATCTTCAATGAAAATAAGGAACAAAATGGTACTCACACTCGTATCTTCTAATGACGGTGTCAATGACGTCACGGTTGACGCTCTGGCTGGTCCCCTTGTGTGACGTCACGTCCACGCTGATAGCTCAGCTCGATGACTCGTCTCGCCGCTTTCCAACTCCAACGCGCGAAGCACTTCCGGCGGCTGCATTGGCTTCAAGCGGCTCACGACGATGCGTACTCTTTGCTGTAGCGATCCACTACAGAGTACGTAGACTCAAAAAAAATCCGGTCTCAGATGGACCAATGAATATTGAATGACTAATGTACTGGAACTAGGAGACTTCAGGGTTAAATTAAATAAAACCAAGAAGTTGATCTAAATAAAGTGTGTAATAAAAAAAAGGTATGGCCGCCATAATACGGTTTCGACAAAACACAACGATACCGCGATTCAGGTTAGAGCGCTATCCACGCCATCTAGCCGTAACTTTTCGAACTATTCTTTACTATCGATCGACGTAAACACATGCATTTCCATTTTTGTGGTTGGGAAGAAAGTGTGCTATTAAAAAATTCTTACAAAGAAATATTTACTTTCATAACTAACAATACAATACTTAAGAATTCTTCAACTCAAAGGTTAAATAAATGTACCTACCTTGTGGTTGGGAAGAAAGTCTTATCTCGTGTGCTATTAAAAAATTGTTACAAAGAAATATTTACTTTCATAACTAACAATACAATACATAAGAATTCTTCAACTCAAAGGTTAAATAAATGTACCTACCTAGAACGTAGTACTAATATTTATTCTGTGCCTATAGTGTCCTAGAATCGTTAAAGTGACTATACATCCTAACTAAATTTTCTTCCGATAGACTTAAAATTCAATTGCACATCAATACAATATCTTCTTACTGTAATTAATTTCAAAAAGTTTTCTACATCAGTTTGTATAAATAGATAACTTAAATTAATTGTTACTTTCTGAATAGAAATATCTCTGAAAAACAGCTTAAAGTGCTTATACAATTAAAAGGTAATGTGACTTCACCTATAGTACGGCCATTAATCACGACTATTATCCCCGAAGGGTTAGTCAGAGACTAGGCAATAAGGACCGCAAAAGCAGTCCTCTACCATAGTCCACTTTAACCAAATAACGACTGCACTGTGCTCAGCGTGACAGGTGGTGAGCCCATCGCCGCTCTATGCTGTTGGTAGTATGTGCAATATTTAGTCCGTTAGTCGCATTTTGCGACACCCAAGGGAAGAGAGGGGGTGGTAGTATTCTTACACCGCTACGCGACACGGACGCGTATGCTTTATGGTATTTATTAATCGGCCGTTCGATCGGCTGTAGAATACCTTGTTAATTAATATTAGCACATACCTATTAGAACACTTTAGCACAGTACCACTCTATCAAATAAGATTAATTAATACGTAATTCTGATTAGCCGGTTATCCATAATCACATCTGTGAAATAGCTGTTGAAATCATATATGATTTTGACAGTAATTTCCTTAGTTAAAAGTAGATTAATTGTCAGTATGTATATAGACGGTAAACAGATATAATTCTTTTATTATTTCAGTCCACCCGTGACCACGGCCGGTGCAACTCGGTCGAAACGTCGGGTATAAAAGTTACGCATAGTATTCTTTACTGAGCAGTTTTTCGTTTAATGTGAAGAACTATATATATATTATTACTACCACTTACTTAATTGATATGATCAATTAAGTAAGTGGTACCTGTGCAAATAAATCTATCTGAAACTGTGTGTTCCATAGCTAGGTATATCTTACACGACCAACAACATCCCGAGCAGAGGAAAGCATGTCGTTAACATGCGACAATATAAATGCCAATGCAGTAAGTAGTTTTAACAGAGCCCATTTAAGTAATAATTTCTTTCTCAAATTCCCTCGGGGAAAAATCAAAGGGGACTTGACTTGATCTAGTATAATAACAGGGTATAAATGCACAAACACTGAAACTTTAAGGTCGGTGTCGCAAGCGTCTATGGGTTGTGGTGGCCTGCTTCAGCGGGCCGTATATGCTTATATACCTAAAAATCACTAAAAAATGCTGATATACTTAGCTGCTGTTAGGCCACTAATATTGTCGCGACCTTCCAAATGGAATTATTTATAGGGGTAACAATCCTCGCGACATAATAATAATAATAAAGCAGTGGTGACTCAGAGACAACACACCTCCATAGTGATTTATATAATTACATCAAATATCACAAAGAGAGCCACCGTTACAGCTCACTATCTTCAGAGCCTAATGTAACCAGTCGTCGTACAGCGAGATGCCATACCAACTCTCGGTGTCCCCGTGCGGCCCGTGCTCTGTGAGCTCATTTTACCGTTCCGCTAGCCAGCACCGAACGCAGCGGGACTTAGTAGTCCCTCCTAGACCTCCTACCTCCCCTACAGTCAAACCCATTCCACCGGGATTGGATCTCAACTACAGATCCACGCGCTTTAACAGCCTTTAGGACGCATTGAGATCCCACTTACTAATTTGAGGCTGCCCTATCTCACGGCCACCACTGTACAACTATGTAAATATACTATATAATTAAACAGTAATAACTATGTAAATAACTTACCAGGACGCTTAACACCAGCCACGGAGCTGCGAGCCAAATCGCGGCCCGTGCGCATGGATCAAACTCAGCTTGATGATGAACTGCCCTTGACTGTTATTTTTAATTCACTTTCCCCATAATGGCACTCGCTATGATATAACCAGTGTCTAGTTCTTTTTTCCCGCGTTTTAAACGAATACTCACCTACCGTCATCCTTTTACTACATTTTAAATTGACCATAGAGTAAGCAGAGCGCACAGCTCGCGGCATTCCGCGACAAATATCAAATAATAGCTTCGCAATTTAAATAAGATGATGTGGTGTGGTAGGAACTGAGATGCAACTTCTTCAGTTTTTTTGTTTTTTTGTTAGTGTAGCCTCGGTAAACTTGTGCCAAAGCTCTCGGCCTGATATTAGGAGGTCCTGAGTAACCTGCGTTCAATTCCCTGGTCAGGTAATTAAATATTTTGGATTTTCTCTCTCGGTTTTATCTCGGGTTTGTAATCACTAATCACCAACTCGCATTTAGCATACGCTGAGATAATGGCAGTGCTCATTAGCCGTTGCCCAACAGAGAGACCGTGCAAAGGCTACTTACTTCATCGTTATTCCCTTGTCTGCCACTAAAATCCTAGAGGTTGCTGTAGTGTACAGATATTTGTCTCGTACGCATACGTCACGGTTTGTGTGGCATCAGGCATTCGGCGTTGGGCCGTGGCGAGTGCGGGCGGGTGTTGTGTGCTTCGGCAAGACAAGTTATTATAGTAAAACATAAAGAATGGAGTACATTACAGTTGCTAACATTTTCATTTCTATTGTCTGGTATCACGACAGCTGAGCCTTTTATCAAACTCACCTTTAAACGTCCAAGCTTGGGACAGCAGTGTACTGACCTTTCGTAAGTTAAAAAAATCCTACTGATGAATTTATGTACTGCGCGCAAGACGTCTAGCAGCGTTGAGTCGACCCGAATTATGACTGCACCACATTTGTCAGCGACTGTACGGCCCTTTTCAATTTCATATCACGTAGCTGTTGACATCATAAGCGAGAACCTTGTATATCAACTGGTTATAGTCGCACTAAGGGCTTAAACAAGTTTCGCATTCATATTTTTTCGGTCTTGGGAAGTAAGTAGGTAAGTAATGTTATTGGTTGCTAGCAAGTTACGTACCTAACAGCCGTACTCAGAGCTCTCAATTAACTTTTAATGACAATAAAGTCTCTTGCTGTCACCTATGTAGTCTATATAATATATAGTCAATATCTAGAAATTATATACAAAAATTTCAATTAGTGAAAACCGCATAAAAATCCATAGCGTGGTTTAGGAGAATAGTGCGGTGCCACAGACGCAGGAATACGGCGACTTTACTTTATAATATGTAATGATGATGAAGATGATGATTGTACTAAGTAGAGAAGGCTAGATATTTAAACGTCATTAATTTTAAATTGATCTCTCTAAGTAGGTACGGCAGTTAATCTCCATAAACCTAGGTAAGTATAGTAACTTTATAGTAACGTATTACTATAAAATCTATATAAAAAAAATCAATTGCCGAAAGCTTGTACGCGCGAACGGCTGTACTTTTTTGGGTAATTCATTTTTTGTGTTGTGTTCGTAATTTTCAGGACTAGGTTGAAGTGAAATATTGGTGGAATATACGTTGTCACGAAGTCGCGGCCGGGCAGTTATAAATTATTATACATAAATGGACTAAAGACCGGTCATCGAGCAACTAAATTCAAAATTTAACGTGTGGTATCTAGATGATGGGACTCTAGGCGGCGATGCATCAACTGTCCTTTCGGACCTCCTAATCCTAGTCCGCGAGTTCCAAGCCATTGGTTTGGAGCTTAATTTTGCTAAGTGGAACTTTTCATAGCGGACAGTTGCGTCGACAGACACGGTATAATATCCAGCTTTAGAGACGTTGCTCCTCTCTTAAAAGTGATAGACGAAAGTTCTCTTCACCTCCTGGGGTCTCCTATTCTAGATGATTCCTTCAAAAATTTTATAGCTGTCAGTTGTGGAAGTTTCCTGACCTTCTTGCCAGCCTAGATAGCACCATAAAACATACACTGTCTTCCATTTTAAACATTAACTTCAGTGACCGCTCTTGGACCCAAGCATCACTTCCAATTAGATTCGGTGGCCTGGGTATCCGTAAAACTGCTGACGTTTCCCTCCCGGCGTTCTTGTCCTCGGTCCATGCCTCCCTACCACTTACAAACAAAATACTGGACCGAACATCCAATTCCTTTTTGATACCCTACATGGACGAGGCCAAGGCCGCCTGGAGCGCATCTTGCCCGTGTTCTGATCTTCCAAACAACACCTCCTCCCAAAGGCTTTGGGATGGGCCCCTCTGCGAACTGTTGCGAAATAACCTTGTCAACACGTCTTCTAGTTCCGCAGAGCGTGCCCGCCTTTTAGCTGTAGGGAGATGGGAGTCGGGTCTTTGGTTGCAGGCACTACCCTCATCGAACACGGGTACTTTGCTAGACCGCAGCACTTTTCGCCTAGCCACTGCTCTGCGTCTTGGCGCCCCCAGTATCGTCCCCCATCAATGTCGTTGTGGCGCACCGGTAGACACCCTCGGACACCACGGGCTGTCCAGTACACGGAGCGCTGGCCGCATTGCCCGCCATCATTCTTTGAATGACATCGTTCGTCGAGCTCTAGTCACTGCAGGAATTCCAGCCGTACTAGAGCCCGCCGGCCTGGCGCGCGATGATGGCAAGAGGCCGGACGGCATGACCCTGGTACCTTGGAGGGTGGGACGGGCTCTGGTGTGGGATGCTACATGTGTCGACACGCTTGCCCCGTCCCATCTTCCAAGTTCATGCATCAATGCTGGCTCGGCTGCAATTAATGCGGAGAACCTCAAACGGCGCAAGTATGAGAATCTGACTGGAGATTTCATATTTGAGCCGTTTGGGGTGGAGACGTTAGGACCGTGGGGTTTGGGTGCCCACCAGCTCTTTAGAGATATTTCTAAAAAACTGGTGGAAGCCACCTGAGACCCCAGAGCCAGCAGCTATCTGGGTCAACGCCTAAGCCTCGCCATCCAGCGCGGCAATGCGGCTAGTATTCTGGGTACTCTGCCTGATGGGGATGATCTGAGTGAATTCTTTTTTTTATAGTTTTCTATTTATCTTTTTAAGTTGTAAATATTTTAATTTTAATATTAGATGTTACTTTAGTTATTTTTTATAATAATATCATAATATAATAGAGGTAATCAAAATTTTAAATATTTCGCAGAGATTATTTGATAGGTATCTAGTTAAAAAACAAAATGCGTAATTAATCTATTATTTTTTGAGTTACGATCAAACACGTTTTCGTTGAATATTAATGAAATATATAAGATGACTGCTAGAAACCGCAAGAAACTTCGAGGGCTGGTCAGGTCAAGTGTTTTATACAAAAATGGAATTCGTGTTTTTTTGTAGGTGCTTATCGCCCAGCTGGCGAGGGCAACGGCCGGCCGGCCGGCCGTCTGTTGCCCCGTCAACGTAGGTACTTATCGCCCAGCTGACGCAAACGGGTCAACAGACGGCCGTATGCTTAAAAATAAATTAGATACTCAAATACCATCCAATTAAAATACACAAAATGAATTATTTCATTAAAAATTTAAAAATACGAATTCCTTTTTTGTTTTTTTTTTGTCATGTTTAAAACACTTGACCTGGCCAGCCCTTGAAGTTTCTAGCGGTTTCTACCAGTCACCTTATATATAATAAGATATGAAAATAATAAAACGTTTATTGAAAAGTTATTACAAGAATTAAATAAAAGTGAATGGACCGATCCACGTATCTGTATTTTACATAATATTATAAGAATTTATGATACAGATGAAATAAGAGTGATTCTTAATGACTTTCATGTCTTACCCACAAGTGGCCACGCGGGTATGAGACGAATGTATAATAACATTAAGAAGTATTTTTATTGGCCTAGCATGGAGAATGATATAAAATCTTTTGTACGAAGATGTCATAAGTGCCAAACGCAAAAGCACTCTCTTCCGACAAGGGAGCCAATGACAGTCACTACCTACTACAGCAAGTTGGGCTTTTGAAAAAATATATCTTGATTTAGTAGGAGCTTTAGATGAAGATCACAACAATTATCGATATATACTGACGCTACAATGCGAATTAAGCAAGTATGTCGAAGCCTATCCTTTAGTTTCTAAAAAAACTGATGAGGTCGCTCGAGCTTTGGTAAGTAATTTTATATTAAGATACGGAATCCCGAAGGAAATCGCCTCCGACCAAGGTAAGGAATTTATGTAACAATTACATTCCACCGCATATCATCACGAAAGCATTGGGGCATTAGAAAATTCTCATAAGCATCTTAATAGTTTTCTTAGAATCCAAACTGATAACCATCCAGAGGTATGGAGCTCTTGGTTACCATTTTAGTGTTTTTCTTACACTACTTCGGTACATTCAGAACATAAATTTACTCCATTTGAATTGGTTTTTGGTAGAAAATGCATTATTCCCAGTAATCTTTCAGGAGTTTGCATAGATCCTTTATATAATCACGATAATTATCCAAATGAGTTAAAATATCGCATTCAAACTTCTCAAAAAGAGGCTCGAGACAACCTGATTAACAGCAAAATGAAAAGAAAAATAAAGTATGATAAAAATGTAAGAAGTATTTTGTATAAACCTAATGATTTAATTTTATTAAAAAGTGAGGATAGTAACAAAATGAGTAATATTTACTTCGGCCCATTTACTGTTATTAAAGATATGTCTCCAAATGTTGAAATTCTTAAAGATGGAAAACCATATTTGACACACAAAAACAGAACAAAAATTTATCATAAATAAGTTTAATTTAGTAATAACTAATATAAATATATTCAATGTAATCAGCATATATTCTATGTAATTATAATCTGCGTTTATAATCATTGTAACTAATCAAGTTAAGAAAAGACATAATTAAGTATGTTAATCTTTTAAGTATAAAAAAATGTAAATTCGTGCAATTACATTTTTTTCTCCCTAAAGGGGAAATGTGTGGGTGTCTATACTATATCTATGTACACATTATGTAATGCTTAATAATGTATATCCGCATTTATTATTGGAATACAGTCAGTTATAATCGAGACCTGAGTGGTATCATTTCGGCTCCTTATCCCAACCTCATAGGTGAAAAGTGGACTATGGCAGAGGACTGCTTTTGCGGTCCTTATTGCCTAGTCTCTGACTAACCCTTCGGAGATTATAGTCGTGATGATACATATTATGTATGTCTTACAGTCTTTTCAAAATTATCCTGGTGAAACTAACGGACCACCCGTGTCTTCGTCCGCGTGAAAAGCCACAGACGGGACACGAACGTGACGAATTTTCCAAAAAAAAATCTTGCTTACAATCCTTGTCCTGCCAATTACAAACCCAACAAAAAATAATTAGCCAGTAAAATATAGGTAGAGTCTTTTAATACTCTAAGGGTCGACTGCACCCTTTCAATTGATTTTTTTATATAGATAACGATTACATAAACTAGAGTAAAAAACAGACAAGTTCTTTACACCATTTTAACATTTTTAATATTAAAAAACTACTTATCTACATACAGTAATTAGTAGGTAAACTCCACACTCACAGTCAGCCTTTTTTCATTTTATTCAAAACGAAGACTTCATTTCGGTATGAAAATTAAAAGTAACATCGCGACTCTCCCGGGTCTGTGGGAGAGAAAAAAAAACTTTAATTCGTTCCTCAAGTTAATTTTTTCAGACGGCGCAAATTAGGCTGTCCTTAAGAGCCACGGGCGCGAACGCAAATCCGATTTGAGTAATGAAACGGGACTAATTAAAAAGTCGGAAGAGAAATTGTGGGAAAACAATGCTGTCTCGGAGCTTTTATTTATTTACACTTCACTTGCTCAGCTTTTTTACGTGTAAGCGGCGGCCACTGTAACCTTTTTTTCACAAGCGTTTTCGTTATCGTTTTGCATTTGGAACAATGTATGAAAATATGTCAATAAATTATGGTATAGGAAACGGGCACCACATAAAAGCTGCGTGCGTTGGGATCGCGTGCCAATTCTGCCTTTCGTAAATCTAGATTACGAACTAAATACCTAGTGTAACACGAATTATAGCTCGGCTACGTACGCCATATTGAGGGTGTATTGTGATAATATATTCATCAAGATAATTATTAGATAGACGTTGCTGGATAGAAATAGGTAACAGATAACATCTTATGTGCTGTTGAATCTTTTTGTCTCAAATACTTACTATATATCGCTAGACAGAAAATTATATAATTAAGCACCTACTTGATTCTTTAATGACTGCCTAATATATCATGACCTATCGATTTGGCCTACATAATCTAATTACTTAATTTTTTAAGTAGGTAACTAGTTACTCATACTCTTAAATTAAACAAGTCAACGATAACTACTCACAGAGATTTTTCACTATTCAAACTAGTAAAAATATTGACTATTTTGACTTTTGACAATCTTTTGACAATCTGCCTAGAGGCCTCACGCACCCCTATAGCCTTACGTATCGCTAGGCCGCTACATTATGTACCCTCCCTCTCTTCCCTTGGGTGTCGTAAAAGACGACTAGCGGACTAAAGACTGCACATACATCCAACAGCATAGAGCAGCGATGGGCCCATTGCCTAGTCTCTAACTAACCCTTTGGGGATATCGTGGATCTATGTACAGAATTTTTTGAAATCATAACAGTAACACTGTAGTAGTACTGTAAGATAAATAAAGGTTCTTCCTTAATTATTTTTTTATTACATACCACAGGTCGACAGAAATGAAGTTGTGGAGGAATAGTAGTTTTACAATAATAAAAAAAACTGGCCAAATGCTTAAGTAATCATAAAACGTACACGAGCGCCCGTCACGCGACATAAAATAAGTAAGTAACAATTTTGTTACGAAAATAAATAAAGACCTCTGTAGCGGCTTTTATTATAATAAATGAACATGGAAATATTGTCGCTGGGATTTAAGTATTTAAGCAGGTACGTATTAGTAAAGTTTTAATGTCCTTGACATCGACGGCCGCCGGTAGCAAACCCTCTCTCTCCAGCACGTTGGTTTAGTTCATAAAGTTACTAAGGTATAGTAACTTTATGGTTTAGTTACTCTTTTAGTTAATTAATGGCTCAGTCGCAGAATGTCCGTTTCGCAAAATGTCTCTATCGCTGAAAGCCTCTTTCACAGAATGTCCGTTTCGCAGAATCCCTATTTGCACAATGTCTCTTTCGCATAATGTCCATTTTTTATTCCAAGTCTTCGATCGTTTTTATCTGTGGTCGAAAATAGATCGATCGAATAGCATAGGATATCGAATAACATACTTGTTTATACTAACTCCAACAGTTTAATGTTTAGGTTATTTATTTAACCTCGTTATTTATTGCAAAGGTCCGCCCGCGGCTTCGTCCGTGTAAACATCCCGTACTTTATTTTCCTATGACTTTCCAAAACAATTCTTCCATACATAACTAGTCCTGACAAATTGCAAACACAACAAAAAAAGAAATTTGCCAAATAGGTGTGCAGTCGTTCTGATGTGATTCGCGATTATATACATTCTTGGAAATTTATTTTTATTCATTTAAATTAAACCCATAATTATACAGGGTGTAACATAAAAGGTATACATATCAACAACTTTATGTATTACCTAACAATATTTAACAATCAATATCAAAAATAACGTATAACAATCAACACACAGCACACATGTTAAACTTACAACACCCCTTCCGACGGGGGCGAGAGTTTTAAATGCCTCGCATTGCGTCTTCGATCAACAATATTATTGATCGAAGCATTGCGTGCTAAATCACGATGAGAAATACACCCTCTCCGCTAACAAGCCGTCTGAAATCTGAATACGCTACGTCCATCACTATGGGCAGCGGTGTCTATGGGGCTTGTCCGACGAACAGACGCCATCGACGACGTACAGCGTACAGCACAACCTACCACAAAATGTAAAAGGAGATGTTCCTATAACCCATACCCATACATTGTCCACCCCACAAATAGTAGATTGTTATACAAGGGTCTAAAATGACCCATTATATACGAGGTAGTTTTACTCACGAGCTTTAGCGAGGGAGTATTTAGAAACCGAGTTTTAATGGGTTTTTAGCGCCGTGTGTTACACTCTGCTTTTCACTACGAATGCGAGAAAAAAAAAACAATTCAATACAATATGAATTGGTTTATTTTATTCAAAATTAACCCGTTAGTTGCTTTAACGACACCCAAAAGAAGATAATGGTTGGTATTATTATTTTGATGAGCCCATCGCCGCTCTATGTTGTTGGATAGTAGGTATATGCAGTCCTTCCATCTCTTCCCTTGGGTGTCGTCAAAGGCGACTAACGGACTAATGACTGCGCATATATCCAACATAGAGCGGCGATGGGCTCATCAAAATAATACTACCAACCCCTTTCTTCCCTTGGATGTCGTAAAAGGCGACTAACGGACTAAAGACTACACATTACATCCAAAAGCATAGAGCGGCGATGGGCTCATCAAAATAATACTACCAACCCCTCTCTTCCCTTGGGTGTCGTGAAAGCGACTAACGGGCTAAAGGCTCACCACCTAAGCACATGTGCAGACTGTGCAGTTTTTTCTTGCTGAAGCGTGGTCTGTGTTGTCCATAGATTCAAATGATTACTAATTTTACCATAAACTTTAATAATAACTATCTCAAAAAAGTTGTTGATCTAAGTAAACAGTAATACCTAAGTCGAGTCTTTATTCATGATTATTCTACATAACACTAAATACTTAGAATAATAACGTTATAGAAACCAAGTTCGCGCGCCTATTTTGAAGCACATTAATTGGAGCCAGAAATGGCACCAAACGCCGGACCGCTCCGTAGTGTTCAATGTCACAGCGCGCCGAACGTGTCTCGCAAAAACAAAAAAAAAATGACGGTTTGTGCAGTTAAATTGTGTCACAACACATCTGAAAAACAAAAGAAGTGTAATAACATCACTTTTCACAGGTAAGCTTTCAGTATTTCATAGTATCTTGTAGTTAATTAGGTCAAAATATAAACGTACTGCAGTGTGATTCTCTAAGTTAAAGCCTCGGTAGCAGCGGGTGCCGCAGTGCTGTCTCTTTCATATTCATAGAATTGGAAAGAGACAGCAGATCACGGCCATGCGCGCACGTCACGCGTGTGTGAATCGGTTTAGTGCTTCATTTTTGACAGAGCGCTTGTATGAAGACTATCTTTCTATAGCGTTATTATTCTAAGACTAAATACTTATTCGTTTTTGTAGGCTCATTGTCATGTGACAGACAAAAATTAAAAAAATAAATACTTTTTCCCCTAGGGCAAGAAAAGCTATTTTAGCCCCGCTCTAGAATGCTACAATGACGGTCTTTTTGAGCAAGAGGAGTGAAAAAAATATTAATGTTACTTGATCAAAATTGAATTTATATATTGGTTTTTCATGCTGTTCTAAAAATCAACAGTAATAATTATAATTGTAAATAGTTATTGTTGTAAATAGAAAAGTTTTAAAGAAAAAAAATATTTAAATTCCTTGTAACGTTTGATATTGCCGCCGAAAATTTTATTACAATTCAATTTTTTAAGGAAAGCAAAGGTATTAATCTCATACAGACTTAATATAATGTGATATCTATCTACGTAATTTGTGGTATGCACTTATGTAAGTTTTTTAATAAATGCTGACATTTAGGTGTTACCTTTTTTATTAACTATCAAAGAATAAAATGTAAGTCTATTGAATAGATTATTTATTTATTTATAAGGTTAGGCTTAAAAATTCTTGATGCCAGTGCCATAAATTATTACAAAATGGCAGATGTGGTAGATAGAAAATGACGTAAGTATAACTTTAATTCCTTTTTGAACGTAGTTTTCAACTTATCTTAAAACACGGCTAGGAACGAAGTATCTACATATATACACGTTTACTATAAATTAGACTGCATTTTCCTGAAATTATGTTTATCAGGTGGCACGCTATTTTTCACTATCGAAACATGAAACGTCTGTAGGGCAGAAATGGAACATCTTCTTTCTTTAATTTTTAACTTTGTCACAAAGGTTCAAAGACATTTAATATAGTAATAGGTAGGTACCTAGTTTAATGTCTTTGCAAAGGTTGTAAGGACAGTTTTAGATAGGTTAATCTGCAGGCGAGTCGGCGTGTGTACAACCAACGTAGTACGCGGTATTATTATTATTATTATCCTCTTTATTTAACATAATTCTTAAGTTTGATTTTTTACAATATTTTATATAAAAACCTATTTACAATATAAAATATTATAAAAAACTTAACCTAGGTTGCCACCGGCAGCGGGGATAGACCCAAGCTATCGGTGGTTAGGGCTGCAGAGTGAGGAACCTCCTGACAATACGTGCCGTGTCAAGGAGTACTGCCTTTTGCATCTGACCCTTGACCCAACCTTTCAGCGAGAGCCTCTCTAGGTGTTGATCGAGGCTCTTTGCTATAAGGCCGTGTGCCGAAACGACTATCGGTACAATAATGGTTGAATCCACATCCCACATGGCGGTAACCTCGTGAGCCAAGTCAAGGTACTTACTGAGCTTGTCCTTCTCGGCTTTCACGAGGTTCTCGTCATGAGGTATGGTGATATCAACCAATATTGCTTGGCGCTGAGATCGGTCGATCACCACGATATCAGGCTTATTAGCGACAATAGTCCTGTCCGTGATGATAGAGCGATCCCAGTAGAGCGTTGCATGACCATTTTCGAGAACTGGCGCAGGTGCTTACTTATAGTACGGCACCTCTGATTCAACAAGGCCATATCGAAGAGCAAGTTGCTGGTGAATTATTCTGGCTACTTGGTTGTGTCTGTGCAAATACTCTCCGTTAGCAAGATGAGAACAACCGGAAATAATATGTCGGAGTGATTCTCCCGGACGGCGGCATGCCCGACAGTCGTCGCCTCAGTGCTTGTTTGGCCAACAGACCATTTGGGTAATTTTACAGGAGCAATGTTTTTTTGTTTTTCTTATGTTATGACTCAAACAAAGGAGTAATGTTATGGTAGTTTCCAAAAATATGGTACATCGGGACATGTAATAATCTATAAAAATTAAAAAAACTTTGAATTTTACATGTAAAAAAACAAAAAAACATTGCTCCTGTAAAATTACCCAAATGGTCTGTTGGCCAAACAAGCACTGAGGCGACGAGATGTCGACCGTACCGTCCCTCATAATATATTTCCGGTAGTTATTCGTCTTGATAACTTCATCTTCAATAGCACAGACAAAACCTTCGGTTTCCCCAAAGAGGTCACCGAAACGTAGCCAGTTCACCGAGGCAGGCAAATCTACATCAGGCCCAGTTAGAGCCCGATAGTAGCGCCCGTGTAGCACCTTGCTCTTCCATATGTTCTTGCGATCGAGAGTGCTTAGCACCACTGGTTTGCGCCAGTTTTCTGTTGCCAAGGAGAGCGGCGTAAAGTGTCTATCAACTGCCACGACATCCAAATGCATCCCGCACTCACTGTTAAGGAAATAATCCCTGAGACTGCACACCTCACGGTTATGTAGGTCCTTGGCATTTAAAAAGCCGCGACCCCCACATCTCCGCGGGATGTACAGCCTCATAACAGATGAGCGCGGGTGTAACATTCTGGAAGTCGTGAGCATTTGACGGACTCTTCTATCCAAGGCGTCCAATTCGGTCTGAGTCCATCTTAGTATGCCAAAGGAGTATGTGAGTAGAGGCATAACCCAGCCATTAAAAGCACGTGTCTTATTGCCACCCGATAAAAGACTGTTAAGTACTTTTCTTAGGCGGCAAAAGAATCGCTCCCGTAATGACTGTTTTATGTCCCCATCCACAACACCCAAAGACTGTGACATACCAAGATATTTATATGTTTCAAATTCGGAGAGAGATCTGAAGTTTATCGTTTCGGAGAGTTGTAAATTGGTTGAATTTACTACTCTCCCACGCTGTACATGCATAACCGCACACTTATCCACACCAAACTCCATCTTGATGGCACTGCTGAAAGTCTCAGTAATTTTCAGCAGTTTCACCAAGTCTTGGCGGTTTGGTGCGAGCAATTTGAGGTCATCCATGTACAACAAGTGCGACATAACTTCACCCCCTCTCCGCAGTTGACAGCCTAACTTTGAATTTCTCAACTAAGTACTGAGAGAATTCAAAGCTAGGCAAAACCATAAAGGACTCAGACTGTCGCCCTGGAATATGCCACGCTCTATCCTTATAAGATCCTGCGTGGCAGAAACACTATCTCGACATCCTGGTTGACTCAAGACCGTGGTCCACTGCCGCATACATGATATCAAAAAGGATTTTAAAGTTATATCAATTTTATATAACTCTAAAATCCTTACCAACCATGAATGCGGCACCGAATCATAGGCCTTCTTATAGTCAATCCAGGCTGTAGAGAGAGTCCCTCTGCCACGCCGGACCTTCTGGCATATGGTCATGTCAATGAGGAGAAGCTCCTTAGTACCACGGGACCCAACCCTACATCCATTCTGAGTCATGTCCAAAATATTGTTTGCAACAATGTGCGTGTTAATTTTTATTCTCAGAATGGATGTAAGGAGCTTGTATAAAGTAGGTAAGCACGTGATGGGTCTATAATTTTTCGGTTCCGTGGTACTACCTGATTTATGGAGCAGAAAAGTGACACCAGTAGTCAACAAACTTGGGAGTGAGCCGAGCTCTATGGCTTCTTGGAATTGCGTTGCCAGTAACTCGTGTGAACATCGAAACCATTTGATCCAGAAGTTGTGCAATCCGTCCGGTCCTGGGCATTTCCAATTTTGGGCCGTACGGATCGCACAACTTACGTCAGCTGTACTTATATTTATAGGCTGCATGGTCTCGATAGGTTCACACGCGTCACTGACAACACGCATCCATTCACCTTCCGTGTGCTCGACGGACACCGACCAAATGCTGCGCCAGAAATTAGTCATGGCATCAACATCTGGTAGCTGTCCGTCGCTCACACGTTGATCAGCTCCTTCCCAACGTCTGTATACTTTTCTTTAGTCACTTTGAAAGAGGCGATTTTGTTGGTATCGGTCCACACGCACTCTGTAGCGACGTATACGGTTTGCCCACGCATAGACTTTTTGCTTCAGAAAGTCAATACGTTCCGTCACACAAGCCATATAGTTTTCCGGAGGAACATCAGTCCCAACAAAGGCTTGTGTGACGAATCGCATGACGCGAGGTCGATTATTGCCATTTCTGAAGCAAATTAGCTTTGCAATGAGTGTCCTGAACTTATTAATACGCCCCTCGATCCTCAATTGCCAAGCAGGGGCAGTCCCGGTTCGCCGCGGTACTCGGTCAGAATCCTTGAATTTGACACGAGCAACGCGACACACCGTGATGGCCCCACAATAAAGGATCGAGTGGGTATCAATTAAACTTTCACTGGTTCTAAGATAAGGAACCAGTAAATCGTTCAAGGCACTCATTAACGCCAAATTATGTCTATTCGTGGGCAAACAAGGTATACGCGGCCTAGAGTTACGCGTGTCACGATACTGTAGAATAGCATCGTTCAAAGCGCTCCTCATTTGCTCATTCGCCTGTGTACTTACATTCGTATTTATGAAATCTTCATCGTCGGGTACCGGATCTACTCGCGCCACCAAAACCGGCGTCACGGCCGGTAATTGTGGGGCAGGGCGATCCTGCACCGAAGAAGAAGCCGCACAAATACGTTGTGACTCCAGGCGTAGCCGATCAAGTGCTGACTGATCCAGCAAGTTGTTACGCTGGATCACCCGCACTTGATCCGACAATCGTTGGGCAGACACGTCTATGGTCGGTTCAAGGGCCTGAAACAAAGACAGCATCCTAACACGATACGCAGTAAGGTTAGTTCCTCCCTCTGTTGCCCTGTAGTAGGCGCGCATGCAGTTCTCATTTATTTGTTGAGTCCATCGCATGCGGCGCACTACACCGCCGGTAGCGGGGGTCGTACGCGGGGCAGATGGCCCCACTGATCCCAAGCGTGCCGGCAGCGGTGGTCGTCCACGTCGCGCAGGTCGTTGTGGCGGCGGAGACGGCGATCGCCCGCTCACGCTGCTCGACTCGTCTCTGGTAAAATCATCAGACGAGGAGCTTACGGTCGGCGGAGCGGGCGATGATGGAGGGCGTGCGCTTTCGTCTTGCTCTTCGTAGTATCATACTTTCATTTTTATTTTAGTACATTATGTTTATTGTTTCAGGTCCATGATTGTATGTTTGATCAATTTTTGTATGGCATATTGTGTTGACATACGTCACCATTCTTCAATTTTGTTATTATTAGTATTCTTTTATTCTCACATCTGTTGATTCTGAATATGCCTCTAAAAGTTTAGTTAATATAATTTCAGCTGCTGTCAAACAACATACTTTAGAAGTTATTGTTCCTAGAAGAAAGAGGATTATTATGAAATGGTTTACACCAAGGCCCTAATTCTGTATCGCAATCTATAGATTCCACACCTTAACCTTACCGCGCACAAACGTCAAGCGCATACGTTTTTGGGAAGACTCGTAACTTTTAAGGAATAAACGCCCAAGTAACAAATTATCGTTGCATAATAGTTGAAAAAACTTTGTACATTTCCTTTTGGTTCTATAAAGTGGGTCATATAAACGTGTCGTAGACGTTTATACAACGCGAAATAGGCCCATATTAAACGACATTATGGTTATTTACAAGTTAAATAAACGTCAGTCAACAACTTTTAAATGTTACATAAAAGTTTTCGACCGACTGTTATTGAACCACTGAAGTCCCATAAGAATTGCATAGACTTTAGAAGATGACTGTAATGTCGGTTAAGTGTTCCACATCGACTTTTATTGTACACATTCAGTTCATTCCATTCATTCGTTCCTGTGATGTTTGTTGGAAAAGTGCGTGTTATCAAATACAAAATTAAAACGGTATATAAGTTATAATTTACTTAACTAGTTTTACATTTACTTTAACAATATTATACACGAACAGAGTGTAAGGATAAATGTGTGCAGTGCACCTAGTTCTTATGGGACGTTTAGTTTTGTGGTGAAATATAGGTGTGTTGTTATGAATTTTTTTACGCCCCCTTCGAAATTCTTGAAATTAAATTATTATAGACTATTGCTTAAAATTTGTTTACATACTAAAATAGCAGTCATCTTGTCTAAGTTAAGAAACGACTTCTAAACATCAATTATAGAATGAAAAGGTCGCATAATGCGGTTTCTTGCGACCAAGATGGTCGGCCATGATAAATTATTTTAGAGTTCTGTGAGATAATAAACATGAACAGATAACCTTTAATTTTAATAAAATCTTTATACATGGTGTCATATCTTTTTTATTTATCCTACCAACAACCTGGCTTCATAATACGACGATATAATAAAGCAGTCGTAAAAACGTTCACGTAACCTATACTCTAACATTACTATTCGACGTTGTATGAATCAGTCGAAAAAACGTCTACCTAATCTATACACCGGTACCACTATTCGACGTTGTATGAATCAGTCGTAAAAACGTCTACTTACCTATACACAGGCACCACTATACGACGTTGTATAAATCAGTCGTAAAAACGTCTACCTAACCTATACACAGGCACTACTATACGACGCTGTATGAATCAGTCGTAAAAACTTCTACCTAACCTATACACAGGCACCACTATACGACGTTGTATAAATCAGTCGTATAAACGTCTACCTATCTTATACACAGGCACCACTACACAACGTTGTATAATACAGTCGTAAAAACGTTTACTTAACCTATATTTTTGTACCATTATACGACGTTGTATAAAGTAGTCGTAAAAACGTTGACTCAACTTATTTAGTGGACCATTTAGTTACGGGACTAAATCGTTGTAGGAATAACGGTTACACAACGTTGTAGTTGTCTAATAGCATCAATTAAACAGTTATATAACCGAAAGTCGTATAGCACAGTTTTTATATGACCAATTTGCTAGTTGGGCGTGGTTTTGAAACAAGAAATCGTTACAGAATAAGGGCCCTGGTCTGTTTAGGTGATAAGGTGTTGATGTGTGTGATAATCTGTTAAGGTGCGCAATAGAGATAAACTGTATCGTAAACATAAAAATAATCCTGATAATCAAATAATCAATTTAACTTTTACTCGATATCGTACTTTTTGCAACAACTTATTGAAAAAGGTAAAACAGGATTTCAATAAAAAAGAAATTGAGCAGGCTGGTAACAATCCTAAAGAAACATGGTTTGCTAGCCTTAATAAAAAACCTTTAAAAAACAATCTTTCTCGTCTGAGCTTTTAAAGCTGTCTTTTGATCCCATCATAGCTGTTGACAAAGTTATTTCAAATGTAACTAGGTGCAAATCTAGCAGCAACTTAATTAATTGTAATAAAACACAAATAAATAATACTTCGCCTACATATCTGTTAACGCAACAACCAATAATTTCATCCACATCTCATTCGATGGCTTTATTCGCTGTAGACGATGAAGAAATCGAAATCACTATTCTTGGACTTAAAGTCAAGTGTGCAGTTGGCTGGGATGGCATACCCACAACAGTCATTAAAGCAGCCAGCCACATTCTCATTCCTAAATTAAATTACGTATTTAATCTTTGGCTCTAATCGGGTATTTTCATCGGGTATTATAAAGAATAAGTTTTAAACTACGGGCCTATTTCCGTACTTACTGTTATTTCTAAGTTATTTGAGAAAATCTTAAATAAAAGACTTCTAAGATACTTATATAAAAAATACAATATTCTTTCAGAAAAATCAATTTGGTTTCAGATCCAAAAGATCTACCGAAGATGCTGTTTTAGAAGTTACAGAAACTGTTGTTCAAAATTTTGTTAAAAAACTATAAACAGTCGGCATCTTTTTAGATCTTGCTAAGGCGTTTGACACTCTTTCAGCACCAATCTTGCTAAAAAAATTAGAACTAATAGTAATAGAGGAGTTGCACATAACATGTTATCAAGTTATATGAGCAATCGCTCGCAGTCCGTTAAGATAGATCAGTTTATAGGTGGAGAGGAGTCACTAAACTTTAGTGTACCACACGGTAGTGTTCTCGGACCTACCTTGTTTTTAATCTATATATTTCAAACTGTAAAATAATAACGTATGCTGATGATACAGTTCTACTAGTTCATGGTTGTACTTGGAGTGAACAAGTTCTTGCTGAAAATGTGTTAAGATCTGTTATGGGCTGGTTTCAATCCAATCTCCTTACTCTTACCGTTGCCAAAACAAAATTTCTTCCTTTTGCTACTAACAGTATCTCCCAACCTCCCCCTTCATTTTATCTGTGCGCATACATGTCTAGAAGACACCTCCCTTGTATCTTGCAGTTGTGACCAAATTGATAGGACTACTTGTCTTAAGTACCTTGGTATTATAGTTGACAGTGATCTCACTGTCAACGTGATACCGTGATATGAGGACAGATGTCCTGGAGACCTCATATCGAATCCTTTGTTCCCAGAATTAGAAAACTAATGTTTGTTTTTAAAAAATTAAGAAACATCCTTGATTTCCGGTGTCTTAAGATAAGTCTACTATGCACTAGCTCAATCCGTACTTTCGTATTGCATTACTTCTTGGGACAGCTCTGGCAATACACGTATGTTGACATTGGAGCGAGCCCAAAGAGTCATATATTTATGAGTACATGTCATAAAAGTCTTAACTAAAAAACCCCGTTTTTACCACCTGTATTCACTATTTCAAGTCCCAACGGTGAGGCAATTGTTTATTCTTCACACTATCTTATTTATTTATTTATTTAGGTTTGCCAACATTTGTGTACAACGATACTTATGCTTACTTAATTCTTTAAATAAAAAAACTCTTACAGGCAAACACAGCATGCACTAATACATATCTTTGCCAAAATAAAAAATAATAATTTTAAAATAAATTAATCTTCTCTTAACATTCCTATAATTACTTAAATTACAAATGTGAAATTATTACTTTACTAATAATATAATTACTTAATTTAAGTACTAAAAATAAATTAAACTTAAAAAAAAACTTACATAAACCGAAGCAGAACAAGAAAGATAACAGGACCATCGACTCTTTTATCTGTGATAATTCAGTTTTTATGGGTTTTAGGTCCTCATTGAAAACATTAACCATACTTTCGCTCATTTTAATAAAATTTTCATCCATTTTTTTGGTCATGGTTTTGAGATTGTCCTGGATATCATCACGGGTAAGTTGATCCTTAGAGGTCAATCAACTCACTGTTGCTGTGTCACGCTCTCCGGTAGTGATCCGACTATTAAAATTTTTCTTTGGTTATTTTATGACAAATTACGTTAATTAACGTAAAGTTAATATAGTCTATGTAAACACTGCACATTAAACGACGTATTTCAAAATAATTCACTATGATTTAAGCAATTTAATGTGGTAAACAAATAATTTTCTTCGAGAGTATTAACGTGCCACTGTTTACGTTCTAACGGCCGGCAAAGGTAGTGCTTACTTACTTATGTGCTTACGCAATTGCTTACTTGCCGAGCGAACAGGGGCCCAAGTCTGCTAATTTACGAATTGCATAATTGAATCGCAATTAGATCGCATTGTAATTGTTTGACACATTTGGTATTCTCTTACTCATTTATGAATGATCAGATCATCATCATATATGATAAGATCTTCGCTACGACTTGTAGTTTTTGAGATACAAGGTGGCCATGCCAGGATGAGCCTCATCCTGGCATGGCCACCAATGACCCCTTATTACTTTTGAACGGTAGACCGACAAACTCTGATATTTGGCGACATACTTCGACAAACTATCGACATACTTTCTATAAAGTCAGATTTAGAGTTGGTGATGGTGGCCATGCCAAGATGAGCCACACAAAAATGTGTTCAGGCTATTTTCGACCTTATTGACATTTTTCATCAAAACAATAATTTGAACTCCACAAAGAGTACTGAATAAATATATTATTATACCAAAAAACCGGCAAATAAAATAATGTCAATAAGGTCGAAATTCAACTAGGAGTCATTGACAGATCATTTCCAGACTTTCTTTTGTTTTTCCAGGGGCCCAAGTCTGCTAATTTACGAATGGCATATTTGAATCGCAATTGGATCGCATTGTAATTGTTTGACACATTTGGTATTCTTAAATGAGTAAGAGAATACCAAATGTGTCAAACAATTACAATGCGATCCAATTGCGATTCAATTATGCCACTCGTAAATTAGCAGACTTGGGCCCCAGATCGCCTGTTTTATACATTGGTTCCGGAGGGGAACTTCCCACGGGAACAGAAACGTTTCTCTTTAGGTATCATGGTCGTTCGCGTGGCTGGTCAAGTGCGAATCTGGTACTATGCGTCGAAAGGGCTCAGTGGTAAATTCAGATAATTCAAAATTAATGAGACTCCCAATCCAATATTCAGAAAATTCAACATAGCGAGTTCAACTTAATGGTCCTGAAGGAGAATTCAACTAGTAGTCGTTAGATCATTTCCGGACTTTCTTTTGTTTTCCCAGATCTGGAACGGGAGTTTAACTTAAAGGCCAATTCAACATATTGAGATTCAACTTAATATAACTTAAATGGGGTCCTGAAGGCTCGCGCTGACGTTGAAACTTACCGATGTCTCGTTGCATAACTACTTGGACAAACTTCTATTATTTTTTTCGAATCCAATAAGTTATATTGAGCAGAACATATATATACTGTATTACAAGTAATAGTATAACTAGATGGACTAACCCATGATGATGATAATGTTGTTCCGAACTGTAAGTATCGTACTACTAATTTTCAAACGTGATAGCACCATACTCTTATAGAAACCATCCTTATATCGAACCCATTCTGGCACTTTGTCCTTCAAAGTACGTTGAACATAAAGTTTTGTAGTATTTAAAAAGTAAAACAACAATTAGATGTAGTGCATCAATTGATTTATTAGCTTAATACATATTACAGTATTACTGTTCTAAAACTATTCCTTAAATTATTATCAAAGGAAGTAACAGAACAATGTTAAGGTACAATATCTTTTCTGCTCAAAACAATAGTCAAAATATCAGGTAATTAATAATACATAGCTCAATCACAAGATTCACAAGTACACAGTTTTAACAAAAGTTAAAGAACTTAATGCAGTTTCCTGTCAGTATCACACCAATACTCAAACTGTAATTTCATTCACATAATTTCATACACACCAAATTACCACGTAAGTAGACGTCACATTATCCTTATTATTATAAAATTTAAAAAAAAAACAAGGATATTACAAACAAAGAGTACATTTTCAGTTTTACATGTGTGTCGCTTATAAACCGACAAGAATCGTTAAAACCAAAATACGAACAAAAAATAACTTAGCATCAAACACATCGACGAAACAACATTAACTTACAATTAATGGAATATCGCAAAAAGAGTAGATCACATCACCGTTTCTCTCCCCAAAAAAAACGGCAAATAAAATCATGGAAGACAACTCGCATCATCGAGAAAGTAAACCACGCCACGGCCAAAATAAACCGCGCCCGAGTCGCTCGGACTCGACAACTTCCCAACTAAGAAGCAACGAAAGAACCTTGAAAGTACGTGTGAACAGTACAGTGATTACAGCCGACGGTGCGCGTTTCGAACGCGTTTAGACATTTTCACATGGACGTGGGTGACCAGAAGTTCAGTTCCCGCAGCTCGTTAGGTTTGGGCCGGAAGGCTTGCGAAGAAGAAGTTGAAGGTACTGACGGCGCTCGCGTTGGAGCGACGGCGACGTTGTGAACGGGCTTCGTAGTATCGCGCGGCGCGGGGCCTAGACTCTCTACAGACTCCGCTAGTGAGACACCTGTTGACAAAACACAATAAAAATTATTTGATAGCTGTCAATAAGGAGCTTTAGGCGGTGAAAACGGAAAAATTGGCTGTTTTCTACTAGCCGTTTTTCAAAATATATTACACATTTCGCACTGAAATTTTCAATGTGTATTACAGAGCGTATGTGTGAGGGGATCGATGGCGCAGCGGCTAGCGCGTTCGGCTTGCGATCTTGCTTGCTAAGCCACTTTCGCAATGCCGGCTCACTGGATAGGTGACCAAATTTTAAAAAAAACATCTCGAGCTCCTCCGTGCTTCGGAAGGCACGTTAAGCCGTTGGTCCCGGTTGCTGTCGTAAGATGGCAGTCGTTAAAACCCACCAACCCGCATTGGGCCAGCGTGGTGGGTTTGGCCCAATATCCCCACGTGCTATTGTCCACGTAGGAGGCCTGTGCCCAGCAGTGGGACGTTTATAGGCTGATGATGATGATGATGATGTGTGAGGGGATAAACGAAGCCAAAACACGATAGGAAACATTTGGCTCGATCGAAAAAAATCCTGAAGTTACCTCTAAAATTTCATATAAATGCACATTACGACCGTGTTTTACAATAATAATTCCTATAAAATCGATTTGGATTTTCAAATAATTTTTGATAAAAATGTGAATGGCGCTTACGAATTAATTACCGCGGACCACGCCCTGCGCAACATCCGAATTTTCGCTGACCGCCTAACCCCCTTAAAGGGCATTATCCTAATATTGGGTTTGTTCAATTATTGTGGGCATATTATCGCACGTTCTAATTACCTTGAAGGTTGTGGGAGTGTTTGTAAACATCTTTTAGTTACTTTACATTTGATAATAAATTAAAAAAAATTATCGACAGGTTTTATACGTTACACTGCTGGGCATAGGCCTAACAGCACAACAAAAAAAGATTGTGCCGAATAGGTGCAACCGTTTAGATGAAGTGACGCGCGGACATACAATCGTGGCAATTGCTTTTATTTATGTCAACGCCAAACTACCAGTGTTACTACAAAAATTAACTACATTGCGCCAATCCCCCACCACACTGGCCAATGCGTTCTAAATCCGCGCTCACATTATAAATTAATCGTTGTATGGTGGCAGTGTTATGTATATCTCATAGGTACTCATAAAATTATTATACATAGGCAACTATTCGTATAATTTATGTCCTATTCTATTGTGCGTAATATATCTTATTGAACGTCACGTGCTATCGCATGCGGTTGCAACGTGATGCTGTGCTATTGACGCAATCAACTCTGTAATCATTAATCGTGAACCGACAACCCTTATAGCCACGTTAAGTGTTAGCTACATGCTGTTGTAATTTTCCTATACTTAACGCTGTAGAAAGGCAGAAAAGAAATGCCCTTGCTGAGTTTCTGCCAGTTCTTCTCTTTTTAATCACTAAGTGTTGTGCATGAGAGTCAATGCTAGATAGAACTAAACGGATTTGATAATACCATCCAACATATCTATCATCATTAATCGCTCATTATAATCTACTAAGGGTGGATTCGACCAAACAGGAATAAGGTCTTATACCTAGATTAAACGCCGAATTTGTATAGACTAATCTCGGAGTAAGTCTTATTCCAGTTTGGTCGAATCCACCTTAAGAAATACAGAAAACATTTTACATCTCCCCATCATCTGCTGGTCAAATATCAAAGTGCTGTCTTATAACATAACACGCGTCATTGTTGACATTCCCTTCTGCTTTGAGCTTATGTCATTCTGAAATTTCATGTGATTCACTCGTGATGTATGATCAGGGATCATACAGAAAAAGGGTCCCGACAAATTGAGAACTTCCTCCTTTTTTTTAATTTATTAAAATCATGGGCAGGACAGACGATGGAGTCAAGTCAAGTCAAATTATTTATTCAATGTAAACCTTTACAGGCATTTATTGACGTCAATACTAGTAAAAAAAAACGGTTAACTAACTTGTAGTTAAGACTTAACAACTAATCTAACTGTAGTCTGTGCCAGACAAACGCGCACCGCTACCCTTGGTACCACTGCACGCCGAAACAGGATCGCGCCGAACAGAAATGTAATTAAGCCATGGCGATAGAATTCTGAGTAAACAAACGTACCTTGGTACGAGACAAAATGGCGGGCAAGTGTCTCTCCCCTAGCGACACAAACGGCTAAAACTTATAATTTATCGTTTTTTGGGATAAAAGTTGAAGAATGATAAATCATAATGAATTGTTAACTTAAGTTAACACTTTAAGGAATAAATGTGATGGGGAGCAAAGCTTTGACAGAGCGGTGGCCAAAATATGGCCAATGAAATCGGGGACGTCCGAAGTCACGCTGGTTTGATGACATCGTCCGGGGTCGCTGGCAGCACCTGGATGAGTTCGGCACAGAACAGAGGAGCCTGGCACCTATTAAGCCCTAAGCTGATAGTGGCAATATACATGCCACCATAATTTAAAGCTTATTCAGTTGTAATAGGATAGAAAACCAATAAAGAATATTTTATGCTGGACCAGTTAAAGTGTTAAAGGAGACCTATATGGTTGCGGGCTGATAATGATGATAATAAAATCAAATAGTGCACTCACCATGCAGCCTAGCATCGAGCGCGTCCTCCTCCGCTAGCGTGGAGGTCGATGAGGCCAAGTCCTTCTTGAGCCCCAGCAGCGCCATCGTCAGCCACGAGCGGCCCTGGCCCTCTTCGGACGGCTCGAAGGGCGACGTGAAGTAGCTGCAGGTCAAACATATTACGTAAGCTACTACACTCGCAAACGGTTAACCAAATTCTTTATTATTGAAATTTTTGCATTCACAATACTATATAGAAATGTTTACTAGAAAAAACAACCAGTCTCAGAAAAGCTCGAACGGTATTCGAATCCATGACCTTTGGATTGCCGGTCCACTGATCTAACCGCTAAGCTACAGAGACTCTAGAAGACCCAGAAAATATTTCAGATATTTCGCACTGAAATTTACCGACCTACCGACTATCGGTTGTGTGCAAACTCGCTAACAAGCCTATATACTATCCAACTACTAAACAAAAACCTACATCATCACGAAACCTACATTAATTGAATACATACATATATATAATCACAATGACTATAGTCCACTTTTCACCAAATAGCGACTGCACATGTGCTCAGCGTGACAGGTGGTGAGCCCAACGTCGCTCTATGCTGTTGGATGACTGTGCAGTCTTTAGTCCGTTAGTCGCCTTTTACGTCACCCAAGGGAAGCCTGGTGGTAGTATTCTTTACTGCTACCCGACACGGTTTTATTGAATACCCATTAAAAAAAACTGGATAGACTATTGGCAACATGACATGCAATGCAACAACAACATGTAGGCTC
This sequence comes from Scoparia ambigualis, assembly GCA_963921215.1. Taxonomy (NCBI): domain Eukaryota; kingdom Metazoa; phylum Arthropoda; class Insecta; order Lepidoptera; family Crambidae; genus Scoparia; species Scoparia ambigualis. The sequence continues at coordinate 17,523,002 of OY992522.1, read as the reverse complement.
TATCACGAAGCTCGCCTAATACCTACGTATGTTTTGCCTGACCTGGGTTTCGTTCGAACCCTCGGTCTATGGACATCGAGCAGAGCGAATTTATGAGATAAAAACAATGTACCATATGATAATATTTATTCAAATTAAACTACCTGCAAACATTTAGATGGAATGAATTATATTCTAAAAGTGAATATTAATAAAACTAGAATTTAAAGGTCAAACTACAAGTTTTGTCGTTATGCGCTGTCGTCTATCTGGAACTTTTGTGGCATTTAATTTAATTATGACTGTGACGAAATTTATGGATTGCCTATCTAACATTGATAAGAGAGAGAGAGAGAGAGAGAGCGGAAGAGAGCGACGAAGAGAAAAGAAGTCTATTTAGATCAATTAAATTTTGTCTTACCGGTTAATGATCCCCCTGGATCGTAAGGTAGCATGTGCCGAAAATGTTCAGATTATAAACTTGACACAATTTTCGATAGTAAAATAACAATAAATTAGAATGTAATTTTTTTCTATTTTGAGGTTTATACCCGTTATGGCCCAAAAATGGAAAAAAAAGAAACAGTGAGAGACAAAACGAGATGACAATTTAAAAGATACGTACTTATAAATTGTCAGCTCAATTTACCTCTTTATTATACCAGTAGGAGAGAATCAGACAGTATAGATAAAGCTGTACCGTTGTTAATCGCAGTATCCTATATAATGTAATATATTATGGTGTACATTATCAATTATAAACAAAAACTATCCTCAGTTTTCGCTCCTTCTATTAGTGAAAACCGCATAAAAATCGATTGCAAGGTTTAGAAGAAGGAAGCGGAGCCACAGATACAGAAAAGCGACGTCTGTACCATTGAGTTACAATGTACTACGTACTAGAGAAGACATCACAACTAGATTGTTTGCTACACGCGTTAGAGCCAGCTCGCTCCAATTATATTAGTCTGTGGCAGGCGCTAGACGCAACAATACGTGTGTATTCTGTGTTCTATTTTATAAAACTATGCCTTCATGTGTTGTGCTAAGGTAGGTACTGTTTAAATAATTCAGAAAATACAACTAAAATAAACGAATCACTTTTACCTGTAAATATGCACTAAATTATCGATATAACATGCATTTGACTAATTATTTGATGAAATCGCCGAGACATGAGCGGCGGCCATGTTTCGGCGCTTTAGATCTTTTGGTCGCGAGTAAAGAAGCGGTCTAGCGCTGTATTTTGGATTGTTCAGAAAGACGATAAATTATTATTTTAGCGCAGCAGCGCACTTTTGTTTTTACTTTTAAAAAAATAGAACAAGTCTTTTGCTTGGGATAGCTCCTCTAGTACGTAGTACATTATAACTTATATTATAATATGTAGGTAATGAATGTCTCACCGGTTGCCGTGCATCCTCCGACGCGAATTAGGGCTGGAAGGTGGCGAGTGCGCAGGGGTAACCGGCAAGCTCTTGCTGCCGCGACGCGCCGCGTAATTGTATTGGGCTTCAGGGGGGTCGTCGGAGGGGGACGCTACTGTAAAACCGCGGGGGCCGCGGGTCGACGATATCATCTGGTGTGCCACCTGTAACAAACACATACATTCTGCTAAATACATACTTATAGGAATAAACGCAATACTTCACAATAACCATTTATTAGAATTACAATAGTGTATAACTACATTAACTACCAAAAGCGCGGTAGGTCTATTGTCAAACTTCGGCAATTAGTGCGAAGTGGGGTACGCGTACGCCGTACTGTGACATTAGGGATACGCTAATCGATTGATCTAATTGGCTAATTGTCAGTTCTCGGAAATGTATTTTTAAAACTACTAACGCTTTTTATACCTCTTACATTTTTTTTATCGATAAAGCTTTATTTAATAGAAAAAAAATTATATATTTCTTCATTAATTTCAAATTTCGCGCAAAAACGGTTGGTCACGTGACATTTTGCCCTGTGACGTCACACTACAAATTTTATCTTGAAACCAGACAGAATAGTTTTTGTTTATTTTGCGAAAGGTGACGTCACACGAAGCTCAATCATAGCCGCCCGTGTTTCGGGTCTTGTAATCCACGGATAAAAATCGCATTATTATTTTAAAAAATTAAATGTTTACAAATTATCATAAGAGGGTGGGTTTACGCATTTCGGTTTCCCATACAAACTTACAAGTCGAAATTTTTAAAATCCAATAAGCCATTTTTTATTAAACTTTGTATGCTAGAGTAAAGTACAGGGATCTAAATAGTTTGTTGAAAACATTTTTAGAAAACGTTTATTTAGCTGAGTTATTGCGATTTATAGTCCACTATAGAAAGTTTAAAATCTCAATAACTCAGTTATTGACGTTAACGTTTAACGTTAACGTTTTCTAAAAATGTTTGCAACAAACTATTTAGATCCCTGTACTTGACTCTAGCATTCAAATTTTCATTAAAATTGGCTTATTGGTTTTTAAAAATTTCGACTTGGAAGTTTGTATGGGAAACTGAAATGCGTAAACCCTCTTAATAAAAAAAACTATTGGATAATTATTGTTAAATTATAAACTACCATATCCGACATTATTTTATTTTTACAACTGTCAAATAGCTAATTTTCGAATAACAATACATACATAGGTTCACAAATATTATCCCAAAAGGGTTAGTCAGAGACTAGGCGATGAGGACAGCAGAAGCAGTCCACTGCCATAGTCCACCCACGTGTCACTAAATTACAACTGCACATGTGCTCAGCGTGGCAGGTGGTGAGCCCATCGCCGCTCTATATTTATTCACGCCGAAACCAAAAGTACCTACTTGCAAAAATATGTTCAACATATCGGTTAAAATTTAAATGAAAATTGTACATCGTCGCCGCTCTGCATTTTTCACACGTGATTGTTTATAATTAAACTACAAAGCAGAGCATGCTGTGAGACTAGCATAAATATCAATAGAATAATAGGTTGTTAGTGTAATCGGGTGATGGAGCTATGATTGACTGACATTATTTCTATGAATTTATGAGAGAGCGACAGAATATATAACCAAATAACCTTTTGATGCCCCACTTACACACAGGATATTTAGTACCAGCCGGATTTAGCAATAAAACCCGCAGGTAAAGTCATTTGCCGAAAGGTATTCAGTAAATAAATAAAAAAAAACAAATACGTACATTGCTGTGGTATCATGTATATGAACTCGAAATATTGTGTAACTTTAACACGTTTAAAATATTTTAGGTCTTATAAAATACTTAATAACTACTATGATATTTAACGTACGCAGATCGACTGTTCAACGTCAAATGAAATTAACTAAAAACTCTACGAGCCAAATACAACGCGGATGGTATAAGACTAATTTGACCGAACATTACAAACCAAAACTTTCTGGTTCTAGTACAGTTACATTGTATCTGTGCCAGCCAACAGATCATTACCGAAATTGGCATGTCTACAGATTATTATTAACACTAATAAGTTTTTTTTATAATACAAGGAGGCAAACGAGCAAGCGGTTCACCTGATGGAAAGTAATCACCGCCGCCCATGGACACCCGCAAAACCAGAGGAATCGCGGACGCGTTGCCGACCTTTAAGGAAGGAATAAATCGTTTCTTGAAGATCCCTAAGTCGTTCTAAGATATGCAATTTTTATTCACTAAGCACATAACCTACATTTTCCATAAATAAATACGAATGCACAACTAATAATATGACTTTTAATTACAGCTGAAGGCTCGTTTGTGTGAGCAACATCCTATATAATGCTGCCAATACCACTTCAAGGATATTGAAAGGAAGTAGTAATTAAAAGAAGTACTAACGAGACATTTTTCACCTTTCGATTTTAAGTGAATTTGGCTGCACACTACACTTCATAACATCACTTCAATATTCACATTAAGTTACGGATGCTTGATAAGTAGGTAGTCCTGCTTTGCTTGTTTACTAAATAAGACTGACTAAAACTTGAAAAAGCGTATACTACAGTCATAAATATAATATCAGATGATGCAATGCTTCACAGTTCTTAGTAAGTAGGTTAAAGATAATATGAAAAAAGAATGATCCATAAGACCCCCTTGCTTATCGGTGAGTAACTGGAATTAATAAGAACTAGACAAATTAATGAGTGCCAGACATTGAGGTATTAGACTAGAGGCGACACCGAAAAGCAAGTTTTTGCGCACTAAGTTGCAGCCCATTTGCTGCAAACGCCTAAGTGATTGCGCGTGATCCAAGCGATTGTGGACCTTGCGGCTGCAAATCAATGCGTAACAAATTGCTTCACGGTGGCGTGTCTATAATACCGCAATGGTGCCAGACAACTGACCTTCACAATGGAGTTTCCGCAAGCCGCGCCTTCTCCCTTAAACCCGTCATCCACGCCCGCTGGCTTTGGTTTCGAAGACACAGAGTTGACTAGAAATAAAGAAAATTATAAATGCATTAAACTTATACACAAGTAGACGCATTGACGGTAATCGCAAGTTCAAAAAGCTAATGCACGGAACGGTTTACTTATTTTGTTACTTCAAACAATTGGTAAATTATGTTTTTTTTATATTATCCTCAATACAACGACTTTCTTGTGAAACCATATTATAGGTAATATCCTTGAAATCATTTGATCAGAACGGCATTTCAAAAGATGTACCTACATTGCTTAAATACTATATTGAACGAACTACCTAGGTACTTATAATTTTACTAAAAGTATGCTCTCTTCTATCTCACTTATTATATTATTATTACCTATTAGTATTCTCACTTCTAATAGCTTTGTCTGAGAGTGCATCGAATCATATTTTTTACCTTACCTATACAAATGATGAATTAGACTCATTATTCTTTATTTATATTCCGAATATCAGCTTTAATTTTCGACGTTATATAGAACATCTAATAATTAAAAAATTGTAACAATATTTAACCATTTTTCATTGACATGACTCTAAAACAATTACTTAGACAATTGCAATTTATTTTTAGAGAGTGACGCTACAACTATACAAATAAAACTTGCTACGTCACTTTGATAACGATAACAACACGATAGGGTAAAACCCGTGACCTAAGATAAAGCAATACCTACCGAACAAGTCAAAAAGTATCCTCATTTTCAAAAACTTTTTACAAATTAATTATTGTAATTCACGACACAAACCGTAACACTACTTCTGCTTCCAACTAATACTAAACACAAACTGAACCACAAAATATGAGTAAACTACTTTACACGTAATTATTCCTAATTAAAATATTACATCAAAATTGTTACTTAACAAATTAAGTTGCAGTCTAAATGCATTTAACGACCATTACTTAAGTAATTAATCCAATCATGGTCAACAAAAGCGTTGTGATCAGACATGTTTTTAACAATATTTATTCCCATTCTAAACTGTTTTAGGACATTCTAGAGTTACCACTGATGTTTTTATTACCATAACTTAAGCAAGGCAATTTTTCAATTATTACAGACATGTGAAGTTTAGTTTATCTTGTATACCTAACAGTAAGATTCTTTTAAGATTTTGTTCAGACAATGGAACTGAACAGTTGTTCAGTTTAACAAAACCGGCATTAGTTCTTGAGTCTAAACAAAAGCTATATAGGAAAGTCCCTAACAAAGTTAGATCTTCATCACATAGTATAAATTAAAGTCGCCGTTTTTCTGTCTGTATCTCTGCTTTCTTCTTACTACGCAATAGTTTTGTATGCTCTTTTCATTAATAGAAAGAGCATTATAGGAGGCAGGTCTCTATATAAATTATTTATAGATGTTATGCAAAAAAAATGGCTGAACTATTATGTCGAAATCGCGGGCGGGCAACTTATGTCTAATAAATCTTACCAGCGGTGTTGATAGGCGCAATGCCGTGTAGAACGTCTTGGCAAGGCTTAGTATGCTTCGACCAATCCTTATCCTTCGCGGTGCTGTACGCTGACGCAGTTCCAACCTCTTTGGGCTGTTCAGTCAGGAGCTTGGGCAGGTCTTGCGATAGCTTGGTCTTCCCAAACAGCGTATCGGTCTTCGGGTAACGAATGTAGAAGAATGTGTCTTCCGCAGGTGGTGGGGAGGCAGTGAACGGTTCGAATTCCCTGTTAAAGAAGCAGAACAAATTGTTTTTAACACATTTTTATGAAACAGCTATTTTATTAAGTTAATAGTTCGTTAATTACAATTTATAACATTTATTGTAGATTAATATCACATTAAATTAAGGACAAAGAAGTAATTTATAATTAGTATGATTTATATTTTTAATCACACTGAACGAAATTACAAATAGAATCAATGACCGTTTAATATTCTAAAGGACAATTAGGTATACAATAAACGCTTTGGCAAAATTCCGTTCCTCTAATGAACGTGTCTGTAGAATCTAGAAGGGCAATACACAACACAACAACTAACAATGAACATGAAACTTACGAGATGTAGTTGTTTAACTGAGCCACCATATTTCTCTTTCTGAACATTATTTATATAACTTTAGCGCGTTTAATTGAGTAAAGTTGGCCTGTTACACCGGTACAGTTGCAACTCGATTTATTTATATCGCGGTTCACAGTTTCAACGGCAGGGTGCGCTTTTGACAAGACGGCGTACTATACAATACGGTACAGAGACTGACTGAAAACATTCTAGTATCGCTTTTGCTTTTTATATGCTACTTCCTCGCGGAATGTTGTTGGACTAATCTTATCACGATAACATAACAACAGTGCGAAACGACTAGTGCGAAAATAACACGCCCCGGTGACGTCACGAGACTCACGAGCGCTCCACCAATGAGACCGAGTTCATTAGCACACTCCCTCGGCAGGAAAGCACATGACCAAACAAAATGGCGTAGGTAGAACTTGAGGTCAAAGACAAGTTCTGGGAATAGCAACACGAAAAGAATCAAATCACTATTCACAAACACACGATTTGGCACAGAGTCAGTGGCGAAATTAGAATTTATGATGTCTGTGGAAATAGTCAGCCGGGTACGGACGTGCAGACAGCATCCAGTGACAAAACTTTCCACAATACAATTTCTAGACTAAACAATCATCAGCGCATATTATGTTTGGTAGGCAAGCAGACAAAAGAAACCGAGAAGATCAGTAACATCAGAGCTCTGTGTGATTAATTCATTTATACCAATACATAGGTATATTTTATCAAAATATCCTAAAAATTATAAAGTAAGTATAATGTTTTCTAAACAAAATCAAGGACAATTTATACTAATCGATGTTTTTAATGGAAAATTATCAGATTAGCTTACAGTTACAGGGCATTAGCGTATGACATAAACAAACAGTCCATCGTGGAATAACATATTTGCATGCAACTGCATACGCATGTAAATAAAATTGTAATACGAATAAAATTGTAATACGATATATTACAAATCCATGCATTTGCAAGCAATGTCTTAAAGCCGAGTCGGTAGATAAAATCCTGGAATATTTCGTTATCCGTCTGTGTATCAGCGAATAGTTAATAGTACGTAAACCACTGCGTTTGGCAAACTCATGACCTTACGAATTCCAGGACTGTTCTGCCAAGTCGCAAGGGTATTGCGACAGTTTCTTTTGTATATATATTTTTTTTATAGTAGAGGGAGGCAAACGAGCAGGTGGATCACCTGAAAGAGAGCAGTGTTGGGCATTAATCAATTAATAATTTAATCGTCATAGTAATTGATTGAAAAATTAATTGCAATTAATTTAATCACAATTAATTTAATTGCAATTAATCTGTTAGTTGCATATTACAATTGATTTATTTAAATTTACTCATGTTAATTGCAAGATACAATTAAAATAATGCAACTAATATTTTTAATTGTTGTTAGAAACAATTAAAACTGACAATTAATAATCATGTTTCTTTGCACTGCACCTACATTATAAATGATCTTCGCCGCGACACTTTTCGTCCGTTTCATATCGCGCGCGCAGTATGACCGTACCGCTTGGGGATAGACAGGCGTTTGACAAAGTTGTAAGCTCTCGCTCAGACTTTAGGTCACGTACGTACTTCTGTCTCTCTCACACTCACGGCACATCGTGCAACGTCGCTTGCGCCGGAGGCCGCGGGGCGCCCCGCCCGTCAATTGCCATTTGCAAACACATCATTCGCCTGCAGCGTGAAATGCAAAGTAGCCGTGTTTGTGTCGCTCGCTATTCTAAGTAAAACTATTTCGCTTCACTGTACGAAAACGGAAACAAACCATATTGTACGAATTGTGTGTGCGAGACCTGTGTCAAGTGTAAAGGTTAATTATGGATTACAACGAGGACGACAGTAATATATCTCTGAGTGCGAGTGTTTCAGACATTAATGAGACGCACGATGAATTATCCCTCACGCCATCAACCAGCACTGCCGACGACGCCGCCACCGCTGAGTCAACGCGGCAACGGCTTCTTTTACTTGACGGTACATATTTTAAGCATTTGCCTGAAGAATCATCAGGCAACAAAATCATAGCTATGTGCATGAAATGCCCTAAAGATATGATGATAAAAGTTAAAGGGTATACCAATTGTACATCTAATTTTCTAAGCCACTTGAAAAGAAAGCATGGGCAACAATGCATCGAGGAGTATAAAACATACATAAAGAAAAAGAGGATAAATAAAAAAGAAAAAACCCAAAACATTGCCGGACCTAAAGTAAGCAAAATAAAAAAATCTAATAAAAATAAGCTGACCCAAGAGCAGTTTGACGAAAATATTTTGAAATATTTTATCCATTCTATGATTCCATTACATGCAATAGAAGACCCATACTTTTTAAAGATTTTTACGGATTTAGAAATATCTGAAATGGACATATCGCTTATGAGTCGACGTACCCTGGGGCGACGCATAGCAAATTATTACGAAAAACAAGTGACGACCATCAAATCCGAATTAAGTGAAGTGGAATACGTATGCACAGCATTGGACATTTGGTCTAGTAAGAAAAGAAGTTTTCTTGGCGTCACAGTGCACTGGATCAAAGACGACTTGCGCAGAGCTTCAGTGGCGTTAGCCTGTCAACGATTTAAAGGCATCCACAGTTACGACCGTTTATCAGAAATCATACAAGAAATAAATGCAGAATATAATTTAAATTCTAACAAAATTGTTGCATCTGTGACCGATAACGGCAGCAATTTCGTAAAAGCATTTCAAATGTTTGGTGTAAAATTATCTAACGTTGACCTCGTAGAGACAGATAAAGAAAGCCAAGATTCTCAGTCTCTTGAAGATAGCTCTGAGTCAGATGATGAAGAGACTGAGCCAATGAATCCAGAAGGTTTGCATTTGCTGCCTGTGCATTTGAGATGCTGTGCACACACATTGAGCCTTTGTGCAACAACAGATGCGAATAAAGTTTTAAGCGCTCAAAACACTGTATTGTCGGATATGCATGCTGTAGTCATGAAGAAATGCAATGTTCTATGGAAGGCTGCAGCACGTCCAAAGAGTGCGGAGATCATTCAAGATGTATTGCAACACACACTAAGCCGGCCTGGCGAAACTAGATGGAACAGCTTGTTTGACTCTCTGAAGCAAATACAGAACATTAAAGAAAAGAGCTTACTTCTTCATAGATCTTTGAACATTAAAAACGTAATCAAAGAAAATGAATTTGAATACATAAAAGAATATCTTATCTGTGCTGCACCTGTGGCAGAAGCCCTTGACATAATGCAGAGCGAGACAAACACATATTATGGTATAGTGATGCCGTGTCTTCTGGCCTTACGTAAAAAACTGCAGAAAACTGAAAAAAAGAATAACTTTGCTTATTGCAAGCCTCTGATCGAAGCATACCGACAAGGCGTTGAAAATAGATTTAAAAAAATTTTCGATGTTACCACGCCTGAAGCAGAAAATGCTGCTATAGCTGCTCTATCATTCCTCGGTTTAAAAATAAGTGGCTAACTTGCTTGGAGCCTTCAGACCGAACAAAGATCCTCAAAATTTTTAAGACGTGTATTTCTAAAGAAATCAACGAAAACGAAACTGCAACAGTTGCTACAAGAAAGGCCAACCAAGAAAACATATTTTTTAATTTTGATGCTGACTCGTCAGACTCCGACACATCTATGACGGAAACGAACTCTTCAGGTGCGCCGTTGACTAAAGCCGAACTGTTAATGTTGCATTTTTTTGCCGAAGAAAGCCAAGAACTTCAGCTCCTAGATCGATATCCAGAGATAAAAGCTGTTTTTATTAAATTTAATACTCCATTGCCATCGTCAGCAGCAGTAGAGCGTCTTTTTTCATTCGCAACAATGACTAATTTGCCGAAAAGTCACAAATTGTCAGACAGTATGTTTGAAAAAAGAGTAGTTTTAAAATGTAACCTGAATTATTATAAGAAATAATACTTGTAATTTAATGGGTATTATGTATACTTTGATTGACTAAATTGAAATAAACAATATTATCTTAGTACTAATAACTTGCCTTTTTTGTCCTGTTGACTTTGCAAGATCATCAGTCACCCTTATGAGAGTTCTACCCTGTGCTGCTCCTCCATCTTATATTATTTATATTTACATTATTAAAATTTTATTAAAGTTTAATTGCAGGATCAATTTTAATTAACAATTGATTAATTGTTAATTGAAAAACTTACTGTAAAACTAACGGTTAACAATTAATTAATTGTTAATTAATATTTCACAATTAACAATTAATCAATTGTTATTTTTAATTGTACCTTGCAATTAAATTTTGCCCAACACTGAAAGAGAGTAATCACCGCCGCCCATGGTTATCCGCAAAACCAGCGGAATCGCAGGCGCGTTGCCGGCATAGGGTTAAGGAAGGAATAGGAAGGAATTATGAGGAGAGGGATAGGCCTCCGGAACCCTCACTGGCCGGACGAAACACAACAGCACCAAGTGCCGTTATTTCGCGCCGGATATTCGTGAGAGAGTGGTATTACGCCGGGCGAGCCAGCCCAATGCGTGCTGCAACGCAGCGTGGCTCTACCAATGCAATGCAATAGCAATGAAGCTTAGTACCTACCTATATTAAGTTTCCATCAAACCGATCGTACCAGAAATAACTTCCAACGCTACATGACCGGAATTATCGATGTGGGGGTTTTAGGCTGCAGATCATAAATGGGACTGGGTGGAACATCAGCTTATCATTTGCACCTTGAAAAGTGTGATAAGACCTGCAGCCATTTGCGACCTACGCCACGGGACAAAGAAAGGAAGCGAAAAAATTGTGCATTGGCGCGACGATCTGGATACGTTCCATATAGATTGACCGGAAAAAGCTGAGGATCGCAAGAAATTACAAGAAATGAGGAAGACCTTGTTCTAACACACAGGACAAATATAATTTTTTATGTCTTTTTTTACCTATCTTGAATTGTTTAAAATTTATCCTCCAAAATGTTACATTCATTTTCATTACTATGACGTAGGTACTGCCCTAACAGCTAATGTTAAAAACAAAATTAACGAATGACATAACAAAATTATTTTGGTATGTACAAAAAAACTGTTTAATAATTAATAAACTCTATTTAAAACAGAATTTACACAAGATAATAAGAATTATTATACATACATGCCTATAAAATATTATCTCGACGAAAACAAAAACGATAAAGAGTGTGTGTGGGGTGATCTTAGTTTAACCACCTACAGCGACGTAACGAAAAATATTGACATTCCGATTATCAGCGGCCCGTTGCTGAGGACAAACAAAGCGATAAGAGCGATATTCGCGAATCCACCTCGATATTACTATAATTTATTGTTTATTGCATGATGTCATTTAGGATCTAAACGTAGCGTCCAGCTTACTTTGCAATGCCAGTTCCCAGATGGGTGATCTAATGAAAATATCTCAAGCTGGTATGTGCTTCAGAAGGCACGTTAAGCCGGTCAGTAAGTGTTGTCGTCACAGGGCCATAGTGATCGATTATTATTGGCCCAACTTTATATATTCACCCGTGGGGAAAGAACTAGCCCAGCAGTTCATAGACTGATGATGACGACACGATACATATTTATGGACAAAACTCTTAACAAAACTAATGCGAAATGTTTGGTAATTATCAATTTGGCATGCAATCATTAAAATAGTTTTAGGACAAATAAAGGTCATTTATAACAGCTTAATGTAATCGATCATTAACTTATCCAATTAGCAACAAAACAAGACAGTGAACCGGTAATTTGACAATGCAACTATTGAGAGAAATTAAAATAGAAGACATTTATAGAGAGAGAACAGATTTTTGACAAGTATTTTTCTATAAGGTCTCTCGAAGACTATGTCGCATAAATTGCTACAGATAACTTTCACAAAAACAGACAGTTCCTGAAAATGGCACCAAGTGGAAACAAGCCCTAACGATAAATATATATAACGTTGCAAACACATTTCCAAATAATTGCCAAGATGACGCAAATGGTGCATACGATTGTCTCATAGTTAATTATAGTCGTTTACAATTTACAATAGATCGTATGTTTATCTATCTATCTAGATCACAAAATTCAAAGTCACTTCAAAAACCAAAACAAATCATCATACCTACTAAAGTCCATTCATCAAACAAAATGTCCAAATTCAGAAAATAACAATGGCTTATTATTGAAATGATAGATATTGCTTCACTTTAAGATATTTCATGATGGATCGATGATAAGTTTTAGTCGCTTATGAACACGATAAAAAGTGTTTTTGACAATAAATCAGTAGCTTACATAGCCCAAATGTAACTTATAATAATTTGACGATAAGCCTCTTTAATAAAGACAACAGCAAATAAAAACCGAATGTATTATTATTATAGGTTGTTAGCAACAGTAATAGATATTAACTTGTGTTTTTATTTAATTTTGTCCTTCATTTATAATAAAACTGTGTTAGGAATGGTCGTAATTTCCAGACAACTACCAAATTACATATTATAAAGAGTATTATAATATGTAATTTGGTACTCTTTAAGGCTAGGTAAGCGTGTTCCACAGTAGGTCACAACTTCACTTAAGTGAGATTTTGGCAAATGCTTACTGATCAAGTGAAAAAACTAACAACAATTAGACTGTATTATTATGTTCGGTACAATTGTAGAAATAGTAATAAGCAGAAATCATTCAAAAATATTGCGTTCGTCACTTCACCATAGAAATCGTTTGATATCAAGTTCGTGGAAGGAAGGTCGGCTGCCGACCTCAAACAGCCGTATAATTCCCCTGCATACCTCAGTTAGGCCGGCCTCGATAGTCACGCCTTATGTTGCAACCACCAAGCAAGCAGACGTTAGAATCTGACGTTCACTACACTATAAGAGTTTAATATTAACTTTTAGGGATGGGCCGAAATTCGTTTCACATTCGGTTTAACCGAATTTCGGCAGCTTGAACCGAACTTCGGCATTCGGCCGACATTCGGTTCAAATGCCGAACTTTCGGTACAATTCCACTATGTCGCACTAAACGCTTCATGTCATCATTTTTGCTGCGCACTGGCAAGTTAGTTCACTTAAAATCACGTAGATAATAATGTAAATAATAACGCAATTGTCGCGTGGATAACATATTTGCTAATGACCGGGACGCGTATTTCCGTTCCCGTAATCATAAATTCATAATCATAAATCATGTACACAACATTGAGATGTAAGACAATGATTTAAGGTATCAACAATATCCTGCCAAAAGTACATACTTATGGCAGAATATTGTTGCCTACATAGGCATGCAAATGTCCATAATTATAACTACATCAACTGACTTTTTGTCTGAAATTAATTATTAATGTTACATAGTATCTTTACAATTTATACAAACCGTGTATAGTAGGAGGCAGCACTGCCTTGAACCCTACACGGGATTGATAAGCTAACTCTCTTTTCAAACTCGTGAATAATTCAAGGCAGAAGTCCTCTAATCGCGAACGGGTTTGCAAAGTAGACTGTTAAGCTAACTCCCTATCCAAACTCGTGTTCTATTCAAGGCTGGAGTCCTCCAATAGCACATGGGTTTGTAACTATTATACGCTCTATTTATTTCCGTGTTCAATAGGAGGCAGACTTGACACACGTACGTAGTACTATTATCGTTTCTGTGCACATACCACCAACGGAATCCATGTTTGTTTGAGGGTATTAGGGCAAGAGAACTCAATTAGTCTTTAATTTCATATTAGGACAAAAGAAATATGCATCCCTCGATGTAATACTATAATTATAATGTATGGCAATCAACGTTCCTTACAAAAAATAAAAAAACATACGTAATTTTACGAAGTCAATGTATTTTGGCTGGAGGCTCATTATTATCTTTAAATTTTGTGTAGAAACTTATTGTTTTAATTTAAGATAGGTTATTAGACAAATAAAATAAATTGTAATGTAGGTATATAAATTATATTTAAATTAACTTTAAATAATTTACATAATTAGTTCCAAATCACTAATACATTAAACTTTAATTTAAATAGCAGTTACAGTATTTGACATACTTTGAAATCTAGTTATTTATTAAACTTTTTCACTTGTTCACACACTGGAGGACTGCAGCCTTGAATAGAACACGAGTTTTGAAAGGGAGTTAGCTTAACAGTCTGCGTTGCAAACCAGTTCGCGATTGGAGGACTTCTGCCTTGAATTATACACGAGTTTGAAAAGAGAGTTAACTTACCAAACCCGTGTAGGATTCAAGGCAGTGCTGCCTCCTATTAAACACGAGAACGGAAATACGCGACCGGGACGGGAGACGAGGGGCGGGATTTGTCGCGGGTTGCGGACTTGCGGACTTGCGGACTTGAAGGTAGCGCGTAAACTAGTTAGAATGTGTTGTAGTTGTAATAGAGAAAGCGCTGTGAAAAGAACCGAACTTCGGCCGAATTTTTATTTTTTACCGAATGTTCGGCCGAAGTTCGTATTCGGTCCGAACCACATTCGGCCCATCCCTATTAGCTTTGAACAGTGAGCTGTCGCCAATAGCTAGACTCCCAAAGACACAGAATAGGCGATACGCTTAATTTTATAACGAAATATGTTCGATACGATGGTACCTACGTCGATCGTGTGGTTCGTTTCGTAGTAACCCTATTCCATTATTCTCTTAGCAGTAAAATTTAAATTTAAAAACAAAGTTCTTAAATATTGTACAGATTAAAATATATCTTGCCACAACAAGGTGACTGACCTCTGATGATCTATTTTTGATAATTGTATCTTGTTTTGTCATGCTAGTACCTACCTATGTATATTTTACAATTTAACGCTTGCTGCTACCTACCTACTCAAGGTTGGAAAGTACTGAAGAGAAGACAACAAAAATATGTTATCGACAGACAGTACAACTTCCAACGAGACGTAAACTCAATGTCATATTAAGCCATTTACTCTGGGGGCTTAGAGCATTTATTGTCTTCCCTTTCCTACATAACAGCGCGCCGTGAGCACAGAATAACTAATAGTACTAGCTTGCTTGCTCTCTGGAAAAGCAAAAACAGGAATCCGACAACAGGCACTCTCTGTTTGAGCACCAACCGCCTGAAAGTCGTCTCAAAAGTCGTAGGAGCTTCCTGAAGTCCACAAAAGCGCTAAAAGAACACCCTATAGAAGCCCGCTGCAAACTATGGCAGGAAATTTGTGCTCCACCACCTAACTCCATTGCACCTTCCGAAAACCTTCCCCCTGGCAATGAACTTGCGTGGCCCATATGGAAGTCGCTTAACCGACTCCGGACCCAAGTGGGCCGCTGCAGATCGAACATGGCCAGGTGGGGTTATACTGCTCAGAACTCTGCCCAGTGCGAGTGTGGCGCTCCAGAGCAAGACATGCGACATCTGCTGTCATGCCCGTGTTGCCCTTACACCTGCACGTTAAAAGATTTAAATGAGGCTTCTCCTACTGAGGTGGCAACAGCAGAATATTGGGCCAAAACTATTTAGGGTTTGTTACGTGGATGCTGAACCATCGACACGACGAAGAAGAAGCACAGAATAAATAATAGTACTACGTACTAGGTACAGAAGGTTCACTCTCTAACTAAAGTCAAGTTTAGGTATAAAAAAATTACCTACAGTCACAGAGCGTAGGGTTTACGCGCGCTCGCAGGGATTACGAGAAGCGACGTCACGCGACGACGTGGAGCGTGCGTCGCGTTTATTGCTTGCTTACCTTTACTGCCATACCTGCGGCCTGCTTGGGAGGCGCGCCGGCCGAACGTACCTAAACTGCGTAGTGACACCCCCTTGGTGATAGTCAATTGTCAATGTAGCATGTTAAATAACTATTAGGCAAATTTTATTGTTTAGTGTAATTCGCTAGTAATTAACGGGGCATGAACATAAGTCGATTGAGTATATTCAAATGACCCTAACTAACTTATTGACAGCACATTAACCGATATAAATAATAAGATAATTTAACCCGTTTTTACCTTTTACTCTTGAGTGATAATATTGTGACCTACGGTACATAATATTATGCATGTGAAGAGCAATTGCGGGAAGCATGCATTGTGGACGTGTCAGTTGGCATTGGCATCGAAACAAATAAACATCTTAAAATACGTTATTTAATGGGCAGTAGAAACCGGCTATAATATTAAACGGCGACAATTCTCTAAGCCCTAAGCATAATTATGACCAATCTGGGCATTCATCCACTATGAGTCCATGGTGATTCACCAGTGCCCCACTCCACGCACCAAATAAATAGCCATAAAACCCCTTATAAATCACTAGTGGTGGGTGACCTGTAAGGGTTTTTTTTTCAAAAACCTATCGCAGGCACCAGTCTCTCATAAAACAGCTTTTTACTAATACGAGGGGCGTTCAAAATATTCTCGGTATTGATACGTTACAACCTCTTTTATATATATATATTTGTTACTGGCCGCTAAGATTCATCCATTGACATTAAAAAAAAGTAAAATTGGAACCGAGATGTTCTTTTGTTTTTCTGCAATTGCCGAACAAACATGAACACCATGAGCGAATTAACAATTTTAACGAAATTAGAGCACCGATCCGTCATAAAATTCTTGACAAAACAGGGTAAAAATCAAAAAACCATAAAAGAGGAAATGGATTGTGTTTACCGTGAGTCTGCTCCTTCTTTATCTACTATTCAAAAATGGTCAAGCGAATTTAAGCGTGGAAGGGAGAGTATTGAAGATGACCCTAGACCTGGCCGGCCTGTAGTGGCTACCTCACAAGAAAATATTGATAAAGTGTAAAAACTTATATTGGAAGACGGCCGAGTGAAGGTAAAATCTATAGCTCAAGTAACCAATCTCTCTATTGGTACCGTACATGACATTATACATGACCATCTTAATATGTCAAAAGTAAGTGCAAGATGGGTTCCGCGAATGCTGACGCTTCTTCAAAAGGATATGCGTGTGGCTTGCTGTTCAGATTTTATCGACCTGTGTGGTGAAAATCCCGATGAGGTGCTGCAAAAAATAGTTACTGGAGATGAAACCTGGGTTCATCATTATGACCCAGAGAGCAAACAGGAGTCCATGCAGTGGCACATTAAGGGTTCAGCTCATCCCAAGAAGTTCAAGGTAATCCCGTCAGCTGGCAAGGTCATGGCCACAATATTTTGGGATTGTGAAGGAGTTTTGCTTATCGATTATAAAGAAAAAGGTGTAAATATCACAGGGCAGTACTACGCTAACGTTATACGTCAATTAAGAGATGCGATCAAAGAAAAGAGGCGAGGAAAGTTAACCAAAGGTGTTCTGCTTCTGCATGACAACGCCCCTGTCCATACTGCTCATTTTGCCAAGGCAGCTATTGTTGAATGTGGGTTTGAAACTGTTACTCATCCACCCTATAGTCCGGACTTAGCCCCAAGCGACTTCTTTTTGTTCCCCAATCTTAAAAAGGATCTGCGTGGAAATAAATTTTCTGACGATGAAGCGTTGAAGACGGCCGTGGAGGAGCATTTTTACACCAAAGATAAAAAATATTTTTATGAGGAATTAAAAAAAATAATTGATCGATCTTATAAGTGTATGAACATAGGGGGGGAGTATATTGAAAAATAAAAATATCAAACTTTTCGTACTTGTTTGTTTTTATCCACATACCGAGAATATTTTGAACGCCCCTCGTATACTATGTAATTATGAGTTTAGTGACGAGAAAATTGAAGTTAAATAACTTCATTTTTCTCTTACAAATACAAGTGTATTTGTAAAAAAAAAACTCTCTGGGTCGGTCTCTCTCATATCTGATATCTGAGGATCGTGGTCATCACCAGGGTTGCATCTGGAGCGGATGATCTGCCTCTACCGGCTTCTATCCAGCGTGTCTTTTATAAGCGTGCAAAATTTGGCTAATACCTACCAACCAGGTCCTACTTTTATTGTTAAATTTAAAAAAAGGCAAAATTAGTATGATTATTTTATTCTTTAGCTCGTCTCAAAATAGATATCAGTTAGCGCAAAAGTGATAAGAAAGGCAAACAAATTGACATGACGACGTAGTATTTTATGTGTACTCAATTCTTGACGTCACGCAGCGTCGAAGTCAAGCCCCCGAGTTCGCTTGCTGACGCACCTCCTACTACCTAGACTACCTACGTAATGTTTTTCAAGATCAAGGAAGACATCTATTTTGTTTACTTCAGAACCAAACAAATTATGTAATCGATTGTTTTCACCATCTTGGTAATTAATGAAAGAAGTATGGAATTTAACATATTTACATTACTTGCTAAGTTGAATAGGAGTATTTGTAGCAAGCTATACTACACCTCTCAACTGGCAAGAGGCTAAATCCGGGCTTCTATTAAAACAGACGCATCTATAAGTAGTATCGTCATACATATTTAAAACACACTGCTATTTTGTCTACCTATATAAAAATCTAATTATTGCCTCGAATGTATACGAACATACTTGCATGAACATGCATGCATCATTTGCTTGGCTAATTCTTTTATTGTTGTGTTTCTAATTGCAAGGACAAGGATTGTATGAAAGAAAACTAAGAAAATTCATAACCAATAGTTATTATTAATAATAAAAAGTTAATATTGTTATTTATACAGGTACTGTTATAAGTCGTCTATGACAAAGGGATACTTAGTATATTCGAGCAAATGACGTCAAGAGAACTACTAGAAACCAATTCGCTAATACTATGTTTTCAACATAAAAGCCAAACTTTCAGTGTCAATAATACGAGAACGAAATATATAAAAAAACAATATAGTATACAAAACAATGTACTATAATAGGTTTAACATGTTCTAGGAAACGAGCTAAAACATTAACAACACAAACTAAGATCTCAAAGGTCAAAATACTTTCAGATGTTATATACTCTTTTTGTGTGCTTAGCCTTCGAAAGCCTTGGTACGTATACGTATCTACGTCACTTGAATGTCTTTCTAAAACCTCGACATGATGGTGATTGGTGACTGGCCTCCGTCAATACATTTATGCGATTAAAGTCAATTAGTTTATTCAATACGCGGCCCGCCCGTGACTCCGTCTGCGTGAACACCCAATTCGTCACGAGGTACCCGTGACGAATTGGGTTATCTTGTTTGCCTATTTATATATTTTTTTTATCAAAAATAGGTAATTCTTTCTGCGTTTTTGACCCTCAATATAAGTAGTGCGTTTACTTTTATAATAAAGAAAACAATGGAATATTTGTCTGATTGATTACTTACAAAACACACCCATACAATACTATGAATTTAATGCATTTGAATGTACTTTATAGCCTAGTCAAGTCTTTTTACTTAACATGACAATTTTTCATACCATACGTTCTACTTATTATGACTATTTCAGATTTCAGACGTTTTACTAGTAGGACGTTTTACTTAGTAGGTCGTTTTACTTTTATGTCGTTAACGCCTCAAGCACATGAGTCTTTACTCATGTGCCTCAAGGGATTTTGGCTAGTTTGTCTTTCTTATACGGAGGGAATCTGGTCTACTGACTCTACCACAAGTTTGGATTTTGGAAGAGTCTTCAACTGAGAAGAGCTGTCAAGAAACTCAGAATGCTTTTTTTTTCCTTCTTAGTAGCTAAAGATAAGGAGCTCAATGGCGCAGCGGTAATGCCCGATTTACACTTATTAAGTACTTTAGTAGTTAACTAAATTTTAAGTGAATAATTTCATGAAAACACAATTTAGTAGCAAGTTGCAAGATAAGTCATGTCTTCGATGTCGTCTTAAAATGAAGTTAAAAGGACATCGGCAAAATCCCATACTAGCTGGACCTGATATTCAATGACTATGGGCATTATTAATTTTGTGTTGATTAGATACCTAACATAATTAGAATCAGTGTCCTAACTCCATATTCAATGTAAAACTTCACAAATCCGAGATATATTTTTTTTAAATATTTGAGCTTTTGAGGTTAGAAAAACATTTTAACGATCTAATATATTAAATTCTTAACTTAAGCCGACCTTAACTATCTGATAACTACGTAAATAGTGATAAGGGAAATGTAGTTAATGGTATTTGACATGAAACAAAGAGGATGCTTATAAATAAAACACCTATGAATGATACCTACATAAAGATTTATTTAAAACTCTTTTAACTACACTACTTATCTAAAAAACCTGCTGGTGCTGCTATTATGTTATCTTGGTGCCTGGCCCACCCCCAGGTACCTCACCACGGTCATGACATATGCACAGCATCCAATCATTCGAAGACCTACCAAACAACTGCAACAATATTCTGTTATCCCTTTCCTTCCAGACACATTATTTTTTATTAATATTATATGCATAGTAAGTAGTTTTCTTGAAATGTGTCTGGATTTAACTTTACCTCTTATCAACGTATTATCTCCACTATCTCTCAAGCAATACTCTGATACATCTCGACCGAGCCTGTCGGATTTGGTACGTTCCCAATGCGAATAATATTAAATCATTACTAGCCGGGGAAATGTTAATAAATTGTCGCACAGTAGGTAAGTACGTATCGGAGCAAACGCAAAAATCGACTGCAAAAAAAATCAATGTTAATGAATTTATTTAACATTCGATTTTAACAGTGACGTTCCTTTACACGCCCTTAACGTTTATTTAGTTTTTATTTCGTTTACTTATTGTATCACTTTCAGCAATTTCATACTGTTCTAAAAATACTTAAATGTATTTATGTCTAAGTAGATTACTATCTTTTTTTCGACGAGTGTAAGGTGGGAGGATTACATGCAAGCACGTGAAATTGTAGACCTACGCGTGAAATGGAACTTGGCATCGCCGTCAAGATCTATTGTCTATGGTCAAAACCGTTCAAAAGCTATGATAAAGTTTTCCCATTGATATTAATTACTTTTACGCATTAATTAACTTCTCTAGAACTAGAAGTTCTTGAGGTATATTATTTGTATTTTCAAAATTAACTAATAACAGCATATTTTTTAGAATACAATAGATTTGTGCCCATAGTCAGGTCCATTTTCGCCATTGTCCTTTAGTTAACTACTAAACTACTTATTACGTGTAAATCAGCCAATAAGGCGTTCGGTTTGCGATCGTTGTTATGCAACTTTCGCAAAGATGAGTGACCGCATTAAAACATCTCGAGCTTCGGAAAGCACGTAAAGCCGTTGGTCCCGGTTGTGGTCGTAAGATGGCAGTCGTTAAGACCCACCAACCCGCATTTTGTCAGAGTAGTACTTACATTTTGGCCTGTGGGGCTGCTGTTAACCATGTTGGAGGTCTGTGCACTGCAGTAGGACCTTTATAGGCTGATGGTGATGCCAAGCAGTCAAATATCGACATTATTGAATGCCGGTAGGTACAATTTGCAAAAACAGACGTGACGTCAGATGTTTATCGTTAATCTAAATTTTATCATGGCTTGGGAACTAATTAAGTATAATTAGGAAGATTACGAAAAACTGTTTGAAATGTTCTCAATTTACATATATTTTATGTGTTTGGTTATTTGAAAAGTATTTATATCACAGATTTCCATAATTGTTACTCCTTTATGATTCTTTTGGCTATGTACATATCAGTATTTCCCTTATCATTATCTGTGTAACCGACATTATTCAATATAAAAAAATTAAGCCGGTGAACATGAACCATAGCAACTGAGGCCCTTGCCAACATTGAGACAGTACATTGGCTAATTATTACTAACTTTAATGTGATTTGTTTAAAAATATTATACAACCCTATTTTTTCTTTATACAAAAACAATTAAGGGCAAGTTCCACCCATGAAAATAAACAACTTTCTCCCAAGAAACCTATGTGCAAAAATGACAAAAAAATTTCGATATCCCATACTATTGTCGTCAGCTGATCGGACAGTTTTGTATGAGAGGTCGAAATATTTTTGTCATTTTTGCACATAGGTTTCTTGGGGAAAGTGGTTCAGTTTCATGGGTGGAACTCACCCTTAAATGTTTTTTGTATAAAGAAAAAATAGGGTTGTATAATATAATCCTACTATTATTATAAACGCGAAAGTTTGTAAGTATGGATGGATGTTTGTTACTCTTTCACGTAAAAACTACTCAAGGGATTTGGATGAAATTCGGCATACAGATAGTTTATAACCTGGATTAACACATAGGATACTTTTTATTCCGATATTCCCACGGGAACGGAAACCACGCGGGTGAAAGCACGAGCGGCGGCTAGTTACTTATAATAGCGCACCACGATTGCATTTTTTAAATAACAATCGACTACATACAAACGGCGTGAGTTTATTTTAAAATCCGGTTCTTGTAAAATGTGGTCAATTCAATGTCAATAAAATATCATTGAACTTGAACTTAAAGGTAGTTCAACTTTGGCCATCAAGGTAAATTGTAACTTGTTTCATCCTCGCCTGTATTTCAACTTTTCATGCTAATTAACGTGCATTACAGCCACAATGCACCAATCAAAATTTACAAAAAAATTATCACAAAATGTCTGAGTGCAATACTAACTATTAAGTAGTTCAAGATTAAAAACTAAGTACTCACTTTGTTGGTTTAGTCTTCATCCAGACAGGTAGAGTAAATCCATCCTTGATTTCAGGGTCTGATGCCATCTTGTCAAAATATTTAATAATTTCCAAACAGTTAACTATCACAAACAATACTACTTCAAGTAGTGGGACAACTAACTGCTATGATATCAAGTGAGAGGATAGAACATATACTATTATCTTGAGCAGAAAAGATAAGATTGTCTGAGGTGAAAATATAATATTGACATAGATACAAGATTTAAATGTACAAATTAATTAAATCTATTAAATAAATCTGTGTGTACTACAAAGCAGCACTCAAGACACCCTTGGGGATTCACTTGATTTTAAACAGAGAAGTGATGAGGTCATCTGAAACAATACAAAATAGTATTCAATACATAAAACAATATAATTGAGA
The DNA here is from genome assembly GCA_963921215.1 of Scoparia ambigualis. Lineage (NCBI taxonomy): Eukaryota > Metazoa > Arthropoda > Insecta > Lepidoptera > Crambidae > Scoparia > Scoparia ambigualis. The sequence continues at coordinate 17,499,622 of OY992522.1, read as the reverse complement.
CTGCAATGTCAACTACATAACCACCATCATCATCATCATCATCAGCCTGTACTCGTCCACTGCTGGACATAGGCCTCTCCAAGAACACGCCACTGAGCACGATCCGCGGCCACTCTCATCCAGCTCTTGCCAGCCACCTTGCGAAGATCGTCGCTCCACCATACCAAATATTTATTATTTTATTTAATATGGTGATTATAAATGAGCAAAAATTGCATTAGAAACCAAAGGAGAAGGTGCACTGCCCATACAAAATTAACCCACGTCCTACAGCAAAGAGGAGTATCTCAAAAAAATGGACAAATGTAGTATAAAAAGATGGCATACTTTAAAATTCAACCTTACAGTCTAAAATATTTATAAATTGCTATGAAAATTCGTTCAGGAGAAGTGTTCAAAATGTATAAGCTCGTTGGCAAATCAATGGTTATGATATATTATTATTATTTATACACTGGGTGTGTGCGCCCATCTTATGACGGTAATATATCACTTAGGTCAGTAAAGAAATAATGCAGAAATTATGGACCACCGGGCACAATTCTTAAATAATGTATTAAGAGATATTAAAATGGAATAAATAAGTTTTGTAAAAAAAATGTTTTATTTTTGTGGACTCTCTTTAAACTCATTAAAATAAATAATAATATTACATATATCATAAACATTCGCTTGCCATCGAACTTATACATGATATATGTAACGGCACTGGTGTGTCAGGATCGTTCTTAGACATACTTGGGGCGGGTATAAGGCCAGAAATAAAAGTTGTAGAATGGTTTAAACACTATGTTGAGTTGAACAACAGATCGCAGTACAGTCCTGAAGTTGTGAACGCTACGGGAGTTTAGTGAAGACTGACTAGCTCCAAACCGACGACCATGCTCCACCAGATGGTGCTTGCGTTCTGGTGCAACTTCAGACTAGTCATGAATATGGACTCATGACGGTAAAGCGTCCACACTCATGTCATGTCCAGGATGCAACTTAAGCAAAAAGCAGCTATTTTTAACACTTCTCCTGAAGGAATTTTCATAGCAATTTATTAATATGTTAGACTGCAAGGATGGATTTTTAAAGTATGCCTATCTTTTTATTTTATGTATATAATCTTTTTATACTCAATTTTGTTTATTTTTTGAGATACTCCTCTTCGCTGTAGGACATGGGTGAATTTTGCACCTTCTTTCACCTACTTTGATGACAAACCTGTGTCTGCCTCCTTTAAACCAATACATTTTATATGAGTTTCTACGTGTTCTTTTAGCAACAACACATGTTGTGAGACTCCATATTAATTCAATCTATCGTACACATTGAGGTACAATGGCAGACTCCGTCGCTTAGCCAGTCTAAAGGTCAAAATCCCTTGCACACCGCGTCTTCTATTTGGTACGGGCACGTACCCGGGAGGTCGGTGCACTTCATACGAAAATCGCTGCAAAGTGGTAAAGCGACAGTGACCCCGACTGTACAATAAACTAGAGAAGACACCGCGAAGCAAGTTTGTGCGCAACTAAGGTGCAGCCGCAAGGTCCACAATCGCAATCACTCGCAATCTCAGAGGCGTTTGCAGCCCATGGGCTGCACCTTAGTGAGCTAAACTTGCTTTGCGGTGTCTTCTCTAGTTTATTTATTGTACCTCAATGACTGTACAAAAAATATAGGTACCACTTGAAATTGGCTTAATGCTAAACGCGAAACAAAACAACAAATATATCATTATAAAAGTCATTCAGACTAACTTCTAGCTAAGCATAAATATAATAAACTTATTTTTTCTTAAATAATGGTTTTGTGCGATCAGTACCTTTAGCCAGAGTCAAGTAAGATATAGTAGTAATTTTTTTCTTCGCATTAAGGATGACAATGAGTGATAATGAGCGTTAACAATAAATGATATTCCCCCAAACCCCTCAAGACTCAATGAAGCTGTGGGACTTTATTGAGATCTCACACGAACTTCCTCAGAGAATTTGATTAGTGGTGTTGCAGTTCAATTAAATTAGCTTTATGGTATTTTGTGGGACACAAAAGTGTGTTAATAATAACAATAATGGTAAGTAGGTATATTTGTTTTATACTGTCGAATATGTTTATTTATCTTATCAAATATGCTGATCTCTGAACAAAAAAATACTATAAAAACTATACAACAAATAATAACCCCCCAACCCGCATTGAGCCAGCATGGTGAGTTATGGTTAGGGTTTCCACCCATACTCTAAAATAAGAGTATTGTACACTTTTTCATGTAGGCGTACTCTATAATCTACAACTGATTATTACTGGTTATGAGTACTTCAGCGTTCACTTACAGGAGTCTTCTCCCTTAGGAATGTAAAGTGGAGAGACGAAATGAATAGAGCTACCCTAAATTTAATAAAAAACGAGTTGGTTGTATATTGTAATCTAAATTTTGATTGCAAAGAGGCTGTAAATACCTTCTAGAATGACAAATATTTGTTAAATGTCGCAAAGAGCTACAAAAAATATGTACTCTATTTTTATTTAAGCGTTAATAAAATGCTAAAATATAAAACATTACTCTATTTTTGTTCTAACAAAATGAAAAAAATAATCTATTCATCCTAAAAAAAAGGTGGCAACCCTAGTTATGGTGCTGTTGTCCATGTGGGAAGGCCTGCAGTAGGCTTACTCTTGAAACAGAATTGCATTAGTCAATTTCCAATCACAAATCTAAAAAATGTCAAATGGCACTTTTGTAAGCGACAATAGCACCATTGGAATTAAATTGAATGGAAATTGATGAACAAATTATTATCGAGATGGCGTTCCGGAATTATCTTTACTTATCCCAATATCAATACATATTAATTGCATTGGAATTGTACTAAGATTAAGTTTGCGTTCGAGAGTAACCCCCCCAGGCCTGCAGTCCAGCAGTGATACATGTATAGACTGATATAATAAATTACTCAACAGATTAATGCATAATATGCCATTCAGTATGACTTTTTTTACTTGTTATTATTTTACCCTACCTGGAAATAATAACAAATAAATATAATAATATAATAAAATATAATAATAATAAGTAAAAAAGTACCCACTCAAATTGGTTGCCATAATGTGGTGGTTGTCAACGTTTCCGTATTGGCCTTACTAACCATTTGTGTAAATACAAATAACTAAATTACTCAAAAGATGTAATGTAAATAGGCCTATGATGATGTTGATGATAATGTATTACATATTAGCTCAGTGGTAGGATGTCCTACATTCCTACTATCAAAACATTGTTCACAAAAATGTAACATTTAGGTATATATTGTAATTTTATTGGATAGAGAAACGACAAAATAATGGCAAGAGATTGTTTTTACTATTGAGAAAGGAAAAATATTAAATAGGTACCCTTTTAAATTTGTAAAAGGATGTGCCTTTTTATTTAGGTAAGTACCTACGTACTTTTAATCTACATTAAATCATTAGCTGAAACTTGTTCTAACTTTTTTATATTTGATATCAGTTGAAGGTTACCTTTGTCTAAAAAAAAACACCATTCAATAGGACAAGACACGAGTGCAGCAACGTGAATTATACGTGATGGCCAGATCCTATAATCAATGCACATGTGAATCGTAGTTTTTATTACACAATAGGTTATTAAACATTACTTACAATTTCAATGAAGACTTTCGGAAAGCGAATATCAATCATTTTATCAAGCACTTTGTGAATTCAGCCAAAAAACAAAACTATCCTAAATTTGCTTTTGCTTCGCTTTTTTGCTTGATTGATGATGGCTGGCTGGCTCTGGCTCTAGCAACCAAAGAGAATAATTTTTCTTTTTCTAATCTTCTTTTGTCTATGACACAACTAGGGATGTTACGTATCTAAGAAATAGCAACATTTAAAACCGTAGTTCAAACCTCAGAACATTATCTAAAGCATATTGTTCTGAGGTTCAAACAATTATTACTGTCTTTTTAGATTATTTAGTTTAAAATTTACGTATCAGCAAACACAACAACCGGACCCGTGATCAGTGGGATCTTCCCGACACTGGCTAAAAATCTACCAAAATCTGCTACGTCCCTCTACTATTACTATCTAAAAAAAAAAGCTCGTCGGCCGTCGTCGCCACCCATTGAGATCTATAACTAAGAGAGCATAAGTTTGCTATCTCTTTCTGTCTTAATCCAATACTACTTTTGTTCCGTTTCGGCACGTCATGTTTACCTTAAGTAACAAAGACAAAACATAAGTTGAGAGGACCGTGTCGGTGAAACTGTGCAACGTTTTACATGGAGCCAGCGACACTTTTCCCCAAACAAATCGCTGTCATTATTTTACCTACCAAATAATTATTTGTTTTTTTAGTTGAATAAGTGTATATTGTAGGTGTACATATTATTCCGGCGGGCTTGATTGAACAATGCGTTGTTCAGTCAAACATTGCAGTAATAGAAGTGAGTGGCAAGTGCCTGGAATATCGTTTCTTACGTCAGTTTTGTTAGTCTGGTTTCGTGATGATTATTAGCAATTTACCATGCAATATTTGATTTGTTTCTATTCAAAATGCTAATAAATGTTTGCAAATCTCTAATTCTAGTCATAAATATGTGTGCTTTTGGTTTAATACGGAAATTTCATAAAAATATTTCAACATAACCTGTAATCAGTATTAAAGTTTACCCCAAAAATACTTAGGTTTAATATGGAACGAATGGCATAAAATAAATTATCTAATTGAATTATATCCACCTGTGCTTTTTACCTTTCCTATTCGAGCGTTATACTGAGAGTGGTAGAAAATACTAAATTTAGTTTTAAGGTTTTAGGGGCCTCACGAGAATCAAGCCAGCCTAGTGTAAATTAACGTTTATTTTCTATTTATTTTAGATTTCCAAAGGATAAAACACTCAAAAAATGATGATGGAGACATAAAAATAAAGAAAAATGAAATCTTAGCGAAATCGCGGCCATTTATCAAAACTTGATAGCACGAACACTAATGAGGACTTGAATACTGACAAAAAAATAATCAAGAAGTAAGTATGACAAATCATAAAGTGTGTCGCTTCTGAGATATTGGTGTCAAAACTTGCATTTTTTTATTATTTTACATATTTTCCCTTGAGGAGCTCGATGGCGCAGCGGGTAGCGCGTTCGGCTAGCGCGTTCGGCTTGCGATATTACCCGCTAAGCAACTTTCGCAATGCCAGGTCGCCTGATGTGATGGGTGACCAATTAAAAACATCTCGAGCTCCTCCGTGCTTCGGAAGGCACGTTAAGCCATTGGTCACGGTTGTTGTCGTAAAGATGGCAGTCGTTAAAAACCCACCAACCCGTATTAGGCCAGCGTGGTGGGTTATGGCCCAATATCCCTACGTGCTATTGTTCACGTGGGAGGCCTGTGCCCAGCAGTGGGACGTTTATAGGCTGATGATGATGATGATATTTTCCCCATAACATCAAAATTTTTGTTTGTTTTTAACTTCTCTATTGGTATTATCAGTGACCGCGATTTCGCAAATTTCTCCTTTATTTTATTATGAATTTTCGGTATTCCACAAAGTTAAGATGAAATATTTTTGTTACAGGTTGTTTAATCGTGCAGTAGTTGCAGTACTGAAGAAACATTAGAACCAAAGCAGCAATGCATCTTTTTCACTTAAATAATCTTGACTTTGTTATTTAGATTGATACTTATCTAAAACAGCGATTAAAAGTTAAACTTACGTTGAAATTAATGTTAGAAAGAAACAATTTAGGCCACGGATTGTTTCATAAATAACAGTCATTATAATTTGGCTTCACGTGTTATTTTATTTCATATTGTATAAAATTTCCCAAAGATTTAATGATATTTGATCCACAATAAATACATTGTTGATTTTATATTTTCGTTTCTTTTATCCTAACCGTTCTACATCCGACACAAAAATGAGAGGTGTTATTGTCGAGAGGTCGAGACGTGGTATTTGTTCTTGACATTGTGTAACATTTACCCATATTTAGGGAGTGACAACTGTGAGCTGGCAACATTTTAGTAACGCACACGTATGCGCCTTTTTTTGTGCATGTGTGAAAATGTTGCACATCGAAGTTACCTATGTATCTATCTCAATGTAGCCACCTTTTTGTGGAGGTTTTTTTTTATTTTTATTGCAGAAGGAGGCAAACGAGCAAGCGGGGTCACCTGATGGAAAGTAATCACCGCCGCCCATGGACACCCGCAAAACCAGAGGAATCGCAGACGCGTTGCCGGCCTAAAATTACCTACCTACTTATTAATCAACTTTGTAATTAAATTATCTATTTAGCAGAAAAAAAGGTCAGTTTATGTTACGTCACATTACATTTTTATGTTACGCAACTGTCAAAAAGAGAACTCTGACATCGTTCCTTTCGACGCATTTTCTAATAATGATTTTTTTTCCAAAATATTAATGGGCATCTCTTAAAATCTGCAATTAGTGTAGAATGAAAGTATTAAATTTTTAGAGTATTTATCAACTGAAATAACCTCTGATCAATTTTCACCTATTTTAAGCCCAAAAAAAATCTTCTCCTTTGTATTTCTTTGGACATTAATGTAAAAAAAATAGTGGATCATTATGTGTTTGCGAACGTGCATAAGTGTTGGCAAATGAAACAAAACAGTGCTACATCACTTTCCAAATTCTCTCAAGAAGTCCGCGTGAGATCTCAGTAAGGTCCCACATCTTTACTGAAACTCAAGGGATTTGGGGGGAATATCATTTAGCTTATTATCATCACTCATTCTATCATCTTATAGGCATAATAAACGAACTCTATTATTTCCACTGAAGGACTAGTATCCATGGTGAAGAAACAAATTATCAAAAAAAAAATTAAGGCTTGCGACTCAAACGTCCACGGTAGTTTTACTCACCGAGAAAAAATGAGTGCGAAACGTCCACGGTAGTTTTACTCACCGAGCATTTAAACCTCCAACCGTCCACGGTAGGTTTAGTCACCAGAATAATAGGTCAAAGCACGTAGTACGTAGGTCCGTGAAAAAATTTGACGTGGTTCTGTGGTTACTAATTCATCATACAAGTAAAAGAAATCTATATATTGCAACAGAAAATTTCACAGAAAAAATAATGAAATTGACGAAATTTACAGTTCGCCAAAACGGAATTTTGCAGCGTAAGCGTCTTTAAAAATGTCGAAATACTCTTCTACTCACCATATTTCCTAAATAAGTGCACATCAAAACAATCGCAAACTAATTATCTTCTTCTTTTTGTGCAGTGGCGTTTCCCTTTGGATTTCGCCAATATCCAGTTTTTGGCTCAGTTGTTTATTTTTACAGACTCATCGCTTGTATCGGTTTCTCGTAAGAGCACAATGTACAAGTACAGAGGTGGTGAGATCTTAAATTTTGTAGACCCAGTTGATGATCTGTACTCTGTAATGCCTATGGACAAACACAATACTTATATATAACATTTGTTAGTGGCAGACAGACAAATTATAATTTTATATTGTTAGTAGTTATATAGGAACATAAAACATCAATGCAGGGGGGTTTCACAAAACTGAGAACAATCTTAAAATTTGTGGGTTTGGGGATACATGGGGGGAGGAGATCATAAAGGGAAGTTGGGTATTTGGGACAGTTAAAAAATATGTGGTCAGGTGTTCCCTCCTCCAGACCGCATTCACAAAGGGACGAGTCCTTAACCCTAATTTTGGCCAGATGAACAGGGGTGCATGCATGGCCTAACCTTAAACGGCTTACAGTGGAGGTGCATGCTTTGGAAGCTTTTTTATATTTAAAAAACCATGGCTTGTCAGGTAAGGAGTGCTGGATGTCGATGGCTGGATTTTGCTTTTCTCCCGCCATTGAGTTTCCCATGTAGATCTCATTACTTGAGTGGCCAAAGGGTACAGATCGTAAGAAAAAACTTTATCATGGTCTGGACATCCAATGACAGTTGCCTCTTTTGCAATTATGTCAACGGCTTCGTTACCTACTATACCTGTGTGTCCTGGTATCCAGGCCAGAGAGACTTGGTATCCAAGCGTGGAGCATTTTAAAAGAATTTTCCTAATTTGGAGGATTATAGGAGGATTAGATTTACTATGGAAAGGATTGGATAAGATCGCCTGGAGACTGCTTCTGGAGTCTGTGAGGATAACTGTTTTACCTATTTTATGGGATTCCACATATCGAACGGCTTCAAGAATTGCAGTAGCCTCTCCAGTAAAGACGGATGTAACAGAGGGGCATTTGAAATTTAATATTATTTTATATTTGGAAATCCAGACCGCAGCACCAACACATTCCTCGTCTGATAATTTGGAAGCATCTGTGTACATCACAAGCCAGTCTTTCCAATTTTTCCGGATGAGTTCTTGTAGCTGGAACTCTTCATCTGGTGAGTCTTTGGAGATACCTAGGTCTAGATGGATGTCAGGTTGCAGTGTCAGGGAGTGGTACGGGTTCCCAAATATGGGTTTAAGGGCACATTGGTAAACAGGGCAGGGAAGACGGATGAATTTGATGAAGCTACGGAACAGGCAAGGGGACTCTCTGAGTTTCCAGAATTTGTCTGATGATATAAACTCCGACAGTTGGTGAAGTTTGGCAAGGAGTGGGTGAGACGAATTTTGGACAATTTTAAAAAGAAATTTGTCGGCTACGTATTGTCTTCTAAGGGCCAGTGGGGGGTCCCCACACTCCACCTGCAAACCATTTATCGGAGATGATTTCATCGCTCCTGCAACTATCCGAAGGCTTTTGGACTGGATTTTATCGAGCGAGTTCAAAGACGATTTAAGACAGGGTTCTAGAAGTAATGAACCATAGTCCAAATGCGATCGGATCAATGCATTGTAAAGGAGTTTTTGACAAAATAAATGGGCGCCCCACCAGGTACCAGAAACGGAACGGAGGATATGGGTATTTTTCTCACAATTTTTGGATACATGGGAGACATGTTGAGTTCCACTCATTTTGGAGTACCGTTCCTAAGAATTTTGCATGGCTTTTTAAAGGGATGTCTTGGTTGTCATATTTAACTGACATAATAGGTGTATTCCTTGCGCGACTGAATACAACCATATTACACTTGTCTACCGAAAGCGAAAGACCATGTTCCAGTAGCCAATCACGGAGGTAATCTAATGCGGCGTTAAGTAATTCAGTAGCTTGCTCAGGGTCGCTGTGTGAAATATACAGGGCCAGGTCGTCGGCATACTGCAGGACATTACAAAAAGGGGTTAAGGACAATTCGAGGTCATAGGTGTAAATACTATAAAGTAAAGGGCTCAAGACTGATCCCTGGGGAAGGCCTCTCCAAACAGTTCTTGCGGGGTAAAGAGCATTATTGTGACATATCTGTATAGATCGTGACGAGAATAGATTAAAAATTATATTTACAAGCCTCACAGGAATACTCAGATTAAGCATTTTCTGCCTGAGTACCGGAAGCAGAACGTTGTCATAGGCAGATGATATGTCTAAAAAGACTCCCGTCACATTCTCACGTTTGGAAAGGCCTATCCAGATATCAGTCAAGAAGACACTGAGACTGTCCATTGTACTCATTCCCTTACGAAACCCAAACTGGCTTTTGGCTAGTAGACCCCTACTCTCCGCAATCCACTCCAACCGGTTTTTAATTAGATGTTCCATGATTTTGGCCATTGTGCAGGAAAGTGCAATGGGTCTATACCCGTTAGGGTCGTTGCCAAGTTTTCCAGGCTTTAAGATGGGGATTATAATTTGGGCTTTCCACTCCTCAGGAGGAACTCCCCTCAAAAAGATTTTGTTGATTAAATTAAGGAACAGGTTCTTAGAGGAAGAGCTGCTGTTAACTAGTAGCGAATAGGGAATACCATCGATGCCTGGGGAGGAATCTTTGAGACCGCCCAGGGCTGTATTAAGTTCCTCAAGGGAGAATGGAGAGTCAAATTCGGAGTAAGGGGATGACATTGACGGCGTACATAGTGTAGCCTCAATTTCTGTTGGGACTGAGAGGGGAGCGAGTTTATTTTGGAAGAGTTCCAGCCAAGCTGATGGATCATTGGAATTTATGTTGTTGTTGCTGGAGGCAGAGCAACGGAATTTCCTAATGTTTCTCCATACCACCGAGGGTTGGGATCTTGGGGACAGGGACTCACAAAACTGGCACCAACCTAATCGTTTCTTTTCAGTGAGGACTCTGACAGCCTTAGCCGCCGCCGATTGATACTTAATGAAGTTGGCCTCAGTCATGGACAACGAATATTCACGTTCCGCTGCCTTTCGCTCCTTGCACACCGCCGTGCATTCTGGGTCCCACCAAGGTGGAGAAGAACTATTGCCTTTGTTAATGTTCTTGGTAGGCAGGCAGTTCTCTGCTGAAGACAGCAGACTGTTTCTGAAGTCAGTATACACTGCTAGGTAGTTGTAGGGTGTGACTTCAGGGAGGTTCTGAATATTCTGGTCTAAAGCGAGTCCATATTCAGACCAATCAGCCTTGGATGTATTAAATTTAAGGCGCGGACGAGGAGCGTTTGGCGATGGATTGGAGCGGGAGTGGCGGTTATCAAAAGTTAGTATGACGATAACATAGTGATCGCTGCCATAGGTTGTGGGAAGAATAGTCCAATTGTAGTCAGGAGCGAGAGCAGGAGAGCATAAGCTTAAATCGACGGCGCTTTTGATATTCTGGGACGGGTAAACCCTGCGTGTAGGTGAGCCGTCATTTAGCACGCAAAGATCGAAGCGATCGCAAATGTCGAGGAAGGAATGGGATAAATGGTCGGAATAATAGGAACCCCAAGATGTGTGATGAATATTAAAATCACCTAACACAACCAGAGGGGGGGAGAAGGAAGAGAGTATATCGGAAAACTCAGCAAGGCATGAATGATTGGGGTGGGGGATGTAAATAGATAAAAAGGTCACGTTGGAAATTCTCACAGCTACTGCATTTACATGCTCACTGTGGGAGGGGAGGTTGACTTGGGAGAAAGTTACTGTTCTGGAAATTAGGAGGGCGGAGCCTCCATGCCCGTCGCTTCTGTCGTCCCTAAGGCACGAATAACCTGGGAATCGGACTCGATCGCCAGGTTTGCGACGCATCTCCTGAACAGCAAAGATGAAGGGGTTGAAATTATTAATAAGGTGTAGAATATCATGCTTCTTATTCTTGCTGCTGCGGCAGTTCCATTGAAGGATGGGGGCCATTGGAGCAGGAAAGATTGAGGACCTGAAAAAGTTGGTCTCTGAGGTTGTTCGGTAAGGGGACATCACTAAATCTTCCTAGAAGATTGATGATGGTGGAGAGAAGGAGTGAGATGAGGTTGTCGTTAGGGATAGGAGAATCTGTGGGGAAAGCACAACCATTAGGTTGTTGGGACTGTGGGGTTTAAACTATTGAACTATGGGCTCTAGCATCGTAGCCAGGGCTTGCAGATGGGAGCGGTTGATGCTTGGACAAGGAAACCGTTTTACGGTAGGAAATATTTTGAGACCTAGGGGGGAGGATTTGAGTTGGGTATTGATGGGATGGAGGAGGGGAGGGGACTTGCACGGTTCTTGCAGTGTCAGCGAAAGACCGTCTAACTTGAGAGAATCTAGCCGATGCCTCAGAGTAGGTGATGTTTTCCTGAGACATAACAAGTTTGATCTGCTTCTGCTTTGAGTGTTCAGGGCATGAAGGGTTCGTAGCCTGATGTGCTCCAGAGCAAAAAAGGCAGGTTAGAGTGTCTTTATTACAGGTATGGCCTTCATGAGGTTGAGCGCAAATGAAACAGCGTGCTTGGGATCTACACTGCGACTGTATATGGCCGAATCTACAACACTTGTTGCACTGTATAGTGGGGAGAACATATACTTCGACAGGGAGAGAGGTAAAAAAACAGTACACATGTTGTGGTAGTTTTTGCCCAGAAAAGGTTAAGACTACAGTCTGTGTAGGGACCCAAACAGGTGTATTATCATTAAATGTTTTTCTATTAAGTCTGCGGGCCTTAACTATGGGGCCATAGCCTGTTGGGATCTCCACTGACTCCACTAATTCTTCTAAAGTCCACTCTATGGGTACTTGACGTACTATTCCCATTCTAGTAATACTATAAGTGGGAATTATTGCTTCATAGTTGTTCCCAGTGAGTGCCGGATGGTCAAGGAAGGCATTAGCATCTGAAAAGGTTTTGAATTCCACAGAAATCCTGTTTCTACCAACATGCTTGATGCCATCCCTTACCACATTTTTTATTTTATTATTGAACAAAAAGTGTCCAAATTTAATGGGGCGTAATACGGTGCCAGAGGAGGGATCAGTAACTGGTTTGCTTACATGAACGAGGAAGGGTGAGGAGTCTTCAGAGGTATATTTCAGTTTGTTACCTGAGAATTCAGGGCTTACATATGTTGATTGAGTACTAAGGGAAGACACGGGATTATTAGTCTTTCTCGGAGGTTGAGGTAAATTATTATCGGACGGAGCTCGTTTCCGGGAGGTCTGGGTGCTATTACTTACGTCCATTTGGGTAAACGTTGGGAGTGAAAACTGAGCACATGGCTCGTTGTCGCCCCCGCCTGGGTCAGGAGGGTCAGACATTTAACACAAAACAAATAAGCACGGATTTACTTACCAATATACGTATGTTAAACAACCGCCACCTTATTAAACACTTAACAGAAAGACAACAGGGTCAAACAACACAGGGAAAACACAAATAACCACTTGTACAGCAAAACGTTGTGTCTCGCACTCAACCTAAAAGCAGAGTCCAAACTAATTATCGTTAAAGATTGGTTAAGTTTGTTTACATTCGTAGACAGTGACATTGCAACTAAATTTTTTTTCTGACCAAGCTCCAACCTCCCGTCTGTGAAGTGGCTCAATTGAGCCATAATATTTCTAACGCACGTCTGTGTGCTGGAAAATTTGAGGTGGCTGTATGGATATTGATTTAACCGTAGAGCAATGGGCGATTTTGCGAGAAAAAAAAGAAATTGGTTCGTAAATGACTTCATAGATGGCACTCAGCATAGATTAGTATGGCGCTTAGTAAAAGGCGGGTTCATGAAGAGCACGTGTATGGCTGCGTAATATTTATTCTATTCCAAAATAGAAATAGGTTCTGGATGTCCTGAATATAAATAGGTAAGTAAATACTATTTTTTTATTCTTTTGGTAGACAAGTAAAAGTGTAGAATTTATTACAGCCCTTAAGTAGGTACGTCTTTCATAAAACGACATCTATCGAGTGTTTTTGAACTAATTTTTACTTTTTAATTTGGGCTGTCAGAAAATCGCCCATTGAAACTATGGTATAGTGTACGAGAACCTTTAGTAAAAAAATGAAATTGTTGACAATTTTAACGGTTCGCCATTTTTTTTGCATAGGATTTTTTTGGTGCTAAAAATGTTGTTATTACTCTTTGTATAAAATCATCCTTCTTTCTAATAATGTGCACATCAAAACAATCGATCGAACATGGTATGATTCTTTATAGTTTCAAACGGTGACTTCCAAGTAATAATAATTTCTACATGTCGATATATTTTTACGTATTTTATTTTGTCTTGGAATGTTTATTTTAGTAATATTTGTTATAATTTTTCGTAATTAACTGTTAATTTATTAAAATACTGCGTTTTCTAAGCATTCCGTACGTATATTAAGTTTTGATATAGCCTGAGTAGTTCTTTAGTTCTAAGCTTTTTTGTCAGCTCAGTCAGGGTTCGTAGTCTTCTGTACACTCTTCTAGCAGCTCTGGAAACAGCTGGACGCTAGGCGCCATGTTGTATATACGGGCTCGGACGCTTAAGTGGGTATTCTAAAACCGAACTCACACTCAAATCTCAGCTTGAGTTTAATTTGGCAAAAAAGAGTAGAAATTAAATAGTGGCAATACTGTATGGAGTTTACGTCATTTTTGACAAACACCCCACACAGTGTTGCCACTATTTAATTTCTACTCTTTTTTTGTCAAACTGTACAGTTAGAAAGGGATAGTGCTGTGGAAATCTAATATAAGTATTTGTTTCTTGTAGAAGTAAAGATTAATAATTAATCTTTACTTCTTCAAGTATAATTATTATACTTGCTTTATTTGACCCACGGCCTGAGTTTTACTCTTATGGATATTCCTCCAAAATGCTATTCATTGCATATATCGCCATCCCTTTCTAACTGTACCTATTCAAGTATGGATTTGATTTTGAGTTTGGTTTTAGAATACGAGCCTAAGACCCCTAGACTCTTAGAGCATTCAGTTGAATGCTCTAAGCCTAGACCCAGCTTCCCTGATCCAGAGAAGTAAAATATCTAGGCATAATACTGGATAAGGAACTTATTACCTGGAAACAGCACATGGACACGACCGTTACCAAGGCTTATAGGGCCTTTAGTATGTGTCGGTCCACTTATAGCAAAACGTGGGGGATAAACCTCAAAATCTTAAGGTTGATCTACATGATGATGGTGCGGCCGATAATCCCATAAGGCAGCATCGTCTGGTGGCCCAGAACTAGGCTGAAAATCTGTAAGAACGTTTTAAACAAACTTCAGAGGACAGCATGCGTGGCGATTACTGGGGCATTCAGAACCACACCGACGGCAGCTCTAGAGGTCCTTACGGACCTTCCACCCCTGCACAGTGTCATAGAAACAGAGGCAAAGAAAGCGCTACATAGATGGTGGCCGGGCTGTGGGACGCATCGAAGCCTCTGACCAGACATACAAAAAGGGAACCTAATGATTCCCTTGATAGGATCATGGAAATGGGGTGGTGTAACAAAACTTCCCCCCAGTACATGTTCAAAAAGAAATTCAGTAATATGTCCCAACTAGGGATGAATGGGAACAAGGGGCACCGTCTCCAGAGAAGAACAGCCTAATCTGGTACACCGATGGATCCAAAATAGAGTCAGGTACTGGAGCAGGTATCTTTAGCAATGACTTCGAACATAATTTAAAGCATGGGAAAATTCGCAACTGTATACCAGGCCGAAACTTTTGCAATTCTCCTATGCGCAAAAAATAATTTAGAACTCACCCCCAGAAAACGAAACATATTCATCCTGAGTGACAGCCAAGCGTCACTCAAGTCACTTATATCGACTGGGATCAACTCCAACCTTGTACATGAAACAACAAAAGCTTTAAACAAGCTAGGTGGACAGAACAGGGTGAGATTGATCTGGGTACCAGGCCGCATGGCAATGAGATGGCCGATGCACTTGCCAGGTAGGGGTCACAGACCCCATTTATTGGTCCTGAGCCGTTTGGCACTGGCACCGAGCACCATCAACAAGGCATTTTTGGACCAAATACAAAACAGGCAACACTTACTGTGTGACTATGACTCCCTTGCTAGGAAAGGAATGAGTCTCCTGGGATTGGCCTAACCGACACCAGAGGATTTTAGGCTCTTCGCCCTCAGGAACATTGCCAAACTTAAGGCAGTCGTTTTCACAGAGGAAACAGTGATAAGACGGTGTTGCACAAAAGATCCCAAGCAGTGGGTCGACGTGTTGCTGCGAGAGGGAGACCTCTGCAGGCCCCACTAAGATAAGATAAGATAAGATGGTTCGCGATAAGAATGCAGCGACGTCATCAGTGAACTGCAGGGTAAAGGTGTATTCACCGAGGTGTCCTTAATACAAACAAATCATGTTTATTTTTCTTAGGTGTAGAAAATATAGGAGACGTCTGTTCTTCTTTTCGTATTTTCATTACTGAAGAACGAGACACGTAAAAAAACATAAATTAGGTAAGTACTTAAAACTTTAATAAAATACATTAGTGGTCAATTTTCATTGTACGTACATACTTTATGATTTACAATGTTGACAACTAAGTCGGTAATGTAATGGGCGGTTTTCCGAGATCAAATAAAAAAAGAAATTGGTAATGAAAATAGGTAAGTACTATTTTTTATTTTTTTGGTAGACAAGCAAAAGTGTAGAATTTATTACAGCCCTTAAGGCTTTCATATAACGCCATCTATCGAGTGTTTTTGAACTAATTTTTACTTTTTAATTTGGCTGTCAGAAAATCGCCCATTGAGAGAAAAGCACTCCAATCCTTGATACTGTCTCCCCAACAAATATTTATATAAAATTCTTAAATACCACAAATTTATTTAAATATTTAATGTTTTGTTATGTTGTATGAAATTAATTTATTATAATTATCAATTTAATATTATTACGAGTATGTTGGATTCTGACATGTAATGGTACCTAATTAGGTTGACATAGTAGGTATATCATTAAAATGTTCTGCTTTATGTTTTGCATGCCAGCTCCTGGTGAATGTGATGTGACTTTCATAATTTAAGATCATATGTACCGCATTCTAGCAAATAAAAACTATTCCATTCTATTCTATAAAAGTTATTAATTTTTAAAAAAGAAAACACATATACCCTATCCGAATGATTTAATTTTAAATAAAGACAAATAACGAAATAACTAATCACAATAAATCTTATAGAATTATATGAGCACTAAAGACCACGTCCGTTCCATCCGAGCGCCTGAAGCAAAGTGGCGAGCGTTCGTTGTCGTGCTATACGCCTCCCGCTACGTCATCCCCTTCACTTGTCGTTGGCTGCATAATGGGGGGATCTTGTAAGACGGCCGTTCCTGACAGCTGAACGTCCTCGTCAGCTTCACCTTCGTCATTTCGTTGTGCGTGGTCCTCGTCATCTGGTTCCTCATCTAAAACATACAACCATGTTAGAGAAGTATCGAATATGATTTATTTTGCTAGCTTTGGCCTCCCACCATAACGAGAACACAAGCGTGCACTCAAGTGATCAGGCTAGAGCAAGAAGCCATAGCAATTTAAAAACAACCAAGTCGAAACCGCCATCCATAAAGGAGTTTCTGACCTCCATCATCGACGATGATGTTGCCACAATGACGGGGCTCAGGGTGGTGCCACAATGTCGGGGCTAAGTGTGTTGCCACAATGTCGGGGCATGGGGATTGCCAGAATGTCGGGGCATAACGGATTGCCACAATGTCGGGGCATAGGGAACTGCCACAATGTCGGGGCATAGGGGATTGCCACAATGTCGGGGCATCATAAGGAATTGCCACAATGTCGGGGCATAACGGATTGCAACAATGTCGGGGCATAGGGAATTGCCACAATGTCGGGGCATATTGGATTGCCACAATGTCGGGGCAAACACTCACCGGTCCCGAAGAACGCCTCACACGCGTCCGGGGTCCACTAGCCTCGCCACTGAACCATAAGTTCCGCAGCGGTCTGCGTCTTCTTTCCATATGAACCAGCCAGCAGCTCCAGCTCATAGCGATGATGCGGTAATGCTCGTAGGACTTTATAAGGGCCACGCATGCCCGAATCCAACTTCCCGGTGCTCTGCGAAACCTTGTTTACAAACACAAAACTGCCAACAGTGAAAGTACGAGGCTGTCGACGACCTTCGTTAACGTAAGCGTCCTGGCGCTGTTGATTGGCAGCGAGCAGCTCACATGCTCTTTGTCGCCTCAGTGTCATCAATCCTTCTCGGTTAGGATTAGTATTATCTAGCGCTACGTCACGCACCAAGGATCTTAGGACTGGCGTGGTCCCTTCAATGCCAGTCAGTATCTGGAGAGGGGATGTTTGTGTCGTAGCTTGCTTGGTAATGTTTAAAGTTAGTTGAACTTTCAACAAAACATCGGACCACGAAGCACCTTTATTGTTAACTTCAATACGTAACATAGTGAGAACTGTCCTACAGTACCTCTCAACCTGTCCATTCTCGCGGTGCATTTCAGGCGTTATAAAGTGAATAGAACAGCCCAGATCAATTACCCAATTTTGAAATGACGCACTTTCAAACATTCTACCTCGGTCGCAAATAATGGTTGACGGAGAGCCAAATAGTGAAATAGCATTGAAAAACACGCGCTTTAGTTCGTCCGTATCTTGTCTACATAATGCGTACAACAGACAGTATTTACAGAAGGAGTCTATAATTAGAAGTATGTACTAAAAGCCATTTGATTCAGTCAAGGGTCCAAGAGCGTCAGTATGGACTATTAAAAAGGGGTAATCGGGCTTAGTCCAGAATTCGATTGGTTGACTGGGAGCTCGAGGAACTTTTTATGAGCTAAACAAACTATACAGTGCCCTATGTACTTTTTTACGAATGCTCTTAGTCCCGGAAACCAAAAATGACGAAGTATTAGGTCAGTGGTCTTATCTATACCGATATGATCGTGATCATCATGAAAGACCCTTAACAGACTAAGCCTATGACCCTTGGGAATGAAACAAAGGAGACATGAGTCTTCGCCAGTATGTGAAAACTTATAGTACAACAAGTCATTTTTGATAATAAATTGAGAAGCAATTGAGTAGCTTTACCGAGTGGTAGAGCCACGCTGCGTTGCAGCACGCATTGGGTCGGCTTGCCCGGCGTAATACCACCCCCTCACGAATATTCGGCGTGAAACAATGGCACTCTGTGCTGTTGTGTTTCGTCCGGCGAGTGAGGGTTCCGGAGACCCCTCCCCCCCCCCCCCCTCACAATTGATGTGGCAGCGAACTTAAATCTAGATTTACCCCAGGAGGGTACCGACACATCCAGTGTCGGAGAATCCCCCCCTGAGCAAAGTTCGCTCGTGTCAAGGCATGCTGCAGGCAGAAGAAAGGCGAGACAATTGGCACCCCCTCCTACGCTTCGCGTGGACTTCTGCAACATCAGGGGAATCCACTCTAACTTGAGCGCCGTCCATTACCACCTCGAGACGGAGAAACCGGCCTTGCTCTTCGTCACCGAGACGCAGATATCCCCCCCTCCTGACATCTCTTACTTGCGCTACCCGGGATACAACCTGGAACATTCATTTGTGCCACGAGCTGGTGTTTGTGCCTATGTCAGGGAGGATATGTGCGTCCGTCGCCTTGGCAATCCTGAAGATGGGGACCTCTCCATCTTATGGCTACAAGTCAACTGCGGACGTCATCATCGCGTCTACGCGTGCCTGTATAGGTCCGACAGCGGTAACAACGGAACTGACCAACTTATCGAGACCGTCCAAACAGCGACAGACTCCCTTCTCCAACGGATCCCCTCGGCCGAGATTGTGGTATTGGGAGACTTCAATGCCCACCACGTCGAATGGCTTGGTTCACACACAACTGACCACGCAGGTAGAGCCATTCATGACTTCGCTTTGGCCTACAGTCTGTCCCAATTGGTAACCGAGCCAACACGGGTTTCAGATATGGAGGGCCATGCACCTTCTTTATTGGACCTTCTGCTGACCTCGCACCCAGACGGCTATCAAGTTTCTGTTGATGCACCACTAGGCTCATCAGACCACTGTCTGATTCGCAGCACTGTGCCTCTCACAGAAACTTCAAAACCGCAACCAGCGGCTAGCCGTCGAGTCTGGCATTATAGGTCGGCGGACTGGAATGGGATGCGAAGTTTCTTTGCGTCCTACCCGTGGTGGCGAGTTTGCTTCTCGCTGGATGATCCTGGTGTCGCCGCTGACTCTGTCGTTGATGTGATACTGCAGGGAATGGAACTTTTCATTCCAAACTCTGTGGTTCCCATTGGCGGCAAGTCCCAACCATGGTTTGGTCGTTGCTGCAAAATGGCGTCTCGCCAAAAGCGTCAACATTACCAAGCCTGGGCTAATGCGGTGTCATCAAAGGATCCAAACACCAGTGCGCTCAAAAAGAAGTACAACTTTGCCGCCAGGTCTTTTAAGAAGAACATTGCCAAGGCGAAGTCATCATTCATAGGTAGAATCGGCGAGAGGCTAGTGCGTCTTCCTTCGGGGACGCGTGCGTTCTGGTCTCTCGCCAAAGCTATCTTAGGGAATTTTTGTCAGCCGTCCCTACCACCATTGCACAAGACAGATGACTGCCTGGCCTACACTGCAAAGGAGAAAGCCGATCTCTTGGGCTCTCTTTTCGCATCAAACTCGACCTTGGACGACGGGGAAAACTCTCCACCAACTATACCGCATTGCGCTTGTACAATGCCAAACGTTCAGTTCCTGCAAAGGTCAGTTCGTAAGGCTCTTTTTTCCCTTGATATCCATAAGTCGAGTGGGCCTCATGCAGTTCCACCCATTGTGCTTCGGACGTATGCTCCTGAATTGGCACCAGTTCTAACGCGCCTTTTCCGGCTCTCTTACACTACTGGCGTCGTCCCGAGCTCTTGGAAGACAGCCCTTGTCCACCCGATCCCAAAAAAAGGCGATCGCTCAGATCCGTCCAACTACAGGCCAATAGCTATTACCTCTTTACTCTCCAAAGTAATGGAGTCCATTATAAACCGCCAGCTCTTGGGGTACCTAGAAGAGAACCAGCTACTAAGTGATCGCCAGTATGGTTTTCGTCGCGGTCGTTCGGCTGGTGATCTTTTAGTGTACCTTACTCACCGATGGGCGGAGGCAGTCGAGAGTAAAGGAGAGGCACTAGCGGTTAGCTTGGACGTAGCGAAAGCCTTTGACAAGGTATGGCACAGGGCTCTTCTTTCTAAACTTCCATCATACGGGCTTCCTGAGAAATTGTGTTAATGGATTGCCAGCTTTCTCACTGGGCGTATCATCAGAGTCGCAGTCGACGGTTCGTGCTCCGACATGAAGCCCGTGAATGCTGGAGTCCCGCAAAGGTGTGTGTTGTCCCCTACTCTATTTCTTCTGCATATCAATGACATGTTGCATAACAACAGCATTCATTGCTATGCGGACGATAGTACTGGGGATACGCTCTACACCGGGCGAGCTAATATTTCTCTGGAAAGCGTCATCGAGAGCCGGAATAAACTTGTGACTGACACCGAGAACATGTTAAGTCATGTTTCGAATTGGGGCCGACATAACCTAGTCCACTTTAACCCCTCCTAAAACACAAGTTTGCGCATTTACCGCAAAAAAACATCCCTTCGTCGTACCTCTAAACTTTGAGGGAGCTCCCCTTGATACCAATCCGACTATTGGAATACTGCTCCCATCTTTGGGCTGGAGCACCCCAATGCCAACTCCTTCCATTTGACCGCATCCAACGCAGAGCTGCTCGAATTATCGACGACGTGGATATTTCAGGTCGGCTCGATCCACTGGCTCTTCGGAGAGACGTTGCGTCTCTCTGTATATTGTACCGTATATATCATGGGGAGTGTTCTGAGGAATTGTTCGGCTTGATCCCTGCCGCTGATTTCCTTCACCGCACTACACGCAATCGACTGTCATTCCATCCACATCACCTTGATGGATGGCGGTCTACTACTGTGCGTTTTTCAAGAAATTTCTTGCCTCGATCTACAGTGTTGTGGAACCAGCTCTCTGCGGCGGTATTTCCGGACCGTTACGACTTAGTGATTCAAGAAACGAGCCTATTCCTTCCTTAAAGGCCGGCAACGCGTCTGCGATTCCTCTGGTTTTGCGGGTGTCCATGGGCTGCGGTGATTACATTCCATCAGGTGACCCGCTTGCTCGTTTGCCTCCTTCTGCAATAAAAAAAAAGCATCTAATGTACCCTCTCGAAGCTTTTGCATTAAATTTTGGGTCTCTAAATCAGCGGTTTGAGCCATTTTCGCCCAATTTCGTGGATTTTGAATATGAAAAATGTGGCGGCCAGAGTCGCCACATAATTTATTATCATCACGTATCGGTTAAAGAGTTTGTAAGCACATTCCTAAACGCGTGCAGATCCGATAAAGATATGTCACGGCATCCTCCCTCCAACATCTACGTAGTATTACTGTATAAATAGTCTTGTAAGGTTTAGATAATAAGTTAGTCACAATGTAGTCACTGTAAATATACAACATCATATAAAGAGCCGCAGTCGTTATTTACCATCGCCATGGAATCCCTCCACCATCATTACCTCGCTCTGGCCCGACGGAACAAAAAACATCAGCGGGCTGTCGGCTCAAGAAGTCTGCATGTTGCATAAGGCATCCTTTTCTATATTCCAACGAAAACTCAAAATCTTGCATATAAACCCACCATCGCGCCACGCGTGGTAACAGATCTTTTTTCCTTTCAGTCAACTTTAACGAATTACAATCGGTCACTATTTTAAATTTTATGCCGATTAAATAATGTCTAAAATGTTGTAACGCACGCACGATAGCCAAAGTTTCAAGCTCATAACTGTGGTAACGAGACTCTGCTCCTTGTGTGGACTTACTAAAATAGCCGACAACACGCTTTCGCTTTTCCTCATGTTCTTGGAGTAGAATCGCACCGTATCCTATCGCACTGGCGTCAGTATGAAGCTCAGTGGGGAGTGTGGGGTCAAAAATAGCTAAAACAGGCTCTTCTGTAAGGCATTTAATGACATAATGACGAGCAGCCTCTTGTTCTGAGCCCCACACGAAAGGTTGACCTTTCCTGAGCAGTTTGGTAATAGCGACAGTTTTAGAGGCATAGTTGGCAATGTACCTACGAAAGCAGCCCCCGACCCAGGAATTGACGAACTTCCCTTACATTGGTTGGCTTTGGAGACTTCACCAGAGCCTCAGTTTTGCTTGGGCTCGGTCGTACCTGACCATGTCCAATCAGTCTGCCTAAATATTCGAGTTCAGTGTCCAAAAACGTACACTTTTTGAGGTTAACCGAAAACCTTGCATTCGTGAGTATTTTCAGCACTTCCCGCAAAGTTTCTAAGCCTTCCTCGATGGAATTCGACAAAATCAGAACGTCGTCGATATAGGTTAAGACTTTACCGGTGTCCAACAGGTGTTTCAGGGTTTTGGTGATGATTCTCTGATAAGTAATAGGTGCATTAGCGAGACCATAGGGCACTTTCAAGTATTCGTAATGCTCTTCTGGGGTTACAAATGCTGTTCTGCTGATGGAACCATCATCCCTTATTGGCACCTGATGAAAACCAGTTGCCATATCCAAACTAGTAAAATGTTTAAAACGACCCAATCTATCGATATGATCATCGATCAAAGGCAGTGGAAATCGTTCCTTAACAGTAATAGCGTTTAATGCCCGGTAGTCTACGCACATTCTATCCTCTCCGTTTTTTTCTTAACGAGGATTATAGGACTCGCAAAATCAGACTGGGACTCACGGATAACCCCTTTGTCCAACAAATCTCTTATTATATTGTGAACACGATTTTTCTCATCAGCTGAAAGCTTATACGGTCGATAATTTATCGGTGCATCGCTGTTAAGTCTAATCTCCATACTACCCGTATTCACTGTTGAGGTCGCCGTCCCGACAGTAAAAGTATTAGGAAAGTCGTTAATTAGTGTCAATAGATGGTCCTTGTCTTTGCCGATCAAAGGTGTTTTCACCTTATCGACCTCTACAACAGACATGCTATATACGCTATCAACTCTAATCAAACGCTGAGAATCATTTGTTCGAATATAGGTAACTCCGCTACAATTTAAAATATCAGTACCTATCAAGATTGGAGCCCGCATACAGTCAGAGAGAACCACATACAAATCCACCTCCAAGGACAGTTCAGGAAATTCCATAATAGTTTTTACATAAGACGTTGCTTTTATGTCTTGACTTCCAAGACCACGCATTCGACGGTACGTAGGCAACTTATTTAAACTAAAATGCTTTAAAATGGACTCAGAAATGAGTGAAATATCGGAGCCCGAATCTACTAAAACATCGACAGGTAATTTTTGAATAACAGCGGGCATCATTGTGCTGGCGACCTGTACCGCCCATCATCCTTTTTGGCTGTTTTCTAAATCATAGATTTTTATATTAAAAAATATGTATACTTCACATGTGACGTGAGATATAAAAAAGCGACAGTCTATTAATAAATACGAATATACAAGGAAAAGAGCTGTATTATTTTGGGGTCATCTTCAACATTGGTGTCAGAAGTAGATTTAATTATTTAATATGCCCATGATAACCAGAGCTCAGACAGGAATCCATAAAAGTGACTCGGAGTTTCTCGAGAATGCGTGCCCAGTGCCTGGTGACACAGCTGCATTCCAAAACAGCGCTTCTACCCCCGGTGCCCTTGCACCAGCGCTGTGCAGTTCACCTCATCTCGAAGCACATAATCCAGCACCACATCCAGAGTTACCTTACCAAAGCGCCACAGCGCTATCCAAGTCACCTTCGTTAACTACTATACGCTCTTCTTCCACTATAAAAATGCAAAAAATAGCCGCTAAGGTTGAGCATGCGCGACGCTTGGCCAAAATACAAGATGAGCAGGACCAGGCCGCTGCTGATCGACAACAGGCCGCCGCGGAACGCGAAAAGGCTTTAGCAGACCTAGAACTACAGGCAGAGCTTGCTGCTATCGCCAGCAGTTCGTCATGCAGCTCCAGAGTTGAAAGTTGGTTAGTTGATTGCCACAATAGTTCAACAGGCTCGAATAATGTTAACCCATCGTATCTTTTTGACAGGGAAAACAAAAATGAGGAGGACCTTGGCGACGCAAGTCAATTCCCTACATCGGTGTGGCGTTCTCCGCCAACCGATATTGCGACAGCCAAACAAGAAGAAGTCAGAGCAGCCTTGTTTCCTCCGGTGCAGAGGCGTGTACCCTGCGATGCCCAAGGGTTCGCAACTATGCAACCTGCAACCTTCTCCTGTCGCAGCGCCAGCTCGGGATACGCCAAGGAACTATGCACCACTTTACATACACGAGGGCTAGGTACTCATAACCGTAATACAAAATGTAATTAGAACAAAAATAAAAATCAAAACCAATCCGTAGATACACAAGACAACTTTATTTTACTCGCAAACGCTATCGCAGACCTCAGCAAGAAGAAAACTATGGTAAGTGAAATCCCTAGGTTTGATGGTCGCGCGTTGGACTGGCTTCCCTTTAAAAGGGCCTTCCAGCAGTCCAGGGAAAGTTTCACGCCGAGTGACAACATAGCCAGGATCGCCGCAGCACTTTATGGCCCGGCACGAGAAGCAGTCGCGATACTTCTAGTGTCTGCTGATGACCCGGAAGTAATCATCGGGGCCCTCGAGAGTAGGTTTGCTCAACCTGAGTACATTATACTCCAGCAGCTTGGTCTTGTGCGAGGTCTTCCCAGACTTTCTACATACGAGGTCCCACGTGAGCTTAATATTTTTGCCTGTCGTGTTCGTAATTGTGTAGAGGTCATTCGTCTCCTCAATCAGCCCGAGTATTTCGCTGCGCCCGAACTTGCTAACACTATCATAGGGAAGTTGACTCCCCTGTTACGGTCAAGATGGGCCGATTTTGCGGCGGCAAGAGTCCACTCTGGCAAGTTTAGGTTAGAAAATCTTGCCGAATTTTTAGAAAATGAGGCAAATTTACAAGTAAAATTCGGTTTTGTTATGTCAGAGTCGACACCTGTCAACAAAAGTCAAAGTCTGTCCATCAAAACGACCAAAGATAAAATTTACGCAATTGCAACCACGTCAAATCCGTCTACCAGGCAAAAAAGTTTTTATATATACCTGTACTGTCATGATGGCATACATGAGGTGAGCAACTGCGAAAGTTTTCAATCTCTGTCCGTGGATGATCGTTGGCAGGATTATGGCTATGAAGGTCAGATTTCAAGTAGGTCAGATTCTAAGTAAGTCAGATTCCAAGTAGGTCGTAAATGTTTAAAAAAAGGTTCGCATCAATACAAAAACTGTAAGAAAAAGTGTGAAGTCAAAGGTTGCCTTGTTGAGAGGAGGCACCATACTCTCCTCCACAAAGCCCAGTTAGAGACGGCGGCTCATGTAATACAGTCGACGCCGTCGACTTCATCGGAATTCTATAGGAGCTAAAGGGCCTCAATGCAGATTGAATATCGACTGCATTGGTGGAGTGAGTACACAAACTGACGTGAGCTACATTGACATTAATGTGAAAGGTCGGCACAGTATGGACACTTGCAAAATCAGGGCACGATCTATTCCCAACTTAGGAATAAAGAGTCAGTCCGCGCACTTAGATGTCAATTTGAGCATGAATATTTGTCCGATTTAATCGATGTTTTATGCTACGATGATGCAAAGCCTATGTTACTGATAGGAGCGGATAATTGGCAAGTGACACTTCCTAGGGCAGTCCGCCATGGTGCTCGAAATCAACCTGCGGCTGCTCACACAGCGTTAGGTTGGGTTTTATTTAGTGCAATATCTCACAGGCCTAATTCGACCGAACTTGTGAATCACATCTCTGCCATTGACGACAACTGCGTTTCATTAGATTCTCTCCTCAAGGATTACTTCAAACTGGATTCCATTGGGATAGTGAAGGTGGAGCATCGTAGTGCTAGCGAGCAACGCGCGTTGAATATTTTGAATGATACAACCAAACGCCTAGATTCGGGTAGGTACGAAACTGGTCTGTTATGGCGCGACAATATTACTGCGGTTCCTAGAAGTCGCGAATTGGCTCTATCCCGATTTACAAGTCTCGAGCGCAAGATGTCAAGAGATAAGGCGTATGCCGAAGCCTACAAACTAAACATTCAAGGTATGATAGGCAAGGGGTACGCAGAGTTATGTTTAGGTCCTCCATCGGGTCAAATTCCATGGTACCTCCCTCATTTTGGTGTTATCCACCAACACAAAAAGAAGCTGCGTGTTGTCCATGATGCAGCAGCGAAATGTGCAGGTGTCAGCCTTAATTCGTTGCTGTTGACTGGACCTGATTTTCTTCAGCCACTGCTCAGTATCGTTTTGCGATTTAGGGAAGGTGCAGTTGCTTTATCAGGAGATATTAAGGAGATGTTCCCACAAGTTAAGATTAGACCCGAAGACAGAGATTCCCAACGGTTTTTTTGGAGAGAGAGCTCAGACTTACCAGTTCAAGAATATCGAATGTCCTCGATGATATTTGGTGCAGCATGCAGTCCGTGCTCTGCGTTATATGTAAAGAACAAAAATGCAAGTTACTTTCAAGCACAATACCTTGATGCTGTAAGATCTATCATCGAAGATCATTACATGGACGATTTCTTAGGAAGTTTTGACAGTACTAGAGAAGCTGCCCAGCGAGCATCAGAAATTATGTCCATCCACAAGGCTGGTTGTTTTGAGATGTGTTCTTGGGTGTCAAATCGTAAGGAAGCTTTATCATTAATACCTCCTGACCTACATGCAACCGACACCACTGAAGTTAGTCTAGGCCCAACTTCTCCTTCACAAGTTCGTGTGTTAGGACTGACATGGAACGTCGGTGAGGATAGATTACATTTTATTAAATCTCTCCCAAAACCACTTACCAAATTTACAAAACGTTCTGTTTTATCTTTGTTAATGTCCGTCTACGATCCTTTAGGGTTTTGATTCCTGTCATTATCAAAGGTCGAGTCCTATTTCAAAAGACATGGAAATAAGGCATTGATTGGGATCAAGTTTTACCGTGCCATTTGATCGAAGGTTGGAAAGGTTGATTTCTTGAAATTCAAAATCTATGCAACAGTTCTATTCCCCGATGCTATATAAGCAGTACCGGGTGCATAAAGAATGTTCAAATGCACGTTTTCGCCGACGCGAGTGAACGGGTATACGCTTGTGTAGCTTATTGGCGCTTCACTTGCGACGACGACAGTGTGAGCTTGTCTTTGATTGGGGGTAAAGGTCGGTTGGCACCTTTAAAACCTGTTTCAATTGCAAGCTGCACTTATCGCCTCTCGTTTTAGCAATTATGTAAGTAATGCACATAAACGAAAGCCCGATCAAACCTTTTTTTGGACGGATTCTTTAACCGTATTGAAATGGCTCCGTAGCGACGCTTGGGCATTTAAAGCCTTCGTTTCATTTCGGTTGGGAGAGATAGCAGAAACAACGACTATTTGTAATTGGAGATACGTTCCCACGGCTTTAAATGTCGCTGACGATGCTACGCGAGATTGTCGTTTTTCGACTTCTTCACGATGGTTCACCGGTCCATCATTTCTTTTATCTCCTGAGTCTGATTGGCCGTGTGAGCCAGTGTGTTACGTCCCTCCGGTGACCGAAGAGCTGAAATGTGATTCGGAATCGGTGGGACTATTAGTTGCCGAACCGCAAAAGCTACCTTCACCGGTAGTTGCGGACCACCAGCGTTTCAGTAGCTGGCTCCGTTTGCTTCGTGCCACAGCGCGAACACTTCAATCCGTCACTTTATTTCGGTCTTATTTATTTCCAAATTTAATAGTTCCTGACTCTATTAGAGATGACCGTAATTTACTTTTACTTTCTGTAAAAGATCTCGACGTTGCAGAGATCCAGTTATTTAAAAAAGTACAATTAGATTCATTTTACGACGAATTACTTTGCGTTAATGCCGCACGTCCTCTTTTGAATGTTAGTAGGCTTAAGAACATCGCACTCATGTTAGGTAAAGAGGGCTTACTTCGACTTGCTGGACGTACTGCCGCTGCTGAAGACTTAGAATCCCAACCAATTGTACTAGATGTTAAACACCGGATCACCAGGCTCTTAATACACTCTTGGCATGTCAGATTCGCCCATGGAAACAACGAATTGGTGTTCAATGAACTCCACCAGAGGTTCTACATTCTCAGTTTAAGACCAGCCGTTAGAGCGACATCGCAAAAATGCCAGTTTTGTCGCAACCGAAAGGCCAAGCCAGTGTCACCTCCGGAAGGCGATTTACCGAAGGCCAAACTGGCACATCACCAGCGCCCGTTTACTCACGTAGGCCTTGACTACTTTGGCCCTGTAAGCATTACTATCTGCAGACGCAAAGCCAAAAGATGGGTAGCACTTTTTACCTGCATGACGGTCAGAGCGATTCATCTCGAAATCGTAGAAAATCTCACAACAGATTCTGCCCTGATGTCTCTTCGCCGCTTCATCGCCAGGAGAGGTTGCCCTGTGCGTATTTACTCCGACAACGGGACCTCCTTTGTCGGTGTGTTGCCGGAGCTCTACGAATTTTGCGCCAACCGTAAGATAGAGTGGCGTTTTATTCCTCCATCGGCCCCCTTCACGGGGGGTTGTTGGGAGCGGTTGGTCCGTTCCGTGAAAAATACTTTAACAGTAACTCTGAAAGAGCTCTCACCCAGAGAAGAGGTCCTGAGCACCTTGCTCCTTGAAGCTGAGTAAATCATTAACAGTAGACCGCTCACCCACGTGTCAGTCGAGGCGGATTCGGAGCATGTTATAACCCCTTTCACATTTTTAATTGGTAGTTCAAGTAACAAGCTGCCACTGGGGACATTTACCGATGCAGACCTTTACAGACGAGTCGACTGGAGGAAGGCGCAGCGACTCGCAGACCAGTTTTGGAAGCGATTTGTTAAGGAGTACCTGCCAACTCTTGTTCCCCGAAAATCTACTCCCCAAGTTCCTGAACTGAAGATTGGAGATTTAGTCTTTATCGCTGACGGAACTCTAGCAAGAAATTGTTGGCCTCGTGGACGTGTAGTGGCAGTACATCCTGGCAAAGACGGCATTGTACGGGTAGTTGATATTGTGACTAAAGGGGGCGTGCTGCGTCGTCCTACTCGTAAGGTGGTACTGGTCGCCGGCCAATAGTAATGGGTGCTTCTCACCGTCGGGGGCCATGTTGGCGACCTGTACCGCCTATTATCCTTTTTGGCTGTTTTCTAAATCATAGATTGATAGATAGATATTAAAAAATATGTATACTTCACATGTGACGTGAGATATAAAAAAGCGACAGTCTATTAATAAATACGAATATACAAGGAAAAGAGCTGTATTATTTTGGGGTCATCTTCAACACATTGTTTCGTCTGGAGTCAAAACCGTGTGACGTTGGGTTAATTAAGGATTAAAACTCAAGTCCACAAGAAAAATGTTTATTATTAAATAAAATATACCGCAGCAGCGGTCGTGGGTGAAGCGCTTAAAATGCGCTTCGCTTGGTCGGCACTCCCCTGTCTTGTTGTTCCACGAACGAGACGGCTGGTGAAGGTGGGTGTCAATGAGTTGGTGGTGACGCAAGGACTTGGTCCCGGAAGTTGCTCCAAACTTTGCTCCCTGGAATTTATAACGTCCAGCATTACAACAGGCCCACCACAATGTTCCTTCTGGCCACCAAAAGTAGAAGACTAAAAGGAAGTGACCAGTGGCTGGTGAAGTGGCTTATTTTATAGACACCAGAAAGGTATTTACAATTCTAACAAAATAATTAAATGAGGCCATGAAACAAAATAAAGGTAATTTAACGTTTTAAATTATTAAAATGATCAAGTTTCATAAAATGGAAATCTTTTCTATTTGTGTGTAGGTAGGGAAATAAAAAATCCTTACAGAACAACTCAGCCTCGTAAACAAGCAAGTCATTGAAATATGTTCACTGATTAACTACATTAATTTAAGTAAAAGGCTAAACACAAAATAATTAAATCACTACTTATTGTTCGCAAGCTAAAAGAAAAAAACCTACTTAGTAGTTATTCGTTCAACACTTACCCAATGGGCGATTTTCCGAGATCAAAAAAAAAAAGAAATTGGTTCGTAAACGACTTCATAGATGGCGCTTAGCATAGATTAGTATGGCGCATGGTAAAAGGCGGGTTCATGAAGAGCACGTGTATGGCTGCGTAATATTTATTCTATTCCAAAATAGAAATAGGTTCTGGATGTCCTGAATATAAATAGGTAAGGACTTACTATTTTTTTATTCTTTTGGTAGACAAGTAAAAGTGTAGAATTTATTACAGCCCTTAGGTAGGTACGGCTGGTGGCCGGCTTTTATAAAACGACATCTATCGGGTGGTTTTGAACTAATTTTTACTTTTTAATTTGGGCTGTCAGAAAATCGCCCATTGGGGACGACGGAAAACAACTGAGTTTATTAATGGCAACGTAAAACGTACGTTAATTAGCAATTAATAACTATTTCCAACAAAATAAAACTGCTCTTAATACTTTAAAATCGTTTTCTACGAACGAAAATATTACTGCAGTTAGGTAGCTACTACTTTCTGACCTGCGCGCCGTATATGAAACGAATGCGCGCCGAGCGCCGTGGGAGCTCCACGTTAACCGGTTCTGCGTCGAGACAATAGAAGCGAGTTAAAGTACAAGCGGTCACACATCGCGGTTGACAAAAATATTCAATTTATTTAATTTGTTTGTTTACCTTTTTATTTCAATTGTTATGTTTTTGTGTTTATAATTAATAGTTAGTGTTTTAATAGTTATAGTGTCATAGTTTTAATTAAATATAAGTATTATAATATTGTTTAGGTTAAGGTTGTATATAATCATTTGGTTTTTTTAAATAAATAAGATAGGTTTGCTTTATTGTTTTATTATAAGTATTTTAAAATAAAATAATTTAAATATTAAGCAAATTTTATAAACATGTACGTGCAACGTTACAAGTTACAACCAAGCAAAAATTTACATTGCTAGGAGTATTTTTATTATTTTATTTCGAATCAACATGATTTTTGGCAAAACAAGATTCAACGAGATGTTCATTTTTATTACAAAATGAACATGTCTTTACTGGTTTGTTATTAGAATTAGCAAACTGCGGATTTGGGGTCGCAGGCTTTGACGACTTCCAATTAGAATCATTTGATTCAATCCTACATTTCTTTGGACAATTAATCCGCTTGTGACCCATGTTGCCACACAAGAAACAAGACAACCAATCGTACTTAGGTGCTTCGCGCTTATGTGGGTTGGACATTCCACCAGTTGAAGTGCGAACATAATTGCTGGTAGCAGTAAGAAACATTTTTAGGTTTGACATACACCGATAAAAATTTGACCAATTCTTTAGACCCTAGTTTAGCATTAACCGTCGCAGCCTTTACGTGGGGATCAAAAATGCCAAGCACGACAATAGCGACTTTCAACTCTTCCGAAAGCCCCCTGACAATGTTAAGGCGCAACAGAGACTTGCGTGCATACTCTGCATACGTAGTGAACTTATTTGAATTTGTGCTCATTACATCATATAACACAGAGGCCATGTCAACCTCTCGGGGGCATAATGAACGAAACTCCTACTACCTCCGCACACCACAAGTCAAAATCATGGACATTAGGATCAAAGTTTGATATGTAGTAATGGGTAGATCTTACTTGAATTAACGAGGAAAGTGCACCAACAATCCTGTCCGCAGCGTCCACGCTGGCATCGCACGAGGTCTCAGTGGCGACGCCCGTAGCACGCGCTTCCTCACCGGCAGCAGACGATACGGTAGGCGCCGGAATCAATGAAGGCGTCAGGCTTCTAGCGCTCAGATGTGGCACGGGGGTAGACGTGGATACAATTGGCATAGGCATCCGCTTTTGTAGTGTATCTAACCTTCTAATAATTATTTCCAAAGGGTCGCGTCGTGGGCTAGCGCGACGTGCATATGAACTGTCGCGACGCCGCGCGTTATCGATATTTGAAGATCTATGACGACCTCTAGGCGACCCACGAACACGAGAACGGTTATGACGCTCTGACTCAACATCACGACTCTCACGAGAAACACGTCTCTTATCACGTCGTCTATTACAATTAATGCGACTTCTTGAACGAGACTCACGATCCGACATAATTACCAAAAGACACAAAAACTAAATAAGTAAATGAAAAAAATTAGCTTAAAACGTTCATGCTTATTACTGTGTGCAAAAAAGAAATCAAAAAGCTATAGCGAACGATCAAAACACGTGTATCTATCCCACTTCTGATCTTAAATATCTTAAATACCACGAAAGTTATTAATTTTTAAAAAAGAAAACACAAATACCCTATCCGAATGATTTAATTTTAAATAAAGACAAATAACGAAATAACTAATCACAATAAACCTTATAGAATTATATGAGCACTAAAGACCACGTCCGTTCCATCCGAGCGCCTGAATGGCCTGAAGCAAAGTGGCGAGCGTTCGTTGTCGTGCTATACGCCTCCCGCTACGTCATCCCCTTCACTTGTCGTTGGCTGCATAATGGGGGGATCTTGTAAGACAATATAAACTACTTTTCTCTCACGTCACGACTATGAATAGTTTTCAGCATATTAAAGCATAAATAACCACTAATTCGAAAAATAGTCCTCGCTGACACTTTGACGAAGCAACAGATGACAATGACGTCATGTTAATGACATTTTAAAGTTACTGTTGCGAGTAAAAATAAAAGTTATTCGTCGCCCCAGTGCACATTTTGTCCTATCAACAAAAGTATCGAAAATGACTTTTAAATGACGGCGCAGGACGGCCTTGTCGTGAAGGGCGTCGTGGTCAGGGTGGTTGATGCGAAGGACCTTCCGAAGCCAGTTAAAATGGCTTGGAAATCCAGAAACATCAGCCGCCTTGAGGTGGGTAGAGTTTTGTGGATGTTGCAGAGGTACCATCCTGGCTTGCGGACCTCGAGCTGGAAGATCGTCGACACTAAGGTCGAGGGTCTAACTGTTCGTAGGATCGTGTTAATGGATGGTGCCTCTGCAGCATTCATCTAAGCGGAGGGCTACTGCCTTAATACGGGCATCGACAAGAGCGTCTTTAAGCTTCTGGAGGAGAGGCCTACGGATGAGCTTGTCGATGCCCAAGGCGGTAGCGGTGGTGTGAGCGTGGCGGGGGTGACTGTGGGTGAGTGCTCCCAAAGCGCTCCAGTGGCAGTGGGGCAGCCGGAACATGGCGCACCTATTGCGGTAGCCGAGGATGTTGGAGAGGAGACCACACCAATGGAGTGTGGTGGGATCTCCTCGCCAAGATCCGAAGATGTCATTGGGGAGCTCGCCCTGGACGAGCTGCTTCTGGGAGGGTCGTCTCCGTTGGCCGTGCACACGGCATCGGACGGCGAACTCACGGAAGACGGGCGATAACCTTAACAGAGGTAAGGTGCGTTCAGATTAACCTTCATCATTGTAAGGCTGCAACTGCCCTTCTGGCACGCCAGCTAAAAGGAAATCATTTCGACATTGCCTTAATACAGGAACCTTACCTTTACAGGGGCCAGATTAAAGGTTTAGGTGGAACCCCTGGTATAATATACTACAATTGTTCTACTAATGACATGAGGACTTGCGTTTATGTCAGAAACGACCTACACGCAATGCCTCTAATGAAGTTCTGTTGCAGGGATCTGACCATTGTTAAGGTCCTTACGGGGGAAGGGGGTGCTAGGCGGACGGTAATTTTATCGTCAGCTTACCTCCCTTTCGAGAAGGCGGATCCAGTATCAAAGGAAATACGGGAACTGGTAACCTGCGCTGGCCGAGAAAACCAAGATGTCATCATCGGCTGCGACGCCAACGCGCATCATGTGAT
The DNA here is from genome assembly GCA_963921215.1 of Scoparia ambigualis. Taxonomy (NCBI): domain Eukaryota; kingdom Metazoa; phylum Arthropoda; class Insecta; order Lepidoptera; family Crambidae; genus Scoparia; species Scoparia ambigualis. The sequence continues at coordinate 17,465,493 of OY992522.1, read as the reverse complement.
CTGGGGCAGCTCAGACACCAATGAGAGAGGGGAGAGACTGCTGGAGTATCTGGTAAGTTCACCCATGCAAATACTTAACAAAGAAAATAAGGCTACCTTTTTCAATGCCCGAAGGGCGCAGGGCGCAGGTGATTGATATAACTATTGCTAGTAACAGAGCGGTAAGTAACATCACAAACTGGCATGTATCGGACGAAGTATCCCTCTCCGATCACAACTACATATGCTTTAGGTACTGACTAGGTAAGACCATAGGAACTGTGCGAAGGAAGAACCCAAAAAACACCAACTGGGAGGGCTTCAGAAAGGATCTCAGGTGGGAACTAGATGGTCCATGCTGTAAACTTAACTCAGTTGTGGACATAGAGTTTGAAGCTGACAGACTCACAGAAGCACTGATGACGGCCTGGCAGAACAACTGCCCAGAAACAAAATCAGTGGCGGGGAGACAGCCGTGGTGGACTCCAGAGGTGGCTCAGATTAGAAAAGAGACACGACAGGCGTTCAATGAAGCGAAGGCGAAGAACGACTTTAGCAATTACAATAAGGCTTTAACTCGCTATAGCAGTGCGGTTTGTAAAGCAAAAAGATCGGCTTGGAGGAAACATTGTGAACGGATACAGTCTGTTCCTGAAGCAAGGGGGTTTTGGGGGTTAAGTTACTCGCGTCCGTAGGTTTACCCTTGAGACCCTACACGTGACCCCTGAGTGGTGCTAAATGAGTTACACCAACTGAGTGGTAGAGCCACGCTGCGTTGCAGCACGCATTGGGTCGGCTCGCCCGGCGTAATACCACCCACTCACGAATTTTCGGCGTGAAACAATGGCACTCTGTGCTGTTGTGTTTCGTCCGGCGAGTGAGGGTTCCGGAGACCCCTCCCCCTCCCCCTCACAATTGATATGGCAGCGAACTTTAATCTAGATTTACCCCAAGGGGGTACCGACACATCCAGGAGGCCACATGCAGGAGAAAGGCAAGACAATTGGCACCCCCTCCTACGCTTCGCGTGGACTTCTGCAACGTCAGGGGAATCCACTCTAACTTGAGCGCCGTCCATTACCACCTCGAGACGGCGAAACCGGCCTTGCTCTTCCTCACCCAGACGCAGATATCCCCCCTCCTGACATCTCGTACTTGCGCTACCCGGGATACAACTTGGAACATGCATTTGTGCCACGAGCCGGTGTTTGTGCCTATGTCAGGGAGGATATGTGCGTCCGTCGCCTTGGCAATCTTGAAGATAGGGACCTCTCCATCTTATGGCTACACGTCGACTGCGGACGTCATCCTCGCGTCTACGCGTGCTTGTATAGGTCCCACAGCGGTAACATCGGAACTGACCAGCTTATCAAGACCGTCCAAACAGGGACAGACTCCCTTCACCGACGGATCCCCTCGGCCGAGATTGTGGTATTGGGAGACTTTAATGCCCACCACGTCGAATGGCTTGGTTCACGCACAACTGACCAAGCGGCTAGAGCCGTTCATGACTTCGCTTTGGCCTACAGGCTGTCCTAATTGGTAACCGAGCCAACACGGGTTCCAGATGTGGAGGGCCATGCACCAAGGCTCATCAGACCACTGTCTGATTCGCAGCACTGTGCTTCTCACAGAATCTTCAAAACCGCAACCAGCGGCTAGCCGTCGAGTCTGGCATTATGGGTCGGCGGACTGGGATGGGATGCGAAGCTTCTTTGCGTTCTACTCGTGGTGGCGAGTTTGCTTCTCGCTGGATGATCCTGATGTCGCCGCTGACTCTGTCGTTGATGTGATACTGCAGGGAATTGAACTTTTCATTCCAATCTCTGTGGTTCCCATTGGCGGCAAGTCCCAACCATGGTTTGGTCGTTGCTGCAAAAATGGCGTCTCGCCAAATGCGACAATATTACCAAGCCTGCGCTAATGCGGTGTCATCAAAGGATCCAAACACAAAGCACTGCTTTCAGACAGAAGTACAACTTTGCCGCCAGATCATTTAAGAAGGACATTGCCAAGGCGAAGTCATCATTCATAGGTAGAATTGGCGCGAGGCTAGTGCGTCTTCCTTCGGGGACGCGTGCGTTCTGGTCTCTCGCCAAAGCTATCTTAGGGAATTTTTGTCAGCCGTCCCTACCACCATTGCACAAGACCGATGACTGCCTGACCTATACTGCAAAGGAGAAAGCCGATCTCTTGGGCTCTCTTTTCGCATCAAACTCGACCTTGGACGATGGGGAAAAGTCTCCACCAACTATACCGCATTGCGCTTGTACAATGCCAAACGTTCAGTTCCTGCAAAGGTCAGTTCGTAAGGCTCTTTTTTCCCTTGATATCCATAAGGCGAGTGGGCCTGATGCAGTTCCACCCATTGTGCTTCAGACGTGTGCTATTGAATTGGCACCACGCGCCTTTTCCGGCTCTCTTACACCACTGGCATCGTCCCGAGCTCTTGGAAGACATTCCTTGCCTACCCGATTCCAAAAAAAGGCGATCGCTCAGATCCGTCCAACTACAGACCAATAGCTATTACCTCTTTACTCTCCAAAGTAATGGAGTCTATTATAAACCGCCAGCTCTTAGGGTGCTTAGAAGAGAACCAGCTATTAAGTGATCGCCAGTATGGTTTTTGTCGCGGTCATTCGGCTGGTGATCTTTTAGTGTACCTTACTCACCGATGGGCGGAGGCAGTCGAGAGTAAAGGGGAGGCACTGGCAGTTAGCTTGGACGTAGCGAAAGCTTTTGACAGGGTATGGCACAGGGCTCTTCTCTCTAAACTTCCATCACACGGGCTTCCTGAGAAATTGTGTTCATGGATTGCCAGCTTTCTTACTGGGCGTAGCATCAGAGTCGCAGTCGACGGTTTGTGCTCCGACATGAAGCCCGTGAATGCTGGAGTCCCGCAGTGGTGTGTGTTGTCCCCTACTCTGTTTCTTCTGCATATCAATGACATGCTTCATAACAACAGCATTCATTGCTATGCAGACGACTGTACCGGGGATACGCTCTACACCGGGCGAGCTAACATTTCTCTGAAAAGCGTCATCGAGAGCCGGAATAAACTTGTGACTGACACCGAGAACATGTTAAGTCATGTTTTGGATTGGGGCCGACATAACCTAGTCCACTTTAACCTCTCCAAAACACAAGTTTGCGCATTTACCGCGAGAGAACATCCCTTCGTCGTACCTCTGAACTTTGAGGGAGCTCCCTTTGATAGAAGAAGCAGCAAGTTAAGACTTCCAAGTATGATTGGATAATAGCTAAAAAGGTGGTGGATGAATCTAAGGTTAAATGGGCACTGGGGAACTTTCAACCATATAAAGCACCTGGACCTGACAATATTTACCCCATCCTACTACAACAGGGCGCTTCCATTCTGGGCCCCCATCTCTGCAGATTGTATAAAGCCTGCATTGCATTTGGTTATATACCCAGAACATGGAGACGTGTTAAGGTAATATACATACCAAAACCGGGTAAACCAGATTATGAAGAACCCAAAGCTTTTAGGCCAATTAGTCTCCAATCTTTTCTTCTTAAGACCTTGGAAAAGATGGTAGACAAATTTATTAGAGCGGGACCGTTAAAAAAATTCTCACTTCACGGACTTCAATGCGCTTACCAGCCAGGGAAGTCAACAGAAACCGCTCCACCATGTGGTAAGCCGAGCGGAATCAGCCCTGGAGAACAAAGAGATCTGCGTCTGCACATTCGTAGACATTAAAGGTGCATTTGATCGCACAACCTTTGACTCCATCAATGTGGCAGCCAGAGATCATGGCGTGCCACAACCGATCTGCAAATGGATTGAATGCATGCATATAGGATAGAATAATCTACTCAGAACTGCTTGGGGACAGTTTACTCGCTCAAACAACTAGAGGGTGCCCGCAAGGGGGGTCCTCTCTCCCCTGCTATGGAGCCTTGTAGTTGATTCAATCATAGCAAAACTAAACCAAGGACCACTATATAGGTTGGTTATGCGGATGACCTGGTCATCACAGTCAGTGGAAAGTTTCCCTCCACGGTATCGGAGCTAATGCAACGTGCCCTATGTTTGCTGGAGGATTGGTGTAATACCAATCATCTAGCCGTAAACCCGGGGAAAACAACCGCTATCTCCTTCACGAGGATGAAAAACCTCACGAAACTGGGAAGCCTAAAACTTTACGGCACCCAGCTTCCCTGGTCCAGAGAAGTGAAATATCTAGGCATAACACTGGATAAGGAACTTACCTGGAAACAGCACATGGACACGACCGTTACCAAGGCCTATAGGGTCTTTGGTATGTGTCGGTCTACCTATGGCAAAACGTGGGGACTTAACCCCAAAATCATAAGATGGATCTACATGATGATGGTGCGGCCGATCCTTACATATTGCAGCATAGTCTGGTGGCCCAGGACCAGGTTGAAAATCTGTAAGAATGCTTTAAGCACACTTCAGAGGACATGGCGTGCATGGCGATTACTGGGGCATTCAGAACCACACCGACAGTAGCTCTAGAGGTCCTTACGGACCTTCCACCCCTGCACAGTGTCATAGAAACAGAGGCAAAGAAAGCGTTACATAGACTTAAGGTGGCCGGGCTGTGGGACGCATTTAAGCCTCTGACAAAATGGGAACCTAATGATTCCCTTGACAGGATCATGGAAATAGGGTGTGACATAATCTCCCCCCAGTACATGTTCGAAAAGAAATTCAGTTTATATGTCCCAACTAGGGATGAATGGAAACAAGGACCACCGTCTCCAGAGAAGAACAGCCTAATCTGGTACACCGATGGATCCAAAATGGAGTCGGGTACTGGAGCAGGTATCTTTAGCAATGACTTCGAACATAGTCAAAGCATGGGAAAATTTGCAACTGTATACCAGGCCGAAATTTTTGCAATTCTCCTATGCGCAAAAAAGAATTTAGAACTCGCTCCCAGAAAGCGAAACATATTCATTCTGAGTGACAGCCAAGCAGCACTCAAGTCACTTATATCGCCCCGGATCGACTCCAACCTTGTACTTGAAACCACAAAAGCTTTAAACAAGCTAGGTGGACACAACAGGGTAAGATTGATCTGGGTACCAGGCCACATGGGAATCCATGGCAATGAGATGGCTGATGCACTTGCCAGGGAGGGCTCAGAGACCCCATTTATTGGTCCTGAGCCATTTGTTGCACTGGCACCGAGCACCATCAACAAGGCCTTTAAGGACCAAATCCAATACAGGCATAAAACCGAATGGGAAAAGCTACCCAGCATGAAACACTCAAAATCCTTCATAGGTCAAAATTTACTCCCATATTTTGTTTGATGTTAAGTGTTAGAAAACAAAACAGTGTCGCAGGAGACCCGGCTTTACGAAAATTCCGTGCTTCTTTGTTCTATCTCCAGCGCACAGACTTAGTAGAGATGCTACGCCTCCAGTGTTAGTTGTATATCCAACATCGTACAAAATGTTGAGTGCTTGAGTGTTCTATGTCCACTCAATCGACCAATCACAGCCCGCCACACCATCATCGCCATTTTGTTTTATTTGTCAATGTAGCTGGAGACATCATCGGAATCACTTCGTCGCTTCCGAAAAAACTGGTTTATTCGTTATAATTGATGAGTTTTTAAATTTTAATTGTTTCAGACAAATGCCAATATATGTCTAGAACATATTAATTGTAATAGTAGTTATAATCAGACGCAGCCGCAAACTGAGCAGAAAATATTTTTTTCTTTATACTTCATTTAGTGTTGAAATTCAAACAGGATGTTGTTTTAACGCCGTTTTACAAACTCCAAGCTTAGCCAATTTTACCTAGCTACACTAGGCGTCAAAAAAATCGCACCTCTGCAAAAATAACTTTCAAGCGTTATTAACTCTTGACATACGCGTATACCCCCACAAATATTGATGTTATTCAAAAGACCAATAAATAAACTTTAAAAAAACATGTCATTTTATTGATAAAAAAAATTGATAGCCACTAATAATGTGACTTTGAAAAAACAATGCAATTTTTACTACTCGCGAAGGGCGCTAGTTGGGCTACCTTTTTGGGTATAAAAGGGCCCATACAGATTCAACGTGGGTCATTTGCTATCCAGCCGTCGAAGAGGACACACGCAAAGATTGTTCAGAAGAAAAAGCACCTGGGAAATGGATACCATTGCTGACGAAGCAGCCCAAGTGGTTGCACTATTGCAATCAGGGATGCGGCAGTGTGATGTCGCTCGGCGACTGAATTTGAGCCGTTTTTCTCATGAATGAATCTCACAATTCAATCATGAATCCGGTAGACGTCGCTGTACCTCGGAGAGAGACGACCGGTTCATCGTCTCAAATTCTTTGAGAAATCGGTTCTCCAATGCTGTTGAGTTGCAACAGCAGTTCCAGGCAATTTGCAGAGCCACCGTGAGCGTCTCTACGGTTAGACGAAGTCTAAGGGAGAAGAAAATAGCGGCCCATAGAGCTGCAACGGGTCCAAAATTGACGGCAGCGCATCGTAGAGCCCGCTTGCAGTTCGCTCGTGACCGTCGTCGTCATTTGGACTCTTGACCAATAGAGGACTGTTCTATTCTCTGACGTGAGGAGAGTGTGCCTCTTCTGCAACGATAGACGCAGAAGCCTGCATAAAGGAGACTGTGGAATATAGGGGCGGATCCTGCATGTTCTGGGGCGGCATTTCGGCTGACAGCAAAACCGACCTTGTCTGCGTCTCCCGCACTGGAGATGCTCGTGGGCAAGGGTCGCTGACTGCTCGCCGCTATGTGGCAGAGATTGTGGAAGTGCATGTGGTCCTATATGCCGATTTGGCGAGGGGTTCACTTTAATGCATGACAATTCTCGCGCTCACACTGCAGAAATTGTACGGAACTTCCTTCAAAGATCCCAAATCTCTGTCATGCAGTGGCCAGCGAGAAGTCCGGACCTGAACCCGACAGAGCATCTCTGGGACCACCTTAAACGGAAGGTGCTGTCTAAGGATCCCGTTCCTACATCTCTTCAGGAGCTCGAAGATTCTGTTATTGAAGAATGGGCCAATATCCCTCAAGAAGAAGTCCTGAAATTGGTTAGGTCGATGAGACGTTATTAAGGATTTTCCTTGCTTTTTGAATATTTTTTTTTCTGTACAATTCCAATAAAAGATGGTTGGATGGATACTCCTTTTCTTTAGCTTTCTAACGATACCCAATAATATCCTCTTTGATTCTAAATAAGGTTTTAGATTTTTTTAACAATATTTTTAAAAGGTGCGATTTTTGTGACGCCGAGTGTATTATAATAATATTATAATAATCAAAAAAGCTACGTTTTGGTTTTTTTTATTAACAAGTAGTAAAAACATTAAAGTTAAATAAATAATTCGGAATAAAATAATAATACGGTAAAAGGTGTTAAAATTCTGACATACCAGCAGGCCTATTCTCTAACTCAACTGACAGTTAAAATAATGAACACCCAAGGAAATTCGTTTAACACTGCTGTGTACTATGCTAATTGCTAGTGAAAAATACAGGGCGCGCGCGCAATGTACGATGAATTTGCGTTACTATTGAAAGGCATAATTTCGATAAGCATAAGTAACAAAAGGCATATTTTTTATTTGCCATAATGTTATGAAGACATAATATTCAAAAAGCATACATGCAATAAGAATAACTGACAAAAACCCTAACTCTTACAGGATAAACTTATTTTATTTCTCATAATTTCAAAAAGCATACATTTGATACATTTGATTTACCTAATATACATTTGATAATTATAATAATCTAAAGATATAAAACTTATTGGTATAATGAGCAAACAAGCGTGCAGCATGCAGGAAAACATGCAGCATGCAGAATGCAGCAGGCATGTTTTCTGTCACGGCTCCGGCGTTGCGAGGCTCCGGCGGTCCCACGCGAGCTTATTGTCGCAGATGGTTTTCGCTCACCACCGCGGCGAGCGTTAAACCCAGCTGCTTCTCAGTTCGCGGGCCGCCTCGCCTCTCCGCGCCTACGCTACGCGGGCTTGAATTGCACTCTAACGTAGGACAGACAAGACTACGTGGAGTCGGTTTTGCCGCGATTCGTTTTTGTCACTGACTTTTTAAGCACAACCTTACTGCTTAACGTATTTAAGTTAGTTCGATCAATTAAGCTTTATAATACTATGACTTTTTTAATTTTGCTTTGTAACATGTATGTCTAAGTATGTCTAACAAAATTACGTATAATAAAATTATGCGTTTTAAAGTATGCTTATTAGTCATGAGAAATTTAGCTCTTTGAAGAGTATTGAGCTATTTAGCTCTCTACCCAGTCAAGAGCTATATGGCTCTTCTAGCTCAGTAGCTCATTTAGCTCAGTGTAGTTCATGAAGATAGAAGGCTCTTGAGTCGTATAAGTGTACTGCTCAGGAAATAGCACGAAACGCAGCGTAGCGATTGTCTTGAATTTCATGGTATTTTTTTAGACAACCGAAATCTAGCTCCATAAAAAATTAGATTTTTTTTCCTAAAAAAAAGTTTAATTTTTTTTGATAATTAATTACGTCGGATGCCGCTCAGGTACGAAAATTCAAAATTTCATTAAATTTTAGCTACGGCGCACCGTTTTCGAGATATTCACGTTTTTATAAAAAGGTACATACCTTAATTTTTTTTAAGTTTTTAATTTTTAAGGCTCCATATAAAAATCTACAGAAAATTTTGTCCTGCACCGCCTTTGCGACACCCTAACCCTTTTGTCTATCGAGGCGAGCCGCTCTCGATTCCGAGCTGACACATTCCGATGAAACACTGAGCTAATTGAGCTAAAATGAACACTGAGCTTAAATATACGTTGAGCTAAAACAGGTGAGCTAGCTCCTTTTAACAACTCGCTCGCGAGCTACCCATCGCGTAGTACTATTATTTATTCTGTGCCATCGCTAGTGACGAATAGGCGGTATGACTTTGTTCCGACGACGTTGGGTTCCGCCTCTGCCAACGTGTTTACTAGTTTTTCAAAGTTGCTTCGTTGTTTAAGGTACAGGGTGTTGTGCAGCGTTTTGCATACTTCCCAAAGCGGCGATGATAGTAGCAAAACGGTGATGGCATGGCAGAGCGAGAACGGGATGGTCCGTCGCGGTTGCGAGACGAAGACGGCGAACGGCTGGTATTTCTTTCTCTCGCATTTCGGTGTGGATGTTGTTGTGCGTAGTGGTAGCGTGACTGTGGTGGTTACAGATGGGCGGGTGGGTAAAAATTGGGATGGGTAAAATTAAGAGGAAGGGTAAAAAAGGGTATTTACCCATTTATACCGGGTATTTTTATTAAACACCGGGTAAAAATTGAATACTGTCTATAATACTATTCTTAAAACGATCTACGATGTTAGTTTCGTTCTTGACCATTGAAGATAAAATATTGATTTCAAATAAAACACAGTTGATTATATTTTAAATCTTTAATCAACATCTATTTTCAACTAAAACACAACAAAATGGCACATCTAGCTAGTTGAAATGCACTTCGAATGATCATGTTCGCGTACGAAAAATACCACGTGGGGTGGGGGGCGAGAGGCTGCGTGCGGTATTATGGGGACTGCTAGAAACCGCAAGAAACTTCAAAGGCTGGTCAGGTAATGTGTTTTAAACATGACAAAAAAGGAATTGGTGTTTTTGCCATTTTTAATTAAATGATTCATTTTGTGAATTTTAATTGGATAGTCTTTGAGTACCAAATTTATTTTAAAGCAATAACATAGGAAAAGTGAAATCAAAACCAATTTAAAAAACGATTATTTACAACGCGCGGGCAACGACGGCCGGCATGCCGACCATCGTCTGTTGACCCGTTCGCGTCAGCTGGGCGATAAGTACCTACGTTAGTCTGCAAAGTGCAATAAGACCCCATTTATTTTCCTTTTACAACTGAAATGAAATGTGCGTGTTTAAAGTGCAGTTAAGTCCAACGACTATCGATAGCATCAAGTTATGTTATGGTTCCGATAACGCGCATAAAATGAAAATATTATTATTAATATATTAATTAATAATGATGTTGCCCAACCAACTCGCAAGCCAACTCAACACAATACAGCCCTGAGTCCAACCGGGCGTGAGCCTGTAACCTCCCCAGCTCTCTATAAATTCTATACCTAAATCTAAACCTAAATCTAATGCCTTTCACACCTATATGCCTAGCTACCTTATAATCCATACACACATCCTCGCCGCTTTACCTTAACTTAAATTATTATCTAATTCTTAAAACTAATTAACCTAATTTATCTACAATCTAATGGTTGTGTCTGGAGTTTTGTAGAGTGTGTAGCGTTTGTATGAAGATGGAACCTTAGCATAGCTTAATTCTATTTGCAGTGAATTTCAGTCAAGCAATGTAATATTATAATAACTACTATTTTGGCCAGATCGTCTAGTGAACCCTCCGTTGTTAACCGCATTTAAGTAACTCAAGTTCTTTCGTGAAAGTTTAGTAATTGGCTTATCCCTGTGTTAAATTATTTTCTCCTGACCTAATTACCTACCAGTCTATAAATCATAACATAAATATGTGTAGCCTAGCAATGACTCCGTCTGAACTGTAACCTAAATCCTCCACTGCAGCTGCGGGGAAGATTTGTAACCACTCAAAGGTAATCAGATGATAGCTTAGCTTGTAGGTATTATTATTTATTATCAGTAGCATGATACATAAGAAGCCTGGTGCAATTTATGAGCCCCACCACCGCTCCATAGCGTACTATACATCTCATGGTTTAATTATAGTTCCGTCACATTGGCTTTAACTTTAATTATTAGCTTGTGCCTTTAATTCTTTAAACTGAGAATTTACATCTCTCCTCAAATTTAATTTCATTTTACATTATGAACTATGTGTTAACAATTTAAATTCTTATTATTCCACATAAATCAATAGAGTTTATTTCAAGGCTTGCTATCATCCAAATATCCTTTTCACATTAAGAACTTAATTATTCAATGCAATAACTTATATTCAGTTCCGTAAAGGGTGGATAATTTAATAAAACGCCAATTCAGGCGGTGGCTAAAGTAGAATGCTATTAATACAGGTAAAACTACTTTTATTTACTCTTAGTATTTATTATACAGGTCTTGTAAAGTTCCAATATAACTACATTGGATTGGCTGCATTGGCAGATTATCACATCTTAAGTTTATTAAAGGATGTTTAATTCATTCAATATCCTTGACTTTAGGAAGTGAACTTAAATAGAATACTATCATTTGAAGTAAATTACTTTGGGTTACTCTTAGTGTTCATTATACAGATCTTATAAAGTATAAGTACATATCAAGTTTATTGAAAGATGTTTAATTTATTGAATATCCTTGACCTTTAGGAAGTGAACTTAAATAGAATACTATCATTTGAAGTAAATTACTTTGGGTTACTCTTAGTGTTCATTATACAGATCTTATAAAGTATAAGTACATATCAAGTTTATTGAAAGATGTTTAATTTATTCAATATCCTTGACCTTTAGGAAGTGAACTTAAATAGAATACTATCATTTGAAGTAAATTACTTTGGGTTACTCTTAGTGTTCATTATACAGATCTTATAAAGTATAAGTACATCTCAAGTTTATTGAAAGATGTTTAATTTATTCAACATCCCTGACTTTTAGGGAGTGAACTTAAGTAGAATACTATCATTAGAAGTAAATTACTTTGGGTTACTCTTAGTGTTCATTATACAGATCTTATAAAGTAGAAGTACATCTCAAGTTTATTGAAAGATGTTTAATTTATTCAACATCCCTGACTTTTAGGGAGTGAACTTAAGTAGAATACTATCATTAGAAGTAAATTACTTTGGGTTACTCTTAGTGTTCATTATACAGATCTTATAAAGTATAAGTACATCTCAAGTTTATTGAAAGATGTTTAATTTATTCAACATCCCTGACTTTTAGGGAGTGAACTTAAGTAGAATACTATCATTAGAAGTAAATTACTTTGGGTTACTCTTAGTGTTCATTATACAGATCTTATAAAGTATAAGTACATCTCAAGTTTATTGAAAGATGTTTAATTTATTCAACATCCCTGACTTTTAGGGAGTGAACTTAAGTTAATTATTTTTCCATTAACTTCCACCCTCTGTCTCTCAGACTGAGTGGTTAATTTGATAGACTACTAAATCATAGTCAGTATACTTTTAGTAGGTAGTAAATTAGGTAGTTAATTGTCCCTGTTAATCATTAAATCAATTACATTTAGAAGTTATCTTTACTCCCTTTAATAAGTATAAATTAGACCGTGCTAGGTATTAGTCTGATTGATTAGATTGTTCCCATCAAATATTTCTATGCTTCATATTATTAGAAGTAAGTACTTACATATCTTAAGAGGTCTATTCAAATGGTATTAGTAGACCATTGTCAGGCTAATTAGCTGGTTGTTATCAATCAATTATTTCTATGTTACAGATTATTAGAAGCTCATAGCTTGCAATGTCTTCTTTCAACGACTTATCCTAGGTTCTAAACTGGTTTTAGTTGTTCAGTTTGTATCAGCTTATCTTTGCTAATAGGTATTGGATGTAAAATTTTCCATACTTTGAAGAGTGTAGCTATTTTAAGGCCGTATTGTACCTCAGGGAAAGCTAAAAAATGCCTGTTTGGTCATTTCAGTATTAGAAATCAAACATCACAGTACGGCTAAGCTAATTTGCTATAACTTTTAATATTTTTCTTGTAATAGGAAACCAGTCTAGACTTTTAGGTATTCCAAGTAATGATGGTACAATATTATCATACTTCTGTTAATTATTTAAAATGAATAATTAATTGGTAACAACTTTAGGAAAACAATTAGAATTTTACCGGCCTGCGGTAACAGATTACTTGCCTAGCTAGGACCCACATCACTTCATCATAATTTTATTTAGCGCCGTAACTTAATTATCCCTACCTTATTGGTCTGAATTAATAACTAACCATATATATATCCGCCTACCTATAGATTCCTACAACTTTCCTCACTTGAAAATGCCTATATTTTTGTCGAACTAACAGTCCCTACTTGTGTACCTTGCAATCTAGGCGAAAGCCTCATTTAACTTAAATTCGTGATGTGTGGTGAGAGTCGCATTGCCCCTGAAAGCAACTAACTCCTAAATGTTCTATCAGTCGAGCCAGTATACTCAGTGTGTTATTTTCCTATCACTACACTGTATGTACGGAGGTAGACTCGAAATTGGACTGGGTCATACGGGTCTACCTCCAGCTAAATGGTGTCTGACCTATCTTCAACTTTCACTAGGGAGACAACTGTCTCTCCCCCATTACTCCGTCGAAGATAGTGTATTGTTTAGCGTAATGATGTAAAACGCCGATCTTATTAAATACAATCAAAGATCATCCAGACCGAAGTCTGTTGAAAGGTACATAGGTTTTCGTTGCCACCGTTACGCGTTTCCGCCGATGTACCCCGGAATACTTCATTCCGTTAACGGATTCGAGTTGCGACCGCAATAGTTTTACTTTATTAATCACTTTCAATTTCACAAATCTTAATTAATATCGCAGCTCAAATATCACTTAGCGCACTATCAAAGCTCGGACGCTATTTTTCCCGTATGAGTAGTACCGCACTCTTAAGTTGGACCGCACCGCCGACGTCCCAAAATTCAATGCCCGCTAATTTTCCGCCCTTTCCCTAAGCATCTTAACTTTCGCGCCACGCGCCCTCGATATTTTTCCGCGCGAGACCGCTTTTCTTCCCTTCAACCAATCCCTAGCTGTTTCCCCGATCCCCCCCGCCTTCGCGCCGCGCCACGTGGAGCTATCATCCGACCTCTCTTTCTGTCTTTTTCTCAACCTCTCGCTCGCTCATTGCCGCTTTCGCCGCGCAATTCTAAAATTTTTCCATAATCTAACCAAATCTCGTCCGACAGCCAATATTTCATCTTTGAATATCTAAATGTAGCCTTCTATTAACAATTCCCTCTTAATAATCCTCCACTTAAGCCAATAATCCTATATTTTGGGAAATTATCAAAAGTTCCGTATTCCGACCATAGATGGCGTCCGCCCGTAGGTGAACCACTTTCCCGACCCCAGAGCAGTCCCCGCGAAATTCAAAATAAAATACGGTCCTAGTCAAGTTCACAACCATGACTCCCACTAGACGCCGCCTACGTCGCAAGGGACGCGCAGAGCAGTCCCCGCAAAATTCAAAATAAAGAAGTCAAACTAGCAACCTTATGCGAAGCTCAAGTAAATAACTCACGCTAGATGGCGCCTATGTCGCAAGGAGCACACAGAGCAGTCCCCGCAAAGTTCAAACTAAAGATAAAGAGTTAGACCACAGACCATTATTCTGAACTAGTTTATTATTCCCTTTTTCATGCTTATTATATTAATGGTGCTACGCATTAATATTTATGTTAGTGCTACTCCCACACATTCCTTACTAACGGACGGATACCATTCATTCTGTACCGTTACAGCCGCCCCCGATAGAATTTAAGCAGATAAAGTACCACTCTTATCTGCGGCGAATTATATCTAAACCCTGTACTTAATTAAGTACAAAATAGCACGTCCTTCCTTGCTAACCCCATTGTCATCTTAGCCCTCTTCCTCAAAGATATTCCTACTATTTATAGTTCCTTCCCAATCCCTAATGACTCCTTCCTCAATAAGCATTCTCATTGCAAAAATAGCCCACACCCCTCATTCTATTCAACTGACAGAAAATCATAATCGCATACCCAGTTCTCGTGTTCGAAACGAAATCCCAGTAAACTTAGTCTCGGTAAATATTTCCCAATAACTTAGACATCTACCATTTCTTTAATCATACACAACCTCCGAATAATGATTTGCCTTTTGTTTACCATCATAACAACAAATCATAATATAATATAAATCAATATAACAGTCTCTTGCGCTGTCTACTAACGCCCCCTAGCGGAAACTCTTCAACTCTATGACGATTCCGACGTAAAGTTTATAACATCTTCCGAACCATTCAATTATTCTATTCTTTAAATTATTTTCCTAGAATAATTTCAAGTACATCTGTCATCATGGCCTTCTTTTAACTTACGTCTTTTCTTACAACTTGTTTCGCATCTAAATGTTGCAACCTAGGGATCGAACCTGGGATCTTTCGTGGGTGAAGCATCAACCACTTCGCCGTCATGGTCTTTTAGTTCCAACTAGGTTAATGAATAATAATTAATAATTTGAATTAAAACTTTCCTTCATACTTCAACGCTACCAATCTCATCTTAACTTATATAATTACCTAAGATAACGAAACGTCGGAACAATTGTCTACCTCAGGCAGGGATCGAACCCGCGTCCTCCACAATCCCTAATTAGCTACTTCTTTCAACCGAAACCTATTTTCCTCTCCGCGGATAAGAAATCTTAACCAAACCCCCATATCAACCAAAACCAGTAGGCATACCATCATCGCCCAAGAGTTTTAACTTTATTTTAGATGAGATACATCTAATGTCTAGTCCTGCAAATAACCGAGATAGAATACTAGACTCGCTTCCGTCCGGTACGCAGTGACACCCACTCATCGTGCATACAAATAGAGGTCTTAACGCCTTACAATAAGGTTGTCGATCGTAAATACTTAGGAAAAACTCATTCACTCTAAGGGGGTACGCATCTCGAAACACGTCCTTGAGTTTTGAACTAGCTACCCCGTAGTTCAGATCTTTTAGAAGTTTGTGTGCTATGTATATCTAACTGTCAATGTATGCGTCATCGATAAGTACTTGTTAATACCCCGGTACGCGTTGGACATTGTATACTAATTGACAAGTACTGAGCTTATACGTATAAGCAAATACTTATGCCAAAACCTATCTAGTAACTATGTCTCATCCCTAGTTATTACTATGTACGAAAGACAACATTTAGTCTCATTTGCTAATATATAATACGTCAATATCCCCTTACTTTCCTATACCTTTGAAAAATATCATTTTCTTATTAAATTAAACAGACCGGTAACTATCTTATCCGCCCCCACAACTCTACTTAACTTCCTACCTTTTATATTACTAATAACGGTCAAATCGGTAAATATTAAGCCATT
This sequence comes from Scoparia ambigualis, assembly GCA_963921215.1. NCBI lineage: Eukaryota > Metazoa > Arthropoda > Insecta > Lepidoptera > Crambidae > Scoparia > Scoparia ambigualis. The sequence goes on along the minus strand of OY992522.1, from coordinate 17,449,440 downwards.
AAAGGTGACACTTCGTCTTAGTATTCATGGTAATTAATATCGTGAGTTCCTTCTCGTATTTACTGAATTCCAAACTGCGTGATTCAATAGTGCTAGTTTCTTTTTATTAGTAGATTTTAATTTTACACTCGCACAAGACACATTATTAAGATGGTAATCTCCCGAATGTTTGTAACTCTAATTGGTTACTCCTTAATTACTCTACTCTACTTTCAGCCTTCCGTCCAGATTGTAAAATTCCCCAGTAGCGCGAGTTCCACTGATAACGCTAAAATGAAATGCTATCAATAACCTCATTTCCGCAGCTACCGGTAATATCTCTCTGTTGTTTAGTCAAGCATATTTACCCTGGTCCACACTCCATAAGGCGTCCTCGAATGGAATTACCCTACAGCAGAATTCTCACAACTTTTAGAAAGGCTAGTTTAGGAAATGAAGCTAAATGGAAACCACTTAATTTTATTGTGTGCTGAGTAATTCCCACTTCTACAGCACAGTTCCGAAACTTCGATTCAATTACTTCACCAGGTAAATCAAACAACCCACACGCTTAACTAAGTTCTATTTGTGCCCAGTGCGACTAAAAATATTCGAACACCCTAAACAAGCTACTTTTACTAATTTAACAGTGCCAATTAAGAATGCTCCCTTGTGTCATCTATAATTTTATTGTGTGCATAGACGACCAAAGACCTCGCTTTCAGCATGCCTTCTTCGTTGGACCCGCTTAGTTAAATACTCTAATCAAAATTCTAAAGTAACAATTGAAAATGTCAAAAGTTCGAATATTATGCAATAGAGAATTTCTCTAACATAGTTACTCCACCTCTTCGCACTATTTAGTCAGGCATATTGCAATTCAAGTATTTATTTTAATTTATAATGACCTATCTTCTCCACCCCTGTTCACATACTTTAGCCATCCCTATCCACAGCTGCGGTGAAGATAATTAGTTAGTGAACAAAACATCCTAAAAACATTCTATGTTACTACCGCAATCACAAGAAATATTTACTAGAAGGATTATCTATCATACAGCTGACTATAACAAAATGAGTCCCCCTTATCTTTCTCCGTTCCTCTTCTAACGTAGAAGACAACAACAGACAATTAACAATTAATTACTTATAATTTAGAACAACCCTAGGTAAAACGCTACCACAAAACTAGTATAGAACAGAATAATACTAACCGAAGTAAACTTTTGTATTCACACTTGCAAATAAAATATCTTTATCTTTCCGTGATGAATGATTTTGATAACACTATTTCATCAACTCAATGTCCCGGCCTACATATGTGAAAACTGTCAATTAATTAGTTTGTATAAAACAATCTAGATGCAACATGCAGTTCACATTAACTAACAATTTTAAGGTTGTGCCATAACTTCGACAATAACCTACCTTAGCACTAATTTTAATCATCTACAATTACATCACGTACATATTAGATGCCAATAATCTAGATTATTTAAGAATTCTAGCAATTCTAATAAATAACCAACAAGATCTTCCCGCTGTGACAGTCTGCGCTGACCTTGCCACAAGTCAAAAACGCGTTTCGTTCGTCCTATCATTTCTAAACCTGTAGACACTTACTTTGTACTAAACAAATTCTTGAGTTAATAATTATTTGCCAATTGTTAAGCAAACCTATTTAATTTCATAATAACAATTTTAATATAGCAGTATTAGAATATTATTATAAATCCCGAACATCTCTAATTATTATAATCAACATTACCGGTTAAAGTATTTGAATGGCCTAGTGCGAACTAGGTTTCAGGTCGCACCTCGGGAAAATAAATTTACTATTGACTCTAAAATCTACTACTAATAAATATATTATTTTCTTCTGACATACAAAGATAGGGTATGACTCTAGGTCGGGTTTAATAAACTTTGAACTATGCCTACCTCCACGATAATCTCGGTTAAATATATATATCCGCAAAACGAAATATGTCCAATACGGCCGATTTTACTAAATTTAAATTATGCTACTAAACAATACGTGTCCTAAGAACGTCACACATCCGAAACCCATTTCAGTTCTAATGTCTTTACCCATCTAAATTAAAATTTGTAACTGTCGACGCGAGACAACATCTAAATAATTACCTTGTATGATTCGAATTGTGATAGTTGATTTTGTATTGTAATCTCGATAACGCAATACCAGGGATTTACTTGTTAAGCGGTAAGAGATTTATTCTCAGCTCGCAATATCAGTCGCTTTATTTCCGGCTTGAATGTTTCTGCGGACTATGAGTTTAAAATTATCCTACAACTTAAAATTATGGTATATAAAATCGATCACTGTTTTATAAGTAGCTGGTGTTAACTTTTAAAATGATAAAACGATTTAACTAATGATTATGACGTGACATCCGTCCGCAACTCGCCTTTATAATTGATGTGATAACATACGCTATTGTTATCCCTATAGCGTAACAGTGCTATAACTCGTTAATTTTGCAGTTAAATCTCGACTTCAAGCCAGTCAACTATTTTTTTTTTCTACTATTATTTTTTCTTTCGATTTATTATTCTTTCTTTACTATTATATTTTTCTTTCGACCCCTATTTTGCTCCCAAGCTCAATTAATATCCACCTTCCACAATTATCCATCATCCGTCAATCTTAGGTATCCTCGAGAATTTTTTTTTTTTTTTTTTTTTTTTTACATCTTAATCGTTCAACGGAGATAGACAATGGGCGATTTTCCGAGATCAAAAAAAAAGAAATTGGTTCGTAAATGACTTCATAGATGGCGCTTAGCATAGATTAGTATGGCGCTTAGTAAAAGGCGGGTTCATGAAGAGCACGTGTATGGCTGCGTAATATTTATTCTATTCCAAAGTAGAAATAGGTTCTGGATGTCCTGAATATGAATAGGTAAGTAAATACTATTTTTTTTATTCTTTTGGTAGACAAGTAAAAGTGTAGAATTTATTACAGCCCATAAGTAACCCAGCTTTCATAAAACGACATCTATCGAGTGTTTTTGAACCAATTTTTACTTTTTAATTTGGGCTGTCAGAAAATCGCCCATTGTGCAAGGTACCCTTCTTAATCTGCTAATCCAACCCAGTGAATTAAATAATTTATCTATCTCTACCTCTCCTAACTAATTAGTCACGTAGTAAGGTCTTTTCTTTTCACCGCTCTCCCGACTAAGATATCTCTAGGTAACTCACAACCGATAATACTAGGTAAGTAGGTATAGTAAGCTGTGCCCAGCGAGCTTTACCTCTGCGTACGTTAACCTCATCTTAAGCTAATAATAATCCTTTGTAAATCTTCATAATTAACTATTTATCACGATTTCAACTATACGGTAAGAAGCAATGATTACCGGTAACGACTACTTACAACGCTGCAAGAGTATTACAATTATACATATTATTATTAGACAGCACCCTTTTACCATCATCCAAAATAAAATCTTTTATTGGTAACCCAACGCCATCTAGCCTCGCTAATAGGTAACCTCCCCACAATAGAGTAGATATTAGATAGTTGTTTCCAGACGGTAACGACTTTTATCGCCTACTAGACGTATTTATCCGTTTACATTTTGCATCCCAAACTACGTTGCTTTTAAACCAAAATTCCTACTAGCAATGAATAGTCATATGATTCTATCCCCTACATGACATCCCTGCTACTTGTTATTACTTATAATCGCGATTCCTCATCAACGCGTGTATTTTGAACCGTAATACTATTTTATGTTACTTTTCCTAGGATTTTAGCGAACTAACAAAATGAAGCGGCATTTCCCTTGTGCAGAGCAATTGTCCCCATCTACATGTCACATAATAATAATTCCACCACAATGTCATTGCATTCTAATCTACTACGTGATAAGTATTAGGAAAATCTCTTCCAATGTAAAAATCGCAGGTATTAAAAATAACAGGTATGGAAAATAACAGGTGATTCCGCTTGCTATAACAAAATCATATGATTACGCGATAGGGAAGTTTCCTCTCCGATTGGTTTTATGACGTCATGTTTTATAATCATTCCTAATTCTAGATTGTTTATGGTCTAGCTAAATCATATGTCTATGGTCCAACCATAGACAAATGATTTAATAGTCCCTGACTAGCCTAAAACTACTCTATGGATTTCAGACGTGAGACACAAGTACATTATTATATTTTTTTTTAACATAACCAACAAAATAAAATATAATACGTGGAATAGCACATCAACTAAAAACCGCAATCGCTCAACGATTATTAGTCAAAATATAATTATTATTAGTTTTATATTATGCTGTTAGCGTCATAACTTTATAATATTGTACAGCATATCGCCGTCCTATAATATAAATTGAATCCAGCAATAATTAAGTTGGTTAATTCTGTCCAATCTCGCCCCCTTGCCTTCCCATCCGACAGCAATAATAATTAAACCGCCCCCTATTCTACAAATCTTTCTAAATCAATAAATGTTGAACTATGTCACCCTATCGACCTTTTACGATCCTAAAAATAACTCAACACAAGGCTGTATGAACCAGTTGCCTATGCCTATATGAAATCTATCACCAGGAATAGAAACAAAACTACAGTTACCATAGCTCCTAACGTCAACAATTATTATCTTAGCGTCCTATCAAAAATTGGATACCTGGTTTCAGTATTCATAGAAAACAATTACTAAAGGTTTCAGTATTCACAGATAACTCAACAGTTTTAAAATTAATACTCCCGGGATAGTTTGGTTATTGACTATATCTAAGTACTTTGTTCACTCATTAAACTTTGGAAAAACAACAACGCCACCAGCCGCACGGTACCTACTTGATGCTGGCGAAATCCGCCATTAAATAAAGAAGAAAAATATAATAACTGAAAGGTATTGTATTTCAAATAATACTCATTACGCTATTGTTTTGTAGCTTTATCTCTATTTGACCTTTAACCTAACCTGAGAATCTTTTTGTTACAGATTTCGTACAACAAAATTTAGCTCCAGCTCTCATTGCGACTGTCTACAATATTGGTCGAACCCGTAATACAAAGTGTATGAATCAACTTTAGAAGATAACAACGTTTATTGTGAAAAGTGTCAAATTATAATTCACCCACTATCAAGAGCCCGTAATACAAAGTGCATGAATCAACTCCAGAAGATCCAACAAAGTTTATTGTGAAAAGTGTCAAATTATAATTCTTCAATATCTCTGAATTAATTAATCTTCATTGAATTATTCCCTATTAAGCCAATTCTAAACTCACGCATCGCAACACGACAACAATTTGTGGGAAAAAAAATCCCACTTCTAAATTAAAGTATTACCGCTTGACTGAAATCCAATACAACTATATTAATGATAATTTATAACTTAACTTTCTGATCCTGGTCATGGCTTACTATAAATTCTATACCTAAATCTAAACCTAAATCTAATGCCTTTCACACCTATATGCCTAGCTACCTTATAATCCATACACACATCCTCGCCGCTTTACCTTAACTTAAATTATTATCTAATTCTTAAAACTAATTAACCTAATTTATCTACAATCTAATGGTTGTGTCTGGAGTTTTGTAGAGTGTGTAGCGTTTGTATGAAGATGGAACCTTAGCATAGCTTAATTCTATTTGCAGTGAATTTCAGTCAAGCAATGTAATATTATAATAACTACTATTTTGGCCAGATCGTCTAGTGAACCCTCCGTTGTTAACCGCATTTAAGTAACTCAAGTTCTTTCGTGAAAGTTTAGTAATTGGCTTATCCCTGTGTTAAATTATTTTCTCCTGACCTAATTACCTACCAGTCTATAAATCATAACATAAATATGTGTAGCCTAGCAATGACTCCGTCTGAACTGTAACCTAAATCCTCCACTGCAGCTGCGGGGAAGATTTGTAACCACTCAAAGGTAATCAGATGATAGCTTAGCTTGTAGGTATTATTATTTATTATCAGTAGCATGATACATAAGAAGCCTGGTGCAATTTATGAGCCCCACCACCGCTCCATAGCGTACTATACATCTCATGGTTTAATTATAGTTCCGTCACATTGGCTTTAACTTTAATTATTAGCTTGTGCCTTTAATTCTTTAAACTGAGAATTTACATCTCTCCTCAAATTTAATTTCATTTTACATTATGAACTATGTGTTAACAATTTAAATTCTTATTATTCCACATAAATCAATAGAGTTTATTTCAAGGCTTGCTATCATCCAAATATCCTTTTCACATTAAGAACTTAATTATTCAATGCAATAACTTATATTCAGTTCCGTAAAGGGTGGATAATTTAATAAAACGCCAATTCAGGCGGTGGCTAAAGTAGAATGCTATTAATACAGGTAAAACTACTTTTATTTACTCTTAGTATTTATTATACAGGTCTTGTAAAGTTCCAATATAACTACATTGGATTGGCTGCATTGGCAGATTATCACATCTTAAGTTTATTAAAGGATGTTTAATTCATTCAATATCCTTGACTTTAGGAAGTGAACTTAAATAGAATACTATCATTTGAAGTAAATTACTTTGGGTTACTCTTAGTGTTCATTATACAGATCTTATAAAGTATAAGTACATATCAAGTTTATTGAAAGATGTTTAATTTATTGAATATCCTTGACCTTTAGGAAGTGAACTTAAATAGAATACTATCATTTGAAGTAAATTACTTTGGGTTACTCTTAGTGTTCATTATACAGATCTTATAAAGTATAAGTACATATCAAGTTTATTGAAAGATGTTTAATTTATTCAATATCCTTGACCTTTAGGAAGTGAACTTAAATAGAATACTATCATTTGAAGTAAATTACTTTGGGTTACTCTTAGTGTTCATTATACAGATCTTATAAAGTATAAGTACATCTCAAGTTTATTGAAAGATGTTTAATTTATTCAACATCCCTGACTTTTAGGGAGTGAACTTAAGTAGAATACTATCATTAGAAGTAAATTACTTTGGGTTACTCTTAGTGTTCATTATACAGATCTTATAAAGTAGAAGTACATCTCAAGTTTATTGAAAGATGTTTAATTTATTCAACATCCCTGACTTTTAGGGAGTGAACTTAAGTAGAATACTATCATTAGAAGTAAATTACTTTGGGTTACTCTTAGTGTTCATTATACAGATCTTATAAAGTATAAGTACATCTCAAGTTTATTGAAAGATGTTTAATTTATTCAACATCCCTGACTTTTAGGGAGTGAACTTAAGTAGAATACTATCATTAGAAGTAAATTACTTTGGGTTACTCTTAGTGTTCATTATACAGATCTTATAAAGTATAAGTACATCTCAAGTTTATTGAAAGATGTTTAATTTATTCAACATCCCTGACTTTTAGGGAGTGAACTTAAGTTAATTATTTTTCCATTAACTTCCACCCTCTGTCTCTCAGACTGAGTGGTTAATTTGATAGACTACTAAATCATAGTCAGTATACTTTTAGTAGGTAGTAAATTAGGTAGTTAATTGTCCCTGTTAATCATTAAATCAATTACATTTAGAAGTTATCTTTACTCCCTTTAATAAGTATAAATTAGACCGTGCTAGGTATTAGTCTGATTGATTAGATTGTTCCCATCAAATATTTCTATGCTTCATATTATTAGAAGTAAGTACTTACATATCTTAAGAGGTCTATTCAAATGGTATTAGTAGACCATTGTCAGGCTAATTAGCTGGTTGTTATCAATCAATTATTTCTATGTTACAGATTATTAGAAGCTCATAGCTTGCAATGTCTTCTTTCAACGACTTATCCTAGGTTCTAAACTGGTTTTAGTTGTTCAGTTTGTATCAGCTTATCTTTGCTAATAGGTATTGGATGTAAAATTTTCCATACTTTGAAGAGTGTAGCTATTTTAAGGCCGTATTGTACCTCAGGGAAAGCTAAAAAATGCCTGTTTGGTCATTTCAGTATTAGAAATCAAACATCACAGTACGGCTAAGCTAATTTGCTATAACTTTTAATATTTTTCTTGTAATAGGAAACCAGTCTAGACTTTTAGGTATTCCAAGTAATGATGGTACAATATTATCATACTTCTGTTAATTATTTAAAATGAATAATTAATTGGTAACAACTTTAGGAAAACAATTAGAATTTTACCGGCCTGCGGTAACAGATTACTTGCCTAGCTAGGACCCACATCACTTCATCATAATTTTATTTAGCGCCGTAACTTAATTATCCCTACCTTATTGGTCTGAATTAATAACTAACCATATATATATCCGCCTACCTATAGATTCCTACAACTTTCCTCACTTGAAAATGCCTATATTTTTGTCGAACTAACAGTCCCTACTTGTGTACCTTGCAATCTAGGCGAAAGCCTCATTTAACTTAAATTCGTGATGTGTGGTGAGAGTCGCATTGCCCCTGAAAGCAACTAACTCCTAAATGTTCTATCAGTCGAGCCAGTATACTCAGTGTGTTATTTTCCTATCACTACACTGTATGTACGGAGGTAGACTCGAAATTGGACTGGGTCATACGGGTCTACCTCCAGCTAAATGGTGTCTGACCTATCTTCAACTTTCACTAGGGAGACAACTGTCTCTCCCCCATTACTCCGTCGAAGATAGTGTATTGTTTAGCGTAATGATGTAAAACGCCGATCTTATTAAATACAATCAAAGATCATCCAGACCGAAGTCTGTTGAAAGGTACATAGGTTTTCGTTGCCACCGTTACGCGTTTCCGCCGATGTACCCCGGAATACTTCATTCCGTTAACGGATTCGAGTTGCGACCGCAATAGTTTTACTTTATTAATCACTTTCAATTTCACAAATCTTAATTAATATCGCAGCTCAAATATCACTTAGCGCACTATCAAAGCTCGGACGCTATTTTTCCCGTATGAGTAGTACCGCACTCTTAAGTTGGACCGCACCGCCGACGTCCCAAAATTCAATGCCCGCTAATTTTCCGCCCTTTCCCTAAGCATCTTAACTTTCGCGCCACGCGCCCTCGATATTTTTCCGCGCGAGACCGCTTTTCTTCCCTTCAACCAATCCCTAGCTGTTTCCCCGATCCCCCCCGCCTTCGCGCCGCGCCACGTGGAGCTATCATCCGACCTCTCTTTCTGTCTTTTTCTCAACCTCTCGCTCGCTCATTGCCGCTTTCGCCGCGCAATTCTAAAATTTTTCCATAATCTAACCAAATCTCGTCCGACAGCCAATATTTCATCTTTGAATATCTAAATGTAGCCTTCTATTAACAATTCCCTCTTAATAATCCTCCACTTAAGCCAATAATCCTATATTTTGGGAAATTATCAAAAGTTCCGTATTCCGACCATAGATGGCGTCCGCCCGTAGGTGAACCACTTTCCCGACCCCAGAGCAGTCCCCGCGAAATTCAAAATAAAATACGGTCCTAGTCAAGTTCACAACCATGACTCCCACTAGACGCCGCCTACGTCGCAAGGGACGCGCAGAGCAGTCCCCGCAAAATTCAAAATAAAGAAGTCAAACTAGCAACCTTATGCGAAGCTCAAGTAAATAACTCACGCTAGATGGCGCCTATGTCGCAAGGAGCACACAGAGCAGTCCCCGCAAAGTTCAAACTAAAGATAAAGAGTTAGACCACAGACCATTATTCTGAACTAGTTTATTATTCCCTTTTTCATGCTTATTATATTAATGGTGCTACGCATTAATATTTATGTTAGTGCTACTCCCACACATTCCTTACTAACGGACGGATACCATTCATTCTGTACCGTTACAGCCGCCCCCGATAGAATTTAAGCAGATAAAGTACCACTCTTATCTGCGGCGAATTATATCTAAACCCTGTACTTAATTAAGTACAAAATAGCACGTCCTTCCTTGCTAACCCCATTGTCATCTTAGCCCTCTTCCTCAAAGATATTCCTACTATTTATAGTTCCTTCCCAATCCCTAATGACTCCTTCCTCAATAAGCATTCTCATTGCAAAAATAGCCCACACCCCTCATTCTATTCAACTGACAGAAAATCATAATCGCATACCCAGTTCTCGTGTTCGAAACGAAATCCCAGTAAACTTAGTCTCGGTAAATATTTCCCAATAACTTAGACATCTACCATTTCTTTAATCATACACAACCTCCGAATAATGATTTGCCTTTTGTTTACCATCATAACAACAAATCATAATATAATATAAATCAATATAACAGTCTCTTGCGCTGTCTACTAACGCCCCCTAGCGGAAACTCTTCAACTCTATGACGATTCCGACGTAAAGTTTATAACATCTTCCGAACCATTCAATTATTCTATTCTTTAAATTATTTTCCTAGAATAATTTCAAGTACATCTGTCATCATGGCCTTCTTTTAACTTACGTCTTTTCTTACAACTTGTTTCGCATCTAAATGTTGCAACCTAGGGATCGAACCTGGGATCTTTCGTGGGTGAAGCATCAACCACTTCGCCGTCATGGTCTTTTAGTTCCAACTAGGTTAATGAATAATAATTAATAATTTGAATTAAAACTTTCCTTCATACTTCAACGCTACCAATCTCATCTTAACTTATATAATTACCTAAGATAACGAAACGTCGGAACAATTGTCTACCTCAGGCAGGGATCGAACCCGCGTCCTCCACAATCCCTAATTAGCTACTTCTTTCAACCGAAACCTATTTTCCTCTCCGCGGATAAGAAATCTTAACCAAACCCCCATATCAACCAAAACCAGTAGGCATACCATCATCGCCCAAGAGTTTTAACTTTATTTTAGATGAGATACATCTAATGTCTAGTCCTGCAAATAACCGAGATAGAATACTAGACTCGCTTCCGTCCGGTACGCAGTGACACCCACTCATCGTGCATACAAATAGAGGTCTTAACGCCTTACAATAAGGTTGTCGATCGTAAATACTTAGGAAAAACTCATTCACTCTAAGGGGGTACGCATCTCGAAACACGTCCTTGAGTTTTGAACTAGCTACCCCGTAGTTCAGATCTTTTAGAAGTTTGTGTGCTATGTATATCTAACTGTCAATGTATGCGTCATCGATAAGTACTTGTTAATACCCCGGTACGCGTTGGACATTGTATACTAATTGACAAGTACTGAGCTTATACGTATAAGCAAATACTTATGCCAAAACCTATCTAGTAACTATGTCTCATCCCTAGTTATTACTATGTACGAAAGACAACATTTAGTCTCATTTGCTAATATATAATACGTCAATATCCCCTTACTTTCCTATACCTTTGAAAAATATCATTTTCTTATTAAATTAAACAGACCGGTAACTATCTTATCCGCCCCCACAACTCTACTTAACTTCCTACCTTTTATATTACTAATAACGGTCAAATCGGTAAATATTAAGCCATTAAAGGTGACACTTCGTCTTAGTATTCATGGTAATTAATATCGTGAGTTCCTTCTCGTATTTACTGAATTCCAAACTGCGTGATTCAATAGTGCTAGTTTCTTTTTATTAGTAGATTTTAATTTTACACTCGCACAAGACACATTATTAAGATGGTAATCTCCCGAATGTTTGTAACTCTAATTGGTTACTCCTTAATTACTCTACTCTACTTTCAGCCTTCCGTCCAGATTGTAAAATTCCCCAGTAGCGCGAGTTCCACTGATAACGCTAAAATGAAATGCTATCAATAACCTCATTTCCGCAGCTACCGGTAATATCTCTCTGTTGTTTAGTCAAGCATATTTACCCTGGTCCACACTCCATAAGGCGTCCTCGAATGGAATTACCCTACAGCAGAATTCTCACAACTTTTAGAAAGGCTAGTTTAGGAAATGAAGCTAAATGGAAACCACTTAATTTTATTGTGTGCTGAGTAATTCCCACTTCTACAGCACAGTTCCGAAACTTCGATTCAATTACTTCACCAGGTAAATCAAACAACCCACACGCTTAACTAAGTTCTATTTGTGCCCAGTGCGACTAAAAATATTCGAACACCCTAAACAAGCTACTTTTACTAATTTAACAGTGCCAATTAAGAATGCTCCCTTGTGTCATCTATAATTTTATTGTGTGCATAGACGACCAAAGACCTCGCTTTCAGCATGCCTTCTTCGTTGGACCCGCTTAGTTAAATACTCTAATCAAAATTCTAAAGTTACAATTGAAAATGTCAAAAGTTCGAATATTATGCAATAGAGAATTTCTCTAACATAGTTACTCCACCTCTTCGCACTATTTAGTCAGGCATATTGCAATTCAAGTATTTATTTTAATTTATAATGACCTATCTTCTCCACCCCTGTTCACATACTTTAGCCATCCCTATCCACAGCTGCGGTGAAGATAATTAGTTAATGAACAAAACATCCTAAAAACATTCTATGTTACTACCGCAATCACAAGAAATATTTACTAGAAGGATTATCTATCATACAGCTGACTATAACAAAATGAGTCCCCCTTATCTTTCTCCGTTCCTCTTCTAACGTAGAAGACAACAACAGACAATTAACAATTAATTACTTATAATTTAGAACAACCCTAGGTAACACGCTACCACAAAACTAGTATAGAACAGAATAATACTAACCGAAGTAAACTTTTGTATTCACACTTGCAAATAAAATATCTTTATCTTTCCGTGATGAATGATTTTGATAACACTATTTCATCAACTCAATGTCCCGGCCTACATATGTGAAAACTGTCAATTAATTAGTTTGTATAAAACAATCTAGATGCAACATGCAGTTCACATTAACTAACAATTTTAAGGTTGTGCCATAACTTCGACAATAACCTACCTTAGCACTAATTTTAATCATCTACAATTACATCACGTACATATTAGATGCCAATAATCTAGATTATTTAAGAATTCTAGCAATTCTAATAAATAACCAACAAGATCTTCCCGCTGTGACAGTCTGCGCTGACCTTGCCACAAGTCAAAAACGCGTTTCGTTCGTCCTATCATTTCTAAACCTGTAGACACTTACTTTGTACTAAACAAATTCTTGAGTTAATAATTATTTGCCAATTGTTAAGCAAACCTATTTAATTTCATAATAACAATTTTAATATAGCAGTATTAGAATATTATTATAAATCCCGAACATCTCTAATTATTATAATCAACATTACCGGTTAAAGTATTTGAATGGCCTAGTGCGAACTAGGTTTCAGGTCGCACCTCGGGAAAATAAATTTACTATTGACTCTAAAATCTACTACTAATAAATATATTATTTTCTTCTGACATACAAAGATAGGGTATGACTCTAGGTCGGGTTTAATAAACTTTGAACTATGCCTACCTCCACGATAATCTCGGTTAAATATATATATCCGCAAAACGAAATATGTCCAATACGGCCGATTTTACTAAATTTAAATTATGCTACTAAACAATACGTGTCCTAAGAACGTCACACATCTGAAACCCATTTCAGTTCTAATGTCTTTACCCATCTAAATTAAAATTTGTAACTGTCGACGCGAGACAACATCTAAATAATTACCTTGTATGATTCGAATTGTGATAGTTGATTTTGTATTGTAATCTCGATAACGCAATACCAGGGATTTACTTGTTAAGCGGTAAGAGATTTATTCTCAGCTCGCAATATCAGTCGCTTTATTTCCGGCTTGAATGTTTCTGCGGACTATGAGTTTAAAATTATCCTACAACTTAAAATTATGGTATATAAAATCGATCACTGTTTTATAAGTAGCTGGTGTTAACTTTTAAAATGATAAAACGATTTAACTAATGATTATGACGTGACATCCGTCCGCAACTCGCCTTTATAATTGATGTGATAACATACGCTATTGTTATCCCTATAGCGTAACAGTGCTATAACTCGTTAATTTTGCAGTTAAATCTCGACTTCAAGCCAGTCAACTATTTTTTTTTTCTACTATTATTTTTTCTTTCGATTTATTATTCTTTCTTTACTATTATATTTTTCTTTCGACCCCTATTTTGCTCCCAAGCTCAATTAATATCCACCTTCCACAATTATCCATCATCCGTCAATCTTAGGTATCCTCGAGAATTTTTTTTTTTTTTTTTTTTAACATCTTAATCGTTCAACGGAGATAGACAATGGGCGATTTTCCGAGATCAAAAAAAAAGAAATTGGTTCGTAAATGACTTCATAGATGGCGCTTAGCATAGATTAGTATGGCGCTTAGTAAAAGGCGGGTTCATGAAGAGCACGTGTATGGCTGCGTAATATTTATTCTATTCCAAAGTAGAAATAGGTTCTGGATGTCCTGAATATGAATAGGTAAGTAAATACTATTTTTTTTATTCTTTTGGTAGACAAGTAAAAGTGTAGAATTTATTACAGCCCATAAGTAACCCAGCTTTCATAAAACGACATCTATCGAGTGTTTTTGAACCAATTTTTACTTTTTAATTTGGGCTGTCAGAAAATCGCCCATTGTGCAAGGTACCCTTCTTAATCTGCTAATCCAACCCAGTGAATTAAATAATTTATCTATCTCTACCTCTCCTAACTAATTAGTCACGTAGTAAGGTCTTTATTTTCACCGCTCTCCCGACTTAGATATCTCTAGGTAACTCACAACCGATAATACTAGGTAAGTAGGTATAGTAAGCTGTGCCCAGCGTGCTTTACCTCTGCGTACGTTAACCTCATCTTAAGCTAATAATAATCCTTTGTAAATCTTCATAATTAACTATTTATCACGATTTCAACTATACGGTAAGAAGCAATGATTACCGGTAACGACTACTTACAACGCTGCAAGAGTATTACAATTATACATATTATTATTAGACAGCACCCTTTTACCATCATCCAAAATAAAATCTTTTATTGGTAACCCAACGCCATCTAGCCTCGCTAATAGGTAACCTCCCCACAATAGAGTAGATATTAGATAGTTGTTTCCAGACGGTAACGACTTTTATCGCCTACTAGACGTATTTATCCGTTTACATTTTGCATCCCAAACTACGTTGCTTTTAAACCAAAATTCCTACTAGCAATGAATAGTCATATGATTCTATCCCCTACATGACATCCCTGCTACTTGTTATTACTTATAATCGCGATTCCTCATCAACGCGTGTATTTTGAACCGTAATACTATTTTATGTTACTTTTCCTAGGATTTTAGCGAACTAACAAAATGAAGCGGCATTTCCCTTGTGCAGAGCAATTGTCCCCATCTACATGTCACATAATAATAATTCCACCACAATGTCATTGCATTCTAATCTACTACGTGATAAGTATTAGGAAAATCTCTTCCAATGTAAAAATCGCAGGTATTAAAAATAACAGGTATGGAAAATAACAGGTGATTCCGCTTGCTATAACAAAATCATATGATTACGCGATAGGGAAGTTTCCTCTCCGATTGGTTTTATGACGTCATGTTTTATAATCATTCCTAATTCTAGATTGTTTATGGTCTAGCTAAATCATATGTCTATGGTCCAACCATAGACAAATGATTTAATAGTCCCTGACTAGCCTAAAACTACTCTATGGATTTCAGACGTGAGACACAAGTACATTATTATATTTTTTTTTAACATAACCAACAAAATAAAATATAATACGTGGAATAGCACATCAACTAAAAACCGCAATCGCTCAACGATTATTAGTCAAAATATAATTATTATTAGTTTTATATTATGCTGTTAGCGTCATAACTTTATAATATTGTACAGCATATCGCCGTCCTATAATATAAATTGAATCCAGCAATAATTAAGTTGGTTAATTCTGTCCAATCTCGCCCCCTTGCCTTCCCATCCGACAGCAATAATAATTAAACCGCCCCCTATTCTACAAATCTTTCTAAATCAATAAATGTTGAACTATGTCACCCTATCGACCTTTTACGATCCTAAAAATAACTCAACACAAGGCTGTATGAACCAGTTGCCTATGCCTATATGAAATCTATCACCAGGAATAGAAACAAAACTACAGTTACCATAGCTCCTAACGTCAACAATTATTATCTTAGCGTCCTATCAAAAATTGGATACCTGGTTTCAGTATTCATAGAAAACAATTACTAAAGGTTTCAGTATTCACAGATAACTCAACAGTTTTAAAATTAATACTCCCGGGATAGTTTGGTTATTGACTATATCTAAGTACTTTGTTCACTCATTAAACTTTGGAAAAACAACAACGCCACCAGCCGCACGGTACCTACTTGATGCTGGCGAAATCCGCCATTAAATAAAGAAGAAAAATATAATAACTGAAAGGTATTGTATTTCAAATAATACTCATTACGCTATTGTTTTGTAGCTTTATCTCTATTTGACCTTTAACCTAACCTGAGAATCTTTTTGTTACAGATTTCGTACAACAAAATTTAGCTCCAGCTCTCATTGCGACTGTCTACAATATTGGTCGAACCCGTAATACAAAGTGTATGAATCAACTTTAGAAGATAACAACGTTTATTGTGAAAAGTGTCAAATTATAATTCACCCACTATCAAGAGCCCGTAATACAAAGTGCATGAATCAACTCCAGAAGATCCAACAAAGTTTATTGTGAAAAGTGTCAAATTATAATTCTTCAATATCTCTGAATTAATTAATCTTCATTGAATTATTCCCTATTAAGCCAATTCTAAACTCACGCATCGCAACACGACAACAATTTGTGGGAAAAAAAATCCCACTTCTAAATTAAAGTATTACCGCTTGACTGAAATCCAATACAACTATATTAATGATAATTTATAACTTAACTTTCTGATCCTGGTCATGGCTTACTATAAATTCTATACCTAAATCTAAACCTAAATCTAATGCCTTTCACACCTATATGCCTAGCTACCTTATAATCCATACACACATCCTCGCCGCTTTACCTTAACTTAAATTATTATCTAATTCTTAAAACTAATTAACCTAATTTATCTACAATCTAATGGTTGTGTCTGGAGTTTTGTAGAGTGTGTAGCGTTTGTATGAAGATGGAACCTTAGCATAGCTTAATTCTATTTGCAGTGAATTTCAGTCAAGCAATGTAATATTATAATAACTACTATTTTGGCCAGATCGTCTAGTGAACCCTCCGTTGTTAACCGCATTTAAGTAACTCAAGTTCTTTCGTGAAAGTTTAGTAATTGGCTTATCCCTGTGTTAAATTATTTTCTCCTGACCTAATTACCTACCAGTCTATAAATCATAACATAAATATGTGTAGCCTAGCAATGACTCCGTCTGAACTGTAACCTAAATCCTTCACTGCAGCTGCGGGGAAGATTTGTAACCACTCAAAGGTAATCAGATGATAGCTTAGCTTGTAGGTATTATTATTTATTATCAGTAGCATGATACATAAGAAGCCTGGTGCAATTTATGAGCCCCACCACCGCTCCATAGCGTACTATACATCTCATGGTTTAATTATAGTTCCGTCACATTGGCTTTAACTTTAATTATTAGCTTGTGCCTTTAATTCTTTAAACTGAGAATTTACATCTCTCCTCAAATTTAATTTCATTTTACATTATGAACTATGTGTTAACAATTTAAATTCTTATTATTCCACATAAATCAATAGAGTTTATTTCAAGGCTTGCTATCATCCAAATATCCTTTTCACATTAAGAACTTAATTATTCAATGCAATAACTTATATTCAGTTCCGTAAAGGGTGGATAATTTAATAAAACGCCAATTCAGGCGGTGGCTAAAGTAGAATGCTATTAATACAGGTAAAACTACTTTTATTTACTCTTAGTATTTATTATACAGGTCTTGTAAAGTTCCAATATAACTACATTGGATTGGCTGCATTGGCAGATTATCACATCTTAAGTTTATTAAAGGATGTTTAATTCATTCAATATCCTTGACTTTAGGAAGTGAACTTAAATAGAATACTATCATTTGAAGTAAATTACTTTGGGTTACTCTTAGTGTTCATTATACAGATCTTATAAAGTATAAGTACATATCAAGTTTATTGAAAGATGTTTAATTTATTGAATATCCTTGACCTTTAGGAAGTGAACTTAAATAGAATACTATCATTTGAAGTAAATTACTTTGGGTTACTCTTAGTGTTCATTATACAGATCTTATAAAGTATAAGTACATATCAAGTTTATTGAAAGATGTTTAATTTATTCAATATCCTTGACCTTTAGGAAGTGAACTTAAATAGAATACTATCATTTGAAGTAAATTACTTTGGGTTACTCTTAGTGTTCATTATACAGATCTTATAAAGTATAAGTACATCTCAAGTTTATTGAAAGATGTTTAATTTATTCAACATCCCTGACTTTTAGGGAGTGAACTTAAGTAGAATACTATCATTAGAAGTAAATTACTTTGGGTTACTCTTAGTGTTCATTATACAGATCTTATAAAGTATAAGTACATATCAAGTTTATTGAAAGATGTTTAATTTATTGAATATCCTTGACCTTTAGGAAGTGAACTTAAATAGAATACTATCATTTGAAGTAAATTACTTTGGGTTACTCTTAGTGTTCATTATACAGATCTTATAAAGTATAAGTACATATCAAGTTTATTGAAAGATGTTTAATTTATTCAATATCCTTGACCTTTAGGAAGTGAACTTAAATAGAATACTATCATTTGAAGTAAATTACTTTGGGTTACTCTTAGTGTTCATTATACAGATCTTATAAAGTATAAGTACATCTCAAGTTTATTGAAAGATGTTTAATTTATTCAACATCCCTGACTTTTAGGGAGTGAACTTAAGTAGAATACTATCATTAGAAGTAAATTACTTTGGGTTACTCTTAGTGTTCATTATACAGATCTTATAAAGTAGAAGTACATCTCAAGTTTATTGAAAGATGTTTAATTTATTCAACATCCCTGACTTTTAGGGAGTGAACTTAAGTAGAATACTATCATTAGAAGTAAATTACTTTGGGTTACTCTTAGTGTTCATTATACAGATCTTATAAAGTATAAGTACATCTCAAGTTTATTGAAAGATGTTTAATTTATTCAACATCCCTGACTTTTAGGGAGTGAACTTAAGTAGAATACTATCATTAGAAGTAAATTACTTTGGGTTACTCTTAGTGTTCATTATACAGATCTTATAAAGTATAAGTACATCTCAAGTTTATTGAAAGATGTTTAATTTATTCAACATCCCTGACTTTTAGGGAGTGAACTTAAGTTAATTATTTTTCCATTAACTTCCACCCTCTGTCTCTCAGACTGAGTGGTTAATTTGATAGACTACTAAATCATAGTCAGTATACTTTTAGTAGGTAGTAAATTAGGTAGTTAATTGTCCCTGTTAATCATTAAATCAATTACATTTAGAAGTTATCTTTACTCCCTTTAATAAGTATAAATTAGACCGTGCTAGGTATTAGTCTGATTGATTAGATTGTTCCCATCAAATATTTCTATGCTTCATATTATTAGAAGTAAGTACTTACATATCTTAAGAGGTCTATTCAAATGGTATTAGTAGACCATTGTCAGGCTAATTAGCTGGTTGTTATCAATCAATTATTTCTATGTTACAGATTATTAGAAGCTCATAGCTTGCAATGTCTTCTTTCAACGACTTATCCTAGGTTCTAAACTGGTTTTAGTTGTTCAGTTTGTATCAGCTTATCTTTGCTAATAGGTATTGGATGTAAAATTTTCCATACTTTGAAGAGTGTAGCTATTTTAAGGCCGTATTGTACCTCAGGGAAAGCTAAAAAATGCCTGTTTGGTCATTTCAGTATTAGAAATCAAACATCACAGTACGGCTAAGCTAATTTGCTATAACTTTTAATATTTTTCTTGTAATAGGAAACCAGTCTAGACTTTTAGGTATTCCAAGTAATGATGGTACAATATTATCATACTTCTGTTAATTATTTAAAATGAATAATTAATTGGTAACAACTTTAGGAAAACAATTAGAATTTTACCGGCCTGCGGTAACAGATTACTTGCCTAGCTAGGACCCACATCACTTCATCATAATTTTATTTAGCGCCGTAACTTAATTATCCCTACCTTATTGGTCTGAATTAATAACTAACCATATATATATCCGCCTACCTATAGATTCCTACAACTTTCCTCACTTGAAAATGCCTATATTTTTGTCGAACTAACAGTCCCTACTTGTGTACCTTGCAATCTAGGCGAAAGCCTCATTTAACTTAAATTCGTGATGTGTGGTGAGAGTCGCATTGCCCCTGAAAGCAACTAACTCCTAAATGTTCTATCAGTCGAGCCAGTATACTCAGTGTGTTATTTTCCTATCACTACACTGTATGTACGGAGGTAGACTCGAAATTGGACTGGGTCATACGGGTCTACCTCCAGCTAAATGGTGTCTGACCTATCTTCAACTTTCACTAGGGAGACAACTGTCTCTCCCCCATTACTCCGTCGAAGATAGTGTATTGTTTAGCGTAATGATGTAAAACGCCGATCTTATTAAATACAATCAAAGATCATCCAGACCGAAGTCTGTTGAAAGGTACATAGGTTTTCGTTGCCACCGTTACGCGTTTCCGCCGATGTACCCCGGAATACTTCATTCCGTTAACGGATTCGAGTTGCGACCGCAATAGTTTTACTTTATTAATCACTTTCAATTTCACAAATCTTAATTAATATCGCAGCTCAAATATCACTTAGCGCACTATCAAAGCTCGGACGCTATTTTTCCCGTATGAGTAGTACCGCACTCTTAAGTTGGACCGCACCGCCGATGTCCCAAAATTCAATGCCCGCTAATTTTCCGCCCTTTCCCCAAACATCTTAACTTTCGCGCCACGCGCCCTCGATATTTTTCCGCGCGAGACCGCTTTTCTTCCCTTCAACCAATCCCTAGCTGTTTCCCCGATCCCCCCCGCCTTCGCGCCGCGCCACGTGGAGCTATCATCCGACCTCTCTTTCTGTCTTTTTCTCAACCTCTCGCTCGCTCATTGCCGCTTTCGCCGCGCAATTCTAAAATTTTTCCATAATCTAACCAAATCTCGTCCGACAGCCAATATTTCATCTTTGAATATCTAAATGTAGCCTTCTATTAACAATTCCCTCTTAATAATCCTCCACTTAAGCCAATAATCCTATATTTTGGGAAATTATCAAAAGTTCCGTATTCCGACCATAGATGGCGTCCGCCCGTAGGTGAACCACTTTCCCGACCCCAGAGCAGTCCCCGCGAAATTCAAAATAAAATACGGTCCTAGTCAAGTTCACAACCATGACTCCCACTAGACGCCGCCTACGTCGCAAGGGACGCGCAGAGCAGTCCCCGCGAAATTCAAAATAAAGAAGTCAAACTAGCAACCTTATGCGAAGCTCAAGTAAATAACTCACGCTAGATGGCGCCTATGTCGCAAGGAGCACACAGAGCAGTCCCCGCAAAGTTCAAACTAAAGATAAAGAGTTAGACCACAGACCATTATTCTGAACTAGTTTATTATTCCCTTTTTCATGCTTATTATATTAATGGTGCTACGCATTAATATTTATGTTAGTGCTACTCCCACACATTCCTTACTAACGGACGGATACCATTCATTCTGTACCGTTACAGCCGCCCCCGATAGAATTTAAGCAGATAAAGTACCACTCTTATCTGCGGCGAATTATATCTAAACCCTGTACTTAATTAAGTACAAAATAGCACGTCCTTCCTTGCTAACCCCATTGTCATCTTAGCCCTCTTCCTCAAAGATATTCCTACTATTTATAGTTCCTTCCCAATCCCTAATGACTCCTTCCTCAATAAGCATTCTCATTGCAAAAATAGCCCACACCCCTCATTCTATTCAACTGACACAAAATCATAATCGCATACCCAGTTCTCGTGTTCGAAACGAAATCCCAGTAAACTTAGTCTCGGTAAATATTTCCCAATAACTTAGACATCTACCATTTCTTTAATCATACACAACCTCCGAATAATGATTTGCCTTTTGTTTACCATCATAACAACAAATCATAATATAATATAAATCAATATAACAGTCTCTTGCGCTGTCTACTAACGCCCCCTAGCGGAAACTCTTCAACTCTATGACGATTCCGACGTAAAGTTTATAACATCTTCCGAACCATTCAATTATTCTATTCTTTAAATTATTTTCCTAGAATAATTTCAAGTACATCTGTCATCATGGCCTTCTTTTAACTTACGTCTTTTCTTACAACTTGTTTCGCATCTAAATGTTGCAACCTAGGGATCGAACCTGGGATCTTTCGTGGGTGAAGCATCAACCACTTCGCCGTCATGGTCTTTTAGTTCCAACTAGGTTAATGAATAATAATTAATAATTTGAATTAAAACTTTCCTTCATACTTCAACGCTACCAATCTCATCTTAACTTATATAATTACCTAAGATAACGAAACGTCGGAACAATTGTCTACCTCAGGCAGGGATCGAACCCGCGTCCTCCACAATCCCTAATTAGCTACTTCTTTCAACCGAAACCTATTTTCCTCTCCGCGGATAAGAAATCTTAACCAAACCCCCATATCAACCAAAACCAGTAGGCATACCATCATCGCCCAAGAGTTTTAACTTTATTTTAGATGAGATACATCTAATGTCTAGTCCTGCAAATAACCGAGATAGAATACTAGACTCGCTTCCGTCCGGTACGCAGTGACACCCACTCATCGTGCATACAAATAGAGGTCTTAACGCCTTACAATAAGGTTGTCGATCGTAAATACTTAGGAAAAACTCATTCACTCTAAGGGGGTACGCATCTCGAAACACGTCCTTGAGTTTTGAACTAGCTACCCCGTAGTTCAGATCTTTTAGAAGTTTGTGTGCTATGTATATCTAACTGTCAATGTATGCGTCATCGATAAGTACTTGTTAATACCCCGGTACGCGTTGGACATTGTATACTAATTGACAAGTACTGAGCTTATACGTATAAGCAAATACTTATGCCAAAACCTATCTAGTAACTATGTCTCATCCCTAGTTATTACTATGTACGAAAGACAACATTTAGTCTCATTTGCTAATATATAATACGTCAATATCCCCTTACTTTCCTATACCTTTGAAAAATATCATTTTCTTATTAAATTAAACAGACCGGTAACTATCTTATCCGCCCCCACAACTCTACTTAACTTCCTACCTTTTATATTACTAATAACGGTCAAATCGGTAAATATTAAGCCATTAAAGGTGACACTTCGTCTTAGTATTCATGGTAATTAATATCGTGAGTTCCTTCTCGTATTTACTGAATTCCAAACTGCGTGATTCAATAGTGCTAGTTTCTTTTTATTAGTAGATTTTAATTTTACACTCGCACAAGACACATTATTAAGATGGTAATCTCCCGAATGTTTGTAACTCTAATTGGTTACTCCTTAATTACTCTACTCTACTTTCAGCCTTCCGTCCAGATTGTAAAATTCCCCAGTAGCGCGAGTTCCACTGATAACGCTAAAATGAAATGCTATCAATAACCTCATTTCCGCAGCTACCGGTAATATCTCTCTGTTGTTTAGTCAAGCATATTTACCCTGGTCCACACTCCATAAGGCGTCCTCGAATGGAATTACCCTACAGCAGAATTCTCACAACTTTTAGAAAGGCTAGTTTAGGAAATGAAGCTAAATGGAAACCACTTAATTTTATTGTGTGCTGAGTAATTCCCACTTCTACAGCACAGTTCCGAAACTTCGATTCAATTACTTCACCAGGTAAATCAAACAACCCACACGCTTAACTAAGTTCTATTTGTGCCCAGTGCGACTAAAAATATTCGAACACCCTAAACAAGCTACTTTTACTAATTTAACAGTGCCAATTAAGAATGCTCCCTTGTGTCATCTATAATTTTATTGTGTGCATAGACGACCAAAGACCTCGCTTTCAGCATGCCTTCTTCGTTGGACCCGCTTAGTTAAATACTCTAATCAAAATTCTAAAGTTACAATTGAAAATGTCAAAAGTTCGAATATTATGCAATAGAGAATTTCTCTAACATAGTTACTCCACCTCTTCGCACTATTTAGTCAGGCATATTGCAATTCAAGTATTTATTTTAATTTATAATGACCTATCTTCTCCACCCCTGTTCACATACTTTAGCCATCCCTATCCACAGCTGCGGTGAAGATAATTAGTTAATGAACAAAACATCCTAAAAACATTCTATGTTACTACCGCAATCACAAGAAATATTTACTAGAAGGATTATCTATCATACAGCTGACTATAACAAAATGAGTCCCCCTTATCTTTCTCCGTTCCTCTTCTAACGTAGAAGACAACAACAGACAATTAACAATTAATTACTTATAATTTAGAACAACCCTAGGTAACACGCTACCACAAAACTAGTATAGAACAGAATAATACTAACCGAAGTAAACTTTTGTATTCACACTTGCAAATAAAATATCTTTATCTTTCCGTGATGAATGATTTTGATAACACTATTTCATCAACTCAATGTCCCGGCCTACATATGTGAAAACTGTCAATTAATTAGTTTGTATAAAACAATCTAGATGCAACATGCAGTTCACATTAACTAACAATTTTAAGGTTGTGCCATAACTTCGACAATAACCTACCTTAGCACTAATTTTAATCATCTACAATTACATCACGTACATATTAGATGCCAATAATCTAGATTATTTAAGAATTCTAGCAATTCTAATAAATAACCAACAAGATCTTCCCGCTGTGACAGTCTGCGCTGACCTTGCCACAAGTCAAAAACGCGTTTCGTTCGTCCTATCATTTCTAAACCTGTAGACACTTACTTTGTACTAAACAAATTCTTGAGTTAATAATTATTTGCCAATTGTTAAGCAAACCTATTTAATTTCATAATAACAATTTTAATATAGCAGTATTAGAATATTATTATAAATCCCGAACATCTCTAATTATTATAATCAACATTACCGGTTAAAGTATTTGAATGGCCTAGTGCGAACTAGGTTTCAGGTCGCACCTCGGGAAAATAAATTTACTATTGACTCTAAAATCTACTACTAATAAATATATTATTTTCTTCTGACATACAAAGATAGGGTATGACTCTAGGTCGGGTTTAATAAACTTTGAACTATGCCTACCTCCACGATAATCTCGGTTAAATATATATATCCGCAAAACGAAATATGTCCAATACGGCCGATTTTACTAAATTTAAATTATGCTACTAAACAATACGTGTCCTAAGAACGTCACACATCCGAAACCCATTTCAGTTCTAATGTCTTTACCCATCTAAATTAAAATTTGTAACTGTCGACGCGAGACAACATCTAAATAATTACCTTGTATGATTCGAATTGTGATAGTTGATTTTGTATTGTAATCTCGATAACGCAATACCAGGGATTTACTTGTTAAGCGGTAAGAGATTTATTCTCAGCTCGCAATATCAGTCGCTTTATTTCCGGCTTGAATGTTTCTGCGGACTATGAGTTTAAAATTATCCTACAACTTAAAATTATGGTATATAAAATCGATCACTGTTTTATAAGTAGCTGGTGTTAACTTTTAAAATGATAAAACGATTTAACTAATGATTATGACGTGACATCCGTCCGCAACTCGCCTTTATAATTGATGTGATAACATACGCTATTGTTATCCCTATAGCGTAACAGTGCTATAACTCGTTAATTTTGCAGTTAAATCTCGACTTCAAGCCAGTCAACTATTTTTTTTTTCTACTATTATTTTTTCTTTCGATTTATTATTCTTTCTTTACTATTATATTTTTCTTTCGACCCCTATTTTGCTCCCAAGCTCAATTAATATCCACCTTCCACAATTATCCATCATCCGTCAATCTTAGGTATCCTCGAGAATTTTTTTTTTTTTTTTTTTTTTTTAACATCTTAATCGTTCAACGGAGATAGACAATGGGCGATTTTCCGAGATCAAAAAAAAAGAAATTGGTTCGTAAATGACTTCATAGATGGCGCTTAGCATAGATTAGTATGGCGCTTAGTAAAAGGCGGGTTCATGAAGAGCACGTGTATGGCTGCGTAATATTTATTCTATTCCAAAGTAGAAATAGGTTCTGGATGTCCTGAATATGAATAGGTAAGTAAATACTATTTTTTTTATTCTTTTGGTAGACAAGTAAAAGTGTAGAATTTATTACAGCCCATAAGTAACCCAGCTTTCATAAAACGACATCTATCGAGTGTTTTTGAACCAATTTTTACTTTTTAATTTGGGCTGTCAGAAAATCGCCCATTGTGCAAGGTACCCTTCTTAATCTGCTAATCCAACCCAGTGAATTAAATAATTTATCTATCTCTACCTCTCCTAACTAATTAGTCACGTAGTAAGGTCTTTTCTTTTCACCGCTCTCCCGACTAAGATATCTCTAGGTAACTCACAACCGATAATACTAGGTAAGTAGGTATAGTAAGCTGTGCCCAGCGAGCTTTACCTCTGCGTACGTTAACCTCATCTTAAGCTAATAATAATCCTTTGTAAATCTTCATAATTAACTATTTATCACGATTTCAACTATACGGTAAGAAGCAATGATTACCGGTAACGACTACTTACAACGCTGCAAGAGTATTACAATTATACATATTATTATTAGACAGCACCCTTTTACCATCATCCAAAATAAAATCTTTTATTGGTAACCCAACGCCATCTAGCCTCGCTAATAGGTAACCTCCCCACAATAGAGTAGATATTAGATAGTTGTTTCCAGACGGTAACGACTTTTATCGCCTACTAGACGTATTTATCCGTTTACATTTTGCATCCCAAACTACGTTGCTTTTAAACCAAAATTCCTACTAGCAATGAATAGTCATATGATTCTATCCCCTACATGACATCCCTGCTACTTGTTATTACTTATAATCGCGATTCCTCATCAACGCGTGTATTTTGAACCGTAATACTATTTTATGTTACTTTTCCTAGGATTTTAGCGAACTAACAAAATGAAGCGGCATTTCCCTTGTGCAGAGCAATTGTCCCCATCTACATGTCACATAATAATAATTCCACCACAATGTCATTGCATTCTAATCTACTACGTGATAAGTATTAGGAAAATCTCTTCCAATGTAAAAATCGCAGGTATTAAAAATAACAGGTATGGAAAATAACAGGTGATTCCGCTTGCTATAACAAAATCATATGATTACGCGATAGGGAAGTTTCCTCTCCGATTGGTTTTATGACGTCATGTTTTATAATCATTCCTAATTCTAGATTGTTTATGGTCTAGCTAAATCATATGTCTATGGTCCAACCATAGACAAATGATTTAATAGTCCCTGACTAGCCTAAAACTACTCTATGGATTTCAGACGTGAGACACAAGTACATTATTATATTTTTTTTTAACATAACCAACAAAATAAAATATAATACGTGGAATAGCACATCAACTAAAAACCGCAATCGCTCAACGATTATTAGTCAAAATATAATTATTATTAGTTTTATATTATGCTGTTAGCGTCATAACTTTATAATATTGTACAGCATATCGCCGTCCTATAATATAAATTGAATCCAGCAATAATTAAGTTGGTTAATTCTGTCCAATCTCGCCCCCTTGCCTTCCCATCCGACAGCAATAATAATTAAACCGCCCCCTATTCTACAAATCTTTCTAAATCAATAAATGTTGAACTATGTCACCCTATCGACCTTTTACGATCCTAAAAATAACTCAACACAAGGCTGTATGAACCAGTTGCCTATGCCTATATGAAATCTATCACCAGGAATAGAAACAAAACTACAGTTACCATAGCTCCTAACGTCAACAATTATTATCTTAGCGTCCTATCAAAAATTGGATACCTGGTTTCAGTATTCATAGAAAACAATTACTAAAGGTTTCAGTATTCACAGATAACTCAACAGTTTTAAAATTAATACTCCCGGGATAGTTTGGTTATTGACTATATCTAAGTACTTTGTTCACTCATTAAACTTTGGAAAAACAACAACGCCACCAGCCGCACGGTACCTACTTGATGCTGGCGAAATCCGCCATTAAATAAAGAAGAAAAATATAATAACTGAAAGGTATTGTATTTCAAATAATACTCATTACGCTATTGTTTTGTAGCTTTATCTCTATTTGACCTTTAACCTAACCTGAGAATCTTTTTGTTACAGATTTCGTACAACAAAATTTAGCTCCAGCTCTCATTGCGACTGTCTACAATATTGGTCGAACCCGTAATACAAAGTGTATGAATCAACTTTAGAAGATAACAACGTTTATTGTGAAAAGTGTCAAATTATAATTCACCCACTATCAAGAGCCCGTAATACAAAGTGCATGAATCAACTCCAGAAGATCCAACAAAGTTTATTGTGAAAAGTGTCAAATTATAATTCTTCAATATCTCTGAATTAATTAATCTTCATTGAATTATTCCCTATTAAGCCAATTCTAAACTCACGCATCGCAACACGACAACAATTTGTGGGAAAAAAAATCCCACTTCTAAATTAAAGTATTACCGCTTGACTGAAATCCAATACAACTATATTAATGATAATTTATAACTTAACTTTCTGATCCTGGTCATGGCTTACTATAAATTCTATACCTAAATCTAAACCTAAATCTAATGCCTTTCACACCTATATGCCTAGCTACCTTATAATCCATACACACATCCTCGCCGCTTTACCTTAACTTAAATTATTATCTAATTCTTAAAACTAATTAACCTAATTTATCTACAATCTAATGGTTGTGTCTGGAGTTTTGTAGAGTGTGTAGCGTTTGTATGAAGATGGAACCTTAGCATAGCTTAATTCTATTTGCAGTGAATTTCAGTCAAGCAATGTAATATTATAATAACTACTATTTTGGCCAGATCGTCTAGTGAACCCTCCGTTGTTAACCGCATTTAAGTAACTCAAGTTCTTTCGTGAAAGTTTAGTAATTGGCTTATCCCTGTGTTAAATTATTTTCTCCTGACCTAATTACCTACCAGTCTATAAATCATAACATAAATATGTGTAGCCTAGCAATGACTCCGTCTGAACTGTAACCTAAATCCTTCACTGCAGCTGCGGGGAAGATTTGTAACCACTCAAAGGTAATCAGATGATAGCTTAGCTTGTAGGTATTATTATTTATTATCAGTAGCATGATACATAAGAAGCCTGGTGCAATTTATGAGCCCCACCACCGCTCCATAGCGTACTATACATCTCATGGTTTAATTATAGTTCCGTCACATTGGCTTTAACTTTAATTATTAGCTTGTGCCTTTAATTCTTTAAACTGAGAATTTACATCTCTCCTCAAATTTAATTTCATTTTACATTATGAACTATGTGTTAACAATTTAAATTCTTATTATTCCACATAAATCAATAGAGTTTATTTCAAGGCTTGCTATCATCCAAATATCCTTTTCACATTAAGAACTTAATTATTCAATGCAATAACTTATATTCAGTTCCGTAAAGGGTGGATAATTTAATAAAACGCCAATTCAGGCGGTGGCTAAAGTAGAATGCTATTAATACAGGTAAAACTACTTTTATTTACTCTTAGTATTTATTATACAGGTCTTGTAAAGTTCCAATATAACTACATTGGATTGGCTGCATTGGCAGATTATCACATCTTAAGTTTATTAAAGGATGTTTAATTCATTCAATATCCTTGACTTTAGGAAGTGAACTTAAATAGAATACTATCATTTGAAGTAAATTACTTTGGGTTACTCTTAGTGTTCATTATACAGATCTTATAAAGTATAAGTACATATCAAGTTTATTGAAAGGTGTTTAATTTATTGAATATCCTTGACCTTTAGGAAGTGAACTTAAATAGAATACTATCATTTGAAGTAAATTACTTTGGGTTACTCTTAGTGTTCATTATACAGATCTTATAAAGTATAAGTACATATCAAGTTTATTGAAAGATGTTTAATTTATTCAATATCCTTGACCTTTAGGAAGTGAACTTAAATAGAATACTATCATTTGAAGTAAATTACTTTGGGTTACTCTTAGTGTTCATTATACAGATCTTATAAAGTATAAGTACATCTCAAGTTTATTGAAAGATGTTTAATTTATTCAACATCCCTGACTTTTAGGGAGTGAACTTAAGTAGAATACTATCATTAGAAGTAAATTACTTTGGGTTACTCTTAGTGTTCATTATACAGATCTTATAAAGTAGAAGTACATCTCAAGTTTATTGAAAGATGTTTAATTTATTCAACATCCCTGACTTTTAGGGAGTGAACTTAAGTAGAATACTATCATTAGAAGTAAATTACTTTGGGTTACTCTTAGTGTTCATTATACAGATCTTATAAAGTATAAGTACATCTCAAGTTTATTGAAAGATGTTTAATTTATTCAACATCCCTGACTTTTAGGGAGTGAACTTAAGTAGAATACTATCATTAGAAGTAAATTACTTTGGGTTACTCTTAGTGTTCATTATACAGATCTTATAAAGTATAAGTACATCTCAAGTTTATTGAAAGATGTTTAATTTATTCAACATCCCTGACTTTTAGGGAGTGAACTTAAGTTAATTATTTTTCCATTAACTTCCACCCTCTGTCTCTCAGACTGAGTGGTTAATTTGATAGACTACTAAATCATAGTCAGTATACTTTTAGTAGGTAGTAAATTAGGTAGTTAATTGTCCCTGTTAATCATTAAATCAATTACATTTAGAAGTTATCTTTACTCCCTTTAATAAGTATAAATTAGACCGTGCTAGGTATTAGTCTGATTGATTAGATTGTTCCCATCAAATATTTCTATGCTTCATATTATTAGAAGTAAGTACTTACATATCTTAAGAGGTCTATTCAAATGGTATTAGTAGACCATTGTCAGGCTAATTAGCTGGTTGTTATCAATCAATTATTTCTATGTTACAGATTATTAGAAGCTCATAGCTTGCAATGTCTTCTTTCAACGACTTATCCTAGGTTCTAAACTGGTTTTAGTTGTTCAGTTTGTATCAGCTTATCTTTGCTAATAGGTATTGGATGTAAAATTTTCCATACTTTGAAGAGTGTAGCTATTTTAAGGCCGTATTGTACCTCAGGGAAAGCTAAAAAATGCCTGTTTGGTCATTTCAGTATTAGAAATCAAACATCACAGTACGGCTAAGCTAATTTGCTATAACTTTTAATATTTTTCTTGTAATAGGAAACCAGTCTAGACTTTTAGGTATTCCAAGTAATGATGGTACAATATTATCATACTTCTGTTAATTATTTAAAATGAATAATTAATTGGTAACAACTTTAGGAAAACAATTAGAATTTTACCGGCCTGCGGTAACAGATTACTTGCCTAGCTAGGACCCACATCACTTCATCATAATTTTATTTAGCGCCGTAACTTAATTATCCCTACCTTATTGGTCTGAATTAATAACTAACCATATATATATCCGCCTACCTATAGATTCCTACAACTTTCCTCACTTGAAAATGCCTATATTTTTGTCGAACTAACAGTCCCTACTTGTGTACCTTGCAATCTAGGCGAAAGCCTCATTTAACTTAAATTCGTGATGTGTGGTGAGAGTCGCATTGCCCCTGAAAGCAACTAACTCCTAAATGTTCTATCAGTCGAGCCAGTATACTCAGTGTGTTATTTTCCTATCACTACACTGTATGTACGGAGGTAGACTCGAAATTGGACTGGGTCATACGGGTCTACCTCCAGCTAAATGGTGTCTGACCTATCTTCAACTTTCACTAGGGAGACAACTGTCTCTCCCCCATTACTCCGTCGAAGATAGTGTATTGTTTAGCGTAATGATGTAAAACGCCGATCTTATTAAATACAATCAAAGATCATCCAGACCGAAGTCTGTTGAAAGGTACATAGGTTTTCGTTGCCACCGTTACGCGTTTCCGCCGATGTACCCCGGAATACTTCATTCCGTTAACGGATTCGAGTTGCGACCGCAATAGTTTTACTTTATTAATCACTTTCAATTTCACAAATCTTAATTAATATCGCAGCTCAAATATCACTTAGCGCACTATCAAAGCTCGGACGCTATTTTTCCCGTATGAGTAGTACCGCACTCTTAAGTTGGACCGCACCGCCGATGTCCCAAAATTCAATGCCCGCTAATTTTCCGCCCTTTCCCCAAGCATCTTAACTTTCGCGCCACGCGCCCTCGATATTTTTCCGCGCGAGACCGCTTTTCTTCCCTTCAACCAATCCCTAGCTGTTTCCCCGATCCCCCCCGCCTTCGCGCCGCGCCACGTGGAGCTATCATCCGACCTCTCTTTCTGTCTTTTTCTCAACCTCTCGCTCGCTCATTGCCGCTTTCGCCGCGCAATTCTAAAATTTTTCCATAATCTAACCAAATCTCGTCCGACAGCCAATATTTCATCTTTGAATATCTAAATGTAGCCTTCTATTAACAATTCCCTCTTAATAATCCTCCACTTAAGCCAATAATCCTATATTTTGGGAAATTATCAAAAGTTCCGTATTCCGACCATAGATGGCGTCCGCCCGTAGGTGAACCACTTTCCCGACCCCAGAGCAGTCCCCGCGAAATTCAAAATAAAATACGGTCCTAGTCAAGTTCACAACCATGACTCCCACTAGACGCCGCCTACGTCGCAAGGGACGCGCAGAGCAGTCCCCGCAAAATTCAAAATAAAGAAGTCAAACTAGCAACCTTATGCGAAGCTCAAGTAAATAACTCACGCTAGATGGCGCCTATGTCGCAAGGAGCACACAGAGCAGTCCCCGCAAAGTTCAAACTAAAGATAAAGAGTTAGACCACAGACCATTATTCTGAACTAGTTTATTATTCCCTTTTTCATGCTTATTATATTAATGGTGCTACGCATTAATATTTATGTTAGTGCTACTCCCACACATTCCTTACTAACGGACGGATACCATTCATTCTGTACCGTTACAGCCGCCCCCGATAGAATTTAAGCAGATAAAGTACCACTCTTATCTGCGGCGAATTATATCTAAACCCTGTACTTAATTAAGTACAAAATAGCACGTCCTTCCTTGCTAACCCCATTGTCATCTTAGCCCTCTTCCTCAAAGATATTCCTACTATTTATAGTTCCTTCCCAATCCCTAATGACTCCTTCCTCAATAAGCATTCTCATTGCAAAAATAGCCCACACCCCTCATTCTATTCAACTGACACAAAATCATAATCGCATACCCAGTTCTCGTGTTCGAAACGAAATCCCAGTAAACTTAGTCTCGGTAAATATTTCCCAATAACTTAGACATCTACCATTTCTTTAATCATACACAACCTCCGAATAATGATTTGCCTTTTGTTTACCATCATAACAACAAATCATAATATAATATAAATCAATATAACAGTCTCTTGCGCTGTCTACTAACGCCCCCTAGCGGAAACTCTTCAACTCTATGACGATTCCGACGTAAAGTTTATAACATCTTCCGAACCATTCAATTATTCTATTCTTTAAATTATTTTCCTAGAATAATTTCAAGTACATCTGTCATCATGGCCTTCTTTTAACTTACGTCTTTTCTTACAACTTGTTTCGCATCTAAATGTTGCAACCTAGGGATCGAACCTGGGATCTTTCGTGGGTGAAGCATCAACCACTTCGCCGTCATGGTCTTTTAGTTCCAACTAGGTTAATGAATAATAATTAATAATTTGAATTAAAACTTTCCTTCATACTTCAACGCTACCAATCTCATCTTAACTTATATAATTACCTAAGATAACGAAACGTCGGAACAATTGTCTACCTCAGGCAGGGATCGAACCCGCGTCCTCCACAATCCCTAATTAGCTACTTCTTTCAACCGAAACCTATTTTCCTCTCCGCGGATAAGAAATCTTAACCAAACCCCCATATCAACCAAAACCAGTAGGCATACCATCATCGCCCAAGAGTTTTAACTTTATTTTAGATGAGATACATCTAATGTCTAGTCCTGCAAATAACCGAGATAGAATACTAGACTCGCTTCCGTCCGGTACGCAGTGACACCCACTCATCGTGCATACAAATAGAGGTCTTAACGCCTTACAATAAGGTTGTCGATCGTAAATACTTAGGAAAAACTCATTCACTCTAAGGGGGTACGCATCTCGAAACACGTCCTTGAGTTTTGAACTAGCTACCCCGTAGTTCAGATCTTTTAGAAGTTTGTGTGCTATGTATATCTAACTGTCAATGTATGCGTCATCGATAAGTACTTGTTAATACCCCGGTACGCGTTGGACATTGTATACTAATTGACAAGTACTGAGCTTATACGTATAAGCAAATACTTATGCCAAAACCTATCTAGTAACTATGTCTCATCCCTAGTTATTACTATGTACGAAAGACAACATTTAGTCTCATTTGCTAATATATAATACGTCAATATCCCCTTACTTTCCTATACCTTTGAAAAATATCATTTTCTTATTAAATTAAACAGACCGGTAACTATCTTATCCGCCCCCACAACTCTACTTAACTTCCTACCTTTTATATTACTAATAACGGTCAAATCGGTAAATATTAAGCCATTAAAGGTGACACTTCGTCTTAGTATTCATGGTAATTAATATCGTGAGTTCCTTCTCGTATTTACTGAATTCCAAACTGCGTGATTCAATAGTGCTAGTTTCTTTTTATTAGTAGATTTTAATTTTACACTCGCACAAGACACATTATTAAGATGGTAATCTCCCGAATGTTTGTAACTCTAATTGGTTACTCCTTAATTACTCTACTCTACTTTCAGCCTTCCGTCCAGATTGTAAAATTCCCCAGTAGCGCGAGTTCCACTGATAACGCTAAAATGAAATGCTATCAATAACCTCATTTCCGCAGCTACCGGTAATATCTCTCTGTTGTTTAGTCAAGCATATTTACCCTGGTCCACACTCCATAAGGCGTCCTCGAATGGAATTACCCTACAGCAGAATTCTCACAACTTTTAGAAAGGCTAGTTTAGGAAATGAAGCTAAATGGAAACCACTTAATTTTATTGTGTGCTGAGTAATTCCCACTTCTACAGCACAGTTCCGAAACTTCGATTCAATTACTTCACCAGGTAAATCAAACAACCCACACGCTTAACTAAGTTCTATTTGTGCCCAGTGCGACTAAAAATATTCGAACACCCTAAACAAGCTACTTTTACTAATTTAACAGTGCCAATTAAGAATGCTCCCTTGTGTCATCTATAATTTTATTGTGTGCATAGACGACCAAAGACCTCGCTTTCAGCATGCCTTCTTCGTTGGACCCGCTTAGTTAAATACTCTAATCAAAATTCTAAAGTTACAATTGAAAATGTCAAAAGTTCGAATATTATGCAATAGAGAATTTCTCTAACATAGTTACTCCACCTCTTCGCACTATTTAGTCAGGCATATTGCAATTCAAGTATTTATTTTAATTTATAATGACCTATCTTCTCCACCCCTGTTCACATACTTTAGCCATCCCTATCCACAGCTGCGGTGAAGATAATTAGTTAATGAACAAAACATCCTAAAAACATTCTATGTTACTACCGCAACCACAAGAAATATTTACTAGAAGGATTATCTATCATACAGCTGACTATAACAAAATGAGTCCCCCTTATCTTTCTCCGTTCCTCTTCTAACGTAGAAGACAACAACAGACAATTAACAATTAATTACTTATAATTTAGAACAACCCTAGGTAAAACGCTACCACAAAACTAGTATAGAACAGAATAATACTAACCGAAGTAAACTTTTGTATTCACACTTGCAAATAAAATATCTTTATCTTTCCGTGATGAATGATTTTGATAACACTATTTCATCAACTCAATGTCCCGGCCTACATATGTGAAAACTGTCAATTAATTAGTTTGTATAAAACAATCTAGATGCAACATGCAGTTCACATTAACTAACAATTTTAAGGTTGTGCCATAACTTCGACAATAACCTACCTTAGCACTAATTTTAATCATCTACAATTACATCACGTACATATTAGATGCCAATAATCTAGATTATTTAAGAATTCTAGCAATTCTAATAAATAACCAACAAGATCTTCCCGCTGTGACAGTCTGCGCTGACCTTGCCACAAGTCAAAAACGCGTTTCGTTCGTCCTATCATTTCTAAACCTGTAGACACTTACTTTGTACTAAACAAATTCTTGAGTTAATAATTATTTGCCAATTGTTAAGCAAACCTATTTAATTTCATAATAACAATTTTAATATAGCAGTATTAGAATATTATTATAAATCCCGAACATCTCTAATTATTATAATCAACATTACCGGTTAAAGTATTTGAATGGCCTAGTGCGAACTAGGTTTCAGGTCGCACCTCGGGAAAATAAATTTACTATTGACTCTAAAATCTACTACTAATAAATATATTATTTTCTTCTGACATACAAAGATAGGTTATGACTCTAGGTCGGGTTTAATAAACTTTGAACTATGCCTACCTCCACGATAATCTCGGTTAAATATATATATCCGCAAAACGAAATATGTCCAATACGGCCGATTTTACTAAATTTAAATTATGCTACTAAACAATACGTGTCCTAAGAACGTCACACATCCGAAACCCATTTCAGTTCTAATGTCTTTACCCATCTAAATTAAAATTTGTAACTGTCGACGCGAGACAACATCTAAATAATTACCTTGTATGATTCGAATTGTGATAGTTGATTTTGTATTGTAATCTCGATAACGCAATACCAGGGATTTACTTGTTAAGCGGTAAGAGATTTATTCTCAGCTCGCAATATCAGTCGCTTTATTTCCGGCTTGAATGTTTCTGCGGACTATGAGTTTAAAATTATCCTACAACTTAAAATTATGGTATATAAAATCGATCACTGTTTTATAAGTAGCTGGTGTTAACTTTTAAAATGATAAAACGATTTAACTAATGATTATGACGTGACATCCGTCCGCAACTCGCCTTTATAATTGATGTGATAACATACGCTATTGTTATCCCTATAGCGTAACAGTGCTATAACTCGTTAATTTTGCAGTTAAATCTCGACTTCAAGCCAGTCAACTATTTTTTTTTTCTACTATTATTTTTTCTTTCGATTTATTATTCTTTCTTTACTATTATATTTTTCTTTCGACCCCTATTTTGCTCCCAAGCTCAATTAATATCCACCTTCCACAATTATCCATCATCCGTCAATCTTAGGTATCCTCGAGAATTTTTTTTTTTTTTTTTTTTTTTTTAACATCTTAATCGTTCAACGGAGATAGACAATGGGCGATTTTCCGAGATCAAAAAAAAAGAAATTGGTTCGTAAATGACTTCATAGATGGCGCTTAGCATAGATTAGTATGGCGCTTAGTAAAAGGCGGGTTCATGAAGAGCACGTGTATGGCTGCGTAATATTTATTCTATTCCAAAGTAGAAATAGGTTCTGGATGTCCTGAATATGAATAGGTAAGTAAATACTATTTTTTTTATTCTTTTGGTAGACAAGTAAAAGTGTAGAATTTATTACAGCCCATAAGTAACCCAGCTTTCATAAAACGACATCTATCGAGTGTTTTTGAACCAATTTTTACTTTTTAATTTGGGCTGTCAGAAAATCGCCCATTGTGCAAGGTACCCTTCTTAATCTGCTAATCCAACCCAGTGAATTAAATAATTTATCTATCTCTACCTCTCCTAACTAATTAGTCACGTAGTAAGGTCTTTATTTTCACCGCTCTCCCGACTTAGATATCTCTAGGTAACTCACAACCGATAATACTAGGTAAGTAGGTATAGTAAGCTGTGCCCAGCGAGCTTTACCTCTGCGTACGTTAACCTCATCTTAAGCTAATAATAATCCTTTGTAAATCTTCATAATTAACTATTTATCACGATTTCAACTATACGGTAAGAAGCAATGATTACCGGTAACGACTACTTACAACGCTGCAAGAGTATTACAATTATACATATTATTATTAGACAGCACCCTTTTACCATCATCCAAAATAAAATCTTTTATTGGTAACCCAACGCCATCTAGCCTCGCTAATAGGTAACCTCCCCACAATAGAGTAGATATTAGATAGTTGTTTCCAGACGGTAACGACTTTTATCGCCTACTAGACGTATTTATCCGTTTACATTTTGCATCCCAAACTACGTTGCTTTTAAACCAAAATTCCTACTAGCAATGAATAGTCATATGATTCTATCCCCTACATGACATCCCTGCTACTTGTTATTACTTATAATCGCGATTCCTCATCAACGCGTGTATTTTGAACCGTAATACTATTTTATGTTACTTTTCCTAGGATTTTAGCGAACTAACAAAATGAAGCGGCATTTCCCTTGTGCAGAGCAATTGTCCCCATCTACATGTCACATAATAATAATTCCACCACAATGTCATTGCATTCTAATCTACTACGTGATAAGTATTAGGAAAATCTCTTCCAATGTAAAAATCGCAGGTATTAAAAATAACAGGTATGGAAAATAACAGGTGATTCCGCTTGCTATAACAAAATCATATGATTACGCGATAGGGAAGTTTCCTCTCCGATTGGTTTTATGACGTCATGTTTTATAATCATTCCTAATTCTAGATTGTTTATGGTCTAGCTAAATCATATGTCTATGGTCCAACCATAGACAAATGATTTAATAGTCCCTGACTAGCCTAAAACTACTCTATGGATTTCAGACGTGAGACACAAGTACATTATTATATTTTTTTTTAACATAACCAACAAAATAAAATATAATACGTGGAATAGCACATCAACTAAAAACCGCAATCGCTCAACGATTATTAGTCAAAATATAATTATTATTAGTTTTATATTATGCTGTTAGCGTCATAACTTTATAATATTGTACAGCATATCGCCGTCCTATAATATAAATTGAATCCAGCAATAATTAAGTTGGTTAATTCTGTCCAATCTCGCCCCCTTGCCTTCCCATCCGACAGCAATAATAATTAAACCGCCCCCTATTCTACAAATCTTTCTAAATCAATAAATGTTGAACTATGTCACCCTATCGACCTTTTACGATCCTAAAAATAACTCAACACAAGGCTGTATGAACCAGTTGCCTATGCCTATATGAAATCTATCACCAGGAATAGAAACAAAACTACAGTTACCATAGCTCCTAACGTCAACAATTATTATCTTAGCGTCCTATCAAAAATTGGATACCTGGTTTCAGTATTCATAGAAAACAATTACTAAAGGTTTCAGTATTCACAGATAACTCAACAGTTTTAAAATTAATACTCCCGGGATAGTTTGGTTATTGACTATATCTAAGTACTTTGTTCACTCATTAAACTTTGGAAAAACAACAACGCCACCAGCCGCACGGTACCTACTTGATGCTGGCGAAATCCGCCATTAAATAAAGAAGAAAAATATAATAACTGAAAGGTATTGTATTTCAAATAATACTCATTACGCTATTGTTTTGTAGCTTTATCTCTATTTGACCTTTAACCTAACCTGAGAATCTTTTTGTTACAGATTTCGTACAACAAAATTTAGCTCCAGCTCTCATTGCGACTGTCTACAATATTGGTCGAACCCGTAATATAAAGTGTATGAATCAACTTTAGAAGATAACAACGTTTATTGTGAAAAGTGTCAAATTATAATTCACCCACTATCAAGAGCCCGTAATACAAAGTGCATGAATCAACTCCAGAAGATCCAACAAAGTTTATTGTGAAAAGTGTCAAATTATAATTCTTCAATATCTCTGAATTAATTAATCTTCATTGAATTATTCCCTATTAAGCCAATTCTAAACTCACGCATCGCAACACGACAACAATTTGTGGGAAAAAAAATCCCACTTCTAAATTAAAGTATTACCGCTTGACTGAAATCCAATACAACTATATTAATGATAATTTATAACTTAACTTTCTGATCCTGGTCATGGCTTACTATAAATTCTATACCTAAATCTAAACCTAAATCTAATGCCTTTCACACCTATATGCCTAGCTACCTTATAATCCATACACACATCCTCGCCGCTTTACCTTAACTTAAATTATTATCTAATTCTTAAAACTAATTAACCTAATTTATCTACAATCTAATGGTTGTGTCTGGAGTTTTGTAGAGTGTGTAGCGTTTGTATGAAGATGGAACCTTAGCATAGCTTAATTCTATTTGCAGTGAATTTCAGTCAAGCAATGTAATATTATAATAACTACTATTTTGGCCAGATCGTCTAGTGAACCCTCCGTTGTTAACCGCATTTAAGTAACTCAAGTTCTTTCGTGAAAGTTTAGTAATTGGCTTATCCCTGTGTTAAATTATTTTCTCCTGACCTAATTACCTACCAGTCTATAAATCATAACATAAATATGTGTAGCCTAGCAATGACTCCGTCTGAACTGTAACCTAAATCCTTCACTGCAGCTGCGGGGAAGATTTGTAACCACTCAAAGGTAATCAGATGATAGCTTAGCTTGTAGGTATTATTATTTATTATCAGTAGCATGATACATAAGAAGCCTGGTGCAATTTATGAGCCCCACCACCGCTCCATAGCGTACTATACATCTCATGGTTTAATTATAGTTCCGTCACATTGGCTTTAACTTTAATTATTAGCTTGTGCCTTTAATTCTTTAAACTGAGAATTTACATCTCTCCTCAAATTTAATTTCATTTTACATTATGAACTATGTGTTAACAATTTAAATTCTTATTATTCCACATAAATCAATAGAGTTTATTTCAAGGCTTGCTATCATCCAAATATCCTTTTCACATTAAGAACTTAATTATTCAATGCAATAACTTATATTCAGTTCCGTAAAGGGTGGATAATTTAATAAAACGCCAATTCAGGCGGTGGCTAAAGTAGAATGCTATTAATACAGGTAAAACTACTTTTATTTACTCTTAGTATTTATTATACAGGTCTTGTAAAGTTCCAATATAACTACATTGGATTGGCTGCATTGGCAGATTATCACATCTTAAGTTTATTAAAGGATGTTTAATTCATTCAATATCCTTGACTTTAGGAAGTGAACTTAAATAGAATACTATCATTTGAAGTAAATTACTTTGGGTTACTCTTAGTGTTCATTATACAGATCTTATAAAGTATAAGTACATATCAAGTTTATTGAAAGATGTTTAATTTATTGAATATCCTTGACCTTTAGGAAGTGAACTTAAATAGAATACTATCATTTGAAGTAAATTACTTTGGGTTACTCTTAGTGTTCATTATACAGATCTTATAAAGTATAAGTACATATCAAGTTTATTGAAAGATGTTTAATTTATTCAATATCCTTGACCTTTAGGAAGTGAACTTAAATAGAATACTATCATTTGAAGTAAATTACTTTGGGTTACTCTTAGTGTTCATTATACAGATCTTATAAAGTATAAGTACATCTCAAGTTTATTGAAAGATGTTTAATTTATTCAACATCCCTGACTTTTAGGGAGTGAACTTAAGTAGAATACTATCATTAGAAGTAAATTACTTTGGGTTACTCTTAGTGTTCATTATACAGATCTTATAAAGTAGAAGTACATCTCAAGTTTATTGAAAGATGTTTAATTTATTCAACATCCCTGACTTTTAGGGAGTGAACTTAAGTAGAATACTATCATTAGAAGTAAATTACTTTGGGTTACTCTTAATGTTCATTATACAGATCTTATAAAGTATAAGTACATCTCAAGTTTATTGAAAGATGTTTAATTTATTCAACATCCCTGACTTTTAGGGAGTGAACTTAAGTAGAATACTATCATTAGAAGTAAATTACTTTGGGTTACTCTTAGTGTTCATTATACAGATCTTATAAAGTATAAGTACATCTCAAGTTTATTGAAAGATGTTTAATTTATTCAACATCCCTGACTTTTAGGGAGTGAACTTAAGTTAATTATTTTTCCATTAACTTCCACCCTCTGTCTCTCAGACTGAGTGGTTAATTTGATAGACTACTAAATCATAGTCAGTATACTTTTAGTAGGTAGTAAATTAGGTAGTTAATTGTCCCTGTTAATCATTAAATCAATTACATTTAGAAGTTATCTTTACTCCCTTTAATAAGTATAAATTAGACCGTGCTAGGTATTAGTCTGATTGATTAGATTGTTCCCATCAAATATTTCTATGCTTCATATTATTAGAAGTAAGTACTTACATATCTTAAGAGGTCTATTCAAATGGTATTAGTAGACCATTGTCAGGCTAATTAGCTGGTTGTTATCAATCAATTATTTCTATGTTACAGATTATTAGAAGCTCATAGCTTGCAATGTCTTCTTTCAACGACTTATCCTAGGTTCTAAACTGGTTTTAGTTGTTCAGTTTGTATCAGCTTATCTTTGCTAATAGGTATTGGATGTAAAATTTTCCATACTTTGAAGAGTGTAGCTATTTTAAGGCCGTATTGTACCTCAGGGAAAGCTAAAAAATGCCTGTTTGGTCATTTCAGTATTAGAAATCAAACATCACAGTACGGCTAAGCTAATTTGCTATAACTTTTAATATTTTTCTTGTAATAGGAAACCAGTCTAGACTTTTAGGTATTCCAAGTAATGATGGTACAATATTATCATACTTCTGTTAATTATTTAAAATGAATAATTAATTGGTAACAACTTTAGGAAAACAATTAGAATTTTACCGGCCTGCGGTAACAGATTACTTGCCTAGCTAGGACCCACATCACTTCATCATAATTTTATTTAGCGCCGTAACTTAATTATCCCTACCTTATTGGTCTGAATTAATAACTAACCATATATATATCCGCCTACCTATAGATTCCTACAACTTTCCTCACTTGAAAATGCCTATATTTTTGTCGAACTAACAGTCCCTACTTGT
Organism: Scoparia ambigualis; assembly: GCA_963921215.1. Taxonomy (NCBI): domain Eukaryota; kingdom Metazoa; phylum Arthropoda; class Insecta; order Lepidoptera; family Crambidae; genus Scoparia; species Scoparia ambigualis. Next base: position 17,406,591 of record OY992522.1, on the reverse strand, counting down.
GTACCTTGCAATCTAGGCGAAAGCCTCATTTAACTTAAATTCGTGATGTGTGGTGAGAGTCGCATTGCCCCTGAAAGCAACTAACTCCTAAATGTTCTATCAGTCGAGCCAGTATACTCAGTGTGTTATTTTCCTATCACTACACTGTATGTACGGAGGTAGACTCGAAATTGGACTGGGTCATACGGGTCTACCTCCAGCTAAATGGTGTCTGACCTATCTTCAACTTTCACTAGGGAGACAACTGTCTCTCCCCCATTACTCCGTCGAAGATAGTGTATTGTTTAGCGTAATGATGTAAAACGCCGATCTTATTAAATACAATCAAAGATCATCCAGACCGAAGTCTGTTGAAAGGTACATAGGTTTTCGTTGCCACCGTTACGCGTTTCCGCCGATGTACCCCGGAATACTTCATTCCGTTAACGGATTCGAGTTGCGACCGCAATAGTTTTACTTTATTAATCACTTTCAATTTCACAAATCTTAATTAATATCGCAGCTCAAATATCACTTAGCGCACTATCAAAGCTCGGACGCTATTTTTCCCGTATGAGTAGTACCGCACTCTTAAGTTGGACCGCACCGCCGATGTCCCAAAATTCAATGCCCGCTAATTTTCCGCCCTTTCCCCAAGCATCTTAACTTTCGCGCCACGCGCCCTCGATATTTTTCCGCGCGAGACCGCTTTTCTTCCCTTCAACCAATCCCTAGCTGTTTCCCCGATCCCCCCCGCCTTCGCGCCGCGCCACGTGGAGCTATCATCCGACCTCTCTTTCTGTCTTTTTCTCAACCTCTCGCTCGCTCATTGCCGCTTTCGCCGCGCAATTCTAAAATTTTTCCATAATCTAACCAAATCTCGTCCGACAGCCAATATTTCATCTTTGAATATCTAAATGTAGCCTTCTATTAACAATTCCCTCTTAATAATCCTCCACTTAAGCCAATAATCCTATATTTTGGGAAATTATCAAAAGTTCCGTATTCCGACCATAGATGGCGTCCGCCCGTAGGTGAACCACTTTCCCGACCCCAGAGCAGTCCCCGCGAAATTCAAAATAAAATACGGTCCTAGTCAAGTTCACAACCATGACTCCCACTAGACGCCGCCTACGTCGCAAGGGACGCGCAGAGCAGTCCCCGCGAAATTCAAAATAAAGAAGTCAAACTAGCAACCTTATGCGAAGCTCAAGTAAATAACTCACGCTAGATGGCGCCTATGTCGCAAGGAGCACACAGAGCAGTCCCCGCAAAGTTCAAACTAAAGATAAAGAGTTAGACCACAGACCATTATTCTGAACTAGTTTATTATTCCCTTTTTCATGCTTATTATATTAATGGTGCTACGCATTAATATTTATGTTAGTGCTACTCCCACACATTCCTTACTAACGGACGGATACCATTCATTCTGTACCGTTACAAGCCTGGCGAGCGCTGCCATCAAGGCCCCAAATGCAAACAGAGGGTGTAGGAAGCAAAACAGTCTCTGGTTTGGGAGCAACGCGCAGGTGGGCAACAATTTCCTATTGGGAACCCGAGTCCCCTCCCCTTCTACTAGCACGAGGCGGGAGATGGCCTTGCGCCAACGGATTCCAAGCACCACCATAAGTGAAGTGGATAGCCGAGCCGATGGAAGAGGGGGTGGCGTCGAAGGTGAGGAGTTCACCCGATCCCTGCCACGAGCATGGGTTGCACGGTTGGCACGCCTGAATTGTCTCCAATTCTAACGCGTCTGTACCGCCTTTCTCTTCTTACTAGAGCGGCCTCAGTCCTGGAAGCTTGCAAATGCCAATATGGCTTTCGGCGGGGCCGTTCCACGGGGGACCTTCTGGTGTACGTTATTCATTGCTGGGGCGAGGCAACCGAGAAGCATGGCGAAGCGCTTGCCGTGTCGCTTGACATATCAAAAGCCTTTGCCCGGGTCTGGCACGCTTCCAGCGTACGGCATCTTTGCTGATTTTCGTGTCTGGATTTTGGACTTCCTAAGTGAACGGTCAATCAGAGTAGTCACTGATGGCTGTTCCTCCGAGCTCATGGCTATCGATGCTGGGGTCCCTCAGGGTTCCGTTCTCTCTGCTACCCTTTTCTTGGTGTATAATAACGATCTGCTCAAGCCGGGAATTGTTGGGTATGCAGACGACAGCACGGTCACAAAGAGGTATCTGTCTAGCGCAAGGGTCGGCGGAGAGGAAGTTCGTTTAACGGAAGGAGTCCTTTTAACCTGGCTCCTACTTTCCGGGGTGTAGATGTACCAATTACCGACAACTTCAATCTCCTCGGCATGAAGTTGACCTCCAATCTCAACTCGGGCGACAACATCGAAATCAAGGTTCAAACTGCGGCGAAAACGCTGGGTGTACTAAATAAGGTTAAGCGATATTTCACGCCGGGACAGCTTCTAACTCTATATAAAGCACAAGTCTGGTCGTTCGTGGAGTATTGCTGCCACCTTTGGGACGGCTAAGCAAAATATCAACTTGCCGCGCTCGATTCAGTGGAACGCAGAGCCAGGAAACTTATAGCTTGTGAAAACCAAGCTTCACAGTCTCGCTCACCGTCCGTCGCTCAGTTGCATGCTTGTCGGTATTTTACAGGTTGTACTTCGAAGAGTGTGCTTTTGAGCTACACGAGCTCATTCCACCGTCCCCTTTCTAGTATCGAGAGTCCAGACATACGGCGGGTTACTTACCACCCTTTTGATATTCCACTCATACGCACCAAGCGCTATTCGTTTTCATTCATAATGCGTACAGCCAAGGTATGGAATTCCCTGCCGGCGTCTGTGTTTCCGAGTGCATATAGCCCAACATCTTTAAAGCCTGATTGAATAGGCTGCTTCTGGGCAAGCTCGCTCCATCATCGGCTTCTTCTTAATCCTACGGATAAGAATGTGACCAAGAGCAAGCCCATCTATTATCCGAGATCCGAGTATAGAACGACCTTCACCGGGAAGGTTAATGGATGAAAAGTATTTTATATGAAATTTAATATGTTAAATAATATGTTGCAAGCGGGTTGGCTGAAAAATTTCAGTCCAGTACCATTATTGATTAATTTAATATTAAAAAAAAAAATTTTTTTACATTACACTGGTTTGGTGTGTGTGTGTTTGTAATGAGCTTATCTTTATATAAACATAAATTTTATTTATTTTACCTGACGGTTGCAAATTACTAATATTGACTTGCCTGTTTACACCTGCCTACCCAATGTTATGACAGGAAAAAAAATAGTCAACCTAACGTTTGCATATTCTATGCTTCATACTTTCGATTGGTACCTATGTAATTTATCTATTATCGAAACAAGTGCAATATTTAAAAAAATAAATATTTAAATATTTAATTAATTATATACTGGACTGAAATTTTTCAGCCAACCCACTCGCAATATATTTTTAACACATTAAATTTAATATAAAATACTTTTCATCCATTAACCGCTCGGTGAAGGTCGTTATTATTTATATTTACAAACATAGGTTGCCTAACTTAGACAATTACGTAAAAGAGAGAGACATAACGGGGGCCCAAGTCTGCTAATTTACGAATGGCATAATTGAATCGTAATTGTATCGTATTGTAATTGTGTGACATATTTGGTATTCTTAAATGAGTAAGAGAATACCAAATGTGTCAAACAATTACAATGCGATCCAATTGCGATTCAATTATGCCATTCGTAAATTAGCAGACTTGGGCCCCGGGTCTCTCATTCACCCGCGGTTGCTATGCAACGCGGTGTGGTGAGATCGCGGCGCGGGGCATCGCGACGCTGGAACCGCACTTCCCCGCGTGCGCGAAGAACACGCACGTGACAAAACTGGCGCCGTTAGCTAGCTGCGCTCGGCTATTTCGTTCGTTCGACGGACGACGGACCACGGAGCGGATGCGGTGCAGACGCGCGGCGTGCGGCGATGGCGATATTTATTGATGACGCGCTAGGGATGCGCCAGAGTTGCCATATTGGATTTATTAGGTGAATTTGATTTGACGATTCTTTATTCATGTAGCTGAGCTAAGGTACGCTATGGCAGTGTTGTACTTGTGAGAGATGGCGCTGCCGTCACGCTAACAGTGAGCTCTGTACTTTTAATCAACTTAAAAATAGTAAATCATCCTGAAAATGTTCAAGAATATGTTTTAAGTGTAAAGTGTTATATAAATACGACGCACAAAATGTTATAACAAAAAAGTATCATCTAATTCCACCAAAAAACAGTGAAAAAAGAGTGTCAGTGAACAATCGCGTAAATAAACTAAAAACGTACATAATAACAACACCTCCTATAAACAAACAATCTCCAGAACAGTGTTACGCTAAAATATAAAACAATTACGTGGTTTAAAGTGAAGTTTTATGATAAAATAGAAATAATGAACGGTTAATTTTATTTGAATGTGATTCAGAGACCACGATTATAAATCTTAATTGCGAGCGGCTAAAGCCGATTTTCGTTGAGCATACTTACTGTGAACATTGAAGTGACCGAAGTGACAATCAGCTGTGACTTCGTTGATAAGCCTAAGCGCGATCACTTACGACAATCACCGAATGGCCCCGACATCGAAGTACCAGATAGTGTTGCTTTATTTTGTCACATTCCGTAATCGCTTCGTAGTCGCAACGGTACCAGGCATAACTTCTAGCTCATACTGACCGGAGAGACTGGAGTTCAAAGCTACTTGGACTGAGGATAAATTCTGATTGGACTATTTGTTATTTTTGGATATTTCTTTTATGTAAATAATATTTTAATTTGTAATGACAAAATAAAATTAATTGCATATGAAAAACTTTACAATTAATCAAAACTAGTTTCGAACTTCTAATAAAATATAATTTCAATAAAACGAAGATGGCTGAAGAAAATAATAGCACTACTTGTGAATTCAACCTAGATATGGAAAATATAACCCAGCGAGCCCATCACCGTTTTGAGCCAACGAACAGATCGTCTTCACTGTCCGACTTATCAAAAGAGTCTATGTTTGACGCGACAATGATGAGTTTACCAAACGGTTCTCTGAATGAATCTTTACCTAAATATTACCGAACTATACGAAAAAATTAAATTACTTTCAGAGCAACTAGATTGTTCTAACCAGCAGCTGAAAATAGCGCACCAAGAGATAGAAAATTTAAACGGAGAAAACTATCGTCTTAAGTTGGATCTCAATAAAAGCCTCGCAGCTATAGAAAATTACAAAAAGATCGGTTTAGAAAAATCTAGTAATACTCCATTATCAAGAAGAAAAGAGAAACAAAACAAGCGTAGTAGTAGTACTCCGTCAACGGCATTAAGACCTCGCTCAGAGCAACATGAAACAAACACAATAGATGACCCAAAGAAGAACCTTTTTCTGATAAAACTGAGTGTGAAAACAGCCGTCTACGCCAAGAAACAACAACTAGCAACCTCAATAACTCTAGTCAAGCCTTATCTTTCTGCCCTCAAAATATACCCGAACGATCCAATTGTAATAAGAAGAGAAAATTATGTATTTTAAGCAATAGACATGTCTCGTGCACATTACGCTTTGTTGAAGAGACATTTTCAACTGATTTTAACTTTTGTCGTTATCTATTACCTAACGTAAAAATTAAGACACTCCTGGCCAATTTAGAAGACAAATTGTTAAACTTTCCTATGAATGACTACTGTATAATCGCATTAGATGATGTTGACATAAAAAATACTAACTGTATTGAACTAATAAATGTAATTGGAAATTTAATTAAGGAAATTGACTATACTAACTTGATAATCTGTACCCCAACATATGTAACTGGAGCACCAATACATAATTATAAAATTGAGTTATTTAATAGTTTACTATATGTAGAATTACAAAATCACCATAATGCATATTTTTTCGACTCAAATGTGAACTTAACTTGGGAAATGTTTTCTAACATAACAGGTAAAGTTAATAAGTTTGGATTACAAAACATTTTCCAGTCAATAATGAAACGAATGCACTTTGACTTTGAGTTATTTCCTTTGACAACTACACAAATTGAAATTGACTGCAATAAAGCCATTGAGAGTAATTCTAAATCGAACTGCAATCCATCTGACAATTTTTTTCGTGTTTAACTCATTATACATTCTTCATCAAAATATTGACGGCCTTATCACTAAATCTGATAACTTAATGATTAACTTAGAGAATTTAAGTGAAGCTCATACTCCAATTGATATTATAGGCATAACAGAACACAACATGGTACATAGTGACTTGAACCGCCTTAAAGTATGCAATTACAAACTTGCGTCCTATTTTTGTAGACAACAACGAAATGGTGGGTCTTGTATTCTTATTAAGGAATGTCATGAATACGAAAATGTAAACAGCGTAGTTAACCAATCGATACCTGGTGTGATTGAATGTTCGGCAATAAAATTAGCACAATATACGGTTTACATAGTCTGTATTTACAGACCTCCTCGGTCAAAATCCGAATTAGTAGCTCTGTTTTTTAATAAACTCGAAAATATATTAAGCTCCCTTAGTCATACGAACAATTATAAATTAATAATATGCGGCGATTTTCATATTGATGTACTCAAAAATACAAAAATAGCCAGAGATTTCACACAGCTATTATGTAAGTATAACACAAAATGCCAATTTCATGAACCCACCAGACCTCGCAGTAAAACATGTCTAGATAACATGATTCTTATTATTCGTGGTGCAAAAGGAGAAATTATAGAGTTAGCATTTTCAGACCACTCTGCTCAAACTCTTAAAATACCTATCAAAAAAACATGTCGGCTAAAACACTGGTATACTTACCGTCGAGATTTTTCTTTTGACAATATAAGGAAATTTATAAACTGCATCAAAAGCCTGCGTTTACAGAAGTATTTAATACAAGCTGTCCAAATAAAGCATTTAATTCATTTCACGAGCTTTTTACACTTTTTTATAAGCTTTGTTTACCACAAATCAAAGTTAAAATCTCTACTTCAAACAAACCGAAATGGATTTCTAAAGGTATAAAATCCTGTAGTAAAAAACGTTGTCATCTCCTATGGAAATATCGCTTATGTCCAACATCATTAAATAAATCACTTTTTACCGATTATAGTAGACGATACAAAAGAATAATAAATCTTACTCAAAAGGCACAAAATGACTATTATATAACACAATCAAAAAATAAGTCCCAAGCTACATGGAAGATTATTAATAAGTATAATAGTAACTTACCCAGGGAACAGATTACCAGTGTTGTGAATAAAGATGATAGAGAGATTAATCAACCAATTGAAATAGCAAATACATTTAACGACTTTTTAACAAACACCCCAAAAATAGTTAAGGATGTCAAGCCCAAAGCTAATTATATTACACATAGTCAACCTAATTCAATTTTTTTGACACCTATTATACCCTCAGATATTTTAAAAGCTATAAATTCACTTAACAACAGTGTGGGGTTTGATGATGTCTCCACTAAGGTTATTAAAGCAGTAGGGAATTTTATAGCTCCGTTCTTGTGTCACATTATAAATTTATGTTTAGAACAAGGAATATTTCCAGATTTATTAAAATTAACAATTACTATTCCAATATTTAAAAAAGATGACAGAAAGCTTTTGAAAAACTATCGCCCTATTTCATTGATTTCTATATTTTCAAAAATAATAGAATACATTAACGTAGTGGCACCAGTGTTGGACAATGTACCAATGTTGGACACTTTTGTTCAAAGATGCTCTAGACAAAATAACAGAAGATGAACCTTTATATTATATGGGCACATAACAAACAAAAGGCAATTATACCAGTCGCCTCCACTGCATCTGACCAAAGTGCTGGCACATCAACCTCTCGACCCGAATCAAGAAGGTTCATAAACCGCTTCCAACACTCGACCTGAGCTCCCAGCGTCCCCAGCTGCTTCAAACGACGCAGGCTTGTCCAGCGGTTGACCTGAGCCTATGGCATCCCCAGCTGCTTCAAACGTCGCAGGCCTGTCCAGCGCTCGACCTGAGCCTATAGCATCCACTCAATATAAATGTCCATCATTGGGATGTCCAATACTGGATGCTGGATGTTCATCACTGGGTGTCCATTACTGAATTTTGACTGTTCATTATTGGAATTTCGATGTCTTTTCAGTTGATCGATTTTATTATTATTTTTCTCAATATCCATTATACTTTGATTAGTTGTTAACAAATAATAATAATTGCTTATTATCTGACTACAACATTCTAAATTCGCAACCCTGAGACTCAATTAATAAAAAAGTTATAGGCTTACATGTTTGACTCGGCGCTAAGTGTCTATAGTTGGTGCCATCATGTTATATATGAAAAATTAAACAATTACTTTGAAACCAATGACTTATTTTCTAAACATCAATATGGCTTTCGGAAAAATAAATCAATTAATATGGCCTTTTACGAATTTTTGGAAAAGGTCGTGAAATACGTTGACAACCGGAAACCTACACTAGCGCTTTTTATGGACATGACTAAAGCATTTGACAACATTCATCAGAAAACATTATTTTATAAACTAGAAAAGTATGGTGTAAGAGGTAACGCTCTAAAACTAATTGAAAGTTACTTATGTAATAGAAGCCAAATTACACAGATAACGAAAATTGACGCAAAAACTGGCGAAAACAAAACTTTCAGATCAAAAGAGAGACCAATGTGCTATGGTGTACCACAAGGAAGTGTGCTAGGTCCTCTCCTTTTTATTATCTATATAAATGACTTTCCTGCCGTAACCAATCATCATATGACAATTTTTGCTGACGATAGTACCGTTTTATTCATCTATGACAATTCTAAAAATATTCAATTAGACATAAACAATACATTGACATCTTTAATAAAGTGGCTGACATTAAATAATTTGACAATAAATTTGACGAAAACACATTTGATAAATTTTAAACAGAGAAATAATGATCCATTAAGTTTTGACACAACTAAATTTCTAGGTTTGACTATAGATAATTAACTGACATGGAAACCTCATATTGACGATTTAGTAAAAAAATTAAACCAATTTTCATATTATGCTCTATATAAATTAAGGAAGGTTGCCAGTGTTAAAACGCTTTTGTCAGCCTACCACGGATATGTTGCATCAGCACTAAGATATGGAATAATGTTTTGGGCTAACACGACTGACAAGCAAAGTGTCTTTATAGCTCAAAAGAAATGTCTTAGATCCATGTTCGGACTAAAGCAAGATGATTCATGTGAACCGTACTTTCGCGAATATAAAATTCTCACTCTACCGTCTATGTATATATGTGAAATTGCAAACTTTGTCCGAAATAATCCAACCCATTTTGAAATGAATACTATCGGCAGTCGTCGTGAAGGCACACTGAAAGTAATTCATAGATGTAAGACCCTTCTCCGAAGAATGAGTATAAATAACATGGCACCTAAAATCTAAATAAAGTTCCGTTAAATAACAGATCGATTAAAAACAATAACAGGTTTAAAAGTGCGCTCAATGGCTTTCTTGCGAAAAAAGCTTATTATGACAATGTTATGAATGGTTGCTTCAATATTGACATCTTCTAGCCACTTTATTCTATTATTTATATATTATTTAAGAAATAACTAATGTAATTTAATGAATCTAATGAATTAGAATGACTAGTTAATAATAATAATTTAAATTTTTAATGTTCATCAATGTTTGTATACCTTACGGTGAATCATGGCTGTACCTTTTTTTCATTATATATGTGTGACATCTTGTAATACCCATGCTTATGAACTAATAAATGATTGATTCATTGATTGATTGATAACTGTGGCGGCTGTTTCGAGTGATGTGTACACGCAGCTGAGAATGGTGACGAAGACTGAAGATGCTGTTTGCTTGCTGACGAAGCTCCATTCCTATTTCATAAAGACAGCTCTTTTCTTGTTATTGTGTGTGCAAATGCAGTCAAGGTCAAATTTTCTTGCTTCAAGTAGGTATGGAGGAGTTTGGCTTCCAGTTTTCTCTACTACTTCATCTTCATGTCTATCTGTCTGGACTTCTTAGCGGGAAAGTGAAGCGTCATGTCTGTAATTTTGCGTATTTTATAAAATTTGTGTTTTGTCGAATATTAATGTGAAATAATGGTGGATAATTAACCGTTATGTGTTCGTGAACGTGCATGAGTGTTGGCAAATAAAACAAAACAGTGCAACATCACTTTTCAAATTCTCTCAAGAAGTCCGTGTGAGATTCAGTAAAGTCCCGCATCTTTTCTGTAACTCTGAGGATTTGGGGGGAATATCATTTAACTTATTATCATCTTTTAAGCAAATAAATGAACTCTATTATTTCGACTGAAGGACTAGTATCCATGGTCAAGAAACAAATTATCAAAAAAAAAGTCTATATGTCTATCACGATGGATGTCACTGTCAGTTGTCAAGTTCAGTTCGGTCGGTTCAGTCTGTGGTTCAGTCCCTAAATAAATTAGATTCTGAGGTTTAGTCAGTCAGTCAAACAAATACATCACAATCAGACAATTTCTAAAAGGAATTATTTTGTGCACTACAAAAATAACACAAGAAAATGTCTTCAAGTAACGAACCTTCTGACTTGGACTGGGTACAGCTGCGCCGAGAAATGGGAACAGCAGCTCAACATGTAGAAACATTTGGCGAAAAATTTAATCGCAAATTCACAGAAAATCCATTTGTTCCTATAGGTATTTCTTTTGTTAGTATTTAACTAATATTTTACCCATCTTTACTAACAAACGGTTAATGAATCGTCTGAAATAAACAGGTTAAACGTGATTTTATACATAAATCGTGCATTGCTGTTTCTTTGTCACAAAGTTTTTGATAACATCTATTTTGTTCTATATCCAGGGGCTCTTGCAACGGCTGGTGCTCTGTCGTACGGTCTATGGAGCTTTAGAACAGGACAAAAGCAGATGTCACAAAACATGATGAGACTAAGAATTGTCGCACAAGGATTTACTATCACAGCCCTTGTTGTAGGTGTTATGATGACTACTGGAAAGAATTTTAAGTGAGCAAGTTATGATATCAAATGAAAGTCCAATTATAATTTCTTTTAAACCAATATCTGTAAACTATGTAATAAGTTATTAGAACGACAAGATAATGTTAAGGATGAAACTGAACTCAAAAGAAATAATAATTTATTGTTGTATAATTAATGATTAGTAGTTAAAAATGTTATGTTCACTATTTATAGGATTATTTGTTGTGATACATTCAGGAACTTTCATTAAAGGATTAGATAAGAGATATTTCGTACATTTCTTAATGCAATCTTTATCTTCAAGATAAATAATAATAAGTAAACATAAATGCATTTGCATCTTTTTAAGCTTAAAATAATCAAATTATTATATGCACCTACCTACCTATTTTTAATGATTACAGTGAGTGAGTAACCCAGGTGATATCAGATAGGTGAATTAAGTCTACTAAACCATTTATAATGATATACTAGGGATTTAAACATTATAATAAAAATACCAAGATTATTTTATTTATTTAACACTTTATGCACATAAAGTACATAGGCGGACTTAATGCCTTATGCATTCTCTCCCAGCCAACCATCGGGTGGTGCAGATACAAAAATGGTAGGGTGCACAAATTAAATGAAAATATATTCTTAAACATACATACATATACAATATAAGGTACTACTGGGTGACAAGACCCACAGTCTTCCAAGGCCCAAGCGCAGAAAACTATGTTTATTACATTTGATCCGTGCTAACTTCGTAGCATGCATGAAACACATCAATATGAACGCTGAAACGCAGCAGCGGACAGCGAGTGGCTACCATCTTGTCAGGGACATCCGGTAGTTCGCCGACATCGTTCGCGGCCGTTCATATTACTAATTTTGGCTCCTAAACAACGTCAGTTTTTATTTGTTTATACTACGATTTGTTAGTAGATTTTTATTTAGTGTGTTTATTTGATTATTACTCTTTTGATATTTACATTAACATGTGCGATTTTATAGCTTTTTATTTTGTAAATATTTAATTTGTGTTGTAAAGCCCACAACGGTTAGGAAGGCCCAACGAAGTAGTTGCTTGGGCCTTAATAGGAATATAAATAATAATTACTTAATTTTAGCATAAATAACAATAATTTATAAGTAAAATCTAATATTAATACAATAAACACTTAAAAATTCGATACAATTCAATACCTCGGCTGTTTTATTACACAGTGGAATAGTTTTTTTTTTTAACAAAATATTGATCATTTTAGTATCCGATTGCTTTTATCGAAGTTTATGAATGTTACAATTTTGATGTGTATATATTCTTATGGTCTTTAATGTTTACTTTTGCTCCAAAAGACTTAAAAACGGCACGGGTCTTATTGGACATACCATGTTTAGTAAAGCCCAAAATAAGGTTTTTTAAAAATGTTTAAATCTTACCTAATTATCGTTGTAGCTTCAATAACTATTTTTATTTGAATTTCGAAAAAATCATAGCTTTCATTGTAAACACTCTTTTTCTTGTAAATGATAAAATATAGGTTTTTATTTCAATTTGTAAAAAGTGGGCCTTGTCACCTGGTAGTACCTTACATATATACCTACACAATAGATACATATACATTCTATTACATATACAACATGTCCCAAAATTCAAGGATAAGCTGGTACCAGAGGATGAACCTTTTCTTGACTATTAAAGAAAAAAAAAAGAAAAAAATAAATCTCAACATTCTATGAAAATACAAAAAAAAATTGAAATCCTTAGAAAATTTACACCCCTTAACATATTTTTAACTACCATAACCACAACTTTTCTAAAATTTCAGTTTTTTTTTTGTATCGGCAACTTACATAGCACTGCTATACACCACAATCCTTAAAAATCCTAAAACTACAGTAATTTTTATTCAAAAATCAATCATAATATTTTATTTCCCTAAAAATTTTAAAGTTTTATACTTTCAGTCTACTTTCACTCCTCGTAGCGTAAAAAAAACGTATGGTAACTACTATGGCAAGTTTTTTTAAAAATTTACGCAACTAACTATGATTCTAAAATGGTATAAGACTACGAAAACTAGCCACGAAAGAAAGTGCGTTCTATTTCTAAAGAATAACCAAATTTAATAAATTGTTGTTGTTGCTAGTAATCATTTTTAGTGTGGGCCCAAGATAGGTTTATTGTTGCAAATTCTTGGAATTTGAATATGACGCGTGCGTGTCAATAAAATTTTGACGTCAGAGAGAGATAGATAGAGAGAGATTATGCGTTAGAGAGAGTTAGATGGTATGTTCCTTATTAAGGTGGCCACTGACGATCAGTTTTTCCCATCAGTTGAACTGACGTCAGTCCAAAATTTGATCGTGAATGTCGAATCTTCACTCCAGAGTTTTAAATGACGGCGCGACACGTAAATCCGGCGCGTCGCGCCAAACTGACCGTGAGTGTGTGATCGTCACTCCAATCGAGTCAGTTCGAATTTCTCCAATGAATATATTGATCCTTAGCACCATACAATAAAGTTCAAAATTGATTGTTTCGCGTCAGTTCGAACTTCTCCAATGAATATTGATCCTTAGAGCCAAACACTAAAGTTCAAAATTGATTGTACCGGCCGGTCGAGACTGACGAGCCGGCGTGACACCAGTGAATGGGGAAATCTGTTTGGCGTAAAACCATTTGCAATGACGCCACAGTTTTACGCCTGGACTGACGCGCAAAACTGATCGTCAGTGGCCAGCTTTAAATAACAAGAGCAAGGCAGTACGCTTTACTCCTTTGTTTACTGTGCACCATTCTGTATTCAATTGACGTGGCTCTCGTACTAACGACTTTTGGCTTGGCTTTTTGGACCCGATTAAGTGACCCACTAATTAAACTGACCTGGCATTATTTTGGACTGTGATTGTGTCTTTTGTGAATTGGACTTTTGGCGTATTGTGGACTATTTAGTGTTTATAATGCCGCTACCATACACACCGCTGGAATACGCTAATATGCACCTCATCTATGGAGAATGCCGATGCAATGCTAGCGCTGCTAGCAGATTGTATCGAGAAAGGTACCCGAATGCTCAAAGATACCCGGGTTACAGAGTATTTACTAATGTGCATCAAGCGTTTTCGGAGGGTCGTTTACCTTCTGACAGGAGAAACGCTGGAAGACCTAGAATGGAACGCGATGAAGAAGTTCTCAATGAAATAGAAAATGATTCAACTACCTCGGTACGTGCCATAGAAGCGGTAACTGGTATTCCCAAAAGTTCTGCACATCGAATTCTAAAACGTCACAGGCTTCACCCATATCACTACAGGCGTGTGCAGACATTATTACCGCGGGACTATCCGCTACGTGTTGCATTTTGCCGTGTGATGCTGCAAAAGCACAAGAGAAGATCCCCAATTTTTAGATAAAATTCTATGGTCGGATGAAACAACCTGCAAGAAAGATGGTTATTTAAATCTTCACAACTTACATAGCTGGAGCAATGAGAATCCACACCTGATGAGACAAGACAAATCCCAATATCAATTTAAAGTTAACCTATGGTCGGGCATATTAAATGGAAAAGTGATTGGGCCCTTTGAGTTACAAGGAAACTTAAATGGCAATAGTTATTTAAACTTTTTACAAAATGACTTGCCAGATTTATTAGAAGATGTGCCCATAAATGATTTACAAAACATGTGGTTTAAAAATGATGGTTGCCCAGCTCACTACGCTCATTCAGTGCGAGAATACTTAAACCAAGAGTATCCAGGACGTTGGATCGGGCGACTTGGTCCTATCTTATGGCCACCACGTTCACCCGATCTAAATCCCCTAGATTTTTTTTATTGGGGTTGTCTCAAAGACAGGGTCTACTCAAAACCCATTGCAACATTGGACGAGCTTCGCCAAAAAATCGCTGAGGCTGTGGATCATATCAACGGTAGAAGATATGCACGACGAATAAAACGATCCTTTTTAAGGCGATGTCGTGCCTGTATTAATGCCGGTGGCAAACAATTTGAACATGTACTCTGATGTTAACAATAAATTAATAAAATAATTGTAAAAATGTTTCTACTATTTGTTTTAATTCATTCAACATTTTTGAACAACTAGAAACCTATTTTGGGCCTAACTAAAAATGATTACTATCAACAGCAAAAAATCATTAAATTTGGTTCTTCTTTAGAAATAGAACGCACTTTCTTTCGTGGCTAGTTTTCGTAGAGTCTTATACCATTTTAGAATCATAGTTAGTTGCGTTAATTTTTAAAAAAACTTGCCATAGTAGTTACCATACGTTTTTTTTACGCTACGAGGAGTGAAAGTAGACTGAAAGTATAAAACTTTAAAATTTTTAGGGAAATAAAATATTATGATTGATTTTTGAATAAAAATTACTGTAGTTTTAGGATTTTTAAGGATTGTGGTGTATAGCAGTGCTATGTAAGTTGCCGATACAAAAAAAAAACTGAAATTTTAGAAAAGTTGTGGTTATGGTAGTTAAAAATATGTTAAGGGGTGTAAATTTTCTAAGGATTTCAATTTTTTTTTGTATTTTCATAGAATGTTGAGATTTATTTTTTTCTTTTTTTTTTCTTTAATAGTCAAGAAAAGGTTCATCCTCTGGTACCAGCTTATCCTTGAATTTTGGGACATGTTGTATAATAAGTAATAAATAAATACATAAATATAACATAATTATTGGACGATTACTGATGTGGAGTATCAGCTTCTGCCAAAAAACTTGGTTTTGAATGCATACCGACTGGTAGACATTCTGATATTTAGAGGGAGAGAATTCCAGAGGAGGATAAATTTAACAAAGAAGGAAGAGTGAATGATGTCAGAGTGGTGAGAGGGACAGATGAGCAAGTGGCTAAAAGAAGATCGAATTTTTGTCATGACTAGAACTTAAGTATTGAAAATGAGAAGAAAGATAAGAGGGAGAGTGGTCAAGGCCCGCATACTTCTACACAGCCGAATGGGCAACCATTTAAGCTGTGATCGGCATGCAGACACATGATCATATTTACAAAGGTTAAATACGAATCGAATGCAGTTGTTCAAGAGACGGTCGAGCTTGCTGAGTAGATCTGCATTCAGGTCGAGATAGCACACATCACCATAGTAGACAATAGGAAAGATTAAGGTCTGTACAAGCATAGCCTTGATGTTAACAGGCAAAAAGTTCTCGAGGCGGTAAAGGTAACGAAGTACTCCAGTGACTTTCCGACAAACATTCGTCACCTGAGCCTGCCAATTCAACCTGGGGTCAACAAGTAAACCCAGTTCCTTATCATTTTCAGCAATAGGTATTGCAGTGCCGTCGAAGATAATGGGATGGAGACCACTACAACTTATTCTGGACATCATCCGAGGACTCCCCACCAATACAGCTTGGCATTTTGCAGGGTTGACAGCATCCCCTAACTGGTCTGACCAAGATTTGATGCTGTTTAGGTCCTTGGTAAGTGCATTAATGGCATCATTCAGCCCATCCACACTTGCCTGGGCATATAATTGTAGGTCGTCAGCGTAGAGATGATACGAACACAGAAGTTTATGAGTGATGAAATTAATAAAAATTGGTAAAAGAAGAGGAGAAAAAATGCCGCCTTGAGGAACGCCAGTTTCTAGATTACACCAGTTCGAAGATGATTCCCCTGATTGAACCGACTGCTGACGTTCCCGAAGAAAAGATGAAAACCATTTCACCACTTCGTCAGAGACCAAAAGATGGGACAGTATGGACAGAAGGATGTCGTGACTGACGGTATTAAAAGCATTGGAGAGTGAGCGTCAAGTTGGCAGGCACACCATGGAATTAGATGGTTTTGACTATGTCAAAAA
Source organism: Scoparia ambigualis (assembly GCA_963921215.1). NCBI lineage: Eukaryota > Metazoa > Arthropoda > Insecta > Lepidoptera > Crambidae > Scoparia > Scoparia ambigualis. The sequence continues at coordinate 17,389,746 of OY992522.1, read as the reverse complement.
ATTGTGTATAAATAGTGATAAATAGTGACGTATAGCTATATATATTGAATTGCAATATATTTAGATTGTTAATCATTGAACAATTATGATAAACGTCTAGCTTTAATGCGATTAATTATGTTGGTCGAGTAGTAAATATGAAAAGTTTTGAATGACTGAGAAAATATCTACCTCACATTAGGTACAATGGCGGACTCCGTCGCTTTACCAGTCTAAAGGTCAAAATCCCTTACACACCACGTCGTCTATTTGGTACGGGCACGTAGGTACCCGGGCGGTCGGTGCGCTTCACACGAAACTGCAAAGTGGTAAAGCGACGGCGACCCCGACCGTACCTAGGTATATCTTTTTTGTAAATACCATAATAGAAAATAAGCTGCGTGTTTATACGGGAGCTGATGTAATGATAGGCAGTTGGAATTGAAGTTTCTTTATGTCTCGTACAGTAATACAATAGTGGCAAGTGATTGTATGTAAATAATTTGTAGGCGCTCCACAGTGGTGCGGACCGGTTGCCAAGTCGCTCGACGGAACGAGAATGTTCTCTCGGAGAGGGGCGGCCCGCGCATCCCCCCTTGCCCCGCGCCGCCGCCGGTGCCCGCCGTCGCCTGCCGCCGCTGTAGTGCCGCCGCGGAGGAATTGGTGCGGGTTCGAGTCCCGCTTGTGGCATCTTGACCACCGTTAACATTCCTCCCCCCCCTTGAAAGGACCACTTTCAAGAGGCTCGTGGGATTCTCTTAACATGGGACATAGTCTGGAGATCGCTCGTCGTAGCAGTCCTTTTTTTTGTGGAGACATCGACGACTCTGGTAATGCCATCTTCACCAGGATACAGTGATTTGATTCGTCCCAACAGCCATTGTAGTGGTGGCAAATGGTCGTCCTTTATTAAGACGACGTCGCCGACTTGAATGTTGTGGCCCTTTGTGGGCCACTTCACTCGCTGCTGCAGATCACACAGCACCTCTTGCGTCCACCTTCTCCAAAATTGATGTCGCAGTCTCTCCAGCAATTGGTAACGGTTGACCCGAACCGGTTCGGAGATTGGATCGGGTAACGCCGTCAGAGGCCGTCCAATAAGGAAGTGCCCAGGAGTGAGTGGTGTTAAGTCGGACGGATCCGCGGACAGACACGTTAACGGACGCGAATTTAAAATTGCCTCAATCTGAGCGAATAATGTAGATAGTTCTTCGAACGTTAGACTAGTGTTACCCGCAATGCGTCGAAGATGGAATTTAGCGGCCTTTACCCCCGCCTCCCAGATTCCGCCAAAGTTAGGCGAGTATGCAGGACTAAATTTAAAGTTAACGTTGTCACTGGCCGCGTACGCACCGATAGGTTGGTCATTTTGTTTTATTAGTCGGGCCAACTCGTTGCTTGCTCCTACGAAGTTTCTGCCATTATCACAATAAATGGTTCGAGGTTTGCCGCGACGAGCTATGAATCTTCGCAAACACATTATAAAGGCATTGGTACTAAGCTCGCTAACGACTTCCAGATGAACTGCTTTTGTAAAGAGACAGACAAAAATACACAAATAACACTTAGTGGTACGCGATCCACGACCCTTGCGACTCGAAATTAGGAAAGGACCTGCAAAATCAGTTCCACACGTCTCGAAGGGTGGAGCTGGACTGACACGAGGTGGAGGTAAGTTACCCATTAAAGGTTGAATCGCTTGCGCTTTAAATCTTTTACATATAATACATTTGAATACAGTTTTTGAACTTAGTGTTCTGCCACCAATTGGCCAAAATCGCTCACGTATGGAGCTTAACAACTGCTGCGGACCACAATGAAGTAGACGCAGATGTTCGCTTTCAAATAAAAGTTTTGTTAGAGTGTGCTTTGAATCAATTAAATCAATTACCATAGGATGAATTTTATTATAAGAACAATGGACCGCATTCTGAATACGACCTCCTACGCGAAGTATACCATATTCGTCTAAGAAAGGATTTAATGATAAGATGTAAGACTTTGAATTAACTGATTTGGTTGTCAACAGCGACTGTATCTCTGTTGGAAAGGTATAATTTTGTGATTGTTTCACTAGAACGATTAGGGATTGCTGTAATTCTTCAGTGGTAAGTCTATGTTTTAATTTATTTAGTTTACCTTTTTTACAATTATTTATGAACCGCAGAACAAATGCCATTACTCTTTGTAGTGTACAAAACTTTGAATATCTTTCAAACGGTACGACACTTTCGAGACATTGTAATTTAAGACTTATTTTTGTTTCAGGTAATTCGACACGAGAGGGAGCAGAAGGAGGCCAGTACTCTTTAGATTTTGCTAGAAAAGGAGGACCATGCCACAAGAGACTACTACGATGCAGCTGCTGCGGTGAAACACCACGAGAAGCCAGATCAGCTGGATTGACCTCGGTAGGTACATGACGCCATGACGATGGATCACTTAATTGACGTATTTCCTGAATCCTGTTACAAACAAAAGCCTTAAGAGTTTTTGGTTGAGTTTTGAGCCACCCCAACACAATCGTCGAATCAGACCAAAAGAAGGATTTTGAAACTGGGACTTTAAATGACTCTAACACTTTAGAGTACAATCGTGCACCAAGAAGTGCTTCCAATAATTCCAATCGTGGTATTGTCATTTCTGGTTTTAACGGTGCTACTTTAGACTTTGCACATAATAATTGGACTTGACCGGAAGACTTTATGTAGATGCAAGCAGCATAAGCCTTTTGTGAGGCATCCGTGAAACAATGAATTTCAAGATCAAGTGACTCTTCAGATAGTACACATCTAGGTATTTCTATGTGTGACAAATAAGAAAGATTACTAAAAATTGATTCCCACAAAACTTTGATCTCGTCGGGCACTGGATCGTCCCAATCAGATTTTAAGGACCACAACTCCTGGAGGATGAGTTTTGGTGTTATCGTGCATGCAGACAATAAACCGAGGGGATCAAATAATTTACTTGACGCAGACAGAATGTTTCGTTTTGTTATTTTTCCTGGTATTTCAGATTGTGTGGAAAATTGAAGGACATCGCTAATGGCTGACCATTTTAAGCCTAGAACAGTAGAGTCCTTGGAAAAGTCTTGTGCTTGATTATCTATTGGAAGATCGTTGAATATTTCAGGCACATTGGAACGGAATTTTCGCAACGGAAAACCACCCTCTTTTAGTTTTTCTATAACACCGGTAACTACTGATTTTAATTCATTTTTTGAGCTACAAGACACATTCAAATAATCAACGTAGAAGTTGTGACGTATAACGTCAGCAATCTTTTTATCTGGACATTCATTAGCGAGTTGGAATAAGCAACGTGTACTCAAAAACAGAGCCGATGCGGTACCATACGTTACAGTATTCAATTGAAGAATTCTTAATGGTTGTGACTCATCATGTCGCCAAAGAATCAATTGCAAGTGGCGTTGTGTTTCATCAATGACTACTCGACGAAAAAATTTATCAATATCTCCAGTAACGACATAGATATTTAGACGAAACCTTGTAAGAATTGAAAACAAGTCATCCTGTATTGTTGGGCCTACAAGCATCAAATCGTTTAATGATTTACCAGAAGACGTTTTACATGACGCATCAAACACGACTCTAAGTTTAGTTGTTTCGCTTTGCTCGCGCAAGACAGCATGATGAGGTATATAATATCCAAATGTAGGACGCGATACCTCAGACAAATGACCTAACTGTTCATATTCACGTAAAAAATCTGAATAAGCTTGTTTAAGATTTGATTTAGTTAAGCGTTTTTCTAAATTAAAGAAGTGCTTACGAGCAATGGTGTATAAATCACCAAGTGATTCCTCTGGGTTTTCATGGAACGGAAGCTTGACACAAAATCTTCCATCTGAAAGACGTTTATAATTTTCTATATAGTGAGCTTCGCACTGCTCTTCCTCTTTGGACAACAGCTTTGATGACGGTGGAAGCTCTTCAACCTCCCAAAACTTAGCAAGAGAATTTTTTATCTCTTGAGAGAAGTTACACCGGATTTGAGAAGAAGAATTAAATTTATTACACATAGGACCAGCTACTAGCCAGCCAAATTTAGATTCTTGCAATGTTGGTTGATTTGGACTTAGCTTAATTTGATTGGACATAACAACATCCCAAAAACATCAGCACCCAGCAATATATGAATTTCTGAAGGTTGGAAGAAACTTGTATCGGCCAACTGAATATTAGATGGGATATGTAATTTGGAGACATCAACGGGGACGTTTGGCAAACAACTAGTTATTTGAGGGATTATTAAACAGCTAACATTAGTAAAAAAATTATTTCTACGAGATCTAACTTGAAGATCACAGATTTTAACAGTACTCGTTACGGTGTTATTGACACCACAAACTGTAATTGGGTTAGTTCGAGAACACGAAATATTCATTTTCTTTTGCATTTTTTCAGATAAGAACGACGACTGGCTCCCACTGTCAAGCAAAGCCTTGGCAGAGAAAGTTTTATTAGTTTTAATATCAACCAAAAAAAACTTCGGCAGTGCATAACAATACCTGATTTGGCGCTATGGCAGACAAAGCTATACTGGACTGCAGCTGATTAGTGGGATACTCAGGAGACGTCGGTGAGGTAGATGTACTATTATTATCATTAGTGTTAGGAATATCATCAGCAATTATGTCTTTTTTTACAGATTTTACAAGGACCCAAACGACACTGTGAAGCGTGATGACCAGAACGAAGACAATTATGACAAACTTTATGTCTATTAACAATAGAAATTCTTTCACTCAATGACATGGTTTTGAATTTATCACACATAAAAAGCAAATGACTTTGATTACAAGCAATACACCTTTTAAAGTTTGAATTATTATTAGTATTAATAAATGACTTTGTGGATTTATTGAAATCTTTGCCTGTATTTCTTCCACATCTATTAGAATCAACGCGACTGTATTGAATAGTTTCTAGAACATCGGCACGACCACGAAGGAATTCGATTAAATCTGCAAGTTTGGGTGATACGTCTAAAGTGTTTCGATGCTCTTCCCATTGTCGACCAGTGGCGCTATCCAGTTTTGATGCCATAATATAGATGACTAATGTATACCAATACTGGACAGGTTCACCTAACTCTTCTAAAGAACGTAAATTTTTTGAATAATAGTCAACCATGTAACGAATGGACTTATAAGATTCCTTTGATATTGCTTCGAAATTAAACAAAGTTTTTACATGATTGTTTATGAGTATTCTTTTATTGTTGAAACGTTCGCACAAAGTTGACCATGCTAACTCATAATTGGACGATGTAAAACTAATCGACTTTATTACCACAGCAGCGCCCCCCTCCAACGAGTTACGCAAGTAATGAAATTTACTTATTGCCGGCAACGATTCATTGTTATGTATCAAAGACTCGAATGTGTCTCGAAACTCTAACCACTTTAAATGATTACCATCAAATGTTGGCAACTTAATTGTTGGCAATCTAACATTTAGTTGGTTATGATTACTGCATGAAGCCGAATGAAACGATCCCTCATTGTGTTTTTGAGCCTCTGACTTTTGGGACTTACCGAAAGTCTCAATGATGTTTAGAGCAACAGCAATAATTTTACAAAAATTGGTCTCAATCATGTCTCGTTCTTCTATTTGAGAATCAATATCGGACACTAAACATTCTATTTTATTTTGGACAACATCAAAGACAGGGAACAACTCCGATGCAAATGTACTCACTGCTTATCAATTTCAACACAAACAAATAAAACTTTTCGCGCACCATTCTCTTATCACCGGCTCACCGCACGCCTTTTGGTATATTTACTTTTCTCTATGACCGCACGTAAACAAAATCACGCCATCTCTCGGTCGTTCGCGACACTCGCTCGTCCACCACTATCTCGAGACTTTTAATTCAAGTCACTAGAATTACAAATTGCTTGACATAAGTTTCCATAGAAATAACGTGAAACTGACATTACAACGATAGATTTAAGTGTAATTTTATGACTTGAATTAAAAATAATTATGTCAGTATCATACGTCAATAAATAAAATTGTGCACGATTGTACTTAAAATCGAATGTGTATGGTAGAAGTTTACATTAGATTTTTGGAAAATAGCAAAGAAGAATTCTTTTTTTATTGATATTGAAAGATTCACAATTTCACACACAATTTTTTCATGTATTTATTTGTTTAAAACTTCAACCGGTTTCTCTGGAATCGCCATCGCAAGAATCTTCAATGTGGCAGCCCACTTAGAGACCGTAATATCTCGGTTTGTATTGAAGTACAATTGTTGAAATTTTGCGTATTCGATTCACCATTTATGCACAGTTTTTTGACATATAAATCACATTAATACGAACTGTATTTCTTAATGTGCCTGCTATCTTGACGTCAAGTTAGCAGGCACACCAAGATACTCAAATATCTTTTGAACCATAGTATCACTATTTATATGCTATACGTCACTATTTATCACTTTTCACAATTCCGTGGTGTGCCTACCAACTTGACGCTCACATTGGAGAAGTCAATAAGAACCAAGCAGGTTACTTTTCCATCCTCCTGATATCGCCAGTCACTTTAAGGAGTGCGGAAACAGTGTTGTATCGTAGCCTGAAACCAGATTGCAAAGGGTCGAGGAGAGAATTATGATAAACAAACTGGGAGAATTGTTTATGTACACAGGCTTCGAGCACCTTAGACATAAAAGGTAGAATGGATATCGGACGGAAATGATTAAGGAGCGTTGGATTTGAAACCTTAGGAAGAGGACGCACATAGGCTTTGCGCCATAGGGTGGGGAAAACTGAGGAATTAAAGGAGGAAGTAATGATGTGGGTGATAGCAGGGAGGAGATGATCCAGTATAGTCACTATCATACGGCGACTGATATTATCACATCCCACAGCATTGGATTTAATGTAGAGGATAATATTTTTGATCTCTGCCTCGTTGGTTGGAGAAAAATGAAACGGGACTATGTTAGGACGCGTTAGACCAGTTATAGAAGCAACGGTGCATGTAACAGACATCGGATCAAGTTTTGATGTGGCAGTAAAGTGGAGATTTAGGTCGTTTAGTCCAATTGTACTAGGCAGGTCTAAATGTCTCAGTTTGCCGATACCTAGAGTTCCAAGAAACTTCCAGATGTCGGCAGAAGAAGAAGACGAGATGTTGTTGAGAATTGGCGACGTTTTGCGTTACGTATCATCTGGTTACACCGATTTCTGGCAGTTTAAAAAAAGTCCCAATGTTCTTCCAGCCGATCCTTTTTAAACTTACGGAATGCCCGGTCCCTACGCCTCATCGCCATTTGAATACCCTTAGTCATCCAAGGCGCCGGTGGCCGTTTCACCTTGATCTTCCTGACAGGCGCATGGCGATCGTATAAGGCAATCACCGTGTCGTTAAAATATCAACTTTCTCATCAACAGAGGATGCTTGAACCAAGGCATCCCAGTTGATCTCGGATGCTTCGCTCTGTAACTTGTCAACATTAATATTAGCAAAGCATAAGCAGCGCCTGTACAGTTACCTTAGGAATGGGTTTTGGGGGCTTGAGTGTATAGGACAAGAATATTAGTTCGTGATGGGAAAAACCAGGAGCGATATGTTGACTATGTGATGGGATAAGGGAAGGATTTGAGGTGAGGATTCGAGCCATGTATCATCAGTCAGGTGAGTTGGTTGTAACGTTAAAACATGCAGGCTGGCTGACTCAATGATATGACGGAGCTTACAGGAACGAGGGGAGTTGGGTACTAGTAGGAGGTTTGTATTAAAATCACCCTTGATCATGTGATGTGCATGTCGCAGTCAGATTGTATAATCCGCCGCATTACATTACGGCTAGCCGTTTTCTAAAATAGGGCTGTTTTGTAATACGGCGGTTCAACGATTAGCCGGATTGAATGCGGCTGAGTGAAAATCCGCCGGAATGTATTCGGCGCCATACGTTCTTCAACACGGCTAGCCGTAATGTAATCATAAAGTTACTATACCTAACGGAAAGATATAGTAACTTTATGAATGTAAACAGTGAAACAAACAAAGAAAACGTGATGATATGTCTATAAACTGGTAAACAGTAACTTTAAGAACAATTTTCATGTACAATTTTATTAAAGGATTTTAATTCTTCTCAATGTGGAACAGTAAAGTGCCTTGCTTGATAAGCTCGACAGATTGCTCAACAACGGTATCCGATTCATTTATAATCTTAAGAAATATGATCACATCTCACAACATAGGTTAGATCTGAAATGGTTACCCATTCGCCAAAGGAGACGTCTGCGAGCCCTTACCACACTTTTCTCGTTTCTGAATTCCCCTAATGCCCCTTCATATCTCACTCCTCACTTTCAGTACCTTTGCCATGATAGGAATCTCGAATCGAATAACCTTCTTCTTCTCTGTCCTTCCCATTCTTCTGGCTTTGTACATTCGTCCTTTCAAATCCAATCTATTCTCCTTTGGAACGCGCTGCCGCTCGAAATCAGGATGGCTACGAGTCGTGAGGCTTTTAAAAAGAAAGTCCGCATGCTCCTTTTCGCTGCTTTTGGCAAAAGAGTTCATACATACAGAATAACTTCTTTAGCGGACTCAAAAGATTTGGAAACGGTTGATACATTTTTTAATTCAATAATTGTTGATTTAAGGACTTTGATTCTTGATGATATAGTACAATTAAAAACGTTTAAAGTAAACTTTATACTGTGTGCCAACTTCGTGCATCAAAATAAAAATGTACAAAACGTTTTTGACATCCAAACTCAGAACTATATTCTCAATGAATCCGAAGACATCAATATACTTTTTAATTCAATAAAAGAAGTATTAGCTAATAAAGTCAGTGAGTTTGAGAAAAAAGATAGTGGATGGAGTCTTACGGACCTAATTAGTTTAGATATGAATATTAATAAATTCAATCCACTGCGGGGATCATCTTTTATTGAATTACCTTATGATATTAGGACTAAAAAAGCAGTCATCAATGTTAAAAACGCAGATGTGCAGTGTTGTAAATGGGCTTTACTCTCAGCTTTGTATCCTGTATCAAAAAACCCCGATCGTGTGAACGAGTATTGGAAATTGGAAAACAAGTTAAATTTTAATGGGATATCGTTTCCAGTAAAATTAACTGATATTTACAGAGTTGGGCGCTTAAACAATATAAGCATTAACGTTTTTGGTTTAGAATATAACTCTGAGACTAAAACTCATCATGTTATTGGCCCCCTGTACTTTACAAAGTCTCGCAAATCAACACATATAAATTTACTATACGTCACCAGTGGTAGTAACGGACATTATTGCTATATTAAAAACACGATTAGTGAGTAAGCAGATCACTAAACGAAATGGCGCGGTTCACATTTGTGATGGTTGTCTGCTTTATTTTCCTACAAGCAATGCGGTAGATAACCACCAAAAACATGATTGTGCTCATATTAGTACAATATTACCAAGTCCAAGTATGTTTAGAAAAAACTGGTTCAATGAAAATGTTTCTAATGATAGGTTATATTTTGATAAATTTGAAAAGAAATAGAGGGTTCCTTTTATTATTTACGCTGACTTCGAATCGTTTTTAAAACCTATTGCCTCTTGTTCTGGTGATCCTAATGTTATAAAATCCTGCTATATTAATTTCAACTATATTTATTTTAGCTTATTTAAATTACTTACTGTATTAAAAGTGTTACTAAACTTAATTGATTGTAATTGAAACTGCATTTATTTAAATTGTAACTATTTCAAATTTCATTAAAAGTAACTTATTTGACTATAACGTCGGGCCACGATGTTGCTTACAGTCGCGCCAACGACCCCACCAATAGCGTTACTTTACCATTATGAAGAGGTGGGAGGCGCGCCGAGGTGGAGCATCGTGGCCTGGCGAGAGGGCATTCTGTTACGAGCTTCAAAACGGTGCAGACGACTAGAGAAAGCTTTGTGCTGCTTAAAGTCACAATTTTGTATTTAAAATTATCAAGTGTGAGTTTACAATAAATTATTTTAAAAGGTGAAAAGAGTTGTTTGATTGAACAACTCAGAAGTGGGATTCCGAGAGATAATCTTATTCTCTCGTCCAGCGCCCATAAAAATGTAGTACGCTGCAAAAATGTCTAGAAAAGTCATAGAAAACTTGCAACGTTTCTAACGGTTTAAACATGACACGCCGTTCTAGGGTGAAGTTAAACGATTCTTCTCTTATGCTACTATGACCGATTTACCAAAGTCAGGCTATCATATAAAAGGTTTGAGAAGAGGGTGCTATAATATACCTACATACTTAATGTATAAATGTATAAAATATATAAAAAAAAGTTTTAGTTGTTGGTCTGCAGCAATCATAATCATTATAGCGATTACAGATTAATACTAAATAATTAAAAAAAAATATATATATTGCCTTTTTCCTGAATAATCTCGTTAATTTGTGGTCATGATTGGGGTTTTATTTTTTTTTCATTTTGTAATCGTGGTCTGTGATCATTAATCAGATTGCAATTTTGCCCATCTCTGAGTTCACATAACCTGTCTTAGACTTTGTTCAAACTACAAAGTCTTAAACCTTTTAATTTTAAGTTTCAGTATGGACGGGCTATCTGAAGAAGTTATTGTAGACGAACCATTGCAGATTGAAAGACAACTTGAAATGAATGGGTCACCGCGTTTGAACACGCACCCCACTGTAAACCAAAATAATGATGATGACCATGATGACGATGACTTGATTTTACGACATCAATTGTTGAGCGGAGAGCTAGAGCGACACTCACGATCAAGACGCACAACTGCAGGCGATGAGCTAGAGCGACCCTCGCAGTTAAATCAAGTAGGAAGTGGTGAGCTTGAGCGACCCTTTCCGTACGGATGCCACCAATTACGTCCCAGTCGAAATAACGTCGAGCTAGAGCGATACCAATCACCTGTCTTAGAAACACATGTTCCGGGGAGGAACGAGAAATCAGGAAGGAAAAGGACAAGAAGCATGACTCCGGAGCCGGCCCCACATACTAGAGGTACGTCCTCATGGCAACAAGATAAATCCCCGCCTTTGCAAAGAATTAGCAACGAGCTTCCAAACTACTCTCATCCTTCAGATAGTAATAATATATTGTCACAATTTGTTAATGCTTTGAAAGATATCGCTAAATCAGGTAGTCATAAGCTTACTATTGGGAGTAACGTAATCCCCGAATTTGACCCACTTTCAATAAACCAAAATATTGTAAACTGGTTAACTAAGGTTGAAGAGTGTGCGGATATTTATAATTGGGATGATAGAGAAACTATTCACTATGCTTTACCCAAACTTACCGGTCTTGCTAAATCTTGGTACCAAAGCCTACCCAGTGTTCGATACACTTGGGCTGAATGGAAAAATAAGTTATTAGAATCGTTTCCTTGTCGTGAAAATTATGCTGAGCTTTTGACAAATATGCTTGCTTTGAAAGTACGTTTTGGCGAACCATTAGAGCAGTATTGTTATTCCAAATTTAATTTACTTAATCGTTGTAACATCACAGGTAGACAAGCCGTAGATTGTATTTTACACGGGATTGAGGATAGAAGCATTAGACTTGGTGCGCAAGCGGCTCAGTTTGAATCCCCTGAACAAGTCCTTAAGTATTTAAAAACTGTTAAGATAGGTAATAGAAGAGAAAACAACACTAACACGTATAAAAATAGACACGCCAAAAATCACTTGCAAAGCCATTCAATAGTGCCTAGTAGGAACATTCCATACTCGAACAAACCTCCTATAAAATGCTTTAACTGCGGTGTGGAGGGTCATCCTAGCTTTCTATGTACAAAACCTATTGAAAAATGTAATAATTGTCATCGAATAGGTCATAAAATTACGTCCTGCCCTTTCATTCAATCGGATAAAAATTTCAGTACCGAAAAACCAGATTTAAAAGAGAAAAATGTCTTTCGGGTTAGTCTAAATGAATTAACTACAGGTATTACACGAAACATAACGGAAAATGATTTATCTAAATACAACAATATAACTTCAAGTTGTGATACGAATGTTTTAGATGAAAATAATAAAGACAAGTATTCTATGATTATTGAAGTAAATAAATACCCGTTACACTGTTTTGTGGATCTTGGTAGTGAATGCTCCCTCATTCGGTACACAGATTCTAAAAAATTAGGAATCGATCAAAAAACTGACAGTTTACCAATATTGAGGGGATTAGGTAATAATCGTTTTCAACCAATAGCGCGGTTAGAAGCTCAGGTCAATGGTCAAGGTATTACATTAGCAATAGAAATGTACGTAGTAGAAGATGATGTAATTAAGCCATCCACATTATTAGGTCAAAACTTCACAGAACATCCTAGTATAATTATTACAAAAACTCCCTCTCAGTTAATATTTGAAGAATCTGCTAGTGCTTCTAAATTATATCTTACTGTTTCTAATACCTTAACTATTGATCAAAGTGATATCAAGGCTGTTCCAATAATTTGCAGTAAGTCATATTCTGGTAAGATATACGTCAATGGTTCCTTGACAGGTAAACCCGGTTTTGAATATTTTCTTCTTCCTGGTGAGTATGAGCTCTGTCAGGGCAAAGGTACATTGCTCGTGCAGAATATGACCACAAATCCTATTAGACTCTTAGCAAATACTCTTATTACTCGATCTACACCAGTTTCTACTTTGAAAGATGATATTAAATTTAACTAAAGATGTCTATAATAATGATAGTATTCCTAATATTGGCAATGTAATAAGTGAGCATCAGAAGCAAGAGGTTATGACTATTATAAACGAATATAGTGATTGTTTCTCTAACAACTTAAAAGATTTAGGATTCACAACAGTTTCCGAGATGGAAATACATTTAACTGACTCAGATCCTATTGTTTATAGACCTTATAGATTGGCATTAAGTGAAAGAGTTTTAGTGAGAGAAATGGTCCAAGAGATGATAGATGCTAACATAGTCCGCGAGTCGTCTTCACCCTACGCTAGCCCCATAGTACTAGTTAAAAAAAAAACTGGAGAAAAACGTCTATGCGTAGACTTATAGAGCCCTCAACAGAAAGACTATCAAAGATCACTTTCCTTTACCAAGAGTTGAAGATCAATTGGATCTTCTAGCAGGACATAAGTTTTTCATAACATTAGACCTTGCTTCGGGGTATTACCAGATACCAATAAAAGAGAATTCTAGATACAAAACTGCATTCGTTACTCCAGACGGCCAGTATGAATATATGCGTATGCCATTTGGTCTTGTGAATGCACCGTCGGTTTTCCAACGTACAATAAACAAAATATTGGCAGAAGCTAAAATCAAATATGCGATGGTGTATATGGATGACGTATTAATCCCCGCCCATACCTTTAACGAAGGAATTTCAAGGCTTCGCGAAGTATTAGAATTATTGAGATCAGGGGGTTTAACTTTAAAACTATCTAAATGTTATTTTTTCTATAATAAAATCGATTACCTAGGGTTCGAAGTAAGCCCCGATGGTATACGTCCAGGTTCTCGTAAATCTAAAGCCGTCAGTAATTACCCTTTACCCAAGAACCAGCATGAAATTCGTCAATTTATTGGTTTGGCAAGTTTCTTTAGACGCTTTGTTAGAAATTTTGCAATAACTAGCCCATTAACAGACTTACTTAAGAAAAATGCTTCATGGAAGTGGACGGATAAGCAAAATGATGCTTTTAAATTGTTGAAAGATTCTCTCACACAACGTCCTATCCTTGCATTGTATGATCCATCGCTAGCAACAGAATTGCATACCGATGCAAGCAAGATTGGAGTTGCTGGTATTTTACTTCAAAAGAATGAAGAAGGCCTTCTTCGACCAGTATCTTTTTACAGTAGAAAGACTACGTTAGACGAACAGAAAATGCATTCTTTTGAGCTTGAAACACTTGCTGTAATAGCATCACTTGTAAGATATCGTGTGTATCTGCTAGGTGTACCTTTTAAAATTTATACTGACTGTAACGCTTTACGAACAGCCATGACGAAACGTGATCTTGTGCCTAGAATAGCGCGATGGTGGGTACAACTACAAGAATTCGACTGCAGTTTCGAATATCGGCCAGGAACGCGAATGGCACATGTAGACGCACTGAGTAGGAATCCTGTTGCACCAGCTATATCCGAAACTCATATTTTAGATGTACTTACTCTAGAAAAAGAAGACTGGATTAGTACTGTTCAATTGGCAGATGAAGAAATAAATTCCATTAAAAATATTCTCTCCAATCCGGACTCCGATAAAACCGTAGACATCCACAATAATTACTGCCTCAAAAATGATAGGGTTTTCCGTAAAATTAATAATGAACTCCGATGGGTTGTTCCTAAATCTGTTAGGTGGCAAGTTCTTAAAATGAATCACGATGATGTGGGTCACTTTGGATTTGATAAAACGTTGTCGCGTATTAAGGAATCTTACTGGTTTCCGAAATTACGTCGATTTGTAAAAAAGTACGTTACTGCCTGTTTGGAATGTGCGTATCATAAAGCCCAGGGTGGCCCACGTCATGGTGAATTGCATCCAATCCCAAAGGTAGAAATCCCTTTCCACACCATTCACGCTGACCACTTAGGTCCTTTTGTACGTAGCAAAAAGGGAAACTCGTACCTATTAGTAATCGTAGATGGCTTTACCAAGTTTGTCAATATCACTGCTGTAAGAAACACAAAAGCTATTACTACTATTAGAGTATTTAAAGAACATATAAGTTATTTTGGAACTCCGACTCGTCTTATAACAGATCAGGGTTCTTGCTTCACATCGCATTTATTTAAAAAATTCATTAAAACTACAAATATAAAACACATTCTAAATGCCGTAGCCTCGCCTAGGGCTAATGGACAGGTTGAACGATTCAATAGGACAATATTAGACGCTTTATCGACAAAAACTCATGACCATGATGACAGATCCTGGGATGAGTATATTGCTGCTATTCAAATTGGTATAAATACTACAGCGCATAGCACTACAAAGAAAAGCCCTTCGGAACTTTTGTTTGGGTGCAAGTTAATTAACACTTCAGAAGCTATTCTCAATGATGTTATTAATGAAACTCTTAACGTAACAACTGGTGATAAATTAGTTGAATTAAGACAGGAAACTGGAAATAAAATTAGAGAACAACAAGAAAAAGATAAAGAGAGGTTTAACAAAGGTAGAAAAGTCGGTAAAACTTTTAAAGAAGGGGACTTAATACGTGTTGAGCGAGTAGTAGGAAGTAATGACGGGAAGTCTAAAAAACTCGTAGCGAAATATCAGGGCCCTTACCGAATTGTCAAGGTCTTCCCTAATGATAGGTTTCTTATTGAAGATACCCCTTTAACTAGAAAAAACAATCGTAGATATGAAGCTATCGTCGCAATAGACAAAATTCAACCGTGGTTAAACTTTTCTACCAAATATGATAGTGATAATAGCGAAACTGATGATGAATCTGATATTGATGAAAATAATAATTGTAATGTCGATTGTACCAATTAAAATATTCTAAGAAGTAAAAGTTTAAAAATAACGAATATTATTTTCCATTATCATTAATTGTTTAAATGAAAGAAATAGATAGAATAATAAAATAAAATTAGATAAATAAAACGATTGATTGTATTAATCAAAATATTATATGAAATAAATTTTTAATTGCCATTATCATTGTAAATGTAATTAAATGAAAGAAATATTTCTAATTTTACTAATGATCTTACTGCACGGAGCACGAGGACGTGCTAATGTTCAGATGGCCGAGCTGTTATAAAATCCTGCTATATTAATTTCAACTATATTTATTTTAGCTTATTTAAATTACTTACTGTATTAAAAGTGTTACTAAACTTAAATGATTGTAATTGAAACTGCATTTATTTAAATTGTTACTATTTCAAATTTCATTAAAAGTAACTTATTTGACTATAACGTCGGGCCACGATGTTGCTCACAGTCGCGCCAACGACCCCACCAATAGCGTTACTTTACCATTATGAAGAGGTGGGAGGCGCGCCGAGGTGGAGCATCGTGGCCTGGCGAGAGGGCATTCTGTTACGAGCTTCAAAACGGTGCAGACGACTAGAGAAAGCTTTGTGCTGCTTAAAGTCACAATTTTGTATTTAAAATTATCAAGTGTGAGTTTACAATAAATTATTTTAAAAGGTGAAAAGAGTTGTTTGATTGAACACGAACAAATCATCAACCATTAATGTTCAGAGACATGACGTGTACAGTTTCGGTTATTATATTAAGTGTTCATATGATAGTAATCTCTCTAAATATGTTTGTTATAGCGGAGAAAACTGTGCTCATGTATTTATGAATAAGCTCCAATAAGATTTAAAAATTATATGTAGTAAATATAGTTTTCAAACTGCTCCTCTCCCTCTTACGAATGAAAATAAAAAATATATAGAAGAAACCAAAGTATGTTACATTTGTAAAAAAGATTTATATGAGCAATTTATTGACTACAACTGGCAGACGGGAGCGTTTATAGGTGTTTCACATGAAATATGTAGTAAAAAGTTTCATAAAATAGACTTTGTACCAGTAGTATTACATAATCTAAGTAATTGTGATGCTCACTTTATTGTACACGCATTAAATTTTGCTGATGGTGAAGTACAAATAATCCCCCAAAATTAAGAAAAATATATTTCATTTTCTAAAATTCTTCACGTAAACGGTCAGCGTGAAAGTTTAAGGTTTATTGATTCTTTTAAATTTTTATCAAGTAGTTTAAATTCATTAGCTTCTAATCTTAATAATAATCAGTTTATAGAACTAAAAAATGAATTTCCGAGTGTAAACGACTTTGAATTGCTGAAAAGAAAAGGTGTATATCCATATGAGTATATGAGTTCTTTCAGGTCATAAAATCACCATCATTACCAAAAATTTATGACTTTTTTAATTTACTTACTGGGTCAACGATTTCTAACGAAGACTACGTTCACGCTCAAAGAGTGTGGGCTCATTTTAAATGTTGTAGTATGTCTGATTATTCTAATCTTTATTTAAAAACAGATGTTTTGTTTTAAGTGATATATTCGAAAACTTTAAAAATGTTTGTTTATAAACCTATGATTTAGATCCTGCTCATTATTACACTGCTCCTGGTTTAAGTTAGGACGCTATGTTAAAGTTTACCGAAGTCGAAATCGAGTTATTGACAGATTTTGATAAAATAGCCTTTATAAAAGCTGGTATCAGGGGTGGTGTGTCTCAATGTAGTAATCGTTACGCTAAAGCCAATAATCCTTATATGGATAATTATAAAGCAGATGATCCTATTTCTTTTCTAACATATTTGGATGCTAATAATTTGTATGGGTGGGCTATGTCTCAGTATTTACCTATTTCTCAATTTGAATGGGCGAGTGTTGATGTTAATTTTAATGTTCTTTCAGAATTTGGTTACATTTTAGAAGTAGATTTGGAATATCCTGATAGCCTTCATGATCATCATTCCGATTTACCATTATGTCCTGAAAATATTTGTATTGGTGGTTCTAAGGAACGAAAGCTGGTCTCAAATTTAAATAATAAGGAAAAATATATTTTACATTATAGAAATCTCTTACAAAGCTTAGAGTTGGGTTTAAAACTTACGAAAGTTCATAGAGTTCTGAAATTTAAACAAAGTGCCTGGTTAAAAAAATATATAGATTTAAACACGCAATTGCGTGCGTTAGCAAAATCTGATTTAAAAAAAGATTTTTATTTAAACAAGTTTATTTCTAAATTAAACGTAGACGTTGGCATCAATCCTCAAATCTTTTCAGTTGTGAAAGAACAGGTAATAATGATATTGTGACATTGTTGACAATTTATTTTAAATATAACAATATATAAAATCACACTAGATTTATATTATTAGAAGATATATTTTTAATTCTCTTTTTCATATTATTCTTTTTGACATAATTTTACAATAATTTAATACTGTTATAGGTAAGTATATGTTCTAACAAAAGTTGATTTTTTTCTTTAATATTGAGTAATATTTGACTCTGTTTTAGGTTGCAACCTGGGATGAAAAGAAAAAGTATTGCACAATCATATTTGACGAAATGTCATTGACTCCAGCTTTGCATTTCAATAAAAACAAAGGATCTATAACTGGTTTTGTGGAGCTACCTGAAAGGTCAAGCCAATTTGCTGATCATGCTCTAGTTTTTTTATTAAGAGGCGCCATTTATAAATGGCAGCAACCAATTGCATATTACTTTTGTGAAGGGGCTACATCAGCAATCCGGCTGAAAACTATATTAAAAAATATAGTAACTGCAGTTGCAGACACAGGACTTATACCGCTGGCTTTGGTTTGTGATCAAGGTTCGGCTTTTCAGTCCGCCATAAATGGTCTGAAACAAGAAACTAGGCGAGAGCAAGATCTTTCTGGAACTAACATTGGTAAATATTTACAACATTTTCACTAATCAATAATCATTTAGACACAACCAACTAATAATTGTAAATATTATTTGAACATCCATGACTCGGACATAAATGTTCATGTTTGTCACACAAAAATTTCCCCTAGTTGCTACTAGTTCGTACCGCCACCGAGATCAAAGATACTAACGGTAAAATATACTTCTGGAGTCTGTATTTTTCATATGAGACACACTTTTTCCTCTATTTGAATTTATATTTAATTTCATGACTTTCCTTTCAGATGAAATGGTCACAATTAATAGCATACCCTTATGCATTATATATGACCCCTGCCATCTTATTAAGGGGTTAAGGAATAACTTTTTGACAAAAGACATAACATTTAAAGGGAAAGTCGCTACCTGGCAAGACATAATTGATGTTTATAAAACAGACTACAGTCATGCAAATGTGCGGTTACTGCATAAACTGACTGATGAGCACGTTATGCCAGAAAAAATCAAGAAGATGAAGGTAAAATACCTATATCCAGATTCATTCATTTAAGTTAATTTATCTCTACAACAGTCTTAATGTGATAAAACGAAGAATTTGAATCACATGTATGTTCTACATAGTCTTCTTTATTTCTAGGTGAAGAAGTGTGTGCAAGTGCTCAGCAAAACAATGTCTGCAGCCTTATCATATACGGCTCAGTTTTGTAAGTATTTTTTTAATGATGTGTAAGATTAAGGTAGTATTATGTCTCCTAGCCCCTTACACGGTAATCCATTGAACGTGGCGCGTACCAAGAGTACAGTACCAGGTGCACATACAGAGAGTGACGCGATAAGTTGTGCTGTGCGCACAACTTATCGCTTCACTGTACATCACAGTACATTGCGTGATGACCAATTGTTAAATTCTCTTTTCCTCTTTAATCTTGCGTTTCCGGAAAAAATATTATGTTAGTGTCTACTTTTAAATAACGACCGGAGGGCCTACTCTCTTTCTATAAAAAAGAAGTTTCGGTCAGTTTTTGTTCTCTCATTTCAGTACCTATTTGTATTACACCCTGTATTAACAAATTTATTTCGTTTTGCAGCCCACTATGTTGATGGAAGACCTGTCAGTAAATCTTTAAATAATACTGCTGAGATAATCGATTTCTTCGACGATTTATTCGACAGTACGAATGGAGCAGCCGTCTACTCCATAAAATCAAAAGGAAAGGAGCTTCGAACAGCTGTTACAGAAAAATCAAAGCATATCGTCTTTTGGAAAACAGCTATCCAAAAATTGATAGAAATAAAATTTATAAATGCCAACGGTAGGGAAATATCAGTACCCACATTGAAAAACTGGATTGTTACATTAAAAAGCTACATGAAGTTGTGGCAAATATTGAAATGTAAAAATGTAAAAATTATGCGGCCCAGACAATTTAACTCTGACCCCATAGAAAACTTTTTTGGGCAGGTAAGGGCCTATAATTATAGAAATGTGAATCCAAATTGCCACAACTTCAGTTGTACTTTTAAATCGCTTTTAGTAACGAGATTTTTAAATTTTTATTCTAAAAGTTTTAATTGTGAGGATGATGGATGTGGCAGAAGAATTATTAAAATTAGAAAAAAAATTTGATAGCATGTCAAATGAAAACCATTCAGTTGGTCAAAGTAGTATGCCACATCATTCGACAGACATAAATATTGATAATATCGAAAACGCGGCAAGACAAGAACGTTTAAATGTACACTCACGAGCTTACACAGCAGGGTGGGTTTTAAAAAAAACATTAAATAAAATAAAATTGTGTAGTGTGTAAGGAAGCCCTTTTCAGCACTGAGGCTGAAACTATACACAATTGGGTGAGTGCTCGAGAGTATAAAATTATGGTAAACAAACTTACATACCCTTCTGAAAAGCTCGTGAGGCCTTATGGAGATGTTGTAAAACTAACGAATGGGTATTTGGAAGAAAATGGTCACATAAAACGCGCAACACGCAAGTCTGGCAAGTAACTCTAAAAGTTAGCGCATTTAATAAGGATTCTAAAGTGGTATAACACTTATTACATTATTTCTTAGATCGGGTACAAAAAATATTTTTTCAAGGAAAGTCGGTTTTGAATAATTTCTTTGACTTTACTAAAAGTGATTCTAGTCAACTCAAAGCGTTCCTTAAGACCTTAATGGACAACACAGACGACGCCCACACAGTCCACGCTTCAGCAAGAAACAACTGCATAGTTTGCACAATTGCTTAGGCCTTTAGCCCGTTAGTCGCTTTTACGACACCCAAGAGAATCTCTATTCCATTGAGATGGGTTGGTAGTATTATTTTAATGAGGCCATCGCCGCTCTTTGCTGTTGGATGTATGTGCTGTCTTTAGTCCATTAGTCGCCTTTTACGACACCCAAGGGTAGAAAGGGGTTGGTAGTATTATTTTGATGAGCCTATCGCCGCTTTATGCTGTAGGATGTATGTGCAGTTTTTAGTCCGTTAGTCGCCTTTTAGGACACCCAAGGGAAGAGATGGAAAGACTGCACATACCTACTATCCAACAGCATAGAGCAGCGATAGGCTCATCAAAATAATACTACCAACCCTTCTCTTCCCGTGGGTGTCGTTAAAGCAACTAACGGGTCAATTTTTAATAAAATAAACCAAATCATATTGTATTGGATTGTTTTATTTTTTCGCATCCGTAGTGAAAAACATAGTGTAACACACGGCGCTAAAAACCCATTAAAACTCGGTTTCTATTTACTCCCTCGCTAAAGCTCGGAAGTAAAACTACTATAATGGGTCATTTTAGTCCCTTGTATAACAATCTACTATTCCCTGTCTCTGTTTCGATAGCGTCACTACACACTTTATGGAATGTCTTACTCCGTCTCATTCAAACCACGCAATGGTCTTAAGAAACGCTTTGAGTTCACTAGAATCACTTTTAGTAAAGTCAAAGAAACTATTCAAAACCGAATTTCCTTGAAAAAATATTTTTTGTACCCGATCTAAGAAATAATGTAATAAGTGTTATACCACTTTAGAATCCTTATTAAATGCGCTAACTTTTAAAGTTACTTGCCAGACTTGCGTGTTATAATTTTTTTTCAGGACCGTTTATTAAAGTAGTGCGAAAAACTGATTTTCAAAACGTGGTTCTGCAAAACATGACATCTTCTTTCAAGCTGGAGCAGTTAGCTCAGAATTTAAGGTTACAAATTACAGGTACAAATTATAGTGCTTACTATTCAGGATGAAATAAGTAAAAAAAAATGGCAAAAAGTTAAGATTTGTAGCAACAGGAAAGTAAAAACTGTTACGGGGTGGTACACTTTCCCGAATAATTTTTTTTTGCTGTTATTTTAAAAATACAAGACATATATTTTTTTAATATTTTTTTGATAACTGTTATGACTTTACCTATCATGCGATTTCGGCTTGACGTCGACCTTTGGGACACCCTGTATGTAAGATGTTCCAAAAAATTGTTAAAGCCAATAAATTATTTCATTTTATTTATTTTTATTTATTTATTTATTTATATGTAGTACCTATATAAAACATAATCTATTCATCCTTCCAAAATACGTATTAATTAAGATGATTATTAATAATATTACTATGAAGGGTTTTATTTCGTGTTTTATTTTAAGACTTAAGCTATCTAAATAAACTCATAGGAAGAGAAAACTTAAAAACAACTGGAATACAAAAGTAAAAAGATCAAGAGATTGCAAGCAAGAAATTGATATTTAAAGAACAAGGTAAATTATTTAACTGAACTGTGAAACGATTTGAGTGAAAAATCTTTAATAAAATAGTAAGAACGAAGAATTTTAGAAAACATTGGAGTGGGAGAGCATGAACAATTAAAGAGACAAATGTAAATGAAAGATAGCGATAAACTTCTTCGAACAAAGTATTCGCCTACATTAAGGTGTTTCGCACTATACTTAGATTATTACTCTCCAAAAGCGTATAAATAATCTACGTAAAACATTTGGAGCGTGCTTACCCCTCCCACAGGCTCTCTCAAAGTGGTACGGCAATATCGACGGTAAACCAGGTTTTACAAAAGAAGCTCTGAATGCTCTAAAAATTACAGCAGAAAAAGTCCTGACAAAATTTTCTGACAAACTTTCTCCTTGTAGATATTGGCGTTTTTGTTAATTCTATTTCAGACTCTTCGCAAGGGTCAGCCTAAAAAAATGTGTTAGTATATCAGCGTTAGGAAGATGATTATTTGCATATTCTCTCATCTACAAATTACCATGTTTCTGAATGATCGCACGTGTATCGTCATACTCAACAACATTGCCCGCTTTTTTCACTTTTTCGATCACTGAGAAAGACGTACGGCAAACAAACAGCACCTAGGTCAATATTAGTTTCGAAAACAAAATGGACCAAAATATATGCTATATATATATATATTTAACTTAGAGAAAACAAAGATATCTCTTTGTTTTCTTTAAAGTTTCTCTAAAAATGAAGAAGGAAGACGCGGGCAAAGTAAAGTGAAAAAGTACCCAGCTTTGCCACCTTTAAATTGCTAAGCCATTTTAAGATTTATGTTGCGATTTTTGGAGCCAACATTTATAACTGGGCAAAGATACGAACGTGATACTAAAAATGACCAAACATTTAGTACCGCCGCGTCGTGAGTTAGGTGGGCAAAGTTAGGTAGACTATTTTTAGAAATTTCATACAAAAATATTTGAGAAACAGGCCTGACACAAATGTTATTAAATTTTAGATAATTATTTAATAAATTTTAATACATTATGTAAATTTCGAACATTCTTATGAAATTTAATGTTTACGTAGCTACCTAATTGTTTTGTTCTTTACCTATGTTAGCGACTGCCTGCAGCACGGCCTCCTTGCCATACCGGCAGGTTTATTGTTCCTTTTATAAACTTTACTTTTGATACCATTGTCATATTTTCCAGTTGTCATTGTGCCTTTTGCCTTTGTACTTTGTGCTGTAATTTTGCCAATTAAATTGTGATAAACGTGTTCAATACTTGTTTCCATCATCTCCACATTTTTATACAGTCCACTGCTCATCGCCACTCGTTATCATTGGTCCTTCGAGCCGGAAAAAACCATCCATCTTCCACAAACATTTTCAAACCTTACGACGTAAGTAAACATTTTAAATTTTCATTTTTTTTTAAACATCTCATTATATCATTATCTCATTAGTTCGCATTCACTATGGTGGAAACACGTAGTCAAGCACAATCAAGGGCAAACGCGGACATAGCGGCTACGGAAACCGAGCGGACGCAGCCTGAATGCAATGAGCATTCACCGGGCGGCGTCCGGCCAGTTTCAGCCGCAAAAACGACAAAAACATCGTCACAAGCCAGCTCGACCACACAACAGGCGGGCACCGATCTTAGCGGCGAGAGACGAATCCTCCCCGCGGATCTACCAAGTGATCGTTCTAGCTGGCTTGACGGAACAAATGCCAATGCAAATACTAAAAGTGTTCACAGTCATCAATCTCACGCGCACAGCGTACGAACACATACTCCTCGCGTTCCTCGGCTACCATCCGCGCTCAAAAACTAGCCATCGAAGCCAAGGCTACCAGACGTCGAGTAGAACGTGAGCGCGAGTTGGCAGAACGCGAGCACGAGTTGGCAGAACGCGAGCACGAGTTGGCGTTGGAGATAGCACGACTGGAGTGTGAAGCGGAACAAGCGGAGTTGCAGGCAAAACTTGCCGCACTGGACGCTTCAGATAAGTGTACTAAATCTCATATGTCACGCGCTTCCAGACGTAGTACCGATATACGTACAGAAACATGGGTCTACGAACAAAATGCAACCATGGCAAAAGTAGCTCACATGGACATGCCTGGCGAGGCACAGACCGTTACCCTGGGTAAGCCTCAGGGACATTCTTTACAGCCGGCTGCGCTCACCAACACTGCACGATTCAGAGCACCCGACGCCAACCATGCAGTACTCTCGAGACCCGCACGTACCGTCGGCAAAACCGCTACGCAACTAAAGCGAACTACCGAAAGCCCCTCCTCCGCCGACCCAATTTCTAAGCTCGCCAAAGCTATCAACTCTCTTTCTGGCCGACCTAAAAATCCTGACCTCGTCACCTTTGCAGGCGACGCCGGGCAATGGATGGCTTTTAAAAGCAGTTACGAGAGAACTAAATCAAATTTTTCCCCTTCAGAAAACCTAGATCGGCTTAACAATGCGATTCGCGGTTAAGCCTACCAGTCCGTAGCGTCGCTGCTGTGGACTTCCGGCGAGCCCGACATCGTCGTGACCCGTTTAGAACAAACGTACGCGCGCCCAGAGCTCCTAGTGGCGCGCGAGATCACCGAGTTGCGCAGCAGCCCAAAGCTAAGTTCTCCTGAAGACTTAAATCATTTAGCAAACAAACTTAGTAATTTCGTTACTACTCTCAAGCTACTTAATCAGCACGAGCATTTGGCATCGCTGGACCTTTTTAATTGCATCCTGGTCAAACTGAGGGAGCACACCAGAGACCGTTTTACAGATTTCGCGTCCATCCATGCACCGGAGGTACAAAGCATTACAAAATTAGAACTGTTGTCACATTTCCTCCTAGTCGAGGCGGACAAGCAACTAAAATATAATTTCGTATCCGACGCTATATCTAAACCACAACATTCAGCGCAAATCATGAGACCACAAGTGAAAAAGGAATTCGTGCACGCTACAAGACCTGGCGACAAAGCACACGAACGGTGCACGTATTGCGAACAGTGGCCTCATGACATAAAATCTTGCAAAGCGTTCCTAACCCTAACCGTTGATGACAGATGGCGTTGGGTTAGAGAAAATAGAGTATGCTATCGCTGTCTAAAGTCATTCCCGCATACATGGAACAGCTGTCGCGCAAAACGCTGCGGAGTCGATGGTTGCTCAAGATTCCACAGCGCACTCCTCCACGGCACAGCGACAACCACAGCCATAACCAGCGGCACTTGCGGTGGCCAATGCTACGATACCCAGGCGTCCCCCGTCAGCTCAATTGTCACCGTCCCAAACAACGAAATCGAACCCGTAAAAATTTCGAACACGTCTGAACTATTAATCAATGCCACAGGGTCAACGACACAAACGTCGACGCGTCCACACAGCCTTCTGAAAGTGATCCCGATCATACTCGAAGGCCCCGACGGCGAGTTCGAGACGAGGGCAGTACGGCGACGCTTATCGACGGCGAAGTAGCAGCGCGCATCGGCGCGACATTCGCTAACCGAGAGCGCCTCCGCATTGAGGGCGTTAGTGGTATGACTAAGGAAGTTGAAGTAGGTTATGTAAATTTTCACATTCGAGGACGTAACCAACACGACTGTTATTTAGTAAAGCACGCACGAGCTATCTGTCCCTTAGCGATACGCACCCAGAACCCAGAAATCGTCAACTTAATAAGTTACCGACACCTGTCAGACTTATCCGACGAACTCTCACATGCCGGCGTCGCCCCTACTGTTCTCATCGGCGCGCCTGACTGGCATCTATCACTGAGTCGCGAAGTTCGGTGTGGAAAGAAAAACGAACCCGTTGCCTCCCGAACTCTGCTAGGATGGGTACTTCACGGTGCACTTTCCGTTTCGTCCGTGCCACTTGAATTCGTTAACCACATCTCAGAAGACCTAGACGAACTTATTAAGCGTCAATACGACATCGACGCCTTAGGGATAACTAAAAACACCCCTCGCCAAAACGACGACGACAAGCGAGCCATAGACGCCATCGAAGCCTCAGCACGCCGGCTCGATGACGGTCGTTTCGAAGTAGGTCTACCTTGGAAGAAGGACCTACCGAAAGTTATTCCCGATAGCTACACCCAAGCATTATCGCGGTTTAAGGCTCTCGAACGTCAAATGTCAAAGGATCAGTCGTTCGCCCAAGCTTTCCAACAGTTCATAGATGGCATCATAAGTAAAGGCTACGCCGAAAAGTGCAACCCGAAGACCTACCCCAACGCCTCCCATCGAACAGTTCATACACTAATGCAGACGGCTCTATTCGTTGGTACTTGCCCATCTTTGGAGTTTTTCACCCACAGAAAAGGAAACTTAGAGCCGTCCACGACACAGCTGCCCTAACAAAAGGCGTAAGCCTCAATAGCTTACTCTTGCAAGGACCTGACCTACTACGCTCTTTACTAGATATTCTATTTCGCTTTAGAGAAGGCGCAGTGGCCCTAAACGGGGACATCAGAGAGATGTTCCCACAAATCAAGATCGCACCCAGGGATAGAGACGCTCAACGCTTCCTCTGGCGTGTTAAGGACGGCGAAATAAAAGAGTACCGTATGTCATCTATGATTTTTGGCGCCGTGTCAAGCCCGTTCATCGCGCTTCACATTAAAAACAAAAACGCAGAAACGTTAAAAAACGTCTACCCCGCGGCCTGCAAGGCAGTCGTCGAAGACCACTACATGGATGACTACCTCGGTAGCCACCCTAGCGCCACGAAAGCCGCCCAGATAGCCGCGGACCTAATCACGGTACACAGCTCCTGTGGTTTCGAAATGCGCTCATGGACATCCAACCACCCGGAAGCGCTTTCACTTGTCCCGAAGGAATTAAGAAGCGATAGTGACTCTGACGTCTATCTACTACCAAGCGCAGAAGTCGGCGTCCTAGGAGTCAAATGGAACCCACGTCAGGATTCACTAGGATTCCGCGCCGTATCTGAATTTGTAACCGAAACCTTAACCAAACGCACCTTGTTGTCAAATGTTATGAAAGTATACGACCCACTTGGTTTTCTAATGCCTGTTACCATCTGGGGCCGCATCTTGATACAGAAACTTTGGCGGGCAGGCATCAACTGGGACGCGCCGCTACCGTCGGCGTACGTGAGCGAATGTGACGACTGGCTAGCGCAGCTACGAATCGCGGCTAACATTAAAATCCCACGTTGGTATATGAATCGGTCAGATGAGGTAGACGTTCAGCTACACGTTGTTGCCGACGGCGGCGAACAAGCCTACGCGTGCGTCGCGTACTGGCGATTTAGTTACTGTGACGATACCACGTCCACAACTCTCATCGGCAGCAAAGCTCGCGTCTTGCCGCTAAAACCCGTCTCAATTCCTCGCCTGGAGCTGCAAGCCGCGCTCATGGCCTCACGTCTCGCGCAATCAATTTTACAAGCCCACCGTATTAAACCCTCCGCAACCACTTTTTGGACAGACTCAACCACCGTCCTTAAGTGGATCCGGAGTGACGCTCGCGCATTTAAACCGTTCGTGGCGCACAGATTGGGAGAGATACTAGACACAACAAACCCTTCCAACTGGAGATGGATTCCGACCTCTCTCAACGTTTTCGAACCCCGCAACCGCAGACTGGCGACCTACCCCCGGAAAGACTCGATCACCACAAACGGCCTTTTACGCACGTAGGCCTCGACTACTTTGGCCCAATCACCATTACTATTTACAGACGCCAAGAGAAACGCTACGTAGCCTTATACACATGTCTAGTAACGCGAGCCGTACACCTCGAAGTAGTCACATCACTCTCGACTGATGCCGCCATTATGAGTCTGAGGCGTTTCATCGCGCGAAGAGGGTCACCCTCAACAATATTTTCCGACAACGGGACAAACTTTGTCGGAGCCTCCCGGGAGTTGCGGTGTCTTCATGAGGACCCAGTCAGAGAATACGCCACAAACAGAAACATTGAATGGCGATTCATCCCACCAGCCTCCCCGTTTATGGGCGGTGCATGGGAAAGGTTAATAAGGACGATAAAAACGAGTCTAAGAGCCTGTCTCAAAGAAAAGCAACTAAAAGAAGACGTGCTAACGACTTTCCTTCTGGAAGCTGAGGCAATCGTAAATTCGAGACCGCTTACATATATACCGTCTTCTCCAGACACACCAGAAGCATTGACCCCTTTCCACTTTATTTTGGGCTCCTCGTCGGTCGTGCCTTGGACCTGCTCATTAACTGATGCTGACCTAACTAGAAGATACGACTGGAGAAAAAGTTTACGACTTGCCGATCAATTTTGGACGCGATGGCTGCGAGAGTACCTGCCCACGCTCAGACCTCGAGGTCCAACCAGCCACGCGACGAATCTTGGCGAGGGAGATGTGGTGTTAGTCGCCGACTCTACCCTCCCTCGTGGCTTATGGCCTCTGGGGAGGATAGTGAAGGTTTACCATGGGCCTGACAGAGCGGTCCGCGTGGCAGACGTGCTTACCCGAGGCGGCACACTACGTCGACCGGCCCGTAAGCTCATTTTGATGGAAGCCGCGCCTCAGCCAGCCGCTACCAGTGGTTAGTGTGCCACTGGGGCTCCGGTATATTAGCGACTGCCTGCAGCACGGCCTCCTTGCCATACCGGCAGGTTTATTGTTCCTTTTATAAACTTTACTTTTGATACCATTGTGATATTTTCCAGTTGTCATTGTGCCTTTTGCCTTTGTACTTTGTGCTGTAATTTTGCCAATTAAATTGTGATAAACGTGTTCAATACTTGTTTCCATCATCTCCACATTTTTATACAGTCCACTGCTCATCGCCACTCGTTATCATATATATTTAACTTAGAGAAAACAAAGATATCTATATGTTTTCTTTAAAGTTTCTCTAAAAATGAAGAAGGAAGACGCGGGCAAAGTAAAGTGAAAAAGTACCCAGCTTTGCCACCTTTAAATTGCTAAGCCATTTTAAGATTTATGTTGCGATTTTTGGAGCCAACATTTATAACTGGGCAAAGATGCGAACGTGATACTAAAAATGACCAAACATTTAGTACCGCCGCGTCGTGAGTTAGGTGGGCAATGTTAGGTAGACTATTTTTAGAAATTTCATACAAAAATATTTGAGAAACAGGCCTGACACAAATGTTATTAAATTTTAGATAATTATATAATAAATTTTTATACATTATGTAAATTTCGAACAGTCTTATGAAATTTAATGTTTACGTAGCTACCTAATTGTTTTGTTCTTTACCGACTCAACTTACATTTCTAACATTTCGGCTCACTCACTCACAATCACTTTAGAATACTAGGAAAATACACTATGTTTGATGGATATCCAGTACCAAATTGTTTAAGCCTTCCTACCTACCTTAGCTTATCTACGGAACCACAATAGGTAGATAAGTACACACGCCAGCAGGTCAACCTAGCCAAAACTGTCAAATTTCTCTAATCGATATTGATTGATTCACAACGCTAGATGTAGGATGAGTTACTGGCGTCTGTCTGACTACAACAAAAAGTAATGCTAATGACTTGAATAATAATGTCAAATACTTAATAAATTTTCAACAATGTAGCCCTAGCACTCAAATCCCGTTGAGTAATGTTGGCACTGCTGGTTTCGCGAGACACTACCTAAAATTGCCAAAGAACATAACTTGAAAAATAAAAGATATTTTTTAGACTGAAATCAACAAATATTCCTTATTTCAAATAGTTTTTCCTATGCTGCCAGTCATAATCACGTACCTAAAGTAGTTTCGGCTCCTTCAGAGAAGTTTTTAGCCAGTAAAATTTGCACTACTTTTACACACCCTACTTTGACGTCGCCGGTTGACTTAATGAAATAGGTTAGAATCATTTGACATAATTATGTACCAGAGCGTTGCCTGTATAAATACCGTAGATTACTAGCAAAGAGGATACAAGTCTATTGACATAGTACTTTCTGTAAAACTTCGATTTAAAGTTATTTTTGGGCAGTGGTCAAAGTAAGGACGGAAGCGCAAAGATGGAGGATATGACGGTAACTACGGTACTTTTGAAGTAAAACACTTCCAAAGTTACAGTTATTTTTCCAATTGATCACCGTTTAGTAAAGTATATATTATGCATTAATTGGAAGGCCGCCGGCTGGTTCATCGTCAACAATGTCAAAGGTAAAATCTAGTAAGTATACACAATAAAATTCACCTTTGATAATTTCAAAGTTGGCACGACACCCCGTTTCAAAATCCTCTTGTTATTGAATTGTAATATAAAAGAAGCAATAGGAAAATGCTGTGAACAAATTGTGCTCGTGCGCTTATAGGAGCCCACGAAACATGTTTTCCACAGGCTCGGATCCAAATATCCCTAATATTTGCATCTTTTGGAAATCTGAAAAATTTATAGCAAGAATAAACATTATTATGATAAGTCGATATCGATATTTTATACTGTCGTATCTCTAATTAAGTTGCAGTGTGCCAATGTAATGAAATAAAATTTTCCTAATTTCGAGAAAAGTAACGGGCTGTAAATATAAATAAATTAATGAAGTAGACCGATCATAAACATACAGTCATAAAGTAATGATAAATTTTAAAGCAATTTGCTAAAAAATATTTAAGAAAATAAAAATAAGTAACAATTTATAAATAGTGATTTATCATTCAATTAATAATCATCTATAGTGAAAAATAGTTTTAACAATAACGAATGTGCTTCAGTTTTTTTTGTTGGCATTCTTCTTTGAAACTTTTTGATTGACAATTTTATTCAGTTTTTTGCAAAATTAGTGCATTATTCATTAATATAAAGACAAAATAATACTAACCGATGAAAAGTAACGCTATCCTTTTGTAAATTTGAATTTTCTGAACGCTTTTTGCACGAAAATACGCTGCAATTTGGCATTATTTGCTCCCGTCGTGACGCGTTAAGAGGCCTATTACATCTCGAATGTGATTTTTGCGTAAAATGCCTAATTTCGCATTTTGTAGTAATTTTGCAGTTGTATTTATCGTTTTTATCGAAATAGGGTAAGAAATTTGTGCATAATATTACAAATATCCATTCTGTGAGCATTAGTTAAATTCGGACGGCCGGCGCATCGCATTTTGTAGTAATTTTACAGTTGTATTTATCGTTTTTATCGAAATAGGATAATAAATTCACTATAAAATCTTTATTCCTCATGAAGTAACAGTTACTCTGGTATAAATTTTGCTCAATAATATTATCGCAGATAGGAGATATTCACAGTTAATTTATAGCAATTTTCGAAGTTTTTTGGTTTAGAATAAGATTTTTTTCCTATATAAAATCAATGATATCTATAAATTCCGAGGCCGCTACGCATTATTCGACTATATAAGAGATAACATCATATTTTTTTTATTTCACTTGTTTAGAACAGTAGTTCAATCGTTAGCTCAAGAAAGTACCTTCGCGCACTTTATGAAAATCTTTCTCTGCAATTTTGGGTTTAATTAAAAAGTTAAGCAAAATTTACAAAAAGCGAGGCCGCTAAGCACTATTCCAATAGCTATTCTACACTATTCAGTAAGTCATAAATTGTTAATGTATTTTCGTTTCTGAGATCCATAACGCCAAACTTGGCCATTTTACGCAAAAATCACAGTCGAGATGTAATAGGGCTCTTAAATGTGATTTGCAAATGGTGCAAAGACACGCGGAAACTAGTTTTATAAAACGGGTATGACCATTGTGCATACCCTTTTGGCAGAGGGGAACGCCTGCCAGTGGCGTCTCCTGGGCCCATATTCTGTAACGATTCCTTGTTTCAAAACCACGTTAATTCCTTAAAAAGTTACGATATCTTCCCAAAAACGTATGCGTTTGACGTTTGTGCGCGGTAAGGTTTAGGTGTGGAATCTATAGATTGCGATACAGAATCAGGGCCCTGTTGGTTGAATGCTCTAAGGGCTGTTTGTACGCAAGAACAGTGCTTCCACTTTAATGATTTCCTTTCCCCTCGCCACTAGGGCTGCGTTCCGTGGCTTCACTCGAGTGCACTCGAGCGCACTCCGGCGCGCGCTCTACCCGTTCCGTGGCTTGGTGAAATTTTACTCTGACGGCTGTCAGAGCGTAGTTTCATCCGTTCTGTAGCTTAGAGCGCAGCAACAAAACAACCATCAAATCGGATGGTTGTTTTTCACTCTGACAGCTATTTGACGTTTATATCATTGTTATAGTGTCAAATTTTGCAATTTATGTTAAAACGTCTCGAAAAATTCGGCCTGTTTGTTTCGTATTGTTTTACTTTTTAATAATCAGGTTTAAATATTTTATAAAAGTGGAAAAAATGTAGACAAAAAAAGAGTTTTCTCTCGTTTTGGACAGGAATACTTCAGAAGAGGTTATAAAAACAACTCGATCGTTCCGTGGCTCAGTTGCAACTCAAACGAGTTAAACTTTAACCAAACAACTACACCCAGAACGACGGAACGCACTCTAGAGTTGTCTATCAATAGTCCACTATTGCTAAACTATCGATAGACTATCGATAGTTGACGTCATAACAATAGTATCGATAGCCTATCGATAGAATCGATATCACAAATTAACTAATACTATTGATAAAAAGCAATACTATCGATAGTATCGATACTATTGCATCACAATACTATCGATAGTATTGATTTTTTTTAGTATTGATGTATTAAATCGCTAATACTATCAATACTATTGATAGTTTAAAAACTTTCGATAGTATTACACTATCGATAGTTTAATAACAGCCGATAGTATTGTTTCCCAATTATAGTTTATGAAGCAATTAGTATTATGGGGCCGTCCATTAATCACGTGATGTTTTTTAGCATTTTTAACCCCCCTCCCCCTTGGTGATATTTGGTGAGGTTTAAGTCTAACCCTCCCCCCCCCTCGCCCAAAATCACGTGTATTTTTAGTAGGTACCTACATTTTTTACAAGCTTTTTTTAACTTGCAATGTATTATGTAGGTAGCTATGTCTTGTTCGGGTGGAATTTTGCAACTCAATTTTGAAGCAGATATCTTCAACCGATTGAGCTGAAATTTTGCATAGGTACATGTAAATCATGTGACAATGCTATATTATGATGACATGGTGCTGATCTCATAATGCAGCTGGAAGGTGGCCATAGGAACTTCGCAATGAAACGACACAACCTTATCGAGTTTGGGCTCGTTTGAATCGTCTTGACGAGTAGTTTGTCTTTCAATGGTAACCAGGGTCTGATGATGGAGCTGGAAGGTGGTCATAGGAATTCTGTAATGAAACGATGCAACCCCATCGAGTTTCGCCTCGTTTCATTCGTCTTGACGAGTATTTTGTTTTTAAATGGTTATAAGGGCCTGATTTGATAATGGAACTGGAAGGTGGTCATAGAAACTCAGTAAAGAAACGACGCAACCTCATCAGGTCTCAGCTCGTTTGATTCATCTTGAGTACTTTGGTGCTAGATGGTAACTAGGGTCTGATGATGGAGCTGGAAGATGGCCATGGGAACTCAGTTATCAAAAGCCATAACCCCATCCAGTATGGGCTCGTCTGATTCGTCTTGACGAGTAGGTACTTTAGTGCTAGATGGTAACCAGGGTCTGTTGATGGAGCTGGAAGGTGGCCATAGGAACTCAGTAATTAAGCGACACAACCGCGTCGAGTTTAATTCGTCTTTATGGGAATACCGTTTTTAATGGGTGGTGAGTGGTGGTGGTATGGTGGACGTGAATAAATTCTGTATACCTACTTACCTACACGTTCAGTGAGAGGAACAGATAAAAAACGTGTCAAGGGATAACTTAAAAGTAAATAAAATTAAAAGTAAAAAACTTTTAAAAAAACAAGCTTTTATTTAAATGCGCAAAAAAGAAAAAATAATATTTTACTTTCAAACTTTTACTAACAACTTATAACGTCATTACTCAATTTATATGATATAAATGGTTGTCGCGAGATTTACTATATAATTAAGTATTATACCTATACCAATGTATAAATAAACAAGTAAATTAAATACCTACCTTGATGTGATTGATTTTAACTATTAAAATTTTCAATCTAAGAAAATACGAGTAATTATTTAAATCTCGCTACAACTTTTTAAGTATATCATATAAATTGAGTAATGACGTTTTAAGTTGTTTGTTGTTGTTGTCATTTAACAGTAACAGTTATTGTTGGCTTTTTTGCCCGTCCGCCCCTTGTGCCCCCCCCAGAAAAAAATCCTGGATCCGCCCTTGCATCACTATACATGTTGCTCTCTTAAAAGATGGCTGGGGTAGGGATGCACACTTGAAAAAAACATCGATTCTTTTTTCGATGTAATACATCGATGTTGATAAGAAACTGAAGCCGAAACTAAAATAAAATTAGGTATATGGAAAACTATTTATTAAAAAATTGAAGAATGCCCACGGCCCATACATTTAAAAAATAGTTAAAGAAGGAAAATAATTGTACATACAACCTTAATTTTTCTTTATACAAAACCAATTAAGGGTGAGTTCCACCCGTGAAACTGAACAACTTTCCCCAAGAAACCTATGTGCAAATATGACAAAAAAAATCGGTCTCATACTTGTGGTCAGCTGATCGGACAGTTTTTTATGGAAAGTCGAAATTTAAGAGGAAAAAATTTAAAAAAAAATCATCCATATGTACTTCTTGGCGGGAAAGTGAAGCGTCATGTCTGCAGTTTGGTTTTATTTTGTATAATTTGTGTTTTGTCAAATATTAATGTGAAATAATGGTGGATTATTTACCGTTAAGTGTTCGTGAACGTGCATCAGTGTTGGCAAATAAAACAAAACAGTGCAAAATCACTTTTCAAATTCTCTCAAGAAGTCCGTGTGAGACCTCAATAAAGTCCCACAGCTTTATTGATTCGCGAGGGGCTAGGGGAAAATCATTTACCATTAAACGTTCATTATCACTCATTATCATCCACATAATGTAAAGAAAATAATAATTAGGTACTATTAAAAACTTGACACTGGCTAAATGTGCTTATCGCACGAAGCCATTAAAAAAAATCATCCATCGGACTTCTTGGCGGGAAAGTGAAGCGTCGTGTCTGCACTTAGATTAGATAATTTTTCTGAGTGTCTGCAGTTTTGTTTTATTTTTTATTAATTGTGTTTTGTCGAATATTAATGTGAAATAATGGTGGATTATTTACTGTTAAGTGTTCGTGAACGTGCGTGAGTGTTAAGCAAAGAAAACAAAACAGTGCAACATCACTTTTCAAATTCTCTTAAAGTCCGTGTGAGACCTCAATAAAGTCCTACAGCTTTATTGAGTCTCGACTCGACTCGAGGGGTTTGGGGGAAAGTCATTTACCATTAAACGTTCAATATCATTATCATCCACTTCATGTAAAGAAAATAATAGTTACTATTAAAAACTTGACACTGACTAAATGTGCTTATCGCACGAAGGCATTTTATAAGAGAAAAAAAAATAATCCATCACTCATTCAGAAATGTCAGGACTTCTTGGCGGGGAAAGTGAAGCGTCATGTCTGCAGTTTTGTTTTATTTTCTAGAATACGTGTTTTTTCGAACATTAAGTCAAATAATAGTAGATTATTAACCGTTAAGTGTTTGAGAACGTGCATGAGTGTTGGCAAATGTAACAAAACAGTGCAACATCACTTTTCAAATTCTCTCAGGAAGTCCGTGTGAGACCTCAGTAAAGTCCCACCTCTTTACTGAGGGCTCAAGGGGTTTCGGGAACATCATTTATCATTCATCATCTTAATCACCACTCATTATCATCAAGAGGGAAAAAAGAAATAAAAATACTAATGACTAGGCAGTATAGTCTCTGATCTTAGCTTATTCCTTCACGGAACAAATATATAAAAAAAAAATCAGAATTGTCAAAATCATAAAAAGTTATTACTGTCAGACTTCTTGGCGGGAAAGTGAAGCGTCATGTCTGCAGTTTTGTTTTATTGTGTTTTTTCGAATATTAATATGAAATAATAGTGGATTATTGAACGTGCATGAGTTTTGGCAAATGAAACAAAACAGTACAACATCACTTTTCAAATTCTCTCAAGAAGTCCGCGTGAGACCTCAGTGAAAATCCACATCTTTACTGAGGAGTCCTCAGTGAGGACTCAAGGGGTTTGGGGAACATCATTTATCATTCATCATCTTAATCACCAAGATTATCCACCAACATTATCACCAAGAAAAAAGAATTAAAAAACTAATGACTAGGCAGTATGGTCTCAGACCTTAGCCTGTTCCTTCACGGAACAAATAAATTTTAAAAAAAAGGTCATACTGTGACAGTGTGTGACAGTTGACAGTCTATTAGGTCTGTGGACAGTACATAATACCTTTTTTTACTGTCGGAAAGTCAAAATAAATAAATAATGAAAACACACGGAAAACACTGTTTTTATTTATTTATTTTATTTTAGGATTAAAAATAAAACATAGCCAGCACCAGTATCTTCGACGCGAATGGCTTAGTATAATTTATTAAGTCAGCCATTACAATGAATGGTTTTATAGCTGTGCATTGTGGTAACTATTCATCTATTTTATAAGAATATTGTAGTATTTACACGTCATAACGAGGGTTTACTGCGAAAACCGGCTTAATGCTACAAACCTAGTTTTGAGATATAGTCTTAAAAGTTTGCGTTGAATTAAATCTATATTAAATCATTAGTACATGTTCTACTAGTCATTAGGAGGACCACAATACATGTTTAAAAATTATTTTTGTTTAAATTATTAAATACGTGTGACAGAAATTTTGCAATAAGGAAATTCATGAGCAAGATCACAGTTAGCTGGTTTTGCCTGTAAGTTGGTAAAATGCTGTATGTCCGAGGTTAATAATGTTTAAGGTGGTCTTCGATTTTACTAGTAGAAAGAGCTTTAAAAAATTGGTACCGTGGTGCTCTTAACACATTTTAAGAAACAAGTGTTGGTTAGCTGTTTTTTGCAGTATAATTATAATTATAGATATTCTTAAACCTGACATTTTGAAATCTTTTTGTACTTATCTTGAAAGGAGTTAGGAAGCTAACAATTAAAGTTATCTACAACCTTTTTTTAGGCTATTTCTTTTTTAATTTTACTTGGTCGTAAAGTAACATAATTTATAGTTTGTTATTTATTTAAATATGGCACTATTAGCTTAAATTTGTCTATCCTTAGGTGCTGGATATCATAGTGAAGCCCTAAAGAAAGAATACCAAAGAACTTGTTATTTGGCATGCAGAAAAGCAATAGAGGCATTGAAAAATGGAGGTAATGCTGTTGAAGCTGTAGAAAAAGCAATAATAGGTTGGCAACTTCTATTAATTTTTTAAATCCTACTTTTTATACCTTAAAAAATAAATACTTACCAGGGGGGTTACTCTCGAACGCAAACTCAATCTTAATACAATTCCAATGCGATTAATATGTATAGATATTAGGATAAGTAAAGATAATTCCGGAACGCCATCTCGAAAATAATTTGTTCAATCAATTTCCTTGCAATTTAATTCCAATGTGTTCCAACTTACGAAAGTTCCATTTGACATTATTTAGATTTGTGATTGGTAATTGATTAATGCAATTCTGTTTCAAGAGTAGCCTACCTGCTCTAATAAGTGCCAGAAGGAAGGGAGGTCTTTGCACTGCAGTGACACAAAATAGGCTGATAATGATAATAAATTAATACCATGTCTAAGGAATATGATAATAAAATCAACCAGTCTCAGGAAGCTCGAATGGAATTCGAACCCATGACCTTTGGATTGCCGGTCCACTGCTCTTTTATCCTTTATCTATATAGCATTGTGAATGCAAAAAAATTCAATAATAAATATGTCTTAAGTGGTTTTGTAAAATGATCGGGTCACTTCCCCTCAAAAAAGTTGCTTACCTAGTGAAAAAAGTAGACTCGCCCAATTGTGATGTGTGTGGCACATTAGATGATATACAGCATGTACTATTGAAATGTATAAAGTTACAAACCGAAAGAGCTCCCTTAAATAATATTGTTAAAACCTCTTTAGATGTAGGCATATTACAGAGCATCCTAGCGCAGTCAGTTTTGAGGCCCGCTATGATGCTCTGTGATCTTGCTTCTAAATATAAATAGGTTTAAGTTTTCTTGTAATGTTAGCAAACAAGGTTCAATGAGACTGGCATATTTTCAAAAACAAAAGTCCCTAAATTAAATGTAGAATTAAAAAAAAGACTTAAGTGCTGTAGTTGTGCATATTCTAATATATTTATGTAACTTTTTCTGTATTCCAGAATTAGAAAATAGTCCATTGACTAATGCAGGTTATGGATCTAATCTAAGCTGGGATGGAACTGTTGAATGTGATGCTTCCATAATGAATGGCCAAACTTTGCACTTTGGAGCTTGTGGTGCTGTTTCAAATGTTTGGAATCCCATTAGTTTAGCGAAACATCTTTGCATGAAGCAATGTGAAAATCTTTCTTTGGGTCGAGTTCCACCTTGTATACTCACCGGACAAGGAGCACGCTCATGGGCAGAGAGAATGGGTTTGGAGATTGTGGATGAAAGGAAAATGATATCAGCACGTGCATTTCGAAACTATAAACACAGTAAAAGAAAGTTAAAAAGATACTCCCTACAAAATGACATTAAGTTTAGTCCATTAGATACTGTAGGAGCAATTTGTGTTGATTCTAATGGTGTTGTGGCATCTGGGGCGAGTTCAGGTGGTGTCTCGTTAAAGCATGAAGGCAGAGTTGGACAAGCTGCCTCATTTGGTAGTGGAGTGTGGGCAGTAATGAGCAGAGATGTCAAGAAACCTTCAATAGCAGCATGCACATCTGGTTGTGGCGAACATCTCATTCGTACACAACTTGCAAAAAATACTGCTGAGAGCCTATTGGACACTACCCCCACATTGGGGTTGGACAAATGCTTGAAAGAAAACTTTCTGGAATCCCCATTTTTGTGGGATGTTGCTGAAAGACTGGGAGGAACGTTAGCGTTACGATTTGACCCTGAAAATGGTGATGGGGAACTGCTCTGGGGACATACTACCAAAACGATGTGTATTGGATACATGTCCACAGAAAGTGAAAGACCAAAGGTTATTTATTTTTTGCTGCTCTCTCCCTGTCATGTTTAATTATCGCTGTTCTTTTATTTTTATTGAGATTATGTTTTTGTCATTTCAGTGTATTATATCCTATCTGCCCGCAAAAGTGGAGCCAGGACAGAAAGCTGTTGTATCAGGGACACCATTTAAAGTTCCAATTCAACCATGTCCAATGTTTCAGTGGGAGGTAAAAACAGAAACCAACTGCAACGGATCTCTTTGATTTAAGGATTGTGAATCTTATGTAGTGCCTATAATGGTTAGTGTCGAACTATGAACTTCAATTAGTGATTTTTCCGACAAATGTAATTTAGAAAATGAGCTTACAGCTAATACACAGCAACTGGACAATTTAGCCGGCTCATATGAATGTTACTTCTTATTTATTGCTTAAATATCAAGTATCATACACTATTAAGAAGTTTAGTTTAGACAATCATGTTTTCATGTCCACATTTTAATAATAAATTTTGTAATTTATCTAAAGCAATGTGCAATCAAAAGCTGGCTAAATAAATAGTTACCAAATTTTGACTTTTATGCTTTAACTGTGTTGTAAGGAAGTTGACGAATAAGTTACTATTAGTTATAGGTAGATTTAAATTTTTGCATTTTATAACCAATGGGAAAGCTGCCATTTTCTTCTGTTTTATGCGGTAACATTGTCTTTGCCTTAGTGCTTTTAAGATCAATATTCCTCATTAATTTTTAGTTTCCTCAATTAAAAATTGCATTTTAAATGTAGGACCTCTAATGACAATTTGAGAAACATAATGTGATAGTAGTGCCATACACAGAGCATTTGGCAGTCTTCAACATTTTTTGTTTCTTTTTTTATCTATTGTACTATTTGTATTGTGATGCTAATAGCCTCAAGTTAAAATATATGATAGGACGGTATTAGAACAGCATTTTGAACTGTAGATGTGTTTTAGTGATGTAACTTTGAATTTGCTTGTGACTGTTTTCTTACTTTGCTGTGCCGCTCTGTAATTACTAGAAAAGTGAGAGTTTTCAAACAAATCAATGGGTAAGTGACAATACCTCCTATCTACATTTAAAATAAAATATATACAATATTTTTTTGAGGGTAAACCTGTTGAAAGGAGGCATTGGCACATAAACGTCAAAATATTATTATTATGTTTCCGTTTAAAAACACCAACTTGTGAATTTGACTAAAAGCTTTACCAGTAAGTAGGTAGTCGAATACGCAAACGGTGCTCTAGCATTTTTAACATTACAAACTCACACAAGGGCGTCCCCAGGGGGGAGCAGGTAGGAGCAGCTGCCCCCCCCCTCCTCTTTAGAAACTAGAAATGAACTGTTAAAAATCACAAGAAAATAATGTTGCCCTACTCTGAAACCTTAGGCACGCTTCTATGTACAATGAAGAGGTTGTAGAGTTTACACAATGCTAGCGAAGCAATGTACTTGTACTCAACTTAAGTAGCGAAGCAATGTATCGCTACCAGGTGCGAACCTGGGGCCTAATTGTCTAACTACAACATCTATCGCAATACCTTCAAGTACACACGCCTGTAACATTTTTCAAATCAATATTGATCCTTAGGCATTATTCACACCAAACGGATTGTCCGCCGCGTACTGTGAGTATGCTCACTGTCAGGCTCAGTGTGAACGTGGACTCAGTCTGCAGTATGCTTTCACACCAAACCGACAATACGCTATAGCGTACAATTCACTACTATCAGTGTCGAACATCGCGACTAACGCGATACACACGTCTGTCTGTACTCATTGAAGTTCTCGAATGAATTGTGCCCGCGGCGCAGAAATCTAATACGTGCTAATACGCTGTTACGTTCGGCTACGTTGCCAATCCGCGTCCGCCTGCCGTGCCTATGCACTCTCGGTGGCCGATTTTTGAACTACGCGTCTATACGCGTACAAAATCGGCCACCGAGAGTCGGCGACTACGCACTACGTAATAGCGTAAAGTCCGTTCGGTGTTAACGAGAAGTTAGATATATAAATTCAAAAACGATAAACTGCGTAACGCGCGCTCACAGAGTCCGCGGCGGATAATCCGTTTGGTGTGTACAATGCCTTATGGTTACACCATAAAGTTCAAAATGTATTGTAGATTATTCTTTTGTGGTAGGTTCATCTGCTGGCGTGTGTACATTTCTTTGCTAGCTTGCTTATTTAAAACTAATATTAAAATAATCAAACTAGCGAAGCGATGTACTTCTACTTAAAGGTTTTGCGAGAGATGTTGGCGTTATACAGTGAGCCCCCAGCAGATTGGAGAGTGCCATGTCGCAGCATTGTTAGATCCTTGCAATATTGTCCAGTCAGTAATAAGAAGTAGCTAAACAAATTAATTATGTAAGTATTGGACACTAAGTCTAGTCAACTTTTCGCAGTTATTATGACATGGTACTAATGTTTAGTTATTTCTTGTTAAAAAGGTCAAAGTACTGCAAATGTACCTAATGCTTTAAAGTGAAATAATGTTAAATTCAAACAAAACTATGGTCTAATGCAATCTGCTGCTGCTGTCATCACCATTTAACTTTTCTTAGCTGTCTATCTTTCTTACATAGTTAGTCCTTTAAAAATAATCAAACTAGTTAAAGTCTGTCTTTACTCTTTTTTTTTAATCCTGCGCAGCAGTCATTAAATTGCAAAACGGTTAGGCTGTTGACTGATTTAAATACACTTTCTGTCACCTGAATTTCTTTTTTTACATACAAAACATTGTTGAACTTAGTTGCTCAAGGTATTTTTTTTTATTCTTCCG
Source organism: Scoparia ambigualis (assembly GCA_963921215.1). Lineage (NCBI taxonomy): Eukaryota > Metazoa > Arthropoda > Insecta > Lepidoptera > Crambidae > Scoparia > Scoparia ambigualis. The sequence continues at coordinate 17,347,767 of OY992522.1, read as the reverse complement.
AGCGTCTGTAAAATGAGTCTCGCTAGCATTAAAGAGCATTTTTTTTGGATCGGTTAAGGTGTCCGAAAGGTAATATATAAATAATTTGCTGAGATGTAGCTGAAGTAAAACTAAATAATTGATTTTGTAGTTTTATTGATATAAAAAGTCCTGTATTTAGGTCATGTGCTAGCATATAAATTCGGTGAGAGGCTATTATTAAATACATAACTAAGTTATGATTAATAAAGACCATAACATTGGTTTAATTCTCAATATTTCCATACAATTAGCAACCTGAAATAGATAAATAATATCTACACCATATAACATCTTCTAAGCACCATTTTTTGTAGAACCAATTAATATAAACTGCATTGTTGATTTTGAACTTATTTTACTGCCTAAAAATGGTTGTGGCGTTAATTTATTACACTATTGCTTAAGAGTTACTTAATCCAACAACAAAAGAAAGACTATTATTTGTGAACTAGCTTCTTTTATGTAGGATGTTTAATAATATTGAACAGTTATTACGTCTTGTCGTGGGTAGTATTATACAATACTTAATTAATAAAACTACGGGAATCGTTGCCCTCTTAGTCTTGAAACAGTAGATGAAAAGTTTAATTTTCGCTCATCTGTCACAGTCATAATATAGTTAATTTAATTGAGAAATGGATAGTTTCTATTTGAAAAATGTTCCGTACTTTTTCGAGAATCAGAGGTCTGCTGGTTGTGCATAATGGTTAATTATGCACAAGGGTTTAATAGAATGTATAATCAAAAATGTTCTGAGACTGTTAGCTTCCAAAATATTATAGGGGTACAAATTGTAACAAACATAATATTTAAAATAAGATAATTACGATTTTCGTGAAAGGAGCTTCTATTCATGTTAACGTAATCATTGTCATGTGATCAGGCACTAACTAAATATAATAATTACCTTATTGTTACGTGATTAAAATTATCATACATTATTTTGTACTGAACTAAAATGTGGACTTATTGTAAAAATAGGTATAAATAAATTAAAGTAAAGCGCTTATTGTAATAGGTACTAAATACAAAATAGTTTTGTACATACAAAATTATGCTCTCAAATTCCTATATAATATATTTAACACTTGCGCTGTAATGATAAACAGGCTAACTCACAGATTTACTGGCAAGGTTATAATTAATTAATAGTGCGCAATATAAGCAAGTAAATGTGTATAAAGGTTTTTATGTCGTCAAAAACGACATTAATAATTTATTTACAAGTAACTGTAGCCTCAAAACTTGTTTCGAGTATTAATATCAATCATCACAAGTATACATAAGAAAATAAATCAAATTAATCATATACATGAATATAATTTCATCCCTTGTTCAACATGTATTATATAAATAAAACGACATCAATTTTCAGTTAAAGCTACTGGAAGTAACCAAAGAAAAACTTGTAATGTCAAATAGAATAAAAAATCATAAAATTAAATGCCATGCTAATACTGTCATTATTATTACAAATATTTCATCACAATCTCAATTACGTTCTTGACAATTTGTCAGAATCCAATCACATTCATTTAATTAAAGAGTAAAACAATAAAATTCAAGGCATCGCATCAGTCTGTTCATGATCGCTCCAACATTCAAACTCCTCAGTTACTAAAATTCATCACACACATCCATACTCGTACCATATTGCTGACTCTTTCGAGTTGTCAGGTTTTTCGTTACGACTTACATTCCTCCTGTCGGGTCTGAGGTCTTCTCTCTCTTGAGAGCCATCATCGGCTGTTGTGCGGTTTACATCAGGTGAAGACTGATGTAGATCATTGTTAGACCTGTCGTTCTTACTTTGGCAGGCGCCATCACCGATAACTGTTGATATTCTGTTATATACTAAATAAGTGGGGTTCTCCTTTATGGGTGTGCTCTGTGGTTTGGTGTTGAGAGTGACGTCGGGGTTGTCGTCTGCAACGTAGACGGTGCGACGGCTGCCGGCTGTTCCGAAGACGGGCGATGGCGCAGAAGCTGAAACATCGAACGTTAATTAGACAACATTACAGAACAAACATACATACACATCGCGCCCGCTTCCCGGACGGGGTACCTAGGCAGAAAACACATGAATGTCTAAATACTAAAAGGGCACATGTCACTATTTTACCAGAAATATACGGCACATACACAATACGGCACTTGTCCGTGCTGTATCCATACAATAAGCACGGAAAATGGTGGAAATAGGTGTTGCCAAGCAATTTATACAAAAAAAGTTTTACGGGTAAAAAAGTGACATGTAACCTTTAAGTATTTAGACATTGACATAGCTTACCATTTGCTGCGATGCTGTTTCACTTACTCTCATAACGTTCTTCATACATGCTCGTCGGTTTAGGGTACTCTTGATCTGACCTTTAACGAGAACGTCACCAATCTGATCTAAGTACGATCTCTGAGGTCCATCCCCTTCGAAATATCCCATTCACTCTCGCCTCATGCACCTTTTTTGTAATTATTATTTCATCCATCCTCTCTACATGACCAAACCACCTTAGCTTAGCATGCCAAGCCAACATCAAAACAACAGTAATTTATTTGTTTTCAACAATATTGTTACAAATATAATAACACACTTATGGGATTTAAAGCAACCCGCTAATCTGATTCTACAAACACTTATACAGGCATGTTATTAAATTATTTAATCCAAAATAGACTGGTAACTATGAAAGGTAATTAAAATGAAATTACCCGCAGTCGGCAATCCAGTGTCACCTTCCAAGCCTTGGTAACTATTGCGATGCGATGAAGGCAACACTTTATGACCTCGTCTTCTTAAAGACGCTCTGATAAGAGCATCGTCCCCACCGCCGCTATGCATGGACGTCGTAGAAAGTCTGCGCACCAAGTTACTGTCACTAGTCAACCTAGAAGAGTCTAAACTAGGTATTGAGCCAGTCATATCTGTGTTATCAGACTTTTTCAGAAGCTTATCATCGAATTTTCTGCTGAAACTCGAATCTGAGCTATGTCTCGGCGATTCAACACTAGGATTGGACGAGCCTTGGTCAGGATCTGATATTTTGGAAACTTTTTCCATGTCCTGACTGCCGGGGTCAGATTCCCCCGATTCCGAACCGGCAAGCGTTAGCTGAGATTTCGAACGATTTGCATCTTCCATTCTTTTATTATTCCTAGAGGTTTTGTTCATTAAATCAGTGCCCGCTTTGCGAACTTTCTTGACAAACGATGCTCCAAATCCACGCCTTTTTGGGGTACAATTGTCGAGTTTTTTGTAATGCTCCATAATTTTCTCTTCTAGCTTTTCTTTCTGTCGACACAAGGCGTTCACTCTATCAGCAAACATCTTTTCTTCCTCATGGTAATGTTGTTTATCTTTCAATGAGTGGGCTAACAATTCGTGATACTGAGTCAACAGTTGTGAAACATGGTCCATCAATGAGCGCCTGTCAGCATCCAAGCTTTTATTCATGTGAACAAGCATCTCACAATGCTGGTTTGTTTTGTTTATTTCTAGCTCCATGCTTGTAATTATTTCTATTTTAGTATTGATTTCACCCGACATCTCAGTGTTCCTCAATTTTAACTGTGTGACTTCACTTCTAAGACTTCGATATTCTTCTTGCATATTTCTATACTCATTTTTGAGTCTATCGCTGGCTGTAAATAGATTTCTAAAATCATCTTTAAGTTTAGAGTGTTCAGCTCTAAGATTTATTAAATTTCTAGATTCAATTTTCAAGTTCTCCCTTTCCAATTCAAATTCTGATATTCTTTTTTCGTAACTTTCAATTCTCTCTTTTAATTCTCTATTCTCTAATTTCAGGTCTCTAACTGTAGCTTTTATGGGTTCTCTGTCACTTAGAAGCATTTCGTATTCACTGTTTAACTGTTCATGTAGTGTTTGTAGAGCTACTTGATCTCTCATTAAGTTATCTTGTTTGTCTTTTAATACTTCTAATTGCTTTATTACTTCTTCTTTTTCAGCGGCTAGTTGACTATTAGCGAGTTGTAAAGTCATTTGTTGAGATATTAAAGACCCGTTTTGTGAATTTAATGTAGCTATATTAACTTGTAGTTCAGCATTTTCGGCGTGACAATTCTGTAATGAAGCTTGCAATGCGTTTAAGTCTGCTGTTAACTGTTCTATGTGTGGGTTAACTATGCTCTCATCTGCATCATCTAAGTTATCTTTATGGTTACAGGCGCATGGAACTAATGCCATTAAATTAGCTTTAGCAGCAATTTCAGATATAAAGCTCTCATGATCGTTGTTGGTAATTATTTTCTCTAACAAATCCTCCACATTGATGTCTTTGTTCATAATATCAGAAGAATGTATGCCAAGTTTTTCCAAACAATTTCTTAATTTGTCAAAACTGACTTTCTCTTTTATTAGGTCTTTCTGTAAGGTCTGTATTGTTTCAGAGTCCATTTTTTTCTGTGATTTTAGTTCCTGAGCTTTTTGTTCCAAATCCTGGAATTTGTTTATGGTGTTTTGATTTATTTCCTGTTCTTTAACCAACCTTTCAAGTTCTTTCTTTTTTAATTCGATTTCTGTGGTTAATTTGTCAATTGATACATCTTTTTCTTCAATGGCTTCTCTCAATTTATTTACTTCTCTCTGAAGATTATGTGATTCTTTTTCACTGTATGTCAATTTTGTTTTGAGTTCTTCAGTTTGTATTATGAATCCTGTTACTTTATCAGCTTCTGGTTTTACAATATTTAGTTCTTTTGTTCTTGAATCCAACGTCTTTTCCAAATCATCAGCTCTTCTCTGTATAGAATCACAAAGCATTTGGATACGTTGTTTATCTTTGGTGAGAGACTCCAGATGCCTTTCGAAATCTTGTAATTTGTTCTTTTCTGAATCTCTGTCGATTGATTGCCTATCGATAAACAGTTTTTGACTATCCAACGAATCTTGTAGCTTACTGTTTTCTTCCAAAGCGTTCTTAAACACTTCTTCTAATTCTGAATTTTGCTGCATGAGCCTATTACAGTTTTCTTGCAGTTGTTCACATTTCAAGCTCAATTTCTTTTTCTCTTTTTCCAGTTCTAACAATTTCTCGCCACTTTCTAATAACGACTGTTCTCTTAAACTGTCAATAGTAGACAAAAGTCTTTTGTTTTCTAATTCTAGTTTTAACGCTCTAGCTTGTGCATTACTCGTAAGTTGTTCTGATAAACTATTTTCACCAGATTCTAACGTGCTTTCGCATTCGTTGTCAGTATCTAGATTACTGTTGTTGCTCTCACTTAGTACAGACTTTGTGATGTATTGCAAGTGATTATTCTCTTCTATGAGTTCTTGAATCTTTTGTTGATCAGCATCTCTTTCCTAAAAAAACAAAAGGTACATTAGATTGTGATTTACATATAAGTAATTGTTTTTTATAACTTAGTCCATTGTAAATATTTACCAAAGCTATGTCGTTTGCCTCTCTCTTAAGTTTAATCATAGCAGCTTCTAAAGATAGGCATTGTTCGGCTCTTTTACGTGCTCTCTGTAGTTGTTCTTCTAATGCGTCTCTCGTTTCCATTAAAGCTTTATTATCCTCCCGTAGTTCAGTAACTCGAGTCTTATAATACTCGGCGTCAGCTAATCTATCTCGATAACGTTGTATTTCTTGTTCTAACCTAGAATGAAACTGAATTGTTAGTTTCATTTTATTTAAACCATGGATGCACAGACTTATTAAGACTAGGGGCCACTCGGGCAAATTATGAACTGATGGTGGGCCACCAGAAGTATAGGTAATTAAAGACAATGAAAAATTGATAATAATGTATTCAAATTGAAAAAGAATTTATTAATTTGAAGCGTGGCACTGCATAGTGCTTACAATCTTTTTTATATTTGGCTCAAATTTACTTGTAGCAACACGTAAAACTGCTTCCAAACTTTCATTTGCAAGGCGGTTTCGATTTTTTGTTTTATTATTATTTAGGATTGAAAAGGTTTGTTCACATACAGTCGTGGTCAACTAATTAGGGACATTCAAGATAGTGAAGAGCAATAACCGGTTATGTACATATAAATATAAAACCCTATTGATTTTTCAGCACCTATTATTTGCATAATTTGGTCCGATTACTATACTATAAATGGCTGTAAATAAGAGAATAATTAAATAGAAAAAAGTATTTAATATCAAAGGTTGATAATGTATTAAATTTTAAGGTATAATTATGTAGCTGGACATTTAATTAAGGACAGTAAAGTATAATGATGAATAGAGTTAAACAAAACGAATAATCTCCAGTATTATAATATTTTTAAAAGCTCCATTTTATTACGTGTAAAATCAGTACCCAGTAGCAAAACCTTTGTTAGTAATTACCGCTTGACACCGATGTGGCATAGACATTATCAGTTTCTGACATGTTTCGATAGGAATGTTTGCCCATGCCTCACAAAAAGCTTGATTAAGTTGATCTAAAGTTGTGGTACGATAAGTTGAAACTTTTTTCTTGATTTCGTGCCAAAGGTGCTCAATTGGGTTGAGGTCCGGGCTATTTGCTGGCCAATCTAGCACCGATACTGACTGACTGGTAAGAAACGACTTGACTGAACGGGCGGTATGTTTCGGGTCGTTATCATGCTGAAACGTCCATATAATAGGGAGATGCTCCTCAGCATAGGGAAGCATAGTTTCCTCCAATATTGTTTTGTATTGATGTTGGTCTAAGTTACCCTGAACTTTTCTCACAGGTCCCACGTCTTTTCTCCACGTCCAGAAAATGAACCCCAAATTTTAATGTTTCCACCGCCATGTTTTCCGCTTTTACAGGACGCCGTACGTATTGCCTTCCATCTGAAGAAATTAAATTAATCTTGGTCTCGTCAGAGAATAATACATGTTGCCATTGGGCGTAGGTCCAATGTCCATATTTACGTGCAAACGCCAAACGAGCATTTCTATGTTCTTTCTTCAACAACGGTACTTTGCGAGCCACTCTTCCGAACAACCCTGCTTCTACCAGACGTCGTCGAACGGTCCTCGCTGATACACCGGCTCTTTCGTCTGCCCCAAACACTTCGTGTTTAATTAAAATAGAGCCTAGAAACGGATCTTTCTTAGCTAACCTGGTTATCATTCTATCTTCTTGCGGAGTTGTTTTTCTCGATCTTTTTGTCCTGGGCACATTTAAAGCTGTGTTATTGCGCCTGAAATGTTGCACTGCATTGCATACCATAGTTTTTGAACAATTTAAATGTTCTGCTATCCCTCGGTATGACCAACCACGCTCGACAAACTTCATGATAATTGTTCGTAGTGTTGGATCGCAACTTTTATTTTTGCCCATATTTCTTCAAAATAATTCTCAAAACTTAAAATTAAAAATCTGGATTGCCGCCAAAACTACCACAAAACAATAAAAGAAGAAATAAAAAAGTATTGAGATTCAAATTTTGAAAATAGAACGCAATATCTCAGTGTCCCTAATTAAATGGCCAGCCAGCATTCTTTGAACAAATAGCACACTGATAATCTATCAGCTATACTGTAAAGAGGTTTAATGTTTAATAAGTTGTTATTGTTTGTATAATCGGGCACATCAATGACTAATTATACTTACGTGTAAAAGATATGGAATATTGTTAAGACTCGTTGGAAAATAAAAAATAAATTCACAATTTGGCTTAACTAGAGATTGTCCCTAATTAGTTGACCACGACTGTATATAGGTAGAACCAAATAAGCTTGCACATTTCAGAGCGTTTATGCGCAACTCTTTGTACGTATTTTTATCAATGCAGCGGTAAAAGTTCAGCAAGTCTCCTTCGTTGAATTTGTTGCGTAAATTTTGGTCGTTCTGAATGTCGATAATTTCTAACTGCATTAACTCTGGCGCATTTTCAACTGAAATCGTGAAAGGATTGCTAAATATGTCCAACAGAGGTTTCACTGTTTTAAACTCCGAAAATCTGTCTTGAAAAGATTGAATCAAAATATCTAGCTTTTTTACATAACTGAAATTAATAGCAGTTTTTTTGAATTTTTCAGCCATTTTCTTATAATTCGGAAAATGATTGTAATTTCCAGAATTCAATTGCGATCTGAAAAGTGTCAGCTTGCATTGAAAGGATGATACATGTGCGTAGAGCTGGGATATCAGTTGATTTTTGCCTTGAAGCCGTGTGTTCAAGACATTCAAATGATTTGTAATGTCAACTAAAAAAGCCAAATCACACAACCAATCAGGACTTTTAAGTTCCGGGACGTCCCTTTGCTTTTCCGCCAGAAAAATATCAATTTCTTCTATTAAATTTAAAAATCGTTCCAGTGTCAATCCACGACTTAGCCACCTTACTTCTGTATAATACAGTAAATCTCCATGTTCGCATTCAATGTCATCAAGGAATTGTTTGAATTGCCTGTGATTGAGTCCTCGTGATTTTATGAAATTCACAGTCGAAACTACCACTTTCATGACATTTTCAAATTCAATTTTTTTAGAACAGAGGGCTTCTTGGTGTATAATGCAGTGAAACTGCATGAGATCTTCAGCGTTTAAGTTTTTTTCTTGCAAATGCTTTTTCAACAAAGTAACTAGCCCAGAATTGACACCAATCATCGAAGGAGCACCGTCAGTCGAAACTCCCGATAATTTCGATAAGTCCAAATCAGTTTTTGAACACTCGTCCAAAAGTACATTGAGTATATCAACTCCTCTGGTTTGACCTTTCAATGAACACATTCCTAATAACTCTTCGAAGACTTCAAAATCTTGAGTAACACCTCGTATGAATATAAGAAGTTGAGCTGTGGAACTAATATCAGTGGATTCGTCGAGTGCTAATGAAAAAAAATCAATTATCTTAGTTTTTTCATTTAATTGTTCCGCAATATTATCTGACAAAGACATAATTCGTCTTTGGATGGTCATACGATTCAGTTGAATTTTCTCAAACTTTTTTGCTGCTTCTGGACACATTTTCTTAGCGGCAATTTCTATGCATTCTTTTACAAAATCCCCATCATTGAAGGGGCGACTCCGCTTTGCTATCATTCGAGAAATTTCATAACTAACTTTTGTAGCTGTTTCTGTATCTTGAATGGGTTTTGTAAACATAGCTTGTTGACCAATAAGCTCCCGTTTTAAAGACAAAACTTTTTGCTTTCTTAATTCGCCTGTAAACTTCGTAAAAGTAGGATGCTGCGTTTCATAGTGCCTTTTTACATTATATTCCTTTGCAATCGCAACAGAATTCTTGCAAATTAAACAAACGACTTTGTTATGCGACCATACAAAAAAGTATTTCTCAGTCCAAATTTCTTGAAACTGCCGATTTTCATCTTTAACCTTACGTTTTTTACTAGTTCCTGGCATGTCCATGTTGCGTTTTAATCCTGACTAGGATTACCACAGCACCTAAAACCAATCAATTACAGTTCCTAATTAATTACCAAAAATAATTGATAAAATATGTAGATAAAATTAATAACAGTTTTACTTACGATTTCACAACACAATTATACACGGCACTTGACGGGAAATCTACGTTGAATGTGGATCAAAATATATTATAATTATGACACCGGCTAGTCGAGTTAAAATCTACACTAGAACTAACGACACTTTACTCAAATTAAAACCGAACTGTCGGTCGCTGCGGTTAGCGTGGCTTTTATACCACGCGCATAGAGTCGAAAACTGTCTGGAGAAATCTCGAAACCGACTCTGGAAGCTTCGTGTATCTACCTACGCGAGCTATCGGGAATTTGGGACTATTGCTATCTCGCTCGCTCGAACAGTATAACGCGGCGCGCTTCCTCAAGAAAACGAATTTAACCGAGATCAGCACGAACATTACCGACCGCTGTTACCGACGCATGCACGGCGCACCGATAAGATTGATAGAGCGCGCGCGCGAGATTCAAATTACTTTTCGAACATTTGTTATTGGTTTTATTCTGGAATAGAACTCAATATTTTCGAATGTACGAGAGTATTATTTTTGCTGTCGGCGGGCCACCAGTATTCGACCGGCGGGCCGCATGCGGCCCGCGGGCCGTAGTCTGTGCATCCCTGATTTAAACAAACATCTTAAAAACATTGCCAGTCTTACGTACCTGTCGCATCTATCTGCCTTTTCTCTGAGAGCGTCAACTTCATCTCTGTAACCTGCTGCCTTTCTTGCTTCATTAAACCACTCTTGGCTGTCGGAACGTAGCTTAGTCAACACAAATTTCGTATGTTCTAGTTCCTCACGACATTCTGATAGCTGCTCTGACTTTTCTTCCCTGTAAAACAATTTTTATCTTTATTATTGAAGTTTTGCATTCACAATGCTATATAGATATAGAATAAAATGTTTACTAGATAAAAATAAAGCAGTGGACCGGCAATCCAAAGGTGAGCTTCATGAGACTGGTTGATTTTTTTGTAGTAAACAATTTTTATTATGTAATTAAAACATATTAAGTTCTTTTACACAATATATTTGTGTTACATTTAAACTTACAGTTCTTGTCTCTGTTTTCGCAATCGTGCTTTCCAATCAGCTAGCTCTACAGCGAGATGTTGGCTTTCGCTGCTATTTTGGTTAACATTTTGCGTGGAGCGACTCCTAGCATTTTTGTTCTCATTATCATTCTCGCATAACTCTTCGTTAAGTACTAAGGAAGCCCAGTTTTGAAGATAATGGTCCCGTTCTTTGGCAAGGCGACGCATGTGGTTAAACAAAGTCGGTGATTGAAAAAGATCTATGGCATCGGGTGTTAGTACTACCGTCTGCATATCAGTTACCTGTAACAAAGAGTAGAAAAAATGTTTTAAAATTAAATATCGGCTATCTGCGAACCAGGACTTTCTGCTCATCGTCTTTTGGCTATCCAAGAATGCAAGGTTTCCTCTGAAGATTTACACAACCAGTCGCACACTACCAGTATCCAGCGGTATCCCGTAACCTGTTATTAGAACTTCAATCCTTTCTGTCTAATCATGTATCCTATCTACCCAAGGCTACTTTGGCAAACTGACGCTAACGAATAAACGCTCAACACTATATGAACGAGCAGGCGATATACCGAGCGCGAAGATTACTGATGATTACCCGAATATTCAATATAGTTGGAAAATTACACCAAATCTTCGGTTTGTGCCAATATTGGACTAACATGTAGCAGTCCTCAGCAGGTAAGCTATGCTTCATAGTGTTAATACTTAGTACCTACCTAGTACTTAGTACTTACTTATAAAATATGCTTGTCTATCCCGGCGGCAACACATGCAGTCAATTCAAGCCAAAGTTGTCGATTTAAGGCTAGGTGTTAGTGAAAAATTTAAATAACACGTTCTTGGAATTACTTTTTGAATTAGTAAACAGTAAAATTAAAATCTGCGATAATTATGAAATATTGTTGAGGCTTTATTCTGTGAAATACACCCGATGGAAACACGATTTGATAAAGTTGGCTCGGTAGAATAAATTCACAAAGTTACATATTTTTGTATCATTTTATGTTCTTTTCCAGGTTTTATTTTTAAAATAAGTGATTTGATGTTATGAGTCATTTACCAAAATGAAGTTCATAGATAACTTGAGGAATTATAACCGATCGTTTTTTATTTATTACATCTATAATTTTTTAAAATATAAACGCGATTATTCGCGCCGCTTTGCTGTTATACCCGTCCCTTACCGTCGTACCGTCGAGAGAGCGAGAGAGAAGCGCTCGAAATACCTCCCCTTAAAGTTCAAATTGAAGTACTAGTAGTAGTTTAGGTCCTGCGGATGTCTACAGAATTTGTGCGTAAGTTGACACTTGAGGGCTTCTCATTTCATCTCTCATCCTTGACTTTTTAAATTATCTATTTATTCCACTCCACTACTCGACCTTCACCTCACCTGATGGTAAGTAACGACAAGGCCAAAGCGCATTTCACTTATAATCCTTAATCATTGGGTAATTTCTCAAAAAGAGTAAATGCAGTAATAAAGAACGCCAGCGAGAAAACTTGCCAAACAATTATCAAAGATTTCCTTAAAATGACCGCTGTCATCATTTTCTAGCCGTGCGATACAATAAAAGAGACAAAAGCAAAATAGCAGTAATCCAATAAGAGCTCATGGTTAGACACCTTTTTGTTTAGCCTACGAAAAAACAACTGAGTAGGTAGGTACCTATTACGAAAACGTAGACGTTTTTCAATGAGACTTGAGACTATAGGCCATACATAAAGTGAAAACCATATCAAATTATAACCAGCTACTATAATATCATCCATGAATGCACATGAGGTATTTGCTTTTTGTATTTTCACAGTGGTCTTACGCCATACCGCTACGCAAAGTTTTGTTCGAGTAAGTCCTACCTACTTAGTTGTATTACGAAATTTGTCACATAGCAGTTAGGCGCGACCAAGGTCGCAAATTAACGCGGCACCGTCTAAGTACGGTAAGTAAATATCTACAGTCGGCAGAAAAGTAAAACGCAATACGACTTCGCCAAAAGAAATATTTTCATCATACCCATATACTTCAATAACTACATATATTTAGGACGCGCCACAGCAGCCGGGCTGAGAATGGGTGAGATCGCCCAAATCTATACTAATATTATAAAGCTGAAGAGTTTGTTTGCTTGAACGCGCTAATCTCAGGAACTACTGGTCCGATTTGAAAAATTCTTTTATTGTTAGATAGCCCATTTATCGAGGAAGGCTATAGGCTATAATTTGTGTAGGTACGGGTAGTAACCCGTGTGAAGCCGGGGCGGGTCGCTAGTAATACATAACAATCAATTGCCAAAATGTTTGTTCGCGCATCACTTCCGAACGGCTCGACCGATTTGTCTGATTCTTTTTTTGTTGGGTTCGTTATTGTGGCACAAGTTTTGAATGCAATATTTTTTTGAAAAATCGACACGGTATACGGGATATTGACGCGGACGGGCCGCTAGTTAACAACTAGCATACCTAATGGAAAGATCGAACCATAACCTACTCTACCTACTTCTACGCAAACGTCTACGCATTGATTGGCTTTTAATGACTCCCATCTTACGACAAGAGCAGACAAAAGAATGTAAGTAACATAGCAAAAAAGAAATAATACGTGCATAGTTTAAGTTATTAGCGAAATAATACAGTAAAAAGCGTCGCGTCAACACAAAAGTAGCGCTACACATTTTCTTGTGAACATTGTGCTTACTACTCAACATTTTAATACAGTATGTAGTTCTTTTGCTACGTTACGGTTGGCTGGGTTCTACTTATCTATTGTACTACCGCACCTGTGACAAGTTCAAATACCGTAGTATTATTGCGTAATAGTTCAAGGAAGTAAGAGAATAATTAGTAGCTGAAAAGCACTTGTATGACTTTCTTCGTCGATCTAGATCTACCTACAGATGAGTAAATTTTGACATCTCTGTCGAAGCTCGCATACGCGTTACACATACTTCGTTTGTTTTTTCGTAATGTTTTTAACACCTTCAATAATAATTAGAAGCCACAAATCTTTATATTAAAACTATACAGATGGAGCGTGCGGCGGCGGCTCTCACTTTACCCTTGAGACCCTATGGTGACCCTACCCTGGGTGGTGCTCAATGAGTGACATTGTCCGAGTGGTAGAGCCACGCTGCGTTGCAGCACGGAAATCGGCGTGAAACAATGGCACTTGGACATGTTGCTGTTGTGGTTCATCCAGTGAGTGAAACAACGGAGGTCCATCTCTCCCACCTCACAATCCTACTCCTTCTATAAAGATCCTACTGCTTTCTAAAGGTCGGCAACGCATCTCTGGTTTTGCGACTCCTTTGGTTTTACGGGTTTCCATCAGGTGAGGCGACTTATGGACTGAAGACTGCTCATACTTTCAACAGCAGAAAAAGGCATCACCTATCACGCTGAGCACCTACCCTATCGGCTAAAAAATATGAATATGGACATGGGCTTCATTTGACATTTGAAGCCCATAATATGCCCATGTAAGGACAAAATATGGACTTCAAATGTCAAATGAAGCCCATGTCCATCCATATCCATATTTTTTAGCCGATAGACCTGCTGATGTGCAGTGCCTATGCAGACCTCATTAATTAGTCTCTGCCTTTGGGGATAATATTTGTAAGTATTCATTCACAACTACATAATGTATGTATCTACTAGTGGCCGCTCGCGGTTTCACCCGCGTGGTTCTCGTTCCCGTAGGAATATCGGGATAAAAAGTATTCTATGTATTAATCCAGGTTATAAACTATCTGTATGCCGAATTTCATCCAAATCCATTCAGTAGTTTTTACGTGAAAGAGTAACAAACATCCATCCATACTTACAAACTTTCGCGTTTATAATATTAGAAGGATGTTGTTAGTGTATGTATGTGCCCTCGATAAACAACACCAACTAGAGGTCAGGTCGGCGCTAAAAATATGTCTCGGTAAATAACAGCGCACTTGAGAAGTGAGCTCTTATTTTACTTAGTTAGCTTGAAACACGACCAATGTAAACACATTCACAATGCCGCAATGTGTTAATGGCCGGAGTATCTTTCTTTCGGCAAGTACCTACATGTAGAATAAATTATATTGTAAGCTCTAAAATAACAAAATAATATTAAATTTTGAAGAACAGTGGATGCTAGAAGCTTTATGACTTTATTACTGAGTTTTATAACTTTTGTCTCAGTTTGTTAGTAAAGAAATGTAGCTGTATAAGTATATACAGGGTTACAGGAATTTCGATACATTTCCTTGGACAAGTTAAAGTAGAGCTTATTTCCGACAGATTTTGTCATATAGTATTTCTGTCGATAATGGATAAATTTCCAAATAATTCAATTTTAATGTTTTTAATTAAAAATTCCAATTTCCACCAAAAAAAATATGTAGGTACTTACCTAAAACAATACTACATTTTAATGTTTTTTTTTGTGCATTTTCTGATAGCTTAAATATCAACACTTCTTCGAGATAACATTAAGCTGAAGTAATACTATTAAATTTCATGTTGTGGACTTGAAACCGTAAGAGAAAAATTTTGTTTTTATCGTAAATGTTACTTTATCGTTAGTTTGCATTACCCCTTGAGCGCCGTAAGACAAAATTGAAAATCTATTGTTTCGCGACCGCCGGCGGTCGTATGATCCTTAACCAGTTAAAAAATGTATGGAATGCATCATACAAATTATTAAAGTAACTTATTTATTTCACTAGCTATCTAAAATGGTATTATAGTTCCCATCTGCATTGACAATTACAATAATAAAGTGCGAACAAAGATTACGCGGCATTTTTCTTAGAAATGGGTCATCTAGTCGACAACTACGGGTCCGTGCTTTTGTTAGCTTTTTTTTAACTGCGGTGGAACATGTGTGATGCTTAAGACCTCGCATCTATGATCCTGAAGATGAAGTAGAAATAATAGAACAATTTCAACGAGATCTAGCATCACTTCGTCTAGTACGTACGCTACCGGTTTCTCTAAGGCGACGGAATGTCCTAGAAAAACTCGTTCATTAGATATACTTACGGCGATTAGGGAAACGACGCACGTATTCTCTTTTGGCAGCTGCAGCATCTCCACTACAAATTCCGTAACAAAAGATTATATCGGCATACTCTTCCTTTACGAAAGTAGCCACTACGTAAACTTCGATTTAAAAAATCACTAAAAGTGAACGTGAAGTCTCCACTTGCAACACTCCACAAGATAGTTAAATAATAACTAAACAAAGTGCCGCTGATCGGCACGTGCCACAACCACGCATTCGGCTGCTCCCCTTGGACCGTGTTTTGTTGTTTTGACTACACAGCACCCAATCAGAAGTTACGATTAGCTGCACAGAGGTTCTTTTGTTCCACCGCAGGTAAAAAAAATCTAACAAAAGCACGACTCGCACTTGTACGCTAGATGACCCATTTCTTAGAAACATGCCACATGACCTTTGTTCGCACTTTATTTTTGTAACTATCAATGCAGATGGAAACTATTTTACCATTTTAGATAGCTAGTGAAATAAAGGAGTTATCTTAATAATTTGTATGATGCATTCTATACATTTTTTAATGCAAACTCATGATAAAGTAACATTTACGATAAAAATAAAAATTATCTCTTACAGTTTCAAGTCCACAACATGAAATTTAAAAAAAAAGTATTAATTCAGCTTAATATTATCATGAAGAAGTGTTGATATGTAAGCTATCAGAAAATGCACAAAAAAAACATTAAAATAGGGTATACTTTTAGATACATATTTTTTATGAAAATCGGAATTATTAATTAAAAACATTAACATTGAATTATTTGGCAAATTATCCATTATCAACAGAAGTACTATTTGACAAAATCTGTCGCAAATGAGCTCTACTTTAACCTCTCCAAGGGAATGTATAGAATTTCTGGTAACCCTGTATTCACATGGACAGAATTTAGCTTTTATTTTGTATGTGACACATTATCTAGTTTGTATTGTTGATCGAAGGTATGTACATTCTGCATCTAGGCAGTTGCAGTCTGCTGCTTAAGTGCAGGTTAGAATGTCGAAAAATCATTATAATGTACACATTAGGTACATTATCAGCCTAAAACACATGCACACATTGCACTGTTTAGTAAAACAGTGAATGTTTTACATAGGGAGATTACATAATAAAATCCACGAATCTGGCCAATCAATAAATAAGTTTTACTATTTGAGTATGACAAAATCTATTTTGTTATACATAGCCAAATAGGTAAAGAGAGGTCTAAATGTTTGAAACTTTCAAACTACCTACCTCGCTTTACCTGTATATAAAATACTGAAGCTTTATACATTGCGATAAGTTACACAGTAACAGTTTTACTACTTACTACTTGCCATATTAAGTTTTTAAACAAAATAACAATGTGATAACAACTGTATCACATCATATCATTAAGTATACACACCCATATCTGTTAGTTCATTAGCAAAACTTTAAAAAATAACCGCCTCTGTGGTCTAGTGGCTAAGTCACCGATTTCAGACCCAGAGGTCCCGGGTTCGATTCCCAGCGGGGGGGCACATCTTTGTGTGCTCGATTTGGTTGGTGGTAGGGCTGTTAAGTCCGCCAGGCTAGCTATCAGCATCTTATCTAAGTCTCTCGCCATAACAATAATGTTTATAGCCTTGTTGTGTTCCGTACAGTTTGAGATAAGATAGCCAGTTCCTCAGTGATTGAGGATTCCGGGTGAAGCGCGCTTCCACCTTCCGCCTTATCGTCACTTACCATCAGGTGAGATGAAGGCCAAGCGCTTACCCGTTGTAGAATAAAAAGAAAAAATAAATAAATAGTATTAATAGCAAAGCAACATCACTCACCTGTTTTATACATTCCACTATGTTATGCTGCAGTTCCACATCCAACTCCTTGATTCGAGTAATGAATAGTTCTTTGTTCGGACACTGCACCGCCGCACCAAGCAACAGTAAGAGTAGCAACTTCATATTCTCTAAGCCTTCTCTGCTCTCTGGCGATTTTCCCAAACAGATGCATTCTGGCACAACCAGAAGAGTCATCCCAAGCTCTTCTTCATACAAGTTCTTTACATTTTTGATGATGGCATCAAAATTCTTAACCCTTCCAAGTAGTAGAGCTTGTTCCTCTAAACCAGCTAGTTTTGTAATATGATATGAAGGCTCTGGATCGATTTGGAGGTAAAGTTGATGTAATATGTCGCCATTGAAGAGTGATGCATAGTCCGTGACAATGTCTGGGTTTGGTAGACATGATTTAAGCTGAAATAACAAATATTACTAAGTTCTCTAAGTATCCTTAAATCATTTTCAAACATTTCACCAAAAAGAGTTTGTTTTGTGAATTAACTGACACTTAATTATGTTAATCACTGACATTCTTTGTAATTCTATTTATAATAACATAAAACAAACACTTTGGTACTGAAGTTGTATGTACTGTAATTTAAGTAAATTTTACTAATTTTAAATATTGGGAACATTAAATTGGAATTTAGGATAATATGATATAATCATAATATATTACTATTTTTAAGGCTTCATAGGAATCAAGGTCATATTTTACTGTTAGCTTATTTTATAAAATAAATAAATGATTGTGATCAGTTTACATTACTCCTATACAAAGAATAGAGTAGGAGGGATACAATAAATGTGAAAGCATGGAAAGTCTCATAAATTGTAAACAACAGTTTATAAATGTGACTATAAACAATAGGAGTAATGTATGGGAAACTCACTGATGTTTCATTGTACAACTAGGTGCTGTTTACAATATGTTTAATAATACCATATTCTTTTAGGTAAATGACTTAAAGAAGATATAAAAACAAAAATTACAGTAACATAAATGAAGTACCTAAGTACTAATAATATAACTTAATAATTTTCAGCTGAACATACCTAATTTTTTTAAATAAATTAGAAAATTATACTTTTGGTCTGTCAGTAAACTTAGTATACAAAGTTGTACAACAAATCAAAAATAACAGGCACATGATGAAAACTTGAAAGATAACAATTAAAACTATTGTTCACAAGACATTTTTTTTCATTTATTACCTATTTATCACAAGTATGTATTTGCTTGATATCATTGAAAAAACTAATCAATCATGGCAAAACAAATATAAGCACAGATGGAGGATGAATATTGCGAAACACTGAGTAAGTAAATAGACAAACAACGTTCGCGACCTATGCAATAAAAGCTACACCCAAGGGAAGCGAGCGACACATCTATTCATACGGAACGGAAAATAATTTAGTCTCACGCTTCACTTAGAGTGAAGAGTACCTAAGCTACCTATATCTCATAAAAACAGATGCACGGATGGCTGATCACTCACCCACGAAACCAGAGGCCCGTTCAAGAAGTCTTCGATTTCGGTACCAGATGCAGCCATTCTCACCGAATGTTAAGATGAGAGAAGTCTAGTTCTCTGATCTTGACTGGAGCACATGGCACCGAAATAATTTCTTGTAACAAAACGAGCTGAGAAAGTACTCAACATCTGCAAAAACTACAAAGGCAAGACAACCGCTGTCGCTACAGCCAAAACCAACACAACTTGTCAAAAAATGCTTGACTTGCTTGACATGACAAGACAAGGAGGGAGAAACATTGGATCTTTTTAAAGTTGTTTGATGTTACTTTCAATCAATTGAACAATTGAATTTCAACTTTTGTGGAAATAACAATATATTATTATATGCCTACACAATACAATAGTAGATTAAATCTTTTTAAATAAATATAAAACAAATATGAGAATTTTTAAAAGTGTAGACAGGAGAGAATATCTAGACAGTGTGGGCTAGATCTCTTGCCTTGAAAAATGTAAGATGAAACAAAAAATGCTGTCACTGTCAATGTGACAATCATCAATCACTCACAGTCAGTCAAGTCACGTCACAGTCACATAATTTTCTTTTTCATGTCCTTCGTCGTTCTTTTCCAACTCTCACTCAATTTTTGTTTTAAATTTTAATACCTACTGCGCACGGATTGTTTTACATCTATCAATTAGTAAAGGACTATTGTATCAATTTAAAAATATTACATACTATGTACCAAACTCTAGTTTCACGATAGCAAAACTGTTATTGCAAACACCGCAATAAAACAAAGTAAAAAGTCTATTAAGTTTTGTTATAGCCTATACTTATTATTAAGGAACTCTAATAATCATTTACAACATGTTTACCAAGAGTTCTAACAACAAAGTGAAATTTCAAGACCAGCAGTTAGACGATTATCTACTTGAGGTAGGTGCATTTTATGTTTTGAATTGTCTGGTGTACCGTAGTCTGCAATTTCAATCTATAAAAAAAAAATAAACAACTGAAAGCAGAGAAAATAGAAGAAACATTAATTTGATACATACCACAGAAAAAACCAATCTATAAATTGAAATAACTTTAGAACCACTATTTTTTTAGTTGTTTATATTCTAGTAATTATTAAGACACTATATATATATTTTATGTATTAATTTATTATACAGAATTCAGTGTTAAAAAGTAAGCTACAGAGTAAACTAGATGCCCTCTTGATAATGAGTAAGGAATTAGATAAATGCAGTATGGAAAGAGATAGATACAAGGTTCTAGTAGAACAGTTGAAGTGCAAAAAACCAATTCTACTGAGCCAAGACACAAGCAACAGCATTTACAAGTTCACTCCAACAAATACAGTCAGTAGTGGCGATATGCTTGCAAAAACAAGAGATCATAACAATATGCTGAAACTAGAGGTAAGCAACTAAATGTTTTACAAACTCAATGATAATGTGATTTTAAACAAGTGACAATCCATAAAAAGAGGGTTAGGGTGTAGCAAAGGGTTGGAAGAAAAATTTAACTCAACTTTTTTTCAAGAAATATATCTGAATCCTAACTCCATACAAAAATAGCTCAAAATTTTTAAGTCCTGGCTCCATACTAAATCATTTTAAGTCTTTGTTACATTTTTTCTCCCTCTTTTTGATAGCTATGCTTTTAGTGAGATTGTGGAAAAAAGTAAGAGTGTATTTGCTGATTGACTCCCTTTGCATTACCCAGTCCATCACACCTCTTATTAAGTTACTATATGTGCGGTAAACTTATTCATAATGATATTAAAAGCTAAGCTATGGTAATTTATCTTCTTTATTTGGCTTATTTGTAGTTTTTCTTCTTGCAAATAAATGATTATGATCATGATTCTTGTAATTTATTTAGCCTGTAAATTATATACTTATAAATTTTATATTTTTATTTTTAAACCATTCTTAAGCACACAATGCAATTTTTTTTTAATATGATTGATACTACTTCCTTAATTTTATTAAGTGTTTATTTAAATTTTAGGTTGAAACTTTGCGCAGTAAAGTAGAAGAAGCTACCGGTGATATTGTGGCTCTAAGAAAGCAACTACAGAAGAGAGATAATTCATTTGATGATAACAATGGCTCAAGAAAGTCCTCTACTACTCTTAGTTATTCCAATACAGACTATGAGGTATTAGTACAAGATCTTGAAAAGATTCAAATGAAAGTAAGCTTCATATATTTTTCTTGAATTATTGTGTCCTAGAAAATTATTTTTAAAGATAAAGATAAAGATATATTTATTTGCAAATATGGGTACATGATTGGTGGTACAAAAAAATTAAATTGATTCAGCCATATTTTACCACTAGGCATGCAAAAATATGCTAAACATAATTAAATTATTATAAATTCTAATTTATTATATTAATAAGATAACTAATCATTTATTAATTGTTTCTCATTCAGGTATTCACTTACACTATAATATGCTCTATCTGCTAATAAAATTCGAAGTTTATGCTTCAATTTCAATAGAGGTAATTCTTTCCAGCACTTAGGTATTTTATTATAAATATCTGGAGCCATGCAATAGACACTTTTGCGCATAAGTGCTGTCTTAGCTAGAGGTCGATATAGTAGACTATTGTCGCGCCTATTCCGTGGGGACTACGTCGGCTAGGCGTTCAAAACGACTTGGGTTAGACATTACAAAGACAGCTACTTCTAGTATGTATAGACTTGGCAACGTTAATATTTTATATTGTTTAAAGTATGGAACACAGCTATCAGTAGTTTTAAGTCTAAACATCGTTCTAATGCACCTTTTTTGTGCCTTGAATGCTGTTTCTTTTCCGGTCGAGTTACCCGAAAATATGATATAATAGCGTATTGTAAGTGTGATTCCACTATACGATAGTAGGCAGTAAGAAGTGCATCCGTGTATATTATTGGCGATAATGTATGCAGAGCGTATGCGGACTTAGTAATTTTCTTGCATAAAGTATCGATTTGTGATTCCCAATTTAGCTTTTGATCTATTTCGAGTCCTAAAAATTTTGTATTTTCTACTTCTGCTATTCTATCATTAGCGTACTGAACTTTGATGACTGTGCTAGGAATCCTCTGTCTAAAATGGATAACTTTTGTTTTTTTTAAGTTAATTTTTAAATTGTTTATATTTAACCAATTCACAACCAATTTAAGAAAGTAATTTTCTTTATGGGCTAGCTTTACCACTCCCACAAATATGGCTATTATTATAATTAATTCATCAGTAAAAATATAGTTTTTGTCCCATCTTATTAAAAGACTAGCGACCCGCCCGCAACTTCTTCCGCGCGAACACCCGGCACCCTGTGTCCCCAAAAACATTTTTTCATACACACCTTGCCCTGACAATTACAAACAAAAGAAAAAAGAGTTAGCCATATAGGTGCAGCCGTTCTGAAGTGATGTGCATACAAACATTGGGGGGCCATTGCTTTTTATTAATATATCTCGATTTAACAGCCTTATGCTTATGCATCACAATACATTTATGAAAATTTGATTTATGTTCATAAAAATACTGAAATATTTTTAAAAAACAGTGATATTCACAATGTAAACACTAGAAGTAAGAACAAATTAGCAGTACCTTATACTAGGCTCCATAAAATAAATAATTCTTTTAGGGGTCTGTGTGTAAGATTTTACAACAAAGTACCAAATGATATTGAGAAATTAGATCTTAATAAATTTAAAATCAAAATCAAAGAAAAGCTTTATAAAAAAGCTTATTATAAAGTGTCAGATTACACAGAAGACAAAACAGCTTGGCTCTGAACTGAAATGCTCCAAGCACTCCAACAGCTATTTCTAATTGTCTTTATTTAATTGATACTACATTGTATTGTAGTTTTGTATTGACCTGGTAACGACATATTCTTTTTTTTGTGTTTGTAAATGTCGTTGCTTTTGCGCTGTGGTTTCTTGCGCCCATTCTTTGCCACAGTTAAAAAATTATGTCCTGAATGGGTGGTACGAGGGGTGATCCAAAAGTAATGATAATCAGTTATTTCTAGTGCACACAAAAATACAAAAAAAATATCAGTCACTTGCTCAGTTACCCACTAGTTCAGGAAAAAAAAATCATATAAATAGGCCACGATTCCCGGGAGCTACATTCATTTGAATACGAACTGTCAAGGAGTGAACATAAAAATGGAAAAACACGAAATCAGAGCTGTCATTAAATACCTCTGCTTGAAAAAAATGTCTACCAAAGACATACACAGCGACTTGGTGGAAACATTAGAGGACTCTTCTCCTCCATATTCCACAGTTGCACGCTGGGCTAAGGAGTTTAAGCTGGGAAGAACATCGACGGAAGACGAACACCGCGAAGGACGCCCATCGACGTCCCTCACTGAAGAAAATGTGAAAAAAGTTGAAGAAGTTGTATTGGAAGATCGAAGAGTGACTATCAGGCATGTAGCTGAGGTCACAGGGATCTCATATGGCAGCATTCAAAGAATCCTTGCGAACGAATTGCATATGAGAAAGGTCTCCGCGTGTTGGGTACCGAAAATGTTATACGACGAGCAAAAGAAGAAACGAGTCGACATGTCAAGAGCAAATCTAGAAAAGTTCCAGGCAGACAAGGATAATTTTTTGTCACGTTTTGTGACCATGGACGAGACTTGGATCCACCATTTTGATCCAGAAACAAAACAACAATCAATGACATGGAAACGATCCGATGAACCGACGCCGAAGAAATTTAAAGTGTCAAGCTCAGCAGGGAAGGTTATGGCGTCTGTTTTTTGGGATGCTGAGGGAATAATCATGGTGGACTACTTGGAAAAAGGGGCCACTATTACAGGCTCCTACTATGCAGAACAAATAAGAATATTGCGGGAGGCTATTAAGGAGAAAAGGCGAGGCAAACTGCGGGCTGGAGTGCTGTTCCATCAAGACAACGCACCGGTTCACAAAGCTGCAATTGCCATGGCTGCCATTCAGGAAGCGGGCTTTGAGCTGGTGGAACACCCCCCCTATTCACCAGATCTAGCCCCCAGTGACTTCTATCTCTTTCCACGACTCAAGGAACACCTCCGAGGCAAGAAATTTGACGATGATAGCGACGTGATGGCCGCGGTTGAGGACTTTTTTGAGAGTCAAGATAAAGATTTTTTTTAAAGGGAATTTTAGATTTAAAAAAGAGATGGACTAAATGTATAGACTTGCTAGGAGACTATGTTGAGAAATGAATTTATTTTTTTATTATATTCATTGTGTTTATTATTGATTATCATTACTTTTGGATCAGCCCTCGTAGGTTAAAAAAGATTTGGACGATTCAAAGTACTTATTAATTGAGTTTATTGAATAAATATATTTTGACTTGACTTGACTTATCTTCAATCCAATTAAACAGTTATAACTTTTTACAGTACCAACAAATTCGGTTGGATTATAGAGCCACATTAGATGAAAAAGAAGAATTGGTGTCTGATCGTGATTATTACAAGAACAAAGTTCAACGTTTGAATCAGCAAATCAGCTATATACTTTCTAATAGAATAAAGCAATCTAACCAAGATGTAGATCCACCAAAAGCAATTGTGGATATTGATGCTTTAGTAATGGAGAATAAATACCTTCATGAGAGGATAACACAGCTTGAAGTAGAGAAAGAAATTATAAAAAGAACATTGACCAAATATAAGGTAAAGAGTAAAAAGGTTTTATAATTTATGAAATAATCAAAAATTTTAGTGAGAAATAATGCATTTTTGTAAATGACAAAATCATGTTTTTTTTTTAATAAAAGAAGAAGGCAAATGAGCAGGTGGGTTACCTGATGGAGAGTAATCACCGCCGATAGACACCCTCAAAACCAGAGGAATCGCAGACGCGTTGCCGGCCTTTAAGGAAGGAATAGGCTCGTTTCTTGAAGATCCCTAAGTCGTAACGGTCCGGAAATACCGCCGCCGAGAGCTGGTTCCACAACACTGTAGTTCGAGGCAAGAAATTTAGTGAAAAACGCACAGTAGTAGACCGCCATCCATCAAAGTGATGTGGATGGAATGACAGTCGATTGTAGTGCGGTGAAGGAAATCAGCGGCAGGGATCAAGCCGAACAATTCCTCAGAACACTCCCCATGATACATGCGGTACAATATACAGAGAGACGCAACGTATCTCCGAAGAGCCAGTGGATCGAGTCGACCAGAAATAGCCACGTCGCCGACAATTCGAGCAGCTCTGAGTTGAATGCGGTCAAATGGAAGGAGTTGGTACTGGGGTGCTCCAGCCCAAAGATGGGAGCAGTATTCCATTTGCGGCCTGACCGGTGCTTTGTACCAGTTGTAAGCGGTGGGCGGGCGTGAAATACTGACTTGCTCTATTAAGCACACCCAGCTTCTTCGAAGCTAATTTAGCTTTACTTTCCAAATGACCCCGAAACAGAACGTCACTCGAAATATCGACGCGAAGGATTCCAATAGTCGGGTTGGTATCAAGGAGAGCTCCCTCAAAGTTCAGAGATGCGACGAAGGGATGTTTTTTCGCGGTAAATACGCAAACTTGTGTTTTGGAAGGGTTAAAGTGGACTAGGTTACGTCGGCCTCAATTCGAGACATGACTTCACATGTTCTCGGTGTTAGTCACAAGTTTGTTCCGGCTTTCGATGACGCTTGAGAAATATTAGCTCGTCCGGTGTAGAGCGTATCCCCAGTAGTATCGTTTACATAGCAATGAATGCTGTCGTTATGCAACATGTCATTGATATGCAAAAGAAACAGAGTAGGAGATAACACACACCCCTACGGGACTCCAGCATTCACGAGCTTCATGTCAGATCACGAACCGTCGACTACGGCTTTGATGCTACGCCCAGAAAGAAAGCTGGCGACCCACGAACACAATTTCTCAGGAAGCCCGTATGATGGAAGTTTAGAGAGAAGAGTCCTTTGCCATACTCTGTCAAAGACTTTCGCTACGTCCAAGCTAACTGCCAGTGCCCCCCTTTACTCTCGACTGCCTCCGACCATCAGTGAGTAAGGTACACTAAAAGATCACCAGCCGAACGACCGCGACGAAAACCATACTGGCGACCACTTAGTAGCTGATTATTTTCTAGGTACCCCAAGAGCTGGCGGTTTATAATGGACTCCATTACTTTGGAGAGCAAAGAGGTGATGGCTATTGGCCTGTAGTTGGACGGATCTGAGCGATCGCCTTTTTTGGGAATCGGTTGGACAACGGCTGTCTTCCAAGAACTCGGGACAACGCCAGTAGTGTAAGAGAGCCGGAAAATGCACGCTAGAACCGGCGCCAACTCAGGAGCACACGTCTGAAGCACAATGGGAGAAACTGCATCAGACCTACTCGACTTATGGATATCAAGGGAAAAAAGAGCCTTACGAACTGTCCTTTGTAAAAACCGAACGTTTGGCATTGAACTAGCGCAATGCGGTATGGTTGGTGGAGAGTTTTCCCCATCGCCCAGGGTCGAGTTTGATGTGAAAGGAGTGCCCAAGAGATCGGCTTTCCCTTTTGCAGTATGGGCTAGGCAGTCGTCGGTCTTGTGCAATAGTGTCAAGGACGGCTGACAGAAATTCCCTAAGATAGATTTGGCAAGAGACCAGAACGCGCGCGTACCCGAAGGAAGACGCACTAGCCTCTCGCCAATTCTACCTATGAATGATGACTTCGCCTTGGCAATGTCCCTCTTATAAGACCTGGCGGCAAAGTTGTACCTCTTTCTGAGCACGCTGGTATTTGGATCCTTAGATGACACCGCTTTAGCCCAGGCTTGGTAATGCTGTTTTTGGCGAGATGCCATTTTGCAGCAGCGACCAAACCATGGTTGGGACCTGCCGCCAATGGGAACCACAGAGTTTGGAATGAAAAGTTCCACATCCACGACAGAGTCGGCGGCGACATCAGGATCATCCAGCGTGAAACAAACCTGCCACCACGGGTGAGACGCAAAAAAACTTCGCATCCCATCCGTCCCAGTCCGCTGACCATGCCAGACCCGACGGCTGGCCGCTGGTTGCGTTTTTAAAGTTTCTGTGAGAGGCACAGTGCTACGAATCAGACAATGGTCTGATGAGCCTAGTGGTGCATCAACAGAAACTTGATAGCCGTCTGGGTGCGAGGTCAGCAGAAGATCCAATAAGGAAGGTGCATGGCCCTCCACATCTGGAACCCGCGTAGGCTCGGTTACCAATTGGGACAGACTGTAGGCCGAAGCGAAGTCATGAACGGTTCTACCCACGTGGTCATTTGTGCGTGAACCAAGCCATTCGACGTGGTGGGCATTGAAGTCCCCCAATACCACAATATCGGCAGAGAGGATCCGTTGGAGAAGGGAGTCTGTCGCCGTTTGGACGCTCTCGATGAGTTGGTCAGTTTTGTTGTTACCTCTGAAGGACCTATACAGGCACGCGTAAACGCGAGGATGGCGTCCGCAGTCGAAGTGTAGCCATAAGATGGACTGAAGGTCTGAAGAAGGTCCATATCTTCAGGATTGGCAAGGCGACGGACGCACATATCCTCCCTGACGTAGGCACAAACACTGGCTCGAGAAACAAATGCGTTTAATACATGTGATATGTGTGTAATTGTAGAAACTTTACTGATTTTTGTGCTTTGTTAAGTGTATTCTGAATGTATTATTAAAAAAAAAAGTTAAAATTGTCTATCTGAATCATAGCAGGATACGTTAATGTAACTGATTAAAAAATTACATAACTAACTATTTATCTGACACTGTTTGTTACAGACACTGTTAGATAACAGAACCAAAAACGAAACAATGAATTTTAAAAAAGGTTTTACAGATGTTATGACGCAAAAACAAGGTGAAGAAACAATTACATACTCACACTTATTATCAGCAAAGGGTTAATCAGGTACTGGGCTATGAGGACCACAAAAGCAGCACCCTGCCCACAGTCTACATACACATACATCAAAATTAAATAAAAACTGCACATGTGCTTAGCGTGATACGTGGTGAGCCCATCGCCGTTTATGCTGTTGGATGTATGTTCAGTCTTCAGTCCGTTAGTCGCCTTTTACGACACTAAGAGAAGAGATCGGTTGGTAGTTGTTAGTACAACTGCAAATATATTATACATCATAATAAAGAGTAATAAAATATCTAAATAAGGAAAGCTCAAAGCTTTTTTGAGCCCAAGTTTTAACAGGTTCGATTCCCAGTTGAGTAAGAGAGTTTTTGATAACTTGGATTTGGATTGCATATCTGTATAAATAACAATCTTGTTACTTAATCCGAATCTCATAACTTTTCAAAATTATCAATTTCATTATTACCTATTAAACTATATTTATTTTTTACAGTGCGAGAATTTCTGGATATGAATTCTAAAACTGGTTTGAAAAGAAGCTCAGCTGCTGAATTAAAATCAGTATGTCTGGGTTTGTTTGAAGCGTTGAATGACAAATCTATAGCGCTGCAACACCAAAGAAAAACAAATCAGTATGTATAAAATATTACCATTTATTGTAATTATGATTGTAAGCAATCAAATTTTAGTGACATATTATATTTTTTTAATTTTATAGAATTCTAGCAAATAGAATCACAGAGCTTGAGAAAACTTTAGAGAGCTGGTGCAATGGTCAAAGATATATCCCTGCATTTCCTTCGCAAATGTTATTAGACGAGTTTCTCACTGATACCAGTTCCGTAAAATCGGATGACTCGAAAGACAAAGAATCAAGGTCACAGAACTCTAAAAAGAATTTGGAAAACAATTATACCAAGAGCGAAGGAGAATTTAATATAGCTGATAATGATGCCGACGATTCATCTGGAGATATAAGTAATGGCTATGATGATGGCAGTGAATCCAACTGCAATAGATCAATGACTAAAACTGTTTTACCTTTTGAACTGGAAGAATTGGTAAAAGAAGCTCTCGCCGAGCTAAAACCAGCCAGCTAATTATGTTATGTTGAACAAACCAAAGATCTTGCCAAGTATTGTAATCTAGCACAATTACGTTCCAAAGATTTTTTTCTATATTTAATAGAAACATTCCTGATTCTAGTCTCTAATTTTAAAATCTAGTCATAGTTTAGTATATTTACATGTATTGTATGTTGTCTGTCATATTGCTTGTATTATGTTATTGTAATACATTATATTATAATTAATAAATAATCTGTTGTTGTAATTCGTGTTGTCTTCATGAAATAAGTTCCTTTTAACTGATGTGTGTCCTTCGATTTAGCTTTTTTCATTTGTCATCATTGTCGCGTCCGCCGGGATAATAATAGCTCATGGATGGTCAATGAGTCAGCTCTTTCATTAACAATAAACATTATCAACAGCCTATAAACGTCCTACTGCTGGGCACAGGTCTACTAGGTCCACATGGAGAGATTGAGAGCCAACCCACCGCGCTGACCCAACAGTCTGTCGCCATAACAACAATGTTTATGGCATGTTGTGTTCCGACAGTTTGAGATAAGATAGCCAATACCTCAGTGGTTGAGGATTCCGGGTGAAGCGCGTTTCCACCTTCGGCCTTATCGTCACTTACCATCAGGTGAGATGAAGGCCAAGCGCTTACCCGTTACAGAATAAAAAAAATGTGTATTGGTAGTTTTTACGCCATCGTTAACGACTGCCATCTTAAGCGCTCCTGTACACGATACCGCCGCGCCGCCGCCGTACCTCTACACTGTGGATACGTGACGGGTAGAGCCGCCACCGCGCCGCCGCCGCGCGCGTGCCCGCATTATGTATCGGCGGCGGCGGCGCGGTGGCGGCATCGTGTGCAGGAGCACTTACGACAACTACCGGGACCATCGGCTTTGTGTTTTCCGAAGCATAGAGAAGATGTAGACGTTTTTTTTTTATTTAGTCGCCCATCGTAACTTATATTATGGCATTGCGAAAATTGCTCAATTGGCCGCTGTGCCAGATAAAGTACCAGTTACTAAGTAGGCCTATAATAGGATTTGTACGTGATAGTCCCATGGTCTGCGGGCGACGGGGGAGGGGGTGACATCAGAGGGCCTACTCCTTTCTCCGTAACGAAATTTCGGCCGAATTTCGTTTGCTATGTAATAGCGCTTTACATTATTTTTGAAAGGAGAATGCCAAAAGCTGCCCATTCATGCGCAATAACCAAAGATGCCTCAAAAGAAACCTTTCTAATCATGATTTCGTATTGTTAAATAAATATACCTTCTATTTCTGAATTATTATTCTAAAGGCTCGCGTCCACTAGGCGGATCGGGCCGGGGCGCATCGCAACGCAAAAATCCGCCTGCCTGTATTTATTATGAAATAGCGTCCACTAGCGGCGGGTCGGGGCGGGGGGGCCGCAGCGCGATAGCAGTGTTACGTATGCGATGCGACCCGTGCCGATCCGCCCCGGCCCGATCCGCCGCTAATGGACGTCTACCTTAACAGTTATGTTTTCTAACGACTAATAGGTACATAAACAGCTGTCATGTATCAAATGTTTGAATTTAATAACCTAAAAATGATCACTAATAATAAAGATTTCTCTAATATCCCAAAGTGTAGTAAAATTATAGATTTCCCAAACATTTTTATTTAAATAATGCCTGTTGCCACTTATTTCATAAAAGCGCAATATTGGCATTCTCCTTTATCTAAATGCCAAACTTATTTTGTATGAACGAAATTTTGGGAAGGATTGGAAACTACTGTAAACAGCAAACGAAAATCGGCCGAAATGGGTCGGGCGCGAATTCCCTAAATCGCAATTCGTCTGATTATCTAAATTACCAGTTTCTCACTTCGTACACATCGCAAATCGTCTAAGGGTGGATTCGACCAAACTGGAATAAGGCCTTTTACCTAGATTAAGCGCCAAATTTGTATAGACTTATCTCGGAGTAAGTCTTATTCCAGTTTGGTCGAATCCACCCTTAGTCGCAAAATGTCTAAATTTTAAAACAAGTATGGATCGGGTCGGGTCGGGCGTGGATTAGTGTGGCTCATCTTGGCATGGCCACCATCACCAACTCTAAATTTGACTTTATAGAAAGTATGTCGATAGTATGTCGAAGTATGTCGCCAAGTATCAGAGTTTGTCGGTCTACCATTCAAAAGTTATAAGGGGTCATTGTATCTCAAAAACTACTGGTCATAGCAAAGATCTGATTGCACCAATAGTATGTCGAGAGTATGTCGAAGTATGTCGCCAAATATCGGAGTTTGTCGGTCTACCGTTCAAAAGTTATAAGGGGTCATTGGTGGCCATGCCAGGATGAGCGCTCATCCTGGCATGGCCACCTGTATCTCAAAAACTACTGGTCGTAGCGAAGATCTGATTTCACCAATAGTATGTCGAGAGTATGTCGAAATATGTCGAAAAACTCCAAAGTTTGTCGGTGCTTCTATAAAGAAAAAAATCATTTTTTTATTTTTAAAAGTAAATGAATAATTTTAATTTGAAAGGTTCCTTGATATAAAGAGCGCAACTTTATTAATTATGTGTATATGAGTGATAGGTAGGTACTTAATCCGATGCTTGGATAATAGACAAATAGTTCATTCAATATAAACCATCACAGGTTTATATTAATTGAAATAAGTGCCTACTTATTGACGTCGAAAACTAATAAAATAACAGTTAATTATCATTTAGTTAAATCTTAACAATAGTTAGATTCAGTAGAATCTAGCACCAGTGCCAATATAATCAATCACGCATGAAATTTCGCAAAATGTACAATAGTGTCTACAATCAATCATAATAATACTGAACCTTGAGAAAACAGCTTATGTACATAAGTTGATAATACATACAGATGGAAAGTGCCCTTCACCCAGAATCCTCAACTACTGAGGAACTGGCTGTTTCTTGCATCTTATCTACAACTGCCGGAATATAACAATGCTACACGAACATTGATGTTATGGCGACATATTTACATAAGATGGTGGTATCTATCTGCTGTGAGTTGAAGCACCCTTTTTGTCGCTGTTACAACGGGTAGGATTCCGAAGCCAGCAAGTCAACATCCCTAAACTTTTAAATTTAATGGATTTGATATTTTGTAAAGGGTTAATTGACCTGCGGTCGTCTATACCTTAGTTTGTAGTTACCTATCTGATTGATATTTTCAAATAAAGCATATTACACTTACATATTTTTTTATTAGTATCCCCTTTTTTAAATAACCTATTGTAATGTTCGTAACTCTCCACTCAACTATCACAAACAATGGTTTGTTTTTAATCTATAAAACAGATAACAAAATGTACAGTTCTAAATTGCGCCTATTCGCTAATAGCCCATATAAAGAAATGCAATGATAAAATATAAGTCTAAATTATGACACCAAAATCAAAGCTATATCAGGTACCGCTTTATTTTCGGTGAACTAATGTTTTGCATCTGATAAACATATATACACATCGAAGTTCCGTTCTTCGTTCAACACTATGCGTTCATTAAATAGCCGAATAAAAATGATTTAATGCTCGTGTACGCGATTGTACTATTTGCTGTTGTATGGAATAAAGAAGTTGATATAACTTTTCCTAGAAGCACCGACAAACTCTGGAGTTTTTACGACAAACTTCGACATACTCTCGACATACTATTGGTAAAATCAGATCTTCGCTACGACCAGTAGTTTTTGAGATATAAGGTGGCCATGCCAGGATGAGCCTCATCCTGGCATGGCCACCAGTGACCCCTTATAACTTCTGAACGGTAAACCGATAAACTCTGATATTTGGCGACATACTTCGACTTACTCTCGACATACTATTGGTGCAATCAGATCTTCGCTACGACCAGTAGTTCTTGAGATACAGGTGGCCATGCCAGGATGAGCGCTCATCCTGGCATGGCCACCAATGACCCCTTATAACTTTTGAACGGTAGACCGACAAACTCTGATATTTGGCGACATACTTCGACAAACTATCGACATACTTTCTATAAAGTCAGATTTAGAGTTGGTGATGGTGGCCATGCCGAGATGAGCCACACCGTGGATTACCCCAAAACCTAATTTTCTGAATTAGGATATACCTAATGATTCATATTTCGACTTTTTCCAGTAAAATTATGAAACCTTTTTTAAAAATCAAAGTATTTATGGGTAGGAATAGAATTATTGTTAATTAGGTTTTGGGTAATTTACGCCCGACCCGACCAGCCCCCTTACTCTCTCGAAACCGATCGCTATTGGATCGGATTGGTATTGTGAATTTTCGTACTCCTAAGTTACGACACCAGAGCTAATATGGATTCATATTGCGTGGATATTGAGTGAAAAAAATACAAAACTCAATGCCATTTAGTTCACCCAATATGAATCCAAATTAGCGCTGGTGTCATAACTTAAAAACACGAAAATTCACAATACCAATCCGATCCAATAGCGATCAGTTTCGAGAGTAAGGGAGCAGATCCATACTTTTTGTCAGCCTTGTGCTGCCAACGCGAGCTCAATGGTTAAAAAAATATTTATCCAGTTTCATTGTGACTGTACCTACTTATAAATTAATAAAATTAATTAGATAAGTACTGTTATTTGTCTCCCGACTATAGAATCATCCTCGTAAACAAAAACAAACATATTTGACAAAATAATATATTCATAATATATAAGTATCCAATACAACATTCCACTGTACACAATACACATTTGTTTCAAAAAAATCTCGATTGCCGTACCTATACATAAAAAAGTACAAGTTTAATAGAAGCAATCGGCACGGTTTAATACCGTATTTAACACAATAAAAACGATTCGTAACGCTACGGTACATTATATTTTAATTCCATTTTACAGTTTAGCCTCTTCATTGTTTCTATTATATTCAATTCATTGTTTCTTTATTATCAATCAATATATATTGCCATAGTTTTTTTGCTACCTAGCTTTCTATGGAATTAAGGTTTATGAGAAAGCATGACGTGTACACAACAAAATCCATAGTAACAACCAAGCTTGACACTTGGTGAAAAATGAACTCTAGATTCGTGGAATAAGAACTACATGTCAAGATTGATCTGCACTCAACTGAACTCCGTAATATATCGTTACAAACAATAATAAAATGCGTATGCCACTTAAAAAGCGTGCATACATTCTTAAATGATAACTAATAACATTCATATAATTTTGGTATTATTACCACGTTTCTATAAATAGCAAAGTTAGCAAAGAAATCAATCCATTGAAGAATTTTGCTGTTATCAATTTTATATTACCTTAAAATAGATATTGTTAGATAGCCTATTTATAATCTTATCTAGCTATCCAATTATACCTATATTAAAGTGATATGATATACAAATCCAGAATTAATCAAAGCTGCGCAGGTGCTGTGGTAACTCGATTTCTTTGCTCCCAATTGTACATGATTAACTCTCTTTATACAAATAAAAATCTCTTTTATTTCATAATTTAAATCGCTATTTTCTTTATCTACACAATGGAACTACTTTTTAAACCATGTTAATATATTTATTAGTATCTTATAGGTAAGCAGTCTTAACTAGATGAATCATTTTATAAGTTTTAACTTTACAATATAGAAAATAAGGCTTATAAGATATGCTGCCATTGTCGTATCAATATTATTTGCATATCAAAATAATAATTTATAACAACATTACATAATTATATTGGTTCTCTATTTTGTCCCCTAAATTTTTTATCCATAATCTAAAGTGTCATAACTTTTTTTGTCCTTATCATCATTTGTCCGAATGATAACTTGCTCGAATATAATGTTACATAATATCACATGCCATAAAATTGATATCCCTAAATACAGTATGCCCTAAATTTATAATATAATATATAATAATAATAATATATATATAATAATACAAAAGAGTTAAAACCGTTTTTAAAAAATATAAGTCCTAATTTCATATTCATATAATGTTTATTTATCCTAATAATGGTTTTAAAACAAATATGTATTACAAAGCTTATGGCTAACATATGTCACGGCTCCGGAGCTGCGGGTCTGCGGCGGTCCCACGCGTGCTAATCGTCGCAGACGGCTTTCGCTTACCACCGCAGCTTAGGCTTGCTGCAGCCTCAACCGCGGTGGCTCGCTCACAGCCTCCTGCTCCTCAGCCCGCGGGCCGCTTCGACCCTACGCGATTCTAAATTACACTACTAGGGGCAGGGCAGACGACACTGCGTGGAGTCGGATTTACAGCGATTCGTTTCCGTCACTAAAACCTAATTTTAAGCAAATGTTTTAGGGTTACTAATTGTATTATAAATTAACATTCGGAATAATACACATTATATAATACAATACTTAGGACATACGATTTTATTTAATGTAAAATTAGGAGATTCAATTATTATAGTACTCGATATTATAATAAATTAGTTTTAGAAATAAAGATAATTATAGAAAACAAAATTTCAGCTTTTTGAACATTATGGCTATTGAATTTTATAGTAAACATGTTAGGGATAATGATTTTCGGACAAACAATTTTAGGAGAAGAAAGGGAGTAGGTACCAATTATATTACGAATATGTTATTATTATGATTGGTATTATAAGTATACAAATATAGGGTGTAAATAGTCCAACAATGTTTCCATATCTTATATAGGTACTATATTAGTAACGTCGCACAGAGGGTCACGTGAAAAAGATGTTACAGAAAGAAAATAACAACCCACAATTTTATATCTATGAAAAATGCTTTTAAAATTTAAAAGATTATTTGCAGCACATATAAAGAAGCAAACCTAGTTTGTTTTGGCTTATTAAAAGTTCGTTAACTGACTTGACTTTTGCAATTATTGTTAAGTGTTTGTTGATTTGCTTTTAATTCTGTTAGTTAATTTGCTTTTAATAAAAGTGCTGTTATATTAATTAAAAGTCTTACTTCATAAAGTTTTTCCTACTGACATTTTGGCAGTTCACTTTATGAATTTTACAAGCAAGAGAAAATTTAAATTAATTTCATAACATTCATTGTTGAACTATAAACCTATAATTTATTTTATAACTATACCATGGATTTAGAATCCTTACAGATGTAGTATTGGTTAATTAGCACACTTTTATCTTTGATATCCTAAATACAGGTATAATTTGATAATAAATTTGGCAATAGCAATACTTGCCACACAATTTGCTTGAAAAGAACTAAGTTTTTAGCTTCGACATATTTTGCTTGCACGCTAAGGCGGCTAATAAAAAATGTATTAGATTTTATTTATTTATTAGAAAACTTTGTACGTTTGCTTTTTAAGCCGTTGTTTATGGGGATTTCATATAAGCTAAGCAAGCAGTATTTAAATACATCAATTCATTGGATAAACCATCTAATAAAGCTAGTTAAACAAACTGTGTTAGTTTGTAGTTGAAACCGAAAATCTTGATAGACATTTTATTAGTGTCATTATTGCGACACCTTTTTTGGTCACACGGAGAATTTAGTGTTTTAGACTTTAACATAAAAAAATGCAAAATAGAAATTACGTTAGGGAAAATGTAACAATTACCTACGCAAAAACTACTGTTGAACGTTTCGATACTTTAATTTTTTATTAGGGTTACATTGGCCTATTAATTGGCTTATATACGCACATTCACAATGTTATTATAATGTATTGTTGGTTGTTGTTATCCCTAATTGAAACCAACTTGAATTATGTTACGGCGATGTGGCATACCAAGGCGAAGATCGCGTGACTCGTATCAGCCAGATTGTTGCAAAACTATCAAATTTCTCCAATCTACATTGATCCTTATACACTCGTGACAAAGTTCAAAATGGATTGAAGACTTTTGACATTTTGTGGTAGGTTTACTGTACAAAAACAGTGAAGAAGAAGAGGCCTTCGCCCATCACGGGGACAAAATAGGCTGATAATAATCATAATATATGTTTCAAGCTATCCCCGCGTAATGCGACACGGCATCGGCAGCGGCGGTATGGAGATGTCGGGCGGCGGCGTCGCTTCGATTCCGCGCGGCGGCGGCGGCGGCTAACACTAACTTTGATAGTAAAGCGCGGTGGCCGCGCTCCGAATACCTTTCGTACGATTCTAGACCTTCTTGTAGTTTCAATATTAGACTGTCGTAGTTCTTTCTGACCACGTCTAGTATCTGAAATATATAGAGGTTGGCTGGTTATTCAATAGAGAATAGAGATTTTTTTTTGAATCTGTTTAAACGATATTCGTTCATTCGGAAATAAGTGTTCTAGGATTTGAATCCATTAAATTACGTTTTCACATTGCAGGAATTAGTGTTTAGGTCAAGTTCAATTAATTGTTTTTTTTTTCACGTATGTGTTTCAATAGAAAAGCGAATGATACCGAACGAACGGAAGAAATGTACATTCGTCGGCCTTGGTTGTCGTTATAAAATAGATTTTACCCCGATCTTGTTTCCTGATATTAACATTCAAACCTTGTTGCAAGGTAATATGGTTGAATTAAGTAACTGACCTGGTCTTCCGTAGGCGTGGATAAGTTCTGTGAAGCAAGCCAAGCTTCTATCTTTGGCGAGAAGTGTTGTATGATAGCTCTGACGTTTACCAAACAGTTGGCTAACCTTAGCGCTTCCGCTTTAAACTCGCCGTCACCCGTCGAATAGCGTAGTGCTAAAAAAGTTATTATAATTAAAAAATGAAAATTACCAACCATACAGGTTATTTATATAAATCCCAGCTTAAACATCACACCAAAATAAACTGTTAACTCATTTTGTGTGAAACGGAACGCACCCGATAAAATAATATTGACTGTTTGCTAGTTACTAATAACTATTAGACAAACAACATATCAGTCTGCCTCAAACCTCTACTAGGTCAGTCAGGATAAAATAATTTTAATGTAATAATCGTGCACGAGTAGTTCGTAAAAAGTGTTTCAGTTAAATCTAAGTTTAGTAAAATATTTACTAGAAAAAAAATCAACCAGTCTCAGGAAGCTCGAATGGGATTTTTTTTTCTTTTCTAGTTAAACATTTTATTTTATAAGCAAAATTTCATTAATAAAAATATCTCAGTTTAGTAGTTAGCCCATAATTAACACAAACAATAACATAGATAGACCATAAAAACATTTTCTGTGATCAGGGACCCTGTAAAGGGATTCGAAACTTCGGGATTAAATAAATAATACAGTAATGTAATAATATAATTAAAAGCGAGTTAATCTAAAAAATCGGTCTAATGTAAAACGGATTTCAAATAAGCTTACCCATATAAAAGAGGTTGTCAAACACTTGATGCATCCTTATCAATTCGTAGTACAACTGGTCGTATGACGCTGGCGTTGGCAGGAACGTGTCCCCGAATGTTATGAACAGGTTAAAGATGTTAACCACCTGCGATAAACGTTTGGTTAAATAAAATCTTATTATGAAACATCACTCTTTTGTAAAATGTAGTTAGAACATATTTTTGTTTAGCAAATAAAACTGGCAGCACTAGACTAGACAAACTATGGCAGAGGACTGATTTTGCAGTCCTCATTGCCTACTTCATTTTTATTTTTATTTTTTAAATAGTCGTGAGTGTATTTGTACGTGTTAAATACTAAAACAGTAGCATCACTAGTAGAAAGATAACGAAACGTTAGAAAAAAAATGTCTAACTCAGGTGGGCTACATTAAATTCACAAAACGGGTCTTTAATATCTCAACAAATGACTTTACAACTCGCTAATAGTCAACTAGCCGCTAAAAAAGAAGAAGTAATAAAGCAATTAGAAGTTTTAAAAGACAAACAAGATAACTTAATGAGAGATCAAGTAGCTCTACAAACACTACATGAACAGTTAAACAGTGAATACGAAATGCTTCTAAGTGACAGAGAACTCATAAAAGCTACAGTTAGAGACCTGAAATTAGAGAATAGAGAATTACAGAGAGAATTGAAAGAAACGAAAAAAGAATATCAGAATTTGAATTGGAAAGGGAGAACTTGAAAATTGAATCTAGAAATTTAATAAATCTTAGAGCTGAACACTCTAAACTTAAAGATGATTTTAGAAATCTATTTACAGCCAGCGATAGACTCAAAAATGAGTATAGAAATATGCAAGAAGAATATCGAAGTCTTAGAAGTGAAGTCACACAGTTAAAATTGAGGAACACTGAGATGTCGGGTGAAATCAATACTAAAATAGAAATAATTACAAGCATGGAGCTAGAAATAAACAAAACAAACCAGCATTGTGAGATGCTTGTTCACATGAATAAAAGCTTGGATGCTGACAGGCGCTCATTGATGGACCATGTTTCACAACTGTTGACTCAGTATCACGAATTGTTAGCCCACTCATTGAAAGATAAACAACATTACCATGAGGAAGAAAAAATGTTTGCTGATAGAGTGAACGCCTTGTGTCGACAGAAAGAAAAGCTAGAAGAGAAAATTATGGAGCATTACAAAAACCTCGACAATTGTACCCCAAAAAGGCGTGGATTTGGAGCATCGTTTGTCAAGAAAGTTCGCAAAGCGGGCACTGATTTAATGAACAAAACCTCTAGGAATAATAAAAGAATGGAAGATGCAAATCGTTCAAAATCTCAGCTAACGCTTGCCGGTTCGGAATCGGGGGAATCTGACCCCGGCAGTCAGGACATGGAAAATGTTTCCAAAATATCAGATCCTGACCAAGGCTCGTCCAATCCTAGTGTTGAATCGCCGAGACATAGCTCAGATTCGAGTTTCAGCAGAAAATTCGATGATAAGCTTCTGAAAAAGTCTGATAACACAGATATGACTGGCTCAATACCTAGTTTAGACTCTTCTAGGTTGACTAGTGACAGTAACTTGGTGCGCAGACTTTCTACGACGTCCGTGCATAGCGGCGGTGGGGACGATGCTCTTATCAGAGCGTCTTTAAGAAGACGAGGTCATAAAGTGTTGCCTTCATCGCATCGCAATAGTTACCAAGGCTTGGAAGGTGACACTGGATTGCTGACTGCGGGTAATTTCATTTTAATTACCTTTCATAGTTACCAGTCTATTTTGGATTAAATAATTTAATAACATGCCTGTATAAGTGTTTGTAGAATCAGATTAGCGGGTTGCTTTAAATCCCATAAGTGCGTTATTATATTTGTAACAATATTGTTGAAAACAAATAAATTACTGTTGTTTTGATGTTGGCTTGGCATGCTAAGCTAAGGTGGTTTGGTCATGTAGAGAGGATGGATGAAATAATAATTACAAAAAAGGTGCATGAGGCGAGAGTGAATGGGATATTTCGAAGGGGATGGACCTCAGAGATCGTACTTAGATCAGATTGGTGACGTTCTCGTTAAAGGTCAGATCAAGAGTACCCTAAACCGACGAGCATGTATGAAGAACGTTATGAGAGTAAGTGAAACAGGATCGCAGCAAATGGTAAGCTATGTCAATGTCTAAATACTAAAAGGTTACATGTCACTTTTTTACCCGTAAAACTTTTTTGTATAAATTGCTTGGCAACACCTATTTCCACCATTTTCCGTGCTCATTGTATGGATACAGCACGGACAAGTGCCGTATTGTATATGTGCCGTATATTTCTGGTAAAATAGTGACATGTGCCCTTTTAGTATTTAGACATTCATGTGGTTTCTGCCTAGGTACCCCGTCCGGGAAGCGGGCGCGATGTGTATGTATGTTTGTTCTGTAATGTTGTCTAATTAACGTTCGATGTTTCAGCTTCTGCGCCATCGCCCGTCTTCGGAACAGCCGGCAGCCGTCGCACCGTCTACGTTGCAGACGACAACCCCGACGTCACTCTCAACACCAAACCACAGAGCACACCCATAAAGGAGAACCCCACTTATTTAGTATATAACAGAATATCAACAGTTATCGGTGATGGCGCCTGCCAAAGTAAGAACGACAGGTCTAACAATGATCTACATCAGTCTTCACCTGATGTAAACCGCACAACAGCCGATGATGGCTCTCAAGAGAGAGAAGACCTCAGACCCGACAGGAGGAATGTAAGTCGTAACGAAAAACCTGACAACTCGAAAGAGTCAGCAATATGGTACGAGTATGGATGTGTGTGATGAATTTTAGTAACTGAGGAGTTTGAATGTTGGAGCGATCATGAACAGACTGATGCGATGCCTTGAATTTTATTGTTTTACTCTTTAATTAAATGAATGTGATTGGATTCTGACAAATTGTCAAGAAGGTTTGATTCCCACCTGATGTAAACATTTTTTTAAACGTTTCGTTATCTATCAAATATAACGATTTTTTTTAAATATTATTTCCTGACCATGGATACTAGTCCTTCAGTCGTAATATTAGAGTTCATTGATTATGCTTAAACTGATGATAATGAGTGATGATAATATGAACGTTTAATGCTAAATGATATTCCCCCAAATCAAATATTCCTTGAGTTCCAGTAAAGATGTGGGACTTTACTGAGATCTCGCACGGACTTCTTGAGAGAATTTAAAAAGTGATGTTGCACTGTTTTGTTTTATTTGCCAACACTCATGCACGTTCACGTACACTTAACAATAAATAATCCACCATTATTTCACATTAATACTCGACAAAACACAAATTATAGAAAATTAAACAAAACTGCAGACATGACGCTTCACTTTCCCGCCAAGAAGTCAAATATTACGAAATCACTAGTAGGGTTGTCACCTGTTGCGCCATTATGAAGATATTATGTCTCCGCAGCAACGTCGCCTCATTGGTGACTAAGAACTTGAGTAACGCTATAAGTGCGGCCCATAGAGGCCTCCAATCGCGGCAGAGACGCACCCGGCACCGCTTCTGATAGCTTAGTAGCCGTAGTAACACTCCCACACATAGTTGGTACAATTCACCGGGAAACTTCTTTAGCAGGTGGCACATTGTGAATTCGACTAGAAGGTCTGTTGAAACAGTTGGACGAGTAGGTAAAGATAAAAGATAAAGAAACATTTATTAACCATAAGCATATCAAAAAAAGTTATATTTGTCTTTGGTATGTGAGGGGTATACAATGTGTTATCATGTTGTTTGTTATAGTTAAATAGTTCAAAACCTGAAATAAAGTTGCGTTGTTAAGAAGACGGAGTAAATTTAAAAAGCAGTTATTTGTTATAAATATTGTTTATATAATTTTACAAGTTACAAGTTGAAAAGTGCTGAAAAATTTTCCGCGAGTAGGATTCGCACCCGTTAATTAGATTCTACTCTTGATTCTGAACAAACTAATTTCAGGTTTTGCTCAGTTTTATTAACACGTTGTATAATATACATAGAAGAGCCTGGCAAATGCTGAAAGTTACTATCAGCGAACACAAAAAAGAAAAAATATTGACCTAATAGGTTTGACTTGTTCTAACTGGTAACTGCTACAGATAATAGCAAAATAATATTTTGTATTTAACGTTGTACAGGCTAGCCGGTCGACCTACTACAAAATGTCAAATTTCTTCAATATATTTTGAACTTTAACCATCAAGTATAAGAATCAATATCGATTACAGAACTTTGACAGTTTTGAATAGGTTGACATGCAGGCGTGTGTACATGTCGATATTTAAAATGATTTGAAATTCTTAATGCGGTTAAATTAAAGATAAACCTTGTATTGATAAATCATATTCAAAATAAATTTAATTAAAGCTCACCTATCAAAGTAGACGCTAAAGGCTGTGATGGTGGTTCTTCGGGTACTATTTTTCTATGTCGCATAGGTAATCTGTACAGTTGAACCTGTGGAAAATATATTATTCATGTAGACACAGTGGAGTTGTGTTTTTATTCAAATTCTTAGGTAAGTAATCTAATTAGATAATAGTTTTAAACAAATTAATTTAAGTTAAATAAAAGTATTGAAATGAAACACTTTTTTACGGATTAACTCGCGTTTAATTTACTATTTACATAATTTTTATATCATCCTGACGTTTCGAACTCTTTACAGGGTCCGTGGTCACAGGGAGTCTTCCTGTGAAAAAAGTGTTTCATTTCAATGTGTAGTGCTCGCTTAAACCTCAGAAAACAATAATTAAAAGTATGTTGAAAGAAAGCAACATTTTGTTAATATAATCTTTTACTATAGGTTGTCAAATTCGTACACGGCAGCCCCATGGTGTGCGGCCGACACACACAACTGACGTTCCTACTAAAATTAAATAAAAAACGTTGATTTTTACCCATTAACACTTAGGGAAGCCAAAGTTAAAACAAGAAAATGGTTGATGATCCTTAGCTATGATCAAACTGAGTCTCTAATATATAACTAAATACACACACACACACACACAATCACTCACACGTGCACACACACCCACTCACACACACACACACACATACACATATACACAAAAACACATACACACGCACACTTCTTTCTGGTAATTAGTTTGTATACTTTAATTATTCTAAAGTCGGATTTCAATACGCTTATTTGTTAATTTAATTTGTCATTTGAAGTACCTTTGTTAACGAAGAGGGCACTGGCCTCTGTCACTCAGGTGATAAACCTAAAATAGAGGTCAGGGACTTCATCACAAATATGTAACAATTATGTGACAATAAATATTTCTTATTCTTATTTCTTATTTCTTTCCTACTACGTGGCTTCGCCGCTCGCGCTCTTCCCGCCCTCGCAACCTTTCGGTCCCCGTCCTGCAGACCATGACCATTTTAAGAATTTGCCAGCCTATAGAATAGTTACGATAGAATAATAGATACCTACGAAGAGCGATAGAGTGAGGAATGATATGATTCGGGAAAGGTGCGGTCTGAAAGATGATATTACGTGCTATTGACCTACACTAGCGCTTTTTATGGACATGACTAAAGCATTTGACAACATTCATCATAAAACATTATTTTATAAACTAGAAAAGTATGGTGTAAGAGGTAACGCTCTAAAACTAATTGAAAGTTACTTAGGTAATAGAAGCCAAATTACACAGATAACGAAAATTGACGCAAAAACTGGCGAAAACAAAACTTTCAGATCAAAAGAGAGACCAATGTGCTATGGTGTACCACAAGGAAGTGTGCTAGGTCCTCTCCTTTTTATTATCTATATAAATGACTTTCCTGCCGT
This sequence comes from Scoparia ambigualis, assembly GCA_963921215.1. Lineage (NCBI taxonomy): Eukaryota > Metazoa > Arthropoda > Insecta > Lepidoptera > Crambidae > Scoparia > Scoparia ambigualis. The sequence continues at coordinate 17,303,941 of OY992522.1, read as the reverse complement.
AACCAATCATCATATGACAATTTTTGCTGACGATAGTACCGTTTTATTCACCTATGACAATTCTAAAAATATTCAATTAGACATAAACAATACATTGACATCTTTAATAAAGTGGCTGACATTAAATAATTTGACAATAAATTTGACGAAAACACATTTGATAAATTTTAAACAGAGAAATAATGATCCATTAAGTTTTGACATCAGCTATTTAGGAAACTCGATTAAAGAAGTAGACACAACTAAATTTCTAGGTTTGACTATAGATAATAAACTGATATGGAAACCTCATATTGACGATTTAGTAAAAAAATTAAACCAATTTTCATATGCTCTATATAAATTAAGGAAGGTTGCCAGTGTTAAAACGCTTTTGTCAGCCTATCACGGATATGTTGCATCAGCACTAAGATATGGAATAATGTATTGGGCTAACACGACTGACAAGCAAAGTGTCTTTATAGCTCAAAAGAAATGTCTTAGATCCATGTTCGGACTAAAGCAAGATGATTCATGTGAACCGTACTTTCGCGAATATAAAATTCTCACTCTACCGTCTATGTATATATGTGAAATTGCAAGCTTTGTCCGAAATAATCCAACCCATTTTGAAATGAATACTATCGGCAGTCGTCGTGAAGGCACACTGAAAGTAATTCATAGATGTAAGACCCTTCTCCGAAGAATGAGTATAAATAACATGGCACCTAAAATCTATAATAAAATTCCGTTAAATATCAGATCGATTAAAAACAATAACAGGTTTAAAAGTGCGCTCAATGGCTTTCTTGCGAAAAAAGCTTATTATGACATACGATCTTTTTTTGATGACAAAACATAATTAATAACGTATGCTATGTTACTATGTTATGAATGGTTGCTTCAATATTGACATCTTCTAGCCACTTTATTCTATTATTTATATATTATTTAAGAAATAACTAATGAATCTAATGAATTAGAATGACTAGTTAATAATAATAATTTAAATTTTTAATGTTCATCAATGTTCGTATACCTTACGGTGAATCATGGCTGTACCTTTTTTTTCATTATATGTGTGTGACATCTTGTAATACCCATGCTTATGAAATAATAAATGATTGATTGATTGATTTGACGACCTCCTTGGTCGAGTGGTTTGTGCACCGGTTTTCATGTTGTCGCCATCTCTGAGGTCCCGGGTTCGATCCCCGGTCGGGTCAATTTAGAAATTATTGTTTTTCTAAATTGTCTCGGGTCTGGGTGTTTTCTATGTTTAATAAGTATGTATTTAAGTATTTTAAGTATGTTTATCCGTTGTCTAGTAACCATTTAACGAGTTTTATAACGCAGCTTCTCTTGGGCTAGATAATTGGCGTGAGTGTAGGAAAGTTTATTCATATATCTATTTTATATAGTGACAATTGAGATAGGAATGCTCCGGTGGTTTGGTCACTTAAAGAGCATGAGTGAAAGTCGAATCATGATAGAGATATGAACGAATGTGGAAGGAACGATTGCGCATTGGGGGCCCCAGAAAAATCTATGCGGACCAGTTAGGGGTTTTATTAAAAAAGGCTGGTGTACGCAGTAACAAAAACCGCCGGGCTTGCACGAAAAGATTGATGAATTTGAATAAAGCTAAAGAAGTGTGCAAGGACCGCAGCCGATGGTGATAGTCTATGCCTAACTCGCGTGAGTTTATGTATGTATATAATAATTACCTTAAATGTTAAGTTTTGGTCGTGCATTATGGAGTTTGCAAACTGTTCCTCCACAATGCATGTGAGTGTGATGAAGCACAAACTGCATTTGTTTATACTCGCTTCTGTCCTCGTGTCCGCCATTACTATGGAACTGAATTATAACACTTTTACACATAGATCTATTTTCATCACATACGATCAAAAATGTGAAAATTAATGCCAAAGGCGATTTCAGGTAATTTAATTGTAAGACTGAAACAGTAGATAAACAGAATTGATAGAAAACATAAGCTTGCTAGTTTCGAGAATACATTTTTAATAGGCACGAATTTAGCAACAAACTAATCAAGGCTTGTCTTATTAATCAAAAGATATTTACATTTCATTAAAATAATAATGCGTTAGTTGTCTCCTTGCTTGAATAAAAAATGATAACAGAGGTAATCAAAAACACACCCTAATTTTATGACAGTAAGGTTTGATTTCTCCTGAATGTAAATGTTTCTCCACAGTATCTATGACCATTTGTGCTAAAAATTTTAACATAGGTGCACTTGTCACTGCAACATATATCGCAATCGCTTTCAAGTAGAAGTACATTGCTTCAATAGTTTGCTTCATAAAAACTATTTTTAAACTAATCAAACTAGCGAAGCAATGTACTTCTACTTGAAAGCGATTGCTGTAGATGTTGAAGTTAGACAATCAGCCCCCTGATTAGAACTCTTTAGTAGTTTGTATAGTTACATTTATGTATAAACTTACCAATACTGGAAAAATGTCACTAGTAGGTTGGTGGGTTGCTCGTTGTCAAGGGCTTGTATTTGCGCCAAGTTCGGTGGAGTCTAAAAAAGGGACACAATTAATGTAAAGTATTTAAATAATAAAAGATATGTGTGTAGCAGCTTACGAAAAGACGGTTATTGTCACCACCGGCATCGCCCCCGTAAAAAATTATGTCCCAGTTGCCACTGTGTCTCCTTTTGAGGTGGCAACTGGGAATAAAAATTTTAAATATCCCAGTCTCCCCCTTGTCACGTTGCCGTATCGGATAAGATGACGAATATTTATATTCCAATAGACATTCTTTTTTCATTAGGCATTCAGAACCACTTTATTCAATATTTAAACAAATGCTGGAAAAAATATCTAGTTATACTTTACGGCGTCTCAAGTAGGGGAGACTGGGACGTTTAAAAATGAAAGTCCCAGTTGCCCCCTCGAAGGGAGGCACCGGTGGCAACTGGGACATTATTTTTTACAAATGCCCAGTTGGCGATGCCGGTGGGGGCAACTGGGAATAATCCCGAAAAGAATACTACCAACCCCTCTCTTCTCTTTTTTCTTGACTGACGACTGTACATGCATCCAACAGCTTACAGCGGCGACGGGCTAACCACATATCAACGTGAACTGTCCTAGTTCACGTTTCACCAAATAACAACTGATTTCGCAGTCCCCATTGAATAGTAGACTAACCTTTTATTATATACCTATTAACCCTTAGGGGATAATAGTGGCGAGTGTGTGTAATGTATTTTTAACAAAAGAAGCAAAATAATAAAACTGATGATTGCAATTCTATCTTTTAATCTATCCACATTTTTGGATAGTCATTTTAACTAGTTCCGTCATAAAGTACGACAATTTCTAATTATTTCATATAGGTATTTTAGAAGTAAAAGTTTACAGATGTAAGCTTCAGAGAACCAACATGCACCAATTGACGAGCTCCGTGGCCGAGTGGTTAGCACGCCGCCGGTACTGGCGTCGCGCCATCTCTGGGTTAAATTCCTTGTCGGGACAATTAAGAAAAAACTGTTTTTCTATGTTTAATGTTTATGTATATTTATCTGTTATCTAGTGTAACCATGTTAACGAGTTTCAAAAGAAAGATACTTGGGTTAGAAAATTGGCGTGAGCGTATAGAAAGTTACTTATTTATTGTTTGTTTGTTTGAGGAGGTTTACAAAAAAAAACAAAAGTTGTGCTACCGTGAGCTACTAACTTACTATTTTTTGAAGTATATGTGACTTCTTTATATAAAAATATAGCCCGGGGACATGAGGAGACCAGTAGTTCCATGTCTATCAAATGCAGAAAAACGTAAAAAAAATAAGAATATTATTTCTTGAGCTTCAAGTATCGTATGTAAATAATTGATATTCGGAATGACTATATTTTGAAATATGTAATACATACCATCTACTTCACGACTCATGACTAAAATTATCACAATTTTATTTTCATTTATCTCCAGACACTCATACATCAAACGCACGAAAGTGAATGATTTCATCGTAAACAACTCACTTGTTCAGAGATGATTTGAAATTATTAAATTATCAGAGGGTAGTTGCTAAAAAAAATGACCGAATCGCTACCTCTGCTTTATAAGCTATCGATTCTACTAAAAAAAGATATGAGGTGCGTCGTCATAAATCGTCCAAAACGTCTTTTTTAACTACCACTCATTTGGAACATCATTTTTAAGCTGTGGAATAGAACGAGCGCAAGAAACCACAGCTTTATGAAGACATATTTTTATGTAACCGTCAGTGGTGGTTACCTGATGCGGAAGCAGCGTGGGGAACGGCGCGGCCGAGGTTGCCACGGAGGATGAGTGCGCGAGCATCGTCATAAAGTTGATAGAGCTTTAGAGCACATGCAGAGGTGGTTACCTGATGCGGCGGCATCGTGGCGGGCGGCGAGGGCGGCGCAGACGAGGCGGCGGCAGAGGATGAGTGCGCCAGGGTCGTCATGAAGTTGCGGTTGAGGTGCGCCGCCTCGTATAAAGCGAGCAGCATGCCTTCCTCGCCGCCGCTGTGCAATAAAGTTAAGGAGGGTAAAGCCGGTTAGCCTACTATTTTCGTTCTGCTTTTTTTTTACTTCGTCAAAATCACGTTTGCCACTGTATCAGTTGACCTAATAATCAATTCGAATTTTTTAGTTACTCCGTCGTTTCATCGTCGTCGTGGTCGAAAAGTTTTTTACCGATGTTATGCTCTGCCGAAATAACATTTGTTCGACGTATTATGTTATCGAACCTTCATTACACCACTGTTTTATATGCCATATTTGCAATAATAAAATGAAATATACCTTTTAATTAAAAAAATATATAGATAGATAAAATGCTTTACTTATTGCACACACAAAAATAAAATAAAATTAGCAAATTAAAACCAATGTGGGCAAATTATATTTTACTAGCAGGTTTGTCGCGACATCATGTTAATTCCTTTCGTAACGTTTATACGGTGCACACGCGGACGTGCTTACATAAAACCTGAAAGACACTACCAAAATGGTAGAAATGAAAAAAATAAGGTAGAGGCCTACTAACTTGTTTCTTTGCCCCCTAACAACCGGTTGTGTGTCGTCACTAGTAAGGAATATCCCTCCAACCATGCTAGTGAGTGAAGAGAGCCAGCCTCCGCCACCGCCGCCACCTTGCATGCCCCCGAATATGGACATCACAAAGTCGTTTAAAGTAGCTGTTATCACTTGCCCGTATCTGTAAAATCCCATAAAACAGTCTAAAAAGGTTTACAACTAGGCTCAAGCCTTCCCCACGTGGATATTAAATACTGGATCATTTAAGTGAAAATAGCACTCAACTTGTTCTAGATAAAATTGTAAAGAGCAGCCATATGACACATTTCGCTTAACCTACGAATTGAACCCAAGACCTCCGGATCTCGGGCCGCGGCGTTTGATTTTCAGTTACAATATAAATATAGCCATATAAAATATGTTTGCACAAACTATTGCAGCATAGGTTTCCTTCGTAAGCAATAAGTGAATATACAATACAGTCTATTTGTCAAACCAGTCTCCCTGCTAAGCAACTTTAGAAAGATCTGGTAACAGATCTTCAGAAATCATTTTAAATAAAACCTTGGTACAGGTTATACTCGCAAGATGGAAGTTCAAGTCACAATATGCCTGCCTAATACGCTAAAGCCCTTTCTAACAGAGTAGGAAGTCTCCTACTCTTCTTTAGTCATCATCATAATCAACTTTTAAAGGTTCCACTACTAGGCTTTTTCATCATGATGGAAAATTGGGCCTACACTCTAGCCCAATATTGTGATGGGATAAAAAAATTCGCCATCTTATGATAAGGACCAAAAACATAATTTAATTAAACTTTATAATATAATTACCCGTTCAAAGCTAACTCGTCATCAAGAATAGATAACTTTACTACATATGGATTCGCTGACTCTTGTTTCTTATAGTTGACCAACAACATCAAAAGCATTACAACATCATAACCTGAAACAAACGAATACTAAATTACACTTGTCATTTATTTGATTTATTTATATATTTTTGGAAGAAGAAAGAAGGAGTGTGTACCTTTCAGCATAGGTCTTCCTATGCCGAAAGGTACACAGTTAAGGTACACGCGTCGACCTCTTCGGAATCGGTGCGTACGGAGCGTACTGATAAGTTGCTTTATTGCCGACCCGGTGAACGGTCGGCAATTCCGTTCGGGGACCAGTGTCGTTGGTATTTTTGCGGATGGCGTCATACGCAGTAGTGTTGCCAACTCAGCTACAACAAAATATGCTAGAGTGGTGTAGAAAATATGCTAACTTATATAACAAAATTCTAATTAAAATACTAACTTATTTTTGAGTCCAGTATTAATGTAAAATTAAAATCAGCTGAATAAAATAAGTATTTATTATATATTTTAATAAAATACGATATTGCAAAAGAACAATTTAAAAATAATTTCGCACTCACAACATATCATTCTTTCGGCTTTCGTCGTATCATTTTCAAAGGGATGATACCACTGTTTGAAATCTGCCATTTGCTCCCAGTCTGACTGGTTATGTTGATTATACTTAGGCGGCATAATGATGTTGCGATATTAAACACTAAATCGTACAACACAGAATATATAGATGATACGAAACCAAAATCTCTTCGCGTAACTTAACGTAACGTTACAATATAGTAGAATTTCAACAACCAAAAATGTAGCTAGAATGCATTAGTAGGTATTTAAAAAAAATACTAAAAATCACTTAAAAAAAATTATAATAATAAAAATAAAGTTTACTTTTATTGCACACAAGAATATATAACAGAAAACATTTATACAGTGACAAAGTACAAGACAGGGGGCCTTATTGCTAACAAGCAATCTCTTCCAGGCAACCTTGGGTGATAGAAATATAATAAAAAGAATATTGAAATGGGTGCAAGAATAAGGGAAATAAGAAATAGAAATATAAAATAGATTGGTACAACGTACAACAAATAAATAAATAAATAAATGAGAAAAAAGAGATCATGCAATATTATGGTACATTAGGGAAATAAATAAAACTAAGATGGTATACGTAAAAAATGACTCCCGACCTGACCCTTGAACGAATCCAACGTGCGAGCACTCCTGATGCTCTCTGGTAAAGCATTCCATAGCCGGACAGCATTCATAGAAAAGGAGTAGGAAAGGAAATCAGTGGAGTGAAGTGGAGTCGTTAGAGAAAGATTGTAAGTAGATCGTAAAGTTTCTAGATGAAGAAGAACGAAAGGAAAAACAACTTCGTAGATAAAGAGAAGTTGGTAAAAAAGAGGACAGAATATAGAAGGGAAAGAACGTGTCCCTACGCCGTCGAATTGGCAGCCAGTTAAGCCGAGCTCGATAATACGAAACATGGTCATATTTTTTTTAAATTAAAAATAAATCTTATACAGACATTCTGCAGACGCTCTAGCTTATTAAGGAGTTCCTCCGAAAGATCAGCGTAGCAGACATCCGCATAATCAAGAATGGATAGTAAAAGTGTCTGTGACAGAGTTATTTTGGTGCTAGTTGGTAAAAAATTACGAAGGCGGTTGAGGGAACCGTAAGCAGCAAACACCTTTTTCCGAACTGCCTCCACTGGGGGGCGCCAAGTGAGGCATTCGTCAAAAGTAATTCCTACATTTTTGACAGTTTTTGCAAACGGAATATCAGCGCCCGCGAAATTAACACGAGGTAGAAGGTCACAATTTATTCTAGAAACAAAATATGGACTGCCAATGATAATTGTCTGCGTTTTGCTAGGGTTAACAGCAAGACCATAAGACTTGCTCCAATTATTTATGATGTCAAGATCGGCATTAGTAACTTCCACAGCATGTGAAAGATCCGATAACGGTGCCTGTGTGTAGATCTGGAGATCATCAGCTATTATATATAATATATAAAATATTGCTAAATAATCAAAAAATTTTACTAACAGCACTGAAAAACCACCAGATCTAGTAACAAAATCGCTAAGGTGGCAACACTGATGAAAATGCCGACGCGAAATCCGAAAGCAGTAGACTCACCCTATCGGAATTTTCGTAATGCCGACACTGCGTACGGACCGTACGCAGCAATTCCGAAGAGATTGACGCGTACCTTTAAAAGATATTTCCGGACGACCTCCTAGGTCGAGTGGTTGGCTCGCCGGTTTTGGCGTCGCGCCATCTCTGAGGTCCCGGGTTCAATTCCCGGTTGGGTAAATTAGGTAAAGCTGTTTTTCTAAATTGATTTTGGGTCTGGGTGTTTTTCTATGTATATTTATCCGTTATCTAGTTCCATGTTAACGTGTTTCAAAAGAAGCTTATCTTGGGCTAGATAATTAGTGTGAGTGTAGAAAGTCATTTTCTTATTTATTTATATGGTAGCTTGGCACAAGCTATGTGTCTTGGCAGAAGCAGTGACATAGCTAAATATAACTTGTATACTGCCGATCACTAGATTATAGTTAGAAAGTTCAATGCCCATAACTTTATTGAACGGTATAAAAAGCTGCCATAGAAAATACCCTTCTAAGTTCATGTTATAAGTAATATTCATACCATGCTGTTGTCTTTCCGTAGATGTACATAGCAACTGTATTAATGGTTCAAATAAGGAATTTAGCATCAAGTATTCAACAAGTGGATTATCATCAATATTGTCTATCCCTGTGGCTATGACCAGCAGCAGTTTTAGTACCATTGACTTCAAGCTCTCTGGAACATCACCTGAAATTAAAAAGTACTTGTAGTAATCAATATTCACTTGTCTGTGAGAAATCAGACGCAATAGAAATTCAATTGTTGGTAACCAACATCGGTTTTCTCACAGGTGAGAGGTTATTAAAATAAATGCAAAAGTGTAGTTGTTTGTCCTTCCTTACATCCATTCAACCTCATTGATATTTGATTTGATGTTTTCCACAGATATACATAGTCTAAGTGTGCCATAGGCCCACAGATTTGTGTACACAATTGTTGCTGACTTTGAATTATATTTCCAGGGTACACAACAAAGACAACAATTATCAAATACAAGTACTTAAATAAATAATTGCAAAGTCAGATAATTTATGATAACTCAAATAAAATTCTGTCATTAATTAAACAAACATCTGTTAAATCATGTTACTATAGGCAGTTTTTGAGGTTTTCTTTTTTATTATTTTGTAGAAACATTCTAAGCACAATCATAAGTACACTCACAACTATTATACCCTCCAAAAGGTTAGTCAGAGACTAGGCAATGAGAACTGCAAAATCAGTACTCTGCCGTAGTCCGCTCTGCTGGATGTATGTGCAGTATTTAGTCAGTTAGTCACCTTTTACAACACCTAAGGGAAGAGATGGGTTGGTAGCACTCTTTCAGTGAGCTGCCACCAACCACACAGCGAATAGTATTAAAATAATGTAGCAGCACAAAGCACAGAAGCACTTTAGATTAAGCAACACCGAAAAAGGGGGTAGGGGGAGGGAAGAGGAGGGGGTGGAGGAACCTAAGGGAGGCGTAGCCAAAGTGCGGAAATGCATAGTTTTCAAGATATTTTATTTTGAGGTTATGTTAGGTTATTTTAAGGAAAAAAAAATTATTCTACCAAGCTACAGTACCCCCTCCATCCCCATCCCCCCCCCAAGATATTTTTGAATGGAGTTAGTTTTCTGTTGTGTAATTAAAAAAAATAACCTCGAAATTAGCTTCGCGATAGTCTTAAATTTCTAACCTATCATGTGACCTACAGGAGTAGGGCAGCTAGTTGCTTAAAACTAAACGTTTTCATATTTTACGTCAAACAACATGTCGAGTTGCCTTCAATTCTTGACTAACTATCAATTTTCAATAAATTCTAGCGTCAAAACTATGCATCTCTGCACCGTGTAATTTTAGTAAATTATACTTCTTTAGCAAACCTATCTATAAAAAAAATATGGTACTAATATCAGGTGTTGACTAATCTAAAGCAGAGCCCAAAGCACAAAATATTAAAATAATGTTACAAAAATTTATTTACCTGACAATATATTGCTACAGTACTCAAACAGTTTTTGCATTTTGAGATCAGGATCACTTTCTCCTACTAGGATTGTTTTTATGTTTATGTTTGAGTCTTGGCCAACTCTTTGATACATGGTTATAAGAAGAGCACTCATTGTCTGTAAAGCATATACCAGTCTGAAATCAAAACATATTTTTATAATACTTGCGAATTTTGCAGGATATTGTAGTCGCACAGACACAGAGGTGTTGGGTTAAAAATACAATCTACATTATTATTACAGCTACCATACCTTAGATGATGCTCTTGTCCAAGCATTTCTATACACTGCGCCACTAATACATTTATGCTGTCTTTCATATTGTTTAACTGCTCAATAGATAATTTATGAATCTCGGCCTCGAGTTGCGGAATTTTAGGCTTTAGTAAAAAAAATTCGTCCCAGAAAGTAGGGTTATCACTCGTCAAATCTTCACCTCTAAAAAAACTCTCGTATATTTGAACAACTTTTTCTTTTAAATGTCTTTTGGATCCAGAACCACTCCTTTTTCTCATAGCCATTGTGTATAGGTATTTAGTATCTAAATAAACTAAATAACTCTAAGATTATGTTATTTATTTTCTATGATTATGGTGCACTCCAAAATTATTTTTATATAAATGTTGCTTTATGTATGTTTGTATAGGAATGACTTCTATTTTATTTAATGATAAAATACAATAACTGGGTAATTGTTGGAATTGGAAGTATAAATTACAATTAAAAACCGAATTTCAACAATTTTACGAAAGTAAAATGAAATCAGGAAGAATGACATCAATGACAGTGAAAGAAGAAGTGACACCATAGAGTAGAGTGACACTCAGTTATTTTTTTTTAATATATTTGTTTCGTGAAGGAACAGGCTAAGGTCTGAGACCATACTGCCTGGTCATTAGTTTCTTTATTTCTTTTTTTCCCTTGATGATAATGAGTGGCGATTATGATGATAAATGATAAATGATGTTCCCCAAACCCCTTGAGTCCTCAGTAAAGATGTGGGACTTTACTGAGGTCTCACGCGGACTTCTTGAGAGAATTTGAAAAGTGATGTTACACTGTTTTGTTTCATTTGCCAACACTCATGCACGTTCACAAACACTTAACGGTTAATAATCCACTATTATTTCACATTAATGTTCGAAAAAACACAAATTTTAGAAAATCAAACAAAACTGCAGACATGACGCTTCACTTTCCCGCCAAGAAGTCCTGACACCTCAGATTGATTAGCTAATTTATGCCTGACACTCAGTGACATGACAGTGACATATTTTTTTTAAAGGAAGGAAGGAAGGAACAGGCTAAGATCAGAGACCATACTGCCTAGTCATTAGTATTTTTATTTGTCTTTTTCCCCCTTGATGACAATGAGTGGTGATTAAGATGATGAATGATAAATGATGTTCCCGAAACACTCTTAACACAGTTCACAAACAGATAACGGTTAATAATCCACTAATAATTCACATTAATGTTTGAAAAAACCACAGATATTATAGAAGTGTCTGTGGAAAAAACACAGAAATTAAAACAAAACTGCAGACATTACGCTTCACTTTCCCGCCAAGAAGTCCTTACATAATAGTGGGTATTCCTCAGAACAATATTAATTATTGTTCTGAGGGGTATTCAAATGGGTGACCATAATAGGTGATTTTCCGAGATCCAAAAAAGAAATTGGTTCATAAATGACTTCATAGATGGCGCTTAGCATAGATTAGTATGGCGCTTAGTAAAAGGCGAGTCCATGAAGAATACGTGTATGGCTACGTAATATTTATTCCATTCCAAAGTAGATTTTTTTTTAATTTTTTTTTAATGAACCACAAACAAGTTTACAATACAGATTTATAATATTATTCTTATGTCTAATTTATATAATGTAAACTCAACAACGATGGTTACATGGAACATAAAAAAGTAATAATGATAGTGAAACCCAGTCAGAGTCATGTTTAAGTAAGTTAAATATACTATGTAAGTGTGTAATAAATGAAATAATGTGTAATAATAAACCTGTGTGTATGTGTGAGTAAGTGTATATTATGGATTTAAATATATGAGTGCATGTGTGTGTTGGACTTTATATCTGTAGGTATATAAAACTAATAATGAATATTATAAAAATATGGAATATACGTGGAAACGTGAGTGAGTGTAGAATAAAACAGATACACAATATAAGGTAAAACATGTACAGACAAACAAGGCAGGGTTGCACACAGCCACCTTTAGGTATCATTGATTGCAAATAATCTGTCAATTATTTGTTTTTTGTATGACCTAGCACTACATGCAAAAATATCAATGGTCTTAAAAATTTTATTGTAAAAGTTAGTTATGCGATGTAGTGGAGATCGAACGCCGGCGTTTGTACGAGGTGTAGCGACTGCAAACAAAGATTTAAGGCGTGATGAGCGCGCATGGACCCTCAGTGGCACTGAGTAATTTAATGGGTTCACCATATCAATGAAATCATATTTATTGTTACATAAATCATAAAGTAACGTTGCTTCAAGTTGGATGCGCCTTGATTTTAGACCAAGAAGTTTGTATTTCTTCAAAAGAAGGACATAGGACAATCTTTTATGATAGCATTTATAGTGAATACGGCGCAGATACTTTTTTTGTACCATTTCAATGCTGTTATTATATTTCGCATATAGCGGATTCCATATCGGTACAGCATACTCTAATTGAGGTCTTATTAATTATTTAAGAAGGTAAATATATGTTGAAGGTTTTTAAATTCTGTGGTTGATCGTATAACAAAGTTGTATAATTTAAATGCTTTATTTATATTATTTTGTACGTGAATATCTAAGTGTAATTTACTGTCAAGAGTTATCCCTAGGTCCCTTATATTATTGACATTTTCAATATTAGAGCCGCAGAGTGTATATTTATGTTTTTTTTTGTAAACGTTATTTTTTTACATTTATTTAGGCTAAGTTGTAATTTATTCTTGTGACAAAATGTATCAAACCGAGCAAGATCCTCCTGTACCAATATGTGATCCTCATACTTATTTATTGTTCGATATATTTTAAGGTCATCTGCATATATCACAAAATTACAGTTTTTAAAAATTTATCAACGTCATTTATAAAGATTACAAAAAGAAGCGGCCCTAAAATTGACCCTTGGGGTACGCTGGAGCTTATGTAGGTAACATGAGATTCATAACCCTTTATTACAACCTTTTGAGTTCTGTTAGTGATATACGACTTAAACCATCTCCAAAGATTTCCTCGTATACCATTGTATGCTATTTTTTCCAATAGTATTCTATGGTCGACTCTGTCAAAAGCTTTGCGAAAATCGGTATAAATACTATCAATTTGTTTATTATTATCAAGCCCATAAAATAAATCCGCAGTCTAAGTTAAGAGGTTAGTTACTGTGGAACGTCGCTTTACAAATCCGTGTTGTTGTTGTAAGGTGTGTTATGCAAACTAAGGTAGATAGCATTATGTGTAAGTCTTTTAAACACTTTTGAGAGCACGGGCAGTATCGATATGGGCCGATAATCCACCACGTTAATTTTTGATCCGTCTTTATGTACCGGGACAACTCTAGCGCTTTTCCAAATGTGAGGAAATACCCCACTTGATAGGCATGTGTTGTAGAGATAACACAAAGGTTAAGATAGGAGGTATATTGTCAACTCCTGGACCTTTGGTTACACCAATGATTTTAAAACCTTGCAAACATCTGTTCTAGAGAATTTTATGTCGGTTATTATACGATCGGGTGAATTTTCATTGTCTAGAACAAGACTGTTGATATTTAAGTTATTTCATACAGTGGACGGTTGAAAGACTGATTGAAAGAATACACTAAATAAATTACATGCATCTACTGGATTACTAGTTGATGAAGTCTTGTAGTGTACATGACTTGGGATTTCAGAAGAATTTTTACGTTGAGATATGTACATCCAGAAATATTTAATGTTATTCTTTATACTATTCTCCACTCGCGTTATGTAATTTTTATAACATTTTTCAGATAATTACCTCATTTTTTTTCTATAAATAGAGAATATGTTATAGTTAGATTCACTTTTAAATTTTTTCATTGTAATCCAAGCACGATTTTTATTTTTAGCTAACTTTATTAACTCAGGTGTAAACCAGGCAGGATAAAGTGATGATTTAATGATTTTAGTTGATATATGCGTCTTAATAATACCGTACAACTTTTCGTAGAATAAAGAAACAGCTTCTTCTGCAAAGTGCAGAAGAAGCTGTTTCATTAAACTGTTTTAAAAAAAAAAAATGTATTCCAATCCACGTTTAAAAGTTCCTGTCTGATTATACAATAATCAGCATTATTAAAACAGTATTTGGAGAAAGTTTTACGTTGCACATTGTTCTCATTGGATTTAAGCGGAAATGACACCCAAAAGGGGGGATGATGCTCATTCAGAGGGACCAGTGTAATGGGCACTAACGTTAAGTCGCAATCTGTTGTATTGGTAAAGAATAAATCCAAAATATGATTACTATTATTTAATAATGTATTTATTTGGTAACAACTCATTAAACTCATGAAGTCTCTTACATATCTGTTTGTTTGACTAAGATCATTACAGGTAAGATATTGTCTTGGCCCGTTATTTATCCAGGTTAAAGAAGGTAAATTAAAATCGCCCACAATGAAATAATCATTTATATTAGTATTCTCATTTTGTAACGATTTCTGTAATGCGTTGAAATAAACACGGTAAACTTCGTGATTCTGTTTCGGTGGTATATAGACTGCACCGATAAAATAACAATGTTTAGCAATACGGAATTCAATGAGAACTTGATCAATGACGGGTGGGTCGCGGCGGGCGCGCAGTAAGTGCAGAGTGATCGGTGTAACGCGCCGCCATCGCGCCGGCCGGTGGTCGTCGTGCGATCACGATCCGCTCGAAACACTTTATATCTACCATCAATAAACATGAAATAAGCCTAACCAAAAAAATAAAAAACCCCGCCATTTTGCGAAAAGGAAACCCGGCGTTTATGCTTAAGTTGTATACTGTTTTAATTTTTTACATATTTGACGTACCTTTTTAGCCTCCATTAAGTGTCAAGTGTAACGCCGCCGCCGCCAAAAATGATATTATGAACACTGCATGTAACGGAATGTAAACAATTTTAATAGTTTATTTCTACCCACCTTGCGACAACCTTTTTTTTTAGATAGTGTTTTTAACCTTTTGAAAAACTGAAGGGGAAATCTCAATTGTGGCGAGGGGAAAGGAAATCATTAAAGTGGAAACACTGGCCACCCCCGTGTCACCGTGTGAGTCGCTCGCTGCAGTGTCCCCACCTTAGGGTATTTTACCCCAAATTTAGGGTATTTTTACGTCTTTAGGGTATTTTTTAGGGTAGAAAATTATTTAGGGTATTTTTCAGGGTAAAATAATTTAGAGAATGTTTAAAACTTCTTGCAAGCAAATTGGCGATTGATTAAAAAAGGGTTTCCGAACGTACCTAGCTTGTTGTTAATATTCAATTTCATTCATACGAAAATTGATTTGTCTTTTGGTAAATAATTTTTGGGGTAAAAAAAAATAAAAGTGAATAATTTAGGGTAATGTCGCCGAGCGTAGCGTTAGGGTAAAGAAAAAATCTGAGGAGGCAACACTGGCTCGCTGAGCTGAGTGAGTGACGCTTTTGCATTTCTAAATAGGCGCTTTGCTTTGCGTTATTGTTGTGCGTAGTAGTGACATTTTCTTCCACCAAGATTTTTTAAGAATGAAGTCGAAGAAACGCCATCAGTCTTCTTCCGAGGATTCCGAACAATCTGACGACAGTGCTAAATCGAGTAGTTCATCCGATAGTGACAGTGAAGACTCTTCAGTGTCGGAGCACCGGTACAAGAAAAAAAGGAAACGTGCTGATTCGTCCGATTCCGAAAGTGATAGCGATGACCAAAAGCGTTCGAAAAAGCGGAAACACAAGAAAAAGAAGAAGAAGCACGGAAAGAAGAAACGACGAGCTAATTCAGAGGACAACAGTGCTTCAGCTAATGATTTGTTCTCTGTGAGCGAAGGAGAAATTTCCCCAAAGAAGAAGCGCAAACACAAGCACAAACATAGCAAGCGTGCACGCAATTCATCAGAAAGTGAAAAAGGTAATGTTATCAAAAATACTTAATTGTCACTATTTGTATGTGTCTCCATGTTGTTGAGATGTGACATTGCCACTTTATTAATTTTTAGCTGAAGTTCGTGTAGAAAGGCGCCTTCACAGTGTGGTTAAAGAGCGCAGAGCATCTTCTGAAGAGGGCAGCCAACCTTCACGCACTTATTACCAGTAAGTAACATTGTTATTAAACTAAATACAAATAGGTTATGTATTTTTCTTAATTTCTAGAAAACATTAACAACAGCTGTAAAACAGCATCAATGCAATTCTAGAACATACAAATTTGTTGAGTCTACTATTAACTGATAAACTGATGTTACAAATAGACCAAATGGAAAACATACATTTCAAGATGCTTTGGTAAAATTGAAATTTTTTCTCTGTTAAAAATATGTACTTATACGAGACTTTGACCATAGTGGCAGCAAATTATGTGATTCAAATCAAAGCAAGTAATCAGTAACTCTAGTTTGTACATTGTTGAAGTTATTCAACAGTGTTTCTTTTTATAATAATAATGTGATTTTTGTTTTTAAACTCTAATAATAACTGTCTGTTATGGTTATAGATATTAATAATCATTTACTTACTACTCTTTGATTTGTGATGGTCAAAATTAGTTGTGTTTGTCACACAAAACGTTTTAAACAAAACATCAAATACCCCAATAGGAAGGAATATCGTCGTTCAGTTTCTGGTGAAGACTATGAAAGAGAGCGAGAGGTGCAACGCTTCTATCGTGGTTCGAGCAAAGAACGCAAACTTCAGTACCAGGAGCAGTACTATGCACGCAATGACAGGTGTTTGTCTTAATATTTCCTAACAAACCATAAGCACTACAAATTGTTTGTATTTGTTAAAAAGAAACTTGACACATTGCAATTATTATAAATGTGGAAAGTGGCAGCTTAAAACCACTTTTGAATTTTTAAACCTTTTTAAAAGATTTATTGTAAGTTTTCATGTAATAGGATTAATGAACATTAAATAAAATATCATTTGTCGAGTAGTTAGTAATCTCAGACAGGTTTATAAAATTATTGGTTTATGACCTAGTCAAATAATATAAAAATCATAAAGTACTGTTTTGAAATAAGTTGTACATTGCAGATATGGATCATTTCACGAGAAATTTAATAGAAATAAAGATAAATATGGTTTTAACTCAATTTACAATAATGATACAAATCAAGACTTTAGTCGAAGACAACAGGAATTGGATGAATACAAAAGGTACTATTAGAACAGTACTACTCATCAGTTTTGTGTTCGTTCTTTCCTTCACATCTGGAAGGCATTACAATGAGGCCATCTTTATTTTTTAGTAAAACTAAAAGATATTGAATGTTAAGACAATTGTGATTTTTATTGTTTTTTCTTATAGTCTTTTTTACCATGCACCTTCAGCACAGCTAAACAAACATATTGTTTTAATTTAAGATTGGCTAATCTCAAAAAAAAAAAGAAAAGTAAAACTTGTATTACTACTAAAGTGGACAAATTTAATTACCACATGATGGCCTTATTTTAGTGTCTACCATTAAAGTTGTCATTTCATCCAACTCTGTCAATCTTTATGTCCATTCAAAGTGCTTAACAAATTAAAAGAAACTAATTAGCTAATACATGAAAAATTTCAAAGCCATTGTCAATCATCAATCAGCTAAATTTACTATCTCATTAATTAATGGCATTACAGCTGAAATAACTGTTTTTGTAGGCAACAGCAGCAGAGGTATGAAGAACATAGGCATCAAGAGGATTTTCGCAGGAAGCCAAGAGAAGAAAACTACCATCATCAAAGAGAGGATACAAGAGGTGTGTTTCTTTAAAAATTCTAACTATTTTTATAATTATTTTAATAGTTACAATTCGTTTTATTTTATAATGTTAAAAGCATTTTAAAACAAATGTATTAAGTACCTAAATGTATGAATATTGATTTGATTTTTATTTAAAATTCAGACTGATATTTTTTCATCTTCCTAGTTGTGATTTGAACTTTTACAATTACTTGTTATTATATTACTATATAGAACGCCGCCCGCGCCCGCCGATTTACGGTTCCTTCATAATAATAACAAGCATGCAGCTTAATCATACTAAATACCTGAATCTGAATAGTCGCGTTTGTAAATTAATTATTGGCTCTTTTAAATTACCCACCATATCAGAAGGGTCTAAAATCTAAAAAGCAAATAACCTAATGGAAAAACGGGATCCATATGTTTCGAATATTTTTTTAAATGTTTTGAATAGGTACTAAGTTTAATTATGACCTAAAATAAAATTTTATGCTACTATAATTTTAAGCGAAAAAGTAGGGAACCTCTAGCTGCCTCTGATACATTACTTAGTTTGGCATGCATTGTTATAAGTTTATAAAAGTTGTGAAGTATGATATTTTTGTGATAGGCTACCACCGGTACAACCAGTATGAAGAAAGAGGACCTAAACGTGGTGGTTTTGAGGACACCAGAGACTTCAGAGAAAGGTATCTTAAACAAACTATATTTGAGGGCATAGTTTTAGAATATGGATGCTCCGGTTACTAGTGAGTTTGTATGTATATGTTCTACAATATCAGTGTGCCATTTTGATCCCTAAAACCTTGATTTAAACTAAATTACTTGCTTAGTGGAAACAAGACTTTAGATTATTAATTGTAATAAATGTGCACAATTGCTTGCAAGCGAAACTGATACCAGGAATTTCTTACATCTTTATAGGCTTAAGGCCAACTGAAGACATTTGATATTATGACGCTAAAGATAAATTCTTAATAACCTTTACCCCTCATTAAATAACCTTTTTTTAACCAGGCGTGCACCAGAACCTGAGCAGTACCGGGATCAACTAGACAAGAGAGAAAAATACCGCGAAGAGATGTTTGCTGCAGATAGGTAGGTACAGTTTACGTTACGTTTATCTATAGAACACATCAAATCAAGTTTTGCCATAATAGTAGGAACAAGGCAATTTTACAGAGTTGGTGATTAAAAAAAAATTTTTTAATTTTTGTACGAAGACTATTGTGTCAACTCTGCATGTGTGCGCTGACGCTAAAACTGATCACTAGTTGTTCAACGAAGTTAAATCACTGTATTTGTTTTTACAGAATCTCTACAGAAAATTATAATGAGTTCGATCTGAACATGCTGCTTTTGCAAAGATATTTCACTGTTTGCACCTTAAACGATAATTACTCTAGGCATGTGTGAAAGATTCAGGTGTAATAAACTTATAAAACACTGACATATCAAAATGTCTCCTTCAGAATCGTCAGAAAGGCAACAAATGAAAGTTTAATTGTGTTAATCGGATGTCGTGCCAATACGCACATTATAATTATACACGCCAAATAGAACCTACACCGACTATTAGTTAATGCCGAGGCATTAGCAATGTTCTAGAACGTTTGCGACGCGATCGAGTTATTTTTTAAATGTCAAGAAACTGGATGATTTCCTAATAATACTTGTTGTTCAGAAATTGAAATGGGAAACAGTTATTTTGAAGAAAAATCAGCCACAGAAAAGGTTGTTTTCAACACCTTTTTATCCTGCTGAAGTGGAGGACTTTGAAACAATCGCTGTATATAGAAGAACTGGTACAGGAAAAATGAAGATTAAAAGAATTTGATTAAAAAAAACGTTTGTACTATAACAAGAAGTTAAATGAATGAAGATAAAAATATCAAATATTTGAAGCATCCTAAATTTGGGAATAGCTGAATCAAGAACAATGATTATAATATATCGAAATATCAAATATTTGAAGCATTCTGAATTTGGAAATAGCTGAATCAAGAACAATGATTATAATATATCGAAATATAAAATATTTGAAGCATTCTGAATTTGGGAATAGCTGAATCAAGAACAATGATTATAATATATTGAAATATCAAATATTTGAAGCATTCTGAATTTGGTAATAGCTGAATCAAGAACAATGATTATTATATATTGAAGCCTCTATTTTAAAGAATAGACAATATAATTTTAATAAGAAATGTGTATTCTTGTATGTGTCTACCAATAGTAAATATTTAAAGGATGATAAAATATATTAGTAGCTGCGAATATACTGCATTTTAATCGATACGTAAATGTTTATTAGCATTCGGGGATAACAGCTAATGCATTCTCAAACTGATTTAAGAAATTATGGAACTTGTATCAAAATTGAATTTCCTATACTCATATTTATGGTATAATAGAATAGGACATTATAATTAACCGTAAGAAAAGGATTTGTGCTATAGAAGAAACTGAATGTATTTAATCACCTTTATAGAAAACCTAAAAAGCTAACATAGAAAAAATAAAATTTTAGTAACTAAAAGAAAAAAAGTTACGAAACTATGGGACACATATACATATAGAGATACCAGCGCATATCTTTATAGATATCGGAGGTACCCGTTAGGGAACAACCTTCAAACAATTCCCGAACGTGAAAGAAAGAAATAAATCTGCACGTAAATTATTGAAGAGTGCAGTTACGTGTATGAAACTGATAATTTTGAGAAATCCACGATCGGATGAATTTTAGTAGGTATACCCGCGTCAAATCGTCGTATTTTAACAAAGTCACGGTAAGTTTATGATTTATAGGAGTGTCACAATAATTGGTACTTCACAATGGGGGCCGAGGAAATGAACCAAAAGCCTTGTTTTATGTTTATAAACTGTTCGACATCGGGGCAGAGGTCTTGTCACAGATTTGACACATGTCGTTTTTCAGACAATGCTGTAAATGTTTTTATTGTTTCTCGAATACAGTGTATGGTAAATCTGTGACAAGGTTTCGCGTCACTGTTTGTTTATTTTTCTTATTTTAATGTTTTTTATCATTCTTAAAATTGTTTAAAGTGCGATAGTGCTTACCGAACGCATTTGTAAAACTTAATCCTAATGGTATGCGTGATTTCAGCCAACAGTATACCAGCTGTCGCGTTACGTTCATTTTAGTTTGCTAATGTCTGATTTTAATATTTTCACTGCTTTCACATATTAACGTTAACATTTTGCAATTGATTGCTGGGATCAGAAAATAATATATATTTTTTTCCACAAAATCACAGTCATCATCAGATAAGTGAAAATATTATAAAAACTAATATTATAAATAGCTATATAGTATTTAAGGATATAACAATTTTTTATTGTACACACAACATTTCAGGCTAAGTTCAGGCTATACAAAAATGACAAAATTGTCCAATTGATTATCAACTTTTGTTACTAAAATAGGGAAAAAACATGCCAGTTCTTTTCAGCTGTAGACTCTTCCAAAATCCGAACTGGTGGTAGATTCAGTAGTTAAGATTTGACTAAATGTTACTTAACTGTTATTTTATCAGTTTTGACGTCAAAAAGTGCCTGTAAAGACTTTTTTACTTTATTTATTTATTTATTTATTTATTAAAGGCACACAAAACAAGTTACAATCATGTAATACAGTAATATTCTAAAACTAAACATTGATCTAGATTATAACTCTAAGGATGCGTGCACCAAATGATCCAAATTATTAGGCATGTGGAAATAGAAAAACAAAATATAAATGTAAAAACTTAAACTAAAATAAGTACATGGCATGTAAAAACTAAAACTGTTTTACTTTCGACTTTAGGTGTTCAATTCAAAATCGATTGCAGAATTTTGATCGTTTTTAAGCGTAATCTGACATGCTGTTGTATGTTCACTGGCGAGTCTCAACTCAACATCGAAGATTTAGTTGTAACAATGGCTTGAGACTTAAAAAAAAATTATGCTTGTTGTCAACCTGTACTTCCCTTACGCTAACTGCACCGTCCTTTGGTAACGATGAGTGAGTAACGCCACGTATGTAATATGAGCGCGGTTGCGGTTTGCAGGCAGAGGGAGGCGCTGCGCCGCGAGCGCCCGGGCAGATCCGACAAGCCGCCGCCGCCTCCAGAAAGGCAAGTCTTTTATAACTATACAGCTGTAGAGAGATAGATAGATAGATAAAACGCTTTATAGCACACACAAAAATACAGAAAACATAGAGTAAGCATTATAAAAAGCTAATGTGGGCAAAGACGGCCTTATCGCTTAAAGCGATCTCTTCCAGGCAACCTTTGTAGAAAGGCAAAATCAGAAAGGCGCCAAGATCCAAAAGGCAAAAACTAGTTGCCAAACTGAACCTGACTCTCGATCATGTCTCCAAGTGGGGATCTGAAATCCTGGTCGAGTTTAATGCCAGAAAAACCCAGGTTTGTGCATTCTCGTCCAAGATAACTCCCTTCCTTAATCCTCCCTCTCTTCAGAACTCTTCTTTACCCATTTCAGTGGACCTCAGCATTCTTGGTATGGACATCGGCCAGGAACTGAATCCAAAATGCTACATCGAAAATGTTTTTTTAACTGCCTCCCGTAAGCTGGGTATTCTCAATAAGGTGAGGCGGTTTTTCACTCCCGAGCAGCGCTGTTTGCTGTACAAGACTCAGGAGTATTGTTCCCATCTATGGGACGGCTCCGCTTAATAGTACCTCGATGCACTTGATAGACTTCAAAGGCGAGCGGTACGCATTATTGGAGATGCTGAGGTTACAGCCTCTCTTGAGGACCTCCAGCTGCGTGCTTGCTTCTCTCAGTGTCTTCTACCGAAATTACTACGGAGAGTGTTCTGAAGAACTTTTTGATCTAATTCCGCCCTCTCCTTTCCTGTCCCGGACTACACGTGCTGGTCTTAGGAACCACCATCATATTGTGCAGAATATCAGCACTCGTACCAAAAAATTTGGCAAGTCGTTCCTCTGTAATTTCGGCTTTGGAATTCTCTGCCGGCGCATGTGTTTCCCAGCTCCTATAATCCCGGGTCTTTTAAACGGGGTGTGAAACGGCATTTAAGCAGGCCGTCATGAATTGGTGCGCTTGTTACCGTGCTTGTTCCACGGTGAGGAGCGCTCTCATTATTTTGGACTACATCGTCTGCTTACCATCAGGCAGGACGTAGTCACTATGACGTGCCACATTTAAAAAAAAAAGTTCCAGAAAGGCAAGTATTTAAAAACTATACAACTAATATACAGCTGTTCCATACATTACATACACACACTCACGACTATTATACCCAAAAGATTTTTAAAAATGATTTATTAATATTTATCGTGCGTTTAACACATTTATAATAGTCCTGTTAACATAAATGACTGTGTCGGAGTGGGTTCACGTCAGTAGTCTAACGGAGCTATGGGGATTGAACCACGATTTCTCGCGTTCAACCCGAGCATCTATCCGCTCGGCTACCGACGCCTTGAAGTTAGAGAATGCACATGTGCTCAGCGTAATAGGTGGTGAGCCCATCGCCGCTCCATGCTGTTAAATGTATAGTGTTTACTCTGTTAGTCCCCTCTTTTAACATCCAAGGTAAGAGATGGGTTCGTAATGTTATTTTTTAACACACTTCCTCGTAAAGTGGCTCTTATTACACCGATTTCAGCATCGTAATGTAGCTTATTACACACTAGTGCGGCAATGTAGTTTAAAAATAGAATTTCGACCTTCTTATGGTAATTAAGTCCAAACATTTTTTTTTAAATTTTTGTCTGTTACCTGACAATGAGCCTACAAAAACGAAAAAGCCCTTAGTCATAAGTAGAATAATCATGAATAAAGACTCGACTTATTACTGTTTACATAAATCAACAACTTTTTTGAGATATTTATTTAAATGGTAAAATTAGTAATCATATGAATCTATGGACAACACAGACCACGCCCACACAGTCCACTCTTCAGCAAGAAACAACTGCACAGTCTGCACATGTGCTTAGGTGGTGAGCCTTTAGCCCGTTAGTCGCTTTTATGCCACCCAAGGGAAGAGAGGGTTTGGTAGTATTATTTTGATGAGCCCATCGCCGCTCTATGCTGTTGGATGTATGTGCAGTCTTTTGTCTGTTAGTCGCCTTTTACGACACCTAAGGGAAGAGAGGGGTTCGTAGTATTATTTTGATGAGCCTATTGCCGCTCTATGCTGTTGGATGTATGTGCAGTCTTTAGTCCGTTAGTCGCCTTTTACGACATCCAAGGGAAGAGATGGAAAGACTTCCTACCTTTCACATACCTATATTTTGTCGATTCATACAGCGGCTTCTTGTTCAATACTTATTACTTTGAAAGTTTAAAAATAAATATGTCTAGTTCTAGTAATGAAAAACTAAAGGAGACTGACCATTTTTGTATGGACGTTGGACCAAGAGTGCTGCCCAACATTGAATCATAGTGCATAATGTTCCTTAGACTAATACTAGTATGTAAGTAACCCAAAGCGCTTCAGAATCTATCCTAGGAGTATTGAGAAAAAAAATCTTTTGTATAGGTTTTACATAGAACAACACTTAGTTAAGGATAGTCATTCAATCAATCATCACATCATATTGTACCTGAAAACTTATCTTATGGCTTATAAAGCCATAAGATAAGTTTTTGGGTACAATATAACCCCATGGATGTTTTTTTTATATTTTTTATATCTCTTCATGTAAGGAAAGAAATAATAAATTAAATTAAATAAATTTTGTTTACGCTCACACCAAGATGAGTATTCTTGTGAAACTCGTTTATATGGTAAGATAACGGATAAATATACATAAACATAGAAAAAACACCCAGACCCGAAATCAATTTAGAAAAACAGTTTTTCTCTAAATTGACCCGACCGGGGATCGAACCCGGGACCTCGGAGATGGCGACACCATGAAAACCGGTGTACAAACCACTCGACCAAGGAGGTCGTCAAAAATAAATAAAAGTATTCCCATGCTTGAGCAGCATTTGGTCTAATATGGTTAATCTCCTTTACAGTCTACACCGCCGGAAATATAAAGTGAAACACAAAATATTTTTGACGGCCTATATTACCATCTAAGTCCAAAGAAAAATATGTGTTGACTTACCAAAGATTTATACACTATGAAAATAAAAAAAACATGCTGTTATTTTCAGAAAATGTATTTTCCTCACAAGTGTGTTGAAAAACGTCGTATGAAACGCGTGTGCATTGGTAATTACAATCCTCGGCTTCATTAAGTCATAACCCGCCTCGATTGTAATGACCATCATAGCACACTAGTATCATAATGTACTTACTATTAATAATAACCCGACACACAGCTCTTTCGGCACTAGACATAATAGAATTTCTTTTCATAGAGCACACCATGCTTACTCTTGAAACCGATCCCGATCCATCGACATTGGTTTTGTGAAATTTCGTACTTTTGATTTACGACACCAGCGCTAATTTGGATTCATATTTGGTGCACTAAATAGCATTGAGTTTTGCATTTAGTTCACTCAATATCCGAGCAATATGAATCAAAATTAGCGCCGGTGTCGTAACTCAAGAGTACGAAACTTCACAATACCAATCGCGATCGATCGGTATCGATTTCAAGAGCAAGCATGCTGATCAGGGGCCCAAGTCTGCTAATTTACGAATGGCATAATTGAATCGCAATTGGATCGCTTTGTAATTGTGTGACACATTTGGTATTCCCTTACTCATATAAGACTTGGGCCCCAGTGCGTGGCCGCAGTTGAAAGGAAAGTTAGAGAGTTGGTACATTTTGTGCAAACGTTTCACGCAGACCGCGCTCGTCATCCCGGAGCCCCGACGTCCGGTACAGGAGCCGCAAGCCCGACGCTCAGGACGAGAGGGAGACGCGCCCGCGCTCCCGCCCGCCGCGTCCTGTGGAGCGACGTCCCGAGGAAAGACGTCCCGAAGAGAGACGTCCTGATGAGAGACGTCCCGATGAAAGGCGTCCCGAAGAGCGTCGTTCCGGGGACAGGAGGGCCGACGATAGGCGAGCCGATGATCGCCGTCCGTCTTCCAAGGAGGAGAAACCGCGCGAAAGAAAGTCTAGGTAAGCCGAAGTCCTCAGTGGATAAGGATGAAGCGCGCTTCCACCTTCGGCCTTATCGTCATTTACCATCAGTACCCCAAGCACGAACCATTATGGTACTAGTTAAGGTAATCGTAATCGTATTATTTTGTATGAAAACCATAAAGTTAGTAAACCTTTTTCATACAAAATAATACGATTACCTTAACTAGTACCATAATGGTTCGTGCTTGGGGTACTGCTGAGATGAAGGCCAAGTGTTTACCCGTAGTGGATAAGAGAAATACTGAATTGTTACAAATTCGCTGTCTATTCGTAATATTTTTTTTAATGATTATTTGTGACAGGGAATAACATTTATGGTACAGAGGAATAAATACTAAAAAAAAAATTGGTATACCTTTGATTTCAATATAGTTATGAAAAATATCTTTTACTTTTATCTTAGTATGTTTATAATCATTAACAAAATGTTATTTTAGTAAATAAGTGTGCCTTATGTTTTAACTTATTGAAACAACAACAAGCTAAAACCATTATTCTCAAATGTTTGACGACCTCCTTGGTCGAGTGGTTTGTACACCGGTTATCATGGTGTCGCCACCTCTGTGGTCCCCGGTTCGATCCCCGGTCGGGTCAATTTAGAAATTATTGTTTTTCTAAATTGTCTCTGGTCTGGGTGTTTTCTATGTATAATAAGTATGTATTTAAGTATTTTTAGTATGTTTATCCGTTGTCTAGTAACCATTTAACGAGTTTCTTCGAAGCTTCTCTTGGGCTAGATAATTGGTGTGATTGTAGGAAAGTTATTATATTATTATTATTAATATGTTTTGTTATTAGATTCGGAGATTCTGATAACAAAGAATACAGCTGGGGTAAGACCGAAGACAAGAAAGACGGGGATAAGAATGCGGGTGACAAGGAGAAACCGAACTTTGGCCTGTCCGGGAAGCTAACTGCTGACCAAAACACATTCAACGGAGTGGTCATCAAGTATTCGGAGCCCGATGATGCTAAACAACCGAAGAGACGGTGGAGGTAATATTGATACGTTATGCAATATATCTCCTTGTGTTAGTGGTCTTACGTTGTGGAACTTCTTATCAACATATCGACGGCGAAGTGACAATATTACCTATCTAAATTTTTCGAAAAATTGACTTTCTTATATCATTAAGTTTAAGGTCGATTTCCGCGTATTTTGATGTAACCACATATCCGTATTTTTGAGGACAACAAGAATAAAATAATGTTGAAATAGCTTCTAACTAAATGGAATTATGGAAATTTCTCCTATCTACGTACATACACCTTGGTACAACCCGATTACACTAGACGCAAAAGTTTTAGAGACACTAACATTGAGTTATAATGTACCTACTACGTACTAGAAGAGCTATCCCAAGCAAAAGTCTTATTCTATTTTTTTTAAAAGTTAATACAAAAGTGCGCTGCAGCACTAAAACAATAATTTATCGTCTTTCTGAACAGTCCAAACACACAGCGCTAGACCGCTTCTAGAATGTTGTTTTCTTGTGACCAAAAGGTCTAAAGCTCCGTAACATGGCCGCCGCTCATGTCTCGGCGATTTTGTATTTCCTGAGTTCTTAAAACAGTACAGCACACATGAAGGCACTTAAATTGAATTTAAAAATAGAACATAGAATACACACGTATTGTTGGGTCAAGCGCCTGCCACAGACTAGTAATATAGTTGGAGCGAGCTGGCTCTTACGCGTTTAGCAAACAATCTAGTTGTGACGTCTTCTCTAGTATACGTACTAGAGAAGACGTCACAACTAGATTGTTTGCTTTTTTACATAAGAACTCAATGGACACTAAACGTTTTTTTCGCTTTGTGTAAAATGTCTATGATAGTTAGAAGGCACTTCGCCGTCGATATAAATTTATTATGTTTAAAGTGTCAACATGTAAAGATGTGGTGTAAAGTACAGCCAGTATACTGTCCCACTGGAGTGCAAAGGCCTCCATCTTTGAAATCAAGTCATCGCTACAATGGACTTGAGAAAAATAAAATAAAAGTTCATTTTTACTTTATACCATTATAGAAGTCGTTATTCTAAAACCAACAGTTTCACTTTGATACGAGAAGTATTAACAAAGTTATTGTACATAAATAACTGCATAAAACACTGCTAGGTACCTCGCTTAGTTCTCTGGCACTCGACTGACATGACGTGACGTCATCGTATCCGATAGCCCCCGCCGCCGCTCTCGCCGCCCGCACCCGGCGGGCGTCCGATTACATTACTTAACTATTTGCACAATTAATTATTAAGTAATCTCTGGCACAACTGCACTGGTTCAGAGCAGACATATTAATAAAACGAAGTCGCGCGAGTCGCGCCACCCGTCCGAGAGAATAGAATCCGATGACGTCACGCCGCGGGTTTCGCGCGTATTTTGATTGTCACAAAAACAATAGCGCGTGGTCATTTTTTAAAATCTTTAAAATATATTGTGAAGTATTTTGAAGGGTTAAAACGTAAATATTTAAAAAATAAATAAATAAAAATACTTTTCCCAAGCTCATTGATGGGTATTGGTTTAATCACCAGTACCACTGCGCTTGCCAAATGCGGTTTGGTGATCACAAACCTGGATATGTTTCGAAAAATCGTCAGATGACGGTGAAATAAACCCGGGACGGCATCCTGTGTGAAGTACTTTAACTTTTGGACGCCACGGTCAGATATGGCCGACAAATGAAAACGTGCCCAACACGCATTTTTTCTTGTCGGCCATACACGACGGTGGCGTGTTGGGCACGTTTTCATTTGTCGGCCATATCCGACCGTGGCGTTCAAAAGGTTGAGAGTTCATGTGACTTTTTGAAAACATAAAATTGTAGATAATCAAACAAAACTACAAACGTCACTTTACATTTAGTGAACGCGTTCATAAGCATAACTTTTTAAAACATAACTATTATCACAGGTTCTACCCATTCAAAGGGGACAAAGCCCTACCGATCCTATACATCCACCGCCAATCCGCGTTCCTCATCGGCCGCGACAAGAAAGTGGCGGACATATCGCTCGAGCACCCATCCATCAGCAAGCAGCACGCGGCGCTGCAGTACCGCGCCACGCCGTTCACGCGCCCCGACGGCACGCAGGGCCGCCGCGTGCGCCCCTACGTCATAGACCTGGGTGAGTGATACACTATTACCTTAAAGGCCTGTTCAAACTAAAGATGGAACAAATCATTGATAGCAGTGAAAAATCATATGATTTAGTTTTTCATATGACATAACTGCTATTGTCATTCGCAATCGCAGCGATTATGATTTCTCACTAGTGCGTGCGTGTATGAATGATCGAATGAAATCGCGCGGAGCGACCGCGGCGAGCATGCACGACAATCATACGAGCGAGGTGTGAGCGGGACGCATCTACTCAAGCAATCCCTGCGTGCGAGTAGTGCGTCCGATTGACCTGTGACCCGGGTCGCAGTCGCAGTTTAAAATGAAATGACATTTCACCTGTGCGGGCGGTCGTCCTCGTCAGTCTTAAGCAAGTGCGCGTTGTTGTGTGACATATATTCATGTCATGTTACATCATAATCATTATTCAATTACCATGTCATTTCATTTCAATATTTGCAATGATAAATAGTAGGAAAATCACTCTCAATGAAAAATAGCAGGTGTGAAAAATAGCAGGTCAAATCACTGTGAAAAATCATATGATCATATGATTATGATTTCTAAATAGCAATCATTTCCATCCCTAGTTCAAACCTGAGCGGTATTCGTTGCCGCTGTGGGTAAAGGTATATACCGCGCGGGTTTCGCTCAGGTATCCTACTAATATTATAAACGCGAAAGTAAGTATGGATATTTGTTACTCTTTCACGTAAAAACTACTAAATGGATTTGGATGAAACTTGGCATACAGATAGTTTATAACCTGGATTAACACATAGGATACTTTTTATCCTGATATTCCCCCGGGAACGTATGAATGGATGTTTGTTACTTTTTCACGTAAAAACTACTGAATGGATTTGGATGAAATTTGGCATACAGATAGTTTATAACCTGGATTAACACATAGGATACTTTTTATCCCGATATTCCCACGGGAACGGGAACTACGCGGGTGAAACCGCGAGCGGCCGCTTGTTTAGTATAAAGTTCCGCGGCTAGAGCGACCTGCGCGGTATTTTTGCTGCCGCTACCCACAGCGGCAGCGAATACCGCTCTGGTTTGAATAGGCCTTAAAAGTACACCTGCTCATACGAAATCAACGCTAAAAAGTGCCGCGTGCGCCCGCCCCTACTTATTAGATCTGGGTGAGTGCGGTCAAGATAAACTGTAACCTTAGAGATCCAGTCCTGTTCATAATAGACCTGGGTGAAGTGATAAACTATTACCCTATAGGTACACCTGTTTATACAGAATCAACGCTTAAAAGTGCCGCGTGCGCCCCTACGTCATTGATCTGGGTGAGTGCGGTCCTAAGATAAACTGTTACCCTATAGATCCAGCAGTACGATTCTCTAAGTTAAAGCCTTGGTAGCAGCGGCTACGAAGTACGCCTTCAAAAATTGCTATTCAGCCAAAACACATACATCAATCAAATTAATATGTCAATCCTATACATCCACGCAACAAGAAAGTTGCAACAACAACGACGACAACGCTGCAGTACTAGACGGGACGCAGGGCCGCCGCGTACGCCCCTACGGCAATGACTGGCGAGCGGATGAAATGCCTAGTATTAAAAAGCGTTTTAGCTTGTGTCAATATAACGAGCTAATTTGTGTAATAGTGAGCTATTAGGTCGAATCATGATCTTAAATGTACCACCTTTTCGAAATCGAACCTGCTGGGAAACTACGCAGGCATTAAATTTGGTGTTCTTAAAATAAGCAGTATAAATTTCTGTTTTGTTCAAAATGTAGTACGAAAAGTTGCCATGAATGTTTTGTTCGCCCATCACTTCAGAACGGCTGCAGCTATTTGGTAAATTCTTTTTTGTTGTGTTTTTAGTAATTTCTAGTAGTTCGTCATGGTTTCGCTCGCTAGTTTCAAATAGAATATCTTCCAAAAGTCAGTCCATCCATCCTTCCATCCATAGTCGCAATCATCCAACGAGGTATAATTTTTTAACATATTTCTTTCTTTACCCACAGAATCAGCGAACGGTACCTTCGTGAACAACAAGAAGTTAGAGCCGCGTCGCTACGTGGAGCTATTGGAGCGTGACGTGGTCAAGTTCGGTTTTTCCCAGCGCGAGTATGTGCTATTGCATGAGAACAGCAAAGACGATGCTCAAGACGATGATCACCACGACCCGCCCGCGCTCGGCGCCGCCGTCACCACCACTGACCAAATTAAGAGGGAGAAACGAGTCAAGGAAGAGGTCGTCGAAGATGGAGAGTGATTGGTCGGCTCTTAAAGCGATAAAGTGAAGTGAAAGTGCACAAGTGTTATGATAAAAGTGTTAGTTAACAAAAGTGGCTACTACAATCAGCAAGAAAAGTTGCTGAATGCTGTATAAAGTTGTTAAACTTTGTTGAAGAAAGTTGGTAATGTAAATAGTGCTCTGGGTCTATAGCCTCAAAATTTAAGATCTCACCACCTCTGTACTTGTACATTGTGCTCTTATTAGAAACCGATACAAGCAATGAGTCTGTAGAAACAAACAACTGAGCCAAAAACTGGATATTGGCGAAATCCAAAGGGAAAGAAGAAGAAGAAGTAAAAAGTGCTTCTCACCACATAATTTTGTCGAGTAGAAGTTTGCTTTGCTAGTTTAATTATATTAAAATTCATTTGGAATAAGCAAAATAGCAAAGCAATTTACTTTTACTCAATTAAATTACTAGCACAGGTGTGAAGTAGCCTTATACCTTTGAAAGGTATTGCGATAGGTGATAAAGTTAAACATTAGTCGCCTGGTCACTTAAGTACCATATCTTAGTAGTTGACAAGCTCCTGTGAAATTATTTAGTTGCTCTAATAAAACATTACAGTATTCAGCCACTTTTGTTGCCGACTGTACGATAAAAAAGGATGTGCTGCTGTGCGCATGAGTTTTTTAATTAAAATGCGTATGCGTCCGTTACTGTGAACTATTTCTCTAAAAATTGAACTAGAAGTTACTAGGCCAACACTTAGGCACTTTCATTGTGGCAAATTGTTACATACAGCTGTTGTCTGCCTGATATCTGCTATGTGCTAAAATTACTTTGAGATATTACAAGAACAAGTTATGTTTGTACTAGCAGCTTAGCCAATTGTAGTTTTTTTAAATGAAAATTTAATAGAATTTGCGAAACCTTGAAATCTCAACCTAGCAGATTTTAGTCTGACAATACATGGTGTTATGTTATATCAAATAAAAATCTAAAGGCCATATTGTATGGCTATGGTGAATAGATATTATGAGCATTTTGAAAACAAAGACAGCGCTCTATTTTGTGCTTTCTTTCCTAGTGATTTAGTATCATATGAGGTCGGACAGTTTGGGATATGGCAATCCTATCAAGGGACTATGTATAGATTGTTATACCAAAATCTTTGGTTGTAAGTTATAGTTATAAAAGGCATTCGGCCTATAGAGTAAATGATTCATGATGGTAGTTTGAAATAAATGCTAACATGTTGAAATAGCAAAATAAGGACAAACATTTTGACTATTATTATCAATATAAAATTAATTATGAAGAATTAAATGTTAATCAAGTATTAGTACATTTAGGTACATACACAAAATTTTTGTTTTTTTTTACTGTGCTTTATCATTTGATAAATGGAACCAATTGGAACTTTAAACTTTGAAACTAAAATATTTTTCTATAAAAGGAATTTTCACTTCTTACAAGTTTTGCTGACACTTTTCACATATTTTACTTAAATTGAATCTTCGTAATAATATTCATCAATGTTAGCTTAGCATAAGTAGATTGGACATTTAGACTTAATGTAATATTTCTTCCAAGTACATAATGTACACACAGACTTATATTTTCAACTTAGAATGAGGCTTCTAAGACCTTGTAATGAGGTCGTTTTTTATAAGTGACTTGCGGTTTTGTTCAGGCAGTGATAACTTCAAATAGTGTTAAAGTTTAGGTGTGAACATAAACTACAAAAGTAACTTATTTAAAAGGACCTTACATTTCTTTGACATAGAATTGTCAATATCATAGATGGTAAATAAAACATATTGTTATAAATAAGTGTTTTTTTATTTATTAATCTTATTAAAAATCAGGCAACTAAACTCACAGAGCAAAATGTATAGGAATTATTTAAAAATGCGCTACCGTCAACGTCCCTCGCTTACGCTAATATATACAACGAAAAGAGTCTTTATGTACAGTTACACAATAAAATAAATAATATTAAATATATTTTATCTAAACGATACGAACGGATCGTAGCTCGGTGGATAATGTACAAATGTCGATTACAAAGCCTAATATCACAGTTCAGAATGTAGTCTTGAAGACGTGTTTGTCGAATTGGGGGTCGAATTGCAGCCGCTCTCGGGAGAAGCCGGGGCGTGCGTCGCGTGCGAGCGAGTTGCTTTGAGCCGCGTCGCAGAAGGAGGCTCGCTTGGCGATGCCGTTTCTTAAACTCCGTATAGTGGCGTTAGCGGGCCTAGTACGTAACGAGTGCGTGCGATATAGAGGCGGCTTGATCAGTCTGTTGGGCGCCACGCCCACTATGCTGTGTCGTGAAAACGGCGCGCATCCAATATCACTTCTCGGTATCTCGTAGCCATCGCAAACGGTCCCCGATCCTGAGTCGCTGTCGTGCATCAAGTCCAAATACTTGAGCGTTCTTTCGGGCAGCAATCGCGACGGCTCAAGTTCTGGCAGGTCTTCGTCTGTAATTGATAGGGTTTATTTAGTTACTTTATTTGATTTGTGGGTTTTAGTAATGAATGAAGGTATGAGACGAACCTAAGCAGGCGTTGTCATTCTCGTCCAGCAGGTAGGTGCGGTTGTCGATGGCGTCTGAACATGCGGCCCATGCACAATAATATTGTATTATGTTAGTTGATTCATTAGTCGCTGATAAAAATTGCACATGTACAAATTATTATAACATGCATTATTCCTTTCAAGACATTAGAAACTAACTGCCACACTAAGAGACGTCAATTAAAATTACCTATAATTATTTCTTTACTTATGGGTCCTTAAGCCGCTGTTATTAGAAACTACATTATGGATGAAGATTTACAATGAGGAGTCTTCACATGTGCTAAATTATCGAGTTATTGACGACTCTTGAGTGCGAAAGTAAGCTGAGCAAAACCAGTTTTCGAAAACATACCACATTATATTAAACATCACCATCATCAGCCTAAAACGTCCCACTGCTGGGCACAGGCCTCCCACGTGAACAATAGCGTGTGGGGATATTGGGCCATAACCCACCACGCTGGCCCATTGCGGGTTGGTGGGTTTTAACGACTGCCATCTTACGACAACAACCGGGACCAACGGCTTAACGTGCCTTCCGAATCACTGAATATATTTTAAACATATCGACTACATTTTTAGGCTAAAAGTTAAAGCATATTATGTAATGTTTTTACAACAATTTTTTTCAAATATGTATAAAAGGTCTGTTAATATTTATGTAGATTCGAATGACGTGGTTGCGACGCACGCTGTTGCGAAAAAAAATTCAAGAGGTCGTCCTTTCGAAAAGTCGTTGTATCGAAACCCGCTATACAAAATGACGGATTTGCTATCACGCTGTTCCGAAAATCTTTTTATGGTACTCGATATAGGTACCTATAGAGTAGGTAAGTACCTAGGTACCAACCATCGCCCAGTCTGGTGAGATAGGGCGCGTGGTGAGCTGGCTCTGCAGTGAGTGTGATATTGGGCGAGGATACTGTTTAAATATGTGTGCGTCGTTATTTGTATGTAAGGTCACGAACACCAATATGTATACACTTTGACTCTTATTCTATTGCATTAAGAGCTACAATTGTTTACATATTTTTGCTCGTGACTGTACACAAGTGTTAGTTTCGTTTACTATCGCCCAGTAAGGTCGTACGCGGGGCTGGCGGTGAGCGTTACCACTAGCTCCCCATTAGTGGTTTTTATTTTTATGTTTAAAAGGGTCACTTTTTTGCAAACCCCGAATCATCATCCATCAACTATATTGTTCCTAGTGGTCCTTATTTGTATGTAGATAAGTGTTAGTTTCGTTTACCATCACCCAGTAAAGTGAGGTGGGGCGCGGGAATGGAAGTGAGCGCTACCACTAGCTCCCCAGTATACCACCTTTAGT
Organism: Scoparia ambigualis; assembly: GCA_963921215.1. Lineage (NCBI taxonomy): Eukaryota > Metazoa > Arthropoda > Insecta > Lepidoptera > Crambidae > Scoparia > Scoparia ambigualis. The sequence continues at coordinate 17,268,601 of OY992522.1, read as the reverse complement.
GTTCTTTATTTCAATGTAGACAAGGGTCACTATATTGTGAAGCTGAAATCATCAACTTGTTTGGTGTGGAGCCAGTTCACAACCTTTAATGGTCCTTATTTCTATGCTGATAAGTGTTAGTTTAATTTACCATCGCCCAGTAAGGTGAGGTATGGCGCGTGTTGAGCTGGCGTGGCGGTGAGCGTGATATTGGGCGATGTCTTGTCTCGCAGCGCCGCCACTACTTCCAAGCACTCGCGGAACGATGGCCGCGCCTCGGCGGAGTAGCTCCAGCACTTCTGGAGGAGCTCATAACTGGGGGTGGTAGAAAGGGAAACTTATTAGAAAACGAACTAGCATGGGCTTAGTCCTATGCGCTCCAAATCTATTGCTCTCCAAAATTCAACTTCCATACATTTATTTCCAAGAGCTCCAATGATTTTCATATTGAAATAATAAATAAAACCACATTTACCAATTTGATTTCCTACAGCTCCAAAACATTAAAAAAAATACAAAACAAACATTCTCTTCTGGGAATCAATGTATGGAGATCAGAGGTTTTGAGGAAATATATTTGCATACGCTATTGGAGCCCTTTGGAACGATTTTACAAAAAAATATTATTAATATAATTTTATTCTTGGAGCGCTTGGGACCAAAATGTTGGAGCGGGCGGGAATAAGCCCTAGCGAGATCTAGCGTAGACAGACATACATAGCGACATTTCTTATGTTAATGGAAAAGAAACTAAAACTCTTAGAGTTGTTATCATTAATCCATGCTACATATGAGCAATACGAGTGTCTGAATGTTCAGAATGTGTTCAATCGCAAAACATAAATTACACAATTACACAATTGGCTACTTCACAGTTTTCGAAAAAGTATTTAAAAAGTTACAAACGCATATTTTATACCCCGCACAATATTATCTTTCTCGAAAAAACCTTTATTACAGAAAAAACATATTTTTCTTTATTGATTTCAAATTTCGTGCGAAAACGGTTGGTCACGTGACATTTTGCTCTGTGACGTCACATTTCAATGAATATAGAAACCTAACTTGAAACCTGACAGATAGTTTTTGATAATTTTGTGAAATGTGACGTCACATAAAGCTCAATCATGGCCGCCCCTTGCCGCCCGTGTTTCGAGTCTTGTAAACCACAGATAAAAAATCGCAAATTTATTTTGTAAAAATAAAATATTTACAAATTATCTTAATAAAAAGAAACTATTGGATAATTATCGTTAAATCATAAACTACCATTTCCGACATATTTCATATTTCATTGTTACAACTGTCAAATAGCCAATTAAACTAGGAAAGGGAGATGAAATCTACTAAGGGTGGATTCGACCAAACTGGAATAAGGTCTTATACCTAGATTAAGCGCCGAATTTGTATAGACTAATCTCGGAGTAAGTCTTATTCCAGTTTGGTCGAATCCACCCTAAGAAATATAACTCACAACACTGAGGGGCAGTTGGGCGGGCGGTCGGGCGTGCCCCCCGCGCGCACGTAGCCCAGCACCTGCCGGTTGGTGCGCGCCGGGTACGGCTGCTGGCCCAGCGACAGCACCTGGTGACACACGTACCCAATGGAGAATGTGGGACTTGGACATGCTTTGATCCCTCAAAGTGAATCGTCATGTCTGCAGTTTTGTTTTATTTTCTATAATTTGTGTTTTGTCGAGTATTAATGTGAAATAATGGTGGATTATTAAGTGTTCGTGAACGTGCATGAGTGTTGGCAAATAAAATAAAACAGTGCAACATCACTTTTTAAATTCTCTCAAGAAGTCCGTGCGAGATCTCAGTAAATTCCCACATCTTTACTGGAACTCGAGGGGTTTGGGGGAAATATCGTTTAAAACATTAAACGTTCATATTATCATCACTCATTATTAACAGTTTAAGCATAATCAATGAACTCTAATATTACGACTGAAGACTAAGTAGTATCCATGGTCATGAAAAAAAAATAGAGAATGCGTTACGGCTGGTTCTAAGTCGGCGTCAAGTTACTTAGCACGCACACGTACTCAATGAAGAATGCACTTATCGGCGTCAAGATCTAACGTATATTACAGCCACAACAAGCGCATATATATATTATATAGGTACGTAGGTATTCTATGAAGAATGCGCTTCGGCGGGTTCTAAATCTTCGTCAAGAACTCCAAGAGCCAAATTCGATGCAGAATGTTTATACTTAAACAAATTATTTACAATTCTTTGTGTATAATAAGTAGTATTGGGTCACTAGAATTTTTACTGTTTTTTGAGGGAACGTCACCATTAACTATATATAATCAACGCACTCGTTTTAATCGAGTTAAAGGACGGACATCTACATACTATAGTAATGTAATGAGCGTTTTTCATCTAACTCGAAGGACCAACATCTATATCATTGCAATCAACGCACAAGTTTCATCAGGTTCTAAGGAACCAATATTATATTGTGATTGCGATTAGCGCACAAGCTTTATTCGGCTCGAAGGACCAATATTTAAGGGCAGGTAATAATTAAATTACATAACTACATAAAACTTTTACATGGAAAGTAGCTCGTTACTTACCTCCCAACATAGAACACCCCATGCCCATACATCAGACTGGCAGGAGAATACACCGTCCACCAGACACTCTACTGCCATCCATCTCACGGGCAGTAAACCTAAACGTAATAAAAAAAAATACTACAATGTATGAGATGTAAACATGGTAAAAATAAAGAAGTAAAATACAAACATAGATAAAAGTGTGTACCTATTACCTCAAAGAACGTCTCGGTGGCCGAGTGGTCAAGCGCTCGGCTCCATATCCGGAGGTCCCGGGTTCAACTACCTGGTCGGGCAAAGTGTGTGTAGAGACCCGTATAATTGAGACTCAGCGTTTCTGCGGTAAGTATAGCGAAACGTGGAGTGGCGCTGACCGCCAGTCGTCGTCCGGGCCCCTCCTTGTTATTCCTCCTCCATTCGAATTTTTCGAGGCACAGCCCGGGTTTGTGACCAACACGCGTTTAGCAAACATGGTGCCAGCCAATACCCATCAATTGTAGCGATGACTTATTTTCATTTATTAAATCTTTTGCCCTGCTTTTACCAACAAGTTGCATAACAATATGTACCTTCACCCTCCTTTCTGTAGTAGTCGTTCTTATAAATATCCCTTGCCAATCCGAAGTCTCCAATCTTAACCACCCTGCCGTTGGCGCGGTGTGCGACGAGGCAGTTGCGGCACGCCAGGTCTCTGTGGACGAAGTGCATCTCTTCGAGGTAGCGGCAGCCTTTCGTCACGTCCACGCACATGTTGAGTAGGTCGAGAAGTGAGAGCGACTCCGCCGTGTACTGAGGACAAGTGAGGAGGGTTAGTGGAAGCATAGTACAGAGATTCCTTTGATGAGTGTAATAATGTCTAGCGTTGTGTATTGTGAATCAAGTCCGAGATCTCCGGGGGTTTTACGTAAATGTATGAAATGTAAAGATTTTAAGAACAGACGCAAAAACAAACGCTGGTAAGGAATTTACGATTTTAGTTTTTCTAACTTTACATACTTACATTAATCACAAGTCTGATAACTTCATTGTCTTTTCCTATAGGTACATACCAGCGAAGCTCTCTTCTTCCTGAGGTAGCTAAGCAAATCGCCGCCCTCCATCAGCTCCATGATGATGTAGTTGGGGTCGTTGTCGAGGCACACCCCTAGCAGCCTCAGGATGTGCTCGTGCTTGAAGTTGGACATCAGGGCTGCCTCCTTCAGGAATTCAGTCTTCTCTTGCTCGGTGGCACCTTTGCGTAACGTCTGTGGATGTTTGAGATAATTAAGTTGATCGATGTAGAACGAGTAGGGAAAGGTGGGGTAGTGGTAATAGTTTACGTAAGGCGGTCTTACTAAGACTTTGATACTTAACGTTAGATCTTTACTTAGACTTTAGTATCAAATAGTTCTTAGACTCGAACGAAACAATTAAGAGTAAAAGAGTCAGAGCTTCAACTATATTCTCAAGGTGAAAATTTAAACTAAAGGAATACGTAAGTAAATGAGTAGTAAGTAACGTTAAGTTAAAAAACAGATATTTTATTGTCTTATTGGGCTATTGTTAGTATTGATCGAGACCTTTGTTCTACAGTGGTAAGTGGTACAAGTTGCGCGGGTCTGCCTTCGAGCTGACCTGCTTACGACCTGCTTTTGGAGTGTTTGGGGTCATTAGGTATAGGCTGAAGATGGTACCGCATTACCTTGACGGCGACCTTGGTGTGGGCTTGTGCGCCATTTATATGCCTCGCCACCCCCTCGAACACTTCTCCGAAGGCGCCGGAGCCGAGAAAGTTGGTTAAGGTGATCTGCTCGCGACGGATGTGGGGCAGGCTGGCCAGCTCCGCGTCCGTGGGACAATGTACGCCCTGGAAATGGTTTAGTGCTCGTTAAGGGGGTTCACGAATTTCGGTTTCCCATATAAACTTCCAAATTCAAAATGTTACAATTTTAGTAGAACTTTGCATGGTAAAGTAAAATGCAGAGATCTAAAAGAAATAACTTAGTAAAAACATTTAAAAAAAAGTGTATTTAGCTGAGTTATTGCGACTTCAAGTCCTCTAGAGAAAGTTTAAAATCCCAATAACTCAACTAAGTAAACTTTTTTTAAATGTTTTAACGAACTATTTAAATCTCTGTATTTTTTTAGCATGCAAAGTTTAATTTAAATTGGTTCCTTGATCCTTGTAACATTTTGAACTTGGAAGTTTGTATAAGAAACCGAAATGCGTACACCATCATAACTCATATTTTTAACAGTGAATTTGTAATAGAAACCAAAAATAATATTAATGAATAACAGTTTTTTATGACAACATCTTGAGTTATTTCATATCACACTGTTGCTGAGTTCAGTCCTTTCCATAGGAAGTGGAATGACAACCAGCATGATGGCCCAAGCAGGATGGTGGCTCGAGTAGAAAAAAAATACCATAAATTATGTAAAAACTTATGAGAATCTTCTTCTTTTTCATGTGCCATCTCCTATGAGAATCTTTGCTCATTTATTTTACATTTTTTTTATCTTAACATTCCCTTAGTAGGGTCCGTGATCACAGGAAACCTGGTCATAGCCTCCCTGGGAGCTTAGTAATAGTTCCTAGTAGAGTACCTACATACTTATTTCGATACTAAATAAAGTGTTTAATTAAAAAACATTTATTTATCAATCTTTTAAAACTTACACGATGTGTTAAACGAAGACTATTCATCCATTTAAAGTTATAGAGCCATGTAAATGGCTATGATATATTATGTCGACTGTGATATTTCCGTAAAGTGGCCAATTTTGGCGTTCTTGATCTCAGAAACAAAAATATATTCAAATTTTGACTTATTGAATAGTGTAGAATAGCTATTAGCATAGTTCGTAGCGGCCTCGCTTTTTGTAAATTTTGCATAACTTATTAATTAAACCCAAAATTGCAGAGAAAGATTTTCATAAATTGCGCGAAGGCACTTTTTTGAGCTCCTAGATTGAACTACTGTTCTAAACAAATGAAATAAAAAAAAAATTTATCTCTTATATAAGGTGACTGTAGAAACCGCAAGAAACTTCAAGGGCTGGTCCGGCCAAGTGTTTTAAACATGACAAAAATGGTATCATTGCAGACTAACGTAGGTACCTACTTATCGCCCAGCTGACGCGAACGGGTCAACAGACGGTCGGCCGGCCGGCCGTTGCCCGCGCGTTAAAATAATCGTTATATTTTATTGTTTTTCATTTTTATTCTTATGTTATTGCTTTAAAATAAACTAGATACTCAAAGACTATTTTACCAATTAAAATTCACAAAATGAATTATTTAATTATAAATGAAAATAAGCACGAATTTTTTTTTGTCATTTTTGTCATGTTTAAAACACATGACCTGACCAGTCCTTGAAGATTCTTGCGGTTACTAGCAGTCACCTTAGATAGTCGTATAGCGTAGCGGCCTTGAAATTTTTAGATATCATTGATTTTCTAAAGAAAAGAATCATATTCTAAACCAAAAAAAGTGATGAATTAAATGTCATATGAAAGCTCTTAGCGTGTACTTTATTTTATTATATGGCAACTAAATTCAAATCCAGCGCGAAAACGGTGTTTTGGTGCGTTTTTTAAAAATGTTTTGTTTTGATATTAAATTATGATTAGCTATCAGTCAGTAGCTAGGACTATAACTCACTATACTCAACTCACTATAGAAAAAATCAACTTGCCGAATCTTTTGTTTAATTACGTTACATTGAAAAACCTAAACAGGCAAAGGGTAGCGCTCATAAGGATGGAAGCTAATCTTCCACATTTAGAAATATGATATCCTAATGATTTTCTTGGAATTTTACATTTACAATAATTTTTGAATGTATCAAAACGCCATTTTTGCGCAGGATTCGAACTTGGCTGCTATAGAATGAAATAAAGTACACGTCAAGAGCTTTCATATGACTTACGTTTCATCACTGTTGCACAATTTTGGAAGGTGGTGGGTCCAGTGTTCATACAAAAGTGCCCATGGTCCTTTATACTAGAATAATTGTTACTTCATGAGGAGTAAAGATGTTGTAATGAATTTATTAAGTATCCTATTTCGTTAAAAACGATAAATACAACTGCAAAATTACTACAAAATGCGATGCGCCGGCCGTCCGAACTCAGCTTATTCTCGCAGAGTGGAGATTTGTAATATTAAGCATGAATTTATTATCCTATTTCGATAAAAACGATAAATACTACCTACTGCAAAATTACTACAAAATGCGAAAATGGGTATTTTACGCAAAAATCACAGTCGATATATAATAGGCCTCTTATTAGATATTTTGTTTGTATCGAGACGTCAGATGCGGGGTTATCGAGTTATCGAGTGCCTTAACTTGTGACATTCATCTATTTATTTGTGTCAATATAGTAGGTCAGTATCTCTACTGTTTATGAAATACCTACATATCATATTATGATTATCTATAAGTAATTTAAATGTGATTGGGGACTCTGTAAGTAATTGATGGTTGGATCGGACTGAGGTACCATAGGGTAAATAAGTATCCTTAAAACAAAATCAAAGTGAAATCATTTATTTAATGTAAGCCTTCATAAGCACTAATAGACGTTAAAACTATTTAAAATTTTAAAATTACGATGCATTAGATTTGGGAGAGCCTTCAACTAAAAACACCTGGCAAAAACTCAGTTTTTTTTCTCTATCTAATTTATTTGTTCTATCTTATAACAAATACAATTAAGTATTTTTAAGTTTCTTAAGTACAATGCCCTTACTCTATGCTGTTGGATGTTTGTGCAGTCTTTAGTCCGTTAGTCGCCTTTTACGACACCCAAGGGAAGAGAGGGGGGTGGTAGTATTCTTTCACCGCTACGCGACACGGTTAATGATAATAATAAATAAATATATTGTTTTACCTGATTGTAAAGTATATTGGTGGAATGTCTGATCGGCAACTGGCGCAATGTGGCCAACTCCACATCCGGGCCTCTGCGGAGAGCGGCCGTTTGAATTTGGTGCTCTATGGCGGCTTTTTTCTTTGTTCTGTTGTTATATGCTGTAGAAACAATTAACAGTAAGTATTGTTTAGGTACTTAGTTCATAAAAGAATATCAAGTTAAGCCTTTAGGCGCGACTTAAAGCTACGGAAGTTGTTATTGGATTTCTGATGTAACGTAGGTGCGGACGAGTGTAAATACTCTTAAGTAGCTAAACACGCGTAATTTTCATGACATCACAAAACAAATAACTCCTGTGCTTTCCGTATGGAAGGTGAGAGGAGGAAATGCGCTTGTCTGTACAAAATGTATCTTACCAAACGGCATTAGCACGCTAACATATATTTCAGACCGTACGCCGTAGTACAGTGGATCGAATCCATACAAGAAGTCGGAATATTAAAAAAAAATACGAGTTTTGAATAAATAAATGCTATCATATTTGCCTAGTAGGTATATACAAATATTGTTGTGAAGACAATCATTAGACTAATATTTAAGAAGTTATTGGCGAATTTGTATTTTTTTTTGTATGAAAATGAACATAACACAATTTGTAACTCCTGAGTTTCGCCCGACTTCAATTTACGGTTTTTGATGTTTTTAATCTACTTACTTATTGTAAACCTTTAACACATGGTGCCCCAAATATGCAGCTTCCGATATACAGGGCGTTACATTTTATTATTTAAAAATAAATATAAAATCAGTAAATACCTACCTACATTTTTCCACATTGTGTTATATCCCGAGATGTAATATACATTAATTTAAATTATAGCTGCCGTGTGTGAAGTAGGGATGGAAATGATTGTTATTTAGAAATCATAATTATATGATCATATGATTTTTTTTATCACAGTGATTTCACCTGCTATTTTTCATTGAGAGTGATTTTCCTACTATGTATCATAACAAATATTAAAATGAAATGACATGGTAATTGAATAATTATTATGTTGTAACAAGTCATGAATATATGTCACACAACAACGCGCACTTGTTTAAGACTGACGAGGACGACCGCCCCCGCATATGTGAAATGTCATTTCATTTTAAACTGCGACTGCGACTGCGACCCGGGTCACAGGTCAATCGGACGCACTACTCGCACGCAGGGATTGCTTGAGTAGATGCGTCCCGCTCACACCTCGCTCGTATGATTGTCGTGCATGCTCGCCGCGGTCGCTCCGCGCGATTTCATTCGATCATTCATACACGCACGCACTAGTGAGAAATCATAATCGCTGCGATTGCGAATGACAATAGCAGTTATGTCATATGAAAAACTAAATCATATGATTTTTCACTGCTATCAATGATTTGTTTCATCTTTAGTGTGAAGGCCGTAAGTGTCTCACTCTCACTCACCGTATAACGCGGCAATGCCTACGCCCAGCGCGAGTGCCGCTAACGCCGCGCCCGCCACGCCCAGCGCGGCGGGGTGCGGGCGGGCGGCGTGCGCGGGCGCCGCGTGCAGCTCCGCGCCCACCGACAACGCGCCCCAGCCGTAGCTGTTGCGCGCTTGCACTCGCGCCACGTACCCCTCGGAGACTTGGCCCGCGCCGATCAGCCAGTACGTCTCTGAATTAACAAAAGAAACAACAATTTGCACTTAAGTTTCGGAAAAAATAATCGTCCAAAGATGATTTAAAACTAAAATGTATCGGTACTACAGAGCCCTATAGACAATAATATCGCGCTAAAGAGTAACGGAAGGGAAAGACATGTTTTAAGAGTAACTGAAGCAAAGGATATGTGTCAGGATCTTAACGAATGAAAAGGCATAGGCTCCGGGAAAGGGCGTTCCCGATATCTCTTATTTTCGATAAAGTCAATCCCATACATACATTCATCATTATTTGTAATCGACAAGCGTATATATTCGACTTGTCTAAGCTCTGTAGGCTGGACAGAGGAACCTACTAACCGGAACTACCGGAAAATATACTTTACCTAGTTATGGTTAGGTATACTAAAACTTGAAATAAAAAAACTTACCTGTGCCGTTGTGAAGAAGTTCTAATCCTTCGCGCAGGATTTGTAATTTCATATCGTGTGGCATATCGGAAGGTAGGGTTGCTAACATCTCACTTATGTTGTTGGTATTATTCACGTAATTTACTCTGGAAAAAAATATCGCTTTTTTCAAATACATTCTTGCTATTGAAATTAAAAATCTAGTTAGTCCTATAATCATCGAGGTATAATAAACTAGAGAAGACACCGCGAAGCAAGTTTGTGCGCAACTAAGGTGCAGTCGCAAGGTCCACAATCGCTTGAATCACACGCGTAATCACTGAGGCGTTTGCAGCCCATAGGCTGCACCTCAGTGCGCACAAACTTGCTTCGCAGTGTCTTCTCTAGTTTATTGTACCTCAATGCCTATAATACTATAGGCTGGCAATTTCGTACGTGATAAGTAGTACCATCATGGTCTGTAGTAGATGGGGGAGGGGTGACATCTGCACACAACTGACGTTCCTCTATAGTCCGGCAACGTCGTGCACGACCGTCCTGCAGAGTACAAACGTTGGCGGGGACGAAATAGCATGTCATTCTAGAACACGACTACACCCAGTTGCGTTGCCCTTCCCTGCTACACCACCCGCTACCCGCTGACATCTTGGGTACCTCGTTCCCGCCACCGTCTGTCACCCCGCGGGACGGTCGCGCTCGAAGTTGCCGAACTATATGCGGCCCCGCAGCTCTCTCTCTCTCTTTTTTCCCGCCCCCGCAACCTTCCGTCCCTCGTCCTGCAGACGATGGGACTATCACTTATGAATTTGCCAGCCTATACAGGTGGTAAACCCTACAATTTCCCTGGGTCAAAACAGAAACAAAAGAATAGAAAGATACATGCCGTTGCTGTTGCTGGTGACCCTCACCTGTGCTGCGGCCGTCCCCAGACTCTATACATGGTGATGGGTGCGCCGCGCTTGTCCGGCTCGGTCCACCACGCGCGCAAGACTCGCTCCTCAACCGTTTCTACGCTCAACGGGCCTGGAGCGCCGGGTACGTCTCCTGTGGAACACAAAACAAAGGTATTTGGATCTGAACAAGATTTAGATTTAATTGATAATCAAATGTTACTAAACTGGCAAACGAGCATATAACCCGCTTCATGGAAAACGGCCACAGCTGTTCATTGACGCTTACAACACTTACTTATCGTTTTATATTTTACCGCCGACATAACTATAGCTGACAGTGGCAATATTCCCGGACCGTTAAAAACGACTTGGGGATCTTTAAGAAACGAGCCTACTCCTTCCTCAAAGGTCGGTAACGTATCGCGATTCCTCTGGTTTTGCGGATGTCCATAGGCAGCGGTGATGCTTTCCATCACATGAACCGCTTTTTTTATTTGTAGCGCTGCAGATGACTCTTCTCCCCCTGATGTTAAGTGGAAATTGAGTCTAGGCGCGAAGACAACTGGTGCAGCGTCAGCAAGTCGAAGCATCAGTCGCCCTCAGTTTGCCGGCCACAAGGTGCCTCTTCAGGGCTCATTTGGAGGATCAATGACTTGATTCTTACCCAACGTTTCGTAGGTGAACCGCTCATCGGACCAGCAGTACGGCGGCGCGTTCCTCACGTACTGCAGGCAGAGGCGCAGGCGGTAGGCGGTGCGCGGGCGCAGGCCGCTCGCCGTCCACTCATCGCCGCGGTGCACGCATTCCCGCCACGTGCCGTTTATGAGGCTCGCCTCGGTGTATTCCACTTTGTATCTGTAGGTTTTTGCAATGTTAGCCTATATACAAGTCATCATCATCAGCCTATGAATGTAAACGATTGTCGGTCTCGGTTGTCGTCGTAGATGGCACTTACGACGACAACCGAGGCCAACGGCTTTACATGTCTTTCGAGGCACGGAGGAGCTCGAGATATTTTTAATTTGGTTACCCATCCAGGACCCGTCATTGCGAAAGTTACTTTACGACGTACGGAAATCAAACGTCTCAACTGCTTTGGAGCCATGGAGCTTCTCATAGATCGATTGTCAAGACAATAAATGGGTGCTAATCACCACGCTTACTAAGTACGGCTTGATGTTCACAAACCCGGTCTTTGACACGTAGGAATTGAATAGAGAATTACCAGTTTTGCCTTGGTTACATACGGTTTATTGTGATTGTAGATGTTGTTTGTCACTCGTAGCGTAGCTAACCGTAGTTCGACAAAGGGTTTGATAAACGTAGACTATGCTGACCTGTGTAAGGGGTAAGGAGGCAACGGCCAGGACCACCGCAAGCGGTAGGCTGAGCGATGCCGCAGCGTCAACGGCGCGGGTTCAGGGTAAGTGGTGAGCTGGAGTTCCGCGCTGTCGGCAGGTTCCTTGCTGTGAGCTGAGTGAGCGCGCACCCACACGGCGTAGACTGTGCCCGGTGCGAGGTGGGACATCACTACGGAGCCGCCTGATGACACCTCGAATGTGCTGTGCTCTGTTGGAAATGTTGAAGTGAAGTATTTCTTTCGAGAATTGTCATAATATGTCATAGCTCGGAGTGTAGTATGTGTATAAAAACCAATGACAATACGTTTAACGACCGATCTAACCTTTATATCTGTGCGGTGAGGATGTGGAATCATTAGTACGCCAATGCACTTCGTACGTTATTCCAGGAACAGGGATCCATTCCACGCGTGCCTGTACAGGGCTTAGCGCTATTGCTGTCACATTATGGGGTGCAGTTGGCGCTAAAACATTAGCAGATGTTATTAACTTTTAAAATTTAGGCACCTTTAAATGACATAGGTAAGTAATTTAAAAATAAAATTGAAGTAAGTAGGATTTACCTTCAGCAGCCGTTTGTAATACCAGAGAAGTGCCGACCAACGGTTTGATTTCATGAAGCTTAGCGTAGTAATTGGTTGCTTCTACCATAACTATATACTTTGTAAACGGTTTCAAATCGTTTAGTATGACTGCTTTTCTTGTTGTAGTGATGTGTGAACACGTATCTCTATCACAATTGGTCCGTTCGCTTGCAGATTGTTCACGGTAGTACACAGTATACTCAGTCGCTGTGATTTCGAATTCCAAGTAGTGACAGTGTTGGGGTTTGTCTATTGAAGGCAATTCTAGTGTTAAACTGTGGGCAGTACTCGCAAGCACTTCGGCCTGCATGTCCTGAGACATTGGGTAAAGGCACTGTCTAGGAGGATAAGGCTGATTCACAGGATCGAGAGCCATTATCTTATAACCATGAGAGGTTTTAGCGTGTTCCAGTTTCTGCTTTTTGCTTTTAACTGTGTAAAATATTTCCTTCTCAGTAGAATTGAACCAGTACACATACTTGCTGTCAACGGTTATAGACATTGGTGTGAATCCGTACTTCTTTTTTTCGGTAGCGTCGACTACCACTCTACATTTGCAGCCGTCCATGTCTGCTGCCAGTATCTGGTGAACCCAGGGGTCTATCCAATAAAGTTCTTTGTTGGCAGAAGACATGTCTAAGATAAACGATTTAGCTACTTGAGGGTTTTCGGGGCAATTGCAGTTCTTGGTAGAATTTCTAGTTTTGTTAAAGAAATTTGTAATATCGGATGCGTTAATAACGGTTCCATTAAATTTAGCTGTCATAAGGGTTCCCAATCCTGGATGGCTACTTTCTTCGTACCAATATAACAATCTAAAAAAAGGCATAGGATTATAAAAATGTCTCAAAACTTGTTCAATAAATATTTTAAAATTGACAGTTCTTTTTTTATCGTTTTGGCTTACCTTTGCAAGGGGTCTATTTGTAAACTGTAAATGGGTTGTCTTCTGGCAAACACCTGAGATATGTGTGGTCTCGAACTGATTCCCAATTCCGCTCGATATGTGACAAAAGATTCTGTGGAGGTCATTTCCAACTGCGTCCAGTAGACAGACCGACCTACCCAGTCTAAAGTAATGCTTGTTGCCGAACCATTGATAGATAATAACTAAAACGAAACGATTGTGTTATTGTAATAGGTACTACTAAGTTTAAAAATTATAAATAAAATAAATAAATAATCAAACCTACTTTATAATGTCCACTTCCGTTGATTCTAGAGGAGAAAATTTCTTCCAAATTGTTCACCCAATATACGATGTTTTCTTCAATCGAGACTGCAAAGTCGATGGGTATCCCCATACTCTTAGGTATCGTTTCGCTCTCTTCCGAATCCAAGTCTACTATTCTAATAGATTCCTGGGAAGATACTATCACTTTCGGCACAGGGTTTACCTCGTCGGAAGAAGAGGATACTACATAAGAATATTGACCAAAGCCGGCATCAGTGTAAGCCCGTACCTGATAAAAAAAGAAACATAAATTATTATTAGGCTCGAAAATCAGATACTTATATGATTTGATAAGATTAGATTAGTGATTTAATTAATCCATTTGCTTTGAACTTGTGAAAACATACATCTAATGTTCATCTAGCGTAGGTATATTGTATTAAATGCCTATCTACGAACTGCAGATGGCGTTAAAGTTTGGACTTGGGTGCCCTAGAGTTCCTCTACCTTTGGACATCCGATTGACTCTAGTTATTGAGACACCTAAATATCCTTTTTTTAACAATTTAAAATGCATACACCGAGGCCAGGGGCGACTTTGGGTTATGTGGCACTCTCTTCGCCTTCCCCCGGCCAGTTTTAAAAGCTCAACAGAGAAAAGACTGGCCTACCTATAAAAAACGTAGTACAATCCTTTCTGTGTCACAGGAATGGATCAGAACCACGAACAGCAACACCGAGCAGTACATACCCTAAAGAAGTAAGTGGACGCCGGCACTAAGTCTCGAGCATCAGCTGCGTGTGCGTGGGCGCGAGGTGTGCGTCGGCGCAGGCGTCTGCCTAATAGTACATACATACCCTTTTTAACCAGGTAAAATGTGTTACCTATACACCGAGGCCAGGGGTGACTTTGGTTATGTGGCACTATTCTCCCATTTCCCCGCCCAGTTACAAAAGCTTGAAGGAGAAGGTGACTGAAAATTTAGGATCTCGTGATCTCGGAGCTTGCTGTTCGTACAGCAAGCTCCGAATTAACCGAACCCTAAAGAGGTAAGAAGACGCCCGCCGGCGCCAAGTCTTTTAGAATCAGCTGAGTGTGCGTGGGCGCGAGGTGTGCGTCGGCACAAGCGGACGGCGTTGCTGCGCGAGGCTCCGCCGGCTGCGCCCATCAGTGCGCCACTAAAATCTAGTACCATCCCTTCTGTGTCACAGGGATGGCTCAGGACCACGAACAGCAATCACCGAACTTTACATACCCTAAAGAAGTAAGTGGACGCCGGCACCAAGTCTCTGAGCATCAGCTGCGTGTGGGTAGGCGCGAGGTGTGCGTCGGCGCAGGCGGACGGCTTCGCTGTGGTGCCTGCTCGTGGCTCCGCAGGCTGAGTCCAGCACTGAGCCTCGTAGCCGCGAACGATGCCGTTGGCGCGGGGTGGTGCGTGCCAGCGGAATATGGCCGCGAGGGAGCCGCCGCTGAAACGTAAGCACGATATGAAATAGATTCAATAAGAAAGCGATATAATACAACTTAGTAATCTTTTGTAACTGAGGTTTCGAAATGTGTTAACCATCACATCTAAGTCTGTTTCTATAAAAATGTCAGATTATCTTGTTCCGAGTTCAACCTAGAGATAACATAGCCATGCATTTTTTAAGTGGTTGAAGATTCTGGGGGAAATGAGTTTTCCTTTTCGGCCTTATCATGTTACCATCAGGTGGGATGCAGGCCAAGCATATCATTGTCTACAAGAATGCAAAAATTGGACGGCCACTTGTGTATATAGGGTTGCTAGATTGCACTTCGACTGTGATTGATTGATTCCGGGACATTTTTGGAAATTCCGGAACCCGGGACATACACTGGAATTCCGGGACAATCCCGGTGGGGGCCGGGAACCTGATGGCAACTTTACTTGTGTAAGAAGCTCGTCTCTTACCTGCTGTGCGGTTGCATGTAGAGGCGCGGCTTTTGCAGTGTCACGGGCGGAGCTTGCGGTGAGCGTGCGTTGGTGCGGGCGGGCGCTCACACCGACACATGCACTGTCACCCAGGGCTCTTCCACCGTGCGCTGATAGATGCAGCCGATGATTTCGGCCTTATCATAACTTACCATCAGGTGAGATGCATGCCAAGCATCTACATTGTCTACAAGCAGACCTTGGACCGACACTTGTCTATTAAGCTCGTCCCCTACCTGCTGTGCGGTTGCACGTAAAGACGCGGCTTTTGCGGTGCCGCGGGCGGCGCTTGCGGCGAGCGTGCGTTAGTGCGGGCGGGTGGTCCCCCACCCCAAGCGGTGTGCGCTCGCACCGACACGTGCAGCGCACTGTATGGGGCCACGCCTGCCTGCACTGTCACCCAGGGCTCTTCCACCGTGCGCTGATAGAGAATCAAAATCTTTGTATCCACGAAAACGGGCGTCTTACGGCGCGGCGAGCGGTTTTCTAATTCATTAAGCGTTTAACTTCAGTAGTCTTATTAAACATACTTACATTCAAAAATTTACGACTATTATCTCGAAAGTGTTAGTCAGAGACTAACTAGACTACTCTAGACTACTCTAGACACTAGAGAACGCAACGAATCCGCTTGCCGCGCCTCTGGCCGCGCCGGCCGATTTGAAACTGCTTATAAAGTAATTCTACATATTTGGAATAGACTCTTTGGCTACAATTTTGTTACAAGGACTTGATAGCCTGACAAAAACAAGGTTGGCGATGGAAATTTTGCGTCTAATTTACATTATACGAAGAGCCGTTAAATGGAGAAACAAGAGCAGATAAGAAATGAAAAATCTACAAATTCAAATTGCAAAACATCATAGAAACAACAGTACCCAAGAACTTCTTCTTCTTATAATATTCTTATAACAGTTATCTATAACAAGAAAGATGACTAGTGAGATGAGCTACCTCGATCTTATGCTGTCCAGGAAAGTGCAGACTGACGTCGTAGTAGACGCGGCTGTTGTTGACGTTGACGCGCGTGGCCGGCGCCCACGTCACGTTGAACAGGTCCCATTCCCCGACCACTGAGATTGAGGATGCGTCTATCGTCTCTGGGATGGCTATCAGCGACTCTGCAATAATAGATGACTGCTTAGTCAATGCTGAAATTGGTTTTGCCGAAGAAGCACCACATCACGTAAAATGAACACATCTAAGAACCTTCAAAATCTTTTAGTAATTAAGAATTTACATACCACTTTTCGCGTGTAACGTAGGATCTCTAACGGCGATGACGTGAACCTTGGGAACAAGCTCCGCAGTGTATCTGCCAGCCAGGTCTGATACCACAGCCCGGGACGCGTCTTGTACCCAAACTAATCGTCCGCTGAAGTAACACAGTGGCCCTAGAGTGGCAGTTCCAGCCAAACGGGTAACCAGAGAGCCAGAAATCTGAAAGAATACAAAGACATTTCTCGCAAATATTGCTTCTGGTCTTTCGGATGCGATGTAAAGTTTGACGTAACTTGGATCATAATAATAATTTCAACCACAACATGCACAACAAACAAACAAATATGATCAATTCTATTACCATAGTAGAAAGGTCAAACAAAAAACAATAAACACATTTAGAACTAACCTCAGTAATTCCATGTGTTATTTGATCAGCACTAGGTGCCCTGTGCAGTTCGGATCCATCATAACTTCTCACTAGCCAGTACACCCATTTCTTTTCCAGATCAGCTGTAAGACCCATCACTGAAAAGTTATTAAAAACTTTACATTTGCAATAGAGTTCCCTTTATATTCCTACACAATGAAAGCCCGGCAAGAACCTGTGTCGGCGTCCAAGCATTCATTGTGGGTACCAAAATCAAAGATGAAATATTACCTTGCTTTCCACTGAATAGCTGAGCCGGATAGTATACCATTTTGTTCTCGCCATTAAGTTTAGCAGCTTCAACAGCGTGCCCAGTATTCCAATAGATGTAAGCTCCAAGAGAGTCGATAGTTAGTTCTTTTGCGACGGTCACAATAGGCACTGGTTCACGATTACCTCCATCAAAGTTTCCTCGTGTTATCTATAATTAATTTACGAAATGAGAAGAATAGCAGATTTTTCTTAAAACATACTCTTTTATAAAAATATTATTAACTGGCACCAAAATTTAAAATTTAGATTTAGTGTTAACACAAAACTAGCACAAATAAATCTGACTTAACGTTGTAATGTAAAAAATAAAAACATATAAAAGTAACGTTCTTACCAATTGCTGCTTAGGATTCGACCAGTAAATCTTCTTGCCGACCCAATCCACGGCCAAACTTCCGACGTTATCCATGTTGGGCATTAGCCCTTTCTCGTGAGATGTGGTATTGTACCACATTACTGTTGATACGTTCGTAACTAAATAAAGTTTATCGCGGTACCAGGATATGTCAGTTATGTGGAAATTTTTCAGGTGTGCTCTGCAATTAAACAAGTTCTCGATATTAACACGCATTTTTTTGTTATGCACATTTTACGAGATCATAATAGACTTTGTTGGGCACAGCAAGTTTAAATGGTGAAGGGCATATTCAATTAGGTAAGACTATATCTTTTTATATCATCATTTTTATTATATCATCATTAAATATAAAATTTATTAAATTTACATAAAGTGTGTAAACGATATTGGGCAATGAACGTCATACTTACACTTCAAAGAAAATTCAAACATTTTAAATTGAGCTATTATAAATATAAGTATCTTCCGTTTAGAAGATTCGAACAAAGTACTTACCTGTGGATCAAAGTTTGTAAATTATCTCCCGTTAAGTCTGTTTGCAAAAGTCCATCTGGCCCCGACCACAACAAGGTACTATGCAGAGTCGTAGGAGACGATGCCAATGTTCTACCCACAAATTCCGATGACCACGGACCTGTTTAAGTAATTGGTGTTTGTTTTATTTATGAAAAGTCGTTAAATAAAGGTTATATTTACATAGGAATGTTAGGCAAATTGTGCAAATTGTATGTTAACCTGATCCGGAAGATGTCACTGCCGCTACTCTTATGGTGTATTCGGTGTCTTGTTCAAGATTTTCTACAACGTACGTAGATTCGGTGATATTTTTACTGTAAAAAGAAATAAGGCTTTGAGTTTTCTTGCCGGTAAAATCAATAGAGTTATTGAAATATGTCTAAGTGTTTATGTACGTACATATCTATAGTTTCTCCAGAAGCTATTAATTGCAAGTGAAATGTCCACTGCTGCCAAGCGCCACTACCTTGATGGCCTAAAAGATGAGGTGGTGACCACGACACTTTCGCCCGACTTATTCCCATGACGCTCTGTACTGCTATCGGAGGATTCACTGGCACCGGTATGGGCTGGCAACTCCTTAGAGCCACGAGAACTTGTCTTGTAGCAATAATTTTTGTATTGTAAGTCAAAGGATACTCGTTGTGGAAATAGCTATTGCTCTGTGCGTGATATTCTTCAGTCAACATTTCTCGGCCATTGGTCCAATAAAAAAGACCTCCTGCGTAAGCGATGGACCGGGTCGATATAAACATTGGAGTTTGCGTGTTACTTCTAAAGTCTGTTACTTCTCGCCTAGAAAAAATACAAATTAAATACAAAAACTTTTAAACGTATGGCAAAGAGTCAGAGCGTTATTAGAAACTTACCCATCCAGAGAAACTGCCAGTACAGTATTTCGTTTGAGATGCGCAACAAGCAATCTGAAATCGGCGTGATCAACTGTGAACGCGCCTAGATGAGCATCCCTTACAATCAGTTCAGGGGGTGACTCGTGTCGAACTCCGTTTGATATATTAGCCAAATCCAGTCTGTATAGACCTCCACGTTCACCGCCTCGAAGAGCCCAGAATAAATATCTGTAGGAATAAACAAGGCGAAAATTATATAAGTAGCCGTAAATTAGACAAGATTTGAAAATGTCAATCAAAAATGTATCTTAATTTTATGCTTACCCGTTATATGCATCGACTTCAAAATGTATGGGACGCATATTGAATCCTGAATATGCTACAATTTTGTTTTTACCATCGAAATCACATCGTATTATCTCCCATTTGGGCAAAATTTGCATATCTTGACTTGCTCCTTCCGCTACGTAGGTTATCTCACCGAGCACGTACAAGTGGCGATTCAACCAATCCACTGATAAGTCCAAGGGCTGACACGAAATATTTTCTGGTATCAAAATACCCTGAGATTCACTCTTTTTTGAAAGAGAACTTCTATAAACAAAACCATTGGAAACTGATACGAATAAAGAGTCACTCGACACATCTAAACCAACACCTGAAAAATAAACAACATGTATTTTAAATAATGCCGCAAAAAACTTGTAATAATAAAGGCTAAATCGGCACATATTCGGATTCCCAAGGATGTACTGCTTTGTTTGAAGTTTTTTGTTTGTAACTTGTGGCATGTATCATGATACGTTTTCAGCTCGTTCCCTGACACTTGATATGTACCGATCGACCTATGAAATGTGGACAACTAAGTAACTATAATACCTGTAATGGAATATTCTGTAGTGTAAAGCTCTACAGGATCGGAAAGCATGTCATTTGCTGGAGCCGCTAAAATATTCTGTTCTCCACCCAATATTAGAATAGGTTGTTGACTAGGCGCAGCTGTAAATAGAAAAATAAGTTCTTCAGCATCAGCGCATTCGAGAAAATACTGGGCTAAACAAAACACTATTAATCATAAGATTCATAAGATATTTATAACATATTTTGATATTCTACATTAAACTGATTAGTACATACACACTTCTCTTAAGCAAGCATTCCGAAGTCCTAAAAGTAGCTTAAATTATGTTATAATGGTTCCTACTAAGTGTACCGACAATTTGGTAAAGATCGCGAGTAGCCGCTGGACGCGAGCAGCAAAGATCGTGGTGGAGATAGGTACTTGGAGGAGGCCTTTGTCCAACAGTAAGTGTTTTTCGTCTGACGATGATGATGCTATAATTAAATTTAATAATATGAAAGGGTGTTTCTGAGACATCTATAACTCACGTGAAGGTAAAGGTGGTGTAGATATTCTAACGATGGCTCTAGGCCCCTCTCCCACTGCGTTGCGCATCGCCACTGACACTTCATATTCTTTAGCTGGTGCTAAGTTTTGAAACATGTAAAACAATGTGTTGTTCGATGCAGGCATGTCCTAAAACAATTATTAAAGAAATTCGTTTAATTTATTGTTGTATTAAGATATTATTACGCTATGATAAAAACATGTGACTTCGAGATGTCTGGTAATCCAGTTCGCTGATATGGATTAATTTTATATTATGTCAAATGAGTTCGTTTTTGTATGTGAACATGGTAACAACACCCACGGAACACAACTATGACATAAGATTTGAAAAACCCTAAATGAAATACCTACTCGCTAAATAGCGATGTTTCACTCCTAGTGTAATATCCGAGGCTAGTGAGATCAGGCTACGAGTATGTAGATTTTTCGTTAAGTTTGTGATCACCAACCCGCATTTGACAAGCGTGGCGAACCACTGGACTGTGAGGTGGCTGAATTCAGTTAGAAATTACCCGCAACTAATTATTAAAAAAAATCCTTACACACACGAGGAAGTGCTTACGCACACGGCGTCGGTATCGTAAGCGTATCGTAAAGGCTCGCGTCCACTAGGCGGATCGGGCCGGGGCGCATCGCAACGCAAAAATCCGCCTGCCTGTATTTACTATGAAATAGCGTCCACTAGCGGCGGGTCGGGACGGGGCGGGCCGCAGCGCGATAGCAGTGTTACGTATGCGATGCGACTCGTACCGATCCGCCCCGGCCGTCACATCTCATACGATTCGCTGCAGCACCGCTTCGTATGCTGACTTGTGTAAACAGTACGCGCTCGTATTGCTCTCGTCCTACGCGCGTATTACGATACGCTTACGATACGACGCCGTGTGCGAAGGCACTAAGCCAATACCCATCAATTGTAGCGATGACTTTATTTCAATGATTTTGCCCTGCATTATGAAAGTATTCTGGCTTGTGGCTTGTACTTTACTTACTAAGTAAGGTTTTAGAACCGCCTGCATTAGATCCCATTATGAAGGGTGATTAAATCCTAGCCAGCACTACACTAAAGATTTCGTAAACAAATTAATGTTTTAAAAAGGAATACTTATATAGTTTTTTAATATCTTTTCATCTCTGTGTCTAAAACGTATAAAACGTCTAAAACGTAACCTACATAAAAATAAACGCGAATAGACCCGTAATTGAATTGTGTAAAAGAATTTTCAGTACAGAAACCATTTCGAAAAATATTAACATACCTCCAAAGCGTCGATGGTATTCGGCTGTGTGTCAGTCAATCGCAGTACATAAGATATGAGAGGTCCGTTGGGGAATGACCCCGGCTCCCAGGATATGGCCACCCTGCTGGGGTCAGGAGCCGCCGCACGAAGGGACGCTGGCTCGGAGCTGGGCTTGCCACTCTCCAGGGTTGAAATCACGACGGAGGGCGCGGAGTATACCGGCTCGCCGGTGCCACCACGCCCGGATAGGAATATCGCCACGCGAAACTGCAATTGGAACGATTTGTTTAAATGCTATGTGGACTACCAATTAAGATAAAATAAAAAAAATGGTTTTACCACTTTTAATACCTAAATATGTCTATATATTAAAAACATTCTTCATCTAATTTGGCCGTAGCATACATTCGGCCATCCACCGTTTCCAAGTCCATGTGTATTGTCATAATTTTTGGGCAGCAACCTGCCCCCTTACTCTTGAAACCGATCCTGGGGGGTTACTCTCGAACGCAAACTCAATCTTAATACAATTCCAATGCGATTAATATGTATCGATATTGGGATAAGTAAAGATAATTCCGGAACGCCATATCGATAATAATTTGTTCAATCAGGTTCAATTAATTAATCAATTTCCAATCACAAATCTAAAAAATGTCAAGTGGCACTTTTGTAAGCGAGAAAGCGCCACATTGGAATTTAATTGCGTGGAAATTGATTGAACAAATTATTATCGAGATGGCGTTCCGGAATTATCTTTACTTATCCCAATATCGCCTCCGCCGCGCGGTCTAGTGGCTAAGCCACCGGTTTCAGACCCAGAGGTCCCGGGTTCAATTCCCAGCGAGGGGTACATCTTTGTGTGCTCGGTTTGGTTGGTGGTAGGGCTGTTAAGTCCGCCTGGCTAGCTACCACCATCTTATCTAAGTCTGTCGCCATAACAACGATGTTTATAGCATTGTTGTGTTCCGTACAGTTTGAGATAAGATAGCCAGTTCCTCAGTGCTTGAGGATTCCGGGTGAAGCGCGCTTCCACCTTCGGCCTTATCGTCAATTACCATCAGGTGAGATGAAGGCCAAGCGCTTACCCGTTACCAATAAAAAAAAATAAAAAAAAATATCGACGCATATTAATCGCATTGGAATTGTATTAAGATTGAGTTTGCGTTCGAGAGTAACCCCCCTGATCGATCGAGATTGGTATTATTAAGTTTCGTACTTAACTAAGCGTTGGTAACATGAGTTACGACACCAGCGCTAATTTGGATTCACATTGGTTGAACTAAATGACATTGAGTTTTGCATTCAATTCACTCAATATCCACGCTATATAAATCCAAATTAGATCAAAATAAATAAAATATTACGAAACTTCACAATACCAATCTCGATCGATCGGGATCGGTTTCAAGAGAAAGGGGGCTGTTAAGGACACTTACCCTGTACTTGGTGTAGGGCCGCAAGTTCTCCACGTGTATGATCGAGCGGTCGCTGTGGCTGGTGTTGGAGTAGTACTGCCAGGTGCCTGGTAACTCCTCGTACCGCCACTGCACCAGGTAGCTCAGGTTACCCAGGGTAGGCGCTTCCCACACCAAAGAGAGAGATGTGGCCGTCAGACTGTCCGCTACTAGCGCGGGGGCGGGTGGAGTGCCGATCAGTTCTGGAGAAAATTGGCACTTTGTGGTTGTTTCCGATGACAAAGCAATCTGCAACTGCAGACTTCAATGTACTCTGGTTTGTTATAATGTAATTATTGCTTCCGAGCGCGGTGCGGCGACAATCATACAGATTCATACGATCGAGGAAGTTCCTGGTTAGGGTTGCCACTTTTTTTTAGGACGAATAAAGTACTTTTCATTTTGTTAGAACAAAAATAAAGTACCTACATAGCATAAAAAGTGTATTTATTTATTTGTCATTATAAACGTATTTTTTGTTGCTCTTTGCAACAATTAACAAATATTTGTGTTTCTTGAATATATTTACAGCCTCTTTGCAATCAAAATTCTGTGGACCAGTTTGTTTAGTCTCATTAGTACACATAACCAGTGACGAGCCAGCCAGTAACAATCAGTTTTACGTTAATAGATTATTACTACGTACGTACGTACTTTATTGGTGTCGTAGATTATTAAGTACGCATACATGAAAAAGAGGACAATACTCTATTTTAAAGTACGGATGGCAACCCTATTCCCGGTCGAACACTTTTCGGCGATATTAAGGGGGTGCCGCGAGATCGCAAAAACTGACATTTAAGTCTTTAATGAACTTGAAAGCAAAATAAATCATATTGATATTTATAATTAGAACAATTCTGCTTTGAAGTTTCAGACCTAGTAATTTAATTAGAGCAAT
Source organism: Scoparia ambigualis (assembly GCA_963921215.1). Classification (NCBI taxonomy): domain Eukaryota; kingdom Metazoa; phylum Arthropoda; class Insecta; order Lepidoptera; family Crambidae; genus Scoparia; species Scoparia ambigualis. Next base: position 17,244,482 of record OY992522.1, on the reverse strand, counting down.
GTTTTTATGTTGCGAAATGTGCAAAACCACCACGCGCTTGTGTTAAAAATTAAAATTAACTTTTTAAAGAAGGGGGTGCTCTGCGGAATATCAATACAAATATTTTCATGTAAGAATTATTGTTTCATGTTTCAAGAAATATGTTTTTAGGAGTCATTATAGATTTATGTATTGTTTGTTTGTTGTTGTTTAATTTGTTTGAAATTTCAACAAGGTCAGACCTTGTGCAATGATCAGGCTAACTTACATAAGTTCTTTTAATGTATTTAACTTATTCAGCGGCCAGCGCATAGTAAATTTTCACAATGTCGTGCAGGACCCCTTTAACTTGCACACGAACTACGCGCACGCTACGGTGCTACGAACGATCGGAAAGGAGCGCAAGCGAAAATCGCCGAACAGTGGTCGACCGAGAACTTCCTCGGTCATACAAACCAGCTGATTTATCCCCATGAGTGTGCAGAAAAGGTACATACTTACATATAATCACGACTATTATCCCCGAAGGGCTAGTCAGAGACTAGGCAATGAGGACCGCAAAAGCAGTCCTCTGCCGTAGTCCATTTTTCACCAAATAGCGACTGCACATGTACTCAGCGTGACAGGTGGTGAGCCCATCGCCACTCTAAGCTGTTGGATGTATGTGCATTCTTTTAGCGCAACGCGACACTGTCAAGAAAAGGTACATTTTTATTAATAATCAATTGAATAAGTAGAGAAAACTAAAGAAAATCTAGAGTGCCGCGATTTATCATGATGATAACATAACAATAATGAAAAAATATAATAGAAGAACTCACCTCTCAGCTTTTGAAAGTACGTGTTGAGAGCTTCATTGCATCCCATGACACAGTAGAGTTCTCTGGACAACGTGGATTCCGACGTGACATTCTGCAAACACATGTAATTGTATTTTCAACAGAAAAATAACTCAATTAATGAACACAAACATATTTTAAATGTCTCCAGCTTTAGACAGTTTTTATTTGTTTTTTTAAGTGTTAATGTTTTATCTTGGCAATATTTTTTGACAATAGCAGCCGTAACAAAAATCCGTTAATTATTTTTGATAATGTTAGCGAATATGTTAGTTTAAAAGTTTATTAAATTATTTTTTAACCCACCAACCCGCATTGCGCCAGCGTGGTGGGTTATGGCCCAATATCCCCACGTGCTATTTACGTTCACGTGGGAGGCCTGTGCCCAGCAGTGGGACGTTTATAGGCTGATGATGATAAATTATTTTAAACATTTTGGTAGAGTTTTTACATTTTGTATCATGCATAGGTTGTTGTATTTACCTACATAATTCTCTTAGCAAAGCATTACAACTTACGCAAACGGCAGGGCACGAATTTTCCAACCCTTCCTTCCAAAGGCTGCATCCAATTGTACACTAGAAAAAAACACAGTTCTTTTAATACAATATTCATCCATCACATAGGTGTAGGTGTCTTGTAGAATGAAAAGGAAGTTAAACATGAATAAACAAATTAACTATTTTGTTATAAATGAAGTTCGTAATAATTATTTGATGATTTTGCGTTGATAACGCTTAAATATACTCTAAGATATTAAAACGTTAAGAAATGACTATCTCAGGTGGGAATCAAACCCACTTCCCTTGCAACTTGCTGACCAATCCGTCACCGAGGCATTGGTTAGATCTGTCTAAATTCTTTAACATCTTTTGACTTTTTAATTTTTTATAGCAACTGTTTCTCATAAAACCTTTTAGAATTTACATCCATTCCTTTTTTTTTGTTTTTCAACGTTTCGATATTTTGTTAATAAAGTTGAAAATTAAATTATCTATTTTCTATCTATCACTATTATTAAGAACTAATAACTAACTATGGAATTTTAAATAGTTACTTTAAAATGTGTCCCATCAAAATGTGTCTGCCGTTTACCGACAATAAAGAATGAAAGGATTTACAGGTAGTACTAATTAAATGCAATAGTTTGTCGAATACACCAAAAACTTCAAATTGTGTGATTTATGCTTGGACCACATATTTTTATGTGATTTAACTTTTTGGGATCTAGGTATTTAGGAACTTAAAAGTAACCGAATTAATGAACACTACTATTACTTACATAGAAGTAATAAAATATGTTATCCGTAGAGTTGAAGTATATAGGTACAGACGATAGACTGTAATTCCTAACGATTTACCAAGGTAAAATATACCGTGGTTTTACTCGCAACATTTTTGGGGGCTCTAATTTATGTAAATATTTATAGACAGCGTTGACAAGACGGGCGCAAAGCAGTTGTTAGCGCAGATGATTTCCCCCAATTAGCGGCTAATGGTGCGGGCTCTAATGCAATTAAGCATCCACTGCACACTTTACATAATGTTGTGGTGCCGGACATGCCACTTTATGCTCATGACCAGACCTATGAACTTTTGATTTGGAAGCGCCACTCTGCGTCTCGTATGTTTATGAATTACGAAACATACTTTATAAGAGAACACCATTGACAGGAGGCGATAATAAAGAATTTTTGAAAATACTTTTCAGTTAGTCATTTTAAGATTATTATGTTATTTGTTGTTATTTTTATGTTGTGTTTTTGATGCTAAATAAATTTATTTCTATTATTCTGTTCTATTAAGAACACGGCTGGTAAATTAATTCAAAATTACTGCTTCGTTGGTCAATCAATGTGTGGCTATTAGCTTTTAAGTGCATAGGTAGCAATTATGTAGGTGCGGTTTGCAATTCCGGTAATATTGAAATTACGCAAAGAAAGCCACGTAGTACTAGACCGCCTTTGTAAATATATTTTACAGTAATAAATATTATTTTAATACTGGATAAAAGTTTAGTTCTACTTAGGTAGCCTTGAGATATTTAATTGTCAACAGCGTTATATTACAATGATGTTAAAGTAATCTTTACAACTTTTAAAGCAGTTAAAGTTGTTACGTGCGTCCATGAGTGTCCTAATTTTATTGTAACGTTTCTTTGTCCTGTTTACGTCTCTCACGTGCAGATGCGTATACAGTTTCAGTGTAAACAGACTGGTATCTGGCTGCTAACGGCAGATCTCGAGTGCTAACGCCATTTCGCCCTTCTGTTTTGTGTTGCTTCCAACTATTTTTTGTGTGAGAAAGTTACTTTGCTCAAAACAGGATACCTTTACCTTCTTTAAAGCTATGACAAAAAAAAGTTGTAAGGAGCTAGCAAAATTATATAAGTTGTAGTATTTTTTGTTGTTTGTGAGCTGTGTGCTTGCAGCTCATTATTATAAAAAGAATACTACTAATACCAACCCATCTAGTCTCTTGGGTATTGTAAATGGCGACTAACGGACTGAAGACTGCACACACATCTAATAGCATAAAGCGGCGATGGGCTTGCAACCTATCACGATGAACATTATATGCAGTTGTTGTTTAGTGAAACGTTGAGTGTGGCAGTGGACTGTGTGAGTGTGTGTGTCTGTGTACCTTTGCGGTCCTCATTGTCTGGTCTCTGACTAATCCTTTGGGGATAATAGTCGTGAGTATGTATTATTTTTATTTACCATTCGATCAAGTTTACGAAAACTGACTCTTACACAAGGCGAGGCTCTTACACAAGTTTTCGAGTGGTGGAAATGGTTAATCGAATGGTGAATAAAACACGCATGTCATCAAAGACACTTGACCATTTGTGATCAAAGCCTGACGTAGATAATCGCTAGGCGCAACGCACAAAAACATTTGTAACGGATTTTCACGGTCGGCGGGCGACCTTCAAGGGTGCGTTCTTACGCCGGAAGGCACAGGTGCGTGTCTGGACGGCCACCCTAGACATTTACGTGAAACTACTAGAGTGTAAACATTGAACAAACCAACGGCCGGCCCACGATTTCGTCAGCGTAAAACACCTTTATCGTAACCGTAATCTACAAATATTTTCAATATTTTTTCTTCTAGATAATGTTTACTCTATACTATACCGTATTATCAAGGCATTACACAAACGCACAAGCAATTAAAGACACTTAAGTGTGTTTATTTGCAAATAAAGTGTTACATTTTTAATCAATTTTTCAAACAAACAAAGAAGAAAATGTAAGCCTCGTAGGGTAAAATTAAAATACATCGTTTCCTTCCTTTCCTAAATATTCTGAGCTGTGGGACGTTTATTGGCTAATGATGAATTGTTTTATAATCTTTCTATAATCTGCGAAACACACAAGCGAAGATTGACTGCATTATAAAACAAATTACTGTTTTAATTTAAATTAATATGTTTAGGTACAGTTTGCTCTAATTGTTTGTGTATTATCGTCGCATGTCGAAATTAGTATTACTTATTAGATAAATTCAATTACCATCTCAGTGGGTGTCCCTCACCTCAATTATGAAGTTATCAACAATCTGTCATTTGTTATTAACAAATAGATAAATGTAGTTCAGCGTTTGAATGTACCAATTAACTTTAATTAGGGCGAATAGAAATTGATAGAAAAAATGTTGCAACAAAATGTTTTGCTTACGATGATGTTTGTTTACAATTAAAGTAAGAGTAACTTATAGACTATAGAAACCTCTTGAGTTGAAACCGGCCAAGTGCGAGTCGGACTCGCGCACGAAGGGTTCCGTACCCATTATCTATACAACATTAGACACTATGTTATAACCTCGGGCAAAAAACGGCAAAAAAATCACGTTTGTTGTATGGGAGCCCCCCTTAAATATTTATTTTATTCTGTTTTTAGTATTTGTTGTTATAGCGGCAACAGAAATACATCATGTGTAAAAATTTCAAATGTCTGGCTAGCACAGTTCATGAGATACATACAGTCTGGTGGCAGACAGACGGACGGACAGTGGAGTCTTAGTAATAATAGGGTTCCGTTTTTACCCTTCGGGTACAGAACCCTAAAATACCTTTAAACACTGGATAAACACACTGAAACAGCTATCAAATTGAATTAGTTGTATTGAAAATATTTCCTGTTTACATCATCTAAAAGCTCTAAAAGTTTTGAAACAAATTGTGAATCCAACTCTTTAGATAGGTACATTATTAATGATCAATAGATAGAGATAGATACAATTAGAATAGAAATAAGCAACTTAACTTATGATTATCAATTGACTATACTTTAGTTTCAAAAATTGTAGTTAAGTGCATGTTTGTGAAGATTCAAGTGATTGTGTGTGTAGGTCGAAAAGTGTCCTCGGCACATTTGCATCGTTTGTCGTTACTACGTTGTACTTTAACATAAAAGAGACGAGCTCAATACAATACAATCCTTCATACAAACGTACTTACATGTGAATGCAGATCGCAGACTGTTAACGCGCGGAACAATTAGTCCTCGGATGAGTGTGCGCAGGGGCGGCGCGGCGAGGTCGCGATCCGGTGCGGATTGTTTGGGTAATTGTGCTCGGGTTGACCCGCGCACTTCCATTTGGGTCAGTACTTTTCGGTCATGCACATAAAACAGTATGAATTCGTTAATTGAATTTGTCTTTTTGGGAACAGAAGAGAAACCTTATAGGCACCCACGCTAGAATCTTCAGACTAAAAAATAGCATGCCTTTGCAGCCTATCTAGATAAATTTAAGATTCTAGTCGTAGTAGTGTTCTAACATTCCCAGGAGGTTATCTAGGCATCACGCTATTGTGTCCTTGTGTCTTACAGATTATCCGAGACGTTCAAATTGAATGACGAGAGCGGAAAACCTGAGAACGCCTCTAAAGGTCGGGTTGATATTTGTACGTAAAATCTACTTAGAAGCGGTTCATCTCTTGTAAAAGGGTTCAAGCCTCCGATCACATTTAAAAAGTAGGTAGATAGGTACTATCTTATACTAAATCCATAGAATAATAACTAAAGCATTGGTCCAAATGAATGAGACTCGTATAGTTATCCTATTTTTTCAAATGAGCCATAAACATTGAAAGAAAAGAGACAAAATAAGTTGCTAAAACGTAAAAATGTAAAGCGAAAAAAAAAATTGGATACCCAGTCACCATTTATGATACCGAATTCAAAAGCGACTTAGACAAATGTAATTCGAATGGTGACCAAACGGAGTGCACACTCAAATGTCATAGCACTCCTTTATAATTATTAATTATAACTTATTTAATGGCTATCGGCTGTAGCATTAAGCCAATTTCAAGAGGTTTAATTTTTTAAAGTATATTTAGTATTGTACGATAAATATAAATAAATTGAGTCTTACAACACGTGTTGTTGCTAAAAGAACACGGGAGAAACTCATAGCACTCTTTCTATGCTTTGTTATTAATCTGAGGTACTGGTCTCTCTTTTCATGCGGACATTTTGAGAGCTTTGATTGTGCATCGAGTTTTTATATGTGAACGAAGATTCAAGCACAAAAATAGGTAGGATTGACAGACTGCTATAAAAATGTTTTCATGTGTTTCTATGAATTTTTGGCGCCCAAGCAGGCATTATAATACTGCGGATAATAAAATTTTTAATCGTGCGGAGCGGTTCATTTCGCCGAGTCTGGTCAATTAATTGGGTCACTGCTGTAACGAGTGTGCGCGGGATCAGTGCGTTTGTTTCGGCTGTGTACTAATTACGGGTCCCGGCGCGGCACGCACTTCGATGCTCTAAGGTTTTACGCCAATGACGTCACTGCAATAAATGTTTTTGACTATGACTATACTATCCATGACACTGGACGAGCCAACGTGAAAGAAACCTTAAAACAAAGACATGAAAGCTTAAAAACGCTTCAGAATATATGTCTACTAAGAGTATTCTTCTATATTGTATTAGAATTAGAATATGATGCCTCTCCTCAGTAGTTTTGGGTGAAGTGCCCTTACTTTCTTACTCAACGAACAAGTCCAACGGTGTCTAATACTTAAGGTTCAGTCAAATGAGAACTATTTACTATGTAACTTGGCTGTAGTCCATCACCGTGACAGGCGGGGCGTGTGGCGGCCCTCGCTAACACGTCTCTTCCGCCAGGGCTGTCACAACAGCGCGCCCTGCGTCACAATGCCCAATTTATAGTTTATAGTGTGATCCGTAGGACGGACCCATTCCGCATTATGTTACATGTCAATTCTTGTTATGGACTCGATTTGAGTGGTTTGACTGTCAATGGTCGTCCGCTATAAAATGTTGACAGCTGAGATGTTGAGTTACTGTTTAATCTGCGCTGTGTTCAAATACACAGTACCAATATCGTAATAAATTGATTAAACACTATAAGAATTAGTTATTTAAAAGCAATGGCCCGTTTGGAACTTTTCCGTATGTTGCGTATGCCGCATATATATTTTTAGAAAATAAGTAAGAAAGAGAAAAAGAAACAGCCAAATTTCATAATTCTGTTTTGTTTCTAAGCTGTTTTAGATTGCACCCACGTTAATGATGGCTAACATTGAATAATTAGAATTTAGAAACAGACAATATTAATACAATTTGGACGTGAGCATGCAAGTAATGTATGTGTAAATATCACAAAAATCACGTGAAATAACAGAAGGGCTACGAGTTTACATTTCCTAGTTTCGAACCTCACCGCCCTTACAAGTTCAATTATTATCCTAAAACAAAGAGACATGCTATTAACGACCTGCCCAACATAACATCCTGTAATGTAATTAAAATAGTGAGGGACAGTTTAGAGAAAGCCAATAAAACGGCTAAGTAAATTAGCGGCTAATTAGGCAGCATCCTGTCGCGTGCCGCGGTAATAACAAAACAATGGGCTCCTAGTGAGTTGGTGAAGAAGGAACTATACAATCACGCGAGCTGCGAGATGAGAAAGGGGCGACTATATTTTTATTTGAGCACATTGAAAGAATCACGAAAAAATCAGCATCATAATTCACAGGTGGCCGTAGAACAGGGTGCGCATTTTTTCACATAACTTTTTAAGTCCTATTATCGGAAGTCCGAAAATATTTCTCATACTATTTTACATCATAATGATCACTTTTCATAACAATATTTAATACTAACGATCGAAACCCATAATCACCAGAATTAATAATATCTTTAACCATACACCTTGTTTTTACTAATATTTTTTTTATATATTTTCTTATACTAACGATCGAAACTCCTAATCATTATAATACATAACGCCAATATTCATAAATTGGTTTCATACTAATATTTGTTTTCATATACTCGTATTTCTTGATCATAAATGTTTTTATGAGCCACCTGCTTTAAAGACAAAGTTAAGTATGCAAAACTATAATTCCGTTGGTTAGGTTAGGTTAGACTTGTGACCAATAACTTTGTAATTTAAATAAATACTGTGTGCTTGCATTCATGTTGAATGCATGTTACATATTTTTTAGAATACTGCATGCCTGGATGCATGCTGCATGCTTGCTTGCATGCTGCATGCTTGCTTGCATGCTTGTTTGCACGCTGCATGCATATAAAGAAAATTAAGTATGCAAACCTATAGGTCTGTCGGTTAGGTTAGGTTAGACTTTTAACAAATAAAGGAGGGGGGCCGTAGGACCCCCGACCCCCCCCCCCCCCCTTTTTCTTAATCATAAGTGTATGTATTAAAAACAATATTATGACTTTGAATATTTTCTTAGTAATGACATTATTAAAAAGAAAATTATGATAATTGACTGTTATGAAGAAAACAATTATGAGAAAAAAGATTATGAGTTTAAGCTTGTACTTAGTAATGACAGTATTAATAAAAAAATATATGATAACTGCTTAGAATAATAACGCTATAGAAACCAAGTTCGCGCGCCTATTTTGAAGCACATTAATTGGAGCCAGAAATGGCACCAAACGCCGGACCGCTCCGTAGTGTTCAATGTCACAGCGCGCCGAACGTGTCTCGCGAAAACAAAAAAAAAATTACGGTTTGTGCAGTTAAATTGTGTCACAACACATCTGAAAAACAAAAGAAGTGTAATAGCATCACTTTTCACAGGTAAGCTTTCAGTATTTCATAGTATCTTGTACTTAATTAGGTCAAAATATAAACGTACTGCAGTGTGATTCTTCAAGTTAAAGCCTCGGTCGGTAGCAGCGGCCTGCGCAGTGCTGTCTCTTTCATATTCATAGAATTGGAAAGAGACAGCAGATCACGGCCATGCGCGCACGTCACGCGTGTGTGAATCGGTTTAGTGCTTCATTTTTGACAGAGCGCTTGTATGAAGACTATATTTCTATAGCGTTATTATTCTAAGGATAACTGTCTGTTATGAGTGCCGATATTAGTAATAAAAAATTATGAACAAAAAAAGTATGAGGATAAAAATTAGGAAGAGTGATTATTATGAACACAAATCGGTAGTAAAACAAAAAATAGGAATAATAGTTTTATGTGAGCCAATATGGACCCCGTAGAACATGTTAAAAATGAGCGATCCCAACCTTGAAAAAAATTGGCCCAAAGCCGCGCATAACCTTGCCTTCCGAAGCGCTAAGTAAATATTCAAAGCTGCCAATTTTCTAGTCTACAAAAGGCTGAATTTTGAGCTCATAAGTTCCCACATTAAAAGTATATATGGTTCGAGATTGAGACAAAACTGACCGCGTTAAACTAAATCGAGTTGGTAGATATTTTTACCGAGTAGGAGTCTGCCTGAAAGTAAGCGTTCACCGTAACCTATTGACATTCACAAAATCACAATGAGTATAATTCACACGTTGCCTACCAAAAGGCGTTAGTTATATCATCTCGCGCTGTTTGAATCATCTTTTATATTATAGATGTGTGATGGCTTACGATGATGATGATGCCGTTGATAATTTATCAAATCACGTTCTCTTCAAACTAATGGTAAGATTGATAGCCATGCGGACGGATTTTATGTCCGACAAAGTAGATCACCATCGCAAAACGCCCACATCGGAGTAAAATCACTACAAGTTAAAGTATAAGTGATACGTTTTTCACGGATAAAAGAACATCAAAGACTGTCCCTCGTCTGCGCTGGCTTTTAGTGTAACGCGCATATACGCTTCATGCGTCGTCGACGCAGCGTCGAAGCGATTTCGGAAACGCGTGTTAGTCGGAAGTCCAATTGGGAGCGCGGCGTAGCGGACGCAGGGCGCTGTGAAAGCACTCGCCACGAATTTGCTTGTTAATTGCTGTTTGTATTGTGCGTCACTAATTAATAAGCATGGTATGAATATGACAAACGATGCTAAAGATAGTATAACACCAAAATAGCAAACTCTATGCAATAAAACTAAAAAATACCTAGCTTTATTTTAAGAATTTCAAGCTTAGTGTATTTTTTGTTACTGAGCCGGCAAACGAGAAACACAGTATCACGCTGCGAGTAGCCGACTTTTTATTTATATTAGGTAAACGCATAATAATGGACAAGAAGTCCAGTAAAAATATTGAACAAAATGCGAGGGTAGACCACGATACAACCAATCAATCACCAGGATCTCAAAGGTGGTGTTGTGGTTACCACAACTCTCAGTGTTAATCGGTAACATCAAAAGGTGAATCAGACAGGGGGATATTTTCTTACCAAAATTATTCACATTGATTAAAAGTAGGACTCGAGATGAATTTAAATGACGAAGATTGAGTGCTGAGCTCTAAAATTGCACTGAATTTTTTGTGGCAGTAATTGGTTAGGTACACGGAAGAAGAGAAGAAAAAAAGAGAAGTTGGACAAGAAGAGTAGAAGTTCGGGCTCAGCGGCATGCGTAGGGTAAGGCTTACGTCCAACAGTGGACTGACACGAGCTGAATGATGATGATCTACGCACCTACTCACGAATACTCAAATAAAGTATCCAAATACGCAAGTACTGCCTGAAATTGTAATAAATCACAAATAAGTACTCACAAAAAACAGATAAACCCAGAGCCGCGCCATGACTATCTTAATAGTGGCCTCTGACCGAATATTGACCGATCCAACATTTGTCTTCGATACTGGAGCGCGTGAAAACAAATGCAATTTTTATTTTAATTAATTTCTCGACAATCCGATTTGTCTGTTGGCGCCAGTCAAATTAATCTCTCGAACTTACTGTTTTTCTAACGGTCGTGACCTGTGATAACTTTTCAGATATGCTTTGCCACATTTATAATGCTAAAGATCATTACGTTCATAGCAGCCTAGTTACGTATATATATGGGTTTACACGCGAATAAATCAGTCTTTGATTACGTGATTACACATGGACATTTTATGTATCGACAGATATTGTTGATACCGTGAGAGACGTTATATGAAAGGTGCTTAATTAGAATAATCTTAATGATTTAATTAACTCTATCTTAGACCTGTAATAACATGGCAATACCAGGCGTTAAACCGTGACAAAACATAGGACTTACAATGTAATAATAATCTTTATCAACTTACATCCGTTTATCGTCTAATAGTTCTCTATTTTTTTCCAAAGGACACTTTTTCAACAACTCTACCATACTCTACAATTGCTATGGTATAAATTTTATGTAAAAACTAGAAGAAATTGTTTTTCTAATCCAAAGTGTGGTAATCAACTTTCAACGGTCAGACGTTTAATCAAATTTCATACCATAAATGTTGGTTTTAATATAGTCCAAGCTCATTGTTACTGAGATGGAAAAAGTTTTTTTTACATATATGGTTAGGTTAGACACGAAGAATTCGGATCATATTTTTCTAAACTATAGAAGTTAGAAATTTAAAATAAAAAACGTTTTATAGCAATTTTTATCAGCTTTCTTTGAAACTATAGTAAATTATACATTAGCAACATTTTTAAGTCTTGTGTGTCTTATTTATCTTGTGTACTTAAAAAGTTATTGCAATTTTAAAAGTGTGATACTTATTTTTGCAGGCCAGTGTATTTGTATCTGGCTGGTTTTTGTATCATAAAAAGTTTAAATTTTAAAGAAGATAATTATTCCAAATTCAAAATAGGAAAATGTGTGATTTTCATTTGTTTTTCTTAAGCTTAAGATGAGAGAATCTAATGAGGAAATTATTTGCGATGTTTATGGATCTTGTGCAGTATCTGTGAGAGTAGCACAAATTTGGTTTAACCGTTTTCAATCCGAAAATTTTTGATGTCAAAGATGTACGTTGCTCTATGGTCGCCCTATTACGGATAAAACGGATGCCATTTTTGAAAAAGTGGAGCAAGATCGGCATATCTGTAGTTACAACGTAGCTGAAGAACTGGGAATTGACCACAAAACAGTTTTGGCGCATTTGAAAAAAACTGGGTACACAAAAAAGCTTGATATTTGGGTACCTCACGAGCTTATTGAAAGAACCCTAATGAACCGTGTACACATTTGTGATTCTTTATTACGACGTAATGAAACCGAACCATTTTTGAAGAAGCTTCTAACTGGTGATGAAAAGTAGATCACGTACGACAAGAACGTGCGAAAAAGGTCGTGGTCAAAGGCCGGTCAGGCTTCGCAGACTGCGGCGAAACCCGGGTTAACTCGCAACAAGGTGGTGCTGTGTGTGTGGTGGGATTGGGAAGGCATTATTCATTATGAGCTGTTACGACCAGGCAGGACCATCGATTCTGAACTCTGCTGCGAACAACTGATGAGATTAAAGCAAGAAGTTGAGAGAAAACGGCCGGAATTAATCAACAGAAGGGGTGTGGTTTTTTATCATGATAACGCTAGACCTCACACATCTTTAGCCACTCAGCAAAAATTAAGAGAGTTTGGCTGGGAGATGTTAATGCATCCGCCGTATAGTCCTGACCTCGAGCCTTCAGATTTCCACCTATTTCGGTCTCATCAGAATTCTTTAGGCAGTGTCAGGTCAACATCTCTAGAGGACTGCCAAAACCACTTGTTGCGGTATTTTGATCAGAAGCCCCAAAATTTGTATAGCAATGGGAGCATGTCCCTACCTACAAGATGGCAAAAAGTTATCGAACAAAATGGCACCTACATACTTTAGGTAAATGTAGATAAACTGTAACAAAAAAATGATTTGATTTTTTTTTAAATGCGATGAAGCTTTTTCCCATACCTTTTATAACATGTTGTCATTGTAATGCATTTAGAAACCCAAAGAAATATTCGAAAACTTTGCTTCAGAACAGCACTACTTGAAGTCGGCCGTAGGGCAATAAATGAAATTGGCAGTTTACTCATTGTCCGACAGTAGGCGAGTAAACCAGATAAAGGATAATTGAAGGGGCTCAGGTACACGGTAAGCGCTAACTCTATTCGCAGACTTCTAATTGAAATCATTCCGTTTTCAGCGTTCTCGCTATTTTATGCTTGCTTTTATCTCTGCTAGTCTACACACAGACACACACTATAGTGCTTCGGCGAATATTAGTGATGTTCATGCAAAAAAATGTGCTGAATCGGGTCCTTTACAGGTTGAATTAACTTGTATTTTATTTGGTTGAATTTTGTTATATTTTATACTTGATTGTATGCGACTGAAAAAAAATAATATTGGATCAGTTTTCTTTTTCTACTTATGTAGTTCGAGCTTGAAGTCTACTTCAACTACACAGCACAAACAGCATAAACAGTTTTCAAAATACAAAATACGTAGGTATATTTATTAACAAACTGAATTAAACATATTTTTTTAAATAGTAAATCGTAAGTACTTACTCTTAACTTCTAGATTTTTTTATAAATTATTTTATTCTTTTTTTAAATAGTAATACATTAAATAGCTTTACTTGCTTTACCCAGTGCGTATTTTTCTTCATGCAAAACATTTCACATGTTAAACTTTCATTTCTTCACTTTCAACCTAACAAATGACAAATAGATCCCAAAATATGAGATCAGGCCACGAGCTGGCCCACGCCAACTGGTTGTCTGCAGCAATTGGATAATGCGCATGCGCAGAGCAAATGGGGCCCACACCGCTTCCCGCCGCCTCCGCTCAAGGGCTCTCTCCATTCGTCTAGTGCACGCTGGCCTCTATCAGCTGAGCGAGAGCCATTTCGGGTTGCACAAAAAGGTCACATGTTTGCGGTCAGCCTTTTAAGTAAGTAACATCAAGTAATTGTTTCTTTAAATTCTTCAAAAACATTGACTTTTTTGCAACCTCTCTACTAGCTCATCTCAAGCCTTATTCGGCAAATTTGGTGCAGGCCTCTTTCTGCGCATGCGCAGAGCAAATGTGGCCCATACCGCTTCCCGCCTCCGCTCAACTCTCCTCTCTATTTGTCTAGTGCTAGCTGGCCTCTATCAGCTGAGAGCCATTTCGGGTTGCACAAAAAGTACGCACTTTTGCGGCCTGTCTTTTAAGCAAGTAACATTCATCATCACATCATAGGCCTTCCCATATTGACAACAGAACATGGGGAGGTTAGGCCATAACACACTACCCTGGCCTATTGCGGGTAGGTGGTTCCCATATTAACATATAGAGGTTACTTTAAGTAAGTAACATGATGTAAGTACCTACCTATTGTTTTTTTTTTACATTAACTTTTTTTAATCATCTCTGCAGAACTGCAGGGCACTCACTGCCTATGGAGGTTATTCTCAAACTATAACGAGTATGTACCAGCATAATCATTTCCTTACTTAAAATCGCAGACGTAACACAGCTCTTAGTTATTGTTAGATAACTAGGGGACATTGTCAAAGCTTAATTTTTTTGCTGTGATATAAATTGGCTTATAAATCATAACACTTCACTGTGCTGAGTGCACTGTGGACAATTTCGCTTAGCGGATGATCAGCGGTGGTGGGGAGTAAAGGTTTGGTTGTGAGGGCGATAAAGGGGGAGGGGTGAAGGGGGGAATGGCTCTCTGAATGGGCGCAGCGCGAGCGCAGGCGGGGAACGCCGCGTCTAATGAGGAAATAGGAATTAGCGGGCGACAATGCCGAGTGCAGTCCTTTATGGTGACTGCAGATTTAAATCGCGACTTTCTTAGTGCCTATCGTTTGCCTTAAAAAGACACTATAGCCCCTTTATTATTAACTACGGAATAGTGAAGGATTATCTATTTCACGGTGCGAGAATATTAAGCAAATTATAATTTAACAGAGGCAAAACAAGGTTTGACAAATCGTACTTTATGCCGCGTTATTAAGAATAAGTGTCCGACCGACACATGTTTTTTTACCGAAACCGAAACCGGAGGTTCGGTTTGATTATAGTTTCTGCCGAAACCGAAACCGAAACCGAACCTTTTATAAACGTGATTAAAACGTTAAATAAAAATGTCAGTGGGCCCTTCTTTCCAGCAGATATTTGATTAATGAAACATCACGCCGGTCTAATATTACAGGTTTCTACGTTCAACTTTTATCGAATTGAAATTTCAACATTGTTATAGTGACACTACTGGGTCAAAATTTTGCTACTCTAAAAAGTGAAATATTGAAAATGTTACATTAACCTGTAATACTGAGGGAGCGACTTGTTAATTGTAGATGGTTTCAATTTTCACTACACGAGCAAAGAGCACTGATTTAGTGCTATAAGCGAGATGAGCGACGCCATATTGCCATTGCCTACCGTGCCGAGCGCACCCGACGTTAGCCGAACGCGAACCGAAAGTACGATGTTGTAAGTTGTAAGATGTCGAAAGGTTCGGCTATGTTTTGGCCGAAACCGAACCTCTGACTAAAACATGATTTTTGGGCCGAAACTGGCCGAAACTGAAACCGAGACTTCGGTCGGACACTATTAAGAATGTTTAGAAATCAATAAGTAGTAAAGCTAATTATTTGTGCTCATAATCGTTTCTAATCGTCTATCGAAATTGTGATAAGTGTTTTTAAACATGCATTAAATTTATAGTAAACGTAGGTAGGTACTATTTAACGTTTTCATCATAAAAAGTTAATTTATAATTGTTAAGAATGAAGAAAAGATATTACAAAGTATCATTGTCTCATATCATAATATATTTTTTAATCAGTTGTTTTACGTGTGCCTAGTGATGGGTAATCACCCGGGTAAAAACCCACGGGTAGGTTAAAACCCAGTTATCACCCATTTATGTGGGTGAAAACTAATATGTTACATGTTGACGTACGGCTAGCAACGGGAGTGACAGGGATGCGCGGGACAGGGTGACACGTAGTATCTGCACATATATAAACGGGATTTAATGTAAAAATACTTAGTAAATGCATCCTACGCATACCTTTTATACCCGACGTTTCTACCGAATTGCAGCGGCCGTGGTAAATCCCGTTTATATATGTGTGCATTACGGAACGCAAAAGTTTAAAAGTGTATGTAGTGTCTGCGCCCCGCGCAGATACCTCGCTTCTCCTTTCCCCTCGCATCTCATTCATCCTCAACATAATTTTATCCGTGCGGTGACAGAGAAAGAATACTAATCGCTGCCCCTCTCCTCCGTTTGGTGGGTAAGAAGCGACAAACAGATTTTTTCAAAACATGATCAGCTCCACACTGGTGGTAGGGTTTGACCAGTCTGGTTGGTGACCGGAAGGTGGGGTCCCGGCGACCATTCCAGGGGGGGTTCGCGGGCTCTTCCCTTCGGCAGGTTAATGAAACTCGTCTGTGTGAGGTAAAAGGTCACCACAGTTTGACCATTCGCATCGCGGCATCATTTTCTCGAATCACGCCTCCTTCCTTCCACTCCTAAAATGACAGTTCCTAACAACAAAACTGGTCCACCACAGTTTACACCCCCACCACAACCTTACCGTTTGAGATGGAGTTCACTAACATCCGCGAACGCCATGCAAACCTCAATGCTGTTCACCACCATTTTGAGACGGCACGGCCAGAGATGTTGTTCTTGACGGAGACGCAAATAATCTGCCCAACTGAGACCACCTACCTGAAATATCCCGGCTTTGTGCTTAAAGAAAAACCAAAACTAACCATGCTGGTAGAACTGCCCACGCATTCGCTCTCACGCATGACCTGACTCAACTGGTGAGCCAGCTCACCAGGATCCCAGACATAGTCGACCATGCGCCTTCCTTACTCGATCTTCTGCTGACGAGTCGTCCTGCTGGATACCGGGTGGAGGTCCAAGCTCCTTAGGTTCCTCGGATCACTGCTTGATATCCAGCATAGTGCCCTAGGCATTGCTCCCGCCAACAGCGGTTTCGAAACGCCAGATTTAGCACTACGCGTCGGCAGACTGGGATGGTATACTGGACTAATTTGCATACGTCCCTTGGAGGCAGCGCTGTTTCAGTGGGAAGGACCTGACAGCAGACGCAACCGCTGGTTCAATCGCGAGTGTGCCAGCGCTCTTAGATCCCGAAACTCGCTCGCTGAAAGCAGCCTATAATAATGCCACCAAGTCCTGTAAATGGGCCTACATTAGAGCTCTTGACGCATCCTACGGGCAGTCGTAGCTACGGCGTCTGGCCAAAGCTGTGCAATCCAACTTCTGCCAACCCTTGCTGCCACCACTGAGATGTCCTGACGGAACTTTAGCCTACAAGAAGCAGGAAAAGGTCGATGTCCTGGCCAAACTCTTTGCAGCTCACTCTCGAATCAATCTAAAATTTTGTTCAGTTATCGGGCAAGAGACAGTATCATAAATGTATGTGGGTAAATATAAGCGATGTAAGTGCAACAACATGGTGGATGGGTATAATTGTGGTTCCTCTGCATTAAGCAAAGTCGCGGTCCGAATTTGGAACGCTATACTTGCACTTCTGCTGCTGTAGAGCGTTCTTTTAGTGCTCATAACAGCAAAAAAGTAACAGACAGACAGACAAACTCTACAGAAAAGGCAGCTAAACCGATATTTATTACATACAACTGTAATTTATTAAATAAGGTAGGAATCAGACGAGTGACACTTCTGAGGATTGTGATTCATCACCCACCGGCTACCACTAATTTAAATATCGGAAAATACCATGCCATTAATACTGTCAGTCCCGAACCGTCAACCTCAAAAACAAATAATTAAGAATTGGTAGATTGTGAACAGTTACGATTATTAAAGTATCAAAACGTTAATTATGTTTTCTCATATAATTTTGTAAATAATAAAAGAAATTTTGTAAAAAAGAAACAATAATGACTTGACTTGTGTTTGGACTTTCATTTTATGTTGCTTACTACTTCCTACCTTAAAATGTATTACAATTATATTACGTTGTTTTCATTTTCATCCACCAAAATGGGTGATAATGGGTTAAAACCGGGTTAAAACCCAAATCAAACAGTTATAACCCAAATGGGTGGAATGGGTAATAACCCATTACCCATCTCTACGTGTGCCACCCCACTGCACTTAGGAAATACGTGGAAAGTTTATAATAATAGATTTAGGACGCGTGCTGTGGCTAGAAATTAAGTCGTCTGGATCTTAATTGCCTCTAGACACTATCATGAATTGTAGTTTAGAAGGTTAAGTAACGAAACAGAAATAGTAAATTATTAAATTAAGACAGAAATTCTTTGAGCTAAAAATAACTCGAACAATAGGCCTATTAAAAGATCGTGGTAAGACATCAGGCGCACTGATTACCTACGTATATTTAAAGAGAAAAATAAAAATATCTAATATCTTTATGTACTAATGTAGTAAAAAAGACAGTACATTCGATTCGGTATGGTTTAAAAAATTCAAATAAGTAAAGTGAAAATATTTTAATTTAAAACTAAGACAATTTATAAGCTACGGCATTGTAAACCCTACGGAAGACACTTAGGTACTTTAGGTATACCAAAAAGAAAGAAGCTGTTTTTTCTCCAGTTATAAGATACAAGTTTAGAAAAAGTCATAATAGTAATATACTATTTTTTATTCCTTTCGGTCGGGTAAGCACTTGGCCTTCATCTCGCCTGATGGTAAGTGACGATAAGGCAAAAGGTTCACCGGGAATTTAAAAAAAAGGATCTTATCTCTAAACTATCGGAAAACAACAATGCTAACGCCATTGTTGTTATGGCGCCAGACTTTAAATAAGATGGTGGTAGCTAGCCTGGGGACTTGAGGACATGTTTTATTCGTTTTAATATATTATATTGATGTAATACAATTTCAACAACCACAGCCAACCATGTGACCGTAAAAGCTGGTTTATTTTACCGTCCTTTAATAACCTAAAGCCATAAAAATATCGATTCGCAACATTTCCGCTGTAAATCCATCCAAGACATTACTAACATTTTGTATGTTAGGTACACGCATATTTCTGTGATGCTGTTAAAATTAAAGAACAGTGCTCTTATTTACTTAATATCTTTCGGATTTCCATCATATATGGGCAATTTCCAATGCAATCGAACATTAAACTAATTATTAGATCTATCTATGTACGCGCAAACCGCGTAAAAATCCATTGCATGGTTTAGAAGGAGAAAGCGGAGCCACAGACAGGGAAACGATGCTTTACTTTACAATTATGTAATAAAAAATAAAATAAAATAAAAATTGCTTTAATTGCACACAAGAACATAATATACACAGAAAAACATTTTTACAGATACAAAGTACAAAACAGGCGGCCTTAATGCTAACAAGCAATCTCTTCCAAGCAACCTTGGGTGATAAAAAATAAAGAAATACTAATAAAACGGGTGCAAGAAGCAAATAAAAAAAATATTGAAATATATGTTTAAGAATTAGATAGATAAGACAAAATACTTAAATAAAATAAATAAAATGCAATATTATATGATTGGAAATAAATAAAGCAAAAAATAAATAATTATAATAATTTACTATTAATTTGTCGATAAGAACGTCTGGCCTGCACCAAATGCAAAGGGCAACAGGTAGAAACCCGACGACAACCGAAAAACAACAAAAGGCGCACTGTAATAATGACTCTATGTTGCCAATTAAGAAGTCATCCAATTATTAATTACAAAACACCAACCAAATATGAACAAACATAATCAGCGTTGATTAGCTAATGGAAGGGCTCAGTCGTATTCATATCGCGTATTACAATTATACGCCTAATTGGTACTGTACACATACGTACTTCGGAGAAAGTTCTCGTGTGAAAGCTCATCATACTGTAGTATAGACATACCATAAACAGCAGCGATCAATATTACGCGAATGGCATCATTAATACTCGTATTTTCAAAATTACACACACGAGGTAAACCTCGCTGTAGTCTTCAGTGTTTCAGTGGTCAGCACGCCAGTTGTAGCGTCGCTATTTATGACGGTTTGATTGCTAATCCCTCGGGTTCAATTCCCGGTCAGGGAAATTTAGAACTAACTGTTTTTTCTAAATTGTTTCAATAAACAAGCCGTACCTAAACAGAGTAAACATGTACTCCACCGCATAGAATAGAACCCGGGACCTCTGGATCTGGGACCAGTGGTCTAACCACTACACCACAGAGGCGGTTGAAATTTATCATACTAGCGGCCCGCCCGCACCTTCAACCACGGTAACTTAGAAAGACCGTCATAGTTAAGCCATTTAAAAAAATACTCCTCAGCCCCCAGGCGGTCGCATGGGACCGTACCTACAAAAACACACTTGACTTTGTACCGTGTTCTCATAGACTTACAGACTACTTTAGTATAAACAAGTTTGATTATTTCGGTTCTGTGGTACATTTTATGCATCGTGATCGCAAAATATCGCATAGTCTATCTTGATTCTGTCAAATTTGACGTTGACAGTTGCGCCAATTTTTGTGTCAGAAAATTTCCACGAGTGAGTGGTTAAGCCATTTAAAAAAATATATCTACAAAATATAAACAAATACCATCCTCAGTTAGCGGTCTATCTTATAATGAAAACCGCATAAAGATCCATTGCGTGGTTTAGGAGAATAGTGCGGGGCCACAGACAGAGGAAAACGGTGACTTCACTTTATAATATATAATGATAAGAATTAAATAAAATAAATAATAGATTACTGGTGGAAGTGTGGGAAAGAAAATGTATTGCATTGCACCAACCGCTACAAAGTGTAAAGTTCAACAGTAGTATTTAAAGTTGAGAATATTCATGAGCGCACCTGACGCGAGTCACTGGCCGGTCTCGTTACCTGTAGCATTGTTGTGATGGTTTTGCTCTACTGACTTGACGAATAAATTATTTAAATACGCATTTAAACGTTAGACTATATCGAGCGACTTTCCCACAGTTATGTAAATTGCGCAACAGTTGAATGCCTTTAAAGTCGCATTTGTGAATTATTAAACTTATTAGCTTTTACTCGTTTGTTTGTTATTTTAATTAAATATGCTAAGTGTTTTTTTATAATTTGTTTTTTGTCAACATCCTGCCTACCATTATTGAATAATTGCATATATATATTATCAAACTGTTAAGAATTGTTTTTAATTGTTACACTTCGTTACAGTGATTTGAAAATTGCAATGAAAATTAAATATGCTAAGTGTCTTGTTAATAAAATTCCTATATTTCTATCAACTTCTCTATCAGCATGATTACGCCTCTTTATTATTTAACAGCAAAGATTGATACACATGATCAGTCATTTGTAAAATTGATTGGAATTCCACATACCTATAGAGTCCCATATAAGTTATGAAAGCAACTTGTTAGCTTCCGGTTGGTGATTGGCCGTTTCCGAGCGCAGGGCAGCCAAGCGCACCCAGAGGTAGCAAGGGTTAAATTCCTATGCTATGTTCAAAACTAGCACGGGTCGATGCGTGCTTCATGGTTTTTATATCATTTCTTGTTGTTAGTATCAGTAGTTGGTTTTGTTACATACACGAAAGTAAAAGCCTACAATGTATCTAAATATTGACACTAGTATCAAAAAACATAAATATTTGGAAGCCATTTTGATATGGAAAATCTTTGGAAAATGCTCTAAACCAAAAGTGAATTTTTAATTTCATATTGTGGTTCTATCGTAAACGCAAGAAGTTGCTGAATTTCCGAAAAGTATTTATTACACGAGAGCATTTAAAAACAAATTGAAAAAATTCGTTCCATTTGCCGATACTAATAAACCTAAACCTAAAAGAGTTTGCAAGCGGATAGAGCGTGGAAAATTTACGTCTATGGTCCCAACCTAAAAAAACAAACGACATCCGCGCATTTTTTCGCGATGTCGCCGACCCCAAATGCAGGCGAGCTATTTAGTAAAATGAACTCTAAAATAGATCTAGGGGAGCTGTGTGGCAACTAGCAGCTTCCTTCCTGCGTTCATCCGGCGGCGGGTCTCACGCGCAGCCCCATGGGGCATGGTGGATGACCAGCGGATGTGCATGTCCGTAAAGACGACAATTGACAGCACACCCTATGTGCATGAGAACAGATCTGCCGTAAAGAACGTTATTAAGACTCCTTGTTGTGATACTTAAATAAATAACGATATTTCTTAAATATCATTTTAATTTTTTAAATATAAAAATGCATTAAAATTATCTAGTGTTAATTCCGCTAAACCAGTGACTTACTTACGGATTTTTTTTGCATTTTTATATACAATCGTCAATAAAAGATTTTTTTAACCACATATTCATGCATCATAAAATTATCTTATTGTTTCATAAAACAAATAAGGAAGTCAAACAAACCGGTTCAGTACATTTACTCTTTAATTAACACTTCAGAATCGTATTGCAACACGCGTTAATTGAGATCAGTTTTAAGCATTCTCATAGAGTACGTAGTAACGATATCCGCCGGAAATATTCTATGAACTAATTAGTAGATGAAAGGTTTAACTGAGTTGATGTTACACAGCTATTGAATAAACTAGGTGTTAGCGTTTGTTAACGGCAAGTGGCGTGGATGTAAACAGGTTGCAGCGTTTTTTATCTGGAGTATGCGTCTAGAGACGCCGCATGCGCATGTCTGAAGGAAGAGGTGAATTTATTTTTCTAACCTGTTGCAGGCTCCCTGCACGTAGCGTTGAGTGACGAAGCCAATGAAGGGCACGTGTGGTAATTAAAACTGGTGAGAGCTATGTATCAGACTAGATTTGTTGTATTGTTACATTGCTACTCTACACTGTTTAGTAAGGTGTTAATTTGTTGTTGTAACACTCTGAAATAAGCAAATAAAAATGTTTTGGTATTGGTTTAATTTAAACAATAATTGTACACAGAAAAATATATAGCTAATAAGAATTTCTCGTTAATTAAAAAGAACGCATTAATGATGTCATATTTTTTTCTAACTAAAGTGTTTATTTACTTTAAAGAATATGTAAAAAACTGAATACCTACCTATCAGTAGATAACATAGTAAAAACCTCCTTAACATAAGCTGTTATGAATTTAAAACTACCTATTTCAATTGATTTGAAGGTTATAAAATACACACCAGTTAAAGTTGAGTGTTATAAAAAACTTCCATTCAACAAAAATGTATTGTAATATTTTGCAGTATATTGCTTTTATGACCACTAAGTTGACCAAAACGACTTACCAAATAATAATAAATGGAAACAAGTCAATTGAGCTCATTTGAAGAGGCGAGGGGTGCGCGCCCCGGCTCTCCACTTAAACTTTTTGCTCGGCGTTCGGCCGTTAATTGGTCGAAACTGATAATTTTGACGTTAAACAGTAGTAGCTGTCAAAGTTAGGCGGGAACATTACGTTTTATGTCAGTTTTTGTGCACATTGCATGATGGATAACTTAGTGATCTGAATCACTTCGAATTATCCACAAAGGCTTAGACTGTTTTGTTTTTGTACGTAATCTTTTTGAGTATGGCCGACACAATGATGTACTGTGGTAAACGTTTTCAGTTTTGCAAGATTTCAAACAAATGTTAAGTTTAAATTTAATAAATCACTCAGCCATCGGTCTTTCATCGGTAAGCTTTCGCCTTTGATTATATACATGTCTAGATAGAGCCTGGCCGTAAAAAAACGTAGAAAAATTTATAGGCCAAGATTGGCCTATCGCGCAATCCTGGCGGTCAGCGTCATTGTGCCGTCAAGCAGTGTTTACCTCTAGCGTTTCGGTGAAATTGTTAGCAAAATGACCGTTTGCTCAGTGAAATTCTGTCGAAACTACAAAATATTTTTTTTTTCGAAAAGAAAAGTCACGTTTCATCCGTAAGTATCGATAAATTTTAATGAAAATTTAAAGTTTAACAATAATAACGGCCATGTATGCGTAGTGTTGCTGGTATCAAAATGTAGAATACTCATTATTGTTGGCAGAATATAAAAGGAGGTTTAAATATAATAAGTATAATAAAAAATACTCAGTCTTGTAAGTTAGTATTTATACATGGTCTTGTTGTAAATAAAGTAAATACATTAAATATTATTATTATTGGAACGCTTTCAAAGTTTTTTTTTTAAACTGATGTCTGATTTTTAAGAAAGTGAATAAATGTCACGGTTCCTATTCGATGCCGAATGTTTGTAAACATATTACTGTCATTTGTGCAAATGTCTAGTCACTAGGATTTTTACTGTTTTTTGTAAAAAAGACATAATAGTTAACTGTTTTCTTGTGAATGTCTCTCAAGAAAAAGTAAAATCCTACTGCAACTAGGTATAACAGTAATCTGTTTACAAACATTCGTCATCGAATTTGGCTAGATTATAGGTTCCGTTCTAAAACGACCTCCTTGGTCGAGTGGTTTGTACACCGGTTTTCATGGTGTCGCCATCTCTGAGGTCCCGGGTTCGATCCCCGGTCGGGTCAATTTAGTTTATAGAAATTATTGTTTTTCTAAATTGTCTCGGGTCTGGGTGTTTTCTATGTATAATAAGTATGTATTTAAGTATTTTAAGTATGTGTATCCGTTCTCTAGTAACCATTTAACGAGTTTCTTCGAAGCTTCTCTTGGGCTAGATAATTTGTGTGATTGTAGGAAAGATTTATTTATTTATTTATTTATTTATTATTAAACAAGAAAAAATATAATACCTACTGTAATAATTTATAATACTATTATTATAAATTGTTATTGTGGTATGGTATCGTATCGATATTCGAAACGAATAAAAAAATTATTATGTTTGAAATGGAATGTACTTAAGTATTTATGTAAGAAGTGTGTGTTTAAGTATATGTATGTAGAGGATGGTAGTATGTATGCTTCAGAGCTCGATGGCGCATCGGCTAGCACGTTCGGCTTGCGATCTTGCCCGCTAAGCAACTTTCGCAATGCCGGGTCACTGGATGGGTGACCAAATTTAAAACATCTCGAGCTCCTCCGTGCTTCGAAAGGCACGTTAAGCCGTTGGTCCCGTTTGTTGTCGTAAGATGACAGTTGTTAAAACCCACCAACACGCATTGGACCAGCGTGGTGGGTTATGGCCCAATATTCCCACGTTCTATCTCCACGTGGGAAGGAAGAAGAAGCCCAGCAGTGGGACGTTTATAGGCTGATGATGATGATGATGACGATGTTTGAGAAAGTGCGGGTGTATGTTTGTGCCCCTAAAAGGTCAATATTTCTCGTCTCATGTAGGTAAACTATTGGGCTCGGTTATTGATGAGCAGTCATCACATTATGTAACCTTTACAACTGTTCGACCACAAAGCAAACATTTTAATTTTAGATTTCCAACTGATCCGGTAGAAAGAAGTCGTTGTCGAAATATTTAACTACAAGGTTTCAACATAATAAGAAATTAGAGAACATGAAAAATGATGTAACATCCAAACGAAAGTTATTTAAGAAACAAATACAAAGAGAACGCTATTAATTGTTTTGATTTTAATATAATATATTTAAATTTCTAATTAAAAAATCTATTTTTATTAAGTATTAAATGTAAATCATCCTGCCTGTCACTTCTATTTCGTCCCTATTACAAACATATCACACGCACGCAGGCTTCCATTAGCGCATTATTTTATTGTACTCGCCCTCGCCTTCAATCATCCATTTTTTCTAAACACTCCAGCTTCTTTTATGCGTTATACCTACAAATACGATAGACATACCTAATTTAAAAAGTTATGTCATGTTAAGAATCATTATAAAATTATATTGAGCATAAATATTTTTTCCCTACTTTATCGGAAATTAGGCATTCGCTGGCAACCATTCGCGCTAGTGTCAGATACGCGGCTGTCACGCACACTTCAAATTCAATACAAAAACCGGGCGGATTTTGAGAAGCGTTTGTACCGCGATGCTCCGTCTAGACATGTTTATAGTCAAAGGCTTTCGCGTGCTGCGAAATGCGGAACAGACAAAGTATGAGCATACAATTGGCTATTTGACAGTTGTAACAATATAATATAAAATATGTCGGATATGGTAGTCTATAATTTTACGATAATTTATTCTATTAGTTTTTTTATTAAGATAATTTGTAAATATTTTTTATCTGTCGATTATAAAACCCAAAAAACGGGTGGCCATGATTGAGCTTCGTGCACTGAAAAAAATAAAACGGGACTTTTAACTGTTGATGTACAGTAAAAAAAAAACGGTTAAGTAAACTTATTTTTATGTTGACATAATTGATTACTGACAGTACTCTTAAATGGGCATATCCAGTAAAGAGCTAAACAGTTATTTCAATTGTATGAACATTAAAGTTCACTGAAACAAACAGTTACTTTTAAGTATTGCCCTTTTCAGAGCTTTACTGATATCGCAGCAGTTATTCTTACTGACTTCTAAACAGTTATTGTAGCATACAGTAATGAGTGAAACAGTAATTTCAATTGTTTGAACATTAACGTTTACTAAAACAAACAGTTTTTTTAGTATTGCCGAGTTCATGAGCTTTATTGATATCGTAGCAGTTACTTTTACTGTTTCTGAACAGTTTCTGTAGCATACAGTTAGGAGCTAAACAGTAAATAACAACTGTTTTTACAATAACGTTTACTGATACAAGCAGTTTCTTTCAAGTCTTGCTGTGTTCAGACTTTACTGATATTGTAGCAGTTACTTTTACTGCTTCTAAACAGTTTTTGTGGCAAACTGTTAGAAGCTAAACAGTAAAAATCAACTGTTTGAACATGTAACGTTTACTGATACAAGCAGTTTCTTTCAAGTATTGCGATGTTCGGGCTTTTCTGATATCAAAGCAGTTATTTAAACTGCTTTTGAACAGTTTCTTTAGCATACTGTAAGGAAATAAACAGTTAATATCAACTGTTTAAACATGAAACGTGCACTGATACAAGCCTTTTTTTTAAAAGTATTACTGAAATCAAAGCAGTTATTTTTACTGCTTCTGAACAGTTTCTGTAGCATACAGTAGGGAGCTAAATAGCTTAAATTAATTGTTGAACATGTAACGTTTACTAATACAAGCAGTTTGTTTTAAGTATTGCCGTGTTTAGGCTGTACTGATATCGTAGCAGTTATTTATACTGCTTCTGAACAGTTTCTGTAACGTACTGTAAGGAACTAAACAGTTAATATCAACTGTTTGAACATGTAACGTTTACTGATACAAGCAGTTTCTTTTAAGTATTACTGATATCAAAACAGTTATTTTTACTGCTTTCGAACAGTTTTTGTAAAATGCGGTAAAGAGCTAAATAGTTAAAATTAACTGTTTTAACATGTAACGTTTACTGATACAAGCAGTTTCTTTCAAGTATTGCCGTGTTTAAGCTTTAATGATATCGAAGCAGTTATTTTTACTGCTTCTGAACAGTTTCTGTAACATTTTGTAAGGATATAAACATTTAATATCAACTGTTTAAACAAGTAAAGTTAACTGATACAAGCACTTTCTTTTAAGTATTACTGATGTCAAAGCAGTTATTTTAACTGCTTCTGAACAGTTTCTGTAGCACGCGGAAAAGAGCTAAATAATTAAAATTAACTGTTTGAACCTGTAACGTTTACTGATACAAGCAGTTTCTTATAAGTGTTGCCGTGTTTAATCTTTACTGATATCGTAGCAGTTATTTAAACTGCTTCTAAACAGTTTCTGTAGCGTACTGTAAGGAACTAAATAGTTAATATCAACTGTTTGAACATGTTACGTTTACTGTTACAAGCAGTTTTTTTTAAGTATTACTGATGTCAAAGCAGTTATTTTTACTGCTGCTGAACAGTTTCCGTAGCATACAGTAAGGAGCTAAATAGCTAAAACTAACTGTTTGAACACGTAAAGTTTACTGATGCAAGCAATTTCTTTTAAGTATTGCTTTGTTTAGGCTGTACTGATATTGAAGCAGTTATTTTTACTGCTCCTGAACAGTTTCCGTGGCATACTGTAAGGAAATAATCAGTTAATATCAACTGTTTAAACATGTAACGTTTACTGATACATGCAGTTTCTTTTAAGTATTACTGATATCGAAGCAGTTATTTTGAATGCTTTTGAACAGTTTTTGTAGCATGCGGTAAAGAGCTAAATAGTTAAAATTTACTGTTTGAACCTGTAACGTTTACTGATACAAGCAGTTTCTTTTAAGTATTGCCGTGTTTAAGCTTTAATGATATCGAAGCAGTTAATGTCACTGCTTCTGAACAGTTTCTGTAGCATACTGTAAGGATATAAACATTTAATATCAACTGTTTAAACTTGTAAAGTTAACTGATACAAGCAGTTTCTTTTAAGTATTACTGATATCAAAATAGTTATTTTTACTGCTTCAAAACAGATTCTGAAGCATACAGTAAGGAGCTAAATAGCTTAAATTAATTGTTTAAACATGTAACGTTTACTAATATAAGCATTTTCTTTTAAGTATTGCCGTGTTTAGGCTTTACTGATATCGTAGCAGTTATTTTTACTGCTTCTGAACAGTTTCTGTAGCATACTATAAGGAACTAAACAGTTAATATCAACTGTTTGAATATGTAACGTTTACTGATACAAGCAGTTTTTTTTAACATGTTCAAACAGTTAATTTTAACTATTTAGCTCCTTAGCTAAATAGTTAAAATTATTTGTTAGAACATGTAAAGTTTACTGATACAAGCAGTTTCTTTTAAGTATTGCCGTGTTTAGGCTGTACTGATATCGTAGCAGTTATTTTGACTGCTTCTGGAAAGTTTCTGTAGCATACTGTAAGGAAATATACAGTTAATATAAACTGTTTGAACATGTAACGTTTACTGATACAAGCAGTTTCTTTAAAGTATTACTGATATCGAAGCAGATATTTTTAATGCTTCTAAACAGTTTTTGTAGCACGCGGTAAGGAGCTAAATAGTTAAAAATAAGTGTTCGATTACGTAACGTTTACTGATACAAGCAGTTTCTTTTAAGTATTGCCGTGTTTAGGCTGTACTGATATCGTAGCAGTTATTTTTAATGCTTCTGAACTGTCTCTGTAGCACACGTAAGGAACTAAACAGTTAATATCAACTGTTTGAACATGTAGCGTTTACTGATACAAGCAGTTTCTTTTAAGTATTACTAATATCGAAGCAGTTATTTTTACTGCTTCTGAACAGTTTCTGTAGCATACTGTAAGGAATTAAACAGTTTAGTTTAAAATCACAATAGATAGGATTCTCTTTTCCATCTGATATAAGCGTGTTTGGTTTTGGGCAAATATTACCTAAAAAACTTAATTTATTTTTACATATTTTTAAAAAACAAGCTTTTATTTAGATGTGCTAAAAGGAAAACACGTGAAAATTGTGTAATTACAATACAATTTATACGATATAAAAGGTCGTCGCGAGATTTAAGTATGTTCTCGTATTTACTTAGCCTTTTATATAAGTAATATAAATTGTATAATGACGTTTCAAGTGAATAGTAAAAGTTTTTTTTCTTTTTAGCGCATACAAATAAAAGAAAGGTTTTTACTTTTTTTTACTTTTTAGTCATCCCTGGACACGTTTTTCATCTGTTCAACTCATTGAACGTGTAGGTAGGTATACAGAATTTATTTACGTCCACCAAACCACCACCACTCGCCACCTATCAAAAACGGTCTACCCATTAAGACAAATCAATCTCGACGCGGTCGTGTCGCTTAATTACTGAGTTTCTATGGCCACCTTGCAGCTCCATCATCAGATCCTGGTTACCATCTAGCACCAAAGTACTCGTCAAGACGAATCAAACGAGCCCATACTCGATGGGGTTATGTCGTTTAATTACTTATTGAGTTTCTATGGCCACCTTACATCAGACTCTGGTTACCATCTAGCACCAAAGTACTCGTCAAGACGAATCAAACGAGCCCATACTCGATGGGGTTATGTCGTTTAATTACTGAGTTCCTACGGCCATCTTCCAGCTCCATTATCAGACTCTGGTTACCATCTAGCACCAAAGTACTCGTCAATACGAATCAAACTAGCTTAGACTCGATGGGGTTGCGTCGATTCTTTACTGAGTTCCTATGACCACCTTCCAGCTCCATCATCAGATCAGACCCTGTAAAAGTTTGAAAACAAAGTACTCGTCAAGACGAATGAAACGAGCCGAAACTCGATGGGGTTGCGTCGTTTCATTACAGAGTTCCTATGACCACCTTCCAGCTCCATCATCAGACCCTGGTTACCATTGAAAGACAAACTATTCGTCAAGACGATTCAAACGAGCCCAAACTCGATGAGGTTGTGTTCTTTCATTGCGAAGTTATTATGGCCACCTTCCAGTACCATCATCCAGATCACCACCATGTCATCATAATTGCATTGTCAGGCGACTTACACAGGTATGCAAAATTTCAGCTCAATCGGTTGAAGATAATCTGCTTCAAAATTGAGTTGCAAGATTTCACCCGAACAAATATACATGCTAGTTAAATAAAAGCTTGTACCTATGTGATATAAAATTTATAAATAACTAGCTGACCCTACAGACGTTGTCCTGTTAATTAATTAATTTAATTATGAATATAGAATTAGAATTTAAAAAGAAAAAAAAATTTCTTTAATAAGAACCTTCTCCTGACAATAACAAACAACAAAGTAATAAAGGTCCAGCCGTTCACGCGTGATGTTGTTACCTCTAAAATATTCATAACAATTTGCTGTTGTGGGCTCATGTTAAAGCTGTATAACATACCTATTTACATAAGACTTTCTTATGTAGGTATTTACAAACTATCTTGAATCATGATTGATGAGTTTTCGATTTGTGCTAGGTAGGTACTACGTAGTTACCTACTTAGCCAATAGGCTATTTGATTACCTACTATTGGGAAATAATTCTTACGTATTGGCTGATAAATAATAAATCGAATGTTAAGTACTAATATTTCTTCCAGTAGGTAATTGGTATAAAATCTAATTTTAAAGTTTGAAAACGCTCATCAACGTCATGGCTCCATTGACATGACTCCGTCATACCTACATAGTTAAGTATAAGTAGTAAGTTTGACGACGAAGTCATATGAATATTGTTGTTTTAACCTTTCAACTGCGGCAGCGCACTGATCAAGTGTACAATGAAAAGAATTTCTATTGTGTAGTGGCGGCGCGTTCTAAGTGTTAAGCTTTATGAAACTGGAGAATTAATCTTTCTACAAGTCGTGTATTGTGCCGAATGGGAAAGTACAACCTACCTACCTACCACAACAAATTTATACACCCGAAAAACTATTTCTATCAGTTCTATCGTTTCTGTCGGTGCCCAAGAGAAAAAAAAGTGTCTCGAACTAGCTCATAAAACAATAAAATCATTGAAGTCAATACTCTAGTAAGTAGGTACCTACTTGCTACATCTTGCTAACTTATGTGTGAAATTAAAACTATTAAGTATAATTACCTAACCCAAATCTGAGCGCGAGTGACGGAGCACTGATATTACCTACCTACCCGATGCATCTAGGTACTCCAGATTTATCAGACTCCGCTAGGTTAGTAGGTAGGTACATATTTGGCATTTTGGGTAAGTTATATCAGACCCATTGAGGTACCAGACCCTACTGTTTCTTTTAGGTAGGTAACAAGAGCAATTTTGCATCTCTGCTTAACTAAAGTACCTAAACAAAAGAAAGGTATTTTTATGGCCTTCCGCCATAACTGTTTAAAACATTAGAATCATAGCATAGCAAAACATTTAAAATAACTGTCTAACCGCGGCCGCACGTTGCATCGTTAATTAGTGATGTACCTACTCACCTCGTCTCGAGTTTCGATGTCATTACGATTTATATTAAAAATAAAACGCAATAACACTTGTGTACATGACGAAATCCCAGGATCACTGATAGTTTATTGCGTAGATGAGCTTGTGTCACCTTTAACATTACTTATAAATCAGTCTTAAAACGAAATTTATTAATTTAATAATTAAATTATCTAACCATGTTTTCCCAATGCCTTGAAAAAGTAAATTTGTGACTAGCATAACACCTTTCTAACACAAACATATTTCTGTATGTTATTGTACTTTTTGTTACAAATTTAAGTGGAATAAATGGATATGAATATGAATATGACATTGTTGACATGTCACGCTTACAAATTAAAACACTCCGTATTCAATCGTAGTACTATCTACAATGAACAAAATTACCTATGATGTTCTTGCGGCGGTATAAAATAAACAAATATTAATTCAGGTCTATCTTCATTTCATTTCATACTCACGGCAGTCTTACTTATGTACGTAACTCGAGACTATTTCAACAAATAGGTGTAGGTAATCTTACTTTGTTGTAGATCCTAAATTCGAAACTTTCCTGTACGAATTACAATTGTTCGAGAACGGTATGAGGAAGTTTTAAATACCAGATTTTACATAATTTTGTTAATCCATAAACTTATCATACAAACGTTTAATTTTCCAGAAAAACTATTAGCCGATTATCAAAACTACTTTTTTTCTTTTGGAAGATGTTATGGAAAACAAAAAATTACAAAACGTTTTCGGCCAAAAAAATTCGTACAGGCAAATTTCGAATTTATGATACGTAACCGTTGTAGATACATCGTCTCCGCTGAAGTGTTAGTGTTGCCAAAGATCATAAGTATCGTGTAGTTTGCATTATTTTTGTATTTGATTGATACGATTTTTTCATACGATCTTCCAAGCATACGATTCGATCTGAGCAAAGATCGTTCCTGTTGAATCGATAAAAAAAATCGGCAGATTGTATTGCCGTGAATCGATTAAGATCGGGCATCCCTAGCTCGCACGCGCCACAATCTGAAGCCAGTCAGTTCGCGCCCGCTGTAAGACATAGTCGCAATTCGCGGAAAAAATTAAATAGTGACAAAGCAGTGTACCACGTGTGAAAAGGAACCATGGAACTTTTATTTAAAGAGTGGGGCTTTGAGAAATATCTCGACCAAATCTCGAAAGTGACTGGTAAGTAGGTACTTTGCAGCGTACGTTCCTACCAATATTATGGCCAAATTTAATAAGATTTTATGTTACAGAGATGACTTAACTTGTTGGAGTCCATTCATTCACGTCTAAGAGAGTTTAATGGTAATAATAATAACCTACACACTATATTATGGAAAGCTTCTTGTGTTATTTTTCACATTGTGGAGATTCAGATTATCCTAAATGTGTCCCCCGTGGACACGGTATTATGGCCGATTCACACATCCACAAGGAAGTAGTAAGTTAAACTTACTTACTTACTTATGGATGTGTGAATCTGCCATAATATGAATCTTCCTTTAAGTTGGGAATGGGTTTGCTTGGTTCCATTGCACCTCTGTGGCGTTTGTTATGTCTAGGTTAGAATGGCATGGCTAGTTTATACTTGTACCTACATGTAGGTACGCTACACAGTCGGATAAACCTGGGACCTGGGACACCACTAATTTGACTTGCGCAGTAGGTAGACGATTTCTCTGCGCAAGTCGAACCACGTGATCCGTCAGGTCTCATCTTTCGTGACGCGGATTGTAAGTACTCGTGCACTGTGCAGTCAGTAGCTTGACAGGTTTGAACTGTTTACATGACTGTGTTGCGAGCTTGCTTACTGCACAGTCAGTTGAGTGCGTAATGCCCGATATAGACGTATTAAGTAAGTTAAGTTAACAACTAAAGAGCTAAAATAGAATTTTGTCTATTTTTCGGTTAAGTTGGTGGGCAGGGCTTGTCACTTGACATGTTTGGACAGACACAATTTAGGCTGGCCTCACACAGTCGGAATGGCTTTCTGAATTCAGTTTGATCAGTAGTCTTGTGATTCCCGGCACATGCAAAATTGCAAACGTCTCTGGGACGTTAACCGCTTGCTGTGTCAACGTGTTGGCAAATAAAACAAAACCGTGCAACATCACTTTTCATATTCTCTCAAGAAATCCGTGTGAGATCTCAATACTACTTAAAACGTGTAAATCGGACATATGGTAAAATGTAAAATAACTAAAAAATTTTGCTAATGAAAATCTGTGTTGAGATTGCTGTGGGTGCCGCTGTCTGTATATATGTATTATTCTCTATGCAAGACTGTAATTAATTCTTTATTAAGTCTGAAGGGGTTTGGTTTGGGTTTGGTTAATTTTTTAAACGTTCATAATCACTCATTTTCATTATCATCTAGTTTATGCAAAAAAAATATTCACTTTAATATCTTACTTGACACTGGCTAAATGTGCTGACCACACAGAGCCATTATTTAAGCACAGAATTTACGACTTCATTACGTTGTTGATCGTCCTTCTTGAGTGAACTAAAGAGCTTAACTACTTAAATATGTATGGACACACACTTAAATTTAAGTCACTTAAAATTTAGTTAAAATTTAGTTAACCACTAAACTACTTAATACGTGTAAATTGGGCATGAGGTAAAATGTAATATTACTAATAACTACTTACTAATAAATTTTACTTATGAAAATTTGTGTTGAGATTGCTGTGGGTGCCGCTGCCTGTATATATGTATTATTCTGTATGCAAGACTGTAATTAATTATAAATGTTTGTTATTCAAGAACATGAAGTTGACATAGAGGCGCTGTCTTTGCTCGATGATCAGCAAATCCGGGTGCTACTACCAGCTATTACCAGCTATTGGCCCTCAAGCCAAATTTAGAAGAGCGCTTCAGAAGTGGAAGGCTTCCAAACTAAATTCCGATGTAAGCACACAGCATGGTTAAGTCAAAAAGGGGTGCAGGACTTACAAAAAATTTTAAGCAAAATTAACTTTTTTTCACAATCTGACGGAAAACATTGCTATCAAAAAGAGATTAAAAAAATTCCAAAAAAATAAGGTTTCGAGGTTATTTTTTTATTAGACAACAGAAATCCAGCTCCATACAAAAATTAATGTTTATTTTTATCCTAAAAATACTTTATATCTCTTTTTGATAGCAATGTTTGCCGTCAGTTAGTGAAAACAAATTAGAGTGTATTTTTTATGCAACGCCTTCGCGACACCCGGTCTTAATTTATGTATAAAAATATGGGCACGCCTTGGAATCTTTTTTTTTGTGAACATAATTTGTTTTTATTTTACAGATTTATGACAATCTTGAAAACCTTGTGGAAGTGTACGGAGAGAATGTTGGTGGACTTACAAATTCACCAATAACTTCGGCATTATCGTCACCAAGCACCTCGTCGTCATGCAGATCCATGTCCCTATATCTCGATGTAAGTTATCTATCAATTAACACTATTCATAAGGACCCTGTATCAGCCAAATATTTTTAGTGCTTGGGCGAAGCTTTAGCTCAATCGCCGTGCAAACTCATAGCTCCAAACTAGTTCCGTTTCCCCCATAACACCTACTTTTTTCATGCCTATCTTATTAAGGCAAATAATACAAGCAAGCTTTCTAGATTTTTTTTTCTGCGGTTATGTTTTTCGAGATTTTTGACCTTAACGTTTACTTACGTTTTTTTAATTTTTAAATATTTTGTAAACTATGAGACTGCGATATATCATGTACATAAAATATGTTTTTTGGGCCACCTATAGCGACTCTAAGGCTATAACTCCAACTGTTACTAAGACGATACTCTGACCCTAAACTCGCAATATTAACAATCTTCCCCGTTTTCAGAATCTCACAACGCTGCTCGAAAAGACTCCCGATGGCTTACAGCTTCTTAAAGAAAGGCAACAACCATTGGGAGAACAAAACCGTAAGGTACTAGTTCGAGAAATAGCTACACACACACTTCGGGCAAATCCGAAAGCTCACGTAACAGCCGAAACATATATTACTTGGATAAAAGAAATAAGTAAGTTTAAATTACTTATTAATTACAAGCACACATATGTACATAGGTTCATTTCATACGCCAAATCAGTTAATCAGTTAGTGAATCCATTTTAAATATCGATGTAGGTATATTCTTAATATATATTCGATATATCTATAAATATAGTAGAATTGCGTAGCGACTCCTACCTTCCTACATTTTTTATCTATGTACTTGTTTTACTTACAGAGAAAGTGTTTCCCAAAGAGAATAGCAGCATTTATTATACGAAACCCAATGGGTCATTGGGACGGGCTCACGGTCGACTCTTTGATGCCATTACCAATTTAAAGGCAAAGTATCGACGCAACAAAGTCTTTGAACCACGGGCACGTCGTTCACTTGAAAAAGTATTAACACCGAAACCATCTACCAGTTCATCTAGCGAGAGGTCTACAACACATTTCGATGACTTGATTGCTGCTGACAATGACAACGACACTAACCAGGAGATACAGGAAATTATAGAATGGCTAAAAAGCAATGTTCACGATTACAGTTTATGTGCAGAAAAATTTGACAAAACTAACAAGGAACGACTAAAACGCATTTTATCAAATGAAAACGAATCGTACATCCAGGAATTTCCCTGTATTAGACCTTGGTATGTATTTATCACATTATTAAAGTTTGTGTCTGTTTATGTTTGTCACCTCATTAAACCAAATTGGCCGAACGAAATAAGATTAAGTTAATCAAGATCCACGAGGGCCATTACCTACATAAAATTATACAATAGTTTACTAAAAAATCTTAATATAATATAATACAATATAATATAGGTTCCTAATATCACAGTAATTTCGGTTTCAGCTAATTGCCGACTTCCATGCATGGTACCCAGGAAACGAAACCTCATTCGATGACAAATTCCCTCTGCTCAAAGTAAAGTTGCTTGCAGCATTTGACAAGATCGCAAGAAAGAACACACACCTGGCAGAGTTGAAACAACTTGCTCGTGGTGAGTTGTTCTTGTGTAATTTTTATTTAATTACCTACTAGACAAGCTACGCCCCGCGGTGTTAATCGAGCTTACCAGGCATAAAAGTAGCCTACACTGTGTTAATCCAACACGTTTAAGTTGTCTCCTTATCAAATTCATCAAAATCCGTCCAGCCGTTTTAGCATGAAAGAGTTACAAATATACATACATGCACATTACAAACATTTTACATTTACATTTTCTATTGTAGAATTGACAGCTTGTTTATCACTTTTCAGTTACCTACTATATATTTTAAAACGCAGTCGGTTTTAATGATTTTTTTTTAATTCGTGAGTAATTTATTTAAAAAAATATTTTAAAACTAGCGGTCCATCCCGGCTTCACACGGGTGGACATTTATTTTAATAAATATATTACTTATGTTATGTACTCAGAGATAATGTAGCATTCTAATGGTAAAAGATTTTTTAAATTGGTTCAGTAGTTTTTAAGTTTATTCGTTACATACATACATGACGACCTCCTTGGTCGGGTGGTTTGCACACCGGTTTTCATGGTGTCACCATCTCTGAGGTCCCGGGTTCGATCCCCGGTCGGGTCAATTCAGAAATTATTGTTTTTCTAAATTGTCTCGGGTCTGGGTGTTTTCTATCTATAATAAGTATGTATTTAAGTATTTTAAGTATGTTTATCCGTTGTCTAGTAACCATTTAACGAGTTTCTTCGAAGCTTCTCTTGGGCTAGATAATTGGTGTGATTGTAGGAAAGATTTATTTTATTTATTTAATTCAAAAACACAAATCTTACCTCTTTATAATTTTAGTACAGATATGAAAACTATGCACTATACAAAACAATAAAATATTTTTTCGAAGATATTTTTTAATTACTTACTAAATGATTACTTTTATTTTTCAGACCCAGATCCTGAGACGAGCAATCTTGCGGTTCTTCTGCTAATTCCGCATATACTTGGACCTTCTTATATAAAGAAAAAACTTTATCCTACATATTGAAGAAGAGCTAAAGCTTCAAGAACAGCAGCAAACACGCCAGGAAAAGTTTTTACATGTAAGGTTAACAATTCAGCCATACATAATAATTGCAGGCACTCTGAATAAAATTTCAGCCAGGTATGTGATTGTCGACAATATTGTTTATGAAATGCCAAACATTAGGTATCAAGGCTGTGGATACGTGTTTCAAGATAATTTGGGCTCTCAATTTGGAATATCCTATTGAATGCTTGCCTGTTTGGCAGTTTTTGCAACGTGTAATTTATACATTTTCTGACATAGCAATCCCAAAGGACAAAGTTTCTGTATCCGTCTTGGGCTTGATCGATGTAATATAAACAAAATGGTAACATGTTTTATCTGCAAAACTTTATTGACTGACTTAAGAGCACTTCGAACACATTTCCATTTCTTTCATACACACCACACATTTGATCAATATCGCTGCGTTGAAAATGGTTGTTCTCGACCTTATACCATCTGTTTAATTCTTTCCGTCGACATTTCTTAAAAAATCACTGTACGCTAGCTACCGCGACCACCACAACCTCACAGTCTAATGAATATAGACAGCTATGCGATTCTCTAAGCGACACATAGACGCTGCGCGCATGGCTGTGATCTGCTGTCTCTTTCCAATTCTATGAATATGAAAGAGACAGAGTCATTTCTCAGCGCTGCGGCAGCCGCAGCTATCAAGGCTTTAGCTTAGAGAATCGCACGGCTGTGCTCATCAACTTATTATGATGCTCATTATGAATGCTCTACAAGTAATGCTGTTGAAAATAATATCCAACTGTTATGTACTTAATTTAGCACCAGAAGTGTCTGTGCCAGACAGTTAAATAATTGATGTTCAAAATGGTAAATATTTTCTTGAATTATTCACGAGTTTATGCGTTTTCTCATACAATTCACGGCTTTCCTTAACACGACGTGATTTATTCTTGATAATATTTATTCTAAGGACCTTTTTAAACTTTCAACAGTGTCGTAGTTAGTTTTAAAACGTGGTAATTAAATGTATGAAAATTATAAGTTATAATTTTATTAAAAGTTCCTTAGTGGTTTGATCAATCACATACCTACGTCTTCACTTGGTACACTGCACTGTCACTATTTATTCTAAAATTATTATATTAAACAGCGGACGCGAACTGACTCAATTTTCCGACTGTCTAAATATATATTTTATAAATTTTTGTATTATATTTTAATACTAAGACACAAATGTAACTGGAATATTAAAAATAACGCTAAATTAAGCGAGGGAGAGCGTTGCGCGCTGGAAGCGCAATATTAAGTTATGGCGAGACGTCCGCGCAGTATGTACATTTTGTATGACTACATATTATACTTATATAAAATATACAATTGAGTAAGTGTTTTTAAAAATATTAGTTTAACATTAATATTAGTCATACACAATGCACATCGTGCGCGGACCTCTCGCCATAACTTAATATTGCGCTACCAGCGCGCAACTCTCTATCTCGCTTAATTTAGCGTCATTTTTAGTAAAAAAATTTTTTTTTTGTTTAAATTATTGGCGAATATTTTGTACATTATTTCAAAAGTATTTCCGTTTTGTTATCTTTTATTGATGGAGGAGTATCACAAAAAGTGATTTTTTAATGTGTTTAAACTTCTCTGTCAATACATAAAGGAAATATGAAAATGGCAATACTTTCACAAAAGCTTTTTTTTTAAGTTTTATTTAAAAATTAGTTTTTTTTATAATTATGTGGGCGAGCTGCAAGCAGCTCGCGGTTATTGTGTTAGTAGAGATTTTTTTAGTTAAGTTGCCATGGACGTACCTAGCCTAGTCTTAAATTTTGTCTAAATCGAAATCAATGTGTAAATTTTGCGATTAAATAATGTCAGCCATCTTGGATTTCAAAATGGACATCTTTTTCGTAATCTATGTGTTTCAGTTGACCGAAAACGATACCCATCTAAGTTGATGTGTTCGCTTCGCTCACCGCAATACGACTCCGCTCTTGCTGAGCGACGCATGTCACCTCCGTGACCTCCGTAACGCTGCAAGGTGATCAAAACGAGCCGCGCTTTCTGGTCGTCACGCGTCACACAGCAAGAGCGGAGTCGTATTGTGATAGCCATGTAGGTAGGTACACTTTTTGCCAGAAGGAATTTTTCTTAGAAGCATAGTAATTAAGTCTAATCTTGATTATAATTTATGTTTAAATATTAAATAGGTTGCAGGTGTAGGTACCTTTTATGTACGCAGTAAGTTAAAATGTTATAGTCATACTTTTATTCATAGTAGTAGAAGATCCGAGTATACAACGACCTTCACCGGGCCCGTTTAATGAATAAAAATATTTTTTGTCAAATTTAATATGTTAAAAAATATATTGAGAGTGGGTTGGCTGAAAAGTTTCAGTCCAGTATAATTGATTAATTAAATATTTACAAAGACACACACCAAACCAGTACATTATTTGTTTAATTATTTATAATA
Source organism: Scoparia ambigualis (assembly GCA_963921215.1). Taxonomy (NCBI): domain Eukaryota; kingdom Metazoa; phylum Arthropoda; class Insecta; order Lepidoptera; family Crambidae; genus Scoparia; species Scoparia ambigualis. Next base: position 17,204,191 of record OY992522.1, on the reverse strand, counting down.
GGTACTGGACTGAAATTTTTCAGCCTACCCACTCGCGATATATTTTTTAACATATTAATTTGATATAAAATACTTTTCATACATTAACCGGCCCGGTAAAGGTCGTTCTATACTCGGATCTTAGACTATAGCTTTCTTCCGCTGCGATATCATAATATAATCTGTTAATATAAATAAAATTAAGAGAGAGAAACAGTATTTTGTTTTTTAGATGTGGTGTGTTCCTCCTCACCACCACCACACCTCTCCAAACGTTCTTTCTTTCTTTTACTGTGGTGCTCTCTTTCTTCCCGAAATTGATCCGACGCCGCCGAGTCGTGGATAAATGATTGCCGAAGAGAGAGAGGAAAACTTACTGAAAGTACCAAAGTAACAGAAAGAGGGAGAATAAAGAGAGGTGTGGCGGTAGTGAGGAGGAACACACCAAACCTAAAAACAAAATATTGTTTTTCTCTCGCAATATCACAGAATATCGCAGCGGAAGAAGACTATAGATACTGACATTTATTAACTTACTTCTAACTTGTTCATTAATTAAAAATTAATTATAGTACATTAATGTAATTATAATCTAATATTTAAAATAATAATTATTAAAAATAAATCCGTATACTTTTTACAAGTTTTTGCATTTATTACTAATATTCCTACTGAAATAAAACTGTATATTGTATAATGTTTAATATTACGATATACAGTAATTACTACCGTATATCGTAGTATTCAATATTACGGTATATCGCAATGTTCAAGCATTACGATATAGAGTAGTTATTACTGGGATGGGTACCCAGTAATTACTGTAATGTAATAGTACCTGTCACTGCGAATGAACAGTTGTAAGTACTGTAACCAAACTTTTTCGGAACTGTTCATTCGCAGTGACAGGTACTGTTACATCACAGTAATTACTGTGTACCCAACCCAGTAATTACTACTGTATTTCGTAATGTTATACAGTAGTTATTACTGGGTTAGGTACCCAGTAATTACTGTGATGTAACAGTACCTGCCACTGCGGATGAACAGTTGTAAGTACTGTAAGCGAACTTTATTGGGAACTGTTCATTCGCAGTGACAGGTACTGTTACATCACAGTAATTACTGGGTACCCAACCCAGTAATTACTACTGTTTTTCGTAATGGTATACAGTAGTAATTACTGGGTTGGGTACCCAGTAATTACTGTGATGTAACAGTATATGTTACTGCGAATGAACAGTTGTAAGTACTGTAAGCGAACTTTATTGGGAACTGTTCATTCGCAGTGACAGGTACTGTTACATCACAGTAATTACTGGGTACCCAACCCAGTAATTACTACTGTTTTTCGTAATGGTATACAGTAGTAATTACTGGGTTGGGTACCCAGTAATTACTGTGATGTAACAGTATATGTTACTGCGAATGAACAGTTGTAAGTACTGTAAGCGAACTTTATTCGGAACTGTTCATTTGCAGTGACAGGTACTGTTACATCACAGTAATTACTACTGTATTTTTTAAATGTTATACAGTAGTAATAACTGGGTTGGGTACCCAGTAATTACTGTGATGTAACAGTACCTGTCAATGCGAATGAACAGTTCGGAATAAAGTTCCCTTACAGTACTTACAACTTAGCTTCTACAGTACCCGTTAATGTGACAATACGTTATAGTAACTGAGTCGCACAGTACTAAGTAATGCACGGTCATTGCATGTTACTGTGGAATTATGTACTTAAACCTGTGAGGCACAGTTTCTTTTAATGGATCCACAGTTGTTATAACTGATAATCACGGTATATCTTAATGAGCCCACATTTCCTAATAGCGACCTTCACAGTATCTTTTAAAGTATTCTCACAGTATCTAATACCAGACAGCCAGTATTTGTTACTGTTTTCGCACAGTAACTATTAAGTATCTCCACTGTACAAATAACTGAGAGGGAACGGTTGTTATTAATGTGTACTATCAATTATTATAACTGATATCTGAAGGTACTTCAAACTGGACAGCAAGGTATATTTTAATGAGCAACCAAAGTATACCTTACTGTGTATTTAGATACCTGTTACTGTGAGGAAACGGTCACTATTAATGCATACTTACAATGAACAGAACTGGTTGCTTACAGTTTGTTCTACTGGATCGCACAGTACTCATTAATGTTGTCCTATGTAGTTCGTACTCTGTAAACACAGTAAAATCAACTGTAAGCTTAAACTTTATGACAGTTATAAGTACTATCATAGTTCAGTTAAACCTACTGTTAGACACCTTTTTTTTTTACTGTTTATAACAGTAAAACAAAAAAACAGTTCATAAGAGGACTATTACTGTTATCATTAACTGTCTTACAAACAGTTAGAATTACCGGCCTGAAAACAGTTGCAGATGCACAGTAAAATCTACTGTTCTAACTTAACAGTTAGTTTTACTTCTTTGGACAATAGGCTCTATTTTTACTGACCAAAGCGGTGAATATTACCGAAAAATCGATTGGGTTTACCGATTTTTTTTTTCAGTGTGTGACGTCACATCTCACAAAATAAACAAAAACATCTGTCAGGTTTCAAGATAAACTGTTTCAGCGCGTTCTATGATTGTTTCAAAAATATTTTGTAAGAAGTTTGACAAAATGGAGACCGAATATATCAAAGCTGAGAAAGCTGATAGTGCAAATCTGCCGAAAGTCGATTCATTTATGGTCACAAATTTCTTTGCGTGTAATACTGACTTTTGCTCTGCCGAGTTTCAAAATGTAACAACTTTCATTTAAGTAAGTACCTACCTAAGAAAACTAAGTAATACAACATTACATACAATTATTTATTTATAAAAAAATATAAACCTACATAATAATAACTTTTTTCAATGTCACTAAGTAGCTGTAAAGTGACACAATCTGTGATTAATAAAAAAAGAAGTAAGTACTTATGAAAGAAGTAGAATTGTTAGGTTAGATTTAATTTATTTCTTGGACATCGGATAGGTTATTTTAATTTCTAGATATTGTACTTACTTCAAAGTGGTCTTCGCAAAGAAAATCGTAGATTTATCTAATGTAAAGTTTGGGTCTCGGCGTGCTAATTGTAACCATTTCTTTCGACGTATTTTACATTTAGGACCATCTATAAACAATTTGTTAGGATATTATTTAATGATTGTACTACCTAGGTACTGCATACTGCTACATAGGCACGGCACACGTCTTGTAGCTTGTCATTTTCAAGATTCCAGTGAAAAAGTTACATATTTTAAACTTTACTCTCAGTCAATACGCTCAAAGTTACGTCCGCGTAGTTTGTTTTGTTGTTTGTTTATTGAGGTGTGACGTCACATGACAAAGTGTCACGTGACCGACCGTTCTCGAGCAAAATTTTAATTTAATGAAGAAAAATATTTTTTTTCTATTAAATAAAGCTAAAAATATTGTAAGAGGTATAAAATAAGCGTCTGTAATTTTAAAAGTTGCCAATTGTTCTACCTCATTGCGCAATCCTCCTTGCACAATAGCTTATGAGGAGATAACAACCCACCATGTTAGCCTAACCTAGTTAGATGGGTGTTACTGACTTCCATCGTAAAATAATATTCGGTACCAATAACGGCTTAAACTGCCTTCCGAAGCAAAAGGTGTTCATGGCATGACATTTTATTTGGTAACCCATCGGAGGACTTGGTCTTGTAAAAATGGTTTAACTTGACGATCGCAACTCAATGTCGTTGTACCAACGAGTTCCTCAAAAGTATAAAAGCGTAGACAGAGAATATAAAAGACACAATGTTGTACTACTGACAGGTTTCACGGTGCGCTTTCGTTAAAACAAAAGATTTCGGCACGCATCTGCTTACAAACGAGTGTCCAACAAAAGAGTCAAAAACCGTGGTGGATAGACCCGTCCCCTTTGTAGGACTTGCACACTCCAATTCGTTGTATGCTTGTCTACAAGTTATGCTGACCTACCTACCTATGCAACTTTTGTTTGTGGTATTCTCTATTTCTCAGTCTTCGACGATAAAATATTGGAACAGGTGGAATTTAAATAAAACTGATTTCTATGGTTTGCGCTAGCATTTAAAATTGTCCGTATTGTTACATTTAACCATTCGCTGGTCACAAAACCGACTACGGGTTTGAGATGTCAAACAAGAATATTATTTATCTAAACGAAAATAATGAAACAGAAAGAACAAAAAGTTTCATTTTAATTTAGAATGAGACATTTTTTTTCACAATCTACAATTTAAACATTCTCACTTGATCAAAAGCTCATATTAAACTTGTTATTTTTACGTAACTTCGGTGTTTGTTATGTCTTGTCAACATTCCGTCGTGATAGCGATTAAACGTGCGTCGTATGATGTGCTTTAACGAAAGAAAAACAATCTACTTTGATAGCGTATTTTGTTTAATATCTTAATGTGCAGTTTATCTATTATTTACGTGCCAGTATTCATTTAATACCTTATATCGCGGCACAGGTCACAGTTGAGAGGTGATTTCAGATATCTGGTAGCAATTATAAAACTTATAATGGTCGGACGTAATTATTTTTGCTCTGTAACCAAGCCATCCACCCTGACGGTACCTCTCAGAAGCGTCAATAGTATAGGTATACAGATAAAAAATATTACTTACACACATAATTTTCAATTAGTTACAACCAGGTGGATCACTATAAGTTACATAGTAACTTATAAGGTAAATTGATTTGAAAAGATATACAATTAACAAGCAAAGTAATTAAAAAATAACAAGTGTACCTAATGTTATCTTTTTTGTACAAACCAGTAAGTGTTTTAAAAGTATTGTTTACTTTTTATTGTCAGGGAGTAAAAACCGTTTCCGTTGTATAATAAAATTTAAATCTGGGTTACCCAACGTCAATAAAATATAAAATAATCTACTACACTTATGTTTGGCTTATCTGGACGCTCGTGTTGTGTTTTTTACGACTTGTCGTTTGTGTAACACAAATACCGTTGTTTTGCCATTAATGTAAAATTAACGATCTCGATAGCCAATTAGTACATAATTAAATATCGTACATCTCGATGCTAGTGAATATTTCACGACTTGAATTTTATTTCAAGCTTAACCGCAGTTTATTGCATTCATGTGTTTATTAGGAGTACGTACAGTCGACCAAATCTGAATATCAATCGTAAGGTAATAGACGATATAATTTAAGAACGAACTTACCTGCTTATAGAGCATATGAATAAAGAACCTATAGTATTTTACAATAAATTTATGTATTTTAGCAGTTAGCGTAATTTAATTGAGTAAGTAAAACGTAAATAAAAGTACATAAGTAGGTAAGTAAATAATTAAGCAAAATCCTAATCAAAATTATAATCTGAACCTATATCCAACCTTAATTTTTCTTTATACAAAACCAATGAAGGGTGAGTTCCAACCATGAAACTGAACAACTTTCCCCAAGAAACCTATGTGCAAAAATAACAAAAAAATTCGACCTCCCATACAAAACTCTCCGATTAGTTGACGACAATACCTAGTATGGGAGATCGATTTTTTTTGTCATTTTTGCACATAGGTTTCTTGGTGAAAGTTTTTCAGTTTCATGGCTGAAACTCACCCTTAATTGGTTTTGTATAAAGAAAAATTAAGGTTGTATAAGGCCACCCTTGTAATTTTGCTTATTGGGTTAAGATTAGAATCATATAAGTATTTTGTTAGTTCTGTTATCACACATGTCTATACATTTATTTAAACTAAACTGGGATAGGTTCGACTATGTAAAAGAAGATAAAAAGAACGAGATAAGACTTACTTGCTCTACGCTGCATTCGGAACCACAGTTGACATCAAAATGACCATCGCCAGTTCGATTCTGAAACAAACGGCATACAATTATTGTAAACATTTAGAAGTCGTGAATTAAAGTTCATAAAGTCTTGAACTAAAATTAATGTTTATAAAAAACAAAAAAAAGATCTCAAAAATAGAAAAAAAAGTAGATTTTACAAACTGAAAAACTAAACTTGTTGAAATTCGCAACAAAATTAGCGATAAAATTATATAAACAATATTTATAACAGCGTGGACCTACACCTACATTAATATGGATCTCACAATTGGAAAACGGTAGATTTTATTTTTTTAATACTATCACAACTTCTATTGACCACTAAACTTCCTTTAGCACAGATGACAAAAATTTACTTTAATAACGCGCTACCTACATTTATAATAGATCTCAGTAGTGGACAAAAAATAGATTTAATTTTTTTAAATACTATCACAACTTCCATTAACCGCTATGCTTCCTTTAACACGGATGACAAAAACGCTAATAACGCGTTTACATCGCTCCAAAAGCAAGGGCTAGTTTTTATGACGGTTAGGCAGAGGATGTTCAATTCCGACTTCCGTCGCGGCGCGTGCGCAGCGGCCCGTGCGATTATGGGACACTACCTGCGATTCGTGTGTAGCATCGTCACAGATTATGCGAATGAGTTGTATATAGAAACGTAAAGTGATATACAACTCTTATATACAACAGTATACAGATACTGTCCCACTGCAGGGCAAAGGCATATATCGTTGAAATCAAGTCATAACTACAATTGATGGGTATTGGCTGAATCATAATATTTGAAAAAAAAATAATTTGAGTTTCAGTTCTAAGTATGGGGAACCCTCAAAACTTATTGTTTTTTTTAAATATTTTTGTCTAAAACTCTTGATGCGGTTCACAGAATACATCTACTTACCAAGTTTTAACAATATGGTTCTTAATGTTTTATATTTTAGCGTTTTATTAACGCTTAAATATACTTAAGTAAAATTTTAAACACTGAAAAAAGACGACAACCTCAGGCGGGAATCGAACCACGTATATATGAAATGAATGAATATGGTTATGAATGAATATGAGTATGAATATGGTTCTTATAGTTTCGGAAAAAAGTGGCTGTGACATACGGACGAACAGACAGACATGACTTATGGATATAAGGGTTCCGTTGTTTGCCATTTGGCTACGGAACCCTAAAAAGGACGTTTGGTACTTTAAAGTGAATGCCAACTGATGCTCTTAGTTTATTAGAAAATGTACTTATCTGTAGGTACGCATTTTTACACCAACGTGTAACTACAATTTATTAACAGGTTCACTGTCCAAAAAATTTAACAATAGGTTAATCAATGTTATGGACCATAATTATGTGGTCTGGGGACAGTGAGCTGGTTAAGGAACTTGATCAGTCCGTTTCCGTTTGTAGTTGAGTATTCTTGCGAGCTTCCATTTACGAAAAAAAAATTAATACTCACTTTGATTTCTGTCATACAATAGGTGCATTTCAATAAGAATAAGCCTTTGAGTGAAATATGGACTTATTTTATAATTATGCGTATACATGGTCTCAAGTGCAAGCTATTTGCTTATTATCGTAATACCAAATTCCTATATTTCCCCACAAAAAGAGGACCTAATATATCGTCGTAAATGGACGACCGACGACGTATTTGACTCGCAATGGAATGGTCGTACTGTCTACGGCAATACCAAGTACATAACGTAAGGATTTTTTTCCAATAAAGCTGTGATATTATAAGTGCGCATTAAAAAGTTTTCAACAAAATGATATATTCCAATAAAATATAAAGAAATCGAGAACTACAAGTAAATTAGATGCTACGAGATGTTACAATACAGCCAACAAATTCAGGTTGTGATCGAGCAAGATAAGAAACTTATGAAACTATTCTGAAAACTTCGAATAGTATCATAAATATCTCTACCTCCTCCGTACATTGCATGTCGTTAAGACCCACTCGCATTGCTGTTGTCCCAATCCAGGTCTGTGGGTTTTAGCAGTTATGAATCGATATTTTCCCACTCAGTCAGGCCCAATAATTAGGATCATATTTTTTTTATTTGGGTAGTCATTATTGGTCATTAATTTATATAAAAAAAATATAAAAACTACCAATAAATACAAAACTAAAGTAAAAAAATTAATAGTTGTGTACTATAAATGTACTTAATACCTAAATAAACTATTTTTTAAAGTTAATTTCCTCATATACATTCTGACCAATTTAAAATATTCACAACAGCAAATTTTTCTGTTGTCTACTACATATTTTTCACTCCTCTTGCTCAAAAAGACCGTCATTGTAGCGTTCTAGAGCGGGGCTAAAATAGCTTTTCTTGCCCTAAGGGAAAAAGTAGTTTTTTTTTTAATTTTTGTCTGTCACATGACAATGAGCCTACAAAAACGAAAAAGTATTTAGTGTTATGTAGAATAATCATCAATAAAGACTCGACTTAATACTGTTTACTTAGATCAACAACTTTTTTGAGATAGTTATTATTAAAGTTTATGGTAAAATTAGTAATCATTTGAATCTATGGACATCACAGACCACGCTTCAGCAAGAAAAAACTGCACAGTCTGCACATGTGATTAGGTGGTGAGCATTTAGCTCGTTAGTCGCTTTTACGACACCCAAGGGAATAGAGGGGTTGGTAGTATTATTTTGATGAGCCTATCGCCGCTCTATGCTGTTGTATGTACTATCAACAAAATCTGCCGTATACCACCATAAGGGCTATTTTCATTTGCATTTGTCCTGTCCCAACATCCTTTTTAAACTTTTGCTACAACATCCCTCTATTAACTCAAAAATCATAAAATTGTAAAGACAGTCAAGATGTTAAAAAGGGACGTTTTGTTTGTCGCTAATCAATGAAAACAATAGGTAGAAAGGGTAGGGTAGGTAGAAATATGCCAACACTTTCTTTCTTTTAAATAAACGGTTTGTCGTCATTGGTCAATGTTAATCTTGTGCAAGCAAAATTTTTTGAAAATGGTACTGCATCGGTTTTGTTGATAGTATGTGCAGTCTTTAGTCCATTAGTCGCCTTTTACGACACCGAAGAGAAAAGAGGGATTGGTAGTATTATTTTGATGTTCCCATCGTCGCTCTATGCTGTTGGATGTATGTGCAGTCTTTAGTCCGTTAGTCCCCTTTTACGACATCGAAGAAAAGTTAAGGGTTGGTAATATTATTTTGATGAGCCCATCGCCGTTCTATGCTGTTGGATGTATGTGTGCAGTATTTAGTCCGTTAGTCGCTTTTACGACATCCAAGGGAAGAAAGAGGTTGGTAGTATTATTTTGATGAGCCCATCGCCGCTCTATACTGTAGGATGTATGTGCAGTCATTAGTCCGTTAGTCGCCTTTGACGACACCCAAGGGAAGAAAAAGGAATGGAAAGACTGCACATACCTACTATCCAACAGCATAGAGCGAAGATGGGCTCATCAAAATAATACTACCAACCATTCTCTTCCCTTGGGTGTCGTTGAAGCAACGGGTTAATTTTTAATAAAGTAAACCAATTCATATTGTATTGGATTGTTTTATTTTCTCGCATTCGTAGTGAAAATCAGAGTGTAACACACGGCGCTAAAAACCCATTAAAACTCGGTTTCTATTTACTCCCTCGCTAAAGCTCGGGAGTAAAACTACTTCGTTTGTAATGGGTCATTTTAGCCCCTTGTATAAAAATCTACTATTGTCCAACATTCCATTTACCAACACGTTTTATTAAAGCACTAACGGCCCGCCCGCAACTTCGTCCAAGCGAACCCCGTACCCTGTGACGAATAATCAAAAATTTACATACATACATATAATCACGACTATAATCCCCGAAGGGTTAGTCAGAGACTAGGCAATGAGGACAGCAAAAGCAGTCCTCTACCATAGTTCACTTTTCACCAAATAGCGAATGCACATGTGCTCCGGGTGACAGGTGGTGAGCCCATCATCGCCGGTCTATGCTGTTGGAAGTATGTGCAGTCTTTAGTCCGTTAGTCGCCTTTTACTACACCCAAGGAAAGAGAGGGGGTGTTAGTATACTTTCACCGCTACGCGACACGGTTCAAAAATTTTATTTTATGTATACAAATACAGTTTGTAATTGTCAGGTCAAGGGACCTGACAATTACAAACTGTTTATTCTAAAGTAATTGGCAAACAAACATTAGTGGCAATTTAATTGATTTTTATTCATATAGGTATCAAAAATAATATATCCAAAAATATACTAATACGGATTAAAAATAAATTCCAAAAATATTAGAAATATTAACATAAAGTGGAAAGAACATCATAATAAAGTGTAATATCCCATTTCAATGGATTTTTTGCGAGCGTGTGACCGGAACCTCTCTGGTAGGCCTCGTAGGGCTTCTGATAGACATTCGATACCTGCGGTTTTCGCTTTTGGGCTTTTCGATGAAAAGGCGGTTTTTTGTAATTAATATGAAGTTTAGTTTTTTAATATGCTGATTTGTTTGCAATTTATAAAGTACCCATCGATAATAAATGGCACACAACTGTTATATTCAGGCGAACTACTATAGTTCGGTTTACCGTAGAACAATTTGCAGAAGGAAGTTGAAATACGCTGTGCAAGTATTTGCTTCGCTAGTATATTATCAAATATAATTTTTAAAATGTTTCGTTTAGGTTTACAGAATATTTTGGTTTGCTTTTAGTAGCCACTGGACGCGAGCAAGCAGCACAGCCTCACGGGTGGCAAACGCTCCCTGAGTAGAAAAATAGGCGGAAAAAGGTTTTAAATACCGCTGTGCAAGTATTCGCATCGCTAGTATACTTAATATTAATGTTTTTTATTTTAGCGTTATATTAACGCTTAAATATACTTAAGTAAAATTTTAAACGATCGATTCCCACCTGCGGTGGTCGTCTTTTCTCAGTTTTTAAAATTTTACATATACTTAACATTTTTAACTAAAAGAAAATGTTTTGTTTGGGTTTACGCAAACACTACAGATTATATATATAACATATGTATTTATGAATCAAATTATTTATTTATCTATGTCTAAGTGTGTATTAAAATTTATATTTTATAAGTCTCGCATACTAGCTTTTAAAACTACAGCTAGGGTTGGCTGGAAGAGATCTATTTTAGAGATAAGCTCACCCTTGTATATGTCTTGTGTAACGTGTGTGTAAAATGTTGTTTATTTGTACAATAAAGGATTATTACAGATAAAACATATGAAACACTTTTCATGAATTTATAGGACTCCACATGTGACCACAAAGACGTTCACCACAGCAGACTCTATTTTGACAGGTCAATAGTTGACAAACACAGGCAACAGACCACCGCCTGTTTTGGTATGAAATGACAGTATTAAATAACTAAAATGAAACGCTATTACATTCGTGAAGCGTGTTTCATTCAACAAAACAAAACAAAACATTTCAAGAACAGTTCGGCCGTAGCTCGGACACAGCTGGATTAGCCAATAAATGAAATCTCAATGGCCACAAACACCCATCATGTACGGGCTTACACTGATGCTGGCTTTGGTCAATATTCTATGTAGTATCCTCTTTCTACGACGACGTAAACCCAGCGCCGAGAGTAATAGTATCCTCCCAGGATCTATTAGAATAGACTTGGATTAGGAGGAGAGCGAAACGATACCGAAGAGTTTAAGGATACCCATCGACACATAGGTTCGGACACAGCTGGCTTAGCCTATAAAATAAATCTTTATAGTCACAAACACCCATTATTTGTGGGGCAAGGCACAAGGCCAGTGGCTATGAGCGATATAGGGTCGGTCTATATTTAGCGGCGTCGATTAAAGTCGCTCGCTAATTGTTCACAATTACTTAAATGTGCGTTGAACCTGTGATGCGCCAGCCGCAAACAAACGTACGCACGATCATCTCCGCATAATACTTTCAATGGCCCATTGATGGGATGAACTGATCGTTGTTAATGGAATGACACTGGATTGAACTAGTTTCTGAAGCCTTGGGCAGGCCTGTCTACCGTCCTCCACCCTGAGTCTTTGGAACTGGGTAGGGCGGGGACGATCGGGAAGAGATTTCAACATAACCATCACGCCTAAGGCGTTTTGCTCCAGCCCCAAAAAATGCATACTACAGTCGACAGCTTTCTGAGGTAATGATAATAATCTTACGTCCTATCCTAACCTTGTTATTATTAAACGTAGACTAAAGTTAAACCAACCCACCAAAACGTAATGGGGGACAGTAATGGGCAAGCGTGGTGGGTTATGGCTTAATCTCACCATGAGCTGTAGTCCATATGGAAAGGCCAACAGTGGGATGTTTATTGACTGACGATGATGATGACAGTTATACCTGGTATGAAACTGGAAAATGATGCTGTCTCTATCTGCCTTTTTTGAAAGAAATTAGAGCATCAATTTTAAACCAAGTTAAGGTTTATTCTACGTTTATTAATAACAGGATCATGGTATATTTATAATAGGATAAATCGCTTGGTGTTTGGATGGTTTTATCGCCTCCTTGTTCACTAGGCCACTAGATTAGATTAGGCTTGTTCTAAGTCCGCCTTGGAAGCTACTCTTAGCAGATACCATACCATATCTTTCTATCTACTACCTGTACAGTCAACCCCATAAACACCTCTGTATAGATAGTGTGACTGTACCAAAGTTAATAAAGAAAACTCTATATCCACATGATACCTTATGGGAAAGTACTCATGGGCGTTTGGCGTTTATCTTTTTAGCTAGCCAGGCGGATTTAACAAGCCTTTACCACCTGCCAAACTAAGTACACAAAAATGTAGCACCCGCTGGGAATCGAACCCGTGACCTCTGAGTCTAAGACTAGCGGCTTAGCTACTAGACCACAGAGGTGGTTAAATTCTTCTATACTTGTTTATACATTAAACTTTTTATGCATAGAAATACAGAGAAACTTAAAATGTAGAATTTTTACACCGCATGACCTATTTATTCTACTTTACAAGTCGCCAGATCTCTGTGTACCATGTTTTTTCAGAGATAACAAAACGTTAGAAAAAATTTTTTTTTCAACATTTCTACAACATTGTACCATGAAGTTTGTATGATAAACCGCTAAGCGTAATACCTATTCACAAACAAATAGAAGATGTTAGATAAGAGCGCAATATTACATAGAGCAATCAGCATACAATGATGTTCTATGCCCGCGTAGGATGACAAGATTATAACGATCACTTAAAGAATTAGGGCTTTGTTGTTAAACTGCGTTATTGGATCCCTATTTTGCCACTGCTAAAAATACTTTCAAAACAAATTTATTCTTTCCTATAACTACAAAATGTATTTGATTGAGTTAGCTAGTAAAATAGTTAGGTATAAAAACTCTAGAGGGAACTTTCATGTGACTATTACGAAAAATAATGTTAAAGTTATAATATTTATTTAGTCTGAATTAACATAAAACTAGCATAGTTACGGGACTATGACCCAATCTCCAATGTGCTGCTATGTGGAAAGGCCCCTGTGCCCAGCTGTGGGACATAGGCTAATGAAGTTTCAAAGAGTTAGTGCACTTAACTGTGTTTTACACAAATAAATATCTCAAATAATTCCACAAAATAGCTTGTCAAAATGTCTAAAGAATATGGTTTGCAAATATTCGATACGAGCAATAATCGGTTTCACCGACCTGGAATGGGCATTTTTCATTGCACCGCGCAACGGCTTCCGCTCCAAATTTCTCGGTGATGGAACTGTAATCGCAGCCAATTGGCCGGGCGGACAAAGCCAATCCGAGCAGCGACAACACTAGCCATTTGTGCCAATTCAGCGACGCGCTCATTGTGAACGCCGACACTCCTGCGCACTGTCATCCAAGCACGAGCGACATGTCCACAATGCACCAACACATGTTACCCTCAGCCCCTTAGTGAGATCATTACAAGAGTTTAGTAGAAGTATTTAAAAAGTAACCCTTAAACTTTATCGGGACAAGGCGTGTTTATTATGCGCGCGTATTTTCATAGCGTTCGTAGACCGTAGTTGTTTCGCGCCGGTACGAGTGCGCGCGCGCATCGAAAGCTGCTTGCGGACTGAGCGGCCGCCAGACGCGCTGCTACGCCGCCGGCGCCGGCTACGGGCCGCTACGGCATTAGGGTGCTTTTTCATCAAACCTTTGAGTGCTAAACGGTGCGCGAGGTGAAATTGACCAGCAGGATTACTTCATTTAAAAAATAAAATTCAAATTGCTATTTATTCGTTCATATTTGACTGTAAATCTTCCAACAACTCTATAAATAAATAATTTATATCCCGCCTAAGCAATGCAATGAAACGTATTATCACTATTGGTGAATTGGTTTTTTGCGCACCACTTAGCTTTTCGCACATCTCTGGTAGAAACCTACCGCTTTCTTATATAACAGCACTTGTTACACTCAATAGTGTGTGTGTGACGAATGATGAAAACTATGTTATTACAACACAGTAGTTATATATTTGTCGGTAGAAAATCTTAGCTATAAAAACAAGGAATGTTTCACAAAAGTTTTTATTTTAGTTATTTATAGAATAAAGTTTTTTCACTGTCCTAATTTTAACCTATAAAGCTGTGTTTTAAACGATAAGTCTTAATGACTTTGATAAATTAAATAATTATTGTTCAATACGAAACTAAAAAACCTCCATTTATTTAGAACCGCCATATTTATTTCACACAATTATAACTCTTCAAGAGTACGTGTATGAGAAATCACGGTACTGCCAGTCACCAATTTATCCTGCGTCAAACAGGTGTCTACTAACAAGGAGCGTTCGCTTTCTCTGGCCAGTTGACCCCGTCAAACCCAATCGTTTTAGTTTATGGCGTGGCCTTTTGTCACAGACGGCCCGGCCGCGAACGCTTTGGACAGACACGTTCAATTAATTTAACGACACACACCGCCTCGGTTACACTTCCCACGCTTTATAGAATTCCACAGCGTTACCTACTAGATTAAGTACATACATACGTACGTATATTCACGACTATTATCCCCGGAGAGTTACTAGAGACCTAGGGCCCTAAACAAAGGACCGACTAGATTAGTCAAAGTCAAATTATTTATTCAATGTAAACATTTACAGGCACTTATTGATGTCAATACTAATCAAAAAAACAGATAACTAACTTCTAGTTAAGACTTAATAACTAATCTAACTAACTAATCTACTCGGGTACACTACATAAATAAGAAAAACTTAATTCCGATAATCACGAATTTCAAAACTCCGAATTTTATGATTCCGAATGGTTTAGAATTCCGAATATCAAAATTCCTATACATCATAAATCCTTTTTTTATAAATCCAAAATTACAAAATCCCGAACGTTTACAATTACAAAAATCAAAATTCCGAATTTCAATATTCCTAATAAGTAATTAAAATTCCGACTCAACAATAATCCGAAGTCTCAAAAATACGAATTCCGAATTATTAAATATCCGAAATTTATGATTTGGTCACCCATCCAGTAACTCGGCATTGCAAAAGTTGCTTAACTGGCAAGAACGCAAACCGATCGACTTAGGTTTACCTGTTAATGATCACAAGTTGCCAGCCCCCAGCAGCATTCAGCATGCAAGCACGCATGCAGCAAGCAAGCATGCAGCAAGCAAGCAAGCAGCATGCAAGCAAGCATGCAAGCAAGCAAGCAGCATGCAAGCAAGCAGCATGCAACAGGCATGGCTTCTATCACAGCTCCGGCGGTTCCACGCGAGCTTATCGTCGCAGATGCCTTTCGCTCACCGCATTAAACCCGCCTGCTCCTTAGCTCGCGGGCCGCCTCACCCCCCGCTAGACTACGTGGAGTCGGTTTTGCAGCGATTCGTTTTTGCCACTGACTTTTGAAGCACAACATTACTGAAAACACAAAATATTAACTTTGAATCCATTTAAGGTTAGACTGCTATTTTTATAATCATAATGATTCTGATTATAAATGCATTAATCATGCATGCAAGCAGGGATGGACAAGCTGCCTGTTGTTGCCACGACAATAAAGAATTACAATATTAAGCAGCAATGAATTTTCGGAAATATGATAAGCGGAATTCCGTTTTTCGGACTTATTAGACAAAAACCCGAAATGTTAGTACATTTCGGGTTTTTGTTTGTTCGAACTTATAAAAATCGGAATATTAAAAAATCGTATTTATGATATTCGGAAAATTGACGTTCGTGATTTTAAATAAACGTGATTTTAATTTTTCGAAAATATGAAATTCGGAGTTTTGAAATCCGGAATTAAGTTTATCGGAGTTTTACGGTGTTCCCAATCCACTATACCTACCTAACTAATCTACCACCAGTTCGAATTTTGCGAGAGCCTTCGACTGAGAAGAAGCTGGCAAGAAACTCAGGGGGCTTTTTTTCCTGCCTCTAACTAACAAACAAGTGACAGTGTAATAGATCTAATAAAGTACAATATAATACAACATAATTAAGTACAATAACATTTTATGACAACTTAATAATAACAAAATAAAATAATTTTAAATAAAATACAATTCATAATAATTGAATGAAACAATAGTTAATAATAGTTAAAAATACTGACAATAAACACCACAAGATTAGGTATGTAATTGGTGATTTCATGTACTTTTATATAATACCGACTGCAAAAGGACGAGTATCTTAATTCGTCTGTATGTATGTTCGTGCATTTCTCCGACATTTATACACTGATGTCAGCTTGTTTTTGTTAGAAGGAGTTTCTTCTAGAAATGGTCCCATTTTGCCTACGCTACTATTTTTTGAATTGATATTGTTAGCAAGTAAAACTATGGAATGGTAGAGTCGTTATTTCAAAAATGCCATTACTTGTCTTTATGAGACAATTGTTTTAGCATTCCAATTTTGACTTTAAGTCAACCGTTATTAATGCTAGTAATAATGGCTGCTGTTTTATAAAAACATGTTTTATTGCTATGGTGCGAAAGTAGATGACAAGTTTCGTTAATGATCACGTACCCACCTCTACCTATCCTACAAAGAAATGTAAGAGATGTAGATGATTACTATTATCAGCATAGAAATAATCAAAAGAAAATTTTATCTATTTTTATCAATTAATAAACATCCTACATTACATCCACATACATTCAGCATTCTAATCCAAATGCCATTATGTCCATTAGTCTAGGCCCTCTGATTTTAACCGCGTCTGTGGTCTAGTGGCTAGGCCTCTAGTCTTAGACCCAGAGGTCCCGGGTTTGAACCCAGTGGGGAGTACATCTTTGTGTTGTTGGTTTGATTGATGGTAGGGTTTGTAAAGTCCGCCTGGCTAGCTACCACCATCTCATCTAACAATGTTAATAGTATTGTTGTGTTCCGACAGTTAAGATATAAGATAGCCAGTACCTCAGTGGTTGAGGATTCCGGGTAAAGCGCGATTCCACGATTGAATTAGCTAAAGAAAAAATTAGTTCCATGTTTGAATCTGATGAACTCATCGTGTTTATAAAAATCTCTGCTATACGGAAGTACAAAACTCTACAACTCGAAAAAATAAATGATATCGGATTGCCGCTTTCCCGCCTATTTTGTTTTTTTTCTGTGGCCGGCCAGCTATTCAGCCCTTAGTTTTCATTTTCAGCATTGAAAAAATGGTAAATATTTTGCTCAAATCTATGTTATTTTAAAGAAATACGCTCAGCGGCATGGAAAGTGGCCCAAACGTAAACAATGCGAAATGAAGTAAATAAGTCGTCGTATCTTATAACTTTGTGTGACCATTCATCAGTACGACCGTTTTTGTCATTTTAAGAGAATAGTTACAAAAACATGTTCGTTACTTAGCCTTTGTGACACTTGAAACGCATTTCTCTGTTAAGACTCAAAAAATAAAGGTGAGTTTTAATTAAATAAAAAAAATTGTTTGCAGTTAATATTGTTTCTTTAGTTTTTAAATAATCTGTAGTTATGCTCCTTTGCAGAATCATACCACAATGCCCATTACTCCAGCTCAAGTCACTCAAGCTGTATTGCTTAGGAATCAAGGGAAAAGTCAACGGGAAATGGCTGAGATTTTAAATGTACCGCGTACAAACCTGAGAAAAGCATTGACAAGATACGATCAGACCGGGCTTTATACCAGAAGGCCAGGAATTGGTGGAATAAGGTACACTTCGGCGCGTGACGATCGATTCATTGCCCTCGCAATTTTGCGAAATCGGTTCCTTAACCCTTTATAGGGCAGTGTCAAATATATTGACACCATATTTTAAACTTTATACAATTGAGATAAGGTCGAAAACCAATAAAAAATTTCAACATTCTGTGCTCGTTATAGGGTTAACGCCGTCGAGATCCCACAACACCTGCAAATTGCAAGAGGGGTTAATGTGAGTGAGCGTACAATTAGACGAAGAATGGAGGAACGAAATCTACTAGCCCAAAGACCAGCTCGGGGTCCAGAACTCCTCCAACAGCATCGTGTAGCTCTACTTCGTTTTGCCAGAGAACATGCAAATTGGACGCATGGGAAGTGGAGCAAAGTTTTGTGGACTGATGAAAGCAAAGTGGCCTAAAGAGCCTCTGATAGTCATCAGCGTGTGTGGAGAAGGCATGGAGAACGGTTTCTGCCTATCACTACTACTCAAACTGTCAGCTTTCATGGAGGGTCCGATATGGTTTGGGCGGGATCAGTTCCGAGACACGTACAGAGTTAGTGGTTGTGGAGGGTCGTCTAAATTCAATGCGATACATCGAAGACATCCTTTCAGAACATGTTTTGCCATACGTAGGGTTCATTGGTCATGAAGAATTTCTTCTAATTCAGGATAATGCTTGACCTCACACAGCTAGTTGCGTGAACGATTACTTATCTTTTAGATGTCGGAATTCAAAAAAATCAGTGGCCAGCAAGAAGCCCATACATGAACCCTATAGAACATGTCTGGGATATGCTAAAAATAAAAGTTAAAGGTAATCCTAACCCTCTACAAACGCCCCATAACTTGAAAACCGCGATGGTGGCGCCTGGGAAGAAATTCCTCAAGTCTACAAAAACATCATCCAAAGCATGCCTAATCGCATGCAGGCGGTTATCAGGGCCAGGGATGGTAACCCTGGTTATTAATGTTAAGTGTAATGTTTTGATTTTTTTTCTGTTAATTTTTTGGCAAAAAAGATTTTTTGGTAAAGATAACAATTACGTTAATTCAAACAAAAAAAATATGCATTTTAGTTTCAAAAATAATTATAAGCGCCAAAATTGGTTTGGGTCACTATCCGTGCCGCTGAGTGTAGTTAAAAGTATATTATAATAAAGTAATTTAAAAAATATTATCCTTAATTTAATACTTATTGATATGTTATTTCAATTTTACATCGCGCTGTAGGTAATTGAGTGGCTGTATAGAAAGTTGGGGACATAGTTCAACAGAAATGTGAAAATAGAAATAAGTAGTTTTTTTTGACAGTACCTGTCAGAAAAACTATTCTCCTAGCTGAAACGTATTACTTTCAACCCGCTCCTCAGGCAACTTAGATAATATTTTATAATCGCCTTGTTACGTTATGTTACGTTCACGTTCTCAATCTACACTAACCCCACCTAGCGCTTCAGTAGTAAAATTAATACTTCGTAGCGGTGCTACTGCTATGATGCTTTACAGTAGATCTGTCGTAGCACGTTACGATAAAGATCCGAAATTTTGTAATAGAGCATGCCTAGATGGCGGCATTACATTATTAGTTGTCTTCTTAGATTAAAACCAAAAAGGGAAGATACGGCATGCTCCTACTTGTAGCCATTCAAAATATAGTCCTACTCAACTACTTAAGCAAACACTCACACACGCACACCTATAAAGTGTAAATTGAGCGAGCGAGACAAAGCGGTTAGTTTCAACGTCAGCGCGAGGGAGTTAGCGAGTAGCGCGTTGACGTCTCGGTCGCTTCGCAACAGACGAGTACGTACCACCGATTCCGACGCCACTGCGGTGTAGCGTCTTTCTCTTTTTCACACAGTAGAATATCTGCAATAGGGCGATGTAGCCTGTTCGCTCGGCAAATTGTGACTGAAGTGAAATTGTGCCTTTAGGCCTAATTTTGGCGGCTCACTCACGAGACGCTAATGCCGTATCTTCCCTTTTTGTTTTAATCTAAGGTTGTCTTACATAGATTAATTTTTTATTTGTTTAAAGCCACAATGCAATAAAAAAATAAATTTTATCATACTTTTTCTTTTTTATTAATACCTATTTTAAAATATTGATAAAAAAAATAATTTTATTACTTAGATTAATTTAAGTTTTTTTTTTGTTTAAAGCCATTCAATGAAAAGTAGTTGAACAACGATTTTATATTGTTAAATTTTGTCATACTTTTTATTTTTTATCAATATTTAAAAATAATAATAAAAAGTAAAAGTATGATAAAATTTAACAATATAAAATCATTGTTCTACTATTTTCTTATTGCGCTAAGGCTTTAAACAAAAAAAAACTTAAATTTAATCATTTAATGTCGCCATCTAGGCACGCTCTTTTGCAAAATGTCGCTTCTTTATCGTAGCGTGCTACAACAGATCATACTGTAAGCATCATAGCAGTAGCACCGCTACGATGCATTAATTTTGCTACTAAAGCGCTAGGTGGAGTAAGTGTAGATTGAGAATGTAATAACAAGGAAGATTATAAAATATTACCTAATTTGTCTATAGTAATCGAATGGTAATAATAAATATAATAAACGAATTGCACGTGAATAATACCTATGTTCTATCCTTTGTTATTAAAAATTACCTACTGTTAATATGAAAAAAAATATTAAAATTTGCACCAATTCTTTTTCCTTTTTTTTTACCTAAACGAACTTATCCAAAGCATAAAGCCGTGAAATTGCGACATAATAATATATTGTTTAATCGATAAACTTTATATCATAATGACTCTATGTTTTATTGCTAATAATTTTCCTATTAACATTATCAAATGATAAGTACGAATTGTTTGTCCATCATTATCACGAACTATAGATTCTTTATAAAGAAAACAATTGATATTGAACTAAAAACAAGGGAGCCGCGAAAGGCGGTTTTCAATAGGAATTCATTCATGTATTGAAAATAAAACAAACATTTTACTTGTTTTCTGTGACAGAAACTCTTCGATCATCTGTGTTTAGATGATCGAAGCAAAATCTAAATAAATTATTTAAAAATAGAACATACTTAGTTATAAAAATATAAGTTCCATTTATAAAACGTGCCCAAGACATTGAGTTATTATGTACTGCGTACTAGAGAAGACATCTCAACTAGATTGTTTGTAACACGCGTTAGAGCCAGCTCGCTCCAACTGTAGTAGTCTGTGGCAGGCGCTAGACGCAACAATAAGTGTGTATTCTGTGTTCTATTTTATTAAAATATACCTTTATGTGTGCTAAACAACTCAGGAAATACAAATAAAACCAAAGGAATCACTTTTCACCTGGAAATACGTACTAAATTATCGATGTAACATGCATTTGACTAATTATTTTATCAAATCGCTGAGACATGAAGCGGCGGCCATGTTTCGGTAAAATACATATAGAGTAACAATATTTCTATTTTGTGCAGAAGTGACACTTTAAACGCTTTATGTGAAATAATTACTAGGGTTAAGATTATGGTGGCAGTTTGATTGGGGATTTCGTTAAAATTAATAAACTTACCTAAAATACTTTTTTATTAATGAACTTGACCGTTTTTTTCGAGATCATTAGATATATTAATAAATATTAGATATTTACCTTCGGGGTATCACAGGATTCACACGGCGTGGAAAATAACTTTATTCTTTAGCTACGATGCATCGTTTCTGTAATATTTTTATTTATTTTTTAGTACCTACTACCTAGGCTGAAGAAATAGTACGTATGTATATAAATGTATTTGGTCATAAATAAACGCAAAGAGTTTCTTTCATTTTATCAAACCATAGTATTATCTGTGGTTTAATCTGAAATAATAAAATGTAATAAAGATTGAATTTTAATTAAAGGTAGGTAGAAAACATGCACAACAACTATGTCTGTTCTGCAGTGTAAAATCTATTATCTATCTGTTGCATTGCACTACGTTGAATATGGTTGAACAAAACGCGTAAGCGCGCCGTGCAAATGGCGGCGCTTTTGAACTTTTGGCCGCGAGAAAACAACACTCTAGAAGCGGTCTAGCGCTGTTAATTGTATATGGTTAAAGAGTAATATGTGTCAAATAATACACAATTTTACTCACATTGTCTGTCACGAAAACACGTAGAGGCATTGAGTTAAACTAAATATATCAATGCGTAGAGGTTACTAACCATTAAGGTGCAAAAAACAAAGAAGACCTGTTTAGTCTTTACCTGCTACACCTTGTTTAGTCACATAGTATTATATCTTAATTAATGGCTATCGCGTGTAGCATTAAGCCAATTTCAAGTGTTTAATTTTTTTTAAAGTTTATTTATTAATGTACGGTAGATAGAAATAAAATGGAATCTCACAACACGTGTTGTTGCTAAAAGAACACGGGAGAAACGCTGTTTAGTCACTTCCCAGCCGTACGTTGCCTATATAATTGTGAATAATAGGAGTCAAGGACAATTTTTTCCAAAAAGTCGTGTCCTAATTTTAAATAAAAATTGGAATGCGACTTTTTTATTTTACTTTATAGCTGTGAGTAATTAAACTAATATTCGTAAAATAAGTAATTCAGATGAAGCGGACAGGACTCAAATACGATTTATAATCTCATCTCAATAATGCTTGAAAAATTTGAGCATCTGAATATTTGATACTCAGTAATATTTTTACACGTACCTACTTAAATAAATATTTTTCCAAAATAATTGAAAAAGATTTTTATCAATTTTTTTTTTTGATTAATGTTTTATATTTTAGCGTTTTATTAACGCTTAAATATACTTAAGTAATTTTTTTTAAACACTGAAAAAAGACGACAACCTCAGGCGGGAATCGAACCACGCACCTTCCGCATTCCGGGCGGAGAATTATTTTTATGAAATATGTATTAACTAAATTATTTACTTACTTTTATTTTGGGCATTAATTTACTTATTTTCATTTCAATATTACAATTACAACAATCAATAAATATAAAAACTAACATATTAGTTTTAAACAACATTAACTTACAACTTTACGACTCTGTAATAAATCTGTATGAACAGTGTGTCGCATCTGCGCTTAGACATTTCTATGACAACTAGGTAAGCCCCGCACCACGGTACAAGTATCATTGTAGCTGTGCACAACTGCACATTTATTGTATGGGACGTCTACTCTAGTATATTTACCTCAATGGCCCAAGATATATTTTTAAAACAACCTTTAGAATAGGTCTGGTCAAGAGCCTACTCTTGATCCGGACCTTGAACCGAAAAGATATGTTTATGAGTTATGAGAGTAAATGAAGTAAAGGATGTATCAGGATCGTAACAAATGGAAGGTTGTGGTCTCTGAATACCCCTCCGGGAATCGGGCGTGATGTAAAAAAAATAGTGCATAAAAGTGTATTACATAGTTCTATTATAGCTCTCAAAATTAAGAATATTTCATAAATAAGGATTACTGCTGAATAAGGTTTATGTATTGCTCTTTTTCAAATAAACGATATTATTATTATTATCATTTGATTTACAGCACGCATAGTTTGCAATCATATAGATTATATCATAGATCGTCGATAAAAAGAAATAATAATATCTCGATAGAAATCAATTTTTATTTTGCAATCGATTTGCCGCTTACTTTTCGGATTGTTAAAAAAAAATCACCGTTTTAGCAGTTGTTTACTTTGCTATCACTATTTAGGCCACGTCTGTATTAGATATGTCTACCATTATTTTAAACACTGAAATACTACATGAAAAGTAAAATTTTTGCAACGATTTTTGCCTAATAAAATTATTACTTACTTTAAAAAGTACTCTGGTAAGAATACTGCTGTGCTACCGTAACATTTCTATCTACAACTATAAGAACCACGGAATAAACTGCTCTGCGATAAGAATTACATGTAAAATATATAGTTAATTTTTTAATAATGATAATGACAAACATTCTAAATGAAGTATAGTAAAAATTAAATACATTGTGAATTATTTAAGAATCATATAAACAACTGCAATATTCATAAAAGGCACGCCGATATTCAGCTCTTTAATCAGATATCGTTCACCCACTTCAAGATAGTATATCAGTAAGTAATGAAAGCCCGTGGCAAATAAAGCTGCAAGGGTAATTTATACTGTCCATTTTCTTTATCACTTATCTAAGTAGGAGCATAGACAAATATTATATATCGTCCTTGGTAGGAGTAATTACTACTTACTTTATGTTTCAAAAAGATATGTAGCCATGAAAAGTTTCAAGTATTTTATTAGAACTTGTTATTTGTAATATACATATTTACTTTTATCGAATAATTACCATTGCTGCACGATTTCACAGAAGGATTGGTTCACAAAGTTAATTCATATGTTTTTACAATGATTGTCATTATTGTCACACTTATAACGTAATCGTTTTAAGTAATCCGTGCTTGTAATTTTTTCGTTTGCGAAAATTAGCATTTATCGAGGACCTCATATTTATATATTTTTGTTATTTATAACTATATAGGCAGTCTTTGCTTGTTAACTAACTCATATTTATATTTCGTCTGCATTTACTTTCATGCATTCTAATTAAAACAAGGTAAAGGTCATCTTTGTATTGCAACAAAAGCAACCTCATTATTCAACGAGTCAATACTATTAAAATTTAGTTAGAATAACTTTTTGTTTTCAATACATATAAGTACGCGTCAGTCTAAGTATTATTAAAAATATATATATATATTATTTTTGCATTTGTTTTTACATGTTTTTAGTGAACAAAGTGCTTCCTTTTTTCCTGTTTGTATGCTTCGATCAACAGTTGGTATTGTTGATCGAAGTTTGTATGCATTGATATTTTAAATGTCAATAGACATTTGGAATTTTCAGTTTTTATCCCGTTGTCTGTCATGAAGACTCCAGCCGGCCTAGCATACGCAACACGAGACTGTTCTCGACCCGTTTTCTCGTGTTTGATTCATTTATCTCTAATGTCTATCGACACTAAAGACACATGGATATGCTTAAAACTGTACATAGTATGTTAAAAATAGACTTAATATTAGTTTTTGCATAAACTGTGGTATTTTTGTCCACAAACCTTAACATGGCAACTTAAAATGATTTGTCGTCTCTCGTCCGCGACATATCTCGTGTTGCGCATGCTTGGCCTACTAGAGGTCACAAACAATTGCATTTCTAGTGTGTCTCGTTCTAAGGCAGCAATTTTAAGTTTTTTATAATAGAGTACGAGTACTTACGAAGGTACTGACTGTGTAGCGAGCTGAGTAAACATAAATGAAACTATGAAAGTTACAAACTTGATATTCGGCAGGAAGGTTCCTCAAAGGTTGAAGACATCCGCTAGTATTTTCAATTTTTAAAACTCCTTTAATAACACGTGATACGAGCGCTTATGCAAACGAAGTCACTTCTATGTTTCTCTTACGAACGCACACTGCAAAATAATTATAAGCTTTGTACATGTGGTAACCTATCTAAATAAATATACTATTGCACGATGTATCATCATAATATTCGCCCATCACTTCAGAACGGCTGCACTGTTTGTAATTGTCAGGACAATGTTTGTATGATAGATTTAAGAGGAAACACTACGTCGACGTGGCATGCAAAATTCTCATACAAAACACAGAAAAACGACGTTTCGTAATCTTCTGTATCCTCCTTCAGAACTCCACCAATTTTTAAAACTTTTTTAGCATCGGTTAAAAAAAGAGATTTTCTATATATGTATGTTTGTTTTTTGCATTAAGTTATTTATTTAATAACCAGGAGCCTTCAAAATGTAGTGAAATCACTCCGTTTTTAAGGCGTCATCGGAAACATTAATTGGCTGGTTTAAAAAAAATCGAACATACAGACATAGAAAATTTCTTTCTTTAACCGTTGCTGAAAAAGTAATAAAAATTGGTCTAGTTCTGAAGGAAGAAACAGGGGACTACGAAACGTCGTCTTTTTGTGTTTTATATGAGGATTTTGCATGTGACTTCGATGTAGTGTTTCCTGGTAACACGGGAACCTAACGTTGCGTTCACGCGATCGAATTCGCGGCCGTAACTATAAAAAGTGTGTAACAAAAAGCAGCGTGTGTCATGCAGTACGTACACAATTCACTAATTACCAAAAGCAAATCGATATCGCAGAGGATGATGCCCCTTGGAACCTTGGTAGCTATCCAAGAGCTGCGCGGGCCGTGCCAACGGTCACCGCGGCTCGTTACCTAACAACTTATTCACAACTCCAGTACTGCGTAACTACGTAGACCACCAGCGCGCACCACCTCACGTGCCATCCATATCGCCTAATAAAAGTGAATTAATTTATTATCCGCAAAAGATTCCAAGCAACAACTGTTAACTTCGTTCTTGTCAGTGTCATTACAGTAATACCCTCTACCGCTATTTAGATAAAGATTATTGTGGTAACATCTGAGATAAGTATTTTATTGTGCTGGCTTAATAGAAAAGGCGGCGTGCAATTGTTATTCAGCCATTTCCTCACTTGCTGCGCGTCTCTATTGGAAGTGTTTGAAGTGATACTACGCCGTGTAAGCAAAGCAGCGACAATGAGCAGGGATTTGGTGGACGGCAAGGTAACAGTCACAGTTAATTTTTTTGTTATTAACCTGAGTAAACTCAGTAAACGACAATCCAACATATATTTGATGAAACAACTCATTGGGATGCGTTGAAAACATTTACGTAACATACTTTAGGTCGACACGAACTCTAGCAAGAACAGCTTTTTAAACTTTTTGATAAAGAGAGATTAAATTATGTCCATAAAAATAGATTGAAAATGCCTTTTTACTTAACCTTCAATTCTAATTTGTATTTATTTATCTGATTTTTTGGTGAATTTAAAATTGAAACTTTAACGTAAAATTGTATACCTTCTACGTATAACGAGTTAAACCACGTATGAAATATTTGCGTTTATTGCAAATTTACTGCAAAAAATGTATATGGATTATGTATCTAAGGTTTCGCGGAAAACTTATATTTTTAAAACAAACTGCTATATTTCTTTTTATTTTCACGCCTCACTACAGGCATACCAATCACTTAAGAAAAACGTTATTTCCTATAAATATTACTGCGTTTATCAAATGAAAATATCTTTTAAGTGACTAACATCATAAATACGAAGAAATTTGACTTCACATAATATTATCATTGTTAAGCCCTTCGCTTTTATCTGGTGGATTATCTGTGGCTTATTTTTGCGTTCTTGTTTTATTCGTATGCTTATGTTATCTCTATACCTATCTCTGGTAAATACCCTTTTATGAGACAAGCTCTACAAACAAATAAAAGTGATTGATATGACAATAGGTAGTAAATATAAATAAAAATGCGATAGACTCGAGGTTTTTTTATAACTACCTTTGTGGTCTTGTGGGTAGGACACCATTCTAAGACCAGGAGGTTTTGATTCCCAGCTAGGGGTAAATAATCAGATATTATACTTGGTAGTGTTAGGGACTAACTACGATCGTCTTATCCTCTCATTTGTGAGAAAACCTACAAATTGAATTACTATTGTGTCTCGATTTACGGCAGTTAGACAGCTTAGTTTGTCTGTTATTAGTATGTTTTTAACATTGTTGTTCAGACGGAGATAAAATAGCCAGTTCCTCAATAGTAAGAATGCCGGCGAAGTGCGCTTCTTACTACAACCTATCTTTTAAACTAATATAATTTACCATCAGATGAGATAATAATCAAGCGCCATCCTGTAGAATAAAAACAACATTCTTTAACTGTATCTTACTAAGCAGTTAATAACAACTTCATAAGATGATTGAAAGAACTCAACATTGGAATTAAAACGCCAATAATCAAGTTCACACTTAACAATAGTAGATATTAATCAATATTACCTTAAACGGTAAAACAATGAACGCAAACATTCACAAATACCTATGAAAACAAATACTTACGTATTATGAACGTAAGCAATGGAAAGAACATCAGACAAATAAATAATTTGAAAAAGTATTTGAGGAAATTTATGAAGAATAAAGTTGTACGAGTAATTATGTGTTTAACTCAAATACCTACGTAGGTTTATATCTACTTTTAAAATATGATTTTATCTAGGGTTAAAGTCACGTCTCGCCGTAGTAGTTTACTTTAGCATGTTGACTTTAGCATGTTATGTCGTGTCGTGTGTCGTTATGTCGTGTAATAGTTTAATGTCTTTGGTCGTATACAACTGATTCAGAATACAGTTAGAAACTATATTTTCCGAGACAAGTGATTCCTAATGTTTGATTTTACTTATAAATGTATAAAATATAATATAACTTATAACTTCAAGTAGCTACTATCAACCATAATCAGAGTAAATATGCTTTCATTGTAAGATTATACCCACCCCATCTATTGACTCTTAACCATATATCGTTAGTAATCTATTTAAAAGTTATTTTAGATGAACTATGGTGACTATAGTTATTGATAAATCCACCATTAGTACAGATGATATTGCAGTTCTGGACATAAATGTATTTTAACATTGAAAATATTTTTTCGATCGCTCCGGTATGGGCCCATTTTCGCTGAAAGTGTGTTTGCCCGGTGGTATATAGTGGTTTAAGGCCATGAGGACGTATGAGAGCTCAAAAGACGCAGAATTTGAATGGCTTTCAGATGGTGAAAATTTTTTTAGTAAAAGTCGAAAACTTTTTTTGAAAATTGAAAATCCAAAAAAAAACCTTGATTTTTTAACTCCTTTCCTCGGAATATCTTCGATATCTCGTGAACGAAGTTAAAATCGAAAAACTGAGAGAGACGCCTAGAGATATTGAAACGGGGAACATTTTATGTCTTATACTTTTTGTGGCAGTGATAAAGGGGCGGTATGCTCCCCCTTAGCGGCGCGTGGAGCGTCGCCGTGCGGTATTACTCGGGCGTCATAGCCCTGTGGAACTTCGCAGCTTTGAGATACGAAGATTTATTAGAACTTAATAGACGCGGAAAATTAAGGGCTTTAGGATAGTATAAACAAATTTTGGAAAAGTCAATTATTTCTTTTGAAAATAAAATAAAATAAAAATCTATGTTTTATACGAAGATCTATAAGGACTTAATAATAGCTAGGTTCATTTTCAATGCCCTTTCAAGTCGTGTAGAGAACGAAATCTGTGAATTTTTAAACTTAATGGTTCTGTTCTGTATTCTAAGGCTTTATGTGGCGAAAAAAGCAATGTAAGAATAAGTACCAGTAATATACATACAAAAACAAATGGGCATCTTCGAGCTACGAGCTACGAGTATTAACTTCCATTTTGACATTCAAGCAGTAAATCTTATGTTCCCGAAACTCTACTATTTAATACCAATCCAGAAGTTTTTGAGTGGCAATTAAAAATACAAACGACGTATTTCAACCTACAGGCTACGATCTCATATAAAAATTTGAATAAGCTTTGCCGCTGTATAAACCAGCATATAGAAGGTTTTTGTGGGATTGTCCTTTGTACTATCATCTACTTTATATAAGTACTGTGTCTACGTCACATAAATGTTATTATCAATACAAGATTATAGATTATTACCTATTTCACTGCATTAGACCCACTAATGCGCAAATTTAAACATTTATTTCAAAAATTTAAAAAAAAATTGCTCGTTACGAATCACAAGTAAATTTTACAATTTACCTTTACGCTACTTTATTCGATCGATATAGTCTAAAAGATGTTTGTTACACAATTCATTAATGATCTAACAAAACGGTAGTGTTTCTACACATCAGTGCCTAATTACTATCAGGACTTGTGTTTATTGGCTTATCGGAAGGTGTGAGTTTTCAAGTTTATTGTTCTCGCGTATAAATAGTAGGGTTAAATGAGGGAATGTACCTAATTGACTATTGCAACTCACGCTGAGAATGCTGCAAATGAGGGATCCATATTGGAATGTATAGATTAAAGCAGCATTTTTTTAAGGCTGCATAACGTTTTTTGGCAATCTCTTCGTTTCGCATAACGTTGATTCAGAATAAATCATTATGCATACTTTATTTCTCCATAATTTCTTTTATAATAATTATATATCAGCATCAAAATATGTTCATGCATCAAAAGGCATTTAATACCATATTAAATGTTAAACATTTAGAATATCACAAAAGTACTTATAGCACCTAATCGTCTACCTATCACGTGACCTACAAGAGTAGGGCAGCTAGTATTTCTGTTGTCTAATAAAAAAAAAACCTCGAAATTTAAGACAGTCGCTTCGCTGCTCTTCATCCATTATGCGTTTTGTATTTTAAATTAAATATAGACGTATAGCAATTATGTTCTTTACATGTATGCTGATTAAATTTTGAAAATTGAAAATGATAAAGACAATTATAGTAAGTTAAAATTATGCCGATGAAACCATAATGGGTTTATAACACTCTGCTTATCATCATTTATGTGAAAAACTTTATGCTGAAACTGTTATACCAAACTACATTATGACGAAAGAGATTGTGATAACAAAAGGGCTCCCGCAAATAAGTGCATAAAGAAATAACGCATTTTAAAAATCACAAGAGAATGATTGTTTTGTTTGTAAAATTTATGCAAAACAAGTGCTTGCCCGTAAAGAAAAAGATGAAGAAAAAACAAAGTTAAATCTAAATCGTAACGAAAAGCTTCTATTAAGTTCTTATGTGCCATGTCAACAAAAATAAACATTACTAGTAAAACCACAACTTTAATGTTAGATTTATTCAAGCCCCGTTGAAAATGCATAGGCCATACAATTTCAGTCCTAATAAAGTTGAGCGATTAAAATACAGAAAAAGAACTGACTGCTGGTTGCTGCTGACAACAAAATGGATTGACAGCATAATGGATTCGTGCAGTGCAAGTTGTGTAATGAAAAACAAGGCAACCATGACCACGTGACGCGTCCTAATAATGAATGCGGTGCGGGGGCTCGGCCGCCACACCTTCCCGGACGTGACTGCGACTAAGGGCTCTACTGTCACTTATTACAAACGTCACAAACATTACTTGTCTAAGCAAAGTCAAAATGCTATGCGAAGTAAGACATTTCTCAGTGAGTTTCGTATAACAAGCCTGGCTACCTTACACCCCGTATTTACAAACATTACATGAGGTCTTACAGTGCGCTCGGACGCACAGGGTCTCAAAAACCTATTCATAAACAGTACTTGAGTGGCCACCGGCGCTATGCGTCCCTTAAAATAATATAAATAACCGTCCCGTACCATCGTACCGTCGAGAGAGCGAAAGAGAAGCGCTCGAAAGGACTCGCCTTAAAAAAAAATAGTTTATACACCTCAGTGGCTACTTAGCTAACTGCTCGGCCCGATTACCGGAGGCCCGATGGTTCAATTCCCAGGTCAGGCAAAGTGTGTCGAATTTTTTGATGATAAGCCCGGGTTTGTGATAACCAAACCGCATTTAACCGGCGTGGAGTCAAGCCAATCAATACCCATCAATTCTAGTGACATACATACATACATGTAATTACGACTATTATCCCCGAAGGGTAAGTCAGAGACTAGGCAATGAGGACAGCAAAATCAGTCCTTTACCGTAGTTCACGTTTCACCAAATAGCGACTGCACATGTGCTCAGCGTGACAGGTGGTAAGCCCATCGCCGCTCTATGCTATTGGAAGTATGTGCAGCCTTTAGTCCGTTAGTCGCCTTTTACGACACCCAAGGGATGAGAGGGGTAGTATTCTTTCACCGCTACGCGACACAGGCCTTCGCAGATCAGTAGGACAGTAAACAGGGTATACTAATACTACTGTTGTATTGCTAGGTAAATCTTCCTAGCCTCCAACATTGGAATCAAATCACTATAACAATGCAGTAAATGCATTAAAACAACCCTTGATATCTAAAGGTTAAAAGTCGTTTTAGACCTTTTTTTGACGAATAAATAAATATAAATAGAAACAAATGTGCGCTAGTGATAATCACAAACCCGGGCTACGTATCGAATAATCCTAAATACACATTTCCCGATCCGGGAATTAAGCCCAACGACCTCCAGATATCCGAGGCGTTATTTCTTAACAATAATGCAAACAAAATCACGTGACGCCTCCTTTCAATGAAAGAGAGGTGGAAGAGGAGGCTCGGCTGCCACACCTGCGACCAGACTTTTCATAATGTTTAGATTCTTAAAAAAGTAAATAAGTAGAACAAAAAAGAAAGATTGAAAATAAACATTTATTGAAATCACATATAGCAAACACACACATGACAATACAATAGGTAAGTAACAAAAAGAAAAATAATAAATAAATAATTGCACCTTGTTATGTGATGCCAACACTGTGCATAACTCAGTATTCAAAAGGAAAGTTCATATTAAATCAATTCATCACTACAAATTATGAGTTTTGGCTGAATCACCACGCTTGCCAGTTTAATTGGTTAGAGACATTCTCGTAAAAACTAAAATTTTATACGTCTCTAACCTTTTTACAAATATACCATTAACAAACAACGCTCAAAAAAGATGCGCTCTTATTAAACAAAATCTTAAAAATACGGGCTGTATAACAAACAATCTAAAATACATATTACCCAATCCGGGAATTAAGCCCAAGATATCGGACCGAGGCGTTATTTCATAACAATTATATCGCAACCATTACCTACCACGTGACGCGTCCGGACGGCGGGGGCTCGGCTGCCACACCTTCCCGGCTAAGCGACTATGGTCTGTGGTTACAAGCGACCAGTACAACCTGGTACAACCAGACGTTGCACTCAATAGAACCTGTTTGCGTTGTTTGCATGCTCTTGCACAAAAGCGTTTGTGTGAGTCGGCTCAGATACTTGTGAGTATCGCCGAGTATACTTCTCGGTATGACATGGTACTAAAATGTAAGCTACTGTAATCAGTAGGTTACATTGTAGTAGTCGGTGTGACATGGTACTACAGTGTAATCACTTATAGGACTTAGATTATTAAATTCCAACTCGAATGCACTTCTCGCCTGCATCCGCATCAAAAAAAAATTATTGTGAAAAAATACGTCTCAGGCGATTTGCATCTGATAACTATTTTCAATAGTAACACCAACTGAGTACTGCGATGATACATAATAGTTGCACTAGAGCGCTCGTTCCGAGCGAGTTTGTGCGACATGGTACTAAAGCTATTTCTAAAGTCTTCTACAAAGCAAAACGGGATTCTTACAAAAATTCAAAAGATTTAAAAAGAAATGAAAATTTTTTTTTGAAAGACAATAAATTGGACTTATTTGTACATTGGGATGATAAGTTTTCTTTTAATGATTATTTTTCATTTTAGAAAAGTATCCATTTATTTTTATTTATATATATAAAAATGTGTTTAGGAAGGAAATCATCATTATCTTATGATGATTTCCTTCCTAAACACATTTTTCAGTGAACACTACACACACACTATACTACACTATAAACTAAAGTGATCATCATCAGTCTTTGATGACATGACACAAACTTTGATAAACCAACCCAATTAAGTATGACGAATTGTTTTTCTTTTTATTTCAGTTTTGACTATGTAAAACTTCGATTATTCAGGACGTCCCACGGCTATGGTCCACATGGAGGGAAAGTACCATGAATATTGTAGATGGAACATTTTACTGAAAGAAGACATTATTTGAATTTAAAAAACAATTTAAACTGCATTCATAGATATTTTAATAATTACATGGTTGAACCGGGAATCGAACCCATTACATGAGAAAAATAATCATCCTGTAGCTTTATCATACCGATCCAAAGGCTTTATCATAAGGATTATTTTTTGCTAAATAACATAGTGTCACAAATAAAAGGAAGACCATGAATTTTAACATTTAATACAAAATTAATCAATTTATCAAATGCTCAAAATGAGTCCCTTCCTGTTGAATACAAAGTCGCACTCTTTTGATTATTTCGCTCCCTGTCGATTTTTTGATCTTGTTGTGGTGGATATTTGTTTATAAGTTATATTTCGAAACAGAAAAATCTATGAAAGTCTAAAATGGAGTAACCCAACCAAGCAATAGAAGAAAATAAGTTATATTTTGAAACAGAAAAATCTATAGAAGTCTTTAAAATGAAGTAGCACAGGCACCATAGAAGAAAAGATTGTGCGTGGCATGACTCACGTACGTAGACGACAGCAGTAGCTCAACCTACCGCAAAGTGATAATTCGTCAACACATTTTAAACTTTACGTTATAGGTATAAAGATCAATATTGGTTAGAGAAGAAGTTTGACAGCTTTTGGTAGGTAGGTCTACGCTACAGTCTCGCCAGGCCTGCAAAACGAAGGCAATGCTACGTGCCGGTCCGAACGTCGCACCAATTCCTCTCGTTTCTTTTACGGACATCGATAACACATTCAGATGCACATTGGACATTAAAGTAACATTAACGAATTATATGCTTAGGTACCTGCGTACAATCTTTTCGGTGCTGTTAATTTTCGATGTCGTCGTTCCTTGAATAGCAGAGTGAAGTGAAGTGCGCTTCCATTCAGCTTCATCTCCACTTGCCAACAGTAAAAGGGAACATCTTTAAATCGAAATCAAAATAATATTATATTTATTCAAGAGGACTTAATTAATAAGCGCCTTTGAATCGTCCAACATAATTTTTAGCTAAACGCCTTTTTTAGTCGTAGAGAAGAATCGGCCTAAAAGACTTCACAGAAAAAAAAGAAAGAAAACAAACTTAAAACTTTGATTATATTTTATACACATAGCTACCATAGCTAGATATTCTGACTGTACAATTGCCAAATTCGATGAAGAATGTTTATAAACGAAAAAAACCACTAACAATGGTTTCTTTCTTTAAAAAAATCAGTAAAAAATAAATAAATAAACTTTCCTACACTCACACAATTATCTAGCCCAAGAGAAGCTTATATGAAACTCGTTAAATGTTACTAGACAACGGATAAACAACTTAAAATACTTAAATAAATACTTTTTATACATAGGAAACATCCAGACCCGAGACAATTTAAAAAAACAATAATTCCGGGGATCGAACCCGGGACCTCAGAGATGGCGACACCATAAAAACCAGTGTCAAACCACTTGACCAAGGAGGTCGTTAATATCTATATCGTCACTTGGTATTAGTAAGTAGCTATTTGTTCAAAGTGTTGTGAATAATAATTTGTTTACAAACATTTATCATCGCATTTGACTCTGGTATAGGTCGGAGTACAAGGCTTTTGGGCATCCTCGAAATTTTCACTTTACTTTTACTTTTTAAAAGAAAATTGTCACTTTTTCACAAAACATGATATTTAGATCATTCTCTAAAATAATCCAACAAATACGTAAAGCGAGTATGAGTAATATTGTTTAATTAATTATAGGTATGAATGTACGGTAACATTCAAAATTCTAAATTCAAAATATATTTATTCAATAAACCCAATTAATAAGTACTTTGAATCGTCCAAATCTTTTTAACCTACCACCCATTCAGGACGTCATTTTTTAACTGTGGCAAAGAACGGGCGCAAGAAACCACAGCGCACAGAAGCAACGACATTTACAAAAAAAAAAAAGAATATGTCGTTACCAGGTCATAAAATACAAAATATGAATTTAAAAAATAATAAATTAAGCAATACAAAACTACAATACAATTTAAGTATCAATTAATAATAGACAATTAGAAATAGCTGCGTGCTTGGAGCATTTCAGATCCAAGCTGTTTTGTCTTCTGTGTAATCTGACATTTTATAATAAGCTTTTTTATAAAGCTTTTCTTTGATTTTGATTTTAAATTTATTAAGATCTAATTTCTGAATATCATTTGGTACTTTGTTGTAAAATCTTACACACAGACCCTTAAAAGAATTATTTATTTTATGGAGCCTAGTATAAGGTACTGCTAATTTGTTCTTACTTCTAGTGTTCACATTGTGAATGTCACTGTTTTTTGAAAATATTTCAATATTTTTATGAACATAAATCAAATTTTCATATATGTATTGTGATGCAACAGTTATTATATTTATATCCTTAAATCTCTCTCTGAGAGAGTCACCAGCCTTTAGGTTATAGATTGCTCGAATAGCCCTCTTCTGCAGCACAAAGATAGTTTGAATGTCGGCAGCATTTCCCCACAGTAAAATGCCGTACGACATTACACTATGAAAGTAACTGAAATAAACTAATCTAGATGTATCAACGTCAGTTAACTGACGGATCTTCATTACTGCATAAGCCGCAGAGCTAAGTCTATTCGATAATTTAGCTATATGTGGGCCCCACTGAAGCTTGGCATCTAACGTTAAGCCTAGAAACACAGTGGTGTCCACAGGATTCACACTGTTATCTTTAATTAGTATACTAGTTGTTACTTGCTTAACATTAGGCAATACAAATCTTACACATTTGGTTTTTCCCTCGTTTAATAGCAAGTTATTTACACTAAACCAGTGAACAATCTTTGAGATCGCATTATTCACATCGTCATAATTTGTGTGTCGTCGTTTCACTTTGAATAAAAGTGAAGTATCATCAGCAAATAATACTATCTCATGACTGTCTTTTACAAAATAAGGTAAGTCATTAATATAAACCAAAAACAAGAATGGACCAAGTATTGAACCCTGCGGAACTCCCATTGTAACCACTGATCCCGGAGATCTTTTACCGTTAATGTCGACCTTCTGAATCCTGTTACTCAAGTATGAGATTAGAAGGCTCAAAGAAGCATCCCTAATTCCATAGTGGTTAAGCTTCCTGACCGAAGTTTCATGTAAAACACAATCGAAAGCCTTGGATAAATCACAAAATACCCCTAGGGCATCCTGTGATTCCTCCCAGGTATCAAATATTTGGATTAAAAGCTCAACACCGGCGTCAGTTGTTGAGCGACCCCTAGTAAAACCATACTGTTTACAATGTAAAATTTTATTTCTATGAAAATGAGTTTGAATTTGGTCTAGCAACAACTTTTCAAAAATTTTACTAAATGTGGGTAGCACAGAAATAGGTCTAAAATTAGAGGGGTCAGAAGTGCTACCTGATTTAAACAATGGAATTATTTTACTATGTTTCATTAGGTCAGGAAAAACACCACAGTCAATGCATTCGTTAAATATGCAAGCTAAAACTGGAGCTATTGTCATAATTACTGATTTAGCGACATCCACGGAATTACCCCACAGATCAGCAGTTTTCTTTTTATTGAGAGTGTTAAATGTTTTTAATATATCTATAACACAAATTTTTTGAAAACTAAAATTACTTTCACAATCTTTAACATTCTCCTTCAAAACAGATTCAGCTACAGTGGGGGAGGAAATCAAGGCTTTTGTAGTTGAAACTGGAATGTCAGTAAAAAACCTCTCAAATGCTGCAGCAACATCAGCATCAGAAGTCAAGGTTTTATTATCACAATTTAAATTGTACTCATTATTACGACTTCTGACTTTCCTGTTTCACTATTTATAATATGCCATGTCATTTTTATTTTGTCTTTACTATTCTTAATCTTAGAACTCAGATAGATTGCCTTGGCTAATCGGCATACTCTTTTAAATAACTTATAATAATTTTTAACATATAATTTGAAGTCGTTGCTGGTGTTATAGTTGCGTTCACCATAAAGTTCATAAAGGCGTTTCCTACTTTTGTGAATACCAATTGTAGCCCATTCATTAAAAGATACAGTACCACTAACCGAGATCTTTTTTGGAACAAAAGATTTATTAAATTCTGAACAATACATGTTAAAAAAATCATTATAAAAGACATCAGGGTTGTCATTGTATTCTAAATAATTTAATTTTGTATCTAGATTGCTTTTAAAGCACTCCAGCCGACCTGCAGTTTTTGGCACAACAGTGATATTCTTTTTCATCACTTGCTTACGCTGGTGTGGAAAACTGACCATTTGGCCACAATGATCAGAGTCCAGGTTATTAATAATTTGTTTAGCCAGTGGTTTTACATTTGTATATATGTTATCAATACAGGTGGCCGAAGTGGCAGTTATTCTTGTCGGCTCCAAAAATAAATGATTCAAATTGTATGATAGAAATAAGTTTTTAATTTTAGTTGACAATGTGGAGTTTTCTAGCAAATTTATATTAAAATCACCGCAAATAATTATTGTTTTACCTACATTGCGGACTTTACGCAATGTCTCATCCATAACTTTTAAAAAAAAATCATATAATGCTGAAGGAGGTCTGTATATACTTATCACAACAAACTGCTCCAACTCCACACAAGCTATTTCTATTGTTCGCTCAACCGAGAGGCTCACTATGTCTTTGCGTTCCTTTAATTTAAACTTTTTACTAACAATAATTAAGGAGCCACCGTGTATTGCATTTCTTAGACTGAATGAACTTCCTACCAAATGATTCTTAAAATTGAACATGAACTGATGGTCTCTAAGCCAGTGCTCGGTAATGCAAAGAATATCGATATTATTACAGTTCATGAACAATTCAATCTCTAAATCTTTGCCCATCATTCCTTGAATGTTCTGGTGAACAATGTTCATAGATTCTTTTAATGATTGACCGGGGCTTTTTATAAAGCTATTTTTACATTGATTTAATTTCATTTTATTTACAAACATTTTGCAAGAGAGTTCCTCTTTTGTCTTATAATTTAATTCCAATAATTTGCTAGAGGTGTCCTCTATTGTCTTATAAGCTAATTTAAATTATTTGGAACATATTCCAAAGTCTGAATTGGCATGTCAGTATGTTGCAGCTCAATAGAAGCCGCTGAGCTAGCCATGTTATTGGCTAAATATTTAAAATAAAATGATAGCGAATTTGCTATCTGTCGCTTAAAATAAGTCTTAAGATAATATTTATCTTTTGTCAATATAAAATTATTATCTAATAATTTATTTATGTCTATTATTGTTACTTTCTTTTCATAGAAAGCCATTGTATTCAATGTCAAATTAAGCTTAAATCTATAATTATTTTCTTCGTGTGGCAAGTTTTTACTGTAGGGAAGTGTGAACATTATAATTTTTGGAATATTTAAAGAAAGTAATTTTTCATAAAAGTTGACTAATACTTTTTTGTTCACATTTCCCCTTTTTCCAATTAAAATAATAACAGTTCCTACATTATTAAGGTCATGTGAAATCAATTGATTAGGATAGTCAGAAAACAACTTAAGAGTTTCTTTGTTGTTTACAAAATTACTCTTACGTACAGTCTTACGTAGGTACTCTACCACTGACGTGTGCAAAAAGTATTTTTTGCACAAAAAGAACGAATGAATTATGTTGAGGTCTTTAGTTCACATAGCGCTTTGTAGTTTTGACAATTATTGTTATAAAACGTCATGCATGAGTCATGAGTGCATAGGCAAAAGCATAGAATAATAATGATTTAGTTATTATTCTGAGAGCAAAAGGCTCAATAGGTGTTAGTAGCATGGACATAATATGTAATATTACGTCACACATTTTTTCAGAGGTTCGAGAGGTTCAGTTTCTTCTTCTTCCTTTCGAACAAGATAGCCGTAGAACAAGGTCGATCGCTTTACTAATTGACATAAGGTTACAGTGACATGCTTGCAAAATAATTCTCTTGTTATTTTTTTGCTTGCTATCTTATTATTTTTTTGGTTTACTAATTTGGTTTACTAATTAGGTTTTGTTTTGTTTATTTATATTTTAACAAGCTTTATTCTGCGGCTTTGCTGGTGTTAATTTTTCGCAGAAATCTTAACAAAAAAACTAAATTTTGCATTTAATTCGAATTGCTAATAAGATGATACGAGAAGATGTTTGACATTTTCTCAAAGCACTATTTTTGCACAAATAATATTAATAAAAGTTGAATTAAAAACTGGTTCTAAAGGAAGTCAGTAGACACAAAACATCAACAATCAAAGCTTTATTATTATTGCTTCTGAAACTTCTCTTGGGCTAGAGAATTGGTGTGAATGTAGGAAAGTTTATTACACCGACGAAGCTAGAGAAACCCACAATAGGTTTTGAAAAACTGGCCAAGATTATATAAAATGTTTCGTTAATTTCCAATCCGATCAAAAGTTTCAGTGATAATTGAAAACGGAAGTGGTATGTATGTTTCCTTATTAAAAACATTTTTATGATACAATGTTAATGATTTACTACGTAAAACAGTCCCGCCAGGAGAAATCTTTCATTCATTCATAATACCAAATTAATTAACCATAAATATTGAGTACCTAGTTGAGGTAGAATATTCTTGACACCTACGTCGTGCCTCCTTCTTTGTTTAATGAATAGTATTGATATATTTTACAAGCTATTTATAATATTATAAATAATGATAAGTATCTCATATTTGTTTGTCCTTACGTAGTATGTTATTTACTCTCTCCTTACATACTCAATAGGTACTAGGTAATTTAAATATCAATTAATTGCGCCATTTATGACAATTATTATCTAGTCAAACTAATATTAACTCGTACAGAACAATAGAATAGAATAGTTATTTATTGTTCTCTGTGTACAATTAAGGTCTTAATACAATGATATTATATTCTTAATACCTACATACTTATATTGAATTTGTAATCAGTATTAGGTAGGCTTAGATTAAATCAAAATTTATTTAATCTAAGTATGTACCTAGGTATGATTTACTAATTTATTAACATATACCTGCACAATATACTTAAATTTTACAACCGAATAGTCAATAATTTCCTAGATGGTACTTAGTTGCATCATGCAGGTAGGTACTGTGTTAAGTTAATTGACTTATTAACTCATCCTTTAGTTAGAACATCGATAAAAATAAATATGATTTGGAAGCAGTCTAAAAAATATTTTATCAAAATGAAACCAAAAAGAAGTTGCGTAATTATACTACGTAGCTTATCATCACAGATTGGTACGCTACGGTTACAGTTACACAATGATTTCATAGTTTGCGTGAACGCGAAGGTAGTCACGTGAGCGCAAAGCGCGGACGCCGCCGGGCGGCGTCCCGAGGGGCCCGCGCAGTGACGTCACGCGGCGGGGGCGCGGGGGCCCGGCACGCGGGGGCGGGGGCGCGGGGGGCGGCGAGGCCGAGGGTGTGGTGCACATGCGCCAGCCGTCCGTCTCAAGGTGACCCTCGCGACTCGGCTAGCAAGTGTGCCGTGCGACGGTCATAGTACTCTGCTCCTTTCACTTCTGCACGACTGTACGGTCAACCGGTATTCGCAAGAACGCGGATACCAATATTGTGCCCGGTGGAATTTATGACAGCATCCTGTGGACTCCAACGTTACTCGTCCATCACCTCTTGTCTCAGTCGACGCGACTGACAAGACGAATCGATATGCGTCAAGCGAGAGATGTTGTAAGTAAATGACGACAAATATTTGCATGCACCCAAAATATTCCTTCGTCGTAGTTAGTTTTTATCATAGAAGGCACAGTCACCATGATTACCGACATAGATTTCATTGAGCAACTGAGGGTACGTCGAGATTAACGGCACAATATTAAAAGGGTGAGGTTATGTTACGTATTGAAATTTGCCGAATATCTATAACTTAATTAGAAAACCCACTAATTCATTTATTATCTATCATATTTATAGAAAAAGTATAAATAAAAACATGTTAGTTATTTGAAAAACATAGGTTTCTCTATTGACTATTTTCCTCGCTGTCTAATATTCTCACATTTTATGTTAAGTATTTATCAAAGTCAAATGCCGCTGCTTATTTATGAATTTATTAAATAATATGTAGGTATATCTAATTAAGTTACATTAGAAGGTAAGACTAATAATTTGTCTTCTATCTTAAACTTCTCCATTTTAGGATCAAACGAATGGTTAACCAAATATTTTTTTCATTTTTATAACCACAATGAAAGCAGTATCGTTTGGTATCGCAAGGTCGCCATCCAAGGTCATCCGCTAGCAAATGTCAAAGACATCATAACGAATATCAGTAGGATTTTATATGAGGAATAAGAGATATACTTACTATGTACCAGCTTTATTTAAAACAATGTCAATACGCTATACAAACTAAAACGTTATCGTTTTCTTAGTTGTTGTTTTGTGACTAAAAATTAGTTTATTATAGGTAACACTTTAATTTAGTTTATCATTTTTTTATATTTTACAGTTTTGCTACCTGATTACTTAATAGGCAACAGTAAACTTATTTGTACAAAAAAATAAGAGATTGAATACTACCTTCACCAAAGTTACATCTAAAAAACTAATAAGAAAAAAAAGATTAAGAGAACTGAAGACTAAACATCCGCTTAACATTCAAATGCTAAGTTTTGTCTAAAAATATACAATGTAACACATTCATGTTTCCGAAAAAAATATCAATAAAATGTGAATGTGTGGTTACTGGAGGTTCGAAATGTATGTAAGTAGTAGTAAAAAAAGGTACAAAACTCACAAAAAAATGACAGATAAGATAAGCTAATTCATAGCCATCACAAAGATAACATGAAGCTTTTACTAATCGCAAAAATCCTAATGCATAAAAACGTCTATGCTGAATTTTCCTACTAGTCGGGGTGGCTGTTAAAAAAGCTTGTTATTTTCAGGTTTTCTTTAACTATATGCAACAAGTCAATTATTTTTATACACTTAAACATAACTGATACGGATTTCTTTTTGTATTTTTTTTACTTATACGTTAGTCGTTAGGTAATTCGAAGTTAAATTGCGACATAAAACCAACAAATTAAAGGTTTTGGTTATTAACGTGATTATTTGTGTTGCATCACCCTCGCGACCAGATAAATAAAACTAATTGTTTGATAAAAAGTAGTTTATTAAGTAAGTATTATTAAATTGTCAGTAGTTTCAATATCATTTCATAATATCTATTTATATTCAAGTGTATTTCACTTAGTAATTATTTAAGTATCTATTGCTTTTTATTATCTTCAATTAGTAAATATTGCCTGCTCTGGAACTGTGTGAAATAATTTACTAAAATTTGATCACGTCACATCGCTACTGTTTTTTAAAGAATATTTACTGAGAATAAATGTAGTTTGCACAACTACGAGTACCTATGTACAGGCGCCTAGACGTGCAGAACAACGCCCACATCTTAACATTAAAACTTATTACTAATTACTTCCTAAGTAAGAGTAATATCGCGTCGACGGTACACCCATGTTGATGCAGCGATATGTCGGTCGCTCGTTGGCGATTGTACTACTTACACACGCTAGCTACCTACGCAAAACTTTCAATTTTTTTCTAACCAATATTGATCCTTATACCCAAATGTTAGAGTGCAAAATTTATTGAAGAAATTTGATATTTTGTGTTAGGTTGTCCTGCTGGTGTCTGTACTGTGTTTTTTTCACGTACATACGTCATAAAATGAATTAGTGATGCTCGTTTAGCGCACGAATTAGCACATCGCGTTAGCAGATCCGCTGGCCGGTTAGAACCGGTTCTTGTATAAATAAGAGTCCATATAAAATGTCATATGATAATTCGACGACCATGTTTTTAAATTAGCAGCCACATGTCGATGCCTTTTACTTATTCGCGCGACAGTAATTTGAATGCAATCGTTTTATCCACAAACCCTCTAAGCTTAGCAATCTGTGTAAATAGGACGCTTTAGAAGTACGAATTCTAAAGTATCATTCGCTTAGGACTTTGTACCCGTCTAATTCGGTGTCGCAATGGCAATACGTTGCTGTAAGAGAGCTACACAGGATGTGCTATTAGATATTACGTAGAGTTTTATCGGAATGACAGACAGATACCAAATACGTTTTTATTATAGCAGGTTTAGTGGTTAGTTTAGACGGACATCACTGAAAGGAACAGAATTATTGAACACTGAAAACCATGATATCGGAAGAATTGTTAGTTTTAAGAATAATCATTTATCCTGTTGTTAAAAAGAAAATGAATTAAGTATTTCCTCAGATGGCATGCTCGGAAGTGTTTTTTATTTCTTTATGTGAAATATCGAATTGTTCATTTGTTTTAACTAACGTTGTCCTGATATATGATAATAAGTTGAAACATATTCCGAAAATTATCAAATCCGATGGAATCATCGATCAAATGGGAGCGGTGAATATGATGATGATGACGACTAACTTAATGATTACTAACATAATGATGACGACTAACTTAAAATATATAAAAAAGTAAAGTTTGGCCTATCTATACTATGCTATTCCACTGCTGGGCAAATCCTTCATTATTGAAATCAATTCTTTGTTACAATTGATATTTTATTACATTCCGTTCTTGTGCAACACATTTATTTAAAAAAGTAAAGACCTAACATATAAGTGTTGTGATCGTAAAAATAAACTATATGAAAGATGATGATTTGAAACACAAAAGGAGAAGAAGACAATAAAAAAACGAAACAAAGAAACTGTTGCAGTAAATCATAATGTAATTAAAACTAAAGAATCTAAAATATTTACATGCCTGATTTGATTAGTGATTAGGAGCGAGTTAGTGTAACATGGTACCAAACACTTTAGTTCCGAAGTCGATCGTATCTTTCCTCAAAGGCCGGCACGGGCACGCATCTATGATTTATTACTCTTGTATATTGCGGGTGGTAATAATTTTATATTCAGATATTTGCATGATCTGAATATAAAATTATTACTTGTGTAATTGGTCCTAGAAAGAGGAACTGAAAAAAGTTTTGTTGAACGCGAACCTGCACGAGGACATCTTAATTAATTATT
Organism: Scoparia ambigualis; assembly: GCA_963921215.1. Taxonomy (NCBI): domain Eukaryota; kingdom Metazoa; phylum Arthropoda; class Insecta; order Lepidoptera; family Crambidae; genus Scoparia; species Scoparia ambigualis. The sequence goes on along the minus strand of OY992522.1, from coordinate 17,159,520 downwards.
GCTCAGCAGAAAGTTGAATCTATACTACAGCCAGATTCCATGAAGAATGTTTAAAAACAAATTACGGTAATTTCTTTGTGCAAATATCTAGTTTTAGTTGGATTTTAACTGGTTGTTTTTAAAGAAAGACACCATAGTTTGCTGTTTTCTCGCGAATCTCTCTCAAGAAAAAAGTGAAAATCCGAGTGAAACTAGATATTAGCACAAAGAAATGTCAATAATTTGTTTACAATCATTCTATATCGAAATTGGCCGTAGCATAGTCTTATGAAACACAAGCACATTGAACAGGAATCGATGGAAGCTTTCTCTCTGTTATTCTAAAAAGTAAACCTATTCTAAAATAGATAGAGTCTCACATTGGTCAATAAAAAGAAAGAGATAGCATTCGAGTTATAAGTTTTACTTTCCGCGTTTTAGAATAACTGAAACATAATAATAATAATGTAAATAAGTAATAACCTTTCCACTCTCACTGCAATTATCTAGCCCAAGTTAAACTTCGTTTGAAACTGGTTGTTATTGGCTAGGTAACGGATAAGCATACATAGTATGTGTTTGCTTAGAAGGAAGCTCCAACTACTTGTTTTTGTTACTAAATTGTTACTGAGAACAAATTATTTGAATTTGTATTATACACATCAATCAATTGACCCGACCGGGAATCAATACCCCAGAGATGGCGACGCCAGAACCGGCGTGCAACCAATCGACCACGCAGGGTATTCATATGAAGTGTGGCGGTATTCATATGAAGCATGACACCGACAGAATTATGATACGGCATTGCTGATAGCATCTATCGTTGAAATGAATCTGGAGCTGATAACAGCCGATACGGTGCTATCACTCTAGGCCGGTCTGGGGGCTTATTGTATAACTTCAACAGCCATCGCAATACCTTTCAAGTAGAAGTACATTGCTCCTCCAGTTTGATTATTTTAAAATTAGTTTTAAATTAACTAACTAGCGAAGCTATGTACTTGTACTTGAAAGGTATCGCGATAGGTGTTGAAGTTATACAATTAGCCCAATGATTACGCGTGCGTCTGGACGTCGTCGCGGCGCGACACGCCTTGTTTTTTAATCAAATAATATGATGATGATGATAAAAAGTTGGCGAGCGGAATTTTTTTGCAATGTTTTTTTTAATAATACCTACAGTCCCATCGCAGGTGTTATCGCAAAATGGTCACGTTGTTGCATTACTACCTTATTTGTTTTTTTTCCTTAATGCGATTTGTATAGCATGATTTGTTTATTTACTCCGAGAAAACGTTAAATTTCCTTCTTTTTTTTACCAAAAACAACGGTATAGTAATATGTTTACCATACCTATACATAGAACGATAATATGCACCTCTCGCTTCTCCCGCCTCTGTGGCTTATTGGTAAATACCAACTGTTTCAGGCCTGCAGATCCATGTTTCAATTCTCAGCGGTACAAATGTTATACTCAGTTGTTGGTTGGTTGGTATAAGTAAAAATAAAATATACATGCCTACATACATATAATCACGACTTAGTCAGATACAAGGCAATGAGGACCGCAAAAGCAGTCCTCTAACCATAGTCCACTTTTCACCAAACAGCTACTGCACATGTACTCAACGTGACAGGTGGTGAGCACTACGCCGCTCTGTGCTGTAGGATGTATTTGCAGTCTTTAGTCCGTTAGTCGTCTTTTACGACACCCAGGGGAAGAGAAGGGTGGTAGTGGCTTTCACCGTTACGCGACACGGTTATAAAAATAAAATAAAATAAATGCGAATCGCTGTTACCATCTTATCTTACAACAAAAACAACAATGTTTTTTGAAAGATTTAGTTATGAGACAAGCTCGGTAAAGGAACTTATGTTTTAAGCGATTTTTCTTATGCAAAAATTCTTATGTCTACATCGTCACAAACGACGGCAAGTAGGGTAAGATAAAAAAATCAAAAACACTAATAATACTTTTATTTAAAACTTTAAAACAAATGTAAAATAACATTATGTGGGGTGGTAACTTTGCGCCGCAAATCGTGATAAGTAACACAAATAACGTCGCGTCGGCGTCGCGTCGTCGTCACGAGACACCCACCCATCGTAAAAATAAACAACGCTCTATGCCAAGAAAACGCTCCAACGTGCGTTCGTCCTGACGTGTAGCAAACAATGTTCTAAATTGGGCCGCAGGCGAACCGCTATGCTATTTTGTCTTAGAAAGTCTTATCGACACAGCGGCAAAATCAATCACCTTCCATGTTGCTAGAAGTCCATCCTTACTTTTATTGTAAACTAGATTTTTACAGCGACTTCCGTTTTCGCGATAATCCTTCTATCGATGCAGGCCAAGCTATTTTTTTAGACGAAGAATAGTCTGAAAAAATAATTAACCTTTGTTCATCAATTAAAGGTTATATTAATATTATGTAAAACGAATATAAACGAACCAAAATTATACGAAGTGAAATTATTATTATGTAAGTTGATATTATGTAAAACAATAGGAATGTATTTGGCATGTTGATAGGCCTATTAACATTCATTCATTCTTTGCAGATTCGATATACTTAACTACTAATCATATAATAATATAAACAAAAATAAATTACTTGCTTCACATTTTAAATAGTTTGAACAGACAATTATTATAAAAGCCCAAGACCTAAAAACACGACCTATTTTAATTTATCTCTACAAGTGATAATTTCTTGATATTACTTACAATACAACAGAAATGATAAATACGGGGTTTTTTTTATAGATAAATATTAATAATTTACTTAATTCTTATTTTCAAGATTAAGATAAAAATAACTAGACTACGTCATCATCAGCCTATTATCGTCCCACTGCTGGGCTCAGGTCTCCCACGTGGAGAATAATACGTGGGGATATTGGGCCATAACCCACCATGCAGGCCCAATGCGGGTTGGTGGGTTGACTATATAGACTACATACTGTAACTAAAATAGTAGACAAAAAATAAGATATTATTAATGAAACTAACTGTCGAAAAATTATTTCATCTTGCAATGGAAAGGGAAGATTTTTGGAAGCTAGCCTAGCTTGGCTTAGCTAGCTACCTTCATGAGTGGAGAGGCACAAGAAGAAGAAACAAAAACTATCCTCTTCCGGGCCTGGGAAGGGTGCAGTCTACCCTATATATATCCTGATACTAAAACATTCGAAAGATTTCACAGTCATAATGGCAAATTACGCTCTGCAAACTAAGTTATATAAGGTGTAACATGACCAAGCTATCGTACCTACGTCATTCACCACAAAACCTGTGTATTACATACACGTAGTATTTATCATTACAGGAAAACCTTAAGAGGTACTTATGAAGGAGAATTTTGTAGGCAAATAGAAAAGCACTTTTTTAAATATGTAACGTCTTAAACAAAATATCATCATTATCATGATTTATCGACTTGAACACGAATTAAGTTGATTTGATTTGGATAAGTGCATGCTGTATTTGTCTTTTAATGGTTGTGTACTAAAATGATCACGTTATTTGTAGTCTACTATTATTTAACAATAGTTCACAAAGCGAATTAAAAAGTAAATACCGTACTAGCCGTTTAACCGAACTAAACCAGATTTATCTGGATATTACGCTTCTATATAAAAGAGATAAGATTAAAGTACAATGACGCGCGGGCCGCTGAGCGCTCATGAGGTATTTAGTACACGATATAGGTAGACTGTGTCTTGCTGAATATTATTATGTTTTTTTTGTACTCAGTTTAGTTAGACTGATGTCTGTATTGAGCGCTTAGTAGTTGTGTCAGTAAAAGCAACGGACCGCGACGGTGATCATAATCTTATATATGGTCTTACTATGTTTTTATTGCAAGTGAATGGAGTATTCATAGAGTCGCATTTTCCAAAATGGCAGGTGTTAAATGACGGCGGGCACGTCGTTCTGTCAAAAAAGTATCGAATACTTAGGAAAAATTTAGACCTTTTTTTTGTAAAAAATATAGGTAAGTAATTCATTAATACTTCTTCTTCTTCTTCTTCTATTGTGTCAGATTTACAAATCTCTTTCTTTTAATTTTTCAGCAGAGAACTATACTTTTATTCGTTTTTTGATAGTCACTGTAGTATTTGTGGGGACGGGAAGAAAATTAAACTCTTTTTTTCATAGTTAATAAAAGACATCAACGAGATTTTTCAAAAATATTATTGTTTTTATTGGTTTCTTAATAAAGTATGCAAATAGGCATAAGTAGTATATCCATATGAAAACTAAATAATGTAGCTTAGGTTTTGGCCTAAGTTTTTGAACTTGCGAGTTGATGAAAGTATTTCAATAGTTTATAAGTAAGAAGTACTATAGATTGCATGAGACTGCATACGCGACCAACACACCCACTCAACACACATGCAGAGTCACTACTACTAACGCGGCTGTAAATACAGAAATCGAGGAATGTGCGCTGACGTCACGAACGAGCCCACGTGTTAACCAATCAGACGGCTACACAGAACCGCAAACGAAAATGTGCACCTCTCTGTGTCTAGATATTCCATTTGACTCTGAATATCAACCCTTTCGGAATCACCACCACATCATATATTTGCTGAATTATGCTAATAAACGATTAAAGTGTCACAAAAAATTCGATATTCTTGTAAATGTCTCAATAAATAAACATATTTTATGGGCATCAACACGTTCGCTGTAGCTGTACTCTTCTGGCACGCAAAATGTTTAGTCACACGAAAGAGATAACAGCAGTGCTACTATCATGAATGAAAAAAGCTGGTTCGTATAGAGCGGCTCGTCGATTGTGGCCGTATTCCTCATTTGCTCGCGAGTTTGGCAAGTCGTGTCGTAACATTTTTGAACGCGCGTAGTGTGATTTGTTTCGTTTTGTATAATTTAGTCGTGGGATTGTGTTTATAAAACAACCATAAATATGGGTATGGCCGTGAATAATTTACCATCGGTGAGTGAACCACAATTACACTGAATTATGGTTTAACTTTAAATATTAAAGCCGGCTTTAATAATAAATTGGAAAGCAACGGTAGTGTTGTAATGACCGCTTTGACCTTGTGAAACTCGTTCGCGATAATGAACGGCTTGCTTACAATCGCCCGTTCAGTCTATGTGCAGGAAAATTGCATTTGTTTCGTTAGGTCCGATGTTAGGGTCAAGATAATGAAACAAGGTTCAAAACACGTAAGAGTCATTAAACATTACTGTACCAATTCAAAAACAACGGGAAATAATAATTATCTCTTGTAACAATAAGTGCCAGTAACCTTTAAGTAAAGACACAATAATCGTCTTTCTTTAACCTTGTACCTATAGAAAGCCATAACCAATTATAATATTTTAATATACATATTAGCAAACTTTCATTAAAACGTAAATGTGAACTATTTCAATTCAACCAAAGAATTTCTTATTAAAGTGCGCAGTTAGGACTACCTACTTACTATTGAAATTAGTTTTTGCAGTTATGCAGGTACCACTGTATTTTTTTTCATATAACTTATTTATTTATTGCAACGGAATATCTAAAATTAGCCTGCCCATTTCTCCTCGGAGGTCAATTTTAAAGTGTTTGCGCGTGTTTGTGTACGCATTTATAATTTATCATATTTTTCAGATCCGCGAAGAATGCGAAAACCTACACCTGACAGACAAGCAGATCAGGGAGATAATGAGCAGACTTCACAATGACCTTATTAAAGGCCTTGGCAGAGACACACACGCCGACTCTATTGTAAAGTGCTGGCTCACATACATACAAGATTTACCCAATGGAAAAGGTAAGGGATCTCTATGATAAGGTGACACTCTCACCTTAAGGCTGGGATTCCCGAAATTCCCGAAAATAGGGTATTCTAAATTATGGATTACTTGCAAATCACAAGTACTCAAAATTTGGAAAAAATATATGTTAGTCCAGTCTTTTATCTAGTCATTCAGGCCATTAAATACTCTATTAGTGATACTTTACTGCATCAAATAAAATTTCAAACATCCGTCGAATCGTAATTCAAATATCGTATTACTTGCATTATACTTGGTTTTAGTTAATGAAAAGTATACGATATTAATTGTCTTTGAATAGGTGAGGTATTCCGGCCGTAATAAGTTAAAAAATTTCAAAAGAATTCTTGACATTCAAAATTACCTACCTATTTTGCTAAGTTAACGGTCGCGAATCGCGATGTGCAATCAATCTTGTCCTCTACTAGTTTCTGCGCTCTGGAATCCTATCCTTAAATTGTTTTAAATGTAGGTATATGTTTAGCTATTTGTAACAGACAGCAACTTTTACTGAAGATTTTTTCTTTGGCTTACAGAACGTGGTAAATTTTTGGCTCTGGACTTAGGTGGGACAAATTTTCGAGTGTTAATTATAAATCTTGGGGAAAACCACTTCGATATGCAGTCAAAAATATATGCCATACCAAGTCGCATAATGACGGGTACAGGTGTCGCTTTATTTGATCACATTGCGGAATGTTTGGCTAACTTTATGAAGGTAATTATAAATACAGCTACTTAATTTAATACGAATGGATAGGTGCGATTATCTTATTTTTTTTAAATGTGTAAAATTTTAACTTTTTAGGAGCACAACGTCTACGAGCAACGTTTAGCTCTCGGTTTCACGTTTAGTTTTCCCCTAAAACAACTTGGCCTAACGAAGGGCATCTTACAGCGTTGGACAAAGGGATTCTCTTGCAGTGGAGTGGTCGGCGAGGACGTCGTTCAAGGGCTCAAGGACGCTATAGCACGGCGAGGGGTAAGAATCATTTTTAATTCTTCGAAGCTCTCATAAACGTGTGACGTGCTCCTTCAAACTTTAAGGAAAACCTTCATGGATTTTTCCAAGTAAAATTTCCCAGATAATTGACTCTGTACTGCAGCATTAGCCATTTGTAATGTGTAGCACATTTTCCAGGACCTATCATTATCCGTGATGGGTATCTTAAACGATGCCACTGGCACCCTTATGTCTTGTGCGCACAAGGAACCTTATTGCCGAATAGGGATTATAATTGGTGAGTTGACGATGATAACAGCTCTCTATTTAGAAGGTTAAGGCATGATACTATGGAGCCAAAATGAGAGCCGAAGAGGCTTTCAAGTTGACTTATAACAACTCAGTGCTTATTGTGTTTACTATTTGAACGTAATTCTATCACTACTTTTGTCTTTGCACTTCTGTGAATCTTATCTCACCCGATTGGGATAAAACAGAATGTTTTCTAAATTCCTTTTAATTAGGTCTGTCAATAAGATTATTTTGTTATGGTTTTATTTATCTACTAAACTTAAGTAGCTAACTTCTCCTTCACTATTGTCAAGATACAAAGTACTTACTCTTTTATGGTAATAATAATCGTGTGTATAAGGACTATTGTATTACTTGGACTATTGTACTTTACATTGAAATATTTTAAATTACGAGCTTGCTTTTCCACCATAAACTATCTTCGAATGCAACTTAGTCTACTTTCCAAACATTATTAAAACCATACCATATAAAATACCTATTTGTTGAATAGACATTTTACTTAGGTCTTGTACCTATATGCTTATTAGATATGCTTTTTTATTTTATTTTTCAAAATTTATGGTGTTGCCACTAGAATAAAGATTTAATAGAAATTATTCGTGTGTCTTATCAGCCTGAGCTAAATCATTCCAGTGCTGAGACAACTGTAATCGATCGACATACATTTTGTAATCACCATAGGTACCTTTTATTAGACTGTTCTTTGTTCTTATGGCAAACCGAGTCCTACAAACTTTCTACTTGTCTATAAATTGGACATGAAATTGGCAGTTATTATAATATGAATTCGTTGCGGTAATGTTATTTTAATATAATTATAATTATATAACCAGATGTGACAGTGTATCTACATTAAATAAATACGTGTTTAACTACAATCGAACTGAGTTGCTATACAATTTGAAAGCCTCTGGAATCATCTTCAACACTTCACAGGAATCTTCATAAAGCCTCATAAAAAAAACAATCTGGAATGGAATCTATTCTTCTAATCCGCATGTTTCTCATTCCTTGTAGGACGTACAGATTGACATATGTGCCATACTGAATGACACTACTGGCACGTTGATGTCTTGCGCGTGGAAAAACCACAACTGCAAAATAGGACTCATCGTTGGTAGGTTTTAGTTGTTATTTGCCGTGTGGTGGTGTGTTGCTTAAACTTATATTATGCGGTTGCCGGTTTTTGTTTATGTTTTATCAGATTACCGTAAGAAATAGATGCTTGGAATTTATATGCTTGTAATTATTTCGCTCCACTTACTGTTAATCATCAGACACCCAAAGATGTTGCATGCACATAAAATAACTAACAGTGTTGTGTGTGTGTGCGTACCTTTAATTTGCATGGAAATCCCCGGCTTCATTGTGACAACCTCCTTTATGTTGCATGCATCACATTTTTATTATGACTTGACGCAATTGGATGGGTGTGTTTTGTCATGTTTTCACAGTGTATTCTATTGTTTACCTCAAACTGTTTTGTTTTTTATAGCACCATTGATGTTTTTATGCATTTGCGGCTTGAATTAGGTTAATTTTGATAATTATGTCCCGTATCAAATGTTACTTTGCATCACACATTCCGTATTGAATTAATTATTGCATAAAATTTTAAACACTGAAAAAAGACGACAACCTCAGGCGGGAATCGAACCACGCACCTTCCGCATTCCGGGCGGCTGCCTTAACCACTTGGCTACCGAGGTCTGGCTTTCAACCGTTGAAATTTGTCAGTGCTTGATGCTTATGTTTTTTAGTCAACATTGCTTCACCTCAATCAGGAGGTGAAAACTTCTAAGATTTGATGAAGCAATGTTGACTAAAAAACATAAGCATCAAGCACTGACAAATTTCGACGGTTGAAAGCCAGACCTCGGTAGCCAAGTGGTTAAGGCAGCCGCCCGGAATGCGGAAGGTGCGTGGTTCGATTCCCGCCTGAGGTTGTCGTCTTTTTTCAGTGTTTAAAATTTTACTTAAGTATATTTAAGCGTTAATAAAACGCTAAAATATAAAACATTAATCTATAAACGCAGCTTCATCTTAACCGAATGTTCAAATATTTGTAAAAATATTTCTTTCGGATCTCAGAGGTGAAAACTTCTAAGATTTGATGAAGCAATGTTGACTAAAAAAACATAAGCATCAAGCACTGACAAATTTCGACGGTTGAAAGCCAGACCTCGGTAGCCAAGTGGTTAAGGCAGCCGCCCGGAATGCGGAAGGTGCGTGGTTCGATTCCCGCCTGAGGTTGTCGTCTTTTTTCAGTGTTTAAAATTTTACTTAAGTATATTTAAGCGTTAATAAAACGCTAAAATATAAAACATTAATTATTGCATACTTACACGCAACACTTGTGATGTAAGGCTGTTAGATTACCTTTTTATTAACCAATCTATCTTTATCTACAATTGGTTTACTTTTTAACATTTTTTATCACCCATTCTACTTACTACTTAATTAATTAATATCTAAAACTATTGTAAGTATATTTTTTGTTAAATGTGAAATATTAAATGTTATAAGCAGTAATTTTTCATAAGTTTTTAATTCATACTGTTACTATGTTTTATTTTGATAAATATTATTAATTTGCTGTACAAATCTGACATACATATATGTTTACATGTTAGTTGCCCCTTTTACATATTAGCTTCGTTTAACAAACCTCAGACATATATTTAAAACATGTTAGTTGCACCTTTTTAAACATGTTAGCTTCGTTTGACAAACCTAGCATGCGTCATTGTGTTTCCCTGAATAAGCTGTGAAATTTATCCTGTGATGACGTAACGACAGGTACTGGCAGCAACGCGTGTTACGTAGAGAAGACAGAGAACTGTGAGTTGTTCGATGGAGATATGACCAAGCCGGAGCTACTTATCAACACCGAGTGGGGGGCGTTCGGAGACGACGGCACCCTGGACTTTGTTCGTACGGAATTCGATCGTGACGTCGACACCAACTCCATCAATCCTGGAAAACAAATGTGTGTAGCTGATTTATTAGGTGTTACTTTTTTAAGACTAAGCGCCGTGGTGGCCACCGGTGGCTGACATTAAATTTTAATTGTGTCTGGTTTTGTGGCACTGAACGACGTGTTGATGATCTTTTAAAGTTTCGGTCAAACTTGCCCTTTGTACTTAGGCACTTTGTAATACTTTGACCCTCATTATTATAGGAAAAGTCGTTCAAAATATTTTTCTCTCGGTACCTACAAGCTCTTCATCATGGGGTTAACTTTGGTATTTTAATATGTATTTTGTAAGAAGTTAATTTTTAACAAAAAGTACTATTTTATTTGATTACGTTAAAAAAGTCCCTAACTAAGTAGGAAGTAATCTATCATTGGAATAGTTAACGAGAAACATGATTATTTATTGTATTTTTTGTGATAGGTATTATCACAAACGAATAATTTTCCTGTCAATCTACGAGTATATAGCTAAAGGAACATCATTCTGTTTATCTACTTCGTACTAGTTGACGCAATTCGCACGCCTACGAGTACTATCTATTTGTCATTTAACTTTGCACTCAATGTAATTGACTTAAGAGTTTCTAATGGTTGCCAATTATGTTTGTTTACAGCCAAGAGAAAATGATCTCGGGAATGTACATGGGCGAATTGGTGCGATTAGCGCTGGTCAAGTTCACGAAAATGGGTCTGCTGTTCGGAGGTCGCGGCTCAGACTTGCTGTTCAAAAGGGACAGTTTCTACACCAAATACGTGTCGGAGATCGAATCAGATAAGCCTGGCGACTTCACAAGCTGTATGGAAGTGTTAGAAGAACTTGGTAAGTCCCTTAATATATATTAAGTAGCTGATTAAATATCCTCTATAACAATATAAGGAAAAAAATCGTTGTTCATCGATATCTTAAAACTGAATGTTGTCCACCACAATTGCATTGCTCACCACTGTATTGCTTGTCAAATAAGATATATTACCTATATCTTTTTCAGCACTTCATAGTTAAGAGATTAGGATTTGGATGATGCCATTGTTGGTTTACATTTTATCAACACGCTAAAATGAATTAGATCATCGGATTCGAAAGTGTAATAGTCAAATCATTGTGACGGTTCTTTTACCGAGTCAATCGAGATTATATTATCGTCTGACGATAAGATATCTAAAATAGGTCGGATAAGCGCCTCATTTATACGGGATGATTAATTGCTCGCTCATGTCATACTTAATCGAGTATAGTGTACACAAAAGATTATATAAAACTAAAACAAATAAGTGCTGACCTTCTTATTTGAGTAAATTAGAATGCAACAGAATGTGATCGAGAGTCTCGATTACTTTTTTGTCCGGTATAGGGTAAAAATGTACGGTACCTCAACAATTTTAGAATTACCGAAGCAAAATCATTGTTTTACGGCGATTTTAATATTTTTAATATGTTTTATTAGATTATTGACTTAATTTTTCAAACCAAAATTGTTATATGCTTGAGTATTTAGTTATTGGACGCCATTTTAAAGGAGTTACTTCAATATTTACTATGTTTACCAAAAAAATAAGTATTTCTAAGATAGGGAATTTAAATTTAAAGTTTAAATACTTAGATTGGTCTTACAAAAATAGTATTTTCGTTAGCGAGATGGTTCGCATACATCTTTACTAACAATAGGTACTCGCAGATATTACCATAAAATAGTATTATAGTAAGTATAATAATATTATAAGATAGTACATAAAGCAGAAAATATAAATATTTATTAATTGTGTATGTACCTATCGATTGAGTTGATTTGTACTGGTACAATGAAACGATTGCTTACAAAACGATCATTAATCAATTATTTTAATAGCTTTAGACTTTGCTCTTATTTGCTTAACATTGCTTTAATCTTAATTATACAAGTTATCCCACAATTTTATGTAATAACCTTTGATATCACTCATCAGTCGGTAATAATTTGTATTAAAATTCAGTAGGTAAGTAAGCAATATTTATTTTGTAGGTTATTTTCTTTTTTATTTCACTGAGTCAGAAAATAACATTATTCGCCTGATAGTTAGATGTCATCGCAACCAAAATTGGTAACTGGATTTCATACCATATAAAACGGAGTATACAACAATGTAGAATAATCTGCTGGTAGCAGATAAATAGACAATCACCTTTGTTACCAACTCAGACTGATTCTGCGCGGGAGTCCTACTCTCATTATTTTGGCGGGAATTGCTTTTCTTGTTTCTATTAACAACGGTATGAAAAAATGTACCTAAGTATCAAGAAAAAAAATACTTTACAAATACGTACTCACGTGTATTTTCAAACATCTTAACTACATCTTTTTTTGTAAGAAAATATCTTTACGTATTAGGAATAAATGCAATGTTAATTTTTATTTTTCATACCGTCGTTTTCGTTTACAACAAAGAATACTAATTTACATTTTGTTTTTCCAATTTTAAAAGTAACAGCTAATAAGACAGTCTTGAGAGCTCAACTCGTACCTAGAGCTATTGTTATAGAATACATAATAATACAACTATTGTTAAATGAATAAATTAAACGCTTGGGCGAAAGAACAGACTATTTGTTAAAATTTGCAATCGCTTATTTCGCTACTTCGCACGTCAGTAATATGTAAATCAATGTTACGTCACTCGTGTACCAATGACTGAGCTTTTAACCCTGCATAAAATCCGGATCCTCTTTATCGACAGACCGGATCTCCAACTATCAGTTCTTTATAGTACAACCGTTCACTTAGTAGATACAAATTAATGCTTCCATTTCAAATAGTTATACAATATAGATAATGTTGAATAATCAACTATTGTTGACAGTCTGAAATTAACGTTTCAATATGTCTTCGAAGGTACGGAGAAAACAATTTCTTTATTATGTAGGTAACTACCTACGTGTACAGTCACGAGCACCAATATGTATACACTTTGACTCTTATTCCGTTGTATTAGAAGTTACAATTTTTGCTCGTGAAAAAACTTTGCTCAGGAAAAAAAAATGAAGAAATGTAGGTTTATTGTAAAAGCGTCCATCGCATATAGCATTAAATTCTCTAAGGTCCATGGTCTGCCACACCTTTTTTTTCATGAATTCGTAACAAGCAAAGAGGCGCACTGAATTATCTATGGGTATGAATCTTCATTGTGAGTGTGTAGAACAGGACAGTAACAATAGGCACACCTGTTCCTGTTTACAAAAGTTGCAAATAAGTAGGTATAGACAGTAAGCCAACGCCTCTATACGTTCAAAGGTGGCTGTTAAATGCAAATGATATGTACGTGCGATCATAGAGCGATGATACTGAACCATAAAATGTATCAAGTTTAGTGTGCATACGTTATATTGTACCTCGCTCATCACTCCTTAGTCATCACGTGTTACGTTACGGCACAAGAATTATATGATTTTAGCCGAATCACAATGCGAATAACAACAGTGACATGCAACTTTTTTGTTTTGTTGAAGTAACTAAGTACCTACTTACGTTATTAAGATGCAATCACAGTATTACATGACTCATTTTTAATAACTCATATTTAGTTAGCTCCGTTGATAGTTGATACTTAGGAGTATAAAAGCTTTAAAACTCGATAAACTCCTACACACTAGATGGCACTGTTTTAAACCCTTTAAACCCTTATAACTCGATCGAATATTAAAAAACTCATTTAAAGTCCTCATTAGCGTCTCGATAGACATTCATGGTTTTTTACTGCCGTTCATTTGTTAGGGCTTCATCATCATCACCATCAGCTTACACTTGTCCACTGCTGGACATAGGCCTCTCCGAGAGCGCGCGACTGAGCACGATCTGAGGCTACTCTCAATCAGCTCTAGCCACAGATATGTAAATCTATATCTGTGGCTCTTGCCTTGCGATGATCGTCACTCCACCTAGTGTGAGGGTGTCCAACGCTATGCTTGCCTTGCAGTCTCCACTTCAGAACTCGTCTACCTCAACGGTCACCGATTATTAGGGTTTAGATTGTCATTACCTACCTAACGGGTACACTCCTTACCTCAGGTTTATCGCACGCGACCGAAGCAGACATGGCCGCAGTCCGTCACGTGTGCGAGTGCATATCGCGGCGGGCGGCGCACCTCGTGTCAGCCGGCATCGCGACTCTGCTCAACAAGATGAACGAGCCGCGCGTCACCGTCGGCATCGACGGCTCCGTATACCGGTTCCATCCGCACTTCCACGCGCTCATGTGCGAGAAGATCGCGCAGCTGGTGCGGCCTGGGATACAGGTGAGACAAAATGCTAGTTTTGTTTACTATTCCGTTACGAAAACTTGTATGGCAAAAATGTTACCTCGTTTGGTCAAGATTCCTCGCTGCTTCTATTCTTCTTACGGCCGAATTCGATGAAGAGTATTTGTAACCAAATTACTGTCATTTCTTTGTGCAAATATCTAGTTTCACTCGGATTTTGACTGTTTTTAAAGAAAGACACCATTGTTAGATGTTTTCTTGTGTTTCTCTCAAGAAATAGTACAAATCCGAGCGACATTACATTATTTGCACAAAGAAACATTTCTTTTATCAATTTATTTATAAACATTTTTATCGAATTTGGTCGTAGTACCTATACGAGATAGGTAGAAGCACTTGAAGGAGGCCTTTGCCTAGCAGTGGGAACGGGAAGCCACTTATACAATGCCGGGAACGGGATAATGGGAGATCATATTAAACCACCTTGAACTCCTCCGTGTATTAGCAGGCACGTTAAACTATTACCATGGTTGTTGTCTTAAGATAGCATTCGTTGAAAAGCGATCCAACCAGCATTGGCTTGTTAATTATACCACTTCGCTGTGACGAATCTCGAAATATTACACCTGCCGAAAACGTTTTCTATTAGCAATTAAATCGAACTACAATGAATAAGCGTTTTTAAAGCGTTTCTTAAATCTTTAAAATTTGTCGCGGTTTAATAATGAGTATATATAATGAGTAGCCTAATATATCACCTTGTGACACGGCACATGTTTTAGTATGCGCTACGCTAATCTCAAGTAGTGACGCCAATCAGTTAGCTGACGTAAATCGCACGCAAATTAAACACAGTTTCTTGGGAAAATTTTAGAGGTGTAGCCATTGTTTAAGAGATTTTTACTTCCCTGCAACATGATGGCAAATGTTAATTGGCTAAAAGAAACACCAAAGTTCAGTAAGTATCGTAAGAAATCACGTAATGTGTGGTAGTTCTTTTTTACGACTAAGTATGACGTTTGCAAAATCTCTGTCTTAAGTGTTTTCGACAGGTACATAAGTACGTATTTTTTTATTTAATATAAAATAAAATGTGTGAGTTGGTACATAGCTGTTACGATTACATATCGATATGGTACCGTCCATAGACAAATTCGTAATGAAGATAACATTTATTTTTGTTGCAAAAGAAAATGTAATTACCAGATAAATAAATTAAATTAATTAATTTAATTAATTTCCTCATAAATGTCCCTGTGGCAGTGATGTCGACAAGCTAGGACATCACGGACTGTCATGCCAAAAAAGTGCAGGTCGCTTCTCGAGACATGCCGCACTTAACGATATCATACGCCGGTCCCTTGCAACCGTCAACGTGCCAAGTCTACTTGAGCCGACCGGTATTGCAAGAGACGATGGCAAGAGACCGGACGGTATGAGTTTGATTCCATGGAAGATGGGCAGGGTGCTGGTATGGGATGCAACTTGTTCAGACACGCTGGCCCCTTCCCATCTACATGGGACCAACAACAGACCTGGTGCGGCTTGTGAAGCGGCTAAAAAAGCTAAAGCATGCAAGTACAGGGGTCTAGGCTCCGAATATGATTTTGTCCCATTCGGTGTCGAGACCCTTGGTCCATGGGGTCCTAGTGCTATAAGGCTTTTTAAGGAAATGGCAAAAAGGTTAGTCGACATCACAGGAGACCGAAGAACTGGCAGCTACCTCGGACAAAGAATTAGTCTTGCTATTCAACGGGGGAACGCTGCCAGTATCTTCGGAACCTTGCCTATAAAATATATTATTAAAAGGATCCTTTTAATAATATATTTTAGTTTTTATAATAAATTTTTAAGGTTTTTTAGTTTTAGGTTCTTTGTTCTAATATTTTTAATTCCTTAATGTATTTCCTCTTTAATGAGATTTCTACATGACAATCATATAAAGTCCATTACCAGATCTCAGTTCATATGTATAATTAAAGTACGTATAATTTATTAACTTTTATTATACATATCAAATTGAATGATAGTAGGTAACTCAATTAAAATTAGGTAATCATCGAACATAAATATTTTTCAATGGAACTTTACTGTAGAAATACATAGATCTATAGATACTGTAGAAATAAATAAACCTACTCATTTAACAAGTAAACGATAAACAACAAGTGACCTCAAACTATTAATCAGAGTTCAAAGATTTTTGGCCGCCACCCATTCGAACGACCAACCAGAACGCTGCTTTTGTTAATAAATAAATCATTATTTACTGAGATAGGCACTGTATCACTCGATAAACAACTGTTGTATCAAAGACGAGCCTCTACAATTAAATTGGACATTGAGATAAAGTTGTTTATACTAAACGGGCACAGGATAAGACAGTATTGAACTTTGCACAAGACGTTTTTTTTATCTGTCGAGTAATTCGACCGGTCGTTTGGCATTTGTCGATGACACACCTTTTCTTAACGCTTCCGTAATATTATGTAAATAATATAATTTCAATAAATTTACTTTAAGTACCATTTTCCAAGTATAAGTATTTGGTCGGTTGAATTCGTTTCATAAAAAAAACATGAAAGTAATGTTTGATTAGTTTTTTTTAAGTAAGTATTCGGAAAACAATCTATCAAAAATAATGCGGCAAGAAACTAGATAGTATCTACCAGACTAGCTATTTGGTTTATTAGTAGTAAACAGTTACTAGGAAGACAGTTTAAAATACAAAATATCCCTTACAAAAACCAACTGAGTGGGCAGTAGGTACGATTATCCAATCTAGGTATTAGTTCGGCAGTTCTCGGCACATACCGTAAAAGTGGAGCATGCTTTATTGAAAAGAATTTCCTTTCAAGTGGACGGCACTGATATGATACAGTCCTATATTGATCAGTGTTGTGGGTTTTACCCCAATATCTCCATGTGCTATTAATATGAAAGTGGGAAGACCCGCCGAGTCCTGGGGTGCATGAACTACGAAAGTTTATAACCGATACCACCTTTTAATTTTACTATTAAATCTTAATGTTTACTAGTTATACAAGAAATTTTATTACTTACATATGAAAACTAGTTTTTGGATTTACATGACGATATAATTTTTCACAAACACAAATATTTACCAACAGAGGTTCTTTTTTCGTAATCGTTTTTTTTTACTGGTAATTATCGTTTTTTACTAGCCGAGATGCCAGATAATACAGACATGTCTATTAAAATGTCCGTGTAGGTCAGTTAGAAACTGTCTGAGATTATAACGACGCATTATTTTTTTATTATATTTTTATAATAAAACGGGGGCATTCATGCTTAATATGGCCTTCATAATCAGTAAGTGACGATAGGGTTAAAGGTGGAAGCTCACTTCACCCGGAATCGGGAATCCTCAGTACTGAGAAACTGGCTCTTATCTCGCACTGTCGGACAACAACAATGCTACTAAAATTGTTGTTATTGTGTATCGCTCAGAGTCATTTTATTTCGCTTGTTTTTGTTTTTAATAACCATGAAAGTAGCAACACAACATCAATAATAGGTATACCTACCTAACATGAACAATGACCTCTAAAAACAGTATTTTGTAGCAAACTTACCTTTATGGTGCTAATTTGCAAACAATAGTGTGTCTGATGAAAATACCGTTATATAGCCGAGTATTGCGATTCTCTATTGCAGCAAATAATAATTCTGATAAACAAAATGATGTTTCAGCAAACTTTTTAGACTACCGAGTCGCGTACCGGCCCATCAAATAGTCAATAGTCAATAGTCAAAATATATTTATTCAATAAACTCAATTAATAAGTACTTTGAAACGTCCAAATATTTTTTAACCTACCACCCATTCAGGACATCATTTTTTAACTGTGGCAAAGAACGGGCGTAAGAAACCACAGCGCACAGAAGCAACGACATTTACAAAAAATATATATATTATATGTCGTTACCAGGTCACAAAATACAAAATATGAATTTGAATGTAAATACTTTAATTAAATATGGTGCTCTATATAAATTAATTATAGGCAATTAGAAATAGCTGTTGGAGTAGGTACTTGGAGCATGTCAGACCCAAGCTGTTTTGTCTTCTGTATAATCCGACACTTTATAATAAGCTTTTTTATAAAGCTTTTCTTTGATTTTGATTTTAAATTTATCAAGATCTAATTTCTGAATATCATTTGGTACTTTGTTGTATAATCGTACACACAGACCCTTAAAAGAATTATTTATTTTATGGAGCCTAGTATAAGGCACTGCTAATTTGTTCTTACTTCTAGTATTTAATTTGTGAATATCACTGTTTTTTGAAAACATTTCAATATTTTTATAAACATACACAAGATTTTCATAAATATATTGTGATGCAACTGTCATTATACTTATATCCTTAAATCTCTCTCTGAGAGAGTCACCAGCCTGTAGGTTATATATTGCTCGAATAGCCCTCTTCTGCAGCACAAAGATAGTTTGAATGTCGGCAGCATTTCCCCACAGTAAAATGGCGTACGACATTACACTATGAAAGTAACTGAAGTAAACTAATCTAGCTGTATCAACGTCAGTTAACTGACGGATCTTCATTACTGCATAAGCCGCAGAGCTAAGTCTATTCGACAATTTAGCTATATGTGGGCCCCACTGAAGCTTGGCATCCAATGTGATGCCTAGAAACACAGTGGTGTCCACAGGATTCACATTCTTATCTTTAATTTGTACACTAGTTATTACCTGCTTAACATTAGGCAATACAAATCTTACACATTTGGTTTTTCCCTCGTTTAATAGCAAGTTATTAACACTAAACCAGTGAACAATCTTTGAGACCGCATTATTCACATCGTCATAATTTGTGTGTCGTCGTTTCACTTTGAATAAAAGTGAAGTATCATCAGCAAACAATACTATCTCATGACTGTCTTTTACAAAATAAGGTAAGTCATTAATATAAACCAAAAACAAGAATGGACCAAGTATTGAACCCTGCGGAACTCCCATTTTAACCACTGATCCCGGAGATCTTTTACCGTTAATGTCGACCTTTTGAATCCTGTTACTCAAGTATGAGATTAGAATGCTCAAAGAAGCATCCCTAATTCCATAGTGGTTAAGCTTCCTGACCAAAGTTTCATGTAAAACACAATCAAAAGCCTTGGATAAATCACAAAATACCCCTAGGGCATCCTGTGATTCCTCCCAGGTATCAAATATTTGGATTAAAAGCTCAACACCGGCGTCAGTTGTAGAGCGACCCCTAGTAAAACCATATTGTTTACAATGTAAAAGTTTATTTTTATAAAAATGAATTTGCATTTGGTCTAGCATTAACTTTTCAAAAATTTTACTAAATGTGGGTAGCACAGAAATAGGTCTAAAATTAGAGGGGTCAGAAGTGCTACCTGATTTAAATAATGGAATTATTTTACTATATTTCATGAGGTCAGGAAAAACACCACAGTCAATGCATTCATTAAATATGCAAGCTAAAACTGGAGCTATTGTCATAATTACAGATTTAGCGACGTCCACGGAATTACCCCACAGATCAGCAGTTTTCTTTTTATTGAGAGTGTTAAATGTTTTTATTATATCTATAACACAAATTTTTTGAAAACTGAAATTACTTTCACAATCTTTAACATTCTCCTTCAAAACAGATTCAGCTACAGTGGGGGAGGAAATCAAGGCTTTTGTAGTTGAAACTGGAATGTCAGTAAAAAACCTCTCAAATGCTGCAGCAATATCAGCATCAGAAGTCAAGGTTTTATTATCACAATTTAAATTGTACTCATTATTACGACTTTTGACCTTTCCTGTTTCACTATTTATAATATTCCATGTCATTTTTATTTTGTCATTACTATTCTTAATCTTAGAACTCAAATAGTTTGCCTTGGCTAATCGACATACTCTTTTGAATAACTTTGAATAATTTTTAACATATAATTTGAAGTCATCGCTGGTGTTATAGTTGCGTTCACCATAAAGTTCATAAAGGCGTTTCCTACTTCTGTGAATACCAATTTTAGCCCATTCATTAAAAGTTACAGTACCACTAACTGAGATCTTTTTTGGAATAAAAGTTTTATTAAATTCTGAACAATATATGTTAAAAAAATTATTATAAAAGACATTAGGGTTGTCATTGTATTCTAAATAATTTAATTTTGTATCTAGATTGCTTTTAAAGCGTTCCAGCCGACACCGATATTCTTTTTCGTCACTTGTTTACGCTGGTGTGGAAAGCTGACCATTTGGCCACAATGATCAGAGTCCAGATTATTAATAATTTGCTTAGCCAGTGGTTTTACATTTGTATATATGTTATCAATACAGGTGGCCGAAGTGGCAGTTATTCTTGTCGGCTCCAAAAATAAATAATTTAAGTTATATGATAGAAATAGGTTTTTAATTTTAGTTGACATTGTGGAATTTTCTAACAAATTAATATTAAATTAAAATGAATATGTACTACCACACCCCCTTCCCTTGGGTGTCGTAAAAGGCGACTAACGGACTAAAGACTGCACATGCATCCCATCAGCATATAGCGGCGCTGGGCTCACCATCTGTCATGCAATCGCTATTTGGTGAAAGTGGACTTTGGCAGAGGACTGCTTTTGTGGTCCTCAATGCCTAGTCTCTGACTATTGACTATCCCTTCGGGGATAATAGCCGTGATTATATAGTATTATGTATGTATGTTTTAGACTACGAATTGGATATAAACGAAATAAATATTGGAATAGTGATCGGTTTTTTTTTTCGCTTATAATGTAATCGGAAACCCTCCGAAAACGAGAAAGATTAAATGATAAATTTTAATCAAAACATCCGGTGACGCTATGATTGTTGGTTATCTTCAACAAACAGCAACCATCCCCCAAAAAGGTTATCGCAGTTATTTATCATATATTCACATACCAGCACCAATTTATAAATCTATTTATTTCGTATCGTACAGTTAATTTCCTGTTTAAGGATTAGTCAATGCCCTTAGCATACGATATCAGAAGGATAATTGAAAGACACGTTTACCACATAACTCAGTATAGTTGCAACTAAACTACCTACCAAACAATATGCTTTGTCACTTACAGCTAAGCTTTGCTACGAGCTACGACACGCAACGACGCTGTTTGGTAGCCAACTATGATTTAGCCAGTGCCTAGTATTTTATCATTTATATAAAGACGATTAGCTGCTGATCTCATGCATTCTCACATGAACAATTGCACATGAATAGTTTGATCATTACAACCAGGTATTGTTTAAGGCTGAAACAAAAAACTACTAACTAAACGCCTGATTCTGTTATACTTATGAAAAAATGAGAATAATTTCTTTAACAAAGACAAAGCAGTGTGTAAAATCCGTGTAAAATCGTAAAATTCTTACGCTAATTATGTAACGCCGTCTGTTAATGCCAATTATTATATAAGTTCCACTTATAGGTGTTACGGACTCTGAGGCGCTGTTGTTTAGTGCCAATTTTAACGTCAACAGATATTTATGAATTTACGAAAGTTCTAGCTTTTCTTCAAGTACATAACCTAATCTTTGAATATTTTTCTTTACAGTTCGACCTGATGCTGTCTGAAGACGGCAGCGGTCGCGGCGCGGCTCTAGTCGCAGCGGTGGCCTGCCGCCAGAGTCTGCCGGTAGCGTAGGCCCGTACCGTCCAAACCTCCACCGAAATGGCCCACCGGCCACTACAGCCGGCGCGTCTCTCCGCTTGCTCACCCTCATTACATCGTTAAGTACCAAGTTTTAACCCTGGTAGCTGTAACGTAGTGCGAGTTCTGTCTAACATAATTATGACAATTCGCGTATCTCCTACTCGGTATTCCCGTCGTCGCTGAAGAACAATGTATGCTCTGTTGTGTCAGACAAATGAACATCGTCAGCGGATTTTTGGTATAACCTAAAACCATGCTAAAAACGGTGTTGTGCGCCGACACGGAAATATTTAGAAAACCTTTAGGATGCTTTAATAGTTTGCTTATAGGACTAAATTATTATAAAACACACCTCACTTGTTATGTCGAGAGAACAATAATTGTATTAGAAGTTTCTACATTTATAAAAAGGTGAGGCTAGAAATGGTTTAATTTTAAAAACAAGTACGAATCGCGCGTTCGCTCTCTTCGAAATTTTTGATTGTGCTTTTTATAGAGACATGAACTTAGGAATTAGATAATTAAACTGAGATAGGCACGAAACGGCCGACACTTAATACGGTAGACAACCTACCTACTTATGTGTACTTATACTTTATTTATGTCTAGTCAGAAATCGAAGATTTAAAGATAACGGCTACCTACTTAATTTTTGGATAACAATCAAAATGATAATTTGTCATAGAAATTGGTTCTTAAGACTGATCATGATTCGGCACTAAGTAGTCAGAGTAGCGTCGCTTCTGAACTTTGTCAGTACTTCAACAAAAAAATGTGCTAGTCGATATTGAGAAAACCAATATTGCATTTTTGTTACGAGTGCCTATCTTAGCAAATATTCAATTGGCCCCAACTGTTATGTTATATTCAGTGACTAATTTTATTTTAGCAATAAGTAGTTTTGTAATTGTAACGGAGAGATAGCTCGTGAGTAAAATTATGTAGGTAGCTATGCAATTTTATATTTTAGCTACTGTTGGAAAATAGGAAATGCAAAAAATTTACTGGGCACGTGATGTTGTGCTCAGACTTATTATCAATACATTTCTTTAGATGGATCATTTTAATATATTAATATACAAAGATATATAATCAGAGATCTTATTGAGAGTTCCTGAATAAATGTTATTATGAAATTATCACAATAAATTTTGACTTATCGAGTGTAATACTTGTTTGTCATCATGATAACGGCTTGTGAGTCTCAATAAAAAAAAATTAAAGAGTTGTGCGTAATTAAGATTTACCCACATAATGTAGTGTGTCATTATGTTGATCATTCCATTTTACGTGATCCAATGTAAATTCGTTACACTGAAAGAAAAATATAAAAAGTAATAACCATTTGACATGCAGAATTATTGTTTGTATACTATAATTTCAAAAGATACTTATTTAATTTAAATGTACATAAATCGATTATAAATCAATAAATTATACGAAAGCAGACCATTACTGGTTGGTTTTGTTATTGAACATAAACTAAAAATTTATAAAATTTGGAGACATTTTTTAATTTAAAAATTTAAAATACTTACTATCTAAGTGTTTGATATTTTACTGTGATAGAACTAGGACTATTTGTGAAACAATGTTTTCGTTGCCATTCTAGTTTTTCTTTGATTGTTATGGTATTATATTAATTATTGTTTAGGGCTTTAGCACGAGTTTGCAGCAGTGCTCGCGAATATGGTGTTAAATCGGGTACTTTACTATTAAATCAGTTATCGATATTCAAAAGCAATTGATATTAGATAGCAAATAATAAATAGTGTGGTAAATTGCATCGCCGTAATAAAGACGTTTATAAATAGCAAACGCTACGGCTATGCAGTTATTTAAAAACATTAAAAACGAATTCATGGTATTAATCACATCACACGCTACTATAGTTCCTAGATTATAAATAGGTGCATTTTACTTTAAGTATGTTTTGTCACATTTTTGTTGCATGCTCTTTGGTTTACGTGTACCTTAATTAATATGCATTAAGTACCTATAGTTATAGATAAGTTTACTTGATATTTATTTATATACTTATTTTTATTTAATATGTATATTAGTATCAATGTCTTATGAAAAATATTAAATGATTAAAAAATAATTATCCAAAAAAGTACAAAGTATTTTTCCTGATCGCTAAGACCACCACTACAAGCACACTGGTGTTACAATTTTGATCCCTAAGTAAGTACCCGTTCGTAGTTTTATACATAACTAAATTCTACTATCAAATTGTAAATTACGTGTTCACAATTTGATTATTTTCGATCAATCAGTCAAACATTCACCAAAATTACCGTTTACCCGAATGATAAACGCAGTAAAACAGTATTTTTTTTACAATCTAAGTAAAAATATAGTAGCTAAGCCATGTAAAGTCCACTGGCTAGGTGTAATATTAATAATAGACATATTGGTGTATCAAATGACACCCAAATAACACTATCTTATTGTTTAATCGTTTCAAGTACTTTTAAGTTAAAAATGGTCATCGAAAATTTATAAATAATTTGTAGGTAGGTACTTACTTTTGTTAGACTTCAAACATCTTGGTCCATGCAACTGATTTGTAACATTTGATTATTTGCGTTAAAAACGCTCACATATACTCTAAGATATCGAAACGTTAAAAAAAATGTCTACCTGAAGTGAAGTAGTCATTTTTTTTCAACGTTTCGTTATCATGCAACTGAATTCAACTGGTATGCTGTAATAAAATTTTGCTACATGTGGAAAATACCACATTCCATCTCTAAAAGCACAAAACTGTTACAGAATTTAATTGATATCTTAGATCATTGATATAGAAAGGCATAACGTGATAAACATCTGAAAGTTGAATGTTTTGTCCACTATGTACAATATTATTTTATTAGATTCTGACCTGGCGCTTGTTTGATATTCTTATTATACATAATTGTACATAGTGGTATTTAAAAGATCGTGTTTTTTTAACTGAGAATTGTGATCATGCTAAACTGTTAAGTACTTACCTACCAATAATTCTGTAGATAGTTAATATTTAAGGAAATTTATGTTGAGACAGATTAGATAAAAAAGATAATGTTTGTAGCTAGCTCCGTCTGTGTATGAGCATTAGCAATGTTACTTACTTATTTAAAATAAATTTATACGAAAAGTCTCTTTGGTTTATTTGCACACACCCCACACCATCCAATACGGTAAGTAATCAATTTTACTAACTAAAGTTTTTCACTCCCGAGCAGCGCTGTTTGCTGTACACGACTCAGGTGCTATCGAGTATGGAGTATTGTTCCCATCTATGGGACGGCTCCGCTAAATACCTCCTCGATGCACTTGATAGACTGCAAAGGCGAGCGGTACGCATTATTGGAGATGCTGAGGTTACAGCCTCTCTTGAGGACCTCCAGCTGCGTAGAGACATTGCTTCTATCAGTGTCTTCTACCGGAATTACTACGGAGAGTGTTCTGAAGAACTTTTTGATTTAATCTCGAACTCTCCTTTTCTCTCCCGGACTACAGGTGCTGGTCTAAGGAAAACCAAACCAACCGCCTCTGTGGTCTAGTGGCTAAGCCACCGGTTTTAGACCCAGAGGTCCCGGGTTCGATTCCCAGCGGGGTGTACATCTTTGTGTACCTACTCGGTTTGGTTGGTGGTAGGGCTGTTAAGTCCGCCTGGCTAGCTACCACCATCTTATCTAAGTCTGTCGCCATAACAACGATGTTTATAGCATTGTTGTGTTCCGACAGTTTGAGAGATCAGTCTGGAATAGTCTACCAGCACGCGTATTCCCTCCTACCTATGACATAGGGTCCTTCAAACGAGGCGTGAAGAGGCACTTTGTGGGCCGGCAGAGTGAGGATGACTATGCTACGTCTCTTACGCTGCACCAGTTGTCCTCGCGCCTGGAACTCATTTCCACTTAACATCAGGTGGAGTGGGGTCATTTGCCGGGCTTAGTATAAAAAAAAAAAGATAAGATAGTCAGTTCCTCAGTGGTTGAGGATTCCGGGTGAAGCGCGCTGCCACCTTCGGCCTTATCGTCACTTACCATCAGGTGAGATGAAGGCCAAGCGCTTACCCGTTGTATATTAGTTGGTCAGCAACTCAGCATCCACCATCGCCTTTTGCGCCATTTTTTTAAATAACTTTGTGGCGGTACACACTTCTGTAATACTGGTAACATACATAGGTACATTATAATCACGACTATTATCCCCGAAGGGTTAGTCAGAGGTTAGGCAATGAGGATCGCAAAAGCGCCTGTCCTCTACCATAGTCCACTTTTCACCAAATAGCGACTGCACATGTGCTCAGCGTGACAGGTGGTGAGCCCATCGCCGCTCTTTGCTGTTGGATGTATGTATTGTGCAGTCTTTAGTCCGTTAGTCGCCTTTTACGACACCCAAGGGTAGAGAGGGGGTGGTAGTATTCTTTCACCGCTACGCAACACGGTAATTAAAAAAAAAATAACTTTTCTACAATCACACCAATTATCTAGCCCAAGAGAAGCTTCGAAGAAACTCGTTAAATGGTTACTAGACAACGGATAAACATACTTAAATACATAGTTATTATACATAGAAAACACCCAGACCTGAGTCAATTTAGAAAAACAATAGTTTCTAAATTGCCCCGACCGGGGATCGAACCCGGGATCTCAGAGATGGCGACACCATGAAAACCGGTGTACAAATCTCTCGACCAAGGAGGTCGTCGGTAATACTTGTAAGCAGTATATAAATAAAAAGCTGCGACCGCAGTGACATTTACGTCCATCGCAAGTGGTTTGCCAGGCAGCAATGAGCCATGCGCCAATATGTGAACGCCAAGTGATCGTGGCCTACAGTTGTGCACAAATGGCGTGGGCCTGCATTGGGCCAACATACGCCAATGTAAACTAGGGCCATAACATACGCCCCAGGCAAGTTAGCTTAGCTTAGTCGCTGCGCGGACGCCGTAATGAAATCGTGTTGCGAAAACTTTGGAGTGTATTATTTCTGGAAGATTTGGGTACTTGTGAAATTGAACATAAATTATTTTATGTAGCATCATCAGCAACTTCAATGAGTTGTTTTGTTAGAGTAGGTAGAGGTAAGGAGTAATTGTTGTTATGTTTTCCAACATCTAATAGATACCTGCTTAATGAAGTACTACCTATTGAAGACCGTTTTCAACAAATTGTGCCAACTTACAATACCATTTACCACATGTAACTTTTTAAAAGCAATCTTGTTAATTCTCACGGGCAAATGACTGCATGATGACGACGACTCTTACCACGATTTAATCTTCTTAACATACAAAGTTAGTCCTCCCAAAATAAAATCAAAAGTACTTCATCAGCGCAACTTCCGGCATATGAACTTAGACCGCTTGAGACAGGACCTCGGCTACGTGGACTGGTCACCTCTATTTTTGTCTGATGATATCGACTTCATGACAAACTTTTTCACTGTAAAACTGGCCAACATTTTCGTTATTCATGCTCCAGTACGTCCTGTACCCATCAAGCACATTCCTGCCCCATGGCTTACACCTGCTATTAGAAGGATGATGGCGAGACGTGACAAAGCAAAGAGTCAAAACAAGAAAACACCTACGCCAGAAAAACTACGCAACATCTGCAACAGAATGTGTAGGGACGCATAGCGGAAACATTCATGCAAAGATTGAAAGTGTTGGTCAGAAGCATATTTGAAGTTTCTCGGGGACGCTGGGCGTGGACAAGGCTAGGCTCTCGTGTCAGACTACAGTGTATATATTGATGCTTTAAACAATCATTTTTCTTCTCCTTCAGTATTCCTAGATATAGCTACAAAAACTACTTCTCTTTCTTTTCTATCAAACCTTGTACCACCTGATTGCCCATCCTTCTCTTTTAGTCCAGTTTCCGAAGATGACATTATGAAGAGTATTCGCTCCATTACCACTAAAGCTGTAGGCAGCGATGGTCTCAGCTTGGACATGCTTTTTCTCGTACTGGAGGACATTGCGTCAGTAATCACTTTCATAATAAACTTTCCCTTACTCGCAATGTTTTCCCAGCTTCGTGAAAGAAAGCATTTAGTCAGGATCGGGAGTATGGATATAGAACAATACTTGGAGAAATCAGAAGGAAGTGGTATGACATAATATGTCATACCACTTCCGATCCTGACTAAAGTACTAGAATCCACTGTACACAAACAACTGTACTGATTTCTTGCATCCAACTCCCTTTAATGTCCTTTCCAAGCCGGCGTTCGACCTTCCCATAGCACTGTAGGTGCGTTGCTGAATTTAACGGAGGACATTCGGTGGGCCATGCAAAACACCAACTCACTGCATGGTTTTGTTGGACTTCAGTAGCGCATTCAACTATGTTGACTACGACCTTCTCCTTGGTACTCTTCGCTCAATTAACATTTCTGCACCGGTGTTAGAGTGGTTTCGCTCATACCTCTTTGACCGTGTGCAGTGTATGAAGCACCATGATGCGTCTTCTGGCTGGACTCGCTTATCAGTTGGAGTGCCTCAAGGTGAAGTACCTACTGTCTCCTCTTCCTTTTTCTATTTTCATCAATAAAAGCTTGTCTGCTATTTCTTCTCCCTGCCATCTTTACGCCGATGACCTACAAATTTACAAGCACTTTACGCCTTCCGAGGTCAGGGAGACGGTCTTGCTCTGAATCAAGACCTATCTGCTGTTCAAGCGTGGGCTCAATCTTTCGGTCTAATTGTGAACCCTGCAAAATCACAGGCCATGATTGTGGGCAGCAGTAAGTTAAGAGGCAGACTGGATTGGAGCTCTGTTCCTGCGCTCGTATACGACAGTGTCCCATCAACTACGCCGACAAAGTGAAGAACCTGGTATGATGTTGGACTGTAATATGTCCTGGTCAGCTCACATTCGTGAAACCAGCAAACGTTTGCATTATAGCTTCTACTCTCTCAAGCGGCTTCAATTCTTTCTCCCCTTCAAAACTAAAATGATGCTAGCGCAATCTCTTCCTCTTCCTATCCTAGACTACGCCGACGTCTCTTACTTAGATGTGACTGAGGAGCAATTACTGAAACTGGAACGTCTACAAAATCTGGCCATACGATTCATTTTCGGTTTGCGTAAGTATTGACCATGTCTCTCACTTTCGTCCTGAGCTAAAGTGGCTTCCGATCAGACACCGCCGTAATATGCACATCCTTTCTACTTTCTATATAACATCCTAAATGACTCCAATTCTCCTTCCTACCTTCGTTCTCGGTTACAACTCTTGCCCCCATCCTGTTGCTCAAGACGTGATTGTATCACCAAGACGCTTGAGGTTCTAAAAGTTAACACCAACTTCTTTTTGAACTCGATTACCGTCCGGGCGGCGCAGCTTTGGAACAAGCTTCCAACAATTAACCAAGATAGTTCGTCGATTACATTCTTCAAGGGTACAATTAAAGACCATTTTCTGACATCAATTTTATTGCAATCATAGGCACTTTATATCCTATCCTATCTATATTTATTTAATTGTATTTATATGTATTATATTTTGTTTTATAATATACTATTGTATTATTATTATTAGTAGGTATGAAAAATATTTTATTTTTATTTTATTTTATTGTAAATAGGTACTAACTAAGTAAGTATATGTATTATTTGTAATAATAGAAATTAGATAGTTTGCACTTTCGTTGCTTCCTTTCACATACCAAGCTCCCATTCCACATTAGGTTGGCTGGAAGAGATCTCTTTTATAGATTAGTCCACCGTTGCTTACCATTGTCTGTACATTATTTTCTGTATGTGTTTTCAGTGCCATAAAAATATAAAAAAAAGTTTAATAAATTTACGTTCAGAAAATATGTTTTATTGACTACTAAACGCTTGTGATTTACAGTTCCCCATGCGATCCACTGTAACTTAAACCCTGATTCAATGTGACCCATTAATGGGTCACAATAGATCAATTTGCTGTGCTAGAAAAAAAAATCTTGTAAAATTAAATATTAATTAAAACTGATATTTAACAAATAAATACTAAAGTTTAAACATATTTTCATATATTTAATTCAAAACCTCTGTCAGTTAAGCAGAAACTAAATCCAAAATTGCTTTAGAAAAAAAAATGATCCACTGAGCCTCATGTTCCCCTACAGATATAACAAGATCAAGAGAGTAAATAATGATGGCAGTAATTTTTTGCGCTGTGTAAATAGAAAGGAGTGCAGTGCATCAATTAGAGTGGACCCGAATCTGACTACAATTCAACTTGTTCAAAGCACAAATGCCAGCCTGATTATATACAAAATGACATATTGATAAAATGAACCAATTGAAAAAGGATGTTTGCGAGAATTTGCCACCGATAAAACCAATATTTGAGAAGCATTTTAATAGTGAAGTCACCGCTGCAGGATCTATATAACAGAAGAAAAAAGTATTTGCAAACTCTGGATAGCGTATTTGTGCCTGAAGGTTTACGCAAAAATTTTCTTGTTTCGGAAGATGGTACCTAATTTCGAAAAAATATTAGTGTTTATGACAAAATTATTTAAAAAAAAATATTCGCAAAGCACGGCAACATTTCGGTGATGGCACATTTAAATGCGTTCCACAGCCATTTTATCAATTCTTTAGTATTCATAATAGACCTACATTCAGACACAAACACAACCAACGTGATTCCCGTTTTATACGCATTGCTTCCGAATAAGTCACAAACCATACGTAAGTGAGTATACCAGATTGTTTGAAATAATTAAAAGTTATGGTATTAAATTAAGAAAATTCAAATGTGACTACGAAGTGGCTATAATGAATGCAGTAAAGGCAGTTTATCCGGAGTGTGTGGTTAGTGGGTGCTATTTCCACTATCAAAAAGCGGTGTGGAAAAAAGCAGAAGACTTGAATGTTACTGAAACAAGCGAAGAACGGCAAATAGTACGTATGTCCACCCTTTTGCCTTTGCTGCCAGCTGCAAAGGAGGGTCGCACATTAATTTTGTCGAAAATAGAAGCTGTCAGTTCAATGCACCGGTTTGGAAATTATCTCGAGAAGCAATGGCACAGAATAAGTCCATCCATCTTGAGTTGTGCTGGCCAGCGCCATCCTTACACCAACACAGTAGAAGGCTATCATCACAGATTAAATGTATTGATTCCGAAAAGACCAAATCTCTTCTTCTTTAT
Source organism: Scoparia ambigualis (assembly GCA_963921215.1). Classification (NCBI taxonomy): domain Eukaryota; kingdom Metazoa; phylum Arthropoda; class Insecta; order Lepidoptera; family Crambidae; genus Scoparia; species Scoparia ambigualis. The sequence continues at coordinate 17,128,436 of OY992522.1, read as the reverse complement.
ACAAAAGTTGAGGCAAGAAGCCAAATACTATAATTAAAAAATTTAAGATTCTCTTTTCCAGGTTTTACGAAAAAATCGCCGAAATCGTGATATTGTATTTGACAAAAAATACAAAAAAGTTTTTTTTTTAAATTTATTTATTTATTCACCCTTTGTTACATAACGCAACCTATGTAAGTCAAACATTTACAATAAATTTTCCTTAACATTAATGTAAATTATCTACAATATCATCATTTAATCAATAAAAATAAAAATATTAATCAGAAAATTCGAAATAATAAAACAAAAAACTGATTCTACTCATATTGGAAAAATAATTTTAAAAAATAATTAAAAACCTTTTCATATAAAAAAAACAATTTTTCAAAATTCATTGTGTCAATTCTAAAATTCTAAAATAAAAAAGAAATTATACTAATTAAATAAAAAATAGAAAACAATTTTTCAAAGTTCATTCTGTCAATTTTAAAATTCTAAGAATAAAAATAAAAATAAATTAAAATATCACAGAAACGAGCTTGCCATGAATTCTGATATACTATAAAATGGGTGTATTTCAAGGAAATGCTTAATTTTATGCTTAAATTCTACATAAAGCAGATCGACTATAATAACAGGTAACTTATTAATAACTTAATTTTCAAGTTTATACCAAGGTTACGAACTTTTTGTAATCTTATTCTAGGCATAAATAGTTTTTCTTTGTTTCTGGTATTATAACGGTGAACATCCTTCGTTTTCAGCAGTTTATCCCTCTGAGTATGAATCTCCAACAGTATATGTATATGAATAAGTTTATAACAGTCATTATACGATTCCTTGTAAAGTGCGCTCGTGCCGATGCAAGTCGCTGCAAACCGTCGATTATTCTTATTGATCTTTTTTGGCAAATAAGAACACGCTTTGCTCCCGGCGCACTACCCCACACTGTTATTGCGTAATTAATTAATGAGTGACAGTATGCATAGTATACAGATATCAGGGTTTTTTTGTCAACCAAAGGTTTTAGTTTAAAGAGAGCGTAATTTGCACTAGACAATTTTTTACATAAGTTCTCTATATGTTTCTCAAAACTCAGCGTTGAATCCAGCCTACACCCAGCAAAACCGGTTCCTCACTTTTTTCACCAGCTTTTAGTTTACCATTGTAATTTAATGTAGTGCTCTTAGATTCATTTAATATCATACCATTAGTGTCGAACCAACACTTAATCTTACCGAAAACATAATTTATTTTATCCACTAAACTTTGCTCGGTCTTATCCTTAATTACTATATGTGTGTCATCAGCAAACAAAGTGACTAATGCCCATTCTGGTAAAGAGTTTTCCAAATCATTTACATAGATTAGAAATAATAGAGGACTCAGTATAGATCCTTGTGGAACGCCTATCTTACAAGTTTCTTTTTTTGATCTCGTTTTATTTACTGAGACAATCTGTTGTCTATTGTGTAGGTAAGATTTTAGTATGCTGTATTCTTTCCCTTCGAATCCATAGTATCTAAGTTTGTGCAACGGTCACAGAAAATGCTTGTGCATCGCTGCGATCCATCCAGTGCTCCCAATATGAACTCGATCGACCTAGCTATTGCCATTTCTGTTGATCTCTTACTGCGAAACCCATACTGGCAGTCTTTAATCAGATAATTGGATTCCAAGTAATCTACTATTCTCACTTTTAAAACAGTTTCTAAAATTTTTGACAAGACAGGCAATATGCACACAGGTCTATAATTGCCTATCTCATCCATATCGCCTTAAGTATTAAGAGCAATTCAAAACGGTGAAATATCAGTAATCTTTTTAAAAAAAAAGACCTTTATTTAACTACGTACTCCTAAGTGTTTTTTTTGTTTATTAATAGTTCTTGTATTTTGTATTAAGGAATAACGAATCATTTATTCCAAACATTTTTCACCATAATCAATGACGCTAATCTGCTAAAAAAATATATTTTATTTCCTTACATTGCATTTTATTTACCAAATTCCTTATCAAATCTCTATTGTTCATCAACTCTATAATCAGTTATTTGTAGAATCGGTCAAATTTTAAACACTGAAAAAAGACGACAACCTCAGGCGGGAATCGAACCACGCACCTTCCGCATTCCGGACGGCTGCCTTAACCATTTGGCTACCGAGGTCTGGCTTTCAACCGTCGAATTTTGTCAGTGCTTGATGCTTATGTTTTTAGTCAACATTGCTTCATCAAATCTTAGAAGTTTTCACCTCTGAGATCCGAAATAAATATTTTTACAAATATTTGTACATTCGGTTAAGATGAAGCTGCGTTTATAGATTAATGTTTTATATTTTAGCGTTTTATTAACGCTTAAATATACTTAAGTCAAATTTTAAACACTGACTCTCTTTTCGGTGTTTAAACGTCATTTTTCAGTGTTTAAAATTTGACTTAAGTATATTTATGCGTTAATAAAACGCTAAAATATAAAACATTAATGTAGAATCGGTCTTTTGTAGAATCAGTCATTTGTAGAATCGGTCATTACTAGAATCAGTCATTTATAGAATGGTACATTACACGAATCGGTCAATAATAGACTACGTAGTCATTCTGCGAATCAGTAATTCCTTGACTAAACAAGATAACGGTAACGTTGATGCCGTGCGTAAGCTGATTGAGGAAGATCGACATGTGACATATTGCGAAATTCAGGCAAATTTAGACATTGGCATGAGTCAAATACAAATAATCTTGCATGAACAATTAGGTGTAAAAAGTTGTTTTCCCGATGGATCCCGCATTCGCTCTGTGAGGAGCAAAAAGCGCGTTACTTGGTGCGTCAGAACTTTCGAGAGATTCCACGGAGGATCTTCAAATGCTGTACACAGCGTCGTATCAGGTGACGAATCCTGGATATACGCATACGAACCCGAAACAAAAACCAGTCACGAGTTTGGGTGTTCGAAAATGAGTTGAAGCCAACAAAAGTTGTTCGTTCACGGAGCGTTGCGAAAAGCGAGACAATGCGAGCTCTCATACCGCCCACAGAAAAAAGAGTTTATGGAGCAAGAAAACATTGAACTATTAGACCATCCGCCGTACAGCCCTGACCTAAGCCCAAATGATTTTTATACTTCCCCAAAATTAAGAACAAATTGCGTGGTCAACGATTTTCGTCACCTGAAGAAGCTATAGACGCCTACAAAACGACCATTTTGAATACCCCAACTTCAGAATGGAATGAATGCTTTAATAATTGGTTCCATCGAATGGAAAAATGTGTCGTCCCGAAATTTTCAGTGCCGCCCTAGGTTTTCTAGTCAATTAATCGAAATAAATTATGCACAACATTTAAAAGTAGGTACTTACTACAAAAAAAAGAACAGACAAGATTACACTAAAAGGAAAAAAAAATACGTTATACAAAATGAAATAAAAAAGGACAATGGCGAAAATGGACCTGACTATGGGCACAAATCAATTGTATTCTAAAAAATATGCTGTTATTAGTTAATTTTGAAAATACAAATAATATACTTCAAGAACTTCTAGTTCTAGAGAAATTAATTAATGCGTAAAAGTAATTATATCAATGGGAAAACTTTATCATAGCTTTTGAACGGTTTTGACCATAGACAATAGATCTTGACGGCGATGCCAAGTTCCATTTCACGCGTAGGTCTACAATTTCACGTGCTTGCATGTAATCCTCCCACCTTACACTCGTCGAAAAAAAGATTATAGTATTCTACTTAGACATAAATACATTTAAGTATTTTTAGAACAGTATGAAGTTGCTGAAAGTGATACAATAAGTAAACGAAATAAAAACCAAACAAACGTTAAGGGCTTGATTCTTTGACTTGCGTGTAAAGGAACGTCACTGTTAAAATCGAATAACAGGATGTTAAATAAATTCAATAACATTGATTTTTTTGCAGTCGATCTTTGCGTTTGCTCCGATACGTACTTACCTACTGTGCGACAATTTATTAACATTTCCCCGGCTAGTAATGATTTAATATTATTCGCATTGGGAACGTACCAAATCCGACAGGCTCGGTAGAGATGTATCAGAGTATTGCTTGAGAGATAGTGGAGATAATACGTTGATAAGAGGTAAAGTTAAATCCAGACACATTTCAAGAAAACTACTATGCATTTAATATTAATAATAAATAATGTGTCTGGAAGGGAAGGAATTGTTGTAAAGAGGTACAATGTATGCTCTATGGTATCATTTGAATATGGTTTGAATCATGTTCGATTCAAAGCATATTCTGACTGACAGATTTTTTTCTGTTTATGTCAAATAATGTTTGTTTTGATTTTTGTCTAAGTTACTGTTTTTCACGTAAGTAAAGAAAATATAAACATATTTTATTCAGTACAAACAGTTGTTTTGTCTTGCATCCATTATCAAGTTATTCCACTCACTCTGCATCAGTGATTTACAACAGGTTATGTGCACCAACATCGAAATTTGAACAGTGGATGTGGACTAGAGATTTTGGAGCTGGAGATAGTTCTGAACACGGAAACAGCTACAATCAAACAAATAAGATGAGTCCTAACCTTCCTACTTTCGAACGATTAGTGGGGTCGATTAATTTTTCGACATGGAAATTCCAAATGGAACTTTATTTGACTCACGAAAATCTTTGGGAATATGTATCAACTACGCCCCCAGTAACAGATCTAACCGGTACTAAAAAAGATTCCAAAGCAAGGGCAAAAATTTGTCTTATGATTAATCCGGAGTTATTGGTACATGTGAGACAAGCGAAATCGACGAAAGAGTGTTGGGAAGCGCTGGTAAATGCTTTTGAAGACAAGGGTGTCACCAACCGATGCCGTTTGCTAGGCCGACTCATAAGTTTCAAGCTGGAACAATTTAGTAACGTCAAAGACTACATTACGGCGATAATGAAAGTAGCACAGCAGCTACGAGACATTGGTAAAGAGGTCGATGATGAAATGTTGGCAGCGCTAATGTTACAAGGATTCTATAAGGTCTATCTACTATCTATAGGTATCAAGGTCTATAATCCAATGAAGATGGCCATTGAGAACTCAAACATTACCCTGACGTCAGATTACGTCAAAACCAAGCTGTTACAGCAGGACGATGTAAAACCATCGACGTCCTCTGATGAGATTGCTTTAGCTATGCACAACAAAGCTAAGAGTAGCAATGTAAGAGCAAAGGAAGGCAAAAAGAACAAAAAACAGTTTAACAAAGAGAAGACACATTGGGCCGGCTCGCCCGGCGTAATACCACCCTCTCACTAATATTCGGCGTGAAATAATGGCACTTGGTGCTGTTGTGTTTCGTCCGACCAGTGAGGGTTCCGGAGGCCCCTTCCCCCCCCCCCCCCCCCCGCCTCCTCCCAATTTCTATTCCTTCCTTAAACCTATTCCTCCCTTAAAGGCCGGCAACGCGTCTGCGATTCCTCTGGTTTTGCGGGTGTCCATGGGCGGCGGTGATTACTCTCCATCAGGTGACCCGCCTGCTCGTTTGACAAAAAGACAGTCAAGTGCTGTATTTGCGGTGGACCTCATAAAGCTATGAAATGTCCAAAGAACCCAAATAAAAAGGATAACAAAGTATCATCATTGCTGACTGCGTTCACTGCCATGACGAAAGATAATAACGAATGGATCGTTGATTCTGGAGCGTCATCTCATATGGCCCATCGCAAAGACTGGCTTACAGACTATAGAGTGTTAGATAGTGCTGTAAATATTAGTGTAGCTAATGGTCAGAAGTTAAGTGCAATTGGATCAGGAGATGTGCAAGAAGGCTGAGAGAATGCAATTTGGAGTAAATGATGTGATGTATGTTCCTGGACTGACTGCAAACCTACTTAGTGTAAGTACACTTGTAGACAGAGATTTTACTGTAGTATTTTTAAAGAATGGTTGTGAGATATATAACAGGAGTGATTGTTGAATAAAAGGAAATGTACTCCATAGCTGCGAGAAGGTAAAAGGAGTTTACAAATTCAAAGCTATTACAAATACAAACGAGTCTGCTTTTTCAGCAACGATGTCTGATGAATTTGAGCTGTGGCATAGGAGATTGGCACATCTTGGAGCATCAAACATGAAGCTGCTTAGAGATGGTTTAGCAGAAGGAGTGAGGTACCAAATTCCTGATAACCTACAATGTGAGCCGTGCCTTAAAGGTAAGCAAACACGTATACCTTTTAAAAGAGTGGCGCGACCAGAGCAACTGAAGTACTAGAGCTCGTACATTCAGATGTCTGCGGTCCTGTGAGCGTAGAGTCGCACAGCGGGAAGAGATATTTTCTTTTACTTATTGACGACAAAACCCGGTATACGTTTATTTACTTCTTGCGAGAGAAAAGTGAAGTATTTTCAAAGATTGTCGAATTTAAAAAATTGGTTGAGAACCAAACCAAAAAAAGATAAAGATTTTTAGATCGGACAATGGAAAAGAGTTTGTAAATAAACAAGTTAGTCAATTATTTAAAGAAAGCGGTATTATTCAGTATTCACCAAACAACTGTTGAATACACACCAGAACAAAACGGGGTAGCAGAAAGGGCCAACCGTACCATTATGGAAAAGGCTAGATGCATGCTAGAGGAAGCTAACCTACGCTTTTCTTACTGGGCGGAAGCAGTTAATACGGCCGTTTATCTGAAGAATCGCTCACCCACCAAAGCTGTGAAGGTGACACCGTTGGAAGCATGGTCTGGAGAGAAGCCTGATCTCAGACAGTTGAGAGTCTTCGGGTGTAAAGCTTTTATGCACATAAACAAAGCTAAGCGAAAAAAGCTGGATGCGAAAAGCAAGGAGCTCGTTTTTGTTGGATATTGCACCGAGTCGAAAGCTTACAGGCTTTGTGATCCTGCTAAACTTCATATTCATAAAGCAAGAGATGTGACTTTTTTGAAGATCAGTTCTTCAACCAGAGAGAAGCTAAGGTTTTTAGAGAGAAACCTAAATCAGAATTGAAAGAAAATCTTCAAAGAGAAACAAAAGGAACTCTTGGGCAACTAATGCTAGATTTTTCAACAGAATCCCAAACTGAGACTGTTAAAGAAAGAATAGATTTAGGAGAAACTATTCAAGAAGGAACAGTTGATCAGAGACCAGCTCTGCAGGAGAGGCAAGATGAGTTTTTCCATGATGCTGATGATGTCGAGAGTAAATTGGTTGAGGAAGAGTTCGCAACATCGCCGACAAGAGAAAAACGATACCCTCAAAGAGAAAGAAAACCAAGAGAATATAGTGATTATCATCTGTATCAAGCAGAAATTGAAGAACACAGCGAACCTGCAACTGTGGAAAAAGCACTCAGTGGTAATAACAGAGAGAAATGGCAAGAAGCCATTAATGCTGAGTTAAATGCTTTAAAGAAGAACGGAACTTGGAGTTTAGTCAAGCCTGATCCTAACATGGTTAATGTTAATTTAGTAGATAGTAAATGGATCTTCAAAATTAAAATAGAACCTGGGGGGAAAATTAGGTATAAAGCCAGGCTTGTAGCGCGCGGCTTTACACAGAGGCATGGACTAGACTTCAACGAGACTTTTTCTCCTGTGATCAGACATAGTACCCTTAGATTACTATTCGCGTTTGCAGCTGAAAATGATTTATCAATAGATCAAATGGACGTGGTCACTGCATTCCTTAATGGAGATTTAATGGAGCGAGTTTATATGAAGCAGCCTAGACTCTGTGAAGAGAAAGGCAAAGAGGATCATATATGCTTGCTCAAGAAAGCTATATACGGACTTAAGCAAGCTCCTCGAGCCTGGAACAAGAAACTCCATGATGCTTTGACTGAGATGAAGTTCAAGCGATCGGGTAACGAGCCATGTGTCTACATTAGGAATATGATTATTATTTCCGTTTATGTCGATGACATTCTGATATTCTACAAAAATGAGAAAGAGAGAGACACAGTAAAGAAAGAACTAATGAAGAAATTCGATATGAAGGACTTGGGGAAAGTGAATACTTTTTTGGGTATAAATATAAATCGGCTTAAGGAGGAGATCAGTGTCAATCAGAGTGATTACATACAAATATTTCTGAAGAAATTTGGAATGTCTGACTGCAAACCAGTTAAGACACCTCTGCCAACTGGACTAAAACTAGAGAAGCCCAGTAGTGATCATATCCCACCCACAGAGATTCCTTACTAAAATTTAATTGGATCGGTGATGTACTTAGCTGTATGCTCAAGACCTGACATTAGTTATGCAGTTTCGTACCTCAGCCAGTTCAATAACTGCTATACGAGTGAGCACTGGAATGCAGCTAAGAGACTCTTGAGATACCTAAAGGGTACCATCGTCTACAAGTTGACATTTGTGAAAACTGGACTAAGTTTTACTAGATATGTCGATGCCGATCATGCAGGAGATCACTGTAGATCGGAAATCGTTTACGGGATTCGTATTCATTTTAGGAGGAGCACCTGTGTCTTGGGAAAGCAAGAAGCAACGCACCGTTGCACTTTCAACTGCAGAAGCGGAATATGTAGCGATGTCCGAAGCGAGTAGAGAAGCTACGTTCCTAAAGACATTGATGAGAGAGATCTCACGAAAGGATGAAACTGTCAAGCTGTTGAGTGACAGTCAGTCAGCGATTCAGATTGCCAAGAATCCAGTTCATCATCAGAGAACAAAACACATTGATGTTAGATGTCACTACAACAGAGAGAAACTTAATGATAACATTGTGTCGTTAGAATACCTGCAAACAGAGTTAATGACTGCAGATATCTTTACTAAAGCTTTACCGAAATGCAAGCACGAGTTCTGCGTAGATCAGATGAATCTTAGAGCCTGAATGTTAGAAGGCTATGCATGAGCGATTGTGTTTGTTGTGTATACTTTGGTAACGTTTAAGGTTTTTATAATGATGTTTGTTTTCTATGTTGTGAGCCTGCTGCTGAATACATAGAGCTATCCACTTGAGGAGGAGTGTTGTAAAGAGGTACAATGTATGCTCTATGGTATCATTTGAATATGGCTTGAATCATGTTCGATTCAAAGCATGTTCTGACTGTAACCTCCCCACAACTTTAAATTGCTACACCTAAATCTAAACCTAAATCTAATGCCTTTCACACCTATATGCCTAGCTAGCTTATAATACATACACACATCCTCGCCGCTTTACCTTAACTTAAATTATTATCTAATTCTTAAAACTAATTAACCTAATTTATCTACAATCTAATGGTTGTGTCTGGAGTTTTGTAGAGTGTGTAGCGTTTGTATGAAGATGGAACCTTAGCATAGCTTAATTCTATTTGCAGTGAATTTCAGTCAAGCAATGTAATATTATAATAACTACTATTTTGGCCAGATCGTCTAGTGAACCCTCCGTTGTTAACCGCATTTAAGTAACTCAAGTTCTTTCGTGAAAGTTTAGTAATTGGCTTATCCCTGTGTTAAATTATTTTCTCCTGACCTAATTACCTACCAGTCTATAAATCCTAACATAAATATGTGTAGCCTAGCAATGACTCCGTCTGGACTGTGACCTAAATCCTTCACTGCAGCTGCGGGGAAGATTTGTAACCACTCAAAGGTAATCAGATGATAGCTTAGCTTGTAGGTATTATTATTTATTATCAGTAGCATGATACATAAGAAGCCTGGTGCAATTTATGAGCCCCACCACCGCTCCATAGCGTACTGTACATCTCATGGTTTAATTACAGTTCCGACACCTTGGCTTTAACTTTAATTATTAGCTTGTGCCTTTAATTCTTTAACTGAGAATTTACATCTCTCCTCAAATTTAATTTCATTTTACATTATGCACTATGTGTTAGCAATTTAAATTCTTATTATTCCACATAAATCAATAGAGTTTATCTCAAGGCTTGCTATCATCCAAATATCCTTTTCACATTAAGAACTTAATTATTCAATGCAATAACTTATATTCAGTTCCGTAAAGGGTGGATAATTTAATAAAACGCCAATTCAGGCGGTGGCTAAAGTAGAATGCTATTAATACAGGTAAAACTACTTTTATTTATTCTTAGTATTTATTATACAAGTCCTGTAAAGCTCCAATATAACTACATTGGCTTGGCTGCATTGGCAGATTATCACATCTTAAGTTTATTAAAGGATGTTTAATTCATTCAATATCCTTGACTTTAGGAAGTGAACTGAAATAGAATACTATCATTTGAAGTAAATTACTTTGGATTACTCTTAGTGTTCATTATACAGATCTTATAAAGTATAAATACATCTCAAGTTTATTGAAAGATGCCTAATTTATTCAACATCCCTGACTTTTAGGGAGTGAATGTAGTTAATTATTTTTCCATTAACTTACACCCTCTGTCTCTCAGACTGAGTGGTTAATTTGATAGACTACTAAATCATAGTTAGTATACCTTTAGTAGGTAGTTAATTATCACTGTTAATCATTAAATAAATTACATTTAGAAGTTATCTTTTACTCACTTTAATAAGTATAAATTAGACTGTACTAGGTATTAGTCTGATTGATTAGATTGTTCCCATCAAATATTTCTATGTTTCATATTATTAGAAGTAAGTACTTACATATCTTAAGAGGTCTATTCAAATGGTATTAGTAGACCATTGTCAGGCTAATTAGCTGGTTGTTATCAATCAATTATTTCTATGTTTCAGATTATTAGAAGCTCATAGCCTGCAATGTCTTCTTTCAACGACTTATCCTAGGTTCTAAACTGGTTTTAGTTGTTCAGTTTGTATCAGCTTATTTTTGCTAAGGTATCGGATGTAAAATTTTCCATACTTTGAAGAGTATAGCCATGTGAGATCGTATTGCATCCCAGGGAAAGCTAACAAATGCCTGTTTGGTCATATCAGTGTTAGAAATCAAACATCACAGTACGACTAAGCTTATTTGCTATAACTTTTTAGTATTTTTCTTGTAATAGAAAACCAGTCTAGACTTTTAGGTACTCCAAAGTAATGATGGTACGATATTATCATACTTCTGTTATTTATTTAAAATGAATAATTAATTGGTAACAACTTTAGGAAAACAATTAGAATTTTACCGGCCTGCGGTAACAGATTACTTGCCTAGCTAGGACCCACATCACTTCATCATAATTTTATTTAGCGCCGTAACTTAATTATCCCTGCCTTATTAGTCTGAATTAATAACTAACCATATATATATCCGCCTACCTATAGATTCCTACAACTTTCCTCACTTGAAAATGCCTATATTTTGTCGAACTAACAGTCCCTCTTGTGTACCTTGCAAACTAGGCCAAGCCTCATTTAATTTAAATTCGTGGTGTGTGGTGAGAGTCGCATTGCCCCTGAAAGCAACTAACTCCTAAATGTTCTATCAGTCGAGCCAGTATACTCAGTGTGTTATTTTCCTATCACTACACTGTATGTATGGAGATAGACTCGAGATTGGACTGGGTCATACGGGTCTACCTCCAGCTAAATGGTGTCTGACCTATCTTCAACTTTCACTAGGGAGACAACTGTCTCTCCCCCATTACTCCGTCGAAGATAGTGTATTGTTTAGCGTAATAGTGTAAAACGCCGATCTTATTAAATACAATCAAAGATCATCCAGACCGAAGTCTGTTGAAAGGTACATAGGGTTTTGTTGTCACCGTGACTCGTTTCCGCCGATGTACCCCAGAATACTTCATTCTGTTAACGGATTCGAGTTGCGATCGCAATAGTTTACTTTATTAATAACTTTCAATTTCACAAATCTTAATTAATATCGCAGCTCGAATATCACTTAGCGCACTATCAAGCTCGGACGCTATTTTTCCCGTATGAGTCGTACCGCACTCTTAAGTTGGACCGCTCCGTTGACGTCCCAAAACTGAATGTCCTCTAATTTTCCCAAGCATCTTAACTTTCCCGCCACGCGCGCCTAACATACGCCCGCGCGAGTCCACTTTTCTTCCCTTCCACCAATCGCTAGCCGTTTCCCCGATGCCCCCCGCCTTCGCGTCGCGCCACGTGGAGCTATCATCCGACCTCTCTTTCTGTCTTTTTCTCAACCTCTCGCTCGCTCATTGCCGCTTTCGCCGCGCAATTCTAAAATTTTTCCATAATCTAACCAAATCTCGTCAGATAGCCAATATTACATCTTTGAATATCTAAAAGTAGCCTTCTATTAACAATTCCCTCTCAATAATCATCCACTTAAGCCAATAATCCTGTATTTTGTGAAATTATAAAAAGTTCCGTATTCCGACCATAGGTGGCGCCCGCCCGTATGTCTACCGGCTTGCCAACCTACGCCTATGTCACAAGGCCACACAGAGCAGTCCCCGCGAAATTCAAAATAAAGATAAAGCCCGTTGCCAACCTAACACGAAGCTCAAGTAAATAACTCACGCTAGACGGCGCCTATGTCGCAAGGAGCACACAGAGCAGTCCCCGCGAAATTCAAACTAAAGATAAAGCGCTAGACCACTGACCATTATTCTGAACTAGTTTATTATTCCCTTTTCATGCTTATTATTAATGGTGCTACGCATTAATATTTATTTTAGTGCTACTCCCATGCATTCCTTACTAACGGACGGATACCATTCATTCTGTACCGTTACAGCCGCCCCCGATAGAATTTAAGCAGATAAAGTACCACTCTTATCTGCGGCGAATTATATCTAAACCCTGTACTTAATTAAGTACAAAATAGCACCTCCTTCCTTGCCAACCTCATTGTCATCCTAGCCCTCAAAGATATTCCTACTATTTATAGTTCCTCCCCAAATCCCTAATGACTCCTTCCTCCATAAGCTTTCTTATTGCAAAATAGCCCACACCCCTCATTCTATTCAACTGACACAAAATCATAATCGCATACCCAGTTCTCGTGTTCGAAACGAAATCCCAGTAAACTTAGTCTCGGTAAATATTTCCCAATAACTTAGACATCTACCATTTCTTTAATCATACACAACCTCCGAATAATGATTTGCCTTTTGTTTACCATCATAACAACAAATCTTAATATAATTTAAATCAATATAACAGTCTCTTGCGCTGTCTAGTAACGCCCCCTAGCGAAAACTCTTCAACTCTATGACGATTCCGACGTAAGTTTATAACATCTTCCGAACCATTCAATTATTCTATTCTTTAAATTATTTTCCTAGAATAATTTCAAGTACATCTGTCATCATGGCCTTCTTTTAACTTACGTCTTTTCTTACAACTTGTTCCGCATCTAAATGTTGCAACCTAGGGATCGAACCTGGGATCTTTCGTGGGTGAAGCATCAACCACTTCGCCGTCATGGTCTTTTAGTTCCAACTAGGTTAATGAATAATTATTAATAATTTGAATTAAAACTTTCCTTCATACTTCAACGCTACCAATCTCATCTTAGCTTATATAATTACCTAAGATAACGAAACGTCGGAACAATTGTCTACCTCAGGCAGGGATCGAACCCGCGTCCTCCACAATTCCTAATTAGCTACTTCTTTTAACGGAAACCTATTTTCCTCTCCGCGGATAAGAAATCTTAACCAAACCCCCATATCAACCAAACCCAGTAGGCATACCATCATCGCCCAAGAGTTATAACTTTATTTTAGATGAGATACATCTAATGTCTAATCCTGCAAATAACCGAGATAGAATACTAGACTCGCTTCCGTCCGGTACGCAGTGACACCCACTCACCGTGCATACAAATAGAGGTCTTAACGCCTTACAATAAGGTTGTCGATCGTAAATACTTAGGAAAAACTCATTCACTCTAAGGGGGTACGCATCTCGAAACACGTCCTTGAGTTTTGAACTAGATACCCCGTAGTTCAGATCTATTAGAAGTTTGTGTGCTATGTATATCTAACTGTCAATGTATGCGTCATCGATAAGTACTTGTTAATACCCCGGTACGCGTTGGACGTCGTATACTAATTGACAAGTACTGAGCTTATACGTATAAGCAAATACTTATGCCAAAACCTATCTAGTAACTATGTCTCATCCCTAGTTATTACTATGCACGAAAGACAACATTTAGTCTCATTTGCTAATATATAATACGTCAATATCCCCTTACTTTCCTATACCTTTGAAAAATATCATTTTCTTTTTAAATTAAACAGACCGGTAACTATCTTATCCGCCCCCACAACTCTACTTAACTTCCTACCTTTTATATTACTAATAATCGGTCAAATCGGTAAATAATAAGTCATTAAAGGTGACACTTCGTCTTAGTATTCATGGTAATTAATATCGTAAGTTCCTTCTCGTATTAACTGAATTCCAAACTGCGTGATTCAATAGTGCTAGTTTCTTTTTATTTTTTTTATTTTTTTATTAGATGATTTTAATTTTACACTCGCACAAGACACATTATTAAGATGGTAATCTCCCGAATGTTTGTAACTCTAATTGGTTACTCATTATGCATTCTACTTTACTTTTCAGCCTTCCGTCCAGATGGTAAAATTCCCCAGCAACACGAGATCCCCTGACCACGCCAAAATGAAATGCCATCAATGGCCTCTGTTTCTGCAGCCTAAGACATTATCTCTCTATAGGTTAGTCAAGTATAATTGTCCTGATTTAGACTTCACAAGACGCCCCCAAAGGAACCACCTTACAGCAGAATTTCCGCAACTTTAAGAAAGGCTAGTTTAGGAAATGAAGCTAAATGGAAACCACTTAATTTTATTGTGTGCTGAGTAATTCCCACTTCTACAGCACAGTTCCGAAACTTCGATTCAATTACTTCACCAGGTAAATCAAAATAAACCCTACACGCTTAACTAAGTTCTATTTGTGCCCAGTGCGACTAAAAATATTCGAACACCCTAAACAAGCTACTTTTACTAATTTAACAGTGCCAATTAAGAATGCTCCCTTGTGTCATCTATAATTTTATTGTGTGCATAGACGACCAAAGACCTCGCTTTCAGCATGCCTTCTTCGTTGGACCCGCTTAGTTAAATACTCTAATCAAAATTCTAAAGTTACAATTGAAAATGTCAAAAGTTCGAATATTATGCAATAGAGAATTTCTCTAACATAGTTACTCCATCTCTTCGCACTATTTAGTCAGGCATATTGCAATTCAAGTATTTATTTTAATTTATAATGACCTATCTTCTCCACCCCTGTTCACATACTTTAGCCATCCCTATCCACAGCTGCGGTGAAGATAATTAGTTAATGAACAAAACATCCTATAAACACTCTATGTTGCTACCGCAATCACAAGAAATATTTACTAGGAGGATTATCTATCATACAGCTGACTATAACAAAATGAGTCCCCCTTATCTTTCTCCGTTCCTTCTCTAACGTAGAAGACAGCAACAGACAATTAATATTTAATTACTTATAATTTAGAACAACCCTAGGTAAAACGCTACCACAAAACTAGACTAGAACCGAATAATACTAACCGAAGTAAACTTTTGTATTCACACTTGCAAATAAAATATCTTTATCTTTCCGTGATGAATAATATTTTGATAACACTATTTCATCAACTCAATGTCCCGGCCTACATATGTGAAAACTCCCAATCAATTAGTTTGTATAAAACAATCTAGATGCAACATGCAGTTCACATTAACTAACAATTTTAAGGTTGTGCCATAATTTCGACAATAACCTACCTTAGCACTAATTTTAATCATCTACAATTTCATCACGTACATATTAGATGCCAATAATCTAGATTATTTAAGAATTCTAGCAATTCATATTAATATAATAAATAACCAAAACAAGATAATACCGCTTTGACAGTCTGCGCTGACCTTCCCACAAGTCAAAACCGCGTTTCGTTCGTCCTATCATTTCTAAACCTGTAGACATTTACTTTGTACTAAACAAATTCTTGAGTTAATAATTATTTGCCAATTGTTAAGCAAACTTATTTAATTTCATAATAACAATTTTAATATAGCAGTATTAGAATATTATTATAAATCCCGAACATCTTTATTTATTATAATCAACATTACCGGTTAAAGTATTTGAATGGCCTAGTGCGAACTAGGTTTCAGGTTGCACCTCGGGAAAATAAATTTACTATTGACTCTAAAATCTACTACTAATAAATTTATTATTTTCTTCTGACATACAAAGATAGGTTATGTATGACTCTAGGTCGGGTTTAATAAACTTTGAACTATACCTACCTCCACGATAATCTCGGTTAAATATATATATCCGCAAAACGAAATATGTCCAATACGGCCGATTTTACTAAATTTAAATTATGCTACTAAACAGTACGTGTCCTAAGAACATCACACATCCGAAACCCATTTCAGTTCTAATGTCTTTACCCATCTAAATTAAAATTTGTACCTGTCGACGCGAGACAACATCTAAATAATTACTTTGGATGATTCGAATTGTGATAGTTAATTTTGTATTGTAATCTCGATAACGCAATATCAGGGATTTACTTATTAATAAATTTTACACTAAGAAATTTATTCTCAGCTCGCAATGTCATCGCTTTACTTCCGGCTTGAATGTTTCGGCGGACTATGAGTTTAAAATTATCCTACAACTTAAAATTGTGGTATATAAAATCGATCACTGTTTTATAAGTAGCTTGTGTTAACTTTCAAAATAATAAAACGAGTTAACTATTGATTATGACGTGACATCCGCCCACAACTCGCCTTTATAATTGATGTGATAACATACGCTATTGTTATCCCTATAGCATAACAGTGCTATAACTCGTTAATTTTGCAGTTAAATCTCGACTTCAAGCCAGTCAACTATTTTTTTTTTTTCTACTATTATTTTTTTTTTTTAAATTTATTATTCTTTCTTTACTATTGTATTTTTCTTTCGACCCCTATTTTGCTCCCAAGCTCAATTAATATCTACCTTCCACAATTATCCATCATCCGTCAATCTTAGGTATCCTCGAGAATTTTTTTTTTTTTTTTTTTTTTTTTTTTTAACATCTTAATCGTTCAACGGAGATAGACAATTGTGCAAGGTACCCTTCTTAATAGGCTAATCCAACCCAGTGAATTTAATGATTTATCTATCTCTACCTATCCTAACTAATTAGTCATGTAGTAAAGTCTTTTCTTTTCACCGCTCTCCCGACTTAGATATCTCTAGGTAACTCACAACTGATAATATTAGGTAAGTAGGTATAGTAAGCTGTGCCCAGCGAGCTTTACCTCTGCGTACGTTAACCTCATCTTAAGCTAATAATAATCCTTTATAAATCTTCATAATTAACTATTTATCACGATTTCAACTATTCGGTAAGAAGCAATGATTACCGGTAACGACTACTTACAACGCTGCAAGAGTATTACAATTATACATATTATTATTAGACAGCACCCTTTTACCATCATCCAAAATAAAATCTTTTATTGGTAACCCAACGCCATCTAGCCTCGCTAATAGGTAACCTCCCCACAATAGAGTAGATATTAGATAGTTGTTTCCAGACGGTAACGACTTTTATCGCCCACTAGACGTATTTATCCGTTTACATTATGCATCCCAAACTACGTTGCTTTTAAACCAAAATTCCTACTAGCAATGAATAGTCACATGATTCTATCCCCTACATGACATCCCTGCTACTTGCTATTCCCTATAATCGCGATTCCTCATCAACGCGTGTATTTTGAACCGAAATATTATTTTATGTTACTTTTCCTAGGATTTTATCGAACTAACAAAATGCGGCATTTCCCTTGTGCTGAGCAATTTTCCCCATCTACATGTCACATAATAATAATTCCACCACAATGTCATTGCATTCCAATCTACTACGTGATAAATATTAGGAAAATCTCTTTCAATGTAAAAATCGCAGGTATTAAAAATAACAGGTATGGAAAATAACAGGTGATTCCGCTTGCTATAACAAAATCATATGATTACGCGATAAGGAAGTTTCCTCTTCGATTGGTTTTATGACGTCATGTTTTATAATCATTCCTAATTCTAGATTGTTTATGGTCTAGCTAAATCATATGTCTATGGTCCAACCATAGACAAATGATTTAATAGTTCCTGACTAGCCTAAAACTACTCTATGGATTTCAGACGTGAGACTCAAGTACATTATTATATTTTTTTTTCTAACATAACCAACAAAATAAATTATAATACGTGGAATAGCACATCAACTAAAAACCGCAATCGCTCAACGATTATTAGTCAAAATATAATTATTATTAGTTTTATATTATGCTGTTAGCGTCATAACTTTATAATATTGTACAGCATATCGCCGTCCTATAATATAAATTGAATCCTGCAATAATTTAGTTGGTTAATTCTGTCCAATCTCGCCCCCTTGCCTTTCCATCCGACAGCAATAATAATTAAACCGCCCCCTATTCCACAAATCTTTCTAAATCAATAAATGTTGAACTATGTCACCCTATCGACTTTTTACGATCCTAAAAATAACTCAACACAAGGCTGTATGAACCAGTTGCCTATGCCTATATGAAATCTATCACCAGGAATAGAAACAAAACTACAGTTACCATAGCTCCTAACGTCAACAACAAAAATTGGATACCTGGTTTCAGTATTCAAGGAAACAATTACTAAAGGTTTCAGTATTCACAGATAACTCAACAATTTTAAAATTTAATACTCCAGACCCCCGGAATAGTTTGGTTATTGACTATATCTAAGTACTTTGTTCACTCATTAAACTTTGGAAAACCAACAACGCACGGTACCTGATGCTGGCGAAATCCGCCATTAAATAAAGAAGAAAAAGATAATAACTGAAAGGTATTGTATTTCAAATAATACTCATTACGCTATTGTTTTGTAGCTTTATCTCCTCCTTTGACCTTTAACCTAACCTGAGAATCTTTTTGTTACAGATTTCGTACAACAAAATTTAGCTCCAGCTCTCATTGCGACTGTCTACAATATTGGTCGAACCCGTAATACAAAGTGTATGAATCAACTTTAGAAGATAACAACGTTTATTGTGAAAAGTGTCAAATTATAATTCACCCACTATCAAGAGCCCGTAATACAAAGTGTATGAATCAACTTTAGAAGATAACAACGTTTATTGTAAAAAGTGTCAAATTATAATTCTTCAATATCTCTGAATTAATTAATCTTCATTGAATTATTCCCTATTAAGCCAATTCTAAACTCACACATCGCAACACGACAACAATTTGTGGGAAAAATCCCACTTCTAAATTAAAGTATTACCGCTTGACTGAAATCCAATACAACTATATTAATGATAATTTATAACTTAACTTTCTAATCCTGGTCATGGCTTACCAAATTGTAACCTCCCCACAACTTTAAATTGCTACACCTAAATCTAAACCTAAATCTAATGCCTTTCACACCTATATGCCTAGCTAGCTTATAATACATACACACATCCTCGCCGCTTTACCTTAACTTAAATTATTATCTAATTCTTAAAACTAATTAACCTAATTTATCTACAATCTAATGGTTGTGTCTGGAGTTTTGTAGAGTGTGTAGCGTTTGTATGAAGATGGAACCTTAGCATAGCTTAATTCTATTTGCAGTGAATTTCAGTCAAGCAATGTAATATTATAATAACTACTATTTTGGCCAGATCGTCTAGTGAACCCTCCGTTGTTAACCGCATTTAAGTAACTCAAGTTCTTTCGTGAAAGTTTAGTAATTGGCTTATCCCTGTGTTAAATTATTTTCTCCTGACCTAATTACCTACCAGTCTATAAATCCTAACATAAATATGTGTAGCCTAGCAATGACTCCGTCTGGACTGTGACCTAAATCCTTCACTGCAGCTGCGGGGAAGATTTGTAACCACTCAAAGGTAATCAGATGATAGCTTAGCTTGTAGGTATTATTATTTATTATCAGTAGCATGATACATAAGAAGCCTGGTGCAATTTATGAGCCCCACCACCGCTCCATAGCGTACTGTACATCTCATGGTTTAATTACAGTTCCGACACCTTGGCTTTAACTTTAATTATTAGCTTGTGCCTTTAATTCTTTAACTGAGAATTTACATCTCTCCTCAAATTTAATTTCATTTTACATTATGCACTATGTGTTAGCAATTTAAATTCTTATTATTCCACATAAATCAATAGAGTTTATCTCAAGGCTTGCTATCATCCAAATATCCTTTTCACATTAAGAACTTAATTATTCAATGCAATAACTTATATTCAGTTCCGTAAAGGGTGGATAATTTAATAAAACGCCAATTCAGGCGGTGGCTAAAGTAGAATGCTATTAATACAGGTAAAACTACTTTTATTTATTCTTAGTATTTATTATACAAGTCCTGTAAAGCTCCAATATAACTACATTGGCTTGGCTGCATTGGCAGATTATCACATCTTAAGTTTATTAAAGGATGTTTAATTCATTCAATATCCTTGACTTTAGGAAGTGAACTGAAATAGAATACTATCATTTGAAGTAAATTACTTTGGATTACTCTTAGTGTTCATTATACAGATCTTATAAAGTATAAATACATCTCAAGTTTATTGAAAGATGCCTAATTTATTCAACATCCCTGACTTTTAGGGAGTGAATGTAGTTAATTATTTTTCCATTAACTTACACCCTCTGTCTCTCAGACTGAGTGGTTAATTTGATAGACTACTAAATCATAGTTAGTATACCTTTAGTAGGTAGTTAATTATCACTGTTAATCATTAAATAAATTACATTTAGAAGTTATCTTTTACTCACTTTAATAAGTATAAATTAGACTGTACTAGGTATTAGTCTGATTGATTAGATTGTTCCCATCAAATATTTCTATGTTTCATATTATTAGAAGTAAGTACTTACATATCTTAAGAGGTCTATTCAAATGGTATTAGTAGACCATTGTCAGGCTAATTAGCTGGTTGTTATCAATCAATTATTTCTATGTTTCAGATTATTAGAAGCTCATAGCCTGCAATGTCTTCTTTCAACGACTTATCCTAGGTTCTAAACTGGTTTTAGTTGTTCAGTTTGTATCAGCTTATTTTTGCTAAGGTATCGGATGTAAAATTTTCCATACTTTGAAGAGTATAGCCATGTGAGATCGTATTGCATCCCAGGGAAAGCTAACAAATGCCTGTTTGGTCATATCAGTGTTAGAAATCAAACATCACAGTACGACTAAGCTTATTTGCTATAACTTTTTAGTATTTTTCTTGTAATAGAAAACCAGTCTAGACTTTTAGGTACTCCAAAGTAATGATGGTACGATATTATCATACTTCTGTTAATTATTTAAAATGAATAATTAATTGGTAACAACTTTAGGAAAACAATTAGAATTTTACCGGCCTGCGGTAACAGATTACTTGCCTAGCTAGGACCCACATCACTTCATCATAATTTTATTTAGCGCCGTAACTTAATTATCCCTGCCTTATTAGTCTGAATTAATAACTAACCATATATATATCCGCCTACCTATAGATTCCTACAACTTTCCTCACTTGAAAATGCCTATATTTTGTCGAACTAACAGTCCCTCTTGTGTACCTTGCAAACTAGGCCAAGCCTCATTTAATTTAAATTCGTGGTGTGTGGTGAGAGTCGCATTGCCCCTGAAAGCAACTAACTCCTAAATGTTCTATCAGTCGAGCCAGTATACTCAGTGTGTTATTTTCCTATCACTACACTGTATGTATGGAGATAGACTCGAGATTGGACTGGGTCATACGGGTCTACCTCCAGCTAAATGGTGTCTGACCTATCTTCAACTTTCACTAGGGAGACAACTGTCTCTCCCCCATTACTCCGTCGAAGATAGTGTATTGTTTAGCGTAATAGTGTAAAACGCCGATCTTATTAAATACAATCAAAGATCATCCAGACCGAAGTCTGTTGAAAGGTACATAGGGTTTTGTTGTCACCGTGACTCGTTTCCGCCGATGTACCCCAGAATACTTCATTCTGTTAACGGATTCGAGTTGCGATCGCAATAGTTTACTTTATTAATAACTTTCAATTTCACAAATCTTAATTAATATCGCAGCTCGAATATCACTTAGCGCACTATCAAGCTCGGACGCTATTTTTCCCGTATGAGTCGTACCGCACTCTTAAGTTGGACCGCTCCGTTGACGTCCCAAAACTGAATGTCCTCTAATTTTCCCAAGCATCTTAACTTTCCCGCCACGCGCGCCTAACATACGCCCGCGCGAGTCCACTTTTCTTCCCTTCCACCAATCGCTAGCCGTTTCCCCGATGCCCCCCGCCTTCGCGTCGCGCCACGTGGAGCTATCATCCGACCTCTCTTTCTGTCTTTTTCTCAACCTCTCGCTCGCTCATTGCCGCTTTCGCCGCGCAATTCTAAAATTTTTCCATAATCTAACCAAATCTCGTCAGATAGCCAATATTACATCTTTGAATATCTAAAAGTAGCCTTCTATTAACAATTCCCTCTCAATAATCATCCACTTAAGCCAATAATCCTGTATTTTGTGAAATTATAAAAAGTTCCGTATTCCGACCATAGGTGGCGCCCGCCCGTATGTCTACCGGCTTGCCAACCTACGCCTATGTCACAAGGCCACACAGAGCAGTCCCCGCGAAATTCAAAATAAAGATAAAGCCCGTTGCCAACCTAACACGAAGCTCAAGTAAATAACTCACGCTAGACGGCGCCTATGTCGCAAGGAGCACACAGAGCAGTCCCCGCGAAATTCAAACTAAAGATAAAGCGCTAGACCACTGACCATTATTCTGAACTAGTTTATTATTCCCTTTTCATGCTTATTATTAATGGTGCTACGCATTAATATTTATTTTAGTGCTACTCCCATGCATTCCTTACTAACGGACGGATACCATTCATTCTGTACCGTTACATGACTGACAGAATTTTTTCTGTTTATGTCAAATAATGTTTGTTTTGATTTTTGTCTGAGTAACTGTTTTTCACGTAAGTAAAGAAAATATAAACATATTTTAATCAGTACAAACAGTTGTTTTGTCTTGCATCCATTATCAAGTTATTCCACTCACTCTGCATCAGTGATTTACAACAGGAATAACAGAATATTGTTGCAGTTGTTTGGTAGGTCGTCGAATGATTGAATGCTGTGCGTATGTCATAACCGTGGTGTGGTACCTTGGGGTGGGCCAGGCACCAAGATAACATAATAGCAGCTTAGATAAGTAGTGTAGTTAAAAGAGACGATTTTAAATAAATCTTTATGTAGGTATCATTCATAGGTGTTTTCTTTATTTATAAGCATCCTCTTTGTTTCATGTCAAATACCATTAATTACATTTCCCTTATCACTATTTACATAGTTATCAGAAAGTTAAGGTCGGCTTAAGTTAAGAATTTAATAAATTAGATCGTTAAAATGATTTTCTAACCTAAAAAACCCAAAAAATTTAAAAAATTATATCTCGGATTTGTGAAGTTTTACATTGAATATGGAGTTAGGACACTGATTCTAATTATGTTAGGTATCTAATCAACACAAAATTAATAATGCCCATAGTCATTGAATATCAGGTCCAGCTAGTATGGGATTTTGCCGATGTCCTTTACACAAGTAACTATGTGTAAATTTTTTATTTCAGAATTTTAAATAAAAACACCTTCATGCAGTTCTAAAGACTTATAAGTAAGAGACTAAGTTTTTAAACTGTTGAAAATTTTGATGGAATAGGTCAAAATCGGAGCCGAGATAGTGATATGCATGACACAATCTATACATATAACGGATTATTCTGAGAAACATTATTATTTGCTGATGGTATGCTAAAGAGACATGGGTTACATCCGGAGCGACTATTCATTTTAAACTTAAGGCAGTTCAAAAGTTCTTCACCAAAAAGCCATTGGCAATTTTATGTAAAAGCAACAGACCACTAACTTGTCTTCTATGTTGTAAAGATTTTATTGCGAATTTTTCCAATCTGTCTTCATAGGCGGGTAATAAACGTCTTAGGCCTAGTTTTTTGCAAAGAAACCTCACACGTTTCTGTACAGATTCAACCCGGTTAATGTGTAAGTACTAGATAAAAAGAAGACCATACGGGGGAACAATACTCCAGCACCGATCCACAGACATATACTTCTTCTTATATTTGACGACCTCCTTGATCGAGTGGTTTGTACACCGGTTTTCATGGTGTCGCCATCTCTGAGGTACCGGGTTCGATCCTCGGTCGGGTCAATTTAGAAATTATTGTTTTTCTAAATTGTCTCGGGTCTGGGTGTTTTCTATGTATAATAAGTATGTATTTAAGTATTTTAAGTATGTTTATCCGTTGTCTAGTAACCATTTAACGAGTTTCTTTGAAGCTTCTCTTGGGCTAGATAATTGGTGTGGGTGTAGGAAAGTTTATTTATTATTATTATTATTATTATTATTCCATTTATTCATTTACATACATACTATTTACGTTTTTAAATACTTCTATAAAAATACAAAAAACATTTAAAAATATAAAAAATAGTAGCCCACCGGTATCGGGAACAGGGTCCAAGCTACCGGTGGTCAGGGAGAGAGGAACTGAGAAAGGAACCACCTAACTATGCGCACCGTGTCCAAGAGTACTGCTTTCTGGATCAAGCCCTTGATCCAGCTGCCCAACGAGAGCCTCTTTAGGTGTTGGTCGAGGCTCTTGGCAATTATGCTATTGGCCGTCACAACTATCGGCACAATAACTGCTGTGTTCACATCCCACATGTCGACAACCTCGCGAGCCAAGTCAAGATACTTAGTTTGTTTATTATTATTTTATTAGTATTATTCTCTTTATTTAAATCATATCTTAAGAAAAAATTTTTACAATATTTTATATAAAAAACATATTTACAATATAAAATATTATAAAAACTTAACCTAGGTTGCCACCGGCAGCGGAGATTGACCCAAGCTATCAGTGGTTAGGGCTGCAGAGTGAGGAACCTCCTCACAATACGTGCCGTGTCAAGGAGTACTGCCTTCTGTATCTGACCCTTGACCCAACCTTTTAGCGAGAGCCTCTCTAGATGTTGGTCGAGGCTCTTAGCTATAAGACCGTGTGCTGAAACGACTATCGGTACAATAATAGTTGAATCCACATCCCACATAGCGGCAACCTCGTGAGCCAAGTCAAGGTACTTACTGAGCTAGTCCTTCTCGGCTTTCACGAGGTTCTCGTCATGAGGTATGGTGATATCAACCAATATTGCTCGGCGCTGAGATCGGTCGATCACCACGATATCAGGCTTATTAGCGACAATAGTCCTATCCGTGATGATAGAGCGATCCCAGTAGAGCGTTGCATGACCATTTTCGAGAACTGTATATGTACACTTATATGTCTGTGCACCGATCGCACAAGAGCACCGTAGAGTAGTATTAGTGACTCTATTCTTTTGAATGGCTTAGAGACGCGAATTATGAAACCTAGGGCCCGGTTGACTTTGTTAACCATATTGTCTATATGGAGTCGAATGCAAGCGCCATCTAGCGGAATTACATCACAACAAAAATGGCGGTGCTCTGTAACGGCGCTTGAACCGGGTTCTCGGGATTGCACGGGAATTCACGGGATTCATTATTGATCATCTCTACTAAGTCTGTGTTATTGATCGAGCAGTGATCGAGTTCACATCTCGAATGAACTATCCTAGCGTTCCTATCGCCTATACAGGGCGTCTCACGGATATGCCACATGGAGGGAAAGTACCTTGAATATTGTAGATGGAACATTTTACTGGAAGAAGACATTATTTGAATTTAAAAAAAATTTAAACTGCATTCATAGATATTTAAATAATTACACGGTTGAACCGGGAATCAAACCCGTTACATGAGAAAAATAATCATCCTGTAGCCTTATCATACCGATCGAAAGGCTTCATCATAAGGATTATTTTTTGCTAAATAACATAGTGTCACAAATAAAAGGAAGACCATGAATTTTAACATTTGATGTGAAATATTGTTCAGAAAAATGAAAAGCTGACATTGCCGTAAGGACATTACAACTGACATTGAAATAAATACATACTTAAATTGATTAATTTTGTATTAAAAATGTTTGTTGCACATAGGATACTTTGCGAATTTATCTGCGAAATATTTGTGTCTTTGGTTGAGTACAAAAATTAAATGTAAAATATCAGTAATTTAGAAATAATATTGAAAAAACATTAAAAAAAGGGGTAACTTTGGGATTTTTTTCTATCGAGTGGATAGTGTGCATTGGATCTTGTAACTGGATGCGACTTTGACTAGATTAGGTCCTTAACTACCTACCTTTTTTCCAGAATTTAAACCATGATTTTCTGTCTCAGATGGTTTGAAAAAACTCAAAGCGCGGCCTACCTAGCCTTAACCACAGAATAATATTTCTTAACTCGTAATCCCTGCGCGCGCGCGTAAACCCTGCGCTCCTGACGTCAAATCGATATCGTATATATACGGAATACTAAATCTAATAATAAATACAAGTCTCCGGATACGCTGAGAGTAGGCCTACAGGCACAGCATAATAATAGTAGGTAAGTAGTGTTAATAGAGCGGGTCAGTATTTCACGCCGGCCCACCGTTTACAACTGTATAAAGCACAGGTCAGGCCGCATATGGAATACTGCTCCTATCTCTGGGCTGGAGCACCCCAATACCAACTCCTTCCATTTGACCGCATTCAACGCAGAGCTGCTCGAATTGTCGACGACGTGGTTATTTTAGGACAGCTCGATCCACTTGATCTTCGGAGAGACGTTGCGTCTCTCTGTATATTGTACCGTATATATCATGGGGAGTGTTCTGAGGAATTGTTCGGCTTGATCCCTGCCGCTGCTTTCCTTCACCGCACTACACGCAATCGACTGTCATTCCATCCACATCACCTTGATGGATGGCGGTCTACTACTGTGCGTTTTTCAAGAAACTTCTTGCCTCGAACTACTGTGTTGTGGAACCAGCTCTCGGCGGCGGTATTTCCGGACCGTTACGACTTAGGGATCTTCAAGAAACGAGCCTATTCCTTCCTTAAAGGCCGGCAAAGCGCCTGCGATTCCTCTGGTTTTGCGGGTGTCCATGGGCGGCGGTGATTACTTTCCATCAGGTGACCCGCTTGCTCGTTTGCCTCCTTCTGCAAAAAAAAAAAAGTACACGTAGGTACTACAAGCACTCAGCGCTCTAGTAAAACTATGTTTCGCAAAGCAAGTGAAGCCGTTGGTCCCGGTTGCTGATAAAGGATAGTAGATGGCTATGTTGATGTTTGCGTGTTATTTTCAAGATCGAGATAAAGCACGAAGCAGCGCCATCTATTGATGAACTTTATTAACTTGTCAAAAATTCAAGTAATTAGTTACTACCTACCTAGTATTACTACATCACCTGTACGGACTTAACATTTATTTGTGTAGGAGGTTAATAAAAGTGATTAATTAATGGCGCTCGATGGCGCAGCGGCTAAAGGCGGCGTTCGTTAAGCAACTTTCGCAACGACCGGGCCACTGATGATGGCTCACCAAATTCAAAAACATCTTGAGCTCCATCCTGCTTCGGAAGGCACATAGAGCTGATGTTGATCCCGGTGTTACCGAGCTGTGTGGTGGCGACACAATTAAATATTAATACTACCATACCAACCCATTTATTTAGTTAACTGTAATGTTGGCTTCCACCATCAGCCACAGGCAAGACAGCAATATTCCTTGCCCTGACACAACCAACCACAACTGAGGTGGAAGCTCCGTACCGCGAAACACGGCGTCTGGGATGGCACGTTAACGATGCCAAAGTCTTAGTCTACTTTTGAGATTAATAGTGTCACTTACTGCCAGTGGTCCAACAGCATCCTGAGGAAGCAGAGAGAGAGAGCGCTCTCTCTGATGAAGACCCGAAGCGTCGGTGATGGCCCTTCCACAGGGCCTTTTAGTTGGAAGGAACACTGGCTTGCACTTATACGATAATTATACTGGGCCTATTTCAGACCGCCAAGATCCACCTGAGTTACGCCTAACAATATATATATAACACGGGAATGCCGCCCAAACCACGCGGGAGTGTATCACACGACACTACAAACGACCGCTATCTCCGAAGGCGATGGCGTGACACTCGTTAGTCACTTAATCGCCTGACGTGACGGCTCAAGGGACTGACTGGGAACTAACTGGAGCGCTAAGCGCTTGAACACAATACGACCGCCTGATCAGTCTTAACACACGCGCGCGCGTCTCCAAAGCTCAATTGTGACTGTAATGGGGACAAACGGGGTGCTAATACGCACTTACAAACACTAGACAACCGCCCCGTCCTAAGCCATGCGCCGAACTGACAAAGGCTCTGCTATGCGCGTTTCAAGCCGGGGAACCAAGGTCACAGTTGGTTCCCAACATCCCCCCGGGAGAGAGTGGTAACCGCTCTCTTCAAGACCGAATCTCCAACCAAAACCTCAGCAAAACGGGGAACCCCATCAGCACCGAAAGTTAACTTGACAATGCGTTCCCGACGCCACAACAAAGGCGGAAGGTTAGAATCGTTAACTAGTACGAAGTCACCATTCTTGGGTGGAAAGGTCTTGTCGGTCCACTTAACTGTAATTTATGTAAATACTCTAACGACCAGCGCGCCAAAAAACTCTGGGACAAATGTTGCAACAGCTGGTACCGAGACAAACGATGGGATTTCACATCTGTGAATGGATATTCCGGCAGCGCGCTTAAGGGTTGTCCAATTAAAAAGTGGCCTGGGGTCAAAGCCTCCAGGTCGTTTGGGTCGGATGACAGAGGGCACAATGGTCTCAAATTGAAGACGGCCTCAATCTTACAAAACACCGAATCAAGTTCCTCAAACATGAGGACGGTGTCTCCTATCACGCGACGAAGGTGGGTCTTGGCAGCCTTTACACATGCTTCAAAGATCCCTCCCCAGTGCGGACAAGCTGGAGGACTAAACTTCCAGATTATCCCACGTCGGGATAGGGTGGTTTCAATGTCTACTTGATTTCCCGATAAAAACCTGTGCACGTCATTTAAATAATTATTCGCACCTTTATAATTT
The DNA here is from genome assembly GCA_963921215.1 of Scoparia ambigualis. Classification (NCBI taxonomy): domain Eukaryota; kingdom Metazoa; phylum Arthropoda; class Insecta; order Lepidoptera; family Crambidae; genus Scoparia; species Scoparia ambigualis. The sequence goes on along the minus strand of OY992522.1, from coordinate 17,099,467 downwards.
GTTCCACAATTAGAACGTATCAATGACGGCAATCCCCGGCGGGAAACAAATCTACTAAGAGTGGCAATAAATGCCTCAGTGGATAATTCTAAAACCACTTTCAAGTGGACAGCCTTGGTTGACAGACACACAAAGACACACAAGTACGCTTTGTAACTTAGCATTACGAAGCCGCGACGTTTTGTCCATGAAGGGTCCGGCGAAATCCGTACCCACCCCAGCGAAGGGTCTATTCTCCGTAACGCGATCTGCAGGCAAATCTCCCATTTGGGGCTGCATGGTAGTGGCATTTAGCCGGTAACACGGTAGGCATCGAAAAATGATACAGCGTATGGTCCGTCTGGCTGACAAAATCCAGAATTCACGTTGCAAAGCGGCTAGCAGTGCGTTGCAGCTGGCGTGAGAATTTTTAAGATGGCGGTCTGTCACAAGTAACCTAACCAAATCACCCTCCTTAGACAACAAAAGGGGGTGACGAGCTCCATAAGATAAACAGGCATTTCTCAGCGTTCCTCCTACCCGTAGGAGACCAGACTCGTCAAAAAACGGATTTAGGCGGGAGACAGCTCCTTTCAGCTTAGAGCGGCCGTCTCGCAAAATGCTTATCTCCAATTTGAAGCACTCATGCTGCACTTTCTTAACCCAAAGTAACAAGGCTTCCTGTCGCTTTTCTGGAGCGAGAACAGACGAGACACGCCTCTTGCTTGGTTTCTTTCAGTTATGTAACTTGTGTTGTGTAAACGCCGAATCCAAGCGGTTACACTCAAAAGCTTGTCGAGGGTGCTGTATTTATTTAAGAGGAAGTCCGTGTCGTCCATAGGCTCCGTCTCAAGGACACAAGCTCGCAGCCCAGGTAGCATTCCGACTAACATACGCTGGGACTGCGGCCATTCCGACTCTGGTCGCGTCAGCCACTGGGGCCCCCACCACAAAGGATGATTTATAAGTTGCGACGCTTTGCATCCTCGAGAGGCACAGTCAGCCGGATTCATTTCTCCGGGAACATGTCGCCAAACCATTTCTGTGGACAAATTATGGATCTGTGCCACAAACACCTCCAATGTATGAATTGGAGCCTTTAGCCAACAAAGAACAATCTGACTATCGGTCCACGAATACACACCGCTTAGGTCTACGGAACGGGTGTGTAATGTTTGATATAAATACTTATAGTCTAACGTTCAGATAATATAATTTCATTTCATATAATTTCATTTGATATAACGACTAACTTAATATAATAAACATTTAATATAATTTTAGATTCTATAATTTCATTTGATATAATGTACTTTACATATAATGTACATTTGATATAATAATCAAATGATATAAAACATTACTCATGTAATAAGCAAGCAGTATGCAAGCAAGCAAGCAGCATGCAAGCAAGCATGCAGCATGCAAGCAGCATGCAAGTAGGCATGCAGCATGCAGGCATGTATGGAGCATGCAGGCAGGAATGCAGCATGCAAGCAGGCATGCAGCATGCAAGCAGGCATGCAGCATGCAAACAGACATGCAGCATGCAAGCAGGCATGTTTTCTGTCACGGCTCCGGCGCTGCGGGACTCCGGCGGTACCACACGAGCTTATCGTCTCAGATGGCTTTCGCTCACCTGTTCCTCAGCTCGTGGGCCGCCTCGTCCCTCCGCGCCTACGCGAGATTAAATTACACTCTAGCGTAGAGCAGACAAGTCTACGTGGAGTCGGTTTTGCCGCAATTCGTTTCTGTCACTGACGTTTTTAGCACAACCATAACGAAAACACAACGTATCAACTTTTTAAGACAATATTTGAAATCAATTTAGGGTTAAAATGGTATTCTTATTTTTAAGCAAAAATTATATCAAAGGAAGTTATAGAATATGATTATTCTACCAATATAGCTTTATAGCATAAGTTGTTAGAGAATATGAGTATTATATCAAATTAATAATATACGTAATATTGTTAAAGGAAGTGTATTTAGAACAAGTAAAAATTATATCCAATGAACGTTATGTTCTTTGAAATTAGTTCATTTGTCATTATATGAAATGATACGCACCCCTACGGAACGACCTAACGTGGAACATAGGTGCTTCATGAGACGAGCAAGTAGCGCAGCTCCACACAATTCCAACTTCGGTATCGTGAGTCGTGTCCGAAGGGGAGCAACTTTACTTTTGGCCAATACCAGATGCACCAACACTTCTCCGGTGGCGCTAACGGTGCGGAGAAAGACAACCGCAGCAAATCCTCGTTCGGAGGCATCGGAAAACCCGTGGACACTGGCCTTAAAGTTTCCAGCGGGAAGAAAAAGTCTCGGCAAGGACACCTGGTTAATATCAGGGAGGGATGAGACCATGCCTACCCAATCTCGGAGTAATTCTCCAGAAAGGGGCTCATCCCAAGAGACTCCCGCGGTCCACAGGCGTTGCAAGAAACACTTAAACATAAAAATAACGGGACTGATCCACCCATAAGGATCGAAAGTGCGTGCCACTGTAGACAAGACAAGGCGCTTTGTCCAGATCTTTAGAGCTTGCAAATCCACACAATAAGTAAAGCTGTCCGGGACTGGCCTATACTGGACACCGAGGATAGTCACCATATTGGGATTATCGGCGTTCTCAAAGAGATGAGGATCTTGAAGATGCTCCTCTGGTAAGCCAGTGAGGACCTCCGGCGAGTTAGACAGCCACTTTCTTAACTCGTATCCTCCTGACCTCATGATCGCCACCAACTCATTTTTTTTTTTTTTTATAAAAGAGGGAGGCAAACGAGCAGGCGGGTCACCTGATGGAGAGTAATCACCGCCGCCCATGGACACCCGCAAAACCAGAGGAATCGCAGACGCGTTGCCGGCCTTTAAGGGAGGAATAGGTTTAAGGAAGGAATAGGAATTGGGAGGAGGGGGGGGGGAAAGGGCCTCCGGAACCCTCACTGGTCGGACGAAACACAACAGCACCAAGTGCCATTATTTCAGGCCGAATATTAGTGAGAGGGTGGTATTACGCCGGGCGAGCCGGCCCAATGTGTGCTGCAACGCAGCGTGGCTCTACCACTCAGAAAATCATCTCGTAACACCAGCGCTTCCGCAACGCTGGGAGCCCCGGTACAGATGTCGTCGATATATATGTCGTTGGTCAAAATGGCGGATGCGCGGGGATAATTTATGCGCTCCCTCTCCGCTAACTCCAACAACGAACGAATTGCCACAAACGGACTTGAAGACAATCCATATGTATTCGTGTTGAGTTCATAAACAACAACGGGGTCCCTTGGACTTTCACGCCATAAGATTAGCTGATATCGACGGTCATCCGGATGGATCACTGTCTGCCGAAAGATCATCCGGATATCCGTCATCAGCACTATTTGGTGTCTACGGAAGTTGGTAAGAATGTCTGAGATCTCATTATGCAATTTGGGACCTACATGCAGACATTGGTTAAGCGAGACACCTGAAGACGTGGGCGCGGAGCCGTCAAAAACTACTCGAATCTTTCCAGTGCGCGCTTTCAAAACCGCGTGATGTGGAAAGAAGTAGTGCTTCACCGAGCGCCAGTCCACGCGAGATGACATGTGCCCCAACTCCTTATATGAAGTCTATATACTTCGTCCGGAAAACCGAATCTTTGCTCATGCGGCGTTCCATTGATGCTAACCTCTTATCTGCTAGCATCCTGGACTCACCCAGAGGAGGACGACACGGCACGAAAGGGTAGTCGAGTGAACAGTCGACCAGAGCGGAGTCGACCAGTGTTATTTTGGTAAAATAACTCAGAAGAGGAGTCTCTTGCTCTGGGTCAATTCGCGGCGTGGAGGGGGGTTCCTCCACTTCCCAAAACTTCTGAACAACGTCAGAAAGGGTAGCCCCTACAACGAGAGCGATTCCTCACTATTCGGGGGTGAGACTCTGTTCACTGGTCCCGTAACCACATACCCGAAAACCGTCTCGACAGCAACCAGACCGCCCGGCTGAAGGACACGTTTATCGTTCAACAACAATCGCCCTAGTACGTCTGCTCCCAACAGAACGTCAACCGATCCCGGGGTGTTGAACTTAGTGTCCGCTAACGCAAGCTTAGACGACGTCAATGCCAAAATAGTTGGGTCTAATTCTACGAACGGTTGCCTACCAACTACTGTGTCCAAAACAATCGCCGAGGTTGTTATACTCGGGTTAGACAATAAATCGGGGGTAAAAGTAAACGTTACCTCGCCTAGCAAGCTAGGTACTTTCACATCACCAATACCCCGAACACCATCCTGGGCCCTTATTCTGTAACGATTCCTTGTTTCAAAACCACGTTAATTCCATAAAAAGTTACGATATCTTCCCAAAAACGTATGCGTTTGACGTTTGTGCGCGGTAAGGTTTAGGTGTGGAATCTATAGATTGCGATACAGAATCAGGGCCCTGGTGAGGCCTAATTGGGAGGCCCAACTTGCCAACCAACCATCATGAAAGCACACATCCCTGAGCGCCAGAGTTCAAAAGAGCTCGGACTTTCATCAAGTTGCCATTCAGTTCCCTAACCAACACAGAGGCCGTAGGGAGCAGAACGGTCTCTGGAGGGGCAGCGGTTGGCGATTGGATGGCCGTTAATTGCTAGTGTGTCGGGAAGCGAACCGCTTCTCCTGAAGGAGGGGGTCACTGGTACCTAGCAAGGGGGTCCCACTCTGGCGAATAGCGTCCACGACGCTCCAAGCGCGGACGTTCCGCCACCGGTGACGCGGACTTAACACGGGGATTTTTGATAGTGGCACCGTACTTATCAACCGGCTTCGATTGTTCCCGCGGTGGAGAGTTCCTAGGGCCCCCGCCCGTACGGGGTGCTTGCCGTCCCTGGGAACGTCCATAATTCGCGTAACCACCTCTAGGCTGAGTGTGGTATTTATTTTGGCCAGAGCCCTTGCCCGTACGGGGTGTCTCCGGAGCTCGTGAGCGCGCATAATCACTCTGACCCGCACCACTCCCCTGGGTCAGCTCAATACCTACGTTGCTCCGGTTCATACACAACGAGGGATGGTGATTGCCCTTACAATAACCACAGGGATGTGGTTGGGTACATTCTCGCTGTAGGTGCGGACCCAAGCAAAAATAACACCATCCCCTTTGACGAGCTATGGCCCTACGACCCGGGAGGCGTTGCTCCAAGAATTTCCTACAACGGGCCGTCTGATGCCCTGGGTCGCTGCAATATTCACAATGCGCGGTCTCATGGACCGCGGAATATCGCTTAAACGGTCGAGGTTGTTCCTGTCTTCCCGACCTGAAGGGTCTCCCACCCGAAGCTGTCTAGGGATCACGAACCCTTACCCAAGATGGGCTAACCACATCGGAGTTGTCCGCTAATCGGCACTCATCCTCCATGAATTTGAGGAGGTCCTTGAAGGGCGGCAAGTATGTGGAGCTATCCTCACCATATTGTTGCTTAAAGCGCACCTTCAAGTTGTCGGGAAACTTCGCAAGCACGATGTGTAGCAACAAAAATGACCACTCTTCAACCGGCAGGTTTAAACTGCGAAATGCATTCACGGCGACAAGGAGCGGATTTAAAATCTCAACTCGTAAGCGCATTATATTTGTGACTCGGGGGAGGGCCAATATCGTCGCGACGTGTGCGTCAGCGAGCCTCCTCATATTTTGGTATCGCCGAGTCACGATATCTAGGGCCACTATCATAGTTCTGATCCGTGGGCGCTAGGTGTTGGATCTGTTCGCGAGCTTCACCGTCCAAAACGGTGAGAAGATAGGCGAGTTTTTGTCCCGCGGTCAAATCCTCCCTTGCATCGACGAGGCTATTAAATAAATTAGAAAAGCCCTCCCATTCGTCAAGCCTCCCAGAAAAACGACAGAGGACTAGAGGTGGTAGCCGCGACCACAACGCGGGCATGGACTTGCTCGCAGATTTGGAGTGGTCAATTTCCATTTCCCTGCTTTCCTGTAGAGGGCGTGCGACCTCAGCAATGCGATCTGATAATTCGTAGCATTGGTCAACGTCATTTTCCACCGCCTTGAGAATATCTTGATCACGGTCAACACATCTCTCTAGGAACAAAGCGTACTGTTCGTCTACTACCGCCATGCGAATTAGGAGATCCACAAATCTATTCAGAATGCTTGTCTCCTGTCGGGTCTGTCCACCAAGGCTGCAGTGGTCGAAAGCCAGCGCAACTCTGCGGTTATTTTGGCCTTGGACAACATTGCCGTCATAGTAACAAATAGATATTTACGTTTGGGTATATACCTTACTTAATAACTATAACTCACAATTGATATCGGAGACGTAAACTTTATCAGTATGAGAAGCTACTATGAACCACCATGCGAAAGTAGCTTAACATAACATAACAACTATTTAGTTAACAAAAGGACATATTATTTCATCTAAGATAACTCGTCACCAATATCGCAAAATACGAAATCTTATAGATTAAAGTTACCGAGTAAACAAAACATTATTTTCCCACGCAATTATTCCCATATGAAGCTTGTTTACCAAGCGATGTCTATATCCAATTAATAGACAATAGAATTCTTATCTTTGATCTCGCTCGCAATACAATGGAAGCCCCAAAAATCAAATAACAATAGTATGGTAGAATACCAAAAAAAACCACAGCTTATCTAGATGTACATACATAAGGTTCAAAGCCATAATACAATTAAATGTTTATGCCATATGGCCGGTTCGTCCGGAACAAACAATTTTTTATTTTATTTCAAAATATATAGTTTAGTTAATAAACAACAAACCTTATCTAAATGGATATACGATATAATATGCATCGTAAAATACAATTTCTTAATTGCTATGCGTAAACAAGTCGAACAAAGGACCTCTTATCTATCCGATCTCGACAAAAAACCACCGCTGGTGCAATTAGCAAACTGCGTCACAGTGGCGCCTGGCCAAGTGCGATTCTCTAAGTTAAAGCCTTGGTAGCAGCGGCTGCCGCAGCGCTGAGAATTGACTATGTCTCTTACATATTCATAGAATTGGAAAGAGACAGCAGATCACAGCCATGCGCGCAGCGTCTATGTGTCGCTTAGAGAATCGCATAGCTGTACGCGAGACAGTCTCGCCCGGGCGCTCAGGCGGAGCGCACGCGCGCAGCTCTTAATAACAATTATGAAAATATGCTGGGTGTTAAACTTACTCGCGTCCGTAGGTTTACCCTTGAGACCCTACACGTGACCCCTGGGTGTTGCTAAATAAGTGACACTGACTGAGTGGTAGCGCCACGCTGCGCTGCAGCACGCATTGGGCCGGCTCGCCCGGCGTAATACCACCCTCTCACTAATATTCGGCGTGAAATAATGGCACTTGGTGCTGTTGTGTTTCGTCCGACCAGCAAGGGGTTCCGGAGGCCCCTCCCACCCCCCCCCCCCCCTCTCACAATTCCTATTCCTTCCTTAAACCTATTCCTCCCTTAAAGGCCGGCAACGCGTCTGCGATTCCTCTGGTTTTGCGGGTGTCCATGGGCGGCGGTGATTACTCTCCATCAGGTGACCCGTCTGCTCTTTTGCCTTCCTTTTATAAAAAAAAATGCACTATTTACGTAATCTAAATCCTCAATTAGACTTTGGACTCCACTACAGAATATTGTTTTGAATCCCAAACGTGCTATCCGTGACCAATTAACTCTTTTAATTGTAACGAATGATTCTATTTTTTAACCAACGGGGAATCAAACCACGCTCTGCTTATCAAATGTTGGCTTCCACCATCAGCCACAGGCAAGGCAGCAATATTCCTTGCCCTGATACAACCAACCACAACCGAGGTGGAAGCTCCGTACCGCGAAACACGGCGTCTGGGATAGCACGTTAACGATGCCAAAGTCTTAGTCTACTTTTGAGATTAATAGTGTCACTTACTGCCAGTGGTCCAACAGCATTTTGAGGAAGCGGAGAGAGAGAGCGCTCTCTCTGATGAACACCCGAAGCGTCGGTGATGGCCCTTCCACAGGGCCTTTTAGTTGGAAGGAACACTGGCTTGCACTTATACGATAATTACCTACACTGGGCCCTATTTCAGAGAGCCAAGAACCACCTGAGTTACGCCAACAATATCCCAACTAGCAAAATTTCCTCTTACACACATCCCAAGAGTATTATTTTACCAGTCTTATGGTACTCCGATAGACTGCTATAAGTGTGGATTTGGGCGCACTTAATAAGTCTATTTACCCTTAAATATATCTTAAAATGGTCTCGAGAAGTGTATTTTCAAACTTACAAAATTCTTGTTGATGCTTTAATAATACCAAACAGACTTAGAAATGATTTACAAAGGCATTCTTTATGGGCATTTACCCTTATAATGCACTTACTAATGCTGTTATAAGTGTGATATTACTTGTAGTGCTCTTTGCGAGCGTTTAGTAAGACATGTAATCAGATGTAATCACAGTCCGCCGAAAGGATTGCCAAGTGCTCGTGAAACTTTTCTAAATAATAAGAAGAGTATTAAAAACGTAAGTATTATGTACTGTCCTGTTTAATTCACTTTCCTACAAAATGTCTAAGTATAATTTCATGTTTATTACGCATTACTAACTGTTATTTAATTGCGAAGTCGATTTTATCGATTATTTTGAAATAACAATCACAATATTTTTACGGGCCATTTCAACAATGTATCTTTAATAATAAAAAATATTATATTAAAAATGAAAAATATGGAAATGTCGCCATTATCACCAATCATGCCTTATAGTGGCTATAACAGAACCAATATAAGTGCATTACCATTGTTTAAGGTTTACACCGCACTTCTAAAATCAAATTCAACTACACTTTTTAATCCACGCGGCCATTGCTCATAACCTTTAGGGTTCCTTATTAAAGTAAAAGTAGGCTAAAAGACAAACAGGGAAGTTCCTGGTCGACCACCTTTTGACTTTTTTGCAATGCATTAGAATTCTAATTGCGATTATCTAAGTTTCTAAGACATTTGACGTGCTAGTACTCTTTACTATCTTTTACAATAGTCACTTCTAAGATCGAGTGATCTTACATAATGCATTCATAAAAGTTAATTAAGAATCAAAGGTAATTAGGCTTATAAAGTGTGCACATAATACTACTGTTCTTACAAATGTTTTATAAAGTATGCTTAAATACATCTTTAAGAATAAGTCATAAGTAACAGACGATATCTAACAAAACACTTAGTAAAGTCACTTCTAAGATTGAGTTATCTTACAAAGTGCATGTATAAGTGTTAATTAAGACTCAAGGGCAATTAGGCTTATAAAGTGCGTGTATAATACTATTGCTCTAATAAACATTATATAAAGTTTGCTTATATACGTCTGTAAGAATAAGTTATAAGTGTAACAGCCGATATCTAATAAAATACTTTGATAAGTCACTTTTAAGATTAAGTGGACTTACATAGTGTATGTATAAGTGTTAATTAAGAATTAGGCTTACAGAGTGCGTTTATAACACTACTGGTCTTATTGATGTCATTTCTCGTTTTCTTATATACTTCTAAAAGTATTTTTTACAAGTATATATGCTCTTATAGCTTAAATAGACTTATAATATGCCATTATTAGAGTCTCTATCTTAATCAGAACGTATATAAAATTTATTTAAGGACATAGCTCTTAAAAGCTTTCTTTTCTAAGGGTATTTTGCTAGCTGGGATCCTACCTACCTACTCCGACGAATGTTTCATTTTTGCCCTACAATTGTGTCGGACGAGAGTCGGACGGCCTTTTTTTTGTAGGACCGCCTTTTTGTGGGACATCTGCGTCGGTGGTAGGTTTAATGGAATTCAATGTACCATTCTCTTCGCCAAATAAACGGACACCGATTGTCTGTCGTGTGCGATGGCCTAAAGACGCTGCGCAAACGTTGACACTTTCTGTTGCCGACACGTGGGACACCACCATCATTTTTTAACGACCTCCGTGGATAAGTGGTTAGCACGCCGGGTCTGGCGTCGCGCCATCTCTGATGGTTCAATTCCCGGTCGGGTCACTTTGGAGAAAACTGTTTGTTTAAATTGATTTCGGGTCTGGGTGTTTTTCTATGTTTATGTATATTTATCCGTTATCTTACCATATCAACGAGTTTCAAAAGAATACTTCTCTTGCTCTAGATAATTGATGTGAGCGTAAACTATATATATATATATATATTACACGGGAATGCCGCCCAAACCACGCGGGAGTGTATCACACGACACTACAAATGACCGCTATCTCCGAAGGCGATGGCGAGACACTCGTTAGTCACTTAGTCGCCTGACGTGACGGCTCAAGGGACTGACTGGGAACTAACTGGAGCGCTAAGCGCTTGAACACAATACGACCGCCCGATCAGTCTTAACACACGCGCGCGCGTCTCCAAAGCTCAATTGCGACTGTAATGGGGACAAACGGGGTGCTAATACGCACTTACAAACACTAGACAACCGCCCCGTCCTAAGCCACGCGCCGAACTGACCAAGGCTCTGCTATGCGCGTTTCAAGCCGGGGAACCAAGGTCACGGTTGGTTCCCAACATCTGAGATGTCGTAAAAAGCGACTAACGGACTAAAAACTGCACATACACCTAACAGCAAAGAGCGGCGATGGGCTTACCACCTATCACGCTGAGCATATGTGCAGTTGTTATTTATTGATACGTTGGCCTTCATCTCACCTGATGGGTTTTTATGGGTTTTTTTTATAATAATATAAGAAAAATACAAACGAGTAGGCGGGTCACCTGATTGAGAGCAATCACCGCCGCCCATGGACACCCGCAAAACCAGAGGAGTCGATGCGTTGCCGACCTTTAAGAAAGGAATAGGGTTAAGGAAGGAATAGGAATTGTGAGGGGGGGGAGGGACCTCCGGAACTCTCACTGGCCGGACGAAACAACAGCACCAAGTGCCATTATTTCACGCTAGATATTCGTGAGAGGGTGGTATTACCCGTGGCGAGCCGGCTCAATGCGTGCTGCAACGCAGCGTGGCTCTTCCACCTAGTCAGTGTTACTCATTTAGCACCACCCAAGGGTCACGTGTAGTGTCTCAAGGGTAAACCTACGGACGCAAGTAACTTTAACCCCCATACTCGCGGTAAGTGACGATAAGGCCGAAGGTGGAAGCGCGCTTTACCCGGAATCCTCAACCAATGAGGAACTGGCTATCTTATCTCAAACTGCCGGAACACAACAATGCTATAAACACCGTTGTTATGGCGACAGACATACACTCGGCGTCAAAAAAATCGCACCTCTTAGAAAATCACTTTCAAATGTCATTTACTCTTGATATGCACATGCAGTCGCATTAATTATGATTTTATTTACAAGGTTACTTAATTAACTTAATAAAAAACATTACTTTTCATTATCAAATAAAACCTAATGCAACAAATAAAGTGTCACAAAAATTCGATGCAAATTTTGCTACCCGTGAGAGTTGCTAGTTGCGCTTCCTTTGTGGGTATAAAACGGTCAACACGGGTTCAATGTGGGTCATTCGCTATTCAACCGTTGAAGAGGACACACGCACAGATTTTGATGGATACCACAGCTGATAAAGCCGCTCAAGTGGTTGCACTACTGCAATCAGGGGTGCGGCAGTGTGATGTCGCCCGGCAACTGAACCTGAGCCGTTATTCCGTTCGAAGAGTGTACCAGCGCTTCATAGAGACCGGTGGCTATATCCGCAGACACGGTTCGGGTAGACGTCGCTGCACTTCGGAAAGAGACGACCGGTTCGTTGTGTCGAACTCTTTGAGAAATCGTTTCTCCAACGCTGTTGAGTTGCAACAGCAGCTCCAGGCAGTTCGCAGACGCACCGTAAGCGTATCTACGGTTAGAAGAAGATTGAAGGAGAAGAAGATAGCGGCCCACAGAGCTGCTACGGGTCCAAAATTGACTGCAGCGCATCGGCGAGCCCGCTTGCAGTTTGCTCGTGACCACGTCGATTGGACCCTTGAGCAGTGGAGAGCTGTTCTCTTCTCAGACGAGACGCGAGTGTGTCTTTTCTGCAACGACCGACGGAGAAGAGTATACCGGAGGCAGGGTGAACGTTTCGCCCAAGCCTGCATCCAGGAGACGGTGGAATATGGTGGCGGATCCTGCATGTTCTGGGGCGGTATGTCTGCTGCCGGCAAAACCGACCTTGTCTGCGTCTCCCGGACTGGAGGTGCTCGCGGACAAGGGTCGCTGACTGCTCGCCGCTATGTCACTGAGGTCCTGGAAGTGCATGTGGTCCCCTTTGCCGAATCTTTTGGCGAGGGGTTCACATTAATGCACGACAACGCTCGCGCTCACACTGCAGGCATCGTGAGCGACTTCTTGCAGAGGTCCCAAATCTCTGTGATGCAGTGGCCAGCGCGAAGTCCGGATCTGAATCCTATAGAGCACCTCTGGGACCATCTTAAACGTAAGGTTCGATCTCGGGATCCAGCTCCTTCGACTCTACAGGAGCTCCAAGACGCGGTGATTGAAGAATGGGGGCTTATCCCTCAAGAAGAGCTCCTGAAGTTGGTGAGGTCCATGAGGGACCGTATGGAAGCCGTGATCAGGGCATGGGGGGGTAACACTAGATTTTAAGTTAATTTTAAGACACTTTTTGTACATTTTTCTTTGTAAATTATCTGTTGTTAATTAGGACTTAATTAAGGATTTTTATTATTTTATTAATTTTAATGTTGTTTGTATAATTATAATTAAACAGAAAGTTAAATTTAATTGTTTTTTGATACTCCTTTTTGTTACCTTTCTAATGATACCCAACACTATCCTCTACATAAGGTTTAAGAATTTTTAAAGATGATTTTTAAAAGGTGCGATTTTTTTGACGCCGAGTGTAGATAAGATGGTGTAACTACTAAGCCAGGCGGACTTAACAAACAGCCCTACCACCAACCAAACCAAACCAAACACAAAGATGTGCCCCGCTGGGTATCGAACCCGGGACCTCTGGGTCTGAAACCGGTGTGAAACGTGGACTATGGTAGTGCACTGATTTTGCTTTTTTATTGCATTGTAAGGATAATTTGAAGACTTCCGTGGTGTGGTTAGCACGCCGGGTTTGGCGTCGCGCCATCTCTGAGGGCTCGGGTTCAATTTCCGGTCGAGTCAATTTAGAGGAAAAAAACTGGTTTTCTAGATTGATTTCAGGTCTGGGTGTTATTTCTATGTTTATGTATATTTATCCGTTATCTTACCATATTAACGAATTCCAAAAGAATACTCATCTTGGTCTACATACTTGGTGTGAGCGTAAACAATTTTTTTTTTTTTATTATAGAAGGAGGCAATCGAGCAGGCGGGTCACCTGCCTTATTAATTTTTTAATTTAATAATAGTCGTGTTTGGCCTGATCCCTTAATTTCTCTCTCATGATCTCGTGCTGTTGTCTATGAGGGTAGGCCTGTGGCCAGCAGTGGGATGACTATAGACTGATTAAACACATTTTATTGATTTATTTTTTTATTGTCACAATTATTAACCGTTTGTAGTGCAGTTTAAACATGGGTGAATACAAAAAGCATTATTAATTTATTATAATCCTGCAGTTTTCTTCTTAAACTTTTTTGTAGTAAGCATTTATCTTTAACATCAAATTAGGCTATTGTTAGTTGGAAACGCTTTTGATACATGGTTACAATCCTACTAATATAATAAACGCGAAAATTTGTATGGATGGATGTTTGTTACTCTTTCACGTAAAAACTACTGAATGGATTTGGATGAAATTCGGCATTGATAGTTTATAACTTGGATTAACACATAGGATACTTTTTATCCCGATATTTCCACGGGAACGGGAACCACGCGGGTGAAACCGCGAGCGGCCGCTAGTAATAAATAAGTGGTTAAAACACTACTACTGCAGGATTATAAAAAGGTAAGTGAGTGAGTAACTATTGTGAACCTTTATGAACATACATGAGGCATACGAGTTTTATTTTATAGAATAAACTATAATCGTATTCGTTCACTACGTATGTACGTACGTACACAAGGCCATTTTTGTTAATAAGTAACAAGACTGATACTGATACTCGTTCTTATCTTATCTTATTGGGGCCTGCAGAGGTCTCCGTCTTGCAGCAGCACGTCGACCCATTGGAATCTTTTGTGCAGGATTGACTAAAATTATGTTGATGTTGAAAAAGTGACACAATAAATTCAGTTTGTATCAAAGTGCACACAAATAAGTTGACATATTTTATGTGATTTACTATCACGATTCACATTACAATGGTGATCTTAAATAATATTGACATAAAAATTATTTTATTACCAATACAACTTTTAAAAAAAAGACAACAAAACTAGAAACTACATTAGATATAATTTTAATAAATATCATAAATCCAATGTCACAAAACTCACGACCTATATTCAATTTTAACATTTCTTTTCTTATTTAATGAGAATCAAAATCAGATCACAAAGAAGCACAATTTGCATTCAATATTACCATTTTATATCAATTTGCAGAGTCACAAAACTATAAGTAACTAAATTAAGCTAGTATTTATCTCAATGTTCTAAAATGCCTTATCTAATGTTAGACATTAACCCTTTATAGCGCAGTGTACAAGGTATTGACTCCATATTTTAAACTTATACAAGGTGTTTGGTACATCGTGTGCCAAATCGAATGGGGTGATTGGAGGGGTCTTTGGCTACCTCTTCAGCCCCCACAAAAAAATGTTGGTCCAACTGAAATTTTTATGTTGATTTTAAATTTTTTTGGGTAAAAATTAAATTTTAATACAACAAAATATTGTTAGGTTTAGCTTAATTTTTTTTAAATCTTTACTTTGTAACGTTGTACGCTTCTATCGATTTCAAAATTACTAGCCAGCAACGTCTAGTTTTTTTTTTACAGCCCCGCAATGTTTTTTCTGTAAAGAAAATAAACTTGAACGTCAACTTTCGATTTCAATTAAAAAAAAACTAAAAGTGATCTAGTTCTTCCAATTTTTTAAAACATCTCTGGACTGTCCCCTTTCTAATAGTGTGCAATATGCCATGAAAATTAATTAGTAACATCACATATTTGCAATTTTTCTGTACTTAGTCGCAATTTTCTAATATTCAACAGGTGAAATAAAAACATGGTTTTGCGTTAACAGAACAATATTTTTTTGTATTAAAATTTAAATGTAGACTTTTATAAATTGAAAATTTAATTTTTACCCAAAAAAATTTAAAATCAGCATAAAAATTTCAATTGGACCAAGATTTTTTTATGGGGGTTGAAGAGGTAGCCAAATACCCCTCCAATCACCCCATTCGATTTGGCACACGATGCACCAAACATCCTGTATAATTGAGAAAAGGTCGAAAACCAATGAAAAATTTCAACATGCTCTGCTCACTAAAGGGTTAAAACAGTTGAGTGTGCATCACTAATTATTTATTACTTAATTTCTGAATGTCAATTCAATACAAAGTAGTTCAAACATCTACATTACAGATGACTATCTTCAAAATCATACAGTGTTAAGATACATTACTTTTAATTATTAAATACTATGAAACAATAATATGTACTATCTTAAGCTATCCTGAAAATACATTATAACAAAATAATCATATTACCTTTTAGCATACAATTTTGTTTAAACACGACAAGCACATTCCGATGGTGTTCTAGTAGGCTTCTTAGGTGCACTCAATCTCTTTGAGGTGCAGGTACCATATTGAATTCCGGATCCTATTCTCTCTGGATCCAGCTCTCCAGTTTCTATTTTAGCAAGAATTGTTTTAGAGCACTTTAAAAATGCTTCTTCTACATTTTCGCCTGTTTTAGCACTGGTCTCTAAAAACATCAATTCTGAAATAAATAAAATAATACCACATGTTTTATTTTCATTTTTACAGCATATAAACAAGTATCTACTTTTTATTCGTAACGTAACATGGTTTCCCTATGGTACCTATAAATATCTAACTGGCTTATCTGACAGGATCCTCAACTATTAGAATCAAACTGGACCCTTAAATTGCTGTCTGGGTAATTCATCTTATTTGTCTATGGTAATACTAATAAACTAAGACAATGCTAGAACGGTCCAGTACTTTAGAGACTAATCTCAAAAGAGTATTCTTGGCACTGTGATCCATGTGTCCAGGAGCTGGAGGACATTTTTATTTGTAGTTTCTTTAGGTTTAAGTTATGGTATTTTTTAAGCAGTTAAGTTTAGTTTTTATGCGGTTTCTAAAGTGATATAAATATAGGCTAATTTAAATATTGATTTACCATTTTCTTGTGCAAACTGGCTGGCCTCTGTGAATGTTACTTCTCTGGACTCTTCCAAGTCTTTTTTATTTCCCACCAGTAGAATCACTATGTTTGGGCTGGCTAATGTTCTGGCATCTCTAAGCCAATTACAGAGAGCATTAAAGGAGTCACGCGATGTTATATCATACACAAGAAGAGCCCCTGCAGCACCCCTGTAGTAAGATCGGGTGACGGAACGAAATCTCTCTTGGCCCGCTGTATCCCATATTTGTAATTTTGTTGATTTTCCTCCAATATTAACAATTTTTGAACCAAATTCAACTCCGATTGTGTGACATCTATCTTCTTTGACTAGAAATAAAGTCATGTAATTCCACTTAACTTCATATTTTATGGTAGCTATTAATACATGGCATAAGTTTAATATAAGTATACTGTTTGAGTCCACATAAAATGAAGTCTAAATATTTTCTATATTTTTAAACAAAAAACAACACACTGTTATTTTTTTATAATTATGCAGTATTACTGCAATTTTGTTGCTAATAAAAAAGTGACCTGGGAGTAGGTTTACCATCCGTCCGGATTAGTCGGGACATGTCCGGACTTTTAGACTCCAGTCCGGACTTTGTCCGACTCTTAATTTGTCCGGATTTTGGATTATGAGCAACAAAACTACATTTTAAGTAATAACAAATAAGTCTTTAATCTTTATTAACTTCTCATTTTCTAAAAATAAAATATAAAAAGTAAGTACGTAATGTTTACTTTTATCGAACTGTCAGGACTTTTTAAATTCCTAAATGGTAACCCTAATTGTCTAATTTCAATATCTAACTTCTCTAACTTCAATATCACTATTGTAATACCTTTAAAGTATAATATATTACGAAATGTTGACCTTTCAAAAGGTCAACATTCCAATAATATTTTATGCAGGTAGTAAATAGGCAATTTCATTTCTAAATTAGTAATCATAAAAATCAATTGTCTGATTTTAAAAAGCACAGAGAGGTTCAATTACTACTTTTTTTTTATTATTCAAGAAATTGTTATCTAGCAATGAAAAAACCATGTATATATAATCAATGGAAAAAAGCATTTGTTAAAAACTTATTTAACTAAGCAGAATAGATCTTTTCTACTCTTTTACATTTCCTAAAACAATAATTATCTGTTCTATCAATACTTACATTTATTACCAATAAAGTTGTTAAGTAGACTTGATTTTCCTGTACCAGCACTTCCAATCACGAGGAATTTGAACAAATATTCTGTAATAGCAATCCACAAAACAATACTTAAGACACTTACACTTATGTACGTAAACAAAACAGCCTGGTGACTATCAAACAGTTATCAATCTTACCGTAGGATTCAGACATGTTTTATAAAATCCATAAAAAAGCTACATAAAAAGAGTAGGTAATTAACTTTATTATTATTCTCAATTTCTCAATACAACAGTTGATTTACCTCATGAAAATAAACGAAAAATATTTATTTTTCATTGAACGAATGAATGAAAAAATACATTTATTCACAATCAATGTCATTTTGACAATTTTTTTTTATCTATTTTTTTTTTTATTTATATATATTTTGTTCCATGAAGGACAGGCTAAGGTCTGAGCCATACTGCCTAGTCATTAGTTTTTTATTTGTTTTTTTCCCTTGATGATGAGTGGTGAATAAGATGAATGATAAATGATGTTCCCCCACAGACAGATATATATGTCTGTGTGTTCCCCAAACCCCTGAAGGAACAGGCTAAGATCAGAGACCATACTGCCTAATCATTAGTTTCTTTTTATTTCTTTTTTTTTCGTTGATGATAATGAGTGGTGATTAATATAATGAATGATAAATGATGTTCCCTCCCAAACCCCTTGAGTCCTCGGTAAAGATGTGGGACTTTACTGAGGTCTCACACGGACTTCTTGAGAGAATTTAAAAAGTGATGTTGCACTGTTTTGTTTCATTTGCCAACACTCATGCACGTTCACAAACACTAAACGGTTAATAATCCACTATTATTTCACATTAAAGTTCGAAAAAACACAAATTTTGGAAAATAAAACAAAACTGCAGACATGACTTTTCACTTTCCCGCCAAGAACTCCCGTCATTTTGACAAGCATGCATCACTCATTCGTGCCATTGAGGAATACATAGAGATGGCATACCTAGTACCTACGATAAAAACGTGTATTTATAAACGTTAAAATTGTATAGGTTCTAGGCATGAGTTCGATATATCAAAACGTAACTAATAACCGACATGACTTTCATTTCATATCATATCATATACGTCTGTGTATCATATCGATATTATGGTTGTACATAACCGATATTACAAAAACAATGTTAACGAGACGATATCGAAACATGCGCAATTGAATACGTTATGAAAAACTGCAAACGATATAACCAAAACGCAAACCTTGTACACAACCAAAACGGAATGATATTCGCATCTTCTCTTTCTTACGAAAGCGGTGTAAAAGAGATGGAGCGAATATGAGGTCATTCGCTTTTCCTCTGTCTTCTTATAGTGGTGTAAAAGAGATGAAGCGAATTTGTGTTTATTTGGTGCAATGCTTGAGAAATTAGTTTTAGTACCTAGAGCTAGAGTTATGATTTGTTTGAAAGAGTTTTTTGGTACCTAATAGTTTTGATGCGCCCTTGACCTTGGTGACACGTGCCGTGAAAATGGGCGATTTTCCGAGATCAAAGAAAAAAAAGAAATTGGTTCGTAAATGACTTTATAGATGTGTATTATGATGTGATTGTGATTAGTATGGCGCATGGTAAAAGGCGGGTTCATGAAGAGCACGTGCATGGCTGCGTAATATTTATTCTATTCCAAAATGGAAATAGGTTCTGGATGTCCTGAATATAAATAGGTAAGGACTTACTATTTTTTTATTCTTTTGGTAGACAAGTAAAAGTGTAGAATTTATTACAGCCCTTAGGTAGGTACGGCTAGTGGCCGGCATTTATAAAACGACATCTATCGGGTGTTTTTGAACTAATTTTTACTTTTTAATTTGGGCTGTCTGAAAATCTTGTAACTATTATGATAGTTTTAGTGCCTCCTTTTTAAGAATTTGTAAGTAGTGAAATTAGCTTAAACGTTTCAAGTTACAACTTATTTTATACTTAGTTAAGACATTTTTGTTAACATGTCGCGAAAGACGAATAAGATATGAACTCATTTTGATAAAAAGACAATGCTGCTTCTATGGCTGTGTGTAAATAAATATTGTTCTTCAAATTAAGGGAAACCGCCATAACTAACTGAGCGAGCGCGATCTACATAACATATCCATTTAAATAACTCGACAAATATGCGCGTTAACATTTATTGTTAGTTTGCCGTAACTAATAACATGACATAACGCATATAAGTTAGAAAACTGTACCTACTGATATCGATATCTGAAAACGGTTATCCATATCGATATGAAAACTGCATATCGGTACATATCGGTTATGGTGAAAAAACGAAAACGCCCATGTCTAATAGGTTCATGCCTTATGGGCCGTTTACACGTATTAAGTTGTTAAGTAGGTAACTAAATTTTAAGTTAATTTTAACTTAATTTTAAGTTGTCGATCGTTTACACGTGTATTTACTTAAGCACTCTTTAGTGCATACAGCGGCGACACATCGCGGCAAGACCGGCTCTCGTCACACACAAGACTTCACGACTTCACTAAATTGTTGCGTCCACACGTAACTAAATGACAATTTAGTAGAAGCCACGCCTACCGGGGAATGCAAGCGGTGCGGGAGGGGCGGTTACTTACTCAAAAAATAGACTCGATTCTATTCTACTTGTTCACTTGCCCACTAAATCGTTTACTTACCACTTGCTACTAAAGAGCTTATAAGTGACTGTTTACACGCAAGAATTTAGTTAAAATTAACTTAAAATTAAGTTACCAACTTGACAACTTAATACGTGTAAACGGCTCTTTACTTGCTTGGAACCTAAAAATGGCGCCTGTCCGTAGTGCTGCTCTATTGTGTAACGATATTTATCGATACAAGTTCAATGTGACGATATTTTATAAAGCATCAACGGAAATAAGCTATTAATTATAATAGTTTTTATGAAATGAAATAAAAACTTTATTCATCAAAATATAATATTTACTGGAACTAAGAACAAACCCATTTAGTAAGTAGAATTTAAATAACGTAATAAATATAATGATAAATAATTTAGGGATAAGCAGCCCAGAGCAGACGCTTCGCTCGACTATATTTTATGGAACGTAATGGCCTGTCCCACGATTTTGACCCATTTGGCCAAAGCTGGCTGATGTGGAAATTGAGCAAATGTAACATTTTCATATTATGTTCTAATTGAGCCCTTAACATGCAGGCCCCAGTTTGTATGAGAACCGGGGTTGTGCTTTATAATGAATAACGTAAATGTTTATCGTTTAAAAGACAAAATTAATATTAATTATTTAAAACGCATAAAAATTAAAACCAGTAATTTTTCTGAATATGCTTAATGTGAAATGCCCTAAAAAGTTATTTCTATAATTATATTTCATTTTATAAAAAAATGTTAATACGTCAATAAAGTTTACAAGCGTGCCTTCAAAAATTGGGTACTTTTAAATTATGGATTTTTATATTTGTATTTTTTATGTTTTGATGTTAATGGTATGGTTTTTCAAATTATGGATTTTAATGATTATGCAAAATAACAGTAGGTATACATTTTAACTGTTAAGCATAATTATAAGGATTCTGATTTGTTTGTCGATAGGCTAGCGGCTTTGGTAGCCCACGAATTAATTTTTCAACAAATAACATATTATTTAACATTGTTTGTGTATTTTTTTTGTGTGTATTGTGTTTTATTGTCGGATGCTCTGCTCTGTAAACCAGCATGTGCAATTAATAAATAAATAAATAAGAATTAAGGATTTTTTATGCATTTGATTATTAGACTAATATTTGTTTTATGGATACGAGACATCTTTGACTGTAAGGTGGGACACCTCCACTACACAACAAAAGTCCTTTGTTCCCTTATGCTCCAGCATGGGAAAAGATATAGGTAATTAAATAAAAGAATAAACCGAGCACATTATTTTTTTCAGCCTTTTACTTTCTCGACCACAACTATTAAAATAAACTATAGAATAAGCTATTTAATTTTTAATTATTTTGTAGTAATTTCGATTTTGTTATTTTAATTTCCAGTTTTTGTGACATAATTTTATTGTATATCTGTTACTCTAGTTCTTAAGATTTTTACATTTTTATTTTATGTGTGACATGTCGGTGATTTGGACGCATAATCTGTAAACCAGCATGTAAAATGAAATAAATAAATAATAATTATAAATAATAATTGAAAACTTGGATTAAACATTGACTTGACCATCATTGACCAGTCATACCCACTAAATTGGCGTGCATACTTATATAAACTTCGAAAACTGTCTTAAGATTAGATCAATCGCTAGATATTGTCAAACTTTTAATTTAATCGTTGCACTTTCAAAGAATGCTCTTATCCCGACCAATAACCTCTATCCATTTCTTCTTTAATGTTTCATTTACAGGATATCTGCACAAAAAAACACCATTGCAGAAAATATTACTATCTAAAATTTATCGATACATCAAAAAATCTTAACGCATCTAACTAACTCGGATCTATCCTATCTTAACGCATTTAACTAGATATACGCGTCATAGCCATAGGTATTCAGTACTCAGAGATGGGTACAAAACCAATCATGAAGATCTCAGAATAATAACTAAAATGAAGATGAAGAAGTAAATTAAAAGAGATGGTATATTTTCAGGTGACTTTTACATCATGGAGCCAATGGGAACAAGGGAACTTTGTAGTCATTGTAGTACATATGTTCATCATTATAGTATATTTTAACCATTCTTATGTTATTGTTCTGCCCCCTTAGACAAGTGGCAAACGCTCACCACCTGTCTGCGCGCTGCAGTATTTTTTTCACAAGCACAATACACAAGGGAGCAATCGCGCTTAATAATTTCAACCTAACCACAATTAAACCGCTGCCGTTTTTTCGACTTCGTATCGCGCCATCACGTGTGTCAAACAAACGCGAAAGCACTATAAGAAGTAGGTCTAACGGCTGAGGTTCAGTTGTAGTTTAGTTGAGGTATTTACTTTAGCGCGATCGCCCCCCCCAGTAGTGTAAACACACGTACGACAAGTTACGAATAGCCAGGAGGTCAGCTTTTGCTACTTGTCTAGGCCCTCTGAGATTTTAATGTAGTACCGACTATTTTTTATAAAGGTTTTCTATAAAATTATCGCGTTCACAAGCGTTCACACGTAAACATATAATTGTATTCATCTCTTCATACACGCTCGTCGGTTTAGGGTACTCTTGACCTGACCTTTCTTTTAAACTTCACCTATTTGATCTGGGTATGTCAAGGCCTTCCCTTTCCGACATTTCCATCCATACTCCCCTTAAACATCTTTTTAGTCAACCTGTCTTTCTTTAGTACTCAATTATTAAGTTCAGTGAATTTATTAACAAGTACATCTATAATAATAAAAATCAATTTCCGAAATATTTGTACGCGCATCACTTCAGGATGGCTGGTCTGTTTGGGTAATTCTTCTTTTGTCGTGTTCGTAATGGGCGATTTTCCGAGATCAAAAAAAAAAAGAAATTGGTTCGTAAATGACTTCATAGATGGCGCTTAGCATAGATTGGTATGGCGCTTAAAAAAGGCGAGTTTATGAAGAGCACGTGTATGGCTGCATATCATGAATTCCATTCGAAAATAGAAATAGGTCCTGGATGTCTCAGGACATCTAGGACCTTTCACTCGATGAAAATAGGTAAGTACTACTTTTTATAATTTTGGTAGACAAGCAAAATTATAGAATTTAATACTAGCCCTTATGTAGGTACGGTTCGGCTTTCATAAAACGCCATCTATCGAGTGTTTTTGAACTAATTTTTACTTTTTAATTTGGGCTGTCAGAAAATCGCTCATTTCATCGTACACTGCTGTGTACTGTGCTAATTAATTACGAGTGAAAAATACAGAGCGCGCACGCAATGTACGTTGAATTTCCTTGGGTGTTCATCATTTTAACTAGCCCTGCTGGTGCCCTCCGTGGACTTATCTGGCTCGCCGTCAACACTTTTTACTTTGAAAGTTAAAAGCGCCCATTCCAGAGCTTAATTGGAAGAGCACCTAACCCGGAACAGTCAGGTGATGACGTCAGAAGGGTGCAGTGCAGGTTCGACACCTGCTCGTTTTTGCGTTATTAAAAATATTTGAGGCTGTATGATTATTAACTTTGGGTGGAATGGGGAAGAAAACGCAAAGCTAATTGCAGATGTCGCTGCGCTCGCTTGACTCATAACATACATCTGTCAATTTTTTATCACTTTCGATCTTCATTTTGTGAGAAATTGCGATCGTTCTGTGCTCTAACTGTAAGATTATGTATTCGACGTGGACGGTGTCTCAGTTAAAAGCTGAGTTAAAGACTCGAAGAGGCTCCTTAAAAAGAAGAAAGGCAGATCTCGTCAGCAGATAAATACAATGGATTTTTTTGGTTTTCACAACTTTACATCAATTACTGCACAATGACCGTTTTTACCATTGCGTTGTTTGACAATTCAATAAACTTTTCGACATCAATTTCATGACTCCTCTCATTATAACCTATAATTTTTTTTTACATAAAGTACGTGTTGATATAATACAACATACATAATATAATTAATTTGAATTTACAAACCTGTAGCAGAACTGTCGCCTTTATAATCAGATTCAGTAAAATGTTCCAAACATAACCTCGAATTATTGTCAGTAGCCATAAAGTTACCGTATTCTTAAAGCCTTTTCCCAAAGTTTTCTCCTTCGCGAATTCTTTGGAAAAGAATGGTTGCCATTATTATTGCACCCAATTGCAGCACAACGAAGCATTTTTCAATAAAATAATAATTTCAAGTTAATTTAATAAAATTGTATGCTATTTGACGTTTGTTATGAGAGAAGTGATATCTGCGCCACTAGCGGCTAAACTTGGCAGTTTTCTAATCTTCTCCATTGACAGACCATGAGACCACCACCTAACGCTAATGACTCCTCAACACAATCGGCGATTACAGAAGATTACGGGAGAGCACAAATTGTGTGGAGGGCATACTCGGCTGTACTCGGCGATTATCGTCTATGATCGCCTGCGACTGCGACCCGTGATTTGTTGGTTTTTCGGGAACGCATCAAAGGGAATCGCGCCTGGTGGTTGCAGAGGTGCTCATACGATCGCCGATTACGCCGTCATTCATTCGTTCGCCTTTGGAGACTAAAGCGTTGTACACGTGCGTCCGTAATTTACTTAAAAATACGCACTAAAATGGCTAGTAGGTGGTCTAATAAAGAGGCTTTAATATAATTTAATAAGCTAGTATGTATACCCTAACCAGTAAAATAAGAAACCGGGTCTAGGGGCGCCTAAAATGCTTTTTTTATTGCAACACCACAGACATATACAGGGTGGAAAAAATCTATGGGCCCTGGAGGGGAACTACCTTAAATCCTTTAGTTAGCTCATTTTACTGAAAGGAAACATTCCTTTATTTTAAAAAGAAATAAAACTGCATTTAAAGATTTTTTAAATTTTGCTTGTCTCATCCGGGAATCGAACCAACTAAAAATAAAAAATAAACCCTCGCTATTTTATTATACGAATCGGTAGGATTGTTGTTCAGGATAAAATTTGTCTAATAAACATATTTATTTGGTGATTGAAATAAAAAAGTGAAAACTAAAATTAATTTTTAGTTTATCATCAATAAGAAGAACGTAAACATGAATCATTTTTATAACGTAGACGGACATTAAGAAGAGAAAAGAATCTTAATAATTCAACTGATAAGTTGCTCGAAGTGACCCCCATCGTTCCGGATACACAAATTTAGTCTACGTTGAAATTCTTTTCGTGTAGCCCTCTGGAAAGTGTTGTGGTGTATGCTCCTAATAACATTTTCTACCGCAACCCTTAATTCTTGTACAGTATTATAACACGTTTTGTAAACTTCATTTTTTACATGACCCCATAAAAAGTAGTCCAGAGGCGTCAGGTCTGGACTTCTCGCTGGCCATCTAATCGTCCCGTTTGTACCTATCCAGACATTGAAATTTTCATTAAGGTAAGCCCTGGAAATTCTGCTATTGTGGGCAGGTGCACCGTCTTGTTGAAAAATGATATTATTTCGTTCCTCCTCCGGTAGAAGGTTTAATTGATTATGTAAAAGGTCTAATATTTCCATGTATTTTGCCGTATTTAGAATTGGATGTCCTTCATAAATGTGCACCAAAACAACCATATTGCTTCTGATTCCGCACCAAACATTAAAGGAAAATCTGACCTGATTGTTTGTTTCGCGAACACGGAATGGATTCTGAAGGGACCAATAATGATTGTTATGTCTGTTATACATTCCATTATTGCTGAAATTTGTTTCATCAGACCATACAATGTAGTCTAAAAAATTTGGGTTGCGGTCTATTTCTGTTTGAATATTCTGACAGAACTCTAATCTCCTTTGACTATCTCCCGGATGTAGTTTCTGCACCAATCGCCCATCACGAAAACATCTGTATTTGTACTTTTTCAAAACACTAAGTACACGAGTATGGCTGGTGCCTATCTCTTGAGCAACTTCCCTACTAGAAGCTTTCGGGTAACACTCAATGTATGTCAAAACCACGGACCTGAAAAAAAGACGGACGTAACCACGTCTAATCATGATTGAAGCATGCTAATGGCCGCCCGTTTATGGTGTAGCCGCACACTCACAATAACAAGCACAGAAGATGTAAAGCAAATCCATTTAATAGAATGTCAGACGGAAGCCTTTTCGATATGAAACAGGGACATAGCTCTGAAAAGAGCTGCCATAATGAAATAAGAATAGATCGATATGAAACAGGAACATAGCACTGAAAAGGGCTGTCGTAATGAAATAGGAATGGAGCTTCGTCAGCATGCAAACAGCATCTTCATTCTTCGCCACCATTCTCAGCTGCGTGTACACATCACTCGTAACAGCGCCACGTTATCGCCATCGCCGCACGCCGCACGCCACGCATCTTCACTGCGTCCGCTCCGTGGTCTGTCGGCCGTCGAAATGGCCGAGCGCAACGAACGTCGCCAGTTTTGTCGCGTGCGTGTTTCCCCGCCCGCACTTCCCCGCGTCGCGAAGCCCCGCGCCGCGTGTTCCCCGCACCGCGTTGCATAGCGACCGCGGGTGAATGAGACACCCGTTGTTCCTCTCTCTTTTGCGTAAGTGACTAAGTTAAGCAACCTATGTTTGTAAATATAATAATTGTAATATATATGATCACTAACTAAAATAAAGTATCGAGATCCAGTCTCGCGCTAGCTGCCTTGCCGCACGCACGTCTCGCTCGCTCCGCCCGCTCGCCGTCCGTGTCGCGCTCGCGCTCTCGCTCCGCTGTCGGTCGGTTCTCCGACCGCTCTCTCGCTGTGTGTCTCGCTCACACAGCTCGTCGCTCTCAAGGCGTACCGGCGCAATTGTTATTGCGGGGTCGCCCTTTCATTATCGACAAGTCGTCAATTGGTGCTCATTTCGGACAAGACGTCAAGATCTCTATTTCATTATAGACAACACCAAGACGTCAAAGCAAGACTACGATTTTAGTAGCCAACTGGTGGATACTTAACGGTGCCAACGAAGCCAGTTGGGGCACTGACCCGGCTGCCCTCCTTACCCTCCTGGGGGGAAAACACTCCGGAAGAGTTGTGAGTCCCTGGCCTTGGGGGGTCTCCTAGTTATACTCACAACTTACTAACCACACTAACCAGTCTAGGTACACACCCAACGGTGAATTGAATTTCATCGGTGGACTCACCTAGGGCCATTCAGGCAGTAGGTTCCCCTCTTACTCACGCCTCCCTGCTTCACAGGCAGGGAGGGTCTGACGCCAACTCACCCATTGTGTGCATTGCACTCCGCCACAATGGACGTCGGGGAGCTCTCGGCTTTGCTGGAGCAACCCGACGCGGTCGAGCTCATTAGGAGCCGCATTCATTCAATTAATGCTTCCTCTGCGCCTTCAGCGCAACCCGCCGCCGCGAATCTAGCGCCTTCCGCGCAACCAACCCCAGCGCCTTCTGCGCAACCCGCCGCGTTCGCGCTTAAAGCGCCTTCAGCGCAACTTCGTCCGGTGCCTTATGCACAACCCACGTCCGCGTCCTCAGCGCCTTCAGCGCAGACCGTTTCCGCGTTCGTCGCGATTAAGCCGCCTTCTGCGCAACCGATGGTTATCGTTTACGACAACCCCGCGTCGCCCGATGTTACCCTTCCGGTAACTAAAACCGCCTCGTCCCATATCGACCCGGTTGATATGGATGTCTGCCCGTCAGTGTCAGACTACGACTCGTCGTCGGACTCAGCTTCGTCTGACTCCGACTACACGATCGTATCTCGCACCGGCAAGCGACAACGAAAAACCGCGCCGTCGTCACCACCCGCGTCGAAAGCCGCCAGGGCTGACAACGGTCAACGCCCTAACACTCCAAGGCCCAAGTCGAGCCAGGAGGAGCCCGCGAAACGCGAACGCGATATTCCGCCAATCCATGTCTTGCAATGCAAGGATTGGAATAAACTATCCAGCACTATTAAAGCGCAGAAAATGAATTTTACGCGCGCCGTCTGCGAGGGAGGCGATAAGATGAAAATCTTTCCGCCCACCGCGCAAGACCACCGCCGTATAACCGCGTTCCTACGCACTCGCGACATAGAGTTTCACTCGTACTCGCTCCCCGAGGAGCAAGTACTAACCGTCGTTGTAGGTGGCCTCCCCACATCCACAAACCCTGCCGACGTGCTTTCGGCCCTTAAGGCCACAGGGTTACCGGCCCGCGAAGCACACCGCATTTTTAGGCGCGACAAGCAACCGACGCGCTATATCCGTGTAGTTCTTGATAAGACCCCCGAGGGCAAAGAAATTTTCAATATAAAATCGTTGATGTACTGTGATCGGATCACAATAGAAGTACCTTATAAGAGTGGCACTCCCAGTCAGTGCCATCGTTGCCAGCGCTACGGGCACTCAGCCCGAAACTGCCACAACCGTCCTCGGTGCGTCAAGTGCCTGGACAACCATAGCACTGACGCGTGCCCAAGGCCCAAGGACCCGAGGCCCGATGACCTGCCCGGCTGCGTGTTGTGTGGCGAGGTGGGGCACCCCGCGAGCTATCGCGGTTGCCCCAAGGCGCCACGTCTGCCCGCGGCCGCCAGGTCGGCCTCGCGTCCTAAGCCTAGTCCCGCGACGCGAGCTCCAGCGCCTTCTGCGCTTTCGAAAATCACACTTCGCGCCGCGGCACCGCTTCCACCGCCTCGCAACCCATGGGTCAAATCGGGGGTTGAGCAGCCTGCGAGGGCCGTTCAGCCCACGGTAGCAGCCCCCGCGTCCGCGCCCGCGCCCGCGCCCGATGCTGTAGTAGAAGATGCTCCTCCTGTCTCGGCATCGGCCCAACCGCCGCGCCAGACTCAACCCGCGAACGCTCCCGCTCCGGCGAAGCGTAGTCAGCCTCCGAAGCCCTTGGCCCTTAAGGCCAAGCGACCGAAGGCAGTTAAGCCGGTTAAATCCAAGGCCCCTAAGGCCACGGAAAAACCTTTGAAATCGTCATCATCTAATGGCAAGGGCCTTAAGCCCGCTGCCCTGCCCGTGTCCTTCTCGCGTTCGCCTCCCGATAGCGAGCAGGAAATTAGCATAGCTGACATGGCTCTGTTCATGCAGTTCGTCGCGCTCTCACGTCACAACAATGAAATCGCCTTGATCATTCGTAAGATCAAGGCGATAAACTCTGGCCCTGACCGTTATACAGCCTTGGCGGCTGTCCTATTCGAACACCAATCCCTTGCGGATAGCGTTCACGCCCTTCTCGACTCTATTCCGCGACCTTAATGAATAGTACACCCTTACCAAGTAGAGTAAAACCGCGTTCACTTACGGTTGCGTTCTTTAACGCAGCCGGGCTGCTAAAGCAACGGGATGAGGTGTTCGAATTTGCAGTCGAGCACTCCGTCGACATTTTCCTCATCCAGGAAACGTTTTTAAAACCCTCCAATCGTGGGCCCCGTATGGCCAACTACAATATCGTGCGTAATGATAGAGACGGCCGAGGAGGCGGCACTCTAATCTATTATAAACGGCCATTGCATTGCGTCCCGCTCGATCCGCCACCGCTCGCGGAATTAGAGGCCTCGGTTTGTCGGCTAGGCATGACAGGCCACGCGCCGTTAACTATCGCGTCCGTTTATCTCTCCCCCAATAAAAATATTAATCAGCCCGATCTCGAAGCGCTCTTTGCTATGGGAGACGCCGTCATTCTTGCCGGCGACTTCAATAGCAGACACGCTCAGTGGAGTTGCAATAGATCCAACCGTAACGGCCGGGTCTTGAGCAACCTCTCTGAGTCGATGCTCTTCGACATCCTGGTCCCTATGACACCCACGCACTACCCGCTCGTAGCCGGGCACGCGCCTAGCTCTTTAGATTTGGCGTTGCTAAAGAACGTATCCCTTTTTTTTTTTTTTTTTTTTTTTTTTTTTTACCCGGTGTAATCCCTGCTTATGGATTCCAGCCTCCAGAAGGGAGACTGGATATGTGGGACTCTCCCGTCCCTCTTTCCACGACGTAATCGTCGGGCGAGAGGGAGGGGCCTACCCACTAATCACCGGGGGACCAAACTCCGAAAGCATAAGGCTTGAGGTGGCGGTCACGGGACCTGATCCACGGGGGAATTGACCACGCGAGAGCCACCCCGTCGCCGTGTGTTGGCCTATAACCACTGCAAGGCAGCCGTTACGCGCCAACACACGGCGACTTACGCGCACCGGCACTGCAAAACCAGCCCAATTAGGGGGCAGACACAAACGACAAAGACAGACATGCCCGGCTTACCCGGGCATGCGGACACAACACGACCCATTTACGCTGGACACAACACGACACACACAGGACGAGAACATGCCCACGTCTTCGCAGGCATGCGCACAGACAACCACACCCATTTCCAGTTCGAGACTCCATTTAAGGGTCGCTCAGAGACAGCCGGACAGCACGACAACCTCGACCAGTTGGTCGTCTAGCCGTCCTGCCGCTCATCATTGCTTCCCGGGGAGTCAACGAACTGGTCCTACACAAACATAACAAGTATAAACAACCACAAATCACAACACGACACGACAACGACACGACAACGACACAACCCAGCCCAGTTTGCTGGCGCGGGGCTCCCCGCATCCGCTCCGAGCAACCCGCCCCCCTTTCGGGGAGGCGCGACGTTGCTCATCATGGCTTCTGCATAAAGCCTCCGTGCCAGCTCCCCAACGACATCCACAAGGACCCGCACATTTACTGGTATGAAACCCTCCCGCTTCCGCTCCGAGCAAGGGGACACCCTCGGAATGGCGCCCCGTTGCTCATCATGGCTTTCACCTGGGTCCCATACCAGGTCCATGGAACGACAACCACAATACAAACACTAAACTAGCAATCCGAACGCACAACACCAGACATTGGACAGCACAAAATGCTGTCCACTAACACCCGTATTTGTAACACAAAACATAGAACATAGAAAGAGACACTACAGGACAGCACATGACAATGCCGTCCATCGGACCCCTGGGCACTTGGGGTGGTATAATCAAATACCCATGCCAGTGCCCATCTTCCTATCAGACCAATTGGGGACAAAGTCCTAAATCTAAACATTTACCTAAGCCTAGACATAAACCCACAACTTATCCTAACAACAAACTACACTAACACAAATCATCGGGCGTCCGGCCGCCAAAAAAAGAACGTATCCCTACGGATGCGTTCCATAGAAACGATCCACGCGCTTTCGTCTGACCACCGGCCGGTCGTACTACAACTAGGGCCCGCCGCGGATTCTACGCCCGTCACTAAGCTGGTGACTGATTGGGACAAGCTCGAGAAACTTCTCGAGTCAACCGACAGTCAGCCGCTTAGTACGATACCAGATGTCATTGCCTCGCCTCACGAGACAGTGGCCGCGGTCGACGCCCTCAGTAGTCACCTCACGAACGCTATTAGCGAATCGTCTCGGCGGGTTCCAGTGATGCCGGATCATCGCTTTAAACTGCCGGACGATGCGAGGGAACTACTGAGGGCGAAGAACGCCGCCACCCGTGCCCATGACTCTTATCCCACCGCGGACAACCGGGCCCGGATGCGCTGCTTACAGCGTGCTGTCAAGCAGCGCATGCGGGACCTCCGGTCTACGCGGTGGGAGGGTCTCCTTGAAGAGATCTCGCCCTCTCACCAAGCTTATTGGAAGTTGGCGAGAACCTTCAAGTCGGACACGGTGACCGTTCTACCGCCTCTTAAGAAACCCGACAACTCCATCGCTTTCGACGATGATGAGAAAGCCGAATGCCTGGCCGACAGCTTAGAGTCGCAGTGCTCGCCTAGCACACTTCCGGTCAACCAAGACCATGTCGTCATGGTCGATAACGAAGTCGATAGGCTCTCTTCGCTCGCTCCCACCGCGATTCTCTCCCCGGTCACGGAGGATGAGGTGCAAACGCTAATCCGGCAACTCAAACCGCGTAGCGCCCCCGGTTCAAACGGTATCTCTAACAAGATCCTTAAGATCTTACCCGCTCAGTTGATTTGCCTCCTGGCAGCAATTTTCAATAGCGCCATGACCAACGCCATCTTCCCCAGCGCGTGGAAGGAGGCCGACGTCATCGGCATTCATAAGCCCGGTAAAGATAAGTCTGTCGCGTCTAGCTATCGCCCGATTAGTCTTCTCAAATCGTTGGGAAAACTTTACGAACGCGTCCTCGTAGCCCGGTTAAAGGACTTTGTGTTCACTAATAATATTTTAATTGACGAGCAGTTTGGTTTCCGGCCCAAACACTCGTGTACGCATCAGTTGCACCGCCTCACGGAGCACATATTACGCGGCCTTAATGGCTCATTACGGCCGCGGGGTACGGGAGCCCTTTTCTTCGACGTTGCGAAGGCGTTTGACAAAGTCTGGCACAATGGCTTACTTTACAAGCTTTACAAACTCGGCGTGCCAGACAGACTCGTGCACATCATTCGAGACTACTTGTCAGATCGCACCTTTCGCTTTCGCGTCGAGGGAACGCGCTCCTCCCCCCGACCCATTCGTGCCGGAGTCCCGCAAGGCTCCGTGCTTTCACCTTTGTTGTTTTCGCTTTACGTTAACGATATACCCAGGACGCCTCGCGTTGAGTTGGCGCTCTTCGCTGATGACACCGCGCTATATACCACTGATAGAGATATGACCAAGCTCTCTCAGAGACTTCAATCCGCCGCGACCACCTTAGGCGATTGGTTCCGACTTTGGAGAATCGAGGTGAACCCCGAGAAAAGTGCCGCGATCCACTTTCATCGGGGCTCATCCGGCCTCCGTCCGACCCCTATCCGACTCTTCGACCGCGTCATACCGTGGAAGTCACAGGTCAAATATCTCGGTGTCATCTTCGACAGTCGATTGACGTTTGCACCACACATCCAAGCTATCCGAAATAGGGCAGCGTTCATTCTAGGTAGGCTCTACCATCTCGTAGGCAGGCGGAGTAAAATGTCTCTTAGAAATAAGACGACAATTTACAAAGCCTGCATCCGTCCCGTCATGACGTATGCTAGTGTAGTATTCGCTCACGCCGCGAACTCTCATCTGCACCGGTTGCAGAACGTTCAAAACCGTTTCATGCGAGGCGCCACGGCCGCCCCGTGGTACCTACGCAATGTAGATTTACATCGCGATCTCGATCTTCCGACCGTCCGTTCCTTTATGAAGGACGCCTCTCAGGCGTACTTCGACAAAGCGCTTTCGCATCCGAATCCTCTGGTGGCGGGAGCTGCCAACTACGATGTTGGCAGCTTTCGCCCCCAGAGAGGACCGCGCCGCCGGTTTCCGCGACACGTTTTAGACGACCCCGATGATGCAATAACGATTGCAAACGCGCCAAAGCCCGACACTACACACCTAGCCACACTAAACT
The DNA here is from genome assembly GCA_963921215.1 of Scoparia ambigualis. Lineage (NCBI taxonomy): Eukaryota > Metazoa > Arthropoda > Insecta > Lepidoptera > Crambidae > Scoparia > Scoparia ambigualis. Next base: position 17,066,154 of record OY992522.1, on the reverse strand, counting down.
TGCACACTAGTTTAGGACCAAGACACCGCACTCGTAGAATAAGTGTGCGTAGACCCGGTTCACACCCGCCCGGTGGCAGGTACATTCGTAATAATGTACCTGTTACTCGCGTACCCCCCACGACACGGTAAACCCGAGCCGAGGTACCGTGCCTCCTAGAGGCGCCCTCGGGTTTAGCCGCTCCCTACCGGTTCGAACCCCCAGAGGCTCTGGGGGGGGATCGGAGACTCGCTTGCGAGATGCCATCCCCCACCGGAATCCCTCTGGGGAATTTCGACCACTCACGGCTTGAGGAACGCTTCAAGTTTCTCGCCGCCCCCAAACAAGCCCGGTAACGCTGTAAAGGTCATCTGCGACCGACAGCACTCACACTCAAAAAAAAAAAAAAAAAAAAAAAAAAAAGTATCCATTCTACGACTGACCATCCTGAGTATAATTTCTCTCCAAGCTTCGCTTCAACCCCACTCGCTAAAGTGGTGACCCCAGTCAGAACACAGAAGACCCTACTCAGAACAATCCAGAAAGAAGAAAATGGCTAACGAAGAACCAGCAGCACCAACCTCTCCAGCACAACACCTGCAAGAAGTCTCCGGCATTGCACTCTCTATGCGTGTACCACCATTCTGGCGAGATCGTCCGCGTCTCTGGTTCATAAGTTTCGAAGCCGCAACTAGCGAACTAAAGAAAAGCGAAGCACAAAAGGCGCAGATGGTCATCGCACAACTCGAAAAAGAAGACATAGAGCAAATATGCGACCTACTCTACGAGCCGCCAGCCGAACGCTACTACTCAATCATCAGAGAGCGACTAATCTCTGTCTATGAAGAATCGGATGGAAAGCAACTACAAAAACTGTTGTCCGACATGGACCTAGGCGATCAGAAGCCGAGCCAGTTGTTACGGCGCATGCGAACCCTCGCACGCAACAAGGTTCCTGACAGTACACTCCGATTGATGTGGATGAACCTCCTGCCACCGCACGTGCACTCGGTGATCATCGTTAGCGATGCGATTAGCAACGACACAGCGCTGGACGAGCTAGCCAAGCTTGCTGACAAGATGCTGGAACAAAATCGTCAAGTCTCCACGATAGCTTCAGTTTCGTCATCAACCCGGCAAGAAAAACACGTCGACATACAGTTCCTGGCCGACGAGATAAGAAAACTCCATTTAGAAGTTGCAGAACTCCGAGCATTTAGAAACAACTACTCGTACCCTCGCCCACCACCACATGCACGCTATCACTACGCACAACAACATCCACATCGAAATGCAAGAGAAAGAAATACCAGCCGTTCGCCGTCTCCGTCTCGCAACCGCGACGGACCATCCCGTTCTCGCTCTGCCACGCCATCACCGTTTTGCTACTATCATCGTCGCTTTGGGAAAAATGCAAAACGCTGCACAACACCATGTACTTTCAACAATGAAGAAACTTCGGAAAACTAGCAAACACGTTGGCAGAGGCGGAACCCAACGTCGTCGGAACAAAGTCATACCGCCTATTCGTCACCGACAAAAGCTCCAGATTATCGTTTTTAATCGACACCGGCGCCAACATCTCCGTTCTGCCGAAGCGAAAAGGAACATCTGCGAAACCTCTTCCATTCACCCTGTACGCCGCCAATAGCACCATCATACCAACCTACGGTGAAAAAACAATGACATTGGACCTCAACCTACGAAGACCTTATAAATGGCGTTTCATCGTGGCCGACGTTACAAAACCGATAATCGGAGCAGACTTCCTTAAACATCACAACCTACTAGTTGATTTGAAGTACCGAAGACTTATAGACAACACAACGAAGCTCGGTACCGACACCAGTGGGCGTTACACCGACATACCTACAGTACGCAGCATCGACGTCCAACAATCGTACCACAACATACTATCAGAGTACCCCGGTATCGCCCGTCTCACTTCAATGAAACTCAACCCCAAACTCCGAGTAGAACATTTCATCGAAACAACTGGTCAACCTATCCACTGCCGCGCTCGACCTATTCCACCACATCGCTACGATCAAGTCAAAATCGAGTTCGAAAATATGATCAGTCAAGGGCTATGCAGACCAAGCAAAAGTCCTTGGGCAAGCCCACTCCATATCGTACCGAAGAAAAATGGTGACCTACGAGTCTGCGGAGATTACAGACGTCTTAATGCAGTCACGAAACCCGATCGCTACCCAATACCACGCATAAGGGATTTCACACATCAACTCACTGGGAAAACAATATTCAGTACAATTGACCTCAACCGGGCGTATCAACAATTAGCAGTACGTGACGAGGACATTGAGAAAACAGCAATCATCACCCCGATGGGACTGTTCGAATTTCCACGAATGTGCCCAGGTCTCAAGAACGCAGGTCAAACCTTCCAACGGTACATCCATGAAGTTCTAAGAGGGCTACACTTCGTGTTTCCTTTCATCGACGACCTACTCCTGGCATCAGAAACCCCAACTCAGCACGAAGAACACCTACGAATGGTTTTAAGCAGACTGGAAGACAATGGCATTACCATAAACCCGGTCAAATGCAACTTTGGCCAAACGCAAGTACAGTTTCTAGGATACTCTGTATCACAAGAAGGCATAAAACCACCGCTGCACAAAGTTCAAGCCATCACGGAGTACCCGAAGCCAAAGAACATAGAAGAACTCAGGCGTTTTCTCGGAATGTTAAACTTTTACCGTGAACATATTCCGAACGCCGCAGCCATACAAGCACCATTAAACTCGTACCTACACAATACGAAAAAACGCGACAAGACCACCATCGAATGGAATACCGAAGCGGAGGAAGCATTTATAGACTGCAAAACAAGCATTATAAACGCTGCTTTACTCGCACACCCATCCCACGATGCGACACTCGCGTTATTTTGCGACGCTTCCGATAACGCAGCCGGTGCCGTGCTACAACAACATTACAACGACCAATGGCAACCATTAGGATACTTCTCAAAGAAATTTTCAACCGCGCAGAAGAAATACTCGACCTACGACAGAGAGCTACTAGCTATCTACATGGCAGTCAAGCATTTCAGAAAAACATTTGAAGGCCGCCACCTCATTATTTTCACCGACCACAAGCCGCTTACCTACGCTATGTCTAAAACGCAAACGGCAAACGAAACGCCGCGCCGGACTCGCCAATGTCTTTTCATAAGCGAATTCACCACAGACATACGACACATAAGTGGCAAAGAAAATGTAGTCGCCGACGCACTCAGCCGCATAGAAACAATATCGTGCCCGGAAACAATAACCTACGCAGATATAGCCAACGCGCAAGAGCGATACAGCAACATATCGCAACTAGCATCTCAAAACTCAAGCAACATCTCAATCAAGAAAATAACTATCCCTGACACTGATCTCGACCTATATTGTAAAACGTCTACGCCCTACGTTCGCCCGTATATACCTACAGAACATAGATGGCAAGTTTTCAACATTATTCACAACGTGAGTCATCCCGGCACCCGTACTACACGCAAGCTCGTCGCAAAGAAGTACTTTTGGCCATCAATGAACGCAGACATCGGCAAATGGACAAAAGCGTGCATTCCATGTCAAAAGAGCAAGATACAACGTCATACAGTTTCACCTATTTCATCATTCCCGCCAGCTGACAGATTCCGAAATTTGAATGTCGATATCGTTGGCCCATTATCTACTGCAGAAAACGGCCAACGTTATGTAATCACGATGATAGACAGAGCGACCCGATGGCCCGAAGCAATACCTACGGACGACATTACAGCAGACACAGTAGCGAAAGTCGTCTACCAACACTGGATCACACGCTTCGGCTGCCCAGAAACCCTTACAAGTGACCAAGGTCGACAATTCGAGAGTCAGCTGTTCACCAACCTAATGAAAGAAATGGGAATAGCGAAAACACGTACAACGCCCTATCACCCACAGGCAAACGGAATAGTCGAACGTTGGCACCGCTCACTCAAGAACGCATTACGCGCAAGACTCGTCGCCGCTTCAACTAAGTGGACAGATGAACTACCTACAGTTCTATTAGGCTTACGATCAGCCTTACGCACAGACACGGCAGTCAGCGCAGCCGAACTTACCTACGGTTACCATTTGCGATTGCCAGGCGAATTTTTTACCGCAAGTACTAACATACCTACTGCGATGGATTATACCTACGTCGAAAGATTGCGCGACACCATTCAAGCAAACAAGCAGACTGCAGATTTTTCACACCATAGCAACAATAAACATATGTTTGTGCATAAAGACCTAAGTACATGCACGCACGTGTTTATCAGAACAGATGCCGTGAAAAAGCCACTACAGCCACCATATGAAGGTCCCTACCAAGTCATCGATCGGAACAGCAAAGTTTTTACCATCAAGCTACCTCACCGTGAAGCAAACATATCCATAGACCGGTTGAAGCCGCATACGTTTTACAAGAACAAGAACTCAACTTCGACGTACCCATACAGAAAACAGTTACCATTTTACCACCAACACCGTTACCATTACCGTTACCAAGCCGCAGCAAGACGACACAACCGGCAGATAAGCGAACCACATCCGGCCGAGTCGTCAAGCCACCTGTACGCTTCGCTTGAGGGGGAGCACTGTAGCCGCACACTCACAATAACAAGCACAGAAGATGTAAAGCAAATCCATTTAATAGAATGTCAGACGGAAGCCTTTTCGATATGAAACAGGGACATAGCTCTGAAAAGAGCTGCCATAATGAAATAAGAATAGATCGATATGAAACAGGAACATAGCACTGAAAAGGGCTGTCGTAATGAAATAGGAATGGAGCTTCGTCAGCATGCAAACAGCATCTTCATTCTTCGCCACCATTCTCAGCTGCGTGTACACATCACTCGTAACAGCGCCACGTTATCGCCATCGCCGCACGCCGCACGCCACGCATCTTCACTGCGTCCGCTCCGTGGTCTGTCGGCCGTCGAAATGGCCGAGCGCAACGAACGTCGCCAGTTTTGTCGCGTGCGTGTTTCCCCGCCCGCACTTCCCCGCGTCGCGAAACCCCGCGCCGCGTGTTCCCCGCACCGCGTTGCATAACGACCGCGGGTGAATGAGACACCCGTTGTTCCTCTCTCTTTTGCGTAAGTGACTAAGTTAAGCAACCTATGTTTGTAAATATAATAATTGTAATATATATGATCACTAACTAAAATAAAGTATCCATTCTACGACTGACCATCCTGAGTATAATTTCTCTCCAAGCTTCGCTTCAACCCCATTCGCTAAAATGGTGTGTGCGTGATTTGAGGGTTGCCATTTATAAACCATCAATTTCCTTAATTTTTCGCAAACTAAAACATTGTAAACATTATGTAATCATATACATATTATTAAAACGTGACATTACATTAATGTTTTATTGTGTTCCATGTTTGATTCGTTGTGAGCTCCCGATATTTCAGCAATTTAAACGGTTGCACTTCAGACACATGAGTAACTTCAGAATCATAATGTTGATGACCTATCAAACATCATTTTTAAGACCACAGTGATAGAAAAGAAAACACCTGTTACTCGTACGTATAAATAAATGTATAATTTACATAACATAATGTTTATAATTATGTATTAAGTACTTAATGAATAAAAATAAAATAATCATTTATAATAATCAAATAATCAGTGCCATTAGAGCAAATTGGGAATTTTGATTTCGCCTAAATCATACAAAACTTTGCCTTCTCCATCATAGCAAGAAACTTACCATCACAAACATAATGTATTATAATAAAAAAACGGGGTAAGTACCTAATTAAATTAAGATGTTTATAAGAGAAATACTGACAAATAATTTATTTATTACTTAGAACTAAAACAATTTGTACTTTTTTAATTTTAACTAAATGTGGTCGTGGTGCTGCTTTAATTTTCGGTGTTAGCTGAAAGAAAAAAAATGTCAAAGTTTTAAAGACCCAAAACAAAAAAACAAAGCATTATATAAAAAAGTTCATACTTGTTGTGAAGAAGTAGTTTCGCTTGATACATGTAACCAAGGCTGATCTGAATCACATGCTTCTGATCCGTTATTTGTCTTAAAGAAAAAAACATCATTATGTTAAATTATTCAACAAAGACTGAAATTTTTAGATATCTCTGTGTTTGGTCATATACTTGCTGTAAAGATGTATTCGACAAATCCATGTTGTTGTCGTGATTCTTTACTGGGATCTGATATTACTGCATCGATATTTTATTTAGAGTCTTCAGTACTAGGTCTATACCAACAACGAAATCATAAGCCGTATACCGTATACAATGACTTGACACAAACAGAGCATTTGCTCTGTTTGTGTTTTGGCAGATGTTCTTGATTGAAGTCAATATTGGCATTCAGCCTATTTGACATATTAACTAAAAAATTTTTCATTACATTGTCACTCTGAACGTTTACTAACATGCCAGATTGAAGTAGCACATAATCGGCAATATCCAGTTGATTGAAATTCACTGCACACGGTACTAGCAAATGATGGGTTCCAATTGTTTTCTCCTCTGCAGTTTCGAATAATTAAGACCAGTCATCTCTACGATTTTTAGTTCTAGGAAACCTATTACAAAGGATGCAAGAATTATTTCACAAAAAAAAAAATATAGGTTCTATTATTTTCTTTTGCGATATATATACGGAACCCTAAAAAGTAACGAAATCTGATCGTACCGAGTCACATGCAACAAATACAGTTTTCCCCACTTTAAGGGTAATTTTCCCGTAAAAAAGTGGCCACATTGTTGTATTTTTGTTTACAATTTTCATCACATTAAATAAAACATAAATAACAAAAAATATTACGAATCGTCAAAACTTACGCGTGGTAGGTGATTCCTTGTGATTTTTTAAGTTAACTCATGTAGTTCTTACATGATTTCACCACACAAGACGGCATTTTTTTCAAATTTTCGTCGATACAATAGGACGTGTCACTGACGCTGTCACGCGGGGTAAAATGGTGGCGGGTTGTCGGACGGTCCGACAACCCGCCACCGGACCTGCTGTATATGTGTGAGTGTAGTGTCATGTACGGCGGGGTCAACTTTGTATGGGATATTGGCGACATACCTATTGGGGATTGGGCCGGTGTTGCTAGGTACAAATCACGTACGAATGAAATCCATTTAGTAGTTAAAATAATATAATAATGGTACAAGTGTGACCTAATTAATAGACTTAGCACTTAAACGTATTATTTTAATACAAAAATGAAAATATTTTGGTTGTAAATTCTTTGGTTTTATTGATTTATATGTTTTTAACTTGAGTAGTAGTAATATTTGTTAGAAAGTTGGCAATACACTGGTTAAGTCAAATTTAAATATGGCGTCCTTTGTTGTTGTTTTCTCGTTCCTTTCGTAAAACACGCGTTTAGCCATATTTGCTGTAGTACTTCGGAATTTTGCTTGTATTTGTTTCCATTAATTGCGTTGAGTTGAGCCTGCTCCTCCGCAACAGTGTTGAGTGAGAGTAAAATCCGTGTGAACTTTTAGTGAGAAATTGACTCTTTTTTTATTTTTGCGTAATTATGGCAGATAATTTACGAAGAAAATGCTTGAAATGTGGTCGATCACCGAAGGAAGACCCAGATATTAAGCTATACAGGTTTCCCAATCCCGGACCAACAAACATATTGCGGTAAGTTTAACCTAAAAACAGTCTATACATCATTGAAAAACAGTCCTAAATATCTTCAGAAAAAAGACCACGGGATTTGCAAAGGTGCCAGAATGTACCGTACATAAACCAATATAACCTGTAATGTAACCGCGTTAGTATACATAAAAGTATCTTACTTCAAAGAATTTTACTTAAAAAAAGAAGTCATTTTCCTACTTAAATTGAAGGGTTTCTTGTTGAATGTGGTAATAAAATCAACCTCGTGGTCACTACAAAACACTATTTTGCATTTATCTATGTACCCATCGACACATGATCGATCGACACAAAACTTTTGTCACTGCGACAACGCCTTTACTTGCTTAGGACAATTCATCATGAGTTTATTGAATTGAAATTATACATACACACTTAACTTGACAAAAATGTTAGCTTTCTAAGCTTAAGCTAAGTAAGTAATAGATAGGTAATAACTGTTGTACTTCTATATTTGTTCGCAGATGTGAAACATGGGCCAAGTTTTGTTTTCCCGACAAAGAGTGGAATCGTAGCGATTTTCAGCGCAAATTATATGCTGAACACAGAATGTTGTGTAACAAACATTTTAATGAATCAGCATATATTAATATAGACAAGAAAGCCCTTCACAGATCTGCTGTTCCTGATGTTGCATTTTGTGAGGTAATTTCCTTCTTGATAAGTTTTTAGTAACCGTGTCACATAGCAGTGAAAGAATACTACCACCCCCTCTCTTCCCTTGGGTGTCTTAAAAGGCGACTAACGGACTAAAGACTGCACATACACCCAACAGCTTAGAGAGGCAATGGGCTCAGCACCTGCCACGCTGAGCACATGTGCAGTCACTATTTGGTGAAAAGTGGACTATGGCAGAGGACTGCTTTTGCGGTCCTCATTGCCTAGTCTCTACTAACCCTTCGAGAATAATAGTTGTGATTAATTATATTTGTATGTATAACATGTGCTACAAAATATTCTAAGATGTACTAAAAGGACCGTTCTGCATCTTATAATGCTTAAAATCACATAAAATACCTATTCAACTACATTTTCAGGAGGTTTTTAAGGATTGTAAGAGCAATTTTTAATAACATTGTCTCATGCAGGCATTCTGTTAATAAGCTGTATTGTATCCATAAACAAGTTACGTGTCTTACTTTATATCTATTATGTAACATAAACAAACATAGGTACTTATTTCTATCAAATATGTTTTTCAGGAAGCACCTGTACCAACAGATAACACCATTGATCCTATCCCAGGCTGCTCACACACAGTTATGGACATAACAAATATTAAATTAGTTGCCAAGGTAATTGCATGCATTCTGTTCTGTTTAATAAGCTGTATTGTATCCATAAACAAGTTAGTGTCTTACTTTAGTTTTTCAAATATCTATTATGTAATTATTTCTATGAAATTTGTTTTTCAGAAAGCGCCTGTACCAACAGATCACACCTTTGACCCTATCCCAGGTTCCTCACACACACTTATGGACATAACAAATGTTAAATCGGATGCCAAGGTAATTATAAGGAATTGTAAAAGAAATATTTCATTTAAAATATTACCTTTTTTTCCATATTCCATAGAAGTTTATCTTTTAAACTAGACTACTAACAGAGACAATGTTATTAATTATTCAAAATTCAAATTCATTTATTTAGTCAAGGCTGTTACCACACTTGTGAATTTCAAAGAAGCCATCGGTACGCAAACCCTAAGCAGGAGACATCACGAGAAGAACCGGCAAAAACTCATCAAGGGCTGCTTTTTTCTCCCTGTATATTTCATAAAGTTGTTAAAATTGAAAAATGTTTGATGACATATTAACTATGAATTGGTTTTTCAGCAAGTTCCTGTACCTGTGCCAACACGTCGTATTATAGATCCTATCCCAGGCCCGTCATGCACACTGGGCATTACAAATGTCAAACAAGTTTCCAAGGTATCACAATAATTATTAATTTTTTTTTATTGTACTGTGTATTTAAAATGACAATTTATATTTTGCATACTCAACTGATTAATGACTCCTTAAGTCTTACCAATTTCTCCCTTACCAACTCATACAAATTATCCATATATGTATAATTAGCAACTTTTTTTTCAGCTTAATATGCCTAGTACTACTAGAGATCAAGGCAATAATAAAAAAGAAAATGCTTTATATAAGAAGTGTAGGCTATATGTAAAAAGAATCTCTAAGTTGAGAAACACTATCAAAATCAAAAACAAACTGTAAAAGTTAAATGAACTTCATGAAAACAGTTCCTATCAAAAACTTGTAAAACGGTTAACCCCATCGTTTGCCATACTTCTCCAATCGCAAATAAAAAATGTGCCAAGAAAGACAAAGGGTAGACGATGGACATTTGATGAAAAAATTTTTGCACTACGACTGTACAAGAGGTCGCCCATGTGTTATCGCCTTTTAAGAAGCATGTGGACCTTGCCAACTCCAGCAACCCTAAAATCGTTGCTACGCCAATTTAACTTATCTGTTGGCATCAATGACAAGATACTTAATGCCTTAAAGGAACATGTTAAACGTCTACAACACTCTGATAATGAATATGTTTTATTATTTGATGAAATGTCTCTCAGAAAAAATTTAGAATATAAGTCCAACCTGGACATAATAGAGGGTTACCAAGATCATGGGACTCAACATGGACGCTCTGAACAAGAAGCAACTCATGCGTTGGTATTTATGGTGGCTGGAATTCGAAGAAAAGAAAAACAACCAATTGCTTTTTATTTGTCGATTTCATATGTCACTGCTGACAGAATAGCCGTACTTATAAAAGAGGTATGAATATTAGTATTATAAATTGCATGCCACATAAACCACTTGAGTGTAATAGTAGGTGTATTTCTTACATTATATGGCAATAATAGTGATAAAACTTTTATTACAGGCATTTTATGCATAGAGTGTTAGTAGTAACAAGTGACTTAACAAACAATTCCATTTAATATTGCAGGTTTTACTTGCATGCTTTAATATTGGGCTTAACATAGCAGCAACAGTTTGCGACATGGATGGCGTCAATAGGAGGGCCCTGACAATTTTGGGTGCAACAAAAGAGAAACCATATTTTACAATTGTAAATAATCAGGCCCCTATTTCACCACGTCGACAATTGTCAGTGACATATGTCGAGTGACAATTGTCAAGCGACAGGTGACATGTGACAATTTTTTAAATTATTTTCTATAGAAATACTTAGAAACATGACAGGCATTTTGTTACAATTGTTTTAATGACAAATAAGTTGTGAAACAAGAATTATTTTTCTTAGTCGACATATTTGTAAATATGTCTGTAAATCTTGACATGAGATAAAAGCTATGTCATGCTTGCGTTACAATTGTAAAATTTCGTGGTTAACTTACGCATATTTTCAAAATGGCTCTCCGTGAAAGTAGTAGTGATAATAGTGATAGTAATGATTTTGATGACTTTGCATATAGATGAAGATTTAAAGAAAGAATTAATTATTCTTTTAAACTTACGGATTTTGCGATTAGGGAAAAATTCCGTGTTAGCAAAATCAGTGTAGAATATGTAATAAATAGAATCGGTGCACGTATTGAAACTTGTTAATAAATACTAACTTACTACAGTCCTCTTTCTCCAATTTTGCCACGTTGTGTCTTTTAGATATTTCCAATCTTTGTCATATAAGTACCTACTCCGTTTCATTCAAACGATTAAACTTTTTCTTTCCATTTCTTAATTTTCATGTCAAATGTCAATTTGTTATTAAATTTACCAAAAACCACCGATATGCTGTCGGAATCAATTTTAAGATTGACATCTTTTTCTTTCTTGTAATATTATTTATTAAATCAAACACTTAAAAATACAGACTTGAAGTGACTTGCAAAATAACGGGAAAATATTTAAAAGTTTTAAATAAGTTTTTATCAAAGACAGCGAAGACATTATTTTGTATGGCAGTTATTGAGAGACTGAAGGCTTTTCAATTTTAAAAGACGTATTATTATTTGATTTAACAACTTCTAATTAGGTATTTGAAAATAGAGTTCGCTAAATTCCTAGGCGAATACTTGATACCTTTGATTATATAATGTCCTTGATAAATTTTTACCTATAGGACAGTTCAGCCGCGACAATTATTTTTTGACAATTGTCGCACTTGTCAACGTGGTGAAACTGACCACTTGACAATTTTCATCTTTTCTTGACAATTGTCGCACCTGTCGACGTGGTGAAATAGGGGCCAGGTGGTTGCCATATTTGACCCACCACACCTGCTGAAGTGTCTGAGAAATCTTTTCTTAAAATATAACATCAAATGTAGCACAAATATAATGTCAAATAACCAAATTGGTCAAGGTAATTATCGATGTTAAGGTTTTTTGTCATGATAAGTGCCTTTTAAATCACTTTATTTATGTTTACTATTCCTAATTTCTTGCCTAGTTTACTTTTGTAGTATTTTTATACAGAAACATATAATTAATATAAAAAAAACAAAAACTAATAAATAATAAAAATATATCTTTCAAAATTCATCTTATGTTACAGGTTTGGCGAAATGGAGCCACATTAAGGAATTTCATGATTTAGATAACCAAAATCAAAATTTTGTTTTTGCTCCTGCTCTACGTAAAGAGCACTTAAATCCAAACAATAAAGAAAAGATGAGAGTGAAGTTGGCTGCACAAGTTTTTAGTCACTCGGTTGCGGCAGGCATGTTTGCCAAAATAGCAACAGGTAACACCAAAGTCTATTGTTTCTTCTCATAAGCTGTTTCAAATAGGTTTTTGTTCATCATCATCATCATCAGCCTATAAATGTCCCACTGCTGGGCACAGGCCTCCCACGTGAACAATAGCACGTGGGGATATTGGGCCATAACCCACCACGCTGGCCCAATGCGGGTTGGTGGGTTTTAACGACTGCCATCTTACGACAACAACCGGGACCAACGGCTTAACGTGCCTTCCGAAGCACGGAGGTTCCGATTTGTTACTAACTAAATAACATTCTATCTTTTAAGTAATTAGACTGTACAATTTAAAGGTGACCATAAGTTGCGATGCTATTGTAAATAAATTTTTTAATATTAGTATGTACTATCAACAAAATCTGCCGTATACCACCTTAAGGGCTATTTTCATTTGCATTTGTCCTGTCTCAACATCCTTTTTAAACTTTTGCTACAACATCCCTCTGTTAACTCAAAAATCATAAAATTGTGAAGACAGTCAAGATGTTAAGAAAGGGACGTTTTGTTTGTCGCTAATCAATGAAAACAAAAGGCGGAGAAGAGTATGCCAACACTTTCTTTCTTTAAAAAAAAACGGTTTGTCGTCATTGGTCAATGTTTAACAAAGGGCGGAACTAACTATGGTCATCTTGTGCAAGCAAAATTTTTTGAAAATGGTACTGCATCGGTTTTGTTGATAGTACATAAGTAATTATGCCAAACTGATATGACGTGTAAATAAGTTGTCCTAAACAAATCTATTTCATAACTTTCAGGAGAATTGAAATCGGATGCATTAGCCACAGCCGAACTCTTATCCACAATGGACAAACTGTTTGACAGCTTAAATAGCGAAAGACCCGATTTAAGAAGAGGCAAACCATTTGCTACCAACATGTCCAAATCATCACCCCATTTGGAGCTGTTTAATAAGATGATTTCTTTTTTTACAAAAATGGAATTTGTTGATTGTGCAAGGACCCCACCATCACAGCAAGGTTGGATATGGTCGCTAAATGCTATAGAGAGACTATGGAAAAATTTGACATTTAAACATAAAAATATTAAATCCTTAGCAACGCGTCGGCTGCAACAAGATCCGCTTGAAAATTTATTTGGTTGCATAAGAGCAAGCTGCGGTGCCAATACAAATCCCACTGTTGGGCAATTTGTAGCAGCCCTAAAAACAGCGATCATGTCCAACCTTGCTCATATGTCACGTGGAAATTGTGAGCAAGATGAAAATGATTGCATGTTACATAACTTTAAAAAATTATTTACACCCACTCACACACGCCCTGCTGAAAATGCCGAAGAACAAATTGTGCAAGCATCCGGTTCTCTCGTAGCAGATTCAGTAGATGAAAGATTATTGGAACTTTCATCTACTGAACCTGCAGAATTGCAAGCTTGTGCGTATGTATGTGGGTTTCTGTTAAAAAGACAAAATAATATGTGTCCCACATGCGCAGTATTTTTAAGATGCAAAGAAGATAATGAAGAAATTCACAATTTTTTGCAATTTAAAGAGTATAATGAATTAAAAAAGTCTTTAATTTATGCCTCTGAGGACCTTGTTAACTGTGTGGAATCTTGTGCTACAATTATAAATAATTTATTGCGCACAAAAGGCCACACAGCTAACATAAAAAAATACATTATTCACGAGTGCGAAAAAGAAGTAGATTTCAAATTTATTAAATGCCATTTTAATGAAAATGTAAATTTTATATTAAATAGTGTATTTGTTATTTGCGTCAAAAGACACTGTGAACTAAAAAACCGCGAATATCGCGATAACGCTTCTCTATTAAGAAAAAAATTAATATATTAAAACATGTATAATACTTGCCTAGGTAGCACACGGTGTGCTACTATTAAAACATATATTATACCTATGGAGTATAGCCAAATTCGATGACGAATGTTTGTAAACAGATTACTGTCATTTCTTTTTGCAAATATCTAGTTTCACTCGGATTTTTACTGATTTTTTGGAAGAAGGACACAATAGTTATTAACTGTTTTCTTGTGAATCTCTCTCAAAAAAAAGTAAAAATCCGTGCGAAACTAGATATTTGCACAAAGAAATGACAGTAATCTGTTTACAACCATTTGTCATCGAATTTGGCTGGATTTATATAGAGGTATGTTTTTTTGCAACAGTTTCAGAAACTGATATTATGTAATTGATGAGTCTTTATTCTCCACCACTATAATCGGATACCAAAAAATATAAGAGTCAAAAAAGGCTTACGAAATACTTAGCTCATCAAAAAAATCATTTACACAATCAAAGAGTTCGTAGAAAATAAAGACTTTCATTATTTAAGGATTAGGTATGTGATTTGTATAATATAAATTATTTTCCATGACTTCATTCGTGTGAATTCGGTGCAGCACTACTTAATTAAATTAACACTACTAAACTAAATTCAATTTCTTTCTGTATCGAAAAGCCAAGAACAGAATGCTAAAATTAAGTTTAGTCCTATCAATTTAGTTAAGAGGGTGCCGCGCGATCGCAAAACCTGACCTAAGTCTCATAATGAACTTCAAAGCAAATCAATCATATTGATATTTAAAATTAGAACTATTCTGCTTTGAAGTTTCAGACGTAGTCATTTGATTAGAGCAATGTTTTTATTCTGCGAAATGTACAAAACCATCACGCGCTTGTGTTAGAAAATAAAATTTACTTTTTTAAGATGGGGGCGACCTGCGAAATATCAATACAAATATTTTCATGTAAGAATTATTGTTTCATGCATAGAATAATAACGCATAGAAGGATAGTCTCGTATTAGAAAACAGTCATGGCGTGAGGCAAGAAAAAAATGGATGTTGGAGTAAGTTACGCGTACTATCTCGGCGACACGCACACCAGTGTTTAAGTAATGTTGCTAGAAATATCAGATTTTCCCCAAAAGTAAGGAAATTGGAACTGTTGATAGATAGATGAGTTTAGATTATTAGTACTGACGCGGGCCGTTGCGGTACCAAGCCAGTATGGCTTGGTTTTACTGGCCTCATCTATCGTGCGTGTTCTCGCTTTCTATGCGTTATTATTATTCTAAGGTTTCATGCGTAAAATTAGGAAAGTTGTCGAAAAAAAATGTTTTTAAGGAGTCATTCGATTTATGAATTATTATTGTTTAAAGAATTTGTTTCAAATTTCAACAAGGCCACGACCTCGTGCAAAGATCAGGCTAACTTACGTAAGTTCTTTTAATGTATTTAACTAATTCAGCGCATAGTACAAGTAACTTAAAAATACGTAAATTTTCACAATTTCGTGCAGGATCCCCTTAAGTCGTGCTGCACTGAATTGACGAGTAATTTAATTGATATAGTAGCTACCTTTTGATATCTTTTTACTTTTTTACATGTTGAACATTCAGCGAAACATGTTGATCGTTTTAATTTATTTTCCAACTGACACATACTGTGATTCGAGCTAAATAAATGATTCTTATTCCTTTCTACCATGGTTTTCTTTTTAAACCCTTACTTTTAGTAATAGGGGACTTCTTATTTCGTGCCAAGCCACTTCTCCAGATGGGTACTATTTGAAAGAATAGTACCCACCTGGGGAATGCTTGGTACATAGAAAAAACCTAATATCCCTATACAGTTTTTGAATTTACGCGCTATAATGGTTTACTAGGGTCTACCAGAGATGGCGCTGGCGAGCATTTCTGTCGCCTTATAATTTGTATGAAGTTGCTATTCTTCTCCGCTAGGAGTAATAGTGTTCTGTGGTCATGTACAACAAACGAAATTGTAGGACCTTGCACGCTTCACATCTTTATAGTGTGACATTCCGTCCGTCTTTTTTTCAGGTCCGTGGTCAAAACACATAAATCAAAATCGGAAAAGTCTAGATTTTGCTGCTGCGGACGTTCTAAACGATTTTTGAAACTTCCAATATTCACTAAATTTTTCACCATTCGCGACAAAACTTTTCTAGATGGTATTTGTCTGTCTGGATACCTCTCACTGTACCACTGTAGAGCTAAATTGCAATTCTTGTTGTTTGAAAAGTAAGCTTCTAATAAATCGAAATGTTCTTGATACGCCATTATTACAGAATTACGGAATGAAAGCAAAACAAAACAAAATTTGAAATTCGAACGAATACTTCTTTCTTATAGTTTTTAAAAATGTTATCGCTCGAATTTCAAATTTGTTGCCCCGCGTTGCAAAAAAATACGTTCCATTATTAAACTTTTTGTCAGAATGAACGTCTAGTGTAAGAAGGAATCGTGCTGTGCATAAATTTATTATTACCATTTACCGATTTTGTTATCCAATACTTCAACAAGGTACTTAGAGATAAATAACATTAGCAAGCTTGTACTTCATACAATGTCTTTAGATGTTAAAGAAATAAGAAAATTATAACGTGTCATTTACTTATTACAAGTGAACAGTACTAGGTATTGTTAATAAAGAACTTGTAATAAATATTCAATTTTATGGGTATCTCGCACAACAGATGAGTGTGGGACCAAATGTTTATTAGACAAATTTTATCTTGAACATCAATCCTACCGATTCGTATAATAAAATAGCGAGGGTTTATTTTTTTATTTTTAGTTGGTTCGATTCCCGGATGGAACAAGCAAAATTTAAAAAATCTTTAATTGCAGTTTTGTTTCTTTTTAAAAATAAAGGAATGTTTCCTTTCAGTGAAATGAGCTAACTAAAGGATTTAAGGCTAGCCTCACACAGCCGGAATAGCTTGCTGAATTAAGAATCTGAATTTAAGATTCTGAATTCCGGCACCTTGACTCACACATTCTTAAAAATTCAGATTGATCAGTAGTCTTGTGACTCCCGGCATATGCAAACGTCTCCGAGGCGTTAACCGCTTGCTGTTTCAACCAGGGTTGCTATTTTTTTTTCACTGTTCCTACCAATTGACGTCCTCCGTGGTCAAGTGGTTTGCGCGCCGGGTTTGGCGTCGCGCCATCTCTGAGGTCCCGGGTTCAATTCCCGGTCGGCGAGTCAATTTAGGGAAAACTGATTTTCTTAATTGATTTCGGGTCTGGGTGTTTTTCTATGTTTATGTATATTTATCCATTATCTAGTTCAACTATATTAACAAGTTTCAATAGAAGCTTATATGGCTATCAAATTTTATAAGAATAAAATATAAAAATATAAATTTATGGTAAATCGTGCTAAAACTGCTAAGCGTTATTTATAAAAATGCACCAAAACTGCTATATTTACCTTTATAATTTTTAAGAACTGAAGTATATTGAAAATTAAACACTATTAAAGCAAGGTATCAATAAGATAACATACAAACTAAATATCTAAAATTTACTTTTAAAAATGCTAAAAAAGTAGGATACTACGAAAAATGGCAACACTGAAATAATTCAGAATCTGAATTCCAGCATGTGTGTGCCGCTCTATATAAAATGTATGGGAATACGCGCGTTCTGAATTCTGAATCTTAAATATTCAGACACGGAATTCCGGACGCTCGTCAGCTCATTCTTCCAGATCGATCTGAGAAATTCAGATTCTGAAAAAATCAGCATGTGTGTGGAGCATACTGATATTGTATGGTATTCCGGCCTTTCTGAATTCAGAATCTGAATTCAGATTCTTAGGCTGGCCTCACACAGCCGGAATGGCTTGCTGAATTAAGAATCTGAATTTAAGATTCTGAATTCCGGCACCTTGACTCACACATTCTTAAAAATTCAGATTGATCAGCCGTGCGATTCTCTAAGCTAAAGCCTCAATAGCTGCGGCTGCAGCAACGCTGAGAAATGACTCTGTCTCTTTCATATTCATAGAATTGGAAAAAGACAGCAGATCGCAGCCATGCGCGCAGCGTATATGTGTCGCTTAGAGAATCGCATAGCTGTAGTCTTGTGACTCCCAGCCTAAGCAAACGTCTCCGAGACGTTAACCGCTTGCTGTTTCAACCAGGGTTGCCATTTTTTTCGCTGTTCCTACCAATTGACGTCCTCCGTGGTCAAGTGGTTAGCGCGCCGGGCCTGGCGTCGCGCCATCTCTGAGGTCCCAGGTTCAATTCCCGGTCGGCGAGTCAATTTAGAGAAAAGTGATTTTCTTAATTGATTTCGGGTCTGGGTGTTTTTCTATGTTTATGTATATTTATCCATATTAACGAGTTTCAATAGAAGCTTATATTGCTATCAAATTTTATAAGATTAAATATAAAAATAAAAATTTATGGTAAATCCTGCTAAAACTGCTAAGCGTTGTTTATAAAAATGCACCAAAACTGCTATATTTACCTTTATAATTTTTGAGAGTTGAAGTACATCGAAAATTAAACACTATTAGAGCAAGGTATCAATAAGATAACATACAAACTAAATATCTAAAATTTACTTTTAAAAATGCTAAAAAAGCAGGATCCTACTAAAAATGGCAACACTGAAATAATTCAGAATCTGAATTCCAGCATGTGTGTGCCGCTCCATATAAAATGTATGGGAATACGCGCGTTCTGAATTCAGAATCTTAAATATTCAGACACGGAATTCCGGACGCTCGTCAGCTCATTCTTCCAGATCGATCTGAGAAATTCAGATTCTAAGAGTATATAGTGCAGGACCGAGAACCGATCCCTGAGGAACTCCAGCTTCGATGTTGTGCAGTCTTGATCTGGTGTTTGCGCGCTTTATTTGTTTCCTTGTGTGAGAGGGTAGTAGCACTATAAATGGTTATCGGTGTACCGTCCGCACAAGCGATTCTCGGCGCGCCCCAGCATTCCTCTGACTGTCATCTGACAGTTGCGAATTCACCGCTGAGCTGAACGCCCGCTCCCGCTAGTTCGCTTTTCACCGCCGCCGCGAACGCCGCCGCCGCCACCGCCGCTAACCGCTCTCCGCCCGCGCGAGTCCGTGCCACACACCGCCGCTGTAGCTAGCTGCCAGAATCCAGGGTGCTGAAGACGCCGATTACCATGTTAGTGTTGCTGCTTATTTCACGCAGGGGAACACTTGAAGGCCGTAACCGCCGCCCTTGGCTTCCTTCGTTCAAACTGCCCCTTTCTATTTATTTATATATGTGATAACCGCCCCCGCTCATACAGTCCACTGCGCCTAGCATTATTTACCCGCCCTCCAGTAAAACGGAGACACCATAAATTTTGGTCCATACGACCCGGATTAAAACTAGTTTATTTATTTATTTACCCGCTCCGCTTATAATTATATTTATTTATCACATATATTTTAAATATATATTTTAAGTACCTCACGCATTTATAACTGTATTTTCGATAGTCGTTATTTTCTAGCACATACCTACCCACATTCCGTGGTAGGGGGCACTTACCCACCGCTAAATTATTTAACGGATTTTAATCAACCGCGCTTATAGCACATTAATTGTTTCTTCGACTACAAAATGGCAGCCGAAGAAGCAAAATTAAAATTAGTCATCGCAAAAAAGTAATCGATTTATAAACGCGTTACCAAGCTGTATGATGTTTCTAAGCAATTGGTGCCAGGCGCCGTCGATACTAGAACTAAATCGGAGTTTATGGCGATGTCATCTAACTTGAAAGGTTCATATGAACAATTCAGCTCGTTGTGTGATGAACACAATTTGTTGTTGTTGCAGCAAAAACCAGACGTTGAAATTAATTATAATGACTGGGATTCTTTTGAGACGTTATATACGCGTATAAGCCATACACGCACTCTAATGTTTGGGAGTAATGAGTCGCCATCATCGCCTGCAGATAGTACCCCTCCTAAATGCAAATTACCGCCTATCGAATTGCCATCGTTTGATGGGAACCCGGAACATTGGCCTCTTTTCTATGAGTCATTCAAGGCAAACATCCATACTAATAATAGTTTGTCTAACGCGCAACGGGTCCAGTACTTGGTGGGTAAACTGAGTGGGAAAGCTCTTTCGGTATTTGCAGGTATTATACCTAACGAGTCTAATTATCCCATAATTTGGGATTCGCTCATAACTAAGTACCAAGATAAAAGAATGTTGGGTACCTTATATTTAAATAATATTTTTGAATCGCAACCGCCCGCTAATTCAACCGCTCATTTAAATAATTTTGAAGAAAAAATACACTCGTCACTATCCGCTTTAAGACAATTAGATATTTCTGATTTGGCCGATTTTGTCGTCACGCATATAGCATTAAAAAAGTTAGACTTGCAGCTTGTGCAATCGTTTATCGCTAAAGGACAAAGATATTCCTAACAGTTCCGATTTGATTAACTTTGTTCGTCATCATCATATTAAAATACTCGAGAGAACGTCGACCGTTAACAATTTAGAACCTACCGCCGTTAATTTAAAGTCGAAAGTTCGAAGTCTACCTCGCCAATCAGTAACTAAGATGTCGCATACCTTCGCTTTAACCAGTAATCATAACCGTCAAATGTCGGCACCCGCTTCCACTTGTGGATATTGCAATATGTCCAATCATTCTCAATTATTTAATTGTCTCGCATTTAAAAAATTACTGGTTAAGGATCGTTTTAATTTCGTGAAGCAAAGTAAGTTATGTATAAACTGTTTAAGCGCAAAACACTCGACGTCTTATTGTAAATCGCTTAATACTTGCAACGTATGTCATAAGGGTCATCATTCGCTTTTACATTTTAATACGGAAACCGGTTCGATATTGCGCTCGCGTGACACTGCTGACACGGCTGCGCGCCCGCCCGTCGGCGTTGCGCCGTTAGATAATAATAGGTCCATCGCGCCGCCAGCTTCGACGGCGCGCGAGTCTTTGTGTTTACACAGCGGCGACACAGCTGTAGCCGGCGCGTTCGCAGTTAATGATAGCTGCGCGCGCACTCAGATTAAGAATAATACGACTGTTTTGCCAACCGCTCAAGTTTATGTGCCTACTTCTGATAATAATAACGCTATTATACGGTGTTTAATAGATAGTGCTTCACAAAACAATCTCATAACGCTCGCAACTTGTAAGAAATTAAACTTAAAAATTACACCGCTTAATAACACTAACATAAAAACTGTAGGACTGATTAGTACACCTATTTTAGGATACGTTCCGCTCAGGATTAAATCGCGCTATACGGATGCTCAATACAGTTTGTTATGTTTAGTAGTTAACCAAATTACAGATTATCTGCCTACCCAAATTATTAATTCAGACTTTATTAATAATTTCGCAAACTTACCGTTAGCTGACGATTCGTGGAATATTCCTGGGGGAATTGATGTTATACTTGGCGCTCAAATGTTTCCACACATAATACTGGGAAATAAAATTATTTGCACGCCGCCGCCGTCGCGATCAGCTGATCGTACGAACGCTGTTCAGATAGTACCATATGCGCTTGAAACTACGCTTGGTTATATTGTTATTGGAGAAATATCTACAATGGAACGGACTAATACGACGTTGTCCTTTGGTCCTTTACTAAATGAAAATTTAAATAATAGTTTAATAAAATTTTGGGAACTTGAGCAAGTACCTACGCTTAAAAATAATGTTAGTTCGGACGATCGCGAATGTGAAAGGTTATATCAATCATCGGTTGCGCGCGACCCTTCTGGCCGATTTGTTGTGTCATTACCATTTAAGGGTGATCACACAACATTAGGGCACTCGCACACTACGGCTCGACGTCGGTTAACGTCACTCGAACGCAAATTCATCTCGCTTCCTGCTTTACGTCAGGAATATAACAATATACTTTCGGATTATATTCAGAAAGGTTATTTATCGGAGCTACCCTCGTCCCCTTCCGTGTTAGCTGACGGATATTTCATTCCGCACCACGCTGTGGTTCGTCCCGAGAAGACGTCCACTAAAGTTCGTATAGTTTTAGACGCGAGCGCTAGAACTGACACAGGTATATCTCTTAACGATTTGCTTTACACCGGGCCTAATTTACAAGCAGATTTATTTACACTTTTAATAAGATTCCGTCAATTTAAAATAGCTATTACTGCTGACATTCAACAAATGTATTTACGACTAATGTTGACGGAAACCGACCGCAAATATCAAAAAATATTATATCGCTTTAATGAAAACGAATCTATTCGTGTTTTTCAATTTAATTCGGTTGCTTTTGGTCTCCGCTCCAGTCCATTCTTGGCCATGCGCACGGTGCGACAACTTGCCGAAGTGGAACGTGATCGCTTCCCTCGCGCTGCTGAAGTAGCAGTGCGGGACCTATACATGGACGATTTGACCACCTCTGTCAATACGCAAGAAGGGGGGGTTCAGTTGGCGCACGAATTAATCGCACTGTTTAAATCTGGGGGATTCGACTTAGTGAAATGGGCTAGTAACTGCTCTTCGCTCCTTACCCAGTTGCCTGAGTCACACCGCGCAGCTATAGAATTTTCAGATGGCTGTGATACTATAAAGGTCTTAGGTTTGAAATGGTTGCCGGTGACGGATACTTTCACATTCACTACTGGCGAGACGCCGCAGACTAATACTAAACGTTCAATTCTTTCTACAATAGCCCGCTTATTTGACGTTTTAGGTTTGGTCGCGCCTGTTATACTTTATGCTAAATTGTTATTGCAAGAATTGTGGCTCGCTAAAGTCGATTGGGATGAGGAACCGCCTGAACCAATTATCGACCGTTATGTTGAATTTAAAAATGAATTACCACTTTTATCGTATTTACAAATACCGCGGCATTTAGGAATTTCGACCGATTGTACTGCATATCTACTGGGTTTTGGTGACGCAAGCCTGAAAGCTTACGGCGGTGTCATTTATTTACACATTACGCATCCTAATGGCGACGTATCAGTACAGTTGGTATGTTCGAAGTCTAAAGTCGCTCCGCTAAAAACAATATCACTCGCTAGGCTCGAATTATGTGCCGCTCTGCTTCTGTCTGAGCTAATGAATCAAGTTTACCACATATTACATAATCGCTATCCTATAAAAGATATATTCGCTTTTTCTGATTCTACTATCGCGTTATCGTGGATACACTCTTCGCCGCACCGTTGGCAAACGTTTGTTGCCAACCGTGTTAGTAAAATACAGGATAATTTATCTCCCGATCGCTTCTTCCATATACCTGGGACTGAGAACCCCAGTGATTGTGTTTCGCGTGGCCTTTTGCCCTCTCAAATACTTAATCATGTTTTGTGGTGGCATGGTCCAACGTGGACTCATAGCCCTATATCCGCATGGCCTATTGTGCCTTTCGAGCATTTTCAAACTGAAGATGTACCCGAAATTAATCTTCCGTTATGCATCCGCTTATTAAACTCGCACTCCAGGTCTCGTCCTGGAAACAATTATTTACGCATAATAATTTATGTTTTACGCTTTATAAAAATAAAATTACTCTAGTCCCCGCGGATCAAAGTTTCTCATTTAGAAATAGAAGAACACATTCTTCTCCGCTCCTTGTAACATTAATACTTTTGTGAGAAAATAAGAAATGTAAATAAAGGTAATTTACCTTCTCCCTCTTTAAGAAAACTTGATCTGTTCGTTGATGGCGACGGATACTCCGCGTTACTTAAACAAATCTGCTATACATTTCGGTAATCGACATTCAATTCTGCTGCCGCGATATCATCACATCGTCGATCTTCGTATCGATGACTGCCACCGCTCCAACTGCCACACTGGGTCGCATCTTGTTATGTCTTTAATAATAAAGGCAACGCTATTGGATAATTTCGCAATCTAAAACGACAGTTGGAAAATTTATATACTTAGTTTCTTTTTGTCGCTCATGAAACATCAGCCGCTTTTCAAAACGAATTTGGTAATCGCAGAATTGAATGGAGAACTATTCTCGCTCGCGCTCCTTACATAGGAGGACTAAGGGAGTCTAATATAAAATAAATTAAAACTCATTTATATCGCACCATTGGTAACCAATTGCTTTGTTATGAAAAGCTTCTAACTGTGTTAACGCAAATTGAACGTATCTTAAACTCGCGTCCGCTATGCTTGTTGTCCGATCAGCCGCATTTTGTTCTCACTCCCGCTCATTTTTTGCAAACTACTCCTTTACAGTCACTGCCCACGTGTGAGCTGGATACAGCGCTTAGTCTCTCTGCTCGTAAAAGATTGCTAGATAATTTGGTGCGTG
The DNA here is from genome assembly GCA_963921215.1 of Scoparia ambigualis. Taxonomy (NCBI): domain Eukaryota; kingdom Metazoa; phylum Arthropoda; class Insecta; order Lepidoptera; family Crambidae; genus Scoparia; species Scoparia ambigualis. The sequence goes on along the minus strand of OY992522.1, from coordinate 17,041,660 downwards.
GTTATTGGAAGCAGTGGCGTGTAGATTATTTACACACCCTGCAACTAAGACAAAAATGGAATACACCTGACGTCTCTGTTAGCCCCGGTACTCTCGTACTAATTCACCAAGACGATGTTCCGCCTCTACGCTGGCCTACTGGCATTGTAGAACAAGTCTTCCCAGGGAAAGACGGAGTAGTTCGCGTCGCTTCTGTACGGACAACAACTGGCACGTACAAACGTCCTGTTGTGAAATTGTGCCCACTGCCTACGCAATAGTTAATACAGTTATATCTGCACTTATTTAGTTTATTTTAATCCCAATGTAGTCCTATATATATTTTTGTTTAACTTAGCTTCATATCAACATATTTATGTACATATATTTCCGCTTATTACCCGCTATAATTGTATTTCCGCTCATCCTCTCTGATGGAGAGACTTCTATACCGCTTTATGGTTTCGAAAATCCCTAGTATTTTCAAGCCGGGGAGGATGTTTGCGCGCTTTATTTGTTTCCTTGTGTGAGAGGGTAGTAGCACTATAAATGGTTATCGGTGTACCGTCCGCACAAGCGATTCTCGGCGCGCCCCAGCATTCCTCTGACTGTCATCTGACAGTTGCGAATTCACCGCTGAGCTGAACGCCCGCTCCCGCTAGTTCGCTTTTCACCGCCGCCGCGAACGCCGCCGCCGCCACCGCCGCTAACCGCTCTCCGCCCGCGCGAGTCCGTGCCACACACCGCCGCCGTAGCTAGCTGCCAGAATCCAGGGTGCTGAAGACGCCGATTACCAGGTTAGTGTTGCTGCTTATTTCACGCAGGGGAACACTTGAAGGCCGTAACCGCCGCCCTTGGCTTCCTTCGTTCAAACTGCCCCTTTCTATTTATTTATATATGTGATAACCGCCCCCGCTCATACAGTCCACTGCGCCTAGCATTATTTACCCGCCCTCCAGTAAAACGGAGACACCATCTGGCATGCCCCTGCTTGACTTGGAAGGAACGGCCAGAAAGGTACGATGCTATCAGAGGAAACATCGAGTGTGGTAATTTTTCTTTCACTTTTGCTAGCAGTCCCTTGTGCCAGACTCGATCGAATGCCTGTTGGACATCGAGGAAAGCAGCGGAGCAGTATTTCTTGTGTTCGAAACTCTGACGAATCGTATGGTATACTCAGTGGACTTGTTCGATGGTTGAGTAAGCCTTACGGAAACCAAACTGGTGAGATGGCGTGATACTGCAATCGTTCATGGCTGCAGTGAGTCTAGTGAAGAAAATTCTCTCCCATAGTTTGGAAAGCACTGGAGTCAAACTTATGGGTCTATAAGACGAGGCTTCTTGTTCAGGTTTCCCAGATTTATGAATCATAACCACCTGTGAGATCTTCCAGAGGGTCGGAAAGTGACTCGTTCTAAGGATAGCATTAAATAGGCAAGCTAGGAATGTAATGCATTTTTTTGGCAGGTTTTTCAATAACGTGGGCGTAATGAGGTCATATCCTGGAGCCTTTTTCAGGTCAAGATTTTTTATTTCTTTCGCACAATTTCCTTAGGTGATACAGGTTTAATAGGCAGGCATAACTGAAAATCCTGACTTAGGATCTCCTCCACATCTGATTTGTCCGCGAGTTGATCGTTTGGTTTAAAAACGTTAGCCAGGTGGCTTGCAAAAACCTCAGCCTTCTCTGTGTCAGTTCTTGCCCATTTTCCACACTGAGATCTAGCAGGATTAAATGACTGTTGAGGTTTTTCTAGGGTTTTAGTTGCCTTCCAGAGAGAGTGTTCGCCTGAGCCTGAAGGGGACATCTTTTGCAGGTTCTTTTTAACTAAGTCATTTAAAGATTCTCTGATTATGCTTTTTAGTTTTTTAGCTGCTCTATTAAGTTCAGCCCTATCTGAGGGATGGCGCGATTGGTGCCATATTCTCCTAAGGCGACGTTTTCTAATATTTTTTGCCTTATGTGCAGAGGATGGATAGGGCTATGAGTCTTTGCCTCTTGGTAGGGAGTGTTGGTCCAGGCTGCCACCTGCAGTAGATTAGTCACATATAGACAGGCTTCATCCACCTCAATCGGGTGTTTTAGAGAGACAGCGAGAGAGAGGTTTTCGTCAATGTAAGACCTAAACCCATCCCAATCCGTTCTGTGACTAGTCAATGATTCGGCCGATTCTTGACTTATCGGGTTGGTGCTTATTGTCAGTATGATAGGTGAGTGATCCGAGGATCCATCTAAGCTGGACTCAGTGACAGTGTGCAGCGAAGCTATACCCTTGGTTACGAAGAAGTCTAGGAGGTCAGGCAATTTTCTTGGGTCTGTTGGCCAATACGTTGGTTCACCCGTTGAAAGAGGTTTTAGGTAATTCGAATCAATACATAGTTTAAGTCCGCGACCTCTTGTATTTGTGCAACGGGATCCCCAGTAATGGTGTTTTGCGTTCCAGTCACCGCCTGCCACGAATCTAGGACCCAAAGTCTGGAAGTAGGCAGAAAACATGCTAGCAGTTATCTTATGTCTTGGTGGGCAGTATATCGAAGAAAGAACAAGAGAGCCAATACGATCCTCCAGTCTGACCGCGGTAGCCTGAAGATGGACTGTAGTAAATGGTTTTAATACCGAATGCTTAAGGTTGGACCGGATTACCAGAGCTGTTCCTGCATGGGCACCACCATCAGGATGAGGGGTGAAATAAATGGAATAGCCTTTTATGTAAGAAGAGCTCCTGATTGTCGCATGGGACTCTGATATCAATACAGCATCCAATTTGTTGGCTATTAGAAGCGGCTCTAAATCGGTGATGTTTGGAGTTAACCCGTTAATGTTCCATGTAGCGACTCGTAGTGAAGCCATCTACGTAAGTTTGGCAATGACAGTAGTCAGTAGAAAACATATAAATTACTTAAAACTTAAATAAAATAGGTAAAAATGTACAAACGCGTCTCCTAAATTAGGGGTCAGGACCCCGGGTGTGGGAGGGAGGCAGGGTCTTAGGTCTTCTCCTTATCTCTAGGACAATCAATAAGCTGCGCTTCGCGATTGTCTTAAATTTCTAACCTATCACGTGACCTACAAGAGTAGGGCAGCTAGTATTTCTGTCTATTAAATAAAAATAAAAAGGTAGCTAAATTGTAATAAGTAATTTAATTAAGATGTAAAAATAATACGTAATATTTGTAGCTCTATAAACTTGTTACCTTTGCTTGAACACAACTAACAATTACAATAAAAAACTAATCGGTCAAAATAGAGTCCATTGGCGAAAAAAATGGGTGAATGCTCGGACCAGAGGGTGAATGAGAAATAGAGTCCAATCCTTGCACAGACATATAATTATATGATTATATGTCTGTGAGTCCTTGAGACTTTCATTCCAACAAATATTTATATACATGGTAAATTACTTTTCTCTCACGACTTCATAGTCGTGAGAGAAAAACGTCCAAAACTATTCATAATGTTTTTGGCATTTTAATGCATAAAAATAAAGTAGTCCGCGCTGACACTTTGACAGCAATCAACAGATGACAATAATATCATATTATGACGTTTTAAAGTTACTGTTGCCAGTAAAAGAATTTAGTGCCATTAGTTTTCCGCATCATGGCCAGGTTTTCTATTTTCCTGGTCAGGCTATACCACAGACTTAGTAGAGATGCTAGGGCTATACCTTACATAATTTAATAAATGGTAGCAGCAGCAACACACTCCACGTCCATCCATGTATCATCCGCTTGCCGTTCGACAAAATACTAGAAATGTGTGAATGCTTGTACAATGATCGCGCCGATTAAAGACGATCACACGATCACCGATCATCGCCGATTGTGTAGTGTAGTGGGCCTCCCTCAGAACAATAACTAAAGCAATTGTTCTGAGGGGCCTCCACTATTTATCACTACTGTCATGTCAATGACAGTTGACAGATGATAAAAATGTTGGTGGACTATGGACTTCTTGGCGGGAAAGTGAAGCGTCATGTCTGCAGTTTTGTTTTATTTTCTAGAATTTGTGTTTTTTCGAACAATAATGTAAAATAATAGTGGATTATTAACCGTCAAGTGTTTGTGAACGGGCATGAGTGTTGGCAAATGAAACAAAACAGTGCAAAATCACTTTTTAAATTCTCTCAGGAAGTCCGCGTGAGACCTCAGTAAAGTCCCACATCTTTACTGAGGAGTCCTCAGTGAGGACTCAATGGGTTTGGGGAACATCATTCATCATCTTAATCACCACTCATTATCATCAAGGAAAAAATAAAAAATAAAAAAACTAATGACTAGGCAGTATGGTCTCAGACCTTAGCCTGTTCCTTCACGGAACAAAGTAAAAAAATAAAAAAAAAGTAGTACTACCACCGAGAGAAATAATTAGATTTTAGTTTTGTACATTATTTAAATTAATAAAACCAAGTAATAGTAGACCGAGAAATTCTGATAATTTTCTCTATCTACGGATTAGCTTTCGTTTTATGATAAATTGAAAAAAGTAGGTAACGGTAAAATGAGCAAAACGCAAGCAGGGGTAAGAAAGAACCACTGTTTACGAAAACATGTTTGTTTACTCCTCATAACTTAACCCCTCTAGCAATCAAATCTTCTATTTTACAGAAAAAAATCAAATCACTGTGCTATCTAACACTTGGTGGTTCCGTAGCATACCAGTGCATTTATTTCAAAAAAGATTTCAATGGTTACTATGACAAATTTTTGCAACCTGCAACTCAGTACCTAAATCCGGAATGGGCCCACAAAATTGGTGTATCGGCGCTGAAATATGGCATCTTTCCACCCGAATGCTATGAAGATCCAAAAATATTGGTAAGATTAAAAAAACAGCATGATGGCAAGTATTAATGTTTACTAATTGCTATCAAATTGAAATGTAACTACTTACTTAAAGTCATTGAAGTTCACTGTGTGCAAACTCCTAAGCTTTACGGCCGAAGTAAAAATTTGTCTACCTGTTGTTTTGCTTACCAGAGTTAGAAATTTTACAATTTTTATGGATCATAACTTATGTCTAAATGGTTTGATAGTCACTTGTGCTTAATAATAGCCTACTATTCTCTGCATGCTTATTGTGTTGGTCTTGCATTTACTAGTAACCGTTTTTAAGCATTGTAGTTAAATAAATGTAATACTACCAACTTCCTAAGACTTATACTCAAAATTGTGTTTCATTTTCTCATTGTGTTAAACTTTACAGCAAACAAAATTTCTCAATTACGATTTGAGCAATCCTATAGGGATAGCAGCAGGGTTTGATAAACATGGAGATGCTATTGAAGGCCTTCGAAATATTGGATTCTCTCTGGTTGAAATAGGTTCAATCACTCCTGAAGCTCAACCAGGAAACCCAAAACCCCGTGTTTTCCGTCTACCAGAAGATAAAGCTGTAATTAATAGATATGGTTTCAACAGTGAAGGTCATGATGAAGTATACAAAAAATTGCAAAAATTTGATAAAGCTTTGTTAGATAGAGGTCTACTGGGAATTAACTTGGGCAAGAATAAATTATCTCAAAATGCTATTGAGGACTATGTGAAAGGCATAAAAAAGTTTGAAACTGTTGCAGATTATTTTGTCATAAACATAAGCAGGTACTTTTATATATACTATTATTCTTTTTATAGAACAATATCGATATTAGTGTTATTTTAGAACAAAAATCTATTTAGTTTCTTTTCAGTCCAAACACTCCTGGTTTGAGGTCCCTTCAAAATAAAGAAGAATTGCGATCACTTCTGATTGAATTGAATAAAACACTAAATGCATTACCTGCTAATAAGAAGCTACCACTGCTTTTAAAGCTAGCTCCTGACCTAAGCATAGAAGAAATGAAGGACATTGTATCAGTCATCACCAGAAAGGAGAGTAAAGTCGATGGTCTTATAATTTCCAACACAACCATAGACAGATCTTCTCTCCTAAATAAAGAGTTTTCAAGTGAAGCTGGTGGACTTAGTGGTAAACCATTAGCTAACAAATCCACAGAGGTAATTAAACAAATGTACAAATTAACTAAAGGTGAGTTTAAATTATAATTGATTAAACTATTTTATCAATATAAATTAAGCAAGCAAACAAGCAATAAATAAGGAACAATAAAATAGTATACATGTGAAGCATCAGAATTTTTTTGAGTTGGCACCAACACTTTCTCTTCCATTCTCTTCTATCAGCTGTCATCTCTGCACTCACACTTTTAGCATCTTTAATATTAAAACCATTTTCAGGGAAAATACCTATAATAGGTGTAGGAGGTATATTCAGTGGCCAGGATGCATATGAAAAAATCATGGCAGGTGCCAGTGCTGTACAAATATACACAGCTCTCATTTATCATGGCCCTCCTGTAGTTACCAAAATCAAAATAGAATTGGCAGAACTACTTGAGAAAAATGGCTACAGAAATGTAAATGAAGCTATTGGTAAGGGAGTTCAATAAAATGTTTACAGTGTTTGTTACTGTTTTTTTAAATAAATGACTAGTTTTATTACATATTAAAAATGTTATAAATTTATAATACTTAATTATATATTTTGATAAACCTATTTACAAAATAATTTTGTATTTAACAATAACATTTTAAGGTATAGTTTCTTTAACTTCTGGATTGCCTGTAAAAAGGGTTTTTATCATTAACATATAAAATTGTGGCTTAATTACATACTGAAAACTTCAAGTACATAAAAAATTGCTGTGCCACTATTTACCTTTTATATTACATTTTGGTAATTGTGATTGCAAATAATTTTTACACTCTTCAAGATTTGCAACACTATGTAAATCAAACAGGATTAACATTTGTAATTCACTAAGAACTTTTATCTCTTTGAGACCTTCATCTGTAACATTGGGGCACTTTGAAATTTGAACATGCAGCAGATTTTCCTTGCCATATGAAAGACCTTTGATGGCTCTGTCATCTATGTATTTGTTGTTATGTAAAATAACTCTTTGTATACTGCACCCTCCTGAAATAATATATCATTAATTAGATACCTAATTTGATGATACTACTCTGGTCAAAGTTTAATTGAAAACAACACTTTACTTAAATGTGAAAATCCATAATGGGATATGGAAGAGTCTGAGCCATCAATTTCAATTAGTTTTGGAACCTTCTGACCTTCAGATGGTAAATTATTATAATCTGCTAACTTCTTCCCGCCTGCCCAAACAACTTTACCGCCGTTACAAAGCACCCATTCTGCGCAAGCTCTATCGGGACCTACTAGTTCTATACGTTGGGGATCGGGTTTGTTAAACATCATATTAACATATTCCCAAAATGTCCGAACTTGACTAACTCTTGGACGGAAACTTGTAAGGCTCGAATATGCAAGGTTCTGGAATAATATTATTTAGTACATTACTTTTATTTAATGTAGAGATGTGGTGGGAAATAAATCTAAAATAAAGGGCTGAAAAACCGTACCTGACGCACTACTGTCAGCAACGACATGTTAGATAAATAAATTTCTATGAAAATAAAACACTGATGACTGCCAAATTATATGGTTGATGTATTTATGGTACCTTGCTGCTGCTGTGATTTTAGGGATTTTACGGTACCTTACTTTAAAGTTTATTTAACTAGGTAGGTACCCTGATGTTTTTTTTGATTTTGACTCGAAATTCTCGAAAAGCAAATGTCATTAATTAAATTGTCAAATGGCGGACTAAATAAATTGTCAATGTCATGGTGACTGATACTGACAGTATCTAGTTTTCTTCTAAAATCGAAGGACAAAGGCACCCATAAAGCTTACTTTTCACTTTAATCCAATGGAGTTATGGAGGTAGACCCAAACAACATTGAGTGGCGTTTAAAGTATCGGTAATTTATGATACGCATGAATTACTTCCTAAATGGGAAGTTTTTAGCTTTTATTTCACGACAACAAGGCTGAAGGTAAAAAAGCCTTAGAGCATTAAACCAACTAGGTAATGCTCTAAGGTCACAGAGTGGTCACAAACGTTTATACGTCCGAGTCTAAGGTACATACAAAAGCGCTCTTTATTTTGAACCTGCTACTCTGAAGAACTGCCATATAGTGTCCCACAGCTGGGCCCCTCAACGTTTTCACTCGTTATTAGTTACTTGAAATAATAATTGATGAAATATTACAATGCTGTCAACATTGTTGATATGGCGACAAACTTTAATAAGATGCTAGAAGCTAGCCAGACTGACGTAATGAAATAAACTCACAAAACGGTCGGTAATTAATTAGGTAAGTATCTAATTTCAACACCTATCCCAATTCATCACAACACAATACCTTTTCAAGATTTTTACCTGCTTTGCACCTATCCTAGTAATTTGATCAAGTAGAAGTTCATTGCCTCGCTGGGTTGACTATTTTTAAATTCTTTTATAATATGCCAAGCAATAGGTATACTTTTTCTCGATTATACAACTAGAACAAGTGCGAAGTAGGTAGTTCTTATACCTTTGAAAGGCACTTGTTTTGCATTGCATTGTAGTCTTTAGAGTATTAAACCAGTTGCAGTTTGCAATAGGTGTTAAAGTTAGACGATTTCTCTCAGTAGACTGATCTAATTATGAAATGGTATTCCTAAATCCTGAAATGGGAATCGAATTCGAGAGCTCTGAGACCGAGATCAGTTGTCTAAACACCACCAGTCCACCACAGACAGAGGAGGTCAAATACTTTAGTACTAAAAACAGTTTTTAAAGCATTCAAACTTTGAGTACCTATCAATATATTTATCTTTACTCTAAGCATTTAAAATTACACGCAGAATTCGGAGAACTCGAAAAAATAATTTAAATTGCCAACTTTTTCGTACAATATTTCATCATCATTAGCTAAAAGTCGTCCTCTGTTGGACGAGTGCCTTCCCCAAGATCTCCATCAGTCAACGTCTTTTGACATGCTGGACTGTATGAAAGACATGCTTGCATTTATTTTCCCAACGTTAAAAAATTTTGAGATGACTTCTTGGCGGGAAAGTGAAGCGACATATCTGCAGTTTTGTTCCATTTTGTAAAATTTGTGTTTTTTCGAACATTAATGTAAAATAATAGTGGATTATTGGGGTTTGGGGGAATATCATTCATCACCTTAATCACCACTTATTATCATCAAGGGAAAAAAAAACTAATGGTTTAGGCAGTATGGTCTCTGACCTTAGCCTGATCCTTCACGGAACAAATCACAACTTATTGCATATTATTTAAAAAAAAAATATTTTTGACAGATTGAGATTGACTGGACTTTTTGGCGGGAAAGTGTGGCGTCATGTCTGCAGTTTTGTTTTATTTTCTAAAAGGAGAAGATTTTTTTTGGGCTTAAAATAGGTGAAAATTGATCAGAGTTCATTTCAGTTGATAAATACTCTAAATATTTAATACTTTCAATCTACACTAATTGCAGATTTTGAGAGATGCCCATTAATATTTTGGAAAAAAAATCATTATTAGAAAAATGCGTCGAAAGGAACGATGTCCGAGTTCTCTTTTTGACAGTTGCGTGACATCTTTAAGTAATGTGACATAAACTGACAGTTGATCGTTGATCCATCCAGCTGTTTGTTCTTTGTTTTCAACAATTTATAATCAATTCCAATTCAGTAATTCTGTTTTGAAGACTTTTGATACCTACCTATTAATTTTAGCTAAAAAGTTGACATCCGCGAAGTCCAAAAGGGCACCGTTTCGGTTCCTAGAGAATTCTGTTTTGATTAATCGCTTTTGATCAAAACTGTCTTTCCTAAACAAAATGTATATATCTTATTATTATTTGGAGGGGGGATGACGCCAGCGAAGTCGGACGGGTGATCCGTCTCCATATCCGGAACCATTTCACTTAGTTTCCTAGGAATACAATACTTACATAAATCAACAATATAGATAGAACTCCAGTACCTACGGCAGCTTTTCTAAACGTGAAATTAAAAGTGACTAGCCGTAGTGGACTCTATGACTTCACAAGCAGTCAATCTTTAGCATTGTTTGCACACAATCCCTACCAGTGGAGATAGCCTGGTAGGGATAGGTGGAAGAGACGAGATCTTCAATGTCGTTTTACTTGATTTTTAGGGAGTTTATTGATGAAGCCATTCATAAAAAGAAGATGTCGGAATTGTTCGCATATCTACAGATTCGCATCTCTTCAGATTCTTGTTTCTTTGGAATCACAGTTATTCAGAGTACAGTTATAGCAAAACGCGAATATGTTAAAAACGAAACATTTAAAACAATATCATACAAACGATAAAATATAATAACACAGATTTACAAACGAGATACCTAATAAAGTTATAAACACAGGAATGGTTTATCTCCTGTTATGCATGCATTTATGAATTATTTCATTTTGCTCCTGATATTTTGTAGACGGCTTTGTAGATACACAGCCTTGAACCGTGTTGCGTAGCGGTGAAAGTATACTACCACCCTCCCTCTTCCCTTGGGTGTCGTAAAAGGCGACTAACGGACTAAAGATTACACATAATTCCAACAGTACAGAGCGGTGATGGGCCCACCACCTGTCACGCTGAGCACATGTGCAGTCACTATTTGGTGAAAAGTGGACTATGGCAGAGGACTGTTTTTGCGGTCCTCATTGCCTAGTCTCTGACTAATCCTTCGGGGATAATAGTTGTGATTATATGTATGTATGTTTAATAAAGAAATGAATAAAAATAATTTTGGCTGGATACCAAGTAATACCTACTACTTATGTTTTTGCGTCACTTGTACAAATGTATAGTGAAATGAGATTTCGAAACGAGAATCAGAGATGTGAATCTGTAGAAATGCATAATGCAAATATATGCAAATAATTTATGTTCTGTAAGCATCACCTGTAGTTACATGGAAGAAAATGCATAAGTATAATTGGGTTTATAACTTAATTAATAAATAAAACAATGTCTTTTTTATTAACTTTCTTTATTCATCCTCCATTACCAAAACACCATCTAAAAATGTAGCAGGTGCCAATATGGAATCTTGATGCCGAGCCCAGCCAAGGTACCAAACTATCGTCATAACGTGAGCACAAGTACCAACTGTTCGTTTGCCTATGATACATGAACAGTAATAGCCACAGATCTGGTCCCACCAATTAGCTTCTCCTGAATTTAATAATATATATGTATAATAAACTGGGGTTGGATTTAGAAATAAGCTTCCTCGTTCTGTGAAAACTGACGCCGTGGGGGGACTCAGGGGGTTTTACTGAAACCCCTGACATCGATTTTAGTTGCCGGAGAGGTACCTACGTATTTTTATATTTTTTTTCATTTTTTCATTTTTGTGTGAAACGAAACGCATGTAGTGAGAAGAAAAGTAAAACGACTCGCAAAAAGTAATCGGAACAACGTGAAACGAAACGTTTACTGTCAAAAATGACGTTTGAGAAACGTCATGCCGCCATTTTGAGATGTGTTCATTCATTCCGTTGCTTCCGAGTGTACGTGAATGTTCTCTGCTTCCTTTTGTGTGATTTCGACCCTTTTACTGACCTTGGCGCGCCCCCCGGACTGATTGGATTGCACTACGACTCACTTTGGCTACGAATTTGGACACTGAACGTTTTGGATATGGCTTCGACGTCTGGAAACCCGGACCCGTCAACCAACAGGTTAGTTAATGAAATAAGCAAAATCTATGTTACAAACCGGTATAAATTGGTTGAGTAGGTGGTAAATCTATTATTTACTTACTTTCTTATTTCTTTTAGGTCATTTGGTTCATGGGTGTGCCAGAAAAGAACATGTAAAGGCAAAAACAAAGTGGCCCGAACAAATGGTACTTTCTTTGAAAATATCAAAATAGACATAGTACATGTGTTTTATTTAATTTATGCCTTCGCACATAAAATGGATTACAATGCCGTGCTTAGAGAAGACCCATTTAAGGAGGAAAGGCAAAAATGTTTAAGCCGGGCCACTGTTTGCGATTGGTACAGTTACTGCCGGGAGGCGGTAGTAATATACCAGATAGAAAACATGGAGGCACATGATCGTATTGGGGGCCCAGGCAAGATTGTACAAGTGGACGAGTCGAAGTTCGGAAAAAGAAAATATAACCGAGGTAAATTTGATATTTTATATAAGTACTAAGGTTAAATACTAGTCATGGTAGTTTAATATAAGTATTATATTGTTTTTTTTGTTTTTTAGGACGCCATGTTGAGGGCTTTTGGGTCCTCGGTATGATTGAAGACGGGTCAGAGGATCTGCGCTTAGAAGTGTGCCCAGATAATGTTAGATCTGCAGAAGTACTAGTGCCATTGATAAAAAAACATGTGAAACCTGGGACAACAATTCACACAGACTACTGGAGAGCCTACGATTGTCTGGGGGAACATGGATTTGTACACAAAAAAGTCAATCACTCGGATCCTGATAATCCATTTATGGCCCCAGATGGGACTCATACACAAAGGATAGAGTCCCAGTGGAGAGCAGTGAAAAGATATTTTAAAAAAGACAATTACAATCACCCAGAAAATTTCGGAGATGCAATTACTGAATATGTGTGGCGTAGAAATATTTTTAAATTTAAAAAAGACCCCTTTTTAGCAACCATTGCGGCAATAAAACATGTTTATGCAATAAATTACTTTTGTGTGGAATTTGATGCTTTTTATTTCTCATAAAATGACAATGTAGGTAATTAATTAAATTATGTCAACAAAATTAGTGACATAACCGAATTAGTCGACCCCGACCTCACGTGGTACTAGTTTGCCCTACCCCTAGAGTGTATATAAAAGCCCGGAGGCGCGGAGGGAGAGCAGCCCCAGCCTGCTGTAACAAACTGCAGGCACCATGTGAGCCGAAGCGGCTGAGGCTGGTCGCCGAAGGCGACCAGCAAGCCGAAGCTGCGTAGGTGAGCATGGAGTGCCTGCGGTTTGTTACGCAAGGGCGGAGGGGCTGCACTTCCCGCAGCGCCGGAGACGTTCGGAAGCTCTTAGCTTGCCTTAGTCCTGTAGGTCACTTGATAGGTTAGATTTTATTAGAAAATTGCAAGTGTGAATCTTAAATTTAGTCGTATTTTTTTTTTAACAGGACAGATAGCTTTTGTGGGGGTTGTGCACTCACCACTACCGTTTTTCCCTTTCACCTAAGTCCTAATATGTCATCTCTCTCTTGCTTTTTATGCATATTTTATTTTGAGGTTGTTTACAATTTTTTTTTTCCTGAAAAAACTACGCGTCTCCGGCAGACGGGGGTTCCTCCCCCTCCCCCCCTCCTCCGGAAACCCCTATCGAGGAAGCTTATTTCTAAATTTTATCCGCTAAATGGTTTGGCATATCCAATCTTTCTAAGGCTCTTTGCAAAATAGGCTCAGCGTCAGGCCGGTCGGTTATAACGGGATGAAAATGATTTATTATTGCTGCTGCAATTCTAAAGTCTTGCATTAGATTCTCGCTCATATTATTAAAGTAATTCGCTCTAAATATTTTATAATCCCGTTTAAACCGACCGTTTACAACTTCCACTACCCACCTGCACATTGTCACTAATCTTGATTTATTGGCTTTTATGGTCGAGAGCTGTGAACCTTCGTTTTCTGAACGTGTCTCTGGTTTATATACTGAATATCCTAAAGAATTGAGTAACCCTAAAGCATCTCTAAATCCACGATCTAAAATGAACACATCATTCTGTGTAAAGTAGCTCCTGAGGTCGGAACTCTCATTTTCAAATAATTGTTTTATTATGTCAGCATCAGTAGTGGTTGCTGGGTAAGGTCCATATGCATCTACAATATGACCATCAGTAGCTACAATCAAAAATGGTTTCACTAGATTGCGGAATTTGTGAAGGCTGTAGGATTTTTTTTGAAATAAGTAGTTAGACGACTTTTGGACATAAATGTAAGTTCCATCCATGATCACAATAGGGTTGTTCAATTCTGTACCAAATAAACCATGAGGTATAATAAGATTTCTTGCGCTCAATGCTTCACGTGATATATGTCCCACACCCAGATGTAACGGTACATATACAGATGTCAGACAATTTCTTACGTTTTTTACATATGATCGAACTACAGAAGTTGTTATTTGAAAAATGCTTGTGATCCGAGAGTATGACTCTCCTGTCCTTATTTTTACTAAGTAGAGTGCTAGAGCAGTCTTCTTTCTCTTGCAATTATTGAGTCCATTGTATATCAAATTAAACAATACTAGGAAATTGACAATAGACAAGCCAGTCCAGTAGTGACAAATACTTGGTTCAATGTTTTCTACATTTTCAAAGTTTAAAGAGTCAGTTTTGGACTCGCTCAAAATATTTAACATATCTATGATTTGAGGTGAAGTGAAGTTTGTCATATATTCATAATCATTGAGTACATCCCAGTTGTACACTATACTATGTTGCTCACAATCTCTTGAGTTAGCAGGTATAAAAACTTTGTAGTCAGCCAATATTCTTTTTCTTAAATATTTGGGAACTCTGAATCTCTCCATGTTTATACACTCTGGTACAAAGCAGTGACTTGCAGTATCTGAAGTGCGACTATAGCCGGGAAGAGTTATGGTAGAGATGAGTTCATGATGCAACTCATCTTCTATGTCAGGTTCTTGTAGATCTGCATTGTCAGGATCTTGTTCGTCCCCATGTTCGATAGGAAGGTCATGAACCTCAGCATCTCGTTGAACTCTATAGCGAGCTCGTAGCCAACAAGAATTGCACACTCGAGCATCAACAGGAATCTGTAAAATTGTAAAATATATAAATACATTGTTGTACTATCTTTAATATTAGGTATTGACATTATTTGTCCTTTGTATAGTCATTTGAGGCAAAGATATATTACATACCTGTCGAGGAAATATAGTTCTAGCTATATACACTCTCTCAGGACATCCATCAAGCAATGGTCGAGACAGTCTTCCACTTCTTTGTGCCAGTGATATGCCACAATTGACACATAGTGAATGATGTCCCAATTGCTGTTGAGGTCTATTGTGACCATCAACAACTTCAGCAATCACCAAATCAAAACACTCCTGGCACAATCTGTCTATGGTTGCCACCTAAAACAAGAAATTATTTACAATATAAACAATCCATTTTGCTTTCTTGAGCAGAAACTATTTACAAATATAATGAACATTTCAAGATCATTGAGTTTAAGTAAGTACCTATATTAAGTTTAAGATTGTTTTAGTAGAATTATTGAAAAACATTTGCCATAAATCTCTATTAAAAGTGTATCATACCTGTCTGGTAGTCCACTCCTCCAGCAATGATACAATATCTGGACTCATGTCAAGTATAACATAAGACTGACGATTGGCATAAAGTCGTATGTTGCAATTAAAACATTGCAGTTGCGCAGTCATTATAAATATCTGAAAAAAAAAATGACAGTATAAAACACTGACAAAACACTCATACTTCTATCACCATTGGGTATTGCTGGCAAATGTGGTTATTATAATAGAAATAGTTTCACAACATGGTCAATGATAGTTAAAGTTAATCTCCATAATTATATAAATACATCTTGACTATGAATTACATTTTATTTGACCAGCTATATAATAACCAGTGTAGTTTAGGCCCCACTTAGGTATGGTACAATGTGAAAAACTCACACCCATTTGCATTAAACTTAAGAATCGCCTAAGGCAAATCTTATCCATCATATTATTTTATGACATTTTATTTGACCAGCTATATAATAATCAGTGTAGTTTAGGCCCCACTTAGGTATGGTACAATGTGAAAAACTCACACCCATTTGCATTAAACTTAAGAATCGCCCAAGGCAATTCTTATCTATCATATTATTTTATGACATTTTAACCAGCTATATAATAATCAGTGTAGTTTAGGCCCCACTTAGGTATGGTACAATGTGAAAAACTCACACCCATTTGCATTAAACTTAAGAATCGCCCAAGGCAATTCTTATCTATCATATTATTTTATGACATTCGTTTAATAGAGAATAATAAGCCTTAACGGCTCCATATTGGGCCCGTAAGTTAAGAATAGGCTTAGTGGATTAGATATGAATAGTCTTATGTGATTCTTAAGTTTAGTGCAAATGGGTGTCAGTGTTTCGAAAGCCACAAAGTTCGAAATTGAATCTTTCTGCGAATGGAAAGAGTTTAACTAACTGCCATACTGTTGTAATCAAACAAAATACTTACATTTGATATAGCACGAGCAGGAGGCGTCGTTGTTGATAATCGTTGAAGAAAAAAGGTGTCCAAAAGAGTAGCGGAGGTCGTCGTATTAAACACCGGGTCAACAAAACACAGTCGAAAGGCAAAAATCGGGTCCAGAAAGCATAGCAGAAGTCGTAAAACAGAAAACAACACGAGAGCGAGAGCACAACGAAACATCACAACAGCACATAGGCGAGGGCGAGATCCGTCTGACGAAACGAAGTTAGTTCACGACATGACAGTGGCATGACAAGACATGCGTCATCTGTCACTGTCAACGAGTTCGATGCGTTTCGCTATTAACATTTACGTTGTGTCGATAATTATTTTTATTGTTTAATAAATAGTTAAATAAATAAAAAGTTCCATTTGTTTTACTACGTAACTTCAGAGGTAGTACAATGTTTTAATATTAAAGCAACCGTAATTCTAGTTGAAAATTAATCAATAACAAAACGCAATGACCACAGTCATTTAAAAATGTCATTAAACATTTTTTATTTTACATATTGCAACATTAGTGATAACTTACCAGGTAATGTATTTTTGAATTTGAATTAAATTAAAATGGGCATCGATTTATTTTTAGAAATAGATTGATCGTGTTTCTTATAATTTATTCTTTAATTTAACATATCATTTGCATCCGATCATTGATTTTTTATTTTAAGCCCAGCTCCCATACAAAAAAAACCTTCTCCTTTGTGTTTTTTCAAACATTAATGTAAAATAATAGTGGATTATTAACCGTTAAGTGTTTGTGAACGTGCACGAGTGTTGGCAAATGAAACAAAACCGTGCAACATCACTTTTCAAATTCTCTCAAGAAGTCCGCGTGAGATCTCAGTAAAGTTCCACATCTTTACTGAGGACTCAAGGGGGTTGGGGAATATCATTTATCATTCATCAACTTAATCACCACTCATTAAAATCTAGGAGAAAAAAAGAAATAAAATACTAATGACTAGGCAGTATGGTCTCTGATCTTAGCCTGTTCCTTCACGGAACAAATATTTAAAAAAAAAATGAGATTGACTGACATTGACAATGACATTATGACAATAAAAGTAGGACAGTTTTACGGTGATACCGTCATTGAGATCTATCTCAATGTTTACGGTGCTAATAATTTCTCAATCTCAATACCTACCTATCTCAAATTCAATGCAGTAATGTATGTAAACAATAAAATAAACAGATAAATAAATAGGTATTGTTTTATGCACTGCAACTCTGAAGTTCAACTGTTATTTTACCGGTCTTATAAATATAACACTATGAAAGCAACATTAATATTTGATAGTGTGAACGATTTGCTGTTTTCAAAATGGGATGATTCTTTTATTCAACGAATGAAGTGTTTTAATGACCAGGTAAAAAGCTTAACGCGGTGTAGCCCCAAATGCGGTCCGGGTGTCGCAAACAAAGGGTGTGCATAAAAAATACACTCTCATTATTTTTTTCGCAAACTGACGAAAACATTGCTATCAAAAAGTGATAGAACCGAAAAATTTACAAAAATTTTTTTTTTAAATTTATTCAAATTTCTGTATGGAACTATTTCTGTTGTTTAATAAAAAAAATAACCTTACCTATCACGTGACGTACAGGCACAGGAGTAGGGCAGTCATACATTTTAGTCCGACAAAACTTTTGTAAGTCTTGCACCCTCTTAGCGACACAACGTGGAACCAAGCGAAAAAATTTCTAAGTGTCGGCTCCATATAAAAATCAACTGAAAATTTTCTTTTTTTTTAATTTTTAAAAACTTTTTTTGGAAATTTTTCACCCTAAGATAGCAATGTTTTTGTTAGTTTGTGAAAAAAAGTTAATATTTTCCAAGACCTGCACCCCCTTTGCGACATCCTGACCCCAAATGCCAAAAGACAATGGCACACATCACACAACCCCTTCAATACAGTCACATGATAATGTAACAACATTTTGTAGGCTATATAGCAAGCCGTCATAGAAGACATTTTAATGTTTTCCCCACAGAACATTCCCGTATTGTATACTAATTTCTGTTGTGACCGCCCTGTTCTCCTGCCTTGCTACACTAAGTCTTAATGTTACTTTTAACTAATTTACGATCTGCACAATCTTGAGATGTGTCATGTGAAGCAGAAGAATGTTGTCTCACTCAACTTATTAAAGCCATAAAATACTTGTATTTAGACAGTTTTGTCACCACAAAAATGGTCATATGTAAAACCAAAAAGCTGTTACTTACCTACCACATGCAATATTCCATATAGGTATTAGTAGTATAGATAGATAACCTTTTTCAGTTATAAAATAAGTGTAACTGTTATAAAAATCAAATTAAAATTGCAGGAAAATGCAGAAATATCAGACAGCTATAGTGTTGCACAGCTTCTGTCTCCAATTATTACATCTCAACGTGTCATGGCAGCACAATTTGGCAATACGTACTCATCCATGCAATGCAAAGATAATACAACAATCGTGTTTGATGAAGTAAATATATTGTCGTACCTAGATGCTTTTTTATTATTTCAGCCAAATACTTTTATTAATGTGTATTTAGTAAAAAAAAGTAGTTGAAAAAAATTCAACACAAGAAGTATATCTTTAATAATGTCATCATTATTGAAATATAACTTCTTTATGTCTTTTTAATTATATATTTTATTAATGATTTTTATTTCAGTGGCTAGATCATGTGTTTATGATCATCAGTGAGGACAGCATTGATGATTCTCACAGAGAGCTCTTAGACTGTAAAACATTTGTGCAACACTTGTGTGGGCAGAACATTAATTTGTGAGTATTTAAAGATAATCTTTTGTTTACACTGCATTGTAATTGAGCTATCATTATAAAAAAATAATTAAATTTAATTACAAAATAGAAATAAAACTTAAAGAATATACCTATTGCAATAATTTTTTAATTCATTTTTTTTTTCCAGCTCAGGTCTATGATATATTTTCAAATAAAACATCTGTTTATTAAAACTGCATTTTTAAAATATTTTTTTTAATGCCTTGTGTTGTGTTGTGATAGATTATTTTTAGATACACAACTCAGACTCAAATTGAAGATTATTTTTGTAGCATTTATATTGTGTTCCACTGCTAGTCAAATGTCCTTTCTATATTTTCACAGAGAATTTTCTACAAGAATTAATTATATTGTCTAACAAATTATTTCATGTATAATTTTTGGTTATTTAGTATTACATGTGTGTTCACACCAAATAAACTTCTTTTATTGCCAGGTTACAGTCACCCATATTTCAAGATTGGTTGTCGGTTCTTCTGGAAAGCCGTACAAAAGGTGATTCGATTCCTGGTGCCAGCGGTATGATCGGTGAAAGTGGAGCCACAGCAGCTGCTTTGAATGCACTCAAAACTGTATCTAAAGAGATTAAGTGTCCACCTCACCAGCATTATCATTTGATGATCTTTGTTGGTGACAAGATATTGGCACTGTACTCTAGGTAAAGTGGAAAAAATCTAGTTACTGTAGCCACAAGACTATGTTTAACAAAGTGCTTGTCTAATATTTTTTTTCTTTAGGCTTATATCTAAAATCATTGTTTTGGTGTATCGCTGTTTAATAAAAAAACTACTATAACAAATCATCACAAAGCATTCCTGTGAGAATAAGTTGTCTTTAAAATTGTTCACAGTCGCGGCAGTGATGATTTAACATCGCCAGATTTAATTTTAATGAGCATCCAGTGTATTGCTGCTCAAGAATACTGGAAAGATATTAAAAACATTAATACTAATTCATACAACATTGTACGATTACCTTGTAAGTAAATAATAATATATTAGTAACATTCTTAATTAGGTTTTCATACTCTGCTTGTGGGTGTGCTGGTGGTGGTCCTTCGAGTCGGATAATATTATCGTAAGTAAGTACCCAGGAAAACCAGGTTGCCCTGCTGGCGTGTGTACTATTAAGGGGGTCCTGCACAAAATTGTGAAAATTTACGTATTTTTAAGTCACTTGTACTATGCGCTGAATTAGTTAAATACATTAAAAGAACTTATGTAAGTTAGCCTGATCATTGCACAAGGTCATGGCCTTGTTAAAATTTGAAACAAATTATTTTAACAATAACAAACTATACATAAATCTAATGACTCCTAAAAACATATTTTTTTGACAATTTTCTTAAGTTTACGCATGAATCAATAATTCTTACATAAAAATATTTGTATTGATATTTTTGATGATGTATCGCGTGATGGTTTTGCACATTTCGCAGAATAAAAACATTGCTCTAATTAAATTACTGGGTCTGAAACTTCAAAGCAGAATTATTGTTCTAATTATAAATATCAATATGATTGATTTTGCTTTGAAGTTCATTAAGAGACTTATGTCCGTTTATGCGATCGCACGGCACCCCCTTAAATGATATACTACTTAAAATTGGCTTATTACGGAATCCGCAAAGCCTTTACTAAAGATATAATGATATCGTGACATGTTCTGCTATTGCTTTGAACAGGGTTATCTGAAGAGAACAGTGCGATTGTCAACCTCTGCGCGGGCGCAACCGGCAGCCCTTGCGCTCCATACTCGATGCATATCGCAGAGGTGGCGCCGCGCATCACGTTCGCAATACTTATTGACTTGTCTATGAGGTAGGTCGACCGCCTTAACCGTCCATAACCGTCTTACTGCTGAGCTCAGCCCTTCCCAATTGGCTACTTGACTGTTCTCGGAAAAGTATTTTAAAAATTACATACTTACGCTTATTTTTTACCTCTGACAATATTTTTTTTCTCAAAAAAGCTCTATTTAATAGAAAAAAATATATTTTTCTTCATTAATTTCAAATTTCGCGCAAAAACGGTTGGTCACGTGACATTTTGCCCTGTGACGTCACACTTCAATAAACAAACAAATTTTATCTTGAAACCTGACAGATAGTTTTGGTTTATTTTGTGAAATGTGACGTGTGACAAAATGAAGCTCAATCATGGCCGCCCGTGTTTCGGGTCTTGTACAGATTTGATATCCACAGATAAAAAATCGCAAATTTATTTTGTAAAAATAAAATATTTACAAATTATCTTAATTAAAAAAGCTATTGTATAATTATTGTTAAACTACCATATATCATATGTTATTGTTACAACTGTCAAATAGCCAACTAAGCAATAGACGCCAGCGCAACCTACCACACAATTTATCATTTAGTTATAAGTAGGGTTACCATTTAGAAATTTAAAAAGTCCTAACAAAAAGCCTGACATTTTGATAAAAGTCCGGACTTTTTAGTTACAAAATGGAAACATTACTCACTTTTTATGTTTTGTTTTTAGATAAATGAGAAGTTAACAAAGTTTAAAAACTTATTTGATATTACTTAATATGTAGTTTTGTTACTCATATTCCAAAATCCGGACAAATTAAAGAGCCGGACAAAGTCCGGACTAGAGTCCAAAAATCCGGACATGTCCGGACTAATCCGGACGTATGGTAACCCTAGTTATAAGGATCAATATTGATTACAGATTTTTTTTGGGTAGGATGGACTGTCGTGTGTACATTAATTCACCACACTCGCCCAATTAATGTTGGTGGGTTTAATTGACTGCCTATCTTACGATAACAACCGGGACCATTGGCTTAATTTTATCCGCTTATATTTATTTAAGATTATTCTTATATCTAACCGTATCGCTTAGCGGTTAAAGAATGTCCCCCCCTGTCTTCCCTTGGGTGTCGTAAAAGGCGACTAACGGACTAAAAACTACATCTAACAGCATAGAGTGGCGATGGGCTCACCACCTGTCACGTTGAGTACATGTGCATGCGCTGATTGATGAAAAGTGGACTATGGCAGAGTACTGCTTTTGCGGTCCTTATTGCCTCTGACTAACTACTCTGACTCTGACTAACCCTTCGGGGATAATAGTCGTGGTATGTATATTTTACGGCATGTGAACTTTTGACTTGGGCTAGTAAATTAGGGGGCTAGATAGAGTATATTGTATATCTATTTTTCTTAGTCCCTTTCTTATTGCAGATAGTCGACAAACTTATTACTTAGTAATTTCTGTTATATGGGCGCCAGGGCTATCGACTTTCCCAGAATTCAAGTAATTTGGATGGGCTAATGACCTAGGGTCTTGCCATCCACTCTGACCAGTATCACTTTAATCTTACTATGCAAATTCCCACCCGAATTTTGCTTAGTAAGATAAAATTACATACCTCAACTCATATTACGCTAACAATGTGTAATAATAGTCTGCTTTAAAATTATGTTGTTTGATAGTAACAATGTTCTTTTTAGTAATGTTTTTTTCCAAATGTTCAAAATCGGCTTTATCAATTGCAGAGATGTTGGCATAGCTGCTCACATGTCAAGTCAAATATTGTCCAATCTAAGGAGATTGCTTTTGCAAAGAAACTTATATCTACTGCCTTCTACGCTTGATTCCCTAGAAACATATTTGAAAAAGGTAACAGTATATAAAATGATTGCTAGAAACCGCAAGAAACTTCAAGGGCTGGTCAGGTCAATTAATTTAAACATGACAAAAAAGGAATTTGTATTTTTCATTTTTAATTAAATAATTCATTTTGTGAATTTTAATTGGATAGTCTTTGAGTATCTAATTTATTTTAAGGCAATATCATAAGATAAATAAAATGAAAACAATTAAAAATAACGATTATTTGCAATGCGCGGGTAACGGCCGGCCGGCCGTTGACCCGTCAACGTAGGTACTGACGCGGACGGGTCGACAGACAGCCGGCTATTGACCCGTCAACGTAGGTACTGACGCGGACGGGTCGACAGACAGCCGGCTATTGACCCGTCAACGTAGGTACTGATGCGGACGGGTCGACAGACAGCCGGCTATTGACCCGTCAACGTAGGTACCAGGGTACTGACGCAGACGGGTCAACTTGCCCTTGCCCGCGCGTTGTAAATAATCGTAATTTTAATTGTTTTCATTTTATTTTTCTTATGATATAGCTATTGAATATGTTATGATATTAAAAAAAACACGAATTCCTTTTTGTCATTTTTGTCATGTTTAAAACACTTGACCTGACCAGCCCTTGAAGTTTCTTGCGGTTTCTAGCAGTCACCATATAGTTTACTTAATCTAAGTACTTACGATAGTCAAGCTCGTATACATCGGGTACGTATTATAATCCCGAAAATTTCATAACACCTACAACTAAAATACTTACGTTTAAAAATTTGGAAAATCAAAATACCGAATGTATGAAATACCTATAAGTACCCGATATACCGAAGTCCAATATGTCTATTTTCAAATAACCAAACGTTCAAAATCCCGAAAGTTCAAATCCCGATTGTTCAAAATCCCGACGATTTATATAGGTAGTTGATATGCCGAAGTTCAAAATTTCGAAAGTTAGATTGACCGTGTGGTAGGCGTTGTGGTTTGATTTTTGAGTAACTTTTTACAATGTAACTTAAATTTCTAACCTATCACGTGACCTACAGGAGGTGGGGCAGCTAGTATTTCTGTTGTCTAATAAAAAAAATAACCTCGAAATTCAAGCTACGCTGCGCTTCGCGATTGTCTTAAAGGACATAATTTTTTTGGTACTAAAATAAAAGAAAAATTAACTGCAACAATTCATATACTTCCTTGTCCAAGAGACTAAATGCTATCATTCTGTATAATTTTTAAATTTTTAATTACCTCCGTTAAAGAGTACTGTATTTTGATAAGTTTAGTACGTTTCTGAACGAAAGTTCCGGTTTTTTTAATGTTAACGAACGCAGGGTAATTAAGTGGGTAAGTCTATGAGGTCTATGGTAATCTTACTAATATTATAAAGGCGAAAGTTTGTGAGTGTGTATGTTTGTTACTTCTTCACGTAAAAACTACTGAATGGATTTGGATGAAATTTGGCATACAGATAGTTTATAACCTGGATTAACATGTAGGATACTTTTTATCCCGCTATTCCCACGGGAACGGGAACCACGACTACTTCACGTAAAAACTACTGAATTGATTTGGATGAAATTCGGCATACAGATAGTTTATAACCTGGATTAACATATAGGATACTTTTTATCCCGATATTCCCACGCGAACGGGAACCACGACTTCTTCACGTAAAAACTATTGTATGGATTTGGATGAAATTCGGCAAACAAATAGTTTATAACCTGGATTAACATATAGTATAGTTTTTATCCCGATATTCCCACGGGAACGGGAACCATGACTTCTTCACGTAAAAACTACTGTATGGATTTGGATGAAATTCGGCATACAGATAGTTTATAACCTGGATTAACACATAGGATACTTTTTATCCCGATATTCCCAGGCGAACGGGAACCACGACTTCTTCACGTAAAAACTACTGTATGGATTTGAATGAAATTCGGCATACAAATAGTTTATAACCTGGATTAATATATAGGATAGTTTTTATCCCGATATTCCCACGGGAACAGGAACCACGACTTCTTCACGTAAAAAATACTGTATGGATTTGGATGAAATTCAGCATACAGATAGTTTATAACCTGGATTAACACATAGAATACTTTTTATCCCAATATTCCCATGGGAACGGGAACCACGACTTTTTCACATAAAACTACTGAATGGATTTGGATGAAATTCGGCATACAGATAGTTTATAACCTGGATTAACACATAGAATACTTTTTATCCCGATATTCCCACGGGAACGGGAACCACGACTTCTTCACGTAAAAACTACTGATTGGATTTTGATGAAATTCGGCATACAGATAGTTTATAACCGGGATTAACACATAAGGATACGTTTTATCCCGATATTCCCAAGGGAACGGGAACCACGACTTTTTCACGTAAAAACTACTGAATGGATTTGAATGAAATTCGGCATACAGATAGTTTATAACCTGGATTAACACATAAAATACTTTTTATCCCGATATTCCCACGGAAACGGGAACCACGCGGGTGAAACCGCGAGCGGTTTTTTATAAAGGCGAAAGTTTGTGAGTGTGTATGTTTGTTACTTCTTCACGATTTTAATCATATTTGGTATGGAGTTAGCTGACACCCTGGATTAACACATAAGCTAAGTTTTACTGCGGGAAAATATCTTATTCTCATGGGAAAATCAATGATGGTACTACAGCAATAAAGGCGAAAATGAATTCGCGGATAATGTATGTGGAACTTTGTAAGTAAGTACAGTCGAACCAACTGAATCATGACCCACTTCGCCGATCATTCCTTTAAAATCATAAATGTAGTTAGGTTTCTTCGCTTTTATTCATGTTGCACTTAGTACGTTTTAAATATGAATAAAAATGCGTCATTACGGGTCAGAGATGTATGCAATTTTAACCTTTGTTATCACTGCACTAGATATGTTTTAGACAAAGCAGTCTTAATTTGAATTTCTATTAAGATGTCATTCATACATAATCCAAACTCTTTTCACTACGGAGAAAAGGTATTATAATTTTAAAAATAAAGTGACGTTGCGTCTGATGTCAAGTTGTAGTCTGTCTGAAAAAATTGAAACAATAACTGAATTGAATTAAAACAAATCGTATAATGGCCAATTTGGCAGAACAAAGAGCTCGGATAGCCGTGTTCACTGAGCACTAGCTCAGTGAACACGGCTCCAGCATTCGGGAAATATCACGAGAGTTAAATATAAGTCGGAACACAGTCAGAACCTGGATCAGAAGGCACGCTAAAGATGGTACCCTTGAAGACAGACGACGATATAATCATGGCGTTCGTCGGATCACGAACCAACAGAGAACGGAAATGCAACACCATTACGAAGAACATCCTTTTACTGATACCCGGTATTTTGCGGCACGTTACGACGTATGTCTACAAACAATAAGAAATAATTTGCACCGCACTGGGCTGCATTACAGGCATTATGCTAAGAAAGCTCACTTTACGGATGGTCACAAAATTGCGAGATTAAATTTTGCACGTAATTACTTAGACTTCGACTGGACAAACACCATCTTTACAGACGAAAAATCGTTTTGCTCTTCTCAATATGGTCGCTTAACTTTGTGGCGTTACGATAACACTTGATACACACTGGATCGCGTAGTGCCCAACCAATTATCTGGCCGAATTTCAGCTAACATGTGGGCCTGTATGGATGCTGGAAGTGTAGGCGAACTTGTTCAAATTTATCCTTGTCAAAATGCTAAGAACTATGTCGATTTATTGGAAGAATCAATGTTACTGACTTTGAGAACAGTTTACCCGCGTGAATAAGTGCCAGTATTCTCCTACGTTCATGATAATTGTCCAGTGCATACTGCCAGAATTGTCTCCAATTGGTTTACCCAACATGAAGATCAAACCCACAATGTTTTTATAAAGTTATTTTCTATTTTTTCAGTTTACCAAGTGAATGCCATTTTTTTAAACTTAATAAAACCTATTGATGATATTAATAAAATAAAGTTTATAATTCTTCAACTTTACTATTTTATTATATAGTGACCACCACATGTTCCAAATGTGATTTTATAAAGAAACTGGGCCTGTTACAGACTAGGGATGTAAAGCGGTAAAATTACCCCGCTAAAATACGGTAATATTCGGTAAAAAACGTTTTAAACGTACTCATACCCACTAGGTTACTAACTAACTACTATTACGATTACACTATTATTACGAAAGTGAGTATGTTTGTGTAAATGTCTTTACTCTTTAACAAATAAATGTATTGAATGAGATTTGACAGATATATAAGAAATTTTGGAATTTTAAAAGACAGACAATGGGCCCGTTCGTACTATAAACCCCAAAAATATTCGAGATACGAATCACATCACACCTTTCGTGCGTTCAACATGTGAACTGTCGGTGTCGAGTGGAATTTCAAGTACGAATTTGTCTAAAATATGTTGCCAAAATACCATCCCAAATTAGCTTGATTTTGTGGCATATAAATTTTTACAAATAATGTAAGTAGTTTTTCGAATAGACGTTCAGATAATTTAGTTTGTTCAGTCCTCAGAACAATAACTAAATATTGTTCTGAGTTTCAGTCGCTCACCGTCACCGACAGCGGAACGGCAAGAGCGCTTATCACCGCACAACACAGCACAATATGGTCAATTGCACTAATCGGCAACGTCGCATAATGGTTTTCATATTTGCCTTGTCAGCTGTCAGTGTCTTATAAAATGATAACAGGTTCGTTACATGCGTTTCATGTAATGTATGTTCAAGCGAATTTCAACCTACTCGTATCAAAATGACTGTAGGAAAATGACCTTAAGGTGGGTCATGATTCAATTTGGTCGACTGTACATAATTTTTTCAAAAAATTGTTTTAAATATAAAACACGATACTTAAAATCACGCCCAATTCCCATAAGGAGTGAGCAGAGGATCGTGTGTAGATAGTACTTTGACACACCAATTGTTGCTTTAATTTAGTATGATTCATTTTACTGGAGATGCACAATACTTATTTGGTGTGATAAGACACTAGATAAGATCCTTAAGATACTTAAGGATTCAGCAAGCTTCGTTAGCTGTACCATGTCTATATGACTTCAATTATGCAAGTTTACTATTACTTGACACATTTTACATAAAGTATGTACGTACACTCTTCGACCAATATTGAAGAGTACAGTAGACATGTTTAGATTTTAACATAAACCTACGCGCGGCCAGTCGCCTGTCGTGAAGTCGCATCGCGAGCGCGGACGGCTGGACACGAGATAAACGCATGCCTCAAGGCTTCGCCGTTGTGGGCTAAGGTAGAGCGGTTACAGCTGAATACTAACATAAGAGTCCAGCTCTTCTATGATTAGGAGTCTGGACTCTTCACAAAAACGCTTCTCGAGGTCGGCGAAGGTCGCATGCCGACGGATACTAACGGCCAAATAACCTTTGACAGCCTATTTAGCAATGTTCTTAGCTTGGAAGATAACCTTATTAATGAGGTATTTCCGAGTTTACAAGAAAACCTGGCTAAAGAGGAGTGGTTGTACGAAAGAGCTATCATGGCGCCCAAAAACGAATTGGTAGGAAAAATTAATAAAAGAATATAAGAGCAAGTTCCAGGTGAGGTGAGAACCTACATGTCAATAGACACGGTGATGACATCTGATGACGCAACTATATACCCTGTAGAGTTCTTAAATTCCCTCGACCTGTCAGGGGTACCCTCCCATAAATTGGATCTCAAAGTTGGTGTGCCTGTCATACTGATGCGTAACCTGGACGCGCCCAGACTGTGCAACGGAACTAGGTTATGCATCACAGAGCTGAGACGGCACATCGTCCAGGCCACTATTCTTACTGGAGGGGCCAAAGGAGAGACGGTGTTGATACCCAGAATCCCTATAATACCCTTTCGGTTCAAACGCCTACAATTTCCTTTAAAAGTGGCTTTCTCTATCACGATAAATAAAAGTCAAGGACAAACTCTAAAAGTAGCCGGCATTCACCTGGGCACTTCCTGCTTCTCCCACGGACAACTGTACGTGGGTTGTTCGCGTGTGTCGAGAGCAAGAAATCTTTTTATTTACGCAGAAAACAATAAGTCCCTCAATGTTGTTTACCGGGATGTGCTGCAGTAAAATGATTTCTAGCTCTCTACGACCTGCGACAATAAACTATTACATAAGAGAGCATAATCAACTCTCCCGTTCTGTCAGTCATCAGATCTTTCCGATGCTCAAATTTAAATTATTTTGCTTCTAAAAATGTGAATAGTTATTATTTTTACTGTTAATACACAATTTATTTTCCCAAATAAGCCGCGGGTAACACCGCGGGGCACAGCTAGTGTAGAAACGATATCGCTAACACAGTTAACTTTAGCAACGATACACACAACTAACACAACGAATGCGCGGCCGGGAATCGTCTGGCGGCTGACAGTCTGACATCTGTCTACGATCAGTATTGATATTTAAACTTAGATTAGATAATCAAATGGATTTGCCATACCTACGAAAAAAACGTGTATACCTATTAGGTGTTACCGCGTCTAAACATGGCGGCTTGGTGTTGTATACTTATCGATTTCGTCATTTATCTGTCGATAAAACCATCGATGAACCTTATTGATTTCGTACTGAAGTCTACTTTAACATTACCTTAGTCATAGTGGGTTTTAAATGTTTTAATCTAAGGTTTTAATATTTTATCTAAGTATTATGGTGTACGAAATAACATGGTGGAAAGAAATGATGGGACCTAACTACATTAAATCTTTAAGTAAGCTCAATTCACAGGAAACATTTCTTTATTTTTAACAAGAAAAAAAACTGCTTTCAATTTTTTTTTAAATTTTGCTTGATTACCCTACCCTGGAATCAAACCGGCTAAACAAAAAAAAAATAACTTGCCATTTATTGCACTAATCAATAGCATTATTTTTCAGAATAATATTTCTCTAATAATCATTTAGTGCCTTACAAATAAACAGAGAATAAGGTCGGAATAGTTATTTCGTGTTTTGTCTCTTACTCTAATTTGAAATTACGTTTACATGACAGAAACAAAACACGCGATAACTATTTCTAGCTTGTTCTTTGTTTATTTGTAAGGCACTAAGTTTTAGAAATAAAAGAAAGGTGAACGCTAACAATTATTTTATCTTCAATTACATACGAAGTACATGTAAACATGAAAGAAAATTTTAGGAAATCTTTGATTGCAGTTCTGTATCTTTTTAAAATAAAAGAATGTTTCCGATGAGTAAAATGATCTAGCTAAAGGATTTTAAGGCAGTTTCCCTACAGGGCCCATAATTTTCTGTCATACTGTATATGTAATTACCATATTATGGTACACAGGTACCCGTGCAATGGTGATATTGAGAAGGATATGGTTTGGGATAGGTACTGCAAAAATAAAAATAAAAATTTGTACATTCTGTATTTATTTATTTATATTAATTCGCTTTTCAATATTGTTAAAGGCAACTTTTAAATGTAGTCACTATGAATAAAGGCCGGCCGGTGTACATGAGCCCCATAGCAACTGGGCAATGTAATTAAAACTGCATAACTAGTTACTTTTCCCACTCCGTATGAATAATGACCACCCTATCACCCTATTTTATATTTTCCTTGTCAATGATCTCCAACCGTAGATTTAGTATAGGTAGTAAATCTATGTCTCCAACCAAATTCTTTTTTATGTTTATTTTGTGGCAGTCTGGAAAAAAAATAATTATATTATACCATCAATTTAATCAGCTTTAATTTCTAAAATGTCCTATGTTTAGAAGGGGCTTTAATGGTCTAAAATACTGAAGTCTGCAACAAATCGATAAATCGTGCGATACAACAAGAACATCACTAGTCAAAACAAATAGAATCTACTCAAAACTGAAATGCTAACATTTTTAAGAAAGTTAGACAGAATACTTTACTTAAAATAATATTAACTGTTTTTTTTACGACCTATCTTAAGAATTACAAGGCTATTAACAACAGTAAAGCACAGATAATTAACTTACCGGTGAAATGTTAAATTTGGCTTTCGGCTTAGTGTTGAACCACAATAAAGTATGCTGCACTTATTAGGCATTATGCAGTATTGTTTTTTAACTTTATATTACCACAATCACAGCACAATCCCAGAAATTTATAAAACTTAATTTTGTAAACACAGCGAAGTGGTAAGTACCAGCGCTTCACTTCACTAAAAAAAATAACCTCGAAATTCAAGAGAATCGCTACGCTGCGCTTCGCTGCGCTTCGCTACGCTGCGCTTCGCGATTGTCTTAAATTTCTATCCTATTACGTGACCTGCAGGAGTGAAACACTAGCTGTTTCTGTTGTCTAATAAAAAAAATAACCTCGAATATCTTTTGGTCATATAAACAGTCGGCATTTTAATATACAGCGTTCCGTTCATAGGTCTTATAAGATTCGGTATTTAGAATTTTCGGGATTTTAAACTTTCGGTATTTAGAACTTTCGATCACACAACATTCGGCATTTTAATAATCGGCCTTCCGTTCATAGGTCTTATGAAATTCGGTATTTTCAACTTCGACATTATAATACGTACCCTACATATAATACATAGGGGCTCATAAAAATAGAATTGGGCCAGCAGATGGCTTTGGGTTCCTTCCAACGCTAGAAGGCGACGCGGCTACCCGAGGCTAAGATAGCGTGACGAGCTGGACGATATCAACCAGATTGAACCACTGTGGCGGCAGGACAGAAAAGTGAAAAGAAGGAGGAAAGGCTTTTACCCTGCAGTGGAACAAAATAGGCTGACAACAACGACAACTTATTATTATACAGTCCAGCCGGTCTAGCACTCGCAACACGAGGTTGCGCATGCTAGGCCGTGCAGGAAGATCCCGGTCGACGACTTTTTGGCGATATTCTCTTGCACACGATCTACTATATACTACTATTATTGCATTATTTATTATTTTTTAAATTCATATTTTGTATTTTATGACCCGTTAACGACATTTTTTTTTTTTGTAAATGTCGTTGCTTCTGTGCGCTGTGGTTTCTTGCGCCCGGTCTTTGCCACAGTTAAAAAATGACGTCCTGAATGGGTGGTAGGTTAAAAAAGATTTGGGCGATTCAAAGTTCTTATTAATTGAGTTTATTGAATAAATAAATTTTGAGTTTGAGTTTACGCGCACGCTACTGTACGTACGCGCAGTCGGGATGGAGCGCAACCGAATATCGCCGAAATGTGGTCGATCGGGAACTTCCTCAACTGTACCATAGGTAGGTATATTTATTTACTTGACTTTATTAAATTTTCATTTTTTAGACAACAGACGCCCTGCGCAAGAATAAAGCTAATACCAATTTGTGTGCGCGAATCACCTCTCGAATGCTCGAGTTGCGTAAATCTTGTACTACGACAACGCCTTTGACACCAGAGACAGCAGCCACTGCAATGCACACCGCCTTAGACGCGGTGATAGACCAGCTCAAACCGGATATACCGAGCCTGAAAATTGAGCAACCCCTCAAAGAGTTGAAGAGTGCTCTGTCGCCGTACGTCGAGTTTCTGCGCGTGAAAGCTATGAGATACTTCAGTATGGGATCATATCCTTTTCATAAACGTGCACTTAGACATTATCAAGAAAATTTCATACAGGGTTAATTTTGGACTCCCGCCAAATTTTTTCACGTAATCCAATAGGAGCAGTACAACCAATTAATGAAATAAAAAACCTTATTTTTTACAATTTTGTCTCAACTGTTCTCTAAAAAAAAATTAAATTATTGTCACTTATGCCCGATTTACACGTACTAAGTAATTTAGTAGTTAACTAAATTTTAACTTACTTTTAAGTGATTCATCATCATCATCATCATCATCATCATCAGCCTATAAACGCCCCCACTGCTGGGCACAGGCCTCCCACGTGAACAATAGCACGTGGGGATATTGGGCCATAACCTACCACGCTGGCCCAATGCGGGTTGGTGGGTTTTAACGACTGTCATCTTACGACAACAACCGGGACCAACGGCTTAACGTGCCTTCCGAAGCACGGAGGAGCTCGAGATGTTTTTAATGGTTACCCATCAGGCGACCCGGCATTGCGAAAGTTGCTTAGCGGGCAAGATCGCAAGCCGAACGCGCTAGCCGCTGCGCCATCGAGCTCCTCCTTTAAGTGAGTAATTGCGTGTAAACACACAATTTAGTAGATAAGTCACTTAAAATTTAGTTAACTACTAAATTACTTAATACGTGTAAATCGGGCATTAGCGCGTGGCCGCCGCGCCATCGCCTCGTTATCAAAGCGCATGCGCGTGACGTCTATTATTCACCCCTTGCACCAATGACGGCGCGCCGTCGCATTGACCGCGAGGGAGAGCGCACGCACCTTCAATTAAAGGATTTAAATAATTGTATTTAAAGAAAGAAAACATTCATTATATTTACGTAAAACATTTTACTATTACTTTTTTTTACCCCATATTTACTTTTAGCGGGGGATCCAAAATTAATCCTGTTTATACTACTTACATAGGTATACTCACGACGACGACATTGTCCCGAATTGTTAGTCAGAGACTGGGCAATGGGGACCGCAAAAGCAGACCACTGCCACAGCCCACCTCTTCCTTTGGGTGTGGTTGAGGACTAAAGACTAGAGACTAAAGACTTCACATACATCCAACAGCATAAAGCGGCGATGCGCTCACCATCCATCAAGCTGAGCACATGTGCAGTTTTGGTGAAACGTGGAATATGATAAAGGACTGATTTTGCCTAGTCAAGGAGCTCGATGGCCCAGCGGCTAGCGCGTTCAGTTTGCGATCTTGTCTTGTCCGCCAAGCAACTTTCGCAATGCTGAGTCGTTGGATGGGTGACTAAATTATAATAATCTCGAGCTCCTCCGTGCTTTGCAACGCACGTTAATCCGTTGGTCACGGTTGTTGTAAGATGACAGTTGTTAAAACCTACTAACCCGCATTGGACCAGCGTGGTGGGTTATGGCCCAATATCCCCACGTGCTATTGTCCACATGGGAGGCATGTGCCCAGCAATGGGACGTGTATGATTGTCTAGTCTCTGACTAACTCTTAGTGGATAATTAGTCATGAGTGTATGTATTACAGGATATTATTAACGATCGTTACGATTTATTTGACGACTTCCTTGGTCGAGTGGTTTGTACACCGGTTTTCATGGTGTCGCCATCTCTCAGGTCCCGGGTTCGATCCCCGGTCGGGTCAATTTAGAAATTATTGTTTTTTTAAATTGTCTCTGGTCTGGATGTTTTCTATGTATAATAAGTATGTATTTAAGTACTTCAAGTATGTTTATCCGTTGTCTAGTAACCATTTAACGAGTTTCATAATGAAGCTTCTCTTGGGCTAGATAATTGGTGTGAGTGTAGAAAAGTTTATTTAGTTTATTTATTAACATAATACAGTTAAAACTGTTATAACCTCTTGTCTGTGAGAAAACCTCAAATCGGTTACTAACAATTGAATTTCTATTGTGTTTGGTTTTACGGCAGCGGACAGGTTATGAAGCATGTTGGTTGACATTAGCTTTGTGTTTGATATTTATGCGTGCATTTGTTGAGCTATGAATTATGAATGAATATTTATAATGGGATGTCTCAGTTTGCTATGAAGCTAGCTAGAAATTTTGGTCAAATTTATAGTCATCTATTGGACTATATGGGATCTCATTATTCACCACCACCAATTTGAGATACTTGGATCTAGTTAGCGCGTGTGACTTACCAAGTGAAGTAGAGGTAGGTAGAAGACATTTATTTCAATGATCCTATGACTTGTATTGAATTAATGCAACTTTTTAAATTATCATGGTCACATTCATTAGAATAATTATTAATCTGGTTATTAACTTGTTTCTTTTGATACTATGAGTGTAGTGTGTCTAAATCAATTTTGAATAGTGACTTAGGAAACATTGGTACGAGTAAGAGTATCTAGCGCAAAAAATGTCTTGAATGAATGTAGATCTTTAAAATATCGGTTACTACAAGACAATAAAGGCATAGTGATTAAAAATCCCGTTTATAATTATTCTTGTCAATGCATGTCTAACAAAATATCATCACAAGAGAATAGGGAGGTTGACACAATAGCAATAACATAAAACATTAAAATTAAAAATAACTATTCCTTTTGGTTCTTCAAAACCTTAAACTTATTTCGATAATGTCCTAAACACTAATTACTATAATAACCTAAAAAGTGGTAAATGGACACTCAAATGATGGAATACAATTGTGACGCCAAAGCAATTATCACTATTGAATAAAGGCCGAAATTAAAAATCAATTTAACCGTTGTTTCACGTACTAGAGTAAGAAATGTTATATTATTTGTGTGGAGCATCAGTCGAATTTCTAACTCTATTAGGCAAAACAACAGATAAATTAGAGACATCATGAAGATGAATTACGCCCGTAAGCTGTCAACTACCCTATTTAACTAACTATACTCCATTACCTTTTGTGTTACTCATTGTGTGTAATGTTGGAATCCGAATTATTTCGCTTAATGTGTTCGGTATGTGAGCGCACGGGTGAGAGCGAGACAGACGCGAGTGGTTCCCTAACGCTGCACAAGTATGTGGAGGAGTTCCCCGGGCTCATTCACTTTATCTACGTGGACCGGACTGCGGGCAGATTCCTTGCTCCTGATATGGCGGATTGCGTGGATATGCTGACTCCTGATACGGTGAGATACTTTAAATACTTATTATATGTATTCATAACAACATTTACATCAGATGCACGACCGAATAATTAAAATATCTCCCAGTTGGTACCGATCGATGGCGTACAATGAGTTAAAATCATAGTTTGTTCGTCGTTCTATTGTTCATATCAGAAGACCTAAGCCCTGCAGTGAGACGAGA
The DNA here is from genome assembly GCA_963921215.1 of Scoparia ambigualis. Classification (NCBI taxonomy): domain Eukaryota; kingdom Metazoa; phylum Arthropoda; class Insecta; order Lepidoptera; family Crambidae; genus Scoparia; species Scoparia ambigualis. The sequence continues at coordinate 17,006,152 of OY992522.1, read as the reverse complement.
CGATAAACGACGAGAGGATCCTTTTTTTCCATGACTGTGCCTTCACACACGGCGTCGTATCGTAAATCGTAATACGCGCGTAGGAGACAATCTCCTCCTACATCACATCTACGATTCGCTGCGGCACCGCTTCGTACTTGTTTGAATATGTACGCGCTCGTATTGCTCTCGTCCTACGCGCGTATTAGGTACTAAGTGCCTTCGCACACGGCGTCGTATCGTAATCGTATTCCAATATGATGTCTTACGGTAGATGAATGAAAGTAGAATTTCTCCGGTGATGTTTATTAGTCCATAGTTACGAGTAAAGTCTTAAAACTAAGTAAAATACATTTAAAGATAATGTGGTTTAACCCAATTACAAAACCTTTCCTTCGATGCAAATACAAGCGAACGTAGCTATTTTATGTAGCAGTCAAACTCTAAACATCGACATACTACAGTATCGTTATACGCGCATAGGACGAGAGCAATACGAGCACGTACATTTTCAAACAAGTCCGCACACGAAGCGGTATCTTCTACGATTCGCTGCAGCTACGCTTCGTGTGCGGACTTGTTTGAAAATGTACGTGCTTGTATTGCTCTCGTCATACGCGCGTATTACGATACGACGCCGTGTGCGAAAGCACTAAGAATGATTGAATGAGCTCAACACTGCCAGGTCCGCGGCATCGTGTCTCGCGGCCTGTCGATAGTGCGCGAGGGCTACAGCGCGGCCACGTGGAGGCGCGGCGCGCTGCACGCGTGCGCCGTGCTGTGGTGGGAGCGGCGCGGCCAAGCAGTGCGTCCCGCTCGCACGCCGCACCCCGCCGCCGTGCGCGCGCTGCCGCCGCCCGGCGACATACTGTCCGCGTTCTACAGGTGAGCTAAGTATATATAGCCGCGTGCGCCGTGCTGTGGTGGGAGCGGCGCGGCCAAGCAGTGCGTCCCGCTCGCACACCGCACCCCGCCGCCGTGCGCGCGCTGCCGCCGCCCGGCGACATACTGTCCGCGTTCTACAGGTGAGCTAAGTATATATAGCCGCGGTGCCGTGCTGTGGTGGGAGCGGCGCGGCCAAGCAGTGCGTCCCGCTCGCACGCCGCACCCCGCCGCCGTGCGCGCGCTGCCGCCGCCCGGCGACATACTGTCCGCGTTCTACAGGTGAGCTAAGTATATATAGCCGCGTGCGCCGTGCTGTGGTGGGAGCGGCGCGGCCAAGCAGTGCGTCCCGCTCGCACACCGCACCCCGCCGCCGTGCGCGCGCTGCCGCCGCCCGGCGACATACTGTCCGCGTTCTACAGGTGAGCTAAGTATATATAGCCGCGGCGCCGTGCTGTGGTGGGAGCGGCGCGGCCAAGCAGTGCGTCCCGCTCGTACGCCGCACCCTGCCGCCGTGCGCGCGCTGCCGTCGCCCGGCGACATACTGTCTGCGTTCTACAGACTTTCGGATATCAAGGGCAGAGAGTTCACGTTTAATTGCCTTTCGTCTAAATCGAATCTCTGGCATAGAACTTTTTTACCGCAGGATGTTTGGTGGCATAGTTCCCTTGTCTTCCAATTCGAGTTTGAGGCGAAGAGCCTTCCCAAAAGGTCGGCTTTTCTCTCTTGCACTATGGGCCAAATCAGTTTCAGATGTACGCAGTAGAGGGAGGCTCGACCGACAAAAATTGTTTTCAGCAGTCTTGGCGAGTGACCAGAAGGCACGTGATCCGGATGGATACTTGGTCAAACGATCACCAATTTTGCTTATGTGGTCAACTTTAGCCTTGGCGATTGCTCTTTTATTGGATCTTGAGGCGGCATTGTACTTCTTCCTGAGCATTGGCAAGTTTGGGCCTTTACACTTGCCTTGCCTAGATGAGAAACTTGTGATTTGTTAAACCTAATTAGCTAAATGCCAAAATGTTAAGTTGACTGATTTGGAAATAAGACTTTATTTCGTATTGTTAAATATTGTTCGTATCGTTAAATTATATTATTTATGAAAAATAAAAATTATTAAATTAAGTACCTGAGTACTTAGGTATGTACCTAGTTTTAAACAGAATAGATATTTTTTTCAGTTAATTTTGAACATATCTGAGTGCTAGCTAGTCAATTGCATTGCACACAAGGTACATTTAATATTGAAATCGCGCTGCCGCCGCCGCCGCCGCCGCCCGGCATACTGTCCGCATTCTACGTGAGCGACGGCCGTTAGAGCAGAACGGTTCTTAAGTGACGATCCAGAAGTAAAGAAGTAACGACGGTCCAGAAGTAATCCATGAAGTAACGTCCACGGAAGACGCTGTCCTGTCCTCCAACAAAGTTGACCGATGATCTGGTAGAGGTCGCGGGTAACCGCTGCAGCACAAGACAGGTCGTGGTGGAGATCCTTGGCTCTTGATCACTGTTTCTCCTTTATCAAGACTTTCCGCCTCAACCTCTAGTTTGGCATGACCACCTTTTAGACGTCGAAACAATTGATATTTCCTTTGTGTCTGGTTCGTGCCTAATGAAGGGTTAACAGTGGACGTCCTTCAACCGATGATGATGATCTTTTTTTCCATAGGCAACTGCTGGAACAAGCCTTCCCCAACGATACCCAAGGCGTGTGCATCAAAGAGCTAATCTGCGTGCACCTAGGGCTGCTACCCGCGTCTACCGCGGTGCAACAAGCGCGCCGGCTTGCTCACACAGTACACGAGCTGGCGGGTGACAACCCTGCGGCCGCCGCGGACTTACTCTAAATCACCATATGTTTTAGTGCTGTAATTTACGATCGTGCTAGTTAACTACTGCGCGACTGAGCTCGTCAGTTAGCGTTGTCATTTCAAATCTTGCCGAAACAACCTACAAATCTTAAACAAATCTACGGCTTGGTCCTTCGATCCCATATAAAAACTAGATACACAACCCCATAGTAGCAGCTTTGACATTTACATTTGACGTAGGTATAATGGTTTTTTCTCAGAATAATAACTAAAGCATAGAAGGAGTACTACAACATTTGAGTGTGCACTCCGTTTGGTCACCATTCGAATTACATTTATATAGATCGCTTTTGAATTCGGTATCATAAATTGTGACCGGTTTATTTTCGCTTTACGTTTGACGTTTTAGCAACTTATTTTGTCTCTTTTCTTTCAATGTTTATGGCTCATTAAAAAAAATAGGATAACTATACGTGTCTCATTTGGACTCCTTCTATGCTTTAGTTATTATTCTATGGGTTTTTTTTAAATATTGTAATAGCAATTTTCGGCGGCGGACAAAGTAAAGTGGAAAGAAGGACGAGGCCTTTGCCCTGCAGTGGGACAAAATAGGCTAACAATAACAATAGCAATATTTGAAGGAGCACTTCGTCGCATGTTGACACTTAGCTCACACTATACAATGTGTTAGAGGTGGTACTTCTAACCCGTTAAGGCTAGGTACTACATCTGAATTCATCGACAAAAAAATAATATGGGGGGGTCCTACCCCCTCCCCCTATAATATATGACTATTTTTACTTTGTGCGATATCAAAGGTTTCATACGTCGGAGAAACATAAAAAAAACGGCAAACGGTAGCTAATGACACTGGCTAACTAATAAATTAGTTTGTTTCGTATGTTTGAGATTATTTTGGTGAGAAACAAAATCATTACTTAATGGGCGATTTTCTGACAGCCCAAATTAAAAAGTAAAAATTAGTTCAAAAACACTCGATAGATGTCGTTTTATGAAAGCTGGGCTACTTATAAGCTGTAATAAATTCTACACTTTTACTTGTCTACCAAAAGAATAAAAAAATAGTATTTACTTACCTATTTATATTCAGGACATTCAGAACCTATTTCTATTTTGGAATAGAATAATTATTACGCAGCCATACACGTGCTCTTCATGAACCCGCCTTTTACTAAGCGCCATACTAATCTATGCTAAGCGCCATCTATGAAGTCATTTACGAACCAATTTCTTTTTTTTTTTGTTCTCGGAAAATCGCCCATTATTTTGTGATTTAAAATCACTTTTTATAAGTCCATATTATTTTTTTTGTCGATGAATTTCGATGTAGTACTGAACCTTAACAGGTTAGAAGTACCACCCCTATCACATTGTATAGCACACTACGGAACGAAAGGAATGTAATAAACATCTCGCTAGGTACTCTTTTGTGTAGACGTTTTGAGAACGTTGATTGTGCTAATCTAGTTTTAATATGTGATCGAAGGCTAATTTACGATCGTGCTTGCTAGCTACTGCGCGACTGATCTCGTCATTTACCGTTGTAATTTCATATCTTGCCAAAAACCAAATCTAAAACAAATCTACGGCTCGGTCTAGCCGTTTAGAGACTGACTCAAAACTAAAGGATGCTGATTTGTTAAACCGCTAATGATGTAGTAGGTACTCATGTGGTTAAAATGTTTCTTGTATATTCATCAGTAGGATTTTGCAGTATCCACATTCTTTATTATATTATAAGTAAATTATAAATAATCTCTCTCTTATGTACGGTATAAGTTTTAGCTTCGTTTGACATCTTGATACATTGCTTGACAAGAAATCATCAAATCATACCAAATAAGAGCAACTTAATTATTATTTAACATGTAGGTATTTATAAAAAAATATCTTTTTTTCATGATTTTTGTCATAAGTAAATGTTTTGTTTTAATTTATTTATATACCTACCAATATAGGTAGTAATTTGTTGATTTTATTTTTACAATAATATTTAATTTAATAGTTACGTATTACATAAATATTACACTTTGATTAAATCAAAGTGTAATATTTTGTAGTAAATTTTACTCTTCTATACTAAATAGTTACTTGCATTGTACAATTTGTGTTATCGAATAGTTCAAAAGTCTTTATTGTTGAAATTTTTCATTCACAATGCTAACTATATAAATATAGGATAAAAATTAACCAGTCAGAGCAGTGGACCGGCAATCCAAAGGTCGTGGGTTCGAATCCCACTCGAGCTTCCTGAGACTGGTTGATTTTTTTCTAGTAAACATTTTATCCAGTTCAAAAGTCGTTACCGTAAAATGGGGTGAGTAGGGACGATTTCAAACTTTAAACCCAAATATTATTGTCTTAGTGTATTCCTATAATTTGCATGTTTTTTAAACTTTTTTCCGGTTACTCCAATTTTAAGTTTTTGATAATAATTTGCGGTAGTTACCACAAAAAACGCCAAAAAATATTAAAAGGTGTGCAATCCCAACTCACCCCGTGCTTGGGGTTACAAGGGTCATTATATGGGTTAGTTGGGAATTTTTGTAGGGTTGACCCTTTTACATTTTGGAAATAAAGTCATAGGTATCGAAAATATCTGCTAATGCATGATGATTTAAAAGTTAGCTAGGCTAGGTTAGGAGGCTAGGAGACATTGCAAATTAAATAAATAAATAAAAGAATAATAAAAAAATCAAAATTCTTTATAAACTTTTATAAATCAAAAAATTCTTTCCATAAGTAATTTTCATGAAAAAACAATAAAAATATTATTCTTACTTAACTAAAACAAACGTAAGTTAGATTAGGTTACTCCTTAAAATCTGTTCTACTCTATTTTTTTTATTGTAGGTATCAAACCATAGTCTTATCTCTCCATGAATCTTTTCTTCTCTCTCTCTTATGTGTATTTCTTATTATTTAATCTTCTAATATCTTTAATATTTCTTCCATATCGTTATAATATTTTTTTTTATTATTAATTGAATGTTTTTTCTTTGGCAAGGGTAATGGCAGTTTTAATTTCACATCAGTTATAACCTTAATTTTTTTCTTCGGTTTGGCTTCGGATGACTTGGCTTCGTCATAATAATTATTTTCTTCCCCTTTATGAACAATTTCTTCTATTTCGGACGAAACAATAACTTCATGGAAATCTAAATCATCACTAAAAACAATACCCATGTTACTGATATCCAAACTATTATATTCCGTGTTCTGTAACGCGAGGCTCCTGTTAATGTTTAATTCAGAAAGAAGATTTCTCTGGGAAACACTTACTTCAGGGGATGGTTGCTTGGTATAGATTTCGTCAACTGACTCTTGTTCTTCGTGTAATTTCTCATTTGCTTTTTTATTATCTAAATTGTTTCTGTCTAGGGCACTTATATTGCTTCTTTCAGGATTGGGGTGCGTCGTTAGTTCATGATTCCTTTTTATCTCATTTTCATTTGGATGGCGCTCATTTTCTTTCTTACTTTCTGTAGTTGTCATTAATTGTTTTTTAGTCTTTTTTCCTACTCCTTTCCCTTTTCTTATGTTTCCAGATGTTTCTTTTGTAGTTCTATCTACTTTTCTTTTTTTTGAAGGTCCTTCATCAGCAGTCAAAACAGCGTCTTCTCCGCTTACGCTTCTTCCAGCAACCACCTCCAACTTTCTTTTATTTTTTGGTTCTTTTATATTCATTGTGCCGAAGCGCATTTCTTTTAGAAGTGTAAGAAACGACTCATCAACTATTTCCTTGTCGGCTGTTGTGTGTGTGTTTCGCATATTCGGCAGTCTTGATAAAATTTCATTAATGTTGAGTGGAACTATACCTGTTTTTTTGAAACCAGCTTTAATATTGCTCTGAGAATTCCTACTAAGTTCATTCAATAAAAGTTTTAAAAGGCCAGGAAAGCAGCCTTTAGGTATGGTTGCCAGAGTTCTTCCTTCTGCCTGCTTCCATTTTTCCAGTAATTGTCTCCAGGCTGCTTTCATTGGCCTGAAAAAGGCTACATCCAAAGGTTGCGTAAGGTGGGTTGAATTTGCCGGCAGAAATATAAAATTTATATCTTTTTCCTTGCACATTTTTATTAGGTCGGCCGAAAGATGGGAAGATAAGTTGTCTCCAATTAGAATCTTTTTGCCTGACTTATTCTCGAAGAATGGAATAACAACAGTTTTTATCCAGTCAGAAAAAATTTCACCATCAAACCACCCTGATTTAGTTCTGTTATATCTGGCATTCTGCTGTCCATTGGTAATCCAGGTATTATAAAGGTGGGTAGCTTTGTACACCACATAAGGCGGTAATACTTCTCCATCTGCCGTAGCAGCCATCATCAGGGATACTGAACCTTTCGTGTGATTCATTACTCTTTCTGGGTATTTACAGCCTCTTTTGACAATCACTTGTTTACGACCAGGATCGTCTGTCAAATTTGTTTCATCATAATTTATGATATTTGAACCCGGAATGTCTTTGATTGAGTTTTCTAACTCCGCAAAGTATTCCGTTATAGTCTGTGGAGAAACACTTGCCCGTGCTCTTTTAATATTTTGACATATTCTTTTTGAAATCGCATTTTGTGTCGCTTAAGAAAACCATATACAAAATCCTGGCCAGGAAGGTTATCTTTAAATTTTTTATGTTTAACTCCTAGTGTATCAAGATACATTTTAACCACATGTCTTAAATCCATAGTTGTTAAAGGATAACCCCATTCCGCACATGTATTCAAATTTTGAATAATGTATTCTTCTTCTTCCAAAGATAGCGCAGTTTGGCCGCCGGAATGTTTCATATTATAGAGTTTGTGACGACCTAGGACTGATTTGGAAATGCCATATTTTTGGGCGACGGAGGTTAGAGAAATAATTTCTGAATTCGACAATTCTTCTAGCGCTTGTTTAATTACGATCTCGTTATATTTTTTCCTTGTTTTCGCACCTGGTTTAGGTTTGTAATCTCTAGGCATCCTAAAAAAAACAAAAGTGAAAGTCATTCAATCAAACTGCTTAAATAAGTATCTCCTAGGTAGGTATGTTACGTAGATAAGAATAACACCAAAATTTCTCGATTGACAACCCTAGACCGAGCAACCCAACACACCCCTTATCTGTCCCTACTAAACCCGAATATGAACCAACTCCCCCCATTCGCCGTCCCGACTGACCTCATTCACATCCCGACTCACCCCATAAGGCAGCCCCACACACCCCAAGATAACATTTAAATTTAGTTGTTACACAAATTCGAATCTTATTGTGCTAAACGACAAAAGAAAACTTACTTTTTTGGTTTTTCGTAATCCTTGGCAATCCTAAAACAGTTTTCAACTGGTCTCTAAACACAATACTTCATAATTTTACCACTATAACAAAGTTAAAACAGTGAATTAATTGATGCTTCCAGACACTCAACTTTGACAGCGTTTTTTTTTAAATCTAGTGACTTGAGCGTTCGGTATTGCTAGGATATACAACAAAAAACTACCAAAATTGTAAAAAAATACTTTTTCTTTGAATCCAGAGACAATATAAACCATGAAATACAATGTAACTTGTGCAGTCTCGATGTCCCTTATCACCCCGCGATCCCTACTCACCCCATTTTACGGTATTCATTTTATTAAAACTTTTGTTTTAGCTTGATTTTTTTATAAAATAATATTACTAATCTGTAGCATATTGTTTTATTGCCATTTTTTCGCCTCTTTACAGAATCTACTGCGGAAAAGATCCGAGTCTATGACAGGCTACTTTACATTACTAATTCGTGACTAATTATCTATAATTTGAAGGCACAAAGTTATTAAAATATATTTTATTGGATAAGAATTTAAAAACATTTAGAAAGAAGTGTTAGAAAGTTTTTAAAGGGAATAAATCATTTTTTTTTTCTTAATACATCGATAATAAAAATATATAGAAAAGGTACAGAAAGAAAGAAAATACTTAGTATATCTTTATATTTTATTGCTTACACCTACGTAACCTAACCTTACCTACCAAATAATCCGTTTTGGCTCATAATTGTTTGTTAGATTACATTTAAGGTTTTTCTATAATTAATAACAAGTTCTCTGATTAAAGTGTGTATTAAAATATTTAAAACAAAGCAACACAAGCGGCCAAAAATATGTTTTCGTAAAAAATTACACAGTTCGTCCTTAGGACTAAAGTACACTTTATTAAAACAACATTGTCATTTTTAATTCAGGTTAACATTTGACTTCACGGAATAATATTTTTGACCAATAATGTTGCTTCGATGATTCTACTTCCGATTCTTATTCTTCTGTTCCTGTCCGTTCTTCTAAACTCAAAAAAAATAATTTACCATTTTCGGTAGGTTTACCGGCTAGCGTGTGTACTTCAATGGAAAATCATTCGACAATAATTAGGCAGTTAATTACATTGTAGGCTCAATACACAAGCAGAGGACCGTTCGCGTCAAAACTTTGCAACTGACATTGTGCGCGGGTATGTGAATTATTCTTGATTACACCACACGACGATTAGGGACCTAACTAACAGTATGATCAAACGACAATACTCGCTGCAGATTGTAATCTGCGTTATGTCCATCTAGGTTTATAAAATTAATTCAGAAGGCGACACAAAAGCGCAGTGCTTGCAAATGCTAAAGTAGTTGGTTTTAGGATAATCCCTATGTATAAACATGTATGGACAACAGTACCTCCAGACTACCTACGCAAAAATTTTGCAATCGAGTTTGAACTCAACACCTAACAGCAAAAAGATTAGTCTGTTGGAGAATTCGACAGTTTTGTATATAGCCTAAATTGGAACTGTGTGTACACACAACAGCAGGTCCACCTACCCTAAAACGGCAAACTAGGCGCACACTAGGCCACTAAACGCACCCACTAGTGGCTTAATCAAACCACTAGACGCGGCCACCGATCGCAGCCGCTAGTAGCTTAGTGGCGGCCTCCAGTCGCCGCCACTTAAGGCTGAATTCCCGCTCGTGGCCGAGTATGCGCGCGATGCGAGCGACAAAACGCGGCCACTAGTAGCGAGCGCGGGCGACGGGCAGCTTGTGGCTCGAACGCGGCCACTCAAACGGTTTGCGCCGTCGCCATACAAAAGGTATGAAAAAACTAGTCCGTTTGTGGTCGCGTCTAGTAGCCGCCACCAGTGGCTCAATGTGCGCTTGCCCTAATCGATATTGATCTTTATACCCGAAACGATAAAGTACAAAATATATTAAAGATATTTGACATTTTGTAGTAGGTTGACCTGCTGCGTGCCTGCTGCCATCTGTACATACTGATAGTCGTAGTCAATCCGAACTTCCGTTGAGCGCTCTCACTCATTATTACATGCAAGTTTACACAAACCTTAGCATAACTGGCGCACTAAATGGTTGTCTGGCAGAAATCGCTTTTAAGCGATAAGACCGCCACATTGTAACTTTGTATTTTTGCTCTTTTATGTCTAATGTAAATGTTTGTGTTATGTTACAATAAAAGTATTGTCTATCTATCTATCTATCTAAATGTGGGTAGTTGAACCAACAACTCGGGAACTTCAAAAGTTACCGGGTAAAAGGTCCTTAATAATCGTGTACCTAATGCAGTATGTGCTCGGTATAGTTCACAAATCTAGTTTAAGGCGTCAAAATAATACCGAGGAGCACTTCTTCAGATGGTTTTACACACAAAAGTCAGAATGTACCTACGTTTACATTGCAGGTATGTATTTGTCCCAGCAGCTTAGTAACGGTATTATAGTATAGTACACTGTGCATTAAATTAATCGACGCATACTAAATGGTCCAAAAGAATAACACATTTCAGTAAAACCAGTTTTAATGCTAGTCTTTTTTAATAAATCAAAAAGTCAACAGTTCATACAAAAAATACTGTAACCGTTTAGCAGAAGATTTGTTATTTGTTACCACTTAAGATGCATCTATTAGTTTTATGCTAACACTAACCAACCAACAATATAAAAATATCGTAAATGATTTCTGAAATATCATTAAGTCCTGAGCAGATTTCGGACAATCCTTTTGTACATCATGATTACTCACGATTAGATCTCATAGAATTAGACGTGGACTTTTAGTACGTCGTGTGCGTTATGCGATACAGTTAAAAATTATCCATTTTGATGGACTTAAAATAGGTATGCTGAGGAATTATTAGGTCTTGCTGCATGAAAATTTTGTTAAAATAGACAGTCATACACAATCAAGAAATTTTAAGATTTAAGTAGGTACCTAGGTAGTAAAAGGTTAACAAAGTATTACATTTTTGAAAAAAATAACTTATATATATTTTAGAGAAGTTACGAAAATAAAGTTGGGTAGTTAGATAGTTGAATATAATCAAAGTAAAACATTAATTTTACATTAGAGAAACGGTATACATGTTAACAAAATGGTATTTAAAAATAAAAGAGTTAAGTGTCGGTAACAATACGATAATACAATAGTAGTTTTACTTAATATGGTAACTTACTCAATAACATTACAGTATTATTACTAGTTTTACTAAAGTTTACAAGGCACTTGTCAGTATTCTGGTGAACTATCACCTACACATTTAACATCATCATGTATAATGATTGGTTTCTTTGCTTGTTTATCTTCAACATCAAAGGTAATGAGGTCTTCACTGAAGAGGTTTGACTTCTGAAACCAAATATTATTTTATTATGTTATGTAAATAATATCTTTATTATTGAAATTTTGCATTCACAATGCTATATAGATATAGGATAAAATGTTTACTACAAAAAAAACAACAGCAGTGGACCGGCAATCCATAGGTCACGGGTTCGAATCCCGTTCGAGTTTTCCTGAGAAAGATTGTTTTTTTTTCTATTAAACATATTATCCTATATCTATATAGCATTGTGAATGCAAAATTTCAATAATAAAGATATTAATAAGCAATTACGACTTTATTGATTATTAAATACTTGCAATAGTATTTCTTTCGAATGTGAGGGTAGACTTCACAGTGACGTAATACCGCTGGCCTGCAGCGTATCAACTACTAGAAAAAAATCAACGAGTCTTCTGGGGTCTCGGTAGCTTAGCGGTTAGAGCAGTGGACCGGCAATCCAAAGGCCACGGGTTCGAATCCCGTTCGAGCTTTCCTGAGACTTTGTTGTTTTTTTGTTTTTTTTTCTAGTAAACATTTTATCCTATATATAAATAATAATATTATAACAATCAATAGACACTGTACTTACTAAAAGGTAATTGGAGGTTATGTTTTGCATATTGTTTGACCTACTATTATCAAGAGTTAGTCAGATCAGGCAATGAGGACCGCAAAAGCAGTCCACTACCACAGTGCATGTTTCACCAAATGACAGCTGCACATGTGCTCAGCGTGACAGGTGGTGAGCCCATCGCCGCTCTATGCTATTGGATGTATGTGCAGTCTTTCGTCTGTTAGTCGCCTTTTACGCACCCAAGGGAAGAGAGGAGTCTGTACCGTAGTAATAATAATAATTATGATAATATAACAATTGATGATTTATGATAGATCATCAGTCTTATCTATGAGACGACCTCCGTGGTCGAATAGTTAGCGCGCTGGCGCCGCACCATCTCTGAGTAATGGGTTTAATTCCCAGTCGGGTCAATTTAGAGAAAACTGTTTTTCTGAATTGATTTCGGGCCTGGGTATTTTTCTATATTTATCCGTTATTTAGTTTAACCATATTAACGAGTTTCAACAGAAGCTTATCTTGGGCTAGATATTTGGTGTGAGCGTAAACAAATTTTATATTTGTTTTCTAATCTATGAGGGAACCTCCCGCTAGGGAGTACCCTCCGACTGCGAGGGCCATGTTGAACAAGTCTGCTCATCATCTATTTAAGTATATCACAATAACACTGTTAAGCTCAGTTCAGGCCTTTTAATATAAGCTAGAGAGATCAGCCCTTATTTATAGATTTACCGTATAGGAATAAATAAACTAATTAAATAACACTACAACGTTAGTTATTTACCAAACTGAAAAGTACCAATTACACTCATTTTAGGTGGATTTTGTTAGTTTTATGTTCTACTTTATTAAAAATTTTTTTTTTTTTGTTAAAAAATGTAAATGTTTCTTACACTTGTTGAAGCAACGTCAGTATTATTCTTCAACGCACCAGCATAATTTAACGGTGGCTTAGTTGCACTTGTGGCCATCAATACTGGGCTGGGGCTCCTGTCTTTTGTTTCATTTTCTATCAACTGGACTGAGTTATCGCTGTCTGACAAATGGTTGCTATTCATAAGAATGTTTGGAACATTCAGTATGTCCACATCTGGTGGAGTTTTTAATGCTTTCACACAAGCTTCTGCCATTTCCACTTCTCTAGTCATAAATTTTTCTTCAAGCATTTTGTTGTAAGCTGAATGCAGTTCTACTGACTGCTTGTCAGCAAGAATTGTGCTCATTTGCTTTACTTCTGCTTCTAGCTCTCTGATGGTATTCTCATTTTTTGCAGCAATTTGTGCTTCTTTTATGAGTCTGACATCCACAGCTTCCTGTATACTTAATATAGCATCGCCGGTATTGGTACTTTGAACATTGCTTTCTTTGATTATTTTATTGAAAACACAGTTAGGAGACAACCGGTTTGGTTTCTTATAACCAGTCAGTTTCTCTCCTAAGTTAGCTGTAACATCTTCGATATACTCATACATGTCGAAACAATTTATTTTACCAAACCTATATGTAAAGGTGTGAGTGGAGCCCGCTGAAGATGTTTTATTTGATAAATTACAAGTAACAAAATTTTTCTTTCCATGATACTTTTCAAAGTATTTTTGTAAACCCTTGGATATTAGTTTATCTCTGAATGTAGGCTTGATGTTAGTGTTTTTCCTGTACCTGTACCAGCCAACAACTTCACTCGCACTACTGGACAACAAACCGGACAGAACATCTTCTTTAATTCTGCCAGTTGGTAAGTAAAACAATGATACCGAAGGCAATGGCAGCACAGTTCGTATTACAATCTGTGTGTCAAGACGTGCGTTATCACTTTGGGAATCTGATATGTGATTAGTGATTTCAGTAGTCACATCTCCTATGAGAAATCCCTCCTGAAATAAAACTGTCTTTAATGCACAGGAAACTGAAGAAGAGGAAACAATAAAAATAAGATAGTAACACTAATTACAAGTCTATTTACCTGGCTATTTACAGAGTTTATGCACTCGTACAATAAAAAGGACAGTGCGGTACCACTGAGTGATACTTTCTCTGTATAAGCCATTATACGGTGAAAATCATTAATGATTTATTGAAGCAGTTATAAAAATCACTATTATTTATTTTATTGTATATTTAACTCTAAATTGACACTTATATTAATTGCAAATTAATTCTAGGGCTTCCATTCCAATTTCCAATGTTTGTAATGTAACATGAAATGAACATGACAATTCATGACATGACATCCTGACATTGACCTTTTTTTTTTTTTTAATATTTGTTCCATGAAGGAACAGGCTAAGGTCTGAGCCATACTGCCTAGTCATTAGTTATTTATTTGTTTTTTTCCCTTGATGATAATGAGTGGTGAATAAGATGAATGATAAATGATGTTCCCCAAACCCCTTGAGTCCTTAGTAAAGATGTGGGACTTTACTGAGGTCTCACGCGGACTACTTGAGAGAATTTGAAAAGTGATGTTGCACTGTTTTGTTTCATTTGCCAACACTCATGCACGTTCACAAACACTTAACGGTTAATAATCCACTATTATTTCACATTAATATTCGAAAAAACACAAATGTTAGAAAATAAAACAAAACTGCAGACATGACGCTTCACTTTCCCGCCAAGAAGTCGACATTTTTTTATATATATATATATATATATATATTGTTCCATGAAGGAACAGGCTAAGATCACAGACCATACTGCCTAGTCATTAGTTTTTTTATTTATTTTTTTCCCTAGATGAGGAATTTCACAAAAATGTGTAGTTGCACTTTTCAGCCTGTCCCTCTGAATTAAAATACTTTTTCGTAAACATGCTTACCTCTGATAATAACAATTAAATTTATTAAGATTTATTGGACATAAGGCTACATTTTCACGTAATTACATAAATAATATAATAAATAGTAAATCTTAAAATAAATAAATAAGTATTAGAGATACCGTCATTTTACCTTGTCCCCCGGTAGTATTGTATCAATTAACATCAATTATTTAATACTTTTTCCTAGGACACCTTAAATATTTTTATACTATCATTACGCCAAATAAAAGTATTTCAAAATAATTAAATTATACAAATTTAAATCAATTATTTTAATAAATATTTTAGAATTAGTAAAATATCAAAATTTGATGCATCCTGACACATCAATTTTGTTACCGTGATTCCTATCAACTTTTCCAATATTTTGGTAGAAATTTCCTCAAATTAGCAACACTGAACCTTTTACTACCACACGCTGCCATTTTGAACGATCTAGTGTCAAACGACCGGTGGTGCGAGGAGTAAACGTTCTGACACGCCGCCTGAGTGCAAAATTTTTGTCAAGGTAAGTTACCATAATTTTAATAATATTCGGTTTAGTTTGAGCATTTCACTTAACATATGTACGAGTTTATTTCCTTAAGCATAAAATCAATGTAAATTCAGTAACCTAGCTATGTTTACAAACGAATTATGCTAATTATTGAATATTGAAGTAGCAATTCGTTACGTCAGTTTTGTTAAGTAACTTATATGCTGACTTGGAAAGTAACAAACCTGACATGTAAAGAAGCCTATACACCGGTTCTTTCAATATTATTTAAATTTTTTTTTTATTTGTCAGCATATACGCTTTATTTATTATTAGGATTTTATTTTTGTGGGATTTATGAATATTGACTGTCTATGTATGTATGTAAATAGGTATGGGTGAAAGTATGCATGTTTGTTTGAATGTTCCCTCGGTTCTCGTAAACTACTCGACCGATTTTTCAATCCATGATGCGTGTATACTATGACGTCAGTCACTAGGGATTCAATATGGTAGATTTTACTCGGATTTTTTTTTGAAGATAAATGTATCGTGTTTGGTATCAAATGAAAGATTTTGATGAGCACATTTTAAAATACAGGGTGTAAGGGACATCGTACCGAAGATTTTGGATTGCGCATAATATCTACTGTGAAATGTCATTTATACCTTACCTTTTTTGTCGGAAATAGAAGATTGATTAAACATAAATTGTAGTCGGAGGCCAGAAACCTAAACTGCAACCTAAAGACATGCCTCCTACTACAAGTTACGTTTAATCCCAAGACTTTCGTCACAAAATTAATGATAGTACCGACGCTTTCGTATCAAATTAGGCTTCTTTCAGCATTTTGGGTAGTCAGGTTTTAGTTTTTAAACCTTCATTCTTTAATTCATTAATGCCCTAATACTGGAACGCTACTCAAATTTGGGGCTTTTAAGCATTGTCCTGTCTCTCTCAATATCAAAGGTACATATAAAAAACGCCATGATGTTTAAGAGCCCCTCAAATTTGAGTTGCATTTCAGTATTCGGGCCCGGAATTCCAGACTCAAATAGAAAATCAATGTTTCTCGGCTACCGGTAGCCGCTTCGGAGGATAAAAGTTAATTTGAGTAGCTAGGTATAAGAAACAGTAGTCGACGCGCACGACAGAGAACTTCTCTTTTTGCTTTTCATATATAAAGGATCTAACACCTTGTACACATAAACACGATGCGACGTCGCATCGGACTACGACGCACGCTGTTATTCATAATTGAAAGAAATGGATGTATCCTGTATTCTGTGTAGCTGTTTCATCTTTATAAGGAGAATGCGCCTTCTTAATAGCAGCAGGAGGAGCCATTACTTTCAATTTTGAATAACGGCGTGCGTCGTGGCACGTTGCGATGTCGCGTCGTACATTTATGTGTATTTAAGCCGTAACGTTACCCATAGATTACACCTGTACGTCCAATGGTTATGGAACATTCTATTTTTATTATATATGTTTGTAGAAATGCCACTAAGTGCAGCAGAAAAGCAGCGCAGGTATAGGGAGCGTATGAAAAATCAAAATCCAGAAAAATATGAACACCAACGTAAGAAAAATCTAAACAGAATAAACTCAAAAAAGAAAAAGGTGTCAGAAATGTCAATGGAAGAAAAAGAGCTACAAAGACAAAAATGGAGAGCTTACCAAAACAAAAGTAGAAGTCGTAAAAGAGATAGAGATAGGTTGCAAGAAGAGACAAATGAAGAAACTCACACTAGTACTGCTAAAGAAGAAAACAAAATTCAAAAACTGAGAACTAAATACAGATTACTTGTGAACAAATTCAATAGATATTTAACTTACACTGAAAGTTATAGAAAACTAAAAGATTGCTACAAAAAGAAGTATCAACGTATTCAGGCACAGACTAATAAAAAGATATTCGAAATGGAAGAATCTTTAACAAAGATGAAAGCACGAGAGGAAATTTTGGAGAGCGCTTTACAAAAAACTTACAGGAATTGCAAAAAACACCATGATAAACGTGTGTTAAAATGTCTAATTACAAATTCAAAAGATAAAACATATACAGCGAAGTTATTTGGATTAAAAAATATATACAACGATAGAAAGAGAACGACAAAACGAGTTAACATTATACAAGAAATTAGATTATTTTACATGAGAGACGATATTAGTAGAAACACTGCGGGCAAAAAAGAGACAAGAACACAAAATAAGGAGAAACATCAAATTCGATATTTACTAGACAGTTTGATCAATCTTTATAAAAAGTATAAAAGCGAAGGTGGTCGGTACGGTTTTACCACATTTTACAAACAAAAGCCTTACTTTATTTTATCACCAAACATAAACTCAAGAGAAACTTGCATGTGCATTAAGCACAGCACTTTAAACTTCCTATTTATTGCTTTAAAAAAACATAGTATATTAAAACACAGCATAAATGAACTTTTAAAACAGCTGGTATGTAGTCCAGATAATTACAACTGTATGTACAACAGCTGTATGGAATGTGCAGGACGGCAAGTTGAGGTTTCAAATTCATATGAAAATGATAAAGAAAAATCAGTGACTTGGTTTGAGTGGGAGCGAAAAGATCATACTTACGTGAAAAATGAAGGTACAGAACAGAAACTAATGAAGACTAAAAAAATGGTAAAATCGTTAAAAACAGGCACAATTGAAGAACTGTTTGAAAAATTTAACACTTGTATACGATCATTTAAAAAACATCATTTTAATATGGTAAAACAAATAAAGGAATATCAAAATGCTGTTGCAACATTAAAAGACAATGAAGCTCTAATAGTGTGTGATTTTTCCGAAAACTTTGAGACAAAATTATCAGAAGAAATTCAGTCGATGCATTTTGGTGCCTCAAAGGCTCAAATCACCCTTCATACTGGTATGATCTATTGGAAAAATAATGCCCAATCATTTTGTTCCATTTCGGACAATAACAGTCATCAGCCATCAGCCATATGGGCACATTTAACCCCAATACTCGATTTGATAAAAGTAAAAACACCTGATGTTGATACATTACATTTTTTTTCTGACGGCCCATCGTCACAGTATAGGCAAAAAAATAATTTTTACTTACATTCACTCTTTACAAAAAAATACAATATGCTATTTTCTACCTGGTCATATTTTGAAAGTGGCCATGGGAAGAGCGCAGCTGATGGCATAGGGGGCTGTGTAAAAAGGATGCTGGACAGAAAAGCATGCTACGGAATAGATATAACAAATGCTGAAGATGCCTATACTGTGCTAAAGCAATCAGTTAACGTAAAAGTATTTCTAATCAAAGAAGAAAAAGTTAATGAAATAACAAAATTACTTCCAAGAGATTTGATTCCGTTAAAGGGTACCATGAGTTTACACCAAATTATAACAACAGATAATCCAAACATTTTGAAATTCAGAGACATCAGTTGTTTTTGTGAACCTCTGCGAGGTAATTGTGCATGTTTTTCCACTCGAAGTCATGGCATACGAAAACCTAACGATGATAACGATAAAGAAAATGTATCGCTTCCATCTACTTCTAAAAGAAGTAACAGTGTTTTGGTTGATATTACTCCCAAAATCGATCAAAAAGTACCTCTTAAAACTTCTACGAATGTGTTTAAGGAAAATATGCAAGTAGAAATTTCACCTCGCCTAGATATTACAAACAAAGATCCACTAGCAGCAAATTGTGATCTCACAATAGAAACAGCTGTTCATAGAATAGAATCGTACACGTATGATTCCATAGACCTGAATGAAATAGGAAATGTTGTCAGCGACTGTTCTAAAAATATAGATGACGATTTGATGGAAATTGATTTAATGCCTCTTGTAATTTTGAGTGACAAGAGAACAATTCCCTCTAATTCCAAAATATTGAGTACCGATGAAGAAATAACCCTTAACACTACGAACACCCCTTACGTGAAGCCTTTGAAACCAAAACCTGTGTTTAATAAGAAAAAAGGGAAACCAGTATATCCTGAGTCTGTTCAAGGTGAAAAGCACCATAAATGCACATCGATATTAGGTCGAAAAATTAAATGCATTGCCTGCAAAAAATGTTTTGTGAAGAATGTGCCGGTGGTTATTCATTTTTTGACTTTATTTGTAATACTTGCTTGCAAGGTACGGTTTTTTGTTATGATATTAAAACTTACTTCCATTTTAGTTCAAGTTAATAGTTCAAGTTATTTTTAAAGATACCTAGATACATGTGCTATAATTTTTATTATTTAAATTTAGTCCTTGTTCCATTACTTACCTCCTGACAGTTGTGTTCTCTGACGAGTTGCGGTCATCACTGATGAAATGAGCCTTAAGTTCTCATATAATGTTTCTTTTTATTTTCAGGTTCAGATTCAGACTGAATAATGGTCGTAATTACAATGATAGATATTGATAAATTCCTAACTATGGACGATTTTGTACAATGCTATTATAATAATCTCCAGTGGCCTTGGGAACAGACACATTTTATATTATCGAAAGTATGTTTCGGATGCAGGAATCAAGTCATTGGTGCTACTTCAAGACCGTTACACTTCGTTTTGGCCATGACTAGACACGATATTAAAACATTAATGAAAACGCCATACTTTTGGTGTTTTTATTGTAACTTTTGTGTTTATGACCACCATCCCCTTGACGATTGTGACTATTGTTTTAATTTTATTTAGTTTTACCTTTTACCATGTGGATAAAGAACAATGTAAGATTTTAAATCCGTGATTTGAAAACAAAGAATTCTGAACAAGGTTCCTACTACTGTTAATATTATGTTACAATTAAATTATAAAATTATCTGATTGTGAGTTAAAAATGTGTTAGTAAGGTTATATACCTATTTTTGATTGTATTTGGATACTAGTTGTACTTTTTTAATACTCCTTGTCAAAAATACCTAAGCCATTCTGATGATTGCAATACCATTATTAAAAGATTTGATAATAATAAGTAGAACTAGTTTTAAGTACTTGCTGTGCCCAAATAAGTTTTTTCTTAGTTCTATTATGCTTAAATATCTAAACCATTGTGATGATTATTTTGCAATTATTAGAAAAAGATTAGAAGATATTTGTAAGTTCTAAAATGATAATAAATAAGTAAAAGTAGTTCTTGGTAGTAAATCTACCAATTGATACGTTAAAATATGTTATAATTGCTAATTCTAATTTCAAAGGCCAATGTGATAACTAAAGTGCTATTAGAATAAAGTATTTTTTAGTTCTGAACGATATTTCTAAGTAATAAATAAATAGAAGTGGTTTTTATTAGTTCTATATGCTCAAATACCAAAAACATGATTACGGTGCCATTAATACAAATGTTATTATTTAGATTTATAAGTTACCTTCTGAAACGCTACTCAAATTAGAGGGGCTCTGAAACATCGTCCTGTCACTCTTAATGTCAAAGGTATGAAAAAGACGCTGATGATTAAGAACCCCTCAAATTTGAGTAGCGTATTGCAGTATTCGGGCATTAATTTACTATTAGTACCTAATAGGTTCAAATGTGTTTTTTGCTCATCTCTTGTACTTTAGTAGTATTAAAATTCTTAACCAATGTGATGATTAGTGCCATTATTATACTAAAATAAATATTATGCAGCGGCGTGTATCAAAAGTCAGTGAACATATACTTAGTATCAGGTGACTCAGACCATGCAGTTAAACAACTTTTACTTTGGCAAATAGGCCGAAATAAAATAAATAAATTATATGTGTGTTTTATTTAACAGGCGCATGTAAAAACTCCTTAACAATTTTGTTACTGTCAATTTTGTTGCTGTCCCTCTAAATATCTGACAAAAATATTTTTTATTTTTGTAGTGTTCATGTTTAAATTGTTGATTTTGTTAATAATATTACAGAAAATACAAACGATTGCAATATTAAATAGCATCAAACTAGATGTGCTCCATTTAGGGCAGGAACGTTAAGGTAATAGATTGTTTGTCATCAGTAGTAACAAAATGGTTATTTAAATCAGTTTTTCTATAAAAAAATATATTGAGATGTCATAATTTATTACAGATTATGTTGTGCAAACTATTTTTGTTTAAGAAATTTCAAACAAAATTCAATTATCTACTCTAAATATTTTTTAATTATTTTTCTTAGACAGTAACAAAGTTGACGAAGATTCGTCACCCTGACTTACATTTTCAAGAATTTCTAATTAAATAGACTTTATTTAACGAAACGGACCGGTGTTTCTAAATATAGAGATTTCCGTGCAACGTATGAAATTAAAATATCATTTAAAAACGAATAATGTAAAAAAAATTTTTTTTTTTCGAAGACTACACATTTTTTTGAAATTCCTCAGATGATAATGAGTGGTGATTATGATGAATGATAAATGATATTCCCTCAAACCCCTTGAGTCCTCAGTAAAGATGTGGGGCTTTACTAAGATCTCACGCGGACTTCTTGAGAGAATTTGAAAAGTGGTGTTGCACTGATTTGTTTCATTTGCCAACACTCATGCACTATTTCACATTAATGTTCGAAAAAACACAAATTTAATGCCGGCACTTCACATGGCGTATCGTGTTCGTGTGGCGATATCGTTGTGTTTACCCAAATAATCTGGCACATCACTTGGCGTCAAACAAGCCATCCACACATGGCCTATACGGGCAAACAACGCAAATATTCACAATATTTGCTTGTTCACAAACAAATTGAATGCAACAGTGATGGACGTGTCAGTGGCAGCAGCTTATTACATTTACCTGAATGCGGCTTGCCAACACCTGTTTTTTTATTGTGCAGGGTTCTCATAAGTTATTTTGAATACCGATCCATGCAACGTTGTCAGTTTTTGTTTTTATGAATGCCATTTTTGGGGTCCCAAACACTAGGATGCATTTGGTATAATTCCAAAAATCGCAATACGGTCTCGTATGTCCAATCCATTTTACTACGTTTACGTAAAAAAAACTGAACACGTCTGAACAGAGGGCCTAGTCAATTGGCAAACAAATTAAACGCTACGAAATCTTCGCTACGATAAACCGAATGTATGGGATTGACATAAGCAAAAGTTACCTACGACGTAAAATTTACGCTAAAATAGACCTAATTGACAGTTTGACAAGCCAAGAATCGATAGTCTAGCGATCACTCAAACATTGAAGATAAAAATTCACACAAAATGGCGATTGTTTGATCAGCTGATGAAGGAATAGTTGTGTTGTGTTGAAAGTTTTGTTTAAAATGCTCTTTTTAGGGCTATTGTGGACTGCGATAATCAAGTGCTCAGGCGCTAAGGAAGAAATGTTTCCCTACGTTACTTGGAGCAAATTAACGAAATCGAGTTTGTTGTACTTGTGAATAGTTCTCGGAGTTCTCGTTTACGAACTTTCAAATATCTAACTAAGGTCTGCCGGGAATTGCGTGCTGATATAGTTGTTGCGATGTGAGTGACCAAATAAATGTGTGTCATGCAACATTTTCCGCAACGAAGAGCAAGTCGCTGCATAACAATTTGTAGGGGCTCTCAAACCATACAAACATTTGGGCCAAATAAATCCACCTAAGTACCTTTAATCATGACAAGAAAGGTCAAGAATAAGACAACAGTAAGGGACTTTTTGTATAAATATTAAATGTAACCTATCCATAATGTCCATTTATCAATTTATAACTTAGATTGCCTATTTGTTTTACAGGTTCCAATGAAGATTTAATTTGCCAGGTAGCTTAGAGTATTAAACCAAGGCTCTAAGTGTAGTAAGGTGTACCTATTGACTATACCCTATAAATCTTATACAGACAAGCATCTTTCTTAATAGGAAAAGATATCAGTCCTTACGTTCAAATAGTAAGTTTTAATAAATAAATTATTACTTACATAATAAAGGTAAGTATTATGCCTATTATTATATTGGGATTTACCAGGAAATGTCAGTTTTGTTAAAATTGCTAGAATAAAGAGTATTGACATAAAGATAAAACTATTTTATGTGGTTTTGCAGATTTGTGACGACGATTCAAAAATCTTAAATGTTACCTCATAATTTGGAGGATGGACTTCCTCAGAATGGTGAACAAACATGGTTATTTGGTAAAAAACAATATCAAGCAATTTTGTATAATACATAGGTGTACTTACCTACTAACTTTTTATCTATGACAATTTTCTATAAGTAAGTATATTGTTCTAATTTCTTAGGAGATTCTGGATACCTTCAAAAAGCATGGTTAATGATAATAACAACAATATTTAATGCTGCATCAGACTCACAAGAAAGGAGGGGTGTGTACCACATGTCATATCCAACAATGAAACTGCATTGAACATGGCTTTGGCATTGTTGAATTTAGTTATATATATGATTTTTTTTTGTGGAGCTCTAATGTTGACAACGTTTTTATTCTACAAAAAGGAGCAGTCTGTGCCATAAATATATTTATCCATAAAATAGTAATTTGGTTTATTTGATGAGGAAAAATTAAGTATAAAGTTAATTTAGTTCTAAGTTTATTGTGCTTTATTTGAAAAGATTTAGTTATGTACAAACAAACAGGGGCCTTACTGTCAGCCTTTAGGAAAACCATCCGTTAGCAGGGCAGTCCAAAAGCAGGCCTGCTTCCGAGCTGCTTAGAATCGTACTATGACCCTCTAAATAGTGAACGACTTTAGCACTGTAAAAAAAAAAGATGAACGTTTTTCGTTGTCTCTGGTCTTCTTATCGTTTCAAACAATTTCGTTCGAAAACCCGTTAGCGGTTTTACCGGTTTTTAATTCATGTCTAGAAAATATCAATGGATGAGCAAACTTACGTTTTTAGTATGTAAATTAGTTAATCGCTAGTTCATCACCAAAATTTTCTTAGTTTACAGTACTTTAGAACAAATTGTGTGGAAATAAGCAATGCTCATTTCGTACTTGTCACCTTCGTATTTTTGAACGAAGTCTTACAACACAACAAAAACATGTCAAATCAAAAGAAATTGCCATGAGTGCCCTAGCACTTACGAATTTTTTGTTGAACCACTTGATAGTTTTTATTCCTAGTTCCCACTGATTATGTGATTAGACGAACACAGAAAAGCTTGACTGTACGAACTTCGATCGAAATGTTTCGGGATATTCGTTTCCTCAATCCCGTTGGGAGCAGACCTACCGCTGCCAAGCTTCTCTTAAGTTTTGTGTTTCTAAAGTGTACTTATTATTTAAAATGTCGTAAGTACATTTCTATTTAAATATAAAAAAATAAGTTTCATGCAATTTTAAGTACATACCTAATTAACAAATTATGCGGTTTTAAATTAAATAATTTATTATATGCAGTGAAAGCCAACAAACGAGACGTCGGGTGAGCTATACCCAAATGTTTCATCTGTGGGAGTTCCTCAACAATCACAGACAAATTGCAGTTGGGTATAACAAATCTGCTTAAGCTCGAGAGCATTCAAAGAGGATGTGGGAAACAGTGGCATAAACGCTCAACTCTTCGGGTGAAGGAGCAATGAAGTCAGCGTCGGAATGGTCAAAGGTATGTCATTAATTTTTTATAGTCTATCCTTTGTAATGTTAACGGGAACAGTTTTGAAGCTTTTGCAAAGTTATGTATGACCATAGGCTATCCAGTATTTGATTAAATGTCCCTTTGTCATGGGTAGAACATTTAAAATAACACTGGGTAGCCTATGGTCATGAACTGCATGGAAATGGTCCCCTTAAAATCATACTCATATTTGCATTACAAAAAACTTTATTTTCCTATTTTTTAAATGACAATGAATAAAATCTTTATTGCGATAAGACAACACTCTGACCGTGTTACTTTATAATGTCAGTACTCTTTGCCATTGCGCCGAAATAATAGTACTACTACATACACCCTTACTTTTACATTGTGCCAGTTGCTATAAATTTAAAACAGGGAAATTTAATTGAATTAGTTCATTTGGTGTCAAGTTGTGTAAATGAACTTGTATTGACAAAACGTTTTTATTTTAACACTAACATAATGCACATGTGTGTACACACGCCCACACATCAACCTACCCAAATGTCAAAATTCCTCAATTGATATTGTGGGACAATAAGTTAATAACTGTTTGCATAAATTGTTGTCAGATTTGGGTAGGTTGATGTGTGGCCTTATGTACTACATGCATAACAGCTGATAGTATGTATTACATGAAATCAATATATTTTGTTATTTCCAGTACTGGGTAGACCTAAAAGCCAAAATTAAAAGAAAAAATAGGCTCATCAACGATGCCCGCAGAAGGACAAGTGGTGGTCCTTGTGTTGATGAGCTTTCAGAAATTGAACCAAAGTTCTTAACAATATTAGGAACAGACTACGGAAGTGGTCTACCTGGTATACAGGTACAGCCAATAGTAACACGAGTGAGTATTTTTATCTTATACATACTTAAAAATATACATTAACTTTAAACCTACCTATGCCTTATGCATTCTGGAAAGATTCTTATGTAAATATTATACAGCATTTTTTAATTGTTTATTGGAATATTAAAAGCCTAAGTTGTAGTACTATTTTACTAAATTTTTTTAATTTCAGGAACATGATGACCAACCAAGCACTAGTGGATCTAGCCAGCCAATATACCTAGAAGTGGAATCACGTGACAATGTAATTATTATTGTCTTTATCACTGTTAATTGTGTTCTTGTTGTTCAATGTCATATTCTTGCTTTTATTATAGTAGTAGGTGGCAAACTAAATGTATAATGTGTTTTTACAGAACATCAATCAAGATGCTAGTCACAGTCCGCAAGTTCTATTGGCTGACATAGAACCTAGTGCTCCGGCTCTGCCGCCAATGGCAGAGTTTACTCCACCGGCTAATGAGCCAAATTCCCCACCCTCTCCTGGAACCCGTACAACACCTGTACAAGAGCAGGGCACAAGACAAAGGCGCCAGCAACGGGGTCCCCGTCTCACAGCTCAAGATGCGAGACGGCAATTAGTGGCAGCCGCACAAACTAGGGCACAGGCAGAATTGGCCAACAGTCACTCCATAGCAAGGGCTGTTGATCTACTTAGTGACATAGTGTCGGTACTCACAAGAATAGAAGCAAGGTAAGATTAGAAATAAGGAAAATAATTGTTTGTATATACTGTTTCATACTATTTTATTTAACAATAATAATTAACACTATTTCTATGGAATAAGAAGAGTAAAATCTCAGTACATGCAATTACATTGAATAAAAATGAATACTTAAAGTATGTATTTCTTAAAAAATATAGTGCTAAAATATTTTTAAAGGAATTTAAAGTGAAACTGACACAATTTTTATTGTGTGGTTGACCTCTAGCTTAACCTTTTTTTACAGTTCTTTAAAGACTACTTCTAAAGTATGAATTCCTAAGCAATTATAAATGTTTGATAACAATTTTACTTTAAATGAAATATTTTCTTTTTCAGGCTTGCTCATACTGAATCACAAAATGATTGAAGAGTTCTGTGATTACTCAGTTGGCTACTGGGCCACCATACACAGTGTCTTTCAACGTTGTTCACGAAGCTGCCATAGTCGACTGACAAGATCTCTTCGTGCAGCAATGCCTGCTTGCATGTCCAGGTTCTGGCGACTAGGAACTTCAACACTCTGCATTGCTGATGGTTGCATTGAGGATTCTTGTTGAACTTCATCTTCTGTTAGTTCAACCACAGGTAAATTAACTGCATTACAATGTTGTGTAAAATCACACATGCTTTTGTAATACTGCCAGCTACATGTGGTTGGTAATGTAGCACCCGATGAACTAACATACACCTAAACCGCGCCTTTAGAGGTCCAATAGTTCTTTCGATAATGTTACCAGCCTGCACATGCTTTTGAGTGTAAATAGGCTTCAGGGGTGTCCAACTCAGCATCTAAAATTGGTGTCATCATTGTTTTGCGGAGTGGATATCCAGAATCACCTGAAATAAAATATTTATTACGTTTTAGTTTGTATATTCTGTGTAGACCTGTGTTCTTAATACTGTTAAATTCAAGGCATGGGTCTAGGTTTGATACCTACTGAAAGTTATTTTACCTGTTGTTTTTGATTTTTTTAAAGTATGTTAGTTAATAAGTTATATCCTTCAGTTTTGTGTGTTAGTTTTATGATTTATAAACAAGTCCATTTAGTTCTTTATTTTTATATGTTAGGTTTTCATGTATGTAGAAATACTGTGTTTTTATAATCTTAATGTATTAATTTTAATGTTTGTCATTTATGTGTGTCATTTTTAATGTGACTAGGTGTAAGAATAATTATGACGATGTAAACAATGCTCTCTCAGAGGTACTCAGTTGGTTTACAGCTAAACGATAAAAAAACTAAATGAATTAAACTTACACTACCAAATGTCAAGACCGAACATACCAATGTTAGAATGAATGGTGATAAATTAGATTTGGTAGTTTCGACAGTTTTCCTAGGGATATGGATAACCCTCGACTAAAACCAATGGAATCCGCATATATCGAATTTGGCCGGCAGACTCAGTGAAGCAGCTTACGTGATTAGAAAAATTAGAAAATTAACAGATGTTGAAACTGCTAAGGCTTAAGCTTAAGACTGTTTACTTTAGTTATTTTCATAGTGTCATGTTGTATGGTGTCCTTTTGTGGGGAACAGCAGGTGATGTTAAAACTATATTTATTTTACAGAAACAAGCAATAAGAACCATTTATAGACTGGGATCACATACTTTTTTGAGAAATAATTTTAAGGAATTTGGTGTTCTTACTGTTGCATCGCAATATATTTATAATTTTAGTTTTTGTGCGTTGCAGTATTAACTCTTTTTCTAAACACGGTGATGTACACAATTTCAAAACTAGTAATGCCACTGTTTAGGTTACATAAGGTTCTCGGCTCTTTCTTGGGGCAAGGTATACACTATTATAATAAAATACCAAGTAGGTACTGTACTAGATAAGCTTAAGAGTCATGTAAAATGTTGTTTACTTAAGAAAGGTTATTTATTATCAGTCAAGGAATATTTGGAAGACAAAACAGCCTGCTTATAATAATATTTTCACATTATAATTATTTTCTTAGTCAATTATTTTGATGTGACAACGTCTTATAAATTGGTTTGCCGGGTGACACTTCAAGAAACTGCGTTACGCTCCGCTCACGTTATGCGCTCACAATGAGAGCGAGTGAGAGGCACGCGTCCCTTCCACTCGGGCATGGTTAGCCCGCCTAAGATTTTGTTAATATGAAATTCAGTGCGAGATTCTTTGTATAAATTAATGTTTTAAATATAATTCTTTGTATAAATAAATGTTTTAAATTGTTACTATTATTTCATCCTTCTTCCTACTATACGAATGAATATTCACATTAAAATTATTTTACCACTCAAAGTCGTTGTCACGTAAAACTTTCGCCCGTATACCGACTTTACAGGCAACCAATTTTTATAACTAATTAATTTTACGCTGGTATGATAGCCTTTATCAGCAGTGTCTTACAGACAAAGGTACCTACTCAAAATGTATGTTGCGTTTAAAGTTGTCTTAATGTTCTCTTGCTTTCGTTGGATTTGCTCGAGTGTGTCATGCTCTCTCAAAGTGTCTCTGCGGTGGTGGCATGTGCGTCGGGTCGTTACGTTGCCTAAAACATGCTTGAGCGAAGCGATGGCTAATTCACATGTCATACTCGTGAACGGGTGCCGCCTGTGGAGGCAGGTCTGCTCTTGCAATCTTATTTTTTATTGGTAGTATTTAATAGTCTTTCATTTTCTTGTTTCAAAGATACTATAAGACATTGTTTATTTTATTTTAAATAGAGCATTACCTGTTTTTTATTGGATATTCTTTTGTATTTGTTGTGTTGTCTTGTAATAGCATTAAATATTTTTTTGTTGTAATGGAAAATGTCCTTCTATGATAGGGAGGGCATTTTCCTATTTCTATTGACACTGTAAAAGAAAGGGAGAAAAGAAATGCCCTTGCTGAGTTTCTTGCCGGTTCTTCTCAGTACAAGGCTCCCACCCCATAGTTAGATCTTACGAACCAATGGCATAGCGACATTTATAAGCGCTCAATTATTGTAGCCTAAATTGAATAAATGACATTGAATTGAATTGAGTTATTCGTATTATTGCTAGAAAAAAATTCTATTTATAAGATATATTACATGCAGAGTGTATCGTTAAACATTTACATCCCTTTGCCTTCATGTTCTATATGTCACCCTTAACAATGTTTGTTCTATGATTTTTCCAATACAGACATTAAATTTTTAACTTCCCATACCAAATTACCAAACAGCTGACCGGGTTCTGTATGTAAAGTTGAAAAATTTTATGATTTTTTGTGGAAAAGTCGTAGAAAAACATTGTTTAGGGTGATCTATAGAACATGTGGGCGAAAGGATGAAAACCTTCAACTATACCCCCTGTAAAGTCTCTTGCTGTTTAATAATGTTTTGTGTATTAATTAAGAGTTACATTTTCACACTAAACCCCGCTTTTAGATATAAATAAACATAAACTTTAAATCATAAACTGATTTTAATTCATTTTCTGCCTTTAGGAAAAAATAAGTAAGTATTTATAAAAGCACCAGTTGTAATTTAATTTATCATTTCAAAAATTAGTACACATTACTCTACTTAATTCCATACTATTTAGTTAAAAAAAACATTTTAACAAAATTATAAAGCCTCTGTAGTGCTTAGGTTCTCCAAGTGTAGGCGAAGAGGATGATTGGACAAATGAAGGAATCGTGATTTTGCTTTTGCACCAGGCATTGCTTTCATCAACACCTATGATCTCCGTATCAGCATTGCATATTATCTGAAAAAAATAATTAAACGGTATTGTTAAAAGTTGCAATTATTGAAGTTCAAACATATAATTTTTTTTAAATTATTGCTTACCATTACCAACTAGACATTCAGAGAATGGTAATTTTTCCAACAAAAGTATCTCTCTTCATTTGCATTAGGTCTTACTATTGCTACATGGGTTTCATCAATGCAACCTACCACACCTGGGATGCCAAATTTTTCATAAAATCTGTAAGCAAGATATAAGATATTTTTAGATTTTGCAGCCTGGGACATAGGCGCAGGGCTACCAGACATGATTGTGTTGTTATCTGCCACTGACTGCATCAGTAGGTAACTGTATAGGTACTTATCTTAACTGATTTAAATAATAGTTACCAGCCATGGTTTGAAAGTTGATTTTGCCGTTACCTAGATATTATAATGTGGTAAATACACTTCAAAATTATTTCATCAGACTTAAAAAGTAAGTACTTACCTAAGAAAGACTTTGAAAGTAATGCATTTTTTTATTTTACTTTTTAATAAAAAATGAGTGTACCTTAACTTAATTGCATTCCATTCTGCAGCAGTTTGTATATTTATTTGTATCTCTATGTGGTTCAATGCAGTAGTGACCTCCGCAAAAACTGCAGAGACAGTTTGTTGGGCTAATTTTTGGGCCCTCCCTGTAGGTTTTTGATAAGACCCATGGCCATGGCCGTAAATGTAAATAGCTGTAAGAATCTGAAAACATTGAATTCAAATGAGAATGTGTTTCAACAGAATTACTCCAATAATGTTGTATAAGACAAAGCTATTATTTGTTTCTTGTGAAAGTTGTTGTCTCTTTATGTACTTTTCTATTAGCAGAGTTGAGATCATTACATAGAAATTGAAATGACCCTGTTATAATAGGTAGGTAGATACTCCTTTGTTTCTAAGCTTGAATCACAAGACCGCCGTGGAAACCCTCATTATGGGTTCCAAGTCAGTACACAAATTGGTTACTACATCTGGTGTTAACCATAACAGCAGAACTTATACATGGAGGTTATTGTAGTAGGGAGGCATATATATTAAACTTGGCACATGAAATAACCTTGTCAACTGTATTTAAAATTATCTCACATAGAGGTACTCATTATTAAAGTCCCTTTCTTCCATTTCGAAAGGGTTATTTAATTCTCGAAGGCGTAGCCGCCTGTTTCTCATTTCTATTTGGAATTCTGTTTCCAAATACTCGAATAACTATATTCGTCACACATCTACAAAAAACATTAGCGGAATGTAAAGCTTTACATTTTCTTAGGACTCGTTTTACTTTCAAGTAGGTAGACAGACTGTACAATAAATTAACTCTTAATACTTACGTTGATTACAAAAAACTTTAACTCCGAAATGGGAACAAAAAGACACTTGAACACAGCGACTAAATGGTACACAACAAAATTCAAGCACAATTTACGAGGTAGAGCTCATAAATTTGTTAACAATGTTGATAAAGCTAGTGTTTTTGTAACTTCTTACAGATTGTTTATTTGACGTTTCAGACGCTCAAAAAGACGTTTTACATAGATAAATAAGCGCTCGTAGTATGAAATGTCCATACAAAAAAAAAGGTGAACGGTTTTCGAAGTGTCAACTTAACTGCCCTGCCACAGGCCTGCTTATAAGGTGTCATAGTACAAAAAAGCAGGGCAGTTCAATTTAAGTCCTGCTATAAAAGCTGATAGTAAGCCCCCAGTACCTTCGTTGACAACATTTTTATTTTAAGAAAAGGAACAGTGTGCCATAAATATATTTAACCCATAAAATAATGATTTGGTTTATATGATGGGGAAAAATTAAGTATAAAGTTAATTTAGTTCTAAGTTTATTGTACTTTATTAAAAAGATTTACTTAGGTAGGTACTAAAAAACAGTACCTTCTTATACACACAATTGGCATTTATTTTTATACACATATAGTTTTAATGTCAATAAGAGAAAGTGAAGCCTCATATTTAATAAACTGTGACTTTGAGAGAGTTAGGTAAGGAAATAAGAATATATAAAGAAATACAACATTAATGTTATTTTTTACTTGATATTTAATTTTACTTGCAGTAGGTACCTATAGAAAATGTTTAAGTACCTACTTATATCAATTTCTACTAGTCATAACATTAAGCTATTGAAGTTGTACTTGATTCATTATCAACATACAAAGGTAATTATATGTATAAACTTGCATTATTATTATCCGATTATTAAATCTGGTGGGTTTTATTGTGTTTGTTATAATATTGTTTTTTCTTTAAATAGGTGGCTTAACATAAGGTGGCTTGTTATACATATAATACAAATTAAGTTCCATATCTAGCATACTCTGTAATAGTTTAGTTATTATCAATTTGGCGATTGTGAAGTAATCGATTGTAATTGTTGCTAGAGTTTGTAATGTTACTATCACATTTTTATTTGTGTGAATCTGTAAATGGTTTGCTGTTTCACATTTTCAGTGTTATACTTTTTATAGAACTGTCGATTCACCTGTGAATATAAAATAAATAAATAAAATTAATTGTTTTTAAATTATTTTTGGTAAACATATAAATAATCCTATGTTTTATTTCGAAACATTATCAACCAACTCATAATGAATGGCAGTGAAATAAATAATGTAAAATAAATAAATATTTTAACTTGTCGCGTAGAGACCACGATCATGTCATTGTGTCTGTGAAGGCGTATATTTCATAAATGATTTGACTTTTAATTTCAATTATTTTCAGTACCTACCGCTATAAATAAGTAACAATGAAACAATCCTATAATAAGGCGATGTTGTCTTCATCGTCATCCTATGAACGTCCTGAACGTTCCCACATGAACGACAGCACTAAGGCAGACTGGGCTATAACAGGCTTAAGCCCTGAGCCAATACAACCGCAGTGTGCTTTACGTGCCTTCCGAAGCACGGAGGAGCTCGAGACGCTTTTTATTTGGTTACCCATCCTTTAGCTCGGTAATGTGAAAGTTGCGTAACTAACTGGCAAGATCACAAACCGGTGCGGCGCGGGCGGGGACCTTTTGCATTAGTTGAACCTCTAGCATTACCTTTCAAGTAACAGTAACTACATTGCTTAGCTAGTTTGCATATTTTAAAATTAGTTTTAATTTAACTAGCAAAACCATGTACTTGGAATGTTTTTAATTTTATTTTATTTAGGACAATAATCAATTAGAAAAGTAATGTGATAGGTGTTGTAGTTAGACAACTAAACCCGAAAGCCTTAGCTGCTACGCCATAGAGTTACTTTAGGCGATGTACTCATACAAGATGCAAACGTTTTAATCACTACCTAGTGGGTACTCGCATCTAAGATCAAACTGTTTAAATGTTCGCGCGGTTTGTAACATTTAGTGTTATCACTTATTTCATTACAGACGGACGTCAAGTTGTTAATATTTGAGAAATTCTTGGCAGCAAGCGTTTGCTTGTGGTCTTCAGTCTTAATTTATTTATATTATAAGCTGAAAAATGGGTTTGGTCTCATATCAATATCATATTATGGTAGGTAAGTCACTCGTCATCATTATAAGTACTTTTTTACAAACGTGCTTGCCTGGCAAACTTCTGGCGAAAAAAGCGATTGATTCATTTTTCAAATTGTCTCAAGGAGTCTACCCGAATTTCTTAGTAAAGTGACATTCAATTCACTAAAACTCAAAAGGATCGGTGTGGTTACTACCTATTTATGAATCTTACAAGGCGTTAGATTATCAAAAACAAAAAAATGATAAGACAAGCCTGTATGTTCTATATCCCTTAGCTTATCGATATCGATGTAGCCTAGCGAATTTGATGAGCGATTTTGACGCTGTCACCGGTCGAGCGTTTGCCAGTTGACTAGGCCCTCAGGACAGCCGCACAGAGGGCCTAGTCAACTGGCAAACGCTCGACCGGTGACAGCGTCAAAATCGCTCATCAAATTCGCTAGGCTACATCGATATCGATAAGCTAAGGGATATAGAACATACAGGCTTGTCTTAGTATTTTTTTGTTTGATGATAATCTAACGCTTATGTAAGATTAATAAATAGTAGTAACCACACCGATCCTTTTGAGTTTTAGTGAATTGAATGTCACTTTACTAAGAAATTCGGGTAGACTCCTTGAGACAATTTGAAAAATGAATCAATCGCTTTTTTCGCCGGAAGTTCGCCAGGCAAGCACGTTTGTAAATAAGTACTTATAATGATGACGAGTGACTTACCTACCATAATATGATATTGATATGAGACCAAACCCATTTTTCAGCTTATAATATAAATAAATTAAGACTGAAGACCACAAGCAAACGCTTGCTGCCAAGAATTTCTCAAATATTAACAACTTGACGTCCGTCTGTAATGAAATAAGTGATAACACTAAATGTTACAAACCGCGCGAACATTTAAACAGTTTGATCTTAGATGCGAGTACCCACTAGGTAGTGATTAAAACGTTTGCATCTTGTATGAGTACATCGCCTAAAGTAACTCTATGGCGTAGCGGCTAAGGCTTTCGGGTTTAGTTGTCTAACTACAACACCTATCACATTACTTTTCTAATTGATCATTGTCCTAAATTAAATAAAATAAAAAACATTCCAAGTACATGGTTTTGCTAGTTAAATTAAAACTAATTTTAAAATATGCAAACTAGCGAAGCAATGCACTTACTGTTACTTGAAAGGTAATGCTAGAGGTTCAACTAATGCAAAAAGTCCCCGCCCGCGCCGCACCGGTTTGTGATCTTGCCAGTTAGTTACGCAACTTTCACATTACCGAGCTAAAGGATGGGTAACCAAATAAAAAGCGTCTCGAGCTCCTCCGTGCTTCGGAAGGCACGTAAAGCACACTGCGGTTGTATTGGCTCAGGGCTTAAGCCTGTTATAGCCCAGTCTGCCTTAGTGCTGTCGTTCATGTGGGAACTTTCAGGACGTTCATAGGATGACGATGAAGACAATATCGCCTTAATATAGGATTGCTTCATTGTTACTTATTTATAGCGGTAGGTGCCGAAAATAATTGAAATTAAAAGTCAAATCATTTATTAAATATACGCCTTCACAGACACAATGACATGATCGTGGTCTCTACGCGACAAGTTAAATATTTATTTATTTTACATTATTTATTTCACTGCCATTCATTATGAGTTGGTTGATAATGTTTCGAAATAAAACATAGGATTATTTATATGTTTACCAAAAATAATTTTAAAACAATTAATTTTATATAATTACCCTAGTATGTTGATAATGAATCAAGTACAACTTTAAGCCATGTTTAATGCAGTTTCATTGTTGGATACGACATGTGGTACACATCCCTTCTTTATTGTGAGCCTGATGCAGCATTAAATATTGGTGTTATTATGATTAACCATGCTTTTTGAAGGTATCCAGAATCTCCTAAGAAATTGGAACAATATACTTACTTATAGAAAATTGTCATACATAAAAAGTTAGTAGGTAGTATATATTTACCAAAAATAATTTAAAAACAATTAATTTTATTTATTTATTTAATATTCACAGGTGAATCGACAGTTCTATAAAAAGTATAACACTGAAAATGTGAAACAGCAAACCATTTACAGATTCA
This sequence comes from Scoparia ambigualis, assembly GCA_963921215.1. Taxonomy (NCBI): domain Eukaryota; kingdom Metazoa; phylum Arthropoda; class Insecta; order Lepidoptera; family Crambidae; genus Scoparia; species Scoparia ambigualis. The sequence goes on along the minus strand of OY992522.1, from coordinate 16,970,537 downwards.
CACAAATAAAAATGTGATAGTAACATTACAAACTCAAGCAACAATTACAATCGATTACTTCACAATCGCCAAATTGATAATAACTAAACTATTACAGAGTATGCTAGATATGGAACTTAATTTGTATTATATGTATAACAAGCCACCTTATGTTAAGCCACCTATTTAAAGGAAAAACAATATTATAACAAACACAATAGAACCCACCAGATTTAATAATCGGATAATAATAATGCAAGCTTATACATATAATTACCTTTGTATGTTGATAATGAATCAAGTACAACTTCAATAGCTTAATGTTATGACTAGTAGAAATTGATATAAGTAGGTACTTAAACATTTTCTATAGGTACCTACTGCAAGTAAAATTAAATATCAAGTAAAAAATAACATTAATGTTGTATTTCTTAATATATTCTTATTTCCTTACCTAACTCTCTCAAAGTCAAAGTTTATTAAATATGAGGCTTCACTTTCTCTTATTGACATTAAAACTATATGTGTATAAAAATAAATGCCAATTGTGTGTAAGGTACTGTTTTTTAGTACCTACCTAAGTAAATCTTTTTAATAAAGTACAATAAAATTAGAACTAAATTAACTTTATACTTAATTTTTCCCCATCATATAAACCAAATCACTATTTTATGGGTTAAATATATTTATGGCACACTGTTCCTTTTCTTAAAATAAAAATGTTGTCAACGAAGGTACTGTTTTTTTGTACATAAGTAAATCTTTTTAAATAAAGCACAATAAACTTAGAACTAAATTAACTTTATAAGTACTTAATTTTTCCTCATCAAATAAACCAAATTACTATTTTATGGATAAATGTATTTATGGCACAGACTGCTCCTTTTTGTAGAATAAAAACGTTGTCAACATTAGAGCTCCACAAAAAAAATCATATAAATAAATAAATTCAACGATGCCAAAGCCATGTTCAATGCAGTTTCATTGTTGGATATGACATGTGGTACACACCCCTCCTTTCTTGTGAGTCTGATGCAGCATTAAATATTGTTGTTATTATCATTAACCATGCTTTTTGAAGGTATCCAGAATCTCCTAAGAAATTAGAACAATATACTTACTTATAGAAAATTGTCATAGATAAAAAGTTAGTAGGTACCTAAGTACCTATGTATCATACAAAATTGCTTCATATTGTTTTTTACCAAATAACCATGTTTGTTCACCATTCTGAGGAAGTCCATCCTCCAAATTATGAGGTAACATTTAAGATTTTTGAATCGTCGTCTCAAATCTGCAAAACCACATAAAATAGTTTTATCTTTATGTCAATACTCTTTATTCTAGCAATTTTAACAAAACTGACATTTCCTGGTAAATCCTAATATAATAATAGGCATAATACTTACCTTTATTATGTAAGTAATAATTTATTTATTAAAACTTACCGTTTGAACGTAAGGACTGATATCTTTTCCTATTAAGAAAGATGCTTGTCTGTATAAGGTTTATAGGGTATAGTCAATAGGTACACCTTACTACACTTAGAGCCTTGGTTTAATACTCTAAGCTACCTGGCAAATTAAATCTTCATTGGAACCTGTAAAACAAATAGGCAATCTAAGTTATAAATTGATAAATGGACATTATGGATAGGTTACATTTAATATTTATACAAAAAGTCCCTTACTGTTGTCTTATTCTTGACCTTTCTTGTCATGATTAAAGGTACTTAGGTGGATTTATTTGGCCCAAATGTTTGTATGGTTTGAGAGCCCCTACAAATTGTTATGCAGCGACTTGCTCTTCGTTGCGGAAAATGTTGCATGACACACATTTATTTGGTCACTCACATCGCAACAACTATATCAGCACGCAATTCCCGGCAGACCTTAGTTAGATATTTGAAAGTTCGTAAACGAGAACTCCGAGAACTATTCACAAGTACAACAAACTCGATTTCGTTAATTTGCTCCAAGTAACGTAGGGAAACATTTCTTCCTTAGCGCCTGAGCACTTGATTATCGCAGTCCACAATAGCCCTAAAAAGAGCATTTTAAACAAAACTTTCAACACAACACAACTATTCCTTCATCAGCTGATCAAACAATCGCCATTTTGTGTGAATTTTTATCTTCAATGTTTGAGTGATCGCTAGATTAGCGATTCTTGGCTTGTCAAACTGTCAATTAGGTCTATTTTAGCTTAAATTTTACGTCGTAGGTAACTTTTGCTTATGTCAATCCCATACATTCGGTTTATCGTAGCGAAGATTTCGTAGCGTTTAATTTGTTTGCCAATTGACTAGGCCCTCTGAACAGAACCAAGTGTGGACGGCCGACGCAAATATTTGCCGTATTTGATTCCTTTGATGTGTGATCAAAAACCGACAAGTGGACGGAAACGCATTTAGCTATTTGCGTTGTTTGCCTTATTCGTGCAAATAAAGCAAATATATTCAAATAGGCTGTCTACACATTGCCGTGTTCGAACAAATAATGCAAATACGCGAACACGATACGCCATGTGAAGTGCCGGCATTAGAAAATAAAACAAAACTGCAGGGCCCTGATTCTGTATCGCAATCTATAGATTCCACACTTAAACTTTACCGCGCACAAACGTCAAACGCATACGTTTTTGGGAAGATATCGTAACTTTTTAAGGAATTAATGTGGTTTTGAAACAAGGAATCGTTACAGACTAAGGGCCCTGACATGACTCTTCACTTAATTCAATTCAATTTCTTATTTGATGGCTCGCTATGATTTAGCCAGTGTCTAGTTTTTGGGTAGACAATGTGGTTTAGTTTTTGTTTGTGACTCTGCTTTAAACTTTAGGGCGTTATGCTCATACAAGAGAACTGTCAGAAAATAAGATTTATTAATTTTGAGGAACTGTCTAGCGAGTTTGACTGTTGAGATACCTGTAACAATAACAAATAGATGGGTTAGTAAGTGAGTGAAGCAGATAAAGATTTGCAGTTACAATTTAATATTATTAGTGTTAATGAACGAACACAGGACTTTGACAAAATCAGTATCTACGAACGCTAATACGGATTTAAAATTAGTAGGCCGAGGGATACACGGAGGGAGAAGGGAGTTTAAGGAACTCTTCACTTTACCGCCAAGAAGTCCCATTGACATTGACATAAAGTGACAGTTTTTTGTTTATTTATTTCGTGACCATGGATACAAGTCCTTCAGTCGTAATAATGTTTAGCTAGGTAATGGGCGATTTTCCGAGATCAAAAAAAAAAAAGAAATTGGTTCGTAAATGACTTCATAGATGGCGCTTAGCATAGATTAGTATGGCGCTTAGTAAAAGGCGGGTTCATGAAGAGCACGTGTATGGCTGCGTAATATTTATTCTATTCCAAAATAGAAATAGGTTCTGGATGTCCTGAATATAAGTAGGTAAGTAAATACTATTTTTTTATTCTTTTGGTAGACAAGTAAAAGTGTAGAATTTATTACAGCCCATAAGTAGCCCAGCTTTCATAAAACGACATCTATCGAGTGTTTTTGAACTAATTTTTACTTTTTAATTTGGGCTGTCAGAAAATCGCCCATTATAAACTCAAAATATATTTATTCATTATACTCATTTATTAAGAACTTTGAAATGTCCAAATTTTTAACCTACCACCACAGACATATAATAGAAGTATGTCTGTGCCTACCACCCATTCAGGACGTCATCCTTTAACTGTGGCAAAGAACGGGCGCAAGAAACCACATCGCACAGAAGCAACGACATTTGCAAATAAAATATATACATAATATGTATATTTTTACGAAACGACATAATATTATTTCGTTTCGGCTCGCAATATTGGTTACAGTGCACAACTCCCTGTGGCACAACTGCACGGTCCTTTTTTTTTATATATATATTTGTTCCATGAAGGAACAGGCTAAGGTCTGAGCCATACTGCCTAGTCATTAGTTTTTTATTTGTTTTTTCCCTTGATGATAATGAGTGATGATTAAGATGAATGATAAATGATGTTCCCCAAACCCCTTGAGTCCTCAGTAAAGATGTGGGACTTTACTGAGGTCTCACGCGGACTACTTGAGAGAATTTGAAAAGTGATGTTGCACTGTTTTGTTTCATTTGCCAACACTCATGCACGTTCACAAACACTTAACGGTTAATAATCCACTATTATTTCACATTAATATTCGAAAAAACACAAATTTTAGAAAATAAAACTAAACTGCAGACATGACGCTTCACTTTCCCGCCAAGAAGTCCCTGCACGGTCCTTGAGTTCTGTTTGTAGAGCTTCCTAGATCATTAGATTAAAAAAAAAATACTGACAGTACAGTACGTGACAGTCGGTAAAATAAGTGCTTTACTACTGTAAAGCTAATTTGAATAATAAAATCAAGGTTTTTCTTGTATTAATCTTTTCTTCTTGCTACTGCTGTTTGAAATCTGAAATTTCTGAGATAAAACGTCTTGTAATATTACATTTGACACAAAAATACATTTTCTGATGTGAGCATAATCGATACAAATCATTCATGTAATATCTATATTTAGATTTTATCGTAGCCGCCTCTGTTAGAGTCAGATTCATTAAAAATTGTTTTCTATGTTGATGGTAATCTTTTAAAAAATATACATTACAAATCTATATACCAAAAATCTGTGTTTCTCCAGACACATCAATCTTGTTCTGTACTTAACTGTTGTACTTTTTACAACAATTATATTGTTTAACGTTATTTATGTCATCATGGTTTTGTTTTCATTAAAACTTATCTTTAGGTACATGCAACATTCACGAGACAGTGTTTAAAGATAGTGCATGTTTAAGCTTACAAGTGTTGTCGTAAGCAGCCTGATAAACCAAAAACTTTATTATTTAAACTACATTGTTTGCAAAGACAAGACTACCCATACTTTAAAGAATATGGACACTTGCAAGAACAGAGAATGTTTAACTCCAGCACCCAAAGAGAATCCACTATTATCAAAAAAATATTATCGACGTGCTGAGCATAGGTAAGTGCTTTTAAATAATTATTTTAATCGAAATTAGTCAATCATTATTTAATTTGTTATTATAGGTACATGAATAAAATATTTTCTACAGGCTCTGCCAATTGCCAGCAAAAAAGTATTTTTTTTATAATTAAATGCTTAAAATTGTGTTATTAATTGGAGTGCTATAATTAAACCATAATTAATAGAAATAGAAATAAATAAAAATTAAAAGGTAATTAATTGTTATATAACACAATGTGTTAGAGAATATGGCTAACAAAATAAATAGTATAAAAAATAGATACTTAGTTAAAACAAATGGTTATTTCAAGTTATGTAGCTACTAACTGAAACTACTGCCTAATTATTTTAGGTAAGTACTTTACTTATGTAAAGAATAAAACATTATAGAGTTTATAATGATACATAAAGATTATTATGTTTCAAATAATACACAGTAAGGGAAAAAGAAGTATGCTCCATTGTATATTGTTCTCTATGTGCAGGAGCTGTATAAAAATATGTATCTATGATCTGTTCATTGAAATATATATGTAGTAATTTGATGGTAATTGTCATTTCGTTTACTTTATGTTAATATCTTTTGATGCAAAGTGTAATTTTAATTGTTTATATTATTTTACTAAGATACCTATATCTACTAAAATATGTAATGCAACTTATTCCAAGACATTAGCTCTAAAGTTGGACATTAATAGCATAGTTCAAGAAGATATATATTGCACAAAATATTGCCTCTGAGAGAGAGAAACCTCTGCAGGCCTAAGTAAGATAAGATAGTTCAAGATAGAAGTTTTTTTTTACATTTCTTTATCTTTTTTCAACATTTTCTTATCTAAGTACATAGTTCAAGATAGCTATGCCAAGGCACAATTATAGACCATGCAAATTAGCATAAAAACCGTTGTTGCCAGTTTTCCAGTACACAGCTCATTGAGCTCACCTTGGCAGGTCAACAACTGTTGCTCCTTGCTTTTTGTTGATCCCACCTCTACAGGTGTTACACACTTAAAAACAAAGGCAGATGTCTTTTGTTTCGCTTAATTACGGAACTTTTGTGAGTGATGTCATCGATATAGCTGTTTGGTTAGCATTATTGAGTTGATTGTTAGGTTGCAGGCAAATTGTATTATCCGGCATTTTAAATACGCCGCCGTCCGTTTGCAATGGCTTGCTGTTTTGTAAAATGCTGAAGGCAAATTGATAATCGTATATTCATGTGGTCTATGCCTATAGTCATATATTAGAGTAACCATGGTTTAAGAACAAATAAAATAGCTGTCACAATTTTGTCATCATCCGGTATTTATTCACATAAAAAGTTACATACCTACCATAAGTATAAGGTCAGAAAAATCGTAAGGGTGTTACCAGACCAATCGATTGATCGTCGATCGACGACAACGAGCAACGTCGATCGAACTTGATCGACTGGTCTGGTAGCTTTAATCGATCGACGGATACCGTTTGATATATTATATTATAACCGATCGATCGACGACCGACGGTCGGTCGACATTGATCGATCAACCCCGGCTATATTCCATCAGTTTTTTACGAAATGTATTCAGAAGAGGACTCGGTGTTCTTGGTCAGTACGATGTTGCTCGTACTATTATTACGGAGACGCAAACGCAGGAGAATCTGGATGCGGCCATTTTTTAAAGCCAAAGGTCGCTTATTTTATCCAAATGACATTTTAAGCAGCAGTTTCTGTTTTTGTTTTTTTTTGCGTCATGAATTTTGAGGTTCTATTTTTTTATTAGACAACAAAAATAAGCTCCATTCTAAAATATCTGTGAGGGGGGGGGGGGGGGGGGGGGACCTCTATTATTACACCCCGTAATAATAGAGTTCATTAATTAAGCTTAAAGTTGATGATAATGAGTGATGATAATGTAAACGTTAATTTCATTTCATATAACAAATGACTTGATATAATAAACATTTAATATAATTTTAGAATCTATTATTTCATGTGATATAATGTTCATATGATATAATAAACATTTGATATAATAATCTAATGGTATAAAACATAATTCATATAATACCAAAGGACACCATCCCAGAAAGCAAGCAAGCAGCATGCGAGCAAGCATGCAGCATGCTAGCAATCATGCAGCATGCAAGCAAGCTTGCAGCGTGCAAGCAAGCATGCAGCGTGCAAGCAAGCATGCAGAATGCAAGCAAGCATGCAGCGTGCAAGTAAGCATGCAGCGTGCAAGCAAGCATGCAGAATGCAAGCAAGCACGCAGCATGCAAGCAAGCATGCAGCAGGCATGGTTTCTTTCACGGCTTCGGCGCTGCGGGGCTCTGGCGGACCCACGCGAGCTTATCGTCGCAGATGGCTTACGCTCACCACCGTAGCTTCGGCTTGCCTCAGCCACGGCGTTGAGCGTAAAAGCCGCCTGCTCCTCAGCTCGCGGGCCGCCTAGCCCCTCCGCGCCTACGCGGGCTTAAATTACTCTCTAGCGTAGGGCAGACAAGTGTACGTGGAGTCGGTTTTGCCGCGATTCGTTTCTGTCACTGACTTTTGTGGCACAACCTTACCAAAAACACAACGTATGAACTTTTAAAGAAATTTTTTTAAATCAAATTGGGGTTAAAATGCTAATTTTATTTTAAAGTAAAAATATATCAAATGAAGTTATAGAATATGTTATTACACCAATAGCTTTATAGAAAAAGTTGTTATAGAATATGAGTATTATATCAAATGACTAGTATACGTAATGTTGTTATAGGAAGTGTATATAGATCAAGTAAAAATTATATCCAATGAACGTTATATCCTTTGTAATTAGTTCATATGTCATTATATGAAATGATACGCACCCATTATTACGACTACTTAGTATCTATGGGCACGAAATAAATTTATAAAAAAGGTAAAGCGGCCGGCGCGTCTAATCAAACAGCTCGATCTAACACCCAATCCATTCTACCGGTCGGTTGTCGATCGACATCGATCGATTGGTCTGGTAGAAACTATCGATCGACGTCGACTAATCCATTCTACCATCGATCGATGCCGTCGATCGACGATCGATCGATTGGTCTGGTAACACCCTAAGGTTTGGTTAGGTTATGTTAAAACAGTGATCAAAGCCCGAGCGAAGCGTATCACTCCGATTGTCTTCACCTACTCTGGTGGTCTATAATGTACATAATTACCATTATTTTTACAATCAAATAATCTACATACATAGTCACGACTATTATCCCTATAATTAGTTAGAGACTAGGCATAGGCAATGAGGACATCCCCTCTCCTTACAACACTAAGTTTTATTTGTACTGGCACTTCGAGACCAACCGTTAGGTTAATGCAAGAAGTGCCAGACGTCCCTGCGCCAGCAAAATACTCGCGCAGGAGACCATCTGCTTTAGGTCTTGACGCCAAATCAGTGCCCGCCGAAGCGCGCTTTTCATTCGGTACTCATAAGACTAGTGTCTCGGGAGAGTTTCCCTGTGAACACGGGCAGTTCACTGCCTATTGTCTAGATAGGTAACCGGCGCTGTTAAGCAACGAAGGGCACAACTCGCAGTTGCCACTGCTCGGGTCGTCGACTCTAAAGTCAACTCCCAAGTCTACCTTGGTCGCGGAGTAGTAAGCACACTCACTTCTCGGAACCCGTCCGGGCGCCTAGCTAGTTCCCACGTCCTACGCGGCTGGCTGGATCGGAGGCTGCGGCATCTAGAGAGCCGTCTCTACTAGTTCTTCAGACTAGTACCGGAGATGTCAACATCAATGTCCAATGAGAACCATCGGACAAAGCTGCTAACTAGAAGGGTAACTCACGTTCCCCGCAGGACTTTTCGCAGCTGGCCCAGGACTTTTCGCAGCTGGCCCCACAGAGACCGTTACTAGGCCCCTGCTCGCTGTGCGCGAGTTTGGAAGTCCTGGCACACAATACCAGGACAAACGAACATTCCCAAACTCTACAGCTAACCACTACGAGTCTAACCCACGTCCGGATCCCGCCGGAGGCGTCAAGCAGGGTTGGCTGATTTAAATCATGATTTAAATCACTTATTTAAATCAGGTGATTTTTTAAATAAAAATCATTGATTTAAATCAATTTAAAATGTCATATTATCTTTAATGAAAATAACAATAATAAGTATACTTAGTAGTTGCTAACAATAAAATACTGTCAAAGGGTTTACAGAATTAGCAGTCTCAAAAATAAAAATAATTGGTCAGGATTTATCTATATTAATTTTTAAAGTAATTTAAAATAATCAACAAATTTCAAATATATTAATTTTATTTTAATAATATTAAAAATGTTTGTGTCATACAGGTTATTCAATTTTCAGTAAGTACTAATAAGAGTGTATTTGGTTCACATAAAAAAAATAAAAAATAAAAATATTTAAAAAAACATTATTTTTTAAAAATAAATCTAAAACATCGTTTTTTTTAATCATGATTTTTTTCCAACCCTGGTCAAGGCACAACCAGCGGGGGGCATGAACCGGAACCCCGTAGTACCCCTGAGAAACAGCCGTACCCGTAGTTCCAGCTGCGATACCCTATCTATAGGGGTCGGTAGATAGGGACAAAGCGGGCAATAAGGATAGCAAAATCAGCCCTCTATCATGGTCCACTTTTTCACCAAATAGCGACTGCACATGTGCTCAGCGTGACAGGTGGTGATGGTGAGCCCATCGCCGCTCTATGCTGTTGTGCAGTCTTTAGTCCGCTAGTCATCTTTTACAGTCCCAAGGGAAAAGGGGAGGATGGTAGGTAGTATTCTTTCACCGCTACGCAACACGGTAATCAAATAATCAAATTCCGAGTGTAATACGTAATATCGACGCACGAAATCGCGACAAACATAGGAATTATGTTTGTAATCGTTCTATGCGAATAAATGGAAAATGCTTGTACAGTTTTTATTTACTTTTACACTATACATCACTCCTAGGTACAGAGAAATCTCGAGTTTTCGATCGTGAAAGTTAAGTAATGTTATCTGAGGTCGCCAAGAGGATGGGTGACCGTAGGTTCATAAAATCACGAGGTTTTCTATCGCGAAAGTTAAGCAATGTTCGCCGAGGTAGCCAAAGGGATGGGTGACCGTAGGTTCATAAAATCTCGAGGTTTTCGATCGCGAAAGTTAAGCAATGTTCGCTGTGGTCGCTTACTGGTCACCCATCAATTGCTCGACCTGCGCAAATTTGCTTAACTTTTGTGACTGTAAACAGAACGTCATCCACTGCGTCATCGAGGGCATTAGCTATTTTGCGGCAACATAACTAATGCGGGTAGATTATTTTTATTTTTACTAGGTTGCGGTAGGTACCGTCATCTACTATGGATCATAATGCATACAACACGTGTGCACGGTGATATAATTTAATTGTAGTTTAATAATTCATAAAAAATGAATCACAATGATATTATTTTAATGTATTATATAATATTATATTGTTTACTAAAATATGTTTGTTTTTATTTATAAAAATATTTTTGTACTGTTTTGCACTGGTTAAAATTGACACTTTCTATGTATGTTTTTTATATCCCATGGTTAATACCAAGTAGGTACCTTCTCAGTTTTGTTTATATAGATAGATATCATCATGTTCAGATAGATGGCATCGAGATTTGGTTTTTCGCGATTTCGTGCATCTAGATTTGGTTTGTCGCAATTTGTCGCGCTAACGTGCATCGAGATAGTGTGTTTCGAAATTACGTATTACACTCCCAAATTCCAGCAATATTATTTTGCATACCAATAAATAATACTCTGCAAGAGTCCGACGAACGCCAGTTTTCATGGACACTGGCATTTTATACGTATCGTTTTCAATTCAAAATCATTTTCAATTATCCTGCCGGGTTAAGGATGATCCTTTATAATAAAAGGTATTTATTTGTCACTAATTTCTAGCATTATACCAAACCGTTTCCACTTTTTATTTTTTCACAGACACTTGCATAATTTTGCATTGCACGACGCCATTTTTATTGTTTTGATTAGCGGCGCCACAAGTGGTAGAGAATGGAACTAGTTATTACAATTTGACGCGGCATTTTATAAACGGTGTTTAAATTGCCATTTGGGTTTCGTGAATTATTACAAAACAAGCGGCCACTCGCGGTTTCACCCACGTGGTTCCCGTTCCCATAGGAATATCAAGATAAAAAGTATCCTACGTGTTAATCCAGGTTATAAACTATCTGTATGCCGAATTTCATTCGAATCCATTCAGTAGTTTTTACGTGAAAGAGTAACAAACATCCATCCATACGTTCCCGTGGGAAGATTGGGATAAAAAGTATCCTATGTGTTAATCCAGGTTATAAACTATCTGTATGCCGAATTTCATCCAAATCCATTGAGTAGTTTTTACGTGAAAGAGTAATAAACATCCATCCATACGTTCCCGTGGGAATATCGAGATAAAAAAATTGGTTGCCTGTAAAGTCGGTATACGGGCGAAAGTTTTACGTGACAACGACTTTGAGTGGTAAAATAATTTTAATGTGAATATTCATTCGTATAGTAGGAAGAAGGATGAAATAGGAAAGGGACGCGTGCCTTTCACTTTTTATGTCTGTCTCTCTCGCTCTTAGGCGGGCTAACCATGCCCGAGTGGAAGGGACGCGTGCCTCTCACTCGTTCTCATTGTGAGCGCATAACGTGAGCGGAGCGTAACGCAGTTTCTTGAAGTGTCACCCGGCAAACCAATTTATAAGACGTTGTCACGTCAAAAGTATCCTATGTGTTCAATGATGTATAAAGTTATAGATGCGTTGTACACGCTCTAGAATGGCAATACGAATGTAAGGTAATTGCCCGACTCGCATTCAGTCAGCCACGCTCTCGTGTCCCGGCTATACATCGCTACAGCGCGTGAATTTATCAAGTTTTTCGTGGCCAAAATGCCTTCCTGTGTTTTTAGGCGGTCCACAAATTACACGGCAACTTTTATAGACAAGAAAAACGTGTCATTTCATTCGTAAGTACTGATTTTTTTAAATTAAACATTAAATGCCTGATAAATAAACATGAACGTCAGGATTGAGGAGCCACCCCTAATTTTTAAAGAAAATCATACCATCAATTAGTAGTATAAAAAATAATTTTGTAGGACAAATTCTGGAATTTGTAGTATAATACTTTCTAAGGTACATCAGTATAAAGGTGGCTCCTCAATCCATACAGTATGGATTGAGGAGCCAGCCTAGAACTCGAAAAGTAATGAAGTTACATTTTTGAAAATTTTGTATGTTTTAGTAGGTATTTTGTAGGTTATCTACTAAAAATTTCAGTGCAGTACTGCCGAAATTAAAGAAAATACAATAGTTTGGTTGTGGCTCCTCAGCCCGTATACAAAAGCGTGAATTCCTATGAAATTGATCCACATATTAATATATTCGAACTAATGGACAATTAGTAGTATGTATGCTTGAATTTGTAGTATAGAAATAAAATATGAAATAAAGTATGTACAAAACGATACGCGTACGTTAACTTAAAGCAAATGAGACACTAACCCGCATTGGGCCAGCGTGGGAAGGCCTGTCCCCAGCAGTGGGACGTGTAAAGGTTGACGATGATACCATGGGGCATTTCCGACTGCTGATATAATTGAAAAAAAAGGCTACAACTCTTCAGACTATAGTTTTAGAACACGACCAGAAATGCAATTTATCACAATTGCGGTTACATAGCATTTGTTTAAGTTTATACAAAACAAAAACAGTATTTTATTGTACAAATTGTCATGCTACTAACTTAGTTATGGTAAAGAATCATAAATGGCTCTTTAATTTATTTATTTATTGATTCCTAAATCACGCAAACAGGTTTACATTTTAAAAGTTCTTAGTAAAAATTTAGCACTTCTAGCTTTCGATCACTACTAATAAACCATACATGTTTATACAGCGTAGTTTCGATTGAATCCTCATCCACGATCTTTTAATTAAATATAGTAAGTACTTACCTATACTAAATACTACTGTAGTAATTTAAAACTAACTAATTAACAATCTAAATATAAAACTAAGAAAACCTGAATTATTAGCATCATAGAATGTAAACTAAAGTTTTTTTCTTGAGAACCTGACCCAAAATGTCAAAAGGGTGTAGGATAATAATCCTTTGTAGTTAGAAAAATAAAGGAGATGACCCACCCCACTTCCCTATTCATTGTCCGCCCTACAATAAAAAGTTCATGCGTCATCGTGATCAAAATTGAATTACTGTATTGGTTTTTCAACCTTTAACAACAATCAACAGTAATTAGCAGTTAAGGTTAAAAAAATACTAATTAAAAATTACTCGTGCTTGTGACAGGTAAAATTCCCGCTGACAATTTTGTCCCAAATTACATTTTTAAGCATAGGAAAAGCAAAGAGATTGCTCTCATACAGTCTTAACATAACGTTATTCGTAATTTGTGTTATACATCATTAGCATTTTTTGTCAAATAAAGGCTGTTATATAAGTAACAACTTATTTCTTTACTTTCGAACTTTGACTTTTTTCTTTGATTTAAAATAATAAAACGTGTGATTCATTAGATTGTTTTATTTATTTATGATGTTTGGCTCAATAATCTTTGATGCCAGTACCGTAAAGTATTACAAATTATCAGATGTAGTAGATAGGACATGACGTAAACTTTGATTCCTTTTTATACAATTTTCGACACCTATCAGTTAAGTAATTCAATTATTGCAACAGAACACATACACTGGTAATATAGCATGAGGCGCAAACATTAAGTTTATTTGTGTAATCATTATTGTTGTTTAATGCCGGCACTTCACATGGCGTATCGTGTTCGCGTATTTGCATTATTTGTCCGAACACGGCAATGTGTAGACGGCCTATTTGAATATATTTGCTTTATTTGCACGAATAAGGCAAACGACGCAAATAGCGAATATGCGTTTCCGTCCACTTGTCGGTTTTTGATCACACATCAAAGGAATCAAATACGGCAAATATTTGCGTCGGCCGTCCACACTTGGTTCTGTTCAGAAGCGGGCGTGCGGCTGTCCTGTTCAGACGTGTTCAGTTTTTTATACGTAAACATAGTAAAATGGATTGGACAAACGAAACCGTATTGCGATTTTTGGAATTATACCAAATGCATCCTAGTGTTCGGGACCCCAAAAATGCCTCTCATAAAAACAAAAACCGAACACGTCGCATTAATCGATAATCAAAATAACTTAGGAGAACCCTGCACAATAAAAAAACAGGTGTTGGCTAGCCGCATTCAGATAAATATAATAAGGCTCGGACTACATGCATACGGAATCAGTCCGGCCCGGGAAAAAACCAAATTCGGCAAGTAATCGACTACACGCGCTCCGTTTTGAATCCGGAGAGAAATTTACTCAGTCGGTCTCTAGCACTTGCGCTGGATAGTCGTCCAGTCGACAATGGAAAGTTTAACTTTAGTTGAAATTGTATGCTTAGCTGTAGCCGTTAAGAGGCCTATTACTAACATCTCGACTGTGATTTAAGCGTAAAATGCCCATTTTCGCATTTTGTTGTAATTTAACAGTTGTATTTATCGTTATTATCGAAATAGGATAATAAATTCATGCTTAATATTACAAATGTCCTTTTGCGAGGATAAGCTGAGTTCGGACGGCCGGCGCGTCGCATTTTGAAGTAATTTTACAGTTGTATTTCTCGTTTTTATCGAAATAAGATAATTAATTAATAATAAAATATTTACTCATTATGAAGTAAGTAACGATTATTCTGGTATAAATTTTGCTCAATAATATTATCGTAGATAGAAGAAATTCACGGTTACCTTAAAGCAATTTTCGATGATATAATCAATGATATCTAAAAATTCCGAGACCGCTACGCACTTTAAGACTATATAAGTGATAACATTCTATTTTTTTTATTTCATTTGTTTAGAACAGTACTTAGTTCAATCTAGGAGCTCAAAAAATTTTATGAAAATCTTTCTCTGCAATTTTGGGTTTAATTAAAAATCTTTATTATTGAAATTTTGCATTCACAATGCTATATAGTTGTAGAATAAAATGTTTACTAGAAAAAAAACAACCAGTCTCTGAAAAGCTCGAACGGGATTCGAACCCGTGACCTTTGGATTGCCGGTCCACTGCTCTAACCGCTAAGCTACCTCTCGGAAACCCCGGAAGACTCTTGAATTATTATTTTTTTATCGGGTAAGCGCTTGGTCTTCATCTCACCTTATGGTAAGTGACGATAAGGCCGAAGGTGGAAGCGCGCTTCACCTGGAATCCTCACTGAGGAACTGGCTATCTTATCTCAAACTGCCGAAACACAACAATGCTATAAACATCGTTGTTATGGCGACAGACTTAGATAAGATGGTGGTAGCTAGCCAGGCGGACTTAACAGCCCTACCACCAACCAAACCGAGCACACAAAGATGTACCCCCGCTGGGAATCGAACCCGGGACCTCTAGGTCTGAAACAGGTAGCTTAGCCACTAGACCACACAGGCGGTTAAATTTTATGATTTTTTCTAGTAGTGCTGCAAGCCAGCGGTATTACGTCACTGTGAAGTGTGTGTGCGTGTGTTTTTTTCTAGTAAACATTTTAATTAAAAAGGACAAATTATTACAAAAAGATAAGGAAATAATATTATGGCCGGAACATGGGTCTAAAACAGACTCAGCTACAATCAACAGTCTGGTTGGCATTTGTTAAATCACCCGGACCCTAGTATTTGTCCGGTGCGTCTTATACAATTATTAATACAGGCTTCTCAAAGGAGAAGATCAGAAGTAAACATAGACCAACTGTTTATTTCAGTAACAGGAATAGTTAAGACTGCCACCAGGACTATGTTGTCTGGATGGATAAGATCCATTTTTAAAGTTGCAAATATAGAAGCACCTCCGGCAGTTTACAAAATGCGAGGCCGCTACGCATTATTCCAAAAGCTATTCTACATTATTCAATAAGTCAAAATTGTTAATGTATTTTGGTTTCCGAGATCCGCAACGCCAAAATTGGCCATTTTACGCAAAAATCGCAGTCGAAATGTAATTGGAATAAAAATGGAAACAGAAGAAAGTGAAAAGATATTGGGTTAATCCGTTTCACATAGACCGCATAACGGAATATGAATTCTACAAGTCTTATACAAAAATAAGGTTCTTTTCTGATAAATTCTACGAACACTACTACTACTAGTGTACTAGTAGTAGGGTACTATTATTTAATCTGTGCTACTACTACTATCACCGTAATGAGGCGCTCGGAATCAACTACTATTTTGCAGTTTTGCTTGCGCACGCGACGCGACCGACCGCTTCGAGCGTCTGTCATCGACTGGCGCGTGATTCCTCCGGACCGGACCGGAACGGACGTTTCTCGAGTTCTCGTGTGGTCAGCTCCATACAACTTCATACGATATTGATAGGCCCCGCCCCCCGTGCCGAAAAATAACGGACCGGCTACTCGGAGACGTCCGGAGCATGTTTCGGTTGCTTCCGGGTGAAAATCGGGATCGGAAGGCACCTGATCACATGTAGTCGATGCAGTAAAAACTCATATATTTGTTTGAGCTACGGAATGAATCCGGGGCCGTGTTTTTTCGGGTCCGTGTGATTCCGGATGCATGTAGTCCGAGCCTAAGCTGCTGCCACTGACACGTCCATCACTGTTGCATTCAATTTGTTTGTGAACAAGCAAATATGGTGAATATTTGCGTTGTTTGCCCGTATAGGCCATGTGTGGATGGCTTGTTTGACGCCAAGCGATGTGCCAGATTATTTGGGCAAACACAACGATATCGCCACACGAACACAATACACCAAGTGAAGTGCCGCCATTACATACAATATGATTTACGAAACTGAATAAGCCAAAATACTAAGTGCCCGTTTTGATTGCTCGGACTGGATTTGGGGGTTAAAGTTTCTCGCGTCCGTAGGTTTACCCTTGAGACCCTATACGTGACCCCTGGGTGGTGCTAAATGAGTGACACTGACTGAGTGGTAGAGCCACGCTGCGTTGCAGCACGCATTAGGCCGGCTCGCCCGGCGTAATACCACCCTCTCACGAATATCCGGCGTGAAATAATGGCACTTGGTTCTATTGTGTTTCGTCCGGCCAGTGAGGGTTTCGAAGGCCCATCCCCCCTCACACAATTCCTATTCCTTCCTTAACCCTATTCCTTCCTTAAAGGACGGCAACGCGCCTGCGATTCCTCTGGGTTTGCAGGTGTCCATGGGCGGCGGTGATTACTCCCTGTCTGGTGACCCGCCTGCTCGTTTGCCTCCTTCTTTTATATAAAAAAATAAAAAAAAACACAGTGTCGTTCGTTGGAATTTGTAAAACACTAACAATGAAAGTCGCAAATTCGTAGAAACAATATTCAAAAAGTTGTAAGGGTTTGACCATAGCCGCGCGGTTGAAAAGTGGCTGTCACTCATTCTCTCTCTCAAACGATGCATAATAGACGTCCCATTCTTTTTGTTAATAACTGATACGATTTTTCATAATTTAAAATAGCTAGTAATAAATACGTTATTATGAGATTACTTACCTTACCTCAGTTTGTAGCTTAGTTTTCCAAATACTATAGGTACAGTAAAGGAAGTTCCCGGTCGGCCACTTTTCGGCGATGTTCGTTTGCACACTATCTACGCGTACGCTACTGTACGTACACGCGGTCGGAATGGAGCGCAAGCGAATATCGCCGAAAAGTGTTCGTGTATGTATGTACACGTGTATGTTGTGAAACCTTACCGGGAAGCGAATAACTACATAAAAGGTATTTGTATGAAATAAATTTTGTTTTATTTAAGCGAGACTGATACCTTTTTTGTAATTATGACAAATAATATATGAATGGGTATGGGTGTCGGTGTCGTTAACAGAGTTGAAGTGAAAGGTAAATTTTGACGTATTATTACTAGGTACTTATTTATTTTAACGACTGTATTGTATACTGTACAAGGTTCACAATACACGGAAAGCAAAACAAATTGCGTTTCACTGTTCATATTAGTCCTTCAAAAAGATAATAGATGACGCCAGGATGACGTTTAGACAATTATACTGTTATTGTTATTCTCGTTTAACATTTAAATCACAAAAGTGATTGAGCGATGCAAAGTGTTAAAACCAAGGAACATACATACAAACATACATATAATTACGACTATTATCCCCGTAGGGTTAGTCAGAGACTAGGCAATGAGGACAGCATAAGCAGTCTTCTACCATAGCCCATTTTTCAAAAAATAGAGACTGCTAATGTGTCAAGTGTAAGTTATAATTTATTTAATTACTTTTATAAGATTCCATAGTAAAATGTATAGATTAGATTTTTATAAATTATAAGGTTCAGCTAAAAAGTTCTTGATGCCAGTGCAGTAAAGTATTACAAAATGGCAGATGTGGTAGATAGGACATGATAAAAGTTTTACTTTAATTCCTTTTGTACGTAAGATTTAAACATAATTTAATAGGTACGAAGTATATTTTATATATTTGTTTACATAAATTAGGTTGTAATTTTATTTAAACGTATGTATTTTATTTTACAGATTCAGATCTTATATCTCTGTCATCAGAAATAGGATCTGATAAAAGGTTAACGTTTTAAACGCTTAACAAATTACATAACTGAGTCAAAGGAACATGATGTGATTAGAACAGTCCAGTGTAATGTAGCTTTTAAAAATGCAAAGCTATGTATTTATCCAATATCATCGATAAGTATTAGCAATTAAAAGAATTAATAAAAAGAATTTTATTTGTAATCTGGATAAAACAAAATTTCCTTTAAAATTATTTAAACAATATTTATAACATTATAATAATTATTGTATAAGGTTTAAGCGAACACTACACATTGAAATGAAACACTTTTTACGTATTAACTCGCGTTTAATTTTACTACATTACATAGTTTTTTAGTTTCCTGACGTTTCGAACCCTTATGATAATTATAATAATTGTTAAGTTGATAATAATGTAGGTAATATATCTTGTTAAAAATTAAATGTAAACAACAATTTGTCCGGTTTTCATTCATAAAACATGGTCACCTTATATAAGGGCTGAAACTGCGTTAAACAGGCGCCCGCGCGGCTTCATACAAAAGTGGCCCGTCGCGGGGAGCCGCGCGGGACACCGTCGCGGGGCTACGGGCCCCGCGCCCGCGCAACGGAGCCCGTCTGCTCGCGACGGTTTCCGTTGCGGGGGCACGCGCGGGACGCGCGGGATCCGCCACGGGAGATCGCGCGGGCTAGTTTAGATAGTGGCGCTATGTGATAAGGGCCGCACGCGCTGACAAAATGACTTTCGACACAGAAAGAGTGATAATAGAAGTACAGTGTCACCCTATCATATGGGACCAGGCAAATGATTTATATAAAGACCGAGACGCGCGAACAGCAGCATGGCTCGAAATTGGCAAGGAATTATTTGAAAATTTCGATAATTTCAGTAATGCAGAAAAAAAAACAACAGGTAAAGATTTATATGTATTATATTTTGATTAACTAGGTACTAGGTTCTTAAATATGTAACAAATACTGACGTAAAGTTTAAAATCTAAATAAAATTAACTGCATTTCAGACCAAATATGTTATATTGTCACCAAATAGATAATAGGTACCAATATTTTATGCCTCGAGTTTTAATTTGGTAATTTTTGCTATCTGTTGTCTAACAACAATAAATAACCTCAAAATTCAAGACAATCGCGAAGCGCAGCAGAGCGATTGTCTTAAATTTCTAACCTATCACGTGACCTACAGGAGTAGGGCAGCTCGCAAGTGGTGCATTATTAGGTATTTTGACCATTTGGTATTTGGTAATTGTTGGTATATCAAACTTTGGTGTTACAACTATAAACATTTTAAACATTAGGTAATTAGTCCTATCGGTATTTTAATCTTAGATATTTTGTTGGTATGTATTAGTTGCTTAGGTATCTTAAAACATTGGGTATTTAGATTTTAGTGATTTTAAACGTTTAAAAACCTAACATAAATACCTACGTAGGTATTTATGTTAGGTTTTTTAATTTTAGACATTCAAACACCCTTCGAGGACTTCTCAAAAAATACTGCGATCTTGCCACGACAACTTACCATCAGTGACGAAATAATCAGCGAATTTATCGCGTATTGTGTATGCGTCTCTTTGGGTGTTCCCAAACCCACTGTCGATGTCATGAATATGGCGTGGTGTGGTGACAACATCGTTGATATTATTAACCTGTTGTCTAGATCTAATAAAATTATGCAGAATGCATATCGCCTTGGTAAAACAAATGGCATTTTCTTTTGAAACGTTTAAAGGACGATGAAGTATTCGAAATTTATTGGCCATGATACCAAAAGTTGATTCAATATAACGCCGCGCTCTTGTTAGCCTATAATTAAAAATCTTTTTTTTATGATCCAAATTGAGAGCTCGAGCATATGGTCGCATGATATGGCTAGATAGTCCAAATGCTTCATCTCCTACAATAACGTAAGGTAATGGTACGGTTGCTGCAGTGTTGGTCGATTTATTATTGAGTAGCACCGGTAACGCTTTAGTAGGAGGAATATCCAACAAGTCATCATTCATTTGTTGGAACAAGCGACTTTGAGTGAAAATTGCAGAATCAGATTCTTTACCCTGTACACCCACATTTATATAAGTAAACTCATAATTTGCGTCACACATTGCAAGTAGGACAATAGAATAGTAATGTTTATAATTGTAGTAAAGTGAACCGCTGTGAGGAGGTTTTATAATGCGTATATGTTTTCCGTCTATTGCACCAATACAGTTGGGAAAATTAGCTTCTCTCAAAAACATTTCTGCTATCTCTTCCCATCGCTCGCGTGAAAATGTTGGAATGCAATCTTTCTTCAACTTTTCATTTATAATTTGACAGACTTCTTTCACAATTTTTCTGATTGTGGTTAATCCGGCTTGATACTCCACATGTAGGTCCACGAAAGTATGTCCGCTTGTCAAGTACCTTAAATAAAATATGTGTTTTATCGTTTCAGTCTCAAAAGTGCAATCTCGTTGGAAGACTGCAAGAGATACCTACATGAAAGTGAAAGCAAGCAAAAAAAAAATAAAATCAGGTTCGGGTGCTAAAGCAGGAAAGAAATACATTTTTTATGATATGTTGACTTTTTTAGATTCGAATTCAAGTCATGAAGCAGATGAATCCATTGATAATCCGAGTGCAGAACAAGACTCATTAACAAACGATAATATCACAATTGCTAGCACCAGCGTCCAAAATTCAAATCATGAAGAAACAGATACTGAATCGTCAAATACATCTCGAAAACGTAAACGCGCACCATCACCAACCGCTTTTGAAAAAGAATTGTTGCAATGTGTAAAACAAAACAATGTTGCTAATAATGACGAAGATTTAAATTTTTTTTAATCTTTAATACCAACTGTCCAAAAATTTAGTACATTCAAAAAATTATCATTCCGAACCAAAGTGTTAGAAGCTATGATTGACATTGAAAAAGAAACAGTTATTACACTGGATGATTTACCATCACTTAATATACCAGAAACGCAAAATACATCTAGTATGATTGATTTAGCATCACTTATTATAAGATCAGAAACGCAAAACACAGATACAATAGAAGATTAATTACTGGTGCAAAGTATTCTTATTATATGAGAATAAAGACTTCAAGAATATTATTAGGAGTGCATGACAAAAATATAATCAATGAGCATCAAAAGAATACGATAATTAGTTATAATTTTATAATAGTAAGAATGTACGAGTTAATGTATGTTATTAAATGTATCATGATTGAATAAAGAAACAATAATATAATTAGTAATATAATAATGAGAATAGAAGTGTGATAATAAATGTGATTCAATAGCAAATAAATAATGATAATTTGTAATAATAAGAATATATTATAAGAGTAAAGAACTGTGATTAAAAGCAAAGAAATAATAATAATTAGTATTAATAATAAAAATATACGAGTAAAGAAATAATAATATAATTATTATTTCTTTACCTTTGTTATTGTTACCAACCTGAACCTTGTTACCAGTAACCAAAAACAACAATACCAGTTTACCTTTTGTAATAAAAAATACATAATGAAAATGTGTGATTAAAGAAGTGTGATAATAAATGTGATTTATGTCATGAGCAAAGAAATAATGATAATTTGTAATAATAAGAATATTTATAAGAGTAAAGAACTGTGATTATCAAAGAAATAATAATAATTAGTATTAATAATAAAAATATACGAGTAAAGAACATGATGATGAAAAAATAATTAAATTAACTAGTACATAAAAGCAAAAATAAATATGATGAACAAAATTGCATTTTTTTTACTTACCGCATTGTTATTGCCAGCCTCTCCATTGCTGATATGACTGATATAGCTCTTACTCTGAGATTGTTGACTTTCAAATACGGTTCCAGTTTTGAAAATAATTCATCATAGACTTGAACCGAAACTTTAAAACGCTTATAAAATAAATTTTCATTTTCCCTTAATTTACTAAACTTTACAACAAATTCCCCACATAGCAACCTAGATTCAATAAAAGGGCTTACTGGTTGTCGTTTTTTTTGTGCTAGTCGTCGTTTTGCTAGGTAATAATAATATATTACGTTCTCCATCGATACGACTGTACTGTACATGCACACTGTTAAAATTGAACTGGAGACACAGTCGGTCGGGTCTCCGCGACGGGCCCCGCGACGGGCCCCGCGACGGTCCCCGCGACGGTCCCCGCGACGGTCCCCGTCGCGTGTTCGACGGGGTCCGTCGCGTGTCCACGCGCGTGCTCACGCGACGTGCGCCCGTCGCGGGCGCCCGTTTAACGCAGTTTCAGCCCTAAATTGTATGGAATATCTAATATTCGTCATAACTTCCTACGAACAAATTGTACAATGTTGTTTTGTACATAGATATTTAGTAGAAATTTCTACTAAATATTGGCATATAAAGCTTTTGATTATCTTCTATAGTTAGGTAGATACAGTCAATTATTTAAATGCAAGTGTCTGGATTGAGGAGCCAGATGAAATGTTATTTTTTAGCTAATTTACTTAATCTTACTAATTTATTTCTATACTACAAATTCAAGCATACATACTACTAATTGTCCATTAGTTCGAATATATTAATATGTGGATCAATTTCATAGGAATTCACGCTTTTGTATACGGGCTGAGGAGCCACAACCAAACTATTGTATTTTCTTTAATTTCGGCAGTACTGCACTGAAATTTTTAGTAGATAACCTACAAAATACCTACTAAAACATACAAAATTTTCAAAAATGTAACTTCATTACTTTCCGAGTTCTAGGCTGGCTCCTCAATCCATACTGTATGGATTTAGGAGCCACCTTTATACTGATGTACCTTAGAAAGTATTATACTACAAATTCCAGAATTTGTCCTACAAAATTATTTTTTATACTACTAATTGATGGTATGATTTTCCTTTAAAAATTAGGGGTGGCTCCTCAATCCTGACATTCATAAATAAACTGCTAGCTGCTCCTCACGTGGGTAAAGAGTGAGATGTAATCGGTTCTATGCGTGAGAGTGAAACAGACTATGTTAGCGCGGTCTACTGGCGGCCGTTGCCATGGAAACTCACATGCGTATAGAGCGAGATGTACATTTATCTCTTTCTAACCACAAAATGTGTCTCTTGTTAGCGCAACGTGTCATAATAAATAACTGTATACGTAGATATAGTACTACTTGCAGCACTTTAAAATGCAATAATGTTAGCGTGTAACCTGTCTACTTTTATATGTCTTTGTATGTGTTAATCCAGCTTATAAACTATCTGTACTTATGCCGAATTTCATCCAAATCCATTCAGTAGTTTTTACGTGAAAGATTAACAAATATCCATACATTCTTACAAACTTTCGCATTTATAATATTAGTGGGATGACGAGGCATTTTACAATTTGCCTTCGCCATTTTAAAAACTAGCGGGCGTTTACCAACAGACAACGCCGTTTGTAAAATATCGAATTAGGTATACAATCTGCAACAGATACATCGCATGGCAGCCTCGGTTCGAGGCACCGCACCAGAGGCCTATTACATCTCGACTGTGATTTTTGCGTAAAATGGCCAATTTTGGCGTTATGGATCTCAGAAACAAAAATACATTAACAATTATGACTTATTGAATAGTGTAGAATAGCTATTGGAATAGTGCGTAGCGGCCTCGCTTTTTGTAAATTTTGCTTAACTTTCTAATTAAACCCAAAATTGCAGAAAAAGATTTTCATGAAGTGCGCGAAGGCACTTTTTTGAGCTCATCGATTGAACTACTGTTCTAAACAAGTGAAATAAAAAAATATAATGTTACCTATCTCTTATATAGTTGAATAGTGCGTAGCGGTCTCGCAATTTTTAGATATCATTGATTTTATATAGGAAAAAAATCTTATTCTAAACTTCGAAAATCGCTATAAGTTAACTGTGAATATCTCCTATCTACGATAATATTATTGAGAAAAATACCAGAGTAATTGTTACTTCATGAGGAATAAAGATTTTATAATTAATTTATTATCCTATTTCGATAAAAACGATAATGACATCTGCAAAATTACTACAAAATGCGAAAGTGGGCATTTTACGCAAAAATCACATTCGAGATGTAATAGGCCTCTTAAGTGGAGACGTTGCAACGACGTAAGCCAAGTGAGGCAATCTTGCAGTGATCCATTCATTGTCGTTTTTGTCTATGCTCCAAGGCTTTTCTGAGTAGTACCTACAGCCACGCTGTGTTGCAGCACGATTTGGGTAGGCTCGCCCGGCGTAATACCACCCTCACCTCACGGAATATCGGCGTGAAATAGTGGCACTCGTTGCTGTTGTGTTTCGTCCGGTGGATGAAAGTACTGGAGGCCCATCTACTGCTTCCTCAAAGATCCTACTCCTTCCGCATTCCGGGCGGCTACCGAGGTCTGGTTTTCACCCGTCGAAATTTGACAGTGCTTGATGCTTATGTTTTTTTAGTCAAAACCAGACAGTTAGGTGAAAACCAGACCTAGGTAGCCAAGTGGTTAAGGCAGCCGCCCGGAATGCGGAAGGTGCGTGGTTCGATTCCCGCCTGAGGTTGTCATCTTTTTACAGTGTTTAAAATTTTACTTAAGTATATTTAACCGTTAATAAAACGCTAAAATTTGTAATAAACATTAATCTATAACGCAGCTTCATCTTAATCGAATGTTCAAATATTTGTAAAAATATTTCTTTCGGATCTCAGAGGTGAAAACTTCGATTTGATGAAGCAATGTTGACTAAAAAAAACATAAGCATCAAGCACTGACACGACGGCTGAAAAGCAGACCTCGCCTCGGTAGCCAAGTGGTTAAGGCAGCCGCCCGGAGTGCGGAAGGTGCGTGGTTCAATTCCCGCCTGAGGTTGTCGTCTTTTTTCGGTGGTCAATAGGTCAAGGATCATAAGAGCGCCGGCGGTCGCGAAACAATTGATTTATGATTGTGTCTGGTTTTACGATCCTCAAGGGATTAAAAAAAACTAATTTTACTTAAGTATATTTATGCGTTAATAAAACAATATAAGGGTTAATAAAACGCTAAAATATATAAAAAACATTAATCCTACTCCTTCCTCAAGGTCTGCAATGCATTTGCGACTCTTCTGATTTTGCGGGTGTGATGTGACCGCCATGGGCGGCAGTGATTACTTTCCATCAGGTAGCTAGCTCGTTTGTCTCCTTTTCACTTTAAAAAAAAGGTGCCTGCCTCATGCCCCCTCTTCAAGTCGGCCGACGTCTGCGGATGCGTCTGCCGACGTGAAGAGGGGGCTTCAGTGTGAGCCGCGTACGCATTGGAGACACTGCTGACTAGACTCGACTACTGAAAGCCGAAGCTCGAGTCGTGGGCTGTTGTTACGTCACTGCTCAAGTGCAGACACAAATTCTGCGCTGTTCCAGGCACGCTTAGGAAATTGTTGAAAATCTGTGAGACATATGCTGTAAATCATGGTCTAAGGTCCTTTAAAAAGTTAATTTATGTTATTTAAAGGTGGAATGAAAGGGCCCAGAGTCATACCTCTGTGTCAAGTTTCAAAATTCAAATATCTGGGGCATATTGTAAGGGAAAATCTAAATGATGATCTAGACATGGAAAGAGAACGCAGGGCATTGGCGGTGAGGGGGAATGTATGTTGGTGCACAGGTTTGCACGGTGTACAGCATCAGTTAAACTTACCGTATTCAGGGCATACTGCCAAAACTTCTATACAAGCAGCCTGTGGTCTAACTTCTAGACTCAGAATGCCTACATGTCGATTCTGTATAACAACATGTTCAGGGCATTGTTTACGATGCCACGGCACTGTTCGTCTGCTATGTTCGCTGATGCAAGCTTATAGGATTTCTACGCAAAAATACGCAAAAAGGTAGCATCACTAATTTATCGAGTGAGAGATAGCTGGAACAGTGTCTTGAATATGATTTATGAGAGGATGGACTCCGCTCTACTCAGTCAGTTTCTCAATCTACCTACATGTTTGGTTTAGTGGCTGAGTGGGGTGTAGTTTATTCTATTGCTTATAAATAATAATATTAATACTTATTGTTTTTTTAAATTCTAATTTTTAATATTAATGTTATAATATTATAATACTTATAATTTTTTAATAATAATTATAATATTATAAAAGAGTTTTTGATAATACTTAATTATAATTAGGTATGTTGCTATGGGTTAGTAGTCTGAGAATAAATGATTATTATTTTTATTTATTTATTTATAACTAGACAACAGATTACAGAAGCGACATTCTAACCACGATGCACACAGCACCACATAATAGTTACGTCAGCTTTGTAATCATCCGTTTTTGGAGGGACCATTCGAAACAGCGTAGCTGCGGGAGTCAAACTATTTACATCAGTTGTTGACGTGACCCGTCAGGAGATATCTCTCCTCGGGGTCATCACGGTACGGTTACTTGTTACACTATCAGCGCAGCAACTAGCAGTAGCAACATTCATTTTGTAGCGAACAGTTATATTGTTGTTGTATTTTTTGGAAAAAATAATTATGCCAGACGCGTTTGAGAGTGCCTATCCGTTGACGCCGTCTGTGAACCCCCAAGACATACGCGCACGCGCGAACTCCAAATCCAAGCAGAAGAAGCCGATTGTGACGTTTCTTTCTGTCGACGAAGCCTTAGAAATACCCGACAAGTCCATAGTCGGCGTCGATAAACCTCTGAAGAGTGTCAAGAGTGATATAGAGTTGGACAGTTTCGCAGAGTCACTGTCGACAATGCATAGCACTTGGTTCGACAAGAGGGTTCTGGAACACAGGTAAATGTCATGTTAATAAATTATAGATAACTCAACGTTAGAAATATGGTCAACCCTCTGAATAATTTACTGAGATATAGGATATAACGTTGGCGGCATGCTGAACTTAGAATGCGGTCGACATAAAGAACTACCAAGCTCATAAATTCGATTACGTTGTTAAGGACATTGGCGAGTAAAAGTATTTTTTCTTAATATGCAACTACAGTATTTTAGATTAATTCTCCACTCATAATATACGTGCATGTCTACGTATTTTCGGAACCTCGTTTCCTTAAAACCCACGACGCACCGCTGCCGTAAATATTTTCTACGGATTCTACGTTTTATTTTTATTAACTTTAAAGATGTAAGCCTAGTGAGAACCGATTTAACGTACGTTTGTATTACATTACATTACACTGTTAAAGCCGCGAACTGCCTCTACATCGATTTATACAACTTGGTAGTTAGTTAACTTTAACTCGTTCAAATAGTGAAGAAAACTCACACTTACATAATTTATTAACGCATATTACGTTATTACAAAAAGTATTAGAAAAATTGTTTTCGCCTACAATATAGGTATTATCCCACTGCAGGGCACAGGCCTCCATCGTTGAAATAAAGCCTTCGATACAATTGATTAGTATTGACTTAATCACCATGCTTACCAAATGCGGGTTGGTGACTACAAACCCGGGCTATGCATCAAACATCGTAACACACTTTGCCCGTCTATCTATTATCTGTGGGATATCGGACAAATTATAAAATATCGCATTACACAGATAATGCGATATTTTATAATTTGTCCGGATATTGGACAAATTATAAGCAGCCTAGTAACGTGACCAGGGGGTCAACATCTATCACAATCACTTTGAAGTAGAAGCTAGCTAGAAGTACATTGCTTCGCTAGTTTGCTTATTTTAAAAATAGTTTTAAATAAGCAAACTAGCGAAGCAATGTACTTGAAGTTAGACATTTTGCTGCAGTGCGATATTATACTCGTAAGTGTAAGTGTAAGTAAGTAACCTACGCATTTTTGTGAAATATTCCGTTTCTCGCTGAAATTATTTTTGTAAATTTAGTAATTATCAATTTAAAATTAGTGTGCAACTCCTGTAAGCTACCTGTAATATGGATTTCTGTATGGCCTGCAGAGAAGTCATAGAATACTCCCATCATCAGATTTGACTAGATTCTTGCAAGAAGTTTGCAACATCATTCATTACATTATAGTGCTAATCATGTACACTACTTAGCACATTCTAAAACGTTCTCAGGACTTTTATAGTACCAAATTTTGTTGCTTGGGTAGTTAGTTGCAGCTAGCAGAATTTCGCTAATGTTTTTTTTATTCTTGAGCATCGTTAAGTTCTTGTCCCGTATTCAGGTTCAGTTCCGAAATAAAGGGGGTCTCATTGTGTTCAATTCGCTAAAATAAGACCACATACGAAACATGTTAAAAATAAAAACAATCGTTATAAAGTTTTATAATACTTATTAATGATACACATACCTACTTAGAGAAGTAAATAATTTATAGTAATAAATAAATAAGTAGATAAAAACTATTTCTTTATTGAATTTTTAAAGTTAATTGGCTGTAATACACCACACTTATTGAAATAAACAGCCGTAGTAGCACCTTGTGTTTTGGTACACACCGAGAGTACTTTATTTACGTTAGTCTAAGAACGCTTAAAATTTCCTTGATTATTTATAATTTTGGAACTTAACGTTAAAATCGTAGAGTGACTGAACATTCTCTGCCTTTTGTGGCACTTGTCGTTTGAGTTCTATTATATTTTTAAGCTCTTTATCACCAGCCTATACTTGTCCACTGCTGGACATAGGCCTCTCCAAGAACACGCCACTGAGCACGATCCGCGGCAACTCTCATTTAGCTCTTGCCAGCCACCTTGCGAAGATCGTCGCTCCACCTTGTCTAAGGGCGCCCTACGCTACGCTTGCCGATACGCGATCTCCACTCCAGAACTCGTCTACCCCAACGGTCATCGGTTGTGCGACTGATATGGCCGGCCCACTGCCACTTCAACTTGCTAATCCGGTGGGCTATGTCGGAAAACTTTGGTTCTCTGCCGCATCACCTCGTGTCGAATCCGATCCCTCAGAGAAACTCCGAGCGTAGCTTTCCATAGTCCGCTGAGCGACTTTAAACTCGTGAAACTGCCCTACTGTCATTGTCCACGTTTTGGCTCCGTATGTCATGACGGGTAGGACGCACTGGTTCAAGACTTTCGTCTTTAGACATTGTGGAATTGGGGACGTAAAGACTCGAAAGTTTATTATTGTAAGCTCTTATCGCAATCGAAATATTGACAGATAGTGATAAATATTAATTGTCTATATCGAAACACTTTCGGCTTAATTTACCTAGGTATATAGATAAGCAAGTTAAGCAACAATCTGATTAACATTTATTGCTTGATTATTGTTGCGGTATTTATTATAACAAATAGATAGCAATACTCTATCGGTCAATTTCCAGGTATGCAAGGACAAATGTCTGTAATGTGGGGTTAGAGATATCTCATAGAAGAGGTCTGGCCATAATAACCCATTTCGCTGGTCTAATGCTTGTTGGTGTCTTACGACAATAGCAAAGACCAGCAGTGCCTCGTAGCCCGAACGCATGACCGCATTTCGAAATTTATGTTCAAACGCCACAGCAGGTCAACTTACAACAAAATGTCACTTCAATTGAACGTTGCTGTATAAGAATCAACATCGATTTAAGAAATTGAACAGTTTTGGATACGTTGACCTGCGGGCGTGGTGTGTACAATGACATTCCTAGAATCCCCTTCAGTTCTGGATGTTTTAGTTCTATAACCTACACATTGAACATGCTACGAAAATAAAAGTAGGGCCTTTTAAATATCCCAAAGCCGCTAAAAACTTAGTGGTATCCGCAAGTTTCATTTTCAAATTAGTTAAAAATAATTACAAAACTCAATTAAATGGTTATTTGTATAGAATAGTGTAGGTTTAATGTGCAAGTAACATTAATAATCCATTAAATGTACTTACTTTATAAACTCTCTGTCAACCATTTCCGTAATTTCTTAATCATTAGGTTCAGAGGTTAAAGATTTTCTTAGTAACATTTCGTAGGTATTCTAATTTTTTGTGTATCGATTCGTTTATAAATATATAAAAGTAAATCTGAGTCCAATGTTCCGAAAAAAACATATTTTACAGATTTAACATAACTTTTGGCGATATCGCTGTGCCATCAAATGCCGAGTAAAAAGTAGTGTTTCTCGTGAATGACACAGCCCACTGAACAAACAGTTTCCTTGAACTTGTACGACTCGAACAGCGGACTGATAAACAATTTATTTTTATTACTTTGTTTTTGTAGCTTTTCTCTTTGTTTATTTTTCAGTTGTTGTTTTTGAATGGGGTTATTTATCGTATTCCGCAACGGCGCGGGCTAAGCGTTGGGTGATGTTAAGACTGAGGAGCTGGCTCTCTTGTCTGTAACTTTTAAAACAATACGAGTATAATGCACTACTACATTGCTGTTATTGCTAATTTGCGATGCAACAGACATAGATAGGGGGTTTATTCGCAAATTGTCAAGTGTTCAGAATTTCTAGTTCTTTAGTTTTAATAATAATTAAAGTCAACTAATTAATAGGTAGAAAATATGCGAATCTGACAATTTTCGAATAAACCAGATAGGTAGGGTACAGTGATAGAACCTTAGTAAAGCTATTGCTTAAATCTTTACATAATTATAATGTTAATTTTATATATGTAACTAGTTTAGAAGGTAGGTATGGGAATAATTTCTTACCAATAGTTTTGACTACTTAACGATCTTTTGGGGCTTGGGGTTAAAATGTGAGGAATCCGAATATCACAATTTATAAAAAACTTTGATACTACTATATCACATGTTTAATTGATCACATACCGTAACCTGGTCCTACTTTGCACCAAAATTTGTCCAATTTTTTTATTTCTTTTTAAATCTTGTTTAAATCAGTACCTAATGTGATATATTGTGTTTATAAGTTTAACCTGACATTAAGTAAGTATATTATTGTATTTAGTGACCAACTATTTTAATTTTTTTATTTCTTTTGGAGCAAAGTAGTTCTTATGCAGGAGGTAACTTTGCTCCGTAATTTCTCTTCACAAGTCTGTCATTTTATTTTTAAATGGAGAATAGTTATATTTTGTCATTTTTACTTTGCTTGCAGATTTGCTTTGCTTTGCAGATGTGTTATAAAATCACCTTTATTTATGAGAGATCATTTTAAAAATCACATTTTGTTTTCATTACAAGTTTAGACGATGCAAAATAGATTTTACTCACTTTCAAATTTTCACCTTGTAGAGCGATTCAATTCTCCCACTCATAGAAAATATTAATGGCTGACTTTGACATATGTCAACACTGGTGTTGCTAGATCAAGAAAAATATTTTCGGATGAAAATATTGGATTGTACTAAATAGTAAAGTATCAGTAGGTACGCAAAATCAGATTTAATATTTTTTCGGAAGTGGAGCATTTTTACCACCCTAGGAGCAAAGTAGGACGAGATTACTCGGTACTTTATTAAAAGTATGTGATTTTCACGGACAATTCTTGATAATATTGATAACATTGACGGCTACCGTTAATTGAATGAGGCGGCCAGTGAATCAGCTGTTGTTACGCGTGGGGAGGCCGATGTTGTCGAGTCGAGTACGAGTAGGTATATGCTGTGCTGTCGCCGCCGAAGCGTCAGTATCCGCGGACGCCCCCGCCGCAAAGTACGCTCCCGAACTTGATTGTGAATTAACCTTATCGCAGTGATCGCGAAACGATACGTGTTGGTACACAAAGTGTGTGTTGTAATGCCACGGATATGTGCAACCGTACTACGCGCAATATTAGCTTTTTAAGTCACCCACCATAATTCAACATTCGCGACAATATTAAGATAGAAGTCAATTGAAATCTTTGACAGTAACATAATTATTGTGAGGAATGTGGTTTTGAAAGTGATTTTATCAGGTATTCGGCACTCATTAGCATTTATAATGCGCAGCAAAGCAACGTTTGCAGTGTACGTTTGTTGTGCAAGCGATTACTTCATGTCTTCCAGCCAGTATGTTGAACGTTTCCGTGGGTTTGTTTAAATTTCCGAAACTAACAAATAATTAGTTTTGATCGATGTAGTACCTGCAAGTGCGTTTGTTTTAAGCGCACATTGTTCTACATGTGATTCATCGTTATTAAATGTATTCTTTGTTTGTTGTTCTTTCTTCTCTTTCTGTAACACATGGAACGTTACAATGCTCTTTGTCCTCAGACTTATTGTTAAGTACTTTTCATTACTAACTTAAAATGTTTACACTTTTGATAAATACAGCCATATTGAATTTAATTGGACAACGTTTTTCCCTAACTGTAAAATTGTGCCAGTAGGAAATGCTAATGGTAAAATCAACGCTGATAGGAAAATTGCAGTGGTGAATTATATTGATTGGGCCAAAGCTGGCAGCCGTTCCCCCATGCGCCTTGCATCCCATCTCGTCCCCCATTGAACTGATTCTGAGCCAATTCATTCATACTGTCATTTCATAAGTGATAGCTATCTATGTATATCTAATTGGAACACATCCGCCCTTTTTCTTTGAATCCTTTTGTGTTGTGTGCAATTTTGCATTTGTTTTATGTCTTTCCTATACCTAGATAAGTATTTCCTAAATGTACTCTTGATCAGATTAGCGACTAGCTAGCGGTTACATTGCACTGTGCATTATTTGCATCAAATAAAACAGTATGACTTTTTACTTTTTCCGTTTTAATTAGGTAATAATATTACCTAAATTGTCCTGTTCTGATTAACAAAAACATCCGTTATCCGATATAGCTAGGTTAGGTACGTATCCTCACATGAAAGAGGAACGGGAGAATTTTTATATTTATAATTTACTTAACTTTTTACGAATTTCATATTTTACTTAACATTTTACAAATTCGGGAAACGTATACGCTGAAGCAACAGCTATCTCTAAACTAGCTTATTAAGCTAAATACTTAAACTCCTATAGTAAATATAAGTTGTTTGTTAGCTTTTTAAAGATATTTCTAAAAAACCCAAGTAACCCAAGCTCTGCCATCCAACGAGGCAATGCGGCTGGTTTAGGGTATTCTGCCTGATGAGGATGATCTGGGGCATTCTGGGGAAATTCTTTTATTTATAGTTTCTATTTGATTTTTTTTTGTCAGTTGTAAATAAATATAAAATTTTATTTTAATATTAGGTAAAATAACTTTGTTTTTTCTTGTAAATAAATATATTATGCTAGTAGTTTTTATATTGCTCAACTTCGTGTTTGACATAAGTAGGTAATGAATATTCCAACTAGATTCTAAATCATACATTATTAATTTCAATAAAGTTAGCTTCACTTGCGTGTTTCATAAACTTTTATGAACTCACACTATTTTGATGCAGTTGAGCAATATTCACGTTTTAATGACACATACCATTGTTATTATTAATTTTATGGTCATTGTTCCGCTTATTAATATCGTGAACATCAATTATGATACCCGTATGAATTCATGCGAATTCTTGGAACAAGAAGTTAGTGTTTATCGTTAGTACCAACATTTTCCTAGAACCGTTTGAACAAGGCCACTTTTGTTGAGATAACGTTTTTATTGTTCTTTGATTGATTATGCTTATGTATTCTCGTCTCGATCAAACTACACCTGGGCTCTTTGATTGAGCAGACTTCACTTTTTATGTTGTTCGTGTTTATTAGTACTATAATCAATCGCACCTTAGCTTTATGTATTCACTTGATCACCTTGAACTCTGCTATTCTAATTCATTTGTTGCATAATAGTTCGACTTTCTGCTTGTCGCAGTACCACTTACCAGTAACACCTCTTTAACTGAACCGGTCTATTTAACCTTGTTACTGTCAAGGATACCCAGTACAATCTACAACGCTTCCTGCGTTACGCCGCGAATGTTGGATGTTGATGGGTGCGTCTCGTTTGATTTATTCTTGTTAGTTTGAAGATGTTACAAACGTTGGATATAAATTAATATCAGTGGACTATGTGGTAGAGAACTGCTTTTGCTGTCCTTATTGTCTAGTCTCTGACTAACCCTTCGGATATAATAGTCGTGATTATATGTATGTATGTATGTATGTGTAAGTGTTTTTAATTATGTGAATTAATATCTTGATTTCATTTGCAAGAATAACCTTTAAAAATCTGATACTTAATATGATTTTGTTTAAGGATAATGAGCTATTGAACAAATACGGTTAATTTAGAACTGGTTGGTATACTGTTTATTAATTATAATAATATACTATACTCTATAAACTCCATATGGTCAGTTCATCCACTTATCACATGTCAATTAAAATATTTAACAAAATACCTACCGAAATAAAAAATGTTTCAAAAGAAAGAGTATTTTATACAATGTTAAAAAAATATTTAACAGAGAATTGTTTTTATAGTTTAACAGAGTTTTTTAATAGTTAACTATTAGTTTATAAGTAAAGATTTCAATTATATGCAATAATTAAGTTACAATGTAGTTAGTACCTAATTAATTTCATTGTTGCAATGCCCTTGCAGGGCCATGTTTGAGACTAATATTTTTTGTAAGATCTATGTACAACATGATGCAATAAATATCTATGACTATGACTACCTACAAACCAGTTACATTGTAACCAAAAGTTAATAAATAAATTTCGATTATCATTGTTCCAAAAAACCATCTTAGCGTCTTGATGCCCTACAATACCGAAGTTAATTATCTGAAACATTATTTTATTTATTTATATCTAACGTTTATTACAGCGAATATAGTGTATATCCAATCAAATTTATAGCCAGCGTTGGTTTACATTGTAAGCAGTTTATATTTCGATGTATATCCTAATACTGCTCTTACCCTGCAAACCAAGCAATACACGCGTCTGCCCGAATTCTAAATTTATCATTCAATTTGTTTATACTTAGTTGTGATACTGTAAAGTGTAAGCCATACTGAGAATTGCTTAAGCGTCGTTAACATTCGAAAGTGTGGGTTGCTGCGATAGAGACTTGTTTAAGCTTGGACTGTGAGTGGTAGTTCGATATAATAACTGCCTAAGTGAGTGAAATGCCATGAAGTTTCGAGTGATCATGGCGAACGGAACTGCGGGAGTTTCGCCCAAACTAGCATACACCAATGGGTCTTCTTACGGCAAAGGAGATAGATATACAGCAGCGCCGAACGAGTAAGTGCTATTCGTAATAATTATATTGGGACGAAATTGGAGCTGCCGAAATATTTTGGCCGACGAGTTCAAACGAACGGAATTAGGAAGTTTATGTTTTAGTTAGTATAAATTGAGCTGCAGTACGGTAGTGTATGTTTACTTTGCTGCAGTGGAATCAGGAAGTTTGACGACACGCATGTCGCGTGTGGAGTATATGTTACGGTATCATTCTTACAGAGTTATCTAGACGAATAATGTATTTTTATGGCGTTTTAGTAAAATTCTTTCAATTCAAGAAGATGAATTTTAGTTACCTTCAGTTTCTATAACGGTTTTCTATTTCTGACCTAGTTTTTTGTTTATATATTCCATTCCTAGAAATGTTACAGGATCAACAAAAAATATGCTAGTAGAGTTAATGCGCTGTCTTAAAATAACACTCGGAAGGAGTTATTAGTGTAGAGATAAATCAGCGCTGTTTGCTAATCGCCGTGGCGATGCTGCACAAACATCGGGCGACAAAATTTCGAGGTGACAGGGCAAATAACAGGATTCCTTTCAGATAGCTTGTAGTGCTTGTACATGACTACATGAGTCGTGTGTAATCTGTACGTTGAGTGTTGGCATAGCGCTGGAATTTGTTGGGCAGCCAGACTTCTGAGAGCTCGTGCAGTGTCACCCTCTAGTTCATAATTAATCGGAACATCGCACCCAATGGCGCCAATGTTTAAATCTGGACAGCGCTTCGT
This sequence comes from Scoparia ambigualis, assembly GCA_963921215.1. Classification (NCBI taxonomy): domain Eukaryota; kingdom Metazoa; phylum Arthropoda; class Insecta; order Lepidoptera; family Crambidae; genus Scoparia; species Scoparia ambigualis. The sequence goes on along the minus strand of OY992522.1, from coordinate 16,934,187 downwards.
CGTTTTCTCAATGTTGTTTATTTACATGTTGCAACCCAATTTTGCAGTTGGAATTATTGCTTTCTTTTTATTCAAGTTCGGTTCGGGTCAGGCCATTATATCGGTTTCGTACGTGTTATTAATTGTAACAAGTCAAGGAACTTTGCTTCTGCTTAAAATAGATTGTCTATGTTCGGAATGGGCATATTAATATTCATGCTGTGCCAAGTGAGATAATAATAGTAATGGTATCATGTCGCTTACCGTAAATGTCTAATCTTCGATCGTGTTTAGATGATCGAAGTGTCTAATATTTAATATTATCCATTCATAGACTAAAAAATTCAATCTCTGTTAATCATTTAACCCAATCACATGACATACCTAATCAACTTTGATTCAAGAAGAGTACATAAGTTTAACGATTGAAACATCGAAACTTGATCAATAAGAAGAGATTAAAAATGATTTTCATTCTCTTAAACATCTGTTTCAGGTCGCATACATTTTGTTAAATAATCGATAATGTATAATCGTCTATTATCACACTCTGTATTTCCCAATGGCATAGAAAGTGTTACTAGAGCTGGCTTATTGTTTTGATAACAAGTAGGTATTGAACTTTTTGTATGGGTGGCTGCATGTAATGTATAAACCCTACTAATATGTTTTTTTTTCCATCATTCAGCATCGTGTTTCGCAAAGTAACGTAGGCTTACCTAAATAGGATCTTTTAATTAAAAACTTTGAAATTTTTCTGATATCAGCCTTTCAAACTTGCGTAAAGATACCTTACAATTACAATTGTTTCATTCGTAAAAAGGGAAACATTCACTCTTTTATTCCAATTGTTTTTAATTACGAAATGCACATTTAGGGTATAAAATGGAAACAGTTCGGAGCACGTTGTAGTGTAAATTAATAATAAAAAAAAGAAACTAAGTATTATTATTAAGGTAAAAGTAAAATAAAGTACCTACCGCCTGCATACTGTCCCACTACACTCCCTCTGCAGGGCAAAGGCCTCCATTATTTAAATCAAGTCATCGATACAATTGATGGGTTTGGCATAATAAGTATTTATATTTTAACGCAAAATTTAAAAAAACACGTTATTAAAATGTATATTATACCAATATATAGATATTATAGAAGGGCGCATTTTCATTGGTCGTTAGCGCCCGCATGCGGGGTGCGGGAAAATTTATGAAACGCACGCCACAGGCCCCAAAGTTTTATACTTACATTCGAAAAAGTCTTCTCTTTTCTGAATCCCCTTAAAAATCCATCGGCTGTTATAAACCATAAAACCTTCGGGTAGTCCGAATGCGGGGCCTCCCCGCATTCGGCTAACGACCGACTTAACGACCAATGCAAATGCGCCCTTGGTGTATATATCTATTCGTAGGAGGCCTGTTACATCTCGAATGTGATTTTTGCGTTAAATGCCCATTTTCGCATTTTGTAGTAATTTTGCTGTTGTATTTATCGTTTTTATCGAAATAGAATAATAAATTCTTAAATCTTAATTCCTCATGAAGTAACAATTATTCTGGTATAAATTTTGCTCAATAATATTATCGTAAATAGAAGAAATTCACAGTTAACTTCAAGCGATTTTCAAAGTTTTTTGGTTTAGAATAAGATTTTATTTCTATGTCAAATCATTGATATCTAAAAATTCCGAGGCCGCTACGCATTATACGATTAAATAAAAGATAACATTCTAATTTTTTTTATTTCATTCGTTTAGAACAGTAGTTAAATCGATTAGCTTAAAAATGTGCCTTCGCGCATTTTATAAAAATGTTTCTCTGCAATTTTGGGTTTAATTAAAAAGTTAAGGAAAATTTACAAAAGCGAGGCCGCAACGCACTATACCAATAAGTCAAAATTGATAATGTATTGTTGTTTCTGAGATCAAGAACGCCAAAATTGGCCATTTTACGCAAAAATCACAGTCGAGATGTAATAGGCCTCTTAACTGATTCTTGATGTTTATAACAATGTTAAGATCGGATATGATGATGACGTAGTTGTTGACATTAAATAAAGCCCCTTTGTCTTACTGAGTAAGAGTAGGTAGTGTTGATAAATACACTAGCACGAGCCGTACACGTACATTGTCCGACGACGCTATTTTGACCAAACCGTGGAAAAAAAAATCATCAAAATTATGTTTACATAATTTTGATGATTTTTTTTCCACGGCTGAGCAGAGCAGAACTTATAAATAAATGACTAGCAAAATGTCAATGAAGGGAATGACTATTAATTAAGAAATTGATAAAGTTGATAAAGTTATTCCATGGAATTATTTTATTGCAGAGCCACAGCTCAGAATGGAAAAGTATGCCGACCGCTTATCTTTGTTAATTGTCACGGTCGGTGACGTAACTCATACCTAGCCTAATGCTGTGACTGGATTTGTAGAACTGGCCAACTTCGCGTGCTCGGATGAGTTAACTCCACGTTAACTCCAACCTATTTTCACCCATGCACACAACAGCTAAGCTATTAAACCATTTATCGTGCAATCAAGAGTTCTAGCGTTTATCAAAGTTCGACACGGCAATTGCTTTGTTACGATTATGACAGAAACAGCTGTGGCTAATGAGAAATTGATAATGGAGCACTTATAATGAAGAAGTTTTACTTCACACTTTCCAGGATAGTTGTAGATGATGTATATTTAAGTAGCTCGCACAATATTAAAGCTGGTTAAAGCTGTATAATGTAGTTATTAAACAATATTGCTTTAGGTGTCCGGTCAGAAATTTTGTCAACTGACCTCCAAACTTTAATACGAAGATAGCACCTAATGATGACGATGATCAGGTCTTGTATGATGATGATCATGGTTCCTAAGGCCCTTGTGGTCTCTGAATAATTTTCTGCTATTACCCACCACGCTCACTAGCTCTATGCGGAATTATAGTGGGGGTTAAGAGAAACACTACGTGGAAGCGTCATACAAAACACAGAAAAACGACGTTTCGTTGGCCCCTGTTTCCTCCTTTAGAACTGAACCAATTTTTATTACTTTTTCAGCATCGTTTAAAGGAAGAGATTTTCTATGTCTGTATGTTTGATTTTTTTTTAAAAGACGCCGTAAAACTGAGTGATTTCGCTAAATTTTGACGTCTCCTGGTTGTTAAATAAATGACTTAATGCAAAAAACAATTAACCTACAGACGTAGAAAGTCCCTTTTTTATTAACCGATGCTGCGACGATATAAAAACATTAAAATTGGTCCAGTTCTGAAGGAGGAAACAGGAGACTACAAAACGTCGTTTTTCTGTGTTTTATATGAGAATTTTGCATGCCACTTCGACGTAGTGTTTCCTCTTAACGACTACAGCAACTGCGACCAACAACTATATACATGCCTTTCGAGGAGGAGCGAAGGAGCGATATTTTTATTTAATGATCCGTCATTGCGAATGTAGCTTAACTTGCAAAGTCGCAGCTCGAACGCACAAGCCGCTACGCCATGAGTTACCAAGACTATCATACTTATTTGTTAAGAATTTTACAAAATGTTACTTCTTTGAAATTTGAATGATGATGATGCTAAAATTAGTTAATCAATTTCTTCATATAAGTCTATTTTGGAGTGTACATTATCTCAGATATTCCCCAAATATATAAGATACACACTTCACCAAACAACTAGGTAGGTGTTACTAATTTGGGAAGTTCTCTATCTATATAATTATAACATAAAAATTCTTATTCTTCTCTATATGCCGTTTACCCTACGTTTTGCATATTTGATTCGTGATGCATCGTTAAAATATTTCTGCCATGATTTCAGGGAAATTTTATTATAATCACGCGAGTTTATATCTAGAATGCGTTGCTGACGACAGATTTTGTTTGTTCCAGAATATTCGTGAACAGGTCGCTACATTTAGAAAATGTTAAATTTTACGGGTTTGATATGGATTACACCTTGGCTGGTAAGTTATTAGAATTAGAATATACTTAGTATAAACTTTGTGTAGTTGTTTTTTATTATCATTACTCAATGTTAAATGTTTGCTTTCAGAATACAAATCGCCACAATATGAGACTTTAGGATTTAATTTAACCAAAGAAAGACTAGTATGTAAGGGATATCCAAGTGAAATATTAGAATTTGAATATGATCCATCGTTTCCAGTGAGGTACGTATCGTTTTATTAAATAGCTTTATTATTAAGCTTTGTAATAGAGCAGACTAGAGCTGTGTGATGGCGGTTCTTACTATCAACCCTACTCTTTTCTTGGGTGTCGTAAAAGGCGACTAACGGACCAATGTGCAGTCTGCAAATACATCCTAAAGCATGAGTGGCGATAGGCACACCACTTATCACGCTAGGCACATGTGCTTTGTGCAGCTGTTACTGGAGACTGCTTTTGCGGATGCCTAGTCTCTGCAAGACTAACCCTTAGAGATAAGAGTCGTGGGTGTATGTATGTTTAGGTATGGTTTAGGTAAGTACATATGTAAAATGAAATAATTTTTAAAATATTAAATTATAATTGATATAAGTAGGTAAAAAATTGTATTATAATTTATTAATTAGTAAGAAAAAATTAAATTTTTAACCCCAATTTTTGCAGTGCCCCTACGGGGCTCATGTTTGGGTTTCTTGCATGTATAAGTTTAAGACCTAAATACCACATGACGCAATAAACGCTATCTATCTATCTATGTAAAATATCATTATTATAAAATAATAATTCGATAACGCATACTTTTTTTTAATATTTTTTTTTTATACAGGTTATGGTAAACTGTTTAAAAAAATCGTAGTGTAATTTCAATATTCTTCATTTCCAGAGGCCTGTGGTTCGACACATTATACGGCAACCTATTGAAAGTAGATGCTTACGGTAACATTTTAGTATGCGTGCATGGATTTGAATTTCTGAAACAGTGAGTCTAATGCCTTTAATGTTTCATGGAATACTTCTTACTAATTCATTAATATCTTGATCGGAATCGTGCTATAATTTGGTTTCAGTTCACAAGTGTACGAATTGTATCCAAATAAATTCTTGACGTTAGACGAGTCCAGAGTGTATGTGCTGAACACACTTTTTAACCTGCCTGAAACGTATTTAATAGCGTGCCTGATAGACTTCTTCACAAACTCACCGCAGTACACGAGGTAAGCAAGCGTTCCTACTATCTATGTGTTCAATTTTTTATATTTTACAGCTTAAAGTGAGCTTCTGAGAGTGAGCTTTATTAAATATAACCTTTTATTACTTGATTTTCGCCTGCGATCGCTACGTTGTATGTCACAAAAGTTGCGCCCCGGGGAACATTTGGTCGTAATAAAAGTATCCTTAAAACATCTCGGGCCATTTAACTATCTAAGAAGATCACGTCGATCCATTGCTTCGTTTTGACGTAAATTAAGCACAAAAGTTACAAACCAATAGACTTTCGCATTTATTAAATAATTATTATTCACTGCTAATATTAATAACCTTTATGGTAGCCAAAAAAATATGCTCAAGGTTAACTTGCGTTTATATATAATTAATTTTCTTTGTATTTCAAATCTTGACACAAACATTTTACAACTCCAATAAAGTAGGTGTAATAAATGATTTGAGCAAGCTATATATCAATATAAAGACGTTGCGAATTTATAGTAAATCTATTAGGCGGGTCATAAGAAGACGGTTATAAAAACTCTTCGAATTTTGGCTTTCTGCCACTTTGAGATATTGATATATTGCATTTAAGTACTTATTTCAAGGAGTTCATACATAACTCTGTTTATGTGTTACATTAGTTTGAAATTCGTTTTTCATATAAATGTAAACATATCCCGGAACCTATTCTGGGATATGTTTACATTCATAGGAAATAAAAAATCGTTAGATACCTATACCTAACTATTTCTTATTTCTTTCCCACGATTGCCGTCATTCCGTTTTGACATGAAGGAAGTAGATACTTAGAAACTTTCGTATTTATAATATAAAGTAGATGAAAATATAATAGCGTTTTCTTTTTTTCTGGTCTATGGTTGTTATGAAATAATCGCGCGTGAGCCCAACTCGAGCAAAAGTACGGCCCTGTTCGCTTGGTAATAAATTTCTTATGGACTGCCATGTATTATTTGCTTATACTAATGGTTATCCTGTGTTCTTACTATTAATAATTATTCCATTTAGGGAGAAGACAGGCGTAAGATGCGGCGACTTAGCAATGTCTTTCAAATCGATCTTCCAAGATGTAAGAAGCGCAGTAGACTATGTCCACATACACGGAGACCTCAAGAAGAAGACTACAGAGAACCTGGATTTGTACCTGAAAAGGGATGAGAGGCTACCGATGTTTCTGTCCAGAATAACGGAGAGTGGCGCAAAATTGTTCATATTGACCAACAGCGACTACAACTTCACGGACAAGATTATGAACTATTTGTTCGACTTCCCGCACGGCGCGAAGGTAAGTCCGTTGTATTTTGGAAAGTTGACACACAATGTTGTCACCTGTGATATTACATCATTGTTATATAATTATTTCAGAGTACACACAACAGCACTTGAGCTATACAAAACTGTTAATATTCTTTAATAAATTTTCAACTTTAGCTGTTTAGTGTTAAGATCGAAATCTATTGCAGAATCTTGACGTTTTCGGGTAGTCTTTGATGTGCTGTTGTGCCCGTACACATACGAAGTTGTCGAAAGTATAGTTGTTTATGATTTTGATTGATTAACGTGAACAAACTTTTAACCGCCTTGTGGTGTAGTTAAGTTCTTACATGATATAATTGATTAATAAAAGAGAGGGGTATGCTATGGGATCGAATAAGAAATTAGGAGATCCGTAGAAGAACTAATGTAACCGACCCAGCCCGAAGAATTCCTAAGCTTTAGTGGCAATGGGCAGAGTACATCGCTTCTAGACCTGACGCCCGTGTGGACAGAACAGTTCTTAAGAGGCGACCGCGCACCGGAAGACGCAGTGTAGGCAGGATGGATACCTAATCCAACAAGATGGAACAACGATCCAGGTGAAGGTCGCGAGCAGTCGCTGGATGCGAGCAGCACAATACCGTTCGTGGTAGATGTGGAAGGCCTTTGTCCAACAGAGGATGTCTTTTGGCCGATGATGATAATAATAATAATAATACGGCACGCATCGTCAGGAGGTTCCTCTCTCTGCAGCCCTAACCACCGGTAGCTTGGGCCCTGCCCCGCTGCTGGCGGCACCCTAGGTTTAGGTTTTTTATATTGTTAAATGTTTTATAGTAGTTTTGTTTATTATTTTTATATGGGATGGGATAAAAAACCTACACTTAAGAAAATAAATAAACACGTGAATAATAATAAAATTATAAAATAAATAAATAAATATAATATAATAATAAATTGAAACTTATAAATATCTTGGTATGTCACAGTCTTTGGGTGTTGAGGACAGGGACATAAAACAGTCATTACGGGAGCGATTCTTTTGCCGCCTGAGAAAAGTACTTGACAGTCTTTTGTCGGGTGGCAATAAGTCGCGTGCTTTTAATGGCTGGGTTATGCCTCTGCTCACATACTCCTTTGGCATACTAAGATGGACTCAGACCGAATTGGACGCCTTGGATAGAAGAGTCCGTCAAATGCTCACGACTTCCAGAATGCTACACCCGCGCTCATCTGTTATGAGGCTGTACATCCCGCGGAGATGTGGGGGTCGCGGCTTTTTAAATGCCAAGGACCTACATAACCGTGAGGTGTGCAGTCTCAGGGATTATTTCCTTAACAGTGAGTGTGGGATGCATTTGGATGTCGTGGCAGTTGATAGACACTTTACGCCGCTCTCCTTGGCAACAGAAAACTGGCGCAAACCAGTGGTGCTAAGCACTCTCGATCGCAAGGACATATGGAAGAGCAAGGTGCTACACGGGCGCTACTATCGGGCTCTAACTGGGCCTGATGTAGATTTGCTTGCCTCGGTGAACTGGCTACGTTTCGGTGACCTCTTTGGGGAAACCGAAGGTTATGTCTGTGCCATTAAAGATGAAGTTATCAAGACGAATAACTACCGGAAATATATTATGAAGGACGGTACGGTCGACATCTGTCGGGCATGCCGCCGTCCTGGAGAATCACTCCGACATATTATTTCCGGTTGTTCTCCATCTTGCTAACGGAGAGTATTTGCACAGACACAACCAAGTAGCCAGAATAATTCACCAGCAACTTGCTCTTCAATATGGCCTTGTTGAATCAGAGGTGCCGTACTATAAGTACGCACCTGCGCCAGTTCTCGAAAATGATCATGCAACGCTTTACTGGGATCGCTCTATCATCACGGATAGGACTATTGTCGCCAATAAGCCTGATATCGTGGTGATCGACAGATCTCAGCGCCAAGCAATATTAGTTGATATTACCATACCTCATGACGAGAACCTCGTGAAAGCCGAGAAGGACAAGCTCAGTAAGTACCTTGACTTGGCTCACGAGGTTGCCGCCATGTGGTATGTGGATTCAACTATTATTGTACCGATAGTCGTTTCGGCACACGGTCTTATAGCTAAGAGCCTCGATCAACATCTAGAGAGGCTCTCGCTAAAAGGTTGGGTCAAGGGTCAGATACAGAAGGCAGTACTCCTTGACACGGCACGTATTGTGAGGAGGTTCCTCACTCTGCAGCCCTAACCACCGATAGCTTGGGTCTATCCCCGCTGCCGGTGGCAACCTAGGTTAAGTTTTTTATAATATTTTATATTGTAAATATGTTTTTATATAAAATATTGTAAAAAAATTTTCTTAAGATATATGTTAAATAAAGAGTATAATAATAATAATAATAAAATCATTTATTTACCCTTCACAATTTGGTTCTTAAGGCTAGAGCTCTTTTAAATAAACATTAGTAAAAATGCCCAAGATTGTGAGGGACTGGGAGCCTGATATAGGTTTCAAAAAGAAACCGGGAACTACAGGTCTCCAGGCCTCCACCCAGACAGATTTTAGTTAAGGAGCTGGAATATGCAATATTACAGTTTCAACAATAACAACAGTTCTAATATTATTATAATAAAAAACAAAAAATAAAAAAAATATATTAATCTGAGTTAAAGAGTGTGTTGTGTAATGGTTTGTGGGAATGTGTGATAATGTGTGAATGATAGGGTGTTAATTTATGTGTGTGCGTGTGTGTAAGTTTGGTGAAGTATGTGTATGCGTGGTTTGGAAGGTAGGATCATATCGTCGCTGATCTTACTAAAAGACGTATCTGTATTTCTGGAAAAATTGAGTTATCAATACTAGATAAACAATTTTTGAAAACGAATCGATCGGTCTAATCGACGTATCTCTATCTTCAAGCGTTACCGAGAAAATACATTTTGTTAGGTTGACGTAGTAGCTTTGTAGACCAATATGATTCTTGCTAATCGACTTAACTGTAGGTAAACGTCTTTTAGCCTGATTTTTTAGATTATAAAATTGTAATCAAGAAGCGTCATAACTGAATACGTCTTTTCGTGTGAACCTAAATATCGAATCTTACACATTTTTTTTCACTTACACCTAAATTTCACTTTGATTTTATAACGGAAATTGGGGTGTGAGGGGGGCTAAACAGGTCACGTCACCAGATCGATTCGGGAATCAATGGCCGAACATTTTCAAACCATGGGCAAAGTGCGGGAGATTCTGCTCATAGTGCAATCAGCTATGCTATCGAAAAAGCTGGAGATGTGTTTATACTAGCTCAGCTTGTCCTGATAATGAGATTAGCACGAATAGGACAGCCTTATCGCGTGTTTACCCTAATGCTTACAGACTTCTTCGATTTCAAAAAACTATCTACAGATCTTCCATTACTCTCATTAAGAAAAGACTACACAGGTAGCACATGTGAATTGGACAAAAATGACCGAATTCTGCGTTTAAAAGTCTAATTCCACAAAGTTTTTCTTCAAAACTTCACACGATCAGAAAATTTACCGCAGTTTTAATTTAAAAAGACATAAGATGTTTCATCTTTATGCTGATGATGATGATGATGATGATGATGATGATGATGATGTTTAGTAATTAAAAAAATATACGACGAAAACGGACGAAACGAAATTTCGACCGATATTCGTTTGCTATTTACAGCGGTTTCAATTTCTTCCGAAATTTCGTTCATACAAAATAGGTTTGGCATTTAGATAATTAATTTTTAGAAAATTGTTTAAAATTTCAAAAATAATGAAAAGCGCTATAAATGGCAAACGAATATCGGCCGAAATTTCGTTTCGGAGAAAGAAAGTAGGCCCGCCCTCACGCATTTGGCAAGCGTGGTGATTAAGCCAATACCCATCAATTGTAGCGGTGACTTGATTTCAAAATTCCTTTGCTCAGCAGTGGGACAGTATACAGGCTGTATTTTACTTTACTTTGTATTCAACAGCCCGGCGAGCCACACAGGAACTGGAAGACGTATTTCGACTGGATCGTTGTGGACGCCAAGAAGCCGTTGTTCTTCGGCGAGGGCACCACGCTGAGGCAGGTGGACACCCGCACCGGCGCGCTCAAGATGGGTCACCACGTGGGGCCGTTGCACGAAGGACTCATTTATTCAGGAGGTGAGATTGTACTCAATGTATGGTCAGCATTTAAAGTGAATACATACACACTTTTGTCAGTTATTGACTAGTATGTATGGTCAGCATTAAAAGTGGATACATGTCGCAGGGAAATGTTAAGCAATTTGATCATAAGTCACGGAAGATGTTATAATTTCAAAGTGTTTTTATCATCTCTCTGATAAATCTGGAGATTTGATCAAATCCCTAAACTGTGAAATGACGAAAAAACCTGTCAGTTGTTGTATGTGTCGCTTATTTCATAGTGATTTTATCATCTCCTTGGATAAATCTGGAGATTTGATCAAATCCCTAAACTGGTTTAGTGAACTCACAAAATAACCTGTCAGTGGTTGTCTGTGTCGCGCTCGCGCTCAGGTGCCGCGCCTCTTGCGTGGGGACGCAGGTGGGGGTAGCGCGAGTTTTCGTGAAATTGCAGGAAAATTGTCTTTATTTGGTGGTAAAGGATTCAAGAAGTGTTCTTGTGAAAACCCCTAAGCACGATGCAAAACGTGTGCTTGTAAGAAAAGTAATGTTCCCTGCTGGTGATTCCACAATTCTGCGATGTTTTAAAGTAAAAATTTCTATTTGTTATCTAAAAATATTTCTAGTACGGATGTTTTTATATGTTTTTTGTTTTTATTTAGAATTTTGAATAATAATTAAAATAAATACTAATAAGTACCTACATAATATACTGCTACTACATACATTATATAAAAATGATGTTTAGGTGGTGTTTTTTTAAACTCCCAACGAGAAAGTCGACGATATTTTAATTTGGTAATTGAGATCGCATAATGATAACGTCATTTCCCTGAACTAGTTTAGTTCATCATCATCATCATCAGCCTATTAACGTCCCACTACTGGGCACAGGCCTCCCACGTGGACAATAGCACGTGGGGATATTGGGCCATAACCCACCACGCTGGCCCAATGCGGGTTGGTGGGTTTTAACGACTGTCATCTTACGACAACAACCGGGACCAACGGCTTAACGTGCCTTCCGAAGCACGGAGGAGCTCGAGATGTTTATAATTTGGTCACCCATCCAGCGACCCGGCATTGCGAAAGTGGCTTAGCAAGCAAGATCGCAAGCCGAATGCGCTAGCCGCTGCGCCATCGAGCTCCTCACTATCTTAACTCACTCAACTAGTTTAGTGATTTAAAAAAAATAATTTTAATTTTAACATAGGTATTCCGTGACTTTATCAAATCGCTCAGGGATTTGATGAAATCGTCGTTTTTAGCATTTCCCTGCGACATACACACTTGTTGGCTATTGACGTATAAGTTTAGGAATAAGGACGACAAGCTATCTAATGTGTATCTAATTTTGATGCTGATTGTATCTGTACTTATTGGTTTTTTAAAGTTTAAGCGAACACTACAATATGAAATGAAACACTTTATACAAATCTAGTCGCGCTAAGTCTTTACATCCTGAGTATCCTGACGTTCTAACCCTTTTCTGGGTCCGTAGTCAATTCTACGTGACTACGGTACAGTAAGACTCCATGTGACCACGGTTACTGCAAACATGCCAACAATAAGCATTCTAATTTATTCTATGATTATTGTACCCAGTTCGACGTCCACCTACAACCGATGTCCACGTTGTTGAAAGTGACACAAATGCCTTAACTGTACTAGAACAATAACGTCGTTTCAAGCTTCTGTCTTGAGGTTTTAATTTAAATCTTTTCTTAGTAATATTATCCGTTAATTTTCCATTGTTATCGCCCGTTGGTTTATCTCGGTACGCCATTTGACGCTCGCTACTCATAATTTTATCTTTCCATACTTGAATTATTATGTAGACAGTTAACACGAGTGACGTCATGTTTACTACAAACCAATAGCAATTACTATGCTGTTTGCGTTATTATAATCAGATGATTGTAAATTTTGGCGTCAAACTAAAGTAACTGACGTTTGAATAAATTTTTGCTGTGTGGTGACGGCTCACGATTTATGGAATACTGCCGAATACATCTCTTCTTCCCTTGGGTTTCATAAAAGGCCACTAACGGACTAAAGACTGAAATACATTCAACAGCATAAAGCGGCGATGCATGGGCTCATCATTATCTACCAAGCTGAGCACAACTACACATTAGTTAATAATTGGTAAAGCATGGACTATTTTCATATATCATTAGCCTAGTCTCTAACCTTTAGTGGATAATAGTCGTTTTGTACATAAAGTTACTATACCTAGCGGAATAGAGAAACAAAGGGCTGAGCGAGCAGGATGTCACTAGCAACAACACTGTGGGATAAAAAGAGATGCGTGATGCGACGTCACAGAACTGTTTTGGCTACTGTTTGTCAGCACTTATCAGCACGCTGAAAATTTGGGTTTTGCAAACTTTTCGGATTTTACGTGAAATCGTGGATATTTTCCCATCCCATCCTATTTTAGTTCTAATAACACTATTACTGTTAGTAATAAATATAATGGATATCGATGATAATGTGAAAAGCGACATGACGTAGAATCACTGAACGCATTCTTTACACACACAAATGCCATCATATTTCGGTTTCGTTTGACAGCTCATGTTTGTTGCTCTATTCCGCTAGGTATAGTAACTATGGTTTTGTAACTAACTTCCGTACTTAGAAACGTCAATTAAGTTTTAATGACAAATAAGACTTGCTGTTACTTTCTTAGGTATAGTGCTAAATAGAGAAGGAAAAACATTTAATTGTCATTAAAACATAATTGACGTCTCTGAGTACGGCGGCAGTAAGGGGTTCTATCAGATAGAGAGCGTTGAAGAGTCTGGCCTAAACAACTAGCAAACGCTGCGAACGCGGAACGCTGAACGCGTCACCGCTCTGTCTGATAGAACCCTTAGTGATACATTTACAATGAGTCTAAATAACTACAAATCTGTAAGAAAATATATCATCATTTCCAGCGCTTCTCAATCCACTGTTGGGCATAGATCTTTCTCTGTTTTTGCCATTCGCCTCGGTCTTGTGTTAGCCTGTTCCATTTCATACAAATCTCATAGATAAATGTAAGAGACTATATTTTTATTGTTGTCGTAATACAAAGTTTATGACCCATCGCCAGGTTCCTGTGACGTGTTCACCGAGCTGATCAGCGCGAAGGGCAAAGACGTCCTCTACATAGGCGACCACATCTTCGGTGACATCCTCAAGTCTAAAAAGATCGGCGGCTGGAGGACGTTCCTCATAGTGCCCGAGCTGGTGCAAGAGCTGCACGTGTGGACGGACAAGTGCCAGCTGTTCGCGCAGCTCCAGAACTTAGATATACAGCTGGGGGATATGTACAAGTGAGTATATGAGTAGCAGTGACGAAGGTTCCATACAACTCGATTCCCTCCGGCTTCCCTTCAGAAGTTTAGAACACAACCACTCTCTACTTGAATTGAGAAATGGCACAATCAGTAATTATAAAAGTAAATATATAAAAGAAACATTACAAAACACCTACACTATGGACATTAAATCAACAAAATTTGCTTTTCAACAACATGTTGCTATAAAATAAGCCGCAGGCGCGATCGGCTTTTTGGTAGTTAAACTTCTGTACAAAATTTACGTCTTGACGTCACATAAAGGTCAATAAACCCACCCGCGTATTAGCAGCCGGTAAGCCGTCTTTATCCGAGTTACTTGATAGAGAAAGTTATACAATTTGCCTGCGCATGAGCGGGATGGAGGAATATCGTTTTCGGTTTGTGTTCTGTTGACAGATAATTTGACGTAATTGCAATTCATCATTGAATGCATGACTGTGTTTTATTAGTATTTGAATTTATTAGTTAGTTTCACCTATTAGAATGATTAGTATTGTAGTTGGACTTTGTTTATTTGTGTTGTGTGTAGTGATGAAAGTAGTTACGAAAACGTACGTTGTAATTAGGTATTTGCGGTAAGTAGATATTGTAATAAGTTGAAATTACGTATTTAGAATAAGTAGATTTGCAAAGTAATCGGTAGAATTGTAAGATGTCGGCATTAATAGCTTTAGATTCTTCCCGGCTTTTATGATAATGTCTTAGCGCACTTTGTAAGAAAGAATAGACGAATAGCTTTAGAGTATAAGTAGTATTATTAGTATAACCCGCGCCAATCATCTAGCTCGCTGTGAACACGAGGCGAGTGGCGTCGCAATAGCACAATATAGGTATCAGCGGGACGTAAGCGGTTAGAAGGGGGCGGGGCACACCCCCGCGCACCCCTGCGCATGCGCGCTGGCCATGTGTATTAGTTTGTTTTTGGTTTAGCAGTGGAGAGTACAGTCACGTGTACATTTTATTTGATCGCGTCGCGATATTAGGTATTTATTGTTTGTTGTTATTACGTTACTGTTTTAAGTTGTTGATTTATTTTTTTGTTACATACTGTTATTGTATTAGGAGTAAGTACTGTTTTGAAAGGCTGTTAAAATGCCTAGACGATTACGTCTACTGTATTAACAGTTTTACGTCGGCAAGCAAGAAAAAATATTTACAACATATCGGAGTTTATGAATAAAGAAGCAGAGAAAGGTATCTGTAATCTGACGACGATGAAAGCGAAGTCTTGCCGTGCTCAAGCAAATCATTAACAGACTATATAAAAGGTGTAAAACCACTGTAATGTAATTTAATGTCTCCACAGCTTCAAAAAATTATATACTTTTTTAAATATATGTATGCTTATAATTTAATTATTGTTATTATAATTTATAATGCTTAGTTTTGGGTATTAAAAGATAAATAAAACGCTTTATTTATAAATTGTCATGTTATGTTATTTTATAATTATAACGCTCTAATGATAATGTTGCTAACTGTACACCTGCGCGTCGCAACTTCAGAGCGAGCTAGAAGTTTGGCACGAACTATACTTAGTCTATTAAGTTTTGTTTAATTTACATCATATCATCATTTTACCACAAACGGCTTTTATCAAAGCCACTTCTATTATGCTTGCAAGACAGTGTTTCAATATCTCAGTGCTTACACGTATAGTAAAAGAGGACTGAAGATACATCTGCCTATACAAGACTGAAGCCAGGATGCCAATCACAGATTTTCGTTAAGGACTCAAGACTGCATGCCCGCGCTCGGAGTAGGTAAGCATTTTTTTTTGTTACGGCTTACCTATCTCAATATTTCACGCTTCGCCACTGATGAGTAGCTAGAGGTAAAAAAAAAAGATGGCCGCCACATTTGTGAGATTAACTTACATAGAACTTAGATACCTATTATACAGCTGGGGGATAATGTACAAGTGAGTATAAGAGTAGCTATAGTTAAAGAAAAGAAAGATGGCCGCCACATTTGTGAAATAAACATACATAGACTATTATCCCCGAATGGTTCTTTCTTTCTTTTTTTTTAAATAAATAAACTTCCCTACACTCACACCAATTATCTAGCCCAAGAGAAGCTTCGTTATGACAACGGATAAACATACTTAAAATACTTAAACACCCAGACCCGAAACAATTTAGAAAAACAATAATTTCTAAATTGACCCGACCGGGGATGGAACCCGGACCTCAGAGATGGCGACACCATGAAAACCGGTGTACAAACCACTCGACCAAGGAGGTCGTCAAATCGTCTTCACGTCAATCGTCTGTTAGTTAGAGACTATGCAATGAGGACCGCAGAAGCAGTCCACTGCCATTGTCCACGTTTCACCAAATTACAACTACACATGTGCTCAGTGTGATGGGTGATTAGCCAATCGCCGTTGTATGATGTTGGATGTATGTGTAGTCTTTGGTTCGTTAGTCGCCTTTTACGACACCCAAGTCAAGTGATGGTTTGGTAGTAGTTTAATTACATCCTACTAATATTTTAAACGCGAATGTTTGTAAGAATGTATGAATATTTGTTACTTTTTCACGTAAAAACTACATAATGGATTTAGAATAAATTCGGCATACTAGTAGTATAGGATACTTTTTATCCCGATATTCCCACGGGAACGGGAACCACACGGGGAAACCGCGAGCGGCCGCTAGTACATATATAATAATCACGACTATTATCCCCGAAGGGTTAGTCAGAGACTAGGCAATGAGGACAGCAAAAGCAGTCTCCTACTATAGTAATACTAAAGTATTCTGTCACGTTTTATGTTGTTCTTTTGTATTTAATGATCACTCATTTATTTTGTTCGTTTTGCCATTTGGTAATATTCTTAGAAAATAAAATATATTTTTTACTATGAAGGTTGTCTGGTGTAATGGTAATGACCTTGTCTACTACAGCAGAGGTCACGGATTCGCTTTCCGGTAGAGGCAAAGTGATTGTGTCATGAACACGAAAATGTCTAAGTCTGTTTAAATATATTAGATATTATATATATATACTTTTTTTATTTATTTATTTATCTTTTTACAAAAAATACACATAGTTAGCATATATTAATAGCAACAAAAAACCACTAAGGTTTAACCTTGTGCTATCATGAGTCTACTTATAAACCAAAAACATAGGAAGGTCTCAAAAGTAGTTATTTTTACATTCTCTTTCAATTATAAAATAGCAAATAATATAATATAAAGGATAAACATGTCTAAGCACTTCTTAAATGGTTCGATTCAAAGAGCGCTGCCCGGATTCGTCAGACAGTGTTTATTGACTTGGGTGTCGTAAAAGGCGACTAACGAACCAAAGACTACACATACATCCAACTTATTCATTGTTATCCAGTATCCATAGAACTTGCAATGCTTTGATGATTTCATTGAACAGTAAGATCATTTAGACTGCTGTATCGCTGTATCAATTAGTTTGATGTGTTAACTTTATACGTTTTGTAAAGACAGGACAAATATTTAAAAAATCCAAGGACAGGACTTGCTAATTATTGTTCTCATTTATGCAATTATATCTACCATTATAACTTATGTAACAGATGTGCAATAAAGATTTATTCTATTCTATTGTATTCTCGTATTCTACAACCAGAACCAACTATACCAATGCAGCAGGGTCCGCCTGTTGCGTAGGTACACTGATTAGTGCAATGTTGGCATCACATAACAGGGCGCAATGTATCTAATCAGTATTATTTGTTTTGTTACCTATTATAATATGTTAACCCTTTAACAAGCACAGCATGTTAAAAATCTTCATTGGTTTTCGACGTTATGTTCAGGGAATAAAGTTCAAAATATGGTGGACGCTATAAGATCACTGCCCAGGCAGTAAGGGTTAATTTGTGTACATATTTGTTTTGTGGTATCACTAAACGTTTTTTATTTCTTTAACCGGTTCACTGTCCCGCAGACTACATATGGGCCATGAGTGCGTTCCGTCGTTCTGGGTGTAGTTGTTTGGTTAAAGTTTAACTCGTTTGAGTTGCAACTGAGCCACGGAACGATCGAGTGGTTTTTATAACCTCTTCTGAAGTATTCCTGTCCAAAACGAGAGAAAACTCTTCTTTTGTCTACATTTTTTCCACTTTTATACAATATTTAAACCTAATTATTAAGAAGTAAAACAATACGAAACATACAGGCCGAATTTTTCGAGACGTTTTGACATAAATTGCAAAATTTGACACTTTAACAATGATATAAACGTCAAATAGCTGTCAGAGTGAAAAACAACCATCCGATTTGATCTCGGACCAAATTTGGTCCGAGGATTTGATGGTTGTTTGGTTGCTGCGCTGTGAGCCACAGATCGGATGAAACTACGCTCTGACAGCCGTCAGAGTGAAATTTCACCAAGTCACGGAACGGGTAGAGCGCGCGCCGGATTGCGCTCGAGTGCACTCGAGTGAAGCCACGGAACGCAGCCCATAACAATTGATTAACCTATTGTTATATTTTTTGCATAATGAACCTGTTAATTCAAATAATAAATTTGTCAACACTACTTTATAAGCAAATGTCGCCTTTATTGTACGGTGTAATTTGTTTACAGAGATCTCGACTCCAGTACGAAGGAAAAGCCCGACATCACGAAGTTGCGCATGTCCATTCGTGACGTCACCCACAAGATGGACCTCTCGTACGGCATGCTCGGATCCCTGTTCCGATCCGGCTCTAGGCAAACGTTCTTCTCGTCACAGGTATTTTAAATAATAATGTGTAACTAAACATTTACTCATTACTAAAAGGTTACTCATTAAAATGATACTAACGCCCCATCTCTTCCTTTTGGGTGTCGTAAGAGGCGACTAACGGACCAAAGACTGCACATACATCCAACAGCAAAGAGCGGCGATGGACTCACCACCTGTCACGCTGTGCACATGTGCAGCTATCATTTGGTGAAAAGTGGACTGTATAGCAGAGGACTGCTTTTGCGGTCCTCATTGGCATTCATTCTAAATCCAAAATGGCGGAACACCCAAGATGGCCGATAAGTTATTTTTAATTCACTCCTACAATATGGGTATCAAAAAAAAATATTTTTATTGCTGAGAATAGCTCGAAAAATACAGTGACGTCATTCTAAATCCAATATGGCGGACTTCTAAATCTTAAAACTCAATTTTAAAGCAGATATCTTCAACCCATTGAGCTGAAATTTTGTATACACGTTCAGTTTTGATGACAATGCATGGTTAATTGAGTCACATCATTCTAAATCCAAGATGGCCTTGGCTTTTTGGCTGTGGATAGAGTTCCACAAGCGGTATTCTAGTACGATCGGTTACGATGCCGTAATTACGGCATCCTAGTACAATTTGTAAGAGTGCCACAAGCGGCATTGTATCTCAATTGGTTCGGGAAATAAAGTGACGTCACTCTAAATCCAATACTAAAAAGTAAAAACCTTTTTAAGAAACAAGCTTTTATTTAATGCGCTAAAAAGAAAAAAATAACTTTACTATCAACTTATAACGTCGTTACACAATTTATATGATATAAAAGGTTGTCGCGGGTTTATGTAAGTACTCGTATTTAACTACTTGGATTGAAAATTTTAATCAATTACATCAAGTTATATTACTTTTTTATTTACACAAGTAAATCTCGCGAAAACTTTTTATATTATATTAATTGTGTAACGACGTTATAAGTTGATTGTAAAGTTAATTTTTATCTTTTTATCGCATTTAAATAAAAGCTTGTTTTGTAAAAAGGTTTTTTACTTTTAATTTTCTTGTTCGTTTTGCCATTTTGTTAATATTCTTATAAAATAAAATAAAGATAAGAAGTAGAGGACTGCTTTTGCTTTCCTCATTCCCTTGTCTTGACTAACCCTTCGGGGATAATGGTCGGTGATTTATGTATGTATGTATTGAGGAGCTCTATGGCGCAACGGCTAGCGCGTTTGGCTTGCGATCTTGCCCTCTAAGCAACTTTCGCAATGGCGGGTCGCCTGATGGGTGACCAATTAAAAAAACATCTCGAGCTCCTCCGTGCTTCGGAAGGCACGTTAAGCCTTTGGTCCCGGTTGTTGTCGTAAGATGGCAGTCGTTCAAACCTGTGGCGGCGCCACCTACCTGCATTGCGCCGCACATAGTTTCGACACGAAGCAAACACTTCTCAACCGTGTCAACAGATGGCGCCACAAACGCCAATCCAACGGATGTTAGTTGGAGGTGCTATATTATAGCGAAGGAGGTGGTGATGCAGGCTTCCCATATTGCTTTACTGTCGTCTGTATGGAGATGTCGTTGGGTTGGCGTTTATGGCGCCATCTGTTGACACGGTTGAGAAGGTGTTTGCTTCGATTAGTTCCTGACTCGCCGGATTCCTGGTTCGCCGGAATCTTGTTTCGCCGGATTCTTGTTTCGTCGGATTTTGTTGCTGAAGGAAAACTATAGAAATATCGCGGCTTTACCTATCTATTAAATAAAAGGCAGACATTTCGGTACATTAATAAAAATATTTGTTTGTTATTAATTTAATACGTCTGTTACGTTAACAGATAACGTAACAGATAAAAACAGTTTAAAGGAAAATCGTCATTTCTTTGAAAATATGAATCAACCCATTTCTAAGTAGGTAATTTAAGTTATGTCCGATAGTGGCAACAAAATAATAGTTCATACAATAATAAATATAACTAGTTACATGTTTTCTTTACCTAAGTGATATTAATTGTATATTAATATTTCCGACGAAACAAAAATCCGGCGAAACAAGAATCCGGCGAATCAGGAATCTGGCGAATCAGGAACTAATCTTTGCTTCGTGTCGAAACTATGTGCGGCGTCATGCAGGTAGGTGGCGCCGCCACAAACCTACCAACTCGCATTGGGCCAGCGTGGTAGGTTTGGCCCAATATCCCCACGTGCTATTGTCCACGTGGGAGGCCTGTGCCCAGCAGTGGGACGTTTATAGGCTGATTATGATGATGTATGTGTATCCCTAGGTGGTGAGGTACGCGGACCTGTACGCGGCGTCGTTCCTCAACCTGATGTACTACCCGTTCTGCTACATGTTCCGCGCGCCCGCCATGCTCATGCCGCACGAGTCCACCGTAGCGCACGAGCAGAGGTTCACCGTGGACACGCCCACCATCGACCGGTAACTTATATTGTTCTCCCTCACTCACTCACGCTCATCTCCCTCTCTCATCTTCCTCTATCTTAGATACAGCATGAACGCTCCGAAAATGTCTACACAAATCAGTGCTTAAGGGAGCTTAGGCGGTGAAAACTGAAAAATTGGGCTGTTTTCTATTAGCTGTTATTAAAAATATTATTGTTATTTCGCACTAAAATTTTCAATGTGTATTACAGAACGTATGTGTGAGGGGATGAACGAAGCCAAAACACGATTGGAAACATTTTGCTCTATAGAAAAAAATCCCAAAGTTACCTCTTAAATTTCATATATAAATGCTCATTACGACCGTGTTTTACAATAATAACCCCTGTAAAACCAGACACAATTGAAAATCAATTGTTTCGCGACCGCCGGCGGTCTCATGATCCTTGACCTATTACTTCGTATAAAATCATAAACACACAGGTTATTTTTACCTTTAAAATTTCTTGACTGATTTGGATTTCCAAAAAACTAAACATTTTAATTAACTTTTTGATAAAAATGTTATTGGCGCTTACGAATTACCGCGGACCCCGCCCCGCGCTACTCCCGCGAGGCCCCGCGCAACATCCAAAGTTTCGCTGACCGCCTAACCCCCCTTCAGGGTGCGACAGCGCTGCCTTCATTGAGATTTTTCCTTATTTGTTATGAGATTAGAACCAAATTCACAATTAGTCTAACCGCCTCGGTGGCTAACCCACCGGTCTTAGACCCAGATGCCCCAGGTTCGATTCCCAGCGGGGGATACATCTTTGTGTACTTGGTTTGGTTGGTGGGAAGGCTTGTTAAGTCGGCCTGGCTAACTACCACCATCTTATCTAAAGCCTGGCGCCATAACAACAATGTTAGTAACATTGTTGTGTTCCGACAGTTTAGTAATAAGATTTAGGCCAAGCACTTACCCGTAGTGGATAAAAAAAGCAGAAGCAGTAGATATTTTTGAGACGCATTTTTTGTTTTTTACCTATTAGGGATGGCGATCTGAGACCGATTAATCGAAGAATCGATTTTACGGGTTCAGAAAAAAAGGATTTTTAAAATCAATATGTAGTACTGAATGGTTGCAGTGAATCGATATTTCAAAATAGAAAATCGAAGTTCGATTTTTTCAGTTTGTTATGGACCATAAAATGATTTACGTACTCAAACACATGTACAGAAATAATAGCTTTCCGCTAAATTACTCAAAAACTCACGATATGGCTGTGTGCTTAGTTTTCTTCGCCTCTTTTTAATAAAAAAAAGCAATAAAAAAAAGTTACGTTTGTAATCTTTGATTTGTTATGTTAGTATTTTCAATACAAGCTCTTAAATAAATCGATTTTTGAGAAATCGATCTTTCAGAACTCGATTTTTTTGTGAATCGGTTTTTTAGATTACGATTCGAATCGATATAAAATCTTTTTTTTTTAAATGAATCGCCATCTCCAATCTATTGCACTTTAAGCAAGAAAAAGCGTTTTTGATTATTACTAATTGCGGCCACTTTAGGCAATAATAAAAAAAGCTTTTTCTATAGTTAGTGATAAAATGATAATAACATTTTCAATGATGTCTGATTGCAGTTCTCGCCACGCAAGCGCGCAACGCGTCTACAGCATACCGTCAGTGTCCGAGGATATGCCCGAAGCGGACGCCACCGCCACCGCAGACGTCGCCGAGGCCAAGGTAATATACCTAAATACAGCAGTTAGAGTCTGGCTAACGAAAGCTGAACCAGGGAAAACGCGGCAAATTCAAAAAAATCATGACTGGGTAACACAGAGTCACTCACACAGCTGCAATTTTCTCAGAAAAAAATCAATGTGTCTTAAGACATGACACCTCAGATAGACACACATAGAGACAAAGTGTTGCCAATCAAATAACTACGAGGTTCAGCTTTCGTTGGCCAGACTCTATCTATCTGAAATTAAAGACGTTATATACAGTCCTCAGTACGCTAATAGCAAATAACTGTAGCTCTGTCGGTGTTAATATATTTAAAAAAATGAGGGGAAAACGGTTGTACCTACTGCCGTTTTGTTGCTAATCGTCTATGAGCCAATACCAATTTACTGAGCTAGTACACAAATACAAACACACTTAATTTTCCAATTTTTCCCCTAGATGTCCGCATCCGTGCCGCACTTTAGGCCGGAAACGCCGCGTCAGCTCACGCACACGCACGACGAAGACTGCTCCGATGACGAGGACGTCGCCAAACCTGCGCGAACGCAGTAACTGGTACGCCGCCCAGTAAGCGCGCCCGCAAAGCTACGGCACGCCGCTAGCGAGCTACGGGCCGTAGGCGCTACGACCATTCACAGTGCTACGGTTACCTGGCGACGTAAAACTACGGAAAAAGTAAAGTAACCGCTCCGCCTGCACACGCTACGGCAGCCGCCAACGAGCTACGTGCTCGTAGCCGCCACTACGACCAATCACAGTGCTACGGTTGGCGACATAGAACTACTGAATAAAACTGCGTTGCCAGAATCGTAACCTCAGTTCATTATACTTGCTATCCGTTACTATGAGGGTTGTTGTGAGGGTACGACGACCTTTGAACAGCGTTACGACACCTATATTAGCGTCTGTCAATATAAATACACCACGAACAGTATGCGCGATTGTGTTAAAATCATTATGATAAAATAAAACTGGTACACACTCGTGGAAATCTAAATATAAGAGCGACCCGCATAGCTGGTATGTTCCAAAACTTTAGGCCGTAGTCACTTGTTTAATTAAAAAGTTGTCGATGCTGTTTTTTAAACGACTTCGGTCTAAATATCGTTCAAAAAATATCCAAATTACATTTATTGTATTTGTCTCCGCTTAAATATTTAAACCTAACGCCACGACGCAACTCAAATTAAAAGTTAACGCTTTCGCTATATTCATGAAACGCCTAAAATATTGGAATTCAAACGTTAAGAAGTAGTTAGGTACCCTATTTAATTGTTATCGTGATTCAAGCCATTGTTATAAGAGAAAATCGGGAAACAACCTCGAAACATAATGTAGGCTAGGTCTTCCCATTCGTTAATTTAGTGTGGAGTCAATTCTGTGATTTCTGTAACTTAAACATTATGTGGAAGTTAAGCATGTTTATAGTAACTTAAATGTCAATCGAAATTAAAATGAGCTCACGCGTTAACGAGACTGTTTGGTGTATTCGTTTGGTTGTGTTCGAAGTCATCTATAGAATAGCATAAACAGTTATGATCAGGGTAGAATCCTAAGCGTGATTAAATATTAATCAAATTTTTCAAATAGTAGTAGTAGTTAGTAGTTAAATTGCGTGCCCGAATGAGTCCATAATTTGATCTTTATATTTTGTTACTATCCCAATAGCTATATTGTTTAAATAAAAAAAATAGATTTTTACAAAGTATGTAAATTACCCAAAAGGATGGTGTCATAATGAAAGTAATTCGTTTTCTAAAAATCATTTAAAACCTCAGTCTTGTTAATATAATTTTTTTTAAAAAAGAACGAATAGAAATTAATAAGTCAACGTTGCCTGTGCATGGGCCAACAATTATATTGATATTAATTAATTAAAAATAATTAGACGGTGTAGATTAGATAGGTTTGATAATGAAATTTAAAGGATCGTCTAGCTAGCCATTTTCTTGTCTACGTTGGACGGTTAATGTCTGCTTGAGTATAGGTTTTGTTGTTATAGTTTAGTTTACGCCTGCTGATTTTATTGAGCCGAACTTGTAAAATGTATATTTGTATAATTTCTACATGAAATACCTTGCACATTAGTAACATTAAAGCGGAGGCTAGCGAAAGAGTCAATGCAGAGAGCATTCAAATAATTTTAATATTTTTCGACTCGTGATGATTTGTTGTCTGATGTGATGAGTTTAATATACAGTGTGGCCAGGCATGAACTATATATACGAGGGATCTCTTCTACACTTAATGTTATAGTAAAAAACGTATTTTAATAACATTTCTAATTCGATCAATCACCTTTTTTTTTTGGAATTTTGATTTCTGTTGATAACGTAAATTTTGTAGTTTTTAGTAAGTACTAATAAGTAAATAATTTAGTAAGGCTAATAATTTAGTCAATGGGAAATATGAAATAAGACCTTATTCGTAAAACTAGCACCTAATCACGGCGAAATATTCTCTCCTTTAAAACAGTTTTAATGCAATGCAACGCGATTGTTTAAAGTCTTATTCTCTTCTTTGTTCAGAAGTACACGACAGGAACATTTTGGTCATAAAATTAAGGTGCAAAGGAGTTCTCTTCATATCTGGACACATTGTATTGACAACTGAATTGCTTAAGTTATATTGTTTTGTTGTAATATTGAAAATTTTATTTTAGAACCCAGTCGTAAAGTAATGATTTACCATAGTTTTCATGTGTGACGAAAATGTTTCGTCTCTGTGGGAGGTTAATAAAATATGTATAATTATTTTATTTATGCACACGTTTATAAATTGTTAAATTATTGTTTTCTGGCTATTAAACTGTAAGTTTATTCTGATCTAGTCTCGATCACAATGAAAACTTAACGGTAAACTTGAAACATGGCTGGAGATTGTTGAATGTTGATATGATAGTGTTTGCATTAGTGCATGTAGGTACAAAATAAATTTACGAAAAAATTATGTGATTTTTGTATCTGTAGTTATGCCACACTTTTTTTATCTAATCACACAAATACTAGATGTGTAATAGAATGTAATAAAATGATTTAATAAAATAATGTTTTATTTATTTACTTATCTATCTTATAATATGACCTATAACAGTAACTCTTCCAAGTATTCTGCGAATTCTTCCTCGCGTGATTTTTCTTCCGTTTCTTGGGGCGCTGGAAATAAATGGTAAAAAATGCATTTTACAGTAAAGAAGGATTAGAAGATTAGATTATTATTAAGTAAATATAAGTATAAGCAAGATTTTTGGTTAATTTCAATGTATGGGCAAGCAAATCTGTAAATAAAAATTACTTTTATTAGTTCTATCCTTCGATCAGCAGTTGTATTGTTGATCGAAGGTTCTATCACAAAAAATATTTTGATAGGATCGAAAAAATATTGTACTGCATACACTTTGTCATTGTGTAGCACAGAAAGCATATTAGTATCCATGGGCGGAGGTGATTGTCTACTTTACATCAGGTGACCCGCCTACTCGTTTGCCTTCATCCCATAAAAAACTAGCCTTTGCACAGGGAGTGCAAACAAGGGTTTAGTCTATAATATTAAAAATGTTTATGAACCTTTTTTCCACAATGATTCTCCATTGTCAGCGCTAGCGAGGGTGGAAGAGGAACCAGCCGATGGATCTTCCACTTCTGGCTCAGGAGTGTGGGGCTCATGGTCGCCGCCACTCTCTTCAGTGTCTGATGCTCCTTTGTTCTTATTCTTTTTCCTTGCCTTCCTATTCTTCTTAAGCCTTTTAACTTCACGCTTCTTTGATCTGTAGTTCAATTTGTCTGAGCATTCGGGGCACAATCCTGTTGATAATGAAAATTAAGTTTGTATTAATATAGTTATTCTTTCTATATACTGAAGACTATTTATAATCCCCAAAGAGTTAGCCAGAGACTAGGCAATGAGGACCGCAAAAGCATCACAACGACACACCAGCTAACCTAGACAAGTGGCAAACGCTCACTTCCCGTCTATTCGTAATTCCTCGTACACTGCTGTGTAGCTACTGTACCAATTGGCTACTTGACAGTTTTCGGAAAAGTATTTTAAAAATTACAAACGCTTATTTTACACCCCGTACAATATTTTTTCTCGAAAAAACTTTATTTAATATAGAATAATACATATTTTTCTTCATTCATTTAAAATTTCGTGCAAAAACGGTTGGTTACGTGACATTTAGCCCTGTGACGTCGCACCACAATAAACTAAACAAAGGAGAACCTTCACTATCCATCGAAATAATGCTTAATTTTATACAAAAGTAAAGCTAATATTATTTGCTACCTAAACTAAGTTTTGTTTTATTTTTATCGAATCGCGGATAAAAGTTATTTAATTATTAATATTTTTAATATGGAAACACTAATTCTTCAAAACACAGACATGGTACTTTAAAAATGTCTAATGTGGCTGCATAAACCATAATTCTTTTGCTTTTTAAAACGGGAAATACTTAAGTATATTTAAGCGTTAATAAAACGCTAAAATATAAAACATTAATCTATAAACGCAGCTTCATCCTAACCGAATGTTCAAATATTTGTTAAAATATTTCTTTCGGTTCTCAGAGGTGAAAACTTCTAAGATTTGATAAAGCAATGTTGACTAAAAACATAAGCATCAAGCACTGACAAATTTCGACGGTTGAAAGCCAGACCTCGGTAGCCAAGTGGTTAAGGCAGCCGCCCGGAATGCGGAAGGTGCGTGGTTCGATTCCCGCCTGAGGTTGTCGTCTTTTTTCAGTGTTTAAAATTTTACTTAAGTATATTTAAGCGTTAATAAAACGCTAAAATATAAAACATTTATCTATAAACGCAGCTTCATCTTAACCGAATGTTCAAATATTTGTTAAAACATTTCTTTCGGATCTCAGAGATAAAAACTTCTAAGATTTGATAAAGCAATGTTGACTAAAAACATAAGCATCAAGCACTGACAAATTTCGACGGTTGAAAGCCAGACCTCGGTAGCCAAGTGGTTAAGGCAGCCGCCCGGAATGCGGAAGGTGCGTGGTTCGATTCCCGCCTGAGGTTGTCGTCTTTTTTCAGTGTTTAAAATTTTACTTAAGTAGGTATATTTAAGCGTTAATAAAACGCTGAAATATAAAACATTAACGGGAAATGTCATCAATGCCGTCATGTCATGTTTGATTTTACTAGCTGTCGGCTGTCACACGAAGCTCAATCATGGCCGCCCGTGTTTCGGGTCTGTAATCCACAGATAAAGAATCACAATTTTTTTTTTGTAAAAATAAAATATTTAGATATTATTATCTTAATAAAAAAAATATTGGATAATTATCATTAAATTATAAACTACCATAACCGACATATTTCATATTTTATTGTTCCAACCTTAGAATAATAACGCTATAGAAACCAAGTTCGCGCGCCTATTTTGAAGCACCTTAATTGGAGCTATTATGGCTCCAAACGCCGGACTGCTTCGTAGTGTTCAATGTCAAAGCGCGCCGAACGTGTCTCGCAAAAACAAAAAAAATATGATGGTTTGTGCAGTAAAAATGTGTCACATCACAACACATCTGAAAAACAAAAGAAGTGTAAAAACATCTTTTCACAGGTAAGCTTTTCAGTATTTCATAGTATCTTGTAGTTAAATAAGTCAAAATATAAACGTACTGCAGTGTGATTCTCTAAGTTAAAGCCTCGGTAGCAGCGGCTGCCGCAGCGCTGTCTCTTTCATATTCATAGAATGGGAAAGATCACAGCCATGCGCGCAGCAAGTACTCGTCACGCGTGTGTGAATCGGTTTAGTGCTTCATTTTTGACAGAGCGCTTGTATGAAGACTATCTTTCTATAGCGTTATTATTCTAAGGTTACAACTGTCAAATAGCCAATTGCTAATGAAAAATACACAGCAGCGCGAGTGCATTGTAATGGAGCGTTCCCACGGCCTGTCTGTCCACGCGCCCAACCGCGCCAACAGGCCGTGCGAATCAACGCATCCGATGAAGCCTGCCGCGGCGTGCCGTCGCCTGGTGTGCTTCAAGCTGTAATCCTCATATTTGAAATCTTAATGAAATCGAATTTTGACAACGCTAAAAAATAATCATGAAATAGTCATAAATAGTCGTACATGTAAAAAAAATAGTCGCATTATAGTTTCGGCGTTATAGCTATAGGTTAGTGAGGATTATGGCTTGAACGTCAAGCTGTAATCCTCATTTCTGGTGCAAGCAAACGGTAAAATCTTTCAGATTGGGTTAGGTTCCAAAAAATAGTCATGAAATAGTCGCAACGACATGTCAAATCTCAGAAATAGTCCTTAAAAGATTCCAGAGATATAAAGGTACCCTGGTGAGGATTATGGCTTGAACATTTGAAAACTTCAAATTTCTCCGTAACGCCTACGATTTTCGGTTTAATATTTGAACCAAAAAATAGTCATGAAATAGTCGTATAAAGTGATAATAATTTTGAGCTGATTTAATTTCAAAATAAAAAGTTTTTACTTTCCCTACATTTCTATGGATGTACAGTCGTGTTCAAAATTTGTAACTTCATTTGATATGATTGTGAAATATTCCGCTTAATATATAACATTACTTCCAATTAGGCGTTTTCCATGGCAGCTGTTATAATTAAACAAAAAAACAAACATTTATGTAATTTTTTTATTATATGAGGTGACTGCTAGAAACCGCAAGAAACTTCAAGGGTTGGTCAGGTCAAGTGTTTTAAACATGACAATAATGACAAAAAGGGAATTCGTGTTTTTTTTAATTTTAATTATATATTAATTCATTTTGTGAATTTTAATTGGATAGTCTTTGAGTATCTAATTTATTTTAAAGCAATAACATAAGAAAAGTAAAATGAAAAACAATTAAAAATAACGATTATTTACAACGCGAGGGCAACGGCCGGCCGGCCGGCTGTCTGTTGACCCGTTCGCGTCAGCTGAGCGATAAGTACCTACGTTAGTCTGCAATGAGACCATTTTTGTCATGTTTATAACACTTGACCTGACCAGCCCTTGAAGTTTTTTGCTTTTAGTAGTGCACAACGAAACGCATAAACAACAAAATATTTTATGATAATAGCAACTTTACCACCTAAACAAAAAGGCTCAAATTTAAACGGCAACGCATTCTAGATAATACTTTTTGAAATTGAAAGCGGCAGCAAGGTACAGGGTGGTGAAACTATCTAAGATGTTTACATTATTTTATACCTATGCATGTTAAGAAGAAAAACAGCATTTAGTTTAAAAAAGTTTATTTGTCTCTTTGAAACTTTAATGTAACACACATTTGTTGTTATTAAATAACTATGTTAACATATATAATTCCAACAAAGACCAGAAAGTACTTATAAATACAAAAAAGCAGGGTCCATGGCGCCATTTTGAGTAGCGCGCTTTTGTTTCTCGGGATTGGTCAAATAGCGCTATCCTTGTCTCTACTCAAACGCATCGATCGCAGTGCGATGGGCAGAAGTTGGTTTTGCTTGTTATGTTATTATCAAGTTTAGTTGAATGTAAGTCAAGGTCATAGATCACGTGTGTCGTTGGTTGTTGCATTCGCAAAATTTTGAAAAAAATGGCTATTTGGTCCAGTGATATTGAAATCATAAAATAATTTGTGATGGGTACTTACGTAATTTTAAATGCCTAAGAAACCGTATGAATGTATTTATGAACTTTTACGAAGACGCGGTGTCGTTTTTGAAGTTATTGTGAGTATAAAACGTACTTTCGACTTAGATTACAATTAACAAGCCACCCGTCCGGTTTTGTCCGTTAACGATAGAGACAAGGATATATCGCTATTTGGTCGATCCCGGATTGATACAACTACAGACGTTTATTAACGTCTGTGGATACAACAGACGCTACTCTTGGAGTGGAAGGTTCGGTTACTTTTTAACATTAGTGATACCATAAACATACTATTACATAGTATTATACTTTTATTCTATGTAAGTAATTCAAAGTTGTTGATATTGTTGGTGTCTGATTCGTTTATTGAATTTGTGATTTTAGAATATGCACTATCCTCCCTATTGAAATTTTCTAGCAACATAAACTGAATGAACTAATCCAACACCAACAGATATTGAAGTAACTATGATAAATGTGATCAAAACTAATTGCTGTGATATAAACATATATGTACTGAGATTTAAACAAGTTATGTAAAGCAAGCTTTCGATGGTATAAATATAAATAAGGATAAGGGGGTTTAAGGTACTCGCGGCTCTTCCCCCCCCCCCCCCCCACATTCCTATTCCTTCCTAAAACCTATTCCCTCCTTAAAGGCCGGCAACGCATCTGCGATTCCTCTGGTGTTGCGGATGTCCATGGGCGGCGAAGATAACTCTCCATCAGATGACACGCCTGCACGTTTGCCACCTTCTATTATATAAAAAAATATACATAAATGTTTGTTTTTTTGTTTAATTATAACAGCTGCCATGGAAAACGCCTAATTGGAAGTAATGTTATATATTAAGCGGAATATTTCACAATCATTTCAAATGAAGTTACAAATTTTGAACACGACTGTACATCCATAGAAATGTAGGGAAAGTAAAAACTTTTTATTTTGAAATTAAATCAGCTCAAAATTATTATCACTTCACACGACTATTTCATGACTATTTTTTGGTACACATTTTAAACCGAAAATCGTAGGCGTTACGGAGAAATTTGAAGTTTTCAAATGTTCAAGCCATAATCCTCACCAGGATACCTTTATATCTCTGGAATCTTTTAAGGACTATTTCTGAGATTTGGCATGTCGTTGCGACTATTTCATGACTATTTTTTGGAACCTAAACCAATCCGAAAGATTTTACCGTTTGCTTACACCAGAAATGAGGATTACAGCTTGACGTTCAAGCCATAATCCTCACTAACCTATAGCTATAACGCCGAAACTATAATGCGACTATTTTTTTTACATGTACGACTATTTATGACTATTTCATGACTATTTTTTAGCGTTGTCAAAATTCGATTTCATTAAGATTTCAAATATGAGGATTACAGCTTGAAGCACACGTCGCCTGTGCGATCCATCGCCAGCGCCGCGCCGCGGCACTCCGCGCCAAGCCGCTCCAAGCCGCGACAGGCATTGCCGGTCCCACGGCCCGTTGCGCGGCGCGGAGTGGCGCGGCGCGGATTGTCTTAAGACACGCCGTGGGACCCGGCAATAAGACGAATTCCGTGTGGGGGTGAGCGTTTATCACTTGTCCAGAAGGAATGGAGAAAAGCGGCATCACAATAGTTGACACATCATATCAACTATCGTGATGTCGTGTATCATTATGGGTGTCCAACTTTCTTATCTTGATTGAGCTTCCTATTGTAGGTACTTCAGAAGGCAAAGCTTTTGGTTACGGTGGTGGCCGCAAGATGGCAATAGGTATCACCCATCTTTTATATACCTATCGTAGAAGCTGTTCTACGTACCATCATCACCATCAGTTCTAAGGTAAGATAAAAAAATAAGGTAAGTAAATAAAACAAAATGTCAACTTAAACCTGATAGTTGGTTGGTGGTAGGGCTTATTCTACTTACGTAGTGAGTCGTTGTTATAGGCAAGAGAACCCAATCGCCTAGAGATAAGATAGCCAGTTTCATAGTGGCTAAGATTTCGGGTGAAATAGGACCACACCTTCGGCCTTATCGTTACGCACCATTAGGTAAGATAAAGGCTATACTTATGCATTTGCACGTTGCTTGTAAAATAAAAAAATACTACGAGAAAGGACAAGCTAGTCGTGATTCGATGTCACTTTACATCGCGCATAAATTGGGTTTTTTTTTATTGAAAAGGGGACAAACTAGGAGGCCGGTCACCCGATGGAAAGTAATCACCGCCGCCCATGGACACCAAAGAGCAGAGGAGTCGTAGATGCGTTGCCGGCCTTCAGGAAGGAGTAGAAATTATCTTAACCACCTCTGTGGTCTAGTGGCTAAGCCACCGGTCTCAGACCCAGAGGTCCCGGGTTCGATTCCCAGCGGGGGCTACATCTTTGTGTGCTCGGTTTGGTTGATGGTAGGGCTGTTAAGTCCACCTGGCTAGTTACCACCATCTTATCTAAGTATGTCGCCATAACATCGGTGTTTTAGCATTGTTGTGTTCTGACAGTTAGAGATAAGATAGCCAGTCCCTCAGTGGTTGAGGATTCCGGGTGAAGCGCGCTTCCACCTTCGGCCTTATCGTCACTTACCATCAGGTGAGATGAAGGCCAAGCGCTTACCCGTTGCCAATAAAAAAAAATGATACCACTATTAGTAGCAGATATCTATCGGATGCAAAGGCCACCAAAGATGAAATCCAGTCTTGCCGAGAGTCCCTGGTTAAGCAAACGAATCTAGCACTTCAGGCTGTCTCTGAGGGGCAGCGCCAATCTTGTGAGTTTCAATGCCGTCAAAACTCAGGCGTGTTTATTTACCGCCAAACGGAGTCCCTTGCAACTGCCTCCGACTTTTCCTGTGTATCGTTAGCGGTGACCGAAAAGCTGCAGCTTCTTGGCCTGAATATGTCGTCCAATCTAAACTTTGGTGAGCATATCAAGTCCATCGCAAAATGTGCTGCAAAAAAATTTGGCGTCCTCTCAAGGGTAGGTACTTCTCGCCGGATCAACTACTTTTGCTTTATAAAGCGCAGATTCGACCGTGCATGAAGTACTGCTGTCACCTTTGGGATGTTTCTGCTATGTACAGCTATAGCAGTTTTGGACTCGATCGAAAACCGGCTTAGGAAGCTCATCGGAGCCTCGAAACTAGCTACGACTGAACTTCAGAGCCTCCTTCATCGGCATAAAGTTGCTAATTTATCAATGTTTCACAGAATACACTTTGGAGAGTGTGCGAAGGAACTACATAATCATGTTCCTCCAGGCCCATTCCACCATCGGTACACTAGACGAGGCTTGCCTACCACCCCTACATAGTTGATATTCCACCTGTCTGTACCAAGCGTTTAGCTAGTTCGTTTCTTATGCGAACCGCCAGAGAATGGAACGCACTGCCTGCTCATGTGCTATCTGATCACTACAACCTTGGTCTTTTCAAGGCAAGAGTG
This sequence comes from Scoparia ambigualis, assembly GCA_963921215.1. NCBI lineage: Eukaryota > Metazoa > Arthropoda > Insecta > Lepidoptera > Crambidae > Scoparia > Scoparia ambigualis. The sequence continues at coordinate 16,900,382 of OY992522.1, read as the reverse complement.
AACAGGCATCTCCTGGGTAAGCAATAAGCATGCAACACCCATTGACCTAGAAGTATAGACAAGAACGTCCATACAAACCATTTGTTCAAATTCTGGAATGAGAGACCCAAAATTCGCTGCAGCCGCTGAAGCGCTTAAACATTTATATGTCGTCTAATTAACAGACAGACATCGCAGCGCCGCAGCGCCAGATCGGTCAAAGACAACGTAGTGTATATCAAGATGGCGTCCCAAACAGTGGCGTATTTTAAGATTCTGCGCCCTGGGCCTGTAAGTTTTGCCGCCCCATAAATTAAAGGAAAAAAGCAAAACTTTTAATTATAAAATAAATTCAGCAGTTTGTTGACGTGGGCTGAGAATGATGGTAATGAATGAAATACTAAATAGGCCATACAAAGAACTAAACACCATTTATTTATTTACATTTTTTTCAATGGACAAATTGGTTAACAATTCTTCAATGACACTGTTATAATATAAATAACTAAACTGTTTAATCGTTCTTCGCTTAAACGGGAACGTAGATAATTTTTTATTATTTTAAGTACGGAAAACGAACGTTCCTTGCTGCAATTTGTCACCGCAGCGCACAGAAAGAATGCGTAATGCTATTACAGTCTTTGGAAATTCTTCCTTCAAATCCTTTCTTTAATAAATAAGCGAGCTAGCAGAGTTTGCCCATGGTTTAACGTCGACTGTGCTCGTGCTAAGGCTCCAAACATTCACCATCTTAGGAAAGCCTATAATGAAGCTGCCAAGTCCTGCAAAAGGGTATTGGGCAGGGTGAGATTTCGTCGCATTGGCAAGATTGGGTCCAAGTTGGCATCTCACCCGGCTAGAACCTTCCCTTGCCAAAGCGGTTGAAAGTAGGTAATTTCAGCCAGCTCTCCACACCATCGCTGTTAAAATCACCGCCTAAAATACCTCGTGACGGCTACTCCATGGCAGCTGTCCATGTGGACAAAAAAAAGGTATTAAAAATCCTACAAATCTTGAACGTAAATAAGGCGAGTGGCCCTGATGGTTTTCCAGCAATAGTCCTCCGCAACTGCGCGCCTGAGTTGTCTCCAATCCTTACTCGCCTGTTTCATCTCTCACTCGAGACTGAACTCGTTCTCATATCTTGGAAGCTTGCGATCGTTCAACCTGTTCCGAAAAAAGGTAGTTAAGCCGATCCTGCCAACCACAGACCAATTTCGGTCACCTCTATACTCTGTAAGACTATGGAGCGTGTACCGTACTCAACAACCGACTCCTGACATACCTTGAAGACAATGACCTCTTAAGAGACTCTTAGGGTGATATACAGGAGATCTTCTTGTATATGCCACTCATCTATGGAGTGAGGCTATAGAGAAACACGGTGAGGCTTTTGCCGTGTCTCTTGGCATCCTAAGGCCTTTGACTGGGTTTGGCACGTTGCCTTATAGACAAGCTTCCGTCGTATCTGATCCACTTTGACCTCTGCAATTGGATTTCGGACTTTCTGAAGGAGTGATCTATACGTGTAGTTTTAGATGACTGCACGTCTGATCTACAGGCTATTGATGCCGGAGTTCCTCAGGGGTCTGTTCTGTCTGCAACCCTATTCTTGCTACACATAAACGAACTGTTGGTACCCGGAATTCTGGGATACGCAGACGATAGCACAGTTGTGGACAGATATTTCTCAAATGCAAAGGCCAAGGAGGATGAAGGTCGGCTTTGTCGAGAGACCAAGGTTGAGCGTTTGGACACGGCCCTAGAAGCTATCTCCGACTGGGGTGATGCTAACCTGGTCGAATTCAACGCCACCAATACACAGGCGTGTTTATTCACTGCCAAACGGAGTCCCTTTCAACTCGCTCCGAATTTTCGTGGTGTATCTGTGCCGATGTCTGACCATTTTAGCCGTCTAGGTATGACTATCTCTGCAAACCTAAACATCGGCCACTACATAAAGTCCATGACAAAAACCGCAGCTAAAAAAACCTGCCATCCTTTCTAAGATAAGGCGGTATTTTACACCGGGGCAGCTGCTTCAGATTCACCACGCACAAGCCCGATCCTGTAGGAATACTGCTGCCACCACTGGGATGGATCTGATAAGTATAATTTAGCCGCTTGAGACTCTATTGAGAAGCGCGCGAAGAGGGTCATTGGCAACTCTAAACTTGTCGTATCCAAGCTGCTGAGTCTTGAACATTGAGGCAAGGTTGCCAATCTTTTGGTTTTTTTATCGAATGCACTTCGCCGAGTGTGCGCAGGAACTACACGAGCTGATTCCACCTTCTCCTTTCTATCTCCGGGGATCGAGGCGTGGACTGAGATCTCACCCTTACACTGTCAACATACCACCCATACGCACAAAGCGCTTTGAGTCATCATTTTTGTTGCGGACAGATACGAGTTAAGTCTAATAGAAGAGCGAAACCGTTAAAACCGGGAACTCCAATAGAACTAATTAGTTTCTCAAACATGTTTGAGCTGACGTGTCCGATGAACGAAGGTAACAGTTGGAACTAAGACCGATTCACCGACCACCAACACCGCCAGCGTCAGAGAAACTAAATAGTTCCGTGAACATGTTTACGAAACAGTTCCAAAGTGAATGAACCTTGAACTTACAACCGTTGAGTTTTAGTTATTGTTAGTTAGGCAGAATTTTTTAAATTTCTTCAGGCATGTAAAAAAAGGCGCACAAAGTGCGGCTTGCGCCGCCCCTCGCAGCTCGGCCGCCCCGGGCCATGGCCCTTTTGGCCCTATGGTAAATACGCCACTGGTCCCAAATAGATTGCCAATAACAATAATTGAATAATATCTTTTCTATTCTTATAATGCAATATAACTACATAATAATGACTTGAATAACATTTAATTTCACTAGGTGTACACTTTGAAAATAAATAAAATATTATTTTCTCCGCTCCGCACGCGCGAATGTCAAAGCCACACTAAAGCAAGGTGCCGAGTCGACTCCGCAGATGAGTGGAACATAGTGCGTGTTCGGAAGGGCCAATCTAGTGTAACTTGTATATCGCTGGCAACACCCTAGACTACATCCTGCTCACCAAGCAGGTTGGTGGTCAAATGCTTGCCCAGTTTCATTAAAAAAAAACTGAGGAACTGGTTATCTTGTCTCAAAACTATCGGGACACAACAATGCTTTCAATTTCAACATTGTACTTACCTAGGTACCTACTTAGTAAAAAATATTGTTGTTGTTTCTATGTCCAATAAAGGATTACGGGTTTCAAAACAAGTAGCCTACTCACGTAGTTTGACAAGAGCGTTTTTCTTCAGATTGTCTTCCACGTAGGCGAAATTGACTTCCCAAGATTTGAGTTCTGTGTCACCGCTGCAGCGCTTGTTGCCACACTGGAACTGGCCCTTGCCGAGCACCACTTCTTTCTCGACTCGCCATCGTAGTGCTACCTTGAAAATAAAAGATATTATGACATTAGGTAATTTCGTTTATTTGAATTAAGAACCCTACGTTAAAAATGGCAGAATCAGGCTATCGCGCCTTGATCATCTAAATGTTCGAGGTATCGCGCTATCATCTCTTGCTAGGGTGTTGTTAGGTACCTACTTATACAGGGTTATTGGAAATACGTAGCGATCCCTTTATGGGGAGATAGTAGAGATCATTAGCTATCAAATTGCCTCGGGGTGGATGGGGCAAAAATGTACCAACGTAGAAAATAAAATTCTCTTTTTAAAATTCCTATTTTTTTTACGTATTAGAGTGTTAGCAAACTAAAACACACAAAAACAACCATTAAATACGTAAATTTCTTTTTTAATCCACTTTGATGTAGCCTGACCCACTTTTCTTAATATTTTAAATATTTCTTTATAAATATTTTTTTCGAAATCGGTACATTTTTGCCCCATCTGCCCGAAGACAATTTGATAGCTATTGATCTCCACTATCACCCCTTAAAGGGATCGCTACGTATTTCCAATAACCCTGTATAAAAACATACAGTTCCAATAGAACACTGAAAAATATTTAACATTAAGGTACTTACATGACCATCGTTAAACAACAAAATATGCCCTGAACCGAACCACCCAATTACAACAAACAAAAGATAAATGTTTGTTAAAAAAACTTTTTATGGCGCATGGCGTATAGGTAGTTCGTAGTCAATATTGCTAGGTACTTACATGACCATCGTTAAACAACAAAATATGCCCTGAACCGAACCACCCAATTACAAAAGATAAATGTTTGTTAAAAAAACTTTTTATGGCGCATGGCGTATAGGTAGTTCGTAGTCAATATTGCTATGAGATGTTCAGTGCATTTAGTTATTTAATTTCATATTTTAAGTACTTAAGTAAGTAGGTAAATAGCTAACGAAAACTTAACACTTAGTGATCACGATCAGTAACTAAGTATAAATTGTAGTAGGGTAGGTACAGTTACATATTTCACTAAATAAATTAAAAAGCCTAAGTAACCAGGGGCCCAAGTCTGCTAATTTACGAATGGCATAATTGAATCGTAATTGTATCGCAATCGTATCGCATTGTAATTGTTTGACACATTTGGTATTCATTAATGAGTAAGAGAATACCAAATGTGTCAAACAATTACAATACGATCCAATTGCGATTCAATTATGCCATTCGTAAATAAGCAGACTTGGGCCCCTGGAATTACTACAAGAAGCAGAGTTGGGCTCTTATTCTGTAACGATTTCTTGTTTTAAAAAGTTACGATATCTTCCCACAAACGCATACGTTTTTGGGAAGATATCGTAACTTTTTAAGGAATTGACGTGGTTTCAAAACAAGGAATCGTTACAGAATAAGGGCCTAGGGCCTTGGTGTAAACAATCGCCGATTTTGTGATACCTAATATCTGTTCGCCTCTAATGATAAACGGAAAGAGACGCCTCCACCCACTGCACAATTACGACTCCAATTATTATTATTTATTACTATAGCATACATACATATAAGTTCAAGACTAATATCCCCGAAGGGTTAGAGAGAGACCAGGAAATGAGGACCGCAAAAGTAGTCCACTACCACAGTTCACGTTTCACCAAATGACAACTGCTCAGTGTTCAGCGTGACTAGGGTTGCCAGGGCCCTGATTCTGTATCGCAATCTATAGATTCCACACCTAAACCTTACCGCGCACAAACGTCAAACGCATACCTACGTTTTTGGGAAGATATCGTTACTTTTTAAGGAATTAACGTGGTTTTGAAACAAGGAATCGTTACAGAATAAGGGCCCAGGTGTGTAAGTGCATATGCTAAGGTTGATTGTGAATGTGTACCGCTATCTTGCAGCGTAGGAAAGAATTCAACGAGTCTTCTAGGGCCTTGGTAGCTTAGCGGTTAGAGCAGTGGACAGGCAATCCAAAGGTCATTCATGGGTTCGGATCCCATTCGAGGTTCCTGAGACTGGTAGATTTTTTTTCTAGTAAACATTTTATCCTGTGAATGCGTAATTCATAAATAATAATTATTAAAAACTTTAATCCTCATCTGAGTTTTTATTGTAAAACTGTTGTCCGGCTTGAAAGGCGTAAGTCCGGCTTTAAAGTAGTGTCTTGGGCTTTCCAAACAAAACCACCATTTCCGGCTTTTAGGGCAAAATGTCCGGTCTAATACAGCGCTGAGTCCGGCTTTTATATCTTAGGACCTGGCAACCCTAAGCGAAGCGTGACAGGTGGTGAGCCCATCGCCGCTTGAATGTGTGTGTGTCTTTGGTCCGTTAGTCGACTTTTACGACACCCATAAGGGAAGAGATGTGACTGAGCCGTCACCACAGCCTATATTATAGATGAGTAGAAAATAGAGTAAATATATTTTTCTTAACAGATCTTCTCGTTAATTGCGCTTGTTTACTGTTCAGCCATAAAATGCCGTGAGGTATCCGCATGAATCTTCCGAGTAATGCACCGCAGCACATCGTCATGGCACAAGACGGGTCAGTGACCGCACAGGCTTATACTCCGTAGCTGGTAGCCGTTATCAGCCAATAGGTCATTTACAGTTACACTGGCGAGCTATCACACCCTAGTCTACATAGTTCATACTGATTGGTTGAAAATATGGATTGAGAAAGCGGAAAGAAATCAGCTATTCTACCTTCGACCACAAATATAAAAACTAGATACAAAATCGTAGCAAAATAGTGGCAGCTTTCAGTTTTCACATATTATAAATTAAGCGTACAGTAGGTATAATGTGTTTTGGCAGAATTGCAATTTTTTAAGGCGCTCTTTCTTCGTTATGTTGACTCTCACTTAGGGTTACCATCAATGATATTATCATTGGTTACCATTTAGAAATTTGAAAAGTCCTGACATTTCGATGAAAGTCCAGACTTTTTAGTCACAAAATGGAAACATACTCACTTTTTGACGACCTCCTTGGTCGAGTGCTTTGTACACTGGTTTTCATGGTGTCGCCATCGCCATCTCTGAGGTCCCGGGTTCGACCCCGGTCGGGTTAATTTAGAAATTATTGCTTTTCTAAATTGTCTCGGGTCTGGGTGTTTTCTATGTATAATAAGTATGTATTTAAGTATGTTTATCCGTTGTCTAGTTAGTTTTATTAGTTAGCATTCAACGAGTTTCATAATGAAGCTTCTCTTGGGCTAGGTAATTGGTGTGAGTGTAGGAAAGTTTATTTATTATTTATTTATTTTATATACTTACTTATTGTTTTTAGATAAATGAGAAGTTAAAGACTTATTTGATATTACATAATATGTAGTTTTGTAACTCATATTCCAAAATCCGGACAATTTAAAGAGCCGGACAAAGTCCCGGACGCGTATTTCCCGTTCCCGTGTACTTATAGTAGGAGGCAGCACTGCCTTGAATCCTACACGGGGTTGATAAGCTAACTCTCTTTTTAAACTCGTGTATAATTCAAGGCAGAAGTCCTCCAATCGCGAACGGGTTTGCAACGCAGACTGTTAAGCTGGAGTCCTCCAATTAGTGGTTTGCACCGGAGCGGAATCTGGCGGACCGGTGAAATTCACCGGTGATTTGCCGATCTTCGGTGATTCACCGGTGATCTCCGGAGAATTTTGTTGTTTAGCAAGAAACTATTAAGCTATTCTATTCAGTTATTGTTCGGTAATGTTGTGCAATTTGAAGCTTTATTGTAATAAAATATTATATTTATTTAGGTACGATGAGGTTAATGCTCTAAGATGAGATTCGATAAAAGAAAACATTAGGTATCAGTAATTGAAAAGGAGAAAAATCTTTATTTTAAGTACATTTATTATTATTTATAATAAATTATGGTTTTCATGAAGTAGACACAAAATTTCAACAGCGTCATTGCGCAGCATATAGCATATATTTCAATAAAATACTCTCTCTGATCGAACTAAGATCAAACCAAGCCCAAATTTAAAAAAAAAATCTGATGTAGCAGTGATGACAACAGGGCCAGAGAAATACTATGTGGAAGAAATTAATAAAATCAAATTTAATCCTACTAATATTATAAACGCGAAAGTTTGTAAGTATGGATGGATGTTTGTTACTCTTTCACGTAAAAACTACTGAATGGATTTGGATGAAATTCGGCAAACAGATAGTTTATAACCTAGATTAACACATAGGATACTTTTCATCCTGATATTCCCACGGGAACGGGAACCACGCGGGTAAAACCGCGAGCGGCCGCTAGTATTTTATAAGTTCCTCTCGCATGAACTTGAATAGTATACTGGCGACGAACGTTATAACTTAGTGTCCGACCGAAGTTGCGGTTTCGGTTTCAGCCAGTTTCGGCCTGAAAATCTTGTTTCGGGAAGAGGTTCTGTTTCGGCCAAAAACAGCCGAACCTTTCAGCCGCGCCGAAACTTACATCTTCGTACTTTTGGGTCGCGTTCGGCTAACGTCGAGTGCACTCGGCACGGCTCGCCATATGGCGTCACTCGCCTCGCCTAACTCCACCGGCCACTGAATCAGTGCTCTTTGCTCGTGTAGTGAAAATTAAAAGTAAAACTGAAAGAAAATACATCATTATGATTAAAAAGTCGCTGCCTCAGATGTAAGTAACATTTTAAATTTTTCACTTTTTAGGGTTAGTTAAATTTTGACCCAGTGTCATTTTAACAATGTTGAAATTTCAATTCGATAAAAGTTGAAAGTAGAAACTTGTAATATTAGGCCGGCGAGATGTTTCATGATTCAAATATCTGGAAAAAACGGCCCACTGACATTTTTATTCAACGTTTTAATCACGTTTATAAATGGTTCGCTTTCGGTTTCGGCAAAAAAAACATGTTTCGGTCGGACACTATATAACATTATGCAACAACTTATGACAGTCTTCAAAAAAAAGAATACATAAAAATGAGAAATAAAAATATTTTAATTTAAAAAATGATAACAAATAGTAGGTAGGTACCTAATAAACACATCGTTAATCAATAAATAAAATATGTTTTTTATTTGGCTCTATAAGTTGTATAACCGGAGAATACCGGTTTCTCTCCGGTATTTTTTACCGATTAGTTTCACCGGTAGAACACCGGTGTTTCTCCGGAGATCTATGCTCCGGTGCAAACCACTACCTCCAATCGCACACGGGTTTGCAACGCAAAATGTTGTCCTACACACGTGTACGCATAGCGATGCATGGAACTTAACCATCGACGGTCTCTAAGTAGGTATAGATGTGTGTGGCACATCCGTGATTTTCAGTTTTTTGTTTAATTGTCTTCTCTATTGGTCTGTGAAACAAACAAGTGAAAAAGTTTAATAATTATCTTGATTTCGTAGTACTTATGTCAAATACTATAGCTGCTATTTAAATTAATGTTTAATGTATTTATAAGTGATTTGGAACTAATTACGTAAATTAATAAAAGTTTATATAATAAATACCTAGTTACATTACAATTTATTTTATTTGTCTAATACCCTATCTTAACCTGAGCAGTATTCGCTGCCGCTGTGGGTAAAGGTACCTATATAACGCGCGGTTGCCGCGCGAGTTCGCTTAGGTACCTATTTAGTATAAAGTTCTGCGGCTAGATTGACCTGTAGCCTAATTCACGTAACAAAACTTCAACGACTTGCAAGCGATTTGATCGCTGAAGTTACTTTTCGTATTCACGTATCAATCGCACGATTTTGTTTAAGTCGGTTTTGTTTAAGCGTATTCACGTGCAGTAGTCGAAGTTCGATCGTATCGTTGCCTCCGCGGTATTCACCTATTATTTTGACGTTTAGTTTGATCGGGTGTCAGCGATTTCACGTCAAATTAGACAATTTCCAAGTCGTTGGAAAAAAATAATAAATATTTCTGCATGTTTTCGTAACAAAAAGTATTTGAATTTGTTTGGTAGAATGGTAATGGCAACATTAAGTTTAAAAAGTTGACAAATCGCTGAGTTGCGATCCTATCGAGTTATCGTTCTATCGAAATGACAGGTGAATACGGATTTATAACTGTTTTTCAATAGGACGACTTCTAAACGTAAACGACATTTCGACTATTATGAAATACGTGAATCAGGCCACTGAGCGGCATTCGCTGCCGCTCTACCCACAACGTCAGCGAATACCGCTCAGGGTTGAATAGGCCTTTAAGCAATAAGTTTCTACACAAAATTTAAAGATAATAATGAGCCTCCAGCCAAAAAACATTGACTTCGTAAAATTACGTTACGTATTTTTATTTTTTGTAAGGAACGTTGATTGCCATACAATTACAAATAAAGTATTACATCGTTGAATGCATATTTCTTTTGCCCTAATATAAAATTAAAGTCTAATTGAGTTTTCTTGCCCTAATGCCCACAAACAAACATGGATTCCGTTGGTGGTATGTGTATGTGCACAGAAAAGATAATAGTACCTACTACGTATGTGTGTCAACTCTGCCTCCTATTGAACACGGAAATAAATACGTCAATCAGAGCGTATAATAGTTACAAACCTGTGTGCTATTGGAGGACTCCAGCCTTGAATAAAACACGAGTTTGAAAAGAGAGTTAGCTTATCAAACCCGTGTAGGGTTCAAGGCAGTGCTGCCTCCTACTATACACGGGAACGGAAATACGCAGTCCGGACTAGGGTCCAAAAGTCCGGACTAATCCGGACGGATGGAAACCCTACTCTCACTCAACTCGCGCACTACCTAGTGTATTATTCTGTGGCACTTCTAAACAAAATGAGTACCTAACCTACCAAAACATCTCGCTAGCGCAGGTACTCTTTTTGTGCAGCGGTTTGCGCATTCGTGTACCTAATCGAAGGAACATCGGTTTACCATGTCACGGGTGGCCAAATTAGAACGTCTCGAGCGCCACCATGCTTCGGAAGGATAACTTGCCTTCTATCCAGACATTGCTCCGGATTCTTACAGCAACATGGCAGCGAGCGGTTTGATTATTTGTTTTTAAATATTTCATCCTCTTCATCTTACAAACGACAAAAGCATAATGGGGAAACTGGGCCTTAAATCCAGTGTTGCCAGACGTCCCGATTTTGGCGGTACGTCCCGATTTTAAAATCAAAATTAAATGTTCCGCGCGGGACCGGCTCAGTTCCGCTTTTCGGGGATATGATAAATGATATTCAAGATATTCCTTTTATAGGGGGAATTGGGTAAGTAATATATTCCATTATAATAAGTAGGTAATATAGGCAGCGTGCTGAGGAAGCGCGGCCGGGTGACACAGACAAGTTGATGGACTGGCCGCCCGGCTGCCTGGCCTGGCGTGAATTGTATGTCAAATAAAAAGATAAATATCATAAACTTCTGATTAAATAAGGTTTTGTATGTCTCTCTTTCGACGAAAGAATTCCGCTTTTTTTCACTCAAAAAGTTTCAAAATCCCGACTTGACAAAAATATCTGGCAAGCCACCACACGGACCAAACGCGGGTTGCTAGTTTCAACGACTGCCTGCCATAGCCATCTTACAACAACGCGGGACCAAAGGCTTTACGTGCCTTTCTTTCGAAGCACGGAGGACGGATAAAATTATTAGATTACGTAGGTAGATATAATATTTTCAATACAACTACACAGAAGATATTAAGTTACAAATTTGGCTGTCTTTACGCTATAAACCGATCTCTTCCAGACACCACTCAACAGACAGATGGAAATAATTTAAACACTATAAAATCAGAAGAGGTTGCCAACATCACGACCAATGTGCATGGGCAAATGATAAAATGTAAGTACCTATTATGTAATAATACCAATATGTGTAATACTTGTAATTAACCGGGTCGCGAAGCGGTGAAAGCATCTACCACCCCCTCTCTTCCCTTGGGTGTCGTAAAATGCGACTAACGGACTAAAGACTGCACATACAGCTTAGAGCGGCGATGGGCTCACCACCTATCACGCTGAGCACATGTGCAGTCGCTATTTGGTGAAAAGTGGGCTAGGCAGAGAATTAGGTTTGCTTTTGCTGTCCTCATTCTCTGACTAACCCTTCGGGATAATAGTCGTGATTAGGTATGTATAGTTATGTAAGTAGGTATGTATGTACCATACGAAAAATAGTCATAGAAATCATGGAATACTTCGATTTAACTGTTAGAAATAGTAACAAAATCAAAGTCATACAAATCACGGAATACTTAGAAAAAGTAACAAAATGAAATAGTTTAACATTTGTATTATGGAGATGGCGGGAAGAGCTCGACTCCTACTGCAATGACTGGACACCAAAAGCCCTCAATCGCGAAGAATGGAAAGAGGGAGGGAGGCCTTTGCCCTGAAGCGGGACGACTGCTGCTGATAAGTAAATAATAATTACTTATACTAGATAGGTAAGTATATTTTGTTCCGACTACCTAATACGTTGTCTATTCTATACTTAAGAGGCCTATTACATCTCGACTGTGATTTTTGCGTAAAATGGCCAATGTTGGCGTTATGGATCTCAGAAACAAAAATACATTAACAATTATGACTTATTGAATAGTGTAGAATAGCTATTGGAATAGTGCGTAGCGGCCTCGCTCTTTGTAAATTTTGCTTAACTTTTTAATTTAACCCAAAATTGCAGAGAAAGATTTTCATAAAGTGCGCGAAGGCACTTTTTTGAGCTCATCGATTGAACTACTGTTCTAAACAAGTGAAAAAAAAAATTATAATGTTATCTCTTAATAGCCGAATAGTGCGTAGGGGCTTCGGAAGTTTTAGATATCATTGATTTTATACTTTATCTTATTCTAAACCAAAAAACTTCGAAAATCGCTATAAGTTAACTGTGAATTTCTCCTATCTACGATAATATTATTAAGCAAAATTTATACCAGAGTAATTGTTACTTTATGAGGAATGAAGATTTTAATAATGAATTTATTATCCTATTTCGATAAAAATGATAAATACAACTGCAAAATTACTACAAAATGCGAAAATGGGCATTTTACGCAAACATCACATTCGAGATGTAATAGGCCTCTTAAAGGATTTTGTAATTTATTTAAATGTACTTAAATGTAGGTATATAGATTATTAGATTTATTAGTAGGTAGGTACCTACATATTCTCATAGTTATATATTTAACATACTTATCTATTAAAATTTTCAAAATATAGTAAATAAATCACATACTTACAACAATGCTAATAAATTATCCTGATGCTACCCTGTCCGTTAAAACCGTTACAAGAGCATAACTAGTTCCCCTTTGATATTCAAAATAAAGCTCTATTGCATTGATATCGAGCAAGCAACAAAGCGGTATCTGCGTGGAACCGTTGACTTTTAGATGTAGGTTTAACCAGCCATTGTACAAAAAAAAGCCTTGTATAAGATGAGCAGATGTTACCCATTACAATGGACTTTTCCTCTCTATTATTGGGGCTCCCCTGCCCCTGAATAGAACTAGCGCTAGTTTAGTAAGTTTAATATTACATTTTGAAACATAATATTAAATTCTCATTTTAAATCTGCTACGATTGCATGCTGATACGTCATTCTATAAAGTTTCAAATCGGTTTCATAAATGTGAAAACTTACGATTCAGTTATAAAACCTTACATTTCTACAGAATGCCAGCAAAAGAAGGGCGTACAAACGAACCACCTATAAATAGGCAAGGTTCCATAGTGGAAGACATACGAAATTGGTCAAGGTACATGCCTGCGTCTGCCTAATGAACGCAATCCAGTGTATAAAGAACCGTAGTAGGTAGCAATGCTGGCACTTATCATAAAAATAACCCGCACCGGAGACGTGTGGAAGAGCGAGGCAGCATCATTTCCAACGTTCCCCACGGCTATATTATAAGGCAGATGTGCAATACGGTGCCCTGCTCGTGCGCATACAGTAGCTATATTTAGCCTACAAAGGCAGTACGGCCTTTGTGGCGGGTTACGCTCCCCAGTATAGCACAAAGGAAGGTCTCTCGGGAAAAAAAGCAATTGAGTTACATAGGGGTCCGACCCTATCGTAGCCTTAAATCAGGGGACATTGTTGTTGTTCCCATTTAACTAAACCTACATACTTAATGTTACTCTTGCACTGGTTATTACTGGTGGTAGTATTCCGCGATTTACTTAGAATTATTTTTGTTGTTTAAGATAAGTAATTCATTAGTTTAACGACTTAAATTATGAAATCAAAACATCCTTAGGAAACTTCTGCATAATTAGGGTCACAATTACAATATTGTTATCATTTTATTCAAATTACATTTCAATAGATCTTAATTACGGCGGGTAATGTCGATGCTAGCTAAGTAAGACAATAACAATATGAGATAAGATTTGCTAAATAAGTTGGATGGGTCAATGGGTGTTTTAATTAATTAGGTACCAAATTACTAAAACTTACTTTGTTTTCTTTGTATCTTGTTAAATCACATATACAATACTCTTTGAAGAGCTTATCGTAATATTTCTTGGCCAACTGTTTTTCCCAGGAATCGGCAACGTCATCTTCCTCCCAGAGAAATTTGTGGTTTTCCCGAATAACGTCAAGATCTGTTCGATCTCTCGAAGTGTCTCGCTTTATAAGGCTGGTAGAGCCCTTTGTGTTTAGACAGTACACATTAACAAGATACTTATGCAATTCATACGGATTAAGATTACGCAACCGTGCGGACATCGCGAGCGGAAGCTTTACCTAGAACAAAGGGAAAATGAACCATTTAGTTCAGAAAAAAAACATTTTGCAACAAACAACTCTTTAATAAAATCGACATTTTTTCAATTACATAATTAATCCAAGCTCCATGGTCGACTAAAATTCTATCAAACTGTTCTTAAACTAATTGTCATGTTGAGTTTATAACAAGGTGCGTTTTTGATTAAAAATTGTTACAATATTTATCGAAACATTTTAATAAATAACTAATAATTTTGTGCACATGTTTACATCTACTCTGAATATTATTGTCAGTCTTGTAGATTTTTGTGTAAGTTTTTTTCTCATTTGGCTCATTATAAAAACCTTAATTCTATGAACAAGTCATGCATATTACATCTAAATAATTAAATATTAAAATAAATATATTAAAATATGATTATTGTCTACTCTTATTTTATTAAACACGAGAGATGTAATTTGAATTACAATACAACCAGTTCTTATATAAAATTGAAAAGTGGCACAGTTGAAAAATGTATAGTATTATAGACTTTGGTTTGCCAATTAAAACTATTTAACATTAAATTATTATCTTTGGGATTATTTATAACATATTAATTTTTGGTACCTTGGCTTAGGCATTGTAGTATTCAATATTATTTAATTTTTGGGCATAATTATTGTGATGATTTCTAACTTCTTCATTCACTCATAAACATCTAACTAGTTACAGTAACATTTAAATTGTGTTGTTCGACATGGCTATTTATAATAATATGAGACCACCAAGAATAGAAAAATATTTAAAGGTGCCTCACAAATCCCACATTTATATATATATTTATATAAATTCATATGAGTGTAAAAAATTATGCCTACAAGGCATTAATTACATTAATTATTAAGACCTCATGTCAAGTCTATTTTCATAATATATTTGGTATATACTTACATAAAAAATAGGCACAATTAATATTATTATTGCTTTGGTTACAACACAGTACAATAAGAATCACTTGAAACACTTAATCTAAAATTTGGCATAGAATTCTAACAGTTGGTACTTTAAAATACCAAGTTGTGACAAAAATATCAATAATTTGTTTAAATAAAGCTTTCATAAGAAGCAGGAACAAGTAGCTTAGTTTAGCTAATTAGCTTAACTTGGTTTTGTAGAAGGCCTCAAATGAGTAGTAGGCATATTTCTTATCTAATGTAAACATTACAATTACGGCAATCGGAATCTTTGGACATTCGACCTATATCCACTAGTAAAAATATCACTTATCATATCTAAAAGGCAACTTTGGAGTAAGATATGTGTGACCTTATTGTAGAGCACCTGCAAAGGCATTTACCTATTACACTAATATAACCTTGAACATGCATAAATAAAATCCTAACTCAAAAGCAAATACAGCACACTGCGAGTGTGGAAACACCGCTCGCATAAACACACCATAGTGACTAAATTATGAACTAGATCATGATATTATCAATTTGGTAAAAAATAATGCAAAATTCTAATTAATAAAGTATACAACTAATTTTTTGGCAAATAGAGAATCTGATAACTTAGTTATGTGAAATGCATCATACACAACACAATAGGTTAACCGACTTACATCAACCTATTCATATTAATGTTACCAAACAAAATATATATTTCATTTCTACTCAACATATGTTATTGCAAATTAATGATGCCCTTCATATGTGAACACCTAATTATCCATGCGTTTTTTCATGTTTCTTCATGTTGTCAGAGCGTGTGAAGGCTTTGTCGCACACCCCACAGTAATAAGATTTCTGTTTGGTGTGTACAGTCATGTGGCGGGACAGTTCACTCTTGGTCACAAACTTTTTCTCACACACAGTGCAAGCATGTTTCCGTACATTAAGATGAAACTTCATATGTATCGATAGTGAACTGGATTGGGAGAAAGCTTTGTGGCATAATTCACAAACAAATGGTCGTTCACCAGTGTGTTTTCGCAGGTGATTCATAAAACCTGTCTTGGTGTAATCTTTTTGACAGAGATGACAAAAACTAGATTTAGAGTCAAGCATACCAGGAAAGTGACTGTTTATATGCTTCCGAAGTTCCCAATAGCTGGGAAACTTTTCTGCACACACATGACAAGGGTATTTCTTTTCTTCTGATAATTTAGCACTACAGTGATGTGAAGATAGCGCTTGTTCACTTGAAAATAACTGATTGCACTGGCTGCATTTGTGACTAGCCTCAGATTCAGTAGAGAGTGTGACTTCCAAATAGTTTTCAATGGACATCACATTCCCATTAGAACTGTCGGTGTCGTCAATATGACTTTGAGAAATTTGATCTTTTTCTGATAATATATCTTTACAATCCATTTTCTCTACATATTTTTTTGTAAAAAGTGAGGAGTCTTTACCTGTATTGTTATTGTCTGGCTCTACGAGATGTAGAACAGGCGACTCGCTCTGTTCTCGATCAGGCGATGTAGTTTTTTCATTGTCCGAATGTTCGGGTCGGGATGATACATTGTTATCAGACTCCCAATCATTTTCCACAATTTCCACATCTGAATCTGATTCTTCTGCACTGGACACCGAATTGTTGACTAAATGGAATCCGATATCATCGAATCGTAGTACATTCGTAGGAAGTTTAACTCCTACGATAGCCTGTATCGCCTGCCATGAAAGCTCTTGGGGGTTGTTCTGCATATTAGATCGCACAATTTCTAACCTACAAACGAGGTTTTAGTGATTACTCGATCATTACCTTCACAGCACAGACATTGTTGATAATAAAGTAAAATAAATGAAATATTTACCTTGCGTGCGTGATTGAATGTATTCGGATAAATAATTAATCTAGTGACACTTAATTTTCTACATCTAAAAATATTATGATGGTGCTATGGCTATGCTAAACTTTTTTTGACTATGCGCAGTAGAAGTAGTGTTGCCGCTCAAATCTCGATAGTCCATTAACAATAGTCATCCGGTAGACTATCGATAGTCGATCAAAAGCAATAGTGTCAATAGGACTTACGCTAGTATCCATATTATAGACACACAGCAATACTATCGGTAGTATCAATATTATCGAATCTCAATCTCAAACGCACTATCGATAGTATCGATGGTCAATCGATACTATCATCACAACCTACTATCGATTGCGCAAAAATAGCAAAAGTAGCGATACTATCGATAGTATTGATTGTTATTACCTCAGAACAATAATTAGTTATTGTACTGAGGTTGTTACAATAGTCATAGCTTAAACTATCAATACTATCGATAATATCTATACTATCTGAGATACTAGCAATAGTATCGAAATATTATTAATGATTTCCGAGATCAACTATCGATAGTTCGTCAACACTAATGCGCAGCAGTACAGGCTGAGCCCTCAGAACAATAACTAAAGCATAGAAACCACGCTAAAAGACGAGCTACACAACAGCTATCTTACTCATATGACTTCATTTAATTCTGTAGCGAGACTGAATGAAACCTCTAATCCACATTCGTTTCTATTTTTTCTAGGTTGTCACAAGGTAAATGTCAAACGGATGTAATTGGATGTCTTTATAACACCATCAGATTAAATGTGTCGTTATTTTCTTTTTGTTGCTGTGTAAATAAGTAGCAACCTAACTTGGTTACATTATAATGACGGATTATTTTCACGTTATGTTGTAGCTTCTCTCAGATAAATTTAATTATTTGCAAGGTATTCTTCCGAAGAAACTTATAAACTAGCCATAACATTGTTAGTGATATTTATGCGTTACGTGTGACAAAATGTCTTGTGTGATTGAGGGCTGTAAATCCCTTATAATAAGAAAAGAAAATAATTAAGAGACAATAACCTTTTATCGGTGAGCTCAGACTGTTTTCGTTTTACCTAAACATAATTAATGACATGAATCTATTTAAACACACTAATAGTTTGTCTAAATAGTCATCGTGTCCAGTTCTGTGCTGATATAAGGCATTTATCAATGAAATTTTGTTCAAATGTTGAAGGTTATGTTTTTCGCCTAGTGACGAGCATTTCTATATCGATAAATCAGTATTTTTTGTAAGTGGTTGGCACATCTATCTTTAAATTATGATATATGTATACGCCTCATTTACAACTTGACAACTTACAATTTACAACTTTACTTGTTCCCGCCAAAGCCGGGACGGCCATTCAAACCATACCGCCATCTGTATGGCGGTTGACTCAGCGGTTGTTGACGACCGCGTCCGCCTGTCTGCCGCGGCGTCACCGCTGCGCGACCCGCCGCCGCTAGCTTCGTGAGCCGAGCGCGCGACTCGTGTGTCTGCTAGCTAACGCGAGACGCCCACAAAATACGCGCGCTGGTATCTGCCCTTATTATAGTGACTCCTGAACCTAATGTGAAGAGACCGCCTAAATGCCTATTGTGTAGTGTAGTGACTGTGCGCCAGGAAACCAACCTACCTCGCCGCCCGTGGTCAGCTCGCCCCCCCGGTTCCTGTAAGTACTTTATTCCCTTATACCTCCTGCCTAACCCTTATTTCGCCGCTGTTACTGCGAACGCCTTTCGCCGTAACATTCTGGTCATCTTCGAACCGGTAATATTAATGCCGGCGACCTTCCCGTAACAAGTTTTCTTTTACCATTTCACCATAACTTGGTCTCACGTTCCATCAGCTCCTTTAATTACAGTCCACTAAAAAATAATTGTTTCCGCCCATAATCTAATTTGTGCCATCATTTCTAAATTCGTTTGTTCACATAACTTTACCCTGTCCCAATAAAAATTTGGTGAGGTAGTTATGAATCATTTGTGTTAGTATAGCTGGCCAACGTACACTTATATTATTTTATTTTTATTGTTGATTTTGTGTATGCATCCAATTGTCTGATCACAAATCGAAAGTGTGATGCAATGATGTAATGTTGTTGTAATCTGAGCGGGCTTGTGTGTGTACCCAAACGATTTTTGCCTAACGATACGTTGTTCATACTCCTAACGGTGACTTAATTAGTAGTTAAATTATTACGTTACGTAGGGTAATATGACGAGAGATTTATTTTCCCGTTTTATTTTGTAATGAAATTTTTATGTTCGTGTCGTGTTAAATCGGCTCAGATCTCGTGCATGCTCACCACGCGTGTCAAGTAGCGTGCTTTATTTTTCGCTAGTATTAATTTTATATTTTTTTTGGTTTTAATTTTTGCCTTGGCAATCGGCTCATTCTTGTGCGTGCTCACCACAAGAGCATAGTACTTCTACACACGTTCACACGTTTGCCCATTTGTGGGACACAGACAGAGTGTCCCAACCTTTTTAGTTAAGTTTTTATTATTAGTTTATTTTTATTTTTTTTGTTTGCGACTGACTCATTCTTCGCGCTAGTGTCGGCAACAGGTCTGCCCGACTGTGAGCGCCTTGCCCAACAGTGGGCTACGGATAACGTGATTTTTTTGTTTTTGTTGTTTTGTTTGCTTTTTGTTTTGCGCTCGGCTAATGTTACGTACGCGCGTTCAATAAGCATACATACACATACACATACACACGCGTTTGCACCACCCGTGGGCCATATACAAGGCGTCCCAACTTAGTTTTGCTCTCTTTATTGTTGCGTTAATTTTAGCCCATTTGCCCTTACCTTAGTAAACAAATACATCCAGCCCAACTATAGAATATATACAGGGTGTTGTTCCTTTTACTGCCTTTAAATTTGTTATTTTTTTTTATTTTTTTATTTTTTCTTGTCTCCTTTTATTCATCGCGATGCCGACCAAGTCACAAGCCGCGATTTTTAGGGAGGCCGCCAAAGCAATACACCAACTCCTAGAGGTGGGGTCACGGATCATTGCTGGCGACACCAAACATTCCATAACGGAATTTAACGTGCGTTTCGCACAGGTACAGGGTATTAAGGAGAAGCTGGATTCAGTATATTACAGCATTCTTGACGAGGAGAACTTAGACGAGGGGGTTGAGAGGACATACACTGAGAACCACACAAAGGCCTCCGGGGCATACCTGGGGATACTTGTGGCTAGGGAGGAAATCTTACCCTCTTCCACGTCGTCCCCAACCCATAACGCTCAGCCCAGTCTCGGCGTCAATACGCCTACAGCCGTCCTCCCCAAGATAGCGCTGCCCAGGTTCAGGTCAAAGGTGGAGGACTGGCCTTCCTTTATTGCACTGTTCAGGAGTTTGACTGACGACATGGCGACCTTGTCGGAAGCAGTCAAGCTCCACTATCTCTTCTCAAGTCTCAGCGGTGAGGCATTAAGCATGGTGTCCCACCTAAAGGTCACCAATGAAAATTTTGCCGTGGCCATGGACATCCTTACCAAGCGGTACGAGAACCGCCGGGTTCTCATCGATAGTTTCGTCGACATAATCCTGGGGCTGCCGAGCATCCACACGTGCTCTAACATACGCACACTTTTCCTCACTCCGCTGGTGTCCGCCCAGTGTGCCCTTAGTAATTTGGATCTGCCCATAGGAGACGACTACGTGTTTGTGTCGATAGTGGTGCGAAAGCTTAAGGGTGAGCTCCGCACGTTATTTGAACGCAGACACGGGTCTAGCAGCACCCTGCCCACGTTGAGTGACCTCATCTCCTACCTCGAGGAGCACGCGCGCTGTGTGGAGACAGAGTTCTCCAACATAGCCCAGCCGCAGCCCATTCACGCCCTGCCCGGCCCTTCTCGTAGCCGCGCGCCTCCACAGTTGCCCCATCGCACTTATGCTCAGATGGCTCAGCAACAACCCGACCATTACCGTGGCCGCTCCTCAGCTCCATCGCCTCACCGCGCCTACGATCAGCCTACTCACCAACCGTCACGCCCAGCGCAGCAAATGCGTCACCGCCCATCCACCTCCCCGGCTCGCAGTCAGCCCTTCCCCGTCTACTCGGCCTTCCAGCAAAGCTGCTCCTCATCATCGTCCTCGTCCTCTTCCTCACGCTCGACGTCCTACTGTCCCTATTGTGCCACTAGGGGACATACGCTCATGACGTGCAGATGGTACAATGCCCAGCCAACACAGGGCCGTTGGGACTTTGTACAGGCACGCGAGCGCTGCCAGCGTTGTCTCGGCCGTCACTACGAGAGCGAGTGCAGGTCAAGGGGGGCATGCAAGGATTGTGGGAGCACGAACCACCACACGTCCCTCCATCGACCAGACGGCCCAACGCACTCAGCTCATTCGTCGTCTGTACATGTACCCCCACCACAGCTGACAGAGCACTCGAGGGAGCGTCCCAGACACAGCAGGCGGCACGAACCCGCACAGGCTAAACAGGTGCGACCCAGCTCTGCTCACAGAGCCAGCCCGCCCAGGTCCGGTTCGCCAGGTAGGCCCCGCGAACGCCGCCAGCAATTATGACTCCCAACTATCACAGAGCACCCTAGCGAAGAGGTAAATTTAGCCCATGCCCAATCAACCCATGCCCACACAGCTGATACATACTCAGCTCATACAATTTCAGCTGATACTCCATCAGCTCACTCACCTTCTGTGCCCACTGGCACACCCATTTTGTTGCCAACCGTCTCACTAAGAGTCGCGGACGTACATGGCCATCTTCACACAGCTAGAGCTTTATTGGACTGTGGCAGTATGCTGACATTAATAACGTCACGCATGGCACGACTTTTGAACCTGCCATCAAAACCCACTTCTTTAAAAATTACAGGAGTTGGGAATCAGCACAAACATGAGTCAAAGGCGGCAATAACAATAGTATGCCGACCCACTCACAATGATACTCCTACAATAACTGCCACAGCTCACATTTTAAAAAACGTCACTGGCTACCTTCCCTTAGAGAAGGTACCAAACATTTCCCACGTACTAGGCCAGCCACCCGTGCCATTGGCTGACCAGCTTTACTACACACCAGCCCCGATCGACCTCTTATTGGGGTCGGACGTTCTTGGCCAGGTGTTGGACGGGACTAAGGTCTCGTTGGGCCCGGGCAAGCCCATAGCCTTCGGCACGATTTTCGACTTCGCGTTGATAGGACCCATTGAGGACTTGTATGCGCAGCCGGCGCAGCAGGTTAACTCAGCTCACGTCGTCAGCTCACAACCAGACTCAGCTGAATCAGCCCAGGACATACGTCAGAGTCTGGAAAGGTTCTGGGAGTCTGAGGAGCCCCTCCCTCAATCTCACACTCATAATGATCCCCTGGAGGAACAATGCGAGGAAATCTTCCGCTCTACCACCACACGCGATCCCTCAGGCAGATATACGGTCGCTCTGCCCTTTCTAAAGGACGCCCCTCAACTAGGTAAAACACACCCTATCGCATTACGCAGATTCCTCAATATTGAGAAGAAGCTAATGGCGAACCCGTCCCTGCGTTCTAAATACGTCGACTTTATGGCCGAATACATCGACTTAGGGCACATGGCTCCCTGTCACCCAAATACATTCGCCCATAAACCTCACTTCTACATCCCTCACCATGGCGTATTTAAGTCAGGGTCGGACAAGCTGCGCATTGTTTTTGATGGTAGCTGCAAAAGCTCCAATGGTGTCAGCATAAATGAATGCCTACACACAGGCCCCGCCCTTCAACAGGACATTGTGGACATCATCATGTCCTTCAGAACGCATCCAGTCGTTTTCAGCACTGACATCCAGAGGATGTTCAGAAATGTGCTGGTTGCCCCAGACCAGAGACGGTATCAGCTGATACTATGGCGGTCCTCACCAGATCACCCTCTGCTCACCTACGCCCTCAATACAGTCACGTACGGCTTAAGATCAAGCCCATATCATGCAATCCGCACCCTGCTCCAGCTGGCTGATGATGAAGGCCATCGCTACCCTGGAGCCGCTAAGGTTCTTCGCAAGTCTATCTTCGTTGATGACATCTTGTGTGGTCATGACACGGTTGAATCCGCCCAAGCACTTCAGGACGAGTTGATAAGTCTGCTAGACCTAGGCGGCTTTCAGCTCAGTAAGTGGACATCTAACTCGCCTAAGCTGCTCGAGAGATTTCCCGACAACCAATGTGACATGCCCAAGGACTTCGACATGAACCCAGAGTCCACGTCCATTAAGGTCTTGGGTATACAGTGGAGCCCTCAGTCAGACGAGTTCACCTACCGCATCTCTCTGCCCCCCATCACACATGTCACAAAGCGGTCTATTTTAGGCACCGTAGCCTCACTTTATGACCCAAACGGCTGGGTTTCGCCCGTTATCTTTCGCGCAAAGCTGCTGCTTCAGCAATTGTGGCTACTGAAGCTGGACTGGGATGAGCCCACTCCCTCTGAAGTACAAACGGAGTGGCACCACATCTCAGAGGATCTGCCGCTGTTGTCTAGCATTCGTTTCCCTCGGCACATTTGTGCAAACAAAGGCTCAGCTGCATACTCGCTTCACGGGTTTGCAGATGCCTCTGAAGCCGGGTTTGCCGCCGTTGTTTACCTCATGAGTTCGATGCCTCCGGAGATACTTTGGTACACTTGATTGTCGCCAAGTCGCGAGTCGCACCAATCAAGAACCGCCTCACAATCCCCAAGTTAGAGTTGTCGGCCGCCACTCTACTCTCCCAGCTCATGATCCGTGTGTCGGTTCAGTTATCGGCCCATATCAGTATACAACAACACATATGTTGGTCAGACAGTACGATAGTCCTGGCCTGGCTCAATACACCGCCTCACCGTCTTCAACCCTTTGAAGCCAACAGGGTAGTCAAAATCAGCTCAGGCTCACCAGAATGTACCTGGCGACACGTACCTTCCGAGCTCAACCCGGCAGATTGCGCAAGCAGAGGGATGTCTGCGCAATCCCTGTCAGCCCACGACCTATGGTGGTCTCCCACGTGGCTTGGACAGCCTTCTGAGTCTTGGCCTGCGATGCCCTTAGCTCTGGGCCATCACGTCCTGCCCGGCCTTAAGCCCAAACACGTCCCGTCACTGGTCACAGTGCCCGGTCTTGACTTTGACCTGCTCACTCGGTTCAGTTCACTAGACAAGCTCGTCGGAGTGACAGCTTGTCTAAAACGCTTTCTGCACAACTGCAGACACCACCCAGATTCGCGACGCTCAGGCCCCTTGTACGTCAGTGAACGAAGAGAGGCCCTACTTTACTGGGTGCGCAGTGTTCAGCACAATGAGTTTGCGGAGGACATCCACCGCCTTCAAACTGGCAAAATCTGCTCCGTCAGACTCCAGCGGCTGTCACCTCTCATTAAAGATGAGCTCCTTAGAGTTGGTGGACGACTGTCCCATGCGTCTATCCGATATGACGCGCAGCATCCGCTCATACTTCCCAGCTCTAGCCCACTTGTAGACCTTATCATTGACCACTACCACAAAATACACTGCCATCCTGGCGCTGACACTTTACACGCTATCCTACGCCAACAATTTTGGATATTGTCCGCGCGCCGTATTATTAGACACCGAGTCTTTAAATGCATTAGATGCTTTCGATGCCGGGCCCAGCCGCAAGCGCCCTTCATGGCTGACCTACCAGCCGATAGAGTTACGCCTCAGCCAGTATTTAGTCAAATCACGACCGATTTTGCCGGCCCATTCCTCGTTAAATCTAGTACCCTACGTAATGTTAAACTCTTAAAAGCGTACTTTTGTATATTCGTGTGCCTCTCGACTAAGGCGGTTCATTTGGAACCGGTCTCGGACCTCAGCACGGAAGCGTTTCTCGCGGCATTACAGCGTTTTATAGCACGCCGCGGTGCCCCGGTTCTCATCCGCTCGGACTGCGGTACAAATTACGTAGGCGCTAAAAATCAGCTCATCGAAGTACAAAACTTTCTTGCCTTGAACAATGACACGATTGCGCACAAGCTCGCTGGTCAGCACATTACTTGGTTGTTGAACGTCCCTAAGGGACCATGGTTCGGTGCGTTACATGAGATCAACGTAAAATCAACAAAGCAACTTTTATATCGCGTAATTGGCGAACAACACCTCACATTCGAGGAATTCTCCACACTTTTAGCTCGAATTGAAGCGGTCCTCAACTCAAGACCTCTCTGCCCACTTTCGTCTGATCCCTCAGACTTTGAGCCGCTTACAGCCGGACATTTCCTCATAGGCCGCCCACTAACGGCCCTTCCCGAACTATCCGTGGAAGATAGGCCGATCTCCACACGTAGGCGATTCCAGATGGTACAGGCCCTTTCCCAGCGCTTCTGGACGCTGTGGACCCAGTCCTACCTTCATACCCTCCAAACCCGCTCCAAATGGTTGTCCCCATCCTCCCCTCCCCGAGTTGGCGAGCTCGTCCTCATCAAGGAGGACAACCTGCCTGCCCTCCAATGGAGACTGGGGCGCATTGCTCACACCCTGCCTGGGAAGGATGGCGTCGTGCGGGTGGTAGACCTGGACACCGCGAATGGACATCTTCGGAGGCCTGTATTTTGGATCGCCAGGCTCCCAGTGGATGAGCCCCCCCTGGCCCCCGGAGGATGTTCCCGCCAAAGCCGGGACGGCCATTCAAACCATACCGCCATCTGTATGGCGGTTGACTCAGCGGTTGTTGACGACCGCGTCCGCCTGTCTGCCGCGGCGCCACCGCTGCGCGACCCGCCGCCGCTAGCTTCGTGAGCCGAGCGCGCGACTCGTGTGTCTGCTAGCTAACGCGAGACGCCCACAAAATACGCGCGCTGGTATCTGCCCTTATTATAGTGACTCCTGAACCTAATGTGAAGAGACCGCCTAAATGCCTATTGTGTAGTGTAGTGACTGTGCGCCAGGAAACCAACCTACCTCGCCGCCCGTGGTCAGCTCGCCCCCCCGGTTCCTGTAAGTACTTTATTCCCTTATACCTCCTGCCTAACCCTTATTTCGCCGCTGTTACTGCGAACGCCTTTCGCCGTAACATTACTTTTAACATGATATTTATAATTTATAACTTTAAAAGTACCTACCTATTGATAATTTAAAAAATATACATAATTGAATGGTCTTCTTGATTACTAGGTACTACTACCATTAATCTGCATTTTCACTAATTTTAAAAATTCTACATTTTGGTTACAGGTTTCAAAAAAATGATGATATAAATAAAGAATGGCTACGGCCGGCGTGTAAGAAGACTAAATTGAATATGGAATAAACGCAGTCATATATGTTCCAAACATTTTACGATCAATCAATCATGAACAATGTCTGCGACACATTTGTACCAACAAGCATTTTGAGCAATCTTGTTAATCATTCTCTAGAACAAAGTTTCGATGACAATCACAGAATCGTATTGATAAAAGCCGTACCTAAGTTATATTAATTGCACCTCGTGACAAATTATAAAGCTTTTTAACCAAAACCTTCTTATTTAAGAGGCAGTGATTTAATAAAAATGTTTTAAATATTTATTTAAAAGTTTTTTATTTCCTTAATAATCCTTCAAATTTATATTTTCCTCGTATCAATTTTCAGATTTACTTTCAAAGCATAGAGTTCAATATCCATCTAGTTCATTTGACAGATAAGGGTAGGCCGATGTGACACTGACTGTACACTGCTTCTCGTTATTAACTCGCAAAACTTGCTGAAGGCAAAAGTGACCACTTTTAACAATTAACATTAACACCGTTAACAATTTTTTTGCCTAACAATAGAACGTAAAGTAGTGTGTGTACACACGGCCACTGAGCGATCTACCCAAATCTGTCAAAATATTCCAATTGATATTGAACTCTACTTGATTGATATTAAGATGAAATTTGGTTGCGGGAATTTTACATACAAGGATATAGATGTAACGCTGGCTGTACAGATAGCGTCATATCGCCCTACCCTACCTACTCTGCGACCTACTAATCTGTAAATTACCTGCAACCGAATCGCAACCTAATGTTGAAGTCATAGAGTTCAATATCGATTGGGATATTTTTACAGATTTGGGTAGGTCGATCTGACGCTGCTGTACAGTCACCAGCATTAAGATGTGACTATTGACGGCCTGCAAAAATATCTGATTATTGGTGGAAGGCATATATATGCCTATAATATGCCTTCCACCAATGATCAGATATTTTTGTATCATCACATCTTAATGCTGGTGACTGTACCTACAGCGATTCAATAAAATATTATAGAGGTTTTTCCAGAGCGCCATAACGTAGTTTTTTAAAAATTTGTCTGATTTAGTTTATAACATTTCCAAGGCAAGCGAAAAAGCCGACAATGACCGAATTATTATGTTAGCGTCGAGAAGACATGATCTGTATCGCTCTCCATACACTTCTGTCATTCTGTATCATTTTCTCGTGGAAGTGCATTTTGTGAGTAACGTATTGCGTGTAGTGAAACGCAACGAAATATACAGAATGACAATAGTGCATGGAAAGCAATACAAATTCTGTCTTTATGATGCTTTTTCGCCTGCCATGGACGTTTCCATGGCATACTACTATTTAATAAAATGACTACATATACACATACATACATACATACTATATTATTAAAATGATAAAAATTGACGGCGCGCTTATCCTTCTCCTTCATATTTATTTACATGTTCAATATTTAGTTTTATTTTAGTCGATATAAATTGCCGAGAAATGACGTCCCTAGTGTGGAATAAACTAGTGACCACCTACACAAATTAGGACAAGTCAAACATTCTCCATCTCTTTCTAACTCATTAGCATGACTCGTAAGAAGAAAAAGGATGAATATATGTCTTTGCTTGCTATTTTAGCGTGGTTTCTATGCTTTAGTTATTGTTCTGAGGTACAGCCTGTACACAAATCAAAGGAGGTTCGGCAAACAGTTTGCGATGTCTCCACACGCTTGGTGAGCATCAGACTGATGCTCACCAAGCGTGTGCGCTACTGATGCCATCAGTATTGCGCGCGAGCTTGCTGGCGGAGGACACGGTCTCAGCAGTTTTCCGCGCGCAATGTGGCGGTGCTAGGAAAATGGCTGATTGGTCTGAGGATACAACTTTATCCTTTGTAGAAACAAAACAAAATGAGCAATGTATTAGGTATAGTAAAGATGCAAATCATAAAAATAGGTAGAAGGTTACCGATGCATGGACGCGTCTTAGTTTTTATTGTCATTATGAACAAAAATAAAAAGGAAAAAAAAAAAAAAATTATCTATCTATTATATAAAAATGAATCCTTATTTCCCTTGGTCACGCCATCACGCGTCTACGGCTGGACAGATTTCGCTAATTCTTTTTTTTTGTGTTTGTTATTGTCATGAGAAGGTTCTTAGGAAAAATATAGATTTTTTTTACCAATTCAATATTTATAATTAAGAAAGGACAACGTCTGTCGGGTCAGCTAGTATTCTTATAAAGATACTTCCTTCTAGTAAAATTTTTTGACTAAAAACATAAGCATCAAGCACTGACAAATTTCGACGGGTGAAAACCCTCAGAACAATAACTAAAGCATAGAAACCGTCTGAGTAGAAAAAAAAGCGTACCAGGCGATCTGTCAAAACGAGTCATTGGAGCCTTTTAATGCTACCAAATTATGTTACTCGCTCTAACCTCAGAACAATAATTGTTCTGATGCTCCTCTAACCATCGCCTTTGTCAGCCAACAATGACACATATAATTTTGTCGTATATTACGTGGATCATTGGCGTGCGTTTGTGTTTAGATTGGAAAAGTGATAATTGTACATACTGGAATTTCGTTGCAAAATACTGTTATATGTGAGTGTTACAGCAATGAACTTGGCGTGCGTCGTTGGGAAGTGTTAATCTCGCAAGAAATAAAGAAAACAACAGTGAAATAGTCAGCTTCCACTGGTACTATGTGATATTTCTGCATTTTTTTTTACCGTTGTTTTGTTTTTATAGTTCTATCTTTGTTCGACTAAGTATTACCAGTTACCATTCATTATATAATATTGGTATTAATAGTTAAATTACTACACTAAGTGTTTAAAATCCATTTTACAATTTCGTCGTAGAGGTTGTAAAAGTGTTGTGAAAAATGTTAAGTGTCGATAACTAAGATGATGTAAGTTGTCGATAAATTAAAAAGTAATCGTAATGTTCACTTAAATGTTTTAGATTTCCTCTGAATGAAATTCGACGTGCACAGTGGACTGCTGCAGTGTCTCCCGAAGATATCAAAAAACGCGATCGAGTTTGTTCAAAACATTTTACTGTCGGGTGTTTTACCAGTGATGACAAATGGCGTAAACTGAGAGATGATGAATAATAATTGGTCAAACAAAGTCGTATAATATTTACCTCAGCTACACGCTCTGCTTGAAGGTTCCCAAGTTGCCTCTAGGCTCTAACCAATAAAATATTTTTTTTCGATCATTCGTTTAAAAATTAATCAACTGAGCACCATATTGTATGGTATATTTTTAGAAATTTCTTAAAGTCGTCATAACATAATGTGCTTAAAATTATGGGATAATCTCCTCCCCCTAAACTATCGCCGTATACTGCAAGTAATATTTTTCTCAACTGGGTAGCCATGACCGTTCTCCACTGTACAAACATACCTACCACACCGTTTCTAGGCAGGCAGAAAACTAAAGAATTGTATACTCATATATATTCTTTACTTTCTAGGACACACACACAACTAAGCTATCAAGCACTACGACTTCAGCAACTTTACTGTTACCACAATTAACTAAATCTGTTGCTGCTGAGCGTGACAGCACCATCGCTAAATTACAATAGGAAATTTTGAGGCCAAAAACATTAGCCCAACTACAAACAATAATAATTGGTGGCAGCACTTGGCTCTTGTAGTCGCCTTAAACATAATACTTAAAAGCTTTTCAGTTAATATTTTTGCCGCAGTCAGATTTTTGTTTTCTTTTATATTGTTTTATTTCACACTTTTATGTTAAGTACCTACTAATAATTAGTCGGGTAAAAATTACAAATTACTTTCTTTAATAAGTAAAGGCCAACAAAAAAAATGGTACGTATTGTTAGAGCTAGCCATTTAGAGAAATAGTTAATATGGCACAAAAGTTGTAGGATTGCTCCGAGCCAAGTTATACAAGTTCGAAGAATCATCATTTTCATACGTTTATTGATTTCTGAAAGTGCTGGAACTGAGAAACATAAAATAATTAGCTAGGCTAGTTCTAACAATACGTACTATTTTTTTTGTTGGCCGGCACTTTCAGAAAAGTCTCAAAAATGTATGGAGCCTGAATGATCTCCTTTGCACTACCATTGTACGTTCAACAGTACAACACGGTAAACACTTGCAGTTCGATAATAGCACTTGACCTCCGTCATAAGGGCGGTTCAAAGTCCAAACTGTATAGTCTCACTGCTTTTGGCTTTATAGACAGCATCACATCGACTTATCCTGATTTTTTTTACCTAATGTCGATTACATAGAGTTCAGTCTATCAATTGGGGTTTTTTGATAGATAAGGGTAAATTGAGCCCCTGGCCTATCGAAACAGTTAAAAATTTATAAACGTTATTCTAATAAGGGAATAAATAACAAAAACAAAAAAAAACAAAGTTCCCGCCCAATTCGACTCGTTTGATGTAATCGATATCTATCCTATCCTACAACCCTAATAGATCTGAAAACTGGTACTACCTTATTTCCTATAAGAGTACAGAGCGTAGCTAAATTCAGCTTGTTTATGCCATATAGCGCTACTTCTATGCTTTAGTTATTGTTCTGAGTGAAAACCAGACTTCGGTAGCCAAGTGGTTAAGGCAGCCGCCCGGAATGCGGAACTTGCGCGGTTCGATTCCCGCCTGAGGTTGTCGTCTTTTTTCAGTGTTGAAAAATTTTACCTAAGTATATTTAAGCGTTAATAAAACGCTAAAATATATAAAAACATTAATCTATAAACGCAGTTTCATCGGAACCGAATGTTCAAATATTTGTAAAAATATATCTTTCGTATCTCAGAGGTGAAAACTTCTAAGATTTAATGAAGCAATGTTGACTAAAAATATAAGCATCAAGCACTGACAAATTTCGACAGGTGAAAACCAGACCTCGGTAGCCAAGTGGTTAAGGCAGCCGCCCGGAATGCGGAAGGTGCGTGGTTCGATTCCCGCCTGAGGTTGTAGTCTTTTTTCAGTGTTTAAAAATTTTACTTAAGTATATTTAAGCGTTAATAAAACGCCTAAATATATATATAATAAAACTTTATACATTTTTTTAAATTTAAAATTTAAATAGGTCAACCTGTTACTAATAGCTGCCACAAGTTCGTCGTCCATCATGTTTGCCGATCCGGAATAAACTAGCACTAGCATGTTCGCCAAGCTTGAGGATGCTTGTTTGTGTTGGGGTGTTTGTGGTCGATGTTTGGAACACCAAGCGTATGGAGCCGGCATTATATTCCGGATCGGCAATTATGACGGACGACGAACTTGTGGCAGCTATTAGTTTCGGGTTGACCTATTTTTATTTTAAATTCTAACAAAATATGTATCAATGTATTTTATATATTTTAGCGTTTTATTAACTTTTAAATTAAGTAAAATTTAAAAACTCTGAAAAAATACGACAACCTCAGGCGGGAATCGAAGCACGCACCTTCCGCATACCGTGCGGCTGCCTTAACCACTTGGCTACCGAGGTCTGGTTTTCACCCGTCGAAATTTGTCAGTGTTTGATGCTTATGTTTTATAGTCAACATTGCTTCATCAAATCTTAGAAGCTTTCGCCTCTAAGATCCGAAAGATATATTTTTACAAATATTTGAACATTCGGTTCAGACGAAGCTGTGTTTATAGATTAATCTTTTATAAATATTTTAGCGTTTTATTAGCGCTTAAATGAGGAGTGACAAAACAAAACATGATAATTCCATTATGTCTAAGTTTTCACAAAAATTAAAAAACCGGCAACTACTTTGCCTTAGTACGAATTTAAAAAAATATGGGTTTTTATAAATACGTGTAAAAACGACTTCTTGGCGGGAAAGTGAAGCGTCATGTCTGCTGTTTTGTTTTATTTTCTATAATTTGTGTTTTGTCGAATATTAATGTGAAATAATGGTGGATTTTTTACCGTTATGTGTTAGTAAAAGTGCATGAGTGTTAGCAAATGAAACAAAACAGTACAACATCACTTTTCAAATTCTCTCAAGAAGTCCGTGTGAGACCTCAGTAAAGTCCCACGGCTTTATTGAGTCTCGAGGGGTTTATGGGGGAAGATCATTTACCATTAAACGTTCATTATCACTCATTAAACATCCACTTAATGTAAATAAAATAATAATTACTATTAAAAACTTGATGGCGGCACCCCCCCCCCCCCCCCAATGATTGGCAGTTTAAATTTATTCTGTTAAATATGTTATGATTATTTTTGTTTTTAAGCTGTAGCAACATATATAATTGGTAGATTAGACTATCTCAGATGCAGGCAAGACTTAATATAATATCAAACGAACTTCTAGTGAAGTTCGATAGTTATTATATTAATAGCTTCATTCGAAGATATTATTTAACCAGGTAGTCCCCTTAACCTACAAGGCAACTTCGCACGTAATTTAGAGAGTCCTTGACTAAAAAGATATTATTTTGACTTCAGTAAGAAATCAAAACAATATTTTAGATGTCATTGAATTGACAGATAACTGTCTTCCCGCCATTTTCCCGCGCCTACGAGGCTTCGTGGTTCATGATGGCGTCTCATGACTTCATTCTTTTCAGAGATAAATAATTGCAAAATTTTAAGGGATGATAAAGAGGGAGGGTGGGTCCTAATATCTTCGAATGAAGCTATTAATATAATAACTATCGAACTTCACTAGAAGTTCGTTTGATATTATATTATATTGCATAGCTTCATTCTTCAGATATTATTTAACCAGGTAGATGTTCAGAGAACAAATTTTTGCAATAAACAACAGTGTTAACATTATTAAGCATCTTTATTAGAAAAATGATTAATAATAAAACATCAACTTATATGTACTTATCCGTATTTATATAGAAATAATCATTATATAATACATATCAATAATCATACACATCATTATGATATTTACAATGAATTATCTGTACTTACATACATTTTTCATTTCAAAATAAAGAGCAGTAATGGTTTTATATTAAAAATTACCTAATTAACCGATTCAAATGAAATCATTAATTATTTGTTCTGTAGGATCAATCGGGTTGTAAACACACGGATTTACGAATGTACCATCATCTAACTAATGTGGTAAAAACGAGCAAAGGTATTAGAGGTGCTTTTCTGATGGTTTCAATGCTAATGCCTACTCGATTTGCAGCTAAAGTGGCTGCATAACTGACTAGTACTATGCGCAGTAAATGCAGTCACACCGACTGAGGTGGTCTACAAGATTAGTACAGGTTGCTATCGACCAGGGGCTGATGTTTTTATAATATCCGTTATTAGAATTCTGAAATGATTTTCACTTACGATTATGTTCTCCAAATTAATAAGGGAAAGAGTTTGGACACTGTCCGTGGGCTGTACGAATAGCCAACAAAGTTACTAGTTTCTTAGTTTTTATTATCTAAAGTTAACGTGGTGTTAGGAAACTGTATAAACCATGATAAAACTATCCGAGGGTCCCATGTATGAACATATTTCGGTAAGTTTGGTTTAAATTTAGAAGTTAACCTATTCATCAGTTCCGATATTGTTACCCAGTATAGTGACAAAGCCGATCGGTGAGTATTTAGTGATGCATAAGAGCAACCTCTACTAAATTCTTCAGTTAAAAAGGACAATAAGTACATGTGTGTATATATATATATATATATATATATATATATATATATATATATAATATGGAAAGTTTCAAAAACATATAAACTTTTTTAACGCAAAAAGCCTACCATAGTTTGAGGGTTGTACTATAACAGCTTACCGTACTATAAGTTTCACTACGTCCGGGGGCAGGCCCCGTTGACGGGTAGGTTTGCTGCAAAGCCTCGCGGCAGTCAGAGTAAGGGTACCATGTAATGGGTGGATTTTTCTGAAAGAAGATTGTGACAAACGTGTGTGAATTTAAATAATAATTTCGGATGCAATGAGGCCTTGCAGCAGTGGGTACCATGGTTGTGACTTGTGAGGGCCAGTATACCGCTCGCATTGTCATCAATAATTTTTCTTATATTTTTAAAATTATATAAACAGATAGGTGGGAATGTATAGAATTTTATGTTTTGCCAGTCAAGTGTAAAGGCGTCCACTGCTGTGGCGTCTGGGTCTCGTTTACAAGATACGATGTTTTTTACATTTAGCATTCGTGCGGAATCTAAAAGATCTACATTTGGTTAACCCAGCCGTTTAATGATAGTTTTGAAGTCGGTGTTAGATAGATCCTACTCTGCATCAGGAATCGGGATTAACAATTCTGGATTCAGCATCCGCCCGGTTTTCTTTGGTAATAGCATATGACGCGAAAATCCAGATGTTTCGCTTCTCGCACCATTTCCAAATAAGTCGCGATAAATGGTTTAAAGGTGGGATTCTGATGCTTCCCATACGGTTAACGTAGCTACGGCCGTTGTGTTATCTACATGTAAAAATTTTGCACACTTGGTTTAGTGATTCACGAGTACCTACTTTCCTAAGTGTAAAGAAAAAAGGTACAATTCTTTGTGGTTTATATGAAAGTCATGGGCTTGCTTGTTACCGCCAATAGCGCCCCACCTCGTATTGGATCTTATCTTATTCTTAATTAATAGCTTCGCGTTTAGCATTAAGCCAATTTCAAGTGATATTGGATGCGTCGGTAAAATTTGTTTGAATAACGCATGTCATTGAAAGTGGAAGGTATGATATTCTGCCACCAATATAAATCTTGTACTTAATTAAATATTTTAAATACTTGTGTTATATTTATTATCAGATTTGATCAAAGCAAGGTATTTTTGCCTTTCTAGGATTTTTGTGTAAAGCCAGCCGTATTTTACAGTTGGGCATGCCGCGACTAGTACACCAACAATCTGCGCAGTCTTTGATTATGTATTTTGTCATTTTAGTGTATTTTTAACCAAAAGTACAACACTTTTTTGTTTTTGATCTAGGAGGTTATTGTTTTTACGGTAAGTATCAAAATTAAAGCCTAAAAAAAGACAAAGTTGTTTAGGTTGTAGGGAACTTTTATCAAAATTTATCACGAAACCTAACTTTTGGAGGACATACAAAGATTCGGTAACGTTTTTAGGGCATTCGTTGTAATCTTCTCCGATACAAAGTAAATCGTTTAAATAAATTATTGATTTATACTCGTGACTACTTTTGGTCACTACTTCTTTCATAATTTTTGTAAAAACAAAGGTTTTTTTTATAAGATGCTAATGATAAGCCGTACGGCATGACCGTAAATTCAAATGTATTTATTTCAGAATTATCATGACATTTGAATTGAAAACGTAAATATTTTCGATCGTCG
Organism: Scoparia ambigualis; assembly: GCA_963921215.1. Taxonomy (NCBI): domain Eukaryota; kingdom Metazoa; phylum Arthropoda; class Insecta; order Lepidoptera; family Crambidae; genus Scoparia; species Scoparia ambigualis. Next base: position 16,864,994 of record OY992522.1, on the reverse strand, counting down.
TACTAATACGTACTAATAGGTAGGATTCTTTTTATTCTACAGTAGCTAAGTAATCATTATCGGGAATCAATTTCAAAGCTGTTCGATAATCAATCTTTTTGAAATGTGTTTTTGTAATAAAGTTTAAACTTTTAAGGTTTAAAATAAACCGTATCTCCGTAAGATTTTGGAGTTAGATAAAACTTTGAAATATATTGTTCGGCTTTTGGAATTCATTTTAGTAACTAACGGCACCCAGATTAATAAATTTTTGTAAAGAATTAGGTATTTATATGTTGTTTTTCTTGAGTAGTAAAATTGTTTTGGGGAACCTCCGTCTGTACTACTTTCTTTGAAAATGATATTTTGACCTTTTGTACTCCACTCCAAAACCGTTTTATTGGAAGTTACATGTAACCAAACACTGTAAAATTAAGATAATCTGCCTGCGTGTACCTCAGTTATTGAAAGGGAGCTAGCGGGCGGGTCTGGTAAGGTTTCAAACCTCTGACAGGAGTTGGAAGGTCCCATCGTGGGATGTATTGTCGTCGGGCACTCGGTGGCGGTGGTCTCCTGCTCCCTCCTCGTCCTCTGGTTATTGTGTGGCGAGAAGGAGCCAGTGCGTTTTTGGAGTATGATGATCTTAAGCTTGATGCTTGTGTGCCGGAAATGGGAGGCCCGGATCGAGTTTGGTTAGTTAATTTTTTCATCTGCAGCCCTTGCTTTTCAACAAAATTTCGTCACGTTCCGCTTCTTTTACGACGTTAATCCCTTGAGCACCGTAAAACCAAACACAATTGCAAATCAATTGTTTCGCGACCGCCGGCGGTCTTAAGACGGATACCTATTACGGAAAGTTCTGCCCAATACGACAGAGACCACTTTGGCTCTTATTTGGGGATGGGTTGCGTGTGTATATCGCATAATAGACGGCAGCTCTTGCTAAGGTGTTTTAATGCAAGGACTTTGTTTTCGGTTGTCATTAAAGCATCCGTGGCCCTATTTACTGCCGTTATTGTCACGCCTAAGTGCTGTTATAAAGTAACACTTTTTTTATTTTTTATTATTTTTTTTTTCTAGTATTTAAGTTGTTCGGGTACAGCTGTCAGTATTTCTGGATTTATTGAGGTGCTTGTAGCAATCTGCAGTTATCGGGTACATATAGGCTATTCTTTTAGAATTTTATCCACTTTGGATACTTACACCCTTTTTAATTAGCAGGGCCAGATGTTTGCTAATTCTCATGGATTTTTGCTCCGTATGTAGGAGTTTCATCCGGTAGCTCGCCTAGGGCTGCTAGTATTTCAGGGTCCAGGTGAACAGACTCTGATCCCGAGTTCTCCCGCGTAGCAGAGAGTTTTATAACGGGTTCCAGTATTTTACCTCTGGGTGGTTTTAGTGTTTGACCCATGGTTGGCTCCGACTCCGAAGGAACAAGTGGAATTTCTTCTTACGAAATTTCTACAGTATTTTCGAGCAGGGGGTTGTATTGCTTCGAAGGGAATTGTTTCCTCGTATTGAAATGGGAGTTCGTCACCCGCTGAAAGGCATACGGGAACTTAGTATTTACTTTTTAAATGAATTAAGGTGCATTTTTGGAACGGGTTTGTTTTTGCATTTTCGGACTCACGGTCGTTAACGACTCTCGGTCCATGCTTGACTCACAGTCAATATTTCCGTGATTGCACTGATTTGGTAACGTTTAAAAGAAAATTTATAAAAAGAGGGTAATTATCAATCCATATTTTGGACTCACGGTCGATTTCCTTAGAAACTCCGACTCTCGGTCCATGGATAGGTACTATTTATTGCATTACTGCTTTATAAACAAAAAAAGGAGGAACAAGTGAAAAGTTACTTGAAGTACCTATTTACTTGTTATAAAACTTAGTTCATCTGATAAAGATTCACTGTAAGTATTAACACTTTCACTTAATACTTGGGTTTTTTTTTCTAACTTTGCAATCTTTTTTTCTAATGCTCAATACGATCTTGAGCGCTTCTTTCGACATTATTTTAATAATATGTGCTTTCGTCGCCTCGCACGAAAAAGGAATGAAGTCATGAGACGCCATCATGAACCACGAAGCCTCGTAGGCGTGGGAAAATGGCGGGAAGACAGTTATCTGTCAATTCAATGACATCTAAAATATTGTTTTGATTTCTTACTGAAGTCAAAATAATATCTTTTTAGTCAAAGACTCTCTAAATTACGTGCGAAGTTGCCTTGTAGGTTAAGGGGACTACCTGGTTAAATAATATCTGAAGAATGAAGCTATGCAATATAATTATGTGTCAAACGGCAACCAACTTTCATTGGCGGCAGTTTTGAAAATGTGTTAGGACAAGTCTGTTAAAATTTAATGAAAAGTGTAGGTTTGGTAGCTAGATTTCGAGACGAAAAGGGTGATTTTTAGGTGAGTTTACATGCAAGTTTCTATTAATTCAATCAGTTTACATATTTAATGCATGTATATCGTAATTTTAAGTTTGTAAAGTAAATACACCGGCTTTTTTATCGGTGCCAACGACTATATTTTAATTTGTTAGACTACGTAATTATTGGCACTTATGCCAAACACTATAGGGTACTTTTAAATTTTTTGGTTTAACTTGTCAAATTTTTCGAAAACAATGTGTTGATCGATTTTAAACTGTATCTATTATCAGAGGTTTGCTTATATATGAACTCAGGAACACATACGCTGGCAGGGAATTCCATGGCTGTACGCATTATGAATGAAGGCGAATAGCGCTTGGTGCGTATTAGTGGAATATAAACCAAGTAAGGGTGGTAAGCAACACACACACACACACACCCCCCCACACACACACACCCCCCCCCCACACACACACACACATATACGCACATGCACACGCACACGCACACGCACACACACACACCCACACGCACACACACACAAAATTTTGTACCTAGTTATGTTTAAAAGTTTAATAATGGTAAACTGTATGTAAAATACTGCCCTTCTCTGATACTCTTTGGGGGCGGGCGTTGTTATGTGCTACACAGTTCTTAAGCTTAAGCGGATAGCATCGTTTAAAAATGTTATATTTGAAACCATTTATCGTTCAATAAACACATTTTATTTATTATTTTTATTTATTTATTTTATTATTATTATGCTAGAAAGGGGACGGTGGAATGAGCTCGTGTAGCTCAACAGCACACTCTTCAAAGTAGAACCTGTAAAATATCGACAAGCAAGCAACTGAGCGACGGTGAGCGAGACTGTGAAGATTGGTTTTCACAAGCTTATCGTCACCTATAAGTTTCCTGGCTCTGCGTTCCACCCAATCGAGCGCGGCAAGTTGATATTTTGCTGAGCGGTCCTAAAGGTGGCAGCAATACTCCATGCACAACCGGACTTGTGCTTTATATAGAGTTAGAAGCTGTCCCGGCGTGAAATATTGCTTAACCTTATTTAGAATACCCAGCTCTTTCCTCTCAGTTTGAGCCTTGATTTCGATGTTGTCGCCGAAGTTGAGATTGGAGGTCAACTTCATGCCTAGGAGATCGAGGTTGTCGGTAATTGGTACATCTACACCCCGGAAAGTAGGAGCCAGGTTAAAAAGACTCCTTTTGGCCGAGAACAAACACGCCTGCGTTTTGGTGGCGTTAAAACTGACCAAATTGTGGTCACCTTATTGGGAGACAGGAATTAAAGTCAAGTTTGTCCACTCAACCATGGCCTCTCTTAAGGAATGAACTTCCTCTCCCCCGACCCTTGCGCTAGACAGCTGATACCTCTCTGTGACCGTGCTGTCGTTTGCATAGGTATCCAACAATACCAGTTTGAGCAGATCGTTAATATGCAACAAGAAAAGGGTAGCAGAGAGAACGGTAACCTGAGAGACCCTGGCATAGACAGCCATGAGGTCAGAGGAACAGCCATCAATGACTACTCGGATTGACCGTTAACTTAGGAAGTCCAAAATCCAGACACAAAAATCAGCAGAGATGCCGTACGCTGGAAGCTTGCTCAGCAAGTCAGCGTGTCAAAGGCTTTAGATATGTCATGCGACATGGCAAGCGCTTCGCCATGCCTCTCGGTTGCCTCGCCCCAGCAATGAGTAACGTACACCAGAAGGTCCCCCGTGGAACGCCTCCCCGATAGCCATTGGATTCTAGATACGACAAAAGCTTTATATTCAATAAACTTTCTATAACTTTACAGAGTATGGAGAAGATGGCAATTGGTCTGTAGTTGGTGGGGTCGGCATGATCGCCCTTCTTGGGCACTGGCTGCACATTTGCAAGCTTCCAGAACTGAGGAACCGCTTTAGTAAGAAGAGAAAGGCAGTACAGACGCGTTAGAACCGGAGATAATTCACGCACTGCACAGACCCTAAGTAGTCTAGCTGGAATCTCGTCCGGGCCGCTGGCCTTATTTATTTTATTTATTTATTTTATTTCACAAAAATCGCATAATTCAAATCACGCTGTATAAAGTGGGTAATGTAATTATCATTCTCCCTGTTACTGCAAGCTGGCAACGTTGTACGCGCAAAATATAAGGTGACTGCTAGAAACCGCAAGAAACTTCAAGGGCTGGCCAGGGCAAGTGTTTTAAACATGACAAAAATGGCTAAAAAGGAATTTGTGTTTTTTTCATTTTTAATCTAACACTTACCATAATAAAAATTACGGTTAAAATGTGGCCATAACATAACTTGATGCTGTCGATAGTCGTTGGACTTAACTGTACCTTAAATACGCACATTTCAATTCAGTTGTAAAGCAAAATAAATGGGGTCTCATTGCACTTTGCAGACTAACGTAGGTAGGTACTTATCGCCCAGCTGACGCGAACGGGTCAACAGACTGTCAGCCGGCTGGCCGTTGCCCGCGCGTTGTAAATAATCGTTAAATATAATTGTTTTTCCTTTTTATATTTTTCTTATGTTATTATTTTAAAATAAATTAGATAATCAAAGCCTATCCAATTAAAATTCACGAAATAAATTATTTAATTAAAAATGAAAATAACACGAATTCCTTTTTTGTCATGTTTAAAACACTTGACCTGACCAGCCGGCATAGCATGCGCAACACGAGAACTCTTCTCGATCCGTTTTCTCGTGTTCTAATCATTTATCTCTAATGTCTATCGACACTTAGGACACATGGATGCACTTAGAACTCTACATTATATGTCAAAAATAGACTTAATAGTAGTTTTTGCATAAACTGTGGTATTTTTGTCCACAAACCTTAACATGACTACTTAAAATGATTTGTCGTCTCTCGTCCGCGACATATCTCGTGTTGCGCATGCTAGGCCCCACAGCCCTTGAAGTTTCTTGAGGTTTCTTGTTGTCCCCTTAATACCGCACGCAGCCTCTCGCCCCCACTACACGTCGTATTTTTCGTACGCGCACATGTTCATTCAAAGTGTATCTTAGTATATTCAACTATCTAGATCTGCGCCATTTTGTAGTGTTTTAGTTGATTTAAAATATAATTAACTGTGTTTTATTTGAAATCAATATTATATCTTCAATAATTATAGTCAAGATCGAAACTAACATCGTAGATCGTTTAAGGATGTTAAAGCCAATTAAATAATTACCCGGTATTTAATAAAAATACCCGGTATAAATGGGTATAAATGTGTATATACCACAGACATGTATATACCCTTTTTTACCTTTCCTCTAATTTTACCCACCCCAATTTTTACCCACCCAGCACTAGTAATAGTATCGAACGAAAGTGTCGGTATCAAGATGATACCATTATCGATACTTTTTTCATGTCCCTATATACGTCAACGTCATCGTCATACATAGCATAGATTATAGATCGGCGCCGAAAATGGCCGCATTATTTGGTTGTTGATTGGTTTGATTGAACCAAAGTTATTTTAATGTCTTTGTTGGATTGAACTGTTTTAATACTCGTTTAATTAATGATTGATTAATAATATTACATTATTATAGAGTAGTTTGTGTAGCGTTGTTTATTTTAATTTGTTGAGTGTAAAATACATGTTTGAGTATGAATACGTTGCAAGAACTCCAGAATTTTATCAAATCAAAAAACAATTCCATGAACTTTGTGAACTGTTCTGATGTACCTGAAATTTGCAAATCTGAACCATGCATGTTAGGAGTCGACGAGGCAGGCCGTGGCCCAGTATTAGGTGATTATTCTTACATAGAGGTTTAATAAGCTATCTCCGCTAACTAGAGTTGCCAGGTCCTCAAATAAAAAAAGCCGGACTCGGCACTGCATTAGGCCGGACATTTTGCCCTAAAATCTGGACATGGTGTTTGTGGAAAGCCCAAGAAGACATTATTTTAAAGCTGGGCCTGCGCTTTTCAAGTCTGACAACAGTCTTACAATAAAAAACAGATGAGGATTAAGGTTTTTAATAATAATTATTTATTTATGAATTACACATTCACAATCAGTCTTGGCATAAAAAACAACTAAGTATCTAATAATTTTCAAAAAAACAAATGGAACTTACTTAAAATTAAAAATCAACCTGCTATTTGGTGTCCTATCAATCACCTTCATTAAAATTATTAATTAATAAAAACAAAATAAATTCATGAGAATCTCAAAATCAACACGTCTATAATTTAAAGTAGGTAATTAAAAGTTATAGTTATTTAGCATTTGCACCACAGACATATTTGCACCTACTTTATCGAGAACATTGTGGTCCTTAGAGATCATTTTATAAAATTCTTTGCATGTTAATTTAACATTGCACAATAAAAACATCATCTTTGCAATTGCTTGTGTCTGTAGTTTATTGCATTCCTTTGTCCACTGGGCGTTTATTAGAGAAAACTCTTATGATGTTGCTGTTGTGGCACAGAATAATTGTGGCCTGGAATCGCAAAATAATACTCTGCCTATCTTAGTAATCGGAATGAAATTCTTCATTAGCAGATGATTTAAAATAAGTAGTCTACGTTTGATATGCCAATAGATTCTGTCAATTCAATCACGATGGGACAAAAAAAGCCTAACAAAAGCCAGACAGGCTGGACACAACCTTAAAATGCCAAACATGTCAGGCTAAAGCCGAACACCTGGCAACTTTACCGCTAATGCTAACAGTTTTAAACGTATGCGGGTAACAACAGTGCTATTGTTTTTTAATGTAACCATTTTTGTTGATATAAGTAAATTTTATATAGTAATATTATTAATTAATATTTAATAAGTATTATCTATGACGTTCTTCGATAAAATAATGAAGACGATGGTGCTTACCTTCTGAATTCACCTTTAATGCTTTTTCAACTATTTTGACTGTTTGATGATGTTGATAACGCATAATTCTTTTGTACTTTGTTAGTTTACCAGTTATTATGGGTCGGTTGGGTAGTGTGGTGTATGCTCAAGTGTGCGATGTTGAGCTATTTGCATCTGCTACCAAGTCCTACCATACACGTCCTCGTTGTTGCCTGCCATGTATTGTATAGGCAAGTGGTGAACCCACCCTATAGTGGGTCGTCCGGCCTGGGCAATGCTGTCGTCACCAAGCAAGCATCGCACTTTTATTATCTACCTTGTGATGTCAGTAGCAAAGTGTGGAGGGCTAACCCGCCAGTGATATCCTACACAGTGGGCCAATCCCTTTCCCTTCATCCTGTGATCTCATCCACAACAACTCCCCTCCTTACCATATTTCCCTTTTTCCTAATCCTATCCAGGAGGTAAGACAACCTCGACTCCAAAATTGTCAACATAAATTCATTATAAGATGGCACATTTTCTCAAACAAATTTACCCCAGGAGGGTTCCGTCGAGGCCGGGGAATCCCTCCCTGGGCCTTCGGGCTCAGGCTGTCCCATGTATCTGGGGGGGACAAAAAATATGCCAAACTTTAGGGCTGCGTTGGGCAGCGATGTTTTATTTCCGCAAGTGACAATGGCGTGCGCAACCCCTTCGGGGGCAGGCGCGTTTAGTGCGGGACCTACTGCGAAACCTAGTGGAGATGGACACCTTCGGGGACCAGCTCTATCAACTGGACGTGGTAGGAACCGCGGGGGAAAATGCACGGCGACATGTGTACAGACACAACATCCACTGCAGGCGGGACCCATGTGGGAACCTGGTGATAGTGGGAACCATACGGGGCCCATCCCGCCGGCGACCACGCGTGGGGACCACGTAGGCGGAGGCTTGTTGCTCTTTACTCGGAGGGCTGCAGCACCAGTACAGCAATCCTATGTTGAAGACCGTGGAAAGGTGGGGCTACGGGAATTAGGTCCTGATGGGATCCGTCCCGTCGCCACCGGTGGACCATCGGGGCTGCAGGAACTGGGTCCTGATAAGATCGAACAAGACGGCCCCTGGTCTGATACAGAGGAGGCTGTGGTCAAGATACGGGGGTATAGTTCGGGCCACTGCAGGATTCAGGCAAAGCTGCAGATACAGCGATATCAGGAGGAGATAGCTGCGGTGGAACGAACGAAGAGGTTGAGGGTAGTCAATGAGAGTCAGGTGCTTGATGCCAAACGCGTTAGACCTCATGGGTCTAAGGCGGAGGCAGTAAGTGCCTATAAGATGGCCATCATTGCTGAGGACTACCCGGCGACTACGCTGGGGAAAAGTCACTACGTGGCGATCCGAGGTATCATTTTTGACCTGCTGGAGGTCTCACCTGACCCTCTTCCAGTGGTTAACATCGGAGTCATTTCATCGGGAGCTATCCTTTTTACATGTGAAGGGAGTAGCTCGGCGAATTGGCTTCGAGCCCAGGACGGCCTTTCCGTGGAAGGTGTAGTTGTCAGGGTGGTTGATGCGAAGAATCTTCCGAAGCCGGTGAAAATGGCGTGGAAATCCCGAAATATCAGCCGGCTTGATACCGGTAGGGTCTTGAGGATGATGCAGAGGCACCATCCTGACTTGCGTACCTCGAGCTGGAATATCGTCGACACTAAAATTGAGGGTCTCATGGTTCGTAGGATCATATTCATGGATGGTGCCTCTGCAGCATTCATTAAGGCGAAAGGTTACTGCCTTAATACAGGCATCGACAAGAGCTTTTTTAAGCTTCTAGAGGAGAGGCCTACAGGCGAGCTTGTCGATGCCCATGGCAGTAGCGGAGATGTGGGCGAGGCGGGAGTGACTGAAGGTGAGTGCTCCCGAAGCGCCCTAGTTGCGGAGGTGTATCCAGGACTGTATGCATCAATCGCTGCAGACGAGGATGTTGGGGAGGAAATAACACCAATGGAATGTAGTGGTATCTCCTGGCCAAGATCTGAAGATGTGTCGGAGGAGCTTGCCCTGAACAAGCTGCTAGTTTTAGGAGGGTCGTCTCCGATGCACATGCAAACGGCAACGGATGGCGAAGTCTACTCTGAAGACGATTGCTAGCAGCAAAAATCAGCAGAGCTAAGGTGTGTACAGATTAATTTGCACCACTGTATAGCTTCAACTGCCCTTCCGGCACGCAATCTCAAATTGTGTAAATTCTATATTTAGGTATATAGTAGTGATAGAATAGGTTTGCACAAAATATCCTAATAGATAGAACTTCAACTGGCCCTATTATGAGAAGATAAAACGATGTCATGCATTTCTTCTTTTAAAAAAGTTGCTTCTTGTTAGGCTGCCTGTCCATTGAAGCGGAGCGAGGTTGCGGTGCCAGAGAAGCGAAGAAATATTAAACAATATTATTGCATCGCCGGAGATTTAATCCAATATCATGTGTAATATATTTTCCTTTTTACAGGTCCAATGGTTTATGGCGTTGCATATTGCCCAATAGTTAAAAAAGATGTACTAGAAACCCTTGGCTGTGCCGATTCTAAAGCATTGACTGAAGAAAAGAGGGATGAAATACTGCTGAAAATGCTCAATGAAGACTATTCTACAAAAAATGTTGGATGGGCCGCTGAAATAATCTCACCCAATTATATTTCAAATTCAATGTATAAGAGGGCGAAACATTCCCTGAATGAGGTAAATATGTGTTAATAATCATGTAATTCTTTAGTTAACTTAGTGAAATATGTTGAATTGTAAGTTTTATTAAACAGTGCAATTCTCTAAGTTAAAGCCAACCGCTGCTACCAACAGCAACTGCCGCGCTAGCGCTGAGAGTTGACTCTGTCTCTTTCATATTCATAGAATTGAAAAGAGACAGCAGATCACAGCCATGCGCGCAGCGTCTATGTGTCGCTTAGAGAATCGCAAAGCAGGGCCCACAGAAGCTAGTTACCACCATCTTACTTAAGTCAATACTATTATAAACCTATACTTAAGTAAGTAAGATGGTGGCGCAGCTAACCAAACAGCTAAAGATAAAACTTAAAAGCCCTATCAATGTACCACCAACTATATGAGTACAATAAATTACATGTACCTTACTGGAAAGAACCTGGGATCTCTTGAGTCTGGAACAGGTTGTCTAACCACTAGACATGTATGACCTTTTGTGTTGTATTAAAATCAATTATTTAATAAATACAATGGTTCTGTTTAAGGTTTCTATGAACTCTGCTATAGATCTTATCAGGAAAGTAGCAGAATCTGGGGTCAATTTGACAGAAGTTTATGTGGATACAGTAGGCCCACCTGAGAAATATCAAGCCAGGTTGAGTGCAATATTTCCTGATTATAAAATAACTGTAAGTATGGTATATATATTGATAAAATTTTCTTGACAAAGAAGTATACAACCTGCATATTGTATCAATCTTACTGAATCTTTTATTACCGTGTTTCGTACAGATTGTTATAGGTACATATTTTTGTTATTCTTACAGTTTAACTGTATAGGAAATTTGTTTGCTTTTGAGAGTAAAATAAAACATTAAATAAGTATTTATTTTAATTTACAAAGTAAACTTACAAGTCACTAAAACTCTTTTTGGTAAATTTTTAGGCTAGCTGTGCTAATATTTTTTATGTTCTAAGATTAATTATGAAGACTTTATTTCTTTTCAGGTTGCCAAAAAGGCTGATTCCATCTACCCCATAGTGTCAGCAGCCAGTATAGTGGCTAAAGTAACAAGAGATCATGCTTTGAAAGTGTGGCATTTCTGTGAAGGCCTTGAGATGGACCATAAAGAGTTTGGCAGTGGCTATCCAGCAGGTAAGATCTTTCTTAAAACATTTGATTTCTTAACAATTCCAAACAGCTTTTAGTTAGCGAGAATATTTGTTCCATTGTTTATATACTTCTTTTTAAGATAGGTATTTATTAACCACACTGCTAAAAAAAGGTGCAGGTTTTTTATGGGAAAGCATTAACTTAACCCATAGTTTAATGGAAATTATGAATGAATAAATGAAAAATACTTCATTGTACTAAATAACATAAATCAATAAATAATAAACAGATCAGTTTTACAAAAGATGGCCTTATTGCTGGAACTTCGAGCAGCACTTTCGGCCACTTTATTGGGCAAGAAAACCCATAAAAACAAAGTAAATAAAACAGGACCTAGTGCACAGATTAGAATAGGAATATGAAGTTGAATATATTATAAAAAAAACAATAATAATTGTCTGTTTTATAACTCATTGTCAAAAGCTCAAGAACAAATACTTAAATAGAAAATTTATATGTTCTTGAGCTTTTGACATACCCATTACAATGGGTTTCATGGTAGAGCCTTGGAACATCAGTCTCTAGTGGCTAACGGCCTCTTAAATTTGTGGCAACTTGTAATTTCCTTTTCAAATGTGTATTTTAATGTGTAAATCCATGTTATTTTTGACATTTTGTGTCTAACATAAAACCTTGTACCTAACATAAAGTAATTCTCTTTGTTTGCTATTTCCAGATCCACTGACAAAGAAATTCATTAGAGAACAAATTGACAATGTATTTGGGTATCCCCTATTAGTGAGATTTAGTTGGTCAACTGCGGAACTCATGCTTCAAGAGAAAGCTGCGACCTGCACATTTGAAGAGGTTGACGACGAAGGTTCTAATAAGAGAGCTAATACGAAGTCCATTAGCTCATTTTTCGGAGCACAAAATGAAAACGGAACCAAGAAAAGAAAAAAGCACAAGTTTTTTGAAGAAAGATATTTGACTATGTTTAATGCGTTTGAGTAATGTAATAATTACCAATAACTTTAAAGTGTAATATTGAACATTTAAACTTTAAATTCAATGCCACTATCATTAATGTAATTATTAATAGGATTACTACAAGTTGGTACATCTCTGATCATGGCATGGCATTAATTGTGCCGTAATATCCGGATATTTAAAAACAACAATAAAATGTGGGTAAAGGTATATACCGCGCGTTTGCCGCGCGGGTTTCGCTCAGGTATTTAGTATCAAGTTACACGGCTAGATTGACCTGAGCGGTATTCGCTGTCGCTCTACCCACAGCGGCAGCGAATACCGCTTAGGTTTGAATAGGTCGTTATGAATGGTATGTAATAATTTTGTTAATAATTACTCTAATGTACAGTCACGAGCAAAAATATGTAAACAATTGTAACTTTTAAGACAATGTAATAAGAGTCAATTTGGTGCTCGTGACTGTACTAGCATTGAGCTACAATTAGATAAATTATGATATAGCATCGCACTCTTTTGACTTTTAAAGTGTATTTTTTTAGAATAAATTCATGAGCATGGAACAATTTTTTTTTTGTTTATTATGTCTTACACCTTAATACACCGACTCGCATTGGGCCAGTTTATGGATTTTGGCCCAATGCAATGGGCTGTTCAATATGGAAAGCCCTTTGCCCAGCAGTGGGGCATTTGTAGGCTGATGGTAATATTTCTTACATTGATAACATAACATTGTTAATAGTTCTACATCTCTACTAAGAAATAATACTTATGAAATATATTAGAGGCGATGTTATAGTTTTCCCGACATACTGTTTACGTAGATCAGCGGTTAGGGTCACATAGCTCAATGAAATTAAAACTGGCGCATAAGTTGCTATAACCCGCGCCAATCATCTAGCTCGCTGTGAACACGAGGCGAGTGGCGTCGCAATAGCACAATATAGGTATCGGCGGGACGTAAGCGGTTAGGGGGGCGGGACACACCCCCGCGCACCCCTGCGCATGCGCGCTCGCCATGTGTATTCGTTTGTTTTGCTTTATCAGTGGAAAGTACAGTCACGTGTACATTTTATTTGATCGCGTCGCGATATTACGTATTTATTGTTTGTTGTTACGTTACTGTTTTAAGTTGTTGATTTTTTTTGTTACATACTGTTATTGTATTAGGAGTACTGTTTTGAAAGGCTGTTAAAATGCCTAGACGTAATACAGTTTTACGTCGGCAAGCAAGAAAAATTATTTACAACGTATCGGAGTTTATGAAGAAAGAAGCAGAGAAAGGTATCTGTAATCTGACGATGATGAAAGCGAAGTCTTGCCGTGCTCAAGCAAATCATTAACAGACTATATAAAAGGTGTAAAACCACTGTAATGTAATTTAATGTTTCCACAGCTTCATAATAATTATATATATTTTTTTAAATATAATATGACGTATGCTAATAATTTAATTGTTGTTATTATAATTTATCCTGCTTAATTTTGGGTATTAAAAGATAAATAAAACGCTTAATTTATAAATTGTCATGTTATGTTATTTTATAATTATAACGCTCTAATGATAATGTTGCTAACTGTACACCTGCGCGTCGCAACTTCAGAGTGAGCTAGAAGTTTGGCACGAACTATACCTGGGTACGATTTGTCACAAAATCATTTTTCTTCGCCTCATTGCTATTTTAAAGCAATTGTTTTTTTCTTTATTGGTTCGTTAGTCGTTTATAATAGCAGTGCACTGCAACTAAGACCACCTGTCACCTGACCAAATTCACTAGTAACCTTGCACGTTGCACATAACACGAGTTTATTACTTTTTAAATATTTGTACCGTAACATACACATGCCTGCAGATCCACCTATACAAAACTGTCAAATTACTTCCATGAACTCTAATCGATATTGATCCTTAACGTAATATTGACAAAGTTCATAATTTACTAAAGAAATTAGAAATTTTGTGGTAGGTTGAAGTGCTGGCGTCTGTGCAACATAAGGCCGGTTACAGTGCTCGACCATAGTCGGTGCGTACATCGGTTGCGTTTGTCATATACTTATATGAAAATTCATAAATCGTTACAGTGCTCGACTGACCGTACGCACGCGTATTTGCTACGCACTGCGTACGAGGACCGTCGGTCGAGCGCGTGCGCATGCGTGCCGTCGGTCGACCGACGCGCTATGGAAACAAAAATGAACGCGTTCAGTGCAGCACCCATAGAGTACTTTATATTATATAGCCGCACCCTTCGACCAACAATACAACTAGATGTCAGGTCGGCGCTAAAAATGTGTCTCGGTAAATAAGAGCGCACTTGAGAAGTGAGCTCTTATTTTCTCGCAAGGCAATAACAGGAAATAGTATTTTATTTGTTGCCCCATAAAGTTGATTTCACCACTAAATGTTATTGACGTCTTTTCTTTTTTAAGTGACAGGAGTAATTTATTGCTTTGAAAAAGTACCTATTTATTCACGTGGACAGAATTTAGCTTTGATTTTGTACGTGACGCGTTATCTACGTTATCTAGTTGGTATTGTTGATCGAAGGCCGCACCGATCGGTGGACCGACCGTACGGATATCTGTATCATCGTTATATGACAAACGCGACTGACCCCTGTCGGTGGAGCACTGTAACTGGCGTGACGGTCGGTTAATCCCACGGAGCAAAATGCTTCGTGGTTAATCCGTATCGTCAGGACAGACAGGACTGACAGTACGCACCGAGCGACGGTCGGTCGAGCACTGTAACCGGCCTAAAGGCTGAAACCACAATACCACATGTGTAAATACGCTGATACTCCCAAGTAGCAAAATGTGGTCATGTAAGTATCCTAGGACCAAATATTTTTTAGTCCTATAGAAATCCTATTAACGTTTACAGGACCGCATTTGGGCGCACTTTACAGGACTATTGCGACCTATAGTTATTTTGTTACAGTCCGGTAAAGTGCAAATTGATTTTATTACTATTTTATTGAGTGCTTCTACAAGATTACTGTGTCCTATAAAGAACAGATACACGCACTGAGTCAGCGTGATTAGTCCTGTAACTATCTGGTGTAATTTATCCAACAGTGGTAATTGTGATGTCATAACTAGAACATTTATTTTTCATTAATTTTTAATGGTGAAGTCAAACGAAAAAAAATAATATTGGAATTGCAAAGGGTAATCTTTATTACTATTCATTATCATAAAGGTTGATAACTTTTTGTGTTTTCACTGTTATATAAAAAAATTAACTTGCGAAATAAATTTTATTGATAAAGTATTCGATTATAATAAACATATGTTTATGCGCCTTCAAAAGTAAACATAATTATTATTTGTAAATTCATTAATTATTAGTAAATACAGCCGTCATCAGATCGGATCGCGGTCCATATTGTAATGCATTTATCAGGAGCTTTACAATGCATTTTAGTCATAGTTAATATTATTATAGGATCACAGTCCTGGACACCATATTGTTTAATTGATGTCAACAGCTGATCACTCTAATAATAGCAAATGCAGGTCACATATAAGTAGAATCTTACCTATAATAGTAGCAGGACGTGCAACTTTAGTGCTAGAAATCCTTTAGAAGTCACAACAAAGTCAAATCATACTTATAATATCTTCGACCTATAGTAGCTTTACCTAACACGTTTACAGAATAACTTTTCTTTTAGAAGCATAAAACAAAACGTGAACAAGAATAAATAGTCTTGTTAAATGCATTTATAGGAGCTTTGATATTTATTTTTATAACATGCACTTATAAGACTTAAGTTCTTATAAGCATCATATAATGTAATCCAGTAAACGTTTATAAGACTACGTAGTGGGATCGGAAGGGCTTGTAGCGTAAATAGTCTAATAAGATGTTCTCGTAAACGTCTTTAAGACTGCGTAATAGGATCGAAAGTGCTTGTAGCGCAAATAGTCCGTTAAGCTGCTTTAACAAGATCAGTGATTTTAATCAAAGCGTCTATTAGTATGTTATAAGATGTTTAGTCTTATAAGTCAACAACTATAGGAGAATTTTGCTGCTTGGGGCGTTAAGGGGGTCCTGCAAGAAATTGGGAAAATTTGAGTATTTTTAAGCCACTTGTAGGTACTATGCGCTGAATTAGTTAAATACGAAGAAGAGAACGAATGTAAGTTAGCCTGGTGTGCAATGGCACAAGGTCATGGCATTGTTGAAATTTGAAACAAATTCTTTAAAAAATAAACATGAAATAAATCCATCTAAAAACATATTTTTTCGCAGCAGCTCAGCAGTGCGATTTTCTAAGTTTAAGCACAGTAGGTATAGCACCTGTTAAAGCCTTGGTAGCAGCGGCTGCCGCAGCGCTGAGAATTGACTCTGTGAACTCTGTCTCTTTCATATTCATAGAATTGGAAAGAGACAGCAGATCACAGCCATGCGCGCAGCATCTACCTAAGTGTCGCATAAAGAATCGCGATAGAAAGTCACACGTTTTTAGTAAACGCTTTTGAAAACCAAAAATTTTTTTTGTAAATTTACTTAGCAACAATTGGACTTAATGCCCTGGTCATTCTCTACCAGGACATCATGACACATAAAATAATTTAAAAAAATATTAAATACAATGTCAGCTACGATAAGATTACCGTAGTGCTCATCGTAGCGTAGAGGTACCATTTAAGAATAAGGAGTTTGTTTATATAGGTAACTACTTAACTACCTACCTACTACGAGGTTTTCCAGACTAAAATTGCAGGGAGTAGAGCACAGACGTAGGGGTAGAGCTTTCGTAGGTACTTTCAGAATGATATGCAGGTGCTAATATGTATTCTCTTGTTACAACTTGAACAAAAACGTCATGTTTTCAAATTTCTCGTAGTTAAACATGTTACAGTCAAAAGGTGTTGTCGTGCGAACACGGTTCAATGCGTTTTAATGTGACACAGATGTGTGCTTAGTTACGTTTACAATTTGCAAGTGAAAATATCACCGTGCATTGCAGATCAGTAGAAATCGTAAACAATTTATGTACAGTTTGTTCGAGCCATTGTTTACTTTTGTATATTGTGGCTTTATATACTTGCATACATACCTAAAGCGCTGGCTCCGCGCCAAAGGCGTAAAAAGTCACAAGTCCTTCAGTTTTACAAACTATAATTTAAAGACCGAAAACCCCTTTTTAAACATAAGCCTATTCTAACAGGTGCCAATAACCTTTTATTATCAATAAGGTTTAAAACTAAGTATTGCCCTATATTGATTGCCCATCTCTTTTCCGTGCACTGGAGCGACTTCTATCAAAGCGTAAGTTGTGCTATCGCCTCATTACAGTAGGTAGGTATGTAGCGCAATATTAGAACTGTTTTGCATTATTACAACAAAACAATTATTAGATATGTGTTGGTTTTAAGTAAGTTATAACACAGTGTTGGGTGAAGAAGCAGTCTATGATACATTGCCAAATGTGTCTATGGTATTAAAAAACTTGCCAAATTGCCCATGGTTTTTTCCTTGTTTACCTCTCATTGACACCAGAGGCGCCACTATCTATGCGAGTAACTGGTGGCAACCTGTTTAAATCTTCATAATCTATCACCAGCTGATCACCAGTAAGACCTTGCTGCAACACTGTGTTTTATCCAACACATACTAATGATCGTTTTGTTGTAAGTACCTAATACAAAACAGTTATATTATGTGTCTTTCTAAAACACAGTGTTGGGTGAAGATCTGTTTGTTATCTGCTGGTACCAAGCACAAACGCTATGTTGTAAAAATAAAACAAAATTAAATCATCATTAATCAAATGGCTTATAATTAAAAAATTACTTTATTTAAAATTGAACAATAATAAGTTAAGTAAAACTACTTGTAACTCTTAAATGAGATGCATGTCTCTGTAAAACTTTCAACATAAAATTAACAAAATCAAAAACAATTATGCCAACATGTCAACATAGTCTTATGATCCTAATAACAATTGTAAATTAAGTACTTGTAAAATTTTCATATAATAAACCAGCACAAGAATTTGTCTTCATAGGCCCTTTGAACCTTTCGACAGTAATACTTTTGAAAAGTCTGTATACTCTTCCAAGTCCCTCTCTTAAGGATTTCTTCCACTGGCCTACTATCTAGCCAACCTCTGGAGGCTACTGCTGATCTAATAGCTCCAGGTGGTGCATCAATGTTAATATTTTTAATAGTAGATTGTTATACAAGGGGCTAAAATGACTCATTATATACGAGGTAGTTTTACTCCCGAGCTTTAGCGAGGGAGTATGAGTTTTAATGGGTTTTTAGCGCCGTGTGTTACACTATGTTTTTCACTACGAATGCGAGAAAATATGCGACTAACGGACTAAAGACTGCACATTCATCCAACAGTATAGAGCGGCGATGGGCTCATCAAAATAATTCTACCAACCCCTCTTTTCCCTTCGGTGTCGTAAAAGGCGACTAACAGTCTAAAGACTGCACATACATCCAACCGCATAGAGCAACGATGGGCTCATAAAAATAATATTACCAACCCCTCACTTCTCTTCGGTGTCGAAAAGGCGACTAATGGACTAAATGCACATACTTCCAACAGCATAGAGCGGCGATGGGCTCATCAAAATAATACTACCAACCCCTCCCTTCCCTTGGGTGTCGTAAAGGGCGACTAATGGACTAAAGACTGCACAAACATCCAACATCAAAGAGCGGCGATGGCCTCATCAAAATAATACTACCAACCCCTCACTTTCCATCGATGTCGTAAAAGGGGACTAACGGACTAAAGACTGCACATACCTCCAACAGCATAGAGCGACGATGGGCTCATCAAAATAATACTACCAACCCCTTCCTTCCCTTGGGTCTCGTAAAAGGCGACTAATGGACTTAAGACTGCACATACATACAACAAAATAGAGCGGCGATGGGCTCATCAAAATAGTACTACCAACCCCTCTTCCCTTGAGTGTCGTAAAAGCGACTAACGGGTTAAAGGCTCACCACCTAAGCACATGTGCAGACTGTGCAGTTGTTTCTTGCTGAAGCGTGGACTGTGGGTGTGGTCTGTGTTGTCTATAGATTCAAATGATTACTAATTTTACCATAAACTTTAATAATTACTATCTCAAAAAAGTTGTTGATCCAAGTAAACAGTAATCGAGTCCTTATTCATGATTATTCTATCTAAGACTAAATACTTTTTCGTTTTAAAAAAATATTTTTTCACTCCTCTTGCTCAAAAACCGACTCCAAAAAATTTTACTGAAATAAATGCACTAAAACGTAAAAAATAATTGCGTAGTTTAGTTTGTTCAATTTTCTTGCAATATTAACCTTTATTTTACTCAATCTTATAATCTTAAAAAATATTTTTGGAGTCGGTGCCAGCCAAGGTAAACATAAACATTAAAAGACATACTATATTATTTATTTTATTAGCCCATATTGACCTATTGCTGGGCAAAGGCCTCCCCCCCCCCCTTCCAGTATTCGCGGTCTTTTGCGTGTGTTGGCCAATCCTTCGCGTAAGCATCAAACTCATCTTTCCACCTCCGTCTGGGTCGGCCTTGCTGCCGTTTAACCCCATTGTCTTTTTTTATTATAAATATGTTTAACAGTTGTCGTGTTCATTAGTAAATAGATTTTATTAGGTATTGCTAAAAGCTGGCACCGACTCCAAAAATATTTTTTAAGATTATAAGATTGAGTAAAATAAAGGTTAATATTGCAAGTAAATTGAACAAACTAAACTACGCAATTATTTTTTACGTTTTAGTGCATTTATTTCAGTAAAAATTTTTGGAGTCGGTTTTTTTTTTGTTAAAATTTTTGTTTATTTCTCGCTTTTTAGTGAATCGTTCCGATCTATTTATCGAAAGTGAATATTAGTAACGCTGGTGTTCCTCAAGGCTCCGTTCTATCCCCCACGCTGCATGTGCATGGGGTGTGCATGGGGGATATAACGGTCACCCAACGGCTGGGCGGGTAGACACCGAAATGAAGCGAGCAAATCTTGTCATTGAGCTCGATCTGGTGTTGGACCTCATTTCTAAATGGGGCTCCGATAATCTGGTGGAGTTCAATGACAAGAAGACACAGGTGTGCGCGTTCACAGCGAAAAAACCGCCATTCCTTCCCCTTCCCTCTCTTCAGGGTACATCTCTAGGCCTGCAGAGCAGTATTAACATGCTCGGTATGGATATCCGCTGCGATCTGAACCAAAAGGACTACATCGAAACCGCGATTAAAAATGCCTCACGTAAACTCGGTGTCCTGAACAAGGTGTGGCGATTCTTCACGCCTGATCAGTTGTGTCTATTATACAAGACACAGGTGCGGTCTTGCGTGGAGTATTGCTCTCACCTTTGGGACGGCTCCGCAAAGTACCTTCTCGATGCCTTGGACAGATTGCAGCGCCGCGCTGTGCGCATTATCGGCAATGCGGAGGTCACTAAAACTCTCGAGCCTTTGCAATTGCGTAGAGATATTGCGTCACTCAGCGTCTTTTACCGTTTATACAATGGCGAGTGCTCTAAAGAACTCTTAGACCTCATCCCTCCTTCTCCCTTCCTCCATAGGAGTACGCGTGCTGCTCTCCGGAGTCACCAATTTAGTCTCTAATATTCCATCACGCACAAAGAAATTTGGTGACTCGTTTATTTGCCGCACTTCCAAAAGATGGAATAGTCTACCAGCACCAGTATTCCCTCCTACCTATGACATAGGGTCCTTCAAACGAGGCGTGAAGAAGCACTTTGTGGGCCGGCAGAGTGAGGGTGACTGATGCTACGTCTCTTATGCTGAACCAGTTGTCCTCGCGCCTGGACTTCATTTCCACTTAACATCAGGTAGAGTGGGGTCATTTGCCGGGCTTAGTATATAAAAAAAGGACCTTCTTTTTCCTTGGTCGGTTCTTCTTGAACCTAGGAAAAGTTGCGAAGTCCCAAAGTTCAGAAGACCTAGCAAACTCTGTGCCTCTTTTAGAGTACAAGTTAGATTCTTTGTCTTAATTTGAGAAATCAATGTTCTTATTTTCTGAACCTTTTTTAGTAAGTAATGCCATTATGTTTTTGTGGGTATTCCAAACTACACCCAAGTATTCCAGTTCCTAAGTGGGCTCTAAAACAGACTTTGGGTAATTGACATGCCACCCTAAAGTCTCTAGCAAACTCAGTGTTTCCGCAACCTGAGTGACTAGAAGGGAACAGTCCTGGTGGACTAACAGGTAGTCGTCTAAATCAACTGAAAGACTAATTTCTCGGACTTGAAGGGTTTCCGCAACCCAATTCGACACCGCTGAGAAAATCTGCGGTGCCAAAGATAGGCCAAATGGTAGAGCAGTCAGTTATAGTATTTCCCCGTTGTAAACCACTCGGAGGAAACGTCTGTGAGCCTCTGCAATAGTCAGCCAGTCGTAGTCCGCAAAAAATCTACTATATCTGACTGACATATCAGATGAAAGTGCCTTGTCGCTACATGTGTATTGAGACTTCGAAGATCGAATATAGGTTTCATTCCACCGCCTGATTTTTTCACTAAAAACATTATTGAATGGAAACCCGCATTCAGAAGTGGTGGTTGTTCTAATATATGTTTTGCTTTGAGATCTTCGATCATGCTTGTCATTTGTAGAGTAACTTTTGTTGCAAATCTGATTTAAAAGTTTTTGTAAGGGAACTGCAATGGGGGTTTTATTTGCATGGAATTCTCCCTCTTGTTATAATTTTCAGAATAAACTAATTTGCACCTAGCTGTTTACATGTCTCGACATGGTCTTTAAGACATCCCCCTTTGAAGCTCCCTGTCTGACTGTCAATTTTGCTTTAAACTGGCATTGGACTGGTCAGCATAGTTGTTGCGACGAAAGGGCTTCTTAGAATTACTAAACTTTGATTTTCTCTCACTTTTATTACATATTATTTTTATGATAAGACTGTTTATTATGCTTTTTATAAGAACTACTCTAAAATGAATTATTTGTTTCCTTTTTTATCAAATAAGACGGGGTGTTTAACCATGCATGTGAGCCGCCTAATGATTGAATAACCGGCTGGAGAGCTTCTCGGGTTGACTTTTGAATCGAGTCGCCTGAATTTAAAGAAACTAACACTGTGGCGGGGTCTAAGGGGTTCTTAAATAAAGGTTTATTAACACTTTAGCTGCGTTAAAATATAAAAAACACCACTTGAAAGTTTTGTCAAAATCGGCCATAAACACTAACTAAATACACTAGTAACATAGTAACAGAACCGAAGCGGGGGACTTGGGGGGGGGGGGGGGGACTTCGCCATGAAAAAAGTCTTAAGAGTTAATTAGGTTAAGTTAGTATGGTGACCAAAAACGCGTGAGCCGATTTTGTACCGCGACGTTTTTTTACATACTCTCCCCTTTCCTCACCTAAAGGGGGAAGGGGGGTCGCCCCCCTCCCCCAAACGTTGGTTACGCGGTTGTACAGTTTTACCAAAACCTCAATTGTTACGTACGATACATAACCTCAAAATACAAAAAAAATAACATAACTTAAAAACTACTTCTCTGCGGCAGGGGGGGTAAGCGGGGGGTACTCCTCCCCTTTCCCCCTCCCAACCCTCTCTCCCCCCATAAGTTTTACCAGCTTCTCTACTTAACAAATATTCAGAACTAGAAGGTATGTTCTGTAAAGTTGCTCTGAGATTAGGATTTCCTATTTCTTTAAGTATGCGATCACGTCTAAATTCAATGCTATCTGCTCTTTTACCGCATAGAATTTGCATTGACTATTCAGAATCTTTTGATAAATCTGATCTCGGACTAAACATTACAGAAAACTTTTCAACAAATCAGTTACATTTATGTTTGTTGTATCTTTTGCTGCCCAATCTAATACTTAAATTCTGTAGTCCACTTGCACTAAATGTCTCTGTTCTAACACTGCATTTGATAAACTAGCCTTATGCGCTTCTGTTAAGGCTGAATAATCTTTACTTTTATTGAAGTGACATCATAATTCTTCATTAATTTTAAAGCCCATGAACCCGGGTGAAACTGTAAAAGTTTGCATTGATTTCTATCTAATGCCTTTCCAAGCTTGAGAATCAAACTGTTGCAAATTAATGAGGTTATTAAGTACGACTCTACCTAGGCCTCGGCTTGACCGATTTCACTGATTATTTTTTGTTGTGTTCGTAATCTTTTTGTTTTCTTTTACACAACCCTTGTTTACAAGGGTTGTGTAAAAGAAAGTTTAGATTAAAATAAATTTTTATTTTAATCTAGGCTGTTTACACGGACGAAGTCGAGGGCGGACCGCTAGCTATAAATAATTTTCTTTTTCTTTATATCATTAGGTCAAAAAAGGAATCCTACGTTACGTAAATACGTAAAAAAGTACGAGACAACTCTACGTGTAGGTATTTGTACATACATCTTAATTTATATCCTTGGCAAGTTCTGTAAAAAGAAAGTAAGTTTCGCAATCCCATTCGTAAGAATTTTAAGTACACAGGTAGACAAAATGTTTATAGATAATTTACATCTTTATAATATATTGTTTTCTGAGGTTTAAGCGAGCACTCACTACATATTGAAATGAAACACTTTTTTACGGACTAACTCGCATTTAATTTACTATATTACATAGTTTTTTTATATATTATCCTGACGTTTCGAACCCTTTACAGGGTCCGTGGACACAGGGAGACTGAGGTGTTGGTTTCATAGGTCTGATAGTTAAAAGTTATTTGCCTACCGTCAATAATTTTTATTAACCGACGTCAAAAAAGGAGGAAGTTCTCAATTCGTCGAAATAAAAAATATTTTATGTTTTATGTATGTTCCCCTATTATATTTAACCGGGTGCGTTCAGGTTTCACAATACGAGCTAACTATATTTTTAGGTCTGGCAATGTGTTGCTGTTGGGGCTGGGATTTGATGACCTGTATGATGGGGTCCCAGGCAGTTGGTAAATTCCAATTATCAATCAAAAATTCCAACCAACACCTCAGTCTCCCTGTGACCATACGAACTCTGTAAAGGGTTCGAAACGTCAGGATAATATATAGATTTTTTTTATGACAGGATAACATCCAGATGCTACAGATGTCAATGGGCGGCGATTACCACTATTACCCAGACACCGTTAGGTCGCAAGGTGGTGACTGTGGGGTCTTTTTAATACATCACGCCAGAGGGAGGAGGATAGTCAGTCAGTATAGGAATATTCGGCGTCTCAATAGGCAGATCTTGAAGTCTTTGACTCGCGACACTCGCCGATTTAATACCGACCGAGTATTAAAGAGGCTATCGAGCGAAACAAAGGTTCAAAAGTGTTCGCATAAGATTTGGGTATTGGGCAGAGCCAACAGATGACGCTGAAAACTGATGACGGCAGAACTGTCAAGTCCAGGTCCAAAGTTAAAGGAGAGGTCGAGAAGTTCTGTGGACAACTTTACACATTAAATCGGCCACCTGTAAAAAAAGCTTAGCTGTAGACCCTAGAACTAAGCTAAACCGACACTACACCGAAGATATCACGGACATCAGCCTGTACAAGATTTTTATGTCTCTCAAGCAGCTAGGTGTTTCTAAGGCATCGGGTGCTGACGGAATTACGGCTGAGCTTTTGAAAGCAATCGGGAGACCGGTACTCGCAGCTCTTCAGAAACTATTTAATTCCGTCGTACTCTGATACGATCGAAACATGGGCCGTACGTGCTACAGTCTCTCCAGCGGTGCCAAATTGACTACCGCCACTACCGGTACATCGAAGTATTGAAGTGTTTGAACGAAAACGCCACTATGACAGTTCGCCTTCAGGAGCAGAGCTTGAAGCCAGTCCGGCTACAGCGTGGATGGTACATCAGTCACCTTCGATTTGCCGACGATATAGTAGTCATGGCTGAGACCCTGGAGGACCTCTCGGCACAATGCTCGGTGATCTCAACAGAGTCTCCATACATGTGGGTCTTAAAATGAACATGGAGAATACGACAATCATGTCTAACTCACGTGTCGTATTCATTACTCTAAAGGTTGGAGACTTGCTCTTAAAGTTGTTGACGAATAGGTGAGAGACCTGAGACAAACGGTCCAGTTAGGTAGGTCCAACTTTAAGAAAGAGTTCAATCGTCAAATCCAACTCGGCTGGGCAGCGTTCAGTAAGCTACGAAATATCTTCTCGATAAAAAAACAGCAGTGTCTCAAGACGAAAGTCTTCGACCAGTGTGTGTTGCCCGTGATGACGTACGGTACCCAAACGTGGTCGCTTACTATGGGCCTAATTGGCAGGCTCAAAGTCACGCAAAGAGCAATGGAGAGGGCTATGCTGGTGGTTTCTCTCCGTGATCGAATCAGAAATGAGGAGATTCGTAGAAGAACTAAAGTAACCGACATAGCCCAAAGAGTCGCCAAGCTGAAGTGGCAATAGGCAGGGCACATCGCCCATAGAACTAAGGCCGTTGGGGCAGAACGGTTCTCGAGTGGCGACCGCGCACCGGAAGACGCAGTGTGGGCAGGCCTCCAACAAGGTGGTCCGACGATCTGGTGAAGGTCGCGGGTAGCCGCTGGATGCGAGCAGCACAAGACCGGTCGTGGTGGAGATCCTTAGGAGAGGCCTTTGTCCAGCAGTGGACGTCCTCTGGCTGATGATGATGATGATGATGATGATGATATGAATATTGAACGAACTCATACCTGCATTTCTGTTCTACCTTATTATTAGCAAACGGTTCAGCTCACTACATATCTACATGTAATAAGACAGTCATATAGTACAGGCTTTTTAGTATCAATTCAGAGTCCGTTTTTAGGAAAAAAGTAATAAAGTCGTACTAAAGGCCCATCATAACTTTCACAACCAATTAGAGGTGTACTATAATTTCGTTTTATACGATGAGAGGTCCCGTCGATCGGGGCGGCTCACCCGGAGGCGCAGGCGCACGCGGCTCTCGCGACTATTTGCATGCGAGGCACACGCGCACAAGCCTACTTGCCATGAGCAATGCGGAACGCCGGGGTCACTTAGAGAATTTAATTGTGTTCCATTATCATATTTAGGTTCTTTTACTGTAAGTCAAAAGTGAAAACTGAATGGCGCTCGACGTCGCCTGTCATTCGACAGCCGCAGTTGATGGAGGCTACTCCATTTGGACGGCAGCTCCTGGATTCGCAAAATGGCAATGTTGCGGAGTTGTGTGGCGATATTGTCGGTCTGTGCGTGCGTTACCGCGATCGTGGGCCCAGTAAGCAATAGCACCAAGCCGAACAAGTCCAAGACTGATTCTTATTTGGATGCTTACTCAAAATCACGGGTGGAAGCCGAGAAGGCGAAGAAAGGTGTCATAATTGTAACCGCCAAAGATGGAGAGAAACAGATATCGAATCGCGACGACAGCGGATACGACTATTCGCCGCCTTATCAGAGTGATAACAGTTTCAGTTCGTCCGGTACCGGCTTTTCCGGCCCGTCTACATCGAACAGTTACTTGCCACCAACAAACAGCGGTCATGTGAAGTTTGAATCGGATATCACCTACAACTCGCCCCCGAACACTTACGGTCCCCCTTCATCGAATTACGGGCCTCCTTCGTCAGGATACCCTCCGGCCAGCCATGGGCCGCCTGCGCCGAGCTACGGACCACCGACGCCGAACTATGGCCCTCCAGCACCGAGTTACGGACACCCTGCTCCAAGCTACGGACCTCCTGCTCAGACGTATGGCCCGCCAGCATCGAACTACGGTCCTCCAGTACCAAAACCTTTGCCTCCAGTCTACGGACCTCCACTCAAGCCATCGTACGGCGTTCCTTACACGGCACCTGGTTTTGGATTTTTAGATAAACTATCATTGAAGCTAGATATCCTCACCATTGCAAAGTTGTTGTTGAAGTTGTTGATTTTCAAAAAGATCGTGACCATGCTCGCTGTGGTGTGCATGCTCCTGGTCATACCGAAGCTGATAAGTTTTAAGAAAGGAAACAATGATGGTCCGATCAACGATGAAGACGAACGCAACTTTGGAAGTAAACATGGTAAGATGATGTAAACTTTGGATGTTCTACCTACCTATAAAAGTAATATAGCATGTAAATTGTGAGTCGTTAAGTTTCAGTGGTAAATATTTCAATTACATATTGCAATCGTTTTTTATGAATTGCGTGATGGGTGCTAGATGGTTTGGTAAAAAACAGTAATTATTACCATTTTACTTAAAACATAATTACTTACACGCATTGTGTAGGTTACTAATTATTCATAATGTAACAAAATAAATGCTAAAGTTCAATTTAGCTTACAATTTATTCATAATCTGCTTTCGTAAAAACAGGTGCCTTAAATGAATAATGAGGAGATCGTGTTTTGGTCACATTTAGGTATCTACACGTTTTCATCCTTCACTCTTTGCTCAGAGTTACTTAAGAGGCCTATTACATCTCGACTGTGATTTTTGCGTAAAATGGCCAATTTTGGCGTTATGGATCTCAGAAACAAAAATACATTAACAATTATGACTTATTGAATAGTGTAGAATAGCTATTGGAATACTGCGTAGCGGCCTCGTTTTTTGTAAATTTTGCTTAACTTTTTAATTAAACACAAAATTGCAGAGAAAGATTTTCATAAAGTGCGCGAAGGCACTTTTTTGAGCTCATCGATTGAACTACTGTTCTAAACGAGTGAAATAAAAAAATTATAATGTTATCTCTTATGTAGTCGAATAGTGCGTAGCGGCCTCAGAATTTTTAAAAATCTCTGATTTTATATAGGAAAAAAATCTTATCTAAACCAAAAAACTTCGAAAACCGCTATAAGTTAACTGTGAATATCTCCTATCTACGATAATATTATTGAGCAAAATTTATACCAGAGTAATTGTTACTTCATGAGGAATAAAGATTTTATAATGAATTTATTATTCTATTACGATAACAACCATAAATACAACTGCAAAATTACCACAAAATGCGATGCGCCGGCCGTACGAATTCAAATTATGCTCACAGAATGGAGATTTGTAATATTATGCACAAATTTATTGTCCTATTTCAATAAAAACGATAAATACAATTGCAAAATTACTACAAAATGCGAAAATGGACATTTTACGCAAAAATCACATTCGAGATGTAATAGGGAGCAATCTGACATACGGCTAGCCTGACGGTAAACGGTTATCGCAGCTTAGACCGTAGCTAGACGTTTGCAACGCTGATATGGCTCACTCTGTGCCGAATCAGTAAATTCATTTCACGCAATTTTTAAAGAATCCCATGTTATGCACTCCTTCGAGAATATCTCTGCAGGGTCAACCTGAACGTATACGGAAGGAAGCTCCTAAACCACACAGCCTACTTTGGTTTTAGAGTGTGAGAATTCCCTGCCTATCGGCTATCGCAAGCGATGCAATGGCAGAAATATCGAAAATTTTTCCCAAATCCGAACATATGAGCTTAGCTGTCGTTATAACAGACACGATAGAAATTCAATTGTAAGCAACCTCTACAAGTCTTCGTGACAGACAAGGGTCCCAATCTACAAACGGTAGAACATTCATACACCTCTACCCATAGTCTCTTGTTGTTTGTCTTATCATACCTCCTTTGTTATCAGCGGTGGAGTTGACGTCAGTGCAGCAGCTGTTGGAGCGAGCGATCTCGGTGTACGCCAGCCAACAGCCTTCGTGTGGCGTCACGTGCCGCGTGCGCAGAGTCATCGACGACATCTATCAATTCCAACCCTATATCAGGTCGGTACGGTCGTTAATGGGGTGTATGGGTATGTATATGGAGTTGGTTATTGTTGAACATGTTGTATATAAAACAAATGATTAACACACGCAATCAATGCAGTGTGTTGCCGGTTAAGAAATGTGCACAGTTACTTACGGTATTCGCAGTTCGCAGTAAACATTGCAACATTTTTCACAGTGATTTTCTGACACATAAGTGTCAGAAAATCACTTTGAACTTTAAATTTGACTTTAAATATAAATTTACTTATTACAAATTAGTTATCTACAATTTTTACCAATATTATTACTGAAAATAATTGTGTGTACGTTTGCTGGTCTTTCTTTCATGTTAAAACTATTAAAGGAGGTCTTAAAAAAATATGTTTTTTTAGCTGAGTTATTGCGATTTAAAGTCCACTATAGAAAGTTAAAAATCGCAATTATTCAGTTAAATAAACATTTTTAAAAATGTTTTCAACAAACTATTTAGATCCCTGTGTTTTACTTCAGCAGCAAAGTTTCAACTAAATTGGCTAATTGGTTTTAAAAAATTTCGACTTGGAAGTTTGTATGGGAAACCGAAATGCGTAAACCCTCTTAAAGAGTTGCTTTTTTTTTGTCTCGGGACGACATTTTATAGTTCATTCAGAAACCAAAACAGAATTTTGAAAAAGCGAATAAAATCTAAAGTTTATGTGCTTGATACATCCAAAAGGAGTTGTGTTGTGTTGTTGTTGATATTATTCAAATGATTGAGATAAAATATGATGAACAATTATAGTCATATTCCCGCCTGAGGTACACATTTTTTTCAACGTTTCGTTCTTTGATTTTATTTGAGCCTTTTTTGACGCATATAATAAAATATTACGGATTAAAGCCATTTCTTTGTACAAATATCTAGATTTACTCGGTTTTTTATAGTTTTTTTAAAAGAAAGACACAATTGTTTGCTGTTTTGTCGTGCATCACTATAAAAAAAAAAAAAAATCCGAGTGACACTAGTTTAAATTTGCACAAAAAATTGCAATAAACTGTTTCATATTCTTCATCATATTTGGCCGTAGTATAAATGGTACACGCATTTCATTATTCCTATACATACTGCTAGGAAACTGGTATAAGAGTGTGTCAATTTTTCGCGACATAAATCAAATTTATTTTGAGTTTGTTCATTCTTGAGCAGCAGATTATTTTGGAGTCAACCACCATGATGTAGATTGGAACATTGTGGCACAACATAGCCACTTAGGCGTCCAAGACCGTATATACAATATGGTTCCCTACCGTCCAGCCATTCTGACAGCTGTCCGAAAGTTGGCCGACGCTGACCGAGACTATACCCGAGCTGACAAAAAGCTTAGAACTAATTCATTGCTAAAGCTATATCAAAAACTACGTACCAAATGCTTAGAAAACGCAGTATTTTAATAAGTTAACAGTTAATTACGAAAAGCTATAACAAAAATGACAAAAATGAAGATTCCAAGACAAAAAACAAAAATATTTTTTTTATATCGACATTTAGAAGTCGTTATTACTTGGAAGTCACTGTTTCAAACTATAAAGAATCATATCATTTTCGATAGCTAAAACCATAATGATTGTTTTGATGTGCACATTATTAGGAAGAACGATGATTACGAAGAGTAATTAACACATTATTAGCACAAAAAATCCTACGCAAAAAAAATGGCGAACCATCAAAATTGTCAACAATTTAATTTTTTTTCTAAAGGTACTCGTACACTATGCCATAGTTTCAATTGCTCTACAGATCAATTGATATCCATAGAGACACCTCAAAGGACATATTTTTTTTTGGTACTAAAATAAAAGAAAAATTAACTGCAACAATTCATATACTTTCTTGTCCAAGAGACTAAATGTTCATTCTGTATATTTTTTAGATTTTTACTACCTCCGTTAAAGAATACTGTATTTTAATATGTTTTGTACGTTTCTGAACGAAAGTTCCGGTTTTTTTAATGTTAACGAACGCAGGGTTATTAAGTAGGTAAGTCTATGAGGTCTATGGTAATGTAGAAACGATATCGTTAACACAGTTATCTTTTTCGCACTTAAAGTATTTAGCAACGATACACACAATTAACACAACGAAAGCGCGGCCGGGAATTAGTCTGGAGGCTGACAGTCTGACATCTGTCTACGATGCATATTGACATATAAAACGTCAGACAAGCGTCACTTTTCATTTTTAATAACATAAAGTGTCACAATCCTACTATAATGTTGCCATTTTCGAGTAGAAATCAATGTTGGTTTTTAATTTATATAAAAAAACGGAGGTCTTTAAATTGATAATACAGTCATAAATATGTTGTTAATAATGTATTCTTCAAGTATTTATACATTGGCGTCAAGTTAAAAGACTTTGGAATTTAGTACCAAGCCCCATAGTAAAAAAATTATGTCCTTTTCTTGCGGTACTACGAACTAGGTGTAGTGAGCAACAACCTTAACAAAGAACGTTGCCGTGTTTATGGCGCTTGGTCAGAGAAAAAAAGGGGATTTTAATGTTTTCAAAGTTTTCAATCATTTAATATCATAAAACCCTCTACAATAATAAGTTTTTTCTTGATTAATTTATTAATATTCTCAGATGCAGCGCATCTATTCACCTTGTTTTACCCACCAATATCGTTGTTGTCTTCATTATTTTTCTTTTCATAATTTCATTTCTTTTTTGTTAACAGGCATGACGCATCGACCGACTGATAGAAAATGTGCGACGGATGTTAGGTGCCATTAGAATGAGTCTGAATTTATCGTGTACGTAATTTATTTACACATAATGTAGATAATATTTAATAATATTTATTTATTATTGTTTTAAGTGTAAAATTTTAAATAAAATTAATTTCTTGTTAAGCGTATACTTTTTACCTAGGGTTTTCTCCTCTCTTAACATTTTGACCGCCATAGCAGACTCCGGTGACCATTAAATTTTAATTGTGTCTGGTTTTGTGGCAGTCAAAGTGTTTAAAATCTTAAGTTAACAAATAGCACTGAATTTATTGTATTTATTTAAATTTTTCGATGTTAATTGAGAAAACATGGTGTTGTTATTACTTCGCCAGTGATCGTGCAAAGCCATCATTAAAGAGAGCCTTCCTATTTCTATTTTTTTCTAAAACTTTCATACTCGTGTTGTTTTTTGTAGCTGCAACTTTTTATGGAATCCTACTTTCTCCTTATCATGTTGGCATCGGCTCCAATGTTGCCATACCAAAACAATGGTACACTCGGCTCCATAAACACCTGAGCTGCATGCTAATAAGGCTGTCGATACTATGTACAGATACAATTGGAGAATTGGGTGATGAGAATATCCGTTTGGTATTCACGACGATGGTGGACTGTCTCTGGGGGAAAGTGGTTACATATCTCAACGTAGATAGTAGTCAGCAGGACCTGGTAAAAACACAAAACTGTCAAATTTTTCTAAGCGATGTTGATCTTCATACCCAAACGTTAAGGTTCGTAATGTTTTAAAGAAATTTTACATTTTGTGGTAGTTCGATCTGCTAGTGTGTGCACAAACCGATTATTGAATTACGTAAGCTTCTGAAAATTTAAAGCTTTTGAACATGAACTGCTTCGGGTGATGAATAAAACTGAGGCGAGTATTTTTGGCCTCTCATTCATGTTACAAAACGTGGACTAAATTCAAACATTGTTTATGCTGTCTCTTTTATATTGCAGATCGAGGCAGCATCAGTTTTATTTAAATAGAGTTTAGACTTTTGACCAAGTTCTTGCAAAACGTACCTAATTGCTTAGTTAATATCATTTGTACAATAGTTTAAACTGTTGTTAACTAAATTAAATTAAAATTTGTTTACGCTCACACACACTAATTTAGCCCAAGATAAGTTGTATTGAAACTTGATTAAACTAGATAACGGATAAATAAACATAAACATAGAAAAACACCCAGACCCGAACCGAGTTTTCTCTAAATTGACCCGACCGGGAATTGAACCCGGGACCTCAGAGATGGCGCGACGGTAGACACGGCGTGCTAACCACTCGACCACGGAGGTCGTCAAAGGTGTGAGGTGTTAATTTCATAAAGGTTATTCACGTTTAAGATTGGTTTCTTTGTAAATGAGCCCATCGGGGGAAATGTTAAGCTGAAGATGATAAATGCTTCATTAATTAATTAATAGTACTACTTACATCCTCACATCCTGTATACAGTACCACTGCAGGGCAATGGCCTCCATCGTTAAAGTCAAGCCATCGCTGCAATTTATGCGTATTGGCTTATTCACCACGCTTGTCAAATGCGGGTTGATGATCAACTGAGAGCTGAGTGTAAGTTTGTAAATGTGCAAACGTTACTATCGCGTTGTGTTAAGAGTTTTGATTCTCGATCTTATTTACTTAGCATTAAGATCTATCTGTCAAAACTTAACTCAAACGCGATAGTAACGTTTGCACATTTACAAACTTACACTCAGCTCTCTGACCACAAACCCAGGCTATGCATCGAAAGACATGTAAACACACTTTCCCCGACCTGGGGACTAGGGATAGTAGGCTATCATAATCATAAATCATTTATTGCCAGAAATATGGTACTTAAAAAATGCTGTTATATCAGTATAAAAGTCTCACATATTTCAGTATCACCTTTAGGTAACTGCCGTATTCAGAGACGTAAACTAAGTCATTCCTTCTCTATTTAGCGCTATACATGAGAAAGTGACAGCAAGAGACTTAATTAATTGACGTCTTTGAGTACGGCAGTTAGAGCATCCTCTCCTCTCCTTACATCACTAAGTTTTATTTGTACTGGCACCTTGAGACCAACCGTTAGGTTATGCAAGAAGTGCTAGACGTCCCTGCGCCAGTAGAACACTCGCGAACCATCTGCGTTAGATCTTGACGCCAAATCAGTGCCCGCCGAAGCGCGCTCTTCATTCGGTACTAATAAGACTAGTGTCTCGGGAGAGTTTCCCTGTGAACACGTGTAGTTCACTGCCTATTGTCCAGATAGGTAACCGGAGCTGTCACTTCTCATTGCACGAAGGGCACAACTCGCAGTTGCCACTGCTCGGGTCGTCGACTTTAAAGTCGACTCCCATGTGTCCACCTTGGTCGCGGAGTAGTAAGCACACACTTCTCGGAACCCATCCGGGCGCCTAGCCAGTTCCCACGTCCTACGCGGCTGGCTGGACCAGAGGCTACGGCATCTAGGGGGCCGCCAGTTGTCCAGACTAGTACCGGAGATGTCAACACCAATGTCCAATGAGAACCACAGGACAAAGCTGCCAACTATAAGGGAAACTCACGTTCCCCGCAGGACTTTTCGCTGCTGGCCCCACAGAGACCGCTACTAGGCCCCGCTCGCTGTGCGCGAGTTTGGAAGTCCCGGCACACAATACCAGGACCAACGAACATGGGGGGCATGAACCGGAACCCTGTAGTACCCCTGAGAAACACAGCCGGACCCGTACAGTATTACTATGCAAAATTCGTATGAGAATTTGCATAGTAAGGTTAAAGTACTTAATACTTCTCTAATGTTTGATGGTTGGTAAGGCCATTGGGAATTGAACCCGGGACCTCCGTATATATAAAGCCGAACGCTTGACCACTCGACCACCGAAGCGTTATTATACATTCATTAATTAATAAAACAAAAAAAAAACACTTACAATTAAATATTTGGTAATTTCTAAGAATCATCTATTAACAACGCTATATAAAGACACGTGTTCTTAGAAATGATTTACGTTAATGGCTACACTACAGCCGTTATCCTCGCAATTGAACTCTATACAGATTATGTTTTTGTGTCCATCCTTAATTCAAGTTAATTTAGGCAATTGAGATGCTCTTACGAGTACGGGGGAGCAAGCTTCGCCGGTAGTGAGAGATTTGAGAATAAAAGGGCCACTTCGGGTCAGATGCGTTTGGTAAGTGGTTGTTGTAAAACGTTTATCTTGAGACAAATTACTAATAAAGTCACTCAGTTTAGTCACCTTTATTGTCAAGTCATTGCTGCAGCGAAAGCATTACGATTTTTTATCGTCACAGACATATTTAAGTGTTCAAGAACAGAGAAAGTTTGTAATCACAAATACGTATATGAAATACGCCATGTTGCTTCATACTCACAGACGCAGGGTTGTAAAAGAAAGATAGAAAAGAAAAGACTTTCAAACACAAGGTAACCTAACAGCTATATCATTGACTTTCCAGCTATAATATAGGTCACATAAAAAGATATACCAAACATAATTATAATCGTCACACTGATCGAGTGTGGTGAAATTCCAGTGCAATTTTCTTTTATGTTTGCACTAAACCGACTGTGGCATATCAGCTCAGCTGTTGTAATATCAAACACAATAGAAATTCAATTGTAGAAATATCCAGGAGTCCTCGTCACAGACAAGGGGAATGTATAACTTCAGATTTACCTTTTAGTGTAAAACTTGCGCATTATTTGCTTGTCATCTTTACGGATACGCACTCTGCATCAACGAATTCTTTATAATTAGTGCAGACTAGCTTTGTCCGCGACTTCTCCCGCGCCTTTCCAGGAAAAAGTTGTCTATAACTGTTGCCAGGGCCTCATCTATCGCTATAAAAAAGTCAAAATCGTTTTTGTGGTTTTAGCTTGAAAGCGTTTCTTTATAAATGGATGCACTTATATGCCAAACTGCCATGAACTAAATTCTATGTAGATAATTTAGGTAAGTGTGCTAGCACCTATAGTTATTACAAAGTACGACCTTCATCTTACTAAGAGTGATTCGTAGTTAATAATTATATTTAACACAATGTACAACAAATGACGTGAACAAAATCCTTGGTTGATTAAAAAGCTATAAAATTGGTAATTAGGTCCAGAGTGGGCCTTGCAATTAATTTAGTGTTGACAGACTGTCGAACTAGAGCACATCACCATATAAACTAGTCTTGACCCAAATATATACTAAAATAGTTTGCTAATATTAACTTAAGTACCTATGCTATAAAAATAATAAACAATGTAAAACAAATTATCTTGATCTGAACAAGAAAACGTAGGTAAAAACTAGATAAATTATAAAAAATTCAATATACAGATCGAGATACCTAATAACATGATTGATTATAGAGCTCGTTAACGAATTGGGTATTACTTTTGCAGCTAGCCATTTCTTATATATATATATATAAAAAATTTTGCTTGTGGGATATATATATATATATATATATATACGAGTACCTACATACATAATTACAATTATTTACCTATGCATAATTAATTATTTTTTATCGGGTCGCGTAGTCCGGATAAGTTAAAAGCTAAATGCAGTTTAGCTCTACATGTTACGACAGCCAACCACTGTTTTATTTCGAATTTAATAAACAAGTCCTCTCTTCTTTCAATTGCGATGCCAGAAAGGGTCCATAATCTGTACCAGTTTTCTAAAAAAACCCCTAAATGTTTAATCCACTTACTCGCCTCTTTCTTCTGTTCTGTGGGGCCTAGCGCACTCAGAAAAAAAAGTTGTGAAATCAACAGGAAAAGGTTGTTAGCCAGGAGCCAACAGAGTAGGGTTGCTGGCGCAGCTACTCCAATTTTGCGAAAAAATATTGCGAATCAAACAAAGTGGAAATACTAATTTTCACAATATGGACTTATCTAATTTCACAAAGGCATGTTTTCACAATTTTACTCTGTTGGCTCCTGGCTAACAAAGTTAAGCGTGTGAATATCGCAGTGTTATACTTGTGTTATCTAGCAATGCACGGTTTGCTACAGTAGCAATCTTGCGGTTGTGATTCACACAATGTTAAACTTTGTGGTTCTACTTATGTTAACTTTGCTTGATATTAACTGCTGCTTCGCAAACTGAACCTTGTGAAAATAACAGTTCTTAACTAAAGACTCACAGTTGTGATTCACGCAATATCGCCTTTCAACCTTGTGATTCTAGCTATGTGTACTTTGCGTTATTAGAGACTTTCAAGTTGTGATTCTAACAGAGCTGTGATATTAAAGTTGCGATTCACGCAAAGTCGCTTTTCAACCTTGTGGTTCTGGCTATGTGTACTTTGCGTTATTAGAGACTTTCAAGTTGTGATTCTAACAGAGCAGTGATATTAAAGTTGCGATTCACGCAAAGTCACCTTTCAACCTTGTGGTTCTAGCTATGTGTACTTTGCGTTATTAAAGACTTTCAAGTTGTGATTCTAACAGAGGTGTGATATTAAAGTTGCGATTCACGCAAAGTCGCCTTTCAACCTTGTGGTTCTAGCTATGTGTACTTTGCGTTATTAAAGACTTTCAAGTTGTGATTCTAGCAGAGGTGTGATATTAAAGTTGCGATTCACGCAAAGTCGCTCTTCAACCTTGTGGTTCTGGCTATGTGTACTTTGCGTTATTAGAGACTTTCAAGTTGTGATTCTAACAGAGCTGTGATATTAAAGTTGCGATTCACGCAAAGTCGTTTTTCAACCTTGTGGTTCTGGCTATGTGTACTTTGCGTTATTAGAGACTTTCAAGTTGTGATTCTAACAGAGGTGTGATATTAAAGTTGCGATTCACGCAAAGTCGCCTTTCAACCTTGTGGTTCTAGCTATGTGTACTTTGCGTTATTAAAGACTTTCAAGTTGTGATTCTAGCAGAGGTGTGATATTAAAGTTGCGATTCACGCAAAGTCGTTTTTCAACCTTGTGGTTCTGGCTATGTGTACTTTGCGTTATTAGAGACTTTCAAGTTGTGATTCTAACAGAGGTGTGATATTAAAGTTGCGATTCACGCAAAGTCGCTCTTCAACCTTGTGGTTCTGGCTATGTGTACTTTGCGTTATTAGAGACTTTCAAGTTGTGATTCTAACAGAGCTGTGATATTAAAGTTGCGATTCACGCAAAGTCGTTTTTCAACCTTGTGGTTCTGGCTATGTGTACTTTGCGTTATTAGAGACTTTCAAGTTGTGATTCTAACAGAGCAGTGATATTAAAGTTGCGATTCACGCAAAGTCACCTTTCAACCTTGTGGTTCTAGCTATGTGTACTTTGCGTTATTAGAGACTTTAAAGTTGTGATTCTAACAGAGCTGTGATATTAAAGTTGCGATTCACGCAAAGTTGCTTTTCAACCTTGTGGTTCTGGCTATGTGTACTTTGCGTTATTAGAGACTTTTAAGTTGTGATTCTAACAGAGCTGTGATATTAAAGTTGCGATTCACGCAAAGTCGCTTTTCAACCTTGTGGTTCT
This sequence comes from Scoparia ambigualis, assembly GCA_963921215.1. Classification (NCBI taxonomy): domain Eukaryota; kingdom Metazoa; phylum Arthropoda; class Insecta; order Lepidoptera; family Crambidae; genus Scoparia; species Scoparia ambigualis. The sequence continues at coordinate 16,827,047 of OY992522.1, read as the reverse complement.
GGCTATGTGTACTTTGCGTTATTAGAGACTTTCAAGTTGTGATTCTAACAGAGGTGTGATATTAAAGTTGCGATTCACGCAAAGTCGCCTTTCAACCTTGTGGTTCTAGCTATGTGTACTTTGCGTTATTAAAGACTTTCAAGTTGTAATTCTAACAGAGGTGTGATATTAAAGTTGCGATTCACGCAAAGTCGCCTTTCAACCTTGTGGTTCTAACTATGTGTACTTTGCGTTATTAGAGACCTTCAAGTTGTGATTCTAACAAAGGTGTGATATTAAAGTTGCGATTCAGTCTCCTTACAACCTTGTGGAAGAACCACAACGTAAGGGGACTGCGTGAATCGCAACTTTAATATCACAACTCTGTCAGAACCGCAACTCGAAAGTATCTAATAAAGCAAAATACACATAGTTAGAACCACAAGGTTGAAAGGCGACTTTGCGTGAATCGCAACTTTAATATCACACCTCTGTTAGAATTACAACTTGAAAGTCTTTAATAACGCAAAGTACACATAGCTAGAACCACAAGGTTGAAAGGCGACTTTGCGTGAATCGCAACTTTAATATGACAGCTGTCAGAACCGCAACTCGAAAGTATCTAATAAAGCAAAATACGTACCAAGAACGACAAGGTGATTTTGCATGAATCGCAACATTTATAGCACATCTCTGTTGCTGCACTGTCCTCTTCCTAAAAAATGAAACAATAAAGTATTAAAAGTAATCAATGTTTATTTTTCATGTCTTTTTTACAGGTTAAGTAAACACAATAATCTTATAATATTATAGGAACACTATCTCGGGTAGATCTATACCCAGCAGTGGGATTGGATAGATCTATTGGTACAAGGCTGCGTTTCCACCAGAGATTTGTAGCGAGGGATGTGTTCCAATAGAATCACAGCAGTTACCTAGCCTCAATGAGCGCAGTGATTATAATGGTTCTTAAAAACACATCCCTTGCTACATATCTCTGGTGGAAACGCAGCCTTATACAGTTACATTATTCAATTAGGTACTTGCTACCTTTAAAAACACATGATAATACTATTCCTACCAGGTTATACCTACTGCTTTATTAATATGTTTGATTGTATGAGCCCAGTGAATATAACCTGATGAGATTGATTTCCATTTATAATATTATGAAATATTCTGAAAAAGATCTAATAACTAAAAATATACTTACGGTGGAGGATTTGTATTAAAATGGATTTTACCATCTAGGAGCGAAGATTGTTTGTATACTGAAATAACTGTAATAGGCTATTATTTTGGTCTGTATTTGATAATAATTAGTGTGGTTAATATATCTATTAATCCACTGTTTTCTCTAACTCTTGTTATTTCAGCATACAAACAATCTTCGCCCCTAGATGGTAAAATCAATTTGTAATAAAATCATACCACCTTAAACAAAATTATAATAAAACAAAACTAACTATTATAACAAAATTATACTTAATAATAAAATTATACCCCGTCGTTTACTTAATTCACCTGCGTTATTGCACCCAGGTGAATTAAATATTCTATTTGTAATCTTAATTCACCTAGGTACATCATGTATACTTCGTTTACTTAATTTGCACGCGTTAATGCACCCAGGTGAATTAAATATTCTATATTTATTAAAAAAAAATTCTTTTTTCTATACCTAGATGAATAACCGCAGGTGAATTAAGTAAACGAAGTATACATAATGTACCTAGGTGAATTAAGATTACAAATAGAATATTTAATTCACCTGGGTGCAATAACGCAGGTGAATTAAGTAAACGACGCCAATTATACATGGTAGTACATAGGGCCGTATGCTATTTAGGTTGGTTAAATCGGTTTAGTCAGTACAATATGGAGCTCGGGATGATTAATGTCACATCCAATGACTACAGAATTGCATACAAACGGATGTTGCATGGAATCCTGATCAATATATATTGACTCTTGAGATGAGTCCAGAACATCATTATTTACTTTTCATAACAAAAACGCTTCTTTGGATGAACATCCAAATCGGCACACAGTCTTTTGGGTATGGCAAATCTAATGCCCATAAGATTTTAAAAGTACTAAAAACAGCGTCACAAACATTGGAAAAGGTATACCTAACATTATCTGTTATTATTAAGTCGTATTGCGAAACATCATTCCAACCAGGGCCTATGGCAACAATATACGGAAGTACAGGTACCTTTTTATCTATGAGTTTCGCTTGCCGTTCTAAGCGATGGGTTTCAACGTCAGAAGAAGATGCCACTAAACTCAAAAAGGCACTGCTAACTTCTGCTCGTGACGGATTCCAAGGTTTTCTTGTACCTTTAACAGGAATCGTATGCATTTGCTTCAATAGCAAGGGTATGGATAGGAAAGCTGCCACATTTGCTTGTTCCTCTCCCACTGGAAATAATTTTATTTGTTATTAGTACATACTAATAATCTTAAATTATTAATTTTAAATATAATTTTGAACTTCCTCACAGCTCAGTTAGAAGGAGTTTTGCTTACTGGCTCTAGGTTGTGGGTTCTATCCGCACCAAGAACTTTTAAATTGGTATAACAGAACTTTTAAAAGTGGTTTTTAAATGACAAAGTAATGCAGTAACAAACATTTAACTTAAAAATACAACAAAATTGAGGAGCTCCTTGTCTGTTAAAAATTTTGCACCTGTAAGTCATTTCGCCATGCTCTGTAAGTTAAAGTAACGGTTGATTTAGTAAAGCTTTGTTAATTTTCAAACGTCTCAGTAACATATCCTACGTCAGATGGTTAATATTGTGATATCAACCGTTAGTTAACTAACAGAGCTTGGTGAAATCAGGGCTTAGCCTAGCCTACTTAATCATGATATGACATTTATTGAATCCAACTTTACTCACAAGTTCCAAGTTCTAAGACAGACTGTATAGAAATGTCAGCTCGTGTCAGTTGTTGGGATTTTTCATCCAATAATGCTAGCAAACGGCCTTTTAGTATTGGGAACTTTTCTTCAAACTTTTCTTTGGTGTTTGGATAAATTTCATCGAAGTCGCTTGCCAGCTTCATGAAACAAAAAAAAAACAATATTAGGTACTTAAATCACAACAGTATAATCTTCAGTGACACTTACAAGAGCTGATCATAGTTATTTTGTGATAATTAAGTTAAAAAACTTGACAAACCTCCTACTTTTTTACTTGAAGTCGGTTAAAAATAAACAACATCACTCACCAATTCATAACCCCATGGACATTGAAGTGCAGGGAATTCTTTAAAGTAGGTTATATGGTCGCTTTCCTTGAGTATATCTATTCTTCCCCTAAGACAGTTCTTCCATTTGGAGTTGACTAAATCCCTGGGTGAAGACGAGGCCTTCGCCACTGCAAATAGCTCTCTCCAGACTCTTCCTGATCTCCAATTTTCTTTGAATTAAATGATTCTGGCAGGGGCCGAACCCGTACTGGTTCTGTACTTGTCCTGGCTTTCTTTTTAGTGCTGCTATCACTGCTATCGTCACTGCTGCGACTCTTGCTGCGGCGGTTTTCTGCAGGTACTAGTCTTCGCCGAACTGTGATAAGCCGATTAACAATGAGGCCGCTGGCCTGCAAAACCCGACCATCTAGTATACGAAAGGGACTGTAATAGACTGCTTTCGTTTCCCCTGGGAATAGTGTGATTATTTCAGTTGTCCAATTTTCCCACACTTCTTTTCTGATAGGGTCTGATATTTTTTTTAATTTGCGGATCTCCGCCTCCACAATTATGGCAGTGAGTATTTTTCGATCTTTTGTTGTTAAAAATGTTCTGCTTAAAATTGGTTTTCCCGCTGACGTGTTTTCTAAAATGGTCTTTTGATTCCCACAGCACAATCTCCGTTCCTTCCAAAATCTGTTGGCTGGTTTAGGAGTTGGCGGATATACCTACAGACAGACAGACTTTGTTTACTATGTACAGATAAACCAATAAATAAATATTTACGGACATTCCACACATCACTATCTAGCCCCAAACTAAGAAAAGCTTGTATTAAGGAACCAGATAGCTAATATAATACTTATATATTTTTAAACATTTATAAGTTCATCACACAAATGTTTGTTATCGGTGGGGATCGAACCCACAACCTACAACGGCGAAAGCACAGCTACTACCAACAAGCTATGAGGGCTGTTATAAATAAATCAAGTAATTTTTAAACTTACAGCACAGCCCGTGTCTATGACTGTTATTCCAGGAGAATTAAATCCACTACTGGCATTGGAGACTATCACAGGTGACAAAAATGTGTCAGGCTTTCGGGATGTGGAAGATGACTCAGCAGCAGGCGGAGCAGTGTCCACAGTGGTTGGTAGACCAGGGGAGCAATTAGAACCTGGGTCCACTAGATTTGTCTGTAACAAAGAAAGAACTTGATTAGTCATAATGCTACCATATGTACACTACATAAGGAAGTTACCCTTGAAATTTCATACTGCTAGGACTATAGGTTAAGGCTGTGCATTGATTGTCAGCCAATATGTACTACCATAAAACAATAAATTGTATTTGTACATACCTCTGAAGTTTCAAGAGTCCACGTTGATAGGTCAGAATCAGATGTCAAATGACCAGCCCTAAATGGAGGAGTCACATGCACCGGCTTTTCCTGAAGCATCTGTAAAATAACATTATGACATGATGCATGTGATGAACTAAGTTGCAAGGTAGGTAGTAGGATAAGTAAGCAAGCAAAGTAACTTACTAATTCTAGTGCTAATCGCAACTTTCCTTTATTTACCACCCCTGGGACCAGCAGGGATAATTCGTGGTCATTTGCCTGCAGAAGAAAGTCTAGGTCTGCTTCCTGATCTAGAAGCATAAAAAACCATGACCTGCAGCGAAGTAGATAAGTACAGGTAGGTACCAACGGACTTTATGGATGAAAAAGGGTGCGGTTTTGGATAAAAAAACGCATACACTGCAATATAGAAAGCCAGATGGAAAGAGCACCACGGAACAAAACGATTCGTTTTCAAGTTCAAACAAGTCGCGTCGCGTCATCGCTCCGCTGCGCCAGATTTTGAACAGAACATTGTTCGAAAACATGTTTAAGGGGCGTGGCCCATTGAGTAATTTATGTTTTCGAACAATGTTCTGTTCAAAATCTGGCGTAGCGGACCCGGCTTTACTCGACCATGCAAAACATGCAAAAAAAAACATGGCGACAAGACGCAGCGTCGCGTCGTACAACTTACCTACATTTTCTTTTTAGCTAGATAGAGTCGCCGGCACGTATGGCTACAAGTTTGCGCATAGGCTTTACAACCAAAGATACCTAAAAAATTACTTCTGCGCATCTAACGACTTTCGCCAAGTTACGTGCCGGGGACTAGGTATACTTGGCTAGAATAAAAACTTACCCGTGAGCGGTTGCAGCAGGCTGATGAGGTTGTTGTCGAGTAAAAACTCTGCCAGCGTGTCTTGCTGATCCATTTATGCGTTTTACGAGGTGTAATTACTTTAAACGATGCGATACCCCCGAAGACGCTAGCAGCAATGGCAGCGGAAATTGCGGAAATGCGAATGACAAACAAGAATGACAATGTTGCCATAAAATCGAGAAAATAACGTTGTAATATTCACAAGCTTAAAATGCGTTTTTATCTATGTTAGGGATCCTTCGCAATGTTAGAATATCGTTTTAACAATAATAGACATTGCTAATTTTTTTACATTGCGACATTCTTTATTTTCGAAAATAAACGTTGTGGTTTTTACAAGCCTAAATTTGCGTTTTTAACTACTTTTTGTATATTTGCCTTCGCAATGGCTATATTGTTATTTTATCAATAAAAACATTGTTAGAATAACTTTACACTGTGTCTTTCTCAATATTCGGGAATCCATGTTGTCATTTTCACAAGCATGGATCTGTATTTTTATCTAAGTTTTTACATCACGCCATGTTTGAGTTGCGTTGTTAACAATTTCGAATTTAAAGTAGGTTGGTATAGGTATATACCTTAGGGCTTAAGCATACCTACCTTACCTACTAGATTCTTCCTATTAGTAGTATCTACCTACTTAGATTTCTTGTTGTACGAATAGGATTTTCATGCCCGGGCCACACTACTGTACCGTCAACGTCAAATGCCCATGATTGCAATAAACATCGCGATAATTATTCCAATAATTCTCGCGACAAATTGAGTGGCCACACCTGAACGGTCAACGTCAATGCTCATTCATTGGTGGCGTGGTAAAATTGGCGATGTTCCAGAGTACATTATAGGTACAGAGGCCAGCACATCAAGCTACCCCAATTTGTCAAATTTCTTTGATAGATTTTCAATTTTACTTCAAAGGAATAAGGTTTATCAATTGGGAAAATTTGACAGAAAAAAATCTAAATAAATAAATAAATAAAAAGTAAATCTCTTTGATCTCCAAAAAATACCGCCACCCGAGTTATCGCCTAGTATTGAGTTAAACTAATAGAGGAGCAAACCTCATTACTAGAGTTGGGAAAAAGTGCTTATTTTATTTTAACGTATAAGCATTGTACGATTTTCAAAAAGCATGCCATTAAAAATGCTTTTTGCTGTTTTGCTTAGAAAAAGCTGGCTACGTATTTAAATGAAAAACGTAAAGTTGTCTGTCTGCTTCTCGTTTTTCGTTTAAACATAACGTTGCCAGCTTTTTGTAAGTAAAAAGCTAAAAAGCAAACAGCATTTAAGTTTTGACTTTTTTATATTTTTCTTTCATTATTACATTCGGCAATTTATCATCGTGGATCTGCTAAAAAAAATCTGAAATACTGGAAGTATTGATATACACTCGGCGTCAAAAAAATCGCACCTCTTAGAAAATCACTTTCAAATGTCATTTACTCTTGATATGCACATGCAGTCGCATTAATTATGATTTTATTTACAAGGTTACTTAATTAACTTAATAAAAAACATTACTTTTCATTATCAAATAAAACCTAATGCAACAAATAAAGTGTCACAAAAATTCGATGCAAATTTTGCTACCCGTGAGAGTTGCTAGTTGCGCTTCCTTTGTGGGTATAAAACGGTCAACACGGGTTCAATGTGGGTCATTCGCTATTCAACCGTTGAAGAGGACACACGCACAGATTTTGATGGATACCACAGCTGATAAAGCCGCTCAAGTGGTTGCACTACTGCAATCAGGGGTGCGGCAGTGTGATGTCGCCCGGCAACTGAACCTGAGCCGTTATTCCGTTCGAAGAGTGTACCAGCGCTTCATAGAGACCGGTGGCTATATCCGCAGACACGGTTCGGGTAGACGTCGCTGCACTTCGGAAAGAGACGACCGGTTCGTTGTGTCGAACTCTTTGAGAAATCGTTTCTCCAACGCTGTTGAGTTGCAACAGCAGCTCCAGGCAGTTCGCAGACGCACCGTAAGCGTATCTACGGTTAGAAGAAGATTGAAGGAGAAGAAGATAGCGGCCCACAGAGCTGCTACGGGTCCAAAATTGACTGCAGCGCATCGGCGAGCCCGCTTGCAGTTTGCTCGTGACCACGTCGATTGGACCCTTGAGCAGTGGAGAGCTGTTCTCTTCTCAGACGAGACGCGAGTGTGTCTTTTCTGCAACGACCGACGGAGAAGAGTATACCGGAGGCAGGGTGAACGTTTCGCCCAAGCCTGCATCCAGGAGACGGTGGAATATGGTGGCGGATCCTGCATGTTCTGGGGCGGTATGTCTGCTGCCGGCAAAACCGACCTTGTCTGCGTCTCCCGGACTGGAGGTGCTCGCGGACAAGGGTCGCTGACTGCTCGCCGCTATGTCACTGAGGTCCTGGAAGTGCATGTGGTCCCCTTTGCCGAATCTTTTGGCGAGGGGTTCACATTAATGCACGACAACGCTCGCGCTCACACTGCAGGCATCGTGAGCGACTTCTTGCAGAGGTCCCAAATCTCTGTGATGCAGTGGCCAGCGCGAAGTCCGGATCTGAATCCTATAGAGCACCTCTGGGACCATCTTAAACGTAAGGTTCGATCTCGGGATCCAGCTCCTTCGACTCTACAGGAGCTCCAAGACGCGGTGATTGAAGAATGGGGGCTTATCCCTCAAGAAGAGCTCCTGAAGTTGGTGAGGTCCATGAGGGACCGTATGGAAGCCGTGATCAGGGCAAGGGGGGGTAACACTAGATTTTAAGTTAATTTTAAGACACTTTTTGTACATTTTTCTTTGTAAATTATCTGTTGTTAATTAGGACTTAATTAAGGATTTTTATTATTTTATTAATTTTAATGTTGTTTGTATAATTATAATTAAACAGAAAGTTAAATTTAATTGTTTTTTGATACTCCTTTTTGTTACCTTTCTAATGATACCCAACACTATCCTCTACATAAGGTTTAAGAATTTTTAAAGATGATTTTTAAAAGGTGCGATTTTTTTGACGCCGAGTGTAGATATAGAGACCTCATAGATGGCGGGACGTACACTTTTATAAGTGAAAAGCTTATTAAGTGTAAACCTAAAAGCATGCCTAGTACTTTTGTCTAAAAGTATACTTTTTTAAGTGCTTTTGCTTTTAACGCCCACCTCTGCTCATTACCGCGCGTCCTAAAAAATGTAACCACTATTTAACCGCGACGACGTAGCTTTGAAACCAATAAACATTTCAATGTAAACATATAACTGTCTCATCTACACAAGTCGCAAGAACCATGCTGTCACTAAAATAAGACAAAGACAGATACATAGTCATGCGCTGGCGGGCTAGTGTTGCCTGCCATATGAATTTTACCCCAAAATAAGAAAAAAAAGAATATTTTTGAAAGCAATTGTTTTATAAAATACATGAATTTAAATAAATACTAATATTTTAAGAGGAAAGATTTTGTTTGTTTGTTTGCATGTAGCCGATAAACTCGGGAACTACTGAATCGATTTTAATATTATTTTTTACCATACGAAATGTCAAACAGTAGTAAGTAGGCATTTGCTTGCAATGTGTGTCGCGATTTATGCCGTTGACATAGTTTTAATATGATGTTTATAAATATAAGGTGACTGCTAGAAACCGCAAGAAACTTCAAGGGCTGGCCAGGTCAAGTGTTTTAGACATGACAAAAATAAGAAAAGAGAAATTTGTGCATTTTTATTTTTCATTAAATAATTCATTATATGATTTTTAATTTGATAGTCTTTGAGTATCTAATTTATTTTAAAGCAATAATAAATAATGAAAGATAAAATAAAAGAATTGAACTATTATTTACAACGCGCGGGCAGCGGCCGGCCGTGGACCCACCCGTCTGTTGAAACGTCCGCGTCAGCTGGGCGATAAGTATCTACGTTAGTCTGCAATCTTTTTTTGTCATTTTTGTCATGTTTAAAACACTTGACCTGACCAGCCCTTGAAGTTTCTTGCAGTTTCTAGCAGTCACATTATATGTATTTAAGTATGGATATCCGTTAACTGGCCGCCATAGTACAAGCTTCGGCTTAGTTTGAGGCTAGCTCATTGGTGTAATTGTTGAAATATATTTATTTATTAATTATTTACTTTACGAAGATAAAGTTGCGAGGAACAGCCATTATTATTTAAATGACATGTCTTGCTTACTAGATACATAAAAGTAAGAATAAGTAATGAAATAATGAGGATCTATCTTGTTTTAATATTTTTTATTGAGTTTTATTAAATGTTATGATTATTAATAAATTATACCTATACCACTATGATTGCCATAATGGTAGTTTATTTATACAAACAGTAATCAAACTCCGCTATGAAGCATCAGTTTTGTGTTCAGTCTCTTTTTTGTATGTTTTCATGGTATAATCCTGTTTAATATTTAAAACACAATATTTCTTCTCACGGCGTCCTGCATTCTTTAGGCACTACGCGAACCCCGCAGATGACCACTTTTGCGATTTTATCAAAGTCTTAAAAGTTGTTAAAACCCCAACGTATACAGTCAATGTTTGGCTTACCTTGTGAATCACACAAACTTAAACTATGCGAATCCCGCAGAATACCGACTTTGTGGTATTGTAAAAATTTTAAAAGTTGTTAAAACTGCAACTTATTCAGGCTTACCTTGTGAATCACTCACACTTGAACTATGCGAATCCCGCAAAATACCAACTTTGCGATATTGTCAAAGTTATAAAAGTTGTTAAAACTGCAACTTATTCAGGCTTACCTTGTGAATCACACAAACTCAAACTATGCGAAACTCGCAGATTACCACACTTGCGATTTTATCAAAGTCCTAAAAGTTGTTAAAACCACAACTTATACAGTCAATGTTTGGCTTACCTTGTGAATCACACAAACTTGAACTATGCGAATCCCGCAAAATACCGACTTTGTGGTATTGTCAAAGTTTTAAAAGTTGTTAAAACTGCAACTTATTCAGGCTTACCTTGTGAATCACACAAACTTGAACTATGCGAATCCCGCAGAATACCGATTTTGTGGTATTGTCAAAGTTTTAAAAGTTGTTAAAACTGCAACTTATTCAGGCTTACCTTGTGAATCACACAAACTCAAACTATGCGAAACTCGCAGATTACCACACTTGCGATTTTATCAAAGTCCTAAAAGTTGTTAAAACCACAACTTATACAGTCAATGTTTGGCTTACCTTGTGAATCACACAAACTTGAACTATGCGAATCCCGCAGAATACCGACTTTGTGGTATTGTCAAAGTTTTAAAAGTTGTTAAAACTACAACTTATTCAGGCTTACCTTGTGAATCACACAAACTCAAACTATGCGAAACTCGCAGATTACCACACTTGCGATTTTATCAAAGTCCTAAAAGTTGTTAAAACCACAACTTATACAGTCAATGTTTGGCTTACCTTGTGAATCACACAAACTTGAACTATGCGAATCCCGCAGAATACCGACTTTGTGGTATTGTCAAAGTTTTAAAAGTTGTTAAAACTGCAACTTATTCAGGCTTACCTTGTGAATCACACAAACTTGAACTATGCGAATCCCGCAAAATACGGACTATGCGATATTGTCAAAGTTTTAAAAGTTGTTAAAACTGCAACTTATTCAGGCTTACCTTGTGAATCACACAAACTTGAACTATGCGAATCCCGCAGAATACCGACTTTGTGGTATTGTCAAAGTTTTAAAAGTTGTTAAAACTGCAACTTATTCAGGCTTACCTTGTGAATCACACAAACTTGAACTATGCGAAACTCGCAGATTACCACACTTGCGATTTTATCAAAGTCCTAAAAGTTGTTTAAACCACAACTTATACAGTCAATGTTTGGCTTACCTTGTGAATCACACAAACTTGAACTATGCGAATCCCGCAGAATACCGACTTTGTGGTATTGTCAAAGTTTTAAAAGTTGTTAAAACTGCAACTTATTCAGGCTTACCTTGTGAATCACACAAACTTGAACTATGCGAATCCCGCAGAATACCGACTTTGTGGTATTGTCAAAGTTTTAAAAGTTGTTAAGACTGCAACTTATTCAGGCTTACCTTGTGAATCACACAAACTTGAACTATGCGAATACCGCAGAATACCGACTTTGTGATATTATCACAGCCCAGAAAATTGCTAATGCCACAACATTAAAAACAATGTGCGGCTTACATTGTCAACGAGACAACTGATAACAATGTGATCTTCGCAAAATACTCCTTTGCGGTTTTATCAAAGAAGCCTAAAAATTGTTAATGCCACAATAATTATATTGTTGCATTCACAATAATTGCGTTTCACAAAAAAAAAGTTGCTGGGGCAGCAAAGGGTATGTTGCTGCATTCACAAAAATCTTTTGTTAATTTCGCAATAATCTGCTCGCAATGTAAAACTGCAGCCTTGTCTCAGGATTTTTTTCTGAGTGCGTGGTGACTGAAATGAAATGAAATGAAATGAAATGAAATGATTCTTTATTTGCCAAGAACATAGTATGTTACAGTTGTTAGAATTATATTATGTACTATATGTTCCACTCCCATAAGAGTATGCAAATTAATTTAAGTTGATTGCAAAATAATCGTAATCGACACAATATATAAGACACATTCAATTACTTTCATTAAAATAAAAGATTAAATTTGTTAGGGTCAATTAAATTAAATAAAAAATAATGATAGTAAAATAATAATAATTAATCAAATACCAGTAAGAAAAAAAAACCATAATTATAAAAGTTAGTAACAATAGTCAGTTGTTAGTAAACAATAACACAATGTCAACCCAAAGCAATACCTTTACTGAGAAAGAAACTCATCAAACGTATAGAATGACTTTTCAAGGAGCCATTCTTTTAATTTTTTGTTGAAGTAGCGCACCGGCAGTTCCCGAATGATCCTTGGAATGTGATTATAGATCCTCACGGTAAAAACAGCGCAGTTCCTATCGCAAAGAGAGCCCTTACATAAAGGATTTCTTAACTTTGTAACATCTCGGCGTTGAAATTTGCTTTCCTGAGATATTTTTTTGAAAAGATGAGGATGGCTTCTCACAAAATTTCCTGCTTCTAAAATATATAAGCAGGTTAGGGTGAGAGTTCCCAACTGTTTAAATAAAGGCCTGCACGAGGTCAGTGGTCCGACACCACAAACAGCTCGGATACATTTTTTTTGTACCAGGAAAGCTCTTTTAATATCAGTAGATTTTCCTCTAATGCCGTATTGGTAACACTTCTGGAGAATTATGATGATTGACCAGATCGAAGGCCTTCGACATATCCAAAAAGATTACTGCTACTCTATTCTTTTCATCTATATTTTTTGTAACTGCTTTAATTAATGAAAACGCTGCTAAAGTGGTTGATTTATTTTTCTGAAAACCGTTCTGTTCTTCTTTTATGATGTTAAATTTGTTCATAAACTCCAGCAATCTAGCATACATGGCCTTTTCAAAGATTTTGGCAAAAATAGAAATCAACGTTATTGGTCTATAGTTACTTATATCTTCTTTACTATTATTTTTATGCAGAGGCTTAACTACAGATCTTTTTAATCGTTCTGGGAAAACGCCACTTTCGAAAGAAATATTTATTAAATGTGCCAGAATAGGGCTAATGGCTTTGGCGCACTCTTTTATGATATTTGTAGAGACGCCATCGTATCCAACTGCTTTTTTGTTGTGTAGAGAATGTATAATCTTAGTAATTTCCCCGGGTGCGTAAGGTTTTAGAAATATGCTTGAGTTTAATGTTTTTAATTTAGGTGGCTTCCAATCTTTTAGCATAGCCTTACTGCTTGATTTAAGAGAAGTAAAGAAATTATTAAAAGCAGTTGCAATTTCAGAAGGGTTTGAAATGTCTTTATCCAGTAATTTTAAAGATTGAATTTCTAGGCATGATTTTGCTGAGTCAACTTTATTTCTTAATATATCCCATGTTGCTCTACATTTATTTTTTGCTTTTGTTATGTGCTTTATGTTCTGATTTCTTTTCGATGCCAGAATACATTTTTTAAGAATTTTAGTATATTTCTGGTATCTCATCCTAGAACTGTCTGACTTACATTTATATGAAAGGTATCGAAGTTTCCTTTTAGTGGTACTAGAACTGACCTGCCTATATACTCTTGTCCACGAGGAAAAGTCTGTGCCCAGCAGTGGGATGCTTATTGTTTAACTATATCCTAATTAAGTCGAATTAGACGCAATAATAAGGGCTGGGTCAGTGAAAGGACTACGCCCGATCGCCTCACGACAATGAACTTGACGGAAGCAATTGTCACGCCCGCAGTGGCGAACAATGCCTGTGAACACAATATTGTACTCGCATTAGTAGGCAGGCGAAAAATGGCTCGTTGGAAACGCTGCCTCGGAAGTTAGGTCATTGTGCTACTTTCATGTTCTATTTGGAAGCTTTAGGATAGGTCAGCGATGTATTTAGGTACTTACTTCATTAATTAAACTTATAGTTATAGGTTTACCGTGTCGCGTGGCGGTGAAAGAATACACCACCGCCTCTCTTCCCTTGGGTGTCGTAAAAGGCGATTATCGGACTAAAGAGTGCACATACTTCCAACAGCATAGATTGGCGATGGGCTCACCACCTGTCACGCTATTTGGTGAAAAGTGGACTATGTAGGTATGTATATGTATGCATGTTTTCTACTTCTAATTTTTATACTTACATATTTTCTATCTACCTACCTAACTACTAGCGTACCTCTCCGGGAAACAGGCGTGATGTACAGTCACGAGCACCAATATGTATACACTTTGACTCTTATTCCACTGTATTAAGAGTTACAATTGTTTACATATTTTTGCTCGTGACTGTACCTACCTATATTTAAGTCATCTTTTTTATTTGAAGGAGTTTGTTGGAGTACCGGCATAGCACGTATTGCAATTCTGCGAGTTCAGCACATTTTATAACCATCAACCATCAACTCTTCGTGAAGTGAAACCAAAATTCGAATGGGAACTTGCATATTATAGTAATACTGCTCTATGAGGTTAAAAGAAAATATCTTGAGTTTTTCGAAGGCATGTTAAGGCCTTGGTCCCAAAGTAAAAAAATGCCTATTATCCTCTGCTTAAATAATAAAGGCTGTTGTGTAAGTGTTCTTTACAAAAATGGAAAGTCTTAGGATGACTATGTGTTACACAACTTACACAATAGAGCTTGACGTACCTGCCTATAGAACAGAAAATTTCCTCTAGTTTCTACTCATAGATATACCTACGAATAACATTATTGTTGAATAACTAAACATACATAACATGAATATTATTGCACGATAGCCTAGGTACACTCAACATAATGCAGGTAAGTAATTTTCTGCTGCATAGCGTACGCATTCCGGAAACCACCACGCACAAACAGAATCGTCAACGAGCAAACACGTTGATTACGGGAAAAATGTTAGATAATTTGCGTTCGCGTCGCAGCTCGTCACACCGGTGCCTGTACACCTGTGGATAGCCGCTCCATTTATTATTGTTGTCGGTTGTCGGCGGATGGGTTTGGTGCCTGAGTGCCTGAGTCAAGTGCAGGAGCATTCGTCTGGAACGCCGGCGAGCTCACAACGGAATCCGCTGGTTAGGTGCGCGCACGTGTTCCTCCACCACCGCGCACCGCTGACGCATCCGCCTTGAGAAGTTGCGTCCATTCTCAACAGTGTACGCTAGTCTTAAGATAGTACAGTGATGAATACAAACAACCCTATTTTGTTTGAGTTCAGTGGTTTCGTATAAGTGATTCAATGGATTGCCGATGTTAGCGCGCCGATGTTCGTGCGAGTTCGCCTAGTTTCCATTATTCTTTTGAATGTTACTGTTGGATTGGATAACGGATGTTGTAGGTAAGTAAGTATATTAGATAATGATGAATAGATTATAGTTTGACTCAGCCGATTTGTATATGTTTCTGTTTTAAAAAGCATGATCAGATAAAACGGGGCCGCTTTAAGGAGTTGTTTGAAACAATAGGTTTTCATTGATATGTAAATTGCTTATACGGCCTATTGTGGGATGAAACTTTCGAAACGTATAAGACCTACATGGTAAGCCATGCAGAACAACCTTATGTAATGTAATGAAATGATGCACTTGATTACCAAAATTACAAACCATCTTCGAAAATCATTAATTTATACCAATTACAACCAATCAAACATACTCGTAGGTAGCATGTGTTCTTACCATGATATCATTAATTAGTAATGTACCATATCGTACCATAGGTGTAATATTATAATAGGTAAGTAGTATAATAGGTAGGTAAGTTAAATATTTGTAAGCTATAGCGCAGTACTATTATTTATTCTGTGGCTATAGATATGAAATTCTTCGGGAAACCAACCTTACTTATCAACTCTATTTATTTTCGAAGATATTAGACACTGTTATTTGCAATTTTATCTGCTCTCGAGAGTCGTGATAAACATCTGACGGGAACCTTATCAGGCTTTGTACCACCGTACATAGATTTCAGAATCATTGTTTACCTGAAGTTTTGTAGAATTCTCGTGTGTGTTCTAGTGAAATCATACTGTAAACAACGTGTGAGTTTTATGATATAGGTTAACTGTGGTCACTGGACGCTTCGTAATGTGATATTTCGTAAGTTACTTTTTTATATTATAATATGTTCAGTTGCCGTAAAAATGACACAATAGAGATTCATTGAAGTTACATCTCTTTAAAACAGAACGCGGAAGACAAGGGTAGGTACAACAACTTACCTTTATCACTTTTAAAATAATCTTTTAAAATAATCTTTTTAACTATCGTTTATTTTCTAAAGCTATGCAGTGGTGGCCATGGTCAAAAGAGGACACGTGAATAATATGTATATAAAAATACACGATATTATATTATAGTTTTCGTAAAAAGTTTTTTTAACTTAATATTCATAATGTACTACTACTACTACTTCACCTACTTACATAAAGCGTTCGCTTAATTTTTTTTAACTTTTACAGGTTTATAGTTTTGGTTAGGTTAGGTTTCAGTACAGTTTCCGGTAACTATTTTTAAATTGGCGTTGCATTTTCTAAACCTTGCTGTTGATTCCTACGTTTCGACTGTGATGTAATTAACGTGCGGATGAAATGTAATTTTAAGTATTTACGCGAATTATCTATTTCCACGATAGTCATCAAAGATTTCCATATTTCCGGTTGCAGTTAGCATGATCATAATATAGTACCCGCACATTATTTAATGGCGTACTTCCGTTTAGCGCACTGTTCAGTGTTTTCGGAAGAAAGCCTTACTTTTTAACTACACCACTGGATTTTATATCCGCTATAATAATATATAGACATTTAACAAACAAAGATTCTACATATTAATGATTCTGCATAATAAAATTTAGGTTAAGTAATTAATTATGCTAGTGTGCCTGCTTTTCACATAAATAAGAACATAAAAATAAAGGAAGCTGCTTGACAACAGAAATAAAGTATGAGGTTGGTATGGAACCAGAAGGATTCTATGCGCCATTGGCTTATCCACTGAACTTTGTACTATCGTTCCTTTAACATATAATAAATATAAGTAAACAATTGATAATAATAGTATAGTGATTCAACATTCTTGTGGAATGTGGTTTTGAAACAGTATATTGTTTGTTATTATAAAGTTGATAAAAATGTCAAATGGCATTTATCAAATTCGACTGGGACGGGAGTACCTACTTACTAGTATAGTAATAAACAAGAATGACAGTTGGAGTCAAAATGGACACCTCAAAATCGGAATCAAAAAGCAATACCAAGCCATCTTTTTCTGCATGCGCGTGTTTCGCAAAAGCCACTAAGAGCAAAGACGTTTTTTCAAAATTCAATTAAATATTTTTTCATGTTTAAAACTTTTTATTCTAATATTTATATTCAAAACTTGTAAAGAAATCCTTCTGCTTCGGCCACCACTACAAGCGATTGCGACGCGCCAAGCAGATTTTATGTTCCTTGCGCGTTTTACTACGGAAGTCTTAGTAAAAGGTAATAAAAAGAACGCAATGTACGAAACAATCGCGTGACACATTTTTGCAAGCCGTTTGGTTCAGTAAATGTTGCAATTTGCTATCCGTTTACCTTAAATCAGTGTTATTATCGTAATATTACGAGCTGTCGTAATGAAAAAAATGTAATTGCCGCTTTTAAGGAAAAGATAACAACATTGCTTTTAGTAGTATCTTATTTATTGAATCAAATGACATCTGATTGTTACCACATAAGGTACCAGTTGTATTTTCACTGTATTACAGGATTATCTACAGTTATGGTCATATAATTAAGAACGATTTATAAAACAGAAAGTTTTTGAACAAAACATGTAGGTAATATTTTTTTGTGTTTCTCTCTGAAATTATTATATTTTATGAAATAGTCACAAATGACCAAAACAAAAGGAATTAGGAATAAAATGTGTAAAATAATAATGTTTTTTTTTACAAAATACCTTTTTTCTGAAGAGTACTTAACAATTTTTTTTACAAACAAAGCTGGACAAATATTTAAGAACGACAATTTATTTTGATAAAAAAACATTAATTATGTAAAATTAGTTTAATAAATATAGTTTGAAAACTATAATCAATATTATGTGACATGTCCACGGTTCTTAATAACTGCTTTGCAGCGGCGAGGCATCGAATCGATTCTATTAATTTCTTAAATTTTTCAAAATAAATTGAGTTACATCATAAAGCTCTCTCAAATTGCCGCATTGTCGATTTGATACTCTTTTCATGACTTCGCACCAAAGATGTTCGATTTCATTTAGATCTGAGCTGTTGTATGTTTAGGATCATTATTGTGCTGAAATATCCAAATTACCGGAAGAACCTCTTCAGCATAAGGAAACATTGTTGTTTCCAATATATTTTTGTACTGAAGTTGATCCATGTTACCTTCAACGAGTCTAATAGTTCCGAGTCCGTGACCAGAAAAGCACCCCCAAATTTTCACATTTCCACCGCCTAGCTTTAAGAGGCCTATTACATCTCGACTGTGATTTTTGCGTAAAATGGCGAAATTTTGGCGTTATGGATCTCAGAAACAAAAATACGTTAACAATTATGACTTATTGAATAGTGTAGAATAGCTATTGGAATAGTGCGTAGCGGCCTCGCTTTTTGTAAATTTTGCTTAACTTTTTAATTAAACACAAAATTGCAGAAAAAGATTTTCATGAAGTGCGCGAAGGCACATTTTTGAGCTCATCGATTAAACTACTGTTCTAAACAAGTGAAATAAAAAAAATATAATGTTACCTATCTCTTATACTCGTATAGTCGAATAGTGCGTAGCGGCCTCGGAATTTTTAGATATCATTGATTTTATATAGGAAAAAAAATCTTATTCTAAACCAAAAAACTTCTAAAATCGCTATAAGTTATCTGTGAATATCTCCTATCTACGATAATATTATTGAGCAAAATTTATACCAGAGTAATTAAAGATAAAAAGAAAAAAAGATTTAATAATGATTTTATAATTAATTTATTATCCTATTTCGATAAAAACGATAAATACAACTGCAAAATTACTACAAAATGCGATGCGCCGACCGTCCGAATTCAACTTATGCTCACAGAATGGAGATTTGTAATATTATGCACAAATTTATTATCCTATTTCGATAAAAACGATAAATACAACTGCAAAATTACTACAAAATGCGAAAGTGGGCATTTTACGCAAAAATCACATTCGAGATGTAATAGGCCTCATATGGTCTTTTTTGTGAATTTGGGGTCATACGCTTTTTTCAAATGACACCGCACGTACAGTGCGACATAAAAGAGTAGAAATTAAATGAGGGCGCTGTTGTCGATAACATAGCAACCCTGATAGGTCGATCAAATTGGTCTTGATACTTGTTTTTATTTAATATTTTTATATAATTGGAAAACACCACTTACACATTGCTCTGTTATAAAGGAAGTAGCTAAGGCACTTATGTTATAGAAATCAGAAACAACGACGGTACCACAACACCCAGATCCGAGACAATATAAAAAGTTGGTTTTCTACATTAACCCAACCGGGAATCGAACCCGGGACCTCAGAGATGGCGACGCCAAGTCCGGGGTGCTCGCCTCTCAGATAAGGAGGTCGTTAAAATAATTAATTTGAGTAGTTTGTATGTAGTACTTAATGAAAACAGCCATTGTACATATAACTTATTTTTATTTAGATATAAAACTAATAAATTAAAGTCCAGATACTCTTCAAGTTTCGCAAATGCTCGCGGCTTCCATCATAGCAAATAAGTTGCCTTAATTGAGCTATTAATTTGCATATTGTTGGTACTTCTTTTTTTACAGTTTTAAAAAAAATCATTTTCTGACGGATTGCACACATATCAAAGTCATCGAGTTCCTTTGCAAGTCGACCCTTTCTGTGTTTAGCGGGAGTCGAAAATTTTCCTCCATTTTCGGAGCCTTGTTTAGCTATTCTTCACAGTACTTTCAGACACACCTAGAACAATAAAAACATATATGCATAAAAAATAACAAAACCAAAATTGTTCAGTCCTATGGACTGAGTTATAAACATAATTGGTAAAACTTTTGAATCGAGTCGCCTGAATCGGGGTGGGGGGGGAGGGGTGAAGGTAAGGAGTGGGGGGAGGAGTACCCCCCCATTTACCCCTCCTGCCGCAGACAAGTAATTTTTAAGTTATGTTTCTTTTTTAAAAATATGGAAATTTACAAAAACCTCATTTCTGGCGCTTCGCCGGCCACTCCCGCGGCACGCTCGCTTCGCTCGCTCGGCTCGCGCGTTTTGGTCAACATACTTATACTTACTAACCTAACCTAATTAACTCTTTAGATTTTTTTCATGGCGGGGGGCTTCGCCCCCCCAGCCCCCTCGTAGGGGGGCTGCTTTTTAAATATTTTAACGCAACAGCGGCAGCTAAAATGTTAATAAACCTTTATTTAAGAACCCCTAAGACCCCCCCACAGTGTTAGTTTCTTCAAATTCAGGCGACTCGATTCAAAAGCCAACCCACATAATTTACTATACTTACCACATTCTACCCCTTAACACTTGATAAAATGTCCCAATAAATTCAAAAGTTCAAGATTCTCGAGTCGAACTATAATAACCAACATTTTTGTTTGTAATATCATAACCCCAAAACTTTTAAAAATATTTAAAAATACTGATTTTTTCACTGAATTTAGCCGATTGCGCATAGGCATATTTTAGATAATTATACTTTCAACATCTTTTATAACTTACTTACCAGTATAATCTGCTGTACGTTGGTAAATATTGGTAAATATCCTCCAGATTACGTAACAAAGTTCCGTATTGAAATTCTGCCAAACTTCGCAAAAAAAACCTTATATATTATGTTACGAGAACTGCCACGGATGGTCATAATCATGTTATCAGTGTTTTAAATCCAGGAATGTAGAAATATCACTAAAACAACAATTTATATCGTAACCACGGACAGAGTTGAACAACCACTTGACATTAATGACAGATAATCAATGTTGCCAAAAAATGAGTGAATTTAGTTCTGGATTATTTAATTTCTACTCTTTTATGTCGCACTATAACGTTGAACACACTGTTATTTTAAGAAAAAATATCGTTTCAATAATAATATTAATTTACTAATTGGCGCCAATATTAAACTAGAAGTGACATAGACACAGTGTTCGATATTTAAATTTCAACAAAAAAAGAAACTGTTCAGCGTTCTTAATTATGTGGCCAGCTAGTTAGTGGTCATGTTATAATTTTATTAGTGTAAAGTTTATTGGATGTATAAAATTTATCCTTTTTGTTTTTTAATTAGTCACGTGCGTACCTAAATGAATTTAACAATAGTATGAAAACATTTTGCAATGGCACAAAAATGAATAAAACATGTGTAAGGAGGAATTATGCAAGTGTGTTTGAAAAAATCTTGTATCACACCTAATCCGTTCTTAATTATATGACCACTGTATACCATAGACAAATTCCTTGTCTATATTAATAATAAAAATCAAAATGTTTGTACGCACATCACTTCAGAACGGTTGCATCTATTTGCTAATTCTTTTTTGTTGTGTTTGTAAATGTCAGGTCAAGGTTTGTGTAAGTGTAAGAATTTTTTTGGAAATTTGTCACGGGCGGGGTACACGCGGACGTAGTCGCGAACGGTCCGCTAGTTAATAAATTAATAATCAAAGATTCTCCTCTATCTCTTATTTTGATTATTAACATGCATGCTTAGAATAATAACACTATAGAAAGATAGTCTTCATACAAGCGCTCTGTCAAAAATGAAGCACTAAACCGATGCGACACGTAGACGCTGCGCGTATGGCTGTGATCAGCTGTCTCCAATTCTATGAATATGAAAGAGACAGAGTCAATCCTCAGCGCGGCAGCCGCTGCTACCGAGGCTTTAACTTAGAGAATCACACTGCAGTACGTTTATATTTTGACCTAATTAACTACAAGATACTATGAAATACTGAAAGCTTACCTGTGAAAAGTGATGTTATTACACTTCTTTTGTTTTTCAGATGTGTTGTGACATAATTTAACTGTACAAACTGACATATTTTTTTTGTTTTCACGAGACACGTTCGGCGCGCTTTGACATTGAGCACTACGGAGCGGTACGGCGTTTGGAGCCATTTATGGCTCCAATTAAGGTGCTTTAAAATAGGCGCGCGGACTTGGTTTCTATAGAGTTATTATTCTAAGCATGCATGTCAAGATACTATCAAAATCGGAGCAACCACCAAATCTTTGGTTATTCCCTGAGTACTCGATCCCCGAGGCTTATTTTTAACCAACTTCAAAAAAAGGAGGATCGTGTGCTTTTGTTTCTTACAAAACTCAATTAAAAGTCAGTTTAGCTTGAAGGTACCAGCAACAGAAGAAGTGTTACTTACATCAAGTTTGAAAACTTTTTATAAAGACTTTTATGATCAGCAATAGTTATAAAGTCTTGCTTGGTTTAGGTTAGAGAATACAATATAAAGTCTGTAACAACAATCACAGGTTTTATTTACTATCACATAACTTTCCTTTTCATTTTAGAAAATCAAAACAACTCCTTGATTGCTTGTTTATCTAACAGAGAATTATGACTTATTTATTACTTATCCCTTTTTAATTCAAAAAGATTCAAAGGTAATAATAAAAAAAAATTAAGTAAGTCAGGCAAAATGTTACATTTTAGTGAAAAACGGTTAGTTTTATTAATCAGCTTATTAACAATGTGTTGAGAATTAGTCCCATGTTCCTACCATGAATGTTTAGTAAGGGCCCCATTACCCTGATTAGTCACAAGTTTTATTTAATTAGTGCCTTGATGGTCATTGACGCTCTCGTAATCTTCACGACCGCTAGCGAGGTTGCGCATGGTCATGCGATCTTCACCATTTTGGGCCCCACATACACGACACGTGGCCCTGCACTGCAGACTTAATTATTATGTCAAAGTATATGCAATGTTATTTATGGCAAGACTCCAAAAGGTTCCTAGAGGTTAAATTTGCTAATAATTAAATTTCTATTGTGTCATACATTACCTACAGCGGAGCTCTTAGATATTTAGATGGCTTAGATATTGACGTTCAAATAACACTTTGTATGAAATGTATAATGAATTAAAACACTTTTATTTTATCTTTATTATTGATATTTTGCATTAACTATGCTTTAAGTATATTTAGTTAAACGATAAAATGTTTACTACAAATAAAAACTTATTAGGTAGCTTAGCGGTAAGAGCAGTGGAACTGCACTCCAAAGGTCATGGGTTCGAATCCCATTCGAGCTTCCTGAGACAGGTTAATTTTTTTTCTCTAGTAAACCTTTTATCCTTAACCTTTTATCATTTTTATTTTATTAAATTTTTATTGGGGTAGGTATTGTATTTTGAAAATCAGTTTGGATTGGAAAAGCTCAAATAATAAAATAAGCACGAATGTGATTTTTGGTTTAGATCGCACTCACTACTTAGGAACTTTACGCCAAATACGATGAAGAATGTTCGTGAACAAATTGCTGTCATTTCTTTGTGCAAATATATTCTAGGTCACACTGATTTTTACTGTCACCATTGTTGGTTGTTTTCTCGTGATTCTCTCTCAATAAAAAGTAAAAATCCGATTCACACTAGATAATTATTTTATCCAGCGAGGCAATGCGGCAAGCGTACTGGGTACTCTGCCTGATGGGGATGATCTAGGACAATTATTTTATTTTTAGTTTTTATTGTAATTTAGTTTAAGTTGTAAATATTATTAATTTTAATATAAGGAACCTCTATTATAACTTTTGTTTTTTTTTGTAAATAATTAAAATTCAATTCTTTCATAATATTATTCTCTAAAAGTTCTCTTACATTTAAAGAAAAATTATTGGCAAACATTCTTTATCGAATTTGGCCGTAGTATAGGCGTAAGCACTATTTGTACGGAAGTCAGGAACGTCCGATTGTTTTCAACGAAATTTTATTGTGAAGTAACTAACTCTGTCGGTCTAACCTTGGAAAATTTCGAAGAAGAGCCTCCTATCTGGCTTTTGCAGCGGTCGGGTCTCTGTGAGGTTGACTTCCACTCTATCAGTAATTATGGCGTGATTTCCCTATGAAAGTGTTAAGTGTATTTAATAATAAAATGGCGTAAGTTCAACAAATTAAAATAACGATAAAAACTAGGCAGGGCTCATCGAATTTTGTTTTGAGAAAAATGACTCAGTCACAATAGTATTCTCATTATTTTCATGTTTAGGTAAACCGAATTGATATAATTAGACTAAATTGCCATACCTATAGTAGGTTTTATCATATTTATGAATATTATTTCGTCATGTCGTTTTTCGTCTGTTTGACAAAGCAAACTAATATTTACTTAAACAAAGTATCTGATTATTATTATAACCATAATCTATTGAAGTAAAAAATAAATGTTTTCTTTATTTACAGATCTCTAGAAGAAAGTCTCGCCTACCAAAATATTCCAATGAAGTCAATTATATAAATACCAAAGAGGCCGCCAAATATAGAATAGGACACCAAAGATAAATATAATCACTGCTTTCACAAAAACATTTTATCTAAAATGCCAGAATTAGGACCGATTATGCGTGCGCTCGAGCTGCAAAGGATATTGGAAGACAAAGTGTCAGAATGGCGCGAGAGGTCAGTACGGGTCGCCGGCGCAAGCGTGGCCGACTCTTATCAGCAGCCACTCAACTTCAAGCGACACACAAACAGGCGTAAAAACAGCGCAGAAATAAACAGAATTATCGCAAAGTACTCCAAACCCTACAGGAGGACGGACGACAAGTATTGCACTGCGCAACAGGAGCGTAAATCACCCGCGGAACCGCCGGCCCCGTCCAGGCCGCCGCGACCGAAGAAACAGTTGGCGAACTTAAAAATACTCTCGAAGAGCGAAGACAACCTGGCGAACATTGTGGGTGCTATGGAGCTACATCCAGACCCGACAGCAGATCCCAAGCCCCGTTATCTATCAAAGTATAACGCGAAGAGCTGTGAGGACATCACCGCTTTCATGGACCCCGGACGAAGTGTGAAAAGCAGGAATTTCGAAGAGAACAGCATAATGAACGCCAAACCTGTGCGCCGGCGCAGCAGGCAGAAGCTCCACAGCATTAGTGAGGACATTTCAGTGATGAACGATAGTGGTATAGAAATTAATTACAGGACAAATTTCGTAACCTCTACCCCGTTGTCTCATAGAAAAACATGTACCCTAGGTGATACAGTGTCAGTGGAAAGTTTCGATAAGTGCTCTAAATATAATACTGGTGGTGGACTTCGGAGGGGTAGCTCGGAGCCGGACATTTTGGACGTGAACTCTAGTAGAGAGTCGGTGAATACCTTGAAGAGTACGGATTCAAAGAAACGATGGAGTCTCTTGAAGCCGCCCTTCCGAAAAGGAGCCTTGGATTGCTTGTTCCTGTGGCGCGGAAAGAAACCCAAACCTAAAGAAACTGCTACCAGGTGAGTGTTAAAAGCTTTCTATTTGTTATTTATTGCGTACTATATTTAAAACAATAATGGTAACGAAACATTGAACATAACGTACGACTAAGTAGGTACCTACCCCGAGCGAGAATTTTTTTCAACATTTATTTATCGTCGAGTTTATTTGAGCGTTAGTAAAGCATAAAATCATATATTACGAATCAACAATGGTAAGATACTGTTTTTTTAACACTCATCTCCACAAACGATACATCTTATCTCACATTATTCATCACTTTTAATTAATCACGTGTTGGACGCACGCGCCAAGCGCATATGATTTTGTTGTTGGCTACATAATAAAAGTTTTCGTATTGATGAATACTACCTCCTCCTAAAGTAAAAACTTCATGCACCTATACTATTTTTAATATCCTAGTGTTGTTGATTACTATTGAAACTTTTAACATTCAATGGCCTTCACCTCCGTATTTCGGTGTATTTCATGATTGTTGTCAGTATGAAATCTTCTTCTTCAAGAAAGTACAAGTATTTTGCTAATTAAGATTTTTGCTTATAATGTTTTCTATCTCTGCCCGATGTAGTTTGACACAATTACCATAATTTTTTGCTCCCATAAAATATTTTCACGAAGCAGGTATATTGTTTAACAATTAATTATTTATATTTTTCATTCAAACATCAACTATACTTACTTTAGTTTTTAGGTTATTTTCTTTTAGTTTATAGGTTTTTTTTTCTTTCTGTTATAAGTAGGTTGATGTTTGAACGAAGTATATTAAAATAAAAGTCGTCAAATGATTGGGATCCCACGATCAAGTAGAAGAGACTTTGCATTTTCGAATAAAAAATAACTGTCTTGTACCTCAATGATATAGTCACACGTCTTGCCTCACTTAGTTGGGGAAGTGTGTCTACCATAGCACTTTATAGGTAATACACCTTAAAAACGAATGATTAACGGACAATATTGCGTAAAACATTTTGTTTTCAGCCACATAAGAACCTCATTTTAATTTGTTTACGCATAGAGTTAGAACTTATACCCTAAACTACCTAAGTACATGATTTTTAAGTTCAAAATAAACTTCAAAAAAAGTATGACACACTTACGTATGCTCTTTAGCTTTAGCTTTAGCTTTTAGTTTTAGTGTAAGTATCTACGGAAGACCAGCGTCGTGGCATTACTGAGATGCTACGACACAATGCTGAGTAGATGCCTTTTCAGTGTCACATAATATTGTTATTTGTAATTTTATGTTGTGTTTTTGATGCTGAATAAATTTATTGCTATTCTATTCTACTTACCCATATTGACCTTATCTCAATTTTCCGGTGACTTTGACACTTATCGTCATACAATTTTTTTTGTATAATAATAAGCTTTATTTTTAAAGTAAAACTAACCCTGTTGGACTTATGCCCATTTTGACTCCTCATTCATAGCTCAATACAAATATTTTACTGATGTTGTATGTTTGATGTTTATTAATTCTGTTAGAAATAGGATACGATTTCAATTACTTATTTAATTATTTACTCATAAATACGTATCTATACTATATATCTGACTGTCGACCTTCGTCTCGGTAGTCGGTACATGACGTCTTAGAGTAAAGTTCCATCAATGTCAAGATAACGTGCGATGTTCTCATTTTGGGACACTATTGTAGTTAAATCTAGTTGAAAAACTGATGCTGTCTTTATCTGCTTTAATTGACAACAATTACGATGAATTTCACGTGTCGAATTTTAATTTTATAAAATATCATTATGTAAGTACCTATTATTCCACAAATCATGTTTCTGAAGCCCTAGCCCTAAACAGTAATAAAGTATCTGATAGGGACATGTGGACATTTTATATACTGGTGGCCCACTCGCGACTTCGTTCGCTGTACACCCATATCCCGACATCCCGTAATGGTTTATAGTTCGAAAAATAGAGAGCATTCGTTACCAACCACAAAACTAGGTTGGTACATTAGGAACTTAGGACAGAATGGAGAGATATATCCTAAACTCTTTTTATGTTATTTATCATCCATTTATAAACAAAAACCTAGCGGGTCGTGTTGCGGGTGTTTTTAGTAATGATGTGAAGGAGATGATATCGAAGTAATTATGTTATCATAGTATATGGTAAGTCTACCGACAGTGTACAAGATAGAACTCGCTTCAATTAGCTACAGGCGATTCGATTAATTAACGGTTCGTTAAAGCCGACAAATCGACATACATACCTACACAGTACACATTACATTTACGACTTTCGTAACTCATACATACATACCTACGAGTATAACAAAGACGGTAATAGTAGAATAAATATTACTGATCGTATAAGGCCTCTATTTGCAGTACTAAAACGTTCACAAAAACGTTCCTAAAACGTTCGCAAAATCAGTCCTTTTCACCAAGTAACAACCTGCACATGTGCTTAGCGTTATAGGTGGTGAGTTCATCGTCGTTCTTTGCTGTTGATGGATGTATGCAATATTACATTAGTTGCCTTTTACGACACCCAAGCGAAGAGATGCCCTTAGTAACATAACAATCGCAATGGACCAGCGAGCGTTGTGGACCATGGTCAGATTTTCCCATGTGATATTTTGTGTGTTTTACGTTTGTAGGCTGGTAACAAAAGATAAGATACGATCAAAATAATACTTACACCACATTTTAAAACACTTTTAAAACACATTTGAGAAAGAAACTTATAAAGTAAACTTACAAAGGGCGATAACGGTAACTACCATTTTGACTTACAGTACAAATTATGAATGGTATTATTATCATGATTTTGTTGTCTTTGAGCATGCAACTACTTTTGTTAATGCCGGGATGGGTGACCAAATTAAATACATCTCAAGCACCTCCGTCCTCCCGGTTGTTATTATTTATTTTTTATTTGTTTATTAAGACAACCAACAAGACAAACACTGATACAAGCAAAAATTGTAGAAACAAATATAATCTTAAAGCTAAGTGTCATCTTAATTACAGGTAGACTTTAATTTACATAAAAAAATCTTATTTATTTCTAATATTTTAAAGGAAGTATTATAAAAAAGTATATAATGCTTCTCTTACAGGGCCAACTAATGCAACAAAAAAAAAACAAAATTAGTAGTTGAATACTTAAGTATATCAAATTAAAAATCGTTCAATCACTAATTTGGCGCCATATCAAATGACTTTAATATTTCCTGTCTTAACTTTTGGGGCTTATCTGCGAAGATGTCGATGTTATATACTTTGCAGAGTTCGATATTGCTGCTGTAGCAAAGAAAATACTTATACACTGTATTCATGCTGGCGTGGTGACTCACATTGGTCCTGCTGTCCTTAACAAAAAGAGGCACATATCTTCTGATCCACGCTAGTTTACTCGTAGGTACATGGCACATTAAGATTAATTACTTTTAAGTAGCATTAAATCCAATAAAAACCTACGATCCCACTAACTGTTTAATCTAAAATAAGCCAGTCGTTCTTCATAAGATGGAAGCTCTTTTACGTTATGAGTTTAGTGTGAGAGATGCCACGAAAATCGTTTCTGGATACGCTCTATACGTTTGATGTGAACGTCGTAGTAGGGGGACCAGACCTACAGTATTCGAGGTTGGAACGAACCAAGGACTTGTACAATAGTATTTTTGTTAAAGGTTTTTTAAATTCTTCAGCATTACGTAATACGAATCCTAGCATTTGGAAACCTTTAATACAATTTGGTCGATATACTTATGAAAGCGTGACTTTCTGTCCAGAAGCACACCTAAATCGCGAATAGATTCCACTTCTTCCAAAACATGACCATCAATATTATACGTCGGAAGCGAAACAGCAGCACATCTAGAAAATCTAATAATTTGCATTTGTCGAAGTTCAGAAATAATTGGTTTATAGTGCACCACATCGCTAATCGGTCAGGATCCTCTAGCAAATAAAGTTGCGTTGTTCTGATCGCGTATTGCATCGATAATTTCATATCGTCCGCGTACATAAAGCACTTGGCTTGACGGAAGATAGTTACAATGTTATTTATGAAAATATTGAAGAGGATCGAACCTTGCGGTACACAGACGTACATAAAAATGCTTCCGAAGAAAAGCCGTTAACCACCACTCTCGATGTCCTCTGTTGAAGATATGAGGAGAACCATGCAAGTAGATCTCCAGTAATACCGAAGGTGGAAAGCATAAAACTAGAATGTTGTGATCAACGGTATCAAAGGCTTTACTAATATCCGTAAAAATTTTAACTACAGATAGTCGCGCGTCGAGAGATTCGGAGACTTGGGTCTAAAACGAAACGAGATTAGTGACTGTAGAATGCGATTTTAGGAAACCATATTGCTGAGGCGAGATAGTTGTTGTCGTAAGATGTCAGTAACCCAATATGGGCCAGCGAAGTGGGTTTTGGCCCAAACTCCTCATGTGTTGTTGTCCATAAGGGAAGTCCTGTGCCCGGCAATGGGACGTTTATAGACTGTTCATGATGATCATGATTAGTATGTAACTTGACAAAATATTGGATACTCAAAGACAACCCAAACAAGGTAATAATCCCTATAAACCTATTAAGTTTTTTTTGTTACTTAACATTTTGTAATAGGTTAAAATACTGGCGCCTACTTGCACGGCATTGTATTGTTTAATTATAATTTATTTTTATTATTAGCAAAATAACACAACAGTGATAGGTGTGGAGTACATTTCGTGGTTTTCCTTGTGTGGAAAACAATGAAAGTGGGACATCTCCTACTACTTATCAATAATTCATTATAACCATTAATAATTAATATTTTTCAATAATAATAATAATTTTACAATAAGGAAAACAAGTGTAGTGTGTTATTTGTAAGTTCAATCTGCGATCAATATACATTCATATTATGTTTTAGTTACTATTTCGTACGGTACATCACCTAAGTTTAGGTAGGTAGGTAGGGGGGGGGGGGGGGATAAAATACGTTGCTAAAAAAACCACAATGATGTGGTTTTTTTTAGCTTTTGCTTACATGGCTTACATTAAAATTATCAACCAAGGACCACTTGATATGTAGGAGCATAGGTATATAGTAGCATAGAGAAATAGTTTTTATTGCCGATTTTGAAAAAGTCGTAGAACACACGTTGTTGTTTATGATGTTAGTAATCTGCTCCTGCGAGATTGTTGGTGTTTTAAAATTAACCCTGTACAGATAAACGTTTACTTTACCTGATCAAACATTCATTTTATTTTCAAGTTTGGGCATTTCGGCAACCTTTTACATAAACGTCATTTCTTACTAAGTTATCTTTAAATAATAAATTAAAATAAAGAAGTTAAAACAAAATTCAGCATTAAATATTTTGATAAAAAGATAATAATAATTTTAAACCAACTAAAACTGATTATACAACGCCAATAACAACCTAAAAAACTCTATATTTAGTTCATATACACAAAACTTGAAAACGATTTCTCCATTCTCGGAAACCGTTAGTTCAGTTACGAAAACTTGAGGTATAAAAATGATATGTTGCTAGAAATTGCTATAATAGTCAACATATTACATTTTATGTAAATTAAAGCTTTTTATTGTTATATTTAAATTTACCTAAATACACCAGTGAATTTGATTTCGTTCTCATAACCGAATAATGGCAAAATGGTATAATAAAGTTCTAAACTTAATGAAAATTTATCGATATAATTATGTAACAAAGGACATCATTTAGGCTTAGCTGTGAACAGCGTTTCATACCAAGCGGTCATATTGTTTTTTCTAACGGCATTGGACACTAGCACTTTTGACTCCACGCGTTGTGGAGTCCACCTTCACCTTTTTTTTATTTTGATTTGAATTTTAATTTAATTCTACATAGCAAAAAAGATAAAAATAATTTTGCTTTACGATACTTGGCACGGGTGTTTATAATTATACTTGTTGTTATAATTATTATCTATGGAACACAGCACAAAAAAATTTGGTGTTGTCATTAAGGTTGTTCGTTATTGTTATTGTTGACCCTCAGAACAATAACAAGCAATTGTTCTGAGTGTTGACCGCTGTATTTTAAATTAGAGCAGGACAAAAGTAATAAATATTACTTTTGTCCTGCATTGCATGTGCATAACGAATTACTATAAGTAGGTATGTACTAATATTTTTTAAATTCAAACGTGAAAACGCTTCATTTGTTTACTTCGGTTCATTCATTCGTTCGTTAATTAATATATTAGTACGCGGCCGGTTTGCTCGGTGTTGTTTTGATATTGTTGTTGCAATTATAATTTTGATGTAGATAAATGTGTCTACATAGTTTCATTTATAATAAATAGGTAGTGTCTTAGATTTGGTTTATTAGGGGTTTGTAAATATATAATAGGTTAGGAAAATTGCCGCGAAAAGGCCTTTTTGGAACTATTTCCGTAATGTGGACGATGTTGCATGTATGCACAGATAGAGCAAACAACGTACAAAAAGGATTTCCTTCGGCTGACAATTGCACACTCTTGAGAGGAAAAATACCAGAGCAGACATATTAGTCGAAAAATAACTTTAATCGAAAATAACATTCAGGGCATAGAAGCTATTCATTATTACTATTGTAATTGCATTGTCGATCGGAGGACAGTTAGTTGTTGCGCCCATGTGATGTCAATTACATGGTATCTGGGCTGCGCGAGGTATGAAAATGTGAACCCTCCAGCCCAATTTTTAGATAATGTATTGTTAACATACGAATCCGAATCATGTTATGAAACTTCTTTTTATTATTACATATACCTTCAGAAAAAAAGTGGTGACCACATCGACACGGGCGGATTCTCACCCAGGTCTGACTGTACTGAGGAACTTCCTATTATTATAAAAATATAAATACCCCCAATCATGTATTGATTTGATTAGGAACATTTTTAAGCAAAAACTATTTAATTTTGAGATTTTTTATTGCTATTTAATAGTTTTACAAGAGTAAGTTCTACATCGTTTTTATCTCTTTCGGTGAATTTGGTTACAAAAAAACATTAGTAGATCGTTTCTATAGCCTATAATCTACAATATTACGTAAAATACAAGTGAAAATTTGACTGTTCACATCAAGCCCAAAGCCACATATAAGGTGAATGATGTCCTTTATCGACAAGTTGATAGGTTCTAACTTGGGCAACCCTCACCAAAACAGACGGAAATAGTGCTTTAAGAGGTATTACATCTCGAATGTGATTTTTGCGTAAAATGCCCATTTTCGCTTCTTGTAGTTATTTTGCAGTTATATTTATCGTTTTTATCGAAATAGGATAATAAAGTGCATAATATTACAAATCTCCATTCTGTGAGCATAAGTTGAATTCGGATGGCCGGCGCATCGCATTTTGTAGTAATTTTGCAGTTGTATTTATCGTTTTTTATCGAAATAGGATAATAAATTCATTATAAAATCTTTATCCCTCATGAAGTAACAATTACTCTGGTATAAATTTTGCTCAATAATATTATCGTAGATAGGAGATATTCACCGTTAACTTATAGCGATTTTCGAAGTTTTTTGGTTTAGAATAAGATTTTTTTCCTATATAAAATCAATGATATCTAAAAATTCCGAGGCCGCTACGCACTATTCGACTATTTAAGAGATAACATTATAATTTTTTTATTTCACTCGTTTAGAACAGTAGTTCAATCGATGAGCTCAAAAAAGTGCCTTCGCGCACTTTATGAAAATCTTTCTCTGCAATTTTGGGTTTAATTAAAAAGTTAAGCAAAAAGCGAGGCCGCTACGCACTATTCCAATAGCTATTCTACACTATTCAGTATGTCATAATAGTTAATGTATTTTTGTTTCTGAGATCCATAACGCCAAAATTGGCCATTTTATAGAGACTTTTTTCAAAAGACATCAACGCGTGCATTTTTCCTAATTTATAATTGAATTTTTACACCAATTTAAAATTTATCCTTTTACGCCATAAAATTGTACTGACCGATGAAATGATATAAGTATTATCTTTTTGTAAGCTAGACGTTTTGCCCCACTTTCAACACAATTTTACAGCGCAATACGCCATATTTATATTATTAATATATTTTTTTAATTTTTCCGTGCCGCGGCGCTGTCAAACTATAACTGAATCTAGGTTTGGGGGCGTGTCACTTACTTAAGCAATGGATTACATATGTAGCATTGGTTGAATGCTCTAAGGTAGTACGAGTGAAGTTACCCTCGTATGCGGAGGGATTATATGGTTTCATAACTCACAACAAAGAGTCCTTAGATAATATAAAAAGCGCCCCACATGGCCATAGTTCGCATTAGGTACTAAAACTCCTCCGGTTCGAATCATTTAGACAAGGCACGCATACTCGTAGTTCCACAGGACGCTAACAGATGGAGCCACTGTAATGCAACCAAACCCACACATTAGAGGTGTTATTAAAACAATGAGGCTTTGTTTTTTTCATTTGAGTACCAGCATACGGTGACTCAAATGGTTTCAACAACATGCCTATATAAAAAAAAACTTGATACTCTCTGTGTGAGTACTTACACAGTCGACAGCAGGTCAACTTACCACAAAATGCCAAACTTTTTCGACAAAATTTTACTTTATAAAAGTATCAACATCGATTAGAGAAAATTGGCAGTTTGAATTGCTGGCATGTTAAGGCGAGTCCTTTCGAGCGCTTCTCTCTCGCTCTCTCGACCGACGCACACTGGGGCAGGATACCTACCATAATTCGAACCCTTAAATAAACTCTTGGTTTTAGAACATGTTTGATGCTGTTAATATGTTTAGTTATATATATGTGTTTGTTAATATAATGAAACATGTTGTCATACAGATATATTTCTAAATTTTTTATAACAATAAAAGTTCTAATTTCGAAAAATAAAAATTTATTTATTATTAAAAAAAACAAAAAAATATTTTTTGACACGTAATATTACAAATAATTCAATGAATTGTCATCATCATCATCGTCATCATCTAGGGAAATATCATCCGATGTATTATATATGATGGCGCTTTTAATAAAGACATTGCATCTTAAGGAATATTCTTAACTTTATCTACTTTTACTTTCTTTACTGTCTTTTCTAGTTGAAAATAATGTATTAGAAGCAATTCCTAGAACAAATAAGTTAATTTTACTTATGAGGAAATCATAAGAGAAAACAGTTTTCTTCGAGTACTAAAATCTTCACCATCTAAAATCGATATAAATCAGAAAGTAGCAAAAAGTAGCAAACTGTTTTAATAGTATCTGGGAGCCTATTCTATACTGAATATTGTTGCATAAAACCTTTAGCTAAATTCAGCTAAATACCTAAACAAATTGTCTAATCAATAAGGCAGTTAAAACAATTTGAGGACTCAATTTGATATGACTTACCTACCTTAAGCTGTTCATATTCCTACATAATACAGTTTGCCAAAATTTTATCACATACCTGAAGTAGAAGGTTCCAAATCGAGATAACACTTAAATTTGATAAACTTAAAGAGATTTGACTTTGAACATATGCAGAAAATCACAAATTAAATTGGGACAGGCTATTTGTTCAACTATGACGTTGTGTACAAGTCAACTCGGTTTGTTGCGAAGCATCTAAATGATATCAACAAGTACCTTAGTTAGTGTGCTACTTATTCATTATAAGAAGGTATCTAGAAATCTCATTTATTTTTTTGAATTATGGGTATGTTTAGAGGCTATCTGCCCCAGCGTGTGACGGTACGACGGTACGGGACGGGTATAACAGCGAAGCGGCGCAAATAGGTGCGTTTTATAGGTTTTTTTAGGTTATTTGCCTATGAAGACTTTATAGGATTCAATGAATTAGCAGGTTTTCTGTAGTACTTCAAAATAAATATTTACATGTAAAAATTATGTTGAAAATTAAAAAAAAAATTAAGAAATCATCCGTTTCACACTTTAATTTGGCCTGTTTTCGGGATTTTTTATAATTGAGTAAAGTACATCTAATCGCGTAACAAATTAACACTTTCTTTAGGCAATATCCTTTAGTGTATTATAATTTTATTATAAGAGCGTAATTTAATAGTAAATACATAAACCATTTGATCTAGAAAAACAGTTTTGCCCGCATTTACCGGTGACTCGCCTTAAGAGGCCTACTGTGATTTTTGCGTAAAATGGCCAATTTTGGCGTTATGGATTTCAGAAACAAAAAAACATTAACTATTATGACTTATTGAATAGTGTAGAATAGCTATTGGAATAGTGCGTAGTGGCCTCGCTATTTGTAAATTTTGCATAACTTTTTAATTTAAACCCACATTGCAGAGAAAGATTTTCATAAAGTGCGCGAAGGCACTTTTTTGAGCTCATCGATTGAACTACTGTTCTAAACGAGTAAAATAAAAAAATATAATGTTATCTCTTATATAGTCGAAAAGTGCGTAGCGGCCTCGGAATTTTTAGATATCATTGATTTTATATAGGAAATTTTTTTATTCTAAACCAAAAAACTTCGAAAATCGCTATAAGTTAACGGTGAATATCTCCTATCTACGATGAGGAATAAAGATTTTATAATGAATTTATTATCCTATTTCGATAAAAACGATAAATACAACTGCAAAATTACTACAAAATGCGATGCGCCGGCCATCCGAATTCAACTTATGCTCACAGAATGGAGATTTGTAATATTATGCACTTTATTATCCTATTTCGATAAAAACGATAAATACAACTGCAAAATTACTACAAAAAGCGAAAATGGGCATTTACGCAAAAATCACATTCGAGATGTTATAGGCCTTTTAAGCACACCACCTAACTAGAGTAAGTAATACAAATAAATTTTATACGTTTTTTGTAGTAATTAATTTAGTTTTAAAGTACCTACATAACGACTCAAGTTATTTACCGTGCGTTGAATGAAACATTGTGAACATTTAATTACGCAAACGTATTTTAAAAAATACTATAGGTATTTATTAAACCACAAAAACAGCATTAACATTTATGCCACTCAATGTTTACTAGCATTAATTTCCTTAACGTTTATCAATTCAGTTGAATTCCATAGATTTAGAACAAAGCTATTTGTTAACAAATCCCTTTATTGAGTTGAATGGTCGGCAATTAAACACAGGCTTGATGTGATGACTAACGCTATATGACCCTGGCTTCGGGGCTCTGTGCTTCGTTGTGTTGTGTAATACTGTCATTCACGTAAACCATAGAGCTGAGAAGCGCGTAATAGCAACCTGTGTTCCGCACAAAAGATTTTTAAATGACATGGTATGGGTTAAATAAATTCCGTCAAGGAACTGTGATGTTTGCTGAATGTTTACTAAGACCGACTAATAATGTGTTTATAATTATGAGCAAATAAATATGAGTACAATTTAAAATAAATGTACGAGTATACATTTTCGAAGAAGTATATAAAAATCATAAGACTTACACAGTAAGTATAATACATAGATAGAGTTGTAGATTTGCACAAGTGAGATGCAGCCACGATAATATCCGTGCATGGGGCGGGCGTGAAGAACTTGATAATTCCAAATAGGCAATTTTACAGGACAGCGATTTTAAAGTTTGACATTTTCTCCAAAATCCGTTTTCATCTTGAACTTAGATTTATAGCTTGATTTATGGATAATTGTGTGTAATCTTTCAAATTATTTTACGTATTCTCGTATAATTTGCTTATTTTGTAAGGTATTACACTTATCAACATACTACCCACAGATTTATCAACCTTTTCCCCATACATTAGTACTCAAACCAGTGAAAATATTGTTTAATTTAATTCCTAAAAATCAGTTTTTAGTTTAATTGAAATGTCTAAATTGATTTAAGAGGCCTATTACATCTCGAATGTGATTTTTGCGTAAAATGGCTATTTTCGCATTTTATAGTAATTTTGCAGTTGTATTTATCGTTTTTATCAAAATAATATAATAAATTTGTGCAAATTATTACAAATATCCATTTTGTGAGCATAAGTTGAATTTGGACGGCCGGCGCATCGCATTTTGTAGTAATTTTGCAGTTGTATTTATCGTTTTTATCGAAATAGGATAATAAATTCATTATAAAATCTTTATTCCTCATGAAGTAACAGTTACTCTGGTATAAATTTTGCTTAATAATATTATCGCAGATAGGAGATATTCACAGTTAATTTATAGCAATTTTCGAAGTTTTTTAGTTTAGAAAAAGATTTTTTTCCTATATAAAATCAATGATATCTAAAAATTCCGAGGCCACTACGCATTATTCGACTATATAAGAGATAACATTATATTTTTTTTATTTCACTTGTTTTGAACTGTAGTTCAATCGATGAGCTCAAAAAAGTGCCTTCGCGCACTTTATGAAAATCTTTCTCTGCAATGTGGTTTAAATTAAAAAGTTAAGCAAAATTTACAAAAAGCGAGGCCACTAAGCACTATTCCAATAGCTATTCTACACTATTCAATAAGTCATAATTGTTAATGTATTTCCGTTTCTGAGATCCATAACGCCAAAGTTGGCCATTTTACGCAAAAATCACAGTTAAGATGTAATAGGCCTCTTAAGAGTTTTTTTAGATGATTTTTCAAATATGGTTATACTTTTCTTCCTTATTATCTTATTATTCATAATAATTGACTTATCAACATGTTCACCGATGACCCACACACACATACCTATACTCGTACTTATCAACTTATTCACCCTAGAATTGGGTATCAATAATACACATTCATCGTTTGATTATCTCTTTTTGTCAATTTACGTAAGCTATATAGTATAAGTTGATATATGGATATATTACGATATTATATTTTTTTTTATGACTCATCACGTAGATATCTCGTTTTGTTAAATAAAATACGCAAAATATGGATATATTCATATACTGTCACAGGCAATATCTCTAAAAGTAACGAAAATATCGAGTTGTCAATTTTTTCCCTACAAAACCAGTGCCGTAGGAAGCCGTTACGACGATAAAAAAATTATGTAAGCCTTCACGCTAGGCACGGATATAGTCCAATTGTTAGGGCGCCTGACCGAATTGTCGAAGGTGCGGGTTGATATCCCAATTCCAACTCGTGGAAATTACTTGAATTTAGTAATAAAATACGGCAAATCCATACGTTTCGTATTTTATAGCTTTGCAAAACTACGGATTTCTTTATGGTGTACTAGCTTTTAGATGGATGGATGGATTTACATGGATGGATCGATTGAAAGATAACTTTCAACCGATCCACAACTATCATTATCAGCACATGAGTGTATCAGTCTCTGAGAAGATTCAAGTACCTACTTATGTGTGCGTAACAAATCTAAGGTTACACACATGAACGCGCTCTTACAACCGGCTGTCTAAACTAATCCAGTTATCCAAACTATTTCCTGATCAACTTGTTGCACAAATGTATCATTATGACTCGTCGAGTGGTGTGCAACGCTCTTTGTTCTTACCCATCCTGCATGAACGCCTACTGAAGAGTGTACTGACAGCAGCGTCTCAAGTTACTCGGGCTGTTAAAAATATAACTTAGTTTTTTGTTTTTTTTTTATTAATTAGATCTGAAAAGTCACGAGACAAAAGACTGACGCTTCTTGGTATTAACTTGATGCCTTGATCGCAAATACAAGTGACGAATCATTGTGATCTGCCTACGGAATTTATCAACATGCTTGCATAATTAAGATGACTGTTCCTCTCTACTCATAGTTTAAAAATAATGTGCACTAATAGCTTTTGCAAATAGAAACGGCTGGTGCACTAACATAGTTATAAATGTATCTTTTTCAGTTTTTGTTACAATCTTTAAACTAAACTGGACATCACCCGCCGTTACCTATATTTATTATTATATATCTCGATGGTTTTCATCATCATCAGCCTATTAACGTTCCACTACTGGACACAGGTCAGCACATGGTCCTACATGGTCAGCACATGGGGCGAGACCGCAACCCACCTCGCTAGCCTTTTTTCTCCAGTGAATCCTCCTTGGATACCCCCTATCCCCAGAAGCGAGGCAAGGTTATGTCATGCTGGTTGGTAGGTGATGGTTTTATTAACTCAGAAAGATTCGTGGACGTGCCCACAATCACTTGCTAAATCTTCTCTTCTTATCTTTTATTTTATTATATAATTGCTTTATGATTATTGATTGTATAATTTGGTAACGACATATTGTTTTGTAAATTTCGTTACTTCTATATTATTATAAAGCTGTGGAGTTTCTTGTGCCCGTTCTTCCTAGCTAAAAGACTTCCTGAATGGGTGGGGTAGGTGGGTGGGTTCCTATGCCTATCCATCCATCATCATAAAAAAATAAATTTAGACTATTCAAAATGCTTATTTTAAGCTTACTGAACAAAGATATTTTGATTTGATTTGATTTAAAGTTTCATAGTTATCGGATTAACATTACAGGCACTGAGAAACGTTATTATTATATTATTTCCCGTGGATTTTCTTAAACGTTTTCTTTTGTACAGACAATTACGAATACTCGTATAATGAAAAAGAAAGAAATGAAAGCTGTTCTCAACTGATGCTCCGTCATACGTATGAAAATTGATTTTCGTTTATGTTAGATATCTCATTAAGGTTATACGTAATTACGAATCTATAAAGCAGTATTATCTTGTTTAAAATATTATAAATAAAAATCATTTAGATCTCTTCAGGATCAAGATGTAAATTCCAAGAGGTTTGGTGAGACACATGCTATAAAAACTAAAGTCAAAATTGTTGGAAAATTACGGCAGGTCTAGCCGTCTAACCAATGCCTCCGTGGCGTAGGTAGTGGTGAACTCAGCCGCCCTGACCTTGCGGAGGCTCGTTCCCATGCATCCAAAAATCTATTCCCACTGCACCCAAGAGTTTTATTTAATATTAATTTCGTAAACAAATCAGTTCCCAATGCACCCAAAAGTGAAGAAGGTACAATCGGAAAAAAAAAACACCACACGAAATGGTTACTTTGTTGCGTTTGTTGTTTGTTGATGCGTGTTATTGTCTTGTAAAATGTAAGAGCGAGATAGCAAGAGACATAAGGACAAATAGTCTAGTCTGGTAAATAATTAAATTGACTAATGAAACAGTTTGTAACGTTTTGACATTTGTCACAACAATGGTCTGAAAGCTGGCTTGCAATTGATTGGGCACTTTAGATGCTTTACGAGATTTGGATGCTTTCCTAGTTGATGAGGTATTTTGGTTTGATGCTTTTGTGTTTGTATGAACAAGGGAAGCTAAATAATGAATGTTCTTATTTGTTGAAAATAAAAATAATTGTAATATGAAACTAGCTTAATCACTAATGAAGGACTGGTTGTGTCTGGTAATGGAGTGGTGCCTTCAATATCTAGTTTTACTTAAAAATGGGAAAAATTATTCATTTGTAATGATAAAAGTTTTATTGTAATATAGTTACTACTTATATCATAATTTTTATTAACATAAGTGATCTATCTCTTACTTAAGAATTTAATGTTGTTTTTCTTTAGCATTTTTCCATAATTAACTGTAAACTTTACCTCTGCCTTTGTGGTCTTGCGGCTAGACTTTCTAGACAGTAAATTGATTGATGGTTATGATATTGTATTTTCTGTATTTCATACAAAAACAGGAAATAAATATAACCATGGTCACGCTGATAGCATTGTTTTTAGAGGTAAGAATTATGGTGGGATTGATAGTGCCTTAGCATTAGTCCGGGTAAAGTGCGCTTTCGTGACCTTATAGCCACTTGCCATAACATGAGATAAAACCAAGCTTAGGGAATATAACAAATAATCTTTATGTTAAAAATAAATAGCTATAGGGTACGGTCGTCATAATCCCGAATTGGTTTCCAAACAGCAAACTTTAAAAAGGAATCTATGATTGAATCAACATGCGACAAATCGGGGGGACTTTAAGCCCCTTCGTACACAAGGCTACGCAAATCTTCGATACTCGACGATTTTAGTCTCCAAGCGACTACCGCCATACAAACCCATTGTGGTTTGTACACGAGTCGCGTCGCCGACATTTGTCCCGCGACTGCAATTTGTATGGCGGTAGTCGCTTGGAGACTAAAATCGTCGAGTATCGAAGATTTACGTAGCCTTGTGTACGAAGGGGCTAAGGGTCTCCATTTTATTTTTGTCACAGAACTACATTGTCGTCTAGAAGTGTCTAAATATTTTTTACAAACATTTATTTAAAATGTAAATTAATAGCCGTCAATAACAATAAAATTGAAAAGTAAATTCATAATGTTTTAAAAATTTAGAACAGAAATTCAATATCGTGTTATTAAATAATGTTGTGCGTGTTTTTCATGTATATGAATACTATTATTGTACTTAATTAGTTTCTTAAAAAAACACGTAGTAAGAAAACTATCTTTTTACGATTTGAAAAGTTACAATACCATCCTCTCACAAATATCCGGCGTGAAATAATGGCACTTGGTGCTGTTGTGTTTCGTCCGGCCAGTGAGGGTTCTGGAGGGTTCCTCAAATTTTTATATACATATAATTTATTGAGACTTATTTATGGTTTAAAATAATACAAATTGGTGTATTTAAAAACAATATTATAAAAAATTACAATTAGTTTTAAGATAGCTCCTAATGAGCATCAAGCTGTGATAATAAAAGATCTGCATTTTTTTACTATTTAGTCTTTAGATTAGTTCCTTATCACAGACCACATGTCTGTGTTCCTAATGAACACCAAACTGTGATGATGATTTAGAGTTGATTACCTGTGATAATTATTGTCTGTAATTAATAATAATAACCTGTTGATTAATAAACAGTTTTAAATTAATTATTTGTCTTTTATTTATTAAGTTTTCCTTTTTAAACGTCAGTCCAGTGACTATACAAGACACGCCTACACAACATCTTGCTTATTCCCTCTTACCGCAAATTCTTTTTTAAATCGACCTTAAATGGGTCGCAAACTGAAGCTTCTGACAGTACAGACAGCTTTTGGGAACGTTTTTGTGCGAGCCGGAACGAGCCCAGCAATGGCTCGTTCCCATGCACCCAAAGGCCCATTGTTTTCAAAAAATGAAAGTTCATACATCGGTTCCCACTGCACCCAAACGAATTTGAAGGTTCAACAAAAAACATGGGTTTGAGCGTTATTAACGCAAAAAAACATCAAATACTTATTGCAAGGGGGCATCAATATTATCTTAAGGTATTTAAAAAAATGTTTGAATAAGTGACTTCATGTGGCCTGGATTCATTTTGCTTGTCGTCGTATTATCGACGTCCAATTATAAAAGAAATAAAGAAAATATAACGCACATACTGACACAAAGTTAGTAAATATGTGTCCTTATATAGCTAGTCTAGTTCTGGGTGGTTCTAGTCACAGAGAACAGAAGAAACGTCTTTCTCCTGTTCTGTGGTTCAGTCAACTGTTAAATGTGAAACCAGACGGTTTTTCTCACCTGATTTTATACTTACTACTTTAAATAGTGTGTTCCATTGTATAATTAGTGTCCCTTCACGTAGGTAAAAGTACTGATAATTAGTATTGTTGTTTTCCTTTAATTATGTACCTATCATTTTGTACGGTAAGCTTGTTACGATTACAAATTGTCGATCATAATTATTACCTATTAAGTTACATTTATTCGTAAACTGTGAATATGTTTACCAAAATATTTTCCGTCACAACTCACAATCACACACGTTTTTCGTCAATGGCGTCAATCGAAATAGCTGTCAATAACAGTTAGTCAGTTAGTGACTATTTCACGCGGTCCGAGCAACATTTCGTAGCAAGCCGGAGCCGAGTCGCGTAACGGCCCATCTAAAGAATACTACCACCCCCTCTCTTCCCTTGGGTGTCGAAAAAGGCGACTAACGGACTAAACACTGCACATAAATCCAACCTCTTCTCTCGGGTGTCGTAAAAGGCGACTAACGGACTTCTAGTCCGACTGCACATACATCCAACAGCATAGAGCGGCGATGGGCTCACCACCTGTCACGCTGAGCACATGTGCAGTTGTAACTTGGTGAAACGTGGACTATCAATGGCAGTGGACTGCTTCTCCGTCCCCATTGGTCTCTGACTAGCCATTTTTGGACAATAGTTGTGAATCAATTTATTTGCAAACTGTGAATGTGTTTACCAAGATATTTTCCGTCACAATTTTTTTGTCAATGGCGTCAATCAAAATAGCTGACAATAACAGTATGGTAACAAAAAATATTCTTATAATGGCTTACATTGCCAAAATTAATAGCTTTTTAATAGCCGTATTATCTATACTAATATTACAAAGCTGAAGAGTTTGTTTGCTTGAACGCGCTTATCTCAAGAACTACTGGATGGATTTAAAAAATTCTTGCAGTGTTAGATAGCCAATTTATCGAGGAAGGTTATAGGCAATAATTTATTTAGGTACGGGTACGGGTAGTAACCCGTGAGAAGCCGGGGCGGGTCGCTAGTCTCTTATAAACCTGCGTTTGGG
Source organism: Scoparia ambigualis (assembly GCA_963921215.1). Taxonomy (NCBI): domain Eukaryota; kingdom Metazoa; phylum Arthropoda; class Insecta; order Lepidoptera; family Crambidae; genus Scoparia; species Scoparia ambigualis. The sequence goes on along the minus strand of OY992522.1, from coordinate 16,783,178 downwards.
CACAAATTATAAGAACAATAACTTTATATCCACCTTATAGTGGATTTATTGTTAGCTTTTTCTTCTTATACGTGTTTTATTATGGCCAGCAACATGGGAGTAAAATTTATACCAGCAAAGCGAAGTATTTTACAAAGCTGTTTGCCCATGTATGATTCTGTAATAAGTATTATGGATAGTGATTTACATTTTCGTAAAAGCTTAGCGAAAAATTAAAGTGACAGCGTCAACCATTTTAATGACAAGAACAGTAAGTTTATATATATTTTATGTTGTTACTAAATATGTGCTTGTATATAGTGAAAACGGTGTGAGCATTCCAATGCATGGCAAAATGTAGTACGCAATGGGTTATATTATCAACGCGTCATTGAATTTAGGCTGTTTTGCGATACAAAAATGGTTAATCATTTATTCATGTTTTAATAAGGCTATTATAAGAGGAAAAAGAATCGCACATCATTTATAAGGAAACTGAAGCTTATGCTATTGCCATTTTCTATATATTTAGGGTTCTTTCCTCACCAGTTAAATCTCGTACCCACATTTCTTTTATTGCCCGAAGATTTTTATTTATTATACATGGTAAACCATGTAAAATAAAATGAATTTAAAATTTAACTTTACTATTTTGTTCATAATTTAATTCTTATTTCTTTTGCAGGGTAATAATATTTTTTAGCTGATAAAGCCGAAGTTATAGAAGTGTAAAGTGTCCCAACCTATTGAAACAAGAAATTAAGAAAAAGCACTTCTTTTAGTCTTTAAAGTAGGTAATTCAGCAGCCAGCCAGCTATCGCGCGCCTAATCGTAATTATAAGAGTAGTAAGAAGTAAAATTATAAAGTAATTGGCCTTATTAGAAACCTTTACATAGCTTTTGAAAATTATAAGGCTAAAAAGTCATATAACTAGCTCCTATAAGAATACCACATTTTGAACCATTATTGTGGCTATATTATTTGGATTTATTACCGTTTACCCAACAAATTACAAGAATAATCTAAATCTTCTTATAATGTACCATTATAAAGTTCATTGACATATTGATTGCTATTTTAAAACAATTATAAGAGTATGGACCTTATACATTAATTTTATAAGGGTATATTGTTAGCTCGAGTTAGTGACTATTTCACGGCCCGACCAACATTTCGTAGCATAACTACGACTACACGATACCGAGGTGCCGAGACTACGGTGAAATTTCAGATGGCTTCGAGCCTACTATGTTTTTTTCTTTATAGATCTTTTCCTCGATGTGGCGGCCTTCTGGTAACAAACGAGGTGACTTATTAAAAAAAACCAAAAAAACTTATGTGACAAATGTATTTTAGGGAAGAGCGACTCTCTTTGGTTGAGGTGCAATAAGCACTTAATAGAGGGAGTCGATCACTTGTGTGACATATATTTTGGTAAAGTAATAAAATATTTTTGATTTTTGATTTTTTTGACTTAAAATTTTACCATACGAATTCCTACCCAACAACCCTCATTGGACCAGTGTCCATTAGTTATGGTCCAATCAAAAGAATCCATGCGAAGGCCTGTGCCCAGCATTGGGACGTTTATAGGCTGATGATGACCGAATGAAGAATAAAACTCGCACTACCTACATAGACATTGGTGCTTCACATCTTTCATAAATAATCTAAAAAGTGTACATGTGTGTTAAATGTGTTAATGAAAAAATTTAACTCATCTCTAATTAATTATTACCTGCAATATGTGGTAGACGATAATATTTTTAAATTTTAATTAGAACCGACCGTTACTAAGGGGGAAACCGGAAATCTTTCTATCTACATACATATAATTACGACTATTATCCCCAAAGGGTTAGTCGAGACTAGGCAACGAGGACAGCAAAATCAGTCCTCTACCATAGTCCACTTTTCACCAAATAGCGACTGCACATTTGTTCAGCGTGACAGGTGGTAAGCCCATCGCCGCTCTATGGTGTTGGATGTATGTGCAGTATTTAGTCCGTTAGTCGCTTTTTACGACACCCAAGGGAAGAGGGGGGGTAATAGGGTAGTATTCTTTGACCGCTACGCGACGGCTCTTTCTATCTATATATTATTTGCCACGAATGTTCGCGCATCATTTTGCAGAAAGGCTGCACGCACTTATTTGCCCAATTCTTTTTTGTTGTTTGAATTGTCAGGACAAAGTTTGAATGATTTTTTTTAAATGCGTCACCTGATACGGTTGTTTAAGCGGACACTAGTCTAGGCTTTCTTAATTTGTAAAAAGTGTGTTAATTAATTGAAATAAACTCACCTCTAATTATTATCCACGATGCGTTAGACGATAACATTTACATTTTAATTAGAACTGCTTAGTAAGCGGAAAATCGGAAAATTTTAATACCCAAGCTGATTACTTACTGAGCTGTCTGCGGGGCCGGTTATTTTAAGCATTGCATTGTTCTCATTAAAGTTCGCGTGTCGGTGGTGTGAATCAGGTTTACGGTCGGCGGGTTTCCCTAGTCACTGGTGTGTCGCTATTGCGATGGCGAAACTTATAAAATATTTTTTTTTCTTAATTACATACAACGCATAAATTATGTGTGGAAAGACTAGCAAGCTGGGGAAGTCCCCATCTCCCAAGTTATTGAGAACCTGTGTAGTGATAGAATGTTCTGGTTAGGTTTGTTGAAGTGTGAAAAAAACTTCGATCAAAATGTAAGAGAAAGCTGTTTTTTGTTTTTGCAATTTCAGTGTTGCTTATATTACTTAGTTGTTTTTTTCTCTTAATAGTCTAGTTGCTGGATTATATACATACATACAAATAATCACGATTATTATCCCCGAAGGGTTAGCCAGAGACAGCAAGAGCAGTCCTTTGCCATAGTCCACTTTTCCCCAAATAGCGACTGCACATGTGGTCGGCGTGACAGGTGGTGAGACCATCGCTGCTCTATGCTGTTGGATGTATGTGCAGTCTTTAGTCCGTTAGTCGCCGTTTACGACACCCAAGTGAAGAGAGGGGGTGGTATTCTTTCACCGCTGCGCGACACAGACAACTATAAAGTACTGAAGGAAAACCTTTTAATTAGCAAATCATCTACTGCGTTTTAACTCGGATGAAGGACAAATTCATTTCCGCATTTAATAAATTAGTTAGAATTAACCACGATGTTAATCTAAATCTATTTTCCCACCTGTTAATTGTTTTAACCCAACACGGAATGTAATATATTGCAATGCAAGTGTGAAAGAGCTACAAGAAAAACAGTTCGGTGTTTTGATTTGCTGCAAATGTTATGCTAAAGTCCAATTGCAATATTTCTGCGATGATGATATGGGATAAATCGTCCAGTCTGATATTTAGAGGCCTATTACATCTCGACTGTGATTTTTATGTAAAATGCCCATTTTCGCATTTTGAAGTAATTTTGCAGTTGTATTTATCGTTTTTATCGAAATAGGATAATAATTAATTAGAAAATCTCATAATAATTATTCTGGTATAAATTTTGCTCAATAATATTACCGTAGAAATGAGAAATTCACAGTTAACCTAAGGCAATTTTTGTAGTTTTTAGGATTAGAATATTTTTTTTTCTATGTAAAATCAATGATATCTAAAAATTCCGAAGCCGCTACGAACTACCTCGTATACAACGATGACGATATTACGAAAAAAAGGCGACTAACGGACTAAGGACTCACTTCACTACCTACACTGAGCACATGTGCAGCTGTAATTTGGTGAAACTTGGACTTGGCAGTGGACTGCTTCTGCGGTCCTCTTTGCCTAGTCCCAGACTATAACTCTTTGGGGATAATAATCGTGAAACTACCTACATACATACATACATATAATTACGACTATTATCCCCGAAGGGTTAGTCAGAGACTGGCAATGAGGACCGCAAAAGCAGTCCTTCACCATAGTCCACTTTTCACCAAATAGCGATTGCATATCTGCTCAGCGTGGCAGGTATGTAGTATAAATATATACATACATACAACATGACAAAAAGGCTTAAAAACACCATTTGTTGTTTTTAAGTCTTTATGTCATGTTGCTGCAGATTGAACTTCGGCGATATCATTTGTTAGTTTATATAGAAAATAATATTCTTAATCTAGCTTATTGATGAAATACATGCCTACACATTATCTTAATGGGTATTTTTGTAAGTCATAACTCCTTTTTTTGTTTCTTGATATAAGTACATAAAATAATTAATGGCATCCTATCAAAGTTCTCATTACATTTCTGTTTTTTGTTGTTGACACGCTTGCAACTTTTTTGTGGGCAGAGTTGACTGAACAGGAATATTACAATGGGTTATGTAACAAAAAAGGTTTCTGAGAAGCAACCTTGGATCTCTAAAAAATGAGACAGAGTAAAATACCGGCAAACAAGTCTTACAGCCGCAAACAATTCAGTCATATCACGACTAACGCACGTTTATCGCGTCGGTCGCCTGAAAATATAGTACAACTGCATAAACGCAGCAACTGTTATTCCATTAGTTTATATATGAAATTATATATAAGGATGTGATTTTATATTAATATCATTCCTCTTTGTGTATTCAGTGGAACATTAGATTTTATACAGTAGCAGAAGCGTTATAAGTGCATCGAGTATTGAACTCGTAGTATTATAAAAAAAACTTGTAAAATAAAGTTTGTAAAAGTGAGTGAACATGGAAAAAAAACATACGGATTCTTGGTTATTTGTTTATAAAAAATTACAAGAGAAAGAAATTGTGAGCCGAAAAAAGTGAGTTATTATTTTATTATTTTTGAAGCAACATTTAAAAAAATATATATTTACGCTATATGCAGATGAAATTTTTTGTTAAATATATCTCAACTCAAGTAATATGGTAAAAAAATAATACGTAGCTTCTATAATTTTAAAGATTTTTTAAATTTAATATTACAATATTATTTATAAAAAAGGTACTTTTGCTCACGGCTTCGTACTCGTTTGTTTTTCGCGGGAAAAAGTATCCTATAACCGTTTATATCTTCAAAATTAATCAAAATCGACTTAACGACTTATGCGTGAAAGCGTAACAAACAAACAAACACACTTTCACATTTATTATATGATTTAGAAATAAGAATGTATACCTTACGTACTTACAATATTTTAGTTATTTTTATAGAGATTTCTTTCCTTAAGCATATATTTCTTATTAAGGGTACCATTTTAAAAGTTTTTATTGCACTAAGACTTCCAAATTAGCAAATTATTACCTAAGACTTTTTTATATGAATGAGAGTTTGCACTACTGCATTAAAAAAGCTTAACACTTGAGAGATTAAACCGGGTAACCTGACCTTAAATTTTATCAAATTCCGTTTTGAATGCCACTTATAATTCGACAATAAGTTTCACTATCTCTTCAGCTTCTTACGTTCCCATATAATTTGATTCACTCACCCTGTATGATAAAGTTCTTATTATAACGTTATAACTATTTAAAAGTTTAGATTTATGAGGTGTTCATCATTTAAACAGCCTTTTTGTTAAGTTACACATTGTTTGGATATTTAATGCTAGTGAAATCACACATTTTCTATCCAAACTACTCGTGTAAAAATGTTTCATTTCTATTCAAATTGTAGTTTTTGCAAAAAGTTTAAAACTAAATCAGACAAATAATAGTATTTTTCGTTGTTTTGGTTCTATTTGAGTAGTTTAAAAAAACCATTTGGCCATGTCAAAGCCGTCGTCCTCAAACCTACCACGTAGCAAAAGGTAATTCAAAACTATTTTAAAACTACGAAAACTACTGGTAAAACAAAGCAGTGCTAAACTTCATAATTATTTTTTACCAGAACAACTTGGCCTGAAAGTCTCTCGGTCGGTTACCTAAAAGTTATTTTAAGCCTAGAAATGAATACTTTTTAGAGTAATATATGGGTATAGAAACGAAATAGCGCCAACAGACGCGACGCACGACACAGACTCGCAGTCCGTGTATCGACACTTAGAAATAAGAAACATTTTATTGACACAACACAATTTTACTTAAATAATAATAATAGTTTAAAATAAGAAAAATGGAAATAAAAACAATGAAAAGATAAAAAGAAATTAAAACAACAAAAGGCCAACATAACAACCATTACAACAAAAAAAAACCAGCTGGTTTCAGTGTGTGAGGCCGACAAGGACCCACGCCCAGTCATTGACAGTTCATTGCTATTGGAGAAGTATTCAAGTAAAATACTTTTGCGTAGGCTAATAATCGGTCGCTCTAACGCTAGTATGTAGGCGTTGCGCCTGTAAACTTGTGACATGCGGTTCAAATATTGCCAAAAAAATGTTTTTACTCTCCTAGACATTACATTTTAGTCAGTTTTTTTTTAATTCTGCTGCTCCTGTCTTTTTTGCAGGATTTTATTTTCTTTTAAATTTTGTTTTCGTTCCTGAGGGTTAAAGAATCTTGAGTTATTAGGAGCTCTACTCATTCTATTTTGGTTTTTTTTTCTCTTTTTTCTTCTTCTTTTATATGCTTACATTATATTTCTTATTCTATTACATTTCTTTCTTATAAACTAATACATTTCTTCTTACTTAATGTATATTTTCCTTTTATCTGACATTTCTTAATTAAAACTACATTGTTACATTTTTATTTTAGTTGTTTCTTTTTTTTTATACATGTAGGTAAGTATTAATTACTTCTGTACAATCGTATCTTTCTTATTACTAAACAAGTACATTATTATGCTTTTTTTTTTTTCCTCAGATTAATAATAAGGGCACGTATTATGGTCTTTGCTTTTCTAATCTTATGTTACTCTTATTAACAATTGCTACAATTCCTTCGGCATACTCTATAACTATCTTACTTTCCTTTTTGTTTCTTATAATTTCCTTTAAGGTATCTTTACTAAGTGTGGTGTCAATTTTGTGTTGCAGAGTGTAGATAGATGTAGTGGTATCAATTTTGTGTTGCATTTTAGGCAGTTAGCTCGTGATCGAGGTCGTTACAGTTGTAAATCGTTCGGAACGTCGGATATTTAACCCCTAACCATGTGTTCTAAATAACAGTACACTCTTGGTAAGGTAAGGTCAGCAACAGGTAATATTTGCTGCAATGAGGGTACTGTGAATAGTTTAGCTGTAGGTACTGTTATTTACCAATATCATAAATTTTGTATCTATTTTGGTAAATTGCGAAGAACTAAGCGGTACATTGAAAAAACATAAAAATGGTATACTTTTTTTATTCGTATTCACTATGATTACAGTGGGCCCCGCTAGGAGGACAAATCTTTAAAGCTGAATATCTTCTGTTTTAATTAGGATTTCTGAAAGTTAATACATAAATCGGGAGGTACATTACATCAGTATATATTTTTTTATGTATTTCGAGCGTTATACAGCCGAGGGCCCAGCTGGGAAGATCAGGCATTTTATCGTAATTTCTGTCAAAACGGTTGAAGTACATTGAATTCTGTTGATAAATTCTAGAGGTACATTTAGCAACTGAAGCATTTCCATTAGTTTTACGTGCCTAGCTCGGGGGGCCGTGCTAGGTAGGAACACATTAGATAATTAATTAACCTAAGCTATTTATAGGATACCGTATCTTTTAGTATTTTTTTGATTCCACGTCCATTCCATAACGGCATTGCTATCGTGTCCCTCTATTTCCTCTACAATGGCAATGTATTTAAATACCCTACTTTGATTTTAAAGAGCTCGGTGGCTCAGCGGTTAACTCGTTCGGTTTACGATCTTTGTTATGCAATTTTCACAATGCAGGGTAACTGGATGGGTGACCAAATAAAAAAAAAATCGAGCCCCGTGGTTCAGAAGGCACTAAAAGGCGTTGGTCCCGGTTGTTGTCGTAAGATCTACCGACCCGCATTGGGCCAGCGTGGTGGGGTTTTTCCCAACCTCCCCATGTTCTGTTGCATGTGGGAGGTCTGTGCCCAGCAGTGGGACGTGTTTAAGCTGATGATGTTGTATTCGGAAGTGCTAACATTTAAGTTTCTAGAATAAAGAAATTATGACTATGATGATGAGGTGTCTGATTTTACACAAAAGCTTACCTACTTAATGTTAAGGCTAACTTTACCTAATTTTACTGAATTTTAAATGCTAATATATTCGTCATTCTCAATTAAGTTAGGTGTTTTGATACATTGTCTTAAAAACTTCGGTGAAGTGATAACGTATCTTATGTAAACGTTAACAACGATGCTAATTATAATCAGTTTTTGTTGAGTTTTATTAACGAACTTGTATTCGACGTGTAGAATTAGTACAGAACAATACAATGCCATCAAAAACATACTTGTAAAAGCGTAAAAAGTTGTGAGATCCATGTAATACCAAGTCGGTTGACTTGGTCATCGCATGAATACACAATGTATCTCAAAAATACATAATTATATTAAATTAATTGTTTAGTGCGATTGCCAAGTCAACCGACTTGGTGTTACATGGATCTCACAACTTTTTACGGTAGAATAACTGAGTTGCAGGACTTGGTTTTTTTACAAGTATGTTTTTGTTGGCCTCTCATTTCTTTTTGCAGATAGTCCTACTTTTTTTCCTTTCCGGTACCATCTACTTTTTGAATACCAACAACGGATATTTCATTATATTAAACATATACAGGTACACTGATTAATTCACTGCAAATTTAACTTTGTAATCCTATATATTTATATGGGATTACAAAGTTATTTATGCAGTTGGTGTATCTAGAAAACTAGACAGTGTATTTATACACTAAACACTAATTATATTCTAAATTTCAAGCTTCTATGTCTGCTAGAAGTGCCTTAGAGTTTTGATGAACGGTCGGTCAATGAGTGACATGATTAAGAAATTTTGACTAGTTATAACTCTTAAACTACTGATACTGGTAAAGATTGAATGAAATTTGAAATATACCGTGTTTATACAATGCCTGCTTGGTAACTGAGGTAAAATTGAGGCTTCTAGTTTTTTTCACAACGAAGTGAAAACGGTTCGAAAATGGCCTGAACTGCTTCGAGAATAGGATGGTACGAGTGATGGTATGGTGGTGATGGCCGCTTTTTTGCTCGACTTGGCGGGGGAACTGCCGTGCCCCCAGATAAATACATTTGCTGGTGATAATAATCAGCTCAAGCTAAATAGGTAGTACATAGGTTACAAAAGAAATTTTCACGGAACAGATAGTAACTAATGTAATACCTTCCCATTATGGTTATGCAATTAATTTAAATTATATTATGTAAGTAACAAATAGTTTTACTTTGTTGTTTTTGTTAGGAAGTTTTTAACCAAATTTTTTAACTTTTAGTTTTATACAGTTTGTAAATAGTTCGATTTATTACAGCATATTATTATTAATCTTTTTTTACAATATTTTATTACAAAAAAGTATTAAGTATCAATTTCCAATGACAAATCTAAAAAATATCAAATGGCACTTTTGTAAGCGACAATAGCGCCACATTGGAATTAAATTGCGTGGAAATTGATTGAACAAATTATTATCGAGATGGCGTTCTGGAATTATCTTTACTTATCCCAATATCGATACATATTAATCGCATTGGAATTGTATTAAGATTGAGTTTGCGTTCGAGAGTAACCCCCCTGACGGGTTGACTTTTGAATCGAGTCGCGTGAATTTGAAGAAACTAACACTGTGGGGGGGTCTAAGGGGTTCTTAAGTAAAGGTTTATTAACATTTTAGCTGCCGCCGTTGCGTTAAAATATAAAAAAACCACTTGAAAGTTTTGTCAAAATCGGCTATAATCACGAAAAATTACACGTTTTTAGGTTAAACAGTACCATAGTAACAGAACCGAAGCGAGGGGACGGGGGGGGGGGGGCGCAGCCCCCCCGCGAGAGGGGCTCGGGGGGCGAAGCCCCCCGCCATGAAAAAAGTCTCAAGAGTTAATTAGGTTAGGTTAGGTTAGTATGTTGACCAAAAACGCGCGAGCCGAGCGAGCGAAGCGAGCGTGCCGCGAGAGCGGCCGGCGAAGCGCCAGAAATGACATTTTTGTAATGTTCCATATTTAAAAAAAAATTACATAACTTAAAAATTACTTGTCTGTGGCAGGAGGGGTAAGTGGGGGGGCACTCTTTATTCCTCCCCTCACCTTCCCCCACCAATTATGGCGACTCGATTCAAATTTTTTACTACGATACATAACCTCAAAATACAAAAATTAACATAACTTAAAAACTACTTGTTGGCGGCAGGGGGGGTAAGTGGGGGAGTACTCCTCCCCCCATCCCCTACCTTCTCCACCCCAACCCCACCCCCGATTCAGGCGACTCGATTCAAAAGGTAAAACCGGTTTACCGTTTACCGTTTTACCTTTTACTTTCAGCAAAAGCCTTTCTAGATGTTGATCGAGGCTAGACTTATTAAATATTATTTAGAAGTAAGAATTATCAATTAGCGAGGTTTTTAAAGATTTGGTTTCTTTCGTGGACACGTGTAAAACTATTAAGTTTTACACTGATACTAACTAAAGTTATCCACGGTAATGGTACTTAACTGGTTAAACACATATGATTTAATTATTCGTGGAATGTAAACACCGTGTTTATATTGGTAACAGGAAAAAAACGCTGAGGTTAGTAAACTAGCCTGGAATTAAGATGCATTTATTTTACCTGTACCTAGATGCTATTTTGCGATATTATTAAATAAGAGTGATGGATGAACCACCAGATTATAATTACGGCTTCAATTTTTCGATAGCACCCGGAACAAACAGCGGTTTAACGCATAGCGACGACGCGACGCTCTAACAAATCGCCTACTATATACCCAGATATCTTCCGCACCAAAGGTAGTTTAACTTTTACGATCGTTAAAGAACGCATTACGCTCTAATATATGATAATAATTTGGTATAGTCATTAATAACATTCAACAAATAACTAATTGGGCCACTTTCAAATTAATCGCAGATAACCTTGTCCCTAAAGAATGTTTTTTTTTAGGATAAATTACGAAAATACTGCAAATGAAAAGTAGGTAAATGCAAAATAAACTGTTAAATTAAGCATCGAAAATGAAAAACAATAAGTAATCTAATTTCATATTTTTGTAGTTTGTATAAAGTAACATTATGGTCATCCTTGGTAACAAAGTTGTTTTCCATACAAAATCATTATGTCCCAGACAGTAGGGCAGTACATATTGTTAATAAATTGAAAAAAAATTGAAAAATCAATAGGTTATATAAATACAGATGTTGATAAAACGTATTAACCTATTTAAGACAAGTTGGAGATAAAGTGTATTTTTTTCTATTTTTCGAAAATTTGTCCGTCTGTTTATATTTGTAACTATACTCTGTTACTATAGCAAATTCGACCCAAAAAGGCATACGGCGGCGCTACCGTTATACCGGCAGTTATATTGGCGTGGTGTCCGAGTTCATTCTAGATACCTAGTTCGTGGGGCCTGGGGAGGGACGACGCCCCAGTCAGTCGACCGGGAATCGTGACATTAATAATAATAATAACAAAATGCGATTTTGGATGTTAAACCAAAATATTTATAATTCATTAGTTCATTATTACAATAAAAATACTTCGTATTGGTAACATAGTGGTATTTATTTTTACCTAAGGTCATTCAATTTGAAATAACATCTAAAATTATCAATAAACTTCGCGGCTAATTACAGGATTTACAGGATATCAAAAATTGATGCTTATTTTCTGCATAGATGTAGGAAAAAGTAATGTTTAGGGAGTATGTAAAATTTTTGTTTTTAGAAATAGAAGTTAGATTTACCTGCAGAGAATTTGAAAATAGCCCAATTAACAGTGTCGTGTAGCGGTGAAAGAATACTACCACCCCTTCTCTTCTTTTGGGTGTCGTAAACGGCGACTAATGGTCTAAAGACTGACTGCACATATATCCAAGAGAGTCGCCTGGTGGAACGAGTTGGTGGCACGACGAGGAGGAGTCGAGCGATGGGCTCTCCCGTCTCCACCTGTCACGCTGAGCACATGTGCAGTCGCTATTTGGTGAAAAGTGGACTATAGCAGAGGACTGCTTTGCGGTCCTCATTGCATGTCTCTGACTAACCCAACGGGGATAATAGTAGTGATTATTTGTATGACCATTAAGTAGTAATTAAGTAGTAAGTAAATCATTAAGGAGAAGTTAATAAACCTCAATAGGTAATTTATGAGCCTGCTCAATAAATTCTTCATCATCTTGTCTTCATCAGCCGACGGTTTGTCCACTGTTGGACAAAGGATCTTCACAACGACCAATCGACGACCTCCGCGGTCGAGTGGTTAGACACCGGGTCTGGCGTTCCGCCATCTCTGAGGTCCCGGGTTCAATTTCCGGTCGGGTCAATTTAGAGAAAAACTGATTTTCTACATTGACGGTCTGAGTGTTTTTTCTATGTTTATTCATATGTATCCGTTATGTTACCATTTTAACGAGTTTCAATAGAATACTCATCTTGGTCTAGATAATTGGTGAGAGCGTAAACTATTTTTTTTTAAATTAATCTGGTGCTGCTCTCTTTTAGGGTCTACCCGCGATCATTACCAGGGGCCTTACCATCAACTCATAAAGCAGTATTACTTTAATATTACTACGTAAATTCCCATACAAATTTCGCATAGTAAGATTAAAGTAACTCTGCTCTAAGAGGTGTCATTAGGGCTTCTGATCGTCGCGTCGGTCCTCCTTGTTAGAGGTTGGTCTTTATGCGTCTTCCGGTGCGCGATCGCCATTCAAGAACCGTGTGCTCCAGATATGCGATTCTCTAAGCGACACATAGACGCTACGCGCATGGCTGTGATGTTCACATTGTTCGCTGCAGTCACCGCTGTGGTCAACGTTGAGGCTGTTTTACTTACGGAATACCGATTTTATACCTACAATAAACGTCAAAGAAGTGATTCCCTATCACGCCGCTTACAGCCGTGTGGAGCTAGTGTCGGACAGCGTTGAAAATTATCTAGAAGAATACCAATGGTTCCGCTCACCGCTGTTGCAGCCGCTGCTACCAAGGTTTTAACGATGTTTGCGCTTAGAAAATCGCACTACAATTCTTTGTGTTCTGCGATGTGCCCTGTCCAATGCCACTTGAGCTTAGCAATTTTTTGGACTATGTCGGTTACCTTAGCTCTTCTTCTTCTACGGGTTTATTTATATGATCGAAGACGGATACCTTATTTCTTGATTATTCTTCCTCCTTATAACTATAAGGTCCACAGTGAGCGACCACGTTTCGGTACCGTAAGCCAGCGATGCTGGCAACACACACTGTCAAAGATTTTCGTCTTGAAACTCTGCGGTATTTTGGACCAGGAGATATTCCGTGTTGACTAAACGCTGCCCAGAAAAGTTAGTATCAATGGTTGACCTTAAATTATTTTGATTGAAAATAAATTCTCGTTGTTAAGTTTTATTAATGATGATACCAAATTATAATCACATTGAGGTAACTTGAGGTAATTGGTGATAATTTTCCTGTATACACATAGCCCAATGCATATAATTTGATTTTTATTTGTATATAATTAAAATATTTAAGAATTAACTAACACATTGACCTACTTTTTTTGTTGGATCTATTTACTTATGTAGCGACTGTAGTTAGTTAATATTTTCGTACTTAAAAATACGGCTGAAATTAATTTTATGGTCGAATTGTTTCACCTAAGTAGTTTCTAATAAAGTATGAACTTGGACCACCCAGGTGATTAAGCCTATTTTTTTTAATAAAAGATGGAGGCTAACGAGCAGGCGGTCACCTGATGGAGAGAAATCACCGCCGCCCATGGACACCAGCAAAACCAGAGGAGTCGCAGATGCGTTGCCAACCTTTAAGAAAGGAATAGAGTTAAGAAAGGAATAGGAATTGTGAGGAGGGAGGGGGGAAGGGGCCTCCAGAACTCTCACTGGTCGGACGAAACACAACAGCACCAAGTGCCATTATTTCACGCCGGATATTCGTTAGGTTAGAGGGTGGTATTACCCCGGGCGAGCCGGTCCAATGTGTGCTGCAACGCAGAGTGGCTCTACCACACAGTCAGTGTCACTCATTTAGCACCACCCAGGGGTCACATGGGTCTCAAGGGTAAACCTACGGACGCGAGTAACTTTAACCCACAGTAGGTCAGCGTGGAGGGAGGACTTTTGGCCCGTATCTCCATTCTCCATTTTATGTATTTGCCCGCGTCTTCGTATGCGTAGACTATGTAATTATACCGAAATAACCTTATACTGCTTAGATTAAAACAAAAAGGGAAGATACGGCATGCTCCTACTTGTAGTCATTCAAAATATAGTCCTACTCAACTACATAAGCAAACACTCACACACGCACACCTATAATATGTAAATCGAGCGAGCGAGACAAAGCGGTAAGTTTCAACGTCAGCGCGAGGGAGTCGGCGAGTAGCGCGTTGACGTCTCGGTCGCTTCGCAACAGACGAGTACGTACGACCGATTCCGACGCCACTGCGGAGTAGCGTCTTTCTCTTTTCCACACAGTAGAATATCCGCAATAGTGCGATGTAGCCTGTTCGCTTGGCAAATTGTGACTGAAGTGAAATTGTGCCTTTAGGCCTAATTTTAGCGGCTCACTCACGAGACGCTAATGCCGTATCTTCCCTTTTTGTTTTAATCTAAGTTATACTGGGATAAAAAGGTATCCCATATGTTTTTCTGTATATTAGGTACTTTCATTGACTTAACAGTGACACGTTCTTAATGCCTTTAACAATGCACACCCACCATGCACCTTGTCATCACACCTTGTCATATAAATGCGCTCCCTAACGACGAATTATTCAGTTAATTCATTTCACGTGGTTTTGAATATGACATTTACTATATATTGTCTTTAATAAATCGTGAAAGTAGAGTGATACCATTTTTGATATTGTTTCTTTATAATAAATCTGAATAATGCAGATCTTAACGGTATCTATGATTCACGGTTTGCATTATTTGAAGGGCTGATGTCATGTTGGTAAACGCTCCCCTGTGTCCTTGTAACACGACACTCAGACAGGTTGTTAGCAGATAATGGACTAACATAATGTAACGTATATGTACCTCGGATATGTGAAACAAAAAATTTGCTCTAATTTAGATAAGTGGCTCGCATTAAACAAATAATGCTGTTAACGTGCTGTTATAAGTATCTACAGCATAAAAACGAAGTCTGCGAATCTTTATTTGCCTTTTACAATAAGGTCAGCAAGTCTTCAAAATATTGTTTTGTATACCTACTAAATATGATTTTGAAAATAGTTTATGAAAAATAAAAGAAATGTCTCAGATTGTACTCGTAACCACGATATGAGTACGATGGTTACTATAGTGTTTTATAAATGAAACTCTTTAATTATTGTATTAAAAAAAAATTAAAACGTAAGTAATCGTATGTTTTAAAATTCCTATAGGTAGTAGGTATATTTTTAGAGCTCCCAAATTTTTGTTTTATTATGTGTCATTGTTACGGAAATCTGTATCTTCATAAACTTAATTCCAACAAGTTCAACGCTATATAGTCACAGTATGTAGGTACGTAAATTTTATAACGCACCAATGTTATTTAACAACGGCCGCGTTCTAGATCAGGAAGTTACGTTCACGCGCTGAGGTCAAGGTTTTGGGAGGTTTCGTGAAACAATGTCTATTCGCGTTTTCGACTTCCGCTCTAGCTCTTGTGAGGCACACGCGGGGAGAATACGGGAAAGTCGTCTTCAATTAACTCCTAAAACCCACGGAAGACAGACAGAAATTCATAAATACTTAACTACTTTCGAAACAAGGATAACATTAGTAAACTCGAAGATAACCAAACGTGGAAACGTTGAAGATGGGTTCCCACCTCGTGACTACCTCAGTTGGGTTATCTTCGAGTTCATTTGAGCGGTACTAACGCAAAAAAATCAAAAAATACGAAAATATATTTTTTTTAAATTTATTTATCTTATAAACAAACAATTGCAATGTAATGGGATGCGATACATTTAGTAGTCTAAGCCGAAGTGTTAGTTCGACGTAGCAAATTTTGGCTCAGTTTTGAAACTTAAAACTTGAGGACCCCCGCTCAGCATAATGTTGCAGCTTCCAAATTAAAAACTGCAACGCTGATTTTCAGAGAAGATTTAGCCTAGACCTTTAAGTAGATGTTTTTAAAAGGCCTCCTAGGTGTTCTTAGTGCTATTTTATGTTGCTGACGTGATGACTAAAGAAAATCGGCCACCGCAGTCCATATTCATGCTCTGAAAAGAATATGTAGATGTCCATTAAAAAAACAGAAAAACATGGCTCCGTAGGTATTTAAGACAATGAGTAACAACTCTATGAAAAAATATCGTTAAACAGTTGCTAAACAGTGCTCTATTGAATGACGCTTAATTATACCGTCCTATTAGTTGGGAAAACTGACGAACAATTGTCATTAAGAACAAGGTAGTCGTCAATGTATTGTAAAGAAGATTGTTTTGAAGGAGACATATACATGTAGGTAAGTATCCATTATTGTTAAGAATTATAATTCTTTATAAAAGTAAAATGTAGGATATGTACTAAGAAAGGGGTTATATTTGGTGCAACTAAGTAGATATTCTGTAATATAGTAGTTTTGTGGCGTGTACGGCCAGCGAAAGCCAGATTCCACAGTACCTAATATTTACTTATTTAATCCTCCCCTAATATTTAAATATTTACTTATTTAATAAACCAAAAATAAGAAAACTGTATAAGGACAAGTACAGAACTATAGAAATGGTAAATATAATTGAAAAAACGATGTAAATCCTTGTAATTCACAATAAATAATTTTCAGTCTCGCGTATTTATTTAGTTATTTATTTATTTATTTTGTAATTTCAAAACAATATTAGTCAAGTAGAAAGATGATGCATAGCAACGACAAATTATTTCTTAGAAGAACATTGAAATGAAGCACTTTTTACGCGAGTTAATCCGTAAAAAGTGTTTCATTTCATTATGTTTCATTTTGACAAATAGTTTCGAATTCCGTAAAAGGAGGTTATAAATACATAGCATAAAAATATAGAAATCGTACAGTAGTTTGCAACAACACGTTACAGTTTAACGTAATTTTATCTATGCAATGCTTTAAAAAAGGCAAAATACCTTACCATACCTACATTAATAATTAATTCCTATGCGAAAGGTGCCATAAGTTTGAACTTCTTCCCACGTGGTTCTAGTCACGTGGTTCATGGTTTCTAGGAAAATGTTGAAAACTATAAAAAATGTAGTAAATTAAACGCGAGTTGGATCCTAAAGAGATTTCATTTCAAAATGTCACTAATAGTTAAAGAAAAAAGAAAAAATAACAGCTGAATTAAGAGGTAAGTATAAAACTAATGAGATTTTCTAACGCGTTTAATTCTTTTTCACAACGCCCTGAAAGGTTTTAAAGATTGTTCTCTTCTAAGGACATGAAACCTTCATGCCACTACTATATTTAAATCTCATTGACAAACCAACGGTGTTACCAATTCCAGCCAGCACCGGACGATTGCCATTAGAATATTGTATTTCTGCACATTGTTCATTGTTTACATTATGATTGTGATGACATTACAAAAGCACGTGGGTAACAACGGATCGCTTAGTTAATATTGCGGCAGTGTAGCGCGCGGATCGAGCCGGCCGCCTCGTGGAACGCGTCAGTCAGCTATAAGCCGCCAAATAAAACAAAACAAACGACTGCACAGTACAATTTAATACAGTCCGGAATAAACAAAAACAATTTCAAACAGTCTCGTTACGGTATACAGCGTTCGCAACATCTGCTGCAGTGCAGTGACCTCTAAATCAGACTTGCCTCCTTTCTTCAGACGCTAACGTTATTTCCGTGAGTTCGATCTTAGCCCGAGTTAACTTCCAGTGTTTACGTCATTGCTTCGCGGATCATATGAGTCGGTATCACGGTGATTCACAAGCGGTTGCCGGTATTCGGGTTTTTTGTGCCGTGCGAGTTTTTAGTAAGTTAAAAAAGTTTGTAGCTAGCGTGTAGCTTTAGACCTCGCGTTTAGATCTTTTTAAAAACATCAACAGCATTGTGTAAGCATCTTAGTTGTGAAAAAAGTGCGTCGAAAATGGATGAAGAGTCGATGTGGAAAGGTTTCTATGAAAAATTGCAGCAGCAAAAATCTGTTGACGAACGAGTGCACGACAACAGGTAACGATACACCCACTCTTGTTGTTAGGTTAACTAGAGCTATAAGTAATGCTTTCTAATCGTATCGATCTCCATAATAATAAAATCTAGTTGCATTATTTCTAATGGAAACTAACATTTTTCAATGTTATCAAATCAAATATCAAATCTAATAAGAAAACGATTGTCTTTGTTCTTTATTTTTTTTAATGTAATGTAGGTACTTGTTGACAAAACCTCATAAATAAAGTAAGGTTTTAAAGCGAGTCTTATTTGTTGCCATTTTTGGCTACACGAACACGAGTTCGACCCCTCCATCTCCTCACTTGGCTAACGAGCTTGATAATAAAGCATGATAAAGATTGTCTAATGAGAATGTCAAGAACGACGCAAGACTAAAACTGTGTACCTATTGTAGATTGTACCGTTATCAGATAAACAAGGTTAATGAGAGGAAATATGAGATCAGGCGTGTATGCACTGCTGAATAACATGGCATCAGTCCAAATATTATTATCTTTTTGAAGGCGACGCTTGGCAATTGCGCTTGAACACTTGTCAATAGAAAATCTGCATAGTAAATACACATAATCTACATACTTACCAAAACAACGTTACTCTTTATACGGTGCCTCAGTAGGTATTGTTATAAATCATCTCATGGTAATCGTCATACGGTAATAAAATGTAATTAAGAGCAGCACAATAGCACTGAAAATTTTAATTATTCAAATAAGTAAGTAAGTACTTAATTATTTACATAAATAAATAAAAATCAATTGCCGAAATGTATGAATCACTTCAGAACGGCTGCACCAGTTTGGCTAATTCTTTTTTTGTTGTGTTTGTAATTATCAGAACAAGGTTTGTTTACAATAATGTTTTTGCAAATTGTTTGATAGTTTAATAATGATTAAATATACGTCACACCTACAAGACTTTATCATCTCATCACTTTAAGATATTAGAACATCGAAAAAACATCTGGGTACCTACGTCATGTTACATATTTAATCTGTGCCTGTGGTGAGAATCAATCAATCAATTTCATATTCAGATGCCTATTACCTACATCTCGAATGTGATTTTTGCGAAAAATGCCCATTTTCGCAATTTGTAGTAATTTTGCAGTTGTATTTATCGTTTTTATCGAAATAGGATAATTTTGTTAATACAAATCTCCGGTAAAACTTTTAAATACAGTCGCCTGAATCGGGGGTGGGGTGGGGGTGGAGAAGGTAGGGGGTGGGGGGAGGAGTACCCCTCCCCCACTTTTGTATTTTGAGGTTATGTATCGAAGTAAAACTTTTGAATCGAGTCACTATAATTGGTGGGGGAAAGGGAAGGGAGGAATAAGGAGTACCCCCACTTAGCCCTCTTGCTGCAGACAAGTAATTTTTAAGTTATGTAATTTTTTTTAAAAATGGAAATTTACAAAAATGTCGTTTCTGGCGCTTTACCGGCCGCTCCCGCGGCACGCTTCGCTCGCTCGGCTCGCGCGTTTTTGGTCAACATACTAACCTAACCTAACCTAATTAGGTAACCTAATCATGAAAAAAGTCTCAAGAGTTACTTAACTCTTGAGACTTTTTTCATGGCGGGGGGCTTCGCCCCACAGACGTATAATTATACGTCTGTGGTTTGGGGGGAATATTATTTGGCATTAAATGTTCATTTAATGATGTTACATTTAATTTTACAAGAAAGAAATAAACTAATGACTAGGCAGTATGTTCTTTGACCTTAGCCTCTTCCTAAAAGTTATTAAAACAAATGTCAAATAAAACTGACAGTGACAGTCAATGTCATTGTCAATGTCAGATGTCAGATGCTTCCTCTTCAACTTCAACGTCTTACGTCTCTGTTGCGAAGCAAATAGCAATAAAATGATATAATTTGATAACCTGCGCCGCTTTATTGAAGAGCAATTTATATTCATAGTACTTTATCGTCATTTGGACTGCCAACACGACGATAACAGAAATCATAACATTTTTTTTATCAGTGTCACTCAAGTTGCGAGGAGGATGGTGGTATTACGATACGGAATTGTAAAAGGCTTCAAAGTATTCACTGTTCAGTGTAGAAACATGCATTTATTGAAGAAAGAGGCGTATGTAAATGGAGCATGGGTGAAGGCAAGCAGCAATGCCGTGTTTCCGGTCTTTAATCCGGCGGACGACAGTGTCATCGCCGAAATTCCAGACATGGATGCGGCCGACGCTAAAAATGCCTTAAACGCCGCTGCCAATACTTTCCAAACCTGGAAAGATACCACTGCCAAAGAAAGGTCACACATATTAAGAAATTGGTTCAATTTATGTGAGAAACACAATAATGATTTGGCCGAAATAATAACTGCTGAGTCAGGCAAGCCCCTAGCTGAGGCCAAAGGAGAGGTAGCCTATGGAAACTCATTTTTGGAGTGGTTTGCTGACACTGCCAGGCACATCAACGGTGAGATAGTGCCAAGCCCATGGCCTCACAAACAAATCCTTTTGACGCGGCAGCCTCTCGGTGTGGTGTCTGTGATTACACCCTGGAACTTTCCATTCGCAATGATAACACGTAAGGTGGCAGCTTTAATGGCTGCAGGATGCACTTGTGTAATAAAGCCATCAGAAGACACACCATTGTCAGCACTGGCAGCGGCAAAGCTTGCTGAGCAGGCAGGTGTCCCCAAAGGAGTTATTAATGTGATTACTTCAAGTAGAAAAAATGCTGCCCCTGTTGGTAAAGTGTTGTGTGAAGACGATAGTGTTGGTTGCATTTCCTTCACGGGTTCAACAGCTGTTGGTAAAATTCTGTATGGTATGGCTGCAAACGGCATTAAACGAGTTGCCTTAGAGTTGGGTGGCAATGCTCCTTTCATTGTGCTCCCCAGTGCAGATGTTAATCATGCTATAGAACAAGCTATGCTTGCAAAGTTTAGGAACAACGGTCAAGCTTGTATCGGTGCTAACAGATTCCTTATTCACGAATCAGTGTATGATAAATTTGTGGAAGGTTTTAAAGCCAAAATGGGCCAGCATTGTGTATTAGGGCCCGGTACAAAGAAAGGGGTTACTTGTGGACCACTTGTGAATACAGTACAAGCAAATAAGGTGGCTGGCTTAGTGGAGGATGCAGTCTCAAAAGGAGCAAAGGTGTTAGCCGGTGGCAAATTTGCCAAAGACCTCGGCAAAAACTTTTATGAGTCTACACTTTTAGTTGATGTGAATTCAAAGATGTCATTATACAATGAGGAAATATTCGGACCTGTGGCAGCATGTCTTAAGATCAAGAGTGAGGAAGAGGCACTCCAAATTGCCAATAGCACCAGGAGTGGTTTGGCCGCTTATGTGTTTACAAAGGACTTGGGTCAGGCCTTTAGGATGTCCAAGAAGTTGGATTTTGGAATGGTAGCGATAAACGATGGTATCCTATCTGCTGCTGAGCCCGCATTTGGAGGAATCAAAGAGTCTGGAATTGGAAGGGAGGGAAGTAAGCATGGAGTTGAGGAATATACTGACATTAAGTACACTTTAATGTCCGGCCTTGATAAATAAAAGAAACAAATTACAACTTTTTAAAAGAACATACATTATTCAGTATCAGATGCCATATTAAGTGTAACTGTTGTGTAATTTATATTAGAGATTAGGATTAACAAGATTAACAGTTACCATATATATTGTAAAATGTTGTTATGTCTTTAAAGCAACTCAAAATATACGATCTAGGACACATACAATGTAAAAAGTATTGTAAGTAAAAAATAAACAATATTGTTAATTTAGATTTAGAAGAATTAAATAATTGATGATTGTCAATTGTTTAATTTATGTTATTTAGGTTTCTTTTACAGTATCTTTAATAAGATTCATTATAGCAAAATACAGTAACTTTTGAAGTTGTATCTTATTATAGGTCGGAAGAAACCATCATTGATTACAATGTAAACCATTCCAGTCTTCCAGTGAATTGTGATAGATAAATAATGTATGGGACGCATACGTAGTAATAATAATTGTATTGCATTTATTCAGCATAATTGGTTAAATCAAAACTTGCCCTTGTTACCTTTTATAAAGTAATGTAATTTTATTAAAACATGTTCTTTTACACATTATTTTATTCAACTATTGTTATGTTTATACAGGGCAGCAGGTTAACCTACCCAAAACTGATAAACTCTAATCAATATTGATTCTTATACCTAAACTATAAAGTTCATAATTTACTTACAAAATTTTACAGTTTGTGCTATTTTGACCTGCTGTCGGTTGTACCAACATTGTTTATATTTGTTCCTTTTGTTATACATAAGTAAAAGTTTATTAAAAATAATTATTTTTATTTCTAATCAACCATTCACCCATTCATTACAAACCTGCAACCAGTTATCTTTATTTTTGAAATTTTGCATTCACAATGCTATCTTAGGATAAAATGTTTAGGTACTAGAAAAAAAATCAACCAGTCCCAGGAAAGCTCGAATGGGATTCGAACCCATGACCTTTGGACAGCCGGTCCACTGCTCTTTTGTTCTAGTAAACATTTTATCTTACAACCAGTTATTTTTCTATCAAGTTGTTGAGAAAAGCAAAATGTTGATCTACTTATAAATCTGGTGTTTTATTGCTTTCTAAGTACAGTCACCAGCATTAAGATGTGATGATGCAAAAATATCTGATCATTGGTGGAAGGCATATTATAGGCGTTTATATGCCTTCCACCAATAATCAGATATTTTTGCAGGCCGTCTATAGTCACATCTTAATGCTGGTGACTGTACCTAGCATGAGAATTGTTATTAATATTCAAACTTCTTATAATATATTCATTATTGTTCTAAAAATACTCTAAAATGGTGAGTAAAGTAGACATCTCTGAAAAATATATTTTCTAGCTAATCTGGTGATGGAACTTGTTATATGTGGGGAACAGCATATTAAACTTAAATGTAGGTAGGTATTATCTACATAAACTACGCCCGATTTCCGAAGTGGTAGGCAAAGACTACTTTATATTATTTTCCACTTTAACTAGATATTATTGTACTGAAGTATATATTTTTTGTTAAAAGGATTCAAGAGGTGGACGACAGTTTCTTCGAAAAGTTCGGCTCGATATTGAAGCAAGCTTCACAGAAGGCTGCGTTAGAAGAGTCCACACCTTTGGCCCCTCTAAAAGAGATCGAGGAGCAAGATGGCGACCAGAAAGTGGATCTGCAAAGTGAGAGCCGCAGTATCAACAGAGACTCGGACAGCGGTAACGAGACCTTACTCGACACAGATTCAGAACCGGACGACCCCGAAAAAATAGACCTTTACGTGGAGGCCGTCGGATGGAACGTGAGTATAATTTTTTTGTTACATCCAACCAGTAGGAAATAACAAGCTAGCCGGTATATTGATGAAAACTTTGTGCGTGTAACGAACCTATTTTAGATTTTTTTTTATTTTTTTATTTTCTTTTTCTTTTAGGGCTTATTTTTCAATCCGCGGATAAAACTTATCCCTCTCTGATAAAGTATAACGCGAACAAACTAAAACGTCACCTGTAAAATAGAAAAGAAATGATATGAGATTCTATTACTTTATTTCCTTGTCTGTCACGACGACTTGGTAAGTATGCGATTATAAGGATAACGATGAAAGCACTATAATGCTTTCATCTTTAGTAAAGTCTTTACCTAGCATCGTTAATTTATAATAAACTACCTAAGGTAGACCTCTAAATAGAATCTGACAACACATTACATTGTTAAAAAAGGCAGATTTAAAACAAACCCTTCACCGACCAACTTAATCAAGCACGATAATATGAACCAAGGCATTTTTGGTGCGAGACCGTTTTGGTTTTACCACTAGGCCATAGCGGCAGTTGAATTTTATAATCCAAAACAATATCCTGTTTATCTCATAGCTAGCTACCTACTTGTCTTTAAATGGCATGGCTCTTAATCTTTTAAAGCAGTAGGTATATTTATGTTTTATCTGTGTTTTATAAGAAAAATAAACACTTCATCGTATCGTAAAAACGATTCCAAGGGCTACCTGTATTTTTAGTAGTGGCAGTAAAACTATAACTGCGTCAGCTGTGGTCTTCAATTTTATTTCCAACTGAACTAGACATTGGTTTAAACTGAGGTGTAAAGCTCAGGAAAGTGGGTCGCGTACAGAGACGCTGCGGCGGCTAACAGAAGGTATGCTTTACTTTCGATTATTTGGGCACTATTCCAAAGCAATGACACAATCAAATTCTGAGTCGGAATTTTTTTCTAGGTACTGAACGCGATAGTCAATTTGCATAGCATTACGTGGTCAAACGCATGAAAATGTTTCAGCTTCGTTATAGAGCGGACAAGGGCGTATTATTCAATTGAGCTGCGAAGTATCAACACGATTCGAACATAGGCTACTTGCGATTCAAAGCGCGTTTTCTTCGTCCATTGCGCGTTATTATAATAATATGCAAAAATGTTTTTGTGGTATACCGCTATAGTGGCTCACTAAAAGAAAATTTATCCTACTATCAACCCATATCTTCCCTTGGGAATCGTAAAAGGCGACTAACGGAGTAAAGACGGCACATACATCCAACAGCATAGAGCGGCGATGGGCGCACCACCTGTCACGCTCAGCACATGTGCAGTTGTATTTGGTCAAACGTGGACTGCTTCTGCGGTCCTCATTGTCTAGTCTCTGAATAACCCTTCGGGGATAATAGTCCCGAATATATGCAAGTATGTATGTATTCTTAACTGCAATGGCAAACGCAATGTACTATCGGGGTCACCATCGTATTACGACTTTGCAGAAATTTTCGTACGAAGCGCACCGCCCCCCCGGGTGCGTTCCCGTACCAAATAGACGACGCGGTGTGCAAGGGATTTTGACCTTTAGACTGGTAAAGCGACGGAGTCCCCGTTATTACGTAGAAATCGCGGCTCTCGTCGCAATGCAAGTCGCCTGTATGTGTGGCCGAGCAGTAATACACCAGCAATATTTGTGAGTCGCCGAACTTGGCGATCTGCCAGCACCGCTTACTTTTCCCCAGTTATTTTGTCAACTTCCTAAACCAAGGTTGGTCTCAATGGCTAACGTCATTAAAGAATGCGTACTGTTCCAATGTCGCTGCGGTGTTACTAAAAGTGGCTTGTGAACTCAAGATTCGTCCGCCTCAGTAGCTGAGTTCAAAGAACTTGCCTGACACATCTGCCATGCCACGTCGCATTGTATTGTAAATTGATTGTGGGTGCAATCGATTATTTTACTTTTCTACCACATTATGAAGAGCTAAAGTCACATCAAGGAATACTTAGTCAGATTGTAAGCAGCGCTGTGGAGGTAGGTAAACCGCGTACGTGATCGATCAGTGATCACACTTCACGTTATGTTGGTGCCGTTCCGAAACGTCCTTTTTTACTCTAAATACACACCTGTGTTTTTTTAGATCTAAATTATACTCCTATCCTAGATATAACAGGTATTTTTTGCAAAAGAACTTTAATTATTAACCTTGACCGTCACAAGAGTCAATTATAGTAAGTAAACGGTTTTATAAGCCGATGGTACAGTCAAAGGACTTATAATTTGTGATCACTGATCAGCCACACAGAACAACTTTTTAATTAACAGCAGGTGCTTGTACTGAAGCACCAAATGGTGAAACTGCAACTGTCGCGCTGTACGTCGTTATGTTACCTACTTATGTTTGACCTGGAAATAATAAATGATAAACAAACTCTGTTTAATAGTTAGCTTTAATGGTAGGCACCTAGCTATACATCAAGAGGCCCTGACAGAGTCAAGGGCTTGCTGCCCTTGTAGCATGCAGCATATTTACGCAATGTTTTCGCGGAAAATGAAAAATGCCCGCGTTTACCGACTTTCCTTTCATTTGACCTTTATTACGCGGTCACAAGTCTTGTAGTCTACACTTAAATCGTAATTGCCTTCCATAAATACATATGAAATGTATTTAAAATGCACGCCCGCACAATGATGCGTGAGTTGGTATGCATTTACTTTATTAATATAGGCAGTATGGTATGTACCTTGAGATTTGCATTACCTATGTAGATACCTATGTCTGATATGCTAAGTAAAACCAATCTAGCTGAATTTAGATCACGTTTTAAAGCACTCCAGCGTTTGAAGTGAACGAACCTAAGCCAGCGTGATGCACTCAATACATATTGAATTTATATACTATCGCAATACTCGTATTGTATCGTTAATTACCTGTTGGCTACTGTTCAGCATATTGTCAATCATCGTCGATTCTAAACGATTGTTACTTTTATTATAAGTAGTAATACTTACGTTTTAAGAATACTGGTAAGTAATACGTTAATTAGAATACCTACGACTTATTTGTACGTTTCTTATTTGTTGCTTAAATTTTTGAAACTAGCCTTCTGCGAAAAAAAGAATAATGCCCATTTATTTCAGAACATTACCCAATTGAAATTTGGTCAATAATTTTCAAGAAAATGTTTCGCTTGTACTTTGTTTCGTGCCTACTTAATTTAATATTTCGGCGCGGTTGGGTAGCGGCACGATTGTTTGTTTGTTTGCATTTGTTCAAGTGTTTTTTTTATTCTAGACACTTATTCGTGTTTTGTTTTTGGACTCTAGTGAGTCGTTGCAGGACATTGCAGGAATCGTACCTAATAACAGACCACCATAGACGGACTTAGTAGTCCGTCGATGGTGGTCTGTTATTGGGTTTTCAAATGACTCTCAAACGATTCCTGCAATGTTGCAACTCCTTGATGACATTGTTATCTTGCGTAGGTACTTTTATCGTAATTATGAAGTACCATCCGATTGTAGGTTCGGTAGTGTACATTTTGCTATCCAAGAGTTACCTAGTTTCCGCTTAGCGAATGTAAGCGAGCGTGCGGTTAATAAAATAAATAAATCGATCAGCACGCGCGTCTGTTGTGGGTTATTGGGGAGCCTTGGATCGTGCCGAAACAGATTGCAATTTCATAAACAACCGAACTAGACTTTTCGCGCCGTATCCGTAATAAAATAAGGCATAAGTACTTAAATCCTGAATATTTACAGGTAGTTGCTATAATTGCCTTGCTGATTTTAAAACATGCAGGTGAGAAATCCTGGTACCTTTAAGGTGTTAAATAGGACGGTAATTAATAGGTTCCTTTAAAAGTCCCTTTTTATATAGTAAATTAAAAAAAATTGTTAAAAATCAGTTATCATAATTTTGATTATTGTAGTATTGACGATTACGTATCATCGATTCGTTTTCAAACACAAATACATTTTATAGTTTATTGCCTGGAATGCTTCTAGCTCATAAAACTTTTAATAATGCTTTATGTTATAGGTTTTATATCTATAATTGAAGATCATAAATCTGTTCCTCCATTAGCTGCACATTATGGGTTCTGTTAGGTGCTCAAAAAGTGACGTCACGGAATTTTAATATTGCGCTGTCCAAGGATGTTTGAATAAAAGTAATTTCGCTAATTGACAATGGTGCTGATGAGGTGTAATTATTTTTATCCCGAAAAAAACTTGAAAATGTATACGTCACGTGTACGGACGGAAGTCGCAGACAACAGCTGATCGTTTTGTTTGGACCTTTTTTTTATAAAAATATTATTTGGTTGAGTTCGCATTCGTCTCCGCTGGCGGCGCCTTGCAAAAATAGAATTTGGCGTTCAGAGCGGATTGAGTCCCAAGTTCCGAACGTCAGTGCACCGGCGGCTCCCACCAGATACAATTCTGTTTCAGCTCTCATCCCACACCTCGTGTTTTCAGCGACTTTGTTCTCGAATTCAGTGAATGGATTTGCCAACGCGAACTGTGTAGTGTTATGTAAATAGTTGAGTGCGGTGCTTTCAAGGATGAATGGCATGGGAACACTTCGAACTAAGTTCAGGGGCGTGAAGAAGGAACTGCTGGATAGGCAGACCAGCTACATCATCCAGTCTATGACTGTATGTTTGTAATGAGCTTTAAATCTATCTTCTATTTATCTACTTTGGTAAATTAACGTTGTGATATACCTATTCAATTTGTTAAGTTATCAAGGAATAAATAAGGAAATGCTATTTGCTACAATCGAGTCAGTTACTGCGATGTATCTAAACTTATTTTAAATGGGTAAAATTTAAAAGATTAGTAACTTTTTTAAATGGGTAAGATTGTATGGCTTTCTACTTTTATGTATTCTCAAATTGTCCGCATCTACTATCTTATAGTGTCTAAGTTCTTTCCATTCGTCTTATTCTGGTTTTCCAAGACTTTGTGTTTGTTCTAAGTTCTATAGTCTAATTCTATTATATCTACGGTGTATATTTTTGGAGGTACAATGGAGGTATTTTGTATTATTTAGGTACAGTTGGTAAAAACAGCTAAACTTAACAGGCATCAATTAGTCGATGTCAACGGAGCTATGGTTCGGCAGCCACAAGTTGACTGGCGTCAATGTTTTTTTAAAACTATGACTCACTTTCAACTTTAGGGATTTTTCAAATTCTGAGTAACAAGTCTTGCGCTCCGATAAACTAGTACAAGACTAGATGCTACGTAACCACCGGAGCGGGTAACTCAAACCACCACGAAGCTTTCAGTGATCAATAAGCTTCCCACGACGGCGCAGTAACCCTGCCGATTCAAATTGCTGACGCTTGCTTTGGGTAGGTTAGTTTTGACAAGACACTGGAAATCGGTCGCGTGTCCTGTGTCCCGGTGCGGTGGTGCCTTGGTTACGGGGCTCCCCCACAATCGCCTAGTTGATTCATTCAGTGCCAGCCCTTGCAATAGCCTAGTGGGATATTTTGTTGTGCTTTTGTTTTTTATGCAAATCAGTAAAATAGTTGATGAAACTTCGATATTTTTACGATTCTTCGGTACGTACTTACGTGACACGTGTACATTTGATTTTAGTTGTTTTTATTTTTTTATTAATTTATCATAAAATTTTACCTTAGATTCTCGAAATTCTTAAAAAAAGTCTCCGCCAAAACTATTGGTACTGTTAGGTAGGTATAATTTGTAATTTGACATTAAATAAGTACTTGTTCATTTACCATTTTGGCGCCTAGATTAGATTTGTAAATCCTGTTTTTCATCTTCTAACTGTTTCGTTAATCGTATACAAAAAAATTACATAAAAAAGATAAAAATATGAAAGCTAGTTCTACGTAGTCAAACTGTTCACGAGGTGAAATTTTTTATTGCTTATTAACGAGTTAGCCATAAAACAAACAATAGGTGTTCGTTATGCGCGGTTATGGTAATTAAATTAATGAAGTGCCCTCTCCTCGTTGCTTTCAGATTGATGAGCTGTACTTGGAGATACTTTACGAGATCCTACACAATGTCGGCGGATGTGACGTAGGCTGCGAAGTGGGGCAGACCGCGATGCTGTCCTACGTGCAAGAGGCCTTCAAAATAGCGAATGACAAACACACAGAACTGCTCACCACAGCGGAGGCGAAGGAGCCCCCAGAGCTCATGTTGAATGTGGAGGTCGTCGAAGCCAAAGACTTAGTTCCTAAAGACCCGAACGGTCTCAGTGACCCGTTCGTCACAATTTACCTGATGTCCAATTCGTCGCATAGGTACAACACGTCTGTGAAGTCGGGAACCCTCAATCCTATGTGGGAGGAACATTTCTCTTTGTAAGTATTTTATGCACAGTTTTCATTTTCCACATTTATAGCGTCTTCGGGACTTGCTTTGGTGTTCGTTGCTTTTAAATGTCGGCATAAATAAAAAATCGGTTGATCGATTTCTAAAGATTTATCGAGCAGTATCATCATAAGTCTATAAACGTTATAATGCTCAGCTCAGGCTTTTCCACATGCGTATCCTCATGTGGACTGCTCTGTCCATAACTTACCACGCTAGCCCAATTGGTGGGTGTTAGCGGCGGCTATCTTACGGCTAGGATCGGTACCTTCTGTTCTGTGGTACCAACGGTCTATCGTGCCACCTGAAGGACAAAATCAAAATCAAAAAATTAAAACCTTTACAGGCACTTATTAACGTCAAAAACAAAAATAACAGTTATCTAACGTGTAGTTAAATCTTAAAAACTAATTATGCTAACTAAGCCACCTACCTACCTAATCAGACAGAAGACGAGATTTAATTTAGTAGCAGATTCAGAGTCCCTGCGCTTGTAAAGAAAGCTAAACTTCTAAACAACTTACCATAGATATTCTATAACAATGAATTTTATTCACAAAATATCATATTCGTGCTTATTTTCATTTTTTTTCTACTATAGGTAAGCACTTGGCATTCATCTTACCTGATGGTAAGTAAAGATAAGGGAAGGTGGAAGCGCGCTTTACCCGGAATCCTTAATCACTGAGAATCTCATGTTTATATTACTACCTATATCCCATCTTAAAAGCGGTACTTTTTCGTTATTTCTCAGTACAGATTGAAAAAACAATTCTGTACTTGCATTAGAGTATGTATGCTTAAAAATAATTAAACCCCGGAATTTCCCGGTACTTCTCAAAAGTGGGAAGTTACGCGCTATTCGTGGAATTCGGACATTTTTATGTTTACATCGGAACTGCTTTAGAGTTAATTCACCTACCTTGTACAATTTACGAGGAAAGTAAACGAAACAAGTGTTCCAAAGCAAACCAACAGTAATTATTATTTTACGACAACATAGTTATGAGTTTGCAAATGAAAGTGTAACCTTGCTGTTTGTATTAACTCTAACAGGATGCGTTTGTATTTGCAGACCGATGCCCGGAAATCTACAAGAAGACTCACTTTGCTTGGAAGTCTGGTAAGTGCCTAAAGATAAGTCGTTAATATAGGCAAAGCAAATGTAATGGCCATTACATTAGTAGGTAACGGTGTCATACATTCTTGCATATGATGTGGGTAAAAATATTCTTGTACGGAAAGTATTAATAAGATAGATCTTATGTTCATGGAAATACTTATATTTAAAGCAATAAGCTGTCTAATGCGATGAAAACTTCTTGGCGACTGTGA
Organism: Scoparia ambigualis; assembly: GCA_963921215.1. Lineage (NCBI taxonomy): Eukaryota > Metazoa > Arthropoda > Insecta > Lepidoptera > Crambidae > Scoparia > Scoparia ambigualis. The sequence continues at coordinate 16,752,047 of OY992522.1, read as the reverse complement.
AGTTAGCTGCAAATGCAACTACGCCACTCGCGGATTGGTTGTCATTTGATCGAGGACGGGAAGTCGTTCTTTTCTAACGGGTTTTGCGAATGGGGTTGGCTTACCAAACCCGTTGTTTTCGAAGTAATAATCCAAAGGAAAGCCTTAAACAGGTAAGCCCTTGGTTATCCTTTCAAAGGCTGAATACAGCTTCAATGCAGATTTAATTTTTAACACATATATCTGTTTCACGTTTTATCCATCGCTGCTAGTGAGAATGCACCGCCGAGAAGTTTTTATTGCATTTTACTCCGTAAAATTATTCATTAAACAGGCTTATTTACTTACTTATTTGGTAGGTAATAGATATAGCATAATTACATAATATACGAACCGTTACAACTCAATTAAAATGTTAGGATTCTTAAGCTAATAGTGCGCCATTAAAAAGCGGTTATTTATATTGTAACAAACGAGCCAGGAATTGCATATATTACCTATAAACTATTTACCAAATTATTCAGACTATAAATAAAGCAGTTTGCAAAAAAAAATACGGTATGATTCGTGTAATCTTAGATTAATACAAAAAGGGAAGATACGGCATTAGCGTCTCGTGAGTGAGCCGCCAAAATTAGGCTTAGAGGCACAATTTCATTTCAGTCACTATTTGCCGAGCGAACAGGCTACATCGCCCTATTGCAGATATTCAACTGTGTGAAAAAGAGAAAGACGCTACTCCGCAGTGGCGTCGGAATCGGTCGTACGTACTCGTCTGTTGCGAAGCGACCGAGACGTCAACGCGCTACTCGCTGACTCCCTCGCGCTGACGTTGAAACTTACCGCTTTGTCTCGCTCGCTCGATTTACACTTTGTAGATGTGCGTGTGTGAGTGTTTGCTTAAGTAGTTGAGTAGGACTATATTTTGAATGACTACAAGTAGGAGCATGCCGTATCTTCCCTTTTTGTTTTAATCTAAGCGTGTATTATATTAACACGTAAGTAGATTAAGTAAAACTCTTTAACTGTCTATTGTTTTGTTTTTTTAGGGATTTCGACCCAGCCGAGACGGTGAAGGAAAAGATGACCAAGATATTCGAAGTGAAGGGAGTCAAGGGTCTCCGGAAACTGATGAAGGAGATCGCCATCACGGCTTCAACTGGGAAGCATGACAATGAGCTCATTGGCACCTCTAATATACCACTGAAGGTGAAAACAAAACATACCGGCTTATGAATAATTTTTATACACACATACATAAATTAACGACTAATATCGCCAAATAGTCAGAGACTAGGCAATGAGGACCGCAAAAGCATCCTCTGCCTATTTTATTTCACGCTTTTATACTTAAGTCACGCATAGGGTTACCATTTAGGATTTTGAAAAGTCATGACAAAAAGCCTGACATTTCGATAAAAGTCCGGACTTTTTAGTCACAAAATGGAAACATTACTCACTTTTATGTTTTGTTTTTAGGTAAATGAGGAATTAATAAAGATTAAAGACTTATTTGATATTACTTTAAATGTAAGCTTGTTACTCAAATTTCTAAATCCGGACTAGAGTTTAAAAGTCCGTAACCTTAGTCACGCACGACCACTGGCGGTTTGCGAAAAGTCGCATGATTTCTCTGTGCATTGTGTTCTTTCTATTACCGTAAGACTACCGTAATATAGGGCGCAATAGATTTTTTTTGCAACTGTTTAGTTCCGGAAAAAATATCTCCTTTCTTCAGGAATTTGCGAAGGCAAGCATTAATATATAATTTTATTACAAGTTCATAATTACATCTTTATTAACGATTTCCTGAAGATAATACAAACATTAAGTAGGACATTAAGTAAGCGCATAAATAAATATGAACCGGCACATATATTTCTATGACTCTATACAATTCCACATGAAAAAATGTTATATCCTGTCTGTAGATATAACTTATGATAATTTTCAATGAAATTTTAAAAGGTTGTTTTAATATTTAAATTCAGTCTGCCCGTGACCACGGCCAGTGCAACTCTGCCAAAACGAAATGGTGTTCCGAGTACCCTATAGGTACATAAACTAAGCAGTTTGTTAAATCCGTTAATTAATGTATTTTTGTACAAAACAAAACAAGTTGAAAACCGTAATAGAAAGTAAGTACGAAATCCAGAACGATAAATTACGAAGTATCTATACAAACTCTTATATAAATATTCAGATGTGTTAAAACCTAATAGAATTAAAAATTAGTTAATTTTAAGAAAGTACCTATTTGGTATAATAAATAACTGAACTCACCTTCCCTTATCCTGTGACATTAATAACAAGTTACTTAACAAAAGAAAATTATAAGCTAAAATCAAGTTGCATTTTGTATTTTTAGTTTACTTTTGCTAAGAGTAGGCAGGTAAGACAAACAATTGTTTGACTAGTAATTACTAGTTTCGTGTCAAATTACTTTTTCCACCGTATTAGTATTTTTTACCGTGTTGCCATGTGTGGTAGGAAATACCCGAGTCAATAGAAGTGCTGTGCGTCTTGTCTTTTGCAATTTTTTCAGTGGAAGTGTTACGTTCTTTTGAGATATTTGTTAGTTAGATAGGCTTGGTAAGGAGGAGGAAGGAAGGAATAATAATATGGTTATTTTGAAATATCTCAAATACTTTTTCAAAGCCGGTTTTTGGTTAATTTTGATAATTTATAACTACAAAGTAATATACAAGTAAGTAAGTACCTAAAGAAGATAGTTTATAATATTATAACTAAACTTTTTAGCACATGTCAAAACGATAAATATATTTAAAAGAAATTGTGACTGAATTTGGTGTTCTATATAATATTCTATAAGTTACGCAGGTAGGTACCTACTAATTGGAGAACTCTGAGTGTAGATAACGGGAGTGTCATTTTATAATTTGTACTTTAAATAATTTTTGATTAACAATTTAATCAAAAATTGTTTATCAAAAATTATTTAAAGTGTTCTTATCATATCTACTATTTTTTGTTTTTGCAGAAACATAATTAAGTATACCTACCTACACTTAAACTTTTTGCCTATGCTTCTTTGCGTTGTAACTTTAAAAAATAAGATAAACAATTTCTAAAATCAGAATTGAAGCGCAGCCTGCGCAGCAGTACGTACAAGCTTCGCGAAAATGTTATGGCAGGGCTCTGTCTTGGAACTGGTTCATTAACAGTTTGTTTGCATTATCTCAATTGGCTATTTGACTGTTGTAACAATAAAACATGAAATATGTCGGAAATGATAGTTTATTATTTAACGATAATTATCCAATAGTTTTTGTTTATTATGATAATTGTAAATATTTTATTTATACAAAATAAATATGCTATATTTTATCTGTGGATTACAAGACCCGAAACACGGGCGGCAAGGGGAGGCCATGATTGAGCTTCATGTAACGTTCACAAAATTATCAAAAACTATCTGTCAGGGTTCAAGATAAGTTTCTTTAATTATTGAAATGTGACGTCACAGAGCAAAATGTCACGTGACCAACCGTTTTCGCACAAAATTTGAAATCAATAAAGAAAAACATGATTTTTTCTATTAAATAAAGGTTTTTTCGAGAAAGAAAATATTGTTATAACAAAAGCGTTTGTAATTTTTTAAATACTTTTTTGAACACTGTCAAGTAGTCAATTACAAGACCACAATGCGTCAGTTATGTCTTAAATATTTGATAATAAATAACTTTCCCACTCTCACACCATTTTAGCCCAACTTGTTTTCAATAGTTAAACTCGCTAACGGATAAACATACATTAAAACATCTGGGTGTTACGTAGGTGGGTATGTTTTACAAAATGTACCTGCAACGTGTGTTACAAAACAAACTAAATATACCTACTTATTGATCAACACTTAAAACTGATAACGGAAAAACACAGACCGTGCGGAAAAATCACTTGAAAGTAATGTTCCAGGCAGTACAGACATTATATTATAGACCTTAAAAGCTTACTTAATGATATGAAAGAGCTAGACCACTCCGCGGAATAATAAACGCAACCGCCCGGTATGCGAAGTAAGTTTTTCACTGTGGCCTGTGACGTCACACGTCTTAATCTCACGACCCCACTACAGCCGCGGCCCGCGCCGTACTCGCTCGCCCGCCCGCTACGTCAGTGGACGTATGTCTTCCATCAACCAATAAATATATATTTTTTTATTTATTATTTATATTTATAAATAACTAGCGGCCGCTTGCGGTTTCATCCGCGTGGTCCCCGTTCCCGTGGGAATATCGGGATAAAAAGTATCCTATGTGTTAATTCAGGTTAAAAATTATCTGTATGCCGAATTTCATCCAAATCCATTCATTAGATTTTACGTGAAAGAGTAACAAACATCCATCCATACTTACAAACTTTCGCGTTTATAATATAAGTAGGATAGTTGGATATCAACGTCACGTTACTTCTACCGAAGATCTTTTATTCAGCAAGGCTGCCTTACTACACTACTAAGCTAGGAACCCTTTGTTCAACACTACATACATGTAATCACGACTATTTTTCCCGAAGGGTTAATCAGAGACTAGGCAATAAGTAGGTACAGCAAAACCTACTAGCCCATTTTTCACTAAATAGCGACTGCACATGTGCTCAGCGTGGCAAGTGGTGAGCCCATGACCGCTCTATGCTTTTGGATGTATGTGCAGTCTTTAGTCTGTTAGTTGCCGTTTACGACACCCAAGGGAAGAGGGCGTGGTAGTATTCTTTCACCGCCACGCGACACGGTTGCATTCAACACCATCTTTAAATAAATTGATTCCAGTCAATACCAGCGGGCGGCATGACGATGTGGTTCGGCCTAAGCAAGAAGAGCAAGCTACGAAGGCAGGGGGTGGTGAAGGTGCGCCTCAACTTCTCTTCGGAGAAGAATTCGCAGGTCGCCGCACAGGAGCACCGCCATCTGTTGAGGATACTGCTGCTACATGAGCTTGAAAGCTCGAAGGTGAGCTGTTGTACACACACAGATCAACATAATATCCAAAACTGTCTTTCTCCATCCGATATTGATTTGCAAATTTCTGAATAACAAAAGCTTAATAGAAATCTGTTGTTTACCAAATTTCAAGTAGGTAGTATAATTTTAAATAGTAAAGTTATTATACGGTAGATTAAATATAAAATGACGTCTCACAACTCACAACACTTCTTGTCGCGAAAAGAACACGTGTGAAACTCCTACCCATATCCATAATATTAGTTTTAATAAGTTACATTCTATTTTATAGAATTAAGTCCAATAAACCTAAACTAGTTCCTTTTTCCATTACTAGGTGGCGCCGTACTGGTGGTGCGGTAACTTCAGCGCACCAGCTGAAGCGATTCTAACCCAGCACGCGGCACAGAGCGGCCTCTCGCAGACGGACAACTGTCTCGCGCAATGGAACGTGTTCTGCTGCGTCACCGCCGACCACCCGCTCAGCTTCGCCCTCTTCAACCAGCTGCTAGACAAGCTGGCTAAGCCGCTGCAGTCCGGTTCGTATGCTTTTAAGGACCTTACTTTTTTATTTCCCTGATAATAGTGTAACGCTTGAAATTAATAACCTATCTATAGATTGTTTAGCTTTCTAAATTTCGACCTTTAACTTAAGCTCCATATAAATTATGTCAAATTTCTCTCTCTAGTAGGCTAAACAATCTATAGATATTTAGCGAGTGAGGTTGGAGCGAAGCTTGGAGAGAAATTAGACTCAGGATGGTTAGTTGTAGAATGGATGCCGCATTGTAGGAAGGCCAAAGGGGAGATCTTCCTCCGAGCTGGGTGGTATAGCTCGGGGACCGAAGTCCAACGGATGTTAGTTGGAGGTGCTATTATAGCGAAGGAAATGGTGAATTCTTCGCTACCGCGATGCAGGCTTCCCATACTATTTTACTCTCGTAGTTTGGAGACGTCGTTGGTATACGTTTGTGACGCCATCTGTTGACACGGTTGAGAAGGTGTTTACTTCGTGTCGAACTATGTGCGGCGTCTTGCGGTAGTTGGCGCCGCCACAGACAGGTTATTAATTTCGAGCGTATGTGAAGAATCCTCAACTACTCAGGAATTTGTTCTTAACTGTCGAAGCACAACAATGCTAAAAACATAGATATTATGGCGACATAATCTAGCCATTTGAACTTAACAAGCCCTAACCCGAACCATACCGAGTACAAACCTGATCCCCCCGCTGGGAATCGGACTCGGGAGATCTGGGTCTTAGACCGGTGTTGGTCAAATCCACAGAGACCGTTAAAACAGGTCCTTCGAGTCGGATTCGATTAAGCGATGTTAAAAATCTTTATTGACAGATGACATTATTTTCGTAAATAGGTCGAGTAATAATTACCGATTTACGAAAACAATGTATCGAAAAGTATTTTAAAAATCTGTAGATACGCATCAATTATCGTTTAGCACAGAATGTTTCTCGGCTAAGGTGATGTCTATTTAATAAACCTGCATTTCTTAATCATAGGTCTCGTGAGAGAAGAGGACGTTAAGCTTTTCTGGGACGGTGCGAAAAAGCTTCTCCCGACTTGCTTCAGCCACATAAGAAAACTGAGGAAAAAGACAGCGGGCGACAAAACCGTTATGAAAACTCTTAGGGAAGTCCTCAAAATCCTCTACAAGCTGTCTGTAATAGATTCCCCGGAGACCTTAAGTTTGTTTCCACCAAATGTGTATGGTTGGTTGATAGACGATGGACAAAAGCTGACGATACTGGAAGTTCTAAATCAAGCTGTTATACAAGGCGCATCCGACTGGTTCGTTCACATATTGGACAACAACGAATGTAAAGACAAGACAGAGGAGTCGAGACTCCAACACCTCATCAGAGTAATACAGTTGGTGCGGTCAGATTTGCAGAGAGCTGTGGAATACTACGACAGAGTTTTTATTGAGTAAGTTTGTTGTTGTATTTAATTTAATTTGTATAAATAACACCAACCCCCATTGGGCCAGTAATGGGTCACTGCAAATTATTAGCTAAAAAACAGCACAGTTTTATATCACCTGTGCAATTTTTATGTAATTTAGTGAAAGTTTTAGCAAATGTAATACAAATCTAAATTTTTTCAGATTGTCGTTGATAACTGCTACACAGTTATTAGTACTGTTATTACACTAAAATCATAAGTGTCTAATAATATTTTTTATATAATCTTAACAGTAACATTTAAACTGATTCTGTATCCTTTCCTATTTTCAGAGTAATGTCATTCCCATACTCAAAGGCTTTATACGGTTTATACGAAAATAAAATAGCTTCGTTGGTAGAGCCCGAGGTGATCCAAGTGTGCAAGAGCCTCAAACGGCTGCAGTATAATGAGGGGTCTACCAACAGCGTCCATCTAGCAGGAGGCATCAATGGGGAGACTGGACTAGGCTCGCCTAACGTTGGCTCAGAACCTTTGGCCATGGGAACCACGCTGTTCGAGCTGTATTTGACGTTGCAACGATTTCTAACGTGAGTTGTTGTTAGAATAATTTAAATTATTATATCATGTTATTATATAATAAGTCCGAATAGGTGATACCTGCTAGTTAAAATGACGATTTTGTATGAACTAGTTGTCGAATAAAGGGAACTTTTTATGAGGTTGTAAAACAGGTCATGTACTTAAATGTAAAATATTTTTAGTAAGATTTTGTGACCTAAGTCAGAATACAGTTCTGTTTCTTACATTGTTTTCTTAAGTTAACCCGAGCTCTATGGGCCACTTGTCAAATACTTACAAGTAGAGCAGTTTGTAATTGAGCAGTGGGGAATGTAAACGGCACAACTCAGTTGAGCAGTCTAGTTGAGCAGTGGGGAAGAAACGGTGACAACGGACACTCATAGGGTTCGGAAACGTTAGGGTAAAATGTTAAAATAAAGTATATGAACATTATTAGATCCGTATAAAGTACTATTTACTGAGAGCTTGATAGAAATCTTGTCTATGCCATCAGTACTACGCTTACCCGTTGGTAATAAGAATAAAGTACTTAGGCAGCAAGCATAGCTGTTTCCAGAATTAAATGTTAAATTCTTATTGGTAATTTTCAGGTTAGGCCAAGGTTTAAATGAGACCGAATGGAACAACTACGCCATATCGAAATTCCACTCGTGGTTCTTCGGCGGCGTCGCCCAATGGTTAGACATAGCTGCATACAAAGCTCTCACTCGCATCGAGAAAGCGGTAGACTTGGACAATCTGGTTCCTGTGGACACGAACGTGAAGTACAGCAGCTCTGGCGTGGATACGTTGGCAATCTTCTATCAGATCAAGATATTCTGGCAGCAGTTAGCTTGGCCGGATGTGGAGGGCTGTTATACGTTCGTTGCGAAGATTATTGACGTAAGTGTGATGTCATGCTAAAAAGAATTGTTGTTAGGGTTTTAATTTATAAAAAGTGATAGTGTCTGCATGTTAATTTGAAAATAACAGGGGAAAGCACTTGTTTCTTGCCCGTTTTTGTGTGATGTGTTTAATTAACTTACCAAAAAAATTTCGAATGGTTTATTACGAGTGCAGCGGTTTACTATTTTTAACTATATTTAAGGCAAAAAACAAAAAATTATAATTATTAATATTAAATTTTCCTTTACAGGATATCTGCCGGTGCTGTGTGTTCTACTCTGACAAGATGGCGGAGCGTGTCGACAACGTTGGCAGGGTGACCACCGTTTACGAGGAGAGGTTCGAGGTGACCAACGAGTGGTGCGTCGCCATAAACAACATAGACTACGTGCGCCAGAGCTTGGAGCCGTTCGTCGACGAATTGGGAATGGACGACATCATACAGAGGATGTGTGAGGCCAAGACGCCGGTGGAAGCGCAAAGGTGAATAATGAATGTCAATATTTGGAATAGACTTTAAACTATCGCGCTGCATTGCATTAAAACTATTTTAACAGGACCTAACACGATTAAACGTGTTAGGTCCCGTTAAAATAGTTTTAATATTACGATTGTTTCTAATTTCATCCAATTTTTAGCTTGGATATAGGTATGAATGAATGAATGAATGTAAAATACTTTATTGCACTAAAAACATAAAATAATACATAATAAACGGATCAGTTTTGCAAAAGGCGGCCTTATTGCTAGGGTAGCACTTTCTGCCAGGCAACATTTTCTATATATATTATACAATGTGATAGGGGTGGTACTTCTATCCCGTTAAGGCTAAGTACTACATCTAAATTCATCGACAAAAAAAATAATATGGGGGGTCCTACTCCCTCCCCCATAATTTACGACCATTTTTACTTTATGCGATATCAAAGGTTTTATACGTCGGAGAAACATGAAAAAAATGGCAAACGGTAGCTAATGACACTGGCTAACTAATAAATTACTTTGTTTCGTATATTTGACATTATTTTGGTGAGAAAAAAATCATTAAGTACTTAATTATTGTAATTGTTATTACTTAATGTCTGTCTTTAGTTTTATTTTATTTTAGGTAATGTTATTAATGAATATGATTGTGATTGTATATTTTTGGAAAGAGTTGTCGCGTTTGTATAGTTTTTACAGCACAGCTGGGTGCGTTGTAAAAGCCAAACGAAAGTACATACGTACATAATAAGTACGAACGGTCAAAATAATTCCTTTCTCGTTTATTTGCAGGTGTAAAGAAACGTTGCAGAATGTTATAGCCAACGCTATTGACACTGTAAAGAATAAAATCGTCGATCTTCTAGAAGTTATGGTTAAGAGGGTGAGTAAATTAACATTTAACTTAAAATCTTAATGAAAATCATTTATAGATTTACTTAAAAACGTTACATAAGCTTATACATATTTACAAAACACTTCCTAAATGAATAATAAGTACAACTTAAAATTTAAGTAAGTAACGTTTTTAAGTGAGGCTTAAAAATATTTTATCGTACAATTTACATTTTTTTTATTAGGGTATTGTAAAGTTACCCCCTTTGTTTTCTTTTTCCCTCGCACATCTTCGCAAAATGTTTCATTGAAATGCCCGCAATTATGAGTTATGCATAACAAAAAAAAGTTACTTACATGAACTTGTTATATATTATGTATTTAAATTATTATCAAAAGACAATCTTACATTTCAGATGATGCCATCCATCAAGCGTTTCCTAGTGGAAGGCGCGGAATTACTGCACCAAGACTGCTCCAGTATGGACCGAGTCATGAGGTATCTCGAAGCCAACCTCGACACTCTGTACCAACACCTCAACAACGAGAACTTCTCCAGAACATTAGACATAGTCTGGGAGCAGCTGGGCGAAGTTCTGTATGAACTGATACAAGTTAACTTGGAGGTATGTAGAGAGTATTTATAACTATTTACTAATTATTTGTGTGTAATAAAATGGCTAACCGTTACAGTCTGGCAATTTCATACGTAACAGTTCCATGTAGGGTTGCCACCTTTTTTTAGGACAAATAAAGTATTTTTTCATTTTGTTAGAACAAAAATAAAGCTTAAAAAAAGAGTATTTATTTATTTGTCATTAAAAACATATTTTTTGTTGCTCTTTGCGACATTTAACAAATATTTGTCTTTTACGTAAATAGAGTATTTTAGCGTACTTTATTGTTGTCGTAGATTATAGAATAGAATAGAAGAGAATTTCTTTATTGCTTAGACTGTGTAACAAGTTCTTAAAAAAAAAAATAGTATCAACAGTTTGCCCATGATCGGGCATGCAATGTACACAAATAAATAATATTAACAAAATTCATCATGAATTTAACAATAAAGTACGCCTTCATGAGAAAGAGGACAATACTCTATTTAAGAGTACGAGTGGCAACCCTAGTCCCATGTTCTGCGGGACGAGGGACGTGCGCTTGCAGGGGCGGGGAAGAAGAGCGCGGGCGGCTGGGCGCGTAGTAGAAACGTCAGGTTGTGTGCAGATGTCACCGCTCCCCCGCCGCCCGCAGACTACTGTCACTGTCACGTACGAATTTGTCAGCCTACCGTTGTACGTAATATTGCAGAATGCGGAGTGCTATATTATTTCATAACTACCATATTACACCTTTTCGATCTTTTTGTAGAAAATTTTAATATATTTTTATGGTATTTGGGATTCAGTAAAATATTATTGGTGCAGAATACTAATAAAGCTATTATGTGTAATATAAAACAAAAGTTTTAGTTACTTAATTGTTTGCATGTTAGAAATCGGTGTAAGCGTATAATTTATATTGTATACAATTTGTTTTTATCAGGTACTTTGTATTGATTATTTTTATTTACTGAATCCAATCACTGCTCATTGTAATGTTTTTCTAACATAACTAATATCTAACTTTCATTTTGTAGAAAGAAACACTCTCCAACCGTATCAGCTTGATTAGGCGTAGATATTTTGGAAAGAACAAAGTGTCCCCCAGCTTTGTTGCGTTTCGGGTAAACGACATTGCGTATTTGCACGCACATTGCAATATTTAGAAGTGGGCACAGTCACAAAAATATTTTTTTCAAGTAAATTTTCTTTTAGATTAATGTTTTTTATTTTAGCGTTTTATTAACGCTTAAATATACTTATTATTGTTTTTTCAATTTTAAAATTTAGTTAATTATGAATTGTTCGCAGTTATTTTTTTATTGTGTTGGTTAAATGTGTATATTGTTACATAGCACCGGCGTTTAAAGATACCCCGGTATATCAACCCGCGGCGCTTGAGCAAATCGGACCCCGCCCACTTAGATGTGGTAATTCTATGCATTAGTAGCACCTTGTGTATAGTCAATACTGTCATGTGACGTTTTGTATATTTTATGTTAGGCGTAGTTCTGCGACATTAATAAACGGCCGTCTGTTTGGATTGAGGGCGGTTTCTGATCGTTCATTTAATGGTGGTCACATAAGGCTACGCAAATCTTCGATACTCGACGATTTTAGTCTCCAAGCGACTACCGCCATAAAAGTCAAAGTCAAATTATTTATTCAATGTAAACCTTTACAGGCACTTATTGACATCAATACTAATAATAATAAAAAAACAGTTAACTAACTTATAGCTAAGACTTAACAACTAATCTAACGAGCTATAGTCTATGCCAGACAAATGCGCATCGCTACCCCCAGTACCACTGCACGCCGAAACAGAATCGCGTCGAACCGAAATATAAGCCGTGGTCATAGAATTGTGTAAACAAACGTATCCTGGTACGAGACAAAAATAGCGGGCAAGTGTCTCTCCCTTAGCGACACAAACGGCTAAAATTTATAGGTAATTTATCGTTTTTTGGGATGAAAGGTGAAGAAATGATAAATCATAATGAATTGTTAACTTAAGTTATTACTTTAAGGAATAAAATTAAATGTGATTTCCAATTATCGGATTGATATTGTGGTAAGTAATAGAAATTGGAAATAACTGAGTTTTTGAAGTAAAATAAAGTAACGGCTGAAATGAGTTTTGGAAAACATTAGTACCTGACTAATAAGGTTGACATTTTTAATCATTCAAATATCTTTTTTTATATAAACTTAAGCATAAAAAAACGTCAAAAATTAATAAGCAAATAAATTTGTGTGTTTTAAAATTGAAACACAAATTTATGCTTATTATACAAATTCATTGAGTTATGTACACGAGTCGCGTCACCGCCATTTGTCCCGCGACTCCAATTGGTATGGCGGTAGTCGCTTGGAGACTAAAATCGTCGGGTATCGAAGGTTTGCGTAGCCTTGTGTACGAAGGGGCTAACACTGATCGGAAACCGCTATAAATCAGCTAGACATTTTATAATAATTTGATTTAGGTTGATATGATTCTAACGCTTATGGTTATTATAAAGCCGTTTTTAATGTTGTCGGATGAAACTTTTGTAAGCTTAATTTTTTTCTTTTATTTCCTATACCTACCTATGTTGTATGAATGAGGTACAGAAGCATAATCAGAATAAATATATATATACGAGCATACTTTTATACGTGGCATTTGCGTTCGTTGTGTTTTAGATTTATGTAGCATATTTAGTCCCTTTATTATAATATATCTCGAAAATTATCTTATTTAAAACTAGACGTCAAAATAATACCTAATAAAGATGATGTAATGTACTTTTCTCCTATTTAACCATGCTCATAATATAAAAAACAGGTTTTTTAAAACTTTCCATAATCGCATTTTTCATGGCATGTGCATGTTTGCATTATAGGATAGTTTTTTTTAGTATATTTCTTGTTAAAGTTTCCGTATACTATTTATGCATGTATGTGATAGAATAGACTAGAGCAGAGTAAAGAAACAGAGATATTTAAATTTTACACAATTTTACAGTAAAGTAGGTACATATTTAACATGACCATTATGACCAATCATATTATCATAATTTTCATATATTACACAATTAATTTAATAGGTACCTAATCAAATTAATATGGTGATGGCGTTTAATTAAGGCTTTGAAATATGATATTTACGCATTTATAATTATAACTTATACGTGTTTATTGACTGCTATAGTATTGATAGTGCAGATGGTGACGAATAAACAAATAAACGAGTTTCATGTAAAACATAATATTGTTAATTTACACCCTGTATCCCGTGACAAACTTCCAAAAATTTTCTTTCAAACCTTGTCCTGACATTACGAACACAAAACAAAACAAAAAAAGAATCAGCCAAATCGGTGGAGCCGTTCTGAAGTGATGCGCGTTCAAACATTTCGGCAATTGATTTTTATTAATTTAAATGGGTAAAAGTAAAAAATCTGCATTCACTCTAGTTTGTAAGTACATAAGAGTTAAAACAAAACCAACAAAACAAAACAAAACAGAAATTGAACAAAACCTCTCTGTCTCTGTCTTCTGATTTGGTATCTCGCATCGTGGTGGTGGATTTGTTTTCTACCTGTTTTATATGAAAACTTCTTGCTTTACAACCAATCTAATTATGCTTTCAAATCATTGCAGAAAAGACGGCCACCCAGTTTCTTTTCTAACCTCCACGAGTGCTTAAAGATTATGATTGCGTCATTTCGTCAAGACAGCAAGGACACATACTCTTCGGAGACACTAAAGAGGGTGGAATACTTACTGAAACTTCATGGCATGGAGACCAGAGAGCTCATACACCAGTATTATTTGGAAAGGTGGCAGGAGCAACAGACCATACAGGATCCCAAGTACGGGATATTGACAGTGAGAGCGCAGTTCATTGATGACAATTTGAAAATTGAAGTCATGAGTGCGAGAAATTTGATGCCTACTGATTCTAATGGTGAGTTGTTTTTAAATGTATTTTGGTTGAAAAGTCATGCAATTGAAAAATAATTTTGTAGGCTAAACATTTATACCAATAGCTGCGAAACTAAAAGAAGAAGCGACATGGCACAAAGCTTATGTACCTTACATTACACATTTATTTGTATATTTTTGAAAGTGCGATGTATTATATTTCTGTACATACAGACATACAATTACGAGTATTATCCCCAAAGGGTTAGACATACAAAAAAATACAAAATATTTATTCAGTAACTATATACATGTTTATATTAGCTAGTGTTCAGGATCTCTTTTTAAGTATCAGTAATACTCGTACCAGGTGCCCCACTCATCCTAAATTAATGTTATTGTATAGCTACTAGAATATCCGACAAGGTACTAATGATAACAAAGTAACAAAAGATAAAGAATTTTCACTAAAGAAATTAATAAATTTAAATATAAAAAAGGTTGTGCATTTTAAATGAGTGTACATTAGGTATGTGTGTGTGTATGTGTATGTGTGTAAGACATAAACTAGGCAATGAGGACAGCAAAAGTAGTCCTCTACCATAGTCCACTTTTCACCCAATAGCCGCCACCGCTACACGGCTACGCTACACGGTTATTTATGTAATCTTGTCTATGGCAATGCTGAACCTGATTTTTCTTTTTCTTCACACCTGAGTAGTCAATTACTGGCTACACAGGTGTAGTCATCAGATTTCTAAAGGTTGTATAACATTATACTTAATTATATAATCGGTTTTGTAGGTCTGTGTGACTCATACGTACGTGTGGCGCTACTTCCTGAAGACACGTTTGCGAACGTAGTCAAGCCCAAGACACAGACGCACAACAAAAATCTATTTCCGTTGTACGACGAGATGTTTCTCATGTAAGTACTTATACTTTTTATTCTTATAACATGTATAAACGCCAACACCTATCACCAAATAACAAAAAAATCTATCTATCTAACTATCAGTTTTGAACTTTCTAACGAAAACTTTAAAAATGAAATTAGTTTTATTATGTTGATTGAACTTAAAAAGTTGACTTTGTTTAAAATGTACTGACCTACTAGTTAAACCATACAAACAAATCCATAAAAAAAACAAGACGGGTTCTTTTCAATAAATTCACTTAAAAAGTGTTCTTTTTCCCATAGACCAATATCACACGAGCAGCGCACCATCGCCGATGGGGTCATGCATTTCGTGATCAAAGACAAGGACATGTTCAGTATGAGCAATACCTTCGTGGGCGAAGCTTACCTTCACTTCAGTGAAGTTCCCGACACTCTAGCGCCTATATCCAGCCTGCCACAGCAGCTACTGCCTCTTAGTAGGCCAAGCAGCTTGGGTAAGTTATATATCATCAGCCTTTTATTATTATATCTTAATTAATGGCTTCGCGGGTTATGCATTAAGCAAGTTTCAAGTGGTATAGGTTTTATAAGTACATTACGTTTGAACGGTAGAATAAATAAAAAATGGAGTCACAACACGCACAACACAGTCACAACTAGCGCGTTTGGCTAGCGATCTTGCCCGCTAAGCAACTTTCGCAATGCCGGGTCGCCTGATAGGTGACCAATTAAAAAAAAACATCTCGAGCTTCCTCCGTGCTTCAGAAGGCATTTAAGCCGTTGGTCCCGGTTGTTGTCGTAAGATGACAGTCGTTAATACCCACCAACTCGCATTGGGCCAGCATGGTGGGTTATGGCCCAATATTCCCGCGTGCTATTGTTCACGTGGGAGGCCTGTGCCCAGCAGTGGGACGTTTATAGGCTGATGATCATGATGATGATGAACGAGGGAAGGGAAGAGAGAGGGTGGTATTATCCTTTTAGTGAGCCCCTACACGACAAAGGTAAGTCCATCATCATCATAAACGTCTAAACGTCCTATAACCAGCCTATAAAAGCCTATAAACGTCCCATAGCTGGACACAGGCCGTCCTACATTGACAGCACATGGAGAGATTATCCAATCTCCCACCACACTGGTCCAATGAGCAAACCTCCACAAAAAAAAAATATTTTGATCGATTTCCTATAACCTCAATTTTCTTTTTTTTTTGCCAGATGGAGAAGCAATCAAGGCGTTAGAAACACGGCAGGGCGACAAGCAAGCGAGAGAGTTCCTTAAGAAGTTGAGACAGAAGTTGCCTAGCAAGCAGTTCTTCTCACTCGGCTGAAGATACTGGACGAACCATAGTAGACCTTAAACTGTTGCGCACACGAGTGGGTTTCCCATGTGGTTATGACTGTGTTGATAAAGTCTAAAAAAGTTTAACTTTTAATACTCGTATTATCATTGCCAGGACGGAGATAAAAAACTAGTGCCTTATGCATTTGAAAGAAATCGATATTTATTAAAACACACTGACTCCTTGGCTTTGAATAAGAGGTTTTTCTTCGTTTGTGTTGAAAGTTTTGAACTGTTGTGAAAGTTTTACAGTGAGATGTTATGCGCATAATAGATATATAATACACTTCTCATCAGAAAAATCGAAACACTTCCGTTTTTATGGTTTCTGTCCTAATTTAACACAAAAGAGTTTAGAATTAATTTGAATTTAGAACATTAACATTAGGATTTCAAAACCTCATATTATTCACTATGTGTTTCGATTTTTCTGATGAGTAGTGTATTAGTAAGTATGAGTTCGTAAAGGTGCTATGTTGGATGTCAATATAAATTTAAGAGAGTCGTTCTGAATTTTGAGATTAGTAAGTAAATATTTATACTTTGCTAAAATCCACTATTACGTACAATAATTAATGTTATTAACGTAGGCAATAAGAATAGACTGATAATAATTGCTTCTGCGTACATAATGTAAGTAAGTTTTTTTAAAGTATAAATGTACGAAGTTTGTTTGAGTTGCAATAATGAATTAGAATCTCCTGCTTATAAATTGGGCAAAACATGCGTTGTAACAATATAATAGACTTGTATTTTTCAAAAATACTGTACAAATAACATCACGTAGTTCTTGACAACATTATGTGGTAAAAAAAACTTTGATCATCTGCATGGAATGTTAAAAACACTAATTTGATAGAAGAAGTTCGTTTTAACAAGTACTAAGTATAGTGATTATCCATTTCGCTATAAAGAAACTTTTTTAGCAAGACAATAACAAAAAATTACCATATTTAAAAAAAAACATTATGAACGACTAAAGATCTCGCAAGATTGTTGTATCTACAACAATCTTACACTATACATTATTAGGTATCTACCTACCTATATATTCAAAATATGCAAGTGGAACATCTTAATTCTTAAGCTAAAAAGTAATTTACCTACATTAGAATACAGAATCGAAGCCCTTTGCAACTATCGCAAAAGGTAATCTAGTGATCTAAATCTTGTACTCGATTCTACTCCATGTTGCGGTAGACACGTGGCTTGCCAATAACTAAGTAGAAATGAGTATGTATAAATAAGAGTATGAATGTAAAAAAATGCCCGAAATGAGTTCTTGCAAGAAACTAAATACATGTACCTAGCAATTAGGAATAGTCACATTAACTATACCAACTCAATAACCTGTATGCGTAGAGGAAATATTTTTGTCATGTGTGATTTTAAAATTACGTGCTTCGCTTTTTTTCCTGTCAACATTCCGAAAACATCGGCTTTTAAGATCGAGACTCAATTGTTTTATGACGTAGTTGTTTTTTTAACTTACCACTACAGAGGATCTATTCCTTTCTAATACCAAAAAATAATACCAATGGTATTTGTTTGTAATCGTGATTAATTTTCTATTCCGGACGAATAAACGAATCCCAAAATACGTTAACCTCAAACTGTTTTGAATTTAACGTAGAACCAGTATCTTTGTACGAAAAATACGCAACTAATAAATCAATAGTGAAATTAACGTGCGTTGATTTCTACAAAGTGCTTCATTTCAATGTGCAGTGTAATTCGGGTGACATTTTAGAAGTCAATTTTTGCGGCCATTGTGTTGATAAAATAGCGTGAAAACTTTCAAGGTGTCTTTTGTATCCACTAAAATGATTAAAACATAGTCGTGGTTTAAAATGTCGAAGCGTTTAAGTAAAATATAAAAGTGTTGAGTCTATTTTTGGTTCAATTAAAAAATTACAATGTTTTGTAAAAAACATAGTTACTCTGATCTCATAAAAATCCAGTTTATTTTTACTATTATCTTGCTATAATGCATAGTTTTAACCACGATTGTGTTTCGATAACTTTAAGTGTTGTCTGTACGTACGTTGTAGGTAATTACGTCTACTCCTTTTTAAATCATAATTATGTATTTTTGTATTTAAATATTTGGTGCATAGCGTAGAGGTATCTACAGTTCAGTAGCGTTTTTTTTCTGTGATAAAAAGTCGTGCCTTACTTTATTTATTACTTTTATCCGATTTTAAAAATATATCTGTAAGCCGATTATTTGTCATGAAAGGCTAAGTAAATGAATTTTCTTCCTTTTGTTTTCCAAGTTTTCCATTTATTCCAATAAGAATGTTAGAACTTGTGTTATATTTTGCTAACGTAGGTACTACATTACAAATTCTTTATTATTTGATTAATTTATATACAGTTACTTAACTTTCTATGAAGTTTTTACAAATTCTTGTTTCTATATTTTACTTACTTATTTATTAATAAAAATGTGCAAAAGAAAATGTGTAGTTTTAATTAAAATGTTATTTATGTAAGCTACTTTTTCTAAAACAATTTTTTTTTCATTAAATCCCATAAACGGCTAATGTGGATACTGTCTGTAAAAAAAGCATAATTTTCTAACTAATTACTTACTTTTTTTTAAGGTAATTAAGTTAACGATTTCCTAACAGAATCATTTTTGTATTATTGGGCCATTGAGTTATAATGTACTTTTATCTCAATGTGTGGACAGGGCACATCGCCCGTAGAACCGATGGCCGTGGGGGCAGAACGGTTCTTGAGTGGCGACCACGCACCGGAAGACGCAGTGTGGGCAGGCCTCCAACGAGGTGGTCCGACGATCTGGTGAAGGTCGCGGGTAGCCGCTGGATGCGAGCAGCACAAGACCGGTCGTGGTGGAGATCCTCGGGGGAGGCCTTTGTCCAGCAGTGGACGTCCTTTGGCTGATGATGATGATGATGATATTTTTGAAAGTTGATTCCGCGCGTAACTATCTTTTTATCTATAAAAAAATCAGTAATACAATCTATCAGTACTGCTAGATAAATCATTGTATATTTATTTATTTTTATTTTCGGAAGGTCACTGTAAGTATAATATTTTTTTTTCAAAAATAACGAAACGTTGAAATTTCTTTTTTGATTTAAAAGCCAAACTATTAATTAAACCAGTTATTTACTAAAATTAACAGGTCTAAAACTTCAAAGGTGTTTTTGCTTAAAATTGTGTTTTCTTAGGGCGTATCTTTTTGCACACTTTCTCACTAGACTTAATAAAATATAAGTGCCTATTGGTGGTTTCTGGATAAGCTTTAAACCGTAAAAAGCCATTAAAAAAGTTATGAGAATATTTTAGGCACAGTAGCCACAATTTCGATCACAAAAATTTTGTTTAGAAAGACAAACTTAATGAAAGCCTTTCCTGAAAGATTTGTTCTACGCGGCTTTGTACACGAAAATTTTATATGTTCATTAAGACTTGTTGGTCCTGATAAGAGAGAACGACTTGATAAATAAGTAGGTGTTAAAGTTATTAGGAGAACCCAGCTGATTGGTGGATGAATAAAATTTATGATAATCTGCAGCGGCCCGTCCGCGTCCGCGTGGACAATCCTTGTCCTAACAATTACAATTAAAATGCCCACAACAAATAATATACTTATAGCCAAATAGGTGTTCCGACGTTTTGCTGCGTTTGCTGCAAAAATTTCTGCGTTCCGGTTTAAAGGGTAGATACTAGAGCCAGTGAAATTACAGGGAACAGCGACATAACAACTGCTATGCGATTCTCTAAGCGACACATAGACGCTGCGCGCTGGCTGTGATCATACTTAGATGTTACAGGGTTACAGCCGTTGAGCCGTCACATCGTTTGCTGCAGTCACGGCTGTGGTCAAAGTTGAGGCTGTTTTACTTACAGAATACCGATTTTATACCTACAATAAATGTCAAAGAAATGATTCCCTATCACGCCGCTTACAGCCGTGCAGAGCTAGTGTCTAACAGCGTTGAAAATTATTTAGCAGAATACCAATAGTACGCTCACCGCGCTGTTGGAGCCACTGCTACCAAGACAAACGATGTTTCGCTTAGAGAAACGCACTACTGAAGCTTCAGAGTCAGTAGCGCGCGCGTGATGCATTCGGAGTCCAGTCCATGAGCTGCGGTAGCCTCGAACCATCGGGCGGGCCGTAAGCTCGTTTGACGTTCGTTGTCGTAAAAAATTCTGAATCTTCACGCAGCAACAGTGCTCGGCGGCGTAAATAATTATTAGAGTCGTAACGTGAGGCGGTAGGTACTGTGCACGAGAACCCTACGACTCAACATTAAGGTTACGACGTACTCCTGCGACGTAAGGTGCTCTTACAAACCAAATAAAAGCACGGTTGGAGAGGCCTTTTTTATTGTCTTTAGTAACCACAAAGTCCTTTCGCAACAGCCAGGTGAGACTAAAGGTTTTCTCCAACCACTTAATCTAAGTATAAAAAATATTTTAGTGTCGTGGTACTTACTGTGGAATGGCTTAGGTACTTTTTAAGTTTAACCCTTTAATTACGATACCTGTTATTTGAAGTCATCGTCTACATGTGAACCTACGGTGGCAGTCAGTGACAATGCAGAAAGGCCTAGGTCGCTAGACACTCATTTTAGCAGCTACTTAATACTACTACCTACTTGAGTTGAGACAAGTTACAGAATAATACTGTACATACTTAAAATCACGACTATTGTCCCCGAAGGGTTAGCCAGAGACCAGGCAATGAGGACCGCAAAAGCAGTCCTCTGCCATAGTCCACTTTTCACCAAATAGCGACTGCACATGTGTACAGCGTGACAAGTGGTGAGCCCATCGCCGCTCTATGCTGTTGGATGTATGTGCAGTCTTTAGTCCGTTAGTCGCTTTTTACGACACCCTAGGGAAGAGAGAAGGTGGTAGTATTCTTTTACCGCTACACGACACGGTTGTGATAGAATAATAGGGTAGGTATTGTAGCAGTTAACCGTCATCAACCGAATGACGTTTGTATCTTTTAAGAGGTTTTTACGCATTTCAGTTTCCCATACAAACTTCCAAGTCAAAATTTTCAAAAACCAATAAGCCAATTTTAATGAAACTCTGCTTACTAAAGTAAAATACAGGGAACTAAATAGTTTGTTGAAAACATTTTTAAAAAACATTTATTTAACTGAGTTATTGCGATTTAAAATCTACAATAGAAAGTTTAAAATCGCAATAACTCAGTTAAATAATCGTTTTCTAAAAATATTTTCAACCAACTATTTAGATCCCTGTATTTTACTCTAGCATGCAAAATTTTATTAAAATTGTCGTATTGGTTTGGAAGTTTGTACGGGAAACCGAAATGCGTAAACCCTCATAAGCAAAACAATAAAATAAAGTAAAGTAAGTACCTATAACCCACCTACAAACATATAGTATCTGCAAAAATACAAAAGAGTTGTAACTCTTTGCTATGTATAGCATGTAAACAAATCGCCAACAAAAGTAAGTCCACCGACTTAGCGAACACATTCGCCGAGTTGTGTAGATGCAGGAAATAGAGATTCGTCGAAGGGATTAGCTAGTGCGAGATCCCGACCTTAATCCAACGGAGCATGTTCGCGAGCTTTCGCAGGATTGGCCGGACGGATCCGCGGAACATCACGGGGCTTTAAAGCTTCGGCTACTAGTACGAGCTATTGCGACGAGTCGAATGGATTTCCAGTTCATTGCGTGGTACACTACGGCAGTGTTAGTCAGCTGTAATAGAAAGAACGTAAGGTACAGAGAATCAGCGCATCGCAGCGCCACACGCTAGATGCTGAGCGGTAACTGGTAAACGCTCAGTGAGGACGTGTTCCACAAGGCGTCATAAAGAGCATCATCACGTAATTACGGTTGGTTGTCTGGTCGCTATAGAAATTAATTTATTTTGCTGGACATGTTTTTAGGAGCAAATACGTGGGACTAGGAATGAAAATTGTCTTCAATTTAGCACGTTTGAATCGAGTTATCGGAAATTGGGTTATAACCAATGACATATAATATCATTGGTTATAACCGTATCATACGCGTGCTTTTGAACGGGTCTCAAAGTGCATAAAAACGTTTATAGAATTTATATTTCTAAAATTCTTTCACCAAAAAATTCATTATAAAATGCAATTTTAGGGTGGAGTTGTCCTCTAATCTATCCTCTAATAAGTTAATACTTTACATGTTTGACCGAAATAGACACAACACATACCTGTGTAATTAATTGTTTAACGTAAATTAGGTTAGGAGCTAAGTACGAGTAGTATATGTAGTATCTAGATTCTAGATATCTAAAATATTATACATACATACCTACATATAATCACGACTATTATCCCCGACGGGTTAGTCAGAGACTAGGCAATGAGGACAGCAAAAGCAGTCCTCTGCCAAAGTCCACTTTTACCACCACTAAATAGCGACTGCACATGTGCTCAGCGTGACAGGTGGTGAGCAAATCGCCGCTCTATGCTGTTAGATGTATGTGCAGTCGTTAGTCCGTTAGTCGCCTTTTACGACACCCGGAAGAGAGGGGGTAGTAGTATTCTTTCAGCGTAACGCGACACGGTTCTAAAATATTATCGGTTCATATAAGAACACGTTTATCAATAAAGAAAGTGCAAGAGCCAAAGACAAATGTCCCCACATTGCGGATGCACCGTAATGAAATAACAACCTACGGCTTCTGCAATATCTTAGTTATTCATTTGCTGGTCGTGAATCCATTTACATGCGTCTTTATGACCAATAAAGATAATATGCAATGTTTGTTCATCTTCTTATTTTGCATTTCGTTCTTCTTGCATTTTCTTTAAATACGAATAGGAGTTCCCTTAAGTATTTTGAGTACGACTTTAGCATTTCTTCTCTCAAAAAGTAAACTTACTATTCAGATTATGACAGCTAAAATAATAAAGGGTTGATGCGCATAGTTTAATTTCATAATGAATTTTACTTTAGGAAACAATTTATTTAGAAGTTAGTTACTGATCTAGGGACTAGATTCAGTTAAAATGTAAGGACTTCAGAAGAGTTAGAGTAGTAGAATCGTGGCCCCGATCCCATGTCCATGGGGGAACCTAAGCCTAACAGTGATGGGGCGTTTGTACGGCGATGATGATGAATAGTTTAATATCTGACACCTACTTTACAGTATATATTACTGAAGTCATAGCCCTAATTGCAAATTTTCAATGAGTTTTTTTTTCAAAAAATGTTGTAAATAAGTAGATATTTTTTTTACATTTTAACTTGGCAAACAGACCTTCGCAATCCCCATTACGTTTCCAACATACTTTTGGAATAACGCAATCTAATTTAGTGGAGAATATGGAGTGTCTCGTTCCAGTGTCACATTCTTGACGACTTAAAATTAAACACTCTACCTTCGTCACACGTCATGTCATTCTTGGTAATCGAATTAATTATGACGTCAGCCCACAAAGGGACCCGTGCGGTGGAAACGCGGAATCAGATGGAACATGGCGGCCGTACGGGCGGCGTCTTTCATCTGCCTCCTTGCCAGGGCTGTTGCTTATACTAGACTAGGTACTACTCTGCCTTGCGAAGAAGAAAAAGCATAAGTCGACAACTTTGTGAAACTAAAAAATAATAAATAGATAAATTATACATGCTGATTTAATATTTGCACAAAACGCAATTTCACAAAATTTTTTGCTTATGCTTTTTAGGGTTCCGTATCCATAGGGTAAAAACGGGACCCTAATACTAAGACTCTACTGTCCGTCAGTCCGACTGTCTGTGTGTCACCAGGCTGTATCTCATGAACCGTCATAGCTAGACAGTTGGAATTTTCACACAAGATGTAAGTATTTCTGTTGCTTCTATAATAACAAATACTGAAGCAGAATAAAACAAATATTTAAGGGGGTTCCCATACAACAAACGTGATAAATGTTGTATAGATAATGGTAGGAAACCATTCGCCCGGTTTTTTCTTATAACAGGGTTAGTCTGTCTCCAACGTACGGTCGGGTACCAAAAGCGAGTATCTCACCTAGTCTATAAAGGTTTTATACTTCCTATTTTTTTAATATATGAAATCATTTAAAGGACAGTTTCTGCCCACCATTTTACAGTTAGGAAAAAAATATCGACAGTTTCATACGTTTTTATTGCGAGTTAGGTACCTATAACATAATGTTTGGAACTGCTGTTTTTTTATGGTGTCAGAGTTGTTTCATAGTAAAAGTTGTACAAAATAATGAAAAAAAAGAAAGGATGAAATTATCCTTATAGCGATCATACAAATAAAAATACATGAAATAAATCTGTATTATTATTACCACCTGCCGAAGGAGGCAGCTCATTTCACCCGACAGCTTGAACTAAATATTTAGGGGTTACCTATTTATTATTATATCTTTTGATTGAGTTGAACCTACGTTATAATAACGTAACGTTTACGTAAGAAATAATAACATTTAAGAGAAGAAAGTGTCATGCCCATGTGTATAAAGTGCTGTTACTTAAACAACATTTTAATTAAATTAAATCAAACAAGAGCACACAGTTCTTCTCCTTTTCTGTACTTTTTAGTCAATTATGACTTGTTTCATTGCGTTATCAACGTAACTAAATAATATTTTAATCAAAACTATAATACTAATTATAAACCACATCGACAAAAATATTGTATAATTTCCATTGCAGTAAAACTTTCAATAGCAGCGCCCTTGGATAGTTCTTGTTTGTTCTAAATTTTATTTTAAGATCTTTGTATACAACATTGAACAGAACTTAACAGTAACTTTATTTGAATTTAAATTTCGGATATGTGATAAAAAAGTATACTTCTACCAAAAACTAAAATAAAGTTACTATCTTAAAAAGTCATTAGTAACATTTTGTAAAATCTGTCGACACCCCTATTCCGGGCGCTTTGATCGCGCCGCGCCGACGATCCGGCCGACTACTTATCGGCTCAGATTTATTGTGATTCGGAGGCTGCGGCGTGCTGAAGCCGCGGGGAGTCGCGGGGAGTCGCGGGGAGCTGCGGGGAGCTGCGGGGAGCTGTGGGGAGCGGCGAGGAGTCGCGGGGAGCAGCGTACTCTACTCGCTCGCCGTACCCCGCTTACGATGCTTATTCATGTGCGGATGTTGGAGACAGAAGTGAATTCTTCGATGTTGAACGCAAAAAGTTTTGAATAGCCCAACTGTGAAGTTCGTCAAAGACTTTGGTGTTTTGTCTCATTTACTTTTGTTATAAAATGATGAGACGCCGAATTATAGAAACGCCGACGCTATAGAAACTCGTTTAATAAATATACTTCTAAGGCTATCAAATATCATTGTCTTTTGTCTAACTAAAATAGAATATTGTTTGCGGCTTACTGCCTACTTAAAGCCTGCAGCTTAATTTAATATATTTAAATCAGATATTCTAAATAGAGTAAAATAATTTTACAAATTAAGCATTTTCTAATTAAATTAGGACAGAGATTCGTAAAGTTTGCCCAATTTGTTAGGATTCTGCTCAAAATATAACTGGACGGCGACACCGTATCACCGTACGACTACCCATTGTTTTGCATTTTTGAGTTCCAGTTTTAATGGTGCTAGATTGTTTTAAGTTAAGAAGGTTTACGCATTTTGGGTTCCCATACAAACTTCGAAGTTCAAATTTTTAAAAACCAATTAGCCAATTTTACTGATACTTTGTATGCTAAAGTAAAATACAGATATCTAAATAGTTTGTTGAAAACATTTAAAAAAAAAGTTGATTTTGCTGTGTTTTTACGGTTTAAAGTCTACTATAGAAAGTTTAACATCGCAATAACTCAGCTAAATAAACGTTTTTAAAAAATGTTTCAACCAACTATTTACATTTCTGTATTTTACTTTAGCATGCAAAGTTTCATTAAAATTGGATCAAAGCTTTTTAAAATTTTTAACTTCGAAGTTTGTATGGGAACCCAAAATGCGTAAACCTTCTTAAAGGTCGTAGAGTAAGAACTGAAGCTTTTTTATCGGCAATAAGCATGCATCCATGAGCAACTGTGGCTGCTTTGCACCAGGTAGGCCGTGGGTTGGTTAGTGGACTCAATAACCTAAAGAAAATGTATTTTTGTCCTAAAAATTATTTATCACAATTAACTCTTTAGCTTATTTCACAGAAACGACATACAAAACTGACCAAACAACAGGTTAAATAAAAAGGGCAGTGACCATTGGCCACGATTGTACAACTTTGGCGTCACCGGGAGGATGAGTGGCGGTTTTTTTGCCTCTATCAGTGCGGACTCCGGTAGCCGCTCGGCCGGGCCGTAAAAACTTCTCAATTATTCCGTACCCCGTGTGGTTGGTGACTGGCTGTTTCAATACAATAATTATTAACCCATTAGCTACTATCGAAATGAGATAGAACTATTTTGATGCCATAATTGTGAGCTGTCGATATGTTCGTTAGATACAAATCGAGTAATGAAATACATCACAGATTCATGACTCCAAAGGGTTAGTCAGAGACTAGGCAATGAGGACCGCAGAAGCAGTCCACGTTTCACCAAATACAACTGCACATGTGCTCAGCGTGATAGGTCTTTAGTCCGTTAGTCGCCTTTTACGACACCCAAGGGAAGAGAGGGTTGGTAGTATGATTTTGATGAGCCGCTATATCACACGGCGTAATAAAATACTATCCTTTTTATAAACAAGAAAAATCAAAATCATAATTTTTTTATTCAGTGAACTTAAAATAAGCATTTTGAATCGTCTATAATTTTACTACTCTATATGGATGGGTATAGGCAACCCATTCAGGACGTCTATTAGCTGTGGAGAAGAGCGGGCGCATAAAACTCCACAGCTTTTTATTAATATTAACGACATTTACAAAACAATATGTTGTAACCAAATTATACAATCAACAATAATATAACAATATTGTACTTATATAAAAAAAGAAAATATAAAAACAAAAGTGAATCTAAAAGTTTTACTCTGGCACTATGAACGCATTAGAACAATATGTGTGTATAAGAGAAAATGCATTACGTATACCTGCCACTGCGCCCGAAGAGACGTACTTAGGGTGGTTAGCCCGCAATGGAGCGCAACATCATCATCAGCCCAGAAATGTCCCACTGCTGGGCACAGGCCTCCCATACCGATTAAAAACTTCTGCACTTCCCCTTACATGCAGCCAGAGCGATCGTGGACCGCCACAGGTAATCACCGGAGTTCACCCCCAAATGAAAAAATATCCTGACTTTTCTCAATTTGGCTGCATTACAACCTGATAATGTTTTTTTTAAATGATTTGATTTAATGAAGTTTTCCAAAAAAATAAGACAGATTTTTCATAGGACAACGCTTCAGCTACCTTTATGAAGATTGCCAACACAACAAAAAAATCATACGGTCTGCCACAATGATAAGTATTAGTTATATAAAACAAGGTCTGCCACGAACTCCCGCGCGCGAGAGCAAGTTCTTTTTCAGGGATAAAAGTAATAATTGTATTAATCCATTAAAGCACATGTACATGTGCAGTCGCTATTTGGTGAAAAGTGGACTATGGTAGACTACTTTGCGGTCCTCATTGCCTAGTCTCTGACTAACCCTTCAGGGATAAATTAATAGTCGTGATTTTACCAGGCCACTTAGAAAGTTTTGCCAAAAAAGTTTTTATCTATATATGGCACTGGCTGTACCTTAGGCCACTTGTTTTTAAAAAATTTGGTTATTTAAAAGTAAAAATACCATTGTTCGAATTT
Organism: Scoparia ambigualis; assembly: GCA_963921215.1. Classification (NCBI taxonomy): domain Eukaryota; kingdom Metazoa; phylum Arthropoda; class Insecta; order Lepidoptera; family Crambidae; genus Scoparia; species Scoparia ambigualis. The sequence goes on along the minus strand of OY992522.1, from coordinate 16,723,913 downwards.
ACCTCCACATTTTTTCGAGAGCCAAATTAAGAGGCCTATTTATTACATTTCGACTGTGATTTTTGCGTAAAATGGACAATTTTGGCGTCCTTTATCTCTGAAACAAAAATACATGAACAATTTCAATTTATTGAATAGTGTAGAATAGCAATTTGCATAGTTATTGGCGGCCTCGCTTTTTGTAAATTTTGCTTAACTTTTTAATTAAACCCAAAATTGCAGAGAACTACAAATGAAATAAAAAAATTAGAATGTTAACTATCTCTTTTAGTCGTATAGTTTGTAGCGGCCTCGGAATTTTTAGATTATTATTAATTTTAGGTATATAGAAGAAAATCTTATTCAAACCAAAAAACTTCGATAATCGCATTAAGTTAACAGTGAATTTCTCCTATCTACGTTAATATTATTGAGCAAAATTTGTATCAGAATAATTGTTACTAAGTACATAAGAAATAAATATTTTATAATGAATTTTTATCCAATTTCGATAAAAACGATAGATAAAAGAATAAAACTGCAAAATTACTACAAAATGCGATGCGCCAGCCGTCCGAACTTAGCTTATTCTCGCAGAGTGGAGATTTGTAATAATAAGCATGAATTTACTATCCTATTTTGATAAAAACAACAAATACAAGTGCAAAATTACTACAAATTGCGAAAATGGGCATTTTACGCAAAAATCACAGTCGAGATGTAATAGGCCCCTTAATTATCGTGTCTTATTTAAAAATGGATCTGCATCGAGAATATTTTCGTGCGATGATTTTCTACGATGTTAAATGTGGCCTAAAACCTGATAAGTTATTTGATCGACATCAAATGACTTTTATAGATGAAGGACCTTCAAAAGCAACCATCTACCGTTGGCATAGCGAGTTCAAGCGCGGTCGCCTTACTTTGGGGGATGAACAAAGGAGTGGTCGTCCTACGACGGCTGTCACGGAAGAAAGTGTGCTGGCAGTAAAAAATTTAAATCAAGAAAACAGGCGAATTACATGGGAAGAGATTCAGCATACACTGCAGATTGGATCGGGAAGCGTTCACAAGATTCTACACAAGCACCTTCGCGTGAGCAGGATAGTTTAGCGCTGGGTGCCGCACAACCTCACCGAAGCTCAGAAACAGGCCCGTGTGGAGTGGTGCCGTGATATGATTAAAAAATTTGAAGCAGGCTCGTCTCGGCGCTTTTACGACATTGTGACAGGTGACGAATCCTGGATTTATCAATACGATCCAGAAACAAAGCGTCAGTCGACAGTTTGGCTGTTTCAAAACAAACCAAGGCCTACGAAAGTAAAGCGATCGAGAAGCGCAGGGTTTTGATCGCTAGTTTCTTCACTTTGACGGGTATCTGGTTTCAATTCCATTACGAGACCAAAGCAGCATCAACGCCAAATGGTATAACACAAAATGCCTGCCAGAAGTTTTGTCTGCAATGAACAACAAGCTCAGATTTCTCTGAGGCAACAAGCGACCGAACACCGGGCTCCGCGGGGTACTGCTTCACCATGACAACGCGACCTCGCACTCAGCGCTCTAAACGAGGGACTTCCTGGACACCATACCGGTCAGAGTCTAACTCCTCTCTTCTCGTCTTACCCTCCTTACAGTCCTGATCAGGCACCGTGTGACTTCTTTTTATTCCCTAAAATAAAAAAATCAGCTGAAAAGGATACAGTTTTCATCGCCGAAAGACGCGCTAGCAGCGTTTGAGAAGGCCGTAGAAGAGGGGTCTGCGGCGGACTGGAAAAAATGATTCGAAAATTGGTTCAGACGCATGAAACTTTGTTTAAAGGCTGGTGAAGCGTTCTTCGAAAAGATTTATTTAAATTTTTTTATCCATAGAAGCAAGTTTTTTAGTTTCTGAAAACTTTCTGAGTGTCCCACGTGGTATCTATGTATGAATGTAATCCAATATAATATCCTCTAAAAGGGTAACAGACTTCAGCTAAATCCGTTCAGCCGGTACGGTGTGATTGAAGAAAATAACAAATACACGTATTTTCCATTCCGTCGTTCATAACATTCATCAGTAGGATTGCATTAGGAAGAGCACATTGGTTTGCCATTCTTTGTGAACTTTCCTCCTGCGGGTTTTATGGAAAATATTTCATTCCGAAAGGAGCGGCCGCCTTGTACTTTTTATGTTTTACTCATTTCAGTTATCTCTGTGTATCTGCTACATAAATTATAAATAAGTAAGCGCCGATTATGCTTAAAAAGCGACAGACGTAAATAAAAAACCAAAAAGCTCTTGACCACCGTAAAACAAAATTTTATATTCTCCCTTTTATTGTCCACAATAATTCAACATTATCAACGAATTAACGATCGTATCCAAAGAAAAAAATGAGTTGTCCGTTGTTATGGAAAATGAGCTTTATAATAGTCTTTTATATTAGAAAGGCCGTTCCGCTAAGTAATGGGATGAATAATAAGCTATAAAGATTTTGAACGGTTCAAATGGTTTATTCTTTCCGGTGTGTTTGTGTGAGGCAGTGTGGCGTCTTTGGATGTTTTGATTTACTATCGGGATCGCGAGATGTTGTATCGGGACCCGATAAAGTAAGTTTAATGAGTGCGGCTCGTATATCAGCGTCGGCATCGTAAAGGTGGGTACGAACTGTCAAATGGTTCATTGTGCCGGTGCGCCTTTATGATAGCATTTTTACAGTCAGGTACAAGCTTTGAGTGCCCGCCGCGCCGGCCGCCAATTATTTTCTACTTAACTCGGTGGCCACGCTGCTACCCGTCTCAGGATAATGCCGGTAGGCTTCGTCTAGCTTTCCATTTCTTAGTTAATGTGTAGATTCAAAGTTTAAGGGCAGTATACGATATTAGATACCAGATAGAAATTCAGTAGGCTTGGTGTAGCTTTTCATTTGTTAGTATAACTTATAATACCTTACCTATACGAAAAGAAAGTTAAACTTACTATAATATTAAATAATAATTAGACACATATTCCGTCAGAATTTCAGAAAGTCTCATCTAGCTTTTCATAGTGGTCGCAGGCGTGTCTTTCTGTACTGTCGCGATGTTACGCTTGGAGGAATAGTTTTAGAAGGGTTCATATTGGTTCACCTAAAAGTTCTTTACCCGAAATTGTTCTTCCTACCGATTTGTAAGTAATCCGAATGAACACTTTTCCTAAAGTTTTCATTCGTACAATTTGTAGTACTACCGACTATGTTCATAACACTCATGTTTCCGAAAATTGTAATTCCTACTGTTGTCTTTCATAACGATTTTAACCCTAAACACAATTTCCATAAATTTTTTACTCAAATTAAAAGTAAATACAACGGTGACCTACAGGAGTGTCAGGAGTAGGCCAGCTAGTCTCCTCAATCATTATCTCTATACTTATAATATTTTGAATAATAGTTTAAAAGACGGTTTTGTTGAGAAAATATAGGAAAACAAATAATAGTATAATAGATGTTTACTCATTGCTACTGACATTATGAAGTTGAATGATGCGGAATTATGAACATTAAAAACAGAGTAGTTAAGAATTGTGTTTGTTATTATGAAAATGTTAGGAAGAACATTTTTGGAGTTCCAATTATCGGTGTTAAAAATTTTTGAAAAGAACTTTGGCGCACCCGTTTTAGAGCGCTTCGTTTGGTGCGCTTCAAGGAACACCCCCGATAACGGGGCTAAATTGCAAAGTCGGACAAAGTGTGTGTCCAGATTTTTCGATGCTTAACCCGGGCTTATGAGCGACAACCCGCATTAGGCGAACATTGTAGCCCATCCAATGCCATCCATTGTAGAGAAAACTTGATTTCAATGATAGAGTCCTTTGCCCTGCTTCTGTGGGTCAGTTAGACTATATTTAAGATAAGATAATCATTTATTTGCCAAAAACACGGTAATTTACGGGTGGTACAAAATTTGAAATGCGCACGTGTTTAGCCATTATAAAACAGCATGCAACATCAAATGTCAATTTAAATGTCGAAGTTAAACATAACATATAATACTGTGAATGCAAAAATTCAAACATTAAAAAGGAGGCAAACATGTCAATAAGGTTAATTAATTAATTAAACGTCAAAAATTACACAATAAGTTTAAAGCTAATTTATTAGACTGTGCCTGGTTTAAAATGGGCACAGTCAACACTGTTGAATATCTAAACCGTGTAATATGTGATGAATCGTTTTATTCTGCTGTAAACTTTGTTAAACTTTAATTGGGCTTTGTAAAGTTTGTACCTATGTTTATGGTTTTTTGATACAAATTCATAATAGAATCTGAAATTACTTTCTGAAAAAAGCCTTCTTTCGTTTTTTCGATTATAAAATTCATACTTATTTGTAAACACCTTCACCTACATAATATTGGCCTTCTAATTAGAGAAAGAGAGAGAGAGAGAGAGAATTAATTAATTAGTCTTCACTTTCCATTAATTTTGCTTTTTAAGCAAATGAGTGAAGAAAATTCGCGATTGTCTGGCCACTCTACAACTCACACATCAAGGAAAGTACTCAGAAATGATCGACAATTACGTGGTTCAAATAAGGGCCTATCTTTAAGGACAACAAAGGTAACATAAATGTTTTTCAAGACTTTCAACTAATACCAGCGTGTTTTAACACGTTCGCTGACGTTAAGAAGTTGTCCTGTCGCCATAATAGGGCACTAGAATTTTCCATACTAAACGATTACCCGTCGACAGTCGTACTAAGACATGTTAATATTTAAATTTTGTCTTATACGACACTTCGTCCAGAGACGTCAACGTCCAACGACGTAGTGTCATATTAGAGAGCTAGTTACTAGTCTGATATGACACTACGTCCAGAGACGTCAACGTCCAACGACGTAGTGGCATATTGAAGAGATAGTTATTTATCTAATATGACACTACGTCCAGAGACGTCAACGTTCAACAACGTAGTGTCATATTAGAGCGCTAGTTACAATTCTGATATGACACTACGTTCAGAGACGTCAACGTCCAACGACGTAGTGGCATATTAAAGAGATAGTTACTTATCTTATATGGCACTACGTCTAGAGATGTCAACGTTCAACAACGTAGTGTCACATTGAATAGTAAATTGATAGCCTCGTACGACACCACGTCCAGGACCGTAATATCTAATGACGTAGTGTCACGTTTTACACATTTTTGCCTGCCCAAACAGGACACTACGTCGAGCCACGTTAGAGTTATATATGTAAGGGAGTAGAATAAAACACATTTCTAAAGTAATCACAGCTATATTTTAAATTTCAGTCTGCGTCATACAGCGAAAGATATACGAAAAAACAAATCAACAAAAAGTAATCTCTTAAAAAGGAACAAAACCTTATGTTTTAACTATCACAATAAACTCCTATCTAATAAAATATTAAAATTTTAGTCTGAATGATACAGCGATAGACATACGAAAAAAAATCAACATACAAATAATCTCGAAAACCTTATGGTATTCACCATCACAATAAACGCCACGCCATTGACTTGTATTTCCACATTATAAAAAAATCAATATTCAATGGTATAGGTATGTACCTACCTACCTACTATACCTATGTAGGTATTATATTATATAAACGAGGTATTTGAAATCACAAGCTACAATCGATTAATACTCAATTCAATTTTATATACCAGACTGTAAAGTAATTTTTAAAAAGAAAAATAAATCAAATTCAAGACTCTTGCTCTGTCTGTTCCTGAAGTAGATGGTAATCTCGGAAACATTCAGGACATAATGGGGAAAGATTCGGGCAACCAATACATCTGTAGCTAGTTTCAACTCTCTTTTTATTTTTGGAACACATTTCCTAAAAACTTTGTCATCTCTTCAGCGGTAGTCAGGCGAAAAGATTGAGATCGAGAATATCGAGTGGACCTTCCACACCTTCCACATTCCTTATTTGAATTACACAAAGCTGTACCATAATTGTTAGTACACTGAACTAGATAATCTATTAGCTCTTTAGGGAAAACATGATTGAAAATCTCCTCAACGCTAGTTTGAGAGTTAACCTCAAATTGAGGGCCATGTGAATTGACATCAAAGTCAAAAACAGGAATGTCTTCTGTGGTGTTTGACCACGGCTGGTATTCTGGTTCAGGAGATCTTGGTCGGTTCTGCACTGGTGCTGAATCTGCATCATTAGAATTATTGTCCTGAGGCGCGACTAGGGATGGTGAACCATCTCTTGATTCTGTTATTAGTGGTTTGATCAGTGCGGTAGGTCTGTCGTCCTGTCCAAAATCGGAGTGTGAGCTTACATTTGTAATATCGGACTTACTGGAATCCGATGAAGCAACAGGGCCTCCAGAGGTGCGTCGTCGAGATCTTACTGAAAATATTTCTTCTGAGGAAGTAGAAGCGTCTGCATCGGCTGTCTGTTGTGGCTCATAGTTTTCGTCAGAGCCATAATCACCGTCTTCGTCCTTGTACGGGTCCTGGTCCTGTTCGTCTTCCGAGTTTGAAGACATATCGTCGAAGAGGTTTTTCTGACGTTTCTTAGGATTATTGGCTGACATCTGAAATTAAAAAGTGAATTATTTACAAAGTGTAAAGTTTGTAGGTAATTTTGCATTAATTATGCAGAGGTAGGTACCTACAGCTCTTTTGTTTAGTTTCAATAGATACAGACGGCCTTAGAACTAAGAATCAGAATACTTAATCACTAATTCGTGTTAAAAACTCTTCCAAATGGTCAACATCCAGTCATAAACTAATAGCAAACATTTAACGATACTGATGTCTTAAAAAATGAAAGTTTTATACAATATCGAATGATTGAATGGTTTTAAACAAAAATACATTTTGATAACAGAAAAACGTAACAAAAGCACCGTGGTTCCTAATTTATGCACCTAATTATTCCTCATACATTACGTGAACTCATTATATATCTCAAAATAAGTAAAAATAAAATTTACTTACGATTTTAGCGACGTACGCGCGTAGATGTTTCCAAAATGGCACTGGCCGCACTGAATGTTCGAGAAGACAGGCGCGCGATCACGCCGGTCGACGTAGTTTCGATGCACGAGAGTTTATGTGTGGGGGTGAAAGAGCGAGACAGCGATATATAAAACTACCCATAAAACACGTAATACGACAGTAAAAAATACAAGAGTGCTCACAAGATGACAGTAGATACTGCTCTTCCTAACAATTACAAACAAAAGTATCGTCTGTCGACGTAGTGACCAAACAAATAAAATAAAGTTTCCCGCCCGTCGACGTACTGTCACAACGCATCATTTGAGCTTCCCGCCTTTGGACGTACTGTCAGCGAACGTGTTAACCTTTTAAGCTATTTCCTATCTGTTAAGGGCTCTACAAAACTGTAGGGAAGTTCTAAGTTTTTAAGCAATTTCAAACACAGACAAATTAATTTTTTACTTTAACAACATTCAATAACACAAAATAATTCCAAGAATTTAATTAACTCCGTGATGTAATATGTTGTTATCATAAACGCTACTACACATTAGACGGTAGCAACAAATTAAAAAATTGTAAACAACTTTGTTTTCGCGGCGTCTTTAAACGAAGCTCACCAAACAAAGTTATAAAATTAAATGTGCCACAAAGTTGTGTTAAAAGCGAAAAAAGGCAAAGAAATCTGTATCGTAAGCAGTCTTAAGGAGTCCCGGGGGCGTTGTGTTTTTTTTCCAGTCGTTGACAGGTGGGGCGGGGCCGGCTTTAGGGCGCGGGGAGGCAAGGGGGGGCAGGAGTCAGCCAGCGCGGCGCCCGCGCAGCTCGCGTGCTCCTCTCGCCTGAGTCACGCGCGCCTCGTAATGCTTGCATAATAATAATGACGGATGCCGATCGCGCGGCGGCCCCTTTGATCTGCGGCGCGTTTGATCTCGCCGCCCGCGCCGGAGCCGGCCCCGTCGCCGCACAAACGAGCCGCCGGCTCACCTTTATTCGGTTGGACGCCGCTGCGAGGCGGCCCTTCGAGCTTCGCCGTTCGCCCTCGTTCTAAATAGAGGCTTTATTTTGTAAACAGCGGGAGTGCTACTGTGCGCTCGGCTGGTAGTGAGCCAGTCAGTATGGGGTGCGCTGTTGAACGCTGCCTGCGCCCGCGTCGCGATCGACCAGCTGGGATTCACCTTACTACCCTCTGGGAGTGATGAGGGCAGCCCTTTGGACCTGGATCGCTTGGACACTCTGTGTACGCATACGGTTTTTGTGAAAGTTTTTTGTTGTTGTTTATTTACAACCTACTTGGTTCGTTTGCGCGGGTTGTGATTGAGTGTTTTATTTTTTTTCTAATTGATACGTGTGAAAAAGTAACGTGTACATAAATACTTTTGCCGTTTTATAGGTTTTCGGTAAAGTTGTAGTCGACTTTGTGACTTGACGAAACACTTTAACCAAATTGTAACGTATTTAAAAAATAACGAGCACTGGCAGAGTAAACACCTTTTAATAAAAGTTCTATATAATACGATAAATAAACTACCTACTTTCTCCAATTTATAAGTGAAGTTTTATACAAGTTTATCTGTTTATTTTAATAAATAGTAGGTATTTAGGTAGGTACGTTTTTAGATGTCATTGGTAAATAACATATTCTTTAAAAAAATATGTTATTAAACATTATTTTATTTCTACAACATTAGAAATATAGAGCGAAAGTTCTGTATAAAAACTAGGAAAAAAGATAATGATTATGAGATAATTATAAACAAATGATATCATATTTTAACAGTCATAAAATATTGTCGTATAAATATAGCAAAATGTCTCCATTATCAAAACTTAAATAATTTAAAATACAGCTGCAGTTCTATATATGAATATAAAAAACAAAAGTAAATAAAAATACCAGTTAACCTCAATTTATAAATATTGAAAACAAAAGCGCACCAAAACAAAACACCGATGCACTTCGTATGTATTTTTCAGACAAGCAGTTAAACAGTACCAGTAACTTTAAAGGGAAACCGCTTGGTTTCGCTCAATATTGGTCCAATACCAATATTAAGCGAAAACGAATTGCTTAATATCAAGCAAGTCTCATCAATTCAATTCTCTCAAATCACAATATTACTTCAGAAATTAACGGGAACCAAGTTAATAGCGGCAATTCTGCTGAACATTCAAGTGCCACGAATTAATTACGAGTACTTTAATGCTGGCAGTGGTTAAGAACGTGTATTTGCATTTACTAACAAGCTTTGGTGTTATAGTACCAATTTTAAATTATGTTTAATTTTGTGTAATAAAAAAGTTAAAACTATGTACAGATAAACAGACACTTAATGCGTTTATTTTTCGTAGTTATGTTTGCTATAAGACTTGAAAGCCTCCAAGGATTTTTGCACTGTAGAGGATTCTGACCAGAACAGAACCCTACTAGATGGTGACACCCAAGTACCTACTTTTTTAAAATAAGAATCCCTGCAAATTTCTCCACTCCACCTGATGTTAAGTTGAGTTGGGTCCGGGTGCGAGGACTGGTGCAGCGTCAGAGACGTAGCATCAGTCACCCTCACACTGCCGGCCTACAAAGTGCCTTCTCGCTAAAAGGAGGGCCTACAAGGTGCCTCTTCTCATTTCGTTTGAAGGATCAAAACTTCTGGTTTTGCTTCGTATGGTACTAGATCCAGTGAAATTACAGGGCGTAAAGGCACAAGAATTAAAACTTCAAGGTCGGCAAAGCGTTTTCAGATTATTTTCTGCTTTATAAAATTATTATTTAACTTCGGCAATAATGAAATCCGTATTATATTAATATTTCTTTTAAATTTTCCAATTGTGTTAATGAAATGTTTCGTAAAATATCTAAAAACTTGGCGAGACATTTACGTATAATGCGAAAAGAGTTTTATCTTAAAGCGAGGTCTTATTCTGATCGTCGAAATCTGTCCGGGCTTTCCACACGGTGAATTTATTCACACAAAATGTCTTTAAAGGTATCCGCCATTCATGACTTTTTCCAAGAAAATAAAGCCATTGTGTCACTTTTGTTTGCGAAAGTGATATCTGCTGTACGGTTTCAGATTTATGGCGTACCTAACTATTTCAAGCTCTTTTGGGATGGTAATAATAATACGTTTATATAGAGCATTAAATTCAGAGTGAAGTGTTTTAGAAAATATATAAAACCTTTTTTTCTTTAACTCTAGCCATTTAGTAAAGTAGGTAGTAGTAATAATACTGTCTCAATGCATGTCAATTGCCTCCTACATTAAAATCAAGTTAACGCTACAGTAACAGTTGATGCACTTAGAACGTGGCGCCACTAGACAGAATATAAAATTAAGCACTGATCAGTGCGCAGCCGCAGTTAAAAGGTTAATCACCACGCTTAGCGCATGAAAAATCCAGGACATCCGGATATCAAACCTAGCGCTATGCCACTCGGTCGCCTTTTTTAAAAGTAAAAAAAAAGAATTTTATTCGGCATACATAGAAATCTCTTACCGATATATTTAGTACATTAATAAAAATCTATTTTCTAATAAACTAACTATAAAATAATTCTGAAAACCCAGACACAACGTCACGTCGACGACAACGTCTCAACGCAATTTACGCACAAAACGTACAAACGGTACTCTTCAAAGTGTCAAAATGTGACCAAGTAACATTTGTAGGATTCGATTAAGCTAACGATTAACGTTTGCTTCTCATGGTGACAAAATATCTGGTTTCATAAAAAGAAGCACACAGCTTATAATATATCTTACCGATAGTAAGTAACTGAGTGAAAGCGCAATTCACAAGGAATCCTCAATTACTGAGGAACTAGCTATCTTATCTCCAACGGGATCTAACGAGATAGGAGTGGCATCATAGACGGACTTACATCAAATTCTACTAACCCAATTGACTGCAATACATAATAATTGTTACCGCAGCTGGGAATCAAACCCATGTTTGAGACCGCTGGACCTAAATACGTTTATTAAAGAAGAGACGTGGTTTACAACTACATCTTCATATAATTTGTGATAGTGAAATGTAATATTTTTACTGTGTTTGTAAACAAATCTATAATTGAGTGAGGGGTCTACTTTTAAAACAAATATTGGTCAAAATTTAACTTTTACCAGAAAACCAAATACATCGAATTCCTTCCATGATCCACGTATGATTCCGTAACAAATCCCTCTAAAACACGTTTAATAGTAGATTGTTATACAAGGGGCTAAAATGACCCATTATATACGAGGATAGAAACCGAGTTTTAATGGGTTTTTAGCGCCGTGTGTTACACTCTGATTTTCACTACGAATGCGAGAAAATAAAACAATCCAATACAATATGAATTGGTTTATTTTATTAAAAGTTAACCCGTTAGTTGCTTTAACGACACCCAAGGGAAGAGAAAGGTTGGTAGTATTATTTTGATGAGCCCATCGCCGCTCTATGCTGTTGGATAGTAGGTGTATGCAGTCTTTCCATCTCTTCCCTTGGGTGTCGTCAAAGGCGACTAACGGACTAATGACTGTACATACATCCTATAGCATAGAGCGGCGATGGGCTCATCAAAATAATATTACCAACCCTTCACTTTTCTTCGATGTCGTAAAAGGGGACTAACGGACTAAAGACTGCACATACATACAACAGCATAGAGCGGCGATGGGCTCATCAAAATAATACTACCAACCCCTCTCTTCCCTTGGGTGTCGTAAAAGCAACTAACGGGCTAAAGGCTCACCACTTAAGCACATGTGCAGACTGTGCAGTTTTTTCTTGCTGAAGCGTGGTCTGTGTTTGTCCATAGATTCAAATGATTACTAATTTTACCATAAACTTTAATAATAACTATCTCAAAAAAGTTGTTGATCTAAGTAAACAGCAATAAGTCGAGTCTTTATTCATGATTATTCTACATAAGACTAAAACTTTTTCACTCCTCTTGCTCAAAAAGACCGTCATTGTAGCCTTCTGGAGCGGGGCTCAAATAGCTTTTCTTGCCCTAGGGGAAAAAATATTTTTTTTTTAAATTTTGTCTGTCACAATATGACAATGAGCCTACAAAAACGAAAAAGTATTTAGTGTTATTTAGAATAATCATGAATAAAGACTCGACTTATTACTTACTGTTTACTTAGATCAACAACATTTTTGAGATAGTTATTATTAAAGTTTATGGTAAAATTAGTAATCATTTGAATCTATGGACAACACAGACCACGCTTCAGCAAGAAAAAACTGCACAGTCTGCACATGTGCTTAGGTGGTGAGCCTTTAGCGAGTTAGTCGCTTTTACGACACCCAAGGGAAGAGAGGGGTTGGTAGTATTATTTTGATGAGCCCATCGCCGCTCTATGCTGTTGTATGTATGTGCAGTCTTTAGTCCATTAGTCGCCTTTTACGACATCGAAGAAAAGTGAAGGGTTGGTAATATTATTTTGATGAGCCCATCGCCGCTCTATGCTGTTGAATGTATGTGCAGTCTTTAGTCCGTTAGTAGCCTTTTACGGACATCCAAGGGAAGAAAGGGGTTGGTAGTATTATTTTGATGAGCCCATCGCCGCTCTATGCTGTTGGATGTATGCGCAGTCTTTAGTCCGTTAGTCGCCTTTTACGACACCGAAGGGAAGAGAGGGGTTGGTAGTATTATTTTGATGAACCCATCGCCGCTCTATGCTGTAGGATGTATGTGCAGTCATTAGTCCGTTAGTCGCCTTTGACGACACCCAAGGGAAGAGATGGAAAGACTGCACACACCTACTATCCAACAGCATAGAGCGGCGATGGGCTCATCAAAATAATACTACCAACCTTTCTCTTCCCTTAGGTGTCGTTAAAGCAACTAACGGGTTAATTTTTAATAAAATAAACCAATTCATTTTGTATTGGATTGTTTTATTTTCTCGCATTCGTAGTGAAAATCAGAGTGTAACACACGGCGCTAAAACCCATTAAAACTCGGTCTCTATTTACTCCCTCGCTAAAGCTCGGAAGTAAAACTACCTCGTATATAATGGGTCATTTTAGCCCCTTGTATAACAATCTACTATTTCGTTTTTGTAGGCTCATTGTCATGTGACTGGCCAAAATTAAAAAAAAAATTACTTTTTCCCCTAGGGCAAGAAAAGCTATTTTAGCCCCGCTCTAGAACGCTACAATGACGGTCTTTTTGAGCAAGAGGAGTGAAAAAGCCATTAGGAAGAGTGACATTTGTATCAAACCCACTAAAACACCAGCCTGTCACTATCAAATTCCACTAGAGTTGGCCAATAGCAGAGCTTTATTACGACTGGTAACTTTAGAATAGTATGTCGCTATTGGGCGTTATTGTTGTTTTTTTTTTAGTGTGACCGCAGATGACCTTTACAGCGTTACCGGGCTTGAACGTTATTGTTGTCGTCGCGAACGATGCTTTAAGCGGTTTTGTATTAAAACTTAAACATGAATTATTCTTCGTTTGTGAAAAAGTGCCTGATTTCCATGAGAGAAGATACTCATGTTTATATTGGTTAAATAACACAATACCATATTACAAGACGTAGGTAGTTTTTGTATAATATATTGGCTATTAATTTTCATAAGTGTGTTTAAATGTCAAGTTATTCATGGGGCTTCGTTATTGAATAAATAGTAATTATGTAAATTTTAATTATGCATGTCCATTTACTGAAGTGGACAAAGTATCCATTATAAATAGCTGGTATATTGTAGCTATATACTTGGGTAAGTATATAAAAGACAGTCGACTTAAGATATTAATGGGTAGTTAAATAAGATTATTCAATACATGCATAATAATCACGACTATTATCCCCGAAGGGTTAGCCAGAGACTAGGCAATGAGGATATTTAAAGCAGTCATCTACCATAGTCCACTTTTCCCAAATAGCGACTGCACATGTGCCCAGCGTGACAGGTGGTGAGCCCATCGCAGTTCTATGCTGTTGGATGTATGTGCAGCCTTTATTGCGTTAGTCGTCTTTTACGACACCAAAAGGTAGAGAGGGGGTGGTAGTATTCTTTCACCGTTACGCGACACGGTTAATTATTCAATGCCATATCAATTTATGTACAGTCACGAGCAAAAATATGTTAACAATTGTAACTCTTAATACAATGGAATAAGAGTCAAAGTGTATACATATTGGTGATCGTGACTGTACAATATAATGTTTTTAATGTTGTGATTTTTGTCGGTTTAAACTGAAATGGTTTTTGTTCCGATGCATGTAAGTAATAAAATTGGTTGAAATGTAAAAAATACAACATAAAACAACTTAAATATTATCGTAATTGTAATAATAGTTGTAATAAGTAAATATTGAAGTATGAGTTACTTCTGGTGGAAAACTGTAGACTTTGCTTAGCACACCCCCACTGGAAACTGGGCGTGATGTATAATATAATAGTACATTGTTACCCTAGAGGTGAAAGTAGCTTATTTAGTCCCGAGACGGAGTTGATTATTAGTTGAAAGTAAATTATAAAAAAAGTACGTTCGTTCATTACGAATACAAAGAATGTAAAAATAAAAACATGAATTAGCCAAAGAAAAAAATAGTTCCTTAATTGAATCGATCTATTGAGATCGGTAGGTTCTTACTTGAACAATTTTTAAATATTAGCTAGGACTTATTACTACTTTTATACAATTCGTTAAAAGTAAAAATTACATAAAAATGTTCGAAAATAACGAAACGTTGAAAAAAAATGACTGCCCCAGGTGGGAATCGAACCTACGTCCTCTATCCCAATCCCACCAGAATTAGTTTTTTTCAACGATTCCTTCAAGTTTATTTGAGCCTAAGAAAACTACTACTCCACTCTTCCCTTGAGTGTCGTAAAAGGCGACTAACGGACTAAATACTGCAGAGGGGCAATGAGCTCACCACCTGTCACGCTGAGCTCATGTGCAGTCGCTATTTGGTGAAAAGTGGACTATAGCACAGGACTGCTTTTCCGGTTCTCATTGCCTAGTCTCTGACTACTTCGAGGATAATAGTCCTGATTTTAAATGTATATACATATATAATCACGCCTATTATCACAAAATAACTAATAGTCTATTATCCCCGAAGGGTTAAGGCACCCTGCTTAAGGGGTGAAGGGGTACCAAGGAAGGGTAAATCAAATATTACAAATAAAAAAGTTATTAGTACATGAAATGCATAAAAATAAAAATATACATTTTATTACAGGTACTAATGTAAAAAGTACGTTTAGCGCCGTCACAGCATTCCAATATTTGATTTGGACCTTTGACCAATCCGAGAGTTTTCCAATTACCTCGAAATGCTGTCATACCGTAATTCCCAAATCGGTAAATGCCGCCAGTTGATTGTTTAACTCTTTGTCTGGTCCAGCGTAATACACTCTTAATTGATTTTCAGTTTTATTGCAATATCATAAAGGTCAATATTTAGTAGCACATTGTCGTTTACTCATTGGTAAAACATACGCTTCACAATATTTCTGGGTAATTAACTTCGACCCATTTTGAAGAGAGCCGTTTAAAGCTCTTTACAACAAGCATTATTCTGTTGGTGTAGGTCAATATTTGTATTTGTATTTGTAGTCAAACAACTGTAGTTGTGTGTGTAAATAATAAACATGTACAATGAAGCTCTTTTTCTGTTGTCCTATACCTCAAAGGTTGCCTGGAAGAGATCGCTTCAAGCGATAAGACCGCCTTTGTCCACATTAGTATTAGTATGTTTATTTTATGTTTTCTATATTTTTGTGTGTGCAAAAAAGCGTTTTATCTATCTATCTATGTATTTAAAATATTGCCTTAGTTAAATCTATTGAAAGACACTCTAAATTTCTTACACCTTATGATGAAGAAAATTAGAATTGTGTTTTAAAATCAAAAACAAATAAAAAAAAAATCATTTATTTCAGACCTGGGTCCATAGTGTTAGTAACATTTTTTATCTGAAAAACCTATGTTAGTGCCTATTCATTATTTTATAATAAACAAGTTTAAAGAAAATAAGAAAATCTTATAAGCGCCATCCATATAAACTCGTAAGAGTAGAGCTCGTCTATCGGGTAAAGTTGCCTCCTGACTCTCAAAAACTTTTTATAATATGCGCTTTTTCCCCGGAAGCTACTTACTTTGACACTCTTTGAACCTTCGAAGCTTTGAACCTTTAATACGACAGACACAGTAATAACTCCATTGTCTCATATACATGTGCAGAAGTGTCACTCGAGAACATAATCACGCGGAAGAAGTAAAAAAACATTTGTAGCTCCTCCGTGCTTCGGAAGGCACGTTACGCCGTTGGTCCCGGTTGTTGTCGTAAGATGGCAGTCGTTAAAACCCACCAACCCGCATTGGGTAAGCGTGGTAGGTTATGGCCCAATATCCCCACGTGATATTGTCCACGTGGGAAGCAAGTGCCTTGCCACTGCAGGGCACTTGCTTCCCTAGTGTTTCCTCTTAAACGTCCCACTGGACGTTTAAGAGGAAACACTACGTTGAAGTGGCATGCAAAATTCTCATAAAAAACACAGAAAAACGACGTTTCGTAGTCCCTGTTTCCTCCTTCAAAGTACAAGTACAGACATCGAAAATCTCTTTCTTTAACCAATGCTGTAAAATAATAAAAATTGGTCCCGTTTCTGAAGAAGCAAACAGGGGACTACGAAACGTCGTTTTTCTGTGGTTTGCATGAGAATTTTGCATGCCAAACGTCGACGTAGTGTTTCCTCTTAAGGCTGGTTTTATAGTACTGCCGCTAGGCAGCGTGCTGTTAACTTCGGCGCGCCGGCAAACAACGTGCGTTTAGCGAACGGTGCTGCTCAAGCGCGCGACTTTGAAACGCAACTACTACCCCCCAACATCTCCGAACGCGCGCGCTCCAACAGCGCTACCGAAACGCGTAATTAACAATAAAAGCAGACTAAAGGCTGACGATGATGGTGAAACGCTAACGGACAGAAGGGGAGCGTTTGCCGCTTGTCTAGCGTTGGCAGATTTCATCTACGTTTACTTGTGAAGGGTAAGTATGTAACGTTTGCTTGTGTGTTGCGCAGGCTGTGCTGACTACAGTGAGTGAGAGCCTGCCGCCCGACAGCCTGAAGCTGGTGTGGCTTGCGAACAGCTCGCTCACCTGCAACGATGGCACCCCGGCAGGGTATGTAAACCTTATTTACATGTTTTTTAATGTGACACGTCATAGTGGCTACATCCTGCTTGATAGTAAGCAGCCGATGCAGTCCAAAATAATTAGAGCGCTGCTCACCGTGAAACAAGCACGGTAACAAGCGCACCAATTTATGACGGCCTGCATAAATGCCGTTTCACGCCCCGTTTAAAAGACCCGGGATTAAGATTAAGAATTCCAAAGCCTAATAATTTTACAAAAAACGACTTGCAAAATTTTTTCTAAATACATAATCACGACTATTTTCCTCGAATTGTTAGCCAGAAACCAGGCAATGAAGACCGCAAACGCAGTCCTCTGCCATAGTCCACTTTTCATCTATTAGCGACTGTACCACTAGAAAGCGCCAGTGTGCTCATCGCCGCTCTGTGCTGTTGGATTTATGTTTTTTTTTTATAAAAGAAGGAGGCAAACGAGCAGTCGGTTACCTGATGGAGAGTGATCGCCGCCACCCATGGACACCCGCAAAACCAGAGGAATCGCAGGCGCGTTGCCGGCCTTTAAAGAAGGAATAGGTTTAAGGAAGGAATGGTATTACCCCGGGCGAGCCGGCCCAATGCGTGCTGCAACGCAGCGTGGCTCTACCACTCAGTCAGTGTCACTCATTTAGCACCACCACCACCACGTGTAGGGCCTCATGGGTAAACCTACGGACGCGAGTAACTTTGACCCCCATTCAGTGCAGTCTTTAGTCCTTTAGTCGCCTTTCACGACACCTAACGGAAGACAGGGGTTGCTAGTATTATTTCGCCGCTACACGACACGGTTATCTTACGGTTACTTTATTAACATACTAAGTATATAAGACGCCTTCGTCCACGCTGGATTAGAAACACCGTCATATTTCAGCCATTTTGTACAAAATATCTACAAACTAGCGGCCGCTCGCGGTTTCACCCGCGTGGATCCCGTTCCCGTGGGAATATCGGGATAAAAAGTATCCTATGTGTTAATCCAGGTTATAAACTATCTGTATGCCGAATTTCATCCAAATCAATTTAGTAGTTTTTACGTGAAAGAGTAACACAATACACACTCACAAACTTTCGCCCTTATAATATTAGGGTGATTATACACAAAAAGTAATGAATTTAGACGGCATCTTAGGTGGAGAATAAAATAGATGGTTGCGGTGCAGGTACTGTGAAGACCGACTACATGAAGAGTAAAGTACATACGTTCATACATATAATCACGACTAATATCCCCGAAGAGTTAGTCAGAGACTAGGCAATGAGGACCGCACAAGCAGTCCTCTGGCGTAGTCCACTTTTCACCAAATAGCGACTGCTCAGCATGACAGGTGGTGAGCCCATCGCCGCTCTATGCTGTTGGATGTATGGGCAGTCTTTAGTTCGTTAGTAGCTTTTTACGACACCCAAGGGAAGAGAGGGGGTGGTAGTATTCTTTCACCGCTACGTGACACGGTAAAGTAAAGGACCCTAAAATTCCTAAGCGTCAGTGAAACAGGGAGAAAATTTTTGATGAAACACTAAATCTTACACGGTTATAAATACTAGGAATATCTTAGTATGGTAAAAGTATGGTGTTTCATGACTTTCATGTTTCCTATGATTGTGTCATACACGCAACGCACGATAAGTACGAATTGAATTGGCAATATTGCTATTTTGTTGCGTAGTGCAAATACTTCCTTGTGTTGCTTGTTTCTGCGGTCAGTCACCCCGCTTACAAGATGCAGGAACTGAGTGCATAAGATAAATTAACATATTACAACATAATATGGTTCTTCAATAAAATCAAAATATTCTATTAAATTTTCACAAATGTTTTGTTTGAACCAATTTCCTGTTTATTATCTGCATCAGTGCTCCCTACCAGTCCATTGTTATCACATTGAAGCAAAAATGATCCAGATCCAAGATAACCCATTCCGCTTTTTACAGTATCATACTATCAACTGGTTGTAAATATATTAACAATTGATTTCAGGTACTACATCCGTCGCGGCAGCAACACCGCCCACTGGGTGGTATACCTGGAGGGAGGTGGTTACTGCTGGGACGCGGCGTCGTGTGCCGCGCGCTGGCGCCGCCGCCCCGCGCTCATGTCCTCAGCGCGCTGGCCGAGGAGCCGCCGGGCGCCCGCACTGCTCTCCGCAGACCCCACCGCCAACCCCTTATGGCACGATTCCACCCACGTCCTGCTGCCTTACTGCACCAGCGATATGTGGGCCGGCACGCGAGTACGACACAACACCTCCTTCGCATTCGCTGGACGACTCATCGTGCGAACAGTTCTCCTCGACCTACTCCGCCTTGGCCTCTCCGGCCGCCTTCTACTCGTCGGCTCGAGCGCGGGAGGCGCCGGAGTCATGCTCCACGCGGACTCTACGAGACGTCTCCTACGTCATCACGGCGTGCGCGTCGCAGTTTTATCTGACTCAGGCTGGTTTCTGGACCGGCCGGCGCGAGCTCGACGTGTTCCTGCCGAGACAGTCGCCAAGTTAGGTCACTCGCTATGGCACGGCTCTCCACCGACATCTTGCGTTCGCAAACACTCATCGAAGCCTTGGTTGTGCTACTTCGGTTACCGCCTCTACCCGCACATAAGGACACCGCTGTTTGTATTCCAGTACCTGTTTGATTCAGCGCAGTTAGCCGCGGAAGGAGTACGGGCACCGAGGACTCGAGCCCAGTGGAATGCAGTGCACGAAACAGGTGCGGCACTTCGTGCTAGCTTGAAAGGCGTCCGGGCGACATTTGCGCCGGCTTGTTTGGCGCATGGAGCGCTAGCGAGACCAGAGTGGCTTGCCATCAACGTGTCAGGAGTATCTTTGCCGCGAGCTATCGGCTGCTGGGAGCGGCGCCTCGGCGGTGGCAGTAGGCAGGAGAAAGGTGGCTGCGCACCGCGTAGACTCATTGAGAGATGTTCATGGCCCCAATGCAACGGCTCCTGTCCTCGTCTACGGGATCCGCGGACTGGCGAGGAGGTGGCTTTGGCTACCTTGCTACAGAGCTTCGGTCTGGACGTTAGCGGTGCGGCTGCCGCCATGGGGTTGGATGCGCGTGCGCTTTCTAGGATGAGTCGCGCAGAATTGCTGCCACTTTTGGCCCCGCCTACGTGATAACCACGTTGAACTCTTTTTGTGCCGCATGGCACGGTAAATCTACCTCGTTTTTGTTGTTTTAGTACAATTAGTATGTAGTGCTTAGATATTATTTATTATTTACCAATACTGCTGTATCTAATTTATGATAAAATAATAAATAAAGTATTTGAAAATGGTTCATATTTATTGCAAACTAGCGGCCTGCCAGCGACTTCGTCCGCGTGAATTTCTTACAAACCTTGTAGGTACTGACAATTACAAATACAACAAAAAAAATTGACTAAACAAGTGCATACTTAGTTCTTCTGAAGTGATGTGCGCGCATCATTCGTGGCAATTAATTATTAAAATGACGAAGATGAGAATAAGGGTAATAATTGAAACTCATTACTGCTTGGCAAACTTATAACTTTACTTAAATACAAAAGTTTCTTATAAGATAAGGTGGACTAGTTTAAACATTTGCTATTAAAATAGTTAATTATATTCTCACTATAGCCCGCTGCGCGTATAGTATGTAAATTGGCAGTGTCACAGCGGCGGATATCTCCGATCAGGAAGCAACTAGATAAATTGGTCGGGTAAGTATAGTCGTGGGGGAAGCCAGGGCGAGCGGCGCGGGGCGGCGGGGACGCGGGCGCGGCGTGACGTCACCAGCACACCGCCGGACCGTGAGCGCACCCCGTGACGTCATAAGCGGGAAGCGCGCTCGACGCTGAGCGTGATGGTGACGCTGATGACGTCATTGCCGAGGAAGAAGTCTGAAGATATGATGTTGGCATTGTTTCGCCAGCGATAGGTCAGCCGGGCGGTGACCTCGCGGTTGACGGCTTCGGCGTTGTGCCTGAGTGAGCCTCGTAGCAAGAGGATGTCGAGAACGGTGGGTGTGGTCTGCGCCATGGCTGAGTGCATGGGGGAGCGGGCGTTGGGCTGCGGCGACATGGCGATGGCCTGGTCCAGGAACCGGAATAGCTCGTTGGGACTGTTTGTATTCGCCCACAGGTGAGGTAGGATTGGCCACAGCCAGCCATTTTCTAAAAGAAAAGAAATAAACATTGAATAAGCACTGGATTATTTTTATCTTGTCATTTAAGATTAATCAATACATTGATCTTATTGAGCATTGTATTAAAATTTTGTCAGTTAAGATTAATCAAATCATTGGGTTATTAGACCTATGTAATTGATAATGGTTATTGCGAGTAAAGTGGTAAAATACTTTAGCATAATTAAACGTATAATGAAGACAGAAGAAAAGTGCAATTTTAAAACTTTGCGGTTTTATCGGAATTTTCTGATGACCGGTTCAGCCTGAGGCAATTGCAAGTTAATTGCAAGAGTACATCGTCGCCAGATTCACAGAGATCACAGAGCATAACCTCTTTCTTCTGTTATGTGATTGCAATGTTTTGGCCCAAATATTGTAACTTAACTTATTCGACTAGTGAACCTTCCCAAAAACCTCACACTTAGCACATTGAAGGTGCGCACTAGAAGACACGACCTAGGAGTACCTACTTGTGTTTTAATAGATGACGAACGCGCTTCGGTGGGTTCAAATATGGGTTTATACCCTAACGTTAATGTTCCCCTGTACAAGTTGTGCTTGTATGGACATCTGGCACTTCTAATATAACCTTAATGGTTAGTAGCGACTGGCAGTTTAAATAAAATTTTAGTGAAATGAGGAGAGATTGCTCAGTAATGAACCGCAGGTGCACAACGAGGTTCATTATCCGTCCCATTAAAAAAAAATTGTTCCACATACATAACTATAATCACGACGGTTATCCCCGAAGGGATAATCAGAGACTTGGCAATCAGGACAGCAAAAGCAGTCCTCTACCATAGTCCTCTTTTCACCAAATAGCGACTGCACATGTGCTCAGCGTTTTAGGCGGTGAGCCCATATGCTCGCTCTATGCTATTTGCAGTCTTTAGTCTGTTAGTTACCTTTTACGACACCCAAGGGAAGGGAAGGGGTCTTAGTATTCTTTCACCGCTACGCGATACTGTCAACTTTTCCACCCTCACACCAATTATACAGCCCACGTAAAGCGTCTTTTGAAAACTATTTTTATTGGTTAGATTATAGATAAACATACATTAGTCATAGAACACACCCACACTCGAAATCAATTTAGAAAAACGGGTATTTTTTAATTAAGTAACTCGAAACAGTAAATAGAACCCGGGACCACGGAGTTTGCGACGCCAGAAAAGCGTGCTAACCACTGGACCACAGAGGTCACCGTTTCACTTGCGTACTTTTTAAGTAGACTCCCGTCTTTTTTTTTCTCTTATATAATGGCTTCGTGCGATCAGCACATTTAGCCAGTGTCAAGTTTTTAATAATAGGTAATTATTATTTTCTTCACATAAAGTGGATGATAATGAGTGATAATGAACGTTTAATGGTAAATGATTTTCCCCCAAACCCCTGGAAACTCAATAAAGCTATGGGAATTTATTGAGGTCCCACACGGACTTCTTGAGAGAATTTGAAAAGTGATGTTGCATTGTTTTGTTTTATTTGCTAACACTCATGCACGTTCACGAACATTTAACAGTAAATAATCCACCATTATTTCACATTAATATTCGACAAAACACAATTTATAGAAAATAATACAAAACTGCAGACATGACGCTTCACTTTTCCGCCAAGAAGTAGTTTGTTATTTTCTGTTTTAGTATTTCACATTTTTTTTATCTATTTTTATAATTTTATGTGACTGTCAATAAATGTTCTTTTTTCTTTTTTTCTTTCTAGTGGGGTTTAGTAGAGACTTCATCATCATCATCAGCCGATATTTGTCCACTGCTGGACATAGGCCTCTCCAAAAGCACGCCACTGAGCACGATCTGCGGTTACTCTCATCCAGCTCTTGCCAGCCACCTTGCGAAAGAGACTTGTATAGATGTAACATTAAATATTATTACACACATACACTTAAGAGGGTTTACGCATTTCGGTTTCCCATACAAATTTCGAAGTCGAAATTTTTTTAAACTACGTAGCCAATTTTAATAAAACTTTGCATGCTAAAGTAAAATACAGAGATCTAAATAGTTTGTTGAAACCATTTTTAAAAAACGTTTATTTAACTGAGTTATTACGATTTTAAACTTTCTATAGTGGACATTAAATCGCAATAACTCAGTTAAATAAACGTTTTTTAAAAATGTTTTCAACAAACTATTTAGATCCCTGTATTTTACTTTAGCATGCAAAGTTTTATTAAAATTGGCTAAGTGGTTTTTAAAAACGTCGACTTGGAAGTTTGTATGGGAAACTGAAATTCGTAAACCCTCTTAAGACTCTAGGCAATGAGGACCGCAAAACCAGTTTCTGCCATAGTCTACGTTTCACCAAATAATAACTGCACATGTGCTCAGCGTGATAGGTGGTGAGCCCATCGCCGCTATTTGCTGTTCTTTCTTTAGTCCGTTAGCCGCCTTTTACGACACAAAAGGGAAGAGAGGGAGTGGTAGTATTCTTTTAACGAGTCGCCTTATACACTCTATCTATCCATCCATCCATCCATCGCAGCCTCTATTGGGTCCGCCTTCGGACATAGGCCTCCTCTCCATTCCTCCATGCCTGACGATCCATTGCTGTCTGCATCCAGTCTTGGTCGGCTTCTTGGCAGATGTCCTCCTTCCATCTCATGGGTGGTCTGCCTCTACTACGAGCATTGGCACGGGGTCTCCATTCCAGAGTTCATCTTGCCCAGCGACCGTACTCCATCCTGGCAATGTGTCCTGCCCATCTCCACTTCCTGCCTTCGATCTCCTCTACCACATCTCCAACTGTGGTAACTTTTCTGATCCACTCGTTCTTTTTTCGGTGCATTAAAGCTGGCTGGCTCTATCATCAGTTAAATATTTATCAAACCATTTGGAAATTCTAATAAAACTTGGGCAATACAATGTTTACTACTGACAAATACGCTAAAGCAACTATCTTATTTCGATTAACGGACTAAAGACTGCAAATACATCCAACAGCAAAGAGCTGCTATGGGCTCACCACCTGTCACGCTGAGCCATTGTGCAGTCGCTATTTGGTGAAAAGTGAAAAGTGGACTCATTGCCTAGTCTCTGACTAACCTCTTTATGTGAATGTTGTGCACAATTTAATAGGTTCCAAGCTAACGATGATGTTTTTATAGGACATCGTTAAGCGAATGTTAACCCTCTAAACAAAAAGACCATTTTAATGTGCAAATAAACGATAATTCCATTTAAAGTTATAAGGCACTACCTAGAACACATAAATAATACAGTCGTATCAAATTTCAAATATCTCTCTTAATTGATTAGCTGACTTTGGGGGCTATTTAAAAGCACTATATCGTACTAGTTAATCAAAATGTCTGTTTTTATCTAATCAAATTCCTGACTGTATATTCAACAAACATTCTGTCCGGGGCTTCCTTTTTCGCTGCAGTGTCTGAAGCTACTATTCGGTCAGCTATTTTTTGCCAAAATTCACCTATCGTCGTAGGCCTTTACTATTTTTGCATTATATTCCAAAGACTATATAGCACCTTAGTACTTGGTTGGATTTCTTATAAGCGCAACTATGAAATATTAGTGCAATATCATATTTATTATTATAAGACCAAGAGAAATATTTTGGTAATATCTTGGTAAAATATGGAATTATTTACCAGCACACGTATTACCTCCTATCTATAACATAAGATGACAGTCGTTAAAACCCACCAACCCGCATTGGGCCAGCGTGGTGGGTTATGGCCCAATATCCCCATGTGTGCTATTGTCCACGTGGGAGGCCTGTGCCCAGTAGTGGGACGCTAATAGGCTGATGATGATAACATAGGGTCCTTCAAACGAGGCGTGAAGTGGGACCTTGTGTGCCGGCAGAGTGAGGGTGACTGATGCTACGTCTCTTACGCTGCACCAGTTGTCCTCGCGCCTGGACTTCATTTCCACTTAACATCAGTACCACAAGCACGAACCATTATGGTACTAGTTAAGGTAATCGTAATTGTATTATTTTGTATGAAATTGCCGTCTTTAATATGAAAAAATACACGAGAAACTCAAGGTACCTTGAGCCGTTTTTTCGAGGGTCTCAGTAGGTTGGTAGGAGCGGAAAACCAAAGGGCGACTCTAGGCGTCGACTTCAGCTCGTGTAGACCGTGTCAAGTATTAATGTCTTAAACTACCCAAGTGTAAGGCTATCGGACAACTTACGTGAAACAATAGAGTTATCAACATAGCTGAACACGAGACGCCGGTTAGCGTTCACTAAGTTCTGCATTGTCGGCCCCCTCGTGCCAATGCCGGTTCCGAACTGCCTCGCGTCAGCTAAGTGAGGCCCCAGCTCCCGTTGAATGATGTTCAAGAGACCGGTATGCACGCTCCTGATAGGTGCACCATCTGGCTCGTAAAAGCCGACTGGGAAGTGATGGGCGTCGAGGAATACCACCTGAAAGATTAAGGAGACAATTTGTACTTATACAGATATAAGAATTCGAGTAGCGATGTATGAATCGACATTAAGATATTGAAACGTTAAAAAAATTACTACCTCAGGCGGGAATCGAACCCATGTCCTCTCAAATTCGGGCGGTTGCATTGACCACTTCGCCACCGTCTTTGCCTTTGTGTTTTTTAGCAACGGTGTCTCATCAAAACTCTTTGAATTTACATCATAAGATAGGTCAAAGTATTTTGAGCATTATAAAAAACATCAAATATTAAGATTGATTCGACATTTAAGAAGTTACCCTTTAATATTGGGAGACGACATGATCTGTCATGCCTTCTCGTATTAAAGAATAGAAAAGAAATATTTATAGTAGATATGGAAATATACGTGGAATGATTGTGTTTTAGATGCCTCAACTTACGAAGTTACCTAGAGCACGTTAGGTATCAAGATAATTTTAGCACAATTGTACATAGATACAATTTGCGATATGGTTAGACGTACAAGTTAGTAAGTCTAATAATTTCGCGAAATGTTCAGCTGAATTCATGTCATTAGTAAGACTGAACTGTAATAATTATAGCTAAATGTTTTGACGTAGAAAACCTTACTAGCAAATATTCAAGACCTCCGAGATGGTGAACAACGCCATCAAGGAGCTCAAGGAGCGCAGCGGTTCATCCCTTCAGGCGATCAAGAAGTACATCGCGGCCCAATACGACGTCGACGCGGAGAAGCTGGCGCCGTTCATCAGAAAGTATCTGAAGAGTGCCGTCGAGAGCGGCGCTTTGATACAA
Source organism: Scoparia ambigualis (assembly GCA_963921215.1). Lineage (NCBI taxonomy): Eukaryota > Metazoa > Arthropoda > Insecta > Lepidoptera > Crambidae > Scoparia > Scoparia ambigualis. Next base: position 16,697,478 of record OY992522.1, on the reverse strand, counting down.
ACGAAGGGCAAAGGCGCCTCCGGCTCGTTCAAACTGGAGTCCAAATCGTCCGCATCGAAGAAGCCGGCCGTCGCCAAGAAGCCCGCCTTAGCTTCTGCCAAGCCCAAAAAGGCAGCTGCCACCGCCGCGGTGGCGGCCAAGTGCGGCCGGAAGGGCGCCGCCGCCGCCGCCGCCGCCTCGTCGCCGTCCAAATCGAAGGCGACCAAGGACAAGAAGGCGACCAAGGACAAGAAGAAGCCCGCGGCGAAGAAGCCCACCGCCGCCGCGGCCGCGAAGGCCAAGAGCGAAGAAGACCGCCAAACCGCCGACGAAGAAACCTAAGGCCCCCAAACCTAAGAGGGCAGCCGCCGCCACCACGCCCAAATCCAAGCCCGCCGCCAAGAAGGCCGCCGCGTCCAAGAAGTAAATCTGTGTGCGCGCGCGCGCTACACACAACACACGCGCACACGAATGTGAGTGGTGGCCCGGTGGATGGGATGGATGGGTGTGCGGGACGGACGGACGTGCTCGACCTCGTGCAAGCGCGCAGTTGCAGTGCAGTGCAGTGCAGCAGCAGGCGGCACACACGGGACACGGCACAGAAAATATAAAAGACATTTTTGCATGTAAAAAAAGACAAGTTTGCTTAATTATATTTAAGAAAGAATTTAAATATTGGTACTTACCTCTCTAGTAACATCTAAGAAAGCTCTTATTTCTCTCAGAAGAGGCACTAATGGACGGACTCGAATTAAGTTGTGATTTAACCAATATCTGAAAAAAAAGGAAACAAGAAAAATGAAAATTTAATAAACTACGCAGTATGTATTAAAAAACAATGGCGTTTAATGTTTGCCAAGCCAATATCGCGTAAATCCCGACATTGGAAAAATATAAAAACGATTTCTATGTCAATACAAGGATAACTTAACAATGAAAATATTGTATTTATAATTCTCAGAAATTATATCATTTCTTTTCTTACATAAAATCTTACTCTACAAGGTTTTTCTTGTAAGGTGTCAAGCCGATGTGTAGTGATAGGGAACTACCATACCTACCTATTGAACCCCCATGTATGTTTGGCGATTTTTGGTAGTTTTCAAGCTTTAATTTTTTTCTATTCTAAGTATTTTACTACGAATGACTTTATTTTTTTTAAGTATCTTTTTTTGCGTAGGCATTTTTTTGCACTTTTTTCTTTAACTAAGTAATCATCTTTCTAATACCAATACAAGTTACAAAAAATAATTTAAATCGATGTCGGAATAAAATAATTTAAAAAGAAAAAAAATACATACATGGGGGTTCATTATATAGGTATGGTAGTTCTCTATCACCACACATCGGCTTGACATCTTACAAGAAATACCCTGTATAAACACTACGTTGCATAAGAACATTACTTTCAGTTTTCGTATATCATTATGATATATCACAGTTTACTGTTAGAGTCGATGTTCGGTTTGTGATCATGCCAGTTAAGCAGCTGTCGCAATACTAGGTCACTGGATGGGTGAGCTCCTTCCTCTTTCGGAAGGCAAGTAAAGCCGATCTTGGTTGTTTTTTGGAAGATAGCAGTCGTTATAACCCACCAACCCGCATGGGGCTAGCGTGGTGGGTAATAGCCCAGCCTCCTTATGGGCTGTTGTGCACGTGGAAATGAGTGAGCCCTGTAGTGGGACGTTTATAGGCTGCTGATGATGACTGTTATAAATAAATAAAGCCCTAGGACATCCACTGCTGGACAAAGGCCTCCCCAATTATCTCCACCACGACCGATCTTGTGCTGCTCCCATCCAGCGGCTACCTGCAATCTTCACCAGATCGTCGGACCACCTTGTTGGAGGCATGCCCACACTGCGTCTTCCGGTGCGCGGTCGCCACTCGAGAACCGTTCTGGCCCAACGGCCTTAGTTCTACGGGCGATGTGGCAATGGGCAGGGCATTGCCACTTCAGCTTGGCGACTCTTTGGGCTATCTCGGTTACGTTAGTTCTTTAACGAATCTCCTCATTTCTGATTCGATCACGTAGAGGAACCCCGAGCATAGCCCTCTCCATTGCTCTTTGCGTGACTTTGAGCCTACCTATTAGGCCCATAGTTTGCGACCACTTTACGGTACCGTATGTCATCACTGGCAACACACACTGGTCGCTTTTATAATTATTTTCGACTATCATCCCAGAAGAGTTAGTCAGAGAACAGGCAATAAGGACGGCAAAAGCAGTACGCATTTGAATAAATGACAAGTGCTCAGCATGACAGGTGGTGAGCCCATTGCCGCTCTATACTGTTAGATGTATGTGCAGTCTTTAGCCGCCTTTTATTAATAAGCCGCCACCACACAGCACAGACTTTTTAAGGTATATAAAAACATTTTAGGTACGTAGCTGTACGACTGTACAGCTACGTACCTAAAATGTTTTTATCTCAACTCATTTATATTTTTATCTCAACTCATTTAATTATGTAACTTTGATCGGTTTTTATAGTAAAATAAGAGCTGAACGTTAATGTTTTCCCAAAAAGATTATATAGTGCTAATAAAAAAAACAATAAACCTCAACTTCTTGCCCGTGGTATCTACTCGTAATATCTTTGCATAACAAGCGATTGCGGAAGCCAGCCATTACCGATCACATGATCCGATTCTGTTTCTTATGTTTATAAATGTATAAATTTACCTAACAATGAAAGTTATTACGTCACTTTTCAATCAAAACATTGGAATAGCGAACAGACGTTTTGTCTACACTTGTTTCAGACCTGATAGACAAAGGAAAGACGCTGCCTATAATAAATCTATTATGTAAAAGCTGTCAACAGGAAAACTTATAATGGCTTTTCCAGTAAATCAGGCCACTAATGAGAATAACTGGGTGTTCTTAAAAGGTTTTCTTAATAGTAAAAGCTTTTACAATGTAATCTAATTGATATGAAATCTGGAATATACGTTTCAGTAGCCTTAAACCTAAAATACCTGAAGAGCTTGACCTTATTGTAATGATTGTATGTAGTATCAAAGTCAATAAGACAATAAGTCTGAAGATCAAAGTCACACTAAGGAACGGTTATCAGTTAACCTCGACCAAAAGAGCAGAAACAAATAAAGTCGTAAATAAAATAGTGCTAGATAGCCAGGTGAAATAAGAACCGAAGAAAATTCAATACAACATTATAACCATCATCACCATCAGCCCATAAACGTCCCACGGCTGGGCACAGGCCTCCGTCATTGAAATCAAGTCATTGCTACAATAAGGGTATTAATAAAATAAATAAATAAACTTAAATAAACTTTCCTACACTCACACCATTATCTAGCCCAAGAGAAGCTTTGTTATGAAACTCGTTAGATGGTTACTAGAAAACGGATAAACATATTTAAAATACTTAAATACATACATATTATACAAATAAAACACCCAGCCTCGAGACAATTCTGAAAAACAATAATTTAATTGACCCGACCGGGGATCGAACCCGGGACCTCAGAGATGGCGACACCATGAATACCGGTGTACAAACCACTCGACTAAGGAGGTCGTCAAATTGACTATTGACTTTATCTCCCTCCCTTTGTGTAAGTCAAGACTCGGTCATCACTCGCCTCTGTATCGTAAGTGTATGTGTCATACATATAACTCCATCAGATTCAATTTTTATATCTTTAATAGTTCTGTGGCCTCGGCAAAGAAGGCCTTAAAAAATACTTTCTCATACAACTTTTACTTTGTAATTTGATTTTGAGTTAGTAAGGTACCTTTATACCTGTTTTAGAGTTACAACGTACTTCCCGAGCCGGATATGTCCTGTTTATTATTATAATCTACTTTACGCACGTTTTTCTTGCATCGAGTAGCTTTCAATGTAGTTCAATAAGCTTTATGTTCTTTTTTCAGTGGTTTATGTGATCATTGTAAACCTGTTTTGTGAGCCTAATAAAAAAAATCACCACTATTGCCAAATTCTGGTGGGTGATCGCAAACCCGGGCTTTGCATCGAAAATGTCCGAAAACACACTTTGCCCGACCCGGGTATCGCTTGACCACTCGGCCACTGAATCGTTAGATCCTACTAATATAATACTCCTCCATCCTAATATACAGGGCGTCCCACGGACATGGGAACATGGGAAAAATAATCATCCTTTAGCTTTATTCATGAATATGAATAAATTCATGGTCTTCCTTATATTTGTGACACTATGTTAATTAGCTAAAAATAATCCTTATGATGAAGCCTTTCGAACGGTATGATAAAGCTACAGGTGATTACTTTTCCCATGTAACGGGTTCGATTCCCGGTTCAACCATGTAATTATTTAAATACCTATGAATGCAGTTTATATTGTTTTTTAAATTAAAATAATGTCTTCTTTCAGTATAATGTTCTCTACAATATTCAAGGTACTTTCCCTCCATGTGGCATGTCCGTGGGACGCCCTGTATATGTAAGTATGGATGGATGTTTGTTACTCTTTCACCACGCGGGTGAAACCGCGAGGGGCCGCTAGTAATTATATAATTATACAAGCGGCCGCTCGCGGTTTCACCCGCGTGGTTCCCGTTCCCGTGAGAATATCGAGATAAAAAGTATCCTATGTGTTAATCCAGGTTATAAACTATCTGTATGCCGAATGTCATCCAAAACCATTCAGTAGTTTTTACGTGAAAGAGAAACAAACATCCATTCATACGTTCCCGTGGGAATATCGGGATAAAAAGTATCCTATGTGTTATTCCAGGTTATAAACTATCTGTATGCCGAATTTCATCCTAATCCATTTAGTAGTTTTTACGTGAAAGAGTAACAAATATCCATACATACAAACTTTCGCGTATAGAATATTAGTAGGATTTTAGGAACCTTGCTGAAATTCAATCCATAGTAACCTTTTGGTGACTAGTAGGCTAACCACAAGACGACAGTGAAGAATAATGATAAGCGTCATGCAAAGAATGATGAAGACCAAGAGAGGATAAAGATATCGTTTTTTTTTTGTTAGAATTAAAAATCTTTCTGTATTTATGCAACTAAATTTTGCATGCTACAAAACTGTAAGAGTACCCATGTCAGATTTTACTTTATAAAGTAGATAGTTACTTGGGAAATGTTTATTATTATATTGTACCCAGTACATTTACAGCAATATTCTATTCAGCAACAAAAGTCTTGGCTTAAAACTTAACCTTCAGTCAGTTCTCAATGAAAATAGTTTCTATTGTGTGTATAGTGGCGTGGCAGTGGCGTCGCGATCTATAATACGGCCAAATTCGATAAAGAGTGTTTATAAACAAATTATTGTGCTATTAATCTAGTGTCACTTGATTTTTTTCTTAAGAGGGTTTACGAATTTCGGTTTCTTATACAAACTTCCAAGGTGAAATTTTTAATAACCAATAAGCCAATTTTAAAGAAACTTTGCATGCTAAAGAAAAATAAAGGGATCTCAATAGTTTGTTGAAAATATTTTTAAAAACGTTTATTTAACTGAGTTATTGCGATTTTAAACTTTCTATGATGGACTTTAAATCGCAATAACTCAGCTAAATAAACGTTTTTCAAAGATGTTTTCAACAAACTATCTATTTAGATCCCTGTGTTTTACATTGGCATGCAAATGTTTATTAAAATTAGCTTATTGGTTTTTAAAAATTTCGACTTGGAAGTTTGTATGGGAAACCGAAATGCGTAAACCCTCTTAAGAGAGACAAGAGAAAACAATTAACAATGGTGTAAAATCCAAATGACACTAGATATTGGCACAAAGAAATATCAATAACTTTTATACAAGCATTCTTAATTGAACCTGACCGTAGTATAAACATTAATGAAGAAATGAATATCGGTAGCCAAGTGGTTAAGGCAGCCGCCCGGAATGCGGAAGGTGCGTGGTTCGATTCCCGCCTGAGGTTGTCGTCTTTTTTCAGTGTTTAAAATTTTACTTAAGTGTATTTAAGCGTTAATAAAACGCTAAAATATAAAACATTAATCTATAAACACAGCTTCATCTTAACCGAATGTTCAAATATTTGTAAAAATATTTCTTTGGGATCTCAGAGGTGAAAACTTCTAAGATTTGATGAAGCAATGTTGACTAAAAACATAAGCATCAAGCACTGACAAATTTCGACGGTTGAAAGCCAGACCTCGGTAGCCAAGTGGTTAAGGCAGCCGCCCGGAATGCGGAAGGTGCGTGGTTCGATTCCCGCCTGAGGTTGTCGTCTTTTTTCAGGGTTTAATATTTTACTTAAGTGTATTTAAGCGTTAATAAAACGCTAAAATATAAAACATTAAAAAAAAAAAAATTAAATGAATATTACTCTAAAAGACCCACCTCTCATCCTCGCTAGGATAGAAGTCGTAGTACGCAATCCTGAAGTCTAAGTATCTGATGCCATGGACCAGCTGCGCCCACACCGAACGATCTTGGCACAGCACGAAGCTGTCCCGCTCCAAGTTGCTGAGCTCGGTGTTGAAACGCCAGGCGCCGGCATTGTGGGTGCCGGCTAGAGCGAGCTCGCCGATGCGCAGCCTGTTAATACTGGCTCTGGAATGGACGGTATTCATATTTAACGCTTTTCGGTGAGAGTAAATAACTTAGATTTGAGAGTAATCAAGAAAAATAACTCTGTGTTAATTTTAGAAGAAGGGAAGTCTAGAGAATGACATCTAAAGGTTTAATAAACGATCGTTGTCAAAAATACTGTGGTTGTGAACATAGTAGAACAACTTAATCAGACGCTGCTTGAATCATCTTTTATAGATATAAGAGGCATATGATAACCAAATTATTGGCAAAATCATGTTCTGATGCTGATAACAGTAGCCATCTAGATTTCTACGTTTACATAGTCGATGTTATATTCTGTTGTAATATTAACAAGTAACCGTTCCACTTACGCATTGTCTTCCATCCACGTGGGTTGTATTTTCAAACAATTGAACGCTTGGATGTCGTTGTTGCCCGCCCCTATCCAAGGCCAGAGACAGCTGGGACCTTTCTGCCCAGCCCCTGTTAGCCAGCCACCTGGCAATGTGCTAGCTCCGAGAGCCACATCGGTGAGCACGTAGCCAATTGAAGATGAGATCGTAATGATGTTCACAGCTGCGGCCCATGATGTTGGTCTTGCTCTAAACAGACCGATCTGTGGAGATGTGATTGTAATTTTACACGTGTTTTTTGGGCGCAAGATGTTTTTGGGACTCAGTATTTGAATTTGGGGATACAATCTATAGTCATGCGAACATATTGTTCTTATCGGAATTTCATTATGGTGGCACGAGTGGATACTGCTGCATTGACGGGGTTTGAATAAGAAACCTAATATTTGGAAAATCTCCCCACGTGCCGTTATCCATGTGAGAAGAACTATGTACATAAGTGGGCCTTTCAGAATTTGGAAATTACCAAAAGATATATTATTTGTATAACGATAACCGACCGATTGTTTAAGGTAAAAGAAGTTAAAACAACAAAACACTTTGTTTGTAATACGGAACGCTACTTAATTACTTTGTAGTTCTATTTTATTCAAATGACTATTGAACAGTGCGTGTTAAGAGGCCAGTTTTTTCTTCTGGTATTCTAATTAATAATAATTAGTGGCACTTTCCCCTCCATTAGAGACGACGTGGGAGTGTCGGACCGTAACAACGTTTATTTCTTTAAATTTGGTTAGTAATTAAATAAGTGTTAACAAAACGCCATAGGTACTCAAAAACATGTGAATGAAGTTACGGTATCATCATTATCATAATCGTCTTAATCGCCTCTGTTGTCCAGTGTTCCCGGGTTCGATTCCCAGCGGAGGGTACATCTTTGTGTGCTCGGTTTGGTTGGTGGTAGGGCTGTTAAGTCCGCCTGGCTAGCTACCACCATCTTATCTAAGTCTGTCGCCATAACAACGATGTTTATAGCATTGTTCAGTGGTTCAGGTGAAGCGCGCTTCCACCTTCGGCCTTATCGTCACTTACCATCAGGTGAAATGAAGGCCAAGTAGAATAAAAAAAAAGTCTTGTAAATACTATGAATAAACTGAAGTGAAACGTAGTAAGAGGCAGAGAGATGTCAGCGATGATTTTTAAAACCGTCACGGAGTGTACACGTGGTCAGTAAATGCATTAAATTCTTGCCGAGAGAAGAAGAAGTTCATTGAAGGCCTAGCAATATTACTTTATCATTATGAGTTTAAATAATGGTCATACTGAATAACAAATTATAACAATAGTGACACAACCTGAGTTGGTTGGTGTTAACGACTGCCATCTTACAACTACAATTGGGACTTTTGTCCTTGTCGTCTGGTTTTTCAGAAGACTGCACTATATGCACTAGCATTGCACTGGCAAACTTCCGCTCAAAAAAGAAAAGACTTACTTTCTCGCAAGAAAAAGTAGCCTTTAACCGTTTCCAGTCCGTTTCTATCTTCTCTATACGAGTACTTATCGAAAATTTATTAAAAACTATTTCGCAGTTTTAACGTGAAAGCGTAACAAATAAACAAAGTCACTTTCGTATTATTTATAATACATATTTTATATTATATAATATAATATGAAAAATAGTTTAATAAATTTAATAGTTAAATTATATACTTATATATTAAATATATTTAATGCATAAGCTGTTAATAAACAGTTCTCTAAAAATATATATTTATTTAATTAGGTATTAAATATTTTTTTAAACACTGAAAAAAGACGACAACCTCAGGCGGGAATCGAACCACGCACCTTCCGCATTCCGGGCGGCTGCCTTAACCACTTGACTACCGAGGTCTGGCTTTCAACCGTCGAAATTTGTCAGTGCTTGATGCTTATGTTTTTAGTCAACATTGCTTCATCAAATCTTAGATGTTTTCACCTCTGAGATTCGAAAGAAATATTTTTACAAATATTTAAACATTCGGTTAAGATGAAGCTGCGTTTACAGATTAATGTTTTATATTTTAGCGTTTTATTAACGCTTAAAAACATAAGCATCAAGCACTGACAAATTTCGACGGTTGAAAGCCAGACCTCGGTAGCCAAGTGGTTAAGGCAGCCGCCCGGAATGCGGAAGGTGCGTGGTTCGATTCCCGCCTGAGGTTGTCGTCTTTTTTCAGTGTTTAAAATTTTACTTAAGGATATTTAAGCGTTAATAAAACGCTAAAATATAAAACATTAATAATTAGGTATTGTTAAAATTCCAGTAAATAAAATCTGATTTATTGTGCTAAAATTATATAATTTGGGTATCAATAGTAAAATATATTCGAATACACATCAAAGAGTGACCTCTGATAAATTCGTTCAGGCGAAACATCAGCGCCTTCCAGATGAATCAAAAGGCATAATCATAACAGAAACATGTATTCTGTAATGTAATGTTTTATATAGTTTTGTTTTGACTCCTTCTTATATATAAAAAAATGGCTTACTGCAGTACTCAGAGTCGTCAATATGACTTTTCTTCTCTATTTAGCAATAATACACTAATACGTAAGAAAGTGACAGCAGGCGACTTAATTGTCATTAAAACTTATATGACGTCTCTGAGAGTACGGCAGTAACTGCCATCATGTTTCTATATATGAATTTAATTTTTACGGATGTTTTTTATTTGTCTTGTCAATGTGAAAATTATATGAGTTGGATGGCTTTTATTTTAAAAATAGTCTTTATTTTTAAATATTAATTAGTGGTACCAAACCTACTACTTACTTACATATTCAATTAGCCATTTTGTACAATAATTATGTAGGTAAATTTATACGGAAAGATAAAAAAAACTGTCGTTTATATTTCTTTGTTATTCTGTATAATCAAAATCCTCGTATGATAGGTATGAAGGCATGAGAGATGAAATGCTAGCGAAAATATATGAAAAAAAAGTCTGGAAACGGTCTTTGTTGAATTTCATAATAATAAGCACGACAAAGAAGCGTTAGAACTATGCAATACTAGCGTCGATATCCGCCAGTTGTATGACGAAACCTTTCACAGATTCGGATGACCATACCTTAGACTCATCATCATCGTTAGCCCATAAATAGACTTCTGCTGGGCCTTCTCACATGAGCAATATCACATTGAAATTGGGCAGTAACCAAAAAGATTTAATATAGTAATAGTTTTAAGGTCTTTGGCAGTAACCCACTACGCTGGTTATTAGGTACCTGAAGGTAGTAAAAATACTACTATGAAATCATTTAATAGGTCAAGCATCATAAAACCGCCGGCGGTCGCGAAACAATTGATTTTTAATTGTGTCTGGTTTTACGATCCTCAAGGGGTTAAGGGTAGGCATGGCACGAGCGACACCTCTGGTATTGTATGAGTATCTACGCTAAATATGGTTTATACATATAATAACGTATTATTCAGAGGGTTTATATTATGAACGGACGGCCTCAGAAGTATAATATCATACCAACAACTGCGTTTCAACATTTATCAGTAGCACGATCGCGTTCGTTTCGAGTAATTTGAAGTGACATGGTACATAAGGTGAGAAGCCGCCTAATTATAATAAAAAGCTTTAGGCCGATGCTTATTAGGAAGCGACGAATTAAGCTCTAAATTTTAACAACACACATTTTATTAGTTCAAGGACTGCGTAAATTAATTTAACATGAACAAAAACTGTCGCTTATTTTCCAAAAAGGACATTATTGAGTACGTACCAATACGCAAGCTAACATTATGCACGCAAGACCTCTATTCGCTAAGCAAAATTGTGGCACAATAAGTGACGAGTGGTGAATAAAAAACGCGATCCTCTTTAGCAGTGTCACGTTCGGCGTCCATTATGTAATACGAACGGCAGCTCTTGAAAGGAGGTATTCGGAGTGACGAGAAAAAAAAACCGAGTTCGACAGAGGCAAGGTTATAAACCAATACCAATTTTATGTTTGAAAACCCAGTTACCTAATGAAACGCATAACGTTTTTCACCATAAACTGACAATGCATCATGTTAATCGCCATAATCTTCACTTGCCATAAGTCTTTATAGCATAACTTCATAAAGCATAACATAAAAGGCAAAAATTTTAAAGGCATACTTAACAATGGGAAGGATAAGTAACAAAAGGCATATTTTTCATTTACCACAATATTTAAAAGACATAATATTCAAAAAGCATACATGCAATAAGAATAACTGACAAAATCCCTAAACTCTTACAGATTAACACTTATTTTATTTACCAAAATTTCAAAAAGCGTACATTTGGTACATTTGATAATTATAATAATCTACAGATAAAATGCTTGTCTGCATGCTGCATGCAGGCAAGCATGCAGCATGCAGACAAGCATGCAGCGGGCATGTTTTCTGTCACGGGCTTGAATTACACTCTAGCGTAGGGCAGACAAGACTACGTGGAGTCGGTTTTGCCGCCGTTCGTTTCTGTCACTGACTTGTTAAGCACAACCTTACTGCTTAACGTATGTAAGTATGCATCATAGTAATAATAGAAAATAATTTATGGACATTTACAATTATTATGCTTTATAAAACTATGACTTTTGTGAATTATGCTTTGTGAAAGTGTGTCTAATAAAATTATGAATAAGACAATTATGCGTTTTAAAGTATAAAAATTATGACAAACAAAGCAATGATTATGGTTTTTATTAATATGTCTTTCAACGATTCTGCGTTATTATGTTTATGTGTAATAAAAAAATTGATACAAGCTTTTTGAATTGTATGCGATGTATGTCAATTAAAATTATGGCAATAAATATTATGCGTTTCAATGTATCACCCGATAACCCACCACAACGCCGCCGAGATCAGCCCAGAAAAAGGTGGCGAAACTATCTGGACTGACCAGGCCGACTGGAATGAGGTGGCTTAGAATAGAGATGGATGGAAGCACTTGAGGGAGGCCTTTGCCCAGCAGTGGGACAGCATAGGCTAGAGAAAAAAAAGTAAAAAGCCCGCATAGGGCAAGCGTGGTGAGTTACCCTGAAGCTGATGATGGGACACATGCCATAAGTCTACGTTGAACATTAGTTAGGCATATCTATCGTGCCGTTTATTAATAAAAAAATAAAATTTATGTGATAAAATGCAAAAAAATATGTTGTTGTCTATAACTGCTTTATTTTACTCAACTGGGTCCTAAAATATTTTAATTAGAGGATTTAATATAAAGATAGTGGTACTTACTCATTGCAACGAATCTTTGTGTTTCAATGTCAATACGAAATCAAGCTCTTGGTTGTTCGTTAGAGGAAATACGTGCGTTGTTTGAAACACAAACGTTGCAGTATCGAATAATAGAACATTGGCTTGGCTAACGAGAATTATATCAAATATTTGGTACAATGCAGGTATCCGAGACTTGCATTGTAGAGGCACGTACTCCCAGATAATTATATTAATATTGTTTGGAATTTAAATATTATTAAAAATCCTTTGCGATGTGATGCCACTGCAAATATATTCCTATCAATATAAATTCGCGAGGTCGCCAAACAATAAATTTTAACGATACATTATTTAACTAAATATGTCCATAACTTCAATATTGGTAGCAATGTTGTTCCGGCAGTTAGAAATAAGATAGTCAGTTCCTCAGTATTTAAGGAATCGCTCGTCGCTAAGAGGTAGTACTATTAGTTATTCTATGGCTAAGGTAAGTGTCATCTTAACATCACATAGGTAATACTCGTATCAGGTCAGATGTAGGCCAAGTTCTAACCCGCAGAAGATTTTAAATAAATAATGAGAGTTATTTGTTTTAATCATTTTTTATAGCCTTTTGCAGGAATCCTTAGCTAATTTTTAACTCGTTTGGTAAGGTAACCAATTATACTTTTTTAACTTTTCTGTACGAATTTCAATTGTTCGAAAACAGCCGCTGGCAGTCATGTGTCAGCACAGAATAGATATGATTGCTTATGTCTATGGGTGCCAGAGATTTATTACTCAAGGACGGAAGGACTGCACTTCCCACAGCGCTGAAGACGAGAAAAACCAGCCCACTACCACTTCAACTTGCTAATTCTTTGAGCTATGTCGGTCGCTTTGTAGAGTATGTAGAGTGAGCATTCGCCAAAATGTCTGTAAAATTGTCTACCAAATTGCAATTGACAGGCGCTGTTGAATTGACTGATGATACGGTACGCATTTTTTAAACTCATCACTCGTGAGCTCACTATGCCAGTTCGAAACTACATACCTACATACATGTAATTACGATATTTAACCCCAGAGAGTTAGTCGGAGACTACGCAATGAGGACAGCAAAAGCAGCCCTCTACCATAGTCCACTTTTCACCAAATTGCGACTGCCCATGTGCTCAGCGTGACAGGATGTGAGCCCATCGCCGCTCTATGCTGTTGGAAGTATGTGTAGTCTTTAGTTTTAGAGTAGTAGTATTCTTTCACCGCTACGCGACGTGGTTAAATACTAGGTGACTAACAATAAATGGTTTGTTATGACGCGTGTGGTCAGTTATCCTGCCATAAATTTATTAGGCAGGAGATTTTCTTAACAGGATCATTGCATTACCGCCAGGGTACAATGACATATTTATTGTACAATCACTGGGACGGATTTAGAGGCACTTGTGCGTCGGGCCCGCGGGTATCCGCCGGTGATTCGTCACGGGTCATTAGTTTAAATTCAAGTTCGTGTGCGTATACCTTTTTTGTATCGCAGACCAATAGTAGGTCTGCCCGTTTGATACACTTCCAATGACAAATAAGACAAGTCCTTTTTTTTTATCCCTCTTCCCTTGGGTGTCGTAAAAGGCGACTAACGGAATAAAAACTGCACATAAATTTGAATGTGTGTGCAGTCTTTATTATATAATTTGGCGAAACGTGGGCTGTGACAGTGGACTGCTTCTGCGGTCCTCATTGGTTGGATCTATGTATTATATGTTCTTAATACCCGTGAAATTACCTGAAATTAACCTTAAGAAGGTTTACGCATTTCAGTTTCCCATACAAACTTCCAAGACGAAATTTTTAAAAACCAATAAGCCAATTGTAATGAAACTTTGCATGCTAAAGTAAAATATAGAGATCTAAGTAGTTTGTTGAAAACATTTTAAAAAACGTTTATTTACCTGAGTTATTGCGATTTTAAACTTTCTATAATGGACTTTAAATCACAATAACTCAGCTAAATAAATGTTTTCAACAAACTATTTAGATCCCTGTGTTTTACTTTAGCTTGAAAAGTTTCATCAAAATTGGCTTATTGGTTTTTAAAAATTTCGACTTGGAAGTTTGTATGGGAAACCGACATGCGTAAACCCTTTTAACCAAGTCCTCAACTACCTACTGAGAATAATTCGCAGTTGGCTATTGTATCTTTTTTCTTTTTATTAATAGATAGACTTGCTCTTAGCCACATTCTTATCCGTAGGATTAAGAAAAGGCCGACGATATAGCGAGCTTGCTCAGAAGCAGCCTATTCACTCGGGCTTTAGAGATGTTAGGGCTATATGCACTCGGGAATACAGACGCTGGCAGGGAAATCTCTAACACATGCCACTAATTCACCTAGATGTTATGGCGACATATGGTTTTTCATTTATATAGCCTTTATACCTTTCATTATCAAACCAAACCATGTATCACGCTGTTTTCGTCTAAATCACTACTCTATCACGTCACTGTCATTTCGCCAATTAACTTTAAAATAATAATATAACTATAAAATAATAGCCTGTAAAATAATAATATTTTTGATCAATAAAAGCTAAAATGCCATGCACTAAAATAATCCCAACTAAAAGAGGTGTTTTGAATAACTCGATATAACTTTAAAACTGAGGGTTCGATTTTGATGCGTCTTTTCACAAATACTAAGTTCGAATGCGTAAGTCGATCCACAGTGGGCTCCAAACTGGAGGCTGCAAAAAAAAATTGGACCAGGGCCTATAGTAAAAAATACATTCTCCTTTTTTAAACAAGGTAGTGGTATTTAATGTATCGGTAGGATACAATCAATGCACATTAAGTAAGTACACATGTTATCAATATCGATTGATTGTTCGACTCTTTGTTTGTATTAATCTTATAATCTGTACTTATAAGATTACCCTCTATCAAACCTTCTATCAGTACCTACCTCTCTTACATACATACATATATACACAATTTAGAAACCTTAGTCGTTTCTAAGTGCTATGGTAAAATATAGTTTTGTAAAACTGATGTTAAAATGTTAAATGAAGAAAAAAAAAACTTTTATCCATGCACAAAAGTTAGTTAGATACTATAGGCAATGACCGCAAAAACAGCCCACTGCCACAGTACATATCACCTAATAACAACTGATAGGTGAGTCCATCGCCGCGACGCTGTTGTATGTATGTGCAGTCTTTAGTCCGTTAGTCGCCTTTTACGACACCTAAGGGAAGAGATGGGTCAGTAGTATTATATTTATAAGCCGCTACTAAACAGCTCTTCCTCTCTTGTATTCTACAATTTCAGTGGGTTTAAACGTCTAATACAATTTTGAGACAACGACTGGGAGCAGCGGCTTAAAGTTCCTTGTGAATTGGAAACTCTAGCTGTTATAATTTGGTCACCAATCCAGTGAGTGACCTGGCATTGAAAAAGTAGTTTTGTTTGCAAGATTGCAATCCGAACAGCGCGTTTAGGTTGCAATCTTTGTTGTGCTATTGAGGTCCGGGACGTTTGAGACGTAAATGGTTGGACGATAGTGGACTAGACTTGGTTATCGTGGGACCGCATTTTGTCAACTGATCTCCAAACTTCATTGTGAAGATGGCACCCAATGATGGTGATGATAATGCCATTGAGCTGGTGACATGCAGTCATTTACTATAGATATCTTTCGAAATTTTTGTTATCAACATCATTATAATAAATTCAATTATCATTATCTGAAGCCTTCTTCGACCAATTTGGTGTAGGTCCTTTAATCCCCTCCACTTCGTTCTATTTTGGGATTACAGTTTCCGACGGTGTTATTGATTTATCAGATAGAATGTTTGTACATTTAATAAATTACTTACTTGTCTAGGTATATTTGAGCAGCCGCTGAAGTCCCAGTTCAATTCCAACGCGTCGAGGATCTCTCTTCCACCAGCGATGGGGATCGCCGGCGAATGTACTGTTAACCAGACTCGGCCACAAGTTGAACCTTCCACGGGCTGTCTTTCTGCCAAAGACTGGTCCTCCGCTGTTAAGTGCATTATACGGTTAGCGTTCAAGATTTTGGATTTAATTATTCATTTTTTGCTTCGATCATCTAAACACTCCCGTATAAAATACGTTCAAAAAGTAGGTAAAATTATTCTATAAAATTTTGTTTTCGAATAATAAGAACTAATTTTGAACGAATAATAACAAATGACAGCAATCCAATGCTCCCTCTTGGTTGGATCATTAATGTTTAGATGATCGAAGTTTGCTTGTGATCAATGGTGACGTATAAACTACATTAGGCAAAGTGTGAGTGATACCTTAGGCGCTGGGCAAGCGTAGACACATTCTGTTGCCGACACGAAACACCATCATAAAAAAACACTATAAGCAGTGTGTTCAGTTGCCTCTACCGGAAACTGCAACTGTTTGTATGACGGAGTCCCGTGTTGACAACAGAAAGGGTCTGCTACTACTTTAAATTGATAATCAAATCCATTTGACATTAAACCTTTTTTTTCAACTACGAAAAACACATTACCGAGTACCACCGCGTCCGGGGAGACGCGGTGATAAACACACACATTACTTATATGGGGCTTTACACATTACTTATCTTTCTTAACAAGCCTACGAGAGTTAGAAATGATTAGAAATGATTGATGATAAAGACAATTTTTATTGAGCTTAAGCCAAATTTCTAAGTAGGCAAAACAACAGATACAATCAAAGAACAGTTAAATAAAAAATTGATTATCAAATTCGATTTATCAATTTTGTTATATACTTCTAAACGTTACAGTGACCGCTTATCAATAAGGAGGTATGCCTAGTTGCCACCTTCGTGGTATACAGAAAACATACATTTCATTAGGGAATATTGTGCGGAACGCATGCAGCTATACCTTCAAACCCTTGTTAAGTAATGGTTATATTAAATAAAGCGTACCGTTGCTTGCATGCAAACCACCTAAAGATCAAATTTGTATGACAAATTATGTACAATGTTATGTTTGTATTAAAGTCACGCATGCATATTTCCAAAAGTTCCATCGTTGAAATGTTTTTTCGTGACATGGCGTGTCTCCGCTACTTAACTAGCCAACTAGTTTTTCCCTTCTACTTTTTTAAGCCATGGCTTTTGTCTATTATTTTATTTTCCTGACTACGCGGCTTGCCCGCGCCTTTCTCCTAACTTGGAAACACTGTCAAACTTCAGTCTTTGTGTACAAAATATCTACAAATTATATAAAAAACCATCATCATTGGCGTAAAGTCGCCCTTTTATAAATGTAGGTAATGAATGATACACGCTCCTCATTCCTTGCAAAATCTCTGCGTTCTTTGCATTATCGTTTATAATTAACATTACTGCTCTAAGTCTTCGCAAGTATCCACGTCTCGTCTCTACCTCATATAACAGTTCTATAGAACTAAAAACAGAATACATAAGTACCATAGTCTATTATCTTATATCTTTCGTTTACTAATGACTTCATGATACTCGTAAGACGAAAACATTATTTAAAATAGAATCTAATATTTATCTCAACTAGAAGTTTTGGTAGAGCACAGAGCTTTAACTGCATTCAGTACCCAAAACCAATTTGGTTTGGTTTGGTGATTTAAAGAGTCGTATGAGTTTTGATAAAATACTGGCGTTCACCTACTTGGCAGTCATTTGAAGTGAAGCGTCAGCACTAAATTGATGTTCAAAACTCGCAATCGCAATAGAGTTGTAAACGCATTTTGTTTTATGGACAATTTCGATTGATAGTTCGAGCAACAATCAGTAAAAAGTCCTAAAAAGTTTAATTTTTGTTCAACATAAATGAAATGCCTAACTTTAAGGCGCTTACTTTGAGGCGCTTGCGGAAGACCAACGTCGTGGTGTGTTTCGGTTCGGAAACAACACTTTTGAATTACTGTTAAAACTTGTCACTCGAATTATCAATAGACTAAGACCTGTATTATTAAAATTATAGTCGACCACCAACCAATTGTTATGCCTAAATAACTTAGTACCCACGTCAGCTGATCAACCTAGCCAAAACTGTCAATTTTCTTCAATCGATATTGATAATTTTAAAGTGACAAAGTTGTAAATGAATTGAAGAAAGGAGACTGGTCAAATGACACCCAGGCCCGGCGCAAAAGAAAAGTATCTCATGTAATTGACTATTATGAGTTTAAATTAAATATCATAGGAATATTCTTATGATTGAAAAAAATAATTATTGATCAGCTCATTTCAGTATTTATTTTGTTTTTTGACGTGACAACGTCTTATAAATTGGTTTGCCGGGTGACACTTCAAGAAACTGCGTTACGCTCCGCTCACGTTATGCGCTCACAATGAGAGCGAGTGAGAGGCACGCGTCCCTTCCACTCGGGCATGGTTAGCCCGCCTAAGAGCGAGAGAGACAGACATAAAAAGCGAATGAATATTCACATTAAAATTATTTTACCACTCAAAGTCGTTGTCACGTAAAACTTTCGCCCGTATACCGACTTTACAGGCAACCAATTTTTTTACTTTAGCATTGCCTCACTTAATTTTAGATATTTTCATTAAAATATATGCCATTCAATGATATTGTCATTAAAATATCATATATTTTTAAAAATATATCATAATAATAGTTATGAGTCTGCATTTTAGTCAAACATAGAATAAATCCCATATTTAGTGTTAGAAAGAAGTAAAATACTGATATAAATAAATCAAAAACTTTTTTTTCAATTTGGTATATCTACATGATAGCCACTGATATTGAACCAAATAAATGTCTTATCTATATTATACCTTTTTACTCATAATAGTCAATTATTTGAGATACTTTTTTTTTGCGAAGGGCCTGGGTAAATTTTGGCCGTGACCAGTCTCCTTTGACATTTTGTGACTGGTTGAAGTGCTGACGTCAGCACCTGTGCACCCATCGACCGAACGTGTAAGCAAACGCGTACACGTTACGTACATACACTTTGATTGAGAGTCCGTACGATACGGCTCGTTTTGAGATTGAGCGTCGAGTCCGACGGCGGTATCGGCAGCTCTATTATTGAAACTGAAAAGAACAACAACAAAAATAAAAAGGTTTCTATATTTACCACTAACCTCCTCCTGACCGGACCGTCCCTCAGATAAAATCTTAAACTATGACTTAGCATCTAACGTAAAAGAGGTGTGTTATGTTTTTGACGACTTTGCTTGTCTGTGTATAGCATGGTAGCTTTCAAACGAATGAACTAATTTCAATGTGTTTAAATTTCAAAGCCTCATCTACTACCGTCTTAAGTGGGTCAGTCGTAGGAGCATTTGTTGTGTTCCGGTTCCAACAGTTAGAGATTCCACCACGGCCTTCATAATACCAATACAGGTGATATGAAGGCCAAGGGATTCTCTAAGTTGCATAAAAAGGAAAAATATTTTTTAATTTTGCAATACATTCAGTGACCCGATATTGAAAGTTCATTACCCTCTCTGTCATCAAGCTTGTCCTCCATTATCCGTTATATTTTTCCTGTATCTACAGCATTTTTATAACAACTATCCACTTTACCAAATTAGCATAAACGTCACATACTCATTATGTCTGCGTTGTAATAGAAATGATCTCATTTCACCAACCCACTGATCATGTAGTTCACGTTCAAACTCCTGATAAATATTTAACAAGATCAAGTTTAGAACAATTAAAACGGTCGGCTAAAAATCCAGCACGCCCTACTTTAGCTATACATTTTGCTGTATTGTAGCATAATACGTTAGTAAATAAATAATTAGCGATACAAAACACGCAATCCAGTTGCACAATATGCTACGTAAGAAGTTAGAGCCAAGTCTTCCGTGTAAGGCTGTCCGTATGCACTCGTATATGCCGATGTTGTGTCACATATAGATAGTGATGAGTCAATGGCATATAGGCCTAGTGTAGAGTTGACATAATGTATCGGGCATATTTGGCAAACTGTTGTTTACGGCCGTTTATCGAATATTCGATATGCGCAAAATTCGTCTTCGATATGTGTAAACCCATCTCCAGTATGATATAATAATAATTAAAATTCTTTCTTATCCTGATACTTTCAATACGATTATTCTTTGTATAATTCATAAAGGGTAGCTGACTTTAGACTTCATAGACACTTTTCAGCATCTGTCAGAATGATAATTTCTAAAATTATGAACGTGATGGCAATTGTACTTTTTATATTTTGAAATGGTTGTTGTTGTTGTCAGCTATCTACAATAACAACAATACAAAGGTCAAACATCTACCATTAAGGGATAATTCTATCCTTATTTAATATATGTGTCAAAGACAAAAAACTGACCCTGTAGTCCTACAAATACTTCTTCTCATAATATACAGGTGGAATAAACCATTTCCGAAATCTTAGATGTATTTTCTCATAGAACAAAAATATTCATGGACAAACTGCCCTACCATGAGTTTGCTCATTCGCTACACGCTATTGACATCGGCATCAATGTTCTACAGTCAAATTGTATAATGTAAGCCGTAGGGTTCGAGTTCTCGTGGTAAGATTTATTGGCGGCTTATCTTATCGCACACTTAATAGAATCGTGAATTATATATGTACTGCAAATGGCAATATAAATAACTTGTCAAATTTATAATACTAAGTAATCTAAGTTTTTATTTAAATCGTAGTGTAAAGAAAATCGTCTATAACAAAGTAAGCAAACTATCAAAATTCCAGATTATAATAAAATTTTAAGTCGCGTAAAATTATCATAATATCGATTTCCTTCTGTTACGGAGTAAATACTCTTTTGTTAGTTTACGAGTTTACTTCTACTACCAATTGTTGACTTCTTTTGTTTAACTTGGTATGTTTTTATACTTTTTTTGTAAACTTAATTCTTATACAATTTATCACCACGATACATCACACGAAGCTTAGGTCACTTTTACCCTGTTTATGCACACTCGAATTGTTAGTGCTAATAATATTATGAGCACCTACTTTGTCTGATTTTGACTTTTTGCTTCGAGCATAAACATCTGCCGATGATCCTAGGCTGACACGGGACGGGAAGCAGTTAGTTCCAGATCTATCAATATCATAATCATTCTCTTGCCCTTATCCCTAATTGGGGTCGGCGCAGTATGTCTTTTTCTTACATTCGTCCCTCAGTTATACAGTCACTCCTTTCTTCACCATATCATCTTTCACGCAGTCCAATAACAGACACGGAAGACAGTTAGTTCCAAAATTTCTATCATCTTACGCAGACACATTTGTTTATAGTCTAAGATCCGAGTTTATAACGACCTTCACCGGGCCGGTTATGGGATGAAAAGTATTTTATATCAAATTTTTTAAGTTAAAAAATATATCGCGGGTGGGTTGGCTGAAAAATTTCAGTCCAGTACCTATAATGATTAATTTAATATAAAAAAAATTAACATTGCACTGGTTTGTTGTGTGTGTGTGTTTGTAATGAGATTATCTTTAGATAGACATAAATTTTATTTATTTAACCAGGCGGTTGCAAATTACTAATATTGACTTACCTGTTTACATATGCCTACCCAATGTTATGACGGAAAAAAAATAGTCAACCTAACGTTTACATATTCTATAGGCTTCATACTTTCCATTGGTACCTAGCAATGTAATTTATCTATTATCCAAACCAGTGCAATGTTTAAAAAAAATATTTTAAAATATTTAATTAATCATATACTGGATTGAAATTTTTCAGCCAACCCACTCGCAAAATAATTATTAACATATTAAATTTGATATACTTAAAATACTTTTCATCCATTAACCGGCCCGGTGAAGGTCGCTCGTTAAACACGTGTCTTTAGCGACAGAGTCCAGATAAATTTTATCTCACAGTTTATTACTTATAGGTAGTAATTAATTTTGCCAATAAACTTCGCAAAAACATTGTTTTTGTTCTGTATAGGATGTGTTAACTGTGTCGATTTCCATTATTGTGTAAGGTTTTACAACCTTGACTGTGGAATACCACACATCAAATCCAACATAATAAAGTACATACAATAGCAATTTAGGCAATACAAAGTCAGAATTCTCCAATCGATTTTCACCTTTACTTTTTGGCTGATAAGTTAAAAAAGATTGCAGATATTTGTCGTTTTAGTGTAGTGTGTGTGACGTGCTATTGTTCGTACCTTCTTAAAAAATGACGCTAAAAAGCCATCGTCGATAAGATATGAGAGCCGGTAAAAAACGTCAAAGCAGAATGCAAAATATTTTAGGTTTTTTTAGATTTTTTAGATACGAGTATAAGGACCTACAGCTATAATTGTAATCAATACCCCCCTCTAATCATATATTAATTAGAAAGGCAGGGGAGGGGGGGTAAAGTTTGTACGTAAACAATCGTATTACTTAAGGGTTTTCCCAACTCGGAAATCTCGGAATCGTGTACGAACTATTATAATATGTATAAACATTTTTTTAATCATTAATACAATAATATGATTATGATCGATAGTTTTTACTAATAGCTGATTAGCTGCTTGTATGTACTTCACAGTAGTTATAGTTAATAACTTTAATGGATTTCAAACAGTTTATTAGGTACTAAATATCTTGATTAGGTTTGTGTAAACATTATAGTCTCAATGATTGCAGATTTTTTATTAGAACAACTGTATTGGTAGTTTTCTCCGATGGTTGGTGTAGATTTCTATTGCCGTTTCCTTTACGGAATATTATAGCTCGCTAAGGTATTTATTTCTCGTAGTTAGTCTTGCATGCGATGCAGGATAATTGATAACGTTTGTCATTTCCTATTGGACTTAAACATCACTGACGGTAATGAACGTTACGCCCATCGCTTCGCCTGCAATTTATGTTTTTACTTGTAACGGGAAGTGATAATTCAGAACTATTAAAGGTACTTTAAATAATGTTAATCGCTGTGACAAACAAACAGACACGACATTTAAAAATTAAATTAGATTATTAACAATATAAAACCACTGTCATAGTACATAAACAGCCACGACAATATATTTTTAATTAGATCAAAAAAAATATAAAAAACACGTCATGTTAAATATGGATCAATTATTTATTTTAATTTACGTATATTGTATTTAAATTTAATTTATGTTTAAAAGACTAAGAGACTAAAACTCACGCGTAATGGATGCCCCGAGCACGCTGGCAGCCAACAGCACCACTGCATACCACGACACACCCATCTCGGGCTGTGGTTCTCTCACCACTGAACAGATTTGGCGTTCTTCGCCTCACTGCAATTCACTGCTGCGCAAACGACTACCGTATATATCAGGTGTTACGCATGCGCACACGTACAATACCACTTTTATCAGCGTCCCGTTGTGTGCACTACAGATTTACACGGCGATGGAGATCGTTCGCGCGAAGATGGACGGCATAGTGTTCGGTTAGTTAGTAGAAAAGTTAATGGAACTGCGGGCTTCCGTCAGATCAGATCCCCTGTAGGTATCCGATGTGGAGTCATGAG
The DNA here is from genome assembly GCA_963921215.1 of Scoparia ambigualis. Taxonomy (NCBI): domain Eukaryota; kingdom Metazoa; phylum Arthropoda; class Insecta; order Lepidoptera; family Crambidae; genus Scoparia; species Scoparia ambigualis. Next base: position 16,673,865 of record OY992522.1, on the reverse strand, counting down.
CATGTCATAGAGCAGGCGATAGACACACGTGCAGGCCCCGGATGGATTTATGAACCCCAAAACGCCTTTGGAACTGATTTGTTTTCTTTTTGTTTGACGACATTTGAATTGAAGAGGCTTGCTCGTACAGCTGAGATTAAATGCTGCTGACGTATATGACGTGCCGCTCGCAAAAATCGGTAAGCGTCAGGATGCAACTTTTGTGCAATGTTTGGGAAAATTTATTAAGTCGAGTTTTACAAAATGCGACATTGAGTTTTCCTTAATTTTAATGAGTTTACTGCGAAATGCACGGACAACGCTCTTTTTGTCCTTTTTAGTAAGTGCAACACTGTCGCGACAGGTTTCGTCACTATAATCTAGACATTATAATCACTATTATATTGACCGCTATCATTATTATTTGACGACCTCCGTGGTCGAGTGGTTAGCACGCCGGGTCAAATTCCCGGTGAGGTCAATTTAGAGAAAAGCTATTTTTCTAGATTAATTTTGGGCGTGGGTGTTTTTCTATGTTTATATTTAATTATTCGTTATGTTACCATATTAACGAGTTTCAAAAGAATACTTATCTTGGTCTAGATAATTGGAATGAGCGTAGGGGAGTGGGGGAAAATGGGAGTCAGTTAACAAAAACTCATTGTAGAAGTCACAAATAATCAGTCTCATAAATTACCTATTTTTTTATAAATCTATAACTAATGAGGTATCGAGGAACTTAGGTAATTTTTGGCTATCGTCATCAGACACACTACAAAAATTAAAAAACATAAAACTGATTTTGACTCCAATTACCTACATATGCGGGTAATGGAAGTCGATCCTTGGGGTATTCAGAATCAAAACTTCTAAACAAAAAATCAGCAAATTATAAAGTTATAAATGACTTCTAACAATCAATAAGGTTTATAATATTAATATAATAGCTTATTTTTGGCAATAATCTCCCCCAATTTTTTTTTTAAATAATATTATTTATCATTATCATCCTATCGTCCTACTGCTGGGCAAAAGCCTTCCCACATGGAAAACCACCCACATGGAGAGATTGGGACATACCTACCGCTCTGTCGCAATGCACGGCAACAACAGGGACCAACAACGGCTTTACGTGCAAGTCCAGTCAAGTCAAATGCTTTATTCAATATAAACATTAACAGGTAAGTACTTATTACAAAAAAAGAGGTTAAAAAATATGTGTACAAAAAAAGTTAATTAACAGTAGTTAAATCACAAGACACATAAATAAACAAGACACATACATTGGAAGTTTAATAAAAATACATGCAATATAATATTATACTTACATATTTCATGCATTACTTACGCCCATATTAAAAAAAATAATCGAAGTACTTATTACGAAAAAATTGGTTGCCTGTAAAGTCGGTATACGGGCGAAAGTTTTACGTGACAACGACTTTGAGTGGTAAAATAATTTTAATGTGAATATTCATTCGCTTTTTATGTCTGTCTCTCTCGCTCTTAGGCGGGCTAACCATGCCCGAGTGGAAGGGACGCGTGCCTCTCACTCGCTCTCATTGTGAGCGCATAACGTGAGCGGAGCGTAACGCAGTTTCTTGAAGTGTCACCCGGCAAACCAATTTATAAGACGTTGTCACGTCAAAAGTAAATTCGATCTAACGGATCAAAGTGAGTGAGTTTGACTACAGTGAGCAGAACTAGCCTTTTCTACACACACAGTCGCGCGCGCTCACAGCTCGCTTCTGTGTGCGTGATATTTGGACTTAAAAACCTAAACTTGAGGTCTCGCGCTCGGCGTAAACGCTCTTAACTAATTAACTTCCTACCTACATAATCTACCGCCACTTCGGATTTTGGGAGAGCCTTCGACTGAGAAGAAGCTGGCAAGAAACTCAGGAGGCCTTACTTTTCTCTCCCTCTAAGTAACAAAATTTACAATGTCGTCACCAAGTCAAATAAAATACTTACATTAAAAAGATGTATATTTATACAAAATACTAATAAGTTATGGTCGTACCTACATGCACTGTGAAGAGCTCGATGGCGCAGCGGCTAGCGCGTTCGGCTTGCGATCTTGCCCGCTAAACAACTTTCGCAATGCCGGGTCACCTGATGGGGGACCAATTCAACATCTCCAGCTTCCTCCGTGCTTCGGAAGGCACGTTAAGCCGTTGGTCCCGTTTTAACGACTGTCATCTTACGCGCTGCGGCGGGCACTAATTTGGCGTCAAGACCTAACGTTGGTGGTCTCCTGCGCGAGTGTTCTACTGGCGCAGGGACGTCTGGCACTTCTTGCATATACTAACGGTTGGTCTCGAGGTGCCACTACAAATAAACTTAGTGAAATTAGGAGAGGGGATGTCATCTTACGACAACAACCGTGTTGTCGTAAGATGACAGTCGTTAAAACGCACCACCCCGCGTTGGGCCAGCGTGGTAGGTTATGGCCCAAATCCCACGTGCTATTGTTCACGTGGGAGGCCTGTGCCCAGCAGTAGGACGATTTTAAGCTGATGATGATGATGATGCACTATGTTCATACATATTTGTCATTTACATATAATCTTCCAAAGCACGGAAGCAAGGAAGCCTTGCTGATGCCTTCGGAAGCACAAAAGGACTAAGTGACAATTCGGACACTTTAAATTCGGACACAGTGTCCGAATTGACACTTTTTAATTTTATTATTTTTTTCACTGACGATTCGGACACCAACAAAAATAGCTGCTTTGTACAGTCAGATAAAAACTTTAATATATTTCTTTACATTAATTTTAAGAAAATATACTATAGCAAAAAACATTATATTTTAAATCCTTTTAATCTGACTGTACTGAACAGCTCCAATAATTTAATAGTGTCCGAATCGTCAGTGAAAAAAGTATTGTCAATTCGGACACTGTGTCCGAATTTAAAGTGTCCGAATTATCACTTAGTCCACAGAAGAGTTGGAGATGCTTTTTATTAGGTCATTTCACGTAGCGTATACTACCGTAAAAGGCAACTAACGGATTAAAGACTGCCCATACATCCAACAAAATAGAGCGGCGATGGGCTCACCACCTGTCACGCTGAGCACATGTGCAGTCGCAATTTGGTGAAAAGTGGACTATGGTAGAGGACTACTTTTGCGTTCCTCATTGCCTATAGTCTCTGACTAACCCTTCGGGTGTAATAGCCGTTTATGTCACCCATCCGGTGACCTAGCACTGCGAAAGTTGCTTAACTGGCAAGATTGCACACCGAACCACGTCGTTAAGCTCCTTATGGTTCTTTATTATTATCAGATTGAAAATAACATAGGTAAATCACGACTATTATTCCCTAAGGGTAAGTCCAGGTAATGGCAGACTTTTCACAAAATAGAGACTGCACATGTATGCGCTCAGCGTGTCAGGTGGTGAGCCCATCACCGCTCTATGCTGTTGGATGTGCAGTCTTTAGTCCGTTAGTCGCCTTTTATGACACCCAAAGGAATAGAGGGGGTGGTAGTATTTTTTAAAGAGTCGCTACGAGACACGGCTGTCAAAAATTATGTGAAACACTGTAAAAGTTTTGTCGGATCTCCAATGTGGTCAAAGTGCAGAGTTTATCTTTAAACATCTAAATAAACTGTACTCATTTATCAATAATTTGTATGCCAATCCCATGCATCATGTGATGCTTTTTTTTTTTTTTTTTTTTTTCTTTATTTATTTAAGGACTTATGACTAAAACATGACCATGTCAGTCCTATCATAGCCTAAACATACACAGACTTACACTTAAAATGTAAATTAAATTTTTAACTTGTAGTTAACGGCAAACACCGATGTATTATCATATTGTATACCAATATTGCTGCAAGTGAAGTAGGTTGACTTAGTATACTTTGAAAAGTTCCTATATCTAAACGGTTTAGGTTTAAATTGGACATCAATGTTTGCCGCTCTCCGGAGTTTTTTACGCATTCCGCCAACAAGTGGTGAACATCGTCAATCGTTCCACAGACATCACAATTAGGGGAGTCTACTTTATTCATCAGAAATGCAAATTTGTTTGATGGAAAGTGGCCAGATCGAAGTCGGTGCATAGTTATTATGTAAAATCTACTTAGCTGAATGTTACCAAACCATGGAATTGGGATTGGTTCACATTGTACGGTTTTGTACCATATTCCCTTTTCTTTCGACCTTTCGTTAAAATATTCATTCCATTTTTGATATACTATCTTTTTGTACATATGTAAAGTTTCCGAATAGTTAGGTAAAATATTGTAATTGTCTCCCTCCATCCCTGCTAGTTTTGCCAATCGATCGGCTTCTTCATTTCCACTTAAACCAATATGCGCTGGAACCCACTGGAGTATAAGGCCAATATTAATACAATTAAGCTCATGAAGCTTTGCGAGTATCTTATAAGCTATCGATGTGCCTCTGAGCCCAGAGGCGCATCGAGCTATGTGCTGCAAAGCACTTCTGCTATCTGAGAAAATAACACATTTGCTAATTCCAAGACGACTTGTGTACAGAATGGCTTCATAGATGGCTATTAATTCCAATGACATTATTGAGACTTCGGAAGAAACTGAGTAACCCCGTTTAATTTGATTTTGAGGACAATAATAAGCTGCACCTTGTGTATTATCACTTTTAGACCCGTCTGTATAAATTTTGTGCCACCCTTCATATTTTCTATTTAACACTGATAAAATGCTAACTCTTAATGAATTAATCTCATGTACCTTTTTAGAACCATTAACACTTTCTAACTGTACGACGATAATTTCTTCTATCTGGATATATGACAACCAGATATTTAATTGAAACATTTCTAATGGACGCGATGAATGAATATTATTTCCTCTCGTAATATTATATGAAGTACACAAAAGCGGTTTCTTTTTATTTGTCCAATAATTGTTTGTTAAACATTCATCATTTAATTCGCTAATTAATTGAATGGAGGTATTATCAGCCCATGATTGTGCTTTTAGGCAAAATTTGTACGCTAAATATTGTCTTCTTACGTCTAATGGTGGGATGCTAGTCTCGCTCTCCATCACATGAAGGGGTGAACTTTTGATAAATCCGCCTATAACTCTAAGGGCCTGGTTTTGAAGTTTGTCTAATTTGGCAATATGAGTTCTTGCGCTATTATTATAAAGAAAACTCCCGTAGTCAATTCTACTTCTGATTAAGGTTATGTATAATGTACGCAAATAAAGAGGATGAACTCCCCAGCCTGGTCCCGCTAAAATTTTTAGGATATTAAGATATCTGAGAGCTTTTTCGTAAATTTCATTAATATGTTTTTTCCATAAAAGTGATTTGTCCAACCACATACCTAAATATTTTACACAGTCCGATACTATAACTAAATTACCATTTATATTTATATTAATATTCTGTCTCCTATTTCTCCTGCTGAAAATACATACTTTGGATTTACTTGATGACAATTCAAGACCAAGCTCATGTAACAAAATAACCATAGTATCAATGCTTTCTTGCATAAGTATTTCACATGACCTTAAGTTGCTGTGGCTTATATAAAATACGAAGTCATCTGCAAACTGGCTGACAAAAACATGTTGTATTTCATTACAAATGTGATGCTTGTAGGAGATCTATATCTTAATTTTTGATGCATCCATCATTATATTAATAATATTATCTACAAATCTAACAGTCGAAGCATTTACGCCTTAAAATTTAATTTCAATTTGGTTTTAGGTAGATAGCATTGATTATTTGTGTCATGTGACTTTACTGCACAACGCCACTTCTTATTGATAGTAAATAAAAGCAAAGAAATTCAGTAAAAGCGTTTTATTTCAATTTTTGGGAGAACAGCAATCTATACCTACTGACACCATCCTCTGAATCTCAGGTAAATGCAACATGTTAAAAACAATTTTTTTTTTAAAATTTAGTTATCTGTATTTTTCTGTAGCATGTAAAATTTCATTAAAACTTGTTGCTTAAGGTGTTTTGTGCACCTTATTGCCTAGTCACTAGTCTTTGACAGTCAGAGATTATGGATTTTGCTATTATCCCCATAAGATTAGTAACATTTTGACTCCCCTTTTGGGGATTTGGATTTGGCATTGAGTAATATTATTATAGGGATATCATAATAAGCAACTAATAACAAATAATACCTACATATTTAATAGAAAACAGGATGTAACAAAGGCAATGCGCTAATTATCTACTGTAAAAAATGAAAAGTGGGACCTTCGCCAGGAACCATCGTCGGTATCTGGTGAAGTGTTGGTGATCTACAATAGATGTGTTGATAACAACAACAACAAATTGTAAATTACATATCATATAATTGACATCAAGAAACAGTTGACCTAAACACGACTTTTTGTTACCTATAAAGTGGTAAAGCATGGAATATTATAGCGCTATCCACATAATAACATACATTAATCATGAATATTAACCACTAAGAGTTAGTCATAGTAGTCTTTGACTAACCTATTGCCATTACCATTGCCTAGTGGCAATGAGGACCGCAAAAGCAGTCCTCCGCCATAGTCCACTTTTCACCAAATAGCGACTGCACATGTGCTCAGCGTGTCAAAAGTTCATCTGTGACATAGATTCCCTAAAAACGTTATGCCACAATAAAAATAAAAACATAACATAGCAATACCTAGTGAATTGCGTATTCTTTTAAAATTGCTTTTATTTTCAGACTCAGACAGATTTTTCCTAATAGTTTTAAAAATCTTTCGAATTTATTTCATTCGAATTAGTAGTAGGGATTTTTATAGACGCTAAAGAATTCGTAGCATAAACAACCTTCTCTTATAATTTTACCAAACACGTTGTATATTGCATTTACGTCGTGCCGACTCTTTTTATTGTTGTAAAATCAAATCATAGTCCTCTACGTAAACATTTTTGTCTCGGTATTTAATTGATACAAAACATAACATAAGGTTACTTTATCTGATATAAGCTTTGTAGCGATCTTTTAATAGTTTTGAACTCATTAAATAATATATTATGTCAATGTTTTCATTGATAAATCACAGCGATTAAGTCATTAAGAAAACCGATTACCCGATTATATTCCAAATGAGTTATTCTAATTACTTTTTTTATGATATCTAATTTTATCTAACCACATTGGATTAGCGTCACCTGTCAGGTAGTTATCAAATTGTTTTGCAATTTATATTTTCACACACATTCCTTTAAATTAAAGAAAAATACTGCTATTAGTATATCATTCTATATCATCAATAATGCAGCTTTTCGTTTCGCATTTAGCTGGACTATGGACTGCCGAATTATCTTACCCGTGTGCATTATTACCAAAATGTTTACTTATCAGATGGCGGTGGCGGATTAATTAAAGAATATTATCAGTCCATCTTTTGTCTTGGGTGTCGTAAAAGGCTACTAACAAACCAAAGACTACTGCACATACATTTAACAGCATAGAACGGCGATGGGCTCTCCACCTGTCACGCTGAGCACCTGTACAGTCGTTATTTGGTGAAACGTGGACTATCAGAGGACTGATTGTAAACGTTTTTTCCGGAATTGAGTTAAGTACTCGCCGCGAATTCTCCTTTATGTCTTCTACCGAATGGGAACGGGTGCCACGAAGTGGTAATTTGAGTTTAGGAAAAAGAAAGAAGTCGGCTGGAGCCATATCTGGTAAATAAGGTGGTTGATCGATGGTATTTGTAGAGTTTTTGGTCAAAAATTCGTCCACAATGATGGCTTTGTGCGAAGGCGCATTATCGTGGTGCAAAATCCAAGAATTTTCTTTCCACAAATTTGGCCTTTTTCGTCGAATCTGGTCTCTTAAACGCCGCATAACGCTCTAATAATATTGTCTTATAATATGCGTTCCATGAATGTTGGGTCGGAATTGACTCGTTCTAGCATGTCCTCAGTGACTCTTATGCGATTGAGTTTTTGGAGAAAATTCAGGTCTTTTGGGACTAGCCGAGCGGCAACATGCTTCATACCTAAGTGATTATTTAAAATGGTAAGGATCGACTCGTGAGTCACAGAAAGTTCAGCGGGTATCTCTCTGAAACTTGAATGAGGATTGCCAGTTACCATTTCCTTCACTTTTGCGATGTTAACTTCAGTTGAAGACGTTGATAGCCTACCAGAGCGAAGCAAATCTTCCATCACATCTCGACCGCTTTTGAACGCTTTTTCCACTCATAAGCACGTGTTTTTGATAAATTCGATTAACCGTAAGCCTTCTGTAACATTTTCAGTTTCGAACACGAAATTCCATTGGCGACGCAACATTTAAGACAAACTCTTTGTTCTATGTTTTTATCCATTATGAAATTAGCAATACACACTAGATATACACTAACTAAAAATAGCACTGTATTTAATCTAAATAACGGATGCAACTCAATCTCCGCGCCAAAATGGATAACAGTTGTGCCAATCTAACAACAAAAAAAAAACAAAAAATTGAATTTGGAATCATGAGCAAATCATCCGTTCCCGACACTTTTTTGACGGAATGCATACCTACTTAATTCTCCTTGATTTTTTAATGTGAAATGCAGGCAAAAAGAGCATCCTCTCTCCTTTCACTAAGTTTAATTTGTACTGGCACCTCGAGACCAACCGTTAGGTTATTGCAAGAAGTGCCACGTGTAGTTCACTGCCTATTGTCCAGATAGGTATCCGGAGCTGTCGAGCTCGCTCACTTCTCGTTGCACAAAGGGCACAACTTGCAGTTGCCACTGCTAGGGTCGTCGACTCTAAAGTTGACTCCCAAGTGTACACCTTGGTAGCGAAGTAGTAAGCACACTCACTTCTCGAAACCCATCCAGGCGTTTAGCCAGTTCCCACGTCCTACGCGGCTGGCTGGACCGGAAGCTACGGCGTCTAGGGGGCCGCCTCTACTAGTTATCCAGACTAGTACCGGAGATGTCAACACCAATGTCCAATGAGAACCACCGGACAAAGCTGCCAACTATAAGGGATTCTCACGTTCCTCGCAGGACTTTTCGCTTCTGGCCCCTCAGAGACCGCTACTAGGCCCCGCTCGCTGTGAGCGAGTTTGGAAGTCCTGACACACAATACCAGGACAAACGAACATTCCCAAGCTAACCACGAGCCACTACGAGTCCAAAACACGTCCGGATCCCGCCGGAGGCGCCGGTCAAGGCACAACTAGCGGGGGGCTTGAACCGGAACCCCGTAGTACCCCTGAAAACACAGCCGGACCCGTAGTTCCAGCTGCGATACCCTATCGCATATTGGGGTCAGTAAATAGGGACAGGCAAAAGAGCAGTCGGGTCACCTCATGGAAAATAATCACCGATGCGCTGCCGGCCTTGAGGAAGGAGTAAGACCTTTGAGGAAGCAGTAGGAGTTGTGAGGGAGGAGAAATGGTCCTCCGGTAATTTCACTCACCGGATGAAAGACGACTGCAACGAGTTCCATTATTTCTCACTGACATTCCGTGAAAGGGTGGTATTACCAGGGGGGTGTCACTCCGCAGTTTAGGTACGTTCGGCCGGCGCGCCTCCCAGGCAGGCGTATGGCACTAAAGGTTATCGCTCGGCTCGCAAGCTCCACGTCGCGTTTCGTCTTGTACTTAAATATATTCATGAGTAGAAACCCTACGCTCCTGACGTCAAATCGATATCGAGTCAGCGTTGCTTAACGGAATATAAACGCTCGGGTTACACGATAAGTTTCAATTTCGCGTGAAAGTCGTTAGGGAGTGAACCTTCTGTACGGTAGTACTATTAGTTATTCTGTGGTATTACGCCAGGCGAGCAGGCCTAATTCGTGCTGCAACGCAACGTTGCACTAACGCTTAGACTGTTGCTCTGTCACCAATTTAGCACCACCCAGGGGTCACGTCACGTATAGGGTCTAAAGGGTTAACCTTATTGGCGGATGGATTGACTTATTTATCATCATCATGAGCCTGTTACATAAAGGTATACACTAAGGCTCAGGGATTCCACTCTGATTAATAAATAACCCATTGGGATATCGTACAATAATTTATAAAATGCTTTTTATTTATTGTCTTTATCCTACAGACAAACTATTGTAATAGAACATATATTTTATTTTGTTTTTCTCAATAATATACTACTTAATTGATAAATAAGTAAGCAATAATATGCGTAAGTAATAATAATAAATGTGACAGGTGGTGAGCCCATTGCCGCTATGCTGTTGGATGTGTTCAGTCTTTAGTCCGTTAGTCGCCTTATACGACACCCAAGGGAAGAGAGGGGGGTGGTAGTATTCGTTCACCGCTACGCGACATGGTTACTACACTCATATTATGTACCTGCCTATATATTAAATTTAATTGGTAAATTAATATTCGAAAATATTTTGTATAAAAAAACTGTCTTTATTTATGTACTTAAACACTGTCATGTCATTGTAGCGCCACTAAACCTTTACATGGGTATATATTTTTCTATTATATGACATTCGCGGAAGGCCAGCGCTGTGGGTAACACCAGGACAAATGCTGAGCGTTGATCAGTTTGGTACATGCATATTACATTCTTAAGCCAGAAAAGTGCGGGATCCTGCTCGTGGTAATTTTCTCGACACTGTCTTTTTAAATGTACATTCCTGTGTTTATTTTTTGTTATAATAATATTAATTAATTATAAGAAAAAAAAACAAGAGTAACACCTAATATTAAAATTAAAATATTTACAAACTTAGAAAGATAAATAGCTATAAATAAAAGAAATGCCCCAGATCATCCCCATCAGGCAGAGTACCCGAAGTATAATTATGTAAACTTTTAATTTTGCGATGTACAGGGCGTCCCACGGATATGCCACATAAGGGAAAGTACCTTGAATATTGTTGATGGAACATTTTACTGAAATAAGACATTATTTGAATTTTATAATCAATTTAAACTGCATTCATAGATATTTAAATAATTAAATGGTTGAACCGGGAATCGAACCCGTTACATAAGAAAATTAATCACCCTGTCACCAGTAAGTCACTGTAGCTTTATCAAACCGATCGAAAGGCTTCATCATAAGGATTATTTTTTGCTACGTAACATAGTACGAGTATCACAAATAAAAGGAAGACCATGAATTTTAACATTTGATGTGAAATTTTGTTCAGAAAAATGATACCTATTGCTGATAAATGTACCCACTTGAGAAGTACGCATCATTTCCCTATTATAATTTAAGTGTAGTAAAATGATAAAGAGATACCTACGCAATTAGTAGGTACCTGGTTGTATGCAAATTCAAATAATGTCTTCTTTCAGTAAAATGTTCCATCTACAATATTCAAGGTACTTTTCCTCCATGTAGCATATCCGTGGGACGTCCTGTATAAACCATACTCAAAAAAATTAAATCACGCCGGCCATTTTGATGATTTATGTACCATCTCTTCATCAAATTAAATATTCTAGTGCATTTGCGAAACGTGCTCAATCTGATTCGTCACGTTTGCAATGGCAGTAATTAATGCAGCGCCGTGTTCCGCCCTCAGTCAGTCGTACTGTAATAAAATATTAGCTTTTAATTTGCTCCTACAAAAAAGTAACATAATAAATCTAGTACTTGCGACTGAAATGCAAGCCTATCCTTGGTTCTGCATATAAATAAAAATAATAAAATAAAAACTTCTCTATTAGTCAGGACTTTTAGATTCAAGTCCGGACTTTGTCCGGCTCTATAATTTGTCCGGATTTTGGAATATGAGTAACAAAACTACATAATAAGTTATATCAAATAAGTCTATATTCTTTATTAACTTCTCATTTATTTAAAAACATAACATAAAAAGTAAGTAATGTTTCAATTTTGTGATTAAAAAGTCCGGACTTTTATCGAAGTGTCAGGACTTTTCAAATTCCTAAATGGTAGCCCTAGTCTCGAGCGAGTTTCATTTATCGTGCGTCGTCGTCGCGGAACTTCGCGGAGCTTGCTGACCCACTCACGTCCCCGTATAGCCTATATCACTTAAGAAGAATGTAACTTTCTAATGGTTAAAGAATTTTCTAAATCGGTCCAGTATAGTTTCGGAGCCTATTCAATTCAAAAAAACAAATCTTTCCTCTTTATAATATTAGTATAGAATAGATGGGGAAAGCCTTAGTTTTTTGCTTTTATCCATTACTATTTTGGTTTCATTTCGGTACATCATGTTTACCATAAGTAAAACAAAGACAACAGCAATGATGATAATATGACCATGACGGTGAAATTGTGCAACTTTTTACATGGATCCAACGAACATTGTACCCAAACAAATCACTGTCATTATTTTTCCTTCCAATTTTTTTTTTTTTTGTAGTTGAATTAGATTATTTTTTGGTGTGTAATGGCGTTGGGACGGAGACCCGAAATGAAACAATGTCTTGCGTTGAATCAATTCTCCTTTATCCTCTAGTGTATCATCTTAAATACTAATTAACATCACATCTATACGTGACTAGAGGAAGGACGCCTTGTCAATCAGGAAGACCTTAATTATCACGTACTATTGAGTACGTGCTGATAGTGTAATTCACTATATCACACCTCCCCTGAAAAGGCTAGGCATCCCTTCCCTGAAAAGTAAACTCTTATTTTCTAAATATCTTAGTCCTATTCTTATGAACTATATATTCTTTATTATTCTTTAATATTTTTACATTAGTACCTAGCTCTTCTAAAACTTCAAATGGACCTAAATACAAGTCATTCAATTTATTATAATTTTCATTCTTATACAAGAGTAGATCACCTTTTTTGTAGTGTACTTCCTTACAATCTAAATCATAATTAGTTTTTCTACTTTGTTTTGATATTAATAAGTTGTTCCTGGCATCATTATGAGCTTTTTGCAATCTAAATTTTAACTCCGATGGATAATTGTCGTATACATATAAGGGATCAACTTTACTAACTAAATTACTAGGTACGTTACATGTTTTCCCAAAAACTAGTTCATACGGGGAGTATTTGGTACTAGTATTTACAGAATTATTATAAGCAAAGCACCAATATGGTATCCAGGTACTCCAATTTGCCGACTGATTCTGTGTTTGTATTCTCAAGTAACATCCGAGATGTTTGTGCCAGTTTTCTAGCGAACCTATACTCTCATGATGATAGGGTGTTGAATTTAACTTATCAATATTTAGCAATTTACATACTGTTTCTAACGTGGAATTAATAAATTCCGTTCCACAGTCAGTCGCAATAACCCTGGGAGTACCATATCGTAAAATAAAATTTTCAGTAAAAACCCTAGCAACAGTTTCAGCTGACTTATCAAGTATTGGGTAAGCTTCTACAAACTTTGTCAATTCGCATTGTATTGTTAATATGTATTTATTACCCAAATTATCGACCTCCAACGGCCCCACAATATCTAAATATAATTTTTCAAAAGAAGTAGATGCTGTAGTGGTTATTACCATTTTCTCTTTATTATTTTTATTACAAAATTTCTGCTTTTGGCAATCTTTACAGCGAGTCACATATTCAGTTATGTCTTTTTGCATATTACTCCAAAAATATTTTTTTCGAATATTCTTAGTCATTTTATTTATGCCTACATGACCACTTGTCGGCAATAAATGATAATCATTTAGTATAACACGTATCAAGTCTTTATTTGTAACATGTTCAACTTGGTTATTAATAATACATAACCGCGGTAATTCTTTATGTTTCATGAAAGTTTGGGTCAAAATTTTAATAAACTTTTTATTAAACCCATTTTTAATCACAACGACTTCTACAATATTATATTTTTTACATAATGCACTCAGTTCTCCTATCGTTGCGTCTCGGCGCGCCTCCGTTAGTAGAGATTCCTGATTTATGTAAATAGTAGAGTCACTAAATAACATATCACCCGTCTGTGAGACGTATCTTTTCTTTTTCCTCAACTTCACGAAGTTTTCATACGAACAAATATCTAACCTTACATCATTTTGTGATTTCTGCATAATATCTACCACTCTTGGTTGCCTATGATCAACAGGGGGCTCAACCCTGCTACTTCCAGAGGTAGCGGGTTCATTATTTTGCTCCATGGTTCTTTTCATTGAACGGGTTACTACCCCCAAAAAATTTGAATTTAGATTTTTTAACTCGTCTGATGTTATAATGACTCTCGATAAGGCATCTGCCGTTACATTTTCGGAACCTTTTATGTATTCAATATCGAAATCATATTCTTCTAAACAAAGTCTAAACTTAGTTAAACGGCTACTAGGATCTTTTATGCTAAATAAATGAACCAATGGTCTATGATCTGTTAATACTTTAAATTTTCGTCCGTATAAATATGGTCGAAAATGTTTTATAGCCCACACTACCCCTAATAACTCTTTATGAATGGTTGGGTAGTTTATTTCTGAACTGTTTAATTGTCTGCTTGCATAAGCTACGGGCTTATTATTTCCATTTGATAATACAGCCCCCAAGGCTACCCCTGACGCATCGGTTTGCAACCGGAAAACATTATCTTTTCCAAAATCTGGATAATCTAAGACAGGAAATGAACTAAGTGACTTTTTTAAGGTCTGAAATGCCACGTCACATTCTTCCGTCCACTGAAACTCGACATGTTTCTTACAAAGACGGTTTAGTGGGTACACTATTGTGGCAAAGTTTTTTATGAATTTTCTATAAAAGTTCGCAAAAGCCACAAAACGACGAATCTCATTTACATTTTTAGGTACTGGGAACTTTTCCAAGACCTCGATTTTACTGTTGTCTGGCAACACCCCGTTTGGCGTAATAACATGCCCTAAATAATTAATTTCTTTCCTCAAAAATTCGCACTTACAAGGGTTTAGTTTTAAATTAACTGACCTAAACCTCTCAAATACACTCATTAAATTTGTATTATGCTGCGATAGGCTTTTCCCGAAAACTATTACGTCATCGAGATATAGAAAACATATCTCGTGATTTAAACCCGATAGAGCCATAGACATAAGTTTAGAAAATACGCTAGGACTCGTTTTGAGACCCATAGGTAATCTTTTCAGTTGATATTGCTTATCAGCTGTAAAAGAAGTGAATTTCCTACATTCTGGTGATAACCCTAGCTGGTAATAACTAGAACTGAGGTCTAAATGAGAATAGTATAAGCATCCCGAAAGTGAGTCAATAATTTCTTGTATATTTGGTAACGGGAACTTTTCGTCTACTATTTTTTTATTTAAAAGTCTATAATGTATTACGATTCTCCACTTTTTTTCACCGCTACTGTCAGCTTTTTTCGGAAGTAATAATAATGGAGAAGACCATTCGCTGGTACACTCTTCGATAATATCTTCTTCTAACAATTTACCTACCTGTTTTATTAACTCAGCCTTCTGAGCGTGCGGTATTCTATACGGTTTGACATAAACAGGAGACGCGTCATTTTGCAGTTTAATGTTGTACTCGTATAAGTTTGTAACGGATAGCTTATCACCCGGCATATGAAAGATATCTGCATATTTTGCACATATTTTCTCAATAGACCGTCTCTCTTCATCACCAAGATATGTTTTTAATTTAAGAAAATCGAATAGTTGTTTAACCCTCTCGACAGATTTTCCGTTTTCCGTATCAAAAGAGCATACGAAATAATCCGAGTATTTTCTAATTTTCGGGCTAAAGTTATTTAATTTTACATCTTCTTCCCGTGTGTTTAAAAATCGCACCGGAATCTTTTTCCCGTCTCCTACTACCACGGCGCCTGC
Source organism: Scoparia ambigualis (assembly GCA_963921215.1). Taxonomy (NCBI): domain Eukaryota; kingdom Metazoa; phylum Arthropoda; class Insecta; order Lepidoptera; family Crambidae; genus Scoparia; species Scoparia ambigualis. The sequence goes on along the minus strand of OY992522.1, from coordinate 16,658,181 downwards.
TACAAATACGCCTGCAATAACTTCCTCCGCTAAAATGACACATTCGCCCTTTATCTCTGACGAAACATATTTTACGACCTCACATCTCCCTGGAATAGTCGTTATTATGTTTTTACCTAAGCCTAATTCTAGACTTATCTTATCCTGTAATGTAACCAGCTTATTTTCATAGTTAATTTTACAACTATATTTTAATAAAAAATCTTCTCCTAAAATTCCATCATTTTTACAGTGGAAGTTGCTAAACACATAAAACTTATGCCTAAAATTATAATTGTTAACACATAAGTCTAGATAAACATAACCTATTGATACTAAATCCCCACATACTCCTTTAATCTTAATTTCATCCCTTACTAGCTTTGCGTCGCGGGACACGCTACGGAGTTTATTTAACCAATCTAACTTTAAAATTGAAATGCTTGCTCCTGTGTCTACTAATAGAGAAATTTGAGTTTGACTACAAGTAAAACAAACGTAATTACCACTACCATAACTACAAATATCTACCTCAGCGCTATTCAGAACGAAAAAAATCATCGCTATGATGTTCGTTCTGACGTATACTCTGACGTTCACTTTCGTTCTCGTCATTAGACTGTTCTGCTGAGTCAACTAAGAAATGTACATTCCTACGTTTATTATGAGGTGACGTAAACCTGGTGTTGCGCTGACCCTGAAACCTATTCGAGTTATAGTAGGCACGACCCCGACCTTGCTGACTCGTCGCGTTGTTGTTACGTGACTTATTATATTGTTGATGATAGTTTTTATTTATCTTTTCAAATCGCTGGTTCGAAACATAGTTAACATAATTGTTTATTGGTGGTTTCACTACCGAGTCTTCTTGTTCTAAGGCTATAGTTATTGCCTGCCTAACTGTGCTTACGGACCTAGACGTAACTATAATGCTTGTACGAGCATTGTTTAGGCCGTCAGCGAAACGCTTGATAGCCATTTTTTCATTAATCGGCTTTAATAAATTATATGCCGACTCGTCTCCATTAGCCTGTGCTGTACTTAAATCGTTGGACATTTTTTCGATTTCACTACCAAACACTTCTATGGTCTTGTTTCCTTGCCTACATCGTAGCATTCGGTCTAAAATGGCTGTGTATGATTTAATCGGAATTAAAACATTTTTTATATCTTTTATTAGGTCTGTCACAGACACATAAGACTTATTAATTTTTGTTTTAGCACTGCTAGAAAGACGAGTTTTTAAAACAAAATTGATTAACAGAGGCTGGTCCTCGTTTCTAAGGGTACTACTATAATACTCTATTCCGTCTATTAGTTGGTTAATTTGCGTTTCGTCGCAATCTACTACTGGGAGGAGCGTGAGCGCGACTTTTAGATCGAACGTGGCCATGGTTGTGATCGTTTCTGAATGATGCGGGTTAACGAGTGACTCGATTTCCTCAAAATTACATAAAAACTTTGACGATATTGCTTTTGTTATTTGTAATTCTACAGCATCTATCCCTTTTTTACATAAGTCTGCAGATATTTGTTCAAAAATATTTTTAATTTCCTTTGCTCTTAAAAACTTATTCTGCCCCTGAGCGGAATAACGTTTGTCCTTACTTAATTTAATAATAGAGTCTCTAATAGCCTTAAGCTCACTCAAGAGTTCTGACAGGTTTGCCATGAACACACTTTAGAAAAAAAAAATCACTCACACACACACATAGATTCTTGGTAGCATAGTTATATTATTTCGTGCTGGCTTACACGTTCTGTGCTGGTCCAATTGCCCGTCGAACCGCTCTGCGTTCTACCTCTTCTAATAGTCGTGCGTTGAAGTAACGTAGCAGCCCAAGTACTATATAGCCCGCTAGTACAACGACGATGGTCAGTAAAAAGATCTCTGAAAGTTGCATCCCAACGGCCAAGGGAGTTGATGCTGCCGCCGATTGAGTTGGTGATTGACTGACAATAATATTGTCTTTAGATTGTGGGTTTCCCATAGTTAAACAATTTTGGCTTACAGTTTTTCTTCTTATTTCCTTCGTCCTTCTTGTAGGCCCGTGTAGCACTATTTTCCTGATATTTTGTAGACTTCAACTAGCGATTTCGCGGCGCGGACTTGTGACACCATGTCACGGTCGCCATGTAATGGCGTTGGGACGGAGACCCGAAATGAAACAATGTCTTGCGTTGAATCAATTCTCCTTTATCCTCTAGTGTATCATCTTAAATACTAATTAACATCACATCTATACGTGACTAGAGGAAGGACGCCTTGTCAATCAGGAAGACCTTAATTATCACGTACTATTGAGTACGTGCTGATAGTGTAATTCACTATATCACAGGTGTAGGTACTTATTATTTCGGTGCGTTTAATTTAATAATGAGTTGTTCAGTTTAACATTGTGGTAATCGAAGTGAGTGGAAAGTGTCTCGAATTAAGTTTTGTTAACCTGGTTTCGTCAATGACCTTTTATTTATACTTATTATTGCGTTTTGTGATGATTATTAACTATTTACCGTGCGATATTTGGATTTGTTTCTACACAAAATGCTTATAAGTGTTTCAAATCTCTAATTCTAGGTATAAATATCTGTGCTGTTGGTTAACTACGAATATTTTATAAAAGTATTATTCAATATTGTCAAAGTTTACCCCAAAAATACTTAAGTTAAGGTATTAATATGAAACGAATAGCATAGAATAAAATTATCTAATTGAATTATATCCACCTGTACGTACGTGTACCATTAAGATGTGATGATGCAAAAATATCTGATCATTGGTGGAAGGCATATTATAGGCATAATATGCCTTCCACCAATGATCAGATATTTTTTTTGCAGGCCGTCGATAGTCACATGTTAATGCTGGTGACTGTACTATTCGCTCCTGTTCCTTTCCTCTCCATTCAAGCGTTAGACTGAGCGTGACGTAGTAGACGACTATTTTTGTACATGTATGAGAATTTGGGTATAGTTTATGAAGCTCAACGCTCTGTCTCGCTCGCTGATCAAAGTTTATATCTATGAACCTTACATGTTTCATAATCATCATCATCATCAGCCTATAAACGTCCCACTGCTGGGCACAGGCCTCCCACGTGGACAATGCACGAGGGGATATTGGGCCATAACCCACCACGCTGGCCCAATGCGGGTTGGTGGGTTTTAACGACTGTCATCTTACGACAACAACCGGGACCAACGGCTTAACGTGCCTTCCGAAGCACGGAGGAGCTCGAGATGTTTTAAATTTGGTCACCCATCCAGCGACCAGGCATTGCGAAAGTTGCTTAACTGGCAAGTTCGCAAGCCGAACGCGCTAGCCGCTGCGCCATCGAGCTCCTCATGTTTCATAATATACGGGTACAATAAGTATGCACCATCTCATTTGAATTCTATGTTAGCGTTAAAGAAAGCAAAAAGCATAATATTGTTTGTAACTCTTTAATGCAACCTTTACTTCTACATAAAAGATACTATAGGCTACGGTTAGGTACATTTTTAAGTGTAATTAATCAATTAATTACTGTTAGACATTATGGGCCCTACCTATAAATACTATTTTAACCATGAATTAGTTAAAAATTGTTTAGTCTGTTTGCCCTTAATGCTCTAAGGTTTTGGTCAAATTCAAAATGACCTTTTTGTGACGTAGACAAAACAAGGTTTTAACACTGCAGGTATCTATACGTTCGCATAACTACTCGACTACTCCTATAAAATGGCTCCACAAAGCTATTTCCATTTTTTGTAAGAAATTGTATAAAACTACAATTTTCTATTTCAAATTACTGTATACTATGTTGCTACACTTTAAATATTTAATTATTTAAAGTGTATTTAAAGCATTTTCTCGATATCTAAGAAGTTTTCCATGGCGGCCGCGCGTCTGTCGTGTTTATCCTCCGAGTCTGTAGAGCCGGCGATAGATGGCGCTCTGCTGGGATTCCTTAGCACAGGCTTTTGGAGTTGGAAGAAGTTCAAGGAAGCCTTTAGCTCTTTTATGATGACTTCTTTGTGAGTGACCTTTAACACAAACAAAGGATTAGTCTTTGTGTAAAAAAACTAATATGGAGAAATTGTTGTTCAGAATCTCGTGATTGATTAACATAATGATAAAGATATTTTAGTCTTGTCACACTATATTCATAAATTAAATGTGTATTCTAAAATAATTCATACAATCTGCATGTATTTATAAGTATGTACTCACACACACCTGCAGGAATCAATCTGTCCAAAACTATACAATTTTTATAATTAATATTGATCCATAAACCCCTAGTGACAAAGTTTAAAATAAGTAAGTACGAGTATATTAAAAATATTCGAAGTGCTTGGCGTATGTTCTAAATTTAATTATTTTTTTTTGAAAAATATAGATTAGGTACCTACCTGTTCACGTACGACGATGTTTCGGCATTCGTTCAAAAATTCAGCGGCTGTGATGAACAAACAGAAAACCAGACCGACGATGAGCACTAAGAACGCGCCGAACAGGTTCTCCATCCCTAGGGAGCCTTCCACACTGCTATCGTCTGTCTTCGGCTAAAAAATACATACATACATATAAATACGACTATTAGGTATCCCCGAAGGGTTAGTCAGAGACTATGCATTGAGGACCGCAACAGCAGTCCTCTGCCATAGTCCACTTTTCACCAAATATCGACTGCACATGTGCTCAGCGTGACAGGTGGTGAGCCCATCGCCGCTCTATGCTGTTGGATGTATGTGCAGTCTTTAGTCTGTTAGTCGCCTTTTACGACACCCAAAGTAAGAGAGGGGGTGGTAGTATGTATTCTTTCACTGCTAGGCGACACGTTATATAATACCGTCACTCAATTTCGGCGAGAAACACTATCGTAATACCAGACAAAATAGATATTCACAAACACACAAAATGCAGAGTCGATGTGTAAAGACAGAGTTCCATTAATTTTTGTTTTTTTTATGGCTAAACTTAATTACATAATTAAAGTTACTAAACTTCACGTTTAACTAAATTTTTATTATTTTTATCAGTTTTCCGCACTTTGTTGTGTCCAAAAATCAAAGATTGTCTGGAAGAGATCGTTGTTGGCGATAAGAAAGCCTTTGCTACATTCGCGTTAAGATAATGCCTTAATGTTTTTCCATATGAATGAGAGTAATAACTTTAACGTTAACAGTAGTTAAATATCTATCTATCTATCTATCTACCTAAAATACTTACAGCGCATTCAATGGCGCCATATTTGGTATCCCACCATTTCGTTTGTATTTCATCAAGAATCGTGAGTTCCTTGAGTCTCAAAATGGCTCTGTTGATGTGACTTCTGAAAGGGGAGTCTGTAGAATAAAAAAACATGTAATATTAGTATCATCCTTTGGGATCAAGCACTGGAAACATTAACTACTAACTCGAAACTGGAAATTGCCTTTCCACACTGTTTCAGCAAAAGGTTTTGGCGTCATATAGAAAGAATTTCAATCTTATTGTTAACCTGTTGAGTTTATTTTTGATCAACAGTTGTTTAATATTAGCGTTGCTAAAATGTGATATCTTAGCTATAAATTGTTACTTTGTGTGTTTGAACTTTTGCAAATATTGGATTTGATACTCGTACTTATATTTTTACTACACTTTATACTACGTAAAAGTATGTGTCGGAAATTAGAGAAACGTTCATTATTCGTTTTTTACAAATACATTATTTTGTGCAGTAGCTACTTTCTTTATCAAGGTTAAGCTAGTGCATTGTTAGTTGTTACTACGTTGATACAGTGTGTACATGTTACTTTCCAGAAATTTAATTGTTTTTTTATTGTTTTACGCTATACGGTTTTGTGTTTTTATTATTACATACATACATTCATATAATCATGACTACTATGCCCTGCCCGAAGGGTTAGTCAGAGACTAGGCGATGAAGACCGCAAAATTACCAACTCTGCCATAGTCTACTTTTCACCAAATAGCGACTGTACATGTGCTCAGCGTGACAGGTGGTGAGCCCATCGCCGCTCTATTCTGTTGAATGTATGTGCAGCCTTTAGTCCGTTAGTCGCCTTTTACGACACCCAAGGGAAGAGAAAGGGTGGTAGTATTCTTTTAATGAGCCTTTACGCGACACAGTTCACGGATTTATGTATCACTAGCGGCTGCTCGCGGTTTCAACCGCGTGGTTCCCGTTCCCGTGGGAATATCGAGATAAAAATTATCATATATGCTAATCCAGGTTAGAAACTATCTGTATGCCGAATTTCACCCAAATCCATTCAGTAGTTTTTACGTGAAAGAGTAACAAACATACACACTCACAAACTTTCGCCTTTATAATATTAGTGTGATGTGATTATATACAATATAAGATACATCACACGTGATAGTTTGTATATTGTTAACTTTTATGCGTAAGCATAATTTGTAGCTTTTTTGTCTGTTTTGCATATTTATCTAAAAGCCGATGTCTGTTATTTTAATTCTTTATTCACAAATAAAAAAATATCGGAGGCGGATAGTAACCAAAAATAAAACGTAATAACCTCGCAAAGTATTGGACCAGATCAAGTGGGTTTATAATGAAAATTCTTGTTTGTTGAACAAAGTGTACTTACTAGCTGGCATCGCGATGCCGTAATCTTTTGAGTCCAATTCACCGCCCACTTTAGTAAGTTCACAATTCCTTTTCAGCTTGTAGTCTATAGTACAAGATTCCATGAAGAAGGCATACCGATTTTTCCCATTCAGAACCCTCTTCTCGCCTTCATCGTTGCTACTCACAAGAACTACCGGATTCGAAATCATATTTTCATAGATTCTTCTGTACATTTTGTCTTTAGAGCTCTGAAATAGAAACGTTGATAAAAATTCTATTTTTGTCAAATGTTAATTAATGGTTATAGCAAAGTTTTATCTAAGTCTGTCGCCATATCGAAAATATTAGTAGCAATGTTGCATTCCTACGAGATAATGAACAGTTCCTCTGCAGTTCCAGAAGGTAGAAGTATACTTTGACCTTCGTGTCCGTCACTCATCATCAAAATAAGATGAAATTTAAAGCGCTTGCATAATATAATACATATAATCACGACTGTTATCCCCGAAGGGTTAGTCAGTGACTATAGGCAATGAGGACAGGAAAAGCAGTCCTCTACCATAGTCCACTTTTCACCAAATATCGACTGCACATGTGCTCAGCGCGACAGGTGGTGAGCCCATCGCTGCTCTATGCTGTTAGATGTAAGGGCAGTCTTTAGTTTATTAGTCGCCTTTTACGACACCCAAGGGAGGAGAAGGGGTAGTAGTATTCTTTCACCGCTATACGCGACGGGTTTTAAGAGGGTTTACGCATGTCGGTTTCCCATACAAACTTCCAAGTCGAAATTTTTAAAAACCAATAAGCCAATTTTGATGAAACTTTGCATGCTAAAGTAAAATATAGGGATCTAAAAACGTTTATTTAGCTGAGTTGTTGCGATTTCAGGTCCACTATAGAAAGTTTAAAATCGCAAAAACTCAGTTAAATAAACGTTTTTTTAAATGTTTTCAACAAACTATTTAGATCTCTATGTTTTACTTTAGCATGCAAAAGTTTCATCAAAATTGCCTTACTGGTTTTTAAAAGTTTCGACTTGGTAGTTTGTATGGGAAACCGAAATGCGTGAACCCTCCTAAAGGCGCTTTGCTGTTGATAAATACATTCAAAAAGACGTATGAGTTGTGCGGTGGCGGAGCTGCCACAGCTCATTCTTAAATGAATATACATTACACATTACATAGGTATACATCCAATCGCATGAATCGCATCCAACGGCGGTAGGCTCACCACCGATCACGTTGAGCACATGTGCAGTAGTTATTTGGTGAAACGTGGATTATGGCAGTGGACTGCTTGTGGACTCATTTGTCTAGTCTTTGACGAACGCTTTCCTTTTATAGCCATAACGTTTATTTAAACAGCAATCAAATCTGAATTATAATAATACTAGCAGGCCGCCCGCGCCTTCGTCCATGCTAACGTAGAAAAACCGTCAAATTGCAGCCATTAAAAAAAAATGTCTACATAATATAAACAAAAACCATCCTCAGTTAACGCTCTATCTTTTAGTGAAAACCGCATAAAAATCGATTGCGTGGTTTAAGAGAATATTTCGGTGCCATAGACAGAGGAAAGCGGCGACTTTCTTTATAATATGTAATTATGATGCAGTACAAGAAGACACCAATTATTGAAATTGAAGTGTCCAGAACCTACACATTAGAGTTTTTTAAAACCAATTGTGCAAAGTGAGCAAAATATAACCGGAAAAGCGAAAGAGCAGACGGAGCGTACAATTTTAATCCACAGAAATGGATACTATATAGCACAGGAGGCGACGATGTCTTGCTTCTTGATTTTATAATTAGAACTTCTTTCGTTTAGCAAACCTATTTTTAGTATTTTTATTTGTATAATTAAATTAAAGAGGTCTGTACAGTAGATGAACTAGTCATTCTAACAATCGCATCTGTGGTCAAGTGGGGAGATCACCAGTCCCAGCGGTCTTGGGTTCGTTCTGAGCAGTGATACATATTTCGCTCAGTTTATCTTACATTTAATTATTAATATATCTTCGTCTCTTCATTTGTGTATTATTAAAACTTTTTTTAAAGTGTAAAGTAGGCAAACGAGCTGGCGTTACCTAATTGAAAGCAATCACCGCCGCCCATGGACTAGGGTTGATGAGGACTCCTCTTCCGCTTACACATGTTGCGGAAGTTCCGCAATTATTACAGTTCCCCTACCGCTATCGCTTCCCCATAAATGAAAGTTTAAAAATCCTCTTCCGCTATTGCTTTCTCATAAATTAACTTTCACACACTTTCTTTTTCTTCCTCTTCCGCATCCGCATCCTCTTCTTCATAAATAAATTTTCCGCATCCTCATCCCCATCCTCTTTCTTTGTGCTATACAATTCCTCTTCCCCTTTCTCTTCCTCATAACCACATCCTCAACAACCCTACCATGCACATCCGCAAAACCAGAGGAGACGCGCGTTGCCGGCTTTGAAGAAGGAGGTAGGATCATTGAGGAATTTTATTGTAATATAACATACATATAAACACGACTATTATCCCCGAAGGGTTAGTCAAAGACTACGCAACGAGGACCGCAAAAGCAAGCCATAGTCCACTTTTCACCAAATAGCGACTGCACATGTACTCAGCATGACAGGTGGTGAGCCCATCGCCGCTCTATGCTGTTGGATGTATGTGCAGTCTTTTGTCCGTTAGTCGTCTTTTGCAACACCCAAGAGAAGAGAGGGAGTGTTCGTATTCTTTCAACGCTAGGCGACACGGTTAATGTAAAAAAAAACGTAACACGTTGAAACCATGTTTTCTGCAATAAAGAATTATGGGGAAGGAGTAAGAATTGTGAAGGGTAGGGGATGAGAGATGGGCCTCAGTACTTTCACTTACCAGACGAAACAAAACCGCAACGACTACGAGTGCCATTGTTTTTTTTTCTTAAATAATGGCTTCGTGCGATCAGCACATTTAGCCAGTGTCAAGTTTTTATTTATAATAGTAATTATTATTTTCTGAACATTAAGTGGATGATAATGACTTAATGAACGTTTAATGGTAAATGATTTTTCCCCAAACCCCTCGAGACTCAATAAAGCTGTGGGACTTTATTGAGGTCTCACACGGACTTCTTGAGAGAATTTGAAAAGTGATGTTGCACTGTTTTGTTTTATTTGCTAACACTCATGCACGTTCACGAACACTTAACAGTAAATAATCCACCATTATTTCACATAAATATTCAACAAAACACATATTATAGAAAATAATACAAACTGACATGACTCTTCACTTTCCCGCCAAGAAGTCCAGTGTCATTGTTTCACGCCCGAATTCCTTTTTTTTTGTATACAAAGCCCGGCAAATTACCCCACTCCACCTGATGTTAAGTGGAAATGAAGTCCAGGCGGGAGGACAACTGGTGCAGCGTAAGAGACGTAGCATCAGTCAACCTCACTCTGCCGGCCCACAAAGTGCCTCTTCACGCCTCGTTTGAAGGACCCTATAGCATAGGTAGGAGGGAATACGTGTGCTGGTAGACTATTCCATCTTTTGGAAGTGCGACAAAGAAACGAGTCACCAAATTTCTTTGTGCGTGATAGAATATTAGAGATTGTAAATTGGTGTCTCTGGAGAGCAGCACGCGTACTCCTATGGAGAAAGGGAGAAGGAGGGATGGGGTCAAAGAGTTCTTCTGAGCACTCGCAATGGTATAAACGGTAAAAGACGCTGAGTGACGCAATATCTCTACGCAATTGCAAAGGCTCCAGAGTGTTAGTTATTCCGGCAGATTGGTGATATTACACCAGGCGAGCCGGCCATTTAGTGCTGCAACGCAGCGTGGCTCTACCACTCAGGTACTACGACTTAATTTGTTTATGCAAAACTATCCGTACCTTAAAAAATTCAAGCGTCGACCCAGTACCAATGGCACCGTAGAGGATTTTGTTCTGCTGCGCCAAGTCCTCCACGTTGTTGATTGGCTCGTCCTCCAGTGCTGACGTCATGGATGCCGACAGCTGGGCTATGTACGTCTGACACACGATCATCGCGAAGAACCACCACATACCGCACACAAATCGGGAGCCGAATGCCCTTTAATAATTTTGAGAAAGTCAGGCAAAAGTAAAAAAAAAACTAAAGATAAAGAAACCGTAGTACTATTATTTATTCTGTGACGAAACATAGAAGAAACTATTATCCCAGGTGGGAAACCTCAACATGCAGTATCTTCGAGGTATATCCTTGAGTTAGCGGTGAAAAAATACTACCACCCCCTCTCTTCCCTTGGGTGTCGTAAAAGGTGACTAACGGACTAACTGCTGCACATAAATCCAACTGCATAAAGCGACGATGGGCGCACCACCCGTCACGCTGAGCACATGTGCAGTTGCTATTTGGTAAAAAGTGGACTATGGTAGAGGACTGCTTTTGCTGTCCTCATTGCCTAGTCTCTGTCTAACCCTTCGGGGATAATAGTCGTGATTATATGTATATTATTTGAGCGTCATTAACGCAAATAAACTAATATTGCGAAAAACACAAAAGTTTCAATAAGTGCACTCTCAGTAGCCTTTAATAAATTGTTTTGATTCTACCACCACCGGTTTGGAACGCTGTCACTTATCGAGAAAAATACGACAGGTATCCTCATAAGATGCCCAATTCAAAAAGTTTTTAAAAATTGTGCTAAAATCTAAGTCTTATTTTATCTTAGTGGGGCCTGTTGAGGTTTCGCCTCGCAGTAGCACGTCAACCCATTGGTTCTTTTGTACAAATCTTAGATCACATATAAATTATACAAGATTTTTTTTTATATAATTCAGTAACGTTAATAGACATCGTTTGACTTTTTTTAATTTAGATATTGTTCATTATTTATTTAATTTGTCTGGCACAGTAATATAACTTGTGGATACTGGGCGAACGAAAGGTCACGTCTAACCTAACCTAACCTAGGTATCCTGTGCTATCTTTATGTGTCAGAGTTCAATTGCGCGGTCCCGGTTGATTGACTATGATCAACGGTATTTTTGTGGATATGTTTGATAAATTTTAGTTTCTTTATTTTTCACTTAAAAAATTTAAAATTAAATCAGTAGCTTTACATTAAGATATTCTGTATTAAAAAAAAATATTTGTGCACAGATTAAAAAAAATCTATCATGTGATCGAAGGTGCAAGTGCTTAAATCTAAGTTTTAAATGGTAGCTGTTAAGTAATTCAAAGTGGTAGTGAGCTCGTCATACTTAGGTAGTATATCGCATCCTTGTGTCATTATAGAACCCAATGTCAGCCAAGTGCAATTTTTGAAGTTCCAAATATTTTCCAACTCCTCAGGGTCTTTGTCACATGGTTGAGGGTTTTCCCAATCAGCTGGTGATATCCTGTAAGATTATATAAAACTTAGTTAAGTAATTTGCGAAACATTTTTGATTTTAAGAAATGATAATAATGAATTATGATAATTAATGATAATGAATTGTATATTTTTTTATGAACTTAGCACTTGACAAGGATAACTTGCACAACCAGACAGATAGACGACATGAATAACTTGAGGAAAGTCGTCTTTATCCAAGTGTTATTTCCATTGTCGGTTTCAATTATTGTTTAAATTATATAGGTACCATATTCTTGATTAATTTGATTACCTGGCAGAAACAAATAGGACTATCGACACCAAGCAATACGCGGTTGCCGTGTGTATCCAAACGTCAAAAGTGTATGGGTTGAGGAAGGCGAACAACTCGGGGTCTGGTTCTTTTTTCTGAGTGTACAGAATGCTTATACCAAGGGACATGAACGGTACTGAGAAATCGACCACTTTCTTTCGCTCTTCTGTAATTGTCAGATCACATACTGCCAGGTCAGCTTTCTGTAAAGGTTCAATAGTTTTTGAGTAGCATACCAATAATACACGATAAAAATAAATATCATAGAACTTAGCGTAGAAAAATAAATAAAATATAAATAATTTACTTCAAAAGTTAATATTATATTATGTCTAATAACATAATAAGGGGTTAACATTGTGGATAAATTAATATTAGGTTGAAATAAGCAAAAAATAGGTAAATAATGGTGACACAAGTAAACTTAAAAATTAAAAACCAATGACCATACAAAAAATCTGGATATAAAAAGGTGTCTTACTTACTTGATCAAGTAATTCACCAATTAGACCGTTCCATTTTTTCGTTTTCGGGTCCAATTTACCCCACGGCTTGTCCTCTTCGTGAAAGAAGGAATAGGTGTAGTTAAACTTCTCCTCTTTAAGTATAGCAAAAATATGTTTGACCAGATCTACTGAGAAACCTTCGTATTTTTCTCCGTCGTCTTCTTCTTCACAATCGTCACCTTCGCATTTTTGTTTATCATAGAAGTACGGTTTTGCTTTTCTGGATATAACCTGCAGTTGCAAGTTACAAGAATTATACCATGAACGAAAATATAAAAGTAATAATATTTACATGTACATTTTTGGTTACATACTGAAATTAATCTTACGGACCCTACAATTTCAATGTATAACCTAAAATGTAATTTAAAAAGACTTGTATTAACTTGATATTTTACAATAGACCCGATAAAACAAAGTTGGTATGTACCAAGGCTTGGAAACCTTCCACAAATTATACAGTAAGATTTCGGAGACGTAAACAGAACTTACGTTTCCCTACTCAGCAAAATGTGTAGTGTTCGTGTAAACATTAGAGAAAATAAATTATAGGTTACTTACAATGAAGTGTTTACTTTGCTGATTGCTTACGGTGCTTTCATCTGTGGGTCTGTTTTCATGAATTTCGGTACCATTCCAAGATTCCCATGTTCCTATAGTTTGCCGCTTAGATAGGTATATTTCGTTAACGTATAGACTATAGTTTGCACGTTTACCGGACTCGTCAAATGTTATGGTTTCTGTAACTCCACTGGAATTGGTCTGCAAATTCATTAGTCAAGATTTTGAGGATGAACACGGGTTTATTTCAAGAAATTACTGCTTCCTATTATGTGTATGATTTGTTATCTTATATTTTAATACCTTTAATATTGCATCTTGAAGTGCAGCTCCGAATCGCCAAGGCTGACCATCAGGATCGCAGATGCTACCTCTAGGTTTTCGAATAGATCCTTCTATTGATTGAAGCGCTTTCAAAATGTGATTAGCAATGTCGTCCATAATGAGAGCTCCCAGCTGTGAAGTCAACAACGTAAGATTTACTTTAAAAAAAATTATACAATATTGATTTTATGCACTGTTTAGGGTCAGTGTCTTTGAAATGTTTTAGTTGGATCGTGACTAAGACGACGAGTTCTAATGTCTGTTAAAAAGATACAGAAGACGTATACAATGTTCTAACATCAAACCAAGCCGGAAACGCAACACAGCTAGGTCAGCAGCAGTAAATATTCCAAAAATATAAATAAAAGTGCAGGAAAACTTATAGTTTAAGTTATGATATTATTTTAGACATGTCATATAAAGACAAACGATAGAAAATAGCAGTATCAAACGAACACAACGGTTTATTATTCTAAAAGTACCTACACGCTCTAAAATCTGTTTTTTCTCAGAACTGTCGCTAGCTGGCAATCTTTTCTTTATTTACGTTACCCTGATGAATGATGAGAATATTATTTTTATAGAAACATACCGTAAAACTGGTGACTGGTGGAGAATCTGTAGTTGGGTAACTCCAGCTACCTACTCTAGGTGCTAAGTAGTGCTGTGCATCCCGAAGCTTGTCATAATTTGTGAGGCTTAACCACGTGATGTTGGATTTGAACTCCGTCAACTGGTCAGCCACTATGTAGGCCTCTATTGTAACCAAAATGTAGTGCTAAACAATAAAAATATTTCTTAACCGACTTCGAATAAAGGATGAGGTTCTCAATTCGGTTGTATGTTTTTTTGTTGTTTGTGAACTACGCCATTTATACACTGAATTGGAAAAATTATTTTTTTATAGTAAGTAAAACAATTAAATCACAGCAGGGTGAATAAATATGATATAAGACAGTTTACAAATGGACTTCAAGCTATCTTTAAGGAATGCTTAATGATGACAGTTTTACCAATAATAATTAATTTTGTGTTTGTACCTGATAGTGGTTAACCATATTTAACGCTTTAGACTCATTCATGTATTTCATCACTCTACTCGCATCACAATCTATTAAAATTCGGTTGCCCTGGTATTTTGTTAATTCTTTAAACACCTGGAATAAATTTTTAAAGAAAAGCTTTTATGTTAACTAACTATTATAACTCCCCATATTATGCTGTTGTAAATATGGAAATGACCAGCAGTGGGACATCTATAGGCTGATGATTATTATAATTTACATACATTACGATTGTCTGTATTAGGATCCAATTTGCGAACTGTAACAGGATAATTAGTGGTGTGCTCGGCAAGTATCTTTTGAATTCGCAACAATCCTGAAACATACATTAAAAATATAGGATGAAAAGCTAATTTATAAAAAAATCCTGTTTAAGTTTTATACCTGTCTAATGTTGGAATAATAAAGTTTCTGCTGTCTGGCCTTTCATATTTGTGAACAAATTACATTTGAAATTTAGTTTAACTCATCAGAAGCCTTACCAAAATCATCTTCATACAAAACAGCGAAATTTTCCCAACCATAATATTTAAGCAATTTAGCGTATGCTATTGAAACTTCATCAAAGTCTGGATAGAAGTTGATTGAAACTTTTTTAAAGGCTGTCTCTTCTTCCTCATTATCTTCGGAATCGGCCTCACTGTCTTCTTCGTCTTCCATTTCTACTTCTTCATTCGTAATAGGACCCACGGGCTGCCAAGAAGCTTGTATATGAGGGATGTTGGAAATAGTACATTGATCGATGACAGCTCCATCAGACAGGGGTTTTAGAGGACCAACAATTGCTATCGGTCTGATTGTTCGGTTAGAACATACTGAAATTGAAATTACATGTAATTTTTTTGCAATTATGTAATTTTTACTGTAATTTGATGGTAATGAATTGATCTGGAACTTAAAAAAGTAACTTCTCTTTTTTTATTTAAATAACCTGTCTAGAGACTAATAATTTTACATACATTACGTTCCGTTTTCAAACAACATAATATTTGTAGCTATCCAGTACTTAGATCATGATATAATATCAACACTACACTGGTCACACATATGCCGTTTGCAATTTAATCCAACAAGAACTTAGCTAGTTCCTCAGTGTTATTGTACTCTTTGTAAAATACACTTACAACAAGATGGTCACTTATCATCAGGTAAGACGAAGGTCAAGCGCTTCTGTGTTGCGGATTAAAAAAAACCTAAATTATAATGTAAGTAAGTGGAAACTTTTTGAGTCTTACATTCTTTCCATATTGAATAGCTGTCTGCTCTTGATGGTTCTAGAATAATAGGGTTGAGTCTGTAATCTCCGAGGCTTCTGTAGCGCATGCTTTCATTAAAGGCCCGGCTCTGTGTCTGCACCACGGAATCAAATATGCCAGCTATTGGTAAAAAAATATCTATGAAATTATAAGTGGATTATAAGGGAAGTGAGATCTTTTCTATAAAACAACATCTCCGAGCAGTCAATAACCATGTGAGATTATTAACCAAAGTAAATTTTAATTTGCAAAAATTGCTAGTATTGTTGTACAAACATTTTATATCATGGACATTGTGGACGTCATATTCAAGCTATTGGAACTGTTTATATTCGTAATATTAAAACAGTAAAATGTCAGTCTAAAAATTAAAATAATTTGTAGATATTTATCATAAATTGGATATCATATTGGCATCGGAACATAGGTTAATTTAATTACAATTTTGTTAGGTCACAAACAAATTCAGAATAATTAAATTTGTTTGTGCTAACTTAAACTTTTATCTGAAAGTTCATGCAAGAGTTTGTTTGAATAACAAACATAATTAACTTACCGATTTGGTACGATATATCCCTCGTTTCCACATATCGAATTTGAGGTGTGCAAGTGTTAATAGAAATAGCTATAAAAATTAAAAGGCACCACATTGTAAAACCAAAATATCGCATAAACATTTTTAAACTCCAGTGTTATTCCACTGAACTCATGGTTGCGTCGTCTGGCTGACTAAAGTCTGGTTAGACGGCCGCCCAAACAAAATTAAACGTCCACAGAATTAGATTTAGATGGAGGTGGCATTACGATGGAATCAATGTTTTTTTACAAACTTTATTACGCTGTTCAAAGTATTACTTATTATTATTCAGCTCAGTTTGTCTCACGGCTGAGTAAAGGCCTCCCCAAACTCTTTTCACTCTTCACGTGTCAACGCTGTAACTTGCCAGACCAATAGAAGTCCAGCTTGTCCCGCCATCTTGTTCTGGGCCTGCCGTAGTCTAGACTCAATTATATTTTTTTTTAAACGTGCGTGCGTACTTATTATGGTGTCAATGTGGAAATATGAAGCCATCTACCAAGCAGAAAGACTTTTATAGGCTGCTGATGATGAAGCAAATAATAATAAAAATAGTAAGTAATATTTAATACTTGTCACTTTATCACAGTGTTCTTTTACTGTGAGCTAAGTTCATTCATACCATGCTAGAGGTATGAATGAACTTAGCTGACAGGCAGAACTCATAAAAATGAGTAAATAGGTCCCTCACCAATAAAAGAAAATGTTATATTATCATAGTCCTTCACTTAGTTTAGCATTACCGACAGTTCCCAGAATGCCTCCAAAACGGAGCCAAATGGAGACGTATAACAAGAGCCGTCATTTACCAAGATCCATAACTACGACCCCTCGACTAAGAAAAATAATATTCGTTTACCTTTAGAACCCATTATAGTATAAATTAGTATTGACTAGGCAATACTAACTGCTAATATAATAAGCTCACAAACCAACGACTAAATATGTTGCGTTAGGTTTGACTTGTGAACACATCGCGTTGAGAGCAGCAGAGTAAATTTTTACCAATTTACAGTGACGAGTAATACGACGAACTAGTTTTGACTTAAACTAGAGACTGTACCATCCACACTGTTTACATATTCGTACATCCCAAGCTCACATAGCATTTCCGCAGTAAACGTAATATTGAAAGCCCAATCGCTGTGAGAGTCACCGTTGCGTCGTGACGGAGTGGCGACCTAAAATGTTTTCCAAAAATACTCACTCTGTGTGGAAGCGGCCGTCTCGCCGCATGGCTATTACAATCACACGTGCATGATTCGAACATGACAATATGGCAGTTAAAAACAATTTTCATTATAGTATTCCGAATCACGACCGCGGAATCTGTGTTAACCACGCGCACGGCTAGTTTTCCCATAGGTACGTAAAGTTCGGCTTAAATGTGTACAACATTAGTCAAATTGTTTACAGCTTTGCATGTTTACAGGTGGTTTGTTTAACAGTAAAACATTGGAAAGTTCGTACCAAGCTTTTGAGAGGATCAGTCAAATCGGTGGTACGAAATCTTATCATGGACGTGCTCTACAATCTGAAGTTGTGGACAGTTACTCGACCGCTTTAGACGGTAAGTTTTTGAAAACTTATTAAAATAATAAAAAATCCCAGTAAGGACTCGAGGCAATGACGTTTCGCAATTCCAGCAAGGAAGAGCAGTCGGATGTTGACTTGTATTTTAACAAAAACGAAGTTTAAAATACAACAGGAAAATAACAATATCCAGTCTAATTGTCTTTTTTAGGTATGTGTTAATAAAATACCTTATAAATCCACACATTATTTACACCTACTCGTATTTCTGTTTACCTTTATTTTACCGTTAAGTTTTGACTTTGTGCTAATAGTTGGTTCACGCCTGCTGGTCCTGTGGGGAACACAAGTATCTATTGCAGCCCCTAAAAACTCTGGTGGCAAGAGAAGAGATGTACCGAGGTTGTTAGTAAATGTTCTCGAGGGTTGGGTGGGTTGCAGGAAAAAGCTACAAAACTACCGTGTCTCTCTGGGCGCGGTAGTAAAATTGCACTTTCCCCTGTATATTAAAAAAAATGTTTGATGGCGACAGTAGTTTATTACACATTATCACGATTTCTCACATTCAACCCAAAGATTAATTAGCAGCCCTGTTTTACGTTTTAATTATACTTTCAGTATGTTCATTCACATCAGACGGCAGAGGTATTGTGGCATTGATAGATGGCCGACCTACAGATGGGATGTGCGATACAACCTGCCTATTAAGCAACAGATACAACGTAAGATTTGCTTTTAATTAAGTAATAAGACTTTAAGTAAATATAGAAAAAAAACTGAGCTTCATTTTTGCTTTCCAGATTGCTCACCTAGCCACAGGATGGGAGCCAACAGAGACACTTGAAGAGGATCTTTTCACATTTATGTACCACCCTCCTCCCGACTTAATATCAAAAGCTTATGCATCGCTGATAAAGGATTTGCAATGGGATAAATTCACTATACTTTATGAGGACGATAGCAGTACGTAACATTTATTGATATCAAGTTAGTTCGGGCAAGTTGATATATTGCTGTTTCAATCATTTGTGATTCAGGTTTCATTCGTTTACAAGAAGTAATTAATAGTTGGCCACCAGAAAATGCTCGAATAGTGTTTAGACAACTAGATCCTGAAGGAGATAACAAAGAAATATTCAAACATATTTTCAAAGTGGCACGCATCAGCTACCATATATTGGACTGTGATGTCAACAATGTCCGCAAATACATGGAAGAGATTGTTAAAGTTGAAAATTCTACTACTTATCTGGTAACTAAAATTACAGTATTTTTAAATATCTCTAAACAGTGAAATGACTTTTGATGTTAAGCTAAAATTTACATAAAACTAAATAACTATATCTAACTGATAAATTGCTCAGTTTTTCTATGAATCTATTTTTTACTTGATCTTTGTTCTGTATCCTTTAGTTTTAGTTTAGTGTTTTGCATATAAACTAGATAATTTTTCGCGGTATACTAGTAGCCTATAACTAAATTAAAATTATAATTAATTACTTTCGCATTTGTAACATTAGTTGGATGTAAATCTGCTAAAATAGCTCTTTAAGATAGTAAAGTCTTTTTAGGGACGAATCTTCTTGTGTTAGAGTTGGAAAATAGTCACATAATTTGTTCCTTTAGCCACTGTATACATATGCAGTACATGACGAAAACAATGTACGTTTTTCTTACAGAGCTTCATACTCACAAATCTAGATACATATACCATTGACAATCTTAATGATGTTCCTGATCTTCTGGCAAATGTTTCAACCATGCATTTAACAACAACAAATACAGATCGGTGGAGAGATTTAGGAATGAACCCTGACGAGGACTCTATTCAAGTAAGTGTTTTATGTTTATTGGGATGTTAAAATATGAATAATTATGAATTGATGGATCCTATTTACTTGTATGATCTTAACAACACTAATTAAATGATTTATCACAGGTGTGGTGAGTTTATTCCAAAGCTTATAATTGTGATATGGAAACATGTAACTTTTTGTTTACAGTTAGAAACTGCGTTAGTGGCGGATGCTATAACTCACATAGAAAAGGCATTAAAAACAATGCAAGGGCAAGACGACGATGGAGAAGGATTATCAGCAGCATCCGATTATCTTGAACCTCCATCATTGTGCTTTAAAGAATCAAAAGCAGATTACGAAAAAGCGGCTTGGTCTTTGGGTGAAAATTTACGGCAGATATTGTTAAATGTAATGTAATGATTTTTTGAAATGCAAACACTTTTTTACGGATTAACTCGCGTTTAATGTACTATTTACATAGTTTTTATATTATCCTGACGTTTCGAACCCTTTACAGGGTCCGTGGTCACAGGGAAATAGTAAATTAAACGCGAGTTAATCCGTAAAAAAGTGTTTGCATTTCAATGTGTAGTGCTCGCTTAAACCTCAGAAAACAATATTATGATTTTTTTCCAACTATTCCATGAACAATTTAAAATATGCCTCAAAATCTTTTTGAAAATCTTTTAGTCTAATAATGTATTGTAATGTATTTCAGACAACTGCAAGAGGTTTCACAGGTAACATTGAGTTTGATGAAAATGGAAGAAGGAAAAATTTCATGTTACATTTTTCTAAATTGAACCAAGACAGTCAGTTTATTTATGTTGGTGATTGGGATTCAAATACAGATATCATAAAAAAAGAAAATACCGTTTCAGACAGATCCAGGAAATTGAAATCAAATAAAATACGGGTAAGTAAAATAGGACGAATGGGTATTAAACTATTAGAAAAAAAATCTTTTAAGCAGGAGATAATGTTGTGGATCCTAAATCGAATGTGAACCCAAACATACAATACAAGAAACATTTTCATATCTCATACTTTTACATACTCACTTACAGGTTGCCACAAGATTGGGAAACCCGTATTTTGTTTTCAATACTGATCTTAATGATACGGATGCACCGCCATATCGAGGTTACGCTGTTGATTTAATAGACGAAATTTTTAAAGTGATTAACAAGGAAAATAGGGCTAATTTAGAATATGAATTCTATCGAGTAGATCATGACAATTACGGCAACCCTATAGCAGGATCTAATAAGTATAACGGCATGATGGGAGATTTGATGGAGCATGTAAGTGTTTTATGTTTGTACTAGTGTGTTTACTATCGCCAAATTTTGTGTTTTTTTGTTTTAATAAGTCTTTAAAAATCCGTTGTTAGACCACACTATAGGTTTTTTTGACGGAACGTTTAATAATGACTTGTTACAGATAATTTTGGAAAGTCTAGACTTAACTTTTATCTACTTACTAGCGGCCCCTCGCGGTTTTACCCGCGTGATACCAGTTTTCAAGAGAATATCGGGATAAAATACAGCCTATATCACTTGGGAAGAATGTAGCTTTCTAATGGTCAAAGAATTTTCTAAATCGGTCCAGTAGTTTTAGAGCCTATTCAATTCAAACAAACAAACAAATTTTTCCTCTTTATAATATTAGTATAGATTTATAAAATTTTATAATTTTTTCACACATTTTACAAAAACAATTCTCTAAGATCAATAGCCATTTTAAATTATTGCTTGCTCTTCCTTACCGTAATCTAAGATAGAATGTAGATTAGTATATTTTATACCTACTGGCATATCTTTTTTTGCAGAAAGCTGATATGGCGATCTGTGACTTGACTATTACATCGGAAAGGAACGCCATTGTAGATTTCTCTATCCCATTTATGACTTTGGGTATCAGCATGCTATTTAGAGAACCAGATCCTGAACCTCCCGATATGTTCTCGTTTCTTCAGCCGCTGGATCTAGACGTGTGGCTTTATTTGGCCACCACCTATATAATTGTGTCATTTGTGTTACTCATTTGCGCACGGTGAGCAAACTTTTAGGATTAAAATAAATAGCGACAATAAGGCTGATGACACAATAACACTTTATAAGTAATCCTAAACCTAAATTTGTTAATTCCTTCCTGCACCAGGTCTATGTTAAGTCAAGAAACACAAAACACCAAAAGCATTATACACTCGGCGTCAAAAAAATCGCACCTCTTAGAAAATCACTTTCAAATGTCATTTACTCTTGATATGCACATGCAGTCGCATTAATTATGATTTTATTTACAAGGTTACTTAATTAACTTAATAAAAAACATTACTTTTCATTATCAAATAAAACCTAATGCAACAAATAAAGTGTCACAAAAATTCGATGCAAATTTTGCTACCCGTGAGAGTTGCTAGTTGCGCTTCCTTTGTGGGTATAAAACGGTCAACACGGGTTCAATGTGGGTCATTCGCTATTCAACCGTTGAAGAGGACACACGCACAGATTTTGATGGATACCACAGCTGATAAAGCCGCTCAAGTGGTTGCACTACTGCAATCAGGGGTGCGGCAGTGTGATGTCGCCCGGCAACTGAACCTGAGCCGTTATTCCGTTCGAAGAGTGTACCAGCGCTTCATAGAGACCGGTGGCTATATCCGCAGACACGGTTCGGGTAGACGTCGCTGCACTTCGGAAAGAGACGACCGGTTCGTTGTGTCGAACTCTTTGAGAAATCGTTTCTCCAACGCTGTTGAGTTGCAACAGCAGCTCCAGGCAGTTCGCAGACGCACCGTAAGCGTATCTACGGTTAGAAGAAGATTGAAGGAGAAGAAGATAGCGGCCCACAGAGCTGCTACGGGTCCAAAATTGACTGCAGCGCATCGGCGAGCCCGCTTGCAGTTTGCTCGTGACCACGTCGATTGGACCCTTGAGCAGTGGAGAGCTGTTCTCTTCTCAGACGAGACGCGAGTGTGTCTTTTCTGCAACGACCGACGGAGAAGAGTATACCGGAGGCAGGGTGAACGTTTCGCCCAAGCCTGCATCCAGGAGACGGTGGAATATGGTGGCGGATCCTGCATGTTCTGGGGCGGTATGTCTGCTGCCGGCAAAACCGACCTTGTCTGCGTCTCCCGGACTGGAGGTGCTCGCGGACAAGGGTCGCTGACTGCTCGCCGCTATGTCACTGAGGTCCTGGAAGTGCATGTGGTCCCCTTTGCCGAATCTTTTGGCGAGGGGTTCACATTAATGCACGACAACGCTCGCGCTCACACTGCAGGCATCGTGAGCGACTTCTTGCAGAGGTCCCAAATCTCTGTGATGCAGTGGCCAGCGCGAAGTCCGGATCTGAATCCTATAGAGCACCTCTGGGACCATCTTAAACGTAAGGTTCGATCTCGGGATCCAGCTCCTTCGACTCTACAGGAGCTCCAAGACGCGGTGATTGAAGAATGGGGGCTTATCCCTCAAGAAGAGCTCCTGAAGTTGGTGAGGTCCATGAGGGACCGTATGGAAGCCGTGATCAGGGCAAGGGGGGGTAACACTAGATTTTAAGTTAATTTTAAGACACTTTTTGTACATTTTTCTTTGTAAATTATCTGTTGTTAATTAGGACTTAATTAAGGATTTTTATTATTTTATTAATTTTAATGTTGTTTGTATAGTTTTTTGATACTCCTTTTTGTTACCTTTCTAATGATACCCAACACTATCCTCTACATAAGGTTTAAGAATTTTTAAAGATGATTTTTAAAAGGTGCGATTTTTTTGACGCCGAGTGTATATAGCGATAAATTTACCCCTGAAATTAATAAATCAATCTGTCTGTTGTTTTTCCTACTAGAGTAAGACATTTGACATAATTTGCTGGAGCTTAAGAGCGTACATACGCGACAGGCTGCCTTTATTGAGTTTTACTTTATTTATGATGATTTTAGAACTAAATTTACAAAAAACGCTCTGTAGTGCACCCAAGAAACATCTTAAGATATTTTTGAGATATATATTTTAATTATTGGATGTTGATGTACAAATAATATATTTTTTGTTTATTGCTAAATGTGGCCACTTTAGGCAATAATCTAAATAGATACAACTTACACTTAGTTAATAAATACAATATATGTCTCAAAAATACTTAAAGAGGTTTTTTGAGTGCACTACAGAGCGTTTTTTCTGAATTTGGTCTAAAATTATTATAAACTAGCGGCCGCTCGCGGTGTCACCCGCGTGGTTCCAGTTCCCGGGAGAATATCAGGGTAAAAATTATTTTATGTGTTAATCCAGGTTATAAACTATCTGTATGCCGAATTTCATCCAAATCCATTCAGTAGTTTTTACGTGAAAGAGTAACAAACATCCATCCATACTTACAAACGTTCGCGTTTATAATATGAGTAGGATAAGGTAAAACTCATTGAGGGCAGCACTGTTGCGTCTGTACGCTCTTAAGTCAAATTTCAAACTTTTTAGCTTACAACAGTAAGATTGATAATTAATTTCGGCTAACGGCCAACTAAATCACGTACATACAAGACTTCGATAACTAGGTATCAAACCTGACTGCAGGAGGCTCTTTAACACTCGCTTTGCTTGACTAAATGTTTAAATTATTGGTAATGATCTTTATATGTCTTTATACCTTACAGAATGAGTCAAGATGACTGGGTAAATCCACATCCTTGCAATCAAAATCCGGAGAACTTACAGAATATTTGGAGCTTATACAATTGTATGTGGCTTGCTATGGGTACCATCATGACACAGGGGTGTGATATACTGCCAAGGTAATTTCTTATGGAGCTAACTAGATTTTACACATTCGTTCAAATTTCTGAGAAAAATTGTTACAAAGATTCGTAATAGAGAAAAAGAGTCGTAATAGTTATTGCCCTTGTTAACATTCTTGCTTTTAGTATCATAAGAATGAAATAGCTCCAAATAACTCGCTATTCCTTCAAACTCAAAATTTCTTTATTCAATAAACTAAAATTAAGAATTTTGAATCGCTTAAATTTATTTGGATGGATGAGCACCCGCCCACCCACCCCACCTATTTAGGAAGTCTTTTAGCTGTGGAGAAGAATGGGCGCAAGAAACTCTACAGATTTTTATTAATATGGAAGTAACGACATTGAAAAAACAATATGTCGTTACCAAATTATACAAATTACTAATATGTTGTGCTCGTACATGCACTATGTCCATACATATTTGTCATTTACATAATCTTCCACTTTATAATAACCTTTACTCATTAGGGGTTTTTTAACATGGGCTTTAAATGTATTTAAAGGCATTTCAGTAATATTTAGTGGAAGTTTGTTATAAAACGTTACATATTTACCCAAGAAAGAGCCACCTGTTTTATGAAGTCTAAAACTAGGGACGGCAAGCTTATTTTTCCTACGAGTGTTTAAGTTATGAAGATCACAATTTTTAACAAATGTCTTTTCATACTTAGTCTTCTTGACATACATAAGGTTTTCAAAAATGAATTGTGACACAATAGTTAATATATCGATTTTTTTAAACACTTACTTGAGTAAGTCTCTAGACTTGAGGTTGTATATGGCGCGGACTGCCCTTTTCTGTAGAATAAATACATCGTCAATATTAGCAGCGGAGCCCCACAACAGTAAGCCATAATACATCACACTATGGAAATAACTAAAATAAACTACTCTTGCCGTCTCAACATCAGTTAGAAGCCTTATTTTCTTAAAAGTCAGCATTTATGCAGACTTTTTTAAATAATTTTGAATAGTTTCTAACATATTTATAAAGTAAAATTTTAAACACTGAAAAAAGACGACAACCTCAGGCGGGAATCGAACCACGCACCTTCCGCATTCCGGGCGGCTGCCTTAATCACTTGGCTACCGAGGTCTGGCTTTCAACCGTCGCAATTTGTCAGTGCTTGATGCTTATGTTTTTAGTCAACATTACTTCATCAAATCTTAGATGTTTTCACCTCTGAGATCCGAAAGAAATATTTTTACAAATATTTGAACATTCGGTTAAGATGAAGCTGCGTTTATAGATTAATGTTTTATATTTTAGCGTTTTATTAACGCTTAAATATACTTAAGTAAAATTTTAAACACTGAAAAAAGACGACAACCTCAGGCGGGAATCGAACCACGCACCTTCCGCATTCCGGGCGGCTGCCTTAATCACTTGGCTACCGAGGTCTGGCTTTCAACCGTCGCAATTTGTCAGTGCTTGATGCTTATGTTTTTAGTCAACATTGCTTCATCAAATCTTAGATGTTTTCACCTCTGAGATCCGAAAGAAATATTTTTACAAATATTTGAACATTCGGTTAAGATGAAGCTGCGTTTATAGATTAATGTTTTATATTTTAGCGTTTTATTAACGCTTAAATATACTTAAGTAAAATTTCTCAGAGGTGAAAACATCTAAGATTTGATGAAGCAATGTTGACTAAAAACATAAGCATCAAGCACTGACAAATTTCGACGGTTGAAAGCCAGACCTCGGTAGCCAAGTGGTTAAGGCAGCCGCCCGGAATGCGGAAGGTGCGTGGTTCGATTCCCGCCTGAGGTTGTCGTCTTTTTTCAGTGTTTAAAATTTTACTTAAGGATATTTAGGCGTTAATAAAACGCTTTAATATAAAACATTAATATTTAATAAAGTTTGAATCTTTAGAATTATATTTTAATTCATACAATTCAAACAATTCTCTTCTTCTTGTGTAAATACCTGGTGTCGGCCAGTCACTGAACTTTTTCTTAGAATGATTTAATTTAATAATTTTTTGCCTCAATGTGTTGTTAAATTCATCCCTAATGCAACTGAAAACTTTTGTTTAGGTATTATCTGTAACATCAGTAGGTGCTACTGAAAGAGAAGAAAGTTTTAAGTGAATATTGGTTCTAAATTTTTCGATACCTTTTTCACTGATTGGTCTACACACTATATTTTGTATGGGAGAGACATTATGGTGCTCAATAGTGGCTAATTGTCCGCTATGGTCTGAACCAACACAATTTATATTAGATTTTTCAAAAACAAGACTATTACAAATAATAATGTCCAAGCAAGTAGCACGTAGCTTAAATTATTACCTTCACATTTATATGTTTCGCGTAGTGGTAAAAGAATAATACCACCCCCTCTCTTCCCTTGAGTGTTGTAAAAGGCGACTAACGGACTAAAGACTACACATTCATCCAACAGCATAGAGCGGCGATGGGCTCACCACCTGTCACGCTGAGTATGTACTCAGCGTGCACATGTGTGCAGTCGCTATTTGGTGAAAAGTGGACTATAATAGATAATAGTCGTGATTATATATTGTATATATGTATTTTGTTTTGCCGTAGGGCGGTCGGTTCCCGCTGGGTGACCGGCATGTGGTGGTTCTTCGCCCTCATCGTAACGGCGTCGTACACCGCCAACATGTCCACCTTCCTCAGTAACAGTCGCCGCAGCACCAACATCGATGACGTCAAGGCCCTCTCCGAACAGAACAAAGTCGCTTACGGGGCAGTCTACAATGCTTCCACTTATAAGTTCTTTCAGGTGATTATGATTTATGAGGTACATGGAAAAATAGTAGCGTATACGTATTTTTTGTACAAAATACTTATTAACCCCTTGTTTTTCACGAAGAATCCTAATTCCTGAAATAGTGTCTGATTGTACGGCAGCTGAGCTCATAACTCATATCCTACTTGAAAGCTCCATTAATATCTACTTATTTATAAAAAAATTATATTATATGTTAAAATATTTTTATAGTGTACTTACTTATTTACAAAGTCATGTTATTTTTAGTTTTCCAATGATTCCGTCTATCAAAAAATTTGGTCAGTAATGAAATCTGCCAAGCCTACCGTGTTTGTCAACAGTAATGACGAAGGAAAGGATCGAGTGATAAGAAGTAAAGGCAAATACGTGTTCTTCATGGAATCTACAGCTATTGAATATTACACCCATAGGAACTGTGAACTGAAGATGGTTGGATCAAATCTTGATACTAAGGAATACGGTATTGCCATGCCAAATAGTAAGTTGATACTGATTAATTCTGTAATCCAATTAACTATCTGGTGCAGCTGACCAGTAAAAACCATTTAAAACAGAATAAAACTGTCGTGCGTGGAAGGGTTTAGGGGAGACCTTTGCTCAGCAGTGGGACAAAATAGGCTGAATAAAAAAAGCCCCTTGTCTTTAGGAGTCTTCATTAGAAGACTCCTAAAGATTACTAACAATAGAACTTCTATTGTGTCTGGTTTTACGACAGTCTACCGTTTAGGTGGGATTCATACTAAATTGATTTATTTTATTTTATTTATATTTTTACAACGATGCGAATACCAATTACAGTAAATAGTAAAGTACAATATACACTTCTGGACACATCTATTGGCCCACTTAGAGTTTAGGTTTCTATGGCCCCTACTTAAATATGATTGCTAGATTGAACAAAAACTGTTGATCCATTTTTAAACCTGATACATTTTACCACATTTTTTGATCGTTCAGAATACCACACGAAATGGAGCTACGCCTAACAAGTCGGGTATGCGCCTTGATGAAGGCAGTTGATTTTTGATTAAAAAACATGTTTTATTAAATAAAGGTTTAACTTAATAACTCGTGTTGCCTCCATGGGCATCTACGACAGCTCTCATACGATTAGGTATAGAGTTTATCAACCGCTCTATGAAATTTTGAGGGATCATCTCCCATTCCTCTTCTATGGCAGTTTTCAACTCCTGCATCGTCTGGGCAACTGGCTGACGAGCCCTAACACGTCTTTTTAGCTCGTCCCACATGTGCTCAATCGGGTTCATATCTGGGCTTCTGGCTGGCCAGTCCATAACTGTGATGTTCACATCCCGAAGATATTCCCTGACGATGCCGGCCGTATGGGAAATTTGGGCCCACATGGTCCACGTATGGCATCACGTGAGGTTCTAAGCACTCACGAATGGTACATTTCAGCATTTAATGTTGGCAGCCGTGGTCCCGTAATAACCTCAAGTTGAGTTTTGCCGCTCGCGGATATACCGCCACAGACAGGCCATGAGCCACCGCCATAAGCAACCCTCTCTTCAAAGCAGCATTGTGCAAAACGCTCTCCCTTACGTCGGTAGACCTTCTTCCTTTCATCATTGCCATGTAACGATATTTTAGACTCATCAGAAAAGAGTACACGGCTCCAATGCTGCCGAGTCCAATTTAAATGAGTGCGCGCGAAATGAAGTCCCGCTGTTCGGTTGGCTCGCGTTAGTTTGGGGCCATTAGCTGGCTTGTGTGGTACCATATCGCGTTTTTTTAACCTTTTCCTAACAGTTCGAGCGCTCACAGATACTCCGTGGAAGTCGCGAAGTTGGTTTTGTATCTCAATGGAGGTAAGGTGACGATTTCACAAGCTGGTCGTCACGATGAATCTATCCTGCCTTTCAGTTGTGACCCGAGATCGTGGCCTTCCTTGGCGACGAACAAAGCCGCAGTCTTTAGGTACCTCCGATAAACATTTCGGACCGCAGATCGACTTAAATTAAGTTGAGCACTCACATTTCTTTGGCTGTGCCACAGCTTGGGCGGCGACTTCAGGCGAAGTATCCATAGATTATTGATAGAACCTCACCTTAATGTTAAGAATAAGTAATGTTTGTTGCAAAACCAAAGAGAAAAATCACACTTTCATGAATTAAATCCAAGTAAACCAATAAAATCAAGTTTTCTTAGTATTCGATTGTTTGATATCAACGAACAGGCTCTAAATTGTCTTTTGTTTCTTTAAATTCTGTGTTCGAAATTTAAAAAAAGACTATTGAATAAAATTATGAATGTGCCTGGTTCAAAACTGTATAAAAACTTTTTGCTCGACCTAATATAAATTTTTAGCTAGGACTAAACAAAACTGAAAATGCAAGGTGGGCCAATAGATGTGTCCAGAAGTGTCTAAACAAACAGAAAACACAAAATAAAGAAAAACTGAAACACAGATTAACAGATAAAAGTAAAAAACATTATAACAAAGAAGACGCGCATTCATCCTTCTCGCAAAACGTTACACAATTTTTAGAGATATCCTTCCATCTATCCGCATACACATCACATTCAGGTGGATCGGCCAGGAGTGCATTGAATTGGGTTAGTATGCGACAGAGAGAGGAGAAAGCACGCGCCGCAGTGCGGGAGCCCGTCAAGGCGAACAGACATACATTGAATGTTGTCAAAGTACGCTAATTGTTGTAGATTACCCGTTGAAACCGTGGGTAGATCACGCAATCTTATCGTTGCAAGAGTCTGGAAAACTAACAGAGTTAAAGAGAAAATGGTGGGAAGAGGAGGATAACAATCAACATTGTGAGGTACGATTTTAAAGAGAATATACCAAATTCAATATGTCATATAATTTATTTATTTATTTGTTTATTCAGAACACCAACGTATTTTACATCAGCTATACATAGGAACAATCATTTAAAAATAAAAAACTTGATGCAAATACAATTATAGGTGAAGACCGCACGCAATTGCACATTTATAAAATATAATAACATTAGAATTTAATTATGACGAAAAATTAATTGACAATAAATATACGCAACAAAAAATTAAAATACCGCTATTGAAATTAAATTGACATTGAATTGAATTAAATTAAATGGAATCAATCAAAAAATTATGAAAGGAGATACCTTTTGAAGCAGCGAATGCCACCCCCGAATAAATCCAGGTCCTTGGTTTTTGCTTATAATATACACTTACGACTATCATCCGTACAGGGTTAGTCAGAGACTAGGCAATGAGGACAGCAAAGGCACTGTCACAGTGCACAGCGTTTTAACCCGTTAGCGTTAACCCTATCGCGTAGCAGTAAAAGAATACTACCACCAAATCTTTACATTGGGTGTCGTAAAAGGCGACTAACGGACTAAAGACTGCACATACATCCAACAGCTTAGAGCGGCGATGGGCTCACCACCAGTCACGCCAAGCACTTGTGTATTAACTAGCCAATGATATTCTTTAAACTAGCCAATACACACTAAACTAACAACAACAACAACTTATTAACAGTAGGACATCACATACTAAACTAGCCAATGACATTCATTAAACTAGCCAACACACACTAAACTAACAACAACAAAAACTAACTAACAGTAGGACATCACACACTAAACTAGCCAATGACATTAATTAAACTAGCCAACACACACTAAACTAACAACAACAACTAGCTAACAGTAGGACATCACACACTAAACTAGCCAATGACATTCTTTAAACTAGCCAACACACACTAAACTAACAACAACAACTAACTAACAGTAGGACATCACATACTAAACAGGAGTTTTTCCCGTGTTCTTTTAGCAACAACACGTGTTGTAAGACTTCATTTTATTTCTATCTACCGTACAATACTAAATAAACTTAAAACAATTAAACACTTGAAATTGGCTTAATGCTACACGCGATAGCCATTAATTAAGATATAATAATAACTTATTAAACTAGCCAATGACATTACATTCTTTAACCTAGCCAACACACACTACTTTTTCGGCGGCTGATCTCTGCAGCGGCTGGACGTGTTGCTGGTTTCGGTGAATTTATTTTATTTTTATTTTTATTTGTGCGGGAGCCCCGGTCTTCGCCTTGCTTATCGCCGAGACTTCGCCTTGGCCATCTTCGGGGTCCCCGGAGCGGTGAGAGAATTTATTTTTCGTTGTGGTTACAAATTGCTGGATTTGAACCACGGACCCTTGAGTTAATCGCCGACCTATTAGCCGCTGGGCTACGGACGCTGGATGCGTGGCGCCGAAATAACACATCGCGTACTACTCGCGGTACAGCCGGCACTGCTACGTACGCTACGAGTGCTGTAAACGTGTACTACGAGTGCTGCGAGAAGAGTGCTACGATTGCTACGACACAACTTCGCGAGAGGAAGCGCAACCAATAGAATGGATAAATCTTGTTCGAAATGCAAGAAATCTATTACCGATCGTCGGCATCTAACTTGCTCAATATGCATAAAATCTTATCATCTGGAACCATGCATAAATATGTCCGAAAAATTATTCTACTTAATGGAAAAGGATAAGAAACTTAGCTGGATATGCATGCACTGTACTAATACTCAAAATACACCTCTGAACACTACATTGAGTAATAATTTTGTAACACAAAGAAGAAAATATAAGCCAAACATTTCTGTTCAGAATTCTTTTAACACTTTATCGATCGAAGAAGACTCAGATTTAGAAGATGAGGTACAGTCAGGGAACCGGAAGCTGCAAAGGAGCTGCCCTGATTTAAGATTAAGTCTCTTAGAAATGAAGATTCAAGAGATGGAAAAAACTATAACTTCCTTAAACGAGCGATTAAATATAGCCGACAATGAAATAATTAACCTTTTATCTGAAAACTGTGCTCTAAAAAAAAAATTCTTGGTTTTGACAACAGAGTTGAACATCTGAAGAAAATATGCCGATCAACCCCTAAGAAAAAAACTCCAAGTAAAACACTAAGAAGCTCAACTAGAACTAAATTAGATTTTGACCAGGATAAATACAACTCTCCCATGCCTAACGAAGAAAGTTCGCATTTCCAAGACCGAATCAAACAACATTGTGCAAGTAGCACACCAGAACTCAGTAAACATATCTCACCTAACAAAAGAAATATACATTTACTCAGCACAAATAAACGAAACAGGATCCTGGCTATTGCAAGGGAAACGCTACAAACACACCAGAGTTATAATTATTATTACATATTGCCTCTATTTATTGCCAGGAAGAGGTTTAAAGGACTTGCTGTGTGGATTAGAGTCAAAGCTGAAGACTTTTACGCGAAAAGACTTTTGTGTTCTCCTTTTCGGTGAAGAAGATTTCAAAGTGACAATCAATTACAATGAATTAGTTCAACTAGCCCGTGAAACTTTACCTAAAATTAACTATACCAATGTTTTGATATGCTTACCAACTTATAAATCAAGCCGTTTCAATGACACTATTATGTACAATTCTCGAATAGAAACCTTTAACAACTTGTTATATAATGACATCACTGCGCACGGGTATACATATGTGTTTGATACTAACTCATACCTAGATAATTTTGAAACAATGTTCAATAGTGTTACAGGCTTTGTGAATGATTCGGGTTACGTTCATTCTTTAAACATTTGAACGAGGGAATAGATTATATTGGCGAATGGGTCAAGGGTAAATTAAAAGGTAACACAAATAAAACATCAAATAAAAATCTCACTGATACGTCAGCTGTTTTAAAATTCAACTCTAAAAAAACAAACTCAACCAAATTAGCTCAAAAGAAAATCCTGGACTACTTTATCAAAATAAAGAAGACTACAACATTTTTTCGTCCCCGACCTTGAATCCGGGAACCTAGGCGCACATTTTAACATTTTTCATAATAATATACAAGGCATAAAATCAAAAGTTGACCAAATTGAGATATTAACTAAGGAAAACAGGTTTCATGTATGCTGTTTTAGTGAAGTATTCCTTAAAGAAAGTGAATCCAACATTTTACAAATATGCGGATACAAATTAGGAGCTATCTACTATAGATGTAACAAATTGAAAGGAGGAGTTGCAATTTATATAGAAAATTCAATTTCTTACAGAGAATTAGACTGGGTAGCAAAGATGTCGATTGAAAAACACTTTGAGTGCTGTGCTATTACACTCGTTGAGCTGGATTGTGTGGTAGTTTCTATGTACCGATCTCCCGATAGTAATTTTAAATTATTTATTAATTATACAGAGTTGTTACTATATGAACTAACTGTGAAAAATAACTATAAATCAAAAAAGTTAATTATATTAGGTGATTTTAATATCAATATTTTAGAAAAAAATTACAGATCGGAAACCTTTTTAAATACACTAAATTTATTCAAACTCAAAATAACTATTACACAACCGACAAGAATTACTTCTCACTCGGAAACTTGCATTGACAATATAATTACTAATATAAGATCGTATAGTACTAAAGTTCTAAATACTGGTCTGTCCGATCACACGGGCCAACTTATATCAATTCCGTGCACTTTAGGTTTTCAGGAACGTTTTTGGTTTATTTACAGAAGAAATACAGATAAATACCTAGAAGTATTTTTAAAATACTTGTTACAAATAAATTTCTCTAGTGTATTCCTCCAAACTGATCCAAATAAAGCATATAAAGATTTTATAGATACATTTGGCTTAATATTTAAGTTGTGTGTTCCGCTAGAAAAAGTCAAAGTAACTCATAAACGTAAGCCATCGTGGAAATCAAAAGGCATTTTGATATCCAGCAAAATGAAAAGAAAAATGTACATTGAGAGTCAAAGAAATAGAAGCGACCAATTTCTAGTTAGGTATAAAAAATATTGTAGCATAATGAAATTAGTTACTAAAACCCCAAAAAGAATTTCAAATGCCAATCACATTAAAAATAGCTGTAATAAATCTAAAGCGACCTGGAGTATTATAAAACAAAATACATCTAAATCAAATATTATTAAAAACACGATTGACATCTTAAAACATGATAAACAAGTTATAGCGGAACCAGTATGTATTGCACAAACAATGAATCAATATTTTGTTAATATATTTATATTAACAAAATATTGATTCATTGTTACCTAGCAACCTAGCAATTTACACCAAAACATTTACAAACCGATAACGAACAAGAACTGTTCTAGTATATTTATGAGTCCAATTGACTCATACGAATTGAAAAAAGTAATTGAAGGATTTAAAAATAAAAAAAGCTGTGGTCATGATTGCATCCCTATGACATTAATCAAGGCTTGCGTTGATTATATAGTGGAGCCCCTGGTCTATATAATTAATTTATCATTTGAGTCAGGCTGCTTCCCCGATGACCTCAAAAAAGCGATGGTTAAACCAATCCATAAAAAAGGTCCAAAGAGCGACATAAATAACTATAGACCAGTGGCACTTCTGCCAAACTTTTCGAAAGTATTTGAAAAGGTTATACATACTAGGTTAATTAGTTTTTTAGATAAGCATTATATATTAAGCAAACACCAGTATGGTTTTCGTAAAGGAAGTAATACAACGTTAGCAACTTTCAACATTTTGAAAGAGATTTGCACAAATATATCCAATAAAATGCTAAGTACCGGGCTCTTTATTGACCTATCAAAAGCATTTGATTGCGTTAAACATGATGTTCTCTTCAAGCAATTAGACCATGTTGGAATAAGGGGAAATGTTCTGAGATTAATTGAATTATATATGCAAGGAAGACAACAATCAGTAAGTATCGATGCTTACAACAACGAATCCAAGACTATTGAACAGGTTAATTCTAGTTATGAGACCGTGTTGGCGGGAGTGCCTCAGGAAAGTATTCTTGGACCTTTATTTTTTCTCATTTATGTTAATGAACTTCCTTTAATTGTCGATCACTTGTGCATACTCTATGCTGACGATGCCTCAATTTTTGTATCTAGAGGAAATTTAAACCACTCTGAGTATGAAGTTGAAGTTGGTAACACATTGAATAAAGTAAGGGATTGGTTAGCTTCTATTAACTTACAGATAAATATAAATAAAACAAAAATATTAACATTTAAAAATTACAATAACAATACAAAAAGTTTAGATATTGTAAACAATGGACAAACGATCGAAGAAGTGTCTGATACAATATTTTTAGGCTTAACCATTGATTCCAATCTAAATTGGAAAGCACACATAAGTAAACTTAATAAACGATTATCCAGTAGTTGTTATGCTTTGTCGATTTTAGCAAACGTAGCATCGGTTGAGGTTTCTAAGAGTGCTTATTATGGTAGCGTATTCCCATTATTAACGTACGGTGTAATCTTTTGGGGCAACTCTGTGAATGTCCACTCCACATTTATTATGCAGAAGAAATGTGTTAGGTATATTTTTAAATTTTACAAAAGGCAATCTTTGCGAAATGTTTTCAAAAGGAATGGTTTACTTACTTTGACTTGTATTTATATTTTGGAAGCCTGTGTATTTTTGAAAACCAATAGTGAGCATTTTATCAAGAAATCATCACATAGAAACAATTTGCGTAGTAATTATTGTCATGATTTTTGTATTCCCAGATGTAATGGAGCAGTAATGTATAAAAGCATTTTTGCTTCAGCTGTAAGAATTTTTAATAACCTACCTCTTGAATTCAAAGTACTTGAAGGTAAACAATTTAAGAATAAACTAAAATCTTGGTTAATTGATAAAGAATTTTATAGCCTTCATGAATACTATATGAATAAGTAGATAAATGTCTAAATTGCTTGTTTTTATTGTGATTTTAATTATTAGGAATCCTTGTATTAATTTAAATTTTATCTTTTTATTTTATTTATATAACTTCACAAATTACTAATATTAATTTTTGAATAATTTAATTTAATAATTTATGTTAATTTTTTAAATAATTTACTATTTTGAATAATATACTATTGTACACTCAATTTTGGGTAAACTGATGGATGTATACTAATTTTTAAGATCTTTATGTACACAGTTTTCACAATAAAGGTATCAATCAATCAATCAATCAATAAACTAACAAAAACAACTAACTAACAGTAGGACATCACACACTAAATTAGCCAATGACATTCTTTAAACTAGCTAATACACACTAAACTAACAACAACAACAACAACTAACTAACAGTAGGTCATAACACACTAAACTAGCCAATGCATTCTTTAAACTACCTAACACACACTAAACTAACAACAACAACAACTAACTAACAGTAGGACATCACTTACTAAACTAGCTAATGGCATTTTTTAAACTAGCCAACACACACTAAACTAACAACAACAACAACAACTAACTAACAGTAGGACATCACACACTTAACTAGCCAATGACGTTCTTTAATGGTAGGTATACGATAAAAAATATGAATTTAGTAAAAAATTATTTGGCTGTCGCTGACTCGAAATGAAGAAGAAGAAGTTAATAATAAAATTTTGTTCATACTGATTTACATTAGTTGTTATTCTGAGAATTAACATTAGGTATATCACAAACAATATTGTTTTTCCATGTCTATAAATCGTCTGCTATGTTAGAGAGTATAGACGACAAGGCCAAATGATGAGTGTCATTCTATTAAAATAAGGAGATTTAGTTTTTATGTTTCTATTACAGGCGGAAAACCAAAACGACGCAGACGACAGTGGTTCACTACAAATGAAGAACACGAGCGGTATTTTCCTGGTGTTAGGCTTTGGAGGGCTGTTGGGACTGGCGCTTGCAATTTTGAACTTTTTACTGCATGCCCGGCAGATCAGTGTCAAGGAGAGGGTAACATTTTATTGCATCATCATTGTTCTTATGAATGAAATATTATTTGTTCCGCTTTGGACCTCCATTCTTACTTGTTTATGAAATGCTTATGCAACATATGGAGCCGTGTGGTATAGTGGTTCGCGTGGTTTTGACGACCTCCTTGGTCGAGTGGTTTGTACATCGGTTTTCATGGTGTCGCCATCTCTGAGGTCCCGGGTTCGATCCCCGATCGGGTCAATTTAGAAATTATTGTTTTTCTAAATTGTCTCGGGTCTGGGTGTTTTCTATGTATAATAAGTATTTAAGTAGGTATTTTAAGTATGTTTATCCGTTATCTAGTAACCACATAACGAGTTTCATAATGAAGCTTCTCTTGGGCTAGATAATTGGTGTGAGTGTAGGAAAATTTTAAGTTTAAGTTTTTAAGTTCGCTAAAAGAATGAGACTGACCGACTCTTCCTTTGGGTGTCGTGTCGTACAAGGCGACTAACGGACTAAAAACTGCACAAACCTCCAACAGCATAGAGCGGCGATGGGCTTACCACCTAGTAAGCTGAGCACATGTGAAATTGTAATTTGGTGAAACGTGGACTATGGCAGAGGACTACTTCTACGGTCCTCATTGCCTAGCCTCTGACTAACCCTCTGGCGACAATAGTCGTGAATCTATTTATTTTTATTTATTTATTTATTTGGGAAAACATACAATACAATGAAGCTTATAGATATTACATAAAAACAGTGCGTAGATCAGTAAAGTTTCTACTAATTACTTAATCGTTTAAGTTAGATATTTTTTTTACATATAACACTAAATTTAACCTCTAGCAAATTTTAACCTTTAACAAAGACAGAAAAAAAAGAAATCCGTTAACAATATTTACTATTCTCTGCAACAACGTTTAAAAGTACCAATCGTGTCATTAAGAATATCAGTATCCAAATTAAGTTTATTATAAAGTGAACACGACCGTTATGAGAAGGTGTTGGACAAATACTTGGTACTAACAAGGGGAACACTAAATATGTTTTTATTGCGTTAGCTTGCTCGGGGACATCTGAAATTTACACAGCTTAAAAGGAAGGGTGAATGTATATTGTTATTTAATAACTTATATCACGTTCTGTGCGGCATTTCTCAAGCGATTTAAGATCGGCATGGTTATAATGCTATCTATGTGTGTATGAAACATAACTACTATATTGAAGGCGACCTTATAAACCTTTCTTCTGATTTCAGGTGACTTTCAAAGAGGCCTTCGAGAGCGAATGGCGCGCGTCGCTGGACCCTCGCGCGTTGCACAAATCCGCCGCGCCGCCCCGCTCGGCCCCGCCCTCTACCGCATCAGCGTCGCCTGAGCGGGAGCGGTCGCGGTCGCGAGCAGTCTCAGTGCTGAAGGCGGCATCCTCTTTCATCAACTTCGATGAGATATATTGATATTTGAAGCACTTTGTCCTTGTAAACACTCGTCTTACCGTGATCTTTTCTTGAGGTCAATAGGGTATTTAAAAAAAAAATCTCTTACTAACGCCTGAAATTAATACCCCATCTATAGAATGTCTACTTAATTGAAAATGTTGACTTAAGCTCCATACAAGTTATGTCAAATATCTCACTCTAGTACCTCTCCTCTAGTACCTAGGCTAAACAATCTATAGATATCTTTATTCTACTTCGATCATATAAACAATAGAATCAGATACACAATCACATACATACTAAATCGTAGCAGAATTGTGGCACGTCTGTGACGTATACATTTGACGGCTTCGGCTGTTAATGTACAACACGCAAAATGCTAACTGCATGCATAATTGATGATTAAACGAACTTACCTGTAAGTGAAGTTCTATCATAATTATACGAAGCGCCTCGTCCGAAGAGATTATATTATTGTTACTTGTAGTACCGCATATTATGTGGCCAATCGTGCACTAGTTTAGAGTATTTCTTTGTAATTTTTATAATGTGGGTAGTCCTCTTGCTACGTGGTGACCGCCATTACGCTCCTTCGTCATGTAGTTTAGAGTAAGATCCTGAAATCATTGATATACATTTCCTAAGAGATTAGTAACGGGATCGTTAGGGTGGGTGGGTTGTTACTAATCTCTTCGGACGAGGCGCTTCGTATAATTATGATAGAACTTCACTTACAGGTAAGTTCGTTTAATCATCAATTATACTTTGCGCCTCGTCCTTCGAGATTATATTATTGTTACTTGTAGACTTTGAGAGTATGTGACGGAAATTGTATCAATGATACCACCTACGTATTAAATAATAATAAAATATATACTTATATCCTTATGCAAGTATATATATATTTTTTATTTTATTTGTTTGCAACTCAATGTATTTACTCATCTTGATCTTAATTTAACATTGTTTCATCAACTCATTTAATACGATAACTAAATAACAATCACTTAACGTTAAAAATAACGAATTTGTTATATTTGTTAAACTTAATGTACTTCTCATAAATAAAGAACATGAATGTCTACTCTGTGCATTTAAACCTTCTAATAATTCGTTATTGAATGAGCTAAGGATACATCTTTAGCTTGGTGTGTCGTTGATGTTGATGTGGTGTGGTATGTGATCATTACAATATTATTTAGAATGATTATAACAAATAAAGGATTGCATCGCAGCCGACGCTTACTTGTCCTGTATGCCACATGAGTAAATTCATGTGCCTTTGCTGTGCGCCGAGGACACGGATGTGTCGATCCCGCACTCACTTGATGTAGTTGTTTTATTCAGCGGCTAAGGTTTGCGTGCCAACTGCATTGTGCGGCTTTTTATACCTACACAACAGTTGGGTGGGTGCTACCAGGGTAATGCTACGCACTCGCGCCGCGAATCACGACATGAATCAGAAACAAACACAACATAATTTATTTTTCATATGGCTAAGTCTAAGTCTCATGCTTATTGTAATGTAGACGGCTGTCAAAATAGTGTAACTTAAGTAACTAATAGCATAAAATAATAGTTTTATCTTTTTTTAAATAACCGACGGTTAAGAGAGAAAGGGAAATATTATGTGTCTACCTACTTCTTCTTTGTATTGTAATAGTTACTTCTGTATCGAAGAAACACAATATATTCAGGAAGTAATTATGTATGATTAGCGCGAATAGAATAGTTAATTTAATTTATTAACCGCCAATTTCGTTACTATTCGCCTTGACAACTTAAATAAAAAAGTTTTCGTTTTTAATTTCACGGTGGTTTATTTAGTAATTCACCGTCCAATACTGGTCAGGTCAATATATTAAGTAAGTATGTATGTTTTTTTTTTTAATTTTATCTTCTCTCATGTAGTAACTTCTCTCTATATAGTGAGTTCCGAACTGTTAATGTTACTGCATTCTATCAGGAAGTGTAATACAAATTACTTTGCACTGAATTTTAAGCATGGACATATTTATAAGTCCACGATTTTAAGCAACTCTGATCTTATTGCACAAAATATCTAAATGGGTCGACATGCTGCTGCACCTCTGCAGGCCCCATTAGGATTAGAAGCAACTCAAATCGGTGATAGAATGAATTCTAATTCTAATTTCGGCCCGCGCCGACATTTGTATAATACTTATTTGAAAAAAGAGCATCACGAAAACAAGCATCCTAGAGCTGGTAGGATTAAGGATGCTGATTTAATTAAAAACTAAGGTAAACAACCAAGTCGTCATTTCATTGGTACTTACTGCAAAAAATGTAAGTTCTTATATGTTTTCCTATCCAACACTTTAACACGTAACGTAACGTATTCGTACGGATAATAAAAAGTTAACTAATATTTAAATTAAACTGAAGAATTTGTGATCTATACAAATAAATATCAATCGCCACGAATGTATGTTCGAGCATCACTTTAGAACGCACCTGTGTCTGTGTCATGGTGGCTAATACCTACTTACTTCTTTTTTTTTTGTGTGTTTGTTATTGTCAAAGTATTTGAGACATATTTTGAAAATTTTCCATCGGTCACGCGGGCCAAGTCGCGGGTGAGCCGCTAGTTTATTAAACATAAAATTGTTTTTTACAATGTAAGAAACTAAAGGTGCCTATTATTTTATGTATTTTTTTTTCTTAGTTAGCTTTCTTTCTAGCGTTGCGTACAAGGACCTGCGTGACCAATCTTTTACTTATTATTTTAATATATCTATATTACGAGTTTATAGATTAGTTTTCAATTTATCCTATGAAGTGAAGTATTTGTTCTATTAGGAACTATGTACCTACATATTTTATATGTTCATTGCAAGTTTAGAAAAAAAAAATGGAATGTAAAGTGTTGATTGTTTTAACCTGCTTTAGAAGTTTTTATTAAGTGCATGCATATAATTTTCACTTAACTGTTGTTAAAGTTAACAAAAATAAATAGCAATATTGTCTGCAATCTATTATGTAGGCCACGGTAAGTGCCAGTAGTTTAATGAGAAATTTCATAGTTCCTTTGTCAAACGATAACTCAGGTAGAGTTACCACTGACATAAGTGGTGGTGGTAATTTGTGTTCCATGTGTATCTATACTTTAATAATGTAGCTGTCGAAGATAAAACACGCTTGCAAAGAATCTCTGTATTCTATCGTCCTTGGATGTAGGTCCTAATAGAAGTGCAAGGAGTACTAAATATTGATATGTTGGGCGCCCTGTTAAAAAGTCCAGTTAAAATTTTTGTTTGACAGTAGGAACGGGCACCAATGAACATAGTGGTGAACTTTTTTTTTTTTTTTTTAATTGTTTGGTTTCTGCTAAACCTACACCTACAATAGACGCGATCATATGTTGAAACTGGAAACGTAAAAAAAATTGAGGCTGTTGTCGTCTTGAAGAATAGGTAGGTCAAGCCTAAGTGAGACGTAGGGAAATG
Organism: Scoparia ambigualis; assembly: GCA_963921215.1. Classification (NCBI taxonomy): domain Eukaryota; kingdom Metazoa; phylum Arthropoda; class Insecta; order Lepidoptera; family Crambidae; genus Scoparia; species Scoparia ambigualis. Next base: position 16,616,126 of record OY992522.1, on the reverse strand, counting down.
TAAGATACCTCAAATCGACCTTACTTTAATTTATTAAAATTAAAATGATTTTTCTGCGAGAACTTTCAAAATTCCCGAGAAAGGAAGAGAAGCATAAAGGCGTATTAGCCTTGAATACTGGAAGTATGAAGGCGTCGACAGCAGCTGCATCATAATCTCTATGGCACGAGATGTTGGCAGGCTTCACACTATTTATTGATGCGGATTGCAAAAAGATCCAGCTCAGGGGACCTAAATAACAATGAGTTAGGTTTTAGTACGTAACGCCACCTATTTAGTTGATAATAATGATAATAATATTGTAAGGTGAATGTTATTTCAAGAAAAATAAGGGCTACATTTATAACTTAGTAATTATAATAGTAAAAAATGATGATATCTTTCTAAGCTAAGCTTAAGTTTAAAAAGCGGTGTCGCAGATAACAACGTCCGTCCCCAAAAAAGGAGAAAGGGTAGACAATAGAATAAGACATTTACAAGCAATAACAATAACCAATTTAAACACTAATAAGTAAATAGTATTTAGTTGAAGTAGGAAACTGCAGTTGATCCTATCTACACGCAACAAAATCTGGCAGTCTGACAGGTCTATTGCGAAACATTTTGCGAAAATAAAAGAATAATAAGTAATAAAATATTATTATTTAAAATAGCTGATGTGCTTTTATTCGCTTTCCGTTTGACGAACTTCCACTAGCCTCCCTTTTTAGATAAGCTGCCCCCAATCGTTGAGAGACATTTTCGAAAGGCGTCATTTCATATGTGACTCACTGAATTCCACCATTGCAAAGCCATCCGCAGTGATCTGGGGATATTTTTGGTGTGGAGAAGCCAGTATTCTATTGCAAGGCAAGCTGACACCGGTAATCCCCTTAATAAATTTCATAGTAGTGCGGGATGTTGTCGTCTAAATGATTAAATTTTTTAAACATAATGTTTTTAGAGTAACCACTATAATCAGTCTTGTCACGCGATTAGTCCTATTACGTTTTAAAGAAGTTTGATAAACATTCTTACACATGTACACACTCATCAGCTTAGTTGAGTGATGCACAGACTACCTAGGGATGAGTGATGAATATCTTGTGATTGAAAGGACCTTGGTGACCTTTTTTTTTTTTTTTTTTTGTTTAGGTTTAGGTAATGGTTTTCTCTTGTGTGAGTAATGACCATGCCCAGACATTTACATAGCCTGCAAGGTACACAGAGGCTTGTATCTTCATTGATTGTTAAACCAAACTAAAAAGTTTTTTTTTTTTTTAATATTAAAAAAAAATAGTATCTTTGGGGACCAGTATTTCATGTAAACTAGCTCTGTGATACATGGTTAAAACACGTATTAAGACCTATTGCATTATAGGACTTAAAAAAGTTTTTTGGTTAAGTGGATTTTATAACCATCAATCAAAGAGAGGACTGTGCAGTCCTTTGTTGTAAGTGGTATACTTAGCTGTAGGTCCAGGCGGCTGCAGCGCGCGGCGGGCGGCTGACGCAGCCACGGCCTCGCTGAGTGCACTGGCGGCGGCAGGGCTGCACGTGCTCTCGGCGCAATATTAAGATTACGCACTTAATTATCATCGCAACGAATTGAATTAATAAGAATACGCAGTTTTTTTTTTTTATTACTAATTTTATCTTAGTTGATTAAAATTTATTGGAACTACTAGTTTTGCGCATTTTGGATAACCAACGTAATGTTGTTCAGGTTAGAAGGCTAACCGTCACGTTTCAATTGCTGTGAAAAAACCCCAATGGTAGATTCGAAAGCATTTTGTTGGTATCTACGACAATAATTTAAAATGATCACTATCACTTTTAAACTTTTGTTGCGGCACTTGTGTCTGGATAACAAACGTTACTTTGTATAAGTTAGAAGGCTAACCGTCACGTTTCAATTGCTGTGAAAAAACCCCCAAGGCAGATTCGATAGCGTTTTGTTGGTATTCACGACAAAATAATTTAAAATTTTTAGTTTCACTTTAAAACATTTCTTTTCGTCAACTATGTGTCTTGAATAGTATGAATGACCAACGCTATTTTGTTCAGGTTGGAAGGCTAACCGTCACATTTCAATTGCTGTGAAAAAGCCCCAATGGCAGATTCGATAGCGTTTTGTTGGTATTCACGACAAAATAATTAAATTATCACTTTTATTTTAAAACTTAAGCGTTTTGACATTTTTGTGTCTTGACTGGCCGAGCACTAAAATGCGAATGACGAAGGAGCGTAATGGCGGTCACCACGTAGCAAGAGGACTACCCACATTATAAAAATTACAAAGAAATACTCTAAACTAGTGCACGATTGGCCACATAATATGCGGTACTACAAGTAACAATAATATAATCTCGAAGGACGAGGCGCAAAGTATAATGTGCAAACTGTCAAAATGTACATACGCAAAATCTGCATCATGACAAATGAAATGTACAGTATACAAAATGTACTTACGCTGAAAACACATAACGCAAAATGTAAAACGAAATTTACTCATTTCGCGAATTGTTTAGCCGTCACTTTAAAAAAATTGCGATATTTTTGTTGAGGTTACAAAGTCAAATTATTTATTCAATATAAACCTTTACAGGCACTTATTGACGTCAATACTAATCAAAAAAACAGTTAACTACTTGTAGTTCAGACTTAACAACTAATCGAACTAACTAATCTGCTCTACCTACCGTTAGAAATGTAAGGCGGTCGTGAAGCGGAGCGGAGCTTCAGGGGGGCCAACATTTCGTTAGTTTTACTACTACGACTACGACGCTGACGCACCGTTTTCGAGATATTTCGTTTTTATAAAAAGTTACCTTGACATTTTTTTAAGTCCTGAACCCCCTTTACAAGTTTTCTGACACAACGTGGAACCAAGCGAACAATTTTACAAGTCCAAACTCCATACAAAAATATCGCAAATTTTTTTAAGTGTCGACTAAACAATTCGCGAAATGTGTAAATTTCTTTTTACACACTTTGCGTTATGTGCTTTCAGCGTAAGTACATTTTGCGTATTGTACTGTACATTTGTTATCATGTAGATTTTGCGTATGTACATTTTGATGTTTGCACATTATGTGTGCAGTTAGCATTTTGCGTGTTGTACATTATCAGCCGAAGCCCATTTGACGTACATGTGTTTTGGGCTAATAGCATGGTTTTGAAACGGTTTATTTAACAAAATGAGCATTTCAAATAAACCATAGCAAATTTGCGACTTGCAAGTTGTATTAGTAAACAATACGAATATAATACAATTTGTTTTATTCAAAATATTAAAACATGAGTTTTCGTATAAAACGTAGGTGGGCCGATTTTTGTGATGACCAGTGTAGATACTCATCATTTAACCAACACTCAAACCAATTTACACTTACATTAAAAAAATATATATTTTGTAGTCTGGGAGTGTATATTTGTTATAATTTACCTGAATATTTGGCAAGACTGTCTTTTTATCCTCCTAAATCCTTTCTCCGTTGAGTAGGCACATGTCATCTTCACAAAAATGGTTCGCACAAATCACACTAGAGTCATTTGGTTTTTAATTCATCCTCTCCATCACGCGCTATGATGGCCCTCCACTTTTCTCTTTGTATTCAATTTTTTTTAAACTAAAATTACAAAATAGTTACGTTGTTAAGAAAAACATTAATTATGTTCCACAATTTCTTGGTTAAAAAAAACGATAGCGACTCCATATATTTTCCTACCGACTCTGTTCCAAATTAGCAAGCGTTTTATATAAATAAAAAAAAAATACGTTATTAAATAGTAAAATTATTGAAAATATTATTAGCAGATAAAATAAAATACATAACGATACTTAGTGAAAATACGACTTACCGTCTTTATTTATTGTTGTTTTTGCAATTTTTTACGGAGCACCCCGGCGCCGGCGTCGAGTGTCGTTAACTTCTGTCCGCTGTCAGTTACCGACTGAGAGCAAAACAAGGCACCTTTCTGATTTAAGCATTGTTTTCGTGGTGCCGTTTTTCAACCAGCAATTGTGTATTTATAGTTTATATGACTGAAGATAATCTATATTATTTTCGGGCGTAAGCGAATGTGTATGTATGGTGTTTGCCGAATGCTCGTATGCCGATGCCGAATAGAAACATTAAAAAGTATAGCAAGAAGTAACTTTGCACAAGTAAACAACCTTACTAACCCGTGATTTCCATATAAGTCGTGATGACGAAGATATTTTAAATCCTTTCCTAGGTCGTAATTGACCTTTAAGGTTTACAGACTATCAATGTGGGTTTTCGCTTTTATATGTATACTATTAAAAAAAAACCATTCGTAGATGGATACGAGTTTATACATGAGTAGATTTTAAACAAATTGTTTTATTTGTTTTTAATTATTGCTAACAATGTTTTTATTAGACTGTTTTCTTAGTTAACTTTTAAACCATTCTTTAGACATTGTAGAATTCAATAAGGCATTTAATAAGTATTAAAATTTTTACCTTTACGATGTAACCTCGGACAATGCACAATTATATTACTAGGCCTATTTATTTTTGTATTAATAAACGTTAAAAACTGTTTTAATCATTATTTGGTATTTTAAATTTCATTCAAACTAAGTTTTGTAATGTAATGTTTAACACTTAGAATGGGGCAAAACTAGAAACCATAGAAATTCTATTAAGTGGAGCACTGATCAATGCGCGCGGCCGCCTTTACTAAGAAACTTACGTCTGTTCATCATTGGTTCTACGTGTACTTGAAAACTTCCTTTTTATATTGGTCGTAAATTCAGACAGCTTATACTAAAAATAACAACCCGTATGTACATCGCATTTAGCTTTGCCGTCGGAACAGTTCTTTCAACCTTACTCAGCTCAGCGTACCTACATAGAAATCATCCCCTTAGCGACAGCAATTAGTGGTCGCAAAACTGCGTCCCCTGTCATTAACTTTGTCAAAGTTTATTGAAACCGGCAGTAAAATAATTAAATGTCCGTATGGGACTTTGGAGTTGCTTTCACTTTGTTACGTGTTCAGCTGCTAGGCTGTTATCGAGTTTTCGCTAATATTTGTATGTTAATATTTCGTTGGTAACCGTTTTTTGTATTGCTAAATGAAATGTCGAATAATATAAATTACTTGGAGACGCTTCCGTGCTTCGAAAGGCACGTAAAGTAGGTGGTCTTGATGGTCGTCGTAAGATGACAGTTGTTAAAATGAACTTGGGCCGCATTGGGCCAGAGACCAGAGGCCAGATTGTTGGCCCAATCTTTTTTTTAACTAAACGGAAAAGCGCTTGGCCTTTATCTCACCTGATAAGTGACGATAAGGCCGAAGGTGGAAGCGCGCTTCACCCGGAATCCTCAACCACTGAGGAACTGGTATCTTAACTCAAACTGTCGGAACACAACAATACTATAAACATCGTTGTTATGGCGACAGACTTAGATCTTAGATAAGATGGTGGTACCTAGCGGACATAACAGCCCTAGCACCAACCAAAACGGGCACACAAAGATGTTCCTACCCCCCGCTGGGAATCGAACCCGAGACCTCTGGGTCTAAAACCGGTGGCTTAGCAACTAGACCACAGAAGCGGTTCCCCGCCCCCAATCTTCCCATGTACATTGTCCTTAAGGAAGGCCTGTGTCCAGCAGTGGTAAATACCACTGTAAATTGTAACTTAATAGTAAGGATGTCTTACTTTTTCTCATAAAAAAGCTTAGGTATGCTGCAAAACTCTAATCGCCCTTCTACAAAAGGTAATTGGCTATTTGACAGTTGTATAACGATAAAATATGAAATATGTCAGATAGTTTAAAATTTAACAATAATTATCCAATAGTTTTTTTTTTAATTCTTTGTAAATATTTTACTTTTACAAAATTTTGCGATTTTTCACCTGTGCATTATACGACCCGAAACACGGGCGGCCAGGATTGAGCTTCGTGTGACGTCACATTTCACAAAATAAACATAAACTATCTGTCAGGTTTCAAGATAAAATTTGTTTGTTTATTAAAGTGTGACGTCACAGGGCAAAATGTCACGTGACCAACCGTTTACGCGTGAAATTTTAAATTAATGAAGAAAAATATGTTTTTTTTTTCTATTAAATAAAGCTGATTCGAGAAAAGAAATATTGTAAGAGGTATAAAATAAGCGTTTGTAATTCTTAAAAAAACTTTTCCGAGAACTGTCAAGTAGCCGATTGGGCCGTTTAGATACCGCAAAAAATTAGAGGACAATAAAATGTTTTCAAATACCTCTGCTTCTAATAACCCTGCTGGCAGTGAATTAAATATCATATGTTTTTTTTACCAAAAGGTTATAACACAGCTCTGATATCAAATCATTTATTGAACATATCTAAGTGAAATAGGTCGGCAGCTGAACGCAGAACCGAGGATGCCCTGGAGCTTTTGTTTGAGGCTGACCCGGAGCCCGAGGCAGTGGACGAAGGCCTAGAGTGCTCCACTGGCTTCTCCGTCTCCCAGAAGCTGATGGCGAAGACCAATTCAGCCCAAAAAGCTTCCGATTGGGTCATCTGTGAGAACAAAAAAAGAAGATGCATTGAAAAATCTGAAACACACTTTGCCTGATTTTTTTTTTGGAGTGTGAGTGCTGTCGGTCGCAGATGACCTTTACAGCGTTACCGGGCTTGTTTGGGGGCGGCGAGAAACTTAAAGGTTCCTCAAGCCGTGATGGGTCGAAATTCCCCAGAGGGATTCCGGTGGGGGATGGCATCTCGCAGCAAGCGAGTCTCCGATCCCCCCACTTTGCCTGACCTGGAGATTGAACCTAGGACCTCCAGTTTTCGGTTTTCGGTGGTCAAGAGCTAAACTTTTCATGATCTATAAAGATAATAGAAGGCTTAGCTTGGCCACCGAGGTGGTGAGGAGGAAAATTAAAAATAAATAAATACGTAGGTAAATATATAAACACTAGCGGCCGCTCGCGGTTTCACCCGCGTGATTCCCGTTCCCGTAAGAACATCGGGATAAAAAGTATTCTATGTGTTAATCCAGGTTATAAACTAATTGTATGCCGAATTTCATCCAAATCCATTTAGTAGTTTTTACGTGAAAGAGTAACAAACATCCATCCATACTTACAAACTTTCGCGTTTATAATGTTAGTAGGATAATCCCAACTATTATCCCGGTCAGAGACTAGGCAATGAGAAAAGCAGTCCTCTGCCGTAGTCCACTTTTCATCAAGTAGCGACTGCACATGTGCTCAACGTGACAGGTGGGGAGCCCATCGCCGCTTTATGTTGTTAGATGTGCGTGCAGTCTTTAGTCCGTTAGTCGCCTTTTACGACACCCAAGAGAAGAGAGGGGGTGGGAGTATTCTTTCACCGCTACGCGACATGGTTAAAATAAACTAATATGTATTATTAGAAGTAAGTCGTGACGACAAGGAAATATTAAATATTAACTGCGTTGCCTACCCTTCTAGAGTAATTATTAAGGAGATTATTACAATGTGTTTTTTTAATACTATCTATTGTGTTATTAGAAAACTATTAACTGGTCAAGTTGGCATCCACACTTCCGAACAACTATGTGCAGTAACTAAACTCTAATGAGCTTTGTTTTTATGGTCTTTCTGAAACTAGTTTACCTACTCTGCAATTACTTTTGATGAAATCAATATCGAATATCTTCAAAACATAAAAATTATCCTAAAACGGTGACAACGAAACGTTTAAAAAATTACTACCACGGGTAGGAATCAAACCCAAGTCCTCCGCAATCTCGGTGGCGAAGTGATCAACGAAGCAGCAATTTTTTTCAACGTTTCTTTATCTATCTACGAGTTTATACAAGCGTTATCCCTCAAAAATCCCTTCCGGGACTTGGCTGTTCACATGACTAAACGTCCAAATGGTTTGATTGTATAGGTGTCAAAATGTACAAAGTTTAATGGTTAACATGTTTCAGTCACAAAATATCAAAAGTTCAAAATGTTACGAATAATCTAAAATCTTATCATGAACCGTGCTGCGTAGCGGTGAAAGAATACCACCACCCCCTCTCTTCCTTTGGGTGTCGTAAAAGGCGACTAACTTAGAAAAGACTGCACATACTTCCAACAGCATAGAACGACGATGGGCTCACCACCTGTCACGCTTAGCACATGTGCATTCGCTATTTGGTGAAAAGTGGACTATAGTAGAGGACTGCTTTTGCTGTCTTCATTGCCTAGTTACGGGATTGCACAAAAGATCCCATTGGATCGACGTTCTGCTGCGAGAGGGAGACCTCTGCAGGCCCCACTAAGATAAGATAAGATAAGATAGTTAACCTTTATTATACTAATACTTTCATTACCTTCTGTTCTATAGCGACTTCTCTGACGTGCATGAGAAACTCGTACATGCCCATAGCAGCAGCGATTCCGCACCCTAGACAGAAAAAGACAAGAGATTTTTTTTCTATTACTGCGTAGTGAAGAGGCCAGCATGGCCTCTTAATTTCGGAACTTGCTATTGGTATGGCAAGACATATACAATGTAATCACGAATGTTATCCCCTAAGGGTTAGTCAGAGACCAGGCGGTGAGGACCGCAAAAGCAGTCCCCTACCATAGTCCACTTATCACCAAACAGCGACTGCACATGTGCTCAGTGTGACAGGTGGTGATCGCATCGCCGCTCTATGCTGTTTGATGTATGTGCAGTCTTTAGTCCGTTAGTCGCCTTTTACGACCCCCGAGGGAAGATAGGGGGTGTTAGTATTCTTTCACCGCAACGCGATACGGTTAAGTTAGTTATGGCAAGACAGTTAATTAAAAATGGTGGTAGTGAACCAGGTGGACTGAGAACAAGGCCTTCGTTTGTGCAACAAGCCTATACGAAAGACGTGTGTTAGGCGCGGTTTGTATAGAAGAGACGTATGGCAGAGGCGGATAGACAAAAAGACACAATATTGAGTTGAACCTTAACTACCTTAAGACATTTGTCCGATAGACGTCCGATAGGCGTCCGATGGGCGACGAAACGAGGCGCGGGCGCAATTCAGTTATGGTAAAAACGACGCTAACGTCCGTATTATTAAGGTTCATATTGTGTTTGCAGGACACGATCTCCATCATCGAAATCAAGACATCGCTACAATTTATCGTTATTGGCTTAATCACCATCATCATCATGAGCCTTTAAATGTCCCACTGCTGGGGACAGGCCTGGACGTGGACAACAGCACGTAGAGATATTGGGCCATAACCCACCACGCTGGCCCAATGCGGGTTGGTGGGTTTTAACGACTGTCATCTTACGATAACAACCGGTACCAACCGGTGCCTTCCGTAGTACGAAGGAGCTCGAGATGTTTTTAATTTGGTCACCTATCCAGCGACCCGGCATTGCGAAAGTTGCTTAGCGGGCAAGATCGCAAGCGGAACGCGCTAGCCGCTGCGCCATCGAGCAAATTTGGGTTGGTGATTACAAACTCGGGCTATGTAGATAAAAACAAATGACAACATTTAAAACAATTGAAACATACCTATGCCTAACACCACGAACACTCCTCCGACGTTATCCACACCCAGTTCTGCTGCACTGGTGCCGTCATCACCAGCTTCTTCCACCTAGAAGTCCAAGTTAAAGTCAAACTTACTTATTGCCAATTAAGTGTACAAAAGATAGGTACTATTATTGCCAACAAAGAGAAAGTGGGTTCTCTTTGAACTTAAACGACTAAAATGTAACACTATCTACGGATTAACTTGTGTTTAAATACGAATTAAATAAGTAATATGTAAGAACTAAACGATAAGTTTCATTTGAATTGTATAATGTTATCTAGACGTTTCGAACCCTATACAGGGTTTGTGGTTACAGCGAGACTATTGTGTTGGTCGTCCCACAATTTATTTCAAAATCGATGTTTAGTTTTGGCGTGTGTTTTAGAAAACAATAACTGTATTCATGTATAAAAATTTGCCTTGGAATTTGCATAGTGGCCTAAAAAATTCACTGTTATATTAGTCAATAAAACAAACTATTAATTAATATTAACAAGCATGTTGTTTTCTAATTTACGCGAATACTACACATTGAAATAAAACATTTTTAACAGATAGCTTTATTTGAAGTTTTTTTTATAGTCCTGTCGTTACGAACAATTTACGTCATGACTAAAATAAAAACTTCAAATGTAGTTAATAAACGCGAGCAATAATACAAGTGAACATGTTGTTGTAACTTGTTAGAAATGAAGTGTTTTGATTTCAAATAAGCATTATTGTAACAAGTTACAACTAAGCAAAACTATTGACGGGTAAAGTTGAATGTAATAAGCTTTCGAATGTGTGCAGTAACTAGACTCAGCGCATCAACTCTATTAGAGTTTTGTTTTAGTTTTGTTTTAGCTTTGTTGACGTGACAACGTCTTAAATTAGGTTGCGGCTGGGAGTCACTTATGAAAAAGTGTAACGCTCGGTAACGTTACGATGAGTCACCGAACGAGAGAGAGGCCCGCCGAATGCCTTGCGTCTCTCTCCCACTCAACTATGATCGGTCTGCCGCGCGCGCAGCACTAGAGAATTTTTTAAATATAATTCTTTGTATAAATAAATGTTTTAAATTGTTACTATTATTTCATCCTTCTTCCTACTATACGAATGAATATTCACATTAAAATTATTTTACCACTCAAAGTCGTTGTCACGTAAAACTTTCGCCCGTATACCGACTTTACAGGCAACCAATTTTTTTTAGCTTTGTTTTGGCTTTGTTTAGCATTTTTGTCTATTCGAAATTATTCGACTCTACAGTTAGTTTTGATAAAAGTACAATTTATTTACAACTGTTTTTCTAAATTTAGTTTTGTATACAGTTTTGTATACACTGGCCGTGTCGCGTAGCGGTGAAAGAATACTTCCACCGAGGGGGTGGAAGGGGAGGGTGGAGGGGGAGGGGGTGGTTGCCTTGGTTGTCGTAAAAGGCGACTAACAAACTAAATACTGCATATACATCCAACAGCTTAGATGGCGGATGATGGCGATGGGCTCACCACCTGTCACGCTGAGCACATGTGCAGTCGCTAATTGGTGTGCCGTGAACTATTGGTAGAGGACTGTTTTTGCTGTTCTCATTGCCTAGTCTCTGACTTACCCTTTGAGGTTAATAGTCGTGATTATATAAGGTCTAACAATATTAAGTAGCGAACGTTTAAACATCACACTGAGCATGCTCACCAAATTTGGTCCAAAACTACAGGCTCGTTACCGAGACAATCAACAAAACATTATCATAATTCACCAAAAAATACACCCTTTCCAAACCCGTACAGCTGTACTACACGCACACAAAGTTAGCCGAATATGCACACTAAACTCGGAGTACACTGAGCTATCTTTTTATTGACGCTTGCGTGCGTGTTAGTAAAGATACAGCATGTTTCACGATGTGGATTATTTTAATTGATTTAGTTCGTTAGAAAACATAACTTTGTAAAATCACTATAAAACTGGAGCCCTTTTTTGTCATTGTATTCAGAATGACGTATAGTAAGGGCGGTAGCCCTTAAACGTTCGCTTATTGATTTTGTGAGACCCTGTATGTATGTACGTATACACTGACGAAATTATATGAAAAATGTTATGAAAGTAAATGAAGCAAAAGATGTGTGTCGGAGTGGTAGAAAATTAAAGCTGTGGGTCTCTGTCTGACGGGCGTGATGTAAGCACGATCGAGGAACTCTCCGGTCGACCACTTTTTAGCAATATTCGCTTGCACACCGTTTCGGGTTCAACCGTGTCAGGTGGAGGTGAAAGAATACTATAACACCCTCTCTTCCCTTGGGTGTCGTAAAAGGCGACTAACGAACTAAAGACTGCACATACATTTAAGAACTTACCTCCTTTTAAGAACTGTCTTAGAGTCCTAATATTTTTCATCATCATCAGCCTGTAAACGTCCCACTGCTGGGCACAGGCCTCTCACGTGAACAACACATGGGGATAATATTTTTAATATGTCTTAATTAGTACCTAGTGGAAACTTTACTGATTACTGTGTAATTTTTGTGTAACATATATATTTACTTTATTTTAATGTTTGTTTCCCAAATAAAATAAAAATAAAATAAATACGTCTAACAGTATAGATCGGCGATGGGCTTACCACCTGTCACGCTGAGCACATGTGCAGTCGCTATTTGGTGAAAAGTGGACTATGGTAAGGTCTGCTTTTGCAGTCCTTATTGCCTAGTCTCTGACTAACTCTTCAGGGATAATAGTCGTGATGATATGTATGTATATATATATATATATATATATATATATATATATATGTCGCTTGAACACGATCTACGTGACGCTACGCTACCGTACTGTCGAAATGAAGCGAAAGCGAATATCACCGAAAAGTGGACTAAATGAACTTTGTCGATTGTACGTTAAAGAAAACTGGGTTAAAATATCAATAATACAATCAAAAACTAATTTTATACATAAACTACATTTGTAACATTAATGGCTTATCGCTCACCACACAGGCACCAGTGGCGGGCGCTTTCCACCAACGGTTTTTGAGTTCCACTAATTTACCGCTTTCAGCTAATTTCAAAACCGCGTTGTCTACCGCTGTGCGATACGATGAAGCTGAAAATGAATTTTAGCCGGCAACTAAATTGAATTTGAATCTGTTAATTAATTAATTATGTAACTGGTTGGATTTGGTAGCTTGTTAGAATAATTGTATGTTCTTGTTTACTTTCCGAATAAACTGCATCAAAATGCTTGCTATTTGGTCTGTCACAAAATTTAAAAAAAAATAGTTAATGTCACGAGTTCATTGTATCCTGTTCCTTGATACCAAGATTATCAAGACAGACATTTGCCTAAACCATATTTAAAGTAAAGTTTTTTACATTCAGCTATAGCTGTGGATGATTCGGTAATAATAATTTAATATTAACCACGATTATTTTTTTAAATACTTTATTATTAAGATTCTTTAAGCATCAAACAATATGTGCGAGTTCTTGTCTCGGAGCCTATTCTTTGTGCCACAGAGCCATCGGAGTAAGTGTAAGAAAGTAAGTATGTAAACATAAAAATACTTACAAAATGGCATAGCAATGCCATAACCTTTGGAGTCCAACATACCCCCCACTTGCATCAAATCGCAGTGCCGCTCCAACTGATATTCAATCGCCGTAGATTCCATAAAAAATGCATAAGTTCTTTTACTTTTTAAAACTCTATCAACACCTTCGTCGTTGTTTGCCAAGAATACTGATGGCTTCGCTGAGTCCATTGCTCCCCACATTCTTTGATAAATAGAAACATTGGATCTCTAAAAATACATTTATTGAATGAATAATAGTAAGAAAACTGACAAATATTGAGTTTTTTGATAGTGAAAATAAGCAAAGGTGCAGACGTGTAACCTAATGGAGAGCAAATACGGCCATCCATGGACACACGCAAAACCAGAGGAATCGCACATGCGTTGTCAGCCTTTAAGGAAGGAATTAGCTCGTTTCTTTAAGATCCCTGAGTCGTAACGGTCTCGAAATACCAGTTTTTGCAAATGTTTCTTTACCTTAAAAAATGAGTAGGTAGACCCTCCTTTTACAGTTCCGTATTTAATTTTGGTTTGCATAGCCAAATCTTCTGCGTTTTTGATTGAATCATCCATAGCAGCATTTGTGAGGAAGGCTGCGAGATTGGCCGTATAAGACGAACACATAATTAATGCGAAGAACCACCACATACCGCATATCCACCTAGTCGAATAGCCCCTGTAAAGTGAATTGAAATTGTAAGTTAAAAGATTCTCAGTTTTCTTCCTTTCTTATATAAAATATCACAAAATAAACGGTTCAACTCAAACATTGTAGGGTAACTTAGCCGTTTATCGGCCACCTTTGGTTTTCGGCCACTATGTAGTTAAATATCCATTTAATAAGAAATCTTTATTCCAATCATTTTAAAAATCATGCCTCCTAAAATGTTTAAATGTACCCAACATCTCTCTAAATTAGCAGCATAATTACTCTTTAATTTTTTTCCGCAAATTACCTTTGAATGTCAAGCAGTGAAAGTGTGCATTAAAATTAGCAAAAATACAGTGCGCACTAATTTTTGCAAGGTAAGTTACAGCGTTGTAATATGGTTTGGTAAATAAAGATTTTGTCAATGTATCCGGAAACATTGATGAATTTTTATTATTTTCATTCAAGTGGGTTAAATATTTGGTATATTACATAATTATTTTGTCTGAGTGGTAGAGCCACGCTGCGTTGCAGCACGCATTGCGCAGGCTCGCCCGGGGTAATACCAGTGAGAGTTCCGGAGGTCTCTTCCCCCCTCCTCACAATTCCTATTCCTTCCTTAACCCTGTTCCTTCCTTAAAGGTCAACAACGCATAGCTGCGACTCCTCTGGTTTTGCGGGTGTCCATGGGCGGCGGTGATTGCTCTCCAACAGGTGACCCGCATGCTCGTTTGCCTCCTTCTTAAAAAAATATTATTATTATTATTTGGTGGTCGGATAACTCGATGCGATTTTGCGGAGCTTTTACTTTTCGGCTGCGGTCACCTTTCGGCCAGCGCATAAAGTAATAAATATAATTTATCTTATCTAATGTTGTATATTAATTGTTTTAAAATTTTAGGTAAAATACAAAATATCTTCAATGGATTTGAAGCTTTAGTTTACGGCCGCTTGTTTACATACAAGTATATGAAAAAAAACCACTTTTAAATTAGTTAGTATGTGACGGTCGAAAACTGAGACGTATACCTATAAATACCTGCGAATAAACAAATTTTATTCTATTCTATTGTATAATAAGCTACTTTTCGGCATAGGCAAAATTTATGTGGACGAAAATAAAAGACTTTAATAAGATTTAGTGAAACAAACTATGTTAAGTTAACTTGTGAAGTTCGAGTTTCCGGCCGTTTTTAATATTATTCTGATAGCCAAAAACCAAGAATAAAGAATCTAGTTATCAGCCATATATTTAAAAAAACGGCCGACAACTAGCTTATATACCTATTGAATTTTTGCCATATTTAATATAAAAAGAGACCTGTGTCCATAGACGTGAGTGTTATTAGAAAAACATTTTTATTACGAAATATAATTATTATACTTAATTACACAAAACAGGAAATACAACAACACTTAAAAATACATGGCCGAAAACTAAAATAACCGGCAATATCGCAAGTTTTCGAGATAATGTTTTCTTACGTAAACCTTAGAAAAACGACAATTGTTTAAAAAAAGTTTAATGGTTAAAAAAAAACTTTTTACTTTACTTTTTTTACTCTGGTAGCTAAGAAATCGCTCTGAAAACGAAACTTTGCTTAGATGGCCGATAACAGGCTAATTTGCCCTATACAAACTAAAAAAATATTAGTTAATAACTCCAACTAAGCAAAAATGCCTTGGTGTTTTTGAAGCACGGTTACACATTTCACCAACAGAAGACTTTTCATTTTTATACCTGATCAATGATTTTTTTAAAATGTAACTAGGAATGTAAAACACTTACTTGGGTAAGATATCAGAACCTTGGGTCATGATGGAGCCCATTGTAAGCCAGCAAGAATTTTTAATATGCCATATATTTTCTAATTCTTCTGGTGATTTGTCACAAGGATGTGGGTTTTCCCAGTCATTTGGTGCAAGTCTACAAAATTTTATGGATTAATTAAAGTCACGGAAAGGTATTAAACAATGAGAAAAATATATAGTTACCTGGCTAAAATGTGAAGAAGTAATGATACCATTAAATAAGCGAAAGCCATGTAAATCCAGACATCTACTGAAAATGGCTTTAAAAATGAAAATAATTCCGGCTCAGGTGGTGTAGCTTTCGAATACAGAACGCTGATACCCAAAGTCATAAAAGGTGTCGTAAAGTCAACGTAAGACCTTCGTTCATATGTTATAGTAAGATCGCATATTGCTAAGTCCGCCTTCTGTAGAAAAAAAATACAAAATTTAATACAATTAAACTGAAAATATAATTTATTAATTTTATAAAATTTATTTTACATACTCTTTCCAAAAGATGTCCTACGAGGCCATCCCATTTTCTGGTTTCTTTATTGTATGATCCATATAAATTTCCTGGTACAATTTCGAGTTC
This sequence comes from Scoparia ambigualis, assembly GCA_963921215.1. Lineage (NCBI taxonomy): Eukaryota > Metazoa > Arthropoda > Insecta > Lepidoptera > Crambidae > Scoparia > Scoparia ambigualis. The sequence continues at coordinate 16,600,032 of OY992522.1, read as the reverse complement.
ATAATTCAAGTTTAACGTTTCTTTTAATACTTCATGTATTAAATCCTTTGAATATCCTTCGTAGCGATCATTCCCAGTAAGCACCTCGCCTTCTTCGGGTACTTTTTCTATGAGATACGGAGCTCCGATACGTGATACTACTTTGAAAATTTTATTTTGCCACTTTTCCGCCAAGAGGTCCGAGACTTCGTTTGCAGACCTAACATATTCGAAACCTGTTTCAGCGTTCCATTTAGCTATAATACTGAAGCCACTATTGGAGAGCTCCATAATATCAACATCAAAGTTTGTTCGTTCTCCGGTAACGTTATCAACTGCTATTTTGCCCGTAATACCCGTAACAGGATTCTAAAATTAAGGAAAATTTAAAACGTAATTAAATAATACGTGATTTTAATGTTACAATTTATAAGGTAAAATACCGTAAGTAAATGATCGATGAAGTCTCTTCCTTGCTCCCATTTCTCTTTGGAGTCACATTTTAGTTCTTGTGGTGCTATTTTGAATTCCTCGGGAGAACTTTCTATTGCATCTGTTATAAATCTAGCTGCATCACTTGCTAAAGCCGTTTCAACCTTGAAAGGGGTTATTAATAAGTTGTGTTCAACAATCTTTATTTTAAATTAAAGCTTTGAGTGTTGAATACATACAGTGATTTCGTGTGTTTGCGTCGGAATTTTTACGTCTGATGATCCTCTCACTTTCCAGTCGGCTAAATAAGATCGGGTTCTTGAATCAGAGTGATCAAAAATTCTTAAACAAGTTACATTCGATAGGCCATATCGTAACTCTTCCAAGTCCAATGTGTGGGCATCAAGAGACATCAGTACATAGCTCTGGAAAATCAATTACTAAGCTTAAAAAAAAAAAATTCGAAGCACGTTTTACAAATTGTCTAACATTTTATAACTTCTATAATAGATACTGTTTATTTGGTACTTCTGGCAACTAACCATGTAATCTTCAAAGAATTTGACTTCATTCGCTTGACGTAGGTAATCCAAAACTCTATCTGATTGACAATCGAGAATGACTCGAGTCTCGCCGGTGGCTTTCAATGATTTTAGTAGAGTACGATTATCTTCGCCAGGAATCAGTCTGCGTACGCGCCACTTGTCCTCAGGATTTGCGTGCTTAAGGATCTCTTGTAGTCTTATAAGACCTGAAAGACATCATTAATATAAAAAGACCCTACGCTGAGGAGTATCTTCTATTGCTCTCGACAAGCTAAACCTAAAATTTGGGTTTGGAAAGGTTTTAAATTTTATCTTGCGACCGAGAACGGCCTTAATAAATTTGATATGGCTCTTATCCCGAGACTGCTTAACTGCTATCACAATTGTACCTATGCACAAACTGGCCATCTCAACAATCATATTTATATACATACATTATATACATGTAATCACGATTATTATCCCAGAAGGGTTAGTCAGAAACTAGGCAATGAGGACAGCAAAATGCAGTCCTCTACCATAGTCCACTTTTCACCAATACCGACTTTTTTTTACAATTCTTCATTCATGGTTTACATTACAAATAGTACATAATTTGGTTACATAGGTAATTACCGACAAAACCGGGACGGTTTATCTGCGGTAACGTGATTCACTCGCTAGATCGCATTAACATGTGCTCAGCGTGACAGGTGGTGACCCCATCGCCGCTTTATGCTGTTGGATGTAGGTGCAGACACCCGAGGGAAGAGAGGGGGTGGTTGTACTCTTTCACCGCTACGCAACACGGTTAAAATTATTTATTAAACTAATGCCACAAGTAGTACAGTATTGTATTGTTTATATTAAAGTATACCATGATCGTCATCATAAAGCAATGTATAGGTATTCCAATCGCTGTCCTTTATAAAGAGGGCTACAGCTTTGGAGAGTGCCACAGCTTCGGGGTAGAGGTTAATGCCAGGAGGGCTGGGCAGCTGGAGTCCTCGAACAGGCGGAGGTCGCCATACTGCCTGCAAGAAATAAATATTCATTATGCATACCTTTAAATATAAAAACTATGAAAGTGCAAGTGCACTGTCCTTGACTTGATAAGGCGGTGTAAAGAAGAAGTGAAGTGCGCACCGCTTTGCTACCTCGCACAGCTTTAGTGATTAAACAATTGGTAGTCAGAGACTGGGTTAAATGGTCGTGGCGTTGAATGGAAAGGCAATAGAGAATCTTTTTAGTACCTGTTAAACCGAGATTATTTCTGAGAGAACGAGAAATTGAACAGGAATAACAAGGGTATAACGAACTAAGGGTTGACATTTTATAATCAATCTATCGGTTGTTTTGCCTACTAGGCTCTCAGTCTTGGCAACGATATGTCTAAAAATTTTGACAGCAGGTGCGATTTGGCGGGAATTAAAATTGGAGAAATGGAAAAAAAAAAAAAATTTTTTTAACGCAGTTCATGTTAAATTTTGCGTTCACAATGCATAAAATGTACCACAGAACCGAAATAATGACCTTGTTCATACTAAAGTATCAAAACACGGTACAAAGTCAAGTGGAGAGCGCGGCCAGCGCGGCCATATAAGGCCGCTTGGGGTCTGACGGAATAGCGAGTTTTTAGGTGCGGCCAAATATGGCCGCTTGGGGATTGAGGGACTAGAATTAGAAATTTGACATTAGCAAGCATACAAATTATGTAATACTTTACATTTTGGCCGTAATACGTCAATTTACCATATTTACGTGTTATTCACCATCAATTGAGTGAGTCTCCCCATGTACTGTTGTCCATGTGAGAAGGCCCGTGCTGAGCAGTGGAACAGTATGTTGGTATTACACATACATTTAATCACGACTCTTATCCCCAAAGGGTTAGTCAGAGAATAGGCAATGAGGACAGCAAAAGCAGTCCCCTGCCAAAGTCCACTTTTCACCAAACAGCGACTGCACATGTGGTCAGCGTGACAGGGGGTGAGACCATCGCCTCTCTAAGCTGTTGGATTTATGGTGCAGTTTTTAGTCCGTTAGTCGCCTTTTACGACAACTAAGGGAAGACCCCTGTCTTCCCTTAGATGTCGTAAAAGGCGCCCTTGGTAGTTCTTTCGCCGCTACGAGACACGGTTATTACTCTACTTGTTAAATGTAATTATCTTTTAGGGTGGCATTAATACGAAATTCGTCTAATCAATTCGTCTTTATTTACTATCCCAGACTCGGCGCTTCACTTTATAAGTAGGTATTTGTAAGTAGGTACTTACGTATACGTAAGATGGTAAAACTCTCGATGACACCCTACTGTCACCTCTTAGAGCAGTAAGTATAACTTTAATCTTACTATGTAACATTTTTTGTCACTTTTAATTACCGAAGTATTTCAATAGTAAGACCTACTTGAATGTGAGGGATGTCGAGCGCTCGGCAATGTGCTTCCACCGCCGCAGCAGATACGCTATCTGTAGGTCCGAATATAGCAACCACACCCTCGGTTGTAATTTCACATGCTGCAATAAATAGTACACAATGAGAAAACATTTCAATAATTATAAAAAAAAGTTTATTACCAAAAAGAATACATACAACAATAACAAATTACCTATAGCGCCTATACTAGGTAATCCTGACTTTTTGGGGCTATAAAGTAAAATATTATGTATTGACCCGTTTAAAGTGATTTTTTATTCATTTTTAGTAAGAACACAGACCAGGTTTACCGGGTCAGTAGCAAGAAACAAATAGTACAATCTCACCAGCCACGGAAGCAGCAAAGCTGTCACCGTACGGAGCATATACCGCCTTCATGACGTAATGGTAGTTCTCACTTTCCATCGAAGCGCGAGCGAGCGCCGACGCGAAAGCCACTTCCGTCACAGTTCCCGGAGGAAATATTGCACCTAAAACAATTTACGATTCATCGTAATCATAATTTACTCTGTCTGCGTCAACATGTTAAAAATGCTGCACACACATGTTGCAAATTTAATTCAAACAAGGTTATACCAGGGGGGGTGTCACTCCGCAGTTTTGGTACGTTCTGCCGGCGCGCCTCACGAGCAGGTGTATGGCACTAAAGGTTGCCGCTCGACACGCACGCTCCACATCGCGCGTCGTAAAAGTACTTAAATAAATCCGTGAGTGTAAACCCTGCGCTCCTGACGTCAAATCGATAGCGGAATATGAACGCTCGGGCCACACGATAAGTTTCAATTTCGCGTGAAAGTCGTTAGAGAGTGAACCTTCTGTACGGTAGTACTATTAACTTATAGTTATTCTGTGGTTATACACCCGGTGTCTTAAACACCAATCCCATTTCCAACAACTCACTTGTCTATGGAATTGTCAATTTATTGCACAGCAATGGATACGTGGGGCCCTACGACACATCAATTTACAAACCAAGCTTTCGCAATAGGGTCAACTTTTCATTTGTCATCATCAACTTAAAAACGTCGTACTGCTGAAGCGTACATAGAGAGTGGATCGTAACTTATATGCGCTGGTCCAATGCAGATTGATCAGTATTAACAATTGCTACCATGAAACAACCACCGGGACGAATGCCATAATAGCGTGCCTTTTGAAGCACAAAAGAGATATTTTTATTTGGTCACGCACCCAGTGGGCCGACATTCCAAAAATCTCTTAACTGGCAAGATCGCACGTGCAAACCGCTCCTTTATCGAGCTCCTCTTTATTATCAAACTTTTAATTAAATAATGCAAGTCTCATGTACAAAATTGTGTTAGTTTCAATTATGTACGAAGTAAGTCATCAAATAACGCATACTCTTATTTATAACGAAAATAAAACTTCCAACATAAAGATACTTAGATAAGTTTTAGCACCTCGTGAAGACGTCGCTATTATAAAAGTTATGTTCAACTTATATGAAACAACTTCTTGGACACGAAGCGACCAACTCACCAATATTCACAGTGGTCTTCAGGGACTCATAATTCCGGAACACTCCCTCAGTGTTTCCTAGAATGAGTGCAGTTAACACAACTGTCACGTATTTTACCCCTGCAAACAGAGAAATAAAGTCCGTTTTAAAAGCCAAAACAATTTAATGGGACCTAGGCGGAGAAGTTTCTAAACTCGCGTCTCGATTTTCTCCGAAGGACAAAATTTACTCGCCTTGGTGTAGCATTTTCGAGATTTGTCGGAGTGAAATAGCGGATCGGAATATGGGATCCGCGCATCTGTCGCATTACAAGTTTTCGTATTCCGGGATTGTTTGCTAACACATCGCAAACATCGCTACGGTCAATAGTGACGGAGCGGATGCACCGAAAATGAGCGCAGCAAAGTCAGGCGCGTGCGTTCACTACGCCTCGATGGATGGACTATCAGAACAGCTGTTTGGCCGAGTGCATTCAAATTTATAAATAGATTATGATAAGTGGGACGTGTTGATCGCGAATCCGGACTCAGGTCGGTTAAGTGTGTTGCTTTGCTCTGATTCGCGATCTCAAATATCTAAGAGTCAAATATCTTACAAATTTTGAAATATTTTTTTGCCATTGAATGATGATGGTCAATAATAAATGAATAATACCGTGTTTTGATATTTTAGAAAAGTGTTGAATACTTTTTTTGGACGGGTCGGATACAGTGTTCTTTTCATCTAGTCATTATACTTACTACCCCGCAGAATCACCTTCTCTACGGCTATTTCCCTGTTTCGGTCTTTAGGTTCCTTAGGCCTTGTGAAGTTTGGTGTTTAAAGGGGATTGGATTTGGTTGGACCATTTTGTGGGGCTACGCCCTATTGGTCGTTAGCCGTCAACCTTGCCGGTAACGATTAGTTGTTTGAGGTTGTGACCATCTCTTCGAGCGATGTGGCTGATACTCCAATGTTCTGCTTATACAGATATTGGACAGTGTAGTTTTTATGTTAAGTTCCTGCAGAACAGATGCATTGGTGGGAAAGGCAGTCCAAAGGATATGCAACATCTTCCTCAAACACCACATTTCAAAGGCGTCGATTATTCAGGCACAACCATATTAGCCTAATTATTGATCGCCTGCCTGAACCGGATTATAAGTAAGTGCAGGTTCAATCTCTTTACGGGAAATTATTCAACACTATTCTGTTATAGGTACTAATTTGTGTAAAATGTAGGTAGTTGTTGTTGTTCATTATGGAAGCTATAGGTCTGTTTATTGTTAACGATTGTAAAATAATTGACCGTTTCTTATCTAACAAGAAATAAAAAAAATATTGTTGCTTTATTATGTTATGTTATGCCATTGTCATTATATATTGTTGTTTTATTGTGTTTTGTTATGTTATTTTATTGATGTTCATTTATACTGACTGGAAGTTTCTACGAGTATAGTTTAGGTAAGTTTATTTTAGCAGCTGTATGTAATAAAGGTTAATATGCAGCTGACTTCGTTAATTAAGACCGTTCCCAGTTTCGTCGAAAGAAACTTGATTAGAAAATGCTTTTACCAAGTTTTCCTGCGATTGTCAGTAGTTGCACACGAAGAATTTAATTTAAAGTTTGTGGAAATGAACAATAATGGCGAGCAGATTCGAATACATTTATGTTTAGTGTTCCTTTTAAATGTGTGTACTGTATACGTAAACTTTAGATAACAAAGAAACTTTAGTAGAGAACAGTACATAAAGTGAATATTTATGTTTCTTTAAAAGTCTTTTTATATTTAATAGTTTTAAAATTCTTTTTGTTGCCGAAATAATACAATGTTTCTCAAAAAAGGTATCCTCTTGGTACTCTCGAGTCGTCCAACCTATGATTATAAAACTGTTGATCCGTTTTTTCCATAAAAAAAATTAATAATAAAATTAAAGAAACTGACGAAAGTCACGTTAATTTTTATTATACTCGTACCAAGATAAAAGATAAGTAAGAAGTTTTAAAAACAATTGCCAAACCATCGTAGCCAGAACGATCTGTTAGTTCAGTCAAATTATTACAACGTCCCACTCTGCGAAAGACAATGCCGTCATTAAATTTAATCGAAATACCTTCCTCTGAAAGTGATACTTCCACAATATCCATTTCGCGATTCAAAGTGTAATTCAAAGAGTCGGTATGTGTTCTAGTTGATACGAGTCCCTACGTAAGTACAATTACAAATATCAAAAAGCTTTTTGCAGATATAAGTTCATACTTATATTATGTTATACACAGTACTAAAAGAAAACGTATTGAATAATGTTCCTAAAAAGATTAAAGTACTTAAACCTATTGTTTTCTAAGGTTTACGTGAACACTACACATTTAAATGAAACACTTTCTATGAATTTAACTCGCGTTTATTAGTATAATAATATAATTATAACTAAGGAATAATAACTAATAATAATAACTCAGAATAATAACCAAAGCATAGAAGGAGTGCTATGACATTTGGTGTGCACTCCGTTTGTCGCTAGATCGCTTTTGAATTCGATAAGTTCTATCATAAATGGTGACCGGGTATCCAATTTTTTTTTCAACTTATTTTGTCTCTTTTCTTTCAATGTTTATGGCTCATTTGAAAAAATAGGACAACTATATACGAGTCTCATTTGGACTCCTTCTATCCTTTAGTAATTATTATATGAACTGATCAGTGGACGGTTGTTTAAATTCGACATTAAACAGTATATTGTCGTTTTTAAACTACCAGTTGTTTCAGGGAGATACATACTTAGGTATTTTTTGCTTGTATTTCGATTGTTCGTTTTATAACGTAACACACAGTTAGCGTAGGAAGGTAAGCGCTTTTTCACTTTGTTGTATCTTTTTAGATTTTTAGTTTATTTTTTGATTCGATGTAAGTAGTAACAAATTCGTTCGTCGTTTTAAATTTTAACCATAAAGCACAGAAAGATTTAGTTAATGAACCAATAGAAATAAAAATAATTACTAATGGAACACCGTGCTGGTTTTCGTCATCTGTCACGCTGAGCACATGTGCAGTTGTTGTTTTGTGAAACGTGGACTAAGGCATTGGGCTGCTTTTGCGGTCCTCATTGCCTGGTCTGTGACTAACCCTTCTGAGATAATAGTCGTGGGTATTATACACCCTTAATTCTTATTCGTTTCAAAGAAATTAAGGGTGAGTTCCACCCATGAAACTGAAAAAATTTCGACCTCCCATACAAAACGGTCCAATTTCAATTTTCAATTTCAAACGTTTATTGCAAGTCACACGATTAAAAAGATGTTACAAAATAAAGTAAGTACAAGTGACGCCCTGCAAGGGCACAGCAACCATGAGGGGCAACTATTGCCATTAAATTATTGACAAATAATTAATTTAATTAATTATTTGTCCGATCAGCTGACGACAATTAGTATGGGAGGTCGAAATTTTATTGTCATTTTTGCACATAGATTTCTTGGGGAAAGTTGTTTAGTTTCATGGGTGAAACTTACCCTTAATTTCTTATAAACGTATAAAAATTAAGGGTGTATTTTGTATGTGCTAGTTTTCCATTACTCAGGATTTCTCTGGAAAAGTTGGCATGTATCTAATGCAGTACTGTAGTTAGTCTATTTATTGGCCGCAAGTATATTTATCGAATGGCAGATCTGTGCCGTCTGTGTGGCTCTTACACTGAAATGGGATGGCCGTGCCACTATTTGGCGATAGTCCAGCCCATAGAGACGAAGTAGCCGTTCGTTTATACCTGTGGTTATAGCCTAACCTGACTGGGTGATTTTTGATCCGATTCTTCAATATACTTTAAAGCGATTGATTCATTGACAGAATGGATGACATAAGATCTCACAATGCCTTTTTCATATTTTTTAACTTCAAGACAAGCTCATTAAAAAAATACTACTCTACTATCTCTTCCCTTGGGTATCGTAAATGGCGACTAACGGACTAAAGACTGCACATATATATGTGAGACATATGCTGCCAACAGAATAGAGCGGCGTTGGGGTTACACCTATCACGTTAAGCATAATCATATACATATATCATAATCACGACTATTATCCCCGAAGGGTTAGTCAGAGACTAGGCAATGAGGACATCCACTCTCCTTATTCACTAAGTTTTATTTGTACTGGCACCCCGAGACCAATCGTTAGGTTATGCAAGAAGTGCCAGACGTCCCTGCGCCAGTAAACTACTTGCGCAGGAGACCATCTGCGTTAGGTCTTGACGGGAAATCAGTGTCCGCCGAAGCGCGCTCTTCATTCGGTACTCGTATGACTAGTGTCGCGGGAGAGTTTCCCCGTGAACACGTGGCAATGAGGACAGCAGTCTGCCGTCAAAGGAAAAAGGTCACTACTAACATTTAAAAAAAAAAATGAGTTACGTACATATTTAGAATCAGGAGAAAGAGGCCTATCTGCTCATATTTTTTGTAAATTTTAGAAGCATGGTAAACAAAAAGTACCTTAAGCAAAAAGGGCATTACTGAGCCATTTTTATTGTGACAGTACGTAAAAAGAGCATATCTAGCTTACATTACGTCAAAAGGTCACAAATGAATAAAGATTTATAAATAGTAAAGGCATATTTGACCAACTAAACATTGTAACGGCCTATGTTGCAAATATTCCCTTTTATTTAAAATTTTACTGATTCTTTAACATAACATTTAATTTAAAAGAAAAGTCACAACTGGCACCTATGCCTTTGCTACCAAACATTTTTGAAAAGAGGTGAGGTGAGGGGGCTGAGTTACGAAGCAAATAGCGTCAGTTGTGCCTTACGTCTTACGTGTAACGGTGAGTCCACGCTTGTCTGAGCTGCGCGGGTAATTTGTTGTTATTACTCGTCTAATATGAATTTTGTAATAGGTATTTTGCTGACTTGTAATCTTCGAAATATTTGATGGTTTAGTTGTGATTTACTATGAAAATACGTCATTGTACTTACCTCCTTAATTTTGATCTACGTACAAACAAGCTAACGTATCATTAGTATTTCGTAGAAATGCCGTTATAAATGTACTCTGAAATGAAACACTTTTTACGGATTAACTCGCGTTTAATTTACTATTTACATAGTTTTTATATTATCCTGACGTTTCGAACCCTTTACAACAGGGTCCGTGGTCACAGGGAGACTGAGGTGTTGGTCGTCTCATTGTCAGAAGTTATTTGCCTACCGTCAATAATTTTTATATATGTACTCTGATTTAAAACTTCTGTATTTGTGATACAACGTTAAATATATGGCTACGATTTAATGTTAGTGCTTAAAAAGTTACCTCTCTACTGTTTTAGTATTTTGTTATGAGCACGCGTGATCTTAACTTTGTGGCCTCATACATAGGCATATAGGTGACTCCTACCTACTTAATTAAATGTGTGGTTCATTAATTGAAATTGTGCTTTGGCGACCTGTCTGGCGCAGTGGTAGATATATCTGCCTACTACCCAAGGGCTACGGGTTGGATCCCCGCTCAAGACAAATAGGTATTAGGTATTTGTACGAAAATATTTATTATTACAAGCTTTCATTTAGTTTCACCTGTCCCAATTTGGTCTGTACTCGTATGTAATCAAATCTTGCAAGTAAAATTTGATCCACTTCCCGGTTACAGATTGAGCTGAAATTTTGCATGCAACGTGAAACTTTAGAAGACTAAAAATAAGAGTGATATTTATATTACTGATTTTGATTTATATTACTGATTTTGATTTAAGTTCTAGAATTAGAGTGCCTTGCTGGTTGTGATAACTATGTTTAATGTAGGAAGAGGCCAAAGGCTATTTAGACTTTTAAAAGGTTTTATTTCTGTTTTGATTACTTACTTGTTTTTTTATTGATTATTAATAACTTTAAAAGTTATGAGAAAGTGTTATTTAGTTACGAGCAGGTTCTTAGTACCTATTCATAGAGGTTAATTTATTTTTTATATTGTGATTTTGACAATAAAAAGTAGTTCCCTAATAATGTGATAGTTACATTAACTAATTATAATAATAATAATGAAAAAAAATGTTTTGTCCCATTTTATAAAGTTTTATATTTTTCAGCTGTGGTTTTTTATTTTATTAAATTATGAGAAGGCACAATTGTAAACTGTATGTGTACCTAAACCAAATAAACAAATAAATAAATTGTATAAATGTGCCTTTGTATTGTAATATTTAATTTTCTTTTCACTAAATGTTAGAATGAAAAGTCGCATTTGGTTAATTATGCCGTTTATATGTAATATTAATGTTATTACTCAATTTTTTCTGTTACGTTGAAAAGAAAAATGTAGGTTATTAAATAAATGCCATTAAAATAAATCTTGTAATTAAATAATCTTGTACAACTCATATGGATGCTGCTATTTTCATTCATGCATTTCCGACAAACACGATAATATCAAATTTATTCGCCGAAAACAAAGAAATTTTTCAAACCCGTTTTTCTCCAGATTTGCAAAATGTTAGATGTGCCTTTTTAAATTATGACGGCAGAGCAAGATCCTATGCCCATCTTTTACCAAATAGCGACTGCATATGTGCTCAGCGTGACAGGTGGTTAGCCCATCGCCGCTCTATGCTGTTGGATGTATGTGCAGTCTTTAGTCTATTACTCGCCTTTTACGACACTCAAGGGAAGAGAGGGGGTGGTAGTATTCTTTCACCGCTACGCGATGTGTAGTTGTTATTTCGTGAAACGAGGACTGTGGTGGCATCAACTGCTTTTGCGATTCTCATAGTTTTGTCTCTGGCCAACCCTTTGGGAATAACTAGAAGTGGGTGTATGTCTTTTAGAGGTGTGGAAATAAAACACAATCTTCTTCTTAGTCGCTTCACTCTTGCCAGAGTGGTCGTGGTTATCACGTTCCGGTATGTTGGACAGCAGACAGTGCCCGCCGCACGACATCCCGCCACCTCTGCATTCGTGCACGGGAGCGCCCACCGCAGCCTTCACTTGGTCCGTCCATCTCATTGGGGATCTTCCTAGTGGTCTTGTGCCCTCAACTTTCCACACACAATGATATCCATAAAATTAGCTTTATTTGGAAGATGAAGATTAAGTACATTGAATAACTATGTAAAATAATGTTATTGAAAAATGCTACTGGGCATTCGTCCAATTTCGTTAAAATGGAATTATGAAAAATGGTTCTAAAGACTTTCATTGAATTGTGTGAGATGACTTAATTCTCCAGCACTATTCAAGTAAAAGAACTTCGACTTGCTTAATATCACTAAAAGAATTTACCACTTGAATAGTTTATGTTTTATTTCCAAAGTAAAATAATTGGTCTTTTTGTTTTTAGAATATTCTTGGCTTAAAAACATTGTTAGACTAAATGCAAATTTAAAGTTAAGGTGGATAATGCTTTATTTCTAAGTAAACACCGTTGCCTTCAATGAATGGATAAAGTTAGCGGAGTAAAGGAATGTTCTTTGGCAACTCTCTTCTTTTGTAATGTCAAAGATTTTGCATTAATAATTAATTAAGTAATAAATGTTACGAATTTAATTTTCATTGACTGAGTAAAATCTAATTGAATTTTAACTGATTATTTAAGTTTAGTTCCGAATAAGGTTTGGGAAGTCTTCAAGTCCCGGGACACGAGACAACACAATCAAAGTCCTCTCAGGACGTCTCAGGGCTTCTCGGAATACAATTACAATCAGGTAAATTTTTGGCGAGATCCTTAAAAAATCATGTTTATTCAAAATCGCTCTCGATTACACTGTTTAACTAAAAAATGTCAAAACACTTTAATTTTTGTACCCTACAAATGAACGTACTTTGGAATTAATGGTTTTTCAATAAAATAGTTGTACTCAAAGATATTCATTGATAATTTGGATTGTGTTGTGATGCAAATTAAACTGTATGGTCACAGAGTTAAAATTGCAAACGTAGAATGTATAAACTAGAGCTCCCAAAAATATAAATTCAAAGCTTGTGTTAGATAGAGTACCTAAGTTTAGTCTAGAAAGATCTTGCTGTTGGCCGCGTTTACAGCGTAATGGCACAGTATAAATATAAGCTAAAGATATATACTGTGATAATGGGGCACCAAGAAAACAGGTACATAGCTCCTCAAAGCGTAGACAGTGGAACTGTGTAATGTTGGACCAAAGTCTTTAAGATATCTTTTGACGACTTTAGTCCGGCACTAGGAAAAAAACTTAATTAAGTACTAGATAGTTTACAGGTTCTTACTAATAGTACACGGAGGCACTGCACTTAGTTAGTCAAGGCACTGTAAGATCATATTACCGTGGTCTAATTTAACCAGTGGCCAAGGAGATATAATGACTTACACGCCAAGCTTTGGAGACTTCACAACGTGTATACGTAAACATATTTGTTTATGCATGAAAATACGTGATGATCTAAGAATAATTTACTCTCAACAATATAACTTATTATTTGCATTAGTCCCAAAAACTTATGAATAGATCACACTTCAAGATCTGGACATCTAGGTCTTTTTATTCAGTTTGACTTCCCCACTTTCTATCATATCATAATCATTTTATCATAACTTAGTAGAACCTGCCGAGCTTTCCCTCTAACACGTCGACCCATTCAGATCATTTGTGAAAAAATCTGAATTTAAAATGATTAAGTTGAAATTGAACTTTTATATTGAACTCGTTATTAAAAAAGCAGTGAGGCCTGCCTACACTGATTTGGTGGTCCGACAAGGTGGTTTGACAATCTGGTGAAGGTCGCGGGTAGCGGCTGGATTCAGCAGTGGACGTCTTTCGTCTGAAGGTGAACAAATAAAATTATGTCTAGTTAAAGCTCGTTAGGCCTATTTTTACATTCGCAGAAAGTTAAATAGAAAACACATTTTTTCTATTTAACGTAACTCGTTATACGTACCTTCGTAGCCGTTTACGGTACCAAGATCGCACATTACAATCCGCACACGTGTCAGAAGTGGTGTGAAATACGGAAATGAGCTTCCTCTCCCCCCGTAGCGCGCTTCGCCCCGCTGGCCTTTCAGATGAAAGCTTTTGAGTAGAAGGAAATTGAGTTGCGTCGAGTTATGTGCAACGCTAGCTAACATGCAAATGTCTGTACTTGTTGATACTTACATATTTATGGAGTTAGAACTAAGCAAGGGTGCCGGACTAAGCGCGATTAATCATTGAGGCGCATGACAGACTTATGTAGATTTGAATTTACAGGGTTGTTGCTACTAAGCGTACATTTTCAAGGTTTAAAGTGACGAAATAATATTTTTTTGTAACTTGCTCATTTGTTCCGTATTTCCTAAAACATGGTCTCTTTCAAACGATGCGTGGAGAAGCAACTGGCAAGTAGGCAACATGAGCTTGTTTTACATCATGCTTATTTAGTTTCTGTTTGCTAAGCAGCAAAGTCATTGTGTTGGCGCAGGGGTCTCTATCGGATCGCCTAATTTTTTGTACGCCTAATTTGCAATGGCGAAAGAAAAACGAAAAGCCTAAATTATTTTCGCCTAATTTCACTCTTCAGAATCGTGTTTGCCCTAATTTCACTTCGCCTAACTTTTTATCGCCACATTGTCATTTACCAAATGCGTCATTTGGCAGAACAATTCGTAATCCCTAAAGTTTACAATTCCTAAATATTAATTCTAGTACAAAACGCCTACTCATTTTTATAAGGCAAAATAACTTGGCAAAAGAAACTTGTGTTTTTTTTCATTTATGTATTAATATTTATTAATCAGAATATGTCATGCAGACATGCAGCATAACATGCAGCATGCATGCAGACATGCAGCATGCAAGCAGAAACACAGCATGCGTGCAGCATGCATGCAGATATGCAGCATGCGTGCAGACATGCAGCATGCAAGCAGAAACACAGCATGCGTGCAGCATGCATGCAGATATGCAGCATGCGTGCAGGCATGCAGCATGTAAGCATGCAAGCACGCATGCAGCATGCGTGCAGGCATGCAGTATATAAGCGTGCAAGCAGGCATGCAGCATGCAAGCAGGCATGCAGCATGCAAGCAGGCATGCAGCATGCATGCAGGCATGCAGCATGCATGTAGGCATGCAGCATGCATAGTTTCCGTCACGGCTTCGGCGCTGCGGGGCTCCGGCGGTCCCACGCGAGCTTTTCGTCGCAGATGGTTTTCGCTCACCACCGAGGCTTCGGCTTGCTGGCCCGCCTCGCCCCTCCGCGCCTACGCGGGCTTATATTGCACTCTAGGGTAGAGCAGACAAGACTACGTGGAGTCGGGTTTGCAGCGATTCGCTTCTGTCAATTTATTTTCTCAATAAAATTCTATGCTTTTATTCCAATACATTATTGGCACATTTAATTTTAGATATGCTAAAATTAGACCTTTATAAATTTTGCGAAATAATCGTTATGCCAGAATAAAGTTATGCCAATATAGTTTAGGCTATTTTACATTAGACATTCTAAAATTAGGCCTTTCAATTCTTAGGCCAAACTATAATGGTGGCAAAACAATTTTTAGGCGAAACAATAATTGTACGTTTTAAGTTTAGGCCAAAACGGTTTGGCCAAACCATATTAGGACAAACAATTTTAGGCGAACCGAAGGGCACCCGTTGGCGCAGATTTAGATTTGAAAAGTTTACCAACTAAGTTCTTAGTGTTGACAACGTGTTAGTGATATACATAAGTAAACCGTTCCCACAAAGCGAGTCGTAATGTTTATTTTCTAAGAAGTTACCCAAATAGGAAGACACAGCAAAAACCATTTAGGCGAGGACGTCAACATCATTAACGTGATTTGAATAATCCGGTACGGGAAGGAGCCCACAAACGGGACAATGAAAGTAAATAAAGTAGATCCATCCATTATTCAACAGGTAAGGCCTTATTGGTAGGTGACTGTACGCCGAAGATAGATTCCGGGAGCTCACAGCCTTCTAGAAGTTGGCGGAAAGCCAGCTACGGGTAACATGCCAACGTAAAGTGCCACTTTGCCGGAACACAAAAGGATTGTAATGCTAGTACAACTTCAATACTTCAATGATAGAAACAAGCAGGACACAGACACAGCACTGCATTCCGAGGGATTTGTGATATGGATACGCTCGTCTCGCACAGCTTGTGCTCGAATGTAGCGCTGCAAACCAACTATTTGACCTACTTAAATGCGTTGTTTATAATGTCGTATGGAATTCAGCTCCAAAACGTGTGTAAGCTATATGCGAGGAATGTCATCATTTTTCTTTTGCGCCCGTAGGAAGGTTTCTCACTGAAATTCACCCGTTTCCCGCGAGTGTCGTCAGAGGCGATTATGTACCCTGAAGCGTGCAAATTACATTTGTGTACGGCGACATGCTAACCAATAGTAGGATGTGCCTAGTAGGTACTTTGCGAATCCGTGTGTGTACACTCAATAACTGTTTAGGTAAACAATCAGGCACACTATACCCTGTAATGGCGTTGGGACGGAGACCCGAAATGAAACAATCTCTTGCGTTGAATCAATTCTCCTTTATCCTCTAGTGTATCATCTTAAATACTAATTAACATCACATCTATACGTGACTAGAGGAAGGACGCCTTGTCAATCAGGAAGACCTTAATTATCACGTACTATTGAGTACGTGCTGATAGTGTAATTCACTATATCACACCTCCCCTGAAAAGGCTAGGCATCCCTTCCCTGAAAAGTAAACTCTTATTTTCTAAACATCTTAGTCCTATTCTTATGAACTATATATTCTTTATTATTCTTTAATATTTTTACATTAGTACCTAGCTCTTCTAAAACTTCAAATGGACCTAAATACAAGTCATTCAATTTATTATAATTTTCATTCTTATACAAGAGTAGATCACCTTTTTTGTAGTGTACTTCCTTACAATCTAAATCATAATTAGTTTTTCTACTTTGTTTTGATATTAATAAGTTGTTCCTGGCATCATTATGAGCTTTTTGCAATCTAAATTTTAACTCCGATGGATAATTGTCGTATACATATAAGGGATCAACTTTACTAACTAAATTACTAGGTACGTTACATGTTTTCCCAAAAACTAGTTCATAAGGGGAGTATTTGGTACTAGTATTTACAGAATTATTATAAGCAAAGCACCAATATGGTATCCAGGTACTCCAATTTGCCGACTGATTCTGTGTTTGTATTCTCAAGTAACATCCGAGATGTTTGTGCCAGTTTTCTAGCGAACCTATACTCTTATGATGATAGGGTGTTGAATTTAACTTATCAATATTTAGCAATTTACATACTGTTTCTAACGTGGAATTAATAAATTCCGTTCCACAGTCAGTCGCAATAACCCTGGGAGTACCATATCGTAAAATAAAATTTTCAGTAAAAACCCTAGCAACAGTTTCAGGTGACTTATCAAGTATTGGGTAAGCTTCTACAAACTTTGTCAATTCGCATTGTATTGTTAATATGTATTTATTACCCAAATTATCGACCTCCAACGGCCCCACAATATCTAAATATAATTTTTCAAAAGAAGTAGATGCTGTAGTGGTTATTACCATTTTCTCTTTATTATTTTTATTACAAAATTTCTGCTTTTGGCAATCTTTACAGCGAGTCACATATTCAGTTATGTCTTTTTGCATATTACTCCAAAAATATTTTTTTCGAATATTCTTAGTCATTTTATTTATGCCTACATGACCACTTGTCGGCAATAAATGATAATCATTTAGTATAACACGTATCAAGTCTTTATTTGTAACATGTTCAACTTGGTTATTAATAATACATAACCGCGGTAATTCTTTATGTTTCATGAAAGTTTGGGTCAAAATTTTAATAAACTTTTTATTAAACCCATTTTTAATCACAACGACTTCTACAATATTATATTTTTTACATAATGCACTCAGTTCTCCTATCGTTGCGTCTCGGCGCGCCTCCGTTAGTAGAGATTCCTGATTTATGTAAATAGTAGAGTCACTAAATAACATATCACCCGTCTGTGAGACGTATCTTTTCTTTTTCCTCAACTTCACGAAGTTTTCATACGAACAAATATCTAACCTTACATCATTTTGTGATTTCTGCATAATATCTACCACTCTTGGTTGCCTATGATCAACAGGGGGCTCAACCCTGCTACTTCCAGAGGTAGCGGGTTCATTATTTTGCTCCATGGTTCTTTTCATTGAACGGGTTACTAGATACCCCCAAAAAATTTGAATTTAGATTTTTTAACTCGTCTGATGTTATAATGACTCTCGATAAGGCATCTGCCGTTACATTTTCGGAACCTTTTATGTATTCAATATCGAAATCATATTCTTCTAAACAAAGTCTAAACTTAGTTAAACGGCTACTAGGATCTTTTATGCTAAATAAATGAACCAATGGTCTATGATCTGTTAATACTTTAAATTTTCGTCCGTATAAATATGGTCGAAAATGTTTTATAGCCCACACTACCCCTAATAACTCTTTATGAATGGTTGGGTAGTTTATTTCTGAACTGTTTAATTGTCTGCTTGCATAAGCTACGGGCTTATTATTTCCATTTGATAATACAGCCCCCAAGGCTACCCCTGACGCATCGGTTTGCAACCGGAAAACATTATCTTTTCCAAAATCTGGATAATCTAAGACAGGAAATGAACTAAGTGACTTTTTTAAGGTCTGAAATGCCACGTCACATTCTTCCGTCCACTGAAACTCGACATGTTTCTTACAAAGACGGTTTAGTGGGTACACTATTGTGGCAAAGTTTTTTATGAATTTTCTATAAAAGTTCGCAAAAGCCACAAAACGACGAATCTCATTTACATTTTTAGGTACTGGGAACTTTTCCAAGACCTCGATTTTACTGTTGTCTGGCAACACCCCGTTTGGCGTAATAACATGCCCTAAATAATTAATTTCTTTCCTCAAAAATTCGCACTTACAAGGGTTTAGTTTTAAATTAACTGACCTAAACCTCTCAAATACACTCATTAAATTTGTATTATGCTGCGATAGGCTTTTCCCGAAAACTATTACGTCATCGAGATATAGAAAACATATCTCGTGATTTAAACCCGATAGAGCCATAGACATAAGTTTAGAAAATACGCTAGGACTCGTTTTGAGACCCATAGGTAATCTTTTCAGTTGATATTGCTTATCAGCTGTAAAAGAAGTGAATTTCCTACATTCTGGTGATAACCCTAGCTGATAATAACTAGAACTGAGGTCTAAATGAGAATAGTATAAGCATCCCGAAAGTGAGTCAATAATTTCTTGTATATTTGGTAACGGGAACTTTTCGTCTACTATTTTTTTTATTTAAAAGTCTATAATCTATTACGATTCTCCACTTTTTTTCACCGCTACTGTCAGCTTTTTTCGGAAGTAATAATAATGGAGAAGACCATTCGCTGGTACACTCTTCGATAATATCTTCTTCTAACAATTTACCTACCTGTTTTATTAACTCAGCCTTCTGAGCGTGCGGTATTCTATACGGTTTGACATAAACAGGAGACGCGTCATTTTGCAGTTTAATGTTGTACTCGTATAAGTTTGTAACGGATAGCTTATCACCCGGCATATGAAAGATATCTGCATATTTTGCACATATTTTCTCAATAGACCGTCTCTCTTCATCACCAAGATATGTTTTTAATTTAAGAAAATCGAATAGTTGTTTAACCCTCTCGACAGATTTTCCGTTTTCCGTATCAAAAGAGCATACGAAATAATCCGAGTATTTTCTAATTTTCGGGCTAAAGTTATTTAATTTTACATCTTCTTCCCGTGTGTTTAAAAATCGCACCGGAATCTTTTTCCCGTCTCCTACTACCACGGCGCCTGCTACAAATACGCCTGCAATAACTTCCTCCGCTAAAATGACACATTCGCCCTTTATCTCTGACGAAACATATTTTACGACCTCACATCTCCCTGGAATAGTCGTTATTATGTTTTTACCTAAGCCTAATTCTAGACTTATCTTATCCTGTAATGTAACCAGCTTATTTTCATAGTTAATTTTACAACTATATTTTAATAAAAAATCTTCTCCTAAAATTCCATCATTTTTACAGTGGAAGTTGCTAAACACATAAAACTTATGCCTAAAATTATAATTGTTAACACATAAGTCTAGATAAACATAACCTATTGATACTAAATCCCCACATACTCCTTTAATCTTAATTTCATCCCTTACTAGCTTTGCGTCGCGGGATACGCTACGGAGTTTATTTAACCAATCTAACTTTAAAATTGAAATGCTTGCTCCTGTGTCTACTAATAGAGAAATTTGAGTTTGACTACAAGTAAAACAAACGTAATTACCACTACCATAACTACAAATATCTACCTCAGCGCTATTCAGAACGAAAAAAATCATCGCTATGATGTTCGTTCTGACGTATACTCTGACGTTCACTTTCGTTCTCGTCATTAGACTGTTCTGCTGAGTCAACTAAGAAATGTACATTCCTACGTTTATTATGAGGTGACGTAAACCTGGTGTTGCGCTGACCCTGAAACCTATTCGAGTTATAGTAGGCACGACCCCGACCTTGCTGACTCGTCGCGTTGTTGTTACGTGACTTATTATATTGTTGATGATAGTTTTTATTTATCTTTTCAAATCGCTGGTTCGAAACATAGTTAACATAATTGTTTATTGGTGGTTTCACTACCGAGTCTTCTTGTTCTAAGGCTATAGTTATTGCCTGCCTAACTGTGCTTACGGACCTAGACGTAACTATAATGCTTGTACGAGCATTGTTTAGGCCGTCAGCGAAACGCTTGATAGCCATTTTTTCATTAATCGGCTTTAATAAATTATATGCCGACTCGTCTCCATTAGCCTGTGCTGTACTTAAATCGTTGGACATTTTTTCGATTTCACTACCAAACACTTCTATGGTCTTGTTTCCTTGCCTACATCGTAGCATTCGGTCTAAAATGGCTGTGTATGATTTAATCGGAATTAAAACATTTTTTATATCTTTTATTAGGTCTGCCACAGACACATAAGACTTATTAATTTTTGTTTTAGCACTGCTAGAAAGACGAGATTTTAAAACAAAATTGATTAACAGAGGCTGGTCCTCGTTTCTAAGGGTACTACTATAATACTCTATTCCGTCTATTAGTTGGTTAATTTGCGTTTCGTCGCAATCTACTACTGGGAGGAGCGTGAGCGCGACTTTTAGATCGAACGTGGCCATGGTTGTGATCGTTTCTGAATGATGCGGGTTAACGAGTGACTCGATTTCCTCAAAATTACATAAAAACTTTGACGATATTGCTTTTGTTATTTGTAATTCTACAGCATCTATCCCTTTTTTTCATAAGTCTGCAGATATTTGTTCAAAAATATTTTTAATTTCCTTTGCTCTTAAAAACTTATTCTGCCCCTGAGCGGAATAACGTTTGTCTTTATTTAATTTAATAAAAGAGTCTCTAATAGCCTTAAGCTCACTCAAGAGTTCTGACAGGTTTGCCATGAACACACTTTAGAAAAAAAAATCACTCACACACACACATAGATTCTTGGTAGCATAGTTATATTAATTCGTGCTGGCTTACACGTTCTGTGCTGGTCCAATTGCCCGTCGAACCGCTCTGCGTTCTACCTCTTCTAATAGTCGTGCGTTGAAGTAACGTAGCAGCCTAAGTACTATATAGCCCGCTAGTACAACGACGATGGTCAGTAAAAAGATCTCTGAAAGTTGCATCCTAACGGCCAAGGGAGTTGATGCTGCCGCCGATTGAGTTGGTGATTGACTGACAATAATATTGTCTTTAGATTGTGGGTTTCCCATAGTTAAACAATTTTGGCTTACAGTTTTTCTTCTTATTTCCTTCGTCCTTCTTGTAGGCCCGTGTAGCACTATTTTCCTGATATTTTGTAGACTTCAACTAGCGATTTCGCGGCGCGGACTTGTGACGTCCTGTCACGGTCGCCATGTAATGGCGTTGGGACGGAGACCCGAAATGAAACAATCTCTTGCGTTGAATCAATTCTCCTTTATCCTCTAGTGTATCATCTTAAATACTAATTAACATCACATCTATACGTGACTAGAGGAAGGACGCCTTGTCAATCAGGAAGACCTTAATTATCACGTACTATTGAGTACGTGCTGATAGTGTAATTCACTATATCACAACCCCATTAAGTACTTTTATAAAATTCATACGTACACACTTACAGTTCAGTACATTACAGATATTTGTATTATGTAAATATTTATCATAAAGTACAACTTAAGGTTCAACACAGAAGCCATTCTTTTTTTTTGTGCACAACGGGCCTTTTTACCTAATGGTATGAGACGATAAGGCCGAAGGTGGAAGCGCGCTTCACCCGGAATCCCCAACCTCGGAGGAACTGGCTATCTTTTCTCCTAACTGTCGGGACACAACAATGACATCGTGTCGCGTAGCGGCGAAAAAATACTACCACCCCCTCTCTTCCTGCACATACATCCAACAGCATAGAGCGGCGATGGGCTACTACATGTGCGGTCCATATTTAGTGATAAATTGACTATGGTAGAGGCCTGCTTTTGTGGTCCTCATTGCCTTGTCTCTGACTAACCCTTTGGGGATAATAGTCTTGATTATATGGATATATGTATGTACAACAATGCTATAAACATAATTGTTAGGGCGTCAGACTTATAGATACTCGTATAAGATTAAATCTACTAAAGTTAAGCTTTAGCAATCGGGTAACCAGATGAATAGCCAAAAAACATATTTCAAAGTATGTACTACAGAATAAATGTCCAAAGGGACATTTTATATTCTTAAGATGATTGATCAAAAAAATGCTGTCTATTTTTCCAGTCTATTCACCTTGTTTGGGAGATAATCTGTCGATAAAAATGTATTATGTAGATTGTACCGCATTATGTATTCAGCAAAACACCGTTCCTTTCATAACAATAATCATTACCATTATTTGTTTTCGTTGTTTGTATTCATTCGTAATATTAAGAAAATGAACACCCATTTCACTTCATCTAATAAGATGTTATTAGGTATTTGTAATGAAAGGTCTTTGGTGAAACGTTTATGTAGACAGTATTAATTTAAACTTTTTATTATGTTAGCGCTGTGCTATCAATTGGCAAGTACTAATTTAAGGTTCGCAAAATAATAGACCTAAGACCTTATTAAATTAACAAAAATAGTAATACATTTTTCTTTTAGTATACTTATATTTTGGCAACAATTTATGCTTTTTTGAACTACGATATTTGGTGTCTACGACAGGAGGCATTGCACTAAGGACAACCTTCGAAAATTTAGACTTTTTTTCTACACAACAAATGAATAGATTTGTAAAGCGTTTTAATATATTTACATCACGTACAACAATTTATACAATTTCATATAAATACGTACTTACCTATTGATAAAACAAACATAACGACACCGTGAAGACATCGTTAAGTCCCTTATATTTTTCTTATTTCACAAATTCCTCGCATCCCTTTATCAGAATAACGAATGAGATAAAAAGGTCGAACATTGTATATCACTTGTAACCGCCTCCGGTGAGGTTCGAATCTACGACCTTTTGAAATGACAGTGATTGCTATACCAATTAAGCTACGAAATATTGCAATATTCCGTAGCTTAGTTGTTGGCGAAAATAATTATATAGAAAATGTTACAATTTTTTACAGCAGGTCGCGGGTCAGAAGACACCGCCAAATACAGCAGAGTAAAGAGGGTTAGGCGGGAGGTAGAAAGGAACTTACCGGGAGCAGGCTTGACGTGGGTCGCTGGAACCGGGAGACGAGCTGACCACGGGCGGCGAGGTAGGTTGGTTTCCTGGCGCACAGTCACTACACTACAAAATAGGCATTCAGGCGTTCTCTTCACTTTAGGTTCAGGAGTCACTATAAACCTTTTCGGTCAGGCTGTTGCGTGCGCGGTAGCTAGCTAGCTTGCCGAGTGCCGCCGGCGGCTCACGAAGCGAGCGGCCGCGGGTCGCGCAGCGGTGGCGCCGCGGCAGATAGCCGGACGCGGTCGTCAACAACCGCTGAGTCAACATTTGAATGGGCGTCCCGGCTTTGGCGGGAACATCCTCCGGGGCCCAGGGTGGGCTCATCCAATGGGAGCCTGGCGATCCGGAATACAGGCCTCCGAAGATGTCCATTCGCGGTGTCCAGGTCTACCACCCGCACGACGCCATCCTTCCCAGGCAGGGTGCGAGCAATGCGCCCCAGTCTCCATTGGAGGGCAGGCAGGTTGTCCTCCTTGATGAGGACGAGCTCGCCAACTCAGGGAGGGGAGGATGGGGACAACCATTTGGAGCGGGTTTGGAGGGTATGAAGGTAGGACTGGGTCCACAGCGTCCAGAAGCGCTGGGAAAGGGCTTGTACCATCTGGAATCGCCTACGTGTGGAGATCTGCCTATCTTCCCCGGATAGTTCGGGAAGGGCCGTTAGTGGGCGGCCTATAAGGAAATGTCCGGCTGTAAGCGGCTCAAAATCAGACGAAAGTAGGCAGAGAGGTCTAGAGTTAAGGACCGCTTCGATTCGAGCTAAAAGTGTGGAGAATTCCTCGAATGTGAGGTGTTGTTCGCCAATTACGCGATATAAAAGTTGCTTTGTTGATTTTACGTTGATCTCATGTAACGCACCGAACCATGGTCTCTTAGGGACGTTCAACAACCAAGTAATGTGCTGACCAGCGAGCTTGTGCGCAATCGTGTCATTATTCAAGGCAAGAAAGTTTTGTACTTCGATGAGCTGATTTCTAGCGCCTACATAATTTGTACCGCAGTCCGAGCGGATGAGAACCGGGGCACCGCGGCGTGCTATAAAACGCTGTAATGCCGCGAGGAACGCTTCCGTGCTGAGGTCCGAGAGCGGTTCCAAATGAACCGCCTTAGTGGAGAGGCACACGAATATACAAAAGTACGCTTTTAGGAGTTTAACATTACGTAGGGTACTAGATTTAACGAGGAATGGGCCGGCAAAATCGGTCGTGACTTGACTAAATATTGGCTGAGGCGTAACTCTATCGGCTGGCAGGTCGGCCATGAAGGGCGCTTGCGGCTGGGCCCGGCATCGAAAGCATCTAATGCATTTAAAGACTCGGTGTCTAATAATACGGCGCGCGGACAATATCCAAAATTGTTGGCGTAGGATTGCGTGTAAGGTGACAGCGCCAGGGTGGCAGTGTATTTTGTGGTAGTGGTCAATGATGAGATCTACAAGTGGGCTAGAGCTGGGAAGTATGAGCGGATGCTGCGCGTCATATCGGATAGACGCATGGGACAGTCATCCACCAACTCTAAGGAGCTCATCTTTAATGAGAGGTGACAGCCGCTGGAGTCTGACGGAGCAGATTTTGCCAGTTTGAAGGCGGTGGATGTCCTCTGCAAACTCATTGTGCTGAACACTGCGCACCCAGTAAAGTAGGGCCTCTCTTCGTTCACTGACGTACAAGGGGCCTGAGCGTCGCGAATCTGGGTGGTGTCTGCAGTTGTGCAGAAAGCGTTTTAGACAAGCTGTCACTCCGACGAGCTTGTTTAGTGAACTGAACCGAGTGAGCAGGTCAAAGTCAAGACCGGGCACTGTGACCAGTGACGGGACGTGTTTGGGCTTAAGGCCGGGCAGGGCGTGATGGCCCAGAGCTAAGGGCATCGCAGGCCAAGACTCACAAGGCTGTCCAAGCCACGTGGGAGACCACCATAGGTAGTGGGCTGACAGGGATTGCGCAGACATCCCTCTGCTTGCGCAATCTGCCGGGTTGAGCTCGGAAGGTACGTGTCGCCAGGTACATTCTGGTGAGCCTGAGCTGATTTTGACTACCCTGTTGGCTTCAAAGGGTTGAAGACGGTGAGGCGGTGTATTGAGCCAGGCCAGGACTATTGTACTGTCTGACCAACATATGTGTTGTTGTATACTGATATGGGCCGATAACTGAACTGACACATGGATCATGAGCTGGGCGAGTAGAGTGGCGGCCGACAACTCTAACTTGGGGATTGTGAGGCGATTCTTGATTGGTGCGACTCGCGACTTGGCGACAATCAAGTGTACCAAAGTATCTCCGGAGGCATCGAGCTCATGGAGGTAAACAACGGCGGCAAACCCGGCTTCAGAGGCATCTGCAAACCCGTGAAGCGAGTATACAGCTGAGCCTTTGTTTGCACAAATGTGCCGAGGGAAGCGAAAGCTAGACAACAGCGGCAGATCCTCTGAGATGTGGTGCCACTCCGTTTGTACTTCAGAGGGAGTGGGCTCATCCCATTCCAGCTTCAGTAGCCACAATTGCTGAAGCAGCAGCTTTGCGCGGAAGATAACGGGAGAAACCCAGCCGTTTGGGTCATAAAGTGAGGCTACGGTGCTTAAAATAGACCGCTTTGTGACATCTGTGATGGGGGGCAGAGAGATGCGGTAGGTGAACTCGTCTGACTGAGGGCTCCACTGTATACCCAAGACCTTAATGGACGTGGACTCTGGGTTCATGTCGAAGTCCTTGGGCATGTCGCATTGGTTGTCGGGAAATCTCTCGAGCAGCTTAGGCGAGTTAGATGTCCACTTACTGAGCTGAAAGCCGCCTAGGTCTAGCAGACTTATCAACTCGTCCTGAAGTGCTTGGGCGGATTCAACTGTGTCATGACCACACAAGATGTCATCAACGAAGATAGACTTGCGAAGAACCTGAGCGGCTCCAGGGTAGCGATGGGCTTCATCATCAGCCAGCTGAAGCAGAGTGCGGATTGCATGGTATGGGCTTGATCTTAAGCCGTAGGTGACTGTATTGAGGGCGTAGGTGAGCAGAGGGTGATCTGGTGAGGACCGCCATAGTATCAGCTGATATCGTCTCTGGTCTGGGGCAACCAGCACATTTATGAACATCCTCTGGATGTCAGTGCTGAAAACGACTGGATGCGTTCTGAAGGACATGATGATGTCCACAATGTCCTGTTGAAGGGCGGGGCCTGTGTGTAGGCATTCATTTATGCTGACACCATTGGAGCTTTTGCAGCTACCATCAAAAACTATGCGCAGCTTGTCCGACCCTGACTTAAATACGCCATGGTGAGGGATGTAGAAGTGAGGTTTATGGGCGAATGTATTTGGGTGACAGGGAGCCATGTGCCCTAAGTCGATGTATTCGGCCATAAAGTCGACGTATTTAGAACGCAGAGACGGGTTCGCCATTAGCTTCTTCTCAATATTGAGGAATCTGCATAATGCGATAGGGTGAGTTTTACCTAGTTGAGGGGCGTCCTTTAGAAAGGGCAGAGCGACCGTATATCTGCCTGAGGGATCGCGTGTAGTGGTAGAGCGGAAGATTTCCTCGCATTGTTCCTCCAGGGGATCATTATGAGTGTGAGATTGAGGGAGGGGCTCCTCAGACTCCCAGAACCTTTCCAGACTCTGACGTATGTCCTGGGCTGATTCAGCTGAGTCTGGTTGTGAGCTAACGACGTGAGCTGAGTTAACCTGCTGCGCCGGCTGCGCATACAAGTCCTCAATGGGTCCTATCAACGCGAAGTCGAAAATCGTGCCGAAGGCTATGGGCTTGCCCGGGCCCAACGAGACCTTAGTCCCGTCCAACACCTGGCCAAGAACGTCCGACCCCAATAAGAGGTCGATCGGGGCTGGTGTGTGGTAAAGCTGGTCAGCCAATGGCACGGGTGGCTGGCCTAGTAGGTGGGAAATGTTTGGTACCTTCTCTAAGGGAAGGTAGCCAGTGACGTTTTTTAAAATGTGAGCTGTGGCAGTGATTGTAGGAGTATCATTGTGAGTGGGTCGGCATACTATTGTTATTGCCGCCTTTGACTCATGTTTGTGCTGATTCCCAACTCCTGTAATTTTTAAAGAAGTGGGTTTTGATGGCAGGTTCAAAGGTCGTGCCATGCGTGACGTTATTAATGTCAGCATACTGCCACAGTCCAATAAAGCTCTGGCTGTGTGAAGATGGCCATGTACGTCCGCGACTCTTAGTGAGACGGTTGGCAACAAAATGGGTGTGCCAGTGGGCACAGAAGGTGAGTGAGCTGATTGAGTATCAGCTGAAATTGTATGAGCTGAGTATATATCAGCTGTGTGGGCATGGGTTGACTGGGCATGGGCTAATGGGACATGGGTTAAATTGGCATGGTCTGAATGGGCATGGTCTTGTTCTGCCTCTTCGCTAGGGTGCTCTGTGATAGTTGGGAGTCATAATTTCTGGCGGCGTTCGCGGGGCCTACCTGGCGAACCTGACCTGGGCGGGCTGGCTCTGTGAGCAGAGCTGGGTTGCACCTGTTTAGCATGTGCGGGTTCGTGCCGCCTGCTGTTTCTGGGACGCTCCCTCGAGTGCTCTCTTAGCTGTGGTGGGGGTATGTGTACTGACGACGAATGAGCTGAGTGCGTTGGGTCGTCTGGTCGATGTAGGGACGTGTGGTGGTTGGAGCTCCCACAGTCCCTGCATGCCCTTCTTGACCTGCACTCGCTCTCGTTGTGAGGGCCGAGACAACGCTGGCAGCGCTCGCATGCCTGTACAAAGTCCCAACGGCCCTGCGTTGGCTGGGCATTGTACCATCTGCACGTCATGAGCCTATGTTCCCTAGTGGCACAATAGGGACAGTAGGACGTCGAGCGTGAGGAAGAGGACGAGGACGATGATGAGGAGCAGCTTTGCTGGAAGGCCGAGTATACGGGGAAGGGCTGACTGCGAGCCGGGGAGGTGGATGGGCGGTGACGCATTTGCTGCGCTGGGCGTGACGGTTGGTGAGTAGGCTGATCATAGGCGCGGTGAGGCGATGGAGCTGAGGAACGGCCACGGTAATGGTCGGGTTGTTGCTGAGCCATCTGAGCATAAGTGCGATGGGGCAACTGAGGAGGCGCGCGGCTAAGAGAAGGGCCGGGCTAGGGCTGAATGGGTTGAGCCATGGCTATGTTGGATAACTCTGTCTCCACAGAGCGCGCGTGCTCCTCGAGGTAGGAGATCCTCTGAGGTGGCACGCAGTCATATTATGACTGCGGGACACTTGAAACCAAGATGGCGTCAAGTGGCACCCCCCCCGCCAGGTAACCATTTTTTTTAGTACATTTCCGGTGTCGGGTTACGTTATGAGTCATATCTCAAAAGTTAGGAAGGAAATATGCATGTATCATAAGTCTACGTATTCGTAATGAAATAAGCTAACTGCCTAAATAATAATATTTACAATTGAAACTATTCGTTTTTTTCAATAATGAGCTAAAAATAAGGTTTTTTTTTTATTTATTATTTTCCAATTTTTTTTTGTAAGCCCCAATACAGTATAAATAAAACCATTTTTCAAAGAAGTATTTGTTTCTTTTATAACATTACACATTGAATTACAATAATCTAATTAGAAAATTACTAGTCTTCATACATTTTATTTACACAGTGAGTCTAAGAACTCTTGACCTTGAAATCGGCGGGCCGATAAGGCGGCAAAAAAGGGTCGACTTGTTAATGTAAACATTCTCTCGTATAACGCAGTTCAATTGTATTGGTATCCTTGTTTAACATAGCGTGTTTTGTCGCGCGCTCCCTATTCCAGCTTCGTGCGCACTTAATGATAACGTAAACAAAAAACGGCCCACCCACGCGCAGTCATAATATGACTGCGCGCCACCCTGGGGTATTTTGACAGCTGTCATAATAAAATCGCGCGCCACCACAGAGGTTAACGTGGGTAGGGTGTTACTAGACCCGTGCCTGCGTTAAAATAGCGTGCGGAGCTCGCCCTTGAGCTTCCGCACCACTATTGACACAAACACGTAATCGTATCCTATGGGCAAATCTAAATTATTGAGGGCACACTGAGCCGATATGAGCGGCGTGAGGAACAGTGTGCGGAGTGTGCGGATGTTCGAGCGCGTATGGATGCTTGGCAGCCCCAGGATGATGTCCACAAAACTATCAATGAGAACCCGGCGGTTCTCGTACCGCTTGGTGAGGATGTCCATGGCCACGGCAAAATTTTCATTGGTGACCTTTAGGTGGGACACCATGCTTAATGCCTCACCGCTGAGGCTTGCGAAGAGATAGTGGAGCTTGACTGCTTCCGACAAGGTCGCCATGTCGTCAGTCAAACTCCTGAATAGTGCAATAAAGGAGGGCCAGTCCTCCACTTTTGAGCTGAACCTGGGCAGCGCTATCTTGGGGAGGATGGCTGTAGGCGTATTGACGCCGAAACTGGGCTGAGCGCTATGGGTTGGGGATGACGTGGAAGAGGGTGAGATTTCCTCCCTAGCCATAAGTATCCCCAGGTACGCCCCGGAGGCCTTTGTGTGGTTCTCAGTGTATGTCCTCTCAACCCCCTCGTCCAAGTTCTCCTCGTCGAGAATGCTGTAGTACACTGAGTCCAGCTTGTCCTTCACGCCCTGTATCTGTGCGAAACGCACGTTGAATTCCTTTCTGGAATGTTTGGTGTCGCCAGCAATGATCCTTGATCCCACCTCTAGGAGCTGGTGTATAGCTTTAGCGGCCTCCCTAAATATCGCGGCTTGTGACTTGGTCGGCATCGCGATGAATGAAAGGAGACAAAAAACTAATAAAAATAAAATAAAAAAAATAAACAAATTTAAAGGCAGTAAAAAGGACAACACCCTGTATATATTCTATAGTTGGGCTGGACGTATTTGTTGACTAATGTAATGGCAAATGGGCCAAAATTAACGCAACAATAAAGAAAGCAAAACTAAGTTGGGACGCCTTGTATATGGCCCACGGGTGGGCAAACGCATGTGTATGTGTATGTCTGTGTTTATTGAACGCGCGTACGTAATATTAGCCGACCGCAAAACAAAAAACAAACAAAACAACAAAAAAAAAATTTACGTTATCCGTAGCCCACTATTGGGCAAGGCGCTCACAGTCGGGCAGACCTGTAGCGGACACTAGCGCGAAGAATGAGTCGATCGCAAAAAAAATAAAAATAAACGAATAATAAAAACTTAATTAAAAAAATTGGGACACTCTGTCTGTGTCCCACAAGTGGGCAAACGTGTGTAGAAGTACTATGCTCTTGTGGTGAGCACGCACAAGAATGAGCCGATTGCCAAGGCAAAAATTAAAAACGAAATAAATATATAAAATTAACACGAGCGAAAAAATAAAGCACGCTACTTGGCACGCGTGGTGAGCATGCACGAGCTCTGAGCCGATTTAACACGACACGAACATAAAAAACTCATTAAAAATAAAACGGGAAACCATCTCTCGTTATAATAGCATACGTAACGTAATAATTTAACTACTAAGTTACCGAACAATGTATCATTAGACAACGATCGTATAGGTCCCTACACATAGGTCTGTGATCAGACAATCGGATGCATACACGAGATCAATATCAAAACAACATGCAGAAATAATTGCGTTAAAATAATCTTGTATGTAGCGTAGTCGCAATCCTCACAAATGATTCACGACTACCTGACGAAATTTTTATTGGGGCAGGGTAAAGTTATGTGAACAAATGAATTTAGAAATGATGGCACGAATTAGATATAAGATTTAGACATAGAATAAGAATATGGGCGGAAATAATTATCTTTAGCGGACTGTATTAAAATTGAAAATTAAAAGAAAGTAGGTTCTGGTTACGGGAAGGTCGCCGGTATTTAATATTACCGGTTCGAAAATGACCACAATGTATTCGCGGGTCAGAAGACACCGCCAAATACAGCAGAGTAAAGAAGGTTAGGCGGGAGGTAGAAAGGAACTTACCGGGAGCAGGCTTGACGTGGGTCGCTGGAACCGGGAGACGAGCTGGCCACGGGCGGCGAGGTAGGTTGGTTTCCTGGCGCACAGTCACTACACTACACAATAGGCATTCAGGCGTTCTCTTCACTTTAGGTTCAGGAGTCACTATAAACCTTTTCGGTCAGGTTGTTGCGTGCGCGGTAGCTAGCTAGCTTGCCGAGTGCACCCGCTAGAAAAACTGCAAGCATCACTAGCTCCATCGCACGCTGAGCGACCTTGAATTGGTGAACCAGCCCTATCGTGAGCGTCCACGTTTCTGCTCCATATGTCATCACAGGTAGGACGCACTGGTTAAACAGTTTTGTTTTTAGGCACTGGGGAATCGACGAGTGAAAAATACTACATATCTTCCCGAATGCCGCCCAGCCCAAACGAATCCTTCTGTCCGCTTCCTTCTTGAAGCTGTTCCTGCCCAGTTGTATAGTTTGGCCAAGATAGATGTATTCTGGCACAACCTCAAGAGTAGCGTCACCTACTACTACAGGCCTCGGGGATATGCGACCATTAAACATAACCTTGGTCTTGTCAAGGTTCATCTTGAGACTTACTTGTCTTGAAGATTCGTTTAGACTGTTCAGCATTTCCTCCAAATCCTGCAGAGATTTCGCCATGAGAACAATGTCGTCTGCGAATCGTAGGTCTGAGATATATTGTGCATCGTATTGATGAACCGTCCGTTCCAATCGAGTGTTTTGAAGACGTCCTCCAACGCGTTCGTAAACAGTTTCGGAGAGATGACATCTCCCTGTCTTACGCCACGAAGCAGTTGGATTGAGTTGGTGCTCTTTTCTTGTACTTGGACGTTCATCGTTGCAGCTTCATAAAGACATCTCAGCACCTCGATATATCGACAGTCGATCATATACATCTCTGCATGGACTTTAGGACAGCCCAGGTCTCGACGGTGTCGAAGGTTTTCTCGTAGTCTACATACGCAAGGCATAAAGGCTCATTATACTCCTCTGTTTTCTGTATAACTTGCCTTAGAGTCAGTACCTGGTCCACGGTGCTGTAGCCTTTTCGAAACCCTGCCTGCTCTCGCGGTTGGAAGTCATCGAATTTTTGAGCAAGACGATTCGAAATAACCATCAAAAACAGCTTATAGACATGGCTCAGGAGGAAAATTGGACGATAGTTCTTCAGCAATGTGTTATCGCCTTTTTTGAAGAATAATATTGTCACACTCCTGCTCCATGCATTCGGTGTAGTGCCAGAGTGGATGACCTAGTTAAAGAGCTTAGCGAACTCTTTCAAAACAGGTGTGCTTTGAGAGGCTCAGTTGGTTTGACATCATCCAACGGAGCTTTGTTGTTCTGAAGCTGTCCAAGCGCCATTCTAATCTCGCCCATGTCGATGTCAGGAAGCTCGTTTGTATGGTGGCGGGTTAGTCTGGCTCGGGGATCGTCCGCCCGATCATCCCGCAGTATAACTCCCCAAAGAAATTTTCGACTTCAGTGAGTACCACTGGTTTTGAAGTGACGGTGGTGCCTTGTGATGTCTTGATGTCTTGAGTTTTGTCAGGTGACAACTGGAGTGATGAGGCTTGGCGAATACCTTCGAACCCCTATTTTTCGCAATTGCGTATTCAACAGCCCGGGCATTCGATCGTCGGGTATCTCGCCTAACTAGCCTCTTCACTTCTTTGGTAAGTGCCTAATGCTCAGACGGTGTGGCGTTCACTTGTTCTCGTCGTTTCTTCATCAAATCCAGAATCTCACTAGTTAGCTTCGACTGTGTCCACTGATTTTCAGTCGAAAGAGTTTGTTGCCCACCTCGCGGATCGTCTGCACTAGACTATCGGTGGCGTCATTTATGTCCGCCATGGTTTCCAACAGGGCGAATCGGTTCTGAAGTTCGAGCTGGAAGCCTTTAGAACCAGCTTCGACTTAGAGCATTGTAGGTCTGAGAGTCGGCTTCACTAAGCGCGCTCGTTCTATTTTGACATTCATATTCAGAGAGCCTCTTACGAGCCGGTGATCGCTATCGGTATTAACCCTGTTGATCACAGAGACATCTTTGAATACTTGGCGCTTGTCGGTCATAATGAAGTCTATCTACTTCCTAGTCACGTTATCGGGGCTTCGCCAGGTCCACTTTCTTTGAGGCTTCTTTTGGAATAATGAGTTCATCAAAAACAGCCCCTGCCCTTTAAGAAAGTTTACCAGCATTTGCCCCCTGGGATTTCTCTGTTCATTACCGAAAGATCCCATTTTCGATTCGCCGTATTCTTGTACTCCCACTTTGGCATTGAATTCACCCCTAACAACGCTGTAGTGAGTTTTGGAACGAGACGTAGCTTTTACTATATAATCGTGTATGGCTTCGACTTCGTCGTCCAGGTGTGCAGATGTGGGGACATACACTTGCACAAGTTTCAAGAAGTACCTCTCTGTTGTTTTTAAGACAAGGTACGCTCGGCGACACACTGCCAACTTCCACAACGTTGCTTCTGAGTGACCTATGAACCATAAATCAGACGCCACCCTGGGATGGTTGGTCTCCTTCTCGGAAATAGAGCATGTGACCAGAATCGAGGGTTATCGCCTCCTCCCCCTGTCTTCGGAGTTCAGACAGCCCCAGAATATGCCAGTTGATACGACTTAGCTCTACTTCCAATTCCGTGATGTGCTCGTTCAGCCGCAGAGTGCATCCGTTGTACGTCGCCAGGTTGAGTCGTCGGTGGTACCCTTCCGTAGCCCGGGGATTCTTAGCACCCCCCGCCCCACCGTTACCATAACAGGTACCATGGTCAGGAATAGTGGAGCTACCGGGAACTGGGGGCCGAGAATTTCGGTTGTTCTTCGTCATTTATGCTACTGCCCGTCTTTGGCTAGAGTATTTAAGATTCCCAGTGATTTGTGTGGTTATACCGCCACGAGTCCGTCTTATTGGATGATATTAAGGAAGGGAGTATGGAAGGTAAGAGGGATAGGGAGAAAAGTTTCTCGGAGTAAGGGAATAAGGATGAGAAACGTGACTACTCGTCTGAGCCGGGGTCGTACCGCACACCTATCATACTCTTAGGGAATTGAGCATGGACTGACTGAACTGACATCGTTGAATATAATTAGTGCTTAAAGTTATGCATACTGGCTAGCTTCAGGCTTACTATTTACGAGTTGGTGATAACAAAGCTGAGCCACGTATCGAGGAATCCTAAAACAGCTTTGGGAATTGAACCTTGGACTTCTAGCTTTTGTGCCACTAGATCACCGAGGCATTGTACTTAATAATGTTTAACAAGCGATCCCTAACATGCTCAAAGGCTAAAAGGGACGGAAATATTGCAAGGGACAATACTTCGGCCATAGTCATTAGGCTGTATTGTGAAGGGAGATGAGTAGCTAAATAAGATACAACCAAAGTCCGTATAAAGAGACGGTCAAGGGGAAGGTAATTAATCAAAGTTTCAATAAGCAACCGTGTCGCGTAGCGGTGAAAGAATACTACTTTAGTAATATGTTCACTTATGTCTATTCTTTGTTATCAGTAGGATCGTGTCTGCTATCAGTCTGGAGTGAGTATCGGGTCGAAGAAATGAAACAGTTAGTCGTGCACAACAATTAATATATTGAACTCAATCAAAGCTATTTTTAGACACTTTACATTTACGTACGGCGCGTAACGCAGACGCACGAGTACCTAAGGCGAGGATTCAGGGATGACTGGTCAATCAACGTTAGCCGAAAACGAATTTGTTTACGCGCAACTTTACCAACTGTGTCACCCACGTGTCACCACATCAATCGTCCCAAAAAAAAATTTTTGATCATCTCCACAAAGTTATTACTGCAATATTTAAACGTGCTAAAGGTCTACACAAAACAATGCGAGGTACAGCGGAAATGCTGACAGAGTGTAATGTTATCGCTGGTCGCTGTGGCTCGGAATGTTGATGCTATATACTGCTACCTATAGTACCTATTTCTGTGAAACAAAACATTACCATTGAACTGAGTTATGAATATGAACAATCTATTTATCTAAACTAATATTAAGACGATTTAACATTATACGTCTTTGTTATGCTTTTTTCAAAATTACATTATTATTTACTTTAAAGTTACTTACATTGTTTATTTGCTTACTTTTTGTTGAATTTTTTTTAAAACATGTGTATTTCAATATATGTATTACATAAATGATAATATAACCCCAATGAGTTATAATGTACTACGTACTAGAGAAGACGTCAAAACTAGATTGTTTGCTACACGCGTTAGAGCCAGCTCGCTCCAACTATATTAGGCGCTAGACGCAACAATACGTGTGCAATCTGTGTTATTTTAATAAAATATGCCTTCATGTGTGATAAGGTACTGATCACAGAATTCAGAAAATACAAATATAACTAAACGAATCACTTTTTACCTGTAAATACGCACTAAATTATCGATATGTCAAATGCACAATGCATTTGACTAATTATTTTATCAAATCGCCTAGACATGAGCGAGGGCCATGTTTCTTAGTTAGACCTATTGGTCGCGAGAAAAGAAGCGGTATAGCGCTGTATGGTTGGATTGTTCAGAAAGACGATAAATTATTATTTTATCGCTGCAGCGCACTTTTGTTTTAACTTTAAAAAAAATTAACATGACTTGCTTGGGATAGCTCCTCTTACTATATTTGTTTCTGAATACATATTAATAAATCGATAAACAATAAACTCCCCTTTTAAACTAATAACTTGTTTTATTTATACATTTGTAAACTTAATATTTTCTAGTCATTAAAACATAGAAATCATTTATCTTCACACATTTACCTTTGTCTTATATTAGTTAGGTAAATTAGTTTTAAACAAACAAAACCTGTCCTTTTTGAATTTAGAATCATAACACAAAAAATATCGTTGCTCTGTAAACTTACATAAATGCTTACAACTTTCACTTTAGGCGGCGTCGAATTTGACGTCACAGGCATTGCAATCGACGCTGTTCCTTGTATACTTTGTAGCGCTTGCGGTGTTACCGCTAGTACTTGTCGATGTACCCATCGCTTCCCGGATTAGTGGCATCTTTTGTACAAATAATATGGCATGATAATTATTAATATGACAACAATCACTGATATCACCACATTAAATTGAATTAATTGTGCTTCAACACTTGAAGAGTTTGCCAGCATGTGCTATGACTATCTGATCTTTATTCACTTTTTTACTTTGATTTTTACCCATTGTTATTATCATAAGCTTTAAACGAGAAATAAATAGAAATTAAAGAATTTAGTTTTATGTATTTTAAATTTACTACTTCACAAAATTGCCAAAGTTCGTTCTTTACATTGAATGCATTATATTTAAAACACGTATACTCGCCACGGGCGAGACATCTTATCGTAAGCGTATTAAGATACGCCTAGCGCCATCTAGCGTTGTATCGCGAAGTTGGCGCGCGGCAGGTGAAACCGGACGCGCGCCCGCGTCAGTCTGTCTGCTAGCGACCGCGAGCCGCCAAAAGATATACGCGCGCTGGTATCTGCCCTTACTGATAGTGACCCTGTGATGATAGTGCCTGTGATTAAGTGAAAGAACTGTGTGCTGTGACGCGACCATCAAATCGCCTACATCGCCGCCCGCCAGCTCGCCTCCCGTCTCCTGCCTCATCATCCCAGGTAAGCCTTCAGACCTATCCACCTTCTTTACTCTGCCTTTCTTTACTCTGCTGTATTTGGCGGTGTCTTCTGACCCGCGAATACAACACGTTATAACTATTTTATACGTACTTACTTAAGTAGGTACTTACCAATCAAGTCGAAATCGCACTGGCGGCTTTACGATGCGACTGTTGCGCGTAGCGCGTGTAGCGCACGCAGGCGTAGCGCGCGTAGCACACGTACGCGTAGCGCGTTTAAGCGTTTCAGCCTTCGCACTATCAGAGTCTCAGGTTCGATTCACGCTAATATTAATATTATCATGCTTATTTGGTGTACACTATTTATTATCGGCTAATACATAGGCTGGCTTTAAACGATCTATTGATACATGAATCTGCCTATCATTTATTTGAATTTTATGTCTTATCTCTCCCATTTATTACACGATAAGGTCCGTCATACGGTGGTTGTAATGACCTTCGCACCATATCGTTCCTTAGAAAAACATACTGACATTCCTTCAAATCCTTATAAATAAATATGTTTCTAGAATCCTTATTAACCCGTGGCGCGCCAGCCACCCTAAATCATTAAATGCTTTACGTGTCAGGCATTTTGCGATACATCACTTTTTTATTGTTTGATTAGGGAAAAATATTTATTGCGTAATAACTATACGAGATTATCGCGTGAATGAGGTGTCATTCTTTTCTGTATGAGTTTTTGTACGTAGTTAACTACTTAGAATGAACAATAAAGACTTACTTGTAGTGGCACTGGAACGATTTTCTTTTGTTTTCAATATTTCATAAAGGTAACCTTTGGTTTTACTGTTTGTTATAATAATTAACAAACGACACACAACACAATTGACATAATAACTTTTTAGTTTACATTACTATGCACCGGTCACATGAATCATAAACACTTTGGCACTGAACTTCACTCACAAAACGATTTTTAACTAAGGAACCAAAATAAACAACCGCCGCCATTAAAAGTGGCCGGCCCGTGTACATGTGACCTAAAAGTACATATGCCTAACTGTAAATAAAAAAAGGTTGCTGATGAAATAATCTACAAACTGATTAATGTTTATAATCACTTTTATCAAAAAAATCAAAACATGAAGGAAATTACAGAACTTTATAACACACAATGTTAGCCATAGTTGTTAGCAAAATCAAAATATCATAATTATACTTCTAGCTCTTCGTTTAATCTAAATTGCCACTATATCACACAACTATTGCATTGCACAAAATCTGTATTAAGTTTCCAGTAAATATAGATAAGAATCATACAAAAACTCATATTTTACGTCGAGATAACATCATAAAAACAAATCACAACGACACAACTTTTCACCAATATGGCTGACGTCCGCTCATAACTGCAGTAACATTTGGTTTTCTTTTTTTCTCGAAAATATTTCGTTTGGTCCGAATCCCACTAAATATGTTAATTTAATCTATAAGGACCATAGAAAATTCACTGATAGCCAAAACTTGTATACTACAACTCGGACCGGTTAAAATAAAACGACCAATCTGAGCCAAGTCTGTTGTACACCGGTAAGTACAAGAGACACGCATGACTCTCAACTATTTTGTACACCCATACGTACATATGACGCTCGACGGGTTAACACGAATAACAGGTTTGTAACTTTTAATTATTTGTCGCAACTTGTAAACATAACTTTTTAAGTCTAAATTATCACATTTAGTTTTTTCATCATAAAAATCACCAGGTAACCTAATTGTGGTTCCGTATGTTAACTCTGCTGGGCTAACACCTGTATCAACCCGTTTAGCTGCACGTAACCCTAATATCACTGATCCTAACTCGTCAACCCAAGAAGTGGAATGAAGGCGAGCCATTAAAGCTGATTTCAGGGTACGGTGAAAACGTTCTATCGCTCCGTTACTCTGCGGGTGGTACGGACTACTTCTTATTCTGTTTATCCCTAATCATGACATTAATAGTTTGAATAAATTGCTTTCGAATTGGCGGCCCTGATCACTTGTTAGTTTTTCTGGGCAACCAAACGCACTATCCACCCATTATAAAATGCTTTTGCAACTATTTCTGCTGTAATTTCCTTTGCAGGAATAACTTCCGTCCATTTTGTATATCTATCTATTATCGTTACACAATATCTGTAACCGTCTACACTTATAGGCAAAGGACCTATTATATCTATATTTACATGCATAAAACGGGTTACAGTCTGAAACTGCCCTAAGTCTGACACAGCGTGTTCCTGACGGGTATAGTCGTCGAACAGTTTAGCCGTTGTGCTTCGATGTGGACTGTATGTTCTTCAATAAAACTCGGTTCTTGATTAGTGTTTCTTTATTCTTCAAGGTGGGGTCCGAAGAGCTTACAAATTCTGCTCTGACCGGTCGTGACTTAAACACACTAAGGGTTGGCAACAAGCAGTCTTGTGGGACAGCTGTCGGCTCATGTGGTCAGTTTTACATTTTACCTTATCTAACTACCCACATGAACCGTCGTAATTTGTGCAGCTGTCCCTTTCGTTCGGACCTCTCTTTTTATCCTAAATTCGTTACCTACCCTACGGTATCACTCGTAATCTGGATACCCTACATATTTATTTTCCTAATTACATTGATATTCCTTGTCTATTGAGAAGACTTTTAGAGGTTGTCAATAATAGAAACCCTACTATTACGAAAGCTAATCTCTTACTTTCCTAACTTTAATTACCTTACAGAGGCGTAAGGCCCTTGGGCACGTATACCTGGCCCTTACCTTTATCAAAACCTTTACCTTTATCAATAACTTTTACCTTTAGGTACCAATAAAATACAATAAATTAATTATTTATTATCAAAAAACCTTTACACATATGAGACTTAATTTACTTATGCAAATACATATACCTATATTTAGCCGTATTATATCTAACTATATAACATTATAAAATCGAGACTTCTGTCCGTAACACAGCGTGTTTCAAAACTTTTGACCTCTGGCATCGTATACATGATTTTGCCCAATTACTTATGTCTCTCTTCATACCCATCCAGAAATATCTATCGCTTACTAATTGTTTTGTTGCTCGAATACCTGTGTGGCTTATACTATGTACTGCGTCAAATGCTACGCGTGTAAATTTCTTTGTTAAACATGGTCTCGGTTGTTTTGCTGACAACTCACACCACACCAAAATGTCGGTCCCTGGTAATGTGATCCGTTTGAAACTAAACTTGTTAATTGTTACTTGATTCTGAGAACAACTTTAATAACTGTTCATCGGTTTAATGTGCTATAGCGAGTTCTAAATAATCTATAACTGTTAATATTCTTAATTGCACTCAAAACACATACAGAAAATAATGTACAGAAATACACTGTTGGACAGGAAATAGTTTTTATTCCAGATAAACAATTTGTGTGTATTTTTATTACCAGCTAAAATTTTAATGTTACTAGTAAATTCGCTAATAATAGTAGATTGTTATGCAAGGGGCTAAAATGACCTATTATATACGAGGTAGTATTACTCCTGAGCTTAAGCGAGGGAGTAAATAGAAACCGACTTTTAATAGGTTTTTAGCGCCGTGTGTCACACTCTGTTTTTCAATACGAATGCGAGAAAATAAAACAATCCAATACAATATGAATTGGTTTATTTTATTAAAAATTTAACCGTTAGTTGCTTTAACGACACTTACGCGAAGAGAAGGGTTGGTAGTATTATTTTGATGACCCCCATCGCCGCTCTATGCTGTTGGATAGTAGGTATGTGCAGTCTTTCCGTCTCTTCCCTTGGTTGTCATAAAAGGCGACTAACGGACTAAAGACACATAGACATAGACAAGATACCTCCTACAGCATAAAGCGGCGATGGGATCATCAAAATAATACTACCAACCCCTCTCTTCCCGTCGGTGTCCTAAAAGGCGACTAACGGACTAAAGACTGCGCATACATCCAACAGCATAGAGCGGCGATGGGCTCATCAAAATAATACTACCAACCCCTTTCTTCCTTTGGGTGTCGTAAAAGGCGACTAACGGACTAAAGACTGCACATACATCCAACAGCAAAGAGCGGCGATGGGCTCATCAAAATAATACTACCAACCCCTTTCTTCCCTTGGGTGTCGTAAAAGGCAACTAACGGACTAAAGACTGCACATACATCCAACAGCGTAGAGCGGCAATGGGCTCATCAAAATAATATTACCAACCCCTCACTTTTTTCGATGTCGTAAAAGGGAACTAACGGACTAAAGACTGCACTTACATCCAACAGCATAGAGTGACGATGGGCTCATCAAAAAATAATACTATTAACCCCTCTCTTCTCTTCGGTGTCGTAAAAGGCGACTAATGGACTAAAGACTGCACATACACCCAACAGCAAATATCGGCGATGGCCTCATCAAAATAATACTACCAACCCCTCTCAAACGAATAGAGATTCCCTTGGGTGTCGTAAAAGCGACTAACGGGCTAAAGGCTCACCACCAACACATGCAAATGTGCAGACTGCGCAGTTGTTTGATGAAAAACATTATGTTTACAACTTTCTTTATACGAAAAAGGTATAGTTATATCAGGATATTTTTGCAATAAATCAAAAAATGGATGCGAGTTATCTACTGTTTCTAAAGTCGGTTCATTAGCATTTGAGATTAATGTTATTACATTTAAATTTATAATTTGATCGATTGCCTGCACTGTCCCTAGTTTTTCTGCTCCTCATAACGTTTCGTTACCATACTGTCACCTTGCTGGTTTCATTTTAGTTTATTCCAGTTGCATGGCTCTACGCATTTATATGCCTTATGCCGCCGATAACGAAAATGGTAGCTACATAACCAGTTTGGATCCTCTGGAGTACGTCTATGACTATGACTTCGCCCTTTTGACGACGAAAAATTCCTCTGAAAAGTTCGATGTCTTGGTCTGCTGCGGTCCATCTCCAGGTTACGAATTCGGTCGTTCAAACTGCGAATCTCGGGAACTAAATCTTTATTTTCTTATTTCGGCAATTTTTGATCTGTTCTGTTAATTGTGTTTAAAGGTTGTGCTGTTTCCAACACTTTATCAGCAATCAAAGCAATTGTGCTGAGGTCTTTGGAGTCTGCTTCTGCCAACACTCCTCGCACAGTAGATGGTAGATGATTTTGCCACAAAATCTGCAGGGCTTCATCGGATACCTTATCTCTAGCCAGATCTTTCATACAGCGAAGCAATTCAGAAGGTTTTTGATCACCCAGCTCCATTTCTCCGATTAACTTCTGTACTTGTCTATTCTGGGATTCTTCATAAATTGTTAATAATGTGTTATATTTATCTTTTTCTGGTGGAGCTATTAAAATATCTAGTAACTTGTGTGATTACTTACTTGTCCAGCTTTGATATGACCAAGTGGTACTTTGCTTCCTCCGACACATGCTGGGGTTTAAGCACAGCTTCAAATTGAATCAACCAAAGTCGTGGTGCATCTTGCCAAAAATCGGGTATTTTTGCTGTCACCGATATCGTACTCAAAGGTTGTTCTTCAGTCATTCCTAAGGGTGTTACCAGAACAATCGATCGATCGTCGATCGACGACATCGATCAACATCAATCAATGTTGATCGACTGGTCTGGTAGCTTTAATCGATCGACGGATACCGTTTGGCTAACCAATCGATCGACGACGGTCGGTCGACGTTGATCGATAAGTGTAGTAGCTTTAATCAATCGACGGATACCGTTCGTCTTACCCATCGATCGACGTTGATCGAATAACCCCGGCTATATTCCATCAGTTTCTTCCGAAACGTATGCAGAAGAGGACTCGTTGTTCTTGGCCAGTACGATGTTCCTCGGACTATTATTATGGAGACGCAAACGCAGAAGAATCTGGATGCGGCCGTTTTTAAAGCCAAAGATCGCTTATTTTATCCAAATGACATTTTAAGCAGCGGTTTTTGTTTAATTTTTGCGTAGCGATTGTCATGAATTTCGAGGTCATTTTTTTATTACACAACAGAAAACTAGCTCCATTCAAAAATATCTTGGGGGAGGAAGGGACGGGGATGGAGGGGGTACGGTAATGGTAACTTAGTAGAATATTTGTTTTTTTTTCCTAAAAATAACCTAACATAACTTCAAAATAATAGTATCTTCAAATTACCCCTCCCCCTCCCCCCTCCCTTCCCCTCTCTTCCCCCCCCCCTCCCCTCCCCTTCGCCTATTTCGGTTTTGCTTAATCTAAAGTGCTTCCCAAGGGGTATGGGGGAATATCATTTAGCATTTAAACGTTCATATTAACATCACTCATTATCATCAACTTTAAGCATAATCAATGAACTCTATTATTACGACTAGTATCCATGGGCACGAAATAAATTAATAAAAAAAGTGAAGCGGCCGGCTCGTCTAATCAAACAGCTCGACCTAACACCCAATCCATTCTACCGGTCGATTGTCGATCGACATCGATCGATTGGTCTGGTAAAAACTATCGATCGACGTCGACTAATCCATTTTACCGTCGATCGATTGGTCTGGTAACACCCTAATGATTCTCCGTAAACTGTTTTTGCAGTATCTTGCGTCATTACACACAAAAATGTTTTTCTTGGATAAACACCAATGGATAACTATACCCAATATTATTTAAGGATCCTCGCCTCGGGCTAATTTGAGTCACCCCCAGGTTAAAACGCCACTACGGTCCCGATATCACTCCACGTAGAACTGATTCACGGCTCACCTCTCTAGTAATATGTTCACTTTAGTCTATTCTTTGTTATCAGAAGGATCGTGCCTGCTATCAG
This sequence comes from Scoparia ambigualis, assembly GCA_963921215.1. Lineage (NCBI taxonomy): Eukaryota > Metazoa > Arthropoda > Insecta > Lepidoptera > Crambidae > Scoparia > Scoparia ambigualis. The sequence continues at coordinate 16,556,068 of OY992522.1, read as the reverse complement.
TCTAGAGTGAGTATCGGGTCGAAGAAATTAAACAGTTAGTTGTGCACAACAATTAATATATTGAACTCTATGAAAGCTGTTTTTAGACACTTTACATTTACGTAATACTACACGGCGCGTAACGCGGACGCGCGAGTACCTAAAGCGAGGATTCAGGGATGACAGGTAATCTGACGCTAATCAACGTTAGCCGTGAACGAATTTGCTTACGCGAATTATACTTTTTAAATGAAAAAGCTCTTTTTAAAAAGTATATTTAATTTTACAATATTGAAGTACATATAAAAAAGGTAAATTAATACATTTAAACAAGTATTTGAAATGCGACCAAGCTTTGTGAGTGCCTGTTCCTATCTGGCTTGAGCTCTTCATGTTTGCATTCTGGTGACGCCGTACAGCTCTATGATAGTGCGGCGTCAGCTTTTCTTCTTGTGACGTCATAGCTTTCCTATACATAACACCTCCCCACCGAGTGTGAAGCCCTTTTTTTCAATTTCTTGTAAAAAATGGCTGGCTCGTTGTGGTGGTCAACTCTACAGCTTCTGTTGTTGGTGTAGATCTCCGTTTTCTTATTTTCTCTGAAATTTTCTTGTATCCATAATAGAAAAGTATTATAAAAGTAATAATGTATAACGGCGTTGTCCAAAAATAATGATCAGTCGAATTGTTTTCCAATAAAATGGGAGTTTCCTTTTCTAATAAATTCTTCAATTTGTAGAGATTACTCATAGGTATTTCTTCTATTTTCAGCGGCTCATTTTTGTTCATAATAGTGATATTTGATAGTTCAAAAGATAGCATTGTCACAGGGTTTCCTCCTAGTTTATTTTCAGCATTCAATATAGTGTTTGTTTCCGTGTTTACTCGACAACCTTTGGGTATCTCTATCAGGTAAGTACCATTAATTGATTCGTAGCTTTCTTCAGTGCATATAAATTTTATCTTCGTTAGCGTTGGGCAGGTAAGTATGTAATGAGCGTCGTCAATTTTGTCAATAATTTCTGTTGTAATTTTATAGTTTGTGTAAACACATTTATCTGTTATTTTCTGTTTCAGGATCAAGGAGTAAATGCAGTCATCGTGTTGGTGTAACTTAGTGAAACTCATTTTTCCGCAATAGTAAATATCTTGAAACTTATTGCATTATTTTTCCATGTACCAATATCTTTCTTCGTTCATGGCCAAGTAAGGTAAGGAAGGGATAATTATAGTATTATCATAGGTAGGAGTAGGATAAAGGTGATAATAATCATACATATAGCTATTCATAATAGGAAACTTTAAAACAAATACTATCGTGTTATCAGTATAATATGAGCCTGTCTCTATTACTTCATAATAATATCTGTAGTCTGTATTGTCGTCAAATAAAAGTTCATTTGATTTATAATTTTGCTTTAAGATTGTATACATATATCTAATATTTTTGGGAGATAAAATACTATGGTGAGTTATATGCATCCGCGAAAAGGCTATTGCATTTTCTAACGAAATTAACTTGTTTGACATATTTCGCAGTTATTTATATATTCTGTGGGAAATTTAGTTAATTGAGGCCAATAACATGTTCTTTTAATACGTTGTTCTACTTCCTGGATACCGCGGTGATTTGTTTTCCCTTCGTGATAATTTTTTGCAATTTGAAATTGACGATCTCTGTCAGTAATATCTTCTAATTTTGTTTTATGAAAAGTTAGTTTATACGCAGAGTTACTAAATGTTTCCTGAAGTGTTTTTGTGATTTGCTCAATAAATCGATTGTTTGAAAGCCAAACTGCATAATTTATTTTCGGTCGTACAAACTCTTTAAATAATGATATTATTTCCGGGTTGATATTATTTTCTGATATTTGGGTAACAATTCTGTGCTTTCCGGGAAATACTTCGGAAATCGCTGGCTTTGCTGGCGAATGATGAACAAAATAAATAAATATCTGATGTTTACACGAATTTACAGGGTTTTCCGTAATGGGGATTTCTAAAATTGGGTTTTCTAACTCTGTGTGAATAGTCGACAAATCTTCTAAATGAGACAATTCGGGGATTTCAGTTCCGGGATTACCAATCATTGAAATATTCTGGTCACCTACGGCCTCGTCATCAGAGTTAAATAATGGTGACGTATTATTATTTTGTATTTGTATCTGAGATAAGGCGTCAGCGTTTAGATTTGTTTTTCCCTTTTTATAAGTAATATTGTATTCAAATTCCTCTATTTTTAAGCGCCACCGAATAAGTCGTGAGTTGGGTTCTTTCATATTAAACAGATATTGCAGAGGTTTATGGTCCGTGATTATGTTAAACTTTCTTCCAAACAAATACGGTCTATAATATTTTGTCGCCCAAACAATGGCTAATAACTCCTTCTCAATCGTACTGTAGTTAGCTTCGCTATCGTTCAAGGTACGCGATGCGTAGGCGTTGGGCTTATCGGAGCCTATGGGACCTTGAAACAATACTGCTCCTACAGCTACGTTTGATGCGTCTGTTCGGAGATTAAATTCTTTTGAGAAGTCTGGGTACTGTAATATTGGATCGTTTATTAATATCTGTTGACATAGTTTAAAACAACTAACGTATTCGGAGTTTAGATCGATTTTAGCGCCTTTTGTCAGACATTTCGTTAATGGTTTTGTTAAATGAGCAAGATTGGGTATAAACTTTCGGTAGTAACCGAGTAAACCTAAAAACGATTTAATTTCCTTTTGTGTTTTTGGCAGTGGAAAATTTAATATTGCGTTTACCTTTTTTGGATCGGGTTTGACGCCATCCGGTGTAATTATATGTCCTAAAAATGTGGTTTCTCTTGTTAAAAATTCCGACTTATCAAGTTGCAACTTTAAGTTAGTTTCTCGTAGTCGTTGGAATACGGCCTCTAAATTATTCATATGCTCCTGTAGCGAGCTACTATATATAATTATATCGTCCATGTACACTAAAACGTTATCTAGCCCACGCAGTACAGAGTCCATAACGCGTTGGAATGTAGATGGTGCGTTTTTTAGCCTAAAGGGCATGCGCAAAAACTCATAGTGACCACGAAAATCACAGTCGACGCTAAATGCGGTTTTTGGAATGTCATTTTCATTGAGTTCAAATTGGAAAAATCCGGAAAATAAATCTAATACACTAAAATATTGACATCGCCCTAGTTTATCTAAAATGTCACTAATGTTTGGAATCGGATATCGATCACTAACTGTTTTCTCATTTAATTTTCGATAATCAACTACTAGACGCCATTTTTGTTTTCCGGACGAATCAGATTTTTTTGGAACTATCCAAATCGGGGATGACCATGGGCTATCTGATGGTCGGATTATGTTTTGAATAAGCATTTTCTGTATCTGTTCCGAAACTTCTTGTTTGTGAATTTCTGGATAACGATAATTACGCGAAAATACGGGTTCTTGATCGGTAGTTTTTATACTATGTTTTATTTTATTTGTAAATGTCAAGGGGCTATTTTCCGTATAAAAAACATCATTATAATTTTTACAAAGCGAATTAAGTTTGCTTTCTCTTCACTGTTTAGGTGGTTAGTTCGCAACAATGTTTCTAAGGAAGACGTGAGTGGATGAAGGTGATATGTCGCACTTTCTGATTTTGGTGTTTTTTTGCGTAGATGAAGGTTATATGTGGATACAAATGGCTACAGACCTTAAAACTGTCGATTTAAGGCACATTTTGGAAAATAGAAAGTTGAAAAAGGTGTTATGTACAGTTAAGTTTAAAAATGGCTCTGGATGTAAGAGGTATGGGCCCATATCACCAACTTCGAAAATAAATAAACAATAACAAATGTTTTTGTAACATCGAAGAAGGTGATATGTACGGACATAACACCTTTTTCCACTCAGCATATGATGCTCGAATGACGCGACGTCAGTTTTCAATGAAGGAAGGTTCTATGTAACATACATAATTATTATCACCTTCATTCATTCTCGACATTCAATTGTTTTCAGGAAGCATTTTAAGAAACTAATAGTATACTTATGTAGAATTTATGGTCCGTATAAACTCTTATATAAGTTCACCGAGCATCTTGACGCCTCATACTGGCATCTTAAAACCATTATGATGCTTTACACATATAACGGATGGATAATCGCATATCAAAATGCTTTTGTAAAGCCTTTAGTTGTAGTGCTGCAAATCTAAACGCAACTATACAGATATTAGCTGTTTTTAGTGCTTTTGAATATACAATGGCATTCTTAAATAATAGATAAAAGCTTAATGCTGTTTAATAGCATAATAATGAACTATCATAATGCCACGTGAATCCATGATACAGATTTGAGCTGTTTTTAGTGCCCTTTGTTGTATAATAGTTCTTTTAAGTTGTAAGTAAAAGCCTAGTACTGCTGAACAGCATAAACGTGAATCAATGTAATTCTTGCATTTTTAATGATCAACTGAGTTCAGTTGTGCAGCTAACAGCTCTTTAATCAAATACACGTGGTTATTGTAATGCGTATGGCTGTATATACATTCATTTTACTGTATTCGTAAAGTAAAACCTGTTTAATTTGTTTATCGGCCATTTTGGAAACGAACGTATATAACTAAAACCATTTACTGAAAACTGGTGACGTTAATAAAACCCAATCTATAGAATCACAATAAATGCCCTTGTTAATTGAGTGATATTGAAGTAGATACTCGAATGAAAATATATCTAGGTACTTTCATTTTTTTGTTGACAGCATCATAATCATTTTAATAAGCCACGCGCTTTGGTTATGTAGATAATACGTTCAGAAAGAAAAAAGTTCTTTATCTCTAACCTATCAACTCTTGGCAAACGGACTCAAGTAGTACAAAAATTCTGAAATGGGTTTAATTGTTTTGCTCAAGGATCCCCAAAATGACTTTCAAGTAATGGCACTATTTCAGTCCACATCATGTCTATTGGTATACCTGTGAATTCATATAGAACTACTTTATAGAAAATGGCACTAGAGTGGTTCATCACATGTTTTCTCTCTGGCCTTTGGCTAAATAACAGTATTATAAATTATGTTATCACAATCTTATATTGCAGGTCAAAGTAGTTTAATCACAACTTCAATGTATTATAAACCTTTTGTACCGTGGTGTTAGAGATGTTCTTCCAATAATGTAGGGTTTATTAAGTTCTAACTGTGAACACTTAAATATCTCGTCTAATGTTTTTGTAATGCAATTAACATCTTCATTATCAAAAATATTGCTAGCTTAGTGCTTCTGTAATGCGATTAGCAACTTCATTGATCATAACAATGCTTCTTTAATGCAATTGTCCCCTTCCTTAACTACAGCTACTTGCAGACTTTCTAGAAGAGCGGAGAATTCGTGTCCTTTGTAAGGGTAGTTCCTCCGCGTTCTACAAAGCCAATGTGTCTTAGAGTTCTGTGCTCTCACCTGCTCTATTTCTTTTGCATATTAATTACATGTTGTCTTTGGGCAATATTCATTGGGACATCCTGCGCAAAGCAAGCCGATATCGTGGTAAAAAGGTGAGAACTAACCTGGGGTTTGCTGGCATTCAACTCAACCAGGATTTCAGATCCCTACTTAGAGACACGATCGAGAGACAGGTTCAGTTTGGCTGGTTGCCAAACTCTCTCGATCGTGTCTCTAAGTAGGGATCTGAAATCCTGGTTGAGTTGAATGCCAGCAAACCCCAGGTTAGTGCATTCTCGTCCAATTCCCTTCCTTACTCCTCCCTCTCTTCAAAACTCTTCGTTACCCATTTCGGTGAACCTCAGCATTCTGGGCATGGACATCGGCCAGGAACTGAATCCAAAATGCTACATGGAGAGTGTTGTTTTAACTGCCTCCCGTAAGTTGAGTATTCTCAATAAGGTGAGGCGGTTTCTACTCCCGAGCAGCGCTGTTTGCTGTATGTACGACACTCAGGTGCGATCGAGTATGGAGTATTGTTCCCATCTATGGGACGGCTCCGCTAAATACCTCCTCGATGCACTTGATAGAGTGCACAAGCAAGCGGTACGCATTATGGAGATGCTGAGGTTACAGCCCCTCTTGAGGACCTCCAGCTGCGTAGAGACATTGCTTCTCTCGGTGTCTTCTTCCGGAATTACTACGGAGAGTATTTTGAAGAACTTTTTGATCTAATCCCGCCCTCTCCTTTCCTCTCCCGGACTACACGTGCTGGTCTTAGGAACCATATTATCATATTGTACAGTATTAGTACTCGTACCAAAGGATTTGGCCAGTCGTTCCTCTGTAAGACCATTCGGCTTTGGAATTCCCTGCCGGCGCATGTGTTTCCCAGTCCCGGGTCTTTTAAGCGGAGCGTGAAACGGCATTTATGCAGGTTGTCATAAATGGGTGCGCTTGTTACCATGCTTATTCCACAGTAGGGAGCGCTCTCTTCTTGTTTTGGAAAGCATCGGCTGCTTATCATCAGGCAGGATGCGGTAACTATGACGAGTCAATATAAAAAACGTTAATGCCAATATAATGCCTCTGTAATGCAATTAAACAACTATTGTGAAACTATTTAAGATCTAAAGCCGTATAATTTGTGCCAAAATAATCATTACAGGTAGCCGTATAAACGTTTGTAATGCTACTATAGAACAAACTCAAAATGCGAAAACGATACAGAAATGCTGTAAGTCGGCAGTTATACTGGCCATACTGCTTTGATGTGTTACTTGGGGCTGTTCTTAGTTTACGTGTTTATTGATATGGTTTAGTTTTAGAAAAAATGAGACAATGTTTACCCATACTCGTACATAACACCTAATTTTAAAAAGCTAAAAGTACAGAAAAGTTCACTTTTGTTTATGGAAGAAGGAGTTATGTTCAGTTTTTCTGTAAAATATATAATAAAATTATTACAAGTGTTTATTTGATATCATACCCTTAATATTTTAGGTAATTTAAACAAGTTTGCGTCATAGTTTAGTATAAAAATCACTTATGTACTGACTTATCTCAGAAAATAAAAGTAAAACTTTAACCTCGATTTACTCAAAATTAGAATTTTGTGACTTATCACCTTCATCCACTCACGTCTTTAGTTGATATCGTTCGAGTCAGAGCTTGTGCACTCGAAGTTACAAACGTCGAAATTATTTAATGCATGTACTTGCAAAGGCGATACGATACTAACGATTACGTCATATTTTGTAGGGTTTTTTATTACTGCACTGGCATAACCTTGAGATGCTTTCGATATTGTTTCGGGTATATAACAGCGATTTATCTCAGTTTGAGGTAAAAATATCTCTCCTCCGTATATTGAGACTGGCAAATCTACTTGTTTAGTACTGTTACCACGTACTAAGGCTTCGAAAAGGTTATTTACACCTGACTTTAGCATATGTATTTTATTTGATGCGTTTTTAGTTATTAATTGTTTGTTAGAAAAGTCAACTTTTGCTTGTAATCGTTCTAACATATCTAAACCTATGAGTCCGTCGAACACATTATGAAATTTATAAATATGGAATTTCGACATCAATTTGTCATTAAATTCAGGGAAAGTTGGAATATCCATTGTATATTTATTTAACGTCGTTACATGTAGATTTGTTACAGTAAACGGTTCATAATTGACTTTAAGTTTTGGGTAAAATCTTTTTACTGATTCCGGTGACAAAAACGATTGATTGGCACCTGTATCAATCAATAACTTTAATGGTGGTTCTTTTATTTGAATGTAAGGAAGCTCTCTTTTAATGTGTGGGATTCATTTGGTCTGTGACTTCGCAAAAATTTGATTCGGAAACGTCCTCTACGATATTAGATAAGGAACCATTTTCGTTTGAATCGTATTGATGCATATTTTCATCGGAAAAGTGTTGCTGTTGCAACTCGGCGGTTTCCTCAGAATGTAATTCCTTAAAAGTGAAATTCGGGTTTTGCTGTACTGGTTGAAAATGATTATTATTCAATGGTCTCAATGGTACATCTCGCGATCTATAAGAAATACCACTCATCGGCTGAGGTAAAGCACGATTATTATGTGTATTTTGATAATTATTATTATTATACATAGGTCTATTTTGCGTTTGTGACCAAAGTGGTCTTTGTTGTTGGAAAGAATTGTTATTATAATTATTTTTAGGGAAACTATTTTGGCGATTTTGTCCAAAATTAAATTGGTTATTTTGCGGATAATTGAATGGTCGTGTAAATAATCTATTTTGATGTGAAAAAGGATTATTTTGTCGATAAAAAGGGTTATTTTGTTGAAAACTTGGTTTTAAACTATTACTAAAAATATTACTTTTGTTTTGAGGTGAAGGCAACTGTGGGTGTTTATTAAAATTAACAAACTGATTGTAGTTTGATCTATTCTTATTTTGCGAATACAAAATATTTTGTTCTTCTTTAATCATTTCAATTGCTGCGGGTAAGTCAGTGGGTCTCATGGCTCTGATTGTAGAACCAAGAGGTTCACGTAATCCTCCCAAGAATGTCTTTAATGTTTGTGACGTAAAAAAATCGCGTTTACACCTTTTCACAGTTTCTTCCACTTCGTGTAAATTAACAAAATTAATAATAGTATTTAACATATGCATGCATTTATCATAAAATTCTTGTGGGTTATCATTTTCTTGCCTGATACATATCAAATCCCTAGTCAACGAATTTTCATCTCGCTGATCTGAGAAGTGTTGTAATAAAACTCTTTTTACATCGGCCCAAGTAGAAGCGCCGTTGATATTAACAACTTCTTCAGCTTTTCCTTTGAGTTTACCTAGTATACTAAATAATACCATTTGATTTTGAAAGGCATCGGCTTGATTTTCATCATAATATTGAGATAAAATAGCCTCTGATGTAGTTATAAATTTATATAGTTGATTAGGATTTCCCTCGAATTCAGGAACAAAGTTAATAGCAGTTTTAAAAACATTTAGTTCCATTTTGCAAATATTTCATAAAACGATAAAGTAAATTATAGGTGTATAACTAATTTAATACTTATTGAATAAAGTTAGGAAGAATTAGACGATTTTAGTTCTAGTCTTCAAAACGAAATAAACATAATTATAATATATATTGAGATAGGAAAATTATGAAAGGGAATTGGCACTTACAGAATAATTATCTTCATTTTCCTTGGTACATTTACACCATTCACAAGTTTGAAGTTCAAGGTTCTGACGAATTATGCAACTTTGAAGTTTAAAAGTAGTTTTTTCGTCAATCCACAAGACTGCGCCAATTATACTTTTTAAATGAATAAAGCTCTTTTTAAAAAGTATATTTAATTTTACAATATTGAAGTACATATAAAAAAGGTAAATTAATACATTTAAACAAGTATTTGAAAAGCGACCAAGCTTTGTGAGTGCCTGTTCCTATCTGGCTTGAGCTCTTTATGTTTGCATTCTGGTGACGCCGTACAGCTCTATGATAGTGCGGCGTCAGCTTTTCTTCTTGTGACGTCATAGCTTTCCTATACATAACACGCGCAACTTTATCAACCGTGTCACCACACTACCATCCCCTCTCTTCCCTTGGGTGTCGTAAAAGGCGACTAACGAACTAAAGACTGCACATACATCCAACAGCATAGAGCGGCGATGGGCTCACCACCTGTCACGCTGAGCACATGTGCAGTGGCTATCTGGTGGAAAGTAGACTATGGTTGAGGACTGCTTTTGCTGTCCTCATTGCCTAGTCTCTAACTAACGTTTCGGGGATAATAGTCGTGATTATATGTACTCGTATGTTCAATAAGTATTTCGAGCTAGTTGTTAGGTAGTGACGCGAAAGCGATCGGACGTGGTAAAGATCCTCGGGGAAGGCTTTCCAACAGTAGACGTCCTTCGGTTGATAATGACGGTGACTCTAGTGATTGAGGCCTGTGAAATGCCTTTTTGGTATAGCTAAACCACACCGGTCTAAAGAGCCCCATACACGATCAGTTTGCCGGCAGGTATCGGCCTGTCAGTTGCACGGCGGCGGCGGTGGCTAGTACTAACTGACAGGCTGATACCTGCCGGGGAACTGATCGTGTGTGGGGCCCTTTAGACCCAGAGGTCCTCGGTTCAATTCCAAGCGGGGGGTTGATACATCTTTGTGTTAGTACTTGTTTTGGTTGGTGGTGGGCTTGTTATGTCCGCTTGGCCAGTTATCACCAACAATGTTAACAGCATTGTTGTGTTCCGACAGTTTAGAGATAAGATAGCAGTTCCTCAGTGGTTGTGGATTTCGGGTAACTTTGACCATCGCGTCGATCGTCATTTACCATCAGCCAACCAGGTATGTATAGTCGGCTACAGAATCAGCTTTACACTTAAGTACTATGTCACACCAATTCGCTCTGTACAGTCGCGATTGGACAACCGTTATAAATGAATGCAATAGTTTGTGCAATACTTAGTGTAACATTGTACCAAAGTGTTAACCTACTTTTAGCCGACCGTACGTCACCAAAAGCAAAGAAAGAATACATTTTTAGCTAAAAAATGAAAAACACGAGCGATTCCGCTTTAGCTACTTTGGTAATAACGTTTTCAATGGAATATTTCTACCAGAGAGCTCGTCAAACCCGCATGAAGGTAAAGTTTTGGGATGTTTATTTAGTTTCGTTTGAATCCGGTTGGTGGTATAAATACGCGGTGAGTATGGACACTAAATGTGACGAAATGCTGAATGACGGACTAGATGGAAACCAGGGGGATAATTGTCTAACTTCAACACATTTCCTCCAGAAAATAAATTTATAATTAAGTTTTATCTTGTTGTTACGTGATTTAGAGTGACAACAAGATTGTAGAAGTATATTATCTTGTACACTTATATAGAAAAGTAAAGTAAAGTACAGCTGTGTAGTTTCATGAGCCCATTCTTCACATTCACAGCTATAAAATTAAAAGTAAAAAGCCTTTTTAAAAAACAAGCTTTTATTTAAATGCGCTAAAAAGAAAAAAATAACTTTAACTATCAACTTATAACGTCATTACACAATTTATATGATACAAAAGGTTGTAGCGAGATTTAAGTAAATACTTACTCGTATTTTCTTAGATAGAAAATTTTAATAGTTAAAATCAATCACATCAAGTTACATATTTAATTTACTTGTTTTTACACATATAGTAAATCTCGCGACAACCTTTTGTATCATATAAATTATGTAATGACGTTATAGGATGGTCGCGTGTGGGATGACATGCAGACGAGTCGGAAGATTTTTAAATCGCGCTTACGCTGGTGTCAGAATCATACTGACCAAATTAAAATGGATATCCTAGCGTCGCATCATTCTAAGTGAAGTTCATTGGATTTTGTAACTGAATGAGACTTTGAATAGATTGGATCCTTAACTAATACATACTTTTTTTTCCAGAATTTAAACCATTATTTTCTATGTCTCAGATGATTGGAAACTTTTGTATATGTTACGGTAAATGTGATAAATTATTCACTTTTACCGGTTATTATGGAAAATAATAATTACACCATAGGTTGTGTAATAAATGAGGGCTTAGGGCAGTTTTGTGTATCTTCAAAATGTATTTTGCCAGCAAACAAAGTGAATAATGCTTCTAGTGGTCGGAAAAAATAACTAAATTGATCAGCAAGTAATGTGATATTGCAAATTTATTCTATTCATTTTATATTCCCAGGTGAATCGACGGTTCTATAAAAAGTATAACACTGAAAATGTAAAACAGCAAACCATTTACAGATTCACACAAATAAAAATATGTGATAGTAACATTAAATACTCAAGCAACAAATACAATCGATTACGTCACAATCGTCAAATTGATAAATAACTAAACTATTACAGAGCATGCAAGATAATTAAGGAACTTTATTTGTATTAATGTACAACTATAGCTACCTACATATAAAGCTACAAAGGACAATGGGCATTGCGGCCCATGAGCGGCCATCAATGAAACTAGTGTCATTTGAAAGGGGAGATCTTTGACAACAAATATTGTTTAAGGAGTACTATGAAATACCGTTTGGGAAAAAAAATATAGTTAAAATACTATTATTAAAAGACTATTTTTTTTTTCATTATTATTTATGTATCCTAATATTCAATACTTTTTCTATTAGAGGTCTAAGAACCTTTGTTAAAATCGGTCTCGCCATGTTTCATGCGTCAACCAATCAGCGACGAGCGCCGCTCGCACTCGGCGACTCGGCGATTACCGTTATGCTCGAGCGCACAGCGCAGTCCATCGTTGACATTTGTTTCGTTGAGTACTGTGCGATTTTTATTGTTTGACAATTTCTTTTGACTCTGGCTTGCATATCGGACTTGTTAATATCTATCTTGGTGACTTGTGCTCGTTTTTTTGGACTTTTTTTAAGCAGATTCCTATAACAATGGCAGATAATCGCCAAGTGTGTATTTTATGTAATCGATCCGTGATAAACAGAAGAAGATACGAAATAACCCGTGCTCGGTTTGAAGAACATCCCGCTGTAGGCCAATATATCTTTGAAGCTCTTACCTCTGAACATCAGGTAAGTACATCAAACGAAATCATTATTTCTTAGTTGTCACGTCAACAATATAGTACTGTTTAACTTGAGGTGGTCACAGTGTTTTAACTCTCGCGCATTGAGATTACATTTCGCTGTAAGTAGTAAGTAAACTGTTACCGACGCGGCGACGTTGTCGTTCCGTTTGATCCACGGGGCGAGAACGGGATAGAAGTATCCGGTATTTACGTATGAGTAAGCGAGATAATTAATACTGCTTAGGCAATCGAGTAAAATATTTTTCTTTATATTTCGCTTTGTTTGAACAGCGTTCAATGAAAATAACTAAGAGTTTTAACTTATTGTAATACTCTCATTTTCAGATACAATACAATGGTCAGGAGTAAATTTGTCGACCATGCTGGCAACGGGCAGAAAGAGCTGCGCAGCCAAGAGAAGACCGTCCACACGAATGTGTATTACATATTGAAGAATATTCAAGACTCCCTAATACAGCAACGCGTTGTATGTATGAAAACTGCAGACGAACGGATCTCCGAAGGATTCCGGATAACATTAAAGTGACATTCTTGATTCATTTTAATTTTTATATTCCAAATAGTGCAAGAGTTTGCGATCATCATTTGGTATCCAATGATTGGGATCAAATAATTGACAGCCCTAACTTGCTCTACGACTTCAATGCCACACATTTTGTGCATATCATGAGCCTCATGAAAATCGCGGTGCTTCGAGGATCTATACTAGATTTTGATAATATAGATGACATGGACCCAAATGAAGTATACATCCGATTAGGCGTTAGTCGAGACCAATTTATGAATATTTTGGAACAAACTCCTTCATTGTCGAACGTATCAACACGCCCGAAAACATCTTTGGCATGCTACTTAATGAAACTGCGAAGCGGTGAAGCAAATGAAAGGCTGGCGACGCTTTTTAATATGAGCCGTAGAACCCTAGAACGACATTTAACGTTCGCCAGAGACTCTCTTTTACTGGACTTCGTTTCCCGGCATCTTGGTTATGATCATCTCAATAGAATTGATGTAGCTAACCGAAACCTACAAGTTCCAAATGCAATTTTTGGAAATGCAAATGCCTTAAACAGAAAGGCAATTGTGATAGCAGACGCCACTTATATATATATATACAAAAGTCCGCAAACTATTTATTCCAAAAGCGATCATATAGTCTACACAAATACACGAATTTGTTGAAACCGTTTTTAATAGTGTGCTGCGATGGCCACATTTTAGATGCCTTTGGGCCATATTCAGCCATAGAATCAGATGCACAAATAATGAAAAATATGATTGACGACGAGGGAAATCCTTTCCATTGGTTTTTTGAACATGGAGATGTGTTCATCTTAGACCGTGGGTTTCGCGACGTAATCGACGACTTACATGCCTATGTAAGTTCGTTCGTTCGTTCGCGTGGACCCCGTACCCCGTGACGAATTTTCAAAATGACTCCCCTCCCAAGAACACTTATTGTGACGAAACTAAAAATATAGACATGTTATCGCGACACTTTTTCGTAGATAATGGTGTGTTCTGCAAAGCCATTCATAGTACATTATTTTATTCTATCATCAATAGTTTTCTAAGCGCACGCGAATTAATTTATTTACTTGATCACTAATTTTTTTTTAAATATAATATAGCCTATGTCACCCGGTAATAGTGTAGCTTCCCAACGGTGACAGATTTTTTAAATCGGTCTAGTAGTTTCGGAGCCTATACAATACAAATAAACAATCAAATGTTTCCCCTTTATAATATTAGTATAGATGAGATAATAGAGTACCTAACCTACTTAGTAATCATGACATTTCTAAAAACAAAAGATGGTTATGTTTTAATACACACCGACACACATAACTTTAATAGACACGTCTATAAAGAAACGTGATAGCCTTCCCATGAACGTTTCAAGTGAAAAAGGGCTGATATATGGTGACGTAAAAGTCAAACGATTCTCTACAGGCCAATTTAGCAAAAGAGATCTTTACTGTAACTGGCCTAAGTGCCGTTCTGTGTAAAATATAGAACCACAAACTACCCTTTTAAGTTAATGCCGCTGTATTTCCGTTGTGTTTTCTTGGGAAGGGAGAAATCATTTTTAATTGTCACACTGTAATATTTTAACGGTGAAAGCTTTTCATTGTTCATGTTATTTTTACTTCGACACTTTATTTAGATGCGATTTAATGGATGAATCGTTTCAATTTAATGATTTTTGTACAGATTTGTGAAAAATGTTTTTCCATTTTTATACTGTTAAGGCGTTGCTTGGTACTTTAACACATTTTAAAGTAATCCCTCTAGGTAGTAGAATTGTGAATTTAAATTTAGTGTTGGTTGCGTCGTAATAACACAATTTCTTTGACAATCGTCACATTCCTAGGCTAAGGCTAACCTTTTCACTTAAGGGGTTTTACGCATTTCGGTTTCCCATACAAATTTCCAACTTGAAATTTGTAAAAACCAGTAAGCCAATTTCTATGATACTCGGCATGCTGAAGTAAAATTTATAGATCTAAATAGTTTGTTGAAAACATTTCTAAAAAACGTTTATTTATCTGAGTTATGGCGATATTAAACTTTCCTTTAAATCGCAATAACTCAGGCAAATAAACCTTTTTTAAAAATGTTTTCAACAAACTATTTAGATTCCTGTACTTTACTTATGCATGCAAATTTTCAATAAAATTGGCTTATTGGTCTTTAAAAATTTCGACTTGGAAAATTGTATGGGAAACCGTAATGCATAAACCCTCTTAAGACCACAGTTTTAGACATTGTCTCACTTTAGATAAGGTTTTGTAGTTCAGCAACAACGTTTATGTCGTGGTTCTAAAACTTAAAAATAATTGTCTTCCTGGGAACCTAAAGGCAGGCAGAACATACATTAAGTCTGCTAAAAGAGACGCAAAAAAAAGCCCAGTTCATAGGTCATATTTCAGCGTAACTACTGTCAGCGGCGTTATACACAGCTTTATCTAAACCACAGTTTCCCAAACTACTGAACGGGTAATCGCACTGAGTTTCCTCTTAAAATTGAAAAGCAAACTAATTGACGTAAAAGCTAAGCTATTCATTTTGAGTTGCATTTTATTCAAATAACATTGAATTATGTTTTTAAAAACGTATTAAGTGTGTCACGCGATATTTGTACTTCATTTGAATATAAACGCTTTGTGTTTACAGACCTAGCTACATAATAAACAGGCTTTACTATCTTTCATAGTATATTCACGTTTTAGCGTGGGCTGTGTTAATAGCAGGATATAGTTGCGGCGATTTTCAGAGCGCAAGCTGAATAAGTTTTGTTTTGGTACCATAACCATCTTCAGCCTATAAACGTCCCACTGCTGGGTACAGGCTTTCCCACATGCACAACATGGGGAGTTCTAGTTTCCAAATAAAATTTTGAAAATTAGTGTTTATTCAACGTCAATGCAAAAGAGCAGCTAACAATTTAAGCAGTTGTCACCTGCCGCATTATGCCGACTATGACTTTGATTGTCATACATACATATAATCACGACTATTATCCCCGAAGGATTAGTCAGAGACTAGGCAATGACGACAGCAAAAGCAGTCCTCTAACATAGTCCACTTTTCACCAGATAGACTGCACATGTGCTCAGCATGACAGGTGGTTAGCCCATTGCTGCTCAATGCTTATGGATGTATGTGCAATCTTTAGTCCGTTAGTCGTCTATTACGACACCCAAGGGAAGAGAGGGGGTGGTAGTATTCTTTCACCGCTACGCGACACTGTTGTCATAATCCTCCAAATAGGCCCTTTGAGATACGATTAGTTGTAAAAGAACTGTTCGCTGAACAAACCGTACAGTTTGAGCACCGCCGACCTGGTAGATAGTACGAACCGTTCAAAAATAGTGTAAAAATGGAATGGACGCGGAATCCGTATCTCTGGCGGTGTTCCAAGTGGTCAGCTCAGTTACACTCGGGTGTCAACAGAGATATTGCCACGGCGTTTTTTCTATCCACGTTCAATTAGTCATTTCTGAAAATTGTTCATAAGCTCGGTTGTTAGAAGACAGATGAAGCTACTGATATCTGAAAAATACATACATACAAATAATCACGACTATTGTCCCCGAAGGGTTAGTCAGAGACTAGGCAATGAGGACAGCAAAGGCAGTCCTCTTCCATAGTCCACTTTTTACCAAATAGCGACTGCACATGTGTTCAGCGTGACTGGTGTTAAGTCCATCGCCGCTCTATGCTGTTGAATATATGTGCAGTATTTAGTTCTTCCGACAATCCTTAAAAAACTCGGTCATCATCGATTTAAACAATGAAACACGGAATAGTACAAACTTTTTATTTTTTGCCCGGAGCCGGTTTTTTTAACCACGTTGAATTAGAAGTTTATATAAAATTTTCATAGCTTGGTTGATATGAGAGAATTATAAAGCTAGATTGTTAGTTAACTCCATGTCATCGTAACGAACGATAAAAATATACGAGTAAGTAGTAGTGTATTAGCAGTGATATAGGTGATAGATACCGTGGCAGCTTTTAAGTTTGAGGACCCTTACAGACTTATCTTTAAGTCGCTGTTTAATCCAATTTAAATATTTATTTTATTTACCTTTGTGTTGTTGGTGATTTAGTTCGAAACTTTTCCTGTAATATGGGCCTACAATTATTATAATTATTGCATTAAAAGAATTATCCTACATCTTTTTTTGTCTTATAATTTTGAGATACTGCTCGTTATTAAATAAGTTTTAATGCAGAAGCTCGGACAGTGTCAATCGTTTTACAATTTGTTACTAAGTTTATAAAAGAAAAATGGGAAATCGCTAAAACCACTTATAATTTATTTATAATTACGAAATAGCATAATCGTTATCTGTATAATGGCTGAACTTTACGAGAAGCATTAGAATTTCATTACCCGCGCTACATTGGTTAACCCCAACAATATCCCAGAACAATATTAGCAGAATACGTTTAATTTTCCGCACGAAAGTTCAGAGAACTCGCGTCCACACCACCTTTTGTTTTGCACCTCGTTGTTTTGCTTTGTTTACCTTTATTCGTAAATGCTAAGTACTGTCGTTGTTTAAATGGTCAGTCGTAATTGAAAATTCTAAATGCAGGTGCTGCTTCCACGCCAGTGGAACGGGAACGACGCGTGCGGAATCAACTATTTTAAAAAGATAGATTCAACTGAAAAACGTAGAGTACGTGGTGAAGTTTGGTACCATGTTCATGTTATACTAACTACTGCATTAATTCATAATACGATCGTTGAGCGAGTTGGTGTAACAAGGCACTAAAGTTTTAAACTATGTACCTACTTCTGAGGTCGAGTGTACACACGGCGTTAGTTCAACCTACCCAAAACCTGTGCCAAAACTGTCAAATTTCTACAATAAATTTTGAATTTTATTTTTCGGTTCGAAGGATCAATATTCATTGGAGAAATTTGACAGTTTAGGATAGGTCGATCTGACGCCGTGTGTACTTAATTTAAATATAATTTTTACTAAAATTACCTACAGTCCCGGAATACCAAAAATTTTTTTTAGAATGATGGATGTCTACAGACACCATCATCAGCCTTTTTTTTAAAAAAGAGGGAGGCAAACAAGCAGGCGGGTCACCTGATGGAGAGTATCACCTAATCACCGCCGCCCATAGACACCCGCAAAACCAGAGGAATCGCAGACGCGTTGCCGGCCTTTAAGGGAGGAATAGGTTTAACCCAGATTCCCCTACGGGGCTTTTAAACGCCCAAAAAAAGAGTATTAATTCTACACTCAATTAAATGTAGTTTGTGTGTAGTGTGATTACTGATGCTACGGGTCTTTGTTTGAGTGAGTGATAGAAATTTAAAAAAAATAGAGTATTGTTGTTTCTTTGGTTTCAAAGTTAAGTGAGAATTTTGGGTGGCACCATGGCTCCGAAAAGGTAAGTTTCTGTCAATATTTTGCTTTAAAATTTTACAATACCTATTTTTTTATTAATCTATAACCACTACCTAGTACGTAAGTAGAAAATAAAATTTTAGCATTGAGTTTTAATTAACAATATCCGTCTCTAAAGTTTATGGCCGTTTAAACGCCCCGTAGGGGAATCAACGTCTGTCATATTTTTCAGACCTTCACTTAGATAATCGTCAAGACTTTCTAAAATGATTGGAAAACTGGAATGCTTTGATGTCGATGATCAATTCACGGGTGGCGTAGCTATTTTGCCTTAAGAAAATGTGAACGCAGAAATCACAGACGAGGGATCTGGCGACAAAGAAGTTGCAGTAGGCTCGCAACTGGGGGCTCAAGCGTTCATAGTATTTACAGACAAATAATCTTCGGGCAGTAAAGATGTGCAGGCTGAATTAGCGAAGAGAAGATGTAAATCACATACACCTGTGGATCGAAATGCGAGTATGACCGAGGGCATATCAGCTTGCAACTGTCTCCATCCATGAGGTTGTATTTGCTCTGAGTGTGCTGTTACGGGGCGGGTCAGGAAAGTCTTTTAAAAAAAAGATATTTTACTTGAAACACGTTATTATATTTATTATAAAGAATGGTCAGTCTATGCCCGACGGAGGTCCAATCCAATCTAATGTGAAAACTAACTGAAGCTATAATAACGATTTGGGTTTCCTATTGCATTGATGCAAATGCAATGGGAAACTCAGCGATTTAATTTTATATGGCAAACAGAGCTAATTCCGATATAACAACCCCCCCGTTAAGATCGATCATCACCATTGAAAGTGATGAGAGATTAACCCAAGACGAGATGAACTATGATTGGACTTACGTTTGGCAGAGCGGTTAAAATTACAAAAGAGTAAATAAAACTTACAATAATAAACTTATTTATCTAAAGATATGTATGTGCTACAGAAATGCAGCATCCATGATTATAACATAAGAAAATATAGAAATAGTATTAAAATAAAAGATTAAATTGCGGTAAACTGTAATGTTTTATAAAATGCTTTACAATTTTTTGGCAATGACAATATACCAGTTCCGAACAAGATGAGATCTGAATTTACATCTCGATTACTGCAAGTGATATGGCATTTCCCTGGCTCTGATTGTACAAACAGCCAGCGGTTAAAACTTAGCTTATGAAATAAATCGATTGACCCGTGTACCAATTTCGTAGAACACACATCTGGAAGTTTCTTCACAACTTCGCTTAATAGAGTCGTTTCACACGTAGGATTCGCGATCACTGAAAACACATTTATAAGTACGCACACATAACACTTGTCACTAATAAGTTTGCACTTCTCTATGTCTCTTATCAGTGAGTAGAACATGCGATCAGCTGTTATTGCTACGTATGAGCTAGACGGCTCGATGAGAATGAATGTGTCAGGTTTCGATATATCATATGGGACAGGTAAAGGAACTATATTATAAAGGTCATAGACCTGAGGTAACACTAAAGGAATCTTAATAACGATTATAATTCTATTTAAATGATAATAACATATTAGCTTAGATATATCTATAAGTTCATGTATATTTTGTAGAGTTAAGGATACAGCGAGTTCATAATGGCTAGGTAGTCTATTCCTATGCTTATCTAGTTCGTTATATAGTTGATGCGGGCTAAGTACAGTCGGATGCAGAATATTGAGCTTCGCGAATAAAATAGCATTAAGAATATCGTCAATGTCGAAAGATAAAGTTAGTATTATAGACTCTAATGAATTCAATAAGGAGCTAAGTTACGATTTGATTTCTAATTTGTCATTAGAGTTTGAAACATTCTCTAAGATTTTGTGAATGGTCTCCATATTTCTCATGAGATGTTTCTCATTTTGGTCGACCTTGGATATAGAGTTATTGAAAGATGTGATAGTAGATTTTATCACGTGGATATTATCTTTCATCAGATGAGCCAGCTGCTTCTCATCCGTCTGTACATCTTCGATAGCCTTCGAATATTTAACAGCATCTTCCGAATCTAATGTACCAAAAATAGTTTTTAGCAATGATCCTCCGAAATCGATGAGAGCTCTTTTGTAACGCTTATTTGGCCTTTCATCTACCAGGAGATATGAAATAGAAGAAAACTTATTAACATTATTTAAATGTTGATTTCTCAACGCAGATAAAGAATTGAGACAATCAGTCTCTATCTTAGAAGATGTAAATGAGTTACAAACACGTTTAACTTTTCAAATAGAAATTCGATTTTATCTAAATTAGGCTGTATATGACTTAGGTCTAAATATGCTACGACATTCCAGTCACTATTAGTAAACTTAACATCTAAGAGTTTATCGAAGAAAAGCCCGGGACTACTGACTATGGGCGATACGAATTCGCACGCGACCGACGACAGCGCCGATCTGAAATAAATGATAAGGAATTGTAATAATATGACGTCATGCCATGTGACGTGTTTGTTATGACGCGCTATCACTAGCGGGCTTGATCTCGTCATAGTGATGACCGTACGTGCTTACGGTTTATCAGTAAGGTAACAGTATGTTTCCCATTTAACTTTATTATTTTAAAAGGGCCCTTCCACACTAGAGATAAGGCCTTGTTTTGCTTATTGTGGCAACGTACATATACTAAATCATTAACGCTATAAGTTATAGGTTTGGTGTGCGAATCGTAATAATTTTTAGATTTTTCTTTAGAGGCTTGAATATTCTGAAGCGCCTTTTGGCGGCTATAATAAAGACGATGATTAAAAGCTCGGATGTAATCTGTATATGTATTGGTATCGAGAGTATCGATACTCGTAGGTATATAAGGCTTAAACCGAATAACAACTCTAAAGGCGAGTAACCTGTAGTGCTATGCACGTTAGAGTTGTACGCAATCATTGCGCTTGGGATATAAAGATCCCATGTGTGTTGATTTTCACCGATATAAGATCTAAGATACTCTTTAAGAGTAGAATGACTCCTTTCTAGGGCACCGCACGTTTGCGGATGATATGGAGATGCGAATATATGTTTTATACTAAAAAGTTTCTCGAGTTGTTTAAATACATCTGAGCAAAAATTTGTACCTTGATCTGAGACGACCATTTTAGGAATTCCCATATGGGAGATAAAGATTACAAATAATTTAGCTGTTTCTTTAGCAGAGCATGTGAGCATAGGATATGCTTGAGAAAATTTGGTTAAGTCGTCTTGTAAGGTAAGTAAGAATTTATATTTGTGCTCATGAGTTTCCGGAAGTGGACCGACCAAATCAAGATAAACTTTTTCGTTGGGCCGAGATGCTGTGGAAGTTACTATCATAGGGGCCCGATTTGTCTGCCTTAAGGGCTTATTGATTTGGCAAGAGCGACAGTTCTTTACATAATCTTCAATATCTTATCGCATGTTTTTCCACCAGAATTGAGATTTAATTCTCTTTAACATACGCGAGATACCGGGATGACCGGCGAGCGGAGAGTCGTGATATCTTTAAGAATTTGTTTGATCTCGTCCGGCGTAGGATACTTTATTGCGGTCTAAGTTAACTTTAATATTAGTATTGTGAAATAGAAACGATATAATGTTATAGACCTTAGTAAATGATAGTTTAGTAAATGGATCCGTGAAGTCTGGTAGAGCGGTTTCTTTTTCCTCTATGTACCAGTACTTGATCATATCTCGATAATCTCGGAGAAGATTAAAAATATCTTTATATGACGTCTCATCAAAGTGATTGGCTTTTATAAATAAATGAGTAAACGTATGTTTATCGTTTGACGTAGAATAATAGGTGTGCAAATCATGTTCAATACTACGAATGTCCGGCGGATTTGTGCAAGCATCTATGATGTCTTGACAGTAAGGCACGGACTCATCTAAATCGACTGATGCTGGATAAGCGATCAGTTTGCACTTCGCCTTAAGTTAAGGAATCGTTGTGCTCTTGAATCTCAGTGTCAAACGAGACACCGGGTTGTTTTATCATTTGAAGAAACTGTTCGTAAGTTTATGATATGGAAGGTAAATTATGTGAGTCGTCTTCGTTATCTGGTAATAGCGTCGGATTACACAATATGGAGTCTGTGTTATCGTCATCGCTTAAGACGTTTACTGGAAAACGGGATAATGCATCGGCATTTGCATTTAATTTTCCCTTTTTATAGACGATCTCATAGTCATACTCTTCTAATTTTAGGCGCCATCTTATAAGCCTGGAGCCTGGATCCTTGACATTAAAGAGCCACACAAGTGGTTTGTGGTCTGTTATTATTTTAAAAGTTCGACCGTATAAGTAAGGGCGAAAGGTCTTTACACCGAATAGTATGGCTAAGAGCTCGTTTTCTATGGTGGAATAGTTGCCCTCGGCCTTGTTTAAGGTGCGTGACGCATACGAGACGGGCTCGTCTTTACCTATTTCGCCTTGCGATAGTATAGCGCCTATTGCGTAGTTAGACGCGTCGGTGGTCAAAACAAAAGGTTGTTTGAAGTCAGGATACTGGAGTAGAGGTGCCGAAGTTAGTTTATCCTTTAATTGGATGAAGGCTTGCTCCTGATTATGAGACCATTGGAAAGTGGCGTCCTTTTTTAATAAGGAAGTCAATGGTTTTGTTATTTGAGAAAAGTTATTTATAAAACGACGATAGTATCCGACTAGACCTAGGAAAGACTTTATATCTTTAGGATTTTTAGGTGTCTGAAACTGAGAGACGGCCTTGATTTTGTCAGGATTCGGAGACACACCTTTGTGTGTTATTATATGGCCTAGATAGGCGACTTCGCGCCGTAGAAACTCGCACTTATCTGGCTGTAGTTTCAGATTAAACTTTCTCAATCGATCAAAGACTAAAGTAAGTTTTGTGATATGACTTCTGAGGTCATGACTATAGATTATGGCGTCATCCAAATGCACGTAAGCGCGAAGACCTTGGAGGCCAAAAAGAGCTGTATTCATCAGCTTTTGGAAGGTGCTAGGAGCATTTTTAACCCGAAGGGCATTCTAGTAAATTCGTAATGCCCGGAAGTGCTAGAATTGGTATTGACAGTGAAACCTGTTTTAGGAGCGTCCTTGGGACTCATCCTGATCTGATGAAAGCCACTGGAGAGGTCCAGGGTGCTGAAATATTTAAAGTGTCCTAATTGGTCCAATATGTCTGTGATAAGAGGCAGAGGATAGCTCTCAGATACGGTGACTTCATTGAGGCGGCGATAGTCTATAACTATTCGCCACTTCTTTTTACCAGAAGCGTCCATCTTTTTAGGGACTACCCATACTGGGGCGCTCCATGGCGAAACAGAAGGACGTATAATGTTCTGATCGAGCATCTTACGGATCTGAGTGTCTACCTCCTCTTTATGACATTCGGGAAAGCGATATGATTTTACGTGAGTGGGAGGCGCATCTCCCGAGTCTATGGTATGTTCAATCGCGTTTGTGAAGGACAAAGGCTCGCCTTCCATATGAAAGATGTCGGTGTACTGTGAGCAACACTCGAGAAGTGACTCTTTTTCTTCAGAGTTTAAATGAGAGCAACAAATAAGGTTTAATACCTTCTGTATTCTATCGGATGCTGTGTAGGATATAGAATTTACGCATTGAGATGAATCAGTGATATCGTTTTTAGGCTCTAGAGGCGTTAACTCTACAGCATAGTCCTTGACCTCAACTTTAGAATTAGTAGTATTTAAAATAGTTACGTTTATTTTTTTATTAGGTTTATAAAAACGAGACAGTTAGCAACATAAACACCATCGCTTATAGAATGATCTAATAATAACCCTTCATTGTTTTGATAGCGTTCGGGCGAGTAATTTGATACCGCGCACTCGATAACAGCTTCGGCTCGAGCGGGAATAATATAAGTTGGCTGGATATAATTCATATGCACATTTTGCCCGTAAATATTTATTAAATTCAAATCATAGTTTATAGTGCCCTTGAAATAGCCCAAAAAATCGCTACCGATGATGCCGTCATATTCTAGACTGACGTCATCGTTGGCTATATGAAATTTATACGTATAAGTATTCTTGGCTAGGATAATATAAATTTGAAATGTGCCAAGGGTTTCTGAACAAGATTCTATGGTATTGATTCCTCTTATTTTAACAATTTCGCGAGACAAGTCAGGTGTTTTGCTTAGGCTTGATCGTTTAACAAGACTGATACTTGCGCCCGTATCTAAGAGAAAACGAAGAGGTTTTGTAGAAAAACTAGTTTTAAGATGTAGGATGATGATGTGGCAAGGATATTTTTTTTAATGACGAATTTATCTCGTATACAGGAATATTTATATTATTCTCGATTCGGTGTTCCGGATTGTGCGATACAGAGGGTCCCGAGGACAAATGGGACGTTTTATTCGGTGGAACCGGGACTCTAGGTAGATTATATTTGGGTTTTACAGATTCAGGACTCAACGAAATAGGGACTCGCGGTGGAGCGTGTTGAGGTTTATTATATTTAGGATTCGATGAAACAGCGGTTCCCGAAGGAAAGTATCGAAGTTTGTTATTACTAGGACTTAACGAAACAGGGACTCGCGGCGGAGCATGTTGAGATATATTATGTTCATACGTACGACTCGACGAAACAGCGGGTCCCGCAGGACAGTATCGTGGTTTATTATTTTTTGGGCTCAACGAAACAGGGACTCGCGGCGGAGCATGTTGGGCTATTTGTGCATACGTATGACTCGACGAAACATTGGGTCCCGAGGGACAGTATCGAGGTTTATTATTTTTTGGGCTCAACGAAACAGGGACTCGCGGCGGAGCATGTTGAGCTATTTGTGCATACGTAGGACTCGACGAAACAGTGGGTCCCGAGGGACAGTATCGAAGTTTATTATTTCTAGGACTCAATGAAACAGGGACTCGCGGCGGAGCGTGTTGAGATTTATTTTTATACGTATGACTCGACGAAACAGTGGGTCCTGGAGGACAGTATTGAGGTTTATTAATTCTAGGACTCAACGAAACAGAGACTCGCGGCGGAGCATGTTGAGATTTATTATTTGAACGAGACTTAACTAGAAATGCGCGTGTGCCTAAATCACTCGGAAAACGACGGTACGTTTTCGTAGACCGATTATTTAGTTTAAATCGTCGTAAGACTCTTCGATGTTTTCGCACGAAACTTGATAAGGTGTCGGTGACGGCGGCGATAGCGTCGGCGGCGGGTCGTATGTAACGTGATGCTTATTCGACGACTTATTATAATTATTAGAATTCTGTGCATTATAGAATTTCCGTTTGCGACATTGTGTAATATCATGACCCTTATGTTTGCAATACCTGCAGAAAGCGTGTGAGCCGGAATTATTATTATATGACGTTGACAGCTGAGGCTCAGAGGAAACACGTGGCGGAAACGCCCGCTTCTGTTTAGCGAAGCATTCGGATTCTGGATGCCCGAGCTTTCCACAGATTCTGCATTTAGGCTTAGTCACGGTCTTAAATAAAAGATTTTTAATCTTTTCTTCCTCAAGAGCGGTATTTACTGCATCATTGAGAGATTTAGGGCTTCTGCACCTAACATTATTGCTTAATCGCGGATGTAGCCCTAGAGAAAATGAGAAGAGCGCTAGATCTTCCGTCATAGCGATACGCCCGGATAAATCTTTTTTTAGAGATTCGGAATTATAGATTTCAGACTGCAGATCAGTAAGGCAGCCTTCGACGCGGAGCGCAAACTGCGCAACAGTATCGTTTGATTGTTGCTAACACGACTGTAGATCTAGTAGTAAATGATTATAATGTTTCCTTTCACCGAAATTTTGTTTGAGAAAACATTTTAATTGATTAAAATCTTCAAAAATTTTATTTGAACACGCGATTTGGGCTTTGCCCTCTAAACGAGATAAAATATATTTGGTTAATAAAACATTTTGACTCAACGATGCTAGATCTAGAGCGTTTTGGCAATTTGTAAGAAAAGCGGTGAGAGTTTCGCGGTCTCCTTTGTAAGGACTAATAAAATTACATAACACGTTTATTGGAAACTGTTCGCTCAAAGAGATTTCCGCGCTAGCACTGCTTTTCTTCGAATCAGTAGCCATTATGATATAGAAAATAAATAGAAGGTAAAACACAGTACTTACTTGTATTATTTAGACACGGTTGGTAAGTATAAAGGATTACGTTATTATTATTTAGATAAGTTTAAAGGATACACATTAAATAACAAGGTAAGGATTTAGAAGGAGCATAGGAAATTAGGATATTATATGATATATCGTCTGACACAATTTATAGAACACTTTATAAGAAAATTGTAGCAGTAACAGATAATATTATGTTCTACTTACAGAGTTATCAGGATCACGAAGGAGTTGGACATCTCTGCAACTGGAGCAGCGCGTTCACAGGATCGGAGCAGCGTGGCGCGCTACGCGTCAGGCAACGCGACCAGCGACTGGAGCGGCAGGAATGGCGGCGAATACTACCACCAGCGGCGGTGACCCGGCGTGAGCGGCACCGGCACGTGGCGGCGATGGCAGAGCGTCGCTTCAGCGGCGACGGCGGCGGCCAGCAGGCGGCAGCAGCAGGGAGACGGCGGCAGTGGCGGCGCGACTTACGCACCGGCGGCATACAGCGGCTATCTTCGGAAGCTGGTCGGCAGGCTTACGGCTGTAAGGCTGACTGTCGCGACTCAACCACAGGAGACGAGCGGGAACTTGACGAAACGTAGTTACTTAGTGGTTACTCACGTTCCGGAGACGGACTGGACGATACGGAGTATTATAACGGATAATCTTTAACGCGACCCGTTGATGGAATACCAGTGGAATGGAATCTACGAATATTAACGAATTTCAACACTGGTATCCCACTTCTGACACCACTGTTACGGGGCGGGTCAGGAAAGTCTTTTAAAAAAAATATATTTTACTTGAAACACGATATTTTATTTATTATAAAGAATGGACAGTCTATGTCCGACGGAGGTCCAATCCAATCTAATGTGAAAACTAACTGAAGTTATATTGACGATTCGGGTTTCCTATTGCATTGACGCAAATGCAATGGGAAACTCAGCGATTTAATTTTATATGGCAAACAGAGCTAATTCCGATATAACAGTGCCATGTAATCAGAAGAACTATTATAATCCAAGATAACGAATGTTATAATCCACTTGAGCTTTAGCATTGGCAAAAGCATGGCCAAAAAAAATTATATATCCGCTGCTGACAATGCGTGATAGTTCATAAAGGGTGACGAGCCTTCGTTACTCTCTAGAATACCAACCACCATCATACCGCAGAGTAGTAGCAAGAGGCTTGCTAGAAATGAACAAAAGAGCATCAGACCGTGTGTAAGTCAGACTGTCGTAAAACTACCTGATTTAATAAGTTCAGTCATATAGGTGAAAACAGAAAAGTTTATGTATTTATGAAGAAAACAAATTTATTTTGTAACAAATGTACCTTTTACTATGAAACCATGTTTTGTAGTTTGAATTTTTATTTATTTATTTCGTCTATTTTATTTTATTTCAATATATATACCAAATAAAGTTTATTTTATGACACATTTGGCCTTTTAATGCAGTAATACATAGGCACCTTTCATACTTTACGTTAGTAGTGGATTCCCCTACGGGGCGTTTAAACACCCATCGCTTTTACGCTTTTCCAGTTGAGCTAAATTTTTGTAGTATTTTTCCCAAGTCAATACACAACAACAACGGCGAGCCGGCGCTATGCGTGCTGCAACGCAGCCTGGCTCTACCACTCAGTCAGTCACTCATTTCACACCCAGAGATCACGTGTATAGGGTCTCAAGGGTAAACCTATGGACGCGAGCAACTTTAACCCCCAAAAATACTTCGTAGTGAAGCAAAGGGGGTGCATATCATTTTTTAGAATGACAAATGAACTAATTTCAAAGAACATAAAGTTCATTGGATATAATTTTTACTTGTTCTAAATACACTTCCTATAACAACAGTAGGTATATTATTCATTTGATATAATACTCATATTCTCTAACAACTTATTCTATAAAGTTATATTGGTAGAATAATCATATTCTATAACTTCATTTGATATAATTTTTCTTAAAAATAAAAATTACATAAAAAATTACTAAAATATAAAACATTAATCTATAAACGCAGCTTCATCTTAACCGAATTTTCAAATATTTGTAAAAATATTTCATTCGGATCTCAGAGGTGAAAACTTCTAAGATTTGATGAAGCAATGTTGACTAAAAACATAAGCATAAAGCACTGACAAATTTCGACGGTTGAAAGCCAGACCTCGGTAGCCAAGTGGTTAAGGCAGCCGCCCGGAATAAAAATTACATTTTAACCCTAAATTGATTTCAAATATTGTCTTAAAAAGTTAATACGTTGTGTTTTCGTTATGGTTGTGGTAAAAAAGTCAGTGACAGAAACGAATCGCGGCAAAACCGACTCCACGTAGACTTGTCTACCCTACGCTAGAGTGTAATTTAAACCCGCGTAGGCGCGGAGGAGCGAGGCGGCCCGCGAGCTGTGGAGCAGGTGGGTGTAACACTCGCCGCCGCGGCTGAGGCTCCAGCAAGCCGAAGCTGACTACCGGAGTCCCGCAGCGCCGGAGCCGTGACAGAAAACATGCCTGCTGCATGATGCATGCCTGCTGCATGATGCATGCCTGCTTGCATGCTGCATGCATACCTGCATGCTCCATGTCTGCCTGCATGCTGCATGCCTGCTTGCATGCTGCATGTTTGCTTGCATGCTGCTTGCTTATTACATGAGTAATGTTTTATATCATTTGATTATTATATCAAATGTACATTATATCAAAGGAAATTATAGAATCTAAAATTATATTAAATGTTTATTATATTAAGTTAGTTGTTATATCAAATGAAATTATATGAAATAAAATTATATTACCTGAACGTTAGACCATAAGTATTTATATCAAACATTACACACCCGCCGTGATGTATAGTCAAGTGGTTAGCACGCCGCCGGGTCTGGCGTCGCGCCATCTCAGGGGGGTTACTCTTGAACGCAAACTCAATCTCAATACAATGCCAATGCGATAAATATGTATCGATATTGGGATAAGTACAAATAATTCCGGAACGCCGTCTCGATAATAATTTGTTCAATCAATTTTCACGCAATTTAATTCCAATGTGGCGCTTTTGTCGCTTACAAAAGTGCCATTTGACATTTTTTAGATTTGTGATTGGAAATTGTTTAATGCAATTGTGTTTCAAGAGTAAGCCTACTGAGCCGGGTTCAATTCCCGGTCGGATCAATTTAGAGAAAAAATGTTTTTCTAAATTGATTTCTGGTCTGAGTGTTTTTCTATGTTTATGTAGGTATATTTATCCGTTATCTTACCAATTTAACGAGTTTCAAAAGAATACTCACCTTGGTCTAGATAATTGGTGTGAGAGTAAACAATTTTTTTATATGTATAAACTTCTCACTTCTGAGCATTGACCTATTTACATAGACAACAGCATATGGGGAGATTGGGCCATCATAACTCACCACGCTGGCCGCAAGCTGGTGGGTTTTAATGTAACAACCGCCTTTGCATACGTATACACTTCAGTGTTTAACAGTAGAATGAAAGCAACTGCTATTATTGAAGTATTTTTAATTAAACCTCCCGTGATTGTATTGACATATTCTTGACATCCCAACGGATACATTAACACCAACGCAATGTATACGGGCGTACATATTGCGTGGTGTGTGGTGCTTAATCAATAAATTTGGAGCACATCACTGATTTAAAAGGGGTCAAACCTCCGTAAGCGGTAATCCTACTACTAATATAGTACCTGATAGGCGATAACACTGAATAATGGTCCTTCGACGCGGGTATGAGAGATATTGACAGGTATTTGTAACGGTCGCTGCTATACCTAAAGGAATTAAATTGTGTGATTGTTATTTACTAAAACATCTGCCTATTATCTATATCTGTACGGTGGAAGGGTTTATCACGCCTAAAGAACGATCTACTACTGGTTATGTAAGAGAATAGAATAGAACATTTTGTTGCATAACTATTGCATTGTATTCTACTATTAGGTGTAATTGTAATAGTCGATCCTAACATTTACCCATATAGGGCATTATAATATAACTTTAATTTTCAGATGTCACACCAAGCTAGATAGCTTAACATAGCTTCTTTTCAAACTTGTTTTTATTGGTTTGATAACGGATAAACATATTTATTATATAGAAAATACCAAGACCACAAATCAATTTAGAAAATTAGTTATTTCTAAATTGACCCTACCGGGAATCGAACCTGGGACCTTAGATATGGCGACGCCACAAGCGGCGTGCTAACCACTTGACCACGGAGGTCGTCAAATATGTTAATAAGTGCTCAGCTCGGTACCAGACACAATAGAAACTCGATTGTTAGCAACCGTGATAGTTCCGGAGGCCTCTTCTCCCCCCCCCCCTCCCCCTCACAATTACTATTCCTTCCTTAACCCTATTCCTTTCTTAAAGGTCGGAAACGCATCTACAACTACTCTGGTTTTGCGGGTGTCCATGGGCGGCCGTGATTGCTCTCCATCAGGTGACCCGCCTGCTCTTTTGCCTAATTATATAAAAATAAACCTCTAGGAGTCTTCGTGACGGACAAGACTATCAAATTATTGCAGTAGATGATTTTTTAGATGATGATTACATTCCTCTAGCCAGCATGACGTGACTCCTATGATTCTCTTCAGTTGTCATCAGATATCATAGTTCAATTTTTTGCCGGAGTAAGTACTCCGCAAACAGTAAAAATGTGTAATTAGGTACATACGTTATATACTAGAAATTGCCTTAACCTACTTAACAAATTTCATTAGATCTATATGGTAAATTAAATTATAATCCAATCTAATCAAGACATTACTCTATTAGGCGGTGAAGGATCTTAATAATATAAAGAGTAGACAGACACACAAACAGTTTAGGGCAATATCCTTAAATACTATCACTTTTTTGATGTAGAATTATTCTCGACATCTCATAAAATAATATTTGCCGTGGCGAGTTCTGAACACAAGAGATTTAGCAAGTTTTTATGTCTCGTACAGCTGCCGCTGTGCTCTTGCTCTCAAGAACTTTCGTCGAAACGGACATTATCGAAGCGGATAGCAGTAGATCACCAGTTGTAAGCGTAGTAACTCTTTGTTATAATCCTTTGATGTATGTACTAGCTTATGCCCGCGGCTTCGTGCACGTTTTAATGTTGATTTTTTTTAATGATATGTTAAGACTGTAAGTATGTCAGCAAATGAATAATATATCACATCATAATGACGACCTCCTTGGTCGAGTGGTTTGTACGCCGGTTTTCATGGTGTCGCTATCTCTGAGGTCCCGGGTTCGATCCCCGGTCGGGTCAATTTAGAAATTATTGTTTTTCTAAATTGTCTCGGGTCTGGGTGTTTTCTATGTATAATAAGTATGTATTTAAGTACTTTAAGTATGTTTATCCGTTGTCTAGTAACCATTTTAACGAGTTTCATAACGAAGCTTCTCTTGGGCTAGATAATTGGTGTGAGTGTAGGAAAGTTTATTTATTTATTATTTATAATATCATAATTTTTTTGTTGGACTATATTAATTCTGGTAATTTTTATATTTGGGCAATATTATCATTCGACATTTGTGTGGTAGTTTAATTTTATCACATGGACATGCCTTTACGAATTCGTATTTTTGGACGTTTTTCTTTAAAGGCATTTAATATAGATTTTGTCAATCAATTATGTTCATTCAATGCAGCCCCTCAATCAATCAAATCAATACAGCAGCCATTTTTAGGGTTAATTTCATATAAATAAATATGCCAACGCCTAGGTGGCCGAGTGGTCAAGCGCTCGGCTCGATATCCGGAGGTCCCGGGTTCAATTCCCAGGTCAGGCAAAGTGTGTTTCTGATTATTCGATGAATAGCCTGGGTTTGTGATCACACCCCGCATTTGACAAACGTGGTGATTAAGCTAAAACTCATCAATTATAGCGATGACTTGATTTCAATGACGGAGGACTTTGCCCTGCAGTTGGACAGTATACAGGACAGCCAGTTACAGGACAGATAGTATACAGGACAGCCAGTATACGGGACAGACAGAATACTAATAATAAGTACATACTTTACTTTTATAAATATGAAGATTTGTTTGTTATAATCAATATTTCTGCAAAGTTAGAAGCAAATTAAGCAAAAAAAGTAGCCTAAACAGTCTTTATCTATCTCTCTTTATACCAAAAAGTCATTAAAATCAGTTCAGCGGCTTAGGCACGAAAACGCACCAAAAGACAAATAAAGCAAACAAACTCACTTTCACATTCAAAATATTAGTTAGGTTTTGTAACTTACTAGTTAATTTATTGTGTCTGCAGTCAATTGTTTTGGGGTTGTCAAACTGTGAAGCTTGCAAAAGTTTCAATGAAGCTGAAATGTGTTCGTGCTAAATTGCAAAACCAATTTAACGAACTAACTTTTAGGATAGCAAAACTTTCTGGTTTTCGCTCCCATGTGTATACTCACGTAAGTAGGTACGATCGGCCTCGAAATAACATTTTACCATTTCACACAAACTCGTTTGGAGCGATCGCGCTCGTGCAACTATTCTGTCCTCTATTGGCAGTTTTAAGGCAAAAAAAATTAGGAATCGTTACCTAAGTATACAACTTGGCGGTGTCAATTAGTTTAGGGATACACTCTTATCTAGTTTTGGAGCAGACGGGCATCATATTAGCACTTTTATGACTAATTACACTATTTACGGACTAATTTTTCTTGGATGGATTGGATGAATATGGCCTTGAGTTTTGTATTTCTTTCACTCAATTTCCATGCAATATGAATTCATATTAGCTCTGGTGTCGTAACTTAGGAGTAAGAAAATTCACAATACAATTTCGATCCAATAGCGATCGGTTTCGAGA
Source organism: Scoparia ambigualis (assembly GCA_963921215.1). Classification (NCBI taxonomy): domain Eukaryota; kingdom Metazoa; phylum Arthropoda; class Insecta; order Lepidoptera; family Crambidae; genus Scoparia; species Scoparia ambigualis. The sequence continues at coordinate 16,522,732 of OY992522.1, read as the reverse complement.
GTAAGGGGGCGACGGAGCGACGATCTGCGCAGGGTGGCTGGCAGCAGCTGGATGCGGAGAGCCGAAGACCGGGCTCAGTGGCGCGCCTTGGGAGAGGCCTATGTCCAGCAGTGAACTGCGATGGGCTGATGGTGAAATGATTCATTTTCATCATCATCATAACAGGCCGCGTCGGTCCATTGCTAGACACCTCTCCTAATAATAATAAAGGGCTTATACGTGTTACTTAAAGGGAGAAAAAAGAAAGGCCTTGAGTTTCTTGCCAGCTTCTTCTCAGTCGCAGGCTCTCCCAAAATACAAACTGGTAGATTAGTTAGGTAGGTAGATTAGTTGTTAAGATTTAACTACATGTTAGTTAACTGTTATTCTTGTTTTTGACGTCAATAAGAGCCTAGGTTTTCATTGAATAAATTATTTGACACTTGTTTTTGACGTCCATAAGTGCCTGTAAAGGTTTAAATAGAATAAATTATTTTACATTTTAACTTTGACTTTTTTTAATTAAACTGGGCATGCATTTGACCACCAACCTGCTTGGTGAGCAGGATGTAGTCTATCGTGTTGCATGCTTACCCAGGAGATGCCTATATTCACTCTTGCCTTGAAAAGACTTTAATTATAACGAAACGTTAAAAAAAATGTCTACCTCAGGCGGGAATCGAACCCGCGTCCTCCGCAATCCGGGCGGCTGCGTTCTTTAAGTTTATTTGAGCGTTTTTTAACTAAAATGTTTTAATTAAATGGCGATCCATGTGTTATAGCGGCTGAGACGTGTGGTATACCGGCCGAGCCCTGTGGTATACGGCCGAGCCGTGTGGTATAGCAGCTGAGACGTGTGGTATACCGGCCGAGCCGTGTGGTATACGGCCGAGCCGTGTGTTATAGCGGCTGAGCCGTGTGGTATAGCGGCCGAGCCGTGTGGTACATCGGCCGAGCCGTGTGGTATAGCGGCCGAGCCGTGTGGTATAGTGGCCGAGCCGTGTGGTATAGCGGCCGAGCCGTGTGGTACATCGGCCGAGCCGTGTGGTATAGTGGCCGAGCCGTGTGGTATAGCGGTAGAGCCGTGTGGTATAGTGGCCGAGCCGTGTGGTATAGCGGCCGAGCCATGTGGTATAGTGGCCGAGCCGTGTGGTATATCGGCCGAGCCGTGTGGTATAGCGGCCGAGCCGTGTGGTATATAATTGGTTTGAGCATAAAAAAAATAAATTAAATTAAATTATTTGCCAGACCTAAAAATATTGTTAGCTCGTACTGTGTAAACTTGAACGCATCCGGTTAAATATAAAAATGATTGACGGTGGGCAAATAACTTCTAACTATAAGACGACCAACAACTCAGTCTCTCTGTGACCACGGACCTTGTAAAGGGTTCGAAACGTCAGGATAATATAAAAAATATGTAAATAATAAATTAAACGCTAGTTAATCCGTAAAAAAATGTTTCATTTTTAATTAAGGGGGTTTACGCCATTTGGTTTCCCATACAAACTTCCAAGTCGAAATTTTTAAAAACCAATGAGCCAATTTTGATGGAACTTTGCATGCTGAAGTAAAACACAAGGATCTAAATTGTTTGTTGAAAACATTTAAAAAAAATGTTTAATCAACTGAGTTATTGCGATTTTTAACTTTCTCTAGTGGACTTTAAATCGCAATAACTCAGCTAGGAGAACGTTTTTTAAAAATGTTTTCAACAAACAATTTAGATCCCCGTGTTTTACTTCAGCATGCAATGTTCCATCATAATTGGCTTATTAGTTTTTAAAAATTTCATCTTTAAAGTTTGTATGGAAAACCGAAATGCGTAAACCCTGTTAAATTAAATTTAATACATCCACCAGTATAGAGCGGCGATGGATTCACCACCAATCGCGCTGAGCATATGTGCTGTTGTAATTTGGTGAAACGTGAAATGGCAGTCTCTTAACCTTTTGTGGATAGCGTAATGATTTCCTTTGTATTACAAAACGTGACATCGTATTACGTCTGTATGACTGCCAACGATTCGCAAACCCCATTGAACACTGATGCCTCTTGCGTCGTTGTACGTTTATTTTTCATGTATATTTTTTGTAAATAAACGTAAATCGACGTTCAAGATACAAAAATCTTTAAGTATCATATTTTAAGACTTTTAATGGTATGGCATTTTGTGTGTATTATGTATATATAATATTATAATAGTAATAGTAACATTTTACTCTACAGTGTATGTGTCCAATATCCGGATGTGATGTGTTCAGTTCCTAGTTCGGGCAAAATATGCTTCCGATTTTTTGAATTTTGTTGCAAAGTAGGACCAGGTTACGGTACTTAAACGAAATTTTGGAAATAATGGAAACCGCTATAAATAGCAAACGAAAATCTGCAGAAAAATCGAGTAGGCCCATTAGGCTCTCAGGTTTGTGATCAACGGGCTGGTGTAGCTTTATTTTTACATTCGCGAATAAGTTGTCATTTTATTTCATTATTGTATTTGAGGTAACAATTTAAAAAATTGGTTTAATGGATGTATTGTTCGGATAACCGCGTCGCGTGGCGGTGAAAGAATACTACCACCCCCTTTCCTTGGGTGTCGTAAAAGACGACTAACGGACTAAATACTGCACATACATCCAACAGAATAGAGAGGCGATGGGCTCACCACCTGTCGCGCTGATCACATGTGCAGGCGCTTTTTGGTGAAAAGTGGACTATGGCAGGGGACTGCTTTTGCGGTCCTTATTGCCTAGTTTCTGACTAACCCTTCGGGGATAATAGTCGTGATTATATGTATGTATTTATGTAGTTCGGATTACCAATCAACATTTGACAAGTGTGGGTATTAAAAAAATTAACTGAAACTAGTTTATATAACTACAGCACTTAAAAAGCCAATACCTATCAATAACTGTAGTAATGACTTGATTTAAACGACACGATGAAGGGACATCACGTTTTATTTAAACTGTATACATTTTTTTTACAAAAATGTAACTATAAATAAAGCGAATCTAACCTCTCTAACCTCATCATTTCGTTATTTTGGAGTTAACAAAACCGCATTTTTCCGCTGTCACTAGAGTTTATTGGGACAAGGAAAGCCTTTTCAATCATTGTTTTCGCCCGTTTATTTCTCTCCATCCATTCGGATTGTCCGCCATAATTGTTACTTTACATACCTACCTACGTAGCTATATCGCCGGACTGATCCATTTGTATTTCAAGTCCGAATATTGTTTATTCGCGTTTCCGTGAATCTGTTATAATTGAAACGTTTGCTGAAGTATACTTAAATCAAAATTTGAAATTCAATATTATTTTTTCAATTTAGCTTAAATAACAATAATTGAGCATTTATTAAGAAGGTTATGGTTCGTAAGTCTTTAATGAAATGAAAGAAAGATAGAAAGAAAAAACATTTATTGACTGTCACAATTAAATAAAATATAGAATAATATGAAGAAAAAAAAGACCTGAAATACACATATAGGTACAGAAAATGCTACTAACAGACATTGAGGTAAATAAACTAGAGAAGACATCCCATACAATAAATGTGCACAGCTACAATGATACTTGTACCGTGGTGCGGGGCTTACCTAGTTGTAACAAAACAGAAATATTGTTACTCTACGCATTTTACCGAAACATGGATTAATAAGTAAAAAAAAATAGTTTGGATTATGATTTAATTGACCGACTGTGTGGTGTAAGAATGAGAATACAATCCAAGATCAGTCTTGGGTAAAATTTCCAGAGGAATATTATTTTGTGACTTCTTTTGTTGGTTTCTTAAAAGCCCGTTTTGAGTTGGGATTGTCGCTGTAACAACAAAATTGATAACATTATTATTTATGACGGTTAGAATTAAGATAGACAGTTCCTAAGTGAGGATTCCGGGTTAAATGTGCCTCTATTTTCGGCTTTTTAAATATGATAGACAAGGGTCGTGCGCTTTCACGTAGTGGATAAAAACTAAACTTAATTTGTTGATAGAGAGGACAAGAAGGTCAAGAGGACCCCAAAATGTACGAAATATGATTTCAAAACATTTCACGGTCCAGAGAGCACGCGCTGCCTCAGCTTCTAAATTTAAAACGACGTAAACCCAATAATATGCAAAACGGGGCTTTAATGGAATGGTAAACGTTTTCGTCGCTAAAAGAGGTGTCTTTAACCAGAAATGGTTGAGGCTTACCCGGGCCCCGCGTAGGTCAGAATCACTCGGTCCCTTGGCTTTTATTGTATTTTTTTGCGTAACCGGACGTCATAACGAGATCACCGGTTTGAAAAACTGAAAGAGTACGCTTTTACGTTCCGATCTTTTACTTTTACGATACGATACGAATTTTTACTACAATGCTAAGTAAATAAACGGTAGTATTAAACGGTATACTGTACAACTTTATTTTTCTTGAGAGTAACCTTTATTGGATAATTGGATCACTTTTGACATAACACTAAAAATACCTAAACCTTGTAAGTTAGAGAAAACCAATCTGACTTAGGTGATACCTTGGTATTCCTGTTACAACATATAACGCACTTAAGATTCTCATCAAGTTAAAAAAAATTTAAAATATTAATCTACTGATAGTTGTCCTTCGGTCCAATTTACGGAACTAGTATCCTAAATTGTACCTTGTAATTGTATTGTAATATAAAATAAAAATTTAAGTTTAAGCATTAACAATAATGGAATTAAGATTGAGTAAGTATTTGTTAAATAATCAACATATTATCTTCTCTCTAATCAACAGTAACAAGTCAAAAACATACTTCAATATGGTAAAATTTTGGAACCTCGTATAGGTCCAATATAGGGGTACACGGTAGTTCGATAGCAAACTTAAAAAAACAACAACATAACCCTAACCAACTAATTTGTACTTGCGATGCTTAAAAATTAATAGTTTAAAAAAACACTAGAAAAACACGCTTTTATAAATGCACGTAAAAACAAAAAAATCAATTATGGATCGTTCAAGTTGTGTCTATTTCTGGGCTGAAGTGTAAACTATGTGCTTTTAATTATAATATTTGATTGTAAAATCGTGGGGCGCTGGAAAAGGAAAGACTTTTTGTATAACTTGCTGAGAAATCAAGTTAAGCTATGTTACGCGTAGCAGGTTACACAGATTGGCGCTCTAACTGGAGTTTCAGCACGACTAGTAGGTGACTCTAGATTAAACAGTCTGTTCAAAGTAACAGTTTGTCGAACTCAGACAAAACATGCGCCAGCAGCGAGGAGATACGACATTCACCGATATTTTTAACGCCTCTTCTATCAGGAAATTAAGTACATAATGGTAATGCGTCAACAGTGGCAAAATGTAGAGTTCTTGTTCGTGGACGAGATATCTTTGGTTACCTTTGGTAACCCTTTGGCGGCATAAACGTTATGCTCTCGTGCGACCTCATACAGCTTCCGCCAGGGTGTTAGTATTATTATTTGTTAACAAGAAAGTCTTTCCTGTTCCAGCGCCCCACGCTTTTACAATCAAATATTATAATTAAAAGCACAAAGTTTACACTTCAGCCCAGAAATAGAGACAACTTGAATGATTACTAATTTATTTTTGGTTTTTACGTGCATTTATAAAAGCGTGCTTTTCTCATTGAGTTATAATGTACTAGAGGAGCTATCCCATACAAAAGTCTTGTTCTATTTCTTAAAAGTTAAAACAAAAGTGCGCTGCAGCGCTAAAACAATCATTTATCGTCTTTCTGAACAATCCAAACATACAGCGCTAGACCGCTTCTTTTCTCGCAATCAAAAGGTCTAAAGCATCGAAACATGGCCGCCGCTCATGTCTCGGCGATTTGATAAAATAATTAGTCAAATGCATGTTATATCGATAATTTAGTACAGGTGAAAAGTGATTCGTTTAGTTTTATTTGTTTTCCCTAATTCTTTAAACTGTACCTTAGCACAAATGAAGGCATATTTTAATAAAATAGTACACAAAATACACACGTATTGTTGGGTCAAGCGCCCTGCCCTGTGGCAGTCTGTACTAATATAGTTGGAGCGAGCAGGCTCTAACGCGTGTAGCAAAAAATCTAGTTAGGACGTCTTCTCTAGTACGTAGTACATAACAACTCAATGGTTTTTCTAGTGTTTTTTTTAACTATTAATTTATTTTATACTTTTTGGTCTAACCTTAAAACCTGATCGTGTTCAAAGTCCATTAAGTGGCCTTTCTCACTAGTGCAAACACGACTATGATACGATACTCTATCATAGAATGCAAGTGCCTATCTTCCAGCTTCATCATCCGACCTTGAAACCTAATCGTGGTCTAACATTGAAACCTGATCGTGTTCAAAATCCATTACGTGGCCTTTCTCACAAGTGTAAACACTACTATGATACGATACTCTATTATGGAAGTTCCAGTTCATATCTTCCGGCTCCATCATCAGATCAGTTCGACAGTACCATATTATTGTATTGTCATCAAAACTACACACACTACCCTTGGAAGATGGTTAAATTACTTACCTTAGATTCCATTACATAGTTTGTTACATACAGGTCGACCTAATAAAAGAGTGTTAAAAACAGTAGGTATCGTGCTTTCATTATAGAATACAGTGTTAAATGATAACTAACTTTTTTGTTGAACTTCTTAGACAATAGACGAAGAAATTACTTACATCAAATCACAAAAAAAAACGTTTTTCTCTCTATCTTGTGTCATCTGTCATATGAAGAAACAAAATGGCGCAGTGACAGTGGCGCTTTAGTCGCCTCGTTTTGTGTTGCCAGTGTAGAACAAAGAGATTAAAATAGTAATAGTTTAATGTCTTTGGTGTAGAATAATGCCACCGTTTAGCGGGAAATTTGTAGGTGGTACAGTTTATGAGTCGGTACAATATAGGTTACTCTCCTTCACATAGATATAGTCACGACAATTTTATTGTCCTTGAAGGGTTATTCTGAGACTAGGCAATGAGGACCGCAAAAGCAGCCCTCTGCCATCATAGTCCACTTTTCACCAAATATCGACTGCACATGTGCTCAGCGTGACAGGTGGTGAGCCCATCGCCGCTCTATGCTGTTAGATGTATGTGCAGGCTTTAGTCCGTCAGTCGCCTTTTACGACACCCTAGGGAAGAGACGAGGTGGTAATACTACCTGACCTACCTCTATACTCCTACAGTCTCATAAACGTTGATTATGGCTACTCCAAGTATTAAATCGGTGTTAAAACAAATATTATGGAGGAATGAATGTGTACACTGTAGTAAAACGCTGCTGACCAGGATAGATATTCTTTATTCTTCTTTAACAACCAATATTTTACATTTAGTCACACACAGTATAAAGTATGAACACCGTTTAACCGTCCGCACAGTACAAGCGCCAAAGCCAGAATGCCTCACTCACCGAGTCACTGACTGCCGTCCTACTTCTCCCCCCCGAGTCCCCGACACATGACATGTGTCAAATCATAGATTGTCAATCGTTCTATAGATTTAAGAATAGACTAAAATTGAATTATGCAAATAATTTTAAATGAACCTTACACTCGTCCATCCTGACCTCGTGCATGTCCTCATCACGTCCTCATACACGGTACCAGGAAGGCACGCTAATATTTAAGACATTAACCAGACCTTACACTCGGCGAGTAAGTACATTATCAACCAATACATTAAAAACTTATACATAAAACAAATTACTTAAAATACAAGCTACTAATATCCTGCATACCTATCCAGTTCTTAGATGATTCAGAAACAATTAAAAGCTACCAAAAATCTAGTAAACCCATCGAATTCCCACAGGATTATTAAATTCTCCTAGCCGAAAACCATCCAATTCTTGCCTATCCAACTCTTACATGATTCAAAAACAAATTAAAAGTTACCAAAAATCCTGTGTTTGAAAGCAAATAAACTATTTCATTTCATTGTAAACCCATCCAATTCCCACAGGTATTACATTCTTCTAGCCGCAAACCCATCCGATTCTTGCTGCTAGAAAATTACCGAACCCATCCAATTATCTTAGTTATAAAACAGGATCACTGATAACCTTTTCTTTACAACCATCGTTTCATATAATAAGTACACTTATGTTCATTTTTAACAACAACATGCTCCGCAAATGTTTCATTTTACTAACAATCACTTGACAAACATACATTTGGCAACTTTTTCTCTTTACATATGTTTTGATTTATATTTGATTATTTATCCATCCATTTATACATTTTCCATATTATAACATTTAGATTCTTATGGCAAATTCTTATTATACAAAAAGTAGTTTTTTTATATTATAGTTTTTCTTCCTACAATACCTTAGCAACAAAACATTTGGTCATAGTAAACCATACTAATTACGGACTTGTTTTCAGCGAGCAATTTTTACCTAGCAAAGAGAAAAAGTAGTCTATCAAGTAGTATATCAACAGTACCTAAGCAAATAAAATAAAATAACAATAAATTGAATTCTTTCATACGCAACCAATAATTTGTTGGATGTAGTATTGTATATTGTTACCATAGATCGGATTAGGCAGGACCCTATTTCTGCACTTTTGCAACGACCGCCTAATATGGATATGTCCAGACAAACATTGTTATTTATTTAAAATGCCATAAAATAATATGAAACAAGTGATTTCTTATCATTTAGTACATCATAACTTTTGTTATTGTATTACTTTAAGTAATTTTATGGTATCAATTTCATATTCACTTTTTCAATTTCAATAGCGTGTTAAACTTCAGATAATAATATATAACTGCGTGAATAGTGTTTTATATGACTAACCCATTATTAAGACAAACAAATGAATACGGGAAATTAATCTCTCTCAAAATTTAATTTCGGAAGCTTATCTATACATTTGATAATTATCGTTTGAATGCCAATACCAGAAAACTCCACCCACTCCGATCCATGACCATTACCTAAACTGTACACAAATCACCGAGTGTAAAATTAAATGAAGAACTTATAAGGGATATTATAAAGACAAACGATAACAATTAATATTTAAGCCACCAATGAATCTTGTAAAAACTCATCCTACGTTCTTACAGGATTATTAATCCAACCAAATAAGAAATGAATCCACACCAATAAGAAAACAGTCCCTTATGTGAACCAATACATTTCTCCTATACTTCTCCCATTGTAAATTATAATAATCCCTGCTAAGTCATCCACTTCTAGCAGGGATTCTCCGTACAATTAACAAATAGTTTGTTCATTATCTTCAAATTAGTACCTAATTAATTCATAAATAAATATTAAGCAATAAGGAAACTTTACATTTTACGTTACATAAATCATATAAGCTCCTTTAAGTTAATCGTATCATTATCGTATTTTTCTTTTTAGCGTTCAATAATGTATCCCAACCAAGATTCTCATTGAATTCAACAATAAATATTCTAATGATTTCTATTTTATTAAACATTCACTGTGCAAGAACATACGGACACATGTACACTTTTAAACTTTCGTAATCTATTTTAACCTTTGTTGATCGAAAATTTAAACCAACATATTTAAAATAGAACAAAAATAAAAATTCATAAAATAAGTACTTCAGTTGTCTAATTATACTATCTCTAGCGTTTCATTGTTATTATTTATCATGTGACCCATGAATAACATTCGATCAACAACTGCCACTGTCTTGAGTATTTTTAGTGCCTGTGATCTGTGAGACCGATTATCGAACCAAACCTACATACGGTCATTTTAAAAACTGTGACTACCAGGTACGGTCCTATGTGGGAATAAAGAAGTTGTATAGGTACCTACTCTTCCCCTTATTTCCCAAAAGAACAGAGCAGAGCTTTTAGGCACCATCACGTGTTTCTATTTAGTTAACGACTGTCAAATGTGCCGGTACTTCTAGGAATTAGTCCCTAACCACCAGGAATATAATATCAGCTTCTACATTATCAATTTCTATACGAGCGCTAACACTTCCAAACGACAAAGTAAATATTCATGATCTAAAGATTTCAAACTTTAAGCCCAGGAATAATGAAAACGTTATTACAAAACTAAGTTTGAGTCTGAAGTCATGCATGATTGCATGAACCATCTACGGTGCTGCAGATAAACCCACGCGTTCTCTAGTGGATGATTTTATTTATGTTTACCTACATCATTGTGATAAATATCAAAATCAGACTAGTTGCTATTAATTGGGACTGCACTTGCAGACAAACCAAATCCTTAGGCTTTGCAAAAACCAAGTTTTTAAATACTAAAATAAAAAGAAATTGTTTGAACCGAAAAACATTTTGACATGATATTAATTTGTTGCGAAACAATTTGCAATAAATGAATTCGACCCCGACATTAACTATTAACTATTTAAATCACCGTCAAATATTAAAAACCATTTACATTGCTGCACAACCATTTTCAACAGGATTACATACTATTTCTATTACTTACAGTATATTTTTTTTGTGTTTCATTGTTTTTACATGAACACACTATACCTTATAAGAGCGCATAGCGCTTTCAACCTAATGCAGCAAAATAAACTAAGAACACTCATAAGTATTTTCGGAGGTATTTACATAATTCTGACAAAATGTTTAAACAGTATTGAATCACATGCGCACAGTGACTGCAACGCAGCCCCACTCACGCTAGCTAGAATCTAGATAGTGCTTTCAACGATATAACTCTAGTCTAAAATGAAAGTTACATCACAACAAGTCTCACATCAATTGGGTTGAAATACAACCAAAAGACAAATTGTGACATATTTTAACTTGTGATTCACTCTTAACCTGTTGTATGACTAGTAAACTAAATAATTTAACTAAAAAGAAGTATGAACATCTAGTAAAACCTGTAAGTAAAACGAAACGGTAAACTGAATGATGATTGTACGAACGAATGGAAAATTAGCATCTCACGTTTATTAACTGTGGATTATCTTATTAAACCCTGGACTATCATGGTCATGGCCTTGCACTAAGAACACATTTAAACCCGGCATGACTCTTATACCGCGACAAACCCAGACCCTTTATTATTTATTCATCTAAATATGTTTGTAATGACAACGTTTAAGTTTTATCTGTCTTATCTAGTGAGGTCTGCAGAAATCTCCCTTTCGCAGCAGCACGTCGACCCAATGGGATCTTTAATGCAACCCCGTCCTATCACTATTTTTAAGCAATCAAGTATTATTTACAAAATCGACTTTAATCCTATTTTCACTTCCAGGCCTCACATCAAAATAGTTGAATTGATGACCAAATCTATCACATGTGAGACACAGTATTATGGGAGGCCCGCGCCCTTCACCATTATGTATAGCAAAACTAATCAAAATTCATTGCCGCTGTCTAGTTAGGTCTTCTACCGTCATTGTTAATATCATAAAGCCCTTGTTACTATCACATGTTTATCCATCCCCTTAACTGTCATGAAGACTCCCAGAGGCCGCCAACAACTGAGCCTCCGTCGTGTCCGGTATTACAACAGCTGAGCCACAGTATAATATAATAGTATTCAGCATTACGTCCCCTCACCAATCGAAGTCGCTTACGTGCGTCCTCGCAAGCCACGGCACGACATTATCAACTGTTTTGTTGAATGCATAGAATATGATTTGAATGTTTATATTAATTTATATCAATCTATAGACGCGAAATATATCTCCACTTATTATAACTATTACCGATTCTGAAGATTCTAGATCTTGGAAATGCTATACATCTATTAAACAAAGCATAAAATGCACCTCTATTAAACAAAGTTTTTACTCTTCCGGCCGGCTATAATAACTTATAATTAATTACTTTCCAAATATAGCAATCTACCTACTTTACCGATTCACAACTTCTTCTCCAACCGCCCGGCTATCTCGCTTGCGTTCTAACTTTTCGTAGCGCCGATTCCCGCTGTGCTGCACCACGCTACGCAGAAGGCTCGACTCCAGCTGTCCCCGTCGTCGCCGTCACAGCCATACACCCGCGATGTCCGCAATCGGCAGCCCTCGCCAGATCCCGACGACGCGACGGCGCCAGCGGCGTCCTTCGTCGTTCCCGTCTTGCTCCATTATCTGGCGCTCGAACACAAAACAAAACTTGTATGAGTTTCCTCCTTCTACCAAGAAAATGCAAGATATCTCGGAAACGGGGCGTCCTAGCGCGAAACGGACGAAAATTTCGTTACCCTTTTAGGAACCCCACTGAATTGAACATACTCTTAATTTTGACCTCAAATGACCTTGACCTAGCCTTTACAACTAAACTGCAATCGGTAGGGGATTATAACATTTCTTAGCAAAAACAAGAGGGTAGTATTGTATTTTAAATAGTAGGAGTCACCTAATTTAAGTCTTTTGATGAAAATCTAAAATACCCAGCGCAGATATTAATAATTAATTATCTCAAAACAGGTTTAGTCAAAATATCTATGATGGAATCACAAATAACTTAAAGCAGACCATAACGAATCATGATTAACTTAATATTTCCTGCCTATCCTACAGTATGCTTTCGACTAGTATGCTGTCCCCTGCCAGTCTAGACAAACCCCACTCTCAAAAGACAATCTCCACCTGGTATTAAATCGGCTTGCGCACCATTCTACCAGGCACATCCAGTTAGTTCTGGCTTTACCTTCAACAAGGTATGAAGATTGACCCGAGAAGGAGACTGCCCTCCTCTGAGAAGATTCCAAACACTACATGAAACCTCCCTACATTTTGTCTAACGAATCATGATCAACTTAATATTTCTTGCCTATCCTACAGTATGCTTTCGACTAGTATGCTGTCCCTTGCCAGTCTAGACAAACCCCACTCTCAAAACACAATCTCCACCTGGTATTAAATTGGCTTGCGCACAATTCTACCATGGCACATCCAGTTAGTTCTGGCTTTACCTTCAACAAGGTATGAAGATTGACCCGAGAAGGAGACTGCCCTCCTCTGACAAGATGCCAAACACTACACGAAACCTCCCTACATTTTGTCTAACCATCGGTGTGAAAGGTTTTTTTTATAATTAATTGCGGGTAATTTCTAGCTAAATTCAGCCACCTCACAGTCGAGTAGTTTTGCATTAACACTGCTAAATAAAAACGTTGTCGAATGTGAGCATGTACTTACCACTTCTGATTTGTAGTAAAACGCTGCTGACCAGGATAGATATTCTTTATTCTTCTTTAACAACCAATATTTTAAATTTAGTCACACACAGTATAAAGTATGAACACCGTTTAACCGTCCGCACAGTACAAGCGCCTAAGCCAGAATGCCTCATTCACCGAGTCACTGACTGCCGTCCTACTTCTCCCCCCCGAGTCCCCGACACATGGCATGTGTCAAATCATAGATTGTCAATCGTTCTATAGATTTAAGTATAGACTAAAATTGAATTATGCAAATAATTTTAAATGAACCTTACAACACTAATGCGACTTTACTCTCGGAGTAAAAGTTCAAACTCGGCGGTAACCTGTTTAACGAAAGAATAAGGGTGGGGTCTTTATAATCAAAGGGTATTATAGCATACGCTTTCACCGCTACGCGACACGTAGACCGATAGCGCTAGGTTTTGAGGTTTCAAAAATATTAAAGTTGTTTATGTTTCACATATAATTTCCGGACCTTTTGCCCAACCTAATATATTAGTTTGTGTCATCCTAGGTACTTGCATAGGTAGAAATTTAGGTATTTGTCGCTTCAATCAGTATTGGACGAAAAGAAAATTAGAGATGAAAATTTTATTGTCATGATAATAACGAAGTAGTAACTGATGTACATAGGCAATTTGTGTCATTTCTGTCCACGAAAATCCTGATATTTAACCAGTACTTATTACGTCGCCCAACTAGCTCTGAAAGAATATTACAATAGGTTAAATAGGTGTTACGCGTTTTAGAGTACTGATATCTGTTGTTCAAAACATTTTGTGTCGAATTCATCCACGACATTTATAGATATTTCATTTTTTTATTACAAAACCCTGTAAAAGCCACAAAAGAAAGTGCAAGTTATTAGAGTTTAAGTGTTTTTGATTATTATGGTGTAACAAAACACTATTCATAATTTGTGTCATTTTAATCCACGAATTCTTGTTATTTTAATAAAAACAGACTTCTAAGCACGTGTAGGGCGAGCGCGGGGAAGAGCACGTGCGCGGGCGGCGGCGCCGGCGCACAGCGGGCAAATTTCGAAGCGTATCGAAGCGTCATGCTCGCGTCAGGGCCTAATTTATATACAAAACAACCGGCCGCTCGCGGTTTCACCCGCGTGGTGCCCGTTCCCGTAGGAATATCGAGATAAAAAGTATCCTACGTGTTAATCCAGGTCATAAACTATCTGTATGCCGAATTTCATTCGAATCCATTCAGTAGTTTTTACGTGAAAGAGTAACAAACATCCAGCCACACGTTCCCGTGGGAATATCGGGATAAAATGTATCCTATGTGTTAATCCAGGTTGTAAACTATCTGTATGCCGAATTCCATCCAAATCCATTCAGTAGTTTTTACGTAAAGTAGTAACAAATATCCATACATTCTTACAAACTTTCGCGATTATAATATTAGTACGATGTATGCTGTATGCAACGTCTCAAATCAGTTCTCCGTCGAAGCCACGCATACGGCACGGCACGCCCCGTGCACGGCCCGGTCTAATATAATTCATCCCTCAATCTAAAATAATATTGACCCTTATGCTACGGCCACACTATCGCGCTAGTGCGAAGATTCACGTTGTCGCGACACGTCTGGCCAAACACTTCGTCATAATAACGCGATGCATCATCGCGTTATGCTACGGCCACACTATCGCGGTAAAATTCTTGTTCCGTTGTCGCGGTAAAAACTTCATGTTCCGTTGTCGCGATAAAGCTTGGCCACATCATAAAAAACTTCGCGACGACGCCGACGTCGCGATAATTATGAACTTTGTCGCCAAATGCATTTCAACTAGTGGTGGGTAATATATTCGAAACTATATATCGATATTTGATATCGGATTCCTAAACTATAGCTAACATATATTTTAATATCAGTGATATCAGTATCGATCATTTCTACGGACTATTAAAAATTCATGAAATATCGTGTTTTTTACACTATACAGGGTATGAAAAGAAGCTTAACGAAGCCGTAATATACACATAGTGTACATCAAACTAAGAAACATTCAGTAAAAATAATTGCTGGGAAACTAATTTAATTTTTAGGTATTAAAAAACGGGTGTTTTATAAGACACGCAATGAAACGCGTGCAACAAAGTGTGCATGTGTGTGTGTTACGGGACGAGAGAGAAGTCAATAGGCGTATGAGTAGGATAACAAAGCGCGCGCCATGTCAGTACCGTACCACGCACCCTGCGCGGTTTTATTCATGAACTCATTGTTTTCGCTTCATGATTGTTTGTGGAAAATTTTTATTTAAGTCTAGGCTAGTCTACCTACTTACCTACTCTCCATCGATGTCATCAAGGGACCTTTCGACACTGACGAGCTGCGGTTCAAACTGCCGACCTCCCACGTGTAGGCATAAGCGCGCCCGTTCCAGATTTTCCTGGTGTACCAACTCCAGGATTCCTTCTCGTAGAGACCGCTGCTTAGGCTCTTCGAAAACGGCGACAATTTTTTGATGCATCTCATCAGCTGTTTGGCAAGGGCGGTCAAAAAAAACACCTGTCTTTGACGTGGCCCCACAAAAAAAAACCAGGGGGGTTAAATCCGGCGATCGTGGAGGCCATTCATGAGGCCCATACCGCCCAATCCAATGGTCGCCGAATAGCTCCGTAAGCCGCTCGCGGACCGGCCTCACGATATGTGGGGGTGCGCCGTCGTGCTGGAACCAAGTTGCATCTGTGCCAGTGGCATATCGTCGAGAGTATCCGCTAAATAATTGTTTATCAATTCTAGATACGCAGAACCGTCCATTCTAGGTGGTAAGAAGACGGGTCCCAGAATCTGGTTACGGAATATACCTGCCCAAACATTGTGTTACCAGCGTGTCTGAAATCCAGTCTCTTGCATCTGGTGTGGGTTTTGCAAGCACCAATAATGGGCGTTTCGGCGGTTCCACATTCCATTATTGGTTGCGCGGAGGCGCCCCCCCCCGTACACCCCTTCAAAAGCAGCGCGCGCGCTAGACGGCTGTGGGCTGGCTAGTCATTCATAGGACTAGGTATAGCTTCATTCTTTTAGTTTATCATTACAATCAGAACTTCAAATTAGTTTTCCATATTTTGATTGTAATTTCGAAAGTCCATTATTTTTATTTTAGCAGTGGGATAAACTGGCTATCTCACCTCTAACTAACAAAACACAACAATGAAAACGACGTTATTGTTATGACACCAGACTTAGTTAAAATGGTGGTAGAGAGCTAGCCAAACGGACTAAGAAGAAGCCTTTGCTGTCTAGTGGTTAGCGCTAAGTCCGCCTGGCAAGCTACTACCATCTTACATAAAGTCTGGCGCAATGTGTTCCATCAGTATGAGATAAGATAGCCAGCCTCTCAGTGGTTGAGGGATCCAGATGAAGTGCGCTGCCGCCTTTTCGTCATTTATCACCCTCCAGGTGAGATGAAGGCCAAGCGCTTCCACGTTTTGGAATGAATAAATACTCAGCTCCTTCGGAGATCCAAAGTGCGTTATCGTCTTATTCCTTATCGTCACTTACTATCAGGTTGAGATTAAGGCCATGAGAGCTTTCAAATGTACTTACAGGAAAAATGAAATGAAACGAAAAATTTTATTTCATTAGTAAATTAAGTACTGTCTTTACTTTATGGTAGGTACCTATTCAATTCAAAAGACTCTTTTTATTTCGTAACGGTTAAGCACTTGTAGTAATTGTAGTATTGTGTAGTACGATGGCCGTTGAGGCAGAACGGTTCTCGAGTGGCGACCGCGCACCGGAAGACGCAGTGTGGGCAGGCCTCCAACAAGGTGGTCCGACGATCTGGTGAAGGTCGAGGTTAGCCGCTGGATGCAAGCAGCACAGGACCGGTCGTGGTGGAGATCCTTGGGGGAGGCCTTTGTCCAGCAGTGGACGTCTTCTGGCTGATGATGATGATGATGATGATGTAGTACTATTATTTATTCTGTGGTATTGTACTCTATGCCAGTTGGAAGCGCACTACAACCAAATCCCCGGAAATGACCATTTTACTGACAACTGACGGTACAAAAAAATGAAAACGACATACATTGTTGCTACCGTGCCGATGGAGAGGCAATTTAATAAATTAAACAAATAAATTGTTAAAACTTGTGGCAAAAGAAAAAGTGTTTACAATTGGCGGACTCCATGGTGGTCAATTTATGCATGATTTTAAATAAACATCTTTATTTTTCATACTCCTAGTACAAAGCCTAAACGTAGCATTAAACTGCTTGAGTGACAAAATAGCAATGCTCACTGAAAGGCACTTGGAAATATCTATCTTGCTATCAAAGTATAAAATAACCCTTTACATCAAATCATAATAAATTACATAATACCACTTACATACTTTCTTTCTAATTTACTAAAAATCATACTGCTTATCACACAGAATTTCTAATAAACGTAACTTCATTTTTCCATACAATTGAAAGCAATCAGAGCGCCTTAGCGAAAAATAATACCACTTACATACTTTCTTTCTAATTTACTATAAATCATACTGCTTATCACGCAGAATTTGTAATAAACGTAACTTCATTTTTCCATACAATTGAAAGCAATCAGAGCGCCTTAGTGAAATGTGTAGCAATTTCCCTTTGATCATTTGAAAGAGAAGAGCGATTCGATTACCTATTATTACCCTACTAGTTAACAATATTGTCGATCTATTTCATTAATTTTAGTAAAAGTAATTTGTATACCTAGACTAAATTTTTAACTGTTAGTAGCTTGTCCGTTCGCGTCTTATTATTTGTATTCCGTGTTTGCTGTACTTGCATGCAACCCACATACCTAGTCTACCGAGCCATCGAGCTCCTAGTTCTTCCTAGTTTAGTTAATGAAACTTAATTTAGGACGGTAATCTTACTTTTTAACATGCAGAAGACCTGTTAGCAACTCGTAATTATTAAGTTTGTGTAAGTAGTAGGTTAGGAGCTCGATGGCGCAGCGGCTAGCGCGTTTGGCTTGCGATCTTGCCCGCTAAGCAACTTTCGTAATGCCGGGTCGCCTGATGGGTGACCAATTAAAAATATCTCGAGCTTCCTCCGTGCTTCGGAAGGCACGTTAAGCTGATGGTCCCGGTTGTTGTCGTAAGGTGGCAGTCGTTAAAACCCAGCAACCCGCATTAGGCCAGCGTGGTGAGTTATGGCCCAATATCCCCACGTGCTATTGTTCACGTGGGAGGCCTGAGCCCAGCAGTGGGACGTTTATAGGCTGATGATGATGATTAAGTAGTAGGTTCGGTCAAAAATAAAAAACCGATCGATACAATTAAGTGATAAATAAGTGAACAGTTACTGAGATGTAGGTACTTATTTATCTAAATTATGGTGAGGTCATTGCCCGCGGCGGCGAGTCGTGCTGTGTCGTGTATCTTCGCGTGCCGCCGGTACAGCTGATTTGGACTGATATACGCGTGCATTTGTGTGCGTGTGCGGCAGTGGCTGCGCTGCCTGTTCATTGCGTTTTGAAATTTCATAAGCCTTTTTGACTAAGAAATTTAAATAATTTTGGTAATGTTTCTTTAGAAGAAACTTTAGTAATCACGTTTTACATTTATTTTTGTCAAAACCAAAGTCACAATATTGTGACTTTAACACTTAATATCTCCGTAGTTAGAAGGTTCCCAGGTATGGCCCAGTACAAAAAATACTTCGTAATAATGGACAGATTACGTGGCTCTCGGCTTCTTTTCATACCCTGTATAAGGTACTACCGGGTGACAAGGCCCACAGTTTTCCAAGACCCAAGCGCAGAAAACTATGTTTATTACATTTGATCCGTACCAACTTCGTAGCATGCATGAAACACATCAATATGAACGCCGAAACGCAGCAGCGGATAGCGAGCGGCCACCATCTTGTCACTGACATCCGATAGTTCGCTGACATCGGTCGCGGCCGCTCATATTACTAATTTTGGCTCCTAAAAACGTCAGTTTTTACTTGTTTATACTACGATTTGTCAGTAGATTTTTATTTAGTGTGTTTATTTGATCATTACTCTTTTGATATTTACATAAACATGTGCGATTTTATAGCCTTTTATTTTGTAAATATTCAATTTGTGTTGTAAAGCCCACAACGGTTAGGAAGGCCCAATGAAGTAGTTGCTTGGACCTTAATAGGAATTTTAATTACTTAAGTTTAGCATAAATAACCAAAATTTATAAGTAAAATCTAATAATAATGCAATAAACACTTAAAAATTCAATATCTCTGCTGTTTTATTACACAGTGGAAAAGTATTTTTTTGTCCCAAAATATTGATCATTTTAGTATCCGATTGGTTTTATCGAAATTTATGAATGTTACAATTTTTATGTGTATATATTGTTATGGTCTTTAATGCTTACTTTTGCTCCAAAAGACTTAAAAACGGCACGGGCCTTATTGGGCATACCATGTTTAGTAAAGCCCAAAATAAGGGTTTTTAAAAATGTTTATAAACCTAACTTATTATCGTTGTAGCTTGTGGGCCTTGTCACCCTGTAGTACCTTAGTTTCAGAACGCATCGAATCGATATCGGATTTTTATGCAATATCATATACTTATAAGTTTCTTTTCAATAAATTTAGATGACTCAGTCAGTTTACATTGTTCTAAGTGAGTGAGTGCCTATTAATTAAGTGATCAGGATTTAGTTAAGTAAGTTAATTTTTTCTAAAATAAATTTACTAATAATTTTATTCATTAAACTTTTACAAGCACATTAGTTTGTTAAAAACCACCGATCAATGATAATTCAATAAACATCATCGATACGGTACAATATTCTTGAATCGGATCACGTACAATATAGATTAGTGATCTCAACGCACACCGCATTTCTGACGCGATACTTAGTGTTTTCCAAAATATAAAGTTTTAGCTATGCGATTCTCTAAGCGACACATAGACGCAGCGTGCATGACTGCGATATGAAAGAGACAGAGTCATAAAAAGCTAAATTCAATATGCATGTCCCAACTCGGGACACCGACCACCGTCTCCAGAGAAAGACAGCCTGATCTGGTACACCGACGGATCCAAAATGGAGTCAGGCACTGGAGCAGGTATCTTTAGCAATGACTTTAAGCACAGTCAGAGTATGGGAAAGTTCGCTTCTGTTTTTCAGGCAGAAACCTTCGCAATTCTCCTGTGCGTTGAAAAGAATCTAGCACTTGCTCCCAAGAAGCGTAACATATTCATCCTGAGCGACAGCCAAGCCGCGCCCAAGTCACTTATATCGCCTTGAATCTACTCCAGCCTTGTGCTTGAAACCATAAAGCCTTAAACAAGCTAGGTAGGCACAACAGGGTGAGGTTGATCTGGATACGTTGATTTTAACGTACCACATGGGAATCCAAGGCAATGAAATGGCCGATGCACTTGCTAGGGAGGGCTCAGGGACCCCATATATTGGTCCTGAGCCGTTTGTGGCACTAGCATCGAGTACCATCAACAAAGCCTTCAAGGACTACATCCAAAACAGGCATAGAACCGAATGGAAAGAGCTACCCGGCATAAGACACTCAAAATACTTCATAGGCGAAGGCAGGCCCGATTAATCACCGGTGACCTGACTGGGGACTGTGCCATAAAACAAATGCTCCACAAAATGCAACTAGCAACAGACAACCTGTGCAGGGCATGTGGAGGGGAAACGGAGTCCATGCAGCACCTACTGTGTGACTGCGACTCTTTTGCCAGGAAAATAATGAATCTTCTGGGATCGGCCTACCCGAAACCAGTTGATTTTAGGCTCTTCGCCTTCAAGGACATTGCCAAGCTTATGGCAATTATCTTCACTGAGGAGGCAGAGTGATAGGACGGGGTTGCACAAATAGGCGGTTTGTCGGCCGGGTGGTTTAGTTGTCAGCGACAAATGTTTGTGTGGTGAGCACGAGCATTTTGTGAGCGAGCCATGGATGATTATTAATATTTATGTATGTTTGTGTATCCGTTATTCAGTCACCATAGTTCGGGTTATGCTTAGTTTGGGGCTGAATGATTGGTGTGACAGTTGTGATTTTGTTTTTGTGATTTTTGTCTTGGGGGTAACATAAAACCGGTTCTTATTCGTAATATTTTATTACTTCTAATACTTTATCGTTACTCCAATCCATAATGATCGAAACAGAATCATTTCGATAGTCGTATTTGCAACACGTTCACAGAGTTCACACCTCTAGTTGTCTCGCAGTCAGTCCTCATAGGTCAACTAAAGAGTGCGAATAAAGTGTAGCTGCACGAACTTTATCGCGACAAAATTCTTTGATGAGCGGCAATTTACCGACAGCAGCGCGTTAACGCAATGATGCATCGCGCTAAGACGAAGTGTTTGGCCAGACGTGTTGCGACAAAGCGAATCTTGAAAATAGTGTGGCCGTAGCATTAACGCGCCGCTGTCGGTTAATTGCCGCACATCAAAGGATTTTGTCGCGATAAATTTCGTGCGGTTATACTTCCTTCGCACACTTTAGGTGACTGCGAGACAACTAGAGGTGTGAACGTGTTGCAAATACGACTATCAAAATTATTCGGTTTCGATAATTTATGGATTGATTTAGATTTGATAAAGTATTAGAAGTAATACAAAATTACTAATTAGAACCGGTTTTATGGAACCCCCAAGACCCAAATCACAAAAAAAATCACAACTGTCACACCAATCATTCAGCCCCAAACTAAGCATATCCCGAACTATGGTGACTGAATAACGAATAAACAAACATACATAAATACTAATAAACATCCATGCCTCGGTCACACACATGCTCGTGCTCACCACACAAGCATTTGGCGCTGACCTAGACCACCCGGCCATCAAACCGCCTTTTAAATATTAACTTTTTAATATGTTATCAATTTTAATAAAATAAAAATTAAAGCAAATGAATTCTCCTAAGAATTAAGTGGTAATAATAGTCTTAAAATGAACAAAAGTTAATTATCACGAACACCTGAAGTATCAAAGTGACAGCAAAACAAATAAAACAAATAGACCAATCCATACAGTACATAAAATAACTAGCGAATAGTTATTCCAACTCTTTTCCAAGTTTATTAGGAAGAAATTATAACCTTCCTATTCCCAATTTAAAACACATCTAAATAAGTTTTTATTTCTAAGCAAATAATCAAATATTACAATTAAACTAGTATTAAAAACTAGCAAACTTATGCAATGTTAAACAATATAAAAGTACTAACTTTGTCCGATTTTTGTGTATAGATAGATAACATCCACCACCGTCTTTTATTTTCATCCTTCTATTTATTTTGTTTAAATAATAAAGATGCAGAAAATAATTATTTGCCGACATGTAATAAAGCGCAACCGCCTCTTCCATTTTTTCCGTTGAAATTAGAAGTGGGCGATACAAATCGTATATAGTTACTGAAACGTATAATTATTGCACCAATTTCGTCAAATCCGATATCGATGCGGTCTGAATCTATATATTTTGGAAAACACTATATCGCGTTAGGAATGCGGTGTGCGTTGAGACCACTATATTGAAGGTACGTGATCCGATTAAAGAATATTGTACCGTATCGCTTATATTTATTGAAATTATCATTGATCGGTAGTTTTTAACAAATAACTGTGCTTGTAAATGTTTAATGAAATAAAATTATTATAGTTACCTACCTACCTACATTTTATTTTAGAAAAATTCAACTTACTTAACAAAATCATTATCTCTTAATTAGTAGGCACTCACTCACTTAGAACGTGGGTAAACTGACTGAGTCGTCTAAATATTGAAAAGAAACTTATAAGTACCTATATTGCATCAAAATTCAATATCGATTCGATGCGTTCTGAAACTATATAGTGTAAAAAACACGATATTGCATGATATTTTAATAGTCCGTTGATATGGTCGATACCGATATTAAAATATAATTATGTACCTACCATAGTTTAATAATCCGATAACAAATATCGATATATGGTTTTGAATATATTACCCACCACTAGGTAATTAAATTGCATTATCGCGACTAAGTTCAAGATTATCGCGACGTCGGCGTCGGTCGCTAAGTTTTTTTGATGTGGCTATAAGCTTTATCGCGCCAACGGAACACGAAGTTTTTATAGCGAAAACGGAACCAGTATTTTCGCTGTCTATTTTGGCCGTAGCATCAGAGCAAAGTATTGACCACATTGACCATTGCTATTCGTCTGCAATCCCATTAGGATTGCAGACGCGCTCCGTTCAAAATTAGCACGTCATTATTGTAATCTCTATAGGTAGGTACACATTTGTTAATTACGTAGCGTAGATAAATAAGAGTCAATCAATACTTAATATGATACGTATGTAATTTAAATGAAAGAAATCGTACCGAACGAACGTGTGTGCGTGCGTATGCCCCCCCGCCCGCTGTCGCCTGCCCGCGTCCACCCGGGTCAGCCCGCGTCCGCCAGACCGCAACAATTTGCTTTTGTGTTTTATTCATTTAAATATCGTGCATGAAAATGACACAAATTTACAAAGTCGATTTTTCATGCATTTATGATATTGAATATGTGAACTCTAATCATTGTAATATTGTGTTTGTAGCTTGAAAAAGCAAAATAATAAAAAATCTTACAATTGCGTGGCTTAATTTGGCACAAAATTATTTAATGGGCATAAGAAAGTGATCTGAGATAGGAAATAGTTATTTCATCAATTGTAATTTTTTGTTTGCAATGTTTTTACATACTGAGCCTAATTCAGTTTGCACTGGACGAAGATGACACAAACTGTGTTTGCACACTCCGCAGGCTATCTTAAATATGATACCATAATTATTATAAACTTTAAATTAATTTTGCCACTTCTGCTTTGAATAAAAAGAATCAACCACAAAACGTCGAATTGCTGAAAATGCAAGTGACAGATGTGACACAAAACGCACTATTAAGCTTCTTAGGTACGACTGTATCGACAACCAAAAAAAAAGTAACTTTAGAATTTTTTAAACTTATGACCCCAAAATAGCCTAGCGCTATCGGTCTATTTTTAGTATTTAGCATTTTTAGTCTGTAAGTATAATTATTATTTATTTAATTTCTAATAATAATAAACTATGCTTTTATCATTTAAATGTAGTCTTCTCTACAACTGATGAGTGTTGGCTTAATCACCATGATTGCTAAATGTTGGTCGGTGATCACAAATCCACTATGCATCAAAAATATGAAACACACTTACTCCGACCTAGGTGTCGAACTACTGACCGGCCACCGAGACGATAAATGCTCAAAAGGATGAGAAAAGTCAAATAACTATAAGAGCAACATTTATAATCATTTGTGAATCTTGTTTGTGTTTCGATATACAGCTTTATGACAGACTGGACTCAATTTATTGAAGTTTTCATTACATCCCTAATAATGTGGATTTTAAAATAACCGTACATCGCCAGCGTCGTAAAGGTCCTTCTTAGCTACAATTTAGACTTTTTATAAACTTTGTTGCGAAATTCAAGTATTATAGCTTTATAGCTGCTAATGTGACATTATTAGGTAAGTAATCAGGTATATCAGCTTGTTTGTCATAAAGACTCCTCAAGATTGCAACAATTAAATTTCTATCGTCTGTTCTATTTCTACAGATGAGCTCACATAAGTCTTCTGAGTGGTATATTTTGCTCACATATTTTCAATATGTGTGTATTCTTCTACTTCTTGTAACTCTTCACTTCTTAAGGTTGGCCGCTAGCTTCCATGAGCGATTGTCTATAATTAGTCAAAAATATTCAACTTTGAGGAGCTCGATGGCGCAGCGGCTAGCGCGTTCGGCTTGCGATCTTGCCCGCTAAGCAATTTTCGCAATGCCGGGTCGCTGGATCGGTGACCATTAGTAACATCTCGAGCTCCTCCGTGCTTCGGAAGGCACGTTAAGCCGTTGGTCCCGGTTGTTGTCGTAAGATAGCAGTCGTTAAAACCCACATTGGGCCAGCGTGGTGGGTTATGACCCAATATCCCCACGTGCTATTGTTCACGTGGGAGGCCTGTGCCCAGCAGTGGGACGTTTATAGGCTGATGATGGTGATGAGGATTATTCATCTTTACTTAAATCAAATCGAAGTCTCACAAAACAACGTCACGTCGTCATCGTTTGTCATATTAATATGGTTGGTGCTTTTGTTATTTTCAAACGTCTCAAATCTGTTTACCCTTTACCGTTTTTATTATTTCGTCTCTCAACAAGGGGGGATTGGTATGTCAACTGTCAAGTAGCTAAACGATATTTTATTACATCGTCCCGGCACGGAGCGGGCGCGGGCATCGCTTATGTGCGTGAAACTAATGGTGTCGAAAAGATTTATGCTCTCAGCCTGACACCCACTGAGAGATTACCTCTGTACTTCTTGCGTCCTTAGTAACGGACTACTGCCGATTTGGTTTTCTAGGTAGACTATTCTTATCTTTCATTGTGATAAGTGGTATGTACGTGATTTAAGCTTTGATATTTTGGTAGTTTCGATTTGTATTTTTTTGTTCTTTATTTTCTTTTATGGCACGGATAACGTTAATAGTGAAAATGAACGATTTAGCGTTTTATCACAGTGATCGTTTTTAGTTAGTTAATCATAAAAATACCTACATTAAAGATGTATGACTAGGTCCTTATTTATAAAATGTTGTTATTTGAAAACTCAAGTTGTTCACTGTGACTTTGTTAAAATTGTTGGCAACTTGGCTAAAACTATTAAAAACAAATATATGAGAGACTGCTGCTGTAATTATTATTTACAGCAAAATACAGTACTTACATTTATTTTAATAAACATAGTTCGACAAGGTATACCTCTCTTACATAAAAAATAAAGAATAAGAGACAGAACGCATTAGGTTAGGTAAATAATGCAAAACAAATATTTAAACCTAGCTCACTGAAAACAATTTAGAATCAGTTAATCCTTTGTGGCCAGCAAAGCGGTGAAACACAAAAAAGGTTTTGAATTATTACTTAACAAGGGATTACGAACTGCTGTTATAATGTATTGTAGCTGTGTTTATTACGAACATTATTTAAGCCTTTGTTTAGCTTAGCCTTTAACCAACCGTAATTACAACGTATGTAAATTCCAAATTATAGATAGATAGATTTAGTCAAAAAAGAATAAAAAAATCTGAATTAAAACTGTTTATTTAATTAAAGAATGAGCACCGTAAAACCAGACACAATTGAAAATCAATTGTTTCGCGACCGCCGGCGGTCTTATGACACTTGACCTATTAAAAAACAAATTAAAGAAGTCGTGTTAGAATGGGTTTGATGGGTTTGGGTTTCTCCTATTGGGCAAAAGTCAAGTAATTTACTTATAGTATTTGCCTGTATCTAAAGGCTGTATGTTATTTGTTCCGAAGTAAATGTAATCTTTTTCATGTATGAGTGCGAGTGAGTAAGGTATTTATAATTTTGGTTTGATATTATTGAAATGGCAATTAAGCATGACCTAAATGAATTTCATGAAACGTAATGTTGTATGAAATTTCACTTCGAGCGAAAAATGTACCTCAATAATTCATGCGAGGGACGGTCTCTCAACGATGATTTATTCATTTGTCAGTTTTTTTAATGTCTACCAAGCACCATTACTCATGGAACCGGTACATAATGATTTGATCGATCTTATCCTTCCAGCCACCAACATCCGACCGCAAAATATCCTGATTAGTTCAAAACGGGCTTCCTCGTCTGCCAATTTATTTTGAGCCCCCATCCGCCGTTTGTTTGCAAACGAATCGGCACTGCAGCTAAGGGTGCGAAGGCTCAGTCAAGGGTGGTCTACATCAACCATTGATGTTTACTCTGCTCGTTGCGGTTTTAACGTTTATCCGTCCATTGAAGTAGGCCAGGATTTACATACTATTAGTAATTAATCACGATACTAACGATGGATGTTTGGATATAGGGTATTATGAGGGTCATTCCAAAAGTAATTAGATTCTATTCAATCATTTTGTATGACATAGCTTGTCATTGTACAGCATCGTCCAGGCTCAGAACAATAACTTATTGTTCTGAGCGTCCAGGTTTATAATTTGGAAATGGAAACCATTTTTAATTTTTATTTTTTTGTTACAATATAATCTGTGACACTACTAATGTAAAAAAGGGTTTTAAGTCACACTTATGTCTCAATCATTTGTGCACTATAAGTATATAAAAATGCATGTTCACACGCAAAAGTCAGATTTGGTTATAAATATTGCTTATTAAAAAGAGATTCACGTGTATTTTTACAAAAATAAAGATCCTTAATAGTAACTCGTAAGATTTTATAATGCTAAACTGTGCTAAACTGACAGAGGTGACATCAACATGGATTTAAGAAACAAATATGAGCTCATCTTTTGAGACAATAGAAATTTAATTGTTAGCAACACCTCCATTAGCCTTCGTGATAGACAAGCGGCTATACATAACTACATGGTTCTGAAGTAAAGTGGCAGTTGACAATATTGTGCTTTGAAGATGAGCCAACAAAGAAATGCCGTCGTGCATGAAACACAAACAAATTGTCGCTTCAATTTTTGGCAAGACGAATCATATTGCTACTGTGCAGAACGATCAAAGAACGTTAACTCCGAATGGTATGGGACTGTTTGTGCTCTGGAAGTATTACCGATTTTATAAGCGCCCGGTGTCAGCTTCAGATTTTGGACAATTCAAAAGTTTTTAACCCTTAACTGGTATCGGGGGTCAAAAATCGCCCTAGAGAAACATTATTTCTCATCATAACTTTGCAGTTTTATGAGATTCACTCCTGCGCGTCCATGTTATCTAATTACGTCGCGGGGTGCGGCGGACGATGTACTGTTGTCACTCTAACATTATTATGATCAGAGGTGTGCTGGGGTCAAAAATCACCTCGACACCAACAACGTGTATTTTATTATTTTTTCAGTACATAACCATCGTAATGGCCGGGAATTTGAATGATGATCAAATTGCGCAATTCTTGGAGAAAGAGGGTTACTAATCTGACCCAGAGACCATCTAGAAAACTACAACAAGAGATGTTTGTGTAAATGCTACT
The DNA here is from genome assembly GCA_963921215.1 of Scoparia ambigualis. Lineage (NCBI taxonomy): Eukaryota > Metazoa > Arthropoda > Insecta > Lepidoptera > Crambidae > Scoparia > Scoparia ambigualis. Next base: position 16,494,561 of record OY992522.1, on the reverse strand, counting down.
GATGATCCACACACAGACGATAAGACATTTTGTTTTTTTATCGCTGAATGATAAAAAACAAAAAGTCAGCATGTTTTTCTAAATAGTCCGATTTTTAAGTCTAAAGTCCAATATATGTCGTTAGATGCTTAGATTAATAGTTTATTTACTAAGAAAAAAATAATAAAATATTGAGTTTTATTAATTTTCTTAGGTTGTTGGGGGTCACTTTTCACCCCCAATACCAATTACGTTGCCCATTTTAGCAAAACAGGCTAAGGGTTAAAACATTGTTTGAACATCATGTAGGTAACTTCCTTTTTATCATAATGATAACTGTAAAAAAAAAGATGTCGCACCAATGGCAAAACGGCTTATCGAAGAAGTCCAATAATATATTGAGGATATAAGTATATTTTTTTCAAACAACAGAGGACAACATACAAAAAGAGTAATTAAAAGCAACACGGCGCGACCGCAATCACTCGCACACGTTGCGACGCAATTGGCTCGTTGCTACCAGACCATACATACTTATACATACAAGCACTCACGACTATCACCGGGTTAGTCGGAGACCAGCGGGCCTAACAGGCGCAACAGTAGAAAATTTTCTCGACCCATTTTCTCGTGTTATGTCCATACACGATATGTCAAAAATAGACATAATAGTAGTAGTTTTTGCGTGTCTGTGGTATTTTTGTCTACAAACCTGTGTTTCAAAGCTTTAGTAGACATTATAGTAGTTGCATTAACATGTAACATAATTTTAATGAGTTTTGACAACTGTAACCGAGATAGTTTGTCGTTCCCGCCATCGAAGGAAGAGAGAATATCGTCCGCGACATATCTCGTGTTGCACCATGCTAGGCCTACACTGGCAATGGTTACCGCATAATTAGTCCACTGCCATTAGTCCACGTTTCACCAAATGACAACTGCAAAAGTGCTCAGCGTGACAGGTGGTGAGCTCGTCGCCGCTCTTTGCTGTTGGATGTGTGTGCAGTAGGGATATTCCTCGAAGCGCACCCATTTTAAAGCGCACCAGACCAAGCGCACCTAAACTATTCCTCCAAGCGCACCCATTGGGTGCGCTTCCGAATAGGTAATTAAAATATAATATTTTTATTCGTCGAAGCGCACCTACGGTAAAAAATAGAGAGGAGCTTGAAAGATTTGTAATATTGATGTCGATAGAAACTAGGACTAGGTGTATAAGCAACTTACTACATCAATAATAAATTGAATCATGACTGTCATATTGATTTAAAAGTACCAGGGAGACATAAATTAAAATAGGTAGATAGGTGCCTTAGCGATCTTACTAACCCTTAACTATCAGGAAAAAAGAAATAAACGAGTAGGACTAGGTGTTGCAACTTACTATGTCAATAATAAATTGAATCATGACAGTTATTTTGAACTAAAAAATACGGTAGTACTATTACTTATTCTGTGCTAAAATTACCAGGGTGACATAAATGAAAAGAGGTAGATAGGTACTCTAAAAATAAACGTACGTTATTCGTTATCGATATTTTCTGTTAGTTACTGCATCTCTTTCCACATTTTATCTGCTGGTGCGCTTCGAGGAATAAAATTATGATATTTTAATTACCTATTCTTAAGCGCACCCGTTGGGTGCGCTTGTAGGAATAGTTTAGGTGCGCTTGGTCTGGGTGCGCTTCGAGGAATACCCCGTGCAGTATGGGCAAGGGTACATGAGGATAGGAAAATATTGAATAGATTATGTTACGGAAAGTTTTCTAGTTGTAATAATGTTCTAAAATAAGAGCTTGTAGGATTCGAAAAACAAAATGTCAGAAATAAAAAAAAATGTTTTAATCATTATATATTCATTGGGTTTGCTTATGATTCAAAGTGTTGAAAACAGAAAAAGATTTACATCTGCACCCTTTTGACATTTCGGTTAATGCATCTAGTAATATAATCAGAATTGTATTATTCGTAGGTACGGGGTTAAGATAGTAATTAAAACCAACACAACGAACTTCAATAATAATATAATTCAACTTAATAAAAACACTTAGCGCAATTCTGTTTCGAAAATATCGCTAACCATTTGTTATATAGACTGGCTTGATGGGAATTAATTGTGATATTTTCGACCACATTCATATCAATCAAACTTTAGAAAGTGGGTCACTCGGAACCTCGGAAGCTGCGCTTTGCACACTCATCATTGTCTGTTTATTCAACCGTGGCTAGAAGGGGGAAACTATTTCAGTTAATGCCGAAGAACTGGCCAATATAACGTAAGCCAGCGACGGACATACATAATACCCTAAGAATAGAAAATAGATAGATACTTTTGTATTGTATTGTATGATTACCGTGTTGCGTAGCGGTGAAAGAATACTACCACCACATCTCTTTCCTTGGGTCTCGTAAAAGGCGACTAACGGACTAAAGACTGCACATACATCCAGCAGCATAGAGCGGCGATGGCCTCACCACCACGCTGAACACATGTGCAGTCACTATTTGGTGACAAGTAGACTATATAGAATAGAATAGAATAGAAAACATTTATTAGTGACCCAACACACAAATTATTACATCTAAAATTTAAAGAGAAACAAAATAAGTGGCACTAAAAGGTGCCCGCTCAGCATGATGTCAGGCCTCCTAGTTTATAGGAAAAACTGACGCTGGACTTCCGCGAACACCTTAGTGTGGGAGGGAGCACAACTACAAAGCAACGACAATACACACATAAACATATTACATAGGTACACGTATACACAAAAACTTACACTTACACACTACTTATACACTACATCAACGACCATCTAATACGAAGTGAAAACAGCAGACGAAATTCGACCTTTTCACAAAAAACAAAGAATACTGAAGAGGTAAGGTATACAGGGTATGCAGGGCTCATGTTTCTATCTTAAAACTCAAGACTACTATGAAAGGTGGCATTATTAGACTGTCTGACTACTGATATTATTAGTAAACATATTATTAAAGAAACTCCTACAGTACTCCTACTCCTATTATGGTAGAGGACTGCTTTTGCTGTCCTCATCGTCTAGTCACTAACTATAAAAGTCGTGATTTTAATAATATGTAATGTATTTATGATTACATTGTCAGTGTAGAAAACCAGAAAATAATGTGGGTATGTTTGTTTGCTGGTCCTTCCTTCCGGAACCGGAACCACATTGTATTGTAGAGGCTTAAAAGTTTTATAAACTACTTTTATATTATTAATACCGGTTGTTCTGGGGTGAAAGACTTTAAATAAAATATAACCGCCGTGGTCTAGTTGCCAAGCCACCGGCTATCTGACTACAAATATAAAATTTCTTGTCCTACAGGGTAGGTTAATATTATTATTGCACTTAACTAATACACTTCTCATCAAAAAATTCGAAACACCTTGCAAGTTTATGTTTTGTAAGGATTATCAGAAAAATGTGTATATTTAGTAATATAATGTTAAAAAAACGGAAGAGCTTTGATTTTTCTGATGAGAAGTGTATTTGTAAAGACAAATCAGTGCCAGACGCTACCACGGAAGAAATTGACCCGCGTAAAGATCGCACACGAACTTGTCGGGCTATATTACCCACCACCATTTTATCTAAAATCTGGCGAAATAACAACAAAGTTTACAGAATTTTTGTGTTTCGACAGTTTAGTGATACGATAGACAGTTCTTCAGTGGTTGTGGATTCCGTTTGAAGCTCCTAATTGTCACTTACCATCAGGTGAGATGAAGGCCAAGTCCTTACCCGAGGGGATAAAAAAAACAACGTATTAAACAAATATTATTATTTATTTATGTCAGCCATGGTCGTCCCACTGCTGGGCAAAGGTCTTCCTTCCCTTTTTCCAATCTTCGCGATTAAGGGCTCTTAATCTCTTGGCTCCAGTCTTTGCAGTAGGAGTCTTGCTCGTCCCGCCATCACTTTCTGGGCCCGCCGCGTCGTCTCCTGGCATCGCGTGGCATCCACATAGTCGTGGTTTTCGCCCACATCTCATCTGACATGCGACAGATGCATTCGGCTCAGTTCCATTGCAGACTAGCGGCCTATTGTCCAACATCAGCACTTTGTGTTTTGGAGCGCAGTATTGTGTTTTTGACGCAGTCTGACAATCTGACTCCCAGAATACTGCGCTCCATTGCTCGCTGGCATACCCCGAGCGTGGACTTTTGCTAACCAGTCAAAGACCAAGTCTGTGCACCGTAGGTGAGGATAGGAAGAATGCATATGTCTATTAGCAAACAAATAAATCATACTAATGTTTATAAATAAATAAATAAATTTATTTGCACAAAACATGGTACAATTTTAAGGTCTTATAATATAATATGAACAAACATGTTTTACCGATTTATCGATATGCAAACATTTCGTCGCCATGCAATTAAATTAGGTAAGTACTTATAAAATATCACATTAAATTAGAATTCCAAAATTACAATAGCATTTTAAATAAATAAAACTGTAAAATGTCAACGTCAATGAATGTTAAACAATTACACAAGCAAAGTCAAAAAATGCAAAATGTCAAATAAGTAACAATCTCAACCATATAATTACAAGCATTTCAACTATCAAATAGAACAGTACGATGTCAATGCCAATGGATGATATATAATTGTGCAGGTGTCTTAAATGCAGAATGTCAGAATAATAATAATGTCAACCTTAAAATTAATAATGATTTATAAATAGTTATTGTCAATCTAACATGTCAGAAATCGATCACAATTCGTCTAAAGTGACCATCTCGGCAAAATTTTATAAATTCATTTATGTCATAAAAACAGTTATCAATTAGAACACAGAGAATAATTCTTTTAAAAACATTAAGTTGCAAATTTTGAATGTGGTTCGGAAGTAAATTAAATAGTCTAACGCACATGCTATGACCTCCAATACAAGAGATGGTTCAGTAGTATTTTTTTAATATTAGACCGGTGCCACACAGCACATTAAATTAATGATGTCGTTTTTGTGTAAAGAAGAGTCTTTACACAGTAATTCTTGAACTGAAATTCGGAAAACCAGTCCCGTCCGCTTGTTCTACGTTCGACGTTCGAGACAGACACATATTGGCTTCCGTACGACGTTTATATTATCGTGTAGTTTACTTTCGTACATACTTGATAGACGTGTGTTTTTTGTACGTAAGGAGAAAATTTTAATGTTTTTTTTTTTAAATTTCACTGGTCACACGGAGACTCCCTTTGACCACGGACCCTGTAAAAGGTACGATGAAGATGAGAGGAAACGAGCACAAAATGGAGCGACTAACGGAGCAAAATACTCGTTAACTCAATCGAAGCGCAATCATCCGGATTGCAAAAGGTCGTGGGTTTGAGTATCGCTTAAGGCAGGTACTTCATTGACAATAATATATATGCCGAAAAGGAGTTACATTTCAATATTTGGATTGTTATAAAATCACAATAATTTACGAGGTTTATCCACGGGTCTGGGTTTCACGAAAACTGTATGTTTGTATGTGTATTCTGGGCATAAGTACCCTTTTAGACATGGCTAGTCCCAGTATAATCCCTAACAGTGTGTAGATATTTGTTTTCAAGGTAAATGTCTAGTGAAATGCCTTTCATATATCATCGAACTTCTATCGGATCAAATACGTCATTACTAAGGTTGATCCCTCTCGGGCCAAACACACCTGTCCTTTGATGTATTATGCAGGCGACGCGTGATCTGCCCTCGCATCATCGACGCCATGACGACTAAATTACAGCTCTTTGTTCTGATATATGGGACGAACATTTCACATTTTTATCTGTGACTTGTCCGCAAGAGGTGCCTTAAACTTCCAAAGGCATTTTATACAGCTATTGGCCTATTATTATGAGTTACAGGCATATTATTATTAATGTTTATAGCATGTGTTTGTAAGAAACTCAACTTTGACATTTTTTTATTACGTTACTCATATAAGACAGTTACATGAAAAGGTTAGTGTTATTTTTAATAATTAATACACGTCCAACTGAGCCAGCATTTTGCTAACACATGTTTTTTTTGTTAATCGTGTTTAACAATTTTGATACCGTGAACTTTGAACTATTTTTTCAATTTATATCTTGATTAATAATTGCTCAGCGTGAAGTATTGTTATAGAGATTAAAACTGATTGTATATTGCGTTTAGACCGAACGTCTGAGGGTTTTGGCTTAGAGCATTAAACCAACTGGAGAGGACACGCGCACTAATTACTACGCACAAAAGTCCGTCATTTTCCTGCGGGGGACGGGAAATACACATGGAACTATTTCCACACTTACTATTTAACACACTAATGCATTTTTGAATGACGTCGCTACTCACGCAAACTACAACATTGTTAAACACAAGCATAAAATAGACGCACACTAATATATTCACACACAGGAGTTACCTGTCCGTGCACAAGTCTGACGTCATATTTATGTAAACGTCTATAGAGGTTGACACTATCGATTAAATTTTTTCGATGTCGATTTAATTCCATTCAATTTAATTCAATGTCAAAAATACAAGAAAAGTATTTTTTTTAATTTAGGCTCTTCAGCCTACCTAGACAAGTGGCAAACGCTCACCCCCTGTCTATTTTTAAGTCGCTGTATAAAGCGCGAGTGATTCTGTACCTACTTTTCACTAGCAATTGATCTCCTATAATTATGACAATATTTAATTAAATATTAATTACGTACTATATTAGCTCTGTAATGGTCAATAACAAGGACGGCATTACATAGACCTTTGGTTAAGATCACCAACGTGACATGGACGTCTTGTTGGTATTCCTTACAAATGTTAATCTAGTTTTTATGTTATAGTTTTTGTTTCTTTTGTACTGGCTGTCACTCAACATGTTAATAGTTAAAGAGTAACCTGTCATTAACCCTAACATAATAATATTATTATGTAACGCTGTAGGTTTCTTAAATAAATAAAATACATAAATGTCGCCGTCAGTGCCTTTGAAAAAATGAGAAAGGTACTTTGCAACTGAAACCATGTAATCGCCCTCCGAATACGTCTTTTCCAATGTTATATCTGACCAATACGGATGTGAGGTTTGGACTATAAAGGCACTTGAAATTGGCTTAATGCTAAACGCGAAGCCATTAAATAAGTTATAATAATAATAACAAAATGAGTACCTAAATATATCACCAGATAACAAACTCTTTTTGTGAAGATGATTTGAGAGGGTGGATTGTGCGTCTAGTTTTTCTAAGTGATCAAAGAATAAAAAGCTCAAATTCTGAAAACGAGAGTTGGCACGACACGCTCTTTCAATCTCTTCTTGTTATTGGATTGTATAAGTTTGATAAGGGTGTGAGCAAAGTGTGCTAGTGCGTTTAGGAGTCCACGAAACATAATTTCTACAAACTCTGATCCAAACGTCTCGAATATTTGCATCATTTGGAAATCTGAAAAATTTATTACAAGAATAAATATAATGATGAAATCGATATCGATATTTTGTACTGTTGTATAGCTAAAACTGTTTCAGTGTGCCAATGTAATAAAATATTTTTTTTCTAATTTCGGGATAAGTGACGGGCTGTAAATGTAATATATTAATGAAGTAGACCAATCATACACATACAGTTTTAATAGTATTGATACCTTTTAAAGCAATTTAGTTAAAAAATATTCAAGAATATGAAAATAAGTAACAATTATTATATAGTGATCTATTATTCATTTATTAACCATCCATGGTGAAAAACAGTTTTAACAATAACGAATGTGATACTTAAGTTATTTTTTTAATGTTGGCACATTCATCTTTAAAAGTTACGCAAAGTTGCAGCTTGTCGTTTTAGTGGCAACACTTTTTGATTGACAATTTTTTTCAGTTTTTTTGCAAATTTAGAGCATTATTCAATATTTTAGAGACAAAATAATACTAACAGATGAAAAGTAACGCTAACCTTTTGTACATTTGATGTTTCTGATCGCTTTTTGCGACTTGGCATTATTTACTCCTGTCGTGACGCGTCAAATGTGGTTTGCAAATGGGGCAGTGACACGCGAAAACTAGTTACTAACGGGTATGACTATTGGGCATACCCTCTTGGCAGAGGGGAAAGCTTGCCAGTGGCATCTCCGGTTGTTTTAATGCTCTATGCTCTTAAGGGTTAGGCATTCACAGTAATTATTAATAAAGGTGTCAAGTATCTTTAGAAGCTCCGCTACGATGTAGCAATTAATTAACTACCAAATTAATTGTTCTCATGTATCGGATCATCTTAACAATTTGTGGTAAACAGATTAAACACCACTGTATTTATGGCCAATTTGTATGTGAACGTGATATTTTAAGTTAAATGCTGATGCTTACTAAGACATTTTATGATCGTTTGCGATTGTGCATTGCTAAATTATAAACTAGCCAGCAGAGTTTTTTTTAGCAAGTGCTGATACATACGTATTGTCAGTGAATATATTTCCCAATGTTTTAGCTGTCAACTGCCGTAAAGCCAGATACAATAGTAATTCAACTGTTTGTAGGTTTTCTCACAGACGAGAGGTTAAGAATACTAAATTCTTTTTTGTTTAATTAGGTTAATTTCAAACATTGTAAAATTTTTTTATTAATAAGTGTGGCTAATAACCCGTTTTTAGATGTAAAAAATTTGAATTCAGATTTATTATTCTTGGCAAATAATTATACAAATTGTGATTTTATTGACTTAGAACACTTAAAGAACAGTTATCATTATTATAATTACTCACGACTTAACCTAATGAGATTTAAATTAAATATAGAAATTATTAAATATGAACATGACTTTATTAAAAATGGCCTTAAATATGAAATTTTAGACAAAAGCACTGACTCTAAACATTTGTTATTTCGAGCCTTATTTAACTAATCAACGGGATTGTAAGGCTAGTTCTATTTGTAAACCTCTTCAAAGTGGATTAAATAATACTCCATCAAAATATAGCAGGCCTTTGTAATAAACTGGATCCATTAGAAATAGCATTACAGGACTTTTCTGACACAGGCAGGGAGGTTGATATTATGTGTTTCAGTGAAACATTTATAAAAAAGGCGATGAAAGTAATATTAAACTAAATAATTTTAAACGGGGCGCATCTTTTTGTAGAGAAACTCGTAGAGGAGGCACATGCATTCTTGTCAGCAAATTGCTAGACGTCAAACCATTAACGATTCCACCTGGTGTTGCTTGTGAACGACATTTTGAGTGCTGTGGATGTGAGATCTTCGGCTCAAACTTGATTATACTCTGCATATATAGAATACCAGAACAGACTAAGGCAAGTATAGGCCTTTTCATTTGTAAACTCAGTAAGCTACTCCACTACCTTACAGAAAAATATAGACGTAAAAAAGTTGTAATTTGTGGCGACTGGAATGTAGACATACTAAAGAAAACTGTCTCAACCAAAGACCTATTGTGTGTATTAAAAAATTACAACTTTCGAATACATATAAAGACTCCGACTAGGCTGAATTCTTGTATAGACCAAATCGCTAGTAATATTAAGCAGGTACAATCCGAGGTACATCATTTGGGTCTCTCGGACCATGAAACGGCACAGATTATAAAAATTAAAACGAATATTTATAAAGCTTATAGTAGTTGGTTTGAGTACCGTAGGGACTATAGTAACGAAAATGTGCAAAAATTTTGTGATTATTTATCGAGATTTTCATTTTCGGAGGTACTTCATTGTGATAGAGCCCAGGGCGCTTTCACTAATTTCTATGAAGAATTTTGCCTGCTCTATAAATTGTGCTTTCCATTGATAGGAGTAAAAATTAATAACCGCACTATGAAGGTTAAATAGCTCACAAAAGGATTAAAAAAGTGAGTGCCACAAAGCGTGATCTATATCTTAAATACAAAATGTTAAATCATAACAAAAACGCAAACAAACTTAAGTTTAAGCGATACAACCAAATTTTTAAATCATGTTTATTGAAATCACAAAAACTCTGTAATAGTAAATATATTAGTTCTAATCCAAATAAATGTAAAGCGACCTGGAACATAATTTCGCGGCTAACAAATAATATGCATAGTAAAAATGATATTAATACCTTGAATTTCAATAATGAATCGGTTTCTAATCCAAGTGACATATGTAATTTATTTAATAATTTGATTATATCTATGACAAATAATGAGAAATCTATTTTACGTGACATCAAATACAATAACATTCTTGTTAATTCAAATACAATATTTTTAAAACCTACTGATGAGAGTGAAATCTTAAATATAATTAATAAGTTAAAAAATAGTAACGCTGGTGGCTATGATGAGATAGCCACCAAGGTAATAAAACGGTGTGTCAAGAATATATGTCAACCGCTCTCCCATATTATAAACTTGACCTTCATAGAGGGGATCTTCCCTGACGAGCTTAAGTTTTCTTTAATCTGGCCGTTATATAAGAAGAGAGACAAAACAGATCCTTATAACTACAGACCAATTACAATTATACCAGTTATCTCAAAAATATTTGAAAGGGCTCTCTTCTGTAGACTTAATGATTTTCTTAATAAAAACAACATATTAGCAGAGGAACAATTTGGATTCCGTAAGAGAAAATCAACATCTCTAGCCTGTTTTAATTTGGTTAAAGAAGTTACAGAAGCTCTCAACGTTAATGCTTCCGTAATATCTATATTTCTAGACATGAGTAAGGCGTTCGATAGTATTGATCGTACGATACTTTTGGACAAATTGGAAAAGTATGGAATCAGAGGGAAAGCACACGACTGGATTAAGAGTTATTTGTCAAATAGGAAGCAGTCGACAGAAATATAGAAAGTTACAAGAAATAGGATGAACAGTAATTTATTAAATAAGCTAAAATATAGATCCCAATTTTTGGACAATAATGTAGGGGTACCCCAAGGTAGTATTCTTGGGCCTTTATTATTTCTGCTCTTTATAAATGATCTACCGCAATTTGTTAGCAAAAAATGTATTCTTTTTGCTGATGACATAACACTGACAATTAAAAATTAAGATAAAACTAATTTTGAACAAGAAGTAAACAAAGTGCTGTCAGATGCAGTAGCATGGTTGGAAAATAACAAACTTCATATAAATATAAGCAAGACTAAAGCCTTACAATTTCAATCCTATAACTCTAGACCATTACCTATACAAATTACATGCAATGCTATGTTATGGATTGTTGCTATGGGGGAACTCGGTAGACTCGGACAAAGCTTTTAGGGCTCAAAAAAGGTGTATCCGTATGCTTGATAATGCATGGTATTTAGAAAGTTGTAAGCCCTTATTTCATAAATACAAAATTCTCCCATTGCCCTGCATGTACTTAAAGGAAGTATGCCTATTCGTTCATTTAAATGGAAACTATTTTAAAAATCGCTGTGAAACTACTGTGAGGCATACAAGGGCCCAGTACCGGAACCTGTTGTATCAACCTCCTTGTCGCAAATATATTTATAGTAAAAATGTTTTTAATATGTGTATTACTATCTATAATAATCTGCCTGACGAGCTTAAACGTGAGAACACAGCTACATTCAAAAATAAATTGACCAAATGGCTGCAGGCAAATTGTTTTTATAGCGTGAAAGAGTATATGGATAGGATCAATTAATTTTTTGTAGTAATATTAATTTGCACACCTGCTTGCAGGTTGAATACATGTACACACATTTTATATTTAAGAACTCACAACTGTATTCTAGCAAATAAAGACATCTTTATCTTTGATGTAATGTAAATTTTGTAAATCCCTTGTGTCGTCGTTCTCGTTTTGTTTTGTTTCAACAGGATTAAATCAAATATTTGTAAAAGATTTTATGGAAAATAAGTAAACTATATATGGATCAATGTTTATTTAATTCCAATTAATTTTTTTTAAGTGTATTATTATGTTACATATATGGATTTTCTATCTGAAATAAATGATTATTATTATATTATTATTATTATTATATCTACGTTAGTTTTCTCGTTCTTTCTCGTTTAATGGAAATTGATGTTTTCAAGCGGAACCTGTACCAGCTATACCTATTATATAGAGAGAGCCTTTTAAATATTTGCAATAACTATCATAAAATTACATCTGCGAGCAATTTCATAATACACAAGTTCGATGTTATAGCAGCTCGATCAAAACGAAATTTTATAGCCCCTCGGGTGAAATCTGAGATTAGACTCGACTTGGGGTGGGCATTATTTCCGAGCCACTGCCTCGATCAATGGCGGCGAAGAAAATGTTTTTATAAATTTCCAAATGTTAACTCGTAAACGGTAATGATGCAATACATGCTTGCGTACAATATTCTGCCGGTGGGTTTCGTTTGTACCTATCACCGGTACGCGTGTTTGTATTTTTTCATTTCTTATCTCGGAAAGTAGGTCTGAAGTTGCAGACTTTTCAGCGCTAGGGATAATCGTTTTTCTGACAGGTACTGTCAAATTATAAAAAAAACGGCTGTGGATAGAGTCATAAAGTTACTATACCTAACGGAATAGAGCAACAAACATGAGCTGTCAAACGAAACCGAAATAGGATGGCATTTGTGTATGTCAAATTGTTTAAAAATGCGTTCATTGATGTACGTCATGTCGCTTTTCAAATTAATATCGATATCGATAATATTAATTACTAACAGTAATAGTATTAATAGAACTAAAATAGTATGGTTTCTCTCGGTCGCTGCATAGCATAAAAGCAAAACATGATGTTCGCAAAATATCATATTAGCAAAATACCATATTCGCAAAAATCATAATCTCAATTCACCACATTATTACAATATCATATTCTTGAAATAGGTCAAGGATCATAAGACCGCCGGCGGTGTGTCTGGTTTTACGATCCTCAAGGGGTTAACAACATTTTCTTAACAAAAAGTACATTTATGATAAAAATAGTGTTTTTCTTTTACATTTTATTATTTATTTAATGTTCTTTACAAATAAAACTGCTCATGCACTAGTCTTTTAAACACTACTTTGCTCTATGCACGACGGCTATGCAATGGCAGAGCATTCCAGAGACGGATAGCGGTTAAAGTGAAAGAGCTGGAGAGGAAGCCAGTATGATGAGCAGGAATTTGGAGAGTAAGGTTGCTACTGAAGCAAAGGTCACACTGATGAAAGGCTTTAAGAAACTGAAACCTAGATTTCAGACATCCGGGGAAACGTGGATCATATAAAATATTAAATAGAGGTAAAATATATTATTAACATGTTTACTGTCCATAAAATAAAACAATTGGCTAATCAATTTGTTGTGGACCATATTATGTTGTCTGCGGGACAGTAAACCGGTTAATAACTAGCCACCCGCCCGCGACTTCAGCTTCGTCCGCGTCGACCCCGTGCCCCGTGAGGAATTTCCAAAGTTTTTCTATCACACAGACCTTGTCCATTTTTTTTTATTAAATAAGGAGGCAAATGAGCAAGCGGGTCACCTGATGGATAGTAATCACCGCCGCTCATGGACACCCGCAAAACCAGAGGAATCGCAGACGCGTTGCCGGCCTTTAAGAAAGGAATAGGCTCATTAAATTAAAAAAAGTAAGAAAATAGCGAAGAAATTGTTAATTACAAGAAATATTTTGACTTTGATATCAATAAACGGTTATTACATGCTATCGGATTGTTTTATTTCTTAAAAAGTATTTACTTAAACATTGTGACATTTATTTTACTAAAAATGTAGTATCCTGCTATTAAGTTATTTTGCTAATATGATGTTTCAAGAGTATGATATTGTAAGAATGTGGTGATTTGAGATTATGATTTTTTGCGAATATGGTATTTTGCTAATATGATATTTTGCGAACATCATGTTTTGCTTTTATGCTATGCAGCGACGGAGGGGTTGAATGTAGGTACATGGTGCTAAGTAGACATTACTATCTAATAAAACATCAGCAGAAGGATAGTATAATTTTATTTAAGATTACCGAAACTAACTTAGTTGGAATTGCAGATTTCATCAAAATTCGTTTCGCTCCTCGCGTCTGTAAATATTTTTCTTCAAAATGCTTACATGAACTGGGCCTTTGAAAACATGAACTTTTCTTGGGAATTCAGTTTGGACGATCAATTAGCCTAAGCCATCTATTTCTAGTATCCAAGTTAGCAGGAAATCTAAAAGATACATAAATTACCTACTAATGTTATTACCTATTCTAATAGTCAAAAACTGATACCTATGGATCGGATAAGTATCTTAAATGTGATTACATTCCCAGGTAATTCATATCTAAACGTCATATAGGTACTTTAATAACAATATTAAATATTCGTTTACGTGATACCTAGACAGTGGACACGAAATATCGATAACTTGATACAGCCCTAGTGTAAAACGAAAATTATTTCTTTACACAAATTATTTGTAAGTTCTGCATTATGTATATTCTATCTTTGCTTCTTACATAAATAAATGTTTATAGAAGAGAATTATCACATTTCGTGGTTAAAATTCGAAGCGCATTGGCATAAATAAATCATAAATAAGAAGTGTCGGTTTGTAATAATTTACCTGTGAAATGAACATTTTATGGGATTATTTCGCTGTGTTGTACAACAATCAATTACTGAAAAAGTCACCATGTTTCTAAAGCACCATTTCTCAAAAATATTCACGATTTCACGTAAAATCAGAAAAAATCACGAAATCCGAATTTTCAGTGTGCTGATAAGTGCGGCCAACTGTCAACAGTAGCCAAAAACGGTTCTGTTACGTCGCATCACGCATCTCTTTTTATCCCACAGTGTTGTTGCTAAAGACATCCCGCTCCCTCAGCCCTTTGTTTCTCTATTCCGCTAGGTATAGTAACTTTATGGGATAGAGTGCCACAAGCGGCATTCTAGTACGATCGGTTACCTAGTACAAAGTGTAGGCAGTGAATAGAGTGCCACAAGCGGCAACTTAGTACGATCGGTTACGATGCCGTAATTTGAAGGCATCCTAGTACGAAGCATAAAGAGTGTCACAAGCGGCATTGTATCTCAATCGGTTCGGGAACCGTAACATATTTTTATTTGTCATAATGTTCAGACGACTTATTATTCAAAAGATATTTTTGTATAGAGTTAGATTTCTGTTGTCTAATAAAAAAAAATTACCTTAAAATTCAAGACAATCGCTACGCTGCGCTTCGCGATTGTCTTAAATTTCTAACCTATCACGTGACCTTGATTTTTAATTAAATGGACTAAAGTGACAGCTGCCGGCGCACTTTATTTTTTTTAATGTTGCCAACTGAAGAGCGAAGTGTTGTGACGCGAGTGATTTTACCGAATAAATTGAATTATTGAGTCATCGACTTGGCTATAAATAAGTATTTAACAAAGTGTTATTAAAAAGTACAGGTAATTCGCAAGTTTACGTGATATGTAGACATTTTTAATGAATCCGCCTACAAAGAAAGTAACCACAGAATACATACACGAGTGACGCGCACTACGACCCTTGTTGATGACAAAGTGTAGTCACATCATTTGTCCTCATTTCATCACGCGATTGGTTGTACGTATTTCTTGCGCTCTTATGGTTGGTTGATTTTTGGTTTGTTATATTTTTCCCTGTACTTTGATTTTTATTAGATTACATACCAAACAGACTTTTAGTAAGTTACTAACTGTAACCTTTTTGACAATTGAAGTATGGTGACTGTCAAACACGCTATTTTATTACGTTACATACCAAACTGATACTTTTAGTAAGTTACTAACTGTAACCCTAACGACATTTTATGTATGGTGACTGTCAAAAACACTAATGTAAACTACTTTTAGCGATGTTGTATAGTTTGAATGTCTAACCTAGGGTGCGGTACAATGGGTAATATGCTAAATTACCTTTTTCCGAAAGTTTTTAAATTAAATGAGTAGGTAAATGGAAAAATAAATAAAAGTCCAGCTTCTTAATCACTATTTATTTCTGAATAATCACTGTTGCTTTCGCTGATGTCCGAATCGGTTACATTTATTATAAATTCATCTGTTACATAATCAATAAGGTGGTCGAGTTGCATCATTTTACTCTCTTCTTTTATGACATGATCGATACAGCTCGACCACCTTTGCGGTGTCACCAACTGTAACCCGTCACTAAACAATTCTTTAATTTCGGCCATTTTAAAACTTTTGTTATGTCTTGCGACATGCCCCTTTACCTGTGCCCAGACTAATTCGATTGGATTTAATTCGCAGTGGTAAGGGGGCAGTCTTAAGATGGTGACACCGTACTCGGCAGCAAGCTCATCAACTACATTTTTTTGAAAATTAGTTTTTACTCTTTTAACGATTTCCAGTAATTCTGCTTTAATCATTGTCTCTTCGAAACTTAAATTCTTTGAAATCAGCCACTCTTGGATTTGCCTTTTACGCCAATTAGTAGTTGGGGTTTATTCTGTCTTACGGGAGTGGTAAGGGGCATTATCTAACACCAAAACGGAATCCTTTTTTAATTTCGGTAAAATTCCCCTCAACCACTCTTCAAAATGTTCTGCATTCATTTCATTATGGTAGTCACTAGAATCTGTCTTTGATTCAAACATTAACAAACCCCCATCTAAAAACCTTCCTCGCTTCCAATATGACTAATAATAAGGCGTCGTCCTTTTCCAGTAGGAGCTTTAAGACTACTTTCTAAAAACAGTGTTAGGCCTTCGAGGAAAGCTTATCGCGGCGTATTAATATTTAAGTCGACCCAAGACTTTTGTAAAGTATGTCCTGTAAAAAAAGTACATACTTACTAATATGATAGATGTGGATTAGGTAATGAAAGTAATATGTATTTTATTAATAAATAAAAATTACCTTCGTTCAGCCAAGTCTCATCTTGGTAATAAATGAATTTTCCCTATCTGCGCTTCTCTTTTATAGAAATCAAGTATCTCTTGCGCCACAAAATTATGTCTTGCCTGTCGATTAAGGAGCTGCGGCGATTGCGCCTTGTGTATTTAAAATTTAAATGTCTGAGAACTTTTCTCATTGTTGTTCTTGAAATATTGGGAAGATCAGGATCTTCATTCACAGCGTCTTGATCTAAAAGCAAGAAAACATAAAATATTAGGGAGAGGTATATTTATGAATAATTAAAACAAATATAGTGTTTGAAAATGGAAAAGTTACATAAAATATTTAAATTTTATTGTTTTTATAAACCAATTTTTGCCTAAACCAAAATATCTCAACTTATGACAAGCCGGAGTATAAATTGTAACCAGAGCTAATCGACCATAGTTAATAGTACCTATGGTCTGTCCACTGTAGCTTGATAATATTGCAGGTAAAAATATTTGCGATTTTTTGTTACGGCTCCCAACCATTTTAATACTTGCAAATATCGTTTATTACATTTAGCTTAGCGATTTAGAATACTATTCTATAATTAAAGATCTATACTAAGCCCTTTTACATAACAATTTACAAATACATGCCCTTTTACAAATACATACATACATATAATCACGACTATTATCCCCGAAGTGTTAGTCAGAGACTAGGTAATGAGGACCGCAAAAGCAGCCCCCTGCCATAGTCCACTTTACACCAAATAGCAACTGCAAATGTGTTCAGCGTTACAGGTGGGGAGCCCATCGCCGCTCTATGCTGTTGGATGTATGTCCAATCTTTAGTACGTTAATCGCCATTTACGACACTCAAGGAAAGAGAGGGGGTGATAGTATTCTTTCACCGCTACGCGACACAGTAAGCCTTTTTAAAATTTAAAAATAAATGTAATTTGTAATCAGTTTTAAATATAGGTAATTACCGATTTAATAAACAAAATATACTAACCTTTGCAGTTGTAGGTGCTTCCTTATTATAAAAAAAAACTGTGTACTTTGCGCCGGATGGCAGAAAGAGTGAACTCATCCAATTTGTCTTTGATCGTCAACTTTGGACCAGATCGTTGCGGTGGAGTTGGTGAAACATTTTCCTTTAAGTCTTTTAGAACATTAACAACAGTGGTAACACCGATTCTCAAGATGTTTGCTGTTTTCTTAGCACAGTGGCGCTTATTAGACTTTACACATAATTGCGTATCCAATTTCTTTTCCTCTTCGTTGAATACGTATTTAAATACATTTTGCACCATTGTCTTCCCTGTGACACTCAGATGAGAGGGCCGTCTCCTTTTCCTAGGAGACATAACTGCACCCGAGGTACTCGGTTGAGCGTCTGCCATGTCGTTTTACAAAAAAACAATAAACAGAAACAACAACACCTAAAAAACAACGTAACAAGGAAAGATATAACAAAAACTTAACAGTAATAACAACAAGAACAGGAGTTATGAGCGCAAGGAATATTCGTACAACCAATCGCGAGCGAAGAAGGGAGACGAATGACGCGCGCGACCTTTGACTTTGACATATCTGTTAAAAACAAAATGGCGGATGCGTTATTTATTTTGGTAACTAGCGGCCCGCCCGCGCCTGGAGCACCCCGCATCCCGTGACAAATTTACAAAAATTTCCTTTGTACAAACCTTGTCCTGACAATTACAAACACAACAAAAAAGAATCAGCCAAATAGGTGCAGCTATTCTGAAGTGATGCGCGCACAAACGTTCGGGCCAATTGTTTTTTATTATTATTAATATAGATCAATGTACACACGCCTTCGAATCATTGCTTGAGTCGGCAACTGACGACTTTTAGATGACAGTCACCTACACCACACCCACAGATATAGATTTACATAGATAACAAATGCATGTACCTCGCGTGTCCGAACCCCGACAAAGCGTCAAGATTGGTCGACGCTAACTTCAGTCCGCGCGCGTCTATTGTTATTTTAAACGGTGTGTGGTCACTGCATCAATCGATTAATTTTAATTTACAAGTATTTTGGCACGAATTTTATCAAATAAAACCGAATAAAACACAATGAAATTAATTTGAACTGATTAAGATTCTGAAAACTATGTTTCTGAAATTATTAGTAAAGTGATAACTGGGTTTCAAAAATACAAATAAAACATAAATCAAAATTTCTTTATTTAGTAACCTTAAAATAAGCATTTTGAAACGTCTACATTTAATTTTACTTCTATGGATGGATGGATGGATGGATAGGCATAGGAACCCACCCACCCACCCCATTTTATTTATGTTTCCTAATTAAGTAGCTTCAATCATTGGTTTCAATATCAAGATAACACAGTTCGAGTGTTTTGCATTTACCAATAAGCGAAATTGAACCAACAATTGAACTTCGTTTGAGTAAGGGTACAACACTATTTTTTATTTGCCGTTAGGTGGTATCATTACTAATGTCACTTTAGTCCATCTAATTAAAAATCAGAGTATAATATTTCTGTTGTCTAACAAAAACTTTACGGCAGCTTAGGCGGCGTCACTATTATACCGCAAAACTTACGGTTCCCTAACCGATGGAGATACAGTGCCACTTGTGGCACTCTATACACTTCCAAAAAAAACTAGTTGCATTTTCACATCTATTGAACCATGTCCGAACTTTCTATACAGCCACTCAATCAAAGCGCAATGTAAAATTGAAATAACATAAAGATAAGTATTAAATAAGGAATATATTTTATGAAATTACTTACTTATTTATAATTTACTTTCAACTATTTCTTTAACATAACATAGACCTCGGCAAAATATTTACCATTTTTTCAATGATGAAAATGAAAAATAAGTGCTAAATAGCTGGCCGGCCACAGAAAAAACAACATAGGTGGAAAAGCGGCAATCCGATTTTCATTTGTTTTTTCGAGTTGTAGAGTTTTGTTTATACTTCCCTTAAGCAGAGAAATGAGATGGAACTCTTTGTTTCTTTAGCTAATTCATGTTTTTATTTTTACTTTCCTTGTAGGTATTTGTAATGAAAAGCAGTGTTTACCTCGGGTGAAAGTCCTAATTAGCCCTTCGAACTATTATATATATTATAACCCCGTCTCGGGACTAAATAAGCTACTGTCACCCCTAGGCTTAGAATAATTACGTATAGAAAGATAGTCTTCATACAAGCGCTCTGTCAAAAGTGAAGCACTAAATCAATTCACACTTTCGTGACGATTACTTGCTTGCGCTCGGCGACACGCATACGTACACTTGTAACTCCGTAGTGTACATTGAAAATCCGGCGTTTGGAGCCATATCTGGCTCCAAAAAAAGTGCTTCAAAATAGGCGCGTGGACTCACTTTCTATACGTAATTATTCTAAGCCCCTATTGTAACAATGTACTATTGTTTTTCTATGTTTGTTTATGCTTTGAAGTATTTTATGATAAAAGTCGCTTGGTACGTCGTACTGTTAACGTAATCCACATTTTTTTTATTAAAAGTTAAGTTATTCATTAAAAGTAAGTAACTGATAAATGTTTAAAATAACACCTCTGTGGCCGGGTGACCGAGCGGCTACCCAACTAGCATTTCAAACTGTATAAAAGCTGTAGTATAAAAAATTTTAACACTTAACACTGTACAACCTTACTGTACAGAGGATGTACAGACCTTATAATTCCAAAAGGGGCCACAAACTGTACAGCCTTAAGTGTAATAACAGCTGGTGAACATCAGTATTATCGCTGTACTACCCAAAGTGAAGTCTGACTAAGAACATAACTATAATCCATTAGACCGCTACAGTTCTACAAATCAGCATTTTTTATTCTTACACACAGCCTCATGCTTAATAAAATCTTGTTAAAATAATAATTTTATCGTTAAATCTTTATGTTATTCCATAAAGATTGTTTTGTGCAAACTTACGCCGGGCCATGACATTTATTACTAATTATTGGTTAAGCATTCATCTTAACTTAGCTGTTGTATTTTGCTTGCTGCTTCTACTTGGACTTTAAATCGCAATAACTCAGCCAAATAAACCTTTTTTTTTAAATGTTTTCAACAAACTATTTAGATCTCTGTATTTTACTTTAGCATGCAAAGTTTCATTAAAAATTGGCTTAATAGTCTTTAAAAATTTCGACTTGGAAAATTGCATTAGAAACCGTAATACGTAAACCCTCTTAAGTCCCATCAGCTCCAAAAAATATACAGTTTGCAAAAAAGTGTTACTGTCGGCAGCGACCCGATATCCGGAGATCCTAGGTTTATTAATCAGTAATACGTCGTACACTGCTGTGTACTGTGCCAACTGCTAGTGAAAAATACAACAACCTGCGCCTTGTACGACGAACAAACAAAATTTTATTATTATATCCTAATTAATGGCATTAAGCCCATTTCAAAAGTTTTAATTTTTAAAGTATTTTTAGTTTTGTAGGGTAGATAGAAATAAAATTGAGTCTCACAACACGTGCTGTTGCTAAAAGAACACGGGAAAAACTCCGAACAAACAGATGGTGAGCGATTCCCACTTGTCTAGAGGGGTTGGTTTGACAAGTTACATTTTAAATGTTCGATGTATTTTGGTTTTGTAATCATTAACTAAAAATTTTCTAGCGTAATGATTAATCCAATCAATTGTAAAGAGGCTCTCTCTAGCACACTTACACAAGATTACACATAAATATGAAACAGTATATTTAAAATCGTGTTATTAATGTTGTGTCTCTGAGTAGAAAAAACGGAGAAAATTCATCTGTTTTAGATCATGTCTTACTTTAGATATTGTTTTGCAGTAAAAAGATCGCACTAATTTTACTTTTCAGTGTTGAAAAACATCAACCAGAATTAGTTTGATCAAATTAAATGAGTGTCTCTATTCTCTATCATACTTTGTCGCGAATTTTCGTTCGTATATAACTACTACTACATAACTTTAAAACAATTCTTTAAACCTAGTTCTTAAATAACGAAATATCCGTGCGGTGGCGGAGAAAGAATACCAATCGCCGCCCCTTTCTCCATCCGGTGGGTGTCGTAAGAAGCGACTAACGGACTCTTTCGAGCGATGATCTGCTCCACTGGTGGTAGGGCTTGACCCGTCTGGTTGGTGACCACCGTACGCATGGTGTAAAACCCGTCAAGTGACTGCTTGTCGGTCGCGTTTCGGGATCAACCATCGTATAACCAGAGCTCGAGAGGATGATGCTGCGATGTATTTGGTCTGTGGAGGCTTCCGTCAAACCAGTGCCAGGAGGACTTTGTTAACCTGCCGACCAGGGAGACCCGTAGAAACGGTTATCCCGCTGGCCGCCCGTGGCACAGTACAGGGGCCCAAGCGAGCCTAACCAGCTCGTGAGGCTGCCTCACCATGCCACGCATAATCTCGGGGTGGTCCGTCGTGCCGGTTGGTGACCGGAAGGTGGGGTCCCGGCGGCCATTCCCGAGGGGGTTCGGGGGCCCTTCCGTTCGGCAGGTTAATAATACTCGTCTGTGGGCAAAATCCTGGGGAAACAGGCCACCACACTTTGACCATTCGCATCGCGGCATCATTTTCTCGATTCACGCCTCTCTCTTTCCACTCCTAAAATGACAGCGCCTTACAACAAAACTGGTACTACAGCGGTGCACACCCCCACCACAACCTTACCGTTTGAGGTGGAGTTCGCTAAAATCCGCGGACTCCATGCAAACCTCAATGCCGTCCACCACCATCTTAAGACGGCACGGCCAGCAATGTTGTTCCTGACGGAGACGCAAATAATCCGCCCAGCTGACACCACCTACCTGAACTATCCCGGCTTTGTGCTTGAAGAATCCTTCAAAGCCAAAGCCGGAGTTTGCTTATTCGTTCGGGCGGATGTTTGCTGTCGCCGTCTGCGCTGTCTGGAGGACCCTTCCTTCTCCCTCCTAGTGGAACACGTCGACTTAGGCTCTCATTGCCGTGTCTACGTCTGCGTCTACCGATCCCATAACGGCGACATGGAGACAACGCGACTAATTGAACATCTTAGTCGGGTAGCAGATGATGCACAGGAGCGGTTTCCATCGGCGGAATTGGTGTTTTTGGGGGACTTCAACGCCCACCATGAGTTGTGGTTAGGTTCCTCCAAAACAGACCATGCTGGTAGAACTACCCACGCATTCGCTCTCACGCATGACCTGACGCAACTGGTGAACCAGCCCACCAGGATCCCAGACATAGTTGGCCATGCGCCCTCCTTACTCGACCTTCTGCTGACGAGTCGCCCAGCTGGATACCGGGTGGAGATTCAAGCTCCTTTAGGGTCCTCGGATCACTGCTTGATATCCAGCACAGTGCCCTTGGCATCGCGCCCGCCAACAGCGGTTTCGAAACGCCGGATTTGGCACTACGCGTCGGCAGACTGGGACGGTATGCGGGAGTATTTTGCATCCGTCCCTTGGAGGCAGCGCTGCTTTATTGGGAAGGACGGCAATGCCACTGCCGTTGCTGATGAGATAGTATTAGGAATGGAATACTATATTCCACACTCCTATGTCATCAGCAAAGGCAGACGCAACCGCTGGTTCAATCGCGAGTGTGCCAGCGCTGTTGAGAGCAAACAGACGGCATACCGCGCTTGGATCAGAGGTAAAGCTCATGGGGATCCCGAAACTCGCTCGCTAAAAGCAGCCTATAATATTGTCTATATGTGGAGGTTTGTTATTAGCTTTTAGATGCTACTTACTTGTACTACTATTAATACGGCTGTAAACCTTCCTAAGAATAAAATAAAAAAATAAAATAAAAATATAATAATGCCACCAAGTCGTGTAAGAGGGCCTACATTAGAGCGGATGCCCAGCGCGTTGCACGAGTAGGCCAAGAACTCCTGACGCATCCTACGGGCAGCCGTAGCTACTGGCGTCTGGCCAAAGCCGTGCAATCCAACTTCTGCCAACCCTCGCTGCCACCACTGAGATGCCCTGACGGAAGTTTAGCTCACAAGCCGCAGGAAAAGGTCGATCTCCTGGCCAAACTCTTTGCGGCTAACTCACGGATCGATGACTGTAATGCACAGCCACCCTCAATTCCTCACTGTGGCCACACAATGTCTGAAATTAAAATCAGGCAGTGTGATGTCCGTGCGGAGCTGCAGTTAATCGATGTCCGGAAAGCTAACGGTCCTGATGGCATCCCAGCAATAGTCCTGAAAATGTGTGCAGCAGAGTTGTCCCCTGTGTTAACGCGTCTGTACCGTCTCTCGCTCTCTTCGGGTTGTGTGCCGGAATCTTGGAGAGAAGCTAATGTGCAACCGATCCCTAAAAAAAGAAATCGGTCAGATCCGTCTAATTACCGCCCTATAGCCGTAACTTCAGTGTTGTGTAAGATCCTAGAACGAATATTGAACAAACAGCTTATTCGATACCTAGAAGATCACTCCCTAATTCACGATCGTCAATATGGGTTTCGGCCAAAACGGTCAACGGGTGATCTTCTAGCGTACGTCACACATCTCTGGGGTGAGGCTATTGACAAGCGTGGCGAGTCACTGGCAGTTAGCCTTGACATAGCCCTGGCTTTTGATCGGGTCTGGCACAAAGCTCTTCTCTCCAAGCTCCCGGCATACGGTTTGCCCGCTCAGTTCTGTACCTGGATTGCTAGCTTCCTGCATGAGCGTAGAATCCGTGTCCTTTCGGATGGATGCGCTTTGCGGTTCATGTCAGTGAACGCTGGTGTTCCTCAGGGCTCCTTTCTATCCCCCACGCTGTTCCTTCTGCATATCAATGACATGCTTCCTCTTGGAAACATTCATTGCTATGCAGATGATAGCACAGTGCATGGGGGATATAACGGTCACCCAACGGCTGGGCGGGTAGACACCGAAATGAAGCGAGCAAATCTTGTCATTGAGCTCGATCGGGTGTTGGACCTCATTTCTAAATGGGGCTCCGATAATCTGGTGGAGTTCAATGCTAAGAAAACACAGGTGTGCGCGTTCAAAGCGAAAAAGTCGCCATTCCTTTCCCTTCCCTCTCTTCAGGGTACATCTCTAGGCCTGCAGAGCAGTATTAACATGCTCGGTATAGATATCCGCTGCGATCTGAACCAAAAAGGATTACATCGAAACCGTAATTAAAAATGCCTCACGTAAACTCGGTGTCCTGAACAAGGTGTGGCGATTCTTCACGCCTGATCAGTTGTGTCTATTATACAAGACAAAGGTGCGGTCTTGCATGGAGTATTGCTCTCACCTTTGGGACGGCTCCGCAAAGTACCTTCTCGATGCCTTGGACAGATTGCAGCGCCGCGCTGTGCGCATTATCGGCAATGCGGAGGTCACTAAAACTCTCGAGCCTTTGCAATTGCGTAGACATATTGCGTCACTCAGCGTCTTTTACCGTTTATACCATGGCGAGTGCTCTGAAGAACTCTTTGACCTCATCCCTCCTTCTCCCTTCCTCCATAGGAGTACGCGTTCTGCTCTCCGGAGTCACCAATTTACAGTTTCTAACATTCCATCACGCACAAAGAAATTTGGTGACTCGTTTCTTTGCCGCACTTCCAAAAGATGGAATAGTCTACCAGCACACGTATTCCCTCCTACCTATGACATAGGGTCCTTCAAACGAGGCGTGAAGAAGCACTCTGTGGGCCGGCAGAGTGAGGGAGACTGATGCTACGTCTCTTACGCTGCACCAGTTGTCCTCGCGCCTGGACTTCATTTCCACTTAACATCAGGTGGAGTGGAGTCATTTGCCGGGCTTAGCATAAAATAAAAAAAAAATAAAAAAATATATCTTAAGCTTTTGTCTTAAAATAAACAATCTGTCATAAAAGTAGGTAGTCTCAATATAAACGAAAATCAAAACCATAAATTTTAAGAATTCTTTTCTCTTGTTTATAAGTAGGTGATATATATTCTTGTTTATTTTGTATTTTTCATATATATAAGATTTATGGAAAGTTTTATAGAAGGACACAAAGAGAAAAGTAAAATCTATATATCCTAAAGTGCTGGTTGATAAGACTGTGGAAACTGCTATAGCAATTTTACGATGCGCTTCCTCAAATAAATCCGGATTTTACGGTTTAGTATCTTCCGCCATTGGCAGAGATATATACCTAATGTGCCAAAACCAACTATAAAAATA
Organism: Scoparia ambigualis; assembly: GCA_963921215.1. Taxonomy (NCBI): domain Eukaryota; kingdom Metazoa; phylum Arthropoda; class Insecta; order Lepidoptera; family Crambidae; genus Scoparia; species Scoparia ambigualis. The sequence continues at coordinate 16,468,632 of OY992522.1, read as the reverse complement.
ACACTCCATTTAACTAATTAAGTGGGGGCCATGAAATATTTTACACAACTTTTTTGAGGTAGGGACTTAACATAAAAACACACAAAAGAATAGAGTTTCTAGGTGCATTTAGAAAATAATTAAAGAATATTAAACAAAGTTTATTTATTTATAAGTTTTTAGGCACAGCTACAAAATACAATGCAGAAACGTTGAAATGAAATTTGGTCATTAAAATAACCAAAATACAAAAAGAAATTAACAATAAAAAGTACCAAATGTACAAAAACCTCCACTTAGCAAAACGTCATGAGGTAAATTTATGTAGAATGCACTTATGCATGTATACCTACTCGTACTATGGCTTAGAATACTATTTCAGACATTCACTGAGTTTAATTTCACAACAAGTACATACAATATCTTAAAAAAGTTACACCAATTCTAACTTTTATTAAGGTTGTCATAAATACGAATGTTTATCTTGAGCTGCGTCTAAAATTGTTTGTCTCAAATAGTTACAATCGTGCCATTAAAGTTTGGGAGACGTTTTATCAGTGTTAACCCAGCGCCAAACTTGAAACAACAATCTGGCAGTCTCAAGCTGTTCTAGACGGCGCAAAAGACCGGCTATTATTTTAAACCGAGCCCACTTAAACAGTTAAAGTAGGTAAGTCGCCGGCCTCATCCAAACATTCATTTGTAAATAAATGGACTTTTTTGCTGTATTCGAGGAGCATCTTTATTTACCACATCTCTAAACTAACTTGGAACCTAATGAATTTGATAATGGTTTCGCTTTTGCGACGTCTCCACAAAACAATGCTATAAATTTTATAGAGTTTCTGGCATTTAATGTCAACGATTTTTATGTGTTTAAGTACCTACATAGGTTCCTTATAATTTAGAGAGAGAAAAATATTTATTTATCAGAGCACTAGAACAGCTTTAAAACAAATTCACATACTTCACAACTTACACAAACATTTTTCTGGATGTTCAAGCTGTAATATCTTAGCGTTAAGTAAGCACTTGAATGATGCGACAGGGAAACAAAATCTCGCTAGATCTCAAATGGAAGAACTGTCCCAGAATATGATCGTGAGTTGTAGTCAATCCTAAGACAAGTCGTCTCATTTAAAGCGTTAACATGTGATCGTACCACTATAAACATTGCTTCAATCGTCACGCTAACTCCTCGTGTAAATGATGTAAGAGGAATATGAAACTAATTTCATGTTATGTTCTAACAAAGAACTTTAGAGAACAGTCAGTACGTACATTGCTAGTAAAAAATGTAGGCCTAATAAGCCTTTTTGAAATAGTTGGGCGTTGCGTCATAAACCTGTGCAAAGTTAAATTGGAGTTTCATGTGGCAACTTAGTAAGTAGTATTGTACTAGTAATGTTGCATTACTTTTGCGCTTCAGTGACTGAGTCACCGTTCTGATATCTGGAAGTATTGGGTTCAATTCCCTGATTGAACAGTGTGAGTTTCAGATTTTTCTATGCTTATTCCAAGTTTATGATCGTCTACCCGCTTTTGGTAAGGGCGGTAATTAACTCTTTGACAGACGAGTAGCCATCAATTGTGGCTATGATGGATTTGCCCAGCAATGAGACAGTATTAACATGACATTTCATTATTAAGGAAAAAATTACTGCTGTTGAAAATGTATTTGTATTCATAATTTGTGTAAAAAAGTAACCTTGAAGTAATTCGCACGACCGGATGATGTCTAACCATAATTTGTCTCGAAACTCAAAGAGCTCGGCTTTCCTGGGAATGTCCAGGGAATTGGGGCGTTATTTGGAATGGTGACTAATGAAGGCAGTTGGTCAGGCGAAGTGCTCGTCAAGGACGGCTTTTCTTTTGCTTGAAATAAACAGCTTTTGTAATTAAGATAAAAAAATTGTTTCAAACTCTTGGAAATTGTGTCCTCTATTTTTACGCTAGCTAATATATTCTAATCTTGTAATTGTACAGTGCAGCTGAGCTAATATTATAATTTAAAAGATTTTTCAATGTAAAGCTCACATTTGCTGCTGTAGCACACATACCTACTTCGATAGATGTTGTACTTTTGTTTTTTGATTTTTGTTTCTTTTTAAATTTATATGTACTGTCAAATGTATGTTAAGTATGTTGTTTTCCATGTCAATGTAATCCTGTTCGTTTATTTTCTTATTTTTATTTTTTTCTTGGTTTGTTGTAATTCTAAATTTTATCGCTTTCTGTAAATGTATTTATGTGTGCTTATGTGGTAAATAAATAAATGTCTATGTCTATGTCACATCAGAAACCAACATCTCTTCTCAACTCTCAGCTAATTTTTTTGTTGTTATATGTAATATTTTACTTTGGTTCAATAAAAGTATTATCTATCTAATCTATCAACATTTAGCAAAGAGTGGTGATGAAGCATATACCTATCAATTGTAACGATGACTTGATTTCAATGGTCTTTGAAGCTCAAAAATGATGCCCAATGTGATGATGGGACAGGCTCTCTCTCTTAAATCTACTATAGTGTTGATGAAGGCATTTATAGAGCAAATTGTTTGGACATAATTTGTCTTAATTTTTTCACTTGATTAGTTGTTTGAAATAAGACTCGGATCGCGAAATTGTTATTTGGTTATTGCGAAGCAAACTTTGATATTGGCTCTAAAATTGGCCGGGCTGAAATTGTGCCAAACTTCAATATCGACTTCCATTTGTAATAACCTCAAGCAAATAGTTCAATCCTCTAAACATAGTTCTGAACAAAAAGGTTGTGCCAATATTTTGATTTGATGAATACGCACTATATTCTAGATATCCAGAAACTAGAGGAAATGTTTATTATATTACATACAGAAAATATATTTACAGAGTCTGTTCTTATTCTGGTTTTGTTTCAGTATCGTTTGTATTGAGAAATCTATAAAGAAGAAATATGATTTTCTATTATATTATGATATATATGATACAATCATGTCAATCATACAGGAAATTTATGTATCATCTGTTATTATTTTCCCCAGGACCCATGCGTCCACCGAATCCAAATTATTTGATTACGTATCTGATTTAGTTTGGGAGGTTTCGAAATGTAATAGGTATTTAGTTGACGGACATTTTATGTACGCTGTGATAAGTGGAGAACGACAGATAACAATACAGAATATTTTTTTTATCAGTGCGTATAATTTTTTATATTATAGAGTAACTTAATCTAGAGTTACAGATTTAATTTTAATCTTTTTAAGTGAAAAATAAAGAAACTTAAATTGATCAAATATATCCACAAAAATACCGTTGATCATGGTAAATCGACCGGGACCGCGAAATTGAACTCTAACACATTACGATACCAGGCGGCCGGGCGGGTTCACTTGCACCTGTGACCTTTCGTTCGCCCGGTATCGAAGAGTTATTTTTTTTGTAAAATTATCCTGTATTATTTTCATCATCATCATCTTATAAACGTGTCACTGCTGGGCATAAGCCTCCCACATAGACAACAGCACGTAAGGAGATTGGGCCATAACCCACCACGGTGTCCCAAATGGTAAAATGTTACACATGCACTTAAGCACTAACATTGTACAATTTTTCTTGTTTTATTCTCATACTGCTAAATAACACTTTTTAGTACAGCGGCTACAAGCTCTTATGAAAGAGTTTACATATAATACGTTATTGAAATAAATGTTTTTGATTTTAATATTATTTAGATTTTAACCCCCTAGTCTTAGTCTCTCGGAATTTAAATGTCAAAAAAAATAACTGCAGGTGCACAATATTTTTTTTGAAATTGTGGATGACGCACAATTCCCGCCTTTTGCAATAAAAAATATTACTCTAAAATCAAACCATATTTTGTCGTTCTGTAAACAACAATATACTAACTGATATATTTCCTATCCATCAGATATCAAAATAAAGCGATGATTGCAACAGTTAATTTGTGTTTAGTATTATATATAGTTATAATACTGCCCCACTCGCCTTCAATGACGCCGAGCCACCACTCCACCTCCACGCGTTCTACAAAACCGATGCGCACATTGGCTGCCGCCTATTTCGCTGTCGTCGCTTGACCAGATCGGATCTCTTTTAGTTGCTGTATTTTGTCCGTTAATTTTATATTTGTAATTTATGTTCAGTTAATTTAAAATTGTTTGAATAATTAAAATTATTTCTAAAGTGATCTCTTTTTTTTTTTTTTAAGGCTTATCCCTAGGGTTTATTTACTTCAGAAGTGGGATATGCCCTAAAAAAAACGTCCACTAATTGCTAATCTATACGCTTTATCTCTAAACTTTGAAAAAATAATGCCACCCGGTTCGAATCGAGCGAAGCAACGGCGAAGGGAGGTTACTCCGCCTCCGCCTACAGAATTTTCACAGCAATTGGAAGCGAACTTCAACCGCCTGTCATCGTTGGAGAGAGCGGCCTCCGTGGGACCGGACGCGCTGGTGGCACCTCGTCCGCGTCCGGAGTCGGTCAGCAATGCAAGTCAAGGCGTGAGCGCGATGTCTGCGGGACCTGCATTGCCGGAGCTGCCCTCATCGTCTCCACCATCGGCAGTCGGCGAGAAGACCGGAGACACTACCGAGCGCCTAATAGAACACTCAATGCCCTCAACCCGGTGAGATCAAACCATTACTATGTCTCCACGTTTGACCCTAATGTGCATGACGTAACCGCGTGGTGTGACGAGGTGGATCGTGCTCGTTTACGTAATAAGTGGGACAATGCCGAGTGCCTAGCTCGTATAGGGCATTGCTTAAAAGGGGACGCCGGTTCATGGCTTACAGAATGGTCCAGTAACGACCGTACATGGTCTAATTTCAAATTAGAGCTTAAATCTTTGTGTCCGCGCCGTGTCGATACGGCTAACATTCTTTTCGGTGTTATGAGTGCTACATCTGATACATATTCTAGCTATGCAGAGTATGCCCGTAGATCATTACGATTAAAAATAGTAAAGGGGCTCAGCGACGATTTGACGGGCGCAATAATATTACGTGGTATAAAAGACCCTCTCGTACGCGTCGCGGCGGTGAACGCTAACTTACAAACAAATACCATCGCAGAATTTTTGTCTATTTATATAAAACCTAAACGTGATAACGCATATCCAAACGCTAATGCTCTTTCGACGTCTCGAAGTAATTTTTACCAAGCGCATTCTAATCGCAAAGATTTCGATAGTTTAAAAAGAAGACGAAGCGAAAGTAATAAGTGCTTTACGTGCGGGCAGTGGGGCAACTTAACGAATTCATGTCCTAAGAAATTTAAACCTACCCTCGAAAATATTGCAAATCGATCAGTAACACAGTCTAGTTCAGTTTTAAAGTGTACATTTTGTAAAAAGAATGGTCATATTGAAGACAATTATTTCGCCAAAGAACGTTCAGGATCTCGTAATAAGGGGAATGTAAATTTCTGTCGCGAATTGAATACAGAATTTAAAAATCGCGATGTGATAACGGCCGTTTTGTGCGGTGTACCTACGGATGTTTCGATCGATAGTGGGTCGTACGTTTCTATTATTTCCTCAGACTTGTTGAAACATTTTCCACATAAGTCGCGCCCTTGTGATCAGGTACTGTATGGATTAGGCGGGACAGAGATAACATCGACAAGTTTAGTAACACTTCCGATAGAATTTACCGATATAACATTAGAAGTAGATTGTTATGTAGTGCCGCAACAATTACTAAATACACCTATTATTATCGGGACAGATGTTTTAAATAGGAAAGACGTCTTATACATTCGTACCGCTGACTCTCAGCGCATTATGCGCGCAGATACCCCCGTAAATTGCGTTACGCCCGGCGAGGTGCGTTTAAAGGTGCAATTGGATGACATCAACACCCCTCTAGAAAGTTCTGACAAAAATCGATTACTCGAAATGTTACAAAAATACTCTGATTATCTTTTAAGTGGTACAGCTACCACTTCCGTAAGTACCGGTGAAATAAAGATTCGACTTAATAGCGACACTCCCGTTTATTATCGGTCTTACAAATTATCTCACGAGGAGAAATTGCGCGTTCGTGGCATAGTTAAGGATTTATTAGAAAAAAAAATAATTCGCGAATCCCAGTCAGCCTACGCTAGCCCTATATTGTTAGTTAAAAAGAAAGACGGCTCAGATAGGATGGCGGTTGACTTTAGAGCGCTTAATCATTTGACTATTAAAGATAGATTTCCACTTCCCTTGATTAACGACCACATTGATAGGCTCGGAGATAGTATTTACTTTACAGTATTGGACATGACAACCGGTTTTTATCAGATAATCGTTACTCCTGACTCCATTCACTTGACAGCCTTCGTAACACCGGATGGGCACTATGAGTATTTAAAAATGCCCTATGGTTTAGCTAATGCACTAGTTGTGTATCAAAAAATCATGACATGATACATTAAAACCATACATAGAGACAGGTCAGGCTTTAGTATATATAGACGACGTCATTTTGTTACATAATACAATAGATGAAGGGATAAAACTTGTGGATTCTGTTCTAAAAACTTTGACAAATGCTGGATTTTCGATAAATTTACGTAAGTGTACATTCTTAACACCTGAGGTAGAGTACTTGGGGCGAACAATTAGCAATGGTCAGGTACGACCGAGCGTAAGAAAAATTGAAGCGTTAAAACAATCCCTTACCCCGCAAAATGTGAAGCAGGTTCGCCAATTCCTAGGGCTCGCAGGATATTTTGGGGGTTAAGTTGCTCGCGTCCGTAGGTTTACCCTTGAGACCCTACACGTGACCCCTGGGTGGTGCTAAATGAGTGACACCAACTGAGTGGTAGAGCAACGCTGCGTTGCAGCGCGCATTGGGTCGGCTCGCCCGGCGTGGTGCCACCCCCTCACGAGTTTTCGGCGTGAAACAATGGCACTCTGTGCTGTTGTGTTTCGTCCGGCGAGTGAGGGTTCCGGAGACCCCTCCCCCCCCCCTCACAATTGATATGGCAGCGAACTGTATTTACCCCAGGGGGGTACCGACACATCCAGTGTCGGAGAATCCCCCCCTGAGCGTTCTCGCTCAGGCTGCCCTACGTATTCTGGGGAGGGCAAAAGTTTGCCCGTGCCAAGGCATGCTGCAGGCAGGAGAAAGGCGGGACAATTGGCACCCCCTCCTACGCTTCGCGTGGACTTCTGCAATATCAGGGGAATCCACTCTAATTTGAGCGCCGTCCATTACCACCTCGAGACGGCGAAACCGGCCTTGCTCTTCCTCACCGAGACGCAGATATCCCCCCCTCCTGACATCTCGTACTTGCGCTACCCGGGATACAACCTGGAACATGCATTTGTGCCACGAGCCGGTGTTTGTGCCTATGTCAGGGAGGATATGTGCGTTCGTCGCCTTGGCAATCTTGAAGATAGGGACCTCTCCATCTTATGGCTGCACGTCGACTGCGGACGTCATCCTCGCGTCTACGCGTGCCTGTATAGGTCCCACAGCGGTAACATCGGAACTGACCAACTCATCGAGACCGTCCAAACAGCGACAGACTCCCTTCTCCAACGGATCCCCTCGGCCGAGATTGTGGTATTGGGAGACTTCAATGCCCACCACGTCGAATGGCTTGGTTCACGCACAACTGACCACGCGGGTAGAGCCGTTCATGACTTCGCTTTGGCCTACAGTCTGTCCCAATTGGTAACCGAGCCAACACGGGTTCCAGATGTGGAGGGCCATGCACCTTCTTTATTGGACCTTCTGCTGACCTCGCACCCAGACGGCTATCAAGTTTCTGTTGATGCACCACTAGGCTCATCAGACCACTGTCTGATTCGCAGCACTGTGCCTCTCACAGAAACTTCAAAACCGCAACCAGCGGCTAGCCGTCGAGTCTGGCATTATAGGTCGGCGGACTGGGATGGGATGCGAAGCTTCTTTGCGTCCTACCCGTGGTGGCGAGTTTGCTTCTCGCTGGATGATCCTGATGTCGCCGCTGACTCTGTCGTTGATGTGATACTGCAGGGAATGGAACTTTTCATTCCAAACTCTGTGGTTCCCATTGGCGGCAAGTCCCAACCATGGTTTGGTCGTTGCTGCAAAATGGCGTCTCGCCAAAAGCGACAGCATTACCAAGCCTGGGCTAATGCGGTGTCATCAAAGGATCCAAACACCAGTGCGCTCAGAAAGAAGTACAACTTTGCCACCAGATCCTTTAAGAAGGACATCGCCAAGGCGAAGTCATCATTCATAGGTAGAATTGGCGAGAGGCTAGTGCGTCTTCCTTCGGGGACGCGTGCGTTCTGGTCTCTCGCCAAAGCTATCTTAGGGAATTTTTGTCAGCCGTCCCTACCACCATTGCACAAGACCGATGACTGCCTGGCCTATACTGCAAAGGAGAAAGCCGATCTCTTGGGCTCTCTTTTCGCATCAAACTCGACCTTGGACGATGGGGAAAACTCTCCACCAACCATACCGCATTGCGCTTGTACAATGCCAAACGTTCAGTTCCTGCAAAGGTCAGTTCGTAAGGCTCTTTTTTCCCTTGATATCCATAAGGCGAGTGGGCCAGATGCAGTTCCACCCATTGTGCTTCGGACGTGTGCTCCTGAATTGGCACCAGTTCTAACGCGCCTTTTCCAGCTCTCTTACACCACTGGCGTCGTCCCGAGCTCTTGGAAGACAGCCCTTGTGCACCCGATTCCAAAAAAAGGCGATCGCTCAGATCCGTCTAACTACATGCCAATAGCTATTACCTCTTTACTCTCCAAAGTAATGGAGTCCATTATAAACCGCCAGCTCTTAAGGTACCTAGAAGAGAACCAGCTACTAAGTGATCGCCAGTATGGTTTTCGTCGCGGTCGATCGGCTGGTGATCTTTTAGTGTACCTTACTCACCGATGGGCGGAGGCAGTCGAGAGTAAAGGGGAGGCACTGGCAGTTAGCTTGGACGTAGCGAAAGCTTTTGACAGGGTATGGCACAGGGCTCTTTTCTCTAAACTTCCATCATACGGGCTTCCTGAGAAATTGTGTTCATGGGTTGCCAGCTTTCTTACTGGGCGTAGCATCAGAGTCGCAGTCGACGGTTCGTGCTCCGACATGAAGCCCGTGAATGCTGGAGTCCCGCAGGGGTGTGTGTTGTGCTGCTGCATAACAACAGCATTCATTGCTATGCGGATGACAGTACTGGGGATACGCTCTACACCGGGCGAGCTAATATTTCTCTGGAAAGCGTCATCGAGAGCCGGAATAAACTTGTGACTGACACCGAGAACATGTTAAGTCATGTCTCGGATTGGAGCCGACATAACCTAGTCCGCTTTAACCCCTCTAAAACACAAGTTTGCGCATTTACCGCGAAAAAACATCCCTTCGTCGTACCTCTGAACTTTGAGGGAGCTCCCCTTGATACCAATCCGATTATTGGAATCCTTGGCGTCGATATTTCGAGTGACGTTCAGTTTCGTGGTCATTTGGAAGGTAAAGCTAAATTAGCTTCGAAAAAGCTGGGTGTGCTTAATAGAGCGGGTCAGTATTTCACGCCGGCCCACCGTTTACAACTGTATAAAGCACAGGTCAGGCCGCATATGGAATACTGCTCCCATCTCTGGGCTGGAGCACCCCAATACCAACTCCTTCCATTTGACCGCATTCAACGCAGAGCTGCTCGAATTGTCGGCGACGTGGTTATTTCAGGTCGGCTCGATCCACTGGCTCTTCGGAGAGACGTTGCGTCTGTCTGTATATTGTACCGTATATATCATGGGGAGTGTTCTGAGGAATTGTTCGGCTTGATCCCTGCCGCTAATTTCCTTCACCGCACTACACGCAATCGACTGTCATTCCATCCACATCGCCTTGATGGATGGCGGTCTACTACTGTGCGTTTTTCAAGAAATTTCTTGCCTCGAACTACAGTGTTGTGGAACCAGCTCTCGGCGGCGGTATTTCCGGACCGTTACGACTTAGGGATCTTCAAGAAACGAGCCTATTCCTTCCTTAAAGGCCGGCAACGCGCCTGCGATTCCTCTGGTTTTGCGGGTGTCCATGGGCGGCGGTGATTACTTTCCATCAGGTGACCCGCTTGCTCGTTTGCCTCCTTCTGCTATAAAAAAAAAAAAAAATATTTTAGAAGGTACATTCCCGGATATGCAGCTAAAACCGCGTGTATCGCAGCTCTAACCCGCAAGGGTACGGTTTTCAATTGGGGTAATGAACAGGAATCAGCTAGGCAGGAAATAATTTCTATTCTGACAAATGAACCACTGTTAACAATTTATGATCCAAAGTTAGATACGGAAGTCCATACAGATGCTAGCGCCTTAGGTTACGGTGGTATATTACTTCAAATAGGTTCTGACGGTCATAAGCGAATAATCGCTTATTTCAGTAAAGTAACGGTAGGTGCGGAACCGCGTTACCATTCCTACGAACTGGAGACTCTTGCTGTGTTGAAAGCGTTGCAACATTTCCGTCAATATCTAATTGGCAAACATTTCAAAGTTGTAACCGATTGCAATGCTTTAAAATTAACTCAGCGCAAGAAAGATCTCCAGCCTAGAGTAGCAAGATGGTGGATGTATCAGGACTATGATTTCACTTTGGAATATCGAAAAGGGTCACTCATGTCCCATGCCGATTTCCTTAGTAGGAACCCCCTTAATATCTGCACTCCCTCAAAACCATTGACATGGGCTCAGATAGCACAGTCAGCAGATGACGAGGTTGCGATGTTGTTAGAAAAATTAAATGACGGTAACTTGGATAGTAGGAGGTACATTAAAAAAAATGACTTACTTTATTAGAAATATAGCACTATTGGCAAACAATCGCGCTTATGTACGTCTATGTACCCAAAGGATACAGGTTAAGCCTACTTTGCGTTTTTCATGACGAGCATGAGCATTTGGGTTACGACAAAACACTAGATCTGTTACTGAAACACTTTTGGTTTCCCGGCATACGCAATTTCGTAAAGAAATATATAGTACATTGTGTCATTTGTATAGCACATAAGAAAGTACCTCGTGCGCCATTTCAGCCCATTGTATCGTGGCAAAAACCATCCAATCCATTTGATACTGTTCATGTTGACGCGTTGGGTCCCCTTCCTGAATCTAAAGGCTATAAATATGTCCTGATATTGATAGACGCTTTCACAAAATATTGTTTTCTATTCCCCATGCAAAGGCAAGATGCCTCTGAGCTTAAGCAAGTTATAACTCGTACTATATCCTTGTTTGGCACTCCGCGGTTGCTAGTGTGCGATAGGGGTCGAATGTTTGACAGTAATGACTTCACCACCTTCGCCACCGATTGTGGTATAGAACTGCATTACATAACACCTGAAATGCATCAGGCAAATGGGCAAGTAGAGAGGTATTGCCGCACTGTAATGAATTTGATACGGGTTGAGGCTAATTACAAATCTGAAGCTTGGTCAGATACATTGTAGAGGATTCAACTGGTTCTAAATATTACAAAACACGCTTCTACTCAGTATTCCCCATTGAATCTGCTGATCGGAACGGAATCCACAACGCCAGTAATTAACTCATTAGTTAAGGACATAACGCACGGAGGTACTACATCTAATCGTGAGGCATGGCGGGAGCTTCGTAGACAAAGAGCCGAGGAAAAGCTTGATAACAACCGACAAAACCAGGACGCTTATGTGAATAAACATAGGAGTAGCCCAAAAATGTTTAATATCGATGATTATGTGTATGTCATAAAACGTTCTCAGAACACTGGCAAGCTAGACAGCGGAATGCGCGGCCCCTACCGCGTGGTCAAGAAGCTGCCGAACAACAGGTACAAGCTACGGCTGATTGCGGGCTCATACGGCAAAGTCACTCAGGCTTCCGCTGAATTTCTCGTACCTTGGCACGGTGAGTGGACGCCTGATACGTGCGCCGCCTTCTTTGAGAGTAAGTGTTATTAATTTTGTCTGCTTGTTTTTGTTGCACACGTTTGGGTACGGGGTGACCGAGAAAAGGCCCATGTTAATCTCCATAACACATGCGAGTATTGGGATGACTCTGAACAGACCTGTATAAGTCCTAATTCGTGTTTAGGTACGGGATGACTGGAAACAGACCTTTGTTAGCCTCCGTATTCACGTTGAGCATAAGGGTGATTCAGAACAGGCCTGTGTAAGCCCTAATAAATATATAGGTACGGGATGACTGGAAACAGACCTTTGTTAGCCTCCGTATTCACGTTGAGCATAAGGGTGATTCAGAACAGGCCTGTGTAAGCCCTTATAAATATATAGGTACGGGATGACTGGAAACAGACCTTTGTTAGCCTCCGTATTTACGTTGAGCATAAGGGTGATTCAGAACAGGCCTGTGTAAGCCCTAAATTACTTTAACTAATAGTGTAACTGAAAAAAGGCCCATATGCGAGCATTGGGATGATTCGCAATAAAGCCACGATATGTTTTGTCTTATTACACAAAAATAAGTGTAACAAACATTTTAAGAGTTGTAAATAAAAGGTGGCTATTATGTCTATTTCAGGTTGTGACGAGATCGACGATCTCGAGACAACCGACCAATCCGGACCATCCACAAGACAGAATAATGGTGACAGAATAGAAGACCAGCCTAGGCCTTCGACGATGGGACGCGAGGACGCTGCCCCGTCAGGAGAGGCCGAGTTATAATACTGCCCCACTCGCCTTCAATGACACCGAGTCACCACTCCACCTCCACGCGTTCTACAAAACCGATGCGCACGTTGGCTGCCGCCTATTTCGCCGTCGTCGCTCGAACCGATCGGATCTCTCTTAGTTGCTGTATTTTGTCCGTTAATTTTATATTTGTAATTTATGTTCAGTTAATTTAAAATTGTTTGAATAATTAAAATTATTTCTAAAGTGATCTCTTTTTTGTAAGGCTTATCCCTAGGGTTTATTTACTATATAGTATTTCTCTAAAAATCACTCGGAAATCGGTAACATACTAACGGACTTTACACGGTTTATCCAGTAGTAATAACGATGTATTTTTTACAACTTATTATCTAAATACGATCATTATAGTCTCAATAACCATTTTCTAATAAGAAACAGTACTTACATTAGATAAATCCAATAAAAACAGCACACAAAATTCAGCGACTAATTCACTCCGACACAGAAATTGGCGCAACTGTCAACGTCGACAATGACAGAATCGAGCACAGACTATGCGATGTTTTGCAATAACGATGCATAAAATGTATCACAGAATCGAAATAATCGACCTTGTTTTTACTAAAGTAGTCTGTAAGTCTATGAAAACACGGTACAAAGTCAAGTGGGAGAGATCGGTCTCATGCGACCGCTTGGGGTTTGACTGAAAGGCGCGCACTGTCAGTGCGGTCTCATGCGACCGCTTAGGGTTCTAGAGGAAGATAAGATAAAGATTTTTATTTCGCTTGAAATATGGTACATGAGTGGTCTTAAACATATATAAGGTTCACATATTTCTCCAGAAGCTGGCACGCAAAAATAAGTTATAATTTAAAAAAAAACAGGACAAAACTACATAATTTAAACAATACACCTAAATACATTTAATTTTATTCGGAGATTATTGTTTTTACAGTAAATCCGCCTTTAAATTTGATTTTTGCTAGCTATTTCAATTTATCAATGGAATTCAGACCCAAAATATTACCTGTTACACTATGTTCTTTCTGTAAATAGAACAGTTCACGTGAGTTGGAAAGTTATTTTTGTCAATACGTGCGAGAGATGTTCAGATTTCTCATCAATAGGCCACAGAAGTGAAGAGCCGGTGAGCGCGTTGGGAGTGTAGCAAAGAGGAATGACGAACATCCCGACGGAATTGCTTCATGTTGTTACCTACATGCTATCTTGTTAAGTGTAACATCTGTGTGTTAAAAGAGAATGACCTTTTTACTATTGGAGTTAGGCTAGTTTTTTAGCTAGCTAGCGTAACACAGCGCTTTAATGAAATAAATAGTAATCAAAGGCAGAAATGCTCTGAATTATGAAGAAAAAATTACATTACAATACCATGCGAGAGTTTGAAGCTATCTTCATTTTTAGCTTAAGACTTTTTAGGTATTTTGAGGTTATGACAACTTATCGTATGACTATCAGTTCAGATCAGCATTTATTTATCACTTGACTCTTAACGCGGCGTTCTATAGAAAACATTTTTTAACAGTAATCATTATAATTTAGGAGAACACTTTTGATATGTGAATGATTATGACGCAATACATATCGAATAAGCTGGTTTGGTCATTCTCCTTTTAAAAGATTTTTTTATGTATGTGTTACACTGAATAAATTGTTTTCATTTTATTTTATACAGTATACTTACATGTCGCGGCCATATTGTAGTGTTGGCCATATCATGAAATGCTTTAAATTTTACATACATATATATAATTACGACTATTATCCCCCAAGGGTTAGTCAGAGACTAGGCACTGAAGACAGCAAAAGCAGTTCTCTGCCGTAGTCCACTTTTCACCAAACAGAGTCTGCACATGTGCTCAGCGTGACAAGTGGTGAGCCTAAGCTCTAAGCTGTTGGAAGTACGTGCAGTCTTTTGTCCGTTAGTCGCCTTTTACGACACCAATGGGAAGAGAGGGGGTGGTAGTGTATTTTCACCGCTACGCGACATGGCTTCTTTTTCATGATCATGAAATGGCCGAACATTTCATGATAATATGGCCATGGCCAATATTACGGTATGGCCACGACATACACGCATCACGCCCGCTTCCCGAAGGGAAGTTAGAGATCATAGCTCTTTATATAACACAGGTAAAATAGAAAGTAAATATATTGTGTATATCATAGCTCCTAAGTTTCTTTGCTACAAACTACTTAATATGAATCTTTGTTACTTGAATAAAGAAAGGAGAATGACCAAACCAGCCTATTCGATATCTATTGCGTCTTAATCATTCACATATCAAAAGTGTTCTCTTAAGTTGTAATGATTACTGTTAAAAAAGGTTTTCTATAGAACGCCGCGTTAAAAGTCAAGTGATAAATAAATGCTGAACTGAACTGATAGTCTAACGATAACAGTTGTCATAACCTCAAAATACCTAAAAAGTCTTAATCTAAAAATGAAAATAGCTTCAAATTACCGAATGATATTGTAATGTAATTTTTTCTACATAATTCAGAGCATTTCTGCTATTGATTACTATTTATTTCATTAAAGCGCTGTGTTACGCTAGCTAGCTAAAAACTAGCCTAACTCTCATAGTAATTTTACTATGGGAGTAAATGACCATTTGGTCATTCTCCTTTATTATTATTTATATTGAAATACCTACTCATAGTGATTTTGAGAACTGGGTATCGTATCTGGAATGAGGACAACATAACTGCACACACAAATAATTCGATGATATGCTGTCAAATGCTCATTAAGTTTTTAGAATATTACATCCAAGATTTATAAGTAAAACAGCATATTAATTGGTAGTATCTAGACACTTCTGTCTAGATAATCTTTAGGGTCGTATATTTTGATAGAACAAAGGCTTCATATGTCCACACGATGGAAACTATCCAGACCCAAAAGCAGATTTACGATGTGTGTTATCATGGGAATGATGTAGTTCAAAATTGTCAACAGCGACCTACGTCATCGTAGCCTAGTGTGTAATTTATTATTGTATGTATGTTAGTCTGTAAGGTATTATAGTCTGTAAGGTAAATATACCTTGGTGGCAGTATGAATATGTTACGGTAAATGTGATTAATTTGGTTCTTATTAATAATTACCAAGATCGACGGTAAAAGTAATAAATTATTCACTTTTACCGATTATTATTAATAATTACACCATACGTTTGGTAAATGTAACAAAAACAGCTATCATTCAAATTCTCAGCGCATTATGAAAATAAAATAGGTTTAGGTTAGATCTAAAATGTGTTTTGCCAGCAAAAAGTGAATTGAGCTGCCTCTAGTGATCGGCAAAAATAACCAAATAGATCAGCAAGTAAAGTGTTATTGGACAGCCTCAGGATTGAATATATTGAAACTATTATTTTTTGCAGCAATATTAGTAATACTGGTAGCAGCAATCGTCATAATTTGGATTTTATCAAAGTTTGGCTAGATGTAAAATTTCATTATCGTTGCAATAATTAGATAAGATAAGATCGGGTCTTAAGATAAGATTGAACCTTCAAAGTTATAGTCTAAAAGAGTTGCTAAGTTCATGCTCGCACTGTTTTTTGGCACAGATCTAACCTATCTTAACCGACGATGTTTGACGTTTTCTTGCTGACCGAATATTTTTATAATTACCATTTAATTACTTGCTATAAATAAGTCTAACTTAGTCGGTTAGGTTAGGTTAGAGCAGCACCAAAACAACGACCGAGCGAAGCGAGCGTGCCACGGTAGCGGCTGACGAAGCTCTATAAAGCTTGCTTTCAAATTCCAATAAATACTGACCAAAAATGGGTCTTTAGTCGTTTCGCACCACACGTGATTCGGACCACGGGGCGAATATCCCAAGCACTGTTTTTTAAACGAGCGATTCGACACGCAGTGGTTACGGTGGTGGGAAACGCCCAAGGTTCTTTTGAAATGGGTTAGCTCGTACTCTCACCACAAATTAAAAATTTAAGGAGTCCAATCATTTATTTGACTAATTAAAATAAAACATTGGGCTATTCGCACCGCGGTGCGAATCGCTTGTGGTGCGAAACGACTAACTCCCTAAAATATGTTTTTTTTATCAGATTTATTACTTTTACCAAAGATAGCCGTGTCCATGTTTACAACTTCCTCATTCGACATAGAGAAATTCTAAGCATGCCATATTTTTGTGCATATTATGTGCAATCAACCGTTTCAGTCCTAATTTTTGTGCCACCACAACTTCGTTACTATGAGTTGTTTTATGTGTGTAAGCTGGAGACACGTGTCACCAGCTCGCACACGCCCGTTAAGACAAACCAGTGAGGTTAGGGTTTTGGACTATAGCTAGAAATTTTGTGCATAATTTGTGCACTAGGAACAAAAAAAACTAACCATCACACTCAAATACTGTTGAAACTACGATCATAAAACTGTGTGCGAGCCGGAGACACGGGTCTCCAGCTCGGACAGCTGTATCTTCGTAATTGTTCAAGCTACGGTTATGAATTATACCTCAAAATTTTGTGCAGAATTTGTGCATAAAGCACAAAAATTTTCAAAACTTTAACTCAAAAGGTTTTTGAGCTACGAACCGATAAGTATGTGTAAGCTGGTGACACGTAACACGGGCTAACACATGGTGAATTATTGTAACTGTATAAGATAGCGCTTCGTTTTAAAGATCAAATAATACGTTATAATTTGTGCACACACGAGGCAAAATTTCAAATCTCTGGGCCTCTTACTTTATAAATTATAAGCCAAAAACTGTTTTCCCGCCAAAAAATTCAAAATAATGGCTCGAAAGCGGCTAAACGCGCGGCGACCGCGCCGTTGCCGTTCCGTGCGCTACACTATTGCAATCGAGTTTGAACTTGAGAGCTAGCTTAATTTAGTGTCATTTTAATTTGCGCTCTCGATCGTTTCGTTTCTATACCGAGAATTTTAGACTAGGAGACTGCTGATATAGGAAATTGGTTAATTTAAAATAAAAGCAGTCTATTTTATTTATGAATGTTCATAAAATATCGCTATGCTTAGTTTTAAGTATTTACAATAACCTCATTAATATGATAAGTAGTGATAAAATTAGTCTGCCTGTATGTTTTTATTACCACGTTTTTATTAGGTAGCTTTCTCGTTTATTTGTTTATTTATTTGTCGACAAATGCAAACGATTTTATACTAGCTTCCCGATGAGCTAGTCTTGCAACTTTAAACATAGGTCAGAACAGGATGACAATGCAATATTATGGTGTCATTGAGCTGATCTGATGATTCAGCCGGAAGAAGGCCACAGGATCTCTGTAAGAAAACCATGAAACCCCATTCAGGCTCATTTGATTAGTTTTGATGAGCACTCTGACGGGAGACGACTAGACGAGGTCCATGGTCTGATGATGAACCCGAAGGAAGGCCACAGGAACTCAGTATTGAAACCATGCAACCCCATCAAGTTTGGGCTCGTTTGATTCATCTTGACGAATACTCTGTTAGAAAGAAGGGTCCAGGGTCTGATGATGGAGCCAGAAGAAGGTCACAGGAACTCGGTATTGAAACCATGCAAACCCATCGAGTTTGGGCTCGTTTGAATCGTCTTGACGAGTACTCTGTTGGGAAATAGTGTTTAGGGTTTGATGATGAAGCCGGAAAAAGCCCACAGGAACTCTATAATAAAACCATGCTACCCCAACGAGTTCGGGGTCGTTTGAATCGCCTTGACGAGTACTTTATCGAGAAATAGTGTTCAGGGTCTAATGATGGAGCCAGAAAAAGGACATAGGAACTTTATAATAATACCACACAACCCTATCGAGTTTGCGCTCGTTTGATTCGTCTTGACAACTACTCCCATAGGAGATGAAGAATTTTTAGTTATGGCACGTTAACTAAAAAACAGTTACTACGCTACGATAACTAAACCATCAACCATTCTGACAAGGGGTCGGTCAGCCATCAACACATAGAAGAATTGGTAACTTGCAAACTTTTTAACTTGTAAATAGAAAAAGTAAGAATTACTTACTACTGGTAAAATAAAAATTTGAAATAGCTTTATTAAAAATAATAAAAGTATCTTTTTTTCGTTATCTGTGGATTGGGTTTGAAATAGGTACATATAAAATTTAACATTTACCTGCTTACTAGCATTTGAAAATAACTTTAGGTACTTACTCATAAGATAACAAAGGTACGCCTACTATTGAATCTAGGTGATCTACTGCGGATGGACAACATCTACATAAAGAAGCCATAACTGGAGGTTAGTATAGGTAAGCAGCAGAACGATTAGATAGAACACAATTAAATTAATTTTTATTATAGTTCTTTTTCTATAGAATTTACAATAATGACGAAAAAGGCCGGCGCACAGGAAGATGCGCGTAATAAAATGCCCGCTTGCAAAGTGTTAAACTATAGCTACATAAATTTAATATCGGTGATAACAGTATCGACCATATCTACGGACTATTTAAAATTCATGCAATATCGTGTTTTTTTCCACTATATAGTTTCAGAACGCATCGAACGTTTATAATAATTTTATTTTATTAAACTTTTACAAGCACATTTGTTTGTTAAAAACTACAGATTAATGATAACTCAATAAATATCAGGGATACGGTACAATATTCTTGAATTCGATCACGTACAATATAGTGATCTCAACGCACACCGCATTCCTGACGCGATATAGTGTTTTCCAAAATAGCATCGATATCGGATTTGACGATATTGATGCAATAAATACGTTTTAGTAACCTTATACGATTTGTATCGCCTACTCCTTTTTTTTTTTTTTTTTTTATAGCAGAAGGAGGCTAACGAGCAAGCGGGTCACCTGATGGAAAGTAATCACCGCCGCCCATGGACACCCGCAAAACCAGAGGAATCGCAGGCGCGTTGCTGGCCTTTAAGGAAGGAATAGGCTCGTTTCTTGAAGATCCCTAAGTCGTAACGGTCCGGAAATACCGCCGCCGAGAGCTGGTTCCACAACACTGTAGTTCGAGGCAAGAAATTTCTTGAAAAACGCACAGTAGTAGACCGCCATCCATCAAGGCGATGTGGATGGAATGACAGTCGATTGCGTGTAGTGCGGTGAAGGAAATTAGCGGCAGGGATCAAGCCGAACAATTCCTCAGAACACTCCCCATGATATATACGGTACAATATACAGAGAGACGCAACGTCTCTCCGAAGAGCCAGTGGATCGAGCTGACCTGAAATAACCACGTCGCCGACAATTCGAGCAGCTCTGCGTTGAATGCGGTCAAATGGAAGAAGTTGGTATTGAGGTGCTCCAGCCCAGAGATGGGAGCAGTATTCCATATGCGGCCTGACCTGTGCTTTATACAGTTGTAAACGGTGGGCCGGCGTGAAATACTGACCCGCTCTATTAAGCACACCCAGCTTTTTCGAAGCTAATTTAGCTTTACCTTCCAAATGACCACGAAACTGAACGTCACTCGAAATATCGACGCCAAGGATTCCAATAATCGGATTGGTATCAAGGGGAGCTCCCTCAAAGTTCAGAGGTACGACGAAGGGATGTTTTTTCGCGGTAAATGCGCAAACTTGTGTTTTGGAGGGGTTAAAGCGGACTAGGTTATGTCGGCCCCAATCCGAGACATGACTTAACATGATCTCGGTGTCAGTCACAAGTTTATTCCGGCTCTCGATGACGCTTTCCAGAGAAATATTAGCTCGCCCGGTGTAGAGCGTATCCCCAGTACTGTCATCCGCATAGCAATGAATGCTGTTGTTATGCAGCAGCACAACACACACCCCTGCGGGACTCCAGCATTCACGGGCTTCATGTCGGAGCACGAACCGTCGACTGCGACTCTGATGCTACGCCCAGTAAGAAAGCTGGCAACCCATGAACACAATTTCTCAGGAAGCCCGTATGATGGAAGTTTAGAGAAAAGAGCCCTGTGCCATACCCTGTCAAAAGCTTTCGCTACGTCCAAGCTAACTGCCAGTGCCTCCCCTTTACTCTCGACTGCCTCCGCCCATCGGTGAGTAAGGTACACTAAAAGATCACCAGCCGATCGACCGCGACGAAAACCATACTGGCGATCACTTAGTAGCTGGTTCTCTTCTAGGTACCTTAAGAGCTGGCGGTTTATAATGGACTCCATTACTTTGGAGAGTAAAGAGCTAATAGCTATTGGCCTGTAGTTAGACGGATCTGAGCGATCGCCTTTTTTTGGAATCGGGTGCACAAGGGCTGTCTTCCAAGAGCTCGGGAGGACGCCAGTGGTGTAAGAGAGCTGGAAAAGGCGCGTTAGAACTGGTGCCAATTCAGGAGCACACGTCCGAAGCACAATGGGTGGAACTGCATCTGGCCCACTCGCCTTATGGATATCAAGGGAAAAAAGAGCCTTACGAACTGACCTTTGCAGGAACTGAACGTTTGGCATTGTACAAGCGCAATGCGGTATGGTTGGTGGAGAGTTTTCCCCATCGTCCAAGGTCGAGTTTGATGCGAAAAGAGAGCCCATGAGATCGGCTTTCTGCTTTGCAGTATAGGCCAGGCAGTCATCGGTCTTGTGCAATGGTGGTAGGGACGGCTGACAAAAATTCCCTAAGATAGCTTTGGCAAGAGACCAGAACGCACGCGTCCCCGAAGGAAGACGCACTAGCCTCTCGCCAATTCTACCTATGAATGATGACTTCGCCTTGGCGATGTCCTTCTTAAAGGATCTGGCGGCAAAGTTGTACTTCTTTCTGAGCGCACTGGTGTTTGGATCCTTTGATGACACCGCATTAGCCCAGGCTTGGTAATGCTGTCGCTTTTGGCGAGACGCCATTTTGCAGCAACGACCAAACCATGGTTGGGACTTGCCGCCAATGGGAACCACAGAGTTTGGAATGAAAAGTTCCATTCCCTGCAGTATCACATCAACGACAGAGTCAGCGGCGACATCAGGATCATCCAGCGAGAAGCAAACTCGCCACCACGGGTAGGACGCAAAGAAGCTTCGCATCCCATCCCAGTCCGCCGACCTATAATGCCAGACTCGACGGCTAGCCGCTGGTTGCGGTTTTGAAGTTTCTGTGAGAGGCACAGTGCTGCGAATCAGACAGTGGTCTGATGAGCCTAGTGGTGCATCAACAGAAACTTGATAGCCGTCTGGGTGCGAGGTCAGCAGAAGGTCCAATAAAGAAGGTGCATGGCCCTCCACATCTGGAACCCGTGTTGGCTCGGTTACCAATTGGGACAGACTGTAGGCCAAAGCGAAGTCATGAACGGCTCTACCCGCGTGGTCAGTTGTGCGTGAACCAAGCCATTCGACGTGGTGGGCATTGAAGTCTCCCAATACCACAATCTCGGCCGAGGGGATCCGTTGGAGAAGGGAGTCTGTCGCTGTTTGGACGGTCTCGATGAGTTGGTCAGTTCCGATGTTACCGCTGTGGGACCTATACAGGCACGCGTAGACGCGAGGATGACGTCCGCAGTCGACGTGCAGCCATAAGATGGAGAGGTCCCTATCTTCAAGATTGCCAAGGCGACGAACGCACATATCCTCCCTGACATAGGCACAAACACCGGCTCGTGGCACAAATGCATGTTCCAGGTTGTATCCCGGGTAGCGCAAGTACGAGATGTCAGGAGGGGGGGATATCTGCGTCTCGGTGAGGAAGAGCAAGGCCGGTTTCGCCGTCTCGAGGTGGTAATGGACGGCGCTCAAATTAGAGTGGATTCCCCTGATATTGCAGAAGTCCACGCGAAGCGTAGGAGGGGGTGCCAATTGTCCCGCCTTTCTCCTGACTCCTAATTTTATCGGAAAAAATGGAAGAGGTGATTGGGCTTTATTACATGTCGGCAAATAATTACTATTTATTGCATCTTTATTATTTTTATTAATTATTAATTCGTAATATTGTATTACTTTTAATACTTTATCGTTACTCCAATCCATAATTATCGAAACAGAATAATATCGATAGTCGTATTTGCAACACGTTCACACCTCTAGTTGTCTAGCAGTCAACTAAAGTGTGCGAAGGAAATGTGGCCGCACGAACATTATCGCGACAAAATCCTTGATGTGCGGCAATTTACCAACAGCGCGGCGCGTCAACGCCATGATACAACGCGCTAACGCGAAGTGTTTGGCCAGACGTGTCGCGAAAACGCAAATCTTCGCGCTAGCGCGATAATGTGGCCCTAGCATTACATTGGGATGCCCCGTCAGACTAATCGCAAAGTCATCGATCACCATAGAGTACATTTATTTTTATTTATTTATTTACATTTAACCATGGGAAGTAATACAATCTAATATTAAAATAAATTACATTCAATGGTTAAAATTTATTCTGTGACGGTCGATAGCGATTAGTTTGCTGGAAAGCATCCGTTCTTTATCGAATTAGGCTCAAGTACTCAACCATTTTGTCGTTCTGCACTCCTCCATAATGTTTATCATTATGCTAAATCTAATTATTTAATTGTCTCAACAACAAAAAATAACTAAGACATTCGTGTGTGAGATATCTAAAATAAAAAGTAGGGTAGGTTATTAGGTACCTGCCTATAGTAAAACCAAATTAGTCGCGTCGCGCATCGCTTTAACAGACGGCTCCTAGTCTAAAAGTGGCAATAGTGTAGCGCACGGAACGGCAACGGCGCGCTTAGCCGCTTCCGAGCCATTATTTTGAATTTTTTGGCGGGAAAACAGTTTTTGGCTTATAATTTAAAAAGTAAGAGGCCCAGAGATTTGAAATTTTGCCTCGTGTGTGCACAAATTATAACGTATTATTTGATCTTTAAAATGAAGCGCTATCTTATACAGTTACAATAATTCACCATGTGTTAGCCCGTGTTACGTGTCACCAGCTTACACATACTTATCGGTTCGTAGCTCAAAAACCTTTTGAGTTAAAGTTTTGAAAATTTTTGTGCTTTATGCACAAATTCTGCACAAAATTTTGAGGTATAATTCATAACCGTAGCTTGAACAATTACGAAGATACAGCTGTGCGAGCTGGAGACCCGTGTCTCCAGCTCGCACACAGTTTTATGATCGTAGTTTCAACAGTATTTGAGTGTGATGGTTAGTTTTTTTGTTCCTAGTGCACAAATTATGCACAAAATTTCTAGCTATAGTCCAAAACCCTAACCTCACTGGTTTGTCTTAACGGGCGTGTGCGAGCTGGTGACACGTGTCTCCAGCTTACACACATAAAACAACTCATAGTAACGAAGTTGTGGTGGCACAAAAATTAGGACTGAAACGGTTGATTGCACATAATATGCACAAAAATATGGCATGCTTAGAATTTCTCTATGTCGAATGAGGAAGCTGTAGACATGGACACAAGATAGCCGGTAATTACAATAATTACCGGTAAAAGTAATAAATTTCACAGCTTTCATCACATTTATCAAATGGTGTAATTATCACATTTACCGTAACATATGATACACTGTTATGTTGTTAATTATGCCCATGATGATGATGATGATATCCGATCAATTTCGACCAAGGCGACCACTTTAACTCCGCTGTAACTGTCGCTCGTGAGCTCGCATGTGACTTACGTACCCTATTTTCTTGGTAAAGATTCTTGCACATTGCGGGCATTTCTTGCACAATTAGGCTCATACATATCAATTGAATCGAAGTTTTGTTTTAGCGGTGGAAGCCTTTTACCAGTAGTGGTACAATATAAAGTTTACTTTAATTACTTTACTTATCACAATTTAGATAATGTTGCAAAAAAATGTGCTGAGACTGAAATTAAAACCCGGTTTTACTTGTCATTATGACCCCTCACAACACAATACTAGTGTATAAGGATTAACCGTGTCGCATAGCGGTAAAAGAAACCCTCTCTTCACTTGGGTATCGTAAAAGGCGATTAACGGACTAAAGACTGCATATACATCCAACAGCACAGAGCGGCGATGGGCTCACCACCTGTCACGCTGAGCACATGTGCAGTCGCTATTTGGTTAAAAGTGGGCTATGGTGAGGACTGCTTTTACTGTCCTCATTGCCTAGTCTCTGACTAACCCTTCGGGGATAATAGTCGTAATTATATGTATGTATGTAAAAGCATTCTACTCATGCCATTTTTAAATGCCCTGTTCATATATTTCATTATTACATAATAGCAAACTATAGTTTAAAAGCGTACCTATACAGTCTAGTTAGTCAAAACTATAATTTCACATACCTTATCACGTATATCCTTTAACACATAATCTAATAAGGTTTAACCATTGTTATACCGAAGCATTTAAGATAAAAGGGCCGGGTATAGTGCCATTTGTGAAGCTAACACGTATGATAAGTTACACCTATTTCTCGGGCCCACGGGGAGCGTAATGGCTGGGGCGATACGACTATTACACCTACCTGTTATACGCGTGAACAAAATGATATGTTTGTACAGCCAACAGCGTGAAGAGTGGCATTTGCAATGCTAATGTGAAATTTATCACCGCATCGTAACGAGAGTGTCATGTTTAAAGTAGGCCGTCGAAAACAGGCGTAACAACTTTTCCGTTTTTAAAGTATACAAAATTTTATTATATAAAAAAGTATAGTCAAAAAAGAAAAGAGTAGAAAGTTTCAAAGGTTCTGAAGCGGTTTAGTCCCTACTTCAGAATAGGAAATAACAACTGCGAATAGGTTTACAAAGTTTATTTCTTTTTTTTCTTTACACAATTGCTCAGGGAGGGGTTCTGGGGATCACGGACCCTATCCGCATGTGTAGGACTGAAAAGACTAAGCTTCGGCTTTCTTCCTACGGACGGTGTGCAGAGGCGAAAGCAAAGCCGCGTGCACGAAGACCGCGCCGACCGGAAACCGGAACCAGCTGGGGTACATCACCCGCAGGAACAGGCGGTTAGGTGCACAATTCAGGAATTGTCAATAGACAGAAGTGTTACAGCTCAATCACTACGCTTGATGAATTCGGGTTGGTGTAAACCTTATTTAACTGTTCTGTTGTAATAACCAACTCGGGCTAGGCTACCTATTCTAAGCTTCTTTAGGTAAGTTTTTTTTTGGCAAATGGCATTTTGTAATAAACTTAATACTTTATTAATTTTATTTGCTTAAGTTCTTCTAGAGCCTGTTTAATGTTAAAAACATATTTATTGTGGGTAAACTTAAATAAAACCTATTCAGTGGTTTCCTTAGAGCATTCAACGTGGTTTCAGACTCAAGCTCTGTCAAAGTTATCAGGCAGAGTATCTTGAAACGTCGCGCATTCATCTTCGTTCTTATCGTCACACTATGAGGCAAGATAAAGGCCAAGGGTTTGTCCATTATGAAATAAAAGAAAAAGTTTTCTGTAGTACAGTTTTATCACACATTTTTTTACAACTACTGGGAAGAACTTGCCTTTCATTGCTCCCGATGGTAATAGTGGCGATAAGCTCAAGATCGGCCCGGCTTATCGCTAACCATGGCTCTGATTGTAAGCGGGGTATAAAATAGTGCCCGGATTGGTTGGTGGTAGGGTCTGTTCTAAGTACAACCTACGTATGGCAATTCACCACAATCTTAGCATAAACATTATTTTAGTAGCTTTAGCCTGTGCATCAGTTGTTTACGGATTGAGGTTGTTTCAGGAGCCTAAACTGATAAAGGAGCTTACGGCCTGCCCACAGAACAGAAGAAATAGGTTTCTTTTGTTCTGTGGGCCCGCCTGATGGAAAGCGGTCGCACAGAACAAAATTTACCCATGGACGAGCATGCCACGAGGACGAGAGTCATGCTTTGAACAATTCTTTGATCTCACCCTCCTTATCAATAAGACTACGCGTGCTGCCCTGCCGGAGTCACCGATTTAAAGTCCCCTATATATCATCGCGCACAAAGAAATTTGGTGACTCGTTTTCTTGTGACTAAAAGATGGAATAGTCTACCAGCACACGTTTTCCCTCCTTCTTTTGAGAAAGGGGTCCTTCAAACGACGCGTGAAGAGGCTACTTGTGGGCCGACAAGGTGAGGCTGACGGTTGCTGTGTTTCTGACGCTGCACCAGTTGTCCTCGCGTCTGGACTTAACTTCCACTTAACATCAAGTGGAGTGGAGTCATTTGCCGTTGTTCCTATAAAATATAAAACCGGCCAAGTGCGAGTCGGACTCGCCCATGAACGGTTCCGTAGCAGCAAGTAAGATCATATAAAAGTTATTGTAGTTCGCTGTAACTTTGATCGATGTTTTAATAATAGTGTATTTTTTTAAATTAATTAATTTATGACGTATTAAAAAAACTACTCACTAGACCTCATTCAAACCAATTTTCGGTGGAAGTTTGCATGGTAATGTACATCATATATTTTTTTAGTTGTCATTCTCTTATTTTAGAAGTTACAGGGGGGACACACACATTTTACCACTTTGGAAGTGTCTCTCGCGCAAACTATTCAGTTTAGAAAAAATAAAATTAGAAACCTCAACATCATTTTTGAAGACCTATCCATAGATACCCCACACGTATGGGTTTGATGAAAAAAATGTTGAGTTTCAGTTCTAAGTATAGGGAACCCTTAAAATTTATTGTTTTTTTCTATTTTTGAGTAAAAATCTTATGCGGTTCACAGAATACATCTACTTAACAAGTTTCAACAGTATAGTTCTTATAGTTTCGGAAAAAAGTGGCTGTGACATACGAATGGACAGACAGACAGACATGACGAATCCTTGGGTTCCGTTTTTTGCCATTTGGCTACGGAACCCTAAAAATGGGCCGTTGTTTCACTGCAAACTGGAACGCGGCAATGAAAAACTACTGCTTGGCGACAGAAATATGTTTTAGGGTTGTTGCCATTTGCTAGCCGGATTCTGGGCAGATTCGTAGCGTTTAAAAGTAAAGCACCTTCGGCACTTAGCATAACCACCTTTTAGAGGGCGAAACAATTGATATTTACATTGTGTCTGGTTTGATCCGCTTAAAGAGATGTGACCTGATTCTAAGATCAGGTAAAACAAAAGCAAAGCTGCAAGCACAAAACTTACGATTTTGAAAATTTTAAGTTAACTTGGACGGAAGGGTAGCTTGTTAAATAAACAGAAAAACATGACGAATTGTCACGTTAAGAGAAAAGGGCTAGGGCAGGGTGGGGATTGTTCCCCTCCAGTCATATAAACTACCCGTAAAGTAAGACAAATTGCCGAAAAAATAACGCGGCGCTGCATACTTGTGAAGGTGCTACGACGACTTGCTACGAGCTGTGTGCAAAATGTTTTACATACTTTTCTTCTAAAGCGTTATGTACAATATGTATCTATCAGTTCTATTAAAATTTATGATGCAGCTCGTTTGCACATGTTTTACTATTACCCCTCAAGCCCCAAGTGGCCATACTTGGCCGCACCTAAAAAAAACTGCTATTCCGTCAGACCCCAAGCAGCCGCGCTCTCCACTTGACTTTGTACCGTGTTTTGATACACTTAGAGACTACTTTAGTATGAACAAGGTCGATTATTTCGGTTCTGTGGTACATTTTATGCATCGTGAACTTCGATCAACAAATTGCTGATCGAAGATCGTGAACGCAAAATTTAACATGAACTGCGTTCGATTTTTTTTTTTTTCATTTCCGCAAATTTAAATTCCCGCCAAATCGCGCCTGCACTCAAAATTTTTAGACATTTCGTTGGCAAGACTGAAAGGTTATGTGACCATTTGGCTTAGGAATTTTTTAACGGCGCATGTGTTTCCCAGTTCCTATAATCCCGGGTGGTTTAAGGGGGGCGTGAAACGGCGCTTGTTACCGTGCTTGTTCAACGGTGAGGAGCGCTCTCATTATTTTGGACTGCATCGGCTGCTTACCATCAGGCAGGATGTAGTCACTATGACGAGTCGAATAAAAAAAGGAATATACGATAGCAGCAGTTGGTGGAAAACAGAACCACTATGTTGATTGCAATTAAAATTGTTTCTAGCTATTTTGGGGATAGTGTCGAAATATTAATTATATGTATACATACATATAATCACGACTATTATCCCCAAAGGGCTAGTCAGAGACTAGGCAATGAGGAGCGCAAAAGCAGTCCTCTACCATGTCCACTTTAGTAATAAAATATGTTAAAATGTGTTAACATTTGTTGACGTATAGTTTTAGCATAGCTTTTAGTCAAGATATTTCTGATTGTGATACACACACACTCAGACACTGAGATAAACTTCTGGAAAACATGGCTCAAAAAATTACGCAAGTGAAAACTCAAAAAATTACGCAAGTGAAGTGACTTCCTTGGCTTTTCCTTTTTCTTTAGTATTGTTTCTTGAAATGGGCGATTGATGAGTACACAGTCTTGTCTTGTCTTGTGAAGTCAATTTGTTTACCGACGACTTGCGTTACAAACGAAAACTTTTCAATTAAATTACAGCGTAGGTACCTACTTACGAGCAGCCATATAACGCCCAAAGGATATTTGAGTGTGTATTATTATGTGTAGTGCGACTAGAATATTATGAACCCTATTAACTTTGAATATTGCATAAATAACAGCATTCTCAATAGAGTTACCCGTATTAGAGACTTAAGAACCATAATGGATTCAGAGCTCTCATTTAATAATCATATAGATCATATTGTAGTAGCTGATTTTCGTAGACTGGGATTCATTCTTAGAGTTAGTAAATCTTTTAAAAACACAAACACACTAAAAATTCTATACTTTTCATTCGTTCGTTCTATCCTTGACTTTTGCAGCACTGTTTGAAAATT
Source organism: Scoparia ambigualis (assembly GCA_963921215.1). Lineage (NCBI taxonomy): Eukaryota > Metazoa > Arthropoda > Insecta > Lepidoptera > Crambidae > Scoparia > Scoparia ambigualis. The sequence continues at coordinate 16,439,331 of OY992522.1, read as the reverse complement.
GAAACCCCCGTTATGCCGTCCATAATAAGGCTTGAAAGGATTAAAAAAAATCGTGAAGTCGTCGTAAAATGTTTGACAAAACTTTTCTTTATAAAATCTTAAACTCCTTAATTGACTCGTCAGAGCTTCTCGGCAATGTTCATTTCACTTTTCGAGTTCGATTCCTTGCGTACACTACCCTCCCCCGCGACGACGCCTTAAAAGAACTATACCCGAAACTCATTCTTATGTCGTTCCATCAACACATTTAATAAGGAATTCTTACAGTTAGATCTGTTTTACATGTTATTCAATAAAATAAAAGAAAAACTTAAAGTCAAATTAAGTTAGTTATACGTAGGTATGTCGTTCACAAAAAATATTTTAATAAGTACCCGTTCTTTTTTTTGCGTCCACAAATTGTCACCGTAGTTTGAGTATTTTTCTAGAACATAATTATCATTATCATCAGCCCATAAACGTCCCACTGCTGGGCACAGGCCTCCCACGTGGACAATAGCACGTGGGGATATTGGGCCATAACCCACCACGCTGGCCCAATGCGGGTTAGTGGGTTTTTACGCCTGTCATCCTACGGCAACAACCGGGACCAACCGCTTAACGTGCCTTACGAAGCACGGAGGACCTCGAGATGTTTTTAATTTGGTCACCCATCCAGCGACCCGGCATTGCGAAAGTGGCTTAGCGAGCAAGAACTCAATCCGAACGCGCTAGCCGCTGCGCCATCGAGCTCCTCTGTAAATGTACATAACATAAGAATGTACATAATATGTAAATTCATCTTTTTTCTGATTGCTCTTTTTTTCTGCTTAATTATTGACTAATTGTTCTTGTTGATCACGTTTAGCCATGTAAGATACTTTATAAAAACATTTTTTTGGGCAATATAGGTCTTTTGAACGTAACAATTGTTTGTCACTATTTATTGTTAATGTACACAACAGTCTGTAGCCAAAAAAAATTTTTTTTTCGGGTGTTGGTGCTCCTTCTTATCGAAGGAGTTCTCGTAAAAGGTCTGCGGGTCTATCGGCTAAAAAATATGGATATGGACATGGTCTTCATTTGACATTTGAAGCCCATATTTTGTCCTCATATGGGCATATTATAGGCTTCAAATGTCAAATGAAGCCCATGTCTATATTCATAATTTTTAGCCGATAGGGTAGCAGGTCAGAAGTACCGACCAGTGGGCCTTCAGTCACGGCTTCCGTTCGAAAATTGTATTGATAAAAAATACAATGTTTTTTTTTTTTTTGCGGTTATCGGGTAAGCGCTTGGCCTTCATCTCACCTGATGGTAAGTGACGATAAGGCCGAAGGTGGAAGCGCGCTTCACCCGGAATCCTCAACCACTGAGGAACTGGCTATCTTATCTCAAACTGTCGGAACACAATAATGCTATAAACATCGTTGTTATGGCGACAGACTTAGATAAGATGGTGGTAGCTAGCCAGGCGGACTTAACAGCCCTACCACCAACCAAACCGAGCACACAGAGATGTACCCCCCGCTGGGAATCGAACCCGGGACCTCTAGATCTGAAACCGGTGGCTTAGCCACTAGACCACGGAGGCGGTTATGTCAGACAGAGATGTACAATGTAATGTCAGACATTTAAGAATGGGCTGCATAAAATTGTTGACACCAGAAATAGTCATCCTTGCCTTGCCAGTAAGATGCATAATTAATAATTATGTATGTGTCCGAAAGGTATACTCGTATATTATCTTACAATAAACCAACGAAGATCTACTCTGTTCTTGGCTGAAAGAAATAAAAAGATTAACCACATAATGTTACGCGCACCACATATTCCTTAAAACTTTTCTCACCCAACACCTAACATGACTTACGAACGCCTCATAATTCATTCCGGCTTAGGCGCTTCATTTTTGCATGACACGAGGTGCAAATCATCTGCGAACATAATACTATGGATCACCAGCTTGCTGCACCGCCCAACTTCGTCCTTATTTGCATATAAAGCACCTTTCAACGATAGCTGTTTGCGGGAACGCGTGCACCGAACATAGAGGATTTCCAAAGCCACGCGACGATAAATTGTGCGGACATTGTAAACAGCTCGAGATAATTTACAGCGTTGTTATTTCGTTACGCTAAAGCGTAGAAAAGTTTGTGTTGTCGTCCGACGGTTGTTTGCGGTCCAGCGATGCGATAGAGTGGAAAATAATAGGATGCGATTGCGCTTGATTTTGTGAGAAAATGCAATCAAAGTCAGTAGCAAGCGAGACGACAAGCAGCCTCAATCAAATGTTCTTTAAGAAAAATTGTACTGATGGCTTTTTTTCACGGAAGGCTTATTTTAAAAGGAATGGTAAATGTAGCAGCACACCTGAGTGTAACAGCAGTAGAAAATATAGCAGCGGTCATCTCATTCAGACATTTTTTTTTATATAAGAAGGAGGCAAACGAGCAGGCGGGTCACCTGATGGAGAGCAATCACGACCGCCCATGGACACCCGCAAAACCAGAGGAGTCGCAGATGCGTTGCCGACCTTTAAGAAAGGAATAGGGTTAAGGAAGGAATAGGAATTGTGAGGGGGGAGGGGCCTCCAGAACTCTCACTGGCCGGACGAAACACAACAGCATCAAGTGCCATTATTTCACGCCGGATATTCGTGAGAGGGTGGTATTACCCCGGGCGAGCCGGCCCAATGCATGCTGCAACGCAGCCTGACTCTACCACTAGAAAAATTAGACATTTCTTAAAAATATTTTTCACTTATTTATGTTATAGCAACATTAAGATTTAAGTTGTTAATTTATTGCTATTAATCATCAATTCAATTTAATTCAAGCTTTCCTTGCGCAACCGGCAAGGGTGGTTAATTGCCATTTAATGGGGTCATTAAAAATGTTTCTCCACGCGGACCCACATTCATCAGGAGCGGTTTTAATTAAAATTTTGGACGGAACCTTGCGGCCACTTGCGCTCGCCACTGTAATGAGATTACGGCGACCATTTGTTAACGCTAAATGGCTGGCACGCAGAAGCGAGTTCATATATTGTATAAAACTGGTAAATATTTTTTTTGGTTAAGGTACAACCACAGACCACTTATAAGTAGTCTGTGGGTACAACCACAGACCACAGAGGTCTGTGGGTACAACACACGTTGGCTGTCCGTGCACTATATGTAGGGCATTGTGTAGTTAGCCATGGCGTCCGTGCACTATATATAGGACACCACTCCGTTCAAACCTAGCGTGACTTCTTGAAAAGGACGTACGAATAACACTTTTGAATTTACTATTGGTGTTACTGTATTAATCCCACGAAGCTAAAATGTACAAAATAATATTTATTTATTTTTAAAATGTGATTGATAATTTATAGGTTCTTTGTTTAACAATGAAATCTTTAGCTGAAATCGTCTCAGATAATAGCAAATTATGCAAATTATTTCCCAATCTCCCAATGGCGGTTGTCCATGTGAGAATCGGCAGCAGTAGGACTGGCCTATAAAGGCTGACGATGAATTACTTGTATAGTACTGATGTTAACATAATTATTCAGTAGTCAGTATATGAAGTCGCGTTAATTTCTTGATATCATCTAGGAACAGGCCTTAGATTATTTTCATAATTTAATTAACATTTAGGAACAGGCCTCAGTCTATTAAAAAGTATTTCCATAATTTATTTAAATGCGTTTGCGTTTGAAGTGTGGAAATGAAGGCTAAAGACGTCAATGTGCCTCGACGCCTTAACGCTATAAATTGTCGCCAAGTCTGGAATAGTTAAACGTTACAGTCTGCTACTTGCCAGGACTTAAAAAATGCAAAAAGAGTCATTATAAATAAGGAGAAGAAGTACCTACGTTATGAAAGTAAATGAAGCCATGGTTATGTATCGGGAAACTTATTAAAACTTTTTGTTAATTTATTAAATTTCTTACCTGGGTGGTCTGAGGTGGTTTGGGATGGGGACGAATGGAAACGTAGAGGGGAGGCCTTTTCCCAGCAGTGGTACACAAGGTAGGCTACGAAACTAACTAACTAACTTTTTGAAATTACAGCATTACATTGGTTCCTTTGCCGAGTCCAATATCATACTTTTAGTTTTTAAATATTTTCCAATCCCTGCGAGAGAACTCATGATTTATTTATTATCTTACACACTATAATCATCATAAGTCGAAAATTCCCTGTGACTATGTAAGAATAAACTCTTCATATTTTGGTATTCATTTCGCAGATTACAGTCATGTTTCATTAACTAAAAATATACAAAAAAAGCCTTCTTCAGGTGTGACCTTAACCCCCGGTTAGTTGAGAGCAGTGGCCGGGGTTGTGAAAGGTCTTGTCTTCAATTCACTTGAGTCGTTTTCACAAAAAACTTTTATGATATTGAGTTTTTTTTAAGTAAAATACAATTTATTTAATTGAAATTATGAGAACACTATATTATTATCATCATCATCATTATCAGCCTAAAATCGTCCTACTGCTGGGCACAGGCCTCCCAAGTGAACAATAGCACGTGGGGATATTGAGCCATAACCCACCACACTGGCCCAATGCGGGTTGGTGGGTTTCAACGACTGTCATCTTACAACAACAACCAGGACCAACGGCTTAACGTGCCTTACGAAGCACGAAGTCAAGCAGAAGTTGGTCATCCTTCCAGCGACCCGGTATTGCGAAAGTTGCTTAGCGGGCAAGATCGCAAGCTGAATGCGCTAGCCGCAGCGCCATAGAGCTCCTCATTATCTCTATATTTAGCATTTTTATGTAATTAAATACCTATTAATTATTTGAGTTCAGTTCATGTTAACACTTAAACTTTATTTATTACACATGTATCGCAATACAGGACATAGTAACGTTTCCCGAAACAGTTTATCAGTTAGAGCACAAGTGAATCACATCGTGGCTGGTGTCAGTCCCCAAAGGCGATAAAGCGGATCAGTGGCAACCATTCTCCGATGTTACGTAGTAAATTCAAAAACATGGCCGCTACGACCGACACGCTATCGGCACTTGGAGATTTCGACGCAACCTATCAGAAGGTTCAATGTACATGCATAGACTCACGACTATTATCCCCAAAGGGTTAGTCGGAGACTAAGCAAAGAGGACCGCAGAAACTGTCCACGTTTCACCAAAGTACAACTGCACATGTGCTCAGCGTGATAGGTGCTGGTTAACCCATCGCCACTTTATGCTGTTGCATTGTATGTGTCTTTAGTTCGTTAGTCGTCTTTGACGACACCCAAGAGAAGAGAGGCGTTGGTTCGGCTACCATCATAGTCAGTTAACCATTTTTCAAATCACATTGATTTCTTACGCACGTGGACACTAACCCACACTCGAACTTCAAAAGTTTGTTCATCCTTGAATAAACAAACGCCTGGATATCCTGAATACATTGAGGTACAATAAACTAGAGGAGACACCGCGAAGCAAGTTTGTGCGTACTAAAGTGCAGCCCATGGGCTACAAACGCCTGAGTGATTGCGCGTAATTGAAGCGATTGTGGACCTTGCGACTGCACCTTAGTTGCGCACAAACTGGCTTCGCGATGTCTTCTCTAGTATAACAATATAATACAATCAAACAAAACAAGCTGCAGTATTTCGGTCACAACATGCGCAGAAATAAATACAACAACAACAGCTACGTGATAAAATACAGGGGTGCAGAAGACCTGGTCGTAGGTAGACACAATGGCTGCTAAGCCTTGCCGACTGGTACAATTTGTGTGCTGCTTAACTCTTCAGAGTCATTAGATTTATGTATTGTTTGTTATTTTTTAAAGAATTTGTTTCTAATTTCAACAAGGCCATGACCTTGTGCACGATCAGGGTAACTTACATATTATTATATTTTTTTAATGTATTTAACTAATTCAGCGCATATAGTACAAGTGACTTAAAAATACGTAAATTTTCACAATTTCGTGCAGGACCCCCTTACTCCATACAAAAAATGCTAGATAATAATAATAATAATTAAATTATTTATTTGTTCAAAATAATATAACTGACAATATGGAACAAAAAACGCGTGAGGCGAAGGTGGCGGGGCTTTGTTGTCACGCCTTTGCAGCCCATGGGCTGCAACCCTTTTCCAAAAAATGGTATAGCTAATTAATTAATTTATTGATTTATTTATTTATTTATTTATTTATTCAGCATACAATGTGAACTTACAGCTAAACCAAAAACATTCACATTGGGCAATTTACCTTTACAAAAAAACAATTTCCAATAAATGCAACTAATAGGGTCAGTATGGATGACGGCGTCTTGGACACATTAATTGGTCACCCATCTTTTTGAGCCCAGTATAATGACTTGAAATTGTGAAATTACTCCCTAATGAGCTTTTAATAGAAACTAATACCAAAAAGTTTTTAGGTGTATTAAATCAACATTTTTTTATACCAAGGACCTTTTTGATTAATGACTTTTCTTACAAAGTTTTGCTCAGACCGTGATACGGAAAGAAAATTCCCAAGAAACATAGAAAATTATTAGGGCATGCTCCTTTATTACTCTAAATATGTATATTGTTAATTTTGTTCCTCTTTGATTTTAAATTATCTTAAATTGGCTATATCCGTCTTGTTGTCATGAAGATCTTTAAATAATAATAATAATAAATTATACTTTTATTGCACACAAGAACATTTAACAGAAAACATTTACACAGTGACAATGTATAAAACAGGCGGCCTTATTGCTAACAAGTAATCTCTTCCAGGCAGTCTTGGGTGATAGAAATGTAATAAAAAGAATATCGAAAATGGGTGCAAGAATAAGAAAATAAGAAATGGAAATATATTAAGTTTAAATATTAATAAAATTAAATAAATAGGTACAACATACATTAGGGAAATAAATATAACTAAGATGATAAACGTAAAAAATGACTCCGAAACTGACCCTTGAACGAATCCAACGTGCGAGCACTCCTGATGCTCTCTGGTAGTGCATTCTATAACCGGACAGCATGCACAGAAAAGGATTTAATGTGATAATACTGCCAAACTGTAACTTTGTATTTGGTTTTCAGTTATTTCTTTAATGTGAATTGTTTTCTTTATTTTAATACGTTGTACTAAAGAAGTATAAGAAAATCGTTTTTTTTATAATAACAATTATGTACTTACATAAGTATAATATTTTTAACGAAAATGGTTTCCGTTTCAGAATAGGTATAATTATCTGTTTTAAGTGGTACAACCCTAGTTGAAAAGTAGCTACGAAATAGTAGGTACTCGTAGCAGTTACAAAGTAACATAGGACGGTTTACAAGGACCCAGTCCTAATTGAAACGGAAAATATGCAATGAATATTTATAAGAGATTTTTCAATCTGTCGATATTGCTTTTTGGATCGGCTGCGAGAAACGTGGGCGAAATTTTTAATAGTAGCGTACGTACTAAAAGCTATCTACAATATGATATTAAAAGTAACCTCCAAATATTGGTCCTTCAAACAAATGAAAAGCAGTTCTCACCAGCACATCAAGATAAAAATGACATTCAAAACTTGGCAGCATAACGTCATCTAACGTCATCCTAATGAAGCTTTTCACATCGTTTGAACACACGAGGGAGTCAGTGTACGTGAACACCCGACACTGGCTATAACTCTTCCGCTCTAACACAATCCATTCCGCCACACGGGTGGCTGTTCAGCCGACTACGAATAGGCACTGTATAAATGTCAAATCAACTATCCCCCATTGAATCAGCTGATGGGTCATGGCTCAATCTCTCCTTGCGATACGGTCTTTAGGGGAAGGGTCGTGTTTAGTTTTAGGAAGATTTTAGATTGACGATGATAAATACCAAATCTTACAGTCGCGAATTAACTATCCCCCATTGAATCAGCTGATGGACCATGGCTCAATCTCTCCTTGCGATACAGTCCTTGGGGGAAGGCTCGTGTTAAGTTTTGGGAAGATTCAAAATTCAAAATTGCTAGATGTATGTGCAGTCTTTAGTCTGTTAGTCGCCTTTTACGACACCCAAGGGGAGAGAGGGGGTGGTAGTATTTTTTTAATGAGCTATTACTAAACACGTTATATTTGTGAAAAATCAAGCAAGTGCGAACCGGGACGTGATCGGAAGTCCCCGTGGACAATAAAACGGATCAGCGGCCGGCGGCGACAATTCTTCCGGTTGGACGCAATCCATTCCGCTACATGAGTGGTTCCTTGAGCTATATAACTAGAGTCGATACCGATATGCACGTTTTTGCGCAATGAATTAAACTTAAAAATATAAAATATAAACTTTCCTACACTCACACCAACTATCTAGCCCAAGAGAAGATAACGAAGCTTTCGTTATGAAACTCATTAAATGGTTACTGGACAACGGATAAACATACTTAAAGTACTTAAATACTTACATACTTATTATACATAGAAAACACCCAGACCCGAGACAATTTAGAAAACAATAATTTCTAAATTGACCCGACCGGGGATCGAACCCGGGAGCTTAGAGATGGCGACACCATGAAAACCGGTTGTCAAACCACTGGACCAAGGAGGTCGTCTGATTTTGTTTTTTTTGCTTTGTTTGTGTTGCGTCCTATGAGCTGCAAATGTCAGTCATTGTGTGTGATTCAAGCGATTGTAGTACTTCCGGTCGCAAATCAGGGCGCAAATAATTTCTTCGCGGTGTCGTCACTATTATAGTACCTCAATAGGTGGTTCGGACGATTGCGATCGCCCGCTCTTTGAATGACAAAGTAATGTATGTTTGTGTTTGCACTACAATCGGGTAGCAATGGGATAGCCTTTATCTCGGTTTGTTAACGTTACGGTAAAAGGTCGTGTGGTCACTGTAAATGTTGCGAAGATTAGTGTTGATCTTTTTGTTCATGGTATAAGGTATCGTTATAGGGTTCTTAGTGAAGTGAGAAGCAAGTAAAGAGCTACTAACATTGAAATCATCAATCGAATACGATCGTAGTATGTACTAACTGATTGTGATTTAAGACATTGTTATATCTTTGAATTTCTACATCCAAATACTACGAAGCTGTGTGTTAATTTTTATAAAGCTTGATCGAAAACTCGCCTCTCACTTCGACCATTACGTTTCGATCCAGTGGCACCTTTGTGGCGTTTGAGTACAGTCGTTAGATAAAGCAGATTTCATAACTCACTGCTGATTAGCCGCTATTCAGCAGCATTATCTAAATTGGATCCTAAATAGTATATAAATATAACGCCCACCTAAGACTCGATTTGCAATGTCAAATTTTCGGTTCCAAGTCTTCGATCAAATGTAAGTTAATGTTAATTGACATCGCTAAGTGCGGCAGTTAAACTCTCCAGCAAATTAAAACTATTGCTTGTTTAACAACTAAAACTAAATTAAAACCCCATAGTTAAACAGAACTTAGCTCTAACCAGAACTACGAGCAGTGCAATAGAAGTTTAAGCAACCCTACATACTCTTCAATACACAGATTTCCCGGTAACCTTAGCAACTATATCAATTGTCTCGGCTCGTTTACGGCCTCACTTCCCTCCGTGATTACTGCACGCACAGCAATTCCTTTCAATTAGCTTTGCCTAACGAGAATCATGCTTACTGCGACATGGTTGTAATATCAACGCGTACGTATGGCGAGCTAGCACGAACATACGACACATTACAATTACCGTTTCCTTATGTAAGGCAGTTGGTTGTTTTCTTTATGAGATTGTATTAGTGATGTCGGTATAACAGCAATGTTGGTTGAATTGTTGTTCCGACAGTTAGATATAAGATACGAGTATGGAACTTGGTGCTTACCGTTCGTGGTCACAAGCCTTCCCCATTAAAAGAAGGTACTACGTTTTTAGTGGCTAAGCCTCCTCTTTCCCCGTCCAGTTTTTCTGACTGGACGGGGGAGGTTGACGGTGAGTCCGCGTATGCGTAAAGCATTTAACCTGCTTAGCATTTTAAAAAAACTTATGTATTTTTTTATGAAACTGGGCTAGCATTTGACCACCAACCTGCTTGTTGAGCAGGATGTAGTCTAGGGTGTTGTATGCTTACCCAGGAGATGCCTATTCAGTCTTGCTTTGAAAAGACCAAGGTTGTAGTGATCGGGAAACACATGAGCAGGCAGCGCGTTCCATTCTTTGGCGGTTCGCTTATGAAACGAACTAGCAAAACGCTTGGTACGGACAAGTGGAATGTCAACTATGTAGTGGTAGGCAAGCCTGCGTCTAGTGTACCGATGGTGGAATGGGGCTGGAAGAACAAGATAGTTAAAGATAAGATAGACGGTTTCTTAGTGCTTGAATTCCGGGTGCGCTTCCATCTTCGGCTTTATCCTTACCATCAGGTGAGATGAAGGCCATAAGTGCTTACCTGAGGATAAATGAAAAAGAATCGGCAATATGGTTTATGCATTTTACTGGGTGCCCAAAAAATATGGTTAAGCGGAAGCCCAGAGGTAGAGCAGCCCTAGGGGCATCCAAATCACCCCCATGAACGCTACACGATTTTCAAAATTGTTGAAAAACTCTAGTTTGAATACTTTTCCAGTTAATTTGACCTGAAAATATGGAGCACATGGCTTATATGACAGTCCTATGTAAAAAAAATACCATTATTTTAATATTAAAGTCACAGTGACCAAAAAAACTAAAGAATTTCAAAAGCTTGTAGTTCGAAAAACTATTAAAAATCGCGGTACTAACTCGTGCATAGCGGTGATTTGGGTGCCCCTGGAGCTGTTTTAGCTCTGGGCTTCCGCTTGACCATAATAATATATTTTGGGACACCTTGTTAAGACGTGTAATGGAACTAAAATACTAGGCTAAATGAAAAGTAAATCCGTACAGTTTTCTGGAAGGGGCCTTCACCGCGACCCTTTCCACCGCCAAACGGAAGCCGAATAGCCGGACACAATTGGTTATAGTGAAAGATTGATGAATTTTTCTTTCCAACATTTTTGTTCAATATTGATTTATTTGTTCTTGTTGGCATGTGCGATACAGACCTTATGAAAACCTGTTCATCCTATAATACAACTTGTAGGAGAAATGAGAGTTCGCAATACTGATTTAAAACAAATAAACACCAAGAAGAAATACTTTAAGCATTACATGGTACAAAACTGCATTTCCATGTAGACTCCTGGTAAAAGTTGTCGAACTTAGCCATATTTTTGAGGTAAGATTAATAAATTATGACTGAATTGGACTGAATGTGACTGACTGGAGGATAAGCTGTTTTGCGATAAATATGACTATTTTTATAACTAACTAAAGAGTATAAATATAGATTAATGTTTTATATTTTAGCGTTTTATTAACGCTTAAATATACTTAAGTAAAATTTTAAACACTGAAAAAAGACGACAACCTCAGGCGGGAATCGAACCACGCACCTTCCGCATTCCGGGCGGCTGTTTTAACCACTTGGCTACCGAGGTCTGGCTTTCAACCGTCGAAATTTGTCAGTGCTTGATGCTTATGTTTTTAGTCAACATTGCTTCATCAAATCTTAGAAGTTTTCACCTCTGAGATCCGAAAGAAATATTTTTACAAATATTTGAACATTCGGTTAAGATGAAGCTACATTTATAGATTAATGTTTTATATTTTAGCGTTTTATTAACGCTTAAATATACTTTAGTAAAATTTTAAACACTGAAAAAAGACGACAACCTCAGGCGGGAATCGAACCACGCACCTTCCGCATTCCGGGCGGCTGCCTTAACCACTTGGCTACCGAGGTCTGGCTTTCAACCGTCGAAATTTGTCAGTGCTTGATGCTTATGTTTTTAGTCAACATTGCTTCATCAAATCTTAGAAGTTTTCACCTCTGAGATCCGAAAGAAATATTTTTACAAATAATTGAACATTCGGTTAAGATGAAGCTACATTTATAGATTAATGTTTTATATTTTAGCGTTTTATTAACGCTTAAATATACTTAAGTAAAATTTTAAACACTGAAAAAAGACGACAACCTCAGGCGGGAATCGAACCACGCACCTTCCGCATTCCGGGCGGCTGCCTTAACCACTTGGCTACCGAGGTCTGGCTTTCAACCGTCGAAATTTGTCAGTGCTTGATGCTTATGTTTTTAGTCAACATTGCTTCATCAAATCTTAGAAGTTAACATCTTAACCGAATGTTCAAATATTTGTAAAAATATTTCTTTCGGATCTCAGAGGTGAAAACAGCATCAAGCACTAACAAATTTCGACGGTTGAAAGCCAGACCTCGGTAGCCAAGTGGTTAAGGCAGCCGCCCGGAATGCGGAAGGTGCGTGGTTCGATTCCCGCCTGAGGTTGTCGTCTTTTTTCAGTGTTTAAAATTTAAAAAAAAAATTGTACTTAAATATAAATATATTTAAAATACACATAAAACTGCAAACAATAGCAGTTTACAAAACAAATCCAAATACTTGTGTGAAGCTTTCTTCGCAATTTCATAATTTTGACTGTCATAATAAACTTAATAAGAGAGTCGTAATGTATACATAATAACCTTAATTGGCGTGTCGTTGTCATTTAGAACGCTATAAAACAAATATTGAAGATAATTACGGTCGTTTCCCGGAGATAAAGACATAGAACACAGCCTTCCATTCGCTGACGTCATTTTCTTCCCTAGTTAAACATTTTTAAAGAAAATGTTACACGACAATGTTACAAACTTGGCGAATAAATTCAAACTCATCACTTTAGTGATATACATTATAAATCTTCCCTCTACAACACAAATATTAAATACTTCTTGACCTCTACGAGAAAAATCCGCATTGTAATATAAGTAAGCAAGCAGTAGTAATCTGTAGATAACATGATCAATACACGACTAAACAACCACGAAAATTGGCTTCGAATCAAGACGAAACAGTATCAGATAGGTATTCGTTTTTACGAGACGGTCATATAAATGACTAGCGGTCATAATGCGACATGCCGAGGTCGTATTAAGGTTGTAAAACAGCGCTGGGTTAACTCATTTACCTGCTGCCTTATCTCTGTTTTTATTACTAGTTTTATGTGCCTCGTTCGGGCGCTGTTTTATTTTCATAAAAGATTTCAGCTATGTAATTATCGTGGAAGCGACCGAACGCCTCTTTCAGATTGAAACTACATAGTGCTAATTAAGTTCTGCCGGTTAAGAGATAACCCGTTGAACCCGGTAAAATGAGGGGGGAGCGGAGGTTAGTAGTAGTTACTAGTTAGTAGTAGCAGTTACTAGTGACAAACGGCTAGTGCGTCTACCCTAAACTTACTAAATCTGCTGATAGTTTTCAGTTTTTCCGGTTTTTTCTTTAACACCGAAGCTTTTAAGTCCTAAACTGCGAAATTAAACTTCACAGTAGAGCAAATTGGTCGAATACAAGTTTATAACCTAAGGTTTCTTGTAAAGAGAGAATTAAAACACCGTACGATATTACAACAATTTATTTAAATCAGCTTCAAAATGTAGACTTACAAAATATAATACAGGGTTGGAATCGATTCATTTGGCACACATTGAGCTGTGTCTGTCGATAGATTTATTAATACTCGACTATAAAGTGGTCAATTTAATATTTTATACGAGTTCCCGTATTACTAGAAACATTACAAGTTTATTAAAAATTGAAGTTATTATTTATAATTAGTTAATTTGGTTTCTTATTGTTTTTAAACTACATATTATGTATACTTATGTTAAGTATGAAGGCAGTAATCAGTTTATAACAAAACACAACATTTTGAGAAGTGGAAAAAGACTGCTTATAAATAATTTGTAACAATATTCTTATTAGCTTTGTATATTGTCTGTTTATGTTAATATTTTCAAATTCCGTTAATGATAAAAATGAAAACGGATTTCATAGTTATATTTAATTAGACCGACTCTATTTATGCCTAAAGTATGAATAACTTATCGGGATTGTAAACTTATTCTACAAATTTATAGATATAAAACATCGATACCCTACATTAAATCTTTAGAGAACATACATCAAAAATGTCTTAACTATTTGTAGAATACAAGTACCTCTAAGGGTTTTGGCACGCACTTCACATTTGGCCTGCAAATAATACTGTTATCGTATAACAAAGGTCACAACGGAGCGATAGAAATCTACAACAACATAATTAAAACAGTTTTTTCATTAAATGTTACGTTTCACAACAACATGTTACAACTAGGGGTAATAAGATATGGATTGTTTATTTACAGATTGTCGGAACGACAGTCATTTGTTGTTTTCATCATTGTCACTGACACGTTTGTCTTTTGTTCAACGTTTTCGGTTACGTCACAAGCACATAGTCTTTGGCTACACGTCACTTGGGGGCGACGCGGCCCGTTCCGGGCGCTAGTGTAGCTGACTTTTTGTACTGAACCCGTAGTGAAGGTAAGGGGAGCCAGCGCCGTCCCGCGGGCCGCCCGCGCCGCCGCCGCTGCTCGCGCCGCTAGGGCACTTCAGCGCGGAACGCAACTCCGAAGCCATCTCAGAGCATAGCGATGCCTGCACATAAATACAGACGATTGCAGGTCGTTCGAAAAGAGTGGATGGACTATACGGCTATATTAGTCGTTGTACTGCGAAAACCAAGTAACTCGAAGAATTTATATTTTGCACACATAATAATAAGGTATGCGTGGGATGCATTTACTAAGTAGTTTAGCGTTAAATTTCGTTTGTGTGCATAATGGACCGCGAAAGTATAAAAGTGGATAATTAATATTTTCTGTCACAAGCATTTTAAAGTTCAGTTAAGAAGAAGATACTTAGTTGAATTTATTTTATTTTCTCATGAAGTAGCTCCGAAGTATACTACTTAACATTTAATTAGTTTCTCAGGCGAAAGAGCACGAACGACTGAGTCGATTTGTAGTGCTGACTCAAGGTATAAAATTTACGATTTACATTGTTTTCACAGTACACGACGATAAGGATTATATTCATTTATGTAACGATTAATTAATATAATGTAAAAGAGGTAATCAAAGAATTGCATAACAAAGTCATGGATCAAAAGGAGTAAAAGTATTCTGGGAAAACTTGAATGTAGGAGTTTTGTTTATTTCTATGCTTTGGGGAAGTGAGATGAATAGTAGACTAAATAAAACCGAACCGGAATTAACCCAGTGAATTGACAATCGTAGAATCGTACAGCGAAGAACCCTTTATCATCAGGCATTATGCCATTCCTATGTGAAAATAATATTATATGTATACATACCTCTTCCTTCTAAGTCCAAGTAATCCAGCAGCACCAATAAAAACAATTGAATATTAAAAACAATGGAAAAATATAATTCAATAGCTAAATATACAAAAATTTTCAACTCGCTGTAGAATCAAACTACAATCTTGATTGATATTAAACGTCTAGCGTAGAGAATAACGAAACGTCTTTTAATTTAATTAAACTATATGTTTATTTTAAAAACCAAACCATTCATTACAAACGTCATAATCAAAATATCCAAAATACACAAGCACACTAGCTAAAAACTTACGAGGAAATAAAATTCTTTACCCTTTTAGAAATAAACCTAGAACAAAGTAAAAATGTAAAATTAAGTAAAAAGACATAAAAAGAAGACAGCAGTGAAATTGGAACGCGCCGAGAGTCAAGACTTAATTTTTTTAAAGAATGTTTCAAATAAAAGCCGTCCACAATAAGAAGTCTTAAAATTATATTTCATTGACTTCTGAGCAATGCGAAAATTTGAGCGATGCGAAAATTAATTCCATAACTTCAGTATTAGTGATGATCTCGCTGAATGCTCCTTACAAATTGTTTTTAAAGTCCACAAATTAAGTTTGAGGTATGCCCCAATTCACTAATGAGCGACAGTTGAGGAAAAACCTTTTTGC
This sequence comes from Scoparia ambigualis, assembly GCA_963921215.1. Taxonomy (NCBI): domain Eukaryota; kingdom Metazoa; phylum Arthropoda; class Insecta; order Lepidoptera; family Crambidae; genus Scoparia; species Scoparia ambigualis. Next base: position 16,423,498 of record OY992522.1, on the reverse strand, counting down.
CCACTCACTCCACTAGGGTGTTTTTAGAAATATTTTATTCGATACTTGTTAAGTATTCGGAGTGTGGGGTCCTATAAATTCGTTGCTTCATGAATTTTGTGACATTGTATATTTGTTGAGCAGCCAAATTAAATTTAGAAATAGAAATGACTTCTAATTTTGAAAAGAAACTGGTTGTAGCATTGTCGAAACATAGCGGAAGGCTAATGTAAATTGTCACAAAACATGTAGGTATATAAATCATTTACAGTTTTAATATAAGTATATTATTCAATTAATTAATATTATGTAAAATCTTGGTGTTGAAATAATTTCTTTTCTATTCTTCTATTCCAATAATAACTTTATCAATTGAAACCTAAGACGGTAAATCAGTAGCAACGTTATTGTCCATTTTCTTTAAGTTACAACTCAAATAAAAGAGGAATGGAGGAATTGTTATTAGAATATTCATGACGATTTCACTCCCCTAAAATTATGAGCCATTCATTTTTTTTGCAGGAATTTGCTGCTACTACGTCAAGGGATGATAATGATGTTTCCAAATTGTACATATGGTACATGTTGAGACCTTTGATTATATACATGTCTAGATAGACCCTGGCGGTAAAAAAACGTAGAAAAATTTATAGGCCATTATTGGCCTATCGCGCAATCCTGGTGGTCAGTGTCGTTGTGCCGTCAAGCAGTGTTAACCTCTCGCGTTTCGGTGAAATTGTTCGCAAAATGACCGTTTGCTCAGTGAAATTCTGTCGAAACTACAAAGGACAAATCTTTTCGAAAAGGAAAATCACGTTCCATATGTAAGTATCGATAAATTTTAATGAAATTTTATAGTTTAACAATAATAACGGCCATGTATGCGTAGTGTTGCTGGTATCAAAATGTTAGAATTCCCATTATTGGTGGCAGAATATAAAAGTAAGTTTGAATATAATAAGTAAGTATGATAAAAAATACTCCGTCTTGTAAGTTAGTATTTATACATGGTCTTGTTGTAAATAAAGTAAATACATTAAATATAATTAGTATTGGAACGCTTTCAAAGTTTTTCTTTTTTTTAAACTGATGTCTGATTTATAAGATCGTGAATAAGTGTCACGGTTCCTATTCGATGCCGAATGTTTGTAAACATGTATGTTTGTGCCCCTAAAATGTCAATATTTCTCGTCTCATGTAAACTATTGGACACGGATATTGATGAGCAGTCATCACATTATGTAACCTTTACAACTGTTCGACCACATAGCAAACATTTTAATTTTCAGATTTCCAACTGATCCGGTAGAAAGAAGTCGTTGTCGAAATATTTAACTATAAGGTTTCAACATATTAAGAAATGATGTAACATCCAAACGAAAGTTATTTAAGAAACAAATACAAAGAGAACGCCATTAATTGTTTTGATTTAAATTTAAAATATTTAAATTTCTAATTGAAAAATTAATTTTGATTAATTATTAAATGTAAATCATCCTGCCCGTGGCTTCTATTTCGTCCCTATTACAAACATATCACACGCACGCAGGCTTCCATTAGCGCATTATTTTATTGTACTGCCCTCGCCTTCAATTATTCATTTCTTTTAAACACACGAGCTTATTTTATGCGTTATTCCTACGTATACGATAGACATACCTGATTTAAAAAGTTTTGTTATGTTATGAATCATTTTAAAATTGTATTGTGCATAAATATTTTTTCCCTACTTTATCGAAAATTAGGCATTCGCTGGCAACCAACCGCGCTAGTGTCATACGCGGCTGTCACGCACACTTCAAATTCAATACCAAAACCGGGCGGATTTTGAGAAGCGTTTGTACCGCGATGCTCCGTCTAGACATGTATATAGTCAAAGGTTGAGACGTCCAGAGGTTATTAGCTGGTGATAGTGTTTCAGCACGAAACCTAAGACTAAACATAAGACTCGGAGTCCTAAATAATTATACCTACTTAGAACTAAATTAGAATAAAAGGCCCAATTTTATCAGGGCTTATTTGTGAGCTCATTCGAATAAAACAAAACAAAATAATTATAAATTACTAGCTAAGTCCCGTTGTGACTTTCAGACGATCTTGATGTCGGAGAGATGCCTTGTAGCCCTCATTATCTTATTATTACGCTTATAATGAAAGATACGCTGTGGAAATATTTCATCCATTAAAATGTTTTATTTCAAAAAATCTTACGTAGTAATTATTAACGACTTTTTTATTAACCTCCTAATCATGGGGTATTAAATTTTTCTTTCTAAATTTGATGAAACTTGGTAGGTTTATAAATAAACTACAATGACAAGAAAAACAAGGTTAAATATTTTTAAGTAAGGTTATGCAGTTTAGACGAAAAACAGGTTTGATCAAAATAAGTACCTACTTATAGTGAAAGTAATCTTAGTAACGATTACTTAGTTTTATTTTTATTGTCCTATACATAATCCACCAGGGGTTATGTGGTGTCAATTAACATCTCTAAATATGGCTGCGGCAGTTAGTATTCATAGCAAAAAATTGTATGTAAAACAAACACTTATTTTTTCATTATCATCTACTAATTAAACTAATAAATTGTTCAAAATACAGGCTAAAAGCTGAAAATTAATAATAATTAATCTATCTTCGTAATATTTCATTCTCAAATGAATTTGAAGTCGAAACGTTGAAAAAATTACTACCTGAGGTGGGAATCTAACCCATCAAATTTTATCTATTTGTGGTTTTGCCTACTACAGTTTGAAATTTCACTTAAAAAAGAAAGCAAAACCATAGACTGATTATTAATATCGGCCGTAAGTGCCGCACTAAGCTATTCAAGAAGGAAAAAGTGACGTTTTTTGTCTATTTTAAAAACAAAACAAGTCACGATGCAAACAAATTTAAAATTAGAATTCACTCTGTCTTCCACATTTTATTTTTTGAGAAGTTTTGTTTAAAATAAAAAAGAAAACATAACGTAAACAAATTCAAAATTGGAATTCACCCTGTCTTCCACATTTTTATTCACGAAGCTTTTGTTTAAAACAAAAAACACTCCGGAATCAAATTTAAAATTGGAATTGGAGCTCACCCTCTCGTCCACCGCGACTTTGCGCGACTTCCACACGAACTCGCAGACGGCGATGACGCACGCAACCCCCATCCCGCCCATCAGGACGACGAATACGCCGCCCACGTTAGCGAGGCCTAGCTCGTTCGCGGTCGACGAAGATTTCGACGTCTCATCCTGGTGGCAAACAATTGATTTACACACATCGATTATATATTTTTAATGTAAAAAATGACAAATTTCTTCAATTAATTGTGAACTTTGTCTCTGAGGTTTAAGGAATAATAATTTATTATTGGAGAAATTTGACAAATTTTGAATAGCTTGCTTGATGTGCACATTGACAGATCATTTTCGATAGCATAGTGTTAGTCTACTAAGTAGCGCACCTGATCCTGTTTAAGCAAAAACTCTTTTTGCTAAGGATACTTATACAATTAAATAAAACTAATCAAATAGGTTTAACCAAATCAGCGATTTATACTTTATTTTATTTATTTTATTTTCTTAGGTGGATCAACAGTTACAAGACACGAGTACCTATGCAGTTATACATCAGAAAACCAATGACAGATTCACACTAATAGATTTAAAGTAGTAGAGAAATTATTGAGCTAACAGAATAAACATGCTAGTATACCTAGGATCCAAACTGCGATCGAACCGCTTACAAACATTGTAGCTGAGACAGTAACAAGGACAATTCACAACAGAAATATAGTAGGTAGCAATAATTTAATATTAATAAGTTTCAAAAAACCACTTTGTAAGATTATTATTAATTATTATTAATTATTAATATACATTGCACTATGTTCCACTCATCTGCGGAGTCGACTCGCCACCTTGCTTTAGCGTGGCTTCGACATTCACACGGCTTAGGTGCGTGCGGAGCAGCGAAAATAAGTGAAATTACTTGTTATTCAAGTCATTAATAAGTAGTTATATCGTATTATTAGAATAGAAAAGATATATTTTCAATTATTGTTATTGACAATCTATTTGGGACGCCCGCCATCTTGATACACACTACGTTGTCTTTGACCGATCAGCAGCGATGCGATTCTCTAAGCGACACATAGACGCTGCGCGCGTGGCTGTGATCTGCTGTCTCTTTTCAATTGTATGAATTTGAAAGAGACAGAGTCTCAGCGCTGCGACAGCGGCTGCTACTAAGGCTTTAACTTAGAGAATCGCCTGCCAGGGCGCTGCGCCGCCGCTGATGTCTGTCTGTTGATTAGACGACGTAAATGTTTAAGCGCTGCAGCGGCTGCAGCGAATTTTACGTCTCTTATTCCAGAATTGGAACAAATGGTTTGTATGAACGTTCTTGTCTATATCTTTTAGGTCAATGATCCAAACTTCGATCATAAAAACTATAGATTGGCAAGAATCAAAAACGTGTGCCTTGTTTTTTTTATATATTTCGAATTTAGAACTTTGTTCCAACTAGCTTAAATCTAGCGAGCCTAGTATTCTAAAGTGATATCACTCCAATAATATTTTTAAGAATTTGTATTTTAGTGCTTAAATTAAAGCGGTTTACTTTACAATAAATGTTTAACTATTATCTCGTCATTTCTGATGTTGATCTATGGGTATGCAGGGAATGCAATTACGCGGGGACATTATTAAAGTTTAATTTTGTATGAGACCGTGCATGACAGTTTTTATGATCGAAGTTAGTATCCAAACCAAAAAAAAACACACCTTATTTAACTTAAATCCATGTTTGTGAAATTGCTTAAATCCAAAATAGTATTGCTGGTCAAGCCACATTAGAACGTCTTTACATTTCAATATCCCATATGAACTAAACAACTAAATCATTTTCAAACCAAAAAATTTAACCTTATTGACATAACAAAGGTTCACTTACCCACTTATGGAAAATATAGAGATGCGACATACGCTTTTGACGTTGTTTGTAATTTACGTAATCTTCACTAAAACGTGAGTCTACAGATACCACTCAACAGCAGGGCACATACACCGCCCACGCTCGTGGTCCCATTTCGTTACCGGTCGATAAAAAAAATACTTACTTACGTATTTAGTCACAAAGGCTCCAGCGGACCTATACACACCGTACAAGTCTGTAGCACTCCCACTCAGCGCGCTAACTGATGACTACCATTCTCATCTGGCGTGCTACAATATCCTTTGAAAGATACTAAGAGCAGCAACGTCGCAAATGTGATTTTTTAAATGTTATTACACAAAATACGAAGGACTTGGTCCGTTAGGCCCATTAGCGATATAGTTATTTAAAGTTTTTTTTTCAATGATATTACATGACGGTATTTAAGTCCTATTAAGACTATTTAGCCTGAGGCATAATCTACCAGTAAACTATAAGGTGGTGTTGATATGGCATCGTAGGTTTATTACGTTATGGTAAGAGTACTGCTAAAATATATCAAAAATAAAGCTAAGCCTGTATACTGTCCCATATCAGGGAAATCATGAAATCAAGTCATCTCTACAATTGAGGGGCATTGGCTTAATCAAAATTAAATAAATTATTACAGGTATACATTATAATAGGTTTAATTTTATACTATGAAATAAAATGCCATTATACCATATTAAAATAATGTTTCTACTTGGAATTTGTACACGTATATAAGACGTATTTGGAAGGCCCGACGAGGTATTAAAACAGAGAAGCTAAGGAATAACAAAAAAGGTTTTCAATAGAGAAATGTAGTATCAGAAAATACGTGTTGAAATGGCTATTTCACAGTTGTAACAATAAAATATGACAATGTCAGATATGGTAGTTTATAAATGAACAATAAATATCCAATACTTTTTTTATTAGGATAATTTGTAAATATTTTATTTTTATAAAATAAATTTGCAATTTTATTTCTGTGGATTACAAGACCCGCAACACGGTTGGCCATGATTGAGTTTCGTGTGACGTCACATCTCACAAAATAAACAAAAACTGTCTGTCAGGTTTCAATTTCAAATTAATGAAGAAAAATATGTTTTTTCTATTAAATATAGCTTTTTCGAGAAAAATATATTGTAGAAAGTATAAAATAAGCGTTTGTAATTTTTAAAATATTTTTCCGAGAACTGTCAAGTAGCCAATTGAGAACCTCCTAATTGCTTGAATGGTTAAAGAAAATACTGAATAAGAAAAAATAAAAAAAGGAAAAAACATACCTAGTTGCGTCACTTTAATAATGTCAACTAACAAATTCGCAGTAATTTGGACTTGATTTACAACAAATATCAAATATTATTTGGCTAGCACAAATACATATTTGATCAGGCTATCTTTTTACCTAAATACAATGATGGTATTTATATTCTGAAGTTGTCTTAAAAAGTTAGATATACCTACCGTTACTAATACGAGTATATACAGACGTTTAGGGTAAACGTCCATTGTGTACTAAGATAGAATGTCCGAGTACAATCGTTCAGAAAATTTAAAGAAGGCCCTATTGTTGCGTAACAGACAACGGTGAAACGCGAAGGCAATTTGCAGAATACCTCTCACATTCTGATTGTACCCTTACAAAACTGTTTAGGGCATAAAATAGCCCTATTCAAAGATGCCCAAACTGATTCTCAATTGTTCGGCTGAACCTTTAAGCGTGCGTTTCCGATCAGATATAAAACAATTAGAAAATTTCCCCTATAATATTTAGGTACGAGATACTTCTTGTTCAATTTATTTAAATTCAGGGGGATGTTAATTATTTAGTGTTTATTTTTGTAATTAATTGAATTTAATTGATTAGTGTTTATTTTTGTATTGAATGCTTGGGTACTACGTCTTTAACAAAAAGAGGGTAAGTACTTAACTTTTCTTAACGTAACTTAATTTTGTCTAAAATTTTGATCAAAAACTAATTGTTTTAATTAACTTAAACAGTGAAAGTAAAAAAACATGAAATCATTTTAACACGCTTTCATTACGGGTAGGTACAACAATACATTAAAAAATTCGCTCGTTTTTTTTTAATGCACACCGTTATAACTTAGGCTGATTTCACAGTCACGCATTTGAGCAGCGCCGGCCACACGCGCGCGCTTATAATTATTACACTACATAGTAGTTGCACGTTTGAACTGCGTGCGTGACTATGAAACGCAACTACTATCTAGTGTAATTGTAACCGCGCGCGTGTTAGACCGATAGCGCCAGGCTATTTCGGGGTCTTAGGTTAAAAAAAATCTAAATATTTTTTTTCTTGCTTGTCGATACAGTCGTACTTAAGAAGCTTAATAGTGCGTTTTGTGTCACATCTGTCACTTGCATTTTCAGCAATTCGATGTTTTGTGGTTGATTCTATTTATTCAAAGCAGAAGTGGCAAAATTAATTTAAAGTTTAAAATAATTATGGTATCATATCTATGATAGCCTGAGGAGTATGCAAACACAGTTTGTGTCATCTTCGTCCAGTGCAAACTGAATTAGGGTCAGTATGTAAAAACATTGCAAACAAAAAATTACAATTGATGAAATAACTATTTCCTATCTCAGATCACTTTCATATGCCCATTTAATAATTTTGTGCCAAATTAGGCCACGCAATTGTAAGATTTTTTATTATTTTGTTTTTTCAAGCTACAAACACATAAAAATATTACAATGATTAGAGTTCACATATTCAATATCATAAATGCATTAAAAATCGACTTTGTAAATTTGTGTCATTTTCATGCACGATATTTAAATGAATGAAACAGAAAAGCAAATTGTTGCGGTCTGGCGGACGCGGGCAGGCGACAGCGGGCGGGGGGGCATACGCACGCACACACGTTCGTTCGGTACGATTTCTTTCATATAAATTACATACCTATCATATTAAGTATTGATTGACACTTATTTATCTCCGCTACGTAATTAACAAATGTGTACCTACATATAGAGATTATAGTAATGACGTGCTAATTTTGAACGAAGCGCGTCTGCAATCCCATTACCTACGAATGGCAATGGTCAATGTGGTCAATACTTTGCTCTGATGCTACGGCCACACTAGACGGCGAAAATACTGGTTCTGTTTTTGCGATAAAAACTTCGTGTTCCGTTGTCGCGATAAAGCTTAGCCACATCAAAAAAAACTTAGCGACCGACGCCGACGTCGCGATAATGCAATTTAACTACCTAGTGGTGGGTAATATATTCAAAACCATATATCGATATTTGATATCGGATTATTTAACTATGGTAGGTACATAATTATATTTTAATATCGGTATCGACCATATCTACGGACTATTAAAAATTCATGCAATATCGTGTTTTTAACTTTGCTTAAGTTTGCTATTTTTTAATACTAGTTTAATTGTAATATTTGATTATTTGCTTACAAATAAAAACTTTTAAAATGTGTTTTTAAATTGGGAATAGGAAGGTTATAATTTCTTTCTAATAAACAAAGAAAAGAGTTGGAACAACTATTCGCTAGTTATTTTATGTACTCTATGGATTGGTCTATGGTTTTATTTGTTTTGCCGTCACTTTGATACTTCAGGCGTTTGTGATAATTAACTTTTGTTCATTTTAAAATTATTATTACCACTTAATTCTTAGGAGAATTCATTTGCTTTAATTTTTATTTTATTAAAATTGATAACATATCAAAAAGTTAATTTTAAAAGGCGGTTTGATGGCCGGGTGGTCTAGCGGTCAGCGCCAAATGCTTGTGCCTAGCACGAGCATGTGTGACCGAGGCATGGATGTTTATTAGTATTTATGTATGGTTGTTTATCCGTTATTCAGTCACCATAGTTCGGGCTATGCTTAGTTTGGGGCTGAATGATTGGTGTGACAGTTGTGATTTTTTTTGTGATTTGGGTCTTGAGGGTTCCATAAAACCGGTTCTAATTCGTAATATTGTATTACTTCTAATACTTTATCGAATCTAAATCAATCCATAAATTATCGAAACCGAATAATTTCGATAGTCGTATTTGCAACACGTTCACACCTCTAGTTGTCTCGCAGTCAACTAAAGTGTGCGAAGGAAGTATAACCGCACGAAATTTATCGCAACAAAATCCTTTGATGTGCGGCAATTAACCGACAGCGGCGCGTTAATGCTACGGCCACACTATTTTCAAGATTCGCTTTGTCGCAACACGTCTGGCCAAACACTTCGTCTTAGCGCGATGCATCATTGCGTTAACGCGCTGCTGTCGGTAAATTGCCGCTCATCAATGAATTTTGTCGCGATAAAGTTGGTGCAGCTACACTTTATTCGCACACTTTAGTTGCCCTAAGAGGAGTTGACTGCGAGACAACTAGAGGTGTGAACTCTGTGAACGTGTTGCAAATACGACTATCGAAATTGTTCTGTATCGATTATTATGGATTGGAGTAACGATAAAGTATTAGAAGTAATAAAATATTACGAATAAGAACCGGTTTTATGTTACCCCCAAGACAAAAAACACAAAAAAAAATTACAACTGTCACACCAATCATTCAGCCCCAAACTAAGCATAACCCGAACTATGGTGACTGAATAACGAATACACAAACATACATAAATACTAATATTCATCCATGGCTCGCTCACAAAATGCTCGTGCTCACCACACAAACATTTGTCGCTGACTACTAAATATTATTAATAAGAAATTAATCAATTTATGTATGTATTTATTTCAATGTCAGTTTGTATGTCCTTACGGCAATGTCAGTTTTTCATTGAACAATATTTCACATCAAATGTTAAAATTCATGGTCTCTTCCTTTTATTTGTAACACTATGTTATTTAGCAAAAAATAATCCTTATGATGAAGCCTTTCGATCGGTATGATAAAGCTACAGGATGATTATTTTTCTCAAATAACGGGTTCGATTCCCGGTTCAACCATGTAATTATTTAAATATCTATGAACGCAGTTTAAATTGTTTTTTAAATTCAAATAATGTCTTCTTTCAGTAAAATGTTCCATCTACAATATTTAAGGTACTTTCCCTCCATGTGGCATGTCCGTGGGACGCCCTGTATAGTGAAAAAAACACGATATTGCATGAATTTTTAATAGTCCGTAGAAATGATCGATACCGATATCACCGATATTAAAATATATGTTAGCTATAGTTTAGGAATCCGATATCAAATATCGATAATATAGTTTGAATATATTACCCACCACTAGTTGATATGCATTATCTCGACAAAGTTCACAATTATCGCGAAGTTTTTATGATGTGGCCAAGCTTTATCGCGACAACGGAACATGAAGTTTTTACCGCGACAACGGAACAAGAATTTTACCGCGATAGTGTGGCCGTAGCATAAGGGTCAATATTATTTTAGAATGAGGGATGAATTATATTAGACCGGGCCGTGCACGGGACGTGCCGTATGCGTGGCCTGGACGGAGAACTGATTTGAGACGTTGCATACAGCATACATTTTGTATATAAATTAGGCTCAGGGCCCTGACGCGAGCATGACGCTTCGATTTGCTTCGAATTTTGCCCGCCGCGCGCCGGCGCCGCCGCCCGCGCCCGCGCTTTTCCCCGCGCTCGCCCTACACTTGCTTAGAAGTCTGTTTTTATTAAAATAATAAGAATTCGTGGATAAAAACGTTACAAATTATGAATAGTGTTTTGTTACACCATAATAATCAAAAACACTTAAACTCTAATAACTTGCACTTTCTTTTGTGGCTTTTACAGGGTTTTGTATCAAAAAAATGAAATATAAATAATTGTCGTGGATGAATTCGGCACAGAATATTTTGAACAACAGATATCAGTACTCTAAAACGCGTAACACCTCTTTAACCTATTGTAATATTCTTTCAGAGCTAGTTGGGCGTCTTGATAAGTACTGGTTAAATATCAGGATTCTCGTGGACAGTAATGACACAAATTGCCTATGTACATCAGTTACTACTTCGTTATTATCATGACAGTAAAATTTTCATCTCTATTTTTCTTTTCGTCCAATACTGATCGAAGCGACAAATACCTAAATTTCTACCTATGCAAGTACCTAGGATGACACAAAATAATATATTAGGTTGGGCAAAAGGTCCGGAAACTATATGTGAAACACAAACAACTTTAATATTTCTGAAACCTCAAAACCTAGCGCTATCGGTCTATGTGGCCGGCGCAGATCAAACGCGTGACTGTGAAATCAGCCTTACACGACTAACATGTATATAAAATGCATAGCTCGAATATGTGATTGATCACATCTCAAAGCGTGTTCGTGATCACTATTGCGCTTTTGGCAAGCAAGGCGATTAAGCCCATCAACACCCGATATTTGTATAAGCAATGACTTGTTTCAACGATGAAGGCCCTGGCCTAGCAGTGAGACAGTTCATAGGTTACTTACCCTACATGAGCCACCCCCGCGTTTCTCTTTCCACCATTTTGTTTTGAGAATGTGAAGTTTGCCTTCCTCTTGCAGCTTCAGAACCGCTCCGCTGATGGCCGTTCGATAGGGCGAATCTGCGTTAAATTTTATAAGGTTAGCGAGGTTACCACATAATATTATTATCATTCTGTGATACGCGAATTGTACGACTCAGCATAATGCGTTTTGCGATACCTCGCAATGATAACATGATTTGTATTGTATGTAAGTACTTATTTTATATTTAAAAAAAATAATTTTTAGTATGTAATCTGTAAAAATAAACTAAACCTAATTATTTTCTATATAGACAAAAAAACTATACGTAGTATCAGATCAGACATAAGAAATTATAACACACATCTTGTCAAAACAGCATTACAAAAAAGCATTTCATTGAAAACAGCAAAAGAGGGATATACAAGAACAAAAACCTGGATCACTAGTTTTCAAGACGGAGAAGGTAAAAAGCATAGCAGTCGTGCCAAGATTATTAGAATATGTTCTGATTACTATAAGACCCTGTATTCTGAAGATTCAAACTCCGCACCATCTGTAGAGTACCGCTGTGGTGATGACGTTCCTCTTATAACGGAACTTGAGGTGGACACTGCTATCAAATCCATGAAATACAGCAAAATTCCCGGAGAGGACGGTGTAACTACAGAGGTTCTTAAGCTAGGAAATCAAATCCTGTGACCCTATCTAGCGGATTTACTAAACAATATTTTGTTAACGGGAGACATGCCTCACAACTTTTGTCACTCCAATATAATCCTGCTGTTCAAGAAATGTCAATAATTATAGACCAATTGGCCTTACCTCACATGTCTTTAAGATGTTCACAAAAATAATTTTGAACAGATTCACCTTTAGACTAGACCAACATCAGCTTCCAGAACAAGCAGGATTTCGATCGAACTTCTCAACCACAGACCACTTGCATGCCGTCAATCAGTTGATAGCGAAGTTTAATGAGTTCAACAAGCTTCTTTATCTAGCTTTCGTCGACTACTCAAAAGCATTTGACAGTCTGACACATGCCGCTATTTTTGACGCTCTTCGCCGACAACAAATAGAACCCACATACAGAGACCTGCTTCAAATCATTAATCAGCAAAGCACGGTCAATATAAAACTGCATAGTGCCGGACCACCTTTTAAGATTTTTAAGGGAGTCAAACAGGGTGATCCGCTTTCTTCCAAGCTTTTCACGAGTACACTGGAAGAAGTATTCAGAGACCTGGCTAGTTCCTGGATATCGAACGGAGTGGTCATCGGTGAAGAAAGACTTACTAATTTGCGTTTCGCTGACGATATTGTTCTGTTCGCCAATACATCTGCCGAGCTAAAAACAATGCTCGAACAACTGAGTGCGGCAAGCCATGAAGTTGGACTTATGATGAATAGGTCGCAAACCAAAGTGATGACTAATGGCACAAGGAATGGGATAGTGATCGACGGACAGGAAGTGCAATACGTTGACGAGTACATATATCTGGGCCAGATAGTCTCGTTTGAAAACAGGCAAGACAAGGAAGTAAAACGACGAAGGTAATGCCTGGAAGAGCTTATGGTCCATGAAAGCGTTTATGAAGGGAGACCTTCCTATTTCACTGAAGCGGAAACTTAATGACGTTTGCATTCTGCCTATCCTAACTTATGGTGCACAGACCTGGTCACTTACTGAACATCAGAAGTTCAAAGTCAAGGTTTGCCAAAGGGCGATGGAGCGAAGTATTCTCAAAATCAAACTGATCGATAAAGTCAGAAATACGGTTATTCGCTCCAGGACTGGAATAGCAGATGTAGGTGAGAAAGCTGCCAAGCTGAGGTGGGAGTGGGCGGGTCACGTATGCAGGATACACCCTTACAAGTGGGCTCATATTGTTACTCGGTGGATACCCACGGACGGGTGCCGTCAAAGAGGAAGACCCAAAAAGAGATGGTGCGACGACCTTGTGAACCACACAAGGGATTGGCAGTCTTTGGCTCTGGATCGGGATCTGTGGAAGAGTTTGGGGGAGACCTTTGCCCAGCATTGTGACACATAAGGTTAAAAACATATATTTTACTTTAATTAACACGTACTTTAAAATTTCAATCGGTATTTAATAAATTAACATAACTTTTATAACCTTCATGATCAAAGCTACAGACATACGGCCCTACATATAAATGCCACTGAAATCTTCATCCATACTAAGCTTTAAGCAATCTTCAAATCCAAATGTGTCTAAGTTTGCATAACTCTCTTAGTGGCGAATATTGCTTTACATAGGTATTAAATCTTTTTTTTAATTATAGCTAAGCTGATGCTATTTTGGTAGACAATTATTGTAAATCAAATAAATAGGGGTTAGACAACACGTGTTTTTCTCCATTTTCTTCTATCAGCCGTCATCACTGCAAAAAGAAGTGACCTTTTTATTAAAGAAAGGAGGAAAGATTTGTTTGTTTGTTTGTTTGTTTGAATTGAATAGGCTCCGAAACTACCGAAAATCCTTTGACCATTAGAAAGCTACATTCTTCCCGAGTGACATAGGCTAAATTTTATTCCGATATTCCCACGGGAACGGGTACCACGCAGGTAAAACCGCGAGGATCCGCTAGTCTTATATTAAAGAAGGAGTTTTGTGGTGGCGGATTATTAAAAAATAACACTACCAACCCATCTCTTCCCTTGGGTGTAGTAAAAGGTGACTAACGGACTAAGGATTGCAAATACATCCAACAGCATGGAGCGGTGATGGTCTCACCCACCTACGTGTTTTACCTACTGCACATGTGTGCAGTAGGTAAAACGTGGACTGTGGCAGTGATTGCACTGCCTTTGCGGTCCTCATTGCCTAGTCTCTGACTAGCCAATCCCTGGCCTAGAATCCCTATAAATTCCCTAGAAAATCCCTATAGGGATAATTTGTTAGTTCACAATTACTATTTTTTTATTGCACCGCCTACAACTCTTTCTGTCTTACTCTAAGGTTGTACTACTGGTAGAGAATGCCATTTGGCATTAAGTCCGCTTTTTGTACATTTACTTTCTTAAATTAAAGATTAAAATAATAATACTTAATAGTAGTGAATGTAATGTTAAAAAAGTGTTTATTTTACGGTATCTTTCTCTAACTCTAACCTAAGCTAAGACCGTAAGGCAACATGTCTTGATCACATTAAAATCAGCAGTTGTCATCTTGAAATACCGATTGGAAGGACGCACTTAACGCAAGTGACTCCATCAATGCCTCTCATCTTGAGCTCCAACCCCGCCTCTTCCCTGTCAGTGCTGCTAACGTACTGTCCATAAGACTAGATAGTAGTAGAATGCGCAAAACAGTTTGCAAAGTCACGTTCAAAAAACAGTTTCTGATATATATATATTCGGTGCTGCATCTTTAAATGTAGTAGTTCAAAAGTCTTACTTCTTTAGATTTGTATACGTTTATTATAATTACTTATATAGTACCTATGTTAAATCTTCCACGTAAAACTATACCCGGTTGGGCAACGAACTTAAACGCCATGTATTTTTTTATAGTTTTCCTTATTTATTAGTAACTTTTTTGGTTTTGATATATTTTATTAAAGTATTGTCGTTGAAGTAATTTTTATATGCAGCATACCTACTTCAATCATCTAAACGATTCTAAACACGAAGGCAGCATACATAAAAGTACTGGTTTTATTTTTATGAAAAATAAAAAAAAATGTTTTTTAACTTACACGTTAACGTCGTGTCGTGTCCTACATCACGGCTACAGATAAAACATTAATCAAATTTATCAACTTAAATTTAAAAAATATAAGTTGAATAACAATATTGAGTAGGTATGTTATTTTCTTTACTATTTAATATCATTTTAGTATTCATTTGTGTTTTATTTCTTTGTAACAATCTAAAAGGACGTAAGAAAAAGTTTTGTTAATCTTAACTTACTTGGTGGCATAGCAATTCCGTAGCCTTTCGAGTCGAGCATCCCTCCCACCTGCGTGAGGTCACAGTTCCTTTCGACAACGTATTCAATAGTGGTGGACTCCATCAGGTAAGCGTAAGCCCCTTTGCCTCGCATCACCCTCTCCTCCCCTTCTTTGTTACTGCTGGTGAAGACCGATGGTCGGGCGGATTCCATGAACGACCACATGCGCTGGTACGTAGAAAAGTTTGAGTCCTAAGAAAAATAAATTTATTTTTAGGTTTTTTAACAGGCAACATTTTAAAAGATCTGCGTGGTGTCGGTTCATTTTTTTTATATAAAAGAGGGAGGCAAACGAGCAGGCGGGTCACCTGATGGAGAGTAATCACCGCCGCCCATGGACACCCGCAAAACCAGAGGAATCGCAGACACGTTGCAGGCCTTTAAGGGAGGAATAGGTTTAAGGAAGGAATAGGAATTGGGAAGAGGGGTGGGGGGAGGGGCTTTCGGAACCCTCACTGGTCGGACGAAACGCAACGGCACGTAGTGCCATTTTTTCACGCCGAATATTCGTGAGAGGGTGGTATTACGCCGGGCGAGCCGGCCCAATAAGTGCTGCAATGCAGCGTGGCTCTACCACTCAGTCAGTGTTACTCATTTAGAACCCAGGGTCATTAATTCCACGTGTCATTAATAGAATACTACCAACCCATCTCGTAAACTACTCGACTAAAGGACTAAAGGCTTACACATACATTCAACATTCAACAGCAAAGAGCGGCGATGTGCTCACCACATGTCACGCTGAGAACATGTGCAGTTGTTATTTGGTAAAGGGTAATAGTTGTGAATCTGTGCATGTATCTTGACTTGAACCTTCTTACAGGTTTCGTCGAACTCTCCAAGTGCCGATAGCGTCAGTCTTGCGGCCATGTTTTTGAATTTACTTAGTAACATCGGAGAATGGTTGCCACTGATCACCTTTGAGTATAGATAATTCTATTTTGAGATGTACACCTTTTTATGTTACTGAGCTGTCAAACTAGCATACAGCCCGCCTTATGGGAGACGGTTACTCACATGAGAGAACAGAAGAAACAAAGAAAGAACGATAGAAAAGAGAGAGAGAAAATAAGGAGAAAGAAAGTGGTTCTGTTCTGTGCGGCCACCGCATGGCCATGGCGCGCGCGACTAGGGATTGCAATCCCGCAAAACGGGATCACGCATTCCCGCGGGATCCCGCTACTTTTATTAATCTGCTGGATCCCACACCTTCAAAGCGCGGATCCGCGGATCCCGCAAATAAAAAAATTGGCGTTTTTTGAGTCCGATGGTATCAGAGGAGAGTAATGTACCTGACGCTCGCCTAAGAATATAATATTATCCTGACGGTTCAGCCTACTAGCGTAGAAGCCGAGAGAGCGTTTTCAGCATCAAGATATATTTGCAGTTCACTCAGGAGATGATACAATAAATGCCATTTGCTTCTTAAGAGCGTATTTTCAAAAGTTATCACCATAGGTTGATATCATGGTTATAGCATCTAAGAGAAAGTTGTGATTTGATTATTAGTCATTAAATGAATAAGACTCAATTAAAAATATAAAACTGTTAGGAGTAAGGGTAAAATTAAACAAAACTATTAAGCTATGCCAAACATTTAAAGATAAATCTAAGAAAATAGATTATTAATTACCTAAACTTAATTAATAGAAGAGAAATAATTTATATTGCTTAATGTAATAAAAGTTAATTTTTACACAAAAATCTGTAGTTTCAATTTGATTTTATAACATAATTTCAAAGATGCGGGATCCCGCGTGATTCCGCGCGGGATTGAGTAATCCCGCATATCAATCCCGCGGGATTGAATGAGCTGCGGGATTGCAATCCCTACGCGCGGCACTGAGCGCGCTGAAGACTTTGAATCTTCAGTTCGTCTGCCTCTAGCTCTGAAACTTTGCTGGATCTAGTTCCGTTCAAATCTGAACACAGCAAAATGAATAAATGCTGCAGCAAAATGAAGAAATAGGTATAAAGAAGGACGCCATTCAGTCGGATTCTGGGTAGCTACCTACTACACCGTGCAAAACATTTAAGACAAGAAAGCAGTAACATTTTCGTCGATCGTTTAATCCAGTTTTAGCGACAACTTCGTCGAAAGCAGAATTATTTCTGTCGACCCAGATGCGGAGACCTCACAAAGAGACGCCGCAATATTGGGGAACCAATACAGTCCGGTTCAGTTAACTTGTACTTGAGAAACAGTCTGTCAATAAACGGCCTTTTCAATATTATGAATGTAAGTACCTACTGAATTGCTATAATTATCTGATTATTTATCCAATGAGTACACAAGCGTAAAATATTAACATTATAATTTTCTAATTAACTGCGTCCAGTAGGTATGTACTTTTTTAAATATACCTAATTATAGTTTTTTTTTTCATCTACCTAACTAACTTATCTTCTATCTTCCATTTTACCAAGTTTACCACAAAGTTCTGGTCCCCTCGGGTGATTCTAGGCACGACGTGCCTACAAATGTTGATCGCTTATTTGATGATAGGCACGTAGTGCCTATCATTTTTCAGGTCTGTTTTATACTTCGGTTTCAGTTTTTAGTGTCTGCGGCTTGTATCGGTTGGCTGCACGAGCTGTCTAGTGTGAATAAACGTCAATAAAAACAGACTTACTTCGAAAAGATCTATTTTTAAAAAATAAAAATAAAAAAATAAAAAATAACTCGATGCGGAAATTGTTGTTTTTCTTTACATTTTTCTATGAAAAGTTGTAAACATTTTTATATATTATTATTACTATGTAGTAAGAGGTTACATATAAAGAAGAAAAAGATACCCTTATCGCGTTTAATTTTTAAATATAATAAAAAATGTAAAAAAAAAATATAAATAAAAAAAATATATATAATTAAATATTTGTTTAATATTTTTTAATGAAACCGCCATAATATTGAAGATAATTTTTCTAGGAATCCAACGATATACAATATGTGTGGTGTTTAAAAAAGGAAGGCCACAAAAACCACTTAACACTACTCAAGTACCTGTATCAAATTACGCCGCGTCATACCCAAATCAAAGAAGGACTTGCGCGCGCGCTGACGTCATCACGTGAGGGGTTTTTGGTAAACTTGGTAAAATTGAAGTATGATGCTGAGATTTCGTGATTTGTCAGTAGGTACGTTAGTAGTATTTTGATTTTATATCTACTATAGTGAAATACTAATCACGTATACGAGTACAATTATTATGTAGGTAAAACAAAGACAAGTTCGGAACGTAAACGCCCTTTCATATCGTACGCAAGACATTAGACGGATTCTTCCAAAATTTCCTTTAGATTATACGGTACCTATACGGATGTTTAACACAGCCAAAGTCGCAAGCGGTTTCTAGTAGTTTTTAACATTTATTTATTACCATGTGAGTTTACTGGCTTACAGCTTGGGCCATGACGCCAGCAGACTAATTATTACAATTAACTATAAGGTGACTGCTAGAAACCGCAAGAAACTTAAAGGGCTGGTCAGGTCAAGTGTTTTTAACATGACAAAAATGACAAAAAAAGAATTCATTTTTTTTTTCATTTTAAATGAAATTAATCATTTTGTGAATTTTAATTGGATAGTCTTTGAGTATCTAATTTATTTTAAAGAATACGGCTGTCGGTTGACCCGTCCGCCTTCAGCTGGGCGATAAGTTGACGGGTCAACAGACGGACGGCCGGCCGGCCGTTGCCCCCGTCAGCTGGGCGAAAAGTACCTAGAATAAACAAGAATTCCTTTTTTGTAATTTTTGTCATGTTTAAAACACTTGACCTGACCAGCCCTTGAAGTTTCTTGCGGTTTCTAGCAGTTACCTTAAATACACACTATATTGAAACATACATTATAATCTTGTACTTTGCCACACCTTGTCTTAATAACTGGCAACAAAAATTTAATATCATAGAATCTTTACGATACGCGCGCAACATTGTCGAATAAGCTTCTAATTAACTCAATTTAGGTGAGTGGTTCACCACGGGCCTATTGTTGGAGCTACTTTACAATGTCCTGAAACAATGCCCCGCATGGCTCCCACAAATTATATTCGGTCCGGAACAATGCGGACATTATATCGCGCGTGGAAAACACGAGACACCGTGGAAAATGAAAATATTGGCCGTGTTTATATATCTATATAATATTATATATGTATCTGTACTTTTATATCTATCTGCTTGGCGATCAAAGTTCAATATAATGAAGTACCTACCTATGTAAACATTACAGAGTTGACTTAATATAATGTTATGGAATATTTTGAAGGAAAAAAAATGTGATTTTAAAACTAGTGAAGATGTTTTTTCGGCTGAAAATACTAGACATAGCGGTATAGTTGAGTTTGTTTATTATAAAAGTGTTAGTCAAGTAAAATACCTAGTAGATAATGATAATTTATTAAAGTCTACTTTCACAAAGTAGTTACATTTTTATTGGTCGATTGTAGTCACGTCTAACTTATTTTAAAAAAAATTCATAGACAACTTATTAGTTGACTTACCCTAAAGAATGCTGCGGTGGATCCTCCTTTGAGCGCACCATATTTGATTTTGGTTTGTTTAGCGAGATCCTCTGCACTCTCAATTGGTGAGTCCATCCTTTCCACCGTGAGGAAGGCAGCCAGGTTAGCAGTGTACGATGATATCATGATCAGCGTGAAAAACCACCACATACCTGCCACCATTCTGGTTGAAACTGCCCTGGGTTGCGACAAAATTTAGGTTATATTTTGTTCGTCTTTAAGAGGCCTATTACATCTCAACTGTGATTTTTGCGTAAAATGGCTAATTTTGGCGTTATGGATCTCAGAAACAAAAATACATTAACAATTATGACTTATTGAATAACGGCCTCGCTTTTTTGAAATTTTGCTTAACTTTTTAATTAAACCCAAAATTGCAGAGAAAGATGTTCATAAAGTGCGCGAAGGCACTTTTTTGACCTCATCGATTGAACTACTGTTCTAAACAAGTGAAATAAAAAAAATATAATGTTATGTCTTATGTAGTCGAATAGTGCGTAGCGGCCTCGGAATTTTTAGATATTATTGATTTTATATAGGAAAAAGATCTTATTCTAAACCAAAAAACTTCGAAAACACTATAAATTAACTGTGAATTTCTCCTATCTACGATAATATTATTGAGCAAAATTTATACCAAAGTAATTGTTACTTCATGAGGAATAAAGATTTTATAATGAATTTATTATCCTATTTCGATAAAAACGATAAAACCAACTTTTAATTTACTACAAAATGCAATGCGCTGGCCGTCAAAATTCAACTTATGCTCACAGATTGGAGATTTGTAATATTATGCACAAATTTATTATCCTATTTCGATAAAAACGATAAATACAACTGCAAAATTACTACAAAATGCGAAAATGGGCATTTTACGCAAAAATCACATCCGAGATGTAAATAGGCCTCTTAGTGAATTGTTTGTCTACAAATAACGAAGTGCTTTTAGACGGATCATCTCTCATGTGAAATATTTAGATTGAAATGAAACACTTTTTTACGGATTAACTCGCGTTTAATTTACTATTTACATAGTTTTTATATTATCCTGACGTTTCGAACCCTTTACAGGGTCCGTGGTCACAGGGAGACTGAGGTGTTAGTCATCTCATTGTTAGAAGTTATTTGCCTACCGTCAAAAATTTTTTTTTTATATATTTAACCGGGTGCGTTCAAGTTTACACAATACGAGCTAACAATATTTTTAGGTCTGGCAATGTGTTGCTGTTGGGGCAGAAATTTGATGACCTGTATGATAGGGTCCCAGGCAGGTGGTAAATTCCAACCATCCTCTCTATTGAAATTACGATGTTTTTTAATTTCAATAGCCTCGCGTATCATCCTAGGGATGAATCGATGTTCCTTGGCGAGTATTTGAGGTTTGTCAAATCTGATGTAATGGTTGGGCCCCCCGAGAGCATGTGCACACACTGCAGACTTATTTTCGCGCCTATGCTTGACGTCGGCTATATGTTCTTTTACGCTGGTTCCTACACTTCTCTTTGTTTGCCCGATGTACGAGAGCCCACAGTCCAGTTTGTACACGCCTGCGTCTTGAAGGGGTATATTGCACTTGACAGGTCATAAGAACTGGTTGATCTTCTTTGGCGGCTTAAAGTAAGTATTGATTGAAGCTCGCTTCAAGATGTGACCAATCTTGTCAGTGACGCCTTTCATATATGAAGTTCAGCAGCCACCCAACACCTGGCTGCTGAACTTCAGCATGTCAAGCATGTACTACAGGATAACAAACTGCAAGTACCGCGGCTTCGTCACAAAAAACGCAAAAAACCAACTACAGTCGAGCGCCAACCTGCACTTCCATATATGAAAGGCGTCACTGACAAGATTGGTCACATCTTGAAGCGAGCTTCAATCAATACTTACTTTAAGCCGCCAAAGAAGATCAACCAGTTCTTACGACCTGTCAAGTGCAATATACCCCTTCAAGATGCAGGCGTGTACAAACTGGACTGCGACTGTGGGCTCTCGTACATCGGGCAAACAAAGAGAAGTGTAGGAACCCGCGTAAAAGAACATATAGCCGACGTCAAGCATAGGCGCGAAAATAAGTCTGCAGTGTGTGAACATGCTCTCGAGGGGCCCAACCATTATATCAGATTTGACAAACCTCAAATACTCGCCAAGGAACAACGATTCATCCCTAGGATGATACGCGAGGCTATTGAAATTAAATAACATCGTAATTTCAATAGAGAGGATGGTTGGAATTTACCACCTGCCTGGGACCCTATCATACAGGTCATCAAATCTCAGCCCCAACAGCAACACATTGCCAGACCTAAAAATATTGTTAGCTCGTATTGCGTAATCTTGAATGCACCCGGTTAAATATATAAAAAAAAAATTTTTGACGGTAGGCAAATAACTTCTAACAATGAGATGACTAACACCTCAGTCTCCCTGTGACCACGGACCCTGTAAAGGGTTCGAAACGTCAGGATAATATAAAAACTATGTAAATAGTAAATTAAACGCGAGTTAATCCGTAAAAAAGTGTTTCATTTCAATGTGTAGTGCTCGCTTAAACCTCAGAAAACAATAAATATTTATATGTCATGAGGTAGTATTTAGTACAAAAATATGTAATTAAAACAGTATAGTAAAAAGAAGACGATTGCAGACATGTGTGACCATCAAAAAGCAACTTTTTAAAATAAATAACTTTACAAGTTTCGTTTGTCAAAGTTCTCAGTAAATCAACAATGTGAAGTTCAATTCTGTATGAAATGTGAAATTTAAAATCATTCGGCTAGATTTTACTTTTTTGCATTTGTACTAAAACTCAAATTAAATCATGTATGTTATTTTTGTTGAAACGTATGCTTGAGAATATTAATCTTAATTGACAAATAGGTAACACATAACATTTGCATGAAATAATTTGATACTTGATGTCATATGAATTACCTATAAATTGAAATAACTTTCAATCACAGTGATACAATACAAATGCAATTTTGACTTTCATTACTTAAAGACTATAGAATTCAAACTTTGATGCAGCAAGCTATGGATACTACACAAGCACAGAAGTTGTAACGGGTGCAATATTGATAACATTACCCGAACTAGTTGTTTAATTAGAAACTAAATTACAAATTGTTTAGCCAACTATAGTGGGAGACAAAGCTAGTTGTAATTGTCGACACGTCTCTATTTAAATTGGCCACTCTAGACGACTACCGATGCTTGAAATTTACAAAGGGCTGTGGTCGCTTTGAAACTAATTAGTAAAAGGGAGTTCTTCACCCGACTGCAACTGAAGGCTACATTTCCTTTAAAATATAGTGACTTTAATTAAAAGACTGTTGAGATCGTTAGTGGCGTTGCAGATTTGTGAGAACAAGTTATTCAGACCGTATGACTTTGTTAAAATGGAATTGTAGCCGTCACGGCATCGGTTGGAGTGTTACTGGTGGGACTTACTTCGGTGCGATATCCGAACCTTGCTGCATCAAGGATCCGATAGTGAACCACAGCGAGTTCAACAGAGTGAACTGATTCTCCAGCACCGGCGGCTCGTCTAGACAGTTCCTGGGGCTGTCCCACTCGTACGGGCTGAACCTGCGCCCAAATACTCCCATTCAACATCTACGATGGAATCATTCAACAATGGAGTTTCCCTACTTGAGTTCGAAACCAAATGTACGATTGTGATAATTCGTATAATAACTATGGGAAATATGACAATTCTTGCCGATAGAGGCGCTAAAGTTATGCCTTAGTATATTCTTGCTTAGAATTGGATTTTTAAATATACATTTATTGAATTGAATTGAATATAATCTCAGATTACTAGAATGGAAACCAAATCAAAAGGTACATTCCAAAACTCGTGTAGTTATAGTCAATAATGAAGTTACAAATATTAGCACATACATAACATAGTACCTTCATCTGGGACAGAACTTTTGCCGCCTTTCGCATTGAACGGAATTATTCGATCTCTGACATTGGACACGGTAAGTCCCATTCTGGATTACGCGGCCGCTTTGAGAGTCAAACTTTTCTTGGCGTTCAGACATCAAAAGGTCAATTTGGGTTACATAACGAGGGATATCTTTATCAGATTACAAACATTCGTGAAGCAATTCGAATACGCGACGAAAGTTTTTGAAAAGTTCTATTTCCCAGCTTTCGATAATATAACATTGGTGAATGATTCCATTAGCCCCTTCTAATAGTTCTTCTTCATGTGGACTTCGCTGAGGTCACTTGCCATGATTTTGAAAATGCACATGTAGTGCGTCTCCAAAATCGCTTATTATTAGGGGCTTGTATTTTGTACTTTGTCTCTTACTTGGGTAAAAAGTCACAGCTCTGCTGCATGAGAGATCCGATGGCAAACCATAAACAGTTGGCAAGAGAGAAAATGTTTTCCATTTTCTCGCCGTCTGGTGAATGTGTCGGATGCCACTCGTACGGAGTGAACCTATTAGAATTCAAAACGTTGGTGATATAATTCCCATTTGGATGAATAACACTGTACTTATTAATCGTAACATTGTGTGCAGATGGACTACAACATGGCTAAATAATTAGTGCAATTTTCTTCATACTATAAGTAAGTACTCATCTTTATATGCTAGGGTATATACAATTAGAATAATATTTTATATAATTTAATGTTACCAAAAATTAAGAATTGAAATCAGAAATGCGATTCTTTGTAGTTTTAGCTAGAGAAAAGTTGAAGTGTCTTCGTCTTGATTACCCAATCATATAAAGCTGGTTTCATCAATATTACGTACCTTGCCAGAATAAAAAGCAGTACCGAAACGCCCAAGTAAGCTGTGGCCATGTAGATCCAGACGTCGAGCGAGAGGGGCGACAGAAATGAGAACAGGTTTGGTGGCTGCTTGATCGGCTTACGGTACAGCACCGAGATGCCGAGGTTCATGAATGGCATTGTGAAGTCAACCACTTGCTCCCTGAAAAAAAAACCACTCGTTTACTTACAGACTATCCTGGCTCTAAACTTAGCATTGTTGGTACTTTGGATACATTTAAAAGTGTTAATCTTAGATGAAATAATTTTGTCAAATACTTGTGACTCAAGTATGCGTTATGATTGCGTTTATTAAAATATCATTGCCATCTTGTAGACAAGCATTTGCTAACTTATAGGCTATTAACAACAAAGACTTTGATTTAGGTAGTAGTTAGCTATAATCTTGTTAGACGTAGTCATAGTGAACTGTTACTAATTTAAATTTCAAAGTTGAGGAGAAAGTCACGAGTTAATACCTAACAGGAAAAAAATCTTTTCCTAAGTTTAATATAACGCGAAACAAAATTTCGAACGCTTTCACTTTGGCTACTTGAGTGGATATTAAACGCCAAATTTTTATGTTCTTTTTAATATAAGTTAGATTTCGCAAGCTATTTAGAAGAGTTTTCTCTTTTTATAAGCTGCTGTAGATAAAACTTTGTGCTCGTTAATTTCGTTAACTACGTACGTTAACGTAAAAATTTAATGAGGATCAGGGCTACAAAACCGCTTTCATTTTACAATCTAAATTTGCGAAACATGAAAACTTTTACCTGTCGTATGTTATGGTGAGGTCAGCTATGGCAACATCGGCTCTTTGTTCCAACAATTCCCTTATCATTCCGTCCCACTCTTTAGTCTCCCTGTTGTAGGAGCCGTATCGACCGTCTGGCGCCAGCTTGAATGTATAATTGAAGCCCAGAATTTTAGATATCTCGTGAATGAGATCAATGGCGTAACCCTCGAATTGTGCGTTCCCAGTCAGCTTCTCGCTCGCTTCTTTTCTCATACAATACGGCGAACTCTAGGGAATTACCGATACAAATTTACATACGTTAAAAAGGTATTACACCTGGACACAGGTTTAAAAGAAAACGAATTAATTATTCACAAACAAGAAAGCCCCATGTTTACTTCAAAGACTCATGTTATGTAGTTGCTAACATTAGAATGTTTCGCATGAATAAATTGCTTCAGAGAATATATTTCTGCTTTCTAGTGTACGGTACAAAATCCCCAGCTAGCAGAGCTAACTCATTTGTACCCATACGTGAGAGATACGCTAATTTCGCCTTTGTGACGCGCTAGAGAGCAGTAAAATGTTTCTAGAGGATTAATGGCTACGCTCTGACATTGTATATTGCTTACCAAAATGGTTGTCACAATAAGGGTTTTATTTTGCAGTATCTCGACTATTTGCTTCTGGTTTTCGCCGTAGGATCTGGTGTAATTGACGCCTTCTGATGAGTTCCAAGTGCCTGCCTTTTGCAAGCCGTCCCTTGTCAGCTCGATTATGTCTAAAGTGAAGTCGCTTCTAAACCCTTGATGGTCGAACTTTATAACTCCAGTTAAGCCTTTCATTTCCACCTGTTCATTGAAACAAACGGGAGTGTAAAGTTGTTTAAGTTGCGAAATGAATAAATTAGCTCCAAACAACGAGATCTATTTGGAGAACTACTTAAGTAATTTATAAATAAGTACCTATAAAGATTGTGTAAAGGTAAAGTTTTGCGGACTTAAGTCAAAATCAACTTTAAAAATGTCAACTATTTATTAGGAAGAAAAGTATAATACGCTGCATAACAATATTCAAACTCTGCTGACTGTCTACATACAAAATTTTGTCTTTGTTGTGTATAAATTGTCTTAACCTGATACCATTTTTTTGTTTTATTGACCTCCCAATACCAGCAGTGACCAAAGTGCTGAACATGCCTTCTGAAGCAACCAGGAGTTCGCGATATTGAAATTCATGGAAATGGAAGATAAAATATGATTGGGCCTCATTTGTCAATCTCCGTGATAATTTAATGTTTTTGACAACCTACAGATTTACGACCCATCAAAATTCTGAGTCACTCGTTCGTCTATTTTATTAGCGTCCACCGCGCCGTAAGTAAATTCTCCTTACTTTACTACTTCTACTTTACACGGTTTGTAATTTTATTCATTATAAATCTACTTCATTATATTGTTAAGGTTTCTTGCAAGAGTTACAAGCATTCAAAGTTAAACAATAAATTTCATTGTACGTAGGAAGCACAAGGCTTCCAACTGGATGTAACAATTCAAGCTGGTAATCCGTCAACTCACTATAGTGCTTGCATTTATCCCGCTGTATTAGCCCCGACTCAGTGCAAGCTTGTTAGTTTCAACTGAAATGTCTCTCTTAGTTCCGTTTAATATAAACAACTGCTATAAGGAAAATCTCGATGGCGCAGCGGCTAGAGCGTTTGGCTTGCGATCTTGACTGATAAGCATTTTTCGCAATGCCGGGTCGAAGGATTTGTTACCAAATTTAAAAAAAAAAACATCTCGAGCTCCTCTGTGCTTCGGAAGGCACGTTAAGCCTTTGGTCACGCTTGTTGTCGTAAGATGACATTCGTTAAAACCCGCCAACCCGCATTGGGCCAGCGTGGTAGGTTATGGCCCAATATCCCCACGTGCTATTGCCCACATGGGAGGTCTTTGCCCAGCAGTGGGACGTTTATAGGCTGATGATGATGATGATAAGGAAGAGCTGAGACTAATAAGTTGTAAGTTAAAGTTATTTTATAAATAAAATCTTTGAATAGGTACTGTGAGGAAAAAAGTTAGATTTTAAATGCTTCGAAGGAAGAGAAAAACAAGCATATCAACTTAATGTGGCAGGCAAACTTGCCGAAATCTTAGCTCCATATATTCGAGTGATGCAAACAAATGATACTTTAGGAGTATTCTCAACAACAAAAGTGATTTATTATGCCGCAATAACTTTTACTTACGATTTTCATGTAATTGATGAGACTATACCCATGGGGCCAGGTGTCTTCGGCCTCGCACGAGAGGGGCCTTACGTCGATTTGTTGCGACGTATCAAGATCGTGCAAAGCTTTTGCGAACAAATGTACTGCATCATACATGAGAGCTGTTTCTGTCTGCGAAGATAAAAGATAAGGAGTTACTTCGAGAGAAAATCTAATAACGGTGGATTTGGAGTCACAAAGATAAAACTTAGATGCGTTGTTATGAAGAAGATTTTTATTTCTACAAATGGGCGGAACATCTATTTGGAATATTTAATTTGTAAAGAAGTACAAACAGTTCTTACCTTTATAAACGTCATATTTTCCTGAAAATAAGTTTATCATCAGTAACAAAATTCATGTTATCAAGTAACAAACAAAACTAATAGTAAAACGCAACCTTGGCCGACGTATGTCCTAGTTGTAGTTTCCGCCCTTTTCTGGCTTCATCGTAAACCCAATCCCGAATTACTCGTTGAACGTCGGCACGCTCTGGATCGAGTAACCTTAGCGCCGTTATATTTGTTCCACCATATTTGAATTCCTCCAAATCAACACTGTGAAGATCCTGCCGAAATTCAAATGTTATTACGGTACGTACAAACGCCAGATTTTATTTGTATAAATGCTTTCAGCTTATGCTTAAATAAATAGCAATCAAGCTTATATCTGATGCAAAATGGCGACGCACTTACTAGAGAGGTAATAAGATAGCTATGGTAGTCAGACATCATTCCAATCTGTTGCGCTTGTTGGAGAACATCTCTGATTCTTTCTGTCGCGCAATCGAGCACAATATGGGATTCCGCTGAATTCTTTATTTGCTTCAGAAGTGGTCTGCAATTGAAAACATTCTTTACTATCATACAAATAGGTACAATTTCGATTGGTAATAGTGCCAAACATTGAGGGTATTACCTGTAGTCGTGGGAATCTGGCAATTGTCTCACTGACACTGGCAGTTCTGAGGGACCGTGTGCTTTCAGCAATTCTTGGAGACGTACTAATCCGTCGCTGTTCTCGTAAACTATTGTAAATGACTTCCATCCCCATGCTCTAACGAGATCCACATACGCCTAGAATAAATAAATCTTTATAGTTATGAGTAGTGCGTATTTATTGAATTTTATATGCCTAGAAATCGGCATAAGTCGTCAACGGTCGAAACAAAATTAAATAAAATTCTTAGAAAACAGCTTACGTTACGTTACGTTTAGGCTTTAATTAATTTATATTATTACTTCCTATTCATTCACGTTTTCAGTTTGTGATCAATCATGAAATAGAAATCATCAATATAAATGTCAGTATTGAAGACAGATAATCACGATCATAATTAATTTTTCAAAGCCGTAGAAGCCGATGTGAGAAAATATTTGTATCGCAGAAATTCCAGATCGTTTTTGTATACTTACATCGATTTTACTGTAACACCGTTTATATTTTCACACATACTGTAATTTTTATCATGTTTGCGTAAATATTGTAAGCATACAACAATATGGTATTAGTACACGTAAACCAGCTTTCTAAAGTTTACACGAAAATATTCTAGTATCATTCTGTCACTTACCCGGCTGAGCGCCGCAGGATGCGGATAAAGGTTGACGAGACAGGACTCGCGTCTAGTGCGGTAGTCCCATCTGGTCTCTAAGTGTGGCAGCTCCATTGTGTCACAAATAGACTGCACGTGAGCGGCAGCGGGCGCGGATTGGGGCCCGAATATAGCTGCCACTCCGCTCCGCAAGAGGTGGCACACTGAACAATACAACACAAATTCTTATCAGTTTGACAATATATTCTTTTTAAATTAAAATATTAACCTTTTAGAGCTTTAGGTATCGTACAGTTCTACTGGGTACAAGTTTTATAAAAACAGTGATGACTTAGGGTCCATATTGGGTTGCATAAATTAAAGAGGCGTATTTTAAGGCAGCATAACGTTTTTTGGCATTTTTTTCGTTTCGCATAACGTTCATTCAGAATAAATCATTAAGCATACTTTATTTCCCGATAACTTCTTTTATAATAATGATACCTATATCAGTATCAAATGTTTATCCATAAATGTTTTTACAATAAAGATTACTAATCATAACATTTATTAGCAGCAATACATATAGAAGAATACCATAATGTTAACATTTAGAAAATCACAAGAGTATTTCTGTAGGACAGCTAGTATTTCTGTTGTCTATAAAAAAATAACCTCGAAATTTAAGACAATCGCTACAGAGATACAAGATCATTATGATATATTAAATTTAGACGTACTTAAGTATAGCAATTTCTTTACATTTATGCTGATTAAAATTATGATAAAGACAATTATATTATCTTAAAATGATGCCGATGAAAACCATTATACTTAGCATATATTAATTTATGCGATAAAAAATTGTACTGAAACTGTTATGCCAAACTACATTATGACGAAAGAGATTATGCGACTGAAAGGGCTCCCAAATTCTTATGACCGCGAGTGATGCCTTCGGTTTTGTAATCATCCATGGGTTACGGTAACCGCTTCCCATCAGGGCTCTAAATCTGTAACGATTCCTTGTTTCAAAACCACGTTAATTCCTTAAAAAGTTACGATAACTTCCCAAAAACGTATGCGTTTGACGTTTGTGCGCGGTAAGGTTTAGGTGTCGAATCTATAGATTGCGATACAGAATCAGGGCCCAGGCGGGTGTTGGATGGTGCCAACAAACTAAATATAAATATTTGTATTAATTTCTTGTACTGGCAATTATACCCCGAACACGTAGCCGAAAAGACATAGTCTCTAAAGATCATACGCCTGATTGCTATCATCGCGTATTAAATATAACCTAAAAACCCCATCATTCTTCCTGAAAGTTTGCTTGCCGGCGAAGATAATTATTTACATGTAGAAAAATTGAGAGATAGAAAGATTGAGACACATTTCTCGTTTATAAGGAATGATAGATGTATTACTAAGTGTATCGTTCCTTACCTCTTTTAGAAGCATGGAAGCTATCTTGCGGTGAGATGGTCTCCACTTGGGCCAGCAGCTTGGCCCTCGGCAAGACGGCCCGATCAGCGTTCACTCTTTCCACCGCATAACGAAACGCAACTTCTTGCTTGTCGTCTTCTGGGTGAAATAGCCCACCTATATACAAAAAATACTCATTTTAACACGTTAAACGCCATGGCAGACACCATATATCTGCTACCATATATTCCCAGTGGGCTTAGTGAAAAATAAAAAAATGGTTATTATATGGCTACATGTTTTATTGGCTTATTTGTTTTAATTACATAAATACCTAAGAAATTTTAGTGCTTAATGAATCTGAAAATAAAATGTTATTGCGACAGACTTATTGTACTGGTAGCGAACCAGGAGAACCTAAAAAATCCCTATATCACGAACCAAAACGTGTACAGTAATGAATGTAATCAGTCTAAGTTAGACTGGGGAAGATGTAGATATAGTAGAATAGTCTTACCACGTAGCCATATAGGCGATAGACGCTTTAAAACTATATTTCTTAAAATCATTCGAAATAACAATTCAAAAAATTTAGTGTAAGGTAGGTAACTCAAACTATAACCAAAAACAATTTACATTAGAAGATCGTTAAGGTGTCAGGAACAGTCTCATGCTCCAATTATATTTGAATCACTATAATAGTATCGAATATTGAAATTGTACCCCTAGCTTTACATAAATTTGAGCATGAATCGAATAATAACAATTTGTAGAAATTGTTATTGTCTCAAAACTAGTTCTACGAATATTATACTGGTAAAATAATTTTGATGGTGGCAGGGATTGATTTGAGTCCACGTAGCTAGCTTTATTTAAGTTTGTTGCTTTGACATAAGTAGTAGTGGCATTGTTGTGTTCTGTCAGACAGTTCAAGATGGCCAGTTTCTTAGTTAATAACTAAGGATTCCTGTTTAACACTTAAGTGCTCTTCCAGTTTCAACCTTATCTACACGAGATGAAAGCCAAGCGCTGCCCTTTTTTGGAATAAAAAAAAACATTGATTTACCCCTAAAACTTGTAAAAAATTTGGGTTTTTTAACGGCTTTCAGAGTTTCTGTCTGGATGGATGCTACCCCCATTTCTATTCCTGCTACCAAACGGCATTGCTGCATTGCTGTTTTGTGCTCTAACTCTTTATGGTCGTCTCTAAACATAAGGTCTGAAAAATTAGGTTTGGTTGTTTTAGTTTCGCCATTCCCATGGAATTGTAAAAGTGTAATACTGCGGTTCGTTCACTAATATCAATAAAAAAGTTAGATTAAAAATAATACCTTATCGGTAGTGTAATTAACTCAGTTATGCTGAAATTCAACATTTTTTAAATAAAAACAAAAGTTTATATTTTAGCCAATCTCATATTTTTCGTAATCGTTTATACCTACAGATCAAACGCAAAAACACTTTTACGCTCGTAACCTCGTATTTGGGTAACAGAATGTGATTACGGTTACAGACTCGGTGTGGTTACGGCGTGAGTAAGCTTAATTACACGCAAGGGATGTACATTAGCGTAAGATAAACCAAACGTATATTCATGCGTAATCGTGCGAAAGACATTCTCCAATACGCTACTTGGTAAGCTTTGTTTCAGTTAAATTGGCTAGCTACCACCATCTTGCAACGCCTCGTTGGCCGATTGGCTAAGCGCTCGGCCCGGTAACCAGAGGTCCAGGGTTCAATTCCTAGATCGGGCAAAGTGTGTTTTGGATATTTTCAATGAATAACCCGAATTTGTTTTTTTTTAATTTGTCTCGTCATAGTGATTACATCCTGCCTGATGGTAAGCAGCCGATGTAGTCCAAAATAATGAGAGCGATCCTCACCGTGGAACAAGCACGGTAACAAGCGCACCCATTCATGACGGCCTACTTCACGCCCTGCATAGAAGACCCGGGACTAAAAGAGCTGGGAAACACATGCGCCGGCAGAGAATTCCAAAGTTGAATGGTCTTCTAAAGGAATGACTTTCCAAATTGTTTGATATGAGTGCTGATAGTCTGCACAGTATGATGGTGGTTCATAAGACCGGCACGTGAAGGAAAGGAGAGGTCGGGATTAGATCATAAAGAATTCTCCAGAACACTCTCCGTAGTAATTCCGGTAGAAGACACTAAATAAATAATAAATAAACTATTATACACTCACACCAATTATCTAGCCCAAGAGAAGCTTCATTATAAAACTCGTTAAATGGTTACTAGACAACGTTTAAACATACTTACCTTATTATACAAAGAAAACACCCAGACCCGAGATAATTTAGAAAAACAATAATTTCTAAATTGACTCGACCGGGGATCGAACCCGGGACCTCTGAGATGGCGACAGCATGAAAACCGGTGTACAAACCACTCCTTTGCAGTCTATCAAGTGCATCGAGGAGCTATGTAGCGGATTCTTGCCATAGATTCGAACAATACTCCATACTCGAGCGCACCTGAGTCTTGTACAGCAAACAGGGCTGCTCCGTAGTGAAAAATCGCCTCATCGTACTGAGAATACCCAACTCACGGGAGGCAGATAAAATAGTGTAATTGTGCTCGCAAATGAGAAAATTCTCTCTCTAGGACTCGAGTTCTTTAAGTCCTATTTTAGGGACTGGACTTGATTTTTCAAGACTGGACTCGTAAGTGAGAGCTCAAGCCTTTTTGTCAGTGATAAGACTTACGGGTCCTTACAATATGGTCTTTTTCAATAATGTAAAGACTCTTAGGACGAGTTTACTGCTAGTGCAAAAGTCTTTTTAAAAACAGTGAGCTCCATATCCATTCTTTTGATATAGGCGTTCGTCAACTACCTTCACAAGCGAGCCAGCGCGATAAGTGCGCCAAAGAGGATAAAAGAATTTTAAAGAGTTATTTTAGAGTACCCAAGTAACAAATTATCGTTGCATAATAGTTGAGAAAACGTTTTACATTTCATTTTGGTTCTATAAAGTGGGTCATATAAACGTGTCGTAGACGTTTATACAACGCGAAATAGGCCCATATTAAACGACATTATTGTTATTTACAAGTTAAATAAACGTCAGTCAACAACTTTTAAATGTTACATAAAAGTTTTCGACCAACTGTTATCGAACCACTGAAGTCCTATAACAATTGCATAGACATTAGAAGATGACTGTAATGTCGGTTAAGTGTTTAACATCGACTTTTATTGTACACATTCAGTTCATTCCATTCATTCGTTTCTGTGATGTTTGCTGGAAAAGTGCGTGTTATCAAATACAAAATTTAAACGGTATATAAGTTTTAATTTACTTAACTATTTTTACATTTACTTTAACAATATTATACACGAACAGAGTGTAAGGATAAATGTGTGCAGTGCACCTAGTTCTTATGGGACGTTTAGTTTTGTGGTGAAATATAGGTGTGTTGTTGTGAATTTTTTTACGCCCCCTTCGAATTTCTTGAAATTAAATTATTGTAGACTATATAATTAAATTATTTACA
This sequence comes from Scoparia ambigualis, assembly GCA_963921215.1. NCBI lineage: Eukaryota > Metazoa > Arthropoda > Insecta > Lepidoptera > Crambidae > Scoparia > Scoparia ambigualis. Next base: position 16,389,311 of record OY992522.1, on the reverse strand, counting down.
TACTAAAATAGCAGCCATCTTATCTAAGTTAAGAAACGACTTCTATACATCAATTATAGAATAAAAAGGTCGCATAATGCGGTTTCTTGCGACCAAGATGGTCGGCCATGATAAATTATTTTAGAGTTCCGTGAGATAATAAACATGAACAGATAACCTTTAATTTAAATAAAACCTTTATACGTGGTGTCATATTTTTTTTATTTATCCGACCTACAACCTGGCTTCATAATACGACGATATAATAAAGCAGTCGTAAAAACATTCATGTAACCTATACTCTAACACCACTATTCGACGTTGTATGAATCAGTCGTAAAAACGTCTACCTAACCTATACACAGGCACCACTATACGACGTTGTAGGAATCAGTTGTAAAAACGTCTACCTAATCTATACACAGGTACCACTATTCGACGTTGTATAAATCAGTCGTAAAAACGTCTACTTAACCTATACACAGGCACCACTATACGACGTTGTATAAATCAGTCGTAAAAACGTCTACCTAACCTATACATAGGCACTACTATACGACGCTGTATGAATCAGTCGTAAAAACGTCTACCTAACCTATACGCCGGCACCACTATACGACGTTGTGTTGTATAAATCAGTCGCATAAACGTCTACCTAACCTATACACAGGCACCACTATACAACGTTGTATAATACAGTCGTAAAAACGTTTACTTAACCTATCTTTTTGTACCATTATACAACGTTGTATAAAGTAGTCGTAAAAACGTTTACTCAACTTATTTAGTGGACCATTTAGTTACGGGACTAAATCGTTGTAGGAATAACGGTTACACAACGTTGTAGTTGTCTAATAACATCAATTCAACAGTTATATAACCGAAAGTCGTATAGCACAGTTTTTACATGACCAATTTGCTAGTTGGGTAACGTCGATGATCGAAGAGTTACTATAATTTTTTTATGGAAAATACTTGCCCATAGAGGTGACGCCTTAGCAATATTTATATTAAGTAGTATTATACAATTAAAAATGTTAGGTTTTTTATAGGTAATAATGGTAAATTAGTAATAGCGCGAATGAAATTATTTATTTATTTTAGGAAAGCTTACAGACAAAACTCTTATAAATTAACAACTTAATTTCTATATTGCTAATTACAAGCCTTCACATTCAGTTAAATTTATCAACGTGTACATAATTATGTGTATTGATGGTCCATTAGGTTAGTTAAAATCTGTATGTAATGAATGAAACCAGGCGTTACTTCTTTTCGTTAATTTTTTTTTTAATGTTTTTTTTAAGTCCATGGCATATGGTAATGCAATATAAATATTTTGATCGCATTTGCACTATTTTGACGACGTCCTTGGTCGAGTGGTTTGTACACCGGTTTTCATGTTGTCGCCATCTCTGAAGTCCCGGGTTCAATTTCCGGTCGGGTTAATTTAGAAATTATTGTTTTTCTTAATTGTCTCGGGTCTGGGTGTTTTCTATGTATAATAAGTATGTATTTAAGCATTTTAACCCTTTAACGGTCACAGCATGTTCAAATTTTTCGTTGGTTTTCGACCTTAACTCAATTGTATAAAGTTCAAAATTTGGTGGGAATATACGGGATGTATATCTGCCTGTTAAAGGGTAAGTATGTTAATCCGTTGTCTAGTAACCATTTAACGAGTTTCTCAACAAAGCTTCTCTTGGGCTAGATAATTGGTGTGAGTGTAGGAAAAGTTTATTTATTTACTATTATTCGATTAATAAGCCTGAATGTCACATGCAAACACGTGTCAGCTATTGGTTAGCAAGTTTGCTTGCATATGACGCTCTTTTTGCACGTGCATACAATTGGAGAGCGCGTTGCTTGTATGATGCATCCAGGATTGAATAAACTAATAAGAAAGCGGGATTAACACTACATATATAATTTGCTTTTCCGTAAGCTTATAAGTAGTTTAGTTCTTTATCGTAGTGATGATTTAGAAGTTCTTTGGCATTGCAGGGTGGCGAATTTAAATGATCTCGAGCTCCTTCAAGGCGAACTCCTACACGAATTGTGCAGAACAAGATTAAAGTTATACTGCAATAAGAGGTTACAGTAAAGCCCCTGCTGTGACAAGTTTATAGTTTAATGATAATAACAATAATAGTGCAAATGCTTACCTATTCGTATGGTGTCGGGGAGAGCAGAAAGATGGCCGAAAAATAAAATGAGAAAAACCGCTTTCGCTCCTCTCATCCTGAAACAAGGGGAAACTTTTACAATATCGAAACTCTCATGGCAATCACTGACACAGTACTTTCATCATAAGCGCGAACATTTTGTGTCGTTATAAGAACAGTCATGAAACTTTCGGATTTAGGGTCATTGAGGGCCCTAAGTACAATGTGCTGTGTTGTGAAGCCCATTTCTTCCGTACCCTTCCCAAAACTAAGACTTATATTGTCGTCTTCTTGTATTTTTATATGCCAATTTGTATCTTAAAAGTAGTTATAATTTTTAAAAGATAAATTATTTAAAACGTAAGTATTTAATAATATAATAAAACATTGAAAAAAATGTGACCTCTCTTCCCTTGGGTGTGGTAAAAGACGACTAACGGACTAAAGACTGCACATACATCCAACAGCATAGAGCGGCGAGCAATGGACTTACCACCTGTCACGCTGAGCACATGTGCAGTTACTATTTAGGGAAAAGTGGACTATCCACTCACTCTTGGAAATTTTCAGACACAAAAATTGGCGCAACTGTCAACGTCGAATTTGACATCGAGCATAGACTATGCGATATTTTGCGATCACGATGCATAAAATGTACCACAGAATTGAAATAATCGGCCTTGTTCATACTAAAGTAGTCTGTAAGTCTATGAAAACACGGTACAAAGTCAAGTGTGTCTTTGTAGGTGCGGTCTCATGCGACCGCTTGGGGTTTGAGAGGCTATTGCAAAGGATTACTTTTGTTGTCCTGATTGCCGATTAACCCTTCGGGGATAATAGTCGTTATTACATGTAATTGTATATGAAAAAAATTACTTTCTCAGGTGGGAATCGGACTCATACGTCCTCCACAATCCAACATAATCAACGTTTCCAAGGTTTCGTTATCTTTGAATTTATTTGAGCGTTATTTACGCAAATATTGAAATATTACGAGTCAGTATTTTGACTGGAATTCCTAATTGTGGTCTTAAGAACTACTTTTTTAGAAAATTATGCATCTTTTTTTGAAAAGATTCATAATTTCCGAAAAAATAGATTTTTATAGATTCCTAATTATTGTGGTCTTAAGATCCACTTTTTTTGAAAATTATGTATCTTTTTTGAGAAGATGCATAATTTCCGAAAAAAATATATTTAAGTCGGTCACGTGAAAAATTCTCAAAATTAAAAAAAAATCAAAGCTACAAAAATCGCAGTAACTACATGGGGTATTTCTAGGTACACCTGGAAATGATGTCAGGAATACAAAAAAAAAATTAGTGTCACCGTTTAGCCATCCTGTATATATAATTTATCGAGGCTAGGCTTATCCGCTTTTAAGAGGGTTTACGCATTTCGTTTTCCCATACAAACATTCAAGTCGAATTTTTTGAAAACCAATAAGCCGATTTTAATGAAACTTTGCATGCTAAGTAAAATACAGAGATCTAAATAGTTTGTTGAAAACATTTTTAAAAAACGTTTATTTAGCTGAGTCATTGCGATTTAAAGTTCACTACAGAAAGTTTAAAATCTCAATAACTCAGTTAAATAAACGTTTTTTAAAAATGTTTTTAACAAACTATTTAGATCCTAGTATTTTACTTAAGCATGCAAAGTTTCAATAAAATAGGCGTAATGGTTTTTAAAAATTTCGTCTTGAAACCAAAATGTGTAAACCCTCTTAATTCCGTAATCCGTAGTTCAAATGTTTGCATTTATGATATGTGAACTGGTTTGCTAAAAGTGTTCACATGAATAGTCCCATGTGGCTATAGGTATTGAATTACGATTTTTCACATTCAACTAGAGCATAAAATATCCGCCCGGCTTCCGCCGACTCGCCTCAAAATAATATTCAGATATATTTTTACAGGTTTATTCAAGCGGTCGTTGAGTAGCGAGTAGCGGTATGTAGTTTGGTTTTTAGTAGGATTACCTTAAACAATGCTCGCTCAATTTTTTAGGTGGGAGAACATATAAGCTTTAAGTCGTGGGGTTGTGGCACATTTCAAAATGGCGGTTGTTTTAGTTTCGACGTTACATGCTTTAGAAAAATAAAAATATGTTTTGAACACTTGCACGAAATACATAGCAAAAACTAAGAATAATAGAGTATTTTATATAACAACATATATAACCATGTTGCGTAGCGGTGAAAGAATACCTCCACCCCCCCTCTTCCCTTCGGTTTCGTAATAGGCGACTAATGGACTATAGACTGCATATACATCCAACAGCATAGAGCGGTAATGGGCACACTAACTGTCAGCGTATGGGCAGTCGCTATTTTTTAAAAAGTGGACTACGGTAAAGGACAGCATTTGCTGTCCTCATTGCCTAGTAATTGATTGATGATTATACTCGTGTATGTATGTATATAATAAACTCTAGCCCCCACAGAATAGAAGACAGCCCCCCTCCCCTACTTAGAAACGTTACTTAAGATTTGACATCTATACCAAATTGTATGTAGGTATGTCAAATCTTAAGTACACTTAAAGGAGAATGACCAAACCAGCCTATTCGATATCTATTGCGTCTTAATCATTCACATATCAAAAGTATTCTCTTAACTTATAATGATGACTGTTAAAAAAGGTTTTCTATAGAACGCCGCGTTAAGAGTCAAGTGATAAATAAATGCTGAACTGAACTGATAGTCATACGATAACAGTTGTCATAACCTCAAAATACCTAAAAAGTCGTAAGCTAAAAATGAAGATAGCTTCAACCTCCCGCATGATATTGTAATGTAATTTTTTCTTCATAATTCAGAGCATTGCTGCTATTGATTACTATTTATTTCATTAAAGCGCTGCGCTACGCTAGCTAGCTAAAAAACTAGCCTAACTCCCATATTACAATGGTCATTTATCTTTTGGTAACGATCATATGTAATTCAGTAGAAGTTCAATTTCGAATAAACTTTTAATATAACCACTTTATAAACATTTCATAAATTCGTCAAGTATCCACATAATGTAAAACAAGTATTTAAACTTCGATACTTATCAAGTAAAACAACTATTAGTTTCAGGACCTCCCTAAAGAAAACAATATTAGCATAGAATCCTAAACAAAGCCCATCTGTTATGCTACGGATCATGACGTAGTCCGTTACACTTGGCACAACACTAATCGTATTCAGTTATCTGTGTCGATACATCTTGCTGAATCTATTTTGGCTGCTTAATTCAAAGCGGTCGAAATTGATCCAACGGGCTCAAAGCTTAGATTAAAACATTATTTAATGTAAGGCTCAAAGACATACATACATCCTACTTATATTATAAACGCGAAAGTTTGTAAGTATGAATGGATGTTTGTTACTCTTTCACGTAAAGACTACTGAATGGATTTAGATGAAATTCGGCGTACAGATAGTTTATAACCTGGATTAACACACTTACTTTTAATCCCGATATTCCCACGGGAACGGGAACCACGCGGGTGAAACCGCGAGCGGCCGCTAGTATATTATAATCAAGACTATTATCCCCCAAGAGTTAGTCAGAGACTAGGCAATGAGGACAGCAAAAGCAGTCCTCTGCCATATGCCACTTTTCAACAAACACCGACTGCAAATGTGCTCAGCGACAGGAGGTGAGCTCATCGCCACTCTATGCTGTTAAAAGTATGTGCGTCTTTATTCCGTTAGTCGCCTTTTACGACGCCCAAAGGAAGAGAGGGGGTGGTAGTATTCTTTCACCGCTACGTGACACGGTTATAACATGGGCTCAAAGATATTAGAGCCTTATTCTCGATCGTTGTTATAGGTTAATATTCGTTAGTTATTGAGTTGTCGACCTACGCCTGTGGCCGAGTGCATATCCAAAAGTCCCAGGTTCAATTCAGTGGTCGTGCAAAGGTGTTCCGAATTATTCGATCCATAGCCGGGTTTTTGATTACCAACTCGCATTAGGCAAGCGTGGTAAATAAGTTCAATTTCAATATTGGAAAAGAAGAATGACCAAACCAGCCTATTCAATATCTATTGCGTCTTAATCATTCACATATCAAAAGTGTTCTCTTAAGTTATAATGATTACTGTTAAAAAAGGTTTTCTATAGAACGCCGCATTAAGAGTCAAGTGATAAATAAATGCTGAACTGAACTGATAGTCATACGATAACAGTTGTCATAACCTTAAAATACCTAAAAAGTCTTAGGCTAAAAATGAAGATAGCTTCAAACTCCCGCATGATATTGTAATGTTATTTTTTCTCCATAATTCAGAGCATTGCTGCTATTGATTACTACTTATTTCATTAAAGCGCTGTGTTACGCTAGCTAGCTAAAAAACCAAAAAAAAACCTAGCCTAACTCCCATAGCAAAATGGTCATTCTCCTTTGCCCAGCAATGGGACAGGGCTGTTCTTTTACTGGATTTTACTCTTCATTCTTTAAGGTGAATATCCCGTCGCTTCAGACGTTAGTGTTAAATATATTGTAGTAGATACATTGTATCAAGTCTTTCAATTGGATACACTATCTGAAAATAGCCTTTGATAAAAGACGACTTTATAGGCTTTCTATCGTCTTTATACGGTGCTATTTACAGTTAAAAAATAAATAAATCTTTTCGAATGCTAAGTAAATACTTTGTATTAACTTATGGTATGTTGTCTGGGTTCGCATAATATCTTGCTACTAAATTAATCTCTTTGAGTCCTTGAGGACCTCCAGCTGCGTAGAGACATTGCTTCTCTCAGTGTCTTCTGCCGGAATTACTACGGAGAGTGTTCTGAAGAACTTTTTGATCTTCTTCCGCCCTCTCGTTTCCTCTCCCTGACTACACGTGCTGGTCTTAGGAACCACCATCATACTGATTAGACTATCAGTACTCGTACCAAAAAATTTGGCAAGTCGTTCCTCTGTAAGACCATTCGGCTTTGGAATTCTTTGCCGGCGCATGTGTTTCCCAGCTCCTACAGTCCCGGGTCTTTTAAGCGGGGCGTGAAAGGGCATTTATGGCAGGCCGTCATGAATGAGTGCGCTCGTTACCATGCTTATTCCACGGTGGGGAACGCTCTTATTATTTTGGACTGCATCGGCTGCTTCCCATCAGGCAGGATGCAGTCAATATGACGAGTCATAATAGAAAAAAAAATCTCGCCTGTACGTGGTGCACCTTACTGTTCAATATGCGAAGATCTGACTAAAGGCCAGATATTGTTTAGTAAAAACCGGCAACTTTACTTTATAATACACTAGCAGATCCCCGCGGTACCCGCGTGGTACCCGTTCGCATAAGATTATCGGGATAAAATATAGCCTATGTCATTTAGGAAGAATGTAGCTTCTTCTAATGGTCAAAGAATTTTTTAAATCGGTCCAATAGTTTCGGAGCCTATTTAATTCAAACAAAGAAACAAATCTTTCCTCTTTATAATATTAGTAGGGATATGTAATGATATTGATAACCGTGTCGCGCAGCGGTGAAAGAATTCTACCACCCTCTCTACCCTTGGTCGTAAATGGAGACTAACGGACTAAGGACTGCAAATACATCCAACAGCTTAGAGCGGCCATGGGCTCATTACCTGTCACGATGACCACATGTGCAGTCGCTATTTGTTGAAAAGTGGACTATAGTAGGTAGAGGACTGCTTTTGCTGTCCTCATTGCCTAGTCTCTGACTAACCCTTCGGGGATATAAGTCGTGATTTTTATGTATGTATGATGATGATGACTGATAATGATGACAGAATACGCAAAAATAGGCTGACTCTCAGCCCCGTCAGCGCCGCTATTTCTAGCTACTGCAGCGGTTTTGGTGCCGGAACAAAGGGTGCTAAAAGTATCTCCAGCAGAGAGTCTTCCACAAATCAATTGCCAAACGACTATGACCATTGGGACGTGGAACAGAAAGACTCTGAATACTGAGTTTTAGTATTCCAGAGCTTTGTAAACTTCTAGAAGAAGTTGATCAAAAAAATGTTGATGGTCACAGCTAAAGTTAGATATTGGAGCGAGTATCCTATAAAACTGTCAAATAGGCACCTGTTTAATACAGAGGGTATCAGGATTTCTTTTCAACAACATTTTTTCTGTGGTTAGACCACCGGTCTCAGACCCAAAAGTCCCGGGTTCGGCTCTCAGGGGGGTACATGTTTGTACTCAGTTTGGTTGGTGGTAGAGCGTGTTCTAAGTCCGCCTGGCGAGCTACCACAATTTTATCAAAATATGTAGCCATAACATACATTTTTCGCCAGTAAGACAAAGATAGTCAGTTCCTCAGCAGTTGAGGTATCCCGGAGAAGGGCATTTCCACCATCGGCATTATCATAATCTAACATCAGATGAAGACCAAGTGCTTCTTTTTCCTTTTTTTTAATGACTACATCCTGCCTGATGGTAAGCAGCCGATGCAGTCCGAAATTACGAGCGCGCTCCACATCATGGAACAAGCACGGTAACAAGCGCACCCATTCATGACGGCCTGCATAAAGCCGTTTCACGATTCCCCTTCCCCTTTGAAGAAAAATAAATGTTTACACTTATACATATAAAATAATCTTAATGACTATGAATATTTTTTTTTATTATAGTTTAGACATAGGATTCCGCTTACAAGGGTGTAGGATTCCTTCATAATAAGAGATTATCTTCAACTTTCAAAAATGTATGAAATGTATGATAGATTTGTTACGTATACTGTCACTCAAACTAAGATCCCGAAACAGCATGAAATGACAAAGATTTGTTCATGACATAACCTGATCCCAATGGGAAAGCAAATAACACACAAAATTAATTTACAAAGCATATTGTATTTTCTTTTAATATAAAGTTTTTCAGGAATTGTCTTACCTAACTGTTTTGGTGAGACATTATCAGACAACGTGGCATGCAGCAGCGGCCGGCGAGTGCCAGGACCAAATATTTTTAGTTATCTTAATTATTCTGGACGTAGATACTTTTATCCACGATGTTATGTTTTGGACGCAATGATTCAGTTAATGTTAACTTATAAAACACATTAGCATAGCTGATTGGCAAAGTTTTCAGCCCAATAACTGAAGGTGGTTAAATTTTCGGGTTGAGCCAAGTGTGTTTTTCAGATTTTTCGATGTTAAGCCAGGATTTGTCATCAACAACCTGTATTTGGAAGGCGTGGTGATTTACAGCTGAAGTTAATAATCAACCTATGTATTGTTTTGCCTTAATTTATAAAAAATATTGTGCTTATGTCAATTTTCTAACTCTAGTAAGCAAAACCAAACCTATCGAAATGATGATGGAGGTTTGTGTCCAGAACAATAGTAATGTAAATTAAATTAAATTTAAGTATATACTTGCCTGTTATAAAGTAGAATTGAAGATGTTGCTTATGTTTTTGTTAAGTACTTCTATTTTCATAAAATTAACACTAATTTTTTTTATTCGCGGTTTGTGTGGTTACTTTGAGAAAAGTTGATTGTTTAAATAAATATATTTTATGACTGATAACTTTTTTAACAAATAATAGTCAAACGTTACTTTTTGTTTGTCAAATAAAAGATTTATAGATAACCAACAAAATGTTTTTGTAAGAAAAATAGTTTGTATTATTTTTGAGTAGGTAACAACAACTTAAGAAATGTTGGTAGGGGCATCAATAATTAACATAGTGTATACGTGATACTGTACCTTGATAATTTAGATAGGTACATTAAAAGATTACTGTCAGTATCTGGGTCAGTAATAATTTTCATAATTAAGATGGGCACTCAACGTAGTTCGTGAATCAAACCCAAGTGCAAAATTTTAGCAATATTATTACAAATTCAATCACTTTAATAAAATTTTATTCAAATATATAAAATGAAAAAAGGGTAATAAATAACGTTTCAATTATTAAAGATCAAACATTTATAGGTAATAGATTAAATCATTAAAAAGGTTTATGAGACAAAGCATTTGTTTACTCTTAAAGTAGACAAAATTCAAAAATAAAATGTTTAAAAATTATTATTTTAATGTGGTTTAAAGAGATTCTCCTTCGACAAATGCGGGACAGGAAAGTAAGTATATTTACTAGTTTCTACGAGTATTATTTATTAATTAAAATGACATTTCAAGGTATACATTACGTACTTTTTTAATTATTTTGTTATTATATATTACTGATTATTTAAATCAGTAAGTATGTAAACAATTGCTGTTGATAGTTGCCATACAACCACCTACCTGTATTACTTCCCACAACAGCAACCGAGCCTGCCCACTGACATTAATCACTGATTAACTTAGCATTGCATACAAAACACTTCGCACATTCACCGATCACACAGCCGTAGTAATAGTGACATCGTTTGTTCGCGAGCGAATTTTTCGCGGTGCGCTCGTCAATTGTTTTCGTTGGTTGAAACGTCACGTTGACACGTGAGATGTAGTGTGATTGGGTTTATTCGATGAGATTGCTATCGATTTGCGTTCGAGATGCGAGTGGTCGCGGGTGCGGGCGGCCGCTTTCGCGAGTCGCGTCGTCAAGCTGGCTTGAGGCGGCGAGCGTGCCTCGTCGCGCGTGCGCCCTGCAGCCCTGCAGCCCAGCCACAGCCGAACAAATCCTTTTTATTACATTTTTGTGGGAGAATTAATGTAAATAGTAATGTTGTTGAAGGCGTTAGGTCGACACTGGCCTTTGTTATCTTTTTTGTATTACAAGTGCGTGTATAGGTGCAGGTCAAATAATGGATTTCACGCGAAAGCAATATTTGTTTTTGTTTTCGAAGAAATCGTTGGGTTTGTATGTCTTTTTTATATTTTCTATCATGGACGAAATTACACTTTGACCGAACCTCTTTCTCTCCTAATCCCAACTTATTAGGTCTTTATCCAGACACTTAAAAGTACAATACAATTAATATATTAATGTACAGACATAATCTACAAAATTTTAACAATTCCTTAGCTGTGCATTGTTATCAAGATGACATAAAAATTATAAATACAAAAACAGGTATCCTCATTTTTTTAAAGAATAAATAAAACCATTTTTTTAAGGTTCATAATCCGATCCCAGTGCCTGGCCGACTATTCACTGTAGGCTGGCCCGCACGCATCCCGACCTCGTCCGTTGAACTCGCGAGGATTCGCATAGTCGACGCAAATTGTCTTTTCATTATTCACGCGGCGATTATTCCGCCCTTTGACGGCTAAAATAAGTACTACGCGCAGTACTAATCAAAGGGCCCCAGGTCAGTTGGAATGGACAAAAAAGTTGGTTTGATTGTGTGTGTGCGGCTTTGCAGCTCTTAAATGTTTGGGCGGAGGGCCGAACGTTTTGGGTAACTTGTTTTAATTTATGACGAGGACAAGATCGTTTCCTCACTTTTAAAAACAATAAATTTGTTTCCATATTTTTAATATTAGAGATTACCAACCCTGTCGCGTAGCGGTGAAATAATACTATCCCCTCACTTCCCTTGGGTGTAGTAAAACGCGACTAACGGACTAAAGACCACGCATACTTCCAAGAGCAAAGAGCGGCGATGGGCTTACCACCTGTCACGCTGAACGCTGACGCTGTTTGGTGAAAAGTAGACTATGGTAGAAGACTGCTTTTGCTGTCTTTATTGCCTAGTCTCTGACTAACCCTTCGGGGATAATAGTCGTGATTAGTATGTAAGTATGTATGTAGAATACTTAAACAACATTGAAATTCACAATTTAAAAAAAAAAATTCCAATCCTATTCCTTCTATTACTTCTGTTTGGGGACCAGAAATCATAATTTAGTAGGCCTGACAAACTTAAGCATAATATTCTTTGGAGACGAGCCAAGTTGGTCACTTCAACTAAGTATCTAAGTATTTATTTTCAAACGGATAACAATTGCACAATGTTTAATTAAATTGCACTGTAAATATTATCCAGTACACACAAAGAGCATTTTATTCTAGACAATTTTTAAAGTTCTCTTCTGTGTGAAGGGAAGTATTAAGTCAAGTTGCGGACTAACAAAGCTCTGAGAGCAAGATCTTATTTTACTTTCACATTGTTATTATTATCAAGGCTGTTTTCAACACTAGATCCTATTTGACCTTTGTTATTTTATACAGACTTTTTCTTTTTCAGGTGTAAGATTGAAAAGGTTCAGGCAGATATTATTTCTAGGTGTTTATTATACTTTGAATAACTTACGGATTTGACCTCATATATTGCGAAAAGGCGACGAGGTTGACCAAAATCGAGATGACTTTGATAGTAAAATATGAGTTATTTACATGTAGTTGCATGGTGGAAAAGAGATGATCAAGATATGTGGAAAAAGTGTGGGGATACCATTGCCCAAAAGTGGGGCACTAGCGACTAAACTAATATTAAATTTGTAGATTCTTGGACTTCCTTTTGTAGTACCAATTTTGCTTTGCTTTGAGCACATAAGCTCTGTCTGTAAATGATCCGAATGCTCCTGTTTGCTAGGATTGCTTTGACAGCGTTGAATTATTATGCCGAAGCATTCTGCCTGGCAGACTAGTTGTACAAATGCGTCTGTCTGTTGTGATGTTGTAGTCTACTTGTGATGGAAAGCATGTATTGAATATTTATTAAAGCAATGTTGAGTGATATATTCCTAGCAGGGTCGCCATGCAATATAACGCCATGCATGAATGGGAGAGACTCAATGTACGACTGTTCATTTATAGATAGAAATAGATAGATAATATTTTTATTGTAACATAATAACACGAACATTTACAATGCATTTACATAAAAGAGCAAAACAAAAAAGAAAATAATGTTACAATTTGGCGGTCTTATCGCTTAAAGCGATTTCTGCCAGACAACCAGTTGGATGGAGAGAACTTATGCACTCTAAGATCGGAGGTGCAAACTTACTTATCGTACAAAAACATACTAAGTTACACAATTAAAAGCAAAAAATAAAAAAAATATTTTAAAACAAATTATAAACCTTTATACAATGTGATCATAGACTATGACAGTTTTCCATGTAAGTATACGCAGTTTGACTCGAACCTGCTTGTAATTACCAATCCCAATACATCTACTTACTAATTTTTTACCGACATTAATGATAATAATCTCGTATGTAATTAATGGATTTTTAATAAGAAAATGATATTCTTCAAACACAATTTACTGTTCAGTTATGAGAGGTAAGGCAGGATTAAGTGAATCACATACTACACTGATATACAATGTGATAGGGGACCACCCCTATGCCAACGAAGAAGTACCAACTTCTACCCTATAAGGCTAAGTACTACATCTAAATTCATCGACAAAAAAAGTAATATGGACTTATAAAATAGTGATTTTAAATCACAAAATAATTAAGTAATTATTTTTTTTCTCACCAAAATAATCTCAAACATACAAAACAAAGTAATTTATTAGTTAACCAGTGTCATTAGCAACCGTTTGCCATTTTTTTCATGTTTCGCCGACGTATGAAACCTTTGATATCGCACAAAGTAAAAATGGTCATAAATTATAGGGGGAGGGGGTAGGACTCTCCTATATTATTTTTTTTGTCGATGAATTTAGATGTAGTACTTAGCCTTAACGGGTTAGAAGTACCATCCCTATCACATTGTATAATGTTTTTACGTTATAAGGCATACCACTTTATGTGTTATACTTAAACCGTTCTTAATCCAAAAGAAACATTATTGTGTAAGTACCTTAACATTGAATTGAACAACATGGGCACTATGTCATCCATGTAAATTGTATGCCTGATCGGTTTACAATGTTGCAAGATTCAAAATATCGGGCACGGTTTATCTAAAGCGCGACAACAAAGAGCTCTATTTATAGCGGGCAATATATGTTATGTGATTGAATCGACGTATTGTATATGGTAACCGAGATACAAGGAGCGGGTACCAAATGGATATGGAATATCGTGAAAATGCGCTTCTGGGGGGAGTTTCGGGGAGTTTCAGGCACGAGGGCACTAAAGTTGCCGACAAGTTGAGTACCAATCTGGGCTGGCTACCATCCAACGGGTAAATGCTGAGTGCGAGCCGACCTCGAATCTATGACTGTGAGCTTGTGTATTGTGAAAAGCAGTGGCAAGTTCGGGTAATGGCTGTGAGCAACTTTAGCAACGTTTGATTCCTGGATGTGGCCTGAATCATTCAACCTAAGGTCCATGAACAATGTTTGATTCTTAGATGGGTGACCTCATATTGTCACGAGCTCCTTGTTCTAAGAAATCATATAAATTCGTGTTTTGAAGATGTGGTCATGAGATAGCAGTTATTTGAAATCCGCAATAATCCGCATTGGATTCAAGTGAAAGAAGTGTTTCATATTTATTATATCTTCTATTAGTACTCTTTATTCTATTTTGTATTTAGAACGGCCAGTAAAAAGGAAATAAATCGTATTTTGCAAGTGAAAAAAATTACCTTTTAACTGATACCATTGAAGGAAATTAGTGAACTCGATGCAAAGGAAGGCACGTAGCCGCTGATTCCGGCTATACAATGATTGTTGCTGCTGCTGCTGCGAAACCAAAATGGCGGTTCTGATATAAAAATAAAAATAATTATTTAAAACAAGTAGGTAAGGTATTTTATATAAGAAGGAGGCAAACGAGCAGGCGGGTCACCTGATGGAGAGCAATCACCGCCGCCCATGAACACCCGCATAACTAGAGGAGTCGAAGACGCGTAGGCGGAATAATGGTGGAAGGAATAGGAATTGTGAGGAAGGGGGGAGAAGCCTCCGGAACCCTCACTGCCGGGCCAAACACAACAGCACCAACAACAAGTGTTTCTATCACCTACTTCATGATAATCTACTTATTTCTATATGAAGACAAAAACATAAGTAAAAAAGTTTAAATCAATAAACATTAAAAAATATTTATTTACGGTGAATGTGAAACCAAATGCTGGATCTAAGACCGGTGGCTTAGCCACTAGAGCACAGAGGCAGTTAAAATAGGTTTATCTTCATTTGGAGGGTAAGTTCCACATAAATTGTTTCTTTTCTTTACCTAAATACATACATGCGTTCACGACTAATCCTTTATAAGATTTTTTTTTTATATAAGACGAAGGCAAACGAGCAGGCGGGTCACCTGATGGAGAGCAATCACCGCCGCCCATGGACACCCAAAACCAAAGGAGTCGCTGATGCATTGCCGACCTTTAAGAAAGGAATAAGGTTAAGGAAGAAGTAGGAATTGTGAGGGGTGAGGGGAAGGGGCCCCCGGAACTCTCACTGGCCGGACGAAACACAACAGCACCAAGTGCTATTATTTCACGCCGGATATTCGTGAGAGGGTGGTATTACGCCAGGCGAGCCGGCCCAATGCGTGCTGCAACGCAGCGTGGCTCTACCACTCAGTCAGTGTCACTTATTTAGCACCACCCAGGGGTCACGTGTAGGGTCTCAAGGGTAAACCTACGGACGCGAGTAACTTAAACCCCCAAAAAGTATTAGTCAGATAGTCAGATACTTGAAAATTTTGGGGGTCAAAGTTGCTCGCGTCCGTAGGTTTACCCTTGAGACCCTACACGTGATCCCTGGGTGGTGCTAAATGAGTGAAACCAACTGAGTGGTAGAGCCACGCTGCGTTGCAGCACACTTTGGGCCGGCTCGCCCGGCGTAATACCACCCTCTCACTAATATTCGGCGTGAAATAATGGCACTTGGTGCTGTTGTGTTTCGTCCGACCAGTGAGGGTTCCGGAGGCCCCTTCCCCCCGCCCCCCCTCCTCCCAATTCCTATTCCTTCCTTAAACCTATTCCTCCCTTAAAGTCCGGCAACGCGTCTGCGATTCCTCTGGTTTTGCGGGTGTCCATGGGCGGCGGTGATTACTCTCCATCAGGTGACCCGCCTGCTCGTTTGCCTCCCTCTTATATAAAAAAAAAAAAAAAAAAAAAATGAGGACCGCAAAAGCAGTGCAATATTACAGTCCACGTGTCACCAAGAGAGCCCATCGCCTCTCTATACTGTTGGATGTATTTGCAATCTTTAGTCCGCTAGTCGCCTTTTATGACACACAAGGAAAAAGATCGTTGGTAGTATTGAGTCGCTACCCACACATCTCCTTTTCTTTGGGAATCACTGACACCCAAGGAAAAAGATGGTTGGTAGTATTGAGCCGCTACCCACACATCTCCTTTTCTTTGGGAATCACTAACTTTAATATTGCGTTCTACTACTGACTGACTAACTGACAACCTCGGAATACAGAGCTGACAACTGTAAAGTATTGCACGTAATTTGACTTAAAACTAAATAGCGAAACGTTGATTTAATAAGTTTCTGGAATGCAAAGATATAATTCAAGCCATCTTAGGGGAAGAACAATTAATGTTGGCGTAAACTAATTTAATATTTAACTTGTTAAGTCTGAGAGCGTGAAGTTCGCGCTCTTTTGTTTTGGGACGATTACTGAGGCGGCGTTACTGTCAGGGAGGCGCAATAATAAGCGAATGTTACAAAGGGAAAGCAATGGGACCAAATGTTGGAGTATTCTCTTCTTGATATAAATATTAAGACACAGACAGATTTTTTTTCTGCTGGTAAGTGACGATAAGGCCGTATAGCATTGCAAACTGATGTCTATATTTCTTTTAATGCTTGCGTACCCTTCAGCCCCCAAGCGGTCGCATGAGACCGCACCTACAAAAACACATTTGACTTTGTACCGTGTTTTCATAGACTTACAGACTACTTTCGTATGAATAAGTTTGATTATTTCGGTTCTGTGGTACATTTTATGCATCGTGATCGTAAAATATTGCATAGTCTATGCTCGATTCTGTCAAATTTGACGTAGACAGTTGCGCCAATTTTTGTGTCAGATAATTCCCACGAGTGAGTGGTTAATATATTGGAAACAGCACTTGAAAAAAAGGACGAGACATGTCAGGTAGGACTCAAACCCACGACCATTTTTAACCCAGACGACAGTAACTCCATCTATGATAAAAAATAATATGATAAAAAAACCATTAACTTCACTAGCTAGCTTTACAGCTATTTTAAACTCAGCTAAGTGAGACGCCACGTTACTAACGGGACGGTATTGGAACGACAAAAGAATGGCTTCTCGGGGAGTTAGTGCGCGGCCGCCTAATATAAGTCAGCCCGGAAAGTTTTATGTCCTAACTTGTTGTATCGGTGAGCGTTCGATTAATTGGCTCTTTTAGAAAAGCTTGAATTTTGTTCAATAGGGCTACGAGGAGTCCAGTAAAACGTAATGTTATGAGAACTATATTTTCATTAAATTGTGTCATTAAATTGTCAATCAACCTTAGGGCATTAAGGCAACCTTAGGCCTTAGATACACGAATCTGCCTTTAATTTTTGTCGTCTAATAATCTGTTTATCCGTTTTAATTAATTTAATAATTAAATTAGATTATTTAAATAATTCTTAAGTTCGTCATCATCAGCCAGCGTAGCGTAGCATACCTGCGACCTACACCAGATCGTCGGATCACCTTGTTGGAGGCCTGCTCACACTGCGTCTTCTGGTGCGCGGTCGCCACTCGAGAACCGTTCTGCCCAAACGGCCATCGGTTCTACGGGCGATGCGCCCTGCCTAATGCCACTTGAGCTTGGCGACTCTTCGAGCAATGTTGGTTACTTTAGTTTTTCTACTAATCTCCTTATTTCTGATTCGATCACGTTGAGAAACCCCGAGCATAACCCTCTCCATTGCTCTTTGCGTGACTTTGAGCCTGCCTATTAGGCCCAATAGTGATCGTCAACGTCTCGGTACCCTATGTCATCACTGGCAACACACACTAGTCGAAGACTTTTTTCTTGAGACACTGCTGTATTTTGGACGAGAAGATATTCCGTAGCTTACCAAACGCTGCCCTGCCGAGTTGGATTCGACGATTGACCTCTTTCTTAAAGTTGGACCTACTTAACTGGACCGTTTGTCCCAGGTATACATATTCGTTAACAACTTCAAGAGCAGAGTCTCCAACCTTCAGAGGAGTGGGTACGACACGTGAGTTAGACATGGTTTTCGTCTTCTCCATGTTCATTTTGAGGCCCACTTGTTGAGAGACTCTGTTGAGATCACCGAGCATTGTGCCGAGGTCACCAGGGTCCCAGCCATGAGTACTATATTGCCGGCAAATCAAAGGTGACTGATGTACATGCCGTTAATATTGATGCCGAGTTCTCTTCAGTCCAGAAGCTTAAACACGTCCTCCAGTGCAGCAGTCAAAAGCTTCGGAGATATGACGTCTCCTTGTCTCACTCCACGCTGCAGCAGGACTGGCTTCGAGCTCTGGTTTTGAAGGCGAACTGTCATAGTGGCGTTTTCGTACAAACACTCCAACACTGCGGTGTACCGGTAGTCATTTTGGCACCGCTGAAGAGACTGTAGCACGGCCAATGTTTCGATCGAATCAAAGGCAAAGTCGCCGGTTATACTCTTCGGTATTCTGTATAACCTGCCGCAGCGTATGTATGTATGTGGTCAATGGTGCTAAAGCCTTTTCGGAATCGATTAGCTGGAAGTCATCAAACCTGCGTGCGAGACGATTAGTTGTAACTCTCGAGAACAGCTTATAAACGTGACTTATAAGTGATATGGGTCTGTAGTTCCTCCGTAGGGTCATGTTGCCCTTCTTAAAGAACAACACAACCTTTTTTTCATGCCACGCTTCTGGCGTTCTACGTCCAAGTACGACAGAATTAAATAGTTTCTGAAGAGCTGCGAGTACCAGTCTTCCGCCTGCTTTTAGAAGCTCAGCGGCTTGAGAGCCATACCAATCTCGTACAGGTTGATGTCCGGGATACCTTCTGTGTAGTGCCGGGTTAGCTTAGCTCTAGGCTAGGGTCTGTAGCTAAGCTTTGTACAGGTGGACGCGTTGATGTGTATAGCTGTCCATAGAACTTCTCGACCTCATAGAACTTCGGGCCTGGACGTAACAGTTTTGCCGTCATCGGTTTTCAGCGTCGTCAGTTGACTCTGCCCAATACCCAAATCTCTTGTGAACACTTTTTCTTTGTTTCGCTTGATAGCCTCTTTAATACGGTTGGTATTGAATCGGCGAGTATCGCGAGTGAAAGACTTCGAGATCTGCCTATTGAGCCGCCGAAGCTGAGACGAATCATCCGAAGAACGCAGAACCATCAAGTGCCGCTATTTCATCAGTTTGAGAGTATGGTCCGAGAGCTTTTTGGGTCCTCTTGTACGGTGGGTTTTGAAGAACTTAGCCCCAACCGCATGGACAGTTTTCACCAACCTGTTGTTGTAATCGTCCACGTCTACGCAATCCTTCAGGCATTCGAAGCGATTTTGCAGTTCGAGCTGGAAGCTTTCGGGGTTTTGGATTTGGATAGGTGCTGCCCCCTCACTCTCGAAACCGATCGCTATTGGATCGGATTGGTATTGTGAATTTTCGTATTTTTAAGTTAAGACACCAGCGCTAAATTGGATTCATATTGACTGAACTAAATGGCATTGAGTTTTATATTTTTTTTCACTCAATATCCATGCAATATGAATCCATATTAGCTCTGGTGTCGTTACTTAGGAGTACGAAAATTCACAACACCAATCCGATCCAATAGCGATCGATTTCAAGAGTAAGGGGGCAGGACAGAGCGTAGAATTCATCAATCGACGTCTTTCCTGCTTGATATTGATGTTCAATGTGCCTCTTACCAACCGATGATCACTGCCAGTTTTGAACGCGTTGATCCAGACACATCATTGAATATTTGCTTCCTCGTTGACATGATGAAGTCAATCTCATTTTATGTTGCACCATCGGGACTTAGCCAGGATCACTTGCGGTGTTCAGCTTTCCTAAAAAAGGGGTTTATCATGAAGAGTCCCTCCCTTTCCAGAAAGTCCGCCAGCAGTTGGCCCTGGCGGTTCCGAATTCCAACTCAAAATCGTGCCACTTTCAGCTCATCGCCGCTTCGTTTGCCCAGTTTTGCGTTAAAGTCTCCCATGGCAACGCTGTAATGCGTTTTTGAGACTTGTATGGCTCTAGAGATGTCCTCATACGTAGCCTCCACCTCATCATCGGGGTGTGCCGTAGTCGGAGCGTATACCTGTTTAACCTTTAACGAATACCGTTTTCGAATTCTAAGTATGAGGTACGCTACCCTCGACGACACACTTCCGGTTTTGACAACGTTGTTCACGAGAGAGCTGTGGATTATAAAACAGACACCACCCTGGGACAGTTGTTCGGCCTTTATTCTTAAGATAAAAAAGTTAAATTGATATTTTAGGCAATAAGTATGTACCTAATTCATTTTTCATACAGAAACATTTTTCCTTACGGGCTGATAATTGGCCGGTGTCCTATCGTATCTATCTGTTGTTTTACCTACTAGTACGTGTCTTAAGCTCTCCGCGAATTAGGTATGTCAAATTTGTAACTGTAGTAGGAAAAACAACAGGCAGATAAGCGATCGAAACCGGTGGTCGTGAGTCCAAATAAAATATCACCAATCCTAAGCTAACGAAAATAAAAGAAAGTTTGCCATAGACCAAAAACTAAAGTTGCGATAGACCGAAGACTCCCAATCGGTCGGATCTTAAGGAAGGCATTCGCAATAATTGTTATACGATTCCAAAATTGAAATGAACTATTTGCAGGGACGGTGGCGCCGCCGGCCCAGGAATCCAATTACGATCGTAGCGCGAATGCCGACGGTGTAAAATACGATATAGGTTCTATGTTTGATTGAATTCCTAAAAAGCTACGCAGCTCTCGATCTTACATTGCTTTATTATAAAATGATAAAACACGGCATAATAAGTGATAAGTAATCATTGCAAATGTTGTACGAGTGCTAACTATCTTTATTATTGAAAATTTGCATTCACAATGCTATATAGATATAGGAAAAATGTAGAGCAGTGGACCGGCAATCCAAAGGTCATGGGTTCGAGTCCCATTCAAGCTTTCCTGAGACTGGTTTATTTTTTTCTAAGAAACATTTTTCCTTAGTGCTAATAACTAGCACAATTACGTAAATTGACATTATATAAACATATAAAAAATCTTCTAAAATGACGTTTATTCACGGAGTGTGCTAGCAAATTCATATATGTATACGACGCTTTGGGTTTTATGGCGAGACAAACATGATAAAATTAATAGACAATCTAAAAGAGAACCGCACAAAAAGTCGGTAACTTATAGTGTCCGTTAAGAATGTAAAGTTGAGTACCTATAGTATTCCAATCCTCCGCAGTCTAAGTTTATAGATGCAAAACTTTCGTTGGGTAAGTGCTTTTCTAAATGGAAGTAGGTTGCAGCGTCTTCATAAGCCGCATGGGCTGCTAGAAAACTGAGTTGAAATTAAATCCAGTATGTGTTGTTTACATCTGCGTGGTACTGTTGTCTATTAGGTATGAGAATGTTGTCTATGAGATACTCTAATGCATTGTATAACGAACTCGCGATGTTTCTTTCATTTGCTTTGGCATTTACTTTAAATATATAAACTACTAAGAAAGTACATAAGTACTTAAATAAGTACATTAGTTAGTAGAAAAGTACTTATGTACTTTCCTACTATACTACTACTAATGGAGACTTACCTTGGTATGTGCTCCGATAACTTTTAAGAGAAAATTGATTCGTTTTAAAGCTTAATTAAATAAGGTTGTCTTATCGGATACTGCCGTCAATATACGTAATAACGTATAAGTTCGTACTTCTATATAACTGAAGCTACTGTGCCTGTTAAAACATCTACTAAGGTAATTACTTGTGTTGGGAACAGGTTAACTTAGTAATCTAACAGAGTTATGGGGGTGTTAACCACAGTATTCTGTCTTTATCCCTAGGCTAGAGAGGACATAATATTTACCAAGAAGCTCTGACTGTTAGTTACTATCTGTTCGGCTTCAGGTTTCATGTACCTAATATTGACATTTATGTTTATATTTTAAGTGAAAGATATCGGGAACCGAGTGGCAAGAATTAAGTGGCTTAAGCCGGTCACCTCTGACGCAGTGATGGTGAGAGGTGGGGTAGCTGCGTTCTACTCTGGATACTAAAAACAAGAACACGGGGCATTAAAGCGGTCACAATGTCGATTTGGACCAGACACCTTGGTGACCGAGCTGATCTGAGGTAGACTGGTGAGGCGTACGTCTAGCAGTGGACGATGATACGCTCAAGTAAAAGATGTTAATTAACAGAAGTTAGACAAACGAATAACACGTGAAATCTCTAGTTGTTCTACGCAGTTACTGCCACTCTGCAACGTTAAAGAAACACAAAGCACCTCTTAGGGTATCGAAAGCCTAGAAGCGGACGAAGATCATTAGCGATTCCTACAACTAAGGGATCCTTAGAGGTCTACTCCTAAATAAATCATGGTACACTTCAGGCTCACTATTGTTCCTCGATTGTTTAATAATTGATCGGACAGATAACATAGGAGGATACCTAAAATAATATTACTTGTTGTTTTGAACTTTCTTATTATTAGCTTGCAAAATATATTTGGGATCTTTATTAACACACATTACAATATATTTTAGTTTGTATTGTGAAAACATATTCTATCTTTGTAATAAATTATTTAAATACGCCGTTTACGTTTTTGTTTCGAGACTCTGAAAATGGAGATCAAAATAATTCGTTTCAATCTGTTACAGTAAATATAATAATTGCCCAGAAATTTTTATCTAATGCTGGCTCTGCACGATCCAAAGAATCCAAAGTCTCTAAATCTGAATCTATGCGAACTCAATTAATCCACAAACTCTTCAGACTGGTCAACTCGGGCGAACTAGCGCAAACCGATTTGATCTACAGCTAAATAAGTTAGCCGATAGTGAACATTATTACACCTGTCATAGACACAAACGGCGGGTCATTCCATCTGGCTGAAGGTCAACATTGTAAAGATTTCAAAATTGCGAAGATTTTTAAGCATCTTCTCAATACTGTAATGTTATTTTCCACAATTCTACTTTATAATAACCGAAGCGGTGAAAGAATACTAACGCCCCTCTCTTCCCTTGAGTGTCGTAAAAGCCGACTAACGGACTGAAGACTGCACATACATCCAACAGCATAGAGCGGCGATGGACTCATCACCAGTCACGCTGAGCACATGTGCAGTCACTGTTTGGTGAAAAGTGGACTATGGCAGAGGACTGCATTTGTTGTCCTCATTGCCTAGTCGCTAAATAACCCTACGGGGATAATAGTCGTGGTTATTATGTATTTTATAATTTAATTAATATTTTATTTTATTTCATCGTTAAAGATATTATACATACATGAGAAAATGATTTCGGCACCACTTACCACTGCGCCCGGGAGACGCAAATAATGATGTAGGACGTTTCAAAGAGACGATCTGAGCATTACCTACGTTTTTGTTTTCACATAAGCTCTATTAATCAAGTTCTCAAATATAAATCATTTAGAACTTGGTCAAAGTCAAAGTCAAAGTCAAATTATTTATTCAATGTAAACCTTTAAAGGCACTTATTGACGTCAATACTAATAATAATAATAAAAACAGTTAATTAACTAACAGTTAAGACTTAACAACTAATCTAACGAGCTATTATAGTCTGTGCCAGACAAATGCGCATCGCTACCCCCAGTACCACTGCACGCCGTAACAGTAATCGCGTCGAACCGAAATATAAGCCGTGGTCATAGAATTGTGTAAACATACGTATCCTGGTACGAGAAAAAATAGCGGGCAAGTGTCTCTCCCCTAGCGACACAAACGGCTAAAATTTATAGGTAATTTATCTTTTTTTTGGGATGAAAGGTGAAATATGATAAATCATAATTAATTTTTAACTTAAGTTATTACTTAATGGAATAAAATTAAATATGATTTCCAATTATCGTATTGATATTGTGGTAAGTAATAGAAATTGGAGAGTTTTTGAAGTAAAATAAAGTAACGGCTGAAATGAGTTTTGGAAGACATTAGTACCTAACCAATAAGGTTGACATTTTTAATCATTCAAATATCTTTTTTTATAAAAACTTAAGCATAAAAAACGTCAAAAATTAATAAGCATAAATTTGTGTGTTTTAAAATTGTTTCGTTCTTCGTCTTGGTACAAGCACAGAATAACTAATATTACTACCGTACAGAAGGTTCACCCTCCAACGACCCCCACGCAAAACCGAAACCTATCGCGTGACCCGAGCGTTCATATTCCGATAAGCACAGCCGACTCGATATCGATTTGACGTCCGTCAGGAGCGCAGGGTTTACGCGCGCGCGTAGGGATTACGAGTTAAGGCTAGATAGATCGCGCTATGAGTTTTTTCAACCCATCTGAGACATAGAAAATAATGGTTTAAATTCAGGAAAAAAAAAGTATGTATTAGTTAAGGATCCAATCCTCATTCAGTTAAGATCCAATAAACTTCACTCGATAGATAGAAAAAAAAACCCCAAAGTTACCCCTTTTTGTAATATTTTTTCAATATTATGACTAAGCTACTGATACTTTACATTTAATTTTTGTACTCAACGAAAGACAAATAATTCTCAGCTAAATTTGCAGAGAATCCTATAAAGTCTATAAATATAGGCAATAAAACCTATAAAACGCGCCGCTTCGCTGTTATACCCGTCCCGTACCGTCGTACCATCGAGAGAGCGAGAGAGAAGCCGCGAGAGAGAAATACCTGGCCTTAAGCGGCGACGCGCGACGTGGAGCGTGCGAGCCGAGCGGCAACCTTTACTGTCATACGCCTAGGCGGCCTTCCTGGGAGGCACGCCGGCCGAACGTACCTAAACTGCAGCACCCCACTGGTACAAGTGGGGTAAATGACCCTTCATGCACATCTAGCTGGCACAGACCATAACCTACTCTACCTACCTAACCAATCTACCACCAGTTCGGATTTTGGGAGAGCCTTCGACCGAGAAGAGCTGGCAAGAAACTCAGGAGGCCTTACTTTTTTCTCCCTCTAAGTAGCAATGTTACTTTACAGTGTCATAGATCTAATTCAGTAGATTCAAATTATTAAACATAATTATGTACAATTTGTAAAATAAAAAAAATAAAATTAATAATAACTAAACTAAATCATTTCAACAATTCATAATAATTGAATGAAAGAATAGTTAATAATAGACTAAAAATACTAATAATAAGCACTAGTACAGGTAGACTTATTTCCATGCATTTTTGTCTGCAACATAGTCATTGATCTTATAATAAGCTTTCGCAATTAACACACGTTTAATGTGCGTTTTGAATTTGTTGTCTGTCAATGCAGTGATGTCGTCAGGTATTTTGTTATAAAAACGAATTGAGTTGCATATAAAAGATTTACTACTTTTGCTAAGTCTGAACTTCGGAGCACACAGTTTGTTCCTGTTCCTTGTGTTATATCCGTGAACCTCATTGCTTCTGGTATAAAGGTGTAGATTTTTACGAGCGTACATAATATTTACAAATATGTACAAGGACGGTAAAGTAATGATATCTATATCTTTAAATAATTCCTTCAACGAATCACGTGCTTTTAACTGATATATAAACCGAACTGCTCTTTTCTGGAGAATGAAAATTCTACTAACGTCTGCTGCCGTTCCCCATAGTAGTAATCCATATGACATAACGCTATGGAAATAAGCAAAATAAACCAGCCTAGCAGTAGACTGATTTGTAATTTTTCTTATATTTTTAACAGCAAAAGCAGCCGCGAAGCAGCAGGTAAATTCAAGTCCCACGCCTTCAAATATAGTCTGATATTTTTACATATTTTATTTACCTATATTAATAAAAATCAATTGCCGAAATGTTTGCACGCGCATCACTTTAGAATGAATCGACTGATTCTTTTTTCTTTGTATTTGTAATTGTCAGGACTAGGTTCGTATAAAAGAAAACTTTTTAGAATTCGTCACGGGGTACGGGGTCCACGCAGGCGAAGTCGCGGACAAGCCGCTTGTTCGATATAAATATCAACAGTTTCAAAATGTGTATTATGAATTTTAATACCGAAAAAGTCTTAATAACTCGTCTAAAACTAGCCAAATTCTCAATTTCAAGTGCCCCCGCCTATAATTTAATAGAGCTATAATGTCGGTTCCCCAAAGTTTCGTTGAGGTTACTCTGCGGCGGCTAAGACGAGGGTATTATGCTTCCTCTCTTTAATTAATGAAGGCTTGACCCACGTCCAACTTTCTTTACCGATGCTAAGGGTCTACCTCGCACTTTGGATGTATATTTGATCACTAATTCAAGGATTTGGGGGGTACGTTCTTTAGTTAAGTAGTATTTGTATCTTGAACAATGGCTCGCCAGAGGATACAGATAAAAGACCCTATTTATTACCTTTCAGTGCCTATCTTAATGTATTTGGTGTCGTGCGGTGTAATGTTAAAGTTAATTATCTGAAAATACATGTCTCCTATCTTATGTAAGTATATATTTTTAATATTATTTCAATTATGGTTCGTAATTTTGATATTTTGTTTGAAATGTTGTAAAATATTTTTATTATTTGATAGGTTTTGGTTTGATAAGACACCGTTGCTATAAATAAGTAAAAAGTAAGCGACATTCACATTTTTATCAAAAAGTTAATAAAAAATTTTAGTTGTTTGAAAATCCAAATCAGTCAAGAAATCGAAAAGGTAAATACCAATGTGTTTATGATTTTATGGGAATTGTTGTTTAAAACTCGGTCGTAATGTGCATTTATATGAAATTTTAGAGGTAACTTCAGTATTTTTTTCTATCTAGAACAATGTTTCCAATTGTGTTTTGAAAACAGTTATCCCCTCACACATACTCGTGCGTTCTGTAATACTTTCATATTGAAAATTTCAGTGCGAAATATCAAAAATATTTTGGATAACAGCTAATAGAAAACAGCCAATCCGTTTTCACCGCCTAACCCAAAATTAATTCAACGTTTCAATATCGTAAGTTAGTTCTTATAATGGTGGAGATCCTTGCCACCCCAGCTTTTGTCCAACAGTGGAGTTCATTGGTCGTTTTCTTTTAAGCTTTCCTCCGATTCGCTCCTGTTGGCAATGGGTTCACGTCAGTAGTTTAACGTGGCTATAAGGATTTAACTACGATTTCTCGCATTCAACCGAGCATGTAATCGTTCGGCTTACAAGGTTCAAAATTATGTATTAATTAATAATAAACAATTTCACAATCTCTTTTTTTGGTTATAAGCTTGCCTTAAAAGTATTGGTTTTTTGAACATCAAAACTTATATTAGCTTCGCTTATAAATTTTTCATTTATTTTCGATTCGTATTTTTTTTTACTTAACCTATTAAAATGTTAAATGCGAGCAAAATGAACACGAGAATCAAAAGAATCAAGGGAACAGCATCTGTCATGCGGCATTATGTTTAACATTAATGTGGGTCAAAGTAGGTGAATTGTTGGACAGCGACGGATTAAAATGAATAAAGAAACGGGAATTTACAACATCCAAGAGAGGGTGAAAGATTTTTGTACATGAAATACAGAAGCGCGTGGAACAAAGGCCAGGGTATTTGTGCGGAATGTTTGAACGTTGTCAATTGTTTTCTTTTAACATGTCAAATAACGATGCTGACCTTCTGTTGATGTTGTTAAGGGTTAATTAAAAGATTTGTGGCAGACAGTAGTTAGATCAACAGACTAAACATTTAATAAAGGACCTGTTAGATCTGTAGTATTATATATTCTGAGAAATGGAGCGGTCGTGGTTTAGAGTTGTTCTAGTTGTGACGTGATAAAACAGTAGGATTGTAGGTGCTATCCGCATTAGTTTGTTTTTAGGTATATTTATAATGGAAAACCCTGATATTGAGTAGAATATTGAAGTCGAATAAAACGCGATGCTATATAATAGCATTCTGTTCATCAAAAACTATTGTTTCTGATTTCTGAACAAAACCTCATTACTTACCTGTTTTCCGCGGCCTAAGTATTTATTATTATTATACTAAATACTTAGGCCGCGGGCACGAACAGGCTGGCGCGGCGGTTTGCGCGGCGCAGCCTTAGATAGATTATTATCGTCATTGAATAAACTTACCACCACTGGGTTGAGGCATTTCCACAATATATGGGATGAGTCGGCCATAACTGTGGCCATAACCCACTACGCTGTCCAATGCGAATTAATGAACTTTAGTCCATTAAAGCTAATAAATCTGGTTTAATTTGCTCCTGATTTTTATGACAAAACTTTAAACGAGATTTAAATATCCTGCGAGTAGTAAACATGTTCTCATAAACAAGACCACCACTAGGCTTTCCATATTGTAAGTACATTTGGTATGCAAGTCTGGCCTGTGAATGAGCCTCTCCCACATACTTGTTCCTCCCCACAACAATCCTTCCCTTAGCCAATTTCCTATCTTTTTTACTACTAACAGCAGCTGTACATAAAGCTTTTACCATGTCACTATAAAGGTTATCAATTACAATTCTGTGCTGGATATCATTACAAATACGGTTAGCACAACAGTCAAGCTCACTGGGGAAGTGAATACATTTCAGTTTGCCATTACACAGGTCACAATATTTATTTATTTCGTCAACATCTCTCTCCCCCCAAATAACATTATTACAAAACCATTCATCAACAATGCGCTTAGTTCGAACTATGTTAAGTTTACATTTATTGCATCTCCAGACAACAACTGAGACTAACGGCCTAATGGTGCTTTTCAAAGCACAGAGAAGCTACATTATATCTTTTTACCCTTAACTTTTAAACTGCGGCCGCTCACTGATCAGTGATCAGCTTAAATAATATAATTTCTATGGTGTCTAGTGGCGCTGCGTTCTAAATCTGGCATTACTATATACACAACCAAAACACACAATTTGCTGTTATCGAGTCCCTCAGGGTAATCATATTAGCTCCCTATTTTACATTGAGCCCCATTTCCATGTAGCGCTTTGTATCAGCATTACATTATAAAACTAGCTCTGAAACTACTCTGTATTCCTATATGCGTAGTTAAATTCAAATTTAAGACGTGATATTCCAGCAAGCCATGAAAAGCTGTAGTAGTCTCGGAGTAGCAGTTTTTATGAATTATTTAATGTTGCTCCAAGAACTGTAGATCATGTACATTCGTCCTCTTGAGGCCAGTTTGCTGTAGAAAACATTGAGTAATGATTGTAACATGATTTATTATACCGCAACATATTTAGGTTTAATTTTTAGTAAAATCTTATTTTAGTACCTGGCTGTTAGCGGATAAATTGAAAACAATTTATTCTTTCTTTTGTTCTCATATTTCGTAATTGGGAACCCACCAACCCGCATTGGGCCAGCGTGGTGGGTTATGGCCCAATATCCCCACGTGCTATTGTTCACGCGGGAGGCCTGTGCCCAGCAGTGGGACGTTTATAGGCTGATGATGATGATGATGAATTGGGAGTTGCTTACATCCAGCCAGATACTTGGCGAATGCTTACTCTATTTTCCTAAATCCATTTATATATTCTATAGCGATCGAATCAATATGGAAAGAGAGCTTTATTCCTATAAATAAAGACAAATGTTACATAAATTAGCTCTAAAAAGTTTTGAAAAACTATTTTATATTTTATTTCGTCACCCATCCAGTGTTCCAGCATTGCGGAAGTGGCTGAACTGGCAAGATCTGGCTACTTCTACATGTCACAATACATGAATAGCATGAATATATTTTTTTTATGTCAAATGTGTTGATGTTGTTTAATAAACCTTTTATTATTATTATTACATTTGATATACCTAAAAAATATCACATCATTTTCAGTGCTACATAATAAAGCGGTTAAACATTTTCTACTAGAACGGGGTAGGTTAAAAGATGCACGAAGCGTGTGCTCGGAGGATCCAGCGCCATTTAAATTTCACAATAACGGCAACATTTCTTTGTAGAAGCATTCTATCTGGTGTGGCAGCTGTGCCCACGGCCTCGTTCCTTACAAACTTGCCAACTTTGCAAATTTCCGCCAGTAGTTTGGATTGGGTAGGGTGAAAAATATAAATAAAAGTTTGTGCTGAATAGTATGAAAGCTGTTTAATTACCGTTGGATGCGACTTCACTGCATTAGGCTGATTGATCGCTATAGCATAAAGAGCACAAAAACATATTACGAAATTATGAAATAAAATTGTTATCAGATAAAAGAAATCATTACAATGACGGTAAATATGCAGATGTAGCCAATTTATGAAATACATTAATAAGGTTAACTAACCCCTCGAGCACCGTAAAACTAGACACAATTGAAAATCAAATGTTTCGCGACCGCCGGCGGTCTTATGATCCTTGACCTATTACGGTTTACGTCTTAAGTTATTTCCAAAAAACTCCCAGTCAATTCTAAAGGAAAAGTTTATGCTTAACTAAATACAGAGACTATATTTAAAGGAAAACGTTTATTCAATTGTTAACTATGGAATGAGTAATTAGATTGATCTAGATCTCTGTCTGTTGCTATAAAAATAAGGATTTCTGAGAGCTTTTATGCAAAGAAAGAATAATTTAATAAGTTGATTTCAAAGATATCGCACTTTTCAATTTGTAAGAAACACCAAGTGAAGCGAACTTTCTTAAACAGATTACCAAAGAGCCTTGTACCTGAAACAAAACCTCCTTACCTGTTTTCACGGACACAGAGAAATGCACTGACAACAATGCTCTTGGACTGCATGCTCAAGTCACGTAGCTGAGCAGCCGGATACTGTTGCT
The DNA here is from genome assembly GCA_963921215.1 of Scoparia ambigualis. Classification (NCBI taxonomy): domain Eukaryota; kingdom Metazoa; phylum Arthropoda; class Insecta; order Lepidoptera; family Crambidae; genus Scoparia; species Scoparia ambigualis. The sequence goes on along the minus strand of OY992522.1, from coordinate 16,358,496 downwards.
GCAATATGAATGTGTAGAGTTAGCTGCATCCCGCTTTAAAGTCCATGTATCACGAAAGGATCCTAAATAAGAAACTGTCATATACCGTTTAGGTACAAAAAGCAAAATGAGCGTCTATTTTTTACGTGTCATATTGAAACTATTCTTTATTTCTATCTTTCGATAGCCAAATAGGTTCAGCCGCTCTTAGGTCATGAGCGAACATACATTCGTGGCAACTGGTTATTATTTATATGCCATGGTTTTGATATTGATGTTCTTAAAATGCTTTGTATAAAGCAAAATTGTATAATAGGCCACACTTTGTAAAAAGCGTTCCTTAGCTTGATAACATTGAAACACCATTAAAAGACTTAAAAGCGCTGACGGCTCTCCCTGAATGCTCAGATAATGGTTTATTAAACAAGATGGATGTCTTGCACATTAAAATTAGGTACCTCTATTTCTTTTAGACCAATTTCCTGTGGTGTCGGGATTGAATAACATAAAAAAAAATGTTAGTTAAGTAAAATGAGTTACAGCCTATGAGCTGTTCTACCATTGGGAACCCTAATTATGATATGCATAATTCAAATCAAGGCTTTGCTACAAATAATGGGTTATTCAATTTAATAATGGATTAATATTATTCCAATTTTCGCGGTCTGTTGCTTGTGCTGGCTATCCTTTGCATAGGCATCAAGCTCGTCCCTCCACCTGCGTCTAGGTCGGCCTCACTGCCGTTTGCTGCTCACTCCACGTGGGATCCAGTCGGTAGTGGCCTTTGCCCACAACTCGTCAGGCATGCGGCAAACATGTACTGCCCAGCCCCACTTAAGCATGGCGGCTTTTTGAGTTACATCGGTGATTTGTGTCTTGGAACGCAGTATCGTATTTCTTAGGCGGTCTGTTAATTTTACCCCTAAGATATATGAATACCAGGTCTGAGCGCCGTATGTGAGGATGGGGAGAATGCACTCGTCCATAAGCTTACGTTTCAGGCACATTGGAAGATTTCCCTTCATTAAGTCCTTCATGGTCCTTCAAGAGAGGAAGGAGGCCTTTGCCTAGCAGTAGGAAAATATGGGCTTATAATAATAATAATAATAAATATTATTAATATTAACTTTATCACCACCCACGCTTGTCAAATGCGGGTTAGTGATCACAAACCCGGGCTATGCATCGAAAAATCCGAAAGACACTTAGCCCGACCTGGCAATTGAACCTGCACTTCATTATCGAGCGCTTAGCCAGTCAGCTTCGGATATTAACATTCAAATAATAGTCCTCTTCACCCATCTACAAAACTAATACGCTTATGTTACCTTGAAGTTGGACTTGGTTCACAAGTCTCCCATCAGCTAACAGGTGTCTGACCTATCTTCGATTTTCACTGAGGTGGCAATGCCAGCCCTGTTAGTCTTGGATTTTTTTTTGACATTTTTTTGACAGTAACTGTCAACGTCAGATTTGACAGAATTTGCGAAAACAATACATAAGATGAACCACAAAACCTAAATAACCAAACTTGTTCATACTAAAGTAGTCTGTAAGTCTATGAAAACACGGTACAAAGTCAAGTGTGTTTTTGTAGGTGCGGTCTCATGCGACCACTTGGGGTTTGAGGGGACGGAATGGATCACTAAAAGAGTTATGGGGATTGAACCGCGTTCAACCCAAGCATTGCAATTGAGTAGAGATATTGCGTCACTCAGCGTCTTTTACCGTTTATACCATGGCGAGTGCTCTGAAGAACTCTTTGACCTCATCCCTCCTTCTCCTTTCCTCCATAGGAGTACGCGTGCTGCTCTCCGGAGTCACCAATTTACAGTCTCTAATATTCCATCACGCACAAAAAAAATTTGGTGACTCGTTTCTTTGTTACACTTTCAAAAGATGGAATAGTCTACCAGCACACGTATTCCTTCCTACCTATGACATAGGGTACTTCAAACGAGGCGTGAAGAGGCACTTTGTGGGCCGGCAGAGTGAGGGTGACTGATGCTACGTCTCTTACACTGCACCAGTTGTCCTCGCGCCTGGACTTCATTTCCACTTAACATCAGGTGGAGTGGGGTCATTTGCCGGGCTTAGTATAAAAAAAGCATCTAGCTCCGATAATGCTGGAGTAGCAAGAGTCCAAAAAAAATAAGCATCTCTCCGTTCGGCTACCGACGCTTGTCATATTTACACTTACGACTATTTGCCCCAAAGGGTTAGTCAGAGACTAGGCAATGAAGACCGCACCAGCAGTCCATTTCCATAGTCCATGTTTCACCAAATAACAACTGCACCGTGCTCAGCGTGACAGGTGGTGAGACCATCGGCGCTCTATGCTGTTGGATGAGTATGTGCAGTCTTCTGGAGGTAGCTAGTAGCTGCTAGAACGGGTATCTCAAACGTTTTAGGCGTCTGCAGAATAACTACAAGAATTATACTATAATGTTTACATAATATTACTTTTTCACCTCACAACCTCGGAAAGATTTTGTTTTTTTTATATAATGGAAGGTGGCAAACGTGCAGACGGGTCACCTGATGGAGAGTAATCACCGCCGCCCATGGACACCCGCAAACCAGAGGAATCGCAGGCGCGTTTTCGGCCTATAAGGAAGGAATAGGTTTAAGGAATGAAGGAATAGGTTTAGGGGGGGGGGGGGGGGGGACATCCGGAACTCTCACTCGCCGGATGAAACAAAGCAGCACCAAGTGTCATTATTTCACGCCACCGGATATTCGTGAGAGGGTGGTATTACGCCGGGCGAGCCGGCCCAATGCGTGCTGCAACGCTGCGTGGCTCTACCACTCAGTCACTGTCACTCATTTAGCACCACCCAGGGGTCACGTGCAGGGTCTCAAGGGTAAACCTACGAACGCAAGTAACTTTAACCCCCAAATAAACTTGCAAAATACTGTAGCTATATTCAGCTTGTTTATGCCATATAGCACTACTTCTATGCTGTAGTTATTGTTCTAAAGTACCAACGCCAATGCGCCATCTGGCGGGAGAAAAAGGCAGTGATACACCCCATTGCAGTTATTTTAATTTGTAAAATGAATAAACACTAATTTAACAACTACTTAAGTTGTTTTTTGGCACTTACCGTTTTGTTCGCTGTAGTGAGGTGAAAATTTGTGTGTTTCACTTGGCTGCAAAGTTATTTTGCATCTCGTACCTTTGAAACAATCGGTACGCTCAGAATTCAATATTTCTTCAATAATCCTAGAATCCTTCGCTTGCTCAAATTTCAATACAAGTACTCGCACCAAAATCCAACTTAGCAGCCTTGCATAACAAATAACTATTTCCGTGCTTCGGAAAGCATGTTAAGCCGTTTGGTCCCGGTTGTTATCGTAAGATGACAGTCGTTTAAATCAAAACCAACAACCGCCAACCCGCATTGGGCCAATATCACCATGTCCACGTGGGAGGCCTGTGCCCAGCAGTGGGACGTTTAAAGGCTAATGATAATGAACTTTGAAAAAGGAAAGAGATGTGATTAAAGTCACTCAAGAATCAAAAGTATTAAAAAAAAAACTCGCCCACAGGTTAAAACAACCATTTGTTGCTTTTAACCTGTGGGCGAGTTTGCCTCGACTCATTATTTTTTACTAAGAATTGGTCGACGTATAGCAAATTGCGGGATCCTTCCAGCCCTTATACGGCAAATTATGTATGTGTATAAAGAATGTTATCCATTAATTTTCTTCTAAGTAGGTACACTGGGGTTTTTAGTGATAAACTATTTAAATAATACAACTAGCTTGCGCAGAGCATGTTGAGAACAAAACTAAGTTAAATTAACACTTAGGGACGTTACTATCAAAGTAATAGGAGTTCTGGTATCATCTTATCCGAAACCAGACTTCAGTGTCTTTAGTTGTAGTCTAAAACAGGCATCGTTTTTAAGAAAGAAGATTGAAATAGAGATTGGCAAAAAAAATGCACTCAGAGAGATTAACTTCTATAAGCCTCAAGATATAAGATAAAGAAAACTTTATTACAACTTTATTTACCTATGTCAACAGTTAACCAGCATGATATGTTTAAAAGTCAATTAAATAAGCATGAAAATATACACAAAACATGTTTTGACTCCCTGAACTAAAGGAGTCTAAGCATTTCTTCACGGTTTTTATATATACCTTACGGTGAAAGTATTGACATTGCCCAACCATTTTTAATAGATGAATTTACCCTTAAGCGACATCCTGTATTAGAAATATAAATCAACCTCGAGATATTGAAAATCCTATACTAACAAATTAATGTGTCTGTCGACCAGACGTACCTTGGGGGCTACCCGGTCAGACCAAACGGTTTTACAGGGATTAGTTTTTCTACGTCACAAAAATATACCTTGAAATGAAATAATATAGATAGCTACCTACTCTGGTTTATAAAGGTTTCTTGATCTTTGTTGACAAAGACAATTTGGGAGTGAAAAAAGTTTGTGATACTTTTAATACCTTCATTACTAGATTTCGCCTGCGCCGTCGTAGCTTCCGTGTGAAATACTGTCACAAAAGTATTTATTATCTCGTGCCTTCGGGTTGTCGAGTTTTAAACATGCTTTTCACCTAGTATTTGATGAACACTTCGATACGAAAATTAGGTATTTAAAATGCTTTATTACTTTTATAATAAAAATTTTGAAAAATGGCCTGCCTTTTACCGGCATTTGCTCTACCTACCTATGAATTTGTTAATTTGTGTCAATAACAGTATATAATACAACATACATACATATAATCACGACTATTATCCCCGAAGGGTTAGTCAGAGACTAGGCAATGAGGACAGCAAAAGCAGTCCTCTACCATAGTCCACTTTTCACTGAATATCGACTGCAGATATGCTTAGCGTGACAGGTGGTGAGCCCATCGCCGCTCTATGCTGTTAGAAGTATGTGCAGTGTTTAGTTCGATAGTCGCCTTTTACGACACTCAAGGGAAGAGAAGGTAGTATTCTTTCACCGTTACGCGACACTGTTAATACCACATATCATATACATGTAATACAACATACAATAAAATTATTACAATTATTGAATAATATTCTTAACATTACGTAGATTAAAGATACCAAAACGTTGAAAAAATGTCTACCTCGGGCGGGAATCGAACCCGCGTCCTCAGCAATCCGGGCGGCTGCGTTAACCACTCCGGCGCCGAGGTATTGGTTAGACCCTTAGAGCATTCAACCATGAACGCTCTAAGGTTAGACCTGACGAAATTTTGACTTTTGACTTTATGTTTTAATTTATTTGAGCGTTTTTTGACGCAAATAATCATATATTACGAATTATGTAGATTAATTTAGTTATTATGTTAAGCTTAATTTTTGATGGCACTGTTTACGACACTAAAAAAAACAACAACCAAAAAAGAGAAAAATGGTACAATTTGAAATGTCCCAAAATAGACAGTAATACAAAATGTTTATATTCTTATATTATTTTTATTATGATGATTATTATAATCTTAGTTTTAATGACATTAAATTGTATTGTATTATATTTATTAAAACTAACTAAACGTTCACAGTTAACTGCGTTTGTGTTACAGTGATTTAACCACCGGTCTGCAACCCCGAGGTCCGGAGTTTGATTCTCAGTACTTATACACCTTAGTAATAGGTACTCTGTTTGGTTGCAAAGGCTTATTTTCAGCTGCCTGGCTTGTGTTCCGACAGTCAAGGACAAGATAGCCAGTTCCTCAGTAGCGAAGGATTCCGGGTGAATTGTGCTTGTATCTTTTCCCTTATCGTCATCCATCAAGTGAGATAAAGGACCCGCTGTCCCAAAGTAGAAAAAAAGATAAGGAAACCTGCAATTAAATTTATTATTATTTTATTACTAGCGTCCCGCCCGCAACTTTGTACAGAGACGTCGTACACCGTGATGAATTACAAAAAAAAAAACGTTTACACAAAACTCGTTTTGATAATTTACAAACACAGCAAAAAAGAATTATCTAAATAGGTGCAGCCGTTTCGAAGTGATGCACGAACATTATATTATTTACATTCCACATGTAAATAATATAATGACATGTTTAAAAATCTAAAAAATATGGTGTCGTAAATAACGAAGAGTTGAAAAATTTATTACCTCATTTACCATGGCCTCTCTTAAGGAACGAACTTCCTCTCCGCCGACCCTTGCGCTAGACAGATACCTCTCTGTGACCGTGCTGTCGTCTGCATACCCAACAATTCCAGGCTTGAGCAGATCGTTAATATGCAACAAGAAAAGGGTATCAGAGAGAACGGAACCCTGAGGTACCCCAGCATCGATAGCCATGAGGACAGAGGAACAGCCATCAATGGTCTCTCAGGATGTTTTTCTAAGAGGTTTGATGAGACAATGTTGCTATAGAAACATAAAGCCAAAGCGTTGAAAAATGTTAACATGTCTAACTAGCGGAGTGGGCAACGTAGCCGGATTGCGGAAGATGTGGTTTTGTTTCCCACTTGAGACCTGGCTAACGAAAGCTGAACCTTGTAGTTATTTGATTGGCAAAACGTTGCCTCTATGTGTGTCTATCTGAGGTGTCATGCCGTGTGTCAAATTTAAATTTTCCTGAGAAAGTTGCAGCTGTGTGAGTGACCCTGTGTAACCGAGTGATGATTTTTTTGAATTTGCCGCGTTTTTCCTGGTTCAGCTTTCGTTGCCAGACTTTAGTAATTTTTGCAACGTTTCGTTGTCTTCGAGTATATTTAAGCGTTGTAATATAAACGCAATAAATCAAATATTACGAAATATGGTGTCTTCAAATTACATAGTAAAAACACAGTGTTTTAAACTTAGATTTTTTTAATGTGACACGTCATTGTGACTACGTCCTGCCTGATGGTAAGCAGCCGCCGATGCAGTCCAAAATAATGAGAGCGCTCCTCATCGTGGAACAAGCACGGTAGCAAGCGCACGCATTCATGACGGGTTGGAATTCAAGTTCTAAATTATTAACATTCTCGTTATGTATTTATGAGCTAGAGTTTTACCGCTGCTCCTGATGTGAAATCGCGTATTACCTTGTCTTCTTTCCTAGTCTTAGATGAATTTATGTGCCGGGGAAAATTGTGTTGAGCTCGTTTGATTTACGACTCTATTACACTTTGTATGCATAAACTTTGCAAGAGGGCACTTCGGCAGTAATTAAGGCATCTCAGAAATGTTCTTTGATCTGTGTTCTTTAGATTTTATGAAAGAGAAAGATGTTTTCATTACATTTTAATTTTATCTGGCTTGATTTTTATTTTTTTATTTTGTTGATTTACTGGCGGCTAAGTAGACGAGCGTGATATGTTTTTCAAGAAATAGCGACAGCCTTTAATAGACATAAGTGAAAAGACAGAATGGGGTACTTTCCATTTCAGTAGGACATTAATGACTAAGAAATGTCTTAATATATTTTCTTCTTCTTCTTACTGCCCTGGTCCCATTTTACGTCAGCAATCACCATACACAATTAATATTCATCTATATTGTCTTTGATCTCTCTTTCCCTCTTCTTCTATCTTGTTACTAAACTAACTAATAATATCTATAAAAATAAAATCCTAACTCGTTGACTGACTATTCAACGCCAAACCCTGGGCCATGAAAAGAGGAAATTTAGCACAGAGGTTCCGTTTATGATGTAAACAAAGGAGCAAGGCCCGGATATTTTGTAATTACTACGAGATTCTGGTGTTCACGCGAGCGAAGTCGCGAGATGTTGCTTTTTTATTTGAATTAGTTGTATTGTTTTCTGAGGTTTAAGCGAGCACTAAACTATGTAAATAGTAAATTAAACGCGAGTTAATCCGTAAAAAAGTGTATCATTTCAATGAATTAGTTGTTTTAATATCAAAATCATACGTCATAATTAACTTTACCTATTGTAAAGCGTGTAGCGAACTAGCGAGTAATTTACTATTTTATTTATAGAACTAGTGAATATGTAAATAATATTATTTTTTTTCCAGCAAAGCATTAATGACATAACCAAATCTAAAATCGAAAAACGTAACATCAGTAAGTCATTCAGTCTCACTTAAACTTTTCGCTGGTTTTATAATTTTATTGGTTTTCAATCATAGTGCAATTGAATAAGGTATAAAAATATTTGTAGTGGCTTCTATTCGTATATTGTTTGTAACACTTAAAGGGTTAACTTCAAACTTTTGAATGAGTACAAGCTAAAACTTGTAGAAGGATTGGCGCTAGTTTTGTATAGGCCACTCTTAGTAGGTGCATAGGGGCAGATCATAACGTGATATACAGGGTTATTGGAAATACGTAGCGATCCTTTTAAGGGGTGATAGTGGAGATCAATAGCTATCAAATTGCCCTCGGGTAGATGGGCCAAAAATGTACCGATTTCGGAAAAAAAAATTGTAAAGAAATATTTAAAATATTAAGAAAATTGGGTCAGGCTACATCAAAGTGGATTATAAAAGAAATTTACGTATTTTTTGGTTATTTTTGTGTGTTTTTAGTTTGCTAACACTCTAATATGTAAAAAAGAACAGATTTTTTTTATTTTTTGGTACAATTTTGCCGCCTCTACTCTAGTGCAATTTGATAGCTAATGATCACTAATTTCACCTCATAAAGGGATCGCTACGTATTTCCTATCACTCTGTATATAGGTAGTTACATACATCCCACAGCATAAAGACCTCTCAACTTATCACTCTGAGCACATGTGCAGTAGTTATTTGGTGAGACGTGGCAGTGCGCTGGTTCTGCGGTCCTTATTGCTGTCTCTGTCTAACCCTTTGGGAATAAAGTCGTAAGTATGTGTGTACCTATTAGCTATAATCGAAGGCTCCTCGTGATAAGGTATTATTATCTTTAATGGCGGTAACTTTATGGTGCAATCAATAGAAGTTGTTACGCCGAGATATTTGCCACTGATACTGAATACTCAATTTGAGATATGTAGCTCTTACTACGTACTTATGTAGCTCTTACTAAGGCGACCTCCTTGGTCGAGTGGTTTGTACACCGGTTTTCATGGTGTCGCCGTCTCTGAGGTCCCGGGTTCGATCCCCGGTTGGATCAATTTAGAAAGTATTGTTTTTCTAATTTGTCTCGGGTCTGGGTGTTTTCTATGTATAATAAGTATGAATTTAAGTATTTTAAGTATGTTTATCCGTTGTCTAGTAACCATTTAACGAGTTTCTTCGAAGCTTCTCTTGGGCTAGATAATTGGTGTGAGTGTAGGAAAAAAAACTTATATCACCCTCAGTCTTGGATTATTTTGACAGTTTTTTGACACTAACTGTCAATGTCAAATTTGACAGAATGGAGCATAGACTATGCGATATTTTGCAATAACAATACATAAGATGAACAACAGAAGCGAAATAACCAAACTTGTTCATACTAAAGTAGTCTGTAAGTCTATGATAACACGGTACAAAGTCAAGTGTGTTTTTGTAGGTGCGGTCTCATGCGACCGCTTGGGGTTTGAGGGGTTAATCATTGGAGGATCTCGCTTTGATTACGGAATAGATAAACCTTTTTTACTTTGACGACTTCCGTGCTCGAGTGGTTAACACGCCAGTGTGATGTTCATTTTACCGTAGTAATACTGTGCCATCTCCGAGGTCCAAGGTTCAATTCCCGGTCGGATCTCTTCCTTCTGTGTGGTATACGTGTAAGTATGTGGAAAGAAAATGTAGAACTACGTGGTGTGGAAAGAAAAAGTTGATAAATGAAAGCTGTTTTTAAACCTTCGTAGTTGGTCTGATTTATGATCAAATCATATTAACCTACACGTGTTAAAGATTGATGGTTGGACAGCATTATTTTTTTATTGGCCATAAAGTGAGAAATGTTATATCGTGAAATCCTGAGTAATAGCAGCTTCCACATAATTGAGGCTCACCTTCAGTGCCGCGTGTAATCAGCTTGTTGGAGATAAGCTTAATTGGGGACGAAACTACTGGGATTATGAAGATGGATGCCTGTTTATTCAATTTTGTAATTAGATAGCGCTTTATGTGGCAATTTAATTTGGCAGTATACAGTTTTAATAACAATCTAGCTTGGCAGTTAACTTTTCTAAACATTAAATAAATAGGTCTAATGTTAATGTCAAAAAAGTTTGTTCATTTGTTTTTTATATTTCGTTGATGCTTTTTTGTATTTTCGATAATTACCTACTAGTATTTTAAAATAGTATTCGTATGACATTAAGAATGCCATAAATCACATAAACTGCCGTATAATTATACTGTGCTAAAACCCTAACAAGAACTACATACGTATAAGTTTGTGTATTACGTTTAATCGTAATTACACGTGACATTTTCATGCCAAATATTCTGAGGCCAATAACGTAGAATGTCGTTGATAATTTGTATGAAGACGGCACATCAGCTTTCAACTTTTTAAACAAAGCAAGACATCACTCAAATTACGCATGCATACGCCTATTTGAAGTCTCTTTTAGAGTTTAGTCTCGCTTAGTTGAGACGAAGGCATAATTACCATTGTGTGTTGAAGATAATGAGGTCGGATGGGAGCGGAGGAAATAAAAGTTCCTGTAGGTACAGTGTTCGCTTGGGGGAAGAAACAAAACACGAGAGAAACATGTGCCGACTATTGCTCGCGAAAACTATACTACTGTTTCGTTGTCTTCGATTTTGTTTGTGTTTTGTTTATTTTCTAGAAAACTATTGTTTTTTTTTTCTGAGCCGACAAATGAGCTTACGGCGGACGGAGTGGAAAGCGGCTACCGACACCATGAATTCTTGAAGTACCATGAGCATCAAGTTCGCGTTGCCGAGCCTGGCTCTGACCCTGACTCTGGATTCTTGAAGTGGACTGTATAAAAAATTTTTTTTTGGTATTACAATAACGGTCTTATCTATCTATAATATATCGAAATAGAAAAACTAAAAAGACAGCCATTCTTAAATTGGCGAAAATCTCAACAATATGGTATCCGGAAGAGAAGAAATATACGATACAGGAATTTCTTTTCTAAGCTAAAATCAACCAAGCAGATGTTGTCCTGGTTTACATACAAATCTCTGCGGGCCAATCGTTTGAACCCTAATATATCAGATGTTTAGCATAAATTGTAGTGGGTATAAAAACAACCGAGTGTCGCATATGGGCCGAAACTTGAACATCGATATTCTACATACCTTTCCAAGGTCGAAATATTTTTATATTTTGACACGTTTGGAGACTTTTAAACGTCTAGTCTATGGAACCACCCGGTTTTGGACCCGGAGGTACCGGGTTGGATTCCCAGCAATTTTATACATTAATTTCCAAGGTCGAAATAAGTTTTATTTTCTAACACTTTTAACTACTAACGACCCAGAAGTGTCAGGTTGACTCCCAGCGACATTATATTCCGTTACCATGTCATATACGTACATGTCGCTCTATTAAAAATAACCTAAGCCATCATCTTTCCTATCCTCTGTAACCTAGCTTAAATTCATCTATGTCAAAACAAGGTACGTATGAAATTTTTTTTTAATTTTTCGCGGGGTATTGGGTGTTCATTCATACGCGGACGAAGCTAGCCCATTATTTATACCGGGTTTATTATAAATATTATATCAAATTCAAAAAAAAATCCAAACTAAGCATTTTATCGTTTGCCTATTGCACGAAATACGATGATTGCATCAAATATGGGGAGAGTTACTGTTAACAATTTTATAAGTTACAAGTACTTAGATTACTTGGAAGTGGAATTTAATCAAAGCCAAACGAAGTTGTTAAGGACTGGACATCGAATTTGTGTTCTACTAAGATCTACGGACCAATTGGAAACAATAAAATAAGTTCCCTTCCCTCACTTACCATTACCATAAAAAGTCATGAAGGCTGAATGATGGATCTCTGCCTTTTCGCCGAAAATTGTTTGCCAGATTTTCACTTGCCAACTGAGAAAACAGTGTATAATGTAGGTAGGTAACACATAACTAACGTTTCGCAATATTTTATTTGGCCGAAAAATCATTTGCCAACTTATAACATCATTTTGTTTTATTTCCCAACCTCACAGTTACCAACTGTACGTTTAGTCTGCTTTTCATAATGACACTTTTCAAAATGCCAACTTTCATGTAGCAGAAAGTTTTAGTTTGCGTAATATTTATTTAGTTGTTTATTGTTTACCAACTGTTGTAATTAGTAGAGTTTCGTTTAATAAATATGTAATTTTTAATGTAATTTGGCAACTGCTTTATATTATAAACATTTAATATAATTTTAGATTCTATAATTTCATTTGATATAATGTTCTTTTGATATAATATATTTGATATAATAATAATCTAATAATAGAAAACATTATTCATATCATAAGCAAGCAGCATGCAAGCAATCAATCAGCATGCAAGTAAGCAAGAAGCATGCAAGCAAGCAAGCAGCATGCAAGCAAGTATTCAGCATGCAAGCAGGCATGCAGCATGCAGGCAGGCATACAGCATGCAACCAGGCATGCAGCATGAAAGCAGGGATGCAAGCAGGCATGCAGCATGCAAGCAAGCAGCATAAGTATAGAATATGAGTATTATATCATTCATTCATTTATTTTGTACAAATTTTGTACAAAAATTTGCTAATCGTTAGTTGTCAAAGTGAAACATCGGCGAAACGTTGGTTGGCAAGTGATAATCTGCCAAACAATTTTCTGCGAAAATGGAGGATACCCTGAATGATTCCATGAAGGAAGAATGGTTCCATGAAAAAAAATAAACAGTTAAAGCAGAATGGACATCAATGTCCTGAAATAAAAATCATGTTTAGTTTGGTAGATAGACATGTACACACCTTCATTATTAAAATCAAGTCATATCTGTAATTGATGAGTCTTGGTCAATAACCAGTATTACCTTGCTCGCCAAATGCAGAAAAAAATCTAAATATTTTATTTCCGATCAGGGAGTTCAGCCGGAACTTCGGTCGAGTGCTTTTCCACTGGGCCACCGAAGCCTTCTAAAATAATGCATTCATAAATTCTAATACTATGTTCATAAAGTTTGCATTCCTGTAAATGTGTTAAACACGTTTGTACCAAATCATTTAGCCAAAGCGCGCAAAATTACCTCTAAAATGCGTACAGGTAACAAGCACAAAGGAATGAAAATGTAAATGAAGAAACATAAGTTCCAGCGAGGGCACAGGTTAAAGTAGATGGGGGTTGTTACTCATCCCTACGGTGCCTAGACCGAGCCTATTGTGATGAGTTGTAATCACTGAGGCTCAGAAGCCGTACCATGAGCTACTCGTTTGGAAGTAATGACATAAATTAGAATAGACGCGGTTTAACATCTCAATTTAACTTAAATTTAATTTAATAACTTTTTTACATTTTTTTTGTGAATATACACATTAGTACTTCTAAATTATCCGTACTCACGTTATCCAGAGTTTATATGGCACTATAATCACATAATATAAAACCGCCACCTGCCAGCACTTTCACAAGCACAAATCACATTTTCAAGAACATTTCAAAGAATAGAATAGAATAGAATAGAATAGACATTTATTTTTGGCATCACACGACAAAACACAATACAACAATACAAGTAGGCAAGTACAAACTTTTGCGTCAAAATTGTACACAGTAAAGAATTGTGCACTGGCGTGCGATGCCAAAACTGTGCTCAGCTTAGTATAAGCAGCAAGACCAAGTGATACCTGCTGCACTGATATTCTGCTGAACACAGTCGTGACATCAGATGTGCAGGACAATGAACATAAAAAAACAAATTAATAAACATAGAAGTAAATAACAAATTAAAAAAATATTTAAAGTGTGTCTCCGCTAACTAATGGTCAATAATGTGGCAAAATCATTGAAAAAGGCATGACAAAACTGATCCCATAAACTATGGTGCCAAATAAAAATAAAAATAATTCAAGTCGCATTTTCTGATTTTATGAATGTACAATGCACAATGGCTCAACTCGCAGACATCCAATCGGCGCAGAAGGACCTCGAAGAGTGCTTCATCAGAAAATTGGGTGAGCTCGAAACCCAGATTCAGAATGCGGGACCTGCTAAGGACACTGTGGCCAGGATTGCAGAGGAGTTTCGCGCGTTCCGAGAGCTGATGTTCTCGATGCTTGGTCTACTTCGAAAGCAGATTAATGAGTGCTCAAGAGTTATCGATGACATGGAGACCAGGAGCCGTCGTAAGGCCCTTATCTTCACAGGCTTCGTTGAAAAGGACAAAGAAGATCCCAAGGCCTGCGTATTAGAAATACTCAATAGCAAATTGGGCCTGACAGATGTTACTACAGCTTACATCAAAGTCTGTCATCGACTCGGAGGAGTGGCCAAGCCAGAGCATCCCAAACCTATCCTGGTGAGGGTTTTTCAACGAGGAGCACAGAACTGCTGCGTGGAGAGCGAGTCGGCTTTGAAGGGATCACCGGTCTCTGTTCGTGAGTTCCTGACTAGGACCAGGCAGGCGTTGTTTGGCAGGGCTCGTCTCCATTTCGGGATGAAGGCTTGCTGGACGCAGGACGGTGCCATTACTATCAAGTCTCCCGACGGAAACCGTCATAAGGTAACATCATTGGAAGACCTTAACCCCATTTTGGCCAAGTTTCCTGTGAAGTCGAGTGAGCCACCGACACGAACCAGGAGCAGACCTGAAAAAGGTGTGCGTAGTTAGTTATAAGTCTTGATTTATTGTAGGCATTCATTTAAAAAATTATATCTTTATTGTCGTAGCGTAATAATAATCTCTTATTACTTACTTGCCCATTCATTGTTGTTGTCTTGTTAAAGTTAGGTAGCTACCCAATGATATTATATTAAAAAATTGTAACATCATTGTAGCTACCTATATCTTTTATTGTTACTGTTGCTGTCCGTACAATCAATATCAATGTCGTTCCATACCCCCTATATCTCTATAAATCAGTTTTTATTATTTATTTTGGAACCACCACCATAAAATCTTATTTGATTTGTAATTTTAGCAGACACAGACAAAAAAGTGAGTGAAGTAAGGCCAACCAACTGTCATTGTCATGTCATGTCATATTTTTTATCTTGGAAGGAATGACTAAGGAAACCAAGCCATACAGCCTCGTGTATTTTTTTTTGTTATGTCATGTTTTATGTTGCTGTCAGTGGTTTGTGCAAGATTATGTGATATGTATTTTATTTTTTGATTGTAACTCTCAATTTTGTTTTTTTGTTGTGATGAATGTTTCATGCTAATATGAATGGTCGGCTGGCGGGTGGTGTGTAGTGTTAGCCAAACTCAGTTAGTTATATTGTTTTAACTTGTATATTTACATACTTTTATATTTTATTTTATTTATCAATTATATATCTTATTTATATTAATGTTATCTGATGATGATTCCTTCCATTCTGCTGCTGACTCCACGGACTTATCGAGTAATGCTAGCTTTTCTTCAATGCCTGATACACTTGGTGACTTCGTTCGTGACAAGATTAGTCTTAACACAAAAAACTCTTTGAACATCTGTCACATAAACGCTCAAAGCATTCCTAGCCACTACAGTGACTTAGTGGAGGCATTTACTGGCACTAACGTTCACGCCATTCTGATTTCTGAGAGTTGGATCAAGCCTCACCTTCTTTCTACCACCTACCCTCTTTCTGATTTCATTCTTGTCCGAAATGACAGGACTGGACGGGGAGGGAGTGGCGTGACCATCTACATACGAAGTGATTTTCCATACAAAATTCTCTCTTCTTCAGCCTCAAGTTCATGTCCTTCAGCTGAATACCTCTTCCTCGAGATTAGTGTTAAAGGGGTTAAGACTCTCCTTGGGGTGGTATACTGCCCTCCGGCTGTGGATTACTTCGTGGATCTGGAACTGGTTCTTAAGTCGTTTGGGTCAGAGTATGCGCATCACGTCATCATGGGCGATTTCAACACAGACCTCATCCGTCATTCCTCACGTTCCCGTAAACTCCTTCATATCATTGAGGCTGCTGGCCTGCATGTCCTTCCACTCCAAGCCACTCACTGTAACATTACAGGCGAGGACACGTGGCTAGACCTCATCCTCACGTCCAACCTATCTCTTGTTTTCACCCACGGTCAATGTCCAGCTCCCGGTTTTTCCCATCATGACTTTATTTTCCTTTCATACATCCTCAAGCCCCCAAAACCTGTCCCTAAAGTGCTGCGTATGCATTGCTTTGGTCGTATGGATGTAGAAAGTTTGCTCAGAGACGCTTCTCAAATCAATTGGGAACAATTGATGTCTGTCTCCACGGTTCACGAGAAGGTTAGCATTATGAACCAGGAAATCCTCTCACTTTATGATGAGCATGCGCCAGTTAAGACAGTTAAAGTAAAGCGTCCACCTGCCCCATGGCTGACCAGAGGGATTCGTATGGCTATGAAACGAAGAAATCGGGCTTTTCGTAAATTTAAACAAGAGCGTTCTGAGGGGTATTGGTATCTATACAAGTCTGCAAGAAACCTATGCAATCAGATGATACGCAATGCTAAACGCCGACACATCCTCGAAAATATCTCATCGTCCTCCCCCGCTAATATTTGGAAATTCCTTGGAACCCTTGGCATTGGCAAGGCGCGTAGTGATGTTCTGCCTAACACAATTATGTTGGATGATTTAAATTGTCATTTCTCCACTACTGTTTGTATAGATCGTTCAACCATTTGTCAAACGGTAGATTACATTGCAGGTTTGCCTCGCCCCAATATTGACACTTTTCATTTTTCTCCTGTTACTGTAGATGAAATCAAAAAGATTATCCTCTCCATCAAATCTGGAGCCCTGGGACATGATGGCATTAGTCGTCGTATGATTGTTTCTATCCTAGACCACGTTCTTCTTCCGATTACCCACATCATCAACTTTTCCTTTGACTCTGGCCAATTCCTTACCCAATGGCGTAAAGCCTATGTGCGTCCCTTACCCAAGATCTCCAGTCCATCCCATCCAACCCATTTTTGACCCATATCTATACTTCCGTTTCTGTCCAAGGCAATCGAGGTCTGTGTCCAGAAGCAGCTTGCAAGATTCATTTATCTAAATAACCTCGTTGTTCCTCTGCAATCTGGCTTCAGACCTGGCCACAGCACTGTTTCCGCACTCCTGAAAGTTACCGGCGACATTAGACAAGGCATGGAGGATACAAAAGGCACAGTTTTAGTACTCATAGACTTCTCAAACGCCTTCAATGCCGTCAGTCATGACATACTCCTATCTATCCTTTCCCATCTTATGGTTTCATCTGAGGTACAGGAATGGTTCTCTTCTTATCTTCAAGAGCGTCAGCAGTCAGTCCGCATTGATGAGATATCATCAAATTGGCGTAGCCTGAATGCTGGTGTTCCACAAGGCGGTATTCTTTCTCCATTATTATTTTCAATATTTATCAACTGTATCACCCACCACCTTCAGTGTGCGTATCATCTGTACGCCGATGACCTTCAGCTTTACACTCATGCACGCGTAGATGACTTATCAGACATTATTGTAAAAATAAATCGGGACTTGGAAGCTGTTAACGACTGGTCGCGTAGGTTTGGTGTGGCTGTAAATCCTACAAAATGTCAGACGATACTTGTTGGCAGCTTGAGATTGATAAATAAAGTGGGGATTAGCTCTATTACTCCTGTAGTGTTTGACGGAACAGTCATACAATTCAGCACGACCGTTAAAAATCTCGGCTCACATATCGACACTACACTTAGCTGGCATTCTCAGGTTGCTAATGTTAGCAAATAAGTAACCTGGACTCTGCGCTCTTTAAATCGCCTGAGGAACTTTTTACCGTTCAAGACGAAGGTGGTGCTTGCGCAAACTTTAATCCTTCCTATGATCGACTATGGTGACGTGTGTTATTACGACCTAAACTCAGTCTTGCTTGATAAGCTTGACAGATTGCTCAATAACAGTATCAGATTCTTCTACAATCTGAGGAAGTATGACCATATCTCACAGCATAGGTCTGAGCTGAAATGGTTGCCCATTCGTCAGCGGAGATGTTGGCGCGCCCTTTCCACACTCTTCTCTCTTCTAAATTCTCCAAATGCTCCATCTTACCTTACTCCCCATTTCCAATATCTTTGCTCCTCTCACGACCGGAATCTCAGATCCTCAAATAACCTTCTCCTTCTCTCTCCTTCCCACTCTTCTGGCTTTGTACATTCCTCCTTTTATATCCAGTCCATACTCCTCTGGAACGCGCTACCTCAGGAAATCAGGATGGCTGCGAGTCGTGACGCTTTCAAAAAGAAAGTCCATTTGCTCCTTTTTGACAGAACCATGGCAGAATCATCTCAATAACGTCCTTTTTATATATTATATTATCAAGTAGTGTATGTAGGTATATTATAAAATATTTATGTATTGCGAGTATGTATATTTTGTTTATTAATATATACGTACTGTATGTTTTAATATTTAATGGTCTCATCAAACTTTGGTCACTGCAGATAATTGCACCTACCATGTCATCTCTGCACCACCCTATGGTTGACTGGTAGAGAATGCCTCAGGCATTAAGTCCGCCATGTAATGTAATGTTGCAAAAGTTTAAATAAATAAATAAAAATAAATAAATAATGTCTGTTTTTTCATGTTACTAAGCCGGCAAACGAGCATACGCTTTATGAAAAGCTACCACTGCAGGCCAGACACCGGTCAGCGGTCAA
Source organism: Scoparia ambigualis (assembly GCA_963921215.1). Lineage (NCBI taxonomy): Eukaryota > Metazoa > Arthropoda > Insecta > Lepidoptera > Crambidae > Scoparia > Scoparia ambigualis. The sequence continues at coordinate 16,339,859 of OY992522.1, read as the reverse complement.
TCAATCAGGCGCGCGCTGCCGAACCTGAAGTTTTAATTCAATTTTTTTACTTTTTTGTTACTGTTTATATAATTTTAACAGGTATATTGGATTTAAACAAATACACCTATCTTCAAAAGTCATACCATATTTTCACTTTTATCACCACCCCATAACGTCGTAAATATTGTGCCTTCAACCGGATAAAGTAGAAGAGGAGTGATCCAGTGTCGACGTGAGTAAAGTGGTTTACCTATTTATTGAAGGGAGACATTGCAGTGCAGTTTTCCAGTACAACATTGTTCTAAGGCGAGTGGCGAACTGGTTAGACTGTTTTTAAAAATTTGTGCCAATAATTCCAAACCTTTTCTGCCTAACTAACATACAACATCGTGTCGCCCGTTTCTGAAAACCATTTCGATTCCAAGTAGTGTGACTACTTGGAATCGGGAACTGTGTTTTCGGTTTCTATTTGTGTGGTGTTGTATATGTATTGTAGATTGGTATATTTATATTGGATCGCCAAATTTTCCGTACTCCTAATTGCCACACAATTTTAATTTTTCTAAAGTGTTAAGCCTATTTTTACTTCGCCTAACTCTTTTTCGCCGAATTTAAACTTCCCAAACACGACATTAGGCGGTAGAGTCTGGCTAACGAAAGCTGAACCAGGAAAAACGCGGTAAATTAAAAAAAAATATGACTGGGTAACACAGGGTCACTCACACAGCTGCAATTTTCTCAGAAAAATTTCAATTTGACATACGACATGACACCTCAGATAGAGACACAGAGACAAAGTGTTGCCAATCAAATAACTACGAGGTCCAGCTTTCGTTGGCCAGACTCTACCGATAAAAATCCCTACTATTTACAATTACTTAATTGTAATTAGCACAAAGCTAAAACGCACAAAATGTAAGGTAAGGTAGTTTTCTGTTGTCTAATAAAAAAAATAACCTCGATATTCAAGACAATCGCTACGCTGCGCTTCGCTATTGTCATAAATTTCTAACCTATCACGTGACCTACAGGAGTAGGGCAGCCAGTATTTCTGCTGTTAAAAAAAATTACCTGGAAAATCAAGACAATCGCTACGCTACGCTTTGCGATTGTCTTAAATTTCTACCCTATCACGTGACCTACAGGAGTAGGGCAGCTAGTATTTCTATTGGTTGTTAATAAAAAAATATTTAAAAGTTTGAACTTACTTAATTATAATAATAAATTATTGCTTTCAACACTACAGCGCAATCTTCGTAATGCCGAAAGAAAGTTATGCCGATACATTTTAGTGCATTTAATATTAGGGATTCTAAAATTAGGGTTTTCTATTTTTAGGCAAAACTATAATAGAGCGAAAACAACTGTTAGGCTAGACTAGACAATTATTATATATCTTAATGTTATATTTTCTTTTCTTATCTCGCACGGATGTTGTACTGTATTATTTTTTTAGCCAACAATTATGCACGCCAACATGTTTGTTGATTATTAACCGTAAAGTGTTCTTTATTATTTCACATTTAATAATGACAAAACACCTAGAAAATTAAAAAAAAAATGCAGACATGATGCTTCACTTTCTAAAAAGTCGTTTCAGATCTTAATTTCTCTAGTACCTAATGTCCATGAACTACACGGACTTCTTGAGGGAATTTGAAAAGTGATGTTGCACTATTACCTCCGTTATACTACTGACGTGAACCAACTCCTACAGAGTCATTTCAGATTACAGGATGGATTAACAGAACCATTTTTAATGTGCGAGAAGGCACATGAATATTTTTTTTTATTTTTTTTATTTTAGCCTATATTGTCCCACTGCTGAGCAAAGGCCTCCCCGAAACCCTTCCACGCATCTTTATCTTTGGCGCTTTCCCACCAGTTTCCCACAAAGGCATCGAGATCGTCTCGCCAACGTTTCCGCGGTCGTCCCCGCCTACGCCTCCCGTTCTCAAGCACCCAAGGCGTGATGGAGTGTGGCCATTTCTCGGGTTGCTTTCGGCCAACGTGGCCCGGCCAGTCCCACTTGAGCATAGCTGTTTTGCTCCCTACGTCAGCAATTCTAGTCAAGGAACGCAGTATGGTGTTGCGAATTCGGTCGACGCGTTTGTAGCCGAGTATACTACGTTCCATTGCCCTCTGACAAATCTTGAGCCTGGATTTTTGAAGCTCAGTTAATGACCAAGTCTGTGCACCGTAGGTTCGAATAATTATCTATTTAAAAAAATATGTATTATTTCCAACATACTCATGCACGTTCACGCTCTCGTTCACTTTGACAAAGCGAAATCGTTGTCGCAAGCGAGTGCAATATGTGAACTCGTGGTAGGGCCTACAGGTCGTTTGTCGTAATGAACCAGCCTGACTGTCCAATAATTTGACAGAGATATAGTACACACTCAACTCAGATGTGTGTAGTCACCTTGTGATTATTCAAACTTAGGTTGATATTGCGCTGTGCTAAGGCTAACGCACTAACGGTTGTGAAAACTAAGCAACTTCACTCAGTGGTCGGGCTTAGATGGTCACCTAATACAATTGTCTTGAAGTGTTCCAAGCCTCGGATGGCTTCATAAGTGGTTGCAAGAGGATGTCGTCGTAATATAACTTTAATGACTATTATACTACCTTTTATTTAATCAATATAATTATTAGGTGGATTTTAATGTGTCATCTTCTACCATCAACAGAGAAAAACGACTTAACGTGCCTTTCTAAGCACAATGTCGAAAAAATTATAATTATTATTTTTATTGACTGAATAACTCATAAGTATAATTTTATAAAATGTTATAGATAAGTACATTGTTCTTTAGTATGTCTAAAACTAAACTAATATAATATTAGGTGAATTGAAATACAAATATTTGGAAAAAATAAAAGTGTATAATAAAACGAAAGTAAATGCCAAATATTAAAGATATAGGTAAGTTTTAATATAACTGTCTTTCTACTCGATTTGGTTTAGTAGGGCCTGTTAAGTCCGCCTGGCTATCTATTACTATCTCATCTAAAATTGTGTTCCTCCAGTTAGAGATAAGATAGCCAGTTCCTCAGTAGGTGTTCATTCCGGGTTAACTGCGCTTCCATTTTCGGTCTTATCACCACCTAACATCAGGTGAGATGAAGGGCGTACTTAGGAGTAAAGGAATAAAACAAATATGCTGATTAAGCAGACAGGCAATAGTACCTTTAGTTTTTCATAGAGTTTCCACTATAAATCTTTTTCAATTGATGTCTGAAGAAGTTGTCAGTCCTTTCAACAAGTTGGTTAGCCAACTGTCTATAAATCATTTTTGCATTTACCAAAACATGTTTGTACACACACGGTAATTTTCCCCGAAACATTTCGCCGAATACACTCGGAGACAGAATAAGTAGATTTTAATGCGAACGTTTCCTTGGAAACGTTGAATCTCTGTATCCCACTAACCTAAATTGCTTCCGACATCTAGAAAATTAAGTGTGGAGGCACGGAAGTACTTACTCACTAGACACTCACTAGTTATTTAAGAGACTGCATTAATCATTATTATAGAAAAGCAAAGCTAACGCGTTTGGGTTATGATCTTGAAAGTTAAGCAACTTTCTCAATGCCGGGACATAGGATTTGCCTAATTAAAAATATCTCGAGATCCTCTGTGCTTCGGAAAGCATGATAATCTGTCGTTAAAACGCATCAATCCATTTTGGGCCGCCCCTCTAAATATACAGATAAATTTACGTTTATTATTCCCAAAAGGGTCAGTCAGAGATTAGACAATGACGACCGCAGCATAGTCCACTTTTACTTTCAAGTAAAGTGCAGCCAGTATACTGTCTCACTGCAAATGCGGGTTGGTGATAACTAACATGGGCTTTGCGTCGAAAACATCCGAAAACACACTTTGCCCGACCTAAGAATTCTAATCATTAGACATTCATTACAATATTTTCTGCCTACCAGTGTACCTACTAAGATCTACTTGGTCTTCCAGACAAACTGACATCATTGTTTTTCGCAATTCATCTGGATTTATAATGGTAAATGACTGGATGCTCACCACCTCACTACCTATCAAGGTGGCGAGCACGTCGCCGCTCATATGCTGTTGGATGTATGTGCAGTCTTTAGTCCGTTAGTCGCCTTTTACGACACCCAAGATAAGAAAGGGGTTGGAATTCTTTTAGTGAGCCGCTACGTGGCCGCTACACACACGGCTCTTTTTGTCAAAACCTCGGTGCCTCTCTAAAGTTTAACATTATTTCTAACAGCATAAAGTTAAGTATCGTTCAAGCGGTATCTACGTATGTCTAATACACCCAAACAAAAGGTGTATCACAAAAGCACGGGCGCAAACTCAAACAAACTCAAACAAAGTCAAACTGCGTGGCTGTGCGCTGTGGGGTGTGGGCTCGTTAATATCTCGAGCTCCTCTGTGCTGCGGAAAAGCATGATAATCTGTCGTTAAAACCCATTAATACGCATTGGGCCAGACAGTGGCGGCCCTAGCAAAATTTAAGTAGTGCAAGACACATTTTAGATCTCAAAATGGCGTCCCTCTAAATTTAACATTATTTCTGCAGCATGAAGCATGAAGTTAAGTATCGTTCAAGCGGTATCTATGTACCTACGTCTAATTCTTTTAAATAAATAAATATACCCAAACAAAAGGTGTAAGCACAAAAACAAGGGAAACGGAAGACACGCTAGTTCGGCGGCAAGTCAAACCGCGTGGCTGTACGCTGTGGGGTGTGGGCTCGTTAATCAATGTTTTTCCGCCATCTCCCGACGTGTCACTCAGCCCGTAAATCAACTTCTTGCTTTGTTCCTGCAAACAAACTGTTGGAGCTTTAAATATACACTCCACTATGATCCGTGGCATATGCGGAATAGGCAAAAATAACGATACAAAATAAGTACCAAGTGTATAAAGTCTTGTGACGATTGAGATTTTTGTGGTTTCTAGTTTGATATACCTAATGCTCCACGTAAGTACTTAGAAAAAACGCGAAAAAGTTATACACATGCATACACCAGCTTTGAATGCATATACAAGTAAATAATAATAGAAAACATGTTATGAAATTTTTTTATTGTTTTTCCTATTATCGCCGGTTTCCTGAGTCGCGCTATCATGTGCCATCTATCGAAGAGAAATGAAACCATGTGGCAAGGTTCCGTGTTGCAGTAGTGTCTCTAGTTGTTAGAGAATATTCCAGGGAAAGCACCCCTCTCGACTTAGTCGTTGCTACTGATTTCACTATTTACCAACAGATGACACTAGTATTCACACAGAAAGATAGGACCTGTAAACAAATTTTCATTCTAAAAAGTACCAAACAACTAATTACTGTTGTAAAACTCATAAAATTAAAGATTAGCGATAAACTGCTAATGAGTTTTTCTAATGTGTTTAGGTAGGGATTTAAAACAACTAATGAGAATTGATAATAAAATATAATTTAAAGCTATTATCTAACAAGGAAATAATAAATGTAACGAATACATATTAATTTATCCTATTATTCCTTTATTTTAAACGAACTCTTTATTTAGCAAGTTCAGCTTAATAAAGAGTTCGTTTAAAATAAAAGAATAATAGGATAAATTAATATGTTATTTACAGTTACAGGTTACAGTTTTGTTTGGACAATCGTTTTGAACTTAGTATTGCTCTGATTGACGCCAAATTAAGTTGCGGTAACTTTTATCCTTGCAGTGGCTGGGGCTGCTGTTTTATAATTTTTATTCCAATCTTAAGCAAAGGTTAAATTATAACAATCTTGTGTATAAACATTTTAATGTTTTTAGCGAGTATTAAGACAAATTACAAATTTATTAAATTTAAGATCCGTGGTTTCCGAGAGATAATGAAGTTAAATATCTCCTCTAGAGGTTGGAAACATCATACCTTAAATAATACTTATAAATATGTTATTAAATTGTCAACATTATTATAAACCACACAACGATGAGTAAGTACTAACGAACCAGTAACCGAGACACAATTAATGCATGTGACAAAATTAAATCGAGAACAGTCTGGCTATTTTGAGTCGACGTTAGTTGTATTCGTGATATAATAGTATTAGGACCAGTAGAACGGCACCGAGATTACCGTTAGACTGAAACACTTATGCCTGCGTGCAATGCAATATCCATTCGAAATAGTCTGGTTAAGTGAAGCGGCGACACTAAATGAATCATGAAGTTAGCTAGAAGATTTTGTTTGCAATGTTATGTGGCGGTTGTGTGTTGGATTGCGAGTCTATCTCTTGTGTGTTGTCAAAGAAGTTTAGGTAAGGAAAAACTATTATTGATTAAAAGGGTTGCTGGTAGTCTTGAAAATAACAAAAATATTAAACATTATTAACAATTTGTTGATTTGGGTACTTACCGTTTGAGAATTTTCAGAGGTGACTCAGAGTAGGTACTTATTATACATAGGTAAGAACTATAGTAACCGGTTCAAAAAATTGTATCTCTGATAATTTAATTATATCGTACATTGTTATCGACATAATTATGTATAGGTAATCAATTGTTAGTGACGCATGCTATAGTAATAAATTGATAAAAACAGGTGCAATTTATGACGATGGCGGTTTTTTGATGGAGGCTGCTTTCTCTGTGGCCGTGGCCGCAGTTTCCGGAGACCCAGAAAATCCGTTTGAGGCAAATGTGGTACGAACGTCTCCGGGCGATTTGTTGGAGACTGAACAAGCGATGTGCTCTCTTTTAGAAGAAGTAAGAAATGTCTCTTTTTCGTTTTGGTCATTTACGTCAAACTTTAAAAGTACTAAGAAATTTGATTCTTAATGTTATGCGATTTTAGAGCAACATATTCGCAATATTCGGACCAAAAACCAAAAGCTCTATACAACATGTACAATCTATAGCCGATTCATTCGAAATACCGCATATATTGATGGAGTCTGTTGTAACACAAAACCGGAATTGGTCAGCAATTAATCTATACCCCAACCATATCGCGTATTCACAGGTAATCTTTTGGAATAATTTATGTTTTCTTTAAGTCCTTACAAACATTTAGCGGACTTGTAATTTATTTTCAGGTCTTCGCTAGTATTATTGAAATGAAAGGTTGGACGGAATTCACGATTATTTATGAAGGTGCTGAACTTTTACCATTTTTAGACAACATATTCACCTTGGAAGATTTAGATTTGGGAGATCATATTGTTATGACCGTTGTTCAGTTGCCAGATGGAGATGATTATAGGTATTTATTTCCTTTTTATGTAATGAAAAATATTAAATTCCTATTTAATTCGTTCCACAAAGTCAACACCTTCGTAGGCATTTCAGATTACGAGTCGAATGAAGAATAAAATCCAGAGCTTCAGTATTTTATTTCTAACTTAAAGATTTTGCTTCAATAAATATTATATCCAGCCCAGTTGCACTAGCTCTAAGTCTCACGGTTTTAGTTTTACTGCAGGGCTCAATTGAAGAACATAAAAATCTCGGAATCTGTGAATTACCTCGTCGATTGCAGTTATGAAAAATTACCCCAATTTTTAGAACAAGCTCAGCAAGTTGGTATTATGTCTGATGACCATAGTTACATAATCATGAATCCTGATTTTCAAACTATTGATATCGATCCTTACAAACATGGTGGATCCAACATCACAGGTATTAACTTTGAAGTTATGTTATTATATAAAATAAAACTCTGGCTGTCTCTGTTCAGTTTCCTGCTTTTTGTAAATTGTAAAGGTGGCCGCTGACAATCAGTTTTGCCCGTCAATCCAGGCGTAAAACTGTGGCGTCACTCCAAATCGTTTTACGCCAAACAGATTTCCCCACTTACTGGCGTCACTCCGGCTCGTCAGTTCGCGATCGGCCGGTACAATCAATTTTTAACTTTATTGTTTGGTACCAAGGATCAACATTCATTGGAGAAATTCGAACTGACGCGATTGGAATGTTTTCGACAGGCCGGTCTCACGGTCAGTTTGGCGCGACGCGCTGGCTTGGATTATGGTAGCCACGGAAAATTCCGTGTCGCGCCGTCAGTTAAAACTCAGGAGTGACGATGCGACCTTCACGTTCAAATTTTGGACTGACGTCAGTTAAACTTATGGGAAAAACTGATCGTCAGTGGTCACCTTTAATATAACACAGCTTTATAAAAAATTATGTATGTACTCGTACAAATACGGCATCATATTTCCAACCTATGCAAATATTGTGACAATCTGTTCATTATTTTCAGGCGTTAGATTCTTTGATCCCAGTTTAGATACCATTCAGACATTTATCACTTCCTTGAATGCAAAAGTATCGGAGCTTTCCGAAAATCAGATAGAAAACGCCGTTGGCGAAAATGCTTTGACCCTCGATTTGGCTTTAATTTACGATGCGGTAACATTGTACACAACTGCTTTAAACCTATTAGGAATCAAAGAAGGAGCCAATGTTACTTGTGACGAAGATGAAAGTTGGAACTTAGGATCAAGCATAGTAAATTTTGCCAGAACGGTGAGTAAATTTAATTTTATAAGATGCAAATAAACATAGCGAAATTCCTAAATTTACTATGTTTATGTTGTAGGTCGAAATTGATGGATTGACAGGACTTGTGAAATTTAATGAAGAAGGATTTCGTACTGATTTTGAAATTGATGTACTTGAAGTGATGACACACGGTTTTGAAAAGGTATTAGATTAATTAAAATTAATATACATAGTATAGGGGCAACCTAGTTGCCAAAAAAAAATTCTATTACTATTCATAAGCATAAATTTCATGTTTTAATACCATTACTATCATTTATACATATAATAAAATTAAAATAATGCAGGTTGGTACCTGGACTGCTGAAGATGGATATATTGAAGCGAGAGTAATAGTTCCTCCAGCAGAACTTGAAGGTTCAGAATCTATGAAAGGAAAGCATTTTCTTGTACTAACTGCTTTAGTAAGTAGAAGTTAGTAAATAAACTAAACAAAATTAATTATTTCCCAAAATTATGCAGCATTTTATTATCAGTTAATTATTTAACCCGCAGAGTGCTCCATATGGTATGCTCAAAGAGTCTCCAGCAATGTTAGAGGGAAACGACAGATATGAAGGATTTGGTATTGAACTTATCGAGGAGTTAGCTAAAATGAATGGTTTCAATTACACGTTCGAGTTGCAAGCAGATGGCGTGTATGGGTCTTTGGATCGCAAAACTGGAAAATGGTCCGGCATGATGGTGAAAATCATGGACGGAGTAACTACATAATTTTATTTCAATCAGTTTTCCTGCCTGTTCTCTCCTAAAATCTCGATTTCATACCGGAGTAAAAAATTATGTAGATCTTTATAAACTACAAAAAAGTAAAGTACTTTCATAAACTGTCCCACTGCTGGGCAAAGGCCTCATTGTTACATCATCATTGATGAGTCAAAGCTGCAATTAATGGGTGTTGGCTTAGCCACCACGCATCCAAATAGCGGAGGTGGACGGTATGCGGTGGAAGTGAGTTCAATTACCACCTGAGAAGTATTTTTTTTCTATTTAAAGTACATTTGAGCGTTATTAACGCAAAAAAAAATAATTTACTAGATTTTAAACAGAATTAGGTACCTCTTCTAGTGTCATGTCTAATGTTGACCATATATTTGGTAATGGACATGAACATTACATGTCCATGCTTTGAAACGTGTGACAAACAAAGAAAATACCTTTTATCGTCTTGTTTGTGTTTTTATACCTATTATAATGAAATAATCATAAAAAACAAATATTGATTGAGAAACTCTAAACACGCATGACATGTTTATTTTCACTGCGTTACAAAAGTCATTCTATTACCTTATTGTTTACTTATATTTACAGAGAGCCGATTTTGCTATAACAGATTTGACAATAACAGCGGAACGTCAAAAAGCGGTAGATTTTACGAGTCCGTTTATGAATTTAGGCATTACTATATTATACAAAAAACCTACGAAACAACCGCCTGATCTGTTTTCATTTATATCGCCTTTTTCTTTAGAAGTAAGTTTAAACTGCTAATGTTAATTGTTAAGGTTTCGAAAATTAAACTTATACTTAATATTTTTAAGAATGCTTTTCCAATTCTAATAAATAATTTTAGTTAAAATATTAAACCTCTGTAGTCACTCAAGCCGAAATGTCTGAACAGATTTTTTAATCTTCGATACAAATATTGTACGGCTAGGTATTGTGTGGATTCCACTAGATATTTATTTATCTCCGATTACTTAAAATACAATTATTTTATGTACCTACCTATTTGTAATATCTAAGATATTATTACTCTTTACCTTATACCCTATTATGGTTTTACTCTACTAATCTATTTATTTTTCTCAAGGTAATTTCTGAACTGATTTTAGGTTTGGGGTTGGTTAGCAGGAGCTTTCGTTGGAGTATCTGTACTTTTGTTTCTACTCGGAAGAATAGCTCCAGAGGAATGGCAAAATCCTTACCCCTGTATTGAAGAACCGGAGACGTTGGACAACCAGTTTACTTTAGCTAATTCATTTTGGTTTACGCTCGGCAGTGTGCTCACTCAAGGTTCTGAAATAGCACCCATGTAAGTTTTAAATCAAGTAAGCTTATTTTAATTTGTTTACTTGCAATTTTAAGAGGTTTTGAAAGAAAGGGAGGTTTTCTTAAAATATATCTCAACGAGACTTGTTTAGAAAGACGAGCTTTATTTACTCTTCAATGGAGTATCGCGGTCCGTTGGGACCTTTTGATTTCGGTCGGTATTTCAGACTGTAATTTATTAGTGAGTTCCATTTTCATCTCTCTGAGCTACTTTTTGTAATTCTGTATTTTTTTAAGTATTAATGTTCTAGGGAATGTCCTGAGAGAATTTAAAAACTTCCGTCGTATCTTTTGCTTTAGGGGCCTATCGTAACAACACTTCAGGACATTTTTGTTTATATAAAATCACCATGATCTATAATTATAATCAGTAGTCACAATATAGAAATCAAATCGGTTAAAACGGGTGCGCATCATATAATAGAACTACGTTTGATATATTTTAATTTTAATAACGTTCATTTTACTTAGTGAACAATATATAAAACAACTAATATCATAATTTTATTAAATATAATAATAGTTTATTATAATGGTTATTTAATATAAAATCATTTAATATAATATTCCTTTGATTCAATTTCGCTTTACATATGAATGATTTATTATATTTATCATTTCATATATTTATTTTTATTATAAAGACCAATTCAAATAAGGTTTATTTAATCAACTTATCAAATGAAATAACTTTTGCTTAATATAAGTTTTAACTGGTATATTCATCATTTGATACTCAGACCTTCGTTGGTTAGGTTAGGTTAGACTTTGTGACAAATAATTTCGTAATTTTAATAAATGATGTGTGCTTGCATGTAAGTAGAATGCATGTTGCATGTCTTTGTGGAATACATCATGTTTGTATGCATGCCTGTATGCATGGCCTGCATGCCTGCATGCTTGCCTGCATGCTTGCTTGCATGCTGCATGGCCTGCATGCCTGCATGCATGCTGCATATTTGCTTGCATGCCGGGGGGTGCAGGGGGGCCGGCCCCCCTGCTCGGGGGGGTCGGGGGGCCTGAGGCTCCCCGCTATAAAGAAAAAGTTAAGTATGTAAAACTATAGTTCTGGCGGTTAGGTTAGGTTAGACTTTTGACAAATAAAGGAGGGGGGCCGCAGGCCCCCCGACCCCCCCTATTTCTTAATCATAATTGTTTATATTAAAAACAATATTATGAGTTCAAATATTTTCTTAGTGATGATATTATTAAAAAGAAAATTATGGTAATTGTCTGTAATGTAGGAAACAATTATGAAAAAAAAGATTTTGAGTTCAAACTTGATCTTAGTAATGACAGTATTAATAAAAAAATAACGTTTAATATATCTAATTTTTTCAGAGCGGCCGATGTTTTTTGTTCAAATTATATGACATGAATGTTAACCACGTTATATATCTATTAATAAAAGGATTATTTTTTGTGTTCAATTTGAAACACGTTCATAGGAATTGATTGTTAGTTTTTAAGAATGTTATTTAAATTGATTGCTATATTAAAGGTTACTAAACAAACCGAGTATTCGATTAAATGATTATTATATGTTTAGAATAATATACTTTTTAATTTTTATGGTGAACGATTTTATATGAATAGTCTGTTATACGTTCTAAAATTATAGCTTTTAAAATTAGATCTTTCGTTGATTATACTTTGTGATTATTGTATTAAACAAAATTATTTTATCTGAAATTATATGTTGTAAACGTTATGACATTTGTTGTTATATCATATATTACACACCCGGTTAAAACTTATCTAACGAAAGTATCAAAACTTCTTTTCATTATTTCCAGAGCTGTTTCAACGAGGATGGCCGGTAGTATGTGGTGGTTCTTCACGTTGATCATGGTTTCATCTTACACCGCTAACCTTGCTGCTTTCTTGACAGTTGAATCAAAATTTTACGCTATAAAAAGTGTTGCAGATTTAGCGAACAATCCCTACGACATCCATTACGGTGCAAAAATGAAAGGTGCTACATACAGCTTTTTTAAGGTAATATTTATTTTACAGTATCATAACCATTCATAAATAAGTGCTATAAAATAGGTTTTGTCCTTAGGAATCTGATAACATGCTCTACCAAAAAATGTATGAATATATGGAGAGTCACCCTGAATACCAACCTGGGAGTAACGATGAAGGACTGGAAAGGTAATACCACAATTTGTACGGAATATCTATCATTTTTATGCAACCTGTACAGATCTAGCGTGGTGGGGAATTTTCCTATTTATCTCTGTAGTAGGACTCATTTTAAAAAGCAGGAGCTGATAATATCATAGCTTTCTTTGTCACGTAAGCTTAGAAAAAATCAAAAGAGAGGTTCACAATTAAAATTAAACTTACCCACCCACCCCACCCCCAACCCACTTACTGCTGAATTAACTATATTTGCACGGTGTACTTGAAATTTCATATACAGGTTACATTGATAACAATCGATCGAAAAAAAAACTTAAAAAAATATTGCAGTTGAATAAAATCTGGAAAATGCCGTGTAGTAAACGACACAGTGGGAGAATGTACTACTATGTTAATTTATTACTTTGATTTAATTAATAAATAAAAGAAACATTATTAAATATTTGATTTATGTATTTTTCATACATAGGTGATGATGATGATGATGATGATATAAAGGTGCTACTTTTTAGAGGCTTATAAGTTTTTTATATGCTTAGAAACACTCTTATGGATGCAATGTTACTCTTATGGATGCAATGTTACATATAATTTATAGGTACAATAAAAACTGGTCTCTTTTATGATAGCAACCAACAACATAGTCGATCCTTTACTAAATGATCATCATAAGCATACTACAATCTTCTTCTCCTTCAGCGTATCATCGTCCACTGCTGGACGTACGCCTTTTCAGACTTGATGTCGTCGGACCAACGAGCAGGAGGTGAGGAGGACGTTTGCCGATGGTCCGCGTATCCGTTATTAGTCCGTTATTAGTCTCCATAGTAAAACTCAATTACTCTATTTTCCATTATCACGATAGCAGAGATGGCCAGCCCAAGCCCCCTTCATCCTTGGTTGCCGATATCGGTCACATTTGTACATTGACTGATGATGTCGTTTCATACTCAGTCGTGCAACCATTATTCCAGCATGCTGAGGTTCATCTTTTTTGGCCAATTTTATGTCTTTTCAATTGTGTGGCAGTAAGAGTCTACCTTTTGCATACGTAGGTCATGCACAGGAGCACATATTGTTCGAAGACTTTGGTATTTAGCGACTGTGAGATGTCGGACCGGAACACAGTCTTTAACTTTTCGACGGCTGCATTTACTTATACTATTGCCTATTCTGTCTAAATGTTCCTGTAGCTTTTAGATCACGCATTTGAAGTTCAGATTTCAAGCGGTATTTTTGGAAATAGTCACATTTGTTGTGCTGTTCTTGAACTAGAATTGCAATTGGTTCTTCCGTTTGTGTAGGGTATCTCATGGGAATAGTTTCATTCACAGAATTGTTATGTCGCCTTTTAGAAAGCTGTGCTAAAGATATTAAACACTTAGTCATCTTCACTATCATCAGAAGAATCTTTATGTTCGGTTTTAACAGGTGCTCTGAATTGAGACTCAGGCAGATTATGAATAAACGCATCGTCATTATCTTCACAATCTTCATCTGTAACTTCCCCGTTTATTTTTACTGGTGGTATGGTAGTTATAGTATCTGGAATATTATTTTTATCATTTTGCTTTAATTTCTCAATTATTTCGTCTGTAGTGTGGTTTGTGTAAATTCCAAAAGATGCAATAAGTAAATGTACTACTATCACAATAGTAGCGCATTTTCCTACTGTGTCTTTTACGGAACAGATAATGTAAAAGGCAAATACCCAGTGAAATGTTATAAAATAACCTATCTTTTTCTTATTTTCGAACAATATAGAAATAAATAATTGGTAATCATGTCATTTATAAATGAAAAACGCGATAGATCAATATATCTACTAACCTAGAATTACTCATTACAATTACCATGAAATTCAACGATAGGTCACACAAAATATATTAATTGCAACAAGCAGTTAGCACTTCATAATAGCAAGTCTCGGCAGTAGAAATAAAACTTATTATTTTTTTTAAGTTGGTGTGTCGTTTAATACACGGTAGAAGCAAGTGGGTTAAAGATATAAGAAAAGATTACATACATTTACATTATTGTTATTAAGAAACTGGTACTTTTGGATAAACGTTTTGTAAGTTATGTTGAAAACTTACTTATAGTAAATACTCAGACATAAATTACAGGGTAAAATCCGACGCTGAAAACTACGCCTTTTTGATGGAGTCAACATCGATTGAGTACATGGCTGAAAGAAACTGCGACATTGCTCAAGTTGGTGGTCTTTTGGACAGCAAAGGATATGGTATAGCTATGAAGAAGAGTAAGTGATTCATTACTTTTCTTTCACTCAAATGACCTAACCAAATACATAATTATTAATTATGCTTTAACATAATATGACGATAGCTTTACCCGCAAGTAAAAGTAAAATGGTACATTTTAGTGTAGCGCTTAGACCGAGATGCATAGACAGGAAGCATTAATTTATTTCAAAAATTTAAATCGATTATAATAATCGATTTAATTTTCACTTCATATTTATATTCTCGTATACATATACTGACGTTTCAAATTCTCATAATGATTCTTAAATAATCCAGATTCTCCATATCGTCAGCCAATGAGCGAATCGATACTTCAACTTCAAGAACAAGGAGTACTGACGAGAATGAAGGACAAATGGTGGAAAGAGAAGAGGGGAGGAGGAGCATGTGCTGTATGTAATATTGTCCAAAAGTCTTTTACTAAGAGTTTAATTCCTAGCCAAGATACAGAACTTTTACTTAATTGAGGTGATTGAAGTTATGTCATCTGGCATGTATATTATGTAAATAGCTTTAAACAAAATATCTTTGTATAGGTTAACAATTTATAATCACTGTAGAATCGTTTAAAATATATTAATAATATTTTATAAACTAAAATTTAAAATAGTAATAGTTGTTATGCCAGATTTTCGTAAATTTTGTAATGTAATTATAATTCATTATACGTATTATATTTTAAGTCTCTCTGTGAAAGGTTCATAACTTGCTCTAATAGTTAGAATTTCGACAACATTGTCTCTCAGTAAAATATATAGACAAGCTTGTTATAAAAGCATCTATAAAACAGTTTTTTAAAATGGCACTTTCAACTAATGAAAAAACGGATCCTGGTAATTATATGAAAATGCATTAAATTCTCTCACTGTGCTATTTGCAGTGATTGTTTCATTACCTAAATAACAGTTTCCATTAAGGCTACTGAATATCATTGACAGCACAATTAGTAAATGATAAATTGGTATTGTAATGCTACCATGTAATTAATTATTGATGTCCATCTACTTAAATACGAGTTGCACAGCGGTTATTTAATATTGATCAAATGCAAAACCTGAAACGTGAGAATGAATGTTTTGTACATCAAACATTGACATCAAACATTGACAAGTGAGTAAAATTTTGCGAATGTGATTAACTTATTTATAGAACTTATTAATATATAAGCTAAAAAAAATATTAGTACACTCATAATAATGTTAATGTTCTGGTAATTTATGGTATCCAGTTCCTCAGTGTTTAAAGGTTTTGGGTGAATTACAATAATTTCAATTTCAACCATAAAGCAAGATGAAATGGAAAGGCTTCCTAAATCTGTATTTTTCGTTGCCTTCCGACAAGTCTGACTATGTCGTCCACTACTACTACTACTTATTTGCTCTTTTAATAAAAACTTACAAAGTTGTATATAATTAACGAACGATAATTAATTTACTGTATTCCAACCTTTCTCCCGAATAGATTTAGGCACATAATACGAGTGCAGCTTATCTATCAAATTGAAAGTGACATTATTCAAATTAGTACCCTGAACGATGTCGAAAGCAATGACGCCGTTCCAGTCCGATGACGTATTAAATCCGGGGATAGAACTTTTCAGAGACTGAATTTTTGTCAAACTTTATGAACAAGATAAAAAATTAAATGTTGTTCATTGATAGAACAAGCGCACCACTTCACCATAGAGAACAGATAAAAAATTTTGGCCTGTATTGGTTTTAAAATGCGTACGTATTAGACCAAATTCAGATAAAAAAATATATAGTTTCCCAGAATATTTTTGAATTAAAGGAGACTGAACTTCCTTTTCTATGGAATTGGGATGAAATATTGCACATAGTCGACAAGGATAAACTTAAGACAGGACATATAATATAGACATAACCTAGACTAGGACATGTTACCAGGACATTTTGTCCTGGTTCCTGTAAGGTTCCTGTGAGAAAGTGTACATAGCACTCGCGAACGGAGTCGCGTTTTACAGTAGTTACATACATTGATACTATAGACTTAAAACAGATCAACTGATTATAACATCACAGCATCAGCACCGCATTCCGTACCCCTGCACTAGATGCCGGGGCTTAGACACTTCAGTTACCGCGCTATTCGTGGTTGATGTAAGAAACAGAATTCCAATTAAATAAATAGTCATTGTGAAGAATGGAGCCTATGTCTGTTCGGGTAGACAGAGACCAAAATTTTCCATTGTAAATCATGAGTTACTGATACACAGGACGACGACGCAGGCAGTGGCGACGCACAGCCTCTAGTTTTGGCGAACGTGGGAGGAGTGTTCATCGTGCTTGTAGCTGGATCTGGCATGGCAGTGGTCTGCGCTTTCTTCGAAATGATCATCGATATTTGGACTATATCAAGGAAGCAGAAGGTATATTTTACTATGGACGTTTTCGATTCTGTAAAGAATTTATTAGGGAAATTGGAATAAAGTGACACACAAAACACTTACCTATTGATTGAAAATTATCGGAAAATGTTCATGCTCTTTTAGTATCTTGCTTGAGAAAACAAAATAACCAAAGACGCTAATTCCAATTATGGAATCAATTACTTCCTGATAACTTAAGTGTTATCTATATTTACATAGTAATAAACTGATCAAATTTTCTCGGCGTTCGTACACAAAAAATCTGGTTATTTAAACTAACACTTATCAGGGGTTTTTTCTCATTTTGGTAAATGTGAATTACAACATTGTAACATTGTACAATTGAATTTTTTTAAATTATCAAATAATCATTGAGTTTGTTTTAGATTTTAGAATATATTGTCTCTACATGCGTGTACCCTTTACCAGCTGTGCATGATCCGGTATGAACCCTACTCCTACCAGTACCAATGTAAACAGTACCCGAACTATTATCATGATCCTTTACTATGGTAAGTAAATTTTTATTTCAAGTTAAGTTAGCTGGTTTGATATAAGTTTATTATGATGACGTAGAGATTCGGTTTTTTTTCTTTTTATGGAAAATAGCAGTCTGTTAGTGAACTTCTCGCTATTACGGTTTCTATTTTTATTATCGTCTATCATATGACATTTGTTCGTATTCTGTAAGAAATTGCTGGGCTGCCCGCCTGTCTCAGTCGCTTTTCTACAGTGGAGACAAGAAACGGGACACAATGCAAGCAATAAAATTACATAATTTATTGAACATATGTTAACTATCCGAAGACACTGCATTATTGCTACGATAGCATTCCTAACGTGATCCTGTTGTTTTTTTAAAGTTTTACCTAGTATTTAGAAGGATCAATAGATATCTTGTTTATCGATACGTTGTTGACTAACCCTTTATTAAAAATTTCAGGTGTCATTCAAAGAAGAGCTGGTTGCAGAATTGAAATTCGTATTTACCTCCAGTGGCGATGTGAAGCCAGTTCGTCACCGTGAACCTACTGAAAGTGGATCGGGGGGGTCTAAAGGATCTAAAGGCTCAAAGGACTCAAAAGACGAAGAAGATAAAGTAGATGTGGAATCAACGAAGGAAGCTGATGATGAAAAGACGGAACGCGCGCCAACTCCTCGATCTGAACGGTCTACGCATTCGCACCACACGTTGCATAGCCGAAGACAAAGCAATGCTGTGCAAATGGCTCGAATGCGAAAATATAGCAGAAACAATATGTAAATTAATCAAGAATTACATTTCAATTTAACAAACCTTGGAAGTCATTATACAGCACGCCCCTTTATGACAAATAAACTTTTATCAATCAATTAATAGGTAATTATTTAAACCAGCAGTTTGATAATACACTTGGTTTACAGAAGGCGTTTCTCTTACGGATGAATTTTCGAACACCACTCATGCATATTTGCAACTTAATATTTAAGTTTACTTTATCTAAAGAGTTTGTCGATTTAGTTACTCTTGTATAGGTATGTTTTTTTTAAATTTTTTTTACTTTTTTTATCCTAAGCCCGGAAAATGACCCCACTCCACCTATTATTAAGTGGAAGTGAAGTCCAGGCGCGAAGACAACTGGTGCATCGTAAGAGACGTAACATCAGTCACCCTCACTCTGCCGGCCCACAAAGTGCCTCTTCACGCCTCGTTTGAAGGACCCTATGTCATAGGTAGGAAGGAGTCCGTGTGCTGGTAGACTATTCTATCTTTTGGAGGTGCGACATAGAAATGAGTCACCAAATTTCTTCTTCTACTTCGACCTCTGGCAATTAATTTTATTGCACTCGCATCCTTATCAAGGCACCTTAAGTAGGTTGGTACTCTCTGCTGAGTGTAAGTATCTCTAAGTACAGTGTGTACTTATTTAAGTTGATCCTGGCTGTGCTAAGCCACGAATTGCCAAAATCTTTATTTATCTACACAATCGACAATACTACGCTAAGGTTGTACTGAGCTGAGCTTCCACGTCGACGTATTCTGAAGATATTACAGCATGGTATCCTTCTAAACAGAGATTTTTACAACGCACGAGTCGTACGGTGCATTATTTCTTGACACCATCTAATAGAGAAAAATCTGCTTTAGGGTATCCCATAGGCATATTCCATTACGAGCGCATGCAAGTTAAAAGGATCATATTCATACTGACCCATAACAAATTACTCACATGTACAGTATTGGGTGTCGAACAGTTAATTAGTACCAGTTTGAGAAATGGAAGTTGTCAGCGGTACCATGTGTCTTCTTGAAGAGGGTGTCTTAATGAAGGCCATTGATTAAGAGGACATCGTGACTTCTCGAGGTTAACAGGTCATGGGACCGAAGAGCGAAACTCGATGCCTTATGATTTATCTAGCTAATGAAGTCATTTATTGTCAGACGGTTAATTTATAAGGCTAAATTAGGTAATAGTGCCCAGTGATGTACTGTTGATGACTGAAAAGCCAGAAGATTTTCCTTTCGAAATCGAGCAGATAGTAACAGAGACCAATAAAGACAAGACTTTGTTACAGGTTACACATTATTTACAACGTGGCTGGCCAGGCAAAGTGAATGATGAGCAGCAACGCGCATATTGGTTGCATCGTAGTGAACTAGCATTGCAGGATGGCTGCGTGTTACTAGGGAATCGCGTGGTAGTGCACGCACCGCTACGCTCTGCCATATTGCGTGCCCTACACAACACTCACTCTCAAGTTACGTATGGTGGCCACAACTCAATAAAAATATCGAGATGCTGGTAAACGGTTGTATGAAGAGCCTCGAAACCCGACACATGTCACCCAAAAATAGTCATGAGTGGGTAAGAGACCATGGTCAAGAATCCACATAGATTTCGCAGGACCATTCCAAAACAAATACTTTTTGATAGTGGTAGACTCTTACTCGCGGTGGCCTAAAGTATTTATAGTCAGCAACATGACATCCATTACTGTTATACGACATCTGAGAATGTTGATTTCTACACATGCAATATGTGAAACATTAGTATCGGACAATGGCCCTTCTTTCGTAAGCGCCGAAATGAAACAATTATTAAGTATAGTAAGACACGTGACCTCAGCGCCGTATCACCCGGCTACTAACGGAGTCGCAGAGCGAATGGTTCCAGCTGTCAAAGACAAGTTACGAAAGAAAGAAAAGAAGAAATAAGTATTTTTACATCTCATGGCACTTGCTCCAGTGCCATGAGATGTAAAAATACTAAATTTATTACTTGGTTTGAGAGTTACACCGTGCTCAACGACAAACAAGAGTCCAGCACAACTATTAATGAACAGGCAACTACGAACACTGTTAGACACTATACACCCTGACCACCTACAACTAAAGAAAACGGAACACCAAATTGAAACCAATGCTGAGAGGAAACGAAGACGAACGTGGGGCAAAATGTGATGTACAGAAATTACAGTAGTGGGCCAAGATGGTTGCCAGGAAGATTCTACAGAAAGATGGACCTTTTAGTTACAGGGTACAAACTGAAGGTGGTGTAGTAGTGAATCGCCATATTGATTAATTAATTCAAGTAGTAGAAAATGAGCTTCAGAAAAAGAATAGAGTGCTTTTAGGATCAACGGGAAATGACAGTCTTGTTATGCAGAATAATGGACATGATGATATTTGTGAGAAGCCAAGTTGTAGGGAGCGAGAATCTGATGAAATTATTGAAATCCTTAGTGCTGATAGATGGGCTGAAATGTTAGGAATTCTATCTGAATTTAAAAGCAGTTTCTCTGGCGGCAAAATTAGGAATAAAATCTCCTTATGAAAGAGGCAATAATCTTTGATTAGTCTTATTTACATACAAATTGTATTGAATACTTTTATAATTACACAAACACACAAGAGAGTTTTGTTTAGTTTTTATTTTTGTTTAGTTTGTCGTTAAATAAAAGAGAAGTAAGTATTTTGTTTTTTATCAATTGTTAAATTTTGTATAACACCTACTTAAGCGAAAGGTATGTCATATATAGCATGTATATTGTTGGATTTATTATTGGCATGATTGTAGGTACAAAATGATCAAGACATCTTTCGTCTTTGTTTCTGCTACCTAGCTCATAATACGAATATAATAAATAAATTAAGAATTAAACAGTGTTTTATATACTTACGTAATATGTTAACTTGTCAAGCGTGGTGATTGAGCCAAAACCCACTAATCTTGGTGTTGGTGAAAAGTCTTTGCCTAGCAGTGGGACATTATTAAGCTTTAAGTACAAACTTTTACTTCCCTTTGTATGTAAACACACAGTTCCCAGCGTATCGCGGCCTTCTCGATGATTGTACTAATCAAATATTTTCGATTCGTTTACTGGCTTAGTAAAACAATAATCGCTTTTCAACTGCATTTATCTATTATCAAAACAATAAGGAAGTGTCAAGCCTGCCACTAGTGGTTACTTAATAAAAATTAATGTACTGCCACTAGTGGTAAGTTAAGAAAGAATGTTATTCTGCCGTAAGTTATTAGGTATTCCAATTTATTCCTTATCGCAAGCTAATAAAGTTTAATTTTAAACATACATTATGGTGGCGTAGTGAAATGTTCATTAGCGGCAGACTAACGTAAAAAGCTATTCTGCCACAACTTATTAGTCATTTGAATTATGTATTTTGTAATTTCGAGGTTATTTTTCTTATTAGACAACAATAACAATACATACCTACAGGAATAGGAATGCTAGTATTTCTAATGTCTAATAAAAAATAACCTCAAATTAAAAAATAACCTAAATTTCTAACCTATCACGTGACCTACGGCAGTACATTAATTTTTATTAAATAACCACTGGTGGCAGACAGGTGGCTAGACACTCTGAAATAATAGTCAATGATTTTGTAGCGTAATGTTTTCTACCTACAATATTGAAAGTACTTTCCCTCCACCAACTGTTTCTATTTTCCATGCCGAATCTTTCGTAAAAATATTGGATATAAATAAACATTTGAGTTTATGTTTAAGTACCATAAAATTTATTGTCAATATTTGTTTACATTTATTTGCTTTTAAACTATGATTTCCCAAGAGCTGTTGCTCTTATGTAGAAGTAGATATAAATATAAATGCAAAACCTCATTACGAATTGAATATTTTGTTTAGTTCTACTATAATTTAGACCATGATAAGTACTTTTTACCGGCTAACAACTACATCCAGTTAATACTTTAAAAAGACATGACTTGAAAGGTCAACAACCCTCAAACTATAAGCATTAGGTACAACGTCAATAAGTTTCGTTGACCGCTTACCATCAGGCAAAGCTACCGCTTGTTTGCCGTCTCAGTCAAATAAAAAACCAGACAATATCATCTTTCATTATTAAGACTAGAGCCAGTCCATAACTGAAGCTTTCACAAAATTCTATCAAGTAAATGTCGACGGCATGTTAGTAACGTGATGCCAAGTAGCCTAATGCACGCATATTCCCTTAATTAACCCTCATTAGAGGAGAGTTCACCAGACGGGTTTCACATAACGATCTGGCTACGCGAGATCTATTTTTTCTCACGCTAAACAATAATCGTAAATAATCACCAGCATTACCACACCGGAAAACAAGGCATAACTCATAAGTTAGAGAAAAGTGGCTACGTTTTTATCGTGTTTTGTTTCCGAGGGTAGCAATAGTAGGGCAACAAAAGTACTACAACACTCTTCTGAGCGTTATCGATGTTTTTTGTTTCAAGCACAACCAGCGCGTTTAAACTTGAACCGCTCGTGTGGCCGAGAGGTTTGAGATACGCTACGCGCGATTTCTCTGTTAGATACTTGAGTTCTTTGTATTGCCGCTACTAATACTGCAGTAGTACAACGCTCAACGTGGCCTTAGATACTTTGACCTTAAGTCCGAAGGCTCGACTCCAATCAAGATTCGTCCCAATTCTCCGTTGGTAGTTTGAACAGCTTTGGCGAGATTACTAAGTGGTGCCTGACATATATCTGTAGATCGTCTGCATATAGGTAGTAGGAAGAAGGAAGGTTTGCAGAATTGGAAGTGATAAATATAGTGAAGAGAAGAGGAGATAAAACTAAAATAAAACTAAACTAAATATTGATTAAAGAAACTACAGTTATGGGTAGGTTGGCCTGCATGGGTTTTGCGGGTGTCCAAGGGAGGCGGTGATTACTCTCCATCAGGTGACGCGCCTGCTCGTTTGCCTCCTTCTACTATTAAAAAAAATTCACAGATCTCGTGCTCTACACGACTTGAAAGGGCATTGAAAATTAACCTAGGTATTATAGATTATTAATGATTTTTTTTTCAATAAAAATTACCGACTTTTCCAAAATTTGTTTATACTATCCTAAAGCCCTTAATTTTCCGCGTCTATAAAGTCCTAATTAATAGATCTTCGTATAAAACATTGATTTTTTGATTTTTTTTATTCTCAAAAGAAATAATCGACTTTTCCAAAATTTGTTTATACTATCCTGAAGCCCTTAATTTTCCGCATCTATTAAGTCCTAATAGATCTTCTTATCTCAAAGCTGCATAGTTCCACAGGGCTATGACGCCCGAGTAATACCGCACGGCGACGCTCCACGCGCCGCTAAGAGGGGACATACCGCTGCCCCCTATCAATCCCACAAAAAAAGTATAAGACATAAAATGTTCCCCGTCTCAATGTCTCTAGGCGTCTCTCTCAATTTTTCGATTTTCGACCTCGTTCACGAGATATCAAAGATATTCCGAGGGAAGGTGTTAAAAAATCAAGGTTTTTTTTGTTTTTTTTTCAATTTTCGAAAAAAGCTTTTGACTTTTATCAAAAATGTTTTCACTATCTAAAAGCCATTCAAATTCTGCATCTTTTGAGCCTCTATACGTCCTCATGGCCCTAAACCACTATATACTACGGGGCAAACATACTTTCAGCGAAAATGGGGCCCTACCGGAGCGATCGAAAAAACATTTTCAATGTTAAAAAAAGGTTTGTGTGAAACAATATTTTTAAAAATTCGCCACGGCTTACAGTAATATTATCACGCGGACAAAGTCGCAGGCCGCAAGTAACAAATATATTATTATATTTAAACTGTGATTTTGGATTCAAAATGCATCGTTTAACTGCAATTACGTACTTAGTACCTCGGAACACGAAGGACAAGCACTGAGTTTTTACCATCACAATCGCTTGAGGCAACGACACGCCTCAATTTAAACACGTCTATTATTCCCTAAGGGTTAGTCAGAGACAAGGAGGACCGCAAAATGAGTTCTGTGTCCTCGTTTCACCAAATAACAACTGCACATGTGCTCAGCGTGATAAGTGGTGAGCTCATCGCCGCTCTATGATGTGGGATGCAGAGAGGGAAGAGATTGGTTGGTAGTATTCTATCAGTGAGCCGCTACACAGACAGTTCTCACACGCCTCAATTTAAAAGTAAATAGCTACGTATCCAAAAATATTTTGTGCTATTTCAGTATTTCTGATTGGTGTTCGTTGAGCGGAATAACGTTGCTTTTTTTTTTGATAAAAATGTGTTTTGAATTATTCTTTTGCGATTATCATCGTCCGTCTCAATGAAGTAATTTGTTTTTTAAATCAGTCCATGTAATCGGGGAATTCAGAGAAATATTTGTTTTTAATCCAAGCATTCTAGAATCTCTTTTGGTGCAAAAAACAAATTAGGATTAAGTAACTAAAAAAAAATATTAACCGAAATAAATATTTTATTTCAACACTTATTTAAATGATAGTACAGTTAACGAGTTCATAGAAAACTTATAAATAGCATGTGCTTCAACATAACTAGATTAATTAAAAAGTGATTAAAATAAACTTAATTTAGGTAAAAGAGAGACATCATCATCCAGACCAAAGTGTTTTGTCTCTTTCATTGTGTTTTTCCTTAAAGCATTCTGGTTGAATGCTCTAAGGGTTTTTCTCTTTAAAAAGATATATATTTATCTGCTCTTCTGTCAATCACGGCTAAGAGTATTTCCTTCGTCTAGCAAATGCGACGCTGAGACCACTGGATGAGTGTCTCGAGCTGTGGGAATGATGTGTCTTGTGGGTTGAAGTGGATTTTCCGGAGAAATGGGACTTGAGAGACTTTACTTCATCCTTGGCTTCGACCTCGGCCAAGGGTTCAGCGCTACCGTCCTCGGTCTTCTGAGGTCTTTTCACCGGTTTCACGTCACCGCTGAATTTGAGTGCAAACTTTAACTCTTCTATCAATTCATATTTGTATGTTGTCTGTAATATAAAAATGTTCTTAAAACAAAGTAAAGCTTATAAAACAGTCAGCGCAAATATATCTAAAAATAACTCTACAAGCTCCTTTCTTTTGAAATGATCTATTGAAGTTTATGAGTACTTAAAATTTGAATAGGCACATTCAGATGATGGTTTGTTAAAAACAACAGTGCAAGTATCCGCCTGGCTAGCTACCATTTTATCTAAACAGGTATATCGCCAAAAAATCAATGTTATGTTGCTACAGTTAGATATACGATAGACTGTTGCTCTGTTGTTAAGGAATCCGGGTGAAGTGCGCTTCCGCCATCGGCCTTATTTTTCTTACACTAGGTGAAATAAAGACAAGTGCTTATTCGTAGATGTATGTTAAAAAAAGAATACTACTTAATAGCTGCCAGGACCAACGGCTTAATATGGTATCAGAAACATAGACGTAACACATTCGGTAACCCAGATAGGTAGGTCTATAATGCCCACTGATCTCTTCTCAGGTTAGTGAAATCTTCTTTGAGTTAATAGACAGATACAGTTACCTTTACAATCAACTATTTTATTTTTATTTTAAACAATATCACTGTTTACACCTTTAAGCTGATAAAACGAACAGCTGAACTTACGTTGTACTTGACAGATCGCTTGAAGACACCCCATAACATGTCCATAGTTGATATGAACAGACCGAAGAGACATCCCACTCCCAGCACTACAAATGCGCCCAGCATATTTTTCATACCTAATTGCTTCTGCTCAGCTTCCCGTTTTCTCTACAAGAACAAATTTAAGATTTTCTTAACTGCTTAAAAATATCTATTTACATCAGATAAATAATTTTAAGCTCTGAACTGCCCCCTTACTCTTGAAACCGATCGCTATTGGATCGGATTGGTATTGTGAATTTTCGTATTTTTAAGTTACGACACCAGCGCTAATTTGGATTCATATTGGATGAACTAAATGGCATTGAGTTTTTTATTTTTGTCACTCAATATCTACGCAATATGTATCCATATTAGCTCTGGTATCGTAACTTAGGAGGCTTTACCGCCTTCAGAAGCACGGAGTAAATCGAGATATGGCAATATCGTATACCAAATATCTTAGCCGATGCGCCATCGAGCTTCTCAATATTATTATTGTTGGTTTAGGTTTAAAGTATAATAAATGTTACAACAAGTAGTCGTACGTTTTATAACATTTATGCTTACTGTAGAGTCGACAGTTTCACTGAAACATTTGTTCAGACGGTAATTAGAATTAGTAAAGTTTTACATTGTTAATGTTAAAAATAACGATTCTTAACAATGTTGAAGTAATACGAAACTGACAGTAATGTTGATAAATTATTTACAGAATTACTTATTAGATACAAAGGAAACTTTGGCATACCCCGCACTTTCCACCGCCTCTTTTGTCTTTCCACCAAATATCCTTCAACTTTTGTAATTCGCCTCTTTCCTTTAGTTTTAGCAGTGCGTCATCGATGTGTACTTTGTAGGGGGAATCTACAAACAAATCTTTTTGTGAGTAAAATAATTCTGTATTTAATTACTAAAGTTATTCCTTCTTATTTCAAAAAATGACATAAAATTAAAACCGATTTAAATCTACTGGTGTCTCATTTATTTTAAAAAAGCAGTTAAAAAAGATCTTTTAAACCAGGTTACAACTTTGTCCAAGTTCCGCAACAACAGGAATTCTGCCTTTATTTCAGATAGTCTATTTTAATTAAGTATAATGCCTTAATTATTGACAACTTCATACACAAATACAGTGCATTAAGATTTTATAGACTCATATTTTATATAACAACAACATTTAAAGTCTTAGTTAGCTCGAGACTCAGTTCACAAACTCCTACTTAGAAAATGTCAACAGATAACTTCAGATAAGTAGTGAATGGGGAAAACAGTTTCGCAATAAATCACTTTCAACTGGTATAAAACCAGTACCATACTTTTTTATTTTTACCTACTAAAAAAGACAAACCCCTTTTTCTTTACTATTGAACTAACTACATACAATAATAAAAAAATATTTATTCATACTTTTCTTCATCCCAATGCCATAACTCTTTTGGTCGAGCAATCCTCCTACTTGAAGCAAATCGCAGTGCCTTTCTCTGTAGTATTCAATTGAAGTGGATTCCATGAAAAATGCATACGTTGAATTTTCAGCGCTGAAATAATGTTAAGTTAATTTACATATGTATATTCGTGCGAAGATTTATTATAACTTTTATAATGTTAAATGTTTGAATACATAATTTCATAAACTATATAGGTAGGCAATTGAAAAGTTAGAATAACAGTGATGCAATTGTACAGACTTAAATTACAAAATTATTATGCGCAAAACTTACAAAGCAACTCCATGGTCGTTTTCTTTCACGGACCATCCTCTTTGAATAATTTTTTGGTACATTTTCTTAAATATCTCGTTTGAAGAGAACTGTAAACGTAAAACGTTGTAGTGGAGAATGTGAAATATATGATTAGTTAAAGTTTACTATATGAATTACTTGCTAGATAGAACCTCATTCGGTGCAATTGACGCCTTAGAGAAATCAAAAATCTATTTATATCGCGATTGCGTGGGACTAAATCTATTGAGCGGCTACCGATAACTACATAGGAGTATTCGGTTCATTTGACGCTATCGAGAAAACAAACATTCTTTTTTTAGCACGACTGCGAAGGTCTAAACGCTACCAAAAATACTATATGGGGTCGTTCTGTCCAGTGTTGTTCCTACATTTTAGTTGTTCAATATAAGCATTTAAGATAGGTCTACAATTAAAACAGATAATTGCAGTTTAGCACAACTGAAATTAACTTTACCTTAAAGAAATCCATAGTGGAACCTCCGTCCTTCGTTCCATAAGACACTGACGGGTGTCTATACAATTCTTCTGGAGTGTTAAAGGGCAGTACATTTTTCTCTACTGTCAGGAAAGCCACCAGCGTGCCGACATACGAAGCCACCATTACCATGGTGAAGAACCACCAGATACTGGTAATCATTCTTGGAGCCACGGCACTGAAAACGTGAATGGCAAAAGTCTTACTAGGGAATTTGATATGCTTCGTATTCAATTTCCTTCATGTGCTTTGCAGTGAAGAAACGCCACCATCTTTTCACAATAAAAAGATCGGAAGATCAATAGAGGATCCTGCACCTCTGTCCTTCGGAAGACACTGTAACGCGCATCTCAATCTACTTCTTCTACTGCTGTATATTTCTCTAACTACATACATACATCACCGCCGTTGCCTTAACTTATATTACTATTTTAATTCTTAAAACTAATTAACCTACAACGTACAGCCTTGCGAGATACCATCAACTAAGTCTTCCCTAACTCTCAACTTACGTTATATTATATATGAACTATAACTAATGCTCGTGTAGTTGATGTTCTGTATAGTGTGTTGTGGTTGAATGATAATGGAACCTTAATCTAGACCTAATATAACTTAAACATAATAGTAACAAACTTCAGTCAAGCGATGTAATAAAATAATAAGATCATAATTTGGCCAGATCGTCTAATGGAACCTACGTTGAAAACCGTGCCTAAAGTAACTCAAATCTTTCCGTGAAAGTTTAGTAATTGGCTTATCCCTGTGTTAAATTATTTCCTATCAACCTATTAACCTAACCATCAATACCAATATAACTAGATTGTATCTGTCGCCTTGGCAGAATATTCCATCTTAAGTTTATTAAAATCTTTATTCTACATCCTATTTCTTTTAGGAAGTGAACTTAGGTTAATTATTTCCATTAACTTCTACCCCTGTCACTCAGACTGGGTGATTATTTAGTAGCCTACTAAATCCTAGCTCTCCTACTTTAAGTAGATAGGTATTATGTAATTGTCCACAGTCAACCCTGTCGACAATTAAGTCAACTATATTTAGAAGTTATTCTTTTCTCACTTTAATAGGTATTAAGCAGACTTTACTATTAGTCTAACGGTCCGGGTTCCGAATCCAATATTTCTATGTTTTCATAATATTAGTAGATAGATAGATAGATAGATAAACACTTTATTGCACATACACAAGAAACAGTTACACATGACATCAGCTTAAAACTAGTA
The DNA here is from genome assembly GCA_963921215.1 of Scoparia ambigualis. Classification (NCBI taxonomy): domain Eukaryota; kingdom Metazoa; phylum Arthropoda; class Insecta; order Lepidoptera; family Crambidae; genus Scoparia; species Scoparia ambigualis. The sequence continues at coordinate 16,310,138 of OY992522.1, read as the reverse complement.
TGTACAAAGGCGGTCTTATCGCTGAAAGCGATCTCTTCCAGACAACCTTTGGTTAGTGGAACCTTACGAGGAGACAGAGGAAGTGCGCAAGTTTTAATAAATAAATATTAATATGATGGATAATAAATTAATGTATATTTATTTATAAACATACATACATACCTAATATATATAAAACATACATACATAAATATATACTTATAAAACATTTTATATAAACTATAACAAGTTACTAGCAGAAGACAGAGCCAAAAGATGCTTGTGGAGTTTAGACTTAAAGATGGACAAAGACTTGGAGTGACGGATTTCGGAAGGTAAATTGTTCCAAAGGAAAGTTGCTTGGACTGTAAAAGAATCCTTATAATATCCTGACCTCGTGAAGGGAGCCCTAAGCACGTTATCTGATTTGGACCTTAGACCACGGTTGTGATCCTCCCCGAGAAACCGGAAACATTCTTTAAGGTAAGAAGGAGTACGAGGATCATACAGCACGTTAAACACAAGAATGAGGATATGCTCCTCACGACGCAACCTAATAGGTAGCCATTCAAGCCTATGCCTGAATTCAGACACATGGTCGAACTTGCGCAAACCGTAGACAAACCTGATGCAGAGATTTTGTAGGCGTTGTAGCTTATTAAGCAGGTCTTCATTCAAATCAATAAGGCAAACATCGGCATAATCCAAGATCGGTAAAAGGAGAGATTGTGCAAGCTCAACCTTGGTCTTTACAGGGAGCAAGTTCCTCCATCTCCGAAGTGACCCTGAGGCAGCAAACAACTTTCGACTAATCTCAGAGACTTGAGAAGACCAAGAAAGAGTGCAGTCGAAGAGGACGCCAAGGTTTTTAACAGTAGGACAGTAGTTTAATAAGACACCATTGAACGTCAGCGTAGGTATAACAATTTTGTCTAATTTAGCAATCTGTTTTGTGCCCCCAATAATGATAGCCTGTGACTTATTGGGGTTGACCGTTAAGCCATGGGTTCGACTCCACTCACTCACACAAGGTCATCATTGAGGCTGGCGATCATGCTCTCAATACATCGACGGAGGATTGAGAATAGAGTTGCAGGTCGTCAGCATACAAGTGGAATTGACATGAAAGGAGTGGGGTGAGAAAATTGATGAAAATCGAAAAAAGGAAAGGAGAAAAGACTCCGCCCTGGGGTACACCGGCAGTGACATTGCTAGCACATGACAGTTTGTCATTGGCACGCACACACTGACGCCGCCCAAAAAGGTAGCTGCGAAACCACTCCACTACCGAATTTGATACAAGAAGTGACTTAAGCATTGCCAGAAGAATATCAAAGTCAACAGTGTTGAAGGCATTGGAAAAATCCAACAGCACAAGCGCTGTCAACCGTTGATTCGACATTCCTAGACGTATGTCATCGGATACTTCAGCCAACGCAGTGGTCGTACTGTGCCCCGGGCGGAAGCCGGATTGAAAAGGGCTAAGGAGATTGTTTGAATTAACAAAGGCTCTAAGTTGGTGGAGGACAAGACGTTCTAGGATTTTAGAAAGGAAAGGAAGAATGGAAATTGGTCTAAAATGAGTAGGTAAGGAAGGTCTTTGACCATTAATGTGCATTCACATTCTCAGGCAGGGTATCCTATGTTCTCAACTGTTTCCTGGTTGCTCAATATTAGCTTAATTTTTACTAATATCTGGATGGTCAATTTATAACACATTGAAGAGTGCAATTTAAAGCCGTATCGTACCTCAGGGAAAGCTAAAAATGCCTGTTTGGTCATTTCAGTATCAGAAATCAAACATCACAGTACAGTTATGCTTATTTGCTATAACTTAATAATGTTTTTGTTGTAATAGGAAACCAGTCTAGACTCTTAGGTAATCCATACTAATGATGGTTCAATATTACTTTAATTCTGCTAATCATTTCAGATGTATGGTTAACTAGTAACCCCTCGAAGAAAGCAATTAGAGTCTTATTGTCCTCTTGTAACAGCTTAAATGCCTCGATTGGTCATTTCAGTGCTCATAATCAACATCAATTCATATTTATGTCTATTTACTATATCTTAATTATCCTTATTTTTATTAGTTGAAGTTAATCCAGCCCTAGCTTTGCGTGCCTACGTACCTAGCCTATGTAGACCTAAGTATGTACATACTGTTTTATCCCCAACTACCTAATAACGTATAGAGACGCCTACCTATAGATTCCTACAGCCTGTACCTATAAGCACCTACTTATCTAGAAGGTAAATAACCAACTAACAGCCGCCTATCTAACCTACAGTACGTTTTCGACCAGTATCTGTTCCCTTGCCAGTCTAGACAAATTCCACTCTCAAAAGACAATCTCCACCTGGCATTAGATTGGCTTTCGCACTATCCTTACCATGGCACATCCAGTTAGTTCTGGCTTTACCTTCAACAAGGTATAGAGATTGACCCGAGAAGGAGACTGCCCTCCTCTGACGAGGTTCCAAACACTACACGAAAACTCCCTACATTTTGTCTAACTATCTGTCCCTACGTGTAATACCTTTGCAACCTAGGGCAAGGCCCACATTTAAACTTAATTGTTTGGGTGAGTTGTGTAGGTCGAGTCGCCCCTGTAAGCAACCGACCTCTAAATAGACTACAAGTTGGGCCAGTATACCCGATTTGTAAAACCTAACACTACACTGTGTGTTTGAAGCTAGACTCGAAATTGGACTGGGTCACACGTGTCTACCTCCAGCTAACCGGTGTCTGACCTATCTTCGATTTATACTAAGGAGGCAAACTTGCCGCTCCTCCGTTACTCTGTCGAATAGTATTCTTTAGCATTGTAATATATAACGCTGGCATTATAGAATACAATCAAATGCCCCTGGTTTCCCAGTTGAAAGTTATATGGCTTCGTTGGCACCGTGATGCGTTTCCACTCATATAACCCGAAATACTTTATTTCGTTAACATATTCGAGTTGCGACAGCAATAATTTTACTTTTAATGGTCACTTTCAATTTCACAACAATTCTAGTTAATATCGCAGCTCGAATTTGAACTTAGCGCGTTTTAAAAGCTTTACCGCGAACGAAATCGTTAAGGCCACTCTGGTTTTGGACCGCTTGTCCTACAATCTTGAATTGAATGCCCCGCTCTTTTTCACCGAGATCCCAAAAGCCTCAATTCGCGCCTTTTTCCCCTCGCCTCCTACCCTCTCGCTCGCCCCTTGCTTGCCCGACTTCCGCCCGCGCTACCCCTCTGTCCTTCCTTCTCCCCCTCGCTCGCCCTACAGCCCACTCGCCTCTTACTTCACATTCGCTTACATTGGTTACATGCCCAACTTCACAACCTTACACGTGGACAACAAAATCTCCTCTCTCTTTCTATCTTTCAATCTCAACTTCCGCCCACGCATCCCCACGCCACGGTGTGCCATACTAAGAGTAACAACATACTATCAGAAAAGAGAGTCCTCTAGCGTGACAGATTTCACCGTGTGAATTGGTGCCCACATGAATTAATCAAATCTCTTTAAATAGCCAATAATATTACATGTTTGGAAATCTAGATACAGCCTTCTATCAACAATTTACTTTTAATAGACATTTACTAATGCTAATAAAGCAATATTTATTAAAATTCTAAAAGTTTAGTATTCAGAAACATAGATGGCGCCTGGTTGTATGTGAAGCGATTTGACCGCATGGAACAGTCCCCGCGAAACTCAAATAAATAAACGCAATGGAGATGGCGCCTATTTCGTTAGGGACGCGCGGAATAATCCCCGCGAAATTCAAATAAATAAAGCTAGTGGTCTATTGACTAATTCTTATAACTTTTAAACATAAAGCTACTCGTCCACACGACAATTATTTTAAACTAGTTTATTTTCTCCTTTTATGCTTATCACAATAGTGGTGCAACGCATTAGTATTGATTTTAGTGCAATACTCATACATTCTTTATTAACGGACAGATACCATCCATTCTGTACTGTTATAACACGTACAGCCGTTGGTCCTGGTTGTTATCGTAAGATGACAGTCATTAAACCCCACCAACCCGCATTGGACTAGCGTGGTGTTATGGCCAACTCCCATGTGTAATGTTCTCGATGACAGAAGGCCTTTGCTCAATAGCGGGACGTTTAAAAGATTATGATGATGATGATAAAGCATCACAATTGCATGTCATCAAATTCATTATTAATCCCTCAAGCAACGTGAAACCAGACACAATTGAAAACCTATGGTTTTGCGACCGCCGGCGTACTAATGATCCTTGAAGTGTTAACTGTGTCGCGGTGTCGTAAAAGCCGACGAACGGACTTAAGAGTACACATACATCTAACAGCATAACAGCATAGAGCGGCGATGGGCTCACCACCTGTCACGCTGAGCACATGTGCAATCGCTATTTGGTGAAAAGTGGATTATGGCAGGGGACTGCTTTTGCGTCCTATTTGCCTGGTCTCTGACTAACCCTTCGGGGATAATAATCATGATATATAATGTATGTAAACCAAAGAAAATAAAAAATAACTCTAACATTAAGTACATAAATCGTAGTTGAATTTAATTAATAAAAACACTTTCGTAAAAAATTAGTATCAAAGTGTGACAAATAGGCTTCCAATTTAAAAGCACTTCAATCAGCCCTAAACGATCCAGTTTCATCCGGTAAATCCGGCGTGATCCAGCCGCTTCAATATAAAGCCAATTCAATCTCTCATGTGTGGAATTAAAACGTTTGCCCCACATTTCAATTAAACTATACCAGTTACTCTATTTATTTAATGCTTTAAACGAATTAAAACAAAGCTTTTGACAACTTTAATCCATAAGTACAGTATAACACCTTTTTCACTCCTCTTGCCCAAAAAGACCGTCATTGTAGCGTTCTAGAGCGAGGCTAAAATAGCTTTTCTTGCCCTAGGGGAAAAAGTAATTTTTTTTTTAATTTTTGTCTGTCACATGACAATGAGCCTACAAAAAAGAAAAAGTATTTAGTCTTAAGTAAAATAATCATGAATAAAGACTCGACTTAGTACTGTTTACTTAGATCAACAACTTTTTTGAGATAGTTATTATTAAAGTTTATGGTAAAATTAGTAATCATTTGAATCTATGGACAACACAGACCACGCCTACACAGCCCACGCTTCAGCAAGAAACAACTGCACAGTCTGCACATGTGCTTAGGTGTCGAGCCTTTAGCCCGTTAGTCGCTTTTACGACACCCAAGGAAAGAGTGGGGTTGGTAGTATTATTTTGATGAGCCCATCGCCGCTCTATGCTGTTGTATGTATGTGCAGTCTTTAGTCCATTAGTCGCCTTTTACGAGACCCAAGGGAAGGGAAGGGTTGGTAGTATTATTTTGATGAGCCCATCGCCGCTCTATGCTGTTGGATGTATGTGCAGTCTTTAGTCCATTAGTCTCCTTTTACGACACCGAAGAGAAGAGAGGGGTTGGTAGTATTATTTTGATGAGCCCATCGTCGCTCTATGCTGTTGGATGTATGTGCAGTCTTTAGTCCGTTAGTCCCCTTTTACGACTTTGAAGAAAAGTGAGGGGTTAGAAATATTTTTTTAATGAGTCCGTCGTTGATCTATGCTGTTGGATGTATGTGCAGTCTTTAGTCTGTTGTCTTTAGTCTGTATGAAAGGCAGAGGAGTTATAGTCTGACCGCTACCGCTGTACCGCGCCTTGGGTATGCGAGCGGCGAGGCGGGGGGGCAAAACAGTTGCTCCATTTTGTCATTCTGCCGTCAGTGTCAGACGCACATGAGATAAAATATCTAAAAATGGGTCGTGAATTATCTCGAGATAATCAAGACTGTCATTTTAAAAGTGGCCAAATATTTTAAGAAAAGAAAGTAAACAAAGAAAGTTTATATTATATATTTCCAAGAATTAAAGATTTATTTCGTTTTATTTGTTGTTTAATTGTACTTATATAAAATCATACTGGACAAAAACGGATTGGATGTAATTATACTCGTAAATATAAAGCTTCAATGAACTGTGCTTCGATATCGTAAGATCTGTCTGACACTACGAATCTCATGTGAGTTCATGCTCTTTACTTCCCACTCCCCCCACCACCCGCGCATACCTAAGGCGCAGTACAGCGGTTGCGGTCAGGCTATAGTAGGTAGTATTCTTTTAGTAAGCCTCTACACACACGGATCACATGGCATCCCCAAAACTCACATGGGCGCTATTTCAGAGCCTTGTTGCATCACGGAGCCTATGATCAGCCAGATCGAGTTGGCGAAGCTGAACTGGTTGCTCAGCTCCTCTGGCTGCTCGATGCACGGCACCGGGTTCTGCCACTCCTGATGTGAGATGCGGCCCACGAAGATCATTATCACGCCGAGACCGAGCTGGATCAGCACCATGTAGTACCAGACCTGTCGAAGGAACGTAAATAGCCTGTAACACCTTGTCTGTCACGAGTTACAACAAATGTTTCTATTGTGTCTGGCTTTACGGCTGCTGGAACTCATATTATGATATTCCTTTGTTTTACAGTATGCTGTACTACAAAAAGAAAGTAAAGAGACCTTGTCCTAAAAAGTACGAGTACGAAATTGTTAAAATAACGCCCTTTCTTCCTCGTGAACATGTATCCCGTGGCTTCAAGGGAAACTTTCGTGCTTGTATATTTATCAGTGCGTGTCAAATATCAAGTTTGTAGGCTTTTTATTAAGGTTTATGATAAGTGAGTCAACCAGTAAGCGGTATTTCGCCTTTATTAAAAATAGATATAGAATTGAAAATTAAATTATACCTACTTAAGCCAATAGCGAGCCTAGTTAAAAGTAAGTTTGGAGAGTTGTGCCACAGTAAATTTTTACTAGGGCTGTCAAAAAAATGTATCTAGCATAATTATTTATTTTAACAACACGGCACGAACCTCCTTCCAATTAAATATCGCCCAGTAACGGACGGATGTACTATTCATTTCGCATTTGCCATACAAACCAACTGTAAAGAAATTGATAATAGTCATAATATTTACCTCCTTAGAGAAAACAGCCATGAAAGAGAACATCTCGGGAGGCTGTTTACTCGGCTCTTTGTACAGAATAGCGATGCCTAAAGTCATGAATGGCGTCGAAAATTCTATGGCACTCTGTCGGTCTGCTGTCATTGTGAAGTCGCAAAGTGCTAAGTCCGCTTTCTAATAAAAGAAAATATTTATTTTCAACCCAAACTTTATTGTACACAGTTTCATTTACAAACCACAACAAATCGCACAGGTCTTAATCATTGTTTTAAAAATATTTTATTCATAATGTGAAGTAGGTATAAGTATATAGAGTTTAAAAAGTTAAAAAACACTTTTTGCAAAATGAGATTAGCCGCGTGGCTTGCTCTTGCATAGGCATGTGTTGTCGACAAGTATAGGCCGATGATGATGATGAAAATGATGATTTAAAATGTCCAAACGGGAAAGCCTCTCACAATTCAGCGTCTCACTAGAAGGAACTAAGGTTTCCATACCTATAGAGAATAGCACGCAATGAAACCAACATTATAATTGAGACAAAGTGATTCTCACCTCCTCCATTAGCTGTTGCACCATTCCGTTCCATTTGCCCGTTTCACGGTCCTGCTTACCATAGTTTGGTTCGATTTCGAACTCGTAACTGAACCCTAGAATTTCGGATATCTTGTCAATCAGGTCCACGGTGAAGCCTTCGTACCTGTCGTTACCTTCCAACTTGAACTCGGACTCTTTTATGTAGCCGTATGGAGGCGTCTGTTAGCAAAAAATAAATAATTATTAATAGCGTTAGGAACAGGTAGTGCAATTAAGGGTTCACACAGCTCATTGTATACATTTTAATAATTAATTGGATACTGAGGGCTTAACACAAGCAGTATGCAAACGTTAAATTTGTATAGTATGTAGTGACACTGACAGTGTACTGCATTAAGACGCAAGGTTTTGCCTGGAATGCGTCTAGGTGGCGACAACCCTCACAAATATTTAGTTTAAAGATGCTTCAGTGAAATTACAGAGCATAGAGGTGTAAAATCTATAACTTTAGTTTGGGAAACCAGGGAGGTGCCCCAGCGCTCGTAACTTAACGGAGTAAGTAATAGGTTTACTTACCAGTGCTATTAAAACCTTCAAAGACTTATTTCTCAATGCAGACTCTTCTATTATTTCCGTGTCTGGTACAAACGGCCTTTCTATCGTCAATGTGTTCACTTTCCAACTTCCTATCTGAAAAATAAAATAATGTAATATTATATTTAAATACTTACATTGTTACAAAATATATAATAAGGAGTTTCAAATTTTTTTAAAATTTTAAAAAAATTAACTACACACACCGCTCTGCCTAAATGGATTAACAAACAATTATTTGATAATGAACCAGAGCAAAGCTCTTTCCAATCCTTATAATATTAAATATAGGTTGACAAATTTTTTATCATTGTGAATTCGAGTAAGGCCGTATAAAAAGTTATCTTACAGTTTGATTTCCCGATGATGTCAATTCCATAATATCGAATATCACTTCAGAGCGCAGTCCCAGTCCGTCGAACATTAACGATCTTGTTAGCCCTTCTACTTTGTTCTGAAAATATTTTTTTTTTCAAAATAATTTCAATTTAGATGGCATGAACCACTATCAAGGTTTTAGCACTCAATTTCCCGTCATTATAACTGAATAGTAGGTAGAACTAACAATTATAATACCCGCACTCAATATGAACTGCTGATCGATCGAAACAGCGCCACCAAGATACGAACTTTGTAACTTTTTAACTTACTCTTATTGCTTCAATATCATACAAAATTCCAACTCTTTAGAATATTGTATAGAATCTATTTTACATAAGAAAGACAGTGATCGAGAAGACAAGCTACCTGATGAATAGTGTTTACCGCCGCCCATGGAGCCTGCGTGAGGCCCCGCGGATGTTACCTCTTGCGTTTCCGACTTTGAGAGCCAAATGGGGCTCTCAAATAATACTAAAGTGAAATAACCCTAATTGGAGCCCATAACATATCAATCACATATGTTTTGACGATTGGACAAGTCAACACTACTTTTCACCAATCGAGCGCAACTTACCGTCCTCATGAAGTTAAGTAGCGACGATCCATATATCCAGGTATCGTAGTTCTCACAGTTCAACTCCTGCGTTTCTATCTTCTTAAGTTTCTCCAAGGCTGCCGCAAACACCTGCATAACATCATGGACTAGCACCAGCTCAGTTTTGATCTCTTCAGGCTGTAGGCTTTTACCGGTCTCTGTATTGAATTGAGTGGTGAAGTTCCACAGTCGCTCATTAGAGTGTAAATTCATGAGACGAAAACCTACAAATAAATTAAATAGTGTAGTTTAGGCAAACATTCATCAAACATCCATCATCATCTATTGCGTCGTAAGCCAATTGTTGAGTTTGACGAGGATAATATACAATTGCCTTGAATTACATGCCAATATAACATTGTCAATGTTTAATAAATCAATGTCTATGAATCAATCGAATGAGAGTGATTTTCAAAATTTTACCAATCTGAAATTGGAAGTTTGTATATCCCATACAAACTTGCAAAATAGAAACTAAAATGAATAAAAATCCTTTTAAATATAAAAAAACGGAGATTTTCCATGGTGTATGTGCGTGTTCATGTGTTCATATCGAGTAAGCATCCTAAGCCTTTTTTTTAAATAATAAATGGGCTTGCTCTTGGCCACATTCTTATCCGTAGGATTAAGAAGTGGCCGACGATGGAGCGAGCTTGCCCAGTAGCAGCCTATTCACTCGGGCTTTAAAGATACAAAAATACAAAATAACTTTATTTTCTCATTACAAAAAACTCATGGTTACATTACAGGTGGACGTTATGTTTATGTTTTGTGAGAGACTGGTGCCTGAGAGAGGTTTTTGAAAAAAACCCGTTATACGGGTCACCAGTGCCCCACTCAACGGACTCATAATGGATGGATGGAAATGTAGTATTGGACGGTATTTAACAAGAAAAAGAAAATAGAAAAAGTGAAACAAAACAAGAGTACAATAATAATACAAAATGTTGTGTGCATATGTATGTTTATATGGGTGTATCAGTGTGCATGTTTGTGTGCGTGCGCGTGTTGTATGCTGAAAGATGTTGGGGCTATATGCACTCGGGAACACAGACGCCGGCAGGGAATTCCATACCTTGGCTGTACGCATTATGAATAAAGACGAATAGCGCTTGGTGCGTATGAGTGGAATATCAACCAAGTAAGGGTGGTAACCCGCCGTACGACTCCCAATGGTAGAAAAGGGACGGTGGAATAAGCTCGTGTAGCCCAACAGCACACTCTCCGAAGTAACAACCTGTAAAATACCGACAAGCAAGCCACTGAGCGCCGGTGAGCGAGACTGTGAAGCTTGGTTTTCACAAGCTTATCGTCACCTATAAGTTTTCTGACTCTGCGTTCCACCGAATTGAGCGCGGCAAGTTGATATTTTGCTGAGTCGTCCCAAAGGTGGCAGCAATACTCCAAGGCACAAACGGAATTGTGCTTTAGAGTTAGAAGCTATCCCGGCGTGAAATATCGCTTAACTTTATTTAGAACACCCAGTTTTTTGGCCGCAGTTTGAGCCTTGATTTTGATGTTGTCGCTAAAGTTGAGATTAAAGGTGAATTGGTACATCTACACTCCGAAAAGTAGGAGCCACGTTAAAAGGACTCCTTTTGGCCGAGAAAAAACACGCCTGCGTTTTGGTGGCGTTAAAACTGACCAAATTATTGTCACCCCATTGGGAGACAAGATTCAAAGTGAAGTTTGTCCGCTCAACCATGGCCTCTCTTAAGGTACGAACTTCCTCTCCGCCGACCCTTGCGCTAGACAAATACCTCTCTGTGACCGTGCTGTCGTCTGCATACCCAACAATTCCGACCTTGAGCAGATCGTTAATACGCAACAGGAAAAGGGTAGCAGAGAGAACGGAACCCTGGGGAACCCCGGCATCAATAGCCATGAGGTCATAGGAACAACAATCAATGACTACTCTGATTGACCGTTCACTCAGGTAGTCCAAAATCCAGACATAAAAATCAGCAGAGATGCCGTACGTTGGAAGCTTGCCCAGCAGGCTAGCGTGCCAGACCCGGTCAAAGGCTTTCGAGATGTCACGGCAAGCGCTTCGCCATGCTTCTCGATTGCCTCGCCCCAGCAATGTGTAACGTACACCAGAAGGTCCCCCGTGGAACGGCCCCGCCGTAAACCATATTGGCAGTCGCTGAGGAAGTCGTGGGATTCAAGATACGACAGAAGCTTTCCATTCAGTACCCTTTCCTTATCTTTACAGAGTACTAGTTATAAACGTTTGTTTGATTGGATTTTTCTACCTTCTTTTGCGTCGCAAGGGTTAGCATTTTGTATCATTATAGTACAAGGCAAATTCCCAACGGACGGGAGGTTAATGACTTTCTACGATAGAGTAATTAGGGTGTAGGCAAAACCGTGGGGGAAAGATAGTCTAAAATAAACTTACTTATCAAAGCTGGCGAATTGCTTACTTACTCGTACTACAAGTCAATTTATATTTTAAAGAAAGCATAAGAAAAGTAAGCAACTAGATGGCAACCATGCTAATATTTTTCTTTCGTCAAGCTGCACTGTTATACATTGCTCGATTCTGGTTTGAGGAATACTAGAACTAACCGTGTCGTGTCGCGTAGCGGTGAAAGAATATATCACCCTCTATCTTCCCTTGGGTGTCGTAACAAGCGACTAACGGAATAAAGACTGCACTTAGGTCCAACAGCATAGAGCGGCGATGGGCTCACCACCTGTCACATGATGAGCACATGTGCAGTCACTATTTGGATTTGAAGAAAAGTGGACTATTGGTAGAGGATTGTTTGTAATGTCCTCATTGCCTAATCTCTGACTCACCCTTCGGGGATAATAGTAGTGATTATGTTTGTAATAGATCTTTTTAAACAAACATACACTTAAGACTATTAGCCCCAAATCGTTAGTCAGAGACTATACAATGAGAATCGCAATAGCAGTCCACCGCCACAGTCCACGTTTCTATTGTTTGTAGTCACCTGTCATGTTGACACCACCGTATCGGTATCTCTCCATGTCCAGAGTAAACAGATCGGGTGATATGATGATGTAGGAGTGTTCGTCCGCCATTAGGCCCACTTGCTGTGCGTGCTGCAACAGCTGTTCCAGATACCGCGAAGGGCAATCCACCACGAAGTTCGTGTAGCCGTTGTCCTTGGCGTCTATAAGGACATCTCTGTAATAAAAATACATCTATATTTTTTGTAAATGTCTATCATCAATAAATTGGTACTACCATGAACGTCTTTAGGAATGATAGTCAATTTGAAAAATTGGAAATGTTTGTCAATTCGGACTTGACATCTTTCGGTATCCGGGTCAGATGATTTCCAGAATATTAGCACAATCAAATTTTTTTATTTATATTTTTTTTCTACAGCAGCGAGATGTACCTATGAGGCGTATTCTTAATAAACTATACTTTCAAATGAAACACTATACAGATCTGACTCGCGTTCATTAATACTTTTGCAAGCTCGCGTAAACCAATAAACTATACCTTGAAAGGGCGTATCAACAATAACATTTTATTATAACTAATATTGTTTTTGTCAATTACTATTCTAAAAATTTAAAATAAATAAACCTCATTATAAATTGATTTTATTTTGATCCTTGATATTATATTCGTATAGTAAATGCTGAGATCTAATGTCCATAACATAGTTGCTCACTATGATATTGATATTTGGATCGGATTGGAAACAACCGCGATAACCTACTTGCAGCATGGCAATGACATCACGTTTTTGGAACCTATACTCTTTTGTTTTTAGCGCCCCAGTTAAAGATTAGTAAAAAAAGTTCATAGTCGATCGTGATAAATTGATATATAGTTTGTATCCATCTGAGAATTTAACCTACCGAACGTGCATCTAAAAATATCCCGGCAAGTCACTGTTTATAAAGAGTTCAGAGTGTCATTCCGGTTTCGCCCGCAAACAATGACGTTATTTTCCTTTCACGTGTAACTTTGAGATCATTGGTTCTGAACATTAAAGTTCACAGGCCCACTTTATGTATAACTAGCTTTTGCTCGCGGTTTCTAGAGACTTTACATAGACAAAAAGTTTTTTCCATAGATTTTGTGGGATTATCCATTATACTAGTGGTTTAATTACATAAATACATGATAACATTGGTTTTTTAATAACTTTATGGAATTACTTACTAGATTACTTCATTGTGATTATATTTAACTTCATCTTTGTTGAATTTCAATAGTTGTTAAAATTGTATCGAGCACATCCAAACAAAAAAATATAGATAGATAAGTAGATAATACTTTTATTGTAACATAATAACACAAACATTTAGACATAAAAGAGCAAAAATACAAAGTTACAATTTGGCGGTCTTATCGCTTAAAAGCGATTTCTACCAGACAACCAATAACACTTAAATATATAGTGTTTTATTGTTTTATTGATTTTTAATAATATACATTAATTCTTTCTGTGCCATAAATTAAAATATGAATTATTTATTTATTTTTTAATTTGTAAGTAAAATTTTGATTGTACTAATTTATTGTATGAACTACTTTTGAGGGACCTTACAGGTTTTATTAGGATGGAAACTGAAAATCAGTGATTTACTCTCTGAGTAAATATCTCGCTGAGTTTCTGCCTATTTGCATCGCTACGGCACACAAACCGTTAAAATGTTTGTTATAGTTTTAAGATAATTTATTATTTTGTCTTTATATATTACTTTTTTGCGATTTTATTTAATAATGTTTTAATGTGTGCATGTTTTTGGTGCAAATAAATCATTTATCTATCTATCTATCTACTACGTCATAATCTAACTTAATATGAACAAGAGTTTTATTTTTGTCATTTATACTTACGGATTATTAATGCGCTGTAACAAGCGCTAGAACCCACCAACCATTGGGCCAGCTTGGTGGATTATGATCCAATCTCCCCACGTGCTTTTTAGATTACTAAATAGGAAAGCTCACCTGTAATCAGAGCCGCTCAACTCCCTTACAGAAACGCCATACTTATCGGTGTCATTCCCCATCATCAGTAGATTGTGCAGGCGCAGCAAACTGTGTCCCCTTACGTACAGAAGGGTGAAATTCCTCCATTCCTTATTTAAGATCAGCTTTTCCAACATCTGTAATGTAAAAGAATTAAAATAATTTTAATAGTTTCACACAATAATGCATATTCGGCAATTTTTCACAAAATTACCACAGAAAACTAACTAAACAACATCTTGGTAACATAACTTAAAGTAGGATGGCCAAAGTCGATGAAGAAGAAGTTTGTAAACAAATTATTCCCAATATTTCGTACAAATTTCTTAAGTCACAGATTGTTACTGTTCTTTGAAAGAAAAACTATTAATTAACACTAGTGGCTTCTTGAATCTCTCTAAAGTAAAAATCCAAGTGACACTAGATATTTTCACAAATTGTTGTGAATAATTTGTTTACAAAACATTCTTCATCGAATTTGGCCGTAGTATATTTAAAGCCTAAATATAATATGGAGCCGCTCATATTTTTTCGAAATTTCAGAGTGGGTCCCATACAAATACTTGTTCTTTGCACTAAATTGGATTGCTCAATTACGAGATTACCAAATATCCTGTGTTTAAAAAGGGTCGTGGTAACTTTAGAAAACACAATTACCAGGAAGAAAAGACATAAAGACAAGTTATAGCACAAGTTAACATACGTAACAAGACAAAAATACAAATAGATACCTACATTTGATTGCGCCCTGTAGTAGTGGTAGTATTAGCAGCGTAGAAGTTATTCGGCCGAATCCGCGAATTTAGATTGTATGTAGGTATAATTTTTTTTTTTAAAGTTACCGAATTGCAGTTAATTTACTTTAGATGTTGTCTACTGTAGCAGATTTTTTAATTATGATAAGAATACCTGTTTTGTTATTTTATCGATGACTTACCGTGCTGTAAGCTTTCGGGCTGGGGTACAGGTTAAGAAGCGACCAGTTATATGTGTTGATGACGTCATGCCTAATGACGATGTGCGGCAACTCCATGGTGTCACACAAAGCCTGGATGATTTCGCTGGCTCGGCCCCCGACGCCGTCTATTACACCGATCACGCCCTCCTGTAATCATAGCGAAAACATATTTACAGAGGAGACGGACTCAAATTATGAATGTTTTATTTGTATGTTCGACCACCCTTTAGCTCGAGCACATCTTGATTTTTAAATAAATAAATAAACCTTATCTGCACTCACAGCAATTATCTAGCCAAAGAGAAGCGCTTCGAAGAAACTCGTTTAATGGTTACTAGACAACGGATAAAGATACTTAAAATACTTAAATACATAGTTATTATACATAGAAAACACCCAGACCCGAGACAATTTAGAAAATAAATAATTTCTAAATTGACCCGACCGGGGTTCGAACCCGGGACCTCAGAGATGGCGACACCATGAAAACCGGTGTACAAACAACTCGACCAAGGAGGTCGTCATTGATTACAGTAATTGTCTTGTGTTGCACTTATGTGTTATTTTTAAAGTGACCTAATCAATAATAGTCATGGATATTTTTATAGCAATTAATTTGTAGAGCTTCAACTGTTTCCTTTTAACAGAACACCGTGCGCAATTGAATTTATCAAAGTGGCCACAGAACATGGGATAACAAATGGACGCGGCAAATTGACGTTTAACTGACCTCCGCGAGCGAGCATACGTGTTTGCTCACTTCGAGGGTCTCCCCCCTTTTAGTCACTTCCCGCATGGTGGGGGTGAAGTTGTACATCTTGGCGGTCAGGCTGAACGCCACTTTGATATCTTCCGCATCTTTGAAGAATATACCTCCTGGAACATGATAAAAAATATTAATTAATAAAAATGGATAATAAGCCTAAATACTGTCCCACAGCCACTTCTAGGCAAAGACCTTTATAATTGAAATCAACTCTTTGCTACAATTGATGGGTAAATAAATAGTTTATTCAAAGCGTAAACAAGTAGGTTCCTATATAAATTGATAGGTTTTACAATAAGTATAACACTTTAACACAGCTTCAAACGGTAATATTGACATGACGATTCTTTGGAACTGATTAGCTATGAAAATGTAAAATGAAATACAACCAACGAGTATTAAAGAAACGTTAATAATAAACAAATATTACGTACCAAAAAAAGGTTTCCATCTTATGATGAAATTTCTAGAGTAATTCGATATAATTGGCATAGAGCAAAAGTCAAAACTCTAACTCTACTATGCAAACCAACGGATAGATGAATCAGGCCCCTATCGATTGACATTATTGTGCTTTACATTATTGTTTATTTTTAATTTTAAAATTTATCATGTAAAAGGTGGAAATGTATGGCATGAAATTCTAACATCAATTTATGAACTTTTTTATCAAGATAGTAAGATTTAAACCTTTATTTATTGTTGGTAAGATAATGGTATAAAATAATAAAAAATGTGTCCCAAAAAAACCTGGAAGACTTAGCCTTATGTACTCACCAATTTTGTATTCCTCCGCGTCACTACACGCCACTAACAATGCTAACACAAACAACGTATTCACAGCCATAACTACTCATTGCAATACAAAACTAATCACATGTTTGAACGCACGCCGTTATAGGCTCAAACTCAGTTAGTGATAATAAACGGTAATGAGTTTACGTTTGCACCATTGTGACTATTCCCGATTTAAGAATTCATCGAAACTGTATGAGTGACCGGTCTAGCGATCTGTGGCAATGTGTGTGACGCTATAGAGCAAGCGTAGTCGTCGTCAGAAATAATCCCGGACTAAATATAGGACAAGTTTTCCACAAACGACATAGTTTGCCCAAGCGCAGCGCTGTCTGGTCCGGTGACAGGGGGAACGGTTTTTGGCGGCAAAACGCTGGTTGTTTACGATAGAAAACAATATCACCGTTACTTATCTATCATTATCAAGTTTTTAGTGTGATTTTTTTTTCTATTTTTTCATCATCTGCTCTCGTATAAGTTCATTGCTGTGCATATGCGTCTCCTAATCAAGCTTGCCAGACCAAATTTATGAAATTACCGAACATGGCCTGGCGGAGGAATTTGCTGGGAAATGTAACATTTATTGAATAAATTTCACATATTCTAATGAAAAACGATTATATTTATCAAAGTTTGTTCAAAAATATTTATAAATAATTATGGCCAACCTTCCCATACCAGAAAAAAACAGTGTGCGCCAGCCCAGTTCTTAGCAACCGGCGCGTGCCTACTCTTTGTTGCTTTGAGTTTGCAAATCAATAAAAAAAAAAATAATTATGCAAGGCTTCAAAAATACCGAACCATTCATACTTCAGTATTTTTGTTACACCGAATACCGTACACGCAGTTGAAATACCGAACTGTTCGATAAAAAAACCGAACACCTGGACCTGGCAAGCCTGCTCCTAATGCATGCCACTGAGCCAGATATTCTACTAAAAAACGGTGTAAAATCCTACATTTTAATTTATTATTTTATTTTATTTATATTTTTTTTTGTCAAAGTAGGTACTTACTAATATTATATTGTATGACGGTAAACACTTTAATTCCTAATGTAAACATGGTTTATAATATATATATATATATATATATATAATCCACTTTAAGACATTTTAAGAGATGGTTATAAAAATGTATTATGCAAGTTTAATACATTTTCATAATAATAAAGTTGTACGAGATTTTATGGGTGCCCAGTAATTTAATGATCGGAATGTTTACGCTATTTTCGACTAAATTACTAAACAACTTCATTTGATGAGTCTTTAAACGTGATTTAACAAAGGTGGCTTCTTAAGTCTGTATGCCAGATTCATGTTTTGTTTAGGATAATTATGTAAACACAAATTGAAATTCATAACTTTGAAACACCACAAATTAAATAAAGGTTGTACTATTATTTATCTTTTATCGATAAAATATGTCATACCTATTATTTGTACAAAATCAGTTACAAATGTTTATAACTGTTCGTAAAACTACACACGTTTTTGAAGACGGTTTATGTTTAGATTTAATTAGAGAATTACGTTTTATGTCCATTTAGTTTCGATCCAAATCTGGTTCGAGCCTAGTTAGATACGTAAAATCTTTTAAATTCATTGTAACATTGATGACAGCTCTTAATCTTTCAATTTAAATTTCTAATGTTAGTCCAACTACAAACTCTTAGGACGGTTAACAGCTACTATGAGTCCTGAGCCTGCCTTCAATGAAAAAATTGATTTTATATGAAACCCCTACGTTCATCGAAATTAGAGGCATTCACAAGATTAAAAATTGTAACCACCAAAACTGCATTTAGTTACACATTTTACACATCAAATGTAGCTCACAGCTGTGAATACACTGGCCTGCAAGAATAAGTATCACACTTTTAAAATTGCAATAACTTTTTAAGTACACAAGATATACTTTCGGAACAAAAAGGACTCAAAAAAGAGTTTAATTTTGTACATAAAAACGTCTTAGTCGGTTAAAATTGCTATAAAACGTTTTTTATTTTAAATCTCTAACTTCTATATAGTTTCGAAAAAAATAATTTAAAAGTGATACTCCTTTTTGCAGGCCAGTGTATATTTGAGAAGCGCCGATCAAGCAGGAAAATGTAATTAGTCTAGTGCTCAACGTCCTTCAAACCTCTTACGTTTGACAAAACTGAGTTGGATATTCAGACATTTGATTGATTTAATTCCAGGCAGACTTCAAACGAGCCCTTTATCAATCAAACCAAGTACAATGTACCCTGGGTATCGATATTGTGACCTATCGAGACTAGGAGCATACCTAATAGACCTACCGAGACTACCTACAGAGGCTTTCAAAAATTCCACTTAACGTAACAGAAAATACTTTTCTTTGATCTCATTGTGCAAAGCGTTTTAACTGAAATCGCCTAGAGTGTAACAATCAAATCTATTTTAATCATAAAAGTGTTGAATCAGTATAGCAAGCGATCGAGAGACGTTCTGAATTTCACAACGCTCATAATTCATGAGAGACCGGCATCGTATGCTGGTTTACTGAACGATCTTCCTCTCGTGAACAAAATGTTTAAAATGGTATAGGTAAGCATCTTAAGCGTACGTTTTTATAAACGACGCTATACAAGTTACTATACAAGCTGCTGTACGAGTGTAGGATACATTATACTGAGTAGAGTTTGCGTTAAGCCCTTAACCCAAATTTTGTTGCGATTAAATAACAAATTTTATATTTTTTTCTTTTATAAATTATTTTTTTATAATTAATAAACTCTTCGACTGCAAACCATGAAATATCAGAGGACATTACACAATTACATGTTTGTGCAAAAAGAATCTTGTGCATTTACTCCGATACTGTTCAGTACAAACTAGAAGCGCTAAGGCAAATACTTTACATAAAATCGTTTGAATACAGGTCAGGCACATCAGCTTATTAAGGTCGAGTTACGGGGAGCATTTACATAAAGGAATGCATTCAATCGACCATAGCGTTCAACGGACCGTTTCAATTGAAAAGGCAAAATAAAGAAAACCCTTTGTGGTTAAATAGTTAATTCATCGTAAGTGTAGATACTACTTTTCTAATAGTGTCTGTCGAGTAGTAAAAGATTTTACTTAAATACACTGATTATAGAGACTGTTTTTGGTTGTACGGAAATGTTATGCGTAGAACTGATAGCCACGACTATTATCCCCGAAGGGTTACTCAGAGACAATGAGGACAGCAAAAGCAGTCCTCTACCATAGTCCACTTTTCACCAAATAACGACGACGATGTGCAGTCTTTAGTCCGTTAGTCGCCTTTTACGACACCCAAGGGAAGAGAGTGGGTGGTAGTATTCTTTCACCGACTATGTGACTACCGTGAAAAAGTATCTTTCCAATCATTCCATTGCTGTACAGAAGATAGAAAGGAGGCGGCAAAGTATGTACTACAACGTAATAAAATATTAATCAGTTTAAAACCATTATTTACATGTTATTATGTATCTTTAATAAAAAAATCAATTGCTGCAAATGTTTGTACGCGCATCAATTCTGAGCGGCTGCACCGATTTAGATAATTCTTTTTTTGTTGTGTTTGTAATTGTCAGGACCAGGATTTTTTCGGAAATTCTACGCGAGATATCGGGACGGGGGTTTAAGTGGACGAAGACGCGGACGGACCGCTAGTTATAATATAAATAAACAGTAGTGTTATCAAGTTTACATGACTTTTCTAAATATTGTTCTAGAAAACACTAGTTTTTACAGTATATGTGTGTTGAATACTAACATCGACACGCAAAGCTACCGGTAACCCTTATAAGCTATCTGCAGCTGACAGGTTAATCCCTGCAAAAGCATGCTGCAGTGCCTGTTAGGGCTATCTATAAAGGTTGGTACACACTAAAACGGGTCGGACGGACGGCGTATAAACAAGCTCGCTTTATCGGATCATTTCATTTGCGAAGCCCGCTGGCACATCGGCGCTTAGGGTTACGAATTGTTATTCTTCTATGGGTGATAACTTGGTCTTCATTTATCACCTGATGTCGTGAAGATAGGGATCTGTTAAGTTATTATATAGAACTGAAAGTAGAAGCACACTTCACCCGTAAATTTTTCATCTCATATCCCGGGCTTAGGATCATCACCAGCCCGTAAGTAAATAGAGTGGTGGTTAAGCAAATAAACATCAATTGAAGCGATGACTTAATTTGAATGGTAAAGGCCTTTTTCCAGCTGTGGAACAGTAAGCCATAACTATTATAACGCCAAAGGTGAAAACGTACATATTATGTTATACCCTGTATTACTGTGAAACTGGCTACCTAATCTCTTCCCTCTTTTGAAATATTATATCCTGTTACCGGTATACCACAGAGGTTGGTGACCGACGATTCCTATTGGACGAAGGAATCTAACAGTTACGATTTCATTAAGTTTGCAGCTTGGCGATGACAACATGCACGTTACCGGTCGCCCGCTCGGGTATCGGACAGTGGTACGTAATTAAACCATTTCGACCAAAGAGACAAAGGGCCACACAGCCTTTGTGTTTGTCTAACTTTGTACAATAATGTTTTTCAACGGTTTGTTAGAAAAGAGGTTTGGGTTTTTTTCTGCATTGAGCACAGACGTATAACGTCTATACGTCTGTGGCATTGAGCTATATTTTTCTATGTCACATTTAGTAATAGAATAAAGAGGTTGTACTTTCTACTGCTGCTTTAAAATAAAATGTGTTTGCTTGACAAATGCTGGCTGGCGGTAGCTGTCTTTTCAAAATATGATTAATTTATAAAGAAAAATGTGTTTACTACAGTGTCTTTTACGTGATAGAAAGGGGGTTACTATCAGTTGGTCTAAAACGCAACTGGTCTACTGGTCTAAATCCCAACCGGTCCAAATCGCAACTGGTCTAATAAGCAACTGGTCTAAAACACAACTTTTGTCGGCGACCAGCTATTTAGACCACATGCATTTAAGACGAACTGATAATATGACAGTAGACGAAATAATTTTGCAACGAATTGCTTCATAAACCGATTACGTATTTGACTATCTGCAAAGGAGACGGAATAAAAATCCCCTAAGAAGCAACCGGCTTAATGAGACTTGTAATCGATAAAGCCTTTAAAACGTAATGTTTTTACATTATTATTTAAATTCTAAAGCTAGCCGATTTTTTATATTAAATTTTCAAAATACTCCTAATTGCGTTAGAAAACGAAGCTATTCTTGGTTTGAAGATGAGAAAATACCCGATTTTAAAAAAGTATTTGACTGTCAATAAATTGTCATTGTCAAATTGATAGTGTCAATGCATGAGTGATTCTTATTTGGTTTGGTTTTCAAGATTATTATTTTAATAAATTCCTGTAAAGTACGCAACGAAAGCACTATACCATCACAACACAACACGAAGGAATGTGAG
Organism: Scoparia ambigualis; assembly: GCA_963921215.1. Classification (NCBI taxonomy): domain Eukaryota; kingdom Metazoa; phylum Arthropoda; class Insecta; order Lepidoptera; family Crambidae; genus Scoparia; species Scoparia ambigualis. The sequence goes on along the minus strand of OY992522.1, from coordinate 16,288,152 downwards.
AAAGTGAGCAAAAAGTGAGCTGGTTACTACATGTCACTTGAGTTGAATAAACATGACATTTACATAACAATTTGTTAGAGATGAGCCAATTAAATCCATTAAACTGACATGAGTATCGATTCATTACCAACCGATATGCGGTGACGTCCGTACGTACGTATTATTAATTCGCGAAAAATGTCATGCTCTTAATTTAGTTTTATAAACTCAACAAAATGAATATATTTTGGCGTTGTTTTTGATCACGTAACGAAATATCGAATAAAATACATAACTGTTGCAAAATATCTAAAATCGTTATAATTGCCTGCGATACATATCGATACTGTATAACAACTCGACACTGTTACTGATTGACTCTATCTCTTCTCTACGGCTTGTGCTAGTGCTGCCATAAAACTTAAACAACATGGCCGTGTAAAAAATGAATCAAAAAAATTTCATTTTCAAAAAATGCACTCTCCTGATTTCCATTCATTTTGGTCCAGCTGCATTTTAGTGAAGACTTTCTATGGAAAACTAGACCGTCTCCTTTAGCCAAATGATTTTTAGGTGAGTTCATGCCGTAGACCACTTGCGTTTTTAACCATTTGATGCTATGCCATAGAATGTGCCGGGGTATTGGCCGGTGGCGGAACGGTACCTAATTACAAGAATATTATAATTGTTTTTTGTTGTGTGCAAATATTCTTCTGCATATAGATTGTTCCTTTTGCGTTACTATCATATAAGACAAATACAAAGGGTCGGCAATGCATATGTGATAGTAATAGGGGTTGCTAACTTCTAAGTATGAGACGGTAGTACATTAGTTATTCTGTGGTATGAGGCTACAGTTTTTACGGCTTAGTGACTTATTAGTGCATTGAAGCAGCGCTTTATGGCAACAAATTAGGTGGATTTCTATTTTATTTAATACTAGCGGCCCGCCCACGACTTCATCTGCGTGAACACTCTGTATCACGTGACGAATTTCCAAAAAAAAAATTCACACAAACCTAGTCCTGACAATTAAAAACAATAAAAAAAGAATTAGCCCAATAGGTGCAGCCGTTCTAAAGTTGATGCGCAAACATTTCGGCAATTGATTTTTATTAATACAGGTTCTCGAATGGTAAATGTTATTGTAGGCATAAAAAAAATAGTAAAAGGACTGCAGACAAAAAAGAGTAAAAAATAATACTTAAACAACAAATTTTAATATGAAATAAATTTAAAACATAATAATACCCTTAGATTAATGATTGGTCTCGCTGCGCTCGACTAGATACTCGTACCTCCGTCGTACTTGTCAAATGCGGCAACAAATACTACGCCGAAATCGGCGTACCCGAGCCAGTCACACTGACAGCTGTGGGTGACGTGTACCTCCCGAATGTTTTATTCAATTATGGGCTTAATTCAAACTAAAATGCCAGTTTGCGTAGTAAAATTGTGTAAAAATAATACTTCTAAAAATATGAAGGACACTGGGATCACATACAATCAGTAAGTATCGTATAATTTCGAAATTAATATATGAACAATATTATTATTATGCTCTTTATTTAAAATATAATCTTAAGTAAAATTTTTTACAATATTTTATATAAAAAAAAACATATTTACAATATAAAATATTATAAAAAACTTAACCTAGGTTGCCACCGGCAGCGGGGATAGACCCAAGCTATCGGTGGTTAGGGCTGCAGAGTGAGGAACCTCCTGACAATACGTGCCGTGTCAAGGAGTACTGCCTTTTGCATCTGACCCTTGACCCAACCTTTCAGCGAGAGCCTCTCTAGGTGTTGATCGAGGCTCTTCGCTATAAGGCCGTGTGCCGAAACGACTATCGGTACAATAATGGTTGAATCCACATCCCACATGGCGGTAACCTCGTGAGCCAAGTCAAGGTACTTACTGAGCTTGTCCTTCTCGGCTTTCACGAGGTTCTCGTCATGAGGTATGGTGATATCAACCAATATTGCTTGGCGCTGAGATCGGTCGATCACCACGATATCAGGCTTATTAGCGACAATAGTCCTGTCCGTGATGATAGAGCGATCCCAGTAGAGCGTTGCATGACCATTTTCGAGAACTGGCGCAGGTGCGTACTTATAGTACGGCACCTCTGATTCAACAAGGCCATATCGAAGAGCAAGTTGCTGGTGAATTATTCTGGCTACTTGGTTGTATCTGTGCAAATACTCTCCGTTAGCAAGATGAGAACAACCGGAAATAATATGTCGGAGTGATTCTCCCGGACGGCGGCATGCCCGACAGATGTCGACCGTACCGTCCCTCATTATATATTTCCGGTAGTTATTCGTCTTGATAACTTCATCTTCAATAGCACAGACAAAACCTTCGGTTTCCCCAAAAAGGTCACCGAAACGTAGCCAGTTCACCGAGGCAGGCAAATCTACATCAGGCCCAGTCAGAGCCCGATAGTAGCGCCCGTGTAGCACCTTGCTCTTCCATATGTCCTTGCGATCGAGAGTGCTTAGCACCACTGGTTTGCGCCAGTTTTCTGTTGCCAAGGAGAGCGGCGTAAAGTGTCTATCAACTGCCACGACATCCAAATGCATCCCGCACTCACTGTTAAGGAAATAATCCCTGAGACTGCACACCTCACGGTTATGTAGGTCCTTGGCATTTAAAAAGCCGCGACCCCCACATCTCCGCGGGATGTACAGCCTCATAACAGATGAGCGCGGGTGTAACATTCTGGAAGTCGTGAGCATTTGACGGACTCTTCTATCCAAGGCGTCCAATTCGGTCTGAGTCCATCTTAGTATGCCAAAAGAGTATGTGAGGAGAGGCATAACCCAGCCATTAAAAGCACGCGTCCTATTGCCACCCGATAAAAGACTGTTAAGTACTTTTCTCAGGCGGCAAAAGAATCGCTCCCGTAATGACTGTTTTATGTCCCTGTCCTCAACACCCAAAGCCTGTGACATACCAAGATATTTATATGTTTCAACTTCGGAGAGAGATCTGAGGTTTATCGTTTCGGAGAGTTGTAAATTGGTTGAATTTACTACTCTCCCACGCTGTACATGCATAACCGCACATTTATCCACACCAAATTCCATCTTGATGGCACTGCTGAAAGTCTCAGTAATTTTCAGCAGTTTTACCAAGTCTTGGCGGTTTGGTGCGAACAATTTGAGGTCATCCATGTACAACAAATGCGACATAACTTCACCCCCTCTCCGCAGTTGACAGCCTAACTTTGAATTTCTCAACAAAGTACTGAGAGCATTCAAAGCTAGGCAAAACCATAAAGGACTCAGACTGTCGCCCTGGAATATGCCACGCTCTATCCTTATAAGATCCTGCGTGGCAAAAACACTATCTCGACATCCTGGTTGACACAAGACCGTGGTCCACTGCCGCATGCATGACATCAAAAAGGATTTTAAAGTTATATCAATTTTATATAACTCTAAAATCCTCACCAACCATGAATGCGGCACCGAATTATTATTATTATTAATATACGAAAAAAATAATATGAACAATAAACGCCATTCAGTGTTACCGCTTATACAAGAATAAAGTCCCCGTGGTTGAGATTTTTATTATGTGAATTTATTGTTATTGTCTTTTATTATATAGGTAACCTATTTCATTTGTCTTACAAAGTTACTATATACTTAACCTAGTTCTATGTTATTTCATGTTTACTTATATTTGTGATCTATATTAGGGTGTAAAAATGTTAGCTGACACTATATCAAGGGGATTCTACCGATGAAACTGAACAACTTTCCATTAAGGAACATGGGTCGAAAATTTATTATTTTTTCCTATACAAAATGCGCAATCAGCTAATTGACTCCAGTACGGAAAAGCTATTTTTTAATTTTAACCTATGTTCCTGAAATGTAAACTTTTCGTGTCTGTACTTACATTGAAAATATTTGCGAAAAACATAATCTAGGGGATGAAGGATACGTGAACATTAGAATCTTTTTTGGAATTTTTGTCTGTCTGTTTGTTTGACGCGCATCACATAAACCGCTGGACGGATTTTAATGAAACTGAGAACAGGTGTATAGCTTATGATTTGGGTAATATTATAGGTTAAAGGTTGCTTCACACATATCAGTGAAGCCACTGTTCCGACACAGTACCGGCACAGTGTTTTTCATACATTCTCTATGAACGCATCCCCACTTGTCAGTGATAATGCTCTCAGTGTCAGTGCCGCCACCGGCAAATCACGGACGTATTCGTTTTGAAAAAATTCATAGACAATGTTTAAAATAATATTTTCACTCCTCTTGCTCAAAAAGACCGTCATTGTAGCGTTGTAAAGCGAGGCTACAATAGTTTTTCTTGCCCTAGGGGAAAAAGTTTTTTTTTTTTAATTTTTGTCTGTCACATGACAATATGCCTCACAGACGTAATAAGACGTAATACGTCTGTGATATGCCTACAAAAACGAAAAAGTATTTAGTCATATGTAGAATAATCATGAATAAAGACTCGACTTATTACTGTTTACTTAGATAAACAACTTTTTTGAGATAGATAATATTAAAGTTTATGGTAAAATTAGTAATCATTTGAATCTATGGATAATACAGACCACGCCCACACAGTCCACGCTTCAGCGGGCTAAAGGCAGGTGGTGAGCCTTTAGCCCGTTAGTCGCTTTTACGACACCAAAGGGAAGAGAGGGGTTGGTAGTATTATTTTGATGAGCCCATCGCCTCTCTATGCTGTTGTATGCATGTGCAGTCTTTAGTCCATTAGTAGCCTTTTACGACACCGAAGAGAAGAGAGGGTTTGGTAGTATTATTTTAATGAGCCCATCGTCGCTCTATGCTGTTGGATGCATGTGCAGTCTTTAGTCCGTTAGTCCCTTTTTACGACATTGAAGAAAAGTGAGGGGTTGGTAGTATTATTTTGATGAGCCCATAGTTGCTTTATGCTGTTGGATGTATGTGTAGTATTTAGTCTGTTAGTCGCCTTTTACGACACCGAAGGCAAGAGAGGGGTTGGTAATATTATTTTGATGAGCCCATCGCCGCTCTATGCTATTGGATGTATGTGCAGTCTTTAGTCCGTTAGTCGCCTTTTTTTAGGTTGGTAGTAATTAAAAAAAACTACTAAAAAATGAGGTCTAATCATTGCTACATACCTACCATTTTTCTACAGAAGAAACCTACGTCTAACCTACATAATAATATAAACAATTATATTGATACATATTCGCTTTTAATTGTTAATTTTTAAATATTTTCTGAGCTATATATATTTATAACCAAACTAATACATCACAGCAAAAATATTTTTCCCATTAACTCGGGTAACAGTTTAGCAGCTGGCAACAAATTTTTCACGCACACTAGCATCCTGGCATATTGTCATAAACACACTACAATAACGAGTTGCCGCATTTACGGAGCTGTGGTTTATAGGTAGCGCGGTATCTAGACGAGCGCAGCGAGGCCAATCATTCATCTATGATAATACCCTTAAATGAATGATTGGTATATATATACCTCAGAACAATATGCTTTATTTATTGTTCTGAGACCTATACCATTTAGACAGCAGAAGAACAATAACTCAAAAAGTGTAAAACAAAAGAACGTTGACTGTTAAAAGAAAAAAATAAAAAGTATAAACTGACGAAAGAGTATTCAGTTTTATTCTATTACTGTGAATAAAAAATGCACTCCAAATACTCAGAATATCGTTATGTTTGCGTGAAGTTTGTTGACAAAACTAACTTCAGCTTACAAAATATGTGGATAGAATTGTATCTATTTACATGAGCCTGATACAACCAAAATAACCATGTAGATTAATTATGGAACCCCGTAATGCCAGAAGGTTCAAAACACGCTTATTTTAATACTTTTTAATGTGCATTAAATTTTGCAATTATTGTGCCTGACTGTGTCAAGGGACGAGAAAGAACAACGACGTCTGCAATGATGTCTTGCGATTAAAATATCTCAGTGCTGAACTAGATCTTGCAAACCGTATATGGTTTCGGAGCAAGGTGCGGCGCCTTTAAAATACAATCATACATTTATTTCAATGCTCTTATGGACTGTCAAAGTAAAGATGTAGATAGAAAGAGATCTACCGCCTACATTTATTTATGCGATACGAGGGGTTTTATGCTATTAAAACCGAGCGTGGGTGGAAAGGATCATGGAGAATTCAGATTTTACAAATAAATATGTATGTATTACGGATTACTATTCTAGGTCGAGTAAAGTCACAGTCCTCCACGTATTAAGGATAGGCCCTCTTGGTAATTCAAATTACGGTAATAATGAATTTTCACATTCCATATTTCAAGCTCGCTAACTTAATATGTGCCCTAACCACCTCAGCCGTGAGTGGTTCGTAATCGGAGACTCCAATGCGACGGCAAGTGCTTTTAACAACCAGCCAGCGCGCGCGAACACACCGAATACTGTGTTATTTTAATTACATATATGTTTATATACTTACCTATTTATCTACTGGTTTTTGTTATTTACGAGGTTTATGTATACTTGTGCTTATAAACTTCCCAATGTTCTTTAATACAGTGTTGACAAATGACTTAACACTACCTACTTTATAGTATTGTACTTAGAGACGTCAATTTGGTTTAAAGTTAAACTAATTTTTTACAATAAAAAATATAAAGTAAAGCACAGCGCGCAAAAACTGTCCCAGTGATTTTTGATACCAAAGTCACATATAAATTTAACATTCTTCGTATTTAGAAGCACTTTCAAATCGTGTTACAAGTTATTTTGATACAGTGTGCACTATATTAAAGAGATGTGAGACAATAAGTTTCTTATTTATTTTCTGATAGGCTTGCATTTGGCCACTATCTTACCTGATGGCAAGTGATGATGTGGCCTATGGTGGAACAGGCTTGCCTAGAAAAAACCTATTCACTCGTGATAGGAAACACCGACTCTGGCAGGGAGTTCCACAGCTTTGCGGTAAGAATGATGAAAGTAGACCCAAAGCGCTTCGTACGCATATGAGGAATCTCCACTGTGAATCTATGACGTCGCTCAGTCTGTCTGGTTGTCCTGTAGTAGAAATTGGATTGATGAATTAAGTCGAATAATTCCATAGTTCTACAAGTAAAGTACCCGGATAAAATGTTTACTAGAAAAAAATCAACCAGTCTCAGGAAGCTCGAGTGGGATTCGAACCCACGACCTTTGGATTGCCGGTCCACTGCTCTAACCGCTGAGCTACCGAGACCCCAGAAGACTCGTTGAATTCTTCCTAGTAGTTTGATTACGCTGCAAGCCAGCGGTGTTACGTCACTGTGAAGTCTACCCTCACATTCGAAAGAAATACTATTGCAAGTATTTAACGATCGATGAAGACGTAATTGCTTATAAATATCTTTATTATTGAAATTTTGCATTCACAATGCTATATAGATAAAGGATAAAATGTTTACTAGAAAAAAAAAATATAGCATATATATAGCATTGTGAATGCAAAATTTCATTAATAAAGATAAGTAAAGTACAGTCTAAACTGTCACACGTCTAGGCAAAAGTCAATGATTGAATTCAAGTCATCGCCATCCTATCCTACCAATATTATAAACGCGAAAGTTTGTAAGTATGGATGGATGTTTGTTACTCTTTCGCGTAAAAACTACTGAATGGATTTGGATGAAATTCAGCATACAGATAGTTTATAACCTGAATTAACACATAGAATACTTTTGATCTCGATATTCCCACGGGAACGGGAACCAAGCGGGTGAAACCGCGAGCGGCCGCTAGTTGAATTATATGATTCCCAGAGACCAAGCGATTCATTTTCACATTTATACGACTAAGCTTGACATTAAAGCAGATTTAAATAATACATTCATAGTTATTGAATCTTCAACGACTGCATGTAGTAAAAGTGGATGAAAGTCCCGTATTAGGATTGAATACTATCGGTATTCAGCGACTCATGATTTTCAATAGAACCATAAAGTTTACGACGGCGCACAAACATCAATACTGCTGGTATTATCCACTTTAAGGGATCCCACTAATATGTATTATACGACAGATAGAGACAAATCACTTCGAAATTTGATATTCTGATAGATATGATTTTCAGCACTAATATAATAAAAAATTGACAGAAAAAAATATTCATGTATACAGGAGCTCGATGGCGTAGAAGTTAAGGTTCAATTTGCGATCATCGATAAGCAAATTTAGCTAATGCTGGGTTGCAGGATGGTTGACCAAGGGGTGCGAAGTTGGGTGACCTCCACGTGGTGCACCCTGGAAACGGGCAGCTTCAACATCCTCCCCTTCGGGGGAGGGTGCTTTGAGACTGGCCGGCTAACAACCCAGCACAGGCAGGACCCCTTCTGGGCCTGCACCCCCCTTCAACGCGCGTCCCCTCTGGACCGCACAGCGGGTCACTCGGACCTGCGGGGGGGGATCTCCACGTGCGTGCCCACTCTGGGCCGCACACTCGCCGCTCCTTCTGAGCGGCTTTGAGGGGAGTTTTGACGGCGCCCCTTCTGGGCGTTGTTACACGGGGGGGAACGGGGTAGTCCGGCGCCCCTTCTGGGCGTCGTTTCAATGGGGGGGTGGGAAGCAAAGGCTTCGTCGTTGGGAAACGCGGCGACGGGCGCCCGTCTTCGGATGGGTTGGTGGGCGGCGTTACAGCCCACCCGCTAGCGCCATGGGGGGGAATGGGGAGCACCCCGAAAGGGGTGTACCAGGGGCCTCACGCCAGCCCCTGAGCATCGTAGTCCCCGACCTGGGCGGCAATGATCCCACTCGAGGCGTCTGTGGGGGAGTTGTCCAGGGAGGGGGGCGAGGGCCTGCCTTAACCGGCCGGCCGCGACAAGGGTAGTCTCTAAAAGCACCCCGGGAGAAAACCCGTTACCAACCAGCTGATACCGCCCGACCTCAGCTGTATGTAGGGTAGCCTGCGCACTGGGGGCCTCTGCGCGGGTGGTCAAATCTTGCCCCCAACTCGTGGGAACAAATATGGAGAAAAAATCAACCCTTTTATTTGACGACACGGCGGGGCCTTGTACTAGGCCCGCCGTGGATGGTGGGCCTGACGACGGGCGGAAGGGTCGGAGGAGTATGTCGGCCAGTTCTGGCAGTTCCAGCAGGAGAGGGGCTGAAAAGCCGAAACTGCCCGTGAAGGACGGGACAGGGAAGGACGACAAACATGCCGGGGACGCGACCGGTAAAGCGAAGGAGAAGGCTAATGGCTCTCCCTTCGTGGAACCGGCGGTGCCCGGTTCTGGTGTTGATGGGAGTCTACCGGTGAGGGTAGGGTCCGAGAAGGACGGCGAACATGCCGGGGACGCGACCGGGGAAACGAAGGCGGGGGCTAATGGCTCCCCCTTCGCGGAACCGGCGGTGCCCGGTCCTAGTGGACTGAGGAAGCCCAAGACCGGACCCAGGGGGAGGTCGAGGGCGCGTTGCGGACGCAGTTGTGGCCGGCTGGATAGCGACGACGACGGGCACACAACATGCTCGGGGACGTTGGGGCTCGATTCCGACGAGTTTGAGGGGACGATTGCGCCGGAATTCGACTTCTCTGGCCGCTCAGCGATGGACGAGTGGGCCACGGAAGACATGGTGGCTGCTGCCAAGGACCACTGGGCGCACGTGATGGAGGTCGCCTATGATCCCTTCGCGACTATGGGGTTTAGCCGAAAGCGGGTCCGCAACAGGACCGACACTGACCCGTCGGAGGCCGAGGAGACGCAGTCCGCGCCCCCCAAAATTTCGACGACAGGCCGCGGGCGTTCTGCCGCCGGTTCCTACGTTGGGATGTCGAGGGCGCGCCGCCGTATGAAGCGTCTGCAATCGGAGGCGGAAGTGGTGGAGGCGCAGACGGTGGTCGACAGGGTCCGGGACACTGTTGGTCTGTCCCCGCCCCCTGTCACGAGACTGCAGGACAAACCGCCCGCGCCGCGGGTCTCGCCGAGGGCCTCTGAGCCGGTGCCTGCTGAGGTGGAGGAGGTGCCTCAGGAGGGAGACTACCTCGCCCGGGTGACGGCCGCTCTGGACGGGATCACCGACATCGTCAAAAAGAGCGGCAACATTAAGGGGACCCTAATGAAGGCGGCGTACGCGCACATCCGGGAGGCCTCCCTTGCAGCTGAGGCGATGGCGGAGACGACGCTCGACGCGGAGACCAGGCGTCTCCGCGCCGAGAATGACCGGCTCAAGGCCAGAATGGCGAACCTGGAGAGCCAGGTCGCCGCCATGCGGCGCACCTCCATTGACCGGTCGCCGCGCAGCACCCGGGCGAAATCCCCAATTCTGGGCCGTCCGGCGCCACCACCGCAGGACAGGGACATGGCGCTCCTGGAAGCGTTTCAGACCCGTATTATCTCCCAGCTGGGCGACATGCTGAACGCCCGCATCGAGGGGCTAGAGGGCAGACTGCTCCCGGCCGTGCCCCCTGCGCCCGCCCCTCGCTGCGGACTCTAGGAGGGAGGAGGCCCCGCCGGCCCGACCGGCCCCGCCGTTGGCGGCCAAGCCGGGCAAGAAGGCTCCGCCGGGGAAGAAGCCGCCGGCGAAGAAGCCGCCCAGCAAGGCAGCTGAGGAGGCCAACCCCACGGGGAATCCCTTCGTGGACCCCAGACCGGGACCCAGCAACGCCCCGGATCCACCCCCGGCGGAGACACCGTGGTCGACGGTGGCGAGACGCGGCCGGAAGAAGGCCCCACCCGCTCCCCCACCCGCCCCCCCGCCTGCGGGGACGGCCAAGGCAGCGGCCCAGCCGGGGAAGAGGAAGAGGCGCCCCCTCCTCCCACCGAGGACGGCAGCGATCGTACTGACGCTGCTCCCAGAGGCCGCGGACCTGGGCATGACTTACGCCCAGGTCATTTCGAGGGCCAAGGCAGCGGTCAGCCTCACCGAACTGGGGATAGAGGGGGGGATGCGCATCCGGGACGCCGCGACCGGCGCCCGGATGTTCGAGGTCTCCGGGGAGGAGAGGGCAGAGAAGGCCGACGCGCTGGCGGCAAAACTGCGGGTGGAGCTGCAGGGGATCGCCAAGGTGGCACGCCCCTGCAAGCTGGCGGACCTTAGGGTGGTCGGGCTGGACGACTCCGTCCAGCCGACAGAGGTGGCGAAGGCCCTGGCCGCGGCGGGAGGCTGCACGCCGGACGATGTTCGTGCGGGGGCGGTGTCGATCAGGCCGGGAGGCAGTGGCACCTGCATAGCCAAGGTACCGGTGGCGGCGGCGAAAAAGGTCCTGGGGGCTGGGAGGCTCCTGGTGGGCTGGAGCGCTGCAAGGGTGGAGGCTCTCGACCCGGTGCCCATGCACTGTCACAAGTGCATGAGCATCGGTCACACGAGGCGGCGTTGCCCGCTGGAGATGGACTACACAGGGTCCTGTTATAGGTGCGGGGCCAGCGGGCACAAAGCGGTGGAGTGCACGGCGAAGGAGTCGCGGTGCGCGGTGTGCAAGGCGGCGGGGCGGCCGCATGGGCACCACATGGGGGGCAGGAACTGCCGCCCGCCCAACGTCAAGCCCAGGCCTGAGGTCCCGGGGAGAGCCCGGCAGGCGGATGGAGCCCCCCCCACCGGGGGCATGGATGTTGAGGGAGAGGTTGCGCGAGGACATCCTGGCGCATCCTCTCCTGCGCAGGCAGAGGGGGGGTCGAGGGCGGCGACGTAGCGTCGCCCTCTTCCCCCCCCCCCCATGGGAGGGCCGCGGCCTAGTGTAGAGGAGCACTAGGCTGCATTGCACAAGCCCTCTACCCGCTTGGGAGCAGTCAGACTTACCGGACTGCTCCCCCTGGCGCAGGGGACCCAGTTACAACTGGGTCCGTAGCGTGCGGCGTTCGCGGGGCGTGGTCATACGGTACCGCGGCGCCGCTATACGCTCCAGACGGTAAGTGTCGGTTCTTTTACCGGGTCGGGGCCCGTATGTCCTTACTCACCCGTTTCCCCCACGGGGGGGCGGGTGGGGACATATGGGTTCCAGCCCCGGACAGTGCATGGGGTGTCTCACGTTCCTCTCGAAGCCCCATGCCAGTGCAGAGAAGCATTTTCTCCGACTAAAATAAAGAAAAATGGTTGACCAAAATTAAAACATCTCGAACTCCTCCACAACGGAAGGTACTTAAACTGGTCCCGGTTGTAGTCGTAGATGGCAGTTCTTTCATTGGGGCCAGACTGGTGGGTTATGGCTAAACCTCCTCATGTGTTGTCCATGATATTATGCTGTTCTCCATGAGGGAAGGCCTGTGCCCATCAGTGGGTTGATTATAGGCTGATGATGATTCATGACTACAATGATGATTCGAATGCAAAATTAATAAAATACATCTCTGGCTTGCATGTTCAGTTTGCGATCTTGCAAGTGAAGGGGATGGATGACAGAATTAACAATATCTCGGGTGCTTCCGAGCTCATATACTCATATAGCCCGGGCTATGATCGCCAACCCGCATTCATGAAGTATGGTGATTAAGGTTATTAAAGTATCATCTATCAATAATTGCAGCGATGACTTAAGCCTGAGCTCAGCATCTTCCATTATCTTAAATATATATCAATCAAACCATTCGGTTTGATTAGAGCATTAGAGTATACGCTCTAATAGTATTGATCACAGTAATATTATCTACATACAGCTACATCGTCCGCAACACACACATCGTCTATACTACTTTACAGCCATGTGCAGCGCAGACCAAACAAGTTTTTAGGCGACGTGTTACCCGCAATCATATTAGGAATAAACAAAAAACGATCGGGCGCCATTATTATCGCAGAAGCCACGTAGGTGATGCTTGTGAGCCAACGACGCTCTGTCTAGACTTAACAGACCTCAAGCAGGTTTCACTATTTGTCGCTACAGAAATAAGTTTAGAGCGAACGCTCTATTGCAAAACCTAATCCGTTTTGCGGATAAGTACTTCGTTTGATCCCTTCTACAGACGCCAAAGTTGCATCGGATAGGGCCGCGCAAACGATATTTGAACATAAATATTTTTTAAACAATTTTAACGCTATTTTTTCAACATTTTCCAATTTGTGTATTTGTTTTTTTTTTATAATATTATGTTGGTCACTTTGTTAGTGCAATTTAAACAGTTAATACTATTTTGTACCCTTTTACCCAGCATGCATATTATTATATTTATTCGTACATTTGCGCAAGTTACCGTTTAACTGTTTTAAAATTATATAAGCATCTTTTGTTTTAATTTAACTTATAAACTCACAAACATAATAATATAATAATAATATATTCAGTAAAAAAATTCAAATATCTTAGCTAATGCTAACCAACTGTCAGACATAGAGTTGTTTGAATCTGTTTTGAAATGTTAGGAAACTAATGTAAATAAACAAGTAGATCCGGATAAAATGAAAATAGCCTATGAATAGAGTTTCTGTACTCTTTACCAAACATTGTCTTATACATACATAAATATAAACACGACTATTATCCCCGAAGGGTTAGTCAGAGACTAGGCAATGAGGACAGCAAAAGCTGTCCTCTACCATAGTGCACTTTTCACCAATAGCGACTGTACATGTGCTCAGCGTGACAGGTGATGAGACCATCGCTTCTCTATGCTGTTGGAAACAATGTCTGATATCAGAAAAACCCCGTTACCTACAAGAAGACACCAGTTTAACGGTCGGTGTTAATAATGTTGATATTTCTTCTTAAGTCGGTTGTTGTCGTAAGATGGTAGTCGTTATAAAGTAGACCATAATAGAGGACTACTTTTGTAGTACGGTCCACATTGCCTAGTCTCTGACTAACCCTTCGGGGATATTAGGGGTATCTGGGGATAAACGTGCCGCAAACCCAACAGGGGGGTCCACACGATATATGAACCCACTGGGTCAACGTGGTCGGTTAAGGCTCAACCTCCCTACGTGCTGTTTTCCATATGTGAGAGGCCGGTACCCAGTAGTGTCACGTTTAGGTATATGCTGTTGATGATGATTGTCTTATGACAATAAGTCGATTTATATAGATAGATCGACTTATTGTCGATCTATCTATCACACCGTGTCTCGTAGCGGTGAAAGAATACTACCACCCCCTCTCTTCTAAAGGCTGGACTTACATCCAACAGCTTAAAGCGACGATGGGCTCACCACCTGTCACGCTGAGCACATATGCAGTCGCTATTTGGTAAAAAGTGGACTATGGCAGGGGACTACTTTACCGGTCCTCATTGCCTAGTCTCTGACTAACCCTTCGGGGATAATAGTCCTTCATCATTATGTATTATCTATCTATCACAAATCAGTGAAAACCCTAATGAAAGCGTCGCGTATCACATTACCATCGATAAAGAACAAATGTTGTGCGATAGTTGAGTGGGATGCGCAGCTCCGATTTAGTTTGTTTGATGTTTTTTGTTCGCAAACACGTTACATTGATAGAAGGTAAACCGGAGACAAACACCGAGTTTGTCTTGTTACTGACTACAGTTTTTAGTTGTGGATCTTAAGTTTTCCTTTTATTTAAATTGATTTCTAAGTTCTCATTTTAGTTTTATAAAACTTTAGTCCATCTCAAATTTACGTCGATTCTGGTAGACAAATAGCTACAGTCAGTTGTTCAACAAACATTTCAAACACATACATAATACGAGGTCTGTTATAAAACTACTTTGTCAAATGAAAACTAAATGTATGGCTTTATGCAGTTGTAAATAAACCGGCATTATTTTGATGATGCTCTCAATTTAATAGCAAATAGCGCATATAAAGAGATCGGAGAAACTCGCAAAGGGCATAAAGTGAACGAATTATTCAAGATATTACTTTTTAAGATGCCAAAGCCGCGTCTGAACGCCGTTGGAGTATAATAAGTTGTTTGCATAAATAGATTTAGGAAGGTTTACGCCTCCGTTGATAAGATATGTTATTATAAAATGAATTTAAACACATCAATAAAATCGTGAGAGGATTGTGAAATAACACAAACAGATGTTTATAAAGAATTTTAATGTTTCATTTTCCAAGCTAATAACCAAAGACGTTTTTCAATAATGTTTGTTTTTGTTGAAATTTACAGTAAATGTTATAATCTTGATACACAACGCCATCTAGTATTTCAGCAGCGCAAGCTGTCACCTTTTAAAGTGTTTTTCATAAGTTTTCCTTCTTTTATTTCAACGGTTTATGTTAATTTTCGAGGTTATTGTAAATTGTTGTACATTATTTCATAATGTTAAAATTAAACAAGCTTCGTTATTTTTAGTATCTTGTCACGTTTCGTTTTTTATATTTTAATGTGTCCTGACGTTTCTAACCCTTTAATGTCAAGATGGTCTCCCTGTGGACTCAGGTTTTGAATTACAACGCTACTTACACATTTAGATAATTAAGAAAAAAACTTACCAAGAAAAAGAAATATAATGTTCTAAAAAACAAAAACTGGGCAGTTTTTATAGTTGAATACTTGCCTAGGTGAAATAGCTACATTTAATTTTAAATGATATTTTAAAGAACTACCTATGATAAGTACAATAATTGTTTCTAAAAGATGCGTTTTATTATACCTAATGAGAACTTTTGCACTTGGACAGATCATACAAAATTGCAGTGTGTTCACATTATAGGCGCTGAACTGACCAAGATCTCAAATCTCTTCAGCTATGGAAGTCGCATTGCTATTGTCATCAATCAGTAAAGTGTACTGTCTGTATCACATTGAATATTCCGATGAAATGTTCAACTTTATGCCAGCATACCCACCTCTTCCATAGTTTATGTCAATATACGTGCAGCCTTCCATACTATCGAAGAGTATATTTAGTTTAGAAAGACATTTATTTCATCGTCACATTTAGTTTTTGAGATAAGTAGGTACCAAATGGCTTTCGTATGATATTTATTAATAGTTTGGCCGTCATGAATGGGTGCGCTTGTTACCGTGATTGTTTCACGGTGAGAAGCGCTCTCATTATTTTGGACTGCATCGGCTGCTTACCATCAGGCAGGATGTGGTCACTATGACGAGTCACATCAAAAAGGAGGTCATTTCAAGTTCTGCTGTCACTCTTTTTTCGTAGATTTGTTATTAGAAAAGTTTAATTGAGTACCGATAGTAAATGTCAATGCAAGTTGAAAACTACTACAAACCGGACGGTGTGAACGCTTGGTAGAATTTCAGAAAAAGAAACTCAACAAAATTGGGAATCCTATGCAATGCAGCATACGAAGGGAAGCAAGCATTTGCTACTGACAGATCAATTATCTGGCTTCGTGGGAAACGAAATACACACACCTATGTGTATATATGTTACATCCTTAGATTTGTGTTTAGCGGCCATGGAGGTAATTACGTCAATGGTAGAAGCCCACTTAAAGAATTCTACCAACCACTCTTTTCCCCTGGGTGTCATAAAGGGCGACTAACGGACTACAGACTGCACATACATCCAACAGCATAGAGCGGTGATGGGCTTACCACCTATCAGACTGAGCACGTGTGCAATTGTAATTTAGTGAATCGTGTGATGACACTATGGCAGTGGACCGCTTCTTCGGTCCTCATTGCCTAGTCTCTGACTAACCCTTCGGGGATAATAGTCGTGATTTTATGTATGTTTCTATGTGTGTATATATCCTTACATTTGCAAAACAAAAAGCGGTTAAGAGCGTTTGCGCATTTCGGTATCCCATACAAATTTCCAAGTTGAAATTCATAAATACCAATAAGCCAATTTTGATGAAACTCGGCATGCTGAAGTAGAATATAGAGACCTAAATAGTTCGTTGAAAATATTTCAAAAAAACATTTATTTAGCTGAGTTATTGCGATTTAAAGTCTACTGTATAAAGTTTAAAATCGCGATAACTCACTTAAATAACCGTTTTTTAAAAATGTTTTCAACAAACTATTTAGAAACGGAATTTTTACCATGTCTGAGTTGTTTGTTTTGAGTCCCCGATATTTCGGCGCAGTTGCATGCACCATGATCACGGAGTAACTGAGTCAGTTACTACAACTCAGACATGGTAAAAATCCCGTTTTTTCATAAAAATAATTGTAGTGACCATGAAAGTTTAAAATGTTTAACTATTTAGATCTCTATAATTTTACTTTAGCATGCAAAGTTTCATCAAAATTGTCTTAATGGTTTTTAAAAAATTTCGACTTGGAAGTTTGTATGGGAAACCGAACAGCGTAAACCCTCTTATGTACAAAATATGCATTTCTATATATCTAGGTATATACCTACAAATAATAACTTTAATAAAATGTTAGGAATGTGAAGGCATAGTCTCATTAGTCTAATGATCAAAGGCTGTTCTAGATTCTCCATACGTTTATTCAACGTACGTATCCGAGTGAACTCATTGCATAAACTAATTCCTGACTGAAATATTAATACTAATGAAAGCAATATGCGGGAAGATTAATTACACACTTAAGTGAATACAACTTTAAGACGTGAATACTATATTGTTTCCGAAAATAAGGGTTATTCATCAATTTATCACTATGATGAGGAAACATTAGTATTGGGTTGACTATTTTAATATTAATGAAATTGTTAAAAAAGCACTGAATATGATCTAGTTTTGAATAAACCAATTTGTGTGATAATTGATGTTTTAAGACTACCGTTCATCTGTAAAGAAATCACGCTCTATGGTATCAAATAAAATCATAATCTATTAATCTTAATTTAAAAAGAAAAAAAAAACACTTACCACGATCAATTTTAATACAAACAATCATAAGTCATAACTCAATTAGGTATAGATATGGCGCTAGCGTCGTTATAGTGAAAACATGGTGTCCCCTCGAGATACAAAGAAGATATTTATAGCGCGCAATGTGTCAAATAGCTACTTTCGTGTCGTGTCGTGTAGTGAGATGTCGTTTTGGCGAACAGCGTGCGCTAACGAGACAACTTATTTTTACAATGAAATAGAAAAACCCCCGCCCCGTTGAATTATTCAAGAAAAATTGAAAGTGAAGGGGTGTGAAACAAGGCACAGACAATCTGAACGGACATGTGCGAATTATAATAATATATTGAACAGAGCTATAAGTAGTTGGTTGACAGCTGGAATAACAATAAAGGGTTATTATAAAATTCTGTGTGCGCTTTGGTCTTACTTGACAGCCAGACTTTTTATCGATATGATGCCAGTTTATGATTTTTTAGGTTTAAATAGCTTTTTTGTTATTTTAGTTAGTGTTTTTATTTATTTAGTAGTTAGTTAGTAGTGGCGGCTCATTTGAAGAATACTTACTATCCCATCTCTTCGCTTTGGTGTCGTAAAAGGCGACTAACGGACTGAAGAATGCACAACCATCCAACAGCATATAGATCGACGATGGGCCCACCACCAGCCATTTGCCGCATCCAGACCGGCCGAGCACGGCTCGCAAACCGCCACGCTCGGACTTCCTGCTCGCGAGCCGTGCCACCCGAGGCAAAATTGAAAGGTTGCTCTGGGTCACCTTGGCTCGCGAGGTCCGCACGCAACCGAGCATGGCGGCTCGCGAGCCGTGCTCGGCCGGTCTGGACGCGGCTAGTGCCTAGTCTCTGACTACTAACCCTTTGGGGCAAACAGTCGTAAGTATATGTATTATGTATGTATGTCTGTATGCATTTATAATAATAGTTATAATAACAGCGTACTAACATTAGCTAGTCCATCATACGCTCAATAAACGAGAGTAAAGTTGTAACCTGAATACCAAGAAAAGGGTCGTAAAATTTTATGACGACATAAATAAAGAGAACTGTGGCAACATTCGCACTCAATCCATATTCTGAATTGCGTTTCTATTATTTCGATTAATTGTTATGGGCACTAATATAATGTATTGAAAGGTATGCATGCTATTTAGTTTTCGTTACTTATATGAAATGGTAGGGAAAATGCTGTCTTACGCAAGTCATGTCAGGGCTACTTATTATTGATTTTAATATCCTCTGTAGTATTACCTGAAGCTCTTCTAGTGAAAGTTCTAGTTACCTTTTTTTCGACTTAGACTTTGACGGAGAAAACTTTGAATACTTAAAGTAAGAACATGTTCTTGAGGAAGATGGAGGCAGCCACCTCGATCAACGGCAAGCTGTTCTGGCTCAGCGGCAAGCTATAGGCGCTTCCACTCCGTCGGAACTCAGCTTCGCCACCGGATTCCTCAAAAATTAAGTACTTACCTACCTACTCCACAACGGAAACATTGAAAGTCGTTTCAGTAACTTCTTATTGTGATAAAACAGTCATTACTCAAATGATTAAGATGAATAAATTCATTTTGCCTTTCGACCCGAAAACAAATAGGTAGTAGACATATTTGTAACTCACGTCTAAACGCCTCTGTGTCTAAAGGCCCCAGTACACATTGGCGTAAGTTGGGCCACTGCCGGCCATCGCCATTATGTAGACGGGGTAAATTGCGGTACTGGGGCCTTAAAGCTCGTATTCTAAAACAAACTCACACTCAAATCTCTGCTTGAGTACAGTTAGAAAGGGATGATGCTATTCGTCGCATGGATTTGATTTTGAGTTTGGTTTTAGAATACGAGCCAAGGACCGTTGGCCCAGCGGTCTAGTGGATCTACATCTTTGTGTAGCTACTTGGTTTGGTTGCTTGTTATTCCACGACTGATATTCAGGAATTAGACCTTAATAAATTTAAAATAAAATTCAAAGAAAAGCTTTATAAAAAAGCTTATTATAAAGTGTCAGATTACGAAGACAAAACAGCTTTAGTCTGAAATGCTTCAAGTACTCCAACAGCTATTTATAATTGTCTATTATTAATTGATACATTGTATTGTAGTATTGAATTGCATGATTTACTATTTTTTTAATTCATATTTTGTATTTTATGACCTGGTAACGACATTTTTTTTTGTAAATGTCGTTGCTTCTGTGCGCTGTTGTGGTTTCTTGCGCCCGTTCTCCCACAGTTAAAAAAAAACCAAACAAGTGCGAGTCGGACTCGCCCACTGAGGGTTCCGTACAAAGGACAATGGCGAAATCATTGCTAAATGAATTCTTTAGCGTCTATAAATTTCACTAAGTATTACAAATATGAATGAAATAAATTCGTATGATTTTTGAAACCGTAGGAAAAACCTGTCTAAGTCTTGAAATAAAAGTTTTAAAGACACGTAAATTACTAGATAATGCTGTTCTGTGTAAGGCAATGACGATGTTTTTATTTTTTTCTCTTAAATAATGACTTCAGCATCAGTTCAGCGTCAGCACATTTAGCCAGTGTCAAGAAAGATATATAGTGAATATTTTCTTTTCATAAAGTAGATGATAATGATTGATAATTAACGTTTAATGGTGAAAGATATTCCCTCAAACCCCTTAAAACTTAATAAGGCTTTGGGACTTTATTGAGATCTCACACGGACTTCTTGAGAGAATTTGAAAAGTGATGTTGCACTGATTTATTTTATTTGCCAACACTCATGCACGTTCACGAACACTTAACAGTAAATAATCCACCATTATTTCACTTTAATATCCGGCATTAATGGTGAAAGATATTCCCTCAAACCCCTTAAAACTTAATAAGGCTTTGGGACTTTATTGAGATCTCACACGGACTTCTTGAGAGAATTTGAAAAGTAATGTTGCACTGATTTATTTTATTTGCCAACACTCATGCACGTCCACGAACACTTAACAGTAAATAATCCACCATTATTTTACTTTAATATCTGGCAAAACACAAATTATAGAAAATAAAACAAAACTGCAGACATGACGCTTCACTTTCCCGCCAAGAAGTTTACGTTTTTATTATTATTTTGGCAAGAAGTATTTTTTTATAATTTGTTCCTTGAAGGGACAGGCTAAGGTCAGAGGCCAATACTGCCTAGTCATTAGTTAGTTAAAATCACATTATTATTATTATAAGCCTATATTTTCCCACTGCTGGGAAAGGCCCTCCCTCCCCTCTTTCCTTTTTTCGCGGTCTATTGCTTGTGCTGGCCTATCCTTGAAAGGATAACACAACTAGATAGGTAAGTACTTGTTTTATCCAAATATGTTAGACATAACCTCCAAAACTTTTAATTGGAATATCTTTAATTGTAGACTTACTACTGAAGTAAAACCAAGACCAAGTTGTTCAGGATTACAAACTCTATATCAACATATTTTTTTCATTTATAGACGCTTAAAAAAAGATTTGACAGAAGTTTGTATAGGAGTACGCCAATGTGCTTTGTAGGAGCATATCATAATTTATTTTTTTATTCTTTGTCAAAAACCGAAAACAATTCATCATAAAAATAATTAAAAATCTGTTTAAGCTTGTGCCAATAAAACCCTTTCATACGATACCCCACATGACACGGTTAACTCAATTCAAAATTTGAACCGCCGTTACTGGCTTGGAGACCCTGTTTTTTAATGATTTAATTACAAATGTATAGTTTTCAGATTTTTCCCTATACTTGTAGTATAGGACGGTAATACTTGCCAAATTTCATAGTCCTATGTCAACAGAAAATACCCTATACATTTTGATTCCCTTGAAAGTGTCGAAATATACGTTTTATTGAGATAAAGACCATCTTTTTAATTATTTAATTACAAATGTATAGCTTTCAGATTTTTCCCTATACTTGTAGTATAGGACGGTAATACTTGCCAAATTTCATAGTTCTATGTCAACAAAAAATACCCTGTACATTTTGATTCCCTTGAAAGTGTCGAAATATACGTTTTATTGAGATAAAGACCCACTTTCTAATTATTTCATTACAAATGTATAGTTTTCAGATTTTTCCCTATACTTGCAGTATAAGATATATAGTTCTAGGTAAACGGAGAATATACCGTATAAATTTTTATTCCCTTTAGAGTGTCGAAATATACGTTTCTTAGCGGCATAAACGGCCGTATCTTTTTGTTACGTATTTTATGAGTTTGATTTTTTAACAGCTTCAAGAGACTGTAGATCTGAGTATATATCGTTTTAATTTCAACTGGATACCTGCACACGTTTCCGAGATAAAGGGTCTTGAATGACACGACGGACGGACAACAAAGTGATCCTATAAGGGTTCTGTTTTTTCCTTTTGAGGTACGAAATCCTAAAAATGACGTCCTGAATGGGTGGTAGGTTAAAAAAGATTTGGACGATTCAAAGTACTTATTAATTACAGTTTATTGAATAAATATATTTTGACTTTGAGTTTGAGGTAGGGCTAGTTAATTCCACCTGGCTAGTTACCACCATCTTAACTGCACTTCGACGTATTCTTTAATTTAATTGAAAGCACTCACTATAAACCTCATATTGGTTTTCGAAGTGCTTTTTTAATTTCTAATATTTTTTTGCATGTGTTAAAAATTATTACTTAATTAAATGAAAAAGAAACTAATGGCTGGCGCCATAACAAACAATGTTAATAGCCTTGTTGTGTTCCGACAATTTAGAGATCACATAGCCAGTTTTCTCAGTGATTGAGGATACCGGATAAAACACCTTCGGCCTTATGGTCATTTACTATCAGATAAGATAAGTGACAAGTGCCTTACATCCATCGTTTAAAAATAAAGTCTTTGCCACAATTGATGGGTATGGCTTATCAAATGCGGGTCAGTCTTATCACCACGCCTGCTAAACCCGTGCGTAATGAAAAAAGAAAATTGTGGTATTCTGTCTTCCGAGAAACGAATGTGATGTCATGATCATCAGCAGCCTATAAACGTCCCACTGCTGGTCACAGGCCATCGAACATGGAGACGGCACTCATATGTAACAAATTAAGGTAAACAGCTGTAAAGAATAGTTAACAGCAATCAGTGCTTAACCATCACAATTACTAAGCAAACCAATGGACGCTAGCCAACGGCGGCAGCTAAATGCATTGAGGTATCATAACTAGAGAAGTTTTTCTGCACTGAGTTGCAGCCAAAAGCCTGACAACAAAGCCTTACCCCCTACACCCTACACGCACTGAGAGAAATTTCAGTAGCCGGATTACGTAATTTATGTAGCAAAATGATACAGCATGACGATTGTAGCCGGCACCATGTCGCGTACGTAGCTATACATAAGTAGCCGGCTCCACGAATATTTTCATGGACCGGCATACGTAATTTACTGCTGTGTTGTTTTGCTACTTATAAGTAGCATGCAATCCTCACCTGTCCTACGTACTGCGCTGGCTTAGACTACTTACAGTATGGTATCTCCTACTTATGTAATGGTGTAGAATACGTACTGTACTGACTCAGACTACTTACAGCATCGTCTCTCTTACTTCTGTAATGGTGTAGATTACGTGCTGTACCGGCTTAGACTACTTACATCATGGTTTCTCCTACTAATGTACAGGTGTAGAATACGTACTGTACCGGCTCAGACTACTTACAGCATGGTCTCTCCTACTTATGTAATGGTGTAGATTACGTGCTGTACCGGCTCAGACTACTTACATCATGGTTTCTCCTACTAATGTATAGGTGTAGAATACGTACTGTACCGGCTCAGACTACTTACAGCATGGACTCTCCTACTAATGTACAGGTGTAGAATACGTACTGTACTGACTCAGGCTACTTATATCATGATCTCTCCTACTTATGTTATGGTGTAGAATACGTACTATACTGGCTCAGAATACTTACAGCACGGCTTCTCCTACTTATGTAATGGTGTAGAATACGTACTGTATTGACTCAGACCACTTACAGCATGGACTGTCCTACTTATGTATAGGTGTAGAATACGTACTGTACCGGCTCAGACTACTTACAGCATGGACTCTCCTACTAATGTACAGGTGTAGAATACGTACTGTACTGACTCAGGCTACTTACATCATGGTCTCTCCTACTTATGTACAGGTGTAGAATACGTACTGTACCGGCTCAGACTACTTACATCATGGTCTCTCCTACTTATGAACAGGTGTACAATACGTACTGTACCGGCTCAGACTACTTACAGCATGGACTCTCCTACTTACGTACAAGTGTAGAATACGTACTGTACTGACTCAGACTACTTACATCATGGTCTCTCCTACTTATGTAATATTGTAGAATACGTATTGTACCTGCTCAGACTACTAACATCATGGTCTCTCCTACTTATGTACAGGTGTAGAATACGTACTGTACCGGCTCAGACTACTTACATCATGGTCTCTCCTACTTATGTACAGGTGTAGAATACGTACTGTACCGGCTCAGACTACTTACATCATGGTCTCTCCTACTTATGAACAGGTGTACAATACGTACTGTACCGGCTCAGACTACTTACAGCATGGACTCTCCTACGTATGTACAGGTGTAGAATACGTACTGTACCGGCTCAGACTACGTACATCATGGTCTCTCCTATTTACGTACAAGTGTAGAATACGTACTGTACTGACTCAGGCTACTTATATCATGGTCTCTCTTACTTATGTACAGGTGTAGAATACGTACTGTACTGACTCAGACTACTTACAGCATGGTCTCTCCTACTTATGTAATGGTGTAAAATACGTACTATACTGGCTCAGAATACTTACAGCACGGCCTCTCCTACTTATGTAATGGTGTAGAATACGTACTGTATAGACTCAGGCTACTTACAGCATAGTCTCACCTACTTATGTAATGGTGCAGAATACGTACTATACTGGCTCAGAATACTTACAGCACGGCCTCTCCTACTTATGTAATGGTGTAGAATACGTACTGTATTGATTCAGACCACTTACAGCATGGACTCTTCTACTTATGTACAGGTGTAGAATACGTAGTGTACTGACTCGGACTACTTAGAGCATGGTCTCTCCTACTTATGTACAGTATATTGCAAGTCCCAGTGTTTAACCAGCGTTAGCGTAAGACGTAGGGAATGGCCATTGGTTGTGAGGCCTAAGGTTAGGCCTAACAACTAATCACAATGATCATTCCCTACGTCTTACGCTTACGCTGGTTAAACACTGGGACTTGCCCTAGTAGAGACCATGCTGTAAGTAGTCTAGAGTCGGTACAGTACGTATACAACGCCTAAACATAAATAAAAAACACTGTTGCATGGATACGAGCCAGTATACTACATAAAGAACACCTAAGCATAAGTAAAAAACACACCTAACATAAAAGAGGTATAACACACCATGTAATTGAGTCAGATGCAGTATTAGTAATCAATACATACCTAAGTACAAATAAAAATAATAAAATACTTAGAATTTTTTTGATATTTTATTTTAGGTAAGGTAAGTACTAGTATTTTATATTTTATTTAAAGTACTGACAAAGTACTTGCATGTCATTACAGTCATTACACAATGTCAAATTGTTAGAAACTTTTTCCAGGTACAAAATAACTTTTATACTGTACCTATTTTGTAGGTACATACAATATAGTTATAACTAACAGAAAATAGTTTGAAAGTTTTATGATCAAAGTTTTTCTACTATAAACAATATCATTTTTCGATGGTAGGTGGACTTGGTTAAAGAAGAACTTTGGCCAGAATTTCGCAACAAAACCCGGTCTTTTCCACCGGCGCGGCGTTTTTAACACTTTCAAACTAGTTTCGGTTGTTCTTTTATATTTAAGATGTAGGTACGTTCCATCAATCATAACTAAAATATGTGAACAAAATTATTCCCCAAATCGGGAGATAAAATCAAAATCTGAAATTATACATTACTTAGATTTAAAGTACTTACATAAGTACTTAAATGTCATTACACAATGTCAAATTGTTAGAAACTTTTTCAGGTACAAAATAACAACAGAAAATAGTTTAAAAGTGTCTGATCAAAGTTTTTCTACTTTAACCAATATCATTTTTCGATGGTAGGTGGACTATGTGTTCCTTACGTAGCACGGCCCCCGAGCTAGGCACGTAAAACTAATGGCAATGCTTCAGATGCTCTATGTACCTCTAGAATTGACCAACAGAATTCAATGTACCTCAACCGTTTTGACAGAAATTGCGATAAAATGCCTGATCTTCCCAGCTGGGCCCTATGCTGTATAACGCTCGAAATACATAAAAAATATTCCTACTGATCTAATGTACCTCCCGATTTATGTATTAAATTCCAGAAATCCTAATTAGAACAGAAGATATTCAGTTTTAAAGTTTTGTCTTCCTAGCGGGGGGCCCTCTGTAATCAAAGTAAATACGAATAAAAAAAGTATATCTTTTCTATGTTTTTCCAATGTAAGTACCTCTTAATTCTTCGCAATTTAGCAATTTTAGATCCAAAATATGATATTGGTAAATAACAGTACACGCTTGGTAAGGTAAGGTCAGGAACAGGTAATATTTCTTGCAATGAGGGTAGCTGTGAATAGTTTATTGTTAATTTTCCTACCAAAAAGCAGTTTTAATTAGTTAGCATACCTACTTATTTGTTTTGTTGACCTTACCTTACCAAGCGTGTATTGTTATTAACCAATATCATAATTTTGTATCTAAATTTGGTAAATTGCGAAGAAATAAGAGGTACATTGGAAACACATAAAAATGGTTTACTTTTTTATTTGTATTCAGTTTGATTACAGAGGGCCCCGCTAGGAAGACAAAACTTTAAAGCTGAATATCTTCTGTTCTAATTAGGAATTCTAGAATTTAAAACATAAATCGGGAGGTACATTGGAGGTACATTAGATCAGTATATTTTTTTATGTATTTCGAGCGTTATACAGCCGAGGGCCCAGCTGGTAAGATCACGCATTTTATCGTAATTTCTGTCAATACGTTTGAGGAACACTGAATTCTGTTGATTAATTCTAGAGGTACATAGAGCATCTGAAGCACTGCCATTAATTTTACGTGCCTAGCTCGGGGGGCCGTGCTAGGTAGGAACACATAAGTGGACTTGGTTAAAGAAGAACTTTGGCCAGAATTTCGCAGCAAAACCCGGTATTTTCCTCCGGCGCGGCGTTTTTAACACTTTCAAACTAGTTTCGGTTGTTCTTTTATATTACGTTCCATCATTTATAATTAAAAAATGTAAAGAAACTTATTCCCCAAATCTGAGACATAGTCAAAATCAGAAATTATACTTAAATTTAGTGCTACAACTTACTTGTTAAAATAAACATGGTGTAACCATGGAATAGTTAGATTTTTTGAAGCCTTGCATCGCCACAAACAGACTAACGTTATGCGGGCGGCCATGCCAGTCGTGTCCACTGAGCAAATAATCACTACGTTTAGTTGCGTCCACCAACCAAACCAAATTACCTACAAAAAGATTGCAGAAGCAGATGCGAGCCAAGTGTCAAGTTTTCGAAAGAGTATTCATTCCCAATCTAAAGCACGCAATATTTATTAGGGTAACAATATGATTATTGGTTGGTGTCAAGTATCTCTACATATTATAAGAATCAAAGTCCTGACTGACTGACATATAGACAACGCACAGCCTAAACCGCTGGTCGTAGAGACTTGATATTTGGAGGGTTATTCCTCTTAGGGTGTAGGGGTGTACTAAGGAACTGGAAAAGTTAGTCTAACGTCCAACGCACAGTAATGTAAAGTTTCATGTTCGGCAATACAGTTATTGTGGCAGGTACAGGAGAAAAAAGGTTATCGTAGGCATATAACAAATGATTACTTGTTTTTGTTACCTCGTATGCAAAAAAATGATCGTTAAAATCGATACATTCCAATGATATACAGTGGAATATAACTTTGCTACTTTCTGTTACATAGATGTTCTTTACTTCTGCAAAGACTGGTAAACATGTCGATTCTGAAATATGTAATACTAGAATTGATGACCCTTCAAATTTTATACTATTAAGCATCACCCATGACGTTGCATAACTATAATCATCATAAACACCTTGAGTCTCGAAATCTAAACCATTAACAAGTATTTCAGACATTGCTACCTTTTTTAGCTTACCACACTTAAATGGAACTAACAGTTGTTTTTTTAAAAACATGTCATTTAATATTAATTGATGTTTTATTGCTATAGTTTTACAAACATTTATTCTGCTTTGCGTTGCTCTAGCTATGAATTTAGAGATACGATGTTTCGCTTCAAATCTCATAGTCCAGATTTGAGTTAAGGGACCAAATTTCCTTAGCATTTGTGGATAGTGTGTTAAAAAGTGAAATTTCGGTTTCAGCTGCATCTTACTCAATTCACAATAAAGCTCATTTATTTCTGATACTAAGAATTTTACTTGTTCGATAGTACTGTCATGAATTCGACGACTCAAAAGTTTGTCTAAAAGTTGTCGTAATTTTATATACAACAGCCAAACTTCGTTTTCATCTGGGACATTATATCCAACAATAAGGCCAAAATAACGAACTAGACAAAGCATTTCAGCAGCTGAAAATTTTAAATTTATTGATGCCCCTTCCGTTGTTACTGCATTAGAAGGCTTAGAAGTTGAATCTGGTCCATAATTAAAATAACGTATTCTGGATGCTAAATTTTCCAATGAGATAAGTTTCTGCGTTCGAACTATATTTGTTATAACAAACTGCATTACGTATCGACAAGAGCCTTCGAGATAATCATGTAAAACATCAACTGCGACATTCTGAAACAAATCAAATCCATCTAAAACAAGCCATGCACACTGTTCTTTAATGCCTGTCTCTGAAATGTTGTGTAGCTGTAAATCGTTCATATAGTTACGTTCATTTCTTAATAATGTGCTGTCTTCATACAACATTGACCGAATTTGGCTTTTACTAGCATTACATATTCTGCATGGTCGATTAGCACTAAAACTCTCAACAAAACCAAGTATACCATTAAGTCCCAAATTGTCACCAGTAACGGCTGATACATAAAACTTTATAACTCCTGTGTATACGTCATTTTTGACAGTTATACCATTGTGCTTTAAATCATTGAGTACGTCAAAAACCTTTTGAAACATTATGTTATTTCCAAATCGTGTCCTATCTGATGAGTGAAAAAGAGCTAACATGAAAATATTTTGCAAGAGCGAAACGTAATTAGAAGGTAGACATGGTAAAGATACGTAAACCCCTCCTAATTTGTGTACCCCAGCATGACTCCCTAGGGGGTTTCCGATCTCAAAATCATCAAAATATATTATCAAGGGTAAAACCAAACCTACAGAATTTTCGATCATTTTTTTCCATACAGTACCCTGAACAACATTTTCAATACCAAAGACCTGTTCTTGTAAACTACCCAAGTATTCTAAAGTATCCTTCAAAACATTGCCCATTGAAAAAAAAAGTTCCAAATTATTTTTTAGTGGCAGTATTTGCTCTGTACAATCAATCGGCGCCAATACTAACCCATGAGGAGTTTTTTTTGTATCCAATCGTCGACCTATTTTTACTTCTTGAGGCTCGTTATAAGTTCCTAAGAGATTAAAATGCCTTATGCGTTTGTGTTCAGTATTAAAATTGTCAAAAGTATTGCTAAATGTATTAAGTGTTGTTGAAAGAGCACTCGAAACGTTATCGGTAATTTCATTGGATGGCATCAAATCATTGAACTGTTTAAACAAAATATTTTCTGATTTTTTTAAGAATATCTGAAGATTTTGCATAACTTCTTGCACAGTTTTACGTGGTATTATAGGACTAGCATATAAAGAAGATATCAGAAGCCCAGCATGATGAGTTAAACAATTGAAATTAGTATGATGAGTTAAACAATTGAAATTTTCTTGCGTTACTAAACTGGTTTTAACCGATTCACTTGGTGTAGTTATTTCTGAACTTGTTAATGGTGAATCTAAGATATCAATAGGCATAACTATGACATTACGATCTTGATGCAAATTTACGTCTAAAGATTGGTGATCTCTTACCAAATGTTTTTTAAATGAAACTGCAGAGAAATAATGACGATAACACCCTGGTTCACCACAACGAAGATTAGAATTTTCTACAGTTGACTTACAAAAAGTTCTAATATGAGTAACTAGCAATGATGGAGTCGACGCTACTGCTTTATTACAATAGTAACAAGTAAACATTTTAATGCTCAGGATTGGTAAATAGTCCCAGATCAGTCAACAGTGTGTTTACTGTCTGTGTGTTTTTGTCAAACTTAGTTCTAATATCAAATAATCCCAATTGGATGAACAGCCAAACCTCTGCACATTCCTCAGGATAACAGGCCCCAGTTGAATGAAATATTTTACACGCACAGTCTACCGCCGTTATTAATTTGTTAAAATGATACACCGTGTCGTTGATTACTACGTAGGCAGCTATAACTTCCGTAACCGATTTTCCGACAAAAATTACAAACGGCTGTAACGTGCGGCCTTGTTTAGAAATTTGCTCGCGTTTTGTTATAATCTCGCTGGTTACATCTGTTTCACAACCTACTTGTTTTATGTAGGCGTCACAAATTTCTGCACGTGAAAATTTTTGAATTGGTTTCCCTTTACGTTTTCTCGCAGGTGAAATATTTATAATGTAGGACAACAACAGAAGACAAACGTTCTTGATAGTTTCCGGGTCGCTTTCTGAAAAAAAAAATAACAAAAATAATCGTAGGTATTTAGTAGGTATAATTTTTAATGAATGAGCACTGACAGTTTCATGAATTTAAAATTGGATATTTTTCTGTTAATAACATACCATTTTGAAGTCGGTATTTACTAGGCCTATTTTTAAATGTATGGTTAAAGTTGGTTATGGTAATGATCTAGATAATCGTACCTACTTGATTTTTGTATGGGTCAAATGAGCCACAAAAAACGAGTCGGTCTGCAACTGAATACCTTCTACCTTACCTTACCACATGAATTCGGCCTGCGTGGGCCGAGTTATATACGCAAAAAAAAATATTATTTTCGATCACTAACTCGTACCACGTCCTAATCTCATTGAGATTTAGTACTGTTAACGACAAAAGTAGTTTACGGAATTTTAAAATATTAAAAGCATGGGTAGGATTCTTATAAATATACCTACTATGTAGACACAAGGGCGTTATGCTAGATTGTCCTTCTGACACAGACAGGAATCAACAGCATTAAAAAAACACAGGTTCGAAATTTACTTAAGTATATACAATAAATGTAAAATAATCAAAAAATCAATGTAAATAAAGTTTCATTAATCTAGTAAAATCACAACCGATAATCTCAACATTTAGACGCATAAGGCATATCAGTCTTTTAAAAAATGGATTAAAATGGATACTTATAATACTAGTGGTTCGCCCCGAACTGAGATCTCGTGAAGTCGGACGCAGGCGGCGCGCTACCTAACCAAGGTACCTACCTAAAAATATATTATATGAAAAATAAGCTAGCTAACTATTGCAAAACGTGACGCATGCGCCAAATGTAATGTTTGGACGTGCCTCTGACTACCCCCCTCATAGACATCTTTTAGGATCTGCGTGCATAGAAATCTAGAAGGCTTCCTAAAAAAAATATTTGGACTTGCCTGACTACCTCCCTTGTACATCTTCTAGGATCTGAGTAAGTACATAGAAATCTAGAATTAAAAAAAATAGGACTTGCCTCTGACTACCCCTTGGTCATCTTCTAGAATCTGAGTAAGTACGAGATCCTTCCTTCGAGATTTCCATGTAAGTATATGGAAATCTCGAAGGATTTCTAAAAATCAAGTTCATAAGTAGGTACTTACTCTTAAAAAGACGGCTCTTTAAAACTTTTTAACAGGGTTTTCATATTAAATCATTACAAAGCACTTTTCGTTTCGACGTTACTTGACTTAAACTAAGATAAAAACTCCATACAAAAATAAGTGGTACGAGTTAGTGATGGAAAATAATAAAATTCAGAGTTCATGTGGTACGAGTTGCAGATCGACTCCAAAAAACGACTCAAATTAAGTGACACGAACAGAAACTTACCCTGAATCAGGCCAATTAAATTTAGTAGAGTTGCAGAATAGTGTTTGTCTCGGCTTTGTATAGCTCGTTTTTTGGCGTACTCTATGATTTCTTCTTTCTTTAGTTCTAGCATAGAGAATAGACTATTCTCTTTCCCAGGGTACATAGATTTAAAATCTTCTTGAAGCTAAAAAAAAACTACATTGTTAACGAAAGTACAGAAGTTTCAAAAATTTGCAGTGCCATCTTCTTTGTTCAGTGTTCATTCCCACAAACTTTAAAAATGTTTGATAAGTTAGTTTTCATAATATTTGTAGAATAGATTACTTACCAGGGTGTATCCCTGGGGTTGTTTTAATGCTGGAAAATTGTTGAAGTATTCTGCTATTTCTTGGCTGCTATTATTAATAATTTTCAGCCGGTAATTTCTTGTTTCGGCCCACTTCTCCTCCACAGTCTTCCAGGGGTCTACATTATTTTTCAACCACGTGAGATTTTCAACAATGGTTTCCTCTGTGAATGATAGAACTCTTGGTTACTTATTTTATTTTCCTTATACATATTATAAGGAACAGGATATTATACAGGTTATAGAATAGTATCAATAGTAAGTAAGTAGGTAGCTAAAAATGTAATAAGTACCTACCAAAATTGTTATTGTCCTCAGTATGGGTTGGTAAAATATCTGAAGACCGTGATGAAGTTCTGCTGGTTCCAGGAAGATCTCCGTTTTGACGCAATTTTCTCCGTCTGGTTATGTATGTTTCGTATAATTTTCCACTTGCATTTTTCTTGGCAGTTTCTCCTTTACCCGACACGTAGGCAGAATAATAAACCACTACACTTTCTTTTGGAAATAGGGAAACAATTTCCAAAGCCAATTTGTAAAACTCTTCAGTTGTGATTTTCTTTGTACTGCATTTATCAATAGTCTGGTTTATCACCAATTGACTCAATTTTCTACGTGCACCTTCTTTTAGTAATCCTCCAGAAGCGTTCCCTTCTTTTAATATGGCTCTCCCATCTAGGCTGGCCTAAAAGCAATATCAGTACAGTATAATCATAAGGTAGTACAAAGCATAAATAGAAAAGAATATAAATAAATACCTATTGGTGGTCATTTTCACAACACAATCTTAACCCCAAGCTACCCATACTAATCTTGTACTATATGAACCAGGTAACTGATAGAATAGACAAAGAACAAACGTCCATGTTCACAGTGAGAATCGAACCCACAACCTACAGCGCAGAAGGCAGAGCTACTACAAACTGATACAAGGCAAATCGTTAGTAAGTTTGTGTAAGTATTATAATTTACCAAATGTTTTGTTGTATTATAGTTGTTAACAAATTAGGTATACTTTAACAGATGTTACTTTTCATAAAAACAATTAATTATAAATAGAAATTAAGGAAATGGAAAACTAACTACGTCACTTATCTAAGATACAACTACGAGTACTACTTACTTTTACATCTACTATCTACAAAAGACTACAATAGAAAAAAATTACGTGAAGTATCTTGGACACCTGTAACAAAAAGTAGCAATCATTTAGCAAGCTTTAGTTAACAGCCACAATTTATTTAATAAACAGGACAAGTGCGAGTCAGACTCGTGCTCCAAAGTATCCGGGGAAATAGAGTTAATAATAATAAATAATGCTGGACATATTTCACCAAGCATCATCTAGCCCCAAAGTAAGCAGAGCTTGTGTTATGGGAACCAGATGACTGATATACTACATACTTAGATAATTTTTTTTTGTAAATACATACATATTATACATAGAAAACACCCAGACCCGGAACAAATATTTGCAGATCATACAAACGTTGGTTCCGCAGTGGGGGTTGAACCCACAACCTTCTGCGTCTCAATCGGGCCTTCGCCCACTGCGCTACAGAGGTCGTCAATTGATTGACGACCTCTTGATTGAGCCCAACTGTTTTTTTTAGCAATTGCATTTTGAAATGCAATTGCAAACTCCAATCCAATACAAACAAAGTCATTTAAATTATGAATAGGTAAGAAGGGACATAACTCACATTAGATCTGATGGCAGTTGCTGAGGCAGACCAAGATAATGCATCCTCAGATGACTTTGATTCAGGTTCGGACACTACTTCTATATTATTGTCATCTGATAAGATAGGAATGTATTCATCCGGGTCTTCTACAATCTGAAATAATAAAAATATGAAAATGCAACAAATTAATTCTTTCTTTTAGTGCTCATGTTTCAAACTAGTGCTCTGAGATAGGCTTGAATTGAAACATTGGAAAATGGAACTTCTCAATACTTCTACTAGGCATTCTTGTGTAAATTTTTTTCAGTTCATAGTCACAAATTCGAATTTAATCAGCACCATCATTAGAAAACTACTTTCACACAAGTTAGTTATAAAACTATTATGGTCATACCTGGGTATTTCATTCAAACGTAGGTAGGCAAAAAGTGTAAAGTAGGTACCTAAGTACTTACTGTAAAAGTCAGTTTTTGTGCTGACTGCCGTTCAATAAATCTTTTAATTTTCACACGATCTCCTATTTTGGGTATAAGCTCTTTCAGATCTTCACTGCTCATAAGAGCTAATATATCAGCATCAATGTTGTTTTCTAAATGAAGATAGAAAATTATTAATTAGGATTATTGAATTTCATATGTATTGGATGTGTAGTGAAACAAGAATACTAGTGGTTCACCCCGAACTGAGATCTTGTGATTGTACATTGATACCAAACACAATGATGAATGACTAACCCCTACTTACTTGGTATATTAACCGGGTTCCCTACGCCATATCGAAACACTATTAACAGAAGCATGTTACCCAAATGACGTTTCACTTACATATCGCTTTGCGGAATATTTGTTTAATGTAATGTTCATTATACCGAGCGGTTATTAGCCCGATGGTACCTCGATAATTTATCTAGTCGACTAGATTGGTCGATGTTTTGCTTAACAATTCTATAATTTATGAATATTTTCCCATAGATTCTACGACACAAGTATTTTCTTTTCATTCATCTTGCAATTTTGCAGCAAGTTTATAATTTTGTGAATAATTAAGTCAGTAACATGATGTTCTGACTTTTTTTTGTATTCTCACGAAATAAACTTTTGTAATAAAGTACTTACATTTTTATCACAATTAGGTTTATTAATAAGAAATAAATTTTGTTACCGAAGTGTACTTTTTTGTAAATGCTGCAGTTAAAATCTTAAAAAATGGTGCACGAATTTAGGGGAGTGGGGGATAGAGGGGTGGAGGGAGGGTCTAGGGGTACCCCCCAGTGTCATTCCCACTTACAGGAGATACATAGTTATGGAGATATAAGCATTTGTTCTCATTAAAACTAACCTTAAAATGTGTAAAACGTCATTGAAGATGGTTAGGAAGAGGGGAAAAGAGATAGGAGAGGGGGAATCTCCACCCCCCAACCATCAAGAGCTATAAAACATTTTTTTGTATGGAACTACATTTCTGTTGTTTAAAATAAAAAAAATAACCTCGAAATTTAAGACAATCGCGAAGCGCAGCGTAGCGAAATTTCTAACCTATCACTTGACCCACAGGAGTAGGGCAGCTAGTATTTCTGTTGTCTATAAAATAAAAATAAAACACCAAGAATTAAACTTTATAAACATGCTGTATTGCTGTTAACAATAATTCTTCGTATGGGTCTTTTTTCGAAAACTAAGAGTCTCCTTAGAAAATGCAATTGTGCATTATAATCTCTGATTTTTTTATAACAAAGTGGAATACTCGTTTTATACAAATTCGTGCACCATTTTTTAAGATACAAGCCATTGTCTCTACCTACATAACTAATCTGCACTCCGAATTTTCATACAAAAAAGTCTGCACTGCAGTTTTTTGTATAAAAATGTGGAGTGCAGAGTTGCAGAGCAGCATTTCACGTGAAATTAGCCCTAGGGGTGTTTATTTTAGATAGGTAGGTAGCAGTTAGCGAAGGGCGAACTTACCGCGAAAAATTCCCACGAGGTGTTGTAATTTTAGATTTGATAAAAATCCAAGATTTATGTGGTTTGCGCTGTCAGTTTCAGAATCTGCACCGACCTCAGCCGAAGACACTTGGCTTGCATCTGTTTCTGCCATCATTTTGTTATTTGGTTTGGTTGTTGGACTAGACTTTTACACGTCTTGCCCGCGGAAAACACGTTCTCAAAAAGAAAGAACGCACGGACGCCGACGCCCAGTGTTGCTAGCGATGGGCGATGGGGGGGTTAGTAATTAAAATCGAATTATTCGATTGTTAAAACAATCGATTTATTCGAATGAAAATCATAGCTAGTCGATTATTAATAATTGCGCAATTGTTATAAAAACAATCGACAGTCGATAGTGTACGAATGAAAATTATTTAATCGCTCAGTGATTGTTAGTAACTACGCGATTGTTACTAGAACAATCGACAACCGAATACATTCGAATGAAAATCATTACTAGTCGATTATTAGTAATAATAACGCAATTGTTATAAAAACAATCGACAGTTAATTGCGTTCGAATGAAAATCGTAATATTCAATATTGTTATTAGGTAAAATACGCGAATGTTCCTAGAGTTAGGTATACCTGCTAGGTAGGTCTATGAAATACGAAATAAAGTAGTTTATTCTAAATACTTCCCGGGAAAGTTTTCCTGAATAAGGTTTGATCAAAATAAATGTTTAAATGAAAAATATCTTATACTACATCAATCGATCGTTAACGAAGTCACGCGCATCGGTATAGGATTACCTATATTATGACCACACACACGTACAAATTGCATATACCTACCTACCTACCTACCTACAACTACAAACTTAGTGAATGGTACCTACCATGATTGATTGATTGATACATGATTTCAATTAAAGAGAGCAAATTAGCTTTGAAAATCGTTAAAATGTAACTTGTAGTTTTATTAATTTATCTACCTATCTAAATTCAAATAAATATTCATTCGAATATTTTTTAGTAACAATCGATCATCAATTTTTATTCGATTTTTTAGGTAAGAACGAATAGACAATCAAACACATGATAGATACTAGTACAATTGTATCGATTCATTCAAATATTTTTAGTAACAATTGATCGTCAATTTTTATTCGTTTGTTTCTAAGTTAGGACGAATGAATCGACAATCGAATACATGGTAGAACAAATGTCGATTCATTCGATTGTTTTTTTTAGTAACAATCGCCCATCGCTAAGTGTTGCCACCTCCGATTTTATCTTTAGCCTAAGGCGAACCCTACACGTCAATAAATATTGTGATAAATATCGTGATATTTATTGATGGATCTTGGGCTGGATCACAGCACACCCTACACCATCAATACGGATCGCGTCAAAAATACGTACTTTGTACGAGGCAGACATGTAGGGTTGCCACTCGCACTTTAAAATAGAGTATTGTCCTCTTTTCATGTAGGCGTACTTTATAATCTACGTTACGACACCAATTAAGTAGGTACGCTAAAATCTTAGAGCATTAATGCTATAAGGCTAAAATACTCTATTTACGTAAAAGACAAATATTTGTCAAATGTCGCAAAGAGCAACTAAAAATACGTTTTTATGGACAAATACATAAATACTCTTTTTTATGCTATGTACTTTATTTTTGTTCTAACAAAATGTAAATAGCACATTGTTTGTTACCCTAGGGGTGAAAGTAGCTTATTTACTCCCGAGACGGGGTTTGGCGCCCGACCGTAGCCAGGGTGGCAATAGTTCGAGGGAGAAAATAAGTCTTTCACCCGAGGTAAACACTGATTTTCATTACGAATGGTAAGTAACTAAAAATAAAAACATGAATTAGCTAAAAAAATGAGTGAGTTTTATTTTACATAAATCTAAAACTTTTTTGAGATATTTAGTTAAAGTGTGTAGTAAAATTAGTGATAATTTGAATCTATGGACAACACAGGCCACGCCCACACAGTCCACGCTTCAGCAAAAACTACTGCACAGTCTGCACATGTGGTTAGGTGGTGAGCCTTTAGCCCGTTAGTCGCTTGTACGACACCCAAAGGAAGAGAGAGGTTGGTGGTATTATTTTGATGAGCCCATCGCCGCTCTTTGCTGTTGGATGTATGTGCAGAATTTAGTCCGTTAGTCGCCTTTTACGACACCGAAGGAAAGAGAGGGGTTGGTATTGGTAGTATTATTTTGATGAGGCAATCGCCGCTCTATGCTTTTGGATGTATGTGCAGTCTTTAGTCCGTTAGTCGCCTTTTACGACACCCATGGGAAGAGATGGGTTGTTAGTATTATTTTAATAGTAAGTCACAACTACACATGAGTTCAACAAATATGATTGTATTTTGATATTGCATGTCGTGACTACCTATAATGGAGACAGCACTTAGCATTAAGATAAACTTGTTTTTTTGTTACATTCGAATTAGTGTATGTTTTGTTGGTAGTACATTATAAATAAATTAATACACATGACAGTACCTGTCAGAAGAACGATTCTCCCTAGGGCGGAAAAGTATTACTTTCCACCCGCTCCTCAGGCAACTACAAACCTACTTTCCGTGTATGAGGAATAAAAAATACTTTATTCATCCTAAAAAAAGTGGCAACCCTAGACACGATAAATATTGACGCGCGACACTACACGCAAGATAAATATCACGATCTAGGATCTGGGACTGGATCACTGGATTTCCAGAAATCCTGCGATAAATATTGTGATCCGTCAATACGCTACACTACACGTCAATAATTATCGTGATCCGTCCGTCAGTATATATTGACGGATCACGATATGGATCTTGCGTGTAGTGTTCGCCTTAGACAACAATTTTGGAATTTTTAGGTAGGTACATGTGACTTCGCATTGGTAAATTATTAGCAACACCTTATCTAATTTGGCGGTCACGCACAGCTACTTACACAAGTATTCGGGATACATAAATAGTGGTTCGGCATACTTGTAAGTAGCTAGGAAGGATGCACGAAATGCTATAAATAGGTAGGTACCTACCTATCGTGTGCCACGAACAAGTTTCGTCAAGCAAGAGTGATACGGCCAAGAAAAATAATTGTAGTACTTACCTACTTACCTCTAAGTAGATAATAAGTAAGAACTTACCTAGTATGTAGGTACCTAATGAAATTACCTAATTATTTTTTAAGTTATTGGAACTCCCAGAGACTCGTGGAGTTTTTTTCATTTGTTTTCATACAAACTTTGCAAATGAAAAACCGAGTGTGTTGAGGACACGTCATTGGCATGGGTTTTTAGTCAGTAATTATTAGGTAGGTAGGTAGGTAGGTACCTACTATGAGCCCGCGTGAGCGTGAGCGTGCTCACAGCAAATGGCCATTGTGATTGGTTGCTAAGGCACGCTCGCTAAACACTGGGACTTGCTGCTCGGGTGGTGGTGAGTCTGACAGACCCCCTCGGCTCTCCTCTGGCCGGGGGGCCTGCGTAAGTACCTACATAAATGCATTTTCCTAGCTAACGTGAAAAAAAGGTTAGGTAGATAGACCAAAAACAAACAATTCACTTTATTACCTACCTATTTGTACGCACCAGGCTCGCTTTTATATCCTTCCTACTTTGATTATATATTCCCTGGATAGAGTGACGCCTTGCAACTCACCGATACGAAACGTGCCAACATTTTTATCCTCGTGTGCACGACCATGCACACAAGCAACGTTATTTTGTTGTTGTAAAAGTCAGTCTTAATGTTTTTGAAGACTTAAATAGGTATAGGTACCTAAGTAGTACAGAAAATAGGTACCTTAATAAGTAAGTAAGTAAGTATTAAGATAATCAGTCTTAATTACTTTTAACAATTTTAATAGCGTTGACGCATTAAAGCTGACAAATTTGGCACACTTAGGATATGTTACTATTACCACCGTATTAGAAGCACAGCTACAGTAACCCGACTCCTTTGTTGATAAACCCATGCCGCCCGCCACTGCGTAGGTATACGCACAGAAACTCCGTCAAGGGTCAGGTTTGTCAAAACAAACTTCTCAAATATTTTACATAAGTAAAAGTTTTAATTTGTAATAACAGCATATAATACGTAGGGCATAAAAACGGTCTCAAGGTCAACATGGTATAGTATGAAGTCTTACAGAGCACTCTACTAGGTACTTACAAGAGGGAGAGTCTACCTACATCTGTCGGCAGAGGTGATTACAAGGACCTACCTACCTACCTACCCCAGGACTCAGGAGCGGTAACAACAAGTAACTGCCTACTTGCCTCAGTTTGCAGTGTATAGGTAGGTAAATATAGGTAAGTACTAATTATTTATAAAAATGAACAATCTTAAAAATACATCGTAGAATAGGTATAGTCAACGGCACGCTGGGCTACCACGACAGGGTAATCAAATTCAATCAATTATGGTTATAATAAATTCAGATGTTTGACAGCTTTGTATAACCTGTAGGTAGGTACCTACTGCTGCCTGTTATGAAGGTACATGTAAAACACAAAATGAAACGTGCAAAAGATTCATCAGAATTGTATGAAACTTTCTGTATTTTATTGAAAATACAGTGGCCGTAGCGTATGAAAAATTATGTAGGTAGGAGTAGGAGGTATATGATGTAGCTAGGTAGGTAGTAGGTACGTATCGTTTTCAGTGCTACAGTGCTAATCTGAACTAGGTTTATTGACGTAGGTAGGTACCTACCAGTATGTGCGTGATTTTGCGAATAACTCTGCTTGGGTTCCCTATTTAATCCCGAAAGCCGTTTTACCGATTATCATTTCAACGAAAACTTTTAACCGATTACTCAATTGAACGATGTCTTATTTGTACATAGCTTTAATTTACCGATGTAACGATTCACCGAAAAAACCAATTACCGAAGTTCATTTATGTAACATTTCACCGATTTTATTTTTTTTAGTAGCATAGCTTTTAAACTAAAAAAAGGAAAGTACAGCCTTTATACCGTCCTACTGCACGGTAAGAGCCTCCATATTTGAAATCAAGTCTTCGCTATATAATTGATGGGTACCTATTGGCTTAATTAAAACCCGGCCTATGAACGACAAATTCGAAACGCACTTTGTCCGACATGGAAATTGAAACCGTTACCCCCGGATATCATGCCAAGCACTTGACCACTCGGCCACCGAGATGTCTACCTACATACTTTTAAAATTCGGTGAAATGTTACATCGGTTAAATAATGTGTCGGTTACATGTATGGTCGCTGAAATGAACTTCGGTAATTGGTTTTTCGGTGAATCGTTACATCGATAAATTAAAGCTTCGTATAAAAAAGGCATCGTTCAATTGAGTGATCGGTTAATAGTTTTCGTTGAAATGATAATCGGTAAAACGGCTTTCGGGATTAAATAGGGAACCCGAGCTCGCCGACTCTGCCACTCACTTCCCCGCGTACCTACCTCCCATCATTGCCCCTCGCAAGTACATGAGTCGGTCGACTGTTACTAAGTATTAAGGCAGTGCTATTACTGAGTAATTCCTTTTTAAAAACTCAAAAGAAAACCGACTTCAATCTTGTACTTAACTACGTTTCGGAGTGTGAGAGACTTACGGATCAAGTGTACCCGGACCCAATATTTCACAAAAATCGTATTTTCAAAGTATAAATAACAGCAAAATTAAAAAAGAAACCTGTTTACATATTATATAAATAACCGAGCGAAGCGTCTCAGTTTCGAGATTGGCCAAAAAATGCTTTTGTTCGTCTGTCTGTTCTCGCCTACATAGGTACCTATAACTTACAGGTCACATTTTTCAACCGATGTGGCGAAAACTGGCACACAAGTTTGTTGATTTATTTATTAATAGGTAGGTACTAACCTACCTAACTACTTATTGTTTGATCGATATATTACAAGTAGCCTGAGTTTTGAGTCGCAGTTTCATTTTTCGTCTATGGCTTTTTGTTTTGTGTATAACGACAGGCCTGATTTGTATGGAGACTCAAGAGTTCTCGGCCGCCCGATTCACAATCGGATATCATACAAATCCGGCCTGACGTTAAACAAAACAAAAAACCAAAGACAAAAAATGAAACTGCGACTCAACACTCAGGCTACTTGTAATGCATATCCATTAACCTTATGTAAGTAGGCGGAATACGTA
This sequence comes from Scoparia ambigualis, assembly GCA_963921215.1. Lineage (NCBI taxonomy): Eukaryota > Metazoa > Arthropoda > Insecta > Lepidoptera > Crambidae > Scoparia > Scoparia ambigualis. Next base: position 16,246,272 of record OY992522.1, on the reverse strand, counting down.
TAATGTTAAAACACCGACTCCTTATTTAACGTAGCTATTCACATGCTGTAAGTATGCCTCATACTGAAATAATGCTGTCAGCTATCTACAATACGTAGCTATAACTCTTAGTGTATGTAGCTGTCATCTTTATTATAGGTAGGTTGCTAAATGTTTTAGTGTACAGATACTTTGTTACAGACTACTTGTAATACATATCCATCAACCTTATCTAAGTAGACGGAATACGTATAACGTTAAACCACCGACTCCTTATTGAACATAGCTAGCCACATGCTGTAAGTATACCGCACAGTGAAATAATGCTGACAGCTATTTACAATACGTAGCTATAACCCTTAGTGTACGTAGCTGTCATCTTTAATATAAGTAGGTTGCTAAATGTTGTAGTGTACAGATACTTTGTAACAGACTACTTGTAATGCATACCCATCAACCTTATGTAAGTAGGCGGAATACGTATAATGAAAAACCACCGACTCCTTATTTAACGTAGCTAGTCACATGCTGTAAGTATGTCGCATACTCAAATAATGCTGTCAGCTATCTACAATACGTAGCTATAACCCTTAGTGTACGTAGCTGTCATCTTTATAGGTTGCTAATTGTTGTAGTGTACAGATACTTTGTAACAGGCTACTTGTAATACATATCCATCAACCTTATGTAAGTAGGCGGAATACGTATAATGTTAAACCACCAACTCCTTATTGAACGTAGCTAGTCACATGCTGTAAGTATGCCGCATACTCAAATAATGCTGTCAGCTATCTACAATACGTAGCTATAACCCTTAGTGTACGTAGCTGTCATCTTTATTATACGTAGGTTGCTAAATGTTGTAGTGTACAGATACTTTGGAACAGGCTACTTATAATACATATCCATCAACCTTATGTAAGTAGACGGAATACGTATAATGTTAAACCACCGACTCCTTATTGAACGTAGCTAGTCACATGCAGTAAGTATGCCTCATACTGAAATAATGCTGTCAGCTATCTACAATACGTAGCTTGAACCCTTAGTATACGTAGCTGTCATCTTTATTATAAGTAGGTTGCTAAATGTTGTAGTGTACAGATAATTTGTAACAGGCTACTTGTAATACATATCCACGAACCTTATGTAAGTAGGCGGAATACGTATAATGTTAAACCACCAACTCCTTATTGAACGTAGCTAGTCACATGCTGTAAGTATGCCGCACACTCAAATAATGCTGACAGCTATCTACAATACGTAGCTATAACCCTTAGTGTACGTAGCTGTCATCTTTAATATAAGTAGGTTGCTAAATGTTGTAGTGTACAGATACTTTGTAACAGGCTACTTGTAATACATACGCATCAACCTTATGTAAGTAGGCGGAATACGTATAATGGTAAACCACCGACTCCTTATTTAACGTAGCTAGTCACATGCTCTAAGTATGTCGCATACTCAAATAATGCTGTCAGATATCTGCAATACGTAGCTATAACCCTTAGTGTACGTAGCTGTCATCTTTATTATAAGTAGGTTGCTAAATGTTGTAGTGTACAGATACTTTGGAACAGGCTACTTGTAATACATATCCATCAACCTTATGTAAGTAGGCGGAATACGTATAATGAAAAACCACCGACTCCTTATTTAACGTAGCTAGTCACATGCTGTAAGTATGCCGCATACTCAAATAATGCTGTCAGCTATCTACAATACGTAGCTATAACCCTTAGTGTACGTAGCTGTCATCTTTATTATACGTAGGTTGCTAAATGTTGTAGTGTACAGATACTTTGGAACAGGCTACTTGTAATACATATACATCAACCTTATCTAAGTAGACGGAATACGTATAACGTTAAACCACCGACTCCTTATTGAACGTAGCTAGTCACATGCAGTAAGTTTACCGCATACTGAAATAATGCTGTCAGCTATCTACAATACGTAGCTATGACCCTTAGTATACGTAGCTGTCTTCTTTATTATAAGTAGGTTGCTATATGTTGTAGTGTACAGATAATTTGTAACAGACTACTTGTAATACATATCCATCAACCTTATGTAAGTAAGCGGAATACGTATAATGTTAAACCACCGACTCCTTATTGAACGTAGCTAGTCACATGCTGTAAGTATGCCGCATACTGAAATAATGCTGTCAGCTATCTACAATACGTAGCTTTAGTGTACGTGGACAGGTATATTTTATAAGTCTATAGGTATAATGTGACCGGCTACATGAAATACGTATCTATCAACCTTATGTAAGTAGACGCAATACGTACAGGTTAATTCTAAGTAGCCAGATGCTAAATGTGTACCGCATACTGATATAATGTAGTCGGTTACTTATACTAAGTAGCTAGCCACATTATGCACTAAGTAGCTAGAATAGATATCATGTTGTAAATAAGGCCGCTACTTATAACACGTAGCTATCGACTGCTCCTTAGTATAAAGATGAAATAAGTATGTAACACCATTATAAGTACATTTCTGCAATGCCATTATGGATAATGGACCGGCCTACAAACACGTAAGTAAGATTCACCATTAGTAGATAAACGGAACAATTATTACGTAGCCTACAACGGTAGTAAGTAGTAAATTGCATACACATTACAAAATCGGGTCATGTACGTAGCTTTTTTCTCTCAGTGCGCACTGAAAGAACAAAAAGGTATATTTTGCACGGGTTGGCGACACATTAGTTGAATTAACAAAGTGATGGGTTAAAGCAACATGAACAAATTGTTGTTTTCACAGAAAAGTTTTTGTTGATATAAAAACAGTTGTTTTTACCTATTTGTACATGTTGGCGTAACAATTCATGCTTGATTCAATAGGTAATTGTTGATTTTACTGTTCAAGTTGTTGAAATAACCATTTTTAAAGTTAAATTTACAAAATAAATACGTTAAAACAACAAAAGATATATGTAATAAGTTCAAATTACCGTAACTGATCAACAATACAGTTTTTGTTCATTCAACAAAACTCAAGAGTAGGTGCTATATTAACCCTAAAATTTTGTTGAAATATGGTAAATCCAACTATTAATTTCTTTCCGTGCGGTTGCCCGCTGCCATGAAGCTGAACCTATTGTTTGTATAGAATAGCTGCACTAGTTATAATTCCTCAATAGCTAAATGGCTACAAGCCGGGAATCAGACATTAAGGGGTCGTAGACCGTCACGAGAGTGTGAACCCTGACGATGCAATGGCATACTTAGATGTACTAAAGGCATGGAAGATGTACGAATTGAACACGCATCTCGCTTTTATGAATCATAAATATTCAGGTCAAATGAAATACCTTAATTAATAAGGATGGATTGTGTAAGGGATGATATGAATGAAAAAGGTGTGACTGCTCGGGTGACAGAATGTAAGAAAAAAATATTTTGCGTTGCTCTACCACTTTGAGTGTTAACGCTGCGTTGCAGCACTTATAATTGGGCCGGCTCATCCGGCGTAATACCACCATCTCATGAAATATCGGCGTGAAGCAATAGCACTCGTTGCTGTTGTGTTTCGTCCGGTGAGTGAGAGTAAGTAGAGGAAAGAGGGCATCTCTCCCGTTCCAGACAATTCATACTCCTCCCACAAAACCAATGGAACCTACTGGTTTTACAGAGGGGGCGATCACGTTAAATAATCTCAACCAAACCACAACTGAAACGCAGCCGTTCTGCCGACTTTGTATAGCGCCATCGCGTATGTCAAACGCGAGAGCACTATAAGAAGTAGGCAGGTTCTGTTGTGGTTTGGTTGAGATTATTTAGCGTGATCGCCTCCCAGGTGTCCATTGATGGCAGCGGTGATTACTTTCCATTGGGTGAACGGCCTGCTCGTTTGCCTAATTTTCACATAAAAAAGTGGCAGGAAGACGAAGAATAATATCATCTCAATGAGTGAGTAAGTTAACGTGAGTAAACGCATAGTGAACTTCAAGTAGGTATAAAATGTGTAATAGTTAACTTAGGATTATATGGTATATTTAATTAAAAATGGAGTCAAACAACACGCGTTGTTACAAAAAGTACTCCGGTGAAACTTGTACAGGTAAAAAATACGTAAAGCAGAAATAAGGTGACAAACCAATTTGTGATAGTTGTCAATAATCAGATCATTGTTGCCTGTTTTTTTCTGTAATGTGCAAAACTTTGCTAGTGTCTGCTGTGATAGCTTGCTTTCAGCAGCCCGAATACTGTTTTATTTGTAAGTTCTACTAATAATAATTGACGAAAAGGTTAGTACTTTAGGCCTCAGAAGTAGCTACTTAAGTGTAGTACTAAAGTGTTAAGCTAGTTCTGAGGCTGACTGTACTTCGCCGTCTTTACTTCACTTTACCCGGAATCCTGTCCACAAAGGAACAGACCATCGTATCTCTAACTGTCAGAAGTGAAAGCTAAGGTAACATAGTTGTAACTGCGACAGACTTAGATAAATTGTTCGTAGCGAAGCGGACCTAAAACATGCTCTACCAACAAACAAACGGAGTAAAGTATTAATATTTACCACCTCATTTTTTGGTATAGGAATAACTCTGAAATAGCAAAAAAAATTCAGCTGCTTCATACAAAGTTGCTGCTTTTTCTTCGTAATTTCAGAATTGTGCTGTTACTAAACTCCCTTTAAACCGAGGTTTCTAGCTTAGGCCTGAGCATTAAAGGAGGTTAAACATAGAATGCGGTTAAGTTATCTCCCTCTTTTAACAAAATAATGTCACCGATAACCCTAAGCTGCGAACGTTGGCATCTCTTCCAGAATATAGGTCGATCGCTTCCGTTATCTACGAGTTTGCAACAAATGGACGTTGTCTCTCACTCAACTTGGCGAAGGTTCAAGCACATCTGAACAGACAGCCTTTGGCTATTCTTTTGAACCTTACGTTATTGTGTTAACGAATATATTGAGAGATACGAAATTTTGCGATGCTCAGTGGGACCGATATTTATGCGCAACTAGCTGTGTTAGGGGTGAAGTGATTTTAGAGCAACGCAGCCGTTTCATTTCGACCTGACAAAAAAAGGTTTGACCACTTCAGTTTTTTTTTAATTACTTGTGAATACAACGGTAGTAATAAAATATATTGATTTTATAAACAAACTAGTTTTAATGTTTTTGTTTATATAATTTTAACGAAAATTTTGTAATTTAAGTAGGTTAGGTAGGTTCTGAGTGGTAAAGCCACGCTGCGTTGCAGCATGCATTGGGCCGGTTCCTCTGGTTTAGCAGGTGTTCATTAAGCGGCGGTGATTACTCTCTATCAGGTGACCCACCTGCTCGTTTGCCTCCCTGTTTTATATAAAAAAGTACAAATTGAAAATGACAGTGTTGAAAAAATTTCCACGAGCATTATTAGAACCCGCACCCTTCTGGCAATAAAGGCCAGGCAGGTGCTCTTTCCAGTTGAGCTACCGTGGAACTTATCCAGCCCGTCGAAATTAACCAACACCATCTTTATTTTTTTACTTTGTAAGCCAAAGGCGCCATTCAATGTCAACAAACTACGTTATCAACATCCGATATTAATATTTTAACAAACATTAAAGATCAGTTGATAAATAGGCAAGCTATGTTATAATGTTTTTGTTTACAAGTATAGTTATTACGCAAATTTTGTTGCGAACAATTTAAGTACAAATTAAAAAAGACAGAGTCAAAAAAATTCCACGAGCGGGATTCATACCCGCACCCTTCTGGGCCCGTAATGTGTTCCTTCCTAGCACGGCATCGCGAGCTAGGTACGTAAAACTAAAGCTAATGCTTCAGATGCTCAATGTACCTCTAGAATTTATCAACAGAATTCAATGTACCTCAACCGTTTTGACAGAAATTACGATAAAATGCCTGATCTTCCCAGCTGGGCCCTCGGCTGTATAACGCTCGAAATACATAAAAAATATACTGTTCTAATGTACCTCCAATGTACCTCCCGATTTATGTATTAAATTCCAGAAATTCTAATTAGAACAGAAGATATTCAGCTTTAAAGTTTTGTCATCCTAGCGGGGCCCTCTGTAACCAAAGTGAATACGAATAAAAAAGTATACCATTTTTTGTTTTTCCAATGTACCTCTTAGTTCTTCGCAATTTACCAAATTTAGATACCAAATTATGATATTAGTAAATAACAGTACACGCTTGGTAAGATAAGGTCAGCAACAGGTAATATTTGCTGCAGTGAGGGTAGCTGTGAATAGTTTATTTGTTAGTTTTTCTACCAAAAAGCAGTTTTAATTTAGTTAGCATACCTACTAATATGTTTTGTTGACCTTACCTTACCAAGTATCATAATTTTGTATCTAAATTTGGTAAATTGCGAAGAACTAAGAGGTACATTGGAAAAACATAAAAATGGTATACTTTTTTTATTCGTATTCACTTTGGTTACAGAGGGCCCCGCTAGGATGACAAAACTTTAAAGCTGAATATCTTCTGTTCTAATTAGAATTTCTGGAATTTAATACATAAATTGGGAGGTACATTGGAAGTACATTAGATCAGTATATTTTTTATGTATTTCGAGCGTTATACAGCCGAGGGCCCAGCTGGGAAGATCAGGCAGTTTATTGTAATTTCTGTCAAAACGGTTGAGGTACATTGAATTCTGTTGATAAATTCTAGAGGTACATTGAGCATCTGAAGCATTAGCATTAGTTTTACGTGCTTAGCTCGGGGGGCCGTGCTAGGAAGGAACACATGGGCCCGTATTGCCAGATCTTTTTCAATTTGTAACAAACTAGGTGTTTACAGTGGTATGGTAGGTAATATTCTTTGTATTTATAAAATGCTAGTGGCTCGCCCGCGACTTATATCCAATCATTTTCTAAATTACAAACCCAAAAAAAAAATATTAAATTTTTATTTTATTGACACTAAACATTTTACAGTTATGATGAGGTACAGTATTTTAACTGATATAGACTTAAAAGCTAAACTATGTAACCTAACAACTTGTATCCTTTAAAGTTAAGTATTATTATTTATGTGGTAGGTTTATACAATTTAACAACTTGTCTTACAATGCGAGGTTTTGTTCAAAGAATTCTTAATGCATTTTCATTTGTTAGTGTACTGCGAAATAAAAGCACAAATACAGCGTTTCAGCCGCCACTCATAGCGACACGCCGATATACTCCTTTTGAAGACATTCGGATCTGAGAAAAAAACATCAACATCAGGATAGCTTTGTACTACTAACTCGTTGTAGAGGCGACACATAAAACGACTTATTGCTAAAAACTTGGAGTGTAATTATGGGTTTCGGGTTCTGTAAAGTGTGTTAAAGCTTAATGATAGACGAGAGAAGTGATGGAGAATCAACAACCGATGAACTATATTATGTAAATAAACGCCTTGCCTTGAGCGTACTCATATTAAACTTTTTCAGCCGGTCGCTGTACGAGCTCAGTTTGCGGTGAAGACCCTAGAGAAGATTTTTTTTTAAATATATTTTTTAGTTTTCTATAATTAGCCAAATAGGTGCAGCCGTTCTGAAGTAACGCGCGAACAAACATTCGTGGCAATTATTTTTAATTTTTAAGATACTGGTTTCTTTGTTACGTATTATTTATGTTTTAACATTAGGAAAAGCTGGACTTGACCATGTGAGTCCTAACGATTTGTTAGCCGTAGAGTAGGTCCAATACGCAATTCGTCCATTTCGCATTTTGCCGTTCGCCTACTACTCAATTCGTCAATAATTTGATTCGACTAGTTCGTGAATCGTCATTACGCAGTTCGTCCATTTCGTGAATCGTCATTACGCAGTTCTTCAATGAGGGGCTTAGTCGCTTGCATAATTAATTTAGGTACCGAATTAGAATTTACGATGATGGCAGTGATTAGGAGCTTCTAAGATTATTGCAATTTGAGGTTTATTATAAAACACTTTACACTGACCTGTTCACATATCGTAGACATCATTATTTTTACGATTCAAACCTTTCTTTTAGCGGTTGAACAAAACTGTAAATACTTTTCGACCTTATAATATGGAACAGCAGCTGATTTTTTTCGTTATTTCAGTGTGCTTCCATACAGATAGTTGTTCTTTGCACTTAGTAGGATGGCTCAGTTGTGGGATAAATACCTTATACCAAACACCCTGCCAGTTCGCCAGTTCTGTTGTTCAAAAATGTTTTATTGGTTACAAAAACAATACACAACAAAATACCTTAACTTAGATTAGAACACATTTTGTACCAAATTGAGGAATTTAAAGTGCGCTTGCTTCAGCCTTACTTCACTTACTGTAATATAAGATGAAGGCCAAGTGCTTCTTCGTAGTAGAGTAACAAACTGTTTAACAACTTTATACAAATAAATAAAGCTTGCAACACATGGCTATCACAGCATTCTTTAGAAAATTCAGTGCCGTCCTGTTTTAATGTGTCTATTTCATAAGCTAATACTAGCATAGTTTAATGGGGTACTATTTTAGCTGTCACCTATTAAATTTGATATGAAGGCCCTAACAAACGGGAGTGGGTACTCAAAATAGAAGAGTGGCCACAAATTGCGGTCATCAAACCATACTGAAAAGATTTATTTACGATAAATGTAAAAACGCCGGCATTTATGTCTATTTGGGGCTCTCCTTCCTACCCTGAAAGAGTAGCAGCGGTTTAGAAGGAGTATACCTGAAGAAGTTTGGGTTAAGGCAAGTGACGGCAATCTATATCAGTCATTATCATCAGCGGATAAACGTCTCACTGCTGAACACCTCTGTGGCCTATTGGCAAAGCAGGTCATAGACCCAGAGGTCCCAGGTTCGATTCCCAGCGTGAGGTACATAGGGTAAAATCGAAATCACTGGACCAGCTTTTTCTTTGAACCGTTGTGATTTCTCGAAAACGAATAACAATAAAAATCAACCGTTGGCCCGAAACGCTACCTATTTGAACTAGTAACTATTCCCGCTCTCCCCTGCGTCGCCATGAACTTCGTTGGGGATCGAAGGACAGTGGAATAATCTCGTAGCATACATAACTATGTAAGTACGGTTTTAATTGAGGTTTTCAATTAAGTATTTTGTGAATTGAAGGCCTTATTTATGTGTGCAACTAAAATTGTAACGTATGATTTTCAATAAATAACAGTTTTTTTACTATTCACATTGTTGTGGTTGGGCAGAGAATTGCCATCAATGGATAGTGCGTGTTTCTTTGAACGGACTGGTCCAATCATAGCAACTTATTAAATAGATTTTTTATTTTGTTTGTTTCTCATTTCAGCATGTCAATACTGGCACTACGAGGCTTGAGTAAACAAGACGTAAAAATGTCCCTGACGATGAAATGGAACAGTGGTTTTGTAAGATTTGTTTGCTGTGCTGAATAGAAGACACGATACAATGCTTAGCACTTAAATGTTGGGAACACGAAGAGTGTGCCTGTGTGAAAAAAGCGGTAAAGAAATATTTTTGTCTGTCATGTCACTGATTGATCTTAAAACTACAAAAAAAGGCGCGTTAATATTGGATTCTACACTTTTGCTAAGATTTGCAATTAATAAGTATATTCTTTTGAGTTTCTACTTTTAAAAATTACCTATTTTTTTTAAATCTTTAAGTAGGTAGGTACTTACCTGTGTCAAATTAATTCTATTTTGAGGTTTTAATTTTTTTGTTGTATATTTTAGGGGCTGTGAAACTTGCTCATTTTCTAAAAATTTATGATTAAGATTATTAAAGTTAAAAGTATTAATGTTGTGTTTTATAATTTTATGTATAATATTGCATAACTGTTGATATTCCTAGCGCTGACATTATTTAATTAAGCGTTGAGTGAATAAATAATAAAAAACTGATATTTATTATTACAAGGTCTTTTTTATATAAAAGAAGAAGGCAAACGAGCAGGCGGGTCACCTGATGGAGAGTAATCACCGCCGCCCATGGACACCCGCAAAACCAGAGGAAACGTAGACGCGTTGCCGGCCTTTATGGAAGGAATAGGCTCGTTTCTGAAAGATCCCTCAGTCTTAACGGTCCGGAAATACCGCAGCCGAGAGCTGCTTTCACAACACTGTAGTTCGAGGCAAGAAATTTCGTGAAAAACGCACAGTAGTAGACCGCCATCCATCAAGATGATGTGGATGGAATGACAGCCGATTGCATGTAGTGCGGTGAAGGAAATCAGCGGCAGGGATCAATGGAACAATTCTTCAGAACATTCCCCATGGTACATGCGGCCATTGTTTTATTAAATAAATTTTTATAAAATTTTTTTTTTTTTTTAAAAAGCGGTGGGCCTTTCTCTCTTTTTTCTCTATTCTCTACTTACCCGCACACCCAGCTTTTTCGAAGCTAATTTAGCTTTACCTTCCAAATGACCCTGAAACTGAACGTCACTCGAAATATCGACGCCAAGGATTCCAATAGTCGGCCCAGCTAGCAAAATACCCTTAGAAACGAAAGCTTTTAAGAGCTATGTCCTTAAATAAATTTTATATACGTTCTGATTAAGATAGAGACTCTAATAATGGCATATCATAAGTCTATTTAAGCTATAAGAGCATATATACTTGTAAAAAATACTTTTAGAAGTATATAAGAAAACGAGAAATGACATCAATAAGACCAGTAGTGTTATAAACGCACTCTGTAAGCCTAATACTTAATTAACACTTATACATGCACTATGTAAGTCCCCTTAATCTTAAAAACGACTTATCAAAGTATTTTATTAGATATCGGCTGTTACACTTATAACTTATTCTTACAGACGTATATAAGCAAACTTTATATAATGTTTATTAGAGCAATAGTATTATACACGCACTTTATAAGCCTAATTGCCCTTGAGTCTTAATTAACACTTATACATGCACTTTATAAGACCACTCAACCTTAGAAGTGACTTTACTAAGTGTTTTGTTAGATATCGTCTGTTACTTATAACTTATTCTTAAAGATGTATATAAGCTTACTTTATAAAACATTTGTAAGAACAGTAGTATTATATGCGCACTTTATAAGCTTAATTACCCTTGATTCTTAATAAACTCTTATGAATGCATTTTGTAAGATCACTCGATCTTAGAAGTGACTATTGTAAAAGATAGTAAAGAGTACTAGCACGTCAAATGTCTTAGAAAATAGACAATTGCAATTAGAATTCTAATGCATTGCAAAAAAGTCAAGAGGTGGTCGACCAGGGACTTCCCTGTTTGTCTTTTAGCCTACTTTTACTTTAATCAGGGACCCTAAAGGTTATGAGCAATGGCCGCGTGGATTAAAAAATGTGGTTGAATTTGATTTTAGAAGTGCGGTGTAAACCTTAAACAATGGTAATGCACTTGTATTGGTTCTGTTAAAGCCACTATAAGGCATGATTGGTGATAATGGCGACATTTCCATATTTTTCATTTTTAATATAATATTTTTTATTATTAAAGATACATTGTTGAAATGGCCCGTAAAAATATTGTGATTGTTATTTCAAAATACTTATTAAAATCGACTTCGCAATTAAATAACAGTTAGTAATGCGTAATAAACATAAAATTATACTTACACATTTTGTAGGAAAGTGAATTAAACAGGGACAGTACATAATACTTACGTTTTTAATACTCTTCTTATTATTCAGAAAAGTTTCACGAGCACTTGGCAATCCTTTCGGCGGACTGTGATTACATCTGATTACATGTCTTACTAAAAGCTCGCAAAGAGCACTACAAGTAATATCACACTTAGAACAGCATTAGTAAGTGCATTATAAGGGTAAATGCCCATAAAGAATGCCTTTGTAAATCATTTGTAAGTCTGTTTGGTATTATTAAAGCATCAACAAGAATTTTGTAAGATTGGAAATACACTTCTCGAGACCATTTTAAGATATATTTATGGGTAAATAGACTTATTAAGTGCGCCCAAATCCACACTTATAGCAGTCTATCGGAGTACCATAAGACTGGTAAAATTATACTCTTGGGATGTGTGTAAGAGGAAATTTTGCTAGTTGGGGGGTTGGTATCAAGGAGAGCTCTGAAATGATTCATGAAACCATTCAGAAAATCTGAAATTCATTTAGAAAATCTGAAATGATTCATGTAAAAATTCTTGTATGTAAGAATCATCATATTTAAGCTATTATGTCAAATATTGTTTTCTGAGGTTTAAGCGAGCAGTACACATTGAAATGAAACACTTTTTTACCTGCCTGGGACCCCATCATACAGGTCATCAAATCCCAGCCCCAACAGCAACACATTGTCAGACCTAAAAATATTGTTAGCTCGTATTGTGTAAACTTGAACGCACCCGGTTAAATATAAAAATGAGTGACGGTAGGCAACTAACTTCTAACTATGAGACAACCAACGCCTAAGTCTCCCTGTGACCACAGATCCTGTAAGGGTTCGAAACGTCAGGATAATATAAAAAAACTATGTAAGTAGTAAATTAAACGCGAGATAATCCGTAAAAAAGTGTTTCATTTCTTTTATGTCAATTCAAAGTTAAGTGATCCAATAGTGGCAACCTTACCCTATTTGTGTAATTGGTTTGGTTGATTGAAGGGCTTTTTTAAAGTACATTTAGTATTGTACGGCAGATTAAAATAAAATGGAGTCTCACAGCACGTTTTGTTGCTAAAAGAACACGGGAGAAACTCCTCATCTTCTCTTAAGTTTGTTGCCATAGCAACAATGATATTAGTATTGTTGTGTTCCGAAAGTATATAGATAAAATAGCCAGTTCCTCGGTGGTTAAGGATTCTAGATAAAGCGCGGCCTTATCGTCACATATCAGGTGATATGAAAGCCAAGTGGTAATCCGTAAAGGATAATAGAAGAGTCCTTTCCACATGGGCAATAACAAATATAATAAAAATAAACAGTAGATAAAAAAATTGATATACTTATTCATAGCCGCCTCTGTGGTCTAGTGGCTAAGCCACCGGTTTTAGACCCAGAGGTCCCGGGTTCGATTCCCAGCGGAGGGTACATCTTTGTGTGCTCGGTTTGGTTGGTGGTAGGGCTGTTAAGTCCGCCTGACTAGTTACCACCATCTTATCTAAGTCTGTCGCCATAACAACGATGTTTATAGCATGGTTGTGTTCCGGCAGTTTGTGAAAAGATATATAGCCAGTTCCTCAGTGGTTGAGGATTCCGGGTAAAGCGCGCTTTCACCTTCGGCCTTATCGTCACTTACCATCAGGTGAGATGAAGGCCAAGCGCTTACCCGTTGCCGATAAATAAAAATAAAAAAATTAACAATATGAAAATCAATGAACCTGTGATATAAGGCTGAGTCCAACCTCATGCCAATCATAGCTGGGATTTTGTAGTTCCCTACATAACATCATTTCGGGGGAATGACACGGTTAAAACCTGCGACCATGATTTCGCCAACCGCCTGATGTAATGTTGCCGTCACAACGACTTCTCAAATGTCGAATACTCGGTCACATTACATTTGCATTGCGTTGACGGCTCGTTTCTTTCTGCCTTTACATTTTAATTTGTACCTTTTTTAGAGTGACTAATGTTATCATTCTTTTATTCATGAACGTAATCGATGTGTTCGACCCAAACTTTGCATTATCCTTAAAAGGGTTATATCTGCTTGACTGCTTTAATAAATGGATCGTTTGTCTACAATTTCAGCAATATCTAAATTTTTTACGATTCCTCTTTTAAAAATTTACTCGTTTAGCTCCGTCAGCACAATTAATGTAGTTTTCTCTTACATAGGTAGTCATTTTATACTAATAATAAGAAGAAACAATATAAAAAGTTACATAATATTTAAACTTTCCAGTTTCTACTAGCTATAATAAATGTTCTCTCGGTATAAATGATTGTTAGGAAAAAAAAACTCTAAAGCGATAAAGTAAATTTCTCTTACATAGGTAGTCATTTTATACTCATAGTAAGAAGAAACAGTATAAAAAGTTACAAACTATTTAAACTTTCCCGTTTCTACTAGCTATAATAAATGTTCTCTCGGTATAAATGATAATCAGGAAAAAATAACTCTAAAGCGATAAAGTTAATAATTTTAAATTTAAAAATTCAATGTAATAACAGTAATAATATACTTAGTCAGTGAAAATTATAATGTTTTAAGTGATCATCGCAGCTAATATACTCGTGTTGTAATCAACATGACTATACATTTTAGCCAACAAAATAGGTCTGAAGTTAAAATATAATCATGATTATTATCCTCGAAGGGTTAGTCAGAGAATAGGCAATGAGTACCGCAAATGCAGTCCTCCGCCATAGTCCACTTTTCAACAATTAGCGACTGCACATCTGCTCAGCGTGACAGGTGGTAAGCCCATCGCCGCTCTATGCTGTTGGATGTATGTGCAGTCTTAAGTCCGTTATTCGCCTTTTACGATACCCAAGGAAAGAGAGGGGGTGGTAGGTATTATTATTCCACCGCTAAAATTTAATTTATATAAATACTCTACCTGACATAGAAAATAATGCTTAACATTCTCTATTCAAAGCCTATTGAAAAGCAATTGTTTACTCTTCTCAATGTCGTTAAACGTAGAAATTAGGCGTCTCGTGTTAGATTATTCTAATTAGCAAATCTATTCACTACACTCGTACGCTTCATGAATGGAAAAGGGATTCCGTTAAGTTGTAATTAATACATTACGGTACCTACATATCCTTGTCCATATCCAAAGTTCAATACGAACGAAACTTTTTAGGCTTTGTGAAAATATACATGGAAAAGGAACAATTCATTTTTAAAATGTATGTGAACTAAACCAAACCTAACTCTCTGTAGTGAACTTTAAATAGAATTAATATATTTGAATTACTATTTTTTTAAATATTATTTATCTATATTAATCGATGGCACAGCGGCTAGCGCGTTCGGCTTGCAATCGTGCTCGCTAAGTAACTTTCGCAATGCCGGGTCGCTGGATAGGTGACCAAATTATAAACATCTCGAGCTCCTCCGTGCTTCGGAAGGCACGTTAAGCCGTTGGTCCCGGTTGTTGTCGTAAGATAACAGTCGTTAAAACCCACCAACCCGCATTGGGCCAGCGTGGTGGGTTATGGCCCGATATCCCCACGTGCTATTGTCCACGTGGAAGGCCTGTGCCCAGCAGTGGGACGTTTATAGGCTGAAGATGATGATAATCAATATTAATAAAAAAAAATTGTACGCAAAAAAACGTTTGTAATCCATTTTTTTGTCGTGTTTGTAATTGTCAGGACCAGCCGCCTTACTCTTGAAACCGATCGCTATTGGATAGGATTGGTATTGTGAATTTTTGTACTCCTAAGTTACGACACCAGAGCTAATATGGATTCATATTGCGTGAATATTGAGTAAAAAAATACAAAACTCAATGCCATTTAGTTCACCCAATATGAATCCAAATTAGCGCTGGTGTCGTTACTTAAGAATACGAAAACTCACAATACCAATCCGATCCAATAGCGATCGGTTTCAAGAGTAAGGGGGCAGGTTTGTATGAAAGATTTTTTTGGATACCGGGACGGGGGTTCACGCGAAAGAGTCGCGGGCGGACCGCTAGTTTATATTATTAATGACACAACTTTGAACAACATACATCATCATCATCAAGGCCATAGCCTCTCCAAGAACACGCCATTGAGCACGATCCGTGGCCACTCTCATACATACATACATAGAATTACTACTAATTGCCCCAAAGTGTTAGTCAGGGACTAAGCTATGAGGACCGCAGAAACAATCCACTGCCATTATTCTCGTTTCACCAAATTACAACTGCACATGTGTATGTGGCGGTCAGTCTTTAGTCCGTTAGTCGCCTCTTACGACACTCAAAGAAAATAGTATCATTTTAGTGAGCCACTATACCACACGGCTCGGAGAAAAAGTCTACACACTTATAACAATATTTGTGCTGTGAAGTTTGTACGAAATAAGTACTGTAAATATATGTGTATAAAACCCTCATAATAATGTTTACGCATTTCGGTTTCCCATACAAACTTCCAAGTCGAAGTTATGAAGTTATGAACCAATAAGACAATTTTAATGAAGCTTTGCATGCTTAAGCAATATACAGGTATCTAAATAGTTTGTTGAAAACATTTTTAAAAAACGCTTATGTAACTGAGGTATTGCGTTTTTAAACTTTCTATAGTGGACTTTAAATCGCAATAACTCAGCTAAATAAAAGTTTTTTAGAAATGTTATTGTACTATAGCAATATTGTATAATAGCATGCAAAGTTTCATTAAAATTGGCTTATTGGTTATTAAAAATGTCGACTTGGAAGTTTGTATGGGAAACAGAGATGCATAAATAAACCCTCTTAACTCTACCTAACTAACATACGGAATAGCGGACTCTTGGCGGACGCGCCAATCCGTCAGCCCGGATAGGACCCCAACTGCAAATGATTCGTAATGGATTCGATTAACGCGCATCACTTAACGTTAACGGTGGATTGCACTGCGCCGATATTTACGATACTTTCCACGGGCGAACCCAAATTGTATAGCTTCGGCTAATTAGTCCCCTTCAGGTATCGGGAGAAAACAAAGACTTAAATCTGTCTGCTTCAACTTTAGCAATTATTCTGTCATGATCGGATAGATAAACGTGCGCATTGGTTACGGTATTCAGTGAATCGTATAATAGGCGACTCTCCATTGCAATAACTTTGTTATAACGAAGTGAGTTCGCAGTGAAGTGTCTTTTTTCACAATTTTACTTAATCTTTTTTTTTCCCCTCTTCAGCAAGTTCTAGCCCAAGTTAATTTTCTTTTGAAACTTGTTTTTATATAGTTAGATAACGAATAAACATACTTATTATAAAGAAAACACCCAGTCCCGAAATCAATTTAGAATAACAGTTACTTCTAAATTGACTCAACTGGGAAGCGAGCCCTAAGAGATAGCTACGTCAGAAACCGGCGTGCTAACCACTCGACCACGGAGGTCGTCAAACTAAAATATTTTAATTTTCTGCGGTTGTTTTTTTTTGTTAGGCCATTTTTTTTTGTGACCGAAATTATTGTTGGCCTAGAGGCTGGTATCTCTAGAAGTGTCCTGTACTTACTCTGAAATTTTATTTGCACGCCTCAAATGGTCCCTTAGCCTCCAGTGGTCCGTTATAAAACCAATGAGAGAAGTGATCAAAGTAACGATACTGCCTTAAGTTATGAGCCGCCATAATACGTACACTTTTACATACATCATACTTCCATTTGAGCTTCCATAATATCTACCTACGATTAAATTTTAAACACTTCATGCTCGTACTTTTTTTTATAGTAGCCGCTCGCCCGCGATTTCGTCTGCGTGACGTACTCACCCTGTATCCGTGACGATTTCCCAATTTTTTTTCCCATAAAACCTTTTCCCAGTCAACAAACACAACAAAAAAAGAATTAGCCTAATAGGTGCAGCCGTTCTGAAGTGATGGCAATTGATTTTTATTTATTAAGAATTTTGTAGACCATCAGATAAACATCTAATTTAATCCCAATCCCAGCAAAAAGCGTAAAAACAAAATCATTTAGCGAGTTTTCTTAAAAAACGTTTTATTTTAATTCCGCTGTAAATAATTCGACAGTGAGTCGACTTGCCATAGATACATTTTTAATCTGGAGTGCTTCAAATACAGAACCCTGAAACATAAAAAGTTAGCTAGTTTAACGCGTGTTTAAAATGTTGCGCTTACTACTTTCTTAAACTATTGGCGATAAAGTGCTAGCACATATTTTTGGCATAGTCTAACTTTAGACATATTTTTTTGGTACCGCAGTTTAAGTTCAATGTTTTTGAGACCATGGTTCTTGCAAAAAATTCCAAGCGTAACAGGCTACTATTAAGTATTTGTTCTTGTAAACTTAATTTATAAAAGCATATTTAAATCTTTAACACACAGTTTCTAGACGTCAATAGATCATTTATAAAATGATAAATATGCTTAGTAGTAGCGTTTGCGTTAGATAACAACTAAATGACGACCTCCTTGGTCGAGTGGTTTGTACACCGGTTTTCATGGTGTCGCCATCTCTGAGGTCCCGGGTTCGATCCCCGGTCGGGTCAATTTAGAAATTATTGTTTTTCTAAATTGTCTCGGGTCTGGGTGTTTTCTATGTATAATAAGTATGTATTTAAGTATTTTAAGTATGTTTATCCGTTGTCTAGTAACCATTTAACGAGTTTCTTCGAAGCGTCTCTTGGGCTAGATAATTGGTGTGATTGTAGGAAAGCTTTATTATTATTATTATTATAAATAATATTACTAACGGGATCATATTTAATTTTGATTCGGAAGTTCAGAGTTTCCCTATAAAATTATGGCATTTGATAACCCGAAGTCTGCCTCAACTTATTAAGGTTCAACCGGAAGCTATAAATACAGTCTGTCCGACGCAGGACGCAGAGGGTGACATTACTTCAGTCAGACTGTCTAATAACTTTACTTTATAAATCATAGCTTGCGAACTTTCGTGGCAGCGAGAGAATGACGGCAGTAGATTTCCTAGACTCGTAAGCAATATGCGGCAAGCCTCATATGACAAATTGACAGCGATACATAATCCTAGACGTCTGTAGCTTACAATATTAGAACTGCACAGAAGAGAAAAAAACGTCCATATAGGTTTTGTAGAAAGCCTTTAAGAAAAACAGAGTTGATATTTTTTTTACAGTTATTCTATCATTGCCCTGCTATAGCTTTGCCCGCATTACAGGTGTGTTCGAGTACTACCTGATAAAGTTTATTTTTTCACTTGTTTTCACATTTATTATTATTATTTGGCCTGGCTTGTCCCAATGCTAGGCAAAGGCATCCTTACCTTCTTAACTCTTCACGGCTAAGGGCTGTAACTTTATTTGCCAATACTCCAATAAAAATCCAGCTGGTCCCGCCATCTCCATCTGGGCCTGCCGCATATAATAAAATGAAAGAGTTTTATCTTGAGGTAAAAAGTTTTGTAGCTAATTTTTTTTTCGCGTAAACCTAGCGGTTACATCGCGTGATACTGAGATATTATTAAAATATCCTTTGTAATCGGATCCATGCGTGCTATTCTAAAGAATCTGCAAATAGTCAATATACCTAAGCACAGTACATAAGGTTGCTACGAGTACATCGCTGTTATATGCATATCTTGCTTGCATTGAAGAGAACACATGAATTTGATAGCCACCGTCTCGTAGATCGTCACCAGAGACACTTATTTGCAGTTGAAAGGATTATTGACGCATCATTACATCCGAAAGACGCAGCTCAACAATACACTGTTTATCGGGTGGTTAGAGGAAGTATCTAACGTATGCTTTAGGCGTTCTATACATTATTCTAAGCCTTATTTGCTGAGTGGTAGAGCAACCCTGCGTTGCAGAGTGAACTGGTCTGGCTCGCCCGGCGTAATACCACCCCCTCTTACGGAATGTCGGCGTGAAACAATGGCACTCGTTGACTGCTGTTGTGTTTCGTCCGGTGAGTGAATGTACTATCAACAAAATCAGCCGTATACCACCTTAAGAGCTATTTTCATTTGCATTTGCCATGTCCCAACATCCTTTTTAAACGTTTGCTACAACATCGCTCTATTGACTCAAAAATCATAAAAATGTGAAAACAGTCAAGATGTTAAAAAAGGGACGTTTTGTTTATCGTTAATCAATGAAAACAAAAGGCGGAATTGGGTACGGCCACAGACATATAATAAGGGTACGGCCACCACATGCCAACAATTTATTTCTTTTAAATAAACGGTTCGTCGACAACTTGGTCAATGGTTGGTCAATGTCAAACAAAAGGCGGACGAACTATGGTCATCTTGAACAAGCAAAATTTTTTGAAAATGGTTCTGCATCGGTATCCATCTCTGAGTGACTCCAGTAGGAGGCCTTTCTCCCTCCCCCTCACAATTTCTACTCCTTCCTAAAGAACCTACTCCATCCTCAAATCCAGGCTAGCAACGCATCTGCGACTCTGCGGTTTTGCGGGTGTCCAAGGACGGCGATGATTACTTTCTACACGCCGGCTCCATTGCCTTCACAAAAAAAGTAGTATGGAGTCGTGGAGGATGTCTACTACCGACGACTACCCTACAAGTGCCCTCCGGGTGGTGCTAAACCTGTTGACAACGCGAGCGTCGTGTGGCGGGAAATAACCTGATCTCACCATGGCCTCCCATCTTAAATTAATCGGGAAACAGCCTTGTTTTTTTTAATTCACTAACCTTACTTCAAAATGCCACATTAAATGTGTCGTATCGAACGTGTGTAGCACGCTTTACAGTGTCCGCGTCCCTATCAGCAGAGAGAGCTTTTATCAAACGGTTGGTAGTGTCGCACCGACCGCGACGCAGGTTGCACGTGTTCAAGCGTCACGGAGCGCAGCGTTGCGCGGCAACTTTCAAAAGATACGCGACAACTTGTGAAGTGATACGAAAGTTTGATAAACGTAAGTCAGTAATTGTAAAAACTATTTTTTTTGTTTGTATTATTCTTTTGATTTAAGCTTTCAATTTATTATTAAAACGTAACTCGGGTTTTACGCAATTGTATGCTTTCCAGTAAAAAAAATAAAAGTAGTTCAACAATACAATACAAAGTGTAATATTATGTACATTTATATTGTAATGGTCCAATAAAGTCTAGAAAATTATATTAGGCCGTCAAAGCGAACAGAGCCTTTTCAAGGTTTTGCATATCAAAAAGTTTGCATTACGTAAATATTTTGCTTATGTTAACACTTTGTATTTTGCGATGTCATTGCCAATAGAAATAATTTCAATTGTTACTTTACATTTTATATTTACTTGGAAGTTTATAAAACAGAGATATTGCGATGTAAAAAAGATTTTAAATTTGACAGTAGTAGCAACACCTATTTTGTTTATACAAAAAATGCTGTTGCCTAGCCGCCTACCAAATAACATTGTCTTTATTAGACGTAGGTATCACAAGAAAACACAAAATTAACTTGAAAATGTTTTTTATCTTAACAAATACAAGTAACAGATATTTTTTTATATATTTTTAAACATTTATATCACTCATAAACAGGCAAACACTGCTTTATTACCATACGTCTAATACTCGTCTTATATTTTTTTGAAACTGCATCGCAGCTGGAAGTTTACTGCAATAACCTTTTCCAACTCTACTTCACTAATGACAGCTCTTTAATTAGCTGCCTACGTTTAGAGGCACTCCGCAGAGACCTGGAAACACTTAGACAAATAGATTGAATTTGCACTGGACATCGAGATTCTGTCTGTTGCTTTAGGTAAGTTCTCTTAGATAATACCACAGTTACCGTTTTGTCTGTTGTGATGAGGTTGTTATAGTATCTTAAGTGAAGAAAAATAGTGTATTTATTGACTTATTTATGTATTTTTTATTTGTTTCTAATCAAATAATCTTTTTTAGATACTTTTGTACACTGTCTCTGTATCTCGTTATAACCTCCTCTGGTGGTTACACCACCGGTCTCTGACCTAGAGGTCTTGGGTTTGATTCCCCGCTAAGGGGTTGGTTGTTAGTAGGGCTTGTTTTAAATCCGCCTGGCTTGCCTTCAATATGTAAAGTAACATCAATGTTTGTAGCATTGTTAACTTCCGACAGTAAGAGATTAGTTAGCCAGCTCTTCAGTAGTTGGAGAATCCGGGTGAAGTGCGCTTCCACGATCAGGTGAGATGAAGGCCAAGTGAAGTGTTGGTAAATAGAAAAAAACTTAAAACTACAACAGTACAACAGACAGTGGTGATCATAATGTTGGTGATAAAGATTTTATTTTACCACGAAGAAGCGCTTGCCTTCATCTTATCTTATGGTAAGTGACAGTAAGTCTTAGGTTAATAAATCCCAGTACCAACACCAGACTGCATGACTAAAACATAATATTGTGAACTTATTTTCTTGAAACTGACGTGATGTAAAATTAATGTCAGTAGGTACCGGTGGATTGCACTGCGCCGATACTGTTACAAACTTAAAAAACGTAGTAAATAATTATGTAAAAATACCTAAGATCCCTAAGAAGATAAGTAATAATTATGCTTGCAAAAACTTCCCTATAGTGTAAATTTATAATTATGCTTGCAAAAAATTTTGAGAATAACAGTTTAATATACTCTCTTTCACTTATATAATAATAAATAATAAATCTTTGTCAATATCAAGTAACAAATAAATAAAAAAGTAAAGTGTACATTTTAACTAGCATTGTCATCGAATATAATTTAAATGAAAATTTTGTCTCAACTTTTTTATAGGTAAAATGATAATATAGGTATATTTTTAATGCCAAATTGTTTTATCCAAGTACTAGAAACCAGTTCAATAAGCACACAGCCATAAAAATAACTTTCGAAGTAGCTCCTACTGCGAAAATGGTCGACTCTCAAAAACTTGGTAATAGTGAAAGTCCTTTACCAAATTACGACAGTAAATTATAATTATAGCCTCGACTGGACAAAACTTTACGCATTAATTCCAAGCTGTCCCGACAAAACATTCTTTCAATCCTTTACAATTAATTATTGCGTTCCTAATTAGTTCGAAGATAGAGAGAGAGAAAGAGAGATGTATCTTTAAAGATAATAAATAAATAAATAAATAAATAAACTTTCCTACACTCACACCAATTATCTAGCCCAAGAGAAGCTTCGAAGAAACTCGTTAAATGGTTACTAGACAACGGATAAACATACTTAAAATACTTAAATACATACTTATTATACATAGAAAACACCCAGACCCGAAACAATTCAGAAAAACAATAACTAACGACCGGGGATCGAACCCGGGACCTCAGAGATGGCGACACCATGAAAACCGGTTTACAAACCACTCGACCAAGGAGGTCGTCAAATGGAATAGTTCTTAAGAACCTTTAATCTTTAGATTTAGTACGTATACTAACTAAACTTTTAAAAAGCCTTACAAAATATATTAAATACAGACAGATTAAGCAAAAACACAATCATTAATTTAACGTTTGAGAATATAAAAGAAGTGCATTGATCTTAAGTAATTTCTGAGGAAGATTCCAACAACCTTTAGAATTTTGTTTAAAAATGTGGCTATTAAGATAAAAATTCTTTTCCCGCTAAAATATTTGTGATTTTGTGCTTCTTCTTTATAATTCCTTGCTTTAAGGGCCAGGTTAGTCTGAATTACTAGATAGGATAGGATACGGCGAATGTTTGCGCAATGTAAATTACTACTTGTGCCCGAGTCAGGGGACTGGCAATGTTTGTGCAATGAACATCAGTAAGTATTATCTGAATCGACTAAATGATTGGTGTGATTGTAGTGCTCGCAACACTGCCGTCCTTTTAACGTAATTTGTTATTGTTATTTTGTTAATTGAGAGCTGTAGTGGCGGCTCCATATTAAAATAATACTAGCTACTTCTCTTGGATGTCGTAAAAGGCGACTAACGGACTGAAGACTACCCATACGTGCAACATAACACAGCTATCAATAAACTCAATAAAATTAATAAGTACTTTGAATCTTTGAATTCAAAATCTTTTTTAACCTTACCACCCATTCAGGACGTCATTTTTTAACTGTGACAAAGAACGGGCGCAATATACCACAGCGCAAAAAAGCAACGAACGACATTTACAAAAAAGAGGAATATTATGTCGTTACCAGGTCATAAAATACAAAATATGAATTTGAATGTGAACTGTATATTTATGGTATCTACTCTATATAAATTAATTATAGACAATTAGAAATAGTTGTTGGAGTACTTGGTGCATTTCAGACCCAAGCTGTTTTGTCTTCTGTGTAATCTGACACTTTATACTAGTCGTTTTGCCAACGACCACTTCAGTTATTATTTTAATACATTTGGTTTACCAACAAACATTAAAAAATAAAATGCTGATGTTTATTTTGCTCAATATTTTATCGGGTAGCGAAGTCTTATCAGAATGTCGAATGCGAGTTTTATTTGCCATTCGATCACGATAAGCGTTATCGAAAACGAGAGTTTGTATGGCACAATTGTATCTCACTTCGTTTTTCACCACGAGGCGCTCTTTCAATGCCATGAATGCTATGTTATCTTATCTTGTCTAAGTGAGTCCTGTCTATCTGGTCTTCCTCTTTCCATCGAGATCTTTTATGCAGCCCCATCCTAACAATCTACCTACTTATTAAAAATTACTGCAATAAGCTTGGCATTGTCTTTGAGAAGGAATAGCTTAAAATCTTATGGCCGATCGTCACAGGACAATCATTATTTTCCTGGTATCAGAGTAAGTCACTGCTGTCGTCGGTGCTGCATGGATTCCGTTTTCTCTCCTCATGCTAACTGAAAGCTATTTGTTGCTAGTTCCCAATGCTATACACATTTGCGTTTTCGTTGACGTGAACTTATGCTGAATAAAACTAGTGCTCTGAACTTTTATTAGTTAATCAAGTAGGCAACTTACCTGCGAATATTCGGCTCTTGTCGCAAGACAAATAAACTTACCGACTTCGTGAAGTCCCCAACTCTTAGGTAATTTTGTTTGTAGGAGTTCCGAATTTCAACTGTAAAGCTGTAAACGAATTGAAATTGTGATAAAAATAAAGTGGTGCAGGTACAAGCAAAATAAAAAGTTGCTCATTTAACTAAGTTGACAAAGATTTAATTAAAAAGAGTGGGACAAGACTTGTTGTCATTCAATTGGGTTATGTGTGTATGTATATATATGTTACCGACAATCTGTATAACCCGGTATTCTATACAATACCGAATGCGATTCCGGTAATGTGTGAAAAGGCAGTAGACCTACTTATTATTTTTACGGAATTGTTTTGTTCCTTAAGGGGGTTTACGCCATTCGGTTTCCCATACAAACTTCCAAGTCGAAATTTTTAAAAACCAATGAGCCAATTTTGATGGAACTTTGCATGCTGAAGTAAAATACAGGGATCTAAATTGTTTGTTTAAAACATTTAAAAAAAATGTTTATTAAACTGAGTTATAGCGATTTTTAACTTTCTATAGTGGACTTTAAATCGCAATAACTCATCTAGAAGAACGTTTTTTAAAAATGTTTTCAACAAACAATTTAGATCCTCGTGTTTACTTCAGCATGCAAAGTTCCATCAAAATTGGCTCATTGGTTTTTAAAAATTTCGACTTGAAAGTTTGTATGGAAAACCGAAATGCGTAAACCCTCTTAAGTTTTTTATACTTGTTACGTACCTAAGTACCTACTCGGAAGAAAATTACATTGTGTTACTTATATACAAAATAATTTTTAGTTGCACTGAATTTTTAAAGTGATTTTACAGTAGTAACACAAAGATACTACTTAGGTGCTTTTTTGAAAAGTATCTAAAGAATAATTTATTAATTATTTAAAAGTTTATTATAATCAAAAAGTTTTCATGTGTTAAATGTCTAATGTTTTCTTGCTTAGGACCTAGTAGCTTAAGATTAAATAAATATTTTTTAGTGCAGTAATTCATTATTCTTCTGAAAAAAAAAATGTCTACCCTTTTATAAAGATTATTTTTAAGGAGCATCCTAATTGTTAATTTTATTAAAGTTGTTATGGTATTATTTTGTCATTTTATAGGTAGGCTGCTGATTAACATTGATAAATATAGACAAAAAGCTATTTGTTTTACACATTCCCGGTGGACCAGCAGGTACTCTATACAATCCCTAGGAATTTTATACATTACCTAGGTAAAGTATGTATTGGACAATATGCTTAATATTTTATACATTGCCTGGACGCCCCCGGTAATCTATACATTGCCTATGTATTGTATAGAAAACCTGAATTATACAGATTTCCGGTAACATATACAATGTGAAGGAATTCAGGGAACGTCAAATCCATCTTCTATAATCTTGTATTTGGTATTACATTATTTTCTAAGAAAACATAGAGCAAAACCTGTTTGTGAATAGATAAAACTTTAGTGTTTAAATTATAACAATAATGACAGACGTAGTAACAACGTGCCAGAAAGTGCTGGAAGAGCTACAGCCAAGCCAGCCAAGAATACGGTAACCACCCACCGACCACGGTACAATAAACATATTACTCTGACCAACGGTAGGACAAATGTCTTATTGACACCTCAATATAAAAACCGGCCAAGTGCGAGTCGGACTCGCGCACGAAGGGTTCTTATAAAACTTTGATCGATGTTTTAATAATAGTGTATTTTTTTTTAATTAATTAATTTATGACGTATTAAAAAAAACTACTTACTAAATCTCGTTCAAACCAATTTTTGGTGGAAGTTTGCATGATAATGTACCTACATCATATATTTTTTTTAAAGTTTTATCATTCTCTTATTTTAGAAGTTACAGGGGGGAAGGGACACACATTTTACCACTTTGGAAGTGTCTCTCGCGAAAACTATTCAGTTTAGAAAAAAAATATAGTAGAAACCTAATTATCATTTTTGAAGACCTATCCATAGATACCCCACATGTATGGGTATAATGAAAAAAAAATGTTGAGTTTCAGTTCTAAGTATGGGGAACCCCCAAAATTTATTGTTTCTTTTCTATTTTTGTGGGAAAATCTTAATGCGGCTCAAAGAATACATCTACTCACCAAGTTTCAACAGCATAGTTCTTATAGTTACGGAAAAAAGTGGCTGTGAGGCCTGTGAGACACGGACGGACAGACAGACATGACGAATCTATAAGGGTTTCGGTTTTTGCCATTTGGCTACGGAACCCTAAAAAGTAAAGTACAACCGGAACATTTTTCCACTGCACGGCAAAGGCCTTCACTGAAATCATGTCATCGCTACAATTGATAGGTACTGATCACCTCGCTTGCCAAATGCAGGTTGGTGATCACAAACCCGGGCTAAAAAATCCGAAACATTTTTGCCCGAACCGGGAATTGAACCCGGGACCTCCGGATATCGAGCCGAGCGCTTGACCACTCGGCCACCGACGCGTTACTGCGATTAGCGACACCTTAGTAAAACCAAAAAAAAATCTAGATGGTAGCCTTAAAGACGGCCGAAACTCGCCGAAAGGACGGCACATGAAGAGTGAAAGCATTAAAAGTATCTTCACCACGCATGCCTCAGCATATTCATGAGTCTTTTTGGACTCGTAAAATTGCTGCGTGCCATAAGAATGTCACCAAACTTTTTAAAATGCTACACGACTGCGTCTGGTTTCGATTTCAATCATTTTATATTTTTCATTCAAGCGTGTTTGGATGATATTAATTTTGAAAATACATCTAACACATACACTATAATTTATTATATGGACTTTCAGACAATTTCAGTTTTCTTTTAGAAGTTGACAACAAGTATTAAATTAATCGTGGTCCGAGAAAACATGACAGCGAGTCGAGATGAAAAATTTGTTTCCGCGTAAAAGCAATAGAATATCACGTTCTGGTTCACCAAACTTTTTGTAAATGCTAAAAATCATTCCAATGTTTCTTTAGAAACAAAAATCAATTGCGCGAAACAAAACAAAAGTGCGTATCGCGCATCACTTTAAAAAGGCTGTACCTATTTGGCTTATTCTTTACTAGCGGCCCGCACGCGCCTTTATCAGTTAGCGTAACTTAGAAAGACCGTCATAGTTCAGCCATTTAAAAAAATATATCTACAAAATATAAACAAAATCCATCCTCTGTTAACGCTCTATCTTATAATGAAAACCGCATAAACATCCATTTCGTGGTTTAGGAGAATAGTGCCGTGTTACAGACAGAGGAAAACGGCGATTTCTAATATGTAATGTTAGGTTACAGATCGTTATCTGGTCTCAGATCGCTGCAAGTATGGAGGAATGGAAGAAGAGAAGGGAGGCCTTTGCCCTGCAGTGGGACAATTAAGGCTAATAATAATAATAATAATAAGGCTGAAAGGTTGGGTCAAGGGTCAGATGCAAAAGGCAGTACTCCTTGACACGGCACGTATTGTCAGGAGGTTCCTCACTCTGCAGCCCTAACCACCGATAGCTTGGGTTTATCCCCGCTGCCGGTGGCAACCTAGGTTAAGTTTTTTTATAATATTTTATATTATAAATATGTTATTATATAAAATATTGTAAAAAAAAATTCTTAAGATATATGTTAAATAAAGAGTATAATAATAATAATAACGTAAGGTTGTGTTTGTAATTGTCAGAACAAGGTTTGAATACAAGAACATTTTTGGAAATTCGTCCCGACCGATAAGGGGTTTTCACGCGAACGAAGTCGCGGGCGCGCCGCTAGTTTACGTGTATTCACACAAACACGCGATGTCATACACATGTGAATATTACAGTTTCACACCCTTACTAGAACTTCTGAAGTTTTAACATTTATCTTTCCTTGTTGCTCGTAAAAGCTTTGCTCCATCTGGGTCTCAGTAGCTGAATGTTTATTTTACCCATTTTTGATCAACATTGCGTGAGATAAACGGTCAAGTGGTGCAAAAGCACTATTGGTTTTTCACAATCGTTTCCTGTAAGGATAAAATATTGCTAAAAGAAATATTATTTTCTAAGCATGTGATAACTTTTCATAAGTGCACTTTAATGTTTACATTTTGCATTTGAAAACGTTTTTAAAATGATTACTTTTACTGTCATGTGCAATATTCAATAATAAAAATGTACCTTACTGAAATGTAGTATAAGAATGTTCTATGGTCAAAGCAGTTAATACATTAATGCTAATATGAACAATGATGAACAAATACAGACTGATTACTTAGACTAAAAATTAAATAACTTATTTTTAAGTACTCAGCTTTACAATACCTGAATTATTATTATAATTATTGGAGTATTAAACACTAAATAACTTTACTTGACTTGGATTGGATGAGATGGATACCTACTTATAGCCAACTTCAATTATTTTAAATTTTCCAAAAACATTAACCGCTATGACGTACATTATTACAAAAGAACAGAATCAAAAAATATCTGTAGCAGTATAATCATTGTGACATCATTGAAACGAGCAATGACGTCTCAAGTGCTCAAGCTCTCTATCAACAAAAGCTGCGAAGCCGCGGTTATGAGTATCAATTTATAAGGGAAAGAAACATCCTTAGAGAAATGACCTCACACACAAAGGTCACATAGCACAGCCACATTATTAACGTTATATTTCTGCGAGCATAGTCAGTGAAAAATGTACGGCGTCGAGTAGCCCGCTCGCTTTCCGGACACCGGTAACTTAACCCTTTAATGCTGTATCCGACTATTTATCCAAGCTTCTAGTGCCATGTTGAGTCGCAATGTATGCTGAGTGAATTATTTTTACTGGTGACAAATTACTGTGGGAGTTGCAGTTGCTCAGAAACAGGCTTCCTTTAGTAGCTCAAACTTGTGATATATTTACTTGTCGCATGGTGAGTCGGTTACATCTCAAATACCAACAAGGGATGTCACAGGCACAGGCGGGTTTTTTTTTAAATTGATCTTTGAATGATTGAATCTTATTGTAAGAGAAGCTTGCATTATGATGTTGAGCGTCCATATCTTTTATATTTTTATTGTCTATTTGAATAGTAAAAGAGAAATGTACACATTTACAGTTCAATTGGTTAATACTGGTATCTACCAACTTGTATATGAAGGTACATTTAAAATGGCTACAAAATTACTTTTTATGATTCATCGATTAGAAAACACAGCGACAAGCACCATCAAAATAGGTTTTTGTATTCAACCTTAGAATCGTTACAGCATGTACGTGCCGAGACTCGAATGATCACATTTCCGATACCGGCCTTGCCGTATACCGCTAATATATGCATAGGGTTAGCATAGCAACACCTCTTTTCCAAGCAATTTAAAAAGTCATTAAAACTTATTAAAAAAATTACTTACAATATTTTGTTAGCCAGTAGAAATAAAAGAATATTGTGTATTTTATTTTCCGGTAAAAATACTTATCGGAGAGTAGTCCCCTATAGTATTAAACTTACCTATTTGTCAAGTATTCTAAGAAGTTCTAAAAACCTATTAAAAAAACATATTATTATTCGAAATCTTCTGTCAGCCAGTAAAAATAAAAGAGCATCACATATTCGCCGGTTTAAAAACTTTTCTGTCAGTAGTTTTAAATGTTGCGTTTGTTGGAAAACTTATATTCGACGAATAGAAACTTGTATAGTTTCGGTCATTTAGCAAATGTACACGCACATACATTCGGAATTTTATTTACTAAACTTTAAAGTATAGAACTTAAAAATTTACTAAATAAAATACCAGTTTCTGTTTTCTAGCACTTAAGCTGAGATCTTTAGATCACCCAGTTTAACAAAACTATTGGAAGTATTAAGTTTAACAACATGTTTTATTCAGTTTAAGAATAAACATAACCCACAGAATACTCTGTGGTTCGAAATATTAGGTCCTTACATACGAAATTGGCGTTTTGTAAGGGAGGAACATAAAGTCGATTATTTTATTTAATCAAAGTATGTACCATTGCTATCTATGCACTTTTGCCATCTCATGTAGTTCATTGCTCCCTTTACCAAAAAACTATTCGGACGGGAATCAATAAAATCTTTGAAGGCACATAGGACTGCCCCATCGGAGTTGAATTTTTTCCCTCGCAAGATGTTGTCCAAATTTTGAAAAAAATGGTAATCAGTTGGAGCAAGGTCCGAGGAGTACGGTGGATGTCTTAGACATTCCAATTGAAGCTGTGTGTGGTCTAGCGTTGTCCTGAAGCAGCAGTGGCCTAGAGCGATTGATCAGCCTCGGTAATTTAGCAGCTAGCTTTTCCATCATGGTTTGCAGTTGCTGACAATAGACATCTGCCGTAATCGTCTGGCCAGATTTTAAAAAGCTGTAGTGGACGGGGTACGGATTAAAATCCGGAAAATTCATAATTCCTACAACTAAAATACCTACGATTAAAACATCGAAAATCTCGAATGTATGAAATACCTATGCCCGATATACCGAAGCTCAATATGTCGATTTTTAAAATAACCGAAAGTTCAAAATGCCGAAAACAGAAATACCAGCTGCCCTATTCCTGTAGGTCACGTGATAGGTTAGAAAAAGACAAACGCAAAGCCCAGCGTACGTCCTAGCGATTGTCTTGAATTTCGAGGTTATTTTTTTTATTAGACAACAGAAATACTAGCTGCCCTACTCCTGTAGGTCACGTGATAGGTTAGAAATTTAAGTTACATTGTAAAAACACGGTTAATCTATCTTTCGGGATTTTGAACTTCAGCATATCAACTGTAGGTATATAAATCTTCGAGATTTTGAGCATTCGGGATTTGAACTTTCGGGATTTTGAACTTTCGGGATTTGGAACTTTAGGGATTTTGAATTTTCGGCATTTTAATATTCGGCCTTCCGCTAATAGGTCTTATGAAATTCGGTATTTTAAAATTCGGCATTATAATATGTATCCAGTGAACGGTACCGGCACTAGTCCACCAAACGCTCACAAGCAATTTTTTTTAATCAATTTTCGCTTAGGGCAGGATCTGTCTGGTTCGCCAGCATTCAGCCATTGCGATAAGCGTTTCCGATAATCGTACTGGATCCACTTTTCATCACAGGTAATGATTCGATTTAAAATTCCTTCATTATTGTGCCGGTTGAGTAAAGTAACGCAGCAGTCGACGCGCGTTTGTCGGTTTGCTGCACTCAATTCATGAGGTACCCACCTTTCAAGCTTTTTCACCTTTCCAATTTGCTTCAAGTGGATTAAAACAGTTTTAGATAGATAGAAAATACTTTTATTGTAACATAATCACACTAACATGTACAATGCATTTACATAAAAAAGAAAAACAATGTTACAATTTGGCGGTCTTATCGCTTAGAGCAATTTCTGCCAGACAACCAGTCGGATGGAGAGAACTAATATACTCTAAAATCGGAGGTGCAAACATTGAAAATATACTTAGTTACACAATTAAAAGCAAAAAATAAAAATAATAACATTATAAAATAAATAAATAATAGGGTTTAATAAATTTATATATACACACATATATTAAATATATATAAATATATAATTATACATACCTAAACATAATAGTCTCAGGTAGGAAGTAGCGGACAACGACAGCTAAGGACAGGAAAGGGTTAACGGGAAGGTAGAAATTTTTCACGAGCTCCTTAAATGCGTGTATGGATTTCGCACGTCTGATCGCCACTGGAAGCGAGTTTCAAAGACGAACAACTTCAACGGTGAAAGAACAATCGTAAAAGGTGGTGTTGTGAGAAGGGAATTTAAGGTTTAGATTTTCTGATGACCGTAACGAGCGCGAGAATGAACAATAAAGGAAACTGAAACGTTCCTTTAGATAGGTAGGATAGGTGGAATTAAACAATGTGTTATATAGAAGGGAGAGGATGTGAGTATTCCGGCGAAGACGAATAGGAAGCCACTTGAGTTTAGAGCGTAAATCAGTTTTATCACTAACACCGCAGCCTGCAGCTAACTCGGACGTGGTTTGTCCCTATTTACCCTACGTATGATACACAACGCACAGGTATAAGAAAATGTATTGCATTATGTTAGTGACTGTACTTCATAAATTTTAGACTCGGTGGGAAAATAATTAATAAATTTTATTTATTTGTGGTTGCAAATGAATTCATATATGAAGTTTTATTTAAGGTGAACATTAGATTTTCGAGGCAGTGGGAATAACCCGTTTTAAGGAATGATCGTGGTTAAATAAGGTGAATTCTATAAATATAATACGAGTTGTCCCGGCGAACTTCGTACCGCCTAACAATCGAGTCTAGTTCATAATATCGACAGTCACTACATCGACGGTCG
Source organism: Scoparia ambigualis (assembly GCA_963921215.1). Lineage (NCBI taxonomy): Eukaryota > Metazoa > Arthropoda > Insecta > Lepidoptera > Crambidae > Scoparia > Scoparia ambigualis. Next base: position 16,213,548 of record OY992522.1, on the reverse strand, counting down.
CTGTATCGAAAACGTTCCATCGACGAGTAAATGTATCGACAAAACCCAAAATCGATGGTACGCTACATCGACAGTACACCAAATCGATAGTACGCTACATCGACATTTTATTTATTTATTTATTTCTAGGAAGATTTACAGACAAATAACATCTATAGCTAAGATTAGTAAGTAAACGTATGCTATTAACAAATCTTCACAATTATATGTGACAATACACTAAATCGACGGTACGCTACATCGACAATACACCAAATCGCTGTACGCTGCATCAAGTACGCTGCATCGACCGGAGCCAGATTTAAATAAAAAACAAAAGTTTTTAATCACAATTTGTTAAATTTGTAAATTGCTTGATTTGATGTAACAAAAAATAGTTGTAACATTGTTGTGTTAATAAAAAAAACTTCCAAACATTAATAATAACAAAAACCTATTGATTCATGTAATTTCAAATAAAAACAAAAACTATCCAAAACATTAAAACTAATTGATTTTTACTAAATAAGAACATGATTTTTCAACTATCTACTGTGATAATCAAAGAGCATTTCTTACATCTGTGGTGATAATTCTATGTAAGTACCTACTTAAACATGTGAAAATATTATTTTATTTTTTTAATAATCCTATCAATGCTAAAGTTATTTTGGAAGTTATTATAATAATAAATAAGGGTACACACTTAATACGAATTTATGCTTTTTCGACCATTTTATGTGGGTTACACCAAAATCAAGCAATTTACAAAAACCTATTTTGGTTAAAAACTTTTTAAAATCCCGTGTTTTTTATTTAAATCTAACTCGGGTCGGGCAGCCGATGCAGCATACTATCGATACAACGTATTATCGATGTGGTATACTGTCGATGCAGCGTACCATCGATTTGGTGTATAGTCGATGATGTAGCGTACCGTCGATTTACGGACGAAATTAATAACTGATCCCGAGATAGAGATACGCCTACTTTAGATTTCTTGCCTAGATATTTCTGTTATATGACGGGAAATAACAACAATTGCCTAGTAACAAATCCAAAATAGGCACCAAGCAGCACACAAGCGTTTACAACATTAATTTACCAGCTCATTTAGAACTTAAGGTTCTTTAAAAGACGTACAAGAGTGTCAAAAGATACTTTTATATTTATGAGAGAGATATTTTAGTTATTATACAGCCCAAGCTGTATAAAATTAGTTTTAAGGGATCTGCGGAATCTTAAGGTTTTAAAACAGATTACTAAAACACTGCTATAGAACTTTAAGAGTTTTGTGACACTTTAAGCTAGCTTTATCGTTAAAGCTGTATAGAGGCTGGTTTTTGTATGTGATCACTTACTTACTACTGAACTAAGCGTTATTATGGTATCACTCGATACTTGTTTCTGTACAATGGTGTAGGTATGCAACCTCCATTATAAAACTTAATCTTATAGCGTAATTAGGCACTCTTGTGAATACAGTGGTTTTAAAACAACTGTCTACAAGAGTGCTTTAAAACTAAAAAAATAAACTACATCAATAGTACAGCTTTAGCCCACTTTACTGACAGAGTCGTCACGATTGCATCATAGTGTTTGCTGAAGCTCGCGCATTTATAATGTGGAAAAAAAGAAAAAGATGGACGACAGACGACTTGAGAACCTCCTCCTTTTTCTACGTCGGTTAATAACGAAATATAAATAAACCAAATAACAGTAATTATTTATAATACTTTAAATTTGACAACCTTACAGTACAGTTAAGTGCCAATTCCATCGACGTCCAACGAAGGTTCTGTAGGAAAAACAATAATTGGTGTCGAATGTTTAAATTTAGTTAAAACTTTGGAACCTGATTAACAACGTAATAATGATGATGACGAATTTTCGAAAAATATGTAGTTTCGCCAGTGAATAAAAGAATGGGCTACAGAAAGAAATATATATTTATTTAACCGCCTCTGTGGTCTAGTGGCTAAGCCACCGGTTTGAGACCAAGAGGTCCCGGGTTCGATTCCCAGCGGGGTGTAAATCTTTGTGTGCTCGGTTTGGTTGGTGGTAGGACTGTTAAGTCCGCCTGCCTAGCTACCACCATCTTATCTAAGTCTGTCGCCATAACAACGATGTTTATAGCATTGTTGTGTTCCGACAGTTTGAGATAAGATAGCCAGTTCCTCAGTGGTTGAGGATTCCGGGTGAAGCGCGCTTCCACCTTCGGCCTTATCGTCACTTACTATCAGGTAAGATAAAGGCCAAGCGCTAACCCGTTGTGGATAAAAAAAACCTCAAATAGCTCTAAACGATTTAGCGCCACATGACGCTAGAACTATTTTAGGTACTATCAAACAAATACGTATCAAAACGATTGAACAAGGTTGAACAATGTTCCAACTAAAATTACTTTAAATTTCAATTTTGATGGTCTACCAATATTTAGAAGCTCAAATAAAGAGTTTTGGCCAATTTTGTCTACTATATTTGAAAGACCAGATATTAAGCCGTTTGTAATTGGAATTTATTTTGGTGTTGGAAAACCAAACAAAATGACCAATATTTAGATGATTTTGTGTACGAAATGGAACACTTAATTAAAAACGGGACATATATAGAAAATGTGAAAAAGAAAGTATCTGTTGCAATAACATGTTTTATTTGATTAAATGTTATTTTGAATGTCTGCAAGAACATTTATTGTTTGTCTAATATATTATTTTGATTATCTAAAATTTATTTTAGATAATTTTCAATCTGATTTACTTCGTGATCTTCTGGGTTTGAAAAGGGGTTTGAGATTCAAACTCATTACGATGGGGGTCGACAGAAATTGTTGCCAGCTCGCACTCGTCTATATATTGCATAACATATTTTTCAGCAGTTGTCACTTCTGGAAGTATCTGTGTGAATATTGTTGCAGTAGGTGAAGTTAATGATTTCTCTTGTTGATTAACAATCTGAAACCAATCGTAGAATAAATTAAATATTATATTTTAATTTTTAATTACCACTTTAAATTCAATTACATTTCATTGTTCAATTTTTAAAATAAAACTCAGGGATAATCAATTCTTACACGGATCTCTAAACAGAATTATAATTTCTCTACCCAGATCTCATATACAGCCTAAATAATAAAAAAAAAACTAATAAAGCTGGTTAAAAACTATGAGATGTATTATGCAATCCATATCCGCCGTAGTACAGCTAGTAAGACTTTAGTACCCTCTTAATATTATCTAAGCTGTATAACAAAATGTCGCCATTTTAGAACGAATGAAAAAAGATATTCAAATATAATTAAACCAATGTTTGTTAATAGTTTGAACCGTTTCATGATTATCAGCTACAAAATTTTGTCGCTGTGTCCTACAATCTATTATTATAAATATAATTTATATTATAACCTTAAAAACAAACACTTACTTACCCGTGTTTAATAATCTTCTTTATGTTTTTTTATAGTTTTACTGGCGCGTTAAAATATTGCCAATAACCAACCACACATTGACAATAAAATTGGATTTGCACTTTGTTTTACCAATGAACACCATCAGATTCCTAAGATTTATCAATACTTGGGATTGCACTTTGAAATATGAACATTGTATAATTATTATATTATTCTTGTACGACATGTTTCTCTTTTATTTTCATAATTTTCTAATTCACTTATAACTCATATTTTAAACTTTTATCTTTATAAAATATTATTTGGAGTGTAGTTGCTTTTCCTTACACCGATTAACATCTCTTAAACAGCTACTAAACAGCTTCTGCTTTGCTTCTACAGCTACTATACAGCTATACTAACGCGAAAAGATTTATAATATAGGCCCTTTTTGAGCTAATAAGGTCTGTATAATCGCTTATACAGCCTTTTTACAGCCTCAATATGCAGCTGTAAGTATAAAAATAAGTTCAAATACAGCTTTTATACAGCTTGATATGCTACTTATCTCTATCACAGGAACGGTTATTAATTTCGGCCGTTAGTGATTTAGTAGATATTATGAAGTAGCAACGTTGCCACTTCTCCGCTTTTATTTAGTATGGGAGTGTGTATATGTGTGTGTGTTAAGTGATTGAAGTCGCAAGCCTATATAGATCTCACTGCTGAGCGCAGGCTTTCCCACAAGAACATTACAGCATATGGTGAGATGGCTAAGAAAGGTTGCCAGCGGGCCTCGCGAGCCAGTGCAACCTTTCAAATTTTGCCTCGGGTGCCACGGCTCGCGAGCAGAAGTTCGAGCTTGGCGGCTCGCGAGCAGGAAGTCCGAGCGTGGCGGCTCGCGAGCTGTGCTCGGCCGGTCTAGACACGGCTCTTTACTGACGTACTACTAAAACATTAGTATTTCTTCGTTTTTTGTAAAAGAAAAATGATGTGACATACATTTTGAATAAAAAGTTACGCTTCTTTGAAATATAAATTGGTGTTCTTTACTCTAAGATAAATAAACATCACAATTTCTCATAAAATATGTGTCAAGTATTCGTAATTGCAATCAGTCAAAAACTAGACAACGTTTGTCTTTGTTGTGAAAATAATACTTAGTTATTTTTTCTCTAACCATAGTGACCTTCTTTTTCATTCCTTTGTCTGGACCAGGTTACATTTCTTTTATTATTAAAAATAGGTCACATTTTACACTGTACAAATCCCAGAGAATGATAATTGTATGTTTGCTACTCAGAAGCTACATTAACGTCATTAACTAGGTATTTGATTTTTCCATTTTTTTGCCTTTGTGTTTCTTCCTGACTTTCGTTCATTATTTCTTGACAGTCAATTAATTTAAAGTTCCAAACAAGGCGACCACTACGTATTGACAGCTGTTTTATTTCGAGCGCTTACAAAGTCAGGAAGCTCAGATTTTATCAACATTTAGTTTTATGAGTTTTCACTTCGATCATTTAAACAGTCAGATGCATGGTCTCATACAAAATCAAACTTAAATAATGTCCCCGCGTAAATACATACATATCTATACGTTTTTTAAGCAGCAATTGTGTATCCATGGTTTTTATGATCGAAGAATTTTCATAAAAAAAAACTGTACGGCACAGCCTGTACGGTCAAAATCAAAAGTCACATACTTTTGACACCTATTGACCCGTATGTCTGAGGGAATAAGAAACCACGACCTGTCATTTTTTTTTTTTTTTTTATTGGCAACGGGTAAGCGCTTGGCCTTCATCTCACCTGATGGTATGTGACGATAAGGCCGAAGGTGGAAGCGCGCTTCACCCGGAATCCTCAACCAATGAGGAACTGGCTATCATATCTCAAACTGCCGGAACACAACAATGCTATAAACATCGTTGTTATGGCGACAGACTTAGATAAGATGGTGGTAGCTAGCCAGGCGGACTTAACAGCCCTACCACCAACCAAACCGAGCACACAAAGAGGTACCCCCCGCTGGGAATCGAACCCGGGACCTCTGGGTCTGAAACAGGTAGCTTAGCCACTAGACCACAGAGGCGGTATAAATATATGTATATGTATATGTATATGTATAAATATATGTCATATATGTATCTACTTCTGATGCTGAATGTACTTTCATAAAAAATAATTGTACGGCACAGACAGTACGGTCAAAGTCAAAAGTCACACACTTTCGACACCCATTGACCCTGATGACTTAAGGAATAAGAACCACGCCCTGTCATAGGTAGGTATATGTATCTACTTCTGATGATGAATGTACACAAGATTAGACGATTTATATAAAAAAGTAAAAACTATTTAGCCGACTCCCCTTGACCGTGATTTATGAGAATCATTTTTTTCAAGTTAACTTCGCCCATTTCATTTAGAAATAGCAAAGCGAGCCAACCCAAGCAACCGTTAGTTTTCATGATAAACTTCGATAAACAGTAGAAAATTATGAGTAGTGATTAATGCATGGTATATTATTAAATTTGCTTTATTTACCAAAACACATGCGTTCGTGTTTTCAAAAACATATAACGACTAACAATCTACCATTATTACATAATCTACATAAATAGATAATACACAACTGGAAATTAAATCAACATTGCAAAGATTAGGTACACTTCATTTTTCCAAGAATGCTCAACCAGTAATTATATTTCGTTACAGAACTTAATAATTAAAACATAAATACATTATATTATAATCACGCCTATTATCCCCTTTAGGTTAGTCAGAGATCAGGCAATGAGGACAGTAAAAGCAGTCCTCTGCCATAGTCCACTTTTCACCAAATATAGCAACTGCACATGTGCTCAGCGTGACAGGTGGTGAGTCCATTGCTTAAAATAAATTAAAATGGGGCTTTTAATTAGGTTTACATTTTCAGTAATGTTACTACTTGGTTTACTTATACTTCTTGTTTAGTCATCAATTGTAGCGATTACTTGATTTTATTTCAAAGATGGAGGCCTTTGCTCTGCAGCGGGATAGAATACAGTCTGTATTTTACAAAACATTGTTTTACCTTATTGTTTCAGAATAGAGTAATAATTTACATGATATTGTAGAATGAAACAACTCTATTAATATGTTAATAAGTCTTTATCTATTTGTCCTCTTAAGGTTTTGTTTTAACAATAGTATTGTGCTGCATACCCAGTTAACACAAGACGTTATGCTTCTGTGTATTTAAAACAAAATATACGTATTTCTTTACATTTACAGATAAACAGGGATAGATCCGTTTTTGAAGATTTTAATAACTAAACACTCCGCTCTCCACACACATTTCACTTTAACACCAATTATTATTATAGCCCGAGCCCAGGTTAAGCATTTTTAGTGCAAATTTATTATACATAGAAAACACCACGATACAGGGAATATAAAAGAAAATCTAAATTGTGGACGAACCCGGGACCTCAAAGCTGATGACGCCAACACCGGCGTGCTAACCGCTTAACCACGGAGGTCATTTTATGGAGATAGTTCCAGTTACAGATAATAAATCCAGGCAGAATTAGCTCAGTCACATCGAAGTCCCATCACTAACCGAACCGTGTACAATGTGACGCGTCATGGTCGGGTTGAACGCAAAAAATCGTGGTCCCCATAGCTCCGTTAGACTACTGACGTGAACCCACTCCGACACAGTCATTTTAGATTAACAGGATGGGTTAATAGGACTAAGTATTATTAATTGTGTTAAACGTATGTAATGTACCTATTACCTATTGGAAATCGAACCGAAGCTAGTTTTTGTCTATGAATTTCGTGAAGCAGCATTCACAATTAAGTAGGTTTCGGTTTTATTCGGTCATCAAACATTCCCAACGCGTATTCGTAAGTCTATCTAGTCTATCGTACGACTTTCTATATCACGGAACGGAAGCCAATTTACTATGATTGATGCCTGTTTGGTCTATTAGCAAACATACATTGTTAATTAGACAGCCGATTCATAATAGAATATTGATGGAAATATGATAGCCAATAGATAGGAGCCTATAAAAATCATCATTTTCGTTGCATGAATAGGTACTTGTCAATTACTATGGATAGATAGATAGATAGATGGATAATATTTTTATTGTAACATAATTACACAAACATTTACATAAAAGAGCAAACAAAAAAAAAAAAACAATGTTCCAATTTGGCGGTCTTATCGCTAAAAGCGATTTCTGCCAGGCAAAGTCGGATAAAGAAAACTATAATACACTCTAAGATCGGAGGTGAAAACATTGAAAATATATTATTACTTACACAACAAAAAGCAAAAAAAAAGAAAGAAAAAAAAAAATAGAACAACATTTTTATAATGTTGTTCTATTTTTTTTTCTACACACATGAATACACAATAGTGTTTAATAAATACACACACATATTTAAATTATTTATACATAAATATAAATACATAATAAATACACATAATAGTCTCAAGTAGGAAGTAGCGGACAACGACAGCTATGCAGCAGGATAGGGTTAACGGGAATGGTAGAAATTCTTCAAGAGCTCCTTAAATGTGTGAATTGATTTCGCACGTCTGATCGCCACTGGAAGCGAGTGTTCAACGAGAATACCATAGTACATATACATCTCTAAATGTTGAGGTAAAGATACTTATGCATAAAGTAGCCTTAAAATGTTAAGTGTCACTCGACCTAGTACTACAAACTATTTATACTGTGTATTAGCATCTTATCTTTATGGTACACTACCTACACAACTATCCGCAGCTTCGCCAGCGTAAAGCAAAGCAAAGCGAAGCAAATTTCATCAAAATCGGTTAAGCGGTTAACCTTAACCACAATTTTTCGTCAATCCGTTTGAGCAAGAAGTGGTACAAAAATTCAATCTTACACAAATCATTACTCATTAATTACATATTATAAAGTAGGGTCGCCGTTTCCTTGTGTTTGTGACTCCACTTTCTCCTTCTAATCCACGCAATGGATTTTTACGCGATTTTCACTGATAGAAGGATCGATAAAGACGATGGTTTTTATTAGACAATTTGTATTTATTCTGTGAAAAATGGCTGAAGTACTTAAGACGCTGTTTCTAAGTAGGCGTGTCGTATTAATAGACAAAATAGAAATTCAATTGTTAGCATCTCCAGGAGTCTTCGTGACAGACAAGGAGTTATAAGATGATAAATAATAGAATATATTGCAAGCTGTGTGCCATTGCTATTATGACGCCAAAAGTGCTCGCTGGCTACCCGTAAATCACATGAATGACGCACCCACCACACGTTCCGCAGGACGCAGTGAATATGACGCCTCGCAGTGAGATTTTCTGTAATTAGTCCCTTTGTTAGACTCTCCAGTTTCGGTGTACAATTTTGAGCGTATTCCTGTGCGTTTGTTATACACAAAGACAAAAAAATAAATAACCCGCCAACCTCCATTGGGCCAGGCGTGGTGGGTAATGGCATCATTTCCTGATAACAATAAAAAATAATAGTTTTTCTACTCTAATACCAAATTAAGTTTCATTTGGAACTTGTTTTATGTTAGACTAGCGGCCGCTCGCGGTTTCACCTGCGTGATTCCCGTTCCCGTGGGAATATCGGGATAAAAAGTATCCCATGTGTTAATCCAGGTTATAAACTATCTGTATGCCAAATTTCATCCAAATCCATTAAGTAGTTTTTACGTGAAAGAGTAACAAACGTACACACTCACAAACTTTCGCCTTTATAATATTAGTGTGATGTAATGACGGATAAACATAGAAAACACCTGAAAAACAGTTCTTTCTAGTATGATGATGATGAAAGAAAGTTTTTATGCGATGTGTTTATGTTGCAATTGACAACAACGACATACATACATATAATATAATCACGACTAATATCCCCGAAAGGTTAGTCAGAGAACAGACAATGAGGACAGCAAAAGCAATCCTCTACCATAGTCCACTTTTCACCAAATAGCGACTGCACATGTGCTCAGCGTGACGGGTGGTGAGGCCGTCGCCGCTCTATGCTGTTGGATGTATTTGCAGTCTTTAGTTCATTAGTCGTCTTTTACAACACCCAAGGGAAAAGAAGGGTAGTAGGTATTCTTTCACCGCTACGTGACACGGTTACAACAACAACATAGTTACTGCAAAATAACAATTAAACAATAAACTTTGTATTAACATTTCTTCACGATGGTGACAATAAACTTTGTATTAACATTTCTTCACGATGGTGAAGATATGTTAATACAAAGTTTATTGTAGCACTTAAAAAAAGCTGCAGCAACAGGTAAAGGCTGATGATGATGATGATGATCATCATTGCACTTGCACTGCTGGACATAGGCCTCTCCAAGAGCACGCCACTGAACACGATCTGCAGCTACTCTCATCCAGCTTTAGCCAGCCGCCTTGCGACGATCGTCGCCCATACTTGTCATAAAAAGTCAACAATAATTTATAAATATATATATATATTTTAATTGTTATTTTTTCTTTAAAGTCTATGTTTTTTATCTAAAGCCCCCTAAGGCGCCAAATTGGTATGTGCCCTTGTACATCACGAGCAGCAACATGTATACACATTGTCTCTTATTCCATTGTATTAAGAGTTACAATTGTTTACATATTATTACTAGTGACTGTACATACCAAAATGATCAAATTTCCAAACGCGAAATTCCGCAATCTATTTTACCTATATTTATTGACATCTGAAATTAAATCAATATGATGTTTTATTAAGTTTATATTTTTTAGTGTAAAATAAAAGTATACCTATTAATATTCTATTGCTTAAGTATGTCAAAATGTAGACAATACAACAGACAGATTAATTCGATGGGTGCCTGGAACAAGACCGCAATAGCCATAGTAGCAGTTTTCCGATTAAGCCATTTTCGTATTCTATGGACCCTATTACACTTTGTGGATTTTTTTCCAAATTTAATACTGAAAGCTGCCTGATTTAGCAAAATCATTATAGGTATTGCTTTATTATTCCTCGTTCATCACTCGAATTTTGTTTACCGGAATAATCGTCCTATGTGCAATGATTAAATTTTTTTAAATCTTCTACAAGTAATGGCCCTTGCAGCTGTGTTCCCCGAAATAAACTTGGTAAAAAATTTACAATAAACATTGCTGTACAAATATTTTAAACTGTTACTAGTAATAGTAATTATGGTTTTCTTCCATGAACTTAAAATATGTCGATTGATTTTCAATACATACCTAAACAATTGCTACCTACTGTAAGTATGTAACTTACCTACAATAATTTTACATTAATTTGTAAATAATAATTAAATATTCGAGCTAGAGCTAGCTCTATAAGAGCTAGTTCGTTGAAACGTTTTAATCATGTGAAGACGGAGTTATTGTTTTGATAAATAGGTAAGTGTATTAGTAATTAATGGTAAGAAACTCAAAAAATAATAGATTAATTACGCATTTTGTTTTTTTAACTAGATACCTATCAAATAAAAACCAAAGAAAAATTTCAACATATCGTGCTGTGCTGTGCCCGTTTAAGTGTTAAGGTTTTGTTAACACTATTAGATAATTATATATACCGAACAATATTATGATATTATTATAAAAAATAACAAAAGTAACATCTAATATTAAAATTAAAATATTTACAACTTAAAAAGATAAATAGAAAACTATAAAAAAAGAATTCACCCAGATCATACCCATCAGGCAGAGTACCCAGAATACTAGCCGCATTGCCGCGCTGGATGGCGAGGCTTAGGCGTTGACCCAGATAGCTGCTGGCTCTGGGGTCTCGGAAGGCTTCCACCAGTTATTTAGAAATATCTCTAAAGAGCTGGTGGGCACCCAAACCCCACGGTCCTAACGTCTCCACCCCAAACGGCTCAAATATGAAATCTCCAGTCAGATTCTAATACTTGCGCCGTTTGAGGTTCTCCGCATTAATTGCAGCCGAGCCAGCATTGATGCATGAACTTGGAAGATGGGACGGGGCAAGCGTGTCGACACATGTAGCATCCCACACCAGTGCCCGTCCCACCCTCCAAGGTACCAGGGTCATGTCGTCCGGCCTCTTGCCATCATCGCGCGCCAGGCCGGCGGGCTCTAGTACGGCTAGAATTCCGGCAGTGACTAGAGCTCGACGAACGATGTCATTCAAAGAATGATGGCGGGCAATGCGGCCAGCGCTCCGTGTACAGGACAGCCCGTGGTGTCCGAGGGTGTCTACCGGTGCGCCACAACGACATTGATGGGGGACGATACTGGGGGCGCCAAGACGCAGGGCAGCGGTCTAGCAAAGTACCCGTGTTCGATGAGGGTAGTGCCTGCAACCAAAGACCCGACTCCCATCTCCCTACAGCTAAAAGGCGGGCACGTTCTGCGGAACTAGAAAACGTGTTGACAAGGTTATTTCGCAACAGTTCGCAGAGGGGCCCATCCCAAAGCCTTTGGGTGGAGGTGTTGTTTGGAAGATCAGAACACGGGCAAGATGCGCTCCAGGCGGCCTTGGCCTCGTCCATGTAGGGTATCGAAAAGGAATTGGATGTTCGGTCCAGTATTTTGTTTGTAAGTGGTAGGGAGGCATGGACCGAGGACAAGAACGCCGGGAGAGAAACGTCAGCAGTTTTACGGATATCCAGGCCACCGAATCTAATTGGAAGTGATGCTTGGGTCCAAGAGCGGTCACTGAAGTTAATGTTTAAAATGGAAGACAGTGTATGTTTTATGGTGCTATCTATCCTGGCAAGAAGGTCAGGTAACTTCCACAGCTGACAGCACCGCAAGACATACGTGAACTTAGAAACGAAAAGTGAATAACGAATTAAAGCGAAAGCCATGTGACAATTAATTTTGAAAAGGCGGTCTAATGTATCACATAATTTTTTTAATTTTGATGATATTAAATTTTGGAAGGAATCATCTAGAATAGGAGACCCCAGGAGGTGAAGAGAACTTCGTCTATCACTTTTAAGAGAGGAGCAACGTCTCTAAAGCTGTATATTATACCGTGTCTGTCGACGCAACTGTCCGCTATGAAAAGTTCGCTCCAAACCAATGGCTTGGAACTCGCGGACTAGGATTAGGAGGTCCGAAAGGACAGTTGATGCATCGCCGCCTAGAGTCCCATCATCTAGATACCACACGTTAAATTTTGAATTTAGTTGCTCGATGACCGGGTGAATGGCGAGACTAAAAATAGCTGGGCCCAAAGGGTCGCCCTGTTGGCATCCTACGGCAGATGAGATGAGGTGTTTCTTATACAATAGATTGGATGGGTTGTTATAACACTGCATCATGAATGGTAAGACAGCAACCGAACACGATACGCAGTGAGGTTAGTTCCTCCCTCTTTTGCCCCGTAGTAGGCGCGCATGCAGTTCTCATTTATTTATTTTGGTAAGTGCGTTCTTATGACTTAGATAATTTTATGCAAATTTGCGTTTATGATTGATATGATTATGACTTAGTTATAAAAAAGACTAAGTAAAAATAACATTTGTAATAATTATTGTTTTTATTATTGTTTTTTCGTAAATAAACAAATTAACTTTGTTGATTAAATTTTTTTTTTTACATTTCCTTAAATAAAGAAATGACTAATAAGAAGTACCTACATTAATAATAACACGCCAGTATACATGAGTGAATAAAATACTTAAAACAATAAATATCATCATCTTCAGCCAGAGGACGTCCACTGCTGGACAAAAGCCAACCCCAAGGATCTCCACACGACCGGTCTTATGCTGCTCGCAACCAGCGGCTACCCGCGACCGCGCACCAGATCGTCGGACCACCTTGTTGGAGGCCTGCCCACACTGCGTCTTCTTGTGCGTAGTCGCCACTCAACTGCCACACTTCTGCCTCAACGCCCATCGGTTCTACGGGCGATGTGCTCTGCCCATTGCCACTGAGCTTGGCGACTCTTTGGGCTATGTCGGTTCCTTTAGTTCTTCTACGAATCTCCTCATTTCTGATTCGATCACGTAGAGAAACCTCGAGCTTAGCCCTCTCTATTGCTCTTTGCGTGACTTTGAGCCAGACTATTTAGGCCCATAGTGAGCGACGATGTTTCGGTACCGTATGCCATCACTGGCAACACACACTGGTCGAAACTTTCGTCTTGAGACACTGCGGTATTTTGGAAGATATTTCGTAGCTTACCGAGCGCTGCCCAGCCGAGTTGAATTTGACGATTAACTTCTTCCTTAATGTTGGACCTACCTAACTGGACCGTTTGTCTTAGGTACACATATTCGTCAACCACTTCACGAGCAGACTCTCCAACCTTCAGAGGAGTGGGTATGACACATGAGTTAGACATGATTTTCGTCATCTCCATGTTCATTTTAAGGTCCACATGTTGATCTCAATCACCCAGTATTGTTCCTAGGTCCTCCAAGGTCTCAGCCATGACTACTTTAGCATCGGCAAATCGAAGGTGACTGATGTACACGCCGTTAATATTGATGCCGAGTCCTCTCCAGTCCAGAAGCTTAAACACGTCCTCCAGTGCAGCAGTGAAGAGCTTCGGAGATATGACGTCTCCTTGTCGCACTCCACGCTGCAGCCGGACTGGCTTTGAGCTCTGGTCCTGCAGGCGAACTGTCATAGTGGCGTTTGCGTATAAACACTTCAACACTACGATGTACTGGTAGTCAATTTGGCACCGCTGGAGAGACTGTAGCACGGCCCATGTTTCGATCGAATCAAAGGCTTTCTCATAGTCCACAAACGCTAAGCAAAGTGGCCGGTTATACTCTTCGGTATTCTGTATAACCTGCCGCAGCGTATGTATGTGGTCTACGAGTCTATGATGCTGAAAACTTTTTCGGAATCCGGCTTGTTCGATTGGCTGGAAGTCATCAAACCTGCGTGCGAGACGATTAATTATAACTCTCGAGAACAGCTTATAAACGTGACTTAGAAGGGTCTGTAGTTTCTCAGTAGGGTCTTGTTGCCCTTCTTAAAGAACAACACAACCACAATTTCATGCCACGCTTCTGGCGTTCTAGCTCCGAGTACGACGGAATTAAATAGTTTCTGAAGAGCTGCAAGTACCGGTCTTCCGCCTGCTTTCAGGCTCAGCTCAGGCTCAAGCTCAGCCGTAATTCCGTCAGTTCCGTTCCGTTCTTGTGCTGCTTGAGAGCTATACCAATCTTGTACAGGTTGATGTCCGGGATATCTTCGGTGTAGTGTCGGGTTAGCTTAGCTCTGGGTCTGTAGCTAAGCTTTGTTCAGGTGGCCGCGTTGATGTATAATAAATAATAATAAAATAATACTATTAATATAATACTACTATACTATACTACTATAAGAAATTGCTGTTTAGCGATAAGGCCGCCAATTGTATGTACTATGTGTTTGTCCTTTTGTATGTTTTCTGTGGTGTACAATAAAGCATATTTTATCTTTGTCTTATCTTATCTATTATGATTATTGAGAAATACCTAGGCTGGAGCTTATAGGTTGGTTAGCAAGGAGCTAATTAAGACGCGATCTTCACTTAATACATTTATTGTCAGACTGCCCGATACAACATGACTAGGTACCTTCACAGTTGACTAAATAAATATTTATGAATACCGACATTACACCTCCATCCTTAATCTAACACCCTATTTTATTACTTATATTATAAGTTCTATATTTCTTATCAACTAAGTACTTATGCACGAAACTGCACTCCCAGTGTCACATTCCATTGTCATTTGTCGACCTTGAATATCTAAGCTAACAACTATCGGTTTGCACTCAGATAATGCTAACTGGTTAAAATCGACTATCTTTACCTCGTCACTATCGTCCGTCGCCGGTGAATCGTCTTCGTTGTCCAAATTCACCACGTCAACACTGTACTGACCGGTAAGGTTAGGGCACACCCTTCGCAAATGTCCTCGACGATTGCACACCCTACACACGTACTTGGTGAACTGGCACTGTACAGCGTCATGAGCACCACCACAAGCCGTGCAAGAGGCCTGCCCGCGCCGAGCACGCTGCGCCTCCCCGCGGTCAAACGACGACGGCGGCGGAGCGCGCGCGCCGCGCTGCGCGGCAGCTCGCCCCCGTTTGTCCCCGCGCCGGCGGCGCCACGCCGTGCGCGCCGCTCGGGCCGGCGCCGCTCGCGCTGCCTGCTCCTCGCCGCCAAGTGCCCGCCATCGCCTGACAGGCTAACACACCCGTTCCGACCCTTGTGTTTTCTTCGACTGCCGCCGCATCTTTTTCCGCCGCCTCCATGCTAACCGCCAAATTGTACGCCTTTCCGAAGTCTAGACTATTTTCGGTAAAAAGTCGTTGGCGTATTGTGTCACAGCTGATACCGCACACCAACTGGTCGCGAAGACTTTCTTCTAGCCAAGAACCGAATTCACACGTTTTAGACATACTTTTTAAAACTGCTTCGTATTGTGAAATCGTCTCGTTAGTGTTTTGTTTCCGATGTCGAAACTTGTACCTTTCTGCAAGAATACTAGGCTTCGGTTGTAGGTACTGTTCTAAAATGCCGGTTAACTATGCAAACTTTTTCGTCGTAGGTTTGTCAGGAGTACATAGATTTACGAGAAGTTCATAGCACTCAGCACCAACAACCGTGATTAACGTCGGTACGTGTAGATCGCTGTTGATACCGTTCACTATAATATATTGTCAAGCCGTTCCACGTATAACCGCCAGTTATCTGTCTGCACATTAAACTCCCCGATTTTACCGATCGACATGTTAATTGGGTAGCACAATCCACACACAGATTCTTCAACTCGTCGCCACTGAGAAATACCTAGGCTGGAGCCTAATAGGTTGGTTAGCAAGGAGCTAATTAAGACGCGATCTTCACTTAATACATTTATTGTCAGACTGCCTGATACAACATGACTAGGTACCTTCACAGTTGACTAAATAAATATTTATGAATACCGACATTACAATTATTTACAAATAAATTCCACAAAGTACATTATTCGTTATATTTTCGTAATGCTCTTATATTAATAAATTTTGTAATCCTTCCAATACAACAATACCTAATATTATATCTTTATTATTGAAATTTTGCATTCACAATGCTATATAGATATAGGATAAAATGCTTACTATGCACACAGTATTCGCCAGTACATTTTCCAATAACATTCACCATTTCCTGTAACATCATTGTAAAACGCTATTACTGTATGCGCCATACATACTTCAGATCAACGCACAACGAATAGTATATTGCAGATACTATTGCTGTCTGATTTATTTCGCTCTTTTTACCGGAATAAAACCTCAATGGAGTCTTACGGAAACCACTTTCAATGTTTAAAGTGGCAATATGTTTTTTTTACTATTTTTTTTATTCCTAAGTACTACTAAGCTTATGTACACTTTATGTAACTCCAGAAAAAAAATAACGCATTGTTTGATAAACAAACCGTTATGATACGCCTTGTAGTTTAACATTTATTCAAGATTTTCACTAAATCTTTTTTCCTGTAAAATTGCGTTTTGTCGATTGCGGCTTTGTTCCAATAACCCATCGAATTATTAATTCCGGTCGTAGAACGACGCTTCCCGGCAAACGAGCAAGAGTTACAATATTGTCATACCAATTGTCGTTGTCGAGAACGACATTTGGTATGACAAACGTAAACGCATGTGGTTGAAGGGTGATTAAAACTTGCAGTAGCCACTCAGTAGAGCCGAAATGCAATCGTTATAGGTATTGCATTGTTGCGGCAATCAATACCACTATTGTTGGAGATCTACGCTGCTGCCGGTGATAAAGGTCATATTACGCCTCAGTTACAGCGTTTCCAACTTTACCTACATAGTTTTTACGGATAGAATTTAGGTTAGGCCAAAGGATAATCGCGTAGAGTGAAAAGCGGATTTTTTTTGGAAATTCGTCATTATTTACGGGGAAGCGTGTCCACGCGGACGAAGGCGCGGGCGGGACGCTAGTATATTATATAACAAAGTTATAATTCACACATACAAAGATCCTGTTTACTAAAGGGGTAGGTTTTCCAACGCTCAGGAGCGTTCTTTTGTTTTATTTACTCTCATAAATTCTTTACACCGTTTCGTTTCATAACCGTCTCGCGTTGCGGTGAAAGAATACTACCACCCCCTCTTTTTCCTTGTGTGTCGTAAAGGCGACTAACGGACTAAAGAATGCACATACATCTAACAGCATATAGAGGCGATGGGCTCACCACCTGTCACGCTGAGCACATGTGCAGTCGCTATTTGGTGAAAAGTGGATCATGGTAGAAGACAACCTTTGCTATCCTCATTGCCTAGTCTCTGACTAACCCTTAGGGGATAATAGTCGTGATTATTTGATATTTTAATGAAATTCTTTACAATTACTCGTTGGTTTAGGGTACTCTTGACTTGACTACACACGAGAACATCTATTTGAGGTCGGAATACGTTATTAAAATACCAATATCTTCACTTCTCAATATTGACAGAGGAAGAGAGTGTCCCTCAAACATTTCATATAGTTATAATAACTTAGCGATAAATACAACCTACGTAATATCATTGTACCATTAAAGTATATAATTAATTTGGCTATTGAGCTTTCAGTTGAAGCAAAGGTCTGCGGTTAATCTATTACTGGATATCGGTACTGTTGTTAGCATAAACCGCCTTTTGATGATTACTGCAAAACCGACAATAATGATGATGTCAAAAACATAATCGTACAATAATTACATTGCTTTGTCGCATCGAAATAATTTACTTAACAAGCGCACTATTGATTTATTATCAAAGTTAGAATAGAATATAATAGAAATTAATTTATTCAGCATCAAAAATACAACATAAAAATAATTACAAATAACAATATTATATAACACTGAAAAGGCATCTACTCAGCATTGTGTCGTAGCATATCAGTAATGCCACGACGCTGGTCTTCCGTAGATACCTACACTAAAACTAAAAAGCTAAAGCTAAAGAGCGCACTGCTACGCACAACAGTTTGGTAAATTAACAACATTATATTTACAACCTACATTAAAATGCATTTAAAAACATAAATAATTTAATGCACTCCACTAGATTTTTTGATAAGTCTTTTACTGTTCAAGCTGCTCGTCTGTGGAATGCGTTGCCGACAGAAATAAAGCATGTACAACCTTTGGACAGCTTTAAACGACATGTTAGAGAGCACTATCTGTCACTGTCGATGTCTCTATGATTAATTCACCTATTAATTTATTTCCTGTTTTTAATTATTATTATTCTTTTTCCTAAGATAGAGAAAGTTTTGTATTTATTTATGTAAGTATGTATTATTATATATTAGTATGTATATATGTATATGTGTAAGTATAATAATATGTATAATTTGTGTATAAGTTTATACATAAGTATGAATAATATAATACTTATAAAACACCATGACTGCCCTATCAATTTTAACTATTTCTTCTATCCAGTCCAACATGGTTGCCTGGAAGAAATTGCTTTTTAGCGATAAGGCCGCCAATTGTATGTACTATGTGTTTGTGTTTTTATATGTTTCTGTGGTGTACAATAAAGCATATTTTATCTTTATCTTTATCTTATAATCAGTTACAACTTTATGTACCTGCTACTGTCATTTAGCTAAATATGAAATATTTTTATTTCTTAATTTGCACCTACGACGCGACGTAAGACTTTCTAAGTTAAATCGCTTTTAAACAATAAGACCGCACAGTTAAAACTGTGTGTTTGTTTACAAGTTTTCTAAATTATTTATGGAACTACGAACTTACTTACAATAATTAACTAAATAGTCAATATAATTTAAAGAAGTTAAATTAAATTAAAGCACAGCCTGTATACTGCAAGGCAAAGGCCTCAATCTAGTCATCACTACAATTCATAACTATTGGC
Organism: Scoparia ambigualis; assembly: GCA_963921215.1. NCBI lineage: Eukaryota > Metazoa > Arthropoda > Insecta > Lepidoptera > Crambidae > Scoparia > Scoparia ambigualis. The sequence continues at coordinate 16,194,281 of OY992522.1, read as the reverse complement.
TTCATTAGAAACGAATTAATTAATAAAAAATATAAAAAATAAGTCACATCCTTCATTTCACAATATTTAGCCTCATAAATGTAAGTAGCAATGTTCCTTAATTGTTTTCTGAAGTTTAAGCGAGCACTACACATTGAAATAAAACACCTTTTTTACGGACTAACTCGCGTTTAATTTACTATATTACATAGTTTTTTTTATATTAGAGACACCTCCCTCCCTCCCTGTGACCACGGACCCTGTAAAGGGTTCGAAACGTCAGGATAATATAAAAAACTATGTACTTAATATAGTAAATTAAACGCCAGTTAGTCCGTAAAAAAGTGTTTCATTTTAAAATGTTCCTTAACGTTATATATATAGAGATAGTTGTCGAGATACTGTCTTGTCAAATTTCTCCTATCGATATTGATCCGTATAAGCTGGCGAAAAAATGTACTGAAAAAAAATTACATTTTGTGGTACTTATGTTTTTTTTGAGTTTATTATTAATGTGCGTTTAACACATTAATAATAGTCCTGTTAACCCGTCCTGTAAATCTAAATTACTGTGTCGGAGTGGGTTCACGTCAGTAGGTAATCTAACGGAGCCATGGGGATTGAACCACGACTTCACGCGTTCTAACCGAGAATCTATCCGCTCGGCTACCAACGCCTCGAAGTTTAAATTACTTGAAATGCAGGCGTATGTACAGTCAGCGTAAAAAGTAGCTTAGCATATGAAATTTTCAAATGATTGTTACGGTTGAAATGACCAGAATTGTCTGACATAGCTGTTGAGTCAAAAGTACATGACCGTCACTATAGGTAATTACAGAGAAGTTATAATTATGAACACAAAAAATTTCATATAATTCTGAATTGTTAGATGATGAGTATGTAAAGACGCTTACACGTGACTTTTACTTTTGCCACCTTGTTTTTTTCAGTTACTTTTGATGCTGATTGTACTATCAAAAGTTTCAGTGGTTTAAGTGGCGTTTTACCGTAAAATGCCGTTATGCAGGCAAATAAGTAAAACAAGCAAGTATCCGCACATTGTTCGCAAGTCCTGTTTGAAAATAATACCAACTTATAAACTTTAATAGCTGCTAACAAATTAATTAAGATATTTTATGGCCATGAATAAATTATAAAACACTCTGCAGTTTAAAAGTTTAGAAATTCATTGTTGTCTAACAACCCTTTCATCGCTTGGTTTTACGTCAGTTGCCTTGCCCCCAGCGCCCAGCTCGACAAATAAATTTAGCTTTAATTATTTTTTATGCTTTTATATTATGATGTGTGTATATATAACTACATTTACACTGAACATGGTTGTTTGGTACGAAATAGGTAGATATTATTGCAGATCCTGAAATAGTTTATGATAAAATCATCATTATAGTCTATTAACGTCCCACTGCTGAGCACAGGCCTAACTTCCCACTACTGAGCACAGGCCTAACGTCCTACTGCTGAGCACTGGCCTAACGTCCCACTACTGAGCACAGGCCTAACGTCCCACTGCTGAGCACAGGCCTAACGTCTCACTGTTAAGCACAGGCCTTCATACGTATACAACGGCACATGGGTTGATTGGGCCATGCTACCACGCTGACCTAATGCAGGTTGGTGGGTAAAACCCGCGGCTGCCATCTTATGAGAATCACCGGGACCAACGGCTTTACGTGCCTTCCGAAGTACGGAGGAGGTTGAGATGTTTTTAATTTGGTCAACCATCCAATGAACCAGCATTACGAAAGTTGCTTAACATTCAAGATCGGAAGCGGAAATGGACACCTCTCTTCTGATAAGTCTGAGACTAGTGGTAAAAAAGTAAAATAATTAAAAAAATATAGAACAGAAATAAACATAGAACATATATTAATATCTAATAGTAATAGTCCTTGTAATTTTTCCTCGTGAGCGTCCTCTTCATACGTGTACATAGAGTAACAACATGGTAAACAGGTATTATCTTGGGATGCGTAAGTGAAATTCCATGTCACAAATATCTTCATCGTATAATTCAAATTGTTATTTATTGATAAATTTTATTAGTTGACATTAAATATTTTTGTATTATTTTAAATGATTTGATAATTATTTTCTTTTATAATTAACTTAATCCTATATTGATATGTAATTTTTTTCTTTATTTGAGCACCATATTGACATGTATAACAATCAATTGAATTAGCAGATCTGACTTTATGCATGATTAATAAAAACCTCAATGGCGAAATACAAATTGTAAAGACAAATTGAAACACATTCTTTTTTTTATTTCTTTTGTGTGTTTTAGAGTTCAGAGTCGACATTTATAATTTAAATAATTGCACACCTACGTTAATAAGGTATAAATATTGGAGATCTAATAATTAACGAATGTAACATCTTGATTGTACACAATATTTGAGCAAATAAATTATTTGATTTGATTTGATTCGTATAAGTACCTACACTACCTACGATGATAATGATAATACCAACGAGAATACTGTACAGAGAAGGGATCTCTTCTTGAATCCACTTTGACTTATGTATTTAAGAAGTCAAAGCCAAATTGATCTTTGATCTTATAAGCCGTTTTGACATTTGAGGTGACGAACAAACACTTTTACAATTACGAAATAAGTTTGTAGGTAGTCACTTCTCTTTGCAAGTGGCATACATACGAGTAGGTAACACTACATCATTGTATCAAACAGTAAATATGCCAAAATGAAAAATTTGCCTAAATCGACGTCATTGAAGCAGTGAATACCTACACATAATGCAAAAATTCGCTTAAACCCTTTATAAGGCAAAAGGATATTCCCACCATATTTTGGACTTTATGTGATTGCGATAAAGTCGAAAACCAATCAATATTTAAACATGCAGTGCCCGTTATGGGGTCCTCTCGTCTATCTATGAGAAAACCTACTATTACTATTTGTGTCTTGGCTTTACGGCAGTTGACAGCCTAAGATGACGTCTTTGGTCTTAACCAAACTGTGAATATAAGTATATAAAGCAAGACGTCATTGAATTTAACCAACGTGAACAAACAATACACCTAAAGAAAATATTCTCCGAAGTCGATGCGACGTCATTGGTCTAAACCAAACAGTACTTTATAAAGTAAAGGTATTTTGACATATCGGTGTAAAATATGTTGGATTTGACGCAAGTAATAATCGTGACGTAGACTTAGGACATCGTGGGAAAAGAATTCCAGGAGCAGCGCAGTGATGAATCTTTACCATGCCGTTTAGGCGCTTTGTGACAACTTCTTAAAATGTCCCCTTCTGGATATGACTAGTTCTGTATTTGACCACTTCTTGTTACGCCCAGTTCTAGTAATACCCGCTTCTGTTTTTAACCATTTCTTGTTATGCTTATAAGTACAGTGTGATCAAAAAATAGCAAGAGATATCAAACAAATTTTTATTATTAGAACATTTTAACATAAATCATTGTTTTAACAACAAAGTAGTATTCGTTCAATTATGTGTGACGCATTTTAAAATACTTATATTATTTTTTTAAGGAAACATCAGAAATCTCGTTCAGTTCAAGTTTTTCTGAAATGAGTTTATTCAGTATATTCATATTTTTTTCAACAGAGCTTTTATAGCGAGAATTTTGTTGTATTCCAAAGCTTTGGCTGATTGAATTATAAAATATATTTACTTACTTAGTTTTTTTTTGTTTGCTTAAAAAACAGGTTTAAAACTTTAAATGTTATTAATTATTTGAATGGCCGAAAATGCAACTAACTGCGTTAATCACATAAAAACAAAATTATAGGCGGAAAATGATAAACTGGTGCAGTGCTAGTTTAAGGATCACTTAAACTAGCACTGCACCAGTTTATCAGCACCTCGTAAAAAAACTAAAAATATAAGATAATATCTATGATTTCGAAGTTGCAAGGGTAAGAAACGCGTTCAGAAAGTTTTAAATTATTGTACTAGCAAAACTCTGTATAGTTTGGCATTTATCATGGCGCCGTATTCTTGAGGAGAAGTGAACGTTGTGTGATTTCATGTGATTTTCGGCCATTCTGACACATCAAGGGTAAGATTTTGCTTAAGTTTATTAGTCATTTAGTAATGCGAATAAAAGCACTATTTATAGATACTGGTATAAACACATTCTTAACGTTTTTCGCATCCTAAATTGAAAAAATTATAATGTTAAGGTAAATTTTGATCGTGCCATAATTAATAGAAATGATAAATGACTGATTAACATTAAAAAATAGTACTGATTTCTAAAGGATATTTGGTTTTTCAGCCCATATAACGTACAATTCACAGTGCTCATAATTGGGTAAGTAGGTGATATTAATTGGTGATGACTGTGCTGATTAATGGTATATGGCTTGTTTTTTGATAAATTGTAATTTTGACTCAATATTGACTACAAATATAAAAAAATCTTACTTTACACAACAGGCGATTATTTTCTCAACATTAATAACGCAACACAAAAGTTATAGAACATCGCAATGGATGAAATATTTAAGTTGAAATTTATTGGCCTCATAATTGGGTCCATCACCCTACGTCATCGAACAAACAAATAAGTCATCTAGTTCACGTAAGTGAAACTAGATGGCGCTGTATTGAACTACAACTACCTACCTTCTTCCCGTTGCATCATCCGCGAGAATATTCCTACATAAAATATACTCATACGTCATAAAAACTTTGTTTTGGGGTAAAGGGTGTTCGATTGATCACACACTAAAATCAAATCAAATCAATCAAATCAAATTATTTATTTGCTCAAATATTGTGTACAATCAAGATTTTGATGATATTTATACCTTATTAACGTAGGTGTGCAAATATTTAAATTATGATTGTCTATTCTAAAATTTAAACACACATATAAAATTTAAAAAAAATGTGTTTCAATTTCTATTTCACCATTGAAGTTTTCATTAATCATGCATAAAGTCAGATCTACTAATTCAATTAATTGTTATACCTACATGTCAATATGGTGCATAATAAAGAAAAAAATACATGTCAATAAAGGATTAAGATAATAATAAAAGAAAATAATGATCAAATCATAATAATTAAAATAATACAAAAATATCTAATGTCAACTAATAAATTTATCAATAAATAAGAATTTGAATTATACATACTTTTAATAGTTTGATAATTACCTTAAAAATTAAAGAATAAATAAAATATAATTCACATTACAATTTGTCATTTAGATATTCATTAATCGAATAATATCCACGTTACAGCAGCCAACGACACAGGGAATTTTTAAAAGAGTTTTTGTCAGAAGTACGATTTCTAATATCAGCTGGCAACTTATTGTATATCATAACTGCCCTACTAAATACATTTTTATTAAAAAGCGTTAGATTGCTTTTGCATTATTTATGATTAACTACAAGCCAATGGCCTTGTAGAAATAGTCCTGCCAGTCATCGTCCGAAAATTTGAGAGCTTAACCCGTGACTTATTTATTGTCATAACAAAGCGAACTTCTAAAGTAATGAAATCGCAATCGTAAGTAGTAAAAAACCGGCCAAGTGCGAGTCGGACTCGCCCTTGAAGGGTTCCGTTTTATAAAAGTTCTTGTAGTTCGTTGTAACTTTGATCGATGTTTTAATAATAGTGTATTTTTTAAATTCATTAATTTATGACGTATTAAAAAAACTACTTACTAGATCTCGTTCAAACCAATTTTCGGTGGAAGTTTGCATGGTAATGTACATCAATATTTTTTTTACTTTTATCATTCTCTTATTATAGAAGTTACAGGGGGGAAGACACACATTTTACCACTTTGAAAGTGTCTCTCGCGCAAACTATTCAGTTTGAAAAAAATGATATTAGGAACCTCAATATCATTTTTGAAGACCTATCTATAGATGACACGTATGGGTTTGATGAAAAAAAAATTTTTTATTTTCAGTTCTAAGTATGGGGAACCCCCCAAATTAATTGGTTTTTTTTTCTATTTTTGTGTGAAAATCTTAATGCGGTTTACAGAATACATCTACTTACCAAGTTTCAACAGTATGGTTTTGATAGTTTCGGAAAAAAGTGGCTGTGACATACGGACGGACAGACAGACATGACAATCCATAAGGGTTCCGTTTTTTTGCCATTTGGCTACAGAACCCTAAAAAGCAAATCATGCATACATATCTACATATAATCACAATTATTATCCCCGAAGGGTTAGTCAGAGACTAGGCAATGAGGACAGCAAAATCAGTTCTCTACCATTAGTCCACTTTTCACCAAATAGCGACTGCACATGTGCTTAGTGTAACAGGTGGGGAGTCTATCGCCGCTCTATGCTGTTGGATGTATGTGCAGTCTTTAGTCCGTTAGTCGCCTTTTGCGAAACCCAAGGGAAGGGTAGCATTGAGCCGCTACGCGACACGGCTCTTATAATGAATCTCTATAAAAGAGCAAATCGTTAGGGATTATTGGAATACGCGGGAAATTTAATACCGTCCCTCTTGGGTAGTTCTAGTTAAAATAGTAACTTCGCAATCAGTTGCGATTCAAGCCTTAATTACTGAAAATCAGCGCTACGTGTCCTGATATTCTGTATCAGTATGTAGTGTTATTCAAATAAAAAAACACATTATATTCTGTTCTATTCCTTAGGTAACTGTCGAAAGAAAAACGATTTGCAAGGTTAGTGCCATTATTAGTTTTCAGGTCTTTTTGTATTTGTAACTTAATTTGAACAGTTTGCTTTGCTCGTAACCTAACGTTGCTTGTGCTATTCTTGAACACAGGCATAATTCTAACTGTCAGTGTATTTAGGTAAGGCCTGAGGAGGGCAATTCTATTATAATTATAGGGTCAGGTGGGCAACAGTGAACCACAAAAAATTCAAAGTTGTGTCATGTACTCAAATTAAAAGTTTTCGTTTTCTTTTTTCATACATACCATTTAGTGTCTAATAGACTTAAGGTTTCTTTACAAAATTAAGCTCAAAAACTAATAGGTTAGACATTACCAAGTGTTTTAAAAAAAATGGGAATTGGTTTACTGTGTACACTCTTTGGTACACACTGATCCATGATGAAGTTCACAGTGAACCACCGTTGGACACAGTGAACCATAACAGAATTAAACGAAGATAAGTTATATTTTAACTGGACTAATTCGGGTAAATCGGTCATCAATCAAAAATGCGTCATTAAAACAAAGTTTTTTCATTCATTCAAGAATGTCAAGAAAAAACAAAAATAGAATTATAACTTAATCAGGATCCTGATTAAGATTATCCTGATTTAAAGGTATTGCATTAAATTTCTGTAGAACAGTAACATAAAATATAATATTCTAAAAAATACAATAGATGCAGTTTTTATTAATTGAGATCTATATTATCAACTTATCTATCCTATAACATCAGTCTCAAAGTTGCGTTTGGTGATTTAATTTTGTTGGTTTTTGTCATTTGGTATGCCACTTGACGAACTTCTTTTGCCCCGAGCCCATAAAACATTAAGGCGCATTGTTTAATATAATCTTTTAACACTAGTTCCTGGTCCTGGGAAAATACTGCATTGACTTCGAAATTAGGAACTAAGTTAGTGTTTTCATCCGACTGGATTTTTTTAGCGTACCTCCGTAGCGTAGGATATGCCAATCATCTTTTATAAGCTGAAGTGCTTGCACCATATCATCCTTGCTATGCCCCCCAATCTTTCTATTCACTGCCTTAGTTCGACCCATCCTGAAGCAAAAAAAGTTGTATCTATTTAACTAATTAGATGTTGAACTTTGTTACCTACACAATGAACCATCAAGCGGTACACACTGAACCACGGTTCACTGTGTACCCTGTAATACTGAGTCACTGTGTACCACCTACGTTATTTGACATTTGATGTTGAAAAAAGGCAATTGATCAAGGAATATGTTTAAAACATAATAACCATATTATTGCTAGATAGTGACTTTACATGTATATAAAATTCGGTACGAAAAGCTCAGAAAACACGACTTTGAAGAAGAAAAGCAAAACTTACCTATTTTTGACTTTTCGCGCGGGAAAACACAAATCGTCGCACCACACGACCGCTTACAACGGGCGCTCGCCCTCAACTGGGGAGTGAGGGAGACGTAACGAAACACGTTGCTACGTGTCGGTTCCATGATCCGGTAACTACTAGTTTTGAATATAATAATACCGATTCTCTGTGTACCACTGGCTCACTGTAGCCCACCTGACCCTACATTAGTAGTAATACTCTGAAATCTGTTGAATTTGTAGGCTATATAGCTATACAAACAATATTAATTATTATTTTAATGGCAAATTTTAAACAAAATGGACATACTAATAGTCAATAGTCAAATAGTCAAACTATATTTATTCAATAAACTCAATTAATAAGTACTTTGAAACGTCCAAATATTTTTTAACCTACCACCCATTTAATTCAGGACATCATTTTTTAACTGTGGCAAAGAACGAGCGCAAGAAACCACAGCGCACAGAAGCAACGACATTTACAAAAATATATATATTATATGTCGTTACCAGGTCACAAAATACAAAACATGAAATTGAATGTTATGAAATTAAATATGGTGCTCTAAACAAATTAATTATTGACAATTAGAAATAGCTGATGGAGTACTTGGAGCATTTCAGACCCAAGCTGTTTTGTCTTCTGTATAATCTGACACTTTATAATAAGCTTTTTTATAAAGCTTTTCTTTGATTTTCATTTTAAATTTATCAAGATCTAATTTCTGAATATCATTTGGTACTTTGTTGTATAATCGTACACACAGACCCTTAAAAGAATTATTTATTTTATGGAGCCTAGTATAAGGTACTGCTAATTTGTTCTTACTTCTAGTGTTTAATTTGTAAATATCACTGTTTTTTGAAAACATTTCAATATTTTTATGAACATACATCAGATTTTCATAAATGTATTGTGATGCAACTGTCATTATACTTATATTCTTAAATCTCTCTCTGAGAGAGTTACCAGCCTGTAGGTTATACATTGCTCGAATAGCCCTCTTCTGCAGCACAAAGATAGTTTAAATGTCGGCAGCATTTCCCCACAGTAAAATGCCGTACGAAATTACACTATGAAAGTAACTGAAATAAACTAATCTAGCTGTATCAACGTCAGTTAACTGACGGATCTTCATTACTGCATAAGCCGCAGAGCTAAGTCTATTCGACAATTTAGCTATATGTGGGCCCCACTGGAGCTCGGCATCCAACGTAATGCCTAGAAATACAGTGGTGTCCACAGGATTCACATTCTTATCTTTAATTTGTACACTAGTTATTACCTGCTTAACATTAGGCAATACAAATCTTACACATTTGGTTTTTCCCTCGTTTAATAGCAAGTTATTAACACTAAACCAGTGAACAATCTTTGAGACCGCATTATTCACATCGTCGTAATTTGGGTGTCGTCGTTTCACTTTGAATAAAAGTGAAGTATCATCAGCAAACAATACTATCTCATGACTGTCTTTTACAAAATAAGGTAAGTCATTAATATAAACCAAAAACAAGAATGGACCAAGTATTGAACCCTGCGGAACTCCCATTTTAACCACTGATCCCGGAGATCTTTTACCGTTACTGTCGACCTTTTGAATCCTGTTACTCAAGTATGAGATTAGAAGGTTCAAAGAAGCATCCCTAATTCCATAGTGGTTAAGCTTCCTGACCAAAGTTTCATGTAAAACACAATCAAAAACCTTAGATAAATCACAAAATACCCCTAGGGCATCCTGTGATTCCTCCCAGGTATTAAATATTTGGATTAAAAGCTCAACACCGGCGACAGTTGTAGAGCGACCCCTAGTAAAACCATACTGTTTACAATGTAAAAGTTTATTTCTATAAAAATGAATTTGCATTTGGTCTAGCATCAACTTTTCAAAAATTTTACTAAATGTGGGTAGCACAGAAATAGGTCTAAAATTAGAGGGGTGAGAAGTGCTACCTGATTTAAATAATGGAATTATTTTACTATATTTCATGAGGTCTGGAAAACACCACAGTCAATGCATTCATTAAATATGCAAGCTAAAACTGACTTACCCCACAGATAAGCAGTTTTCTTTTTATTGAGAGTGTTAAATGGTTTTATTATATCTATAACACAAATTTTTTGAAAACTAATATTACTTTCACAATCTTTAACATTCTCCTTCAAAACAGATTCAGCTACAGTGGGGGAGGAAATCAAGGCTTTTGTAGTTGAAACTGGAATGTCTGTAAAAAGCCTCTCAAATGCTGCAGCAACATCAGCATCAGAAGTCAAGGTTTTATTATCACAATTTAAATTGTACTCATTATTACGACTTTTGACCTTTCGTGTTTCACTATTTATAATATTCCATGTCATTTATATTTTGTCATTACTATTCTTAATCTTAGAACTCAGATAGTTTGCCTTGGCTAATCGACATACTCTTTTGAATAACTTTAAAATTTTTTAACATATAATTTGAAGTCATCGCTGGTATTATAGTTGCGTTCACCATAAATTTCATAAAGGCGTTTCCTACTTTTGTGAATACCAATTGTAGCCCATTCATTAAAAGTTACAGTAACACTAACCGAGATCTTTTTTGGAACAAAAGTTTTATTAAATTCTGAACAATATATGTTAAATAAATTATTATAAAAGACATAAGGGTTGTTATTGTATTCTAAATAATTTAATTTTGTATCTAGATTGCTTTTAAAGTGTTCCAGCCGACCTGCAGTTTTTGGCACAACTGTGATATTCTTTTTCATCACTTGCTTACGCTGGTGTGGAATGCTGACCATTTGGCCACAATGATCAGAGTCCAGTTTATTAATAATTTGCTTAGCCAGTGGCTTTACATTTGTATATATGTTTTCAATACAGGTAGCCGAAGTGGCAGTTATTGTTGTCGGCTCCAAAAATAAATGATTTAAGTTGTATGTTAGAAATAGGTTTTTAATTTTAGTTGACATTGTGTTGTGACAATTTTCTAACAAATTAATATTAAAATCACCGCAAAGAATTATTGTTTTACCTACATTGCGGACTTTATGTAATGCCTCATCCATAACTTTTTCGAAAAAATCATATGACGCTGAAGGAGGTCTGTACACACATAATACAACAAACTGCTCCAACTCCACACAAGCTATTTCTATTGTTCGCTCAACCGAGAGGCTCATTATGTCTTTGCGTTCCTTTAATTTAAACTTTTTATTAATAATAATTAAGGAGCCACCATGTATTGCATTTCCTCGACTGAACGAACTTCCTACCAAATGATTCTTAAAATTGAACATGAACTGATGGTCTTTAAGCCAGTGTTCTGTTATGCAAAGAATATCAATTTTATCACAGTTCATGAACAATTCAATCTCTAAATCTTTGCCCATCATTCCTTGGATGTTCTGATGGACAATGTTCAAAGATTGTACATTTTTTAAATTTAATGATTGACATGGATTTTTCTAAAGCTATTTTTACATTCATTTAATTTCATTTTATTAACAAACATTTCGCAAGAGTTTTCCTCTTTTGTCCTTTAATTTAATTTAAATAATTAATTGGAATGTCAGTAGAAACACTACTGACGTCTATGTCAAATATACATTGCTCAATAGAAGCAACTTGTTTAGCCAAGTTTTTGGCTGACGTTTGAATACAATAGGATAGCGCTAAAGCATATTGTCGCTTAAAATAATTTGGCAGATAATAACTATCTCTTGTCAAATAAAAATTACTAACATAATTGTTAGTGTCAATTAAATGCATTATGTCATTTTTGCAAAATAAATGTAATGTCAGGTTAAGCTTATTTCTAATAGAATTTTCCTCCTGTGGCAAACTACTACAATAGGGTAATGTGAACAATATAATTTTCTTTACAATTAACTTATCCAAACATTCTAAACATTTTATAAGGCTTGTTTTGTTCAGATTACCTTTATTACCAACAAATATTAATAAGGTGCTATTGGGGTTATATTTATGTTCTACAGCTTTTTTCAAAATATGTTGATAAGAAGCACCCGGTATACAATAATTGAAAGCTGAACTATGAACTATCTAAGATTACCGTTGTAAAAGCAAGATTACCACTTAAAATCCTATTTTTGCTGAAATATTATTGTTTAATTCTCATTAAAGATCAAACAGGTAAATGAAACAGATTTTAAAAGAAAATTGGACACGCTGGGTTTTCCATACGCAGTTACTTGATGAGTATAAAATACATATATATAAACACGACTATTATCCCCGAAGGGTTAGTCAGAGACTATAGGCAATGATAACAGCAAAGGCAGTCCTCTACCATAGTCCACTTTTCGCTAAATAGCGACTGCACATGTGCTCAGCGTGTCAGCTGGTGAGCCCATTGCCGCTCTATGTTGTTGGATGTATGTGCACTATTTAGTCCGTTAGTCGCCTTTTACGACACCCAAGGGAAGAGAGGGGTGGTAGTATTCTTTCTACGCGACATGGTTTTTAATAAAATAAACGGGTATAATTTATGCTATTATTAATTTAAGGCCAGTCTTAACATAATTCTTTAAGAAAAATACGTACCTATAGTTTTTTGTTTGAGTAAAAATATTACGGTGATTTTCCAGTTCCCATCTAAGAAATTCAATTCTTAATGAAAACTTATGAATGACGTTGGAATCTACGGAAGTTCTGGATTGTAAGGACGCGAAGTCATATAAAATATTTTGTTAAACAACTTTTTAATTATGGTTTCGCGCAATTTTTTACCTATACGATATTAATGTTTTTTTTACGTTATATAAAGTTCTTTGACTGTCGCACTAAGAACCGTTAATTATTATTGATGACTACGGACTACGAAAATTTTATGGTAAATAATATTTATACATTTTCTATACTAATATTATAAAGAGGAAAGATTTGATTGTTTGTTTGTTTGCATTGAACAGGCTCCGAAACTACTAGACCAATTTGAAAAATTCTTTCACCGTTGGGAAGCTTCACTTTTTCCGGGTGACATATAGGCATGATATTTTCAAAAATTCGTCACGGGGTACGGGGTCCACGCGGACGAAGTCGTGAGCGGTCCGCTAGTGTAATATAAGTCATAACACGTGATTTTTGAGTATATTTCTCTCGATTATATGTCAGAAACATACAAGTAAACTGACTTATAGATGGCGAATCAATATATAATAATTAATCTTGTTTCAAAACAGAACCTTATTAAGAAAGGATTTTTACTTAAGTTGTACCAAAAAAATAAAAAATACGTAAGATGAATACAAAATAACTTTCTCCAATCCTGGCTTAGTTAGCCTAAGTCATTTATATAAGGGTAATAAGCAAGATTCCGGACGAATTGCTTCCCGCCCTTGAACTTTTCCGAGAGTATTAGGTATTAACACTGTTGACATAATTTTTTGGAAGAAAAGCTATTAAGAAGGGCTTTTTAATTCCAGCCACTAACATCGTAAGAGATTGTAAATGATGAGATTGTAAGAGTGTTTTGACACGGTCAACAAGGATTCTAATTAGATATAAACGAATTCTCTCCTAAGAGTATTATGTACAAATATGTCTATTTGATTTTGTTTGTATTAAAATGCTCAAATGATGTTTTAGGGGAAATTTTTGGAATTTTCCTTGTTTATTTGGTTGTTAAGTCTTTTTCTTCGTATTTTCCTTTTCGGATGCGACTTTATTTAAATATACCTAGCACGGAATGCCAAAAACTGCGTGGGCTCGAATCCCACTTGTGGAAAGAAGTGCAACAATTTTTTAGTACATATTCAAATATAATCAACATTTTATGTACATTAACCGTGTCGCGTAGCGGAAAGAATACTACCACCCCCTCTCTTCCCTGGGTGTCGTAAAAGGCGACTAACGGACTAGACTGCACATACAGAAGTATGTGCATAGAGCGGCGATGACCTCACTACCTGTCACGCTGAGCACATTATGCAGTCGCTATTTGGTGAAAAGTGGACTATGGTAGAGGACTGCTTTTGCTGTTCTCATTGCCTAGTCTCTTACTAACGCTTCGGGGATAATAGTCGTGATTATATGTCTGTATGTATGTACATGAATATTACTCGAATAACAAAACTGAAACTGTGTAGTATGGTGGCTCATTAATAGATAACTATCGACCCATCTCTTCGTTTGGGTGTCGTAAAAGGAGACTAACGGACTAAAGACTAACTAAAAAAAACATCCAGCAGCATAGTGCGGCGATGGGCTCACCACCTGTCACGCTGAGCACATTTACTGTGGTTGTTTGAAACGTGGACTGTGGTAGCGTAGACTGCTTATGCAACCCTCATTGCTTGGTCACTGACTAAACCTTCGGGAATAATTTTTTTTTTCTCTTTATTGGGGTTAAAAAACAGTGTACACAATAACATATAACATTAAGTATTAGTGATAAACATTTCTCATTATGCCACCAACAACATTAACCACATATATATTTTATGTAATTGCGTGAGGAATGATAGTGAAAGTAAGTATGTATATAATAAGGAATTGCTAATAAGGTTAAATTAATAAAACATAAAAAAATTAAGTCACGAGAAGTGCTTCTACACGTTGTCTTTTAAATGTACAATTCGTGTAGCAAACATATCTATGTTATTGAAGTTCATATTTAAAGAATTGAACATTCTATTTAAGGGTGATCTTTTGCCAGCGTTAGTGCGACAAAAGGACGTAGCAAACAAGCGTGTTAAATTACGACTATGTGTCGTGGAAGGTACTTTATAAGATACTTTATTATTGAGCTGAGTGCAATCATATCTGCAATGACACAAATCAAATAAGAACATTGTCTCAAGTTGATAACGTCTTGATTTCAGTGTTAGTAGATTATACTTAGCTAGTAAAAGGTTATATGGTAACTTACTATGAAAACATTTATAGTACATGCTGCGAAGAAACCGTTTTTGCACTGATTCAAGTAAAACAGTATATTTATCATAAAAAGGATTCCATACAGGCACAGCATGTTCAAGCTGGGATCGAACCAATGTCTTTTATAAGTAAAGGTAGGTAGAAACTTGGTGAAACTTAACACTCGAGCGCATGACAAAACCGTACATTTTGTATGCTTTATTTACAATATAATCAACGTGTGCGTTTAAGTGCAATTGTTTATCCAGTATTACTCCAAGATCTCTTATCTGCTCAACAGATTCAATACGAACACCGCAAAGCATATATGGGTACCTAATGGCTTATTTTCTTTTTTTTTTGTAAATATAATAGATTTACATTTATCTAAACTCAAACTGAGCTTATTACGTGTACAGTATTCGGTAAAATTATCCAAATCTTGTTGAAATTTAATGTGATCTTCATAACTGTTAATAATATGATAAATTTTTAAATCTGCATATAACAAGTAATGACAGAATTTGAAACATTGCCAGATGTCGTTAATAAATAGGATAAACAGCAAAGGTCCTAAAATAGAGAACCCTGTGGAACACCGGAACTTATTGATACAAACTCAGACTCAAATCCTTTGATCACGACTTTTTGTGTGCGGTTAGAGATGTAAGATTTAAACCATCTCCACAAGTTTCCACGTATACCATTGTACGCAAGTTTTTCGAGAAGCAATTTATGATCTACTCTATCGAATGCTTTCCGGTAGTCCGTGTATATGCTGTCTGTTTGCTTATTATCATCCATCCCTTCATAAAGATAGCTCGTGTAAACGAGTAAGTTTGTAGTCGTAGACCGTCGTTGCACAAATCCATGTTGTTGCTCAATTATAATGTTGGAAGAGCGGGATAAACGATGTCATGTACTAGTCTTTCGAATAGTTTGGATAGAACGGGAAGTATAGAGATTGGCCGATAGTTTTCTACGTCATTTTTCGCGCCACCTTTATGTACCGGCACTATTCGAGCAGTTTTCCAAATCTCAGGAAAGACGCCCTCTCGTAGGCAAGCATTACAAAGGTAATGTAAAGCGAAAGAAATGGAACAGGCTGTAGATTTGAAGAACATAGGAGGAATGTTGTCTACCCCTGCACCTTTTGATATATCAAGTGTACTAAGTTTTTTAGTGATTGATTCTTTAGAAATGCATATATCACACAAGTATAAGTCATTGTTATTATTACTATCTTTTATATCCGTGACATCAAATTTATTGTTTACATCCGAAGGTTCATAGACGGAATTAAAAAAAGTGGAAAACACTAATTGGATCATTTGAGCATATATTAGTCATCTATGCATACATAAAATAATAGTCATGTATGCATACATAAAATCACGACTATTATCCCCGAAGGGTTAGTCAGAGACTAGGCGATGAGGACCGCAAAAGCAGTCCTCTGCCATAGTCCACTTTTCACCAAATAGCGACTGCACATGTGCTCAGCGTACAGGTGGTGATCCCATCGTCACTCTATACTGTCGGAGGTACGTGCAGTCGCCTTTTACGACACTCAAGGGAAGAAAGGGGGTTGTAGTATTCTTTCACCGCTACGCGGCACGGTTATGTATGCATCGAAACTAAAAGTGCACACCCATTGACACCAATACAACATTACTTACCATAAGGGTAGGTTCTTGTTAAATTGTGCAACCGTAAAGCGATACAAGAGAAATCAAACAGCAACAGTCCATTCGGGCGGATTGAAGCCGCGACAGTCCAATCCCCTGAGGGTCGTTTGCCTTCGAGCCAAAATGTGTACTGCACGGATATGAGACTGAAATGCTCTCGCAAAATGAAATCACAAAGCTTTGCAGGGTACAACAAAATTGTAAACAAATCAAATAATAAACAAAGCCTCTAAAGGGCTTCATACTTTTTTTAAACTATGCTTTACAATGAGACGCATAATTTTAAAGTCATTACCGAACAGAGCTTAGAGTTAAATTCGTATTTGAAATGTTGTGTCTCTGTCTTAAAGTATAGGGGGAAAAGTAGGAATATCTGAGAACTATCTTTAGACATAGTTTTGTAGTGATACGTAGAGGCTTTACTACAGAACGGTGTGGGACGGCAGTATTTTATGTCATCGCAAATAGTACAACGTTCCTTGTAGGATGTGGCAAAGGATTCTAAAACGACAATCGCCAAATGAAGAAACAAATGAAAGAGCGAGCAAAGCGAAGTGATTTGAATAACGAAATTAATCACGGAAAATGTCATCGAGGCAAACGGCTCGTTTCGCGCCAGAATAACTAATAGGCATCATCTCCATGTTTCAGAGGACTCGGTCACACTAAGACTTACAAAAAGATTTTTTAGGCCGAATTTCTTTGTTGGATGTTGGTCTTTCCAGCCTCTTAAGCGAAACTTAAAGAGTCGAGAATCTTGGTGGATGACGGTACTTGGTGACTAATAGACGCGTTTTACCTGAAATAAAACGCATATTAAATACTTACCTCATTAGAAGCTTATAATATTGAGATAGGCATATCCGTTTCCCGTCGTATTTTCCTTCTCTTTCTTCCGGTATATCGCTGTCTCTCTCGCTCATCCCACTCAGTGGCGTCACCAGGTGGCGCGGTGGGGGAACCAGGAGATTTCACACCCGTGCTCATTTGTTCATCATTGCGTCGAAATACGAGTATGCATTAAGCACCAGGCGGAAATAAAAACTAAGCTTCTAATGAGGTAAGTATTTAATATGCGTTTTATTTCAGGTAAAACGCGTCTATTAAACACTTGACCGTCATTAGAAGCTTATAATATTGAGACCTGTTTGTTATCGCCTGGTTAAAACGCCAATGTGAGAAATAAATTAAACAATAAGTGCGAGAGAGTTAATCATATGATTATGGTTTAAACAAAAAGTTATAAATTAAGTACTAATTAATTACAATTTAAGTCATGTAAGAAAATAATTGGCCAGTCATTGATGAAAAATCAAATAATTTAGCTTGTAAACCATGTAAACGAACATTATTATTAGGAAATAAATATTGTTTACTATTTGATTTCAATCACTTTACAGGGTAAAAATAAAAAATGAAAAACTTCGTGACGCCTGAATCAATATTTCAGGACAATTAACCTTGTGAAAAGTATTAAGTAACTAATCTCCAATTACCAATAGTTAGTATATCCTCAATGGGTAAATCATATCAATCTAGTTTGTAGATGCTACAGCGGAGCAAAACACAACCAGGTGTGGCTGTAATATCCATCTAGCTACCACAGTGCTTGTGACAGGTGAATCACTCGAAGTTTTAAATAAATTAGTTTAGCCATTTTGTACAATATTTATTGATCCTTTTAACCAGTAGCAATTTCTAGCTTGTTTGTCTGTAGTCCCTACAGTCATTTTTTGACCCAAACTGTCGCCATAATATTACTGCATTGTCCTGAACAAAATAATGTTTGGTGTCCACAGCAAGGTAGCAAAAGAGCAATGCGACAATAATATTGCAGTGTTACGAAATAGTTGATTCTAGGTCGGAAATACATTACAAAGGTCTACAGACTAATATTACTTAAACCTGGAAAAAGGAGGTTTTGTTGTTTTTAAATGTTTAATTGAGATTGATTTTAAAACATGTTTAACTATTACCTCGTCACTAAGATTTCCATACAATTGTGCGCTACATAAAGTAGAAACGACAATTTATGGTAGTGTATAATAGTATTGTAAGAAAGATTTAAAATATTAAGTGTAAATCTGCCAAAAACTGGACTGACTGGACCCATTTGGTACGCGATCCGCGTGTGGATGGCGCCGCTGCTGCTGCTAACGCCCTTCCTGTACTACTGGACTAAGCACAAGTGCTCATATGGTTTTATAATAACCGGACGCTTGAGTAGGGAAATTTGCTTGTGGTTCCATAACGATATATCATTTAAGCACACCAAATTTCAACGTCATGTCTTGAACCTTGGGGGTTGGCAGGCCTGTGGTTATGTCTACCAGGCGTCTACGTTTCGAATTCCATACTGTGAATGAGGCAGCAAGGGGTACCACAATCAGATAAATTCCTGTTGAGGTGTGCTAGCACCCGGGGGATGAGGGAAGGTGGTGCGAATTTCCAAGCCAGAGGGAAGCGTTCTACTTCAGGCTGAAAGCATTGTGAAACATCGCTTCGTAATCATTGAGATAAATCTGCATAGTTTACCCACTACTCGAGCGTTCTTGGATACAAACAGGTGAATTACTGGCCAGGCCCACTTCGCGAATATCGTTTGTGTGAATTTTGGCAGTAGATGCCACTCTAGAGCTTGGCTATGTCGAGACAGTTCATCTGCATGGCTGTTCAATTTCCCTGGAATGTAATGAATTTTGACCACAATTTGGTTGGTGGTCATTTGTTGGTTGGCAATTTGGAGGATTAAAATAAAATTGTCGCAGGCTTCGTGTTCGATGCTTGTAATTCTAAGACTTAGAACAGCCCGCTTTTCTTTTTGATTGCAGTGTTCGGATGCACTCCACCTTCTCGATAGGGCAGAATTGTTGAGTTGTGACCCCCCAATCCTGAAGCAACGTTTGTCAAAAAGAATGTTGGTGGAGGTATATGTATTGTTGTTTCTGATAATTTTTAGCTACCAATACATTTAACTACATCGTAAGGTAGAGTCTATTTTACCGCCAAATTTCTTCTCTTAGGTATCGTAAAAGGCGACTAACGGACCATAGATTGCAGTATACATCCAACAGTATAGAGCGGCGATAGGCTCATCACTTGTCACGTACATGTGCAATTATCATTTGGTGAAACGTAGACTATGGCAGAGGACTGCTTTTGCGGTCCTCATTGCTTGGTCTCTGACTAACCCTTCGGGGATAACAGTCGTGAGTATATGTAGGTATGTATGGACACTTGTGATTCCTCCATGTATCCTAGTATGTCCTTGCGGAAGACATTGATTTTGGTAAGCGCCCTGCGAGGGCGGTCAAACAGACTTTTTGATGTTTATGTGGACACCAAAATAAGTAAGTGTTTCTATTACAATATTGGTATGTCTGGACAGAACCATTTGGTCTTTATGTCTATAAGATAATAGTCTAAGAAAACATTGACGTGCTCATCTCAAATGGAAGGCATATAATTTTTAGTAATTCGCCTTTGTAGAACAGACGAAGAAATCATTGTGGGATTTGGCTATAGTCAGATGGTAGTACATAGGTCTGAGAAAAGTAATTTGTACATCTCGTCTCTTGGCCGTACACAGTCCGGAATTCATATATTAATTTAACGACTTCAGGTTAAAAATTGGACGGAGTGACCTTTCTTGAGTGCTCTTTGGTACTAAGAACTGGGTTAAAACGAAGTTTAGAAAAAAAAAACTTACTGTTTCTAGAAACCTGTTCCTTCATCTGTGTCAGCATTGCAGACATTTTGTCCGATACATGCGTGTAACAACTGTCGATTGTAACGTTTGGAACCTTGAGCGATGGCTTCAGATAAAACGGTATTCGATACCTTTGTGTTATGATAGAAAACTTGGAGCACCTATTTAGTCCCAACGGTGTCGATAAAGTGCAAATTGGTCAATTTGCACTTTATCGACACCGTTGGGCTGGCTCGAAATTTGGGAGCGTCATTGTCTACGTCTTTTGTTACCTCTGTTAGCAGAGAAGATGGACGTTTTTGTCCTGATTGATAGAGCTGCCAAGCCTATGATCCTGGGGATCGAAAGTAAGAACAGCCTCTGTTGTTTATATTATAGCTACGATGTGGTTCGTGGCTGGCATAAGTATGTCCTTGCGGAGGACATTTTTTTTTTTTTTTGTTAAGCGCCCTGCGAGGGCGGTTCATAGCCATGATGTGGTTCGTGGCTGGCATAAGCATGTCCTTACGGAGGACATTGATTTTGGTAAGCGCCCTGCGAGGGCGGTTCATAGCCACGATGTGGTTTGTGGCTGGCATAAGCATGTCCTTGCGGAATACATTGTTTTTGGTAAGCGCCCTGCGAGGGCGGTCCATAGCCACAATGTGGTTCGTGGCTGGCATAAGCATGTCCTTACGGAGGACATTGTTTTTGGTAAGCGCCCTGCGAGAGCGGTTCATAGCCACAATGTGGTTTGTGGCTGGCATAAGCCTGTCCTTGCGGAGGACATTTATTATTTAATTTAATTAAAAACGGTTACATAACCATTTACAACAATTAAACGTATTATTCAAATTCAAATAAAATAAGGGACATTTAGCATAACATTAACATACATGCATCTTCTCGCAAAAACCGCAAACACTCAAGTAATATTACCATTGATTTTGGTAAGCGCCCTGCGAGGGCGGTTTATAGCTACGATATGGTTCGTGCTGGCATAACCGCATAAGCATACCCATGCGGAGGACATTTATTTATTAAATTTAATTAAAACGGTTAAATACCAATTACAATAATTAAACATATTATTCAAAATCAAATTAAATTAAATAAGGTACATTTAGCATTATATTAACATATATGCATCTTCTCGCAAAACCGCGAACACTCATGTAATAACCATTGATTTTGGTAAGCGCCCTGCGAGGGCGGGCAGATTATTGCCACGATATGGTTCGTGGCTGCCATAAGTATGTCCTTGCGAAGGACATTGATTTTGGTAAGCGCCCTGCGAGGGCGGCAGATTATAGCCACGATATGGTTCGTGGCTGCCATAAGTAGGTATGTCCTTGCGGAGGACATTAATGCGAGGGCGGTTCACAGCATGCTGTGCGTGTGTCTGTCCCATGAACCAGAAGAACAACGCGATGGTACACTATGAGAAGTTTGCCCTTGCGAAAGGTAACCGTTTGTTGTTAGTACAGGTTTTGCTTGCGAGGCATTCCCAGTACTAGTATTTAATAACTGGCCAAAAAGTTTTCTAACAGGACAATTTTTTTTTTTTTCTAATGCAACTGTTATCTGTTCAGAATTAAACAAATGTATGTTTGAAGGTAGAATCTTATTCAAAGTAGCAAGCATTAGAGGGTCTTTTACATTTTTATGAGTACCTATCCTCTTTTCGTATATTTATAGTTTCAGTCTACAACGTAATCACCACTGAAAATAAGACCTTTAAGAGAGACATCAGATGTTTGCGACCAACTAGTAAACTGCGCAGACAATTATTAAAAATATCTTTTTAGTTTTAAAATACCAAAAGTTATTGGCTGTGCACCAATTTATCAGAATATTGGTGCTTAAGGCCTAGCTGGCTCTTTTAGTTTACTTTTAAAATCAAAAATCAAATCTAGATCACTACACGGAATATTTAAATTGTTAACTGTTTTAGTCAGTATTTGTAACACCTGCGAGGTGCAACAATCGTTGTAAGATTTCCTCTAACGTCCGATAAAGCAGACACATTGTCGTTATCGTCATGAAAGGCGGGTAGGTACGATGACCATGCTTCTTTGAACGATGACGACTAACTCGAACTCAACCTTCGCCGATGCGATCGGGATTGTTAGAAGGACTAGCTATAGCCGCTTAGCTACAATTCATTTTTCTCATTATCTAATGTAAGCACTAATTATCGGTTTCTTATCTAAAATAAAAAGAAAAAGTGCCTGGAGGGTAGATACCACGTATTAAACACAAAAAACACTTTTAAAAATACTATCTTTACTCGAATGCTTTCTTATCTTAAAAGAAAAGGTGTATCTCTTGCGGGTAAAATAAAAAGTTTGATATACCAGATAAGTTTAAATTATAAATTCAGCGAACGGTAACACCGTTAAGTTAAGAAACTATTCTAAGTACTCACGTGTATTGTAGAAACTCACGAGAACTGTGTTGCAGTTTAAATAAAAATAATTCTATTTCTTTGTCACTTGATCACTATGTAGTGCACAAGTTACGCCGACGGGAAATTTCACGCCAATGATGAACAAATGAGCACGGGTGTGAAATCTCCTGGTTCCCCCACCGCGCCACCTGGTGACGCCACTGAGTGGGATGAGCGAGAGAGACAGCGATATACCGGAAGAAAGAGAAGGAAAATACGACGGGAAACGGATATGCCTATCTCAATATTATAAGCTTCTAATGACGGTCAAGTGTTTAATAACTTATTCCGGTCTGTCTCAATGTATTATTTAAAAGTGTCATATTGTGTCAGATAAGCACTAAATAGCCTATTACACAATTGTCACTGCTATACTATTATTAATTCGATAATAAATGATTACACAAACAATTGAAATGAAACAATTTTTACGGATTAACTCGCGTTTAATTTTACAACATTACCTACATAGTTTTTTTAGTTTCCTGACGTTTCAAACACTTTACAGGGTCCATGATTACAGGGAGGCAGTCTCCCTAAAAAGCTATGTAGTGTAGCAAAATTAAACGCGAGTTAATACTTAAAAAGTGTTTCATTTCAATGTGTAATGATCGCTTAATCCTTAGAAAACGATTGCAAACAAATTATTGACATTTCTTTGTGCGAATTTATGTATTAATGTATAGTGTCACTTTACTGTTTTACTGTTTTTTAAGGAAGATTAACTAGAAAACATTTAGTAATGGTGTATTTCTTAAAAAAAAAACAATAAAAATCCGAATGAACTGAAATCAAGACATCGCCACAATTTCTGGGTTACATATTCACTATGTTTGCCAAATGCGAGCTGATGATAGATAACTGATCACAAACTTAGGTATGCATCGAAAATCCGACTTTCCGACACACTTTCCCCGTACTAGGAATTTCAGCTTACCGGATATCATATATGCCTTGCCATGATTTCAACCGTCTCGCGTAGCGGTGAAAGAATACTACCACCCCCTCTCTTCCCTCGGGTGTCGTAAAAGGAGACTAACGGACTAAAGACTGCACATACATGCAATAGCATATAGCGGCGATGGGCTCGATGAAAAGTGGACTATGGTAGAGGACTGCTTTTGTTGTCTTCATTGCCTAGTCTCTGACTAACCCTTATAGGATAATAGTCATGATTATGTGAATGTACAAGCGGCCGCTCGCGTTTTCACCCGCGTGGTTCTCGTTCCCGTGGAATATCGGGATAAAATGTATCCTATGTGTTAATCTAGGTTATAAACTATCTGTATGCCGAATTTCATCCAAATCCATTTTGTAGTTTTTACGTGAAAGAGTAACAAACATCCATCCATACTTACAAACTTTCGCGTTTATAATATTAAGTAGGATGAATGGATATCATATCGGACACGATTACGAAGACATTAAAGCATAAGTCTATTTATTATTTTTCTCATATTTAACATACATGCATACAATGAGCCGTGAGGATAGTGGCTAACTAAAAGAATACTACCGACCCCTCTCTTCCCTTGGGTGTCGTAAAAGGCGACTAACGGACTAAAGACTGGTTAAGCGTAAATTTGCTGTACCTATGTGCCGTCTTTAGTCCGTTAGTCGCCTTTTACGACACCGAAGGGAAGGGATGGGTTGGTATGGGTATTAATGAATACTTTTAAATATTATATTATTTATTGAATTACTTATGTCGAAGTAATTGCTGCAAAGAGCGCCTGTTCCACCTATCCCTACTCCGATAGGGTGGTACCTATTTAGACGCTTTTATTTTAGTGGGGATACGTGGAAATATTATGGCTTTTTATCTCCACTGGTACTCGTAGGGACAGTTACACAAATAATTCCATCTATCTCTACTGACAACGAAATGTTTTCTTAAGTGTCTAGATATGATATAAAGTATGATGATTTTGATTACTGGCTGTGCCATTGTTTTGCCAACGACAATAGTTAGGCGACTTAATCAATTTAATTTGATCAGACTTTCTTTTTTTTTCTACACATCAATACAATAAAAATAAATAAATAAATAAATTACTTAAATGACTATTTCAGATTTCAGACGTTTTACTAGTAGGTCGTTTTATTTTTATGTAGTTAATGCCTCAAGGGCGTTTCTTACCTTAGGCACTAACTACTGCTTGGCACTACCAGTAGTGTCATAAAAAATTTACTTTTGCTCGTTGGTCCTTCTGATACGGAGGGGTTTCGTTATCGTCGAGTTTAAGCGTTATTGCCGCAAAAAATCAAATCGCAATATTTGATTTTTTGCTGTAAAAATTTATAAAGCAGTCTTACCTTAACTGAATGATTAAAATATTGTAAAATATTTTCATTCGGATCTCATAGTATTGAAATTCTAATTCTATTTTATTTTTTGAGTTCCAGTTTGAGGCGAACCAGTAGGGATAGGTGGAAAAAGTTCCATCTGTACTCACGGAATTGCGTCCTAGTAGGGATAAGATCCTATATATATATATATATATATATATATATATATCCCTCCTGGTAGGGTCGATATAATCCACCCTACCAGGAGAGATGTGGCAGTAGGGCTAGATGGAATAGGGGATCGTAGATAAGACGTCCACTTGGCTCTACTGTAGGGAATAATGGAAAAATAAGTCCATATATCCCTAACAGGGGGGATAGTTTGTAGAGATATATGGATTATTTTCCACCTATCTCTACCAGAGGGGACAGGTGGAAAAAAAATCCACCTATCCCTACCAGTGGAGATAGACTGGTAGGGATAGGTGGAACAGGCGGCAAAAAGTAACATATTTATAAGTTTTGATCATGCGTACAATCGTACATTGTATGTTATAGGTAATAGAAATCTTGGAAATAACGAAAAAAAACAAGCGGGCGAATTCGTGAAACCTTATAAACTCAATACTCTTTAAATAGAATGATAGGTTCTAATTGTAAGAAGCAAACATCGCGTACAATACTCTCAATTCAATATGCCAATATGATGCTAAAAATATATTTATCATTTTTTGTATTTCCCAACGGGAAACCGTTTGGTCTTTATCTCACCTGAAGATTCTGCGCTTACAGCTCACTTCATTGATAACACACAAACACCGAGGAACTGTCTACTCTATCGCGAACTGACACAGCAATACTAAAATACTAACATTGTTATTATGACAGTACCACCGGTCGTAGACCTAGAAGTCTTGAGTTCGATTCCCAGCTGGGGTACATCTTTGTGTACTTGGTTTGGTTTGGTTGGGCTTGCATGTTATTTCAACAATCACCGCCGCCCATGGACACCCGCAAAACCAGAGGAGTCGCAGATGCGTTGCCGACCTTTAAGAAAGGAATAGGGTTAAGGAAGAAATAGGAATTGTGAGGGGTGGGAAAGGGGCCTCCGGGACTCTCACTGGCCGGACGAAACACAACAGCACCAAGTGCCATTATTTCAATTTTGAATAATGAATTTTGAAAAATAATGGAAAGCGCTCTAAATAGCAAAAAAGAATCGGCCGAAATTTTGATTCGGAGAATGAAAACAGGCCCTCAGTTCTGCACTGCGCGGAACTGCGTCGCCTGCGTCTCAGCCATAGAGTACTATATATTATATATGTGTCTCAGCATACGTTTAGCCTTAATCGTGAACGCAGTAGTTGGTATGATATGGTACTAAAAAGTGAATCTACTTCTGTGGCCGTCTGATTTCTCGCTGGGAGTCGAACCGTGCCCGCTGCGTCTGAGGTCGGTGGTCTAACCACTAAACCGGGTTAAATATATTTTTCCCGCTTCATTGTCTGTCGTTCAACGACTAAATTGTTTAGTTGTTAGCTTATCTAAACGCGATATTGAGTGTTCTGCAATATCGCTAACTACGAACATAAAACGTTTCAAGATGCTTCCATTATTTTAAATTGCCGCGTTATAGTACATTATGATATAAGTGCGGTAAGTTGAAAATTACAGCAGAGGCGATATTGCTGGCCCGAGCCGTAGGCGAGGGCTACAAGAAAGCAGAGGCTGTAATTATCAAAGCGCACGTATGTCATACGACGTTTTATAACATATTTGCGAGGAAAACACATTTTCTGAAAATGACTACGTGTTTTTGTTGTTTTTCTAGTGTATAAATCTTTGGTAAGCCAACATGTATTTTTCTTTGTAATAGGCTGTCAATAACATTTTGTGCTTCACTTATTATTTCCGGTGGTGTAGACTGTAAATTTAGTTCTTCATTACTAAAACTAGACATATTTATTTTTAAACTTTCAAGGTAAAAGGCGACTAACGGACTAAAGACTGCACATACCTTCAACAGCATAGAGCGGCGACGGGCTCATCAAAATAATACTACCAACCCCTCCCTTACCTTCGGTGTCGTAAAAGGCGACTAACGGACTAAAGACTGCACATACATTCAACAGCATAGAACGGCGATGGGCTCATCAAAATAATACTACCAACCCCTCCCTTCTCTTCGGTGTCGTAAAAGGCGACTAACGGACTAAAGACTGCACATACATGCTGCAGCATAGAGCGGCGATGGGCTCATCAAAATAATACTACCAACCCCTTTCTTTTCTTGGGTTTCGTAAAAGGCGACTAACGGACTAAAGATTGAACATACATCTAACAGCATAGAGCGGTGATGGGCTCTTCAAAATAATAATAGGTACCAACCCCTCTCTTCTCTTGGGTGTCGTAAAAGCGTCTAACGGGCTAAAGACTCACCATCTAAGCACTTCTGCAGACTGTGCAGTTGTTTCTTGCTGAAGCGTGGACTGTGTGGGCGTGGTCTGTGTTGTCCATAGAATCAAATTATTACTAATTTTACATTACCGCACTAGTGTGTTATAACTAATTTTACATTACCGCACTAGTGTGTAATAAGCTACATTACGATGCTGAAATCGGTGTAATAAGAGCCACTTTACGAGCAAATGTGTTATAAAAGCTTTTACGGTTATTAAAATATTGTAGTTCATTTACTGACTCGTTAAATAAAGGGTTTTCTTTTACTATAGAAATTTGTTAAATTAATATAATTTGTCCACCAATTTCTATAGGTATTTCTTTCCTTTTGCTTTTTTTGTTTTCTGGAACTTGTTAATCCTTACTCTTATATGTCCTTTAAAATTGTTTTTGTGAAGGTACATCAATAATGCTTAAAAAACAGATATTTTAAATTATCATTTAGTTTTTCTAATATGTATACGAGTAGTTTAAGGCATTTATAGTACAATCACCACAGTGTGAGCGCACCTTAACGGAATTAGCTGCGATTCCTACTTACTACTTTATAAATTCACTGAAGCCATGATTGATGACAAAATTAATTCAGTTGGACTGATGTGAAAATCACCATCGCAGTAAAAATTCCCTCTAAATTAATTTGATAACATTTGGGCCAATTAATAGCAGTCTAGCAGTATTTGTCAAAAATATATACTTTGACCACAACAAACAGTATAGTTTGTGTTTTTAGGGCTTATGTTTAAATATTCACCATAAAAGGAGTCAATTTTCACCAAAAATATAATTTACTAATCCAACCTAACTAGGATTACTAGGGTACTACTAAGTAGGGTCACTACTTGGGTGCAAATTTTACTTGTTTTGGTGACCTTTACTCTTTTTTGGGGTGTGAGAATATTTGTAGCCCTTTCTTTCAGTTAACTTTGCGAGTCTTACCCTTTTACCAGGCACAGTGTATTTTTCATCGCTTATCGATTTTACGTTAAGTTGACCTTAGGTAAAGACAGAGCCTTTAAAGGGTTAAATTTCAAGATATACAGTAAAAAAAGAAGAAGGTTAATGGAAGAAAATGACCCTTAGTATAATGGGACCAGGGCAGGAGGATTAAACGGACTTCTTGAGGACCTCCAGCTGTGTAGAGACATTGCTTCTTTCAGTGTCTTCTACCAAAATTACTACGGAGAGTGTTCTGAAGAACTTTTTGATCTAAATCCGCCCTCTCCTTTCCTGTCCCGGACTACACGTGCTGGCCTTAGGAACCACCATCATACTGTGCAGAATATCAGCACTCGTACCAAAAAATTTGGCAAGTCGTTCTTCTGTAAGACCATTCGGCTTTGGAATTCTCTGTGTTTCCCAGTTCCTATAATCCCGGGTCTTTTAAGCGGGACGTGAAACGGCATTTATGCAGGCCGTCATGAATGGGTGCGCTTGTTACCGTGCTTATTCTATGGTGGAGAGCGCTCTCATTATTTTGGACTACATCGGCTGCCATCAGGCAGGATGTAGTCACTATGACGAGTCACATTAAAAAAAAGATCTATTTTTAAATAAAGCAATATGCCTAACTTACATTACTTATAATCATTTACTTTGCGCATCGAATCGCGTATATTTAACACATTTTTAGCCCGCTCTTTACTCTACAGAAAATTCTACTTATTTCCTAAAGAAGTTTGGATGGTTTTTAACAAGAAAACAAAATGTTGTTTGTAAACGCGATGAAAATTGCTTAAGAAACTTTTACGCCACCACAAAGTCCATATTAATATTTTTGATCCTCCGTTTTTTTTGGAAGAAAATTTCTAAGCTGTCTACTTGGCCCTGTAGACAGTTAAGTTTTACGAGTTCGGTCTCCGTGCAACGTCTTAGAACTTTGTTACTTATGGTTTCAGACTGCTATATTGACTTCGCTGCGGTGACTTGAAATGCAATAATTTATGGTAGGTATAAAACCGTCTTCGTCGTTTAAGGTTTATTTTTTACAAATAAATATTTTAACACTTTTGATTAATATGGATAAATTCTAGAACTTTTTTTATATTATGGCATACTTAAAAGTATTTAAAGACCAATTTTTGTACTCACAGAACACTTTGATTTGAATATTTTATTCTCTTTGCATGTACATACATACAGATAATCACGACTATTATCCCCGAAGGGTTAGTCAGAGAATAGGCAATGAGGACAGCAAAGGCAGTACTCTACCATAGTCCACTTTTACCAAATAGCGACTACATGTGCTCAGCGTGACAGGTGGTGAGCCCATCGCCGCCCTATGCTGTTGGATGTATCTGCAGTCTTTAGTCCGTTAGTCGCCTTTTACGACATCCAAGGGAAAAGTAGTATTCTTTCACTGCTACGCGACGCGGTTAAACGGTGTATGCATGTGATCTGATCGAACTTGTATTCTTTTACGTTTTGTTTGTTTAAAGCGTGTCAGTTACATAATACATAGGTATACGTCGTAAGTACACATCTAAGACTTCAAGCCTTACAGGAAATGATATCAGAACGAAGCCATCTCGCTTCCACGTATCATGGAGCAGCAGTTGATCGATGACATCGAGCTAACATGCCCCAAATATATTTTGTTGACGAGACGTTGATTTCTTAAAGAGAAAATATAAAGGTTGTTGTAAGTAGGGTTAATTTACTTAAAAGAATCCGCGTTATGCCAGCGTGATAGGTTATGGCCTGATCTCTTTATAAATAACTTGTGCGAAGGTCTGGCCTAAAGTATAGAGAAGTCTACACCCTTAATTTTTATTCGTTTTAATGAAATCAAGGGTGAGTTCCACCCATGGAACTGAACAACATTCCCCAAGAAACCTATGTGCAAAAATGACAAAAAAAATTCGACTTCCCATACAAAACTGTCCGATCAGCTGACGACAATAGTATGAGAGGTCGAAATTTTTTTGGCAAAGGCTTACATCATTGAAATCAAATACATCCATACATATAATCACGACTATTATCCCCGAAGGGTTAGTCAGAGACTAGGTAATGAGGACCGCAAAAGAGCAGTCCTCTGCCACAGTTCACTTTTCACCATATAGCGATTGCACATGTGCTCAGCACGATAGGTGGTGAGCCTATCACCACTCTATGCTGTTGGATGTATGTGCAGTCTTTAGTCTTAGTCGCCTTTTACGACACCCAAGGAAAGAGACGGTGGTAGTATTCTTTCACCGCTACGCAACGCGGTTAATATTATTAAAATCAAATCTTTGCAACAATTGACGGGTATTGGTTTAATCGCCATGTTTGCTAAATGCAGTTTGATATCGCAACTTGGAGAAATCCAAAACATGCTTAGCCCTACCCGGAAATTGAACCCTGGACGGAGTAACTTAACACTGTAGTACTCGCACCAACTCGCTCGGAACCATTTGCGCTCGTGTATTCTTATGGACGCTGTACTAAGTATGACATGGTACTAAAGACAGTGTTAAGCTATTTATAAGGCACACGGTACTTTTCAAAAATTATTTGATGGGATATTAGAAGGGCCAAAGGCTATAACCTCCACGACAACGGCACGAACGGGTTGAGACGTAATACTTTATTACTTGTGGATCAAACAAAAAGACTTTTTATTATTTTTGATAAATATATTAAATTAAAAGAACATCCAATACATTTATTAACTCATCCAAGTACATAAGCAAAGAAAAGCTAGTAGGAACAAACGAAAGGAAGGCAACAATTGGCGATGTTATTGTCGTCAATAATTCAACGCTTGCCAAAATTAATTACATTGAAGATGTAATTGGACGAGGCGAACACAATGTTACTGTGTCATGATAAAGAAAATAGCGTTCATTTCATGGATATCTGGAAGTTATATTGGAAATGGAGGAATATTTATCAACCTTGCCCCTTAAATTTATATTTTCAAAGTATGTCTGTCTGCATGTTTTTTTTTTATTCTACAACGGGTAAGCGCTTGGCCTTCATCTCACCTGATGGTAAGTGACGATAAGGCCGAAGGTGGAAGCGCGCTTCACCAGGAATCCTCAACCACTGAGGAACTGGCTATCTTATCTCTATACTGTCGGAACACAACATTGCTCTAAACATCGTTGTTATGGCGACAGACTTAGATAAGATGGTGGTAGCTAGCCAGGCGGGCTTAACAGCCCTACCACCAACCAAACCGAGCACACAAAGATGTACCTCCCGCTGGGAATCGATCCCGGGACCTCTGGGACTGGGACCGGTGGCTTAGCCACTAGACCACAGAGGCGGTTAAAACCCTGCTACCACCAAATTAATTTAAAATGGGTGGATTCCAAGTTCACAAAAGAAGTTGGTTGAATGTACCACTTGCCTATAATCCCATCATCAAAACCAGTCTATAAACTGCAGGGTACAGACCTTTCTACATGGAGAACATCACATTAGGACATTGGGCCATAACCCACCACCCCGGCCCAATGTGAGTTGCTGAGACCGGGACCAACTTACCGGCTTACGTGCCTTCCGTAGCACGGATGAGCTCGAGATGTTTTTAATTTGGTCTCCAATCCAGCACATAGCTTAACGAAAGTTGCTTAACTGAATAAACTGAATCTTGGGCTCGGCACCCAGCATTACACACCAAAAGTACTGTGACATCCATCCATTTCTACATAAAAATAAGTTGACTCCATGGGGACGATATCGCGTGTGAATAGCTAAAAGTAATTGGTGGTTACTTGCCAAAAATGTGTCTCTAAGTGTTCGTATACAAGCAATTAGTTTAGAGTTATTATTGTACTAAATGTAGTATGATATAGGAGGATGTACTTCAAGTACCTACCTTTTCAATAGAGCCATAAGGCCAGAGGTTTTTTTCAACGTAACCGGATTTCATGAGTGGGGTGGGGAGAAACTAAGGACTCTTAAGAATTTCTTGAGGGTAATGGGCATCATAAGAGCGGAAAAAACATCTAAAGGTTACCTCGGCTCGGAGTGACCGCGTCTTTGGAAAAGAGAAAATCGCGCAGGCATGTCTGTATGGTATAGCGCGTATGAACCTGGTCTTCGCAGGATTGTTCTATACTAAAACCTGCAGTAGCTTCAAAATAATTATTCCACACTCAGGAAGCCCTAATAAATAAAGTAGAGAATTGCTTATTTCATTTTGTGGAAACCGCTGCCACGAGTTAAAAGTAAGATTAGCCACGCTCCATAAAACAATAAATTATTGATAAAAAAAAGTTTGACCCATTAGGTACAAATGTCATCATCCGGAACCAATATTAGTTTTCAAACCATTCCAAAAAAGCAATAAGCAAGCTCGCAAATCCTCCTGACTTTACTAAACGTTAAACGGGATTTGAAATTCAATTGTCTGCCAAAACTGAGGCACAAAAGGAGATTTGCGCATGTAATTACCACTAGCCATGAACGGCCAGCAGAATGGAATGGTGTCTGAAAAGTTCGGCGTCTTGCCTTCTTTTAGTGTTAATATTGTATTTTCCATTCAATTACTTGATATTTTTTATTCTTTTGCGCTTTGTTGAACTACAGACAGACGAGTTTTAGCGTGAATAAAGTAATAGATGGACTAGGGTTATGGAATGGAAGATTTGATGAAAGGTTTTTGAGTGATTTTTTCTGTCTTTAGTTTTGATGCAGTATGGTGGTGCTAAATAACTGCGTCCATACTTTTTAAATAAAATTAAATGTACCTACTGAAACTGTATAAGGAAGACTGTAAAGTTATTTTCATTGCTACATATCCACCATTAATTGATGAAATATTATGTTGTAACATAATTAAATACATATAAACTTATTTCTTTTTGAATAAAAATAGCAGGACGACTACCTCAGGCAGGACTGGAATCCACCACAACCAAGCGACAGCTCTTCCGCCTGACCTACAGGCATTTCTTGTATTTTTTAAGTGTTGGCCAGACGTCATTCCGCATAAAATACTGCACATGCACATTGAAATTTTATTATGATGTTACTAGGTACATGATATACAAAAAAAAATAAGATACAAAATATCTTTCAATAAATAAAATTAATAATGAGAACTTGTTAATCGATAAAATGTTTTTTTTTCCTACCGCCCATTGAGGACGTATTATTTAGCTTTTATGTCGAATGGGCGCTTAAACTCGAACTAACAATCAAACACTTACAAAAACATTTCAAACAAAACACTCACTCATACTTATTTTGCATATTTAAACCTGACGTTTGAAGCTGCTGCAGGATATTGCAAAGTAAAGTATCATATATGATTACATTTTACAAGTTAACTTTTTTACATAAATAGAAAGGATATCCGCTATGTAATAATACATCTTTCTGTTTAGTAGTCTTTTCAATCACAACATAATCAGGCATGATGATAACTTTCTACTAAAGTCAAGTCAAGTCAAGTCAAAATATATTTATTCAATAAACTCAATTAATAAGCACTTTGAATCGTCCAAATCTTTTTTAACCTACCACCCATTCAGGACATAATTTTTTAACTGTGGCAAAGAATGGGCGCAAGAAACCACAGCGCACAAAAGCAACGACATTTACAAACAAAAAAAAGAGTATGTCGTTACCAGGTCAATACAAAATATGAATTTAAAAATAAAAAAAAATGATGCAATACAAAATTACAATACAATGTAGTATCAATTAAATAAAGACAATTAGAAATAGCTGTTGGAGTGCTTGGAGCATTTCAGATCCAAGCTGTTTTGTCTTCTGTGTAATCTGACACTTTATAATAAGCTTTTTTATAAAGCTTTTCTTTGATTTTGATTTTAAATTTATTAAGATCTAATTTCTGAATATCATTTGGTACTTTGTTGTAAAATCTTACACACAGACCCCTAAAAGAATTATTTATTTTATGGAGCCTAGTATAAGGTACTGCTAATTTGTTCTTACTTCTAGTGTTTACATTGTGAATATCACTGTTTTTTGAAAACATTCCAGTATTTTTATGAACATAAATCAAATTTTCATAAATGTATTGTGATGCAACTGTCATTATATTTATATTTTTAAATCTCTCTCTGAGAGAGTCGCCAGCCTTTAGGTTATAGATTGCTCGAATAGCCCTCTTCTGAAGCACAAAGATAGTTTGAATGTCGGCAGCATTTCCCCACAGTAAAATGCCGTACGACATTACACTATGAAAGTAACTGAAATAAACTAATCTGGATGTATCAACGTCAGTTAACTGACGGATCTTCATTACTGCATAAGCCGCAGAGCTAAGTCTATTCGACAATTTAGCTATATGTGGGCCCCACTGAAGCTTGGCATCTAACGTGATGCCTAGAAACACAGTGGTGTCCACAGGATTCACATTCTTATCTTTAATTTGTACACTAGTTGTTACTTGCTTAACATTAGGCAATACAAGTCTAACACATTTGGTTTTTCCCTCGTTTAATAGCAAGTTATTTATACTAAACCAGTGAACAATCTTTGAGATCGCATTATTCACATTGTCATAATTTGGGTGTCGTCGTTTCACTTTGAATAAAAGTGAAGTATCATCAGCAAACAATACTATCTCATGACTGTCTTTTACAAAATAAGGTAAGTCATTAATATAAACCAAAAACAAGAATGGACCTAGTATTGAACCCTGCGGAACTCCCATTGTAACCACTGATCCCGGAGATCTTTTACCGTTAATGTCGACCTTCTGAATCCTGTTACTCAAGTATGAGATTAGAAGGCTCAAAGAAGCATCCCTAATTCCATAGTGGTTAAGCTTCCTGACCAAAGTTTCATGTAAAACACAATCGAAAGCCTTGGATAAATCACAAAATACCCCTAGGGCATCCTTTGATTCCTCCCAGGTATCAAATATTTGGATTAAAAGCTCAACACCGGCGTCAGTTGTTGAGCGACCCCTAGTAAAACCATACTGTTTACAATGTAAAAGTTTATTTCTATGAAAATGAATTTGAATTTGGTCTAGCATCAACTTTTCAAAAATTTTACTAAATGTGGGTAGCACAGAAATAGGTCTAAAATTAGAGGGGTCAGAAGTGCTACCTGATTTAAACAACGGAATTAATTTGCTATGTTTCATTAGGTCAGGAAAAACACCACAGTCAATGCATTCGTTAAATATGCAAGCTAAAACTGGAGCTATTGTCATAATTACTGATTTAGCGACATCCACGGAATTACCCCACAGATCAGCAGTTTTCTTTTTATTGAGAGTGTTAAATGTTTTTAATATATCTATAACACAAATTTTTTGAAAACTGAAATTACTTTCACAATCTTTAACATTCTCCTTCAAAACAGATTCAGCTACAGTGGGGGAGGAAATCAAGGCTTTTGTAGTTGAAACTGGAATGTCAGTAAAAAACCTCTCAAATGCTGCAGCAACATCAGCATCAGAAGTCAAGGTTTTATTATCACAATTTAAAGTGTACTCATTATTACGACTTCTGACCTTTCCTGTTTCACTATTTATAATATTCCATGTCATTTTTATTTTGTCATTACTATTCTTAATCTTAGAACTCAGATAGTTTGCCTTGGCTAATCGGCATACTCTTTTAAATAACTTTGAATAATTTTTAACATATAATTTGAAGTCGTCGCTGGTGTTATAGTTGCGTTCACCATACCAATTTGCTTAGCCAGTGGTTTTACATTTGTATATATGTTATCAATACAGGTGGCCGAAGTGGCAGTTATTCTTGTCGGCTCCAAAAATAAATTATTCAAATTGTATGAAAACACGACTTTTAATTTAATTATATTAAATCACACCACGTAGTTTACAATAACTCGTTCTCAGAAACAAAATTATCAAACTTGGCAATTGAGTAAAAATATTTTAATTACACGGGGGGTTATTTTATTTATTGATTAAACATTATTTGAAATTTAATACTTAGATGTTTTATTTTTTACCTTTCGAATCTATGGCGTTCAAAGAAATGTACTATGTGTGATATGGGATGGCGACGAAATGGCCCATCGGTAAAATAACCCGTCGGTAATAATATGGCTTTTCGGACTGATCACCGAACAATAATAACGTGCGTTCCGTTTTACGCTAAAAAATAAACATCTAAAATCCCATTTTTTTAAGTTTTAAATATGCTACATGGGCTCACTGTATCTTTTGATCGAAACCTCGTGATATCAACCTGACACAGATGTAAAGTATAGATAATAGAAGCTGCATTAAAACTTTGTGTACCTACAACATGTTGTACGAAATTTCTTAGAAAGTTTCAAATTGCCAACTTTTATGTTACGCCCGCGCCGTTGAGTTTAACTTTTTGACGTACAGGAAACTGATAAGTGTACAGAAGTTTCGAACTTTTTTACTGACTCTAAATAATTATCGGTGAATTTATGAAAATGAATTTTGTAAAGAAATTTTTAACGTATTTCATTTATTTTTCCAGCGATTAATTTGTTTTAGTTTAAGTTCCACCAACAGAGCTTCTTCTTTTGTTGGTTCAATGGTTCAACTCTAAACTAATTGACTTCATACTACGTCTATCTAATAGGTAGCCAGCATTGTCTTTGGCCTGAAAGCTAAAGAAATGACCGACAAATGAAAGAGTACCATTAATACCCATACTACACAAGGCAGACGTTAAGAAAATTGTTAAGTCAATAAAAATCTCTCGCTGCTAATCGAAGAGCGATCAGCAGTTAAAGTTTATTGCAGGATTCAAATAGAATCTGTCTATTTTGAGACTAGTCAGCGTTCGTCCATCAGATTTGTTATCGGGGATAAGTTAGATATATTCTATCTTGCTTAGCAAAGAAGATGTACGGACACTTAGGGCAAACAAGAGACTTATTAGCTTCCAAAAAGAAAATAAAATAGATCCCCAAAGTGGACATAAAGTTTCTGTCTGATCCATTGGGGTATTATAACTAGAGACGGACAGCGAAGAAACTTTTTCTATAACTTTTTGTCTACAATCGCTTGGATCTTTCCCAATCACGAAGGCGTTTGCAGCCCATGGGCCGCAACTCAGTGAGCAAAAAATTTGTTTTGCGGTATTGTCTCTAGTTACAATACCTCAATTTGTGTCCTGAACACAACTTGGAACATTTTCTTACCAAGTTTCTATTTTTGAACTGAGACAGAATCACGAACATAACTCGTAGAGTACAATTTTAAATTGAAGCTTGTTAGTTTGGGAATACAAGAATAAACTCTTCTTGCAATCCTTATAAATGCAAAAGTAAAGAACAGCTTTAAACACTACCAAATTAGCTATTTGTTTTAATTAAAAGTGATTTTCTTGGTTTTCTAAAACCATTTCATATTTTTTTTTAATGAATTATTTTATCCATCTTATATGAACCGTGTCGCTTAGCGGTGAAAGAATACTACCACCCCTTCTCTTACCTTGGGTGTCGTAAAAGGCGACTGCACATACATCCAACAGCATAGAGCGGCGAGGGGTTCTAAGCCCATCACCACTGAGTCACCACCTGTCACGCTGAGCACTTGTCGCTATTTGGTGAGAAGTGGACTAATGGTGGACTAATGGTGGATTCGACCAAACTGGAATAAGACTTACTCCGAGATTAGTCCATACAAATTCGGTGTTTAATCTAGGTATAAGACCTTATTCCAGTTTGGTCGAATCCACCCTAAGTATAATATGGTAGAGGACTGCTGCTATGCGGTCCTCATTGCCTAGTCTCTGCCTAACCCTTCAGGGATAACAGTCATACTTATATGTATGTACTAGCGGCCGCTTGCGGTTTCACCCGCGTGGTTCCCTTTCCCGTGAGAATATCGGGATAAAAAGTATCCTATGTGTTAATCTATGTTATAAACTATCTGTATGCCGAATTTCACCCAAATCCATTCAGTAGTTTTTACGTGAAAGAGTAACAAGCATCCAGCTATACTTACAAACTTTCGCGTTTATAATATTAGTAGGATGTATATATGTATGTAGGATTCTTATATGAAATGAATAAAAGAAAAGACAGAATCTTGCATGTCTTTTATAAATATGGCTCTATATAAATAACTCCAGATTGATCTACAAAAAAACACCTGAGACTAACCTTTCAACGCGGCCGCACTCTGATCTGTGATCAATGTCTGTTGTTCTAGTTACTGATTTCTGAATCACAAAGTCAGAAACTATTAAGTGTAAACTTACCCGCAATGATACCAAACATATTTTAAAAAGAGCTTTTTGTGCTGTTTTAAATAAAGTCGTACATATCTAGGTATACTAAAATTATAAAGCTGAAGAGTTTGTTTGCTTGAACGCGCTAATCTCAGGAACTACTGGTCCGATTTGAAGAATTCTTTCAGTGTTAGATAACCCATTTATCGAGGAAGGCTATAATTTGTTTAGGTACGGTACGGGTAGTAACCCGTGCGAAGCCGGGGCGGGTCGCTAGTAATACATATATTTAAATACGACTATTATCCACAAAGGGTTAGTCAAAGTCCAGGCAATGAAGACTGCAGAAGCAGTACTCTGCCACAGTCGAAGTTTCACCAAATGATAACTTGTAGGTACTGCTATAACTGTAATGCCGCGACCACACGCTTGGCAAACCTCAACAAGCCGTCACAAATTCAAACGTGTGGATAGAGCGTTTGGCTTGGTTTGCAAGCTCTTGTAGCCGTTCCGTCGAACAAATCACAAATCCAAACGTTTGTAGAGGTTTGGAGTTTACGGTAAGTGCTAAGCGTGCGGACGCAGCATAATACTGTTGGATGTATTGTGTAGTCTAGGTCCGTTAGTCGCCTTTTAAGACACCCAAGGGAAGGGCGGTAGTATTCCATTAATAGGCCGCTACCAGTACAGCACAATTAAGTCGTCAGACTAATATTCTTTATCTGATAATTGAAAAGTCGGCTAGATGAAGTAGGTACAAGTATATTGGAGAATGGTTTAGAGGGAAAACATAAATCAAGGCCGTAGCGGTATTACAATGGCTTACTTCACACAAATACCCCGGCTTTGGCAAACCTTTAGGATCTATTTATTCGACATTACCATTTGAAACAAACTTACATAGCATTTAGTGAGCCGTTGAATATTTCATAGAAAATTGATATTTTACATAATATCCAAGTGATTTTCTTGTGCCCATTAAGTAGGGTGCGCTTCTCCGTAATATCCTGCCTACATTAATTTTTATAATATTATACTAAAGTAATATTTTATCTACCGAAAATAATATTTTGTATTTTGGGTAACGTAACAACTTGCCATCCTTCACTCGCTTAACCTTACCCCCGCTGTGATTGCTTGGTGTTCGGATTATCTCCGCAACCGTCACCAGAGAGTCAGGAGTGATGAATTATTCTCGGATTGGGTCCCCCTTACTGCAGGTGTGCCACAGGGTGGGGTACTTTCACCTCTCCTCTTTTCATTATTTATTAATGAGCTCGGTAAAGTAATATCTTGTCCATACCACTTATACGCAGATGACTTGCAGCTTTACAAACATACAGATGCGGCCAATATTGACTCGGCTATCGAAGCTCTTAATAAAGATCTCCTTGCGGTAAAGGCATGGGCGAACGCGTTTGGATTACTTGTGAATCCAACTAAGTCACAAGCTATGATCGTTGGTAGCGTCAGACTGTACGATAAACTGGATTTAAATGCCCTTCCTAAAGTTTCATATGATGGAGTGCATCTTGCATATGCGGATAAGACGAAAAATCATGGCCTTATTATTGATCGTACTTTGTCGTGGACATCACAGGTGAACGAAGTGAGTCGGCGCATGCACTACTCTTATCATTCTCTCAAGCGATTTCAGTTCTTCTTACCGTACAATACCAAAATTATGCTTGCTCAGTCGCTTCTCCTCCCTCTTCTTGACTATGCCGATGTGTGTTACTTGGATGCCACTGAAGAGCTGCTGAACAAACTGGAGCGCCTACAAAATCTGGCTATCCGGTTCATATTCGGCCTGCGCAAATATGACCACATTTCGGAATTTCGAGCGAAATTA
Organism: Scoparia ambigualis; assembly: GCA_963921215.1. Taxonomy (NCBI): domain Eukaryota; kingdom Metazoa; phylum Arthropoda; class Insecta; order Lepidoptera; family Crambidae; genus Scoparia; species Scoparia ambigualis. The sequence continues at coordinate 16,153,872 of OY992522.1, read as the reverse complement.
AAATGGCTCCCAATCCGAAGTCGCCGAGATATGCACATCCTTTGTCTCCTTTACAAAATCCTTCACTACCCTCGGCTCCCTCATTACCTTCGTTCCCGTTTTACTCTCTTGCCAGTCACTTCCCGCCCCAAACGTTCATGTGACACAAGAACCCTTGTATTTCCTCAATTCAACTCCAAATATTTCCATAGCTCATTCACCGCCCACGCAACCAGATTGTGGAATAAGCTGCCCGCTGATGTGCGTGAGAGACCATCGGTGGCATCCAAAGACTATATAAGTGCTCCCTGGTGGCATCATTCAAACTTAAGCTAAAAGAGCACTACCTATCCAACAATAACAATTAGAAATATCTTAACTGATTATTCTTTCTTGTTATTATATATAATGTATGTATGTAAGTATATGTATATTTGTATAAAATAATTAGTGTATGTATTATATTATTTAATATTCTTATATGTAAGTATTTCGTAATCATTAGTCCCGCAGACTTTTTCTCCGAACTACAGCTAGCGTTGGCTGGAAGAGATCTCTTCTAGAGATAAGCTCACCTTTGTATATGTCTTGTTTTACGTGTTTTTTATGTATGTTTCTATGTGCAATAAAGGATCAATATAACAACAATAGTGTATAATACAAGATTTTTGTATGGTTAGAGACGAATTCACACTGTTTTGTACCTACTTTATTCTTATATTGTATCTGTTTTGTACCTACTCTATCTATTCATATATTGTAGGTATATACAAGGTGTTTGGTAATCCTACTAATATTATAAACGCGAAAGTTTGTAAGTATGGATGGATGTTTGTTACTGTTTCACGTAAAAACTACAGAATGGATTTGGATGAAATACGGCAAACAGATAGTTTATAACCTGGATTAACACATAGGATACTTTTAATCCAGATATTCCCACGGGAACGGGAACCACGCGGGTGAAACCGCGAGCGGCCGCTAGTATAATATTATATATTATACTAGCGGCCGCGTAAGTATACTTAGTGTGAAGAATAATTATTTGTATGGGAGCAACCCTAAAATTGCAAAAAAACAACTGTTTCATACATTTAGATAGAATTGTATTTTGCAGTTTTGTATGGAACAGCTGATATTTTTTGCACTTTCACAGTTGCTCATACAAATAGTTGTTCTTTGTACTCAATAGGATAGCCCAGTTGCGGGAGTATACAGTATTTTTTTTTATAAGTGCATATATTTTTTTATAAGTAACGTCATCATTGAAATTTTTTGAAATTTATTTACTTATTATTCATTGTTGTTTAATTTGTCCGGCACAATAACAAATAACTTGTGGATACCAGGCGAACGAAAGGTCACGTGTAACGTAAAGGTAACCTAACCTAGGTATCCTGTGGTATCGTAATGTGTTAGAGTTCGATGGCGCGGTCCAGGTCGATTGACCATGAATAACAGTATTTTTGTGGATATGTTTGATCAAGTTTAGTATCTTTATGTTGGAATTAAAAAAAAAATTAAATCTGTAGCTTTAGATTAAGTAACTCTATAATTAAAAAAAAATATTTGCTCAGATAAAAATATCTTGTAACTAAACCCATTACCTAACACCCTGTATAATATACATCCCCTCTCCTTACATCACTAAGTTTTATTTGTACTGGCACCTCGAGACTAACCGTTAGGTTATGCAAGAAGTGCCAGACGTCCCTGCGCCAGTAAACCAATTCGCGCAGGAGACCATCTGCGTTAGGTCTTGACGCCGAATCAGTGCCCGCCGAAGCGCGCTCTTCATTCGGTACTCATAAGACTAGCGTCTCAGAAGAGTTTCCTCGTGAACACGTGTAGTTTACTGCCTATTTTCCATATCTTTTAGATAGGTAACACTTCTCGTTGCACGAAGGGCATAACTCGCAGTTGCCACTGCTCGGGTCGTCAACTCTAAAGTCAACTTCCAAGTGACCACCTTGGTCGCGGAGTAGTAAGCACACTCACGTCTCGGAACCCATCCGGGAGCCTTGCCAGTTCCCACATCCTACGCGGCTAGCTGGACCGGAGGCTACGGCATCTAGGGGCCGCCTTCTACTAGTTCTCCAGACTAGTACCGGAGATGCCGATCATGTTCTTCGCAGGACTTTTCGCTTCTAGCCCCACAGAGACCGCTACTAAGCCCCGCTCGCTGTGCACGAGTTTGAAAGCTCTGGCACACAATGCCAGGACAAACGAACATTCCCAAGCTCTACAGCTCACCACAAGCCTCTACAAGTCCAACCCATGTCCCGAAATCTCGCCGGAGGCGCCGGTAAAGGCACAACCTGCGGGGGGCATAAACCGGAACCAATAAAACTAATCATATTAGCAGTAAAATAGATGGTAAAAGATACCTATATCCCTGCTTTGAAAGCGAGCCATTTAGATGGTCCCAGCTAAGTATTACTCTCACCCGCAATTAGGCGAGCGACCCAACAATGTACACAGGCATTATTTAGACGTGCCACTATAAGGGCTCTAACACACGAGCAGCAGTTTGCTGTCGAGGAGGTAGGAGTCGGCGGCTAGCTGTCGATAATGTCGTCGGCAAGCTGTCGACGTTTCAACTGCTTGCCGCAGGCAGGTCGACAGCTAGCTGCCGACAGGTATTATTTACTCACTCGTGTGTTAGAGCCCTAACTAGTAACTCGTGTACGGTTATGTACAACATAATAATATATTTTCTGAAACATTCTATTAAGGTATGCCTACAACAAAGTAACATTTACGGATCAATCGTGAAGCAATAATCTTTCCTTTGTAGTAAAACTTATTTCTTATTCAAAGCAAGTCCATTTTTTATATAATTTGGCCATTTAACAGTAATTAACCTTATTTACATACTTCACACTATGGTATAATTGGTTTTACTATAATAATATCAACAATTTTGGATCTATTTTCCGACCGCCATGGTCAAGTGGTTAGCGCGCTGGTTCTGGCGTCGCGCCATCTCAGGTACCGGGTTCAATTCCCAGTCGGGTCAATTTAGAAAAAGCTGTTTGTCTAAATTGATTCGGGTCTGGGTGTTTTCTTTAAATAAGTGTGTATATCTATTATCTAGTTAATCATATAAACAGGTTTCAAAAGGTGCTTAACTTGTGCTGGATGATTGGCGTGTGCGTAGAAATTTATTTACATAAAGAGCTATCAATCACTTGAAGGAACTGAAACTAATAATTCAAAGCGCGCGGTATCCAAGCTGTGTAGTAGCTCAAGTTTCAGATTTAATAATTACCTACTCATGCCGCGTGTGGCGTCTGCAAAGTTTCTACTTCACCGATCTCGTTGATATGCAATGGATTTATGGGTTTGTCGTTTGATTTAGAACTTGAGGTATTGCAACCATTGGTTTATTTTGATTTAAGTCTATTTATTTGATTAATCGTTATTAAGACTTACAACAAAAGTGCATAGGGCGAGAGTAAATTGGACATTATAGGAAAAGGAAGACCTCGGCGAACATATCTACGACCACATGGCTCTAGTCAAGAGTACCTTAAACCGATAAGCATGTATGAACATGCATGTATGACAGTATGTATGTATGAGAGTAAATAAAACAAAAGAACTGTGGCATGATCGTAACAAATAAAAAACCATTGTTTTACCATTCTGTCAAACAGGCGTGTTGTCGTATGTATGAATGGCACTTTATTTCAATCTGTTTCCTTGTTTCAGATAGTACATCACGTGTGACCGAACCTAAATGCGCTCTGTACACAAAAATGGGACCACAAAAACCAAATTACAATGACTCTTCGCCGGTGTGACAGTTTGCCGACGCGGTTCCGCGACACGCCCGTCACCAACCCCTCAGAGACCGCCGCGAGCCCAACGGGCGACACCAAAATACCAGACTCTAACACCGTCCCGAATTTCACAGAGCCCCCCGCCCGCGATCAAATTGTCGCCACTTGGAATTCCCTCCTCACGGACGTCAAGAACATAAAAAATGGCTTTCCCGTTAAAAACGAGCCGACGATCCATGGAGCGGACAAAAAAGAACCCATTACGCACAATTTCATTCAGACGTTCGCATGCAACAATGGCGCTCAAAGAAAAAACACTTATGATAATAGGAGAGTCGGGATTAACGTGCAAGAGGTCGATCGATGCTCGTCATATCCCCTGGACACGGGCCAACCGAGGGCAAAGGTTCAAAGCACCAGCTTGGTTCGACGGCGAACTTTACTGGAGCGATTGCTACCTTGGAGGAACAGAAGTTGTGACTGCCAGGAGCAATGCGAGGCGTTTCGGATGGCTCCTAAGCAGCGCGCCGAAGACTTGCTGTGCACGTGCGGCGTTAGCCGGAACCGATTCAAGCTTTCGGACGAGTGTAAAACGTACGCGGAACGAGGTCGCTCTAAAAGTGTAGGGTATGAGGCTGCGCGCGAAGTGACACAGTTCCGACGGTTAGTGCGTCTCATGTATGTAATGGTTAAGGGGATTTATCTGCTGGCTGTTATGTTGGTAGATAGATCCTTTTAGGGCTTAATTTTAAAGTGTGTGGTGTATTAGGTGTGCAAGTGCTGGTGCTACTGTGGGTGCTGAAACGGCGGCGGCGATGCGTGCGCGCGCGGCGCTGACGCTCGCCCGCCGCTACTATCCTGAGGGTGGATGGGGATGGACAATCACTGTGGTGGGGACCATAGTGCAGGTCCTCTCCCACGGCCTGCAGCTCGGCGGCGGCCCGGGTGCTATAGCTTGCACCGCCGCTGTCAAGTATCGAGTCTCACCTCTTTATACGCATGGTAAGTGACATTTCTGTTTTTTTTTTATATCACAACTAGTTATATACTGATCGATGTTATTAGTGGAACAAAAAGTTATTGGTTTCGTACTAAAATATTACTGTGATTATTTATTTTTCACAGCTATCTATTTTCTGAGCCAAACCGTTTAGTAAAACTATTAAAAACACAATCTTATTAACTCGAGTACCTATGGATAGAAGTGGCTACGTGGTGTTCCACCTATTGCAGGATGTTAACTATGCAATTAACACTGTACGTGCAGGTATGAAACTGTGTGACTAAGCTGACCGGCACTTTTAGCAATATCAGAATCTTAATGACCTGGGGACCTACTATCACCTCTTAGAGCAGTATTACTTTAATCTTACTGTGTAAGTTCCCATACGAATTTTAAAAGAGTTGATGGTAATTCCCCTGGTGACAAGAGAAGAAGTCAATTAATTTGTAATCACGGTCAATGTTTTTTCATATACGAAAATGCAGCTTTTAGAACTACGAGTCCTCTTTTAATTTTTAATTTCTAATCTCTTTAAGACTTTCTTACATATTTTGTTGAATGTCTTAAAATACTGACAAAGTTATTTAATGTATGAAAACAGGTTACATCAATAAAAAAAATTAACTATTTTGTGCGACTTGGCACAAACTTAGCCTCCATCTCACCTGATGGTAAGTGACGATAAGACCAAAAATGTAAGCGCGCTTCACCCAAATTCTGATATCTATAACTGTCGGATTTTTACGAAAGCATAAATATAAGTACCTACCTACTTACGTCCGGATGTGTCTTGTGATTTCTCTGCAAACTATATAAAATATAGTTTCTAAATTATTGAAGGCATACCTGATATTTAACGATTGAATTAAAAACGGAGGCTCACAACACATGTTGTTACGTAAATGACACTGGTGAAACTCCTGTAAAAGATATGTTAAAAGATAACGCTGGCAACCGACAATGCCTAACCGTCACATGCGCCTCGAATCTGACGCGTAAAAGATTTAACGCCATCGCTCCCTGTTCCCTATCCATAATCCATTGTTTGGTTAAGATAAAAGAAGGGAGATACGTGGATGTACGCAAAAAGTCATCGTTTACGGAGCAGAACCTATTTTTGCAACAACTGGGGTGGGATTTTTGAACCGTTACAATGATTGGCCGACGAAATGTTTGATGCTCGGACCAAAAATATTTGGTCCGAGGTTTGATGCTTGTATGGTGTATAGCTCTCTACTCTTTGCACAGAATAGAAAATTCTATGACTCTATGTAAAATTACCGATAAATATTTAAACTATTATTCCGTGTTTATGAACACTAGACACCTACAAATTTAACTTAAGTATTTACCTTCTTTATATTCTTATGAAAATTACATAAATGAATTTTGGTTATACCTACTTAGACTGAGATTCTTGGTATTTTTTACTACTAGATTACAAATCATAGATATGAGCGAATGAATGTATAGGAGTAGTAGCCGTGTAAGAAAAACAAGAAATACACATTGTAATCCTATGTGGGTGGGTGCTCTCAACATTGAATCGTAATTAAAATATTCTATCTGCAATAGGTATTTTATAAGACTTAATAATAGAAGTGTTTCGTCTTGGTGGCCAAGTGGTCAAGCGCTCAACTCGATATCCGGAGGTCCCGGGTTTGTGATCATTTGGCAAGCGTGTGATTAAGCCGAGTCGTACTCCGTCGTACCTGGTTTGTACACCGGTTCTCATGGTGTCGCCATCTCTGAGGTCTCGGGTTCGATCCCCGGTCGGGTCAATTCAGAAATTATTTTTTTTTTAAATTGTCTCGGGTCTGGGTGTTTTCTATGTATAATATATAAGTATGTATTTTAAGTATGTTTATCCGTTGTCTAGTAACCATTTAACGAGTTTCATAATGAACCTTCTCTTGGGCTAGATAATTGGTGTAAGTATAGGAAAGTTTAGTTTATAGTTTAATTTATTAACGTAACAAACGGTTATAAACATATTAATCAAATACAAAGTCGTTTAAGTACAACTATGCCTATAGTATTATGGTAATTACTATGAAAAGGTTTATGAGAAACGTAGAGGAGCTCGATGGCGCAGCGGTTAGCGCGTTCGGCTTGCGATCTTGCCCGTTAAGCAACTTTCGCAATGCCGGGTCGCCTGATGGGTGACCAAATAAAAACATCTCGAGCTCCTCCGTGCTTCGGAAGGCACGTTAAGCCGTTGGTCCCGGTTGTTGTCGTAAGATGGTAGTCGTTAAAACCCACCAACCCGCATTGGGCCAGCGTGGTGGGTTATGGCCCAATATCCCCACGTGCTATTGTTCACGTGGGAGGACTGTGCCCAGCAGTGGGACGTTTATTGGCTGATGATGAGTTTAACTGTATGAATGAATAATGTAAACATGTACATCCAAATTTTGTAGTATGTTACACTCAAGATGCGTATTTCGCTTGTATCTAAATATTTGTATCTGTTAAAGAAACAGTACCAAATAAAATTGTAAGCGATGACTTGATTATAATAATGGAGGTATTTGCGCTGCAGTGGGACAGTGCAAAGGCTGTCCTTTACTTTTTAATAATGAAAGTGTAACAAAAAAACAGGATAATAGGAAACATTTTCATATTTCGAAAAAAAGAACAGGGTTTAGGTACGTAGCGGCTCGATTACTTTCTGTGGTAAGGCGATTAGCGTTCAACAGCAAACGAAGCTCATAAATCAAGAAAACAAGAGTTTTATATGCCCAAAAAGGCAAAACAATTGTTGGTTGTATTTATAATCACTGTTGATTAGTACTTTCGGGCTTATGAACGATCGGGATTTTAAGCAAGTGATTCTTCGGGCCTTAGTGTTCGGGCATTTGTTATTCGGGCTTTTGTCATTCGGGATTAGGTACCAGACCCTGTAATCACGACTAATTATGCCCGAAGAGTAAGTCAGAGACTAGGCAATGATAACAACAAAAGCAGTCCTCTACCATAGTCCACTTTTCACTAAATAGCGACAGCACTTTATGCTGTCGGATGTATGTGCAGTATTTAGTACGTTAGTTGCCTTGGCTGCCTTGTTTATATTTTATATTTTATTAGAATTATTTTCTCATGTATTAAATGTAATTTGATTTAAATTCATACACGCAATGACCATCTCAAACCTCAGGCGGGAATCGAACCACGCACCTTCCGCATTCCGGGCGGCTGCCTTAACCAATTAGCTACCGAGGTCTGGTTTTCACCCGACGACATTTGTCAGTGCTTGATGCTTATGTTTTTAGTCAACATTGCTTTTTTACGTGTGTACTTGTATATTTAAGCGATAATAAAACGGTAAAATATATTAAAAAAAAACATTAATAGTACTACCGTCACTTTATTTATTTTAAAATACCCTCATTTAAGTTTGGACAGATCTTATGGCAAGACTAGGTATATTGCAATTGCAAACCCTGACTCAATCAATTACTGAAGCTGAAAAGGTGCCAGATATTATAGGGAAGTTGCGGGCATTCGCTTGTATATAATAAAAACATTCTCCTTGGCTGAGACTAATTGAATACAGTTTCGTGTTACAGAATGTCAATAAACAAAAAGTGACCACAGAGTGTGAAAAGGGTTCCAAACATCAGAATAGAATGTAGTGTGTTATACAAAAACTAGTTGTTTTTTTATTAAAATTATTCGAAACGCCTTTTATTACACTTATGTAGGTTACCATCCAAATTACTTAGTACTGGCTTGTATTTCAATGTCCAACAATCACAAAAAGTGTTTAAATTTTTTCATTCATATAAATGTAATTCAAATAGATGATCGAAGATAAAATAATGTATTTAGCCTGTATGTATACAGGGTAGTACTATGAGTTATTCTGTATACAGGGTGGAAAAAGAAGACCCGTGGTTAGAGGAAAAGTACCCTTAATATTGATGATGGCAAATTTTACTGAAGGGAAACATTCCTTTATTTCCAAAAGTAATTAAAACTGCAATAAAAAAATTTTGAAAAATCACTTGCTTGAGCCGGGAATTGAACCGGTGAAATGTGAAAAAAACATCCTGTATTTTATGATACCAACCGAAAAAGTCTTTCATAAGGATCAATTTTTTTTAACAACATAGTATCTTACATCAAAGGGAGGCCAAGAAATATTTTTTTTATTGTAAAGCTTACTCACTATCTAAAGAAAATAGTTCACTTATCTTGAATTTGCTTAAAATGAGACTAACTTTCACGTTTCGACTGAATTCGCTACGTATCTTGATCTTTCTTTAATTTAAGACACTATGTTGCTTAAAAGAAATTGATTCTTATGAATGACTCTTTCGGTTGCTATCATAAAATACAGGATGTGTTTTTTGACATTTCACCGGTTCGATTCCCAGCTCAAGCAGATGATTTTTCAAAAGTTTTTAAATGCAGTTTAAATTATTTTTGAAAATAAAGGAATGTTTCCTTTCAGTAAAATTGGCCATCATCAGTAATAAGGGTACTTTTCCTCCAACCACAGTCTTTTTTCCACACTGTTATACAGTTCCTGGGCCAATGCATTGAAGTTAAGTCTTCGCTACGAGTGATGAGTATCGGTTAAATCACCACGCTTGCCAAATTCGGGTTGATGATCACAAACTATGACTATAAAAATTCACATACCTACATAAGTACAGTCAGCATCAAAAGTAACTGAATAAAAACAAGGTGGCAAAAGTAATAGTCACGTGTAAGTGTCTTTACATGCTCATCATTTAACATTTCAGAATTATATGACATTTTTTGTGTTTATAATTATAACTTCTCTGTAATTACCTACCTATAGTGACATGTACTTTTGACTCAACAGCTATGTCAGACAATTCTGGTCATTTCAACCGTAACTTTCATTTGCTAAGCTACTTTTGACGCTGACTGTACATACAAACATATTATCACAACTATTATCCCCGAAGGATTATTCGGAGACTAGGCAATGAGGACAGCAAAAGCAGTCCTCTACCATAATTCACTTTTCACCAAATAGCGACCGTGCTCAGCGTGACAGGTGGTGAGCCCATCGCCGCTCTAGGCTGTATGTGCAGTCTTTAGTCCGTTAGTCGCCTTTTACGACACTTAAGGGATGATATGGGGTGGTAGTATTCTTTCACCGCTACGCGACACTGTTGAAAGACTAAAATTAAATACATCCCGTATTTCAATAAGTTGCTTGTTTATTTTATTTCGATAAGTGACATATCCGTAACGTAACTAAAACGTAAATATGGGACACACCGTTCCAGAATTTAAATATTAAATATGAATAGAGGCGACATATAATAAGTTATGAATTTTGTGATGTGATGAATGATCCCGGCGACAGGGCAACACATTCCTTCTATTTGAAGATGTGTTAACAACTGGCAAACTAACTAGATTTCGTTCGTGTAAACATGAACGTGAAGGCTTTTAGGTAATAATAAATGAGTAAAATTTTCGACATGTAGCCCCCTCCAACTTTTGCAAAAGTCTCTTAGACTGACAACATATTATGTTTATTTATGAATTTCCCTAACATAATTAAGTAGTGTTTGGAAATTGAAAGCAGTGTGTTCGGAACACACTTTTTAATAAGTTATTATTTTTAATTACTGGTTTCGCGGTAAACGCAAAGACAATTTTAGTAGTACTTATCTATATATTTAGTAATAGTGTACTTCCCAAGTAACAAAAGCTAACATAACCAAGGCATTTTATCACCAAACAGTGTTAAAGTAGGCCTATAATGGTTATCATAGTGACAGCCTGCTTGGAGGCTTGTAAATAAAACTCTTGGATGCAGTGGGAACAGATTTTGGATGCATGGAAACGAGCCACTGCTTGTACAATAATGGTTAACAGAGCGTTTTGATTCTAAAAAATTAATGAGCATTTACGTTCTATAATGTGTTTCTAAGAACGGTTTCAGGACTATACAAAAGTATCATTAAAGTGTTGCACTCTAATAGATATGGTAAAAGCGATTATAGTACTATTTAGTACTATAGACGACCTTATTTACAGTTTTGTGTATCTATTTTGCAATAATAATGCGTGAAAATTACTTTTACTGTACTAGTATTGTAGGAGTGTCGAAAACACTACTACAGGATCAATTTGCATTATCAAAGTACCTTGCACAACCATTACGTAACGTTATATCTTCTTACAAGCTCCCTCAACATCGCTATGGAGCTAGTTCTGTAAAAATCATGATAACTCTTCTACAGTACTTAACAGTACCAAAGCGACTCCTGGTGCAGCTGCTAAATAACTTCAATTTTAAAAAGCTCTATAGGTGAGTTTGTTTGTTCTGCTACGATACTAAATCGTGACAAAAAGTACTAAAACAGCAGCCATAAATAATTAATCAAATATGGCTGCTGTTTTCTGCCATGATAGCACATTAGCAGCACGGCTGGTGCCAATGTGTACTATAGCAACCATAGTCTGGAAAACTACTAATTTTATTAATTTAAATTTAATTAAAACATGAAAATTACGAGGGCGCATTGTCAAATTTGAATTCGACATTAATGATTAATGTTTTATATTATAGCGTTTTTATTCACGCTTAAATATACTTAAGTAAAATTTTAAACACTGAAAAAAGACGACAAAAAACTTCTAAGATTTGATGAAGCAATGTTGACTAAAAACATAAGCATCAAGCACTGACAAATTTCGACGGTTGAAAGCCAGACCTCGGTAGCCAAGTAGTGGTTAAGGCAGCCGCCCGGAATGCGGAAGGTGCGTGGTTCGATTCCCGCCTGAGGTTGTCGTCTCTTTTTTCAGTGTTTATAATGTTACTTAACGACATTAATGATTTTATCAATACAATTAATTTCGCAAATGCAAGTTACGGCAGAGCTACGTAGTGTCCTTTTCCTTGTTATTACATCGGCAAATGAAATAAAGCATAGATATTTGTTCATGTTTTTTGTAGATTTTAAATGGAGAACAAACGACACGCCCACAACACGAATAAAATGATTGAATAAGTGTGATAAAAAAGTTCACTTAAATTGTTTACGGTGCAAAAAAGCAATTTTAACATGTTTTGGTTACTTTTATAGTGCAAATTTGTCACATAATAGCTGTTCACTTAAATTGTTTACGGTGCAAAAAAGCAATTTTAACATGTTTTGGTTACTTTTATAGTGCAAATTTTTCACATAATAGCTGCAGATAGGACTATTTCAGTACCAAAAAGCGTTTCTCGACATTTTAGGTTTCAACTACAAAGCTGATTATTACCGTGAGAGCCTTTATGTACTTAATGTTTATAGAATAAATCAGTAATAAAACTAGGGCCTATTTGGGGTTCTATAAACGTTCTTAACATCATTATAGTGCTAATCTTGTACACTAATTAGCATGTTCTAAAACGTTCTCAGGACTTTTATAGAATCAAAATTTGTTGCTTGGGTTAGGATTATACGGTAGATTGAATTGATTAACAAGTGTTATTGCAAAAAGGACTCAAGCGAAACTCCTGAATCATGGCACAAAAAAAAAGATTTTAAAAGAAAATGGTTTTATTTTGGTGGTTTTACTCTTAGTTATCTTATTGTTTGCCTGGCCCTACCTTAAAACAAAAAACAGACCAAACACGACTTGTTTAAACAAAAAAGTTTAATGAACCTAAAAACAAACCAAAAAGGTTTTATTTAAACAGAAAAGTTTAATGAATCCTATTCAGTGTCGGTAACAATTTGTTTATTAAATTTCGAGGTCCGGACGGTGTGTGGTGGTTAACGAATACACGAAATGAAATTTACGTTGCTACACAAAAACAGTAAGGAAGATCAGCAGAAAAGTTTGGCAATACTGTTTCAAACTTCGTATGATTGATGACAGACGAATGGAAACTCGGAAGACTGTTGTTTCAATATCTTCATGATAGATTCGTTATTGAAGAGTCACTTCAATTTCTATTGAAATTTCGTCAACCTAGGCGGTGTGACATTTTAATGTATTATTCGTTAACGAACGGCTTTTGTTTGGTAGGTATGTACGAGTATAACAAGCTCGCAATTAAACATATTTGACAGGAACTGATCTCGTTGTAGCTTAGTTCGAAAAGTGATAGCCCCGTTGCGAAAGTTGGTGAACATAGTTCCGTTTGGGGCAAGTCGTCTTTCGACAAGTCCTATTTTATATTATGAATTACTTTTAAGTACTCATTAACTTTTTGATCATAACAAACAATAATAAACAATAAGGACCGACTGCTACAATTAGTAAAAGCCACGATACACGAATTTATATTAAACAGTTCGAAAAATAGATCTGAACCAGATCAGATAAGATGATAATATACTCACAATATATTGAGATGACTTTTAATGCCTTTTGTAGGACAATTACACTGAATTACAGTAAATTACTTATTATTTTATACGGAGCTACGAATATCGAGTGGTCACATAAGATGGAGGCAGAGAAGAGACAGAGAACGATATATGTACCTCTCCTTCGCACTAAAACCTATTTACCAACACCTATACATTTTTAACACTTAATGCAGAGAACCGACCAAAAAAGAGTTCGTACCTTGACCTCTTCTTGACTTCCAATACCAAGTAGGTGTAATGCATTGAACTACTAACCACGAGGCTTATGGGTCAAATAAACCACAATTATACTAACTGATAGCCGCGTCCGGCGGTTAAAAGTTAAACCGGCAATTCGTAGTAACGACCATACAAATTGCAACGCAGTGTCGCCATGTGGCACATTTCCCTTAAAGCCTAGTACTCACTAGGGGACAGTCAGCTGGTATGTTACGGGAAGTTGCACAGCAACCTTTGTAACTAGTTATAGTTTGAAATCACTCATTCAGATTAAAGTACAGCCAGTATACTGTACCGTCTCACTGCATAGCAAAGGCCTCCATTATTGAAATCAATTCTTGCCTACAATTGTTGAGCGGCTTATGCACTAAGACAATTTCAAGTAGTATATTGAAATAAAAATAGAATAGTTATAGTGTATTATGGTAAAAGAGAGAAAACACACGTGGTGTTACTAAAATAACATTTTTTTATTCTCTGCGGGTAAGCAGCAGTAAGCTTGACCTTCATCTCATCACCTGATGGTAAAGTGACGATAAATAAATAAATAAATCATTTATGGCCCAAAATAATGGCACAAAGTGGTGTTTTTAGTATTTACATATATTTTTTTTTCTCTTTATTCAGGAACAAACAGTTACTTACAATTTATAATTGTATACTTAAATTCATATTAAAATAAACCTACAGTTCCCTGAAATAACATTCAACAGTAGCAAACAAAATGAAAACCGAAAATAACATAATTAACATTAAAACCAAATTGAATGAAATAAACGCATTTTTATTTTAATATAACTTCAAAAAGTTCACTTAAAAAAACAACAATTAAACAGAAAGATAAAAAAACAAGCACCTATTTATAAGTTCTACATATTTCACTGTCACACAGCATGCAATATTACAGCAAATAATTAAACATGTCACCATTACTGAGATACTAGAATTAATTAAAATAAGACCGAAGGTGAAAGCGCGCTTCACCCAGAATCCTCAATCACTGAGTAACTGGCTATCATATATCTAAATTGTCAGAACAAAACAATGCTATTAACATTGTTGTTAGGGCGCCAAACTTTAGAAAAGATAGCTACTAGAAGGACAAAATGTTTATGTAGGTTCCTCTAGGTCTAAAAGCGGTGGCTTAGGCACTGGACCACATAGGCGGTCAAATCATGTGGTGTGGAGATAAATAGTAGTTGGTAAAGTTCCCTCAACCAACGCTTTTGTCAGTTTTAACTTATTGAGTGACTAGAGAGCAAAGTCGAGTGACATAGCACTCACATTCTCGTGAGATTATTAAGGAACAATGTTCCATGAGTTCAATAAAACACTTATTTGACTGTGACTCTCTTTCCTACCCAAAACCAGAAGATTTAAAAGACATTGCCAAGCTTATGGCAGTAATTTTCACTGAGGAAGCAGAGTGATAGGACAGGGTTGCACAAAAGATCCCAATGGGTCGACGTGCTGCTGTGAGAGGGAGACTTCTGAAGGCCCTACTAAGATAAGATAAGATAAGATGACTATGAGTGAAAGTGAAATCATGCGCGACAAGGTCACGACACAAATGTCGCTTATTGAAAACGGGGCCTTACATTGGCTAGCAACCTCCAGCAACTTTGTCTGCAAACTTTGAGACTAAAGCCAAGTTGCGAGTAGATATTTTGTAGAAAGCCAGACCGACCAAACTATTTTTATACCATAATGCTAAGTTGAAACACAAAATGCCTTCGTTAGCTTTTCACTAAACAATCTCGGTCTATGCGGAGTTACAGAATTACAGAAGATAATGTAGTATTCTTTTTTATTATTTGGACAGACAACAAGACAAACGCGTAGGTAGGTATATAAGCAATAGTAGAACAATAGCTTTAAAATGTAGTGTCATCTTATTGTCATGTTCTTATTAGAAGAATTATTAGTTATAATCAGTTATTTAGTTTATTTATATTCGTTATCTTAGAGTTTATTTAAGCGTCATTAACCGTTTCGCGTTGCGGTGAAAGAATACTACCACCCCCTCTCTTCCTTTGGGTGTCGTAAAAGGCGACTAACGAATTAAAGACACACATCCAACAGCGTAAAGCGGCGATGGGCCCACCACCTGTCACGCTGAGCACATGTGCAGTCGTTATTTGGTGAAAAGTGGACTATGGCAGAGTACTGTTTTTTGCTGTCCTCATTGCCTAGTCCCTGACTTACCCTTCGGGGATAATAGTCGTGATTATATGTATGTATGTATATGCATTAACAAAAACATATATATTACGAATACCACGTTTATATAGATATTTAAATTACTCACACACCAAGCTCATTACATATCCACCAAGGAACAAACCTTTACCTCGTTATCAGCTATAAACAATGTAAGACATTTATTTTTGCCCTGTTAACCAAAATGCTTGGGTAAGATATGGGTTCACGTCAATAATCTAACGGAGCCAAGCGGATTAAACCGTGATCTAGCATTTCACCATTCCTACCCGAATATGTAAAGTTGCGGCTTCAAACGCTTCAAGCATCTATTTACACAAGCGGGCTATCCCTTTATATCAACACAATATGGATAATTAATTTTGATGACAGCTCCACACGGAAAGACAGTTTAATCTTCCGCTATAAATAGGTCATTAACTTCGCAGCTCTTATACGCTCCTGATGATATTCGTATTGCATTAAACAATCAAGTTTAATGCAGTAAATGTTTTGGTTCTATGGCAAATTTATTTTAGACGGCCCATTTTGTATCTCTGGTTTTCCTCGCTCAGTGGAGCTCAGTAGTTTGTTTTAAGACCAAGAAGAGTTTTTTTAATTCATATCGCTTGCATGGTATACTCTCGTAAAAATTATAAAATACTAAACAACGTTTTGTCCCAAGCATGGAATAGATAAAGAAACTGAACTGTTAGTGTGAATGGATTTAAGAATATGTGTGTGTTATTACAAGGTAAACTTTGCTGATTTAGTAACATCTATAACTTATCCGTCACTCCAAGTCACTGTCCATCTTTAAGTCTAAACTCCACAAGCATCTTTTGGCTCTGTCATCTGCTAGTAACATGTTATAGTTTATTTTTATATATTATAATTTATGTATGTATATTTGATACTATGTTTTGTATGTATGTATGTTTATAAATTAATATATATTTATTTTTAGTCCATCAATTATTATCTATTTATTAAAACTTGCCCACTTCCTCATCTCCTTCTTAGGTTTCATTAACCAAAGGTTGTCTGGAAGAGATCGCTCTCAGCGATAAGACCGCCTTTGTATATAGAAGTTTTAAGTTTATGTCATATGTAACTGTATCTCGTGTATGTGCAATAAAGTGTTTATCTATCTATCTTAACAATTTAAAAGTGCAGGCTGAAAGTTTTGGTTCAAAACCTTAATTAAATAAAAAGTGAAATAATTAAAACAACTCAGTTTGTTATATCAAAACAAAGGCCTTGAGAGAAAAAAATAAACATTTGAAAATAAAAATATGTAGACTATCTCATTTAACTTTTGTTAACTAAAGTATCCTTAATATTAATTTAAATAAAAACATGTACATAAATCAACTAAGGAGAACAAAAAAGGGGATCGCTCGGAACCGGCCAACTATCGACCCATCGCTGTAACTTCTGTGCTGTGCAAGGTGTTTGAGCGGATAATTAATTCCCAGCTCATTCACTACCTACCTAGAGGATCACTCGCTACTCCATGATCGCCAGTATGGGTTCAGACCAAAGCGATCAACGGGTGATCTTCTAGCGTACGTTTCTCACGCGTGGGGTGAAGCGATGGACAAGCGTGGCGAATCCCTAGCAGTTAGCCTTGATATCGCCAAAGCTTTCGATAGAGTGTGGCATCGTTCCCTTCTTTCCAAGTTGCCGGCCTTCGGTGTGCCGCCCCGTTTGTGCGTCTGGGTTGACTTTCTAGAAGGGCGGAGGATTCGTGTCCTTTGTGAGGGTAGTTCTTCCGCGTTCTACAAAGTCAATGCCGGAGTGTCGCAGGGTTCTGTGCTCTCACCTACTGTTCGGTGCAAAACCGAACACTTAGGTTTTCTATATATCTACCTACATCGTCACCGGCGCCGCGTGCCTTAAACTCGGTCATTGGCCGCGGTCGCCGTGTATGTATTGTCATCAAAATAACAATTTAATAATTTAGTGTCTATTTCACCGTTATTGCAATCGGATGCACTCATCAACATTCATTATCATCTAACATTATCATAGACTTTTAAAAACATTTTTGTAAACATTTAATAAATCAGTAGTTTCGTAAACATTTTATCATTTCAACAATTCCACCAAGCTCCGTATATATCATGGGGAGTGTTCTGAGGAATTGTTCGGCTTGATCCCTGCCGCTAATTTCCTTCACCGCACTACACGCAATCGACTGTCATTCCATCCACATCGCCTTGATGGATGGCGGTCTACTACTGTGCGTTTTTCAAGAAATTTCTTGCCTCGAACTACAGTGTTGTGGAACCAGCTCTCGGCGGCGGTATTTCCGGACCGTTACGACTTAGGGATCTTCAAGAAACGAGCCTATTCCTTCCTTAAAGGCCGGCAACGCGCCTGCGATTCCTCTGGTTTTGCGGGTGTCCATGGGCGGCGGTGATTACTTTCCATCAGGTGACCCGCTTGCTCGTTTGCCTCCTTCTGCTATAAAAAAAAAAAAAAAAAGCTCAGGCTCCAACATATGGTCCTACGAGCGAGCGACACCTCGCGCGCGTTAATTTTGTGATTTTGAGGTGATAGAACAGTGAATAGTGGAAAACAGTGGTGCGTGAATTTGGTGGACTATCACAGCTGCTGGACCTGTTTGTTAGCGATCGCTGCAAAAGGATTAGTAGCCCACTTTCAACAACAACAACTTGGCTTGGTAGCCGGGTGACTTCAGCTTCAACATCTTACAAGTAAGGTCGTTTATTTTTATTAATCATCATGGAAGACTACGCCGCAATCATCGAAACCCAAAGCGACATCATAAGCGCTTTGCAAAAGTTATTAACAAATTTCAAAAAAGATTCATCAGAACGGAAGTCGCCCGTTTACATCAAGAGGCGGCTGGAAACTCTTGACCAGTACTGGTCAGAATTTCAAGATAATCATGTTAAGTTGGACAAAGTTACTGACAAATTATCGTATTCTTATTTTACTGAGGGCTATCATGAACAAACAAAGAAATTTTATATTGACACTAAGGCCTATATCGAAAACTTTTCTTAAATGTTAAGCAATTTAGAGAACCCAATACAGCCAAGTAAAAGTAAAGCTATACAGAGCCAAAACCGGTAGTTAGGAGCTCTACGCCGGTTTGTGTAGAAATGCAATCTGCGCCGACTTTTAACAATAACATGTTACTTATGCTAAGAAAACAGGAAGCGAACTTTAAAGCTTTTCAAAGAACAGTAGGGCTTATTGACGTCGAATCCATAACAGAAAAATGGGAGTTTGAAGACCAGAACCACCATCATACTGTACAGACTATCAGTACTCGTACCAAAAAATTTGGCAAGTCGTTCCTCTGTAAGACCATACGGCTTTGGAATTCTTTGCCGGCGCATGTGTTTCCCAGCTCCTACAGTCCCGGGTATTTTAAGCGGGGCGTGAAACGGCATTTATGCAGGCCGTCATGAATGGGAGCGCTCGTTATCGTGTTTATTCTACGGTGGGGAGCGCTCTCATTATTTTGGACTGCATCGGCTGCTTACCATCAGGCAGGATGCAGTCACCATGACGAGTCGTTATAGAAAAAAAAAATCAACGACTATGTTTTATCCCCAATTGTTAGTCGGAGACACGGAGCAAATATTGCTCCGTGGTCAGAGACTAGACAATGAGGACGCAGAAGCAGCCCACAGCCATAGCTATATTATAGTTTTTATGTTATTATTCTTTTTATTCAAATTACAATCTTAAGAAAAAAATTACAACATTTTATATAATAAAATATATTTACAATAAGTACACAATGTAATAGGGGTAGTACTTCTAAACTGTTAAGGCTACGTACTACATCTAAATTCATCGACAAAAAAAATAATATGGACTTAAAAAAAGTGATTTTAAATCACAAAATAACTTAGTAATGATTTTTTTTCTCACCAAAATAATCTCAAACATACAAAACAAAGTAATTTATTAGTTAGCCAGTGTCATTAGCTACCGTTTGATATTTTTTCATGTTTCTCCGACGTATGGAACCTTTGATATCGCAATAAAGTAAAAATGGTCATAAATTATAGGGGAAGGAGGTAGGACAATAAAAAACTTAACCTAGCCTACCACCGGCAGCAGGGATAGACCCAAGCTATCGGTGGTTAGGGCTGCAAAGTTAGAAACCTCCTGACAATAGGTACATGCCGTGTCAAGAGTACTGCCTTTTGAATCTGATTCTTGACCTAACCTTTCATCGAGAGCCTCCCTAGGTGGTGATCGAGGCTCTTAGCTAAAAGACCGTTTGCCGAAACGACTATCGGTATGATAATGGTTAATCCACATCATTATTATTATTATTATAGTCCATATTTCACCAAATTATAACTGCACATGTGTTTAGCGTGATATTTGTAGAGCCCATCACTGCTCTATGCTATTGGATGTATGAGCAGTCTTTAGTCCGTTAGTCGCCTTTTACGACACACAAGGGAAGAGAGGGCTTGTATTATTTAAGTGAGAGAGATATACTTACATAAAACCTTATGAATACTGAAGTATTTAAAATTTCAACAGTGTTTTAGTAAAATATAAGTAGTAAAAGAATCGCTCAAGTACGCTTTAAAGTAATTAATAGTAAGTAATTAATGGCCTTTGCCCTGTAATGAGACAAATTGGGCTAGATAATAATAATAATATATTAATTAATGACAATAATCGCTTTTTAAAGCGTAAGAATCATTAAATAATTTATATTACCTACCTGCATAATCTTACTACCAAATTGAACGATGTGGAATGGCATTAACTCTTGCTATGTACAAATGCGTACGAGTAACTTCGTAAGGTAGGTCCGTAATGTTTTGCGTAAATCATATTACCGGCGGCATCAAAGGGTAACTGGATTATTAAGTTTCCTAAAAGGTAATGGTATCTAATTGAACAAAACAAGTGTACATATACATTAGTGGCAAATGATGACCTGTTCCTTAATTTTCAGTACTAAACCGTGTAATATTATTAATTTATTAAGTTCTTTACCCGAAATTGTTCTTCCTACCGATTTGTAATCCGAATGATCACTCTTTCTAAAATGTTTATTTCTTTTGTTTTCTTTCATACAATTGTAGTACTACCAACGACGTTCATAACACTTCCGAAAATTTAAATTAATAATATTACTAATGAAAATATATTATTTTAAACTCCTACTGTTGTTTTTGTATAAGGCTTTTATTCCTAAACATAAATTTTATAATATATTTACTCATATTAAAAGAAAATACAACGGTGACCTACAGGAGTAGGGCGGCCAGTATTTCTGTTGTCTAATTAAAAAAAAATCGAATTTCAAGACCTATTACGTGACCTACAGGAGTAGGGAAGCTTAGTATCCTCATTAAAGAAAAATAAAAATAAATAAAAATTAATAGTTGAGTTGAGAGTTGAATGATTCGGAATTATAAACATTAGAAACGGTTTGTTAGGAGAATTTCGCAAACGCTTTATTCAGTTGCAGCGAATTTTAAAATCGCATTTTTTAGCGAAAACTTTATTTAAGTTCCTATAATTTATTATTAGATGAATTTCGCGATCTCCTTTTTTAGTTGCAGTAATCTAACAAAATATACTTCCATATTTTGTTAGATGTTTGATGTTAATTGTTATAAATACACAAAAGGAGACCCGGCTGAAAAATGTTAGGAAGAACATTTTCGGAGTTCCGATTATCGGAGTTGAAAATTTAGGTGAATTAATGTTTTTTATGTATTTTAGCGTTTTATTAACGCTTAAATATACTTAAGTAAAATTTTTATACACTGAAAAAAGACGACAACGTCAGGCGGGAATCGAACCACGCACCACATGACTAAAACATTATAATCAAGCACTGACAAAATTCGACGGGTGAAAACCAGACCTCGGTAACCAAGTGGTTACGGCAACCGCCCGGAACGCAGAAGGTGCGTGGTTCAATTCCCGCCGGGGGTTGTTGTCATTTTTCAGTGTTTAAAAATTTTAATTTAAGAGAACTTTAGTTTTCAGTATTATGACCTAGTTAGGGAAAACATTAAATATTCAACTGAATTTATGTGCTTTGATGATGTTTTATATCACATATTATGGTCTTTAAGTCACTCACCGCCGCCCATGGACACCCGCAAAACCAGAGGAGTCGCAGATGCGTTGCGACCTTTAAGAAAGGAATAGGGTTAAGGAAGGAATAGGAATAGTGAGGGGGAAGGGGGAAGGGGCCTCCGGAACTCTCATTGGCCGGACGAAACACAACAGCACCAAGTGCCATTATTTCACGCCGGATATTCGTGAGAGGGTGGTATTACGCAAGGCGAGCCGGCCCAATGCGTGTTGGGACGCAGCGTGGCTCTAC
Source organism: Scoparia ambigualis (assembly GCA_963921215.1). Taxonomy (NCBI): domain Eukaryota; kingdom Metazoa; phylum Arthropoda; class Insecta; order Lepidoptera; family Crambidae; genus Scoparia; species Scoparia ambigualis. The sequence continues at coordinate 16,131,972 of OY992522.1, read as the reverse complement.
CACTCAGTCAGTGTCACTCATTTAGCACCACCCAGGGGTCACGTGTAGGGTCTCAAGGGTAAACCTACGGACGCGAGTAACTTTAACCCCCAAACTTGCCATTATCGCTTTAACACGACCCCTAGATTAGGGATCGCAATTTCAATTAATGGATGCGCCATAACTGCTCAGTCACGGTGCCATTACCACACCTATACAGCGGGGAGAGTTATCCCGCCCATCATCTATCAACCAAAGGCAACCGACACAGTCATGGACAGGAATTACCGCATCATACCTGTTAACATTGAAATTAGTAACTGATTAATCACAGAAATGCTGAGTCAATAATCCGATGGTATACACCCTTAATTTTTATTCGTTTAAATTAAATTAAAGGTGAGTTCCACCCATGAAACTGAACAACTTTCCCCAAGAAACCTATTTGCAAAAATGACAAAAAAAATTCGACCTCCCATACTTGTCGTCAGGATCGGACTGATTTTTAAGGGAGGTTTTAAAAAAAAATTAAGTGTGTATGAGGTCACTTTTTATCACCTGCAAATATTTTGAGAATAAATTCAACAACACAAATAAACTATTTTTATGAATAGTCCTTAAATTTTTATACTTACGCTAGTTTTCAAGAAAACCGCCAAAAGACATTTCGGTTATAAGTAAAATAAAACACCCCTTAAGCACTTTCGGTAGTTTCAAAGTAATATTATTCTGTGGTTTCAATTCAAAGGAGCCGAAACGGAGAGGCCGCAATACCTACACCGCTTACACGTGCCCGTAGTTTCATTCAAAGGAGCCTCTTTTTGATTTGATCAGAGGATTTTTTGTTAGGAAAAGTACAAATAAAAACTAGCCTGATTTTTTTTTAAATGCTAGGGCATTATTTTTCTGATATAATTAGTTGTTTTGTCAAAATATTTACAGCTGATAAAATGTGATCCTTTATAATTATATCATATTGATGTATGATTGTTGCAGTAGATTATCTTGACTTACATGTTCAGGTGTTACCCCAATGCCTTTTTCAGAAGTCTATGGTGGCGGCTCAATAAAAGGATACTACCCCTCTCTTCCCTTGGGTGTCGTAGAAGGTGACTAACGGGCTAAAGAGTGCACATTCATCCAAAAGCATAGAGCGGCGATGGACTCACCACCTGTCACGCTGAGCCCATGTGCAGTTGCTATTTAGTGAAAAGTGGACTATGGTTGAGGACTGCTTTTGCTGTCCTCATTGCCTAGTCCCTGACTAGCCCTTTGAGAATAACAGTTGCGATCATATGTATTGGGTCCATATTGGGTTGCATAAATTAAAGAGGCATATTTTAAGGTTGCATAACGTTTTTTGGCATTATTTTCGTTTCGCATAACGTTCATTCAGAATAAATCATTAGGCATACTTTATTTCCCCATACCTTCTTTTATTATAATGATATATCAGCATCAAATGTTTATGCATAGCTGTTTTTACAATAACGATTACTAATCATATCATTTATTGGCAGTCCTATAGAATACCATAATGTTAACAGTTTTAGAGTATTTTATTTATCTTCAATTCGAAAATTTTCTGCACGAATTTTATTTAGCCTAAAACGTTATGTAATTTTTGGTTTTCCATAATTTTCTTTTTACTTATAACACAATTGACGACGTTTTGAAATGCCTATTATCGACAGTTATTTTTTTCAAAACCTTTATGTTTTGAAATCACACTCAACATTTGGCCAGCTTATTAATGCTAGATTTCCAGAAACACGTTTCTAATATATAAAAATACAACATTTCATCATCATCATCAGCCTATACTCGTCCACTGCTGGACATAGGCCTCTCCAAGAACACGCCACTGAGCACGATCCGCGGCTACTCTCATCCAGCTCTTGCCAGCCACCTTGCGAAGATCGTCGCTCCACCTTGTCTGAGGGCGTCCTACGCTACGCTTGCCGATACGTGGTCTCCACTCCAGAACTCGTCTACCCCAACGGTCATCGGTTCTGCGACTGATATGGCCGGCCCACTGCCAATTCAGCTTGCTAATCCGGTGGGCTATGTGGATTACCTTGGTTCTCTGCCGGATCACCTCGTTTCGAATCCGATCCCTCAGAGAAACACCGAGCATAGCCCTTTCCATAGCTCGCTGAGCGACTTTAAACTTGCGAACCAGCCCTACCGTCAGTGTCCACGTTTCGGCTCCGTATGTCATGACGGGTAGGACGCACTGATTAAAGACTTTCGTATTTAGACATTGCGGAATTGGCAACGTAAAGACCCGACGTAGTTTCCCATATGCAGCCCAGCCCAGCTGTATCCTTCTGTTGGCCTCTTTCTCGAAGTTGTTTCTACCCATCTGTAAAATTTGCCTGAGATAGACGTATTCTTTAACAACTTCGAGAGCACTGCCTTGTATTGCAATCGGTTCCGGGACGACACGTTCGTTGAACATAACCTTGGTTTTGTCCAGGTTCATCCGCAGACCGATGCGTCGAGAAGAATCAGCTAGGCCGTTCAGCATGTGTTGTAGCTCCTGCAACGTTTCGGCCATGATGACGATGTCGTCTGCAAATCGCAAGTGTGAGATGCATTCGCCGTTGATGTTGATCCTACGTCCTTTCCAGTCCAGCGTTTTAAACATATCCTCTAAGGCATTTGTGAATAGTTTTGGGGATATCACATCCCCCTGTCTCACACCTCGATGTAAGTGGATATGTTTTGTCTGCTGGTTCTGTACTTGGATGGCCATGGTGGCGGCATATATATCGCCAATCGACTTGGCATCGTTGCAGGGATTTAAGAACAGCCCAGGTCTCGATAGAGTCAAATGCCTTCTCATAGTCCACAAATGCAAGGCACAGGGGCCGATTATACTCTTCGGCCTTCTGTATAATCTGCCACACTGTCAAAATGTGGTCTATGGTGCCGTATCCTCCTCGAAACCCGGCCTGCTCCGAAGGCTGAAATTCGTCGAATCTTTGCGCAAGGCGGTTTGTGATGACTCTTGAAAACAGCTTGTAGACGTGGCTCAGGAGCGAAATGGGTCGGTAGTTCTTCAGAAGGGTTTTGTCTTCTTTTTTGAAGAAAAACACGACGACACTCCTACTCCACGCCTCCGGAGTTCTCCCATCAAAGAGAACGGTGTTAAAGATGTATTGGAGCTCCTTTAACCCTAGAAAGATAACCTACGCCGCAGAGGCGCCCGCGCAGCAAACTTATAGTTGTCTCTTTTTATTCTACGCGTGTATTAACTTGTCCTTTTCAGTCAACTTAGTCGTCGGCCAGACCTATCGCGGGAAGGCTGTTTCTAAACGGTGAGTACCATATTTTTAAAGTTATGAGTTTTTATGCGCTCGCGAGGCGTATGGTTATCTTTTATGTAACTTTTAGTGTTGCTTGTTTCTTTTGATTTATTGATATAAAGTGTTATAAAAACATGTTTTTGTTTTGTTTTTAGGAAATATTATTAGCGTAGACCATGGCAAGTAGAAGGGCACTTGCGGAAGACGAAATGTGCCTATTATTTGGACCGAGAAGATGATATTGGTGATACTCAAGAAAGTGATAGCAAAGTAGAAGATCATGCGAGTGAAGATGATGTTCAGAGTGACGTCGAAGATGAGTACATCTATAAAAGTAAAAAAAACGATACTGCAGCTCAGTGGCGAAGCGTGAAATATTGAGAGAGGTAAGCCGTAACAAAAAAATGCTTACCTACTCCGAGCGCGGGCACGCAGTCTTGAGTCCTTAACGAAAATCTGTGATTGGCATCCTGGCTTCAGTCTTGTATAGGCAGATGTATCTTCAGTCCTCTTTTACTATACGTGTAAGCACTGAGATATTGAAACTGTGTCTTGCAAGCATAATAGAAGTGGCTTTGATAAAAGCCGTTTGTGGTGAAATGATGATATGATGTAAATTAAACAAAACTTAATAAACTAAGTACTAATAATACTACTTATACTCTAAAGCTATTCGTATATTCTTTCTTACAAAGTGCGCTAAGACATTATCATAAAAGCCGGGAAGAATCTAAAGCTATTAATGCCGACATCTTACAATTCTACCGATTACTTTGCAAATCTACTTATTCTAAATACGTAATTCCAACTTATTACAATATCTACTTACCGCAAATACCTAATTACAACGTACGTCTTCGTAACTACTTTCATCACTACACACAACACGAATAAACAAAGTCCAACTACAATACTAATCATTCTAATAGGTGAAACTAACTAATAAATTCAAATACTAATAAAACACAGTCATGCATTCAATGATGAATTGCAATTACGTCAAATTATCTGTCAACAGAACACAAACCGAAAACGATGTTCCTCCATCCCGCTCACGCGCAGGCAAATTGTATAACTTTCTCTATCAAGTAACTCGGATAAAGACGGCTTACCGGCTGCTAATACGCGGGTGGGTTTATTGACCTTTATGTGGCGTCATGAAGTAAATTTTGTACAGAAGTTTAACTGCCAAAAAGCCGATCGCGCCTGCGGCTTATTTTATAGCAATATGTTGTTGAAAAGCAAATTTTGTTGATTTAATGTCCATAGTGTAGGTGTTTTGTAATGTTTCTTTTATATATTTATTTTTATAATTACTGATTGTGCCATTTCTCCATTTCTCAATTCAAGTAGAGAGTGGTTGTGTTCTAAACTTCTGAAGGGAAGCCGGTGGGAATCGAGTTGTATGGAACCTTCGTCACTGCTGCAGCTACTGCACGTCGAAAAAGAAGAGAATGTCAAAAATGAGCTGTGCGAAATGTAAAAAACCTATTTGTGGCGAACACAAAAATGACGTTTGTTGTAACTGCCTCTAAAGCCAATTATACTAAGGTTTTATTGTTTTTTAGACTGAATACTCTATAGTCTATTAGTTTATAAGAAAAAAAAACATATTGATTTATGATAATTTGTAATTATTTGTTCCTATAAACAGAAGACTGCAAATTTTTGTTATTTTCCATAGAGGTTTCGTAATTATAAGTTAAAAATTACTTTAATATCAACTTTATTAAAATAAATGTTTTTTATTTTTAAAACTCTTTCAAACCTTTCACAGTTTTAAATTAGTGATAATAAATATAAATTATTGGAATATATACACGCATTAGAAAAGTGTGCGCCTCTGAAGCGTATGGTTATCTTTTACGTAATATGTAGTATGGTTATCTTTCTAGGGTTAACACAGGTTTACCGCCTGCTTTCAGGAGCTCAGATGTAACACCGTCTTCACCTGGGGCTTTTCCGTTTTTAAGCTGTCCAAGAGCCAACTCAATTTCGCATAGGCTGATTTCTGGCAAGTCTTCGGTAAAGTGGCGCGTCAACGTGGCTCTGGTTTGATTTAATCAAGCATGCAGGATGCAAGCAAACATGGAGCATGTAAGCAAGCAAGCATGCTGCAACATGCATGCAACATCATCGAACAACTTTTAATCGTAGCAACGTTTAAGCATGCAAGCAAGCACGAAGCATGCAAGCAAGCATGCACCATGCAGGCAAGCATGCAAAATGTAAGCAAGCATGCAGCATGCATGCAATCATGCAGCATGCAAGCAAGCAAGAAAGAGGCTGGCCGGCGGAGCCGGCCAGCCTCAGTTACGGCGGCGAGCGTTGAACCCACCTGCTCCTCAGCTCGCGGGCCGCCTCGCCCCTCCGCGCCTACGCGGACTTAAATTACACTCTAGCGTAGGACAGTCAAGACTACGTGGAGTCGGTTTTGCCGCGATTCGTTTCTATCACTAACTTTTGTAGCACAACCTTACCGAAAACACAAAGTATTCACTTTTTAAAACATTTTACTTTATTTACTTATTGAAAAAAAAAAACAAAAAAATAACGAAAATCTGGGTATGATATTTTAGAGAAAAAGTTACTTCAAATTTTAATACAGCGCTGCCCTTCGCGATTGTCTTAAATTTCTAACCTATCACGTGGCCTACAGGAGTAGGGCAGCTAGTATTTCTTTTCTCCAATAAAAAAAAATAACCTCGAAATTCAATACAATCGCTACGCTGCGCTTCATCCATTATGCGTTTCGTATTTTATGAAAAATTCAGTTTAGACGAATAGCAAGTATGTTGTTTACATTTATGCTGATTAAAATTATGATAAAGACAATTATAGTAAGTTAAAATTATGCCGATGAAACCATTATGGGTTTATAACACTCTGCTTATCATGATTTATGCGAAAAAACTTTATGCTGAAACTGTTATGCCAAACTCCATTATGAAGAAAGAGATTATGCGACCGAAAGGGCTCCCTATGTATTACATGTACAGTCACGAGCACCAATATTTATACATATTAACTCTTATTCCATTGTATTAAAAGTTACAATTGTTTACATATTTTTGCTCGTGACGTACTAACCCAGTTCTTCCCTCGGCTGCCGTAGAAGTCGACTAACAGACTTAAGAATGCACAGACAAACAACAGCATAGAGCAGCAATGGGCTCGCCACCTGTCACGCTGAGCACATGTGCAGTATTAATTTGGTGAAACGTGGACTATGGTGGAGAAATGGTTCGCGGTAATAATTGCCTAGTCTCTGACTAACCCTTGTATGTATGTAGCAACTGATTAATTACAGCAATATTGGTCGATAATCCGCCGATATAATATATCATATTGATACATATATTGTTGTGACAGCAGATTATCTTGGCTTACACGTTTAGGCGTTACCCCAAAGTCTTTTTCAGAAGTCTATCAGTCATTTGTTTCCATAACAAGCTTAAGGCTACATACGCACTGAGCGGCTAGCCGCAATACGGATACGCCGGCTGCGATTAAAAATATGTACAAAAACGCAGTTTTCATATGCACTGGGATCTGCTACCGACCAACCGCTCCAGTCGCTTGGCCCGACTGGCGGTCAGCCGGACGGTTAAAACACGCACCACGCGGTTAGTTCAGTTTGCGGTTGCACACCTTTGACGGAGCAAGTTTACCAACTCTCAGCTATGAATTTTGATACAAAACGGTTCAAATTAAAGTTCAAAACTTTTTCTCAGTTTCTTTTTCTTTATAAAACACGAGTAAATATAATAAATAGCTGCGACGTCCATCTTGGAAATGGCTCGAACAATACGCAAACCACGACGGTTTCTATACGCATGTTCCGGTTGCGGTTACGGCTAGCCGCCCGCCACCAGATTAGCCGCATTGCAACCGCATCCTGCGGCCAGCTGGACGGGCAAGCCGGATGGGCAGCCGCAGCGCCGCAGTGCGGCTAACCGGGCAGTGCGCACGAGGCCTTAGACGTCATCCGTAGTGTAACATGCTGAGTGGTCAACGCAATCCGGGTGAATTGCGGAGGACGTGGGTCCTATATCTTCGGGTTTATTGGAGCGGAATTAACGCCAACAATCATATATTACGAATAGTATTTCATCATTTCCCACTACAAGTACTTTACCTAGAATACATAGGTAGTATCGCATGAACGTGAATTAACCACAAGTTCAAAACTTGCCTTAACCAGGTAACGTAACTAAGTACAAAGCTATATTTATACCAAAACAGAAAAAGAAATTGACTTTGACTTCAAAAAGCATTTGTAAAAAGAATATTGTATCTTATCTTATTGGGGCCTGCAGAGGTTTCCCTCTCGCAGCGGCACGTCGACCCATTGGGATCTTTTGTGCAACCCCGTCCTATCACTCTGTTTCCTCAGAGAAAATTACTGCCATAAGTTTGGCAATGTCTTTGAGGGCGAAGAGCCTAAAATCTTCTGGTTACGGGTAGGCGAATCCCAAGAGACTCATTCTTTTCCTAGCAAGGGAGTCACAGTCACACAGTAGATGTTGCATGGACTCCGTTTTCTCCCCACATGCCCTGCACAAGCTGTCTGTTGCTAGTTGCATTCTATAGAGCATTTGTTTTGTAGCATAGTGCCCAGTCAGGGCTCCGATGATTGTTCGTGCCTGCCTTTTGCTACCTCCGCATATGATTTTACTCCGTCCTAGGGCGTCTCCACCTATGAAGGATTTTGAGTGTTTCATGCCGGGTAGCTTTTCCTATTCGGTTTTATGCCTGTTTTGGATTTGGTCCTTAAAGGCCTTGTTGATGGTGCTCGGTGCCAGTGCAACAAATGGCTCAGGACCAATAAATGGGGTCTCTGAGCCCTCCCTGGTAAGTGCATCAGCCATTTCATTGCCATGGATTCCCATGTGGCCTGGTACCCAGATCAATCTCACCCTGTTGTGTCCACCTAGCTTATTTAAAGCTTTTGTGGTTTCAAGTACAAGGTTGGAGTCGATACGGGGCGATATAAGTGACTTGAGTGCTGCTTGGCTGTCACTCAGGATGAATATGTTTCACTTTCTAGGGGCGAGTTCTAAATTCTTTTTTGCGCATAGGAGAATTGCAAAAATTTCGGCCTAGTATACAGTTGCAAATTTTCCCATGCTTTGACTATGTTCGAAGTCATTGCTAAATATACCTGCTCCAGTACCCGACTCCATTTTGGAACCATCGGTGTACCAGATTGGACTGTTCTTCTCTGGAGACGGTGGTCCTTGTCTCCATTCATCCCTAGTTGGGACATATATACTGAATTTCTTTTCGAACATGTACTGGGGGGATATTTTGTCGCACCCCATTTCCATGATCCTATCAAGGGAATCATTAGGTTCCCATTTTGTATGTCTGGTCAGTGGCTTAGATGCGTCCCACAGCCCGGCCACCCTAAGTCTATGTAGCGCTTTCTTTGCCTCTGTTGCTATGACACTGTGCAGGGGTGGAAGGTCTGTAAGGACTTCCAGAGCTGCCGTCGGTGTGGTTCTGAATGCCCCAGTAATCGCCATGCATGCTGTCCTCTGAAGTTTGCTTAAAGCATTCTTACAGATTTTCAGCCTGGTCCTGGGCCACCAGACGATGCTGCCATATGTAAGGATCGGCCGCACCATCATCATGCAGATCCACCTTATGATTTTGGGGTTAAGCCCCCACGTTTTGCCATAGGTAGACCGACACATACCAAAGACCCTATAGGCCTTGGTAACGGTCGTGTCCATGTGCTGTTTCCAGGTAAGTTCCTTATCCAGTGTTATGCCTAGATATTTCACTTCTCTGGACCAGGGAAGCTGGGTGCCGTAAAGTTTTAGGCTTCCCAATTTCGTGAGGTTTTTCATCCTCGTGAAAGAGATAGCGGTTGTTTTTCCAGGGTTTACGGATAGATGATTGGCATTACACCAATCCTCCAGCAAACATAGAGCACGTTGCATTAGCTCCGATACCGTGGAGGGAAACTTTCCACTGACTGTGATGACAGGTCATCTGCATAACCAACCGTATATAGTGGTCCTTAGTTCAGTTTTGCTATGATTGAATCAACTACAAGGCTCCATAGCAGAGGAGAAAGGACCCCCCCTTGCGGGCACCCTGTAGTTGTTTGAGCGAGTAAACTGTCCCCAAGCAGTTCTGAGTAGATTATTCTACCCTTTAACATGCATTCAATCCATTTGCAGATCGGTTGTGGCACGCCATGATCTCTGGCTGCCACATTGATGGAGTCAAAGGTTGTGCGATCAAATGCACCTTCAATGTCTACGAATGAGCAGACGCAGATCTCTTTGTTCTCCAGGGCTGATTCCGCTCGGCTCACCACATGGTGGAGAGCGGTTTTTGTTGACTTCCCTGGCTGGTAAGCGCATTGAAGTCCGTGAAGTAGGAATTTTTTTAACGGTCCCGCTCTGATAAATTTGTCTACCATCTTTTCCAAGGTCTTAAGAAGAAAAGATTGGAGACTTATTGGCCTAAAAGCTTTGGGTTCTTCATAATCTGGTTTACCCGGTTTTGGTATGTATATTACCTTAATACGTCTCCACGTTCTGGGTATATAACTAAATGCAATGCAGGCTTTATACAATCTGCAGAGATGGGGGCCCAGAATGGAAGCACCCTGTTGTAGTAGGATGGGGTAAATATTGTCAGGTCCTGGTGCTTTATATGGTTGAAAGCTCCCCAGTGCCCATATAACCTTAGATTCATCCACCACCTTTTTAGCTAATAACCAATCATACTTGGAAGTCTTAACTTGCTGCTCCTTCCAGCTGATTGAATCATGTTCGTCTTGAATGATGCTTGATCCAGGGAAGTGGGTATCAAACATGACCTTCAGTGTATTCTCACCATTTCCTGGTCGAGTTCCATTTGCCTTCATTACTGTAGACAGTGGAATCGTCTTTGTTGTAGAGATTGCCTTGGTTAGTCTCATTGCTTCAGGAACAGATTGTATCTGTTCACAATGTTTCCTCCAAGCCGATCTTTTTGCTTTACGAACCGCACTGCTGTAGCGAGTTAAAGCCTTATTGTAATCGCTAAAGTCGTTCTTCGCCTTCGCTTCATTGAACGCCTGTTGTGTCTCTTTTCTAATCTGAGCCACCTCTGGAGTCCACCACGGCTGTCTCCCCACCACTGATTTTGTTTCTGGGCAGTTGTTCTGCCAGGCCGTCATCAGAGCTTCTGTGAGTCTGTCAGCTTCAAACTCTATGTCCACAACTGAGTTAAGTTTACAGCATGGACCATCTAGTTCCCGCCTGAGATCCCTTCTGAAGCCCTCCCAGTTAGTGTTTCTTGGGCTCTTCCTTCGTACAGTTCCTATGGTCTTACCTAGTCTGTACCTAAAGCATATGTAGTTGTGATCGGAGAGGGATACTTCGTCCGATACATGCCAGTTTGTGATGTTACTTACCGCTCTGTTACTAGCAATAGTTATATCAATCACCTGCGCCCTCCGGGCATTGAAAAAGGTAGCCTTATTTCCTTTGTTAAGTATTTGCATGGGTGAACTTACCAGATACTCCAGCAGTCTCTCCCCTCTCTCATTGGTGTCTGAGCTGCCCCAGATCACATGATGCGCGTTGGCATCACAGCCGATGATGATATCTTGGTTTTCTCGGCCAGCGCAGGTTACCAGTTCCCGTATCTACTTTGCCACTGGATCCGCCTTCTCGAAAGGAAGGTAAACTGACGATAAAATTACCGTCCGCCTAGCACCCCCTTCCCCCGTAAGGACCTTAACAGTGAACAGATCCCTGCAACAGAACTTCATTAGACGCATTGCGTGTAGGTCGTTTCTGACATAAACGCATATCCTCATGTCATTAGTAGAACAATTGTAGTATAATATACCAGGGGTTCCACCTAAACCTTTAATATGGCCCCTGTAAAGGTAAGGTTCCTGGATTAAGGCAATGTCGAATTGATTCTTTTTTAGCTGGCGTGCCAGAAGGGCAGTTGCAGCCTTACAATGATGAAGGTTGATCTGAACGCACCTTACCTCTGTTAAGGTTATCGCCCGTCTTCCGTGAGTTCGCCGTCCGAAGCCGTGTGCACGGCCAACGGAGACGACCCCCCCAGAATGGGCCCCCCAGGGCGAGCTCCCCCATGACATCTTCGGATCTTGGCGAGGAGATCCCACCACACTCCATTGGTGTGGTCTCCTCTCCAACATCCTCGGCTACCGCGATAGGTGTGCCAAGTTCCGGCTGCCCCACCGCCACTGGAGCGCTTTGGGAGCACACACCCAGAGTCTCCCCCGCCACGCTCACACCACCGCTACCGCCTTGGGCATCGACAAGCTCGTCCGTAGGCCTCTCCTCTAGAAGCTTAAAGACGCTCTTGTCGATGCCCGTATTAAGGCAGTAGCCCTCCGCTTTGATGAATGCTGCAGAGGCACCATCCATTAACACGATCCTACGAACTGTTAGACCCTCGACCTTAGTGTCGACGATCTTCCAGCTCGAGGTCCGCAAGCCAGGATGGTACCTCTGCAACATCCTCAAAACTCTACCTACCTCAAGGCGGCTGATGTTTCTGGATTTCCAAACCATTTTAACTGGCTTCGGAAGGTCCTTCGCATCAACCACCCTGACCACGACGCCCTCCACGACAAGGCCGTCCTGCGCTCGGAGCCAGTTCACCGAGCTACTCCCCTCACATGTGAAGAGTATAGCCCCCGACGAAATGCCTTCGATGTTTACCACTGGCAGAGGGTCAGGCGCGGCCTCCAGCAGGTCCCAAATGGTTTCTTGAATCGCCACATAGTGACCCTCTCCCAGCGTAGTCGCAGGGTAATCGTCAGCAATGATGGCCATCTTATAGGCACTTACTGCCCCTGCGTAAGACCGGTGAGTCTTAACGCGTTTGGCATCAAGCGCCTCCTGACTTTCATTGCTGACCTCCCTCAGCCTTTTCGGGGCTTTTCAGGTCGGATCCCAAGAGGACCCAGTACCTTCTGCCTCGATGGTCCGGCGGTGTCAACAGGACGGATCCCATCAGGACCCAATTCCCGTTGCCCCACCATTACAAGGTCCTCTACATGGGATTGCTCGGCAGGTGCTGACGCCCTCCCCTTACCAAGCAGCAGACCTCCGACCGCTTGGTACCCGTTCATGGTTCCCAGCGGGTTGGGGCCCCTAAGGTTCCCACTCCCCCCCGGGCCCCCGCGTGGATCCCGTCTGCGGCGGATGCCGTGCCGGTGCACCTGAAGCCCTGAAGCCCCCACGGTTCCTACCACGTCCAGCTGGTGGGGTTGGTCCCCGAAGGTGTCCATTCCCACTGTGTAGGGCCCGCCTTAAACCCGCCTACTCCCGAAGGAGTGTTGCGCGCATGGGTCCCTTGCGGGACGGAAAGGTTGCTGCCTAAAGCAGCCTCAAAAATTAGCAAAGTTTTTGCCCCCCCCAGATACAAGGGGCAGCCTGAACCCGAAGGCCCAGGGAGGCGTTCTCCGGCCTTGCCGGTACCCTCCTGGGGTAAATTCGTTTCTGTAAATGTGCCATTTTTGTGTAGAAACGAAGAGTGACAATGTTGGGGTCGAGGTTGTCATCCCTCCAAGGATGGGATGGGATAGGATTAGGAAAAGGGGAAGGAAAGTGGTAAGGAGGGGAGTTGCTATGGATAGGATCATCGGATTAAGGATAAGGGAATGGCCCACCGTGCGGGATATCACTGGCGGGTTAGCCCCACACACTCGGCTACTGCACGTCGCAAGGTAGATGGTAGGTGTGCGATGCTTGCTTAGTGACGGCAGCATTTCCAGGGCCGACGACGTGGACGTGTGTGTATAGGACTTGACGGCAGACGCAGCTTGCTCAACATCGCACACTTGAGCACGCATCAAACCGCCCTACGACCCCAAGAATATTGTAAAACCTCAAACTCAAAATATATTAATTCAATAAACTTAATTAATAAGTACCTACTTTGAATCGTCCAAATCTTTTAATAAACTTAAATAATAAGTACTTTAAATCGTCCAAATGTTTTTTAACCCATTCAGGATGTCATTTTAACTGTGGCAAAGAACGGGCGCAAGAAACCACAGCGCACATAAGCAACGACATTTACATAAAAAAATATATTTCGTTACCAGGTCATTACCTAGGTCATTACATTACCAGGTCACCTAAGGCAATTACTCTATGCAAATGCTTTATTCGACGTTATTTTTTTCCTGTCACTAACGTTAGATGCAACGTGGACGAGACTTAAATAAAATAAAAACATCAGAGCTTGAACATTGTCGGGACGCCATCTCTTTGCGAAACGAAAGCACTTCCCAGTAATGTAGTTAGCTTTTCGACATACACTTTACATGAAACATCATACCGCTCAGTGGAGAAAAAAGTTAATTTATTCGGCGCTATGAAAGCGCTTTGAATAAGGACATCTCTTTTCAGGTTAACTATCTAGTGTGGCAAATGTATAAAACATTAAATTCACCATAAAAATGGTAAGCTATTTTTTCTACACGTTGAGTCTTGGAAACGTATGTGAAACAAAGTAGTATATCTGTAGAAGTTTTAACTTAGCATACTGATAACAACCGATCATAAGTATTGATCATAAGTATTATGTACAAACTTTCACGTTACATTTAAGATCAAAACATTTAAACGAGTATTTAAGCTAACTACATACTAAACAACCTAAGACATTTTTATGACATCGGGTAACCGAGTCCCGTAGCGGTGAAAGATTACTACCACCCCTTCTCTTCCCTTAGGTGTCGTAAAAGGCGACTAACGGACTAAAGCGTGCACAAACACTAACATCATAGAGCGGTGATAGGCTAACCACCTGTAACGCTGAGCACATGTGCAGTCGCTATTTGGTGAAAAGTGAACTATTATGGTAGAGGACTGCTTTTGCTGTGCTCGTTGCCTAGTGTCTGACTCTCTGACTAACCCTTCAGGGAATTATCCCCGAAGGGATTATCCCTAAAGAAATACACGATAGGATGCGTTTAATAAGTAGGTAGTTAGCGTTAATTCCCGTCCTAATAGATAGATAGATAGATAGATAAAACGCTTTATTGCACACACAAAAATACAGAAAACATAAAATAAGCATTTTAAAAATAATGTGGGCAAAGGCGGTCTTATCGCTTGAAGCGATCTCTTCCAGACAACCTTTTGCGGTATAGGACAACAGAAAAAGAGCGACAAGCAGTGCACCAGAAACAAGCAAATATGAAATAAAAAAATAGAATTGAAATACTTCATATAAAAAAAAATTAATAAACATTATTATTTTAGCAAGAAAGTTCATAGTTTTTATGAATTAATAACGAAAGAATAACTCTGCCTAATAGATTAGCAAATCTTGTGATTACTAATAATTACAATAGAAGGAGAACACACTTTCAGTCCATAACAGTCAACATGCCGGAATTCAGCCAGTTCCCCAGACTTACAAAAGAGCAATTGACATTGTTTGCTTTGGGCAGCTATCAGATGAAGCAGGCTAGGAGCTACTATGGATAGCACTTTCAACCTGATCGTCCGTTCATCATAGAGCTCGGCGGGGACGTGCCAGTTCAAGAAGGGAGCTGGATGGAAGAGATCTCTGGCTTATAAGAGGTCGCATCCAATCGAGACACGTTCGAGCCAAAACTTACTACGTGTACATCGCTGTAGAGTGTTCTCTAAGTGGAAGAGAAGCAATATTGGAAAACGTAGGTACACTAGGATGCAATGCGCATGTCATGACAATTATATGGTATACATGGGCTTTGCGCGGGATGTGTCAAACATAGTTCCGCCGGCACAAAATCTTGAAAATATTATAGTCAGACTAGAGCACCTTTACGAATATTTTTCAAAGTTTTATTAATAACTACTTTTAAATATAAATGTTTTATTTCACAATACTAGGTCTTATTTACATCCAGTAGGTACTAATTAAGTAAATCTAATACCTAACTCTGGTATTTTTATTGAAATTGAATGATTATTATGTTTCTTCTTTCTTTTCTAAATAGATTTCATTGACCACTACTGCCTTAACCTTAGTGTTTTTTTAATATAAAATTATAGTATTTTGAATAAATTATAAGTACTTACTTAGTTACATTTCAGTCGAAAAAATTATAAAATATTTATTTTTGAAACCCCATAACAGAGTACATAATAACCCTATAGCTTTAGTCCCATAGTAACTAATGCATACAATAATATTATAAAACTGATTATAAAATATTTTTTGGATGGCCGGCATTTTCAGATTTAGCCCAAAATGAATAATGTCCTTTACAGTAGAGTTGATGGTACGGCTCCTGGACTAAAAACAAATCCTACTACTAACCATAAAGTTACTATACCTAGGTATAGTAACTTTAGGCTACTAACCGAAAGGAAATATCTGATCTGACACCACTACAGAGGAGACACTGAGATGTACATCAAAGCTACTGAATCACTAGATTTCCAGAACGAATAAGTCTTTTGATCGTTTGCTGGTATAATTTGCGCAGAATTATGCAACATAATTTGCTTTCATCTTTACAGCATAGATATTAAATTCGCGATAAAATTATCGGAAAACCGGTCGTGGCTATACGTTCTTTAGACCACACGTTCTACCGATAAAATACAGGAACGGAACCAACAGCGCACTTGAAATCTGATATGCATAGACTAGGAGAACCACGGAGAGCAGAACCTTATCCAAAATTCTTATGTTAAGCAAAGCAGCGCTTGAGTTTGTGATTTTATTTATTTATTTAGGCATGTAAAGTATTTTATTTTTATTTATTTACTTCTTGGAAGATTTACAGACAAATAACTTATATAGCTAAGGTTAGTAAGTAAACATATGCTATTAACAAATCTTCATAATTAAAGAGTAAAAAATATATAAGTTCGCTCTCAGATGTTTTTTTAAATAAACTACTTAAACGGGGCGCAAAAACTTAGTATATATAGTTATCCTGCGCATACTTTATTATACCAGATGCTTAGAGAATTAAGTTGGTTTAATGCTCTAAGACCAGATGTTTCGACCGAGTTCAGTCCTTCATAAGTATATATTTTAAATACATCGTATAATAGTGACTCTACCTCCGCACTCTGGTACGAAATGCAAACTTCTTTTGTACAAAAAAATCTTTTTCGATATTTTCTTTTACCGCAGCCAAGTCAGGCAAGCGACAGACGACATAAACACAGTTTACTACACCGAAAGTTAAAATTTAGATGGCTCCTGTCTTAACCTTCGCACTTGGGACGTGTCTAATGTTTGGACCTTCGCACTGTCGGCCACAAGGGGCTAACTGCTCATAAATACTGTTTACAGCCTTGCCACACGGGATTAACCCTTGAGTGAGTTTTTGACCCACGAAATTATAGCCCTACCTCGGTTGATGACAGGGTAAAGTTATCTCGGCAGATAGAAATGTTCCACAAATATACGTGGGAAAAAAATTGTCGAGACAAACATTATTTAATTATTAAATGTTGTCTCTCTAGTAGAGCTTAATAGTTTGCATTAAAGACTAGCGACCGCCCGCGTCTTCGTCCACGTGAACAACTGTACCTTGTGATCCCGTATCAAATTTTGAAGAATTCGTGTAATATTTCATGTCTTTTTCCTAAAGGGAACAGCTTTCTAGGTACAAGTTTTTGGACTTGGCGTTGATGAGTGAGCACTTTTCTTTTAATAATAGAAATATATAAAATATATTGAGATTTATATAACAGTTTCGGTAAGTATCTTTGAAACATTATCATTTCAACATAATAATTTAAGAGAGGGATTGTGATATAACTGATAATGAATTATACTGCTTAGATGCATAAAATGTACCACAGAACCGAAATAATCGACCTTGTTCATACTAAATTCTATGAAAACACGGTACAAAGTCAAGTGGGAGAGAGCGGTCTCATGCAACCGCTTGGGGTTTGACGGAATGGCGCGAACTGTGAGTGCGGTCTCATGCGACCGCTTGGGGTTCTAGAGGTTAAATAATATTACCTTAACTGAAAACCAAGTTATGAAGGCTTTGAAACGCCTTGATATAAATAAGGGTGCAGGTCCAGATCACATACTACCTGTCTTTCTGTCTAGGACTGCCGATAAACTTGCCCTACCACTGACGCTGATTTATAACAAGTCACTAAAAAGGTGTTTTTCCTACACTTTGGAAAAAAATTAAGATAGTTCCTATTTTCGAGAATGGCAATAAATCGGATGTTACCAATTACAGGCCAATAGCTATTCTTTCTGTAGTCGCCAAAGTATTTGAATCCCTTATTTATCCTGTAGTGTGGTTGCATCTTAAACAATTAATGTCTAATGATCAGCATGGTTTTGTAAAGGGAAGATCTACTGCTACAAATCTAGCAATGTATGTTGGGAATCTTGTGAAAGCGGTAGACTTGCGTGTGCAGGTTAATGCAGTGTATACTGATTTTTGCAAGGCTTTCAACACAGTGAGCCATAGCATCTTGATTCAAAAGTTGCGCAATTGCGGAGTTTTGAAGCCGCTGCTCGGTTGGTTTCAGTCATATCTCGCACAGCGTGACTTAAAAGTTGTCATGAACGGAAGTAGTTTAAGTTCATACATTACAACATCTGGCATTCCGCAAGGATCCCATCTTGGGCCCTATTTGTTTAACGTCTTTATTAATGACGTGGATCAATGTTTCCTTAACTCTTATCTGTACATGTTTGCTAATGACTTAAAAGCTACTAGAGCGATAAAAAATAATATTGAGTCCTCGTTATTTCAGGATGATTTAGATCGCTTTGCGGATTGGTGTAAGCAAAACAAAATGTCGCTTAATACTAAAAAGTGCAAACATGTAAAATTTACTCGAAACCGCAATATTAGACGATCTGAATACCGGTTAGGTGATGATGTACTCGATGAAGTTCAGGAAATACGTGATTTAGGCATCCAAATTGATTCCAAGCTTAATTTTAATAGCCATATGAATATCTGTTTTTTGAAAGCATCTAGAATGCTCGGATTTGTTTTGAGAGAGTGTAAGAGTTTCAAAAAACCTTTAACTAAAGCTATTACGTATAACTCTCTAGTCAGAAGCGGTTTAGAGTACTGAGTACTGTAGTATAGCCTGGTCACGAATCTACAAAATACACATTCAGCGCATTGAAAGGTTGCAAAAGAAGTTTATGTAGCACTTAACCTACTCTTGCAACTTAGTCAAAAAACTTAGATCGTATGAGGATCGGTTAAAACACTTTAATATGGCTACATTGGAAGCTCGTAGAAAAGTAGTAGACTTAGTGTTTTTTAAAAGGAACTGTTACAAGCTCTGTGGATTGCCCCGATCTGCTCACTAGAATTGATTTTCATGTCCCGCGTTGTTTGCCGCGACACTGTAATAGTAAGCTCTTTCAAGCACCTAAATGCCAAACAAATTTGAAATTGCACAGCTTCTTATTGCGAGCTATAACATTGTACAAGGATTGCCAAAATGCAATTGATCTCAGCTTTGATTCTATACCCAGCATCAAGAAAGCAGTATTAAGCTTAAGTCAATGTAAAAGGAGAACCGGCACTTTCCATAGAAAAAATGCTTAATTTGTATACAACAGAATTTGGTCATAAAGTAAAGCTAATATTATTTGCTACCTAAACCAAGTTTTGTCTTGTTATTATCGAATCGCGGTTATCAGTTATTTAATTATTAATATTTTTTTTAAATATGGAAACACTAAGTCTTCAAAAAACAGACATGTTACTTTAAAAATGTCTAACGTGGCTGCATAAACCATAATTCTTTTGCTTTTAAAAAAGAGAAATGTCAACAATGCCGTCACGTCATGTTTGATTTGACAGCTGGTGGCCTGTCATTTGACAACAACTGTCATTTGTTGACGTATATTGCCAGTTAAATAATGAATAACCAATTAAAAAAGTATACAACTTAGGCATAAAACGCTGGGTCTCCTTTAAGTTTTGTTTTTTATAAATATATAATGTATCCCTAATCAAACCAAATATTTTTCCTATTAAGCATGTGGTGCCCTCCTTTAAGTAATGGGACACTTAGACCCTTTAACGGGCACAGCATGTCCAAATTTTTCATTGGTTTTCGACCTTATCCCAATTGTATAAAGTTCAAAAATTGGTGGGAATATACATCCCTCTGCCTGTTAAAGGGTTAAGAACTTTCTGTAATAGCATAATTATTGATTGTATTAGTGTACTCATTGTTGTGAGAGCCTAATTAAGTAAATAAATAAATAAACTTACCAAGTGAAGTTCGATTACAATTATGTGAGCAGCTTCATTCGACGCGATTTACCTAGAACCCTCCACAAAATTTTTTTCTTAAAAAATTTACTACCATACACTAATTAGCACGGTAAAATATGAACTATGTATCTATCTCTAAACAAATAAAGCTTTATTCCGCCAAAACCGAAGAACTCGACGAATGTGGGTAGAGGGGTGATGAGGACAAAGGAGTTTTTACGGCCAAAAAAAAAGTACTTTAAAATACGTGCAAGGCTATTGGAGGCGCTACTACAACAGCTAAATCTCACAATTAATAGGTAAATAGCGTCGAATGAAGCTGCTCACATATTGTAATCGAACTTCACTTGGTAAGTCCGTTTGATTATCAATTTCAGAACGGCTGCATCGCACCGTGTCTATTTGGATTTTTGTTAATTATCAATATGAGGTGTATGTGGTGTGTGTAGAGTTAGTATTAGTTTTATATTTTTGGATACCGAGGGAAACTTACGATTGTCTTTCTCTCTCACAAATTAGAGACTATACAGAACGAACGTGTTTTATTGGGCTCCCTAAGTATCCTGGTTTTTGGCTGATCAACATACATCTCAGTGAGCATGTATTTTATTTTTTTGGAAATATATCATGGGAGTGTTCACGCGGATTAAGTTGGGGGCGAACCGTTAGTAGTGAATAAATGTTGTACTCCGCACTGCTGGATTTAGACCTTCCTACGTGGATAGCACATAATGAGATTAGGACATAATCTATCACGCAGCGCTAGTCCAATCAAGGCCGGTCAGTTCCGTCCTGGCTGAGTTCTTATAATCGTACTAGCGGAACCTCGCGGTTTTACCCGCGTTCCCGTGAAATTATCGGAATAAAATATAGCCTATGTCACTTGGGAAGAATGTAGCTTTCTAATGGTCAAAGAATTTTCTAAATCGCTCCAGTAGTTTCGGAGCCTATTCAATTCAAACAAATCTTTCCTCTTTATAATTAGTATGGATAGAACTCGTATGACGTAAGTACATAGATTCACAACTATTTCCCCAAAGGGTTAGTCAGAGGCTCAACGAGGAGCGCAGAAGTAGTCCACTGCCATTTTCCACGTTTCACTAAATTGCAACTGCACATGTGTGCAGCCTGATAAGTGGTGAGCCCATCGCCGCTCTATGCTTTTGGATGTATGTGCAGTCTTTAGTCCGTTAGTCGCCTTTTACGACACCCGAGGGAAGAGAGGGGTTGGTTATATTTTTTTAGTTAACCGTTATACCACGACTATTTAGAACTCGTACTATACATACTAACCGTATCTCGTAGCGGTGTAAGAATAGTACCACCCCCTCACTTCCCTTGGGTGTCGTAAATGGCGACTAACGGACTAAAGACTACACATACATCCAACTGCATAGAGCAACGATGGGCTCACCGCCTGTCACGCTGAGCACTTGTGCAAGTCGCTTTTAGTGAAAAGTGGACTATGGCAGAGGACTGCGGTCCTTGCCTGTCTCTGACTTTTGATTGTTGTATTTAGAACTCAATGTAATAAATAACCTTTGTAATCACTTCAAACCTTCGCAAAAGCGCTCGGCTCAATATCTAAAGTTCCTGGCTTCAATTTCCAAATCAGGCAAAGTGTGTTTCGGGTTTTTCTAAATAGCCCCGCATTCGTTTGGTAGCGTGCATCAAGTGTAACGATGGCTGGATTTCATTATTCGAAGCTTTGCCTAGCAAGTTAATAATTTTTGTAATCACTTAAATACAAATAATCAAGACTATTATCTCTGAAGGTTAGTCAGAGACTATAGGCAATGAGCAAGCAAAAGCAGTCCTCTGCCAAGTGAGGTAGAAGTTAAAGTGGACTACCACTTTTTATCAAATAGCACATGTGCTCAGCGTGACAGGTGGTGAGCCCATCGCCGCTCTATGCTGTTAGATTTGTGTGCAGTCTTTAGTCCGTTAGTCGCCTTTTACGACACTCAAGGGAAGAGAGGGGGAGGTTCTACATCATTTTTTAATAATTACATAGAATCAATTGAATACAATAATAATGTTATAAATAGTCCGGAAAAAATTGCCTCTACCTTCAACAACTATTTTATTAATTTGACTAACAATTCTAATACTAATATTCGACATGAAACTCCAAATGACATTTTAATTAATTCAATTTATCTGACCCCAGTTGATGAATATGACATAATAAAAATTATTACTACGCTTAGCAATACTAATTCTGAAGGCTATGACGACGTGTGTACAAAGGTCATCAAGGCATGTAGTGTCCAGATAAGTCGAGTTTTAGCACACTTAATAAATCTCTCAATGACTTCCGGGACTTTCCCAGAAAGTCTTAAGCTCTCCATAGTTAAGCCGCTTTTTAAGAAAGATGATAAGGCTAGTGTAGAAAATTACCGACCAATAACTTTAATACCTATTATAGCGAAAGTGTACGAGAAAGTAATGCATGAGAAACTCATATCGTTTTTTAATAAGTATAGTGTATTAAAACAAAAACAATACGGGTTCCAAAAAAATAAATCAACTACACATGCAGTTTATGACCTCGTAAATGAAACTCTTTTAAGCCTAAACGATAAAAATTATACGACAGCACTTTTCTTCGATATGTCAAAGGCATTTGATTTCGTTTCACATGAACAACTTTTATCAAAACTGGAATCCAGTGGTATTAGAGGAAATACTTTGAATTGGATTAAGACCTATTTGCGGAACCGAATGCAATCTGTTGAAATAACAAAACTTGACTCAAACAATGTAGCACAAAAATATAGATCAGAGTTCAAAGAAAATAGGTTCGGAGTCCCACAAGGAAGTGTGCTAGGACCATTATTGTTTCTGGTTTATATAAACAATCTTCCAGAGGTCACTGTCCATCGAAGCATCCTCTTTGCTGACGATATATCAGTAATAGTGACAACAAATAATAAATTAACATTAAATGATCATGTAAATGACATAAATAATGCAATGACATTAATAATAAATTGGCTTAGTAATAATAATTTAAAAATAAATATTGATAAAACCTGCCTTATAAATTTTAATTATTCATTAAATACTTTAAATATAAATTACAAGGGACAAATTGTAAACACTTCAAATGTAACAAAATTCTTAGGCATAGAAATTGATAAAAAATTAGATTGGAAAGAGCACGTTGAAAAAGTATGCAATAAAATTAATAGGTTTTCGTACGCCCTATATAAAGTAACAAAAACAGCAACTAGAAATACAGCCCTTACTGCGTACTTCGCTTATGTTGAGTCTGTTCTGCGATACGGACTCATCATATGGGGTAATAGCACTGACATAAACAGGGCCTTCATAGCTCAAAAAAAGTGTATAAGGGCAATATGTGGTACTGCGCCTGACGAACCTTGCAGACCACTCTTTAAAAAGTTAGGCATACTACCACTTCCATGTCTATATATATTTGAAGCTGCTAAATTCGTAAAAAAGAATTTAAATTATTTTAAACAGGCTAAGGAAGTTTATCCACGATGCACACGAAATTTCAATAGGTTGGTCTCTGCTATAATTCCCAAAAGTACTCGTTTTAAAAAAAACTGTTACTGGATGAGTATTACAATATTTAATAAAATACCTGAATTCTTAAAAGAATTGCCATTTAATAGATTTAAAAGGGCCTTATACAACTGGCTTATGGAACATGCTTTTTATACGATTAATGATTTTTTTAATAAAACTTGACATTTAATAATTAATAATGTTTATATAATAATTGTAATAATATGTAATTTAAATTAAATACGTTAATTGAGTTTTTATACTTTGACAATAATTTGATTTTAATTTTAATGTTAATTATAGATATTTGCATGCTGTTTGTAATGGCTGAATAGGCAGATTTTATATATTTTGCTTCAAACATCTACTGTGTACCTTATTCTAACGCAAATAAATGATATTTCTATTTCTATTTCTATTTCTATCACTGCTACGCGACACGGTTATTTTTGTAATTACTTTTTGAAAGGATCGTTGCAAATAAAGTCTTGTCTTTCCAAAAAAATCATGTTATTTTTCTTAATCAGTGCAAAGAAACGCGTTTCCATATTTAACGAAAACTTCAATACAAGAGAACGCATACAACTACTTAATAACTTTTTGAACACTCATCAAAACGTGATACCTCTTGTAATGACTAATGGTTTATTTGCCTCCCAATTCCGGAGTAACGCGACGCAGCCTATTCCCCTGATACCATTAATCTTCTTTAGTCCGACTTATTTGCAAGCCTCCAATCTCAGACTTAGTTCGTTCCCTTAGGTTTATAGCATAGATAGCCCGATCGATGTTCCCAATTTACGCTTCCTGGGTTCAGTTTTATTTAACGTGGTGCTTCCCTTAAATCTTTCTTTCACTCTTTCTGAATAGTTATATCTTGTAATGGTAAGTGTCCTTACAAGATAGGGAGAGCATTTTCTAATAATTGCGGCTGTAAAAGGTAGGGGAAAATAAAATGCTCTTGCCGAGTTTCTTGCAGGTTCTTCTCAATCACAAGGGTGCCCGCGCACATAGATTTACACACCGATAGCGAAGTGACATTCATAAGATCTCAATTAAGGTAATCTAAACTTAATAAGGAGCTCAATTTCGGTTCGCGATCTTGTTATTCCCAATCATTTGCCTGTATTTGTCAATTTGGCTGAAATGACCACATCGATACTTTGTATGTAACAGCTCATCCGTCAGCGACACCACTTGCGGATAAAACGACGCCTGACAATTTGAAAAGGGTGACGATTTATCCGAGGATGAACTATTTTGCGGATGCAGATGCAGAGAGAGAGTTCAGAAAGATATACATATAATCATGACTATTATCCCCGAAGGGTTAGTCAGAGACTAGGCAATGAGGACCGCAAAAGCAGTCCTATACCATAGTCCACTATTTCACCAAATAGCAACTGCACATGTGTTTAGTGTAAGTATGTGCAGTCTTTATTCCGTTAGTCGCCTTTTACGACACCCAAAGGAAAAGAGGGGGTGGTAGTATTATTTCACCCTACGGGACACGGTTGCGTGGATGACCAAATAAAATTAAAAACATCTCTAGCTCCTCTGTCGTTATAAACCCATCAACCCGAATTATGCCCGAGTTGTGGTTTATGACCCAACCTCCCTATGTTTTGTTGTCTATGTGGTAAGTCCTGTGCCCAGCAGTAGGACGTTTATAGGCTGATGATGAAACTGAATAAAACATTTTGAAATAAAATTTAATTTGTATTTGTTAAAACTATTCTATTTTATATCTATCATAGAACAACTACAGACGCATCAGCTGATATTATTTTAGGGTTCCTTAGTTATTAGAGAGTCATAAAACTAGTAGATGATACCAACTTTATTCTACACTCAGCGGTACGGAATTTTGGCCAAGGTCGTATCTCGCGATATCAAAAGTTTTAAGTGTTTATTTCAATTGTCATTTATTAGGGTAGGTAAAAACCGTGTTTAGCTTTATTTTGAGTTGATCATTCATATTGTTTGAGTGCCCTGTGTGCACCATTTTAGAAGTGGGTCAAAAAGGAGAAATTGTGTGAAATTACATTATTAATTTTTTTATTAGTGAAATTTTGCATTCACAATGCTATAAAATATAGGATAAAATGTTTACTAGGAAAAAAACCACCAGTCTCAGGAAAACTCAAACGGGATTCGAACCCGTGACCTTTGGATTGCCTGTCCAGCAATCCAAAGGTCCTACATTATTACATTTGATCCGTGTCAACTTCGTAGCATGCATGAAACACTTCAATATGAACACCGAAACTCAGCAGCGGACAGCGAGCGGCCACCATCTTGTCAGTGACACCCGGTAGTTCGACGACTTCGGTCGCTAAGTCATATTACTAATTTTGGCTCCTAAAAACGTCTTTTTTATGTAAAAAAGATGTTTATACTACGATTTGTTAGTAGATTTTTATTTAGTGTGTTTATTTGATCATTACTCTTTTGATATTTACATAAACATGTGCGATTTTTAATGTAAATATTCAATTTGTGTTGTAAAGCCCTTAGCGGTTAGTAAGGCCCAACGAAGTAGTTGCATGGGCCTTAATAGGAATATAAACAATAATTACTTAATTTCTAAGTAAAATCTAATATTAATACAATAAACACTTAAAAATTCGATACCTCGGCTGTTTTATTACACAATGGAAAAGTATTTTTTTGTAACAAAATATTGATCATTTTAGTATTCGATTGCTTTTATCGAAATTTATGATTATTACAATTTTGATGTGTATAATATCCAAGAGGTCTTTAATGCTTACTTTTGCTCCAAAAGACTTAAAAACGGCACGGGCCTTATTGGGCATACCATGTTTAGTAAAGCCCAAAATAAGGGTTTTTCAAAATGTTTAAAAACCTAATTTATTATGGTTATAGCTTCAATAACTACTTTTATTTGGATTTTAAAATAATCATAGCTTTTATTGTAAACACTCTTTATCTTCGAAATGATAAAATATAGGTTTTTTTTCAATTTTTAAAAAAGTAGGCCTTGTCACCCGGTAGTACCTTACACACACATACCTACTACATATATTCACGACTATTATCCCCGAAGGGTTAGTCAGAGACTAGGCAATGAGGACAGCAGAAGCAGTCCACTGCCATAGTTCACGTTTCACCAAATTGCAACTGCACAAGTGCCGTTAAGTACTCAGCCTAACAGATGGTGGCCCTTGCTTGTGCTTTATGCTGTTGGATGTATGTGTAGTTCGTGTTTATTAGTTCGTGTTTATTCGTGTTTATTTTGACTTAATTCGTGTTTATTCGTGTTTATTTTGACTTAATATGAAGTCTTTTATGTAATTCATTTGATTCCTCTTTTTTTCTTTTTAATATTGACAGTTTTTGTTTGTTTCTATTTTTTACTTTAATTGAAGTGACATTAATTAATTACAGAGTCTTTTAGATTGTTATTTTTTGTATGACTTGCATGTGTTTAGGAAAAATTCTGTGAACTTGCATGACAATGAAATTAAATAAATAAAATAGTATTTAGTCCATTAGCCGGATGAAATTAAATAAATAAAATAGTATTTAGTTCGTTAGCCGGCCTTTTACGACACCCTAAAGATGGTAGTATTTTTTTAGTTAGTCGCTATACCACACGGCTTTACTACATTACTAGTAGATACTACCTCTTTTGCTTCTTTGTATCGCATATTGAAATGCACGAAGCTATTTCGATCCACCAGATTAATATTGCAAAAACGTTTCGGCCACGTGTCGCGAGTCGCTACAAAATTGTTTTTCGAACACCGATGAAATGATGCTGTTTAGGATTCCACTCTCGGAGTCTACTGAACCCTATGGTGATTTATTAAACTTTTTTACACGTCTACGCTATGACTCTTATTGAGTTGGGTCAGCGTGGACAATTTGATGATATTGGAGCATCTAAATCATCACAATTTATAGTGAAGACGGCTTATTGAACGAAGCGTAGGAAGTGTTGATCATGTCTATCGAAAATATAAAAAATGTAACGCAATGTATCTGTATCTACGAGTAAAGTGATGGTATCACACACACTGACTTAAACAAGAGGCGATGACGGGGAGTGGAGGCTAAGGTTTAACCGGGAGATAGTTACAGCAGCTGGTGTCCGAGCCTAAAATCATCGGGGAAATAAAAGCTGCCCGCCTTCTCTGGCTGGGGCACGTAGAGAAAATGGGTAAATATCGAGCTGCCAAAAGAGCGTATCTTGGTCAACCATCTTGTCGGGACCCTGGAATATCTTTGTGTTATTACATGTTATTTTAATATACATTGCTCGTTAAGGTATTGGTAAAGTAAAACAAAAAATATGAGAGTATCTGCTTCGCTTAGTTCTGTATATTCCGAGGTGCGAAAATTACACACATCAAGACTGAGGCATTGGCGACTCACCCGTAGCTGATGTGGCGAACAACTGGGTGGCGGCAGCAGACTGTGGCGAGTTCCCTCGGGACACCAGATTCCCGCCTATAATGTAAAAGGGGTTTATGACTCAACTGTCAAAGTGGTTCAATCTCTCTAGTCATCAGGGGGCATCTTTTAGACTAGTTAAAGAGTGACAAATTGGACCAGCTGAATTTATTATTAGAAATCTAAGATTTAGGTTCAAATACTGAAAGGTCTTTACTCTCATAATTCATACTATGCGTCAACCCCTCTCCACCCACAAAATCGGCGGCCACTGTAAACACAATGGCCAGGGCCCACCGTAAACACGGTGGCCAAGGCCAATGGAGGAGCTGCTGCACCAGTACTGGTTGGCCTTATAGACTGCACGCTTCTCATCCAACAGTCACGTAGCCCCTCTCGCTCCGGCTACCAGCATCGAGGGCACCAACTCGGGTGTGACCCCTCGGACAGTCCTAAACAGGACTGCACCTCCTCCGCAATCACGTACGCTACTTGGGCATCCTGTGGAGCGAGATGTGATTCCCAAGCAGCGGAGCAATTCCACTTACTCTAAGGAGAGCAAAGGACAGCCAAAATAACACCCTCGCGTCAGTCTCACATAATCGAAGATTGCTACGGCGGATATCATCAGTCAGACGGTCCACTAAGCTGACTACCGCCGCAGATTAGCATAAAGGGTTATGCACATGATCATTAACTCAGTTAACACAAGTAACAAATAAGAGAATAAAATAGAGTGCCATCAGAATAGAACGATTAACGACTTAACTTTCATATTATTAGCTCAATCAGTTTATAAAAGTAACATCAAGAGAATACAATAAAGTGCCGTCAGAATGGAAAGATTTAAACCACTTAACTTTCAAGCAGACACGTTGGTCAGCATCTCGGCACACGTGGGGCAGCATCTCAGCACACGTGAGGCAGCATCTCAGCACACCAGTCTCCAGAGCACTTAACTGAACCACTTCAGACAACGAAATAAGCCCGCTCTTAGCTCGACTGCTATATTTATTGAGACTACCCTTACTCCCGATGCTGCCAGCTCAGAAAAACTTATCAAAAACCAGTCGAAAGTCCGACTTGAAACGGTACATCGTGACGGCTGTCACGACACATCTGGACGACGCCCAGTGAGTCGTCCAAGATTCCGCTGGAAAGACGAAGTTGTCAAAGACCTGAAAGAGCTGGAAATGCCCGACTTGTCTCATTTGGCACAAAACAGGAAGGAATGGCGCACTTTAATGTCGGAGGCCAAGATCCACTTCGGGTCGCTGAGCCAGTGTAGTAAGTATGTAAGTAAGATGATTTAAAAGTATTCCAGGTTCGGAAAAGAGATACTTAGATGGAAGGTCAATCGAGGGTCCATCGAGATGAACATGCCCAGCAGTGGGACATCGTAGGCTAATAAAACAGTTTGATGTTATCACATATACCTTGTGTAGCAGCAGCTTGGCAGCTCGATCTCACCCATCCTCTCGACGTGCCCCAGCCAGCGAAGGCGGGCAGCTTTTATTTCCGCGATGATATTCGGCTCGGACATCAGCTGCCGTACTATCTCCCGGTGAACCTTAGCCTCCACTCGCCGTCATCGCCTCTTATTTTTTTTAGATCATCTCGTTAGCTCTTATCATAATCGTCATTCAATTTATTAATCATATAAGGTATACGCAGGTATTACCGAGGCAAAATCAAGGCTTTCAGGTTTAAACTTTCGAAATAAGAATTTCCGATCGTAAAAACAGTTTTGGACTTTAGGAATCCAATTATGAAAGATAGGTTTTGATTAAATAATGTAAATAAAAAATTAATTAAATATAAAAAGCCGGATGAAGCTATTACCGGTATGCTAAAGTGATTGCAGCTAATACCGCGACTCGTGATTCCATTACCGAGGGTAGAAAAGTATATATAATTATGGTTCCGTACAAAATCTTTATTAAAAAACAAATTGTTGGCTACTCTATGCACGAGGGAAAACAGCGTGAAGAATCCTGTACACCCAGGCGACTGAATGTGTAACCATGATCCAAGCTGGTTAGGTTCCCCTATTGACAGGGTCACAGAGATCAGACGGCAGACTTTCCACTGTAATTATCTGATCTCCCCACTCCTGGATCATGATCCAAAGTTATGGAGGTAGAGTTAAGTACATTAAGCTGCCTACAATTTTTTTTCTATTTATGGAAATAAGACATATTTTTAAGAGGTAGCCTTGAATATTTCCCCTTATATAAAAATTTGATCCTCAGTTAGTAAAGTAGGTAGGTATAGGTAAAAATAAACAAATAATGTTTATTTACATATTAGAAGGAGAACAAAAACAACATAACTTCATTACATACAAAAAACAACAAATAAAAAGAAAAAACTACTCTCTTATAAATAAAAAATTACAATTAACTCGCCTGTGCGAGCCAAGGTACCCAAAAGACTGTCGGCATTGCCTCTTTGTATGGCTAGACTTATCCGCTGAGCGAAAAAATTGCCAGCCTTCGGTCTCCCGTTGATTCAAACAGGCGTGTGGTAAAAATAGAGTTCTGAATTTCATACTGATATTGTTTCTGAACCCTAAACAAAAATTAACGCTATTATCAGTCGGTATTACATTTCTATGGTAAAGTTAATACCGAGTAATAACATTCGGTAATAGCTTCTTATACAAGTTATACCTAGTAATGGCTTGTTTTCACCATCGGTGATAGCTTCATTCGCGATAGTGTAAAAAATCTAATTCCGAAGGAAAAAAATTGATATCTTTAAACAAAACAAAAGTTTAATTGATAGCTAATAAAGTTACCTAAACATATACATGATATTTGAATTAGGTACTGAGGTTCAAAATACAGATTAAGGTAAGGTTTCATGTTGTATTCAAAGTCAAAGTTAAAGTCAAAATATATTTATTCAATAAACTCAATTAATACTAAGTACTTTGAATCGTCCAAATTTTTTTTAACCTACCACCCATTCAGGACATCATTTTTTAACTGTGGCAAAGAACGGGCGCAAGAAACCACAGCGCACAGAAGTTACGACATTTACAAAAAATATATAGGTACAGGGCGTCCCACGGACATGCCACATGGAGGGGAAGTACCTTGAATATTGTAGATGGAACATTTTACTGAAAGAAGACATTATTTTAATTTAAAGAACAATTTAAACTGCATTCATAGATATTTCAATAATGACATGGTTGAACCGGGAATCGAACCCGTTACATGAGAAAAATAATCATTCTGTAGCTTTATCACACCGATCAAAAGGCTTCATCTTACGGATTATTTTTTGCTAAATAACATAGTGTCACAAATAAAAGGAAGACCATGAATTTTAACATTTGATGTGAAATTTTGTTCAGAAAAATGAAAAGCTGACATTGCCGTAAGGACATTACAACTGACATTGAAATAAATACATACATAAATTGATTAATTTTTAATTAGGCAATACAAATCTCACACATTTAGTTTTTCTCTCGAGGCCTATTACATCTTAACTGTGATTTTTGCGTAAAATGGCCAACTTTGGCGTTATGGATCTCAGAAACGAAAATACATTAACAATTATGACTTATTGAATAGTGTAGAATAGCTATTGGAATAGTGCTTAGCGGCCTCGCTTTTTGTAAATTTTGCTTAACTTTTTAATTAAACCCAAAATTGCAGAGAAAGATTTTCATAAAGTGCGCGAGGGCACTTTTTGAGCTCATCGATTGAACTGTTCCAAACAAGTGAAATAAAAATATTATAATGTTATCTCTTACATAGTCGAATAATGCGTAGCGGCCTCGGAATTTTTAGATATCATTGATTTTATATAGGAAAAAAATCTTATTCTAAACCAAAAAACTTCGAAAATTGCTATAAATTAACTGTGAATATCTCCTATCTGCGATAATATTATTGAGCAAAATTTATACCAGAGTAACTGTTACTTCATGAGGAATAAAGATTTTATAATGAATTTATTATCTTATTTCGATAAAAACGATTAATACAACTGCAAAATTACTACAAAATGCGATGCACCGGCCGTCCGAATTCAACTTATGCTCGAAAAATGGATATTTGTAATATTATGCACAAATTTATTATCCTATTTCGATAAAAACGATAAATACAACTGCAAAATTACTACAAAATGCGAAAATATTTACTTACGCAAAAATCACATTCGACATGTAATAGGCCTCTTAACACTAAACCAGTGAACAATCTTTGAGACCGCATTATTCACATCGTCATAATTTGGGTGTCGTCGTTTCACTTTGAATAAAAGTGAAGTAGGTAGGTAGGTATCATCAGCAAACAATAATTCAATTTAGTGCTCTCATACAAATTTAATTTTTATGGCTCAATTTAGGACTAAGAGTTCTAGCGCAATTTTCGTACCGCGGAAATAGTTTTTTACGATAAATATATATGTAATTACCTAAGCGAATTACCAATTCATTTGGGTTAGGTACTGTTATATACAATTTTCATAAAAATTTAATAATACTATTGATACTGATTTATGATATTACCGAATATACCGCGGTTAATAGGTATATCCAAGAAGTCTCCAATCCAGTCCACTTCTTTTGTTTTTTAGCAATTTCCCACCATACATCTCTAAATCCATTAAGATCATTAAAAATATACAAGCAAACTAGGTAAGCTTAAATACTATTGGTCGCTATTTTGATACAATCTAAATTTTCATTTACGTTTATAATAATTCCAAATGTTCTATTTTGTTATTAAATTGGAACTTTTTTAAAGTGACTTTCGTTATACTGCCTAAAAAAAGCAGACAAGATGCTTCTCTGCAGAATGTGCTTTTAGTTTGTACAGCGCCATCTATTGAAATAGTATGGCTTTACTGGTGAAGTGAAGCTAGCTTGACTGCAAGCATTACTAAAAGTACTTGTTCCAATCTTCAAAGCTTTCGTAAAGATCCGATAGGTGACACTGGTTGACGTTCAGACGTGACTCAATTTCTTCAACAATATCTGTCTGTGAATAAGTATTAGTAGTTTAGAACATAGTACATTAAAACTCAATGATTTATAATCATAATAAATAGGTATTTAAAAATTAACGCATCAATATGTTTTTCCATCGAAATTAGGAATGTCTAGTTGGCCAAGAATTAAATCCATGTATAATTTTAATTAGTATTTTGCAAGGAGCAAATGTAAAGGTATTTTGACATGAAATTATTTAATAATTTAAAATGTATTATTAAAAAAATATTAATTTTAATAATTTTGAATAAGTAGGTACCTACTTAATTAACTCTTTGCCTATTTTGATATCGACATCATTTTTATGTTAAGTGGTGAAATACTTTAAGTAAGTACTTACTTAAAAGATAATACGCCAAATTGTGGCAAAACTTGTTCGTTTTATTTATTTACATCTGTATTCTACCATGTTTTTTGCAAATAAATTTATTCTAATTCCAGTTTCTCTAAATTTATGATGCATCAAATAAAGACTTTTTTTTTCTTTTTTTCTAAGTACTTACACAGTTCTAACATTTTATTGAGTCTACACCAATTTCCTATTACTTTATTTTTCTATTCTTGTCCTATTATTTTTCTTACCAAATTATAGCAGATGGCGGTTTTACGCTATTTTCTAATGTTACGAACATTACTTCTTAAAACATTTCGTTGAATCTTCACTAACCAATTGAAAGCTCAATGCTTAGGTAATTAGGCGTTAGTGCCCAACGTTTAATGGCAGTCATTAATACCTACCAACCCGCATTGGGCCAGCGTGAAACGGAAAAATTGGCTGTTTTCTATTAGCAGTTATTCAAAATATTTTGGATATTTCGCACTGAAATATTCAATATGTACCTATTACAAAACGCATGTGTGAGGCGATGACTGCTTCCAAACCACGATTGGAAACGTTTTGCTCGATAGAAAAAAAAAGTCCTGAAATTACTTACCTCTAAAATTTTATATAAATGCACATTACGATAGTGTTTTACAATAAGTAGGTAATAATCCCTAATAAATCATAAATACATAGGTATTTACCTTTTCGATTTCTTGACTGTTTTGGATTTCCAAAAAACTAAACATTTTTATTAAGTTTTTGATAAAAATGTGAATGGCGCGCACCGCGCAACACCCGCAAGGG
The DNA here is from genome assembly GCA_963921215.1 of Scoparia ambigualis. Classification (NCBI taxonomy): domain Eukaryota; kingdom Metazoa; phylum Arthropoda; class Insecta; order Lepidoptera; family Crambidae; genus Scoparia; species Scoparia ambigualis. The sequence continues at coordinate 16,098,349 of OY992522.1, read as the reverse complement.
GCCGGAATTTTCGCTGACCGCCTAACCCCCCAGTTGCAAACCCGTTTTCACCGACGACTCCCAAGTTGGTGACGCTTAAGCAATTTTAGTTGACGTTTTCGGAAATAAAACTGTTACTAAATGACCTATGTGATAGGATACCTAAAAATTGGGTTTGTTGGTGAAAACGAGCATTAATCTCCTAATAAGAGTTCTCGCCCAATTATGCCTCGTTATAGCCCAATATCCCCTCGTGCTATTGTTCAAGTGGGAGGCCTGTGCTTAGCAGTGGGACGTTTATAGGCTGCTAATGATGATGATGAGTTCTCGAGGAAATACCTTCTTCAGTAAGCACGTTTAGCCATGGATTTTTTATTAATTTATTAAGAAAATTAACAGCGCATTACATAAAACTAGACTTGCTTACTTAGGTGCATACACTATAGCCATGGCAGATGCCTATATAGATTTCGTTTTATAAACATTAAGTTAGAGGTATGTTGATATTATCAAAAGTATTTCATAATGGGTCCTATTGAACAAAAAAAAATACTAAGTCAAAGGAAGGTGCCAACTCGCATGTACTGGCCACTTTCACACTTGCCAGTTGACGAATAAGTCAAATCAAATCAAAATAACATTTAGGAACAAAATATAACTATAATTTACTACTTTAAACTTGTGTGTGCGATTAAATAGCAAAAAACAAAGATGATAGTGCGTGGTGACTGCGGGGCGTAAGCTGATTTTAATTTCTCAATTAAGTATTATTAATTAGTTATAATTAGAAATAGAGCCTTAAGTAAGTATCTCTGATTCTGAGACCGTTGTTATGAACACTAAACTATTAGCCTAATTAGCCAATCTCAGCCCAGCAGTTAGGGAAGTAAGTAGTAGGCTCTGATGAATTACGTAGCTACCGAAGAAAGACTCATCAGAAAAACGACAGTAATTTACAAAAAAAGACAAAAGACAATGTCAGTGCCCTTTCAAAGAGCGAGCCCAACAAAATAAAAACAAACGAAAAACGTTAAATCAGACATGTCCAAAAAAACGGCGAAAGAAAACGCTGAGCAGGCATCTCATTGACGCGACTGCCATAACGACGACGAGAGGACACAGCCCGCGACAAATTATGCTAAAACAAGACACATACAACGGCTCGTTATCGGCGCTGACGATACAAAAACACTGAGAATATGTATGAAAAGCAAACAAAAAACGGACGTTAAGCGCGAGACACGCTGTTCGAAATTAGATTCCGTACGAATTAATTTACAACAACGCCAATCAGTTTTATTAATTCCTAGGGTAGTGAACAATTCAGTCACTGGAGTAACTTTTTAGAGCTCGTCACAATAAAGTAAAAAAGTTATTAATGTTAATGTTATAGAGTCTCTGACTATCGCTTTGGGGATAATAGTCATGAGTTCATGAGTGTATAGTCACGACACGTGCATTTATATACGCTTTAACTCTTACTCCATTGTATTAGGAGTTACAATTGCTTATATGTTTTTGCTCGTGACTGTAGGTACAGTACATAGGTATAGGAGTGTAAAAATCTCATTTTCGTTACGCTGAATGCTAATGTTAGGACAGAGAAACTACATAATGGGAAACTAACGTGCTTGGTGCATCCGTTCGCTAAAGCTCTCGCCCAGAGGTTTGATTTTTTTAACGTTGATAAACACGAAAAGGGTTATACCTACCCATAATATTAAAATTGTTCGTCGCCGTGTTTTTAATAGGAATCTCACCCATCTCGAGACTACATAAAAATGCTTATTTGAGGAGATTTGAGCTTCAATGTAGTAAAAGCTTTATCAGTAAATCCTGCTTCACCATTGACTTCACCCTACTCAACTTTGATGAGTATGAATAAGTGATGAGACCGATCAGGTCCGCCAAAGTTTATATACCAAATTGAGTTATTGGGTAATTATCAATGTTAGTAAATCTTACAAAATAATAATGACATGGTATTGTTTAACGGCAAATTAAGAAAATGTTTCTTAGCTGCCCATACATTATGAACTAAAACATTATGGGCCTTAAATGAATGTTTATGAAAACACTATTAAGCATTATTTAGTTAAACATTGTTTTGTCTCTTTTTCTGTAATTCATAATGACTTTTTTGTGATGTAGTCAAAACAATGTTTAAAAAACTTTATAGTGCTTAAATAGTGTTTATGAATAAGGCCCTAAATATATTGTTTTTAACATGGAACTTAGTTAAAAAGCTTCTAGACCCCTAGATAGTGATTACTTTAGTATTCATACAAGTCTAGCGTCATCCCCACACAAAAGCAGCTGTTTTAAAATTTCGTTGCTGAACCCTGAAACGCCTGTCACCGCCCCACAACACCGCATCGATTCAACGATGCTCACATTGACAAATAGTCCTTAAAATAATAATAATAAATCAGAACAGTATCCTGACCCGAATTAAATAGCCGAGTGACCAAGTGCAGCCTTCAGGAAACCTGAACGGCAGTTTTTGTCGGTCCTTTATAGCTTTTGTTTCCTTGTTCGTGCATTCCCAATGCGATGCGACAGTTTTTTGTTGGACAGTTTGGCAACCGTCGAAGTTTGCGTTTGATGTATTTCGGTGTGTTACTGCTTGTATTTTGCATATTTTTATACTCCGACCTCTCCTCTCTCTTCCGCGTTTAGGAGCTGACACGAGCACATTGAAAAAAATGAAGAAATGAAAAATATATTTATTACAGCAAAAGGCTTAAAACTTAAAACATTATGTGAACACACTTATTTATAGGTACCTACTAGAGCCAAATTCGATGAAGGATGTATTTTACAAATTTTTCCTCAATTAATAATGCAGACATCTAGTGTCACTCGAATTTTTACTGTTTCTTGAGAGAAAGACACCATCGCTTTTTTTATTTATTATAGGTAAATTAAATCAAATCAAAATTTCTTTATTCAGTAAGCTTAAAATAAGCATTTTGAATCGTATAAACTTAAATGCACTTCTGTATATATGGATGGATGGCCAAACCCATTCAGGACGTCTTTTAGCTGTGGAGAAGAACGGGCGCAAGATACTCCACAGCTTTATAATAATATAGAAGTAACGACATTTACAAATCAATATGTTGTTACCAAATTATACAATCAATAATCATTAAACAATTATATAATAAAAGAAAAGATAAAAACAAAAGTGTATCTAAAAATTTTACTCGGGGACTATGAACGCATTAGAACAAAATGTGTGCGAAACTAGAGGAATGTTAATTCCATGCATTTTTGTCATTGATGTAATCGCTTACAGTGTAATAGCCCTTTTCCAAAAGTCTGTCCTTAACATGTGTCTTAATTTGTCAAAGGGCAAAATTATAATTTTCGTTCGGGATTTTATTGTAATTTAAGACACTTTGTCCTATGATTGATCCATAAACTTTCTAAAGTCGAAATTTAGGAATTACAAGTTTAAACTTATTTCTAGTAGGTGTTTAGTTTGTGTATTCTTTTTTGAAATGCGAAATGTTTTGACGCACGTAAACAATACAGCTAGAGATAAATTGTGATGCAACTGTAAGAATATTTATGTCTTTATGTGATCTTAGGTTAATATGGACCTTACTGCTCTTTTCTGAAAAAGAAAATGGTTTCTATAACTGCTGCTTTACCCTAAAGTAGAATATCATTTTTTGTAAGTACAACAAACAGCTACATGAGCTTAGTAAAGTAATTTTACAATGGTTGTGGTGATACAAATATAGCCAACCCCGTTGTACACGAATTGGATATTAACATGAAATTAAGGGGCGGTACAACATAATATTAGCGCCAACTAGTTACAATTTGCTTAACTATCATAATTTTTAAAGTTTTCAACGTTTAGTTTTCTTTAAGTTAATTCAAATATTACGACTAAATTTAAATAATTTAAAAAACCGGTTTTTTTGCAAGTATTTTTTTTCTCGTAAACATATCTTTTTCTAGTAAACATTTAATTTAAAAAAAAGGTTAAACTTAAAATAAAACAACATTACCCACTACGTAGGCTTTCGAATACATTTTTACTAAACGTCGCGAGTGAGGTTGCAAATAACTATAAATTTACAAAGTTAACATTGTATTGTTATTTGTTTTTTGGTTAATCTCCCTCAACAAATAGTAAAAATCCGAGTGACACTAGCTATATGCACTAGAATTGTGAATAATTTGTTAATAAACATTCTTATAAAAGCGTTTAAGAAGAACATGAATGAAAACGTCGTGAGAGTAAATGAAGCAAAGGGTTTGTGTCAAAATCGTAGCAAAGGAAAAGCTGTGGACTCTGCCTATCAGAGACTGAATAACCCAAAAAATACGGTATCCTTATATTGCGGTATGACGTCATAACTAAAAATAACGGTTACCGGAATATTCTGATATCCAAATTTATTTCGGTACCGTAATTTTGAGTTTATAAAATAATATCTCTTATCTATCTCTTTCATACCGAAATATACCTTATTTCGGTATGAAAGAGACGGCTAACAACTATTTCAAGCATAAACGACTAATATTATGGGTTTTCTCATCAATTTTGCATTAATATGCTTTGTTCTCGATATCATCTATCTACTACACGAATTCCTTTTTGGTCATTTTTGTCATGTTTAAAACACTTGACCTGACCAGCCCTTGAAGTTTCTTGTGGTTTCTAGCAGTCACCTTATATTATGTGTATTGTGATACTACCCTATACCCATACGGGCGTGATGTATGTAGTATGTATGTCTTTAAGAGGGTGCCTCGCTGTTGCAAAAACTGACAAGTCTCTTAATGAACTTCAAAGCAAAATCAATCATATTGATATTTTAAATTAGAACAATTCTGCTTTGAAGTTTCAGACGTAGTAATTGGATTAGGTAGTTAGTAGGTTTGGAAGGTAAAACCATCACGCGCTTGTGTTAAAAATGAAAATTTACTTTGTTAAGATGGGGGTGCCCTGCGGAATATCAATACAAATAGTTTCATGTAAGAATTATTGTTTCATGCGTAAAATTAAGAAAATTGACAAAAAAAATGTTTTTAGGAGTCATTACATTTTTGTTTTGTTTGTTATTGTTTAAATAATTTGTTTCAAATTTCAACAATGCCACGATCTTGTGCAAAGATCAGGCTAACTTACGTAAGTTCTTTTAATGTATTTAACTAATTCAGCGCATAGTACAAGTAACTTTAAAATACGTTAATTTTCACAATTTTTTGCAGGATCCAAGACTTCTCAGTTATCCAAGCAAACTTTAAAGTTTTTAAATCAAAAACAAAACATGAACATGAAAGACCAATAGGCCTATTTTAATCAAACTTAGATCTAGAAAGTTTTAATAACATCATCAGCCTATAAACGTCTCACTGCTGGGCACAGGCCTCCCACGTGGCCAATAGCACGTGGGAATATTGGGCCATAACCCACCACACTAGCCCAGTGCGGGTTGGTGGGTTTTAACGACTGCCACCTTACGACAATAACCGCGGGACCAACGGCTTAACGTGCATCCGAAGCACGGAGGAAGCTCAAGATGTTTTTAATTGGTCACCCATCAGGCGACCCGGCATTGCGGGCAAGTTTCAATTACACATTATAAAAAGTCTTCTTGACTTGACTACTCACTTGATAGTTAACTTTTAACTAGGTGAACTGAGAAACTATGAAATAACGAATTATTCTTTAAATTAAAATGAAGCGGTATTTTTACCTAAGTGAACCGTAGAAAACATTCGATCACTAACTTTTTCCTTGAACTCCTCGCGAAAGTCAACCGAGTGCGTTCGTCTACTAGATTGTCTTCCTTATTTGTAAACTTGGTAGTTTTATTTCGTCCGCCGAGTTGGAATCGCTATCAATGACAATAAATATGAGGGATTGTGTTAGTTCTTCGTAATAAATATTATAGTTCAGAATTATACCCTACCAGATAATTACGTTTCGTTATTGCTACGGTCATTTCTCTAACTTTTTAGGGTTCCAAATCTAAGGGAACCTTTACTAAGGTTACCTTTGCCTTAACCTTAACCTTTAATACAGGTATAGGCAGTGGCGTATTTTGAGAATCTGCGCCCTGGGCCTGTAAGGTTGGCCCCCCCCATAAGTTATCGGAAAAAAACAAAAGCTTTTAGATTGAAAAAGACAGCGTCGACAAAATTTCCATGAGCAGGATTCGAACCCGCACCTTTCTGGCAATCCGGGCCAGGTGCTCTTACAAGTTGAGCTACCGTGGAACTTATCCATCGCTCAGCGCGCCGAAGTTAACCAACACCATCTTTATTTTTTACTTTGTAAGCATAAGGCGCCCTTTCAATGTCAACAAACTACGTTATCAACATACGATTTTAATATTTTTACAAATATTAAAGATCAGTTAAGAAAAATGGGCAAGCTATGTTATAATGGTATTGTTATATAATTTTAACACAATTTTTGTTGCGTACAAATTACATTTTTTTTAAACACTGCCCGTGAAATTGTCTTTTTTAATTTGTAATTTTTCGCAACGAAATTTGCGTTAAAATTATATAAACAATAACATTAAAAACTTTTAAGTGATAGATAACAGTTGGAACCAAGACCGATTCACCGACACCAACACCGCCAGCGTCAGAGGAACTAAATTCTTCCGCGAACATGTTTACGGAACTAGTTCCGTTAAGTAAAATGAATCTTGAACTTACAACCGTTGCGTTTTCGTTTTTGTTTATTAGGTAGGTTTTTTTAAATCAGACCTAAAAAGTCAAAAGAAAGCAAACAAGGTGAGCGCGAGGTGCGGCTTGCGCCGCCCTTCGCAGCCCGGCCGCTTCAAGCCATGGCCCTTTTGGCCCTAGGGTAAAAACGCCACTGGGTATAGGAAGGCAAAACTCGTTACCTTAAAAATATATTTTTATTTTATTTCCTTTCGATTTCTGAATGATTTCTCCTCACCGAGCCGTGTCGCTAGCTACCATGCACCCACTCTCTTCTCTTAGGTGTCGTAAAAGGCGACTAACGGACTAAAAACTGCACATGCACCGACAGCAATACAACGGTGATTGACTCACCACCTGTCATGCTGAGAACATGTGCAGTCGCTATTTGGTGAATCGTGGACTATGGCAGAGAGACTGCTTTTGCGGTCCTCATTGCCTATTCTGACCGTGTCTCTGACTAACCCTTCGTGAATAATAGTCGTGGTTCGGAGTGGTGGTGGTGGTTTCGGAGTCGTGGTGAATCGTGGTATATATGTATTCTCCTGATAAATTAAATTTTAAATAGTAACATTTTTAATAATAACAATTACACCTGCCTACTCACACACATATACACACATAGTAAAAGAAGTAGCTACCAATTTCCTTCCTTTTAAATCAAAAAAGACGGAAAAATTTAGGTATTTAATTAACGCCCGACGGAGTTTCGTCAGTTCCTTCCTTCCAGTTGAATAGGTGCTAATTAAAAACACGGAATCCAGTAAAAAGATTCAGTCACATATTTCACGCCACGCGACTACCTCTCGATCACATTTATAGATGTCGCTCAAAGATTATTATACATATTTTTTTATATTATATTTTTAAGGTTTTTAGTTTTAGGTTCATTGTTCTTATTTTTTTATATTCCTTAAAGTATTTCCAATTATCAAAATAAATTTTCTTCTAAAGGCACATTCAAATTAATTTATGTCACTACGTGGCACGTTCCTTATAATACATGCATACATATAATCACAACTATTATCCCCGAAAGGTTAGCCAGATACTAGGCAATGAGGACCGCAAAAGCAGTCTTCTATCATAGTCCACTTTTCACCAAATAACGATTGCACATGTGCTCAGAGTGACAGGTGGTGAGCCCATCGCCGCTCTATGCTGTTTGCTTTATGCGCAGTCTTTATCCGTTAATTGCCTTTTACGAAACCCAAGGAAAGGGAGGGGATGGTAGTATTCTTTACGGTTGTATAAAGGTGCTAATTAAAACACGAAATCCAGTAAAAAGATTCGGTTACGTTTCAGACGACACGCGACTACCACTCGATCAAATTTCTAGATGACACTTGATGATTAAGATCCAAATTAATTTATACCACTACGTGCCACGTTCTTTAAATAGTGGAAACAAAGTTATTAGCATTTTACTAATGAAGCATAGCCCTATATACAGTATGGACAGTCCGTTTGTGGTTGTGTGTGTGTAACGATTTCTGTAGGAATGTCCGCGGTACAATGTAAAAATGTGCTTATAATGATGTCAGCGTACAGACAGGAGACATACTAAAAATGTCTGTTTATTACCGCCTTAAATGCTAATGTGGGAACCTGCACGCAACTTTGGAAGGGTATAATTGAAATAACCCCAAGATCCATATGCAAATACGTCGATAAAGCTTCATTACAAGAATAAAGTCACACAACGGTCCGCTCGAATGTTTTGCATGTCATTTATAATACAGTTCATTCGACCATTAAAGAAAAAGTACACATATTTTATTATATCATTCAGTAACGTTAATAATAGACATCGACATATTTTTGACGTGACAACGTCTTAAATTAGGTTGCGGCTGGGAGTCACTTATGAAAAAGTGTAACGCTGGGTAACGTTACGATGAGTCACCGAACGAGAGAGAGGCCCGCCGAATGCCTTGCGTCTCTCTCCCACTCAACTATGATAAATTTGTGCAATTCTTATTTTCATTCAATTCCTTGTTCCTATTGTGCAATTTAATTATATTCATATCAATAAATATTCTACCGAGAAAAAGACGTTGTCACGTAAAATCTTCGCCCGTAAAACCGACTTTACAGGCAAACAATTTTTTTTTTATCGTTTATTATTGATTATTTATTTAATTTGTCCGGCACAATAAAAATGAACTCATGGAAAACGGGCGAACGAAAGGTCACGTTTATCGTAAAGGTAACCTAAACTAGGTATCCTGTAGTATCGTTGAGTCAGAGTCCAACTATTGCGTGGTCCCGGTCCATTGACCCTGATCAACGGTGTTTTTGTGGATATGTTTGATCAATTTTAGTTTCCTTATATTTCACAAAAAAAAACCTATTTTTTTTTATAGTGCCCCGTCATAGTGACTGCATCCTGCCTAATGGTAAGCAGCCGTTGCGGTCCAAAATAATGAGAGCGCTCCCCACCGTGGAATAAGCACGATAACGAGCGCTCCCATTCATGACGGCCTGCATAAATGCCGTTTCACGCCCCGCTTAAAAGACCCGGGACTGTAGGAGCTGGGAAACACATGCGCCGGCAAAGAATTCCAAAGCCGAATGGTCTTACAGAGGAACGACTTGCCAAATTTTTTGGTACGAGTACTGATAGTCTGTACAGTATGATGGTGGTGGTGGTGGTGATCTTATCCCGCCCTCTCAGGAAAGGAGAGGGCGGGATAAGATCAAAAAGTTCTTCAGAACACTCACCGTAGTAGTTCCGGTAGAAGACACTGAGAGAAGCAATGTCTCTACGCAGCTGGAGATCCTCAAGTGAGGCTGTAACCTCAGCATCTCCAATAATGCGTACCGCTCGCCTTTGCAGTCTATCAAGTGCATCGAGGAGGTATTTAGCGGAGCCGTCCCATAGATGGGAACAATACTCCATACTCGATCGCACCTGAGTTTTGAACAGCAAACATGGCTGCTCGGGAGTGAAAAACCGTCTCGTCTCATCTTATTGAGAATACCCAACTTCCGGGAGGCAGTTAAAATAGCACTCTCGATGTAGCATTTTGGATTCAGTTCCTGGCCGATGTCCATGCCAAGAATGCTAAGGTTCACTAAAATGGGTAACGGAGAGTTCTGAAGAGAGGGAGGAGTAAGGAAGGGAGTTACCTTGGACGAGAATGCACAAACCTGGGTTTTGCTAGCATTAAACTCGACCAGGTTTTTAGATCCCTACTTAGAGTCACGATCGAGAGTCTGGTTCAGTTGGCAACCAGTTCTTGAATTTTCACCATGATATCGGCTTGCTTTGCCGCAGGATGTCCCAAGTACCGCTCATGCACTGTACTGTCATCCGCATAACAATGAATATTGCCCAAGGACAACTAACATTAATATGCAGAAGAAATAGAGTAGGTGAGAGCACAGAACCCTGCGGCACTCCGGCATTGACTTTGTAGAACGCGAAGGAGCTACCCTCACAAAGGACACGAATCCTCCGCCCTTCTAGAAAGTCTGCAACCCAGGCGCACAAACGGGGCGGCACACCGAAGGCCGGCAACTTGGAAAGAAGGGAACGATGCCACACTCTATCGAAAGCTTTGGCGATATCAAGGCTAACTGCCAGGGATTCGCCATGCTTGTCCATCGCTTCACCCCATGCGTGAGAAACGTACGCTAGAAGATCACCCGTTGATCGCTTTGGTCTGAACCCATACTGGCGATCATGGAGCAGCGAGTGATCCTCTAGGTAGTGAATGAGCTGGGAATTAATATCCGCTCAAACACCTTGCACAGCACAGAAGTTACAGCGATGGGTCGATAGTTGGCCGTATCCGAACGATCCCCTTTTTTTGGGGATGGGTTGCATGTTCACCTCTTTCCAAGACACCGGCACAATACCAGTATCGTAAGACTCCCTAAACAATCGTGTCAATACAGGAGACAACTCAGCCGCGCATCTAAGCAGCACAATCACCGGAACACCATCCGGCCTGCTAGCCTTCCGCACGTCGAGCGACCGCAGCACGGCACGTACATCACACTGCCTAATACGAATATCAGGCATGGTGGCCCCACAATGTGCTATAATAGGTGGAGCGGCGCCACAATCGTCGACGCGCGAATTGGCCGCGAAAAGTTCAGCCAACAAGTTCGCCTTCTCAAGCGGCTGGTAAGCCAACGAGCTATCTGGATGTTTCAACGGGGGCAGCGAGGGAGAGCAAAAGTTGGCCTGCACGGCCTTAGCGAGCCGTCAATAGCTACGGCTACCCGTAGGTTGCGAGATCAACTCCCGCCCCACCCTTGCCACTCTTTGCGCATCCGCTTCTGCGAAAGCCCTCTTGTTATACTTAGAGGCCTTGTTGTAGGCCGCCTTCAAGGAGCTGGTACTAGGGTCATTCAGAGCGCAAGCCTTCGTCCAAGCACGATACGCCACCTGCTTGCATTCAGCAGCTTTGGCGCATTCGCGATTGAACCAAGGCCGTTGTCTACCAACGCTGGCAAGATCTGTGAATGGAATATAATATTCCATTCCCAACAAGATCTTATCAGCGATAGCAGAAGCGAACTCCGATGGGTCCCTTCCAAGAAAGCAGCTCTGGCCCCATGAGACGGATGCAAAGTAATCACGCAATCCGTCCCAATCCGCCGACGAGTAGTGCCACAGACGACGCTTGGTCTCCACCGTTTTCGGTGGACCAACGCTGTGCGGTGCTGTGGCAATGTGGCCCCGGAACCCTCACTGGTCGGACGAAACACAACAGCACCAAGTGCCGTTATTTCAAGCCGAATATTCGTGAGAGGGTGGTATTACGCCGGGCGAGACCGGCGGGCCCAATGCGTGCTGCAACGCAGCGTGGCTCTACCACTCAGTCAGTGTTACTCATTTAGCACCACCCAGGGATCACGTGTAGGGTCTCAAGGGTAAACCTACGGACGCGAGCAACTTTAACCCCCAAAATGCTGAAACCTTCCCACATGGACACTAGCACATATAGATCAGTGATTGATTACCTAATACACTGGTCCAATCCCTTCAATGGTCTTAACGACTACCAACTTAAGACAAAAACGACGCATCCAACTACTTAACACTATAAAGTCTGGCAAATTGTACGTGACAGTCTCCGTTCTGACGCATAATGGCCAATAATAGAATGTTTTTTCTCGTAATATTAGACGACATATATACGATACATTAGCATATTGACGTATCAGCATTTAGACTAACACGCCAAATGTTGCATACGTGAAAAGACTATCCGTTTCATTTTTAAACTAAAAAAGGAAATCAAGTTTTATGACCACTGTTACGTTGTAAATTCAGGGCCCTGTCTGCCTTTACTAATCTACAAAAGAAGTTCGCAATGGTTGAATAGTACTTACCTGAAATCATTGCTTTAGAATGATCAAATGTCCAAAATCATTAGTCCGTGTAGCTTGTTTGAATTAAATCCATTTTTCTTCACATTAAAGACATGGAGCCTTGGCTGACACATTACCAGACACACTTTTCTTGCATTTTCAATTAAAACATATTTCTAAATCAGTTTTAGCAAGACTTTGCGTTGGATTTAAAGAAAATTAAGTTCCTTTGTTTACGTTTTCTATTTGACATAACACCATAGACAAAATGACAGCCACCGTAGCGACGCCTAGCGGTAGCGGGGTGAAGTAGCTTTTAATTTCACATAAAAGATTCAATTTTAAAGAATAGTCGAAACAGTTCTTATAATAAATTACATAATAAATTAATATGTATAATAATTACTTTAAGTAATTAAATTTAATTCAAGCAAATCCGGAAATAGAACTATTTTTTTCTATAAGGACTTTTATCTAGAACATTCGAACGGGAGTAATATTTTTTATATGGATATTGTCTCTGCCCGTAGGGGTTACCAGAGAGGAAACTAATACTCCTTAATATTAAGACAGGGTAATTAGTGAGTTAAATATCACAAAAAATAATTTTAAATTAAAGAAAAACGCATTTCACATTGCTAAACGTTAATTTTTTTTTAGGTCTTGTGTTGTTATTGTTGGCAAATTCTGTTAGCAGAGGGCGAGTTGTGACAGACGTCATATTTGACGTTTTGTTAGTTTGAAGGAAAATTCTAAAAGAACAATTTCTTATGAATTACCCGACAATGGGAGTAGAAATCATAAGCTGGCCTTCGATTTATAAGTGTTTACGGCGAAAGGAAAGCTGCCGAGTTGCGTCGCCGAAACGATTTGAATCTCTGGCGTGACGTGGTGCGATGTGTTGAGATCAATGCACTCAGGAATCCGTGCCCGAAACGAAGTTCTGGTCGCTGGCAGCCACGCGCACAGTTAAAATTTCCCAGCGCATGCTTCGAGAGGCCCGTCTCGCCGCCAGGATTTAGAGCTGGGCCCTAAAGCCTGGACGCGAGACCTGCCTCTTCGGGGCACCAGCGGCCACCTGCTGCCAGTCGAGCTGACGCCGCCTAGCGGAGGAGCAGGCGTTGACGGTTTTTGTATCCCTACTCTGGGTTTAATCGTTCTTTATTCAGGAACATATTTTTACATTAGGGTTTCGAAACCTTAACCTAGTATTTTCTTTTATATCCAACTACACCAAGCGTTGGTGAAGTTGTGAAACATTTGAGGATCTGCGAGTTCGACCTGTGTGAAGTTGTATGGTGACATCGTCTCCAGATTCGGGTCTACATCCAGACCCTGGCGCCCAAAATTATTTATTTTATATTGGTATAACCCCACGGTTCTCTAGAGTATCGGATTTAAACGTGTGAGAGTTTTGATATGGTTAAACGGTTTAAAACATTTAATTTAATATTTTAATAGACGGAGTAATTTAATTTTAATTTCAACATCATACTCCGGACGGTACTGGTTTATCCCGACCCCCCACGACCATAGCTTGCACGACTGAAATATTGGCTGGCTGGTTAGGCAGTAGTAGGAACAGTATTATAAAATTTATTTTAATTTAAAATTATCACCGGCCCGCTTGGTCACTTTTGACTCTTAGGATTTTAGTGTGTTTTAGGGGGTGATATAGCTTTGGAATAAGGTTTAGATTACTTTAAACAGTAAATTATAGTTGGCAAAATTAATAGAAAGTTTGTTGAACTTTCATTTGAGATTGACCCTAGGGTCAATTTCAAGTGATAGTTTTTTTTTTGTTATTTTCGGCTAAATAAATTAAAAGGTGTAACGTAGATGTTTTGTACCTAACATAATATAAGACAAAATTGTGACTAACCCCCCTCTTTTAAATAATAAGAATGAAATAAAATTTATAATTTTATTTTATTGTTGTTGGACAAAATATTTGTGTGTGTTCTATTACAATATACTGCCTAGCTGTTTAACATTTTATGGTTTTATTTGATAACAACCCACTGAAGCTTGCATTTGGGATTTTCTTCCTTTTCCCCAAAAGGGACAAAATCTCAAAATGTAACAGTGGTGCACTCAACGTGTGTTTTGGTTAGGGATAGTGGTTATGTCTTATGCTGTAACTAAAAAGCCAGAATACCGATAGCGTTCTAGAACCGTGGGGATTATTACTTTTAAGAAAAACCGTCACGCGTGCATTGGCACGGATTCCTTCCATTTTATTTTAATAACGAATTTTTATTCGTTATTATTTTAAAATATTGTATTAATAGTGCATTTTTTTTTAACGTTCAAAACACTTATTTATATGTATACAAGTGTTAATTATTTAATTATTGTACTCAGCTGAACTAGAGTATTATTTTATGACACAATTTTTATTTGAAAATAAGTGTTTTTTTAATGCAAGTGTTTATAGTATTATTATTATAATACTGTGTTTGTGGTGGTTTACTACTATTTTCTGTGGATTGTAACTGTATACTTAGGTTGAAACTGCCTATTGAGGAAGCCAGCTTATATTTTAGTAGTTTTTTTGTTAAATCCAAAATGGAACGCCCAATTTCGTTTAATTTGCTTCGTAAAGACGAGCTTACGTATGAGGTGGAGATTCGAGACGCAGCACCGGCGACAACGGTAGAGGGATTACGAGTTCAGATTAGGGAACTTAGTAAACTAGTTTGCTCAGACGATATCGTAGAGACTACTCGGGATCCTAAAGTAGAATTACAAATTATTAAAGCCAAATTGTCAGAGATCGCCGAAGTAATAGGAAAAGATCCTTCAAATTTTTAAAAAATTAACCGTATAAAGGCTTTATGTTCCCACCTTTTTCATCGCTTGGGCAGGGTAACTCCCCCTCCTGAACTTGATTCCGTATATCAGACTATTGACAAAGAGCTTAACGGTTATTTGTCAAAAGTTGATAATATTAACGCGAGTTTTCATGCGTCGTTTACATCGGCACCAGAGACACCGAACGTCCTTGAAGTTGAACCTACTCCTGAAGTCGTATATTATAGTAAGAAGGATGCAACAGTCAGATCTCTCGACTGTACATTTAATGGTACCGGTTGCGTGAAAGCTTTCATAGAGCGTCTCGAGGAACTCTGCGAAGCTAGGGGTATAAGCGAAACTTCGTAACATAAATCAGCTCTGGACTTGTTTTCTGATGGTGCTTTGTTGTGGTACCGTGGTATAAAAGCGTCGGTTGGTAGTTGGTCGGAACTTAAAAGACATTTACTCACAGCGTTCGCTCCGCCAGACTACGATATGCGTCTCATTTCAGAAATTACTAATAGGACTCAGGGGCAAACTGAATTGTCCTGTATTTACATAGCGGTCATGGAGAACCTCTTCAACAGGCTCTCTTATAGAGTAGCGGAACATAAGCGTTTGGCACGGATTAAGTTCAACATGCGGCCGGAATACGCGACGGCGTTGTCAATGTTGGCGGTAAATACCCTGGAGGGATTAAAGGAGAAGTGTAGGCAACTCGAGCTAGGTTTTGTTAGCAAGGCACAGTTCCGCGAACCGCCGAAACCTACCGCTTCTTTTGTTGCACCAGACTTGGCTTACCAAGCTCCGAGGGGTTCTTTGAGAATAGAGGCCGTGCAAGCTGATCCTGCTATGTATTGTGTTCGTTGTAGGGTAAGGAGCCACTCATTATCTACTTGCAAATCCACAGAAGTAGTTTGTTTTCGTTGCGGTATGAAGGGTGTGAGGACACCTTCGTGCCCCAACTGCAATAAAAGAGCAGTCGGGACTAAAGGTCAATCATGTCAGAACTGCAATTCAAAAAATTAATTTCCCGGAACTACAGCCATAATTTTATTAAGTCCGATTGGGACAACTATTTAAAATGGTTACAAGTTTTTTTAAACTCTTTAAGAGTAGATTCAGTACGTTATAAGACTAGGGAGGATGGTCGGCCGCATTTAACCGTTTCTATATATAATGCGGATTATTACGGTTTACTTGACTCGGGTTCATGCATTTCAGTATTGGGTTCCGATGTTGGCCAACAGTTCATAAAAGCTGGTGCAACCTTACACTATGATGGGTGCTTGGGCAACATCGTAACAGCCAATGACTCGCGTGCAACCGTGAAGGGTTATTTATATTTACCAGTTACTCTTATGGGAGTGACTCAAGTTATTAAATTTTATATAATTCCTGATATCACCACACCGTTAATTTTTAGCGTAGATTTTTGGAAGACTTTTAATTTAGCTTCTAAAATTTTTAAAAAATTGCCTTTTAAGTATTTTCAAAACTCTAAACACCGTACTTGCGTCTCTGAGGTTAGGCATTTGCAGCCGTTTGATGAATTAACACCCGTTCAGAGGTTGAAAGCGGAGTCATTAATAAATGAATTTAAGAAGGTGTCCTTTGAGGTTAAAGGGTTAGGTCGTACCCAACTGTTGCGTCATAAGATAGACACGGGTGATGTTTCTCCTATTAAACAGCGTTATTATCCACTATCACCTGAACGCCTTATAGAACTTAACCGCCAGCTGGATGAGATGTTAGAGATGGGAGTAGTTGAGCCTAGCAATAGCGCGTGGAATAACCCAGTCCTATTAGCTCCTAAACCAAACGGAGAATGGCGATTTTGCCTTGACAGCCGAAAATTGAATGCAGTCAGCAAACAAGATGCTTATCCGCTTCCCTACGTCTCTCACATCTTAGATCAGTTGCGGGACGCTCGATACCTTTCGTCAATTGATTTAAAATCTGCATTTTGGCAAATTGAGCTTGACTCCGCTTCATCTAAGGAAAAAACCGCATTCACGGTTCCCGGACGAGGTCTTTTCCATTTTAAGGTTATGTGCTTTGGGTTGACAGGGGCACCAGCCACCCAGCAACGGTTAATGGACATACTGTTTGGTCCTGAGTTTAATAATAGGGTGTTTGTTTACTTGGATGACATTATAATATGCTCATCGACCTTCGAGGAACACATTTCGCTTCTTAAACGGGTTTTAGAAAAGTTACGACAGGCTAAGTTAACGATTAACTTACAAAAATCCTGTTTCTTTCGTCGGGAGTTAAAATATCTAGGTTACAGGGTAGATGAACATGGTTTACACACTGATCCGTCGAAAGTTCAGTCAATAGTCAACTTTCCCACACCTACCACCCGGAAGGAGGTGAAAATGTTCCTTGGAACAGCGTCGTATTATAGACGTTTCATTAAAAATTTCAGTTCGATAGCGGCCCCTTTAAATGCACTTACGAGTACTAGCAAAAAAGCCCCGCCTTTTAAGTGGACTGCTGAGGCAGAAACCGCGTTTACTACTTTAAAAACAGCGTTGGTCTCTGCCCCAGTATTGGCTTGTCCCGATTTTTCCCAGTCATTTGACATTGTGACGCATCCAGTTTTGGGATAGCGGGCACTCTGACTCAGTTTATAAAGGGAGAGGAGCATCCAATAGCATATTGTAGTCGTTCACTGAATTCGGCAGAACGCAATTATTCGGCGACGGAGCGAGAGGCCCTAGCGGTGGTTTTTGCTGTAGAACACTTTCGTCCTTATGTGGAGGGAGGTCCTGCGTTTAAGGTGATAACCGACCACTCGAGTCTGAAGTGGTTCTTTAATTTAACCAATCCTACGGGTCGATTAGCTCAGCTACAGACACTTGGTTCCAAAAGTTGTGGGACAAGTGTGTTAGTACTCCTAGGTCGTGTCCTAACTTTATTATTAGAGACAATAAACTATTTCGTTTTTCAAAAAATAAATTCGGTGTGGCGAGTGATTATGATTGGAAACAAGTAGTACCGGAGGGAAATCGTCTGGAACTTTTAAAGAATCACCATAGTGGTGAATTATCTCCACATTTTGGAGTATTTAAAACTTATAAACGACTTGCACTACGTTACTACTGGCCTAACATGTATAAGGATGTAACTAACTACGTGGGGAAATGTGATACGTGCGCCGCATATAAACACTCACAATTGCCAACCCCTGGTCTCTTAGGTAGCGCGAAAGACTGCCCTAAACCGTTTGAAACAATAAGTTTTGAACTCGTTGGTCCCTTGCCACGGTCTAGAGCGGGCTTCACATATCTCTTTGTGGTCGTATGCTGTTTTACGAAATATTGTTTGCTCTTTCCTTTACGAAGAGCTGTTGGTAAGGCTATAGCGCAGAAACTTGAAGATGGCGTTTTCTTGGTTCACGGCATACCCCGTACGGTGATAGCGGACAACGGAACGCAGTTCACGGGCAATGAAATTAAATCTTTGTTGGAGAGGTACAAGGTACCTCAGGTTCACTTTACACCTCGCTATTGCCCCAGCGTGAACACAGTTGAACGTTATAACCGTACGATTATGACCGCCGTATCAATTCTTGTGGAAGATGACCATAGATCGTGGGATGTTAATATTTCGAAAATTCAGTATGCAATAAACACTTCCACTAATGAAGTAACATGTTTTACCCCATTCTTCCTAGTACATGGTAGGGAGGCAGTTAGTTGCGGAGAGGTTTTCGGCAATAATACCGATGGACCGCTCACCCTGGCGTGCTCTTCTCGCGGTGTATATGCGGACCAGTTAGGCGTCTTAGAGGAAATTTTTAATAAAGTGAAAGGCGCGCTTATTAAATCACATGACCGTAGTGCGCGTCTTTATAACAATGGGAGGAGGCCCTTAGAATTTGAGGTGGGTGACACTGTGTGGAAAAAGACATATCCACAGAGTGACGCCTCCAAATTTTTTATGGCTAAATTAGCTCCTAAATATGAAAAATGTTTTGTTAGGAAAAAACTTTCCCCACTAGGGTATGAATTAGAAGGCTGTAGTTCCGGTAAAAACCTTGGTGAATGGCACATCAAGGACTTTAAGTCTTCATGGGAAGACTAAGATGTATTAGTTTTAGTAATTTATCGATCATTGTATCATGGTACAATGTTTTGCTTGTTGTGAGCGGTTGAAAAGTGACAAAGGAGGGCTGTATATGCCCTGTAGTCGCTGCTGTTGTTGGCATTGGTGGCTGTATATGCCACGGTGCTGGAATTCGTTATGTGATTTATTTTGGTTGCTAGATGGTTTAAAAGTGACGAAGGAGGGCTGTATATGCCTTTAAGTCACTGCACTTTGGGCGTTTGTGGCTGTATATGCCGCGGCGCTGGAAGCTCTTTTAAGAGGAGCTTGATGTTTGTGGTTGTGTTTTTGCGCATTGGAAAGTTTCGACTTTTGGCGTGATGACATTCTATTTGTTAAGTTGGAATGTTTTAATTCTTTTTTTTTATATTTTAATATTATAGGTTAGATACCTTAATGGAAGGGTTAAATCTCCGGACCGTTGGTAAGGCAACGTGGTGATAGTCCTGAGGAAGGTGGCCATTTATTGGCGGGCGTGTAGGCTGCTTTGACAGAATAAGTTTTTGTTGGATTTTCTTTTTGGGCGGTTAGCCAAACCTCTATCTCCGGACCGTTGGTGAGGCAACGAGATGATAGTCCTGAGGATGGTGGCCATTTATTGGCGGGCGTGTAGGCTGCTTTGATGGAATTCGTTTTTTTTTTAGTTGGATTTATTTAGGGGCGGTAAGCCAAACTTTTAGGTGGTGGTGGATATTTGTTGGTTTGGGTTGTGGGTTTTTTTTTTATTGGTTTACTGGGCATTACTTTAAAAATGTGCTTATAGGTAGGAGCATTTAGATGTTTGTGTATTGAGGAGGTATCGTTTGTTAGGAAGGGTAGACTTGGACGTGTAGACGATTCTTACATGTATTTATTATTTTATAGCTCTTTGGGTTTCGTCTTTTCCATGTTTGTAAATGGATCAGACCTAACCTGTAGAACATATATAAACGTTTGGTGTATATATTTATTATTTTGTGCCTCTCTGGGCTTCGTCTTTTCCATATTGCTTAATGGATCAGACTTACCCAGTGGGATAACTGTAGGTCTATTTCAGTAACCTGTATAGTTAAATAAGCCATTCACCCCAGCGGATTAGTGACTGGTACCAAAAGCCTTAACGCGAGGCGTCAGTGCGGCTGGTGACACTGTAAGAATAGGTTAACTGTATAGCCACCAGTTTTTATGTTTTTGTAAGAATATCATTATAACCATAATTAGTGTATTTAATATATATAAAGTAGTCAATCATTTATAATCTAGTATTTTGGTAATATTCATATTGAACTCCTTAAGGTTTGTCTTTTCCATATTGCTTAATGGATCAGACTCACTTTGTGAGTCTATTGTGGTGACTTTTCAGTAACCAGTATTGTTAAAAAATTAAGCCATACACCCCAGCGGATCAGTGACTGGTACCAAAAGCCTTAACGCGAGGCAACAGTGCGGTTGGTGACACTGTGATAATATGTTAACTGCATAGCCACCAAGTTTTTAGATTTATGTAAGAGTATATTATAATTGATATTGTTATATTTATTATGTACATTAGTTTATATTCATATAGAAGTTTGTATAATTATTGGGATATACAAACTATATATATATGGGATATTTGTATATTTAAATATATATATATATGAAGAATTGTCGTACACAAGTCTGCGTTTTGTTGTTTTTTTTACTGTCATAGCATATTGTATAGCTATTTACAGGAAAGTTTTGAGTTATTGTGTAGTGCAGCTACACGGGTAGATTTTCTTTTGGTTGTTTGTGCTTGCTTGGTTGTTTGAATTGTAGTGTGACGCTGGAGGGCCAGCGTCGAGATTTGCCCTGGTCGGTCAAATCTCTGGTGGTTGGGGAGGTACTGTTACGTTGTAAATTCAGGGCCCTGTCTGCCTTTACTAATCTACAAAAGAAGTTCGCAATGGTTGAATAGTACTTACCTGAAATCATTGCTTTAGAATGATCAAATGTCCAAAATCATTAGTCCGTGTAGCTTGTTTGAATTAAATCCATTTTTCTTCACATTAAAGACATGGAGCCTTGGCTGACACATTACCAGACACACTTTTCTTGCATTTTCAATTAAAACATATTTCTAAATCAGTTTTAGCAAGACTTTGCGTTGGATTTGAAGAAAATTAAGTTCCTTTGTTTACGTTTTGTATTTGACATAACACCATTGAAACGGGTTTTTGGTTGCTTCAGGATAGGAATGACAACAATGTATTGGTTACAAAGTTTTTATTCCCTTTTAGAATAGAAATTACAAGAACTCAGGGGGTGGTTCACGGATCGCTCACTCTGTCCGCTTGCTAGGACTTAAAAGGGGACTTAGCTTTAAGCTAATCTTCCTCGTAGACTGCAGCTACCCGGAACCTGGAGCCGGCAGGGTCAGTCTGCGCGCAGGGACGAAAGCGGAGTCGTATACGCTAGGCAGCTGATCCACGCACGAGCTCTAGCAGGCGGGCGGCAGCAGGCAGCAAGCTGCAGGCAACAGCGCACAGGCCCAGTGGGTGTAGCCTGGTACAGGAACCCTGGAATACATCAAGAAAAAGGCATGAACTTATGTTCACTAAGTCCCGGCTTTTGTGGCTGTTGTAGAAAAGCTACAATTGAACCAGGCCCTCTTTACTAAGTAAAATTATGATTGGAAAACCGTTAGACAATTCTACAAGGAGATTACAACAAAAGCGGGTAGATATCAACATTGTAGTTAATGTTGTCTAAAACGGTAAAAACGACAATATATTAACTGGGAATGGTATTTCGTCCACGGGATCACAGGAACCTCGCGTCCTCCAATACCATTTACACACGTTAGACAGTAATTGTAACAAGACAGGAATACCAATTATTCCCTTTGAAGGTAACATGACTTTAAATGAATTATATTAATTAGACTTTACGTTAAACACTAACAATCTATGCAATTACCAAACACTACAAAACACTAGTAATAACTGTAAAACTAACACACAGCAATTCAACAAAATAATTAAAGTTGGAAATATTGTAGACAACTCACCGAGATTTCGGGTTATATTTTCGCGCAGAATTTTAACAGTGCGACGTTGTGAGTAATGGTAGGTAGGCAAGCGAGAAAAGAAAGCTTTCTCAGCGTGTCTCCTTTTTATATTAGAGTAAATCGCATAAAAAATCGATATGGCTGTTAATTTAAACACAGACGGACTTCCATACTGGCAGGGCCGTCGAGCAGAGACAAAAACAGAACGACCAGACCATAGAGAACGCAGATCAATAATGGCTCGCTTACACAATCGCAAAATTATGAGCGATACTCAATAATGGCTCGCTTACACAATCGCTTTGCAATTATAAGCGATACATAACTTTCTTCTTTATTATGATTTTCCCTTTAATCAACCTTATTTGATTAAAGGAAAAATTACCTTTAGCACCTCTAGATCAAATTGTAAGAGACCACCTCAATCCGGCTGGAACACGCTTTCAACGTCCCACACAAGTAGCTAACGACAGGATATTTAGAGTAAGTGAACAAGCTCTGTTATTTGCGTCCTTGTCAGTTGTTAGATGTGTACAATTTGCTAAAATAGTTTTATTTACCCAGCAGTAGGACGTTTATAGTGAGATCATAGTGAGATCATTTGATTTGATATTATATTATTTAGGATTTAGTATTTGTGTTTAGACAGAAGTGCTACACCATAGACAAAATGACAGCCACCGTAGCGACGCCTAGCGGTAGCGGGGTGAAGTAGCTTTTAATTTCACATAAAAGATTCAATTTTAAAAAATAGTCGAAACAGTTCTTATAATAAATTACATAATAAATTAATATGTATAATAATTACTTTAAGTAATTAAATTTAATTCAAGCAAATCCGGAAATAGAACTATTTTTTTCTATAAGGACTTTTATCTAGAACATTCGAACGGGAGTAATATTTTTTATATGGATATTGTCTCTGCCCGTAGGGGTTACCAGAGAGGAAACTAATACTCCTTAATATTAAGACAGGGTAATTAGTGAGTTAAATATCACAAAAAATAATTTTAAATTAAAGAAAAACGCATTTCACATTGCTAAACGTTAATTTTTTTTTAGGTCTTGTGTTGTTATTGTTGGCAAATTCTGTTAGCAGAGGGCGAGTTGTGACAGACGTCATATTTGACGTTTTGTTAGTTTGAAGAAAAATTCTAAAAGAACAATTTCTTATGAATTACCCGACAATGGGAGTAGAAATCATAAGCTGGCCTTCGATTTATAAGTGTTTACGGCGAAAGGAAAGCTGCCGAGTTGCGTCGCCGAAACGATTTGAATCTCTGGCGTGACGTGGTGCGATGTGTTGAGATCAATGCACTCAGGAATCCGTGCCCGAAACGAAGTTCTGGTCGCTGGCAGCCACGCGCACAGTTCAAATTTCCCAGCGCATGCTTCGAGAGGCCCGTCTCGCCGCCAGGATTTAGAGCTGGGCTCTAAAGCCTGGACGCGAGACCTGCCTCTTCGGGGCACCAGCGGCCACCTGCTGCCAGTCGAGCTGACGCCGCCTAGCGGAGGAGCAGGCGTTGACGGTTTTTGTATCCCTACTCTGGGTTTAATCGTTCTTTATTCAGGAACATATTTTTACATTAGGGTTTCGAAACCTTAACCTAATATTTTCTTTTATATCCAACTACACCAAGCGTTGGTGAAGTTGTGAAACATTTGAGGATCTGCGAGTTCAACCTGTGTGAAGTTGTATGGTGACATCGTCTCCAGATTCGGGTCTACATCCAGACCCTGGCGCCCAAAATTATTAATTTTATATTGGTATAACCCCACGGTTCTCTAGAGTATCGGCTTTAAACGTGTGAGAGTTTTGATACGGTTAAACGGTTTAAAACATTTAATTTAATATTTTAATAGACGGAGTAATTTAATTTTAATTTCAACATCATACTCCGGACGGTACTGGTTTATCCCGACCCCCCACGACCATAGCTTGCACGACTGAAATATTGGCTGGCTGGTTAGGCAGTAGTAAGAACAGTATTATAAAATTTATTTTAAATTAAAATTATCACCGGCCCGCTTGGTCACTTTTGACTCTTAGGATTTTAGTGTGTTTTAGGGGGTGATATAGCTTTGGAATAAGGTTTAGATTACTTTAAACAGTAAATTATAGTTGGCAAAATTAATAGAAAGTTTGTAGGGTCAATTTCAAGTGATAGTTTTTTTTTGTTATTTTCGGCTAAATAAATTAAAAGGTGTAACGTAGATGATTTGTACCTAACATAATATAAGACGAAATTGTGACTAACCCCCCTCTTTTAAATAATAAGAATGAAAAAAAATTTATAACTTTATTTTATTGTTGTTGGACAAAATATTTGTGTGTGTTCTATCACAATATACTGCCTAGCTGTTTAACATTTTATGGTTTTATTTGATAACAACCCACTGAAGCTTGCATTTGGGATTTTCTTCCTTTTCCCCAAAAGGGACAAAATCTCAAAATGTAACACCACGAAATTTTAAAATCGTATGGTCTGCGGGCGACGAGATGAGATATTTTACTAAACTATGCAGTGTCCTGGCATTCCTAAAAGTGACTTAACTTACAAGTTGTACCTCCTTGTAACAGTGAAATTAGTTCTGATTTCTTTGTTTTCTGCCGTAGAATCTTGCAAAAATCAAGTCGCATTAGTAGGTACCATTTACTAATTATTACTTCGATGCTTCCGTTCCAGCTATATAACATTCGCATCATCCGGTCTCCCAAATTGAATTGAAATGTAAATAAGGGCACGAATATTGCGCTTGATGTGTGAGCTTGGAAGGAACGGCGTACAAAGGGATAACTACGTCAAAGTTTTTTTTTTTTTTTAATGGGTTTGCGTTTGGCCTCAGTCTCGCCTGGTGGTAAGCGATGACGAGGCCGACGGTGGTACACGCTTACCCAGAAAATGCCTATTCACTCTGGCCTTGAAGATACTTAGGTTGTAAGTATCCGGAAACACAGACGCAGGGAGAGCGTTCCACTCCTTAGCGGTGCGTACTAGAAAAGATGCAGCAAACCGCTTCGTACGGATTGTTGGAAAGTCAACGACATGGGGGTGGAAGCCCTCCCGGCGTCTAGTGGTCCGGTGGTAGAAAGTAGAGGGTGGTATCAGGTTATGCAGTTCCTGCGCACACTCGCCAAAATACACCTTATAGAAGACCGATAGACAGGCGACTTTACGCCGATGCTCCAAACTCTGAAGTTTGGTTCCAACGAGCGCATCGTCGCCTATGAGTCTCCTAGCCCTTCGGTCCACTGAGTTCATTGCGTCCAACTGGTACTTGGCAGAGCCATCCCACAGGTGGCAGCAATACTCCATACACGACCGAACTTGTGCTTGATACAAGTGGAGCAGCTGTTCCGGTGTGAAGTATCGCCGAACCTTAAAGAGGATACCAAGTTTTTTGGCAGCAGTTTTTGCTTTCGACTCAATGGAGCTACCAAAGTTGAGGTTAGATGAGAGTTCCATACCTAGGAGCTCGAGATGGTCAGTTATCGGTATCGGTGCATTCAGGAAAGTAGGAGTAAGATTAAATGGACTCCGTTTGGCGGAGAACAGACAAGCCTGTGTTTTGTTGGCGTTGAACTCAACAAGGTTAGCTTCGCCCCAGTCGGACACTGCTTGTAATGTTGAATTCATTCGCTCAACCATGGCCTCTCTAAGTGACTCAGTCTCAGCGACACTGGCGCGGGCACTGGACATATAAAGTACAGATAAATAAGTGAAGAAGCCTATGTACAGTAACTGCTAGATAAAGGCCTCTATCGTTGAACAATTGATGGGTATTGGTGATCACAAACCGGGACACCGACAGTTTAGATAAGATAGCCAGTTCTATCTTATCTCTAAACTGTCAGTGTCCGGGTTTGTGATCACTAGTACCCATCAATTGTTCATGATGACCACTGAAGTGGTTCAGGATTCCAGGTGAAGCGCGTTTCCACCTTCGGCCTTTGCGTCACTTACCATCAGATGAGATGAAGGCCAAGTTCTTACCAGTAGTGGATAAAAAAACTATGAATCAAAAATCTCTTTCGAAACACACTTTGCTCGACCGATTTGTCGAGAGAAATAAGTAAGATTCAAAAATCGGTTATAGTATTTTAGTAGTGACTTTTGTAACAGTGTGGTGCAACAAGTACGAGGGTAGATCCATAAACATCATGACACAACTTTAGTACATTCGTGATCACAGTGCAATTTCAATTAAATGTGCACTTTTATTTCTACTCATATAAAGCACTCTAACTTATATGACAGCCGTTATATTACTTTTTTTATCACAATCACGAACAACATAGAGTCGCTGTACTACACTGCTAAGCAGTTTTTGAAACTTTTTGGAACTCTGTTTGTATAATAATTTATGAAAACGACTTTCTTCTTCATTTGTACTGTGACAACCTATTCCTTAACATATGTGACGTTTTGATGTAGCTATTCTCTGACACTCCATTACTCTGGGTGTGGCGTGTGTCGAGGGTATTGAGCTACAAACGTTTGTACAACTTTGTTCGCCTAAACGATGCGATCATGCGTATCGACGTTAGTGCTCAATACTTAATATTTATGAGAGATTTATATAAGCTTGATCTATATCAGGAACTCTCTATACTTCGGGACAATTATATTGCTTCGGAAGGTAAGTTATGGTTGTTGTCGTAAGATGGCAGTCGTTAAAACCGACCAACCTGCTTTGCGCCAGCGACGTGGGTTATAGCTCAATCTCCCTACGTTTCAAGTGAGAAGACTTGTGCCTAGCAGTGGGACGTTTTATAGGGTAATGATGATGATAATAACTCAATATGAGGAATTTATGAAAGCTTGATCCTGCTGTTGTTTGCAATCTAGCAATTTCTTTACCTCGTGATTGCTTCGGAAGGCAAGTACTTGTTGTACCTACCTATGTGATAATATTATGGCAAATCTCAGATCAGAGACAAAATCAAAAAATCCTTTTTTTATAAACTTTACAAAATTGCTTTTGAATGTACAGATATTTTTTCGCCTACTTTCAGGACGCATTTTAGCTGTGCATGTGGAGAAGAATTGACGTAAGAAACTTCACAGTTGACGACGACGGATAACGACGGATAACATTTACAATAGATTAGGTAAAAATAAAAATAAAACTTACAGATAATGTAAAACGTTTTGCTTGGGGTAGATCAGTAAATAAATAAAGCGTACCATAATTTAAATAAAATATATACCTAGTTTAATGAAATATAATAAATAATTTAAAGCATGAGAATAAGCTCCAATAAATTTTTAATGAAATATAATAAATAATTTAAAGCATGAGTAAAGGCTCCAATAGATGGTCGAAACACTATAAATAGTGTAAACAAAAGTAAAAGAGTCGATAAAGAATAGTAAATACACTTGGTCCCTTCTATCATTGTATTCGCTAAACATTTCCAATTCCTAACAAAAAGGGAGTATTAATGGTGGAACACGCTGCTAAAAGTAATGTTCTCGTATTTAACATACTAGCTTACGGCTGCGGCTTCACTTGCTTGCAATTCGGCCTGTTATAGAAGTCTCAATTGCAAGCAATGTCTCAGTATGTAAACGATCGTTTGTGCCATTTTAAAGCAAATTTTTGTACTTACAAGAGCAGTACCTAAATTCCTTCTTTATTTAGAATTATATATTGCACCTTTCATAATATCTGCTATGAACCGTAGCCTACTACTTAGTGCAAAAAAATCACATTGCCACAAAAAAGGCTGAACAAATACACTTCCACATTTCCAATATTAGTAAGGATTGTCAATGACAATAATAGCATGTCTTCGGTATCCAAGAAAGATGAGTTCACTGACTTCAAGGCAATCGGTTATCTTTTCTTTTACTATCCACTCGGGACATAAAGGGGGGACTACAAGATTGTGCCTCGGATATTTAATGTGACGTCATCCGTAAGCCCGCTTGAAGGTGAATTAGCAATATAAATCGTACGTAGGTATATCTGCGAGTATATGTATAAAAATATATAAATTTATTACATATCTGTACAAAAATAAAGATCAATTGCCACGAATATTTATATTTACGCATCACTTGAGAACGGCTTCACCTATTTGGCTGATTCTGTTTTTGTTGTGTTCACGTGGACGAAGTCACGAGCGGGACACCAGAAATTGTTACTTAATAAAAGTTTAACATATATGGAGCATTGTTTTTACAATGTTCGATTTTTTTCTTAACTTTTATAATATCTAAATTCCTATCATCGTTTTGGTTGTCCGAAAGAGATCGCTTTGATCCTATGAGACGATTAAATAGTAATTTAAAATTAATTTTTGAAACCGTTTATTTCTATATCGTTAAGTATAATATAACGTCCATCCCTGTACAACATAACAGCACAATTAGGCCCCTGGTACGCTATAAACTTAAAGTATCGAACGCACACAATTCTATCACAAAAAAGCTAAACTCTTCAAAAATGAAACATAAGCTAATTCGTGACACCCGGTTGCTTATTTAAATAAACAAAACAAAAACTTTAAACAGAACGTTACTTACATTTTAGAGTTGTAATATTTGTTTCCGTAATTTTAAATGATTCAGTACAAGAACACCTGTTTCCTTGTAAATGGACTTGCAAATACAAGTAAAGTATGTCGGTGTTCTAAGTTAGCGGGAACGAAGGCGCGGGCTAGCCACTTGCCATCCTATAAACGTCCTGCTGCTTGGCACCGGCCTTTACACTTTTTTTCCATATCCTGCCTGATGGTAAGCAGCCGATGCAGTCCAAAATAACGAGAGCGCTCCTCACCGTGAAACCAGCACGGTAACATGTCACGTAGCGGTGGAACGGGTGTCACGATGAGAAGGAGTTTGATGAAGATAAAAGCACGATGAGTTCAGAAGTATATTATGAATAAATAGGTTAGATAAGAAGCACAATTTAAAATTTAGTATACTATACACTGGGACTAGGTATGTGTAGGTTTAGGTTATTTATTATTATCAGGACGTACGCCTGAAACAGTAACTGTCTATTTATAATAATTCACTATTCACTAATAATAGTATTTTTGTAAGGATAACAATAAAATAAAAGGAGCTCTTTCTAACTCCGCGGATGAATCTGAACTGAATTTACATGAAAACAGAGGCTAGACAGAGAATGTAAGTAAGTAATAATATTTGAATTTAAAATTAAAAACTAGACATAAAAGAATGTGATTCGAAAAAGAGGTCAAAAAACTAACAAGTGCACCCATTCATGACGGCCTGCATTAATGACGTATCACGCCCCGCTTAAGACAAGTGGGAGATTAGTTCATAACCCATCACACTAGTCCGATGCGGGTTGGTGGGTTAAAAAGAAATAAGGGTGGTCACCATTCAGTCAGATTCCGGGTAGAATCCTACCACCAGGATTGGTTAATGATAGCTGTCATCCCCATCGCCTTAAATATCTTCATCTTAAATAATCCCATCTCCCCATCCCCAGCTCAATATTCCAACTCCTTCCTCAAAGATCCTACTCCTTGCTCAAAGATCCTACTCCTTCCTCAAAAATCCTATTCCTTCCATGAAGATCCTACTCCTTCCTCAAAGATCCTACTCCTTGCTCAAAGATACTGACCCTTCCTCAAAGATCCTACTCCTTCCTCAAAGATCCTACTACTTCCTCAAAAATCCTACTCCCACCCCAAAATCCTACTCCACCATCAAAGATCCAACTCCTTCCTCAAAGATCCTACTCCTTCCTCAAAGATCCTACTACTTCCTCAAAAATCCTACTCCCCCCTCAAAATCCTACTCCTCCATCAAAGATCCAACTCCTTCCTCAAAGATCCTACTCCTTTCTCAAAGATCATACTCCTTCCTCAAAGATCCTACTCCTTCCTCAAAGATCCTACTCCTCCATCAAAGATCCAACTCCTTCCCCAAAGATTCTACTCCATCCTTAAAAATCCTACTCCTTGCTCAAAGATACTGCTCCATCCTCAAAGATCCCACTCCTTCCTCAAGGATCCTACACCCCCTCAAAATCCTACTCCTCCCTCAACGATTCATCTCCTCCCTCAAAGATCATACTCCTTTCTCAGGGCCGGCAACGCAACTGCCATTCCTCTGGTTTTGCGGGTGTCCATGGGCGGCGGTGATTACTCTCCATCTGGTGACCCGCATCTAATCTAAGTCTACTACTGTGCGTTTTCCACGAAATTTCTTACCTTGAACAACAGTGTTGTGGAACCAGCTCTCGGCGGCAGTATTTCCGGACCGGTACGGCATAAGGGGTCTTCAAGAAACGAGCCTATTTCTTCTATAAAGGCTGGCAACGCGTCTGCGATTCCTCTGGTTTTGCAGATGTCCATGGGCGGCGGTGATTACTCTTCATCATGTGATCCCTTGCTCGTTTGCCTCCATCTTTAAAAAAAATAAACACAGAAATACGATAGGATTCAACCGTGTCGGGTAGCGGTGAAAGAATACCCCCCTACAACCCCCCTTTCGTCCCTTGGGTGTCGTAAAAGGCGACTAACGGACTAAACACTGCACATACATCCAACAGCATAGAGTGGCGGTGGGCTTACCACCTGTCACGCTGAGCACATGTGCAGTCGCTATTTGGTGAAAAGTGGACTATGGTAGAGGACTGCTTTTGCTGTTCTCATTGCCTAGTCTCTGACTAACCTTTCGGGATAAATAGTCGTGATGACATGTATGTATATGTCGCAGTGATATCATAAAAACAGAGATTTGGTCAATTCCCTATGTGATTTGATCAAATCACGGAGGATGTTAAATTAACAACACGATTTTATCATTTCCCTAAACAAATCTAGGGATTTGAACAACTACCAGAACTGGTTCCGTAAAATGACAAAAAAATCATATGACCTACATAACAGGAGTACGGCAGCTAGTAATTTTGTGGTATAATACAAAAAAATAACGATGATTTTTGAGATCAATGTTACAATACTACTACACTTACTAATTATTATAATTATGCATGTAATTACAAATAAAGGACGACGTTTAAAATACCATAGCTAACCTTTTTTGTCATTTCACGGAACCAGTTCTGGTAATCAAATCAAATCAAATCAATATCTCTTTATTCAGTAAACTTAGAATAAGCATTTTGAATCGTCAAATCGTATTTGTTCAAATCCCTAGATTTGTTTAGGGAAATGATAAATTCGTGTTGTTATTTTTTACATCCTCCGTGATTTGATCAAATCACTTAGGGAATTGACCAAATCTCTGATTTTATCATATACCACGACATATATATGTATTATGGATGTAAAACGATAGGAAAAATTGTTTTTCTCTCCCTTTTCCTACCGTTTTGTACGCGGCTCTTGAAAGATATTTGCGTTATACGTGTACTTTGGCCTAATGGCAGAATGTCGAGATGTGTTTTCACGGAAGGGAAAATTCCGTTTTTCCTTCGAACATTGCTTTGTTTGTTGTTGTTATTTTGTAACAAATTGTGCGAAAACGTATCGACTAATGAAACTAACAGAGCAACCGAATCGATCTATTTGTTTGGGGTTCGAATGAGTTAGACAGTTGTAAATATTTTAATGGACTTTTGGCTTATCATAAAATGTATTAATTTATTTATTCACGAAATAGCTATGGCAGAGGACTATGGCAGACTATGGCAGAGAACTGCTTTTGCGGTCCTCGTTGCCTATAGTCTATATCTCACTAACCCTTCGGGGATAATAATCGTGCTTATATTATATTTGTATGTATTTATTTATTTGTTGACTAGAGGTCTAATTGTGTGCCGATCGTAGGTACCTATTGGGATTAGGACAAGGAAATGACGAGGAATGATCATATTATAAAGTAGTACGATGAAAATAAAAGTTGTGTGGAATAATAGAGTACCTACTACGCCAATGAAATTTAAGCTAAAGAATTTTCTTTGGGCTTTTTTTTGCCTTTTTTTTGTACTATGTTGCAATTTTGAGTACTTTGTTTACGTGTTTTGTGCTTGTGACATTCTGCGTACACATTTCTCTGGGTTGCAATCTAGAACCCTAGGTACTGCACCTAATGGTTTTTGAATGTGTAGTACCGATTGCAACCAGTAGTAGGCATACGCCTATGTTATTAAATAAATAAATAATAAATAAATAAACTTCCCTACACTCACACCAATTATCTAGCCCAAGAGAAGCTTCGTTATGAAACTCGTTAAATGGTTACTAGAGAACGGATATACATACTTAAAATACTTAAATACATACTTATTATACATAGAAAACCCCCAGACCAGACACAATTTAGAAAAACAATAATTTCTAAATAACCCGACCGGGCATCGAACCCGGGACCTCAGAGATGGTGACACCATGAAAACCGATGTACAAACCACTCGACCAAAGAGGTCGTCAGATGAAAATGAAATAAATTAAAATGAATCTGTCTCTCTCTTCCCTTAAATGTTAACCGTGTCGCGTTGCGGTGAAAGAATACTACCACCCCCTCTCTTCCCTTGCGTGTCGTAAAAGGCGACTAACGGACTAAAGACGGTACATACATCCAACAGCAAAGAGCGGCGATGGGCTCACCACTGTCACGCAGAGCACATGTGCAGTCGCTATTTGGTGAAAAGTGCTTTTGCTGCGTCCTCATTGACTATATACGGAGACATTTTAGTGGTTGGTTTCCCGCGGCAGAACGATTTACCTTTAGTAGTAGTATCGAATCATGCAAGTTATTTTTTGAAAAAAAAAAAAATTCTCACCTACTAAATCAAAAAAATAATCGTCAACTCAAAAGCGTGAGAAATGATAGTTTCTTTTACGAGATGTGACGTAGGTATTTGGGTACTGCCTGCCGCACGAAATCAATGTTTAAAGTAAAAGAAGCTCCCGCACTAAGTAATATTCTCATGCTTTCGAGTTGATTGGACGATTTTTTTGATTAGTTGAGAACAAAAATACTTTTATTTTCACAAAATATAACTCTCATGATTCGATAGCATTACAGGTAAATCGTTCTGCCGCGGGAAAACAACCACTAAAATGTCTCGGTGTTTATAGTCTCTGACTTATAAGTATGTATGTAAATAAATTAAAACAAAATCATAGTACCCTTTACAACGTAACTCAAGTAAACAAATATTGAATCAACAGTACAGTAGTAAATTGCATTTTAAATACCAGGTATGGTTACGAACGGAGCCTCTGGCTTCATCGCATAATCGAATAAATATACAGCTATTGAACGTTTTTACTTACATAATTATTGTTTATTGGAAGCGTGTGTGGTCCAAAAGTGGTCTTAAAAGATATTAATCGATGCACGGTAATTGTAACACGTCAATTGCTCGATACAAACCTTCAGGTTCCGTTAATAGCACGGTACATAATGGCCCGTAATGGGCTCGCAGTATCACTTTAATCTGAAGACGAGAAACGGTATAAAAAATCATTAACGTAACATGACTTAGAACAAATAATATGAAGTTGCAGTTTGACGGTCTATCCCTCGATGATTGATGGATCTAGAACATCGGAGATGCACACAATTTAAGTTTATGAGTAATGTGTAATGCAAATAAAAAATTATAGACGAGTTTTAATACTTACAAA
Source organism: Scoparia ambigualis (assembly GCA_963921215.1). Taxonomy (NCBI): domain Eukaryota; kingdom Metazoa; phylum Arthropoda; class Insecta; order Lepidoptera; family Crambidae; genus Scoparia; species Scoparia ambigualis. Next base: position 16,064,831 of record OY992522.1, on the reverse strand, counting down.
TGTCGTGCTTTATTGTTCGTAATAATTCGTTTTTTTTATGTTATTAAAAATTTTAATTCCCAAAATATTTGCTCATCTGATAGCATTACCCATTAACCTGATAAACAAGAAAAATACGTTTTGGTAAGCAATTTAAAATGTCAATATCAATTGTGTGTAACTGACGGACCACATAGTCTACTAACTTAAATTTTGTAAGTACATGGCGTAATACCACCCTCTCACGTTTATCCGGCTTGAAATAAAGGCACTTGGGGCACTTGGTGGTGTTGTGTTTCGTCCGGCCAGTGAGGGTTCCGGAGCCCCCCCCCCCCCCCCCCTCCTCACAATTCCTATTCCTTCCATAAGGCCAGCAATGCGCCTGCGATTCCTCTGGTTTTGCAGTGATCACTCTCCATCAGGTGACCCGCCTGCTCGTTTGCCTCCTACTACAATAAAAAAATCAAGAAAATCATAGTGATTTAGTAGTGGCTAAGTGTAACAATACTACCAACACCAACCCCTCTCTTTCCTTGGTTTCGTAAAAGTCAACTAACGGAAGAACTGCACATAGCGGCGATGGGCCCACCACAATTTAGTGAAACGTGGACTATGGCAGTTGACTGCTTCTGCGGTCCTCATTGTCTGGTCTCTAACTCTTTGGGGATAAAAATGTAGATCTCCCAACTATGTATGTATGAATAGTAATTTGCTCGGCTTACGGACACGGAGCCAAACTGTTCGAAGACCCACACATGGCGAGTAAAACATTTAACAAGAGCTACTGTGGACCACCCGCGTCCAATTTCCGTCTCACCATTAAGCGGCGATCGAGAACAACGTCTGTCAGCGATAACGATCGCTTCACGCATCAATGTCGCGGGGACTCTGCGGTGCATTTTGAACGTGCCAGATAAAAAATATGTTTACTTTTTTTTATTGGAAGACAACTGAGTTTTGTGTAACATTTAGTTACCTACTCTATTCTTACGCATGTGAGTATAAGTTCGATTTTTGGCATTGCTTTATTGTATTTTTATGAAGTATGTTTTATATTTATGCTTTTTGCATTATAGAGGACCGCAAAAGCTGTCACGGTTCAGTGTCCACTGCCAAAGTTCATATTTCACCAAACAACAACCGCTGGTTGTGCTCAGCGTGACAGGTAGTGATCCCATCGCCGCTCTAGGGCTGTATGTGCAGTCTTTAGTCCGTTAGTCTTCACCCAAGGGAAGAGATGGGTTGGTAGTATTCTATTTATAGGCCGCCACCGCACAACTCTGCTCAGCTCTTTATTCAATAAGTGTAACTACATTTTTATTCTACAACGGTGAAGCGTTTGCCTTTATCTCACCCGACGGATAAGAGACGACAAATCCAAAGGTAGAAGAAGTTTTATGTTCTCGGAAACTACATTTAACGAGGAACTGGCTTTGTCGGACATCATAACATTGCAACAATGGTACTAATGTTGATGATATGGCGCGAAACTTTTAACGAAACTACACAATTTTGTACGTGTCACCTCGTGTGTTTTCACCCCTTGTTCACAAAAATGGAGCTTTGTCACGCCTTCTGACACGCCCCACCAAACCATCACTGATGCTGGGTGGTGGCCTCTTTCGACCTTCGGAATTTTCTCAGTAGCTTCTTGGGAGCTGTGTTCATACACCCTATCGTTTTAACGGTTAAACTTCGCTTCAACACAAAAAAAAAATTGTAGTGGCTTTAGCAAGTTAAAAATCTCGTTGTTTTCTTACATTTGTGTAATGCAATCAGTGCTATTCGATTCTCTGTGGTACCCCACTCCATGTTTACACAGCTATGTGTTGGATCGAAATGAATAGCATAAAACCTACATAGTATAATGATATCTAATAATACTACCGTCATATTATTTATTTTAAATACCCTCATTTAAGTTGGGACAGAACTTATGGCAAGACTATTTTATAAATCGTGTTTTGGGATTCCATTTCACACTCCAGTTAAACGTATAAAATACATGCTTTTAAACTTTTACTTCTGTTTTTTCTTTACGCTAGCCTTGTTTATATGAGAAACAGAATTAAGGCAAGACTAGGTATGTAGCTAGCCTTACACTACAACCTAAAGAATCGAGAACCAGTAGGACGTACAAGAAGACCTACCGAATCGAAAACAATTATGTAAACATATAAATAAAATTACACATAGTATCTTTGTGTCGCACTTATTAACGCTCACATAATACTAAAAGCATTTAAGCCTGTCAATAGGTTAAACCTTTATTGCAAAACACTTCAATAAATACTTGAGGAGCTGCTGAACAAAAGCGGACTTGTCCCATTATTTGAATTTTACACTGGAGCAAAAAAACTGAAATTGCTAGTAACATGATAGCTGGATTTTTTTTATATTAATAATAATGTAGTCTATCATTAAAAAAAACCATTAGCCTTACTTTTGCTCACAAAAGTAAAGTTCATTATTTTATATATTTTTTTTTAAATTTTGACAAGTCAAGTTTTGTGGACAACTCCGGTTATGATTGAAAAACTTGTGGAAAACTCATGGGTCATGTCCGGTTATGATAATAAATGAGTACGTCCAAAAAACAAGATTTTGGGCATGATTTTGGCGTACCTAATATTATTTAAATTTAAAAATTAGACAATATTAGTGTTGCCATTGATTTAGAATTACCATACCTAAAAAGAATAATATTTTAATACACAAGTTCGGTTTCGTTTGAAATTTAAATATGAAACGACAAATCACCCACATTTTTGTCCGGATTTGATTGAAAAAAAAATCATTGGAATTGTATGCAATTTTGAACAGGGGCCCAATTCTGCTAATTTACGAATGGCATAATTGAATCGCAATTGGATCGCATTGTAATTGTTTGACACATTTGGTATTCTCTTACTCATTTATGAATACCAAATGTGTCAAACAATTACAATGCGATCCAATTGCGATTCAATTATGCCATTCGTAAATTAGCAGACTTGGGCCCCAGGACAAGTCCGTTTATGTTTGAAACTGCACTTTTACAAAATATTTCTGTAGGATCTGACCGCTATTGTTGAATAATATTTTAAAGGGCGATAGGAAAAACGAAAACAGAATATTAGGACAAGTCCGCTTTTGTTCCGCAGCTCCTCAATTAGTTAACTACGTCACATAATGTAGGTAAATATTTACCTACCCTGTCTATATAAGGCTCTAATTTTCATGTGACTTATGTAGTATTTGAAAAATATGCCCGATTTCTGTTTTGCATGTCCGTGTTGTTGTGAAAAAATACTATACCCCATCTCTTCCCTTCGGTGTCGTAAAAGTCGAATAACGGACTATAAAGACTGCACATACATCCAACACCATAGAGCGGCGATGGGCTCACCGCCTGTCACGCTGAGCACATGTGCAGTGGCTATTTGGTGAAAACTGGACTGTGGCGGAGGACTGATTTTGCTGTCCTCATTGCCTAGTCTCTGACTAACCCTTCGGGGGTAATAGTCGTGATTATATGTATGTATGTATTTCGGTCTTACGATCTTACGTTATATTTTACGCTTTTAATTTTTACTAAGATGACAAATTTACAGACGAAAAATCGCGGACATCGAATATTGGATAGGAATTGGGAGTCAGGGTTTTTGTATTAACTTATGGAATCTGTGATCTCTTCTCTACCCCTGTGCATATAATAATAGGTACAAGCGGCCGCTCGCGGTTTCAACCGCGTGGTTCCCGTTCCCGTGAGGAATGTGTTAATCCAGATTATAAACTATCTGTATGCCGAATTTCATCCAAATCCATTCAGCAGTTTTTACGTGAAAGAGTAACAAACATCCATCCATACGTTCCCGTGGGAATATCGGGATAAAAAATTCTATGTGTTAATCCAGGTTATAAACTATCTGTATGCCGAATTTTATCCAAATCTATTTAGTAGTTTTTACATGAAAAAGTAACAAATATCCATACATACTTACAAACTTTCGCGTTTATAATATTTGTACGATATTATGCGAACCGAGTTCAGTGTATGGGTGTGTGAAGTAGAATGTAAGAAATAGTTAAATTACATAATACGAGTCGGTATTATATGTTTTTAAACTGCCTTAAAGTTTTTTTTTTTTAATTCGTTACGTACGCACGGTTAATAAAAATGTTTAACCAACGTCATACAAGTGTTTTCACTCCATTTAATGATTGTATATTTTATCGCTAAAACACATGCGTTGGTGGTGTAATGGTCAGCATAGTTGCCTTCCAAGCAGTTGATCCGGGTTCGATTCCCGGCCAACGCACACTTTTTTTGGAAATTTCGCAATGTTTTTTTTATTTCAAATGTTGCTAGAGATTTTTAGGGTTGATTGTATGCCTAACTCGGTGCTTACCGTTTGTTGCTGAGAAGAGTGGCTTGATGTTTTTGGGGAGTGGATCTCCCCCCTTCCGGGTAAAGGTGTCCATCATTGAAATCAAGTCGTCACTACAATTGATGGGTATAGTCCTTAAACACCACGCTGTTGCAAAATGCAAATGGTTGGTGATACAAACCCGGACCCATCGAAAAATCCGAAACGCACTTTGCCTGACCAAGGAATCGAACCTTAACTAATATTGATCCTTAATTGAACCTTTACAATTATTTTCATTTGGTCACCCATCAGGTATTACGGCATTGCGAAACTTGCTTAACTTGCAAGATTCCTGAGCCAACGACCTTCTCGATTTTACTACTTTTACATGATTCGCAAAACCTCTTTTTTCCACCAAACTTTCAGAGACTATAAAAAGTTTGACGCTCTACAGTGATAGTTTTATATTTCCACAAATACATAAACAGTAAAATTATAATAACAACACCGGGAATTCGCAAAGCAAGATACCTATTTAACGAGGGCAAGAAATATAATTGTGAATACCAAGGCGAGAGCGTTCAGGAATAAAATCAGCAATAAGTACTTGTGCCACTTCCGATATTCAAACTTGTAATAAGAAAAGTTGGAAGGTGTTGCCATTATGAGTGTTCCCTCCACTGGCACTGGCACTGCCTTAGTTGGCAATTGGCACAAAGGATAATTTTCTTTTAAACATTCGCGCTGCATTAGGTTTCGTAGCGTAAGGTATTTAAAAGGGTATGAGAAGGATACATTACTAAAGAGTTTGTGGTATAGTTTGTACTACAATTTAATTGTCATGTTTTGGGTAAAAATATTCATCGAAGCATTTGGAGTTCGATGGCGTAGCGGTTAGAGAGTTCGGCAAATTGAACAACTTTCGTCATTGGTGACCAATTTGTACATAATATGAAGGGTTGTTCCGTATTCAACCCACATGAACTCAACCCACTAATTAATTTTTCCTTACTCAACCCATTTCTATTCCTTACTCAACTCACAGCAATATTTTAATTTTTAATTCCTTACTCAACCCACATGTATTCCTTACTCAACCCACATCGAAATTATGAAGAGAACTCCTGTTTGTGGGTACAGTCTGACCAAAAACTAATAGTGCCTGTTACTATTTTGTTTTTAATAATTATACGGTTAATAAAATAGTTCTATGAAACAAAACTTCCAAAAGTGGGACATAATCATATAATTATTATAAAAATCAACAAAAATAAAATGGAATGAGCATAACCCACGGATACCTTGTAATAACATAAATGCATGCAAGCAATATTTTCATAAAAGGTTCTTTCTACTAATAAAATATAAAATTAACTTTGATTATTACAAACATAAATTTAAAACTAAGTCTAAGACAAAGAGTAAACGGAGACAGCTTTTGGGTGTACGTACACACGGCGTCAGTTCAACCTACCCTAAACTGTCAAATTTCTCCAATAAATATTGATCCTTAGAGCCAAACAGTAAAGTTCAAAATTGATTGTAGAAATTTGACAGTTTTGGGTAGGTTGATCTGACGCCGTGTGTACATATTACAATTAAGCCATTAATGCATTAATTTTACGGTACATAAAAGAGATCAAAATTATTATTATATAATTTGTTATGAAATAAAGTTTCTAAAAGTAGGACATAATTATACTATTGTAAAATTCAATAATATTTTTATTAATAATCAACCTTATATAAATCTAAAATAAATCAAATGCTTATAATACGTGTTTTGCCATATTGATAGTCAAACAATAAAAAGTCCTGATATACGTTTGGAATTTCCACTTCGGATCCCTTTTTGAAAGTTGTTTTATTTACTCCAAAACTTTTATTCCGATAATTATAGAGACCAGTTTTTATGTTCTTAAATTTTAGTAGTTCTGATAAGAGATTGATTGGGGAATCAATCCGATCGTTTAGTGATAATAAAGTTTTTTGGTACTCGGTCGGTATGGGTTTCCCTTTTATTGACTTCACTCTTTTCTTGGATTTTTGCAAAGCTTCTTTAACAACATTTTTTATTTCGCTTGGTGTACAATAATGAGGTTCTTCTCTCAAAACATCTTGATTTAACACTTTTACACTGCCAAAGCATTCCGGTGACTTCACACAACGCCAGATTATACTTCCATCTTTATTTTTTCTTCTTTATTGAAATTGGAATCCTTTATACAACAACACTTGATGGTCTCGTTGTGGTTCCACATAGCGTAAGTCACTTTCTTGCTCTTGGTGCATCTTAAATATAATAAGATGAGCTTAGTCGGTCAGTTAAGGAGCAACTGATTAAGTGACCATCTTAAGGTTTGCCCTTTTAGAACAAACAAACAAAACAAAATATAGCTATCTCTATCACCTTTAATACTAGAACCGAAGATGAAAGAAAGATAATGCTATTTCACTCTTACTCTTTACCTGTCCAGAGACCTCCTTACCCCTTGAGCACCGTAAAACCAGACACAAAAGAAAATCGATTGTTTCGCGACCGCCGGCGGTCTTATGATCTTTGACTTATTAAGGTCCATAACAATTGATTTAACTTTTATTATTATTTTTGGAGAGTGCGCCGCTTATTCGGGTGAGTGGTAACAATAGAACACCAGCAAGTTCTAAGAACTTAAATTATGAGGGACACAACTTTACTTCATTGTTGATTTTTATAATAAAAACTATATGATTTGTCCCACTTTTATAACAATTGATTTAACTATTAATATTTATTTGGAGAGTACACCGCTTATTCAGGTGAGTGGTAACAATAAACACCGGCAAGTTCTAAGAGCTTAATTTAAGAGAAATATTGAAATGAGACACTTTTTTACGGATTTACTCGCGTTTAATTTACTATTTACATAGTTTTTATATTATCCTGACGTTTCGAAGAGAAATATTTTAACTTAATTGTTTATATTTATAATAATACATGGTTATGTCCCACTTTTAGAAGTTTTATTTCATAGCGAAATATAGTATTATACATGATCTATTTTATGAACCTTAATTAATGTAAGTATTAAAAACAAAATAGTAACAGGCACTATTAGTTTTTGGTCAGACCGTACCCACAAACAGGAGTTCTCTTCATAATTTCGATGTGGGTTGAGTAAGGAATACATGTGGGTTGAGTAAGGAATTAAAAATTAAAATATTGCTGTGGGTTGAGTAAGGAATAGAAATGGGTTGAGTAAGGAAAAATTAATTAGTGGGTTGAGTTCATGTGGGTTGAATACGGAACAACCAAATATGAAACCATACAGAATCCTTATAAAAACATGTTAGTGTATTGCGCCAATGAATGTGAAAGAGACTTCAAATGTTCTTTTTAATTACCTACATTAAATTGAATTAAATTATTGGGATGCCGAACTGATTTTATACACTGACGTAACAAATCGTATTACTAAACCTCTTTTGACAGCTCTTGTGTTCAACAAAGGCGTTACAAAATAAAAACAGAACAAAAATGCAGTGTTTTCGAAAGCGTAAAAAGGAGATTTAACTGCTTATTCACTTGACGTGTTAAAAAAGAACAAAATAAATGCTGCTTTTAAGCATGGAGGTGTGCTCAAACATCGAAGATAAAATATTTTAATGTCTTAATGTGCCACATTACAGAATGCATCTCATCATATCTTTATAACTTCGCGTGTAGGGTTGTTATCTACCGTGACAGTGATCTTTCGTAAGTTGGTATAATGTGTAGCGTAGCCACTGTACAAAACAAGGATTGTCAAGTTTTTGTGGGCGACGTAGCAATGCGTAAATTAACACTGCATTGCATGTCGCTTTATCTTGGCTAACGAAACAGACAGACGCCAGTCAATCTGATAAACATGCTACGTTTTGAACAGTCATCGTTTTGCTGGGGCTGCCACAAAGATGCGACAGGCGTTTGGTGCCAATGCTTTTCCTTGATTTTTTTTATTTTGGTAACTTAACGATACTTACAAATATACGTTACGATTTTCATTTTAATTAAACATAAACCTGTTTAAGGAGAGTCCTGAAATGAAACATTTTATACGAATGTACTTGCATTTATTTAATGTAGTATCCTGATGATTCAAACCCTTTTACACATTCCGTGTGGTCACAGGAAGACAGTAGGTGTTATGATCATCAAAATTAATTTGTTTCAAATATGTTTAATCGTGTTCATGAACTGACGATATCTTTTGGTCTTGCAGTGTGCAATTATATAGCAATTTAAAGTCACATTATACAGGAGTATAATGGGATCCCAGGTAGTAATTACAAACACTATTGAAACCTGTACCAGCAAAATGTATGACAACTTAACTAGGATCGTGCGTTCTTGTAATGATCGCAAATGTTATGTTACGTACGAACGGAGTGTTATGTCTATAATTTCTACTTACATACATATTGACGACTATTATCCTGAAAGGGTTAGTAAGAGACTAGGCAATGAGAACCGCAAAAGCAGTAGGTACTCTGCCATAGTCCACTTTTCACCAAATTACAACTGCATATGTTTAAAACTAAAAAACTAGAAATTTTGAAGACTTGACAATTTGCGAATCTGACAATTTGCGAACAAACCATCAGCGTGATTGGTTGTGAGCCCATCGTTGCTCTGTGCTGGTGGGTGTGTGTGCAGTCTCTATTCCTTGAATGAATGAAAAGAATGTTGGTAGTAAGTATTATTTAAGTGAGTCGCCACACACACTGCTCCGCTACACATACGGTTCAAAGTCAAATTTAAATTATTTATTCAATGTAAACCTTTACAGCCACTTATGGACGTCAATACTAATAATAATAATAAAAAAAGAGTTAACTAACTTGTAGTTAAAACTTAACAACTAATCTAACGAGCTATAGTCTGTGCCTTTATAAGTCTATAGATTACGGCCAAACGTTACGTACAGATATATTGTAATCATACATACATATAATCACGACTAATAATCCCGAAAGGTTAGTCAGAGACTAGGCAATGAGGACTGCAAAAGCAGAACTCTGCCATAGTCCACTTTTCACCAATAGCGACTGCACATGTGCTCAGCGTGACAGGTGGTGAGTCCATCTCCACTCTATGCTGTTAAATGTATGTGCAGTCTTTAGTCCGTTAGTCGTTTTTGCTTTTACCGCTACCTCTTAAAAATAGTTTGAATGCGAAGATGGCGTGACGAGCTCGATGCATATCAGCCAGGTGAGACCACTGTAGCGGCTAGCAGTGGAAAGAACGAAGGAGGCTTTTGCCCTGAAGTGGAACTAAATAAGCTGACAAATAACAATAATAAACTTTGAATGTATTAAGTATGAAAGTACTCGTAGGATTACAAAAAATCTTTCACTAATAATCAAAACGGACCTTTAGGGTAGACATACGATGTATTTCTATTTAATTAGTGACCTGTTGTATTTCTCGTAGGCAAGTCGCGGGCAGAAGCTAGTAACTCATAAGCATGTTAAAGTTCAAGAACACACCAAGCTGGTCTAATGTAGTCGTATATCAATTACTGTCTTACAAAACGATTACAATCGGGATCTAATCTATGGCCTTAAGGGAGGTTAGGCGGTCAGCGAAAATTCCGGGCCTTCGCGGGTGTTGCGCGGTGCGGGGTCCGCGGTAATTCGTAAGCGCCATTCACATTTATATCAAAAAGTTAATAAAAATGTTTAGTTTTTTGGAATTCCAAAACAGTCAAGAAATCGAAAAGGAAAAACCTATGTGTTAATGATTTAATAGGAATTATTATTGTAAAATACGGTATTAATGTGCATTTTAATGAAATTTTAAAGGTAACTCCAGGTTTTTTTTCTTTCGAGCAAAATGTTTCCAATCGTGTTTTGAAAACAGTCATCCCCTCACACATACGTTTTGTAATACATATTGAAAATTTCAGTGCGAACTATCCAAAATATTAATAACAGCTAATAGAAAACAGTAAACTTTTCCGTTTTCACCGCCTTACCCCCCTTAGTATACTATTTATTTATTCACTTAAACATACTACAATACAGTTTAAAGCTACTTGCACTACATACATGATCTTAAGGAAGCATAATTATAATACGAGTAGTAAACATAGTAGGTATGAAATACTTTTAAATGAGAAAATCTGTAACACCAGCCTTGTTCTAGTATTTTTATTTACATTATTACCCAATACCATACTTCATGCATAATGAATACTTCATCATGTAAAATAAATTCTTAACAATGAAGCGACGATAGCTCCCCATGATGGATTGTGATGCAATTGACACGTGGAGACTAAGGATAATCGGAGACATCAATAATATTTCACGAATATCGAGATTTATAAATCATAATCGAGCCTTGACATGGATCGTGGATGATACGAGCGATACTCTTTATAAGGGCAAGAGTATGTGAAGTATACACATTTTGTGTAATATTTATATCCTAATGTTTCAATCATAAATCAATAAAAATGTTTGTCTTTTCATAAATATCCATTCGTAGTAACTACAGTACATTTACAGAACTGAAAAAGTATTCTCAAAAACAACAGAAAATAATATTCTTATTAACATTTTTTTTTACTTTTATAAATAATTTTGTTTATACTATTTGGTATTAGTTGAGTAAGATTCAAATGTTTCCCGGAATGCGCTACAAAAAACATTTCTAGTCACAGTTTTCCATTTTCATGATTGTTTGTTACATCATATTTTAACAAATAGCTTCCACTCTCGACTTTGCTTCAAACATGACGCGATACGGTTGACTCAAAAGCAAATGCGTGCTTGCATGAAGAGATTGATGACATCAAGTGAAGCGAAAAGCCCCGTCAAAAGTTCAAAACCGTGTAATGGCAGCCGTCAAAGCCGTGTATGGCGCTGTGGCTCAATCAGCGCGCTTAATGTGTTTGAACAAAGTCAGCGACTATCGGATAAAGGCAAAATTGACCCTTTATAGTTCCAACAATAAAATAAATACAGATAATTACGTCGGTAATGGAGAACGTGACGAAATCTCGACACATGACGATATATCACCTAGGGATGCTTGCAATGTGACCCTAAGAATGCAGGTGCAGTTGAACAATGACACTATAAATTTCGTACAGGGAAATTAAGTACCCGCAATATTCGTTAAGTACCATTCAATTAAGTCCATAAATAAGAGATATCGACATGTGATATCCATTTTAATTAAAAAGTTGATTGAGCTAATATACTACCTCTTTTACAATTTTAAATTCTGTTGCTGTTGCCAAGGGCAATCGGTTAACCAATGAGGGATGACCTCTGAGCCGACGACAAAAACCCGACAGAAATACCCAATTTCCTACTCCTTGGACCCTTAGAGCAATGTGGGAACAGCAAATAAACTGTGGCTCAGAAGTATTTGAATCCCGACTCGTGTGATGTATTATCTCAGAGGGCTACTCTCTTTCCTCGAAACGAAATTTCGGCCGATTTTTGTTTGTTATTTACAGCGGTTTCCTTTCCTTCCGAAATTTCGTTCATACAAAATAGTTGTGGCATTTAAATTATTAATTTTTAGAAAATTATTTGCAAAATTGCACACGCTATAACTTTGATTTGTATAGGTACATGCGCTATAAATAGCAAACGAAAATCGGCCAAAATTTCGATTCGGGCAAAGAGAGTACTGAAGTTGAAACGTGAGTAATGGAATTGACCTGAAGAAGATTCGAGCTCCACTCCTGAAAGTTCTTGATTTCAACTACAAGTTTAATGCGGCCTTTTTTCCATTCGAATCTAAGGGATTCCAGGCATCAGAGTATCTATAATTGACTGACTGACGACCTCCTTGGTCGAGTGGTTTGTACACCGGTTTTCATGGTGTTGCCATCTCTGAGGTCCCGGGTTCGATCCCCGGTCGGGTCAATTTAGAAATTATTGTTTTTCTAAATTGTCTCGGGTCTGGGTGTTTTCTATGTATAATAAGTATATATTTAAGTACCTATTTTAAGTATGTTTATCCGTTGTCTAGTAACCATTTAACGAGTTTCTTCGAAGCTTCTCTTGGGCTAGATAATTGGTGTGATTGTAGGAAAAATTTATTATTATTATTATTATTTATAATTTGCATAGTTGTGAATGCTGCGACCACAGTTTCTCTGCCATTAGCAAGCATTAATTGGCATCAAAGTAGCAATTGTCTAACGACTTCGATACTGTGCCCAGCTGGATGTCCAGTTGCACAATCCCTCAGAAAATCCGTCTGAAGGTAACTTTGAAGAGCCTACTCTCAGAATCAATCAAGAATCTATGTTGAATAGGCGCGGTAGACCCGCAGAAAACTCCGGAGCACAAGTCTTTGGCACAATAGTAAGAAAACATAATACAAAAGTCAATTATGTGTTTCCTGTTGAATTGTTTGTGTTGACTTGTAATAATAATTACAATAATAAATTCTAATAGGTAGGATTCTATAGGTATATAAGATACCTACATTTTTAATATCTTACAAATTACAATGATTTTACAATTCACACTGTAGCTTTTTATGAGCTACCCAATTCATTGTAAGGTAAGACAATAAATCAGTAACACGATGCCAGTCGGATGATCATATTCAACAGAGGACGCATGCATTTGGCAATAAGATTGATTGTCATTCTCCATACGCGGCCGACATGCCTCCTTGCTAAAATATTATCAGGACTGTTTCAGACATTCTGATACTCATCAAATATTCCTCTTCTCAAATACGGTGACAGTTAATATCTCAGTAACAAGTAATGCACTTTGTAAACACACATAAATCTTTGTGTTCGATGACTGCGGAAAATAAGCCCCTTTTGAGCGAACTTGTTATATAGCGGAGTAAGGCAACGAAATCAATTTCTTTCTATAAACGTATTGGAGGAATGGAGACTTGTTTTTCTGGTCAGATCACGAAGCGAATTACGTTTTCGTCGTGTTTATTTTATCAAGGAAATGGAATACGCATAGAAACAAGCTAACTTGTACCTAATTGTTTTAGTACACATTTGGTAGATAAAAATTGTATATTTTCATATTTGCTTCACACAAACTTTAATAGAATAAAGTGAAATCTTAAGAATAAGCCATTTTATCAAAATGTCTCCTTAAGTGTTGTTATGTTAATCTTCAATTATTTGTTTTAATGTTTTTCTTCTACCTATACTGAGAATATTGTAAACATCTGGATCTACGTACTTAATTCAGATTCATTTTCAGTTATTTTTATATATTGTATGTAGCTACTATTTATAGGTTGAAGATTTAGATCTCCCAACGTTTTCTTTCTTTTCGCCCCAGTTCACAATGACTGAGAACAATTGTCCACAACCTGTCCCGGGTCTGGCATTAATTGCTCCGCCAGCTCACCCGGGCGACGGGGAATTTAAAAACTGAATCATTATTCAAGTCTTTTTTTCGGACAGTTGGCTGGGACTCTCTCCGGTGCCGGATTTACACCGCTTATCTTCAGCGAGTGTGGTCACAAACTACTCGCGAGAATACCGAGCGAAACTTTTGCTTAATACTATTACGTGGTGCTACTAGATTTATGCTTCAAATTTTATGTTACCCTGTTATTTTAGACAAATTTTGAGTTGGTAGTGTCATACTTTACAGATTCTTATAAGTTTGGATAAAATACAAAATTCTATATCTACTTTGAAGTAAGTAATTTGTAGAGTTTTAGAGATCATAATTTTATTTAGAGTTATTAATAGAGATAATTTATATAAGGTGTAGGTACGTCAATTTAAATTGGCATGAAGTTGTATTTTTCCAAGTTTTATAAAAAGTTTCTAATCCTATGTGAAATAATACTTCATCTAGTTTTTTCATCACATGTAAACTATCGTATTACAAATAAAAGTGTATTTTAGGAACATAACAATAATAAATATGAATTATAAAACAGAATATGTTTCGTCCTACACATAGAAACGGAAATGCACTTCATACTTGTACGTTACGTAATACGATATGTGCAAATATGAAATATTAAAAGAAAATATCCAGTGCCATTATGAACGGAAACGTCATCCACGTGCCTCATAATTCACAAGTCTACCAAATGGGTCCTCAAAGTGTCGTTCAAACTTTATTAATTGGCATTATCCGAGTGAAGAATTCTTCATGTCCAAATCACTTAATGCATTTTTGGGGTTCCGTAGTTGGTAGCTAAGTACTGGAACGAATTCTATACTATTCGTGTGCACTAATATTTTTTATACTTACTTAACCATGTAAGTAAATAAAAATAATGTATGTGGGACTGCCTCTTCTGATATGACCCTCCAAGGGAAGATACCTTTTCTTAACTAGGTAAAATGCCGTCTTACGCATACACCTCGGATTATTTGGGACTCTCCTTTCCTTCCCCCGCTCGGCTAGAAAGAACTCGACGGGGGAGGTGTGGCCTTCCCACTAAAAACCTAGTACCATCCCTTCTGTGCCACGGGGATAGCTCTCGACCACGAACAGCAAGCACCGAGTTAGGAAGAGAGATTTAACTCACTTGCGGATAGGGTATAATCTGAGACACATAGCCATAAGCAATTACCGCAGTTGACTGTCATTCGATGGTAAAATGATAAAGGGGACGTGACGACTTCAGAACTTCACCCTGAATCCTCAAATACTTCTGAATACTATTAACACTTAGATAAATAGCCAGTCAGAGAGACTTTTAAGTCTCTACTACCAAATCCTACAACTAAACAGTACTAGTAGCAATTTTCTTGAACGACGTTAACACTTCGTATGCATTATTCTCGTCTGCGGAACCAAATGCGCACGTTCTTAATCACACTTGTTTGGTTTTAGAAGTTAATTTGTTGCCACTTCACGCACGGAATTTTTAATGTGACGTCAGATCTGAGTGCGTCGTTAGTACTTGAATCCGGGCAGATGCCAGGTATCCGTACAATTCGTTTTATTTATTTTCGTACTAATGAATGGAATTATTTGAATCGGGCCATCACTTTGAGATGTTACAGTGTTCGAGTCTTGTAAATTGCGCATTGCTACTGTAAATTAATGAATTCTTTATTTTGTACTGGGTAAGAAAATGTTTTATTTCCGATATAAATCAAGCATCTGGTAATACCGAAAAATACTGTAATAATACAGTGGGATTTTTGGTATTACCTATTCTCAGAAATATCTTTACACTATAAACTCTCTCATATATTTTTTATTGGACTTGATTACTGTAATTTATTGAAATAAAATAGTATTAAAATATTGTAAGTAAATCTATTCGTTCTACCTAGTATGTAGAGTACTATTAATACTAATAAAATCTGTCAAGAAAGAAAGTAGAAGATTTCTTTATTCACGCTGATATCTTAAAATAACATGGAAAGCGCTTAACTTAAATCAAAAGGCCACTGTTTTTACCTCCAAAAAATCAATAAAAGTTATTCATGAAATTTAATAAAGTTTGAATATGAATAGAAACTACTTTCTTGTTACTCTAATTAAGCCGAATGGATCACATTAGTGACATTCTTTTTATATTGTAGCTTAAATTCTGCGCTATTTTACAGGCACAAGAATAAAAAAGCACTGAAGCCATACGATCTCATTCAAAACATATTTGGGCATGGAAAAGTAAAAATTTAATAAAACGAAACGTGAGCCTCCAACTTAGCCACAGTCAACTTATTACCAGTAACAGAATTCACAATTCAGAATGTTTTTTTAGAAAATCGCTATGCAAATTAGATTTCTAGTATAACTAATATACGACTTTCGCAATGTCTCTTGGTACCTACCATGAGTAACGAAATTAAGACACTGAAGCTCCTTCTTGCTTTAGAAGACTTAAATTTTAAGACTTAAGCTGTTGACCGCAGTTCTTGTTAAAATTAAAAGTCCTTATAACCCATCTACACCAATTAGGTAACATTTTCTATTTTTTTTATGAATAGTCCTTTCTTTTTACTGGTACATTAAGACAACAACGTAGACAACGGCTTACCGTGTCGGTCGATGCACGGAGGTACTCGAGGTATTTCTTAATTAGTCACCAATCGTGTGATTAGCAATTGCAAGAGTTGCTTTACTTGAAAGATCCCCCTTGCGAGCTATTGAGCTCCTCTTAGGGTAAAGTCACCAAAAAGGACGCACCACCAAAGAGTACTATATCTCTTAATGTGTGCATGGTTTATATAATGTTGTACGTTTATAATACTAATAAATATCCTACTAATATTATAAATGCGAATGTTTGTAAGTATAGATGGATGTTTGTTACTCTTTCACGTAAAAACTAATGGATTTTAATGAAATTCGGCATACAGATAGTTTATAACCTGGATTAACACATAGGATACTTTTTATCTCAATATTCCCACGAGAAAGGGAACCACGTGGGGGAAACCGCGAGCGGCCGCTAGTCAGTAATAAGTCTGCCAATCCAGTACGTACTCTTTGGTGCCATTACCTTAATGTCATCGTAGTAAAACCAAGAAATGAAAGGCTCATTTGAGTTACCCTACCGTGCCGCAATACATTATCTAAATGGCGCTTTTAAAATTCCTAAAGCGTGCAAGACAAATATAGCTTTATTATTATAGCAGAAATGAGATTTGGCGGGCCACCCTTCAAAGTGAACGTTATTGGTGTGCTTAAAATTTATTGAATGCTACTATCAGAGTCTGTGGCAGTGAAATGTAATTGTAATTGTTACGATTATGAGTCGGTCATTTTTACTTTGGATCGACCATCAATTGTGAGTCATGGACGCAATAGAACCGAAATCGTAATCGAATTTTGATTGAGAATACCTCTTTTGATATGTTCCGAATGGCTCTATAGTAATATATTTTCTGCTTCTTCAGTCGCTTTTATGAATAAAACCGTCTTTGCGCATACTACCTTGAAGATTATGTGTACTTGTTTCTTGTGTTGTGTAGGTATATGAGCAATCTAATTATTCCCGCCAGCTTCTTCTGTACCGGTCTATCGCGCAGCCGACGACGTAGAGGATATTTTTAAAAGAAAACAGATATATATAAATAGCTATTTATTCAATAAATTAATAAATAAATAGACTTTCCCGTAGAGTTTTGAGACTCATGCGCCTTCTTAGGTATAATAATAAAAACTTATCTAAAACACAACTCACCGTGTTGCGTAGCGGTGAAAGAATACTACCACCCCCTCTCTTCCCTTGGGTGAAAAGGCGACTAACGGACTAAAGACTGCACATACTTCCAACAGCATAGAGCGACGATGGGACACCACCTGTCACGCTAAGCACATGTGCAGTCGATATTTGGTGAAAAGTGGACTATGGTAGAGAGTAGGGGACTATGGTAGAGATACATGGGGATAATAGTCGTGATTATATGTATCTTAGTAAAAGTTTTTTTGGATGCCAGGATGCTGTCTATCACTAGCTTATGCGTTTATGTATAAACGATACTTGTGAGCTATTAGTTGTTTGCTTAATGTTGAGCAGTAAATCATATAGTGTTCCTCCGCATGAATACACAGGTGAACAACAAAGTCACAGAACACTTTACCACCATGTCATAATAACTTTACAGAAGTTTGCCAGCGTTAGTACGATTTTTTACTTGTTATGACAAAGTACTCAAGTGTTTGGTGACTTGAAGTTCATTTTGCTAAACTGTTACCAGATTAAATCTATTCTTGGTAAAAACAATATAAAACGTCTTTTTAATAAAACAAAAATCATTATCGTTTATAAAATAAACAAATAAAAGTAGTAGGTACTTTTCCTGTTAGGTACTTACAGAGTATTAATGTCATACAAACTTTCACCATAAACGCACCAAAATTGCACCAAAACACAAGCCCTTTGTCAAAGTAACAGCCCCAAACTTTTGCAAACAATCACAATATTGCACCAAAACATACAAATTAACCAACATCAAAATGAACCAGAAATTCCGCTCACTCTCCTGTGGGGCAATCCCTTCGTCAGCTAAGCACTCAAATTAAATACAGATCTGGCATTACAAAGAGAAACGACGTCCAATTTACCTAACCGCGCATTTCTTTGCTAATGAAACTACCATCATTTGTCTCAACAAAGTCATTGTCTCTTACGTACCAATTTGTTGTCCCGCTCTCAGACAATCTTTCTGGATCAAAACGTGTCTGACATGCACTATCAATGTGGATAGATTGAATTTGACATAGACTATTTTAAATCAATGGTAATTTGGTTTTTAAAATGTTACGAAATATAGTTTTTAACATTATAGTTTTTTCGTTTATTATCGTAGTTTTTAAAACATCCCACTGTTTGAATTATGTTAAATTTGTTTAAGTCAACTTACTGATTATTCGGTTTAACAACCCTAAAAAATAATTATAATTCTATAAGTATAAAAAATCAACCACAAAAATATTTTAATAAACTTAATTAATATTTACACTCCGAGAACACTCCGTACCCGTAACGTTTTTCCAAGATTTTGACATTTGAACAATGGGCAAAATACTTACACTATTAAATGTTCTAAGGCAAAATGTCATCATCAAGCTACTTTCGTTTCTAGACGTTTTGAAATTGCTGAATTGAGACCTTCCCCCTTACTCTTGAAACCGATCGCTATTGGATCGGATTGGTATTGTGAATTTTCATACTCCTTACGTAGTACTATTATTTATTCTGTGGTTACGACACCAGAGCTAATATGGATTCATATTGCGTAGATATTGAGTAAAAAAAATACAAAACTCAATACCATTTAGTTCATCCAATATGAATCCAAATTAGCGCTGGTGTCGTAACTTAAAAATACGAAAATTCACAATACCAATCCGATCCAATAGCGATCGGTTTCGAGAGTAAGGGGGCAGTTCACTTGTAACTGGGAATACTGTGCTGCGTGCACTCTGATACCAATATCAGAAGCACGAACTCCTAATGCAAGTAAGATTAAATTTGGCACCAAAATTGTGCGGATGTTGTGCCGCTGTATTAAATTGCTCGCTTTGAAATCAAAAACATGTCATTCAAAGTGTTATTGAAACACGAGCCGCTAATGAGTTTTATTTTTATCGAATACCAAAGACGTCAATCCGAATATTTACATTTAAGGGGGCTTAGGCGGTGGAAACAGAAAAATTGCCTGTTTTCTATTAGCTGTTATTCAAAATATTTTAGATATTTCGCACTGAAATTTTCAATATGTATTACAGAACGTATACTATGTGTGAGTGGATGACTGTTTCCAAAACACGATGGGAAACATTTTGCTCGATAGAAAAAAAAATCAGATGTTACCTCTAAAATTTCATATAAATGCATATTACGACCGTGTTTTACAATAATAATTCCTATAAAATCATTAACACATAGGTTATTTACCTTTTCGATTTCTTGACTGATTTGGATTTCCAAAAAACTAAACATTTTATTAACTTTTTGATATAAATGTGAATGGAGTTGACGAATTACCGCGGACCCCGCACCGCGCAACACCCGCGAGGGCCCGGAATTTTCGCTGACCGCCTAACGCCCCTTAAGTGGTTAACCCTTTCGTGTGTCACTAAGACTCCTAGACGTTACTACCAATTGAATTTCTATTCAGTCTGGTTTTACAGCAGCTAAGCTCTTACTACATCTCCCGTTCTTACAAGTTGTCTACTACAAGTAAACCCATGGTATGATTCTAGAGATATAGAGACACCAAAAATTTAAAGGGTACCCATTTCCAGCTACTTAACCTTTTAACGGACTCAGCATGTTCAAATTTTTATTGGTTTTCGACCTTAACTCAATTGTATAAAGCTCAAAATATTGTGGGAATACCCACTGAGGTACAATAAACTAGAGACACCACCGCGAAGCAAGTTTGTGCGCACTAAGGTGAAGCCCATGGGCTGCAAATGCCTCGGTGATTACGCATGATTCAAGCGATTGTGGACCTTGCGGCTGCACCTTAGTTGCGCACAAACTTGCTTCGCGGTGTCTTCTCTAGTTTATTGTACCTCAATGGGAATACTTATACATCCCTTTGCCTTTTAAAAGCTTAAAGCTGTGATCAATGTTGCCCCGTTCTATGGTAGGTACCTACCCGTAAAGGTAACCCTCTTTAAAATTACAATTGTGTCAGATACCCTGTCGCGTAGCGGTGAAAGAATACTAGCACCCCGTCTCTTCCCTTGAATGTCGTAAAAGGCGACTAACGGACTAAAGACTGCTCATACTTCCAACAGCATAGAGCGGCAATGGGCTCACCACTTGTCACGCTGAGCACATGTGCAGTCGCTATTTGGTGAAAAGTGGACTATGGTAGAGGACTGCTACCCTTCGGGGATAATAGTCGGTATTATAATGTATTTATATTTTTTTTTATTGGCAACGGGTAAGCGCTTGACCTTCATCTCACCTGATGGTAAGTGACGATAGGGCCGAATCCTCAACCACTGGGGAACTGGCTATCTTATCTCTAACTGTCGGAACACAACAATGCTATAAACATCGTTGTTATGGCAACAGACTTAGATAAGATGGTGGTAGCTAGCCAGGCGGACTTAACAGCCCTACCACCAACCAAACCGAGCACACAAAGATGTACCCCCGGCTGGGAATCGAACCCGGGACCTCTGGGTCTGAAACCGGTAGCTTAGCCACTAGACCACAGAGGCGGTTAAAATGTAATATGAGTCAGATAACCAACTAATAATAACATCTAGAGAGGCTCTCGTTGAAAGGTCGGATCAAGGGTCAGATACAGAAGGCTTGACACGGCACGTATTGTCAGGAGGTTCCTCAGTCTGCTGCCCTAACCACCGATGGCTCTGGGGCCCTATTGTCACATTTCGTATGGGAATTTGCAAAACTGGAAATTCCAAGTGTTAAGTTTTTTATAATATTTATTTCACACGTTAGCAAAGTTTAGTAACGCTAGGTTCCTGGATAGGTTTTTTATATGAAGAATCGCTTGGACTTTATCTCACCTGATGGAAAGTGTTGATAAATTCCGATAGTAAGATGGGAAACCGAAAATAACTTATAGAAGCTTTTATTGTTCCAACGATGTGCAGATTGCACTGCGCAGCGGTAGAATTATTTCCAGAATACTACCTACCAACTTAGTGTCTTTTCTGTAATAACTAAGGAACTGAGTGTCTTATCTCTAACAGTCGCAACACATTTCACAACAATGCTGCTAAAATTATTGTATTGACGAAAAACTAAAGGCATTAATTAAAAATTCCGAGACCGGCAATTAAAAAGCCATAGTTAGAAAAAATCCACAGATCTCTACACGACTTGAAAGGGCATTGAAAATGTACCTACTTATTATAGATTATTCAAAAAATAAAATATTTAACATTATTTTGAAACCGTTCGAATGCAATTTTCAGTAAGAACGCGTAATTTTTCTTTCGATAATTTTAATTTTTTTTCAGAACCAAAAAACTAAATATTTTTTCAAAACCAACTTTTCCAAAATATTTTTAGATCATCTTAAAACCCTTCGAATTCCGCGTCGCGAGGTGCGATATCACGCAGCGGGCGCCGCGTGATATCGCACCTCGCGCCGCGCAAATTGGCGGCTAAGGGCACCTCTACAGCCTCAAATGTCACTAATATCAAAAAAGTGTAATAAGGTAAAATGTTCCTTAGTTCAATACCGAGGTGACATTTTTTTTTATTTTTTAAATTCGGCCTCGTTCTCGAGATATCGGGAATTTTCTGGGAAATCACGCGATTTATCGGTCGAAAAAAGGCGGTTTTTTCAATTTCCAAAAATAGTTTATGACTCACGTATCACGGACGAGTCGCAAAACTTTCTTTTCGTTTCTTTCGCAAATCTGTAGCCAAAGAAGAAAATTCAAATCTTTTTAAACGAATATCATTCACTGTTCGATTCCCGATCACAAACAGAATGTCGTTAACCGATGTTATATACGTGTTTCTTTTACTTACAGAGTAATTAAAAATAATCTCCGCAATGCCTCGCCGACACGCGAGCTTAACAATTAAATTAACCTGGCCGCAGCTTTTACCGGTACTTAATCGTCCGGTTAAATTGACAGGTGTTCATTAAGCCGAGACAGTCGAATAAGTAAGCTATTGCACAAGGAATTCGATACCTTGGTGTTTGCGTAGAAACAAGGTTGCATGAAACCTTTTGATTGTCATCATCCTAACGAAATGATTAAAAAAACCGGCCAAGTGCGAGTCGGACTCGCCCATGAAGGGTTCCGTAGCAGCAAGTAACATCATATAAAAGTTCTTGTAGTTCATTGTAACTTTGATCGATGTTTTAATAATAGTGTATTTCTTTTATTAATTAATTTATGACTTATTAAAAAAAACTACTATCTAGATCAAACCAATTTTAGGTGAAAGTTTGCATAGTAATGTACATCATATATTGTTTTAAGTTTTATCATTCTCTTATTTTAGAAGTTACAGGGGGGACACACATTTTACCACTTTGGAAGTGTCTCTCGCGCAAACTATTCAGTTTAGAAAAAAATTATATACGATTCCTCAATATCATTTTTGAAGACCTATCCATAGATACCCCACACGTACGGGATTATTAAAAAAAAATTTGAGTTTCAGTTCTGAGTATGGGGAACCCCCAAACATATATTGTCTTTTTTCTATTTTTGTGTGAAAATCTTAATGCGGTTCACAGAATACATCTACTTACCAAGTTCCAACAGTGTAGTTCTTAGAGTTTCGGAAAAAAGTGGCTGTGACATACGGACGGACAGACAGACATGACGAATCCATAAGGGTTCCGTCTTTTGCCATTTGGCTACGGAACCCTAATTACTACCTCAGGTAATAATCGAACCCACGTTTTCTGCAATCCGGGCGAATTCGAATTGAAGTCTATTAGATGCATTGTAAAGAATTTTTATATTACTCTTTGTATTTTCAATATTTTTTACTTTGTAGTGTGTGTACGCCATATAGTTACAGACATGCATCTCCAAAATTAAGCTTCGTCATACATTAATAAACAGGCGTTATTATAACTGCAATCATCTATTATTCGTTGCGCGAACCTTTCCGCCTTTTGCATGGCGACACTGCCAGTGCTGTCCGTCGTCGGCAGCTCTGAGCAGATGGTTTTTAATAAATAAAAATTGTTTTTATTTCACGTAAGGATTAAATACTCTACTTTGCAACTTTCTCATCTCCCCAGTTTTATCAACAGCACTATTTAATATTTACGTACGTTTTGTGGTTGTAGGTAACGTGTATTGTTTGTGATTTGTTTTTATTTTGTATTTCCATGTTTGTATGTAGGCCAATAAATTTTGTCTTTTGTAAGAAAACATTTTGTAAGAAATAAATAAAACCGTATGAGTGCTACTGAAATTTAAATTAAGTTTGTTTATTTTTAACTAACATTCGTGACATATAAAAATGGCTCTCTAATTAATCGTCTCCCTTAATGACAGTTAGCTTGACAATCTGTCACAAACACTGCATGTTATGTTAGATTGCGATCCGATAGGGACATCTTTCATCGGGACTTAAGGTTTCAGCGTTTCGTGAAAGTGTACTATTTTCATCGGTTTCCTAATAAAAGTAAATTAGGTATGTATGCGGTTTGTTTGCTTTCGTGTTATGATCGCGTTTATGTCTTTTGTTTTACTACATCCGAGACTATTTGCCTACGCAGTACCGTGCTAAAAGTTTATATTATACTCCACCCAAATTCGATGACGAATGTTTGTAAACAGATTACTGTCATTTCTTTGTGCAAATATCTAGTTTCACTGGGATTTTTACTGTTTTTTGGAAGAAAGACACAATAGTTAACTGTTTTCTTGTGAATCTCTCTCAAGAAAAAGTAAAAATCCAAGTGAAACTTGATATTTGCACAAAGAAATGATAGTAATCTGTTTACAAACATTCGTCATCGAATTTGGCTGGAGTATTTATAGTCCCTTCGATGTTTCTATTGACCTCAATTATCAGGGTGAATAGAAAGTTTATCATTTTAGAAGTATTGATGAAATGAAACTAGATATTTGCACAAAGACATGACAGTAATCTGTTTACAAACATTTGTCATCGAATTTGGCTAAAGTATAGTCCCTTCGATGTTTCTATTGACCTCAATTATCAGGGTGAATAGAAAGTTTCTCATTTTAAAAGTATTGATGCAATTTGTGAACAACAAAAATTACAAACAGCAAAAAAATCATGGGCCATTTTGTAAATTGGTATTTAAAATGCTAATGTAAGAGAATTTTAATAGTTAACAACTTACTACACGTGGTTAAACCAATACCCATCCATTGAAGCGAAGGCTTTATTTCAATGATAGAGCTACAGCCCAGCTGTGGGACAGTATGTGGGCTAAACTTTTCTAATAAACTATTAATAGCAATTTATAAATTATAAACTGCGCTTTTATTTTTTTTTGTTTGTTGTTGTCAAACGATGCTCCCGTGTTTTGTTCCAGTGCTACGTGGTTTTTTTTTATATAGTTTAAGGAGGCAAATGAGCAGGCGGGTCACCTGATGGAGAGCAATTACCGCCGCCCATGGTCACCCGCAAAACCAGAGGAGTCACAGATGCGTTGCCGACCTTTAAGAAAGGAATAGGGTTAAGGAAGGAATAGGAATTGTGAGGGGGAGGGAAGGGCTTAAGTTAAACGGGTGCAAACATATTAATTTAAATAGATACTTGTATTATATACTCACGTAAAAGTCGCGTTTGTAAATATAATTATGGTAACCGCTCAATCACATCTTTATAAAATGACATGCAAATTTGGAATGGCCTATAGCACCGTGTAAACAGAATCATGTCTTCAAAAGCTCATTACCATACTATAAGCAACGAAGTTCCAAAAGCCTTTAGTATTCATATAAGAACATTTGCAAAGTAATAGCATCAGGCGTGGACTGTGCTCAGCTAATTCCAGTCAGTAACCCTAATGTGGGAAGTAATAGAGGCTAATATAGCGTGTGTGGGCAATGTGTGGTTTGAGAGAGCGTAATAGTACGTAATTGTCGCGGACACGTAGCCCGACAGGTAAGTGAGTTAACCCAACTAGGTGCAGGAGATAATTGCTTGCAAACTGGGCGGGTGGCGCGGCGTGTATGCGCCGATCAGCCGGGTAATAGTTGTGCGTACACCGGTCGCTGAATGTGGAGCAGAGGCGAGCGTAGCTTGATGCCTCCGACAAAAAATCAGTGTAAGCTCTACACGAAGGCGACACGGTCGCTCGCTCGCTCCCGCCGTCGCGGCAACTTCCCGGCAACTTCGGGTGCGCGGTTCCGAATCGCACCCCACGTTCTCCGCAACCGCGACTGTAGGATAGCAAAGTGAAAAGTGTCATATTGTTAGTGTAAGTTGAACATATGGCCGTGGCTCGGCCGTTATTCAGGCTCCGATCGCCGATAGAATCACGACCGAGCACATGTGAGCCCATTGCGCCTGGTCTGGAGGACCATTCACTTCTATTTGCCGACACATTTTGGTTACATTTTCCAAATGCAAACAGCATGAGTCACACCGCCTAATTAGGCGTCGAGCAATTGGAACATACATGTATGCTTCCGAGCGCAGCGTTATCAACTTCGACCTGTGTATGATTTATATTTTCAACTCGTTAAACCTATTGTAGAGTTTTATGCGAAATGCTTTTTTGATTTGCTACGTTCAACTATTTTTAAAAGGATTGCCTTTCCTTTCGATATAATCATAATTTAAAGTTAAAATTGGCTTGAGGTGCAAAAACAAACGTGGTAAAGTTGTAACATTACATTTAAAAATAATAAGTAAAAATGGCGAACTTTGTTTTATGAATTAAAGTTATTGACTCTTATAAAAGTACCTATAACCTAATATTTAATGGCCTTACTAATTGTAAACACTATT
Source organism: Scoparia ambigualis (assembly GCA_963921215.1). NCBI lineage: Eukaryota > Metazoa > Arthropoda > Insecta > Lepidoptera > Crambidae > Scoparia > Scoparia ambigualis. The sequence continues at coordinate 16,038,641 of OY992522.1, read as the reverse complement.
TTAGCATTATTTTGTAAAACATTGTTTTGTTAAATAGTGTTTATGAGTAGGGTCCGAAATCTATATACGCATTGAGACTTCAACGTTTACATTTGATTGTGTTGTTAAAAGCATTTAGAGGATGAAAATTTAATTTGTCTACTAATATTTAAAATGTATGGCTTAATTAACAAAAACTCGTGAAACTTAAAATTCAGTCTATCCTGCGTTCTATTTTATGTCTTTCAAGAAAAGTTTAAAACGTAAAAACAGTGTTTATTCCACATTAATACGAAAATTTTTACATTAATTATTATCACTTTTGACTTGACTTATCCATTACATTTGTAAACTGTTTTCATTCAACTTAAAAGCATACATCATAGTGTATTTAAATGGAGAAGGCACCATTTTGCAAGGATTTGCTTGCTGATAGATTTATTGCGCTGTCTCAGAATTTCTAAGCGAATACGGTACGCTTTCTGTCTGTACATGTCTACTATGGCTGATATATTGTGTTATGGTATAATGCCGTACTCAGAGACGTCAAAAGTTTTAATGACAATTAAATGTCTTTCCTTCTCTATTTAGCACTATACATTAGAAAGTGACAGCAAGAGACTTAATTGTCATTAAAACTTAATTGACATATCTGAGTACGGCAGTAAGATATAAAGTAATGAACTATTCGTAATGAACAAAATGTTTTACAAGTTTTAAATAAAAAGTCGGTTATGTACATTTGCTTAAAAGTGTGGAAGAGAACACTAACCATAATCCAATTCTAAATACTGTGTATTGTTACTTAATCATACATAATCTATGTGTTTACAGAATTATGTCATTAAAATTATAGAAATACATCGTATCATAAAACAGTTTTCTTGTCTGGGATATTGTTGAAATTTACCAACTGCCTAGTATCCCTTCATAATCATTTTAGGTACTAAATCCTATCACAATGCAAAACAAAAAGATAAGTACCGTGAATCGTTTTGCGTAAAATAAAACGCACTAAGAAAAAGCAGGTTGCCATTTCTGCCTCATAAAAATCATTTCGATAGTAGGTAACTGCTATACAAATTAATTTTAAGGTATCCATCACTGACCCTTCTTGTTCTTAACCACGGACCCGGCAAACGATTCTAAATATAACACAAAAGTAATATATAGAATACCCTAAAATTTTAACGCACAGTGCCTGCGTAAAGTACAAGCTTTTAAGAACATCAATAATTACCTAAGTAGAAATTAAGAATGAAGGTAATGCCAAAATCGTTCCGTAAGAATATAAATAACTCGATGCTAATCAACAACACCCATACAAGTATGAGCATTAAAATTAATCACGCATCGCAATTTAGCCGCCAAACCAGTCGCACTCTAGACGCAACACGCGGTGTCCAACATATAAAATATTACTAGGTCGATTTGTTTCCGTTCCCATCGTCGCAAATTATTGGATTCGCAACTCGAAGATATGTAGTTTTAATTACATCGTGATTTATTTGGCAATAACAAACTTGCCCAATTTTACTTTAAAAGTCGGTGAGAGATACCTTACGTTGTTTTTGTTAAGCTTTAGACTTGTAGAAAAAATTGTTTCGCTGTGCATTTTATCCGTTTTAGAACTTTTGTACCACCATGCTACGGAGTAAAATATGCTATTTTGTTAATTTATTAATTTTTAGTTTATACGTGAACTGTCATTGTCAATGATCTTTTCTTTTACACTTTTATTCTTGTCGGCGGTTAGTCTTTCTTCTACTGTTTGACTTAGTATTTTTTCGCAATTTTATTTTGTTATACATATATGTATTAATTGTACGTTTTATTTCCACTTGCCTTATCACAGGATATTTAATCACAATTTTTTTTGCCCTTCTCAAATTTTATGTGTTTACCATCCCTAAACCCATATTAACGATGTGTTTTATGAAGTCCTCTAATTTCGGATAAGCCGATCACAGAAGTAGATACAGTTTTCCTTAGCCAGAGTTTCTTTATTTATTTTCACTTTGTGTAACAATGTTTTGTGTTATAACACTAATAACTTTTGTATTAACGGGACTATTGGAGCTCTTTTAAATCTCCAATAGTCAGTAGCTCGACTTTCACTCTTTTCACATACGAACTTACTCTAACCTAAAAGGGTTTCCCTTAAAAACATGTGGAATGTTATATGCCAGAGCTCTCTATTTGATAATGAGTTAGAACATTTTATAAAATCCATGGTCAAGTCACAAAGCTCCTTGCTAATATAATCCCGGTCTTGACTTTTGGCAGAGCTAATGAACAGACTGTGCAAAGAAAAAGGAACACAATTATCCGGGCTTAATTTTTTTTTATATGATATGTAGTTCCTTCTGAGTTAAATTATTGATATTGTCTCCTGTCTAGGCTGTTCGTCTTATACCAATAAATCTTAACATTTGAGTTCAGCTGCCGTAAAACGAGACAATAAAGAAATAATTTCAATTGTTAGATAGTAACCTCTAGAGTTTTCTGGACAGACAAGGGGATAAAATTCAATCGAACATAATTTATGAAATTTGAATGAAAAATACCTAAGTTAATATTTAAGAATAAAAGTTTCAAGCTAAGATTGTAAAAAGGCCTAACCATTATAGAATATTCGTTAGGTATGCTTTGCGCCGCGTCCTAGCGCTTACGTCACGTTTTCGGTACCTAAACCGGCTCGAATAGCACAGTGGTCACATTTAGATGTTGAAACATCCTAAGACTTAATAGGCGATACACACTATTAGACAAGATAGTTCTATAGAGGCGTATATGACACTGCCACAACTATAATACAGAATAAGGAAAATGTTCCTACTTCCACGTAAAAAACAAGAAAATATTAATACTTTCTTATTGTATTAAAATTGAAGAAAAGAGCTTAGGTATGTAAACTTTTACAAAAAGCTTTTTAGGTACAATAAAAAAGTATTTATTTTTTCCGGTTTTTCACATGGCAGTAGGAACATTTAAGCACTTTTTTGCAATTAACAATTTTAAGTCCTAATCATTATAACGTTAATTGACATCTCTGAATGCGGCAATAAGTACAAAAGTAATAATACTTTATTGCACAAATAAATTACCGAAAGACATACGTTACACAGGACATATACAAAGGTGAGCTTATCTCTGGAAGAGATCTCTTCCAGCCAACCCTAGCTGTGGTTATAAATATTAAATATGCGGGACTTATTGCGCTGAACTTATATACATACATAAATTAAATATATTTGTATAAATAAATACACATACATATATTACTTATGATAATAAAACAAATTACTTATAGGTACATAGGTATATTATGTTACTGATTATCTCTTAAGTTTGACAGGTAGTGCTCTTTGAGATGGTGTTTGAACGACTCTACCGATGACCTCTCACGAATGCTAGCCGGTAGTTTGTTCCACAATCTAGCTGCATAAACAGTGGAGAAATTGTAGAAAAAAATAAAATTAGTAATGTTATAAAGTAAAGTAATGTATATTAAGTTTATAGTTTATTAAATAGAAGGGTCTTTTAAATACCTGTGTAGTCTAGTGGTTAGACCAGCTACCATATCGGCTAAAAAATATGAATATGGACATGGGCTTCATTTGACATTTGAAGCCCATAATATGCCCATATAAGGACAAACTATGGGCTCAAATGAAGCCCATGTCCATATTCATATTTTTTAGCCGATGACCCGCAGGAGCCTTACTATTAACTCTTAGAGCAGTATTTCTTTAATCTTTCTATTCACTACTTTACTTTACACTACTTTAAATTACTTTAATCTTATTATACTAATGCCTCAGCTTACTATGCTGAGAGGTTCCGGTCGCTTTTTCCTAGCAGGGTACTTGCTGTACGTTGTACACGGTTACTTCTTCGGTAGAGCTTGTTTAAATTCTAGTTTGTTAACACTGTCTTGTACAAGTTTGTAACATTTCGTTTTTTCGTTTCGTTTTTCAGAGGTGAAAACTTCTAAGATTTGATGAAGCAATGTTGACTAAAAACATAAGCATCAAGCACTGACAAATTTCGACGGTTGAAAGCCAGACCTCGGTAGCCAAGTGGTTAAGGCAGCCGCCCGGAATGCGGAAGGCGCGTGGTTCGATTCCCGCCTGAGGTTGTCGTCTTTTTTCAGTGTTTAAAATTTTACTTAAATATATTTAAGCGTTAATAAAACGCTAAAATATAAAACATTAACATTTCGTTTGTTTCCATGAGTCTCTAGTTCAATTTATTTGCTTTACTACTACAATTTTAGGGTGTCCTTAATTACTATAAATAGTGGATTACTCGCATAATGACTAATTACGTACACGCATATTGACATACACGCGTTTTGACTTACACGCACATACTCGCATAATGACTAATTAAATAAAACGGTAACTGTCAAGCAGTTTCAAAGCTAAGTGAATAATTTTTGAGGGTTATCTGGACTGGGACCATGTGAGTAAACTGTCACAGCAATATACAGGGTGATCAATCCAAAAAAAAGTAGGGAGAAATCAGAAACGATTACTTACAGAATTTTGACCAGGTTCGATTCCCGGTTATCTATGAGAGTAAAAAAATTTGAATGCCATCTCACATCTCCCTACTAACCAATTCGGATTGATCACCATGTACAAGAATTACCCTTTTCTAAATATCTTCTGGCTGGACTAGTTTCAGCAACAATGTTACAAAAATAATGTAAGAATAATAGAACCTCATTTCCCTTCTGTGAAGTGCGCTTCCATCTTCGGCATTATGGCCACTTGCCGTCAGGTGAGAGGTCAAGCCCTTTCACGTTTTGAATTTCAAATTGCAAATAGTCAAGCCTTCCTTTATGCTTTTCATACTGTTCTACGAATATACCTTTGATATCTAGTCGTTACTGCTAAGATTGATATCATTCATACGAATAACAACGCTTAATAAAACACTAAACCGTAAGAAGGCGTACCTACCTACTTATACTTGATATGGCGTCTATGTTTACTCTCAAAAATAATATACATACACACAAACATATATCACGACTATTATCCCCGAAGGGGTAGTCAGTGACTAGGCAATGAGAACAGCAAAAGCAGTCCTCTACCACATGTAATAATAATAATATGATAAGCAATACATACATGCCCAAAGAGATTGAAGTAGGGCATATAGCTTATATTGACGATAGTGGGCTCGTTGGTGATACACCGCGTTTTAATTTTGATAGAGTTGACGCAGGTCTCCTCGAAGGAGACCTGGGTCATCACAGTGCCAGGGTAGCCCTCGTGGAACCTCTCGAACACGTGGCTCATTATCACCTTGTTCCACTTTTTACCAAATACCAACTGCACATGTGATCGGCGTGACAGGTGGTGAGCCCATCGCCGCCATATGCTGTTGGATGTATACATGTGCAGTATTTAGTCCGTTAGTCGCTTTTTACGACACCCAAGGGAAAGAGAGGGGGTAATAGTATTCTTTCACCGCTACGCGACGAGCGGTTAAAAAAATAATATAAGAATTAAATTAAATAGAAACATAAAGAAAGATGCTTACAAAACAGACTTAATTAAAATAGGTTTATTAAACGATTGACATTTTATGAATAAAGTGGTCAGTCAGATGTAAAAAAATATATGCAATCCTTTTTGTGCTCAGTCAAGCCGTAAGTAGACATAGAATTTTATTTGGCCGGCCCTGGCTTTTTACTATAATGGAAAAACAAAAGGATATCGCTTACACGGAGGTTTTGTGGACCCTTTTAGTCTATGCCTTCGTTCTATTTTATAAATATTTTTCCTAAAATTCTGAACATCTGAATTTTGACAAAATATATGTATTTAAATTGACTTAGGCAATAAGTTCGATTCCCTGTAGGGCTTTTGTGACTCCTACAGCTTTGTAAAATAAATACTCGCACAAAAGTTTATTCTTAGATTAAATAATGTTATTTCTAAGTTGTCAATGTTTACATAATCATTGTATGTTTAGGCAAAGCATCAAGCCAAAATATCTTTGATTTATAGCAAAAAATAAAATATCGTTGCTTAATTTCTTTCCTAAGCTTTAATGTATGTATTCAGCAAATACGAATAAAAAATTCTGAAAGTAAATTATTTTATCTACAGCTTGATTGATATGTTGATTACACGTTTATAAAAAAAAACGTTATGTTGTCCATAAACACTTAACGATTTGATTTTAGTTTGTTTTCATAATAACAGCTGTAGAATATAATATTTTGCTAATCTAATTACATGTTTTGCGATGCATTACGTAATCAACGATTTATACATTTCGTAATCAGTTGCGACGGACATTATTTATTTATTATAGATTCTTGAAACGTAAATATTATCTCAACAGATTGAAATAGTATCGTGAAGCAAATTAGGACGGATGGTAAGATTCTGCCGCGTATCCGATCGGATGACAAAATATCCTAACAGTTATTTCTGCCGCCCAACAACATATTTTTCCATTGATTTGTTCCGGTTAGTAACGTAACCTACCGTAAGTAACCTAGACCCAGTGAAATTATAGGGCACTAGCGGCCGCTCGCGGTTTCACCGGCGTAGTTCCAGTTCCCGTGGGAATATCGGAATAAAAAGTATCCTATGTTTTAATCCAGGTTATAAACTATCTGTATGCCGAATTTCATCCAAATCCATTCAGTAGTTTTTACGTGAAAGAGTAACAAACATCCATCCATACTTACAAACTTTCGCATTTATAATATTAGTAGGATAGGATAATAACAATAATTGAAGCTTCAATGTCTGCACCGCAAGTCCAGATTTTAATAGTAACGTAAACCAAATTAGACTTTTTGGTAGACTCGTGTTCCTTACCTAATTGAACAAATAGGTATCCACCAAACTTTAGTTCTAGTTGATTTACAACACGAAAGTACACATACAAGAATAAATAAGTATTACAGACTTTTATCACGCCACTTGATAAGAGAAAGGGTGAAAGTTTGCCAGTTAGTTCAGCATGTTTATCACCTCTGCCATCTGAGTGGCATTATGCTACCATATTATTTATTTCTCTTCGTAACCGTGCCGCGTGGAATACTACCATCTTGGGTGTCGTGAAAGGCGACTAACGGACTAAAGACTGCACATACATCCAACCGCTTAGAACAACGATGGGGTCACCACCAGAGTCCTGTCACGCTGAGCACATGTGCAGTTGCTATTTGGTGAAAAGTGGACTATGTCAGAGGACTGCTTTTGCGGTCCTCATTGCCTAGTCTCTGACTAATCCTTCGGGGATAATAGTCGTGATTATATGTTTGTATGTATGTATTATTTATTTCTCTCTAACGTTTTAAGGGAAACGAAACCTTTATATGGTACTGCTTGTGTTTACTTTACATATTTATTTAGGGAGTCCACGGTCACGAGGAGATTGAGGAGTTGGTCGTCTCTTAATTAATTTGAATCCATCGTTGCTATACCGTCAACTATTTTTAATTAGGACTTGTAGTGTTATGTTAATGTTAAAGCTGGGATTACTTGTCTGGTATAGTTTAACCTGTAGGTAACCATCTGAAAAGAAACACTTTTCACGGATCAACACTCGCCTTTAATTTACTACAATACATAGTTTTTATCCTAACGTTTCGAACCCTTTACAGGGTTCGTGGTACAGGGAGACTGAGGTGTTCTCCTAGTTAGAAGTTATTTGCCAACCATCAATCATTTTTATATTTAACCGATTGCGTTCAAGTTTTCACAATATGAGCTAACAATACTTTATGCTGTAACAATATTTTTACAGTAACCATCTTTTGAAAAGTTGTATGCTTATTATCTCAATCATCATCAGCCTGTAAGCATCCCATTGCTGGGCGCAGTACTTCCCACATAAACAAGAATATATGGGAAGATGGGCCATCATCCCACCACACTGCTGGTCCAATGAAGGTCGGTGGGATTAACGATTGCCATCTTAGGTACGTCAAAAACCGAGACCAACGGCCAGACGTTCCAAAGGACGGAGGAGCTCGAAAATTATTTTAATTTTTAAGTCAAAAAATTCAATATCATTTATTCAGTTTAGGCTACAATAATTGAGCACTTAAGAATGTCGCTATGCCATCGGTTCGTAAGTCCTAACTATGGGGCGGGAGCCTTGTACTGAGAAGAATCGGCAAGAAACTCAGCAAGGGCATTTCTTTTCTCCCTTTCTTTTACAGCGTCAATACAAATTGGAAAATACCCTCCCTATCATAGAAGGACATTTTCCATTACATCATAAAAAACATTTAATATGTGCAAGACAACACAACACATACAAAAGAATATCCAATAAAAAACGGGCTCAATTTAAAATAAAATGAACAACGTCTTACAGTATCTTTGAAACAAGAAAAAGAAAGACTATTTCTACTACAATTAAAAATAAGATTACAAGTGCAGACCAGCCTCCACAGGCGGCACCTGTTAACGAGTATGACATGTGAATCAGCCATCGGTTCGCTCAACCATGTTTTAGGGAACGTAACAACCCGACGCACATGCCCCAACCGCAGAGACACTTTGAGAGAGCATGATACTCGAGCAACCCCAACAAAAGCAAGAAAACATTAAGACAACTTTATAAGCAACATACATTTTGAGTAGGTACCTTTGCCTGTAAGACACTGCTGATAAAGGCTATCATACCAGCGTAAAAATAATAAGTTATAAAGATAATTGACAAAGAAAATGTAATGTTAATATATTATTATAACCAGGCTGTATTGTCTTCTAAATATTCCTTGACTGTTTATTACCTTTCTCAAGTAAACAAGATTTTACATGATTTTTAAACTTATCTAAAGGTAAATCTAGTAAAGTACTTGGTATTTTATTAAAATAGTGTATACCTTGCCCCAAAAAAGAGCCGAGAACCTTTTGTAACCTAAACAGGGGCATTACTAGCTTAGACTTACTTCTAGTATTGATATTGTGTACAGTCACGAGCAAAAATATGTTAACAATTGTAACTCTTAATACAATGGAATAACAGTCAAAGTGTAAACATGTGCTCGTGACTGACATCACTATGTTTAGAAAAAGAGGTAATATTGCAACGCACAAAAACTATACAATTATAAATATATTGCAATGCAACAGTAAGAAAAACAACTTCCTCAAAAATATTAAATATAATATTATATTATATTATATAAATGGTTCTTCTTATTGCTCGTTTCTGTAAAATAAATATAGTTTTAACATCAGGCGTTGTTCTCCACAAAAGGACGTCATACCTACGACATGACGACGACCTCTTTGGTCGAGTGGTTTGTACACCGGTGTTCATGGTGTCGCCATCTCTGAGGTCCCGGGTTCGATCCCCGGTCGGGTCAATTTAAAAATTATTGTTTTTCTAAATTATCTCGGGTCTGGGTGTTTTCTATGTATGATAAGTGTATTTAAGTATTTTAAGTATGTTTATCCGTTGTCTAATAACCATTTAACGAGTTTCTTCGAAGCTTCTCTTGGGCTAGATAATTGGTGTGATTGAAGGAAAGATTTATTTATTTATTTTATTTTATGACACTGTAAAAATAACAAAAGTAAACAGTCCTAGCAATCTAAATGAGACTTGCAAATTTAAGCTGATATTTATAATACATACCTACATACATACATATAATCGAGACTATTATCCCCGAAGGGTTAGTCAGAGACTAGGCAATGAGGACCGCAAAAGCAGTCCTCTGCTTCATAGTTCACTTTTCACCAAATAGCGACTGCACATGTGCTCAGCGTGACAGGTGGTGAGCACATCGCCGCTCTATGCTGTGCTGTTGGATGTATCTGCAGTCTTTAGTCCGTTAGTCGCCTTTTGCGACACCCAAGGGAAGAGAGGAGGTTGTAGTATTCTATAACCGCTTACCCGACAGCGGCGGGCGGATATATTTATATAATATCTCGAATTAAGTACCACCAGCTTTATGTGAATTCATAAGTCCTACACATAATGCCGTAAATTTTTGTTAAAATTTGTATTAAAAAATACTAAATTAATGATTTTAGATATCTATCTATGGCAATATTGACCATTATAAAGTTGCAATTGCTAAAAATTCGTCAAAAAAAATTAGAAGAACATTGTAAATGATTTAACTAAATGTAAAGTCTTAGTTTAAAAATATATTGTTTATGAGAACTAAAAGAACATTATATTTTAAACTTTTTATTTAAAAGGAAACAATATTCAAAATAAAAAAAGTTTGGTGATTAATAGATATGTTACGTTTTCACGTGCGAAACTGACAAACTCTCTAAAGTTTTTTAAGAAAAGAAAACTTTGCTCCGACACGATCTATTTTCTAATGCATTCAATGACAGCTGAAAGATGGTCGGCATCGAACGAAAACGCATTCTACGGCCTAAGGGTTGTCACGTAACCTTTGCATGACCTTTATTTAATTTATTATTCTGACTGGGCAACGTCGAGGCTCGTTAAAAATAGCTAACTATTCTGTATTACATAATTCGTAGTATTTTTTGTTACGGTTTTTAATGAATTAAAATGTTTAGATGTTATTTAAATACTATGGATATTTATGTAAATTAGTTACCATTGTTTATTTACTACACACAAGTAGAAATGAGATAAAGCGGTCAAAGAGAAAAAATACTTTTTCAGTCATCGGTCAACCTACCAATGTTATACATATATATTTATTTTATTTAAGTTTTCAATTATGGCACCACTAACAACTTGATATTGTAAAAAGAGAACTACTTGAAGTCTTGCATTTTAAAATTATTATAGCTACTGGCTCTGTTAAAAAGTACCTATACAATTTAGAATAATGAAAGAATGTATTTATTTAATTGTTGCCAGTGAATAAATCTTACAAATTTATTCTGGATACGTTCTAGCATAAATTTATATTTGGCATCATAAGGAGACTAAATTACGGCATTACATTGTAGATGACTCCTAACGAGCGCATCGTAAAACGCTCTTAAAGCCCCGACATTCATGAAACCATTTCCCAAACGCAATATCAATCCAAGATTTCGGAATGCCTTCTTACAGACATTAGCGATATGTACTTACTCTAAAATTCAAGTCTGCAGTGAAACGTACACCTAATTCTCTAACCTTATCCAGACCAACATATAAAAAAGGTTAGAATTGGCATCCCTATTTTCAGATGATTAGTACTGCTCGGAGCTTAGCATTCCACGAAGCGTTTGTTGGATATTAGTCACTTTGAAGCCAACCTCTTTGTTCTTGCTTAAAAAAATATATGTATGTTGCCGTAGCTCGACGATAAAGAAGGATCTTAAAAAGTTTTTTTCTAGTGTTTTGTTTATTTCGACATAATAATGTATTTAAAATTATATTCTGTAACGGTGAAGTGCTTGGCTTTATCGCATTAAAGTTGTTCATAAGGTGGAAGTGCACTTTACCCTGAATGCTCAACCACCGAGTAACTGGCTATAACTGTCGGATCAAGGAATGCTGGTGACAATGCTGTAATGGTGACAGTCTTAAATAAGAAAGTGGAAGTTTGCCAGACGGATTTAGAACCATCTAATGTTCTCTCTTATCTCTAAAGGGACCTCTGAGTTTGAGAGTACGTAGCTATCTAACAAATTGACCACAAAGACAGTTAGTTTTTTTTTATTATTCAGCCTATTTTGTCCCACTGCTAAGCAAAGGCCTCCCCCAAACCGTTCCACGCATCTTTATCCTTGGCGCTGTCCCACCAGTTTCCCACAAAGGCATCGAGATCGTCTCGCCAACGTTTCCGCGGTCGTCCCCGCCCACGCCTCCCATCCTCAGGCACCCAAGGCGTGATGGTGTATGCCCATTTCCCAGTTTAAAATATTTTAAAGAGATTTTAAAGCGACTAACAATTTGAATTGACCTCAACGACATACATTCGTATTTTATTAAAAGAAAGCTAACCTCCTTTCTGTACTTCAAATCCCTTCGCACGCTTTGCATCAAAAAGCAAACACTTCGAAAACTGTTCAGAACTTTTATGTGAACTCTGTCAACCCAGTGTAAAAGTTGTCCATATGTGGAGAAATCATGAATAGGCAATTCTGACTATTTCTGATCACGTTCGGCCCTTTGGGTTTTGGCCAAGCCGCTTTGCTTTCAACTTCGGTTTCCAAAGAGGCGACGTCTGTCTAGTTCAAACTTTTTGTCGGCGCCCGCCCGCGCCGGTGACAAAATATTTTAAACATTTCTGTACTAATACAATAGAAAATTACGAATTAAGGAATAATAATACTTATTTAAAATAACTTAAACCAAATCACGAACTCAGTGTAAATTATTAACAAAAAACTTAATTGCTATCTACCCGAGGTGAGAAACATCTTGTACCCCAATCAACAAGACATTTTGTTAGTCGGAGCACGTAGCAAATGTTTAAAGTCTGAGCAAAAAAATATTAACGCTTGTATAACACGCACAAAAACATGGCTGTCATCCCGCCCATCTAATATTTCGACAATAACCCGACCAGTAGGATGAGTGATGCAAGACATTTGTTACAAATGATCAATTGTTATCTATGTTTGTACGTATGTTCCCCATCACTTTTTACCTCCGTTACAAATTACGTCATCTTATCGATACGAATATCACAACAGCCAATAGAATTTAGTCTAGTTCAGAACCGGAATAGACAGAGTTTCGTATCAATCGGAAGACGTAACTGCGATTTGTAATGTCCAAGTGTATTGCAATAACATATATCATGTTGATCTTCATTTATTTGGGTACAGAATGAAGTTTACGGGTTAACATATCTGTTACAAGGAGGCTTTATTTGTTGCTCGAGCAATTCGAAAGTCATTTTTTTATTAATGTCGCTGATATTAACATAAGGACAAGATTATCCCCCGCTGTTGCTCCAAGCAACACCTTCCTTTAACGGTTTTTATTCACCAAATAAATCGTTGGTGTGCAATTATATCTGTCAGATTATAAAAGTAAAGTACATGTACGACAGCGTATTGCCTTATTGGCCGGTGGAGTGTTCGTTGTACACTGCGATAATGGTACGGTGGACGGAGAATAATGTAGCGGCGTTAAAGTTTGGACGTTCAAAAGCTCTATGATTGATGAACCTACGTAAAATTTTAATACTGTCAGATATTTTACCTTCGATACACTCTTACCTGGAACTAAGAGCTATATGTGTTATCGGAGTATATTATCTGGGTATAGAACAGGACAACTGAAACGAGGAACTGGGATGATCTGTGCTTACTTTATTTACATCACGCATACTTTATATGCGAATACTTATTGTTATTAAAATTAAAATTAAACAATTTGATGGAGTCTCCCTGTGACCACAAGCCTGCATGCAGTTCGAAACTTCAGGATAACATAATACCGCGAAATAAATGCTTATTGCTTTAAATTTACGCATTTCGGTTTCCCATACAAACTTTCAAGTCGAAATTTTTAAAAACCAATTAGCCAATTTTGTTGAAACTTTGCACGCTGAAGTGAAACACAAGGGTCTAAATAGTTTGTTGACAACATTTTTAAAAAACGTTTATTTAGCTGAGTTATTGCGATTTAAAGTCCACTATATAAAGTTTAAAATCACAATAACTCAGTTGAATAAACATTTTTTTTAAATGTTTTCAACAAACTATTTAGATCCCTGTATTTTACTTTAGCATGCAAAGTTACATTAAAATTGGCTAATTGGTTTTTAAAATTTTCGACTTGGAAGTTTGTATGGGAAACCGAAATGCGTACACCCTCTTATAATCAAATTGTTAGATAGCCAGTTCCAGTTGTTCTTTGTACTCGTAATGGCATAGTTTTCGCCGCTTCTTGCAACGGCCGCGTTTGATAATCTTGCGGCATTATTTAGAAACGTTATTAAAATTTTAGTTTTACTTATGATGTCATATCCACACTAGGATTGTAATTCAATTAAAATAACTACGTCATCAACATCCGATCCTAATATTATCACAAGTATTAGAGATCAGTTAAGAATTAGGAAAAAGTTGACAAAATATCAAAGAGCAGGTTTCGAACCTACACCTTTCTAACATTTAATTCTTGATAAAAAATATATTTTTAGTGAGTTTTGGCCATTTCTCTAATTTATGGCACTATTAAATAAATGTTTGTCAAAACATGTCAAAAATATTTAAACGTTTCCTATTTCATATTAAGCCGGTTTTTATACTTACCGCGTTATAAATGTTTTCACATCTAAACCAAAGACCTGTTCATCAGTCTAATGGCTCAAATAAACACTAGCTTAATTAGTGTAATATTTATATTCAATTTATTCACATTCAAGTCAATTAACAAAAAAGTTACACAGTATACACTTTACAGGAAAAAATAATTAAATTATTGAAATTAATAAAACTAATAAAAAAAAATAGAACGAAACGCGAATTCACACGTAAAATATTATTTTATTCTGATCTTTCGAAGCCACAGTTCTCCCGGATACCAGGTTTTGAAATAATATTTATAGGATCGATCCTCGATCCAAAAACTTTTAAAATAATAAACTATATAATAAGTACATCCCCTCTCCTTACTTCACTAAGTTTATATTTGTACTGGCACCTCGAGACCAACCGTTAGGTTATGCAAGAAGTGCCAGACGTCCCTGCGCCAGTAGAACACTCGCGCAGGACGTTTACGCTCAGAATGCCAACTTCGCAAAATGCCAACCGGAGACCACCAACGTTAGGTCTTGACGCCAAATTAGTGCCCGCCGCAGCGCGCTCTTCATTCGGTACTTAAGACTAGTGTCTCAGGAGAGTATCCCCGTGAACACGTGTAGTTCACTGCCTATTGTCCAGATAGGTAACCGAAGCTGTCGAGTTCGCTCACTTCTCGTTGCACAAAGGGCACAACTCGCAGTTGCCACTGCTAGGGTCGTCGACTCTAAAGTCGACTCCCAAGTGTCCACCTTGGTAGCGGAGTAGTAAGCACACTCACTTCTCGGAACCCATCCGGGCGCCTAGCCAGTTCCCACGTCCTACGCGGCTGGCTGGACCGGAGGCTACGGCATCTAGGAGGCCGCCTCTACTAGTTCTCCAGACTAGTACCGGAGATGTCAACACCAATGTCCAATGAAAACCACCGGACAAAGCTGCCAACTATAAGGGAAACTCACGTTCCCCGCAGGACTTTTCGCTTCTGGCCCCTCAGAGACCGCTACTAGGCTCCGCTCGCTGTGCACGAGTTTGGAAGTCCTGGCACACAATACCAGGACAGACGAACATTCCCAAGCTCTACAGCTAACCACACGCCACTACGAGTCCAACCCATGTCCGGATCCCGCCGGAGGCGCCTGGTTAAAGGCACGACCAGCGGGGGGCTTGAACCGGAACCCCGTAGTACCTCTGAAAACACAACCGGACCAGTAGTTCCAGTTGCGATACCCTATCTATTGAGGTCGGTAGATAGGGACATATAATAAGTACAATAAAGAAACAAAGAAATACAATTTATTCAGTAACACAATAGTAAGTAACTTAGGATAATTATTATAACAGAAGAACAATCTTGTGCTACCGAAAAGGCAATACAGAGCAATATTTTTTATTTACATAGGTATCAACTTTTAACGCTCACACTAATTATGTAGCCCTAGTAAAAAGCCTTCACACACGGCAGCTATAATGTATAGTAATGCACATTACATCTCGGGATTTAACACGACAGTTATACAAAAGCTGTCGTGTGTGGTCTCCTGACGATTTCTATGGAAAGATTTAGTGAGATGTATCGTGCTATAATATACATCTTTACATTATAGCTGCCGTCTGTGAAGGCCTTAAAGTTTCTTTCAAAAAGTGCTTTTTGTTAGATAACGGATAAAGAATATAGGTACTTATTGTACAAAGAAAACACCCAGATCCGAAAACACAATTATTTCAGAAATCAGTTATTTCTAAATTGACGCGATCGGGAATCAAACCCTCAAAGATGGCGACGCCAGAACCGGCCGGCGGGCGTGCTTACCACTCAACCACAGAGGTCTTCAAAATACATGCCAATGTTGACATTAAAACAAAAGATTCGATAATTAAATCTATCCTTTCCTTTAAAATAACATTAAAACAAAAGATTCGAAATTTAAATCTACCCATTCCTTTAATTATAGTTTATTTCAGCTTTTATTAACGGCCAGTCATTTACTTGCGTTGAGGTTACACGATTTATCAATCAATAATAAACAACCAATCAATGGGTATTCGTTGTAACAGACGCTAATCTGCGTATGAATAATGGATGGGACGGGCTACCCGCTAGCATAAAAGCTGGGCCAATTTAAATGAATTAGCTCGACTTATAGAACCGATAGCTAACTTGTGAGCGGGTTAACTCTTTTTTATTCAATTTGTGAGAATATAATAGCCGGGAATTAAAACAATTTTTGTGTAGTATTACGAAAGAAACGAACTTAGATTCCATGTCAAGTGGAAGGGGGAATTAACCAGAAATCCTTGCCGACAAACAAAATATAGTTATACAATGCTACTAAACTAAAATGTTTGATGTTGCGACATATTTAGACAGACTAAGAACAAATCCTACCACTGACTAAGCGCTATAAGTTTAAATCTAATAAGTATCATTACAACAAATTAATAGATAATTTATAATGTTTGTATTACACACCGAGACATATTAGTGGTTGTTTTCCCGCGGCATAACGATTTACCTTTATTAGTACTATCGAATCATACAAGTTATTTTTGACAAAAATGACAAAAAAAATCGACCTCCCATACAAAACGGTCCGATCAGCAGCCGACATTAGTATGGGAGGTCGAAATTGTTTTGCCTGCCGCTGGAGAACAACCACTAAAATGTCTCGATGTATAAGTACGAGTATAAAGAGTTGCGCACATAAGAGCGTTAACAATTAATAATCTTACAGACTACCCCGCGACACGGTTAACCCGAGCCGTAGTAGAGCCTTTAGAGGCTCTCGGATTCCCGCCGCTCTCATTACTCGCCTCGGACGCTTCTGAGAATAAAGTATCGTAAAGGAACACTCACACGGAGTGATATCAGCCCTTAGAACACGGGTTTGTTCGGTTACTAAGGCATGTCCAAACGAAATTCGGAGTACTTGAGCACGGTTTTTGAATCGGTGACTATAATTCTGTTCTTCTGTTTTGATACTGACAATTTTCGAACAGTTACAGAATACAGTTAGGTACTTACTTACATCCTACTAATATTATAAACGCGAAAGTTTGTAACTATGGCTGGATGTTTGTTACTCTTTCACGTAAAAACTACTGAATGGATTTGGATGAAATTCGGCATACAGATAGTTTATAACCTGGATTAACACATAGGATACTTTTTATCTCGATATTCCCACGGGAACGGGAACCACGCAGGTGAAACCGCGAGCGGCCGCTAGTAGATTATATACCTACATCATGCCGGTTTTGCGGAGGGGTTAAAAAAATTGGTAGGAAGACCACAGATTTATATTTGCAACGATCCTGAACTCATGTACTCTCATAACGTTCATCATTGCTCGTCAGTTTAGGGTACTCTTGACCTGACCAAACGGTTAGTTGGCACTTATGAAAGAATAGCCTCCTAACCCCAGGGGTATTAAATGTTTATTTCTGAATTTGATGACACTTGGTAGGTTTATAAATAAACTACAATTACAAGAAAAACAAGGATAACAAATATTTTGAGTTAGTAAGGTTATGCAGTTTAGAAGAAAATTTATAAATAATTTTATTTTGATCAAATAAGTATATTTTGATCTATTATTATGATTAATATATTTAGGGTGGATACGAAAAACTGGAAAAAGGTCTTATACCTAGATTAAACGCCGAATTTGTATAGACTAATCTCGGAGTAAGTCCTATTCCAGTTTGTTCGAATCCACCCTTAGTGATAGTAATCTTAGTAACGGTTAAGTATTTAGTTTACTTAGTTTAATTTTTGATATCCTATACATAATATAACCCACCAGGGGTTAGGAGGATAGGATAGACAGATGTAATATAATATTATGTTTGTTTCTAATTTTGCAATCTTCCTCGTATCTAATATCTCTTTTAAGCCTTCAAATCAGAGATTAATGTGTTATAGTTCCATCTGCTGACGGTAAGCGACACTTCCGTAGTAATAAATTACCTTAACGTTGGAAAAAAATCCATTAACGTCACCTTTATTCAACACATATCATTCGTATAATTGCGAAAGAGGAGCCTTTACTACATGCTTAAAGCAATTTTGTTCCACTTTAAAAATAAGTGCAGTCATTTTGGTTTCCTCGCCAATCGATTTGAACCGACGGAACCAGATTTGCATTCGTGTAGTTACATTAAATGTCTGGTAACAGACCGATGCGGCATTATTTGCGAAATTTAATTGTTATCGCCCGTAATGTATCGTAATTTTTATCGTACAGTTGAGTGATAAAACGTATATTGGTAGCAAATTCGGCAATCGTTTCGGCGTTTCACAAAAGTATTGTGCACAAAACTGCTCGGAAAGGAGGCAATTGTGAAATTGTTGGCCTTTACAAGATCTTCGTTATGATGTCTCGATGTTTTATAAAGGTTTTTATGAACGCTAACAGCGGTGCACTTGTTTTTGATTGCCCGGTGTTACGTTGTGGGCCCTTATTAAGAGATCCGTGGTAGGCCATTTACTTCTTTGCTTGGCATTTTAAACTCAGTTTCAGTTAATGGATTTTTTTTATGAAATAATCCTTCGTTTGTTTGTGTGCGATAAAGAGTTAAAAGTATTTTTCTCTATTTAACTGTAGAGAAAGTATTTAACTTTGTTAATTCACATATATTTTTATTTTTACAGTTGTCCAGCTACTATAACATACTTAGATATAATCACGACTATTGTCCTCATTCCCTAGTCAGAGACTAGGCAATGAGGACAACAAAAGCTGTCCTCTACCATAGTTCACTTTTAACCAAATAGCGACTGCACATGTGCTCAGCGTGACAGGTGGTTAGCCCATCGCCGCTCTATGCTCTTGGAAGTATGTGCAGTCTTTAGTCAGTTAGTCGCCTTTTACGGTACCCAAGGGTAGGGACATGCAAGTTCTTTTTTGAAAATAAAAGTATTTTTGTTCTCAACTAAGTAATCAAAAAAATAATCATCAACTCGAAAGCGTGAGAAACGATAGTTTCATAAACGAGATGTGACGTATTTGGGTACTGCCTGCCGCACGAAATCATTGTTTAAAGTTAAAGAATCTCCCGCACTAAGTAATATTCTCACGCTTTAGAGTTGATGATTATTTTTTGGATTACTTGAGAACAAAAATTTTTTTTTTTTTCAAAAAATAACTTCCATGATTCGATAGTACTCATCATCACCAGCCTGAAGACGTCCACTGCTGAACATAGGCCTCCCCCTTTGACCTCCATCCTGACCGACAACTCGCCACTCGCATCCACCGGTTGCCTGCGACTCTCACGATGTCGTCGGTCCACCTAGTGGGAGGCCTACCAACACTGCGTCTTCCAGTGCGTGGTCTCCACTCGAGAACCTTTCTTCCCCAACGGTTGTCGGTTCGTCGAGCGATGTGGCTACTAAAGGTAAATCGTTCTGCCGCGGGAAAACAACCACTAAAATGTCTCGGTGTATATATTTTGCTCACAAATTCAGCTTAAGTAGCTAAAGAAAAACATTGACCTAGAAGTATAGACAAGAACGTTCATACAAACCATTTGTTCAAATTCTGGAATGAGAAACCTAAAGTTCGCTGCAGCCGCTGCAGCGCTTAAACATTTAAATGTCGTCTAATCAACAGACAGACATCGCAGCGCCGCAGCGCCAGATCGGTCAAAGACAAAGTAGTGTGTATCAAGATGGCGTCCTAAATAGAATGTCAATAACAACATTTGAAAAAATACCTTTTCTATTCTAAAATACGATATAACTACATTATAATGACTTGAATAACAATTAATTTCACTTACTAGACAACTGAATTGTAGTAAAAGTTTAGGTGTACCTACACTTTGAAAAGAAAAAAATAAATATTTTCGCCGCTCCGCACGCGCGAATGTCAAAGCCACACTAAAGCAAGGTGCCGAGTCGACTCCGCAGATGAGTGGAACATAGTGCGTGTTCGGAAGGGCCTATCTAGTGTAACGTATATATCGCTGAAGAAAAATAAATCATCAACATCTCCAAGATGTTATCGTATTGCATAATAATGGGTCGTTAATATGATTGTTACTGCTTCATACCTCGTTAGGGAGCCGCATAAATGCACTATTTAGTTAATTAACACGTCCATTTTAACACGCATAAACGTCAACTTCAACATCTAACATAATTCTTTCGGAACTGTTTCATTCTCGTAAAATATATTTGGAACAAACGAACGGATGTCGCTTTTATGTGAGTAGCTTGATGAGTTATATAGCTCCGGGTGTAATTAATTTGTGTGTGGGATACGTCTTCTGTAACAATTAATTTTGGTTGGAGTGGGCACTACGAACTGGGCTAAGAACATTTTAACGGCTAGATGACGTTAATTATAATTAATTCTGCATCTCGATATACACACGTTGATTTTTTTGTTTATTCTTGTAATTACTTGTTGTTATTTATTATCAACTCTTGAAGTGTCAGAAAAAAAAAATAAGTAACATTCTTCAAAAATTAAGGTAAGCGATGTTAGAGGTAAATAAGTTACAGGTCGGTATTACTTGACTTGTTTTAAAGGAGCTGGAGTTTTTTTGGATTTAAACCCCGACCGTTAATTTATTTTTAACGACTTTTAAAACTTCTTTAATTATATAATTGTAACGTGTATGTTTTGTGTCTACAACAAAGAGCTGATTAGAACTCTTATTCTTGATTTATGGTCAGAAGTCCTAATCAGTTTATACAGCTCACTTAAGAGCCATTAACAACATCTTCAATAGTTTTGATACAAGATACAAGCAATAAGCTAGGCTAGGTCTACACATTGGAGAGATAAAACCAACCCTAACCTAACGACTTTGGCTAGCCGTCGAGAGGCACTAAACCATTATGTACCTAATAATTGCCCAAGGGGCGAGAAGCTCACTAATTATCTCATATAAAAATCAATTGCTGTTCGTCAGTCTAGGGTAAACTCAAAAACGATTTGACCAATTTAAATATTTTTTGTTTTGTTTTGTTCGTTTTAATACAGGTGAGGCTTAGAGCAAAAAATCAAATCAAAGTTTTAAAGAAATACTTAAATAACAAAAAGGTCCCTCTAATGTCAAAGGTCCATGTCAACATGATTAAACCGAAGGACCATGTCGCGTAACGGTGAAAGAGTACTACCAACCCCTCTCTTCCCTTGGGTGTCGTAAAAGGCGACTAAAGGACTAAAGACTGCACATACATCCAACAGCATAGAGCGGCGATGGGCTCACCACTATTTGGTGAAAAGTGGAGTATGGCAGAGGACTGCTTCTGCGGTCCTCATTGCCTAGTCTCTGACTAACCCTTCGGGGATAATAGTCGTGATTATATGTTTGTGTATGTATGTAACATGATTATACTTTCAACAGCTGCTGTTAGCGGGTGAAAAAATGTGGGGATTTATCAGTGGAGAATGGAGATTATTAGAATAATTCCTTTACACCGTAAATAATCCGTAATACTAGTGTTAACAATAATCCTGCTATACACGCCATTGTTCTAAGTAGATTAAAGTTGACAAAGGTGGAATGACATTTTAAGCAGGGTTTTCAAACTTACATGGTAAAGTATTTTGAGGCAAAGAGGCTTAACACAAAAAGTTTTCTTTTTTATTCATGACTTGGTGCGGTTTATACAGCTAGACTGTGCCAAGTAAGGGTGATATTACAGAAAATATTTTCTTAGCGTAGATAATAGTGATGATAAGATAAGTCATAATAAATGTTTAATGTTAAATCTGATCCTCCCCAAAAACCTTGAGTGTGGGACTTAAGTACTCGTAAGTAACTAACTGAAATCTTACGAGGACTTTTTGAGAGAATAATATTTGCCATTACGCATGCAGTACACAAACATTAATGTATAATAAGTATGTATTTAAGTATTTTAAGTATGTTTATCCGTTGTCTAGTAACCATTTAACGAGTTTCTTCGAAGCTTCTCTTGGGCTAGATAATTGGTGTGATTGTAGGAAAGATTTATTTATTTATTTTATTAAATAGTTAATAATCCACCATTATTTCACATTAATACTTAACAAAAAAGAAAAATAGAACATAACTAAAAGAAAAAACCGCAATTGTGATACTTCACTTTTCCACCAAGAAGTCAACAAAAAGTTTAAAAAGCGTTTGTATTTTTTAAAAGCTTTTTAGATGATACTGACGCGTTCCATGAATGAATTAATTTAATGAAATGTCATGCGTATTTGTGCCACACATGTCCGCCAATTTGCCAAACCAATGAACACATGCAAAACAGTGTGCGTTTTGTTCGCCATTGCTACTTTATTAATATTAATCTATTTCGGGAATCTACATCTACACAGTAGAAAACTTAATTTGTGTTACTATAAATACAACCTTAAGTAACAAAAATGTGTATTGAGATTATTTATGAATTTGTTAGCGTATATCCTCTGCTTTGTGATGCAATATTGCTTCTTCATGTATTTTCACTGTTGGTATTACGAAATAATTTTATATAATATTAATCTATTTTAAAATGTGGTTTCCACACTAAAATAAGCGTATTCTTTGCAAAATTCACAATTAACATAGGCAAAGAAGATATAAATATCATAAATATTAACAAATTTAATTATTATTATTTACTTATTTCAATTAGTGGTTGAATCGTTTTATAATTTTGCCTTTCGAAACAGGTTGGTTATCCAAAAATCATCCTTACGTACACAGTCGTAAAGTTAAATCTCTTCACGTATCATTTTGACACTCATAAAAGTGTAAAGTTTATCACGCAAGCGCATCGTTGCGAGTATCAAAAAAACTGGATGACGTATAGGAATGCGAGTGCGGTGTACTAGAATTGCAAAATCACATTTCATAAATGAAGTAGGAGAGCATGCACATGATGAGATGTTTTCGGGAACGGCACATGAGCACTGACCCAGCGGTGGGACGTTTATACGCTGATGATGATGATCGCCGTGTTGTGTAGCGGTGAAAGAATACTACCCCTCTTCCCTTGGGTGTCGTAAACGGACTAAAGACTGGACATACTTCCAACAGCATAGAGCGGCGATGGGCTCACCACCTGTCACGCTGAGCACATGTGCAGTTGCAATTTGGAGAAAAGTGGACTATGGTAGAGGACTGCTTTTGCTGTCCTCATTGTCTAGTATCTGACTAACGCTTCGGGGATAATAGTCGTGATTACATGTACATTATATGTATAATGATGAGACATTCAAATATAAAGGGTGATACTGAGCCATGCGAGCTTTTCCAGCTTTAATTCGTATTTTTATTCATACTTACTTAAATTATATTGCAAAAAAATTAAAATATTCTACTATAGAACTCGAACCCGCTACTTCTGACAATTAAGGCTAGGCGAGATAAAAAATACAAAAAAAATTTTACAAAATATTTATTCAGTAACTATATACTTACTTACATGTTTATATTATATATATGCTAGTGCTCAGGATCTCTTTTTAAGTATCAGTCATACTCGTACCAGGGGCCCCGCTCTTCCTAAATTAATGTTATTGTGTAGCTACTGGAATATCCGACAAGGTACTAATGATAACAAAGTAACAAAACTCTATAAATAATATTTGAAAAAGTACATTTTCACTAAAGATCTGATCCAAAAAGAAGCTATTCGAGACAGTTCACATTGTTAAATCACGTCTCAAGACAAGTTTCTTAGTTCGTTCCTTAGTCTCGATGCTGTTCGTGTCCAGTTTATTTGCCAATTATATTAATTTTAAAAAAATAACAAGTGAGTATCAGTCCTAATTAAGTTTATGAACCGGCCACCGGCATCATTTCACATCATCAAAAGATGCCTCGGATTATTTGTTGCCATTACTGACAGCTGTTTTGCCGATTTTACACAACATCAATTGGCCTTATGTCACTATAGTATCATTGAAACGTTCTTCATCAGGATTTTTTTTTGCTTCGGGTCTGGATGCTTTGTCATTATTTTTAATGATGAACAGTCTTTAATTTGATTTTCGGTTAACCCGTTACTAAGTGCCTGATTAATTCATGAAACGGTGTTTTGTAATTAATTTCTTTCTGTTGGTAATTTACATTATCGATTTCAAAGATACCATTTGAAGTACCTGAGACCTAGAAGATTCGTCTACGTACTTTAGATGTTTTTCTGGCTACTTAATATCTAGGATTCTAGGCCATTGATTCCCAAAGTGATCCATGTGGACCCCCAGGGGCCCCTGGTAGACACGACGGGAGTCTACGTTGATGTGGCAAAGAAATGGGGGTTCACAATTCGTAAGCGAATATTTATTATTTATTTTATTTTAGGCTACGAAAATTTATCATACATTCATCTTATTGATAATTCGCTGTTAATCCATCAAGTACATCCCTCCCATTAAAATTATGAATATTTTGTTATTGTCATTGTAGAAGTTACGTTACGTTATAAATGTTTAATTTTAATTACTTAATTACATTAAATAAATATTTACGTTAATTGTTCAAATGAACAACACCAGAAAATTTACTTATTTTTATTTTTACCACTCCGAATTGGGGGTTTTCAAAATAAAATAAGTGAGAATTGATTATTTTATTGTGCTGTGAGTAGATGTCAAAAAAGTAAAGTTGGCTGGAATCACTTTTTTGATTGGCCAACTTAACTTTTTTGACATTCACTAACATCACAGCACAAGCAATTAACCAATATCTCACTTTTTTTTCAAAAACTGTTATATAGTGGTTGGAACTAAGCCGCAACGCAGAGCTAACTGGAAATTTGCGTTTTTCTTCACATTTTTTGATGAGTTTGGGAATATGGTATAAATGTAGTGTCAGGGGGTCCACCGCAACCAACAACATTTTGTAAGTGGTCTATGACAAAAAAACGTCTGGGAACCTCTGTTCTAAGCCTATACTGCTAGTATTAGATCTATAATCTTAAGTCATGGTACCTTCGATCAGTGTTTAGAAATCGAAGCATAGTACGCTATACTTTTGGTGTCACCATCGCCATCTCTGAGAGGTCTCGGTTCAATTTCTGGTTGGTTCAATTTATAAAAAAACAGTTTTTATATATTGATTTCGGGTCTGAGTGTTTTCTATGTTTATGTATGTTTATCCATTATAGTATTAACCATTTAACCAAGTATCAAAAAAAAGCTTGACTTGGGCTAGATAATTAATTGATGTGTAAAAATTATTATTTCTTTTACTTTTTTATAGGTACCTACTATAGGTTTTATATTTGACATAGGTACACGTGCCTACTTCATGACGCAGCTTTTTCTTATCTTATTGTTCTGTTCCTAACTTGAAAATTTGAATTAAAAAAGTTTGACTCGTAAAAAAAGGTTCTCAGTGCAATAATTCAACAAAACTTAATTTCTCTTTCGAAAATTGTACCGTATTGTGGGATGATTGGAAAAATGTCTTCGATCGAATCAATATAGTTACGGTGCATAACAAGGACATTGTATAGACGCATAGCAACATGGTGGGTGGGAAATGCCAAAACCGTAAAGGTTCACTATTTGAAGACGGTCGCACCCCTGTCACGTATAACAAGTTCTTGTTTTACGACCTTATTAATCCCTATCGTTACACGCATATCTTTCGATACCATACACTGCATAATAAGATTAATAGCTTGTGTTATAGCTCGTAAAAAAGATTATTTAAAAATAAATTACGTCACCGACCCTTTGCCTTGTTTATGGAAAAGAAAAAGATTTTACCCTCATTTTTCTTTTCACGTTGTCGTTTAAAACTCTTCTGTGTCAAATTTTATTTTTTTCATTATTATTTCAGTAAGTAACATATAAACGGCCAGAATTCGGCGTTGTTCGTTTTGGTTTTACAAAACATCCAAAATATATGTGATATCATAATAAGTAGCCATATTTTTACCTATAAACAGTTATTATAGCCCCCAAAACCACATCATAGTTCACCTATTCTATGAAATTGTATTGTAACGACCGCACGTCTAAAAGTAAAGTGATGAATCGTTACTAATGTCGACAAATTCGTTCAACCAACCGCTTACTCACAAGAAAAAGCGTATGCAAATACAGTAAAAGAAATAACAAAACAACATCGCCCCCAAAGTGACACAAACAACGTAAAGTCAGACAGACAACTTTTTGCCTTGATTGTGTGATAAATCCCGATCCGGCAAACACAGCCTGTCTAATCTCAGCTGATCTAGATATGCGGCGGCTTGAGTTTATCAACCATCTTGGTTTCTACGCCATTTAACAGCCCATAACTTCAACGTGAAACATTAATACGTTGGAACATTATCTGCAAAGGAAATGTAGCAGCGTGAGGAGCAAATAACGCGTGAAAAGTATCTAACCCTTTAAGGAAGAGGTCGTTGTTAAAGAGACAAACACGTTATTGTGTGAACTCTGAATGTAAAAGATATATTATAGAAGATTATCTACTATAGTTCATATCGTAGTTACGATGTTTGATACAAATTCATGTTTAATGTTTTTCATTGGACAGAGTAAGTCTCAAATACAACACTATGTGAGTGTGGGCTTACATAAATACCGCAAAATTCTAATATACACAAATACATACATAAACACATATAAATACATACATAACAAAGAAAAATAAAAATCAAATAAAAATCAGATAGTGTGACTTCTAAACAGGGTTTAAGTAGTGCTCATACGCACCAGTCTTTTTTTTAAACACTACTTTGCATTGGCAGAGCAATCCAGAGACGAATAGCGGAAAGGGTGAAAGAGCTGGAGACGAAGCCAGTACGATGAGCGGGAGTTTGGAGAGTAAGGTTGCTACTGGAGCGAAGGTCACGCTGATGAGAGGCTCCCAGAAACTGAAACCTAGATTTCAGGTAACCGGGTACGTGGATCATTAAAAATATTAAATAGCAAACAGACAACTCTAAGGTTCCTGCGCTCACAGATAGGCAGCCATTTAAGTTGACTTCGGTGGTGAGAAATGTGGTCAAACTTACGTAAATCGAAGACAAATCGGATACAGCTGTTTAGCAAGCAATCCAACTTATTGAGAAGATTTTGATTAGTGTCAGAGAAACAGACGTCGGTGTAGTCAAGAGTGGAGAGGACAAGAGCCTGTACTAGCGCTATTTTGGTGCTGGATGAGAAAAAAAATTTCAACCTGTACAAGGACCGTAACGAACTGACCACTTTGCGAGAAATCTTGTTAACATGATTTTCCCAAGTGAGAGAGCAGTCAATAAGGAGGCCAAGGTTCTTGACTCTGGCCTGATACGGTATGCTATTCCCATGGAACACTAAACCAGACACAGCTCAAATCAATAAGGGACAGCTGCCGGGAACTACCAATGATAATTGCCTGACACTTAGCGACATTGTCGGAAATGCCATAACAATTGGACCAGTCGGTTATTCGGTTTAAAAATATGTTAGTGATTGAAATAATAATGTTATTTAAAGATTCTGTCTTACTTTTTACTTTTTGGGGGTCAAAGTTGCTCGCGTCCGTAGGTTTACCCTTGAAACCCTACACGTGATCCCTGGGTGGTGCTAAATGAGTGACACTGACTGAGTGGTAGAGCCACGCTGCGTTGCAGCACGCATTGGGCCGGCTCGCCCGGCGTAATACCACCCTCTCACTAATATTCGGCGTGAAATAATGGCGCTTAGTGCTGTTGTGTTTCGTCAGACCAGTGTGGGTTCCGGAGGCCCCTTCCCCCCCCCCCCCCCCCCTCCCAATTCCTATTCCTTCCTTAAACCTAATCTCCCTTAAAAGCCGGCAACGCGTCTGCGATTCCTCTTTTGCCGGTGTCCATGGGCGGCGGTGATTACTCTCCATCAGGTGACCCGCCTGCTCGTTTGCCTCCCTCTTTCATAAAATAAAAAAAAAAAAACTTTATATTACCTATAAGTATAAAGTATAGGTACCTAAGTACATATAATTAACAAAAAGCTCCAACATTATTATTTATAGAACTACACGACAGCTTTACGATTATGAATATGCTGAAGCATATTAAAATCAGCATAAAAACATTATAAAGAGCGAATTATTACAAAAAATCATCAAAATCATATTTTTTTTATTCATAAACTTAAAATAAGCTTTTTGAATTGTATAAACTTAATTTTACTACTATGGATGGGTAGGCCACTCACCCACCTCACCCATTCAGGTCGTCTTTTAGCTGTGGCGAAGAAAGGGCGCAAGAAACTCCCCAGCTTTATAATATTATAGAAGTAACGATATTTACAAGACAAATGTCGTTACCAAATTATACAAACAACAATCATAAAACAATTGTATAATAAAAGAAAAGATAAAAACAAAAGTGAATCTAAAAGTTTTACTTGGGCACTATGAACGCATTTAGAACAATTAATTTGTGTGCGAAATTTGAGGAATGTTAATTCCATGCATTTTTGTCATTGATGTAATCGCTTACAGTGTAATAGCCCTTTTCGTAAAATTATAACTGGATTTTATTGTAATATGCCCTTGTCCCATGAATGACCCATAAACTTTCGGAATCAAAATTTAGGAATTACAAGTTTATACAAAACTCGGTAATCCCAACACACTACCTAGACCTTGAGATACTTAAACTCTATATGTTATTACATACATAGATTGACGATCACGACTATTATCCCCTAAGTCAGAGACTAGGCAATGGGGACCGCAGACGCAGTCCACTGATCCAATAGTTCACTTTTCACCAAGTTACATCTGCACTTGTGCTCAGCGTGACAGGTGGTGAGCCCATCGCCGCTCTATGCTGTTGGATGTATGTGCAGTCTTTAGTCCGTTAGTCGCCTTTTACGAAGCCCAAGGGAAGAGAGGGGGTGGTAGGTAGTATCGTTTCACCGGTACTACATTTTGTTTAATGTAGGTAATATAATTGTTGTCACATAAATTTTGTCTGCCAAAAAACATATTGCGAGCTATAGGCAATAAAAATAATTACTTTATTAAACCCTCCACGCGCTATTTCATTATGTAACACCATATTTAAGACAGCCTCTTCCCAAAGACGTTTTTATGGTCATCGTTCAACGAAAATTATGTTATTGATTAAAGCCTTCGATGTAAGATTAATGGTTTATTTACATTATAGACCTTTTTGGAAAAGTATTCATTACTTCGAATTCGTTTTCGGCATTGTGAATTATCACAAATACATGGTATTCATGGTGATATTTCCACAGAGAATCTACCAATGCTTTCAAAGATGCATGTGATTAATGTAGGTACGAGTAGAAGCATGTAGACATTTAACTGTTTCGTCTACTACTAGGTACCTAGTACTATTAGTTATTCTGTGCTACTACACAGATAAATCTTACCAAACCAACTTTTGCATTGCATTTGTCTCACCCTAGATATTCATTCAACTATCGACTGTTATCTTTAAGTCTATTATGAATGCTTTTAAGATGTGGTATATGCCTACCCATCCTGCAGACGGGTATGATCGATCTGTGTATGTAAATCTTCGTATAAAAAAATTAAAAAACCTTTTTAAAAAACAAGCTTTTATTTAAATGCGCTAAAAATAAAAACAATAAACTTTTACTATCAACTTATAACTTCGTTACAGAATTTATATGATATACAAGGTTGTCGCGAGATTATGTAAGTACTCGTATTTAACTACACTTAGATTGAAAATTTTAATCAATCACATCAAGTTATTTAATTTACTTTTTGATTTACATAAGTAAATCTCGCGACAACCTTTTATATCATATAAATTGTTTAACGACGTTATAAGTTGATAGCAAAAGTTTATTTTTTTCTTTTTAGCGCATTTAAATAAAAGCTTGTTTTTTTAAAAGGTTTTTTAATTTTAATTTATTTTCTTACTTCACTAAAGTGCTCAAAAAGACAAATCCAACGAATCCAAACTCGATGAGTTTCCGCCGTTTCGTTTAGGAGTTCCTATGGACACTTCCCGACTACATCATCAGGACCCTGGCCATCATCTAGCACTAAAGCGTTTGAAAAGATAAATCCAACTAACGCGAACTAATATGAGTTTCCGCCGTTTCGTTTAGGAGTTGATTCCATCATCAGATCAGCTCAATGGTACCATAATATTGCATTGTCAT
Source organism: Scoparia ambigualis (assembly GCA_963921215.1). NCBI lineage: Eukaryota > Metazoa > Arthropoda > Insecta > Lepidoptera > Crambidae > Scoparia > Scoparia ambigualis. The sequence goes on along the minus strand of OY992522.1, from coordinate 16,008,406 downwards.
CGTACTTACACAAGTATACCAAATTTTAGCTCAATCAGTTGAGGAGAACTAGTCTTAAATTCAGCTGCAAGATTTGTCTCACACAAACACACAGGGAAAGTCAAATAAAAGCTTGTAAAAACGTGTTACCGTGTCGCGTATCGGTAAAAGATTATTACCACCCACCCCCTCTCTTCCCTTGGGTGTCTTAAAAGGCGACTAACGGACTAAAGACTGTACATAGATCCAACAGCTTAGAGCGGCGATGGGCTCACCACCTGTCACGCTGTGCACATGTGCAGTCGCTATTTGGTGAAAAGTGGTCTATGGCAGAGAACTGCTTCTGCGGTCCTCATTGCCTAGTCGCTGACTAACCCCTCGGGGCTAATAGTCGTGATTATTATGTATGTGTATTATCATGAGATCATCAAATTTTTAATGTGTATTAAAAAAACTGCGGCCAGCCTTAGACCACCTCTTATTATTAATGCACTGTCGCATAGCCATTTCTAACAATATAATGATTACACACAAAACAAATGAAGTAGGAAACGTATCATGTTTTTTTATTTCGGAACTTTGGATTAAGTAAAGATATATTAAATTATAAACCAAATGAATGACTTTCAGTCAGCACTGCAACTAGAAAGTGAAAAGATTACCAGGATACGACCGACACTGCAGTACTTGATATTCGTGTTCCATATCACTGTTTTATGGTCCTCCATTTTGCTTTCATGCTCGTAAATTCGTAAGCGGTATTCGGTTCGAATACTAAAAAAATACGTGTGCTTGCAGAAATGTTAGAAAGGGAGAAGTTAAGTCGTAATCGTTCAATTCTTACCTGTGCTTTTCTACCAAATTCTTATATATTTTTTTAATATTATTGTTACGTATGCAAAGTAATCTTGTTAAATATTCATCGCTCTGTAACATTGCCTTTAACCGAGGAAAACATATTTACGCAGTGATCGTCGTAATACCGGGATGTTTTTCAGAGATTTAGTGCGTTCAGGGCACTGACTGAAGATTTATGCGAATAGGGCAGACCGCCTCCTCGTAGCTACCACAGACATGCCTATATCGCAGTCAACGCACTTTAACTCTTTAATTCAACGCATCCATTGACTCGAAACCTATAAAAAAAATCTAAGGGCCATCGTGCTGTATCACAATTTACAATGAACACAACAGATGAATGATTCATGATCCCCGAGAATTCCTCCAGACCAGACCGATAAATTTATAAACGAATATAAACCTTCAGACGGTGGAGGTTGTACCTTAAATCGATAGTGCTAAATACTTTTTAGTGGTGAATATGTGTGCGCGGACATGAGGAGCGTGTGTAAGGTGCGGCGGTGATGCGGGCAGCGCACAATGCGCTCGAGCTTTGATGGAAGAGTCCTGGTCCTCTGGCGGCGCGCCGCTGCTGCGCACGAGATCGCTCCCGCTCGTCCTAGAGGCGGCAAGCAATGCGCCCACGCGCCAGACCAAGCTCGACCCGAGGCAGCTCCTCACACTCACCCGCCATTACTACCCAGAAGGAGGGTGGGGCTGGGGCGTTGCGTTCGCGGCTACTCTGGCGCAACTCCTAGCGCACGGCTTGCACCAAGCCTCCGCTATCATAGCTGTAGAAGCTGTCAGGCGGTTCGGACCAGAAGTTCGGATGCAAGCAGGTAAAGTATTAAAAAATTTCCATTTTATTGTAACTACTGACGTTATCCTCGTGTAAGTGTAATTTTATACATTGAGTTATCGAGTTTATCAATGTTCGAATCGCGAGGAGCTGCAAGGTATTGTCGTAAACCTTAAACAAAAGACACCAAAAACTTGTCAGTTTGGATGGTCTCCAATAGCAGATACTTTACACGTGAAACAATAAGCTCATTTATGCGTCTGGAGAGTTTGCGAACATGTTAAAAACATCAGAGTCGTCGTAACAACGCAAGTCCAAAGTTTGGACAAAAGCCATTTCGTGAGAACACAGAAGAATAAACAAGTGCATTGTCAGTACAAGCTATTTCACTCGAACGATTAGACAATGCAAATGGCTACAAGGTAATTTATTTGTATTCTCCTATTACGTTTCCTCGTCTTCTGTAGCATGTATGATTTCCAACGTTCAAATGTTATTCTTTACGCATGTAAATACACTCGACTGAATAGCTGGAGCTTCGAAACTTTGACAATACGCAAGATCATTTTACTTCGAGAAAAATTATGTCATTTTTCACAAGAGCGCGTGTTTGTTATTGTAAATCCAGTTAATGCTGAAGCAAATTGTAAGTTATGTTCGTGCTTTTACTTTCAATTGTAGAGACGGCTACTTTAATATTATTTTATTTCAGTGAAGGATTGTTTAATGAAATTTCCTTTAGCGTTTGACGCAAAATGTTTTAAATAAAATCAGACGTACCGTATTTTCGGCGATATTCGGCGAAGCAGAAAATTTTTGCAGGCGTCGCTGTATGAATGCATCATATTCAGTCTAGAACATAGCTTCACTTTATAAGTAAATCTGTTCATACACTTTTTGAGCATTTTCTTGTCTTAAAAATGTACAGAACGTTGATATCATAGAATGCCTTAGAGAGTTTATTCCACTGTTTCGCATATTTTTACTATAAAGATAACAACAGATGGCTTACTGACAGTTAAGTATACGTTGGTGTAAAGCAACGTAACCGCCTCTGTGGTCTAGTGGCTAAGCCACCGGTTTCAGACCCAGAGGTCCCGGGTTCGATTCCCAGCGGGGGATACATCTTTGTGTGCTCGGTTTGGTTGGTGGTAGGGCTGTTAAGTCCGCCTGGCTAGCTACCACCATCTTATCTAAGTCCGTCGCCATAACAACGATGTTTATAGCATTGTTGTGTTACGACAGTTTGAGATGAGACAGCCAGTTCCTCAGTGGTTGAGGATTCCGGGTGAAGCGCGTTTCCACCTTCGGCCTTATCGTCACTTACCATCAGGTGAGATGAAGGCCAAGCGCTTACCGTTGCCGAATAAAAAAAACACAGTTAAACAAGTTTTTTTTTTACTTTTAGTCCCTCATTTTTCTATTGGCCTTATAGATAAATAGATCCTCAAAATTTGCGTTCGTGTTGCGATCTTGCTTTTTGCAATGCTGGGTTACCGGATGGATGACCAAATTAAAATATTGAAAATTGTTCGAAAGACCAGTTTAATGTGTTGGTCCCAATGGTTGTCGCAAGATGCAGTCGTTAAACCCCACTATCGTTTCCTCTTTTATAATCAACACATACATTATCATCACGAACTTAAGTTATCAGTACTTTCTTACACATTTCTTATAATAAGAAGTTATTAGTTTATTAGTAGTGCCATTTTTATAAAAAAAAACTATAAAAGATATGAAACTCGGTCCCCCATGTAAGAAATAGGAAGCTCCCACTGTGACAGCTTTACTATTCATATCACCAAAAACTGTCGTAAACGGAAACCTTGGCCTAAATATCGATGGTGGATCCTCGAGCAACATGAATTCATATACGAGAAAGCTAGCATTCGAGTGCTCTTTAGCAGATATCTAGAATTTTATCTGAGAAAAACGACTGGGGACAGTCAGCCACGAGAGTCGTAAAATAACAGTCAATAAATACGGGTAATGTGCGTAGGGGATCGTCAAGAATCGATTACATTGTGGAACTGAGTCGTTATCTTTGTATCTGGCGACTAAGGTTCGCATCTTTGAATCGGCACAAAACGTTTGGTAACTGACAAAGGAAACGCACAACTCATTTGAATGGTCGTCTACTCTCAAGGGCCAATATTTGTGAAAATGTATGGGAAAACTTGGAGATTAACCTTGTAAACAATGTGAACCACCTCGAGTTCCTTGGTTTATAGGAGTTAAGTTAAGTAGACAATTTCTTAAAATAGCTTTTAGGCTCCGATCTGGGCATATTCCACTCAGTTTAGATTTACATTTCTTATGAAGAAATCAGAGTCGCCAAATTGTAATACTTGCAATGTAATTGAAGATGTTCACCACTTGCTGGTGGACTGTGCCCAGAACGAGAGCAAGAGACGAGAGTTAATGGCAACTTCCGAAACTTAATATGATAGATCTATGCATGTTTCATGGAATTCTATCCTACTCCACGTGTGCGGAAGCCAGAATTCTTTATAACTGGCCAGACTATATTATTTATATATATATGTGAATGTAAATAAGGTTATAATGGGGCTGGCATAACCCTATCGTGTTAAAAGCCCCTTACCTAAATAAAGAAATAAAAAGCTTGTAAACTATGTCGCTGCTGACTTTTGATATATCTATGGTTTTTTTAATATCGTCATATAGAAACGACACTACACCATTAAAAGTTACCCAATGTAGTTGCTATAGGGGAAATATTTTTTTTCGCGAATAGCAACTGGTTTAAATATTAATAGGAAATAAATACCAATAAGTACCTTAAATTGGCAGTAGAGTTATTAGGTAAAATTTCATAAAATATTGTTATTCTGCATATTGAACGATCTTGTGCAGACAGTGTCGCTGGAAAATCAAACTAACGACAAGCAGATTTGATAAGGAACTACACCACAACCACAAGATCGTTCAATATGCAGAATAACAATATTTTATCGTGCTACATACACACCCCACACGTTCAAAACCAGAAATAATTATTGATATTTATTTTTGAAATATTGCATTGAATGACGGCCTTTCCAAAACGTTAAACCCATAAATGACACTAAACTTCCGTCAGCCTCGCTTTTACCCTGTTCTGAGCTTTTACCCTACTAGATGGCGCCATTACGCACCGCGTTATGGTTTCCACGCAGGATAATTTTATCGGTACACCCCTCTTCTTGTCGAACACAGATACGATTTTATATGAACCATTTGTACAGAAATGATTATGTTATAACTTTTACGTTATTTGACATCATAACACGCTCCGTAAAGTTGTGTTACCGCCTTTCGCGAGTTTTTTAAATTGTTATTTTTCCTTTCTCGATGCAATGTATATTTTATTAATAAGATAACACTAAAAGTGGCCCCCACCTTATCGCAATCTCGGCCGACTGTCCTACCTACTAAGTAATTGAGATTCCCTTGGGGGCATAGCTTCACACTGCACGGAAGAATAACGTTGTTAATTAATTTTGTAGAGGTGCCACTCTTAGATAAAGTTACGACTTTGACAACGCAGTTTGGTATTCATATTTTATTTGCTCAACATTAAGGCTAAAACTACGCCCCTAAAATGTAAATGTCGTACTTTGTCGATGTACTGACCGATCTTGGTAGCAGGTGACTACGCCAGTTCATAAAGTAGATTCTGTCATATTGCTTCTATTTTCACAATCAACAGTAACACAGAAATTAAACTAATGTATTTAATCAGCTAAAATTGTTGTTGTTTATGTTTACAACGATTTAATACATCTCTATCTTGATCATTAAAAAAATAATTTTATGTAATTTAAGAGAGAGTAGGTACTAATTGTTTATACTTAATTATTTATGAGATTAAATAAATTAATCTTAGCAACAATTAATGGTAGCTAAATTTATCGATAGATAATAAAAATACAATCATCATATTTTTTATGTATACATGCAGAAACTGTATATTGCGGATCAAACTCTCTTATTTAATATACGTCAGTAGCGAACGATTTTCTATTGGAACTAAAGATAAAGGAACTCCGAACGGGACACTTCACTCGAACGAAGAAAGCAGTTTGCATACCAAATGGAAATTTTATTACGCGTATCATCGTGTCAGTTGTTTTTATTATTTTAATACATTTGCAATAAAAAATATTGTACAATAATGTCCAGCTCGTAACATTGAAATAAATTAAAATTCTTAATACGAGTATATGCGCTGACCCACATGAAATATTAATTAAAAATGTGAGTTCCTTTAATGAATGCGTTGAAAGAATATCTCCAATATATTACATCTTGTTGAAGTATTAATAGGTTACCCGCTGAACAGTTTTATTGCACTTCATAAGTTATTAAGTAATCAATCAGACCAAACAAACAAAACCACACGAATTTACTATGATAGGCAATATTATGTATTTTCATATCGCTTGTTTAGGAAGATAAACTCAGGTACGTAATAGATGAATTCTCTTTATCGAAAAGGTTATGATCTAACGTCAGAATGTTGTAGGCTTTAATTATGCATATAATCAAAGGTTGTATTGTTATCTAACAACAACAACACCATTTCAGATATGAAAAAAGGATACGTAGCAATATGTTATTATACATATAATCAAGTCACGATAATGCCTGCTTTCTAATAATAATAATGGCTTTTTACACTCCACAAACAATATTACAATGCATTTATTATTTTTGAGTTAGTAACCTTTTGTGTATGGGATTTAGGAGTCTAAGCTGGACAGTAATCTGCTTGTAGTGTAGAACACCAGACCTCCGCTCCTCATAAGGAACGCTAGTTTCCTAGTAAAAACCTCACGTAATACTTTTCACCACTAAGAACATTTTCAGGCAGGTAAGGGCATAAAACCGCCTCTGTGGTTTAGTGGCTAAGCCACCGCCCGGTCTTAGAACCTAGAACCCTGGTTCGATTGCCAGCAGGGGGTACATCTTTGGTTTGGTAGGTGGTAAAGCTTGTTAAGTCCGACTGGCAGCTACCACCATCTTATCTAAAGTCTAACGCCATACAACAATCTTAATAGAAATTGTTGTGTTCCGACAGTTTAGAGATAAGATAGCCAGTTCCTCATAGTGGTTGAGGATACCGGGTGAAGCGCTCTTCCATTTTCAGCCTTATCGTCACTTACCATCAGGTGAAATGAAGGCGAAGTGCTTACCTGTACTTACTTGATAAAACATAACTCAATAAGATAAAAATAACCTTTTAGTCATGAGAGACCATTTGACAAAATTTCTGTTCTGCCATGAACCACCCTTGGCATACTATAAAGTACCTAAATACCTAAACTTTAGGTATTTATTCACATTTAGATCCTAAAGAGTTCTATCTATCTATAATTCAAAGCCCAAATTTTTTTATGATAAATTCACATTTAATTCCAGATTTTAATGAGATTTTTGTGATTGCATACCTTTACTAACTTCTGAATCCTTGGTTCTCAGTCCTTTTGAATCCTTCGGAGTCCTTTTCCTATTTACAAGGATGGCTCCGTGGACCACTTGGGATGCTTCTAGGGACCACCAGTGGTCTGCGGACCACCGGTTAAGAACCACTGTGTTGTGTATGGGAATGCTAGTTTCCTAATGAAAGCATCACGTAAAACCTTTTTACCACTAAACATATTTTCCGGCAGGCAAGGGCAGGCACGCCACAGGGTAGGCTCAGCTGTCAATCACACACAATCGTTCATCAGGATCGAGGCGAGGCAGCGATACGCGCGTACATCTATCATCTCGCAGGACGTTTAATATGTTGCGGCGCGATGACAGCGCGCGCGATAAGACGCGTACGCCCGCCGCGCCGCGATGACGAACGATTATAATTTTCGCACGTTTTTCCGCCGCTCGCATTATCGGGTTAACGCGATAATTTGCGGGGTCAGATGATTTATTCAATGAAGTTTGTAAGGATGGTAGGGTCATTAATTATAATTTGATAATATCATCTTAGCCAGAAGTTGGAGCGAACGGATTTTGCAACGTAAACGTTTTGGATCACATTTGAAATGTGTCTATGGCAAAAATGAATAACACAGATAGATGGTGAGATGTAGGGACCAGGGAGTAAGGAGCTTCTTGAAAGAATAGATGATGTGCTACTGAAATAATCAACTTTCGCAATGGCGGGTCACTGGATGGGTGACCAAATTTAAAACTTCACAAACTTTTCTGTGCTTCGGAACTAATGTAAAGCCGTTATTCTGGTTGTTGTCGTATAATGGCCGTCGTTAAAACCCACCAACCCGTATTGGGCTAACGTGGTGGGTTATGGCCCAATAATTTACCCAAGTGCTGTGCTCTGTAGCGGGAGTCATCATCGTCAGCCTATAAACGTCCCACTCTGCTGGGAACACATTTCCTCTACAGTATTTTTAATAAATTTAATCATTAAACTAAAATTGTACCGTTTCTCATAACGAAGACAATTAGATAAGCGGCAAGAGACAAAATGCCTAATCAGAAAGGCATATAAGCTTTTGTTGTCTCCATTGTGGAAATAAAACAGTATCCAGCAATTTCACTTTAAATAAGAAATGGTTTTACAATTTCAAATTACGATAGTACTTACTTTAAAAACAGCAGTAGTCGTTATTCTAAAGAAAGTTGTTTCATCGAAATCTCTGTAATCTTTGTTGGCCCAACTAACTTGTTTAATAAGAATAAGATCAATTTGAGAAACCTCGGCACGTTTTCGATTTCATTTTATTGAATGCGCCATAGCCAATAGAGTGATAGAGGGCTTCTTTACGCGACTGTTTGCCACTTACTTACAAGACGATGAGGCAGCATATTCCCTAAACCGTTACGAATGAACGACACATTATGTATTCCCATTCCAACACAACGTATTGTCCTCACATACTAAATGATCAAGGTTTTTTTAAAATGTCGTAAAAGTTTAAAAAGTTTCGTATTTACTACTTAGTTTCAGAACTTGTGATTTGTTAAGCATTTCAGTGTCATGGCAGTTTATAATGTATATTGATAACTTGAAATTTTGCTTTTATGCTTAGAAGCTTGATCATGGACTGTCATAGCAAAGGTTAAAAAAAATGGTTACTTTATGATTTTTGTAATGGAAGTCCTCGTTAACTCTAATATGAAGATACCGCGAAGAAACCGCGAAAAAAACTCTGTTATGACTATTTCTGTATGTAAGTTTTTGTACCAACCTAAGTTAACGTTATATTTCGTATCAAACTTCTTACCTACATTATGTCATCCCCTTCGCAACCAACACAACACATTAGTGCAAATACAACTCCGAATGCGTCCGTTGTCCGCTAAAGACGGCCATCCCTTATTTACGACCTTACATTTTGCTTTTAGTGCTACCCTTTATAGAGTATGTCGTTGAAGGGAGAATATGACCCCACAGTGTATTTACAAATCGTTTGAAAAAAAAACTAAAAACATTCCCCTGCCCGCGTTAACTTCCGTAGTAAGTTTATTTTGTAAGTGAAATTCGCATTGCAAATGTTATAACATTCGTATACAAAATTATTGTAAATATAACTCGATCATTGGTTTATATGATCGTAAAGATATAATAAATTATATGTATTTTTGGATTTCTACATATTTTTGTGGAAACTAAATAGCCAAATCATATATTTTTTTTATTTAAGTACAATATTTTTCTTGTTCCACTACTAGGTACTTTATAAATACTAGTCTCAGTCATGCCTTAAAGATAGCATAAAGGTTCAATCTATAATAATAATTGAAGAAAGAATTTTCGAAATCGGATGTGCAGTTTTGAATAATAATTACTTCTACATCGAAACTTACCAAACATTAAGTTTTTATTACTTATATTAGTACAAAATATGCCAATTCGTCTACGTGCTACTGCAAACTGCGAGAGAGACCTCAGCTTAGATAAGATAACATAAGATCGACAGATTATGACGATGAAATAATTAATACCCTTGCATTATGTTTTTACATTTAAAAGGCAAAAGTCACACACTTTTCACTATCAACATTACAATAACATCGATTTAGCTGCAAAACGGTACCGCCAACGGTTTACCAGAATATCTCATTACCAGGGGGGGTGGTGAAAGGGGCAAAAGTAAATAGTGTCCCACAAAACCGATAAAAACCGCAGCGGTCCGGCGCGGGTGGATATTTCCCGGGGATACTTGACGGAATAAATTTCCAAACGGACACTCAGGCTTGGAGGTATTATAACTAGAGACACCGCGAGGAAGTTTTTGCACACTGATTTGCGGCCGCAAGGTCCACAATCGCTTGGATTACTGACAATATTAGTCGCCTAACTCATATTTTTGTTTATAAATCCACTACGGGTGAGTACTTAGCCTGCATCACACCTAATGGTACCTAAGTGAATATTAGGCCGAAGGTGACTATCTATCTAAAAAAACTGACTATCTTATCTTTAAACTGTCGGAACACAACAATACTATTAAGGGCCCTACTACATCTCGACTGTGATTTTTGCGTAAAATGCCTTTTTTCGCATGTTGTAGTAATTTTGCAGTTGTATTTATCGTGTTTATCGAAATAGGATAATAAATTCATGCTTAATATTACAAATCTCCACTCTGCGAGAATAAGCTGAGTTCGGGCGGCCGGCACATCGCATTTTATAGCAATTTTGCAGTTGTATTTATCGTTTTTATCGAAATAGGATAATAAATTCATTATAAAATCTTTATTCCTCATGAATTAACAATTATTCTGGAAGAAAGTTGCTCAATAATATTATCGTAGATAGGAGAAATTCACAGTTAACTTAAAGCGATTTTCGAAGTTTTTTGGTTTAGAATAAGATTATTTTTCTATATAAAATCAATGATATCTAAAAATTCCGAGGCCGTTACGAACTAAACGACTATATAAGAGAGAACATTCTATTTTTATTTGTTTACAACAGTAGTTCAATCTACTCGTAGGACCTTAAAAAAGTGCCTTCGCGCATTTTATGAAAATCTTTCTTTGCAATTTTGTGTTTAATTAAAAAGGACCATGGGGGATTATGTATGAACCCCGTCCCCACCCCACAACAGTCATGGAATACGTGTCAATTTGTTCATTGGGACCCAAAGAAGCCTAAAGTACCTGTGTTAGTTGCAAAAAGTATTGGGTTTATTTATAATAAAAAAAAACTTTTATTGTTTTCTTGCTTTAGTTGGGAGTTGCTCGAGTGTGTCATGCTCTCTCAAAGTGTCTCTGCGGTGGTAGCATGTGCGTCGGGTCCTTACGTTCCCTAAAACATGGTTGAGCGAAGCGATGGCTGATTCACACGTCATACTCGTGAACGGGTGCCGCCTGTGGAGTCTAGTCTGCTCTTGCATTCTTATTTTGTTGGAAAAAAAAATCAAAAATAATTTATTTTTTATATTCTAAATCCCGCGTATTTGAAGAACGTCGCCATAGTAAAAAATATATATCCTACTAGACCCTTCAAATGACACTAATTTCAAATCTGTTAGATGGTGGGGACAAAATTTCCCATGGTCCTTTAAGCAAAATTTACAAAAAGCGAGGCCGCTACGCACTATGCCAATCGCTATTCTACACTATTCAATAAGTCAAAATTGTTAATGTATTTTTGTTTCTGAGATCAAGAACGCCAAAATTGGCCATTTAACGCAAAAATCACAGTCACCATACCAACAACCAAACCTAGTACACAAAGATATACCCCTCCGCTGGTAATCGAACTCTCGGGTAACAAAGACGTTTGCAGCCCCTGGGCCGCAACTCAACAATTATTGTATTCGTACCGAATTCGACGTTTTTGATGGTTCTGTGGCCTCTGCCAAGCATTGTATAAGGACGATTTATTCTTAACTAGTAGTTTATTTTCATTTTCCATTTGTTTGTACTGTTTATTTTTTTATGTGTAGTGCTAAGCAACCGAACTAATATAATTTTAATACACACTTTGAGCATGATGTGCTTACATCTAGTAGGTCGAGATGTAGCATAAGTTGCTAAAAAAATTTTGCGCATGCATAACGTAGCAGTCAGTTTTGTAAGCCAAATATTTTTAAAAAAACTCAGTGTGCAAAAACTTGCTTTGCGGTGGCGTCTCCAGTTATGCTCTATACTCAATGCTCTCGGGAGTGTCACAGTAGAATCTGAATGGTGCGAGATTTACTTATTCATTGGACAATGGACATGGACACGTCCGATATCGTCTTGCGATCACTGAACCGGCGCGAAATTAATTCTGCTAGCAAGTAATTGTATGTTTTCTTTCAAATTGCAGTGATAATTGTTTTAGCCAGTTTAGGATGAACCGAACGTTTGTTGTAGTGAAGTTTGTCTTTGTTTCAATTTAGAATTGTCAATAGTAAAATAATGTTTAGAAGTACTTACCTAAATAAAATATTGGCATATTTTATAGCAAACAACTTTTTTGAACTTCATCAAGTTCAAAAAAGCGAATTCCTAAAAATTTGATTTGAACCCACATCATACCCGCAATTCGGGTTAGACTTACTACCAAATATTTAGCTTTGTGGCTGGCTTACGGCTAAAATTAAGAATCAACCTGTTGTTTTGTCTACTAGAGTTCCAAATTTGACATAATTTGTATGGAGCTTATATTAAATTTCTAACTCTACATTCTCTATTGTCGTAAAGAATTACGACCGTTAGAAAGTAAAGCCACAACACTTTTATTAAAGACTGAAAAAATACGCCAGTAGAAAGTTATTTACCGCTTTACTTAGAAAAGATTAGTTTTAAACTTAGTAGTTTCCGAAATTAACCACTCATACTTACCGAGCGCCAAATTCATTAAGGAACTATATTCTAATGTCCAATAAGAGATCATCCGAAAATAGGATTTCGTAAAAGCCACATAAGCTCACGAATTTATCTAAAAACAATCAGGGTCTAAAAAGGACAACATTGGTAATTTTGCTGAAAGCAATTCTTTTTGAATTCTATGAGATCCTTGGCAATTTCTCTGATTCTTGCCATATGGTAATCCATTATTATAAATTACATTTAACCATAAAATTAAATATCATTAATTTATTTACCATTTATCATCACCAATAGAATAGAATAGAAAAACGTTTATTGGTACAATTTAAAAATAATTTACAATTTAATACAAAAATGAAATATAACAAAACACAGAACAATTAACAATTTATAAAACTTAACATAAAACATAGAGGTATCAAAGGGCATCCACTCACCAAAATGTCATGGGATTAACCCATGACGCTGATCTTAGGTGAATACCAGCGTTGCCAGACGTCCCGATTTTGGCGGGACGGTTCCGATTTTATAATCAAAATTAAATGTCCCGCGCGGGACATGCTCGGTCCCGCTTTTCGGGGATAACTCGACAGTGCGTGCATTTTTCATTCAGAAGACGAAGAAGACTCAACTACCTAACGATAAGATAAACCTGATTTAAAATAAGTATCTTAACTGTATTAATAAAAATCAATTACCGAAATGTTCGTACGCGGATCACTTCAGAACGGCTGGACCGATTTAGCCGATTCTTTTTTTGTAGGTTTGTGTGAAAGACATTTTTTGGAAATTTGTCACGGTATACATTGTGTTCACGCGGGCGAAGTCGCGGGCGGGCCGCTAGTGTATTTTCTAACTACATTTTCTATGGCTATTTTTGTTCTCTTTTGTCACGTAAACGTAATTTAGAACTCAAATAAAAAGACAAATATTTAAAAACTTATGATTTTATACGGTGTTTTACTATGTGCCGCTTTCGAAGAAAGAATCCCGCTTTTTTCACTCAATAAGTTTCAAAATCTCGACTTGACAAAAAAAATATCTGGCAACGCTGGTGAATACCCACCTACCTACATATTATAAAGAAAGTCGCCGTTTTCCTGTATTCTATTCTTTCTTGTACTCTATTCTTCTATAAAATACGTAGAAAATACTCGACTGTTTACATCCTTGTCTCATACTTGCTATCACTGTCTTTCCTTTCCAGAATAGTCCATGCTAGAACGTTCTTCGTGGTATTGCTATTCAATGCAAGATATCGCTATTGACCGTATAAAATAAATTGATGCTATTTATCTTTACTGGAAAAAGTACTGTCGAGTGTCGTCCGTAACTAGATAGCGCTAGCGTAGCGCAAGATGTTGTTTTCTCCAAATTATATTCGGCTTTAATCCTAGATGGCTCTGATTATCTCGTCGGGAGCGGAAACTACGAGATGCGACGGCTTCGCGGGAGATTTAAATTATATTGCGTCGCTAACAGTATACTATATCGAATGTTGTAGAATATTTAATTATAGATAAAATATATTAAATCAAAATATCTGACTAAAAAGATGTTTTGTTTCCAACACTTCATTTTGCGCAGAGTAGGTAACACGTTTTTAATTCCCACTTGCCAGAAAAATTGACGTTTATTTTATCTTCTAGGGGGGGGCAGCTGCCCTCCCCCCTGCCCCTACCTGGGTACGCCCTTGAAGGATAATAAATACTAATGCGATTGCAACACCTATTTAAAATAAAATTACTGTATTTAATTGGTGTCTCATATGGATGGGACATGTCCCATCCATATGAGACTTCACAAAAAAAAACCTTTCCCGGTTGCTGTTCTACAAAATCAACAACCAGACGGAAGACTCTCTGTTTGCGCCAGCGCAACGGACTGACGGCCGCCGACTCCGTCAGCCAATCACAGGCGAGCGGACCGCCGCGGCGAGGCCCGCGCCGCGTCGCCTGACGGCGCCCGCGCAAAACCAGTGCCTTTTGAGATCTCAAGACTTTTCGTAAAGATTATTTTGCAATATAACAGTTGATAGTAGCACTTTCAGTTCTCCGCAGCTTAGTGCCCCTTTTCCAACTGACGTTGTATGGCGCTTTCCATTATTTTTGAAATTTCAAACAATTTTCTAAATATTAATAATCTAAATGCCAAATCTATTTTGTATGAACGAAATTTCAGAAGGAATGGAAACCGCTGTAAATAGCAATCGAAACTCAGCCAAAATTTCGTTTCGGAGAAAGAGAGTAGGCCCTCAGTTCCAACGACTTAAAATGCCTTCCAAACACATACGAGGTACTTTATAAAATTTCGCTTACCGTCGCCATATCGTGGTCCTTAAAAAAGATGTTTTGTAAGTCAACATGTTTGTATTGCACATGCTCGATCTGTAAACTATTGGATTGGATAAAAAGAAAATTTACAACAATATGGTTGCAAAGCTCTGCAAAAGTCATAGCGAAAAAAGCGTTGGCGAAATGCCGTGCCCTCCTCTTTACGATCCCGGATAACAATAAACATCACAAGTTATCCGGCCGCACTGAACTCCAAATACAAAAAAAAAGTATTTACTTCGTTTTCACATTCAATTTAAGCTATATTCACATTGAAGCGTAAGTGTAATATTAGTTATATGTCGAAGTTTGTTAAATCTCTAGAGCTGGATGATGAATATAAGCAATATAAGCTACTTCCTCAAAGCCGGATTAGGTAGGTAATTAAATTGAAATATTACGAGCTCCTCCGTTTGGAAGATACGCTAAGTCAACTTGTTATAAGATAATAATAGGTTTGTTGTTCTAATGTTACGTTCAAAAAATGAAATACTTTTCCCCTATATCTTGTAATGCAGACAGACCTAGAATAATTCCTATTTTGATGTCGTATGCTGGTAAGCTGGTCACAATTAATATCAACATCTACAACATCCTATCAAAGTACATAATATAATACATAGACGAGCATGTATTACAACATGATTTCCACAAATGTTTTAAAATAATTTACGAAATTATTTGATAAACGCACTAATCAATGTGAAACAGTCCTTACAGTCCAGCGGAAAGCCAATTAACGGCAAGGTCAAGGAAATGTTTTCACGAAAAAACGGGAACGAGTGTTCTGTAATAAACAGGTTGTTCACTCCCAATCTTACGCAAGCATTACGAATCGGGGTTAATAAACCACCAACATAAATAAAATGTCAAATTGATTGAGGCTGTCCTCAGAGAACTGCTAGAATAGCCTTACACATTTGTAATTTATTTCTTGCAGATACTTAGTGTAATTTCTGCTTCTTTTCAATATTATTAATAACATTGACGAGCAAATTTACAAGACGAAAACCTTTAAAGTTTTCTCTGTCTTCAACAAGTTCGTTAGAATCATTGCAAATCCATGAAATAATAAAAAAAAATGAATAACTTTTATTAAACACTGAAAAATATTAGCTTATTGCAACCAACCAATCATTATTCCAGTGTGATTTGTTATGGCCCAATATTCCCATATGTCGTCAGCAGTGTATAGGCAGATAATAAACATTTCTTAGTTGTTTAACCCTAATTCTTTTGTTTCAGGATGCCTCGGTGCTTTATCAGCGGGTGTTTCGCTCGCGCTGTCACCAGTAACGGTGGCGTTGTGTGTGCGCAAATCGACGCGAGTTACAGCCGTCGTGGGAGGCCTGGTCGCAGCATTGGGCTGTCTCTTCACCTCATTCGCCACGCAGTTCCACCAACTGTTTTTCAGCTACGGTAAGGTGCAGCATAAGCTGTGTATGTGACAGCTAGCTCATTAAAAGAATACTACCGAACTGACACAGAAGACTGCACAGTCTGCACATACATTCAACAGCATAGAGCGGCGATGGGCGCACCACTTATCACACTGAGCACGTGTGCAGTTGTTATTTGGTGAAACGTGGACTACCTCTCGCGTTACCATTACCAGTGAAAATCTACAATCTTTTTTCATGTCATTGTCATGTAATACCATGGGGTATCTATTCACAATGAACGAGCGGGCATCAATATTCAACACTCAGTAATAAGTTAACGAACCTCGTCTACTACTTAAAGAACTATCGTAAGGAAAAGGTTCTTGGAAAATTGTGGTGAAAATGTTGACTTGCAATTCCCTAGAAGATAACCTTAACATGAAATAGTTTTGATTGGTACTGCGATATTTATGTTAATTCAAGACTAAACTTTAAACGAATCTCTTCTGCAATTTAAAACCACAATATCGGGGCGCAAAATTAATGGATTCATTAATTCGACATTACACGGCTGCCTTAAAGAGGCGGAACTTTAATGCACCCGATTTCGGAATGCACGCAGATCTGACGGCTCAATTTGTTTCATCAGCTCCTATTCCGAAACCCGTTTTATCTGACATCAAAGGTATCCGCTAATTGGACACTGAAGACCGAAACGGATGTACCAGAGTACCACATGATCTCGAAGATCAGAAATAGTTGACACTCGGCCCGGCCCATGCAATATTTATTTTGTGATTGCATGCATTTTGGATGTTATTGAAACGAGACTCGACTGATGTGATGCAATGTGTTGTCCATGATGAACGCCCATATTACAAATAATGCTTTAATATGGTTTCATTGTTCCTCTGTAATTATAGCTATAACCAGTTCTCTTTTTTATAGAGAGATGGCTCTAATCAAAAAAATTATCCAAGTATGCCTATTGCCTGTATATATTTCACTGTCCCTCCACAATTGAAGACTAATCCATCGTTTTGCACAAACACTGCGTCAAACTTTTCTGGTGTAACTAACTCTCTCAGGTAGATTTTCCAACAACGCGAGCAACTTCCACTGTTGTAGCTTGGTTCTAGCAAATGCGAGTCGTATACTTTTATTGTTTTCCACACATCAGTAGTTAAGCTTGCGTCTGTGTCTTATCTTCTTTTTAATCAGTTTACGTACACCAACAACTTTTAGAACAGCATAAGTTGCTTTAAAATATTTATAAAATGTCCATAGGTAGGTATTTAGTTTAAAAACTGTTGTTTTAGCTCATTAAAGTCATCAAAACTAACATTCAAACATATATGTATATAATATATATTCACGACTATTATCCCCGAAGTATTAGTCAGAGATGCCATAGTCCACTTTTCACCAAATAGCGACTGCACATGTGCTCAGCGTGACAGGTGGTGAACCCATCGCCCCTCTATGCTGTTGGATGTATGTGAAGTCTTTAGTCTGTTAGTCGCCTTTTACGACACCCAAGGGAAGAGAGGGGGTGGTAGTATTCATTCACCGCTACGTGACACGGTTATTAAAAACTTCATAGTTTAATGTTTTTCAAACTTGAATGAAAATTTTAAAACCCAAGAAAAATACTGAAATTGATTAGAAAACATATTATGAAAAAAACGTAATTCTACCTAGTTTATGCGATAAAAAAAATCGTAGTGTACTGAATCGCATTTTAGTTAAATAGACTTTCCTTGACGGTTATGAAAATTATGATCAAGTTTATAAAAGAAAATGCTTAATGTAAATAATTGCATATAGTCATAAATTCTCAATGGTATAAATTGTTTTCCAAAAAGTTTCGTACCTACTTAAACTTTTGAGGTTAGAAACCTTAGAGCATTCAGCTGAATGCTCTAAGGGTAACCCATGTTTAAAACAAAACCAATCGTAGAACTAAGTTAGATGCACATCATTTTTTGCCGATGTAGTAAAAGCAGGCTCGTCCAAAAAGTTTTCGTACTCAATATCGTGACGGTTAACAAAGTTAAGAACTAAAACATAGAACTAAGTTCAATGCTCATAGTTTTTGTCGATGTAGTAAAGACGACAATTTGATCGGTAGCGCCGCTAGAACTGAACACAAGCGCCCCGGTTTAAATGCTAATGGCTTGAACCCGACGGGTTATCCTCAACGATGCACCGGGCTTACCGCCTGCGTTTGAGGACTAAGCGGAACATCGCACACTTTATATTCCTGTGGCTTACTCTAACGCGGACGGGGACTGTGAGCTTGAGACAGCGGTGCAAATTATCTGTACATCCTTTGTGGATGTACAGATAATTTGCAGATCCCATCCGGCGGTCTAATGATCCTTGATTTAACTTTTTATTGATACAAATACTTATAAATACTTATACGAAAAGAAAGTAGAGGTAAGGCCATCATTCTGATGATTATTCTTACGACTGTACTACGCTTGAACGAAATATTTTCAGATCACCAATATCGTACACATAATATTCAACTATTCCAATGGCTTTTCTATAAAGCGAACGGGTAGTGTAAACTTAAGATTACCGTTAAAAATATATTATGGTACACCATCAGTGATAATTATGATTATAACCATAATGCAAGGTACATTATAATTATCATCGTCATCCTTATCATCAATCAACATTACGCCATTGCAGATCAAGAGATCTTTCGCTTTTCTTATCAATTTACCACCCAGACACATGCGTATCGCGTATCGTTGCTCCACCTAGCCGGAGAGCGATTATAATTTTGACATTTTATTAATATTGTTTCCTATTGAATTATTGTCTTTGCCTCGATCGTATGAGCAAGGATTGAGTACGTCTTTTATCCGAGTACTCTTAGGAACAGCACATTATGTGAGACCTCTTTTTAATAAATTAAACTATTGTGTACAATACTTTTTTTACTATAAGTTAGTCACGTCTAAATCATATCCACCGTGGTATAGCTCTGCCTTAATAAAAATACTTAAAGAGAAACATAAATATCATTGCAAATACCGTACCTACGGCAATTTATCTGATTATCACTCCTTCTCACTTCTTCGTCAACGTGCAATCCTCATAGAAAAATAATGTTTCAATAATTACATAGCCGCTATTGAAGAACACATAGAAAAAGACCCTAAATGTTTCTGGTCCTATGTAAAAAGTAAAAAAAAATCAGGTTCCTATCCCAGCAGAATGTCCTATAAAGATGAAACGGCGGACACGGGGCAGACTATCAGCAACCTGTTTGGACGTTACTTTGAATCGACATTTAATAATCCTGGCGATGTTGAATCAGTAGAATCAGTTGTCGCTCCAACACCTTTGGTTGACTCTGGCGTGAGTATTGGTTCAGTAATAATAAGCCCAGAAGAAGTGCTTAAACTTTTAAAATCTCTGGATCTATCCAAGTCGGGCGGCCCAGATAACATACCACCAATATTTATAACTAGTTGTGCGGACAGTCTATTAATCCCGCTATGCATACTGTTTGAGCGTTCCCTCACGGAAGGCCTAGTTCCACCGATATGGAAATCGGCATTCGTAACACCGATCTTCAAAAAAGGTGATAAAACACTCGTTGAAAACTATAGACCGATCTCGAAACTCTGCCTTTTCGCCAAAATATTAGAGAAATTAGTCTATGAACAGGTCTATGGAGCTTTAAAGTGTTCTTTCAGTGATGTTCAGCATGGATTTCTCAAGGGTCGTTCCACAGTTTCAAATCTCTCACTCGCGAATGAATTTATAACTGCTGGTATGGGGAAACGTGCTCAAGTAGACGTAATTTATACCGACTACAGTAAGTGCTTTGATCGAATTGACCATTTCGTACTGAGGAGCAAGCTGTCGTCAGCTGGAATTCATGGCGATCTGTTTAGGTGGTTCTCATCCTACATTGACAATCGTAGTCAGGCAGTCGTATTAAGTGGCTACACATCAACTTGGGCTCCAATACCATCCGGGGTACCTCAAGGGTCCCTGCTCGGACCACTGCTTTTTACAATCTTCATTATAGACATAAAAGAATGTTTTCAAAACTCCAAAATAATTTTATTCGCGGATGATATGAAGATTCTTAAAGTAGTTCGTTCTCAGAATGATGTAGAGGATCTTCAGGCAGATCTACAAAGATTTGAGAACTACTGTTCGATTAACAAACTGGACCTTAATGTTTCCAAATGTTTTTATATGTCCTTCACACGATGTCTTAAATTAATTGACTCGAAATACACATTGAAGGACCATGTCTTATTAAAAGTTCACGAAATTAGGGACCTTGGCATTGTTCACGATGACAAACTTATATTCGATAAACATGTTGAATACGTCGTGAAATAATCGTCACAAGCCTTAGGTTTTATCTTGCGAAGTTCCTCTAACTTTCGCAACATGAAGACACTGAAGGTTCTTTACTGTGCCTACGTTCGCAGCCACCTTGAATATGCTTCTCAAATATGGAATCCTCAATATGACATATATATAAAACGCATCGAACGTGTTCAGAGAAAATTCCTTAAGTACCTTGATTTTAAATTTCGTCAATACAATACCGACTATTACCATAGATGCAACAAATACCACTTTTTACCACTAGAAACCAGAAGAATGATTAATGACATTTGTTATCTCATTAACATAGCTAACGGTAATATCGATTGCCCAAAACTCTTGTCTCAGATCAGTTTAAGAACCAACACACTCAGACTAAGACAAAGATCAGCACTGATCGTCCCTCCAGCAAAGACTAAATATAGAGCCAATACATTTGTAATACGAGCTTGCAAATCGTTTAACCTCCTACCATTCGATATTGACTTATTCTGCTCCAGCGCCTCAACGGTAAAAAATATTGTATGTTCAAGTTTTTTCAATGATAGCAGACAGTAGCGTAGATATAATAGATAAGTATATACATAATGATTTAATTTAATAAATTACAATAAAAATCTTAAGGATAGTCTAGTATCGCTGTACAACAACATGACAACAACCTACTACTGTAACAGTAATTTCAATAATTTATAAGTAATCTCTTTTTTATCTGTATTTTAAACTAAATTAACATTATCCACTCAGCGAGTTAACTGAACATTTTGTTTATATAATTGTGAAGATTTGTTAATAGCATATGTTTACTTACTAATCTTAGCTATAGATGTTATTTGTCTGTAAATCTTCCTAGAAATAAATAAATAAATAAATAACTATAAACTTCTTAAAATTTACTTGTTACGTAAAATACATTTACTGCTAATCAATATTTAAACATGTCAGAAGCAGTATTACGTTCCGACAGTTAGAGATAAGATATTAGTGAAGAATTCTGTGAAGATTCTGTGGGTGAAGTGCATTTTCACCTGTATCCTTATTACCGTGCCGAGATCGAGATGTCGCCAATCACGTCAAAAATATCATAATTCCAGAAATACTATCGCGTTGAAGTAAATTTGTTGCAGTGCTACTAATTTAATATGCTATACACGAAGCATGTTTTGCATAATCCTTTGAGAAGGAAATAGGTACAACTGGCATGACAGATGGACAGATCGGACTACATATAATATTTCCTTTTCTAATGATTATGACATTTCCATAACGGATATTGTAAATAGCTTTTTATGATGTAAATAAAGTAACCCATTTTTACTTTTTTCTTCGACATCATTTGGGTAGTTGTAACTTACGTCCGAAACTTAAATAGGTAAGTATATGACTAGAATGCCTATTAAAAACAATACTCAGATTAGGCTTCTATTAGTAACTGTTGTAATCTATCAACAATTTTACATATTTCGTCTTAAGAAAAACATAACTGTAAAGGGCATTTAATTGATTGAAATAGGTACGTCCGTAGACGTCTAGATAGATGTAAGATTGAACTTCTCAAATCCATAACGTAACAACTTAGCTGCTCCCACGCTCGGGGTGTAAAAGTTTGAGAATCACAGCGAAATAAAACCCGATAGCCCTCACTCGGTAATGGAGGAACGGCCAATCAGTTGAAGTTCTCTCGTACTTGTCTACAGAAACAAATTGGAAAATTGACTTGTACAGTGTTCGTTGTTATTCGTTTACACTAGTGTTTGCTGTTTGGTGGAGTTCTAATCTAGTCCAGAATGGCGCGGTCACAATACCTAATTTATACATTATCTTTTGAAATGCGAGTTAGTTTAATTAAAGGGCTTTGATATTGTAAATAACAAATAGTTTATGCGTCGTTACTCGTGAGGTAGGGCTAAAAAAATTAAAGGATTTTTGCGAAAATTAAGACAAGGGCTTTTATGGTAGGTACCGTAGTTATTTTAAAGAAGAAAGATTGTTTTGTGTAGTTTTATGTTTTGAGATGACACTATCAAAGTAACTACATACTTTATCAACGTTCATATTATGAGTACCTACCTACTTCATTTGTATTTTTTATTTTTTATTTCATAATTTAAAAAGAAAAATGTTCCTTTTTATTTAGTGGGATATTTTCACTACAGCCACAAACTGACGGATGCTCTTATCTAACAACAGCTATGTATCTCCGCTGTTGTTTGTTGTTGTCAAACGATGCTCCCGTGTTTTGTTCCAGTGCTACGTGGTTTTAATTAAAGCAATAACAGAACGTTAGCGGTAAACACTATATACCTACATCATACCTTTTAAACACCAAACCTACATACCATTTTTAGTTAGCGCTTCAGTTTTTAATCTTCTTCTTCATATGTTCTTACTTTGGTAGGTACTTAACTCAAAACTCAAACTCAAAATATTTATTCGATGTAGCATAATTAGGATTACTTGAACTTTCAAATATAATGTTTTGCAAAGAGTCACCGTTACAGAGAAATTAATGCTTTTTTCTTTCTCTATTTTCTGGTAGCCCTATTAAACAAATAACATTCAAATAATACAAAAGTTGAGTAAAAACCTTTATTTTTGAGTCGGCGCTGTTGTAAATTAAGAAACTCGTATTTTTTCATGATTTCAAGATATAAGTGTATATCTATATAATTTTAAACAGTTCAGCTTTTTTTGTGTAAAAGATTATAACCAAAAGTTAAATGAGCTGGTAGTTAATGACACGCAATTTCCATTTCAACCACATATTAGCGAAACATAATTACGCGAATTACGCTTTTATACCGTGTTTCATACTTTGACGTAATTGAAATAATTACTGACATAATTGAAATGGCATACCAGAGATAGTTCAGCAGGCGACGACCTCGATCTTATTCCAAAGGTCTTAAGTTCAAAACCGGGTTTACGTCAGCGGCAATGTGCATTTGGGAGCGTTTGCTGAAATATCACTACACCAGTAGCGCCGAACTGCAATTGTTTCTTTTGGGTATCGTCGTATGAAGCAAAATACTAACGAATTTTTTTGTTTATGTAACATAAAAGCCGCCTGATGGTCACTGTGGTTTTATAAAGGTTTTTACCAGTTGTGCATTGCTGAACTTGAGACTTACTGCTTAGATAAAATGCCTCTATATTTTTGCTAAATTTACACGTTACTGTGGATAACCGTTATTTTTGATTATCTAAATAAATTTTAAGGATATTTTATTCTTAAAATGGTTTTGCTCAAAATGAGTTTTTCCGATTTCTACTACTTACATAACAAAATTAAATTACCGTTAAGTTTATTCGACATTTCAATAAATAGGGGTACCTACCTAAATAGAAACAGTCAGAAGTTATTAGAACACATCGTCCTTTTAAAACTCGCATCGGAATTTAAAATCATTTTCCAAGATACACATAATTGAAATTCATAACAACAGCATCATATAAAGGAAACATTACCTTCAAGGAGTCTGTGACATCCCGTTTGATTGCAATTCGTGCGTGCAGAGAATGGCGTCACAGCCATTAGGTGTTAGGATCCTGGAAAGGATATTCATTGCCCATTGCCTCTTACTCGTGCCAAGTCACAATAACACTATTTACATGGAAATACGTCCTATTTACTGTTACTACATGTATAAAGCTGTCATTTTATTTCTATGTTTATCAACGGGCAAGCGCTTGGCTATCATCTCACCAGAAGTCCTTAACTGCGGAGGGACTGGCTATCTTATTTGTAACTCAAAGAACATTGGGTACAATACTGTTGAAACTGTTGATTTATTTTTAATTGCAGTTTTAGGTACTTATCTTAAAAATACACGAAAGGTTGCTTAGAAATTTCCATGTCTGTTAAAGTTACGAACTCTGCAATAGCTTTACTTACATCGAACTGTTTTTCTATATCGAGAATTCGATTATTCCAACCATTTTGCAATAAGTACAGTGCAAAGTAGATACTCGTAGTTATGCGAGTCGACACACGTACTTGCATTAATTAACTCCATTTCCTTAGGGTTTGTAAATAATAAATTAATATATATTTAATTATAAAATAAATTAGGGTTTGTTTACTAAACTAACAGACAAAGCTTAGAAACAGCATCTACTTGTTTAAGGTAGGATCTACGAGTCTACTAATTAACTCATGAAAATGGCTTTCTACATTTTCTATATTTTCTTCAACTGCTGGATCTAACCCCTGGTTCATTTATTATTAAATAC
The DNA here is from genome assembly GCA_963921215.1 of Scoparia ambigualis. Taxonomy (NCBI): domain Eukaryota; kingdom Metazoa; phylum Arthropoda; class Insecta; order Lepidoptera; family Crambidae; genus Scoparia; species Scoparia ambigualis. Next base: position 15,983,675 of record OY992522.1, on the reverse strand, counting down.
CTATTTTTTGATGATGATGTCTTAAATTTATCAGTATTTTACCATTGAAAATGGTTATCAGATGCAAATCGCCTGAGACGTTATTTTGGCCATAACTCCGAGGATTTTAGGAAGTATCGAGATGTGAGTAGTACCAAGGACGATATTATCTTATTTGTCTATGGTAGTACCAAAAATTGAGAAATTTATCGAGACACGTGTAAGCGTTTTAATTTCGAAAATCGGCTTGTAACTTTTTATGAAATTTTGAAAAATGTAATAAATCTGATTTTTGTGAGATGTTTGTTTACTAAATTGTAAATATTTCGGGAAAAAAAACAGACTTAACAAAAAAATAAAAAAGGATCCTTGGGTATTAGTTTAGCTACAAAATGGCGCAAAAATTTTAAAAATCAGTTAATAATTGTGACCTGAAGGTGGTCCCTTTAGATTTGGAATTGAAGAAAAACGGGCATTTCCCTATATAAAAGTGATGTAGTTTTTATGATTATTGACCGATCGTCATGGTATTGGTGTTAAAAGATGCGGATGCAGGCGAGAAGTGCATTCGAGTTGGAATTTCGACAAACATGAGTTTTCTCTATGTTGTGCAGTGTTATACATTCGTATGTTATAATTCGACTTGTATGTAATGTAGTTGTGTAATTTTAGGGAAGAATATCTTAATAAAAAAAATCTTATTATTCAACTTGTAATGTGTTATTCAAAATAAAATATTTTCTCTATCGTAAATTTTTGTATTCATTTTCAATGCTCCGATTGACTGAGGGGACTGCGAAATCTGTGATTTTTGGTATAAATCGTAGGATTTAATTAAGGTAAAGATTTTTAAATGGTGTATAAAGAATTGTATGAACACAACTCGGCAACAAAACGAAAGAATGAATCATCAATTTTCCTAGAGGTCTGATTGGAGGTTACGGCGATTTGTACACGTCGGATTGGTTGTTTCTTGCGAAATCTTATGGGTTATATTATATCCCGTTACTTAAGGGGATATAACTAAACATTAGGGCTACGATGAGCTTTTTAAGATATCATTTCAAAATACAACCCTGGACAGCAATACGGGCAATATTAAATGAATTAATAAATGAATAAAAGTTTATTTGGCATAAATATACAACAACAATGTACAATAAAACATTTGCCGTCTAATGTTGTACTTTTTGGCAGTTTGGTCGCGACTACTGAAGTGGAATTTACTAGTTACTAGTGGTGGGACCAGTCAACTATTCTATACCGGAAGTTGGACTCTTATTCTACTGTAACTTATTTTTAGTAGTATCGTATTATTGCCTGTTTTTTATAGTCTAATTTTATATTTTTAAGAGCTAGTAAGTGCGTTCCTGATTTGCATTACGATCCTGCAAGTTTACCAGTTATGTAATGATTTTCGTAATATCAAGCCCCTTCATCTTCGCTCATCTTAAATGATCAAAGCCTTTCATGGGTAACGAAATTTTATAATATTTATTTTTAAATTAATTTATAATGTGACTCGAAAAGTGCGACAAGGTTCACCTGGCGATCCCGAGTCTTAATGGCCTTTAGACTTTCCTTAAGCACCTGGCCTTTTTTAATTGTGCTATTTTTAGGTAATTTTGTATAATTTTATAGAGTATTATAATATAAATAATTTATTTTTAGTAATAATTATTAAAATACATATTTTGTATTTAGCGATTTGTATTATTAGATGATTTGATAACGACATAATATTCTTTTGTTATTGTAAATGTCGTTACTTTTGTATAAAGCTGTGCAGCTTCTACGCCCATTCTTCTGCACAGTTCAAAATGACGTCCTTAACTTGGAAGTTGTTATGAAGTAGGTTAAAAGGAGGTTTTTGACAACTCAAATTGCTTACTAATTAAGTTAATAATTGAATAAATACATTTCGACTTTTATAAATTTCAAAGGGACGGTGGTAGGCGTCGGCGTGGGCCTCACCCGCGACTGTTCCACCCTGATGGTAGCGCAGTACTTCAAGCGGCGCCGCGAGTTCGTCGAAATCTTCATCGTGAGCGGCAGCGGCCTCGGCATAGCTGTCATGTCTACCTTCATCAAAGGGGCTATCAGGTACGCACCGAACAGCTTCAATGTTAGCAGTTAAGTCTTTTATATGTTATCAAAATCGTCGTTACACAATCTCATTGTATGTTCTCCTGGTGCTTTTATTTTGGAAGTGTAGTAGGTGGCGCTAAAAATTCAATCTCGAGGTCTTTTTCGCTTCAGACGGCTGTTGTTTCCTTGGGATTGCATTTATTAAGTCTCCCTTACCTACCTGCAGGCCATAACTGGTAAACCACTAAGTATAGTAGGTAATGGCCTGGGACCCTACTGTCACCGCTTAGAAGCGGTGCAGCAGTCTAGCAGTAAATAGTTAACTATGCAAAATTCCATACGAATTTTGTACGAATAAATTTGTAACTCCTGACAATGCAGAAGACAAAGAAACACCTTGATGTTATAATAATATATACCCTTAAACTGTAGCATTAAAGTATGTCGTTCACATTTCCAGGGCAATAGGTTGGCGACTAGGTTTGCAGGCAGTAACAGGAGTAGTATTCGTCACATTTATATTGGGCACATTCTATCGGTCGGCCTCTCTGTACCACCCTCAAAGACGGGCTATTCTCCACCTCAAGAACCAAACTAAGATCAAGAGAAAAATGAAAGACAGGAACAAGTCTGACGACCGACAACCCTTCTTCGACTTTTCCACCTTAAAGTCCAAGACGGTGAGAATCCTGCTAATGTCTACGGGAATATCTGCGTTTGGGATCAACACGCCGATATTCTATTTGGCATACCACGCTGAGGAAGAAGGTAACTAAAACAGATTTTAATATAAATAATATTGGTGGTAATGTAAGTACAGTATAGGAAAATTGGCCGGCACATGAGTGCGTACAAACAAAACTACAAAAAAAATTCTTCATAAACATTCGACTAACTCGCTGCTGGAAAAACTAGTTAATTAAACATTGTGGTATCAGTGTTGGTTTTGTATAAGTTGTGTTGGATACACAATTTTTTTTGTAGTAAGCGGCAGAGGGAAGTCTTTGTACTACCTATAAGAATACTTTGAAATTGAAACGAGACCCAAACTTCTCGACTTTAGCTGAAGCAAAATCTTTATGAGAACATTAATGATCACCCTATTCAATTACGAATAGTTGTTGATTTCATATTTTTTTCTGACGAGTAACGAATTCACTTCACGCTTTTACGACCTACATATACCTACTATTATCATAACAAAGTCGACAAACAAGCAATCCCAATACCTAGCGGTCGTAAAGAAAACACGTAAACCGTAATAGCTTCTGTTAATGAACTCTCTTTCATTTGGATTTGTTACTTTTATAAAGCTTTTCTGTTAATCGTATTGCAATTAAATCTTTTCTATGGAAGCAATACTTACCTAATAGTTATCAACACATTAGGTTAATAGATGAAAATTCTTTTAATGTACAATATGATGAATATTATCAGTAAGTGTGACGTTGACCACACCATGGGAACGCCTGAGCCCAGCTCTGCTCTGGGATGTTTTATAGGCTTACAATGATGATGATGATGGTATCGGCGTCGGCCGACTTTCATAAGCGCTTAATTTTTGTAGTCAAAATTGAATAAACGAAATTGAATTTTTAATGTTTGAAATTTGATGATCAGGAAGATTTGTTACGGAACTTACCGGACTTACAGATAATAAACTCAACCTATTTCGATCTCTTAAGGAACAACACTTGCCGTCTTTAAACCTGTTTGTTACTCCGTCAAAAAAAAGGAAAGACCTTGTTGTTTTTCCACAGAATGAGTAAGAAAATTCAGAGCGTGTTAAGTTACCACCTGAGTACCTATAAGCAGATGGAAACAAAACGAACATAGGTAGTGCTAAAGACCTGTTAACTAAAACCAACGATATCCCTTCCAGGTTTAGGGGACACAGCGGAAATTCTCCAAGCCTATCTTGGACTGGCGTGGGCGGTGGGATGTGCCGCCTTCGGTCTACTCGTGCGGCAAAACTCGGCGGAGTGCCGCATAGCGCGACAGTACCTCACCCAAGCCGCCGTCTTCGTCTGCGGGCTGGCAACTATGGCGCTTACTGCTGTGGAAGGCTCATACAGGGGATATGTGATGTTCGCGTGGGTCTATGGTAGGCTATTTTTGACGTTACACAGATACGACATCTGAATACCGTATCCGTATAGCATAACAGTACCTCAATGATGTCGCCCTGTCTTCGTATACGGGTTAGCGATCATGGCGGTCACTGCTGTGGAAGGCTCTTACAGGAGATAATAATATGTGATGTTCACATAGGTCTATAGTAGTATTCTTAAGACTTTGTGCGTGCACTGGTGCCGCAGACACCCGAAGAATGCCGTAAAGCATGCCACTACCTCGATCATGGCGCTCATTGCTGTGGAAGGCTCTTACAGGGAATATTATGATATTCGCGTGGGTCTAAGGTAGGTTTCTTTAGACGTTATGCGTCCACTGGTGCCGTATAGTCACCAGCGGAATGCCGTAAAGGATGACAGTGCTTGACATCCAAGCCGCCGTGTTCGTCTGCGGGCTAGCGACTATGCTACTAATAGGCTGTGTATTGTGCCAATTGCTAGTGAAAAATACAGTGCGTGCGTACAATGAAAGACGAATTTCCCTGGATGTTCATTATTTTAACTGTCAGTTGAGTTAGAGATAGGCCTGCTGATCTAAGTACGTTCGCCGAGGTCTACCCCTTCCCCGTCTTTATAAAGCCCATATTATAAAGTAAAGTGGCCGTTTTTCTAGCCTAAGGCTCCGCTTTCTTCTTCTAAACCACTGGATGAATTTTTATGTGGTTTTCACTCACGAGGTTTTCACTCACGAGCGATAACTAAGAATGGGTTTGGTTTATAACTTGTAGATATTTTGTACGAAATGACTGAAAAATGACGGTGTTTCTAAGTTAGCATGGACGAAGGAGCGAGGGGGCCGGCTAGTTAATTAATAAAAATGTTTTAAAAAGAACAATCTCTGTGCTCCCAGGCATATTCTGCGGCGGCTACCACTACTCCCTGAAGATGTACACTTACGAGCGGGTGCGTTCCCGCAACTTCGCGCGCACCTGGGGTTTCGTGCAGTGCTCGCAGGCGGTGCCCATCGCTATCGGCGTGCCGTTGTCTGGTAAGTTTAAACATAACAAAGAAAGAAAGAAAACTCTTTTAGCTTCACGTACAGAAACAAAAAAAAACAGAATAAAGACAAAGTCCAAAATCAACCATGTCGCGTAGCGGTGAAAGAATACTACCATCCCATTTCTTCCTTTGGGTGTCATAAAAGGCTCATAACAGAATAAAGACTGCACATACATCCAACAGCATAGAGCGGCGATGGGCTCACCACCCGTCACGCTGAGCACATGTGCAGTCGCTATTTGGTGAAAAGTGGACTATGGTAGACGACTGCTTTTGCGGTCCTCATTGCCTAGTCTCTGACTAACCCTTCGGGGATAAATAGTCGCGATTATATGTATGTATTTACAAAATCAAACGGAACACAAAAACACACTTCATTATATTAAACATAATTATAATTTTTACCACAGAACATTTTCTCTCTTTTGTTCCGTAATTCTAACTAACATAATTCAATAATATATAGGTAAGTAGAAGTGGCTTGACGTTGTTATGTCTGTATTATGCATGCGTAACTAAACCATTAGAGTTTTTATAGAACGCATATTTATCTCTTTCCTTGGATGTCGTAAAAGGCGACTAACGAATTAAAACTGCACATACATCCAACAGCATAAAGCGGCGATAGGCTCACCACCTGTCACGCTGAGCACATGTACAGTTGTTATTTGGAAAACGTGGAAGTTAGCATAGGCTGCTTTTGCGGTCTTCATTGTCTAGTCTCTGACTAACCCTTTGGTGTGCCAGGTACGTGAGTGTACAATCCTCTATCTTCAAAGGTTTAGTCAAATCATAATTTACATACATATACAGGTAATACATTTTGCTGTAACTTCCAGGTTACATAAACGTGGGGTGCGGCGGCAAAGCGGGTTACTACTTCAGCTCCACGTGCTCCCTCATCGGCTCGCTGTCTCTCTTCTGCATTGACCTGCATCGGCGCAGCGTCGCCCATAAACACACCAAGTAACAAAAGATTTTTATTTAATTTAGTAGCTATACATAAAACAATCACGGCGTACCTATACGCCAGCCAGCAGATCAACCTAACCGAGGCTGCCAAAGGAGAACCGGCAAAAATGTATGAAGTCTGGTAATGGAACCAATAACGACGGCATATATATCATCGGGGGTGTAACGGGGTTCTATCTTAGACCAATCGGAGCCCAAGTCAACCTCACCTGCTCGTGGTGCATCCTGCCGAATAACGAACGAGGCTCTGGCGACCGATCGATAACGGGATAACAATCACAGCCCATGCGTAGCTTGATAAGTGTACAGACTGGTGTCGGGCAGCAGCGACACCGGTGCGATAAGCTACGCACTGCGATTGCCAACCCGCATGCCCAGCGTAGTAATTATGGGCAATCCCTCCATGGCGACTCAAAAAAGACCACGGCCCCCAGTTCCCGGCTGCCCTGCTATTCCTGATCACGGCGGCGGTCACGGTAACGGCAGGATAGGGGGTGCGAAGAATCCCTGGGTTACAAAGGCCGCCATAAACAACTGACCCTGGTGACGTATAACGGACGCACGCTACGGCTAGACGAACACCTGGCGCAACTCGAAGAAGAACTCGGAGGATTAGGTGGCATATATCCTTGGGTTATGTAAAGTCCGAAGAGAGGGGGAGGCCACTGTAACCCTTAGATCGGGTCACCTCACGTACTTCCGAGAGGGAGACCAGCTATCCCAAGGTGGCGTAGGATACCTGGTAAATAAAGCCCTCTGTGACAACGTTGTGGAAGTGTCGAGTGTGTCAAGCAGGGTTGCGTTTGCGTAGCTCGTAATTAAGCTAACCGAGAGGTATTGCCTTACGCACCGACCTCAAAACACTCGGACAAAGAAGTGGAAGATATGTTTGGAGACATATCCAAGGCCTTACATTGTGTGCCTTGGTGGTGAACCACCAAGGCCCACTAAAACGTTGTCAAGGGGGACTTGAACGCTAAAGTGGGAGTACAGAATCGCGACGAATCGGTAGTAGGATCTTATGGTTTTGGCAGCAGGAATCATAGGGGGCAGATGCTTGTCAACTTCCTCAAGCGGGAGGGACTTTTCTTGATGAATTCGTTCTTCAAGAAACAGCCCCAGCGGATAAGTGGACATGGCGGAGCCCCGATACTAAGACAAAAAATGAGATCGTCTTCATCATGGCGGATAAGAAGCACATATTCAGAGACGTCTCAGTGATCAACAGGTTTAATACCGGCAGTGACCACCGACTTGTACGAAGCTCTCTGAATATCAACTTTAAGCTTGAACGCGTTCGCTTAATGAAGTCCAGGCTCCACCCTAATCTGCTCCAAACTATCGTAGGATCTGAAACGTTCCAGTCAAACCTCGAGAACCGATTCGCTGCCGAGGAAACCAGAGATGCTGTTGATGTTGACCAGGTTCTCGAAAACGTGTCTGAACTCAGGGAGGAAGGTTTGAGATGTTGCGAAGTTCAGCGTAAAGGCAGGAAGTCAAAGTTTTCGGAAGAAACGCTCAGGCTTATGAAGAGGCGGTGCGAAGACTCACCTGTCACTTCGTCCAAACAACGGGCCCTCAACAAGAAGATTGGCAAAATGGTGCGATATGACCTCCGATGCTCCAATACACGCTTGATTAAACGAGTAATTGAGCAGAATCGGGGATCTAAAGACGACGACGACAAATACACCCTCATTCCCATCATGCCCCACCCCTGGGGTAAGATGGGGTACCTCCGTGGGTAAGATGGGGTACCTCCGTGGGTAAGATGGGGTACCAAAAGGGGGGCAAGATGGGACACGCAGCAAACTACCATTTACTGTTCACAATGTCTTAAGTGAATATCTGCATCCTCGACGATAGTATGGTGGTCCGAAACAACTGCTGAGGGTATAATAATGGGAAGACTAAAAATATGGTAGTAGGTAAGGGCGGATTAAGGGCCATAAGGTCAGGTTAAGAGGTTAACAGATTAAGAGGGTAGTAAGCGGGGAGGGTTTCCAATGTTCCACACAAAAATACTAATAAATAGGTAAATGAACAACACATAAAATACTCAATGATATTTTTTTAATTTAACAAAATTAGAAACATCAAATTGAAAAGAAATCAACACAAATAAAGAAATTCTTTGATATCCATCTTCGTAAACGACTATCATATTCAATATAAAACAAAAATAAACAACATTTTCATAATAATAATATAAACAATAAATTTTCATTATAAGTAAACAAAAAAAACATGATTGATTTTCTTGCAAGATTTTAGAGAAATTAAGAAAAGAATTAAAAAATATGAATTATATTAAAATTTGTTATTATAGTTCTATGTGATTAGCAATGGCTCTCAAAAAAGGAAGTACACTCGGCGTCAAAAAAATCGCACCTCTTAGAAAATCACTTTCAAATGTCATTTACTCTTGATATGCGCATGCAGTCGCATTAATTATGATTTTATTTACAAGGTTACTTAATTAACTTAATAAAAAACATTACTTTTCATTATCAAATAAAACCTAATGCAACAAATAAAGTGTCACAAAAATTCGATGCAAATTTTGCTACCCGTGAGAGTTGCTAGTTGCGCTTCCTTTGTGGGTATAAAACGGTCAACACGGGTTCAATGTGGGTCATTCGCTATTCAACCGTTGAAGAGGACACACGCACAGATTTTGATGGATACCACAGCTGATAAAGCCGCTCAAGTGGTTGCACTACTGCAATCAGGGGTGCGGCAGTGTGATGTCGCCCGGCAACTGAACCTGAGCCGTTATTCCGTTCGAAGAGTGTACCAGCGCTTCATAGAGACCGGTGGCTATATCCGCAGACACGGTTCGGGTAGACGTCGCTGCACTTCGGAAAGAGACGACCGGTTCGTTGTGTCGAACTCTTTGAGAAATCGTTTCTCCAACGCTGTTGAGTTGCAACAGCAGCTCCAGGCAGTTCGCAGACGCACCGTAAGCGTATCTACGGTTAGAAGAAGATTGAAGGAGAAGAAGATAGCGGCCCACAGAGCTGCTACGGGTCCAAAATTGACTGCAGCGCATCGGCGAGCCCGCTTGCAGTTTGCTCGTGACCACGTCGATTGGACCCTTGAGCAGTGGAGAGCTGTTCTCTTCTCAGACGAGACGCGAGTGTGTCTTTTCTGCAACGACCGACGGAGAAGAGTATACCGGAGGCAGGGTGAACGTTTCGCCCAAGCCTGCATCCAGGAGACGGTGGAATATGGTGGCGGATCCTGCATGTTCTGGGGCGGTATGTCTGCTGCCGGCAAAACCGACCTTGTCTGCGTCTCCCGGACTGGAGGTGCTCGCGGACAAGGGTCGCTGACTGCTCGCCGCTATGTCACTGAGGTCCTGGAAGTGCATGTGGTCCCCTTTGCCGAATCTTTTGGCGAGGGGTTCACATTAATGCACGACAACGCTCGCGCTCACACTGCAGGCATCGTGAGCGACTTCTTGCAGAGGTCCCAAATCTCTGTGATGCAGTGGCCAGCGCGAAGTCCGGATCTGAATCCTATAGACCACCTCTGGGACCATCTTAAACGTAAGGTTCGATCTCGGGATCCAGCTCCTTCGACTCTACAGGAGCTCCAAGACGCGGTGATTGAAGAATGGGGGCTTATCCCTCAAGAAGAGCTCCTGAAGTTGGTGAGGTCCATGAGGGACCGTATGGAAGCCGTGATCAGGGCAAGGGGGGGTAACACTAGATTTTAAGTTAATTTTAAGACACTTTTTGTACATTTTTCTTTGTAAATTATCTGTTGTTAATTAGGACTTAATTAAGGATTTTTATTATTTTATTAATTTTAATGTTGTTTGTATAATTATAATTAAACAGAAAGTTAAATTTAATTGTTTTTTGATACTCCTTTTTGTTACCTTTCTAATGATACCCAACACTATCCTCTACATAAGGTTTAAGAATTTTTAAAGATGATTTTTAAAAGGTGCGATTTTTTTGACGCCGAGTGTAGTTCCATATCATTGCGGTTTGCGCAAATCTTAGCAATACAATTAGATACTGTTTTCCTTTTTTTCTTTGGCGGAGTCTTATTAACGCTAGCCTGTGCTTTCTCAACAGCGTGATTGGTGCTTACTTGCTCTTTGATAAGGCTCCGTATCGTCGCATATAGGCCATGCCGGTTATTGTTTTGTAAGTAGTTCCATCGTCTGTGCCAGGCTTCTACATTATTTTGAGTCCTTGGCAGACCCAGTTCATTAACTCTGTGTATGGACCACAACTGTGGTGGAAATAATGGAGGAGATTGTGTTATATATAGTTTTGCACGTTCTGTTCGCGATTTTTTTCTGCCTTGTACATAATATGTCTCAAACCAATATATCACAGCTTCTGCTTCTTTTGGTAAAACCATTTCTTTAAGGAGTTTAAAGGCGTCTGGTATCTCTTCAGGAGTAAGATATGCCAAAGCTACTATGTGGCGAAGTTGAAGAGAGAATGTACTATCGTTGCCGTACTTTGAAGCCAAACCGGACTTTTGTATTTGCCGCCACAAATTTTGCCCTAAATGAAAAAGGCAGCCTGTATGAGTAGCTTCAGGGAAATAGATCTTGACGACATTAATAACCGCTGTTTCAAAATCAGTAAGTATGTGTTGCGGGCTCAATTCACACTGCGATTCTTCAGCATATGCCAAAAGTTCTCTGAACATCACCATATACGTTTCTTCAGTCTTATCTCCCAAAAAGCAATACACTAAAGGAACTATTTTTTTACTATCGGCATCATTTCCGACCATCCCGTGTATACTATACAATTGAGTAAAAAGTCCAGGACACGTACAAAATGTCCCGTCCATTATCCATATAAATGAATCGCGTAATAGTTTGATACTACGCTGAGTGCAAAATATGAGCAAGCATTTGTCATTATATTTTGTTTGTCGTGCCAAAAATGAGTCCCCTTCAACCTTATATTCTTCAGGTATATCAATTTCCTCCAAAGTAGAAGGTTCTTTCGGAAATGATTGTTTTCTTGCTCTGTAAACAATTTGGCGTAAAGCATTTTTATTTGGCAGACAACACGCACTTGTGCTTGGCACGCCTTCCAAATTATTTCGTATTAACACTGTAGGACCGTCGTTACTAGTACTAGCATCCCTCTTCAATTTATTTTTAAGAATTATGGAGTCTTGCAAGCCCGCATTTGGGGCGTGTGAATGTTCACTCATACCTTTTGTTATGATGTGTTCATCATTTTGTAAATGCTTCGTTATCATAAGGCTTCTGCACTGTTTTTTTTTTTTAACACACAGCACCAATAATGTTTTTTGTCTACATGTTTATTTAACATGAATTCATAACCATCAATAAGTATAATATCATTTCCGCATTTAGATTTTTCTGTTTTGATAACACTATCAGCCATAGTTGCACTGTAACTGCACTTTATTATAATTATTCACATGAATGATTGACACGTTTTGATGCACGGGTCATTGTTATTTACGCTACTGACATCCATAAATTACAACTCTCAAAATTTAATTACAAACTACCCTACATAGAAAAGAAAAATTGCAACAAAACGCCATCTATGAACGCATCATTAAACCACGCGACGCGTGTGATCAGGCAGGTTAAGGAGGGCGGTGAAGGTAGCGGCGCGAGCCGCCGCCACCGCTGAGACCTATTTTACTGGAACAGAGCGGGATGGCTTTTGTGCAGCTTTCATCTATAAGATCTAGTAAAATAATAAACTGATGAAACTTAATTATTATTATTTTCCTTATATTGTAAAATATTTTTGTTAATGTTGACTTGTCGTGAGTGCGTCCTTGTAATGCCTATACGAAATAAACGATTCTAATTTTAATGGTACGAAAATTTAAAAAGTATAAGAAAAAAAACAAAAGATTTTAAGGTAAGGTCGGTGGGTAAGGTAGGGTAGGGTAGGGTAGGGTGAGGTACCCTCAGCAGGTGTTTCGGACCACCATACTATCGTCCTAATGAATTTTCGAAATAATGATTATTCGCTGCAGCGTTTTTCGCATCAACATTTTTCGCACTAACGTCACATCCTACTAATGAAGCATCGGCCCAATGAAACATCGCACTACTGAACTATCGACACAACGTGTTCGGTATAACAAAAATCGAACCAACAATTTTCGCAGACGCGTAGGGAACCCGATTATATGTATGTATATGTATATATATTTATTTTATATTATCTAAAAGCAGCATTCAGTTTTCCTTAAGTAAAAAAATGTAATGTAAATGTATGAAAATATATAAATTTCCAGAGAAAATGGCGGTACGTGCGAATCGGCGTGCGGCCCGTCCCGCCGCAGCCGCAGCCGCGACCGTGAACCGCGCACGGCCAACGGCGCGGCCACAGCTTTAGGTAAAAACAAAAGTAAAGTATATACCTAGTCTATAGGTACCATAGATTTAAGATGTGCGCAGGCGTATCGGAATGGCGAAAAGTGCTATGTCGCAACTGCACAAGATATGGGCGGACACAAACATAACACTGAAAACTAAGTCCACTAGTGACAACCTTAGGTTTCTATATCTTTTTATACGGTGCCGAGACTTGGACACTGAAGAAAACAGACCGCGCACGCATTGATGCCTTCGAGATGTTGTGTTGGAGGAAAATGCTGCAGATTCCCTGGACAGCGCCTCGGACTAACGCATCGATCCTCAAGAAGCTTAACATCAAGATGAGGCTATCCACCATCTGCCTTCGAAGAATCTATGAGTTTTTCGGCCACAGAAGCCAGGAAAAACGGTGACAACCTCGAACGTCTACTTGTAAGTAACCGACCGATCCATACCACACTCGACTACAAATTTCACGATGCTCTCCACGTTGCCTCGGACAGAAACAATGGCGTAACATCGTGAGGGAGAAAGTAGCATATCCGGGAGGTCACGACCCTCAGCATTGAGGAATACGACGCAAGGCGGAGGAGGATAGATATAAGCAAAAGAGGAAGATACGGCATGCCAATAGTAGTATGAATCAAAAATAATCTGGACAACAGCACACGGGGAGATTAAGCCATTGCCGTAACGCTGGCCTTATATGGGTTGGTGGGTTTATACGATTGCTATTTTATGACGATAGCCGGTGGAGGCAGATCATCCGCTCCAGATGCAACCTTGATGCTGACCACGATCCTCAGACATGAGGGACCGACATAGATGGATGGATTTTATGACAACAGCCGCGACCAACGGCTTTACGTGCCTTCCGAAGCGGGATCTAAATATGTTTTTTTTTTGTAATTTGGTCAAACATCCAGTGACTCGGCACTGCGAAAATTGCTTAACAACTGGCAAGGTTGCAAACCGAACGCCTTATCCACTGCGCCATCGAGCTCCTCTAGACTAACTAATGACAATCAAATCAAACAATTCCATTTTTACTATTTTATAGAAAAGTAGCGTTCACTAGTACCCAGCAGCCATAAATCCCCGCATCATCGGACAGTGGTGCTATAGCGGCCGGGAGTAGGCGCTCTGTAACAGCCTGAGTAACACAATCAGACGCTTTCATTTTATTTTTTTAGTTTACAATTAATAAAATGTTCGAGTTTTGAGGTTTTATCATTAGATACGTTGTTGAAAAAGTTAGAGATAGGTACTTATTATAGTTTCATTTTATTATTTAATTCAGTTGGTAGATAAATTATTACTTTACTCTTTTTATTTGTCATGTGGTGCACGGGCCACCGGCCACAATCACAAAACGACGCCACCGGCATATTTCCTGTAGTTTTCATACATTTTATATGGACTCGCCGCACACGGTAGAAGGCGGTGGCCGCCACACGCTACAAATCGCTGCTGCTCGCTTCTTGGCTTTTAACTTCTCGTGGCGGCGAGAAGAATTAATTAATAAACCCTACCGAATTATTATATTTTTTGTAGTTACCTGTTGTTACTTTTATTTCTTGTATAGCAGCCGCTCACGGTTTCACCCGCGTGGTTCCCGTTCCCGTGGGAATATCGGGATAAAAGTATCCTATGTGTTAATCCAGGTTATAAACTATCTGTATGCCGAATTTCATCCAAATCCATTCAGTAGTTTTTAGGTGAAAAGAAACATACACACTCACAAACTTTCGCCTTTATACTCGTAATATTTGTGTGATAGTAAATGTATTAGTACAAAAACTGTTGTTAGGCCATTTAAAATAATTAAATTGTATGGTGAAAGAAACCATTAGACTAACAGAGTTTTATTACAAACTCAGTTCTAGGAGCAGAGTTCGCAGCGCCCGGTCGGGCAGGGCGCGACCTGCTAGACAGCATCGGCCCCGGCAGCCTGGGCTCGCCGCCGCCCAACGTGCCGCCTGAGCTGACCTGCATCAGCGAGGAGGGCGGGCTGGACCTGGACCTGGACCTGGATATACCCGACCACCTGTTAGAAGACCTGGACTGCGGCGGCGATTGTATCACTAGTTGTAATAAGGTAGAAACTGTTTCTTTAATTATTTCTGCGCCCGAGCTGACCTGCATCAGCGAGGCGAGGGCGGGCTCGACCTGGACCTGGACCTGGATATACCCGACCACCTGTTAGAGGACCTGGACTGCGGCGGCGATTGTATCACTAGTTGTAAATATGGTGAACAGAACCTGTAATAATTCTAACTTTGTGACAGCAGTTGGCAGATTACAAGTGTTCCAGTATGCCGTCAGAGCACACAGGGTGTTATGTCATTAAAAGACAATATGTCTGATCTTACTATATTGCAAAACGTGTAGGTACCTACCTAGCAGTGTGACACACCACTAGGTAATTTAGTCATACTTAGTAGGAGGACCTATGCTAGCTTGATTACCTACTTTAAATAAGCAAAGTAACGACTTTTCGACTGTATATACTGTGGTATTACTTAGTAGAGGATCCGAGTATACAACGACCTTCACCGGGCCGGTTAATGGATGAAAAGTATTTTAAGTATATCAAATATGTTAAAAAATATATTGCGAGTGGATTGGCTGAAAAATTTCAGTCCAGTAGCTATAGATTAATAAAATATTAAAAAATTATTTTTCTAAACATTGCACTGGTTTGGATAATAGATAAATTACATAGGTAGGTGTACCAATCGAAAGTATGAAGCCTATAGAATATGCAAACGTTAGGTTGAATATGGGTAGGCGGGTGTAAACAGGTAAGTCAATATTAGTAATTTGCAACCGTCTTAATAAATAAAATTTATGTATAAATAAAGATAATCTCATTACAAACACACAAACCTAAACCAGTGCAATGTTTAAAAAACATTTTTTTTATAAGTATTAACACCATACTGCGTTCCATGACTAGAATTGCTGACGTAGGGAGCAAAACAGCTATGCTCAAGTGGGACTCTGGGCAAGCCACGTTGGCCGAATGCAACCCGAGAAATGGGCACACTCCATCACGCCTTGGGTGCCTGAGAACGGGAGGCGTGGGCGGGGACGACCGCGGTAACGTTGGCGAGACGATCTCGATGCCTTTGCGGGAAACTGGTGGGAAAGCGCCAAAGATAAAGATGCGTGGAAGGGTTTGGGGGAAGGCCTTTGCTCAGCAGTGGGACAATATAGGCTAAAATAAAAAAATAAGTATTTAATTAATCATAATAGGTACTGGACTGAAATTTTTCAGCAACCCCACTCGCGATATATTTTTTAGCATTTTAAATTTGATATAAGTAAAATACTTTTCATCCATAACCGGCTCGGTGAAGGTCGTTGTATACTCGGATCTTGACTACTAGTACCTACTTGTAAGTGTGATTTCTGCCAAAGACAAATAAAGGTAACGACACATCTTGATCAAGGAGATTTATTTCATTGATTAATAAGTCATGTGTGTTCCCAGACTGAATACAATAGCAAATAATAGCAATAATATCCAATACTTCTATGTTATGTAGGTGACATCTCGAATTGTGTCTGTTGTAATCGAATAGATAAACGAATTTGTACTTAATATGTATGTTATTAAAACACAATTTAACAAAATTTTTACTGGCGTGGAGCCAGACAGAAAATCATCGCGAAGAAGCCTATCTCAGCATTATACGAAGTGAGAACGTTAGATTTAAGTAGCTTCTTTGTATCTTTTATACTCACCTACCTGTATAAACAATTTTGTATTCAAAAGTAATAAAATAAGTTTTTGTGTTATCTTACTTTTATTTTGCAGGTCGAAAACTACCTAATGCTAAGCGAATACGAGAACAACTTAATAGCAGAGTTGCCCAACTTGAACGAGCGCCGCAGCCGCCGCTGGTCGATCGTGGTGGCCAACCCATCACAAGCCTCCAACGACCAGAACTCACCAGAAAACAAGAACTCCATAAAGTGGAAGAAAAAGTGCCATAACTCGAACAACAGACTGATTACCGTGATCAACGAAGCGTCACTCTAAATCACACGTCCCGTAGTGCATTACAAATCGAGACAATAAATAGATCATAATCCCATAGTGTATCCCCCTCATGTAACCTCATTAATTTATTTGATGTGTGTGAATAGTAGCGATTGTGTATTGTTCAATATAATTTATTAAATTATTATAGACACTCTTTTTATTGAACCCTAAGAGGGTTTGCGCATTTCGGTTCCCCATAAGTACAATCTTTAAAGTCGAAATTTTTAAAAACCAATATGCCAATTTTAATGAAACTTTGCATGTTGTAGTAAAATACTGGGATCTAAATAGTTTGTTGAAAACATTTTTAAAAAACGTTTATTTAACAGAGTTATTTAGATTTTAAACTTTCTATAGTGAACTTTAACCCTTTAACGGGCAGAGAGATGTATATTCCCACCAAATTTTGAACTTTATGCAATTGAGATAAGGTCGAAAACCAATGAAAAATTTGAACATGCTATGACCGTTAAAGGGTTAAATCGCAATAACACTGCTAAATAAAGGTTTTTTAAAAATGTTTACAACAAACTATTTAGTTCTATATTTTAGTTTAGTAACTATATTTTACTTTAGCATGCAAAGTTTCATCAAAATCGGCTTATTGGTTTTCAAAAATTTCGACTTGAAAGTTTGTATGGGAAACAGAAATGCGTAAACCCTCTTAAGATACAGTCAGCGACAAAATTAGAGAACGAAACGTTGAAAAAAAATGTCTAACTCAGGTGGGAATCGAACCTGCGTCCTCCGCAATCCGGGCGGCTGCGTTCACCACTCCGCCACCGAGGTATTGGTTAAACCTGGTAAAATTTTTCAACGCTTTTGACTTTGTTTTTGTAGTAACTGTCTTATCAAGATCAGTTTACAACCTTAGGAACCTTAGAGGTCTGAACGAATATATTTTACAATATCCAGGCTGGTAAAAAAGACCGTGGTTGGAGGAAAAGTACCCTTAATATTGATGATGGCAATTTTTTTACATTCCTTTATTTTCAAAAATAATTAAAACTGCATTTAACGATTTCTGAAAAATCACCTGCTTGAGCCCGGAATCAAACCGGTGAAATGTAAAAAAAAATCACCTGTATTTTATGATACCAAAGAGTATTTAGACATAGGTTCATAGGTTCATATCAAATTAAAGAAATACTTACCAAGAAAAAAAATTTTTTTATTGTAATCTTCCTACTACCTATATAGGAATGTTACCTTTCAGTATAATTGCCATCATCAACATTAAGGGTAGGTACTTTTCCTTCAACCACGGTCTTTTTTTCCACCCTGTATGTTTTAAACATTCAGTTAAGATAAGACTGCTTTGTAGATTCGTAATATTCGATTGATTTGCGTTAAAAAACACTCAAATAAACTCAAAGATAACGAAAAGTTACAAAATGTCTACCTCAGGCGGGAATCGAACCCACCCACGTCCTCCGCAATCAGGGCGGCTGCGTTAACCACTCCGCCACCTCTGACGAACATGAAATTTTTTCATCTTTTTTTGTTATCTTTGAGTATAAAGACTAAAAAGCTGCGGTATGAGCAGACGAGGTTTTTGTGCGTCAAAATTGATGAAACTGTTTAAAGTTAGAAACAATCAAATAAGAATTCATATTTAAACGGGCTTGTCGCTATATACCTTTTTATCAACCGGTAACAGTGCAACTCGGTCGAAATGACGGGTATAAAAATGTACTTATCTATGCGGAGGGTCTTCCTGTAGTATGTTAGTTTGCGTAAGGACCCGTTTAAATATTTGGTTCATATTGAAACGCGAAAGAAAAATGTACATCATCTAATTAATATAACAGAAAAAAGTCCTAAGCAGAGGTCTGTCCCTCCTCTGTGCAGGCCTTTTAAAACGCAATAACAATCTTCAATGAAACAGTGATCGGACAGTGAAAGTTAAAACAGACATTATAGCGTGACGAAATTGTATCTTACGAGGCGATTGAGAAATATCTACAGCGTATCTGGAGCATTTGAACGAAATGGTAATTTGTTATTTTCAAACACGAAGGATATAATTATCTACTCACGCTGTATGTATGTTTCCGCTACACATGTCTTACGCAAATCAAAAAGATGTTTCTATTATTAAAAGAGGGAATTAAAAATAAAACCAGCATAACAATATTATAGTTAAATATATTATTGACATTTGTTATTACATACCTAATGCTTAATATAAACTAGGTTGAATACTGCACCAAAAATACAAAGGAACACAATACTTAGAACTATTCTATTGCCGCTGCGGTATCACAATGTCCTCTATGAACTGGGCGAAACACCGCATCGCTTGCAGCAACGCGGCGAGCAGTATCGACAAAGACAAACTCACCAGTTTCTGATTATCGGAACTCACTATTTCGTTGTTCACAGGAACTAAGGTTTGGCTAGGACCTACACTATGTTTACTGGATCGATCACATTCTTTACTATTTGTACCAACAACGTGCTCATCACTTTTTGATTGACGATTATTGACATCACATGTCAGATCTATTACAATGAAATCCGTCACCTTTTTGTTATCACCGCGATAATCATCACCACCGTCCAGGTTAAGCCCGGATTTATCTACCTCATGTATAACACTTACATTAGTAACATGGTTCGAACAACACGGAATCTCATTCCACTGTTCAGAAAGTTGAGGTCCACTAGATAGGCACTTTGTTATTACGTCACGTTTATCGTCATAATTTGCACTTAGATTAGATTTGTTTTTAGTAGCATTCAGTATTAGCTTTAGAGAGTCGTCGTTTTCTTCGGAAGACATGCCACTATCATTGTCGACTTCTTCTGTTTCTTTATTTTCTATGAGATTATCTGTTTTTATTTTGGTGCTGCCAAATGTTCCGTAGAATGGGGAGTTTGGAGTTCTGTTGGCAATCTGGTGTTGTGGCGTGCCCGGTTGGGGCACGGCCTCGGGTCAGGAGACCTTTCCGCAGCTGATGGTGCCCTTTATGACGATCGGGTTTGAGTTAAACTCTTGGGTCCCGTACAGACTGTCCACATCTGCCAAAGATCCATCGCCTAGGGAACAATCGTCGTCGAGAAGCATATCCGATCGTAGGCCCTGTAACCGTGAAAATAATTAAAGCATTTAAAGTGATAAATGTATCGTTTTAATTAAGGAATTTTATAGTTTCAACTAGAGGCCCGCCCGCGACTTCATCCCCGTGACGAATTTACAAAATGATTTTTACACAAAAACCTTGTCCTAACAATTACAAACACAACAAACAAAGAACTAGCCCAATAGAATCGGTGCAGGCCGCCTCTGAAGTACATTCGTGGATATTGATTTTTAATTATATAGAAAGATCGATGTCAGCAGTTTAGTGGCATGCGTTGAGAGATACTTATGTTCAGAAGTGGACTAAGAGAGGTAAGAGAGGCTTAATAATCCGCAGTTAACTGACACTGGCTAATTCTAATAATAATACCTACTATAAATGTTAAAGATTGATTTTGGGATATTTAAAAGTTCAAAACATAAGCTATACCATATTTTGTAACATGTCATTTGAAGGTTTTTGTAGAAGAAATAACCGAGTAAAGCTTATGACTAATTTTAGGGATTAGCACACACTTCCTAACTAAGCGATCAATCGATTTTTTTGTTTTATCGTAGCCACCTGTTCGGGCACATGTTACGACTTAGCAACATGATAGGGCTTAGCGATATAGTGTTACTGATCGAAAGTATCGGGACATTGTGATAATATTGACTGAGTGAAATAGTACCGTTTGTTTTAGACAAACTATAGATCTTGCAGATCTTGCTTCCAATAACACTATCGTTGGTATCGAAAATATATGCTTACTATCAATGCTATCGATAGTTTAGCACATTTAGCCCGTGTCAAGTTTTTAATAGTAATTATTATTTTCTTTACATTAAGTGGATGATAATGAATGGTAAATGATTTTCCCCCAAACCCCTCGAGACTTAATAAAGCTGTGGGACTTTATTGAGGCCACACACGGACTTCTTAATAGAATTTGAAAAGTGATGTTGCACTGTTTTGTTTTATTTGCTAACACTCATGCACGTTCACGAATACTTAACAGTAAATAATCCACCATTATTTCACATTAATATTCGACAAAACACAAATTATAGAATATAATACAAAACTGCAGACATGACGCTTCACTTTCTTGCCAAGAAAGCGCCTATCGATAGTTTGTAATTAAGAAGATAAAATAATATATACCTAATCATATTATATTGCACATATTATGTGCGATACTTTCCATAGTATTGCACTCCGTCAACAGTACTGCTACTATCGAACTACGATTATTTAAGATGGACAGTATGGCAACACTATAATGGTTAATACTCTATAATTTTTCAACAGTTGTTTGGAAGAATGTTAAAATTACGGGCGCAATACTAAGTAACACTTTGTAGCGACATAATTAACAGTATAAAATAAGGTCGATATTTCCCGTTTACAAGAAACGTTTTAATTTAGCCTTCGGTCTTTTGAATGTGGCATGATATGTATACACATACCTACATAGGTATATAACCAACCAATCGATAGATGACAAAAATGACATATCTGCGCGTTAGCGTTACTCTGTTTGGTTTAAAATGTACACAATAACACAATTTTACCAAGATTAATGTTTTATATTTTAGCGTTTTATTAACGCTTAAATATACTTGAGTAAAATTTTAAACACTGAAAAAAGACGACAACCTCAGCCTCAAAAACTTCTAAGATTTGATGAAGCAATGTTGACTATAAACATAAGCATCAAGCACTGACAAATTTCGACGGTTGAAAGCCAAACCTCGGTAGCCAAGTGGTTAAGGCAGCCGCCCGGAATGCAGAAGGTGCGTGGTTCGATTCCCGCCTGAGGTTGTCGTCTTTTTTCAGTGTTTAAAATTTTACTCAAGTATATTTAAGCGTTAATAAAACGCTAAAATATAAAACATTAATCTATAAACGCAGCTTCATCTTAACCGAATGTACAAATATTTGTAAAAATATTTCTTTCGGATCTCAGAGGTGAAAACTTCTAAGATTTGATGAAACAATGTTGACTACAAACGTAAGCATCAAGCACTGACAAATTTCGACAGTTAAAAGTTAGACCTCGGTAGCCAAGTGGTTAAGGCAGCCGCCCGGAATGCGGAAAGTGCGTGGTTTGATTCCCGCCTGAGGTTGTCGTCTTTTTTCAGTGTTTAAAATTTTACAATTTTACCAATTGAAATTTATGATATTTCTTAACGAAAGAATATAGTAAGTAGTACATACGTTTCAATTTAGCCTTCAGTCACAGATAACAAATCAAAATAATATTAACCGAAATGAAACGAAGGCACGTTACGTTGTTTGTTCCAACAATATACACAAAAATACATGAGTTACGAAAAAATTGAGCAAGTAGGTAAAAAAGTACAATAGCTCACCTCAGAAAAATATTCATATTCCTTTTCGAAAGATAATATGAATACACAAAATATAACGGCCAACGTATAACTACAAAGGGAAGTGATGAGAAGACATAGATAGACACCACTTGTGCTACCTGAAACAGAAGACATGGTGTTATAGATAAAATGAATAAAATGAAAAAGTAAATAGGTATTAACAGCAGAAGTCATAATTAACCGTGTTGCGTAGCGGTGAAAGAATACTACCACCCCCTCTCTTCCCTTGGGGGTCGTAAAAGGCGACTAACTAAAGACTGCATATACGTCTAACAGCATAGAGCGGCGAAGGGTGAGACCTGTCACGCTGAGCACACTTGCAGTCGATATTTGGTGAAAAGTGGACTACGGTAGAGGATTGCTTTTGCTGTCCTCATTACCTTGTCTCTGACTAACCCTTCGGGGATAATAGTCGTGATTATATGTATTATGATAAAAGCTCTTTAAAACAATCGTGATTAGTGTTAAGGGACGCAGTTAAGTGTCCGAATTATTAGTGAAAGTCTCATAAGAGATTTTTTGCCATAATACCTAATTACCGTATCCCGTTCTTTACTGATAGATATTGATTCAATATTCAATATATTTTATTACATTTAGGCTTCTTGAGCACTTATGATTGTTGGCAATACGCCATTGGTTCGTGAGACCTTGTACTGAGAAGAGCCGGCAAGACAGTCAGAATGGGCTTTTATTTTCTCCTTTCACAGCGTCAAATTAGAATTGGAAAACGCCTTTTTTATCATAGAAGGACATTTTTGATAACAAATAAAATAACTGAGCATCAGTTAGTCAGTCAGTCTTACTTTTGTTATTAAGGCGGAAAAAGACTACGATAGTTTTAACCACATTTTGGAATAAATAATGATAGGCACACATAGTATTTGGGAAATAATACTTTACAATACAATTGTTGAAAAGCTCGATGGCGCAGCGGCTAGCGCGTTCGGCTTGTGATCTTGCACGGTCAGCAACTTTTACAATGCCGGGTCGCCTGATGGGTGAGCAATTAAAAATATCTCGAGCTCCTCCGTGCTACGAAAGGAATGTTAAGCCGTTGGTCCCGGTTGTTGTTGTAAGATGGCAGTCGTTAAAACCCACCAACCCGCATTGGGCCAGCGTGGTGGGTTATTTAAAGCCCAATATCCCCACGTGCTATTGTCCACGTGGGAAGCCTGTGCCCAGCAGTGGGACGTTTATAGACTGATGATGATGATGATGATGATGATGATGACGAATACTTTACCTCTTGGCAGGAACGAGGCTATAGTGCCAAACACTGCCATCACGAGAAGTAGGAGGAAGCTCAGATTGGCAAGACATTGTCTCAGCACGGACAGGTACTTGTCGTAATAAAGCGTCGATACGTATGTCGTTATGATGGACTGAAACATACAAAAAAACAATAGCTAGAAAACTAGTTTTGTGATAAAGTTTACACAATATGCATACTGTTGCGTGCTTGTACTTTAGAGAAGGTATGTATACTTAAAAGTGTTGGTCCTTCGAGCGGGATTGAAGAACCACTAATGTTATTGATTCCTATCAATAACAGTGGTCCTTCGAACAAGATCGGTACCTAACTAAACCAGTTGGCAAACTCTACACGAGTTTGCCAAAAATATATCTGACACACACACGACAAAACAACAATTTAAAAAAATCATTGATCTGGGACGTCTGAGACCGGGCGACCACTAGACCACAAAGTACTTACTAGTGGGAAAAGTTAGTAAGTAAGTGTCATTGAGCATTAATATTAAAGTCATTGTGCAAAAATTAATGTCATTTCAAGTCTCAACAAAAAAAAACAAAGGGCTTAATTTGCTAAGATGTTCTTATAACTCAAACGTACAAGAATGCAATCAGAGTGCGGGCTTTGGGTGATCTGTACAAGACCTTGAGTTAATTTACGGTAACAACCAGTGCGTAAACTCAACGATTACAATCAAGATGATTACATCACTAAAGTTACATATTAACCATCATTACATATACTCGTACTACGGCCAAATCCGATAAACAATGTTTGTAAACAAATTATTGGCATTTCTTTGTGGAAATATATAGGATTGATATCGGATTTTAACTTTTTCTTGAGAGAGATTTCACCTAATAATGGACTTTCTTTTAAAAAACAATAAAACTCCGACTGAAACTAAATTAAACTTAGAATAACAAAAAAATTACAGTAATTTGTTTACAAACATCCTGAGTATATATAGCTCAGGCGTTTTCACTTGAACTGGCACGTAAGGAAATCGATCCGTAACCCACTACGCTGGCCCATTGCGGAATGATGGATTTTAACTATGCGACAAAAATTGCAACAAATAAATAAAATAAAATAAGTTTCAATTGAGATTCACATCTATATTTGTTAGCAACAATTAAAGCTTATGAACTATGTTAGTATGCCTATCTCTATTAGTTGGGTGGCTCTCATATCTAACTAAGGAAAAACCCAACCCGCCCATCCGGACCACCTGGCACAACGTACAACGTTCATTTTCAGCCAGTGCCTCTACATACGACAGTTGGGCTTCTCCCGGACGACATGCCTTTGGATTCAGAGACACGGATGAGCTTAAAGTATTTTACTTTGGTTTTCCATCTAGTGGTGGCCACGCCTCGGTGGCAGAGTGGTCAAGCGCTCGACTCGATATCCGGAGGTCCCGTACTCCCGTGTTCAATTCCCAGGTCGGACAAAGCTTTTTCGGACTTTTCGTAATTGGTAACTTGCAAGATAGCAAGCTGAAGGCGCAAGTCATCAAGCTTCTCTATTAACAGTGATGTAACCATGTCAAAAAAATATATTTTAGAGATTTTTTTTAAAGTTCTTTATAGGCAAGTATTTGACCGCAATCTCCCTGATGAGAAGTGACGATGCGGCCTAGGATGTAGCATTCTTGTCTAGATAATGCCTGTTCACTTTTGCCTTGAAAATGTCCAGTTTGTACGTGTCAGGAAACAGATCCGCAGAAAGGGAATTCTACTCCTTAGCTGTCCGCATCAAAAATAATGACGCAAAGCGCTTTGTGCGTATATACACCAAGACATTTTAGTGGTTGTTTTCCCGCGGCAGAACGATTTACCTTTAGTAGTACTATTGAATCATGCAAGTTATTTTTGACAAAAATGACAAAAAAATATTTGTCCTCCCATACTAATGTCGTCAGCTGATCGGACCGTTTTGTATGGGAGGTCGAATTTTTTTGTCATTTTTGGCAAAAATAACTAAGGCAACCACTAAAATGTCTCGGTGTATAGGTGGTATGCTGACAATGTAATGGTGAGATCTCAGTCCGCGTCTCGTTCCCCGGAGATAGAAAGGAGAAGGTGAAATCAGCTCGTGTAGTTCCTGCGCACACTCGCCAAAGTGCATCTGATAAAAAACCAAAAATTTGGCAACCTCGCGTCGATGTTCAAGACTCTGCAGCTTGGATTCGACGAGTTTAGATTCGCCATTGACTCTCTTAGCGCGCTTCTCAATAGATTTTAAGGCGGCCAACTGATACTTGGCAGATCCATCCCAGAGGTGGCAGCAGTATTCCATACAGGATCGGACTTGTGCTTGGTAAAGCTGAAGCAGCTGCCCCGGTGTAAAATACCGCCTTACCTTATAAAGGATGCCAAGTTCTTTAGCGGTTTTTGCCATGGACTCTATGTATTGGCCGAAGTTTAGGTTTGCGAGATGGTCATACCTAGAAGGCTAAGATGGTCAGATATTGGCACAGCTACACCACGGAAAGTCGAAGCGAATTGAAAGGGACGTTTGGCAGAGAATAAACACGCCTGTTTTGGTGGCGTTGAAGTCGACCAGGTTAACATCACCCCAGTCGAAGATAGCTTCTAGGGCCGTGTCCAAACGCTCAACCATGGTCTCACGACAAAGCTGAACGAGAACGCATGATGTCTGAATGAGAATCCATATTAAGAATTTGTATATTTCAAATGGCAACATTCTAGAAAGTCGTATTATCACGTAATCATTAGGTCTTAATGACTCATTTTGTTAAAATCATTCAGTGAAATCCAAATGGCATTAGCACAAAAGAAAAGGCTATCATTAAAGCACGTTCTCAATTGATTGAATCTTTCTAGTGGCGGGAAACCGCGATCGTGACGTGACGTGATCACGTGACTCATCAGGTACGGTCTGCAACAGAGTCGCTAAACTTAGTCTAAAGACTACGGCTAAATACTAAAGTACCATGTCTAAATAGCATTATTAAAAGTTGACAAGCGCCTGTTAGATGATTTAGCTGATTTGACAATGTACTAAAGCATTGTACAAATGTTGTTGATGACTGTACCCACGGTTTTTTCATTCATCACCACGATCTCAGTTTTAGACACCTTTATACTATTGAGCCGTTTTCTTTTCGACCTTATATTACAGCAGGTAAGGTCTAAAAATGTCTCAACAGTCTCCAAAGTCAGTCACGACATCGCACAAGGCATAACATACATATATAATCACGACTATTATCCCTGAAGGGTTAGTCAGAGACTAGGCAATGAGGACAGCAAAAGCAGCCCTCTACCATAGTCCACTTTTCACCAAATAGCGACTGCACATGAGATCAGCGTGACAGGTGGTAAGCCCATCGCCGCTCTATGCTGTTGGATGTATGTGCAGTGTTTAGTCCGTTAGTCGCCTTTACGATACCCAAGGGAAGAGACGATGTGGTAGTATTCTTTCACCGCTACACGATACGGTTAAGGCAAGACGAGGCATAACTTATTGCGTAAATCAAGGTGAAGATAGAAGTAGACTTAAAGCACGGGCTTTAACCCTTAGCCAGGCAGTGACCTTATAGCGACCACCATATTTTAAACTTTATTCCCTGAACCTGGTCGAAAATCAATAAAAAAATTCAACATGCTGTGCCAGGGTTAAAATCTATTAAAGTACTGGAGCTGTGTGGTGGCGGCTCCTTAATAGAATACTACCACCCCCTCTCTTCCCTTGGGTGTCGTAAAAGGCGACTAACGGACTAAAGACTGCACATACATCCAACAGCATGGAGCGGCGATGGGCTCACCACCTATCAAGCTGAGCACAATATGTACAGTAGTATTTGGTGAAACGTGGTCTGTTGCTTTTGCGGTCCTCATTGCCTAGTCTCTGACTAACCCTTCGGGGATAATAGCCATGGTATATGTATGTATGTATGTATTTATTAAAGTACTCACTTGCATCCATATGTACAGGGTTCCAAATCCGCATATAAATATACTTAATGCGGTCAGACAGTTGCTACCCACCTATAAAAAAAATATGTTGTCAGTTTTCATTATACAGAGATTTTTCATTGGTTTTGGAGCCGAAACCCTGTTCATGTTTATCATCAGAAGAAGCTATTTAGCTTGTAAAACTAAAAATATGAGCATAAAAAATATCAATAAAAAGTGTACGAACCCTTAGTACCGGACAATGTAAGAAAGTCAATGACCGAGGCGCTTCAAACGCTCCGCCTACCCCCCGCCCCGCCGCCGGCCGGGAAAGTTCATAGGGGTCACGGTATACGAGTTGATAAGGAGAACGTTACTATGTGTTTTCGACAAAAAGTCACTTTTATAATTTTTTTTTCTTTGCCCGTAAATCAATTATTATTTCATAAATAGGTACAACACTTTTTTGTTTTTATTTACACATTATAACGTTTTCGGCTCCAAAACCAATGAAAAATCACGGTGTATTTGTCGGCACATCAATAGAAATTACTTACTTACATATTTCGATTAATACATAGTTACTTAATTGCTAAAGTAGTAGGTAAATTGTGGTAGCCGGCGTTTCTTTTTTTGAGACGATATGTTCTGGAAAGTGTATCTGACACTAATCGAATGTTTCAATTAATGTTTTTTGTGATAATTAAACTATTACAAGTACAACCCAAAGTAGGTTACATTACATCTTCAACTTTTTCAGATTTAGAGTCCAAAAAAAATCTTAAGCCGAGTCACCGGTAAATGCGGCCAAAACTATTTTGCTAGATCAATTGGTTTATGTATTTACTATTAAATAACGCTCTTATAAAAATATATGATACACTAAAGGATATTGCCTAAAGAATATGCTTATTTGTTACGCGATTAGATGTACTTTACTAGATTATAAAAATTCCCGAATACGGGCCAAATAAAAGTCTAAAACGGATGATTTCTTACATTCTTTTTAATTTTTCGACATAATTTTTACATGTAAATATTTATTTTGAAGTACTACAGAAAACCTGCTAATTCATTAAATCCTGTAAAGTCTATATAGGCAAAAAACCTATAAAAACCTACAAAACCTATTTGCGCCGGTTCGCTTTTATACCCGTCCCGTATAGGGTTACCATTTAGGAATTTGAAAAGTCCTGACAAAAAGCCTGACATTTAGGGAAACTCAACAAATATAAAACCCTTCATTTTACAAAAAAAATGTGTAAGATCTATTCGCAATGCGGGACAGTTAGAATCATGCCGTCCTCTCTTTAAACAGTTAAACATTCTATCTCTACCATCGTTGTACATACTCGAGGTACTGACATTTATAAAGAAAAACTTAATTTTTTTTACAGAAAAACGTGAACAGTGTAATTTTCATACAAGATATCCCAATCAGTTAGTTGTACCTCCATCAGCTACTACCTGTTTCTCAAGAAATTGTTACAGTATGGGTATTAGATTATACAATTTACTTTCCAACGATATCAGAAATATGCCATTTAATCTCTTTAAAAAGACTGTTTTTAGAATCCTTGTGAAAAATTGTTTTTATGACATAAATGAATTTATTAACTTTTGTCGGAAAGGATATCTAAAATAAAAAGAATGACATCTAAATAAAATTGGTAATCAAAATATGACTTATTGTTGACTTCTCAATATTTCTCTGTGACGATGGCTTTGGTCCTGAATAAATAATAATGTTTTAAATCTTAATTTTATTATATAATTTTATAAATTGTTAATGACACAGTAACATTTAATCTTAGTAAATATTGTAATTATTTATTTTAGTAAATTTAGAATTATAGATAGGTACTTATTTAATAATTAATTTCAAAAGCATGACGACAAAATATTTGCATATCGACAGATCGATAAAACATGTATGTTGCTATCCTCCAATAATTACATCCTTGTTACCATGTTTTATGCAAATAAAGATTTTATGATTTTATGATTTATTTATGATTCGATAAAACTCCGGACTTATTAGTGGAAACATACTTACTTTTTATGTTTTGTTTTTTAATTTTTTTGAAGTTAATAAGTAAAGATTAAAGACTTATTTGATTTTATATAAAATGTAGTTTTGTTACTCAAGTCATTTACAAAATCCGGACAAATTAAAGAGCCGGGCAAAATTCGGACTAGAGCCTAAAAGTCCGGACATGTCCGGATTAATCCGGACAGATGGTAGTACCCTAGTCCCGTAACGTCGTACCGTAACTCTTTTTTAATCTGTGGTACCGTCGAGAGAGCGAGAGAGAAGAAGTAGTCTTAATGAATTATAATGAACACAAATAGCATGCATAAATACGATACGTTAGTAACCCTTACCTTGAACAAAAACAGAAAGAAATAAACCAGGAAGCCGACGCATAGAAACGCGGCGGAGAAGGAAGCTATTCTATTCGCAAAGGAAGTCACATTCGGATTCGTTGTTAGTGAGCCTATCACGTGTATTTGCTGGTATCTGTCATAGATGATTTTGCCAGCTGCAAAAAAGGTTTGTTAGCACACAGTTATTATTATGATTAGTTAGTATTTTAGTATTGTTAAGCGTGCTCGCACAAGACCGACTTTTGGGATCGATTGCCGGTGTCCTACATACTTTATTTCAGACTTTTTGACTGAATGACTGACGCAACAAACCCCGTCAAATACTTATTATTTTAAGCGCGACAATCATGGGACTTATTGTATAACTTCAACACTTATCGCAACATCATTCAAGTAGAAGTAAACATTGATTCGCCAGTTTGATTATTATTAAAGTAGTTTCAAATAAGCAAAGTAATGTACGTTTACTTGAAAGGTAGGTTGAAGTTAGACGATTAGTCCCCAGATTAGATGAGAGTAGGACACCGATTTTTAGTAGGACCGACTTTTTGTAAGACATGTGCGTTGGTATTATAACATTTTACTGCTCTGTTATCTCCGACAAAAAAAACGGTTAGCGATTTTATTAGTCGGGTGCGAGAACGTTTACTTACCTGCTGTATGCTGTATGTAAGGGACCAAGCGATTTGCGACGCGGTAAGCGGTTTCTAGCTCATTGTGCGTTATACTGCGGCAGTCTTACTCAACGGTAATAGAAAGAACGCAATGCACAAAGAAAAGCGTGACGCGTCGCAAACCGCCTGTGGTCGTGGCAGAGGAGTGTTAAATACTCGACTGTCGCATATTGCATTTAAAAGATACTTCTCAGACATACTGTCACACTAGTAAATTAAATGTATTTTATAACATTCCAAAAGAAAGTTACGTATAAATGAGTTAATGGATTTAAGTAGCTTTAAAGTATCCGGCCATTTCTTAGAATAAATATTGGTTGCACGTCATCAAACGACAAGGTCTATTTTCGGTTGCAAAACTAATAAGTAACCGTTATTTATAATTTTCATTAATTATTGTTAATGTTCTCTTCAAAGTGATTATTCACTTTCTTAGCATGACTTATATTTTAATTCAAAGATTCGATATGGGAGCGAGCGTAATTAATCTTCATCGCAGCAAGTTGGTTGAGCATGCCGTTGGCATTTGTTTTGATTTGTATTTGAAGATGCGAGATAGTCCCCTTGTCTGTCACGAAGACTATTAGAGGTTCCTAACAATTGAATTTCTATTGTCTGGTTTTACGACAGATAACCTCATATAGATGTTTAATGGACACATACGGGATGTCTTCATGTTAAATGTGCTACGACAAATAAATGATTTGAATTTTTTGAGTTAATTTTACAGAAATAATGGTTATATATATCGATGGCTTAGTTCACAAATGTACTAACTACAAAAATCGCGATTTTTACTTTTTGACTGCCAACTGTATTAATTGACGTGCTCTACCGTTTGCACTTACCCACGTGTCCATATTCCATCTCTTTCTATCAAAAACCCAGTGTCACGGTTGTATCAAGTAAGCTTCGGTTTCGTCCAAAAGTATTAAAATCCTTTATTTTTACTAATCTGTTACGAAAACTCCTTAAGTGATTTTAAGATTCCCTTCCGCGGTACTAGTTAACGCACAAAAATATTAAGTACATTTACGATATGTAATTTTACATATTACAGATAATCCAAATGTTGTAAATGCAGTTTACACAAAAACAAATCTAATGCTTGCAACTGTTTTTAAGTGCACAAATGTGCTAAGTTGCTATGATACAAAAAATAACTGTACAGATGTTTACAATATCATCGAAAATCACATATCTATTAGTACACTTAACTCATTTTTGTTTGGTTTCTTTAAAATGCTCAACTAACGACATTTTAAGTTAAGCGTGCTTTCGATAATCGTTTTGGCGCGTAATTTTTACGTGTATGCACGAAGGCTAAGAAAAATCGGTCAATGTCACGTTCATACTGGCTTTTTTCACCAATCTATAAGAAAACACCGTGTTTGCCAAACATTTTTTTGTAACACTTTCGATATTAGCAAGTATTATTAATATTTGTTCCAAATATAGAGGACATGCAGGTTCTTATGTTGGCACTGACAATCGAAAAGGTAAAATTCCCGCAAATATAACTTCCCTAGGCTACGTTTGTGAAAGAGCAATATTGACCAGTACCCTCGAATTGAGTCTTTTTATTGTCGCAAAGACTCCAAAAAATTGTATTTAGATAGTGATCTGAATCTGAACGTATCTCGCATGTACAAAATTTACAGAGAAATTTTTGCCCAGAAAAATAAATAACTCCCGTATTATGTATATACCACGGGATTTTTCACTTCTATGAGCCAAAACTAGTATTTTATAAACCCTGCAATGTATTTATGCGATCAAATGAAAAGGCTAGTTTACATGAAGAATATGATGCACACAATAAACGCGAAAAAGACTCTTTGGATATGAAAAAAGAAGACAAAAAAATATGTTTAAACACAGATGGTGCTTTAAGAGCAAATAAATTCGACCTACAAGCTGTTGTTTCTATACCGCTTACCGGTGATTGCAAAATATATTATTTACGAAAACTCTCATAGTATAATCTAACTATTTTATATTTGATAATGGGTTTTGCCACGATCAAACCAAAAAATTATGATGTTAATATTATGAAACATGACGATTTCTATGACATAAAGGCATTCGAAAAAACTTTAAATACTTACACTACTAAACTACACAACACAACTAAAAACATAAAAAATGAGACTGAAATGGTTTAAAATTAAGTGGCTTCGGGTAAACAAAGAATCGCCTACTTCGATATTTTATAAATACGACTTAAACGATTCAGATTTGGAAGAAATTAATATTTGCAAGGCCAAAAATGGAGGAAAAAATAAAGACTTCAGTAACATAAAAAAACCTGAAAATGGCATCCTAATTTGGTGCTCCCTATTTCACAATGTAAGAAAAAAGATCGATATAGATTATTACTTACCTACTATGCAATGTTTTATTGATTTACTATTTAATAATATTATTATTATTATATGTTCTAACCTGCAGAAAATATCTTGAGTCGGTATTCTGTGGTATTTAATTAATATTTTAATATTTTAATTTTGATAAGTACCTGTTTATCTACTAGAATATTGACCCCGCTCTACTTAGTACATTCGTGCATTCAAATTACTAAATTTAAGGGTTCAAATGTACTAAGTGAGGGGGTTATCTAGAAATTCAGGTGATTTTGTTATCAATTTGATGTAATTCGGTTATGAAATCTACTTATTTGTAGAACCAAAGAAAAAGTCTTATGAATAAACGTAATTTTAATTCCATATGATACACAGTTCTGGTATTATTCATGTTTAAACTTTAAAATGCTCTCCTGAAAAATCTAGTTTTTGTAATTAGTACATGTGTGCTCTAAGCCATCGATATATGGGATTCGACCCTGCTGGTCCCGTTAAAAACCGAATAAAGTTTGTTTTTATCAAGTTCAAATAAATGCATCTGGGAGCAACAAAGGCTGTTAAAAAAAACTGGGTCGATTGTAAAATAACTTCTCATGAATGGCGGTTGCTTTATGTCAAGATTTCTCGTCCGCAAGTTAAATTACATAACGGTCTTAGGTAAGAGTTAATATAGCTTATGTGTCATTTGCTCATTATGTTGTAGGAAAGGGACTATTGAGTTTCCTATCATTATCACTAGAAACGTCCTACTTCGGGGCACAGGCCTTTCCTCATGGACAACATACCTACAGCACATGGGAGATTGAGCCATCATAACCTACTACGCCTAATGCGGGCAATATCGACTGCCACCTTACGACAACAACCGGGACTAACGGTTTTACGTGCCATCCGAAGAGCGGATCTATTCCTTTAAGTTAAAAATATTTAATTAATTGTAGGAAACAATATCAGTTAGTGTAATGGTATGATTCCAAACTCCGCTGCACGCAGCAGTTCTGCCGCTGCATTTCTGTCGCGACATTGCTGCGTAGCTCGGAATGTAATCTCAAGGTATGCTTCCGAACTCCGCTGCACGCAGCAGTGCTGCCGCAGCACTACTGGTCCCCATATATCCTACTATATAATATTATAAACGCGAAAGTTTGTAAGTATGGATGGATGTTTATTGTAACACATAGAATACTTTTTATCCCGATATTCTCACGGGAACCACGCGGGTGATACCGTGAGCGGCCGCTAGTTGCTTTTGAACCGCCTCTGTGGTCTAATGGCTAAGCTACCTGTTTCAGACCCAGAGGTCCCGGGTTCGATTCCCAGCGGGGGGTACATCTTTGTGTGCTCGGTTTGGTTGGTGGTAGGGCTGTTAAGTCCGCCTGGCTAGCTACCACCATCTTATCTAAGTCTGTCGCCATAACAACGATGTTTATAGCATTGTTGTGTTCCGGCAGTTTGAGATAAGATAGCCAGTTCCTCAGTGGTTGAGGATTCCGGGTGAAGCGCGCTTCCACCTTCGGCCTTATCGTCACTTACCATCAGGTGCGATGAAGGCCAAGCGCTTACCCGTTGCCAATAAAAAAAAAAAAAAAAAAAAAAAAGTTCTCTATAAGTTTATATGAGATTACATTTCGAGCTACGCAGCAATGACGCGGTAGCAATGCAATGCAATGTAGTGCTGCGGCTGCTGCGTGCTCAGAAGTTCGAAATCATACCTTAATATAGAGAACTAGCGGCCGCTCGCGGTTTCACCCGCGTGGTTCCCGTTCCCGTGGGAATATCGGGGTAAAAAGTATCCTATGTGTTAATCCAGGTTGTAAACTATCTGTATGCCGAATTTCATCCAAATCCATTCAGTAGTTTTTACGTGAAAGAGTAACAAACATCCATCCATACTTACAAACTTTCGCGTTTAAAATATTAGTAGGATATAATATGGAGACCAGCAGTGCTGCCGCTGCATTGCTACCGCGACATTGCTGCGAAGCTCGGAATGTAATCTCATACTTATAAACTTATAGAGAATATATGGGGACCAGGAGAGGCTGCGGCAGCACTGCTGCGTGCAGCGGAGTTCGGAAACATACCTTTATTGTAATTTATTTTACCCAGCATAAATAGTTGGGTAAAATAAAGGCGGCCGGCTAATAATTGAGGCCTTCGCCCAGCAGTGGGACAAGCTGGGCTAAATAATAATATAAATGGTTAAAAACTTCGGGACACCACAGTTAAAGTTAAAAAGTTAAAGTTTAAAGAGCTAAATTAGTAATTATAAAAGAGCTTAATTCATGAGCTGTGAAAGGTTTTTTTTAGATGGATGGATTAGAGGTAGATGTTGCAACCAAAACCAAAAATCTAAAATGGAGATGGGTGGGCCACATGCTTAGAGAAAACAAAAATGAATGGATAAAGGACATAATAACAGAGTGGACACCTAGATTCCAAACAAAAAGAAGTAGAGGAAGACAAAGAAAACGTTGATCTGATGACATTAAAAAGATTGCAGGTGCACTATAGCAAAGAATGGCAAAAATAAGAGAAGACTGGAAAACGCTGGAGGAGGCCTTAGTGTCGCAAGACACGCCAACAGTATAACTAAAAAACTAGCATATAGAAATTGTTTTAAGTGTGTATTAAGAATTTAGTTAGCAAAAAAGGCTTATAAATAAATAAATAAATAAATAAATAAATAAATAAATTTAAACTGCTATACATTCAATTCAATTCAATTCAATTTAATTTATTATCTCATCACAAGGTTTACATTGGACAGAGATAATGGCAAACAAATAGAACCAATAAGTACCCCTAGTGAGAGACTGGTGCTTGTGATAGGTTTAAAAAAACCCGTAAACCACAGGTCACCAGTGCCCCATTCCACAGACTTATAACTATTTCATTATTACCTACTTATTGATATAAAACAAACATGATGATGAAGCCCCTTAGTGAGGGATGTGTTAATGAGTGAGTGTATAAAGTGTGTGGATGCGTGGTGTACCTGTGTGTTAATACACAGCACAAGTATATTTCAACAAAGCCTTAGAGAGAGAAGGGGTCTGATTATTGTAGTAATTACACTTTTGGGATAATAAAGTCTTCGGTTTCTTTATATGTTAGCATCTTGAGCCAGTTCATGATTGTGCGTTTGCAGTTCAGTTTTGGAAGGGGATAGATATTCAACAAACTATTTATTTTATTGTAAATGTAGCAGCAAAAGAAGCAGAAGAAATGATGAGAATGGCTTGTATGAAATAATGGTGTAGGACAGACATTAGCTTTCTTTCGCTTATCATCCATTAGATGGGGATCGTATGGCAATTGGGAGTGTTTTTTTATGGCAGTTTGCAGTATGAAAATTTGTCTTATTGTCAGCACATCCCAGTCCTTATAGAGCAAAGTTGTGGGGAAGCGATATGGAAGACCAGCTCCCACACACACATTAACAGTCTCATGTAATAAAATATCATATAGTCCATAAAAGAGCTCAGCTGTCGTAATACCAAACACAATAGAAATTCAATTGTTAGCAATTAATTTGCTAGAAGTCTTTATGACAGACAAGGGGATAAATAACATTCCAAATCAATAATGAAATGAACAATGTTTTCAACTAACTTATGAGCAAAATTCACTCACTATTTAGAGAATGACTGTTAAAAATAAAATAATTATAATTTTAAGAAACATAAAGTTAACTTATGGCAATATTGTAAGATGTATTAGCATAACATAACAAAATAGATTAGTCTGACGAAATGTCGGTATGCAATGGTTAACAAACCACATTGGTTACAAGTATTAGGTAAACCATTTAAATTTAATGCGGTTGCTAGGTTTCAACATTAAAGTTTACATAACAAACATAATTTGCCTCTTACCTATTATTCCGCTGGCTAAGTACAAAAAAGCAAGGCCAGTATCCAAGAAATTCGTCCCTTGTGCAACTT
Organism: Scoparia ambigualis; assembly: GCA_963921215.1. Taxonomy (NCBI): domain Eukaryota; kingdom Metazoa; phylum Arthropoda; class Insecta; order Lepidoptera; family Crambidae; genus Scoparia; species Scoparia ambigualis. Next base: position 15,947,091 of record OY992522.1, on the reverse strand, counting down.
GAAAACAAAGGCTGTAAAGAAAAGCATATTATTACTAAAACTTAAAAAAGCTGTACCATCTGTTTTTGAATTAAAGTACTCAGTCAAAACTACAAAAAGGCATAAAACTATTTTTATTATAGTAGTTAATTTAAACTTGCTCAGTTAAATAACAATAATAGACTGTAATAACATTAATTAAATTCAATTAAACACAATTTATTAACCTTCGGACGACGGATTTTAGCACGGATTTATTTATATATCCACGAACACACTCTATACATAGCAGAAAATTATTTAGAAATACTTACGACAGTACTAAAGTTGATGATAAAATAACAAGCCCACACTTAAAAATCAACATATTACTTTAAAATAAACTAAGGTGACCCACACCGTCGTCCCAAACCCAACAGTGTTTTTATTTGTGATAGATAACTGAAACTGACACTGACAAATGACATGACATGACTGACTGACAGTGACAGTCTCTGCTTTTTTTTATATTTGTTCCGTGAAGGAACAGGCTAAGGTCTGAGACCATACTGCCTAGTTATTTGTTTGTTTTTTTTCCCTTCATGATAATGAGTGGCGATTAAGATGATGAATGATCAATGATGTTCCCCTTGAGTCCTCAGTAAAGATGTGGGACTTTACTGAGATCTCACGCGGACTTCTTGAGAGAATTTAAAAAGTGATGTTGCACTGTTTTGTTTCATTTGCCAACACTTAAGCACGTTCACAAACACTTAACGGTTAATAATCCACTATTATTTCATATTAATGTTTGAAAAAACACAAATTTTAGAAAATAAAACAAAACTGCAGACATGACGCTTCACTTTCCCGCCAAGAACTCTGACAGTCTCTGCCTTTTTTTATATTTGTTCCGTGAAGAAACAGGCTAAGGTCAGAGACCATACTGCCTTGTCATTCGTTTTTTATTTCTATTTTTCCCTTGATCATAATGATTGGTGGTGGTGTGAATGATAAATGATGTTCCCTTGAGTCCTAAGTAAAGATGTGGTACTTTACTGAGGTCTCACGCGGACTTCTTGAGAGAATTTGAAAAGTAATGTTGCACTGTTTTGTTTCATTTACCAACACTCATGCACGTTCACAAACACTTAACGGATAATAATCCACTATTATTTCACATTAATGTTAGAAAAAAACACAAATTTTTGAAAATAAAACAAAACTGCAGACATGACGCTTCACTTTCCCGCCATGAAGTCAGATAGTCTCTAACTTTTTAACCAACTTCAAAAAAAGGAGGAGGTTCTCAATTCGCCTGAATGTTTTTTTTTAAATTATTATTATTTTTTTGTATGTTTGTTACGCGATATCTCCGTAAGTTGTAAACCGATTTTAAAAATTCTGATTTTATTCGAAAGGGTATGCTTGCTGAGTGGTCCCATTGTCACCATGACAAAATCTGATGATGGGGTCCCAGAAAAATCGAGAGCATTCCTTAAATTTTATACGCATATATAACTTTTTTAGTGTATTTTACAACGCTACACCAATATTTGCGTCTGGTAGTCATTATCATGTGTGGCTGAGCTGATGATGAAAGGTCAACTCCTTAACGGTTAAGAGTTAAAAGATAATTCTTTCAATTCTGTATGCACATTTAGACTTCTAGTTATATTTTTACTAGTTTATCAGATGAGCTGATGAAGGAAGGACTTAACCCTCAAGAGTCAGGAGTTATGGGATAATTCTTTAATTATCATAATATAGACCGTGGCGAGTCTCCCTCCAGGACAACGAGGTAGGTAACAAAGGCACTTCCTATACGGAACGAAATTTGGATAAGCACGTAAACGGTGTCTTAGTTTACCTATTGTAATTTGGTTTATAGTTTTGTATGTAAAGATCATTATTTATTTATATTTTTATTCCTTAAATTTTTTATTTTAATGTGTAATCAATTATCTAATTTTATTTTTATTTGATTGTATAATATAATGTGATTTTATTTTATAATTGTAATGTAATGATCCATGTTGGTCGAATAAATTAATTTTATTACTATTATTATTAGTTGATAACCGCCCACAGCCATAATTGACTTTAATTTGGACTGGCCAGGTAACGTAACCTCAACATTTCCATTAAAGCCTTCTCATCATGTGATCTATTCAACAATTTGTTAGCATCTAGGTTTGATAAAATAATACCTTCTAACGATTTTACACGACTTAAGGCCACATAAGTCTGTCCTTTCGCAATTTTTTTTCCCCCAAGATAGATAACCGCCCTATCGAGTGTGGTGCCCTGCAGTTTGTGTACTGTAACGACCCAACTTAAAATTATATAGAAAACTTTATTTCAGGCTTCTATGGCCCATATAACATATACCTTATAGACTAACATACATATTATAATACAATCTTGTTAGTAAATAACTTAAAAGCTATGTTAGTATTTTAATTATTTGGACACATTTTGTGTCGTATCAGTGGCAGGGAAAGGCAGCTGTCCACGGAATCGCCTATATACCACGCCCTTCGGCCAAAGGTCCTTGCTCATGAAGGTGTCGAGCCTGGATGACGGGACCCGCACCACAAAAGCCTTGAAGCTGTGTTGTGGCGCGACTTCAGCGGCACCACCCTTAAGTCGAAATTGGTCTTCATTTTGATGTATTCTGCAATCTCCTGCACTGTGGTGGTATAATGCAGGCGAGACAGATACATGGCCGTGGTCGGCGTCGCAGCCCGCAGCAGGAAGTTTGGCCCTGTCGGTGCGGTGCCGCGACGATTCTGGACGACGCAACGTCGTCGCGCCTTCTTACTTTGAACCGTAGTGAAACCATCTTCATTTCCATCTGCGATAACAACGGATCGCGATGGCTCGGAGTTAGCAGCAACTACGGCAGCAAAGTTTCGGCGACAGCTGACAGGCGCAGCACACACAGCCGTCACGTGAGGAGCTGCAGGTGGCAGCGGCGCGCGGACGGCGGCGGCGGGCGATGGCAACATGGCGCTCGCTGGGGGCGCGGGGCGCGCGGGAAGAGTAGCCTCGCCCCGCGTCGCCTGCGCTCGAGTCGGCTCGGGTCGCGGCGGCGACGGCGTCGAAACTGCTGACTTGCAGCTCGATGTTGTTGACGTATCGAGGCAGGCCCCACTTCGCAAGTTGATATTGGAGCCGACCTGCGATGACCTACTTTCCGCGAGTGATTCACGTAAATTATTAACTTCATTACGCAAATCACTTACGGTTTTTTCAGATGCATGGAATTTTTGCACCATATCTGCCAAACCCGCCTTCAGGGTAAGGATATCCCTCAGGAGGCTGGTGACATCGACGTGATCGAAAGTGACGGGAGGCAACTTGTTTAGATCTCTCGCCACAAACGTCGGTACGTCGTCAGGATCTGTAACTTTGAGCAGGCTGATGATATCCTGCAAGCTCTTCTGTGTCCCGCCACGTCTACGGGACACTATCTGGTCACTTATGTTGAGGGACTCGTACAACAGCTTCTTGGCTTTTGATATGTCATCTTCGCTGAAGCTCGACTTACATATCTGGACCGCACTGACCTCATCCATCACATCCAACTTTTGCTGAAGGAAAGCGAGGAGTTCGTTAGCCACTAGCGTTTGATTCGCCATGGCACTACACTCGCGACGGCTTGCGCCGCGCTACACTTATATTATATTAAATTTATTAAACGTGTGCACAGTTCCGTGCGTTGCATATGACTGAAAAATTATGGGTACTGTAGCCGCACACTCACACAAACAAGCACAGAAGATGTAAAGCAAATCCATTTAATAGAATGTCAGACGGAAGCCTTTTCGACATGAAACAGGGACATAGCTCTGAAAAGAGCTGCCATAATGAAATAAGAATAGATCGATATGAAACAGGAACATAGCACTGAAAAGGGCTGTCGTAATGAAATAGGAATAGAGCTTCGTCAACAAGCAAACAGCATCTTCATTCTTTGCCACCATTCTCAGCTGCGTGTACACATCACTCGTAACAGCGCCACAGTTATCGAGTGAGTGGCCGAGCGCAACGAATGTCGCCAGTTTTGTCGCGTGCGTGTTTCCCCGCCCGCACTTCCCAGCGTCGCGAAGCCCCGCGCCGCGTGTTCCCCGCACCACGTTACATAGCGACCGCGGGTGAATGAGACACCCGTTGTTCCTCTCTCTTTTGCGTAAGTGACTAAGTTAAGCAACCTATGTTTGTAAATATAATAATTGTAATATATATGATCATTAACTAAAATAAATCATCCATTCTACGACTGACCATCCTGAGTATAATTTCTCTCCAAGCTTCGCTTCAACCCCACTCGCTAAAGTATCATTTTATCAAGGTTGATTTAGTCATTCTCCTTTGACAATTTCGGGTAGGTTGATCTGACCCCGTGTGTACCTACCTACGCGCGGTCGGAATGGAGCGAATATCGCGGGAAAATGGTCGACCGGGAACTTCCTCGATGTACATACTTACCCCGTTACTTAGTACTTACTAAATTTTGTTTGTCAACAGTAATCGATGTATAAGGTATTGTTTATAGTTTTACATTTGAGTATATAGGTCCTAAACTGATAATGTGATTTAACTCTGAGTTGTAAAAACATTATTTATAACTTTTTAGTGTCAGAGTACTGTAGGTATTGTTTTTTTTTTGTATTTTTAATTTGGTTTTGAAAATTTGCTGATTGTGTGTTTTCTTTGGGTTAAGTTTTTTGAAGGCGGTTTTATTTTTTTTATATTAATTTTGTTCCTTGAAGGAACAAGCTAAGGTCAGAGACCAACTGAGACCATACTGCATTAAGTGTAACGTCATTATCATTACATTAGGTATATGCTGATAATAAGTGATAATTTACAGTAAGGTCAGGGGGGCTATTACGCTAAATAATCTCAACCAAACTACGACTGAAACGCAGTCGTTAGACGTACTTTTATAGTGCTATCGAGTTTGACACACGCGATAGCTCTATACGAAAGTCGGCTGAACGGTAAAGGTTTAGTTTTGGGTGGTTTTGGTAAATATCGTTGGTGGGTGCTTAGAGTGATTGAGACCCTGGTTTATATAAAGCTTATTGTTCTACTTTTAAGAAGCACTGAAGACTAGGTTGTACATGCTGAATCTCTTTACCTTGCTTTCATGGCAGAAGAAAACAATAAAATAACGCGCGTTTTTTGACATTTGATTTTGTTTGACATTACTAATTTGTTTGTTTTGTTTGTTTTATCAATTTCACTTTAGAACGCTGTGTTTTGTTAATATTTTCCCTTCACGTCTTCCTTAATATGTCCACCTTACAACCCATACATGCTTTGAGTTTAGGTGAGTTATTGGCTGGCCATTTAGCAGTTCTTAAAATACACAGTGCATGATACGGGCCCAGACGGGACACGGCCCGCTCTAATATAAATATAAAATGTATGCAACGTCTCAAATCAGTGCCCCGCCCGGGCCACGTACACGGCACGCCCCGGTCTAATATAATTCATCCCTAACTTTTACCAACTACACACACCATCTTTTCCTGTTGGGGTCGTAAAAGGCGACTTCAAAATATGTAAATAGCTGTACTTACCGTTCTAAAGCTGAAATCCTGTCAATAGGCAAATTATAGTTGTCCCCTTTGTATAAATGTGCCGTGCACTACAATATTGATAATGTTTTGCTTTCTATGTTCTTAAGCATTTACTAACTTTGCAGACATCCTACATTTAAACTGGCCTGGAGCACTCTCAGGCCCTCCCAACTTGGGTTGCCAGGTGACTGGCGTTTTACAGACATGTCCGGTCAAATATAATATGTCTGTTTTTTTGTTAGGCTTTACCCCGTTAACCCTGTTGTGCTCCCCAAAAGATGCCAAATGAAAGCGTTGGAGTGATCTCGCTGGTGCAGGATAAACAAATGTCAATTCATTGTAATCAATTCTCTTTGAAACTCTAATTTAGCAAATAAAATGTTTACTAGAAAAAAATATATCAGGCTTTCAGGGAAAATTTCAAATATTTACTTATATAAATCTATGACTGGGTTTTCTATTGGGCCTGGCAACCCTAACACACGCTACTCCCAACTAACTCTCTGCAAATTATCATGTTGATCAGTTGCTCCATACTTGCATATCAATATTTTAGGATTTAGTTATGAAACTAGGATAAGCATCTCATTATCCTACCCATCAGGTGAGATAAAAACCAGGAATATCGCTAGTAATAGTTATTTTTTTTATAAATAAAATAAAAGTAACTAAGTACCTACCTATGTAGTGAACAGATGTTCACGTGCTTATTGTTGTTCTAATAATGTTCATAAAAAGTTTATATTGCAATAGAATTCAATAAGATGGTGATGGCAGCCAGGTGGACTAAGAACCATAAAAATACCGCATAACACCAAGCTGTACCATCAAACAAACTAGGCACAATATGAAATGTGTCTGAGAGAACCTGGCAATGTGATCACTGGACCAGGGGGCTAATTGTCTAAGTTCAACATTTATTGCAATTGCTTTCAAATAGGAGTACATTACTTCGCTAGTTTGTTTATTTTAAAAATAGTTTTTAATTAGCAAATTAGCAAAGCAATGTACCGTTGCTTTACCACTTTGCAGCGATTTTCGTATGAAGCGCACAAACCAGTACGTGCCCGTGCCAAATAGACGACACAGTGTGCGAGGGATTTTGACCTCTAGACTGGTAAAGCAACAGAGTCCGCCATTGTACTTGAAAGCGATCGCTTTTAAGTATAAGCGATCGCGATAGATGTTGAAGTTAGACAATCAGCCCTCAGGCTGTTTAAAATTATGTGGTTACATAATTTATAAATTAATAAACATATTATATTAATACCTACCAAACCTCATTGGGCCAGACTGGGGGGTTATGGCCCAATCTCTTCATGTGCTGTTTTGTCCATGGCCCCACATCCAAGGTCCCAGCAGTGAGCCATTTTTAGGTTTAAATAATGAGATATAAAATCGGTTATATCTCATAATTTATTTATATTAAAGTGGCAAATGTTTTGAATAGATAATCGGTTAATTATCTGGAACACTTAAGGTGGCTATTGCCAAATAAATAAATACATATTATGTTCTTAGTAAAAAGCTTTATTTATTTTTGTTTTACAAAACTTTCTTTATTTTTGTTAGACACTAAAGCAATATTATTATTATTATCTATGTCACATTTTTAGAGGCAAAAAAGTTTCTTACACAGTATGAGAACTACTAATTTTATTATCTTATTTTCAGATTCAGTCCAGCAACAAGCATTTATAAAATACTTCAATTCACTGCCTGAAGTAAGTGAAGCGATGTTATAGTAATATCTTAAATTAAAAGAGCATATTTTAATATTTATGATTTGTAACAATCATTACATTAGTCAACATATTATTCTTGTATTTTGTCTTTTACTAAGTATTATGTTTCTTGTCTATTTTGTTTATCTTCAAACAAATAAAATATTACAGTGTGAGAGTGTAATTCTAAGTCACATAATAACATTTACTACAAAAACATATTTATTTTAAATAAATTACAAGCTATCAGTTTTAAATACAAGCACCTTAGATTAATGATTGGTCTGCAGCGAGACCAATCATTTATCTAAGACAAGCACACTCAATTGATTAGTTGACACTAGTCAGTTTTATTAATCACAGTTAAAAAATTAAGATAATATTATATTTCAACTACCAAACCAAGATGCTACTTTACTCTTTGCACTTACAAACTTATTGCCTACAGATTTCCAAAAACCAGGTTTTTCAGTTACATCTACAGGTGTGGTCTCAATTTCAATATTTCGTACTTTTTCATCATGTTGTATCTTTTCAGCAATACCCATTACGCGGTAGTCGGGATTATATCGCTTGGGAACAACTATTTCTTCAATGATTTGCTGTTCATCACTAGATTTAGATTGACCTGCTTTTTCTTTAGAAACCTGGCTTTGATCGAAATTAATAGTTTCTGGAACCAAATCTTCTAGTTCTGAATGTTTGCCCATTTGTTGACTTTGGAAACCTGATGATTCATGTTGTTGTCCAAAATCAACAAATTGTTGATCAAAGCTTTGAACTGGTGCTTGGTTCTGTTGACTGAAATCGTTTACAAATTGTTGTTCCGTGTTTTGTGTATCCTGATTCCAGTTAACTTGCTGGTCTAATTGTTGGTTCTGCTGGTTGAAGTTTGATAGCAGATGCATATTATCTTCATTTGAATTCTGATTCTGAGTTTCAAAAGTTTGCACAATGCCATCAAAATGTTGGGTTTCTTGTCCAATGTCCTTGCGCTGCTCTGAAAAACTATTCTGACCAAAGACTTCAAATTCTTGGGTCTTTTGCTGATCAGTTGATTCAGTCTTCATATGTTGTTGTTCTATTTGTTGTTGTACATTATGTGGCACCTCTTCTACTTGTTCGGTATTTGTTATTGCACTATCACTTTTTTCAAATGCATGTTCATAAAAATTGGATTGTTGGTCCATATTGTTGAAAATAGTTTCATGTTTTGAATCATCAATTTCTTGAGGAGTTTCCAGTTTCTTGTTTTCTATTGAGATAATTTTATCAGTAGTTGTCTCTTCTGAACTTTTGTTTGTAACTGATTCGTCTACCAATGATTCATCAGGGCCTATATCTCCTCGCCCTATATCGGTTGGCCTAAACTTGTCAAAGTTCTCTACTTTCTCAGTTGTAGTTCCATTCTTGATGTCATTATTGTTGTATCTTAATTGATCTACACTTTCTGTTTGAGTATTTTGATTCGTAGTTGTAAGATTCTTAATGTCTATGTGTTCATTAGTTGTTTTTCCAGTACTGCTTTTTTCTTTATTGGCTTGGACCGTAGCACCACTGATGTTACTATTATAATTATTAATAGTATAAGCTGTTTCACCATTTGTTTTGTGATTTGACTGTTCTTGATGCCAGTCTTTACTTGTATGTGAGCTTGAGCTTTGCGATAAATAACTATTTTCGTTGTTCATGTTACTTTGTACATAATCTCCTTCCAAAGTGTCTAATTTACCCCACAAACCAGTTAAGGAGCTGGTGTTTTCTGAATGGGTTTGGTCATGAAATCCATTTAATCCAGTATTTTTATGGAGGAATTGACCTTCATCGCGAGTTATATCCCAAGACCCTTGAGTTTGTTGTGTCATATCTGGTTGAAATGATTGCTGTACGGATGTCTGTCCTTCATTGTAATATAATACTTTCTTTGGATCTGTATTTTGCGTAGCTTCGTGTTTATCTTGCATATCCCAGTTAAAAATATCTTTGTTGTTAGTTTCTTGATTCTGTTGAAACCCTTCACTATTAATGTGTTCCTGTTTACCAAATGTGCTTAATTGAAGTCTTTTATCTTGAGTTTGCTGTTCAATTTCTACCAAATCCTTTGTTGAGGTTTGTTGACTCCAAATATCTTGTTGATTTGCTAAATTAAATAAAACAGTTATAAGTTTTTGATTAATACTTAAATCCTTAGTTTTTTATATAGTGTTGTAAAATAAAAATAAAAGTTAGTTGCCTATCAGAAGTCCTAAAATAGTGTAAATGCACTTTATTTCATACTTTTATATTTTCTTTTATGAGTGACATATTTTAATATAAAAATAACCTAAAAGAGTGACTTGAAATTATTTAAGTTCGACGTCGTTCTAGATACTCGACTTACTTTGAGATTGTCCAAATTCTTCCAAATTACTTTGAGTCTGTTGTCCTGTCATATCCTCGTTCCACTTATTTTGAGTTTGTTGTCCTAAGTCTTCCAACTGCTCCGCTTGTTGTCCAAGTTCGTCTTTGATATCAGTTTGGCTTTGACTCTGCTGGCTGACACCAGTGTCCCAGGTAGTCTGTGTTTGTTGCCCCAGGTCTTCCAATTTGTCAAATGAATTTTGAGTTTGCTGCCCGATGTTTTCTAAATTCTCCCAATTATTTTGCGATTGTTGTCCTGTCTGGCCCCACGTATCTTGAGTTTGTTGTCCAAAATCTTCTAAATTTTCTTTGTTTTGAACTTGCTGATCCAAACTTTCCGATTGACCCCATGTATCTTGAGTCTGCTGTCCAAGTTGTGACAAGTTATCCCACTGAGTTTGAGTTTGCTGGCCCAAATCTTCTAGATTTTCACTTTGTTGGTGTTCATATTGAGCATGATCAGCAGATCTAGTAGCTCTACTGTGACTCGGTTCACATTCGTAATTGCACTTGCTATGAGAATACCTTTGCTGGTTGTGTGTTTGTCTGGCTCCATAACTATGGGAAGAATAGCCGGCTTGAGAAGCTGATGCGTCTGTTAGTCTGTCCGATGTTTGACCTTCGACTTCACCGTTGGATGTGGGCTGGATCACGTATGGGTCTCCTTGCCTCTCCCATGCCTTATGATAAGAATAGGATGACTCATAACTTTTTGGTTTTGAGCTCACTGGTCCAACAAGATTAGCAGTAGCAGCATGAGAATTCAACCTATAGTCGGAGCCAACTTGACTAAAAGCATTTAAATTAGAATTAGATGATGCTAAACTCTGGTGTTGTGCATTAAAATCAGCTTGTTGCTGAGATTGGCTAAAGGCTGAATTAAAGTCAGCATTTTGTTCATGTCTTCTGGAACTGTACTGCGAGCCACGTTGTAGATAAGAATCGTCATGTAATTCACTTTTCTTAGGTTCTGTTGTTGGTACAGCTGAAGGCCTGGTATCGTGCTTCTCCCATTCCTTGCGGTAGTTATATGAGGATTCATATTGTTTGGCGTTGTTCCTTGGTCTATAGGATTGATCTTGGTCACTTGTGCTTAGTAGCTCCGCATCACTATTTGCTGTATTTTGATCATAGTAAGATGCAATACGAGACCCACTATGAGTCTGTGTGGCAATAGGAATTGCAATCCTTTGTCCAGGCCTTACTATGATTTTAACTGGCACAGTGCTTATAAGTCTGTGATGCATGTTTGCGTCTTCATTTTGGGTGGTCAAATGGTTTGTGTTTAATTGCTCATATGCGGTTCGTCCTTCGTATCCCGATTGTGAATTGTGTCTAGAACTCTGTCCTACTTGTATTCCTTGTTCGTATTGATTGCCGTCGTACAAACTTTGAGCACTTTGTAAATTACTAGCTTGATATCCTCTGTAACCGGAATTCAAATTATTTCCACTCTCGCCGCCGTATCTTGCGTTGTGTTGAGATGATAATTGTGAGTACGCACTGTTGGATGAAGATTGCAATTCAGAGTCGCCATACTTCGCACCTTCTTGGAAATTACGTCCAGCTACTTTACTCAGATCATACCGGCCTGATCCATAAATACCTCTTGAATTTGCTGCGGTGAAGACACTTCCAGTTCTAGTCTGAGATCCGCCACCTAATTCTCCTTGGACTTGTTGAATAAGACCACCCATTTGATGTTGTGCCAAAGAATCCATGTTGTGAGCTTTTTCAAAGTTGCCTCCCATATTGCCTCTCTGTGCATCGTAAAACCCGGATTTTGTTCCTTCATCCGTCGAACTCCTTGAGTATTGAAAGTCTTCTTTTTCTTTATACAGCTCTGGTCGTGCCATGACTAAAGTAGCCATGGCTAGTCCCAGCATAAAACGCCTCATCGTTCTATTTATGATGCACTCTGAAAAAAGGAAAAAGATTTGTCAAAAACTAAAAAAATACATACTTATCTATTACAATTATTATGACATGACTCATAGTCATAAATGATTAAAGTGTAATATTAATTTTAACAAAAATCTAAAACATTGACAACAACTAAACGTAAACCTAACTTACATTTATAAAAAAAACAATTTTAAAATATTTGATTACCTATACAAATTTAACTAAACAACGATTAAGTATAAAAATATCTTTCAACACTATTTACTAAAATATGCTATAAAAACATCTACATTTTTTTACAAGGCTACACTAACGCATTTTGCTAACTAATAAATAGTTATTGAGCACTGTAAAACCTGTTGAAAATCAATGGTCTCATGATACTTGACCTATTAACTTAGGTATTTTGAAAATAAAATGGTCAACTTCTTCTTACCTTTTTGTACTAAAACGTGGCCGAAACAAAAACTAAGACACACACTCACTGTAGTCGCTCACTTACTGACTTTGGCTGCTCTGGAGTCGCCAATTTATTGTGCTTTATTTTCTATCTATCATACAGCTGATAACCTCCGCCCGGTCATGTAAGATATTTTATTCTTGGAACTGAGCGGAGTTAATACGACAAATAGTACATAACAAATGTCAAATCCTTGAATGATCAATGTCTTATAGGTACCACCTGCGATCTGTGACTCAGGATATGACTTCATTGAACTGAGCTGGCCGTTGTCGAAATTAAATAAAATATGATGGATTATGCAACTATCACCGTTAAGCCCGAGGGATATAGTATAATTTGCAAAGCAGTTATTTATTTATTATTGTTATATTTGTAATCGAGTACATAATGTATAGTAACCGTGCGGTTTTGTAGGCGAATTGTAACGAGGAACCGGATTGGACGAAGGTCATTAATAATTTTGACCAGCTTGGAGCAATGTTGATACAAGAAAATAGATGACAGATTTTCTTGTTTTCATACGCGCATTGTTGTATTCTAGGGGTGTAAGTAGCTTATTTATTCCCGAGACGGGGTTTGGCACCAATACCTAGTTCGAGGGACTAAATAAGTATTTCACCCGAGGTAAACACTGTGCTTTTCATTACGAATACAAGGAAAGTCACTAAAAATAAAAACATGAATAACCTAGCTAAAGAAAAAATGAGTTTAGTTCGTTAGTCGCCTTTTACGACCCATTTACGAGCATTTTACGAGCCCATCGCCGGTCTATGCTGTTGGATGTATGTGCAGTCTTTAGTCCGTTAGTCGCCTTTTAAGACACCCAAGCTAAGAGAGGGGTTGGTATTATTATTTTGATGAGCTCATCGCCGCTGTATGCTGTTGGATTTATGTGCAGTCTTTAGTCCGTTAGTCGCCTTTTACGACACCGAAGAGAAGGGTTGGTGCTATTATTTTGATGAGCCCATCTGTTGGTTGTATGTGCATTCTTTAGTCCGTTAGTCGCCTTTTACGACACCGAAGGGAAGAGAGGGATTGGTAGTATTATTTTGATGAGCCCATCGCCGCTCTATGCTGTTGGATGTATGTGTAGACTCTAGTTCGTTAGTCGCCTTTTACGACACCCAAGGGAAGAAAGCGTTTTTTAGTATTATTTTGATGAGCCCATCGCCACTTTATGCCTGTAGGATGTATGTGCAGTCTTTAGTCCGTTAGTCGCCTTTTACGACACCCAAGGAAAGAGATGGGTTGTTGGTATTATTTTAATAATAAGTCACAACTTTCTACACATGATAGTAGCTTCGATTACGATTGAAACTATTTACGACTTCGATTACGTACGATTCTACCTAGGGCAGAAAAGTACTAAGTACTTTCCACCCGCTCCTCAGGCAACTTCAGACCTACTTTCCGAGTATGAGGAATGAAAAGGTAAACCCTTTTCTGTCTTTTATTTTCATTCACATGTTGCTATTCCGAGTACTTTTCTTTAGTACACGCACTATACCTTATTACGATTAAAACTATTCACGATCTCGATTACGTTTTAATTATATTAAAATGATTCTCCCTAGGGCGGAAAAGTACTAAGTACTTTCCACCCGCTCCTCAGGCAACTTCAGACCTACTTTCCGAGTATGAGGAATGAAATAGTAGATTGTTATACAAGGGGCTAAAATGACCCATCATATACGAGGTAGTTTTACTCCCAAACTTTAGCGAGGGAGTAAATAGAATCCGAGTTTTAATGGGTTTTTAGCGCCGTGTGGTTACACTCTACTTTTCACTACAATTGCGAGAAAATAAAACAATCCAATACAATATGAAATGGTTTTTTTTTAAATTAACTAGTTAGTTGCTTTATTGACACCCAAGCGAAGCTAATGCTGTTGGAAGAATGTGCAGTCTTTAGTCCGTTAGTCGCCTTTTACGACCCGAAGGAAAGTGAGGGGTTGGTAGTATTATTTTGATGAGCCCATCGCCGCTCTATGCTGTTGGATAGTATGTGCAGTCTTTCCATCTCTTCCCTTGGGTGTCGTAAAAGGCGACTAACGGACTAAAGACTGCACATACATCCTACAGTATAGAGCGGTGATGGGCTCATCAAAATAATATTACCAACCCCTTTCTTCCCTTGGGTGTCGAAAAAGGCGACTAACAGACTAAAGATTGCACATACATCCAACAGCATAGAGCGGCGATGGGCTCATCAAAATAATACTACCAACCCCTCTCTTCCCTTGGGTTTCGTAAAAGCGACTAACGGGCTAAAGGCTCACCACCTAAGCACATGTGCAGACTGTGCAGTTGTTTTTTTGCTGAAGCGTGGACTGCTCGGACCATATTTGGTCCGAGGTGGACTGTGTGGATGTGGTCTGTGTTGTCCATAGATTGAAATGATTACTAATTTTACCATTAACTTTAAATAAATACCTATCTCAAAAAAGTTGTTGATTTATGTGTTTATTTAAGATTATTCTACTTAAGACTAAAAACTTTTCCGTTTTTGTAGGCTCATTGTCATTTGACAGAAAAAACTTTTTCCCCTACAAGAAAAGCTATTTTTTCCCCGCTCTGGAACGCTACAATGACGGTCTTTTTGAGCAAGAGGAGTGAAAAGTGTTTATCTATCTTATATTTTCATTCACATGTTGCTGTTCTGAGTACTTTTCTTTAATACACGAAAATAATTACGTGACTGTCGTATTTCTTCATTGGATCAGCGGTTCCTAAATTTCTTAGGCTAAGCTTTCAATAAGTCCCTCTTATTGTATGGAACCCCACATAAATTAATGATAACAAATACACACAACACTGCAATCCTAATTAGTATTATAAACTAGCGGCCCGCCCACGAACTCGTCCGCGGAACCCCTGTCCCGGAATCCCGCGACGAATTACCAAAAAAAATATTTCATACAAATCTGGTCCTGACAATTATTACAAACACAACAAAAAAATAATTATCCAAATAGGTGCAGTCGTTTTAAATAGGTGCGCGTACAAACATTTGTGGAAATTGATTTTCATTAATATAGATATGAAGGTAAGTTTGTTTGTTTGTTACGCTTTCACACTTAAACCACTGAACCGATTTTGTATACGTAGAGAAGGTGGGCTAAACCGCTGGAAAAGGAAAAACCCTTAAGGGGGTGCCGCGCAATCGCAAAAACTGACATATAAGTCTCTTAATGAACTTCAAAGCAAATCAATCGTATTGATATTTTAATTAGAACAATTCGGCTTTGAAGTTTCAGACCTAGTAATTTAATTAGAGCAATGTTTTAACAGCACGAATTGTGCAAAACCATCACGCGCTCGTGTTAAAATCTATTTAAATCTCTTTGGTTAAAATTTACTTATTTTCATGTAAGAATTATTGTTTCATGCGTAAAATTAAGAAAGGTGTCGAAAAAATATGTTATTTGGAGTCATTAGATTTATGTATTGTTTGTTATTGTAAAAATAATTTGTTTCAAATTTCAACAAGGCCATGACCTTTTGCAATGATCAGGCTAACTTACATTACATACCTAAGTTCTTTTAATGTATTTAACTAATTCAGCACATAGTACAAGTGACTTAAAATACGTAAATTTTCGACGATTTCGTGCAGGACTCCTCTTAAATAGAAATATTTCAAAAATACTTTTACCCAAAGGATACGCGGAAATTGCCGCAGTCTAAGTAGACATCCTAAACTTTTTGTTATTTATATTGCTTATTATTCGAAAGGCGGTTCGAGTCAAGTCCCGCCAAAAGCTGTAGCTTTTTTCAGTTTTATTTAGTACATTTAAATCTCATTCATTCTCACTTCAAATAAAATTATGCATAATCAATTCGCAATAATACTTCATATCGGAATGTCCTGTGATATCAGTGTTGTTTCTTATTAAAATACCTTGACCAACTTTACATTTTTAACCGAGTTGTTTATAAAAATAATATAATGTGATATTTTTCCTTGTAAATTGAAATTACGAGTTCTTTTTCATATTCTTTTAATATTACAAATGTCATCATAATCATCATCAGCCTATGAACGTCCCACTGCTGGGCACAGGCCTCCCACATGTATGGATACCATCCGTCCGGATTTATCCCGACATGTCCGGATTTTTAGACTCTAGTCCGGACTTTGTCCGGCTCTTTAATTTGTCCGGATTTAGGAATATGAGTAACAAAACTACATTTTAAGTAATATTAAATAAGTAAGTCTTTAATCTTTATTAACTTCTCATTTATCTAAAAACAAAACATAAAAAGTGAGTAATGTTTCCATTTAATTTTAGTGACTAAAATGTCCGGACTTTTATAGAAATGTCAGGCTTTTTGTCAGGACTTTTCAAATTCCTATATGGTAACCCTACCTACATGCAACAGCACGTGGGGAGATTGTCCTATAACCCACCACACTGGCTCATTGCGGGTTAGTGGGTTTTACGACCGCTATCTTACGACAACAACCGGGACCGACAAACGGTTTTACTTGCCTTCCGAAGCACGGAGGTCAAAAATGGAATTACCCATCCCCATTTCGAACGGATTTTGTACGTCTTAGCGTGGAGTAGGATAACAAAATTAGTATTAATTTTATCATAAAGTAAATATTATTGTAGTAGTAGTGTATGAAACTGTATCAATGCAAGCTTTTTATTTTAATTATTATCTAGAATTTCAGTAGTAGTTATCTCATAATCCAAACTTGTGTTTTCTGTTTTGTTCATTATAAAAAGTAACTTATAAATGTTACCATTACCGTGCCATTATCGTAGAGGGACTTAAAATTGTATTAGAATAACATCTTTCACTATTATCTAATTCTATAAGAAAATATATGAAATAATGTTTCTACTACAGAAATTCGACCGGTCTCACACTCCTCTGAGTCTGAGACCGGTTACTAGATAGCAAGTTCCTCAGCATTTGAGGGTTCTAACCAACACTTGAAGGCTAAGAGTGCGTATTGAAAATGTTTTTGATTGGAATCTTAAGAAACCACCGACCACCGTGAGGATCTTCGACCGCAATGACTACTACAGCGTGCACGGCACCGACGCCCACACGGCGGCTCGGGAAGTCTTCTCCACCATCGCCAACATCAAGAAAATGGGCATCGAACCTAACAAACTGGACTACGTAGTGCTCTCTAAAGGAAACTTCGAGATACTCATCAAGAAGCTGCTATTGGTAAGACTGCATTTTTTTTGCCTGGTGGAATACCACGCAAAAAGCAAAAGCTTTCTGCAATATACCACTAGGGGCCCTACTCTCACCTCTTAGAGCAGCATACTTTGCAAAATTCATATTGGAATTTGCATAGTAAGATTAAACTAAACTGATGTAATAGTTGATGGTATAAGGCCCCATGATCAGACAGTCGACCCTCATATTTATTTCTTTCACCAATAAGCGTTGTTTGTCATTGCTGTTGCTGTTTGCCGGACTGAAAGATACTAGTTTCAGTGAGATAATAGAGAGCGGTACATAAAGAAGTATAATAAATTTAAAGAAAATTTGTGTATAGAAGAAGATAATATAAACGAAGCTGTAGGGTCCCCGACACACGCAAGATTCCGCTACTCTTATCTTTACAAATTATAAATATACTTACTTACCTATTTTTCTAACAAACCTAAGGCCTTTACCAGCAAATTAATTTTAAATTTAAAACTTGCTACAACGCACGAATATTCTTACAAAAAATTTGACAAGCATAAGAATAGCTTAATTTTGTGGCAAGCAATAGTTTCTGTCTGGTTGCGGTTTCTATACAAAGGCAATCTATGGCAGACAAGATCCTAAAGTTTGTCGACCTTTTGGGTTTTTAATTGAGGAACTGTTTATTTACTTATATCAGGTGAGGGGTACTTACTTACATAATCTTTCTAACACTTGGTGGTATATACTATGAGATGACTCGATAAATGTACAGTAAATAAATGCTGCCTGACCACTTCAAGTCTTCAATCTCTATTCAAGTAGTTAGGTTTTGTAGGCTGATGAAAACTTATATGCAGTATAATGTGAAAAAAATACTACTCGTACATAGATGCGATGCTACCTACCTTATTTGTCAAAGTGTTATAGTATCATGTACTTATCTAAGGACTGGTAGAAGCATTGTCACGACAAAGATTCCGTACAATATAAATAAATACACACCGTTAACAATCAATACTTAAGTGTTATTAAAATGAAATGCTGTAAGTGTTCAATCAGTGTTAACTATCTTCTGGTAAGACCCACCTTATAGATAGGTTTATGAAACAGTAAGCTATCGGTTAACCGTTGATGTTGAATATGTTACAGTATATAAAGTAGTTCTAATTATTCTTTTTAGCCGGTCAACCTGTTGGGAGGCAGGCAGGACCGGGATGATTCGACTTATCAGAAGGTTCAGATTTCAATCCGCTCGTAGAGTATTTTTACAACACTCTCAGTCGTGATCTTAAATTATATTTGCAATTTTCTGAAGTTTACGTGAACGCCACATAAAGAAATCTACGTCACAGAAACGTAATTTTGAATTTGTGCAAAGAGACAAAACCATGCATAAATAAGTCAGGCCCTGAGTGAGTCTCCTGCTGCGTAACTACCACAAATAATGAGTCAAGCAATGACATTGACATTGATTATCATCCCAACTGAAGTTTCGCTTTGTGTGATTCTGACTGTACAAGCTCAAAATATAATATTTGATCACACTAATTACTTACTATCGGTACTCTAATGAAGTAGAACTGATGTCACGTTTCCTATAAACACTGAAAACAATAATAAGGAATTATGACTTCCTTAAACTAAATTTAGTTATATCTGTATGTTTACTTCATGTTGAAATATTAATTTACTAATTGTTCATGTGACGATATCGAAGAATCATAAACTTAGA
Source organism: Scoparia ambigualis (assembly GCA_963921215.1). Lineage (NCBI taxonomy): Eukaryota > Metazoa > Arthropoda > Insecta > Lepidoptera > Crambidae > Scoparia > Scoparia ambigualis. The sequence goes on along the minus strand of OY992522.1, from coordinate 15,928,152 downwards.
AACATAAACTGCTTCGTCCACATTTGAAACCAGGGTTCGAAACCAGTTTCTAAATAAGAATAATATTTCTTCTTCCGAAATTGGTTTCGATAAAAGAAAAATATTTCTTATCTCGAAACTCGTTTCGAAAATGAATAGCATTTCGTCTTTCAAAACTCTCAAATCAAATCTTTTCAGATGTATAAGATGTGGACAGGAAATTTCCTGTCCACTAACACTTATTGGAACAATTGGCTATTTGACAGTTGTAACAATAAAATATGAAATATGTCGGAAATGGTAGGTTATGATTAAACGATAATTATCCAATAGTTTTTTTTATTAAGATAAATTGTAAATATTTTATTTTTACAAAATAAATTTGCGTTTTTTTATCTGTGGATTACAAGACCCGAAACACGGGCGGCCATGATTGAGCTTCATGTGACGGATTGTGACGTCACATTTCACAAAGTATACATAAACTATCTGTCAGGTTTCAAGTTAAGTTTCTATATTTATGGAAATGTGACGTCACCGAGCAAAATGTCACGTGACCAACCGTTTTCGCACGAAGTTTGAAATCAACAAAGAAAAATATGTTTTATTCTGTTAAATAAAGGTTTTTCGAGAAAGAAAATATTGTACGGGGTATAAAATAAGCGTTTGTAACTTTTTAAATACTTTTTCGAAAACTGTCAAGTAGCCAATTATAAAAAATTACATATACCTATTGTCACTATCAACAATGATAGATGTCAAGTGCTGGTAGTAAATACGGAAGTGCAATGAGGCAATTAAAATTGCATTTATTTACTTACGGTGTTACATAACTTAAGGTAAAAAAAACATTAGTAGTTATGATAAAATTATAGGTAATTAAAGATAAACTTTATAGAAAGGCATATTACAAAGTGCCTAATTATGTGGAAGGCAAGACTACTTGGGTTTAAAAACTGCTCCAATCACTCCAACAGCATTTCTAACACAAGAAAAGTTAATTAAAACTGAAATGGTAACGTCAGAGATTTTGTAAATGATGTTACTTACTTCATTGAAAAGCTGTAGTTTCTTTCGACTTTTCTTCTCCATAGCTAAAAAAGGTCCTGCATGAAAGGGTGGGGTCTCAAGGGTAAACCTACGGACGCGAGTAACTTTAACCCTTTGATTTGATTTTGATTTGAGAGTATCGAAAGACGAAATGCTATTTTTTTTCGAAACGAGATTCGAGATAAGAAATATTTTTCTTTTATCGAAACCAATTTTGAAAGAAGAAATATTATTCTTATTTAGAAACTAGTTTCGAATGTGGCCGAAGCACCTAGTGACGTAATCTCTGTACTTAGGAATCAATTTCACATTTGTAGTAAGTATTTTAAACTCTCTAAAGAGTTAAAAGGCATATTACATCTCGACTGATTTCTGCTTAAAATGGCCTATTTTGGCGTTCTTGATCTCAGAAACAAAAAAACCATCAACAATTTTGACTTATTGAATAGTGTAGAACAGCTATTGGCATAGTTCGTGGCGGCCTCGCCTTTTGTAAATTTTGCTTAACTTTTTAAGAAACCCAAAATTGCCGAGAGAGATTTTCATAAAATGCGCGAAGGCACTTTTTTGAGCTCCTAGATTAAACTACTGTTCTAAACAAATGAAATAAAAAATAGAATTTTAATCTCTTATATAGTCGTATATTGCGTAGCGGCCAAGGAATTTTGAGATATCATTGATTTTATATAGAAAAACAATCTTATTCTAAACCAAAAAACTTCGAAATTTTTAGTTAATTGTAAACTTCTCCTATCTACTATAATATTATTGAGCAAAATTTATACCAGAATAATCGTTACTTAATGAGGAATAAAGATTTTATAATTAATTTATTATCCTATTTCGATAAAAACGATAAATACAACTGCAAAATTTCTACAAAATGGGATGCGCCAGTTGTCCGTCCGAACTCAGCTTATTCTCGCAGAGTGGAGATTTGTAATATTAAGCATGAATTTATTATTCTCCTTCGATAAAAACGATAAATACAACTGCAAAATTACTACAAAATTCGAAAATGGGCATTTTACGCAAAAATCATAGTCGAGATGTAATAGGCCTCTTAAGTAACTTAATTTGAAATGTAATAAAAAATTAGCTTAATTTGCTGCACATTTGCAGGTGAGACGTTACAGAGTGGAAATATATTGCGCCGAAGGGTCCGTGAAGAGCAGCGACTGGTCTCTCAAATACAAAGGGTCGCCAGGGTGCCTGTCGCAATTAGAAGAGGTTCTCGGCGAAGGACTCGGGGCCTCGGATGGAAACTCACCGTGTCTCATGGCTGTGAATATTAAGACAGATGCTGTTAGCAAAGTAAGTATGTTCTTTGGTAGTGCATATAAAGACACAATATAAAGTGCACTTTGCAGTTATTGCAAGAAATATTTAAAAATCAAAATTCTTGAAAATTAACATACTTACTAACTGTCCCTGAATAATATTTAATCACGTGCCATCGATCTTATTGCATGCGCGAGGAACGCTAACCTATTGATAAAGGTTATCTACAGTAAACGATAAGTTTTTAATTATGATAAAGTCTAGCTTTACTATGAAACAGAACACGGCTCCGTTGTCATTATTCGTATTAAAATAAAACACTATCAACTTAATGAAGTCCTCAAAATAGCTGGGGTCCGCAGCAAAGAGAATAAAAGGAAGTGCATGAAAAGGTTGATGTATGTAAAACACATGTAAAAGGAGCAAGCGAGGTGTGTCGGTACCGCACAAAGTGGAGATCCATCGTCTCTTCCTACCGTAGGGACTAAGGCGTGGAGGATACGTGTGGAACTGTTTGCAAGCTCCTAGTTGTCATGATGTCTTATAGCTATTAGATTTGTCGTTTCCAGCATTTTATCTCTACTCTACTTCTATGCTACAATAATATCTTAAGTGATTACTTAATAAAAATGTTATTAAGTATCACAAGTCTAACCACTATACCACAGAGGCGGTTAAAATATCATCAAAATATCATTAATTTCAAAGATGCGAGGGCTTAGACGAGCTTGAACAAACGGATTATAAGACCCACGTGAACTTCATGTGTCGGTGTGCGATATCATATGTGTGTCTTCATGTGTCTATGACAGTTTTCTGAAAATTGTTATGATTGAATTTGAATGGTCAATTAAATGCGCGCGGGTATAGCATTCAAAACTTGATAACCATACCTGTTTGAGAAAACAAACAAACATAATACTTATAAGTCTATAAGATAATGTTCTCCTATGGTCATTGACGCCGAAATTGTATGCGTATTTAACATAATAAAGCATTTAATTAAACAATTTTTACGTGCTCGGTGATTAGAGATTACCAAATGCGTCGGCAAGTTAACGTAAACAAATTATTCGGAGAACTCATATTAGTAGGTATTATGACAACAATATCCGCACAATTCTATGAGGAAAATCTTGAATTCAAGAATTATCCCTAAAAATGTTTAATATTACCTATTAAATGTATCTTAATATTGTCTGTTTGTACATTGTATACCAGAGAACTTCTTTTTCTAAGAGTATGAGTATAAAATTTCTACTAACTTATTTTTTGCTACACCATTTGCCACGCTAGTATTCTATAACGTTAGTCCGTTCCTGTTGCCTTCGTAGTCGCAGTGCAGAAATGTCTTCAAGGATTTAGTTGTCTTGTTTTTATCACAGTAACGCTTTTTACACTAGACAAATCAAAAACTTAAACAAACATTCGTCTAGTAGAAAGTAAAAAGGCAGGCATCGTTATTCTTCAGAAAGCCGCGTAAAGAAGTGCACTTAATTTAAAATTATTTAAAGTAGTTACTTCCTTAACAAATTATTTATGTTTCTGTATAGACAATATTATTATGATAAATAACTTTATTAGTAAATTATACAGAAAAGCGTAACTGCCGTTCTACAAAAGCGATAACGTCTCATGAATAATAATAGCAATGTCGATGTTAACCATTTTCAGGGTCGTTTGCTCGGCGTAGCTTGTATCAATCCGGGCGATTATCAGATGTCCGTGGTGGAGTTCACAGATGACGATCTATTGACGGAACTAGAGACAATAACTGTACAAATGGCACCCTCTGAATGCCTTGTACCTCAGACTGAGAATGAAGATGTAAGTATTGTTGAGCGAGTTTGTCAGGTTGTAGCAAGGTCTTTGGAAAAATCATAATGTTTAAGATTTACTAGTACGAGACTTAGACTACAATAGTTACATATTTGCAATTGCAATGAATTAATATATGAAATCAAACAATACACAGTTTTAGAATGATTAAATAATAATATTTGCATGTAACCAAGCCAGTTTGTATCCGTAGTTCGAAAATATTTTCCTAGATGGCGCTGTACCCGCGTGTACAATTTCTGAATCGCGGTATCAAGATTTTTGCTCGATTGTATAAGACGGCCGGTTACCCCTCGGTAGATATCGCTTCTCGGCCTTTTGGCTAAGATCAAAGTGTAGTATCTGTTCTTTTCAGCTTAATATCTGAAAGTTCCCTCACTGAGGGACCAGTATATTAAACTGATTTTTGTATATCGACGAGATGTTCGGGGCTCGCTCCACTCTCGTCACGGGTCGGCCCGGCATTGCAGTGCCGCCGGGATCGGCCCACATAATCCGTAAAATTAAAGTCCTTGGACTATGTAGGTGATAATTATTGCTTATCAAAATTATATTGATTCCGAGTTGTAGATAAAAAAAATCCTATACTCGCCATTTAACTAAACATACCTACATTTTATTTTCAAATAAGAACGAAACCGAAATCAAAACATAGGTCCAAGTGAAGTGTCCAACACAAACATTTTAATTTCCCATGTATTTTTTTGTTTTATTTTATTAAAAAGTGGTTTGATTTTAGTAAGTATTATTATTTTCATTTATTATTATACAGGGTGACTGGTACAGGACCCGCCATAGCAAAATCACGTATGAAGGAGGTCATATGCTACCTATTGAAGCTTACTTTTCTTAACAAAAGTTTTATAGTTTAGGAGATAGGTTAATTTTTAAACTTATTAAAGATTTTCCCGAAATTAGACTTTAAAGCTGCCATAACTTTTTTTTATTTAACGTTCTAGTGAACTATTCTTTTTTTTTGTAAGCACATACAAATGTTTGATCAAACTACGTCAGAACTCTGCTCAAACAAGGACTAAAAAAAAGATATTACGCTTGAGAAAGGAGAAATTACCGAAAATAAAAACGTTAAGATCTTTTTTTTTTTAATAATTAAAAAACTACTAAGTTTCAATAATTTATTATACTCTAAATAACTTCTCTAGTTTATCACCTATCCAACGGTACCAAATTTGTATCCAAAAAGTTGTTAAATTATAAAAAATCGTAACTTTTATTGTAAATGCCAGTGCATTCAGGTAAAGGTTTATTGTTACTATTGTTAAACAAACAGCGGCAACGGTCCCTTAGCATGACGTCAGAGGTCAGAAATGCAATGTCATGTTTTGTCTCTTATAATAAAACAAGGGGCCATGCCACTCTGATTTTGGCGAGCATTCACTGCATTGAACATCATGTTCAGTCGTGTCTTACCGCTCATACGTACTACCGACCGTGCTCTGTTCTCTTTCACCATTCCTTGCTATTTGTGAACTGTTATCTGTTACTGCTATCTTGTTGATTGTTTTGTTATTGACTGTTTTCGTTAAGTTTCGTTATTGTTTCATTTTCGTTTTCAAATGCCTGAATACACAAACGAAGAATACGCCGATATGCTGTTGGCGTATGGCGCTGCTCACTGTAATGCCCGTGAAGCGCGGCGTATTTACCAGGAGCGATTTCCAAATAGACGCTTACCTGACCGAAACCAGGGACTGAAAGCGGTTACGGTATAAGGTTACGTTACCGGTAAAAAATAAGTGTACCTTAATAAAATAAAGGTAAGGCTTTACCGTTATTTAACCTTTATGCGATATCGGTACCGAAAAACGTTGCATTGACAGTTGCGGGGCGCAGGGTGAGGGGTGAGACTTGCTTTTGCTTGCGAGGCGACGAGTAAAAACCTGTTTTTGTTGCGTGTCGCGCGCAAAAATGTGTAAAAAATGTGCGCGTGTAAACATCATTTTACACTAGTGCGGAAATTGGTATTTACAAACTCATGTCAATAGTAAGCCTTACATTAGTCTACTCGTCTGTGAAAACCAACTTACTGCACTAGTATAATAAGTCCATCATTACGTGTTGCCATTTGCCATGCATACCGATTCATTGCGTATGACGCCATGGAGCTTCATTGATATCTTTTACGAATGGCGTTTGACGCCAAATGGCGTCATAAATAATTCCTCTGAAATTCTATAGAATGACTATTTAGAGAGTTCTAATTAACAGAACTTATATTATTTGACACGTAGATTATGCCTGTATAGATCGTTTTAGGAGATAGCGCCGGTTAAAAAACTTCAGTGGTTGCAAACTTTTTGTTCCCTAATTTTACTTCTTTTGTGTATGGCGTATGACGCCACATAGCGTCATAAAGAAAATTCCACTGAAACTTTGTAGAATTACTTTTAAGGGAGTGCTAATTAGCAGAACTTTCATTATATTGAGGATTTGCTTGATGTAATAAATAATTCGCTACGCGATTTTCGATGCCGGACGATAAACGCGATTATGCGGCATACGTTTTTGACGCGTTAAGACTTATTATGGAACAACGATGTAAAGGTTTAAACTGGCTCGCCATCTTTCCTTTATTAATATTTTCTAATTATAAATTGAATTAGTGACGATAGGGCTTCGAACCGGTTTAAAAAATCCCGGTTATTGAATAAGGTTTTTACAAAAACCGCTTCCAATGTAAATGAGAGGGCTTCAAAAACCTAAATAAACCAGTTTAATCCAAAGCTGCGAAATGTACCTACTGCTGGCGAGGCGATTAGGCTAATGGCGACCTTCCGTGTGTAGACATTAGCTCGCAAGTCGATTTAAAACTCGCGCGCTCACTTTGGGAGAGCGGTATTTCAGGCAAATAGAATTCATGTCTACGTATGGAAGGTCGCTATTCGCTTTGCCACTCGCGCGCTCGCGTTGTCCCGGTGTGTTTAGGTACTTATAAAAAGAAGAAAAAACCTCTATAAACCGTTTAATTGATTCAATACCCATTTTATTGTTTTTTTAGAAACAGGTTTTATTTAATGTTTGGGTAGGCCCACGGGCCGATGTAATCTGTTATGCAGATGATACTCTGATCACGGCCCGGGGCGGAAATTGCGCAGAGGCAGGGAGACTGGTCACCGTCATAACATCTCTGGTGGTGGACAGAATCCATATGTTGGGGCTCGAGGTAGCGATCGGTAAAACTGAGGCTCTTCTTTTCCATGGGCCTCGACGAGGACCGCCGCCTGGAACCCACCTAGATATAGACGAGCATAGGATCCGGGTTGGGGTCCGGATGAAGTATCTGGGTCTCATTCTGGACGGGCGTTGGCGCTTCGAGGAGCACTTTCGCAAACTCTCCCCTCTTCTCGTCAGTGCGGCATCCGCTTTGGGACGCAACATGCCGAATGTTGGTGGGCCGAACGCTTTGACTCGCCGGCTTTATGCTAGAGTAGTGGGCTCGATGGCCCTTTATGGAGCCCCTATATGGGCGACTGCCCTCAACGCTACCAACAAACAACATCTTCGTGCCGCACAGCGGATAATAGCGTTGAGGGCCATCAGAGGGTACAGGACAGTGTCTCATGCTGCAGCTTGTGCGCTGGCTGGCATCCCGCCATGGGGGTTGGAGGCAGTGAAGCTGGCGGAACTGTACCGACAGCGGGCAGAGGCTAAAGAACAGGGTAGAAACCATACTTAAGAAGAGCTTAAACAGGCTCGAGATTTGGCTGACGCGTCACTTTAATGGGTGGCGGCTGACGCACGGAGGCGTCACAGAATATTTGTTAGCCGCCATGCACAAAAGTCATTAAAAGAGGGATACGCAATGAATCGGTTAAGGGTTAAGTAAAAGTCCGTCCGCTTATTAGCAGACACTAGCTTGAGTTGGCGTTAATATACCTACCGGCAAGCGTACTTTTAAAATTCCGTGTGCACGGCAGTTGCATTGTTCTACAATATTATTCTGTGATTCTACTTAAATAAATATAATTACGTAAGGCGAGAGTAGGACTTATTGTACATAGGAATAAAATTGCATCCAATCTGGTACAGGTATTGTTCTATATATATATATATATATATATATATATATATATACACACATATGCACATATATTTACATACATATATATACATATACAAAATATTATCTACATATTATTTTATTTATTTATCAATATAATTATTTTATTATTATACATTATTATATTTTTATAGGCGATCTTTTAGGTAATCTTCCAGCGTGTAGTAGCATTTTGCAATAAGTAGGTCTTTCAGTTTTTTAAAGAATTATTTTTATGTGGGTATATTTTTTAAAGAAGTAGGTAATTTATTATATATTTTCACACACATAACTAACGGACTTTTAGAGTGTAAGTGAAGTTTAGAGGTTGGCAAAATTAATCTTGTTTGTGTTTTTGGCCGAAAAGAATATTTTGTGGGTATATCCTGTCTTTTAGTAAAAAATTCAAACCTATGCGCGGCGCACGTGTTTTGACAACGAGAACAATCCAAACTAAAGCTTTATAAGAAAGCCAGTAGTCGCTTATGCTTGAAACGGTTGTTAGCCGTCTCTTTCATACCGAAATAAACCTTTATTATTTAAAAACTCAAAATTACGGTACCGATATAAATTTGGATATCGGAATATTCCGGTAACCGCTATTTTTCGGTATGACGCCATACCGCTATATAAAGGTACCTTAATTTTTGGGTTATTCAGTCCCTGACCGAAACACATTTTCTACAACATATCGTCGGTTAAGGGAAACGGGTAACTTAAACGCCAGAGAACCCCGAAACAGTGCACGTCAATTACCTGTCGAAATCGACGAGCAGATTTTGGCAGCGTTTGAGCAGGACCCCACTACTAGTACCAGAGCAGTAGCTGCAGCTTTGGGCGTCAGCCAATGGAAGGTCTGGACAGTGATGCATCGTGACAATCAACACCCATATCATTACACACCAGTTCAAGGTAATTTTCAATTTATTTATTTAGATTAATAAGCTTAGATGTAACAATGTATTTAACAATGTTTATCGTTAAAATTTTAATACAAATTGAACTGCTTTTAGAATATCAAGTAGTTTGTTGCTACAACCATGTCAAAAGTACATTTACGAATCAAATTTAAGTACAAACCATTAAGAGTTGGTTTTTGCTTGTTGACAGGGCTTGAAACTGGTGACTATGCAAGGAGGACGAATTTTTGTCGCTTGGTTCTGCACCAAGATGTCGACGACTCAACGTTCCTAAAACGCATCTTGTGGGCCGATGAGTCACACTTCACCCGAGAAGGCATCAGTAACTTACACAATTTACACCATTGGTCTACTGATAACCCCCACAAAAAGAGGGTAACATCGTTACAGCGGAAATTTTCTGTCAACGTGTGGGCCGGTGTGATTGGCCGAACTATCATTGGGCCTCATTTCCTACCCGACATTTTAAATGGGGAAAATTATTTAGAATTTTTAACGGACATCTTGCCTGATCTGCTGTCGGAAGTTCTAAACGACGATATGCGTATTGTGTTTCAACACGATGGGTGCCCGGCGCATTTTAGACTGGACGTCCGAGAATTCCTAAACAACACATTTCCTGAGTCGAGATAGGGAGAGGTGGGCCAACTGAATGGCCGGCCCGATCCCCAGATTTAACACCTCTGGATTTCTACGTTTGGGGTCGGGCCAAAGAGTTGGTCTACAATCAAGAAGAAATCAATACAAAAGAGGAGTTGATACAAAAAATTAATAATGCTTTTGTTATTATGAAAGAGGAGATTAGGCTTAATCTTACTACGACAGAAATTAGGAAAAGATATCAGGCATGTATTAGAAATCGCGGACAGCAATTCGAGCAGAACCTGCAATAACGATGCCTTTCAATGCCCGATATCTTTTCCTAATCACAAATGTTTCTCATCATTGTAAAAGATAACCTTCAATAAATAATGTACCATTAAACACTTCTTTTATTTAATAAGTAATACCAACACTGATCAAATTTTATTCGTCAATACTTGTTTACTATTATGGATCAAATTGGCTTTGGTGGAATCTGAAAATCCTATCAATTACTAGCTAAATATCAATATGTTGTTGTAAATTTGGTACCGTTGGATAGGTGATGAACTAGAGAAGTTATTTAGAGTATAATAAATCATTGGACCTTAGTAGTTTTTTAATGACTTTAAAATAAATTTGATCTTAAAGTTTTTATTTTCGGTAATTACTCCCTTTTCAAGCGTAATATCTTTTTATTTGTCTTTGTTTGAGCGGAATTCTGACATAGTTTGATTAAACATTTGCATGTGCTAACAAAAAGAAAAGAATAGTTCAATAGAAGGTTAAATAAAAAAAGTTATGGCAGTTTTAAGGTCAAATTTCGGAATAATCCTAAAAAAGTTTAAAAGTTAACCTATCTCCTAAACTATAAAACTTTTGTTAAGAAAAGTAAGCTTCAATAGGTAGCATATGACCTCCTCCATATGTGATTTTGCTATGGCGGGTCCTGTACCAGTCACCCTGTATATTATACAAGCGGCCGCTCGCGGTTTCACTCGCGTGGTTCCCGTTCCCGTAGGAATATCGGGATAAAAAGTATCCTATGTGTTAATCCAGGTTATAAACTATCTGTATGCCGAATTTTATCCAAATCCATTTAGTAGTTTTTACGTGAAAGAGTAACAAACATCCATTCATACGTTCCCGTGGGAATATCGGGATAAAAAAGTATCCTATGTGTTAATCCAGGCTATAAACTATCTGTATGCCGAATTTCATCCAAATCCATTCAGTAGTTTTTACGTGAAAGAGTAACAAATATCCATACATTCTTACAAACATTCGCGTTTATAATATTAGTAGGATTTTTTTCATATACCTAGTTACGTCTCTATTATTGGTATCATAGAAAAGCGATACTGGAGTTAAAACTATATTCCGTGGTCTCATAAGCAAACGGGTCTACTGTTATATGATTTTTTTCCATCGTCTCATCAATAAAACATCCATTGGGACTACGGAAAAGAAGCGGAAGAAATTAAGTTACAAAACAGTACTTTTATTAACATCTACATATACATCTAATAACTTTCTGGTTGGTCCATCGTATGCCATCATATTGTATCGCCACCCTTGCACCCTTCTTAAATGCGGGTTGGTGATCAAAGTAATCACAAACCAGGGTTGTCTGATTTAAATCAAACTGATTTAAATCAGGTGTTTTTTTTTATAAAAATCATTGATCAATTTCAAATGTTATGTTATCTTTAATGAAAATAATAATAAATAAGTATACTTAGTAGTTACTAACAATAAAATACTGTCAAAGGGCTTACACAGAATTAGCAGTCTCAACAAAAAAAGACTTGCATGCATACCTACTTAAAATTTGTCTTTAACTGTAGCAAAACAAATCAGAAATCAGTCTTGTAAAGTTGGATACTAACAATAATTGGTCAAGATTTATCTTTATTAGTTTTTAAAGTAATTTAAAATAGTCAACAAATTAATTATTATTAAGTATTTTATTTTAATAATTTTAAAAGTATTTTTGTCATACAGCTTATTAAATTGTCAGTAAGTAAGTACTAATAATAGTGTATTTGGTTTTGTCACATAAAAAAAATCAATAAAACTAAAAAAAAAACAATAAACATCATTAAAACAAAAAAAAAACATGATTTTTTTTAAGTTAAAATATTTTTTTAAAAATAAATCATGATTTTTTCCAACCCTGTCACAAACCCGGGCGATGCATCGAAAATCCGAAACCTCACTCATAAATGTTTTGTTCACAAATTATTACTTTTTTGTTTTATTTAAATGTCGGTTCCAGTACAAAGTTTTGAAACAAATAATGGAACGAGCAAGCATTACACTGACGAAACTGAAGAAAACCGAATTCTCCACCGAGGGTCTCAACCAAGACCTGAACAGACTATTGAAGTTCAAGGAGAACCAGCAACAGGACGCCAACGCGTTCCCGGAGACTAGGAAGGAAAACGCAATGTCCAGTTTGGCCGCTGCTATTAAGTATACTGCTTTGTTAAACGACAGTACCAACTTTGGGAGGTAAGTTGCTATTTCAGAATGTAGGTTCAATAAAAAAATACTACTAACCCCTCTCTTCCCTTGTGTGTCGTAAAAGGCGACTAACAGACTAAGACAACACATAAATCCAAAAGCATAAAGCGCCGATGGGCAGTTGTAGTTTGGTGAAACGTAGACTATGACAGTGGAATGCTTCTGCGGTCTTCATTGCCTAGTCTCTGACTAACCCTTTGGAGATAATAGTCATCAATGTACGTATGTAGGCGGGTGCGCCAAAGTTCACCTAAATTTTAAACTCCGATAATCGGAACACCGAAAATGTTCTTCCTAACATTTTTCATCCTGACAATCATAATTCCTAACTACTCTGTTTCTAATGTTCATAATTCCGAATCATTCAACTTCATAATGTCAGTGGGTAGCAATAAACATCTATTACACTTAATATTATTTGTTTTCCTATATTTTCTCAACATAACCGTCTTTTACACTATTATTTAAATGATTGAGTATACTAGCTAGTAGGGCACTACTCCTGTAGGTCACGTCATTGGTTAGAAATTTAAGACAAACGTTTGTCTTAAAATTTTTTATTAGATAACAGAAATACTATGGAAATTATGTTTAGGGATAAAAGCGCTATGAAAAACAACAGTAGGTGTTTAAATATTTTTACATAGTGATATTATTAATTACAATTTTCGGAAACATGAGTTTTAGGAACATCGTCTGTAGTACCTACAAATTGTATGAATAAAAACTTTAGGAAGAGTGATCATTCGGATTACAAATCGGTAGGAAGAACAATTTCGGGTAAAGATCCTTAGGTGAGCCAATGTGGCCCCACGTCAGACTGGCCTGTGCCTTAAGTGTCCGGGGTAGTGGTCCAATTGCTCTGTCCAACCAGTTGGTTTAAAGGCCTTTTTTTATCCAGTACAGGTGAGTACTTGGCCTTTATCACACCTGATGGTACACTTACCAAGGTAGAAGCGCGCTTCACCCGGAATCCTCAACCACTGAGGGACTGGCTATCTTATCTCTAAACTGTCGGAACACACAATGACAATGATGTTACGACATTAGACTTTAGATAAGATAGTGGTAACCAGTGGTAACTAGCCAGCCGCCCTTTACTAGGGCCATGGTCCGTATATTGATATAGTTGGAGTAACAACCCTGCCTCACAGACCCTTAGTTAAAAGGCAATGAGCGGAGTCGTCCCTACTCATCAACACTGAGTGGGGACTGAGCCCATACATTTCCGCCCCTTGATCTTTATTAAAATAAAAACCGGCCAAGTGCGAGTCGGAGTCGCGCACGAAGGGTTCCGTACCATTATCTATAAAACTTTGATCGATGTTTTAATAATAGTGTATTTTTTTAAATTAATTAATTTATGACGTATTAAAAAAAAACTACTTACTAGATCTCGTTCAAACCAATTTTCGGTGGAAGTTTGCATGGTAATGTACATCATATATTTTTAAGTTTCCGTTCTAAGTATGGGGAACCCCCAAAATTTATTGTTTTTTTTCTATTTTGTGTAAAAATCTTAATGCGGTTCACAGAATACATCTACTTACCATGTTTCAACAGTATAGTTCTTATAGTTTCGGAAAAAAGTGGCTGTGACATACGGACGAACAGACAGACATGACGAATCCATAAGGGTTCCGTTTTTTGCCCTTTGGCTACGGAACCCTAACCCTAAATAATAAAGTTTCGCGGGTTCAAGTTCCAGCTGTGGTAGTTGTCATTTTACAGTGCTATTTTAATTTTATCATTGGGAATGCAAAAAAAATACATATAAGTACACCTTTAATTTTATTTATGCACCAAAAAAAATTAAGGATGAGTTCAACCCATAAAACTGAACAACTTTCCGCAAGAAACCTATGTGCAAAAATGACAAAAAAAATTCGACCTCCCATACTATACTCGTCTGCTGATCGGAGAGTTTTGTATGGGAGGTCGAATTTTTTTTGTCATTTTTGCACATAGGTTTCTTGGGTAAGGTTGTTCATTTCATGGGTGGAACTCACCCTTCATTTTTTTGGAGATTAAAAATCAAAGGTGTATAATCTAAAGTTATCTTTCCATTTTTACTAAATGAAACTAATAAGGTAATCGCTTATTTCCAGGTTCCGTATTTCAACAATCCAAGCGGACTGTTTCTTACATTTGGACGCGGCGGCGTTGTCGGCGCTCAATGTGTTCCCTGAACTAGGAGATACTTCCCACGCGCCTTCCAGGAGTTTACTCGGACTGCTCGACAGATGTCGCACGCAACAAGGGAAACGGTATGTCATGGTGGTATTATAATATTATAAACTAGCAGCCGTCCCGCCACTTCGTCCATGTGAAATTCGTTCCCGTGACGAATTTCCAAAAAAATATATTTTATACAAACCTAGTCCTGTTAATTACAAACACTTCGAGGTCGAATACATACATATTATCATAACTAAAATCCCCGAAGTTTTAGTTTGAGACTAGGCAATGAGGTCAGCAAAAGCAGTCCTCTACCATAGTCCACTTTTCACCAAATAGCGACTGCACATGTGCTCAGCGTGACAGATGGTGAGCCCATCGCCGCTCTATGCTGTTGGAAGAATGTGCAGTCTTTAGTCCGTTAGTCGCCTTTTACGAGACCCAAAGGAAGAGGAAGAGAGGGGGTGTATTCATTCACCGCTACGCGACACGGTATTAATATATTATTATTATAATATAAAACAAAAAATGAATTATACAAATACCTAAGTGCAGCTGTTATGAAGTGATGCGCAAAGAAACATTTGTGGAAATTGTTTTTATTTATACACCGAGACCTTAGATTAAAACAAAAGGGGAAGATACGGCATTAGCGTCTCGTGAGTAAGCCGCTAAAATTAGGCCTAAAGGCACAATTTCACTTCAGTCGCAATTTGCCGAGCGTACAGGCTACATCGTACTATTGCGGACATTCTGCTGTGATAAAAAGAGAAAGACGCTTCTCCGCAGTGGCGTCGGAATCGGTCGTATCGTATCGTACGTACTCGTCTGTTGCGAAGCGACCGAGACGTCAACGCGCTACTCGCTGACTCGCTCGCGCTGACGTTGAAACTTACTGCTCTGTCTCGCTCGCTCGATTTACACTTTTATAGGTGTGCCTGTGTGAGTGTTTGCATATGTAGTTGAGTAGGACTATATTTTGATTGACTACAAGTAGGAGCATGCCGTATCTTCCCTTTTTGTTTTAATCTAAGACCGAGACATTTTATTCGTAGTTTTCCCGCGGCAGAACGATTTACCTTTAGGAGTACTATCGAATCATGCGAGTTATTTTTTGAAAAAAAAATATATTTTTGTTCCCAAGTAATGAAAAAAATAATTATCAACTCGAAAGCGTGAGAATATTACTTAGTGCGGGAGCTTCTTTTACTTTAAACATTGATTTCGTGCGGCAGGCAGTACCCAAATACGTCACATCTCGTATAAGAAACTATCGTTTCTCGCGCTTTCGCGTTGATGATTATTTTTTTGATTACTTTAAAGAGAACAAAAAAATTGTTATTTTCAAAAAATAACTTGCATGATTCAATAGTACTACTAAAGGTAAATCGTTCTGCCGCGGGAAAACAACCACTAAAATGTCTCGGTGTATAGCTACTAGCGGCCCGCCCGCGCCTTCGTCCACGCTCACTTAGAAACACCGTCATAGTTCAATAATTTTGTACAAATATCTACAAATTATATACAAAAACCATCCTCAGTTATAGCTCTTTCTATTAGTGAAAACCGTATAAAAATCCATTGCGTGGTTTAGGAGAATAGTGCGGTGCCACAGACATAGGAAAACGGCGACTTTACTTTTTAATAATGTAATGATGATGATGTAGATAAAGACGATACCGTGAAGCAAGTTATCGCGTACTGAATTGCGGCCTATGGGCTACAACCGCCTGTCCGCAAAGTTATGCCTCACGCGTTGCTCGCTGTCGTCTAGCTGAGCAGATTTTTTATATGGGACGTTATGTTATAATGCAGTATGTTTGCCAATTTAGTGTTTATTTGTCTACGTAACAAAGTAAGTCAAAGTGATAATCTTTTTATTCAGTAAACTTATAAAATAAGCACTTTGAATCGTCCAAAACATCTTTTTACACCAATACCATGATGGTCTGATTTGTGAAAAAAATGTGAATGTCTACCACCTGTGTATTTTTTTTTATTGACTGCTTACTTTTTATGATGTTGATGATTAATCATCATCATCATCATCAGCCTATAAACGTCCCACTACTGGGCACAGGCCTCCCACGTGGACAATAGCACGTGGGGATATTGGGCCATAACCCACCACGCTGGCCCAATGCGGGTTGGTGGGTTTGAACGACTGCCATCTTACGACAACAACCGTGACCAACGGCTTAACGTGCCTTCCGAAGCACGGAGGTTGATGATTATTATTTTTTATTTAATTTCGGACAACATGGTTAGTACAAAATAGCTTAATAAAATAGGTGTTAGTACAATTACAATTTAATAATAATAAACTTATTATTATTGAATTGTAATTGTAGATTATGAAATTATGATATTCCTACTTATTTATTTATTGGATCATGAACATAAGGCATTTACATACTTAGTAGAGTTGCACCCACAGAAATTCTTGATATATTTCTATGGTTGCACCCATAAAATAAGTTAAAGTTACTTCTAAGAAAAAGGTCCAATTGAGAGATTATATACCTAACCAAACACTGAATAGAGAGAAGACAGATAGATTTTAATCCGTTTTCTATGACAACGTTTCCAGTCTCCTCGCCCAATGGTTACGTCAGCCGCTCCGCGACATCAACCTGATCAACGAACGCCTCGACATTGTAGAACTACTGGTATCAAGCTCACAACTGAGATTGCAACTGCACGACGACCATTTGCGAAGGATTCCTGACTTACAAGCGTTAGCTAGGAGGCTTACGCGGAAGAAGGCCAACTTGCATGACTGCTACAGGATTTACCAGGTAATTAATGTTGATAGATTGTGGAGTTACTAGTTTCAAGATCACAGTTGAGATTGCAACTGCACGGCGACCATTTGCGCAGGTTTCCTGACTTGCAGGCGTTTGCTAGGAGACTTACTAGGAAGAAGGCTAACTTGCACGATTTACCAGGTAACTAAAGTTTAACACATTGTGGAGCTGGTGGTGTCTAGCTCCCAGCTAAGATTGCAATTGCAGGAGAACTATTTGCGCAGGATTCCTGACTTGCAAGCGGCTTGGTTTGGCTAGGAGGCTTACTATACTAAAGTCAAATTCGACAAACAATATTTATTAACAAATTATTTACAATTTACGTAAACCGTGTCGCGTAGGGGTGAAAGAATACTACATCCACCTCTCTTCCCTTGGGTGTCGTAAAAGGCGACTAACGGACTAAAGACTGCACATACATTCAACAGCTTAGAGCGGCGATGGGCTCACCACCTGTCACGTTGAGCACATGTGCAGTCGCTATTTGGTGAAAAGTGGACTATGACAGAGGACTGCTTTTGCGGTCCTCATTGCCTAGTCTCTGACTAACCCTTCGGGGATAATAGTCGTGATTATTATGTATGTTTGTATTTACAATTTGCAGCCTGCCTGCGCCTTCGTCCATGCTAACTTAGAAACACCGTCATACTTCATCCATTTTGTACAAAATATCTACTATTTATAAACAAAACCCATCCTCAGTTATCGCTTTTTCTGTTAGTGAAAACCACATAAAAATCCATTTCGTGGGTTAGAAGAAGAAAGCGGATGACATAGGAAAACGGCGACTTTACTTTATACAGGATCATTTTTTTATCAGTGCGCATTATTTTTTTTATCATTCAGTAAAGTTAATAGACATCATTTTAATTTTTTTTTATTTATTTAATATTCATTATTTATTTAATTTGTCCGGCACAATAAAAAATAACTTGTGGATACCGGGCGAACGAAAGGTCACGTGTCGGTGCAAGTGCATTGACCCGCCCGGCCGCCTGGTATCGTAAAGAGTTCTATTTCGCGGTCCCGGTCGATTTACCGTGATCAACGGTATTTTTGTGGATATGTTTGATCAATTTTAGTTTCTTTATTTTTCTCTAAAAAAAAATTGAAATTAAATCTGATAAAAAAATTATCCCGTATGTAAAGATAATAATGATTCTTTGTGCATACATCTAGTGTTACCCGATTTTTACTGTTTCTTGAGAGAAAGACAGCATTGTCTGTTGTTTTCTCGGTAATATCTCTAAAATGGACGCGTCGCATAAATGATCTGATGATATTATACCTATTGACACACTAAGAGAATGTTCATGTTTCGATGGTTTTCGTTTGGATATTTGCTAATAGCGTGGCGTACTACAACTTAATTAAAATTTGTACTTTACTTTAGCTTCTTGAGAGAAAGACATCACTATCAATGATCTGATGATAAACCTTTTAATTGTGACATGACATGACTAATTCATATTTGTGTTTTACCTTGCAGGCTATAAACAGAATGCCGTCGCTACTCCAATGCTTAGCCGAGGCGAACAATGCGACGGTGCACTCGTCCCTGTCCGAGCCCATATCAGAACTCAATGACGACCTCAACAAGTTCCAGCAGATGATCGAGACTACGGTGGACATGGATGCGGTGGACAGAGGTATTTATTTATACCAAGGACGATATATTATTAGTCTATGTTTATACATACACAAGAGGCCGCTCGCGGTTTCACCCGCGTGGTTCCCGTTCCCGTGGGAATATCGAGATAAAAAGTATTCTATGTGTTAATCCAGGTTATAAACTAGTTGTATGCCGAATTTCATCCAAATCCATTCAGTATTTGTTTACGTGAAAGAGTAACAAACATCCATCCATATGTTCCCGTGGGAATATCGGGATAAAAAGTATCCTATGTGTTATTCCAGGTTATAAACTATCTGAATGCCAAATTTCATCCAAATTCATGCAGTAGTTTTTACGTGAAAGAGTAACAAATATCCATACATACAAACTTTCGCGTTTATAATATTAGTAGGATACGTAATATACATAATCACGACTATTATCCCCGAAGGGTTAGTCAGAGACTGGGCAATGAGGACAGCAAAAGCAGTCCTCTGCCATAGTCACCTTTTAACCTAATAGCGACTGCACGTGTGCTTAGCGTGACTGGTCGTGAGCCCATCGCCGTTCTATGCTGTTTGATGTATGTGCAGTCTTTAGTCCGATAGTCGCCTTATACGACACCCAAGGGAAGAGAGGGTGGTAGTATTCTTTCACCGCTACGCGACACGGTATTCATTTATTCATTTTTTTATATTTTTTTTTATTTATTTATACCCACCAACCCGCATTGGGCCAGCGTGGTGGGTTATAGCCCATTATCCCCACGTGCTATTGTTCACGTGGGAGGCCTGTGCCCAGCAGTGGGACGTTATAGGCTGATGATGATTTATTTATATTCTTATCAATATAGGTTATGTAACGCAGAATGTTATGAGAGTATGTGAAGCAAAGGATGTGTGTCAGAATCGTAGCATGTGGAAAGCTGTGGTTTCTGAGAGAAAGCGGGTGTGATGTATACACGGCGGCAGATCAACCTACCCAAAACTGTCAAATTTCTACAATCAATTTTGAACTATACTGTTTGGTTATAAGTATAAATATTCATTGGAGAAATTTGACAGATTTGGGTAGGTTGATCTGCCGCCGACTGTATACGTAACGCGTGCTGTGCTGGTAGCGGCTCATTAAAGGTTGCTTCTTACCAGTGAAGTCACAGTTCCGACACAGCACCCGCACAGTGTGAAATATTCTTTCATTTAATTTTTATGAACGTTGTCAAAACGAGTACGTCCGTGATTTGCCGGTGGCGGCACTGAGAGCACTAACACTGACGAGTGGGGATGCGTTCATAGAGAATGTATGAGAAAGACTGTGTCGGAACTGTGACTTCACTGATATGTGTAAAGCAACCTTAAGGGGGGTTAGGCGGTCAGCTATGGACGGAGCGTAAAATTCCGGGCTCTCGCGGGTGTTGCACGGTGCGGGGTCCGCGGTAATTCGTAAGCGCCATTCACATTTATATAAAAAAGTCAATAAAAATTTTTAGTTTTTGGAAATCCAAAAGAGGCAAGAAATCGGAAAGATAAATACCTATGTGTTTATGATTTTATAGTAATTATTATTGTAAAACACGGTCGTAATGTGCATTTATATGAAATTTTAGAGGTAACTTCAGGATTTTTTCTATCGAGTAAAATGTTTCCAATCTTGTTTTGGCCAACAGTCATCCCCTTACACATACGTTCTGTCAATTCATATTAAAAAATTTAGTGCGAAATATCTAAAATATTTTGAATAACAGCTAATAGAAAACAGCCAAGTTTTTCGTTTTCACCGCCTAACCCCCCTTAATAGAATACTACCGCTCCATCTCCTCCCTTGGGTGACATAAGAGGCGATAAACGGAATTAAGACTGCAATTACATCCAACAGCGTAGAGCGCTGAAGCGCTCACCACCTATAGAGCGCAATTTGGTGAAACATGGATTTTTTTTTTATACTGAGCCCGGCAAATGACCCCACTCCACCTGATGTTAAGTGGAAATGTAGTCCAGGCGCGAGGACAACTGGTGCAGCATAAGAGACGTAGCATCAGTCACCCTCACTCTGCCGGCCCACAAAGTGCTTCTTTACGCCTCGTTTGAAGGACCCTATAGCAGTAGACTGCTACCTGCAGTCCTCATTACCTGCTGGTAATGGTCCTGCTGGTCTCTGACGAACCCTTCGGGGTAGATAGTCGTGAATCTATGTATGTCTCACCTGATTATTTTTCTCATGTAACGGGTTCGATTCCCGGTTCAACCATGTCATTATTTAAATATCTATGAATGCAGATTAAATTGTTTTTTAAATTCAAATAATGTCTTCTTTCAGTAAAATGTTCCATCTACAATATTCAAGGTACTTTCCCTCCATGTGGCATGTCCGTGGGACGCCCTGTATACTTTAATTTTATATGTAACGCCGATTTCTCTTATTATTTTTGTATAGTTTATCCGTCTTTTTACCTCGCCCCCAGAAGGGAGGTAGTTATGTGGGGCTTCATCCGTCCCCCTTCCCACATTGAAAGCCAGTAACAATCAGGGATTAGAGGGAGGGAAGTTTACTTACTTAACACTGGAGAACAGTAATTCGTGTCAAATGGAATCCGCGGGAACTGTAACACAAGGAAATTGAAACAATGTTAAACTTCTTTTGAAACTTATCTATAAAGCAGCTTAATTTCGATTAACTTATTAATAGTATATTAGGTAAGGTACAATAGGTAGCCTAAATCAATTATGATTTAGGTTAAACAGCTTCTTTACCTATTTTTATTTAAGAGTTAGTCTTGAGTTCTTGACAGGGTCAGAGGGACCTCTAATAACATGCGAACGACGACGCCAGAACCGCCATGTTATCTATTCTACCACAACTTAGGAGATTGTCATCCAATCATCACCAGTTATAAAAAGTATTTTTATGGAATAAGTGGGCCGATCCCGGCGGCACTGCAATGCCGGGCCGACCCGTGACGAGAGTGGAGCGAGCCCCGAACATCTCGTCGATATACAAAAATCAGTTTAATATACTGGTCCCTCAGTGAGGGAACTTTCAGATATTAAGCTGAAAAGAACAGATACTACACTTTGATCTTAGCCAAAAGGCCGAGAAGCGATATCTACCGAGGGGTAACCGGCCGTCTTATACAAACGAGAAAAAATCTCGATACCGCGATTCAGAAATTGTACACGCGGGTACAGCGCCATCTAGGAAAATATTTTCGAACTACGGACTCAATCTCGTGTTCAGCACGCCGTTTGTGTTTATGCTCGATGTTTCTAAGTATAATAAGTACGGCATGAATTTGCAAAAATAAATTTATTTAAGGGGATCCTGCACAAAATTGTGAAAATTTTCGTATTTTTAAGTTACTTGTACTATGCGCTGAATAAGTTAAATACATTAAAGAACTTACGTAAGTTAGCCTGATCATTGCACAAGGTCGTGGCCTTGTTGAAATTTGAAACAAATTGTTTAAACAATAACAAACAATACATAAATCTAATGACTCCTAAAAACATTTTTCTTCGACAACTTTTTTAATTTTACGCATGAAACAATAATTCTTACATAAAAATATTTGTATTGATATTCCGCAGGTCACTCCCATCTTAAAAAGGACATTTTAATTTTTAACACAAACGCATGTGGTTTTGTACATTTCGCAGAATAAAAACATGCTCTAATCAAATTCTAGGTCTGAAACTTCAAAGCAGAATTCTTCTAATAGGACGGCATGGCATTAATACATGCCATATTTACATTTAAAAAAATACCTACCCGTCCCTCGGAGGTATATGATTGATTTTGCTTTGAAGTTCATTATGAGACTTATAGATTAATGTATTATATTTTAGTGTTTTATTAACGCTTAAATATACTTAAGTAAAATTTTAAACACTGAAAAAGACGACAACCTCAGGCGGGAATCGAACCACGCACCTTCCGCATTCCGGGCGGCTGCCTTAACCACTTGGCTACCGAGGTCTGGCTTTCAACCGTCGAAATTTGTCAGTGCTTGATGCTTATGTTTTTAGTCAACATTGCTTCATCAAATCTTAGAAGTTTTCACCTCTGAGATCCGAAATTCTGAGATCCGGTTGAAAGCCAGACCTCGGTAGCCAAGTGGTTAAGGCAGCCGCCCGGAATGCGGAAGGTGCGTGGTTCGATTCCCGCCTGAGGTTGTCGTCTTTTTTCAGTGTTTAAAATTTTACCTATGAGACTTATGTCAGTTTTTGCGATCGCGCGGCACCGCGCGGTGCCCTCCTCTTAAGTATCCGTTATCACTAGATGACCAGAGGCCATTGTAGATACCTACATCTCGACTGTGATTTTTGCGTAAAATGGCCAATTATGGCGTTCATGATCTCAGAAACAAAAATACATTAACAATTTTGACTTTTTAATAGTGTAGAATAGCTATTGGCATAGTTCGTAGCGGCCTCACTTTTTGTAAATTTTGCTTAACCTTAATTAAACCTAAAATTGCTGAGCAAGATTCTCATAAAATGCGTGAAGGCGCTTTTTTGAGCTCCTGGATGATTTTAACTAGGGTTCTAAACAAATTATATAAAAAAAATAGATTGTTAAAAAATAGAAAGTTCGTAGCGGCCTCGGAATTTTTAGATATGGTTGAATTTATATAGAAAAAAAATCTTATTCTAAACCAAAAAACTTGAAAATTGCTTTAAGTTAAGTGTGAATTTCTCCTATACTCGTATATGATAATATTATTGAGCAAAATTTATACCAGAATAATTGTTACTTCATGAGGAATAAAGATTTTATAATTAATTTATTATACTTTTTAGATAAAAACGATATATTAGGTCTTTACCTATGAAATTGGAGATTTGTATGAAAATTATAAAATATAAAAAATTTGGTAATTTTTCATTTTAGCTAATCAAAGTACCTAAGTATCTATACAATTTTGCCATTTTGATGGCAGTTTGTTTATCCCTTTACTGTAGAAGTCTGCCGGACGGGAGGCGATGAAATCAGAGAAAGCGTTTTGTACTGCCTCTCGGGTGTTGACTTTTTTCCACTTAAAAAATTGTCTAAATTTTGAAAAAAAAGTAGAAATCTTTTGGGGCAAGGTCCGGTGAGTACGGTGGGTGACGGAGAGCTTCCAGCTGTAACTCTTGTAGCTTTGCGATGGTCTGTCGTGAAGTGTGAGCTCGCGCATTGTCGTGGAGAAGCAATGTGGAAGAGCGATTGACCAGTCTTGGTTGTTGAATTGCGAGCTTCTCCATCATTGTTTGCAATTCTTGGCAATAGACATCTGCCGTCACTGTTGTGCCATTCGGGAAGAAGCTGTAATGTACAAGTCCGGCACTGGTCCACCAGACAGACACCATCATCTTCCTATGAGTAATCTTTTTTTAGCGCACTGATTAGGTGCTGTACCTGGGTCCACCCACTGAGACGAACGCTTATGATTGTCGTATAGGATCCACTTTTTATCGCAGGTAACAATTCGATTAGAATTCCCTCGTTTCTATGCCGATTCAGTAGTGCTATGCATGCTTCGACGCGTAAGTCTCGCTGTTGGTCGCTTAGTTCGTGTGGCACCCACTTGTCGAGCTTTTTTATCTTTCCGATTTGCCGCAAGTGCTTCAATGTTGTTTTGACACTAACTCCAAGGCCTGCAGCAAGCTCAGCCGTGGATTGAGTTGGATCCGCTTCCACTATCGCCTGCAATTCGTCGTTTACGACAAGGTTACCGGCCGACCGCGAGGCTCGTTCTTCAATTCAAAATTTCCTGATTTAAAACGATTGAACCAGTAATGAACCGTGTTTATGCAAGCAATGTTAGGCCCGTACACGTCGTTAATGTTTCGTGTTGTTTGCGCAGCGGTATTTCCACGTAGGAACTGATATTCGATAATTGTACGAATTTTCAGTTTTTCCATGGCGTCAAAAACTACCACAATGTCGCTGGCCCCGGGCAATATAGCGGTAAGCGCCGGTTACGCCCTTTTTAATGTTATTTGATTTTTGGTTTCTCTAAGTATCAATCTATCACTCTTATTTTTTTCAGATTTTTTCAATTATTATTTCTATAGAATAAATGACAATAACCGCTTTATTGCATGGAAAGTTCACTTAAGACGAAGTTGTATATTAATGCATTACTCTAACAAACATACGAGTAACACAAAACACCGGTGAACACCTTTACACTAAAGTTCTAAATAAAGAGAAACAGTAATACATTTAACCGCGTTTTATAAAATAAACTTATTTTTATCAATAAACTGTAAACACTAAAGAAGTAATGACAGGACATTTTATTCTGTACAAGCGATTACGCCTTTCTTCCCGTAAATTTATTGTAGCCTCGGAGACGTACTGTCATGTTACGCAGAACGTCATCCCTTTCACTCCTACGCATAAATGAATACCGCTTGCTTTCTAACACCATTTTTAGGTAAATAATTGATACAACGGCGGGCAGTGTCAGTGCAGCGTGTAACGTCTTGCGCTAATAATGTTCTTTTAGCGCGATTGTGTGGTTTTGAATATAACGAAAATACTTCCATAGAATTTATTGTGTTTTTATAAATGGCGAAACAATTACGAGAAAAGAAGACCCTTTGCTAGTAATAGAGAGACACGTAAGGGGGGATAAAAAGAAAGAACAAGTAGAGGAAGCTATAAAAAGAAAGATAGGAAAGACAATAACCCAAGAAGGGAAGCAAATAGAAGTAATTTATGAAAAGAAAACGAGGAATCCACACGTGGCGCATATGGTGGTCAAGGTGGCCCCAGCTATATGGCAGCAGCTGACAGAGGCGGGGTCTCTTCAACTGCAATGGGGAGTCTCCAAAGTAGAAGATCAGACCCCGCTTATCCAGTGCTCCCGCTGCTTGGGCTACGGCCACATCAAGCGGGTCTGCCAGGAGCAGCTGGACAGCTGCAGCCACTGCGGGGGTAACCACCTGTACGCCGCGTGTGAGAAAAAGGACAGTCCCCCCAGCTGTCTGAACTGCAAAAGAGCCGGCCTCGAAGACTGCCACAACACCTTCAATGTGGTATGTCCAATCCGAGCTAAGTGGGACCGGCTGGCTCGAGCGAAGGTAGCCTACAGGTGCTAAGGGCCCCGCGTCAGTTCAAGAAGAGAAAAAAAGAGTACCTATACACGGTCATACAAGCAAACCTCCAACGCAACAAAAATACCACATCCGAACTCCTTATTGAAGCAAAAAAGATGAAGATCAGCTTCGCACTCATTCAGGAGCCGTAGAACAACGGACTGGACGATCGGCATTATATCTTTTTATTTTGAACTCGGCGGCATCGACATTGCCCCCTACGTAGGGCTTCTGAAGGAGATGATAAGGGAGTTGGGGTGTGACAGGATTGTTATTGGAGGCGACGCAAATGCATGGAGTGAGTGGTGGGGCAGTGTAAGGAGTGACGATAGGGGTGTTAAACTAATGGGTGTAATAAATGAACTATAACTAAATATTTTAAATGAGGGGTATACTCCAACTTTCGACACATGGCGAGGAGGAAAAAAGTATAAGAGTAGCATAGACGTCACATGCTGTTTCGGCAAGATGGTGGGAGATGTTCAAGAATGAAAAGTGGATACTAACCTAATGACCTCGGACCACAACGCGATAATAATAAAAATAAAACTAAACAGTATAGATAAAGTAATAATAATAGGACGACAGGAAGTATATAACAAAAAAAAGTAGATTGGGGTTGGGGAAACTTTAAGAAAGTGTGTAGGGAAGAGCTGGCTAAAGAGGAAATAAACGAAAAAGACATATAGTAAGAATTAATGAAGCTAGCGAATTGGAAGTTACAGTAGAAAAATATATTAAAGCCATAGACAACACATGCAACAGAGTCCTAAAAATTAAAAAAGAAAAAAGAGACATCAAAATACCGTGGTGGTCCGAGGAGTTGGAGGAGCTAAAAAGGAAGACAAATAGATTTAAAAACAGAATAAGATGGGCAGCTCCTAGCCGGAAGGCATGGGTCGTAGAACAGTATGTGACGGAGGAAATGAAATACCAATAAGCTATGGACAGGGCCAGGATCGAGAGTTGGAAGGAGTTTTGTGGCAAACAGGATAGGGAAACGACGTGGCAGGGGATATATAGAGTTATAGGTAAAACTAAGAGCAGCTATGAGGATCTACCAATAGTCAGGGATGGCAAGAACACCAGCCCACGGGAGTCGGTCCGCATAATGGCCGACAGCTTTTACCCGGAGGATACCGCAGTGGGGGAGAACGAGGACCATGAAGAAACGCGAAGAAGGGTGCCGAAACGAATGAGGGTGGTAAAATGGTTTTTGCGACCCTCCTTTCGTGGAGGCTGAACTTTGACACGTAGGGGCCTCGTTCAACCCCAAAAAAGCCCCGGGTAAGGATGGCTTTACGGCCGATATATGCGCGGCCGCAATAAATACCAACTTCCCTTTGTCTATGGCGTTGTACAACAAATGCCTAGAGCTCTCCTACTTCCCTAAACCCTGGAAAGAAGCCACTATAATCCTCTTCAGAAAACCCGGTAAAGACAACTACACACACCGCAAGTCATATCGTCCAATAAGCTTATTAGCAATTTTGGGTAAAATCTTAGAGAAATTATTAATAAGAAGAGTACGATGGTATGTGCTGCCAAAACTGAATCCCGCGCAGTAGGGATTTATGCCACAGCGCAGTACAGAGGACGCCCTCTATGACATGGTCCAGCGGATCAGACGTAATCTGGAAGGGAAGAAGATTATGGCTCTGGTCTCGCTGGACATTGAGGGGGCCTTCGACAATGCGTGGTGGCCACAGATCCGAGTTCAATTAGAAAAAACGGGATGTCCAATCAATCTGCGGAGGCTGGTCTACAGCTAATTAGCAGAACGTACGGTGACGGTGAAGTATGCGGAGGAAGAGTATAGTAAGGGGACGAATAAGGGCTGCGTCCAAGGTTCAATTGGCGGACTTTATTCTGGAATCTTATACTCGACCCCCTGCTCAATCTACTAGCCGGAACCGGCGTCTATTGCCAGGCCTTCGCGGACGACGTTATTTTAATAGTAGAAGGCAGCACATCCATCGAGGTGTCAATTAAAGCCAATGGCGCTCTCCCGTATCCAGAAATGGGGTGTCAAAAAAACTTAATTTCGCTCAACACAAAACCAAGGCCAGGATAATAACCAAAAAGTTGAAGATTGACACGCCCCGTCTGGAGATGGGAGAGACGGTTATTGAAATAGTCCGTGAAATAAAAATATTAGGTGTCATTTTTGACGATAAGTTATTATTTTAATAGTCACATACAATATATCTGTAAAAAATCACTAAAGGTAAAAAATTATGTGATTTTATTCAAATTAAAGTAGCATAATAATATTCACTTTCTTAAGGGTTTGTCCGTTTTTTCTGTTTCCAAAGTTTAATACTTAATAAAAAAATATGTGATTTTAAAGGTTTTTATTTAGTTAAACAAAAATTTTATAGTAGTATAATTAAAAAAATATATATATAAAAATAATACTGTCTAAAAAGGTTAAAAATAAAAATAAATTACAATATAAGGTCAGTTTTTTTACAATGGTAACATAAAAATATGTTTCATTGACAGGATTCTAAAATATCGGTTATTGAATGATACAGCTATTATATTTAGTTAAACAAAAATTAGGTAGGTAGTAGTTACATTAAAAAAATATTAAATATCATAAAATACTGTCTTAAATGGTTAAAAATAAAAATAAATTATAATGTAACGTCAGTTTGTTACAGTGGTTACTAATAAATATGTTTCATTGATAGGATTCTAAAATAGCGATTATTGGATGATACAGCTAAGCTTTTAATATTTCCCTGAAGAAGGTGGTAATCGACCGGTACGCTCCTAATCTAAAGTGGAAATTACGTCGTATTATATACTTACATTCCTGAATCTCAGTAGTCGGTGTGTTTATAAAGTCATTAATGATGTTGCAATTGAAACGGTATCGTCTATAATTTGTATAATACATTTTTTCAATTATTTCATTAAATATTTATAACTTTACAAATATTATAAAAAGAATAAATTAATAAAAAAATAGCTTTCATTTGACATATTGAACGCCTGTTTTGGATGACTGTACGCTGAACTATTAACAAATTAGTTTCTTTTATTTTCTCCTGTAAAATTAGATTTTTGATATTACCGCTTTATTGCCCGGGGCCAGCGATGTGACAAAATCAAAAAAATATCTAAAACAAATGACTGAATTTGAAATTAAATTAACAAGGCTTTCGAATAAAATTTATTTGAATTTCGAATTGCGCGCCAATCCACAGATATTTAAATCTGAAAATGCCGGTTGTAGAATCTCCTATTACATATGTAAAGACCTATTCCAACTGCAAAATTTCTACAAAATGCGATGTGCCGGCCGTCCGAACTCAGCTTATTCTCGCAGTGTGGAGATTTGTAATATTAAGCATGAATTATCCTATTTCGATAAAAACGATAAATACAACAGCAACATTACTACAAAATGCGAAAATGGGCATTTTACGCAATAATCACAGTCGAGATGTAATTAATAGGCTTTTAAATAAGTTTCAATGAAATGAAACTTAACTTGAGCTAGATAATTTTGTGTTAGCCTGGAAAAGTTTATAAAGAAATGAATCTTTAATACGACAAATCTTTAAGGTTCAATTGACCGTGATGGTTAGCAGCTAACTTGAACTTGCATAATGCCTTTGCTGAGGCGCAATCGAGATTTTCTCCTTAAACCATTTAAACCATTTTCAGGTGACTATCTTGTGAAGCCATCGTTCGACGAGCTATTGCAGAGTCTTAGCGAGCAATTGGAGCAAATGCAGTCGTCTGCCGAAAAGGAGTTGAGTAAAGCGGCTAGGGAGCTCGGCTTCGACGCCGGGAAGACTATCAAGCTGGAATACAACCCGCAAGCTGGCTTTCATTTCAGGTAACAATGAACAACATACTCTTAAATGCCGTTGATAAAGAGTTCATTATAAATCGTTAAGTTTCATAATTATGGAGCTTATAATTTCTGCGCATAATTACTTAGCTTAAGGGGGTTAGGCAGTGAAAGGGCGAAAAATTAGCTGTTTTCTTTTAGTTCTTAATAAAAATATTTTAGATATTTCGCACTGAAATTTTCAATATGTGTTACAGAACGTATGTGTGAGGGGATGACTGTTTCCAAAATACGATTGGAAACGTTTTGCTCGATAGAAAATAACTTTTTCATAAAAATGTGAATTGAGCTTACGATTTACCGCGGACCCCCGCTCTGCGCAACACCCGCGAGGGCCCAGAGTTTCCGCTGACCGCCTAACCCCCCTTAATATATCTGTTGATTTATATGCTATTCTAGTTCAAATCATTGTTATACGCAGTAGTTTTATAAATAAGTAAGATACAAAAGATATGTAAACAAAACAATGTAGCGCCCTGTGATGGCTTAATGATAACAGAGGCTTTACATTATCACTTTATCTTTGAGTACAGTTGTAATTTATCTTCTTGGTTTATGTTCATTGTCTTAATATTATCTATTAGATATATTTCCATTTATTTGTTTATATTATTAACAACAATAGGTATTTGCGATGACATTAATTTGGTAGAAATATTTCCATAAAAATATTTAATAAAACTTAGGCACTCCCTGCGATCGATAAAAAGAAAACAAAATAAATTCGTTTAAAAATTTATCTCCGTGTGTATAGCGGCTTACTAAAAGAATTCTACTTACCCCTTGGGTGTCGTAAAAGGTGACTAACGGACTAAAGACAGCACAGCACATACATCCAACAGCATAGAGCGGCGATGGGCTCACCACATTATCTGTCACGCTGAGCACATGTGCAGTTGTAATTTCGTGAAACGTGGAGGACTATAGCAGAGGACTGCTTCTGCGGTCCTCGTTGCCTAGTCTCTGACTAACCCTTTGGGGATAATAGTCTTTAATCTATTATGTATGTATTAATAATTATTTAATACCTCTTGCAGGGTAACGTTGAAAGAAGAACAAGCTCTTCGAGGCAACAAAAAGTACACAATAATCGACGCTGTCAAAGGGGGTGTTAGGTTCAAAACCAACAAACTGGAAGACATATCGGAGGAATATTCCCAGACCAAGTCATCATATGAGAAGGAGCAAGACAAAGTTGTTACAGAAATTGTTGGGATCGCTGGTGAGGCAGTTATTAATGTTATTATAATCCTAAAAAATATTTGTGTAAGTTTGACTTTGATTACTTCATGCGTTAACGGTGCAACAAAAAATTACCATAATTTTCAAGGTACTTATTATTATTTTGTAGGACTCAGTGCATGATCTAAAAATTTGAAATAACACAATTTTTTTTTTTATCTGTAACTCTGTTATAAATAAGTAAGCTTATTACGTTACCACACGGAAAGAAAAAAAAATAGAACAACATTCAATTATTTTATTTCATG
The DNA here is from genome assembly GCA_963921215.1 of Scoparia ambigualis. Lineage (NCBI taxonomy): Eukaryota > Metazoa > Arthropoda > Insecta > Lepidoptera > Crambidae > Scoparia > Scoparia ambigualis. The sequence goes on along the minus strand of OY992522.1, from coordinate 15,896,875 downwards.
CTTAAATGGTGTTAAGTTTTTAAACACTATATATGAATTATTCAGTTGAACATTGTTATGTCTCTTTTTTAATTTCAAAATGACGTTTGTGCGACGTTGACAAAACAATGTTTAACTAAAAAATGCATAAATAGTGTTTTTAAGTAAGCAAGTCCTAGTCTAGTCTCATAGTCGGTGCCAAAAAAATGTGCATAAAAGGTCATTTACCTCACTTGTACCAAGAGATTATAAAACATTGCGATACGTATAGTTTTTCTTACAAACTAGCGATAATCACGACGCGTAACCGATTTCATAATACCACAGGTGATTAAAAACGAAACAACTTTAAAACACGCAAATTAATGTATTAATATTTGACGTTTTTTTATGTTTAAGTATAAAAAAGATATTTTGAATGCTTAGAAATGTCATACATAGGTAATATATGCCTGCCTGCATAGCCGTTACTTTATTTTACTTAAAAAACTCATTTATTCCCTATTTCAATTAAGTACCAAAATATCAATACGATAATTGGAAATCACATTTATTCCTTAAAATGGTAACTTAAATTAACAATTCATTAATTCATCATTCTTCAACTTTCATCTCAAAAAACGATAAATTATTAGTTACGCGCACAACCACTTAGCCGTTTGTGACGCCAGGGGTGAGACACTTGCCCGCCATTTTGTCTAGTACCAAGATACGTTTGTTAACACAGAATTCTATTGTTACGGCTTATATTTCGGTTCGGCGATCCTGTTTCGGCGTGCAGTGGTACAGGGGTAGCGATGACCTTTTATGCACGTTTATCTGGCACCGACTATAGTACTAGGCTTAAGTCTTTTGTAAAAGCCTTCATAGTATTATAACCCCTTGTCTGTCACAAAGATAGAGGTTACTAACAATTGAATTTCTATTGTCTGGTTTTACGACAGCTGAGCTTATAACAGATATGGTTGTTCAGTGTTCTTTTTTTCCAGCCGGTTATTCAGAATATCTATTCTGCCTGTCACACATACTATCCCGGCTAGATGTACTAGTCGCTTTCTCAATAGCCTCCTCCACCGCCACATACCCTTACTGCAAGACAATACTCACTTTGCTTGTATCTATGCCTTAAATCAAAATCAAAATCAAAATCAAAATAACTTTATTCAGTAAGCTTAAATTAAGCGTTTTGAATCGTCAATTTTTTTTTTTATATATGGATGGATGGATAGGCACAGGAACCCACCCACCCACCCCACCCATTCAGGAAGTCTTTTAGCTGTGAAGAAGAACGGGCACAACAAACTCCACAGCTTTATAATAATATAGAGGTAACGACATTTACAAAACAATATGTCGTTACCAAATTATACAGTCAATAGTCATAAAACAATTATATAAAATAAAAGATAAAAACAAAAGTGAATCTACAAGTTTTACTCGGGCACTATGAACGCATTAGAACAATGTATGCGAAACTAGAGGAATGTTAATTCCATGCATTTTTGTCATTGATGTAATCGCTTACAGTGTAATAGCCCTTTTCTAAAAGTCTGTCCTTAACATGTGTCTTAAATTTGTCAAAGGGCAAAATTATAACATCGTTCGGGATTTTATTGTAAATTATGACACTTTGTCCCATAAATGATCCATAAACTTTCTGAAGTCGAAATTTAGGAATTACAAGTTTATTCTTATTTCTAGTATTTAGTTTGTGTATATCGCAATTTTTTTTGAAATGAGTAATGTTTTGACGCACGTAAACAATACAGTTATAAATAAATTGTGATGCAACTGTAAGAATATTTATTTCTTTAAACAACTCCTTAAGGGAGTCACGTGATCCTAGGTTATATATGGACCTTATTGCTCTTTTCTGTAAAATGAAAATGGTTTCTATATCTGCTGCTTTACCCCAAAGTAGTATACCATAGGACATAACACTGTGAAAGTAACTAAAATAGACTAATCGAGCAGTTTCCACGTCTGTAAAATGCCTAATTTTCCTAACAGCATAAGCAGCTGAACTAAGTCTCCCCGCAAGGGTGCTAATATGAGGGTACCACTGTATTTTTGAATCTAAGGTAATACCTAAGAAAACTGTTGAATCAACAAGGTCCAACAGTTCACCATTCAGTTTAATTTTATTTCCTATAATATTCTTTACGTTAGGTAGAGTAAAATTTATACATTTGGTTTTCTTCGCGTTTAATTGAAGATTATTAGTAGTAAACCAATTCAACACATCTGTTAGGGCACTGTTGATGTCATCAAAACTATTTTTATTTCGATCAGTCTTAAATATCAAAGATGTATCGTCAGCAAACAAAACAATATTGCAAAAGTTTTCCGCATAAAATGGTAAATCATTAATATAGATTAAGAATAAAAATGGACCTAGTATTGACCCTTGTGGGACCCCCATTAGCACAGAAGATCCGGATGATATGGATCCGTTCACGCTAACTTTTTGGATTCTGCCGCTAAGATATGATTGAATCAATTTCAAGGCATCAGAGTGCACTCCATAGTGTTTTAGCTTTATTAAAAGGGTGTTGTATTCAACGCAATCAAAAGCCTTGGAGAGATCACAAAACACTCCAAAAGCATTCTGCGATCCCTCCCAAGCCTCAAATATGTGTTTTAGCAGAGCTACACCAGCATCAGTAGTAGACCTTCCCTTGGTAAAACCATACTGTTCACTGTGAAAAAGGTGGTTTATAGCGAAGTGGGAGCCGAGTTGATCTAAAATAAGTTTTTCAAAAACTTTACTAAGAGTAGGTAAAATCGAAATAGGCCTGAAATTGCTCGGGTCATCTTTACAACCCGATTTGAAAAGTGGCAGAACTTTGCTATGCTTCATGAGATCTGGGAAAACTCCTTCGTCAACACAGCTATTGAATATGACTACAAGAAAAGGCGCAATGGACTCGATAATATTATTAATAATTTTTGTTGAAATATCCCACAAATCACAAGTGTTTTTTATTTTTAAAGATTTAAAGGATTTAAGTACGTCTTTACAGTTTACGTGTTTAAATTTGAACACTTCATTACACATGGGTACATACTTTTTTAGCAGAATTTCTGCATTACTTGGTGAAGAGTTGAGTAACATAGTTGTGGCAATTGGTATATTTGTAAAAAACTGTTCAAAAGCATCAGCAACTTTATTGTCTTCACTTAAAAAGCTATTGCCTATTCTTAAAGAAAACTTAGTATCACGTGGCTTTATTTTACCAGTTTCGCGGTTTATGCAGTTCCATGTTGCCTTTATTTTGTTATCAGACTTTTTAATTTTTTCACTAATAAATAATGACTTGGCACATGCACAAGCCTTCCTAAAAGTTTTCGAATACTTTTTGATATACTCTAGAAAACTTGGACTATTATTATATTTTTTCTGCTCATATAAGTCATACAACTTAGTCCTACTTTTATGCAAACCAGCTGTAGCCCAATCCCTAAATTTCATTGAAATATTAGTTTTAAACTTTTTAATAGAGAAAGTTTTATTAAATTCACCGTTTATAAGATCAAAAAATTGCTTGTAAAGAGCATCTGGATTTTCCTGTATAAATGGTAAACATGCAAGTTTAGCAGTTATGTTATGCTTGAAAATTTTAACCCGTTTCTCTGTCACTGGCCTACAAGATATTTCTTCTGAGTTAGGGTGTCCATATTCAGTAAAAGCTATTTTTTGCCCACAGTGATCTGAAGATAAATTAGTTAGTATGAACTTAGACTCAGGAGCAAAGTTACAAAAAAAATTGTCTAAGCAGGTTGCAGTGGTTGCTGTAATTCTAGTCGGTTCTCTAAATTGGTAATCCAAATCAAATGATTTAAACAACGAGATTAATCTTACACTAGTTGAATGACTGTCTAATAAATTTACATTGAAATCCCCACAAATTACTATTTTCTTTTTAGATTTACAAATCTTCTTAATTACATCTTCCATAGTGGCTTCAAAGACACTAAAATTACCAGAAGGAGGTCGATATACACAAACAATTATAAATTTCTAACTCGACACATGACAGCTCAATAACGCATTCAATAGAAAGGGAAACTACATCCTTTCGTTCCGTAATCTTATGTTTACTGTAATTAACAAATATTAAGGATCCGCCGCGAATTGCATTTGTTCTAGTAAAAGCACTGGAAAGCTGAAAGTTTTTAATATTAAAAATTAACTGATAATCTTTAAGCCAGTGCTCAGTTATACATAAAATGTTTATATCTTCATGTAATAAAAAAAGTTCAATTTCTAACTCTTTGCCGGCCAGGCCCTGCATGTTTTGATGAACTATTTTAATTTGGATAGGGCTGGCTTTTGTCTTACCTCTTAGTTTAAACTAGAGGTTGTGCAAGACTTATCAACTAAATTTACATTAGTAGAAATACTAACAGTGCGATAATTTTGGGTCGACATTGTTATACTACTTATAACTGTGTCTTTTAAATTATATGCTAGCAATGATGCTATCTGTAGCCTGTCTTTGTATATTAAATACATAAAATCAGTAGTCAACTTAAAACTAGATATAAATTTATTTGTATCAAAAAATACAATACTGTCACTGTGACGATAAGTGGAGTTATACAAAAGTAAGTTCAAATCAAAGATCTGTTTGTTTTGTTTCCACGATAAGTTACAGGCATAGGGAAAGGCACAAACTATTATTTTACAATGAGTTTTAGATTGTATATCAATTAAACTCTCTATTATAATAGTGTTTACAACTAAGGCCTAAGTCTTTATAGTTTTATAACAGATATTGTTTGTTGTTCCAGCCGGTTACTCAGAATGTCTATTCTGCCTGTCGCACATATTATCTCGGCTCGACGTACTAGTTGCTTTCTCAATAGCCTCCTCCACCGCTCCATACCCTTACTGCAGACCGATATTCACTGAGAGCTGCGACGAACTGGTGTTGGAGGAAGTTAGACATCCCTGCCTGGAAGTGCAGGAGGGGGTGTCTTATATACCCAACGATGTGGTTTTTAGAAGAGGTACGTTTGAAAGATCATATTTTGTATCTATGGATAATATTATGTTCATTATTTATTCATTTATTGTATACTAGCGGCCCGCCCGCGCCTTCGTCCACGCTTAATTAGAAAATCCGTCATAGTTCAGCCATTTAAAAAAATATATCTACAAAATATAAACAAAAACCATCCTCAGTTCACGCTCTATATTTTAGTAAAAACCGCATAAAAATCCATTGCGTGATTTATGAGAATAGTGCGGTGCTACAGACATAGGAAAACGGCGACTTTACTTTATAATATGTTATGATGATGATAAGGCTTACCAACTAAATACATATAGACTAAGATCCGAGTATAGAACGACCTTCACCGGGAAGGTTAATGCATAAGAAGTATTTTATATCAAATTTAATATGTTAAATAATATATCGCGAGTGGGTTGGCTGAAAAATTTCAGTCATTTAAAGGTACGTTAATGATTAAATTTAATTTAAAAAAAAATATGTTTTTACATTGCACTGATTTGGTGTGTGTGTTTGTAATAAGATTATCTTTAAATAAACATAAATTTTATTTATTTAACCAGACGGTTGCAAATTACTAATATTGACTTACCTGTTTACACCAGCTGCCTACCCAATGTTATGACAGGAAAAAAATAGTCAACCTAACGTTTGCATATTCTATAGGCTTCATACTTTCGATTGGTACCTATGTAATCTATTATCCAAATAATGCAATGTTTAAAAAAATATATTTAAATATATATTTAATCATATACTGGACTGAAATTTTTCAGCCAACCCACTCGCAATATATTTTTTTACACATTAAATTTGATATAAAATACTTTTCATCCATTAACCGGCTCGGTGAAGGTCGTTGTATACTCGGATCCTCTACTAATACGATTCATTTCAGAATACAAAGTTTGAGAAGCAGTAACACTTACATGTTTTGCCTATATTACACATTATTATATCATCGCCAGACTAAACGTCCCACTGCTGGATACAGGCCTACCCACATGAATTAAAAAAAAGTTTGTTTACGCTTACACCAATTAATATCTAGCCTAAGATAAGCTTCTATCTAGATGACGGATAAATATACATAAACATAGAAAAACACCCAGACTCGAAATCAATTCAGAAAACAGTTTTCTTTAAATTGACCCGACCGGGAATTGAACCCGGGACCTCAGAGATGGCGCGGCGCCAAACCCGGCGCGCTAACCACTCGGCCGTAGAGGTCGGAATAATTGCCCATGGGGCAACTGGGCCATGACCCACCACGCTGGCCCAATGCGGGTTGGTGGGTTAAAATTCAAATTACTTATATTATAACACTATTTTAGAATTATTTAGTTGAATTCCTCTTTTGTTGAAATTCAAAAGTTCGTGTGGCGTAGACAAAATGACAATGTTTAACTTACTGTCTTTAGCATGTCTTTATGTTACCTATGTCTTTAAGTTACGAATCCATACCCATGTTTTCAATAATGTTATTGTTTATATAATTTTAACGCAAATTTTGTTGCGAACAAAAATAACATTGAAAAAGACAGTGTCGAAAAAATTTCCTCGAGCAGGATTCGAACCCGCACCCTTCTGGCAATCCACCCCAGGTGCTATTTCCAGTTTTTTTTTAGTCTGTTCTGTCAGTTTTGTTAGAGATTACCTTGTGGCATTAAGTCCAAGTTTAAAACAACAAAAATTAATGCTACCATTACAGATAAAAACCCAATGCGAAAAAACAAGCACTTATAAAAATTTTCTAACCTAACCTATCTACAATCGAATATTTTTTATTTATCTATTTACGATAACGCCACTAATTGTAGCCTCTGTCTCCAACATTCCAGGTGAATGTCTAATGCACATAGTAACCGGAGCCAATATGGGCGGGAAATCGACGTGGATGCGTTCGTGCGGAGTCGCGGTACTAATGGCTCATGCTGGTTGCTTGGTGCCGGCTAATTCCGCTAAAGTGCCGAAGCTGAGGGCTTTAGCTGCGAGGGTTGGAGCGGCCGATAGAGAGGACAAGGGGCAAAGCACTTTTATGCTGGAAATGATCGAGTCGGCTGCTATACTTAGAGTAAGTTGTTTTATGATGACTTAATAGCATTTAAGCTTTAATCGATTTTAGATATTGTCTTAAAAAATGTATACGTTGTGTTTTCGTTAAGGTTGTGCTAAAAATTTAATGACAGAAACGAATAAAACCGACTCGATGTAGACTTCGTCTGCCCTAAGCTAGAGTTAATGATTAATGCACTTATATTTTGACTTTTATCTCAAAACTACTTATTATAGGCATCCTACGCATACCTTTTATATCCGAAGTTTCGATTGAACCGTTTCGCGTTGCGGTGAAAGAATACTACCACCCCCTCTCTTCCTTTGGGTGTCGTAAAAGGCGACTAACGGACTAAAGAATGCACATACATCCACAACAATTGAGCGGCGATGGGCTCACCACCTGTCACGGTGCGTACATGTGCAGTTGCTATTTGGTGAAAAGTGGACTATCGAGGACTGCTTTTGCAGTTCTCATTACCTAGTCTCTGACTAACACTTGGGGGATAATAGTCGAGATTATATGTATGGATGTATGTTATGCCTTGTGCCATGTCGTGACTGTTTTTGTGAGACTGTTTAGACATTTATGCACAAAAGATGTCAATGGGTCGTCGTGCTGCTGCGAATGGGAGACCTCTGTGAGCCCCACTAAGATAAGATAATTAATGGAATCAGGCGTTACTTTGCGGAAATCCATAATATACAAAAATGGAATAATAAACTTTCCTACACTCACACCAATTATCTAGCCCAAGAGAAGCTTCATTATGAAACTCGTTAAATGGCTACTAGACAACGGATAAACATGCTTAAAATACTTAAATACATACTTATTATACATAGAAAACACCCAGACCCGAGACAATTTAGAAAATCAATAATTTCTAAATTGACCCGACGGGGGATCGAACCCGGGATCTCAGAGATAGCGACACCATGAAAACCGGTGTACAAACCACTCGACCAAGGAGGTCGTCGAAAAAAATATATGTAGTGTTAATCCCGCTAACTCACCAATTTATCAAGCTTGGATGCTGCATGCAAGCACCGCCCTCCCGCCCGCAATGTATAAAAGAAGCGATGGATGCTAAATGAAGCATGCAAATTGAAACCCTACACGTGTTTCGCCCCTCCACGGGGCTTCCTCAGGAGCTGTTGACTGGTCGAGAGCTGCTATCTATATAAGTCCCTGTGACCACGGACCTTGTAAAGGATTCAAAACGTCAGGATAATATAATAATAATAAATCTTTATTTTCTCTCCAATAGTTACATTGTATAAGATTATAATGATTATATCTTATAATTACAAAACGAGAGTTGGAGAGAACTGGTGCCCGAGCTAGGTAGGATTAGATCCCCCCGTTAAACAGGTCACCAGGCTCACTCCGCCCGTGTTTTATTAGAAGCTAGATGTACAATGTTTTAGATTGTGTTCAAATCAGATGAATTTAGAGATTAATTTAAACTAAACAATCGCAAGCAAAAGTATTTTAGGTAGGTACTCTATATAAAAAAAACTATGTAAATAGTAAATTAAACGCGAGTTAATCCGTAAAAAAGTGTTTCATTTCAATGTGTAGTAGTGCTCGCTTAAACCTCAGAAAACAATACATATTTTTATTCCATTTTTGTATGTAAATGTAACGTTTTTTAACCGCCTCCGTGGTCTAGTGGCAAAGCCACCGGTTTCAGACCCAGAGGTCCCGGGTTCGATTCCCAGCGGGGGGTACATCTTTGTGTGCTCGGTTTGGTTGGTGGTAGGGCTGTTAAGTCCGCCTGGCTAGCTACCACCATCTTATCTAAGTCTGTCGCCATAACAACGATGTTTATAGCATAGTTGTGTTCCGACAGTTAGAGATAAGATAGCCAGTTCCTCAGTGGTTGAGGATTCCGGGTGAAGCGCGCTTCCAACTTCGGCCTTACGTCACTTACCATCAGGTGAGATGAAGGCCAAGCGCTTACCAGTTACCCATAAAAAAAAACGTTTGTTTCAGACGGCGACACCAGACTCCCTAGTGCTTGTGGATGAGTTGGGGCGGGGGACATCCACATACGAAGGGTGCGGCATCGCCTGGGCCATTGCTGAGTGAGTTCACTTTCACCGTCAGCATATATTAGACGACCTCATCTCTGCGGTCCCGGGTTCAATTGCCGGCCGGGTCAATTAAAAAAATAATTTCTAAATTGATAATTGTATTCACTATTTAAACAAGTTTTGAAAGAGCTTAACTTTGGCTAGATAAATTGGTGTGAACTTAGAAAGTTATTTTATTATTATAAAAATCCCACTGCTGGGCACAGGACTTCCTACATAGAGATTAGCACATGGGCACGTTGGGCCATAACTAGTGATCGGTTATTCGGATACACATTTATGTAAAGTTAGTTTTAGCTAACATATTATGAAGTGGCTTCCGGGAATATTTTTTATTAGGAAGTGTATATTTTTTACCGAATATTTGGCCGAAGTTCGTATTCGGTTCAAACCACATTCGGCCCATCTCTAGTAAATATGCATCCGAATATCCGATCTCTAACCATAACTCACCACGCTGCGCTGACCCAATGCGGGTTGGGTTAGTTCACTTCACACTACGAATGTTCAGAATGCCTAATGCGATTTTTATCACGACTATATCCCCGAAAGGTTAGTCAGAGACAATAAGGACCGCATAAGCTGCAGTCCTCTGCCATAGTCCACTTTTCACCGAATAGCGACTGCGCATGTGCTCAGCGTGACAGTCGGTGAACCCATCGCCGCTCTAAGCTGTTGAATGTATGTGCAGTCTTTAGTCCGTTAGTCGCCTTTTACGACACCCAAGCGATGAGAGGGGGTGGTAGTATTCTTTCACCGCTACGCGACACGGTTTTTATTCACAATTCGATTATGTTAAACCCACCAACCCGCATTGGGCCAGTGTGGGGGGTTATGGCCCAATCTGGCTATAATTATGCTATTGTCCGTTTACGAAGATCTGTGCCCAGCAGTGGGACGTTTACGGGCTGATGATGATGATTATGTTAACGAGAATGTTTATGGCGATATAAATTGCAACTCCTCGTTTGTCACCAGAGGGCGCTGCTTCAATGCCATCCAATTGTCGTTTCGTCCGTTTGATTCGTTCATCTATATAGTCACTTTTCCATATTAAACGACCGTATGAATGCCAACATGCATAAATATCTTTGTTACTGTTATTTATCTTTAATAATGTTATCTTTATCGCTTTAGTTTTATTCCCCAATCATAATTAACATATCTGGATGACCATAATGATGTGAAAACTGATAATAGCTGATATAATAGATTGTTAATGTTAATTTAAACACGCATTTAGGGTGATTCGCATTGAATCTCAGTATTGAACATATTTCAACCATCATACTGATTCTGTCAACTAGAAACAATTTTAACAGTAAACTGTTTTATCAGGTGCTAATTTATATTTTTAATTTCAAAATAAATAGCACTGTGACTGCAAAACAACATTATAATTATTCCGAGCATGATTGCATTAATTGTTTGAACTTGCACAATAAGTCATTAATTATGTTGCATGCGAAACAGTGTTAAAATGAAGTTAGTTATCGCTTTCCGAAGGCTATTATTAGATTTATGTTTTTCCATGTTAAATATGAACTTACTATTTGCAGTTGCAATAATATAATTATTACAAATATAACATTGCGAATAAATTAAATAATAAATAAATAAATAAAATAAATTTTTCCTACAATCACACCAATTATCTAGCCCAAGAGAAGCTTCGAAGAAACTCGTTAAATGGTTACTAGACAACGGATAAACATACTTAAAATACTTAAATACATACTTATTATACATAGAAAACACCCAGACCCGAGACAATTTAGAAAACAATAATTTCTAAATTGACCCGACCGGGGATCGAACCCCGGACCTCAGAGATGGCGACACCATGAAAACCGGTGTACAAACCACTCGACCAAGGAGGTCGTCTTCGAATGTAAAAATAATCACTTTGCTGTTACAAAGTTTAATCGATAATAATTAAAATACTTTTTTGTGTATGTTTAATTTCTGTCTGTTTTGTGTGACTACCTAAGAAATTAAGTAAGATAAAAGTCAAACCCAAGAGCCGATCAGAACGAAGCTTCTATTATGCATACTTTCAACCAATCTATTCAATAGCACATGGAAAAAATCATATAATCAAGTAATCTAGACACGCAATAAAGATAATATTATATTTATATTGAATTGAATTGTAATCTATATAAAATAACATCTGACCGTGTCACGTAGGGCTGAAAGAATACTACCACCCCCTCTCTTCCCATGGGTGTCGTAAAAGGCGACTAACGGACTAAAGATTGCACATACGTTCAACAGCATATAGCGGCGAAGGGCTCACCACCTGTCACGCTAAGCACACGTGCAGTCGCTATTTGGTGAAAAGTGGACTATGGTAGAGGACTTTGTCCTCATTGCCTAGTCTCTGACTAACCCTTCGGGGATAATAGTCGTGATTATATTATTATCTATGTATGTATTATTTATTATTTTTAATTTACAGGGAGTTGGCGACCAAATCTCAATGTTTCTGTCTGTTCGCGACTCACTACCACGAGCTTACACGTTTGCCGAGTCTCCACCCATCCACTATAGTGAACTCGCACGCAGAAGCCTCAGTGATGGACCAACAGCTACTATTGCTGCACAAGATCTCACCTGGACCCGCAACTCATTCTTTAGGGCTGCACGTTGCGAAGCTAGCTGATTTGCCCGACTCCATTATTGAGGTAGGTACATACATAAATACACACATACATACATACATTCCATACTTAAAGAAAAAAAGAGCCCGGCTTTATAGTGAACTCGCACGTAGAAGCCTTAGTGATGGACCAACAGCTACTATTGCTGCACAAGATCTCACCTGGACCCGCAACTCATTCTTTAGGGCTGCACGTTGCGAAGCTAGCGGATTTGCCCGACTCTATTATTGGGTACATACCTACATTCCATACTTAAAAAAAGGAAGACCCCTCCACTATAATAGTCAACTCGCACGCCGAAGCCTCAGTACTGGATCAACAGCTACAATAGTAGCTGTTGGTCCAGTACTGTACTTAAGCACGTCAGTTGAGTACTGAGGCAGTAATAATTGCACAAGATCTCGCCCGGACCCGCAACTCATTCCTTAGGCATGTGGCAAAGCTGGCTGATTTGCCCGACTCCATTATACTCATACAACACATGATAACCAATAAACTGGGTCGGAATAGGTAGATTTAAAATACTAAATGACGTAATTTTCATGGCGAAATCATAACGTGGACATGCCTACAAATATTTAGATTGCGAATAATTAAATGTTTTATCGACTAACATACCAATGTAGGTATGTAATGTACTCAAAAATCTACCTCAATATCTGAGAAGTATTTAACATACCGTTTAAAAACCGAAAACCGGTATTTTTGAAAAGCATATCCATGTTATTATCTACGTATCTACTTAGAAACTACCTATTCCGACCCCTGGTAATAAAACAAAGAGATTGATAAATAAAATTATGACAACAGGACGAAAAAAAATTGTATTATAAAAGAAAGCGAAGAGTGAAGTTTATCGGCCCTTGCACTTTCCCTGCGAGGTGGCAGAATTCAGCCAGAAATTACTTCATTGTACAAAACAAAAAAAACCTTACGCAGCTCACAAATTAGTAAGATACTAGGTAGTTGGTGAGCGCATCGCCGCTCTAATCTCTATGCTGTTGGATGTATATGCAGTGTTTAGTCTGCCGCCTTTTACGCCACCCAAGGGAAGATATGGGTCAGTAGAATTCTTTTGATGAGCCGGCCACCACACAGAACTGTTTTCTAACAATAAAAGTGGATTTCCAGCAATTATTTCTGCTCAATGTTGCTTGTTTTGATAAACATTATGCGTATATTTCGGATTCGTTTCGGGGTCTTTTTACACCCTGTATAAGTAGACACTTGTCTGCCGATTAAATCACTATGCCGTGTATGTTTAAAATAATACTACCACCCCCTCTCTTCCCTTGGGTGTCGTAAAAGGCGACTAACGAACTAAAGACTGCACATACATCCAACTGCATAGAGCGGCGGTGGGTTCACCGCCTGTTACGCTGGGCACATGTGCAGTCGCTATTTGGTGAAAAGTGGACTATGGTAGAGGACTGCTTTTGCGGTCCTCATTGCCTAGTCTCTGACTAACCCATTGGAGATAATAGTCGTGATATTATGTATGTATGTATATATCACTATTTAAGATTGTTCTTCTCACCTTTCAGTATGCCGAGGCAAAGCAAGCTCAACTCGAAACCAATCTATTCGAAGCCGAGGTTTCGGTAAAATCACAAGAAGTTACCGAAGGTCACAAGCTGATACAGTGTTTCTTGGAGAAATGTAAAGAAGTACAAGAGTCCACTAACTCAGATGAAGACATGATGTGTGAAATAGAGAAACTGAAGCAGAATCTCGTCAAGCACAACAATAAGTATGTGCAGTCGTTGATGACTTAGAAGACGAATTGTGATCTTTGAATGAAATAAAATAATAATTTCGAACGATTTTTTTATTTAGGCCTAGTTCTGGATAGTCCCGATTAAATGGCGACCAACGTTACACGTATTTTGGCGTCGAAGTATTATTTGTATTTCGCATTGTCTGTTGCAGGTTAAAGGGTAATGAATCGTAGCACAAAGCCTGTCTTAATCTTAGCAAAAATAAAAAAGTAGTTAAATGCTAACCTTTTGACCGCCACTCGTATATACTCGACAAGCGATAGCGTGCCTAAGCTAAAGACGGCAATGATTGACAGTACTTGGTTTATAAAAACACTATAAAATAATATGCATGAGTGAGATAATGAATACGAATAGGAAATGAATTTAATACATGGCGTACCCATGGCGTTGGAGTTATGCCTTGGCGGCCAAAAGGTTAACACGTTCAAAGCCACTATGATTTTCATGATGGCTTCGCGGATGCCGCCTATATTTCACGGTGGACTCGCTAGGCGAGTCGCCGTCACTATAATATCAAGCGAATGGACTCGCCACGCGCGTCCACGGGCATTATGTAATGATAAATATTATGTTTTGTTATTTTGTGATCTTGAAAGTCTCCGTAGCATTTATATAGCAAGAAAAAGGGTTTTTGCGAATTGTTAAGTGTGTTTAGACTTAGAAGCATGGCAAAAAACTCAATGAGTAAACTAAAAGGTATGTTTGCTTCGTAATTTAAGCAGAGATTGTCAATATTTTATGAAAAGTTAAGGTTATAACATTTTGTACTTTTAACACTAACGAATAGTATTTTTACTCTGAAAAAATTTGCACTGACTTCTAGTTCTTGCCTTTCAATACGCTAATTTAAATACTGTTGTTTTAGTCCGCTACGTGCCTGAAACGGAGCATTGTGTCGATGATATAACTCAAATGGATAGCTCTTCATTAAAGCGACCGTGCATAAAAAGCATTTCCAAAAATCCGGTTGAGGACTATATCGATGTTTTGTTTGAAAATAATACTCGAGACTGGAACGACAATAATTATGAAACACGTAGCATTTCAACAAATACGACAAATTTTGAACTAACCAAAACCACTTAACTACTAGGTACTAAAGATAATTCGAAATTTGTTGAAACTACCAACGAAGCTTTTGGTATGTTCATTGGACGTCAAATTGTTCCAATATTGAAAAGGCGCTTTGTTATGTTGCAGATTATCAAACTAATTGAAAATAATTTATTAATTCTTTAGGATATTACAGTTTGAACTATTATTCTTATTTGAGACTGAATTTTGTCTAAAGACTGTTAATTTATAATATAATTCAATTGCTGTTCGTTTGTCTTACTAAAACTCGGTATTGGCTGGACCAATTTGGCTAATTTTGATTTTGAAATATTTGTGGAAGCTCAGGGAAGGTTTAAACGGTTAGAAACATATATAATAGGTAACGGAAAATACTAAAAACGACAATTTAATTTTTAATTACAAAATGTTCCTAGCTGTGAAACATTTGATGTCTTTTGTCTCTATAGAAATAAAAAAAATGTCACTTGGTTGTCAAATATGTATTTGTCTGTTTCATAGCTGTAGTATGAGGTCCGATCTCTTTGGTCTGTTTTGTTGGAATACAAAACAGTTATGTTTCAGAAATAAAAAAAGTGTAAAAGTGACCGTTGCCGTTGGTTGTCTTTGTAATAAGTTTGACCAGATTTTTCACAAAATATTATACTTGTGAAAAATCTGGTCAAAACTTCCCTACAGATTATGTAGGCGATACAAAGTTCACCGGGTCATCTAGTAAATAATGAAAAAAAAAATTCTTGGGAAAAATGATATGAACAATTAAACGCCAATATCGGTTTATTGTTTAACAAATTTCGTAATACTATAATAAGAACTAACTAACACACAGTAAGATACAACCGAAGGTACTACAAACATCCAGACCTGTGAAAATTTATATGTTTCATAAAAAGTTTGAAAACCTGCGTCAGTGAACTCACCTAGCGAGTTAGTGGCATTGCAGAATTATATTCTTTCAAAAATAAAAATTATTTTTACAACCTGGCCTGGCTACCTTGTAAATTTGTACTTATATTTAGTCTACTGTGTGATTTTGAGCAGGAAATACCGATGCGTGTTTAAAATATTACTGAAACACTGTGAACTCGCCACGCGAGTCGCCGGCACTGCAATAAAATTTACGTGAACTCGCAAGGCGAGTCGGTGGCATTGAACATGTACATAACCGAAAACCATGAATTTATAAATAAGTTTTTCATTCGTTCTATTTTTTTTTATTTCTACGCTCACTCCAATTATCTAACCCAAGTCAAAGAATATATAAGGCGACTGTTAGGTCAAGTGTTAGGTCAAGGGTCAGGTGTTTTAAACATGACAAAATGACAAAAAAATAATTCGTGCTTTTTTATTTTTAATTAAATAATTCATTTTGTAAATATTAGTTAGATACCTACTTAGTCTTTGAGTATCTAATTTATTTTAAAGCAATAACATAAGAAAAATGCGCACATTTCGTAATAGGAAAATAAACGGGGTCTCATTGCAGACGGGTCAACAGTCAACCACTCAACAGACGGTTGGGTCAACGACCGGCTGCTGCCCGCGCGTTGTAATTAATTGTTATTTTTAATTGTTTTTCATTTTATTTTTCTTATGTTATTGCTTTAAAATAAATTAGATACTCAAAGACTAAGTAGGTATCTAACTAATATTCACAAAATGAATTATTTAATTAAAAAAAAAAGCACGAATTTTTTTTTGTCATTTTGTCATGTTTAAAACACCTGACCCTTGACCTAACAGTCGCCTTATATATTCTTTGACTTGGGTTAGATAATTGGTGTGAGGGTAGAAATAAAAAAAAATAGAACGAATGAAAAACTTATTTATAAATTCATCGTTTTCGGTTAAGTACATGTTCAATGTTACCGACTCGCCTTGCGAGTTCACGTAAATTTTATTGCAGTGCCGGCGACTCGCGTGGCGAGTTCACAGTGTTTCAGTAATATTTCAAACACGCATCGGTATTTCCTGCTCAAAATCACACAGTAGACTAAATATAAGTACGCTAATTTCAAAATTTACAAGGTGGCCAGGCCAGGTTGTAAAAATAATTTTTATTTTTGAAAGAATATAATTCTGCAATGCCACAAACTCGCTAGGTGAGTTCACTGACGCAGGTTTTCAAACTTTTTATGAAACATATAAATTATCACAGGTCTGGATGTTTGTAGTACCTTCGGTTGTATCTTACTGTGTGTTAGTGTTAGTTAGTTCTTATTATAGTATTACGGAATTTGTTAAACAATAAACCGATATTGGCGTTTAATTGTTCATATAATTTTTCCCAAGAATTTTTTTTTTCATTATTTACTGGATGACCCGGTGAACTTTGTATCGCCTACATAATCTGTAGGGAAGTTTTGACCAGATCTTTCACAAGTATAATATTTTGTGAAAAATCTGGTCAAACTTATTACAAAGACAACCAACGGCAACGGTCACTTTTACACTTTTTTTATTTCTGAAACATAACTGTTTTGTATTCCAACAAAACAGACCAAAGAGATCGGACCTCATACTACAGCTATGAAACGGACAAATACATATTTGACTATCCATTGAGCTATCCATTTGAGTTATATCATCGACACAATGCTCCGTTTCAGGCACGTAGCGGACTAAAACAACAGTATTTAAATTAGCGTATTGAAAGGCAAAAACTAGAAGTCAGTGTAAATTTTTTCAGAGTAAAAATACTATTCGTAAGTGTTAAAAGTATATGTTATAATGTGTTTTAAACATGACAAAATGACAAAAAAGAAATTAGTGCTTTTTTATTTTTAATTAAATAATTCATTTTGTTAATATTAGTTAGATACCTACTTAGTCTTTGAGTATCTAATTTATTTTAAAGCAATAACATAAGAAAAATAAAATGAAAAACAATTAAAAATAACGATTATTTACAACGCGCGGGCAGCAGCCGGTCGTTGACCCAACCGTCTGTTGAGTGTTGACTGTTGACCCGTCTGCAATGAGACCCCATTTATTTTCCTATTACGAAATGTGCGCATTTTTCTTATGTTATTGCTTTAAAATAAATTAGATACTCAAAGACTATCCAATTAAAATTCGCAAAATGAATTATTTAATTAAAAATAAAAAGGCACGAATTTCTTTTTTGTGTTTTTGTCATGTTTAGAGCACTTGACCTGACCAGCCCTTGAAGTTTCTTACTTTTTTGCGGTTTTTAGCAGTCGCCTTATAAGGCGCTGACATTCTAAGATACATACACATATATACATACATATAATCAATGAGGACCGCAAAAGCAGTCCTCTACCATAGTCTACTTTTCCACCAAATAGCGACTACACATTGTGGTCAGCGTGGCAGGTGGTGAGCCCATTCGGCTGTCCCAAATATTAACACAGTAAGGGACAAAATACCTTTTTTACAGTAGAGCCAACAAACATATTTTTGGCTAGCCGTACGTTATTACGTAATATTGCACCAAAGTAACTATTGTATGTCATAGAGAAGGTTATTGCCTATGTTTATGAGTATAAAGAATTGAATTTAACGTACGTGTGCATGTTTTATGCGACTTACTAAATTGCAAATGGTTATTTTGACCCATTAACAACGAACATACCAAATAAAAACACAGCATTATACCTTACTAACTTGTGTTATAGATACTAAATAACGGATAAACATGCTTAAATATCCTTTTTTTCAACTTGTACTTAATTAACACAGCAAACTTACACCCAGACTAAGACAAATAGACACGTTCATGCACTCAAATATTAATTTGTCTTTTACGGGAATCGGTCTGCGCAGAAGACGATTAGTATCTCAACCACTCCGCCAAACAGGTCAATTAAGATAACACTGAGAATAACGGAAATCAAAAGCTGTATTTATTATACGTAGTAAGTACATAATAAAAAAGGAACATGTTGAGGGTGGCAGAAGAACTATATTTTCAACCCCGCCCGAAGTAAGTACTTATGTCTTACGCCCGCTGTAAGTACTTAAGTGTACTACATAACAAATATCGCGTTTGGGTCTCGTTATTATCATTATATTATGTATAACATTTGCGTGCTCAATATCAAAACTTACTAGTTACTAGTGGATATAGCACAGCACTGTTAAAAAAGAGCATATTTGGTACGGCACCAGTTATTTATATTAAGATACCAAATAATATTAGGGCATTGCCATTGTCACTCTTTATGAAGAGATTAAAGTCCATCTTGTTGGACAGATGTTATTATTCTGTTAGTGACTTTTTAAATGATGACTTATAATGTTTTAATTTAGCTATATTTTCTTTTTTTATAAATTCAATGTAATATATTCAATCAAATCTTTTTTAAATTAATTAATTAACTTTATTATTTTAAACATGCATGACAAATATATTTAAACTATTTAATTTTGTTATGATTCTATGTTTTAATTGTATTAACTTTTTAATTTCTAAACATTTCTACGCTGTTTTACGGCAAAAATATGTGATACCTACCGAAATTTTTACTGATCCATCTTATTTATGTTACCATATTTTATTAGAAATAAATTACGAATTAAGAATTATAATTATTATGAAAGTTTTAAATCTAATTTTAATATGAATTGGTTAACGTGTAACAAATAACCCAAAAAAGAAATAAAAATAATTATAGGTGTGTAATCTTTAAAAACATCTCCATTATCTGCATTTCTGTTAACTCCTACACCCAAGACAGCTTCTAAAATCTTTCTACTTCGACTCATAATTATAAAAAGATAAAAAACAATCTGCGAGTCCGCTTCACAACTGTATTCTGTTCACATCACAGGTTTCAACGCGCTCTTAGGCGAACGCTACACGTCAATAAATAGTGATAAATATCATGATATTTATTGATGGATCTTGGGCTGGATCACAGCACACCATACACCATCAATACGGATCGCGTCAAAAATACGTACTTTGTACGAGGCAGCCGTGTAGGGTTGCCACTCGCACTTCAAAATAGAGTATTGTCCTCTTTTTCAGAGGCGTACTTTATAATCTAGGCTATGACACCAATTAAGTTGGTACGCTAAAATCTTAGAGCATTAATGCTCTAAGGCCTAAATACTCTATTTACGTAAAAGACAAATATTTGTCAAATGTCGCAAAGTGCAACTAAAAATATGTTTTAAGGACAAATACATAAATACTCTTTTTTATGCTATGTACTTTATTTTTGTTCTCACAAAATGTAAATAGGTACATTGTTTGTTACCCTAGGGGTGAAAGTAGCTTATTTACTCCCGAGACGGGGTTTGGCGCCCGAGCGTAGCCAGGGCGACAATAGTTCGAGGGAGAAAATAAGTCTTTCACCCGAGGTAAACACTGTGCTTTTCATTACGAATGGTAAGTAACTAAAAATAAAAACATGAATTAGCTAAACAAATGAGTGAGTTTTATTTTACATAAATCTACAACTTTTTTGAGATATTTAGTTAGTAAAACTAGTAATAATTTGAATGTATGGACAACACAGGCCACGCCCACACAGTCCACGCTTCAGCAAGAAACTACTGCACAGTCTGCACATGTGCTTAGGTGGTGAGCCTTTAGCCCGTTAGTCTCACACAAGGGAAGAGAGGGGTTGGTAGTATTATTTTGATGAGTCCATCGCCGCTCTATGCTGTTGGATGCATGTGCAGTTTTTAGTCCGTTAGTCGCCTTTTACGAATCCTAGGGAAGAGAGGAGTTTCATTGTTTTATTTTGATATGTCTATCGCCGCTCTATGCTGATGGATGTATGTGCAGTCTTTAGTCCGTTAGTCGCCTTTTACGACGCCCATGGGAAGAGATGGTTTGTTAGTATTATTTTAATAGTAAGTCACAACTACACATGAGTTACTGTTCAACAAATATGATTGTATTTTGATATTGCATTGCATGTCGTGACTACCTATAATTGAGACAGCACTTAGCATTAAGATAAACTTGTTTTTTTGTTACATTAGAATTAGTGTATGTTTTGTTGGTAGTACATTATAAATAAATAAATAAAAGAAATAAATAAATACACATGACAGTACCTGTCAAAAAAACGATTATTCCTAGGGCGGAAAACTATTACTTTTCACCCGCTCCTCAGGCAACTACAAACCTACTTTCCGTGTATGAGGAATAAAAATTTACTTTATTCATCCTAAAAAAAGGTGGCAACCCTAGACACGATAAATATTGACACGCGACACTACACGCAAGATAAATATCACGATCTAGGATCTGGGACTGGATCACTGGATTTCCAGAAATCCTGCGATAAATATTGTGATCCGTCAATACACTACACTACACGTCAATAATTATCGTGATCCGTCCGTATATTGACGGATCACAATATGGATCTTGCGTGTAGCGTTCGCCTTACGCCGATGTGATGACCGGCAGACGCTTGCTATATTCGTCCCTCGACGCCCCGCACCCTTCTCCAATAAACGGCGTGCACTCTGCAGTTTCCAGCCAAATACGAAACACAAAATCTCATGTTGAATGACGATGCGCGTGTGCCTTGCCGTGAAAAACGTGGTTTTAATGTTCTTTTGTCAATTATAATCCCCAAATAAAAAACCAAGCAAGTGTCAATTACCAACGAAAAACACAGTAAGTCATGCGACTTACTGTGTTTCATATTGGTAGCTGTCCCTAACTGTGATTTTGTTATGGGAATCTTGTGTCAGTCTGTGCCCTTACTGTGTTGTCATTTTGTAATTCCGAAACTACGGCCTCCTTTTGAACAAGGATCTTTGCATATTGTAGGGAATTACTGTGTTAGTAGCATGGTGTCAAAATCTTGATTTTGAGTACTATGTCCCTTACTGTGTTTATTTTTGGGACAGCCGCATTGCTTATGGATGTAGGTAGGTATGTGCAATCTTTAATCCGTTAGTCGCCTTTTACGACACCCAAGGGAAGGAGGGGGTGGTACTATTCATTCACCGCTACGCAACACGGTTCTGAGATAGGTACAGATACAAGCAGTATTAATTAAAACACATTCCTGATCATTCCAAGGTTTACTTTTCTCTTATTTGCTAATATTCTATAAAATATATAATATTAAGCATTCAATTCAGCGTAAAACTGCCGAAAATAAAAAGATTCCAAAAGTCACATTGAGAACTATGACTTAATGTAAACCGCTTCTGTGGTCTAGAGGCTATTAGGCCACCGGTCTTAGACCCAGAGGTCCCGGGTTCGATTCCCAGCGGGGGTATTTGGTTTGGTTGGCAGTAGGGCTTGTTGAGTTCGCTTTTCGTTCAACTTTCTGAATATTGGATCTAAGATTCTGCGACTATTTTACAAATTCCTTCGTAATGTTGAAGTAGTCGTTTTTCTTCTACGACACTGTGTCCGAGCTATCTAAGCAGACACTGGTATTTAGACCAACGCCGGCTTTACATGCGGTTATCATCAATATATAGGTATGTATGTGTATGTATCTTAGAATGTCAGCGCCTTATAAGGCGACTGCTAAAAACCGCAAAAAAGTAAGAAACTTCAAGGGCTGCGGTCAGGTCAAGTGCTTTAAACATGACAAAAACACAAAAAGGAAATTCGTGCCTTTTCATTTTTAATTAAATAATTCATTTTCCGAATTTTAATAGGATAGTCTGTATCTAATTTATTTTAAAGCAATAACATAAGAAAAATGCGCACATTTCGTAATAGGAAAATAAATGGGGTCTCATTGCAGACGGGTCAACAGTCAACCACTCAACAGACGGTTGGGTCAACGACCGGCTGCTGCCCGCGCGTTGCAAATAATCGTTATTTTTAATTGTTTTTCATTTTATTTTTCTTATGTTATTGCTTTAAAATAAATTAGATACTCAAAGACTAAGTAGGTATCTAACTAATATACACAAAATGAATTATTTAATTAAAAATAAAAAAGCACAAATTTCTTTTTTGTCATTTTGTCATGTTTAAAAAACTTCACCTAACCAGCCTTTGAAGATTCGCCTTCGGCCGCGTATGATACCAGAGTTTGGTAACCAGTATCATACGAAGAAAAAATGATCGTCATAGGATACCGGTGTCCAATGAAGACGATTTTTTACTTTTCTGATACCTTTCATATTTTTGGTAACCAGTCTCCGGTAAGGAATAAAATATTCTGCCTATGAAACCAACTGTGTTAAGCAAGGTTAGTTCCCAACTCAACACTATGGTTGATGAGAACAATAAGGTTGATGAGAACCCTAACTGGTTATGTCATTATCCACTTCTGGTTATATTATTTTCTTCTTTCATCCGAGTAAAAGCCATTGGATCGCATTATGTCTCTACGCTTATTGTAAAACCCTCGCTTTTTTAAAATATACAAGAAAACAAGGAAATAGTTAAACTGTGCATCGTTTATTACCTACAAGCTACAACCTATTGAAATAAAATGGCGAAATGATTTCGATACAATGTCCAACACTAATTTCGTTTTCATTTAGCTGAGTTATGGCGTCATTTATTTCTTCATCAATTTCTTTAAACTCTCTGCTTAGTTTAGTTTTTTTCTTATATATATCCATTAAGGTGGTTTCTTTTCTTAAAATATCCAAAAGTGCCGCCAATGACGGTTTTTTACGTCCAATATATCTGTTAAGGCGACTGTGCCAACCTTCTATGTTATTGGTGGTACGTATTTTAGATGTTGAACAACAGCAAATTTTTTCAAAATCAATTTTTGCCATCCATTGTTTATTGAAATATTTGTTAAAGTTTTCTATCTCTTCTCCAGATGGACTCTTCGACATAACATACTCATACCCCTTTTGAAAATAGGCTTTGGGTAAACGTGCAAGGCCAGCACACCTGGCTACATGCCTTTTTTTACCCGTGTGGTTAATTTCAACGATTTAGCTTTTCTAAATAAACACCTATTCAGATGATAATAACATCCCTTAATATCAATGTTGGGGAAAACTTTTCGGACGGCTTTAATTGGAGCCAACTCGAAGTCAACAGTAATTGTTTCTGGTAGCCACTGATTGAATAGGGAATTCATCAAATAAAATAGTACCTCATAAGTATGCTGTGTCTTGTCTGGTAGTAAACAAAAAATTAAAGGTACAACAGCCGATGTAGTTTCGTCGACGCCATGAATTGTATATAACTGATAAAATTCTGTCGGGCATGAACTAAAAGTACCGTCAGATAAAATATGATTGTACTTTACGACTGATGCAGCACGTTGATTGCAAAATAGTAGAATCTTCTTGTTTTCATCACTATATTCTGCCAAAAAGAACTTTTTGAATTTATCGGGTACTACGGCTTCAATCGAAGATTTGCTTCTCAATCTTGGTGCTCCTAATACTTTATTTCTTTCGTTATACAATCCAGTTTTGATGTTTTGGAATTTAGGGATTTCCCGTACAAAGTCAAGTCCTGCTTCTTCCAGGTTGAACACCATATTTTCATATTGTTTTTGAATACTATCAAAATTATGACTACATGTTTCTTTCAAATTATCTAATTCTTTCATTATTTTATTTTTTGCAAAGTCTTGTTTGCAATTTTCCTTGTGGGTTTTTATTTTTACGACTTCATTTTTAACATTTAGTGTAACACTCCCTGTACATCCATTATTAATATTGTGGCAAAGCCAAAAGGTAGAGTCGTTTGAGTAAGTTTTTTTCCTGTGGTACTTGCGCCCATCACGTAATAGTGCTCTTCCTCCTCTCTTCGTAGAGATAAATTCAATTTCTTTACTCATTTGGATAACAGGCAACGCGAAAATTAATTCGTTGTAGATTAAAATCAAAGAGTATATAAAGAGTATAATATAATGTCCTATATTAAAATCATGAAATGAATAATTACTTACTTGTTATTCTAATACACTGACATTGACAACAATTGTTTTAAAAACTTCAGTTATCTAAAGTGCCAGTGCATTGATATCAAAAGAGGTGATATATCAATGCACATGGCAAGCTTATCAGTTACATGACTCCCTTGTAATTATTTGATATTTTCCTGAGTTGATACTCGGTATCAGAAAAGTAAAAAATCGTCTTCATTGGACACCGGTATCCTATGACGATCATTTTTTCTTCGTATGATACTGGTTACCAAACTCTGGTATCATACGCGGCCGAAGGCGAAGATTCTTGCGGTTTCTAGCAGTAGTCTTATATAATAGTCCCCATCAAAAATTAAAGTCTAAATGGCACTCATCTTTAAAAAAAATATATGTTCAGGGTTCAATTATAGTGAATTTCACGCACATTGGATGGGATATTTATTATCTTTACATGGTATGGGATCAAAAGCGTCATGGCGGGCTGCGCTTCGCAAGATAGTTTCACAATTTGTCACCAGGTGGCGATTTTTCGATTCCTGTAAACTGGTGGTTAACTCAAACTTTGGAATAGTCATGAAAGAACTCCATTTAGTTTTCAAGTAATTTAATTCAACGACCTCTGTGGTCTAGTGGTTAACACGCCGGTCGGTCGTAGCGACGCGCTATCTCTGAGGTCGTTGGTGTTCCGGTGTCCATGTCTACAGCTTCCTCATTCGATATAGAGAAATTCTAAGCATGCCATATTTTTGTGCATATTATGTGCAATCAAACGTTTCATTCCTAATTTTTGTGCCACCACAACTTCGTTACTATGAGTTGTTTTATGTGTGTAAGCTGGAGACACGTGTCACCAGCTCGCACACGCCCGTTAAGACAAACCAGTGAGGTTAGGGTTTTGGACTATAGCTAGAAATTTTGTGCATAATTTGTGCACTAGGAACAAAAAATACTAACCATCACACTCAAATACTGTTGAAACTACGATCATAAAGCTGTATCTTCGTAATTGTTCAAGCTACGGTTATGAATTATACCTCAAAATTTTGTGCAGAATTTGTGCATAAGGCACAAAATTTTTTAAAACTTTAACTCAAAAGGTTTTTGAGCTACGAACCGATAAGTATGTGTAAGCTGGTGACACGTAACACGGGCTAACACATGGTGAATTATTGTAACTGTATAAGATAGCGCTTCGTTTTAAAGATCAAATAATACGCTATAATTTGTGCACACACGAGGCAAAATTTCAAATCTCTGGGCCTCTTAATTTATAAATTATAAGCCAAAAACTGTTTTCCCGCCAAAAAATTCAAAATAATGGCTCGGAAGCGGCTAAACGCGCGCCGACCGCGCCGTTGCCGTTCCGTGCGCTACACTATTGCAATCGAGTTTGAACTTGAGAGCTAGCTTAATTTAGTGTCATTTTAATTTGCGCTCTCGATCGTTTCGTTTCTATACCGAGAATTTTAGACTAGGAGACTGCTGATATAGGAAATTGGTTAATTTAAAATAAAAGCAGTCTATTTTATTTATGAATGTTCATAAAATATCGCTATGCTTAGTTTTAAGTATTTACAATAACCTCATTAATATGATAAGTAGTGATAAAATTAGTCTGCCTGTATGTTTTTATTACCACGTTTTTATTAGGTAGCTTTCTCGTTTATTTGTTTATTTATTTGTCGACAAATGCAAACGATTTTATACTAGCTTCCCGATGAGCTAGACTTGCAACTTTGAACATAGGTCAGAACAGGATGACAATGCAATATTATGGTGTCATTGAGCTGATCTTATGATTCAGCCGGAAGAAGGCCACAGGATCTCTGTAAGAAAACCATGAAACCCCATTCAGGCGCATTTGATTAGTTTTGATGAGCACTCTGACGGGAGACTAGACGAGGTCCATGGTCTGATGATGAACCCGAAGGAAGGCCACAGGAACTCAGTATTGAAACCATGCAACCCCATCAAGTTTGGGCTCGTTTGATTCATCTTGACGAATACTCTGTTAGAAAAAAGGGTCCAGGGTCTGATGATGGAGCCAGAAGAAGGCCACAGGAACTCGGTATTGAAACCATGCAACCCCATCGAGTTTGGGCTCGTTTGAATCGTCTTGACGAGTACTTTGTTGGGAAATAGTGTTTAGGGTTTGATGATGAAGCCGGAAAAAGCCCACAGGAACTCTATAATAAAACCATGCTACCCCAACGAGTTCGGGGTCGTTTGAATCGCCTTGACGAGTACTTTATCGAGAAATAGTGTTCAGGGTCTGATGATGGAGCCGGAAAAAGGACACAGGAACTTTATAATAATACCACACAACCCCATCAAGTTTGCGCTCGTTTGATTCGTCTTGACAACTACTCCCATAGGAGATGAAGAATTTTTAGTTATGGCACGTTAACTAAAAAACAGTTACTACGCTACGATAACTAAACCATCAACCATTCTGACAAGGGGTCGGTCAGCCATCAACACATAGAAGAATTGGTAACTTGCAAACTTTTTAACTTGTAAATAGAAAAAGTAAGAATTACTTACTACTGGTAAAATAAAAATTTGAAATAGCTTCATTAAAAATAATAAAAGTATCTTTTTTTTCGTTATCTGTGGATTGGGTTTGAAATAGGTACATATAAAATTTAACATCTACCTACTTACTAGCATTTGAAAATAACTTTAGGTACTTACTCATAAGATAACAAAGGTACGCCTACTATTGAATCTAGGTGATCTACTGCGGATGGACAACATCTACATAAAGAAGCCATAACTGGAGGTTAGTATAGGTAAGCAGCAGAACGATTAGATAGAACACAATTAAATTAATTTTTATTATAGTTCTTTTTCTATAGAATTTACAATAATGACGAAAAAGGCCGGCGCACAGGAAGATGCGCGTAATAAAATGCCCGCTTGCAAAGTGTTAAACTATAGCTACATAAATTTAATATCGGTGATAACAGTATCGACCATATCTACGGACTATTAAAAATTCATGCAATATCGTGTTTTTTTCCACTATATAGTTTCAGAACGCATCGAACGTTTATAACAATTTTATTTTATTAAACTTTTACAAGCACATTTGTTTGTTAAAAACTACAGATTAATGATAAGTCAATAAATATCAGGGATACGGTACAATATTCTTGAATTCGATCACGTTCAATATGGTGATCTCAACGCACACCGCATTCCTGACGCGATATAGTGTTTTCCAAAATAGGTATAGTTTCAGAACGCATCGATATCGGATTTGACGATATTGATGCAATAAATACGTTTCAGTACCTAACCTTATACGATTTGTATCGCCTACTCCTAATTTTATCGGAAAAAATGGAAGAGGTGATTGGGCTGTATTACATGTCGGCAAATAATTACTATTTATTGCATCTTTATTATTTTTATTAATTATTAATTCGTAATATTGTATTAATTTTAATACTTTATCGTTACTCCAATCCATAATTATCGAAACAGAATAATATCGATAGTCGTATTTGCAACACGTTCACACCTCTAGTTGTCTAGCAGTCAACTAAAGTGTGCGAAGGAAATGTCGCCGC
This sequence comes from Scoparia ambigualis, assembly GCA_963921215.1. Taxonomy (NCBI): domain Eukaryota; kingdom Metazoa; phylum Arthropoda; class Insecta; order Lepidoptera; family Crambidae; genus Scoparia; species Scoparia ambigualis. The sequence continues at coordinate 15,868,821 of OY992522.1, read as the reverse complement.
ACGAACATTATCGCGACAAAATCCTTGATGTGCGGCAATTTACCAACAGCGCGGCGCGTCAACGCCATGATACAACGCGCTAACGCGAAGTGTTTGGCCAGACGTGTCGCGAAAACGCAAATCTTCGCGCTAGCGCGATAATGTGGCCCTAGCATTACATTGGGATGCCCCAGCAGACTAATCGCAAATTCATCGATCATCATAGAGTACATTTATTTTTATTTATTTATTTACATTTAACCATGGGAAGTAATACAATCTAATATTAAAATAAATTACTTTCAATGGTTAAAATTTATTCTGTGACGGTCGATATCGATTAGTTTGCTGGAAAGCATCCGTTCTTTATCGAATTAGGCTCAAGTATTTAACCATTTTGTCGTTCTGCACTCCTCCATAATGTTTATAATTATGCCAAATCTAATTATTTAATTGTCTCAACAACAAAAAATAACTAAGACATTCGTGTGTGAGATATCTAAAATAAAAAGTAGGGTAGGTTATTAGGTACATGTCTGCCTATAGTAATATTAATAACAGACGGCTCCTAGTCTAAAAGTGGCAATAGTGTAGCGCACGGAACGGCAACGGCGCGCTTAGCCGCTTCCGAGCCATTATTTTGAATTTTTTGGCGGGAAAACAGTTTTTGGCTTATAATTTATAAAGTAGTAAGTAGTAGTAGTAAGTAGGCCCAGAGATTTGAAATTTTGCCTCGTGTGTGCACAAATTATAACGTATTATTTGATCTTTAAAACGAAGCGCTATCTTATACAGTTACAATATTTCACCATGTGTTAGCCCGTGTTACGTGTCACCAGCTTACACATACTTATCGGTTCGTAGCTCAAAAACCTTTTGAGTTAAAGTTTTAAAAATTTTTGTGCCTTATGCACAAATTCTGCACAAAATTTTGAGGTATAATTCATAACCGTAGCTTGAACAATTACGAAGATACAGCTGTGCGAGCTGGAGACCCGTGTCTCCAGCTCGCACACAGTTTTATGATCGTAGTTTCAACAGTATTTGAGTGTGATGGTTAGTATTTTTTGTTCCTAGTGCACAAATTATGCACAAAATTTCTAGCTATAGTCCAAAACCCTAACCTCACTGGTTTGTCTTAACGGGCGTGTGCGAGCTGGTGACACGTGTCTCCAGCTTACACACATAAAACAACTCATAGTAACGAAGTTGTGGTGGCACAAAAAATTAGGACTGAAACGTTTGATTGCACATAATATGCACAAAAATATGGCATGCTTAGAATTTCTCTATGTCGAATGAGGAAGCTGTAGACATGGACACGTCTTTCCGCTAGTCGCCTTTTACGACACCTAAGGGAAGAAAGGGGGTGGTAGTATTATTTTAATGAGCCGCTACTCGACATGGCACCACAGTATTGCAAGTAGTCTTTTAATGGTTTTTACGGAATGTATGTGTGGTTTTTACACACTTTTCCAACATAATCGGAAGCTATTCTAATATATTTCACTTTTATACCAGTTCTCGCTTTAATTCCTCTCGCACTTTTATACCACATACTTCACATTCGTCCATCACCTTGCATTCCATAGCGGTGGGTGGTCCCGCTTTTCTATGCCCTACTCTTTCCTTTTTATTTTTGTTACATCTAATGTGTGGTACTCTGTTTCAATACATTGTATTTGTACCCTGTTTGCTGTAGAGGCTAGGACAACCAGTGCAGACCTTGACTTGTGGATCAGATTATCTGATCCATATCTGATTCAGATAGGTAGTGGAAGATTTCATCTTTAATGAAGTTTTCCTGTCAGAAAGGTAAAATAAAAGACCAGGGTTCAATTAATTTGTTTTAATTTAACATCAACAGTATGAATATTAATTGGCTACGAAAAACAATTGTTGTATTTTACTGACTTTGAATTTTATTAATAACTTGACTCCTTTTTAGGTAAAAGAAGCTTTAGTTTAAATATACTACCTAGCCCTACAGCGGTTTTCCTTTATTTATTTACGATAAGTACAGGTTTATGAAAAAGATTGTTCTTTTGGATTAAAAAATGCACACTCATAGTTTAGCTGTTCCTGCATAAAAATGGCCGTTCTGCGCCTGAACTGTGCTAGGAAGTAGCTTTCTGGCATGACCACCACCTCTATGCTTAAATAGCTTAACAAAAGTTTTTTTTTTCGTGAATATGTACGTAGGTACCGTAAATAAATCAAGAATACCCGTTTTGCGGTCGTGTAGGGTAGTATAAAACGTCTTAAGTCAAATGAGTTACATTATACAAAATTATATGACCTGTCTCATGACATGATTATTGTTAACTAAAAAGAAAAAACTTCAGTGTTATGCTAATATAAATTACTATTTGCACGTTACCTCAATAAATTTTATTAATAGGAAATCTAAATGCAATTTATGTTCAAACTATTTGTTAAATTTTACATGACGGGTGCAATGTGACTTAATGAGGCCTCACCAGTACAACAGGGCACTCTGCATGTTTTACTAGAATCCTCTTTAGCAAAGACTCAATGTTATTGTTATTAAGAGTTATCTAAATTCTTCATGTTAAGTACGCCGGGTACTAGAAAGGCCTTAACTATAATTTTAAAATAATACTTTGACATTTATATTATACATTTTCAATTAAATGTCATATTTATTTGTTGTATACCCATGAAAGTCGAGAAATATAACGCATTAAATGGAATTTCTAAGGCCGTTTAGTCATTTTGAAATTGAACATAATAAACTTAATAGGAACTTTTATGCATTTCTGTTTTTTTCTTCAATCAATGGAATAACAAACATTATTTTTTACAGGAATGTAAGCAACAAAATTTTCAAGATAATCGTATTTCGACTTGAAATGTCATTTTAATGCTGTACATTTGAAACATAAGTATGTAATGTATTAACTCCTTGTCTGTCCCGAAGATTCCTAGAGGTTGCTAACAATTAAATTAGGGCGCATTTCGCCAGTCCTCGGGTTTCTGACGCATAGGTCTAGGCTAATTTTTGAAACTATTGAGGCGAGTGGCTTCAGATTCGCATTGTAGAATACGAATCTGGAGTCGCCCGCCTCAATAGTTTCAAAGATTTCCCTGGATCTAATAATAGAACATCAAACATATTTGAAATGAAACAATTTTTACGAATGAAACTAGCAATTAATTTACTACATTACATAGTTTATAATTATTCACGACGTTTCGAACCCGTTTCGAGTCCATGGTCACAGGAAAACACTGATGGACCCTGTAAAGGTCCAAGTCAAAGGTTCGAAACATCAGGAATAAATATAAAGTTATGTCATTTTAATGTAGTAAATTAAACGCGAGTTTCATCCGTAACAAGTGTTTCATATCTATGTTAAGTGTTTGCATGTACCTTAGAAAACATTATTAAACATATATTTTTTTAAATCTTATTTCGACTTAAAATATCATTTATATGCTGTGTACATTCGAAACGTAAGTATGTAATTTATTAATATAGGTATGTTACAGCTCACCATTAGTTATGTTATTATTCTAAGGTTATACCTATTAAATATTTGTACACATTCACAAAATGAACAGATTGTATGAAATATTTATGAAAGAATTGGTTGGAATACAAGAAAAACTAAACAATTATATCAACTCCATTCAATACACAAAATTTACATTTTATTGTACACTAAGTCGTTTTTGAAAATTATGATAAGCTAAAATATGTATGTACATTATATTATTTACATAATAATATGTCATTTTTAAACGATAAATAATTTAAAATCATTTTAACAATACATACATTATTTGAATGGTTACTAAAACACAATATAATGATTTAGACTTTTTTTTTTAAATGGGCCCGATTCTGCTATTTGTTAAAGTTAATGTTTGAAAATGATGATTTTTTTCAATAACTTTAAGAAATTTACAGAATCGGGCCCATTATCGAAGATTACATATTATATTTTTTTTTCTATTCGCCCTCGTAAGCGTTCTGAACTCTTGCCTCTTCTCAGCGACAAAACCTGGATAAAAGATGTTATCAGGGCTTAAGATGATCAGTCCGCTGTTTCTTATGAATTTGTGCAGTAAAAAGCGTACGCGTTTTTTCAAGACGCATCGGGCCTCCCCAGTGAACTGACTAGCATCGCGCCACGCCCGGCTCCTCTCACGAGTAATATATCCGCACTGCATTCGAAAACGTTCTCCGACACATCGGGCACTTGTTGGTGGAGAGGGCGCACTTCGCACATGCCACGATGTGGCCGCAAGGGATGAACACAATATTGCGTTCGTCAACATAACAGATTTTACACACTTTTGAATCTTCTATAGTATTTTCCTCTTCAGTATTTGTTGTAGATATCGGAGCGGGGGCGGGCCGTGAAGCTACGGAATCCTCTTTTGGCGCTGGTATCAAGCAGGCTTCGGTCATGACTTTCTGGACATACTCTTTACCTTTTACAAGTTGGACGTAAGCACAACGATCAAACCATCTCGCGTGCTGTTCCCAAGGTACATCGTCGTTTTCCCAATCTTTAAGACCTCCGTCACAGTAAAAGCATTTGGTCTTGTCGCCTTGCCCAGTGTAGAAAAAGCCGGCTGCTGCTAAGTCCTCCGGTTTCTGACGCATAGATCTAGGCCAATCTTTGAAACTATTGAGGCGGGCGGCTTCAGATCCGTATTGCGCGTGTACTGGGCCAGGCATACGCACGGAGGTGGTCCCGGTGGCCGCCGGCGGAGTACGAACGCCGCATTCGTCGCGGCCAGTGGCTGGGGCGGATACCAAAGGCACATTGCCTGCGCTAGCGTGCCTTCTCAGGAAAGGACACTGAGGCGCCCATCTTTGGTGGTCTTTTGCGGGGTCGTCACCTTCTTCCCATCGCATAATCTCAACCTTGCAGAAGGCACATCGCACCTCGTCACCGCGGCCGAGGTAATAAAAGCCGTTTTTTGCAAGTACTTTTGGAGACAAAAAGGACAGAGGCCAGTTTTCGAAAGTTTTTAATCGCTCTTCTTCGTAATGCACGTCAGTAACGGGCTCTCGATTATCGGTTTTATCGTCAGAGGTAGTGGTTGTAGGTGTCGGAGGCGATGTTCTGTTTTTCAATATGTTCATTACTTGATGCGTCGCCAGTGGTGGAACTGTAGTACTGGTGGCCACTGTAACAAGAAATAGGCTAACATTATTTTGTGTTCGGCAATCACATAATGATAAAGATCTAAACCGTTTCCAAATGTTCCACTACAGTTTGTATTTATTGATTTAGTGGTGGATCATTTGGAAATGGTTGCGATCTTTATCATTATGCGATTGGCGGTTGATAGATAAATGGGCATAGATGGGGGAATATATAAGCATAAGTGTGCGTTCAAAAACAGTTTCACATAACAACAAGTCCGCGGCCGGTCGGGCTGGCTGCGTCATCCACATTCCATTCCCACCGGTCCCCTTGTTCCCCGCAGCCGCCCCTCTCTACGTGCGCTCAGTGCGCATGCACGCAGAGGGCCACAATTTATTTTTTCTCAAACCCTGTGGTATGGCGTAGGTACGTAAATAAATTATTTTCAATATTTCATAGTTTTCTTATTTCCTAGAATCGTTATTATAGCCAAATATTACAATTCTTCTAATGATTTCATTAATGCCACTTAGGTTATCTAATTAGAAAGTAAACAACTAACTAGGTAGGTACTTAGCAATATGTAAACAATATGGCGGTATGCGATACTTATTTATTGCTTTGTTTATTTACGTAACAAGCACTTCCATTTAACTCAAACTACAAATACTGCAATAACAACACATTTATTTATATGATATAAATGTTTAGGAGGAGGGATTTACTAAATTGATGGTCATAATTAATACTTTGCAAGTATTAAGAAAGATTAGGCTTAATCAATATTTTATTTTTATACAGGATACAAGCGTATTTAGTTTAGGTACGCCATAATTTCTTAGGCCTAATGGCAATTGATAAAAGTCCAGATAGGCCTATGTTGAAGCTTTGAGCAATGGCCGTAGTCGGGGCTGCGATCGATATTTACCCATTCTATTTTTGCAATCCACTAACAAAGGCATTTTTGTAGGGCTTTGCAAAGAAACACTTATGTGACACTCAGAATGCACATTGCACTAAATCGACTCACTTTTTGAACTAAACACTTATTTTTCTCGGACTGCAATAATGGCGTTCGACCGAATTCAAGCATCGTTGGCTACTCGTTTGTTGTAACGTCTGGTGACGACTGCAATGAGTGCCCTAGGGCGCATGCGTGCGTAGTTTTAAAAGAGGGTTCGTAGTTGCCTATGTGGGGTGCTCAGCTGTGTTACGTAGCCATTTTCGTTATTATTACATTTTGATAAAACATTTTAGGCTGTTAGAATAGGTACCTACGATAGTCTTCCAGCAATGTCAACAATCAAATCAGTACTTGATGACATGACAGTGTGCAAATTTGTTTTCCTTGGTTATCATGACCAGCATGAACTTTATTTTTACTTAACGAAAGCGGTTAAAGTCGCATCATTCACTTGGCGGCGACAGACGTTTAAATAAAGTATAGACCACCGCGATACGATGAGATAGTGACTACATGTATATAATGTCTATAAATGAGCTAAGTCAGCGAAGGGACGACGCGGGAGATGTAGTTCTCAATCAGGCGGGCGTCTGAGGCAACGTTGCCGCCCCGTACGCCGTCGACCGGATTTCATTCATATCTGAGACGCGACGTTGCCGTCTTCAGCGGAAACCGCGACCACAAAGCGTAAAAAAGGGCCTATGGAATGTGGCAGTACTGCTGGGCGGGCCTTAGATCAAATAAAAAAAGCACACAAAAGTTGTTGCGTGGAATGCGGACAGTACTTAAGCCTATTTATGTTTAGTATTAAATTACAAGAGATTCATCACATCGAACATTTGTAAAGTCGGAGCTTATGGACAAATAAAGTGAAGGTCTAACAATAGGAATTCATATTACACTGTGCAGTCACGTGCCATTTTTGGAATTAATTAATGGTACCTACGTACATAATTTGGATTTAGATCGGGTGTTTATAATTTAAGTTCAACTCTTGCAGTCAAGGTTAACGATGAATGCAAAGAGCAATGTAATTCAGGATAAGGCTCAAAGAGAGCGTCTAGAGGCGGCGGCGCCGCCCTGAGCGTGGGTAAGGGGTCGGGCGGCGTTCTCATGCCTATGCGGACCACCCATCGGGGCTCGGCTTTCGAATTCCAATGCCTCGCCTGTAGCGCCTACGCGCTAGACTGCTATGCGAGATAATGAGGCTATGCGATTTCAGCTACACGTTATAATAGCTAGACAGATGTTTATGTTATGGCATTTATAAAAAGAAAGCGCTTGAATGGAACGAGACGCCTATAAACAGAGATAACAACTTGAGTAACAAAGAGAATGGTGAATGAATTTTTTATGCTTGTTGTTTTAACCCAAACAAACTGGGGCTCGCTTAAATGAAAGCTGAAAAAATAAACGTAGGGGTATCCCGGAAATAGTGTCAACGGAAACGGGCATCCGCCAGATGGAAGCCATTGACAACGATGTTGATAATTAATATCGGAACAGAGATTTTTTTATTGACGCCTCCGCGGGGTTTCTTAGTTAGGTATGTATATACTTATTTGATAAAGCTTGTAGTTAGGTACATACTTATTTGATACGATACCTAATATTATTAGATATTTTTACGTTTGGTGCATCAAATATCCCTAATGAAGTTTTTAGTAGGTAGGTAATTCTTCAAGTTATTCTCTTCATTTACAAATACATTTTTGAATGGTTTGATGTTGTCTTTAATCGCCATATTGCGGTAAAAGAACGAACTAATTTTGAACGTCATTAGCGCCATTTTATTACAGATTTAAAAAGTACTAGTGGCGCCCCCATTTTGTTAGGAATATATTACATAGTACAGATCTACATTATTACTACCAGTAATAAATAATATTACCCGATTATCAAAAGACGCTTATCTAACATTTCCAGGCTTTTTTCTATAAGTAGGCAGTACATATTTACACTGTGAACAATTGTGTTTTGTATTTACTGCAAATGATAACGAAATATGACCGGAAAATTTAAATGCATACAATTCGAATGTAAGGTTTTAGGTAGTTATTAACTTACAAAATATTAACAGATTTTTGTTTGGCAATTGCCAATTCGCCTTGTTGTCAACAGATGGCGCTAGCAGTCACATTAAAACTATCGCCTAGCAAAATTATCAGTGTGTACAGGAAAAGTATGTTAAATAAATGTATTATTCACATGCTATGGCTGAATCATGTGGATTTACTACAAACGTTTTCCTTAAAAACATCCAAAACTTTGTATTTAGTCATATTATATAATTTGCCAAGCTTGTTAATTCTTTGTTTGAAATAAAATAAATAAAATCTAAAACTCTAAAGATTTATTGTTTGTCATTCATTATACTAAGTATCTACAATCCTAACTACTAAACTATGAGGTCATGCTTCCAAACTACTAGAGGCCCCATCGGGTAGCATGCTCCAAGGCCATATTTAGAAGGAGCTATTGCCATTTGCCATAAAAAAAACTATGAAGATAGGTACTTGTAACAATGAACATGCAATGTAGGTAGAACTACTTTGAGAATAAGAAAGGCAGGCACTTTATATAGCCAACAGATAACTGTAACTGTGACAATAACAACGATAAGTGGTTGATATAGTTATCATAATGATAAAAGGCAAAGCTCAATCAATAACTCCTTCTTATGACTTCTTGGAAACACACAGTTCACTACAGTGAATCATCATCATCATAAATAACAAGCATAAGTAATAAAAATAAATCAAAAATATAAAAACTACAAAACAAAAAAACTAGTTTGATTTACATTCATACTACAACCATATCGCTGACTACAACTGAATAAACTTAAAAAAAAAAATTTCTAAAAACTATTTATTTAAGTACTTACTCAAAATAATTAGTTTTACCTATAAATTATTAGGTAAAAGTTTTAAAAGTAATATAAAATTCTAATCACTTTTAATTTAATTTCTTTAATATTTTTTTTATTTAATATTTTTTTACGGAAATGTTCAAGTAAAACAAAAATCAAATTACAATAAATCATGATGGTACTGATTTAATGTATCTGAATATACCCAGGTAGGTAGGTTCCTACAGTTCCAATAAGATAGATTTTAATTTTAGGTTATGTAAGTTTTAACAATTTTCCAGCTATCAAATAACTATTTACGAATTACTATCTAACAGAACTAATTACATGCGCTTAAAACTTACTAATAAAAGCTTTGACGTCGGTCGCCGTCTACCGTTCCAAATTAAAACATATGTTATTTGTGATAAATTTACCTTTTAGCGAAGCCATTCCTTTAGTCTCAAAGGCGAATATATCCAGAGCAATGTAACAATTATCACATCCAATACGATTTCCCTATAGTTTTGAACGTTTGGGTATCACTCTCACTTTACATCCACGATATTTTACACAACACAACAATCCCTCATGAGCGCGAAACTCGCAACTACCGATTATTGGTAGGTACCGAACGAACGAGCGCTTGCTGTCGTGTCGAAAAATTACGTCACTCACTTCACTGCTAGCGTTCAGTAACTGTCAGAGAAGCGAGCTGAGTTGGCGCGTTGTGTTGTGGGCGCTAACTGATCAATGTTGCCAGGTTCCGTTGCATAAATATGCGTTTCCCAACTTCTGTTATCGTTATCTTGACAAGACTGATATAGAAACTTTCATTATCCATCACGGGTTTATTTCGTGATTATGTAATCTAATCATTTGATATTTTATTTAGAAAAATATACGAAGTGAAGTAGAAACATTATTATTGTAAAGATTATTAAATTGTAGGTAGGTACAATATTCTTGTGTTGAAGAAAAGAAGAAATAAATAAACATTAAGATAACGTATTGGAAATTGTAAGTAGGTACTTACATCAAAATAATCCAGGGCTAAAAATAAATTTATTTGTATGTAGTTAACCATACATTACAATTTTTATCTTTTAACAGTACACTATAATTTAATTTTTCAAGCAATTATTAAATTTTAACAATTTCTGAATTTCGATTCAATGGGCAATTTTCCGAGATCAAAAAAAAAAAAGAAATTGGTTCGTAAATGACTTCATAGATGGCGCTTAGCATAGATTAGTATGGCGCTTAGTAAAAGGCGGGTTCATGAAGAGCACGTGTATGGCTGCGTAATATTTATTCTATTCCAAAATAGAAATAGGTTCTGGATGTCCTGAATATAAATAGGTAAGTAAATACTATTTTTTTATTCTTTTGGTAGACAAGTAAAAGTGTAGAATTTATTACAGCTTATAAGTAGCCCAGCTTTCATAAAACGACATCTATCGAGTGTTTTTGAACTAATTTTTACTTTTTAATTTGGGCTGTCAGAAAATCGCCCATTGTAATTTTGATTTGAAAAGTAAGTTACTCGTATGATGAAGGACAATGCCCACGGCCCATACATTTGAAAACCTGACAATGAGTTAGCTTGTATATAATGATAATGGTAGACAAAATTAATCTGTCATTTACTGTTTATTGGTCTAATGTCAGATTTTTTTCACAAACCAAAGCTATGTGAGAGAAAGTTTTAAAATAACAATTTTAAGTTTGCAGTCGGACATTGTCTTTTTTAAGTTTTTCGGCAACATACAATCATTGCTTAACATTTTTATACCACTTTTGTTTTAATTAATTATCTACAACAACACATATTTTATAATTAAAGAAGCCAATAATCAAGACTATGCATGAGTTTCATTAAACTAAAAATAACGAATCGTGCAACTATAGACAACAGTGACAGAAAGAGCTGACAACTGACAAGTCAAAAATACGTTTCATTTTACCCTTTTTAAATAAAACCGTTCAATCATTTCATAATGATGAACCATTGTGTTGATAATGAATAATGATTCATAACTTTTTAAGCGTATTTAATGCCATGATAACAATTCCTAAAAAAGAGAACTGTATAGAATATAATTTTACAAACATGAAATTTATTATATATTTAATGTTCACAGCTAAAAGGCGAAACGAAACGCTGTGAGTGACAGAGTGCGATCAAAAACCTTAAATTGGTTACTACCTTATGAAAATAAAACGATTTATTGTATTTTTTCCTGACTAGGGAAATTATGATAGCATGGTTAAATTTAGGGAATCTTAAGCAATTTTTGCCAATACGATTTATATTTATACATTCTCAAAATAAGACAGGTCAAAATTGGCATTGTCCTTTATATTATTAACATTTTAGCAGTATTTGGTCGTGACTGGCAACACTAACTCTGTCTGCCTGCATAAAGGCCTTCACAGACGGCAGCTTTATTGTATAAATTCTAATACATATTTACAATACGTCAGCTTCATTATACATTATAGCTGTCGTGTGTAGTCTCCTGACGATTTCTATGGAAAGATGTATAAGATGTATCGTGCGTGCTATAATATAAGGTAATTTAGATATCTTTACATTATAGCTGCCGTCTGTGAAGGCCTTTATACACAATGCCAGTTCAATTTAACCTCAGTGTCTAAGAGCATAAAGAATATGCAGTGGACAGCCAAGCTGTGCATCAGCTGTTTCTGTCACACTCATCTGCAACTGCAAGTACCTACCTAGGTATTCATTCCGTAGGTATGTCCGTCCATTTTTAACTTGATTTTCGCTTCGTGAGTAGAAATTGTGGAAAATTATAAGCAGTCACAAGATAGGTTGATGCCTTACTATCAGAAGAGGTAAGTAGCGTTATGAAAAAAAACAACAATAACCTATAAATAATTATTACACTATTAAGATAGGTATATGCAACTTAGAGCAATGCTAGGAGTCTAAATTACCAAAGTCTGCGCGTCAGACAAGGGGGTTTTCGAGGGAATTTTAACAGTTCCTTAGGGTGGCATAAAAAATATATATTTGTCTAATAAAGTCAGTAGATAGATTTAGTTTTAGAAGATTAAAACCTAACAAATATTTAATTTTATAAATAAGCTTACATGCTGAGGTACCGGCGGCGGCGCCGCCGCCGTCGCGTTTGGCTGCACTTTCCAAAGGAATTTCATCTTTGATGTTGTTGTCTTTGTCGTTGTTGTTATTTGTCTCTTCTTTTTCCATTCCCCGAAATTATGAACACTTACACATTATTTTTTATATGCATTTTAATTTTTAGGCCACCAGTCACTTCACTCCCTACACGAAACTACCTGACGAAATGAAATGGAAAAGAATATTTATGACGTTTTATTTTTTTATCACGGCACAGATTAGATAGTTTTTTTAAAAGTCCAATCACAAAAAGTAGGTACGCTTAATGGTATAGATCCTCTATATATTTCCGACTTTCCGAGTTTTCATTCACTTCACAGTTCAACGTCGAATGTGTCATATCGTAGCGTGCACGTTGTTGTAGTCCTGCTGTAATCTAGACTGAGATAGGTATAGCCATTAATATTACGTAAACGGGTCGTCGTAGCCGGTACTCAGTCATTCAATGATGTGGTGCAATGCAATCCATATGATGAATTCTTCTTATCGATCGTTTACCTTAAGAGAAAACATTACGTCGACGTGGCATGCAAAATTCTCATACAAAACACAGAAAAACGACGTTTCGTAGTCCCCTGTTTCCTCCTTCAGAACTGGACCAATTTTGATTACTTTTTCAGCATCGGTTATAGAAAGAATGCATTAAGTAATTTATTTAATAACCATGCAGGAGCCCTCAAAATTTAGCGAAATCACTCCGTTTTAAGGCGTCTTCAGAAACATTAAGTGGCTGGTTAAAAAGATCAAACATGCAGATATCAGATATAGAAAATCTCTTTCCATAACCGATGCTGAAAAGTAATAAAAATTGTTCCACTTCTTCAGAACCTTCCATGCTCTTGTTCCTCTCAGGAAGAAACAGGGGACTACGAACTGTACTGTGTTTTGTATGAGAATTTTGCATGCCACTTCGTTGGATTTTTGCACCAGGGTTGAAACGCTGAGGCGAACGGGTAGGAATAACAATAAGTTTTATTGATTCTACATAATTCTACTAAGAGATAACGATAAAATTATAAAGAAATCTAAATCTTTATCTACAAAGGAATTTGTGAAGCTAAGTAGAAATTATGTTATATCTATATACAGGTAAATATTCGAGCTGTGTGTTAAAAAAAGTTTTTGTTCGGCAGATGGCGATCAAATGCCTTAGCTTTGATGGAGGTAGGTAAAAAAATTATTTAAAAGTTTGGCGTTGCGCGGCGCAGGTGCTCACACGCAGCTTGCTCGCGCGCGGGCGTCAGTCGGTTGCATCTGTCGTTCCACGTGCCCAGCAGCTGTCGCCCTCATCCCTTCACCTCGCCCCAGTTTCGCCCCCTCAGTTTTGTAAGTTTTATAACATACCCTTGCAGCAAATTACGCTGTGAGCAACGCCACTGCTTAATTTTGCAGTCTAAATTACAAATGATACTTAAATGCTTTTTGGTGTGAGTACCTATACTTAAATTGTCCATGCTATTGGCACGACATGACGACGATTGGTTTTGACAATTTTCTATTTGTTGCAGCTTTACCACTGCATGATGTCCACTTTTATATTTTGCTGGACAGCTGACACCACCACACACCACTGACACCTAATATTACACGTAAAAATTATGATGCAGCCGACCATTTAAAATTAATAATTCTCAAGCAACGACGAACAACACAACCACACACAGCCCTACAAAACGACCGACCGACCCTACAAGGCTAAAGCTAAAGATGACTGACGGAAATTCACAACTTATTACTTTACTAGCACTTCCTAGATCTAAAATGAGTACTTAGGTACCTACTTACTTAATTTATTTTTTGTGTCTTACTTTACTTGTGTAGAAGCTCAGTACACTGGCAGTATAAAAAAACTGGTGGGTAGCAGCTACCCAACGTAAGTTAAACTAAATAGTGACATTAAGAAGTTTTAATTGCTCTTTTTATACAATATTGAAACTCCTTCATAGAACGTCGTTAGTATGAATAAAATGTCCTTCCATTTTATGAATTGGTATTGTAATAGGAGGGCTGCGGACGGGCCCCGCGCGGCCGCATGGTGGTAATAAATGCATATTTTAATGAATGAACCCGCCTCGGCTCGGCGCGGAGCCTGCGGCGTTCACATCGTGACTTTAACAATGCCACAGACTAACGGAATTTCCACAGAGCAGACAGAGAGATCCTGGAACTATAAACAAACAAGTGACGGTCGGAAGATCTTTTGGTATTGTATGAAGCTTGCAAAGTTGGTTTAATGCTTTAGGTTGCAAACAGATGTTTCTTTTACTTGTTTACATGACTTTGAAAAAGGTTGACCTGTTGGTGTGTGTACACACGCAGGCGGAAGCGCGGATATACGTGGTACTTAGTCAAATAACAACATTGTTTACGTTAACTTACTACGGCTACGCCTTAAACTTTTAATAGGTAATAGGTAATACTTTACACCTGAACGCAAGTTTCGTTGGAATCCGTAATCAATCATCATAACATAATAATAATACTTACGTAACATAAATTATTTATTTAAGTAAGTAGGTAGTTGATTATGGTACTAAGTGAAAATATATATCAAGTTTTTTTAAAACATTATCCTTCACTTCATAATATATTCTACTTTTCGTATTTATGACAGGATTATAGTTATAGCTGTTCGCCACTAACACGCTTCACCAACGTCTCTTTTGGCTCTAGCGCGAATAGCGCGATTGAATATGCGACGACTGATGACGCTCAATAAGTATTGGGATAAGGTACAGTTAGACAAGTAGACTTTTAGTTATAATGTGCGCTGAACTGGATAAGTACCAAAACTGTAATGGTACAGCCTCGATCCAAGAGGAGGCAATTTGTTGTGCGACTGTGTTTTTAGCTGCTGCCCCGTGAGTGCAGTGCATTTTTTTTATCAACCATTATCACAAAACTTACCATAAAATTTTATCGTCTTTTTGTTACCTAATCGAATGTCTAGAAAACTCACACTAGACCCTGTGACATGTTGAGTTCCTAACGCGTGAAATCGTCCCAATTTTAAAAAGTTTGGTTCTGTTGCGTGCCCTCTTTGGCGCTCGATGCAAGCGCTCCGCGGTCCAATGGCTGCGCGCGGCGTGGTATGCGGCTCGCTTTTCCCAGAACTCTTCGCCGAGACTGGATCACTTGTATGTACCTATGTAGAAAGCTCTGCCAACACAAAGCCTGCGACCGCCGACTATATATTTAGTTATCCCATGATCCGGCGGTGATAACACGTCTGCTCTTTCGTTCTCCGTTTATTTTATACCTATTGCATTTGTAATAAGTAGTAAGTAGTTAAGTAGCCAGCCAGAAAAAAGTGGATAGGAGAAATGGGTTGATTAAAATAATAGTTATCAACTAGGTGTATTATGTAGGTACTTACAAAATTTTACCAACTAGGATGTAGGTGGATATGAATTTTGTACAAATTATCTAGTTAAGTAGGTACCTAAGTACCTAAGTATAAATTTTTTGTCATGTTTCACTTATTTAATTTTACCTAGCAAATCCAAAACTTCGGTAAGTACCTACTTAGGTACTTACTTACTTACTTTATTTATTATAAAACGGTTCATTGAAACATTTCTTGTAGGTATTTCTTTAAGTTAGTCTAAGTTTGTCCTTCACCAGAAAGAAGCTGATATTTAATAAAACTTAATATGGAAAGAAGATCGAGCTATATCCAGCCACAGCAGTGCAGTAAGTTCTCAGAAAAGTTTTCCTACATTTAAACATAATTTGAAATATTCGATCATTGGAAGCAATAAGTTAAGTAATTATTACGAGTAAGTACTTATGTCATATAAAAGTTTAGAGTATGCAAAGAAGCAAACGTTTCGAGTGCAGAAGATTATGGACCTAAAACTCTGGAATATTCGAAACACGTAAGTTAAATAGAAGCAAATGTAAAAAATTTTGGACTATTAGAAACAATAGGTTAGTAAGAAGTAAATGTTTTGTTACTTATTGCAGAAGCTAATGTCCAAGCCGCCGAACAGAGAACAGCCGGCGCATCGGGTTGACGTAACACCGAAGTTACTTCATAAGTAATCGTTCTTATTCAATTTTAAATTGGAAAACGCCACGGCGACGTATCACAATGGCTGGCTATGCACAATACATTTTTTTCTACTAACGAATTCCGTTACATTCCATTCCATGGAGCCGCGAGCAGGGCACGGTCGGAGACTCGGAGAGCTATCGCAGCGAGATTTCGAAATTCTGAGAAAGGCCGAGCCTTATAAATTATCTCAAAAGCGCCGACGCGGGTAACTGCCAGAAATGCTTTTTTTACTCTACAGGTAGGCTGGCGCTAAGAAGGCGTTGGAATTTACAGTGCACCCAACTCACTTGATACTTGATGGAATTTCGAACTTTATGCACTTATTCTGTCATCATCTTCAGCCTATAATCTTCTGACTTCTCACAGCCCTTCTCAATTGTCAATAGCACATGGGGAGATTGGCCCACAACCCTCCACGCTAGTCCAATGCGGGTTGGTGGGTTTTATTCCCTCATTGAAATGGATTAATCACCGTAATAAAAGCTAATGAAGATTTTACGTATTTAGTCATAAATTTCTCAAACCCTGTATATATTCATAAGACTTAATTAAGTAAGTATATTTTTTATTTCAGATGGAAAAATAATTATTCTGTTCGAGGATTGGTTTTGGGCGCGATGGACAGCATTACTTTTTATTAGGTACTTACCTACATAGAGGTAGTAAGTCTTCGGTCAAATATTAGTAAGTAGGTAATTTTTACTAAATTCGTTCATTATTGATTAATATTGTATAAATATTTGCGCATTCAGTAATCATAACCCAACCAACTACGTTATGTAAGTTTATAGCGTGCGATACAAATTTTAGAAAATGATAAACCACAATATAAAGTATCAAAGAATTTCAAACAACATCGTATCTGCTACACAATTTTATATAAAAAATGTGCGTGGTACACGCGTGCAGCAAGTTTCTTGGAAAATAGCACTCTTGAAACAAACCAAAGACATTCCAGAGCCCAGCCCTGAAGGTCGTTTCTATTAATAATAGCGGCCATTGTGAGCCTTGGCGCCTTTAGACATAAATAGACGCCATATTTAGTAAATGGCCGTGCTAAAATAGTATTTTTATAAATAAAAATGAGAACATAGTAAATTACTTTGTTTGCCTGTTAATCTTTCTAAAACTTTTAATTGAAATCCCTCTTTCTGAAAGTAATGATGAAATTTAAATCAAGTGGTAAGTACCTAGCTTTTTGGTTACAACTAAAGTGAGATATTTTAACTGCATATGTTTTTTTCTACGGCAGCCTTTAGCAGGCAGCGTAACTAGGAAGGGATCTCCTAATTAAGCAGAAATACTTATATAATTACCAAATGCTATTATTTCCGAAGTGTACTGCAATCTGCAATGCCACAACCGATTGGTAGATAGTCTTTGGTAACGAGTAACGACCATAAAGCATCTGCTAGACATTACAGATCGCGAGAACTTCGAAACAACGGCTCTTTGGGTTGTCCGTGACAATAGAAATTAGATTCTATAGCGTATAGTTTTCTAGTCGAGCTTGCTTTGCTTGGCTATCGAGCGTATGGTGTGCTATGGAATTTGGGGCATGGCGCTGACTCAACACCGATCTAATCCCTTCCCTACGACTACGGGTGTATAGATAATCTCGATAGCCGACACGGATGTGAATGGTGGGTTAGAACTCAATAGGAAAATGTTTAAGATTATACCTACTTACCTTATAAAACTATTGCATCTTGATGGTGTTTCATTTCTGTTATAACATCAGATACACACATTGAGCTAGTAGTAATGATAGCTCAATGGATACACAACACATTGAACACAAGACACAGTAAGTAAGTAAGTATTTTGTTTTAATTCAACCTGATTTTGGAAGGTTTAATATTTGTGTCTGCGATTTGGAATATCAGGGTTTATGCCTTGAAAGTGAATTTACGTAAGTAAGTATATTCTTTTTGACTGCCCGACATTGACGAAAACGAGAATGTGTTTCATCTAAGTCTGTCGCCGTAACAACGATTTTTTAGCATTGTTGTGCTCCGACAGTTTGAGATAAAATAGCCAGTTTCTCAGTGGTTGAGGATTCCGGGTGAAGCATGCTTCCACCTTCGGCCTTATCGTCACTTACCATCAGGTGAGATGAAGGCCAATCGCTTACCCGTCGTAGAATTTAAAAAAAAAGTGTATATGGCATTATAGCGCCTCCTGGTGATCAAATAAGTTATTTGCAATTATTATATACAAATTCCCGTTTTAAGAATAGATGAGGGTGATAAGATAATGTATCAAAACAAAACTCGCATTCAGCCAGCATCATTAGTAGCAGCAGCATCAAAAGGCATCAGAGTAAAAATGACAGCACAGCCTATCCAAAACAGTTTTACTCTAATAGATATTAATCCTTATTTCCAAAATAAAGTTCATGATTTAATAACATTTTGTGGTAGGTTGACCAGCTGTTGTCTGAACGTATCATACATTAATACATATTTTGTTTATCGTAATAATAACATAATTTCAGTTGGAAGGCTCAGCACTGTTTAGATAGGCAGATTTCTCAAAGGATTTATACAAACTACCAGTTTTAGCAACTTACCGTGATCTTTTATCAGTTTGTTGTCTCCATTATCACCTTCATAACCATTACTTTGTTAAAAAGCTCTGGAGTCGCAGCCAGTAAAGCATCTACGTTTTAATGATGGTGTGGGTTTATTTAGTTTATCTTAAAAAAATGGGTATTAACTATAAGATAAGGTACTTTTATCATTAGGATATATAGTTTAAGGATATCTTTTTTAAAAGGACCTAATAAATAAAAAGAGCTCCCGACAAATTGAGAACCTTCTTATTTTTTGGAGGTCGGTTAAAAAGGGGTATATTTTACAAGCACGCTGCCAAAAATATATGTAAAAAGCTAACTTTATTAATTTCTTGTTGAAAATTAAAAATCTATTGTTTCGTTCATAGCATCAATTAACATAAAATCGAAATACTTACATCTAAGTACCTATATAAAATACACTTTACAAAATATAACAAAGGATTAACAAATATGGAAGGAAGTACAGGAAGTTTCCTACAATGACTAGTAAAAATACCACATAAGTAATATAGTCATTGAATATATGGTAAGTACATATTTGGAACAATAAAATAAATGGAAGAATACCTACTTTAACAAACACTAACGTAATTTGACTACTAATTGTCGGTACAATTAGTAGTCAAATTACGTTAGCGTTTCTTCTTCTTCTTCATAGTAGGTACTATTTAATATTTAAAAACCAATGCTGAAAGTAAAGCTTTAACCAACAAATTGCAAAGTGGTAAAGGTACCTACCAACATATGTAGAATAGTTCTATCTTCATCTTAACTATAGTATATTTTTCTAAAGTTCACATTGGCATAGAACTTTTATATAGGGATCTACTTGCGTTTAAACCTAAGCATGTATGTACTATTTAATAACATTATTTATAACGTTTACTCATTGTCATAGACAATTGTCGTATTGGGATTCATTATGACGTCTTCTAAGAATAATTACTGCTAACATCCATTTGATCAGGATGTTAATTAGCTTGACAATGCTTTTCTCACACTATTGTATAAATTAAATAACCCTTAATTAATGTGGCCTTAATGCGCATATATTTAAGTAGATAGGTAGAATACTTAGGTATTTAGTGTATTCGTTTTAGTGTTTTGTTTAAAAAATAAGTAATGAAATCACTTAGGAACATCGCTGATTATCAAACATCAACATCATTTAATCACCTATTTTTTTTTAAATGCTTGCTTTAGCCGATAACAAAAATAATACAAAAAATACACACATTTTCTATTTTATTGTGCCTAGAGCAGGTCAACGTTAAAGATAAAAATTTTCCAATGTCTGTCGGATCTGCTTATAATTACTTATTAATTGCAATTCAGAATATTAACATATACCAACCAAAAAGTTGGAGATTTTGTTGGCGTGCAGATGCAGGGTTTTGGGCGGATATTGGAACCTGTCTCGGGACGCTTTCTCTCTTTTTTACGAATTAATACGAAAAGGTGCCTGCCTGATCCAGTGACTTAACACACTCTAAAAGTCTAAATAATTATAGTACTTAGTTACTACTCAGTGTTGCCATGTGCACCGTAATTACGGTAAATGCACCGTACTCAGCAAAAAACTAAACTAGCTGCTTTTGTCGCTAAACACAACATTTCCTTAAACACTATGGACCATCTCACAGATTTATTACCGCAATTATGTCCCGACTCTAAAATAGCTAAATGTTTAAAACTAAAACGAACATAACTACAAGCAGTAATCTCAGATCATAGAAGGTCCCTTCTATGATCTGAGGCAGTAATAAACAATTGTATAGGAGCAACCGAAAAGCTAAGTTTAATGAAAGATTTAAAAGTTTAAAATTTCCTTGCGCTGGCCCTCACGGCGTAGAGGAGCGTCCCCCGGGTGGCGAATGGGGGAATGGCCGGTGGTACAGCCTAGCTACGCTATCCGGCTAAGTCCGTTGGACTCGCTGACCAAAATAGGGTGTGGTCCTCCAGCATATCGGGGGTTGTGCGGCGGGTACTAACTAGTAACTAACTAGTAAGTAAGTAATAAGATAACCTTTTTTTTTTTTTAATTGGGGAAAAATGTGTTATTCACAGGCCATGCGCACCCAATGGGTTATGGGATGACGCATGACACAGAGAGGGACTAGAGGCCACATGTCCCCACCCGCACCCATTCGCCCCCCCGGAAGGGAGCGGATGAGTCGGGTGAGTTAGGACGTAGTGACCCCACCCAATAAACAACCCCAATGCTTGCCAGCAGAACCGCTAGTGGAACCCGGGACCACGCTAGCAATATCCGGGAATCCGCCTACGGGGTGACCAGTCTTGCCTGGTCCCCTGCGCTAAAGGGTGGGAGCCGACAAGCGAACCTCCTCCCAGACGGAGATAGAGCGGTGCAATGCAGCTAAGTAGCCCATCTACTTAGCCGCTGCTCTAACGGAGGGCTAAACGGCCGCGGCGAACCGCCTTCGTCTCGCCCCCCTTCGTCTACGCCGGATTGGGTCTGCTTGGACGTCGTCCTCGCCTTCCCGCTCCGCTGCCTCCTTGAGCGAGATGACGTCCTCGCAAAAGGCGGCCATAGCCTGCCAAGACCTGTCGCTGCCCAGCATGGCCTGAACCACGCTGGGCAGGGAGAGGTCCGCGCCGATCGCCTCTACCAGAGTACGGCGCTGAAAAGCGAACGCACCGGAGTAATAAGATAACCTAACCTAACCCTTCCACGTGAAAGACCAATGTTACGAATCCGACAAAGAAGAATAAACGATCTGATCCAATCAACGACGACATACGGCAAGGAAACATGGACCTCCGATTAGCAACGTGGAATGTACTCAGTTTGTATAGACCAGGAGCACTGTACCAAGCAAATAAAGAACTACAGCGATACAATATCCAAGTCGCAGCACTACAGGAAGTCATGTGGCCTGGACAAGGATAGTGCGTAGTAGAAAATGGATTACTATTTTTGTACAGCGGATCCGACTACGGTAAACACGAATACGGTACTGGCTTTCTAGTGAATAAAAAAGCAGTCGGCAACGTGCTTAAATTTGTCCCCATATCGGAAAGATTATGCTCGTTAAGGATCAAAAGTAAGTTTAACAACACATCTATATTGAATGCCTGCGCACCTACTGAACTAGCTGCTGAGGAACAAAAAGAGAGCTTCTATGAAGAACTTGAGACTGCATACGACCAAATCCCAGAATACGATACTAAGATACTACTAGGGGATTTCAATGCCAAAGTCGGACGTGAAGAGGATTTCTTTCCAACCATTGGAAGGCACAGCAAACATCAAAAATCAAACGATAATGGCCTAAGACTGGTATCCTTTGCATCCGCAAAGCGTATGGACATCAAAAGCACAATGTTCCAGCACAAAGATATCCACAAAGGAACCTGGAAATCTCATGATGGTAAAACGGTGAACCAGATAGATCACGTGCTAATAGACGAAAGGCATAAGAGCATGATTCAGGATGTAAAGTCACACCGAGGAGCCGACTGTGATAGTGACCATTATCTGGTACGAGTAAAAGTAAAGGCAAAAATTAAAGTGTCAAGCCACAAGCACATCTCTAGAGAACCCTCTATCAACACAGAAAGCCTCAAAGATGAAACCTTAGCACTTAAGTTCAACTTAGAGCTAAGCAACAGATTCGCAGAACTAGAAGGCAATGTAAACATACATGATAGTTGGGGTCAAACAACAAAAATAATCAAAGATGTGGGAATCCGTATACTGGGCAGAAGGAAACGTCAAAAGAGAAAAAAGTGGTGGAATGAGAAATGCGAAACAGCAATGGACAGCAAAATACCCAATGGAATGATAAGCACAAGGAGGCAAGACGAGAGTTCAGGAAACTAGTAAGGAAAGCAAAAAGAGAACATCTGACTGAAATATTACGCAATATGGAACTATTGTTAAAAGCGAAAGACTCCCGCAAGTTTCATCAAGAACTCATAACTGCAAGAAAAGCATACCAACCAGTAACCCAACTCTTAGAAGAGGAAGATGGAAACCTGATGTCGGATCCTGAAGAACAGAAGATAATGCCCAAGTAACAAAGTTCTCCTGTAGTGCACAGTTTACAGGCTTACAGCACTAGTACCTCTCTTTTAGTGGTTCCATGTTTTACTACCAAGCTTATAACAGGTTACACGGAGTTCGTTTGGGTTTATAGTACAACTGTTCTTATAAGTTGAGTTATAGTCGTGTATAGAACTAAATTATAGGCGCAGTAAAGGCTAAGATGGTCTATAAAAGTATTGCATAGGTGTAAATACACTTGAGAAAACTTGCATCAGTAAGGTACACTTATAATCGCCTACAAAAAGTAATTATAAATCCTCTATAAGTGTAATACGCCAGTAATAGTAATTTATAGACTTAGAACCATTTGCACTTGTTACTTGACCTTTAGGGGTGTATAAGTCAAATTTATGTGCCAATTATAAGTGAATTAGTTTTACTGTGGTGTCTTCTAAGAGTAAGTGTACTTGGTACTGTTGTGGACTCTCGAATGCTGTTATAGTCTTAATTTCTATATAAGGGTTTCTTGTAAAACTATTAGAGTCCAAAGATATCTCCGTGAAGTCCATTTAAGAAGACCATTGCTTTTAATATTTATCGCAGATTCACGGCCATTTTGACTTCTTTTGAGTCATTGGTTTTTTATTAAATTATAACAAAAATGGATATAAACAAATAGAAATATGGCCATGATATTTCGATCAAAGTCACAACTAAAACATAAAAATAATAAACTCTTAGTTATTAAAATTAAGCATAAGACATTTGTATGCGGAACCCTATTTCGTCACAATATGGCGCAACAATGCTGTTAGAACTAATATTATTTTTAAACACAACTTAGTAAATACGCCTTGTTCAAAAGGCGAACAAAAATTGAGATGTAAAACACAATATACTTCACCGAAAATACTTACGCGTTTGCCGTGCAAACATATGCACCTATAATATTACGTGCGACATACTTGTTAATACATTTTATTTAAAATAGATGAATTATCTTTTTTTTTATTTTTTTTTTCAACCGCACGACACAACAACAATTCACAAATGTTTGAAGTAGCTAGTAATGTTAGCGCAGAGTACGTTACACGCCTGCCTAGTCCTATTAGATGCTCATAGTCGGCTTCACGGGAGCAGTTAGTTCTGCGTAGTCCAACTATAAGTGTATTATTGGTCTAAGTGGTGCTCGCCAAGTCTACTATGAATGTTTTATTAGCAAAAGTACGCGTATAAAATGGGCCCTTTTCCGTGGTTATAAACTTTTACTAGCCTGTTATAGACCTGGCTCCGGAACCACTACAAGACCACATTTTGTTACTTGGGTGTGGCGCCGATACTTTCAAGAACTTCTTAACTGCCCACAGATTGCTAGCCCTACACTCACAAACCTAAGCATCACTCGAGATCATGACCAACACGAGGACCCGCCAACGTTTGATGAAGTACGCAAGGCTATCTTGAGGCTTAAAAATTATAAGTCCCCAGGCATAGATAACATAGTGGGAGAATTGTGGAAATATGGAGGCATAGCATTGCAATCCCGATTGCACGAAATGATCTGCAAGATTTGGGAAGAAGAAGAACAGCCCAAGGAATGGAACGTGGGCATCATCTGCCCCATACACAAGAAGGGAAGTAGAAAGAAGTGCGAAAACTATAGAGGGATTGCGCTTCTCCCAACTGCCTACAAAGTACTCTCATATGTGCTCCTGGGCCGTCTCGAACCATACGTTGAGAAAATACTTGGCGACTACCAGTGTGGATTCCGCAAGAACCGCAGCACAGTAGATCAGATGTTTCTATGAAACAGATTATGGAAAAACGGTGGGAGTTTGCCCAAAGCGTTCATTGCCTGTTTGTGGACTTCACAAAAGCATATGACAGTATTGACCGAGAAGTGCTTTACCAGATTTTAACATCCTTTCAGATACCGGTCAAGTTTGTCAAACTCATCAGAACAGCCACGAGTTCGAGCAAAATGCGGGTAAGAGTTGGCGGTGATCTGTGTTTGAAGTGGTGAGTGGACTGAAGCAAGGAGATGCTCTGTCACCTTTTTTGTTCAACCTGGCTCTGGAGTACGTCATCCGAAATGTTTCACTGATTGACGGAGGAGTAGAGTTGAATGGAAAACACAAAATCATAGGGTATGCTGATGATCTTGCAATACTTGGACAGAGAAAGAAAGAGGTCACGTGTATGGCGCAGGTCCTAGAGGAGGAAGGAAAGCAAGTAGGTCTCAGAACCAATCAGGAGAAGTCTGAATACTTTCACATGAAGAGATACAAAGACCGAAAATCCAAACGAGAGGACCTTCATGTGAATGGCACCACCTACAAAGGTGTGGAAAATTTTAAATACTTTGGGTGCACTATTACCGACACTAATCAAAGGGAAGATGAAATTGATATCTGCACAGTCAACGCACTAAGATGCTCCGCAGTTCTTCACAAGGTATTGGTGTCCAAATTGATAAGCCGAAATACTAAAATACAGGTCTACAAAACCGTCATCAGACCAATTTTAATGTACGGGTGTGAAACATGGACACTTACGCTAAAGGAAGAAAATAAGCTCTTAGTAGCAGAGTGAAAGATTCTACGAAGGATTCTGGGACCAACAAGAGGAGAGGACGGGGAGTAAAGGCAAAGACACAACCTGGAGATAGCAGAGCTGGTAGCCGAACCAAACATCATTGGAGAAACAAAAGCTGCCCGACTTCGCTGGCTTGGTCACGTTGAAAAGATGGGTCAGGATCGAGCTGCAAAAAGAGCATATCTTGGGCGAAAAACTGGACGTCGCCCGGTGGGTCGCCCAAGGTATCGCTGGAAAGATGAGGTCGCCAAAGATCTGATAGAGCTTGACGTGCCCAACTGGTCCAACCCAGCACAAAATAGGAAAGAAGGAAAGAAGAAAGGCGCACTTTGTTGTCGGAGGCCAAGATCCACTTCGGGTCGCTGAGCCAGCGAAGTAAGTAAGTAAGTAAAATTTCTCAATACTGATTGATGAAAGCACAGACATCAGTGTTATAAAGACTTAGCCTTTGTTGTGAGGTATTTTGATGCAGAACAGGGTCAAGCAATGAGTCGCTTCTGGGATTTGATCCAATTGTTTGATTCAAATACTACCGATCGTTCATAAATGCTGAAAAAATGTTGTCATGGATCATTGAATTCCAAAAGCATTCCATTCATTTAAAAAATGTTATCGGTTTTGGTTCTGACGGTGCCAATACTATGACGTGATGTCGTAATTCTGTTTCCAGTCGATTCCGACACCTTTGTCCAGGCATCACCATATTCTGCAGGCGGACCGTCTGGAGGAGGCAGTGCTCACGGCCGAATGGTGTGCCACGCCCGAGGAGGACCTGGACGTTGAGGAGAGAGCTCGACGCCTCCGCCAGGTCCTGATAGGGTTGTGCGACCACAGCATGCCCAGGGTCAGAGCCGCCGGATCCAGACGAAGGGTAAACTGGTGGTCGGAGGAACTTGCAGCCCTCCGAGCCAGGTGTATCAGCGCGCGCCGGGCCTACCAGAGGTGCCGCCGTAGGTGGCACGAGGAGGAGGAGGCTGCCCTCTTGGATGCCTATCGTGAGGCCAGGAGTAGCCTCAAGGTGGCAATCTTTCAGGCCAAGGAGGCCGCACGCGCGGAGTTCCTGCTAGATCTGGACAGGGACCCGTGGGGCAGACCCTACCGGATGGTCAGGGGGAGGTTGCACGGTCAGGCACTCCCCCTAGAGTCGTTCGATTCGGGTCTCCTGGACCAGATCGTCGAAGGACTATTCCCGCGCGGTAGACGCTTCGTCCCGCCGCGGAGGACTCTGTCGTCGGTGGAGGAGGTGGCAGCACGCCCGGTGGAGGTCCCCCCGGTTTCGGAGGGCGAACTGGAGGTGGCGGTCGGGAAGCTGGCCCGCGGGAAGGCGCCAGGGCCCGACAGAGTTCCGGGTACGGTTCTGCGCCTTGCTGCGGGTCAGCTTGGCGAGCGTTGGAGAGCCGTATTCTCCGCGAGCCTGCGGTCCGGGAGACTTCCTAACATCTGGAAGGAGGGGCGGCTCGTTCTTTTGGCCAAGAAGGGTCGCTCCGGGGATGGCCCGGCGGGTTATCGCCCGATCGTCCTGCTGGACGAGACGGCCAAGCTACTGGAGAGGGTGGTGGCGGACCGCATCGTCCAGCACCTGGAGGAGGTGGGCCCAGACCTGTGTGACAGGCAGTTTGGTTTTCGTCGGGGCCGCTCGACGATCGATGCCGTCATGCGGCTCAAGCGGTACTCCGACGAGGCCACGGGGCACGGGGAGTGGGTGCTGGTGGTGTCCCTGGACATCGCCAATGCCTTTGGCACCCTCCCCTTCGCGGTTATTGAGTGGGCCCTAGAACAACATGGGGTCCCACTCTACCTCCGGCGTTGGGTCGCCGATTACCTTCGGGGCCGGACCGTGGTGTTCGTCTGGAAGGACGGGTGTCGGGCGGTGTGGCCGGTTCGTGCCGGTGTTCCACAGGGGTCCGTTCTGGGGCCCTTGCTGTGGAACATCGGTTTCGATTGGGTGTTGCGGGGGGAGTTACTGTCCCGGGCCGAGGTCATCTGTTACGCGCACGACACCCTCGTAGTGGTCCGGGGTAGTGACTTTGGGGAAGTGTGTCTGCGGGCGACGGCCGTATCCACCTTGGTCGTCGAAAGGATCCGCCTTTTTTTTTTTAATTTATTCGGTACACAAACAGAATACCACATAGCATGTATAAAAAAAATGTAACAAGATATGTATCAAGGACAGGTTGTAGTTCCTATGACGTGTGTACACCACATGAGTAAACTTTGACAAGGCAAGGCTTTTGGGGCTTGATGTCGCCTTGGGCAAGACCGAGGCTGTGGTCTTCCACGGACCTCGGCGCCGCCCCCCAGCGGGTGCAACAGTGGATGTCTCGGGTGAGCGGGTGAGGGTGGGGTCAGTCATGACCTACCTGGGGCTCACCCTGGACAGCCGCTGGAGTTTCACGGAGCACTTTCGGAGGCTGTCGCCTCGGCTCGTTGGTGCTGCTGCGGCGCTCGGCCGTCTTCTCCCCAATTTGGGGGGGCCGAGCGCCTTATGTCGAAGGCTCTAGATGAGGGTCGTTAGCTCCATGGCCCTCTACGGCTGCTCTGTGTGGGAGGGGGCGATGAGGCGGAGTAGAGAGATCCGGGCCCTTTTGCGCCGACCCCAGCGGGCTATGGCAACTAGGGCGATCCGGGGATACTGGACGGTTTCGCATGCGGCGGCCTGCGTGCTCGCCGGTGCCCCCCGTGGGAGTTGGAGGCGGGGGTACTGGCGGAGATGTACGAGCGCCAGGCCGCGGCGAACGTGCGAGGGGTACGCCTTAGTACCGAAGAGGCGCTGAGCGTCCGGCGCGAGCTAGACGACGCCCTTAGGGAGCGGTGGAGGGCCAGTTTGGTCGATCCACAATATGGGGTGCGCACGGTGGACGCAATCCGCCCACTACTGGACCAGTGGGCGGACCGAACACATGGCGCTCTATCCTTCCGTCTTGTGCAGGTGCTGACCGGGCACGGATGCTTCGGTCGGTACCTGCACAGGATGGCTAGGAGGGAGGTGACGGAGGCGTGCCACGAGTGTGGCGCTGCGCAGGGCACAGCGCAGCACACCCTTGAGGCACAGTATCATATTTATACTGTGCTTGAGGTGTGCGGTGCGTGGGCTGCGCAGCGCCACACTCTGGTGGACGCGATCGGGCAGGACCTGTCCCTGCCCGCGGTGGTGCGGGCCATGCTCGGGAGCGAGGTGGCGTGGCGGGCGGTGGCTTCCTTCTGTGAGACCGTGGTCTCACAAAAGGAAGCGGAGGAGAGGGTACGCGAGGACGACGTCCTTGCGGACCCGATCCGGCGCAGGCGGAGGGGGGGTAGAAGGCGGCGGTACAACGCCGCCATCCTCCCCCCCTAAGGGAGGGCCGCGGCCTAGTGTAGAGGAGCACTAGGCCGCATTGCACAAGTCCTCCACTCGCTTGGGAGCAGTCTGAACCTACCAGACTGCTCCCCCTTGGCGCGGGGGACCCAGGTCTAACTGGGTCCGTAGCGGGCGGCGTTTCTCGGGGCATGGTACTGTGGTAGCGAGGCGCCGCGTCGCATTCCTGAAGGTAGGTGTCGGTTCTTTTACCAGATCGGGCCCGTATGTCCTTATTCACCCGTTTCCCCCACGGGGGGGCGGGTGGGGACATGCGGGTTCCAGCCCTGGACAGTGCACGGGGTGCCTCATGCTCCTCTCGAGGCCTCATGTTCAGTGCAGAGAAGCATTTTCTCCGACTAAAACAAAGAAAAGGCATCACCATATTGAAGTGCATCTGTTCCTTTGTGCCAGCGATGCTACTACCGAACTACCATACAATTGTGAGAAGCTGGCACGAAATATTTATAATTATTTTAAAAGCAGCAGCAAAAGACAAAGCGAATTTGTATAATTTCAAATATTTGCTGTAATAGATGTACATCGAATTTTACTGCAGTCATAAACACGCTGGTTGTCACTGCTGTAGTTGATAGAATATTACAACAGTGGGATGCATTGCGCCTCTTTTTTGATACCAAATGGCTCTCAGATGCAGAATGTCAGGATATTCATGCCCATCTGAACGACCCCGTTATAAAATCCTATTTTTATTTTTTGTTATGGACGCTGCCTAAATTCACAACAGTTAATAAATACTTTCAAAGTGAATCGGTTGTTATCACAAAACTAAATCCAAAGATGATCTAACTTTATATTATAAAGAGTTGTTAGCTCTCATTTTTCCTGCCAGTTATATAAATTCTACTGATATAGAACTGATTGATCCAACTCAAGAAGTACATTGCAAAGATTAGAAGGACATTTATCTGAGACTTGGAGCTGCAAAGACATTAAAACTGGTTGAAGAAGATAGAAAGGAAATATTCAGACAAAAATGTAAAAAGTTTATTATTAGGTACAGCGTGCATTGCTATCCGTAAAAGATATCCAATACATGACCCCATTATGGCAGCGATTTCAAATTTAGATCCTGAAAATTATGTTTCTGAAGATAGGCCAGAAAGCCTTGCACCTATGTTTCCGATACTCCCTAGATTTATTCCAAAGACATTAACTAAACAGCAAGAACTTGATGACGAATGGCGCAGGCTACTTCTTTACTTGCCAAATGATTTAGATGCAAGTCATTATCCACAAGTCTCTCAAATAGGCAATGAAGACATACAGATTTTTAAAAGATTGCCCTCATTCATGCTTGCAATGTTGTCATTGCCGCATTCTAATGCAGAATGCAAGTGAATATTTAGTAAAGTAAACGATATAAAAACTTAAAGTGCTTAAACTTAAGAGGTTTCTTGCGCCTATTCTTTGCCACAGTTAAAAAATTATGTCCTGAATGGGTGGTAGGTTAAAAAAGATTTGGACGATTCAAAGTACTTATTAATTGAGTTTATTGAATAAATATATTTTGAATATTGTTTTTTTTTTAAAAGGGAATAAATTAATAACAAGGTCTTTATGAGGAAACTCTTGACACAACAAACAGTCTTATTATAAGGCATGACCAAAACTGCCATAATTTCAAGCCAGATGTTGATGATGAATGTTAAAAAGATTAAATCAGAATATTTACAAAAATGAGAATAAGGAAATGATAGAGTCAGATTCAGACTGATTTTTTGATTACATTATATAACACTTTACTGAACTACATAAGAATTGTAATTTGATTTCTTTTTTTGAATAAAATCTTAATTTTAACTCTAAAATAATAGTTTACTTTAAAAGTTTAAAGTAATTGCACCGTAATTAACACGTTGATTGCGCGTTTTTTCCCCTGGGTCTATCACCGTAATATTCTAGAATCTACCGTACTTTTGGGGGTGTATCACCGTCGAACAGATTTTGGACAAGGCACCACTAGTACCACTATAAGCTGAGCTCTGCGATGGCGGAAACTTAATAGATGACCGGGCACCGCGTAAAATGGTGTACGTTATATTACATCCCATGTCTGGATGACCGTAACCGTGTCGCGTAGCGGTGAAAGAATACTGCCACCCCCTCTCTTACCTTGGATTCGTAAAAGGCGACTAACGGATTAAAGACTAGACTGCACATGCATCTAACAGCATAGAGCGGCGATGGTCTCCCCACCTGTCACGCTGAGCACAAGTGCAGTCGCTATGTGGTGAAAAGTGGACTATGTTAGAACTGCTTTTGCGGTCCTCATTGCCTAGTCTCTGACTAACCCTTCGGAGATAATAGTCGTGATTAAGTTTATGTATCTATGTAATAAAACAAAAATAAAATACAAATAAACGTTCTGTCAAGTTATTTTGGCTTTGAGGTTTTGCGGCAAGGAACCAAACAAGGAACAAAGGAGGTTTTGCGAAGTACGCAAAACTATAACTACAAATATAATGTTATCGTTTATAGAATTAGGTTCGGGTTCGAATCCTGCTCGTCGAAATTTTTCGACACTGTCTTTTTCTATTTTGTTTCGAACAAATTACAAATTGAAAAAGACAGTGTGGAAAAAATTTCCACGAGCAGGATTCGAACCCGATTTTTCGGCGGGCTGAATAAGTTCCACGCTAGCTTAACTGGAAAGAGCACCTGACCCGGATTGTTCGAATCCTGCTTGTGGAAATTTTTTCGACACTGTCTTTTTTCAATTTGTAACTACAAATATGTTTATAATGGCATGTAGGTAAGTACTTACTAAAGAATTGATTCTATACTTAGTACCTACATACTGATGAAAAACCAAAACCAATTATGAGAAACAAATTAAAATTACCTAGCTTTTGAGTTTGGTTTTAGAATACGAGCCCTTTTGCCGCCTTGAAGTCGTTTTACAGCATTTATAGGCAAAACCGTTTACAAAAATATTATGACACATGAATATGAACCTATTCATCATCATTACGCTTTACCTAAAATATGGTTTATTCACTACACTTACCACATTACAGGGAAAGTCGATTTGACGCACACCGACACACACACCGAAGAGACAATATACGAGTAATATAGATAAGTACCTACGTCTAAAGAGAGAGCTGACTAACTCATGCTAGGTCAGGTACCTACCTACTCCAATTATTATACACAGTAAACGTGAATATACCACGGGGTACTATCAAATCGACCGTGAGAAAGAGTGGTCCAAGTCTTTGTATAATAAATTTTGTTGCGCAGTTTCTACGTCTTTGGAGGTCATCGCCATTGCCAAATTTGAATCGGCATGACGTCGTCACCTCTACATTTTCTTACAGGACGCCTTCCATTACTAGCCTTATATAAAGTTTCAGATCGACGACGTTTGACAGCCGCGCAATGTATCGGTGACATAGAAAAAATGCTGTTGTTCATAAAGACGGAACGACATTAGAAACTAATAAAAAACAAGGGACAAAAACGGTCACGTGGTCACGTGTCTCGTTCGTTTGCATC
This sequence comes from Scoparia ambigualis, assembly GCA_963921215.1. Taxonomy (NCBI): domain Eukaryota; kingdom Metazoa; phylum Arthropoda; class Insecta; order Lepidoptera; family Crambidae; genus Scoparia; species Scoparia ambigualis. Next base: position 15,836,637 of record OY992522.1, on the reverse strand, counting down.
AGTCGATGTGTCCTTATGCGTAAGACAAAGAAGTATTCATTTTACTGGTAAAGTATGAGATTTCTCTTATTTATAAAGTGAGAAGAAGCAGCTAGCCATGCGGTCTAAAGATCAACGATTGCTACCGTAGCCTGACCGTAGGCGGGTCGGCAGTAGTCGGCACTGGAATTAGTGACCAAAAATTCTCGATTAGGTACTTTCCGTTTTTTAAAAGACCGGTAAGCAATAATCGCAGCTGCGGAGGCCAGAAAATTGTAATTGTTAAATCGGAGGTTTAAACTGGGGTCTTGAAAAGCTCTGATACCTGCTAACTTTGTGGTGAAAAGTAGTTACAAAGTTAAATGTTTCCTAAGTATACTTATTTTAATATTAATATTAAAAATCAGCGTAGTATCTTTAATGACGTCATCTTGACTGGGAAAACTCCAGAGGCATGGCACAGGAGTGTTGTTATTCTGTTTTTCAAAAAGGAAGACAAAACCATGTTAAAGAATTACAGCCCAATTTCGCTGCTGAGCCATGTCTACAAACTTTTTTCGAGGGTTGAGGGTTGTCACAAATCGTCTCGCGCGAAGACTCGACGAATTCCAACATCCTGAACAGGCCGGGTTTCGAAGAGGATATGGCACCATAGACCACATTCACACAGTGAGGCAGATTATACAGAAGACAGAAGAGTTTAATCGGCATCCTGCAGCCTGTGCATGGCATTTGTGGACTAGGTATGAAAAGGCCTTTGACTCCATAGGAACCTGGTCCGTTCTGGAGCCCCTGCAGCGATGCCAAGTTAACTGGCGATATATCCAAGTGTTGAGATGCCACGTACAGAACCAGCAGATTAAGAATATCTCATTTATCATATATAGGAGTGAGACAGGGAGACGTCATATGTCGAAAACTGTTCTCAAACGCTTTGGAGGATGTGTTTAAGACACTGGTCTGGAAAGAACGAGGTATCAACATAAACGGCGAGTACATCTCAAACTTGAGATTTACGGATGACATCGTCATTATGGCTGAAACGATGCAGGACTTACAGCAAATGGACGGTTTAGCCGATTCCTCTCAACGCATCGGTATCCGGATGAACTTAGAAAAAACAAAGGTCATGTTTAATAAACATACAGATCCGGGACCGATTGATGTAAATGGTGTAGCTCTTGAAGTTTTGGAGTATGTTTACCTAGGGAAAACGCTGCAACTAGGTAACAACAACTTCGGGAGGAAAACCAATAGAAGAGTACGGCTGGCCTGGGCAGCGGTTCGTGAACTTCGTCGGGTCTTTTCGTCGCGATTACCACAGAGCCTGAAGACGAAAGTCTACAATCAGTGTGTGTCCTACCTGTATTAACATACGGAGCCGAGACGTTGACACTCACGGTGCGACTGGTCCACAAATTAAAAGTCACTTAGCGACCTATGGAGAGAGCTATGCTCGGTATTACTTTAAGGGATCAAATCCGGAAAGAAATCATTCGCCAGAGAACCAAAGTGACCGACATAGCTCAAAGAATTAGCAAGCTGAAGTGGCAATAGGCTGGTCATATTAGCCGCCGGACCGACAACCGCTGGGGTTCAGAGGTAGATGTGTTCTAGAGTGGAGACCGCGACTAGGCAAACTTAGTGTATGACGCCCTCAGGCTAGGTGGTGCGACGACATACGTAAGGTAACTGGCAGCAGTTGGATCAGAATCGGTGAAGATCGGGCTCAGTGGCATGCATTGGGAGAGGCCTATGTTCAGCAGTGGAATAACACGGGCTGATTATGATGATGATTTAAAACCATGGCTTCTTACCTTACGGTGGAAACCTTGTACATACCTACCGAGAAGAAGCAGAACAGAAAGATAGGTCTTCCACATTATTCTGAATGTGGCTGTGGAAGAGAAAATTGCGAGCGGTTGCTAGTATATTCGCAAACTAGAGACGACACAACCGCGAAGCAATTTTTTGCGCACTTGTTGAAATCCGCAATCGCTTGGGTCACTCATAATCACTGAGACGTTTGTCAACTCAGTCACTCACTCACTTAGTTCGCGGTGACATCTTTATATTATAGTGATAATACCTCGATGAGTTACTAGTCAGTACTTTACTAAGTATAAAACTAGTACACCGCGTGGTGAATGCTTTTGTTGCGTCGTCATTGTTTGAGGCACGTTTCGCGGTAATTGGCCGAGCATGCGAACACACAGACAGCTCGTTTTCTGTTTGCCCAATTGCTGGCATTATCGGGTTTCGGGGATCACGTTTCCCATGGGACCACTCCTGTTGGCCACCTATATTGAATGTACAGACGACACAGCAGGTCAAGCTACTACAAAATGTCAAATGTTATCGAATTTTGTACTTTATTTATTGTTGGGGTAGGTGCCTTTTAGGATCATTATTAATTAGAGAAATTCGACAGTTTTGGCACAGTGTGAAGGTGGTTTTGGGTAGGTTATTTTGTTATATAAGGTTACGCGAACACTGCACGTTGAAATGAAACACTTTTTACGGATGAAACTCGCGTTTATTTACTCCATTTTAAAGTTTTATTTATTTGTTCATGCTGTAGGTAGGTATACCCAGAGTGATCTAGGCGTTGACGGCCTTATTATTTATTACTAAACCAGCAGGATGACATGAAGGAAATGCGCTTCCCTATTAAGGAATATTTTACTTCCAAAAAATTATGTGATACTGTTACTACGTACAAGCTTAAATTCTATTACTGTCTTTATAACATAATACGAATGCAGAGATCTCGTATGTCCACTACGCGTTGTGCTAATTAACGCGCAAAGATTTGGTTTCACGTAGGTATTTCGCCAAGCACATAAGTACAATGCATGCACATTGTCCGGAAAGAATAGTTCGCAGTGCTTTATAAGGTCCACATTGTGATTCAGTGGTTATTGTTTGGTTGAAGATATGAGATACAGACGATTGCAGACATACTTACATGAGGTAGGTACTCTAATGAACAGTGGATCTGAAAAGGTACAATGAGCGTATTGATTACTTATTTTATTACCTAGGTATCATGCGACAATAATTTGATTCAATAAAGGAATATTATTTGAGTTCAACAATGAAATGGAATTTTTGGATCAGCACAGTGAATCAGCAAATACTTAAGTAGGTATTTGATTAATCAATCAAACGAACAACAATAGAAGCAAAATCGCGAGCTTGTAAAAATTTTGACAAAAAATATGCTGCGTATTTACCTATCACGAGACTTGCATCTTTTTAAAGTAGGCAGGTACTTAAAAAATTTACTTGCTAACTATTCACCATCTGTCAAAGAAATTGCTACCAGAAAGAACTACTTACCTACTAAAGAACTATTGAAGAACTACCCTACATCAACTGTCACTTAGCAAAATTTTACTTGCCTATTACGTCAAAGGTAGATTAAACAGATCGGACGTCTGCATAGCAGAGTAGTTCTTTCCATGAGACTGGAAATGTGTCAGTGTTTTCTCCCCGCAGTACGCGTCTTTGCTGTAGAATGTCACGTAAATGGGTGGAGCCAAGGACGACAATGAAAGTAGGATGAAAAGCAGCAGAAACACCAAGTTTCCACGACGATGTATTTGCGAGAAAAAGTTACCGTCCGTCATGGTCCACGACCGACTGGAAATATGTAAAATGTGTTTTAAACTAATTTTCCCTGGATGGAAACAATCAAGGCAGTTGACAGCTTACCAAAAACATAAATATGTAAGTACCTACCTAGATTCATTAGGGATGTGAAATTTTGTTTGATGATTGATTTCGCTCTAAATTGACTCTTTTGAGTCGAACTGATCACGAGGATTCTTTTATTGTTTAAATATAAATAATAGTAGGTAGGTAGGTATAGTGTTATAGCGAGCGTAAAAGTAAGTAAAAGTATAAATAAGTAAAAGTCTATACTATTACTTATATATAGCGCTTATTAATTTATCTACAAAATTATGCCTAAATAACCAAAAGGGAAACTGCTAAAGTTGTCAACGTTCTTCTGGAAATCTGCAATGTGGATGTGGCTTTCTAAAGGTGAGCATTTATTTGCTAGTGGTTGGTACCGCTTAGACGACTAACGACTTTCGCAGCACACAGGCGGTTAGAAAGCGGCTGAATGGCTCGACCTCACTTTCACTAGCCCGCCACTGCCGCGCCGAGCAACGTCACGGTTCAACCACATAACAACTGCGACTTGACATTATCACCGCGGCGTAGGCTCCAAAGACTAACGTCATAATATCTGCAAGAGAGACGACTGATGAGAGATGTATCGCAGAATATGACATTATTCTTCCGGGACCGCCGACCGGTGCTAGACTAAGGTACACACACACGCCTGCAGATGAATCTATCGGAAAACTGTCAAATCACTCCAATCGATATGATCAACGTTCAAAATGTATTGAAGAAATTTGACATATTATCTGTACCTACATTAAAGATTAATAGGTCAGTATTGTTATATTATATTATATTATATTTAACATGCTCTATCAATTGGAAACTTATGTAGGTACTCGTACTTTATAGTAACGTTGTGAATTCTGATAAGTATTGAATTCATACAATTAAAGACAATACTTTTAATGAACGGAGATGTTATGTGTAGAACACACTTTGGAAATTGGAAATCTAACGCGAACAGCGTTATGGTTCTATTCAGCTGACCGCGGCGCGCTAACGAATCGTCCTTGTCGCTCTTCTTCGCTTCAAAAACTGACCCCTATCTATTCGTTATTCGTCGTACAATGCTGCATGTTTCACTAGCACAACAAATTACGAATAGACAGCGACAATATATCGTAATAGCGAATACTAATTCGATCGACTTGTGATTCATTTTCAAGGTCCTAGTAGAGAATCCCTGATGAAAAAGCTAAAATTTTTTTTTTATAGCATTGTCTAACGCAAGTGGTATTTAACTACCTGTAATTGTTTGATGCATTTAGTTTAAGGCATATTATAATTGTATTTAAGAATGTAATAAATAATGTTTAAAATGTTGGTAAATCTTAATAAGTAAATAAATAAATAGTATGTATCTACATAAATAAAAAAAGAGATCATAGGAGAGCGACCACTCAACACTGTCGAAAGGCAACCGTGCTGTGTGGTGTCAGGTGTGCCGACACCTACCTACCTATCATGAAATCATAGAAAATCAAAGAAGAAGCTCGGTTCAATTCGTCTATACCTACTCTAGCCAAATTCGATGAAGAATGATTGTAAACAGATTACTTACTGTCATATCTTTGTGCAAATATCTAGTTTCACTCGGATTTTTACTTTTTCTTGAGAGAGATTCACAAGAAAACAGTTACTTAACTATTGTTTCTTTCTTCCTAAAAACAGTAAAAATCCGAGTGAAACTAGATAGGTATTTACACAAAGAAATTACAGTAATCTGTTTACAAACATTCTACATCGATTTTGGCTGGAGTATGCTTATAGTAGTGTAGGTATAGGTACCTATAATAATAAATAATAAAATATACTTTTATTGCACACAAGAACATATAACAGAAAACATTTATACAGTGACAAAGTACAAAACAGGCGGCCTTATTGCTAACAAGCAATCTCTTCCAGGCAACCTTTGGTGATATAAATATAATAAAAAGAATATTGAAATGGGTGCAAGAATAAGGGAAAAAAGAAATAGAAATATGAAATAGATTGGATAATAATATTAATAATAATAATGAAATATAATTATAATTTAAATAAATGAATGAGATAAAAAAGATCATGCAATATTATGGTATATTAGGGAAATAAATAAAACTAAGATGTTAAACTTAAAAAATGACTCCGGACCTGACCCTTGAACGAATCCAACGTACGAGCACTCCTGATGCTCTCTGGTAGAGCATTCCATAGCCGGACAGCATGCACAGAAAAGGAGTAGGAAAGGAAATCAGTGGAGTGAAGTGGAGTCGTTAGAGAAAGGTTGTAAGCAGAACGTAAAGTCCTACTGGAGGAAGAAGAACGAAAGGAATAACAACTTCGTAGATAAATAGGAGAAGTTGGTAAAAAGAGGACAGAATATAGAAGGGAAAGAACGTGTAAGTCCCTACGCCGTCGAATTGGCAGCCAGTTAAGCCAAGCTCGACAATACGAAACATGGTCATTTTTCTTAAATTAAAAATAAATCTTATACAGACATTCTGCAGACGCTCTAGCTTATTAAGAAATTCCTCCAAAAGATCAGCGTAGCAGACATCCGCATAATCAAGAATGGATAGTAAAAGTGTCTGTGCCAGAGTTATTTTGGTGCTAGTCGGTAAAAAATTACGAAAGCGGTTGAGGGAACCGTAAGCAGCAAACACCTTTTTCCGAAATGCCTCCACTAGGGGGCGCCAAGTGTGGCATTGATCAAAAGTAATTCCTAAATATTTTGTCAGTTTTTGCAAACGGAATATCAGCGCCCGCTAATTAACACGAGGTAGAAGGTCATAATTGATTCTAGAAACAAAATATGGACTGCCAATGATAATTATCTGTGTTTTGCTAGGGTTAACAGCAAGATCATAAGACTTGCTCCAATTATTTATGACGTCAATATCTGCATTAGTAACTTCCACAGCACGTGAAAGATCCGATAACGGTGCCTGTGTGCAGATCTGGAGATCATCAGCATACAAGTGGTAGGAACATGAAAGCGACTGTGAAATTAAATTAATAAAAATTGAGAAAAGTAGGGGAGATAAGACGCCACCCTGAGGGACATCAGAACCAATATTGCTCCATGTAAAGAAAGATTCTTCAATACGTATGCGTTGCCGGCGCCCCATCAGGTAACTTCGAAACCAATCAACCACGGAGGGAGAGATGCCAATAGAACGTAGAACACTTAGGAGAACGTCAAAATCCACTGAGTTAAAGGCATTACTAAAGTCTAATAATGTCAATAGAGTAAGATGACGATTCTCCATGCCATGATGAATATTGTCAGTGATTTTAGTTAAGGCCGATGTCGTACTATGACCAGTACGGAAACCAGATTGAAAGGAATTTAGGAGATTGTTTTTATTTAGGAAAGTAGTTAGTTGACGATGAATAAGTTTTTCAATGACCTTAGAAAGAAACGGTAATATGGAAATATGACGGTAGTCGAAATACAGGGTAGGTTTGGACTTTTTAGGAAGTGGAATAACAGAAGCATCCTTCCAAGATGACGGAAATGCTCGAGACGCTACTGAAGTATTGAGGATGTGAGTAATAATGGGAGTAAGGATATCTAATAAAGGAAGGATCATATTACGACATATAGAATCGTTACCCACAGCACTAGAGCTTATGGAGAGTATTGTTCTCTTAACATCATCCTCCGTAAATTGATTTAAGACAAACGGGGAAAAATCAGGTGTTGGTAAATTAGAAAGACGATGCAGAGTTTCTAATTTGCAATTGAAGTCAATAGGCGATGATGAAGTAAAAAAAGAATTAAGATTATTAATATCCAGGTTAGTTTTGGGACTACACTGCGAAGATTTACCAACCCAGAGAGATTTGAGGAATTTCCACACCTTAGCAGGGTCCTCATTTTGTACGGATTTATGGATGTGGCGTCTTTGAGCGTCCCTTACCACTGTGTTGCAGCGATTTCTAGCACGGTTATACTTATGTTCATTCTTAACCGAGGGATCTAGTTTGTACCTAGACTTTGCAGCGTTCTTTTTAGCCATAAGCAGTCTTATATCATCCGTTAACCACGGCGCAGGCAAATATTTTATTTTGACCGGTCGGACAGATGCGTGCACGTCGTACAGCTCGATCAAAAGCCTATTAAAAAGTTCAATTTGCCTATCAACAGAGTCAGCAGTGAATATGGCTCCAAACTACCGGCGTCTTCGTGCAGCTGTGCTAGATCCATTTTAGCGAAATTACGCTGAAGCAGCACGTGCGGCTTATTTTTCGGAGGGCGAACCCGATAAGATAAAAAAATCAGGTCGTGGTAAGAGAAGGCGTATGCAGAAAATTGACCATGCTTATTAACAAGGTTGGGAGAGGAAACAATCATGAGATCTAGAAGTGAAGGGGAGCAGTTGGGAAAACGGTGAGTCACCCGTAAGGGAAGAATATGGAAATTACAAGAGTTGACTAAAGAAAGTAACTTACTAGAACGAGAATCATTCTTTAAGAGACAAGTATTAAAATCACCCATTATAATGGTGTGGTTATAAACATGAGTAAACTTTTCAAGAAATTGTTCTAAAGACGCGAAGTAGTCCACTCTCAAGGAGGGACTGTAATAAACACCCAAAAGAAGTTTGGTGTGACATAAAGAAATTTCCAAAAAAAAAATATCGGTAGAATTGGTGGGTGGCGGCTGGGGAGATCGAGTAAGGATAGAATAAAGGATATGTGAGCGAAGATAAATGGCCACACCACCATGAGAGGAACTTACACGGTCATTTCGGACTAGTTTAAAACCAGGGAGGGAGTAAGACGTGGACATAAGTTGAGGATTGAGAAAAGTTACAGAAATAAGAATTGCCTGTATGTTCTTTATATCGAAAGTGGCAAGCATATCTGAGACCTATACTTACTTATTACCCTGTAAAACAGAATAAGTAGCTACCTACCTATTTACTAAGTAAGTAAGTACCTAGTTACTTAAAAGAAATGAAGCTAACAATAATAGGTAAGTAATAATAATTTATGTTGATTTGCTTCTGTCAAAATTAAATGATATCTACCTACTTACGTAGGTAAGTAAGATACCTACCCACTATACTTAGTAGGTAACCTAAGTATAATTTATAAATAAAACCTTAAAAGCAAAAGTTTTATAAATATAAATTTACTTTCCTACCTTAGGTAGTTAGTTAGATACTTACTTAAATAAAAATTTCCGGTAAAAAAGGCATGCCAATGTTAAATCTGTAACTAAACCGCATCACGATACAGAATTTATAAATAACGCTATCATGGTAATTAATTAGGTCTTACTTATGAGATATTATGATCAATAATCGTGGTAGATAAGTACTTATATTACATTATAACAATTTATTGTTCTTCCCATCGATTTGTAATCTGAATTATCACTCTTCCTAAAATTTTTCTTGCTAAAGTTTTCATTCTCATACAATTTTATTTGTAGTAGGTACATACTTACCACTATTACTACCGACGATGTTTATAACACTTATTATTCCGAAAATTGTAATTAATAACACTAATGTACTTAAATATAACTTAAACTCCTACTGTTGTTTTTTATAACGCTTTTATTTCGCGATTGTCTTGAATGTCATTGAAAAAATAAATAATAAGTAATAATAATAGATATTTATTGCTACTGACATTATGAAGTTGAATGATTCGGAATTTTGAACATTAGAAAAAGAGTAGTTAGGAATTGTGATAGTTAGGGTGAAAAATGTTAGGAAGAACATTTTCGGAGTTCCGATTATCGGAGTTGAAATTTTAGGTGAACATTGGCACACCCGTCAAATAATTGCCATGCCAACCTTCGATCAACAATATTGTTGATCGGAGATGCCAACCGAGACAGACGAGACGACCGACACACGCCGACCGACCGACGACGCGACGCGCTACGACATGGCTACGACTACTGCGACTGCTACGATAATATCTCAGTTAGGAGCATTGGAATATTATTCTGTGGCATTGGAACAAAAACCGATAAATCCACTTCACCATATTTTTCACAAATTAGAAAAAACTACATAAGTTTTTTAATGTTACAATAGTGGAAAAATATTTTAATTTAATTGGCGGTTAAAAGGTAGATTCATAATTAGGTGAGATATTGGGCGAACAAGTTTGCATATATCGGGTTTTGACGCGATCATTTGGATTATATTGGTTTTTAGCTAAACCAGAATAGATAATGTCGGTTTTTGCGTCCCATGATTTATGTCATCCACCATCCACTGTATTTTTCTGATTAATATCTTCTGATAAAATATTTACAATAGAGTTAGACGGAGACTCACTCATTTTCTACAAGTCTTTTTAAGAAAGACAAAACACACAGGGAATTTCTCTGTCTGTTCTGTCCCTGAGGCAAATATTGCAAAAGAAAAAATAGACAGCGAGTAGACAGATGACTGACCTGACAGTGACATAACGACATTGAGACCACAGTATAAATGTACTGTGTTGACACCTAGCCAATCACGTGATGATAAGGTGAGGTGTTGTTGAGTTTCTCCCGTGTTCTTTTAGCAACAACAAGTGTTGTAAGACTCCATTTTATTACATTATACCGTACAATCATGAACCTATAAAAAAGGGAATCTTTAATCATAAAAAAAACTTTTTTTATAGGTCCATGCGTACAACACTAGAAATTGGCTGAATGCTAAACGCAAAGCCATTCATTAAGTTTTAATAATAATAATAAGGTGAGGTTGTAACGGTACAGAATGAATGGTATCCGTCCGTTAGTAAGGAATGTATGGGAGTAGCACTAAAATAAATATTAATGCGTAGCACCATTAATATAATAAGCATGAAAAAGGGAATAATAAACTAGTTCAGAATAATGGTCAGTGGTCTAGCGCTTTATCTTTAGTTTGAATTTCGCGGGGACTGCTCTGTGTGCTCCTTGCGACATAGGCGCCGTCTAGCGTGAGTTATTTACTTGAGCTTCGCATAAGGTTGCTAGTTTGACTTCTATAATTTGAATTTCGCGGGGACTGCTCTGTGCGTCCCTTGCGACATAGGCGCCGTCTAGCGTGAGTTATTTACTTGAGCTTCGTGTTAGGTTGGCAATGGGCTTTATCTTTATTTTGAATTTCGCGGGGACTGCTCTGTGTGGCCTTGTGACATAGGCGTAGGTTGGCAAGCCGGTAGACATACGGGCGGGCGCCACCTATGGTCGGAATACGGAACTTTTTATAATTTCACAAAATACAGGATTATTGGCTTAAGTGGATGATTATTGAGAGGGAATTGTTAATAGAAGGCTACATTTAGATATTCAAAGATGTAATATTGGCTATCTGACGAGATTTGGTTGGATTATGGAAAAACTTTAGAATTGCGCGGCGGGCGACGGCAATGAGCGAGCGAGAGGTTGGGAAAAAGATAGAAAGAGAGGTAGGATGTTATCTCCACGTGGCGCAACGCGAAGTTCGCGTATAACAAATAATAAGCGACGCGAAGGCGAGGCGCATCGAAAAACAGCTAGCGATTGGTTGAAGGGAGGAAAAGCGGACTCGCGCGGGGGAATGTTAGGCGCGCATGGTGCGAAAGTTAAGACGCTTGGGAAAAGGGCGGAAAATTAGCGGGCATTCAATTTTGAGACGTCGGAGGCGCGGTCGAATTTAAGAGTGCGGTAAATACTCATACGAGAAAGCGAGCGTCCGTGCGATTTTTAGCGCGCTAAGTGATATTCGAGTTGCGATTTTTACTAACATTGGTTGTGAAATTGAAAGTGATTTATAAAGTAAAACTATTGCGATCGCAACTTGAATCCGTTAACGAAATGATGTATTTCGGGGTATATTGGCGGAAACGCATAACGGTGGCAACAAAACCAATATACCTTTCAACAGACTTCGGTCTGGATGACTTTTGATTGTATTTAATAAGGTCGGCGTTTTCCATTATTACGCTAAACAATACACTATCTTCGACGGAGTAATGGGGGAGAGACAGTTGTCTCCCTAGTGAAAGTTGAAGATAGGTCAGACACCATTTAGCTGGAGGTAGACCCGTATGACCCAGTCCAATTTCGAGTGTACCTCCGTACACACAGTGTAGTGATAGGAATAACACACTGGGTATACTGGCTCGACTGATAGTACATTTAGAAGTCAGTTGCTTGCAGGGGCGACTCGGCTTACACAACTCACCACGAAATTACGTTAAATGTGGCTTGGGCCTAGATTGCAAGGTACACAAGAAGGGACTGTTAGTTCGACAAAATATAGGCATTTCAAGTGAGGAAAGCTGTAGGAATCTATAGGTAGGCGGTTCTATATAATTGCTGTGAGGAAGTGAGGGGACAGTACGGGGTGAGCGCGCTGTGCGTACATAGGCTGGGTACGCGGGCCGCGGGCCCAGGCTGGATTAATTCAGATTAATAAGGTAGGGATAATTAGGTTACGGTGCTAAATAAAATTTACGATGAAGTGATGTGGGTCCTATCTAGGCATATAATCTGTTACCGTAGGCCGATAAAATTCTAATTGGTTCCTAAAGTTGTTACCAATTAATTATTCATTTTAAATAATTAACAGAAGTATAATTATCCATTTTAAATAATTAACAGAAGTATGATAATATTGTACCATCATTACTTTGGAATACCTAAAAAGTCTAGACTGGTTTCCTATTACAAGAAAAATACTAAAAGTTATAGCAAATAAGCATAGCTGTATTGTGATGTTTGATTTCTAATACTGAAATGACCAAACAGGCATTTTTAGCTTTCCCTGGGATGCGATACGATCTTATATTGCTACACTCTTCAAAGTATTAAAAGTATACATCCGATACCTATTAGTAAAATAAACCAGTTTAGAAACCAGGATAATTCGTTGAAGGAAGACATTGCAAGCTATGAGCTTCTAATAATCTGAAACATAGAAATAATTGATTGATAACAACCTGCTAATTAGCTGATAATGGTCTACTAATACCATTTGAATTCACCTTAATGGTCAAAGACCTCTTAAGATATGTAAGTACTTACTTCTAATAATATGAAACATAGAAATATTTGATGGGAACAATCTAAATCAATCAGACTAATACCTAGTACAGTCTAATTTATACCTATTAAAGTGAGTGAAGGATAACTCTTAAGTGTAATTGATTCAATTATTAACAGTGATAATTACCTGATTTACTACCTACTAAAAACATACTAACTATGATTTAGTAGGCTATCAAATTAACCACTCAGTCTGAGAGACAGGGGTGGAAGTTAATGGAAAAATAATTAACTTAAGTTCACTTCCTAAAAGTCAAGGATATTGAATAAATTAAACATCTTTTAATAAACTTGAGATGTACTTATACTTTATAAGATCTGTATAATGAACACTAAGAGTAAACCAAAGTAATTTACTTCAAATGATAGTATTCTATTTAAGTTCACTTCCTAAAAGTCAAGGATATTGAATAAATTAAACATCTTTCAATAAACTTGAGATGTACTTATACTTTATAAGATCTGTATAATGAACACTAAGAGTAAACCAAAGTAATTTACTTCAAATGACAGTATTCTATTTAAGTTCACTTCCTAAATGAGTAGGATATAGAACAAATCAAACATCCTTTAATAAACTTAAGATGTGATAATCTGCCAATGCAGCCAATCCAATGTAGTTATATTGGAACTTTATAAGACCTGTATAATAAATACTAAGAGTAAATAAAAGTAATTTTACCTGTATTAATAGCATTCTATTTTAGCCACCGCCTGAAGTGGCGTTTGAATAAATTATCCACCCTTTATAGAACTGAATATTAATTTTCTAATAAGATAAAGGACAGTAAGTTAATATTGTTACATTGTTATCTTTTATAATAGACACAATAATCAGAGGAATAAGTGTCCGGTAGAATGCTGGCTTTCCACCTCTGTTCAATAAGTGAAATCATAAGACATAAGTTATTGCATTGAATAATTAAGTTCTTAATGTGAAAAGGATATTTGGATGATAGCAAGCCTTGAGATAAACTCTATTGCAGTGGCGTGCCTAGGGCTTCAGATTGGGGCAAGCCACGAAACCTGAAGTTCCTAATCTTGCTACCTAGGTACAATGTTGGTACCCATTTGTGTCATAGGCCGTGGCATTCCAAACGTTCTTGTCGTTTGTAAAAAAACAGCCTATTACCTTCTATTACATCTTGAATGTGATTTTTGAAAAAAAAAAATTACTGCGGCCAATTTTGGCGTTCTTTATCTCAGAAACAAAAATACACTAACAGTATTTACTTATTGAATAGTGTAGAATAGCCATTGGCATAGTACGTAGAGGCCTCGCTTTTTGTAAATTTTGCTTAACTATTTATTTAAACCCAAAATTGCAGAGAAAGATTTTTTATAAATTGCGCGAGGGCACTTTTTTGAGCTCCTGGATTGAACTACTGTTCTAAACAAATAAAATAAAAAAATGAGAATGTTATCTTGTCGTATTATGCGTAGCGGCCACGGAATTTTTAAATATTATTGATTTTATGTAAGTAGAAAAAAATAGTTTTCAAAACCAAAAAAACTTCGAAAATCGCGTTAAGTTAACTGTGAATTTCTCTTATCTACGATAATATTATTGAGTAAAATTTATACCAGAATAATTGTTACTTCATGAGGAATAAAAATGTTATACTTAATGAATTTATTATCCTATTTCGATGAAAACTATAAATACTTACAACTAAGTACAAAATACGATGCGCCGGCCGGGCCGTCCGAACTCAGCTTATTCTCGCAGAGTGGAGATTCATAATATTAAGCATGCATTTATTATCCTATTTCGATAAAAACGATAAATACAACTGGAAAATTACTACAAAATGCGAAAATGGGCATTTTGCGCGGGAATCACAGTCGATATGTAGGCAGGCCTCTACACTTAATTTACTAATTATTTTGAATGGAAGCAACCAACAATCCAAAGAGTTTTTTACATAGACCTATTATAATTAATGCCCTAGATGACTTTTAATAGTTTGCGAAATACATAAATCATGTATGATGTTCAAAGAATTTATTTACTTACCTCTGCCTTTCGTATGCCACTCATCAACACGTTTAAGTACACATTTGTTTGCAACACAGCGATATATAACACATCACATGCCCAATACATCTACGAGGGGCGTTCAAAATATTCTCGGTATGTGGATAAAAACAAACAAGTACGAAAAGTTTGATATTTTTATTTTTCAATATACTCCCCCCCTATGTTCATACACTTATAAGATCGATCAATTATTTTTTTTAATCCCTCATAAAAATATTTTTTATCTTTGGTGTAAAAATGCTCCTCCACGGCCGTCTTCAACGCTTCATCGTCAGAAAATTTATTTCCACGCAGATCCTTTTTAAGCTTGGGGAACAAAAAGAAGTCGCTTGGGGCTAAGTCCGGACTATAGGGTGGATGAGTAACAGTTTCAAACCCACATTCAACAATAGCTGCCTTGGCAATATGAGCAGTATGGACAGGGGCGTTGTCATGCAGAAGCAGAACACCTTTGGTTAACTTTCCTCGCCTCTTTTCTTTGATCGCATCTCTTAATTGACGTATAACGTTAGCGTAGTACTGCCCTGTGATATTTACACCTTTTTCTTTATAATCGATAAGCAAAACTCCTTCACAATCCCAAAATATTGTGGCCATGACCTTGCCAGCTGACGGGATTACCTTGAACTTCTTGGGATGAGCTGAACCCTTAATGTGCCACTGCATGGACTCCTGTTTGCTCTCTGGGTCATAATGATGAACCCAGGTTTCATCTCCAGTAACTATTTTTTGCAGCACCTCATCGGGATTTTCACCACACAGGTCGATAAAATCTGAACAGCAAGCCACACGCATATCCTTTTGAAGAAGCGTCAGCATTCGCGGAACCCATCTTGCACTTACTTTTGACATATTAAGATGGTCATGTATAATGTCATGTACGGTACCAATAGAGAGATTGGTTACTTGAGCTATAGATTTTACCTTCACTCGGCCGTCTTCCAATATAAGTTTTTCCACTTTATCAATATTTTCTTGTGAGGTAGCCACTACAGGCCGGCCAGGTCTAGGGTCATCTTCAATACTCTCCCTTCCACGCTTAAATTCGCTTGACCATTTTTGAATAGTAGATAAAGAAGGAGCAGACTCACGGTAAACACAATCCATTTCCTCTTTTATGGTTTTTTGATTTTTACCCTGTTTTGTCAAGAATTTTATGACGGATCGGTGCTCTAATTTCGTTAAAATTGTTAATTCGCTCATGGTGTTCATGTTTGTTCGGCAATTGCAGAAAAACAAAAGAACATCTCGGTTCCAATTTTACTTTTTTTTTAATGTCAATGGATGAATCTTAGCGGCCAGTAACAAATATATATATAAAAGAGGTTGTAACGTATCAATACCGAGAATATTTTGAACGCCCCTCGTAAGTTCGTCACAGAGACCAATAAAGCGACGAAATAAACTCAGAACACATTTCTTTTATCACAAATTACGAAAACACTTGTTACTTAAAAACAATCGCTCAAACAAAGTGAAGTGTGACTATTAACAAAGAATAAAAAATGGCTGGCTGCAGCCTGTGGCTGCTGCACAGCACAATCGCGTATTAACGCTCGCCTCTGATTGGTTCGCCCGAGCTCGAGCTGTCGTCGGTCGCCTCTGATTGGTTCGCCCGCGTTGAAGTTGCACGTGATTCGGTAGAAATAAAGCCTGATTTGGAGAAGGCCTTACTTGCGAACTTCATAACGCAAGCTGGCTTTGAAGAAGAGTATGAATTTCTCATAGAATCTATACATACTTACGCAGTATTATGTTGATAGAGTAGCAATTTTGTTAAAGTTAGAAGAGAGCGGATATACTTTAAATCCGAAGCCCGGTTGCAAGCCAACTTGTGCGAGAGAGATGTAAAGCATCGCACGATTTATAAGCAGCTTTATGCGATTTGTTTGGTGATTCTTAATATGAGAAACTTATAAAATTGATAATATGAATGCTGATGAAAGAAAATTAACAATGGTAAAAAATATTAAGTGATTTTAATAATTGCGTTTTACCAGTAGTGATATTGAGTTTTTGTTAGGGCAAGCCGGGCTTTTCGGCTTGTATGAAGGTACCGCCACTGCTCTATTGATTTATGTGGAATAATAAGAATTTAAATTGCTAACACATAGTTCATAATGTAAGATGAAATTAAATTCTGAGGAGAGATGTAAATTCTCAGATTAAAGAATTAAAGCCATAGGCTAATTAATGTTAAAGTCAATCTGGTCAGAGCTGATATAAAATAATGAGCTGGTCGGCATGCTAATAGCGGGGCGGGGCTATTAAATTACCAGAATCCTCTAATATGTCATGTAAATTGCACAAGACTTCTTATGTATCATGCTACTTTTAATAAATAATAATACCTGCAAGCTAAGCTGTCATCTGATTATCTCTGAGTGGTTACAAATCTTCCCCGCAGCTGCAGTGAAGGATTTAGGTCACAGTTCAGACGGAGTCATTGCTAGGCTACACATATCTATGTTATGATTTATAGACTGGTAGGTAATTAGGTCAGGAGAAAATAATTTAACACAGGGATAAGCCAATTACTAAACTTTCACGAAAGAACTTGAGTTACTTAAATGCGGTTAACAACGGAGGGTTCACTAGACGATCTGGCCAAAATAGTATTGATTATAATATTACATTGCTTGACTGAAATTCACTGCAAATAGAATTAAGCTATGCTAAGGTTTCATCATCATACAAACACTACGCACTCCACAAAACTACAAACACAACCATTAGATTGTAGATAAATTAGGTTAAATAGTTTTAAGAAATAGATAATAAATTAAGTTAAGGTAAAAGCGGCGATGATGTGTGTATGTATTATAAGGTAGAATAAGGTAGAGATTAAGGTTAGGGCGAGAAGTTACAAGGTTTTTACGGAGAGCATTCAGATTATATTTTTGGAGAATCTATGTAAGCAAATATTACAAAATGGATTAAACGTGTACCCTATTAGTCGGCATTTGAACCAACTATTGTTAAATTGTGTTAAACTTCATAAAAATTATCTGTTTTTGATCTGACAACTAGAACCTCTTGAACCTAAACATTTTTTTTGTCGGGTTTTGATTTGACCACAGTATTTTGATATTTTTTTAGAGGTGAATGTGACGGTTTTTAAATAGATTTCTTTTCTGGAAGCTGTTTAGTTGAATTTTTGATAGCGGAAAAATTAAAAATATGTTATAATAGTATGGCTTAAATGCGACATATCGGTTTTTGTTCCGATGCTCCTCAGTTATGCTCGGTTTGCTTCGGTCGTTTTCGGCACACAAACAGTCGCGAGTGCGGCAGGTACGGTCGGTTACGAGTACGACGGACGGACGACGTAGCCAGTGTGACCTCCCGCGCAACCTAATTATGAGCTCATCTGTCGTAAAACCAGAAACAAAGGTCCTCCTTTGTTTCTGGTCCAGGAGTGACAATCAAGACACGAAATTATCGATTCTATTGTTCGGTGTATGGATGTTTGATTTCAACATTAGTCAATCCACCATTAACATAATTTCAAATTACCAACTGAGCCGGCAAGGTAAGACTATAAAAACAACATTATTTTAAGTTTTTATGTAGTAAGTAATGTGGTAGCGAGCGTACTTTCTGTTACCGGTAGGTAACTGTATTTATTTCTGTTACAGGCGCCACCTAGGTACCACAAAATGTAAAATATCTTCAATTAATTTTGAACTTTATGACTAGAGGCATAAGGATCATTATCTATTAGAGGAATTTTGCAGACTTGGATAGTTTGACCTGCTGGCGTGTGTACGTAGTAGGCAGAGTTTTACAAGCGTACAGTTGGGCAACGAAGGTACTTTCGCAGAGCAAGGGAGGGGAACCCGCGGAGAAGCGGGCGGTGCGGCGAGAGTCCCGCAAACAAGCGCAGTTTTAGGGATGCGCGATCCGGGTCGTCGATTCGATTTTTCAGATCGTAATAGATCGCCACAATCCGATCCGATCGGATCGCATGCCGTCGATCCGATCTTCAGGAAATCGATCCGGATCGGATTCAAATAAGTAAGACACAATTAATTTTAGATCTTTATTAGGTAAACCCATGTAAACCTTGTAAATAAGTATGCATGTATTGGATGCACACATTTTATGCTTATATACCTACCCCACAACGTTCGTTTATAACAATTCAACAACATCTATCGCAATCCCTTTCAAGTACAAGTACATTGCTTTCCTAGTTTGCTCATATAAAACTTATTTTAAAATAAACAAACTAGCGAAGCAATGTACTTTTTCTTGAAAGGGAGACAATTAGCCCCTGTTTGTAGGGTTGCCAATCCTTCGTATACATCAAGCTCGTCTCGCCATCGCCACCCCCATCTAGGTCGGCTATAGGCCTCGCTGCCGTTTAAAACCACGTGGGAGTCGTGGGACCCAGTCGGTAGTTGGCTTCGCCCTTAACAACTTAAGTAATTACATACATAATACATGTTACATTTCATTTTTCATTCATTCATTACATTATATTGTAATGATGATGATAATGAGGGGTCTCTATCGGATCGCCTAATTTTTTGTACGCCTAATTTGCAATGGCACCCAAACGAAAAGCCTAAAATTTTTTCGCCTAATTTCACTCTTCAGAATCGTGTTTGCCCTAATTTCACTTCGCCTAACTTTTTATCGCCACATTGTCATTTACCAAATGCGTCATTATGCAGAACAATTCGTAATCCCTAAAGTTTACAATTCCTAAATATTAATTAGCACAAAATTAAAAATGCAAAACATGCAGCATAACATGCAGCATGCATGCAGACATGCAGCATGCAAGCAGAAACACAGCATGCGTGAAGCATGCATGCAGATATGCAGCATGCGTGCAGGCATGCAGCATGTAAGCATGCAAGCACGCATGCAGCATGCGTGCAGGCATGCAGCATGTAAGTGTGCAAGCAGGCATGCAGCATGCAAGCAGGCATGCAGCATGCAAGCAGGCATGCAGCATGCATAGTTTCCGTCACGGCTTCGGCGCTGCGGGGCTCCGGCGGTCCCACGCGAGCTTTTCGTCGCAGATGGTTTTCGCTCACCACCGAGGTTCAGCCCCGGCGGCGAGCTCAACCCACCTGCTCCTTAGCTCGCGGGCCGCCTCGCCCCTCCGCGCCTACGCGAGCTTATATTGCACTCTAGGGTAGGGCAGACAAGACTACGTGGAGTCGGGTTTACAGCGATTCGCTTCTGTCAATTTATTTTCTCAATAAAATTCTATGCTTTTATTCCAATACATTATTGGCACATTTAATTTTAGATATGCTAAAATAAGAGCTTTTATAAATTTAGCGAAATAATCGTTATGCCAAAATAAAGTTATGCCAATATAAAGTTATGCCAATATAGTTTAGGCTATTTTACGTTAGATATTCTAAAATTAGGCCTTTCAATTCTTAGGACAAACTATAATGGTGGCAAAACAATTTTTAGGCGAAACAATTGTACGTTTTAAGTTTAGGCCAAAACGGTTTGGCCAAACCATATTAGGACAAACAATTTTAGGCGAACCGAAGGGCACCCGATAATGAGCAATCCAAGTCACATCTGTTAAGTTGCTAGTTATTTTTAATTTAAACTGCAGTTGGCTGTTGTTTGCTGCATGCACCTAATAGCTTGCTTGTAAAAAGGCATTTATACTTCATTTTTGCAAAAATGTACTTTTTATTACACACTCCTGTAGTGCAGATCAATATGTCCAAAACTGTCGAATATTTCAAATCGATAGTAATTATTTTTCCCTAGCTACTGACAAAATTTTGACATTTTGTGGTAGGTAGGTTGAAGGTGAAGAAAACATTAATTACTTACTTACATGGATTTTTTTATTTTTGAATCAGTTTATAATGAGATAATAACAATATCAATTATTATTTCAGAGTATCAGAATGGTTTAAACTGATGTGGCGAGAAAATTTAACAAACAAATCTGGCAAACCAAGCTACCGGATCTGTGAGAGTCATTTCTATAAAAAGCATATAAAACTTACACCAACTCGCAAGATTTTAAAGAAGAATGCTATCCCATTATTATATTTGCCGAACTTACAAGATATAGATGAAGAAGGTTTTCGGATAGATCGCAAACAGATTCAAACTGAAAATATTGAAAATACAGTGAATGAAAGTCATGCTCAAACCACAATGAATCACTCTTCCAACACTTCAAGTAACAGAAAATTAAAGAATGGACTTCTTGAATGCAGTAAGAAATCAAAACTACTAGAAACTGAAAATATAATACCTACACAACGCTGCAGAAAGTACTTTTTATAAACTGTGCGATACATTTTTAAATAAAGAACTAGCTCTTTTAGTGAAAGCACAGACAAATTTAAAACTCCATGGAAAAGGAAACCTATATGACAAGGACTACTTACATACTTTTTTGTTTCAAATTATACTTTACCAGTATACAAGGTTTACCGGCTCCTGCAAAGTACTCTGTCTCTCCCATGTACCACAACATTACGTAAACATTATTTTCCTATCACAACTAAAGTGAATGGAAGAGCTATGTCTATTCTTAAAATGAAAGACGGAGGCTGAAAAAAAATGTTCTGTTAAGATTGATACGATAACATTAAAAGCAAATCTCTTCCATGACATTAAAGAAGATAAAATTGTTGGATTCCACGATGTTGGAGGGTAGCAGTCGCCAGAACCAACTAAAACCGCTTTTGTAATTATGGTTCGTGGTACATTTTTTAATTGGATACAACCTATAGCATATGCATTGCTTTCAGAATGTAGAAACTATGATGAAATAAATAAATGGGTTGATAAAGTATTAGAAAAGTTACTAGAAATTGGACTTAACATCCAAACTTTTGTGTCTGACCAAGGGTCTGATTTATGGAATGCTGCTAAAAAGAGATCCGTTTCTATTGAAAAGCCTTATTTCTTTATTAATGGTAGTAAAATTTTTCATATTTTTCATATTCAAAACATTCGGAATAACTTAATGCAATACGATTTTCACTTCGGCAACTTTGTGGCTAAATACGAGCATATTGAACAATTTTATAGTCAAGATATAAATAAAAGTTGCAGGCTTGCACCAAAACTAACAAACCGCCATATTAAACCGACAAACTTCGAAAAGATGAAAGTTTGTTATGCACCACCACTTTTCAGTAAATCTGTTGCGGCAGGCATTTCTACGTACGTAGATAATAATGATATTGTGGAATCAGGAAGAGATACGGCTAAGTTTATAACAATGATGAACGATTTGTTCGATTCGCTAAATTCATCCAACGTTCAACACTACTATGAATATAGAGTAAAGAGTAACAAAAAGCGTTTGTAGGCTCTGAATCACAAACGATTTTTTTTAGAGAGATGTTAGGCTTTTTTCAAGACCTACAGTTAATAAACCCAGAGAATGTCCTTAATTGCACTATAAAGGTAAGTTTTATTGAAAGTTTTCAAATAACTATCACATCCTTATAGCTTTTGTTGGATGACCTGCGTTTCCCTTCCTTCCTGCGTGGAAGCCTGCCTTGGATTAGCTTTTTAGCCAGATACCGACAAGAAATAGCACAACTATGAACCCAACCTGCAGATAGTTTGCATTTAAATTTAATAAAATATAGTTTACGAACATTATAAAGCCACTAGGAGGCAATTGTGCAAATGATTTAGAGAAACTTAAAGCAACTTATGAAAAAAGTTTTAATTGTCGTACAATACCTGAAACAATCAACGAAACATCGAATACAGATAATGAGGAATACCATTCCAGCGTCTATATTAATAGTTCAGATTACAATCAGCTAGATATGACTGAGGGAAAATCCCTTTTTATTATAAGTAGCTTTCTTCTTAAGCGTTGTAGCGAAAAACGTAATTGTCAGGCTTTTAAGTCTTACATAAAGCCCTATCGAAGAAGCTTCAATTTTAGCGCAGAGTCGCTATTCAAGCAACCGGGAGTACAGCAAGAACAATTTAAAAAATTTGTTAATGTGATGATTTCGTTGAATATGTAGAAGAAATGGAGAATATTTATCGAACATCCTTTATAAGGAAATCGGCTTGCTGCAAACTATCAGCATTTATTTACAAACAAATAAAAGAAATTCCCTTTTCTCCTCCATCATCATGTTTTCCAAAAATGTATTAAATGAAGTTATTTTTCAGAATGCGAATTTTTACACTTTTAAGTATAATAACAACTCTTTTCGTGCATCCCAAACAAGCAGCAAAAATTTGTAAAAATATGTTATCTATCGAAGAACCAATTTTTCACTAGGTTTATTGTATTTTTATGCGGTAGGCAGGTGGCACCACCATAAAGTTAAATAAAAACTTGTAAAAAGGACTTTTTTATTGCACAATGTTCTTGACATTCCCTTCCATAACACGATACTGACTCGTAATCATTTTTATTATTTAAAGTAAATCCAAGTAGAAAAAAAATGAAAGCTTTTCAGTAAAACTTAATGAAAAGGTAATAAGGGTATGGCAATAAGAGGCAGCCTTACAGCGTGACACTGCCCAGATACAATAATGCTTTTAAGATCATGGTAAAGACTTAGTTCAGAAGACCATTGTAAAAATAGAAGGTACGCCGTACGCGCTATCCAATTTGGTGAGGTGGTAAATCTGATTGTTCAAATAAAGTCTATAACTACTTCATGCTTTTTTCCTACTGCAAAGACCTATTGAGATATGTGCGTGTATCAGAGATCGAAACAATTCCATTTACCTCTATCGTGAAAAATTTCAGGCTAGTTCTTTTAGTCCAGCTCGTCCAGCCATCAGCGATTGGGCCTTTTCCTTCTGTAAATAAAAATCGGAATACAAAAAAACAGATAGACTGAATAATAAATAATACTGTACTGGCCAGTTTTGCCTCTTCTTGGTCCTGTCAAAACACAGATACTTATTTAAAAAAATTGGTCTGTGGTGTGGTCAGTCATAATATGGCCCGTAATATCTTTACGTCGACAAACAACAAACTCACAGTACCGGTTTATATATCCAAAATAAGTATCAAAGGCATTTGCATAAACGTGTTAGATAATTTATTTAGCCCCAACTCGTTTTAAATACGCGTTTCTTATTAAAGTTTGTATCAAAATATTTGTTTATGAGTAGCCTAGCAAATCTCAAAGCTTATTATAAGTGGGGCCTGCAGAGGTGTGGGCCCAGAACGGTGGGGCCTGTTGTAAGATGGTTTAAATATTGTCAGCACCAGGGTGCTTTAAATGGTTTAAAGCTCCCCAGCGCCCTTTAACTTTAGATACGTCTACTACATTTTTAGCTATTATCCAATCATATTTGGCAGTCCTACCCTGCTGCTTCTTCTAGCTGATTAGATCATGTTCGTTTTGAGTGATACTCGTTCTAGGGAAGTAAGTATCAAACGTAACCTTTAGTGTATCACTTCCAGTTTCTGTACGAGTTCATTGTCCTCGTTACTGTAGACAACATAATCGCCTTTGTTGTGAAATTGCCTTGGTTAGTCTCATCTCATTGCTTCAGGAACAGATTGTTCACAATGCCCAAGCAAATCTCTTTGCTTTACGAACCGTACTGCTGTAGCGAGTTAAAGCCCGATTGTATTCACTAAAGTCGTTCCTAGTCTTCGCTTCATTGAACGTCCGTCGGTCGTGTCGCTCTTTCAATTTGGGCAACCTCTGAAGTCCACCACGGTATTCTCTTTTACTGATTTCGTTTCTGCGCGTTGGCTTTGCAGCCGATGATGACATCAAGGTTTTCTCGGCTACCGCTGGTTACCAAATCCCACGTTCTTTTATACTGGGTCCGCCTTCTCGAAAGGGAGGTAAGTTTACTATAGGATTACCGCCCGCCTGGTACCCCCTTGTCCAGTAAGGATCTTGAGAGCGGTCAGAACAGAACAGCAACAGAACTTATATAGTACCAGGAGGACCTAAGCCTTTAATCTGGCCCCTATAAAGATAAGGTTCCCAGATCAAGGCAATGCTGAATTTATTCATTGCAAACTCGCGTGCCAGAAGAGCAGTTGCTACTTGTAGCCTTGCAATGATGATTGATTTGTATGCACCTTAGCTCTAGAAGGTGCCTAGCGCCTGTCCTCTGAGCAGAGTTCGCCGATGCCGTATGCACTTCAGGCACCTGTGGCTGTAGTCTAACAGCCTCGACTACAGGTGCGCCAATTTCCAGCTGCACTACTGCCACTGAAGCGCTTTGGGAGCACTCACCTGCAGTCACTTCCGCCACGCTCACATCTTCGCTACTGCCTAGGACATCGATAAACTCGTCCGTAGGCCACTGCTCTAGAAGCTTAAAGACGCTCTTGTCGACGCCCCTTTTAAGGCAGTAGCCCTCCGTTTTGATGAATTCTACAGAGGTGCATTCCATCAGTACTATTCGGCGAACTATCAGTCCCTCGACCTTAGTGTCAACGATCTTCCAGCTCACAGTCCGCATGCCCGGATGGTACCTCTGCATAATCCTCAAAACCCTTCTAACATCAAGGCGGCTGACGTTATAACGTCCTTCGTCCTACGTCGTTATAAAATCCTATAGGATTTCCAAGCTATTTTAATCGGCTCCGAAAGTTCCTTCGAATCAGCCACCCTGAACACGACACCTTCCACGGAAAGGCTGTCCTGTGGTCGGAGCCAGTTTGCCAAGCTACTCCCATTCCATGTGAAGAGGATAGTACATGACGAAATGTCTCCGATGTTAACCACTGGCAGGGTCAAGCGCGGCCTCCATCAGTTCCCAATTCCCAAATTGTCCCTTCGCCACGTAGTGGCCTTCCCTTAGCGTAGTCGCGCTGGGTAGTCATCAGCAATGATAGCCATCTTGTAGGCAGTGAGTGCCTACAAGATGTCCCCCGCGAAAGACTCGTGAGTTTTAACAGGTTTGGCATCAAGCGCCTTCCTGACTATCATTGCTATAATTTCCCTGCGCTCGCTGCCCCTGCAGCTTAGCCAGACCCCCTGTACCAGAGCTTGGGTCAAACGTCGGTTCCCATAAGGAACCACGGTCCTCCACAAGGGTTTGCTGAGCGCTGCAGCCCTTCCCCTACCGATCAGCAGACGTCCCCGCTCGTGTTTCCCGGCGGGTTGGGCCCCCCAAGGTTAAATATTCATACTAAGCCCTGGGTGCCGGTGCACTTCAAGCCGTGCGTTTGCCCTCTCGGTAACAAATAATGACAATGTTGGAGTCGAGATTTTTTATCCCTCCAGGATGGGATTAGGAAAAGAGAGAGAGAAATGGTGAGGAGGTGGGATGTTGTGGATGGGATCACAACAAGATTGAGAGTAATGATTTGGCTAACTGAGCAGGATATCACTGTCGGGTTAGCCCCCTCACACTTAGCTGCTGATGTCGCAAAGTAGATAGTAGATGTGCGATGCTTGCTTAGTGACGGCAGCATTTCCAGGGCGGACAAGCCACTGTAGAGTGGGCTCACCGCTTGCCTGTACAGGTGGTCGACAGGACAGGACGACGAGGTGGACTTGTGTGTTAGGATTTGACGACTAACGCAGATTGCTCAACGTCCGTCGTACACTTCAGCGTACATCAATCCGACCTCCCATCCCAAAATAATCGAGTTCTCTATTGTTAAGAGAAACGAATGATTTCATAAACCAGAATTATGATTTTCTTAACCTTTTGTTCGTTCTTTTGCCATGATGAATAACAAATATTTTATAACAAATATCTATACTAATATTATAAAGCTGAAGAGTTTGTTTGCTTGAACGCGCTAATCTCAGGAACTACTGGTCCGATTTAAAAAATTATTTCAGTGTTAGATAGCCCATTTATCGAGGAAATAACCTTCTATAATTTGATTAGATACGGGTGCGGGTAGTAACCCGTGCGAAGCCGGGGCGGGTCGCTAGTATGTTATACGCATGATGATGAGAAAAATACACATGAAGCCTTTAAGCGTGTTCGACGAATACATGTTATTGCGTTAAACCAGCGTGTCGCTTCTCCGAAAATGATGCAATACCAAACAACGGCTGTCAAAAGAAACTGTTTATGTTAGACTACGTCATTGAAACAGCTCGTTGACGCAATTTGTTCGGTGACAATCGATTCCCATTATCAGTTTACAATTGAGACGGACGGCATGCGGGACCCGCTCGCTTGTTCAATCAATAATCAACGGAGACAATATGTGACGCCGGCGGCGCAGTTTACATAATAACATTCCACACTCTCCCCGCGGAGGGTTTTCAAACTTGACAAAAGCAGTGATATTTCCAGCGGCAGACACGCGTTAAAAGCAATACTGTTCTTTAGTCGTTCATGTTTGAGTCATGATTGTACAAATAATACAGATACGGGGTCTGGAAGATTAACTGGGTAAATAACGGCCTGATAAGGAAGCCGACCAGCCGCAATGTGCGTGGTTATGAGGGGTCCTGCGTTAAATTTTTGCGATAACATCGACCAGTTTATTTAAGTACTGCATAACGTAGAGCACAAATTAAACGTTTCGATAGAGTTAAATACTCGGAAAATTATACTTTGTACCGGGGCAGGATGCACGGCACAGTAGAGCGCGACCGTTGCGCGCTGCGGCTTGGAACGCTCGCGAACGTTCACAATTTAGAGCAAACAATCCACATTGGATAAACAACCTTATCGCCTACAGATAAAACTTCCAGTACAACGTAGAAAATTCAAGACGTGTGACGTTTGCCGCCACTGTTGATATACAATTTCATTGCGTAGGATTATGCTAAGACTCTTTGAGTCAAACCTTGAAAAGACTCTTATCAACACGATGACAAGGTTTAGTTTATTCTGCTGCGGGAAGTTTCTGGCTACCTTCTGGAATAGTATCGCCGGTTCCATGAACCGCTTCCGCCGCAGCTCCAGTCCTTCCGTTTCGGGTTGCTGGATCGAGCCGAGTGCAGACATTCCTAGGGCTGCTAAGCATCCCAAATTTGATCTCATGTGCTCGTAACTTTTTTTTTAAGTTTTCTTTTCTGTACACAATTGTATACAATCTCCCAGCCGTTGCAAAGGCTCTGTTTTATTTTATGTACTTACATATTTTAGTTAATCTGCAAAGAACAACAGTCCGAATCTCTGAATACTAGCTACTGTACGAACATTTTGTACAAGGTCTTGTTGTTCGTAGGGCCTTTTCTATTATAGCCATTTCCGAGTTCCGACAGCTGCTCAAATAAGTATCGTTGAGAATTCCAGGGAGACGTTTCCATCGTAAAAATATAAAATGGATTTTCATAAATGTTATTGCTGTTTATTTTATCTTTACCAGTGTGTAACCCTAGGACATTCCGTAGCCTGACACCGGGTCCGGCGCAGGAATGCCGGCCAGTCGGGCCGCGATGTGATAGCTTAATGCACCTTCTGCCGTTGGCTCCCACCACATTCCTGACGAGATAGCCAAGGCTGTTCTACTGTTATGCGTTCGTACAAACATACGGCCATTTTTCAATTGTGCATGACTCAACTCATTCAATTTTACTTAGACATTATACGAAATCATATATTTAAATTAAGCATTATCTATCTATCTAAATACGTATATATCATGCCCATTCCCCGAAGGGTAGGCAGAGAATACAACCTTCCTTAAGCTACGATCCCGACTACTGATAACTTTTTTTGGTTAATTTACTCATAATATTCTTCATGCATGATCGTCTGTCTAATAAACTAACTACTGTACTGACCTTCGATAGATTTAAATACTCGCTTTAATTAAACCATATTATACTTTTTTGGCGTGCCGAAGTTTAACAATTCACTAATAATACATGAAGACTGAATCAATTATATATAATGATTACCGTCGTTCAGCGGTTGTTTAAGATGGTCTAGAAGAAAAATATGAGTGCGGGGCAGTGGTCCAACTGCTCTGTCCTACTAGTGGGACCATGGTATGCTAATAACAGACCTACCAATTTTTCAGGAGGACTGTTTTTTATTAATTTAAATCTTCTATATACTATTGTACTTAGAAATTGTGTATATATATCGCGGGGATATAGTTATAGCCTTAATATAGTTATATCCCTAGGGATATAACTAAGAATATAACGAATATAACGAAGAAAATTTAAGACAATCGCTACGCTGCGCTTCGCGATTGTCTTAAATTTCTAACCTATCATATGACCTACAATTATTTCACTAAACTTAATCCAGTAATATAATTATATCACTAAACTTGAACTGTAATATAATTATATTCCTAGTAAGAAGTAATGAATCGCTTTCGTATTTAACTATGTTACGGGATATAATCATATCCCTATGGATATAACTATATTACGGCTATAACTATCTTACTGCGACATATATACAGCCTATACTTAGTTAGGGTATTTATCTTTATTCTTATTTATCATAAATTTGAACATCAATATCGAAAATATTCCATAAAAATATCAAAATAGCAAAAAAGAGCATCACTTAGTACGTTTGTAATACGTAATTTGTTTTTCCAGAAATTAGTAAAAAATTAATACCTACATAATTACATTTCATTGTCAAAGTGGTTTTTTTTATTAAATTCTCATAACATCGTTATTTACACATTAGAACATAAGAGACAAGTTAAGAATAAGTTAACAATTCCTTGTTTTTATGAGAACTATTTTCGTTTCTACTATTCTTATTAGAGATTACACCTAGAATTTACGATTGCTATTAGTTTAAGGGTGGATTCGACCAAACTGGAATAAGGTCTTATACCTAGATTAAACGCTGAATTCGTATAGACTAATTTCGGAGTAAGTCCTATTCCAGTTTGGTCGAATCCAGCCTTATAGGAGTATTTTAAGGATTAGGAGTTTAATCTTAGACTAATGAAAAGTAATAACATATCCTTTAGTTTAAGAATTGAAGGACATTTTTTAACTTTTCTTTGGTTTAAGATCTACAATTTACTGAGACTATGTATGTCTATTAACCGTGAGTAATAAAACTATAGACAATCAAAAAACAATAGAACACTTTAACCTTTCAATTTTATTACACACACAGTTTTATACACATTTATTAGCATACTAAAACGCCTCAGGCTTCTGTTTCAAAATATTAACAGGTGAGGTAAACCAGTGAGTGAGTAGACAATGCAAATTATTGTGGAACAGTATAATGCAACAATACATTACAGAAAAATATAAATTGTGACATCTGTTTATCACTCAGCTAATGTTTCATTTAAAATTATCGGAGGCAAATATTCCAATGAGTACACTCAATGACAGTTGGGTATTCATCAAAATTACTCATCGTTTATGTTTGTTATCATCACAGACCACTAAACTTGTTGTCTATTTTTTTCCGTTTATAGCCTATCGTATGAACTTTGACTGTCACCAGTGCAGTCATTCATGTTGTAATCGTAATCACAGTTGCGATTAGACCATGAATGATGCTCTCTTTTTTGTGCCGGTCGTCACATGGTATGTCTTTATCTGTGTTCTTTGGTAGCGTGAGAATGTCTATGGGCGTCGGTCTCATATCTGCGCCCCATTCATGGTATACTTACATCGTTGCCGGTATACATCGCTCCCACGCGTGTTATATGCGGCCCATGTGTGCCATACGGGATTCCCAGTAAAGTAAACGATGCCGTTTAGAGGTTATAAAATTCTGTAGAAAATGCTTTAAATCATTGGCGGCTACATT
The DNA here is from genome assembly GCA_963921215.1 of Scoparia ambigualis. NCBI lineage: Eukaryota > Metazoa > Arthropoda > Insecta > Lepidoptera > Crambidae > Scoparia > Scoparia ambigualis. The sequence continues at coordinate 15,806,266 of OY992522.1, read as the reverse complement.
TGTTGCAGTATAACGCAATTTTTAACAGCACCACGGGAGAGCAAACTTTATTGTTTTAGACCCAACATGAAGTTAGAATACTTTTTTTTGAGGATTCATAGCTATTTAGCTAACTGAAGTCTTAAATCGTATTTTTATATGTTACTGTAGCATAACGTGACACAACGTCGAAATAATTTAATAAATGATATTAAGACATGTAAATCCGAATTAAGTGTTTATAAAAGTGTAGATAATGTTCACGAAAACTTTCGAATACTTACATCATGTACATACTTACATAATTGTTTAAAGGTGACCTTTTCTAATTAATGTATAAAAACATTAACATTTAACGGAGACTACAAAGTTACTATTGATCACCAAACAAACACATGTAAAGCATATCACAGATTTCTGAATGACGCATATTCATGTGTGTTCTGGGAACATTTTTTCGGGAGCATAACGGTTTTTGTATTATTTTTTTGTCGCCTTTGACCGTGTGAAGGGACTCCAATCAATGGATCCAGCATGTGTATCACCACTCACAAAAGACCCCTGACAAAAACTCACACCACCTTTTATGTTTACGTCTTGTACAAGGTTAGGGGGACGAGGCATGTCTCAGTAAAATGGTTACGAAGCAGAAGTTTTCAATGAGTCGTTTCTTTAAAAAAATCTCTCTCATGGAAATCGCTGTTGGTAACTTTCACACGGTGGTGTTTGCTACCAATTGCACAATAAAGTAATGTTTTCCCAAGTCATTACGCGTGGTGAGTGAGTCACTAATCGAAATAAATAGACTTAGGAAATAAGTTCCTGGTTGGAGTTACGTAACGACAATTTAATTTGTACAGCGTCATTTTTATTATTGATATTAAAACCTAATCACAAGGTTTCAATTCTACAGACCGAGGAGACTGACCGACAGAACGAGTTAATCCGTAAAAAAGTGTTTCATTTCAATGTGTAGTGCTCGCTTAAACCTCAGAAAACAATAAACAATTACCATATTAAAAAAAAGTAAAAACCTACTACCCTACTATATAGCAAAAAGCCTCAGTCATCGCAACAATTGATGAATATTGACTTAGGCGAGTTGGTGATTACAGCATCGACAAATCCGAAACACGTCGCCCAACCTGGTATTTGAATATGGGACCTACGGATTTCGGACCAAGCGCTTTACCGCTCGGCCACCGAAACGGTTAAAGTTACATAAACGTAAAGTACAGCCTGCATGCTGTCCCACAGCTGGGCAAAAGCCTCCATCATTGAAATTAAGTCATCTCTACAACTGGCTATTTGACAGTTGTAACAATAAAATATGAAATGTGTCGGATAAGGTAGTTTATGATTTAATGATAATTTATCCAATAGTTTTTTTTATTAAGATAATTTGTAAATATTTTATTTTTACATAATAAATTTTCGATTTATATCTGTGGATTACAAGACCCGAAACACGGGCGGCCATGATCGAGCTTCGCGTGACGTCACATTTCACAAAATAAACAAAAACTATCTGTCAGGTTTCAAGATACATTTATTTGTATAATGTGGTGTGACGTCACAGGGCTAAATGTCACGTGACCAACCGTTTTCGCACGAAGCTTTATATGAATGTAGAAAAATATGTTTTTTTCTAATAAAAAAGCTTTTTCGAGAAAAAACTTATTGTACGGGGTATAAAATAAGCGTTTGTAATTTTTTTTAAACTTTTCCCGAAAACTGTCAAGTACCCAATTGATAGGTATTGGCTTAGGTAATCATAAAGTTAACGTTAACATCATTAATATTGTTATCAATAATAATAATGAAATTACTCACATTGGGAGATTGGGCTGTGTGTAACTCTATATATGATAAGGACATCATTCAACGACTGTCTGGTCATATTTTAATTAATATTATTGAGACACGACCGGGGTTGGACACGAATGAGACCGTTTATATACTTATTACAGAATCGAGGCTCGTGTTTACTAACGTCAAGATCACAACCCACTGCGCCATTAGATTCCTCTCATTCTGTATAATAGTCTACATTAAGGTTTACGCATTTCGGTTTTCCATACAAACTTCCAAGTCGAAATTTTTAAAAACCAATAAGCCAAATATGATGAAACTTTGCATGCTGAAGTAACACAACGAGATCTAAATAGTTTGTTGAAAACATTTTTTTAAAACGTTTTTTTAGGTGAGTTATTGCGATTTAAAGTCACTATTAAAAACTATTTAGATCCCTGTGTTTTACTTCAGCATGCAAAGTTTCAGAAAAATTGACATATTGGTTTTTTAAAAATTTCGACTTGGAAGTTTGTATGGGAAACCGAAATGCGTAAACCCTCATAAGGATGATACACAGATTCCATCGTTTCCTCCGAATCCTTTTCAAGGACAAAACTACTAACAAAAAAGTAACTAACCCAACTTCTTCGACGCATTGGAATGTCGGTCCGTGCGTCCTTCAAGCGATTAAGGGACAACGACTCGCCCTAAATTACTATAACGTATAAGTCCATTACGGGTCAATTAGTTAATTGTAGGGAAACACGAATGACGTTCTAATCATGAGAAAAATTTACTTAGTCAATATTTAAAGGAAAATGGTTGTGGATTGTGTTGAAACGAAAAGTAATATAAAACGTGTGATATTACGCAATTTACCAGTTATACTTCGATTGGTAAAAGATTGCGCCATTATGTATTTAATGATAGAGCAACAACATCAGAGCAAAAGCGAAACAAAAGACAGTTGACAGATTAAGTAAAAATATTTAAAAAAATGTACTTACAGCTGATGTGTGGTGCGGTGGCGGTCTTCTCAATATTAAAAGTAAAATAGGTACTATTAGAATACCAACTCACCTCTTCTCTTGAGTGTCGTAAAAGACGACTATCGGACTGAAGACTGTTCATACATCCAACAATATAAGGTGACTGCTAGAAACTGCAAGAAACTTCGTGGTCTGGTCAGGTCAAGTGTTTTTAACATGACAAAAATGATAAAAAAGGAATTTGTGTTTTTTTTTACATTTTTAATTAAATAATTCATTTTGTGAATTTTAATTGGATAGTCTTTGAGTATCTAATTTATTTTAAAGCAATAATATAAGAAAAATAAAATGAAAACAATTAAAAATAAGGATTATTTACAACGCGAGGGCAACGGCTGGCCGGCCGGCCGTCTGTTGACCCGTCAACGTAGGTATTTATCGCCCAGCTGACGCGTAAAAAACACGAATTCCTTTTTTGTAATTTTTGTCATGTTTAAAACACTTGACCTGACCAGCCCTTGAAATTTCTTGCGGTTTCTAGCAGTCACCTTATATAAAGCAGCGATGGTCTCGCCACCTATATTGGTAACGCTGTGCACAGCTGTGACTAGTGCACTGCTATTGCTGTCCTCATTGTCTAGTCTCTGACTGACTAACCCTTTTGGATAGGACGACTAATATACATCCATATAATCACGACTATTATCGCCGAAGGGTTAGTCAGAGACTAGGCAATGAGAACCACAAAAGCAGTCCTCTGCTATAGGTTATAGTCCATTTTTCACCAAATAGCGTTGTTCGGAACCAAATGGCCACTTACGGCTGGCAACCTTTTTTGTAGTTTTAATTTGTATTTGACAGACGGCTGTCAATGTCAGTGTGACACACACTCACGTTGGAAAATTGAAATAGGTTAGGAACTTTGACCGCGGGGTCGCGTAGAAAGTAATTTGGTTGTAATTTGATATGTAGGGCACATAAACAATAAATTCGGCGGACCGTAATCACAATAAACAGTGAAACAGTGAAAACCATAAGTTTAGTTTGAAATCAGGGCGGCCTGATTAAAATCAGTGAATTGTTGGTTGACCGGCACACGTGTCGTGGCGGGCTAAGTGATTGGTGCAAGTGGTATGTATTTGTCTGGGTTCAGCGCTGAGGGGTAGACGGGACGCCTAGGGTCTTTCCATACCACAGCAGCAGCCAGAGACAGTCGCCGGGGAGGCGAACTACCACGCTGACAGCAGCGTGCCGAAGACAGCCGGCGCGGCAGACTGCAGCCGAGCTGAAGACGAACGAGACCGTAAGGGTGTCGCACACCGTCTGCTAGTATGTAAGTCGATTTAGTTTAATTATAATTTAAGTTTAGTTAGTATATCTTTAAGTCGAGAGGGTGCGGTCCCGGTCTACAGGACCTCGGAACCAGGCCTTCTCTGGTAGCAGAGTTGATGTAGACTCTCTATATCAAACAAGCGTGTAACATGGCAGCTAAAGTCTTGTTGGTTTAGGTTGGCTTTAGCTGCCTTGTTACAAGCGACTGCACATGTGCAGTCTTTAGTCCATTAGTCGCCTTTTACGACACCCAAGGGAAGAGAGGGGGTGGTAGTATTCTTTCACCGCTACGCGACGCGGTTAATAGTCATAGGTAATGTATTTAGGTAAGTACTGTATAAACATTTTAGTACAAAAATAACCAGTAAGTAATGGCCACTCCTATCTCATATACTTATGTGCTTAAAAACAGTTTTCCTCTGCATCCATTGCATCCACTGCTTACAGGACTGTGTCAACTATCAACAAGGTTAATTGTTAGTCCGATATTGTAACCGTCAATTTCATATTAACTAGTTTCTTTCCCACGTAAATGTCATCAAATTAAAAAGTAATTTGGGTATCTACCGGTACACCTTGTCAAGAATGTAGTTAAATTAAATTACCTACCTTTCCAAATTATTCATTACCAACTATAAAAAATTACACAGCTTACTAATTGGACTTTTTTTCTCATTAGAGACCGTTCATTAATTAGCTAAGACACTTTTTGACTCCCTCCCCCCGTGTAAAAAAAAATGAGACGTACGTAACCACACGAATACTCCCCCCTCCAAAACGCTTTTAGTAATTTAATGAACGAGCCCTTAAAAGTATGCCTTAAGAGTATGGCTTATACAGTAGGTACTTATATACATCTATACTGTTTCACAGGATAGCTCTCGTCTTTCCTGGTATTTAGTGACGTGACGACAAGGTTATTGGAAGCTCAAGGTGGAACTGATATTTGAAAAATTAAATACTGTCCAAATTTCTAAAATACTGTTTATTTTTCTTATCTTACCTTAAAATACTTTTTTTCAAAGTTGGCTACATTGCTCTTCATACCGACCGCGCAGCGCAAGTATAGGTACAGTCAGCATCAAAAGTAACAGAATAAAAATAAGGCGGCAAAAGTAATAGTCACGTGTAAGTGTCTTTACATACTCATCATTTAACATTTCAGAATTATAATGACATTTTTTGTGTTCATAATGATAACTTCTCTGTAATTACCTATAGTGACGGTCATGTACTTTTGACTCAACAGCTATGTCGGACAATTCTGGTCATTTCAACGGTAACAATCATTTGAAAATTTCATATGCTGAGCTACTTTTGATGCTGACTGTGCCTACAGTAGCGTGCGCGAATATCGCCGAAAATTTAAATCGGGAAATTCCTCGTTTTTTTTTATATAAGTCGGAGGCAAACGAGCAGGCGGGTCACCTAATGGAAAGCAATCACCGCCGCCCATTAACACCTGCAAAACGAGAGGCAGTGTTGCCGTTTAGGAAACAAGAAAATCTCCAGACATCGATGAAAAAGTCACTAGATTTTGAAAAAAACTTCTTAAGAAATTTCCTAGAAGCCGATAAATATTTTAAAATATTTAATTTTAAAAATATGGTCTCAAACTCTAAATAAAACATTTTTTTATAATTCAAATTTATTAAACAATTATCTATAGATTTATACAATCTAAAATATCGTCATTGATTACGTCATCATCTTCGACTTCGACTACTTCTAATCTAATGGCGTTGAAGAAGATGATGATTTTGGTACCACTGCTTCTGCGTAGATGTGGATAATGCACTTGGTTTTTTAATAGTTTTTGTGATTTTGGCCAGGACATCATCTGGCAAGACATAACTAAGGCAATTTCGTTTTAAAATCTTTAACTGATTCCTAACAATAAGTATAGAGTTTAAAGTGGTTGAAGTCAGTCTGTTCCTGAGTTTGTTCTTTATAATATTCATGTGACTGAACATTCCTTCCACTTCTGCGTTAAAATGTGGCAACGACAGGACTGTGATGGCTAAGTCAGCTATGTCTTTGTAAGTATTGAAACGTCTTTGTATTTTAATACATGAGCCCCCAAATTGTAAATATTTTCTTTTGATTTCACTCCTCTACCTACTGAATGTGGGCAGTCGGCTTTCAAAATGAAAAGCCGCTAGAAGTCGCAAATTTTTTTTTGTCGAAAAAAAAATCGTTAAATACATCCAAAATCCGCCAAATCTTGCGACAAAGTCGCTAAAACGGCAACACTGACCAGAGGAGTCACAGACGAATAGGGTTATTTATGGGAAGGAATAAGAATTGTGAGGAGGGGTGGGGAGGAAGGGGAATCCGGAACTCTCACTGGCCGGACGAAACACAACAGCACCAAGTGCCATTATTTCACAACGGATATTCGTGAGAGGGTGGTATTAACCCGGGCGAGCCGGCCCAGTGCGTTCTGCAACGCAGCGTGGCTCTACCACTCAGTAAATTTGTAAATAAGTAAATCAGTAAACTCAGTATATTCGTCCTGTATGTTGCTGTATGTATGTTCTTTTCGATGTGTCCGTACACAGTAGACAGACAGTTTTGGGTAGGTTGATCTGACGCCGTGTGTACATGAAATGTTACAGTTCCGCACTAAAGCGGCATAATTAGGGTACAACGTTCAGCGAAGTATCGCTGTGACCTTTCGCGGGTAGCTGCGCGGCCGCTGCGGTATGTTCTCACGGGAACGCGGTGCAATCACCGCGCGCACCCAGCGTAGTGGGTCGCCGCACACCACTCACTGCCGAACGGTTGGACGTGCCTTTTACGAAGCGACGAAAAAAAACTACAATACAACTATTTCGTTTCGGTGCACGTTTCCCGACTCCTCTGATGATCAATTCCCAAAATTCACACTTACCAAAATAGCTATTCGGGTGTTACCCATTTCACCTATTTTCTGCTGCCTTTATATGCCATTTCCTGAAATGTGCATTTTTAATTAATTATCCAATTTACCTATTTTCTACTGCCTATCAATGTCATTTCCTGAAATGTGCACTTTTTTAAGTTAAAGACATACTAGCATAAACACAACAAAAAGAAACATTAATTTTTTTGAGAGTAAGCAAGATTGAGTCTGAAAACAGTGGTAAGCGAGTTTTGAGCTCAAAAATACTATGAAGTATATGCTCATAAATAGGCAATAGTAACGCCAGTAGGTACACATTTCGTGATCGTAGTAAAATAACGCCACTGTATCAATTATCGGATACCGGTCTACTCAAACAACATAATAGAACATCTCAGAATGTAACGGCCCACGACCTTGCCGTTGTCCGAAATCTTACTAAGTACTTATGCAAGTTTCTCTCTTCTTTTCTATTCCAGTTTTTAACTACCATGCGGAGGGATTTGGTGGTGATGGTCCATTTTTAAAAAGTATCAACGCTGCTCCAGACGTTAAAAACAAACTAAATAAGAACTTGTTTTTCTGTGGTAGTATTTAAAGTCCACCGGTTCACCGCACAGTATATGAAAAAACACTGATGACATTAATAAGATACGGCAGGGACTGGTTTGTTTTGATTATTTGACAGGCCACCACCGTTTCGCAAGTCATTTTTAAGGAGAAGTGTTCAAGATTCTTGGCAGAAACCTGCCTTGCAAGTCGGCTAGTCATCGTTTGCACGAATCTGCTACCTATGTTTATGACGGCATATTTTATAAATGTCTTGACCTAAGTCATTGGTGAAATCTTAATACGCTGATCATCCGTATTAATAACCTAAATTGACCTAACATCATGCCTATATTAAGAACATGTATCATAATCAGAATCAACGTAGGTATTGACTTTGAAAATTCATTGACATGACTGATTGATGAATAATACAGGGTGGGCCAGAAAGATTGGCGAATTTGAAAAATAATAATAAAAAAACTAAATGCAATACGCATACAACTTTTTATTTCAATTAAAATGGACACCTGGGAAATTTATTTCTTAAAAATAACATCATCCAGGAGTGCACCATCGCGCTGCAAACAGGGGCCCAAGTCTGCTAATTTACGAATGGCATAATTGAATAGCAATTGGATCGCATTGTAATTGTATGACACATTTGGTATTCTTAAATGAGTAAGAGAATACCAAATGTGTCAAACAATTACAATGCGATCCAATTGCGATTCAATTATGCCATTCGTAAATTAGCAGACTTGGGCCCCTGTCCTCGAATCTGAATCTTAAATTGGTAAAAACTCGCTGGCACATTGCGCGGGGAATAGATAGCTGCCATTTCTTCTCTCGATATTGGTCTTCAACTGGTTAACATGCCCATTTAAGTGCAGAACAATATCTGACCCACCCTGTATAACAGCTTCTTTAGACTCAAAACTGGATAACACCATTTTTTTTTATAGGGAGTAACTAAATGGAACTGCTTTAAAAAGCTTAGTGGATCTTCAAGCTTTTAGACAACCACAAATGACTTGTGAGAAGAGTTATGGTAAATAATTAGTCTCATCCACCCGGTGACCAATCATAGCAAAAGTAGCTCTAAGCATTATGTAGCAAAGCTTTCATTGTCTTTACCTGCTAGCCGTCAAAAATAATAATTATTATTCTACATGTCGTTTTGCCTACTAGAGTTTGAAATTTGACATAATTTGTCACATTACGAAATCTAGTAGGCACAACAAAAAGTTCATCATCCGCATTGAACTACACCGTCTCACGTCCACCGTCCACGTCACCGGCAGTTTTAAGCAAAGAAATGCCAGGTCCGTTCAATTCTCATCGCTCCGTGAAAGCTCAGCTGTGAGACTTTTCCCATTGGCGACCGACCGCGACTCGTTTCCAATCAACAATGGTATGCGCCGGCTTTTTGGTCTGCGTCTCCCTCTATACTCGGCGGATCCAGTTTTTACCGTCCTCGCCTTGTGGTAATTCAATTGGAAGCAAGGACAATTGGAATGGTTATCTTGAAACTTAAAAATCTATCAGTTACTTTTAAATCTTTGCCGAAGAGGAATTTTAATATGTGGATTTCTACATACCTTATACCTATATATATACAGAATATTAACAGAACAAGAATTATATAATCGCCTTACTTAGGTCTACTAATTCACCATCATTATCATAGTCTGTCGCTAGAACATCAATTTTAATAGCATTTTTGTGTTCAGGCAGATACAGTTTTTTTTTTTTTTTTTTTTTTTTTATAAAAGAGGGAGGCAAACGAGCAGGCGGGTCACCTGATGGAGAGTAATCACCGCCGCCCATGGACACCCGCAAAACCAGAGGAATCGCAGACGCGTTGCCGGCCTTTAAGGGAGGAATAGGTTTAATGAAGGAATAGGAATTAGGAGGAGGGGGGGGGGGGGAGAAAGGGCCTCCGGAACCCTCACTGGTCGGACGAAACACAACAGCACCAAGTGCCATTATTTCACGCCGAATATTAGTGAGAGGGTGGTATTACGCCGGGCGAGCCGGCCCAATGTGTGCTGCAACGCAGCGTGGCTCTACCACTCAGTTGGTGTCACTCATTTAGCACCACCCAGGGATCACGTGTAGGGTCTCAAGGGTAAACCTACGGACGCGAGCAACTTTGACCCCCATAAGATAAGATAAGATAAGATAGCGTAATTGTTAAGGATAGTACCTTAGTAGTTTATGAATAAGGGAATTGCGTTTCCACTTTCAGACTCATAGACACTTACCATCAGGGTCGAGCGCTCTCCTTACTGGCATAAAAAGGTATCCTTACTATAAAAACAAAAATAAATAAACATAGTGTAATTAATGTAATTACGGTAACGGGAAACACAAAATGTCGCGGTCATTACTTCAATCGGTAGCCCCTACCATATGTATTCGTTGGTCACGAGATGGAGCACGCACCCTCGGCGGGCGGCGCGGTCAATGTTCCGTCCTCGTAAGATGGCAGATGAATGGGTTAGTGGTTGGTCTTTCCACATATTGAACGCTGTTGAACGTTTATAGGCTGACTACTATTATTGTTACCACTATGCTCCGTTCTGTTGCTACAGCAGACCACTAAATCATGCTTCTTGTGTTTATTTTTATAGCGCAAACTTCGTTGCTAGCGTGTGTAACGTATAAACTCATAGTAGGGTCTACGCGTGCAACTGTTAACAAGCCGGGGAGATTGAACATTCCTATGACTTGTCTCTGATCTCATGAGATACTGAATGATAACGTTGTTTGTTTTCACAGTTTCCTAGTTAGATAATTGTAAGATTGCTGGTTTATTTCATGTAATTTATTTATGATTTGTTTTAATATAATTTTCAAACTTTATGGCAAATGATTGCTATAATCCCAGTTCTGAAAGAGATTTATTAATTCTGCTTTTAGTAATTACATAAATAACGAAATACAATAATTACATAACCGAATGTGTTAGGTACCTTAAAAATGTTAATTGTCATCATCAGGTACTTTAAAACAAGTAGAAAAAAAACCTTGTCCTACCTAAAATCAATGTATGTAATCATGAAACCAATTTATAGTTTATTACTTGCCAATGGAATGGTTTTCTTTGTTTCAATAACGAAGTGTCGGTAGGTACAATAATACCAGGAAATCGTAAATGCCAGTTCATGATTTCTCAAGAGCTAATGTGCACAATCGCTGCTCGAAAGTAAGTACTCTATTGAGTTAAAGTACTTTATATTTACAATATAAAATAGTAGATCTATCTCTACGTCATCAGTCTAAAGTTTTAATACATCAGAGACAAACGAATTGAGTCAGAATGTCTGTGCTAGATGTTCATTGGCCCAAAGCCTTTAGCCCGAACGTTCGTTTTTCCGAAATTCCATAGCAGTGATCTAGTTGGAGTGTCCGTTTTGCTGAATTTCTATTACCTGCAGCATCTTGCTAAAAAACTCATTTTTGTTAGGTAACATCATCGAATCCTTATCCTAACTATTATACTAACTAACTAATTTGAGTCGCTCTAGGCCATCTGTTTCACGATTCTGCCGATGCTTTTGCTACAATTTTACTTACTTCAATTTTAAATCACATACATAATTTATTCAAAGCTGTAAAATGACGTTACATGTGAGTCAGAGATCCTCGATCTGCGCCCACGCTCCTTGGCACGACATCATAACACTTGACATTGTCTCGATTCCCTTTGAAAGTTCTAATGAAATCAGTGAGAACTTAATTATATTCTGCCAGAGAGTCACCAATGCAAACTTTGCTTACTCCAAACACATAGCCATGTAAAAGTTTATGTCGCTTCACTTTCTGTTATGTTTTTCCCATTTTCTTCGTAGTTGTAAACGTTGTAGGCGATGTCTAAAATAGTCTAAATAACAAACATTATGTATATCATAGTCTATCCCGTCTGCCAACTGCGTTATCACTGGTCTTCCCACTCAGACTTTCCGCTGTTGACAAAACATTCATAGTTTCCTGTTTATGAAGCAAATGTCTATTTCCTCTTAATTTAAAATGTTAGTCAGCGCAATTTATGTTCTAAAGCTGGCTGGCGGTAGTTGGAGAACAGCCGTAGATCGTGCTCAGTGCCATACTCTGGGAGAGACATCTGTTATAAGTATAGTAAAATCGTGATTAGGTTTGTCCATAGGTACTAATACAAACATACATTCATAAAATCACGACTATTATCCCCGAAGGGTTAGTCAGAGACTAGGCAATGAGGGACCGCAAAAGCAGTTTCTGCCATAGTCCGCTTTTCACCAAATAGCGACTGCACATGTGCGCAGCGTGGTGGTGAGCCCATCGCCGTTCTATGCTGTTGGATGTATGTGCAGTCTTTAGTTCGTTAGTCGCCTTTAACGACATGCAAGGGAAAGGGAAAGGCTAACCCAAGAAGGGAAAGGCGACACGTTTACTATACCGTACTAATAGATAATTAAAAATAGAGATTAAACGGTCCGTACGTATATACGTAAAATAGGGATTAAGAAACACTATTATACGTCGACGTGGCATTCAAAATTCTCATACAAAACACAGAACAACGACGTTTCGTATTCCCTGTTTCCTCCTTCAGAACTGGACAAATTTTTATAACTTTTTCAGCATCGGTTAAAGAAAGAGATTTTCTATGTGTGTATGTTTGATTTTTTTGCATTAAGTCATTTATTTAATAACCAGGAGCCTTCAAAATATAGCGAAACCACTCCGTTTTAAGGCGTCTTCAAAAACATTAGGAGGCGGGTTTAAAAAAAAATCAAACAAACAGACAGAAAATCTTCTTTAACCGATGCTGAAAAAGTAATAAAAATTGGTCCAGTTCTGAAGGAGGAAACAGGGGGGACTACGAAACGTCGTATTTCTGTGTTTTGTATGAGAATTTTGCATGCCACGTCGACGTAGTTGTTACCTCTTAAAGTCAACATGACACAAAATGTCAAGAGGTCATCTGTATGAGTACGTTCAGCATTAAACAGATCGACGCAATCCAAAATGTACACATTGTTATAGCAAACATACATACATACACTGGCGAATATTTAGTTCTCTGCCATGTCAGTCTTATGCCCCCCCCTACACGTCGGCCGACGCATCCGCAGATGACGTCTGCGGATGCGTCTGCCGGTGTGAAGTTACTATGGCCATGTACACCAAATAACAACTGAGCTCAGCGCAATAGGTGAGTGAGCCAATCGCCGCTCTATGCTGTTAGGTGTTAACTGTGGTACTATGTGCAATTGTTAGTCCGTTAGTCACCTTTTACGACACCTAAGGGAAGAGATGGGTTGGTAATATTCTTTTAATGAGCCGCCATCTACAGATTCAAAATGTATAGTTTAATATTACAATAGGAAAGAAACATTATTCAAAAAGTCAATTATTTATTAATACAAATTAACATAAATAGTGGTCTAACATGAAACATACATACGAGTACTTACATGTTATTTTTATCACTTAGTTACAAACCAGTATTTTTTATCAAGTCCTATCGCGGTGGAAACATTAATTAAACCCACATTCTGGTAAAATTACAGTTTACATAAATACATTGTAACATACAACATGAATACTTCCCAACATTACAAAACGCTTGCGAATAAATATTTACAAAGAAAACTGTTTACTTTTTCGTCTAAGATGATAATTCGAAAAGACACCATCTAGCATTTTTAAACGACCTCTCAAAATAAGGAGGATTTTCTGAATTCGTCGGATGCTTTTTATCCTATGTATTGTTCTTGTCGTAAAAAAGTACTTACCTATTTAATTACATTATTTTTTGCCATACTTACCTACTTACCCTCGGTTGTAGCGTTTGCTTGAATACTCTGGGAGCCACAATCCAACACTGGCACATGCCGATTAAAAATAGTTTAGAAAAGTTAGGTTGAAAAAAAATGCGTGAGTTCACTAAATTAATTACTTATTTACAATGAAATTACTTAAGCAAGCGGGTCACCTGATGGAGAGTAATCACCGTTCACCACAGATAATATAGATTTCTGTGGTAATCATCGCCGCCCATGAACGCCCGCAAAACCGGAGGATTCGCGGGGAAGGAATAGGAATTGTGGGGGGGGGGGAGGCCTTACTAGCCGGACGAAACACAACGTACCTACTCCTAACTAATATTGTAAATGTGAAAGTGAAAAATGAAGGAGGTTTATTAACTGCAAAGTGATAGAATTACTTAAAACTAGATCTAGTTTGTTTGTCTGTTTGCATAGTCAAACAAACTTACTTTCTTGCCCAAATACGTGAATCCACTCGCAATGCAAACACGCATTAGTCGACTGGTGGTGATTTGAGGATTTCTGAATAAGAAAATGAGCCGAAGAGGTTACAAATAATTCCCCAGTGATTGTTACTACTACCTATCTACTTTTACCTTCCGCATTATCTATTTGGAACTCCTAATACTTCTGACTCATAATATGTTTGAGATAACGTCATTGTTATCTCGGATGATTTGATTTCCAATCGCTTGACTCAATAATTTTATTATGTAACGTGGCGCTTGTTATTTATTTACATAAACGAATGACAAAATATAATCAGTTGCACATACCTATGAGTAAGTCACAGTTGTATAATGACTGGACACTTAGTTACAAATAAACTTAACACTTAAGTTATTTTAAATATGTAAGTAAGTAATAAAATTTCCTTGTTTTTACTTATTTTAATCATCGGAGACTTTTTATTATGAAGTAAACCCCTAGCTACATTCAATATCAAGTGTCTTTTTGAAATATTTCTTAACTACCTTATTTGGCTGCGATTATTTGAATATAAATGTCACCACCTGTCTGTCACGCTGAAGGGTTCCATATTTAATCCCGAAAGCCGTTTTACCGATTATCATTTCAACGAAAACTATTAACCGAACACTCAATTGAACGATGCCTTATTTGTACGAAGCTTTAATTTACCGATGTAACGATTCACCGAAAAACCAATTACCGAAGTTCATTTCAGCGACCATACATTTTACCAACACATTATTTAACCGATGTAACATTTAACCGAATTTTAAGAGTGTAGGTCAACGCCTCGGTGGCCGAGTGGTCAAGCGCTTGGCTCGATATCCGGAGGTCCCGGTTTGAATTCCAATGTCGGACAAAGTGCGAAACGAATTCGAAACACCATAAATCACCTAAACCGTAATGTTATGGTGGTGATTGTAAATCATACTAATCAACCTTGCCAAATGCGGGTGATCACAAACCCGGTGCTATGAATCGACAAATACGAAACGCACTTTGTCCGACACGGGAATTGAAACCGGGACCTCCGGATATCGACCCAAGCACTTGACCACTCGGCCACCGAGGCGTTGACCTACATACTATTAAAATTCGGTGAAATGTTACATCGGTGAATAATGTGTCGGTTAAATGTATGGTCGCTGAAACAAACTTCGGTAATTGGTTTTTCGGTGAATCGTTACATCGGTAAATTCAAGCTTCGTACAAACTAGGCATCGTTTAATTGAGTGTTCGGTTAATAGTTTTAGTTGAAATGATAATCGGTAAAACTCATCAATGGTAAAACTGCTTTCGGGGTTAAATAGGGAACCCGAGCATAATTATGTGCAGTCGCTATTTGGTGAAAAGTGGACTATGGTAGAAGAGACTGCTTTTGCTGTCCTCATTACCTAGTCTCTGACTAACCCTTCGGGGATAATAGACCGTAGACGTTATTATATTTTGTAAGTATGTAAAGCTATGTATGTAAATGTCACATTGCCATTAAGTAAGTAACACAATCAAAAGCTGACAGGTAGGTATTATTTAACCAGTTGTTAATCATTTTTTTGATAACACTTCACTTGCTAAGAAACTACTACTTACTTACTACCTACCTACTCCAAACAATATTTGTAAAACATTTAGTGTTTCTGTGAATAGTAGTAAGTAATACCTACCTACGTGAAGTTTATAATGCTATTGCTATAGTGCAGCTAAAATAAACTACGTCCATGGCATAGAAACAGTATAGCCACAATACACATAATGTATGTATAGCGGTCTGCCCTCCTTTAATATCTGAAGTGCTGCCAAAAAGATTTAGTCCGTAGCTGTGGTATGTGTTCGCTCACGTCGCGGTCGTTAACCCACAAAACGGAAGTGAAATCGTAGGTACGGAACTATCGTCTAAATTTACCCTAGCACTATAACCACACTATTACCCTGCTATAACTGGATGACGGTAGGTAAGTATATCTTTCCGTCCTCCAGAAATATCCCTTAGTGTTAAATGATGGAATTTAGATACCTTCCCTTTTAATTCAACAGCTGTAGGTAGAAGTGATGTTTTAATATAATAAATAATATTTAAAAATGTACCTACACAATGAAACAACGCTAGCTGATGATCATATTATTAAAAGTAGCACTTTTAAAAACAAAAAATACCATGTCTCGGCAGTCAGTTGGTTGGTAGCTCAATTCGAGTGCTCTCAAAATAGTCGTAGGTAGTTTCAAATCTCGTTTTCGATAGAATTAAATAACTAAATGGATTTAATTTGTAAATTGTTTTAATTAGCTCCTACGCAGTATGCAACTAAAAGAAATCCTAGGAAAATCTAGGCTGTGATACAAAAGGCATATCTGCCTACGACATTTTCCAAATCAGTCATTTTAACTGTTCGTTGTTATAATTTGTAAAGCAATTTTAATTCAATTAACCCACATAGGCTCCATATTTGAGACATGCCGGCTATTACTCACTGGCCTATATTACACCCACTCAGGATCAGCGATCCTTAAAGAGGAGTTCGGTCCTTGATCAGGCTATTTCGGTCGTGTGACTCCATTGCCAATGACGAGGCACATGAGATCACCAGTTCTCATTATAAGTCTTACATGTACACAAACATAAAGAAGGGGAATTAAACATTAAAAGAACCTTTGACAATGACGACATACGATATGTTATGGGAGATTAGCTATACTTGTGAGACTATACATTATTAAGATTTTATATTACAACCATTGTCAATATCATCCATTAGTAAAATTACATAATTTTAACGAACTGTTTGTATTTGTAAACTTTTTTTCTATTGAAGTTTGAATTACACAGGCATAACTGTATTTTAGTGGCGACCGCGCACCGAAAGACGCAGTGGGCAGGCCTCCAACAAGGTGGTCCGGCGATCTGGTGAAGGTTGCGGGTA
Source organism: Scoparia ambigualis (assembly GCA_963921215.1). Taxonomy (NCBI): domain Eukaryota; kingdom Metazoa; phylum Arthropoda; class Insecta; order Lepidoptera; family Crambidae; genus Scoparia; species Scoparia ambigualis. The sequence goes on along the minus strand of OY992522.1, from coordinate 15,789,531 downwards.
GACGCTGATGATCTGGTGAAGGTCGCGGGTAGATCCTGGATGCGAGCCGGCGGCGCGGAACACCGACACCGGTGGTGTAAGTCCTTCAGCTGATGACGATGATAAGTTTGAATTGTTTTGTTACAGTTTTTGAATGCATAGTTATGCATAGTTATTATAATTCAGTCAAATACTAACTATAAACCAGGACTGTTTATTATACGAGCACCTACACTTGCATAAATAACATGACAATGCGTAACTTTATCAAATCAAACGTAATTTGCTTACAAAAGAGTCATTATTATTCTTATCAGTGACACAAGTTTTAATTTCGACAACAGAAGAGTTTATAATACTTACGTCATTTAGGTGAAGATGATATGCATCGATCTAAAAGTATTTGTAAGTAAGTACCAACCGATACTAGTTTCTTTGTTACGTAACACATAAAATAGTTTTCTTACTAATACATCTTGTTTTTGCACTAAATACTAAAAATAATACTCAATACCACATTCTGATTAACGACTGCGGTGTCTTCTGTAATGTTATTGGTAACACATTATGAGACGTGTGTTCCGTAGAAACACAATTACAATTTATTGCGATAATATACAAATCAATTAATATTATATGCGTAAACATTAACTTTGAAAGTTGAAAAAATATTAAGCCCTTGTTTTATGTAAGTATTTAAGTAATTCCCATAGCCATGTCTGATGCTATACACTAAAGAAGAATATTATTACTTCTTTCTCAACATAGTTTTCCCGTAAGTTAAATTTAAATAGATTAAAAGTTAAAGATTTAACCTATAATAAATCGGGAGTAAATACACCTAATTATTAGGTAAGTACTCACTTTTAGCAAAAGTTGAAAGGTCGTCCCTTATAAACCTTTCCTTTGGTATATCCGTAAAATAATAATTAATAATAAACTTCACAACTATTACATCAATCATTCAGCCTCAAACAAGGCATAATCTGAATAATTATGGTGACTGAATGACGAATAAACATACATAAATAGGTACTAATATTAACTAATATTATAAACATCCATAACTCGGTCACAAACGGTCGTGCTCATCACACAAACCTTTTGTCCCTACCGGGATTCGAACCCGGGACCGTGGATTTCGCAGTCAGGGTCGCTGACCACTCGACCCGGCCGTTCTAAAAGATCACGCTTCTCCTGATTCGGGACAAAGTTCTCTTGTTGAGGCACCAAGCACCATCCCTGCGGTATCCTAAAATATTTATGTGGTTTAAAAGAGTGCGGCAATAAATCGTTCAGATGCATGTGGGTTCGACCCCCGCCTGAGTACAAGGTCATGGCTTTGTATGGGCAAACTGTTGCAGTGGTAAGAATTGAAAAATTAAGGTACCATAATTTATATCTATGTGTTTTTGTGTGAACAATGACTTTTTAATCTCCTTACTCCTTATAATCAATAATAGGTAATTATGTTTGATTTGTCGTATAGCTCTTTTCTTTCATGTTTTGGACGAAATGCGAAAATAATGAAAAACTATTGTGTTTTAGCTACCTATTCATCCTATAGTTAAAGTACGAGTCCTGTAAATTAAACCAACCCAAATTCTTGCTGTGGATGAAATCAGATATATGGGGAGGTATTTCGAGCGCTTCTCTCTCGCTCTCTCGACGGTAGAGACGGGTATAACAGCGAAGCGGCAAGAAAGAGCGCGTTTTATATTTAAAAAAAATTATAGATGTTATAAAAAAAACAATCGTATATAATACCTCAAGTTATCTATGAACTTTATTTTGGTAAATAACTCATAATATCAAATCACTTATTGAATAAAACCTAGAAAAGAAGATAAAATGACACAAAAATATGTAACTTTGTATAAATATTCTATCAAGCCAACTTTATCAAATCGTGTTTCCATTGAGTATATTCTACAGGATAAAGCCTCAACAATATTATATAATTTTCGCAGATTTTAATTTTACTGTTTACTACTTCAAAAATGGATTCTAAGAACGTGTTATTTAAGTTTTTCACTAACACCTAGCCCTAAGAATATTCGTCATACGGTTCGCGCTTCGGATTATAAACTAACCTTTTATAACGAGATCAGCTTTTTGTCATTACAGAATAATAGAAGGGCTTATGCCCTTGAGCAGTTTTCGGTGAAACTACGGTGATGCAAGAGACATCTGTGTGCTCATTGCCACTACGTGTCGAAACAAGTTCGCCACTCATTGTGCAATTAGAGGGGGGCCGATTAAACACTATTACATATTTTCGCCACCCATTATTCGCTCCCTAATGTAGGGCCCGCACCGAATTACGTATTAATGTATTCCGTCCAGTTTCCTTTCATATGTAATTTCAATGTGAGCATCCCTTTTTGGAGCAAGAACTAGGTCGCAGATGCGCTCTGGATTGAGAAATTTAAATAATAACTCCGTGCGAATGCCTGTTGAAAACTGTTGAAGATGTTTTTTAACAATTGAATGGCCCTTTTAAGAGATCGTCTGGTGGATAAACAGGCAATTTATAAAGGCGCATGTTAATAAATTGGTCTTAAACAGATTGTGCGACATTATTCATATCACACAAAAGTAACGATATAGTAATTTAAAGGACAACTGTGATTTAGACAGTGGGGACTTATAAGGATAAAGTAGAACAACTTCTATTATAACTCAATCAAAACTACAACAACAACTACAACTGATGCTCGCCCTTTTCTATAATACAACATATAAAGCACGAGTTTAACTTTAAAGGTTAGGGTCCGCGGTAATTCGTAAGCGCCATTAACATTTTTATCAAATAGTTAATAAAAATGTTTTTTGGAAATCCAAATCAGTCAAGAATTCGAAAAGGTACTTACCTACCTACCTATGTGTTTATGATTTTACAGGAATTATTATTGTAAAACAGGGTCGTAATGAGCCCTCAGGCTGAGAATAGCAACTTCCTAAAATGACAACATTTTAGAATGTGAACTTCCAAAAAAAAACTTTCTAAAATGAGAAGTTCTGAAAACGACAACTTCCTAAAATGACAACATTTTAGAATGTGAACTTCCAAAAAAGAGAACTTCCTAAAATGAGAAGTTCCGAAAACGACAACTTCCTAAAATGACAACTTCCTAAAATGACAACATTTTAGAAAGTCAACTTCCAAAAACGAGAGCTTCCTAAAATGACAACATTTATGAAGTACCTACTTAACTAAAAGTAACAAAAAAATCCTGTTTTTTCTAATGAACAAAATGTTTCCAATCGTGATTTGTAAACAGTCATCCACTCACACATACGTTCTGTAATACACATTGAAAATTTCAGTACGAAATATCTAAAATATTTTGAATAACAGCTAATAAGAAAACAGCAAATTTTCAGCAAACTTTTCCGTTTTCACCGCCTAAGCCCATTTAATTACTGTTTTGGCTTTCGTTATTATGTGCAAGTTTAACTTGACGTCTTTTATGCAGGTATTTTTAACAGCATTTTTGGGATTTCAGCGTCATTCGTCAAAAAACTTACAGCATTTTATTGCGTAAGTAACTCAGATCATTTCCCATTCTATTATCTGAGGTAAGTACGTTACTTTAGCAGGCAGTGATGATGTTTAATTCGGAAGAGTAATTGATTTGAACAGATATAATAGTATCAGTGTCTTCGAGTCATGTAATTAAGATAGAGCTTGTAAAATAGTGTTAACATTTTTTGTAATTACTGCTAATCTGTAAACTTGGTTCGTATTAAAACGTTTTTGTTGTGGTTCTTATCTACGACGACGCAACGCCCACATGACGATTTTGGGGAAGTCACCATCAGCCTACTACTACTACTCTATAATGTAGTATTTACATAAAAAATGCCTGTTTATGTACGGTCGGGGTCACCGTCGTCGCTTTACCACTGTGCAGCGATTTTCGTATGAAGCGCACCGACGACCGTCCGGATACGTGCCCGTACCAAATAGACGACGTGCTGTGCAAGGGATTTTGACCTTTAGACGGCAAAGGCCTCCATCACTGACATCAGGTCTTCGCAACATTTGATGGTTGAGTAACTAATTCGTCAAGCAGAAATAAAGTTCCAATTGGTCAAGTGTAAAGAAAGTTCTAATTGGTCAAATCAGAACCAAAGCACGCGGTACAAACACACTTGACCAATTGGAACTTCCTTTACACTTGACCAATTGGAACTTTCTTTCTGCTTGACAAATTAGTTCCTAAATCCATTTGATGGGTATTGGCCACGCATGACAAATAAGGTTGGTGATCACACTGATCACAAACCTGGGCTAGGCATGGAAAAATCCGAAACACACTTTTCCCGACTTGACCTACTTACTTACTTATTTTACGAGCGCGCAGACAAAAACATGCAATTCAAAAGTCTTATCAAAATTTGTATGGGAATTCGCATAGTAATACATTAAAGTAATACTGCTCTAATCACCGTGTCGCGTAGCGGTGAAAGAATACTACTATGGTAGTCAAAAAAACGACCGAATTTTTCGTTTGACCTATCAATCTTGCCTGACTCAGGATACCTCTCTGAACACTAATTTGAATATATTATTTCATCGTCGGGAAACACCCTGTATAGATTTAGTGCTAATCCTGAATAACAATGCCATCATGATATGAAATAGTGCTACAAAAATACTCGAGCACGTAAAAGGATTATGCCAATGTAAAGAAGCACTATAATAGTTAGTGCACTCGCATGTAAAGACATGCTTTCATCAATCGTATAATATCATGGGCAGGCACAAAATATTATAGTGCACGACTTAGTAGGCACCAAAAAGTAAAGTGCAAACACACATAATAGTATAATGATACGGAACTATAAGTAATCGCAATGCATTATAATATAAAATGCCGTCAACTAGGTATTTTGGAGCAGTGCACTTTATTTTTTCTTATTTTTTCTTTCTTAGGGCTAAACGTTATGATGTCTTGCACTATATTTTATAGTGCGAGCTGCAAATAAGGTTGTGACGTCACTAAATTACGGTGGAACCATAATTTTATGTGCATCGTCGGCAGCGTAACTTAGCGTGCTTGCACGATTGGTCAAAAAGATGTGCATGCACAATAGTTTATAGTGCCCCATTTTTCTCAGTGCACCCACTCTCTTCCCTTGGGTGTTGTGAAAGGCGACTAACGGACTAAAGACTGCACACAACACAACCAACAGCATAGAGCGGCTATGGGCTCACCACCTGTCACGCTGAGCACATGTGCCATAGCTATTTGGTGAAAAGTGAACTACTTATGACAGACGACTGCTTTTGCGGTTCTCATTGCCTAGTCTCTGCTCTGACTAACCTTTCGGTGATAATATTCGTGATTATATGTATGTATGTATGTAATTACATGCTCTAAGGCTCGAATTCTAAAACCAAACTCAAAATCAAATCCATGCTTGAGTACAGTTAGAAAGGGATAGCGATATATGCTATGAATAGCACCATCCCTTTCTAACTGTACTCAAGCAGAGATTTGAGTGTGAGTTTGGTTTTAGAATACGAGCCTTAAGCCTCTACACTAGGGGACAAATGTCCCCCGCGCAACTCAGATTCTACGTGTTGCTGCAGTCGCAGCAACGTTGCCCGGTGGGACACCATTTAACGTGCGTGACGCGGGACATGTTGCTTCCTACCGCTCCGAGAGCGAGCGCATGTTTCAATATAATAATAATATAATAATAAATTCTTTAATTCAGGCAACATACAATGTAAAGAATGTAAAAATACAATGAGGCCCATACAATATATACCTTACAGACTAACATACATACAAAATATCTAAATATTCGCGCCGTTTGTCGCTGAATGTAGACGTGCGCGCAACGTGCCCCTAAACATCACGTACCTAGTTGTCGAGCAACATGTTCCGCAACATGTCGTCGCTGCGTTTGTCCCCTAGTGTATCCGAGGCTTGTTGATGGTAAGGCTCCTGTCCTGGGATGGGAATTTAGCCCAAGACATCCGGTTATCGGGCCGGGCGGGTAGTTCTGCCACTGATGTGTTATCAATATCACCACTACACACAAATCATCAGCCTAGAAACGTCCCACTGCTGGGCACAGGCCTTTCCAGATGGGGAAGCTGGGCCATAACCCACCACGCTGACCCAATGCGGGTTGGTGGGTTTTAACGACTGCTATCTTTCGACGATAACCGGAATCAACGGCTTTGTGTGCCTTCCGAAGCACGGAGGAGCTCGAAATGTTTCTTTTATTTAGTCACTCATCCAGCGACCCGGCATGCGGCATTGCGTTGCGAAAGTTGCTTAGCGGGGAAGATCGCAAACCGATCGCCGCCGCCGCTACGTCATCAAGCTCCACTACACCCAGTTCAAAATAATTATGAAGTAATTAATATGGTTAGCGCACCGCTTATGTTAGCCATCGTTGATATTGTGTTGTGCGACGCATGTGTTGCGCGTGCGCACGACATGCCCATTGTCACCAGCCATGAGCCATCGCACGCCGCGTGACTGGCTCATCCGAACGCAATATTAATTAACTTGTTACACCAATATCGCATTTTGATAGGTTGTCCGTTGAAGTTTTATTAATATACCAATAGAGCGATTAACTCTAAAAATCCAATCTCGATCTCGAATTCACTCAGATGACGGACTTGAAAAGCACCCTGTCTCTTTAGAGATGCTATAGAGTTCACCATAGAGTACCAAATATACGTCACTCCCATTGGAGATGGGACTCGACTTGACTCTTCGATTCGATCACATTTTTCTTACTCTTTCTTACTCCTTTTTTTTTATAAAAGAGGGAGGCAGACGAGCAGGCGGGTCACGTGATGGAAAGTAATCACCGCCGCCCATGGACACCCGCAAAACCAGTGGAATTGCAGATGCGTTGCCGGCCTTTATGGGAGGAATAGGTTTAAGGAAGGAATAGGAATTGGGAGGGGGGGGAGGGGAAGGGGCCTCCGGAACCCTCACTGGTCGGACGAAACACAACAGCACCAAGTGCCGTTATTTCACGCCGAATATTCGTGAGAGGGTGGTATTACGCCGGGCGAGCCGGCCCAATGCGTGGCTCTACCACTCAGAAGAATCTTAAAATACATCTAAGAAGTACCTACGTCAAAATATCTATTGACTTGATTGACCAAGTTCATTGCATCAACGCGTTCGTCTTTAAAGCACACCCTGCGTTATCTAGTCATCAAGTTCATTTATCTTTCAGAGTTTACAGAATTGCTCTACTACTAAGTACTTATGACTTCCTATTTTAAGTAGTATTCTTTATTGTTTTTAGTTATTCTTTAAAGCATTGGATTACAGCAGCTAATGTTATCTTACTGCAGGACCCACTTCTCCATTTCTTTCTTCTTTCTACTTCTTCCTGTTTGTCGTTGCAGTGGGCCACTCTAGTTAGGTATGGGTCTAGATCCTTACGCACTTTCGCGTCGATATGCAGCGTTGCGTTCTTGCGTTGGGAAGGTTTTTTTTGCTGTTTGTGTAGTTGCTAGCATAAGTCTCAATACCTATCTGTATACCATGAGTCAATACTTCATAGTTTTTTATTAACAGTTTCCTATGAGTCAATACAGTGATAAAGTTTTTACTAGGTACTTAAACTTTTTATTGAGTTCTTGGCACACATAATAGCTTAGTTTACTGTTAAATTGCGAGGAGCAGGAAAATTGCAATCAATAGTTACTGGAATAAAATAAAGGTCAGGTCTACAAATTTTACTAGTTAAGCAATCAACTTTCGGAGGGAAAATAAAAAACCCTTACGTAACTAGAAACTTTCGCAATCTAGGGTCACTGAATTGGTGACTCAATTAAAAATCATCTCGAGATAATCATACCTCCGTGCTTCGAAAGGCACATGATTTTTTTTTACCAGCCACTTAATGTAAGCCACTCAGCAGTGGGACGTTTATAAGCTGATATTAAATACTTATTTATAAATTTATTTTATTTTTACCAACAAGGTTTTATCATTACGTTACAAAAAATTAACAATCATAAACTTTTAACGGGTTATTCCACTTGACTCTAAATCAATTGTTCTCAAAACTTCACCGTCCATTCACTCCAAAATGATTTTAGGCATTTAATTTACGTGTAGAAATATGTAGGTAAGTAAGTACTTCAATTCCCCACTTGACTCCAAAATAATTTTGGTAGAGTCAACAAATCTATTCAAAACTTATAACAATAACAATAATATAATATTAATAGTTTATTAGAACTGGTTTGGTTCACTGAATACTGAGAATTCACGTGCTGACTGTAAATCTTGGAGTCAAAGTGGAATGATTTAAGTAAATATAAATATAAAATATTCACTAAAAAGTGTTTTGGAGTTAAAGTGGAAAGTTTTATGGAGTTTAGTGGAATAACCCCTTTTAACGTACTTAGGTATTATTATCTTATTTATAGGCAGCCACAGCATGTTCCGATCTTAAGCTGAAAACCTAAAACTAAACAAATTAAATTGAAATACAATTAAAAACTAAATTGAATATAATTAAGCTGTGGCCTATGAAACCCCCTGACAGAGACACGCCCATGATGTGCTCTTTCCTGCTGTTATATAGCTGAGCACAATTTTTATACGGAATATCTGCTGAAGTTATTTATAAATAATACTTACATCAATGTACTTACCACCGAGTCGTTAGAACACGTAGGCGGCCGATTACCGATAGTCTCCATCGGTCGTCCCCATTCCGCGCGGTAACGGGACTGGCCGCTCGCGAATGCCTTCACAACTGTTTCAGTGACAAATCGCTGCTATAAGCAAGGTGGTTTTGCATGTGATTGCGAGCGGTTTAGATCACCGGATCACCTCGTTTGGTTTGCCGCCAAACGAGGTTCCACTTATGGTGATCGTTACAACAACAGCTAGACTCTAGCGCAGTCTAGCCACATACCATTGGACTATGTTGTGTGTGATCTGTGACTATATAGCCGTTACAGTGAACGAACTCTCTAGTCACTAGAGAATTCGGGTCACAGCCATACGCATGTTAAAGTTATTGGATGGGTCCCAAAATTGAAGCTCTTTAGTGCTTCAGAAGGCACGTCAAGCCGTTTTTCACAAATTGTATAGTTGTCGTAACATGGCAGACGCTGACATGACGTGGATGTAAGGTTTTTTAATCTTAAAACAAATCAATCGTCCATATTTATTAGGTACAGGCCTGTCTATATTCGAATATTAGATCTATGGGATCAAGTAAATCCGTGGAATCATCGGATAACGGATCATTCATGACTTTGATGTTATATTATTATTATAGAAAAGTGATATAAAGCTCTTCACATTTACTTACGGCGAGTGCCGTAAGAAGAATTACCTGTAATTTAAGCCGACTAATAAATCTGTTTGTTTCTGGGTAAGTTACAGTCCTCCTAATGTCAAACTATGTGAGATTTTTACCATAGATATTCTCGATTTCGTTGACGTGATAGAAGTGAATAGAACCTCAATCGCGCTCAACACTATGTTAATCGTTTGTGTCCTGTGTTAAGAATGCCCTGTGCAGGTGGTAACTTTGTTATAACTATTAGTGAAGTCTCAATAAGAGCTAATAGCCATCTTCAATAGAATGCCGATAAAAAGCGGAGTTCCCTTTTGCAGCGTGTGCGAATCGAACGACCGAGACGTTCCCAGTGCCAGATAACTGAGTTTATCAGGGTTGCATCCTGCATTAGATGAGAGTGCAACTTAAACCAAATCGTGTGACCTTAGGCACTAAGCTTATTTATCTTTAAAAATATAATAAAATGGTTGCTATTTGGCTTATGTTTTTTTATTCTTCAACGGGTAAGCGCTTGGCCTTCATCTCACCTGATGGTAACTGACGATAACGCCGAAGGCGGAAGCGCGCTTTACCCGGAATCCTCAACCACTGAAGGAACTGGCTATCTTATCTCAAACTGTCGGAACACAAAAATGCTATAAACATCATTGTTATGGTGACAGACTTAGATATGATGGTGGTAGCTAGCCAGCCGGACTTAACAGCCCTACCACCAACCAAACCGAGTACACAAAGATGTACTTACTCCCCGCTGGAGTCGAACCCGGGACTTCTGGGTCTAAAGCCGGTGGCTTAGCCACTAGACCACTAGCTGAGGCGATGCGAATAATGTTATTGTGTTTGTAATTGTCAGGACAAGGTTAGTGTGAAACTTCTTTTTGGGCATTCGTCATGGGGTACGTGCACGGGATCACGCGGAAGAAGTCACGAGCAGGCCGCTAGCTTTGTGGAATAAAATTACCGTCATTAAGAGGAAGCACACGTGGAAGTGTCATGCAAAATTCTCGTACGAAACACAGAAAAACGACGTTTCGTAGTCCCCTGTTTCCCTGTTTACTTTTTCGGCATCGGTTAAAGACAGAGATTTTCTATGTCTGTATGTTTGATTTTTTTTTAAACGGTTAGGTACTTAATGTTTCTGAAGACGCCTTAAAACGTAGTGATTTTCCTAAATTTTGAAGGCTCCTGGTTGTTAAATAAATTGCTTAATGCAAAAAAATTAAACATACGCAGACGTAGAAAATCTCTTTCTTTAACCGATGCTAAAAAAACATAATATTAGTCGAGTTCTGAAGGAGGAGACAGGGGACTACGAAACGTCCTTTTTCTTTGTTTCGTATGAGAATTTTGCATGACACTTCCGCGTAATGTTTCCCGGTTGGTAGCGGCTCATTATTAAAAGAATACCTAACCCATCTCTTCTCTTGACATCGTAAGAGGCGAGTAGTGGACTGAATACTGCACATCCAACAGCATAAAGCAGCAAAGGGCACTAACTACCACGCTGAGCACATGTTTTTGGTGAACCGTGGACTGTGGCAGAGCTTCTGCAGTCCTTATAGTTTCTGGCTAACCCTTTGGGGATAATAGTCATCTGTGTATGAATGTATGTTATTTAGTACCTACTCTCTATTTTGTGACTCAGGTCAGACCTGGCGCACTCCGCGCTTTAGGTATGAAACCACAAGTGGTCGACCGGACGGACGCCCGCGAACACCCTGCAGTCGTTAGAAGAGATAAGAGCTACGCGATAGTACGCGATAGAAAGAGAGGCAACTTCTAGGTGAATTTAACTGTAGGTATGGGAGCGGTGTGCGACCTGAATTGCACTTTATTGTGTCTAATCAAGAGTCGCTATTTATTTAAATGACTTAGCGGAGTGAATCTTCTGTACTTGTACTATGTATTCTATGCTCAGGTGTCCTTATGAAGGTGTCAGGTGGGTGGATCGTGTTAGCTGAGAACGTATTATCACACTTGAGTGCTGACTACGGATTTTATTGACCATTCGATCGTGTTTACGAAAACGAGAAGTTGTGTGACATTGAAGCAGTGTCGTCTAGTGGCAAACGAAACTCAAGTTTTTTGGCTAATGGACAAAGTCTAAAGTTCAGTAATAAAGATAAAACTTTTCGAAACGATGAGACATAATGAGTGACATGGGAGTTAGCATTAATACTTAGATTAAAGATGATAACACGAAATTTATGGTTTCTACTAATAAATTAGTTTTTCTGTTTTATATTTTCTAGCATTGATTGAAGTAGATAGGGCTTTACCTTTTATTAAACAAAAATAATTAGGTAAAATAATTGTATGTAAACATTACACAATCCGTTTGTCGGTTTGGTCTAATGCTTAGAGCATCACAAACTAAAAATAACAGTAAATCAATCAGCTCGGTCACACACCACAGTACTAAAAAGTTACTTTGTATTATTATTTGTTATTTATGTGAAATAACAGTTCCATTTAATTTAAACTAGCGGCCCGTCGGCGACTTCGTCCGCGTGGACCCCGTACCCCGTACCCCAGTGACGCCCACATCGTATTATTATGCTCTAATACTGTGGAATAACAATGCTGTCGCTACACTTTTTGTAGATAATGATGACGTGTTCAAAGTCGTAGTAAGTACATTATTTTGTTCCATCATCAATAGTTTTCGCAGCGCACGCTATGTAAGGAATTTTTAGGTATTTTTTTGACAAGCGGGTTACATTATTGGAGTTTTAGTAAGGATCACTATTTTTTGAAAATATTATAAGTATTGCCTATGTCATCCGGAGATAGTGTAGCTTCCCAACGGTGAAAGAATTTTACAAATCGGTCTAGTAGTTTCGGAGCCTATTCAATGCAAACAAACAAACAAACAATCAAATCTTTACTCTTTATATTATGAGTATAGAAATAGATAACGATTCAAATGACTCATTAATACGAAGATAATTTGTAATATAAAAGATGATAAATATAAACCATGCTCATTTTGTTTAGTATTTTCTTTTATTGTTGATCTGAGCTCGTACTAAACAAAATAAACATGGTTGTGTTGCATCTGTGAGCATTTTAATTATGTTTTAATTATTTATTTAAAATTTAAAAAACACGTTTTTCTTTTTTCTTTTATATCATGTTTAAAACACCTGACCAGCCCTTGATGTTTCTTGCGGTTTCTAGAATCCACCTTATATAATAATATGTAGTTAAAGAGAGGTAAATTCTGTAAGCTTGTGGGTATGGAAGTAAGAAGTAATCTCAGAAAGTTTTTTTCATTTTATTAAAAAAAATAACAATATTTAAGTCGGTCCAATAGTTATTAAGAGGCCTATTACATCTCGACTGTGATTTTTGCGTAAAATGGCCAATTTTGGCGTTATGGATCTCAGAAACAAAAATACATTAACAATTATGACTTATTGGATAGTGTAGAATAGCTATTGGAATAGTGCGTAGCGGCCTCGCTTTTTGTAAATTTTGCTTAACTTTTTAATTTAACCCATAATTGCAGAGAAAGATTTTCATAAAGTGCGCGAAGGCACTTTTTTGAGCTCATCGATTGAACTACTGTTCTAAACAAGTGAAATAAAAAAATTATAATGTTATCTCTTAAGTAGTCGAATAGTGCGTAGCGGCCCCGGAATTTTTAGATATCATTGATTTTACATAGGAAAAAAATCGTATTCTAAACCAAAAAACTTCGAAAATCGTGATAAGTTAACTGTGAATATCTCCTATGTACGATAATATTATAGAGCAAAATTTATACCAGAGTAATTGTTACTTCATAAGGAATAAAGATTTTATAATGAATTTATTATCCTATTTCGATAAAAACGATAAATACAGCTGCAAAATTACTACAAAATGTGATGCGCCGGCCGTCCGAATTCAACTTATGCTCACAGAATGGAGATTTGTAATATTATGCACAAATTTATTATCCTATTTCGATAAAAACGATAAATACAACTGCAAAATTAGTACAAAATGTAAAAATGGACATTTTACGAAAAAATCACATTCGGGATGTAATAGGCCTCTTAATATAAAATTCTTACCCACCAGCACTGCATTGTACACTATACTTAACATGAAATTTTTACAAATTATTATTTACAATAGAAGTTAATCGTCTCTTAATTAATTTTAAACTTGAATTCTTAAGACTGGTTCCTAATCAGTAGATTCTTAAAAGTGGTTTCTTTACATTACAATACATATCTACATACTTACAAAGATTTAATACTATTTCCCGAAAGGGTTAGTCAGAGACTAGGCAATGAGGACCACAGAAGCAGTCCACTGCCATAGTCCTCGTTTCACCAAATTACAACTGCGCATGCGCATGTCCTCGGCGTAATATGTGGTGAGCCCATCGCCGCTCTATGCTGTTGATTGTATGTCCAGTATTTAGTCCGTTAGTCGCCTTTTGCGACACCCAAGGAAAGATATGGTTTGGAGTATTCACATACACACAGTTCGAGTTGAAAATGCAAGTTTGCCGGCTTAGTCGAATAAAATCTTTATTTTATAGCTCGTGCCGCCTTTGAAATTTCTTTTTCGACTCCGATAATTCAGTCAACGAACTCGCATACAAAATTAGCTGCATACCTAAGGAAAAAAAAGTATCGTCAGGTGTGTCAATTTGGGCCCAAAGTTCGGCCGTGGACCACCCGCCACCTGTCGTATCGGCATAAAGTTTCTTTTGGAATGACTCAGTTCTTCAAGCATAATAATAATATGAATGTTGTTCTTGGAAGAAGTTGACGTTGAATTTCAATAAGGAACTTAAAACTACTTATAGGTTTTTTCCACCTTACGATTTTTGGGGATAATCTAATTATTTTTGCATGAAGCTTCTTGAAATATATTAAAGAAGCTACTTACTAGTAAGAATTATTTCCTTGATTTGTGCTAACTTCGGCGATGGGGAGGTTAACTGTTCGTTAGTAATAGAGAAATATTCGTATTCAAAGATGAAAATATCGATATTCATCTTTAAATACGAAACTTTAAAAGCAGCCACTTTCCACATGAAGCTTTTCATATAAGCTTTCTAGCACTGATAGCGTCCGAGTAAAGGATCTATCTATTCAAGGAATCTTAAATTTTGAGAGGAACAGATAGACAACACACACAAACGGATAATTCCAAAAACTTTATTATTTTAAAGAAGAAGCATCTTAGCTGTTATTTTGTTTGAAACACTCAGGCACGATTCTAAAACTTTTAGGTAGATAGTTAGAATTTTGTGGTTGCGGTTTTTCCAGACATGGCAGTGTGCTGGCAGCCCTGCGAGCACCGCGGTTCGGGCGTTTAAGGCGAGGACGTCCGTGAAGGAATGCCTCGTTGTGTCACTCAATACTCGACCCGGCGCGAGTGCTGCCATCTATTGACGTTCTTGCCTCATCTAAACAACCTACTGGCTTAACAAAGTCAAAATAACAAAACGCAATCGGTACACATCGTTTAACTCATGTTTTAAAATAACAAATATTATATATATATACTTTAAATTAAAACACAACCGCTGGAATTCTATACTTCGGTAAACTCATACAGGATGCAGTAGTTCTTTAATTTTTTTTTCAAATTCAAGACAATTATATTTTCGTAGCTACATCCAAAATAAACTTTATAGTGCTAGTTCAGTTTCTAGAGGAGCTACTAAGCTTAACACTATTCTAAATCTGCAGGCAAAATGCTCTTGGATATAACAGACAGATACAAGTGGCCAGGAAGCTGCTCCAAGCCATGTAAGGGTCAATACACAAAGGTACCGACGCGAGGCTGAAGAATGGCGCGGTCCACCTAACGGTGCTGCGTTCAAATATTAACATCGCACCTACTTTTTAGGGATGACTAATATAGAGAAACTTAAATTATACACTGTAAAAGAAACTGCTATTAGTCGTTAAGCATTTAGAACGTTAGATATCGATAAAGGTAGACGATGTTGATGAGAGATATCGTTGAGTTTCTTATTGGAAACTTGTGGCTGTGATCGTAAAGTAAAAATGACAGGCCTAATTGGTCATTCACATGTTAAAAAAAAGTTATGTTCAATTAGAACAACAACAAGATGAAAATAAATTACAGATAAACAGTTTATTTCTATGTTAGTGGAAAGAGAAATTAATAAGAAACCATATTGAATCAAAATTTTTATTTACCGTTTATCATTCAAACAGACACGACAAAGACAAAGAAGGAAACTAATCAGTAAAAGAAAATTAACTTTGTAGCTGACTTACAAGTATAACAAGTCTGATGTTAAAAACAACGGTCAAGCTGTAGCAGGCAGCCCTTGAAGCCATAACTATGATCAAATAACAGATTTTAAATCATTTGCATAAAACAAATCACCTTAGCTTTTCGCTGTGCTTTTTAAGTGACCATCTATAATATAAAAGATAGCCTTTCAACCACTAAACATGATAGCAGGGTACGCTAAAACACATAGCGGGTATTTAATTGCAAGAAGCGAGACGAGTGTAATTTTTTTTTAAACGTTCCTTGAGTATTTCTTTTTCCTCGCTCTTGCATTGTTTTTATAGTTATGGTTTGAGACTTGCCAGTTTTCAGTCTATACTTTGTCATTATTTCTTTTTCAGATAACTTATTTTTAGACGATCGATGATATTCCGTTGAAATTCGCCCTTTTCACAAGCTTTTACTTCCCTTGTGTGTTAGTGTGGGACAAATCTTGCAACTGAATTTAAGACCAGTTCTACTCAACCGATTGAGCTGAAATTTGGTATACTTTTGTAAGTACGATGACAATGCAATGTTATGATACCATAAAGCTGGTCTAATGATGGGATCTAGAGGTGGCCATAGGAACTCCTAAACGAAACGGCGGAATCGCATCGAGTTTGGGTTTGTTGGATTTGTCTTTTCGAGCCCTTTAGTGCTAAATGATGGCCAGGGTCCTGATGATGGAGTCGGGAGGTGGCCATAAAACTCCTAAACGAAACGGCGGAAACTCATCGAGTTTGGGTTCGTTGGATTTGTCTTTTCGAGCACTTTAGTGCTGGATGACTCTAAATCCAATAAGTACTAAAAAGTAAATAATAAATTTAAACTAAAAAACCCTTTTAAAAAACAAGCTTTTATTTAAATGCGCTAAGAAGAAAAAAATATTTTTTTACTATCAACTTACACAATTTATATGATGAATGAAGGTTGTCGCGAGATTTACTTGTGTAAATAAAAACGTAAACTAAATAACTTGATGTGATTGATTAAAATTTTCAATCTAAGTATAGTTAAATACGAGTACTTACTTAATCTCGCGACAACCTTTTAAATCATATAAATAAGTTGATAGAAAATGTTTATTTTTTTCTTTTTAGCGCATTTAAATGCATGTTTTAAAAAAAAATTAAGTTTTTGAGTTATGGATCAGATTTCGCTTTCGTTTCGATTTCATTCGCTAACAAGTAAACGAGTACTAGTCGAAACGAATAATAATCGACTAAGTATGTAAAAATAATTGAATAGGTACTTACTAGAGATGGGCCGAACGTCGTTTGAACCGAATACGAACTTCGGCCAAATATTCGGTAAAAAATCAAAATTCGGCCGAAGTTCGGTTCTTTTCACGGCGCTTTCTCTATTACAACTGCAACACGTTCTAACTAGTTTACGCGCTACCTTCAATTATTGGTATTGCATCCCGCCCGCAACCCAGCCACAATATGCGACACATCCCCTCGTCTCCCGTCCCGGCCCGCCCCGGTCATTAGCAAATACGTTATCCACACGACAATTGCGTTATTGTTTACATTATTATCTACGTGATTTTAAGTGAATTAACGAGGTAAAGTAATAGATATACTTTCTTGTTGCAAATACAATAAGTGTATGAAAAAATCAAGTGTTATATCAATATTTTCTTGTACTGAAAGTTCGGCATTTGAACCGAATGTCGGCCGAATGCCGAAGTTCGGTTCAAGCTGCCGAAATTCGGTTAAACCGAATGTGAAACGAATTTCGGCCCATCCCTAGTACTTACTTACTTAATATAGATAAATAACTTTCTACGCTCACACTAATTTAAACATCTTTTTCAAACTTGTTTGAATGGTTAACTAGTGAATGTTTACATACATACATATTATAATCACGACTATTATCCCCGAAGGGTTAGTCAGAGACTAGACTAGGCAATGAGGACAGCTAAAGCAGTCCACATAGTTCACTTTTCACCAAATAGCGACTGCGCATGTAATCAGCATGAGAGGTGGTGAGTCCATCGCCGCTTTATGCTATTGAATGTATGTGCAGTCTTTAGTCCGTTAGTCGCCTTTTACGACACCCAAGGGACGAGAGGAGGTGGTAGTATTCTATCACCGCTACGCGACACGGTTGAAATAGGTAAACTACGTTGAATTGAAAGCGTTGTGGAATATCTGTCCATTATACTTTTGTATGTAAAAAGTTAAACTTCGTTTCGTTCGGTTCGTTTAGTGCGTTAGTTGCCTTTTACGACACCCAAGGGCAAAGAGGGGGTGGTAGTATTTTTTCACCGCTACTTGTAGTTTCCCATAACTTGCCATTTTGTGGTAGGTTAATGTGCTGCCGTGTGTACATGGAAACGCGCTATAACAGTGTTTACGCATAGTGTTAAATAGTAACGGTCTCAAATCGAATGGTGCGTGATAAAATGCGGCCAATCGATGCTGGGCAGATTTAGCAACAGTAAACAACTTAACACATCCATACAATGAGCACGGTGAACCTTCGCAATCACGAATACATTAGATTGTTTGATTTGCTCTCATCTAATGAAACATGACTAGCGCAAAACAAAGACGAACGTCGAGTAGCTCTATCAAAATTTATCGCTTCTCTACCGTTCGAATAATAATACAGAAAACAGTTTATATTTACAAACTTTTTTCTGGATAACTTGACACTCTCGAAAAAGCATATTTCAATTTCAAATAGTTACTATCATGTCATGTAGGCATGTAACTTTCAAAACGATACTTATGTTTATGTATAGAACGGTAAGTATCTAACTATTAATGGTAAAATTCCTGGTCATGGTCGAAATAGTCCTTCCTTTGATATGATCATCATCATAATATGTATACGAGCTTAAATATTTCATATTACTTAAGTAATTTTAATCACATTTTTTTAAATTTTAACTAAGTAATTGTACTTCACTAAAAATAATAAATTTAATGTTAATTAATTTACGTACCTCTTGTTATAAAATTCATTTAACATATTTTGATTGAAAGATTTACAAAGGTACTCGTACATAAATATATCGCGTAACTCATTCATCAGATTCTAGTATTTTTGTTACAGATTGCAATTTGTCTCTTAACGGTTCTAATTTAACTCTTTATAGCATAACGTCATACTAATACTATTATAATTATTATAAGTTATAACTGTATTCTATATTATTAACGAATTCAGTTTATACGAAACGTGAAGCAACCCACAGATTTGGTCATATCGTGACTATACAACTATTTAAAGTCACGAAATCTGTGTAACAAAGAACTTTACGCACTCGACAGATTCCAGAGAGCGCCCTAATTTATGGATGACATTATTGGAATTAAGTCACTTTTGGAATTCAAACACTAGCAAGCAATTGTCAGAACCCAGAATAGATAAAATACATAGCGATAGACGACAAAGGAACATTGTAAAGGAACAGTCATGACTTGCGAAAAAAGAAATACAAAGTGCATTATAACAATAGAATATCCAATATTAAACAATGGCAATACTGCACATTTACTATCGCTAGGCACAAAATAGTTTACATATGAATAATTGGAAGACCATGTCAAATCCTAGCAAACTGATGTTCAACTCTCCAATTAAATTGGAAAACTTTTCATTGAGGACTAAGAAAGCGTATAATAACGCCTCACTAATCTAGCTGTAGGATCTTTGGATTTTGGGGTTTTGTTTCTTTTCGGCACCTTCTCGATTCGTCACTCATGAATTTATGAACTCGATAAATTTCAATCAAGCAGATACAGTCACCGACAAAAAAGAACGAGTGCTGTTTATATAGGTACATATTTTGAATAAAAATGCTAAGTTTACTGGTAAAATACACTGAAATATATTATTAAAATTATTGCCAGTGGGAACCGAACGGGACAGTACCTACTTTAGAAGCGGTATCCCAAGGGAGCCGAGATGGGAAGGTGCCGAAACGAAATTAAACCGGATTTTGGATGTATTAAATTTTATTTAAAGTTTTTATGGACAAAAAGTCCTGGATATACAGGATGTTTAGTAATAGGTATACAATTCCGTGACTGAGCTATCTTACTAAGGCAAAGAACAACTATGGTAGCAACATGAAAAAGCGAAAAAATAATCAGCAGTTCATACAAAACTGCACACTTTTCGAAATCGTTAATAATGCTCATTCAAATTATTAAGAATTATGCAGAGCAAATTTTTTGTAAGGTAAGCAAAAAAGTGAACCGAATGGCGTTAGTTCGCGTTAAACATGCAAATGGAATCAATTTATTACTCGTCTCAAGCTGCAAGACAGCGTAGGGTCTGTGACACTTGGCTTGGTTATGCTCACGCATCGTCGTGTTTTGTTTTCTTCACAATACTTACGGCCGCGCTGTCACAAATTCAGACCGCATTCGTCCAAGCGACATTAAAGCTTAAAATTCCGAGGATGCTTTTAAAAATACAGCAAATTAACGTTAACCATCTGATGGCGGTACAAATACCAACTCCACTGTTATCATTAGAGTGGAACTCCTCAGAGAATCTAGTAAAGTGGACAGACTTGCGTGATGGTAACTTCCAAAACTGATCGAAAGCGATCGCAAACTTAACCCCTTGCCTGTCAAGAAGACTCCTAGAGATTGTTAACAATTAAATTTCTATTGTCTGGACTCTGGTACTTAGACTTACTTACTCAGCTCTTAATCATCTCCCCGCCCATAAACTCGGCTACAACTACGACGATGTGGAAGCCATATGCGGCCAATAGCATACTTCTTTCTAATAAAAATATCCATTGTTTATACTGAACTTTTGATAAATGATAACACCTAATCGGGTATATAAACCTTATCAGAACAATTACAATGCTTTCGATTTGATATCGGCTTTACCATTGTTGAAAGGTAAACAGACTGTGGGACACAGTTAGAACAATAGTTCGTTATCAAAGAGCAGAGCGTCGGTAAACGAGATGTTGATTGCGACTGTGAGTAACTATTGCAGTGCATTGAACGCGGTGCAGTTTTGATAACCCTGTGTAATAGAAAAAAACCGGCCAAGTGCGAGTCGGACTCGCGCATGAAGGGTTCCGTACCATTATCTATAAAACATTAGACAGTCTACCTGTTGCCGTTATCAATATCGAGCAAAAACGAGCAAAAAAAACACGTTTGTTGTATGGAAGCCCCCTTAAATATTTATTTTATTCCGTTTTTTAGTATTTGTTGTTATAGCGTCAACAGAAATACATCATCTGTTAAAATTCAACTGTCTAACTATCACGGTTTATGATATACAGCCTGGTGGGTGACAGACGGACAGACGGATATAGACAGCGGAGTCTTAGTAATAGTCCCGTTTTTATCCTTTGGGTACGGAACCCTAAAAAGACTGATATTGACAGATAGATTCAATTCACTCTTTGTTTCTCTGTGTTCTTCTTCAGAAAGAGCCAAGTAAAAATTATAATAAATAAAGTAAGAAATAACTTATGGAAAAGCCGAAGGGAAAAGTATCCCAACTTCAAGAGCTAATATATTGGGGACCAGAATAAATAACGAAACAAAAGACAGGTGACAGTTTATTTCATAAATAATGTCTCGGTGCAGTTAGAACATTCCACCAGGTCAGTCAGTTTCAATAAAGATGTGGGACTTTACTGAGATAAAAACTGGCATGACGCTTCACTTTCCCGCCAAGAAGTCCTGCTGACTGTTTATAACGGTATGAAGTAAACGATAAAAAAGTATTATTAAAAAAAAAGTATTTACTCCGTAACACCCTCGCATGCTTTATTTGTACTCTCCCTGGTGGTGAACACTTGTGCGTCATCCCCAGTGGTCTCCGATCCACAAATACTTATTGCATATGGCCACACTCCCGCTCGATTGAACACGAACGTCAGATTGTCATTTTTAACAGGAAGATGGACGAGTTACTGAAAATAAGATTGTACGACAAAGAAAATAATTTGAGTAAAAAAATATATTAGCTTGTTGATTAATATGATTTCCCCCTGTGGGATGGCCTGTGCCCAACAATGGGACGTTTTCAGGCTGATATTGATGATGAATATGATTTCAATTGGTCTGGAACTCTAGATGACGTACATTCTAACCCATCAACGTGGGTATAAGACAGCGCGGGGGGTATGGCCCGATCTCCCCTTGTGCTAGTGTTGTTGTTAATGTGGATTATCACAGGCAATTCGTCTAACCCCTACAGTGGAAAAATAATTATGAGAAAATCGAACCACCATCAATTTATGAGAAACATAAGTATTTCCATGTTTCGGTAGCCACGTTGGCCGTTGGTCCCGGCTCCCGGTTGTTGTTACAAGATGGCAGTCGTTAAAACCAACTAAAACCCCATTGCGCTAGCGTGGTGGGTAACGGCCTACTTCTCCCATGATACTATCCATGTGGAAAAGTCTGTGCTCAGTAATGGGATGGGACGATATTTTTACAGGCTGATGATGATATTGTTACAAAGAACACAGTGATTCAGAACGGTAATATCAAGTTAGATAAAAAAAACACGTATTGGGTCAAATCATAAAAGACTCAACGAAAAGTAGATTAAAATAAACTGACTAATTTGACACAGTTTTGGGCGGGCACCGAACCTGATCCTTAGCGAAAGTATTTTTTTTTAGTTGCCCGTGTTGCATGTTGTACCTACCTACGAACATATAGTTGCTGAATTGTTTCGACCGGTGAATGAAAGTACCGGAGGCCCATCTATCTCTCCTCCAACTTCCCACTCAAAGATCCGCATCCATGGGCCGCGGGGGTTATTTTCCATTACGTGACCAGGGTACTTGTTTGCCTCCTTTTTAAATAAAAAAAATACTTGCCACACAATCACCTTCCTTTTTATAATACACTAGCGGCCGCTCGCGGTTTCACCCGCGTGGTTCCCGTTCCCGTGGGAATATCGGGATAAAAAGTATCCTATGTGATAATCCAGGTTATAAACTATATGCATTCTGAATTCCATCCAAATCCATTCAGTAGTTTTTACGTGAAAGAGTAACAAACATCCATCCATACTTATTACAAACTTTCGCGTTTATAATATTAGTTTAGGAGACATACATATAATCACGACAATTATCCCCAAAGGGTTAGTCAGAGATTAGGCAATGAGGACAGCCAAAGCAGTCCTCTACCATTGTTCACTTTTCACCAAATAGCGACTGCACATGTGCTCAGCGTGGTGGAGAGCCCATCGCCGCTCTATGCCGTTGAACGTATGTGCAGTCTTTAGTCAGTTATTCGCCTTTTACGAAACCAAAGGGAAGAGAGGTGGTAGTATTCTTTTACCGTACGCGACACGGTTCTTTATTATAACGACGAAAAATGCATTAGACTGTATCTGGGGTCTGGTGCAACTGCGAGTTTTGTGGGGCTTTCTCCTCTTTGCATCCCGTGCAATGAGATGAACTAAACGCATAGGTGCATACCCACTCTAAAAACGCAGTACAATCCCAATGCTAACTAACGGAGGTGGATTTTAACCCCGAATAGCAGGCACCGAAGAACAGATCGAAAAGGTTGCAGCCGACCATTTTTTTCTTTCAACTAGGTAGGTATAATGCTTTACGCATACACCGAGGCCTGGGACGACCTAAGGTTATGAGTCGGACTCTCCTCCCACTCAAGTCAGAAAAACTCGACGGAGGGAAAAAAAGGCCTACCCACTAAAAAACCGAGTACCATCCCTTCTATGCCATAAGGATGGGTCAGGATCACGGCAAAGGTACGGTACGAGATTTTTTATTGAGAAGGCCCCCCTCCGCCGTCGTAACCTTCGTTTGTGGGAGGAAGAAGGGAAGAGTCCCGAAATCGCCCCTGGCCCCGGTGTATTGGTAAGACAGCATTTCAACTAGTTCAAAAAAGTAAATGGCACCCAGGTTGTGATTTTTCAATCTCACCACGGGTGATATCTATGTAGAAAATGAAACAATTCTATTAGAAACAACATGGCGGTCATTACAAACGCGTGTGCCCGCTTGTGATTGGTCAAGCCGCGAACCCCCGGAGAAAAGGTCGCGCGCAATCGTGCATTTTACATTTCGAATATCAATGCTCAGTGGTTACGTAAGGCCCTGGCCACGAGTCCGAGCATCTTTCAGTAAGCGGATTTCTAGTTCATTGCGTGTTATGCTACTGCAATCTTAGTCAAAGGTAATAGAAAGAACGCAAGGAACAACGAAATCGCGTTTCGTGTTGCAAACCGCCAAGTGGTTGTCGCCGAGCCGAGCGGTAAGATATGCAGAATCACCACGCTATCACATATGCCAGCGCCAGCGTATTAAATGTTTATTCTGTTCGTCGTATGATTTGGTAACGACATATTCTTTTATATAGTGTCTTTGCTATTATAAAACTGTGAAGTTTGTTGCGTCCATTTTACTCATCAGCCAAAAGACGTCCTGAATAAGGAGAGATAGAAAACCGTTTTTGGACAATTCAAAAATGATTCTGTCCAATATGCGGGAGATATCGACCAACATAAAAATAACCTAGACGTCAAACAGCTCACTGTTTTGAATTAGTTGTGTTCCGGTTTGCTGTGATTAAGTAAAATAACAGGAAGCTTTTATGAGTACTGAAACTTCAGGGTCGGTAACGAGTGTGATTTACTTGGTGTCGCAATAGTAAGCACCCAAGGCTTGGTTGCTTGCCATTTGGCGGGTCTTGATGTGTTCTTTCGGCGGCGTAACATAAAAAAGATTCTAGATAGATACATTACACTTCCACTTCTGTCGTAGAACCGATAACTGTTGGGGTAGACAAGTTCTGAATGGAGACCGCGATGGGAACGCGATGTAGTGTGGGACGCCCCCGGCCAGATTAGCGACTAGCTGGATGCGGAAAGCCGAAGACCGGGCTCAGTGGTGCGCCTTGGTAGACGCCTACGGCCCGGTAGTTGACTGAGATAAGCTGATGATGAGTTATTAAGAGGAAACACTACGTCGAAGTGGTATGCAAAACTCTCATACAAAACACAAAAAAACGACGTTTCGTGGTCCCCTGTTTCCTCTTTCAGAACTGGACCAATTTCTATTACTTTTTCAATATCGGTTAAAGAAAGAGATTTTCTATGTCTGTATGTTTGATTTTTTCTTTAAACCAGCCACTTAATATTTTTGGTGCGGACCCCAGCTTTATTTGAGGACATAATTGGGTAAAGATAGTCTAGTATCGCTGTACAACAACATGACAACAACCTACTACTGTAAACGGTAATTTCATTAATTCATAAGTAATCCCTTTTTTATCTGTATTTTAAACTAATATCCACTCAGCGAGTTAACTGAACATTTTGTTTATATAATTGTGAAGATTTGTTAAAAGCATATTATTATGTTTACTTACTACTAACTTTAGCTATAGATGTTATTTGTCTGTAAATCTTCCTAGAAATAAATAAAGAAAAAATAAATTTGGTCCCTAAATGTAGGTTACAATAATACTTTAGAGCTTAGCTGATGTATAACAAGACATAATAGAAATTCAATTGTTAGTAACATTTAGGAGTCTCCTTGACCGACTAGGAGTTGTTCGATTATTTCTGTAAACGACCTAACTGCAGTACAGAAACCTCTTCGATAAACCGCTCGGTCAACGGGTAGGCGCGGCTAGTGGCCATCTCGGAATGTGGTTTTTGTGATTTCTGTTATGAAACTTCAATTACTTACCTATGATCGATTATCATTCCACGATCACAGTTACATCATAAATCATAGCCATCATCGTACGAAAGTTCCCGCGGCATGTTTTGATCTGCGAGAGTTTATGGCTCCGACTTGTTTTACTGATTCCTATTCGTAAATGCGTTAGTCAAAGGGCGTCCATGGATTGTTTGAGCTAATAAACTAAACATTTAGTTATAAGCTTGAACGTTTGGATCAATTGAAGTTTTTAAAAAAAATTGGGAAATTTTATCGGTAGGTAAATTAACAACATATTTTTTCAATAGACTACAAGAAATTACACATTATTTTACTAATATCTAATACGATAGGAGTGATATGTAGTCAATGACAAAATGTTCTTTCAAATTTAGCTATTTTGCCAAAACACATTATACTTACCGCATTCTTAGTAAAATATAGACCGAACTCAACATTGTAATTTAGTTATCGACTTTACAGTTTACAACTTACTAAAAAAAATTGTAATACGTCAAATGTATGTCCCAAAGCTGCCACTATTCTGCTACGATTTAGTATGAATGCATAGTATTTAGTTTTGTTTTCTACTATTAACTGCTTTTTATAAGGGAGATGCAAAAGTTGGTAAGGACTTAAGCAGCCAGCATATAGTATATAGCCATTTAGTTTTTATATGTAAAATATATATAATATATTCTAACCTTCCATAGGTTAGAACGATTAACAAAGCAAATGTAGGTATTGTTCCAAATTTAAACTTGTACGGGAGAGAGCAGCGTCCTATTATGAATTCCCTATCGCCGACAGCCGCAGGCTTCAATCAACATATTGTTGATCGAAGACTGCAGGACTTGTTTTTTAAATCTCGAATCCGGCATGAGTAAATAGCCAGAGTCATCTTTCGCGGTTTTTTTTTTAAATTAGTAACGGGTACGCGCTTGGCCTTCATCTCACCTGATGGTAAGTGACGATAAGGCCGAAGGTGGAAGCGCGCTTCACCCGGAATCCTCAACCACTGAGGAACTGGCTATCTTATCTCAAACTGCCGGAACACAACAATGCTATAAACATCGTTGTTATGGCGACAGACTTAGATAAGATGGTGGTAGCTAGCCAGGCGGACTTAACAGCCCTACCACCAACCAAACCGAGCACACAAAGATGTATCCCCCGCTGGGAATCGAACCCGGGACCCCTGGGTCTGAAACCGGTGGCTTAGCCACTAGACCACAGAGGCGGTTAAAAGGCGGTTGCGCTGGTGTAAGTCCACTCTCTCGTCCCGTCCTCTGTAGCCCAATGGTCCGAAGAACCGGCACGATCGGCAAAGATTGGGATACAGCGAAAAAGGTCGTGAACCACTACATGAATGACATGAATCCTGGCAAACGCCCTTGAGGTTCTTCGCATTACCTTTTTGCAATGTTGGTCAAGAAATAGTGCCATAACGATGCAGATGTGATCGGGGATTTTCCGATAGCTACTCTACAGATATTAGTAGATACAGCCCCCATCCCTAGGTTTAGCCCACTGACGTGGTTTACCGGAGTGGCCACTGTGACTACAGATTCTTGGAGTCACTAGGTAAGAGATTATGGAGGTTAACTATTTAACCTCCATAATCTCTTCCTAAGTGGCGCACACTCCATTACAGCCCATAAATATATTATAGGGGAGAGTAACCTATATTGAACCGGCGCTTAAATTGGACCTCTTGTGTATTTCTACCAAATGACACCATTTTTTTACACTGGCAACACAAAAAGAGGCGACCGCAGCGCCACTGACAGGTCGCCATTTTGTACCGACGTTCGACAGATCGTATGACGCTAAGAGAAAAAAAAAGGTTTTTGACTGAATTGGTGCTATTTTTGCGTGTTTTGTGTAAGGAGATTGTTCATCAACATGGTAAGTCTTAATATTGTAACACATGTCAGAATGCAGCATGTTTTATATTGTTTTAAGTGCCAGTTAATAAACACGAATACGTTGAGGTTATGTTTTTGTTTTCATGACTAATTATAAATTTGTCTAGGTCCCTATATCGAACCACTCACGAGTTCCGAAATTGTACCGGTCCAATTTATGCAACTACTTTTGTTTTTAATTTAATTTAATTTGAAATTATTTTAGATGGCGTCTGCTGATGGTGAGAGTAAAAATAAATATTATAAATGGAGTAAAGAAGACTTGCAAAGGGCGTTAATTGCTTATGAGAAAAAAGAAATGGGCATCAATGCCATTTTTACATTTGGTACAATTTAGGGGCCTAGTGGTCCAATTTAAGACACCGATACCGTTAATTGGACCGACGAACAACCTTTACTAAATATATATATATAACTAGTTTCAACAATGCTACAATATTAAAGGATTTATATTGTGTAGCTAATGAAATAAGCTGTATTATGAGTTATTTTGTATTTTTACAGCTTCAAAGGATTCGGTGATATGTGTCATTATATCAAAAGTGGTCCAATATAGGTTACCCTCCCCTAAATTCTGAAGATAGTGTCGTTGAACAAAGCTGGCAAAATTTCAAAAAATAGATGTTCAATATGTCTTATTAGACATTTTTGCAAACTATTTCGTGCGACAGAGAGTCTCTATCTACGATTTCGTGCCTGCTCTTTTGGATGGAACTAACAATAAGGTTATAGCAGTGTTATGATGTAACACAGGCTCTCTTTCATTATTATGTTTTACTTCTGAGAGACCAAGTTATGGACAATCTTCAAAAGAGAAGGGACCAATTGTTTTCTTAACTGTTAACCTCAAAACACTGGTTACGTTAACAGAGACGGCGAAGTGATCTTTCTCTGTGTTATTTTATTACTCAGTGCGAAGTTATGCGTCCCTCACAATGATATGCAGTTTGTCAAAGCGGAGGAGCATATGGGTACGCTCAAAACACTCCTTAAGCGTAAACACTACGAGCAAGTCATTTGCAAAACAAAGGTCTGGACGTTGAATAAAAACATTTACACAGCCCTGCTGACTCAACCGGCTTTGTTTGGAATAAGCCGAGAAAATGAATTATGTTATCAAATCCCGAGTTTAGTTTTAATTTGGGTGTTGGGTACTTTTTGGTAGGAGATCGACCCGTGTAAGATTAGATTATGGATTTGATTGTGGGTGTCGAGAGCTTTTGTTTTATCATGTGTCATTTTAAGACTAACAAGTTTTAAGACTAACAAGTCTTTATGGAACGTGTTAATGAAATTAGTTTGTTCAGAATCGAGAGTAGAATCGATTCTACTAATAAAATATGGGTCACATTTATTAAAAAAATATGTTTATTGTTTATGCTACTTTTTTAAAACTTAACTCTTTTGTTTTCATGGCAAGGTCGCACTTCGCGCAACATCGCTCGCCTTCCCATCCCAGGCTTAGATGGCGCGTAATTATAGAGCTATACCTAATACTTTGCGATAAATGCAATATATATATTAAAAAAAAAACTTCATAATTAATGCGTGAAAATTTATACCTACCGACCAAAATCAAATTTTGGGATTTTTGGGATATTTGACCATTCATAATAGTACCTATTTTTAAAAACCAATTGAGACATGCCCGTTTTCTCCATTTTTAATTAATTTTCTACAGATATAATCGTTTAATTTAATTTCCCAAAGGGACGATTGTAACCTTCTAAGCATCATACTCGCATTTTCTATTGAAAGGCTAAATCTAAAAGGTCCAACCTCTAAGGTCGCACGTGAACTATACCATAAGCAACGCTGGCACGCGAAGGCGACACGGGCGCAACCGGACGTCGCGCATTACTTCAATAAAATAACGACACGCATTTGCAAATTATTTGCATCAAACAGCCGTCCGACGCCGGCACCGGCGGCGGTACCGACCTTATTCCATCATGGCATCTCTCAATGAGTGAGTTATATGACTCATGCCGCTCATTGAACATGAATCTTAATTGAGACACCCATTGCTCTGGTGTGCATACACGCGCTATGCAATAAAACGCGACTTTACAGGCAGAAGCTGTTCCTTTTGCTTGTAACAAAATGAGTTAAGCGATAAGTGTTACGTCACCGTTTAAAATAAGAAAACACAACAGCTTTACTTAGATGGAACCACTAGCGCACTCCGTAAACAGAGTCTTTTTTGAATATTTCAAAAAAAAGTCATGCTAAAAAGTGAAGAAGTAAGTAGGTACCTAAGAGGTAAGTAAGATGGTGTGTGCTCAAAAAGGTGTATTGACATGGCTCAGCAGGCTTTCGTGGTTCGTTACGCAGTTTTTTCTTACTCAACCGTATTAATGATGAAGTCATTTAAAGGACATTAAGCAATCTGGCACAAAAAAGCGGCTGAACCGGGGTCTATTTCTTTTTGCACATCGTCGGTAGGATTCTGCACAGAAAACGACTGTATGGCGACCAGCCTTATACCTATTTCTGCCTCCAAGCAGAATTGTTTTACATTGCTGCGTTCTGGTTTGTGAAAGGTGCTGGATCCAGTAAAATTAGAGGGCATAGTGGCATAACAACTAAACTTCAGGCAGGGCGCGCGTGATACCTCGGTGTCGCGCGTATCCATGGGCTGCGGCGGTCTTGATGTGTGTTTTTCTTCAATTATGATGACATTTTCCATATCTTCTTAAATAATAACGTATAAAAGATAGAACGAATAGATACCTACAAGTCAGACTTGCAAAAAAACAGGCAGACATTTCAAGATCAAATGATTCGTGTGACGTTCCAAATCAGGTTCTTTTGCCATGGTAATTCGGCCTGATAATATTGACAGGGACAAGAGAGATGAGAGATAAAAACTAAGATAAGATAATAAGAGGTAAACTCAAACACACAGTGGCACGCCTCAATGATAATCACGAGATGCATTCGTCATAAAATGCTAATAAGCATTGACAAGTTTAAAGTGATGTCAACGTTGAAATTGCTATGTTAACTCGCATTCCAATATATCTAAGGACTAATCAAATCAAAGCTAAAGAGAATTATGTACACACAGCACTAACTAAATTTTATGCATTGTAATCGATCGGTAAAAAAATATTGATACGGAAAAACCCGAATAAATAGCAATCTATTTTACTGATACAAGATTACCTGCATGTTGTTTGGTACCGGCAGCATCAAATCAATAATGCAACACAAACGTTCAATAATATCTTGGAAAATTTAAGAAAAACATTTACTGTGACTGTGTCGTAAATTTGTGATTAGTGTGATTTTAACAAAGAAAAAATTGAATGCTTACAAAGATGATGCTGAAATAGACCTAAAGATTTTGCATTAAAACTAGCTATGTATATAAATCTTTTTGGCCATTTAGTGTGGCTATAAAAACGAAAAAAATACGAAAAATACAATGCATTTCACTAAATTTAACACATATACCGCCACGTCAGCCTTAAATGGCTGACATACATTTGATTCATTTGTTTATCAGGCATTATAGGCGTTAAGTATTTATAATTGAGAGGGATTTGGGAGATTTGGGGGTTAAAGTTACTCGCGTCCGTAGGTTTACCCTTGAGACCCTACACGTGACCCTTGGGTGGTGCTAAATGAGTGACACTGACTGAGTGGTAGAGCCACGCTGCGTTGCAGCACGCATTGGGCCGGCTCGCCCGGGGTAATACCACATGAGAAAAGAAGCGGAATTACTCATGTGGTAATACCACCCTTTAACGAATATCCGGCGTGAAATAATGGCACTTGGTGCTGTTGTGTTTCGTCCGGCCAGTGAGAGTTCCGGAGGCCCCTCCCCCCCCCTCACAATTCCTATTCCTTCATTAACCCTATTCCTTTCTTAAAGGTCGGCAACGCATCTGCGATTCCTCTGGTTTTGCGGGTGTCCATGGGCGGCGGTGATTGCTCTCCATCAGGTGACCCGCCTGCTCGTTTGCCTCCTTTTTATATATATAAAAAAAGAAATTGAGATATGTAATTAAGTTAATTACTACGATAAATAATAATTTATAAATATATACATATTTATTTCTATTTATTTTAAGATTAGGTACCTTGTGCCTTTAAAAAAAGGGTGGCGGCATTCGCCCAATAGCCGTAGGCACCACCCTTCGACGACTGGCTGCCAAGGTATGCTGCAGAAATATTTCCGATAGCTAGCGGAATACTTTCAGCCAGTCCAATTAGGCTTCGGCTTGAGCGGTGGATGCGAACCCGCTATTTACTCGGTAAGGAGCTACATACAAAACAACCCCTGACGACATTCTGTTGAAGGTGATGGGTGTCAAAAATGCATTCAACTCGGTAGATAGAGGTACCTTGCTGACACAGGTTAGGGAACAAATCCCGGCCGCCTTTAAATTTCTGTGGCAATTTTACCGAACACCTAGCAAACTGCTATACAAAGATAACTTGATCACGTTCGCAGTTGGGTGTCAGCAAGGTGATCCTCTAGGCCCAGCAATTTTTGGTCTTTCTATTCACCCGTATATAAAACAACTAAATTCTAAATACTAAGATGACGGAACCCTCGGAGGCGTCGCTAACACCGTATTGGCTGACCTAATATCTTTGACTTAAAATTTTCAAAAAGCCGGTTTAGAACTATTTTTTTCTAAATGCGAGCTCTTTATACCAGATACATGTCTTGACAGTGATAATATTATGAAACAGTTTAACTCCATGGCTCCAAGTATCAAAATCATTAAAAATAATCTTTTCGCCTCCTAGGGTCCCCCATCCTAGAAGAATCGTTCGCCCCCTTCTTAGATGATAAATTAGCCAATTTAAATTTTGTTTCGCACCGCATTATCAAAATTAACGCTCACATGGCGTTCACAATAATATAAATTTGCTTATTTGCCCCTAATCCTCGCCCTTTTGGAATCACCCAAACTTGACATCAAAATTAGATGATTCGATTCAAAACATATTATCTCTGGTACTAAACATCCCTTTGGACAGTCAAGCATGGACCCAGGCTTCCCTACCGATCCGTTTTGGAGGCCTTGGAATACGCAAAATTTCAAGTGTAGCTCTTCCAGCTTTTTTGGCTTCAGTACACAAGACGGAGGGGCTCATCACAAAGATTCTATCGAAATCCCTGCGACACCACCCAACAGCTCACATGTCTGAAGCCTTAGATGTGTAGAAGAGCCAGTGTGGCGATGACGTGCTCGTAACCCGTCATCGCAAAGGCAGTGGGATGAGCCGCTTTGTAGACTAGCACGGAATAACCTTCTCAATACGCTAGCCAGTCTTGCAGACCAGGCCCGTCTCCTTGCTGTGGCCCAATGGGAATCGGGATTACGGCTCCACACCACACCCTTCCTTCTCCCCATCTTTGCCCTCTCCTGGACAACAATACCTTTCGCCTAGCTTCCTCACTTCGTTTGGGGGCACCGTGTAATGTTCCACATCGCTGCCCATGCGGTGACATAGTGAATGAGTTTGGCCATCACGGGCTTTGCTGCAACAGAAGTGCGGGGAGGATTCCCCGCCACGCCCTCCTCAATGACATCATCCGCCGGGCCCTTGATAGCGCTTCCATACCAGCCGCTCTAAAACCGAATGGCTTGGTACGTAACTATGGCAAGAGACCCGATGACATGACCCTGGTTCCGTGGAAGATGGGATGGCCCTTGGTGTCGGTCGCAACCTGCGTCGACACCCTGGCCTCGTTCCACCTTCCCCAAACCTCATTAGAGGCTGGAACTGCTGCTGCAGCAGCACAGTCCCTCAAGCGGCGCAAATATGTCGATCTTAGCAACACCTACATATTTGAGCCTTTTGGAGTTGAGACCTCGGACCCTCGGAACGTGGGGGCCAAGCGCTCACCGCTTATTCTGGGATCTCGCCAAGCGTTTGGTCGAGTCCTTGGGTGACCAGCGGTCTGGGGCATTCTCGGGTCTGCGAATTAGCCTGGCCATCCAGCGAGGGAATGCGACCAGCCTTCTGAGCACAATGCCGCTGGGGCATATTTTTTGCAATTTGGGGCATATTTTTAACTTGTAAGTATGCTTCTTTTTTGTATTACTTTCTGTAACTTTGTAGTTAATTAGTTTTCTACATAATATTTAAGTTATTTAGTTTTAGTTTAATAATGTTTCTTATATTATTTTCTGTTTTGTGTAAATAAACTTGCACATATAGGTACTAATACATTCAGTATAATCATTTCTATTTTATGTAGCGTTACTTGAATATGTTCTGTTTCCTCATAGTTTAAGGACAAAAGCCAAGTTTTAACTATTGATTTGCATTCATTAAGTGGAAGAGGGTAAATTAGACAAACTGAGAGATATGCACGTTGTCGCCTGCAAAGGCAGTACGAAAATTTACTTGGAGAGTGCTTTCGGTGTAAGCCGTTTATTACGGCATGTCTGCGGGTTGTAAGGGCTATTGGCATGTTGTTGGGTTATTAATGTTTTTATATCAAAGATATATAATAGAGAGTTTTTGGCCTCGTACAATCCAAATTAAGAAACAAGCTTGGAATTGAAAAAGCAAGTAAACATCTGTTCCCTTTCAAACTTTTTTAATAAACAGATTATTTACGTTAAAATAAGTATAAATTGTTTTCGCTTAATAATTTTTTAAATTTGTTGATTATTTTAAATTTCATTAAAAATTAATGTAGATAAATCTTGACCAATTATTAGTATCCAAGTTTACAAGACTGATTTCTGATTTGATGTATGATTCGGTATCTCTTACTGAAAGTTGCTATTTATTAGAGCTCAAGATAAATGTTAATTATTGAAAAATAGCTAAAGCTAAATTAAAACCTAAGAAAAATAAGATTTTTAGTTCCTAATACATACAAAATTATTTTTGAGACTGCTAATACACTTAGTAATTGGTATTTTCATTAAAGGTAATATAAAATTTTAAATTGATTTTTATTTAAAAAATAACCTGATTTTAAACATGATTTGAATCAGGTTGATTTTCGCGTGCGCGCTGTTACAAGGTTGACATGAGGAAGCCAACACAGTTTACTGTTCAACACAATACCAAGGTATTTCAGTCTCGGGTTTCGTAATATTAATGCAAGAACATTTACGTCGTCGCAAGTATGAATTTATAGAATAATATCAGCCAAATGAGAATTTACCATGTGAAATTGTATGTAAGTAGTTTTAGATATGAGTATTTAAAGTAAGTAAATTTTCTCCGAGCCTTTTAGCCACCTTTTGTAGTTCAGCTTCCACAATATTTTGAACCTCAGTCTAAGTATCCCCATAAAAAACCAGAGCTGCATCATCGGTGTAAGTAAACAATTTGCCATTTGTTTGTGTCATATTGCATAGCTCATTTATGTAAATAAGGAAAAAACTTGGACCAAGAATACTACCTAGCGGAACCCCAAAAGGTACGTTGGTGTCGGAACTAATAAAATTATTAACCCTTACCCTTTGCACCCGACCGCAAAGATAATCTTTAAAAATAAGTAAGGCTGAATCTCATTCCTATATTATTAAGTTTGTCCTCAAGAGTAGGTATCGAGACTGTGTCAAATGCCTTGGCAAGGTCGAGGAAAACACCAAGGCATTTTTGTTTCCCGTGAAATTTCTCAGTAACGTACTCTGTCAAGCTACCTACGGCATCGTCTGTCGATATACTCGATCTGAAGACAAATTGTGAACCGGTTTAAAAACTGGACTAATCTATTATTTAGCATCTTCTCCAGGATTTTAGATAGTGTCGGAAGTACAGAAAACGGCCTGTAGTTTTCGACACTATCTCGGCTACCACTCTTGTGAACTGGAGCAATGAGAGACCTTATAAAACAGCCTTGTTCAAAACACGCCTGAAGCAAAATAGTAGCTGGTGATGGAATAACATGTATTACCATTTTCAGAAATCGAGCTGGTATAGAATCCCAACCAGTGGCACAGTCATCTCTTAAGATAAGAGATTCGACCTCTGATTTATCTGCTATAATAAATCCAAATGAATTAATTAAACAGTAAATTATTACATTTTTTCCTGCCTACATTGTGTTTCCCATACCCCGTGGTATTTTCAGCTAGCTCTTTACCAATATTAGGAAAATAACTATTTATTTCTTCGCAATTAATTATTTCTTTAATTTATAATGAAATAATGTTTTAATAATTAACTTAGTACCATTTTATGCACATTTTATAATTTGATAGTAAACGCCCCAAGAGAATTTTTTTTATTGAATGAAACAAAACTGGCCCGAACACGCTACCCTGCATCACGCCCAATAAATTAGAAGAAATGAAAAAGTTATCGATAAAGTATTATTTAGCGCAAAATTTTAAACAAAAAAGAAAACTCATTTCTTATGGAAGGTATAGGTATACCTACCAATGGAAACCAAAATTAATAGCATGACGAAGAGACTGTTTGTAGTGTGATTCTGTGTGACTATTCACAGTGTTTGAGTCTTTATTTTCTATGAAAAACTGACCATGAATTTTTTTAATTTAAAACGGGACATGGGTTCAATACATATAGTAGGTATTCACTATAATTATAATCAATTATTTTTATTGTAGGTAAGTACAAATTGTGACTAATAAATTTTTTTACCAGACGATAACGAAATGTTGAAAAAATTACTACCTCAGGTGGAAATCGAACCAACGTCCGCCTCGCACAAAATTTCGACAGTAACCAATACCCAGGTGGCGAGATAGTAATTTTTTTATGACGTAAAATCAATGTAAATTCATCAAATACTTCTTCTCTATCTTTATTACAGTAACTAAATACATCAGTGCTTTTTGAATAATTATTAGTATTATTATTCTCAATATTTAAACATTAATCTTAAGAATTTTTTTTAACAATATTTTATATAAAAACATATTTACAATATTACAAATTTAAATATTATAAAAAACTTAACCTAGGTTGCCACCGGCAGCGGGGATAGACCCAAGCTATCGGTGGTTAAGGCTGCAGAGTGAGGAACCTTCTGACAATACGTGCCGTGTCAAGGAGTACTGCCTTCTGTATCTGACCCTTGACCCAACCTTTTAGCGAGAGCCTCTCTAGATGTTGATCGAGGCTCTTAGATATAAGACCGTGTGCCGAAACGACTATCGGTACAATAATAGTTGTATCCACATCCCACATGGCGGCAACCTCGTGAGCCAAGTCAAGGTACTTACTGAGCTTGTCCTTCTCGGCTTTCACGAGGTTCTCGTCATGTGATATCATCCAATATTGCTTGGCGCTGAGATCGGTCGGTCACCACGATATCAGGCTTATTAGCGACAATAGTCCTATCCGTGATGATAGAGCGATCCCAGTAGAGTGTTGCATGACCATTTTCGAGAACTGGCGCAGGTGCGTACTTATAGTACCTCTGATTCAACAAGGCCATATCGAAGAGCAAGTTGCTGGTGAATTATTCTGGCTACTTGGTTGTGTCTGTGCAACTACTCTCCGCTAGCAAGATGAGAACAACCGGAAATAATATGTCGGAGTGATTCTCCTGGACAGCGGCATGCCCGACAGATGTCTTTTTTTACACTTAACGGGTAAGCGCTTGGCCTTCATCTTACCTGATGGTAAGTGACGATAAGGCCGAAGGTGGAAGCGCGCTTCACCCGAAATCCTCAACCACTGAGGAACTGGCTATCTTATCTCTAACTGTCGGAACACAACTATGCTATAAACATCGTTGTTATGGCGACAGACTTCGATAAGATGGTGGTAGCTAGCCAGGCGGCTTTAACAGCCCTACCATCAACCAAACCGAGCACACAAAAATGTACCCCCGCTGGGAATCGAACCCGGGACCTCTGGGTCTGAAACCGGTGGCTTAGCCACTAGACCACGGAGGCGATTAAAACCGACCGTACCGTCCCTCTTAATATATTTCCGGTAGTTATTCGTCTTGATAACTTTATCTTCAATGGCACAGACAAAACCTTCGGTTTCCCTAAAGAGGTCACCAAAACGTAGCCAGTTAACCGAGGCTGGCAAATCTACATCAGGTCCAGTTAGAGCCCGATAGTAGCGCCTGTGTAGCACCTTGCTCTTCCATATGTCCTTGCGATCGAGAGTGCTTAGCACCACTGGTTTGCGCCAGTTTTCTGTTGCCAAGGAGAGCGGCGTGAAGTGTCTATCAACTGCCACGACATCCAAATGCATCCCGCACTCACTGTTAAGGAAATAATCCCTGAGACTGCACACCTCACGGTTATGTAGGTCCTTGGCATTTGAAAAGCCGCGACCCCCCCATCTCCGCGGAATGTACAGCCTCATAACAGATGAGCAGGGTTGCAACATTCTAGAAGTCGTGAGCATTTGACGGACTCTTCTATCCAAGGCGTCCAATTCGGTCTGAGTCCATCTTAGTATGCCAAAGGAGTATGTGAGCAGAGGCATAACCCAGCCATTAAAAGCACGCGTCTTATTTCCACCCAATAAAAGACTGTTAAGTACTTTTCTCAGGCGGCAAAAGAAGCGCTGCCGAAATGACTTTTATGTCCCCATCCTCAACACCCAAACACTGTGACATACCAAGATATTTATATGTTTCAACTTCGGAGAGAGATCTGAAGTTTATCGTTTTGGAGAGTTGTAAATTGGTTGAATTTACTACCTCCCACGCTGTACATGCATAACCGCACACTTATCCACACCAAACTCCATCTTGATGGCACTGCTGAAAGTCTCAGTAATTTTCAGCAGTTTCACCAAGTCTTGGCGGTTTGGTGCGAACAACTTGAGGTCATCCATGTACAACAAATGCGACATAACTGCACCGCCTCCTCGCAGTTGACAGCCTAACTTTGAATTTCTCAACAAAGTACTGAGAGAATTCAAAGCTAGGCAAAACCATAAAGGACTAAACACTATCTCGACATCCTGGTTGACACAACACCGTGGTCCACTGCCGCATACATGACATCAAAAAGGATTTTAAATTTATATCAATTTTATATAACTCTAAAATCCTCAATAACCATGAATGCGGCACCGAATCATAGGCTTTCTTGTAGTCAATCCAGGTTGCGGAGAGAGTCCCTCTGCCACGCCGAACTTGCTGGCATATGGTCATGTCAATGAGGAGAAGCTCCTTAGTACCACGGGACCCAACCCTACATCCATTCCGAGTTATGTCCAAAATATTGTTTGCAACAATGTGTAAGTTAATTTTTGTTTTCAGAATGGATGTAAGGAGCTTTTATAAAGTAGGTAAGCACGTGATGGGTCTATAATTTTTCGGTTCCTTGGTACGACCTGATTTATGGAGCAGAAAAGTGATACCAGTAGTCAACAAACTTGGGAGTGAGCCGAGCTCTATGGCTTCTTGGAATTGCGCTGCCAGTAACTCGTGTGAACATCGAAACGATTTGATCCAGAAGTTTTGCAATCCGTCCGATCCTGGGCATTTCCAATTTTGGGCCGTACGGATTGCACAACCTACGTCAGCTGTACATATAGTTATAGGCTGCAGGGTCTCGATAGGTTCACACGCCTCACTGACAACACTCATCCATTCACCTTCCGTGTGCTCGACGGGCACCGAACAAATGCTGCGCCAGAAATTAGTCATGGCATCAACATTCGGTAGCTGCCTGTCGCTCACACGTTGATCAGTTCCTTCCCAACGTCTGTATACTTTTCTTTGGTCACTTTGAAAGATTCGATTTTGTTGGTATCGGTCCACACGCACTCTGTAGCGACGTATACGGTTTGCCCACGCATAGACTTTTTGCTTCAGAAAGTCAATACGTTCCGTCACACAAGCCATATAGTTTTCCGGACGAATATCAGTCCAAACAAAGGCTTGTGTGACGAATCGCATGACGCGAGGCCGATTACTGCCATTTCTGAAGCAAATTAGCTTTGCAATGAGTGTCCTGAACCTATCAATACGCCCCTCGATCCTCAATTGCCAAGCAGGGGCAGTCCCGGTTTGCCGCGGTACTCGGTCAGAATCCTGGAATTTGACACGAGCAACGCAACAAACCGTGATGGCCCCACAATAGAGGATCGAGTGGGTATCAATTAAATTGTCACTGGTTCCAAGATAAGGAACCAGTAAATTGTTTATGGCACTCATTAACGCCAAATTATGTCTATTAGTGGGCAAACAAGGTATATGCGGCCTAGAGTTACTCGTGTCACGATACTGTAGAATGGCATCGTTCAAAGCGCTCCTCATTTGCTCATTCGCCTGTGTACTTACATTCGTATTTATGAATTCTTCATCGTCGGGTACCGGATCTACTCGCGCCACCAAAACCGGCGCCACGGCCGATAATTGTGGGGCAGGGCGATCCTGCACCGAAGAAGAAGCCGCACAAATACGTAGTGACTCCAGGCGTAGCCGATCAAGTGCTGACTGATCCAGCAAGTTGTTACGCTGGATCACCCGCACTTGATCCGACAATCGTTGGGCGGACACGTCGATGGTCGGTTCAAGGGTCTGAAACAAAGACAGCAGGCGAACACAATACGCAGTAAAGCCCCCTCTTCACATCGGCAGACGCATCCGCAGACGGCGGATGCGTCTGCCGACGTGTATTGCGCGTGAATTGCGCGTCTGCGGTAGGTATATTTAACGTCTGCAGACTCTGCAGACTCTGTATGACGATGTGAAGAGTGGGCTTGAGGTTGGTTACTCCCTCTGTCGCCCTGTAGTAGGCGCGCGTGCAGTTCTCATTTATTGGTTGGGTCCATCGCACGCGGCGCACTACACGACACCACCGGTCGTACGCGGGGCATGTTGCTCCACTGATCCCAAGCGTGCCGGCAGCGGTGGTCGTCCACGTCGCGCTGGTCGTTGTGGCGGCGGGGACGGCAATCGCCCACTCGCGCTGCTCGACTCGTCAATTGACACCCTGGTGAGGTCCTCATTGGACGAGGAGCTTGAAGTCGGCGGATGGAGGGCGTGCGCTTCGTTGAGCTCCGCCGTGCGATGCCGATTCTCTAAACCAAAACCTTGATAGATCGCATAGCTGTTTTTCGTTATCATTTCTTTGTGATTTTCATATTGTTGTTTGCATGCACGGACCTGAAAAAAAGAGGTCCGTGTTTGCATGTTGACGTTGTACGTCAACATGTCAGTAGGTTCGGGATTGTGTTTCTATCAATGATATTATAAACTATATTGTAAAAGTAATTTAAATACAACCAAATCAGTGTTTTGAATTTTTGATATTGATCTTACTGACTTTTATTTGACTGCTTACGGAAATTTTGTACGACGAAAACAACATTAGAACCAATAAAACCAAAAAATATTTTCTTTAAGAAATGACACGTTGTGATTGTGACAGTGACAAGAGCTTTTTCTTTTCTTTTTTTTAGTATTATTATTATTATCTTCCCATACTATATTCTTAAATCACCCCAAAATATAATCTTCATTTTTTAGCAAGATAGCAAGTGCACTGCACAAGAAAACCACAGACCAGCTCCATAATAGAAAAAATAGGAAGTTTTGAAATACGGGACAATTTTGCGTCCCGTATAGAGATGGGCATTTACCCGGTAAATACCCGACTTTTGGGTAAATACCCATTTTTACCTATTTTGACCCACCCATTTTTAATTTATACCGGGTAAAAATTAAACTCAGTTTTATTTAAACCAATTATTGAATTTGGTTATAGATACTATTACATACCGACTAAAGCATA
This sequence comes from Scoparia ambigualis, assembly GCA_963921215.1. NCBI lineage: Eukaryota > Metazoa > Arthropoda > Insecta > Lepidoptera > Crambidae > Scoparia > Scoparia ambigualis. Next base: position 15,748,720 of record OY992522.1, on the reverse strand, counting down.
TTTTTAAGTCATTCTAAGTCTAATACTTAGTGGAATTCTATTCATTTTCGAGCTGAGGCACGACTTTTGTTTATTAAGATATTCAAAATATTCATACGTTATTTATCATTTCTAGTTCAATTTCTGTTGTAATTATATTATCATGTCTGGGACGTGCACCCTAGTATTCCTTGTTCCTTTAGGTATTTGACATACGAATTAAGAAGTCAACCTATTCCCGGTTCCTTAAAAACTACTTTTTTTATAATAGATGGGCTTGCTCTTGGTCACATTCTTGTCCGTAGGATTAAGAAGAAGCCGATGATGGAGCGAGTTTGCCCAGAAGCAGCCTATTCACTCGGGCTTTAAAGATGTTGGGCTATATGCACTCGGGAACACAGACGCCGGCAGGGAATTCCATACCTTGGCTGTACGCATTATGAATGAAAACGAATAGCGCTTGGTGCGTATGAGTGGAATATCAAAAGGGTGGTAAGTAACCCGCCGTACGTCTGGACTCCCGATACTAGAAAGGGGACGGTGGAATGAGCTCGTGTAGCTCAAAAGCACACTCTTCGAAGTACAACCTGTAAAATACCGACACGCATGCAACTGAGCGACGGACGGCGGCGAGACTGTGAAGCTTGGTTTTCACAAGCTTATCGTCACCTATAAGTTTTCTGGCTCTGCGTTCCACTGAATCGAGCGCGGCAAGTTAATATTTTGCTTAGCCGTCCCAAAGGTGGCAGCAATACTCCACAAACGACCGGAGTTGTGCTTTATATAGAGTTAGAAACTGTCCCGGCGTGAAATATCGCTTAACCTTATTTAGAACACCCAGCGTTTTCGCCGCAGTTTGAGCCTTGATTTCGATGTTGTCGCCCAAGTAGAGATTGGAGGTCAACTTCATGCCGAGGAGATCGAAGTTGTCGGTAATTGGTACATCTACACCCCGGAAAGTAGGAGCCAGGTTAAAAGGACTCCTTCCGTTAAACGAACTTCCTCTCCGCCGACCCTTGCGCTAGACAGATACCTCTTTGTGACCGTGCTGTCGTCTGCATACCCAACAATTCCCAGCTTGAGCAGATCGTTATTATACACCAAGAAAAGGGTAGCAGAGAGAACGGAACCCTGAGGGACCCCGGCATCGATAGCCATGAGGTCGGAGGAACAGCCATCAATGACTACTCTGATTGACCGTTCGAAGTCCGAAATCCCGACACGAAAATCAGCAAAGATGCCGTACGCTGGAAGCGTGCCAGACCCGGTCAAAGGCTTTCAATATGTCAAGCGACACGGCAAGCGCTTCGCCATGCTTCTCGGTTGCCTCGCCCCATCAATGAGTAACGTACACCAGAAGGTCCCCCGTGGAACGGCCCCGCCGAAAGCCATATTTGGCAAGCTTCCAGGACTGAGGCCGCTCTAGTAAGAAGAGAAAGGCGGTACAGACGCGTTAGAATCGGAGACAATTCAGGCGCACAGACCCTAAGTAGTCTAGCTGGAATCCCGTCCGGGCCGCTGGCCTTATTTATTTTATTTCATGAAAATCATATAATTCAAATGACGCTGTATAAATTGGGTAATGTAATTATCATTCTCCCTGTTACTGCAAGCTGGCAACGTCGCACGCGCGAAATATAAGGTGACTGCTAGTGCTAGAAACCACTAGAAACTTCAAGGGCTGGTCAGGTCATGTGTTTTAAAATGACAAAAAAGGAATTCGTGTTTTTTTCATTTTTAATCTAACACTTAACATAAAAATAATTACAGTTATAAAAGGGCTCGATCGGGGGGCCATTTCTTATCTTGTAACTCATGCTCCTGTCCTGTCCCTTCGGAGAGGAGGTCTGGGAGAGGTAGAGCCTTTGGAGGCGACAATCGGCCTGCAGCGGGTGCCATTGGGCACCGATAACCTACGCTGGGGTGGTTCGGTCACCACCCTGTATGCGCCCATGCTCGTGGCAGGGATCGGGTGAACTCCTCACCTTCGACGCCACGCCCTCTCCCATCGGCTCGGCTATCCACTCCACTTATGGTGGTGCTTGGGATCCGTTGGCGCAAGGCCATCTCCCGCCTCGTGCTAGTAGGAGGGGAGGGGACTCGGGTCCCCAATAGGAAATTGTTGCCCACCTGCGCGTTGCTCCCAAACCAGAGACTGTTTTGCTTCCTACACCCTCTGTTTGCGTTTGGGGCCTTGATGGCAGCGCTCGCCAGCTCACGCCCGGTCGGACTCAGGGCTGTATTGTGTTGAGTTGGCTTGCGAGTTGGTTGGGCAACATCATTAATAATTAATATTTAAATAATAATATTTTCATTTTATGCGCGTTATCGGAACCATAACATAACTTGATGCTATCGATAGTCGTTGGACTTAACTGCACCTTAAACACGCACATTTCATTTCAGTTGTATAAGGAAAATAAATGGGGTCTTATTGCACTTTGCAGACTAACGTAGGTACTTATCGCCCAGCTGACGCGAACGGGTCAACAGACGATGGTCGGCAGGCCGGCCGTCGTTGCCCGCGCGTTGTAAATAATCGTTTTTTTTATTGTTTTTGATTTCATTTTTCTTATGTTATTGCTTTAAAATAAATTTGGTACTCAAAGACTATCCAATTAAAATTCACAAAATGAATGATTTAATTAAAAATGGCAAAAACACCAATTCCTTTTTTGTCATGTTTAAAACACATTACCTGACCAGCCTTTGAAGTTTCTTGCGGTTTCTAGCAGTGCCCATAATACCGCACGCAGCCTCTCGCCCCCCACCCCACGTGGTATTTTTCGTACGCAAACATGTTCATTCGAATCGAAGTGCATTTAAACTAAGTAGATCTGCGCCATTTTGTTGTGTTTTAGTTAAAAATAGATGTTGATTAAAGATTTAAAATATAATCAACTGTTTTATTTGAAATCAATATTTTATCTTCAATGGTCAAGAACGAAACTAACATCGTAGATCGTTTTAAAGATAGTATTATAGACAGTATTCAATTTTTACCCGGTGTTATTTAAAAATATCCGGTAAAAATGGGTATAAATGGGTAAATACCCTTTTTTACCCTTCCTCCCAATTTTACCCACCCCAATTTTTACCCACCCGCCCATCTGTAGTCCCGTAGCTTTCTTTGGGGACAACGTGATAGGTAACCGGAAAAAGCGACAGTCCCGTTTAAAACGGGACGTATGGTCACTTTATGCATACCTATTGTTTAAACAAATGTTTTTCCCAAGATGCAAGGCCGTCGCCTACCTATAATATGTCGCGTGTGGGTGAAGTGGCTTGGAAAACATGCATTTTCTATGAATAAATGATTTTATCTCAATGGTACTGCAATGCGTCATCATGGTGAAATAATAGCGCAAGACCTATATTGTATGATGTAGATGTGATTGCGCAAAATTTGTGTTCCAAACGTTTCTCTAGCTTAAAAACATTTAAAAAAAATGATTTTGTAAATAAATTTGTATTTTTTTGGGACGATGGATATCTAAAAGTGTTAAATGGCGCAGCGGTTACTATATTCAGGTAACGATTTTAAAAGTTAAGCAACTTTCGCATAGGTGGGTCATCGGATCGGTGTGTAGTTATCCGTGCTTCGAACATTGAGGTTCAATAAATAATATCTCAATGGTTTCGAAAGGCACATTTAGCCGTTGGTCCTGGTTGTCGTCGTAAGATCAGTACTTAAACCCCACCCACATAGATTGGGCTAGCGTGGTAGGTTTTGACCCGAACTCCTTATCCTTATAAGGTTGTTAAGGATGAGAATTGATAATGAATGAGACATTAAAACATTATTTAGCTTTACAAAGTTTAATGAAATATTTCTTTCGGATTATTAGCATTTTTACACGAGCAGCTCACATCAGCCACAAGGGCCGCTTATTGGTCTGCCAACTTGGCAGTTGTCAAAAATAAAGTGTGGTGTGGCCACTACACTCATTTAGTTTTGATATACTTGCTTATTATTATTAACTTATTCTACGTTTTTAACCTTTTTGCAGGAACGTGGGAGTGTTTCTCAAAGTAAAAAAGAAAACATTTTACGAAAAGTTAGTATAAACTTTTGATTTTGGCATAAACGTGTGGTCGTCGTCGGAAAAACATCGCTTATCTAATCTCATATCGTACAGCTATCAGTAAAATACTAACAGATAACTGAGCGCGCCGGGCGCCCCGCCCCGACGACGGCTAAATCGATTTTTATCTTCAACTGTATGAGGGTTTTGTTAACATTTGACAGTATGTCAGTTAATTTGACCACGTGAAGATCAGCTTTCCGATTGGTTTACGTCTATTCCAAGTTATTTAGGTCAGTTTTTATAACGGATAAGTAAACTAGTTTTTTATAATACCTACATGTATTTAAACAATGACGTTGACTGTATGACAATCATAAAAAGTTCAATAAACGTATGAATATCATTAAAAATATGCGCGTCATTATTTTTCTGACTGTAAGCAATTAAAGTTTATCTTAACTGATATTATGATGACGCGTTCAATGCAAAAATAGCTAATTTTGTGATGTAAGATTAATTAATGCTATTTTCCTTATTTTCGACGTGTTTCTTTAAAATAGATAAGGGGGCGCTCTACCCTTTCGTCATAGTTAATCTATGTGCATCACTTTTTACCGAGAAGAATTCAGCTTGGCAAACATTTACTTTGAAATGTATCGTTATCAGGAAATGCATGTTAGTTATGTATGACTCTTTTGATTTATGTACGAAGAGGCTTAACAAACATCACAATAATTAATTAAGTACAGATTCTCAATAAAATATGATACTTTATTGCAGTACTTATTTAGCTGTTTAATAGATGAGTCATGAGCAGACGTAGATAATATGAGGTTTATTCTCTTAGCCTCCTTCTACTAGTTTGGTGTAGGCCTCCTTTCTCATTGGACTTTCCTACAAGCAGATGAGATGCATCTTTGAGCTTTTTGCATCCAGTTCAATCCAGGCAACTTATTTTTTTTGCGTATTTAAAACTACGAGTAGGTATTGTATATTTGAGGCTTTTCAGGTAGACGCGTTTTAACCCAGGTATACTTATAATGTATTCTACGCCCAAGGACTCTACTCGACGAGATTCTTCATATACTTACGTTTTTTATCTTGCAACGTGCCTCACCCATTCCATTTTTCCTTTCTATTCTGTTTCATTACAAGAAGAAATATCGAAATGTTTATATGTTTACGAAACAAATAAAGTAAATGAAACATGTTAGGCGCACGCAACACGTCCCAAGTACTGGGAGACGATTTTAAAAGAGTTTAAACGACGTTCTACTTTTGCGTATTGTCGTCCAGGTTTCGGCTCCGTACAAGAGTACCTATGCTTAAAATGGAAGCTTGAAAGACCAACATCTTGGTCTTTGTTGTGAGAAACACATTATCATCAGCCTCTAAACGTCGCACAGCTAGGCACAGCCCGGAGCAGGCTTTCCCACAAATAAAAGCACATAGGTATATTGGGCCATAACCCACCACGCTGGCCCAATTTAGGTTGGTGGGTTTTAAAGACTGCCATCGACTGCCATCTTACAACAATTTATAACCGGGACCAAAAACTTTTCGCGCCTACCGAAGCACGGAGGAGCTTTTTCTTTATTTAGTCACACATACCGATTACTTATTAGACGCTGCGCCTTCGAGGTTCTTCTGTGCCAGAGTAGCAGATGATTGAAGGGCCTGAATGACCGACTGTCACTTCTTTTATCTTACTATGCAAATTCTCATACGAATTTTGCATTTTAAGATTAAAGTAATATTGCTCTAAGAGGTGACAGTAGGGCCCCAGGTCAATTATATGCCACTGTTGAAGAGTTGATGGTAATTAAGGCCCCAGATCCGAAAATCCTGGTTTCATGCGGAAATGGAAAATTTTGTACAAAAAACTGTGCTCACCGTTCGCTACATAATTGGTATATTTGCTTCCCGCGGCTTGTATGCATTTCACGATAACAATAACAATAACCCTTATCTGCTGTCCATGATAAGGTTTACAGCTGCTGTGGTTATTTTTGTTCAAATCAGCACACGCATTGAACTTTGTGTTGCTAATATTTAATTGTAAGAGCTTATCAAAGTAAATTAGTTTCAGATTCGAGAGAGTTCCGATTTCAATAGTTCCAAAGAACATACAAACATATAATCACGACTATTATCCCCGAAGGGTTGTCAGAGACTAGGCAACGAGGACCGCAAAAGCAGTATTTTGCATTTTTATTGAAATTTTGCATTCACGATGCTTTATAAATATAGGATAAAATGTGTACTAGAAAAAGTTGCAGCGTAAATCAAACTGTGTACTAGGAAAAATTCAGCGAGTCTTCTGGGGTCTCGGTAGCTCAGCGGTTAGAGCAGTGGACCGGCAATCCAAAGGTCGTGGGTTCGAATCCCATTCGAGCTTCCTGAGACTGGTTGATTTTTTTCTAGTAAACATTTTATCCAGTATTTTGCCATAAGTAGTCCACTTTTCACCAAATAGCGACTGCACAGTCATGTGTTCCGTGATAGGTAGTGAGCCCGTCGCCGCTCTATGCTGTATGTGCAGTCTTTAGTCCGTTTGTCGCCTTTTACGTCACCCATATGCATAAATGACCTGCTACCAGCACAGCTTAAGAAGAAAAAAATTAAAGTAATTATATATGTGCAGATCTTCCCCGTACTCTCCATGCGGCTGGCAGTGTTGATGGTATCTCCGAAGAGGCAGTATATAGTGGGGCGCTGTGGTGCCAACCACTCCCGCCACGCACGGGCTGTGCTGACGCCCGCGAGTATGCGCAGCGCCTCCGCGGGCAAGAGCGACACACGCAGCGCCCACTAGCAGTCTCCTCTAGCCTCAGCGGTTGAGGATTCCGGGCGAAACACGCTTCCTTCTGCACCTTCGGCCTTATCGTCACTTTACCATCAGGTGAGATTAAGGCCAAGCGCTTACAATAAGTTTGTTGGTTTGAATCCGTTCAGCCGCTATTCAGCGTAATTGAAAAACAACCATTCATAATTTGACCTTGCTGAATCCCTTGCTGAATTGAGGAACTCAAACTATTTCTCGTTTTTCTACTTCGATCACAAAGTGTTTCAATAATTGAATACATTTTATTTTTAAATAGTCGCACATGTGCAGTCGCTATTTGGTGAAAAGTGGACTATGGGAGAGTATTGCTTTTGCTGTCCTCATTGCCTAGTCTCTGACTAACCCTTCGGGGGTAATAGTCGTGATATTTTGTATATATATTTTTAAATTAGTTTACTATGACATTGGAATTGCACGAAAAATTTAAAAATATCAGACGCTTAAATCAACACAATATTATAGCGTCGTGTCACTCTGTGTCTCAGTAGTTTTGTTTTTTTAAGTCTTTCTTTTAGCATGTTGCGTATGTATGTTTGAGCCAAAAAAACTTTAGTTCAATTAATTCGTTCAAACCTCTAAAAAAACACGTGCACTGATATTGCGACAAATTTCAGAACACCGACGTGGCATGAATCGACGTAGTTTGTCTTTTTATTATTTCTGCTGAATCTTGTCACAGTTTTGGTTCCTTTGAAAACACTCGGTGTGGTATGACTCAATCTCAAAATGCCAATAACACTGACACTTAATACAAATGAAATGGCGATAAAACCTGGAACCATATGTTACATTCATAGATCGATCACAATACAGTGGGCGTAACTCTGTACAGTCTACAGCAAATTGATCGATGCAACTAAGTATTAGGCCTTTGCTCAGCAGTAATCAGTGATACAAAATAAATTAAAACGAAACAATAAAAATAGAACACATTCGAATAGGCACTTTTAAATCGAGTAAAACATTGATCACATTTCCTGATCCTTGAATTTGTCATCTACGTAAACCTACGGCATGATTCTCAGGCATTTCGAATTAGACAAAAACAACATTTATGGTTAGGAGGTATTCGCATAAGAGATGCCTAGAATGCTAGGAACACCCATTTTAACAGCTAGATGAGGATAAATAAGTTTTATATTTAGCTGTCATCAATGTTACACTCGATTAAAAATACCCATTCATTAGTATCCTACCTTGTTGACTTACATTGTCAACATTTTTGCTACATTGATTCGACATTTTTGTTTTAAGCTAAATTCAGTTTTCTAAAACGGTTATTAGTTCTAACATCTTACTTTCATTTATACCATTGAGTAAGTATGCTTCTTGAAATTAGATGCTTTTGTAGAGCTACGCACTTTTTGTCAGAAAACTGAATGTACTAATTGAGAACATTGACATACTTAGATATTTTAGATAAAACGTTGGTGGTCTGTTACTAAGCTTTCTCGTAAGGAGCGTAAAGGGCCAGACGAGACACGAATAAATCACTTAACAATGTTGGCACTCGTAAAACTACGGATCGATATACGCTAGCAAAGAGATAAAATTACAGACGTACACACTGTGTCTACCAGGAGTTTAAGGCTTGCTGTCTACTAAAACTGTGCGCAGTGATGCAATTTTTGAACCAGAGACAACAGATCTTACAATAACACCTTTATCTACTCTTAGGTGATCTTGTAGTCGACGTCACCGGTAGCTTATTTGACCAAAACTTTTATACATAGCAGCGTAGAGTTTTCTTTGAAATTTTTAATTTGAAAGTTCGATCTTTAGGAAAACGTCTGCCTAATTTACGAATGTCAACAAAACAGACCACTTATCCCATCAGTGGTCAACAATGCCCAATCATTGCTCTCACCGAGGATCGCTAGTGAGATTGGAGGTAAGAAGAGCGGGGCAGCAAATATATCTCAAATCGGATGTGGTGGAGATTCTTGGGGGAGGCCCATTTTCCAACAGCACACGTTATTCGGTTGATAACTTTTTGTGAGCTTTATTAATAATCTTAACAATATAGTGAACAAGCGGGGAGAGTGGTAGTTAATGTAATATCCTCATTTTTTCATTTTTGAACTAGGTAGGTAGGTACGTAAAAACGCAGGCGAAGCCTATCGTACTGATTGACAGTACGATAGGCTTCGCCTGCGTCGAATTCCCGAAAAATTCGGGATAAAAAGTTATGCTTTTTTGAGCTCTATACCAAATTCGACTGATATCCGTTAATCAATTTCAATCAACGTTTTTGAGAAATAAACCAACAAACATCGACACTTTTATATTTATAAATTTAATAACTAGGATTATCATTTTATTGTTACAATTATCACCTTTACTATCTACAGTTGTTTCTCCAATATCATTATCGGTTCTTCCGGATCAATTAATTCTTTATTTTTGGAGGTCAGTTTTTGTGGAATAAATAAACTAATTATACAAACTATATTTACGAGTAGGTTGATAAAAGAACTAATCTTAGGTACACCTCATTTCAATATCCTTATAGGTATGCAAATAGCGACCAGATCAGAGTGATAATTACAATAATTCTGTGTTTTCCGATCGTAGACGAATCGTTAACGTAATTTCCGTTTATTTATAGAACTTAAACGCTCCACTAATGTGTAGTTTCTTTAAGATTGTGCTGTTTACGACTGGATTAATCGTGGAAACGATTAACTAAATTTAGGACGCCATATGCTCCTATACATCAGCACTATAAGAACATACCTAAGCAGGTGGTTTGTTTATTATTAGAAACGTGTATCAGTAAGCTAGCACGGAATTAAACTTATGGTACAGCACATACTTAACTACATATTATATACTTACTGATTATGGTCCTACAAGCAAGGCTATGAACGTGAATAGGGGTATGTCACATTGGTTAACATGTTTGCTGTCCGAGAACTACAACAACTGAAAATCAATTGTTATTAAAATTGATGATATGATAAATTCTTGATAAATCATTCATGCAGATGATCATGGGACAGGGAAGGGGTTGTTACGTAAAGGTAATCTTACTCACATTTATTTATTTATATACAGTACACAACTCAGATTACAGCCAAAACATGAACAGGATACATAGCAATATATAAAGTATTTTGTTAAACTAAAATCTGATAATGAGTGCTCACATCATAACTTAAATATCCAAATTATAAAAAGGTGCATCCTATGTTACAATTTAAACTAATTACTATCAATATAAAACTAAATTACAGTAGAAGGTTTCATCGAGACTTTTAAGCAATTTTGGAATCCTGAGGAAAATTTCTTTATCCGAGTTATTGTTCATATTAATGAGGTCATTATATAGACGGCACATGCGAACCATAGGTTTAAAGAAATATATTGTTTTTGCAGACTTAAAGTACAAAAGTGTATGGATCTTTGTCAAGAGAACGAAATTTAATTTTGAAATTTAAAAGGGCCAGTAAATTAGAAGAATCGATGTGGGAGTAAACAATTTTGTATACTTAGGCATGAAAGCGCGGTGTAATTGCGTCTGTTTTCCAGGGTATCTATCTTAAATTTAACCAGTCTGTCTTTATACGATATTATTTTGAGATTCAATCCAAGCCTGAAGCTTAATTGATTAAGGATTTTTTTCTGAACCTTTTCTATGCGATCAGCATGAACATCTTAATATAATGTGACCAAATAACTGAGTTGTATTCGAGAACAGTTCTAACCAAGGTGCAATAAAGATATAAAAATGTTTGCGGGTTTCAGAAATCCTTGGTAGATCTGGAGACAAAACCGAGCATCCAGGACCCTCTCCCTATGACATGATAATAATGATCGCGAAAAGTCAATCTATCGTCGGAATAGATACCTAGATATTTAAATAATAAAAGTATGATAATAGCTTTAAATAAATATAGACGAAAAGCTGCATAATTTTTATAAAAACATAGTAGTAGGCGGTGTAGCTGTATAAATTTTTTTAAAACTACTTAATTATGATATAATTTTTTGTACAGTTTGAATAAAAACAAAGAAAATTAACGTTTATACTTACACATTTCTACATTGTAATTTTAAGAGATTAAGACTTGGTAACTTAGAAACCACATTATATTCAAATATAGCCGCATATGGCATTAGTTTACACGTTATCTATGATTGGATAGAACCCAATTTTTCTAAACTTTAACTTTTTTTAAACTCTATGAATAAAAAACATAGCAAAAAAATAACGTGCATTTGTGCAAGGTGTTGTTAAAAATTGTCAATGCGTAGGTAATTAGTAATTACAGACATTTGCATAACACGGTGAAACACCACTGTTTTCGCAATGAACCGTTTTCACATTTCCAGGAATGCCACAATCGTATGTGACAATAAAGAAGAACGGGTGTTTAACTGATAAAGCGAGCTTGCTGCGCAGCGCAGGGAGTTGAATGCTCCATTGTCTTCTGACTGGTACATAAATACTGATGTACTCATCTCCCAATGTCAAACGAAGGAGGGCAATGCGTCCGCAAGCGAACAAACGACCATTCTTTTTATAAGTAGGTATAAAGTTGTTTTTCTTGATGCCCTTTGATTGCGCAGTTCTGCGGACTCCTTGGAATTCAGCCTTCCATTTCAAGGGTTGATGTAAAATTTGGCAGTACCTAGTACCTACCTACTTACTAATTTGCACAAATCCCAGTGCACTTGACGTAGATTTACGGCACTTTACGGTAAGTGCTACCAAAATTGGGGAACTCTGCATAAAGAAATAAAAGACTTTATAAAAAGGTTTTATTCATACATACATCAAAAATGTATTTTTATAAGAGTTTTAAAGTTTCAACTCTGTTTGTAGATCGAATACGATTCAAAACATTTTGAAAAACACCATCGTGTACACAAAGACATATAAAAACATCATTGCGTGTACAGGAGCGCTTAGACAAGAATCTTTATTTGCTACTTTGATTAAAACAAATGTTTTAATCTAAGATTTGCTAGTTTCAATAGTCTTTCTAAACTTTAAAGATTTCTGCATAAATAATATGCGAAAGTGTTAGAGAGTAGGAAGGCGTGAAGATTCTTAAATGAGTATGTGTTAGACGCTATCTCGTCAGAGAAATCGACAAGGTCTGCTACATTCTAGCTCGTAGGGACAAGGTTAAGTTGGCATGAACAGCATACATGCAATAGTTCTTATTTTACAAAGAAAACCTTGTCTATATCACGGCCGAATTCGATACAGATCGTTTGTAAACAAATTATTGACATTTCCTTAGAAATTATCTAGTGTCACCATACAATACATAATAATTAATAATACAAGTGTGTCACTCAGAATCTTAAGAGAGATTCACGAGAAAATAGCAAAAAATGATGTCTTTCCCTCAATAAACAGTAAAAATCCGAGTGAAACTAGATATTTGCACAAAAAAATTACAGTAGGTAATGTTTTGTATACAAATATTCATCATCGAATTTGGACGAAGTATTCGCGAGTTTGTTGAAAGCACAGACGCGACGTGGTCGTGGTTGAAAGTCTTGAGTCACTGTTATATAAACAATTATACCTACTTACTTGGTTATTGTCTGATTTTAATTTCTTCAATAGTTATGTCAATGTCAAACCGTCTTGTTCGTGCCAACGGCAATGTTATTGTGGCAACATTAACATTTTTATATTTAAAAAGGCATTAAGTAAGTAGCAACATAGCCAAAACTGTCAAATGTCTCCTATCGACATTGATCCATATACCTTAGTGACAAATTGCAAAATGTACTGATGAAATTTGTCATTTTGTGGAAGGTCGAAGTGCCGGCGGCGGCTGTACCTAAATAACGTTTAATAAAGTTTATGGGCTGATTGTAAGTCTGTTTAAAGAACTAATTATTAAATGAGTTCACTTGCCGTGACACAGAAAAGAAACAAGTTTAGATACGGTGACTGTTTGCGTAAATATTAGCCTTGTATTAGGCACCTACGTTATCTAGGACACACATGGCTAACTAAGCTTGGAAAATTTCTTAAATAGACTCGAGATAATAAGCACGTGCCTCCTGCCTGACCACCTGTGGGGTAAATTATTTAACATCTGTACTAATATTATAAATAGGAAACATTTGATTGTTAGTTTGTATTGAAAAGGCTCCGAAACTACTAGACCGATTTAAAAAATTCACAGTTGGGTAGCTACACTATCTCCGGGTGACATAGGCTATATTATATTTTCAAAAAAATTAGGAATCCTTACTAAAACACAAATAAATTCCTTAAATCGCGTGTGGTAAGAAAACTATTAATGATAGAATAAAATCATGTACTAATGGCTTTGCAGAACACACCATCATCTACAAAAAGTGTCGCGATGGCACATGTCTAACTATTTTAGATACGTCACAATAAGTGTTCTTTGGAAAGGAGTCATTTTATAAATTCGTGACGGGTTTTTATAAATAGCTAAAAGAAAAACGGAGAGTGTGATGAAATACACTTTATAATGTGCCTGTTTCATCACACTTTTCCGCATCCTCATCCCCATCCTCTTTCTTTGTGCTATACAATTCTTCTTCCCCTTCCTCTTCCTCATAACCACATCCTCATCAACCCTATTATAAATAAAGACGGAAAAACGCATTTCGACTAGCCCCCTCACTCTTGAAACCGATCCCGATCGATCGAGATTGGTATTGTGAAGTTTCATACTCCTAAGTTACGACACCAGAGCTAATATGGTTTCATATTACGCGGATATTGAGTGAAAAAAATACAAAACTTAATGCTATTTAGTTCACCCAATATGAAACCAAAGTAGCGCTGGTGTCATAATTTAAAAGTACGACATTTCACAATACCAATCCGATCCAATACCGATCGTTTTCAAGAGTAAGGGGGCTGATCAGAGACATTCACTTTAAAGGTCAGGTCAAGAGTACCTTACCTAGTAGTAACCTTCCCTGACCTAACCTAACCGACTAGCATGTATGAAGGTAAGTGAAGCAAAGGATGTGTGAATGAAAAGCTATGTGCTCTCTGTCTACCCCTCCGGAAAACCGAAAAAAATATGTAACTATGTACCATCGCGGACTCCATCGCTTTACCAGTCTAAAGGTCAAAATCCCTTGCACAACGCGTCGTCTATTTGTTACGGGCACGTACCCGGGCGAGCGGTGCGCTTTATACGAAAATTTCTGCATCTGGTAGCGACGGTGACCCCGATAGTACCTATATATAAATGTATAAAATATATAGGTCGTTTGTAGGCGTTGATCACATATGAAAATGTGATCGGAGTTTGCAGGACGACGACAATTAATATCATTACCATTTTTGAAGATAGTTTTTTGGTCCCACTTCTTCAAAGCCGGCTCCACCACAAATCTGCAATCAGGATTCACTTTACTTTACAATTTATTAGGAGACACTTTTCCACCTAGAAGTTCTCACGAGAATTGACAATATGAAAACAAAACAAAAACTGACAATTAAAAAAGACGAAATTTAATTAAGAGATTTTTATAAGGTCTAAGCTGGATAATGACCTGTTTGTTACTAACGTCCGAATTTAAATCTGTCGATTTGCCCACGAGAGAGTAAGAAAGGCGATGTGGTCCAAAAATAACCCAGGCCGGGTGCAAAATTTTTGTATCACAGAATCTTGAAGTCTTAATAAATATTTTATTCAGTAAATGCCCTACCAAATTTAGTTACTTACTTATGCTAAACAAAACAATGTCTTAGCTACCAGCTGCTGCAGAGATAGTGATGGTATATAGTGATGGTGATGGCTATAAAGTAATGCTTTTAAATATGCTCTAAAACCTGAGATACAATATTTGGGCAAGGGTTCTTTTGTATGGGATTTGGGCCATCTTCTTTGACATAAGCGGTCTAAAACCGTGTCGGGTAGCGGTGAAAGATTACTACCACCCACTCTCTTCCCTTGGGTATCGTAAAAGGCGACTAACGGACTAAATACTGCACATACATCCAATAGCATAGAGCGGCGATGGGCTCACCATCACCACCTGTCACGCTGAGCACATGTGCAGTCGCTATTTGGTAAAAGTGAACCATGACAGAGGACTGCTTTTGCGATCCTCATTGCCTATTAGTCTCTGACTAACCCTTCGAGAATAAAAGTCATGATTATATGTGTACGAGTATGTATGTATGTGCAGTCTAAAATTAGACTTTAGTTAGAAAAATAACAGATATAGGTTACCTAATAACTTCGGTCGACAGAGTACCAAGTGTAGGCGATTAAGGCAAGATTAACGAATTATAAGTACAAAAAACAATTGTTTATATAAAAACAATGGATTTGAGTAATTGTTATGATGACTTATGTTATGATTTTTCCCGGTATTCTGTGTATAATTCTTACTATATGCACCGAGTAGATAATGGTAATGACGTCAATATTAGTTAAAAGGAGGCCAACAAGCAGGCGAGTCATCTTATGGAAATTTCAAATTTCAATATCAATTATTTAATTTAGGCTACAATAATTGAGCACTTATGAATGTCGCTATGCCATCGGTTAGTAAGTCCTGACTATGGGGCGGGAGCCTTGTACTGAGAAGAACCGGCAAGAAACTCGGCAAGTGCATTTCTTTTCTCCCTTTCTTTTACAGCGTCAATACAAATTGGAAAATGCCCTCTCTATCATAGAAAGACATTTTCCATTACAACAGAAAAACATTTAAATCGATTACAAGACAACACTACACAAACAATAGAATATTCAATAAAACACAGGTACCTATTCTATTGAAAGTAGTCACCGCCGCCCATGGACACTTGCAAAACCAAGAGAAGAGTCGCAGATGCGTTGTTGACGCCCTACTTTTTTTGACGTAACTAGGGTTGCCAGGTACTAAAATAAAAAAGCCGGACTCAACGCTGTAGGCCGGACATTTTGCCCTAAAAGCCGGACATGGTGAATATGTAAAGCCAGATACTACTTTAAAGTCGGGCTTAAGCTTTTCAAGCCGAACAACAATTTTACAATAAAAATCTCAGATGAGGATTAAGATTTTTAATGGCATTTGCACTTACTAAAAACTCAAAAAAGAAAAAAGAAACGACAATCTTATAATTTTCAAAAAAACAAATGGAACTTACTCAAAATTAAAAATCAACTAGCTATTGTTAAAATTATTTTTATAAAAATAAATCAAATTCTTGAAAATCACAAAATCAACACGTCTATAATTTAAAGTAATCAAAAGTTAAAGGTATAGCATTTGCATCAACATTATCGAGAACATCGTTCTCCTTAGATAAATAGTTTATAAAAACTAAATCAAATTCTTGAAAATCACGAAATCAACACGTCTATAATTTAAAGTAATCAAAAGTTATAGGTACTTATAGCATTTGCATCAACATTATCGAGAACATCGTTCTCCTTAGATAAAATTTCATATAATTCTTTGCATGATAATTTAACATTGCACAATAAAAACATCATCTTTGCAAGTGTTTGTGTCTGTAGTTTATTGCGTTCCTTTGTTCACTGGGCGTTTATTAAAGATAAATTCCTTCCCTCCCTTTCTTACTCCTCCCTCTTTTCAAAAATCTTCTTTACACATTTCAGTAGACCTCAGCATTCTTGGCATGGATATCGGCCAGGAACTGAATCCAAAATACTACATCGAGAGTGTTATTTGGCAGTTAGCCTCCCGTAAGTTGGGTATTCTCAATATGGTGAAGTGATTTTTCACTCCTGAGCAGCGCTGTTTAATGTACAAGACACAGGTGCGATCGAGTATGGAGTATTGTTCTGTTCCCATCTATTGGACGGCTCCGCTAAATACTTTCTCGATGCACTTGATACCCTGCAAAGTACGGTACGCATTATTAGAGTTGCTGAGGTTACAGCTTCTCTTGAGGACCTCCGGCTGCGTAGAGACATTGCTTTTCTCTGTGTCTTCTACCGAAATTACTACACGGAGTGTTCTGTAGAACTTTTTGATCTAATCCCGCCCTCTCCTTTCCTGTCCCGGACTACACCTGCTGGTCTTAGGAACCACCATCATACTGTGCAGACTATCAGCACTCGTGCATTTGGCAAGTCGTTCCTCTGTAAGACGATTCTGCTTTGGAATTATTTGCCGGCGCATGTGTTTCCCAGCTCTTATAGTCCCAGCTCTTTTAAGCGGGGCGTGAAACGGCATTTATAGGTACAGGATGTCATGAATGGGTGCGCTTGTTACCGTGCTTGTTCCACGGTAAGAAGCGCTCTTGTTATTTTGGACTGCATCGGCTGCTTACCATCAGGCAGGATGTAGTCACTATGACGTGACACATAAAAAATAGAAAAGAAATCTCTTTCAACGTTGGCGTTGTGGCCTGGAATCGCAAAATAATATTCTGACAATTTAACTAATTCGGAAAGAAACTCTTCATTATCATTCTTCTTCATCCAATAGCTTCTTAAAATCACGATGGGACCAAAAAAGCCTTACAAAAGCCGGACAGGCCGGACACGTAAATATTTGGCCGGACACGACCGTAAAAAGCCAACAGGCTAAAGTCGGACACCTGGCAACCCTAGACGTAACATCATTAGTGATCGAAGGATAGCACAGTAGAAACTTTGTCATACTGATTGAAATACTTATACGAAAGAATAGTCAACAGTGTGTAAGTATTTTGTAACGTTACCATAGAAAGTATAAATAATTACAATCACGACTATTATCCCCGAAGGGGTAGTCAGAGACTAGGCAATGAGGACCACAAAAGCAGTCCTTTGCTATAGTCCACTTTTCACTTTTTTCTGCACATGTGCTCAGCGTGACAGATGGTGAGCCCATCGCCGCTCTATGCTGTTGGCTGGTGCAGTATTTAGTCCGTTTCCGCCTTTTACGACATCAAGGGAAGAGAGGGGGTGGTAGTATTCTTTCACCGCTACGCGGACACGGCCAACCCAAACCATTAGACCTAGAAAACTGAAATATTGTACAGAAGTCACTTTTTGTTTTAAACAAGAAATAACTACGGATACTACAATTCAGTCATCAACGAGACGAGTATACATGCATTTAGCATGCTGCAGCATACCAGAAGATCATGAACTGTCGCGTGGCGGTGAAAGAATACTCTACCACCCCCTTCTCTTCCCTTGGATATCGTAAAAGCACAGAATAATAGTACTTTTAACCGCCACTGTGGTCTAGTGGCTAAGTCACCGGTTTCAGACCCAGAGGTCCCGGGTTCGATTTCCAGCGGGGGGTACATCTTTGTGTGCTCGGTTTGGATGGTGGTAGGGCTGTTAAGTCCGCCTGGCTAGCTACCACCATCTTATCTAAGTCTGACGCCATAACAACGATGTTTATAGCATTGTTGTGTTCCGACAGTTTGAGATAAGATAGCCGGTTCCTCAGTGGTTGAGGATTCCGGGTGAAGCGCGCTTCCACCTTCGGCCTTTTCGTCACTTACCAGCAGGTGAGATGAAGGCCAAGCGCTTACCCGTTGCCGATAAAAAAAAACTAGGTAAAAGGCGACTAACGGAATAAAGACTGCCATACATCGAACAGCATGGAGCGGCGATGGGCTCACCACTTATCATGTGCAGTCGCTATTTGGTGAAAAGTGGACTATGGCAGGGGACTGCTTTTGCGGTCCTCATTGCCTAGTCTCTGACTAATCCTTCGGGGATAACAGTCGTGATTATATTATGGAAGTATGTATGTAAGGAGAGTGATTAATTCGTTGCGTCAGTAATTTTTTTGTAGTCGCATCAATAACTCTTTATATTCTAAAATATTAGAAATCGTGGTTTAATCCCCATAGACATAGTGAGATAAATAACTAACCCATACCAATTCACAACCGCCCAACAAATATTTTGGTTCTTAAATAAGTGTTACCAGAGTAACACTTATTTCAGAACCTAAAGAGGCACAAGAGCGTTACAGCACCTGCGATTAGATTGTAAAGCGATTTAATATGAGCTTGTTATACATCGTATCTCTTTAGGTAATAGAAAAAGTCCATATGAACGGTAAGAGCATGATATTAAAGCTTTAAGGTAAGTAGTCATTATTATCTCATAAATAGGCAAAGGCTCTTGTTTGCCCAATCCGGGGGTATAGGAGGGTTAGAGCATGCTATACATCCCTTGTAGCTCTTACACTATGCCTTTGTATTATAGTCAACGACTTAATAGATCTCTTAGCACCTAAATGTTTGTTGAGTTACTACTACAAGTAGGGGTTTACCACATTCCCTTCTTTGGAGTTTTAAAAGGTCAATTAGTAGTGTGACTAATAAGTGGACAAGATGTTTTTTATTGATAATAATAATTTAAATTATTTAGTTAACTAGTGGAAAAGATTAACACCCTGAATCGCTTTATTTCGCTTTGTTAACAAGACGTATGCTGGAACACAGACCTTGGAACTCTTACGAATACAGCTCACGTCAACCACAAGATCCATTTTTTTTCCATCTCTTAAAGAACTTTATGGAAAGTGTATTGTATAATGCGAGACGTTAGCCTCTCGCCTCGGCCTTAATTTGTATGTAATATACAAGAATATATGAAACAGATATCAGTGGTAAACATCAAGGCATTCAACTTTGAACGGGTCACATGATGTATTGTCAAAGGTCTACTATATTATTACAATACAGGCGACCTTATCTCTGGAATACGTCATAAAATGAACCTAAGAAAGGTCACCGTTCTAGGTTCAACGGTTTTTGCTGCTATATTGGTCATTCTACAGTCAGTCATCCCTTTTTTTTAAAGGGACGCAACTAACCGGACCCCCAGACTAGTGCCAAACGCTTAGAATAATAACGCTATAGAAAGATAGTCTTCATACAAGCGCTCTGTCAAAAATGAAGCACTAAACCGATTCACACACGCGTGACGGCGCGCATGGCCGTGATCTGCTGTCTCTTTCCAATTCTATGAATATGAAAGAGACAGCACTGCGGCAGCCGCTGCTACCGAGGCTTTAACTTAGAGAATCACACTGCAGTACGTTTATATTTTGACCTAATTAACTACAAGATACTATGAAATACTGAAAACTTACCTGTGAAAAGTGATGTTATTACACTTCTTTTGGTTTTCAGATGTGTTGATACACAATTTAACTGCACAAACCGTCATTTTTTTTTTGTTTTCGCGAGACACGTTCGGCGCGCTGTGTCATTGAACACTACGGAGCGGTCCGGCGTTTGGTGCCATTTCTGGCTCCAATTAATGTGCTTCAAAATAGGCGCGCGAACTTGGTTTCTATAGCGTTATTATTCTACTAGGCCAAACGCTTAAAAAATCTGTAAATGCAGTTATTTATATTTCCAAAAGTAAAAGAATGTGTCCCCTGCTTGTGGATGTGAATGGTTTCTTCTGAAAATCAGTGAACTTCTGAGAAGAATCCTTTTTGGCAATTCAAATGTGTTTGTGTTGTGTAATATTTTACAATCTTGTACCTACATAACCGGAATGCTAAATAAGTTTATTTTTAATGTTTTATATTTTAGCGTTTTATTAACGCTTAAATATACTTAAGTAAAATTTTAAACACCTCGATTCCCGCCCGAGGTTGTCGTCTTTTTTCAGTGTTTAAAATTTTACTTAAGTTTATTTTTCTTTCTTTCTTTGTTTCTTTCTTTCTTTGGGTAAAAAGATATCTTTACTTTCCCTCCAGGTAAAATTCGTTTTTGTAGTTTCTTTCAATATGTATAATTACTTTAGACAAACACTTGTACATTTGATAGAATTCTATATGTTTACATCTTTAATTGAGCAATTAACGATTCAAAGTAGGAAACTTTGCAGCAGAAAGTATGAGTACAGCACCTACTACTGATCAAACTAACAACAAACAACACACTAACGATTCAAAAACTGTTGTGGCCAAGCATAAAGATAAAGAAAGTCGTCTAAGGCCTAGTTTGAATGTATCGCGCTTTTTGCCAAGCAGTAAGGTCGTGCACGGACGGGCAAGCCGGCTAATACAATCCACCTGATATGGCCATTGGACTGGTCGCCCTATAAGGTCTCGTCCGTCGGCTGTCATGGGAAAATAGTGGCTATCGCGGTTCAAATCGGCCGCAATTACCCTCACACATTTTAACGGTTGGTCGGCTACGCTCTCGGTCGGGACGGGATGTTATGTGATTTCTCGCATTCAGTATGTTCATTGTTTAATGAATAATGAGCTTTGTTTCAGTCGCTTCTGTCGGTAGTATTATAAATGTTATTATAATGGTGGACAAGAGCTTTCTTTTGCATCAAAACAGTAGGTAAGTAGTTAAATTTAAAAAAAGTACCTTTAAAGATAAACTTCCTGAATGATGTTGCTTTTTAAATACATCAGTAGAAGCATAGGGGGGCCGAATGTTCATAGACATTAAACTTTAATTAATAGTTAAATATGAAATATACATTTCAGTATTCATTAATAAAATGACGTCTAATACATTGACGAAACTAGCAGGCAAACAATCACTGCTAGAAACACTGGTAGATCAATTGGAAGAAAGGAATTAACTACATTTAATAGAGATTTTGGAAAACTTTTCTGTGGAATAGTTTTCTATTTCTAGAGCAGTGGTCGGCAACCTTTTAGCGGACAAAGGCAGCAGCGGAAAAAAGCAGGGTAAGCTGCTGTCACCTCTTAGAGCGGTATTACTTTAATCTTACTATGTAAGAAGATCTAAGAAATAAGGTAAAGAAGAATCTAAAAATTAATGGTCAGGCCTCACGGCTGCATTCGCCACTGCACTCAGTTACCACATTAGTGGCCCCTAGGTAGTTCGGGTTGTCACAAAAAGCCTTTCCAGTTTCTCTCGGGAGCCCTTTGTTCAATTGGGATAAAAAGTAGCCTTTACATTTCCCGGCTCGTCAACAAACAGGGCAACGTCGATCCTTTGCTCCTTTTACGACAAACACGCAGTCACATCTTATACTTAACTAATATTAGTAATAAAGGCTTTTGAAGAAAACAAATCAGTTGGAGAATCATTGGGTGATATCTTCATAATGAAGTTTGGAGGTTAGTTGACAAAATTTTATTTTAAACTTATGTATTCAAATTTGAATTGTTAAATTAATTGATGGTCAAAATAGTAAAAATCTCTCAGCTATTAGCTACTTCGCACGATATTGATGGGAAAAATTGCTGAAACGAGGAAAGTTGAAAGTTAAGATAGGGAAACATTTAGAAAACTGACTGTAATGGAGAGGTACTCTAAGAAGAAGAAATCTGGTAACATTCCAGGAGCAGGCATCTTTACAATAAAGTGGGCACATGCATTACAAGAATCTCTGAGACGTTTTTAAATATTCTTATCTTTCCGTCGTACATTTTTTATTGTACTTATCATTTTCTCCTAGCCTCGATGGCTAGGTGGCAGAGCTCTCGGCCCGGTGCTGATGTTCTGAGTTCAATTCCTAGGTCGGGCAAAATGTGCTTTTATTTTTCTATTTATAGTCCAGGTAGGTATGTTACCGCCAACGGATTCAACCCGCATTTGCCAAGCGCGGTGTTTAACCCAAATATCCATCAATTGTAGCAATAACTTGATTTTAATGATGGAGACCTTTGCCCAGCACTGGATCAGTTTGAGGAGAGATTTTGCAGAATTGGATGTGATCTGAGGAAATTATTCTACATGACAGCTAGGCGCTTTTTTTAAACTCACCGTTTTCGCCATCGGCTGAGAATTACAGCATTAAAGAGAATACTGTGCCGCACTGTGCGGTTTCAAAGGATCTTCATTCCGCGTACGCTCAGTCCCTGCCAAGGTATTCTGCATGAGGTTCAGAAATAACGTGACCTCTTCACTTCCTTTTAACAGGTGAAATTAATACCTCTGGGGCCTTACCAAGTCTTAGTATTACTTTAATCTTACAAAGCAAAATTCGTATGGGAGGTGATAGTAGGGCACCTGGTTTTGCAAACGTCCACAGGCATGGTAATCGTTTACCATAGGCCCATAAGGCGACCAGCGGTATAAAAAGAGTTCTTTACTTGACATTTTCAATTTTAACCGCCTCTGTGGTCTGAGACTCAGAGGTCCCGCATTCGGTTATAGGGTAGGGCAAACCCTACCCTATACGTAATCGATTTATTAAGTTGACTGGCTAGCTCCCTCCCACCATCTTTACTAAAGTCAAGCACCATAATATCAATGTTAGGTATTAGCATTGTTGTGGTCCGACAGTACCATCAGGTGTGATGAAGGCCAAGAGTTTACCGATAGTGGTAAAAAAAAAGAAAAGATCATTGTGGGGCAAGACGCAAGATTCCCATGGTTTCACGCGATCTGTTTCAGTAACAAAAAGCTGTATTAACAATGTGGAAGGCGTCATTTGTCACCGAGCGGCCGCTTTCAAACTCAGTCTCATCGCAACAGCGGCTTTCATCACTGACTGATGACCTGATGGACAAGGGAAAGATTATCGGCCCTTTGTCAGTTAAAGGTTAAGTCGTTAACAATGAGGCGGCTCATCAAACGCCGGTACGCTTTGTCTATGGTACACATACGACTAGTGTGGCGTATTCAGAGCTCTTTGGAATGAGACGTTTCAATTTGTTTTTTATTTTTCCTTTAGTTTTAAAAAGGTGAAGGATATTTAAGTGATTTATTAAATTGTTATCATGTCGAGTACCTAAGACTTATAAATTATAATCAGTAAATTTAATTAGAACTAAGTAGGTAAGTATACTTATTCCTTTATTCTGTTTCTCCTTTTGATGTAAATTCTGAAAACTATATAAGGCATGTATAGATAAATAACTATTAACTATAGATAATAAAAAATATTTGATTTATTACTAATCAATATTATGTGCATCTAAAAATTTAAGGTTTCTTGCACTAGACTTGTAATTTTGATGAAGTAAATCCTGCTATGTAGTTGTATTAGTTGACAAAGAAAGTATAACCACATACTTTCTCTGCCAACTTAATAAATAGTAAAGGAGTTTTAATATAGGGGTTATAGTGTTATATAATAGGGATTAGCATTCAATTTACTAGATTTAAGATAAGTGCAAGTAGATAATGCTAAATATAAAAGCATTTAAAATTAAATGTCAATATTTGTTTTCGTGACACCTGACTGACGAACTAACTGCCGTACTCAGAGACGTCCATTAAGTTTTAATGACAATTAAGTTTCTTGCTGTCACTTTCATAAGTATAGTGCTAAATAGAGAAGGAAAGACATTTAATTGTCAATAAAACTTAATTGACGTCTCTGATTACGGCAGTTAGAGACGAAAAATAAGGGTTGCTGTACATTTGCCACAAAGTAAGTTTGCCACAAAAAAAAGTAAGTATGTGTAAAGTTGCCACAATTCTATTTTTATGAAGTAAATTCGTCTTATTCAATTTTTATTATTGTAAATTCGTCTAGGCTTACACAAAACAATAAAATGTTACAAGATATAAGTAATGCCAAATTAAAGTTATGAATAAGATAGAGGAAGTATGGTCGAACATTTAGTTTTCCGTCGAAGATACTTAGAGAAAACACATACTCTTGCTGTTTCGTTATACAATAATATTATGTTAAAAATTTCAAATTTGCAAAATTATACATTAGTTACTTAGTTAACTACATTAATAAATTATTTATTTAGAGTTGCTCTACTTACTCCGATAACTACTAAATAAGCAATAAAAAAATATATTTGGTGGTATTAATTAGCAACTCCATAATACCACAGAATAACTAATACTATTACGTACAGAAGGTTCACTCTCTAACGACTTTCACGCGAAATTGAAACTTATCGTGTGACCCGAGCGTTCATATTCCGTTAAACAACGCTGACTCGATATCGATTTGACCTCATGATGTCGTAGTAGGGTTTACGCGCGCGCGCAGGTATTACGAGTTAGCGACTCGGCGCTCGGTGTTCGGAGCGTCTCGGCTCGCGGCAACCTTTACTGCCAGACGCCTAGGCGGCCTGCCTGGGGGGCGCTGGCTGAACGTACCTAAACTGGGGAGTGACACCCCCCTGATAATACTACTAACTTTAGACATTTACTTATTGGAATCGCTAATCATTGGTTACGTCCGGTTACGTTGGAAGTTGAGCTAGAAATAAAACTAGTATGTAGGTGTAATAAAATATTTCTTCATACCAATCGTTTGGGAATTTAGTTTTATCTCATTATTGTCATTATCTTTAAATTAAGACCGCTAATCGTTCGATAAGTTTAATAATTTTGGTCACGTCCTTTCGATAATACACGGTAGATTGTGTAAGTAGTAGGTACCTAAGACTTCCGAGAATACTGCTAATATCATAAACAGATTACAAAGAAAAGTTTTTGTATGACGACGTCAGAGGGGATGAGTATGACGTATTTAAGTGATATTGAAAAGTTCAGCTTATTTCATAATTAATTCAAAATAATGTTAATGTTAATTTACACTTTTTACTTCCGTTTTATGAGCTTGATAACGCAGCGGCTAGTGTGTACAAACAAGCAATTTTCGCAATGCCAGGTATAGGTAGTAACTGTCTAGGTCTTCGAGCTTGGACAGGACAGGCTCCGAAGGCACCGCGCGGCGCGGTGGTACTCAGTAATGAGTTTTCCCAAATATAAAAAAGAAGATAGATATTTTTTTATAATTCGAATGCAAATTTTGTTACGAACAAATTACAAAATGGAAAATGTTGAAAAAGTTTCCACGAGCAAGATTCGAACATGTCCCTTTCTTACCATCGGGGTCAGGTTCCCTTCGAATTAAGCTACCGTAGCGTAGCCTTATTGGAAGAGCATCTCCAAGATTACATTGCTCGTGGATTTTGTACATTTTCCATCTTGTAAGGTATTTAAAGGTAAGTAAAATATGAAATATTTCGAGCCCCTCCGTTCTTCGGAAGGCATCGTAAGCCGATGGTCTGGTTGCTTAATGATAGAAGCAAAATACCTTCGTATTGTTGATCGAAGCAAAATACCACCAATCCGCATTGAGCTAGCAGGTAGGTTTTTAACTCATGACCCGATTTCCTCCATACTGTTGGAAATGTGGAAAGTCCTGAGCCTAGTAATGGAACCTGTAAAGGATGGTATTGATGATAGTTGTACCAATTCAATTGTTCAACAATTAGTTACCTTTTTATGTTAATAGGAGGCAATCGAGCTGGTGGGTCATCTGATGGGGAGTAATAATCAATCACCGCGGTTCACGGACACCTGCAAAATCAGAGGAGTCGCAGATGCGTTGCCGGCCGTGAGGAAAGGTAGGACATTTGAGGAAGGATTGGCTTTGTGCAGGGTGGGAGCGGAAAGAGGTAGGCCTCCGGTACTGTCACTCACCGGACGAAAATGAACTATGTTAGAGGACTGCTTTTGCGGTCCTCATTGCCTAGTCTCTGACTAACCCTTCGGGGATTATGGTCATGATTAAATGTTTATGCATGTTGGATGGTATTACGCCCGGCGAGCCGGCCTTATTCGTGCTGCAACGCAGCGTTGGTTGCTCTACCACTCAAGGCAAATCTAACCTAATCTTATTTTTGTTCTTTATCTATGTTGTTGTTGAAGGCTTTTGTGTGTTTCCATCAGATCTTTGAATTGTTGTTTCGAGCTGCCGGATTTACAGTATCTAGGACAGTCTGTATTCTGCTTAAAATATTAAGTACTTTGACAGTGGTGAGATCCCAAATTAATGAATACGAAAGGTTTGAAGAGGTTAATGCTCTCTTTTGTTTTTGAAATGTCTTTATATTAAAACAAGTGATTTTCTCGTTAAGATTACATTCAAAACAATACAAACACAAAGAGGTTTCTTACTCGCAAAACCAGGTCGATGTTATTGTTTTAAAATCAGGCATTAAAAAAATGAGCGTGGGGTACCTTTTTTTTGGTTTGAAACTGGCTACACTTAGCTTAGTTTAGCTTGAACCAGTGTAACTTTGTATTTTATTAATTTCTTTAGGTTGTAAGAAGAAAGACTTTAGATACTTTATAATGTCTAAAGTCGATGCACGCATTTTTTTCCAAATCTATTAGACAGTGACATTTAAAAAAGTCAAAATATTATTTTTTAATAAGCTCCGGTTCTTCTTACATCCTAAAGAAATTAAAAAAAATATATAAAAATTCACTGGCTCAAGGTAAACTAAGCTAAGTTTAGCCAGTTTCTTTCAAACCAAAAAAAAGTACCAGGCGCATTTTTTTTCCAAATCTTTTAGACAGTGACATTTAAAAAAGTCAAAATATTATTTTTTAATAAGCTCCGGTTCTTCTTACATCCTAAAGAAATTAAAAAATATATATAAAAATTCACTGGCTCAAGGGAAACTAAGCTACGAGTAAGTATAGCCAGTTTCTTTCAAACCAAAAAAAAGTACCAGGAGCATTTTTAACTTTCTTAACTTTCTTTCTTCATAGAAAGAAAGTTGTTAGAACATAGAGTTGTTGAAACTTCCGATATATTATTTTAATTTTCGTTGAAAATCAGTATTTAATTATCGAAGGACGTAGTACTCAATAACCTTTTACGTGTATGCGGACATAAAACATCGTCCTCAATGTAAAAATTATCTATTTCGATTAATATTATTTCTTATATACTTGCACTTAAAGATACTATACTTCACAATGTTGTAATGTAATGAATACACCCGATCTTAAAGTAACAATAAACAAAAAAAAACCAACACGCGATAACTGGCAAACAATAAACAAACTTAGAAGAGTTTTAGCATACGTAACAATAAAAAGAGAACGAACATAATCTAAGCAAAACCAGTCGGCATTGTTGAAGGTCTTTGACCCCGCTTGTTAATTTAATTGCTTGTATTCGCGTGATGCCGGTTACTGAAGTACAGCCAAGGGCAAAATTATGCACAACTCGCGAATCTCACTGCTACTACAGAACAAAGTTTATAGACGGTCTAGTGTGTCTGTATCTTCCCATATCTTTGCTCCTGACCTGACTAACGAAAACTTTACGAAAACAAATTTATTTGTAGGTACAATACGATGTACAGGGGCTTTATTGTCTAACTTTACACCTACCTTTCAAGTAGAAGTACATTGCTTTGCTTGTATGATTATTTTAAAATTAATTTCAAATAAGCTAACTAGCAAAGCAATGTACTTGTATTTGAAAGGTATTGCGATAGGATAGGATAGTTAGACAAACAGCCCTCTGTAGGCCTAGCATGTGCAAGACGAGATATGTCGCGGACGAGAGACGACAAATCATTTCAAGTTGTCATGTTTAAGGTTTATAGACAAAAATACCACAGTTTATGCAAAAACTAATATTAAGTCGATTTTTGACATATTATGTAGAGTTCTAAGCGCATCCATGTCTTTAGTGTCGAAGACATTATAAAACACGAGAAAACGGGTCGAGAAGAGTTCTCTGGTCTGTAAATGTCAGAATAGCATAGAATAGAATGATGAATGAGTTTCCATCATCCAAGACTATCTCAGATTCTCACACGCTTGACAAACTTCAACAAGCCGTCACAAATTCAAACGTGTGGATAGAGCGTTTAGCTTGGTTTGCAAGCGCATGAAGCCGATCCGTCGAACAAATCGTTCAAGCACAAACGCAAGCGTGTGGTCGCGGGCACTCGCGGCATTAGATTACCTGCTAGTTGCATCAACAAACCTCACGTTTTGTGTCATCAGTCTATAAAAACGTTCTACTGCTGGGCACAGGGACAACAGCAAATGGGGAGAATCCACCATAACCCACTGTTTGAGACTAATCTTTTATTCAAGCTTTTATTCAGATTCAATGATACTGAACTAGATATGTGTAGGTACTAAAAAACATTTCGCAAGAAATTTATGTCAACATAACGTTAAATATGTGTAATAAAATGGAACTTGGTGTTCATAAGATATAATAAATAATCGTAAAGAGCTGGGCCACAGAATAAATAATTGGCTGGGCATTCTGTAATTGAAATAAAACTTCTTAATAATTTACTTTCATACTAAACCAAGCGTCTTTTTGTTTATCCCTATCATCGTCTAACAAAACCTTAAATAATAAAATGACATTCACTAGTTAGTCAGTAATCAAATACTTATGACTTAATGGATTCTAAGTACGGTTCAAAGATACAGTAGCTTAATAACGATTAGCATTCAACATTCAACTTCTCACTTTTCATTTTTTAAATATGAATGACCAACGTCAATGGTTAAGTTAATTTATGCTTCTATCCTGTAAAAACTTTATTCATAAGTAAGCAATTCACATGAACTTCAATGTTTACAATGCAACGCTGTATCGCCAGAACGCCTCAGCCGGAAGCTCCTTTGACCCTTTGTTTATTATCAGTGAAGCGGCGCGCGCGCATCGCCGCCATTACCGGATACGCAGCGCTGACGGAAGTGCGTTGTCAGCGGACTCAATAATGGGTGGACTGGTGGCAGCAAATCACCAGTTACACTTTCAACTATATACCAACCTTTTGTGCTTATAATAAGACCGGTTTTTGTAGTGTTCATTGTTGCGTGATCTACTTTGTCGAGCGGTAAACATCGATGTAGACGCCCCATCCATTGCACTATATCAATGGGAGTTGTAGGCTCAGAGAGGATGATATGTTTCGAGTGCTTTTAAATTTTATTCACAATTTCATCAAGATTATTAAACTTTTCTTTTCTATATGGGTAAGCACTTTGCCACGGTAATTACCGTGACTTGGCCTTCATCTCACCTGATGGTAAGTGAAGATAAGGTCGAAGGTTGAAGCGCGCTTCACCAGGAATCCTTAACCACTGCTTAGCTGGCTATCTTATCTCCAAACTGTCGGAACACAACAATGCATTAAATTAGAATTTGTATGGTATGGAAGCAGTTTTAAACGAGTTGCTCATACTCAACTCAACTTCTTCTCCACATTTAATGAAACGTTTGCATTCGACTTTGATCAATTGTCGATGATATACAGGGTGTTTGGTAGAGGGTTGGACATACGTAAATGTCGGCTAGCAGGGCTATTCTGCCATCCGACATTTATAGAGATATACTTATATAGAGATTCAGACTAGAATTTACTGTATAGCGACCCCACTAAAAACCTATTTCTGCCGCCGAACAGTATTGATTTACAATTTTCTGGTAAAAGGGCACCAGAGCCAGTGAAATTACAGGGCATAGAATAACTGAAACTTTAGAGTCACGACGCCTGTGAGATACCCTCGGTGTCGCGCTCGTCCATGGAGGACTGCGGTTAGGGTTACCATCCGTCCGGATTAGTCCGGACATGTCCGGACTTTTAGACTCTAGTCCGGACTTTGTCCGGCTCTTTAATTTGTCCGGATTTTGGAATTTGAGTAACAAAACTACATATTAAGTAACATCAAATACCTAAGTCTTTAATCTTTATTATCTTCTCATTTAAATAGTTATCTAAAAACAAATAAGTCCGGACTTTTATCCAAATGTCAGGCTTTTTGTCAGGACTTTTCAAATTCCAAAATGGTAACCCTAACTGCGGTAGCAGGTTTCCATCATGCCGTTAGCATGTTTACTGGCTTAACATAAAAATACATACATAAACTCAAGACTATTATCCCCAAGGGGTTAGCCAGAGACTAGGCGATAAGAACCGATAAATCAGTCTACTGCCACAGTCCATTTCCTCAATTATCAACTGTATTGTGCTCAGCGTGACAGGTGAGAAAACTGGGGAGCCAATCGCCGTTCTGTTCTTGGATGTATGTCCTTAGTCCGTTAGTCGCACGACACCTAAAGGAAGAGATGGGTTGGTACTGGTAGTGTTCTCTTAAAATAAGTCGCCACCACACAGTTCTAAAGATAACATAAAAATGAGTTTTTTTTCTAATCTTTGTTAAGTAGGTCCGTCGCGTAGTTTGAAGCCAAACTTGTTGTTGTCAAGCGTTTATGTATATGCCCTAAATATCGACCTCGGCACCGATAACAGTCGCTGCTTGACATACTTGGAGTGCTGATAGGTGCTATGTGTTTACCTAATGGTTAAGTGGATAATTTACATACGCGTATGCTGGTACTATTAGTCTTCATAATGTTACTGTAGGTACAAAAAACGTATTGTACTTATACTACCCGGGTGCGAAATTTGAACCGGTGACATTCTCACACTGGGTAAGTAGTAGGTACATTAATAAAATTACGAGTGCTATCCCACGCTTATCGTGAAGCATCATCATCATCATCATCATCAGCCTATAAACATCCCACTGCTGGGCACAGGCGTCCCACGTGGACGATACCACATGGGGATATTGGGCTATAACCCACCACGCTGGCCCAATGCGGGTTGGTGGGTTTTAACAACTGTCATAAAAACCGGGATCAACGGCTTAACGTGCTTTCCGAAGCACGGAGAAGCTCGAGATGTTTTTAATTGGTCACCCATCAGGCGACCCGGCATTGCGATTGCGAAAGTTGCTTAGCGGGCAAGATCGCAAGCCGAACGCGCTAGCAGCACATGAATCTAGCAGCTGCGCCGCCATCGAGCTCTTCGTGACGCCTCCAGTTGAAAATTATACTAAATTTACTGTAAGTACATACCTACTTACTACGTAACCCCACAACTACACTATCCTATAATACTTTCCTCTACCTATCCTTATGGTACCTACTTACCTAGTTGAACATTGAAATACACTTATCTAAGATTGCGTTTGAGAAAATTGTTAATCAACCATATTTTAATAAATCTAAGTCTAATTAATGTGCTTATTGACTGACATAACAAAGATATTGGTAATTAGCATTTCTGTGACATGACTAATATAATATGACTTGCATCAGGTTAATTCTATCATTTGATGCTGACTAGCAAATAATACTAATAACGCCTTTTCGACTATCAAATTAATGATTGCTTAATTAGCCACATGTATAGGTAGGTACTCCTAAGACATGAGTTTCAACAAGCGTTCCAATTCAACAAATAATGTTGGGCTGGCGTAAGAAGTTATACAACGTCCTAACATGGTACCACGATAAGGATGGGAAGATATATTTTTTATCGATTTTACTAAAAAAATAGTATTGTTAAAATTATGTGTATCGTATACGATAATCTGAAAAAATATTACTGCGATCGTAAGTACCGGATAACAGCGAAAGAAGTAAGATTTAGAAATCTGACAGATGACGCTACGCTATATTTGCGCAATTGAGAACAAAGCTTTTGGTCGACTTTTATTATCGTGTTTGCAATAAGTAAGCAATTGCACTATTAGGTATCATATTAATTATTAAACTCTCTTAAAACTTTGTCACACAAGATTTGTCAGTACAAAGAAATCTGAATTTATTTCATTCAAGTAGACTAAGTTATTTTGATTTCATTTCTAACTGCCGCTAATCGTTTGCTAACGTCATACTCCAATGTTTTTCTTGCGTTAATTTGTTATTTTTCTCATGAACCGCAAAGCCTGGATAACACATGCGAGTAAGTTAATAGAGTTGCGAGTACATTGCTTCGTTAGTTTAATTATTTTAAAATTATTTTTGATTAAACAAAGTAGCGAAGCAATGTACTCGTTACATAACTTAAATACTAGTTCAATGCGAAACTATATTTATTGAAGCGTGTGTCTGTCGGTCGGCATAGCTTTATCCGTATGACCTCATAAGTTGCACAAAAGATCCCGATGGGTTGAGTTGTACCGAGATGGGGAAACCTACGCAGGACCTACTAAGATGACGTCAAAGTACACGCGCTCGTGGGTTTAAAAATTAATTTCATATATACGTATAATGTCAACGTCGATTTTGTCAGAATCGAGCATAGACTATGCGATATTTTGCGATCACGATGCATAAAATGTACCACAGAACTGAAATAATCGACCTTGTTTATACTAAAGTAGTCTGTATGTCTATGAAAACACGGTACAAAGTCAAGTGTGTCTTTGTAGGTGCGGTCTCATAAGACCGTTTTTGGTTTGAGAGGTTAATGACAAAGAAGTTAGTGCCTTTTTACGAACAATGGTTTTGATATTTTTCTACCACAACTTTTTATATAGAAATCAAAGATGGGCGATTGTTACTGATTCGAACAATCGAATGGTTTGATACCACTAATATTAACAATCGAATACAAAAACAATCGATCACTTGTTCGCAAATTCGAATGAAACCGCTAGTTCACTCATTCACTATGCCATTCAAAATTGGTCTTTATCTATCATGACATAAAGTCTACTTTTATTTGATATTCGAAGGTACAATCGAATAATGCAATGGCGCGATTGGCGGGAATGCAAAAAGAGCAAACGCCATTATTGTTTATACTTCTTTCTTTCTCTCTTACACACACTTGTTTTGTTTATCTTTTTATTCCCTCGTATAAGTTAGTTCGATGGTTTGAATATTTGACTAGATAAACTAGTAGTAATGAAATTTGAATCGGAAGGAATGAGACGACGCTATACATTCTTATTCTTGCTTATATTCAAAATCGAATGATTTGTAAAGTTATTCGAATAATTCGAATGACTTCTACAATCGAATAATTCGAATAATGTCATTCACAATCGCCCATCACTAATAGAAATTAGTAGAGACACTTTGTGTGCCGGCAGAATGAGGGTGACTGATGCTACTTCTCTTACCTGCTATGTATTTACACAATTTTATAGCAATAAAAATTTATCTTATCTTATCTTATCTTATCTTACGCTGCAGTATCCTCGCGCCTGGACTCTTCTTCTACACAGATGTTAAATGTAACATCAGGCGGAATGGAGTCATTTGCCGGGATTAATATAAAATAATTTAGATTAATATAAAAGGATTAATATAAAAGAGATGGGCAGTGGATGGTTAGAATGTGTATTATGTCGAGAGTGTCGTATCGATATAACTTAGTGCCTTTTTGATTACTGACAATATTTCTCGACATAATACACATTCTAACCATCCACTGCCCATCTCTAGCACCTGCGGGGGTCGGGATTACCAGAGCGGTACCACCCACACCGCGCGAACAAACACGACTCGAGTCGAGATTACGTTAAACACTCACCTAGCTGTTTGGCTTGTCTTATTTTTGTGTACGCAGCTCGCTGGAGTGCCTCAGCGCTAGTCGTTTGTAAATAGCTCAATGCTACATGTCTTAATATCTTCTTGGATAGTTATGGGTAGGAAAACTGACATACAGATAACGCTAGTTTGGGAGCAAGAACTTACATAAAAATAGTAAACATTTTGGTTTACTTTTCGGGTAAGAACTTTGCCTATATCTCATCACCTGATGGTAAGTGACAATAAGACCGAAGGTGGAAGCGCACTTCACCTGTAATCCTCAACCACTGAGGATCTCTAAACTGTCGGAACGCACATCAATGCTATTAATGTTGTTGTTACGACACCAGACTTTAGATAAGATGATGATAGCTAGCTAGGCGGACTTAACAAGAACCACCAACTAAACCAAGTGTTACACAAAAATGTACCCCCGCTGGGAATCGAACCCTGGACAAGTCCAATCGAGTCTAACACCGGGTCTTAGCGGCTGACTACAGAGGCGGTTAAAAACTTCACTTCTACAAACATATTTCATTGTAACCGATTTTCTTACAGAAATCCATAGATACCGAACCAAGCTGAGTATCTATGTCGACTAAATTATAAGAATGCAGGATCACAAATTATACATATAGACAACGCGGCAACATGCAGTGATGATCAGTTATCAGATCATCAAGTTACCAAATTGCTGAGTGCGAGTACTATTTTATTCACCTATTGACCGCTTTATCTGTAAATAAATAAGCCAAGTATAACTTTTAATAATGCCTTTTTATACCCATTGAAATATTATGTCAAAATACATCAGAAAACTTATCTACACATAAAACACGTACTTAAACGTGAAATAGAAAAAGAAAAATGCAAAAATTATTACTGACTACAAAGAAATACTTAGTTACCTTTCTACATACTCTATTTAGAGCTACTTACCTGGTCGCTTGATAGGAGAACAAAGCCAATTGGAGTTAGACAAACAGCCGACAGCAGAGTGATAATTACTAGGGCACGGAGCAGTTCAATTAGACGCTACCATTGAGGTCGCCATTCATGTGCTCAACCATTCATCCTTGGCCCTTTGTTTGTTAGAGCGACGCTAATTGCCCGGGAATACTTCTGGACCGTTTGACGAGGCCACTGAAGGGACACTTGCCTTGCTTTGCCACATACGTATACTTAGTAATAAGTCCTAAGGGCGTCGCCAGCCGTTGCCCCAGGCACAGTATTACCACAGTAACACTGTGGAATTACTATGCTTTTAAAACTGTGGCTCAGGGGAGGTGCAACCAAATAAATATTGTAAAGGAAGCGATTTCAATATATTATTATAAGAACGATAAAAAGTCCCAATGTGTAAACATCGACCTCTTCACTGTACATAGAGGCGTGCCTTAGGTTTCAGAGTAGGGCAACATTCTTTTCTTGTGATTTTTAACAGTTCATTATTTTTTAAATCGCAAGTGGGGGGGGGGGGGCAGCTACCCCTACTGCCCCCCTTGGAGACGCCCTTGGTAGGTATTTAGTTTATTCTGTGGTTTAATTTTCAATTGCTTCTGAAACTTTAGAGTTTTAAAAGAAAATTGCTTAGGCGGCCGAGTGGCAAAGCGCAAAACGCTGCTGCGGCCTGCGCAAAATTCCCGCTCAAATGTGTTTCGGACTTATAGATGAATAGCCTTGCTTTGTCGTGTCGGAGATCGAACGAGCCAGTAAACATTACTTTTTTAAATAATTTGAAATTTTAAAATTGGTTTGTACTGTAAAACCATTTAAAACCGCGCCCGCCCCGCAGCAGTAATTTATAGGTTATTGATTAATTGTGTTCTGAAGTTTCTTTGAACGTTTTCTGTAAATACGTGAATATTATTAGTCAGTAGGTCAAAAAACAAAACGAACATCAGTGACCTTGCAGAAAAAGACATACTGCACCGAGCCCAAATAACAATGGGAACAGGGCAAGCGAATGATGATGATGGTCATTATAAGCACAGTATAAATATGAGCTTATATTTATACTGTGTTATAAGTCAGTGGGTCTACCTACCAACAAAACGTACGTCAGTGATATTTTGATATTATTTTAAATGTATTTAAGTAGATACTTAATGATTTCTATTTTGCTGTAATCATTACATATTATAAAATAAAGTAGCCGTTTTCATCCCAACTAGCAAATTGGTCATATAAAAACTGTGCTATGCGACTTTTGGTTATATAACTGTTGAATTGATGTTATTAGACAACTACAACGTTGTGTAACCATTATTGCTACAACGATTTAGTTCCGTAACTAAATTGTCCACTAAATAAGTTGAGTAAACGTTTTTGCGACTACTTTATACAACTTCGTATAATGGAACAAAAATATAGGTTAAGTAAACGTTTTTACGACTGTATTATACAACGTTGTATAGTGGTGCCTGTGTATAGGTTAGGTTGACGTTTATACGACTGATTTATACAACGTCGTATAGTGGTGCCTGTGTATAGGTTAGGTAGACGTTTTTACGACAGATTCATACAGCGTCGTATAGTAGTGCCTGTGTATAGGTTAGGTAGACGTTTTTACGACTGATTTATACAACGTCGTATAGTGGTGCCTGTGTATAGGTTAAGTAGACGTTTTCACGACTGATTCATACAACGTCGAATAGTGGTGCCTGTGTATAGGTTAGGTAGACGTTTTTACGACTGATTCATACAACGTCGAATAGTGGTGTTAGAGTATAGGTTACGTGAACGTTTTTACGACTGCTTTATTATATCGTCGTATTATGAAGCCAGATTGTAGGTCGGATAAATAAAAAAAAATTTGACACCATGTATAAAGGTTTTATTTAAATAAAAGGTTATCTGTTCATGTTTATTATCTCACGGAACTCTAAAATAATTTATCATGGCCGACCATCTTGGTCGCAAGAAACCGCATTATGCGACCTTTTCATTCTATAATTGATGTATAGAAGTCGTTTCTCAACTTAGACAAGATGGCTGCTATTTTAGTATGTAAACAAATTTTAAGCAATAGTCTACAATTATTTAATTTCAAGAAATTCGAAGGGGGCGTAAAAAATTTCACAACAACACACCTATATATCACCACAAAACTAAACGTCCCATAAGAACTAGGTGCACTGCACACATTTATCCTTACACTCTGTTCGTGTATAATATTGTTAAAGTAAATGTAAAACTAGTTAAGTAAATTATAACTTATAAACCATTTAAATTTTGTATTTGATAACACACTTTTCCAGCAAACATCACAGGAACGAATGAATGGAATGAACTTCAGTTCATTTTATTGTGTACAATAAAAGTCGATGTTAAACAATTAACCGACATTACAGTAATCTTCTAATGTCTATGCAATTGTTATAGGACTTCAGTGGTTCGATAACAGTCGGTCGAAAACTTTTATGTAACGTTTAAAAGTACTTGACTGACGTTTATTTAACTTGTAAATAACAATAATGTCGTTTAATATGGGCCTATTTCGCGTTGTATAAACGTCTACGACACGTTTATGTGACCAACTTTATAGAACCAAAAGGAAATGTAAAACGTTTTCTCAACTATTATGCAACTATAATTTGTTACTTGGGATGTGACTGTGGTGTGGCACCGCCCTATTCATCTAAACCACGCCATGGTTTTTTATGAGGTTTCCACTAAAAGATAGAGCGATAACTAAGGGTGGTTTTTGTTATATTTTTTTTAATGGCTGAAGTTTGACGTTTTTTCTAAGTTAGCGTAGACGAAGGCGCGTATTATAACGATGAAACAATAACAATACCATAAATTCATACATACACTTACTACTACGAGTATCATCTCCAAACGGTTAATCAGAAACTAGGTAATGGAAACCGCAAAAGGCCTATTAAAACAAATAAATTTAAAAAAAAATTGAGCTATATTCGCTTGCCGCTGTGGGTAGAGCGGCAGATAGCCGGCCTAGCATGCGCAATACGAGAACTCTTCTCGACCCGTTTTCTCGAGTTTTTTTTTGACTCGTCATAGTGACTGCATCCTGCCTGATGGTAAGCAGCCGATGCAGTCCAAAATAATGAGAGCGCTCCCCACCGTGGTATAAGCACGGTAACGAGCGAACCCATTCATGACGGCCTGCACAAATGCCGTTTCACGCCCCGCTTAAAAGACCCGGGACTATTGGAGCTGGGAAACACATGCGCCGGCAAAGAATTCCAAAGCCGAATGGTCTTACAGAGGAACGACTTGCCAAATTTTTTGGTACGAGTACTGATAGTCTGTACAGTATGATGGTGGTACCTAAGACCAGCACGTGTAGCCCGGGAGAGGAAAGGAGAGGGCGGGATAAGATCAAAAAGTTCTTCAGAACACTCTCCGTAGTAATTCCGGTAGAAGACACTGAGAGAAGCAATGTCTCTACGCAGCTGGAGCTGGAGGTCCTCAAGGGAGGCTGTAACCTCAGCATCTCCAATAATGCGTGCCGTTCGCCTTTGCAGTCTATTAAGTGCATCGAGGAGGTATTTAGCGGAGCCGTCTTATAGATGGCAACAATACTCCATACTCGATCGCACCTGAGTCTTGTACAGCAAACAGCGCTGCTCGGGAGTGAAAAACCGTCTCACCTTATTGAAAATAATACCCAACTTACGGGAAGCAGTTAAAATAGCACTCTCGATGTAGCATTTTGGATTCAGTTCCCGGCCGATGTCCATGCCAAGAATGCTGAGGTTCACCGAAATGGGTAACGGAGAGTTCTGAAGAGAGGGAGAAGTAAGAAAGGGATTTTTTTGGGGATGGGTTGCATGTTCGCCTCCTTCCAAGACACCGGCACAATACCGGTATCGTAAGACTCCCTAAACAATCGCGTCAATACAGGGGACAACTCAGCCACGCATCTGAGCAGCACAATCGCCGGAACACCATCCGGCCCGCTAGCCTTCCGCACGTCGAGCGACCGCAGCACGGCACGTACATCACACTGCCTGATACTCAGGCATGGTGGCCCCCAATGTGCTATAATAGGTGGAGCGGCGCCACAATCGTCGACGCGCGAATTGGCCGCAAAAAGTTCAGCCAACAAGTTCGCCTTTTCAAGCGGCTGGTAAGCTAACGAGCCATCTGGATGTTTCAACGGGGGCAGCGAGGGAGAGCAGAAGTTGGCCTGCACAGCCTTAGCGAGCCGCCAATAGCTACGGCTACCCGTAGGGTGCGAGATCAACTCCCGCCTCACGCTTGTCACTCTTTGTGCATCCGCTCCTGCAAGAGCCTTCTTGTTAGACTTAGAGGCCTTGTTGTAAGCCGCCTTCAAGGAGCTGATACTAGGGTCGTTCAGTGCGCAAGCCCTCGTCCAAGCACGATACGCCGCCTGCTTGCATTCAGCAGCTTTGGCGCATTCGCGATTGAACCAAGGCCGTTGTCTGCCAACGCTGGCAAGATCTGTGAATGGAATATAATATTCCATACCCAACAAGATCTCATCAGCGATGGCAGAAGCGCACTCTGATGGGTCCTTTCCAAGAAAGCAGCTCTGGCCCCATGAGACGGATGCAAAGTAATCAAGCAAGCCGTCCCAATCCGCCGACGAGTAGTGCCACAGACGATCTTGGTCGAGCTTGGTCTCAACCGTTTTCGGTGGACCAACGCTGTGCGGTGCTGTGGCAATGACCAAGCAGTGGTCTGACGAGCCTAGAGGTGCAAGCACCGACACTCTATATCCTGCAGGGCGACTCGTCAACAATAAGTCCAACAAGGAGGGCGCGTGGCCTACGATATCTGGCATCCTGGTGGGCTGGTCTACCAGTTGCGTCAGGTCTTGCGTCAGAGCGAAGGCTGAGCGACTCTACTAGCGTGGTCAGTTTTGGAGGAGCCCAACCATGTTTCATGGTGGGCGTTGAAGTCCCCCAAAACCACCACCTCGTCATTTGGGAATCGCTCCTGCGTGACATCAGTCACTCGGCCGAGGTGGTCAAAAAGGCTACTTGTGTTAGCATCTCCTGTGTGCGACCGATATAGGCACGCAAAGACACAGCAACGGGAGCCGAATTCAATGCGCACCCAAAGGTTGGGAAAGGTGGGGTCTTCCAAACAGTGCAGACGACGACAAAAAATGTCAGCCCTCACGTACAGACCATACTCCGGCTTTCGCGAGGAATTGCTTCTCAAGCTGATAGCCGGGGTACCTTAAATAAGACTTGTCAGCAGGGCGACGAATTTGAGTCTCCGTCAGAAAAAGCAATGCAGGCCGCGCCGTCTCGAGGTGTAGGCGGACGGCGTCGAGGTTAGAATGGAGCCCACGGATGTTAGTGAACTCCACCTCAAACAGCGAATTAGTGGTGGGAGAGGTGGAAGCCGCTGTATTACCTGCATTCTTTTTAGGTACTGTCATTGGAAAAGGGGAAGGAAGGGACGTGAACAAGGAGCCACTACTGTTGCAAAGAAATGAACAAAGCGAGAGTTTTTCGCTTCACCATTGGAAGCGTTGCAACCACAGCCGACACGCCGGACGGAAGGGCCCACATACCCTCCCGGAAGTGGTCGCCGGGTCCCACCATTTCCGGTCACCAACCGGCACGACGATCCACTCCGAGATTATGCGCGACCTGGTGAGCCAGCCTCCCGAGGTGGTTAGCCCCGGTCGTGCCCCTGTAACTATGCCGCGGGCGGCCAGTGGCACCACCGTTTCTACGGGTCTCCCTGGCCGGCGTGTCGAGTTTCGTCTCGTCGGAACTATTGACCACGGCAGAACTCTCTGGTTCACAGTTTGCAACAATAGCCGCTACCCTGGCTCCGGTAGTGCGGCGCTGTTCCCGGAACGCGACCTGCGACGAGCACAGATCACTAAGAGAAGAGATGAGTGATAGTATTTTTTTATAACGAGCCGCCACCTCACAATCACAACAAAAACAATACCTACAACCACAATAAATAAATACAAACTGCAAATAGAACAAGTTGACGTCAAAGTCATTGCATTGATATCGGCTCTTTGTATTGGTCCTTTGTTATTATATTGTGTTAAATTGTCTTATTTAACTGCAGATATACTGCCAACCAACAAACTTAAGGCAAATAAGTCAATGCTATTTTTATATACAAACAATACTTATTTTTTTTTTAAATGTCCAATCGAACGTTTCTGTTACGGCTAGTGACATTATTTCCTATCAGCCTTATTGAGCTATTGACAACAAAAAGTGTTGATAACAATTTGTTGATTAAATATCGATTGCATTTTTTATCGTGTCGGCCGTGCTGCGTAGCGGTGAAAGAATACTACCATCCCCTCTCTTCCCTTGGGTGTCGTAAAAGGCGACTAATGGACTAAAGACTGCACATCATCCAACAGCATAGAGCGGCGATGGGCTCACCGCCTGTCATGATGAGCAGCAGTTGCTATTTGGTGAAAAGTGCTTTTGCTGTCCTCATTGCCTAGTCTCCAATGATATTAAGTTTGCCTAGTCTCTGACTAACCCGTCGGGGTCTCGGGGATAATAGTCGTGATTATAATGTATTTTGAATTGCTATTGTTTACCTACTTTTATCCGCTGACGATTTAAAAACTCTATCCAGTTAAAATTTTTGTTTTTGTAATAGAATAAAAGCGTACAAACTGTCCCACAGGGGGGCAAAGAAAGGCCTCCATCATTGAAATCATATCTTCGGTACAATTTGGCTTGCGTTTTGTTTGCCAAATAGGACAGGACAAAAAAATGCTTAACTTGGCGGGGGCACTGCTGTGCCCCCAGATACTACGCATTTACAGTAAACATGTAAATTTTTATGTAATCAATTAAAGTTTTCTGCTAAAATTGTTATAATGATTGCTGCTGCTGATTGTAAGTAAGGGCGACTCTTGATATAATAAGTATATCAAGAGTCGCCCCTTCCATCCTTTCATTTATTTTTATCTAAATTAAACAATAACAATAATAGTATTGCAGGACTTCTTGGCCGCAAAGCATTATGTCTACAGTTTTGTTGTATTTTCTAAAATTTGTGTTAATGTCTTATATTATTGTAAAATAATAGTGGTTTATTTACCGTTAAGTGTTCGTGAACGTGCATGAGTGTTGTCAAATAAAACAAAACAGTGCAACATCACTTTTCAAATTCTCTCAAGAAGTGCGTATGGAATACAGGGGGGGGGGGGGGGGGCGATCACGCTAAATAATTAAGAATCAAACGAACTTACCTTGTGAAGTTTGATTCCAATTATGCGAGGGTCTCAACCGAAGACGATTACTTATTACATGCCGCAGTACATGAGATGGTGCTATCTTCTTCACACTTTTAGATATATCCTAAAAAGAAATATCTTATTTCCGTTCCCTGCACTGGCAACCCCGCGTTACGAGACGTCATTATTTCAGAGAATTTTGTGTTATCCTCCACAATTTTTTATTTTATTTATTGGGTTGGGAGGGATGGGTTGACGTAATCGTCTTCGGTTGAGACCCTCGCATAATT
The DNA here is from genome assembly GCA_963921215.1 of Scoparia ambigualis. Taxonomy (NCBI): domain Eukaryota; kingdom Metazoa; phylum Arthropoda; class Insecta; order Lepidoptera; family Crambidae; genus Scoparia; species Scoparia ambigualis. The sequence goes on along the minus strand of OY992522.1, from coordinate 15,706,439 downwards.
GGAATCAAACTTCACAAGGTAAGTTCGTTTGATTCTTAATTATACTTCGGGTCTCAACCGAAGACGATTACTTATTACATGCAGATGTTCAGAGCATTGTAATGTTAACACAATAAAAATAAAAAAATATGTCAATTTAAACTTTACTATATGTAGGTAGTTTTTTATAGGTACATAAGCCTTCTATAAACCTTAAAAGATGCATTTAATGGCTATCGATGCATTTGTTGTTTTCTAAACAATGACTTTAACAATTTCATTTATTTATTTAATTAAGTATTATTATTTTGTTGTGTAAATACTGCATTGACAAATTAATTCTGATTCGTACCTAAACATTTCTCCAACAATAATAACAAATACATTTAAGTGTGGAAACACTTAAATGTATTTGTTTTGTTAATGGGCGGAAGCCCACTACAGCTCTGCGAAACACCTCCAGACTAGATCTGTGAGCAGTGTCAGCAGTAATTGCCGAGCTAGTACGTGACTGTAAGCTCCAAATACAGACAAATATCGATATCGGCATGTCGTCCACTGTCTTGGAATCCTTTATTTTTATTTTTATCTGCAACACCATGTTTGTGACCGCCTTTTTATGAGGTAGGCACAGCCAGCAACAAATAACTGGGATTCTTACAAATATTGGACAATCTGATGAGCGGTTGCCAAACGCGGGTCCTGAAGTCTAAATTAAGTCTATAATATCAATCACAACCACATAATTTTGTATTGATATATTATTTTTGATTAAACTAATAAACTGCGTTTTTTGAGCAAAAACAATAGAAAATATAGTGTAAGAATCATAAGTGACAAATCAATGATTATGATCTAATTCTAAGGATAATCCTGGAAATATGGTTTAATTAACATGACATTTGTGTCCAATGTTGAATTGTATTTTTGATTTGGATCAATAAATCTTAGTTAGTGTACACTAAACAAAACTGTGTTAAACACAGTCATATAAGTAAAGTAAATTACTTCCCTTAGATCACAGGTAAAGCGGACCATGCGTATTAGAACCTTCCTCAAACTTTTTGGTTAGAAATGATAACTTTATAACTATCAGCTTTGAAAACATTCAAGTTATTATTTTTCGAATAAAGCCACCAAGTTATTATCAAACTACAGTACTGATTTAATGTTACTGATTTTGTTGCAAGAGATATAAACATATATCTCAAGATGCTCGTGGTATACCATATCTGGTCAACGATTCACTTATAATTTGGCGCCACCTGGATAAGGCTATCTAGAAGTGGATGGCTCGCCTTAAAAGGCAATTATAACAAATATTATTTAAGGCTGAAGAACATTTCATCTAAGACAACAACTTTGGGCCACATTGTAGGTATACCAAGGATGTAAATACTAATCTGTACCACAATAATACCTTCTTCTTTCTTTATCCTATTTGTATTAATTTTAAGTTTTTTTTTTGTCATTCAGGCTTGGTCAGGATTAGTAGTTCCGATAGGTAGTTTCGATAATTGACAAAAAGGTCAAATTATGGCTTTGCCAATGAACTAATAATATGTGAAAATGCATTGTTGAAGAGTTACCTACTCCGTATCTATATATATCCGTATAATGTTTTCACAAGACTGGATGGATGTAGGATGCGAATACAAAAAGTTTCTGAATAATTAAATGCTGAGAACTTCTCCTGTTCAAACAACTTGGTGTAGGTAGGTAGGTACATCAAACCGCAACGGCCGCTGTGCATGCCGTAGTCAATAGTCTTCAATTCATTTACCTAAATCCCTTATTAACCTTTAAGTGCCGTACTGACGTCTGACAGACGTTGTCGTACCTTCTCCCGCTCATATTTTGACTGCCGTGCGCGCTATACCCTTGCCCCCCGCAGTACCTTCGCTCGGACCCACTCTTTACCCCGCAATGTGGCGCAAGAACGTGTGAGGTGCACATGTTTTCCGCTAAGCTGCAGCTGACGTCTCACAGACGCAAGGTCGGTACTAGTGTTACTTTCTCTTTACGTCTGTAAGACGCCTGCACAGTGTTTATGTATTTTTTTAATTAACGTCTCGTGGTCGTTACGACGGTGTATACGCTATAATGTTTTGATTCTGTTTTCAGATGTCTGAACCTCAGGGATCGACATCAAAAAAAAAGGAAATATCAAGGTGACAGGAACCTACAACCTGTACCTCTTAAAAATTTAAAAGAAACTGTTCGTGATTCGATCCAAGAGGAAGACACATATTCAGATTTTAGCCAGTTTGAAGACAGTGATGCAGACCCAAATTTTGTTTTAGAACGGGGGGTGACACAAATTCAGAGCAGTCGGAGTGAGAAACTGTCGATATTCCTGACAGGAGCACCGAACACGGTCAAATTCCTCCCCTCAATAATGTAGCGTTACCTGAACTACCCTCAGACTCAGGTATAGATTTTGATGCTAATATTTCTAATCACCAAAATACAGAAGACAATTATACATCCCACGATGAAGAACCTCAGCCCGATTTTCAACGTTCCGAGGTCACACAACGTAAGTATTATGGTCGTAATCGCTATAAATAGTCTTCTGCAGAGCCGATTGCCCGTAATAGCCGAACAGAACTTCACAACATTGTTAACATGTCAGGAAGACGAGCACCTTCGACATTTACAAGCCTAACTGAGCTTTGGGAACTTTTTATTACAAATGATATGCTTTCACTGCTAGTTACTTTTACAAACAAAAACATTCAAAGCTGTAAAGCAAAATACAAAGACAAAATTCCCAGGGAACTGAGAAGCACAATTCAAAGAGTTGTCGGAAAATCTGATATACCCTCGATCCCGTCAACGTCAGCTCCACAAGCTCTTGAAGTTCGTAAAACGTGTGCTATGCCCAAGTAAGATGAGTAGGCGAACAAAGTATTTTTGCTGTGTCTCTGTGCTAAACCAATGTACCTTAGTTGCTGCAGTCAGATTTGCAATGGCTGCAAGTAAGAATTATTGAACTTTATTATTAGTTTTCTAGTTTTTTTTCTTTTTTAAAGATTTTCTAATAAAAAACTGGAATAGGGTTTCACAAGAGACTGCTTATGCTAATAAATTTAGGACTTGTTCATCACAAAGAGTTACTGTTAGTATGGAAAAATTGTTACAAAAATGGCCACTTTGACCCTTGTGATTTCTTTAAAAGTAGGTTGAAGGATGCTAATTACCAATGTATGTTATTTTATAGAGATTAAATTATAAGAAAAACAAAGTTTAAAAAGGTTACTACTTTTTACCTGTGATTTATTGTGATTTACATAAAGTGCCTAATAAAAATATAAATTTTGATCTCACTCAATATAACTTACGTAAAATAAAAGTTGTGTTCAATATTTTTATTTGTTTTATTAACAAACTTAATTCCAAATAGCTTTGATATTCAGGAAATAGCAGATACAAGGTACTTTTTTAGAAACCCCTCTTTCAATATCAGCGTCTGTCAGACGCCACCACGGTACATGTGAACCAAATTTATCACTACGGTAGTTAAAGAACAAGTTCTGTTGCTCGGTTTTTTAGTAATGCTTTGGTAAGTGTTTGTGACAAACCCTATGACTCCAAAAAGGTGCTTGTACTCGTAGTTTTATTATTCAATAGACACTCGTCATAGTTTGAGCTTATTTTCGTGCGTAGGTATAAAACATAAACTAAACAAATCTTGTAGAAAATTCAAATATTATGCGCAATTGTTCTAGAACCGGTTTCAGTAATTTCGCAAACACAAATAGTGCAAACAAAGGCTGAACAGAAGAACATTAAATTCATCTGAGGCCTCAAACTAAACCTTAACTTTTTCCGATCAGCTTTAATTGCAGTAGATACTTAATTAAAAATAAGCATCTTGAATATCAATTGTTGACAATAGTAGTTGTGATTTAATAATTTAAGGGCAGTTCGATTTTTTTTAAATATAATTATTTTGAAGCTGCTTTAAATTTTAAGTGAATCTGTGAGATCCTTTTCATTTTTTTTTTAAATTAATTGTAAACTATTCCTGACCTTTATAAACACAACAGAAAAGAATCAGACAAATCAGTCGAGCCGTTTTCGTGCGCTTAGTAACACATTTGTCGATTCATTTTTATCTACATAGATTGAGATAGTAAGTAACAGACATTGTTTTGGGGTATAGTTGTTTTGTATAGGTTTGCCGGGAAAATGAATATTACATTTACGAATCCAATGTAAAACATTACGATCCCTAGTGAGCTCACACTTTCTGGCATTCAGTCATAAAAATAGGTCAAGCGACTGCAGGAGCTCTGATTCCAACGTCTCCCTGTCAGATATCCGGCGGAACCTCGGCAGTCCCTGGGCGGTATGAATGGTGCTGGTGGGGTTGATCGCAGCTCGATAGCTGATGATACTACTACGCGCAGTGGCGCCCCCGTGGAGTTTAAAGAACCTCGAAGTTGTGATGCCCGGACCCTGTACAGGATGTTGGATTTTTGTTTTCTTTCCGAATCAATCTTGATTATGGCTTTTGGGTTCTTAATATTATTATGCTCAGAAAATGAAGTTTTAAAACTTTTATTCATATTTACCTCCAACAGAGCTCATTATTATTATTATTATTTTAGTTTCCTAATTTAGTTTTGAAGCTTCGAGGCTTACGTACATTATTACCCTTTTTTCTTTAAACTGTTATTATTAGTAAGTAACCCTTTATTTTTTATGTGGTTCTTCTCTGAGCAATTGTAGAAAGAAATAGAGAATATGGGTGTCCAATGAAAGCAGGCTATCGTCGGACTGACCGTCATATACGGGGACAGATCGAAGATCTTTGGGGCACAGCTGGCACGGGCACAGGCGCTAGCGCTGCAAGCAGCGCGAATGGCCAAGCTTCGTTTGTGCCGCTACTGTTTGAGTCATTGTAAACATCAATGACATAGTTTAAGATGTCTACACCAAATCATTATTGATAAGTAAACCCGAAGATAACGAAACGTTGAAAACATGTCCACCTCAGGTGGTAATCGAACCCACGTTCTCAACAATGTTGAGACTCTGCTTTGTTCCACGGAGGACGTGGAAATGTGAAACTGTTAGGGTGAAATAGGTATAGCCTCTCACGGTTTATGTGGAGTAGAAAATCCTCAACACAGTTCAAGTGGAGTTAGAAACCATGAAACAGCTAGCGTGGAGTAAAATAAAGCCTCAACACAACAGTGTTGAGGCTGTTAAAATGTACTAAGTACATCCCGAAACGGCTTTCGTGAAATAAAAAATAGCCTCACACAATCCTGGTAGAGTGGAGTGAGTATCTTCGACACGGCTTGTGTATCCGCTGTGTCGCGGAGGAAGTCTAATTATTATTCTAATACAATTAATAAGTATTTATAATGCTGAGGTCTGACCTGAAAACCGCGTGGCGACTCCTTTGCTTCCAATCCAGAGGGGCTCCTTGGAATTTTCTTTCTTGATGTATCCACCAATCGCCAACATCAATATAGCCTCAACACTGTTAAAGTGGAGTGAGTATCTTTGACACGGCTTGCTTGGAGTAAGATATAACCTCAACACTATTAAAGTGGAGTAAGTATCCTCGACGCGGCTTGCGTGGAGCCTCAACACTGTTAAAGTGGAGTAAGTATCCTCGACACGGCTTGCGTGGAGCCTCAACACTGTTGAAGTGGAGTAAGTATCCTCGACACGGTTTGCGTGGAGCCTCAACACAGTTAAAGTGGAATGAGTATCTTCGACACGGCTTGCTTGGAGTAAGATATAACCTCAACACTGTTAAAGTGGAGTAACTATCCTCGACACGGCTAGCGTGGAGCCTCAACACTGTTAAAGTGGAGTAAGTATCGTTGAAACGGCTTGCGTGGAGCCTCAACTCTGTTAAAGTGGAGTAAGTAACCTTGACACGGCTTGCGTGGAGTAAAATAGAACCTCAGCACTGTCTAATAGGTATAAGTAACCTCGATACGTCTTGTATGGAGTAAAATCAATGACATTCATCTCATTGAGTAAAATAAAGCACCAACACAGTTGAGCAGTTAATATCCTCGACACATCATACGTATAGTAAGTTAAACACTGTAACAGTGGTGTATAAGTAAGTAGTTTAGTATTTAAAGAATTTCTTGTTGTAAATGGCTTTTAATTTTGTTACAATCATTAATAAAGTACCCAAGAAATACCAATAAAAATGAGGGTAGATCATTTTAATGATAAATGATCATAGTTCCTTACAACTATGATACATACCTTAATAGTTAATTTTCCTGATAAATTAGCATTATGTTCCAATATCTCCGTGTCGTAATATCGTTAATATACGACATTTATCACTATTCACCGACACCAATGATGATAAACGCCTACGTTTTTTGAATTAAAAATGATTTATTTACTTTACGAAGAATACCATAATGATCACTGTCTCTCAACTTCGAACTCTAACATTTTCCCATCATATTAAGTACAAATTTAATTTCGTTACCTACGAAAAGTACGTGTGATTCCGATAACAAAAAAACACGTAATGACGTCTCGTAACGCGGGGTTGCCAGTGCAGGGAACGGAAATAAGATATTTCTTTTTAGGATATATCTAAAAGTGTGAAGAAGATAGCACCATCTCATGTACTGCTGCATGTAATAAGTAATCGTCTTCGGTTGAGACCCGAAGTATAATCTCAAATTCTCAACAAAACTACAACTGAACCTCAGCCGTTAGACGTACTTTTATAGTGCTATCGCGTTTAACAGTGTAGCGCTACAATACGAAGTCGGCAGAAAAAAAAGTCTTCTCCGGTTAGGTACCTACCACTCGTCCGGATTAATCCGGACATTGTCGGGCTCTTTAAATTGTCCGGATTTTGGAAAATAAGTCTTTAATCTTTATTAGTTTCTCTTAGACTTAACTAAAAACAAAATATAAAAAGTGAGTAGGTAATGTTTCCATTTTGTGACTAAAAAGTTCGATATGTCAGGCATTTTGACAGGACTTTTCAAATTCCTAAATGGTAACCCTAGCTGCGGTTCAGTTGTTGTTTGGTTGTAAATAGTTATAGCAAATAAATATTATAATCACACTAAATTTATAGAGACGAAAGTTTGTGAGTGTGTACGTTTGTTACTCTTTCACGTAAAAACCACTGAATGGATTTGGATGAAATTCGGCATACAGATAGTTTATAACCTGTAATAACACATAGGATACTTTTTATCCCGATATTTCCACGGGAACGGGAACCACGCGGGTGAAACCACGAGCGGCCGCAAGTAACTATCTATATACCATACATACATAATATACAATCACGGCTATTATCCCCGAAGGATTAGTCAGAGACTAGGCAATGAGGACCGCAAAAGCAGTGCTCTGCCATAGTCCACTTTTCACCAAATAGCGACTGCTTAGTTGCTCATCGTGAAAGGTGGTGAGCTCATCGCCGCTCTAAGCTGTTGAATGTATGTGCAGTCTTAAGTCCGTTAGTCGCCTTTTACGACACCCAAGGGAAGAGAGGGGGGTAGTATTCTTTCACCGCTACGCTATCACTATCTATATACTTACCAAAAATCATCAAAATCGGTTGAGCAGTCATAAGTACCAAACACACAAACAAACTCACTTTCGCATTTAATATAATACTTATTTAAATTACATTCAAAAACAAAAGATTATCGCAAGTCAGATTTAATCAATCGATGATAATTAGAGTGATTAAATCTCAACCAGTTTCAACCCGTCTCGCCATGATGACACGTAGTGTTAAGATACCATGTTTCTGTAAGTGGAGAAAAAAATGTTTTTCTTTTATACTTAACTATTATTTTTGAAATAGGTTTGTCATCATCATCATCATCAGCCTATAAACGTCCCACTACTGGGCACAGGCCTCCCACGTGAACAATAGCACGTGGGGATATTAGGCCATAACCCACCACGCTGGCCCAATGCGGGTTGGTGGGTTTTAACGACTGCCATCTTACGACAACAACCGGGACCAACGGCTTAACGTGCCTTGCTTCCGAAGCACGGAGGAAGCTCGAGATGTTTTTAATTGGTCACCCATTAGGCGACCAAGTTGCTTAGCGGGCAAGATCGCAAGCCGAACGCGCTAGCCGCTGCGCCATCGAACGCCTCCGGTATGTAAATAAATTAAATTACCAAAAATACAAAAATAATGTACGAGCAGTATTTAAACCTGGGACCTTTCTGACATTCCGTCCGTGTCAGGTGCTGCCAATGATATTATATATCATTGGGTGCTGCACTATTATCTAACTCTACCGCCGCGGTGGCTCTGCCTGTTCGCTACAAAATTTGCGTTACATTATCCTTATATAAATAATATACTTATTTATAACTAGATATGTTGGTAGGTAAGTATATTAATAATTTTATTAGGTTTTATTGTATTGTGTGTAAGTATTTATTATTATATAATTGTTTGCTGTTAATTTTATAATCATTGTCGTACATCATTGTAATTGGGAGATATATCCCAATCTAATAACAATCTATATATCCCAATGTAATGTGGCAAATGTTCAATGTTAAATTTTAATGTAGGTATGTTCTGCTATTCTACTTACCTTTAATTAATAAAATAAAAATAAAACAAAACAAAATATTTTATGGATGTAGATTGCGGTGGCGTGTCGTCGTGATCACCATACTCATTATTATTTTGTGATTCGCAATGAATGTGATTGCTTTGTTTGTTACCTAACAAATAATTTTTAAAGCCGTGTCTCCTGCGACACTGTTTTCTGTTTTCTAACACCTAACATCAAACATCAAACAAAATATGGGAGTATATTTTGTTTAGATGTTTGATGTTAGGTGTTAGAAAACACAAAACAGTGTCGCAGGAGACCCAGCTTATACGGACATTGTAACAGTTTTGTGACTGCGCTGCGTCAGACTGCATTTCCTTGTCGCGCTCAAGACTCAAGGCAGACGTGTACTAAGAGAAGGTCGTGGCGTACAGAATGTTTCTTAAAATAATCGCACTTAACCAAGAGCATAACATGAACTATGAAGTAGTTACTTTAATAAAAACTTATTATGATGCTTTTTTTAATAAAAATGAAGTAGACGTACTTACTTACTCTTAGTAAGAAGAGAAAAATACATTTAATAGAGAAAATGTATAGAAAATTAAGTTTGAAAGTACCCACAGTGCCATAAATAATACAAGGAAACGTGATGAGAAAGGGTGAAATACAAGTAACTAAGAGTGTATATAAAATGTTAGTTTTCAGTTTCGACGATATAAAAATAGTATCGTTGTTGCTAAAAAACCATTTAAAACTACCTTATTTTGTTGTGGGTTAAAAACGTTCGGCTTTTGTCACTTCGCATCATTCTTTATTCAGCTCGGCAGACGACACTCATAAGAATTCCTCTACCTGATAATATGAGGTCAGGGTACACAGTACACAATGCATTCATTATATGCGACCTGCATAACATATGGGCACATCAATGACTTGGTAGTGAAGTGACTCACCGTCGCAAAACGCTGGATAACTTAGGGCTCATAAAACTGTTAACCCTTTTGTCAGCGGGATGTAAACTTCCACCATATTTTGAACTTTATACAATTGAGTTACGATTGAAAATCTATAAAATATTCAACTATTTTCTGCCATAAAAAAGTTGCTTGTAGTTTTCGAATCGTATTGTACTCTATCGACTTACTACATCCCTTAAGAACATTTCGCCTTAATCCACCACGCTGGCCCAATGCGGGATGGTGGGTTCAGTTTTTTATTTGTTGTATTTAAACATGAGTAAGTACGTAAGCATTCTCTTAATTTAAAATAAACCATATTATTATGAAGATACGCTTACGTGATGTGACCCTTGAAAAATCTTCGAGATTGTTAAGATGAGTGCAACTTGAAGAACCATAAGTTTCTAGCCGCCCGTAAACGATTAGGTACTCTGTAAAGGTCATACGCGATCAAAAACAAAAAAAAACTGACAGCCAGAGACTTACCTTGATAAGTTGACATATTGGTATGGTATTGTTTGTGGTAGCTCCGGGTTCCTTACATGGTAATCGTTCTGCATCTTCGATGGAAACAGCCGCAGACAGCCATTCACGGGATGACTCAAGTCCGTTACCATGGCTAGAACGACTCGACAGTATGAGGATACGGTACCTGAGGAGGTAGGTAGGTAAAAAGGTAAACCCAGGATAAATTTATACGTGGAAGTCCCATGGTCTGCGGGACGGTGTGCGAAAGGTTGTGTGGTTTTTTTTTATAATTGAAGGAGGCAAACGAGAAGGCGGGTGACCTAATGGAGAGTAATCTCCGCCCCCGTCGCCCATGGACACCCGCAACACCAGACGGATCGCATATGCGTTGCCGGCCTTTAATGAAGGAATAGGTTTTAGGAAGGAATAGGAATTGTGAGGGGGGGGGGGAGGGGAGGGCCTCCGGAACCCTTACTGGTCGGACGAAACACAACAGCACCAAGTGCTATTATTTCACGCCGGATATTAGTGAGACGGTGGTGTTACGCCGGGTGAGCCGGTCCAATGAATGCTGCAACGCAGCGTGGCCCTACCACTCATTTAGCACCACCCAGGGGTCAAATGTAGGGTCTCAAGGGTAAACCTACGGACGCGAGTAACTTTAACCCCAAAAAAGTCGGGAAAGAAGGAGGCAGGAAAGAAGAGCGTGGGCGGCGGCGGGGCCTCGTAGCATGAACGTCAGTGTTGTGTGCAGATGTCATCCCTCCCCCGTCGTCCGCAGACCATGATGTGGCTATCACATACGAATATGTCAGCCTGTAGTCCTGTCACCCTTCTTTGTCACTGAGAGAACCGGAACCACGAACGGCAAGCACCGAGTTCCTTCTTGTAACAACCTAAGGATACCTACCATTAATCAGTTTGGGTTTATCCCTTTTAAAAACACGCACATACAGCATGACTTTATTGATTCTTGAAGCCCCAAAATGCACAAGAACCCGATGCCAGCTGCCGCTGCCAAATAACCGAAATACACGAATTATTTCAAGGCATTGAATCACCGGTAGCAGACGGTGTGCAATCGTTTTGCACACGAAAATAGCACGTCTCGAAGCTGCTCGTAAACGCTCCAATTTGGGGATGCACCTTCATTTATGGCTGTGCCGCTTGTTAAAGCACACCTTTGGATGAAGAAACACTTCATTTTCACGTAGGTTTGTGTTTTGTCAATGCTTTCGCGCAGCAATTTTCGTTTGAAAAGTGAGGACGCACCGTGTATCGCGCGAAAAAAGTATTATTGAAACCACGGAGATTGAAACTCGACGTTCGATCGATCGATCTGACAAATTGTAATCTGCAATACATTATTACCACCAGTTTCAGAACTACCGTCGTACCGGGTTCGATTCACGGCGGGAGGTACATATTGTACGCTGGGATTGTCTCACATATTCAGGTCAGGAATCTAATAAGTACATACTTACTAATTTGTTTTATGATAAATAAAAGATTAATTACATGTAAACAATTAAACTTATTGACAAAAACAATAATTGTTGCTTAATATTGTTGTTATTTTGTGTACCTCTTTGGATATAGAGACGAAACGAACTATTCAAATCATATTAATTCCGGTTACACTATTTCGTCTTATCCGTTCTCAATTCTATTATCTTATCAATTCTATTTCCATTTACCCTAATTAAGACAGTGAGACTATTATAAGAGCATTACTCACAGTCACAACATCTATCGAAACAATTCCTTTAGGAGCCGCCGTTTTAGCTCCCTTATACGCCGCCGACGACTCTCTGGCGCCAATGAGCCATACAAAATGGCAACGCAACACTGCTTACAAATTCTTGTAAGTATTACTCAGAGAACGTGACGGATAAAGCACGTTGTTCGGACGACGCAGAATTCCATTGAGGCGAAGTAACCGACGACGCCCCGCCCGTGTGGAGCTATTGTAAAACAATTACTACGCTATTTCTGGGAAGTCAACATTGTGTCGTGCGTGGCGGTGATATTTCATTATCAGTTTATCAGCATTCTGGCTGATATCCAATTTTGAAAAACCAGTATTTAATTTTAAAAAAATACCTTATAATACTCAAAAAGTGAAGTAAAGTACAACCTTATACTGTCCCACTGCTGGGCAAAGGCCTCCATCATTGAAATCAAGTCATCGCTACAAGTGATGGATATTGGCTTATACACCCTTAATTTTTTTTCGTTTTAATGAAATTAAGGGTGAGTTCCACCCATGAAACTGAACAACTTTCCCGAAGAAACTTATTTGCAAAAATGACAAAATAATTTCGACCTCCCATACTATTGTCGTCAGCTGATCGGACAGATTTGTATGTGAGGTCGAAATTGTTTTGTCAATTTTGCACATAGATTTCTTGAGGAAAGTTTTCAGTTTCATGGGTGGAACTCACCCTTAATTTCGTTAAAACGAATAAAAATTATACTCAAACAAGAAAAAATAATGCGGGTGTTAAATAAAGATAGCCAGCGCCTCTGTAGTGTAGTGTAGTATGTCCCTTTATCCCCACTCAACATCAAGGCTTCGACTAAGTATGATATTTTAAAACTTTAGTTTCTCTCAGGAGACACATTTTTTTTCGTTTGGAGAAGTAGCCTTATCTATTCTGTTCTGTCTATCTAGTAGACTGATTTTGAATTTCGGACAAAAAAAATGTCAGAATAACGACACTAACGCAGACGTTTGAAAACAGCAGAATCAATACTTACGCGCTGTGGGAAGCTTTATACTTTCATTAAATTATCTTAATGAATGGCTTCTCGGTTATTAACAAGTTACAAGGTGGTATAGGTATAGTAGGCTCTTAAAGTACATTAAGTTTGTACGGTACATTGAGGTACTACCTTAATGGTACCTACGGTAGAATGAACTAACTGAGTCTTTCTCAACACGTGTTATTGCAAAAAGAACACGGGAGACACTTCAACTTTGTACTTTTGCTTCTAAGTTCTAACTCAGTTTGTTAACATGTGTTTGCCGCGACAGAATATTGGTGATATCGGCTCGAGCGTCTGGCATTGGCGGATTGGTGCATGCCGTTCCCATTCGCAGTGAAAGCGCGTATTGTGGGCTGTTGCGCCATACGCCAGCCTGACTCGGTTGCGGAAGCAATTGCCCCACGGACTACTGAGTGCCTACTACGTGTTATGTTCACCGGTCGATCACGTAACAAAAACTAGAATGTTAGCATACTAGAAAATTGGCTTTTTCTCAAAAAAAGAGTATGCCCAAATTGCAACTAAAACTATTTTGTCACCAGGAGAGGACCAAGCATTACTTTTTCCACAACTCGGTTGCGTTAACAAAATCAAGAATGCTTTTATGCCATACTACCTGCAGAGTCCACTAGGCACTCTATCTTTCCATGATACGGTTGACCCTAGCCGAGGTCCCAGCATTCAACGCGACCTCAAATTCTCCTAACTTTAGTTGGACCATCTTCTAAAATATGCAGGCAACAAAAAATTATGTTTAAAACATCAATGAAACTTCGGTCTGGTATGAGCTATACCTAATTATATGACATGACATATCCACATGCAGTTGGAGCTTGGTGCAGAGTCCAAAGGTCGTCGGAATTGCCGGCTGTCTATGTGCGAGCGATGACGAGAGAAACAATTACGAATCGTGATGTATGTTTAACTGATTCGATGCAATGATTCAAAGGATGTGAAACAGCGTGGTATCCTATTTCCTGGTGAGTTGTTGTTGTATTCATTAGATAGCGGTTCTTGGTAACGCATCAGTCAGCGCGACCATCTGGCAGTCGTGAAAGCTAAATTGAACTAAAGTTGTGGAGTCACTTGCGCTTATTCCTTCCAGTGTTAAAAGATTCAATAGCCCTTAAAAAAAATTAAATAGAGGTTATCGGTAGTGCAGCAGTGAGTCCGTTTGGCTCATAATCGTGAATTTAGATATCTTGAGCTCATTAAAATGTCCTTTTTATTTTAAACTTTACCTACCGTACCGACCTACTGAGTCTGTCACCTACCCTTGACTTAGGGACATTTCATGCTCATAACCATTCATTAGATAGCGGTTCTTGGTAACGCATCAGTCAGCGCGACCATCTGGCAATCGTGAAAGCTAAATTGAACTAAAGTTGTGGAGTTACTTACGCTTATTCTTCTTCAAAGTTAAAAGATTCAATAGCCCTTAAGAATTTTTAAATAGAGTTTATCGGTAGTGCAGCAGTGAGTCCGTTTGGCTCACAATCGTGAATTCAGATATCTTGAGCTCATTAAAATGTCCTTCTTATTTTCAACTTTACCTACCGACCTACTGAGTCTGTCACCAACCCTTGCTTGACTTAGGGACATTTCATGCTCATAACCATTCTCGTCATATCCTGTTTATCCTTCCTCATTATATGACCAGACAAGTTTTTCATTACAATAAAATTAAAAGTAGACACCACATTTAAATAGATGAATAAGCAGGTCAGGCAGTTCAGACTGAGTTAGGTGTCCTGACTTACGCGGACGCCTTTGACATGCAAATCTAAAGCACATTTGCATGTTAGCCAGTGTTAAATACACACGCGTTTACCCGTATTCATCGTTTTCCCTCATATGGTAACGAGCTCTGGGAGTCGTGACTGGTGGCGTTGTTGGATACCCATAATCGTCAGGGGTCTACCATTGTCTCTTAAAAGTGTATTGTTATTTTATAAAAATGTTCTAATAAGGCTCTCTTTATATATAGGTACATACATCACGCACGTCTTCAGGAGGGGTAGGCAGAAATATGTTACAGATTATTATAGTCTCTTTGAACCAGTTTAACAAAATAATGATTGAATTCAATAAGTTAAAAAATTAATTGAAAATGTATTAATAAAATATTATATTGTTAATTCACAGATATATACGGCCCGCCTGATAGATGGAAAGCTTCCACCGTAACCCATGGTTTTGAGAGTCAGTAAAGCAAAGGATGTATGTCAGGATCGTATCAAATGGAAAGCTGTGGCACAGATTAAAGTAGATTAACAGATACTTCACTCAGTAGAAAATTACCAATACCTACTGCTTTAATAGCCTACTAATATTTAAACTATAATAACCTACCGCGCGATCCCACAGCAATCGTAGGGCTGCCTCTTCGATAAAATTTAATTAACCTATAAATAACTATTTGTGTCTATTTTATCGAGATCTGTGAATATGTTCTGACTGATAGGTGGTGGTTTAAAATTGTATCGTTTATAAAATATATTTTTATAAATTGGTGCTGACCTCATCATCAAAAGTAAATAAAGGTCAGTGTGTAGGTAAAATAAAAAGTACTACTGCACAACAATTCCATCTACTGCACATAAGACACCAGACGGCATCGTAGGTACGCGTACAAACGAATGGAACAATTAAAATTGATCAATGTTCGTGCGCTTCGCTTGCGAAACCCGTACTGAATTTGGTCTACGGCGTCTTCCTCACCGGATCGGTGCGTTTTCGTTTCGGTACAGATTTTCTGCTGAAAAACATTTGCTCAAAGGCTCTGGATATTTTCGGTACGGTATTGTTCATTCGATATTGTACAGTCGCGTCAACATGACGTCTTCTGCAGTGAGATTTTCTAAATTAAAGCCTTGGTAGCAGCGGCTGCCGCAGAGCGCTGACCAACCACTGAGGAACTGGCTATCTTATCTCAAACTGTCGCAACACAACAATGCTACAAGCATCGTTGTTATGGCGATATACTTAGATAAGATGGTGGTAGCTAGCCAGGTGGACTAAGCAGCCCTACCATCAACCAAACCGAGCACACAAATATGTACCCCCCGCTGGGAATCGAACCCGGGACCTTTGGGTCTGAAACCGGTGGCTTAGCCACTAGACTTAGTTTCTAGAGAGACTCGTTGAGGTTTGAGCATATGCACCCTACACTCACTCGTTTCATTCGTTTGTGGCTGCGCTGCAGTTTTATACTATAGCAGACACTTACGAGCACAAATTGTAATGTGACCTATCTTTGTTCCAAATAAAAAAATAAAAAAAAAGTTATTTTAGTGGTTGTTTACCCGCGGCAGAACGATTTACCTTTAGTAGTACTATCGAATCATGCGAGTTATTTTTGACAAAAAAATTTCGACCTCCCATACTAATGTTTTGTATGGGAGGTGTCGAATTTTTTTTAGTTTGAGTTACACTCGGCTAGAAATAAATAAATAAATAAATAAATCTTTGAAATGTATGTAAACACGGGCTGCCCACCTTTATTATATACCTGTATTTTACTTACATCTGCATACTTTGAGTTTCTATCTAGTTTTGTAAATGTATTTTGTGATTATTTTTTATGTAAACAAATAAAATACGTTGTGAATGAAATAGGAGTGTGAGTGTTAAAAAAAAATGCATGCTGTTATTAGACTAGTAGATTTAATTAAAAAAGTGCTTATAATATGTTTGATAACAAATCAGTCTTATAAATTTGAGACCGAAAAACATTTGCGCCTCGACTGAGACGTACGAAATGCTTTATTATTAAATTTAATAGTAAAATAAATCCGCATTCGAATATAAAGCTTCATTAAAAATTGTTTTTGGAAACATGGACAAGGAGAAGAAAAAGGAATATCTTTTACTTGGTTATAGATACCTGCAGCTACTTTACAATTGATATGTTTGGTTTTAAATGAAGTTCGGAATATTTCCTCCATTTTTTCTATATATTCCACGAAATCATCGCTGGGTACCATTAAAAAATTTTGCGAATTAATCTTACTGTAGTCCCGGTACCTTGAATACCGACTCTCTGTGCTGAAATTGTTGCTTCTTTGATCGGGCTTCACGTACGACTTGAAAGCCTGACAATCATCATGTTTCTCCAAGCAACGTTTAAGAAGATACCCACAAATATAAAAAAGCGCATTTTTTTTTGGCATATCTAGCTGATTGTAATCGGAACTAGTAATTTGGACGCTGGAAAATTCGTCATTATCTGTATTTGATATTTCGTCGGTTGATACCGGTAATGCATAGCTAGTAACTTTTTCGTTAGTCGTTTGAACAAGAAGTGTTCCGAAATCACCTGCACAATTTCGTCGTTTTGGGGGTTTTATGATGTTGCAGAAAAATAAGTTTTTAAATGCCGATGCAAATTGTTTACACGTTGGATTTAGAGCCGTGCTATTTTTCGTTCGTATTTGTCCAAATAAATATTCAAGAGCGTCTTGATTGCATCTTCTTGTCATAAGAAAATTATATCCTTCCACCCGCAAGTCATCAAACAAGAGCATTAATGAAGTAATAGTTATTTGGAAACCATCAATGAATCTAAGAGTTGATGTGACGTCACTGCCATTCTTTGGGTTTTTTAATTTTAACTCTTGGAAAAAGCTTATCATCTGTTTGAAAAATACCTTTTGTGACTCATCGCCTTCATACGCTCTTTTATATTCATAACTAGGTCTCAAATTAGATGTATTCAAAGAATCGAACAAATCATTCATTATCATTAAAAAGTTAGCCGTGTCTCTGCCGGATTCTTCAATTTCATTGTTATCTATATACGTGCGAATGCCATTTGCAACGGACTTACTAAGAAGTTGTGTTGCATAGCAAACCTTAATTTTTTCGAAGTTTGTGGGTTTGATATGGCTGTTGGTAAGTTTAGGTGCAAGTCTTAAACTCTTTTTTATATCCTGATTATAAAACTTTACGATATGATCGTATTTTGCTATAGAATTTCCGAAGTGAAAATCATATTGCATCAGGATATTTCGAACGTTTTTAATTAGATGCGGTGCATCAAAAATGTAATAAATTTTTCTATTATTGATAAAAAAATAAGGTCTTTCAATAGAAACTGATCTTTGTTTGGAAGCTTTCCATAAATCAGACCCTTGATCGGACACAAAAATACGGATGATAAGACCAATTTCGAATAACTTTTGTAGTACTTTATCAATCCATTTATTTATTTCACAATTGTTTCGACATTCTGAAATTAATGCGTATGATATAGGCTGCTTCCAGTTCACAAATATACCACGAACTATTATTACTAACGCATTTTTAGCGGGTTCAGGAGACTGCAATCCTTCAATTTCGTGGAATCCGGTAATTTTGTCTTCTTTAATATTAAAGAATAGATTTGCTTTTAATGACATAGCATCAATCATAACTGAACAATTTTTTTCTACTTCTGTCATTTGTGAAACTTTGATTTTAAGAACAGACATATCTCTTTCATTAATTTCAGTTGTAATTGGGAAAGAATGATTGTACAATTTCGAAGGACAGGGAAGACATAACGCACTTTGCAAAAACCGGTATGCTTGTGGGCTGATGTAGTATAAATTTAAGCAGTAAATGATGTAGTCCTTATCGTATCGATTTCCTTTTCCTTGTTGTTTTAGATTACTTTGTGCTTTTATTAGGAGAGCTAGTTTGTCGGTCAAAAATTTATCGCAAAGTCGATGGAAAGTACTTTCTTCAGCTTTTTGTGTATTATATTCAGTTTCGTGTAATTTCATTTTCTTTCTGCATTGGAGGAGTTCAACCTTCAATTTTCTTTTCCTTGGAGGGTTGCTAGAGAGACTCGTTGAGGTTTGAGCATAGCTTTCATTTGTTGCATTTTCAGTCTGTGTACAATTTTCAACTCCTACCGACGGAGCAATTTGCGTTTGTTTGTCTTCTTTTCGTGAGTCTCCTGGAACGGTACCGGCTAAGCTTGGCAGCATCAACAACGGAAGGGCGTTCTTTTTTAAAATTTTTCGTTTTGACGATTGTAGTATATCCTCCACATTAAAATGTTTTTCACAAATACGGTAGGAAGCAAAATTAGGTTTGTTTTCCAAATCATCTCGACGGATCAGTTGCAGCCATTGAAGACGTCTGAAAAAAAAAATCATTTTATTCTGGGAAAATATCTGCTGCCGCCGAAGGTTACAAAATTCCAATCCTTACAGACTTCAACACCTACCTACTCAACCCAAAATGCTAGAAATAGCTGACGAGTAATTTTTATAACTTTTTTCATCTCAGTTTTTAGGCACCCATGCGAAGTCGAACAGCTAGCTGCGAAAGTTTTAAAATCAAAACCATCTCATCGCGTGTGCGCTACCTATAGCAATCAAAACCTGTAACTACCTACTACAAAGTCTTACCTCAAATGTAAATTATAATGCAAATCTTACTAAGTTACTAGGTAGTTGGTATTACACAGTCTACAAAAATGGCGGCGGACTATTGTGTACGTCAGGATTGGCACGTGTGTAGTAGAAAATCTGCATGAAAAATATTTTTTAAAAACTACCCAAACTGTGCTAAACAGTACATACAGTCTTCAAATTTTAAACAGAAAATGTCATACCATAGGCCATTCTGATGTCAGGATGGCCGATGTATTGTTAAATTAAAAACTAAAAAATTAAAAACTTTAAATATAACTTCCTTCATCCACATATCAATGATTTACCAATTTATTGTACCAAAACTGTACCTTCTAAAGAGCAGAAAATAATAAGGTGACTTCATGTTACTTATCACTCATAAAATATTCAGAAATAATTAGAATGATTGTAGTTGAAAAAAGTAAATTCACAATAAAAAGTTATTATGAGTACATAACAGAGTGTAGACTAGGTACGCGAAACAGATCATTCTGAAAAACTTTCTAAAAGAAACTTAAAATAAGTAAGTAGGTACATATCGTCAGCAGCCATCTAAATGTCTCTGTATGTCTGTAGGTTAAAATATGATTATTTATTTATTCTTCCCGTACGACACAAAATGCCATTTGGAAAAGGAACACGGCCTACCCTCCAAAGGGTTGCATTACAAAATCCACCACGTTGGCCCAATGTGTTGGCGGATATCACAGTTCTCAAACATGCCAGGTTCTTGGACTTGCTGGTTTCCTCACGATGTTTCCTTCACCGTTGAGTAAACCGATCACTCGGAGTGTAGGTGTTTCGCTGTTAAATGACGCGTGAGTGCAAACGATTTCCGACCTAAAAGTAGTTCTCCGCTAACTTGTTCGATAGCATCACTATTTATTATAATAATTTCAAAATCAATCAATCGTTTCATTCAATAATGTTTCCATAAACCTACATACAACAGGGAGGTTTTAACACGAGCGTACGTAGGTACCTACCGTATCATCATGAAACAGCTATAACTACCTAGGTACCTACCTTGTTCACTCGTGTAGGTATCACCTTCCTTTACCCTATTCACTCTATTTATTAATCCAGGCATTTTTTCGGAGGAAAAAACGAAATACCTACCTATCCATTAAAAAGACACAAATTACGTAGGAAGGTAGGTAGTAAGTAAGTACGTAAATAAAAAAAATTACAGTCTTACCTTTCGGAGTTTCCAGGTAATCTAAAAAATATTATATCTGGGTGCGTTAAGGAAGAATTCATGCAACCAAAAACAGCACAATATATTCTATAATTGCTCCTTTCCATATTAAGTAAGCACTTGAACTAATTTAATTCAAAAAAATCGCACAATTTCTGTTTCAAAAACAACACACCGTCCGTTCGTCACCGCGGCGCGCACATTCGCGACTGTTGCATGCCGAGCGCCGGCCGAGCCAGCCGTTTCCTGAAATCCTGACAAATTTAGGGTTGCCGTATTCTAATTCTAAAATTGCCGGATTTATCGGGAAAACAACAAAAAAATGACGTAAGTATTGAACAAAATGTTTATTCAGAAGTTTAAAAAAAAGTCTGCGTTCAAGTGTGGCAAACATAATTCATTTAGAGCATAAGATCCTTATGTTTTTGTTCTGTTCCATCCAATGATGTTACAATAAAAAGATAACATAATATCATTGGTTCCATCACAGATTTTATCTAAAAGTCATCGGTTTTCGCTGTGAGCTAATTTGATATACTTAATGGTAATTTATTTACCACTGGTAGCATTCTCCATTCATCATCAATTTTATGGAGATCGTCACACTCATATCAACTACTTAAAACTTAAAAAATCTTCGTAAAATAGCTTTCACTGATATATCGTACATACCTACAGCAAATCAAAGAAGCATTAAATTACAGAATAACAATAAATACAGGACAACAATTATTCTGGGGATTCCCCACACATCCTAGAACCTACCCGAATTAAAGTGAATAACCTACTAGAATGAAGAACTAAAGATTTTAGACATTAATGCTGGGGCCACACCTATCGCAATGCATCTTCGCGTTATTGCGCTACTGTGTCGCGTAGTTTTTTTGATGTAGCCAAGCTCTAACGAGACAACGGAACACGAAGTTTTTAAGCGCGCCAACGGAACTAGAATTTTCGCGCGCTAATGTGGCCGTAGCATGTGGTATGTACTAATGATTTTAGACGTTATGGCGCTATATTCCCATTTTTAACAATATCGATTGATTGTACCGCCACCAATATAAAACATACAGTTCTAAAATTCATATTATAATAAAGTTGAACATATTATCTAGTGACTCTTTAAAGACAGAAACATGATTGGTAATACTTCACTCGATAGAAAAAAAATTCAAAGATAGCTCTGTTCAATATTTAAAAGAGCTGTAAGTCAGTTAATACATTAATAAATGACTTAATTTTTGACGGAAAGGGGCAGGGAAGATGATCCACTGTCTGCTCCTAACCACAAGAGGCGCACAGGGCGGAGAAGGAGGGGTTACGCCCAGCTTCTTCCAGCCGTGTACGGGCACGAGGAGCCCTACACCTGCGCGTTATGGTTCGTAGACGTATCGGAGGGTGACCTGACATGCACCAGGTTGCCCTCTGGTGAGGCTAGGCCTCAAGGCGTCCGGACGGACGTGATGACGGCCCGCCGGACAAGGCTGCGGTTGAGTCACCAGCTGATTGCCCATAGCCGAGTCCCATTGGCGGAAGTGTGAGAGCATCCCTAAGTTTTAGTAGCTAGATCCCTTCAGGCGAGTCCCACATAACCCATAGGGCGCCCCAGTCTGGTGGGTATGCGTAAATGCATTTCTATGAGTTAAAAAAAAGAACCGATTAAGGACAGTTCCTTAATCGGTCCTACAAAAACTCAGTTTTTAGGGTTCCGTACCCAAAGGGTAAAATGGGACCCTATTACTAAGACTCCACTGTCCTTCTGTCCGTCCCTCTGACCGTCTGTCACTAAGCTGTATCTCATGAACCGTGATAGTTAGACAGTTGGAATATTGTTCACAGAAGAAGTATTTCTGTTATAACAACAAATAATAAAAAACAGAATAAAATAAATATTTAAGGGGGCTCCCATACAACAAACGTGATTTTTTTGCTCGTTTTTGTCCGATATTGATAACGGCAACAGGTAGACGCTTGAAATAAGTATTTACATGACAGAACATTTAGATAACTAAATATTTGTTTTATTTAATTTAATTAAGTAATAGGGATCCGAAAATGGTTATATTCCGAAACTTCTACTAATTCCAACGGTTTTTTTCTATTGGCCACATTAGTCTAGACGCCATCTTGATTGCCCTCACCGCAACAGTTGTCGAAAGTCGTTGAACTATACGCTCGTTGCGGTAAGTTATCTCAGACAAGTGTTTTTCGCGCCATTTTTGGTAGTTCGGAATTACCCCAACCACATGAGTAAAGAAACGTTTCTTTACTCATGTGCCCCAACACAGTTTTCTCGGATGTATGTTAAGTTATTTGAATAAGTGTTTGTTTTTACGAAAGATAATCGTTTTTTGCGAATTTGTGGGAGGAACACGTCTTAGTTGCGTTTTTATTTTTTTTTCGGAAATACCCCATTGGGGTTTATTTCGAAAGTCCAAATGGTTCTTAATCTAAGAGGAAATAAAAACTATTGTATTAATTTGGCTATACTAACATACGAAGTGTTTAAAATAATAACAATGTCCATTTATGCGTTGTTCTAATTCGAAGCTATCGCACGCTAAATACTGTTTAATTATTTCTTACCGCATTTGACTATAAGTTAGAACTATATAGGTACATACATACATATAATCACGGCTATTATCCCATCCCCGAAGGGTTAATCAGAGACTAGGCTATTTTTTTAAAATATTGTACTATCTATGTCCATTAAGAATATTAAAATAAAATTATTAAAAAGACTGCAAGACTGCTAGTTCTGACTGTGATTTATTAATTCAAAGCTAATAATTATAGATAAGTGTGTAGAAACACTAAACAAAGGACAAATTTTTAAAAATATTGTCCTATCTATGTCCGCTAAGAATAATGTAAAATAAAGATGATTTCGCCTTAATGTTTTTTTAAATTTAATTTTACAGCAGGTAGGTATGTACAAGTTGAAATAAAAATGAGTTTATTATCTTGCAGTATTCCCTCCCTCGTTTCCCTACTTAGTCCTTTCCGCTCTGCTCAGCTCCGTTTCACAATCAAATTCATCTAATTAGTCAGGATATTTGTCTTTATAATTAGAAGATTAGGTAAAGTCAGATTCTTCCTTTAAGCAGAAACTTGTTTGTTATTGCGTAAAAAAGCGTCTAATGAGTTAGTTCATTCTCAAATATGAGTAAGGTAACTAAAATGTTGAGAACCACAATTTCTTCCTGGGGTAATTTCGAAAATAAAGGACTGTGAAAAACGAAATTGGCGATGCTATTAAAATTAATGTATTTTTTTTTTGCTAGGGGTAATCTCGATCGAAACATACATGTAACCTTTAGATCAATGTGTATAAAAGTCCAAAAAAGAGCTTCGGAATTACCTCAACATGTAACGTAATAAAAACAATAACGTATGTAAAAAAATATGCGTTAATATTTCAAATAATAAATAAAAAAATCTAACTTATAATTTAAGAATCTAATAATTGTTTAATACAGATCTTTTCACTGAGTTTACAAAAGTAAAATAATAAAGACATTAAATGTAAAACTACTATGAATTGTTATCAAAAATAAACTCCTCCTGTCATCTCGTCATTTATATCGGAATTTCCCCACTGCACCTTATTTATTTTTAGGGGGTGCTCCCATACTACAACAAATGTGATTTTTATAGATAATACAATGGTACGGAACCCTTCGTGCGCGAGTCCGACTTGCACTTGGCCGGTTTTTTTTAAATTTCTTTTCAATCAGTCTTTTTACTTAGTTTCAATATCTACTTAATCAACGTAAATGTATGGAATAATACTGTTTTTTTTTTCGCTATCTCAGAGTTGCTCTCACACAAATAATTATTATTTTTGTTCATTGAACTGAATGAAATGACCCAGTTTTGCGAGATTATAATATAGTTATTACCAAACACCCTGTACACGCACTAGGCACTAAGGCGCTTCGCAAACGTACACTTTCTGTTGCTGACACGGGACACCATATCGTAAGGAAACTTCGTCACATTCTGTTGCTGACACAGGATACC
This sequence comes from Scoparia ambigualis, assembly GCA_963921215.1. Classification (NCBI taxonomy): domain Eukaryota; kingdom Metazoa; phylum Arthropoda; class Insecta; order Lepidoptera; family Crambidae; genus Scoparia; species Scoparia ambigualis. The sequence continues at coordinate 15,682,087 of OY992522.1, read as the reverse complement.
ATATCGTAAGGAAACGTAGACTGAGATGGGACATCATTATCATAAGGAGACTTAGTAGACATTGTCTGTTGCTGACAATATCGTAATTAAACTTCGTCACATTCTGCGTTGCTGACACGAGGACACCAAATCGTAAGGAAACGTAGGTTGAGATGAGACGGGACATTATTATCATAAGGAGACCTAGACATTTTTTGTTGCTGATACGATACCTACACCATATCTTAGGAAACATTTCCTTAGGTTATGGTTTACGGTTACGACCAGCATCAAGAATGCTTTAAATATTATAATTAGAACTAAAGTAGCTTCTATTGCTTTGACGGAAGATCGACTTAGAATGTTTAAAGCTCAACATTTTGATTACACTTTGAGGACCTGGTAATTAACTATGTAAAAAGAAAATCGTGTTTTCCATACCTTAATAGCAACTTCCCCTCTGCATTCCAAGTGGAAGGTTCCAAAAATGTCTAGAAATAGGTTTGTGTCTGGAGACACGTGATATATTCAGTGCTTTACCGTTAAACTCTATATGGGACGCTGTGTTTACTGTATCTCCGAAGAGGCAGTAGCGAGGCATCTTCAACCGTATCTCCGAAAAGGCAGTCAACACAGAGCGCCTGGTGTTACCAGCCACGCACGGACCCGGGAATATGGAGTAGATCTTAATTTTTTCATACTTATCGTGTCTACGTGACACTTTCTGTTGTTGATACGAAACACCATATCCTATAGAAACACTTTCTGTTCCCGACACGGGACACCATATGTTAAGGAAACGTATATAATCTCTTTCTGTTGCTGACACGGGACAACATGCAGTGCGGTGTCCGGTAGAGACAGGCTCTCTGAGCATAATAACCTAAGGAATAGAATAATAAATGTACTTATAGGATTTCACTTATATCAACGGTACGTCACATACCTAGTGAACGCTAAATTTCTAATTTTAAAACTTTAATTCATTCACTGCCGTCGGGTCGGGTCACATGTCACATAACAATGGATAGGTATTCAATTGTTTTAACCCGCGCGGCGTTGAACGTGTAAAGCTAACTTTTGTAACATCATTCTTTATTTATTTATTCTTTATTCAATCATGACATGTCAATTCTCAATGGCTACTATCAATTCATTTTAGTGTTGATATGATTTCCGCCTCATGAACTGACATTGATAGTGGTCAGTGTACTCGGTCGACGTTGATTATAATGTCTAAATTTGTTATCGGCATACAAATGGGATTTCGTTCTCAATACCACTTTCGTTGGTACATACATACCTAAATTCACGTCTATTATCCCCGAAGGGTTAGTCAGAAACCAGGCAATCAGGACCGCAAAAGCAGTCCACTGCCACAGTCCATGTTTCACTATTGATAACTGCACATGTGCTCAGCGTCACAGGTGGTGAGGTATCGCCGCTCTACGCTGTCTGTGCAGTCTTTGGTCCGTTAGTAGCTTTTACGACACCTAAGGGGATGAACACCCAATACTTTGGCATTATGAAAAGCTTGCATTAAACGGTCTACATATTGGAAAGGACATTGCTTAGCTTAAGAGATAGACGAATGGCAACTTTGCAAATATTAAATTATAACTCATAATTTTATGCTTCTGAATTATTTTATTACCAAAATTGTGAAATTGACCCTAATACCTACCTACGTAATGATATTCATAATTTAATTTGAACGACCCACGTCACAATGGAGCAGAGCCTAGATAAGATTATAACATCGGTTGCTACATCGAAATTACGACAATGAGTAACATCTTGCGTCCAGTAGGTAGGTATCGATAATATTAAGTGACTTTCTTTTTCTAAGAACCAATGACAGGTAAATGGTCAGAAGCTGCGAGACTTGCTAGTGTAAACAACGCCGTTTCAACAGCTGTTTTCCTTATGAGGACAGTCACAGAGAAAGGCTCTTTGACGATGTAAAAAACATTTAGAAATCCGCTAAGAATTCACTTTAATACTGATGAATGAGTAAATAATGAGTCTCCTGGAGTCGGACTACACGAAATCAGTATACTAGGCTCTTCGCCCTCTAAGACATTGCCAAGCTTATGGCAGTCATTTTCACTGCGGAGGTAGAATGATAGGATGGGGTTGCACAAAAGCAATTATCATTGCGCAAAAGGTCCTGATGTGTCAACAAGTTACTGGGAGACTGGAACCTAGACAGGCCACTAAGAAAAGATAAGCAAGTGACTTAAAAAATGTATAAGTAAGTAAGTAGTTATTTTTTTCCTAAAAATACCTCGAAAATCTTAACGTTTTTTTGGCTGGCGCCATGCTATTGAAAATATATGATTGATTACTACATCAATGATGTTGATGACAATAACATACTCGCCATTACTTCATTGAATGACGATCATTTGCGTCCCTTAGGTGTTTATTTACATAGCGTTACCAAAATCTGTAAATCTATATTGGCACTTTTGGATCGTTAAAATTCATCTCGAGGAATTTCAAGTTCATGAACTTTCATCCGAAAGAGTACTAGCTAGTATATCCAGGTTATACTATCATGGTATCATTCAAAAGGGCGCCTACTAAATTAAAAGAAGAGTTTTAATTGCTCTAACTTAAACATAGATTACCTTGCTTAGATATTATGGTAGGTACCTACTATATACAAAAGATCACCCTACACGACGTCAAGATTTTTAACTTTCAGTGCGTCAAGACCTGGGGCCTCTACCATCAGCCCTTAGAGCAGTATTACTTTAATGTAATACTAATATTATTTGTGTATTTGTAATAGTGTTTGTATTATAATATTTGTCCCGTCGAAACATCCTTTTTAAACTTTTGCTACAACAACCCTTTAACTCAAAAATCATAAAATTGTGAAGAAGGTCAAGATGTTAAAAAAGGGACGTTTTGTTTGTCGTCAATCAATGAAAACAAAAGGCGGAACGGGGAACGGGGTATGGTATGGCCACCACATGCCAACAATTACTTTCTTTTATATAAACGGTTCGTCGTCATTTGTCAATTCAATTGTCATTGGTTAAACAAGGGGGGGGGGGGGGGGGAACTACGGTCATCTTGTGGAAGCAAAAATTTTTAAAAATGATACTGAATCAGTTTTGTTTATATAGTACTTACTTACTTCAGTATTACTAACCTATCTGTAATCATTATTGTAACACTTGTCAATTTTGTCAAATACTTTGCAGAGGTGACTGTAGGTAGAGCCCCTGAACGTTATGGGGAGTAATGGAAGCAAAGGATGCGTGAGTTAAGGCGGTTCCCCTACCAAAACCGTTCAGGAAGCTGTTTTTAGCAGCTTTTTAAAATCTATCTTCTCGTTACTTAGTTAATGCTAAAATTTGAAAAAAATCGTCCTCATTCCTTCAGATTTTATTTTTACTTTACACATTTCAAAATTTCTTTTAATATTTTAATTACTACTATAAACTATCTTATGAAGAACAAGAAATATTAACGATTTTTTGTATCTACTCCCTATGTAGTGATCCTATAAAAAAAGCATCCGCTTAATTTACTACGAACCATTTGCATTTTGCATTTCCACCTGCTACGAACCGATCGTAGCAAATGTAAAACTGAGGAACCCCTCGAAACTAGGGTTACCAGATCCAAAAATAAGTTTTCCTGGAAAAACCCCTGCTTCAGCAATCAATTTCCTGACATTTCGGCAGCATAAGTATCTTATTTGTGTGGGGCGCGGCAAGGCGCGACGACAAGTTATTTATTTTTTTGTGCATTCTCTTATGTCGGTCTTCCAGTCACAAATCGCAAAAATAGAAAAAGAAAATAACTCCGTCATGGATATTCTAGGAATATTAAATTCGACTTCTGAGACATTGAAGGCAAGAGCAGAGGCTATGTTTGTTCCGTTAAAAGTGCGAGAATTGCTATCGAATTGTACCAAAGACGCCAAAGAAACATTCATGAATGACGTGAAAAATGCCTACATGACATGACTTGTCTTGAATATTTAGATAAATGGTTGCAGCCGCTAGACGAATTCAAGATATTTAACTGGATGATACTGAAAGGTGTTGATGTTGATTACGAGAAAGTTGTTTCTTCTTTGCAGTTTTTGAATGGATACGGAGTATGTTTATAATTATGACGTTAAACTTTTTGATGAAATTACTGCATTAAATTCTTTTATATAGCAGCAAAGCAGTAACTTTTTTGAAATGATGCCCGTTAAACAATGGGAAATCGTTTTAAAATCCGTCAGCTGTGCGAGACTGGAAGAACTGAATAAAATTTGCTGTTTTATGTTTGCAATTCAGGCACAAAATGCTAACGTTGAACGAAAACAAGAAGAAAGAGAGAATTAGACTGTCCATAGCTTCTGTTAAGGCTCTACTATTGACACAGTTCAATCTGAAGAACACATCATGTGAAGAGTTTCATAAAATTGTTATGAAAGACCAGCAGTTGCTGAAATCAATATCCAGCAATGAAAAATAAACTAATAAATAAGCAATTAATGGATTGTTAATTATTAGATTTTATTCTTTGGATTATAATTAATTTATTTCTTAAATTTTCCTCTTTGTTTAAAACTCCTGACAATTTCCTATGTACATATGTTTATGGTACCTATTGTTCGTAATACGCATAAGACCAATTTTTAAATTTTTTATACATATTTTTACGTCTCATAGTGTCCTTAAGCGTACCTATACCCCGAATTCCTATACTCCCTGAAACGATACTCAGTAATAACTGCAAGACGAAAGAGTCTCGCAGGCTTAGTCTTGTTCTTGCTCAAGTCTTGCACGGCCAGTCTTGGTCTTGGTCTTGCTGAAATTAGGCGGTCTTGGTCTTGTTCTTGCATTTTTGCAAGACCAAGACCGATTTTGGGCAACACTAGTTACGGTATAAGTAAGGTTACGTTACCGATATAAAATAAGTGTACATTAATAAAATAGACTATACCGTTATTAAACCTTTATGCGATATCGGTACCGAAAAACGTTGACAAGTTGCGGGGCGCGGGTTGAGGGGTTTCGATATACAAAGCAAACTAATGCAAATTGATGAGAAAAACCATGTTAATAGTCGTTTATGCTTAAAATGGTTGTTAGCCGTCTCTTTCATAGCGAAATATACCTTTATTACTTATAAACTCAAAATTACGGTACTCACCGAAATAAATGTGGATATCGGAATATTGCGGTAACCGTTATTTTTCGGTACGACGTCATACCGGAATACAATAAGAATACTTACCATATTTTTTGGGTTCTTTAGTCCCTGCTTTTCTGCCATATTCGCTTGCACTGCACACTATCTATGCGCATGCTACTGTACGTACGTGCGGTCGGAATGGAGCGCAAACTCAGAATAAGTAATAGAAAACTACCGTACAGAAGGTTCACTCTCTAACGACTTTCACGCGAAATTGAATCTTATCGTGTGACCCGAGCGTTCATATTCCGTTAAGCTTTACGCTGACTCGATATCGATTTGACGTCAGGAGCGTAGGGTTTCCACACATGGATATATTTCAGTACGATTACGATCGACGTGGCGCGTGCGAGCCGAGCGGCAACCTTTAGTGCCATACGCCTGCCTGGGATGCGCGCCGGCCGAACGTACTATCGCAGACTCCGTCGCTTTACCAGTCTAAAGGCCAAAACCTCTTGCAAACCGCGTCGTCGTCTATTTGGTACGGGCACGTACCCAGACGGCCGCCGCGCCGGTGCGCTTCATATGAAAATTTCGGAAAACTGGTAAAGCGACGGTGACCCCGATAGTACCTACCTAAACTGCGGAGTGACACCCCCTGGCGCAAGCAAATATCGCCGAAAAGTGGTCGACCGGGAACTTCCTCGACTGTACCTACCTATATAAGAAGTTTCACGACAATTTAAATGTATTTATACACCGAGATTTTTCATTGGTTTTGGAGCCGAAACCCTGTTAATCTTTATCATCATTAGAAGCTATTTAGCTTGTAAAACTAAAAATATAAGCATAAAAAATCATAAAAAAAATATTAATAAAAAGTGTACGAACCCTTAGTACCTGACGATCTCATGAAAGTCAATGACCGAGGCGCTTCAAACGCTCCGCTTACCCCCCGCCCCGCCGCCAGCGCAGGCGGCCGGCCGGGATAGTTTATAGGGGTCACGGTGTACGAGCACAGAATAATATTACTAGTGATAAGGAGAACGTTACTACGTGTTTTCGACAAAAAGTCACTTTTACAACTTTTATTTCATTGCTCGTAAAGCAATTACTATTTCATAATTAAGTACAACACTTTTTTTGTATTATAACATTTTCGGCTCCAAAACCAATGAAAAATCTCGGTGTATAGTGCACCGCAGTTTCTTGTCTCTTGAAAGGTTAAATATAAACAGTTAACGAAGATACTTGCACACGGCACTCTTATTATAATTTTTATTTTATAAAAGAAGGAGGCAAACGAGCAGGCGGGTCATCTGATGGAGAGTAATCACCTCCGCCCATGGACACCCGCAAAACCAGAGGAATCGCAGATTTCTTGAAGATTCCTAAGTCGTAACGGTCCGGAAATACCGCCGCCGAGAGCTGGTTCACCAACACTGTAGTTCAAGGCAAGAAATTTCGTGAGAAACGCACAGTAGTAGCACATGAGTAAATACATGTGGTATAGTAGACCCCCATCCATCAAGGTGATGTGGATGGGATGACAGTCGATTGCGTGTGGTGCGGTGAGAAAAGCAGCGGCATGGATCAAGCCGAACAATTCCTCATTTATCATCTTTATTATGATGATATTTTCATCATTATTATTAGTAGAGAACATTCCAGTGTTTATTATATATTTAACGAGCTACTGGAATTGTCACATTCGTTACCGTGTTATCGTGTGACCTAAAGTGCCCGCGATAGTGGTGTACATACATCCCTCCACAACAATGAGTCTCGTGTGACAGCTCGCAGTACTACAGATAGATATATCGAAGTACAAAGTCGTTAGTGCAATAGGTCATGTTATGATTGTGTTCAAATGAGGCAGAATAAGAGTGCCGTGCGCAAGATTCTTCATAATTCGATCAACAACAAGTAACACATTTATTTATTTGGTAGACCAACAGTGTCTACATTAAAAACATAAAATAGGTAGCAACAAATTAACTTCATTAATTAATTAATTAATTACACATACACACACACACATTCACGACTATTATCCCCACATATTTAGACAACTATTTCGTCCGCGTGGAGCCCGTATCCCGCTAAGAATATCCAAAAAAAAAACTTTCATACAAACCTTTTGTATGAAAGCCTGACAATTACAAACACAACAAAAAATAATTATCCAAATAGGTGTAGCCGTTCTGAAGTTTTGCACGAGCAAACTTCTACCCTACAGTCAAACTAAAAATGCAAATAGTTTTGTTGGACAAACTGTAACATAGATAAAAAACTCTCATTATGCCTTAGATTAACTTTTAATCTGAGCATTATGCACACCGACGACATGAGACCAGCTGAAAAACCACCACACTTACACAACCCACCTTGGCACAGACCTCTAGGAGTCTTTGTAGTAGACCAGGGTTTAAATGTATCTAATAATTTGCTAATAAATAATTGGTAGGTATTTAAAGTAATGTCAGTAATTTATTTAATAATTAACTAAATAATTGGTGATGCAACTGTCTAACAAAGAAAAAATGGATTAGGTACCTGTTACGAATATAGTGCTTATGTGATTAAGGTGATTATGATAAAAGTCCAATTTTTTGTTTGATAATTATGATTAGGATTATGCGGTCTTACCAAGAACAATAAACAAGAACAATACATATACATGTAAGATGTGGTAATTATCTAAATCAAGTATTTGATGTCACTAATAATCAAATCGTATAAATTTATAGTTATTATGTAGGTAATATTCAGGGTGTTTTAATAATTGCTATACTTACACCTTTAATTTTTATTCACCAAAGAGAAATTAAGAGTTGACCCATGAAACTAAACAACTTTCCCCAAGAAACCTATGTGCGGAAATGACAAAAAAACTTTCGACCTCCCTTATTATTGTCGTCAGCTGATCGGACAGTTTTGTATGGGAGGTCAACATTTTTTGTCATTTTTGCACATAGGTTTCTTGGGAAAAGTTGTTCAGGTTCATAGGTGGAACTCACCCTTAATTTTTTTTGGTGAATAAAAATTAAGGGTGTATAATCCCGCAACGGACCATCCTAAAAAATCAGCTGTCACAACATTAGGTCAAAAAGTATTAGCATTTTTGTATGGCACAGCTGTTCTTTTTAGATGGCCAGTTGCGAGATTACCTGCACCCTGTATATTAATGATTTAATTTCTTACGTAACTAGGTATGTAGGTACGTAGTTATTCACAATCAGCATGTAAAATTGTAAAGGACCCATTTTGTTTGGCTCGGGTCTTCCCCACATGAACTTCATATCATGATTGACATGACCATGTACTGATTCTCCATGTAAACTTACAGCCAAAGTTAAATAATTAATTATTCTGTTGATTTGCCTCCTAGAGTTAGAACTTTGAGTCAAGCTGTCTTTTCCCTTTTATCTGAGTGGTAGAGCCACGCTGCGTTGAACAAACACGCAGCACGAATTAGGCCGTTTCCGGCCGGTTCGTCCGGAGTAATACTATCCTGCGGAATATCAGCCGTGAAACAATGTCACTCGTTGCTGTTGTTTCGTCGTCCGGTAAGCGAAAGTACCACCGGACCCCCCCCCCCCCCCCACACACAGTTGACTACTCCGTAGCCGAGGAGATTACCTACTTCTCATCAGAGAGCTGAGTGTAAGTTTGTAAATGTGCAAACGTTACTATCGCGTTTGAGTTAATTTTTGACACATAGATCTTAATGCTAAGCAAATAAGAACGAGAATCAAAACTCTTAACCCCTCCCCTTTGCCTGTTTTTATGTAACAAACATAAAACACAAACACAAAAAAAAGTCAAATATCTAAATCTAGTAGGCAAAACCACTCTGTGCCTAGCCTAATTATTAATTTTGCCCGTTTTATTAGTTACTATAATTAATAATAATACTAACACCAATGATATTTCTTGTTCTTTTTCTTGATATTTCTTCCTAATGTAATATTATTGACTACCACATAAGTACAACAACCGTGTCGCGTAACGGTGAATGAATACCACCACCCCCTCTCTTCCCTTGGGCGTCGTAAAAGGCGACTAATGGACTAAAGGCTGCTCTTACATCCAACACCAAAGAGCGGCGATGGCCTCACCACCTGTCACGCTGAGCACATGTGCAGTCGCTATTTGGTGAAAAGTGGACTATGGTGGAGGACTGCTTTTGCGGTCCTCATTGCCTAGTCTCTGACTAACCCTTCGGGGATAAGTCGTTATTATATGTAATGTACCTATGTAAAATGTAATAATAATAATGAATGAGGTCACTTTATAATTTATCGTCGGTCGTACACAGTAGTTTTCCTTACTTTCAGCGTCAAGCTTGTTTTCCCTGTAGTAGTGGTATCGGTAATCGGTATAAACCAAGTATAATACAGGTGTGGTGTAAGGTTTGTACCTACTTGTTGTGTGCTTGTCTCTTCCAGTTGCCAGAACTTTCTCACAATTCGACAGCGGCTTTCTGTAATGAACATAAGAGGGTTTACTCAATGATGGTTTAATACGCATTTCGGTTTCCCATACAAATTTCAAAGTTGAAATTTTTAAAAACCAGTAAGATAATTTTGATGAAGCTCGGCATGCTGAAGTAAAACATAGAGATCTAAATTGTTTGTTGAAAATATTTCTAAAAAACTTTTATTTAACTGAGTTGTTGCGATTTTAAACTTTCTATAGTGGACTTTAAATCGCAATAACTCAGCCATATAAACCTTTTTTTAAAATGCCTTCAACAAACTATTTAGATCCTTGTATTTTACTTTAGCATGCAAAGTTTCATCAAAATTGGCTTATTTGGTCTTTAAAAATTTCGACTTGGACAATTGTTTGGGAAACCGAAATGCGTAAAATCTCCTAGTAAATATTTTCTTGCAGGTAAGTATATTATTTTCAGGTTTCGTTAAATGTTGTTTGTAATAACGCTGGTAGTAGAGAAGACAATAAACAATAAATAAATAAATAAATTTGTTTACGTTCACACCAATTATCTATACCAAAATGAGTAAGTATTCTTGTGAAACTCGTTTATATGGTAAGATAACGGATAAATATTCATAAACATAGAAAAAACACCCAAACCCGAAATCAATTTAGAAAAACTATTTTTCTCTAAATTGACCCGACCGGGAATTGAACCCGGGACCCCAGAGATGGCGCGACGCCAGACACGGCGTGCTAACCACTCGAACATGGAGGTCGTCCAATGACAATGGGGACTACATACACTTAAAGATAACCAAGGACGATATAAATTTTCTATGACCCACCCCACCACGCATACTTACTTACTTACTACGATGTCGCAGCGACCAAAAGTGAGTCTTGACCTCCGCCAATAAGAGCCGACATTTCGGTCTGTCGTGCGCTATCGCCTTCCAATCCTGAACTTGGAGTTTGTGCAAATCCCGCATGACCTGCCCTTACTCTTGAAACTGACGCTATTGGATCGGATTGGTATTATGAATTTTCGTACTCCTAAGTGACGACACCAGAGTTAATATGGGTTATCTAATATGCTTTCCCAGTTTCCCTAGCATACAAAAAAATGACAGATATTTTTACGCCAATGCTACGCCTAAGTTAATTAAGTTAAGTTAAGTTAAGATGTTGTAAAAACACTTACACACACACGCTTAACGCCTAATTCCCATACGAATTTTGCATATTAAGATTAAAAAAATACTGCTCTAAAAGGTGGCCCCGGCCACAGTATATAAGCTATATTTATACTGTGCCCCTGCCTTCCAAATATGACCAACCACACATGGGGACATTGAGCCATAAGCCCGCACCACACCCAACGCCACGCGGATTGGTGGGTTGATGTAACTTTATTCTACTTGTATTAATTGTAGTTTATAACATGTACATGTAACTAACATGTTATACATACATAATATCTGTATTAAACATACATGTAATCCCGACTATTATCCCCGAAGGGTTAGTCAGAGACTAGGCAATGAGAACAGCAAAAGCAGTCCTCTACCATAGTCCACTTTTCACAAAATAGCGGCTGCACATGTGCTCAGCGTGACAGGTAGTGAGGCCATCGCCGCTCTATGCTGTTGGATGTAAGTGCAGTCTTTAGTCCGTTAGTCGTCTTATACGACACCCAAGGGAAGATAGGGTGTGTGTGGTAGTATTCTTCTACCGCACCGCGACACGGTTAATTTAAATATTAGTTCATCACCTATTATAAATGAGTTGAGAATCCTTTATATTTATTAGATAATCGTATTGGGTTTGTTGTGTTGCCATCCGAGTTAATTCCTTGTTTAAATGATAATTCAGGGAAATAAATAAAGACGGGGAAAATGACGTCCATGTGGCGTCTCTAGTCCTACCTACCTATGACTTTTTTTTTAATGTGACACGTCATAGTGACTACATTCTGCCTGATGGTAAGCAGCCGATGCAGTCCAAAATAACGAGAGCGCTCCTAACCGTAGAACAAGCACGGTTATAAGCGCACCCATTCATGACGGCCTGCATAAATGCCGTTTCACGCCCCGTTTAAAAGATCCGGGACTATAGGAGCTGGGAAACACATGCGCCGGCAAAGAATTCCAAAGCCGAATGGCCTTACAGAGGAACGACTTGCCAAATTTTTTGATACGAGTGCATCAGCACTCTTCATCATACTGTGCAGAGTATCAACTCTGCACAGTATGATGGCGGTTCTTAAGACCAGCACGTGTAGTCCGGGACAGAAAAGGTGAGGGCGGGATTAGATCAAAAAGTTCTTCAGAACACTCTGCATAGTAATTTCGGTAGAAGACATCAAGACACTAAGAGCAGCAATGTCTCTACGCAGCTGGAGGTCCTCAAGTGAGGCTGTAACCTCAGCATCTCCAATAATGCGTACGCTCGTCTTTGCAGTCTATCAAGTGCATCGAGGAGGTATTTGGCGGAGCCGTCCCATAGATGGGAACATTACTTCATACTCGATTGCACCTGAGTCTTGTACAGCAAACAGCGCTGCTCGGGAGTGAAAAACGGCCTCATCTTATTAAGAATACCCAACTTACGGGAGGCAGTTAAAATAACACTCTCAATGTAGCATTTTGGATTCAGTTCCTGGCCGATGTCCATGCCGAGAATGCTGAGGTCCACTGAAATAGGTAAAGGAGAGTTCCGAAGAGAGGGAGGAGTAAGGAAGGGACTTATCTAGGACGATAATGCACAAACCTGTGATTTTCTGGCATTAAATTTGACCATGTTTTCAGTTCCCCAATTAGAGACACGATCGAGAGTCAGGTTCAGTTTGGCAACCAGTTCTTGCCTTTTCACTACGAGATCAGCTTGCTTGCCGCAGGATGTTCTATGTACCGCTCATGCACCGTACTGTCATCCGCATAATAATGAATATGGCCCAAGGACAACATGTCATTGATATGCAGAAGAAATAGAGTAGATGAGAGCACAGAACCCTGCGGCACTCCGGCATTAACTCTCCTCTAGGTAGTAAATGAGCTGAGAGTTAATTATCCGCTCAAACACTTTGCACTGCACAAAAGCTATAGCGATGGGACGATAGTTGGCTGGATCCGAGCGATCCCCTTTTTTGGGGATGGGTTGTTTGTTCGCTTCCTTCCAAGACACCGGCACAATACCGGTATCGTAAGACATCCTTAACAATTGTCAGGGTTCTACTAAGATAAGTAAAACGACAATATATATAATACAAATTTATTTAAGTCTAGGTCAGATCTCAAGGTCGGTGTAGGTTAGAGGTTAAATAGGGTAGAACGCCGTAGTAGGGCACTCCCCTGTACTTCTGCTTCAACCGTCGGCTCAAGGCTCACAAAGCGCGAGACACGGGATAACACTTCCAGGTCCAGCAGGCCCAGGATGTCCAAGATGAACTGAGGTCAATCTCAAAGCGTACGGAGTTCCTTTTAACAAGTTAATGGTTCTAATTAATACTCGGAACGACGACGTCGGATACTGTCACTAGTCTCATTTGCAGTAGGTAATCTTAATGCACTAGTAAGTACAAGGAGTGAAGGAGTGACCTAGATATTCGAAACTGTTCTGGTTTGATGTGGCAGTTATAATAAAAGCAGTAACGGTTACAAGATAACTGTTGGCATTTATAAGTTAATTACTTATCTTATTAAACAATGTATATAATAGTAAGTACTTAATAATTTTATCAACACCTACTTTATTTACAAACAGCAGGAAAAGAACTACAACACACTTATTCTACTATACAGGGCGTCCCACGGACATTCCACATGGAGAGAAAGTACCTTGAATATTGTAGATGGAACATTTTACTGAAAGAAGGCATTATTTGAATTTAAAAAACAATTTAAACTACATTCATAGATATTCAAATAATTACATGGTTGAACCGGGAATCAAACCCGTTATATGAGAAAAATAATCACCTGTAGCTTTATCACACCGATCGAAAGGCTTCATCATAAGGATTATTTTTTGCTAAATAACAAAGTGTCACAAATAAAAGGAAGACCATGAATTATTTTTCTCATATAACGGGTTCGATTCCCAGTTCAACCATGTAATTATTTAAATATCTATGAATGCAGTTTTAATTGTTTTTTAAATTCAAATAATGCCTTCTTTCAGTAAAATGTTCCATCTACAATATTCAAGGTACTTTCTCTCCATGTGGAATGTCCGTGGGACGTCCTGTATATAACACATTATATTAAATGCACAACTTACCCAGTAAGGGATTTTAATCAGGCACTGTAAATAACTGCTGAACCGATTAAATCGTAACGCAGTTTAGTCTAGTAGGTATATCTTAATTATTAGGACAAGGAAAACTTTAAGTAATCAAGGTTAACTTAAGTAAGTTATAAAGTTTAAAATCAATAATTTAAAGGCGTAAATTACAATACGGTTCGTACAAAAGCACTGAATAAATAATAGTACTACGACAAAAGTAATTACTTTGGCGCCAAAAGTGACAAAGCGTATTTTTCATGAGGCGCGACGGAAAAACAGGGCGCAAGGTGTTTTTAATCTCGAAAGCCTTCATGGTAGATGCTTAGGTTTTCTAACTGCGTCGCGTCCGCGCAAAAGAAGTTTTATTGTAACAAACGTTACACAATCAGTGTCAACACAGGAGACAATTAAGCCGTTATATATTTCTTATTTTAGATTTTCAATCATCAGCTGTGCCTAGTTCCAAGCTAAGAATATTACAGTCAATCGTTTTACAAAAAAAAATGCTGGTTTACATTTAAGCCATTTAATTTCTTTCATTGAAATAAATGTCTGGGATGAGCTCAATAGTCCGAAAATTTTGCTTCCGATTCCGATGTTTTATATAGATAAGTACTCTACTAATTTTATTGCTACTGAACTTAGTCTGATCTCACTTAACGATTAGATCACACAGTGTATAGCTAGATCAATAGTTATTATCGGTTCTTTCCACGTGCAAGTGTTAGGTATAGGGTAAATCCACCATAATACGCACTACTACTCGTAAAAAATACGTATAGGATTGGAAAACCACCTTAGATTAGAATATCAATATTGCAAACACATATTCATTGAATTAATACGTACCTACTCCTTGCTACCTTATTAATTCCATGCACACACTAAATCACGGGCAACCAGACCAAAAAAAATATTTACCTTTTCTTTAAAAAAAACTGACCTACTTACGTCTTTTTTAATTTATTATGGGCATCCAACGGAGGAGGCAGCAATGGTATATAATTTTTTAAATCGCTTGACTTTACATAATCTACCTAGATACGGTGTGGTGGTTAGGTGCGGGGTAGCCGATTAGGTTTAGTGCTTAATTATTTAGTTTTGTTTGAAATTTTAATAAATAGGGCTAAAAATTCCAGATTAGTTGAAAAAAATTCTGTAATCTGCGGGCAACTAACAATCAAATGTTTAATTCCAACTGATACAATATTATCAATTAATAGAAATACGAACTGTTTGATGGTGCGTGCTCTTTGTAAGGTTTACCCTATTAATATTATTGTTATCATCCACTTAGAACGTTCTAAACAAACACTCTAGATAGTCGATGGAGCTTCAATAACTACCTACACAGACGGACGTCAGCAAAGGACGTCAATGTTAGCAAGAAATAAATAATAGTACTACGTACGAAGTAGCACTCCAAAGCCGCCGTTTTAATAACCTACCATATTAGATAGGCACCGTAATAGCTTCTTCTTCAGCCCTTTTCTACCCAATGCTGAGTAAAAGCCTCTTCCATGCTTTTCCAAACGGTGCGATCCAGGGCTTTCCGCATCCAGTCTTTCCCCGCTATTTGGGTTAGGTCATCGCCCCTTCTACTGAGCTGTCTTCCTACGTTTCAGCGCCCGTTCCGTGGCCTCCATTCTATATACCTTCAACCCCCATCGCCCGTCAGACCTGCAGCATATGTGGCCAGCCCATTTCCACTTCCTTTGGGCTATATATAATCTTAGCTATGTCGGTGAGTTGTGTTCTACTGCGGATTTCTGTATTACGAATTTGATCGCGGAGGGAAATACCCAACATAGCGCTCTCCATAGCCCTTTGGGTAACTTGTAGTCGGTGGATAAGCTGTCTAGTGAGTGACCAAGTTTCAGACCCTTATACCATCACAGTTTATTATATAAGATATATATATATTTATTTTCTATATATTATAAGCTATATATATATTATAATTTAAGAGAATCGTGCCTATCTAACCTATCACGTGACCTACAGGAGTAGGGCAATTTATGTTCTAGGAGTGATATTTTTGAGATCAATGTTACAGTACTACACTTACTAATTATTATAATTATGCATGTAATTACAAATAATCGACGTTTAAAATACCATAGAAAATCTTTTTTGTCATTTCACGGAACCAGTTCTGGTATTTGTTCAAATCCCTAGATTTTATTAGGGAAACGATAAAATCGTGTTGTTATTTTAACATCCTCCGTGATTTCATCAAATCACGTGTGTGTTAGGGAAGGGATGACATAAAAGTCAAATAAAATACCAACAATACTTTTAGATAAATTTAATTAATTATAAATGGATTACAGTTGTTTAACTTTAATAAATTGTCTTATAGATTTTTTACCTTCTCTTAAGTATTGGTTGTTAAATTTTAGAGTGGAAAAAATTCTAAACCGAACAAATAATTTTAATAGGTATTGTGCTGGAAAGCATGAACATGGTGTAGTAAAATTAACGTCTTTTAGTAGCGATAACAATGTATTTGCTGGTTTATTTGTCATAATTTTTTCAAAATTATTCATAAATGTAGTTTCTAGCTCCATTATGTAATTTGTAAAGGTTTCAGGGGGCATTTTAAGGCCTCCGTAGAAAGATGACTTTTTATTATAAGCTTTAAAATGGGCAAACACACTGTCATCGCTCATTCGCGGAATATTTTTGGAGTATGCCACAAATGCGGAACATTGATGCCTTTTTATACATTTAAATAAAAGGTATCCTGCGACATATGTGACAGCATTTCTTGTCGGTAGGTCAAACCTATAGTCCACCTCACCATCTAGTGATACCTTTAACGAAGACTCTGATGCTTCTGATGTCTTTTTAATTGTTTCTGTTTCTTGAAAAAGCTTATTATTTCCTTTTATTAATAATTCACATAAATCTCCTTGGCAGTTACTGGATGAAGAAGTTTGTAACATATTACATAGAAATAATTTAGAGAAAGCTCTTGTGAACTGAATAGGGGTCGGTTCTCTGCTATTTCCTCCCTGTTGGCGAATTGTCCCTATAAAATTATCAAAATGATCTTGGTTAAGCCTTCTGGTAAACAAAAAATTACACTTTTCATTTTTTAAGTCTTTGCTTAGCATTGTGACCGCCTGTATAGTAATTTGAAAGTTTTTAAAAGTTTTCATCCTGTTTGTATTGTTAACGCCATTTTTTCGGTTTATAGCAGTAATTTTACTAAACATATTTTGGGCAGTGTTCAAAATTTCAATTTGATCTTTGTTTAATGTAAATGCTCGTTGATATTTATTGTGACTTTTAATTGTACTTGAGTTCAAAACATCGAATAAGTCATTCATTGATTTTATAAACTCTGCAGTCGCCTTTGCTTCCTCTGGCAAAATTTTGGCATAAATAAATGTATTAAGTGCGCCATATACACTTCGACTAAAAATTTGTGCTGCGTATTTCACACGCATCTTTTGAAAGTTATTGGGCTCGATGTGAGCATCTGTGACCTTTGGTATAAGCTGTAGATTTTGTTCCTTTTGGTGAAAATACAATGTTTTTATGTAATCCCATGAAATTTTATTTTCATCGTAGTAGAAGTCATTAGTAAGAAGATTATTTCTTACGCATTTGAGCATGTGCGGAACCTCAAATATATAATAAATTATGTTTTCATTAAATGTAAAGTAAGGTTTTTCGGCAGAAACTTGCTTAATTTCCTTGGCGTATTTATCAAAATTCGAGCACTGATCCGATACAATAGCCATGACCTTTATACCCAAGGTAAACAACTTGGACATCATTTCGTTCATCCAGTCGTCTAACTCTTGATAATGCTTGGTGCTTGCTAGTAAGGCATAACCAATAGGTAGCTTCCAATTTACGAAAATTCCTCGAAGCATAAAAACGTAAGCATTCGAAGCTATTTCATTCGTAACATTTCCGTTAATATTTTGAAGTCCGATTATCTCATCGTTTTTTATATCATAGTATAAGTGTCGTTTTAAAACCATTTCATCTACACATAATGTACAGTATTTAGCTGCGTTAGGTAAAGATTGTAGTTTTGTAGAAATTGTATTCAAAATTCGGTCATCCAGTTCAGGTCGAATACTTATTTTGAATCTGGATAAGGTGCTCTTATCTGGTAATTTCAACAATGATTTTAAGCTTCGGTACGACTGTGGGCTGCAAAAATGTAAATTAAGAGCAAATAATTTAAATTCTCGGTCATATCGATTACCCCCCTTGTAGTTCCTTACGCTATTCTGCCATTGTACAAGTTTATAAAACCGTTCAGTAATATCTTCGCCATCGTTGCCCGGCGAAGTAAGAGAAAGCGAGTTTTTAGCCTCTTTTTCTTTGTTTATTTTATCTAAGTCATATTCTAGCTTTCTTTTCTTCTTTCCTAACACGTTTAATATGGCACTGAGTTTCCTTTTTCTATGTGTACCTGTTGGAAGAGCTAGTGTTGTTTGTGATTCTTGTTCTTTTTCAGGTTTGTAAGTTGGTGTTTCAATGGCAGGCGTAGACGCTTTTTTAATATTAGCAATAGACAATTTGTAAATGTATGAATCATTGGTTTGTGTCGAATTTTCGGAATAATTTGATTTGTTTTCACATTTTGATGTGCTTGGCTGGGGCTGCTTCGGGAGAAACTTAGTTGGTAGTGCACCTGGTAGCAATTTTCGAGTAAGTAATTCAGACAACATTGAACTTTCGAAATGTATTGAACATACCTTGTAACTGTTTTGTTTTATTTCAGTTTTATTCAATAAATCGGATCTCCCAATTTTTTTTAACCATTCATTCCGTCTGAAATGTAAAACAAAATACTACTACAGACTTTCTTAGTTAAACTTACTTAGAAAAACTAAGTACAGTCAGCTCCACATCAAGCTATACAAAACTGTCAAATCTCTTTAGTAAATTTTTGACCATAGCGTATTGGATGTAAAGTTAAAAAACGATAGAAGAATTTTGACAGTTTTGTATAGCTTGATTTGTAGCTGACGATGCCTAGGTTAAAGTTAAGTAAGTACCGTAAAAATAAGTAAAACAAAAGAATTAAGTGATAAGCTTTTGATTTTTTATTAAGTACCAATATTACTTTTCACGGGGCCCGCGCTATTAAAACCCTAACTGTCGAAAAACTGACTCCACGTAGTCTTCTAAACGTTGATGATGGCAAGAGAAACTCTACTCCAAGTATTAAGTCAGTGTTAACAAATTTAACTATTAATAAGCATGGAGTTATGAATGAGTAGGTACACTAATCCGACTCTACTCTCGCAGTAAAAGTTATACCTCAGCGGTACCCTGTCTAACGAAAGAGTAAGGGTGGACTGTAGTGTCATTATGGTGTAGTTTGACATTTTGTAGCCGGCGTGCGTAAGGAATGACTTGTAAGTCTAAGCTTACTCTATGTTTAATAACAACGATGTAAAGTTAACTACTACTTGGCTAATCTGGATTTAACTAGTCCAAGCGTAAGTTCGGATTAAGCTAATCACACACTACGCAGATACAGTAAGATATCTGTATCTGAGCAGATATCTGTCAATATCGCTCTCTATATAAATCATATGAACCAACACACACAGCGCAGATAATTTATATTTTATCGTACAGTATCTGTGAGCCGACATATACCGACAGATGGTGAGATTATTATCTGCGTATACAAATATATCTGCAGATAACATCTGCCGTATCGGCATCAGTGTGAAGAATTCTGAGTGAATGTATCGTCTCGTATATTATCGTATTTGTTTAGTGTGTGATGCTTTCAGATAAATAAGTTTTTTTACGCAGATAAAATATTACCGTATCTGCGTAGTGTGTGATTCGCTAGGCAGGAGAAGGCCATTTTTGTTAATGAGACTGGAGTCTAATAAAAGCATTATGTGGGACCGCTTATTGAAATTACGCCTCACAGATTCTGGCCATTTAATGTTATGTGTAATGAAGTTTTACATAAAACTTCATTACTTATATAAAACATGTCCCAAAATTCAAGGATAAGCTGGCACCAGAGAGTTGACCTATTTTTGACTATTCGAGAAAAAAGAGAAAAATATATACTTATTCTCAACTTTTTATAAAAATACAAAAGAAAATTGAAATCCTTAGAAAATTTACACCACTTAACATATTTTTAACTTCCTTAATTCTAGAATTTTTAAGGATTGTGGTGTACAGCAGAGCAGTGCTATACTTAAGTTGCCGATACAAAAAATAACTGAAATACTTATTAGAATAATTGTGGTTATGGTAGTTAAAAATATGTTAAGGGTTGTAAACTTTCTAAGGATTTAAATTTTGTTTTATATTTTCATAAAAAGTTAAGATATAAAGTAATATTTTTTCTTTTTTTTCTCGAATAGTCAAGAAAAGGGCTACCCTCTGGTACCCACTTATCCTTGAATTTTGGGACATGTTGTATATAAAGATGACGGTAGCCATTAACATTAGCACTCAGTCTTAGAAAAAACAAACACTGCACGACATGACGAGTTGAGATGAGAACGTAAACCACATTTTATTTTGTTCCCTAAGTCATTCCGAAATCCGTATTGCCGATTTTCATTTTAACGATAATTATTAACCGATCACTCAATTGAACGATGCCTTTTTTCTATGAAGCTTAATTCACCGATGTAAGGCTAGCCGCACACACACAATAATATTGTCAATACAATCTGCGTCGTTGTTCTGGGAAAACCCAGTAAACCGATAATTTACTATTTTGAGTTATAGGCAAATGACAATTCAGATAAAAATATTATTAATAAAATACTAATTAAATTACATTTGTGTATTACGAAACAATTCCTTGTTTCATATTTTGACAAAAACTATTTATTATGATAGTATTTTACTAACAGATTTTTAATAAAATGGTACTTTTAGACAAAAGGGTACCTATTTACTTGGTTTTCCCTGAAGATATTTATTTTTGGTTTATTCGGTGATTCTTAAACATAATCAAAACAAACCAATTAAAACAAATAAGTTTATTGATAATACCTATTAAAATTAATTAATGTTAGATTTGGCCTGTATTTTTTCTATAATAAAATAAAAATGAAATATTTACTGGGTTTTCTGGGTTTTCCTTGCCGTGAAAATGTCTATGAATACAGCTTACTTTACTCTAGAGCTTACTTTATCTTAGGATAGACGATAAGAAGCAAAATAATAATATTTATGTACTAAAAATTAATGTATTTAAAGAAAAACAACATTTTACGAAGAAATTTTTCACTCTTCCTCCTCTGAAGTCGCGAGGCGAGAAATCACGCTGAACAATTCCTCAGAACATTCCCCAGGATATATGCGGTACAAAATACAGAGAGACGCAACACAACGTCTTTCCCAAGAGCGAGTGGATCGAGCCGACCTGAAATAACCACGTCGTCGACAATTCGAGCAGCTCTGCGTTGAATGCGGTCAAATGGAAGAAGTTGGTACTGGGGTGCTACAGCCCAAATGCGGCCTGACCTGTGCTTTGTAGTTTAAGCGGTGGGCCGGCCGGCGTGAAATACTAAACCGCTCTATAAAGTACACCCAGCTTGAAAGCCTGCCTTGAAATCTTTTTTCAACAAAATATTGCCGCGCGCCCGCACACGACAATATTATTGTCAATATTCTTGGCTCCTCCCAATATTGATGTGCCCGTGATCTGAATTTCTGGTAATCCACAATAATATTGAACAATACCGCAATAATAATATAATAATACCGCACACACACAATATTATTGACAATAAGTACTTTATTGACAATATTATGTGTGTGCGGCTAGCCTATCAATTCACCGAAAAACCTATTACTTACCGAAATTCATTTCAGCGACCTTACATACATTCTGTCAAAAAAGTTTCGGGAACGGATGATTTGTTTATGATTCCGAATTCAATTTTTTCATTTTTTTTTTGTTGTTAGATTGGCACAACTGTTATCCATTTTGGCGCGGAGTTTGAGTTGCATCTGTTATTATATTTTAAATGGGTTCATGTCATGCCTACAATGTACCTCGAAGTTAATATCTGTACACCTGACGTGAGACAATAAAATTATGAATTATATACAGTGTCGTTTTAGTAGACAAGAACGTCCATACAAACCATTTGTTCAAATTCTAGAATGTGGGACCTAAAATTCGCAATGTCGTCTAATCAACAGACAGACATCGCAGCGCCGGCCGCAGCGCCAGATCGGTCAAAGACAACGTAGTGTGTATCAAGATGGCGTCTCAAATAGATTGTCAATAACAATAATTGAAAAAATATCTTTTCTATTCTTATAATACGATATAACTAACTACATAATAATGACTTGAATAACAATTCATTTCACTTACTTGACAACTGAATTGTAGTAAACATATAGGTGTAAACTTTGAAAAGTAATAAAAAAATATTTTCGCCGCTCCGCACGCGCGAATGTCAAAGCCACACTAAAGCAAGGTGCCGAGTCGACTCCGCAGATGAGTGGAACAAAGTGCGTGTTCGGAAGGGCCTATTTAGTGTAAGTTTTTAGTTAGTTTACATCAGTGTGTATTGCGTATTGCGGACAGTGTGTATTGCGAATTTCATAATGAATAAAAACATCGAACAAAGAGTTTGTCTTAAATTTTGCGTAGCCAATGGAATTTCGTGTTCTGAGTCACTGAAAATGTTACAGAAGGCTTACGGTGAATCGACTTTATCAAAAACACGTGCTTATAAGTGGTACAAAGCGTTCAAAAGCGGTCGAGATGTGATGGACGATTTGCTTCGCTGTGGTAGGCCATCAACGTCTTCAACTGAAGTTAACATCGCAAAAGTGAAGGAAATGGTGACTGAAAATCCTCATTCAACTTTGTGAGAGATAGCCGCTGAACTTTCTGTGTCTCACGAGTCGATCCGTACCATTTTAAATAATCACTTGGTATGAAACATGTTGCCGCTCGGCTAGTCACAAAAGACCTGAATTTTCTCCAAAAACTTAATCGCATAAGAGTCGCTGAGGACATGCTAGAACGAGTCAATTCCGACCCAACATTCATGCAACGCATTGTTACTGGTGACGAGACGTGGATTTACGAGTTTGACATGCAAACTAGTCATCAAGCTTCGGAGTGGCGCCTTCCGACTGAACCGAAACCGAAAAAACCACGCCAAAGTCGATCAAAAGTCAAAGTCATGTTGACTGTTTTCTTTGACTATCGCGGTGTTGTGCACTCGGAATTCTTGCCGGAAGGTCAAACGGTAAATAAAGAATATTATTTGAGCGTTATGCGGCGTTTAAGAGAGCAAATTCGACGAAAAAGGACAAATTTGTGGAACGAAAATTCTTGGAATTTGCACCACAATAATGCGCCTTCGCACAAGGCCATCATTGTGAACGAATTTTTGATCAAAAACTCAAGAAATACCATCAAGCAACCACCTTATTCACTAGATTAGGCTCCAACCGACTTCTTTCTTTTTTCTTAACTGAAATTACCACTTCGGCACCCGTTTTCATTCAGTAGAAGACATAAAGGAGAATTCGCGGCGAGAACTTAGGGGCCGTCCATTAATCACGTGAGGCTCGAAAGGGGGGAGGTTGTTCGGAAAAAATCACAAAATATCATTAGGGGGGAGGAAGGGTGTAGTAAGATATCACGTGTATTTATTTTTTCGTCAAACGCGCGAATTCTAACCAAAAGCGGCGTGCAGTAAGATCTTCCTTGACTCGCCGTGGAAGTACTATTATTTATTCTGTGGCGCCGTTGCCTAGTTCTAGAATAAAATTAGATTATACCTACTTTATACCTGTATTTAAAGATAATATTCAAAAATTTAAAATTAAATACACGTGCTTTAGGGGAGGGGGGGGGGGGGCGGGGGGGCAGTCTTAAACCCACAGACCTCTGTGCTTAAACCTCACCACGTATCACCAAGGGGGAGGGGGGGGCTTAAAAAATGCTAAAAAAACATCTCGTGATTCATGGACGGCCCCTTAACTAAATTCCGGAAAAAGCGTTTAAAAAATGTTTTGATGATTGGATTAGTCGTTGGCGTAGGTAAGTGTATCGTTTCTGAAGGAGCATACTTTGAAGGCGATAAAATAAATTTGGATGAATAACTAACATTTTGTGTATTATTGATTTTTTCCCGGTACTTTCTTGACAAAGTAGCATAACCAAATATTATTTAACTCTTTTAGTCTTGGTGGTTAGTGACACTACCTATTTAGAATTTTTTATTTGTAACTTAGAAACAATCTAGTGTATTTTATTGAACTATCTCGATAGTATGCTTTTCGGACAACCATGATGTGGTTCCCAATTTCACCTCGCACGGTTTTGTATGTCACAACAGGTCACAACGAAGATTCTAAAATACCGAAAGCCGAGTTTTGTATTTCTCGTGAGAATTATTGTGAGATAAAAGGTAAGAAACAGGTTTTGTACATTATTTTTGTTTTGATTTATCTGAGATTGTGTTTGTTACAAATTTTATACTAACTCCGCTAAATATCTCCTCGATGCACTTGATATACTGCAAAGGCGAGCGGTACGCATTTTTGGAGATGCTGAGGTTACAGCCTCTCTTGAGGACCTCCAGCTGCGTAGAGACATTGCTTCTCTGAGTGTCTTCTACCGGAATTACTACGGGCAGTGAAACTCTATTAATATTATAATTGACATTATTGATTATTTGATAACTTTATTGTAATCTGTTACTAGTTGATTTCTTAACTGTAATTAATAGACTTCCTGAATAAAAGCATTGGTAACAAATCAAACATTATTTTATTTTACGGACCCAAAAGCACCGAAAAAACCGGGTACCCGGTTTTTCGGTAAAATGGAACCGAAAAACCCGGTTCCTAAATAAGGTCCGGTTCTGCATCCTCTAGTGGTATTATTAGATTATATTTAGGGTGGTTACTGTTGCTAACCACCGTAACGATCGTAGGTGTTACTTTTCATAAAAGTAATTTTGATTTTGTTTTGTTTTTGGAATTCTTCGCAGACTTACACGAAGGGAGACATTCAAAATTATTTGTGCCAGTGTCCGTCAAAGAATTTCGACGTTCAGTTTATCAAGGGCTCTTAGCTCCAACATTTGTAAAGCGACCACGGTCTGAACTCGTTGGCAGTACCCGCTCTTCTCCAGCTGCATCTCCTAGGCTAGTGCTTATAAAGAGCCACAAACCAACAGTTCCTAGTGAGATCCGGTTAGAAAGTAGTTGTCACCTACCAAAAAGATCCACATCAAAAAGATGCTGCAAATGCAGCACTAAAATTAATCCAGTAAGGACTACTTGGCACTGCAGCACGTGCAAAGTTCCACTTTGCTTACGTAAAGGGAAGACCTGCTTTTCAGAATTTCATAAAAAATAGATTTGATCATGATTTTCGTGTATAAGAATATAAAATATTTTGTGCCAAATAAATTTTCCATTTGTCTAAGCTATATTAATTTGTACAGTCACGGTGGTCACCGTTAGAACTAACCACCATTTTTCTCAAAAGCCTTACGTTGCAAAATTCACCGAATTTTAAATGTAGGTATTAGGGCATGCTCCCGGGAATTCCCGGTACCGATTTTTCCCGGTATTTCCCGGGAAATTGACTTTTTACGCAGTACCGGTACTGAGAATTCGTTTCCCGGGAAATTCGGTACTTTCGGTACTTTTATTATAACTTAAAATTACGCCAATATTAGCGTAGCTTTACCTTCCAAATGACTTCGAAACAGAATGTCACTCGAAATATCGACGCCAAGGATTATAATAATAAATGGATTGGTATCAAGGAGAGCTCCCTCAAAGTTCAGAGGTACGACGAAAGGATGTTTTTTCGCGGTAAATGCGCAAACTTGTGTTTTGGAGGGGCTAAAGTGGACTAGGTAATGTCGGCCCCAATTTGAGACATGACTTAACATGTTCTCGGTGTCAGTCACAAGTTTATTCCGGCTCTCTATGACGCTTTCCAGAGAAATATTAGCTCGTCCGGTATAGAGCGTTACCCCCGTACTGTCGTCCGCATAGCAATGAATGCTGTTGTTATGCAACATGTCATTGATATGCAGAAGAAACAGAGTAGAGGCTAACACGGCCCTGCGGGACTCCAGTTTCATGGGTTTCATGTTAGAGCACGAACCGTCGACTATGGCCCTGATGCTACGCCCAGAAAGAAAGCTGGCAACCCACGAACACAATTTCTCAGGAAGCCTGTATGATGGAAGTTTAGAGAGAATGTGCCATACCCTGTCAAAGGCTTTCGCTACGTCCAAGATAACTGCCAGTGCCTCCCCTTTACTCTCGACTGCCTGCGCTCATCGGTGAGTAAGGTACACTAAAAGATCACCAGCCGAACGACCGCAACGAAAGCCTTACTGGCGATCGCTTAGTAGCTAGTTTCTTCTAGGTACCTTAAGAGCTGGCGGTTTGTAATGGACTCCATTACTTTGGAGAGCAATGAGGTGATGACTATTGGCCTGTAGTTGGACGGATCTGAGCAATCGCCTTTCTTGGGAATCGGGTGGACAAGGGCTGTCTTCTAAGAGCTCGGGACAACGCCAGTAGTTTATGAGAGCCGGAAAAAGCGCGTTAGAACCGGCGCCAACTCAGGAGAGCACACGTCCGAAGCACAATGGGAGGAACTGCATCAGGCCCACTCGACTTATGGATATCAAGGAAAAAGAGCCTTACCAACTGACCTTTGTAGGAACAAGACGTTTGGCATTGAACAAGCGCAATGCGGTATGGTTGGTGGAGAGTTTTCCCTATCGTCCAAGGTCGAGTTTGATGCGAAAAGAGTGCCCAAGAGGTCGACTTTCTTCTTTGTTGTATGGGCCAGGCAGTCATCGGTATTGTGCAATGGTGGTAGGGAGTAGTAGGGACGGCTAATTCCCTAAGGTAGCTTTGGCGAGAGACCAGAACGCACGCGTACCCGAAGGAAGACGCACTAGCCTCTCGCTAATTCCACTTATGAATGACGACTTCGCCTTGGCAATGTCCTTAAAGGACCTGGCGGCAAAGTTGTACTTCTTTCTGAGCGCACTGGTGTTTGGATCCTTTGATGAAACCGCATTAGCCCAGGCTTGGTAATGTTGTCGCTTTTGGCGAGACGCCATTTTGCAACAACGTCCAAACCATGGTTGGAACCTGCCGCCAATGGGAACCACAGAGTTTGGGTTGAAAAGTTCCATTCCTTGCAGTGTCACATCAACGACAGAGTCAGCGGCGACATCAAGATCATCCAGCGAGAAGCAAACTCGCCACCATGAGTAGGACGCAAAGAAACTTCGCATCCCATCCCAGTCCGCTGACCTATAATGCCAGACTCGAAGTTTAAGTTTTTGTGAAAGGCACAGTGCTACGAACCAGACAGTGCTCTGATGAGCATAGTGGTGCATCAACAAATACTTGATAGCCGTCTGGGTGCGGGGCCAGCAGAAGGTCCAATAAGGAAGGTGCATGGTCCCTCCACATCTGGAACCCGCGTAGGGTCGGTTACCAATTGGGACAGACTGTAAGCCAAAGCGAGGTCATGAACGGCTCTACCTGCGTGGTCAGTTGTGCGTGAACCAAGCCATTCGACGTGGTGGGCATTGAAGTCTCCCAATACCACAACCTCGGCCGAGGGGATCCGTTGGAGAAGGGAGTCTGTCGCCGTTTAAACGGTTTTGGTTTGGACAAATTTATATTATTTACTCACCTTATAACACTCATTTAAAACATTCAACGGATGATCTCTAACCAATTCCATACAACAAAGTGATTCCACAGCTAGTACATCAATTGACAAAACAATTTTTTTATTATGAACTTTTTGTGTAATATTTTATTTTCGCTCAATGATCCATATATCAAACGTTAGTTACATCTGGGTTAAAAAAATTCTCAGTACCGAAAACTACCGAAACCCGGTTTTCCCGGTACCAGAGTTAGCGCAGTACCGGGAATCCCGTTTTCACCACAGTACCGGGACTGTAACCCCTAGTAGGTATGTAACTAGGTGGCCCAGTAACCAAGCGCTCGGCTCGATATCCGGAGGTCCTGTGCTCAAATCCTAGGTCGGGAAAAGTGAGTTTCGGATTTTTCGATTCATAGCCCGGGTTGGTGGTCGATCACCAACTGGCAAGCGTGGTAATGGGCGATTTTCCGAGAACAAAAAAAAAAGAAATTGGTTCGTAAATGACTTCATAGATGGCGCTTAGCATAGATTAGTATGGCGCTTAGTAAAAGACGGGTTCATGAAGAGCACGTGTATGGCTGCGTAATATTTATTCTATTCCAAAATAGAAATAGGTTCTGGATGTCCTGAATATAAATAGGTAAGTAAATACTATTTTTTTATTCTTTTGGTAGACAAGTAAAAGTGTAGAATTTATTACAGCCCATAAGTAGCCCAGCTTTCATAAAACGACATCTATCGAGTGTTTTTGAACAAATTTTTACTTTTTAATTTGGGCTGTCAGAAAATCGCCCATTAAACCTATAAGTACCTCTCAATAGTAGCGATGGATGACTTGTTTTCAATTAGGCTTATTCCCTGCAGTGGGACAGTATACAAGCTGTACTATACTTATTTTAGGTCAAAGTTCGGCTATGGGAACGTTTAGAAAATTAGGTACCTAAAATGGGAGAAATCGCCGTTTAAATTAAATATTGTTATTTATTTTAATTAGAAAGAAAATAATAATACAACCAAATTATAACAATTTGTTTAAATGTACTTACCATTAACTATTATTACCTACGTTTATCATAAATAATCACCTAAATCTAAAAAGATATATTGATTGTCTCCAGGGTCAGCATTTGATTTCTTCCATTTTAATTAATTTACTATATGAATGACAGACGTTCCTTTATCAGAGTTTTTACCCACATACGCTTAAGATTCGGTAAAATGTTACATCGGTGAAAATAATATTCGACTATAGTATGTATGGTCGCTGAAATTAATTTCGGTAAGTAATAGGTTTTTCGGTGAATCCTTACATCGGTAAAATAAAGCTACGTAGGAATAAGGCATCTTTCAATTTACTTGTATTTATGATTGTATTGTCTGTGAATCTACCCTTAGTGATCGGCTAATAGTTTTCGTTGAAATGAAAATCAGTAAAACGGCTTTCGCCTTAGCATTAGTACTGCTGACAGAGAATTTTGAGGTAGGTAATTTTTTTGGGTAAAGAATTATAATAACATAAATAATAACAAGTAGGTAACTCATAATAGTAACAAGCACACGAATATTTATTGTTCGGAATCAACTAGGTCTCTCACAATAAATTATTAAAAATAATTAATTAGTGAAGTGACAGCTCTTTTGCAAACTCTCCAAAGTAGGTAATAACGCTTTGAAAGCAACCGCGTTATGTTAGCAGCATCGCTAAATATCTTTATTTATAGCTCTCATAATAACCGTTTACACGTATTAAGTTGTCAAGTAGGTAACTAAATTTTAAGTTAATTTTAACTAAATTCTTGCGTGTAAACAGTCACTTTAGTAACAAATGGCAAGTAAACGATTTAGTGGGCAGTATAAGTATAATTGAATCGAGTCTATTTTTTGAGTAAGTAACCGCCCTTCCCGCACCGCTTGCATTCCCCGGTAGGCGTGGCTTCTACTAAATTGTCATTTAGTTGACGTGTGGACGCAACAATTTAGTGAAGTATTTAGTAAAGGACGTAAGTTATGATACTTCCATGGTTAAGAATATAGTGAACTAAAGAGTGCATAAGTTAGACACGTGTAAACGGATCCATTACTTAAAATTTAATTACGTAAGTACTTGACAACTTCACTATCACTTCACTTCACTTTAGGAACTAATGTTAACCTAAAAATTAATTATTTTCAATAATTTATTGTGAGAGTCCTAATTGATTCCGAGCGATAAAAATAGTGTGCTTGTTCATAATTATGAGTCATTTACGCAAAAAATAATACATCAAAATTCACTGTCAGCAGTATTATGTAGAACCCGGCTTTCGGGATGACACAGGGAACCCCATTTTATTACGTAATATACCTATTACCTACCTACATCATGATAAGTACTGGCGATTTTACGAACTTACTTTAGATAGTAATGCAGGTAGGTTAGGTTAGACCTGCCTTGCCTACCTACCTCATTCTACATCACAACAATAAACGAAATAATTCACATACATACTTAAATAAGTAGGTAATTAAGTATACCTACCTACCTTTACTTTCGTATTACTTACCTATATTTTGTTCTGTAAACAAACTAAGTGTAAAATAAATTAAATATAATCTTACCTTCCAGAATCTTTCGGTAACGAAAAAAAAGATAACTTCGAATCTTTCTGTTTATTTCGACAGCCTTCCACACAACAATTATTACTGTTGCGTTTCGCCATTATTACGTAGCTTGTAGATTTACTGATATCGGAGAGGTAGTTATTTTTAAACAAATCGAAATTGCGATCCGAGACCACTTCAAACTATGCCTGTGCGTGTGCTCGAAAGCGCGCTGGGGCCCTGACTAATTTTGATTTACAACTTCAAGTTGTCGCGCCCCGCCCCGGCCGCCCGCCGCGCGCTGCGCGCTGGTGCTGCTGGTGGAAGGCGATTTTTGTGCGGTGCGGTGCGAGTGCGACATATTTAATCTCGAATGCGACAAAATGTCACTTAAGCAATGTCTAAAAATGTCACTGAAATCCATTGAGGTACAATATACTAGAGAAGACACCGCGAAGCAAGTTTGTGCGCAACTAAGGTGTAGCCGCAAGGTCCAAAATCGCTTGAATCACGCGCAATCACTGAGGCGTTTGCAGCCCAAGTGCGGCCGGCAGGCCGCACTTGAACGGAACACATTAGTGGTGAGCGGTGTCTTCTCTATACGTAGTAATATAGCTCAATGCTGAAATCTCTATTGTTCGGATTATTCCTAAAAATGCTATTCTCGCATTCGGAAGAGATCCATGTCGAAAGATTTTGCTATTGTCTAGTACGACATGTTCCGTTTTTATCGATTATGTAATCGAAAATATAATCGAGAAATGTATTTATAAATTAATTCAGTTGTTTTTCCTTTGTGTAATTTACAGGAACATAGTTTTACCATCAAATATGTACACATTTTTTTACTAACAATGTTTACTACGGATTTTTTTCATATTTTCTTGGCTCTGTCAAAATTACTGCTTGATACGAAACGCTGCTGTCAATCAACATCAAGCAAAATCAAACAAATGGCATCGTTTTTTCATTGACATACTTATAGAGTATAATATATCGCTGCGTTTTTTAAATTAATTATTTTCTTTGTTTTAAAATTATAAATTTTGCCGCTTTGCCCATACTTATATTTAAATCTAGAATGAATGTAGGTACTATTTATGAATAAAGATAATTTGTCACAAAGAACATGATTTGAGGTTAGAAAATACAGAATTATAATTTAACTATTTGTACCGTGTCGGGTCACGGTGAAAGAATACTACCACCCCACTCTTCCCTTAGAAGTCGTAAAAGGCGACTAACAGACTAAAGACTGCACATACATTCAACAGCACAGAACGGCGATGGGCTCACCACCTGTCACACTGAGCACATGTGCAGTCGCTATTTGGTGAAAAGTGGACTATGGTAGAGGACTGTTTTTGCTGTCCTTATTGCCTAGTCTTTAGGCGACTAACGGACTAAAGACTGCACATACATTTAACAGCATAGAGCGGCGATGGGCTCACCAACTCTCACGCTGAGCATGTGTGCAGTCGTTGGTGAAAAGTGGACTATAGTAGAGGACTGCTTTTGCTGTCCTCATTGCCTAGTCTCTAGGCGACTAACGGACTAAATACTACACATACATTTAACAGCATAGAGCGGCGAAGGGCTTACCACATGTCACGCTGAGCACATGTGCAGTCGCTATTTGGTGAAAAGTGGACTATGGTAGAGGACTGGTTTTGCTGTCCTCATTGCCTAGTACTAACCCTTCGGGGATAATAGTCGTGATTATATAATTATATAGTAAGTAGGTACCTACGTATATTTTACCTTCGTCTTAACATCATATCGCGTCTTTGGTCTAATATGGGGTTCTAAATGCTTAATCATTGAGGAGATCATCTCATAGTCTAAAGTTGTTCTAAACAAATTGTCATTCATTTCGAATGGCTCCTCTCTCGATCCAGCTCGGCGACGTGAAATCTTCGAAGCATTTTTCGCATTAATTTCGTATTAATACCTTTAAAATGAATGCAAAACAAAGATAAGATGACAAGTGGACTAAACCCACACTGCAGCACACCGTGCGACATTCGATCTATAGCGCTACCGACCACTACCACTCGTTGTAAGTCGAGCGCTGGGCATTGACATTTCGAGAATACAAAAATTCTGTTTCAATCGACATCCGCCATTTTATTTCGAAATTTCTCTAATTCGACATCATGTCTAATGCGCGAGAATCGCCCCCCTGGCGGCCGCTCCATACTTATCCCGCGAATCGCGCCACAAGGCGCGAAAGGTGCAAGAACACGTAGTGTGGAGCCGTGCGTATCGCATGTTTTTCGCGGCTTCGCGCCTTTTTCTCCGATTATTGTCGGTTTTTTGACCCGCGACAAAGGGCCAGCGCGCGCGTACTTTGCGTGAACACGTCTAGACTCCACACTCGCGCATCGCTCAATTTGTTGTTAGCAACGGCCGGCGGTGTCTGGTCGTATCAGTAGGTACAGTGGACTAACCGTTTAGAGATGCAATTTCTGGAATACTACCAAACCGAACCAATATTGTGGGATACAAATTCTAAAGACCATAAAAATAAATTAAAAGGTCATGATGCATATCCATGCATCATGACCTTTTAATTTATTTTTGCGTATGATGGGAATGCCAGTTCAAATTTTGAAACAAAAAAAGGTTTCACTATTATCCAGCTATAGAAAATATAAAAATAATTATAAAAATCATTGACGTTTTTACTTTTTATATATTCGTAATTGTAGTAAGTACGTTAATGCGCACAAAACGAGAGACGCAGCGATACACACTTCTTGTTTTTCGACATCCATCACATTCGAACACGCGAACGTTCGTTACTGTGAAAACTACGCGAATATTGCAAATGTGGAGCCTTGTCCACGTCGCGCTGCGTTCGCGCTACTTTCACGCCGCGCCTTCTCGCGCGATTCGCGGGGTAAGTATAGAGCGGCCAGTAGAGTGTGTAGAACTGTAGAGGGCATGAACCTATATTAAAGGTTCGTGGTAGAGGGTGCTTATTATGTGACGGAGTGCAGGATCATAGTGCAGGATGCCTGATGCCGCCACTACACAGTCGGCGAATATCGCCGATCGTGTGATCGTCTATATTCGCCATGATCACCGGCACGATCATCGTGCAAGCGTCTACACGTTCGTGTGTAGGAGAGTGTAGGTAGGTAGTAGTCGTCGAACGGCAAGCGTACAAGATGGACGTGGAGTGTGTTGCTGCTGCTACCATTTAATTAATAGCGGCATAGAACCATTATGTCAATGTGTATTCTAGTACTGAACCTGCAGTTGAGTTTGCTTTAAACATATTGTTCCTACTAACTGAAAGGTGAATTCCTGGGTATAAAAAATCTTAAGTAAAATTTTAAACACTGAAAAAGACGACAACCTCAGGCGGGAATCGAAAAAATAAAATTTTACTTAAATATATTTAAGCGTTAATAAAACGCTAAAATATAAAACATTAATTTATAAAAAATCTTATTATGATTAATCCTTTAAGTAGTTACATTATCAAAAAACATTGTGCACTTGTTTTTTCTTTTGTCAATAAAGCAAAGTTATTAAATTAAATTAGGTACTAGCTAAAACAGGACCTATTTTCTGAATGAAAGGTTTCTCTTTTGAACTACACCTGTTCTATGAACTTGAAAGTCTCTTTGATAGACCACCCACCAGCCATTTTAGTGCGTATTTTGAAGTGGGCAAATTATGGACGCACGTGTGCAATGCTTCACTGTACACTGCCCAAAGGCGAATGAATGTTCGGCGATTGTGTGGGCACCTCCGCAAACACCCGCCCGGCGCGAATCCCTTTGGTGCGTGCCCGAAAAACCGACAATTCACAGGTCGCGCAGGCGATTGAAGGCGAATGTGGCGAGTATGCCCTCCACACAATCGCCGATCACGGATGATTACGGGCATTCGTCTGAGTTCGGCGAGTGTGAAGAGGAGCCATGAAGTTAGGCCCATCGCACAATGGAAGAGCGTACATAGCGGCTTTATTGCGGAGCTCAATATTGTGTGTGAAAAAACAATTTCTTAATGGCATGTATTCATTGAGCTAATAATTCCCTCTTGTCAAACAAAGTAAATCGAAAATAGCACCAAAAGTACTGACTTGCACACGAAAAACGTACTCTATCTAAATCAAAGAGATTTAAATGTCTTTGATGTAAAATAGATGTGGCACCACGGCACGGGTGGACGACGCTTTGTTACTTGTGAACGTCGCGTGGTCAATCAGTGAAGGTCGCGTGATACTGATCAACCAGTGAACCTCGCCTGGCCAACGAGTGAACATCGCGTGGTCAACGAGTGGACATCGCTTGGTCCATGAATTTTCGAGTAGTCTGTTTTCCGACTCGTTCGAAAGAAAGGCTGGATGAAGGGAGGGTGGGGAGCGGCGCATCTTTGTCTTTTTTTCACCCCAAACAGGAAAATGCTCAAACCCATCACGTTTTACATCACGAGGAGTTGGATTGATGTATTGATTGATGTATTTGGCTTCTGCCTTTTATTTTCAATTTTATCAGATAAACTTGGTCTACCTCTCTTTTTGTTTAACGATATCCCAAACATGCATAAACTTTTCCCTACTTCAAATTTGAAGTTCTTCTGTTTCATTGAGGTTGGCTTATGCTACAATAACCAGCAATTGATAAGAGTTACATCAAGAAGATGATAAAATAGCCTCAAGTAAGTACCTACCATTTTTTATTCTTCGTTTTTATTTTATATTTCCCTAGAATCAAAAATCCATAAAAAATATTGAAGGGGAATTTCAAAGTCTATAATCGGTGACTGTAAAGGAGAATGGGCAAAATAGTATGGAGCCTGGGCGATCCGCGGCCAAACTTGATTTTTTTGTTTTATAAATATGTAGTTTAGCCCTATAATTACTGAATCGCGCCACAAGGCGCGAAAGGTGCAAGAACACGTAGTGTGGAGCCGTGCGTATCGCATGTTTTTCGCGGCTTCGCGCCTTTTTCTCCGATTATTGTCGGTTTTTTGACCCGCGACAAAGGGCCAGCGCGCGCGTACTTTGCGTGAACACGTCTAGACTCCACACTCGCGCATCGCTCAATTTGTTGTTAGCAACGGCCGGCGGTGTCTGGTCGTATCAGTAGGTACAGTGGACTAACCGTTTAGAGATGCAATTTCTGGAATACTACCAAACCGAACCAATATTGTGGGATACAAATTCTAAAGACCATAAAAATAAATTAAAAGGTCATGATGCATATCCATGCATCATGACCTTTTCTACCTCTCTTTTTGTTTAACGATATCCCAAACATGCATAAACTTTTCCCTACTTCAAATTTGAAGTTCTTCTGTTTCATTGAGGTTGGCTTATGCTACAATAACCAGCAATTGATAAGAGTTACATCAAGAAGATGATAAAATAGCCTCAAGTAAGTACCTACCATTTTTTATTCTTCGTTTTTATTTTATATTTCCCTAGAATCAAAAATCCATAAAAAATATTGAAGGGGAATTTCAAAGTCTATAATCGGTGACTGTAAAGGAGAATGGGCAAAATAGTATGGAGCCTGGGCGATCCGCGGCCAAACTTGATTTTTTTGTTTTATAAATATGTAGTTTAGCCCTATAATTACTGTGTAGAAGTTTTATTGCCGCGACGCACTTATATGACGAATAAACCACATTTTTGTTTTTGAGCACTTTTAATAGTTTAGCAACATATTCTGACTTATATTCGGAGTAAAAATTATAACCATTACCACTACCATTATACATAGTACCATTTATTTTATAATGCAAAGGCTTTATTAATAAGTAAATACATACAATTATCAAACAATCATAGTATTACGATGTGATCATAAGACTATGTAGGTATTACATTTTTAGTGGGCATGCTCTATGATGGCACTTAAATCTGCTGCTGGTAATTTTATGTTTTCAGTTTGATAATACGCACATAACATGTGCGCATATTGTGCGCCTTCCACTCAAATATGAACAATATTAATGAGCGGTAGCTTCTCTTGCGTCTCTTTGTCGATCAATTACATTATAGGAATAATAAATCTTGGACCTTACATGTCTAGACTGTATTCGAACACGTAGGTAACAAGCAAACATCTTGCTCTTCTATATATTCACTAAGACGTCTTATCTGTTGCTCACGATACACTTCAATATTATATAAGCCATGTCTTAAATGCTCAGCATAATAACTGCGAGCTAGTTGATATGTACCCACTACCCAGAGTAAAAAGGTAAGATCATCTTCTGACAGATTTGGAAATTGTCGAAAATAGGCTGATCGCCGATCGACAAACAATGGCGGCGCTTCCTTTGCTTACAATGCCATCAACCTGTTTTGTGTTGATGGCACTGTAATCGTTTTCAGAAGATGTGGCGTTTTCTCAAAACGCATTACACACACGAAATAATTGTTTTATGTTCTATGAAATTCCATTATATTTACATGTTAATATATTTTTCCTAAATGGATTGCAGCGAAACGTTCTTAGTAAAAGTTGTTCCTAGTTATCACTACTTTCATTTGACACTACTTTCATTAATGGCCGCCGACCGCCCAAAAGTGCCCATTCTCCTTTGTATTTCCAGTAAATGTAAAAGGAGGTGATTGAAAAAATGTTTTCTTCCAAATAAATCTTCTCCTTTTTCTTTGGGTGACAGTCACAGAGCCAAGGATTCTAGATCTATGACCGATTGCGTTACTCATAGTCGATGATCGTCTAGGTGCCCGAGATTGTGTAATGGTAGTAGTAGTTGAACACGATGTCTCTGCCGAGATAAGAAAGTTTCCACGTCGCTAAGTGGCTCGGATAAAAGTTTTGGATGGGCTGAATCTTGTTCATCTTCACTCCCAAAAGGAATATCCAAGAAACCCTCAGTATCTTCATCACTCAATCTTCTTCGCTACATTATCTGCAACAAAATGAACCTATAATTAAAAACGGACACTAAAGCTCAACGTACCGTATGTGGAACATACATAAAAATATGATTTACTAATACTTTAACTACTATTGTAATATAAAGAAAACAACTTACCTCTGCAAAATACAGACTTCATTTTAACACGCACAGTATTTCTTTCGAGTCAAAACTGTTCAATAACTATTTTTATTTTTTATTTTATTTTTGAATTCAGACAAATGACTAAGTTATCACTTTCATTCAAATTTCACACTAAGGGTGGATTCGACCAAACTGGAATAAGGTCTTATACCTAGATTAAACGCCGAATTTGTATAGACTAATCTCGGAGTAAGTCTTATTCCAGTTTGGTCGAATCCACCCTAAGTGCACTTTAACTATAACAAAAACACGAACGAAATCTTTAGGTAAAGATTCGTATTACTACATTGATAAATTTAATGTCAGTAGCTTCTATCAAGATATCAAGAGATGTCGCTACTAATCCGTCAGTTAACTGACGTTGATACAGCTAGATTAGTTTATTTCAGTTACTTTCATAGTGTAATGTCGTACGCCATTTTACTGTGGGGAAATGCTGCCGACATTCAAACTATCTTTGTGCTGCAGAAGAGGGCTATTCGAGCAATATATAACCTACAGGCTGGTGTCTCTCTCAGAGAGAGCTTTAAGGATATAAGTATAATGACAGTTGCATCACAATATATTTATGAAAATCTTGTGTATGTTCATAAAAATATTGAAATGTTTTCAAAAAACAGTGATATTCACAAATTAAATACTAGAAGTAAGAACAAATTAGCAGTACCTTATACTAGGCTCCATAAAATAAATAATTCTTTTAAGGGTCTGTGTGTACGTTTATACAACAAAGTACCAAATGATATTCAGAAATTAGATCTTGATAAATTTAAAATCAAAATCAAAGAAAAGCTTTATAAAAAAGCTTATTATAAAGTGTCAGATTATACAGAAGACAAAACAGCTTGGGTCTGAAATGCTCTAAGTACCTACTCCAACAGCTATTTCTAATTGCCTATAATTAATTTATATAGAGCACCATATTTAATTAAACTATTTACATTCAAATTCATATTTTGTATTTTGTGACCTGGTAACGACATATAATATATATATTTTTTGTAAATGTCGTTGCTTCTGTGCGCTGTGGTTTCTTGCGCCCGTTCTTTGCCACAGTTAAAAAATGATGTCCTGAATGGGTGGTAGGTTAAAAAATATTTGGACGTTTCAAAGTACTTATTAATTGAGTTTACTGAATAAATATATTTTGACTATTGACTATTGACTAATAGTTTTATAGCTATAGGAACGATTAAAGTCGGTGTACCACATATGGCACTGGGTGCCTTGTAGGGTTAAGTATTCACGCACCAACTTCGTGTGCTCCTCTCAGGAGTTCAGCTTCCCTAGACAAGTGTCAAACGCTACCTACCCACCTCGCTCGCCTCAACATTATTAACAGGTTCATTGTTCAAAAATAATACTTAACAATAGGTTAATCAATTGTTATGACCCATATGTGGGCTGCGGGACTGTGAACCGGTTAATGAACCTCTTGAATTGTTCCTCAATATTATCTTATCTTTGTCGGTTTACACAATTAAGTAACTGCTAGGTATGTGTCTTAGATTCTATTAGAATATTGTAGAATATTTCTAATAAGGTGCGTTGGGGTAAGTTCGGAAGTAGGGGAAGACCGTAGTTGTTAAATATATTCCGAATTAGAAGTTATTTTTGTAATCTGGCAAGAAAGCGTGAAACGCCATTTTGTTTTGCCCCGCGTCCCAGTCCATGTTGGTCGTTCCGACATATCAGTTATGAGTTATGCATGTTTTACTGGAAGTGTCACCATATAGGACAATTTTCGAAATCCGGATTTACCCCAGGCAACATTTTGCTGGCTTTCTTGGTGAGTATTAGCTATTTTTGCAAATATTAAATCTTCGAGTAATCAAGATATGTGGTGGCTTTTGATATATCTGTTTAAAATTGACTAAATAGGGTTGTAGGCTGAGATCCGGTCTTTCCCCAAGCAGATGTTAACAGGTGAAGTTCGGACTAAAATAATCGGATCTTAAACTGGAGTGAAAATGCATGTGGTTGTTAAACTTTAATAGCTAAGACTGATTAGTAATATAAATAAGCAGTTTAATAAAAGTTGGATCAGCAATAAGTTGTAAGGTTTATTTATATATCCAATACATTAAGTATTAACCAATCATCAATCTGGAATTCGGAAAGTTCTGAACACGAAAGTTTGAGAGCCACTGCAATTTGAGATTTGGTGTAGTGGGGTAAGATCGGATGCCCGAAACAAAAATAATAAACAATTTACTGTTCCACGTGACTTTTTTAACAATATAAAATTATTTAAAGATAATCTTGTAGAACGTATAAGAACGGATATATTCTTTCTAAAATCTCTGTGTTTTAAGCCATACCTAATGGCGATTTTAGAAGGTGTCCGGTCTTTCCCCATAAGCGTCCGATCTTTCCCTTGGTTTTAAAATTTTATTCGTATTTTAAACATCAGAAAAATTGTAGTTGTTTCGTTTATATCTGTATAAAACACATTCTATCTTATAACCTGTTTATTAACAATACATTTTCACTTTAATTTATTGTGCTAACTAATGTAACTCTCTAGAAAAATAAATTTTGCCAACATCTTCCGAATAACTACAACTACAACTTACAACTAAAAACTGTCCGAACTTACCCCAACGCACCCATATGTGCAGTCTATAGTCCGTTAGTCGCCTTTACGGGTGGTAGTATTCTTTCATCGCTACGCGACACGCCTTGGTTAAAACAAATTATTTACAATTCTTTGCGCAAGGATCTGCTTAGTAAGTAGGTACCTAGGACACTCTCCCACTCGGATTTTTACTGTATTTTGAGAAAAAATCACAAGTAAGTACTATGGTACTACCTTAGATTAAAACAAAAAGGGAAGATACGGCATTAGCGTCTCGTGAGTGAGCCGCCAAAATTAGGCCTAAAGGCACAATTTCACTTCAGTCACAATTTGCCGAGCGAACACGCTACATCGTCCTATTGCAGATATTCTACTGTGTGAAAAAGAGAAAGAGGCTACTCCGCAGTGGCGTCGGAATCGGTCGTACGTACTCGTCTGTTGCGAAGCGACCGAGACGTCAACGCACTACTCGCTGACTCCCTCGCGCTGACGTTGAAACTTACCGCTTTGTCTCGCTCGCTCGATTTACACTTTTTAGGTGTGCGTGTGTGAGTGTTTGCTTATGTAGTTGAGTAGGACTATATTTTGAATGACTACAAGTAGGAGCATGCCGTATCTTCCCTTTTTGTTTTAATCTAAGGGTACTACTTAACTATTACCTATTTAAGTACCTACTCACCTATTGGTTTTCTCGTTTGAAATTGTGCAAAGAAAACAATGTTTTATTAAATAGGTAGGTAATGCTTAAATTGTTTTAATAAGTACGCCCTAACTAAATAAATAAACATGATAAATGTACAACCTATAGTAACGTGTCGAAAGGCGCAGGCGCATTGCGAATGGATATCCTTTTCAACTCGTTGGGTAGGCCAACAAGCCAACCAAGGCGTGCCTGCCTACATGAATTGAAAACATGAGTCACTCGTTATGCCCTCACTGCCCACGGCCCAGACGGATTCTAGAAGCCAGATGGCGCCACTGTCATTTTTATTCATTACCAATCTTGCACGCATTCGATAGGCGTTTATTTTCTAGCCACCGATTTGCAACAAGGATTTTATTAAGGTTTGTCTATTGGATTGGACAGTTTCCTTAGCTACTTACATAATACTAGGACCTTAATTTTCTCCCATATTAGAACGAACACAGTTAGTCGTCTCTCTCAGTAGCCTGATTGAAGTATTTGGAAGCCCTACTTACTTACCAATCACTGTAGGCTTTAAGATAAGCTAAGCTCAATTATTGATTAGACAGTTTTCTTATCTAATAATAATTAATACCAGGAACTTAATTTTCCCCTCTATTAGAACCAACACTTGTGATTGTGAGTCGTCTCTAAGTAGCCAGATTTTAGCATTTCGAAACCCTACTACCGACCGATCACCTTAGGCTTTATGTTAAGCTAAGCTTTAGTTTCCTATGTCCCCTAGATGGGGCAAAAGATATCCATGGCAGACTTCCAACGCGATTTTTTTTTTTTTTATAAAAGAGGGAGGCAAACGAGCACCTGATGGAGAGTAATCACCGCCGCCCATGGACACCCGCAAGAACCAGGGGAATCGCAGACGCGTTGCCGGCCTTTAAGGGAGGAATAGGTTTAAGGAAGGAATAGGAATTGGGAGGAGGGGGGGGGGGGGGGAAGGGGCCTCCGGAAAGTGCCATTATTTCACGCCGAATATTAGTGAGAGGCGATTATATACGGTCGGTGAGAATCAGATGTACAACCTTACTTTTTGTCTCTCATTACCTACAAATGAATGCTACTAAAGCCTTAGACCAAATCTATTTGGTCTGACACTAAAGCTATGCAATCAAAATTTGATAGGCTGTATCCATTGAGATAACTGTATCAGTTACAACACCGTTTAAATACATTTTCGTTAGGTTCACCTACGTTCGGTTTTAGTTCGTAATTATCAGTTAAGTACCTAGGTACCTACCTACCTTACGTTACAAATGTTTTAATGCTCTTTGGTGCGGGTAGCCCCCGTTTTTATCAGCCGTTGTGAATTTGTTATTGAATTGCATCGATTCGGTGAAAGTGATTCTGTGAAAACACGTCATTACCTAGGTTTTTGTACTTTGTAATGCAGGCTGCTTATGGCATTTTTGATAAAAAGTTTGGTAAGTATTATTTTATTGCTTACCAAATTTATATTTACCTATTATATTTATGGTTACCTAATTTATATTTAGTAAGTACTTAGGTATTATTCCCATGTAATTATCACTTTTTACGTGTTATTTTTATATTTAATGATACTACTTTGGTACATATTTAATTAGGTATCCTTCCTATAGAGATGGGGTCGTGTTTCACTGTGAAACAAATACAAACTAGGTATGGTACTTACTACATTGTTACATTAAGAAACTCTGGTCATCTATAAAAGGTATAGGTACTGTAGAGTTTATACCATGTTAGGGCGTTGGCTGGTTTTACTTTATAGTAGATAATTTGTAAAAAACGTAATTTGAATTGACAAGTGTCAAACCGGGATTAGAGGAGATCGATCTGAAGTGCCAACATGACCATGTTATTTTTATATTGTAAATATGTAATTGTAAATGTATATAAAAGTATACAATAAATGAACTCGTATACTAAATAAAGGTTGGGGGGCGTTTGTTTTAATAACAACAACCTTTATTTAGTATACGAGTTCATTTATTGTATACTTTTATATACATTTACAATTACATATTTACAATATAAAAATAACATGGTCAAGTCTACCCATGTTAGCACTTCAGATCGATCTCCTCTAATCCCGGTTTGACATCTTGTCAATTCAAATTACGTTTTTTACAAATTACTATAAAGTAAAACCAGCCAGCGCACTAACATTGTATAAACTCTACATTCCTCCCGACCTGGGGAAAAAAAAAATGTTTTTTAAACAAAAAAAAATTTTTCCAACTTTTTTTTTACATTTCTACCCATTTCTATACATCACTACACATCCTAGCGGAAACGGGAAAAATAATACATACAAGAATGATTCAACATAAACCCGACTTGGATTTAGCTATTCGAAGAATGAAACTTCGAAGAACTTGGCACCTATAAACCCGTCAAAACTATATACCTATTTCGAATCATCCTCCAACACTAACCAACACGACTCATAAACATCACCCTTAACCAAAATTACATAACTAACTTTATCAATCTGCATGTCAAAATATTTCATGTTAATGCAGAGAAAAATTCAAACTCTCTAAGGGTGTGATAGTCGTTCTTAAACTTAAGCTTCATAACAAGACTCAAAGCAGATACTATCAACTTATCAATAGGAAAAAATATTCTACACCATTATATTTAAAACTCTCAAGAATTCAAGAGGCTCAAGTACAAGGTAAGAAATAGAATCCCCAAAAACATGTCAACTATCCCACGTTATGACTTGATACTCAACAATACAATATTCCCTCATAATCTATAGAATTAGGGAATTATTGATTAAACTTTAAGGCAAAAGATAATCCCTCTATTTCCAATCCATTACTTAGGTAGAACTTCTACTAAGTAATTCCGAATGCTTATGAGAATAGTCACTCTATTCTACACCAGAAATTGCTTATCGTGAGAGAAATTTATTAACTCACTACAAACTACTAAAATAACAAACTATTAATTAACCCTAAACTACTATTACACTACTTCTATAAATCAAATAACCTACAACATCATACTCCTCCATACTACTAACTCCTTAACCCTTTATAAACTAATTCTCTAAATACTCAGCCCTTTATCTGCATACTACATACTGCTAATTCCTAAACCTTCACCAACTATGCTATAATTACTCAATCCTTTAACCCTCAGTAATAATAACACACCATTTACAAACCAGATACTAACCCTATATCCCATCATTTATGTGTGTGAAACCCAAATCAGGAATCCATGACAAATAGCTTATTGCCTAATCATGTTACACCAAATAATAGAATTAGTCGACTAGATCTACCAATCTAATTCTACTTAACCCTTCCAACTCATTACCTTTCTCAAATACTTACTTTACCAGCATTCAACATTACAAATACGTTAATAAACCTATCTCACGCTTTTTAACAATATTTTCCTTTTCATATCAAACTACTCTTTAAGGTATGTCTTGTATTTGACCCTCTTTTTCAAACATCAATTGCTCCCTGCCATCATTAGATTACCTAAAATACGTTATTCTTATTTCTCTCGTACATATGAAACATTAAGACACATATTAGTAAATAACAATGACAACAGCGGCTACAAGATTTTGAGCAACGGAAACTACGGAAATGTATAGAAATACATAATTTTCCTATGGGCGAAAACGAAAACCTAATCGAAATTGCGAGCAACGTAGCCAATAAACTTAAACAAAACTCCGAAGACATCGTGCAAGCAAAGCGTCTACCTGGTAGAAGTAACCGCCCGGGACTAGTGCAGATCAAGCTAAAAACTGAACATAATCAAACGTCGTGGATAACTGCATCAAAAAGCTTCGATATTGATAGTTCGTCTTTTGTCCCGGAAGCTCATTGTTCCAAGTCGAATAACATCATATTCATATGTGAAGCACTAACACCATACAACAAACAACTACTGTGGCATGCAAAAGAAGAATTAAAGAACACATTCAAATACATCTGGGTCAAAAAAGGAATACTTCTAGTGCGAAAGGAAGGAGAAAACCAGAAACCGCTCATCATTCG
This sequence comes from Scoparia ambigualis, assembly GCA_963921215.1. NCBI lineage: Eukaryota > Metazoa > Arthropoda > Insecta > Lepidoptera > Crambidae > Scoparia > Scoparia ambigualis. The sequence continues at coordinate 15,637,637 of OY992522.1, read as the reverse complement.
TTCCTTAGAAGACATTAGGAAACTTACACCAGTAACTATTAAAAAACTGTAAGTAACTTATAATTAGTGTAGGTACTTTGTAAACTTTTATCCTAAAAATTATGGATTTCGCAACGGATGATTTACTGCAATTAAGTGACTGTCGTGACTTAAAATCATTCCTTAGAAATATTCCTAATAACATTGATTTACTTTGCATACACATGAACATCAGATCAATTATTAAAAACTTTGCCTCCCTCGAACAATGTATTCATGCATGTCCTCGAGCTATCGATGTCATAATGTTAACGGAAACTAACATCCCTAATTCTCTTTGTGACTTATTCCAACTTAAAGGCTATAAAATGTACACAGAACTGCGGAGGAATAAAAAAGGCGGTGGTGTAATTATTTATATAAAAAATGAACACAAATTTGTATTTAACCGACACAAAACAAAACACTGCGAAAACTTATTAGGAACCATGACCACTCCTTCAAATTATTCCGCGGTCCTGTGTTGCATATATCGCCCGCCGAAACTAAGTAAACACCTTTTTGTCAAAGAACTGGATACTATGTTAAGAAATGTTGGTAGACAAAACGATATGTATTTGCTAGGGGATATAAACATCGATTTGCAAAGTAATGTTCCTATCATGCATGAATACAACACCGCTATGTACAATCATGGATTAGTATGCGGGATCACTGAGTATACGCGAATAGAAATTGCCAATAGTAAACTCAGTAAGACTTGTATAGATCACATTTACGCACGATCCCGCTCACTGGGCTTGTACACGGCGGCGCTTGGGACTACACTAGCCGACCATCGCGTCATTGCTATAGCGGCGATTAATCCTGTGCCGGACACACGGGTGGATTTTGAATGCATTACTTGTCTCGATCAAAACTTATTCACAAAACATTTAAAACAAATAGATTGGGATCCAATTAAGAAAATTATTTGTCCCTACAGGATATATTCATTATTAGTAGATAACATACGCCAGTGCCAAGAAAAACCTAAATTCATAATAAAAAAATCAAAAAATATAAAAAGAACAAATAATAAATGGATTAATAATAGAATTAAAAAAGCTTGTGTTTATAGAGATAAATTTTTCATGGAATGGATTGCAGACCCAACTAATAAAATATTAAAACAAAAATATAATTCGTCTAGAAATTACGCTAATAATTAATCAATAAAACTAAAAATAAAAAAATACGGGAAGATATATTGAGTAACAAAAATAATCCAAGAGCGCTTTGGCAGATATTAAATGAAATAACGGGCAGAGCAAAAACTATTGCTGATACTGTTATATTAAATGCTTTCTTGAATAATAATAACACTATTACAGATATATCAAATGAGTTTGCTCATTGTTTTGAGAATAATATAAAAAACATTGTTCCAAAATGCAATGCCAAACTTATCGATAAGAATACTTATGCAACTAGTGCCAATGTGAGCTGTAGATATCAGCAGGTAGCTGCTAGATCAGTCCTTAAAGAAATTAGGTTACTAAATACTAAAAAGGCACCGGGTATTGATGGAATTAGAGTACAAGACCTAAAAATAATAGGTTCCGAAATAGCAGAAGTGATAGCACAGCTTATCAATACATCTATAAAAGAAGGAAAATACCCAGCTCAACTTAAAACTGGTATAGTTAGACCGATACTTAAGAAAGGAAAGCACGATAATTACGACAATTACCGCCCTATAACTATTCTTTCTACAATAGACAAAATAGTTGAAAAAAGTATTTCTAAACAAATACATACGTTTTACAAAAATAATAACATCATTACAAATAAACAATTCGGATTTCAACGCGGTAAAAGTACGACACAGTTGCTATCTCAATTTACTGACAGCGTCAACAAGCATCTTGATAGCCAAAAACACTTGCTAGTAGTATTTATAGATTATAGCAAGGCGTTCGACACATTGAGGCATGATACACTCCTAGAAAAACTTGACGACTGCGGTATAAGAGGACCATTAAATAGATGGTGTCAAGAATACCTTAAAAACAGATCGTATGTAGTCAAAGTAGCTAATGATATCAGTAGAAAGGTCATGGTTGCAGATGGCACCGCACAAGGTTCTGTGCTCGGTCCATTACACTACATTACTTATGTAAATGATGTAGTCAACGTAGTCAAGAAATGTGAGATATACCAATTTGCAGATGACAGATGTCTTGTTGCCGCTAACAAGGACCTAAATGCAGCCCTGTCTCATCTGCAAACGGAATTCACACTTTTGTCAAAATGGTCGCACGACGCCGGCCTTGTACTCAATAGAGAAAAAACAAAATTAATGTACATAAGTTCCAGCCAAAACCGGCAAAAACTTGATCTGAAGCTTGTTACACACGATCACAAATGCCTCCATACTGATCGTCAAAACTGTACATGTAGTTCAATCGAACTTGTCCACAAGCAAAAATATCTGGGATTAGTAATTGATGATCGGTTTAAGTGGACTGAACATGTTAGTCACGTGTGCGACAAACTACGAGCGATATTAGCCAAGCTCACTATAGTCAGATGCAGGATTCCTTACACGACACTTTTAAGTTTATATAAAGCACTTGGAGAAACGACAATTCAGTACGGTCTTAGTTGCTATGGAAGAACCTGCAAAACGAATCTCGATCCAATATATAGGCTACAGGTAAGAGTTCTTAAGGCTATAGTACCAACAAAAATTAAAGATCACCACCAAGACAACTACAATGGACTTTTCTATCATTGTGGGATATTACCAATACATGATCAGGTAAAATATTTACTTTTATCAGAAAACTACTTTGATGGAAATCTTCTAAAAGTCAGACAACATAAAAAACAGACGCGAAGTGCTTCTAATATAGCATTTAACGTTCCATGGTTTAACAATCTCTACGGAAAATTTCAACTAATGTACCAAATACCTAAATTAATTAACGATCTGCCCATAATATTAAAACAACAAATAAATGAAAGTAACATTAAAAACAAGCTAAAACAGCACTTTTTGTCATTATTAATAAAAAATAAATAATAAAAAAAGATATACCTACATGCCCGTATTAGTATATGTGTGCGTGTGTGTGGGGGTGTGTGTGTGTGTGTGTTTGTGTGTATACGTGTGTGAGTATGTTTGTGTAACATGAGTAATGTATCTCAATATAAATAAAACAGTCCACTTTTCAGGATATAAAATCCACCCGTCAGTTTGCGCACTTACGACTACCCTACAATAAAATGTTGCAATTCAATAATAATTATGTAACTTGTACTAGAAGTTGTATTAGATGGCGAATGGCAGTGTACGGTAAAACCAAAATTGGTTTTTGTGACACTGTACATATTTAATAAAATGTATACTTTAGTAAAATTTACAAATAAAAAAAATAAAAAAACATATAACTTAAAATTAACCTACTAAAGCTTTCCCTTTTTACACAAACTTATGATAATTTACAAACATACATACACAACAATGTCTACAAACACACATCATCGTGACATGAAATGCTTTAGGCGATTTGTATGAAAAACGAACTTTACAAGCCACCAACATTAGACCTCATATCGCTTAATGATTCTATATGCCATTGATAAAAACGTGCCAGTTTCGTACATCTGCCAATAACTCGCTTTGGAACATAATAAAACTAAATCATGGACGTTAAAGAATACCGGTCTAACTCTTACGTAGGGCCTTCGTAAATGATCGACTCATACGACCTACCTGTTCTATCGAATTTTCGTTTTAGGATAACCCGTTCCTAAATCTACATTAGTTACAAAACGTTTTTCCTCCACCGGCAAGGAAAATTCACCACTATTTGGTGCCTTCAAGAAATATACGTAATAAATGTTACGCAATTTCTGAAAATCAATAAAGTCAACAATTGATTGATGCCTGTCACTTGTTGACACATCAATGTTTTTTCTTTTCCGCGCCCGCCTCGGAACTTTCTAAAACAATTGCCTGATATAGAACATTCGATGACCTATCTGACTTTTGTTCTAACTTCAAACTTTCTAAACCAATTGTTTGACATGGAACATTCGATGACTTACCTAACTTTTGTCTAATAAGCGAACTCGATTTTTCCGAATCCTGTCTTGCAACAATAGCGGTTTTACCTATTTCGCTCGACACATTTGGCAGAACTAAATGAATATCTTTTAACTTTTGTCTAACAATCGAACCCGATCTTTGCGAATCCTGTCTTGCAACAAAAGCGGATTCATCTTTTTGGCTCAACACATTTGGTTGAACAAAATGAATTTTTCCTTGGGAAAAAGACACACAATTGTTATAAAAATCAATACACATCTTATTCTTTATTAAGAAATCCTGACCTAAAACTACACTACACTTTAAGTCAGCTATAATTATAAATTCTTGTTTAAACAAAAAATCGCTCAAAGAAAACATTACGAGTATATCGCATTTTCCAACTACTTTTAACCTACTACCATTACTCGCAGTAATACATCTATTTTCTATATCTCTACATTTTATTCCTATCTCATCCGCGGCAACTAATGCAGGAAACCGTGGCACCTGTGTCTACAAGAGCTACAGAATTAATCTCATTTGTAGAAAATACTAATAATGGCAATAACGTAGAAGAAGGTCTAACCTGTTGACTCGCTTCATCCATCGCTTGCAATTTCACGTCAGATGTGTGCGCTTGCAAAAGACCAGACGACATCTTAAAAACATCACCGTCGCGACAATTGGCCTTCTTTATTGTCGGCGAGGTTGAAAACCCGGCTGCGACTGCGTTTTCCTAAAATTAGAACTTAAATTATAGCTATTTGAAGGTGCAGGTCCTGGTACAACGCGGCATACATCTTGCACTTCCGTCGTCATTGGCGGACCAAATGGATTGGGCGTACTACGATCACCTCCCCCACCAACAAACTTATGAACGAACGCAGCAGGATTCTGCGCTAAGTTCATCTGCTCTTCACGTGCTTGTGGATACACCTTCTCCAATTGCAAAATAACCTCCCTGAGGTCTCTTTTACACGCATAGTGAGAATATGCTAGTTTACTCTTGAAGTAAGGCTTTAATCCCTTTAAAAATTGCGTAATGAATGATGCTTCATTGGTTATGTTTGCTTTGCTAGCCAACTCTGATAAATTATAGAAATACTCGCTCAGGCCTTTCTGGTCCTGTTTCGCACTATAAAACAATTCGGAGTAATCACACACTTCAAATTTTTCCCTCAATTTATCCACCACTTCTTCAAAGCTTTTATATGAAGATTTTATTGATCGGAAATAGTGAAGTGCAGACCCTTTTAAAAATGCTGGCAACAACAATAACCGATCCTCAGAGCTAGTGCAATTCTTATAAACTGCTACTGCTTGGAACTGCTCCAGAAACTCTTCCACCGACTCATCAAAATGACCCGTAAAACAAGTGACTACGCGATCCATTTTGCTTAAAAAAAAATTTCCTCTTCTTTCAGGTATAGATTATCTTAATTTCTTTTCTATTCTTCATTCTTCAACACTTAGCTTATTCACCATTCTTTTCAGTGCTTTTGTGCCACCTGAAAAACGGAAACTTTTCGCGCACGGCCGGCTTTTGGCGCCTCCACCATTGTGGAACTCGTAAAGGTTGGGGGGCGTTTGTTTTAATAACAACAACCTTTATTTAGTATACGAGTTCATTTATTGTATACTTTTATATACATTTACAATTACATATTTACAATATAAAAATAACATGGTCAAGTCTACCCATGTTGGCACTTCAGATCGATCTCCTCTAATCCCGGTTTGACATCTTGTCAATTCAAATTACGTTTTTTACAAATTACTATAAAGTAAAACCAGCCAGCGCCCTAACATGGTATAAACTCTACAGTACCTACCTACTTAAACTACCTAGGATACCTATACAAACCTCGTTAAAACCATTAAGTAGGTATTGAAACATTGTTCCTAATTAGAAATCTCAAGAGGTGAGCCGTACTATGTCACGCCAATTTACTTGTAATGAGTCTGCTACATTATAGCCGTACGTCTGTGAGAGCGGACCTCTCTATTCCTGATTCAAAGACTGTTATGGTTGCTTCGGCGCCGGCGATTCGACACACGGCATCGCTGCGTTAGAGCGGAGTTATTTGAATTAAGGTTCTATACGTAATGAAAATAAGGTCTCAAATTACAAGAGAGACATTTCAAGAAAACTCGACGATAATTGCGGCGCGAGCAAGTCACTTGTGTGGGTTGACACTGGCTAGGCAGCCGTAGGGTTGCCACCTGCCGCTAGTTGATTAAAGGGTTACAAAAAAACGGGTTGTTAGATATTTTTACGGGAGACCATTAAAACAGCAAGGTTTAATGAAGATAATCTATTTTTTAAATTTATATTTAATGTTAAAAGAAACAGGTTTTAAACAAAAGCTCTTTATTTTGAGAGAGCAAATACCTATATAAAAATCTTTGCTAGACAACTTATTTACTTTATTTGCCCCGTATTTTATTTTCGAAATTACGGATTTTCGTTATTACGAACTTAGCCTGAAAAACGGGGTAACCCGTAACATACGGGGCATCTGGCAACCCTAGGCAGCCGGCACAACAACGATTACAAGAAAAAGATTACATACCTACATATTACTCACGACTATTATGCCCGAAGGGTTAGTCAGAGACTAGGCAATGATGACCGCAAAAGCAGTCCCCTTCCATAGTCCACTTTTCACTAAATAACAACAGCACATGTGCTCAGCGTGATAGGTGGCGAGTGCAATCGCATCGCTCTATGTTCTTGGATGTATGTGCAGAATAGTCCGTTAGTCGCCTATACGACAGACAAAGGAAGAGATGGGCTCGGTACCTATAGTTAGTAGGTATTCTATTTATGGACCGCAAACACAGCTCATCATCAGGAAAAATGTTACTGACCAAAATGTAATTATAGAACGTCACTAATTTTTTAAACTTGTGACTTTCAGTAGTTTGCGGTTATGGGAAATGGGTTAGGTAAATAATTTATTATATTGCCAATATTAAGACATTTAAATAGTAAAGCTGTACTTACAAGTTAATTTGCCTTATCCATAACAGGAAAATCCAGTGTCAACCAAGTTTATGGGGTAAATAAAATAGTAACAAATGGCTTAGCAGGTTTTGCCACATATTAGCATCTTCCTCAAACAAACCAATGAACCGTAGCTTAGCATGTGGCTTAGCTAGCTCCTGTCAGCATCTACTAATAGAAAGTTCATTTAACCCCTTGAGCACCGTAAAACCAGACACAATTAAAATCAATTGTTGCGCGACCGCCGGCGGTCTTATGATCTAATAATAAAGTATTTTATAGTATCTACATACCCATTTACCTATTATCCAGCTAGCAATGTGAAGAGAGATTGAGTTTCATAGACAGGGCATACCCACCCTAACTTGGCTGAGTAGGTAGGTACCGAGGTACCTACCCAGCACAAGTTAACGTAAGTAGGTATATTATGGACGATATACATCATAGACATCTTTTTATCCCGGTCAAATACAGCTCCCGGGGGCACGCGCTAAAGGCTTTTGCGTCAAATCGAATTTCACGCGAACGAAGCCGCGGTAGGGAGCTCACCGGCAGGATGTGTCAGAAATCAAAGTCAAGCCGGCAATAGGCCAAGTTGTGTTAGTTATTAGAAAAATATGAAAAAAAAAAAATTACAAATTATGAGGATTTAAAAATAAATCCTAAAAATTACACCCTGTGATGATCTTTCAAGTCCCCGTGACTACAAATAGGTAATAACTTTTCGTCAGTTTTTTTGTGTGATGTAACCATGATTAACCCTTCTGTAAATTTCAGTTAAAAGTTAAAACATATCTTGCTCAGTTTTAAATAAAATATTAGATTTGTGCCCAACATTGGTTCAAAATAATTACATCAACCAACTTTACCAGACTGTATTTAAAAAAAAAATGTACTACACGGTTTTGGCAAGTAACATTACTAATAATTGCTACTTCTTAATTGAGAAAAAAAAATCAATTGTTAGATTCCTTTAAGGTTCTAATATAACAAATGTTCGAACTGTTTGCCTTCAGCTGCAATGCAAGCTCTACATCTCTTTAAAAATGATCGCGTAATAAGACGGGCGTTTCTTCTCCACATTTTTATATTAAACCGGTACTGCGATCTGTCTACCTGTATCAAAGTTGGATTTTCCACTTGCTATTCGTGCAAATTGTGGAGGTTCATGTAATCGTCCTTTTTAAATGTTGATTCATCGGATCATAATTTTTTCAAAGAATCGCGACGGATCGCAGTAGGTACCGGTGCTGCTGAACATTTACGGCAGCATGTGGTATGAACAAGATGGCTGCCCAGCGCATTATGCTCCCACAGTATCTCTACGAGTTTCTTAGTCGAGAATACCCCGATAGGTTGAATGGTACAATTCCGTGGCCTGCCCGTTCACCTGACTTAAACCCCTTAGATTTCTTTTACTGGAGTACGATAAAGGAAAAAGTGTACTTACGACGAAAAGTTAATATTTGTAGTCACGGGACTTGAAAGTTAATCACAGGGTTTCAATTTTAAGGATTTATTTTTTCCTTAAAATCCTTATAATTTGAGAATTGTACAGATTTTTTTTTCATATTTTTCTAATAACTAACACGACTTGGCCTATTGCCCATTTTCGGCTTGACTTTGATTTCTGGGACACCTGTTTAAATAATTTGTCTTTGCATATAGTCTAATTTACGCCCGAAATTAAATAAATGCAGTACATACCTAATAGAAAAGGGTTTAAAAGTATGTAATGCTGCCATTAAGACTAGAGAAAGAAGTAAGCAATTGGTGGATTGAAATAATGTTGGTTTAAAATATTTTTATACTACTTAGGTACTTATAAATTATGTTAACTTTAATTTCCAAAGTCTACTTGACATACCAAGTTAAGAAAGTTTTTAACAACATAACTAACGCGATGTTGAAGAGTTGTTTACAAACTTGTTACGAGGAAAAGAGGTTTAAAGCAATTTGAAGCGAGATTACAGTGCGGACGGCGTCGGCGAGGGCACGTGAGCTGAGACGCAAGAGCCGACGCAACAGCCTTGCAAGGACGTCGCGTCTATGCACTATGCTTAATTAATGCCACCTCCACACTGACTCACTCATTGCATTCAACAAATCCTGCTGCTATGCTAAGTCCTTTGGCGCCATCTCTCGATGATATTGGAAAACTGACAGCCGATTATCAAACGTGTCTAGATAATAATTTGCGTTTTTTTGTATTACACAAATGAATAATTATGATTTTTAGGGAGTCTTTGTAAATTGTAGTGTAGTGTGGTGGATCATTTGATATTCGATCTGTAGTTTCGTCATCTACGAACTCGATCGGCCTCATATTCGATCTGTAGTTTCGTCATCTAGGAACTCGATCGGCCTCATTTTCGCTAACTGGACAGGCGCACTATGGGGCCAAACGGTATTTTCCGTCTCAAAAATGGTTTTGACAAATATCGTAATTCCAAAGCTTTTTCATGGTGTTATATTCTTTGGTAAAAGAACAATCAGTAGCAATAGCTAAAGTTTTTTCTTTAACTTTTAAGTATTTAAAATTACTCGCAAACATTACACTTCGATATTTTCATACTATCAATTTGCCAATTATAAAAGTTTGACTTACGTTATTTCTATGCTTTGCAAAGGAAGTATATTAATGTTAAATATTGTTAGATTGCTTAGAATCTCTAGTTTAAAAGTACGTTACCTTTTTATCAATAATATGTTTGTGTAATTTTTATACATTATATAAGCAACATAAGGATTTTTTCATTTTCTTATATTTCGATTGGAGGTTTCGTTGTTGCCTACAGCTGCCTATGTCAAGTTAATCACTTTTTTAAATTCCTTAACTATTTAGTAAAACGAGGAAATAAAAAAAAACTTGCGTCATTACTGCACCATTTTGATATATAAGCAGAAATGTCAATGAATAGAAATAAATAAATTTACAAAAAGAATTAATTGTTCATTTTTCTATTTATTCATATCATGTACATGACCATGATAGACGGGAAAGTTTCTCAGGTGTTAACACATACATCATCCAGTGCTACGTGCACGGTTTGTGGTGCAACCCCGAGATCTCATTACAGTACAAGCAAGAGTTGAAAATGAAAATTCATTTAAATACGGACTGTATACCTTACACGCATGGATAAGGTGTATGGAATTGATTCTTCATATTTCCTATAATTTAGGTTTTCAAAAGTGGACTGCATCGACACCAGAGAACAAAAGAATTAAAGAGGATAAAAAGAAGCACGTGCAAGGTCGTTTTCGGGAATTGCTTGGTTTACACATTGATAAACCACGTCAAGGTTCCGGTAACAGCAATGATAGAAATACGGCAAGGAGATTCTTTCAAAATTATCAATGTTCTGCAGAGATTACGGGTGTGGATGAAGGGCTAATTAAGAGATTATACATAATACTGCAGACCATGTCATCAGGATTTTCTATTAACGCCGAAAAATTCGGCCAATATACGCTGGAGACTGCACAGATATATGTGAGCAAATATAACTGGTACTATATGCCATCTTCAGTGCACAAAGTATTGATACATGGAGCAAAAATAATAGAACATTATGCAGTTTTGCCCCTAGGTCAATTATCTGAAGGTGCTCAAGAAGCAAGGAACAAGGATTATAAAAAAGTATAGGTTGCATCACGCTCGGAAGTGTTCCCGGTCGGCTACAAATTATGAGGACGTGATGCACATTTTGATATATACACCTGATCCTTTTATATCGAGCATAAATAGACCTAGTTTTATAATAGCAAAAGAATTATTTGACGAAGCCAAAGAGTTGTTAATAATGACAAGTAATGAGTAGGATTAGGTATTGTAATTTATAAAAAATATACTTAATTTTTATTTTATGTCATGTAACTAGTTATAGTTTTATTTATAATTCAAAAGTAAACTTAATCTAAGAAAAATAGTTATTTTAAATATTCATCTTATTATTTTTGTATGAAAAAATATGTTATTTTATTTTTAACAAGCTATCACGAAATAAATATTTATTTAACAATGATGATGTTTTATTTTTCTATTAGCATACATATTCAGAAATACGTGTACAAAATTTCAATCCAAAATGTGAAGAAACAAAAAAGTTATAGATTTTTGAGACACTTAAGACCGTTTGGCCCCATAGTGAGGCGGGCAGAAGATAATATTTTTCAAACTTCGTGTCTCCCAGTCCAGCTGGAGCACAATAATCTAGGGGCTTATTATATTATAACTTGAACGTCTATAGCAATCTACCTTTTAAGTAGTGCATTTGCTTCGCTGGTTTGATTGTTTTAAAATTAAGTTTTAAATAAGCAAACTAGCAAAGCAATTTAATACTTCCTTATAAAGGTACTGTGATAGTTGTTGAAGTTATTAAAGTATTATGGTATTAGCCCCCTGGTTTGCCTCACAGCCACACATACATAGGTAGTTACCGGTAACATTTTAACGGTACCAAATCTGGACTTTCGCTGAAAAAAAAATCTCGTTTTTGTGATACTAGAGAGCTTGCTGAAACAGAAGTTATTTACTGATTAGACGTAACAGAGTTTGTGACCTTTTTGTGTCACCAAAAACCAAAAAACTTATAGTGACAAACTTTCCAGAGCGGTTCAAATGGCAAAAAAAAAAGATCAGCGGTCCTAAGAAATGTGAACATTGCAGGGCGGGCGAAGCGTTCAAAACGTCTGGCCATTTCCGAAGCGGTTCCATGAATCACCACGTCTAAATTTCATCCGGTTAAGGTGCATTCGCATATTAATATTCGTTAAAGCCGCTGTCGGCGTCTTCTGCGCTATTCCTGTGACGTCTATTCCGGGCCAGACGGCGGCGCCGCGCGCGCATAGCTCCATTCTCCACATCTCCACACTTCACCTTTCATTCCAAAAAAGTTCGCCTTTGATCCGTTCGCCGGCACAATTACTTGTTTCTAGCGGAACGGGCTTGTACTAAGCGGAATTGTTGTTTCATGTAAAATATTGAATGTGCAGCCACTTAGATTTGTATGTTAACATTTTCGTGGTGTTAGCGTTTTATGTACGATAGCGTTTTAGTCACTTATTTTTAAGGGGTCAAGTAAACGTTTACGAAACTAATTTGCAATTCCAATTTAATGTATTTTAATATGTAAATAATAATGAACTATGTGATCTAATAATGCAGCAAATATTTGATCAAATTGACCAGAGCATCCTAAATGAATAATATTAACGTTTAAGGAAAATATGACAACAATTAACATGTTAGTTTTCAATCGGTTATAAACATGTTATAATTTATTTATAATGCTGTAATTTTTTGCAAAAACTTATTTTAATTAATCAAATGTTTTTAAAATGCTGCGACTCTGTTTTATAAGTACCTACATATACTTACTTATATGATATTTTTTTCGATATAGGTAAACAGATTTTTTGTCCAGCGGTGGACTTCTTTCGGCTGATAATGATGATAAAACAAAAAAAGACCTACAAAAATTTAACAAAAAATAATTTAAATAAGAAATAAAAAACATTTTCAGGGTTTAGAACCAATATATTAATACTACGATACGATAGATATTTTTAAAATATGTTTACAATTATATTCCGTACTGTGTCTGCAGAGCGATAATTAAAAGAACAATCTATTGATCACAAGAGGGTGAGAAAGGTACACATTAAAAGGAACAAACACTCCATAAACTAATTTTAAGTTATTCTGACAAGTAAGTATTGCAATAAAATTACGAATAATTAATGTTCTTGAACCGATTTTGATAATGTATGCAGTAACATAAAACCATTTTTTGCATTTATAGGTAGTGCAAAGCGGTTCAAATATTTAAACAATATTACAAATTATTTTACGTTGTTTCTTCATTTTGAAATGACTTCTTTTGATTAGTATTAGATTTTTACGATGCCTAAAGTAACAAAAACACAATAACGCATTCGTCCTTAATTAAAATTAAATATATGTAAACAAATGATCGATACACCTGATAAATTTTGTAAACACTTGATTGAAATTCTAAAATTACTACATTAAGTAGGTTGTAATTAGAACCACTAAAGTCGCACCAACATCGTTTGTAAACACATTCACATGCTTTGGTCGCATCGCTTTACTCGTAGGTAGGCAATATAAAGCGTCATTTTGGATCATTGCGTGCTCACACGACATATTAAATATGTGTACATACACACAAATAAATATTGGAAAGATAACATAATTATATATTTATACAAATTGAAAATCATGAAAATTTGCAGGCTCTTTCACATAAAAAGCGTTTTAGTCGCGCGGCTGTGCCGTGCCCCCTATATTAGGTACATCGGCCAATCGCGCACCTTTCATATTCATATCCGCCGCGCTTCACCCGCGTTTCTGTCACGTGTCACCCGGGCTTCTGTCGCGCGACACCCGCGTTTGTCACGTGACACCTGCGCTTCTGTCGCGGGACACCCGCGCTTTTGTCGCGCGACAAAGGCGCTACCTACTGACGCGCGACAACCGCGTTACTTGAATATATATGAATGCCCAGTCACGCGACAGCAACGGTTTTAGGCGGTGCTGCATTTGCGCTAAAAACGCCTTTATGGCGCTGCGCCAACGAGGATACTTTTGTTGTATTGCGTGGTATACTAAGTACCAGTGAATATTTTATTGTCATATAATCAATATAAAATCAACCATTCCCTGCGCAGACGTAGACACTTTTTGAGTCCAATCGCTTTCGCTTAGGGCATGGATACCGGTATACCGGCATACTGAAATACCGATATATATTTTTTCGGTATTTTCATACCGGTATTTGAGTATAAAATACCGTTATTTCGGTATTTCATAAAGTTATCTACTTTCGCAAGGGTGTTTAAAGACTATACAGAACGCTCGATTTCTATGATTCGTAGTGTTGTTCGTACTGCAGATGAGTTTTTAAATGTTTTTATATAAGTACCTCCCACAAGCGTTGAATCAGAAAGGGCCTTTTCAGCTGCAATTTATATTATGTAACAAGGTAAGATCAACGCTCAACGACACAAGTTTGGATGCGTTATGTTGTCTTCGTTCGATAACGCGATTTGTCTGATTGACGTACCTACTTGCGCCTATGTTTTGGTTTATTTGATTTTGATAACGTGCCAATGAAACAATATAAATAATTACTGGATCAAATAACATATTTTCTTTAGTATTCTTAATTACCTATAGGTACCTACTTTAATAACTCATTTTGTGGTTTCTAGGGAGTTGATAAATAGTTTGAGTATTTTTTGTAGAAAACTACTCACTCTCCGCAAACGAGACTTACTAATCGTTCTTGGAATCATTTAAACAGTAACTAGCAGTATTTAAGATAATACCGAAATGTCGGTATACCGGTATTTGAAATTTCAATACCGGTATGAAAATCATCCCGGTATTCCATGCCCTACTTTAGCTACGTAGCGAACGAGAATCAAAAAGGCAAAGGAATCCAATAGCCCTCAGTTGCCGACTCGAGAAACACTAATACATTTTCTTACAATTGTACGGCGCTGCGAAAGCTACCTTACATGACAGCTATGGTTTCCTATGATGTAACAGGCAACCGGCGACTGTGTACGGTCGTCGCTTCGGGATACAGCAACTACGGTTTCCTGTGACAGTATAAGTATCGGCGAACACGTTTGCGCAGCGCCTATATGAAAGTGCTCTTACATAAAAAATCGACATAGCATTTCGAGACATTTACATTACAAAAATATCTACAAATCAATTCTGCCGTAGGACAATAACTTTCGCAATTTTATTTTGGCCGTACTTAGAACGTCTGTTTAATTACTCCACACTCATTAGACACCACAGCCATTAGACACGTTTAATTCTAACCCTAAGTTCATTCAGATCTTGAATACACGCCAAAATGCGAGGCGCAAGGCTTATAGCGTTAATCAACCTTAATGTCTCTGTCAAGTCAATAAATTAGTTTAAAATTAGAGTTAAGCACACATAAAATGAAATAACAAACATGGAGTTATCCAGAACGGTCCGTATTTATTCTTAAACCTAAACAAACAAAAAAATGCAGACTCTTTCAAGCAAATGGTACTGGTTGTCTGGCAGAAATCGCTTTTAAGCGATAAGACCGTCACATTGTAACTTTGTATTTTTGCTATTTTATGTCTAATGTAAATGTTTGTGTTATGTTACAATAACAGTATTGTCTATCTGTCTATCTATCTATCAAATTGTTTTGTAACTAACATGTATAACAATACTGTAATAAGAGATTTTCATGCATTATTCCAAATAGGAGATATAATTTAACTTAAGCAGCCGTACATATCTGTGATGATTTAGTTTATATAATATCTAAAAGCGGAACACCACTCACATGTTAAGGGGGGTTAGGCGGTCAGCGATAATTCCGGGCCATCACGGGTGTTGCGCGATGCGGGGTTCACGGTAATTCGTAAGCGCTATTCACATTTTTTTCAAAAAGTTAATAAAAATGTTGTTTTTTGGAAATCCAAAACAGTCAGGAAATTGAAAAGGCAATTATACCTATGTGTTTATGATTTTATAGGAATTATTATTGTAAAACACGGTCGTAATGTGCTTTTATATGAAATTTTAGAGGTAACTTCAGGATTTTTTTCTATCCAGCAAAATGTTTCCAATCGTGTTTTGGAAACAGTCATCCCCTCACACATACGTTCTGTAACACATAATGAAAATTTCAGTGCGAGATATCTAACATATTTTGAATAACAGCTAATTAAATACAGCCAATTTTTCCGATTTCACCGCTTAGCCCCCCTTAAGCTTAGCTGTCGTAATACCAGGCACAAAAGAAATTCAGAAACCTCTAGATGTCTTCGTGAGAGACAATGGGTGACCGAGTATGTGCCTTATAATAAGGCATACTCAAAGTATTTCTGATCATTCTCTTGGAATCTCGAGTTGTGTTCACACGGACAAAGTCACTGGCGATCGCATATCTAAAATTAAAAGTAAAAACAATTTTAACGTTTCGTTATTTTTGAGTTCAGTTAAGAGGGTTTACGCATTTCGGTTTCCCATACAAATATCCAAGTCGAAATTTTTAAAAACCAGCAGGCCAATTTTGATGAAACTCGGCATGCTGAGGTAAAATATAGAGATCTAAATAGTTTGTTGAAAACATTTCCAAAAAACGTTTATTTAACTGAGTTAATGCGATTTTAAACTTTATATAGTGGACTTTAAATCGCAATAACTCAGCCAAATAAACCTTTTTTAAAAATGTTATCAACAAACTATTCAGATACCTGTGTTTTATTTTAGCATGCAAAGTTTTATCAAAATTGGCTTATTGGATTTTAAAAATTTCGACTTGGAAGTTTGTATGGAAAACCGGAATGCGTAAACCCTCTTAAGTGTTTTTTAACGCAAATAATAAAATATTACAAATTAAAACAATTTATCAGAAAGAGTGAAGTTTATCACTTATCCCAATGTTATGCTGAACCTCAACCGAACTATACTATATTCGTCACAGCCTTAAATCAAACAGGTAGGTAACAAAGTATTTTAGCAAAGGTCACATGAATAAAAGAGAAATCGATTTAGAAGCTCGTCAACTATTTATTACAAATCTCTTTAAATATTCTTTTTAAATTACTATGATTCGAACGGAACTGCAATCAACAAATCGCTAGCTAATACGTAATACGCCTATCTTGAAATGCTATCAAACAAACAGCTATTTTAAGCTAAAACTACACTTAACAAACTTCTATTACGGTATGATTTCCGTTGCTGGGGTCATTTTAATATTTGCCTTGTCTGGCCTATATTTTAACTTAAAGATAACTCCATAATTCTACGATAATAATATAACATAGTAATGTTTTAACGCGTACACGATTTAAATTATCCGAATGATAAAAACACGAAGTAAAACGTTTATCATTCTTATTTATTTGTAAATTTATTTTTGAATTTTTTATCTTATCGACAGTTAAACGGCGTTATTATAACCATGAAATAATCGAAATTAATGTGTCCCATTCACGTTAAGAAATCTATCATAGAGATTTATAACCTTCTTTATGTATCTATTTTGTGTTATTATTATTATGATTATGACCACACCAAGGTCCATATCTTCCAATGTTTTTCCCATTAGTCGATATGTTAGCTGCTATTGTTGTTGTTAGTTTTAATCACAATTTGATTCAACCAATTATATTCGATCTATCTTGTTTATATCTTTCTAATGTGCTCATATTTTATTAAAATAATTGAATATTATAGAAAGAAAATAAAAACATTACCAAGTGATAAACTATAATAACTTATAAATTGTTATCCTCGCGTTCACTAGGTATGCTTTTTAATATCGAAACTGGAAATAGTTTTACGTTTAACGATACTCAGACATGAGGAATATAACGCAAGGCGGTGGACAGATAAGATAAGCCAGTGCCTGAGTGGTCAAGGATTCCGGGTAAAATAGTAACCATCTTGAACCTCGCCTAGCGCTAAAGCCAGGGGGCTAATTGTATAGCTTCAACACTTATCGCAGAACCTTTCAACATTACAGTTCATTGCTTTGTTAGTTTGCTTATTTAAAATAATCAAACTAGCGAAGCAATGTACTTTTACTTCTAAAAGGTATTGCGTAACTGTTGAAGTTAAGCCCAGGGGTACGAACTGAGCTAGTATTAAAAACAAGTACCGAGTGTTGCTTTGCTACTTTGCTTATTTAAAACAAATCTTAAAATAATCAAATTAGCGAAGCAATGCATTTACTACTCGTTTAAAACACTCGCCTAGTATAAGGCTACAAGGCTTCCGTAGTTGTGTCAAAAAACGTACATATTCGAATAAGTATTTGTTCATTTCACATCAAATATATCTTACAACAAATAGCAGTATGAAATGATCATACAACGCTTATATATTACCAAAACAATTTAGGTAACATTTACCTATTTTCTTACTATTGGCTGCTTTTATTGGTAAGTAAGGTTATCGCAATATCACTGATACGCACTACAAGCTTACATCTTATGTAGGCCTAAGTGTACCGCATACGTACATACTCCTAACACATATATTATTATATCTAATATCCCTAATCACAAAGGGCTTCAATACACACAGAGTAAACGCTGCATATAAACTGAGAAACAATTTCGTTGACCACACTTATCACCAGCGATCAGAATATAATATAATGTTCATGTTTCATTCGTTGTCGCCTGAGAGATATACTTATATATTATATAGTTTTGGCTCAACAAAATGTCGCACTTTATGCATACATTTTTGTTAATTACAGCAGCCTATAAACTGTCCCACTCAATGACGTTACAATAAAAAGAGGTAGATGATAAAACTATGCTAATTGGCTTACCTTACTTTAGCGTAGTCTTAGGGAAGCGTTGTTGACAGTGTCATTTTGCGTGTATTCGTTTCCGTAAAACAGTTTTAAAAATGCCGTCCTGTGTAATAAATACGACACAAGTAAAGGGTGGATTCGACCAAACTGGAATAAGGTCTTATACCTAGATTAAACGCCGAATTTGTATAGAGTAATCTCGGAGTAAGTCAACCAAACTCAAATCACACACCTTTATGCTCGACATTCACGGTCAGTTAAACTGATCAGTTTAACTGACGTACATACAAAAACTGACTGTGAGTGTGAAATCTTAAATTGAAATTTTTAACTGACGACAACCCACCGATATTTCCGGGCGGACCGTAATCCGCTAGCTTCAGTTCGTTTGCCATCAGTCCAAACTGACCGCGAGTGCGCGTGCTTACATCCGTTTGCCATCAGTCTGAGCCAGTGTTGCCAACTTAGCTACTTTATAGCTAGGTCTAGCTTTTTTTGGGAGCCAAGCAGCTACAGTTTTATGAAAATTGCAGCTAAATTTTTTAGCTACTTTTTCTAGCTACTTTCTTAAGAAGTATAGAAGTACATGCGAAAAATCGTCTTTTTGAAGTTGCGATAAAAATGCGGCAGATTTTTTTGCCAATGTCGGGCAGATTCGCCATTTTTGAGATGGTCACACTGCCCTTCGATCGAGAAATGAAGGCCGGTTTGAAGCCAGTGAGTAGGGATCGTTTTAACTGATCAGTTGTTTTGACTGATCAGTTATTTAACTGATCAGTTTAACTGACCGTGAATGTCGAGCTTTAGACTAATAAAATTCATGGGATCAGTTACCTCGGCCGTATGTTATCATCGTACGATCCTTCGGTCCATTATTGACATCACATTAGTACTGACATAACCTACGAGTGTCTACCTCTTTTTACTGTAACATCATTGGTCCCACTGCTGGGCAAAGGCCGCCTTCATTGAAATCAAGTCATCGCTATAATAGGCTTGTGTCCACTAAGAATTAATCGGGTGGATTGGCGTTTCTAATGATCAATTATGTTTTATAGAAACAAAATATCTAAAAAATTCATTATAAAAAATTGGGATTATTTATATTTTTAAAGAAAAAAATCGACAATAATACGTATTCAGTTATATGGACATTAAACGGAAATCAGACGCCGTGACGTCACGCCGTGCCAAATGTCATTTAATTGTTGTGACATTTCTATAGAACAAGGCGTGACATCTTTTACTCAACATGGCGGTCTTAAGCGTTTTTGCGGTAAATTTAAATCGGAACATAAAAACGCAAAATAAATATTTTAAATGATCGATTATTTTAAAAATAATGTATTCTTAGGATAAAATAGGTAAACAGGTATCATTTTAATACGATTTTGAAATTTAGTCAACTAGCAGATTGATGGGCAATGGCTTAATCCCCAATCGAATCGTTTCCTGTTTTTTTTTTCCGGAGGTTGATTTTATCAGTAGCTATTTTTCTTTTCGCGTTATTACCCAATCTAATCTTTTCCTGATAGTTTTTTTTCCGGAGGTTGATTTTTTCATAAGCTATTTTTCTTTTCGAGTAATTTTCAAATTTTGGGTTTTCTCTCCAGCATTTTACTTTTTTTCAGATAAGTAAAGGTTTATTGTCTTATCAGCAGCTTGTCTTTCATTAGATCTCAGCAGCATCACCTTAAAGTCCCAAAATCCCCGATATTACATAGTTCTATTAATCTATCTAAAATAGCATAGAAATTAGAATGGAAAAATTGCTTATAGTAATATTTCCTAGTGATCATGTAAGCGAACGTGTAAATTACGTAACGAGGAATATTTTTAATTGAATATATTACATAAAGCAAAAAAATATTCATAAATTTACCCTCCGGGAAAAAAACGCACAGAAAATTAAAAATAGGCAAATTATGGAAAAATAATGGAAAAATCGCTTGCAGTAAAATTCGATTTTCGTAAAGTCATCGCCACACTCATCTTTGCGGGTTGGCGATTTTAAAACAAGCGGAAGCTTGCTTTACATTAGCTCTTTCATGGACCAATAGCTCTTCCATCATTATTAGTATTTTTTATTAATTATTATTGCAATCGATCGTTTATATGAAACTTCTACTCTGTTTATTGCTGTGTACATACCCTAATAATCAAATTTACAATATATGGAACACCAATAGCTAATGCACTTGAATGAACCAACATTTGAGTGGAGATATCACGTTGCTAACCCTCTTACATTGTAGATCTCCAATGACGCCCTGGAAAAGACAATAGATCGTATTTATCACTTTGAATTATCATTCTTTGTATGAAGTACAGTAGTAAAATGGATCATAATCAATCTGAAGGTTAATATGATTAACTTTGATTATTTTGTTATCAGTAGTTCATTCCATTTGCTATTAAAAAAAAGTTTAATTTCATTAATATGTAGTGTATAACCTACCTATGTGTTCGGTGTATGCTTGCTTTGTTGTGTACAGGAAAAGATAAAAGTCGTGAAAAAGTGGTAAGAAAAGCAAAAAAGTTTTTCTCAACCCAATTAATAATATAGCACAACTTTTTTATTTTTTAAGAACTTCTTTAGGAAAATCCCTATTGATTTTCTCTCTAAACCACCCCTGTACTAAAACGAACAAATCAAAAAATATTCAAATTGGTAAAGCCGTTTTTGAGTATACCCTAGCCAAACGAACGAAACGAACAGCAATTAACATTTTAAACTTTCATGGTCACTACAATTATTTTTATGAAAAAACGGGATTTTTACCATGTCTGAGTTGTTGATTTTGAGTCCCCGTCCATACAGTTACTCCGTGATCATGGTGCATGCAACTGCGCCGAAATATCGGGGACTCAAAATCAACAACTCAGACATGGTAAAAATCCCGTTTTTTCATAAAAATAAAAAGAACAACAATTAATTTTTATATACTGGTGTCCCGAAAAGTGCGTGCCAAACTTTAGGAGAAGACAGAATGAGGGATGACTAAACAGATGAGGGAACTAGACAAAAAAATATTACATCAGTAAAAGTAATTACTATAGTACGAAAACTTTAGAGCTTTTTTATTTATTGCAAGGCTTCTGTAATTTATTATTATTATTCTCTTTATTCAAACATTTTCCTTAAGATAAATTTTTTACAACAAAACCTTTTTACAATAGTATAAAATATTATAAAAAACTTAACCTAGTTTGCCACCGGCAGCGGGGATACACCCAAGCTATCGGTGGTTAGGGCTGCAGAGTGAGGAACCTCCTGACAATACGTGCCGTGTCAAGGAGTACTGCCTTCTGTATCTGACCCTTTACCCAACCTTTTAGCGAGAGCCTCTCTAGGTGTTGATCGAGGCTCTTAGCTAAAAGACCGTTTGCCGAAACGACTATTGGTACAATAATGGTTGAATCCACATCCCACATGCCGGTAACCTCGTGAGCCAAGTCTAGGTACTTACTGAGCTTGTCCTTCTCGGCTTTCACGAGATTCTCATCATGAGGTACGGTGATATCAACTAATATTGCCCGACGCTGAGATCGGTCGACCACCACGATATCAGGCTTATTGGCGACAATAGTCCTACATTATTTAACAAGAGATTAACAAGAACACCTGCTGATTTGTACACACGGCAACAAAAAACAGTTTAAAATGGGAGATTTTGCGATACTTTAAAAAAGTATATCTCGAAAATGCTTTCACGAAAGTTTTTTTTTTTATCTAGTAGGTCAACCCTCAGTCCGTCTTATTCTTAAGTTTGGCACGCTCTTTATGGTACATCCTGTATAGTGAAAGTTAAGTTACCTGGGGGGTTGGTCACGCGAGGTACGCCCGTACTAACGCTTTCACCCCGCAGCGGCACAGCGGGCACGCCGGCGCCGCGCCGAGGAGTAAATATTGTTTGTTCTAACTCGCTATAAAGGTCTACTTACCTGGCGGGACAGTCACGCGAGCTAGTCTAGTTTCAATGTTCAACTTTGTGCTCGTTATGTAGGTTTCATTACCTGGGGGGTCGGTCACGCCCTTTTGACGTTTAGGGACCAGTTCTTAATTTGTCTTTTTCTGCTTATGACCAGTTCTGTATTCGACCACTTCTTGTTAGGGGTAGTTCTCTTACGGCCGAAATTAATAACCGATCTTGAGATAGAGATATGTCTATTTTGGATTTGTTACTAGGCAACTGTTGTTATTTCCTGTCATATAACAGAAATATCTAGGCAACAAATCTAAAGTAGGCCTATCTCTATCCCGGGATCGGTTATTAATTTCGTCCGTTAAAGACCATTTCTGCTTTTGACCACTTCCTTATTTGACTACCTTGGTTACCATCTATTGAAAAAGTATACTTTTAATAAACTTAAAAACCAGTAACTTCTTTCATATTTAAATCCTATATAATCCTTCATACTACATTTCACTTAAAATCTATCTAATACCTTGGCTCAAGGGGGACTATGTCGCGTTGTGGCTCTAATAATGTAGCTTCAGATAAATTCTATGTTGGTGATTTCATTGTGTTCTAATTTTTTCAACAATGATTTAACTCCTTATTAGTGGATTAGTTCGTAAAGTACTGTTTTAAGTGAATACTACCAATAATACTGTATGGAAATATATTTGTTTGTATTTTTGTGTAAATAATAGGTTAAGTTGCTGGTTTTTAAATTTATTACAAGTAAGTATACTTTCCAATTGGAAGTTTGTTTTAATTTAATGGTAAAAAAAGTCTCGCGTATTTTTGCACACCGTAACCAAGGTAGTCAAGTAAGGAAGTGTTTAAAAGCAGAAATGGTCTTTAAGAGAACTAGCCTTATCAAGAAGTGGTCGAATACAGAACAGCGGGTCTATCGGTTAAAACATATGGATATGGACTTGGGCTTCATTTGACATTACAAGGCCATATTTTGTCCTTATTTGGCATATTATGGGCTTCAAATGTCAAATGAAGCCCATGTCCATATTCATATTTTTTAGCCGATAGGGTAGCAGGTCATAAGCAGAAAGAGACAAATGAAGAACTGGTCCCTAAACGTCAAAAGGGGTCACACGAGGTACGCCCGTACTAACGCCTTCACCCCTACACCGGCACAGCGGGCACGCCGCCAACGCCGCGCCAATGTATATGTAGTGGTCGCGCATTAGTGACAAAAGTTAAGTTACCTCAGGGGTCGGTCACGCGAGGTAGTCGTTTCTATATGTGATCGATGGTTTAAATGTTGTTATTATGTGGTGGTTAAGCTCGGTCTTTAGTTACCTCGGGGGTCGGTCACGTGAGGTAAGCCTGCATCAGTGCCTAGACCCCGCATCGGCACAACGGGCACGCCACCAAGGTATAAATATTGTATGTTGGTGGTCGTAATCTAGCTATAGTTACCTGGGGGGTCGATCACGCGAGGAAGTCTGGTTTCTATATGTGATGTGATCTAAGGCGTAAATATTGTTACTTTGTGCTTGTGATGTAGGCTCGATTTGTAGGTTTCTTTACCTGGGGGTCGGTCACGCGAGGTACGCCCGTACTAACGCCTTGACCCCGCAGCGGCACAGCGGGCACGCCGCCAGCGCCGCGCCGCAGCGGGCGCACGATACCAGGTGCCCGCACGGCAGGAACACCACGCTCACCTGAACGAGTCAGACAGTATATAAGGTGACTGCTAGAAACCGCAAGAAACTTCAAGGGCTGGTCAGGTGCTGTTTTAAACATGACAAAAATGACAACAAAGTAATTAGTGTTTTTTAAATTTTAGTTAAATAATTCATTTTGTAAATTTTTATTGGATAGTCTTTGAGTATCTAATTTATTTTAAAGCAATAACATAAGAAAAATATAATGAAAAACAATTAAAATTAACGATTATTTACAACGTGCGGGCAACGGACGGCCGGCCGACCGTCTCTGTTGTGTTGACCCGTTCGCGTCAGCTGGGCGTAGGTACTTATCGCCCACGAATTCCTTTTTTGTCATTTTTGTCATGTTTAAAACACTTCACCTGACCAGCCCTTGAAGTTTCTTGCGGTTTCTAGCAGTCACCTTATATATTTAGAGTGTTTCGCAGTTTGTCTGGTTCGCAATTTGTCTGGCAGACAAAGGACATATTTTTTTACTATGGGGTTTGGTACTAAATTCCAAAGTCTTTTAACTTGACGCCAATATGTATAAATACTTGAAGAATACATTATTATCAACATATTTATGACCGTATTATTTATTTAAAGACCTCCGTTTTTTATATAAATTAAAAACCAACATTGATTTCTACTCGAAAATGGCAACATTATAGTGTGATTGAACACTTTCTGCTTTTTTTTATGTTTAATGGCGCGCACGATTAACACTATTGTAAATGAAAAACTGACGCTTGTCTGACGTTTTATATGTCAATATGCATCGTAGACAGATGTCAGACTATCAGCCGGCAGGCGATTACCGGCCGCGCTTTCGTTGTGTTAGTTGTGTGTATCGTTGCTAAATACTTTAAGTGCAAAAAGATAACTGTGTTATTGATATCGTTTCTACATTACCATAGACCTCATACACTTACCTATTTAATAACCCTGCGTTAGTTAGCATTTAAAAACCGGAACTTTCGTTCAGAAACGTACAAAACTAATCAAAATACAGTATTCTTTAACGGAGGTAATTAAAAATCTAAAAATATACAGAATGATAGCATTTAGTCTCTTGGACAAGGAAGTATATGAATTATTGCAGTTAATTTTTCTTTTATTTTAGTACCAAAAAAAAAATATGTCCTTAATAATAAAAGTTCGCAGTATTTCTGGACAAAAGATGCAGTGATTCTAGCAAATAAAGTAAAGAATTATCTCGTACTGGCTAAAACGAGCATGCATTTTAACAATTCGCGGTTCATCTGCCGGACAAACTGATATTAAAAATGCGCGCTTCCTATTCCGGACGAAATGCTAATCTTAAAAAGGATCCAGACAAATTGCGAACCAGACAAACTGCGAAACACCCTATATTTACTGTTAGATAAAGATTAGGTTGTAACGGAGCGGAGGAACGGAGGAGTGACACGATGAGGAGGAGTTGGATGATAATAAATGCACGACGAGTTCAGAAGTATATTATTTAAACAAATGGTTAGGTATTATTATTTATAAAAGGTTATGCACTATGTTTGTGACTAGGTGCAGGTTCAGGTTATAATTTTATCATTATCAGGACGTATGCCTGGAACTGTCTAGTTATAATAATGCACTATTCACTAATAACCATATTTTCGTAAGAATAACAATAATTAGAAGAAGCTCTATTTAGCTCCGCGGATGAATCTGAACTGCATTTTTTAAGAAAACAAAGACTAGACTGAGAAGACAAGTAATATTTGAATTTTTAATTAAAAACTAGATATAAAAGAAAGTTATTCGGAAAAGAGGTCAGAAAACTAACGAGGCTTTAGCTGCCTCGTTCGTTACAAGGACAATCGATTGGTACATCCCTAATAGCACCGTACCGGACAATAGTCAACGCAACGACTCGTGGCAGAGGGGGCAGTAAAATGTGCGAATGAGACAGCGCACATCATGTACTCTCTCGCACTTACACTGTTTATGGGTGACGTCACGAAGACGTAGTGATGCGTGTTGTTTGTATTTATGTTTATCGATAACAATGAGTTTGGGTTATTTCAAATGTGACAAATGTAATTGATTGTTTTTGACAACACACTTTTTTATACAAACTATGAAAATACTATTAAAATACTTCAACTTCAAATAAGGTTTAGATTTCTTACCTCACTGTCCATACACACTTTGCACAGCCTCGCCTCCTTCAACTGCCGGTTTTCCTCTTCCAAAGTCATCGGTTTCTCCATCACAGGACTGGCGTTGTCGCTGCCTTCGCTTCTCTCTTCTACACCATTGACGATATCACTCGTGTCGTCTACCTCAGTATCTTGTATTAGAAGAGCGGTGGATGGTATTTCTGGTACTGGTACTGGTGATGGTGAGCGTGGCGGTGTCGTCGATTGGGATCTTTGACTCTCCGGTCGGTCGTCCCACTGAGATGGTATTATACTGCAAAGGTACAAGTGAAGTTGTGGTTGTCGTAGAACGTACACATACCTGCAGGTCGACCTATCCTAAACTGTCAAAGGAGACCCGGCGTTTTATGCTAAAGTTGTATACTTTTTCAATTTTTTTTTTCTGTATTCTGTAATTCATTACCACAAATGACAGTTCTACAGCCGCTAGCTGTCAAATCAAACAAGACGTGACGGCATTGTTGACATTTCACTTTTTTTAAAGCAAAAGAATTATAGTTTATGCAGCCACGTTAGACATTTTTAAAGTAACATGTCTGCCATTCGAATACTTAGTGTTTCCATATTTAAAAAAAATAATAATTAAATAACTCTTATACGCGTATCGATAAAATTATAACAAAACTTGGTTTAGGTAGCAAATAATATTATACTATAAGACCAAATTCTATTGTATACAAGTTTAGCATGTTTTCTACGGAAAGTGCACGTTCTCCTTCCTCCAATCGATTTTGATCAACTATGTGACAAAGTTCAAAATGTATTGAAGATTTGACATTTTGTGGTAGGTTTAAGTGCTGGCGTCTGTAAAATATGAAGCAAATAAATTAAAAAAGCTTTTGGACTATCGCACAAATTTTTGCATATTGTTTGAACTATGTAAAGTACTTGTCGCGTAGCGGAGAAAGAATACTACCAGCCCCTCTCTTCCCTTGGGTGTCGTAAAAGGCGACTAACGGACTAAAGACTGCACATACTTCCAACAGCATAGAGCGGCGATGGGCTCACCACTTGTCACGCTGAGCACATGTACAGTCGCTATTTAGTGAAAAGTGGACTATGGTACTGCTTTTGTAGTCCTGATTGCCTAGTCTCTGAGTAACCCTTCGGGGATAATAGTCATGATAATATGTATGTATGTAAGTGCATTCTTGTGAATTGTTGAAATTTTTGTTCTTTGTGATCATCTACCCGCATTTTTCAAGCGTGGTGTCATCACCACGTCATTGCCCATCAGTCTGTTGTAGTGACGATTTAATTTTAATGATTGTAGCCATTGCCAAGCAGTGGGACAGGTTATGCTTTTATCATTATCATCAGCCTATAAACGTCCCTGGCATCCCACGTGGTCGATAACACGTGGGGATATTAGGCCATAACCCACCATGCTGGCCCAATGCCGGTTGGTGGGTTTCAACGACTGTCATCTTACGACAACAACCAGGACCAACGGCTTAAAGTACCTTCCGAACCACGGAGGGGCTCGAGATGTTTTTTAATTTGGTCACCCATCCAGCGAGCCAGCATTGCAAAAGTTGCTTAGCGTGCGAGATCGTAAGCCGAACGCGCTAGCCACTGCGCCATCAAGCTCCTCATTATTATGGTTATTTTTTACTTTTTTCTTACTATCACATGCTATGCAATGCAATAATAATTAATAACCATAGGTCGGAACTAGGTAGAGTTATTTATGTACTTACACTGATTTCATACAGCGTAAGAATAATGTGGATATGCCTCAAATACCGAGATTAATTATAAAGAGCAGAAAAATCCCGTGATTTATTAAATAAAAAAGTTATTTACTTTCACACAATTTAAACCACTCGCGTGCGACGTTAGAAATCCATTAGACGTCCATTACGAATCCCGGGAAGATCCATATTAATATCAACATTTCGATGCAAGTACATAAGTAACTGTACCTAATGGGCGATTTTCTGACAGCCCAAATTAAAAAGTAAAAATTAGTTCAAAAACACTCGATAGATGTCGTTTTATGAAAGCTGGGCTACTTATAAGCTGTAATAAATTCTACACTTTTACTTGTCTACCAAAAGTTTAAAAAAATAGTATTTACTTACCTATTTATATTCAGGACATCCAGAACCTATTTCTATTTTGGAATAGAATAAATATTACGCAGCCATACACGTGCTCTTCATGAACCCGCCTTTTACTAAGCGCCATACTAATCTATGCTAAGCGCCATCTATGAAGTCATTTACGAACCAATTTCTTTTTTTTTTTTGATCTCGGAAAATCGCCCATTCCGACCACTGTTAATAACATACCCGGCACCAGGAGCGAACTCCCTCAAGGTCTCGGCTAGTATGTCGCGCGCGAGCCGCTGGCTCTGCGGCGACACGCTCCAAGCCTCTTCGTTCAGCTGCTCGTCCAACACCGCGTCTATTAGCGCTTCTGAAGAATTGAACGGCAGACCTGAAAGAAAAAGAGAACCAGTAATGCTGGATGCCATAACAGATAGTTGGACTTGGGTGGTCGCAACTCAAATGAAGACAAGACTTATTTAAGACATCCTACGTATACCTTTTTATACCCGACGTTTCAACCGAGTTCTGAGTAACGTACCTACATAAAATCCCGACTATTATTCCCGAAGGGTTAGTCAGAGACTAGAGACTAGACCGCAAAAGCAATCCTTTACCATAGTCCACTTTTCACCAAATAACGAATGCACATGTGCTTAGTGTGACAGGCGGTGAGCCCATCGCTGCTCTATGCTGTTGGGTGTATGTGCAGTCTTTAGTCAGTTAGGCGCTTTTTACGACACCCAACGGAAGAGAGGAGGTGGTAGTATTCTTTTAATAGATAAGACCTACCAGTATTACGTAACCTCCTTGCTAACGCCCTCCGTACTCTCGCAGCGTCCAAGCCAGCGCCCAGCGCTGCCAACGCGGCCCCACTCTCCATACATTCCTCTACCTACGGACAATATATAAAGTGACTTCTAGAAACCGCAAGAAACTTCAAGGGCTGGTCAGGTCAAGTGTTTTAAACATGACAAAAATGGAATTTGTGTTTTTTCCGCGTCAGCTGGGCGATAAGTACCTACGTTGACGGGTCAACAGACGGCCGGCCGGCCGCCTGTTGCTCTCGCGTTTTTAATAATCGTTATTTTTCATTGATTTCATTATAATTTCCTTATGTTATTGCTTTAAAATAAATTAGATACTCAAAGACTATCCAATTAAAATTCACAAAATGAATTATTTAATTAAAAATGAAAAAAAAACACGATTTGCTTTTTTGTCGTTTTTGTCATGTTTAAAACACTTGACCTGACCAGCCCTTGAAGTTTCTTGCGGTTTCTAGCAGTCACCTTATATTCATTATAAAAAGTATACATTGAAATAAAATAAATTAGTAGAAGAACTACTTAAAAATACAGTCTGATATACATACAATACATAAAATTTAGTTTTGAAACTTAGCTAATCTGCTTAGGTAAATTGATACTGTTATCTTTTTTACTGTATAGTTGAGCAATCCAATTGTGTGGATACGGGGAAGTCCAAAATATAAGAGTATTTCATTCTACTTTTTTTTATCTTTATATTGCATGAATGGCCCGATTAACTTTCGAACTTACCTGGCTTTCAGTTATAATAAAATTAACAGCGACATTTCTCTCTCTTGCGATCAATCCACTGTCAGCAGAAAACTGTAATAAAATAAAAACAGTTAAAAGTTATAAAATAGCCTTATTTTACTGACAAAACCTGAACAAAACAAATTAAATTCCGTGTCTTGAACATGTGGTATTGTCATGGTTATATTATGTATTAAATAAGCTACAGATTGAATATTTACAAATAAATTTAAGAAAAGAAAAATTGTATTTAGTTATTCGTCGTCAAAGTGAAGGAGGAAGGATGAAGTTTGTAATATTATTTTTTTTTAAATTTGTTCTTCTATTGTATTTGTTTTTGTATTTCTTTTTTTTTTATAATCTAGCATATAAGCGTGTTGGTTGAATAGACAGTAAATTTATATTGTTTTAGTATATAAATAAATAAATGAATAAATAAATGTCGCTCGGACAATACTCACAGTCCGCTGCACAGAGGTTCGGTTCTTGCACGAGTCCACATACTCCTGGCCTTTGACGAGCAACACGTAGCCGCAGTGCGGGAACCAGTGGGCGTGCTCCGACCACGGCGTGTCGCCCGCCTCCCACTTGCCCAACCCGCCGTCACAATAGAAACAACGGACCTGAGGATACAGAAATACATAATATACTCACGACAGTTCAGTCAGAGACTATGCAATGAGGACAGCAAGTCTACTGCTAAAGTCCATGTTGCACCTAGAGATAATGCGTTGTGTGAATCTAACTTATATTTATTAATGTCTTAAAATTTATAATAACACGCATTTTTATAATTTAATAATAGTGTCGTCCAGTCGTGGCTAGCGTAGTCACGACGGGTAGGATCTCACTACATATACGCCCCTATTCTTGCTCTTAGGGTGTGTAACATATTGTATAGTAACAGAAGCACAAGATCTGTCCTGGTCATCTGTGTCGGTGTAAAAGAAGCCCGCTTCTGCCAGCGTCTGCGGCGCTTGGTGGCGATCCGCTGGCCATCTTTTGAAGGTTGCCAGTCGCGCGGCTAGCGACGACCGGGTAGGATGTCACCAGATTAATTTCCCTAGGTTTTCTTTCAGGGTTTCTCTTACATACTGTAAGGTGACGGAATCTAATTAAGTATGACCTGGACATCCGTGCCGGTGTAAAAGAAGCCCGCTTCTGCCAGCGTCTGCGGAGCTTGGTGACGATCCGCCGACCATCGCTCAAAGGTGGCCAGTCGCGCGGCGAGCGACGACCAGGTAGGACGTCACCAGATTCATTTACCTAGACTTTCTTTCTGGGTTCCTGTAATACGTATGCTGTAAGGTGACGGAATCTAGCCCAAATTCTGACCTGGTCATCCGTGCCGGTGTAAAAGAATCCCGCTTCTGCCAACGTCTGCGGCGCTTGGTGACTATCCGCCGGCCATATTTCGAAGGTTGCGAGTCGCGCGGCGAGCGACGACCGGGTAAGACATCAACAGATTCATTTCCCTAGGCTCTCCCTCAGGGTTTCTGTTATATACTGTAAGGTAACGGAATCTAGTTAAGTCTTACCTGGTCATCCGTGCCGGTGTAAAAGAAGCCTGCTTCTGCCAGCGTCTGCGGCGCTTGGTGACGATCCGCCGGCCATCTTTCGAAGGTGGCCAGTCGCGCGGCGAGCGACGACCGGGTAGGGTGTCTCGCGCCGCCGCTCACCACGCCCAGCGCCCGCCACGTGCGCCCGCACTCGAGGAGGCGGGCGTTGTGTTCCGCGCCCGTTCTGAGGATTTAAAGTATTTGGTAGCAACCACCCCTTCTCTTCTCTTAGGTGTTGTAAAAGGTGACTAACGGACTAAAGACAGCGCATACATCCAACAGCATAGAGCGACGATGGGCTCACCACCTGTCACGCTGAACACATGTGCAGTTGCTATTAGGTGAACAGTGAACTATGGTAGAGGGCTGCTTTTGCTGTTCTCATTGCCTATTTCCTGACTAACCCTTCGGGGATAATAGTCGTGTTTACATGTATGTAAAAGCATAGATCTCATTGGGTGTAGGGGCGACACCTGTTTATGCGGAACTTCTATCCCTTCCCCGCCCACTCTAAACTGTTACGATTTGCATTTTAATTTAAGGGGGTCCTGCACGAAATTGTGAAAATTTACGTATTTTAAGTTACTTGTACTATGCGCTGAATTAGTTAAATACATTAAAAGAACTTATGTAAGTTAGCCTGATCATTGCACAAGGTCATGGCCTTGTTGAAATTTGAAACAAAATCTTTAAACAATAATAAACAATACATAAATCTAATGACTCCTAAAACATATTTTTTCGACAACTTAATTTTACGCATGAAACAATAATTCTTCCATGAAAATATTTGTTTTGATATTCCGTAGGGCACCCCCTTCTTAAAAAAGTAAATATAATTTTTAACACAAGCGCGTTAACAATGGTTTTGTACATTTCGCAGAATAAAAACATTGCTCTAATTAAATTACTAGGTCTGAAACTTCAAAGCAGAATTGTTCTATTTATCAATATGTATAATTATATCATTATATTATTTTTGCACCCATAAGAATGTTCAAATTGCGTGTTTTCTTAATTTCTTAGTTGCTATCCAGAAGTAATAAACAGCACAATAACAAAATAACTTCACTAAATAGTTACACCTTTTTCCGAATACGAAGAGCGTCTTCATGCTACCTCACTCACAGAACACTGAGAACACTGTTTACTGAGCTAACACAATACCGTTACCTCCAAAATTATTAAAGCGACCAATGTCAATTTACGCTTGCCATGTAATAGGAAATAACCTTCGATCGACTACATTGTCTTGCATGTTTATGTTGTTGATTGAAGTATGTTATGCTGCTACCGATTTTTAATACATTTTGAACTTTGTCACTATGTATTGTGGATCAATATCGATTCGAGAAGCTTGACAGTTTTGGATTGGTTGATCTGATGGCTTGTGTACATTATATTGCTGTAAAAAATCGTACTACTTATTGTAATCTATACTTGAGAGTTGAGAGCAAAAATATCGCACACCCTTGATATTTTTTAATAAAATCTTATTTACTAAGTTCATGGTACATTTAGATTATAAGTTTCTGAAAACCTTGTTTTATAACGAACAGATTGATACCTAACTCATATAAAAACATATAATGCAGTATATGATTGTAAACATCAATTTAGTATTTCTGCGATTTCAGTTCCAAAAATTACGACTGTGTGAAATTTTTGCTTTCAAGTGTATATTAATAAAAATCAATTGCCGAAATGTTTGCACGCGCATCACTTTAGAACGCTGCACCTATTTGGCTAATTCTTTTTTTGTTGTGTTCGTAATTGTTAGAACAAGGTTTGTGTAAAGGATTTTTTTTAAGTACGAAAAAGTGTAAAAACTTGGATTAAAAATTAAAGTGATTGAGTGAGTGACATAGAAGACAGCAAAGAGGATTCAAGTAATGAAAACAGATGGAAAATATTTAAAAATCTATATATCTATTATATAAAAATGAATCCCTAATCCCCTTGGTCACGCCATCACGCGTGAATGGCTGGACCGCTTTGCTAATTCTTTTTTTGTTGTGTTTGTTATTGTCAGGAGAAGGTTCTTATGAAAAAAAAACCACTTTTTTTTAATACTTTTTCAATATTCATAATTAAGACAGGACAACGTCTGTCGGGTTGACAGAAATTGGCAAAATTGACTTTAGAAATTAAAGGTTTAGCGTTATTGTTCAGTTTCTATAAAGGTTGATTAACACATCAGTGAAGTCACAGTTCCGGCACAGTACCGGCACAGTGAAAAATATTCTTTCATACATTCTCTTTGAATTTTGTCAAAAAGAATACGTCCGTGATTTGCCGGTGGCGGCACTGACACTGAGAGCATATAATTTGAAGCATCGGATACTCAAAGACACTTACGGTAATAGTAATAAGATGAGGACGGAGACATAAAACAGTAATTACGGAAGCGATTCTTTTGCCGTCTAAGAAAAGTAGGTACTTAACAGTCTTTTATCGGGTGGCAATAAGACGCGTGCTTTTAATAGCTGGGTTATGCCTCTGCTCACACACTCCTTTGGCATACTAAGATGGACTCAAACCGAATTGGACGCTTTGGGTAGAAGAGTCCGTCAAATGCTCACGCACGACTTCCAGAATGCTACAACCGCGCTCATCTGTTATGAGGCTGTACATCCCGCGGAGATGTGGGGGTCGCAGCTTTTCCAATGCCAAGGACCTACATAACCGTGAGGTGTGCAGTTTCAGGGATTATTTCCATAACAGTGATGCGGGATGCATTTGGATGTCGTGGCAGTTGATACACTTTATGCCGCTCTACTTGGCAACAGAAAACTGGCGCAAACCAGTGGTGCTAAGCACTCTCGATCGCAAGGACATATTATGGAAGAGTATTTTGTCTGTGCCATTGAAGATAAAGTTGTCAAGACGAATAACTACCGGAAATATATTATGAGGGACGGTACGGTCGACATCTGTCGGGCGTGCTGCCGTCCAGGAGAATCACTCCAAAATATTATTTCCGGTTGTTCACATCTTGCTAACGGAGAGTATTTGCACAGACACAACCAAGTAGCCAGAATAATTCACCAGCAACTTGTTCTTGGATATGAGCTTGTTGAATCAGAGGTGCCGTATGTAAGTACGCATCTGCGCCAGTTCTCAAAAATGGTCATGCAACGCTCTACTGGGATCGCTCTATCATCACGGACAGAGGACTATTGTCGCCAATAAGCCTGATATCGTAGTGGTCTACCGATCTCTGCGCCGGGCAATATTGGTTGATATCGCTATACCTCATGATGAGAACCTCGTGAAAGCCGAGAAGGACAAGCTCATCGGTAAGTACCTTGACTTGGCTCACGAGGTTATCGCCATGTGGGATGTGGATTCAACCATTATTGTATGTACTGAATAGTCGTTTCGGCAAACGGTCTTTTAACTAAGAGCCGCGATCAATACCTAGAGAGGCTCTCGCTGAAAGGTTGGGTCAAGGGTCAGATGCAAAAGGCAGTACTTCTTGACACGGCACGTATTGTCAGGAGGTTCCTCACTCTGCAGCCTTAACCACCAATAGCTTGGCTCTATCCCCGCTGCGGTGGCCACCTAGGTTAACTTTTTAATAATATTTTATATTGTAAATGATTTTTATATAAAATATTGTAGATAACGAAACGTTGAAAAACATTTCTACCTCAGGCGGGAATCGAACCCGCGTCCTCCGCAATCCGAGCCGCTGCGTTGACCACTCCGCCACCGAGGTATTGGTTAGACCGACGAAATTTTTCAACGCTTTTGACTTTGTTTTTATAGCAACAGTGTCTAATTAAACCTCTTGGAATTTACATTCTTAGATATCTAAATGAAAATAGTTATTTTACAATATTTTAAACATTCAGCTAAATAAGACTGCTTTATAAATTCGTAATATTTGATTATTTGTGTTAAAAACGCTCAAATAAACTCAAAGAAAGAAATAAACGTTGAAAAAACGTCTACCTCAGGCGGGAATCGAACCCGCGTATAATTATGTAAAAAAATATTCTTATAATATTTAATAAAGGGAAAAATAATAAATAATGAATGGCTCTTTAATGTACTAATTTGACTTTTATTTTAATATCCCAAAACGTGTGCAATATGTATTATGTACATTATTATAGTTTCATATTGTATCGTATGGTATTTGGTATGGATGGACTATATCGTAGTCTTTAACCTACTAAAGAATGCACATAGTCCGTACAAACATTTGATTCGGTTGCTTTTAAATGATTAGACAGTGCTACTATTTTGCTTAAGTATCTAAGGATAAAATAACAATTCACATACCTCTTAAGATCTAAAGTAACCATAATAAAGGAATCACAGTAATCCTTAACTAGCGCGTCACAGTAATCCATTTAAACAGTCCGATCAGCCAACAACAAAAACTTCATAAAAAACAAAACACAAAATAGATTTAGAAACTTAAAAATAAAATTATACAATTTTATTAATACTTTATGGACTGCTGTACTCACGATTGACGGCGATTATCGTTTGTTTCGGGCGGCGATTGCACCAGTGGTGTTTGAGAAGGCGAAGAGGATGGTGGGGAGGCACTATTGGCCCGCTGAGCTATCTCCAACGAGGCCGCGTGAGCGCACCTAGGGAAGTACCTGCAATCGTAAAATGTCATGTTTATCTCCGAAAATCTACTTCAACGGCATATACCTACGTCATTATTAAACTTTGTAACCAAAACCAATATCGGTACCTATGTGATTATTCGATTTGTTTTGATTGTGCGATTATTCTCACTGATGAAATTCTGGACGTCATCCTTTATTGATAATTAGTAAGGTCGATGGCGGCGCGGCGATTAGTATAGTGACCTACACGGATGGATGACCAACAATTAGTTCTCAATATTTATCGGTGGTTCGAACGAATGGCATGTTCATTCAGGCGTTGGTTGCAGCTGTTATCATAAGATTGTAGAACAAGTCATGTCTGAAGATGCCTGGTCTCGCTTATGATATTTAAAAGGCTTGCGCAAACGAGGGAGAATCCCTGCGTAACTGTATCGCGTAACCCACACGACGACGCATTAAAAGTTTACATATTCAATTCTAATTGAATCTGACAAAAGTATGCCAAGAACTGCGTCCGTCGTCTGCGCCGACCTTTAGTCAGTAGATGTCAAAAATGGAGGAAAACACTCACTTTTAATCCGATTGGATTTGCACTAATGAGGTGCTGCGGCTATCTTGCCTCTGAACTGTCAGAACACAAATAGGTACTACTAACATCAAATCAAGAACATTTGTACCCCCGCTAGGAATTAAACAATTTACTGATGTCTAGTCTCTACTCAATTATTGAAGTCTGGAAACAGTTTTTACCATTTAGTTTTTGTTGTCAATTTGATGCCGACGGACCGTATCTTCCGCTAATTGCAGTTAAACTGGTTAGATGGTCTAAGGTTAAATAGAATGCAGGGAGTTTCCCGATGCTTGGTCTATTAGTCCATTGTACCCTATTGTAAACAATAGTTATAGTAGCAAAAAGTTATAACAATCGTGGAGGCATTCCACTGGATTTCTTATGCTGGATTCGATGTATTTCAATTTGTTACACAAAACGATTTCACTTAACAAGTTACTAACAAAATTAACAAATTCACATCTTAGGATTAAGTAACTAACGAAGTAGTTCACAGACTAGTTCTTTGTAAACGTCTGCTTACGTCTCTAATATTAGGTATAAGGGTGATTTATATTAGAGCGGGACGTGCACGGGGCGTGTGCCGTCCGGGCTGTTGGGGCCCGGACGGGACACGGATCATGCACGGTGTAAGTGATGATTAAGGGATGATTTATATTAGAGCAGGCCGTGCACGGGGCGTGTCCCGTTCGGGCCGGACGGGACACGGATCATGCACGGTGTAATATGAACTGCTATGAGACGTTGCATACATTTTGTATTTTCAAATCAGTCGCGCCGTCCGTGTCCCGTGCGGGCCCGGACGGGGCACGCTCCGTGCACGTCCCGCTCTAATATAAATCATCCCTTAGTATGAAGCAGTTCATACTACACCGTGCATGACCCGTGTCCCGTCCGGCCCGGGCGGGACACGGACGGCGCGACTGATTTGAGATGTTGCATACCTACATTTTGTATGAAGCAGTTCATATTACACCGTGCATGATCCGTGTCCCGTCCGGGCCGGACGGGCCGGACGGGACACGTCCCGGCATGTCACCTCAATTACAGGTGCCAACAACATGCAAGAAGGATATACCTAGACAAGCTTTCTAAACCCAAAACAACTGAGCCTGCTCCAAAAATAAACACAAAATAAAGCAGTGATTCTTTAAAAACTTTTGATATAATTACATTCAGAAAAAATCTCTAAAGTAAAGGCTACAATGAAATACCTTACTATTTACAAGAGCAGGCCCTGTAGTGGGACCGTAATACAGGCTGTACTTTAATAGAATGCTTAAGTTGAAAAGTAAATACATACAAAAATATATTAAAATTATTTTGAAAAGACCTAACGCAATTAATTTTGTAAGTAAGTACACTATCGGACTTCTTGGCGGGAAAGTGAAGCGTCATGTCTGCAGTTTTGTATTATTTGTGTTTTGTCGAATATTAATGTGAAATAATAGTGAATCATTTACTGTTAATTGTTCGTGAACGTGCATGAGTGTTAGCAAATAAAACAAAACAGTGCAACATCACTTTTCAAATTCTCTCAAGAAGTCCGTGTGAGACCTCAATAAAGTCCCACAGCTTTATTGAGTCTTGAGGGGTTTGGGGTAGTGTTGCAACGGAACTGGCATAACGGAAGCAGAAACGGAAACAGATGTCAAAAGTAAATCTTAACAGAAGCGGAAGCGGAAGCGGAAACGGAAACGGAAGCGTTAACACTATGAAAAAAAATCACAATTTTGCATTTTAATTTTTTTTATTAAATTTGTACTTTAATACTTAGTTTAATATTCAAAATTAAAAAGCGGCAAGTTATATTTTATGAACAGTAACTTGGCCGCTTTTTCGCCTTTAAGCCTATTTCTATGTTCGTCATAAATTAAACCAGCTCCGCTGAATAATTGTTCGCTGGCTACACTGCTGGGTGGAGCCGTTCTGAGTTCTGTTATAAAGTTTGCGGAACCAGAAGCAGAAACGGAAGTGAAAAATCATGCGGAACTTCCGCAGTTGCGGAAACGGAAACAGAGTTCTGTTGCAACACTAGTTTGGGGGAAAATCATTTACCATTAAACGTTCATTATATCACTCATTATCATCCACTTAATGTAAAGAAAATAATAATTACTATTAAAAACTTGACACTGGCTAAATGTGCTGATTGCACGAAGCCATTATTTAAGAAAAAAAAAGTACGTATCTACTTACTGCTTGACGTGGTCACAATTAATCGCGTTAGGTCCCGTTTAAATAGTTTTAATGCAATGCAACATGACAGTTTTAAGTCTTATCATACAAACATATATATTCAGAGATCTCTGAGACTCCAAAACATGAAATACTCACATTCTATGTACTTCAAGAGGAGGTCCTAATGATCCAAATCTTCTGAATGGAGCAAGCTCTCCCCCGCACCAAGCACAGCGAAGCTTTCCTTCCCCAGCATGGTAAAACCCCGCACTGACAAGGGCTTCTCGAGAAACTGATGAATCCTTAACAGGAAAAAAAATAATACAGTACTATAAAAAGAATTCTGAATAGAAACAAAACAAAATACTGCTTTAAATATCATTCATGCAGATGTGAGGGTTAGGAACCTGTTTATTCTTCAAGGGTCTACTTCATGTCACTTTTGCATGTTATTAAATATAATATAATGTAATTCTTTTGACAGTTTATCTTACATTGTTAATAGACGAATGACTAAAAAAATGCAATTGAAAATAAAAGTACCTTTCAAAAGCATAAGGCTACTTTGCACCTATCCTAGTGATTTAGTCTAATAGAAGTACATTGCCTCACTATTTAAATTTAA
Source organism: Scoparia ambigualis (assembly GCA_963921215.1). NCBI lineage: Eukaryota > Metazoa > Arthropoda > Insecta > Lepidoptera > Crambidae > Scoparia > Scoparia ambigualis. Next base: position 15,598,266 of record OY992522.1, on the reverse strand, counting down.
AAAAATCGTTTTAAATAAGCAAACTAGCAAAACAATGTACATCTTCTACTAGACTATATTACTAGGATAGGTGCGAAGTAGGCTTATACCTTTGAATAGTATTGCGATAGCTGGTGTTGAAGTTTACTTACAACTCTAAGGGTGTATTCAACCAAACTGGAATAAGACTTACTCCGAGATCTGTCTATACAAATTGGGTGTTTAATCTGGGTATAAGACCTTATTCCAATTTGGTCGAATCCACCCTTAGCCCCATAAACCTTTTCCAAAACAATTTTTTTTCATATTTAAACTTTGTATCTTTTCAGAAGTGCCAAAAGATATTTAGATTTATTATTTAACAAGTGTACAGGCAAAAGCAAAGTTATGTAAACTCTTTTTTGATATATTATGACTTTTATCTCATAGTATTTAAGAGCTGCAATTGTTTACAGAACATGCTTGTGACAGTACAGTCAATACTGAATTTATTCTTATTGTGACAGTACAATTACATATTAAATGTGGTTTAAAAATAAAACTATACACCTTCAAGGCAAGAGTATTTTTTCGAAAATAATAATTAATTAGTGTTTCTATATGAATTTATTATCATAAAAATAATATACAAAAAATCATCTGCAATAAAAACCGTAAAAAATATGTTTTTTGTATGTAACACAAACCATAAAACTTTCCTTTTTTGTTATACTGAAGAACCTTGTTCTTCTTTTACTATTGTTTCTCAGAGGTCCCACCAGAATTGTAGGTATAGCGAGTCTTTAGTTTAGTAAGGTAACTAAAAAATGTTTAGACCAACAAAATAACAAGAGGTATGTTTGCATCATAAATATATATTAAAACTGCTGAAAAAAATAAATTATTGAGGTTGATAGAATAGGAACAGAGACAAGATTTTCTTCAAGTCACTAGCCAATACTCTCAGGCCATGTTACAGATAACAACAAGATAATATGTATTGACTGACACTGATATGTTTGTTTGTACAACAAGATGAATTCTAAATATAGATCAAAATAACATAGGTATCAACTATTTACAATCAAGCAAAATAAATGTAAAACAAGAGATAATCAAACTTAAGAATAACAAAAGAACTAGGTACTACAATTAAAAATGTTATCACTCAAAATATCAAACTTATTTTATTCCATTTACTTACATTCCAGTTAGTGAATGATAATAGCCGTAGTGCATCAATTTGAAACATAGCATCTTCATCAGTCAAGCCATAGTCCTGTGATGTATCAGCGGAATCGTTATTATCCTCAGGAGCCGACCAGGATGTTGAGGAGTCAACACTTGAAGGGCACTCAGTGTTCAAAACTAAAGGAACGTTTCCCGACAGCCGGGGATTCACCACAAACTCGCAGTTAGGCTCCATGTGCCTATGACGCCACATCACTTGATCACCATAGTTCCATTGTGATATTTTACCACCACAACTAAAACACTGCACCTCTGTACCTTCGCCTGTGTAATAGAAACCCGCTTTCGCAATCCTAATTGGATCTACTGGTGCTGATGACGGCCAATTCGCAAACGTATTCAGCCTGTTTGTCTCAAAATTCATTTTTTGTTGAACACAAACACAGGCGGACGGAACGAATTTTAAAACAACTAGTAATAGCCTAGATAATACTAATAAATATACATTGTTTTCGAGATTTAGTTAGCGAAATAATAACGATTTAGTCAAATAAAAGAACATGAGAAGCAAATAAACGAAATATAATCGATTCCTATTTCCGTAATCTTGAAAGTTGAAAGACAGAAGACAGCAAGAAAGAAGACAGACAGACAGACAAGACAGCAGCTGTCAAATGTTATGTCAATTGTACTCTTTTTTCATTTCAAAAAAGCAAAGGGACCTCGCCTATAGAGATAAATTCTTTGGCGTATGTCGATAATGTTTTACGTTGTATCATGATGATGCAATGGGGTTTGGTCATGCCTCAGAACAATAGCTTTAGTTATTGTTCTGAGGGTCATGCAAAGAAAATAAACCAGGATAAATTAAGTGTAAAAAGTCAGGAACAAAGTATTGACAAAATAATGTTGACAAGTCTGAAAAGCTAGATTTCTTTACCTTCCCATAAAATCATTTTTGTAAAAAACAGTGTAGTGATTAGGGATGGAAATGGTTGCTATTTAGAAATCATAATCATATGATCATATGATTTTTTTTATCACAGTGATTTGACCTGCTATTTTTCACACCTGCTATTTTTCATTGAGAGTGATTTTCCTACTATTTATCATTGCAAATATTGAAATGAAATGACATGGTAATTGAATAATGATTATGATGTAACATGACATGAATATATGTCACACAACAACGCGCACGTGCTTCCGTCTCGACTCCACTACATCGGCCTGCTTTGCCGCAGGGTGACCCAAATAACGCCGATGTACTGTACTGTCGTCTGCATAGCAATGAATGTTACCAAAGGATAACATATCATTGATATGCAGAAGGAACAGCGTGGGCGATATTATAGAACCCTGCGGCACTCCGGCGTTCACCTGCAGAAACTGTGAGGCACTGCTTTCGCAGAGTACGCGAATGCTGCGCTCGTGCAGGAACCCGGCGACCCAATCGCATAGGCGAGGTGGCAAGCCGTATGACGAAAGCTTGGGGAGAAGCGAACGATGCCAAACTCGATCGAAAGCCTTGGAGATGTCCAGGCTAACAGCCAGTGCTTCTCCGTGCTTGTCCATTGCTTCACCCCACAGGTGTGTTATGAACGCCAGGAGATCACCCGTTGATCGTTTCGGTCTGAACCCGTATTGTCGATCATGAATCAGGGAGTGATCTTCTAGGTAGCGAATGAGTTGCCTGTTTATGATTCGCTCAAAAACCTTGCAAAGGACAGAGGTGACAGCAATAGGTCGATAGTTGGCTGGGTCAGACCTATCCCCTTTTTTGGGGACCGGCTGGACGTTCGCCTTTCTCCAAGCCTCCGGCACAATTCCAGTAGAGTACGAGAGGTGGTATAGGCGTGTCAGTACTGGAGACAACTCGGGAGCACATTTTTTAAGGACGACTACCGGTATACCGAAAGGACCGCTAGCCTTCCGCACATCAAGTGACTGCAGCACGGCACGGACCTCACGTTGTCTGATTTGGACGTCAGGAATTGAGGAACCACAGTGAGGGATGGTAGGTGGTTCCGCGCCGCAGTCATCGACACGCGAATTCGCCGCAAAGAGCTTCGCTAAGAGGTTAGCCTTGTCTAGCGGGCGATGGGCCAACGAGCCATCAGGGTACCGCAGTGGGGGCAGAGAAAGCGCGCAAAAGTTGTCTTTTGGCCAGTCGCCAATAACTTCGGCTACCCGTTGGGTGCGACAACAGCTTAGCACCCTTGCGGGGAGACTTAGTTCAGCTGCTTACGCTGTTAGGAAAATTAGGCATTTTACAGACGTGGAAACTGCTCGATTAGTCTATTTTAGTTACTTTCACAGTGTTATGTCCTATGGTATACTACTTTGGGGTAAAGCAGCAGATATAGAAACCATTTTCATTTTACAGAAAAGAGCAATAAGGTCCATATATAACCTAGGATCACGTGACTCCCTTAAGGAGCTGTTTAAAGAAATAAATATTCTTACAGTTGCATCACAATTTATTTATAACTGTATTGTTTACGTGCGTCAAAACATTACTCATTTCAAAAAAAATTGCGATATACACAAACTAAATACTAGAAATAAGTATAAACTTGTAATTCCTAAATTTCGACTTCAGAAAGTTTATGGATCATTTATGGGACAAAGTGTCATAATTTACAATAAAATCCCGAACGATGTTATAATTTTGCCCTTTGACAAATTTAAGACACATGTTAAGGACAGACTTTTAGAAAAGGGCTATTACACTGTAAGCGATTACATCAATGACAAAAATGCATGGAATTAACATTCCTCTAGTTTCGCATACATTGTTCTAATGCGTTCATAGTGCCCGAGTAAAACTTGTAGATTCACTTTTGTTTTTATCTTTTATTTTATATAATTGTTTTATGACTATTGACTGTATAATTTGGTAACGACATATTGTTTTGTAAATGTCGTTACCTCTATATTATTATAAAGCTGTGGAGTTTGTTGTGCCCGTTCTTCTCCACAGCTAAAAGACTTCCTGAATGGGTGGGGTGGGCGGGTGGGTTTCTGTGCCTATCCATCCATCCATATAAAAAAAAAAAATTTGACGATTCAAAACGCTTAATTAAAGCTTACTGAATAAAGTTATTTTGATTTGATTTGATTTGCTCTTGGCCAACGCGAGCAACGCGCTGGGCATTCGCTCTCGAGAGAGCTCTCTTGCAGACTTTGGTAGCCTAGTTGAAGACTACCTTGAGGGAAGAGATATTACGATCGTTGAGCGTGCGAGCCTTGGTCCAAGCGCGATACGCCGCCTGTTTAATTTCAACAGCTTTGGCGCATTCACGATTGAACCAAGGGCGCGCCTTACTTCCGATGACGACATCAGTGTAGGGAATGTAATATTCCATCCCCAACATGATCTCGCCAGCGACAGCAGAGGCACTCTCCGATGGGTCCCTACCCACAAAGCAGCGCTGGCCTCACGGGATGGACGCAAAATAGTCGCGCATACTATCCCAACCTGCCGACGAGTAGTGCCATAAACGCCGTTTAGACTCCACTGAGGGAGAGCTTTTACGGCGCAGTACGGTGGCACCAACCAGGCAATTGGCAGAAGTGCCCAACGGAGCACTTATCGACACTCTGTACCCGGCTGGTCGACTCGTCACCAGTAAGTCTAGCAGGGAAGGCGCTTGACCCGATACATCTGGAATCCTGGTGGGCTGGAGAACCAGTTGAGTCAGATCATGCGTGAGAGCGAATGCGTGGGCAGTTCGGCCTGCGTGATCTGTTTTGGAAGAGCCCAACCAGGTCTCATGGTGGGCATTAAAATCTCCCAAAAGTACCACATCGGCAGACGGAAACCGCTCCTGTACGTCGTCAACTGCTTGGCTCAGGTAGTCGAATAACCGAGTTGTCTCGTGGTCTCCGGAGTGGGAACGGTACAGACAAGCGTAGACATGGCTCTCGGAACCAAGATCCACGTGTACCCATAGGATGGAGAAGGAGGGTCCTCCAAGCAGCGCAAACGTCGACAGCAAACGTCCGTCCTGACGAAAAGGCATACTCCGGCTTTCGCGAGGAAGCATTCCTCAAGCACGTAGCCGGGGTAGTGCAGATATGCAATGTCGGCAGGACGGTGGATCTGTGTCTCCGTCAGAAAGAGCAATGCAGGCCGGGCCGTCTCAAGGTGTTGGTGGACGGCGTTGAGGTTTGAATGGAGTCCACGGATGTTAGTGAACTCCACCTCAAAAAGCGACTTGGTGGTGGGGAAGTGGGATGCCGCTGTCTGACCTGCATTGTTTTTAGACACTGACATGGTGGTAGGATGGGGGCGTGAGTAAAAAGAGATGCTGTGGTGGCGAGGGGGAAAAGACAAAGTGTGGGAGACTAACATGAACTGGTGCATGTAGTTGTTCGGTAAGATGTTAATCGACCCGCCGGACGGAAGGGCCCCCGTACCCCCCCGAAAGTAGTCGCCGAGTCCCACCAATCCGGTCACCAACCGGCACGACGAGCCACTTCGGGATTATGCGCGACCTGGTGGAGCAGCCTCCTAGGGTGGTTAGCCCTAGTTGGGCTCCTGTACTATGCCGCGGGCGGCCAGCGGCACCACCGTTTCTACGGGTCTCTCTGGCCGGCGAATCGACCCAAGTCAACCGAACAATGCGTCCACAAAGACTCCCACTGGACCTTGATCCTGCCGCCACCGCACCTCCCCAAGCTCCGGTATTACGGTTCTGAACCCGGAACGCGTCCTGTGTCGAGCACCGAACACTTGGCGGGTTTTACGAGTCCGCATGGTGGTAGCGCCGGACGAGCAAAGTTTTCCCACCAGCAAAATCCCTTTAGTCGCCTCTTACGACACCCGCTAAGATACAGGGAAGGGGGTGGTGCAATTCTGACCCGGCACCACACGCATATTATACAATCTACTATTACTTTGGATCTAATCATCATTTTAAAGCTGGCTTCTCACGGCGTGAGATAGCACAAGTCGCGCCGCGCCAGCTTGCGCCTACGCGCAGTGTGAAAGTAATGGCTATGGCTCGTAAAGTCGTAAGTCGGTACTTCAAAAGGCCGCTCGAGCGCACTCGTGGCAACTCGAGCGCGCGCGTGGTGGCGGAGGTGAACAAGTCGTCTTTTCCTTTTCTTTTTTTATTATGTAAATAATATCCACTAAATAGCACCGAGCGGTAACTTACTGCCATACGACTGCCCGGGAGGCGCGCCGGCCGTACGTACCTAAACTACGGAGTGACTCCCCCTGCTATTACTAGGTATCTTTCCACACTTTTTTTATGGATAAATACCTGTTTCCAAAACATTTTTCACAATTAAATTAATAGTCCTATTCCACTGCTGTGTCACATTTTGAATGAGAATTTTCAGTTTTTAACACTTAATACAGATGCAAAATATGTCATTATTTATGTTAAATAAATCAAAAGAGAAACACCAAAAACTAAAAACAAAATCATGTGAGTACAAGCTGCCGCTCGCGGTTTCACCAGCGTGGTTCCCGTTCCCGTAGGAATATCGGGATAAAAAGTATCCTATGTGTTAATCCAGGTTATAAACTATCTGTATGCCGAATGTCATCCAAATCCATTCAGTAGGTTTTACGTGGAAGAGTAACAAACATCTATCCATACGTTCCCGTGGGAATATCGAGATGAAAAGTATTCTATGTGTTATTCCAGGTTATAAACTATCTGTAATCAAATCATCCAAATCCATTCAGTAGTTTTTACGTGAAAGAGTAACAAATATCCATACATACAAACTTTCACATTTATAATATTAGTAGGAGTAGAATATCAATGAAACGTAAGCAGCCGTTTCCTGCCGCTAGTTATAGCTAGAAATGATAATAAGCCAAAAAAGCCGTTTCTAGTCGCTAGGCTAGAAATGTTAGGAACCGGCTTGACATCTATAGTTTTATTACGTAGTAGTAATACTACTGTAGTAGAAGTACATATATAGTAACTTATTACGTCAACAATAATCTATATTTTGTTTGTTTGTTTTCAATTATTATTAGACCCAGTGCGGGTACCTACATGTATGTATTTGGTTTGATTATACCTATTAGTAATAGGTCAAGGATCATATGACCGCCGGCGGTCGCGAAACAATTGATTTTTAATTGTGTCTGGTTTTACGATCCTCAAGGGGTTTAGTAGGGCCGATCGCGACCAACAAGAGTTGGCGCGCCTTACTACCACACCTTACCGCTACACGAGGCAGGCACCGACGCGGGGCCACAAGTGTAGCACTTTTGTATGGACCCGCGCGTAACGTAGTTTTAATAATATTAATAATAATAATATATTTATTTGCATTAAACATGTTATACAAATATTTAGACGGGATTTAACGCAAAACTACTTAGTAAAGGCATTCTACGCATACCTTTTTATACCCGACGTTTCGACCGAGTTGCACCGGCCGTGGTCACGGGTGGTAGAGTTGTCTATCGATAGTCCACTATCGCTAAACTATCGATAGACTATCGATAGTTGACGTCATAACAATAGTATCGATAGCCTATCGATAGTATCGATACTATCGATATTACAAATTAACTAATACTATTGTTATGAAGCAATACTATCGATAGTATTGATACTATTGCATCACAATACTATCGATAGTATCGATTTAATATATCAATACTATCGATAGTATCGATACTATCGATAGTATTGATATATTAAATCGCTAATACTATCAATACTATCGATAGTATCGATACTATCGATAATATTACACTATCGATAGTTTAATAACAGCCGATAGTATTGTTTCCCAATTATAGTTTCCACAAGTGTGTGGGTAAAACACCGTCTTTCGTCAAGGACTCACGCCACTTTGTCCAAACTATAAAAAGCCTAATATTGGAACCGGACGACATTATGGTGAGTTTCGATGTGGAATCGCTGTTCACCAATGTTCCAAACAAAGAGTGTTTGGACCTAGTCCGGGAAAAACTGAAGGTCAACGAAATGCCGCGAAATTACATTAATCTGCTTGAACACTGTTTGGACGGCAACTTTTTTCTTTTCCAAGGTCAATATTACCTACAGATTGATGGTGTCGCAATGGGAAGCCCAGTCGCCCCGGTACTTGCCAACATCTGGATAGACATTTTGAAGAGAAGGCACTGAGCCTCGGTCCGAAGACCATCCGACTTTGGAAAAGATACGTAGATGACATCTTCAGCGTCGTTAAAGAAAGCAAGCAGGAAGTGGATCAGTGGATGCAACATCTCAACTCCTTTCACCCGAAGATGAGGTTTACATATGAGATGGAGGCGAATAGGTCGTTAGCCTTACTAGATGTCAAGATAACCGTGAGACCAAATGGGTCCGTAACACACTGTGTTTACCGAAAACCCACGCACACGGACAGATACCTACACGCTACCTCACATCACCACCCTCGACACTTGCAATCCGTGATAACGTCACTAAAGAACAGAGCATTTGACCTCTGTGACCCTGAGCATTTAAAGCGTGAGCTGGATCACGTTCAGGAGGTACTCGGAATCGACTACGGAAGCAGCCGACTAAGAGTGACAAACATCCCAAAGTTAGAAGACAACCAGCCTATATGCCTTATGTTAAAGGAGTCACGGACAAGATCGGCCACATATTACGCGAGTACTCGATACCGACAATATACACTCCAGGCATAAAGGTCAACAACATTGTGGGCTCCCCAAAGGATGTTTTGCCACTTCAAACACCAGGCGTATACAAGATAGACTGCAGCTGCGGTAGTTCCTACATAGACCAGACAAAACGGACTATCCATGAGAGGGTCAAGGAACGTATTGCGGCTGTGAAAAACCGCCAGTCTAACAAATCAGCCATTGCGGAGCATTTACTTGAAAGAGGCGCAAATCATTGGATCGAATTTCATCGTACGCAAGTCCTCTCCACAGATCGCCACTTTTATTCAAGAGTAGTGCGTGAAGCGATTGAAATTAAGAAACATCCGAACAATTTCAATCGGGAAGATGGTCACAAACTATCATCAGCGTGGAATCCAGTGTTTGCAAAAACGCCACTTCGTTTTAGCCTGCAATCGGCTAACTACCAGAATAGGGCTTGTATACGGAATAGGGACATCGTTAGTGTTGTGTGTGACGGTAGTTGGATAAATAATGTGACGGTGGATGAAGACTCAGCGACGCAAACGGAGGCGATACACCGCGACAGCAGTCCACATTAAATAGGTACATGTGGTTATATACAAATATGCTAATCTTGTAGATGTACAGAGATGGTAGCGGTAGCAAATTAAGGCCCCTAAAATATGGTCGACAGGATTCATCAGGTGGGATACCACAGATAGCACTGATACATCTTTTTTGTGCGATAAATGCTTTGCTAGCGTCTGTGCCATTGCCCCATAATATCAATCCGTATCGTAATATAGCAAACAAATAAATAAACGTAATAAATCTACATATGCGCGATAGGTTGTTACTGTTGTCTCCCTGTTATGTATCTTACTTAACTTGTTGAGAGCGTATACAAATTGATGAATCCTTTTGCATAAATTTTCTACATGTAGTTTCCAGTTTATGTTTTGGTCTATAGTAACCCCTAAGAATTTGGTTTGTGTTACTTCCTGTATTTTATCAATATTTAATTTAAAATTGTATTTAGAATGTATAGATTGATTAAATTGTGTATAATTCGATTTAAGTAAATTAATTTTTAAATTATTATTCTCTAGCCATTTCTTAATGTTGTCAATAGTATAATTCATGTCCTTTTCATGGTCACGTACTGTAAAATTATTCTTATTAGTAGTCACAATAATAGAGATGTCATCTGCATATAAACAACATTTATGATTAGTCGCATCTGTTATGTTATTAATGTAGAGTACGAATAGGATTGGACCTAAAACGCTACCTTGAGGGACGCCGCTGCCATTGTTAATAAATTCAGATGTGTGTGACTTATGTTCATTTTTAACTATTTTATTAACAATAACACACTGACGTCGATTAGTGAGATATGACGATATCCACTGTAGTGCGAGCCCTCTTATTCCTATCGCCTCCAATTTTTTTAATAGTATACTATGAGAAACGAAGTCGAATGCTTTTGATAAGTCAAAAAATAAGGCAGTTGTCAAAAAATTATCATTAATATTTGTCAGAATTGTATTGATCAATGTAAATATGGCTAATGTTGTCGACTTATTCTTTTGGAAGCCAAACTGTTCTTTATTTATTATATTGAATTTGTCGCAGTAGTATAATAGTCTCAAATACATGCACTTCTCAAATATTTTAGACAAGACCGGTATTAAGGCAATTGGACGGTAAATATTGATTTCATCCTTAACGCCTTTTTTATGGAGAGGTTTAACGATAGACGATTTTAGTGCATCAGGAAAAGTTCCTGTTGAAAAAGATAAGTTTATAAGGTACGTCAAAATCGGTACTAATTCAGACACACATGCTCGGACCAAATATATTTGGTCTGAGCACACATGCCTTATTTATTTTCGTATTAATACCGTCAAAATCTCAGAACAATAAAGGTCAAAACCCTCAGAGGTTGTATTGTTTAAAGTCATGATAACTTTTTTACCTCTTCTTGAGACACAGGCCTTAGGAACATCGTGTTAGCACTTAATTTAAGTTGCAAATTATTAAATGTTGAATTGCTGACGTTGGAAGATTCTACGAAATATTTATTGAAGGCACTAGCAATTTTTTGGGTGACGTTAAACATTCATTATTTATTTTAAGACCCTTTTGGCCCTTACTTGCACTTAAGTTATAAATATCGTGTGCACACGGCGTCAGATCAACCTGGGTTATAATTACACATACAATTGAATCAATAATTCAATGCCAAGTATCGATGTTTCATCAAAAAGTCGACATTGAGCACCTTTCGCTTCCCTAGTACGGCTTTTTAGCTATTTCTGGGGACTTCTTGGAGGGAAAGTGAAGAGTCATGTCTGTAGTTTTGTATTATTTTCTATAATTTGTGTTTTATCGAATATTAATGTGAAATAAGGGTGGATTATTTACTGTTAAGTGTTTGTGAATGTGCATGAGTGTTAGCAAATAAAACAAAATAGTGCAACATCACTTTTCAAATTCTCTCAAGAAGTCCGTGTGAGAACTGAGACCTCAATAAAGTCCCACAGCTTTAAAGAGAGGTAAGAGGTTTGGAGGAAAATCATTTACCATTAAACGTTCATTATCACTCATTATCATCCACTTATTGTAAAGAAAATAATAATTACTATTAAAAACTTGACACTGGCTAAATGTGCTGATCGCACAAAGCCAATAATTAAGTGAAAAAAAAAACAATCACTGGCTGACAGTGAGTGACATTGACATGCATGACATCATGACAGATAGTTAAGTAAATAAATAGCAACCTAGAGTAGGTATATTGTTCTGTGGTTAGAGCCGTTTAACTTTTTAATTACGTGGAGTGAAATTAAGTTTTATATCGTAACTTAATCGTACCTACATTAATAATGTACAGATTTTAATATTAAACTAAATATTTTTCTAATGATAAAAAACTTATCTCTTTCCTAACCTAATTATTATTAAAATCGTAAAAACATGCTTTTATATCTTGCTATAATCACTGTGCTTTGCTTATTGGCATTTATCATACATATAGCCTTAGACAAAAGGAAAGTTTACAAAACTTTGGTAAATAAACATGTTGTTATCACCGGTGGATCTAGCGGCATCGGTAAAGCGAGTGCAATAGAAGCAGGCAAATTGGGTGCCGACGTCACGATAATAGGTCGCGATGTTTCAAAACTGCAGGCCACTGTGAGTGAGATTATTGAAAAATGTGCCGACAAAGCTAAGCAGAGAATTCAATATGCCATACTTGATGTAACCTCCGATTATGAAGTAATTTCCAAATGCTTCGCCTCTCTAGAGGCTGATGTAGGACCTGTTTTCATGCTTGTGAATTGTGCTGGAGCATGTGTCTGTGGCCAGTTTGAGAATATGAAACCGGAGGATATTAAAATGATGGTTGACCTCAACTACTTTGGCACTGCATACACAACTAGATGTATTCTCAAAGGAATGAAAGAGAGAGACGAGGGTATTATAGTTTTTGTATCGTCTGAAGCTGCCTTAATTGGTGAGTTAGCTGTGCTACTGGATAAAAAAACAAGCATTTATTCACTGACATTGTTGTTTTTTTACATTCACTCTTACATTAAATTTACTTCCATTTTGTTAGGTTTTCCCTGTTAAACATTGGTTGACTGTTAGTGGTGAACACTGGAGGAAATCTTTTATCATCTACTGGACAAGTGGGAAAGTCAGTCCCCACTTTTTCACCATTCTCTGATACCCAAACAGTGTAATTAAACTTTACTAGCAATGTAAAAGTACCGACAATTTTTCCTGTGTTGATTTTTAAACTCTGTAGAACACACTCAATTGTTATGAATGGCTTTGTGGTAAACATATTTAGCTTAATTTCAAGTACTATTTGTATGTAATAGACATACACTTAAGATTGTACAGTTAAATAAAAAATGGAGTCCTACAAGAAGAACTCAGATGAAACTCCAGCAAGGACTATGTGTCGTTGCTATGGCATCTTTGGTTATGCAAACTGAAACTCCTTAGTGAGTCTGGATTTGTGTATGTTGCTATGTCAATACAAAATACTTTATTTTGCAGGTATATATGGCTACAGTGCTTACAGTGCAGGTAAATGGGCTGTAAGAGGATTGGCAGAATCTCTGATCATGGAATTAGTTGGAACAGGAGTACAACTGACACTCGCATACCCTCCTGACACGGATACTCCTGGTTTGGCGCAAGAAGAACTGACTAAACCTATTGAGACCAAACTAATTTCTGGAACGGGTGGATTGCATTCACCTGATAAAATAGGAAAGCAAATTATTAAAGATGCCATGGTGAGAACCAGAGATCTCATCCTAGTATTATGTACAATGACGGACTCCGTCGCTTTACCAGTCTAATGGTCAAAATCACTTGCACACTGCATCTTCTATTTGGTACAGGCATGTACCCAGGCGGTCAGTTGGTGCCCTCCATACGAAAATCGCTGCAAAGTGGTAAAGCGATGGTGACCCCGACCGTACCTATTAATTGTATCAAAGAAACTTTCATTAAGTATTACATCTTTTGTTGCAGAATGGTAGGATATATTCAGTATTTGGCTTCTCCGGTAATGTGTTAACAATATTAAATGGCGGATCTCTTGATAGTGCCATGCAGATTTTGAGTCAAATATTTTTCATGGGATTCCTGAGAGCTATCGTGGTTGGCATCATATTGTCTTTTAATAAAATCGTGAAAGATGGACTGACGGAAAAGAAGAAAGCTGCCAAAGAAAAAGTGAAGTAAAGTCTTTCCTTTTCTCTTCATTTTGTTTGGGGCTACAAAAGCATAATTTTTTATAATTGAAATTAATTGTACCTACCTCTTTTTTATGTTATTTGTGTTATAGTTTATAGTTTTAGTATGTAAAGTACATAAATTGCACTTAAACATTGCAAAATAATATTTCATACAACAATATACTAGATATAACGATAAATATGCATCTTTCAATGTATGTTACCTATCTAATTAATACTCATAACTTCAATATTGACTCATTTTACGAATAAACGCATTTATTAACAACACTAAATTTATTTTTATTGATTAAAAAGAAAATAACAGAATTTTATAGAATACTTATTTAATCAAGTGTGTGTGACTTAACAAAGTTACTGATTTGTTTTTTATTCTAAGTTGATACATTGCAAGTGTTTTGTTTATATCGAAGTTTGAATCCTCTACCAACATATCCCTCATCTGATCTGAACCACACAGCAACTGGTCCAGCATTGTTATCTGGAAAATATTTATATTTTTAACAAAAGTTTGTAACTAAAGTAAGTAAGATTATTATTTTCTTTAACCCCTTGTTTGTCACAAAGACTCCAAGAGGTTTCTAACAAATAGAATTTCTCTGGTACCTATTACGACAGCTGAGCTCATTTAACAATGAAAAAGTGATGACTCCTGATGGTAAGACGCGATTGGCCGCGGATGAAACTGCATTTCATTCAGGACCCTGACCAACCTGAGCTAGCAACCATCTAAGCCATTGTTTAAGGTTCAATCTCAGAAGATTCACTGTCCAGATCTATAATGGATCTAATGAGTTTTTTTTCTCATTGGATCCTGATTTCATGGTGTGGATAGATCCACACCTTGAAATCAGGATCAACTGACTGAGGAAATATCTCATTAGATCCATCGTGGATCTGGCCAAGAGATCAACTTACAAAATAATTTCCGTAGATAATTTCGTAAATAAAAACCTCACTAGATCCATTATGGATCTTCTGGGATTGAACTTTATTTAACTTACCGCTTTCCTCTTTTTACTACACGGTAATGTTGCATGGAGGCTGAAATAGGGTACACCACATGCCAGCCAGATCAAACTATCCAAAGCTGTCAAAGTTCTCTAATCGATTTAATCCTTGTCGCCATATAATAAAGTTCAAAATTTATTGTAGAAGTTTGACATTTTTTGGTAGGTTGATCTGCTGGCTGGCGTCGACCAGGCTTGTTTCCATCCAGTCTGATTCTGCACAGAATCATTCCACCCTTTTACTTTTGCTGACTTTAAACAGCATTTTGGAAAACCTACCCATGATGGGTGGTGTTTTACTTTTTATTTAAAACTTTAATGATTTAATTAACACTAGGTATGTAGGGAGGTATTATTTATTATTAGTCAATTATAATGTTGCAGTTCAAAATAAACGCTTTTATTCGTTGGTTAAAATATCACCCAGAAAGACGTAGCTACCTACAGGGGAGCGCCAAAAATCGTTTCGTTACTTCTACTCTACCAATCGGATCTTTTTTATTGTTTTACCTGTGACGGGAGCATCCAAAGAGAAGTCTTGCAAAATGGAGCCATCGTTAAATCGATCGCCACAGAGTCGTGTCGCAGCTATCAGCAGCCAATCGCTCGGACAGTTGAATATTTCCACTCCAGCTTGACCTTGAGGGATTACTGGTAAGCCATCTGTAAAATATTAACTAGGTCATGTAGATTATAAAAATAGATTTTTAAAATCTATTTTCAGGCTTAAGTATGGGGAGCGGTTTTACTAAATAACCCTCCCCTCGCTTCTTCTAGCATTTCGTGAATGGGCAGGAAGAGGGTCAAGATAGTCCTGGCGGTGCCTGAGATCGCCCTTGACCCTGATGTACGCTTAAAGGCTGTTTTGACAAGGGAGTGGAACTCTACGTAAGTACCTTATTTACGCATTTTCCCTAGTTATAAGAAATGGCGATCAGACGGTAACGATATCCTCAGGGTGGTCGCACGGGACCAACAACTCGTATTCTAAAACCAAACACACTCAAATCTCTGCTTGAGTAAAGTTAGAAAGGGATGGAGCTATTCCTCGCATATATCGCCATCCCTTTCTAACTATACTCAAGCAGAGATTTGAGTTTGAGTTTGGTTTCAGAATACGAGCCTAAGTTAACGGATATGTGGATAACCACATGCCGGATGTAAAGCCTCGTCTCTATAAACCTCTTGACATCCGCCTGGCATGTCCGCATGCCATGAACAATAGATTTTCTATTGTGTTTGTATTGGCGGATTTCAATAGGTAAAGAGACGAGGCTTTACATCCGGCAGTGGTTGACGGGCTGACGTGTTAATGGTAAGCATAAAAGGTAACCTAGTTAATTAAGTGTTGCAATTTGCAAACCAATTATCACATTATTGCCTGTGTTAATTTTGTAGAATGGTAGGTATCAAGTAGGTACGTATCTCCACAAGTGCCTAGATCGTTACTGAGTGTTTTATTTTAACCTAGATCTATTTAATGACGCTAGGTAGGTGCTGTGCTATCTTGATATCTTGATATAAATATTACCTAGGTCATAGTTTACGATTTGCATGTAATCGTCGCTGGTGTAGGTCACGCTGCAGGTTTCTTTGGCGCGACGTATGCACATGGCGTAGTTTAAGTTGTTCTGGAAAACGAATCAATTAAGATTATTATTTGGTACCTAGTCTGTTTTGGACCCTCGCCTCGACGATGAGTTACTTGAATCCAACTATTTTAACGGGACCTAACACGATTAATTTTTGTAAGTATTTAAGTACCGTAAAATGCTGCAACTTTGCCAACTAAGCGCAATTTTGCCTATTTCTATAGATTACGATATCTCACGATTGCTAAGTTGTTTCTTATTTTCTACAATTTGATACTAATTTTACATTATTAGGGCAACATATTTTACTTTTTTCTTTACTGGCAACTCAAACGTTCTCTGACAGTAGAGTATACAAATGCGACGGGAGAGCAGAAAAATTTCGAGACTGCTTTTAAATTTTCAGTTTCTGCGAAAATATACTTGTTCCAGCGGGATAACCCCTTCAGATCGGCTTCAAATTACGCACCGATTTAGTTGATAATATGTTTAAATTTGTTAGCAAATACCAGATTTTGTAGATCAATAGTTATCAAGATATCCCATGTTAAAGGGTATCCCGCTGGAGTCATGCTCGTCAAAGTTATTTGGCCTAAAACAAGCAGGAACGAGACACGCTACTGATATAGTTATTGTGCTAAGTTTTTGTTGATTTAATTACGAATCCATCAGTGAAAATTCCAGAATTCTACCTTCTGCAGTTACCGAGTTATCAACCTACTTGTCGTTAAAATTTCTCCGAAAAGTAAGTTCTAGTTGAGGTATAAGAAAAAAGGCTACATTCATGAAATTTGGGGAAGATTTTGTTGACTCTGAGAGAAAATTTGTTAGACAAAAACGAGAACTCTAGCTACAGCACATCCTAAGATATAACGCTAATTATGGTTATCCCGCTGGGGTCACGGTGTTGATACCTAAACATGGTTTTTCCCAAAGAGATTTAAATGTCTTTGGTTTTTCCACAGGAACGGAGCAAGTAGCGAGTTTATGACTAAGTATAGCCAAGATTTTGTTGATGTAAAAATCTAACCAGTTCCTACTTTTCAGTTTCCTAGGTACAGTATTCTAAGAGAAATTAAAGTACAACTTTATAACTTTTTATAACTTTTTCATACTAAAAGTACGCGTATAAGCCGACCAAATTAAGTTGATTCCTTATAAAGACCAAGATGGCGGCCAATTATTTTGTTCATGGGCATCATTTCATGGTTCATTCCGATAAAATGTGGTAAGACATTATATTCAAATATTGGTACACCATAATTCAATACATACACCTAATATCACCATATACCTAATGTAATGTATGAATAACTATTCATATCAATATACTAATGTAGATAGATAGATTTACTCATTTATGATTTACTATCTAATCTAAGGCATGTTGAAATAAAATGATGAAATTTATTTAGCAAGTATTTATTTTTATTGTAATTATAGAAAAAAAACACAGTTTGCAATCATAGGTATAGTACTTTTTTACATTGATCGGTTCAATGCGTATTAACGTCACGTGTACAAAATAAAAATAAATAAATCAACGAGCATTTTGGTGTAATGTATCATCGAGCAAAGGTACGAGCGCGGATAACAGGGGGACATTAATTATTTATTAATCAACGTTAATTGGAAACCGCTAAAAGTTTGTCTTCGTTTATGTTCATTTGCAACCATCTTCAATTTCTATTTTTCTTTTTTCTCGACATTTCAACCAAGAGTGTACGTAAGGTAAAAAGAAGTGTGACAGGCTCACTCGCCGTAAGCCTTTGGTCGAACACAGCGTCAAGCATTCGCAAGAACGTTACACTACATGGAAATATTACATGGAAACTGAGCATTTGCCCGTATTGTACCATTCGTAAGAACGTTACATTACACCGTAATGCTCGAGCAAATGCTTTAGTCTATATTCACCTTAATAATACAAATCTATGACGAATTGTTTTATATGATTATAGATAATATTAGGTCGACAGAACGAGACTATTTTTTTATTTTGTACACGTGTGACGTTAATACGGCGTGAACCGATCAATGTAAAAAAGGTACTACCTATGATTGTGTTTTTAACTGATACCTGTGTTTTTTTTTCTATAATTACAATAAAAATAATTACTTTCTAAATAAATTTCATCATTTTATTTCAACATGCCTTAGATTAGATAGTAAATCATAAATAAGAAAATCTATCTATCTACATTAGTATATTGATATGAATAGTTATTCATACATTACATTAGGTATATGGTGATATTAGGTGTATGTATTGAAATATGGTGTACCAATATTTGAATACAATGTCTAACCACATTTTATCGGAATCGGCCCATGAACAAAATAATTGGCCGCCATCTTGGTCTTTATAAGGAATCAACTTAATTTGGTCGGCTTATACGCGTACGTTTAGTGTGAAAAACTTATAAAGTTTTACTTTAATTTCTCCTAAAATACTGTACCTAGGAAACTGAAAAGTAGGAACTGGTTAGATTTTTACATCAACAAAATCTTGGCTATAGTCATAAACTCGCTACTTGCTCCGTTCCTGTGGAAAGAACATGTTTAGGTATCAACACCGTGACCCCAGCGGGATAACCATAATTAGCGTTATATCTCCGGATGTGCTGTAGCTAGAGTTCTCGTTTTTGTCTAACAAATTTTCTCTCAGAGTCAACAAAATCTTCCCCAAATTTCATGAATGTAGCCTTTTTTCTTATACCTCAACTAGAACTTACTTTTCGGAGAAATTTTAACGACAAGTAGGTTGATAACTCGGTAACTACAGAAGGTAGAATTCTGGAATTTTCACTGATGGATTCGTAATTAAATCAACAAAAACTTAGCACAATAACTATATCAGTAGCGTGTCTCGTTCCTGCTTGTTTTAGGCCAAATAACTTTGACGAGCGTGACTCCAGCGGGATACCCTTTAACATGGGATATCTTGATAACTATTGATCTACAAATTCTGGTATTTGCTAACAACTTTAAACATATTATCAACTAAATCGGTGCGTAATTTGAAGCCGATCTGAAGGGGTTATCCCGCTGGGGTCACGGACATGGTAACGTCCCAGGGTAAGAATATAAAGGCTATTTTCCGTAGTGCGTACCGAATATTTTTATGAAAACGACACAATTTTCTGCTAAATAACCTAGTAAGCTTAGATTAAGGCAGCAAGACCAATCATTCATCTAAGCTAGTAGGCATAATTGCAAAGTGTTTTGTAAACCTTAGAAACACAACAAACTTGAAACCCGATTTGGGTCGCGTCAAGTACGTGCGTAGGTAGTAATTTTATTTTTAATGAAGGTAATTGCTAGGACACCAAATAGCAAATTGATTTAAAAATTAAAATTACTTAACACTAATTAACAAAATCAAATTCTTAAAATTAAAATTTTAAGTAAGTTACATTTGTTTTTTTTTTATAAATTATAAGATTGTTGTTTTTTTTTCTTTTCTAAGTTTTTAGTAAGTGCAAATGCCAAGATTGACTGTGAATGTGTAATTCACAAATAATAATTATTAAAAACCTTACTCCTCATCTGAGTTTTTTAGGGCCAAATGTCCGGCTTAATACACGCTGAGTCCGGTTTTTATCGCAAAATGTCCGGCTTAATACAGCGCTGAGTACGGCTTTTTTATTTTAGGACCTGCTAACCCTAGCCAGGACCCTTTTAGCAGGGTAATACTGTGCTTTTAGTACGTATTAGTTTCTCTCAAGTCAAATTTATTCAATGTAAACCTTTACAGGCACTTATTGACGTCAATACTAATAATAATAAAAAAACAGTTAACTAACTTATAGTTAAGACTTAATAACTAATCTAACGAGCTATTATAGTCTGTGCCAGACAAATGCGCATTGCTACCCCCAGTACCACTGCACGCCGCAGAATCGCGTCGAACCGAAATATAAGCCGTGGTCATAGAATTGTGTAATATGATTTCCAATTATCGTATTGATACTGTGGTAAGTAATATAAATTGGAGTTATTGAAGTAAAATAAAATAAAGTAGCGGCTGAAATGAGTTTTGGAAAACATTAGTACCTAACCAATAAGGTTGACATTTTTAATCATTCAAATATCTTTTTTTATAAAAACTTAAGCATAAAAAAACTGAAACCTATCTCGTGACCCGAGCGTTCATATTCCGATAAGCACAGCCGACTCGATATCGATTTGACGTCCGTCAGGAGCGCAGGGTTTACGCGCGCGCGTAGGGATTACGAGTTAAGAGGAAACACCACGCCGACGCGGCACACAAAACTCCCACACCAAACACAGAAAAACGACGCCCCGCAGCCCCCTTCCAAAACCGGACCAACCCCCACCACCCCTTCAGCAACGGTTAAAGAAAGAGACCCTTCACGTCCGTATGCTTGATTCCTTTGCATTAAGTCATTTATTTAATAACCTAAATCATTTATTTAATAATCTCTGCTTTGTAATAGATGTCACTAGTCAATTACTAGCGATATATTGTAGAGGGTGGTGGGGTGCGAGGAACAAAATGCTCAAGGTTGTTTGCTGGGGGAACCGCCATAAGTATAAGAAGATTTAAAAACTCTGGTGATTACCCACCAGAGTTTTTAAATAGCTCTGGTATAACTAGTTTAGTTACTTTTTTCATATTCTATTGAGCGTTTACACCGAGCGCGAGACCTCAAGTTTAGGTTTTTAAGTCCAAATATCACGCACACAGAAGCGAGCTGTGAGTGCGCGCGACTGTGTGTGTAGAATAGGCTAGTTCTGCTCACTATAGTCAAACTCACTCACTTTGATCCGTTAGATCGAATTTCCTTTTTGTAATAGGTACTTCGATTATTTTTTTAATATGGGCGTAAGTAATGCATGAAATATGTAAGTATAATATTATATTGCATGGTTTTTTATTAAACTTGCAATGTATGCTATGTATGTCTTGTTCGGGTGGAATTTTGCAACTCAATTTTGACCCACCCATAAATCGCGTGACAATGCAATTTTATGATTGACATGGTGCTGATCTGATGATGGAGATGGAATGTGGCCATTGAAACTTTGCAATAAAATAGCACAACCTAATCGAGTTTGGGCTCGTTTGAATCGTCTTGACGAGTAGTTTGTCTTTCAATGGTAACCAAGGTCTGATGATGGAGCTGGATGGTGGTCATAGGAACTCTGTAATAAAACGGCGCAATCCCATCGAGTTTCGGCTCGTCTCATTCGTCTTGACGAGTCCTTTGTTTTTAGATGGTTACCAAGGTCTGATCTGATGATGGAGCTGAAAGGTAGTCATAGGAACTCATTGAAGAAACGACGCAACCGCATCGAGTCGCGGCTCGTTTGATTCATCTTGACGAGTACTTTGGTGCTAGATGGTAACCAGAGTCTAAAGATGGAGCTGAAAGATGGCCATAGGAACTGAGTAATTAAACAACATAATAACCCCATCGAGTAAGGGCTTGTTTAATTCGTCTAGACGAGTACTTTGCTGCTAGATGGTAACCAGGGTCTGCTGATGGAGCTGGAAGGTGGCCATAGGAACTCTGTAATAAAACGACGCAACCCCATCGAGTTTTTGCTCGTCTCATTCGTCTTGACGAGTACTTTGTTTTTAGATGGTTACCAGGTTCTGATCTGATGATGGAGTTGAAAGGTGGTCATAGGAACTCAGTAAAGAAACGAAGCAACCCCATCGAGTCTCGGCTTGTTTGATTCGTCTTGACGAGTACTTTGGTGCTAGAAAGAAAGAACTTAAAATGTATTTTCATTTCAGGTTATCGAAGATGAGGTTCCACAAACAACAAATAAGGTTGAAGGTCGAAGACTAGTAGATTTTCAATACTTTTTGGACCAAATTAAAATACTTAGTAACCATAATAGAGACAGGATGTACAATTGATAATTTACAAGTGATAAAAGAGCATAAAGTAGGCTTATTATCTACATTTTTAATGAAGTATAATATTTACCTTTAGATAAGTCTAAGAATCATGTAAAATCTTGTTTACATAAGAAAGGTCAAAGTATATTTAGTTGACAATACAGCCTGGTCATAATTATATTTTCACATTATAGTTTCATAGTCAATTATTTTTATAACTAATTAATTTTAAGCTGGTATGATAGCCTTTAACAGCAGTATCTTACAGGCAAAGGTACCTACTCAAAATTTATGTTGCGTTTAAAGTAATGTTCTCTTACTTTCGTTGGAGTTGCTCGAGTGTGTCATGCTCTCTCAAAGTGTCTCTGCGGTGGTGGCATGTGCGTCGGGTCGTTACGTTCCTTCAAACATGGTTAAACGAAGCGATGTCTGATTCACATGTTCATTTTCATTAAAAGTCATTTTTTCAATTTATGCTACAACAATGAACACTTATGAATATCGCTATGCAATCGGTTCGTAAGTCCTAACTATGAAGCGGGAGCCTTGTACTGAGAAGAACCGATAAGAAACTCAGCAAGGGCATTTCTTTTCTCGCTTTCTTTTACAGCGTTAATACAAATTGGAAAATGCCCTCCTAATTATAGAAGGACATTTTCTATCACAACAAAAAAATCATTAAATACGATTACAAGACAACACAACTCATACAAGAGAATATACAATAAAAACAAGTATTGCTCGATATAAAATAAAATAAACAACGTATTACAGTATCTCTGAAACAAGAAAAAGAAAGACTATTCAATACCAGTAAAAAATAAGATTGCAAGAGCAGACCAGCCTCCACAGGCGGCACCCGTTCACGAGTATGACATGTGAATCAGCCATTGCTTCGTTAAACCATGTTTGAGGGAACGTAACGACCCGACGCACATGCCACCACCGCAGAGACACTTTGAGAGAGCACGACACACTCGAGCAACTCCAACGAAAGTAAGAGAACATTACTTTAAACGCAACATAAATTTTGAGTAGGTATCTTTGTCTGTAAGACACTACTGTTAAAGGCTATCATACCAGCGTAAAATTAATTAGTTAAAAAATAATTGACTAAGAAACTATAATGTGAAAATATAATTATGACCAGGCTGTATTGTCAACTAAATATAATTTGACCTTTCTTATGTAAACAAGATTTTATATGATTCTTAGACTTATCTAAAGGTAAATGTTATACTTCATTAAAAATTTAGATAATTATCCTACTTTATGCTCTTTTATCACTTGTAAATTCTTAATTGTACATCCTGTGGCTCTGTTGTGGTTACTAAGTATTTTAATTTGGTCCAAAAAGTATTGAAAATCTACTAGTCTTCGACCTTCAACCTTATTTTTTGTTTGTGGAACCTCATCTTCGATAACCTGAAATGAAAATACGTTTTAAGTTCTTTCTTTCTAGCACCAAAGTACTCGTCAAGACGAATCAAACAAGCCGAGACTCGATGGGGTTGCTTCGTTTCTTTACTGAGTTCCTATGACCACCTTTCAACTCCATCATCAGATCAGACCCTGGTAACCATCTAAAAACAAAGTACTCGTCAAGACGAATGAGACGAGCAAAAACTCGATGGGGTTACGTCGTTTTATTACAGAGTTCCTATGGCCACCTTTCAGCTCCATCAGCAGACCCTGGTTACCATCTAGCAGCAAAGTACTCGTCTAGACGAATTAAACGAGCCTTTACTCGATGGGGTTATTATTTTATTTAATTACTCAGTTCCTATGGCCATCTTTCAGCTCCATCATTAGACCCTGGTTACTATCTAGCACCATAGTACTCGTCAAGATGAATCAAACGAGCCGAGGCTCGATGGGGTTGCGTCGTTTCTTTAATGAGTTCCTATGACCACCTTTCAGCTCCATCATCAGATCAGACCCTGGTAACCATCTAAAAACAAAGTACTCGTCAAGACGAATGAGACGAGCCGAAACTCGATGGGGTTGCGTCGTTTTATTACAGAGTTCCTATGACCACCATTCAGCTCCATCATCAACCCTGGTTACCATCTAACAGCAAAGTACTCGTCTAGACGATTTAAACGAGCCCTTACTCGATAGGGTTATGTTGTTTAATTACTGAGTTTCTATGGCCATCTTCCAGCTCCATCATCAGACCCAGGTTACTATCTAGCACCAAAGTACTCGCCAAGACGAATCAAACGAGCCGAGACTCGATGGGGTTGCGTCGTTTCTTTACTGAGTTTCTATGACCACCTTTCAGCTCCATTATCAGATCAGACCCTGGTAACCATCTAAAACCAAAGTACTCGTCAAGACGAATGAGACGAGCCGAAACTCGATGGGGTTGCGTCGTTTTATTACGGAGTTCCTATGGCCACCTTCCAGCTCCATCATCAGGCCCTGGTTACCATCTAGCAGCAAAGTACTTATCTAGACGAATTAAACGAGCCCTTACTCGATGGGGTTATTATGTTGTTTAATTACTCAGTTCCTATGGCCATCTTCCAGCTCCATCATCAGACTCTGGTTACCATCTAGCACCAAAGTACTCGTCAAGATGAATCAAACGAGCCGCGACTCGATGGGATTGCGTCGTTTCTTTGATGAGTTCCTATGACCACCTTTCAGCTCCATCATCAGATCAGACCCTGGTAACCATCTAAAAACAAAGTACTCGTCAAGACGAATGAGACGAGCCGAAACTCGATGGGGTTGCGTCGTTTTATTACAGAGTTCCTATGACCACCATCCAGCTCCATCATCAGACCCTGGTTACTATTGAAAGACAAACTACTCGTCAAGACGATTTAAACGAGCCCAAACTCGATTAGGTTGTGTTATTTCATTGCGAAGTTCCAATGGCCACATTCCAGCTCCATCATCAGACCCTGGTTACCATCTAACAGCAAAGTACTCGTCTAGACGATTTAAACGAGCCCTTACTCGATGAGGTTATGTTGTTTAATTATTGAGTTTCTTTGCCCATCTTTCAGCTCCATCATCAGACCCAGGTTACTATCTAGCACCAAAGTACTCGTCAAGACGGATCAAACGAGCCGAGACTCGATGGGGTTGCGTCGTTTCTTTACTGAGTTTCTATGACCACCTTTCGGCTCCATCATCAGATCAGACCCTGGTAACCATCTAGCAGCAAAATACTTGTCTAGACGAATTAAACGAGCCCTTACTCGATGGGGTTATTATGTTGTTTAATTACTCAGTTCCTATGGCCACCTTCCAGCTCCATCATCAGGCTCTGGTTACCATCTAACAGCAAAGTACTCGTCAAGATGAATCAAACGAGCCGCGACTCGATGGGGTTGCGTCGTTTCTTCAATGAGTTCCTATGACCACCTTTCAGCTCCATCATCAGATCACACCTTGGTAACCATCTAAAAACAAAGGACTCGTCAAGACGAATGAGACGAGCCGAAACTCGATGGGGTTGCGTCGTTTTATTACAGAGTTCCTATGACCACCATCCAGCTCCATCATCAGACCCTGGTTACCATTGAAAGACAAACTACTCGTCAAGACGATTCAAACGAGCACAAACTCGATTAGGTTGTTCTATTTTATTGCAAAGTTTCAATGGCCACCTTCCATCTCCATCATCAGATCAGCACCATGTCAATCATAAAATTGCATTGTCACGCGATTTACACATGTATGCAAATTTTCAGCTCAATCAGTAAACGGGAAGTGGGTCAAAATTGAGTTGCAAA
This sequence comes from Scoparia ambigualis, assembly GCA_963921215.1. Classification (NCBI taxonomy): domain Eukaryota; kingdom Metazoa; phylum Arthropoda; class Insecta; order Lepidoptera; family Crambidae; genus Scoparia; species Scoparia ambigualis. The sequence goes on along the minus strand of OY992522.1, from coordinate 15,572,510 downwards.
ATTCCACCCGAACAAGACATACATACATTGCAAGTTAAATAAAAGCTTGTAATAATTTACTTACCAGTACTAAGATTTGCAAATCAAGCTATAAATTTGCACTATCTTCGAACTTACGGAAAGGTCGACAACCGCGCCGGGCAGAGCGTCGAGCGACGTGACCACTCTCTCAGAGGCCTCGCGGCGGACTGATTTGAAGCGAGTGGAGCGCAGGGTTTTGTAGTAGTTTTAGAGCAGTTTTAAAATATTCATAGAAAAATTATAGAGCTTATTTAGTAAAAACAATTTTGTTAATAATTTAAATAACACTTTTTTCTATTGAATAAAGCTTTTATCTTCTAAAATATATTTAGTACATTGGAGAAAACAATTACTTTAACACCTATAATTTTTTTTTAAATTCACAATGTTTGGAATTTTATAGTTTTTGTTAGTAACCAAAATCAAAAAATGTTTTCAACAAACTATTTTGCTGAGGATCTTTAAAATTTAAATAAAAATGTTGTTATTAGATTTGTTAGTAATTTAAACACATTTTTAAGCTTCGAAGTTGACGCGGAAAGTCAAATTATGAAAACCTCTGTTCAGTTATCTTGTTATAAATTACAAAATATCTATAAATTTAAAAATGTTTTCAACAAACATTTTCGACTACAAGATCGCCTAATGATATAAGTATTTAACATATTTGTATAGTAAGTATTAACAGATATTAAGAGGTTTAAAAAGTACAGTTTTTGAGCAAAACGGCGCAAAAGGACGTAAACGCTCTTAAACCGCCTAACAGATTTAAAGAATTCTTGTATAGAGATACTCGTAGATAGTTAAGGGCTAAATTATCCTGCGAAAAATTGTATTTGCTTCGGCTAAATAAAGTTATATCAACTTACCAAGTAGCTTGGAGTTCTTAGTATCCCTATTTCAGATCTGTCCTTAAAGTTGAATGATTCTAAAACTCCTTCAGTTTCAGTGAAATACTGAAGACATCCCATCGGTGCAGCTAGTTCGTCTGCCCATGTCAGCTGCGACACCTTTTTGTACAAACATGCATATGACAAAATCTAAGTACCTACTTATAAGAAATTATTAAAAACATTGAAAAAATTTGGCTTTTCAACGTTTCAATATCTGTGTCCATGTCTACAGCTTCCTCATTCGACATAGAGAAATTCTAAGCATGCCATATTTTTGTGCATATTATGTGCAATCAAACGTTTCAGTCCTAATTTTTGTGCCACCACAACTTCGTTACTATGAGTTGTTTTATGTGTGTAAGCTGGAGAAACGTGTCACCAGCTCGCACACGCCCGTTAAGACAAACCAGTGAGGTTAGGGTTTTGGACTATAGCTAGAAATTTTGTGCATAATTTGTGCACTAGGAACAAAAAAAACTAACCATCACACTCAAATACTGTTGAAACTACGATCATAAAACTGTGTGCGAGCTGGAGACACGGGTCTCCAGCTCGCACAGCTGTATCTTCGTAATTGTTCAAGCTACGTTTATGAATTATACCTCAAAATTTTGTGCAGAATTTGTGCATAAGGCACAAAAATTTTCAAAACTTTAACTCAAAAGGTTTTTGAGCTACGAACCGATAAGTATGTGTAAGCTGGTGACACGTAACACGGGCTAACACATGGTGAATTATTGTAACTGTATAAGATAGCGCTTCGTTTTAAAGATCAAATAATACGTTATAATTTGTGCACACACGAGGCAAAATTTCAAATCTCGTGGCCTCTTACTTTATAAATTATAAGCCAAAAACTGTTTTCCCGCCAAAAAATTCAAAATAATGGCTCGGAAGCGGCTAAGCGCGCCGTTGCCGTTCCGTGCGCTACACTATTGCCACTTTTAGACTAGGAGCCGTCTGTTAAAGCGATGCGCGACGCGATTAATTTAGTTTTACTATAGGCAGGTACCTAATAACCTACCCTACTTTTTATTTTAGATATCTCACACACGAATGTCTTAGTTATTTTTTGTTGTTGAGACAATTAAATAATTAGATTTGGCATAATGATAAACATTATGGAGGAGTGCAGAACGACAAAATGGTTGAATACTTGAGCCTAATTCGATAAAGAACGGATGCTTTCCAGCAAACTAATCGCTATCGACCGTCACAGAATAAATTTTAACCATTGAAAGTAATTTATTTTAATATTAGATTGTATTACTTCCCATGGTTAAATGTAAATAAATAAATAAAAATAAATGTACTCTATGGTGATCGATGACTTTGCGATTAGTCTGCTGGGGCATCCCAATGTAATGCTAGGGCCACATTATCGCGCTAGCGCGAAGATTTGCGTTTTCGCGACACGTCTGGCCAAACACTTCGCGTTAGCGCGTTGTATCATGGCGTTGACGCGCCGCGCTGTTGGTAAATTGCTGCACATCAAGGATTTTGTTCGATAATGTTCGTGAGGCCACATTTCCTTCGCACACTTTAGTTGACTGCTAGACAACTAGAGGTGTGAACGTGTTGCAAATACTACTATCGATATTATTCTGTTTCGATAATTATGGATTGGAGTAACGATAAAGTATTAAAAGTAATACAATATTACGAATTAATAATTAATAAAAATAATAAAGATGCAATAAATAGTAATTATTTGCCGACATGTAATAAAACGCAATCACCTCTTCCATTTTTTCCGATAAAATTAGGAGTAGGCGATACAAATCGTATAAGGTTACTGAAACGTATTTATTGCATCAATATCGTCAAATCCGATATCGATGCGTTCTGAAACTATACCTATTTTGGAAAACACTATATCGCGTCAGGAATGCGGTGTGCGTTGAGATCACTATATTGAACGTGATCGAATTCAAGAATATTGTACCGTATCCCTGATATTTATTGACTTATCATTAATCTGTAGTTTTTAACAAACAAATGTGCTTGTAAAAGTTTAATAAAATAAAATTGTTATAAACGTTCGATGCGTTCTGAAACTATATAGTGGAAAAAAACACGATATTGCATGAATTTTTAATAGTCCGTAGATATGGTCGATACTGTTATCACCGATATTTAATTTATGTAGCTATAGTTTAACACTTTGCAAGCGGGCATTTTATTACGCGCATCTTCCTGTGCGCCGGCCTTTTTCGTCATTATTGTAAATTCGATAGAAAAAGAACTATAATAAAAATTAATTTAATTGTGTTCTATCTAATCGTTCTGCTGCTTACCTATACTAACCTCCAGTTATGGCTTCTTTATGTAGATGTTGTCCATCCGCAGTAGATCACCTAGATTCAATAGTAGGCGTACCTTTGTTATCTTATGAGTAAGTACCTAAAGTTATTTTCAAATGCTAGTAAGTAGGTAGATGTTAAATTTTATATGTACCTATTTCAAACCCAATCCACAGATAACGAAAAAAAAGATACTTTTATTATTTTTAATGAAGCTATTTCAAATTTTTATTTTACCAGTAGTAAGTAATTCTTACTTTTTCTATTTACAAGTTAAAAAGTTTGCAAGTTACCAATTCTTCTATGTGTTGATGGCTGACCGACCCCTTGTCAGAATGGTTGATGGTTTAGTTATCGTAGCGTAGTAACTGTTTTTTAGTTAACGTGCCATAACTAAAAATTCTTCATCTCCTATGGGAGTAGTTGTCAAGACGAACCAAACGAGCGCAAACTCGATGGGGTTGTGTGGTATTATTATAAAGTTCCTGTGTCCTTTTTCCGGCTCCATCATCAGACCCTGAACACTATTTCTTGATAAAGTACTCGTCAAGGCGAATCAAACGACCCCGAACTCGTTGGGGTAGCATGGTTTTATTATAGAGTTCCTGTGGGCTTTTTCCGGCTTCATCGTCAAACCCTAAACACTATTTCCCAACAGAGTACTCGTCAAGACGATTCAAGCGAGCCCAAACTCGATGGGGTTGCATGGTTTCAATACCGAGTTCCTGTGGCCTTCTTCTGGCTCCATCATCAGACCCTGGACCCTTTTTTCTAACAGAGTATTCGTCAAGATGAATCAAACGAGCCCAAACTTGATGGGGTTGCATGGTTTCAATACTGAGTTCCTGTGGCCTTCCTTCGGGTTCATCATCAGACCATGGACCTCGTCTAGTCTCCCGTCAGAGTGCTCATCAAAACTAATCAAATGAGCCTGAATGGGGTTTCATGGTTTTCTTACAGAGATCCTGTGGCCTTCTTCCGGCTGAATCATCAGATCAGCTCAATGACACCATAATATTGCATTGTCATCCTGTTCTGACCTATGTTCAAAGTTGCAAGTCTAGCTCATCGGGAAGCTAGTATAAAATCGTTTGCATTTGTCGACAAATAAATAAACAAATAAAAGAGAAAGCTACCTAATAAAAACGTGGTAATAAAAACATACCTACAGGCAGACTAATTTTATCACTACTTATCATATTAATGAGGTTATTGTAAATACTTAAAACTAAGCATAGCGATATTTTATGAACATTCATAAATAAAATAGACTGCTTTTATTTTAAATTAACCAATTTCCTATATCAGCAGTTTCCTAGTCTAAAATTCTCGGTATAGAAACAAACGATCGAGAGCGCAAATTAAAATGACACTAAATTAAGCTAGCTCTCAAGTTCAAACTCGATTGCAACAGTGTAGCGCACGGAACGGCAACGGCGCGGTCGGCGCGCGTTTAGCCGCTTCCGAGCCATTATTTTGAATTTTTTGGCGGGAAAACAGTTTTTGGCTTATAATTTATAAAGTAAGAGGCCCAGAGATTTGAAATTTTGCCTCGTGTGTGCACAAATTATAACGTATTATTTGATCTTTAAAACGAAGCGCTATCTTATACAGTTACAATAATTCACCATGTGTTAGCCCGTGTTACGTGTCACCAGCTTACACATACTTATCGGTTCGTAGCTCAAAAACCTTTTGAGTCAAAGTTTTGAAAATTTTTGTGCCTTATGCACAAATTCTGCACAAAATTTTGAGGTATAATTCAAAACCGTAGCTTGAACAATTACGAAGATACAGCTGTGCGAGCTGGAGACCCGTGTCTCCAGCTCGCACACAGTTTTATGATCGTAGTTTCAACAGTATTTGAGTGTGATGGTTAGTTTTTTTTGTTCCTAGTGCACAAATTATGCACAAAATTTCTAGCTATGGTCCAAAACCCTAACCTCACTGGTTTGTCTTTACGGGCGTGTGCGAGCTGGTGACACGTGTCTCCAGCTTACACGCATAAAACAACTCATAGTAACGAAGTTGTGGTGGCACAAAAATTAGGACTGAAACGTTTGATTGCACATAATATGCACAAAAATATGCCATGCTTAGAATTTCTCTATATCGAATGAGGAAGCTGTAGACATGGACACTCAATATCTTAGCATATTTTGAGCGTTCTAATAACGTACCAAAGTATACCTACAATAAGTATCTATCAAAAATTAAGAAAGAAAAATTATCAACAAAAATATTACCTTTATTGAAAATAGTCGATTGTCTGGCGAAACTGTTTGAACTGACAAGTATATTGGGCCGTCTGTGTCACCCACTTCTATATACGCTGTAAAAAACGTACGATAATCTTCATTAACAAGAAAATGTTTAATCCACTAGCGGGATTTATATCTGCATCTTCTCACAATCCTGGTTAGCAGTGTGATTCTCCAAAGCTCGATCGTAAACTCGCCTCTCACTTCGACCCTCACGTTCGGATCAAAAGTGACCTTTGTGACGTTAGTGTAGAATCGAATTTATAGAATGAGGATTTTATAACTCACTAATGAAATTTGCTTTAAGAAATAATTAAGAGAATAATCGAATTATTCGACCTTGCGCTGTACAAATTTTTTGTTATTCACTATTTATTGGTAAGCACTTGTCCTTCACCTCACCTAATTGTAAGTGACGATCCGGCCGACGGACGGTAGAAGTGCGCGTCATCCGGAACACTCAACCACTAAGGAGAAGGAGAATATTAGGCTATCGTGGCTTTTTCGGACCGATACAAAGTCGATAACTATCTACCCGGCCAAACAACAACAAAGTTGCTATTGCTAGAATTTTCCATTCAAAGTGTCCATTCCGTAGACAGAGAATCCTGTCCATTCTATTTTAGAGAAAGACTATGTAATTCAGTAATTAAAACAAATGAAGACTTTGTACCATGTTGACCCGAGTTGACGCCGCACAAAATAGGCATAATGCTGTTGATATTTTGTCCAGACACAACGAATTGATCTTCTTGGCAAGTACCGCCTGTTGGTCCGAGTAACTGAAACAATAACGTGCACGGTAAGCTAAAAATATATTTTTAAAAAGTGGGCTCTTAAATCTAATCCAAGTAAATTAATTTTGTTGAAATTCTTACCTCGAAAGCTACCAAATCTAAACGTATTTGTTTAATATCGTCGGAAGCTTTGTTCAGTGTAAATGTGCACGATAATCTTTCGGAGCTCGGTGAGGGGAAACCTGGGTTAGTGAACCATCCCACACTTTCAGCTGATTGACCATCGCATGGGAAGAGAGCTGTAATCATCACTTTATTTATCGCTTCCTGCAACTAAGTTTCATCACCATCGTTAGCCTGTAAACTACTGCAGGGTTTACCCTTCCCTGAAAATTAACGGGTGTGTCATGCAATGCATGACCCACCATACACGCTGGCTTATTATGCCAGTTGTGGGTTAAGTGACTGCTGTCTTCCGACAACAACCGATAGTAAATGTACCTACCAATCCAAAGTACCGGAACCAACAGCTTAACGTTCTTTCTAAAGCACGGAGGAGCCAGAGATATCGACTATCCATGCGCTATCCACTTGCCAAACCTTACAAAATAATTATGAAATTGTAATAAAGAACAATCGTTTGAATTAAACCATGAAGTTGTAAATGTACAACTTTATAAATTAAACCCCTACCTTTCAGAATTACTACCTGCACATCAATACACACAAATACTTATCTATCACATCGTATACTTACTTACAACGCTGTGTTCTTTAAGGATAGGTTATTAATAGAAACGTCACTGTTTAACTTCTACACGTACACAGAAGTTTTCAAAATAAGTTGCCTGCTGTTGCCTTAAGGCATGCAATGTGCATGTGATATAATAAAATACTAGATAGTAACTTTCTTCTAAGTATACCTATGTTTCATACAACAACTTGGTTGGCTATGCCTTTTTTCAGGAAACGCTTAAGAAATTTTATTATCTATGGAAAACTTACTGACACAGCAGGTCCCGTAGCCATCAGCACAGGTTCCCATCGTGGACCCTCCACTGGATTGGCATTGATATTCATGAAGGCAAGTACCTTCCAACCCACTGCTCGAAATACAAGCCACATGTTCGAACTCTACCACTTGAAACACTTCTAAGAACCGCGTTCGACCTTGTTGCTTCGAAGTAATACGTTTGCTTTGTCGAATATTCGGATCAAGACATCTCCTTTTGATAATCTTTCTTTTTGGTTTCGTTGTCCTTTTTATAACATTGATAACGTTAACGGTATTGTTATAATTTATAACTTTCAACGGTTTACGTGTATCGTTACTGTGAGTAGTATAATAATCGACTTGTAGATCCGATGAACCATACTTTTCTGGTGCTTTTGAATTGTTGACTCGATCGAACTTCTTGGTTGGACTTGGCTGTGTAGTTGTGAAATGGTTTTGATGAAAATAGTGACGATTATATTCTCCCAACTTCTCATGATAGGACGATGCTAACGGTACAAAACTTGGATCTTCCTCATAGGTATATTCTCTTTCCAGGTGTTGTCTTTCTTTTGCTTGAAGTTGATTCGATCTATCGATGATCGTCGCTGAATACCAGCGCTGTCCATTGACGTTAAGTATTGTCCAAAAAGTAATTAAAGATTGGCTTTTAATTCGATACATTTTTGTTTTAAAAAAATTTCCATCTGCGTCTTCGTTCTCGTAAAAGACAAGTAGCTTAGTCAGTGCTCTAATAGCTGATCCTCTTACAACTTTTGGACGAAAATGTCTATTCCGTTGCCCTGTTTTGACGTTATATAATATAATACTAACAAACACACTTTCACATTTATGATTTCAGTTAGCAATTGTTGGGGACGTCCAATGTCAGCGTACAAGTGAAGTTGCACTTAAACTGCAGTTCCTGAGACGATGCACATGGCTTGCCCCGCTGCTGGGACAGCATAACGGGTATAATTAAGTATTTAGAAACTGTTCTGGTTTGTTTATTTGTGCCACTTATCCACAAACACCATAGACGGATGGCAGTTATGATTTCCTTTTGGAATTTCAATTATTGAACGTCCGTTTAAGAACAACATGAATAAAGATTTATAATCTATCATTCGTTTGTTTTAGGTTGTTTCTAATGGTACCTACTGGGCCCACCTATTAGTCTTGTCGCTAAATACATGTGGAACAGAGAAAGGTTTTGCAAGGCTATATATGGCCTCCTTTGAAACAGTAGGGTAGGCGCGCGAGAAGGACATCCATGCGGTCTGCGGACCATCTCCATCGCAGATGGGTCAACACCGTGGTTGAATCCGTGCGTGACAGCGATAGTACAAGGTCGCCTCCTTTTGTGAAACAGTAATCTCTTTTAAAGAGGCTATGTGGAGAGCGCGTGAGGAAGATATTCAACCGGAACATCACCGTCTCGTAGACAAGTCGGGAGAAGGAGGCGGCGGTTATCCAGTCTGGCCCTTTTTGTGTGGTCACGGCTACGTCAAGTGAGGTATTCTTGGCATGCACTGATATGTACCGTATGCACGGCTTCATAGGACGATTAATATTAAAGTACTTATATCCAATCATCCTTATTATAAAATTATTTCAAAGTTTAATCTTTTGTTATTATATTAAGGGTGGATTCGACCAAACTGGAATTAAGTCTTATACCTAGATTAAGCGCCTTTATATAGACTAATCTCGGAGTAAGTCTTATTCCAGTTTGGTCGAATCCACCCTAAGTATTTTTTAATTAGATTGTTTGCTGTGGGCAGTGTGTTTTATTTTTTTTATTCTAAGCACGGCAAATGACACCACTCCACCTGATGTTAAGTGGAAATGTAGTCCAGGCGCGAGGACAACGGTGCAGCGTAAGAGACGTAGCATCAGTCACCCTCACTCTGCCGGCCCACAAAGTGCTTCTTCACGCCTCGTTTGATTCGGGATGAGATATTGTAAGGAGCGGATGTTGCTAATAAGTTTAAAGACAATCTGTACCTGATACCTTCTATAGGATTATCCATCTTACGTGTAAATAAAGGCCCAGTTTAAAAGTGTAAAAAATCTATAACTACCATGTAAAATTACAACGAAATAGTAAAGTTTCAAAAACAATATTATCAAAAGCTAAGTAAGTAAGTACTTAGTTACCTAACTTTGAAATAAAAACTTGAAATGTTAAAGTTGTCATTCTGTCCGCTCCTAGTATAATGTTCTATTCGTCATAATGATAATGTGGTGACTTGATTGGATAGATAGCGGCAACGGTCTGACAAGTTTAGGTCACATACTGGCACCGTGAATAAAGCGAGCGAGACATTAGACCGCGCCCTGACTTGTAATTTAACACGTGTTCGGTTCAGCTCATGGAAAATAATGGACGGCTTTAATTACCATTTAAAGCAAACCACTGACACTTCAATAACGAAATTCATAAAAAATTGTTAAACTACTATGTGAGCAATTGAGTGAGCAGGCATGGCTTATTTATTTAACTTTCGGAATTTCTATGATTTTCTTTTTACTTTCGATTCGAACTTCCTGATGAGATTCAGGTAGGTACATAATGTCCGTCACTCCGCCCAGCCGGTAAGCATTGAAGCCCGACGACTTTTGCTTCTCCTCTTGGAGGCATAGCCGCGGCGCCGGCAACTCGATCACTTGCTGAGATAATTCTAATATTCGATATAATACTTATTCCATAGGTATATTTACAGGTTCTATAGCCTCTACCAAAAAAAACCTTGTATCTTGCCTCGATTGGAAGTAAAATGTTCAAAATTCGTTGCGTCATTGCGTTTGTCATTTGATTTTATGTTCGTCATTTATTTTTATTTTTGAACAGTTTTTTTTGTTCTGTTTTTTTATTTTATTTTTGTAATTATTTAATGTTAACTTAATATATTTTTTTTTGTGCACGCTGTGTCTGCATCAAGTAGAGTATTATCAATTGTGATATTTTAATAGTTTACTATAAGCCAAAACTGATACAACCCGCTAATAGTCTATCTATTAGCGGATTGTATCAGTTTTGGAGACCTAACAATAAAAAAAATATATTAGGTGCTGTGCTAGCACTTTGTGTGGACTGCTTTTGCGGTCCTCATTGCCTAGTCTCTGATATAGGTACCTGCTCTTTATACTGTCTCTGACCTTTTGGGAATAACTGTTATAGTTGTGAGTGTAGGTATGTAAGTATGTCTGTTAAAATTGTTGAAGACTTCTATTAGAAAACATCAGTGGGACAAAGTCGGGGGGGTCCATGAGTCAAACATCACTATTTCAAGAGAGGTGTGTCTTCATAAGAGGTGGTTTTACACAGAAACTTGTGTTTGAATGATTTGTTGTAAGGGTCCCCGCACACGGGCCACCGGCCACAGCCACAAACGCCCCTACACGAGAAGCTAATGCCGCGTCCGCACGCTTACTTACTTGGCACTTGCCGCAAACTCCATACCTCTACAAACGTTTGGATTTGTGATTTTTTCGACGGATCGGCTACAACCGCTTCAAACCAAGCCAAACGCTCTATCCACACGTTTGAATTTGTGACTGCTTGTTGAGGTTTGCCAAGCGTGTGGACACGCATTGAGGTACAATAAATTAGAGAAGACACCGCGAAGCAAGTTTGTGCGCAACTAAGGTGTTTCCAGTGTGCGTCGCTAAATAAGTAATTTGTCGAGTACCTACCACCTACCTAAGTAGTTTAGTAAAGGTTAATTAATAAAGGATTAATTATTATGTTATGTGCTGTAGATAAGAACTTGACGAACTTGATCTAGCTTTAACTTGTTCACGGATCTTGCTTTTTGTATAGGTTCCATTTATCGTACAGCCATAAAAGCTTTTCGTAAGTAGAATAATTATTGGCACGAATAAAAATTTCGAAGTAGGTAGGGTACTTACCTAACAAAAATACTCTAAATATTATTTATGATAGAGATTTAGAGTACCTAAGCATACTTAATTACTTTAAATTTTTATGACATTATTTATTGCCAATTGACTTTCTACGCTCACACCATTTTATCAAGCCCTAGTTAGCTTTTGTGAAACTTGTTTAAATGATTACCAAGATAACGGATAAGCATAGAAAACACCCAGACCTGAAATCAATTTAGAAAAACAGTTCTTTCTAAATTGACCCGACTGGGAATTAAACCCGGGATCTCAGAGATGGCGCTACGCCAGAACCAGCGCGTGCTGACCACTCGACCACGGAGGTCGTCATTTACTGTTATAGGTATTACCGTTATGACTGCATTTACAAATATCTAAGCGCTTTTAAGCACTTCGGAGGAATGCTTATTTAATTCCGTAATTTGACCAATCCATTTCACACCTGCGATTATCTCGACACTAGCCTTAATAGTTGCCACATTACTTATTTAGTGTCATTAAATTTTATATCTCGACGCTACGCTAGTCGACATATTGTCCTTGCTCTGTCTGCCGCGCCCGAGCATAAGGGCGCATTCAGAAAGCCTGTGTGTGTTTAATTCATTCGTTCTGCCTCCGCCTCAGACCAATTATTTGGTCTGAGGCCTCCGCAGACAGGTCACTAATACTATGTATTCGTTAGCGTTTGATAATAGTAAATTGATAAATAATTTACAGATACTATAGGCGAATGAGTGAAACACATGAGACTTATCTTATCAGATTAAACGGTTTTTCTCATAGAAAATTTGCTTTCTATGGAGAGAAGCTAAAGTAAACGTTAACTCTGACATTTTCATTAGATCACTTCATCCGAAGTTTATCATGATATATCGATCATCATCATTATTAGGTGGTAGGATTTTGTCCAGAAACCAACAAGTTGGCGACAAACCATGAGGTTTGTTCAATTCAGAATAATTCCTACTTACTTCGACTTATAAGGTTTTTGATCCCCTAATAGGCGCTGCCTATCTACGTGAACAAGGTCTACGTTTAAATTCCCCAGAATTTTCTATTTATTGGTCTGAGTCTGAGACAGCAAGCAACAAACGATATCCTGGCGGTAAGCGGTCACCACCATCTATTAACGTCTGCAGCACTCTCGCTTGACAAGTCCTGCCCTGAACTATTTGTTATAATGTCTCTTAAATACCTACTTACATTTATAAATCAAGAATGCACTACAGTGCAACTTTGCTTCGGAAAGAAAAGCTTTGCAATGTGCAACAGTGCGCATAGGCATACAATTGGCCGCCCTAATTGATTACGTCATTAGTAATATATACCTAGGTGTACACATATGGGCTTGAATACAGATATGTGCTGTCACATATCGGGCTTATATAAAAGCCTCACGAGCCCCTTAGCAGGCATACTACTACCGAGCTTTGTGGGACTAACAACTAAACCATGATTATAAAAGTAAGTACCTACCACTGTTAAAACTTGTTAATTTTCCAACTCCGTATAGATGTCCTATTACTTTGTATGTATAGCCACGGGTGATTATATTACAGTGGTATAGCAATTATTTTGCTACAAAGGAAATCAATGATTTTAATTTTAAAACCAGGGTGTCCCTAGAAATAGGGTCAAGCGGAAGAAGCCTAGAGGTAGACAAGCCCTAGGCTAGGAGCACCCAAATCCCCGCGATTTTCAATAGTTTTCAAACTATGAATTTTTGAAAAACTCTAGTTTGAATAGTTTTTGGTCACTGTGACTTTTAACATAGGTATTTTCTTCTAGAGGCCTTTAAAATGAGGCATGGGTCCCGTATTTTGAATACACAATAACTGAAAAGGCCGCATATTAGAGTTTTAAAAAAACTCATAGTTTGAAAACTATTGAAAATCGCGGAACATACATGGGGGTGATTCGAGTGCTCCTAGAGCTGCTCTACCACCGGGCTTCCGTGCTTGACCCTATTTCTTGGGAAACCCTATGTATGGCATCTTTCGTCAAAATATGGAAATTATGGTTTCATAATTATGACTTTAAAAGTAGGTACTTACCCGGTAGAGAGCCCAAGATAATCATTTTTGAGCATTACGAATTTTAGTATTTTTCTCAATACTTATGATAGGAGTATTTAAGTTAAAGGGTTCATTGTGTATACTTGTCACGTGTAAGATTTATGATTAAACTAATTATATTTTAAAAACTAGGAGCCTGAACATTATGGTTCTGAACCGTCTAAACCGTTAGCCCAAGATTGCTCCAGGTCCAGAATGCATAGCTTAATTGGACGACTAGTAGAGAGGAGCTTGATGGCGCAGCGGCTGAAGCGATGTTGCCAGTTACGCAACTTTCGCATTTTCGAGGAACGTTGAAGTTGGCCAGGTGAACAAATAAAAAAAATTACCATCTAGTGCTTTCGAGTCGTTTAAAACCAACACCGACGTGGTGGGCAATGGAATTTCCCTAAGTGCTGTTGTCCATGTGGAAGGCTGTCTCGCGGGTCGATGAAGAATGCAGTTAACTGCACGTCATCGTATGAACTGCAGGACACATTTAATTTTGATCATCGACATTTCGAACGCACATTGTGGTCCGTAGACACATCCAGGGCCACTCCTGTCTGAGGGCCGGCTGCATAAAAACAATAACCACTCTGCGTCGCCCAGCAGTTGGGTGATTAGGCTGATGATGATGCTCTTTTGTTTACAGCTATTCCTGTTGGCATGCGTCGCCTGCGTGCACGCTGGGGGGATCCTCGCCCCTGTGGCGTACGGCGGCGGGTGGAATCCGTACAGCTCTTACCCAGCTCAGCCGGCCATCGCCACGCAGCACTCTAACATACTTAGATCACCCTTCAACTTGGGACAGGTATGGGGGGGTCAATATGTTTCGACTTCTTTTTAATGTATTACGTAATTTTATCCCACCGAGTAGAGAAGGGATGCTACCTACTAAGGTTTGTGGGAAGGCTTATCTACTTACATTGTCGATGTTTTCGAAGTTGGCCGGGAGATAGGAGGATGTTCCAATTACCCGGGTTGCAGAACACAGCTTGTACCCTGCCCAGCTAGCGATCTCGACCACAGCACTTCAACATACAGATAGATCATCATATTGGGTGGGAACGTAATGCCGAGAATTTTTATATTTTTTTCCATAGTGGGGAACATGCCCTAGTACCCTACTATCAAGCTATCGCCCTATTGCACGTGTGCAGTGCGTCGCTGCAGCGCCCGTTCGAAACTACATGTTGACCCCTTAAATGGTATCCCTGACAGTTTTTTGCTATTCTTCCGCAGGTCTCCACGTACTCAAAGGCGATTGACACTCCGTTCTCGAGCGTTCGCAAGTCTGACATCCGCGTGAGTAACCCTGGCGTGGCTGTGGCGCCGGCTTACGGCCACTACGGGGGTTACGCCTCACCCTACGTCTCGCACGTAGGCGTGGCCGCGCCTGTTGCAAGGGTAAGAGTTTTATTTCATCATCAGTCAGTGCCGTGTGTGTGAGCTCACTAAAAGAATACGGCCTAGCTGTGGCGCCAGCTTAGATCACTACTAGGGTTTCTCATTTCCCGACTTTTTTGTTCCCGGATACCGAGACTTCTCGAGCACCAATTCTCGGGAACTCTCGAGAAGTCGGGAATTTGATTATCCTCAATAAAAATGTATGAAAAAGGTTTTAAAATAAAATACTTACACATTAATGTTTTATATTTTAGCGTTTTATTAACACTTAAATATACTTAAGTAAAATTTTAAACACTGAAAAAAAAAAAACGACAATCACAGGCGGGAATCGAACCACGCACCTTCCGCATTCCGGGCGGCTGCCTTAACCACTTGGCTACCGAGGTCTGGCTTTCAACCGTCGAAATTTGTCAGTGCTTGATGCTTATGTTTTTTAGTCAACATTGCTTCATCAAATCTTAGAAGTTTTCACCTCTGAGATCCGAAAGAAATATTTTTACAAATATTTGAACATTCGGTTAAGATGAAGCTGCGTTTATAGATTAATGTTTTATATTTTAGCGTTTTATTAACACTTAAATATACTTAAGAAAAATTTTAAACACTGAAAAAAGACGACAACCTCAGGCGGGAATCGAACCACGCACCTTCCGCAATCCGGGCGGCTGCCTTAACCACTTGGCTACCGAGGTCTGGCTTTCAACCGTCGAAATTTGTCAGTGCTTGATGCTTATGTTTTTTAGTCAACATTGCTTCATCAAATCTTAGAAGTTTTCACCTCTGAGATCCGAAAGAAATATTTTTACAAATATTCGAACATTTGGTTAAGATGAAGCTGCGGTTATAGATTAATGTTTTATATTTTAGCGTTTTATTAACACTTAAATATACTTAAGTAAAATTTTAAACACTGAAAAAAGACGACAACCTCAGGCGGGAATCGAACCACGCACCTTCCGCGTTCCGGGCGGCTGCCTTAACCACTTGGCTACCGAGGTCTGGCTTTCAACCGTCGAAATTTGTCAGTGCTTGATGCTTATGTTTTTTAGTCAACATTGCTTCATCAAATCTTAGAAGTTTTCACCTCTGAGATCCGAAAGAAATATTTTTACAAATATTTAAACATTCGGTTAAGATGAAGCTGCGTTTATAGATTAATGTTTTATATTTTAGCGTTTTATTATCACTTAAATATACTTAAGAAAAATTTTAAACACTGAAAAAAGACGACAACCTCAGGCGGGAATCGAACCACGCACCTTCCGCATTCCGGGCGGCTGCCTTAACCACTTGGCTACCGAGGTCTGGCTTTCAACCGTCGAAATTTGTCAGTGCTTGATGCTTATGTTTTTTAGTCAACATTGCTTCATCAAATCTTAGAAGTTTTCACCTCTGAGATCCGAAAGAAATATTTTTACAACTACTAGTATTTGAACATTCGGTTAAGATGAAGCTGCGTTTATAGAATAATGTTTTATATTTTAGCGTTTTATTAACACTTCTGTCTGGTCTGGCTTTCAACCGTCGTTTGTCAGTGACAGACCTCGGTAGCCAAGTGGTTAAGGCAGTCGCCCGGAATGCGGAAGGTGCGTGGTTCGATTCCCGCGTGAGGTTGTCGTCTTTTTTCAGTGTTTAAAATTTTACTTAAGTATATTTAATAAAACGCTAAAATATAAAACATTAATCTATAAACGCAGCTTCATCTTAACCGAATGTTCAAATATTTGTAAAAATATTTCTTTCGGATCTCAGAGGTGAAAACTTCTAAGATTTGATGAAGCAATGTTGAATAAAAAACATAAGCATCAAGCACTGACAAATTTCGACGGTTGAAAGCCAGACCTCGGTAGCCAAGTGGTTAAGGCAGCCGCCCGGAATGCGGAAGGTGCGTGTTTCGATTCCCGCCTGAGGTTGTCGTCTTTTATCAGTGTTTAAAATTTTACTTAAGTATATTTAAGTGTTAATAAAACGCTAAAATATAAAACATTAATCTATAAACGCAGCTTCATCTTAACCGAATGTTCAAATATTTTTTAAAAATATTTCTTTCGGATCTCAGAGGTGAAAACTTCTAAGATTTGATGAAGCAATGTTGACTAAAAAACATAAGCATCAAGCACTGACAAATTTCGACGGTTGAAAGCCAGACCTCGGTAGCCAAGTGGTTAAGGCAGCCGCCCGGAATGCGGAAGGTGCGTGGTTCGATTCCCGCCTGTGGTTGTCGTTTTTTTTCAGTGTTTAAAATTTTTCTTAAGTATATTTAAGTGATAATAAAACGCTAAAATATAAAACATTAATCTATAAACGCAGCTTCATCTTAACCGAATGTTTAAATATTTGTAAAAATATTTCTTTCGGATCTCAGAGGTGAAAACTTCTAAGATTTGATGAAGCAATGTTGACTAAAAAACATAAGCATCAAGCACTGACAAATTTCGACGGTTGAAAGCCAGACCTCGGTAGCCAAGTGGTTAAGGCAGCCGCCCGGATTGCGGAAGGTGCGTGGTTCGATTCCCGCCTGAGGTTGTCGTCTTTTTTCAGTGTTTAAAAAAATTTTACTTACACATTTTCGTAATGAACAGTAATTGTTCATTTTAATCAATCTTCGTCAATTAACTAAAAAATATGCCTTCTTAATTTTCTTTATAACCACAGAGTTTTAAAACTAGAATAAAATATGAGCAAAATCTTTAAAATTAACAAAGTATCACAGACATTTTTTTTTAGATATGTTTAGCAGTTACTGACAAATATGATCCTTTGATTTATAATCACAGAGTTTTAAAACTACTTAGTATAAAATATAAAGTAAAATCTTTAAAATGAACATAATATCAATCATAGACATTTTTTTTTATAATTAGCTGTTACTGACAAATATCATCGCTTTGATAATAATATATACTTACCTAATGTAAAAGTCAAAATGTTTCATTAAAATAAAAAAATATTGATGTTTATGAAATATACCTAACCTATATAAAACTTTTGTAATAATAACTAACGACATTTAAATCACAGTATTTTGATAATCATCTCTGTCTCCGTTACATACCTACATAATATTACAAATTTGAGCAACAATTTTCTGTTAATAGCAGCTTTGACAAATTTCATAATGTTTGTAATAAGTAACACGGGAATTAACGTTAAATTGCTACTTTTTTTAGTTTTTTTTAAATTTTTCAACTTTCCGGGTACTCGACCCGTTTTTTCCCGTCTCGACTAAGGCCAAATTTTCCGGGAATTCGCGCTTCAAGACTTCTCGATGAGAAACCCCAGTCACTACGCGGGTACGCTTCGCCCTACGTCTCGTATGTAGGCGTGGCGGCGCCTGTTGCCAGGGTAAGAGTTTATTTCCATCATCAGTCTATAACGACGACCTCCGTGGTTGAATCGGGTGGTTAGCACGCCGGTTCAGGCGTCGCGCCATCTCTGAGGTCCCGGATTCAATTCCCGGTCGGAACAATTAGAAAAAAAACAGTTTTTCTAAAATTTCGGGTCTGGGTGTTTCGTATGTTTATGTTGTTTATGTATGTTTATCAGTTATCTAAGTAGTTTACCATTATGCAGACAAGTTTCATATGTCTTGGTCTAGATAATGGTTGTGAGAGTAGAAAATTATTCAGTTATTATTATTCTCGCATTTATTTATTTCCATAAATCTAGGTTTTTTTATAATATTCCATATAAAAATAATAAACAAAACTACTATAAAACATTAAACATTATAAAAAACCTAAACCTAGAGTGCCGCCGGCAGCGGGGCAGGGCCCAAACTACCGGTGGTTAGGGCTGCAGAGAGAGGAACCTCCTGACAATGCGTGCCGTGTCAAGAAGCACCGCCTTCTGTATCTGGCCCTTGATCCAGCCGTCTAGCGAGAGTCTCTTGAGATGTTGGTCGAGACTAGACTTATTATTATTATTATTATAGATATACCACAGCTGGGTGGGTACATGTCTTCCTGGCCATTCAGGTAAACATACTACATACATATAAACACGACTATTATCCCGAATCACTGAGGACAGCAAAAGCAGTCCTCTACCATAGTCCACTTTTCACCAAACAGCGACTGCACATGTGCTCTATGCTGTTAGAAGTATGTGAAGTTTTTAGTCCGTTAGTCAGGAAGTAGTAGTAAGGGAAGAGAGGGGTGGTAGTATTCTTTTACAGCTACGCGACACGGCAATGCGGGTAAACGTTATAGTAAACCCATCACAACCCGTGGGTCAGAGCGTGGTGATAATTCCCCTATCCCCTATGTGCTCTTGTTCATGTGAGATGGTATGTGACCAGCCTATGCGATTCTCTAAGCGACACATAGACACAGTATAAATAGATAGATTACCTAGCTAAAATTTATACTGTGACAGACGCTGCGTGCATGGCTGTGATCTGCTTTCTCCTTCCAATTTTATGAATATGAAAGAGACAGAGTCAATTCTCAACGCTGCGGCATCGGCAGCCGCTGCTACCAAGGCAAGGCTTTAACTTAGAGAATCACACTGCATTGTGAGGTTATATTATAGGCTGATGTTAATGAAATGAAACTTTCCGGGGTTCTTAATAAGGGGTTGCGAGGGGTGCGATTAAAACCCCATAGGGTTTGTCATAGCAATATAACTCTCACATATTATGGAGTGCTGCTCCCACTCGTATTCGAAGACATTGGATAAACTAATAAAATGAGGAGGTATGTAAAAGAAGAAATACTTCAGATTCAAAAAATAAAGTCTTAATAATTTTACTAAACATGAAGCGAAGCACGTGTTTAAATAATATGTACTGAAGCGGTGCAAAAAGCTGTGCTCAGCGATAATATTTTCCCGGAAGGAAAACGCTTAAATACCGTTTCAACTAAGCTGCACAGCTGTTAATAACTACTTATTTTTAGTAAACTCGTACTTTCATAGTCTACTTAAAGATAAGACTGCTAAGTTTCATAATATTTGATTTTTTCCGTTAATAGCTCAAGGATTATAAGACCGCCAGCGGTCGCGAAACAATTGGTTTTACAATTGTGTCTGGTGTTACGATCCTCAAGGGGTTAAATAAAACGCTCAAATAAACTCAAAGTTAACGAAACGTTAAAAAAAATTACTTCTGTTTGGGCAAAGGCCTTCCCACATGGAAAACTGCACATGGGAGATTAGGCCATTACCCACTATTCTAGTCTAATACCAGGCTGTGCTAATACTGCTTAGGGTCGATTCGACCAAACTGGAATAAGGTCTTATACTTAGATTAAACGACGAATTTGTATTGACTAATCTCGGAGTAAGTCTTATTCCAGTTTGGTCGAATCCACCCTTAGTGGGTTATTATAACACGAAAAAACAAAGTAACACCTACTACTTACTAAAATTAAAATATTTACAAAGTTACAAAGATAAATAGAAAACTATAAATAAAAGAATTGACCCAGATCATCCCCATCAGGCAGAGTACCCAGAATAAGTACTAGCCGCATTGCTGCGCCGGATGACGAGGCTTCGGCGTTGACCCAGATAGCTGCTAGCTCTGGGGTCACGGGTGGCTTTCACCAGTTTTTTTAGAAATACTGAAATATCTCTAAAGAGTTGGTGGGCACCGAAACCCCACGGCCCTGACGTCTCTACCCCAAACAGCTCAAATATGAAATCTCCGTTTGAGGTTTTCCGCATAAATTGCAGCTGAGCCAGCGTTGATGCATCAACTTGGAAGATGGGACGGGGAAATGAACGAAATGTACATTCCATAACATAAAAAATACTAGGTAGCTACATAGGTACTTCCGGTGGAAGTATGACGTACCAGTAATTTTTTTCAGCATTTAATTATCATCATGGACTGTGAGTTTTTAAATTGTTTTTTTTTTATTTTTAGGTCGCTGCTGCCGGAGGTCTTCTCGGCGTGGCTTACTCAGCAGCACCGGCGGTGTCTCACATGACTTACACTAACGGACTTGGCCTCGCGTACGCTTGGTAAATGCTGTAAAATGATGCCGATTTGAGTAGAATAATATTAATTTATATAAAAGCACTGAATGATTCTTCTGTATTTATTACCTGTTAGTTTTAACCTAATTTATTAATTCAACTCTAGTGTACTTCTAATAAAAAAAATATAAGAATGTTTTGTTTTATTATTTTAAGCCTATTAAAGGTCTCTTTCCACAGTATTATCGTAAGTGAGTGAGCATGTTGTTCTCCCATATCTCGCTACCAATATATTACATAATAATACTATTCATTGTTTCTTACACACTGCACCAAAATCTTATGGGCCCGAGCCTAAGAACCACCATACTTTTTAGTAAGGGTTGAGCCCTTGAGCACTGTAAAATAAACAAATTGCCATTAAAATAAAACTGATGCATGAAACGGAACGGTGTAATGTCAATGGACATCTGTCAGGACTTCTTGGCGGGAAAGTGAAGCGTCATGTCTGCAGTTTTGTTTTATTTTCTAAATATTGTGTTTTTTCGAATATTAATGTGAAATAATAGTGGATTATTAACCGTTAAGTGTTTGTGAACGTGCATGAGTGTTGGCAAATGAAACAAAACAGTGCAACATCACTTTTCAAATTCTCTCAAGAAGTCCGCGTGAGATCTCAGTAAAGTCCCACATCTTTACTGAGGAGTCCTCAGTGAGGACTTAGGGGGTTTGGGAAACATCATTTATCATCTTAATCACCACATTATCATCAAGGGAAAAAAAGAAATAAAAAAACTAATGACTAGGCAGTATGGTCTCAGACCTTAGCCTGTTCCTACACGGAACAAATAAATTTAAAAAAATGGACATCTGTCATTTTACGGTCACGTCATTTTCTCATTGACATTTGGCTGACTTTGGCGAGTTATATTTTAATTTCCACTTCTCGTAATAAATTTAAATTACCCGTGTGTATAAATAAAGATACGAGCTAATTAACCTGCTTTGTTTAGTGCCTAGATTTGCTGTGTTTATTCACGGAGCTGCTCTCAATTTACAAAAGCATTACATCAGTATGATAAAGCTATGAGTTATTGTTATAGTGTACCTACCTTGCCTTGAGGTCGAGACAGTTTTAAGAAGTTTCGTTCAGTACCTAGTTCATTGATAACACAACTGTAGAAATGTCTGATAGCGGCGAAAGTGATGCCGGCTGGATACTGTATAAGGAAAGATCAGATTGGAAAGATGTGACTCCTGTTCCCGAAAATGACGGTCCCAGCCCTGTGGTAGTCATTGCACATTCGGAGAAATGTATGTAAAGTACAAACACAGTATAAAACACCGTCATAAAGTTAAACCAAATTTTAATGTCTTTTTCAGATTTTTAGATTTTAGATTTCCCATTTTCTACTGATTCACTAACCTAACATTCATAATAAAAAGGTACATTGCGCTAAAAACACTAGTACAAACCAGTAACTTAAAAAACTGACTTAAAAAAAAAATACTTTGCAGATAATTTGTTTGAACAACAACAATATATTATTACCTACTAAATAAAACATTTAACAATAAACTAGGTATTCATACATTATTGACAATAGTTATTTGTGATACTTATTTCTGGTAACCAGATTATTTGTGTAATTTTCAGTTGAAGATGTGTATGACTATTTCCGTGCTGTTCTGCAGAAAAATGAGAAGTCAGAAAGAGTTCTTCAGCTGACAAAAGATGCGGTTGATCTTAACCCAGCAAATTACACTGTTTGGCAATACAGGTATGTTATGGATATTAAACAAACTGAAAAGATTAAATTTATAGTTGCAATTTAAACTTAAAACAGAATGGCATTGCAATAATATTTTATTTATTATCTCATCAATAGTAGCAATGTCCTGGATTTCAATGTTGGAGTCCTTTGCCCATCTCTTGAGTAATTATTAATTATAATTATTATTACAAACTTACCTTCTTACTAACTTATTATTTAATTACATTGCTACACGGCTACATAGTAAGGATTCATACAAATGTCACCCTCATTTCAGGAGAGATATACTGAAGGCTTTAGGCACTGATTTACAATCAGAATTGGATTATGTGGAATCTATTATCAAACACTCACCAAAAAATTACCAGGTAATAATTCATTGATAAAATTTATAAGTAAGCTTCATGGTTGCTCTTTCTAATAAAGATCTAGTAGGGCAACACAATGTTTACCTATTTGACTGACCGTAGGACCAAAAAATGTCCATGAGCAGGATTCGAACCTACAACTTTCTGACATTACGGGTCAGATGCACTTCCAATTATGCTACTGTGGCTCTTTTCCAGACCACTAATTAATCAACAATTTTTACTTTAATAAAAACTAATAATAATAAAATACTACTACTACTTTAATAATTTACATTTTAGTTTCCCGTACAAACTTCAAAGTCGAAATTATAAAAACCATTAACCCAATTTTGATGAAACTTTGTGTGCTAAGTAACATACACAGATCTAAATAGTTTGTTGAAAACATTTTTAAAAAACGTTTAAATAACTGAGTTAATGCGATTTTAAACTTTATATAGTGGACTTTAAATCGCAATAACTCAGCTAAATAAACCTTTTTTAAAAATGTTTTTAACAAACTATTTAGATCCCTATATTTTGCCTAAGCATGCAAAGTTTCATTAAAATTGGCTTTTTGGTTATTAAAAATTTCGACTTCAAAATTTGTATGAGAAACCGAAATGCGTAAACCCTCTTAAACTTACCAAACGTTCAACATAACAATGTAGTAACTTGCCGATTGTAAATTATTCCTGCCATCTACAGTTTATATTGGATAAGTGGGAGTGGCACCAAATCATATGGTTCACCTCAAACTGTATGTGGTATAAAACAATATTGTTCAATATTGTTTTCAAAGGTTTAAGCGAGCACTACACATTGAAATGAAATACTTTTTTTTACATGACATGTAGTAAATTAAATGCTAGTTTTGATCCGTAAAAAGTGTTTCATTTCAATATTGTTAAATTTTTATAGGTTGGAAGTAGTTGAATTTTTCATGTAAATCTCTTACTTTAGCAATAGTATGGATAACCTAATAAAATGTTTTACTGTTGCATAGGAAACTATTAAGATGTGTTTAGTTGATCTACTGTTTTTGAGTGCCTTTAAATTTTTTTTTAACTTAACCAATTTCGGGCAATGAGTAAGCCACCATGCTTTTGTTTTTAATGGTAAGCCTGGCAAATGACCCCATTCCACCTGATGTTCAGAGGGAGTGTAGACCGGGCTCGAGGAAAACTGGTGCAGCGTAAGAGACATAGTATCAGTCACCCTCACTCTGCTGGCCTTCAAAGTGCCTCTTCACACCTCGTTTGAAGACAGACTGAACTATAATGATATTAGTATCGAAAAGTCTGTTTACCTTGCAGGTATGGCACCATCGTAGAGTACTAGTGGAGTGGCTCAAAGACCCCTCGCAAGAGCTGGAGCTGACCGGCGACGCACTGCTGCAGGACCCCAAGAATTACCACGCGTGGCAGCACCGGCAGTGGGCGATCAAATCGTTTGGGTCAGTCACATTTATTATTATTATATTCGGCCGGAATTAATAAACAGAAGGGGTGTAGTTTTTCATGATGTTAACGCTAGACCTCACACATCTTTAACCACCCAGCAAAAATTAAGAGAGTTTGGCTGGGAAGTGTTAATGCATCCGCCGTATAGTCTTGACCTTGCACCTTCTGATTTCCACCTGTTTCGGTCTCTTCAGACTTCTTTAGGCAGTGTCAGGTTAACATCACGAGAGGACTGCCAAAACCACTTGTCGCGGTATTTCGATCAGAAGCCCCAACATTTCTATAGCAATGGGATCATGTCCCTACCAACAAGATGGCAAAAAGTTATCGAACAAAATGGCACCTACATACTTTAGTTAAATGTAATAAACTATATTAAAATCGTTTTGATTTTTCTTAAAAAATGCAAAGAAACTTATCCCTAACCTATTATTATACTAGCAGCCCGTCTAAACAAATACAAACCTACACAACAAAAAAAGAATTAGCCAAATTTGTGGCATTTCATTATTATTTATATAGATTAGCCTTTCTTCTCTTGGGTGTCGTAAAAGGCGACTAACGGACTAAATACTGCACATACATACAACAGCAGAGAGCGGCGATAGGCTCACCACCTGTCACGCTGAGCACATGTGCAGTCGCTATTTGGTGAAAAGTGGACTATGGCAGAGGACTGCTTTTTCGGTCCTCATTGCCTATTTTCTGATTAACTCTTCGGGGATAATAGTCGTGAATATAATTGTATGTATATTATATAGATTAGCCCTCACTGTCCCAGTCAAATATAACATTTATTTATCTTGTGCTCGTCATCAGTTCTAATTGCTAGACTAATACAACAGGGCATAAGGCATCCTCGCCAACCACCACTTTCTTATCCCACCCACCCGCATTGGTCCAGGATGGTGGGGTATGCCCTCAATATATATCCCCATTTGCAGTTGTCCATGTGGAAAGGTATGTGCAAAGCAGTGGGATGTAGGATAGTGGTTATGCTACTAAATTTTTTTAGCATTCAATATCTTGAAGTATATTTGAGCGTTTTTAACGTAAAAAATAACAAAAATTACGAGGCTTAAGAGGGTATACGCATTTCGGTGTCCCATACAAACTTCCAAGTAGAATTTTTTTTAAACTATTAAGCCAATTTTGATAAAACTTTGCATGCTAAAGTAAGATTCAGGGATCTAAATAGTTTGTTGAAAACATTTTTTAAAAACGTTTATTTAGGTGAGTTATTGCGATTTAAAGTCCACTATAGAAAGTTTAAAATCGCAATAACTCAGTTAAATAAACGTTTTTTAAAAATGTTTAAACAAACTATTTAGAGATCCCTGTATTTTACTTTAGCATGCAAAGTTTCATCAAAATTGGGTTATTAGTTTAAAAAAATTTCGATTTGGAAGTTTGTATGGGAAACCGAAATGCGTAAACCCTCTTAAAGCTGGCCACTGACGATCAGTTTTGCGCGTCAGTCCAGGCGTAAAACTGTGGCGTCACTTCAAATGGTTTTACGCCAAACAGATTTCCCCACTCACTGGCGTCACGCCGGCTCGTCAGTCTCGACCGGCCGGTACAATCAATTTTGAACTTTAGTGTTTGGCTCTAAGGATCAATATTCATTGGAGAAGTTCGAACTGACGCGAAACAATCAATTTTGAACTTTATTGTATGGTGCTAAGGATCAATATATTCATTGGAGAAATTCGAACTGACTCGATTGGAGTGACGATCACACACTCACGGTCAGTTTGGCGCGACGCGCCAGCTTTACGTGTCGCGGCTTCAGTCAAAACTCTGGAGTGACGATTCGACATTCACGATCAAATTTTGGACTGACGTCAGTTCAACTGATGGGAAAAACTGATCGTCAGTGGCCTTAAGGCTCGGACTACATGCATCCGGAATCACACGGACCCGAAAAAACACGGCCCCGGATTCATTCCGTAGCTCAAACAAATATATGAGTTTTTACTGCATCGACTACATGTGATCAGAGGCCTTCCGATCCCGATTTTCACCCGGAAGCAACCGAAACATGCTCCGGACGTCTCCGAGTAGCCGGTCCGTTATTTTTCGGCACGGGGGGCGGGGCCTATCAATATCGTATGAAGTTGTATGGAGCTGACCACACGAGAACTCGAGAAACGTCCGTTCCGGTCCGGTCCGGAGGAATCACGCGCCAGTCGATGACAGACGCTCGAAGCGGTCGGTCGCGTCGCGTGCGCAAGCAAAACTGCAAAATAGTAGTTGATTCCGAGCGCCTCATTATGGTGATACTACTATCACCATACTACTACTAGTAGCACAGAATAAATAATAGTACCCTATACTACTAGTACACTAGTAGTAGTAGTGTTCGTAGAATTTATCAGAAAAGAACCTTATTTTTGTATAAGACTTGTAGAATTCATATTCCGTTATGCGGTCTATGTGAAAAGGATTAACCCAATATCTTTTCACTTTCTTCTGTTTCCATTTTTATTCCAATTACATTTCGACTGCGATTTTTGCGTAAAATGGCCAATTTTGGCGTTGCGGATCTCGGAAACCAAAATACATTAACAATTTTGACTTATTGAATAATGTAGAATAGCTTTTGGAATAATGCGTAGCGGCCTCGCATTTTGTAAATTTTGCTTAACGTATACTGCCCGGAGGTGCTTCTATATTTGCAACTTTAAAAATGGATCTTATCCATCCAGACAACATAGTCCTGGTGGCAGTCTTAACTATTCCTGTTACTGAAATAAACAGTTGGTCTATGTTTACTTCTGATCTTCTCCTTTGAGAAGCCTGTATTAATAATTGTATAAGACGCACCGGACAAATACTAGGGTCCGGGTGATTTAACAAATGCCAACCAGACTGTTGATTGTAGCTGAGTCTGTTTTAGACCCATGTTCCGGCCATAATATTATTTCCTTATCTTTTTGTAATAATTTGTCCTTTTTAATTAAAATGTTTACTAGAAAAAAACACACGCACACACACTTCACAGTGACGTAATACCGCTGGCTTGCAGCACTACTAGAAAAAATCATAAAATTTAACCGCCTGTGTGGTCTAGTGGCTAAGCAACCTGTTTCAGACCTAGAGGTCCCGGGTTCGATTCCCAGCGGGGGGTACATCTTTGTGTGCTCGGTTTGGTTGGTGGTAGGGCTGTTAAGTCCGCCTGGCTAGCTACCACCATCTTATCTAAGTCTGTCGCCATAACAACGATGTTTATAGCATTGTTGTGTTTCGGCAGTTTGAGATAAGATAGCCAGTTCCTCAGTGAGGATTCCAGGTGAAGCGCGCTTCCACCTTCGGCCTTATCGTCACTTACCATAAGGTGAGATGAAGACCAAGCGCTTACCCGATAAAAAAATAATAATTCAAGAGTCTTCTGGGGTTTCCGAGAGGTAGCTTAGCGGTTAGAGCAGTGGACCAGCAATCCAAAGGTCACGGGTTCGAATCCCGTTCGAGCTTTCCAGAGACTGGTTGTTTTTTTTCTAGTAAACATTTTATTCTACAACTATATAGCATTGTGAATGCAAAATTTCAATAATAAAGATTTTTAATTAAACCCAAAATTGCAGAGAAAGATTTTCATAAAATGCGGGAAGGCACCTTTTTGAGCTCCTAGATTGAACTAAGTACTGTTCTAAACAAATGAAATAAAAAAATAGAATGTTATCACTTATATAGTCTTAAAGTGCGTAGCGGTCTCGGAATTTTTAGATATCATTGATTTTATATAGAAAAAAAAAATCTTATTCGAAACCAAAAAACTTAAAATTGCTTTAAGGTATCCGTGAATTTCTTCTATCTACGATAATATTATTGAGCAAAATTTATACCAGAATAATCGTTACTTACTTTATAATGAATAAATATTTTATAATTAATTAATTATCCTATTTCGATAAAAACGAGAAATACAACTGTAAAATTACTTCAAAATGCGACGCGCCGGCCGTCCGAACTCAGCTTATCCTCGCAAAAGGACATTTGTAATATTAAGCATGAATTTATTATCCTATTTCGATAATAACGATAAATACAACTGCTAAATTACAACAAAATGCGAAAATGGGCATTTTACGCAAAAATCACAGTCGAGATGTAAGTAATAGGCCTCTTAACGGCTACAGCTAAGCATACAATTTCAACTAAAGTTAAACTTTCCATTGTCGACTGGACGACTATCCAGCGCAAGTGCTAGAGACCGACTGAGTAAATTTCTCTCCGGATTCAAAACGGAGCGCGTGTAGTCGATTACTTGCCGAATTTGGTTTTTTCCCGGGCCGGACTGATTCCGTATGCATGTAGTCCGAGCCTTAGGCTCGGACTACATTCCGGACCCCCCAAATTCCGGACCCTCGCGGGTGTTGCGCGGTGCGGGGTCCGCGGTAATTTGTAAGAGCCATTCCCATTTTTATCAAAAAGTTCATAAAAGTTTTTTGGAAATCCAAATCACTCAAGAAATCGAAAAGGTAAACCTATGTGTTAATGATTGTTTAGGAAATATTCTTGTAAAACACGGTCGTAATGTGCATTTATATGAATATTTAGAGGTAACTTCTGGATTTTTTTCTATCGAGCAAAATGTTTCCAATCGTGTTTTGAAAACAGTCACACATATGTACTGTAATAAACGAATATATTGAAAATTTCATTAGAAAAGAAAACAGCCAATTTTCCCGTTTTCATAGTCAAAGTCAAGTCAAAGTCAAAATATATTTATTCAATAAACTCAATTAATAAGTAGATACTTTGAATCGTCCAAATCTTTTTTCACCGCCAAATGCCCCTTGAACACGTACGCACCCACTAGCTGCTGTTACAACAACATATTTTTTTATTGTAATAGGTACATCACTTACGATAATAAGCGGGTTATAAAACGGATCTTTGGGCAAGGTCGGGCTTGTTTAATTGTTGACTTATATACTTACTACATATATTTTATCGTAACTCTTTTATGAGTGTTTTGCATGTTTTCACAATTTTTGGAGCTATCATGGTAATTCTTTAGCTAAAAGCTAAATATCAACATTAAGGTTACTGTGCGAGTGTGACACATTTGTTTAAAGAATTTTACTATAATGTTACACACAATATACCTACATACATATTTAGATCCACGAATATTATCCCCGAAGGGTTAGTCAAAGACTAGGCAATGAGGACAGCAAAAGCAGTCCTCTACCATAGTCCACTTTTCACCAAATAGCGACTGCGCATGTGCTCAGCGTGACAGGTGGTGAGCCCATCGCCGCTCTATGCTGTCGGATGTATGTGCGGTCTTTAGTCGGAAAGTCACCAAAAATATAACTGAAATAAAAGTATACTTATTCCGAATCCGTGTCAAACAAAGTTTTCGCTATGTTACAGGCTGTTCAACAAAGAAATGGAATTCGTGGACAATCTCCTTTCGGAGGATGTCCGCAACAACTCGGCGTGGAACCAACGCTACTTCGTCGTGAACCATCATCTCGGCTGGTCAGACATGAACGTACAAAAGGAAATATGCTACGCTTTGGAGAAGATAAAGTTTGTGAAGAACAATGAAAGCGCTTGGAACTATCTGAGGGGTGTACTGTTACATGATAAACGAGGGATCAGTGGGAACGCAGTGGTCACATCGTTCTGTGAAGATTTATATAAGAACAAGTGCCGATCGCCCTATCTCTTAGCCTTTATCATCGATATTTGCGATGAAAACATCAAGCACGGACAAAACGGCAGTTTCCATGGTGCCGACAGAGCCGTGGAACTCTGTCAAGCTTTAGCCACCAAATACGATAAAATTAGAAGCAAATATTGGAATTACATATGTGAGAAGTTTAGGAAAATCCAAAAGAAACAACAAGAGGAGAGAGAAGCAGAAGCTAAACTAAACGAGGAGGACTAATAGGTTACTTCTAAGTAGATAGGCGAAACAGAAATAGTGAAAACTATTTTTTTTTAAGTGTTGCGTGTTTCTGCATGTGAAGTTTACAGTATAAATGTATTACTTACCCAAATGAAATAAACGAAATACAAAAAATTAAAATCTTGAATGCCGTTTTTGTATTCATTTAAAATTTTTACGCAGTTCTATTTATTTAGGATTGGACTGATCTTTGGAGTGCGACGCTGATTCCTCTTTATGGGCGTTGTTATATCTCTTCTCTGATGTCAGAGTGCCAATGTTCATGTGAAAATTGGATTGTAAAGCACGCGCCATTACTTCGCAACCACAGTCTCTATCAAGCTTCAGCATGTCTTGTAAGCTATTTCTTTGCTCTGAGGCCAGCTCGTTGACTTTACTTTTACTGCTCTTCTTATCTATGATTTCTTTACTACACCTCTTGGGGTCTTTCCTATGTAAACATGGTTTGTCTCTAAGTGATGATAGTCCAAGATTTTGAAGTATGTCTGGACATTTGTTATTGTTACATCTTTCACAATCACAGAACGGCTAAAAGGAAACACAAGCATAACTTAAAATAAATTCTAATTATTGAGACCTCTAATAAAATTGCAGTATCTTCCTGTTACTGTGTAATTTTAACGTACTTAATTCTTTTATAATAATGTGTTAATCAGGTACCTTTGTATTTTGTATCGTGTTTTTACTGTGGCTGCAATGACCCTTCTGCATATTTAAGCGATAGGCGACCATCGATGATATTGTGAAATCATTTTGTACAATTGAGGATGCGGTTGTTATTAAATGGATTTCATGCTATTTGTAATTTATCATTAGGGTTAGATTTATTTTGTGTTTCCATTAACAGATTTGGCAGATTGACTGACATAAAGGCACTTTACACAGCACAGATAGCATTATAGACTTCTTTCACCTATAATATCTAGATCACCTAGATTTTAAGAAATCACTGTCACACTCAGATTAATATTGTTTGTGGTCATCTTGACTATGAGTAAATACCCTAAGGTGATCATACTCTAAGACTATCTTTTATGAAAATAGTTGGAATTACATGTTATTTTAGATACCTACTACCTTTAAATGAGCTTTGGTAGGTACTGCATTGTGTTCATAAGATACTATTACTTTGAGAATCTTACCGCAGGACGGACTCCCGCGAACCAGCCCGATTTTGTGAAAATATTGGATATGTTTTTCTTTTTACATGATTTTTGGCTTGTTCCAGGCTATGGCTCGCTCGTTTAGGAGCATAAGGTCAAAAGCGCAAAATGACAAACGATGGCAAATTGTCAAAAGAGCAGAATGTCAAAAGCGCACATAGTCAAAAGCGCAGATTGTCAAAAGCGCAGAATGTCAAAAGCGCACATAGTCAAAAGCGCAGAATGTCAAAGGCGCACATTGTCAAAAATCCTACTTAAACTAGGTAATTGCTTGGCTTTGTTATTAAATATGTAAACGTCGTTATTTTTGGTCAGTCAGACTCGCAATAGGAAATGAAATACTAATTTAATATTTTTAGGAAATATATACATTTTTAATTAATGTAAACTTTATATATTATAGCAATAGTCAACTTTTATATTCTGCTCAGAATAAGTATGTAAATGAACAAAAATTGCGTTATTATTTTTAATAATCAGCATTATTTATAATTAAACAGTGTCTCTTACTTTAATGATCAGTTTTAACAAAACAAAAACAATGTAATTAGTTTTACTTTTTCAAAGAACATAATTTTGTTCAGTAATGTAAGAATCGTGATTAAGTTCCGCTCCATTTTTTTCAAATAACATCGATATCTTTTGTCAAAATCGATATCACATTGCTTTCTTTTATTTTTTGGAAGTGATTTAAATAGTGCATTTGTTATTTTTCTATCTATGTTGATTTATAATTAGTTTACATTAAAAATAAATATGTTTCCTAAAAATATTAAATTAGTATTTCATTTCCTATTGCGAGTCTGACTGACCAAAAATAACGACGTTTAGATATTTAATAACAAAGCCAAGCAATTACCCAGTTTAAGTAGGATTTTTGACAATGTGCGCCTTTGACATTCTGCGCTTTTGACTATGTGCGCTTTTGACATTCTGCGCTTTTGACAATCTGCGCTTTTGACTATGTGCGCTTTTGACATTCTGCTCTTTTGACAATTTGCGATCGTTTGTGTTTTTGCGCTTTTGACCTTATGCTCCTAAACGTGGCTCGATACGTAAAGAAAAAAATAGAGAATTGGCGTTAGAGAGACGCATTGAATACTCCTGGTTTTTGAGAAGTTTAAACTAAAAGCTTAAGGTGACCGTATTACCCCCCTGTACCTTACTATATTTCTGCCAAGTTCCAGTTTGCAGTGTAAGCAGTACACGCAGTATTTCAGCACCAAAGAGAATTTAGTTACATAATATGTTTATGTTCTCCGTCTGCTGTGATTTGACGTCTGAATTTCAAATATCCTTCATATTATACGTCTGTGCAAATATCACTCATTTTCATGAATTAAAGGAACCGAAGGACTGATAATCCAGGTAAAACTTACCTACAGGCTACATCTTACCATTACTTCCACCCAAAAGTAACCATGATCTCTGTTTGAAATGTGTTGACATTACCAATAAAATATTGATATCTTCAACTGAGCCATTATGTGGGACACATTAATGCCGAACACCTGTTGCAACTGGGAGCCTGTTGAGCTGCGAATACTGAAGAAAGAACTAGCGAAGCTCGATTGTAACTGTAATACCTGTGAATTCGCCAGAGACCCGACGAAGCTTAGAGAAAACAGCTGTCTATATCAGAACGATGCATCGATACAAGTAGAAAGACAGAATGGCTCATTTGACAGATTCATTTACGGTTATTCAAAACAAGAAGATTCTTCGGAAAACAGCGAGGCTGGTCAGACTAAAAGCGATATGATGGGGTACTTCCGTAACGACATGTATTGTCCCAACTGTTTACTTATCTGGGACCTTATAAGAGAACTCAGGAAAGTGTTCAAAGATGAAGAATGTGAAATTAGATCAAACATGTTTTCGTCTGATAAGTCTACAGAGCAGCAAGTCGAATTTGTAGATAGTACCACGTCCGTCACCAACAAGCCAGCTGTTGCCGCGCCGACTTCCAACTTGACTCTTTGCGACTTTATTACTGAAACGTCTAGTGTCCCTGGCAGCTTAATGACGACCCCCGCGGCGACGTCTCATTCTAAATTGAGAAGTAATCAAGACAAGGTTACGTTTCTAGATAGCTACGAAAATAACTATCATTCCTGTCTCAAGAAGAAACCGCTGCCGCCGCCGCTTCAAGGCACATGCTTTTGTTTGGAAAACTTGATTGATAACATTCGACCACCTTTAGCAATATAAAAAGCAACCGATATATACACCTAGATACAATTTAGAAGGTCACTGTTATTTCTAATTATGTGATCGTTGTAATGGATTAATTAAAACATTAGGTTCAGAGACATTTTATATCATTTATTTACGACTTGGCCGCGTAATGTTTGATAAATCTTGCGGAAGGATCTGACACCTGTACCCACTTAGGCATCCAATAGTAAGGTGTAAAGTTATGCTGTCCAGGGAACGACTTCTCAAACACTGTACGATAGTATTTAGACTCCGCTGTCGTCGGTTTTAGTCCTTCAAAGTTGTCATTTTCATCTGTAAATCTCTCTGCTATAATTTCACCTATTATTGTGAACAAAGATTTCTTCACGGAAGCTACTCCGTCGCTGAAAGCTTCTTTATGCCTCCATAGTATTGAATCTGGTAGTAGACCACTTTTATCGAAGCTGCTTCTTAACAAATGTTTTTCGACTCCGTTTTGAGGTTGGCGCATTTTAGCGTCCAACCCCAAGTAATGATGGGTGAATTGTATGTCTAAAAATGGGACTCTGAGTTCTAAACTGAAAGCGCTTATAGTGCGGTCAGCTCTTAAACCGTCGTATAAATAAATGTCTGAGAGTAACCGTACGCTTTCGTCGTGGCCAGCCGCTGGGGACGGCGCGTCTCTGAAGTAGATGTACCCTTGTGCTACTTCGTCTGCACCTTCTCCGCTAAATATTACCGTGGTGTCAGTTTTGTTTTTAATATACTTTGCCAAAAGGTACATAGGCAAACTTGCACGAACAGTTGTTATATCGTAACATTCTAAGTGATAGATAACGTTATCCAAAATATATCTTACATCTTTTTCATCAAATTGAATTTCGTGGTGCTCAGTGCCAAGGTAATCTGCTACAGTTCTGGCTGCGACGAGATCGGGTGAATCTCCCATACCTATCGCAAATGTCTGGATTTTATAAGGAAGGTTATTTTCTTTGGCGAGTTTGACTATCAACGCTGTTATGAGCGAGGAGTCTAAGCCGCCGCTAAGAAGACAGCCAATTCGCCTTTCCGCCATTAAACGTTTCTTACAAGCAGCCTCTAATAATTTCGCTGTCTTTTCATACAAGGTCAAGTTCTCTAGCTCTTCTGGTGACACAAAAGGAACGAACCGCGGAGGCGTGCCCGGTGTGAAGTACTGTTCCGTGTAATCCAATTTAACTTTCCCGTTTTCCAGCATTGACCATACTTGGAAATGTCCGGGAGGGAACTGGCCCAAAGTTGAGTTTTTGCTGGTCTTATCTTTCAATCCAATAAGTCCCTTAGCTTCGGAGCAAATTCCTAGGACGTCGTTGTCGACATCATGAAATCTGTATAGCGGTCTGACGCCGTACGGATCTCTGGCGATATAGATCTTTTTCTTCTCACCGTCTACGAGACAGAATGCGAAAACGCCGTCCAAGTTTTTCACGGTGTCCGCGATGCCAAACTTCTGGTAGGTGTGCACGATGGCTTCGACGTCGCACTTGGTCTCGTATTCGAAGTCGTGTTGTGTTTGTAGGCGTTTGCAGTTGTATATTTCGCCGTTACAGATGAGGGTGGTTCGCGGGAAGGCGTGGAGTCGCATAGGCTGCATGCCGTGGAGGCCGTCCACGATCGCGAGCCTTTGGAAACCGAAAATGACGAGGGGCTCCCTCGCGTCTTGCTCAATCCGCCAAGCGTCAGGCCCTCGGTGGACGATGCTGGAGAAGCATTTGATGCAGGTGGCGCTCAGGCCCCCGTCCACGCCAAATGTTGCCCAGATGCCGCACATTGTTCAAATCTGCAATCATTAAAGGGTTTTTTGGTTAATAATAAAACAATAATTTAGGCTTTTGCGTTCTTACTTCTTCGTAGATACTTAGAATACTTTTAATTTTTAATAGGTAGATACCAATGTGGCTCAAAAAGTAGTAGGTACGAACGGGATCGCTTATAATTTGCAATAGCTGTGAACGGGGGGGGGGGGGGGGCTAGTTGTCTAACTTTAACAACTATCGTTTCTAGTTTGTTAAAAAAAATTTAAAAGAGTATGATTTAAGCTATTCCCAATTTCTTTGGTTTTTCCGCAAAATGGTAGATCTGTCGTCAAAATAATAGTCGCAGTTTTAACAATGTAAAAAAAATCTAGAATAAATCACAAGTAGGTAATCATCGGGATATAATCAAGTGTAAAATAATTATTTTTGTAGATATTATTTATAATAGGTTAGCCCTGATAACTGAATAATCAAATTAATAAAAAACGATCATTAAAAAATTTACAAGGTTCCAAAAGGTGTTTTCGTCGTCGTCGTATAGTTAACCGTTTCAGCCAAAAGATGTCCACTGCTGGAAATAGGCCTTTGGGAGAGCCCAAAGATCTTAATTTCCATAGGTAGGTAGTATAAAATTTCTAGTAGAAAGTAGTCAATTTTCATAGCGCGCCAATTTGGCTCCGCCCCTTTTAACATTTTTTTTCTATTAAATTGGTAAGGAATAGTATTTTTTCAACAACGAACGTAGGTACCTAATGAAATGTAACTGGTGACAAAATTACAATAAAAACAAGTCGCATTCTGAGGACGACAATCGATTTATTTAGCGACAGATCTACATACCATTCTGAGCACGGAGCTATTTTTTAAGGAAATACCATGATTTTATTGATAGGTAATCTTAGAGAATTAAAAGTATTATTTTTTATAAGTACTTAGGTACATCACATATATTTCTGTGAAGTACATATTGACATTAATTTGGTAATTCATACCTGGCAACACTTTTTATTTGTCTGATAATGAAAATATTTCGTGGCGATTCTAAGTAATAAATTAGAGATACAAGTTGATGACAAATATAAAATTTGCTGACAAAAAATATCGTTCCCTTTTTAAAACTATTTTTAAAATAATAAACTACCGAAGCAATGTAGGTAGGTACCTACTTACTTTTACTTGATAGCGATTGCTATAGATGTTGAGGTTAGACAATAGCCTCTTTTGCATACAGAAGAACCTCCTACTTACTGTACGGCAAGTAGGAGGTTCTTGCTTGGCGGTAGTTTTGACATAATTTATCACAAAAAAAGTTATTGTGGACTACTTAGGGTGGATTCGACCAAACTGGAATAAGGTCTTATACCTAGATTAAACGCCAAATTTGTATAGACTAATCTCGGAGTAAGTCTTATTAAAGTTTGGTCGAATCCAGCCTTAGTGGTTCAACCATCGGATCTTGAGGACCTAGGTTCGATACACAACGGAGAGTTTGGTTCGGTTGGGCGGTAGGGCTGGTTTTAAGTCCGCCTGACTTGTGGTAACTACTGGTAAATAACAGGGTACCTACTGTAGTGCAATTAAAGACGGCTGCGGTACTGTATACCCCTTGGACGCGGGTTCGAATCCCGCAAGAGTTAACGTTCATAATAAATATAAATATTAGAATGTTAAGTGAATAAATTATGTCTGTTTATATTTAAACAAGTCTATTGACTTAATATGGGTGTTAGGGTGGTTTCGACCAAACTGGAATAAGGTCTTATACCTAGATTAAGCGCCGAATTTGTATAGACTAAACTCGGAGTACCTAAGTCTTATTCCAGTTTGGTCGAATCCACCCTTAGTGGCCAAGACTACTACTAGGTACCTACTTACATAGTAGTAAGTAGTAAAAAGTATGTAATACCTATTAGG
This sequence comes from Scoparia ambigualis, assembly GCA_963921215.1. Classification (NCBI taxonomy): domain Eukaryota; kingdom Metazoa; phylum Arthropoda; class Insecta; order Lepidoptera; family Crambidae; genus Scoparia; species Scoparia ambigualis. Next base: position 15,535,441 of record OY992522.1, on the reverse strand, counting down.
TACTTATGACAAGATGCAATATTGGTTTATTATAAAATCTTAAGCATGAGTGGGGAGGTTAGATATATATTTATTTAACCTTTATTGCACAATATGGAAAATGGTACCAAAGGTAGACTAAATGCCTAAAGGCATTCTCTACTAGTCAACCTGAGTATGACTTACAAATACTTAGGTCGTGATGTGAAAATACTTCATAATTTACAATTAACTTGCAATGTTAAAGAAGATCAAACTTTACTTAACGAGCTACCTATTCGGAGTTTTAAGCTGAGTAAATAAGCGCCTATAGATAATAACATTTTGGATATAGGTAAGTAGGGATAAATAAAATACAATGCATTTGACGGTCGCGCGAGTTCAACTGATAAGAAGCCGGCTGTATGCAAAGTACTGAATGCTATAAAATAACTTTTTACTTTTATAAACTTTAAATGATAAATAAAAATCAGTTATTACCTATACATCATTCACACTTTTGTATGCGTTCAAGTGCGATAATGAATAATAAATCAACATAACCTAACCTTGCAGATTTTTTATGGGGACGTGCACACCATATCAAAACATATGGTAATAATATCACAAACCCCTTCTAATATTTAAAAGCGTAAAAAGTACATTTAAAAGTATCTCTAAAACAGTTAACTAATAATATTTACCTTGGCATAAATTTCACTGACTAAATAAACTATAGTTAGCTCGTTAACGAACGGATGAGCGGCCGTCCGCTTCGCATTAGAGGTTATTTGCCACTGAAATGTGAGTCCAATTTAGACGATCGCGCACGCCTCGCGGCGCGGCCGGCGCGGCGTGTCGTGTTCACAGAGGGCCTAGTCAACTGGCAAACGCTCGACCGGTGACAGCTTCAAAATCGCTCATCAAATTCGCTAGGCTACATCGATATCGATAAGCTAAGGGATATAGAACATACAGGCTTGTCTTAGTATTTTTTTGTTTGATGATAATGTAACGCTTATGTAAGATTAATAAATAGGTAGTAACCACACCGATCCTTTTGAGTTTTAGTGAATTGAATGTCACTTTACTAAGAAATTCGGGTAGACTCCTTGAGACAATTTGAAAAATGAATCAATCGCTTTTTTCGCCGGAAGTTCGCCAGGCAAGCACGTTTGTAAATAAGTACATAAAATGATGACGAGTGACTTACCCACCATAATATGATATTGATATGAGACCAAACCCATTTTTCAGCTTATAATATAAATAAATTAAGACTGAAGACCACAAGCAAACGCTTGCTGCCAAGAATTTCTCAAATATTAACAACTTGACGTCCGTCTGTAATCAAATAAGTGATAACACTAAATGTTACAAACCGCGCGAACATTTAAACAGTTTGATCTTAGATGCGAGTACCCACTAGGTAGTGATTAAAACGTTTGCATCTTGTATGAGTACATCGCCTAAAGTAACTCTATGGCGTAGCGGCTAAGGCTTTCGGGTTTAGTTGTCTAACTACAACACCTATCACATTACTTTTCTAATTGATTATTGTCCTAAATAAAATAAAATAAAAAACATTCCAAGTACATGGTTTTGCTAGTTAAATTAAAACTAATTTTAAAATATGCAAACTAGCGAAGCAATGTACTTACTGTTACTTGAAAGGTAATGCTAGAGGTTTAACTAATGCAAAAAGTCCCCGCCCGCGCCGCACCGGTTTGTGATCTTGCCAGTTAGTTACGCAACTTTCACATTACCGAGCTAAAGGATGGGTAACCAAATAAAAAGCGTCTCGAGCTCCTCCGTGCTTCGGAAGGCACGTAAAGCACACTGCGGTTGTATTGGCTCAGGGCTTAAGCCTGTTATAGCCCAGTCTGCCTTAGTGCTGTCGTTCATGTGGGAACGTTCAGGACGTTCATAGGATGACGATGAAGACAACATCGCCTTAATATAGGATTGTTTCATTGTTACTTATTTATAGCGTAGTAGGTACCGAAAATAATTGAAATTAAAAGTCAAATCATTTATTAAATATACGCCTTCACAGACACAATGACATGATCGTGGTCTCTACGCGACAAGTTAAAATATTTATTTTTTTTACATTATTTATTTCACTGCCATTCATTATGAGTTGGTTGATAATGTTTCGAAATAAAACATAGGATTATTTATATATTTACCAAAAATAATTTTAAAACAATTAATTTTATATAATTACCCTAGTATGTTGATAATGAATCAAGTACAACTTTAAGCCATGTTTAATGCAGTTTCATTGTTGGATACGACATGTGGTACACATCCCTTCTTTATTGTGAGCCTGATGCAGCATTAAATATTGGTGTTATTATGATTAACCATGCTTTTTGAAGGTATCCAGAATCTCCTAAGAAATTGGAACAATATACTTACTTATAGAAAATTGTCATACTTACATAAAAAGTTAGTAGGTAGGTAGTATATATTTACCAAAAATAATTTAAAAACAATTAATTTTATTTATTTATTTTATATTCACAAGTGAATCGACAGTTCTATAAAAAGTATAACACTGAAAATGTGAAACAGCAAACCATTTACAGATTCACACAAATAAAAATGTGATAGTAACATTACAAACTCAAGCAACAATTACAATCGATTACTTCACAATCGCCAAATTGATAATAACTAAACTATTACAGAGTATGCTAGATATGGAACTTAATTTGTATTATATGTATAACAAGCCACCTTATGTTAAGCCACCTATTTAAAGAAAAAACAATATTATAACAAACACAATAGAACCCACCAGATTTAATAATCGGATAATAATAATGCAAGTTTATACATATAATTACCTTTGTATGTTGATAATGAATCAAGTACAACTTCAATAGCTTAATGTTATGACTAGTAGAAATTGATATAAGTAGGTACTTAAACATTTTCTATAGGTACCTACTGCAAGTAAAATTAAATATCAAGTAAAAAATAACATTAATGTTGTATTTCTTAATATATTCTTATTTCCTTACCTAACTCTCTCAAAGTCAAAGTTTATTAAATATGAGGCTTCACTTTCTCTTATTGACATTAAAACTATATGTGTATAAAAATAAATGCCAATTGTGTGTTTATGAAGGTACTGTTTTTTAGTAGTACCTACCTAAGTAAATCTTTTTAATAAAGTACAATAAACTTAGAACTAAATTAACTTTATACTTAATTTTTCCCCATCATATAAACCAAATCACTATTTTATGGGTTAAATATATTTAAGGCACACTGTTCCTTTTCTTAAAATAAAAATGTTGTCAACGAAGGTATTGTTTTTTTGTACATAAGTAAATCTTTTTAAATAAAGCACAATAAACTTAGAACTAAATTAACTATATTTATGGCACAGACTGCTCCTTTTTGTAGAATAAAAACGTTGACAACATTAGAGCTCCACAAAAAAAATCATATAAATAACTAAATTCAACGATGCCAAAGCCATGTTCAATGCAGTTTCATTGTTAAATATGACATGTGGTACACACCCCTCCTTTCTTGTGAGTCTGATGCAGCATTAAATATTGTTGTTATTATCATTAACCATGCTTTTTGAAGGTATCCAGAATCTCCTAAGAAATTAGAACAATATACTTACTTATAGAAAATTGTCATAGATAAAAAGTTAGTAGGTAAGTACCTATGTATTATACAAAATTGCTTGATATTGTTTTTTACCAAATAACCATGTTTGTTCACCATTCTGAGGAAGTCCATCCTCCAAATTATGAGGTAACATTTAAGATTTTTGAATCGTCGTCTCAAATCTGCAAAACCACATAAAATAGTTTTATCTTTATGTCAATACTCTTTATTCTAGCAATTTTAACAAAACTGACATTTCCTGGTAAATCCCAATATAATAATAGGCATAATACTTACCCTTATTATGTAAGTAATAATTTATTTATTAAAACTTACCGTTTGAACGTAAGGACTGATATCTTTTCCTATTAAGAAAGATGCTTGTCTGTATAAGATTTATAGGGTATAGTCAATAGGTACACCTTACTACACTTAGAGCCTTGGTTTAATACTCTAAGCTACCTGGCAAATTAAATCTTCATTGGAACCTGTAAAACAAATAGGCAATCTAAGTTATAAATTGATAAATGGACATTATGGATAGGTTACATTTAATATTTATACAAAAAGTCCCTTACTGTTGTCTTAATCTTGACCTTTCTTGTCATGATTAAAGGTACTTAGGTGGATTTATTTGGCCCAAATGTTTGTATGGTTTGAGAGCCCCTACAAATTGTTATGCAGCGACTTGCTCTTCGTTGCGGAAAATGTTGCATGACACACATTTATTTGGTCACTCACATCGCAGCAACTATATCAGCACGCAATTCCCGGCAGACCTTAGCTAAATATTTGAAAGTTCGTAAACGAGAACTCTGAGAACTATTCACAAGTACAACAAACTCGATTTCGTTACTTTGCTCCAAGTAACGTAGGGAAACATTTCTTCCTTAGCGCCTGAGCACTTGATTATTGCAGTCCACAATAGCCCTAAAAAGAGCATTTTAAACAAAACTTTCAACACAACACAACTATTCCTTCATCAGCTGATCAAACAATCGCCATTTTGTGTGAATTTTTATCTTCAATGTTTGAGTGATCGCTAGATTAGCGATTCTTGGCTTGTCAAACTGTCAATTAGGTCTATTTTAGCGTAAATTTTACGTCGTAGGTAACTTTTGCTTATGTCAATCCCATACATTCGGTTTATCGTAGCGAAGATTTCGTAGCGTTTCATTTGTTTGCCAATTGACTAGGCCCTCAGAACACATAGCATAGGTCGTGTTGTCAAGCCAAACATAAACTATAGCGGCTTTGGTCCGCCTATAATCAGAGGGTTAAGCGACGAGATGAGTGAGATTATTAGAACATTGTCATGTCACTATGATCCTTTCTAAACAAGTTGTATCTACCTGTGACTCTACATTTTATTAACGCATAATGACTCTGGGCCTGAGATCTGTTTTTTTAGATCTCACCTGTGATCAATCAATACAGTCTATTAAATATTTATAGGACTTCTTTACAATTTTATTTGTGCAGTCAGCAACGGGAGTAGCTGATCACTTATGTACCTATGGCATTGAGTTAAACTAAATGACCTATGGTGTGAAACTGTGAACTTATTACGCTTGTAAGTTGTAAAGTTGATAAAATATGCGTTTGAAATTTTTGCTGTCCCAATAGTCAGTGACTTCGAATAGGTACGAGGTACTGGGAGATATAGCACTCTGAATTTATATCATCATCAGCCTTTATGAGATGAATTATATTAGACCGGGCCGTGCACGGGGCGTGCCGTGTGCTTGGCCCGGACGGGGTACTGATTTAAGACGTTGCATACATTTTGTATGAAACAGTTCATATATTACACAGACTACACTGCACCGTCCATGTCCCGTCCGGGTCCGGACTAGGGATGCCACCTTTTTTTTAGGACGAATAGAGTATTTTTTCATTTTGTTAGAACAAAAATAGAGTACATAGCATTAAAAAAGAGTATTTATTTATTTGTCCTTATAAACGTATTTTTGTTGCTCTTTGCGACATTAAACAAATATTTGTCTTTCTTGAAGATATTTACAGCCTCTTTGCAATCATAATTTAGATTAAAATTATATATTACTTAATCAACTTTTTAAAATTATATAAACAACGTTTTTTATTAAATTTAGGGTAGCTCTATTCTTTTCGTCTCTTCACTTTACATTCATAAGAGAGAAGACTCTCTCAGTGAACTCTGCAGTACCTACTCATAACCAGTAACGATCGGTTTTTCGTAAATAGAGTATTTTAGCGTACTCTATTGGTGTCGTAGATTATAGAGTACGCATACATGAAAAAGAGTACAATACTCTATTTTAGAGTAGATACGGGTGGCAACCCTAATCCGGACAGGACCATAAATACAAAATGTACTTATGTCAGTGCCCTGTCCGGGCTACGTCCACGGCACGCCCCGTGCATGGCCCGGTCTACTATAAATTCATCCCTAAATGTCCAACTACTGGGCACAGGCTACAAGAAAAACAGTTCATGGGGAGATTGGGCCATAGCCCATAACTTACCCACCACGCTGGCCCAATGCGGGTTGGTGGTTCGAATTTATCATAGTGGGGGAATTATTGCCACGCACACAATGCATTTTATCCGAGACGTATACAATATAACTAGGTACCTACATAAGTAGTAGTACCACAAAGATGACGCAATGAGATAGTATATTAACATGATGTTTTTATAACTAGAGAATAAGAGAGAGTAGGAGTGCTATTTTATAGGGCAGTGTCGATTTTTCTGTCCACTGCGTTATTTCTACTATCGTTGACTTTTAGTATGAATGAACTAGGAAGTCACGTCGAAGTCACAAAAAGTGTTTCTTTTTGTTAAAACGCGAAAGTTTGACATAGTCGAGCATGATTGCATCATCACCTTTTAGGACGGGTATGCAGATTCAGCGAAATACCTACCTACTTACATGAAATATCTACATAACTGTGTCAGCTACCATTGTATCTATTTGCATAGTGTTATTTACAGCTGTTTTCTATTAATGAAAGAAATAGTACGCCAGAATTGATGATTGAGAACTTGACGTCAAATAGTGGTAAATATTGACCGTAACATATTGCTGATAGCAGAAAAGGTTATTGATTTATATAGTAGATATAGTTAATACCAAGCTATACTTCGGTGTCGTAATTAATTAGACAAGATTTATAAGGAAAATAATGACAAGATTAATGTATGAGAAATAAACAATACGCGAAACAAGTTCTGTAAATTATTACCTACTTACTTATTTATTTTTATCCTTTATTTTAAAATATTTTTTGCGTTAGCGTTAAATTAAACTTTTATTTTAAAATGTAAATAAATTCCATTTGAAACTGTCAAAAGCAAACGTGATGTTTATAAAATATGTTGTTTTGTTTGTCGACTTTGTCGTTAGATAAATAAATAGTTTTCTAAAGTCATAAAGTTATTGTAATATCATATTATTATCTGAATGCACCAAGGAACTTAGAATGCACTAACAAGCATGCCACATAGAATCTCATTTAGAACTTGCCCTAAGCCTACAAAATCAGAAACCCGTACAGGTAAGGGTATAGGGGTTTTAATCCATTTGATTTTAACGAGTCGGCTTAAAAACCCTTTACTTCCAATTGACCCGTACATACGGATTAATCAAACCCAATACAATGCGGTTCACGCGTAAGGTTTATTTTCGCTCATATTTTTTTGTTAGAAGAGAGGCGATAGTTTGTTTACCAGCGCAGTTCGTTTGAGCGAGCTTCAAGTCACGTGTTTTATTTGAAGAAGATTTGAACTACTCTCCGTGGACCGATCAAGCTGAAATTAAGAATACATACGTTACTTCGATGACAATACAATAATGTAGCAAAATGGAGCTGGTCTGATGATGCAGTCGGAAGGTGGTCATAGAAATTCCGGAAAGAAACAAGATAACCCAGCGGTGTTTGGGCTTGTTTGATTTGTCTTGACAAAAACTATAATCTAGAATCATTGAGTGGTGCCCACGTTCTTATGATGAACCGTCATCAGGTGGTCATAGGGACTCCCGAACTACATAGGTATGATAAGCCCGTCGTGTTTGGGCTCATTTGATTGGTATTGACCGAACGTGATCAAATATCAAATCACATTAAAATGGACAGACTGAGAAATATTTTTAACTAAAAAAATGAATAAAATTATAGGTAGGTACTTACCCACCCACTTAACTACTTAAAAAAGCATTCAATTTTTATTATAATTAGAAAAGAATGTTTTATTTAAATGCAAAAACATGCATACATACATATCACTACTATTATCCCCGATGGATTAGTCAGAGACTAGGCAATGAGGACAGTAAAAGCAGTCCTCTACCATAGTCCATTTTTCACCAAACAGCGACTGCACATTTGCTCAGCGTGACAGGTGGTTAACCCATCTCCGCTCTATGCTGTTGAATGTATGTGCAGTCCTTAGTCCGTTAGTTCCCTTTTACGATACCCGGGGGAAGAGAGGGGTTGGTAGTTTTATTTTGATGAGCCCATCGCCGTTCTATGCTGTTGGATGTATGTGCAGTATTTAGTTCGTTAGTCTCTTTTTACGACATCTAAGGGAAAAGAGGTGTTGGTAGTATTATTATATTGAGCCCATCGCCGTTCTATGCTGTTGGATGTAAGTGCCATCTTTAGTCCGTTAGTCCCCTTTTACGACACACAAGAGAAGTGAGGGGTTGGTAGTTATTATTTTGATGAGCCCATCGCCGCTCTATTCTATAGGATATACGTGCAGTCTTTAGTCCGTTAGTCGCTTTTTACGACACCCAAGGGAAGAGAGGGGTTGGCAGTTTTATTTTGATGAGCCCATCGCCGCTCTATGCGGTTGGATGTATATGTAGACTTAAGTCCGTTAGTCGCCTTTTATGACACCTAAGGGAAGAAAGGGGTTGGTAGTTTTATTTTGATGAGCCCATCGCCGCCCTTTGCTGTTGGATATAAGTGCAGTATTTATTCCGTTATTCGCCTTTTGCGACACCCAAGGGAAGAAAGGGGTTGGTAGTATTATTTTGATGAGCCCATCGCCTCTCTATTCTGTAAGATATATGTGCAGTCTTTAGTCCATTAGTCGCCTTTTACGACACCCAAGAGAAAAGAGGTGTTAGTAGTTGTACTTTAGTAAGCCCATCGCCGCTCTATGTTGTTAGATGTATGCGCAGTCTTTAGTCCGTTAGTCGCTTTTTACGTCACCCAGGTGAAGAGAGTGGTTAGTGTCGTAAAAGGCGACTAACGGACTAAAGACTGCACATACATCCAACAGCATAGTGTAATGGCGTTGGGACGGAGACCCGAAATGAAACAATGTCTTGCGTTGAATCAATCTCCTTTATCCTCTAGTGTATCATCTTAAATACTAATTAACATCACATCTATACGTGACTAGAGGAAGGACGCCTTGTCAATCAGGAAGACCTTAATTATCACGTACTATTGAGTACGTGCTGATAGTGTAATTCACTATATCACACCTCCCCTGAAAAGGCTAGGCATCCCTTCCCTGAAAAGTAAACTCTTATTTTCTAAATATCTTAGTCCTATTCTTATGAACTATATATTCTTTATTATTCTTTAATATTTTTACATTAGTACCTAGCTCTTCTAAAACTTCAAATGGACCTAAATACAAGTCATTCAATTTATTATAATTTTCATTCTTATACAAGAGTAGATCACCTTTTTTGTAGTGTACTTCCTTACAATCTAAATCATAATTAGTTTTTCTACTTTGTTTTGATATTAATAAGTTGTTCCTGGCATCATTATGAGCTTTTTGCAATCTAAATTTTAACTCCGATGGATAATTGTCGTATACATATAAGGGATCAACTTTACTAACTAAATTACTAGGTACGTTACATGTTTTCCCAAAAACTAGTTCATAAGGGGAGTATTTGGTACTAGTATTTACAGAATTATTATAAGCAAAGCACCAATATGGTATCCAGGTACTCCAATTTGCCGACTGATTCTGTGTTTGTATTCTCAAGTAACATCCGAGATGTTTGTGCCAGTTTTCTAGCGAACCTATACTCTCATGATGATAGGGTGTTGAATTTAACTTATCAATATTTAGCAATTTACATACTGTTTCTAACGTGGAATTAATAAATTCCGTTCCACAGTCAGTCGCAATAACCCTGGGAGTACCATATCGTAAAATAAAATTTTCAGTAAAAACCCTAGCAACAGTTTCAGCTGACTTATCAAGTATTGGGTAAGCTTCTACAAACTTTGTCAATTCGCATTGTATTGTTAATATATATTTATTACCCAAATTATCGACCTCCAACGGCCCCACAATATCTAAATATAATTTTTCAAAAGAAGTAGATGCTGTAGTGGTTATTACCATTTTCTCTTTATTATTTTTATTACAAAATTTCTGCTTTTGGCAATCTTTACAGCGAGTCACATATTCAGTTATGTCTTTTTGCATATTACTCCAAAAATATTTTTTTCGAATATTCTTAGTCATTTTATTTATGCCTACATGACCACTTGTCGGCAATAAATGATAATCATTTAGTATAACACGTATCAAGTCTTTATTTGTAACATGTTCAACTTGGTTATTAATAATACATAACCGCGGTAATTCTTTATGTTTCATGAAAGTTTGGGTCAAAATTTTAATAAACTTTTTATTAAACCCATTTTTAATCACAACGACTTCTACAATATTATATTTTTTACATAATGCACTCAGTTCTCCTATCGTTGCGTCTCGGCGCGCCTCCGTTAGTAGAGATTCCTGATTTATGTAAATAGTAGAGTCACTAAATAACATATCACCCGTCTGTGAGACGTATCTTTTCTTTTTCCTCAACTTCACGAAGTTTTCATACGAACAAATATCTAACCTTACATCATTTTGTGATTTCTGCATAATATCTACCACTCTTGGTTGCCTATGATCAACAGGGGGCTCAACCCTGCTACTTCCAGAGGTAGCGGGTTCATTATTTTGCTCCATGGTTCTTTTCATTGAACGGGTTACTACCCCCAAAAAATTTGAATTTAGATTTTTTAACTCGTCTGATGTTATAATGACTCTCGATAAGGCATCTGCCGTTACATTTTCGGAACCTTTTATGTATTCAATATCGAAATCATATTCTTCTAAACAAAGTCTAAACTTAGTTAAACGGCTACTAGGATCTTTTATGCTAAATAAATGAACCAATGGTCTATGATCTGTTAATACTTTAAATTTTCGTCCGTATAAATATGGTCGAAAATGTTTTATAGCCCACACTACCCCTAATAACTCTTTATGAATGGTTGGGTAGTTTATTTCTGAACTGTTTAATTGTCTGCTTGCATAAGCTACGGGCTTATTATTTCCATTTGATAATACAGCCCCCAAGGCTACCCCTGACGCATCGGTTTGCAACCGGAAAACATTATCTTTTCCAAAATCTGGATAATCTAAGACAGGAAATGAACTAAGTGACTTTTTTAAGGTCTGAAATGCCACGTCACATTCTTCCGTCCACTGAAACTCGACATGTTTCTTACAAAGACGGTTTAGTGGGTACACTATTGTGGCAAAGTTTTTTATGAATTTTCTGGGAACTGGGAACTTTTCCAAGACCTCGATTTTACTGTTGTCTGGCAACACCCCGTTTGGCGTAATAACATGCCCTAAATAATTAATTTCTTTCCTCAAAAATTCGCACTTACAAGGGTTTAGTTTTAAATTAACTGACCTAAACCTCTCAAATACACTCATTAAATTTGTATTATGCTGCGATAGGCTTTTCCCGAAAACTATTACGTCATCGAGATATAGAAAACATATCTCGTGATTTAAACCCGATAGAGCCATAGACATAAGTTTAGAAAATACGCTAGGACTCGTTTTGAGACCCATAGGTAATCTTTTCAGTTGATATTGCTTATCAGCTGTAAAAGAAGTGAATTTCCTACATTCTGGTGATAACCCTAGCTGGTAATAACTAGAACTGAGGTCTAAATGAGAATAGTATAAGCATCCCGAAAGTGAGTCAATAATTTCTTGTATATTTGGTAACGGGAACTTTTCGTCTACTATTTTTTTATTTAAAAGTCTATAATCTATTACGATTCTCCACTTTTTTTCACCGCTACTGTCAGCTTTTTTCGGAAGTAATAATAATGGAGAAGACCATTCGCTGGTACACTCTTCGATAATATCTTCTTCTAACAATTTACCTACCTGTTTTATTAACTCAGCCTTCTGAGCGTGCGGTATTCTATACGGTTTGACATAAACAGGAGACGCGTCATTTTGCAGTTTAATGTTGTACTCGTATAAGTTTGTAACGGATAGCTTATCACCCGGCATATGAAAGATATCTGCATATTTTGCACATATTTTCTCAATAGACCGTCTCTCTTCATCACCAAGATATGTTTTTAATTTAAGAAAATCGAATAGTTGTTTAACCCTCTCGACAGATTTTCCCTTTTCCGTATCAAAAGAGCATACGAAATAATCCGAGTATTTTCTAATTTTCGGGCTAAAGTTATTTAATTTTACATCTTCTTCCCGTGTGTTTAAAAATCGCACCGGAATCTTTTTCCCGTCTCCTACTACCACGGCGCCTGCTACAAATACGCCTGCAATAACTTCCTCCGCTAAAATGACACATTCGCCCTTTATCTCTGACGAAACATATTTTACGACCTCACATCTCCCTGGAATAGTCGTTATTATGTTTTTACCTAAGCCTAATTCTAGACTTATCTTATCCTGTAATGTAACCAGCTTATTTTCATAGTTAATTTTACAACTATATTTTAATAAAAAATCTTCTCCTAAAATTCCATCATTTTTACAGTGGAAGTTGCTAAACACATAAAACTTATGCCTAAAATTATAATTGTTAACACATAAGTCTAGATAAACATAACCTATTGATACTAAATCCCCACATACTCCTTTAATCTTAATTTCATCCCTTACTAGCTTTGCGTCGCGGGACACGCTACGGAGTTTATTTAACCAATCTAACTTTAAAATTGAAATGCTTGCTCCTGTGTCTACTAATAGAGAAATTTGAGTTTGACTACAAGTAAAACAAACGTAATTACCACTACCATAACTACAAACATCTACCTCAGCGCTATTCAGAACGAAAAAAATCATCGCTATGATGTTCGTTCTGACGTATACTCTGACGTTCACTTTCGTTCTCGTCATTAGACTGTTCTGCTGAGTCAACTAAGAAATGTACATTCCTACGTTTATTATGAGGTGACGTAAACCTGGTGTTGCGCTGACCCTGAAACCTATTCGAGTTATAGTAGGCACGACCCCGACCTTGCTGACTCGTCGCGTTGTTGTTACGTGACTTATTATATTGTTGATGATAGTTTTTATTTATCTTTTCAAATCGCTGGTTCGAAACATAGTTAACATAATTGTTTATTGGTGGTTTCACTACCGAGTCTTCTTGTTCTAAGGCTATAGTTATTGCCTGCCTAACTGTGCTTACGGACCTAGACGTAACTATAATGCTTGTACGAGCATTGTTTAGGCCGTCAGCGAAACGCTTGATAGCCATTTTTTCATTAATCGGCTTTAATAAATTATATGCCGACTCGTCTCCATTAGCCTGTGCTGTACTTAAATCGTTGGACATTTTTTCGATTTCACTACCAAACACTTCTATGGTCTTGTTTCCTTGCCTACATCGAAGCATTCGGTCTAAAATTGCTGTGTATGATTTAATCGGAATTAAAACATTTTTTATATCTTTTATTAGGTCTGCCACAGACACATAAGACTTATTAATTTTTGTTTTAGCACTGCTAGAAAGACGAGTTTTTAAAACAAAATTGATTAACAGAGGCTGGTCCTCGTTTCTAAGGGTACTACTATAATACTCTATTCCGTCTATTAGTTGGTTAATTTGCGTTTCGTCGCAATCTACTACTGGGAGGAGCGTGAGCGCGACTTTTAGATCGAACGTGGCCATGGTTGTGATCGTTTCTGAATGATGCGGGTTAACGAGTGACTCGATTTCCCCAAAATTACATAAAAACTTTGACGATATTGCTTTTGTTATTTGTAATTCTACAGCATCTATCCCTTTTTTACATAAGTCTGCAGATATTTGTTCAAAATTATTTTTAATTTCCTTTGCTCTTAAAAACTTATTCTGCCCCTGAGCGGAATAACGTTTGTCCTTACTTAATTTAATAATAGAGTCTCTAATAGCCTTAAGCTCACTCAGGAGTTCTGACAGGTTTGCCATGAACACACTTTAGAAAAAAAAAATCACTCACACACACACATAGATTCTTGGTAGCATAGTTATATTAATTCGTGCTGGCTTACACGTTCTGTGCTGGTCCAATTGCCCGTCGAACCGCTCTGCGTTCTACCTCTTCTAATAGTCGTGCGTTGAAGTAACGTAGCAGCCTAAGTACTATATAGCCCGCTAGTACAACGACGATGGTCAGTAAAAAGATCTCTGAAAGTTGCATCCCAACGGCCAAGGGAGTTGATGCTGCCGCCGATTGAGTTGGTGATTGACTGACAATAATATTGTCTTTAGATTGTGGGTTTCCCATAGTTAAACAATTTTGGCTTACAGTTTTTCTTCTTATTTCCTTCGTCCTTCTTGTAGGCCCGTGTAGCACTATTTTCCTGATATTTTGTAGACTTCAACTAGCGATTTCGCGGCGCGGACTTGTGACACCATGTCACGGTCGCCATGTAATGGCGTTGGGACGGAGACCCGAAATGAAACAATGTCTTGCGTTGAATCAATCTCCTTTATCCTCTAGTGTATCATCTTAAATACTAATTAACATCACATCTATACGTGACTAGAGGAAGGACGCCTTGTCAATCAGGAAGACCTTAATTATCACGTACTATTGAGTACGTGCTGATAGTGTAATTCACTATATCACAATAGAGCAGCGATGGGTTGTTCTAAATAATACTACCAACCCCTTTCTTCCCTTGGTTGTCGTAAAAGGCGACTAACTGACTAAGTATGAACATAATATGATACATCCAACAGCATAGAGCGGCGATGGGCTCATCAAAATAAAACTGCCAACCCCTCTCTTCCCTTGGGTGTCGTAAAAAGCGACTAACGGACTAAAGACTGCACGTATATCCTATAGAATAGAGCGGCGATGGGCTCATCAAAATAATAACTACCAACATGCTTTCTTCCCTTGGATGTCGTAAAAGGCGACTAACGGACTAAATACTGCATATTGCTCATATGTGCGACTTTTACGAACCCCAAGGGAAGAGAGGGGGTGGTAGTATTCTTTTAATGAGCCGCTACGCGACAGGGCTTACTACTTGTCATTTCATTAATTAAAATTTTAAATAACCGTTTATCACAAACAATATGTCACGCGATGACGCGACTATATTTCTGTGGACGCGATTGACGCACTTTTGACTTGTGAATCTTGTGTTAGTTTCCGTTTTTATGAGAACACCGGCCGCCGCTGTTTGGCCGCCCCAAGCATATCTACCGTTTAGAAGCATAAAGATCAGAAGCGCAACCACGCGCAACTACTTCTGACTTTTCTGTCTCGTTCATTCGGATTAATCAGAAATATTATACCTAAGGATTAATGTATACAGGTTAATCTTATTTACGGATTAATCGTAACAATGGGTTAATGCTGTAACCGGTTAACCTGTAAACCCGATTAATGGGTACAAAACAAACAATGACATTCTTTATACAGAATGTCTTGCCTACAAAATGAAGCTAGCAATGTTGTAATGCGTCGCTGTTTTACGCGTTGTCCGGCAGGTGTTATTTTGTCTAGCCAACCAGCCCTAACATTGTACTTACCTGTTAAATAGGGTAGGTATTGTATACTGTTGTAACTTTTAAATCTATATTAAAAAAAAATCAATTGCCGAAATGTTTGTACTTACGCGCTTAAGAACGGGTGCACCTATTTGGCCAATTCATTTTTTGTTGTGATTGTAATTGTCGGGACAAGAATTTGTGTTTGTGTCTCAGATCAAAAATTTTTTTTTGGAATTTCGTAACCGGTTACGGTGACTGGGGTCCACGCGAGCGAAGTCGCGGGCGGACCTATCCTACAAAGGTAACACTAACTAATGTCTATATACTAACTTGAGGAGTATAGAAAAGGATCATGGACATTTTTGTATGGGAGCTGGGCGTAAAACCAACAGAAATAAAATGTGTTGTAATTTACTTTACTGTACTTCTAAATATCCCATAAATACTTGTTAACCCCAATATAGACCGGGTATCACTGCAAAAAAATCCCAAAGATTGATTAAATAAAACACACATATTTGTTAAAAACTACTATTTATTGATACCTTTTATACAAATATCAATGGTAATCATCAATTATAACATCTAATAAATATTCTGCGGGTGCAATGAAAAGCTCGTGCCGTCCTAATCCTTAAAACCATAAAACTGAAACTATGTGGGCACAACTTTCTGCCTGTTAGGCAAGTACAGTAATGCTCAACTATCGCATTTCTACCGATTTGGTCTCTTTCAATCAAAATGAAACTACTTATTATATGTGCGCGATCTGACATGCCGCGACTGTATTTTAATTTCGAAGCAACCACACATTAGTTTGCAGAATATTACATCTGTTTAAATTATCTAATGACTCTCTATATAATTCAATTAAATAATCACCATCGCGGAAATGTTCTGCAACATACGATTTTACTAGTTTTATATGATATGTTCCCAAAGCGTGAAGCACTATACATTCCTCTGTTAAACGTGGAAAATCATTAGGGATGGTTGATTTGCTTCCATTCTTACAATGTTGTCGATTCAGATATTGAAGTTAGACGTAATCGAATAAACGATTCGGGTTGTTTATTTTTTTCATCAATAATGTTTATTAAGTATATCCGAAGCTAGTCGATGGTTTTCAAAAACTGGGTGAAAAGCATTTAAAAGGCTAGCACCAATTTTGAAATCTACAAACATATGGGGAAGAGCTCTATTAATATATGTTTGTCGCAGCAGTTTAAAACACTGTTTCATTTTGCCATTCATGGCTTCCACTACCCAGCGGCAAATGGTAATCGTTCGCGATTTATTTGCTTGGTGCTTTCGTTTCGGTCTTTTGTGGGTGGTATGCGTACCTCATACCCACGCTCTTCAATACTACCTAAGCTATCCCTAAAACCCCGATCAAGCAAAAAAACGTCGTTTTCATGAAAAATCCAATGCCATGCACTATTTTCATCACTCATAATGCCTTGCATGATTGTTGCATGAGATGTAGTGGCGGACCTAGGACATCCAAAATATAGCCATCAATGCTGACAATCATGAAGGGTTTCAGTAAATTCTCATATTTATGCAAGCTATAAGACAATTTACTCTAGTAAAAGACATAAAGCAAATGCAGGAAGACTTCGAATCGCGTCTTACTACGAAAATTTTCACTTTACTAACAGAGCAGTTTAAGGAATTCATATTCTAACAAGATAGACAAATTAGAAGAAAGTATAAAAACATCAAACAGCCATGTAAGTAAGTGTATCAATGCAGAGCAATCTGGGCTTTGCAGCTGTGAAGACGAGTGCTAGGCAAAACTTGGAGAGTGGGAATACTAAGTCGAAAACCCAAACTGGCCCCCAGCAAAAAATGGGAGCTGCCGGGAAAGCTAATCCACCGACTAAAGTAAATGCACCTCCCATTTCTTTGGCACCAGTTTCGACTTTAGCTTCTGCTTCTGATCTCAGCACCACGTTCATGAATAAAGAAACTCTAAATACCAGGGATCGCACTGAGCAAGAAAACACGGCAGAGTGGACACAGGTGAGACGTAAACATATGCGTACATCAATGATACCCGGCGTGCTCCGCGGCACAGCAGCGCTAGGAGCTACTACCACATGATGACATGAGTAAATACCCTCATGTGCTACTACGCGGCGTGCATGTGAGAGGTAGAGGTACTTGCATCTGTACTATTGCAAGAGGGTACTACTGTGGAGCAGGTGCATGCCCATCTCCACTCTATTTGTGAAAATAATTATTGCACAGTGGAAGAACTGAAATCAAGGGGACGTTACTCGTCGTCCGTTACTAGGAGTTCCATCGAGGATTGCCGATAGTATTATGTCACCGAATAACTGGGCTGAAGACATCTGTGCGTAATCTATTTTTCTGTTACCAAAATGTCAGAGGTTTGCCTTCAAAAACCAATACTTTTAAGAATAACGTAACTCAATGTAATTTTGATATAATAGCTTTCACTGAAACTTCTTGACCAGTTCCGTATCAAATGGTGAATTGTTTACTTCGGACTATGTAGTGATGCGTAAAGACCGCCCACATGACAAAAATTTACAAAAATATTAGTAAATTTTTATGTTGTCTTGTTTAACTGCCTCCAAAATATAGTGAAGATCAGTATATTTACGTTTTAACGTGTATTGAAAACGCTGTTAATGCATATTATTCCTTAAATGTTTTAATACTAGGACAAAAACAACGTTTTTAAGCTTCATACAAAAACCAAATTGCCACCCTCGCCACCTCGTGTGTTACGAGGTGGCGAGTGGTGTAACTTCATAACATACGTTAGATCAGTTAAATATTATGCATTTTTGTGTTTTTCAGACCTTGATTAAATGTAGGTTCTGTATTTAAATGATTTTCCATGGGCTTTCATAATAAAAAAATAAGTTAAATGCGAAAAACAAAATGAGTCGTAACGATTGACTATTTAGTTACGTTTTATTTCTACTTCCACGTAATTTTTGAACGAATCTTTTAGTTTTTTAACACGGACAACATTAGCTTCTTTCTAACTGGTTGTTGGGCTGACGTATCCTTCCTAAGTTTAAATGAGAAAATCAGTAAAAACTTAAAAAGTACTATTGGATAGTGAACTTGAACTATGGTTGATGAGGATTCCTCTTCCGCTTCCACATGTTACGGAAGTTCCGCAATTATTACAGTTACCGCTATCGCTTCCTCATAAATTAAGAGGAATTAAGGAGGAATTGAAATTGCGCGCGATATATCCGGCCCGCAACAAATAACAAATAAATAAAATACTACGTACTTAGGTATTTTGTTTTTATTAATAACTAAAAGAAAAACGGAGAGTGTGATGAAATACACTTAAGAGGCCTATTATATCTCGACTGTGATTTTTGCTCAAGATGGCGAATTTCGGCGTTCTTGATCTCAGAAACAAAAATACACTAACAGTTTTGACTTATTGAATAGTGTAGAAAAGCTATTGGCATAGTGCGTAGTGGAATCGCTTTTTGTCAATTTTACTTTTAAATTAAACCCAAAATTGCAGAGAGAGATTTCATAAAATGCGCGAAGGCACTTTCTTGAGTTCCTAGATTGAACTACTGTTCTAAACAAATGAAATAAAAAAATTAGAATGTTATTTCTTATAGTGCGTAGCGGCCTCGGAATTTTTAGATAATATTGATTATCATTGATTTTATATAGAAAAAATCTTATTCTAAACCAAAAAACCTCTAAAATCGCTTTAAGTCGACTGTAAATTTCTCCTATCTACGATAATAGCTTCAGTGGGAAGGACCCGACCACTAGCGCCACTGCTGTTGCTGATGAAATAGTATTAGGAATGGAATACTATATTCCACACTCCTATGTCATCAGCAAAGGCAGGCGCAACCGCTAATTCAATCGCGAGTGTGCCAGCGCTGTTGAGAGCAAACAGACGGCATACCGCGCTTGGATCAGAGGTAAAGCTCATGGGGATGCCGAAACTCGCTCGCTAAAAGCAGCCTATAATAATGCTACCAAGTCATGTAAGAGGGCCTACATTAGAGCGGATGCCCAGCGCGTTGCACGAGTAGGCCAAGAACTCCTTTTTTTTTCCAGAGGAATGCGTTACGCATACCCAGGGCCTTGAAGAGGCCCCGGGTTATGTGAGGCTCGCCCGTCCGTCTTTCCACCTCCCACCGACTATATGGGGACGACATTGTCCCCAGTCAGCTGCCAGGGAGAAGCCCCGGCTGGGAAGGGTGAGACGGAGGGGAATACTCACTAAACCTCTGGAGGACCAATCTCCGATAACAGGTGAAGGCCACGGGACCTATCCTGGGGAATTGAACCGCGGGATTCACCCTAGCGCCTGTGTGATCACTCGTGTCGGCCCCCCCGCACATTAGTGCGTTTAGGGCCGGCACGCGCGATCACCCGGGCGGAACGCGTGCGCGACGACTTTACCACACCGCTCCCCCGTGAGGGCGCGTTGTGGTTTAACCTCAAAGAGGTTACCTCTTGATGTTACGTGGTCCTCAAGTGGGACCGTGTAACCCTTACAACACGAGCTTGCCCTCACTGCGGCAACCCACCCATTTAAGTGCGTTGCCGCAGCGACGACAAGTATACAACAACAACACATCCACGATCAT
The DNA here is from genome assembly GCA_963921215.1 of Scoparia ambigualis. Classification (NCBI taxonomy): domain Eukaryota; kingdom Metazoa; phylum Arthropoda; class Insecta; order Lepidoptera; family Crambidae; genus Scoparia; species Scoparia ambigualis. The sequence continues at coordinate 15,515,434 of OY992522.1, read as the reverse complement.
ACACACACGTACACACATACATCACTAGCTGGCAGGTCGACTGGCCAGGGACAGAACCCCGTACCAGACATGCCGCGTTATAAACTCCACCTACGGTGGGTTAAGGTCCGCGTCCCTACGCCTCCTTCTTCGCCTCCGTCTCCTGGCAGACGTGGCGTCCGTCGCGGCCTCGCGCGCTCGCTCCGCCTCCTCTTTGAGGCCCATACTCTCCGCGCAGAACCGAGCCACCGCCCCCCAGTTCCCCTCGCTTTCCACCATCGCCGCGACGACGTTAGGAAGCGCGAGGGTCCCCCTGCCTCCAAGCTCCATCTCCAAGGTGCGTCGCTGCGAGGCAAAGGCACTGCACACCTGAAGGGTGTGCTGCGCCGTATCCTCCGCAGCTCCGCACTGATGGCAGATGGTGCTCTCCTCCTTACCAATTTGACACAGATACTTACCAAAGCAACCATGGCCGGTAAGTATCTGTGTCAAATGGTACGTCATGGACCCGAAAGGTCGGTCGAGCCATTTCGCCAACACCGGTCTAATGGCCTCGACCGTGTCGACACCGGCCCCTGGGGACTCCAGCTGGTCCTCCCAGCGCCACACTGCCATTTCGCGCGCGATGCGCCTGGCGCCCTGGACCTCCTCCATGGTGGGGCGCTCGCCACCAGCCCTCCCCTCCGAGCGGAACTCGAAGACTTCGGTTAGCACCTGTGCTTCGAGTTCCCACGGAATCATACCCGCCAAGGCTGTCGCCGCCGCAAACGACACCGTCCGGTATCCCCTCACCACTCTCCTCGCAGCTAGGCCAAGAACTCCTAACGCATCCTACGGGCAGCCGTAGCTACTGGCGTCTGGCCAAAGCCGTGCAATCCAACTTCTGCCATCGCTCGCCGCCACCACTGAGATGTCCTGACGGAACTTTAGCTCACAAGCCGCAGGAAAAGGTCGAACTCCTGGCCAAACTCTTCGCGGCTAACTCCCGGATCGATGACTGTAATGCACAGCTACTCTCAATTCCTCACTGTGGCCACACAATGTCTGATATTAAAATCAGGCAGTGTGATGTCCGTGCGGAGCTGCAGTCAATCGATGTCCGGAAAGCTAACGGTCCTGATGGCATCCCAGCAATAGTCCTGAAAATGTGTGCAGCGGAAGTTGTCCCCTGTGTTAACGCGTCTGTACCGTCTCTCGCTCTCTTCGGGTTGTGTGCCGGAATCTTGGAGAGAGCTAATGTGCTACCGATCCCTAAAAAAGGAGATCGGTCAGATCCGACTAATTACCGCCCTATAGCCGTAACTTCAGTGTTGTGCAAGATCCTAGAACGAATATTGTACAAACAGATTATTCGATACCTAGAAGATGACTCCCTAATTCACGATCGTCAATATGGGTTTCGGCCAAAACGGTCAACGGTCAATCTTCTATCGTACGTCACACATCTCTGGGGTGAGGCTATTGACAAGCGTGGCGAGTCACTGGCAGTTAGCCTTGACGTAGCCAAGGCTTTTGATCGGGTCTTGCACAAAGCTCTTCTCTCCAAGCTCCCGGCATACGGTTTGCCCGCCCAGTTCTGTACCTGGATTGCTAACTTCCTGCATGAGCGTAGAATCCGTGTCCTTTCAGATGGATGCACTTCGCGGTTCATGTCAGTGAACGCTGGTGTTCCTCAAGGCTCCGTTCTATCCCCCACGCTGTTCCTTCTGCATATCGATGACATGCTTCCTCTTGGAAACATTCATTGCTATGCAGATGATAGCACAGTGCATGGAGGATATAACGGTCACCCAACGGCTGGGCGGGTAGACACCGAAATGAAGCGAGCAAATCTTGTCATTGAGCTCGATCGGGTGTTGGACCTCATTTCTAAATGGGGCTCCGATAATCTGGTGGAGTTCAATGCCAAGAAAACACAGGTGTGCGCGTTCACAGCGAAAAAGTCGCCATTCCTTCCCTCTCTTCAGGGTACATCTCTAGGCCTGCAGAGCAGTATTAACATGCTCGGTATGTATATCCGCTGCGATCTGAACCAAAAGGACTACATCGCAACCGTGATTAAAAATGCCTCACGTAAACTCGGTGTCCTGAACAAGGTGCGGCGATTCTTCACGCCTGATTAGTTGTGTCTATTATACAAGACACAGGTGCGGTCTTGCGTGGAGTATTGCTCTCACCTTTGGGATGGCTCCGCAAAGTACCTTCTCGATGCCTTGGAGAGATTGCAGAGGTCACTAAAACTCTCGAGCCTTTGCAATTGCGTAGAGGTATTGCGTCACTCAGCGTCTTTTACCGTTTATACCATGGCGAGTGCTCTGAAGAACTCTTTGACCTCATCCCTCCTTCTCCCTTCCTCCATAGGAGTACGCGTGCTGCTCTCCGGAGTCACCAATTTACAGTCTATAATATTCCATCACGCACAAAGAAATTTGGTGACTCGTTTCTTTGTCGCACTTCCAAAAGATGGAATAGTCTACCAGCACACGTATTCCCTCCTACCTATGACATAGGGTCCTTCAAACGAGGCGTGAAGAGGCACTTTGTGGTCCGGCAGAGTGAGGGTGACTGATGCTACGTCTCTTACGCTGCACCAGTTGTCCTCGCGCGTAAGACTTCATTTCCACTTAACATCAGGTGGAGTGGGGTCATTTGCCGGGCTTAGTATAATATATATATATATATATATATATATATATATTATATATTATTGAGCAAAATTTATACCAGAATAATTGTTACTTCATGAGGAATAAAGATTTTTATAATGAATTTATTATCCTATTACGATAAAAACGATAAATACAACTGCAAAATTACTACAAAATGCGATGCGCCGGCCGTCCGAACTCAGCTTATTCTCGCAGAGTGGAGATTTGTAATAATTATCCTATTTCGATATAGCTCAATGTATTTCGATAAAAACAACTACAAAATGCTAAAATGGGTATTTTACGCAAAAATCACATTTGAGATGTAATAGGCCTCTTAATAATGTGCCTGTTTAATCACACTTTCTTTTTCTTAAATAAATTTTCCGCATCTCATCCGCGTCCTGTTTCTTTGTGCTATACAATTCCTCTTCCCCTTCCTCTTCCTAATAACCACATCCTCAACAACCCTAATTTGAACTTAAGCTGTTTTTATTATAATAATAATATGTTTGTTAGGTATTATATACCATTACCATAATTTGGAAAGTTTTTAAGACGATTATTATAGAAAATAAATATTCTAATTTATTTTAAATCCCTTACAATAATGTTTAACAAAATACAAGTAGGTACTCATAACGATAAATAAATAAAGGATAAATAATACTTTAAGGAAATAAAATAATTAAATGCATTAAACAAATTATTTTTTCCATTGTATAACAAGACTAATGTTTACAATTTAGTCACATCTAGGACTGTTTCGTAACAATAGTTCGTAACCTTTTCGTTACGTACATTTATTTTAAGAAATACTCACCTGTTTTAATTACTTAGGTAGTTACTAGAATTACAATAATAATTGATATTTTCAAAAACTAAAATAGAACATCTATACAATACAATCATGAAGTTGTTACACCTAGGTACTTACTCATTGAGATAATTTTAAACTATAAAGCTCAATGTACTTACTATCTTAATCTGTGCTCAATAATCACTAAAAAGAAATATTGCGACACCAACGCCATCTATAAGTCATGTATACCATATTGCATAAAAATAAGACTCGGAGTTCGGAGTGAGTTCTGGCCTTCAACACTAGATGGCGCTACGTACTTAAAACGTCCACAATGTGCTCCGTCTGTCTGCTGCTACCGTTACTACAACCAAAGACATTGGTTACAATACAACCTTGGCAACTCCTATTAAAAAATTGTAAATGGAAATAACATTTTCTCATGAAAATAATCAACTTTAAAAACGAATATTATTTATTGAAAAGTCTTTTTCTAATATTGCAAAGTATGAGATTAAAATACGGAATGTTTATTATAGTATATTTACGTTATGTAATCGTGTTTATTCGTGTGTGTTTCCTTAAAAGTAGTACGCATAGTATTTAAGCGTAGGTACTATAAGGAAACATTTTCATTAATTGTGTTATGAACGTAATGAAATGGGTTATATTTATGATCCACGCATGACTTCTGGTATGCCAGAAGTTTGCAACTTGCGGGTTTTAACGTTACGAAATTCGTGACGTGTTGTTAAAGTTATTTCAGATAGGTGATGGTTTTGTTTAGCGGTTAGATAACTAAGTTACCTCGCGAGTTTAGTTGACGTCTTTAGAGATTAAAAATCAGAAACTAAAAGCTTAACGTAAAGACTTTTAAGATCCTTGTTATAGTGCGAGACCAATCATTCATCTAAGCTCTGGATATTTTAGGAAACTATTTTGATGGTAATGCTAAATGCAAATGTCAACACCAATTTTTCAAGTTGTCAGTTGGTAGTCAATAGTTTTACGTGATCTTGTTTTAACGATTTACGGGTGTAAAAATGAATAAAATTATTAAAAGCGGAGTGCAGAAGAGGTTGTCTTGCATGGTTTCAAAGTTTCAAGAAAAACAACAGGAGAAAGACGCTAAATTCAATCAAAAACAAGATTGTTTACGTGTGGTGCTTGATTTCTTATGTAGTATGACGCAATTTTTTTGATACTTAGATTTTATTAAAATTTTGACTACAGTGAATACAAAAATATATTATAGAGTAAGTATTTTGTCTTTTTGTTTAACTATTCTTACTTAATTCCTAACATATAACATAACAGGCGTTAGATTCATCTTAATATTAGTAAATGATAATTGATAAACAATGAAATAAAGTTAGAATAAGAAAACTCTGCAGCTCTCAACAAAGCTTACTCTCGAACAAAATGGCCCCGAATGACGGGAGTTGTCAAAATTGCGCGTGTAGTTTGACAGGTGCGGAGTTAGCTGAAAATTAACTGTGATTTCAGGATACTTTATGGCGTTAGCATATTTGCCGACAACGTGTTATTTTTTCTTTTCTTTTCGTTTGATACCAAAAAGTCAGTTTAGTTAAAAATTTAGTTAGCAGTTAAGAATACTTAGCCGACGATATGCGACGTATAGTACTGTTGTACACGTAAAGGTTGGGGGGCGTTTGTTATAATAACAACAACCTTTATTTAGTATACGACTTCATATTTAATTTATACTTTTATATATATTTACAATTACATTATTACAATATAAAAATAACATGGTCAAGTCTACCCATGTTGGCACTTCAGATCGTTCTCCCTAATTCCCCGTTTGACATCTTGTCATTTGAAATTACGTTTTATTTATAAATTATTACAAAGTAAAACCAGCCAGCGCCCTAACATGGTATAAACTCTACATTCCTCCAGACCTGGGAAAAAAAAATTCCATCTTTTTTACATGTCTACCCATTTCTATACATCACTACATCCTAGCGGAAACGGAAAAAACAATACATACGAGAATGATTCAACCTAAACCCGACTTGGATTTAGCTATTCGAAGAATTAAACTTCGAATAACTTGGTACATTTAAACCCGTCAAAACTATAAACCTATTTCGAATCATCCTCCAAATCACTAACTAACACGACTCATAAACATCACCCTTAACAAAATTACATAACTAACTTTATCAATCTGCATGTTAAAATATTTAATGTTAATTCAGAGAAAAATTCAAACTCTCTATTGATCGGTGTGATAGTCGTTCTTAAACTTAGGCTTATAACAAGACTCAAAGCAGATACTATCAACTTATCAATAGGAAAAATATTCTACACCATTATATTAAAACTCTCAAGAATTCAAGAGGCTCAAGTACAAGGTAAGAAACAAAATACCCAAAAACATGTCAACTATCTCACGTTATGACTTGATACTCAATAATACAATATTCCCTCATAATCTATAGAATTAGGGAATTATTGATTAAACTTTAAGGCAAAAAATAATCAATCTATTTCCAATCCATTAATTAGGTAGAACTTCTACTAAGTAATTCCGAATGCTTATGAGAAAAGTCACTCTATTCTACACCAGAAATTGCTTATTGTGAGAGAAATTTATTAACTCACTACAAACTATTAAAATAATAAACTATTAAATAACCCTTTACTACTATAACATAACTCCTATAAATCAACCTACCTACCAACCTACAACATCCTACTCTATACTACTAACTCCTTAACCCTTCATAAACTATGCTATAAATACTCAATACTTTAACCCTCTATACTACTAATAACAAACCATTTACAAACCAGATACTAACCCCTATATCCCATCATTTATGTGTGTGAAACCCAAATCAGAAATCCATGACAAATAGCTTATTGCCTAAACATGTTACACCAAATAATAGAATTAGTCGACTAGATCTATACCAATCTAATTCTACTTAACCCTTACAACTCCTTTTTATCAAATACTTACTTTACCAGCACTCAACATTACAAATACCTACGTTAACAAACATAGCTCACGCTTTTTATCAATATTTTCCTTATCATATATAACTAATATTTATTATTTCTTGTAATTGGCCCTCTTTTTCATACATCAATTGCTCCCTAAAATACGTTATTCTTATTTCCCTCGTTCATAAGAAAACATTAAGACACATATTAGCAAATAACAATGACAACATATAACTTAAAATAAACCTACTAAAGCCTTCCCTTTATACACAAACTTATTATATTTCACAAACATACATACATACACAACAATGTCTACAAACACACATCATCGTGACATTATTGGGGGTGAACAATGCTCACATCCGTAGGTGTGTACCCTTGAGACCCTACATGTGACCCCTGGGTGGTGCTAATTGAGCACTTGGTGGTAGAGCCTAGCTCGCCCACAGTTATCGACCACCGTGCGGAAGTGTACGCCCGCCAAGTGATCTGTGCTCGTCGCAGGTTGCGTTCCGGGAACAGCGCCGCACTACCGGAGCCAGGGGAGCGGCTATTGTTGCGAACTGTGAACCAGAGAGTTCTGCCGTGGAACCATTGAACGGGAGACGAAACTCGACACGCCGGCCAGGGAGACCCGTAGAAACGGTGGTGCCGCTGGCCGCCCGCGGCATAGTACAGGGGCCCGACCGTGGCTAACCACCTCGGGAGGCTGCCTCACCAGGTCGCGCATAATCTCGGAGTGGATCGTCGTGCCGGTTGGTGACCGGAAATGGTGGGACCCGGTGACCACTTACGGGAGGGTATGGGGGCCCTTCCGTCCGGCGTGTCGGCTGTGGTTGCAACGTTCTTCCAATGGTGAAGCGGAAAACTCTCGCTTTGTTCATTTCTTCGCAGTAGTGGCTCCTTGTTCACGTCCAATGACAGTGCCTAAAAGAAATGCAGGTAATACAGCGGCTTCCTCCTCTCCCACCACCAATTCGCTGTTTTAGGTGGAAATTCCTTTTTCTGACGGAGACTCAAATTCGTCGCCCTGCTGACACGTCTTATTTAAGGTACTCTGGCTATCAGCTTGAGGAGCAATTCCGCGCGAAAGCCGGAGTATGTCTGTACGTGAGGGCTGACATTTGTTGTCGTCGTCTGCACTGTTTGGAAGACCCCTCCTTTCCCATCTTTTGGGTGCGCATTGAATTCGGCTCCCGTTGCCGTGTCTTTGCGTGCCTATATCGGTCCCACACAGGAGATGCTAACACAAGCAGCCTTTTTGACCACCTCGGCCGTGTGGCTGATGTCGTGCAGGAGCGATTCCCAAACGACGAGGTGGTGGTTTTGGGGGACATCAACGCCCACCATGATACATGGTGGGGCTCCTCCAAAACTAATCACGCTGGTAGAGTTGCTCATGCCTTTGCTCTGACGCAAGACCTGACGCAACTGGTAGACCAGCCCACTAGGATGCCAGATATCGTAGGTCACGCGCCCTCCTTGTTGGACTTATTGTTGACGAGTCGCCCTGCAGGGTATAGAGTATCGGTTCTTGCACCTCTAGGGTCGTCAGACTATTGCTTGGTCATTGCCACAGCACCGCACAACGTTGGTCCACCGAAAACGGTGGAGACCAAGCGTCGTCTGTGGCACTACTCGTCGGCGGATTGGGACGGACTGCGTGATTACTTTGCATCCGTCTCATGGAGCCAGAGCTGCTTTCTTGGAAAGGACCCATCGGAGTGCGCTGCTGCCATCGCTGATGAGATCTTGTTGGGTATGGAATATTATATTCCATTCACAGATCTTGCCAGCGTTGCCAGACAACGGCCTAGGTTCAATCGCGAATGCGCCAAAGCTGCTGAATGCAAGCAGGCGGCGTATCGTGCTTGGACGAAGGCTTGCGCTCTGAATGACCTTAGTACCGGCTACTTGAAGGCGGCCTACAAGAAGGCCTCCAAGTCTAACAAGAGGGCTCTCGCAGGAGCGGATACACAAAGAGTGGCAAGGGTGGGGCGGGAGTTGATCTCGCACCCTACGGGTAGCCGTAGCTATTGGCGGCTCGCTAAGGCCGTGCAGGCCAACTTCTGCTCCCCCTCGCTGCCCCCGTTGAAACATCCAGATGGCTCGTTGGCTTACTTGAAGAGAAGGCGAACTTGTTGGCTGAACTTTTCGCGGCTAATTCGCGCGTCGACGATTGTGACGCCGCTCCACCTATTATAGCACATTGTGGGGCCACCATGCCTGATATTCGTATCAGGCAGTGTGATGTACGTGTGCTAAGGTCGCTCGACGTGCGGAAGGCTAGCGGGCTGGATGGTGTTCCGGCGATTGTGCTGCTCAGATGCGCGGCTGAGTTGTCTCCTATATTGACACGATTGTTTAGGGAGTCTTACGATACTGGTATTGTGCCGGTGTCTTGGAAAGAGGCAACAAAGGGGATCGCTAGGATCCGGCCAACTATCGACCCATCGCTGTAACTTCTGTACTGTGCAAGGTGTTTGAGCGGATAATTAATTCCCAGCTCATTCACTACCTAGAGGATCACTCGCTGCTCCATGATCGCCAGTATGGGTTCAGACCAAAGCGATCAACGGCTGATCTTCTAGCGTACGTTTCTCACGCGTGGGGTGAAGCGATGGACAAGCATGGCGAATCACTGGCAGTTAGCCTTGATATCGCCAAAGCTTTTGATAGAGTGTGGCATCGTTCCCTTCTTTCCAAGTTGCCGGCCTTCGGTGTGCCGCCCCGTTTGTGCGCCTGGGTTGCAGACTTTCTAGAAGGGCGGAGGATTCGTGTCCTTTGTGAGGGTAGTTCTTCCGCGTTCTACAAATTCAATGCCGGAGTGCCGCAGGGTTCTGTGCTCTCACCTACTCTATTTCTTCTGCATATTAATGACATATGTCCTTGGGCAATATTCATTGTTATGCGGATGACAGTACGGTGCATGAGCGGTACTTGGGACATCCTGCGGCAAAGCAAGCCGATATCATGGTGAAAAGGCAAGAACTGGTTGCCAAACTGAATCTGACTCTCGATCGTGTCTCTAAGTGGGGATCTAAAAACCTGGTCGAGTTTAATGCTAGCAAAACCCAGGTTTGTGCATTCTCATCCAAGGTAACTCCCTTCCTTACTCCTCCCTCTCTTCAGAACTCTCCATTACCCATTTCGGTGAACCTCAGCATTCTTGGCATGGACATCGGTCAGGAACTGAATCCAAAAGATTGCTATTTTAACTGCCTCCCGGAAGTTGTGTATTCTCAATAAGATGAGGCGATTTTTCACTCCCGAGCAGCGCTGTTTGCTGTACAAAACTCAGGTGCAATCGAGTATGGAGTATTGTTCCCATCTATGGGACGGCTCCGCTAAATACCTCCTCGATGCACTTGATAGACTGCAAAGGCGAGCGGTACGCATTATTGGAGATGCTGAGGTTACAGCCTCCCTTGAGGACCTCCAGCTGCGTAGAGACATTGCTTCTCTCAGTGTCTTCTACCGGAACTACTACGGAGAGTGTTCTGAAGAACTTTTTGATCTTATCCCGCCCTCTCCTTTCCTCTCCCGGACTACACGTACTGGTCTTAGGAACCACCATCATACTGTACAGACTATCAGTACTCGTACCAAAAAATTTGGCAAGTCGTTCCTCTGTAAGACCATTGGCTTTGAAATTCTTTGCCGGCGCATGTGTTTCCCAGCTCCTACAGTCCCGGGTCTTTTAAGCGGGGCGTGAAACGGCATTTATGCAGGCCATCATGAATGGAAGCGCTCGTTATCGTGCTTATTCCACGGTGGGGAGCGCTCTCATTATTTTGGACTGCATCGGCTGCTTACCACCAGGCAGGATGCAGTCACTATGACGAGTCAATATAAAAAAAAAATGTAATGCTTCAGGCGATTTGTATGAAAAACGGACTCTTTATCTTTTTGGCTCAACACATTTGGCTGTACATAATGAATATTTCCTAACTTTTGTCTAACAAGCGAACATCTTTCAGAGTCCTGTCTTGCAACAAATGTGGATTCATCTTTTTGGCTCAACACATTTGGCTGAACAAAATGAACTTTTCCTTGGGAAAAATACACACAATTATTATAAAAATCAATACACATTTTATTCTTTATGAAAAAATCCTGACCTAGTTTTAGGTCAGGATTTTTCACTACACTTTAAGTCAGCTATAGTTATAAATTCTTGTTTAAATAAAAAATCGCTCAAAGAAAACATTACATCGCATTTTCCAACTACTTTTAACCTACTACCATTAATCGCACTAGTACACCTATTTTTTATATTTCTACATTTTACTCCTATCTCATCCGCGGCAGCTTGAATGATGTTGGAAACCGTGGCACCTGTGTCTACAAGAGCTACAGAATTAACCTCATTTGTAGAAAATACTTATAATGGCAATAACGCAGAAGAAGGTCTAACCTGTTGACTCGCTTCATCCATCGCTTGCAATTTCATGTCAGATGTGTGCGCTTGCAAAAGACCAGACGACATCTCAATAACAGCCTCGTCACGACATTTGGTCTTCTTTAATGTCGGCGCGGTTGAAAACCCGGCTGCGACTGCTTTTTCCTAAAATTAGAACGTAAATTATAGCTATTTGAAGGTGTAGGTCCTGGTACAACGCGGCATACATCTTACACTTCCGTCGTCATTGGCGTACCAAATGGAGTGGGCGTACTACGATCACCTTCCCCACCAACAAATTTGTGAACGAACGCAACTGGATTCTGCGCTAAGTTCATCTGCTCTTCACGTGCTTGTGGATACACCTTCTCCAATTGCAAAATAACCTCCCTGAGGTCTGTTTTACACGCATAGTGGGAATATGCTAGTTTACTCTTGTAGTAAGGCTTTAATCCCTTTAAAACTTGCGTAATGAACGTTGCCTCATTGGTAATGTTTGCTTTGCCAGCCAACTCCAATAAATTATAAAAATGCTCTCTTAGGCCTTTCTGGTCCTGCTTGGCATTGTAAAATAATTCGGTGAAAAGATTCGAAACACACTTCAAATTCTTTCCTCAGTTTATCCACCACTTCTTCAAAGCTTTTAAATGAAGCTTTTATTGATCGGAAGTAGAAAAGTGCAGATCCTTTCAAAAATGCTGGCAACAACAATAACGGTTCCTCAGAGCTAGTGCACTTCTTATAAACTGCTACTGCTTGGAACTACTCCAGAAATTCTTCCACCGACTCATCAAAATGTCCCGTAAAACAAGTGAGTACGCGATCCATTTTGCTTAAAAAAAAAAATCCTTTTCTTTCAGGTATAGGTTATCTTAATTTCATTTCTATTCTTCATTCTTCAACACTTAGCTTATTCACCATTATTTTCAGTGCTTTCGTGCCACCTGGCCCCTATTTTACCACGTCGACAGGTGCGACAATTGTCAAGAAAAGATGATAATTGTCAAGTGGTCAGTTTCACCACGTTGACAAGTGCGACAATTGTCAAAAAATAATTGTCGCGGCTGAACTGTCCTATAGGTGAAAATTTATCAAGGACATTATATAATCAAAGGTATCAAGTATTCGTCTAGGAATTTAGCGAACTCTATTTTCAAATACCTAATTAGAAGTTGTTAAATCAAATAACAATACGTCTTTTAAAATCGAAAAGCCTTCTATATGCAAAGTCATCAAAATCATTACTATCACTATTGTCACTACTACTTTCACGGAGAGCCATTTTGAAAGTACGCGTAAGTTAACCACGAAATTTTACAATTGTATCGCAAGCATGTCATAGCTTTTATCTCATGTCAAGATTTACACACACATCTACAAATATGTCGACTAAGAAAAATAATTCTTGTTTCACAACTTATTTGTCATTAAAACAATTGTAACAAAATGCCTGTCATGTTTCTAAGTATTTCTATAGAAAATAATTTAAAAAATTGTCACATGTCACCTGTCGCTTGACAATTGTCACTCGACATATGTCACTGACAATTGTCCACGTGGTGAAATAGGGGCCTGAAAAACGGAAACTTTTCGCGCACGTTTGGCATCTCCACCATTGTTGTACACGTAAAGGTTGGGGGCGTTTTTTATAATAACAACAACCTTTATTTAGTATAAGACTTCATATTTATTGTATACTTTTATATATATTTACAATTACATTATTACAATATAAAAATAACATGGTCAAGTCTACCCATATTGGCACTTCAGATCGTTCTCGCTAATTCCCCGTTTGACATCTTGTCATTTCAAGTTACGTTTTATTTATAAATTATTAGAAAGTAAAACCAGCCAGCGCCCTAACATGGTATAAACTCTACAGTACCGTCCCTATCTAACTAGGTACTCAAGCAGAGATTTGAGTATGAGTTTGGTTTTATGGCCCAGCCACACTATGCTCCTCGCGCTGCTCTCGCTTTGCTCCACGCGCTGCTGCCGCGATATTGCCCTCTCTGCCCACACAGTGCTCTACTCGCGCAGTTAATCGCGACTAGACCACAAAGGCGGTTGGCAATTGAACCCTTTTGGGTTCGGGACCTCCGGATATTAATCTAAATTTTTTTCAATTAATTTTTGAAAGGCCTGCAGAAGTCCCCCCTCGCAGGAGCACGTCGTCGACCCATTGGGATCTATTGTGCAACCCCCATCCTATCACTCTGCCTCCTGCTTTAAAAATGATGGCCATAAGATTGGCATTGTCTTTCAGGGCGAAGAGCCTTCTGGTTTCGGGTAAACCGATCCTAGGAGATTCATTATTTTCCTAGCAAGAGAGTCACAGTCACACAAGTGTAACGTGGACTCCGTTTTCTCTCCACATGCCCTGCACAGGTTCTCTGCTGCTATTTGCATTCTGGGGAGCATTTGTTTTGTGACTGGCCGTACCTACCTATTTAACGCGCGCTTCTCGTCGTGGTTTATAAAATTTTGAAAATGATAACTTATTTCGTTCTAGGTAGGCAATCATAATTAATTGTTTATTTTCTAGAATACATACATAGAATAAAGTTCTTAAAAATAAATTCAAGACAATGTATTCAGCCTGCATGCAGGCGTGCAAATATTATACATAGTTATTTTGAAATTACATCAATGTTTATTATATATATTTATTACGATAATTATTATAATTACTTATATTAAAATTTACATTTGCTAGATCCATATTATTATTATTACATAGTATTAATTAATTATTTATTAAAATTTAAGTATTCATTAAGGCTATAAAAACCATTCTTCATTAACCAATTAGGTACTTAGCTTTTTGTTAAACACACTTCACAGACCACACACTTGCTTTGAGCACTTTCAGTTCTTCAGGTAATTTGTTATAAACTACTATAGACATATTATAAATATTTCTCTTGATATAGTAGGTTTTCAAACCTTTTTATTTTATGTCGGGTGTTGACCTCACTGCGGGTTTTAAAATAATTATGATGAGTTTTTACAAAAATGCATTCTTTAATTCTTCTTTAATATTAGGCAGGGTAAGTAGTGGCAGAATATTACACTTCTTAAACAACGGTGCACAACTATCCAAAAACCAAGCTCCATTTATTACTCGGATGCATCTTTTTTTGCATTCCTAAGACCCTTTCCACATCAAACGAGTTACAGTTAGAGAAATAGTCTGGCGTATTCTTTTAAGGGCAAAGAGTATCAGGGTATTTCCTGAAATGGCACGATATGTACCGTGCCACTTCCAATCGACTTAACTACATTTTAATAAGTGTAATTGGCCGTTTTCTGAACCGTAAGACCGGACCTTTTCTACAGTTTAATTACATACCTACCTACTATTATATACTCTTACTCTTAGGTACTTATATCGTCCATCCGTAGCCCATTTTATCTTTGGAGACACAAATTTTAGAAAGCATTTTTCCGTCTGTGACTTTTGTGTTAATTTTACGAATCAGTGGTTTTCTATAAGGGATCTGATTGCCTGTCTTGTTTTCGATTGCTTTTGTCAGATTATAAAGATATTGGAACTTGTTTCGTTATCATACGATTATACGTTATAAAGCAAAATTTAGGTAATTAACAATTTTTAGTCTACGTATACTTGTTTTTATACCTATTTCATCAGCATGATTAGTTAGTAGTAGAAAACAGCCAATTTTTCACCCATAAGGATCAATACCGTACAGTTTTGGGTATGTTGTTAATCTGGCGTGTGTATCTTATTGATAGGTTTAGCCTCATAGGACCATAACCTACCACGGTCACCAATTACGAGTTAATGGACTTTACGACTGACTAGATGACTGAAGATGTATACTTTACAACAACTAAAAATAACTAAAAATATGTACAGATAGATATATCGGAGCTCGATATATTTTCCTTTGGCCACCCATTCGTTGATCAAGTACAAATACTACTTAGTTAGCTACTTGGATAGATATATAAATAGATAGATAAACACTTTATTGCACATACACAAGAAACAATTACACATGACACAATCTTAAAACTAGTATGGGCAAAGGCGGTCTTATCGCTAACAGCGATCTCTTCCAGACAACCTTTGGTTTTTGGACATAATATGAAAGAGATAGGGAAAGCGCACAAGATCTAATGATTATATTATATTATGAAATAACATAAGAGATACATAGATAATATAAACATACATATATTAATATATTTACATACATATTAAACCTAGACTTAAGATATACATACTAAATATACATAGGTACATATTAAAAAAATATGAACGTGTAGATATATATAGAAGATTCCTCCACGTGACGTGCACACAGTTGTTTCCATCCTGTATTAGAAGTTATATAATGTTTCAAGAGTACCTAGATTTTGTAAGACAGGACAAGACAAGATTTTTTTATTATAAAAAGTTGAAGAGGGCATAATTACATCAATTGTGGTTTTCCTAGAATATAAGGTGGAACTAGGTACCAACCTACTATAAAAACCTAATTAATTCCTTCTACATAATACAGATAGTAATATTTCCTCAATCAATCTAAATCAATATTCCGTATTAGGTTGATAAAAACGTTAAATGGCAAATTACATTGCCCTAAACCCCTTCAATTTCTGTAAAGAGACTACTGAGATCTCACAGGGACTTGAGAATTTCATAAGCGACAGTCTTGATCGAAGGCGACAGTACTGTTTTCTTTAATCGGCCATCACTAATACACGTTCACGGTTAAATACCGCACTTATTTCACATTAATATTCGAGAAAACACAATTTTTTAAAAATATAACAAAGCTGATGACTCTTTCCTACCAAGAAGATAGAAAATAAATTCAATGTGAAGCAAAAATATATAAAAAGAATAAACAATAGACAATGACGTGTAGATTTGGTTACAAATAGAGCAATCTTCCATTATTTATTACCAGCCGCCGCGGCTTGGCCTGTGTGAAATTCAATCTGCCGTGAACTCCCGAAGGAATAAGATGATTTCTGGCACAAAATATAGCCTACGGCTTCTCAGTGCAACTACCTCTGTACAAATAACCATCCGTTGATTAAGCTCCATTTGACTTATCCGCTTTGGACACGCCCACGTGGGTTACTGCCCAATACTGCCTAATACCACAGAATAAATAATAATACACAATTTCAAAGATAGATAATCAATGATATTTTAATAAAAAATTTAAATATTTAAATGTTATTTCAATGAATCTTTCCTACTAATAATATGAACGCGAAAGTTTGTAAGTATGGATGGATGTTTGTTACTCTTTCAAGTAAAAACTACTGAATACTTGGATGAAATTAGGCATATAGATAGTTTATAACCTGGATTAACACATATGATACTTTTTATCCCGATATTCCCACGGGAACGGGAACCACACGGGTGAAACCGCGTGCGGCCGCTAGTATAAAATATAATTTAGAGAATTCTATATCTTTTATTGCCACGATTTGTCTAAAAAATAAGTATAAAAAAATTATCCTCAACCTTTTTTATCAAAAAATGTTTTAAGCAAAAGGTCTCTTTTGCTTAAAACATTGTGAATAATAAAAAAAAGAAAAATTCTAGCTTCTGGCTTTTGTTGTTGTTGTCACCATTATTAAGACCATGTCAACGTTATCTTAAAGAAAACACAACCTTATTGATTTTATGACTGGAGCGTTATAAACGTTATGATTAATAACCATTAACATGTGCATGTACGAGGATTCGGACCGTGCTTCGGAAGGCACGTTAAGCCGTTGGTCTCGGTTGTTGTTGTAATAATGATAGTTTTAAAACCCACCAACCCGCATTGGGCTAGCGTGGTGGGTTATGGCCCAATATCCCCACGTGCTATTGTCCACGTGGGAGGCCTGTGCCCAGCAGTGGGACGTTTTTAGGCTGATGATGATGTACGAGCATAACTTATTAGTAATTTGTATAAATATACGTCCCTTTAATGTATCATATATGACTTGGTGACGACATAGTAACTTTTGTTACTTAGAGGGAGAAAAAGTAAGGCCTCCTGAGTTTCTTGCCAGCTTCTTCTCAGTCAAAGGCTCTACCAAAATCCGAACTGGCGGTAGATTTTAGGTTAGGTAGGTAGATTAGGTAGATAGGTAGTTAAGTTAGTTGATAAGATATAACTACTGTTAGTTAACTTTTTTTTATCTACATATTTTTTGACGATTCAATAAGTAAATGACTTTGACTTAACTGTTACCTATGACAATTTGCAATAAAAAACATGTGCATATCTATTGTCGATTTTTTTAAATTGTTTTGTGAGAATTTAACGTATTTTAAATTTAAGGTACTTAGGTACCTACTTTAAATTATTTTATTTTCATGATGCTATTATTGTATTTACAAACATACTTACATACATACGCGCGACTATTTTCCCCGAAGGGTTTTTTTATTACTACTTCCTCCAACAAGATCGGATCCTTATTTGAATCGGTGATTTCTAAAACCCCATTGTTACATTTTTATCAGAATTGAATTAGTACAAGTATCGTAATCTGTAGACGTCAATCTATCGATTCGTGTAAAAATCACACAACATGTAACTTGCATGTAACACCATTCTGTACAGGAAAAATAGTAGACACGGATTTCTGATGATTTTAAAAACACCACATGTATTGTAACATGTGGTGTTTCTGAACGCATTTCAGCCATTTTGACATACTAACTAAGTCAAAACAACGAAAAAGATATGCAGATTGTGTTCCTCATTAATAGAAAAGTACATAAAGCGTCCACTCCACATCTTCTGAGATTAAAACAAAGAAAAAATAATTTAAATTGAAAAAAAAATCGATGATTATCATAATTAAATTAAGTAAGTAATACTTATTATTAAGCTTGTGACTTTTATATTATTAAAAATGTGGTTTAAATAAAATTCTTGGTTTTTGTCCTTAAATTAGTGATTGTTTCTAAAACCCCACATGTCATCGATTTTTATCATGTAATATTATTCAGTTGGATTGTTTTATTTTTCAGAATATGCTTGTATAAGTACTTCTAAAGGCTTATAAAACTACACATCAAGGAAATCTCTTTTTTTACTAAGGTAAGTACTTGCACATACGAAGGCCCGGCCTCTACGAAGGAAGGCCCACTTTAAAAACGCGCACTTGCCGCTGCCTAAAACATTCGAAATTACGCGCCCACATTCACCTTGGCCATATATTAAAATATGTGCAATAGCGCTAAATCACTTCCGCCCCGCCATTGTGTTACAACTCGTTCATTTCTCTCTGGACGCCGTCCAACCTCGTTGTGATTGTTTATGCCAATTTTTCCACAAATAGCGTCAGTTTTCGAGTGATTCTATCATCATATTGTTAAGTAATCATCGGAGAATAAAATGCAATGGTAAGTTTACCGATTATTTAGGTATTTGTGATTTTATGTTAATTTTTCCGCCACTATGAAAAATCCATAGTATGACCCGGGCCTACATAGGGGCATATGGGCTTTACTTATTCTATTAAAATGACAAATGCGCTTGTATTGTAAATACTTAAGTATAAATAAAACGAAATTGGTTTGTTTAGTTTTTTTTTTCATGCCAAACTAGTGAAGGTATTTTAAAATAGACACAATAACGTGTAGGTGATTTGAAATCGCATTTAATATTTTGTTTACTTATTAATGAGAATTTTAGTATTAACTAATATTAGTTTTTCTTTTATTAGATCATGGATCCACATCCACAACCAAAGAAAAAAAGAGGCCTTTGGACTGAAGGAGATTTTCAAATAAAAAGTTGTTCTTAAAGCTAAATAATAAAAATAATTCTATAGCCTTAGTAAGGCCCACTTAAAATTTGAGTCGCAAATGAGGACTGAATATTTAGATTCTCGAATTAAAAGTGTCTAGAGTTTCGATTTTGTCATCAGAAATAATTGTTTTTTAATTGATTTAGAACAGAATTTTATTTTTATGACTATTTTTGTTTTTCGCACATGGGTCAAGGCCCAGTGTGCAATTTTTTATTATATCTTTAAAAGTATAGGTTGAATAACTTATATTTGAAACTGCTTAGCGTGATTTGTGAATTATTTTTTAGAAATATTAGATAGATTTTGTGTAACAGTTAGGCAAAAACGGGCCTTAAGGGACTGTGCCTTTAACTAGGCTCACTACAGTGTTTTTTAAAAACCTTATTTAATATAGTTTTTAGTAAGAAAATTTTAACTTTTTGATCATTTTTAGAAGGATAATAAACCATTACTTACATCATTACAAATAGTTGTTTTTATCAAACCTTTTAAACATATTTTTTATTGAGATTTTAAATAAGGTGGGCCTTCCTATGGTGCCAGTACTTATTCCTTCTGAAAGTTTTTCTTGATTTGTGAACAATCTTATCAATGTAACCATGGACCTATAAGAAATGTAACATGTGGGGTTTTAAATCACTGATTCATTTGTATTTCTAGTTCTCTTTCATTCCAGTTCTCGCAATTTTTCTTCTTGTACTTCCATACCGCATCCCACACTCTCATCCTTCACCACTCATTCTCCATGAAGGGTTAGTAGCCAGAGACTAGGCAATGAGGACATCCCCTCTCCTTACTTCACTTAGTTTATATTTGTACTGGCACCTCGAGACCAACCGTTAGGTTATGCAAGAAGTGCCAGACGTCCCTGCGCCCGTAGAACACTCGCGCAGGAGACCACCAACGTTAGGTCTTGACGCCAAATTAGTGCCCGCCGCAGCGCGCTCTTCATTCGGTACTCATAAGACTAGTGTCTCAGGAGAGTATCCCCGTGATCACGTGTAGTTCACTGCCTATTGTCCAGATAGGTAACCGGAGCTGTCGAGCTCGCTCACTTCTCGTTGCACGAAGGGCACAACTCGCAGTTGCCACTGCTAGGGTCGTCGACTCTAAAGTCGACTCTCAAGTGTCCACCTTGGTAGCGGAGTAGTAAGCACACTCACTTCTCGGAACCCATCCGGGCGCCTAGCCAGTTCCCACGTCCTACGCGGCTGGCTGGACCGGAGGCTACGGCATCTAGGAGGCCGCCTCTACTAGTTCTCCAGACTAGTACCGGAGATGTCAACACCAATGTCCAATGAAAACCACCGGACAAAGCTGCCAACTGTAAGGGAAACTCATGTTCCCCGCAGGACTTTTCGCTTCTGGCCCCTCAGAGACCGCTAGGCCCCGCTCGCTGTGCACGAGTTTGGAAGTCCTGGCACACAATACCAGGACAGACGAACATTCCCAAGCTCTACAGCTAACCACACGCCACTACGAGTCCAACCCATGTCCGGATCCCGCCGGAGGCGCCTGGTTAAAGGCACGACCAGCGGGGGGCTTAAACCGGAAACCCCTTAGTACCTCTGAAAACACAACCGGACCCGTAGTTCCAGTTGCGATACCCTATCTATTGAGGTCGGTAGGTAGGTAGATAGGCAATGAGGACAGCAAAAGCAGTCGTCAACCATTGGTAAAAACTATTACCAAATAGAGACTGCACATGTTCTTAGCGTGACATGTTAGAAAACTTAAAGACTCTTTGGTTTATATTTTCCTTTATGTTTCTTCACTTTGATGTATTGCGTTTGAATACGTCTGTCTATTAGAATAATTTGTGTTGTCACAATGTATCAGATTATTTTCTTTGTAAAAATATATTTATTTTCCAGTTCATTTGTATAATTTCACTATCTACATATAGTATTTTATCAGGTTATGGGCTAATGGGCTACTTAGCCAATTATGGGCTATAAATGTAGTATGTGATTTTATATTTTGAAGTAACCCCATGTATGTTTAAAGAACGTGATTCTATTTTTTTTTCTCTCGTGGAATATTATTCTATGAAGAAATAAATCACTGGATGGATATGTGAGCATGGAGAACATTATTAGCTCTTCGAGTATGAATAATACGATAGTAAGTAATTCACACACATCTATTGAGAAACTTAAGGGTGTTTCAAACTATCAAAACTGGAAGTTTCAGATCAAACTTTTATTGATCGATAACGGCTTATGGGATGTTATTACGAGTACTATCCCGGACCCCATAAAAGACCAGAGAGCATATGCCAAAATATGTTTGAATATCGAGCCGATTTGCTATCCGCATGTTAAGGTTTCCAAGACGGCGGCAGACGCCTGGAATAATCTAAAGGCAGCTTATGAAAATAGTGGCATTAGCCGACGATTAAGTCTTAAAAGGAAGTTATCGCAGCTCAGATATGTTGATCATAGCTCAATGGACCATTATTTAGGAAATATAATTTCCGTAACCCAAGAATTGGCAGATATTAGATGTCAAATAGAGGATGATGAATTAGCCGAAATGATGCTAATCGGATTACCAAATGAGTTTGACACATTGATAATGGCCATGGAAGCCACGAATATTAAACTGTCATCTGACTTTGTGAAATGTCAGTTGATACAAAGCGAATTTAAAAGAGGAACTTTCATTTCGAATATGGAACCTACTGAGAAGATTCTTGTTGCAAAAGACACATTTATTCCAACGTGTCATAATTGTCAAGAAAAAGGGCATATTAAGCCAAGGTGTCCCAAATTAAAGAAGAATTCGAAGAAGATTCCTGATAAAAGCTTGACGCCAGATGCATCTTCATCTACAAAGAAGGGAAGTAGTGCAAATCTGACTGTATTGTCTAGAGAAATTGCTTTAGCCAATAACACTTGTGACAGTGATAGCTGGATCTTAGATTCAGGTTGTTCTAGTCATATGACTAATCGTAAAGACTGGATGAATAATTTTTCTAACAGTAATCAATCCGAAATTACTACTGCGAATAATGATAAGATTTACAGTGAGGGTGTTGGTAATATTACTGTAACGTTTGATGATAATATTAAAAAAGTCATTACTGATGCTTTGTATGTGCCGAAAGTAGCAGCTAATCTTTTGTCTGTCAGCAAAATTGCAGCAAAAGGCTATGTTTTATTATTTGAGGTTAATAAATGTTCGATCTTTGCTCATTTATGTAGGGTGGGTGAAATTGTTTGCCGCCAACGTTTTCTTCGCCTACCGTGTTTTGAAGCGTTGGATGGATATTCGGGCCGATTCGTGCGGCCCCGCCGATCATCGTTCTGTTGGCTTGCGCGACTGACTCCTGAAGGTCGTGTCCTCGCATTATGGAACTATTCCGTGGATAGACAAGTTTAACTGCATTTTTATAACTACCGTGTAGTGCCTACATGTTGTGACGTGAGACGTTCTCGCGAGTGCTGTTTGGCTGGACCGTTTTGACGGTGGTGCTGTTGGAAAATTAAGTGCTCCATATATTCCCGTTGCTGACCCGTCCACGTGTAAAGGAACGGCTGGGAGTGGAAGAGGTAGGTGGCAAGCACGATTCATTCTTCCTTGTGTATTTGGGCAGAGATCGTTTTTTCCAACTCACAATTAGGTGCGGCTACTCCTACTATATTTTTTCTATTTTTTGAACAACTTATTAGGTCCTTCGAAATTCAAACATAACCAGCCCCCTATAATCCCCCAACATTTTGGCCTTCGAGCCGG
The DNA here is from genome assembly GCA_963921215.1 of Scoparia ambigualis. NCBI lineage: Eukaryota > Metazoa > Arthropoda > Insecta > Lepidoptera > Crambidae > Scoparia > Scoparia ambigualis. Next base: position 15,493,077 of record OY992522.1, on the reverse strand, counting down.
ATTTATTCCGTTTTTTCTAAAATAAACTAGGAACTTTCACTTTAGTTAGACTAATAAGACGCCATTTTGAATAGAACACGTTGCCGTGTAACAATTTTATTCAAGCTTTGTACACAAGCCGTGCTTGTTCCATATTGAATTTCATAAATTCATTAATATTTTCTCTTTAAAATGCCAGATGATAAGGCTCCTGAAAAAGTTCCCTCCAAAAAGGAGTTGGACACTATCCGTTTAATTAATAAAAACATCGCTAAAAAGCAACGTATTTTTTCGCAATTACAGCAAGTATTTGATTTGTCAAATAAAATAGATAACCATCCTTCCTTAAAAGAAATGTTCCTTTTGCGCGCCTCTGAGATCACATCACTACGTGAATCGTTTGAAAGTATTTGTATGGAAATCTATGAATTGCAATTATTTTTAAATTCCGAAACGCAATTTTCTGATACGGATTTAAAAGGGTTTGATGATCTATTCTTTCGGGTGAAACTGTGTGCTTCAAAACACACTACCAAAATGGTGGACGTTCCGTCATGCACGACAGAAAAAAGTCCTAACGTAGATATCCGACCGCGTTTACCTAAATTAGAACTGTTTACGTTTGATGGTAATATTGAGAGCTTCACAACGTTTTATGAAACATTTTGCTCTTTGGTCCACAATCAAACCGGTATCTCAAATATAGATAAGTTTCATTACTTATTGTCATGCACAAAAGGTTCTGCACTCAGCATCGTCAAGAGTGTACCTATTACGTCCAGTAACTACGAAGTTGTGTGGCAGTCATTGCTTGATAAATACCAAGACAATAGAATGCTCGTAGGTAAATACCTCGATAAAATGCTCAACTTTCCTGCACTAAAATCGGAGTCTCCGGCTAATTTAAATAATTTTATTGAGATTTTCGATCATTCATATCGTGCCATTAATGCTTTAAATATCGAGCACTTGTCTAGCTATGTATTGTGTCATATAGCATTGAAGGGACTAGACTCCAATACAAGAAAAACGTTCGAACAAAGTCTCGATCAAAAAACTATACCTACCTACGATCAATTAATGTCACACGTGCATAATCAGATAAAGATTTTAGAACATTCGCAAGCTTACTCTCCGTCACTTTCGCAAATTAAAAATCATAATATACCTCATAGTCATAACAAAAGGTCGAGTGAAAATTACAACAGAAAGGCACTTTCTTCACAAACGCAATCAAAAAATAATAATTTCACTTGTTTACATTGTGGTCAAAATCATATGATTTTTCGTTGTATGCAATTCCGTGAGCTGTCTCCCGCACAACGAGTCAGCCGTGCTGATCATTTGAAGTTGTGTCACAACTGTCTCAAACAAAATCACTCATCTACTGATTGCCGAAGTGAATTCAAATGCTTTACTTGTAATCGGCGTCATCATGCATTATTGCACCTAGACTCAGGAAGCAAAACTGCTACGCGAGCCGTGCCCGCGCACAATAGCAGCGCTGAGCCGATGACTATAGGTACGCACACAGCTCATGCTAACACTTCATACTCGCCTCGCGTAAACAACGTAAGGAGCTATATGGTACTGCTAGGTACGGCTATAGTTAATGTTATAGATTCGTTCGGTAACCTACAAGCTTGCCGCGTTCTTATCGATTCAGGTGCTCAATCAAACTTCATCACTTTAAATTGTCTAGAGCGGCTAGGGTTGCCTCGTAAGAGGTGCCCATTTGATATTTTGGGTTTAGGAGGTAATAGTGTCAAAAACTTTGGCATGACATCATGCACTATTAAATCTAGGCATTACGATAATCGGACGTTAAAAATCGACGCCGTTATCTTGCAAAAAATTACTTCCGACTTACCTACTGTGGAAATTTCTGAAGAAGTTTCCATGCAGTATAAAAACGTTTTGTTAGCTGATCCCCTCTTCTATAAAAAATCGCCTGTGGATATTATTCTTGCAGGTGACGTATTTCCTGACATTTATGACGGGAATAAAATAATTGTTAGTCCCACACTACCTACTGCTCTTAGCAGTATTTTCGGGTTCGTATTGTGTGGAAAATTAGAAGTACCGTGTACTTCTGATGATGTCACAAACATTGCAACGTCTTGCAATTTGTTGGTGTCGTACACCAATGACAGTGACTCCATCGACTCACAGCTCAAATCGTTTTGGGAAATAGAGGAGTCGCCGTGCGACAACCCTATCAGCCCACAGGATGAACTCGCCGATGAGATTTATTCTAAGCTTCATTATAGGGACGATACCGGTAGGTATGTATCACCTATCCTACTAGACCCTAATCGCGCCGCCCTTGGTGAGTCTTACAACCACGCCTTACGTAGGTTACACCACTTAGAGCGACGTCTCGCTCGCTCACCCGAGTTGCAAGCGCCTTACGTAGATTTTATGCGCGAATATAAACAGCTGGGACACATGCAACTATATACCGGCTCTGAGCCGAGTAGGTATGTAATCCCACACCACTGTGTGGTAAAGGCCTCCAGCACAACCACCCCCGTGCGAGTGGTATTTGATGGCTCAGCGGTCACTTCAAATGGCGTGTCATTGAATGACACATTGTTAACAGGTAGAAAACTACATCATGATATTTTAAAGGTTATTTTTAACTTTCGCTTGTATGACATTTGTTTTACCGCTGACATTGCCAAATTTTATAGAATGATCACTATAAATCCATCCGAACGCTGTTATCAACATATTCTCTGGCGAGAATCACCTAGGGACGAAATAAAAACCTACGAACTTCTAACAAATACCTACGGTTTACGTTCGTCAGGTTACATAGCCGTGCGTTCGCTGCAACAATTAGCGATCGACGGAGGCGAGCAGTACCCACGTGCTGCTAATATTATAATGAATGGTTTTTTTGTCGACGATTTGATGTGGTCTACATCGAATCTCGAAGACGCCTATCAATTACAAGACGAGCTCGTAGCTCTTTTGAAACTTGGCGGTTTCAACCTCCGTAAATGGGCTAGTAACTCCCCTGAGTTACTTTCCCGGATTGATGCCGACCAGGCAGTCGCAATAAATTTTAGTGACGACGCCGTGTCGTCATCACTAAAGGTACTAGGCTTAAAGTGGCTGCCCATTGAAGATTGTTTTTCGTTTGATTACAACATGGCGGACGATACCTGCACTAAGCGATCGGTATTAAAATTACTTGCCCGTATTTTTGACCCCGTCGGATTTCTATCCCCATGCACATTTCTTGCAAAATGCATAATGCAGGACCTCTGGAAACTCAGTCTCGGTTGGGACGAACCGCTTCCAAGTGATTTACGTAATAAATGGTCAACGTTCATTACGTCATTGTCGAGTTTATCATTAATAAAAATTGATCGCCACTTACTTATATCTCAATTCTGCGGAGTGCATTTAATTGCATTTTGCGACGCATCAACCCGTGGGTATGCGGCATGCATTTATGCGCGTAGTGTTAACTCAAACGGTGACGTGAGGACGAGACTGCTTATCAGTAAAAGCAAAGTCGCGCCAATCAAGCCTCTTTCGATTCCGAGACTCGAACTTATGGCCGCCGTATTGTTATCCAAACTGGTTTTATTTGTCAAAAAAAATATTCAAAACGAATTTCAAATCACTGCCTTGACGGATTCGAGTGTAGCACTCGCCTGGTTGCAAACACCGCCCTACAAACTTAAAACGTTCGTATCGAGCCGTGTCGCTCAAATAGTCGAGGTGGTTCCGTCAAACAGCTGGTATCACGTTAGAAGCGAAAACAATGCTGCTGACTTGTGCTCCCGCGGAGCCATGCCCACCCAGCTCGTAGCCGAATATGACCACTGGCTCCACGGCCCAGCTTGGTTATCTGATGACGTTCATCAGTGGCCAGTCAGTACGTTTTACGTAAGTGATAAGACAGAAGTCCTAGAATTGAAAACAAACACGGACACGTTCTCTTTTCCGTGTCAAAAAATTAAGGACGAATTTTCAGAAACGTTTTTTGAAAAATACTCGTCATTTTCGAAATTGCAACGAATTATCGCCTGGTGTTTGCGATTTATAAAAAATTGTCGGCTTCCGAAAAATGAACGTTCGGTAAGGCCGTTATCTACTTACGAGTTAAACGCGTCGCATGACGATATAATAAAAACTACACAAAGTACCTACTTTAGTAATGAAATCGCGCAAATTAAAAACAACAAATTTGTTCCGTCGTTACGGAAGCTTTCAGCCTTCGTGGATGCCCAAGGGTTCCTCAGGGTGGGGGGTAGAATCAGCCTAGCTGATTTACCCTATGATAGTAAGCATCCCTTGCTATTACCTAAAAAATGTCATATTACAACAAAATTAATTGAACATTTTCATAAAAGGTACCTACATGTAGGCCCGCGCTCCTTACAAGGAATTTTGTGTAAGCGATATTGGATCGTATCCGCTCGCAGTGTAATTCGAAGTGTGTTGTCTAAATGCATCGTATGTTTTAAGTGCAACCCCACTACGATACAACCATACATGGGGACGTTGCCCGCTGCAAGGTTAAAACCTAATAAGGTTTTTGATCATGTTGGTTGTGATTTAGGTGGTCCGTTTTACATAAAGGCTAGTTTGACCCGTAACGCGAAAATTCTGAAGTGCTATATGTGTCTCTTTGTGTGCTTTTCCACAAAGGCCGTACACATAGAAGTGCTTAGCAATTTGTCAGCTGATTGCTTTCTAGCCTCGCTTGACAGGTTCGTAGCGCGCCGCGGTCTGTGCTCGTGCTTATATTCCGACAACGGGACAAACTTTGTTGCTGCCGCGAAACTACTAAAGGAAGTATTCAAATTCTTTAGCGAAAATAGCGACTCGATCGCTGAGGGCTGCTCATCTCGTAACATTGAGTGGAAAAACATTCCACCAACAGCTGCTTCGATGGGCGGGCTGTGGGAGGCTGGCATCAAGTCTGCCAAGCGTCACCTCCTTCGGGCAGTAGGTGAAAAGGCACTTACCTTCGAAGAACTCACTACCGTCTTTTGTAAGATTGAAGCGGTACTTAATTCGCGTCCGTTATGCCCTTTGTCTAACAACGCTAATGAGTTTGACATTTTAACGGCCGGTCATTTCTTAGTTGGCCAAAGCCTACTAGCAGTACCTGAGTACAGTCTTGACGATGTAGGGATGAACCGACTGTCACGTTGGCAGTCCGTGCAAAAAATCTCCCAAACGTTTTGGAAGAAATGGTCTGATGACTACCTGCACACCTTGCAGCAAAGAGCAAAGTGGTTCACGTCACCTCCAAACTTAAAAATAGGTGATTTAGTTCTTATTAAATCTGAGTTAACTCGCCCACTTAACTGGATCCGTGCTAGGGTGGAACGTCTCCATGAGGGTCCAGATAAAATCGCTAGAGTTGTTACTTTGAGGACGCAAAAGGGTATAATAAAGAGACCAGTAAATAAGCTTTGTCCTCTTCCGTACTCAAATTAAATACTTGCATGAATTAGCCATGTTCAATAAAACCTTAGTAGATAATAGTCAAACTTTAGTAAGTATATTTTTTTTTGATCTGTCTGGCAACATCATTATTTCCCCTCAACAACATTATGCATTTTTATATTTATTTATTTTGTTGGAAATTATCATGATAATTTCGGTGGGGGGTATGTTCGATCTTTGCTCATTTATGTAGGGTGGGTGAAATTGTTTGCCGCCAACGTTTTCTTCGCCTACCGTGTTTTGAAGCGTTGGATGGATATTCGGGCCGATTCGTGCGGCCCCGCCGATCATCGTTCTGTTGGCTTGCGCGACTGACTCCTGAAGGTCGTGTCCTCGCATTATGGAACTATTCCGTGGATAGACAAGTTTAACTGCATTTTTATAACTACCGTGTAGTGCCTACATGTTGTGACGTGAGACGTTCTCGCGAGTGCTGTTTGGCTGGACCGTTTTGACGGTGGTGCTGTTGGAAAATTAAGTGCTCCATATATTCCCGTTGCTGACCCGTCCACGTGTAAAGGAACGGCTGGGAGTGGAAGAGGTAGGTGGCAAGCACGATTCATTCTTCCTTGTGTATTTGGGCAGAGATCGTTTTTTCCAACTCACAATTAGGTGCGGCTACTCCTACTATATTTTTTCTATTTTTTGAACAACTTATTAGGTCCTTCGAAATTCAAACATAACCAGCCCCCTATAATCCCCCAACAATAAATGTCATATTTACAAGAAGGATAACGTCAATGTGACTGGTTCCAGCGTTGTGACAGCTACTAATGTGGACGGCATTTACAAAATTGATCAGAAAAGGGATAGTTACGTATGTAAGGAAAACTAAGAGCCTAATATTCGCACTGAAGGTAATGCTTTTGTGTCCAACATTAATTCATTGGAACTATGGCATCGTCGCCTGGGGCACTTAAGTTTAGCAGGTATGTTAACACTTCGTGATAAATTAGCGAATTGTATTAAGTTTACCAATGGTGATTTGACACCATGTACTCCTTGTTTTGAGGGTAAACAAAAGAGCAAATCATTTCCGCGTGGTCAGGCACATAGGAGCACGACTAAACTTGACTTAGTTCATACGGACATTAGCGGACCTTTTTCGGTCAATAGTTGGAGTGGTTATTGTTATTTTATAACGTTTACGGATGATTTTTCGCGCAAATCGTTTATATACTTTCTGAAACGGAAAGATCAGACGACTGTCTTGAATACATTTATCGAATTCAAAACTTTGGTTGAAAACCAAACTGATCTTAAAATAAAGCGGATTAGGAGCGATAATGGCACAGAATACTGTAATAAAAGTTTCGCGAATCATTTTAAGCAATGCGGTATTATTCACGAAACGACAGTTCCGTATACACCTCAACAAAATGGCGTTGCTGAACGCTTAAATAGAACCCTAATGGAAAAGGCCAGAGCGATGTTGCAAGATGCTGATTTGGGGAAACAATATTGGGCTGAAGCGGTAAATACTGCGTGTTATTTGAAGAACCGTAGTCCAACTGCAGCTGTGAAAGATGCTACTCCTGAAGAATTGTGGACTGGATCTAAAGTGGATCTCAGTAATCTTCGAGTTTTTGGCAGCACAGCTTATGCTCTTACTCCACAACAAAAACGCAAAAAATTTGATCCCAAATCTAAGCCTTACATTATGTTGGGATATTGTGATCATACCAAAGGTTACCGACTTGGTGATCCAGATGATGGTTCAACGTTGATTAAAGCTCGTTCTGTTGAATTTATTGAAACTGTTCGAGGTATAACCTACAAGATATCAAATACTTTAGAAAGCTCTAAAGATTTGACAAATACTGTTGAAGTTACGGTGTATCAACCAAGTACTTCTCATGGACTTATCCATGAATCTGACAGTGATGAGTTTGCCACACCAGACATATCGTCAACGGATATTGATGTTCTAGATCCTGTTGAAGAAGAATCTCATGTCGAAGAAGTACTTACATCTAATGAACGGGAAGAAACTTCGTTGAATAATATTCAACCAGACTCACAAATAATGGAACAGAATATTTCAGACCTGGAAGTTGCTGAAAGTTCTAGACCTAAACGTGATCGCCATCCTCCTATTTGGTTCAAAGATTATGAAGTGAACTATTTCTCTGATCTAGCTTTGATGGGACGCTGTGAGCCTAAAACATATAACGAAGCGATCAAAAGTGAGAATGCTAAAGATTGGATAGAAGCAATGCAAGATGAATATAACTCGCTAATGTCGCATGGTGTCTGGGAACTTGTGGATCGACCTAACAACGGTAATGTGAAAAAATCCAAATGGGTTTTCAAAGAAAAAGTAGATCCAAGTGGAAAATTTGAAAAATTCAAAGCACGATTAGTTGCAAAAGGTTTTACTCAACAATAGAAAGTTGACTATGATGAAACATTTGCACCTGTTGTGAGACATAGCACTCTACGATTACTCTTTGCGATTGGTGTTGAAAATGATATGGACATTGAATATGTTGATGTCAACACAGCATTTCTCAATGGAGATTTACATGAGCAGATCTATATGGAGCAACCTACCGGTTTTCAAATTGAGGGGCAGAACAAAGTGTGCTTACTCAAAAAGAGTCTATATGGGCTCAAACAAGCCAGTAGAGCTTGGAATGAAAAAGTTCATAATGTTTTGGTCAACAATGGTTATAAACAGTTGAAGAGTGAACAATGTGTGTTCTATAAAGACAAAGTAATAATAGCTTTATATGTTGATGATTTTTCATATTTAGCTCCAATGATCATCAAAAGAAAATGCTATATGAATTGCTCAGTTCCAAATTTATTGTCAAATTGCTTGGACCTGTTACACAAGCGTTGGGTATGAAGGTCAAAAGGAACAGGGAGCAAGGGACATTGAAACTGACTCAATCTGAGTATGTGAAAAATATTTTGATAAAGTTTGGAATGGATGATTGTCACAAAGTCGCAACTCCCATGGAAGTGAACTTTAATCCGCCAAAAGCTGAGAAGATTGATGCGAGGTTTCCATATCAGGAATTAATCGGGAGTTTAATGTATCTCGCTGTATGCACTCGTCCTGACATTGCATTTCTGTGCAGTAAGCTCAGCCAATATAACACATGTTATAATGAAACACATTGGCTTGCAGCTAAGCGCGTGCTACGATATTTATCTGGTACAACTGATTACGGACTCTATTTTAGGCGAGGTAGTAACAAATTTGAAATTTCATCCGACGCAGATTGGGCGGGTGATAAAAACGATCGAAAATCCTATTCGGGTTTCGTGAGTAGATTTGGACTGAATGTAATAAATTGGCATAGCCACAAGCAAAACAATGTTGCTTGTTCTAGTACAGAAGCTGAATATTACGCTCTTGGTACAGCGGTAAAAGAGGCTAAATTCCTACATAATGTTATATATGAATTGAAACCTTTCAATTTATCGCGTGAGCCTATCGTTATTTATAATGACAATAAGAGCACGCTCAAAATAGTTGAAAATCAATGTTACCGCAGAACCAAACACATTGACATACAACACCATTTTATTCAAGAATGTGTTGAGCGTAAGTTGATAAAGATATATTATAAGCCATCTGCTGAATTGGAAGCTGACCTATTCACAAAAGCCTTGCCAAAGGTAAAACACAATTGTTTTGCTAAGTGTCTAGGTTTAATGTAGGTTTTCTTATTTTAATTGATTTTTTTTTGTTGTACTCATGTGGTGTACTCTTGCAATAATGGTTTTAGTTTGTATCTTATAACTTTATGATTGCTAGAGTAAGGGGCAGTGTTAGAAAACTTAAAGACTCTTTGGTTTATATTTTCCTTTATGTTTCTTCACTTTGATGTATTGCGTTTGAATACGTCTGTCTATTAGAATAATTTGTGTTGTCACAATGTATCAGATTATTTTCTTTGTAAAAATATATTTATAATTTTTACAAAGAAAATAATCTGTTTTATAATTTCACTATCTACATATAGTATTTTATCATGACAGGTGGTGAGAACATCGCCGCTCAATGCAGTTAGAAGTAATGCGTGCAGTCTTTAGACCGTTAGTCGCTTTTTACGACACTCAAGCACAGTATAAATATGAGCTAAAGCAGTAAGGTTAAGTTAAAAATGCCACGAGTGTATTGCGTAGTATACGGCTGCTTGAACTCGGCTTCATCAAAACCGGAGCTCTCGTTTTTTAAACTCCCTGCTGATGTTGAAAGGTAAGAATGACTTATTATTACTAAATTAAAAGCTATTTCTTTTAAATAAATCGTTTGGTTGTTTAGGTGATATTTGCCGTACTTACTTAAGTATAGTTTTTGAGCGCGCGTTATTATAATGGTGAAAAATAACAAGAATTGATACTACGAAACTTAATCGTTAATAAACCTTGCTTTGAATTTCGATATCTGAGGATCTGTGTGGTTTCTGACAATGAATCCGTTATTAGAATGAGAAAAAGTAGTCGCCAAATTAAACTTTTTAGTTATTTAACCGATTGCTTTGAAAATCGATATCTAAGGATCTGTGTGATTTCTGACAACGATTCCGTTATTAGTATGACACAAAATAGCCTCCATCTTGAACTTTTTAGTTATGCGACCGATTGCTTTTAAAATCGATATCAGGAGATCTGTGGGGTTTCCGACAATGAATCCGATAATAGAATGAGGAAAGTAGCCGCCATCTTGAACTTATTAGTTTTTAATTTTAAAAAAAATAAAGTGACAACCCTTATGCTTTGCTAGTTATCTCAAAAAAAGCACTAACTAGCTGAAATACAGTGCTAACTAAACAAAAACTTTTTCAGTTTTACAAAAATAAGAGGACAACCCTAACGCTCAATTGGCGCGTAGGTATATAAAACAAGAAAAAGGCCGAGCTTCCGTACTGCTTTAGCTTATATTTATACTGTGACTCAAGGGAAGAGTATTCTTTCACCGCTACGCGACTCAGTTATTTTTGTATATCATTATCATAAATTTTGTCTAAAGTCATTATTGTAATGAAAATGACATCATCAATGACATCATCAATGTCAAGTGGAAACTTTCATAACAACAAAAAACAATCGTCCGCTCATAGATGAATGATTGGTCTCGCTGCGCTCGCAGCGAGACCAATCATTTATCTAAGCGTAGATATTGTGTTAAAAACAAATTTACGTTAATGATTTCTGATTTCTCAGTCATTAATACACACAGAAGAAATAAAATAAAACAAACATACCTAGTCGAATAGCAGCTCAAGAACGACGTCGAAAAAGAAATAAACAAAAGAGCGTTGATAGTTTATAGAAAAATGAAGATTGAATGAACAAAAAAGTATTTATTCGTTCCGTTGGTTTTTTTTGCGTTATTAACCTTTTTAATAGTGCACTAATAAACTCGATAACGATACCAAAATAACGAAACAAAATAAAAATATTTACTCCGTAACAACAACAAAAGCATAACATTCCCCACTAATTGTGATTAAGCGATGCCATACATTTCAGAGCGAAATTTCATATTCGACTAATATGAAATTCTACGATATCACGTAGGTCAGTAGGTGTAAAGTAATTCAGATGATATTGAAACTCAATTCTAATGTCTTTTGGCGTTCGTATCGGTTATTGGATGTTATTAAATATTGCTTGCTACCCACGCCTCTTTGATATTCCACACATAGCCCAGTGAATTTTAGATGTAAAAATCGGCTTGTGGAATCTTATTCTACATAGTATTTTAAGACTGAGGTAATACTAGTTTTCTAGGATTTTATAAAATATATACATATCCATAATATACTTAATTATTATCTTTCTAAAACAAAAAAATAAAATTAAGTAAGTACTATTTTTTTATAGCAAAAGGACGCAAACGAGCAAGCGGGTCACCTGATGGAAAGTAATCACCGCCGCCCATGGACATCCGCAAAACCAGAGGAATCGCAGACGCGTTGCCGGCCTTTATGGAAGGAATAGGCTCGTTTCTACTTCGATCAAAGCGTTTCTACTACAAATTATTAAAAAAATTCTTACCAAGTGGTAAGATATTTTTTAAATGTAGAAAGCGTTGTGACGAGCTTCTATTATTGTTTGAAAAATTAAAATCTAAACCAATGACAGAATACTACTACTTATTGGGGAAATATTTTATTTTGGCGTTAACTACCTGTAATTTAAATATATAGATTGAATAGCACCTTATACATATAGTTATACGCGCGTTTAAAAACGCTAAGTAGTCTGTATTTGCCCTTACATGCATGATATAATCTGTTTTTATACTTTAACAAGCATTTCGGTTTAGTGGTTTAAGTATATAAGCGTAACAAACGAACAAACTCATTTTCGCATTTAAATATTAGTATGTAACCATGTATTTTGGTTACTTGCTCGATTACTGGGTGTGCGCAAACACGCACTTTAGAACTTACACTGAAGCGTGTTAGGAATACTTAATTAGGGATTTATAGAATACTTAATTAGGGAATTTCGAGTTGGAAAAAATGTTTACACGTTCCTGTTACATTTTAATTATTATTCGTTTAGATTAAAGAATTCGCAATTCATACCACGTATTAAAGCTTTGAGGATTTTGTTATTAATTTTGTAGTAACTACGTCAATGTATTTTTTATTTGTATTATTTTACGGTCTGGCGGCTAGAGAAAGCGTTACAAACAAACATAATGTGATTTTTTTGGTTAAAGTCATTGTTGATAAAAAACAAACTCATTATCATAATTGGCTTACGCTTACTAAAGTTAACAGGATATGGTCACGGTAGGGGAGTTGGGATAAATGGGAGTCACTTAAGAAAAACTCATTGTAGAGCCACAATAATCAGTCTCATAAATTGCTTATTTTTTTATAAATCTATAACTAATGAGGTATCGAGGAACTTAGGTAATTTTTGGCTATCGTCATCAGACACAATTAAAATCAAAAAACTAATTTTGTCTCCAATTACCTACACATGCGGGTAATGGGAGTCAATCCTTGGGGTAATCAGAATCAAGACAAATAATCAGCAAATTATAAAGTTTTAAATGACTTCTAACAATCGATAAGGATATAATATTAATATAATAGCTTATTTTTGGCAAAAATTACAATAATACCGACTTGGACCATCACAGCCGGAGCATGCTTCAGGCCCATCCACCACAGAGACGACAACGGTACCAAACCTCTCTCGACTTTCCTTCTTCAAGGCATATTATCATACACAGAGACTGATCTCCACGTGCGTTCACGGTGCTGGTGGTTCAATATTTTCTAAATAGTTATCACCACTTTCATTGTAAGGAATTTCTTCATCAACTGATACTACTACAAGACAGTGCGGGTAATAGGAGTCACCAGACCGTAATTACCCCAATGACTGTTTTCGATTCTGATACAAAATTCAACTCAAGAAACATTAGAAATTCAAATCATACGAACCACTATCTCTTAGTTTAACTATGATACAACAACTTAAAATAGCTTTAACCTTAAAACCTACTGTAGTAAAAACTCAATTTTTAGATCAAAATTTCGAAAATATTACTTCAAACTCTCCCTTGTGTCAAGTGCCTCGCTCTGCCGATGCCGAAGACGCGAGCGCAACTAGCGGTCCGCCCGCCGCCGTGTTCGCCTGCGCGGTGGAGGCACAGTGTAATTAAAAGCTAAAGCAATAAGGAAGCTAAGTACAAACGATCGAAACGACGCACGCCCAACAGACGCACGTCTTTACAGGGCCCCTTAAGCGGACCGGACTTCGCAGTGCTCTCAATAGCGCGTGCCTGCCGCGTCGAGACGAGTGGTCACTGTTGTGTATTGCGGGCGCTGTCCGCGCGATTTTTAAAAATGCCGCGAGTGTATTGCGTAGTTTACGGCTGCTTGAACACGGCTGTATAACTAATTAAATAAGTAGCCGTATTCATTTACAAATAAGTAGACAAAATCAATTTTAAAGTGCCGTGTCCATGTTTTCCGATAATTTATTTAAAAAGCTATTTATTAGAATATGAATTTTTACACTAAGTGCCTTACAAGTAAACAGATAATCAAGTAAAGTAAGTAAAGTAAAAAGCGAGTCACAATTTCATCGAAATTGGTATACAATGACATACAGACTGTTACAAAAATGTCCGTTTTAGACAAATAGTTTTATTTATAATTCCTCAAGGACGAAGGAAATATTCCTTACGACAATCATTAGTTTTGTATTTTTCGTTTTCATTTTAGTTTCAAGCCACTGTTTATAACATCCTGTATATTAAGAAAGTGAATGTCAAAACCCGCTACATCCATTAAGCTTAGTAACAAAGTCCGCCAGATTAATAACTCAATATCAATATCCGCTTCATCCATTTTTTTATCTCTATTTAGTTGTATAATTCAAAATCCAAAAACAATTTATCTTGATAAGTCCTAGAATCATTTAAAGTAATTTTAAATTACTAAGAATGATATTGTATTTGTAACTGTAACAAAGAAAAAAAGCCATTTATTGTAAAATCTACCTTTATGGATCTGGCGGATTTTGATACTAGACGACACAATTAATCCCTTTAGGTAGAGCGTAATTGGTACTTGTGTACTTAAAGGTTATTAGTTAGAACGCTAATAACAGAGTATTACGAGTAAGTCCCCTTCAGTCTTGGATTATTTTTGACACTTTTTTTGGCGCAACTGTCAACGTCAAATTTGACAGAATCAAGCATAGACTATGCGATATTTTGCGATAACAATACATAAGATGTACCACAAAACCGAAATACCCAAAGTTGTTCATACTACAGTAGTCTGTAATTTTATGAAAACACGGTACAAAGTCTAGTGTGTTTTTGTAGGTGCGGTCTCATGCGACCGCTTGGGGTTTAAGGGGAGGGGTCATAAATGAAAAGCCCAATACAGAGCCCGTTCCGTTCAGCTTTCATAATCAATTTAACATTGTAAATTACTAAATCAAGTGTCACTGTTAAATCACTAAAATTCAAGCGTCACTGTAAATATTTTTGTAAGCAGATGGCAAGTGACGACACCTCAAAGGGCCTCCTTTACGAAGCTAAAGACTTTTAAGCAGCTTGAGGGTAATAGTGGGAGAAAGAGTAATTGAGGGGGAGTTGCGCACCGCACGCCCCCCAGAATTGACCACGGAATAGATGAAGAAGGTTTAACTGTTCTGTAGTCATTACCACATTCTTCTGTTCTGAAAAGTTAGTTAAGGGATAGAAGTTACCCTAATGACTTATGATGACTTATTTTTGAAACTTGAGCTTCCAAAGTTCGATGTCAATGCGCTGAATAGAATGCACATCGCCGGCACAAGCGCCTTATTTAAATAACAAATGAGCTCTCGCGTTTCCCCGCTGCGAATCCCTTGGAAATTCTTAGCGGATAATTTAAAAGTGTGTTGGCTTGAGAGAAACTGCGTAAAATCGTGCGGAAAACAGATATAAATAGCCTATATAAAAATCAATGTATTCTATACAGTATTTTGTGAGTTAAGTTGCGACTGTCAACTAATTATAAAAACTATTAATATACCTAAGTATAGTAAGTAAGTCAAAAACATATTAAGTTAAGGATACTGGGCAAAAACCTCTATCTTCAAATCTAGTTATCGCTACAGTTGATGCGTATTGGTATTAATTTAATCACCTTATTAAGCTTTATCACTAAATGCGCGTTGATTATCTCAAACTCGGGTTCGATCGTCCCATCGGCCCATCCAGTGACCCGACTGGCGAAAGTTGCGTGAGCGTCAAGTTAGCAGCCTCACCACGGAATTAGATGGTTTTGTCTACGCCAAAAAATTGTGTATAAATAGTGATAAATAGTGACGTATAGCATATAAATATGTAGTAATACCATGGTTCAAAAGATATTTGAGTATCTTTTTGAGGCTGCTATAACTTGACGTCAAGTTAGCAGGAACCATAAGAAATACAGTTCGTATCAATATGATTTATATGTCAAAAAACTGTGCATAAATAGTGAATCGTATACGCGAAATTTCAATAATAGTACTTCAATATAAACCGAGATATTACGGTCTCTAAGTATCCTGCTATACTTGACGATGGCGATTCCAGAGAAACGGGTACAAGTTTTTAACAAATACGAGTATATAGGTAGGTTTCACGCACAATTTTTTCATGTACATGAAAAAATTGTGCGTGAAATTTGAATCATACAAAAAATCATCTTTGCTATTTTCCAAAAATCAAATATAAACTTCTACATAATACTCTATAATATAGGCTATCGATCAATGTAGAACTTTGCTCCACAAAAATAAGGTTTAAGCTTTATTTTAATCATGATCACCTCATGATATGATATGATTGATAATACATATGATAATACTATCGAGCAAAAAAGTGAAATAACTATTTTTTGAATCTGTCAATATATATGCACGGTTCAATGCTATTGATTTGGTATACTTAAACAAATATTTTTCTACCCACTTTTTTACCTAGGTACTGTTATTTTTATAAAATCTAAATTATTGATTGTGTCAATACTCTACTCTCTGTTTAATATAATTTATTCGGGAGAAACATTTTTTTTTTACTTTCTACCTACTTACCTACCTACTAATACTAATTTCAATATAAAATTTACATTCTTTTCCGAGAGATGGTGCTATTCTTATGATTATTATTATTTATTGTTTTATACCTACATTAAATGGATAAAACGATGTAATAATTGTAAAAAATCTTTAATAAATCAGATTATTTTTACATTTATAAATTAATAAGACTAATTTACATGTAATGTTGTATTCTATAACATTACATGTAAATCAGTCTTATTTTTAGTGTTACCTACTCATAAGAAAATATCTACCTCACATCAGGTAAGTAGATACCATTATCTATTTTGTAAAAACCAAAGAGGGTTATCACCCACAGGGAGAGATATTTAGCGTCGCCATGACTGTATAATCTATACATGTACAGTTGTTTACAAAATTTGTTGAAAGTGGATTAAGAGGCCTATTCACATCTCAAATGTGATTTTTTCTAAAAATGGTCAACATGGCGGTCTCGATCTTAGAAACAAAAATACATAAACAGTTTGACTTATTGAATAGTGTAGAAAAGCTATTGGCATAGTGCGTAGCGGCCTCGCATTTAGTAAATTTTGCTTAACTTTTTTTTTATTTTTTTATTGTGGCACGCCATAATGGCTTCACTCTGCCTGATGAAAAGCAGCCAGTGAAGCCCAAGAAGTGAAAGCGCTCGTCACAGCGCTACCACGCTATGCCGAACGCTCTCACTATGGCGGCCTGCATAAATGCTTTTTCACGCCCCGCTTAAATAACCCGGGAGAGAAAGAGGAAGGAAACACGTGTGCGGGAAGCACATTCCACATACGGGCAGTTCGGCAAAATAACGATTGTCCAAACTTTTTGGTACGTGTCTTGATGGTCAGCACGGTATGAGGGTGGCTTCTAAGACCTGCACGCGTCGATCTGGAAAGGAAAGGAGAGGGAGGGATGAGGTCAAAGAGCTCCTCAGAGCATTCACCGTGGTAAAGGCGGTAGAAAGCACTAAGGGAAGCAATGTCCCTACGTAGCTGTAACGTCATCGTTACTTTACTTACTTAACTTTTTAATTAATCCAAAATTGCAGAGAGAGATTTTCATAAAATGCGCGAAGGCACTTTTTTGAGCTCCTAGATTGAAGTACTGTTCTAAACAAATGAAATAAAAAATAGAATGTTATCTCTTAAATAGTCGTATAGTGCGTAGCGGCCTCGGAACTTTTAGATATCATTGATTTTAATAGAAAAAAAAATTATTCTAAAAAAAAAAACTTCGAAAATTGCTTATAATTAACTGTGAATTTCTCCTATCTACGATAATATTATTGAGCAAAATTTATACCAGAATAATTGTTACCTCATGAGGAATTTGACTTTAATAGAAAAAAAATCTTATTCTAAACTAAGAAACTTCGAAAATTGCTTATAATTAACTGTGAATTTCTCCTATCTACGATAATATTATTGAGCAAAATTTATACCAGAATAATTGTTACCTCATGAGGAATAAAAATTTTATAATGAATTTATTACCCTATTTCGAAAAACACGATAAATACAACAGCAAAATTACTACAAAATGCTATGCGCCGGCCGTCCGAACTCAGCTTAATCTCGCAGAGTGGAGATTTGTAATATTATGCATGAATTTATTATCCTATTTCGATAAAAACTATAAATACAAGTGCAAAATTATTACAAAATGCAAAAATGGGCATTTTACGCAAAAATCACTTTTGAGTTGTACCTAATAGGCCTCTTAAAAATGAATGTCTCGTCAAAATGTCTTCTCTATGCAGATGACCAGATACTCCTTGCGTCGCTGACGACGCAAATATTAGTCTCTATTATTCCTTCTACCGATCTTTGCTTACTAGATGGCAACTAGTATGCAAAGCCCGGTAAAAGGAAAAGGAATGGAAATTAATGTAAGTAAGAAGAAAGTAATGGTTTTTAACGAGACTAGTGTACGACAGGGTGTGATTTATGATTAATGGAGAAAAAGTGGAGCAATTAAAAGAGTTTGTGTACCTAGCCACGATGTAATGGATGGAAATAATGATGAAGATACTAAAAGGAGAGTGAATGCTGGGAATAGCACTGGATGTGCATGGAGGAGAACGTTAAATTCCACTCCTCCATGCATAGCCAGTCTTGCTTTTTGCGACACGTTCCGGCTGTTCATAAAGGCGTAGTGTGCCCCATTCACTCAAAGGCGTATGCAATTTAAAGTTCGGGGACGGGTGTAGCAGAAAAAACATCAAATTTGAGTGAATGTAGAATTCAGAAGAAATGAAATTACAGAAATTTTAATATTTGAGTGGTGGCTGAGTGGTAGAGCCACGCTGCGTTGCAGCACGCATTGGGCCGGCTCGCCCGGCATAATACCACCATCTCACGAATATACGGCGTGAAATAATGGCACTTGGTGCTGTTGTGTTTCGTCCGGCCTGTGAGAGTTCCGGAGACCCCTTACCCCCCTTCCTTCCCCCCTATTTCTTCCTTAACCCTATTCCTTTCTTAGAGGTCGGCAACGCATCTGCGACTCATCTGGTTTTGCGGATGTCCATGGGCGGCGGTGATTGTTCTCCATCAGATTACACGCCTGCTCGTTTGCCTCCTTCTTATATATATATATATTTAAAAAATATATCACTGTTCTAAAAAATATAATCGGTCAGTGGGTTTTAAATTGGGCTTTCATGATATGTATTTAGCTTAAAAACGCAATTTTCACTAATACGGCTCGGGAGGATAGTATTATTTGGGTGAATATCAACGTACGCAGTTTTTTGTCAGTTTTGGTGGCGTTTTCTCTTTTTATGTTTCAACAAGAAATAACGTAATGATATTTAATGTCTAGGCAAACAGTTTTAAATTTGCTTATTTTGCCATAAATATTATCAACAGTTAATTTTATATTAATATCCGAAGTTTGAGGTTGCCACCGAAACTGAACTTTGCCCACCTAATCTGAAATTACGCCACCGATACCTAATCTTGTCCGCAAAAACTCAAAGGTCTTCTTACCCATTTGTTTGACAAAAATAAGTAATATGAAATGTTGAAATATCTTAGCAATAAATAATTACCAGTTACTTACATTATTCTATTTATTATCAATCAGTCTCCAATTTAACAAATTTCTGAGATCAGTAAATCACCTATTATTGTAATTTTTTTTTGATTTAATAGATGAGGTTTCTCTTGGCCACATTCTTAACCGTATGATTAAGAAGAGGCCAACGATGTAGCGAGCTTGCCCAGAAATAGCCTATTCACTCGGGCTTTAAAGATGTTGGGAATTCCATACCTTGGCTGTACGCATTATGAATAAAGATGAATAACGCTTGGTGCGTATGAGTGGAATATCAACCAAGTAAGGGTGATAACCCGCCGTACTACGTCCGGTCTCGCGATAGTAGGAAGGGGACGGTGGAATGAGCTCGTGTAGCTCAACAGCACACTCCGAAGTACAACCTGTAAAATACCGACAAGCAAGCAACTGAGCGGCGGTGAGTGAGACTGTGAAGCTTGGTTTTCACAAGCTTACCGTCACCTATAAGTTTCCTGGCTCTGCGTTCCACCGAATCGAGCGCGGCAAGTTGTTATTTTGCTGATCCGTCCCAAAGGTGGCAGCAATACTCCATGCACGACCGGATTTGTGCTTTATAAATATAACATAGAGTTAGAAGCTGTCCCGGCGTGAAATATCGCTTTACCTTATTTAGAACGCCCAGCTTTTTCGCCGCAGTTTGAGCCAGGTTAAAAGGACTCCTATTGGCCGGGAACAAACACGCCTGCGTTATGGTGGCGTTAAAACTGACCAAATTGTTGTCACCCCAAGTGGAGACGAGACTTAAATCAAGTTTATCCGCTCAACCATGGCCTCTCATAAGGTACGAACTTCCTCTCCGCCAACCCTTGCGCTAGACAGATACCTCTCCGTGACCGTGCTGTCGTCTGCATACCCAACGATTCCGGGATTTAGCAGATCGTTTATGTACAACAAGTAAAGGGTAGCAGAGAGAACAGAACCCTGGGGAATCCCGGCATCGATAGCCATGAGGTCAGAGAAAAAGCCATCAGTGATTACTCTGATGGACCGTTCACTCAGAAAGTCTAAAATCCAGACACAAAAATCAGCAGAGATGCCGTACGCTGGAAGCTTGCTCAGCAAGCTAGCGTGCTAGACCCGGTCAAAGGCTTTAGAGATGTCAAGCGACACGGCAAGCGCTTCGCCATGCTTCTCGATTGCCTCGCCCCAGCAATGTGTAACGTACACTAGGAGGTCCCCTGTGGAACGGCCCCGCCGAAAGCCATATTGGCAGTCGCTTGGGAGGTCGTGGGATTCTAGATTCGACGAAAGCTTTCTATTCAGTACCCTTTCCATAACTTTACAGAGTATGGAGTTGATGGCAATTGGTCTGCAGTTTCTGGGGTCGGCATGATCGCCCTTCTTGGGCACTGGCTGCACATTTGCTAGCTACGAGGACTGAAGAACCGCTCTAGTAAGAAGAGAAAAGCGACGCGTTATAACCGAAGATAATTGAGGCGCACAGACGCTAAGTAGTCTAGCTGGAATCCTGTCCGGGCCGCTGGCCTTATTCACGTCCAGATTCTGCAAAGCTTTTGCATTCTGCATTATATTATTATCTTATCTGCACTATATTATTATCTGGCTTATTTTTTTCAATGGCCTGTAGAATCTTCTTAATTTTTTGTCTTTCATAATACTCTTAAAAAAATGAAAATTAACAAAAAGTGAATGGAAAATTTAATGAAAAGTTATTTAATACTCGTACATCAAACTACAAACCAAGAGACTATGTAACGATGTATAAATTATGACACGAAAATTAAGAGACAAAGCTACAATTCACGCCGCCGAAACTGAAGAATCGATGGACTAAACGCCACCCAAGAAGTTACTTACGTTATTGCGGGAAAATGCTGCACGCAGTCACACCTTCACTCTTCGCAAGCGCGAGCGCAACCCTAATCTAAACGTGGTAAGGCGACATGACAACGCCCGCTCCACTTAGTGATCAGTTACACAAGTTAGGAAAGTGTCAAGTTTAAGAAAATGACGAAGTCGTCCTGAGGGGTATTTTGCCACCGAAACTTATGATTTTGCCTGGACACACTTTGATCCTCAGTCATATGTATTCAAATAAGTAAAATAACGAAATTATGTGCACAGTTAAAAGCTTTGACAACGTAAATTATTAATTAACTGTATTATTTACGTAGATAATATAAACATATTCATAGGAAGAAGTAAGAAGTAAGTCGTGGACATGCCACCCAGTGCTTAAATAATTAAATATTTTTTTTTCTACATTTAATTGTTAAGTTTTTTTCAAATCAGCTATGAAACCAAATAGCCGAGTTAGTTTTACAGTTACAATATTTTTTTTGTTACAAAATATGAATTTTACACTAACGTTCTCAACTAGGACTGTCAAAAAATGCTGTTGGGATATTTACCCATTTGCGGTTTAAAGATTAATAATTTTTTTTTATTGTTCTATTACTAAAATTTCGGTATTCCGAAATTTACGTAGTCAATTTCGTAATAAGGGAAATTCTTGTAATTTCGGAAAGTTCAAAAAATTACGAAATTTCGGAGTTCCGAAAAGCATGCCCTACTGCAGACTTATTTAGGTACGCGCCTATGCTTGACGTCGGCTATGCGTTCTTTTTCGCGGGTTTAAAGGTTTTAAAAGGTTTCAAAGGGTTAAATGGTTTTAGTTTAGATGAGAGAAAAATCACTGTGTTCACAGTATTCCTTTTTGTATATTTTTTTTTGATCTTCTGTAGTCGTCGCGTTCCTCTCTCTCTTTACATACATTCCACAGATCCAACATCTTGTGAATTATGTATTGAGTGAGCCTAAGGTATTGAACATGCTCTTATTGGTTAACGTTTCAACGAAATACCAATTTGTTACGAGCAACCTTCATGTATATAATCAATGCGAGTAACTACTTTTATTATGAACAATAAAAGTGTCATACAATAAGATTATAAAAGAAACACCTGATGATTACCTGCCACTTGCCAGTACGGTGTCGTGAAATTGGAATACCATAAAAATTATGGCCCAATTGAAAATATACAAGATAAATTCCTTTATTTTACATATACTTTTTGAGACAAACATGTCAAAAGCTAAATGCTTAACTACCAATTTCAAAAAACTAAAAAATTCGTAATTCTTCAAGCGTGCGGTAATATTGTAAAAATAATAATAATAGGACCGAGCGGGTATGTTCTAATTAACGCATTTGCTGAAAGACTTATAGTCTAAGATCCGAGTATAGAACGACCTTCACCGGGAAGGTTAATGGATAAAAAGTATTTTATATCAAATTTCAGTCCAGTACCATTAATGATTAATTTAATATATTTTTTTACCTTGCACTGGTTTGGTGTGTGTGTGTTTGTAATGAGCTTATCTTTATAGAAACATAAATTATATTTTTTTAACCAGACGGTTCAAATTACTAATATTGACTTGCCTGTTTACACCTGCCTACCCAATGTTATGACAGGAAAAAAATAGTCAACCTAACGTTTGCATATTCTATAGGCTTCATACTTTCGATTGGTACCTATGTAATTTATCTATTATCAAAACAAGTGTAATATTTAAAAAAATATATTTTTAAATATTTAATTAATCATATACTGGACTGAAATTTTTCAGCCAACCCACTCGCAATATATTTTTTAACACATTAAATTTGATATAAAATACTTTTCATCCATTAACCGCTCGGTGAAGGTCGTTGGATCCTCTACTATTACAGAACTAAAATAATACACAATGACGTGTTGACAAAAGTGCTTAAATGTATCAGTTAAAACGCTAGCACGAGCAAAGGGATCTATAAAATCTTAATTATTTGTTGATGGTCAAGTGCGTACGGTACGCGGTTTTCACTAGTGCATTTTAACAAAATTTCATCCCTACGTATTCTTTTTTAACCAACGTAGTGAACATGATTGTTCACTACGTTGCTTAAAAAAGAATCAGACAGATGCAATTTTTAATGACTTTAATAAACGATAAACAATATTTTATTTAACAAGTGTAAAAATAACGAAAAATTTAATCTGTAAGATAATAATGTTAATAATTACTTGTCAATAAGTAAGAATAGAAGTAAACGGTTAATGTCTTCTATTCTTGACTTGTGTGTAGACTTCGTGCGCTGTGCCTAGCGTTCCAATGATTCCAAAGCCCGTTTTCTGAAAGAGTAAGAACAGTGAAAAATTAAATACAACTATTATAGAATAGAATGTTAGGTACCTAAAATCTATAGTGCCCCACTACTTGGCAAAGGTCTTCCCCATTTCCTAGGAGTTCTCTCTTTCCTGAGCCAGCTATAACCAATTTCCGTCGAAGGCATCGAGGTCGTTGCGCCACCGTTTCTGAGGACAGCCTCGAACACACTCACGTCAAATCATATATATCCTTTGAGTATTCGATCTTCAATGGCACTGGTATTATGTTTCGTATGCATGTCTGTACAATTGAAAATTAAATTAAATAATCTCAAAATTACTCTCATAGGAATAGGGCAATATTAATTTATTAGCCTAATATTTTTCCGTCCACCATTCAAGTCTACTCTACTTAGTTAGCGTGGTGGTTTATAGCTGTATTCCACAAACGATTCTTGTTTCATGCCAGTGGCCTATAAGCCGATGACGTATTTAAAAAAAAATTACAAAAAGGTTTTGGTATTAAAGATGGTGGACAACTGACAACAAAATATAGTGATGATTCCCGACCGTTATTCTATGTAATTTTAAAATAAAAGACTTGTAACCACAATGTGCTACTTACAATAACTTTGCCGACTTTCTTGATGGTGCCGGCGCTGGGCAGCTTGGGCTCGGGAGCGGCGTGAGCGATCCCAGCGAGCATAGCAAGCATCGCCATCACGACCATCAACAGAGCGGAGAGCTTCATTTTAGCGGGAGAGGCTTGAGGTGAAGGGCAGACAGCGGTGCGAAGGCGGTGCGCATATTGAATGTGTCTGACTATTGTATCCTATTTAAGCGACGGTCTGCACCAACTTCCTGTGCATTTGTGTCGTAGTCATTTAGTTTGGATATTCCCATGTAAGGGTTTAGCGTCATATTGGTCCACACAGCATGACGTAAGTTACTTCGATAAGAGGATGTCAAGAAAAATAGGAAAATGCATGCGATCGAAAACGTGTAGTCATAAAATTGTCCTATTTTGTAATGTTGAAATATATTAATGAATACATATTACATTGTATTATATCATATCATATTATATAGTACACATGTACTTAAAGCTTTCCTGAGTATTTTCCTGATTATACGCTTTGATTAGGTTTTTTGGATTTAATACTTTTGTGTGTACTTTATAACTCACTAACCCAGTGGGCCTGCGTGGTGGTGGATAACCCTTCCAAACTTCCCATGTGCTTTTGTTCATGTGGGAAGGCGCACAGCAGTGGGATGTTTATAGGCTGATGATAATGATGTGTGTACTTATATAAATTAAAAAGAAAATGGTAGATCTAGTGATTAAATAAGTTAGTTTAAATGAAGTTAGTTACAATATGTATCAACTATCGGTTTCATATTTTTGAAGCATGAAGCTAAAAACGCAGTCGCATATACAAATTTGTCTTATTTAATAACTAGTTATGAAACAATGACAAAACAGACCATTACCATAACTGGTTATGAAAACTAGTTACCATCGTGGATTAAACCCATGTGAGGGGTATGCAATACTTAATGTAAGTATAGTTAGTTAGAGAAAGATATTTTTCGTAGAGGAAGTTAAGATTTAAATAAAATGTTTGTCAAGTGATTTGTAGTGACGACAAATGCTAACACACTAGTAGTTTCAAACATTTATAGAATTTGGAATACACATTAATACTTTATAATGGGATGAATAAGTAGGAAAAGCGAAGCAGTCACGTCATGTTACTATTATTTAAAAAAATAATAATCATCCAAAGCTTTACGCACTAAAATAAGAAACAAATCTAACGAGCAGGCATAAAAAAATGGATAAAAATTCCAATATACGTGGTGTTGTGAAGCGATTTAAAAAAGAAAAGATGGTGACATTTAACAATATTTATAACAATAATAAAAAGAACAATCAAAAAGTGTAGGAAGAAGTGAATGAGGATGTGGTGAGTATGTAAGGTGATGATGGTTAAGATGAAGGATGAGATTATACAGATGAAGAGGCAGGTGCAGCTTGAGGCAGGTGCAGCTGACGTGGAGGCAGGCGAAGGTGTAGAGGCAAGTGCTGACGTGGATGCAGGCAGAGGAGACCGGCGCTATTGAAGGCGCTGTCGTAGTGGCAGACGCTGACACTGAAGCTGGAACTGCCGTAGAAAAGGCAGGCGCCGGCAGGCACTGGCAGGCGTCGTGAGGCGCTTATGTAGAGGCAGGCAGCAGAGACAGGCGCTGCCGTACTGCCGTGAAGGCAGGCGCTGGCTTGGAACAGGCGCTGTCGTAGGGACACACGCTGGCAAGCGCTGCCGTTGAGGCGCTCGCTGGCAGGCGCTGGCGTAGGAGCAGGCGCTGCCGTAGAGGCAGTCGCTGGCAGGTGCTGCCGTAGTGGCAGGCGCTGGCGTAGGTGTTCGCAGGAGCTCACGATGACTGAAGGCTGAAGTTGATCTGTGGAGACTAGGCCCTTCCAATTCAGAAGCTTAAGATGTTATCTGGAGACTAGGCCCTTCCAATTTCAGAAGCTGGGGATGTTATCAGGAGACTAGTCCCTTCCAAGTTAGAAGCTGAAGATGCTCTCAGGAGACTAGACCCTTCCAATTTAGAAGCTGTAGATGCTTTAAATAGTCGTCGGCTGA
Source organism: Scoparia ambigualis (assembly GCA_963921215.1). Lineage (NCBI taxonomy): Eukaryota > Metazoa > Arthropoda > Insecta > Lepidoptera > Crambidae > Scoparia > Scoparia ambigualis. Next base: position 15,467,213 of record OY992522.1, on the reverse strand, counting down.
ACTTTATAAAGTAAGCTCGGAGTCTGAGTTCTGAATAAATTTCGAAATATTATTTTTAAAACGTTGAATTCTAGATGGCCAAATATAAAAATGAGAAAGTCGAAAAGGTTTGATTATTATTTGTTTTTCTGTTGCATAGCAACGAAGCCAAAATAAGTTGTCAGTTACGTCAAAACGTGACCAAAACACAATATCTAGTAAACGAGAACCGAAAAAGGTAAGAAAAATGCTTATATTACAAGGAAAAACGTAAAATAAGATTATCAAAGTGATCCGAAACTTGTGGGATACGTAAAAGTGTCAAAAAATAGTGTTTGAAGTTTCATGATTTAGGATCACGTAATAAATGTCTTTATTACGTGATCCTAAATCATGAAACATTCACAGATCCAGGAATTGCGATGTGTGTAGTGAATTGTACAGTAACTAAATCATTATGTATCGTTGCAGAAGCGAGGACAAAATTAAGGCGAATGACATGAGATGATCACATGAGAATAAAATAATACCTACGAAGTGGAGTCACAAAAAGTTAAAACGGTGGTTTCACCACAGTGGCTTTCACATAAGTAACACTAGCGGGCGGCCCGCGTCTTCGATCGCGTTTACGTGCCCCTTGGCAAATATCCAAAAATTTTCTTTCACACCATACTTAAATGGTCCAGACAATTATAAATACCTACTGTTGTAAAGAGGTACAATGTATGCTCTATGGTATCATTTGAATATGGTTTGAATCATGTTCGATTCAAAGCATATTCTGACTGACAGATTTTTTTCTGTTTATGTCAAATAATGTTTGTTTTTGATTTTTGTCTCAGTAACTGTTTTTCACGTACGCTTAGATTAAAACAAAAAGGGAAGATACGGCATGCGCCTACTTGTAGTCAATCAAAATATAGTCTTACTCTACTGACACGCATTGACGTCTCTCGCTCGCTTCGCAACAGACGAGTGAGTACGTACGACCGATTCCGATGCAACTGCGGAGTAGCGTCTTTCTCTTTTTCACACAGCAGAATATCCGCAATAGTACGATGTCACTTGTTCGCTCGGCAAATTGCGACTGAAGTGAAATTGTGCCTTCAGGCCCAATTTTGGCGGCTCACTCACGAGAAGGTAATGCCGTATCTTCCCTTTTTGTTTTAATCTAAGCACGTACGTAAAGAAAATATAAACATATTTTATTCAGTACAAACAGTTGTTTTGTCTTGCATTCATTATCAAGTTATTCCACTCACTCTGCATCAGTGATTTACAACAGGTTATGTGCACCAACATCGAAATTTTAACAGTGGATGTGGACTAGAGATTTCGGAGCTGGAGATAGTTCTGAACACGGAAACAGCTACAATCAAACAAATAAGATGAGTACTAACCTTCCTACTTTCAAACGATTAGAGGGGTCGATTAATTTTTCGACATGGAAATTCCAAATGGAACTTTATTTGACTCTCGAAGATATTTGGGAATATGTATCAACTACGCCCCCAGTAACAGATCTAACCGGTACTTAAAAAGATTCCAAAGCAAGGGCAAAAATTTGTCTTATGATTAATCCGGAGTTATTGGTACATGTGAGACAAGCGAAATCGACGAAAGAGTGTTGGGAAGCGCTGGTAAATGCTTTTGAAGACAAGGGTGTCACCAACCGATGCCGTTTGCTAGGCTGACTCATTAGTTTCAAGCTGGAACAATTTAGTAACGTCAAAGACTACATTACGGCGATAATGAAAGTAGCTCAGCAGCTACGAGGCATTGGTAAAGAGGTCGATGATGAAATGTTGGCAGCGCTAATGTTACAAGGATTGACAGAGGTCTATAATCCAATGAAGATTGAGAACTCAAACATTACCCTGACGTCAGATTACGTCAAAACCAAGCTGTTACAGCAGGACGATGTAAAACCATCGACGTCCTCTGATGAGATTGCTTTAACTATGCACAACAAAGCTAAGAGTAGCAATGTAGAAGCAAAGGAAGGCAAAAAGAACAAAAAACAGTTTAACAAAGAGAAGACAGTCAAGTGTTTTATTTGCGGTGGACCTCATAAAGCTATGAAATGTCCAAAGAACCAAAATAAAAAGGATAACAAAGTATCATCATTGCTGACTGCGTTCACTGCCACGACGAAAGATAATAACGAATGGATCGTTGATTCTGGAGCGTCATCTCATATGACCCATCGCAAAGACTGGCTGACAGACTATAGAGTGTTAGATAGTGCTGTAAATATTAGTGTAGCTAATGGTCAGAAGTTAAGTGCAATTGGATCAGGAGATGTGCAGAAGGCTGAGAGAATGCAATTTGGAGTAAATGATGTGATGTATGTTCCTGGACTGACTGCAAACCTACTTAGTGTAAGTACACTTGTAGACAGAGATTTTACTGTAGTATTTTTAAAGAATGGTTGTGAGATATATAACAGGAGTGATTGTTGTATAAAAGTAAATGTACTCCATAGCTGCGAGATGGTAAAAGGAGTTTACAAATTTAAAGCTATTACAAATACTAACCAGTCTGCTTTTTCAGCAACGATGTCTGATGAATTTGAGCTGTGGCATAGGAGATTGGCACATCTTGGAGCATCAAACATGAAGCTGCTTAGAGATGGTTTAGCAGAAGGAGTGAGGTACGAAATTCCTGATAACCTACAATGTGAGCCGTGCCTTAAAGGTAAGCAAACACGTATACCTTTTAAAAAGAGTGGCGCGACAAGAGCAACTGAAGTACTAGAGCTCGTACATTCAGATGTCTGCGGTCCTGTGAGTGTAGAGTCGCACAGCGGGAAGACATATTTTCTTTTATTTATTGACTACAAAACCCGGTACACGTTTATTTACTTCTTGCGAGAGAAAAATGAAGTATTTTCAAAGATTGTAAATTGGTTGAGAACCAAACCAACAAAAAGATAAAGATTTTTAGATCGGACAATGGAAAAGAGTTTGTAAATAAACAAGTTAGTCAATTATTTAAAGAAAGCGGTATTATTCACCAAACAACTGTTGAATACACATCAGAACAAAACGGGGTAGCAGAAAGGGCCAACCGTACCATTATGGAAAAGGCTAGATGCATGCTAGAGGAAGCTAACCTACGCTTTTCTTACTGGGCGGAAGCAGTTAATACGGCCGTTTATCTGAAGAATCGCTCACCCACCAAGCTGTGAAGGTGACACCGTTGGAAGCATGGTCTGGAGAGAAGCCTGATCTCAGACAGTTGAGAGTCTTCGGGTGTAAAGCTTTTATGCACATCAACAATGCTAAGCGAAAAAAGCTGGATGCGAAAAGCAAGGAGCTCGTTTTTGTTGGATACTGCACTGAGTCGAAAGCTTACAGGCTTTGTGATGCTGCTAAATTTCATATTCATAAAGCAAGAGATGTGGTCTTTTTTGAGGATCAGTTCATCAACGAGACTTTTTTCCCTGTGATCAGACATAGTACCCTTAGATTACTATTCGCGTTTGCAGCTGAAAATGATTTATCAATAGATCAAATGGACGTGGTCACTGCATTCCCTAATGGAGATTTAATGGAGCGAGTTTATATGAAGCAGCCTAGACTCTGTGAGGAGAAAGGCAAAGAGGATCATATATGCATGCTCAAGAAAGCTCTATACGGACTTAAGCAAGCTCCTCGAGCTTGGAACGAAAAACTCCATGATGTTTTGACTGAGATGAAGTTCAAGCGATCGGGTATCGAGCCATGTGTCTACATTAGGAATATGATTATTATTGCCGTTTATGTCGATGACATTCTGATATTCTACAAAAGTGAGAAAGAGAGAGACACAGTAAAGAAAGAACTAATGAAGAAATTCGAGATGAAGGACTTGGGGAAATTGAATACTTTTTTGGGTATGAATATAAATCGGCTTAAGGAGGAGATCAGTATCAATCAGAGTGACTACATACAAATGGTTCTGAAGAAATTTGGAATGTCTGACTGCAAACCAGTTAAGACACCTCTGCCAACTGGACTAAAACTAGAGAAGCCCAGTAGTGATCATATCCCACCCACAGAGATTCCTTACCAAAATTTAATTGGATCGGTGATGTACTTAGCTGTATGCTCAAGAGCTGACATTAGTTATGCAGTTTCGTACCTCAGCCAGTTCAATAGCTGCTTTACGAGTGAGCACTGGAATGCAGCTAAGAGACTCTTGAGATACCTAAAGGGTACCATCGACTACAAGTTGACATTTGTGAAAATTGGACTAAGTTTTACTGGATATGTCGATGCCGATCATGCAGGAGATCACTGTGATCGGAAATCGTTTACGGGATTTGTATTCATCTTAGGAGGAGCACCCGTGTCTTGGGAAAGCAAGAAGCAACGCACTGTTGCACTTTCAAGTGAAGAAGCGGAATATGTAGCGATGTCCGAAGCGAGTAGAGAAGCTACGTTCCTAAAGACATTGATGAGAGAGATCTCACGAAAGGATGAAACTGTCAAGCTGTTGAGTGACAGTCAGTCAGCGATTCAGAATGCCAAGAATCCAGTTCATCATCAGAGAACAAAACACATTGATGTTAGATGTCACTACATCAGAGAGAAACTTAATGTTATCGTTGTGTCGTTAGAATACCTGCAAACAGAGCTAATGACTGCAGATATCTTTAATTTACAGCTTTACCGAAATGCAAGCACGAGTTCTGCGTAGATCAGATGAATCTTAGAGCCTGAATGTTAGAAGGCTATGCATGAGCGAATGTGTTTGTTGTGTATACTTTGGTAACGTTTAAGGTTTTTATAATGATGTTTGTTTTCTATGTTGTGAGCCTGCTGCTGAATACATAGAGCTATCCACTTGAGGAGGAGTGTTGTAAAGAGGTACAATGTATGCTCTATGGTATCATTTGAATATGGTTTGAATCTTTGACTATATACATGTCTAGACGGAGCATCGCTGTACAAACGCTTCTTAAAATCCGTCCGGTTTTTGTATTGAATTTGAAGTATGCGTGACAGCCGCGTATGACTGACACTAGCGTGAATGGTTGCCAGCGAATGCCTAATTTCCAATAAAGTAGGGAAAAAATATTTATGCACAATACAATTTTAAAATGATTCATATAATAACATAACTTTTTAAATTAGGTATGTCTATCGTATTAGTAGGTATAACGCATAAAAGAAGCTGGTGTGTTTAGAAGAAATAGATGATTGAAGGCGAGGGCGAGTACAATAAAATAATGCGCTAATGGAAGCCTGCGTGCGTGTTGTGATATGTTTGTAATAGGGACGAAATAGAAACAACAGGTAGGATAATTCACATTTGTTACTTAATCAAAATTGATTTTTTAATTAGAAATTTAAATATTTTAAATTAAAATCAAAACAATTAATGGCGTTCTCTTTGTATTTGTTTCTTTAACTTTCATTTAAATGTTACATCATTATTCATGTTTTCTAATTTCTTATTATGTTGAAATCTTATAGTTAAATATTTCGACAACGACTTCTTTCTACCGGATCAGTTGGAAATCTGAAAATTTAAATGTTTGCTATGTGGTCGAACAGTTGTAAAGGTTTCATAATGTGATGACTGCTCATCAATATCCGTGTCCAATAGTTTACATGAGACGAGAAATATTGACCTTTTAGGGGCACAAACATACACCCGCACTTTCTCAAACATCGTCATCATCATCATCAGCCTATAAACGTCCCACTGCTGGGCGCAGGCTTCCCACGTGGAGATAGCACGTGGGGATATTGGGCCATAACCCACCACGCTGGCCCAATGCTTGTTGGTGGGTTTTAACAACTGTCATCTCACGACAACAAACGGGACCAACGGCTTAACGTGCCTTTCGAACCACGGAGATGTTTTAAATTTGGTCACCCATCCAGTGACCCGGCATTGCAAAAGTTGCTTAGCGGGCAAGATTGCAAGCCGAACGTGCTAACCGATGCGCCATCGAGCTCTGAAACATACATACTACCATCCCTTACATACATATACTTAAACACACACTTTTTACATAAATACTTACGTACATTCCATTTCAAACATAATAATTTTTTTATTCATTTCGAATATCGATACCATACCACAATAACAATTTATAATAATAGTATTATAAAATATTACAGTAGGTATTATATTTTTTCTTGTTTTAGAACGGAACCTATACTCCAGCCAAATTCGATGACGAATGTTTGTAAACAGATTACTGTTATACCTAGTTGCAGTAGGATTTTACTTTATCTTGAGAGACATTCACAAGAAAACAGTTAACTATTGTGTCTTTTTTTCAAAAAACAGTAAAAATCCTAGTGAAACTAGACATTTGCACAAATGACAGTAATATCTTTACAAACATTCGGCATCGAAAGGAACCGTGACATTTATTCACGCTCTTATAAATCAGATATCAGTTTAAAAAAAGAAAAATTTTGAAAGTGTTCCAATAATAACTATATTTAATATATTTACTTTATTTACAACAAGGCCATGTATAAATACTAACTTACAATACTGAGTATTTTTTATCATACTTATTATATTTTAACCTCCTTTAATATTCTGCCACCAATAATGGGAATTCTACATTTTGATACCAGCAACACTACACTGAAAGAACAAAAAGGTTGATTTTGCACGGGTTGGCGACACATTAGTTGAATTAACAAAGTGATGGGTTAAAGCAACATGATCAAATTGTTGTTTTCACAGAAAAGTTTTTGTTGGTATGAAAACAGTTGTTACCATTTACCTATTTGTACATGTTGGCGTAACAATTCATGCATAATACAATAGGTAATTGTTGATTTTACTGTTCAAGTTGTTGAAATAACCATTTTTAAAGTTAAATTTACAAAATAAATACGTTAAAACAACAAAAGATATTCAACCATTTGTCGATAACCAGAAACAACAAAATTAATTTGTTAATTATGCCTATTCCCAATAGTTGATTTAATGTAAATTTTAATGTTGGAACCAAGCTGATTGGTATAACCCTTTCAAATGTTTGTCTCAACCGATCCACAAACAGTTGGGATAACAATATAAGCAGGTAAAAACAAGACATAAAGTTAAACCAACACGTTCGAATGGTTAAGCGAACACCCGAATGATGGTTAAAATAATGATATAAATTCTATACAAAAAAAGTGATTGACACGACCCATTAAAATGTTTGTTTTAACCGTGACACAAACAGCTAAGATAACAGTATTAAACAGGTAAAAACAACAGCAACACATAAAGCTTAATCAATATGTTCGAATGGTAAAACTCACTCAAGAGCAAGGGTTAAAATAACAACATAAACAGGTTGAGTCCTATACAAAAAAAAACGATTGACACAACCATTTCAAATGCTTGTTTCAACTGTCACACAAACCGTTGGTATAGCCAATGTACACCGGTAAAAACAACACCAATACAAAAAGCTAAATTTACCTGTTTGAATGTTTAAACTAGCCCTTCAGAGTGTTTGATTTAACCGTTACATAAACAGTTGGGATAACAATATAAACAGTTAAAAACAACAGCAAGATTTATAACTAAATCAACAAATTCGGATAGTTAAACTAACTCACGAGCTAGGGTTAAAATAAATATATAAACAGGTTAAGTCCTGTACAAAAATTATCGATTGACACAACCCTTTGAAATGTTTGTTTTAACCGTCACACAAACAGTTGAGATAACAGTAATCAACAGGTAAAAGCAACAGCGACACATAAAGCTTAATCAATATGTTCGATTGGTAAAATTAACTCAAGAGCTGGGGTTGAAATTCTCTTTTAAATGTTAGTTTTAACCATCACACAAACAATAGGGATAGCAACATAAACAGGTAAAAACAACACCAAGCCAAAAAACTAAATCAACAAGTTTGAATGGTTGAGCTAACGCTTTCGAACGTATGTTATAACCATCACGCGAACAGTTGGGATAGCAATAAAACAGGTATAAATAACAGCAACACATTAAGCCAAATCAACATGTTTGAATGGATAAACTAACTCACGAGCTAGGGTTGAAATAATAATATAAACAAGTTAAGTCCTACACACAAAAAAAAACGACTCACACAACCCTTTCAAATGTTTGTTTTAACCGTTATACAAACAGTTGGGATAGCAATATAAACAGGTAAAAACAACACCAAGACAAAAAACTAAACCAACAAGTTTAAATGGTTGAGCTAACGCTTTCGAATGTATGTTAGAACCGTCACACGAACAGTTGGGATAGCAATAAGCAGGTAAAAACAACAGCAACACATGAGGCCAAATCAACATGTTTGAATGGATAAACTAACTCACGAGTTAGGGTTAAAATAATAATATAAACAAATTAAGTCCTAAACAAAAGAAACGATTCACACAACTCTTGCAAATGTTTGTTTTAACCGTTACACAAACTGTTGGGATAGCAATATAAACAGGTAAAAACAAGACCAAGATAAAAAACTAAATCAACAAGTTTGAATGGTTGAGCTAACGCTTTCAAATGTATGTTAGAACCGTCACACGAACAGTTGGGATAGCAATAAAACAGGTAAAAACAACAGCAACGCATGAGGCCAAATCAACATGTTTGAATGGATAAACTAACTCACGAGCTAGGGTTAAAATAATAATTTAGACCAATTAAGACCTAAACAAAAAGAACGATTCACACAACCCTTGCAAGTGTTTGTTTGAACTGTCACACAAACAGTTAGGATACCTATCAATATAAACAGGTAAAAACAACAGCATGACAAAAAGCAAAATCAACGTGTTCGAATGATTGGGCTAACGTTTTCAAATGTATGTTGTTAAATTAAACGCTACCTAAATGCTAAATACGAGTAATCTGAGATAAAATTTCTTTGTCACATACCTACCTTCAATACAGACAAACCAACATAGCGAAACTATATCTATATTTGTATTTGCTTTCGTATGTCTGGCTGTTCAGCTTTTCCGTCTATAGTACACTCTCTCAACCGATTCTCGTGAAAATTTGTGAGCGAGTTCGATACCTATTTATAGTTAGGGCAAAATGCTTTTGTATGTCCGGCACTATGATCTTGTTTTGGAAGATAACAAGATGAAAAGTTGAACTAAACGCCATACTTACCTACCTTAATAGTGAAAGTAGGTACCTACTGTTAAACGAGCTTTGATTTTTTAATGGATTTTCGAAAACGGCTGTACTTAACGATTTCGATGTTTACGCTATAATTAGTGCTTTAACAGGATACAAACTTCTCAAATGTTTGTTTTAACCTTTTCACAAATAGTTGAAATAACAATTTAAATAATTTGTGTTGATCTCCCGGCAACGTCGCAAATTACTATCTGCACGCGCTCAAGAAGCAAGGGCGTCTATTCACGAGAAGTTCGGCTATGCGATTCTCTAAGCGACACAGACGCTGCGCGCATGGCGGTGATCTGCTTTCTCTTTCCAATTCTATGAATATAAAAGAGACATAGTTAATTCTCAGCGAACGCACTTAGAGAATCGCACTGCTGTTGACAATGACATAAGTGAGTGGACACTTATGATGTTATGGTTACATTATCGGGATTCGGCGAATGTTTGACCTGTCGCGTCGTGTAGCTATAGCCAAACAGTTTGCTGAACCTACCGCACATCAAAGGGATATTTTCTCAAACTTGCAACGAAATGTTTGCGACACGAATTTTTGCCCGATAATTTAGCATGACAGTGATATTGTTATGGATTGTCCTGGGTATTAAAATAGGTTCCCTATTTTTTGCATAAAATTTTATGTCATAATTTATCATGGCATACTTTTACTTATCCTAATAATACTTACGCACAATATTAATTAGGCATTACTTTTAAGACACATTTTTTTAAGGATAACTTGTATTAGCATAATAATTGTTAAACATACTATTCTAAAGCCTAATACTTGCCAACGCATAATGATATTTAAGCATAATTTTGTTAGGCATAATAATTATATAGGGAATAAGTAAGGTTTGGAAACTTTGTGTTTGTATTTGACAAAATACTTTTCGTATATAAAATAAACATGTTGGCGGCATAAGGGTGGCCCAAAGGCCACACCCACGCCGCACCCTAACCTACTATTACACTACAGTAACCAATTTATATTTGATATACCTAATACCTACTTTTGGTTTTTCAGATTCAAATAGCTATCACTAAAATATAAAATATTGCAAAGACAAAACCTGTTATAAAACCCATTCAAATTATAGCCGATTTTGAAACTGTAACCTCACCTTTCTGCTTTATGTTATCTACCAGATTATCTTTATGCCTAATAACTATTAGACGAATAAACAATATGCCTTGTAACTTTATGGAAATCAAAATTAGAGCGAAAAACATTAGCCTAAACCATATTTATGCTTAATGAAATAGTATGCCAAAAAACAATTAAGTCAAAATATTATTATGACAAATAAAAATATGCCTAACTCGTTATGCCAAATTAAATTAGGAAAAAAAAATAAGGCGAAAAAGAGGGATCCCGTTCAAATAACGGGCACTTTGATCACGTTTATGGTATTTATTATCGACTAATAATTAAATCTAGCTTAAAAATAAGTGGGTGCTAGGAGAATTTTCGTCAGATGTTCAATTGGATATTCTGCCTAACCAAGCTCGTATTTCATCTAGCTCAGCCCTGTAGATTAAACCGTATACAAAAAGGGCGTGTCGTTAGTCTACAAAGAAACATTCATCGTGTCAATACTTGCAACGCACTGGATAAAATTATGTATAAGCTGGCCCTTTCAAAAGTTTGTTTTAACCGTTACATAAACAGTTGGGATAACAATATAAACAGTTAAAAACAACAGCAAGATTTATAACTAAATCAACAAATTCACATAGTTTAAACTTACTCACGAGCTAGGGTTAAAATAAATATATAAACATGTAAAGTCCTGTACAAAAATTATCGATAGACGAAGCGACGTTGCCGTATCCCGCACGCGCGCGCGCCGCCGCCGCGCTGTGATGCCGACAGCTTAGTTGAACGAGAAAATTCGAATAAAGTGCACGCACGGTTTCCAGCATAGATTAACTTATATAGTTTGCAGTACGTATTTAAGGAGGTGAGGTGGACAGTTCAGTGTGTAATGGATTAAGGTAAGTATGAGGACATATAAATGTGTTTTGATATAAAAACGTGTATCTACCCATCTAGCGCATAAGTTTTATCGTGCTTATTGTACTTTCGCCGAAAAATGCGACCGGCCTGGGTACCTTAATTAAATACTTATTTTTATGTTTCGTATATTAAGCCGAATGGAGTATTACGGCGGAAACAGTCAAACGTTTTGAAGGTACCTACGTGTTTATTGTTTTCGTTGTTTGATTACTAAAGCTTAGCGCCACGCTGCGTGTCGCAACGCAATCGGATACATACATTCTTCATAAACGTGGTTACATTAGCTCATAGCCGATTTACACATCTTTAAGTAAGTAAAAACTACGTGTAGACGCCGGGCGGCAAGTAAGTCTGTCTACCTATCGCATTAAGTAAGCAAGGAAGTAGTAAGTTCAACTTACTTACTTACTTACTTATGGGTGTGTAAATCGGCCTTCAGTCCCGCGTGTCGCCACGTTCAATACAAAGCTTTGTATTTTAAGAAAGGAAAACTGGTTTTAACAAAAAATAATGTGTTATTTTAACTAAAGCAAAGCTTTCGATTCAACTGATATATATCAGTTAAAATAATACATTATTTTTCGTTAAAACCACAGTTTTCCCTTCTTTATTTAAATGTTTGTGTTTACAGGGCACATCTCCGCAGGCGGCAACAGCAAGTGATAATGTTTATGATATAATATCAGCGCCGTCGAGCCCGGCATTACGTAGTAATAAACACTCTAAATCCTGAAGAATATCGCGCGTAAGTGTTTGAATAAAATATTACTTGTAAATATTTTTAACCCACGACGCAAAGAGAGGGGAGCTTAACGTGTATGTCTGTTTATCTACCTGTGGTATCTTAGCTCCCAAACGGATGAACCGATTTTCGTTTAGTTTTTTTTTGTGTAATAGATAATTTTATCCCGAGTGTTCTTAGCCATGTTTCATGAAAATCTGTTCAGCCGTTTGAATATCATCAGCTCTTTTTTTTTAGTTGATGAGGGGATTTGATTAACTTCAATGATATATAAAGTATTTGGTAAGGTAAACATGACCTGATCAGCCGTTTGAAGAGCATCAGCACTTTAATAGTTGATGAGGGGATCTGACTACCTTCCATATGTCCTATCGATTCGAAATTTGGTACCGTGTTACTTCAATGATGTTGAAAGTATATGGTAAGGTAACCATGACCTGATCAGCCGTTTGAAGTCCATCACTTTAAAAAGGACAAAATAAAAGTAAATTAAAAAAAATTAAAAGCCCCCCGTCACAAAAAATATAATGTAAAAACTAACAAATAATATTTTAAACCTATAATAATTATTACAGTCACATATATTATATAAGTTCAAATATTTTTATTTTCCAGGCGTCGTCGCGTCGGGGCACCGTCGAGCGGCTTGACATCGTGCGTCTTCCGCGACACGCAATCTTTCGTAGCTGAATGTATGCTGCGATGCGCGGCTGGGTAATATAGACTTTAAATACTGTGTACATGATTTAATATCGTTTAAAGATTGTAAAAACCGTCACCAAATTGTTTAAGAATAAACTTTTTACCGAATGAATCGTTTTTTAATGTTTATTTTTACAGTACTTGCTATGTCGAACCAACTTGTTTTCTTAGTTAGGCTAAAATTATGTATATCTATGTATTAGTTAGAAGATACTTTTGTTTAGTGTCGTGTCTTCTTTCTATCTACCTTCTATCTGTGTGATTTAAATAATGTTAGGTCATTCTATTTTAGTGTCTTAGTGTTGTATTAACCTAGAATCTATAGTATTTATGACAAAGCCGTTTTGTTGTGTAAACTTCTACAAATTTTTTTGGGAATACTAAAAATGTTTTGTACCTATTTTCAACCTAGACATAATAGTATTCTCAACAAAACAGTTTTGTTGTGTCAATATTTTTTGTGGCATTTACCTGTCCCCCTAGCACGCTCGGTTATTTGTCCGACGTAAATGCATTTGTCCCTCTCGCACACGCATATTTGCCAGAAAGGGACGAATGCTTTATGTCCGACATAAAACTTAGCGTACTAGCCTCACAGATAAAAAAAACTATTAAATCAACCTCTCGAAGTAAATGTTGGCTTAACACGGTACAATGTTGAATGAATCAACTTCCGCTATAATTGTTAGGACTATTTGAATTATATTGTCAAATTAACTACTTTATAATGTTATACGTACGAGTATACGAGCTATATTTCAACATGATTCAAGTTAAGGTAATCCATTAAGAGGGTTTACGCATTTCGGTTTCCCATACAATTTTCGAAATTTTTAAAGACCAATAAGGCAATTTTAGTGAAACTTTGCATTCTTAAGTAAAATACAGGAATCTAAATAGTTTGTAGATAACATTTAAAAAAAAGTTTTCACACGTGTTTTTAACATTTCGAGTACGTTAAAGCAAACCTTGTTAGAGAGTCAATTTTACAGTCATGGTTGGTTGTTTTTACAAGTTTGCACCAAGTGCAAACCAGTAAAACTAACCATTAAGAGCAAGTGGCTTCAACACAAACATACATGTATTTTTAACTTTTCGAGTACGTTAAAGCAAACCTTGTTACAGAGTTAATTTTACTGACATGGTTAGTTGTTTTTACAGGTTTGCACCAAGTGCAAACTAGTAAAACTGACAAAAATCTAAAGGTAGGTAATGAATTAACGTATTGCTAGACGGTTAAAATTACCATAGTGCTACTGGTAAAAACAACTAAATTCCACGGGTTGGTGCTATATTAACCCCTTGTTAGAGGGTTAATTTTACCATTTTAATGAAATGTTGAATCAACAAATATGTAATAAGTTAAAATAACCGAAACTGATCAACAATATAGTTTTTGTTCATTCAACAAAACTCAAGAGTAGGTGCTATATTAACCCTAAAATTTTGTTGAAATATGGTAAAACCAATTAATAATTTCTTTCCGTGTACGCATACATGGCCGTTATTATTGTTAAACTTTAAATCTTCATTAAAATTTATCGATACTTACAGATGAAAAGTGACTTTTCTTTTCGAAAAGATTTTTCCTTTGTAGTTTCGACATAATTTCACTGAGCAAACGGTCATTTTGCGAACAATTTCACCGAAACGCGAGAGGTAAACCACAGACATAATATATATGTCTGTGAGGTAAACACTACTTGACGGCACAATGACACTGACCGCCAGGATTGCGCGATAGGCCAATTTTGGCCTATACATTTTTCTACGTTTTATTACGGCCAGGGTCTATCTAGACATGTATATAATCAAAGGGTTTGAATCTCGGACCAAAATTTGGTCCGAGGTTTGAATCATGTTCGATTCAAAGCATATTCTGACTGACAGATTTTTTTCTGTTCATGTCAAATAATGTTTGTTTTTGATTTTTGTCTGAGTAACTGTTTTTCACGTACGTAAAGAAAATATATAAAAATATTGTATTCAGTACAAACAGTTGTTTTGTCTTGCATTCATTATCAAGTTATTCCATTCACTCTGCATCAGTGATTTACAACACCTACAATAAAAGAGAATACTTACTCAAATAAGTGCATCCAATGATATTAAATTAAAAAGAGGTAGATACGTTATGTCAGTACTAATATGATTTCAATAATGGACCGAAGCGTCGTACATACGAAAACCTGAGCATGCGCTATACTCACTAAATATTACGATGTTATACGGCCGAGGTAACTTGTCACTTCTAGTCGATGATCTCATATGGCCGCATCTGCCGAGTTAACTTGATCGTATTCTAAAGTGTGAGCAAGATAGCATGACAACTAGTAAGTGCGTAAACAAGACAGATACATGTAGCGCTGTGTCATTTCGAATTTCATGTCAATTTGCTGTCGCACTCTATATTTTTATGACACAATTTATTCTGACATTTTGTAGTTGATAAATAATAAGAACTTAAATCAATTAAAATTTAAACTCACGCATGCCACTCATGATATATAATTTCATGACCTTTTATGTAGTTCGCATGACACAGGACAGCATATTTTTAATTAATTTTCGAAAACAAATACATGCAAACTGACACTGTCAAAGTGTCAACACTGCTAACGCTTTTGTGAGACTACGCTTAAGGTAAGCCAATTAGCATAGTTTTCTGTTGCCACTTTTTGGCACATGTAACACATCTACCTCTTTTTATTGTAACATTTATTGTAACATCATTGAGTGCATCCGTATTCCGTTCTGAAGTGATGCGCGATCATACGTTCGTGGCAATTATTGATTTTTAAATGGCTGTGGATAGAGTGCCGCAAGCGGCATTCTAGTACGATCGGTTACAATGCCGTAATTACGGCATCCTAGTACAAAGTGTAGGCAGTGAATAGAGTGCCACAAGCGGCAACTTAGTACGATCGGTTACGATGCCGTAATTTGACAGCATCCTAGTACGAAGCGTATAGAGTGCCACAAGCGCCATTATATCTCAATCGGTTCGGGAACCGTAACAAATTTTTTATTTGTCATAATGTTCAGACGACTTATTATTCAAAAGATATTTTTGTATGGATTTAGATTTCTGTTGTCTAAAAAAAAAAAAAACCTCGAAATTTAAGACAATCGCTACGCTGCGCTTCGTGATTGTCTTAAATTTCTAACCTATTACGTGACCTACAGGAGTAGGGCAGCTAGTATTTCTGTTGTCTAACAAAAACTTTACGGCAGCTTAGGCGGCGTCACTATTATACCGCAAAACTTACGGTCTAACCGATTGAGATACAGTGCCGCTTGTGGCACTCTATACACTTCCTTTTTAAATTCTTAAATAAGATTGTAAAAAAAAATTATAAATGTAAGAATTGTTTGAACTCAAGGTGGCGCGGCCAGGTAGTACAGCTCTACGGCCGGGCCACTTTATTTGTAAAATATTTCAAAATCTTTTGAGGTAAGTACTTAAAATATTGAAGTAGGTATTAAAAAGTGGACTAAAGGTAGCCTTTATTCCTCAATAAGGCATCTGAGTAATTAATGGTGGTCCGACCAGGGAGCATTACACTTCAGAATCCTATAATTGCCGCATGGTCTCCATGTAAGATCCTTTTTGAATACCAGATGGAGGGGCGATGACCAGTGGCTCTTGGATGGGCGTGCGACTCCAGCAGCTACCATATCTGCGAACTCTTTCTGAGCGGCGCGCAGTTTGCTTTTTTCAAATTCTCTCAAGAAGCCTTTACCTGATTTCTTAGTAAAGTGACATTCAATTCACTAAAACTCAAACCGTCTTATTACAAAACGAGATCTAAATATAGTACTGGACTTAGTTCTAGACTTAAGTCAGGTACCAACGTAAACGTTATTACAAGATCAAGTTTTTCTCTTAGTCGCGGACTATCTATGGTTCTAAGATAAACTGACGTGACCCCTAGTTTATCTGCAGACTAACTTCAGTACTAGTACTAACCTCAAAAACTTTGACACAAACGTCACTTTGATTTTATGATATCGTTGTATTTAGATTATTGGAAAATTTAATTAATGACTTAATCGATTTGAAGACTTAGATAATGCTGGAAACATCCCGACGACCTGTTCGGCGTCAGCAACGAATTAATCCCTTCTAATCAAGTGATAACGACTTCAAATGATGTACAGATTTACCAAACGATTTGGTGCTTTAATCGTGGAAATGTTACGCTAAGATTTGACTCACGATCCTCGAGGATGCCCACTGATTGCTGAACTACAGGTAGTTCGCGCATCACGCAACTGGTCTCGTCATGAAGTAAGTAAATATAACCTTGATTGATGCTAATGACACTCCCAAAAAACACAGTAACTTATGTAAGTACCTAATTATTTTTATTGTTTTATTGTAGATACAAGATGATGCAGCGAACTTACATGGTGTCGCAATCCGTTATCAGCCAAAGGTGTTAGAAAATAGCTGCTAATAGGTTTATTAAAATGCCATCAACCTTAGAAGAACTTCCGCAATTTTGCCAATTTCCTTACAGGCGCAATTGATTGCACTCACATAAGTGAAAAATATATGTGCAGATGGAGGTCAGTTATATACTCGTACATCAACAGAAAAATGGATTTTCTTCAATAAATGTACAGGTAACTAATTGTTATTATATATGAATTTTATGTCATGGTTTTATTACAATTACCTACATGCCAGACCAAATACAGACGGCATTATGTAACATACTTACTTATTATGTTGTAAAAAATTATGTATGTTTTTAGGTGGTATGTGATGCTGACCTGAAGAATTGGACATAGCGACCAGAAAGATAGCATTGAGCATTCTCCATCTAGGCAGCCTAACTACCTACCTACCACAAATTGCTCTAAATTCAGTACGGGGAAAATAAAGAGAAAGCAGTTATAAAAAGACATTTTTAATAAACCCATATTAAACATAATTATAACAGTTTAAAATTCAAAAGCAGTCATACATAACATAGGTACCTACCTAGTAATAATATCAACAAAATAGGCAGCCACAAAATAGGTTTACTATTGTTTAACAAAAAACGTATGACAAAAGATCATTTTACAAACATCGTTTGAAAAACCAATCATTTGACAAACTTTCTCCTTGCAAACATATTACTTTAAAAATAATCATTTGACATAATACAGGTTTCACAAATGTTTTACTTAGGAAATATTTCTACTGTTAAAATATTATTTTAATAATATTCACTTGACTAAATAATTTGTTTGCCAAATTGGTGATTTTACAAATACTTAATATGGTATATTAGGTATGATATATTATATAAGCAAGGATGTAAGCAATTTCTAACCCATCAAGTGAGCTACAGGAGTAGGTCAGCTAGTATTTCTGTTGTCTAATAAAAAAAGTAACCTCGAAATTTAAGACAATCGCTATGCTGTGCTTCGCGATTGTCTTAAATATCTAACCTATCATATGACCTACAGGAGTAGGGCAGCTAGTATTTGTTAAATGTTATTTATGCTTTACGTTATTTTGCCAACTAACATGTTTAAAAAATAATCAATTTGTGAAATAATGTTTTAGCATAATGAATTTTTTTTTAGTAAGTAAATATATTGTCTAATGAGTAGTTTATTAAATAATAGTTTGTAAAATAATAAATTTATCAAGTATAATTTTGTCAAATGAACATTTGTTATTTGTTTTATGTCAAATGATTGGACACCCACAAAATAAGTACATGTTACAATAGTTTAAAACAGAATGTTTGAGTATCTGAGAATGTATATTTGAATACTACTTATAGTAAGCATATTTAATTAATGAAAAGTGTGAACAAGATAGTAGGCGAAACATTTGTGTACTATCAATAAAAACAATATGATAGGATTGTGTCATAGTTACTCATAAAAAAGTTATGTTTATCTTGTGTTTAAAAAAAATCAGAAAAATTAAATTACTATGTAACTAAAACTAAGTAGGTAAAAGTCTTTTTAAATTTATTGTTTTATTTTCCAATAAAGATATTTCTAATTCTATTATTTTTATTTGGCTATTGTAATGATATATGTATTTGTGCTCGGCCTCCATCATTTCTAACTGTTTGTTTTTAATATCAGTATGGCTTTGTACAATTAATTGTTGCATGTCTTCACTTCTGTAAAACAAAATAGAATAATGTTGTCAATTTATTTCATGTAAAAAGTACTACAATAATAAGTATTTGAAAGTACTGTGTCTAAATACCTATTGTGCAAGATTTTTTCTTTGATTTGGTTTTGCCAGTTTCAATCCAAATATAATTCAAATAGTAGTTTCAAATTCAATATTATGGTTTATCATCATTCTAGCACTACTTTCAACGCCCTCATTGTTTGATATCTCTGAAAACAATATACAAAATTTCACTTAAGGTCAATGTGGGGAAGTCCGGCATACTTTTCTAAAATTTAAGTTTAACAGAACTTATTGAATCGAGATACGCTTTATAAAGTAACTTGTGTCGTCGGAAATTATAGGTAATATATTTATTTACTTAAATTGGTCTAAAAATCATATAAGTTGCAATAATCTTTAGATTTATATGATATTTTTTAAAACTCGGCGTGTAGACGGACTTCCCGTGCAGTTTAAGGTAAGTCCGTCTAGTAGCCTTAGAATAATAACGCATAGAAAGCGAGAACACGCACGATAAATGAGGCCAGTAAAACCAAGCCATACTGGCTTGGTACCGAAACTTCCCGCGTCACTACTAATAATCTAAAGTTATCTATCAATCAACAGTTCCAATTTCCTTACTTTTGGGGCAAATCTGATTTTTCTAGCAACATTACTTGTACACTAGAGTGCGTGTCGCCGAGATAGTATGCGTAACTTACTCCAACATCCATTTTTTTCTAGCCTCACGCCATGACAGTTTTCTAATACGAGACTATCGTTCTATGCGTTATTATTCTATGCTAGTAGCAATATAACCAAAACTTGTGACGCAATATGTCTGAAAACAGTTTGTAGCAGTGATGTACAACTGGCGTTGAAATGTGTGTTTTATGAATTCGTCCATAAAGTTTAAATTTCAATGATAATTTACTTTATTTCATTTTAAGGCAAGTCCCGGCATATCTTTGGTGACAGTGGTTGCAAACATTTTTAATAAAATAGTAACGGATTTCCTTTTTTGTAAAATAAAATACTTAGTAAAAACATAAATCATTATTTTTTATTGAACATTATAAGTAGTGCTGCAAAATGGACAAATACCTTCCCTCATTATCATTTAAGGGGTCAGAAATTTTTTAACTATATTTTTTGCACACCTGTCAACTTTCTTTGGTTCTTTAATAAAAATCAACATTTGTATTTTTTTTGTTTAAGTATTTGTCCCATGTACGCCGCCGTTTTGAGCTAAAAAACAAAGAAATTTGACAGGTACCTATACCAAAAGATTCGAACCCGTATTAGACATTAACTTAAAGTAAGCAAAAAAATATAAGAAAAGAAATCAGTATAATAAGTTTGCATTAGTCTTTAGATTATTAGTTTGAAAATCAAGTCGTTTCTGGCGGGAACTTTTCTAAATCTAAATCAAAGTAAGGGTTCGGGTGTCGCAAAGGGGTTGCAGAAAGACTTAAAAAATTTTCGAGCAAAAATTTACTTTTTTTTCACAAACCGCCGAAAAACACAGCCATCAAAAGAGATAATAAAATTTAAAAAAAATTGTGAAAAAAAACTAAAATTTTTTTTAGTTGAGTTTATAATATAGAGCCGACACTTTAAAAATTTGTATGACTTAGAAAAAATTATGTATGACTGCCCTACTCATGTAGGTAACAACATTAGACAACAGAAATCTAGCTCCATATAAAAATTATAATGATTTTTTGAAATTTTTTTTTTCCTAAAAATACTTTTTTTAAATCTTTTCGTCTCTTCCTAAAAGCAATATCTCTCGTCAGATTGTGAAAAAAAAATTAGAGTGTATTTTTTATGCACCTCCTTTGCGACACCCGGACCGAATTGTCTAAAATTGCCTGTTTTAAAGAGATATAGAGATACCTTAGATAGATAAATAGATTAGGTAGATACTTAAGTAGGTACATAATATATTTATTAATAAGGAAAAATAATAAATGACAAAATTCAGCAATGTGCAAAACCTGAGAAAAGCTTATTCTTAGCAACTCGTTTCAAGATCTGCTTAAGACAATCAAAATTGTCTATCCTAGTCTATAACAGTAATGATAGTCCCGCCACTGAGCATTCCTCACCTGCTAATTGTCTTGTAGCCAGACAGACAATACAGCTTGAATATAAATAGGTACTTAATGATAGTTTTCATTGGGCGACTACTTTTAAGTAGTAGCTAGCAAATACAAAGAATCGTATAGTAACATAAAATACTTGCAGCTGAAAAGGTTGACAATATCTGCAATCGAGGCAAGACCGGCATATGACGGACTTTCCTTATGCATGTAGACGGACTTCCCAACTATTACATTTTGAGTTTAGACATTTGTTGCAGGTAATAATTACGAAACTCAAGGGATATTAATGAATTTTTAGCGAGTGGGGTTGAAGCGAAGCTTGGAGAGAAATTATACTCAGGATGGTCAGTCGTAGAATGGATACTTTATTTTAGTTAGTGATCATATATATTACAATTATTATATTTACAAACATAGGTTGCTTAACTTAGTCACTTACGCAAAAGAGAGAGGAACAACGGGTGTCTCATTCACCCGCGGTCGCTATGCAACGCGGTGCGGGGAACACGCGGCGCGGGGCTTCGCGACGCGGGGAAGTGCGGGCGGGGAAACACGCACGCGACAAAACTGGCGACGTTCGTTGCGCTCGGCCATTTCGACGGCCGACAGACCACGGAGCGGACGCAGTGAAGATGCGTGGCGTGCGGCGTGCGGCGATGGCGATAACGTGGCGCTGTTACGAGTGATGTGTACACGCAGCTGAGAATGGTGGCGAAGAATGAAGATGCTGTTTGCATGCTGACGAAGCTCCATTCCTATTTCATTACGACAGCCCTTTTCAGTGCTATGTTCCTGTTTCATATCGATCTATTCTTATTTCATTATGGCAGCTCTTTTCAGAGCTATGTCCCTGTTTCATATCGAAAAGGCTTCCGTCTGACATTCTATTAAATGGATTTGCTTTACATCTTCTGTGCTTGTTATTGTGAGTGTGCGGCTACAAATTCATCACCAGAAATAAGTATATGGATCACTAAATGACTTACGTAATCAAGGAAACTCCAAAAATTCCTTTGATTTTCTACTTTTTTTTTAGTTTTTTGAAGAGACGTTGCACTCCAACTTCAAGTACACAACGCGAAAAAAAATGGCCTACCGATTTCTTTCGACCTAATGATGTTAGCGACATCTATGATTCTCAGTTCGAACTAGCTCCGTAATACTGTTTTACCGACCGAGGCATAAGAACCTAGCTATTCAAATATGCAACTTATTGGTGAGCGTCAAGTTGGCAGGCACACCATGGAATTAGATGGTTTTGACTATGTCAAAAAATTGTGTATAAATAGTGATAGATAGTGACGTATAGCATATAAATAGTGATACTATGGTTCAAAAGATATTTGAGTATCTTGGTGTGCCTGCTAACTTGACCTCAAGATAGCAGGCACATTAAGAAATACAGTTCGTATCAATGTGATTTATATGTCAAAAAACTGTGCATAAATAGTGAATCGAATACGCAAAATTTCAACAATTGTACTTCAATACAAACCGAGATATTACGGTCTCTAAGTGGGCTGCCAACTTGAAGATTCTTGCGATGGCGATTCCAGAGAAACGGGTTGAAGTTTTAAACAAATAAATACATGAAAAAATTGTGTGTGAAATTGTGAATCTTTCAATATATATAAAAAAAGAATTCTTCTTTGCTATTTTCCAAAAATCTAATGTAAACTTCTACCATACATTCGATTTTAAGTACAATCGTGCACAATTTTATTTATTGACTTAAGATACTGACATAAAGTCTAATTATTTTTAATTCAAGTCATGAAATTACACTTAATCTATCGTTGTAATGTCAGTTTCACGTTATTTCTATGGAAACTTATGTCAAGCAATTTGTAATTTTAGTGACTCGAATTAAAAGTCTCGGGATAGTGGCGGACGAGCGAGTTTCGCGAAAGACCGAGAGATGGCGTGATTTGTTTACGTGCGGTGAGCCGGTGATACGAGAATGGTGCGCGAAAAGTTTTATTTGTTTTTGTTTAAATTGATAAGCAGTGAGTACATTTGCATCAGAAGTGAAAGTGTTTAAATCGTTTAATAACAACCTACATTTTTACAGGTACGCAGCTTATTTTCTATTATGGTATTTACAAAAAAGATATACCTAGGTACGGTCGGGGTCGCCGTCGCTTTACCACTTTACAGCGATTTTAGTGTGAAGCGCACCGACCGCCCGGGTACCTACGTGCCCGTACCAGATAGACGACGTGGTGTGCAAGGGATTTTGACCTTTAGACTGGTAAAGCGACGGAGTCCGCCATTGTACCTAATGTGAGGTAGATATTTTCTCAGTCATTCAAAACTTTTCATATTTACTACTCGACCAACATAATTAATAGCATTAAAGCTAGACGTTTATCATAATTGTTCAATGATTAACAATCTAAATATATTGCACTTCAATTAGTTTGCACATGCTGAGTGGTCAGATTTTAAAATGGAATATCGAAGAAGATACGTTTAGTTTGTAAATTATTGAACAACTGTGATAAACGTCTAGCTGACATGCGCCTAATTATGTTGGTCGACTAATACGTATTACTTCATAGTAGGTACTTACCAAGCTAATCTTTCGTAAAGTTAACTAGGGTCAACTATATTCCTAGTGCATTAAATGTTAAAGTTACCTGCCTAGTCTTTTATGACTAATAAACAAAGAATAAGCTAGGAATAGTTATTCCGTGTTTTGTTCCTGTCATTTAAAAGTAATTTTTAATTAGAGTAAAAGAGACAAAACACGGAATAACTATTCGTAGGTAGCTCATTCTTTCTTTATTAGTCATAAAAGACTAGGCAGGTAACTTGTCGGTGGTCGAGTAGTAAATATGAAAAGTTTTGAATGACTGAGAAAATGTCTACCTCACATTAGGTACAATGGCGGACTCCGTCCCTTTACCAGTCTAAAGGTCAAAATCCCTTGCACACCACGTCGTCTATTTGGTACGGGCACGTAGGTATCCGGGCGGTCGGTGCGCTTCACACGAAAAAAGCTGCAAAGTAAAGCGACGGCGACCCCGACCGTACCTAGGTATATCTTTTTTGTAAATACCATAATAGAAAATAAGCTGCGTACCTATAAAAATGTAGGTTGTTATTAAACGAATTAAACACTTTCATTTCTGATGCAAATGTACTCACTGCTTATCAATTTCAACACAAACAAATAAAACTTTTCGCGCACCATTCTCTTATCACCGGCTCACCGCACGTAAACAAAATCACGCCATCTCTCGGTCGTTCGCGACACTCGC
This sequence comes from Scoparia ambigualis, assembly GCA_963921215.1. Taxonomy (NCBI): domain Eukaryota; kingdom Metazoa; phylum Arthropoda; class Insecta; order Lepidoptera; family Crambidae; genus Scoparia; species Scoparia ambigualis. The sequence goes on along the minus strand of OY992522.1, from coordinate 15,443,140 downwards.
TCGTCCACCACTATCTCGAGACTTTTAATTCGAGTCATTAGAATTACAAATTGCTTGACATAAGTTTCCATAGAAATAACGTGAAACTGACATTACAACAATAGATTTAAGTGTAATTTTATGACTTGAATTAAAAATAATTAGACTTTATGTCAGTATCATAAGTCAATAAATAAAATTGTGCACGATTGTACTTAAAATCGAATGTGTATGGTAGAAGTTTACATTAGATTTTTGGAAAATAGCAAAGAAGAATTCTTTTTTTATTGATATTGAAAGATTCACAATTTCACACACAATTTTTTCATGTATTTATTTGTTTAAAACTTCAACCCGTTTCTCTGGAATCGCCATCGCAAGAATCTTCAAGTTGGCAGCCCACTTAGAGACCGTAAAATCTCGGTTTGTATTGAAGTACAATTGTTGAAATTTTGCGTATTCGATTCACTATTTATGCACAGTTTTTTGACATATAAATCACATTGATACGAACTGTATTTCTTAATGTGCCTGCTAACTTGACGTCAAGTTAGCAGGCACACCAAGATACTCAAATATCTTTTGAACCATAGTATCACTATTTATATGCTATACGTCACTATTTATCACTATTTATACACAATTTTTTGACATAGTCAAAACCATCTAATTCCGTGGTGTGCCTGCCAACTTGACGCTCACACTTATTGCCGCTAGACGGGCTTACCTCCTAGACGGACTTCCCCACATTGACCTTAGGCGCAGGACAAACACAAGCGGCGTCGGGCGCGGCGCGGGCGAGGCGTATGAGCACTCCGCCCGCGCCACGCCGCATGTATATGTCCCGCGCCCCGCCGTCTCTATACGATTCATATGAAATACGAATGACGCCCGCGCCTCGCCCGCGCCGCGCCCGCGCCCGACGCCGCTTGTGTTTGTCCTGCGCTTTACTTTCATTAATTAAAACTTGCATGCACATAACCTTCTGTAAGTATTGGATTGTAATTATTTATAATAATAATATTGTATATATTTTTAATCAAAAATTTTACCTTGCACTTCTACAACATGGTGGCCTGTGTTTTCCACATTGAAATTGACGGGTATTGAGTCAGTTTTATCATAACTAGTGCAAGGCTTAGGGTCAGCAGTTAAACGCAGGAATTGTTAATGCAACATTCGGAATATAAAACAATCAAATTAAGATATGTAGGTACCTTCAAATTTTAACATTTACTACTACATATTATAAATATTACTTATTTTGTTCATATTAAAATTTTATTAAAAATACCTATGTTACATACCTAAATAAATATGTTTTATTTACCACTGCATCACTATCATAGCATATTCATTTTCTTCTGACTAAGTCGTGAGGAGCAATTGAAATTACTTCTAAATCCTCAGGAGAAGGTGGCTTTTTGCCACTCCATGTCACAGTAGGGTAACGGGTACAATGATTGGCCCTTTAAGACATTTGCTAAGTTTGACCTCGTGTTACTCTGTGTAATGACGTATAATTTACTGCCGAAATATGCAGTACCATTCCAAAAATACCTAAAAACAATTTGAACATGATTTGGACTCACCACCCTGGTTTTAAGATATATTTTTAAGTATTTTTTGTAATAAACACCCAAAAGTAGTATTATTGGCCTCCTGAAGCACAATAATTGACCTAGCTACCTGACAAACAATGACCGGGCCAATCATTGCACACGTGGTGTGCCAATGAATGTACTGGATTATGCAATAGTGATGGGAAGTGAAGAAAAAAGTCTAAATGCCTCTTTTTTTACTTGCATTTTTTTAATGCATCCTACCCCTAGACCTACACTCACATAAATAAAGATTGATTAGTTGTCAACTGTACTTAAAAAAAGCCTAAAAAGGCAATCTGTAAATAAATATTGGACAACATCACAGACATTGATGTGACTCCGAGGTAAGTAGCTAAAGCGCTTGTGCTAGGGATATTAGAACCAAAGAAGGTACCATAATATAACCATACTACAATATATAATAACACCCAGGCACAGAACAAATATATGTGTTCATCACATGAATGTTTGTCCTGCGTCGGGATCGAACCCACGACTCTCGGTGCAGAAGTCCGGGTTACTATCAAATTAATGCTCCATCAAGCAGTAGGTAGTGGCCAACCCAACCAAGGTACCGTAACACTTATTATCAAATACCTAGGTAACTATAAAAATGGATTTGTATTTAAATAAAATACCTACATTAAACAAAACAATGAAGATAAGATAAGAGTAAAGTTATGATATTATTTAAAACAAGGGTAAAGTTATTTATTATTTGATTCACTGATAAAATAAAAATAAATTCCTTTTTTAAGTTAAAACACGCACATCACTACTATGTCTTTTTGGAGCCGATATGATGATTGGCCCTGATGGAATACAACCATTGGCCGCGGTCAATCACTTCAAAAGCACAATGATTGGCCCTGCCAGTTTTTGTTTACAAAATGTTTATGACGGCTTTTGAACCTATTTTAAAAATAGCGTTTATAACTCGGTACAAATTAAGTTTAAATATAATAGAATATTGTGAAACCGTATTTTAATTATTGGCCGTCATGCCATTCAATTAGACGTCCATATAACTCGTAAGTATAGTGATTGGCATTCCAGTATTCCTTTTTTGATGTTAAATAGCCGGTTAAATTTGAGTTAATTAGCACGTAATCAACCTAACTAAATGAAAAAATCAATTCATTTACTATAACAAATCATAATAAACAAGAAACAAAGCAATAAACTTAACCAGTCTTAACAGATTTTGCTAAGAATCCACAGCAAATCGACGCGATCGCAACACACAAACAAAAACCCTTTTTTTCTCAGTGTTGCTGCTAATAAAATCATAAAGCTACTACATGGTGTTACCAATTATGAAATGTAGGTTGTATCTTTATAATTTGTTAGCTTTATTTCTGCTGGTAATTATTAATATTTTGCTTTAAAACTTAAAAGGTCAATCATTGGTGGGGGGCCAACAATAGTACTTGTTACCCTATAATAGTTCCTCATATAGGCAAATTGGATTTTGCTGACAGCTTCATGCTTTTCCACGTTAACTCGACTTCTCCATCTGATCGGCTTTTACCAGTTAGCTCAATAACTAAACATTATTATTACCAACGCGCTGCACTTCCTCCAACGTCACCAGGTACCTACTCAATTTGTCTGCCATCCAAGTATGCGATGCGGTCGTCGTCTGTCGCTCCCATGGCCTTACAAGTATAGAAAACATTACAAGCCACATAAGAAAATGCCAAACCTCACAATTGGACGCTGATATAATTATCATTTAAAGATATAAGAGGCCAATGGCATAATTATGATCATAGATAAAGGTAATACTGTCGGAACTAGATGGCCATCTCGCGGATTTTTTTTGCCAACATGTTTGAACCAGGCTCCCTCTCGTGGTGTTATTCCACAACTTTTGACCAATATACATACCTATAGATATAATAGGAGCTAAATTTTAATTTTAAAGCATGCAAAACCTTCTAAATCAGGCTGATATAATTTCATAAATTTAATGTAAGTGAAATTCACTCAGCATTAAATTTATGAAATCAAACCAGCCTGATTTACAAGGTTTTGCATGCAACAGCCAGTTTGGGAACTCAGAAATAAAACGACAATTCATTCTCTATTTTTATTATGTTTATGTTTCGCATAATACAATTTAGTTTACATTTTAGAATAATCATCCCCATCATATTATAATTCTCCGCACAAAATTCGATTTATAACATCTTACAACAATCTTAGAAGGTTTTTTAAGGATTTTGCAGAAGGCAATGTGAAACATTTCGAAAGAAGAGCATATGATAGAATGAGAGTGACAACATTTTTTCTTCATTTTTTGTGAAGCAACAACCCTTTGCTTTTTTCATTGTTTCTCTAATTTGAATTTCTGTAAATAGTTTTGCTGGTAAACTCATTTTTCCTGTAACTTTCTGTAAACCTTTATTATCAGACATTTTAATGGCACTAGCTAATCTTGTTCTTGCTGTGATTTCTTAACCTGTATATTTCACTCTTAAGGTTTTTTTATTTCTTTCTGAATTATTTAAAATAGGCTTACAACCTTGCGGTTGTCTCCTTGTATCTGCAAATAAAAAACTTATTACAACATGACATGCAAGTGAACTAATAATAATATGTGGGATGTGGATTCAATCATTATTGTTCCGATAATCGCTTCGGCAAACAGTCTTATATCTAAGAGCCTCTCGCTGAAAGGTTTGATTAAGGGTCAGATACAAAAGGCAGTACTCCGTGACAATGCATGTATTGTCAGGAGGTTCCTCATTCTGCAGCCCTACCCACCGATAGCTTTGGTCTATCCCCACTGCCGGTGGCAGCCTAGGTTAAGTTTTTTAGAATATTTTATACTGTAAACATGTTTTTTTTTTTATGAAATATTGTAAACATTTATCTTAAGATTGTTCAGATTATTATGTAAAAAGAATAATAATAATATAAATACCTTTAGTTTGTAATGACTGATCAGCTGGTTTGCGACAATAGGTATGGTCTTTTACCTATATATCTGAAAAACAAAACAGCATAACTTAGGTAAATGCATTTGATAAAAAAGTAATAAATATTGTACACCGAAAATCCTATACAATACTTAAATCATAGATGATGATTGGTCTTGCTGCGGTCGAGAGCAGCGAGACCAATCATTAATCTAAGTCTTAAATGATACTACTAACTTAATACTCCGGCCAAATCACAAGCGGCACAATTTGTGCAAAATTCTACCAGCAGTAAGTAGGTATCTTTGATTGCACACATGTATATAGTCAATAGGTATGTTACTAAATTACAAATCAATAATATTATTAATTATAGGTACCTACCTGTACTTTGTGATGATAATATTGTTATATTTGAAGATGGGTCTGCTTGACTTAACTAGTCTTAATAGTACGTACGTAGTAATAGCGTCCAATGCATGTCCAATGCCACAAAACTTAATTAAGGCGTCCAGTTTTGCCAGTTGTCCAGTGTCCAAATATCACAATTCACATCACAACAATGCAAATTAAGTAAGACGCAGGCTTACTACTGTAGTGTTTCACAGTTAAATTCATATGTAACTCTGGGTCCGGAGAAGGATTATGCACTTATCTCAAGTCTCAACGTAATTAGTAATTACAGCGAAGAACGACAATACTGCAAAAATTCGCACAAAAGCAAACAACAAAACAAACAAGGCGGCCATATGCAATAAAAAAAATGCAGTTTAAGTGTCGGTGTCGATCGATATACAAGTCGATTAAAATCTAATTAATATACGATACAAGTTTTTTATGAAATAAAAATAAATGATACAAGCTTACATGATTTTCTTATGTAATATTCTGATTAAGTTAACTAATGTTATATTTAATCGATTTATTGAAATAAAAAATAAATGCTACAAGCTTACATGATGTTCATAATTAATATTCTGATTATGTTAACTAAAGTTATGTTTAATCGATTTTTATTTTCGATTGCTGCGCTTCAAATAACCTCCATCTAGCGAGACACTTAAATTTTTTTTTTGAAATTTTGCGGAATAACACTCCTAGATGGCACTACTCGAAACGTGTCATTGCTCCTTTATAGGAGTTTCCCTCCCCTGATTATGATGTTATCATGAATAAGTAGATACTTCATTTCATAGATTGTTTGTTTACTTACCTGCAATCCGTTTCACGCTAAAATTCTTAATGAAAAACTTAATTTGAAAAAAGTCATGATTAAAGTTTAAGTCTTGCATTTTTAACGGATGAAAATACAATATAAAATAGATTATGATTATTAATGACATATTTTTATCTTGTTTAATAATTATTTGTGTAAAAAAACTACAGAAATTATCAACATCCAGTAAAACGAAACAGTGGAGTGAATGATGTTTGTGTGAACGAATGAAAAATTGAAATTTTTTGTATATTCTCTGTGGATATCATTCAAACCTAGGACTAAGTGCGGTACTATCTGGTCCACGGATGGTTTTCGTTTTGTAATAAGGTGAGATTTTAGTCCGGTACTAACTGTTAGTACCGTACTAAGTCGAGACCATCTAGTCTTGGTTTAAGCTCAGACTATCGTACGTTTTTGTAATAAGACGGAATAGGTTCGGTGAAATATTACTTCTCACTTATTAATCTTACCATTACGGTTAGGTTAACAATAAAAAAAAAATTACTAAGACCATCCTGTATGTTCTATATCCTTTAGCTTTATTTTTATCGATAGTCTATCGATTTTTTAGAGCGTATTTTGATTTGACATTTTTTACTGTCAGTGTCACTCACATAACGGAACGAACGGTTGGTTGAGTGAGCGACTCGAACGCGAATAAAAAAGGGGATTGCCATTGTTGCCCTCTGTTATTGTGATAATTATTTTAGTAGTAAGTTACAATATTTACCTTTTATGGTTTTATTTAGAATTTAGAGGTTATTACCACTGTCTTACAATTTTTATTACAGATTCATATTTATGCTTGAAGTTCAAAAACGATAAGTCTGTTATCTCTTGTGGCAAGGCGTTGTATAGAGCAATTTTAATAGCTTACTATGTCCTATAGTGCTAGGTGCGTATGTAGACATGCTTTCTAATAAAAAAGCTGGCAAACGATTGGTATGGATCGACTTGGAAATGACTGGGCTGGATGTTGACAAAGACCATATCCTTGAAATTGCATGCCTGGTGACTGATGAAAATCTTGATGTTGTGGCAACAGGGCCTAACATTGTTATTCATCATCCGAGTTCTATATTGGACAACATGAATCCTTGGTGTATAGCTCACCATGGTGAGGTAAGTACCTAAGTATTATTATAATTCAATTTGTATGGTTCTATTAGGTCTTATAAGAATATGTTTAAAAAACACATTTAGATGGGGATTAACGCTATCTACATATTTTAGGCATACGCATACTTTTTTTATACCCAACGTGTCGACCGAGTTGCACCGGTCGTGGTCACGGGCGTCCGCCCGCCCGTCGGCAATTAAAGCGGTATCTCCATCTAAATGTGTGTTAATAATGGAAGCGAAAGTTAAAAACCGTCTACATTAAAAAAAAATTACGAGTTGGTTCATGGATAATAACTTACAAGGCATTATTAATTACTCTTATTATCTCAGGCTCAGTATTCCAAAGGGAGCCATCGAATTATGAGGTATTTTTTTTTTGCGTAAAAAACTCATTATTAGGAATTTTATTAATTATCTCATTTTATGCCTGATTTTGGCTGTAATCATTGTTAAGGTTGCTTCACACATATCAGTGAAGCCACTGTTCCGACACAGTACTGTCACAGTGTTTTTCATACATTCTCTAATGACGCATCCCCACTTTCAATGATAATGCTCTTAGTGTCAGTCCCGCACCACCGGCAAATCACGGACGTATTTGTTTTGACAAAATTCATAGAAAATATATGAAAGAATATTTTTCACTGTGCCGGTACTGTGCAGGAACTGTGACTTCACTGATATGTGTGAATCAACCTTTATCATTAGCCTACAAATATCCCACTACTCAGGCAGGTCGCCTTGTGAACAGGAGCACATTGGTGTTAAGGCCATAACCAAAATGTGGTTGGGTTTTGACAACTGAAATTGAAATTGAAATTGAAAAAACGTTTATTGACATCACACAACAAGCACACAAATGAACAATTTATAAAACGAAAAAAAAAAAAAACAATATATTGCGCCCAGTGCAACTGCTTCTCATGACAACCACCAAAAGCTGTTGCTTTATCTTTATCAACATAATTTGCGTCAGTCTACTGCTGGACAAAGGCCTCTCCCAATGCATGCCACTGAGCCCGATCTACATATTGTCTTCTTGTCCATCTGCCGCCGTAGCTCAAGAGTTGTCCTACACTACGTTGCAATGACTTAATATCGTCTTATGCATGGAGGTATTCAAGTGGTTATTTATATATAAAGGATATAGGTTGCAGCATCATCCATACGCCTGATTCTCAGAACACAAAATTTGGTTACAATAATTATGTAGTATGTTTTTTTTTTGTTTTTTCAGAGTGGATTGACGGAGGCTAGCAGGAAATCCCAAGTAACTATTGAGGCAGCTGAGGAACAAGTTTTGGACTTTGTCAGTGAACATGTGCCTAGCCAAAAATGTCCAATGGCAGGCAACAGTTATCTAGACCGTTTATTCATTATGAAATATATGCCCAAGTTAAACTCCTATATACATTTTAGATATGTTGATGTTAGTTCAGTTAAAGAGTTGGTAAAGAGATGGTCCCAGAAAGAGTATTATGCTATGCCTCGAAAGACGTTCAAGCATAGGGCCTTTGATGACATTCTAGAGGGTGTGGAGGAGTTGAAATATTATAAGAAATATATGTTTAAGTCATGAGTATACTATAATGATAAAACATACTGGATAATTTTTTTTCCCAGAAAGAAAATTAAAAGGGTATTATTGGTCATTGATTTAGAAACATTGCAAATTAATAATTAATTAAAGCCCAATTGTAGTTTTAAGAATATACAACAAAAACAGTAATGAATACTGCCCCTACAAAAGTGAAGCTACTTTATCTATGAATGCGTTTGAGCGTATCGTAGGTAGGTACCTATAGGGGTACTACGGTAGTACCACAGTATATATATATAGAGATCCCTTCACGGTAAATGTTGATCAGACGCGACTTCACGCGAGCACTTTGTTGATCCAAAAATGTATGTTCCTCCCCCGTTTTTTCTTGATCCAATATGCATCTCTGGTAACTAATGTGGCACCGACCGGATCAACGTCTACACTTACGAGACTGTTTACTAGCGTTCGCCGAAGTTGATCCAATATACAAATCCACCTTGCGATAGTTACGGAAAATGTAGATCCGATTTAAATGAGCCAATCAGAGCACAGCAAACGATCGGATTGGCTGAAAAGAGCCGCGACGTTGGTGTCCATGTCTACAGCTTCCTCATTCGACATAGAGAAATTCTAAGCATGCCATATTTTTGTGCATATTATGTGCAATCAAACGTTTCAGTCCTAATTTTTGTGCCACCACAACTTCGTTACTATGAGTTGTTTTATGTGTGTAAGCTGGAGACACGTGTCACCAGCTCGCACACGCCCGTTAAGACAAACCAGTGAGGTTAGGGTTTTGGACTATAGCTAGAAATTTTGTGCATAATTTGTACACTAGGAACAAAAAAAACTAACCATCACATTTAAATACTGTTGAAACTACGATCGTAAAACTGTGTGCGAGCTGGAGACACGGGTCTCCAGCTCGCACAGCTGTATCTTCGTAATTGTTCAAGCTACGGTTATGAATTATACCTCAAAATTTTGTGCAGAATTTGTGCATAAGGCACAAAAATTTTCAAAACTTTAACTCAAAAGGTTTTTGAGCTACGAACCGATAAGTATGTGTAAGCTGGTGACACGTAACACGGGCTAACACATGGTGAATTATTGTAACTGTATAAGATAGCGCTTCGTTTTAAAGATCAAATAATACGTTATAATTTGTGCACACACGAGACAAAATTTCAAATCTCTGGGCCTCTTACTTTATAAATTATAAGCTAAAAACTGTTTTCCCGCCAAAAAATTCAAAATAATAGCTCGGAAGCGGCTAAGCGCGCCGTTGCCGTTCCGTGCGCTACACTATTGCCACTTTTAGACTAGGAGCCATCTGTTAAAGCGATGCGCGACGCGACTAATTTAGTTTTACTATAGGCAGGTACCTAATAACCTACCCTACTTTTTATTTTAAATATCTCACACACGAATGTCTTAGTTATTTTTTGTTGTTGAGACAATTAAATAATTAGATTTGGCATAATGATAAACATTATGGAGGAGTGCAGAACGACAAAATGGTTGAATACTTGAGGATAATTCGATAAAGAACGGATGCTTTCCAGCAAACTAATCGCTATCGACCGTCACAGAATAAATTTTAACCATTGAAAGTAATTTATTTTAATAGTAGATTGTATTGCTTCCCATGGTTAAATGTAAATAAATAAATAAAAATAAATGTACTCTATGGTGATCGATGACTTTGCGATTAGTCTGCTGGGGCATCCCAATGTAATGCTAGGGCCACATTATCGCGCTAGCGCGAAGATTTGCGTTTTCGCGACACGTCTGGCCAAACACTTCGCGTTAGCGCGTTGTATCATGGCGTTGACGCGCCGCGCTGTTGGTAAATTGCCGCACATCAAGGATTTTGTCGCGATAAAGTTCGTGCGGACACATTTCCTTCGCACACTTTAGTTGACTGCTAGACAACTAGAGGTGTGAACGTGTTGCAAATACGACTATCGATATTATTCTGTTTCGATAATTATGAATTGGAGTAACGATAAAGTATTAAAAGTAATACAATATTACGAATTAATAATTAATAAAAATAATAAAGATGCAATAATTAGTCATTATTTGCCGACATATAATAAAGCGCAATCACCTCTTCCATTTTTTCCGATAAAATTAGGAGTAGGCGATACAAATCGTATAAGGTTACTGAAACGTATTTATTGCATCAATATCGTCAAATCCGATATCGATGCGTTCTGAAACTATACCTATTTTGGAAAACACTATATCGCGTCAGGAATGCGGTGTGCGTTGAGATCACTATATTGTACCGTATCCCTGATATTTATTGAATTATCATTAATCTGTAGTTTTTAACAAACAAATGTGCTTGTAAAAGTTTAATAAAATAAAATTATTATAAACGTTCGATGCGTTCTGAAACTATATAGTGGAAAAAAACACGATATTGCATGAATTTTTAATAGTCCGTAGATATGGTCGATACTGTTATCAACGATATTAAATTTTTGTAGCTATAGTTTAACACTTTGCAAGCGGGCATTTCATTACGCGCATCTTCCTGTGCGCCGGCCTTTTTTGTCACTGTTGTAAATTCTATAGAAAAAGAACTTTAATAAAAATTAATTTAGTTGTGTTCTATCTAATCGTTCTGCTGCTTACCTGTACTAACCTCCAGTTATGGCTTCTTTATGTAGATGTTGTCCATCCGCAGTAGATCACCTAGATTCAATAGTAGGCGTAACTTTGTTATCTTATGAGTAAGTACCTAAAGTTATTTTCAAATGCTAGTAAGTAGGTAGATGTTAAATTTTATATGTACCTATTTCAAACCCAATCCACAGATAACGAAAAAAAAGATACTTTTATTATTTTTAATAAAGCTATTTAAATTTTTTATTTTACCAGTAGTAAGTAATTCTTACTTTTTCTATTTACAAGTTAAAAAGTTTGCAAGTTACCAATTCTTCTATGTGTTGATGGCTGACCGACCCCTTGTCAGAATGGTTGATGGTTAAGTTATCGTAGCGTAGTAACTGTTTTTTAGTTAACGTGCCAAAACTAAAAATTCTTCATCTCCTATGGGAGTACTTGTCAAGACGAATCAAACGAGCGCAAACTCGATGGGGTTGTGTGGTATTATTATAAAGTTCCTGTGTCCTTTTTCCGGCTCCATCATCAGACCCTGAACACTATTTCTCGATAAAGTACTCGTCAAGGCGATCCAAACGACCCCGAACTCGTTGGGGTAGCATGGTTTTATTATAGAGTTCCTGTGGGCTTTTTCCGGCTTCATCATCAAACCCTAAACACTATTTCCCAACAGAGTACTCGTGAAGACGATTCAAACGAGCCCAAACTCGATGGGGTTGCATGGTTTCAATACCGAGTTCCTGTGGCCTTCTTCTGGCTCCATTAGACCCTGGACCCTTTTTTCTAACAGAGTATTTGTCAAGATGAATCAAACGAGCCCAAACTTGATTGGGTTGCATGGTTTCAATACTGAGTTCCTGTGGCCTTCCTTCGGGTTCATCATCAGACCATGAACCTCGTCTAGTCGTCTCCCGTCAGAGTGCTCATCAAAACTAATCAAATGAGCCTGAATGGGGTTTCATGGTTTTCTTACAGAGATCCTGTGGCCTTCTTCCGGCTGAATCATCAGATCAGCTCAATGACACCATAATATTGCATTGTCATCCTGTTCTGACCTATGTTCAAAGTTGCAAGTCTAGCTCATCGGGAAGCTTGTATAAAATCTTTTGCATTTGTCGACAAATAAATAAACAAATAAACGAGAAAGCTACCTAATAAAAACGTGGTAATAAAAACATACAGGCAGACTAATTTTATCACTACTTATCATATTAATGAGGTTATTGTAAATACTTAAAACTAAGCATAGCGATATTTTATGAACATTCATAAATAAAATAGACTGCTTTTATTTTAAATTAACCAATTTCCTATATCAGCAGTCTCCTAGTCTAAAATTCTCGGTATAGAAACGAAACGATCGAGAGCGCAAATTAAAATGACACTAATTAAGCTAGCTCTCAAGTTCAAACTCGATTGCAATAGTGTAGCGCACGGAACGGCAACGGCGCGTTCGGCGCGCGTTTAGCAGCTTCCGAGCCATTATTTTGAATTTTTTGGCGGGAAAACAGTTTTTGGCTTATAATTTATAAAGTAAGAGGCCCAGAGATTTGAAATTTTGCCTCGTGTGTGCACAAATTATAACGTATTATTTGATCTTTAAAACGAAGCGCTATCTTATACAGTTACAATAATTCACCATGTGTTAGCCCGTGTTACGTGTCACCAGCTTACACATACTTATCGGTTCGTAGCTCAAAAACCTTTTGAGTTAAAGTTTTGAAAATTTTTGTGCCTTATGCACAAATTCTGCACAAAATTTTGAGGTATAATTCATAACCGTAGCTTGAACAATTACGAAGATACAGCTGTGCGAGCTGGAGACCCGTGTCTCCAGCTCGCACACAGTTTTATGATTGTAGTTTCAACAGTATTTGAGTGTAATGGTTAGTTTTTTTTGTTCCTAGTGCACAAATTATGCACAAAATTTCTAGCTATAGTCCAAAACCCTAACCTCACTGGTTTGTCTTAACGGGCGTGTGCGAGCTGGTGACACGTGTCTCCAGCTTACACACATAAAACAACTCATAGTAACGAAGTTGTGGTGGCACAAAAATTAGGACTGAAACGTTTGATTGCACATAATATGCACAAAAATATGGCATGCTTAGAATTTCTCTATATCGAATGAGGAAGCTGTAGACATGGACACGCGACGTTGCCGTTTCGTATCTTTGGCCGTGCAAGGTACAGATTAAATGGATAACTCAACAACTCGACAACGCCACGACTTATTCATGAAGGGAATCTTGCAAGTAAAATTTGATCCACTTCCCGGTTACCGATATCGAGTTTGGACTCGTTTGATCCGTCTTGACGAGTACTTTAGTGCTATATGGTAACCAGGTTCTGATGATGGAACTGGAAGATGGCCATAGGACCTCGGTAATTAAACGACACAACCCCATCGAGTTTGGGCTCGTATGATTCGCTTTGATGATTACTTTGGTGCTAGATGGTAACCAGGGTCTGATGATGGAACTGGAAGATGGCCATAGGAACTCAGTAATTAAACGACATAACCCCATCGAGTTTGGACTCGTTTGATTCGTTTCGACGAGTACTTTGGTTCTAGATGGTAACCAGGTTCTGATGATGGAGCTGGAAATTGGGTATAGGACCTCGGTAATTGAACGACACAACCCTATCGAGTTTGAGCTCGTATGATTCGTCTTGACGAGTACTTTGGTGCCAGATGGTAACCAGGGTCTGATAATAGAGCTGGAAGATGGCCATTGGAACTCAGTAATTAAACGACATGACCCCATCGAGTTTGTGCTCGTTTGATTCGTCTTGACGGGTACTTCAATTTATGTTTTATATATTTTAGCGCTTTATTAACGCTTAAATATACTCAAGTAAAATTTTTAAACACTGAAAAAAGACGACAACCTCAGGCGGGAATCGAACCACGCACCTTCCGCATTCCGGGCGGCTGCCTTAACCACTTGGCTTCCGAGGTCTGGTTTGCACTCATCGAAAGTCAGTGCTTGATGCTTATGTTTTTAGTTAACATTGCTTTATCAAATCATAGAAATATTTTTAAAATTATTAAACATTCGGTTAAGATGAAGCTGCGTTATAAATTAGTGTTTTATGTATTTTAGCGTTTTATTAAAGCTTAAATATACTTTAAAAAAATTTTTGCCCGTTTAGATTTTTGTCTTTTTTCAGACTTTTTTTAAACTTATTATATTTTTTCATTATTTTAAATAGGTAAGTAGAGAGTTCGTGTAGGTATGTTTCAGTTGAAAAAAGATAAAGTGCTCCGCCGCTCCGATAGATAGTTAGTGATGGATGCACCTGATCCCGTAGGTCATGGGGTTCGGGTTCGAATCCCGCTCGTGGTAACTTTTTCAACACTTTGTCTTTTAGGTAAATTTTAAACACTTAACACGGAAGGTGCTGGTTGACATGGGCGCCGAGTAAAAAAAATCCAGCGGCGGCGCGCCTTAAAAATATGCTCGGCGGCGGCGTGAAGCCGGCGGCGTGGGATTTTTGAAGTCGTTTTTGGTTATGTAATTAAAGTTAGAAATAAGAGTGATAAATAAAACCAACACTTTACAAAGATTTCAACAACAAAACATTATATCGTCGCCGTAGAGCGAAAAGTCACTAAGTAATTAAAATTGATAATGGAGTTCCTCCATACGTCGTGTTCCTCAATGCTGAGTCTTGACGTCCCTTCTGCATCACTTTCTCTCTTATTGTTTTCCTCCATCTGTTTCTGTATCTGGCGGTCTGGAGGGCGCTGTGAACTGAAGAGTTAAGAGTGGTGCGAATCTGGTCCGACCAACGTATTGGGCTGCATCCTCGAGGCCGTTTTCCGTCTTTGCCGATCGCTATGAGCTTCTCGAGTTTGTCACCGTCTTTCCTTGCAATGTGACCGAATTATTCGAGAATTTTGCGTAGACATCCGAGGATGACAGCCGCGAGGAGATTTTGAGTTCTCGCAATATAGAGACGTTGGTCCGAAATGCTGTCCAAGGAATACGGAGCATCTTTCTCCAGCACCACATCTCAAAAGCGTAAATGCGTTTGCGGTCTGCAGCTTTTAGTGTCCAAGTCTCAGCGCCGTTTAAAAGATCGAGAAGACACGAGTCCGTACCAGTCTGGTTTTGGTTTTTACGGAAATATTGCGATCTCTCCAAATTTTTGCAAGCTGAGACATGGCGCTCTTAGCCATGCCAATTCTCCTGCGCACTTCCTTCTCGCACGAACCATCGTTACTGATGTTGGACCCAGGTATATAAAGTTTTCCACTATTTCTAGGTCCAATGCGCCAGTGAGTTCCAACTTCTCAGATCTTTGATAGGCGAAATCCGAACTGGCAGTCACTGAGGAGATCATTGGTCTCAAGGTATGCCAGCAGCCGAGAGTTCAGTACACGTTCCGTATTCTTGCAGAGTATGGACTTGACTGAAATCGTCTTACCAGTAAGATGGATCGGCACGGCTACCTTTTTTGGGCACAGGCTGCACATTAGCCAGCTTCCACGACTGAGGAACTAGACCAGTCTCAAGTGAGAGGCGATACAGGTGTGTTAGAACAGTAGACAAGTTAGGTGCACACTTACGTGGGACTATGGCCGGGATTCTATCAGGACCACTAGCCTTATTTACGTTAGAGTACGGAGAGCTTTGAGTACCTCTTTGCTGCTGATATGAGGTTCTCCCATGGAGAGGTCGGCTATAGGCAACTTAGGTGAAACCTTGCTAGCGACTTCCAGACGTGAGTTCTTTGCAAAAAGAGTGGAATTACCTTCTCAACTGCAGTGTGGGCAAGTGAGCCGTCAGGCTTTATCAGCGGTGGAAATAAAGATATTTTCAAATTTTTCGCACCCATTTGTATTACCTACAGCTCAGGCTAAGAAAGCTGACGGGGTTCCGGTTACAGTTACAGCAGTGTGCCATACGCCCCAACAATTCTAAGATACTATGCCAACGCGTTGGTGTGGACGTCTTAACGTTAGGCACGTTTGCGAAGTCCCCAAACAAAGGGCGTTCTTCTGATTCTTCTCCCTCTTGATCGGAAATAGGGTCGTCTTTGTCCTCATCGAGCACCTGAGCTGACGCCCCGCGCGGCGCCTGCACGGCCCGTATATATGAGTAAAGAATAAACTGAGATTATTGTTACAAGCCGGCCAGTTAACCCACCAACCTGCACTGGGCCAGCGTGGTGGGTTATGGCCCAATATCCCCACGTGCTATTGTTCACGTGGGAGGCCTGTGCCCAGCAGTGGGACGTTTATAGGCTGATAATGATGAATGATGATTGGTACAAGAGCCTACACATTGGAACAGTCTAGTCGGCGCGAAATTTTGAACAGTCGGCGGCGGCGGCGGCGCGCCATACCTAAACGGCGGCGGCGAGCCACGGCGACGCCCATGTCTAGTGCTGGGTTCAAATCCCGCCTGAGGTGACGTCTTTTTTCAGTGTTTAAAATTTACCTAAGTATATTTCAGCGTTATAAAATGCTAAATATCAACTTTGTCTTTTTTCAAATTGAAAAAAAATAATAAATATATTCAAAAAGTATAGATTTAATATATATATAAACACCTTTATGTGTATTCATGTTTAAACATTTTATAATTAGTTAGCTTGTATTACCCAATATTGAAATGTCCTTGCAGGGCCCATTTGTGGACGTAGGTACCTACCTAGCTTTAAGATCGTGTAAAACCAAATGAATCAATAAAGATTTATGATTATGATTAATTGATTAATTGTAATTTGTTCGCAACAAAATTTGCGTACCATAATTGCGCAAAGGACAATGGCAGGGTACTATGGAGATTTTGTACAGGCCTACAATTTTCATGTTTGGCAATGAGACTTACACATTTGGTAGATTATATTATTGAGAATTATTACATAAATTAACAGAATTTTAAATGTTGGGGTCTTAGATTAAAATGTTTCAATCTAAGGTTGGGGTTTAAAAGAAATACTTGTATTTCGATAATTTTTTATGGTTAGGTTTTTCCCTGTATTTGATTGACATTGACAGTTGAGTGACAGGGAGGGACGGACAATGATTATGACAGTAACAAAATAAATAATTAAATCTGAAAATGAACGTTCGCGCTTCATAGATCAATCGTGAATCGAACTAAAATAGGTAGGTAGGTACTTAAGTAGTGCATTTCAATATTAATTGAGTAAGTAAGTAGGTACCTATGTATTGTTAGCCCGAGTTCTAGATTCTAGAAGATAGATAGATAGGATAGGATACCTATCAGGAACTGCTGCGACTGTGATTATTCAGATCTTTGTGCTTGGTTATTTAAAACACAAAAAGACATAGCTACCCATCTGTGTTTTGATAAATAACAGCAAAATACTTAAAACATGATGAAAGTCATAGGTAGATGCAATGATATTATAAACTATATCATTGGGTAGATGCTTAGATTAAAACAAAAAGGGAAGATACGGCATTACCTTCTCGTGAGTGAGAGGCCTAAAGGCACAATTTCACTTCAGTCGCAATTTGCCGAGCGAACAGGCGACATCGTACTATTGCGGATATTCTGCTGTATGAAAAAGAGAAAGACGCTACTCCGCAGTTGCATCGGAATCGGTCGTACGTACTCGTCTGTTGCGAAGCGACCGAGAGACGTCAATGCGTGTCAGTTGAGTAAGACTATATTTTGATTGACTACAAGTAGGCGTATGCCGTATCTTCCCTTTTTGTTTTAATCTAAGGGTAGATGTAAACAATAAAAGAAGGTATACACGTTCCCACTTTAGAGGTCTCAACTGTAGACTACCTACCTACCTATACCAACATCAAGTTGAAATCATCTCCTATCCTACATATTTATTATTATAAATGCGAATTTGTCCTTCCTTTACGCCCAAACTAAGCAACCAATTGACTTGATCTTTGAAAGAACGAAGAGTAACATAGGCTACTTTTTATGCCGATATTCCTATATGAACGCGAATCACGCGGGTGAAACCGCGGGCGGAAGCTAGTAGTTAAAATAATTGTCTTTGAGATAGGAATATTATATTAGTCTACTAGGTACTGCTCAGAATGCATACTTACTTATATTTACAGTACTTGCAATCGAGGATCTTCCCAGTAGATTACTACTAATAAATTACTTCATCAAAGGCAAACAATATAATATAATACTAAAAAATATGATGAAAACATTTTAAATAAATAAGAAACTCGACTGGTCTTTCTACAGGGAAGTTTCACAATTGTACATACACACAGACAAGTAATGTTTCCATATTAGCATTTGCTCAGTGGAAATAAAACAATAATTTAGTATGGTCACATATTTAATATTTAATTATAAAGTAATTAAGGGCACTCTTAAAATAACATCATCGAAAAGTGGAGCAGGTCTAGTCATGCCTTCATGGCGAGCAAATCTGTGAGCAGCACCCAACAGTTCGTAGCCTCACAATGCAGTAAAACTCTGGCTGTCCACTTCTACGTGAAGCTCTTTGAGCTCGGAGCCAACAAGGAACACAAGCTTCATTTTCTGAAGAAAGCTGAAATAAAAAATCACAATTAAATTACAAAAGTAACAGAGTGTAAAGTAAATATTTTTTAATCTTACACCAATTAGCCTAGCCCGCTGACCTCTCTATAATACAAGAATGCTGACCTAAATATTTACTATCTTTAGTGTCTCAGGTAACAAATTGATAGTTTAAGTAGCTCAGTGGCCTAGCCCCGAAGTAAGCACTGGAAGGCTTGTAATATGTTATACTAGGCTAGGCCAATGGGTAAAAATGCAGTTGTGATAGTAGTAATAACAGTGGCGAGGGATGTGTTTGGGGAAATACGGCGAAGGTAAGCCGACCTTGAATTTACAAATCAGACAATAATAAACATGAAATGTTTAACTCATTGGTGGCACTAATTACTGACATAATAGGCTTGTCTCCACTAAGAATAAATCGGGTAAATTGACGTTTCTAATAATTAATTATGATTTATAGAAACAAAATATCTTAAATATTCATTATAAAAAATTGGGATTATTAATATTTTTAAAGAAAAAAATCGACGATAATACGCCTTCAGTCATATGACATTAAACGGAAATCAGAAGCCGTGATGTCACGCCGTGCCAAATGTCATTTTATTGTTGTGACATTTCTATAAAACAAGCCTCGAACGAAACGGATGTTTGGCACGGTGTGACGTCATTTACTCAACATGGCGATCTTAAGCGTTTTTGCGGTAAAATTAAAACTGAATATAAAAACGCAAAATAAATATTGTAAATAATCGATTTTTTGAAAAATAATGTATTTTAGGATAATATAGGTAAACAGGTATCGTTTTAATATGATTTTGAAATTTAGTCAACTAGCCTATTATTAAGATCTGCATGGTGGATCCCTGGAGTGGGATTTCTTATAGGGAAGCCGGTGGGAATCGGAATGTATGGTATATATATGTATTTAGTAGAATTATTATTTATGTAAATAGTCATGGCCTCAGGTACAAATGCTCGTAATCGTCATAGAAACATTTGCCCCTACTGGGATTCAAACCCAGGAACTCAGAGTAGGTATCACCACGAAAACCATTGTACATATTACTCCACTACGGAGGTAGTCAATAAGTAAATACATATAAGGTGTTACCTCTCATGGTCTAATCTAATTCGAAATTATGTTAGTCATCCTTTGTTCCTCTTCATTTGGCTCTTGAAAGAAAATTCTTCGTCTGCTCATTCTTAAAATAGAACGTCCACATACAACTCGTCTTGGCGATGGCCAACATGCCTTGTAGTTTTACTTTCAGATGCAATAGAATGGGTTGCTAATTCCCAGGAAGCATGACAAATATAATCAGGTGTTGCCTAAAACAATAAGAGCATGGATGAAGTTTATTAATTGATCAACAAAATAGTAGAATATTAGTAGTAACCGATACAGAGGTGCATTGCTGCACCAAATATTTTTATACATCTTCGTACTATGTACGACTTACCTCTCAGGGATATGACCAAAAACGAATAGTGTCGACTAAGGCTTGACTCTCGTTCGTCAGTAAATGCCGCCTGCGATTCAATCGAAATGCATTGCATACTCGACATTGTGATGGTAATGTATCACCCAATCAGACAGTAAAACTATCACGAAAGTGCAGCACAACACAATATTGTTTGTGTACATTTCATTAGCACATTCACAAAGCGGCTTTTCGCAAAATAGGTAGGAAGGAACTTTTAAATTAAAACACATTATTTCTATTATACGTATACGTTGACCAAAAGCTCAATGATTGAAATTGACAGTGTTGCAAGTAGTTTTATTCGTCTTTTTACGAGATACAAATCGATAAGAAAATCAATCTTAAAAATAATATATTATAAATATCAAAAGTAATTAATCAACTATTTTAAAATAAAAGTCTGTAGTTGTATAGGTTTAAGCTCTAAAATAGTTGCACAAATAGGTTTTTAATCAAAACAACATACACTAGTAAGTTTTAATCAGTTATTTGAGAATCGATTTCAAAATCGATTAATCGATATTTTTATGGCAGGCAACTCTGACAGCAGATTTTTGTTTTGCGTATAGTATCTGCTAGTTGAAATGCGTTTCGTTATTAGTTTTAGTATTATTATTTCGCTTTAAGATTTTTTTTTACCCCGGACTTCTAAAAATATAACATTTACTGGAAAATAATGAGAAAAAAATTAAGGAACCAACTATGCAAATATGGTACCAAAACATGAACATTGTGGGGTTGTACGCCAGTACGCGTTCTCCTTTACGTAACTATCATTATGAATTTCTACTTTATTGCGTAGTTAAAAGAGCGTTGACACCCTTACATCTATACCTATAAGTACCTACAAATAAATAGTTGGCCTTTTATTTTACAACTCATATTATAGTTAGCTTCGATTAATTGTAAAGTGTAGGAAAATGTATTTTATTTAACATTTCCTTAAAATACGTATTTAATAAGTAATTATTATCCAATAGGTTATTACAATGAATACAATAATATCGTAAGTAACATTGGTAGGTACTCGTAAGCTAAGAGTACTAAAATCAACCTTACTAGGTACGTGAGTACCTAGGTACTGATCTGTAACCTACCTATCTACGCAGGCGGATGCGGAGCGCGGGCTCTCGCCAAGCAGTCTGCTAAGGATGACGCACGCGCACAAACTAATTAATTTGTAGGTAGGTTCTAATAAGCGAACCCGAGCTACTACCAATAGTATTGTGACGTCACAATACTATTGGTAGTAGCTCGGGTGCGAGTTTTATTTGCCATTCGATCGCGTTAACGAAAACGAGTTTACATTGTAGGTAGGTATAGTAAAATTTTATCACACCTTCTTTTGTCATCGGCAGGAGGCGCGCTGCTTTAATGTCATACAAATTATCGTTTTCCTAAACGTGATTGAATGGCAAATAAAACACGCAAAAACGAAATAATTGTTAAGTTCTCTAACTTTTACAGTATACCTACATCTGCGCTATACCTCTACCTACACCTTGACTGATAAATCTAATACTTACTTCTGAATTAGTACATATTATGTGCATTATACAATAACAATAAAGTATTTCGACATTTTTATTTAGCGTAACGCAACTGCCTGCCGCCGTGCACTCAAGTAGGCAAGCGGCACCCCTCTGATAAGTACCTACATGCACGTTTGAACGTGCGCTAGCCGGGCGGGCGGCGGCAGTTAAACGCGCGGCTCGAGTGAGCCCTGCTATGCGATTCTCTAAGCGACACATAGACGCTGCGCGCATGGCTGTGATGTGCTGTCTCTTTCCAATTCTATGAATATAAAAGGGACAGAGTGATTTCTCAGCGCTGCGGCAGCCGCAGCTATCAAGGCTTTAGCTTAGAGAATCGCACGGCTGCTCATCATAGATGAGCGCGCAGTACTTGATCATTATTTTGCTGCGATGTTATTTTAAAACTGCTATATCTCCTAAGATATTCATTGAAATCGAATGATGAAAAGGGCAATTTTGATTTAAATTAAATACTTGTGATGAATAACGTATTTATATGGATACCTAAGGATTAATATCATGTTTATAAAAACACCTCCGCAAATAATGCCTTATTTTAGAACAAATTTGGTTGGCATAAAAAAGGTTATAGTGACCATAAAAGATAAGACGTAGGTATGCTGTCACAGACTTTTTTTTAGAACTTTTAAGAGGAAACAATTCTGTCATACATGATTTTTGCAAAAACTTTAACCGTTTACGCAGCGCACGCATCGGAAGCACTCATTAAAAAAAACCCTGATTTTGAAACATTCTTAATTGGTGCTCCGCTCTTATTAGTCTTAGCGTGATGATATAAAGCATATAGCCTTCTTCGATAAATAAGCTATCTAACACTAAAATATTTTTTTAAGTCGGACCAGTAGTTCCTGAGATTAGCGCGTTCAAGCAAACAAACAAACTCTTCAGCTTTATAATATTAGTATAGATTATAGTAACTAAATCTTTTTCGACCGTTGATGAATCAACAAATGTTGGTCAATTCGAAGACCAGTGTGTTGTAACCAGTAAGTGCTGATCCACCGACGTCACACGCGCATCAAGTATGGATCAAAGTATATCAGTTTGCGCGAAATACCTATCCATTAGAAAAGACACAAATAACGTAAGGTCGGGGTGACCGTCGCTTTACCAGTTTGCAGCGATTTTCGTAAGAAGCGCACCGATCGCCCGGGTACGTGCCCGTACCAAATAGACAGCGCGGTGTGCAAGGGATTTTGACCTTTAGACTAGTTAAACGACGGAGACCACCATTGTACCTACTAGTAAGTACTTAATTCATGCAACCAAAAACAGCATCTAGAATTGCTCCTTGCTATATTAAGTAAGTAGGTACTTGATCTTATTTGAATCGAAAAAATCGCGAGCTAACTACTGTTTAAAAAACAACACACCGTCCGTTCGTTACTGTGCGGCAAATATTTTTAAAATTTTGAATTTTTTTCCGAAAATTACAAGTTAGTTGTGCGGTTTGTTGGTGGGTTCGAAAGGGTGGCGCTCGAAAAGTATTGTGATTTAAAGAATTTGGTTTGTATGGCCGTAAAGGTGATGTTATGTCCTTTTTAGTGATGTAAAATTTAGATTTTTAATTATAAAAGAAAGTACAGATTTTTAATTTAGAAAATTGTTACTAACCGCACACACTAATCTGGTTATATCTCTGGTTTTATTGCGCTGTTTTCAGTGAAATTCCGGGGTTGGCGTCCTGGCTACCGCCTCTATAGTTCTTTCCGGAAGAAGTCCGGAAAAATACGTTTCCGGGAAAAATCTTCCGGAAAAAACTTAATGGACACCCTGACCCCAAACCCAAAGTTTGGGCGAAAACTGAACAGCCGTTTCCGAGTTTTGGGCCTTGAAAGACAGAACGTAATTGTAAAATTATCTAAAATTTTAAGCTGTCTTGTAGGTGTGCGCGACCGTGGCTGCCTCGCCGCTTTGGAAGAATAATAATACCTACCTAATGTTGTAATTCAAATTCAGTGAATTTTCCAGTAGAACAAATAGAAGTTCTCTCGAAAGTTTGAAGAATACTTCACTTCTGTAACAACAGGTACCTAATTGTTTTCCTATTTTTACTTTACTTTACGTGCGCGTTGTCAGCTGGGCGATAAGTACCTACGTTAGTCTAAAATCTTTTGAAATGTGCGTAGGTATAAGGTGCAGTTAAGTCCAACGACTATCGATAGCATCAAGTTATGTTATGGCCACATTTTAACTGTAATTATGATAAGTGTTATGATGTATGAACGTAATTTCAATTCAATAGAAAAAGAAAACAAAAACTTTAATTATCTATAACCACAACGCACCAGCAGGTTTACATTGTACACAAACTAACAAACTTGGAATATCAATTCTAAGATTAACATGTTACTGTATTGACTACAGTTTTATGGGATTTGTTGTGTTGGTCATAAAAATATCCAAAAATGTTTGCTCGTAAAAGTTTAAAAGGATCATAACATAATGGTTAAACAAGCTACTGATGGTAATGATTGAGATTCAAACTGGTACGCATCGCATCACTACTAGTGCGACTAGCTGTTTTTGGTCTGCATCACGTGAATTCAGAATTAAGAAAAATAAATCAACAACAAAATTAGGTCTTTTTATGTGGATGCTATAGGTACTTGAAATCAATGTATTAATTATTCGCGCCACCGTTTCTTTTTTCTAATAAACAACGTTTTTCTTTTATCACGAATTCTTATCTTATTAACATTGAGATATTAAAACGTCGAAAAAGGTTTACTATCGAACCCACATCCTCCGCAATCCGGGAGGCGGGCGGCGTTACCCATCCCGCCATCTAGATATTTTTTGACATGTCAAAATTTTTGAACGCATTTGACTTGTGTTTTAAGCAACAGTGTCTCATCAAACCTCTTTCACTTTACATCCATTACACAATTTACACACGATATGAATTACGAATTCGAATTCATATCGAAAAAGAACCGCTCATAGTTAGCGGCAGCCCTAAATAGATATGGATCGTCGCAAACGTCTTTGAAGAAACGCCGCCACACACAGTGTTGCCAAATTGACGGATTTCTCGTCAGATCTGCCGGGACTGCATGCGAATGCAAGCGACACATAGACGCTGTGCGCATGACTGTGATCTGCTGTCTCTTTCCAATTCTATGAATATGAAAGAGACAGAGTCATTCTCATCGCAGCGGCACCAACTTTACGACTTTAACTTAGAGAATCGCACTGTGGCACTGCGCTGCGCTGTCTGTGCTGAGTCAGTCACTGAACTCACTCATTCTCATGCGCAGCAGGTGTGTTCAGTTTCCTCGGGGAAATTTTGTTGTGTAGTGTAGGTACCTAGTTGTGTTGTGGTATGTGCGGTGCATTTGTGTATGCGCGATTAAACTAATAACTAGTATGAGTTAATTAGTGAAGGATTAGTATTATTATGAATAGGCTATCGTGAATAAAGTAATCAGTTCAGTAACAAATTAATGATTTGAGTAACAAATGGGTGTTAAGTCGTATTAAGACTTGTAGGTAGAATAGGTGGTGTTGTTTTAAACACGTTGAATAAGTGTAATAATAAATATGTGCCGATCACAAAAGTTATTTTAGTTGGTCCTTTAATAAATTTTATTTTATTTAAGTACGTAATTTTGGCGGAGGTTTAATTTTTATGTAATATTACATTAGTTTGAAAGCCTGTTAAGTGTGATGGGAAGCTTATCACCTTTCCTGTTCGCTGGAATAAACTGGAATGCTATTTAACACCATGTAAGTACCTACCGACACCTATTAATGACACAGCTTTTTAGGTATTAACGTTGCCTTTATTGCGAGACATTAGTTTAACTTAATTTAGTGTAAATAAATAGGTAAGACTGATACTTATTATCTCAATGCTTTAGGCTGTTTAGTTGTCGAGGACATGAAAGGTCATCTGGTCATTTGGTTTGGAGTTAGCGGCAAGTGCTTAGCGTGCGGACGCGACATTAGATAACTACCCATTGATCTTTCATTTGTAAGGAAAGATAATTATAACTTCTCATAATGTGTGGTGTAATAGATTTTTACTAGGATTGATTTGAAATTACTTTCATACACTTATCATAATTACAGTTAAAATGTGGCCATAACATAACTTGATGCTATCGATAGTCGTTGGACTTAATAACTGCACCTTATACCTACGCCTAATTCAAAACATTGCAGACTAACGTAGGTACTTATCTCCCAGCTGACAACGCGCACGGGTCAACAGTCGGCCGGCCAGCCGTTCATTGCCCGCGCGTTCTAAATAATCGTTATTTTTAATTGTTTTTAAATTTATTTTTCTTATGTTATTGGTTTAAAATTAATAAGATACCCAAAGACCTTCTAATTAAAATTTACAAAATGAATTATTTAATAAAAAATAAAAAAACACGAATTTATTTTTAGTCATTTTTGTCATGTTTAAAACACTTGACCTGACCAGCCCTAGAAGTTTTATCCCCAAAGAGAATACTCTACTTTTCACACCGTCTACGGGACAATAAAAAGCAATACTTATCTGTATACCGAATTTCCAGCAATGCGAATTTCATGTAGTTTTTACGTGAAAGAGTAACAAACATCCATCATTATTAGGATAAGTCCTAATGAGCCTATCATCATCAGCCTATAACGTCCTACTACTGGGCACAGGCCTCCCACGTGGACAATAGCACGTGGGGATATTGGGCCATTACCCACCACGCTGGCCCAATGCGGGTGGGTTTTAACCGTTTAGTCCACTCTCGTCCCCTCGACCCCCAATAAATAATGTGTCCACTGGACAACCGGGACCAACGGCTTATCGTGCCTTCCGAAGCACGGAGGAGCTCGACATGTTTTTAATTTGGTCACCCATCCAGCGACCCGGCATTGCGAAAGTGGCTTAGCGAGCAAGATCGCAAGCTGAACGCGCTAGCCGCTGCGCCATCGAGCTTCTCGGCCATCGAGCTCCTTATAAACGTTCTATATTAGTATCTAGCACAGACAATACATTTGGTTGTATTGTCTGTGGTATCTAGTTTTCTTAGTACATCCTTACCTACTTTTTTAAAAGTTTTTATCTACTACTTAATTCTCAATTCTTGCAAATCTATTGATCAGTTTGATGTCTAGGTAGCACATAGTCTGTTGTCTGAAAATGCGGGTATGACTTCTCTCGATACCTACCGTCTTTAAAATACCTAGATAGGTATCGATCAGATGATCAGCCTGCCACAAAATAGCCTGGTAATGATAAAATAATCACATTATAGCTTAAAGTCCATTTTCTTTGTAACTAACGCATTTTACTCTGGTATGATAGCCTTTTATCTGCAGTGTCTTACAGACAATAGGTACCTACTCAACACTTTGTTGCGTTGCCTAAATGTTTTCTTGCTTGCTTAATTGTAGTTGCTCGAGTGTGCTCTCTCAAAGTGTCTCTGCGGTGGTGGCATGTGCGTCGGGTCGTTACGTTCCCTAAAACATGGTTGAGCGAAGCGATGGCTGATTCACATGTCATACTCGTGAACGAGTGCCGCCTGTGGAGGCTGGTCTGCTCTTGCTAACTTATTTTTATTATTAGTATATTATTAGTTGTAGTCTTACTTTTATTTTTCTGTACTGTAAGACATTGATTACATTTATTATTTTATATTGATGAATACCTGAACTTTTTATTTTTATTAATATATTTTTTATTTTTATGTCCTTGTACTTGTTTTATGTTTTTATTATTGTAATGGAAAGTGCCCTTCTATGATAGGGAGGGCATTTTTCAACTCTAATTGACGCTGTAAAAGAAAGGGAGAAAAGAAATGCCCTTGCTGAGTTTCTTGCCGGTTCTTCTCAGTACAAGGCTCCCGCCCCATAGTTAGACTTACGAACCGATGGCATAATGACATGTAATCAAAACATGGCCTAACCTGCATAAATGATATTGAATCTTGAATCTTGATCGATCTACCTAATATTTACTTGACTTAAGGTGACTGCTAAAAACCGCAAAAAACTTCTAGGGCTGGTCAGGTCAAGTGTTTTAAACATGACAAAAATGACTAAAAATAAATTCGTGTTTTTTTATTTTTTATTAAATAATTCATTTTGTAAATTTTAATTAGAAGGTCTTTGGGTATCTAATTAATTTTAAGCCAATAACATAAGAAAAATTAAATTAAAAACAATTAAAAATAAAGATTATTTATAACGCGCGGGCAATGAACGGCTGGCCGGCCGACTGTTGACCCGTGCGCGTTGTCAGCTGGGAGATAAGTACCTACGTTAGTCTGCAATGTTTTGAATTAGGCGTAGGTATAAGGTGCAGTTATTAAGTCCAACGACTATCGATAGCATCAAGTTATGTTATGGCCACATTTTAACTGTAATTATGATAAGTGTATGAAAGTAATTTCAAATCAATCCTAGTAAAAATCTATTACACCACACATTATGAGAAGTTACAATTATCTTTCCTTACAAATGAAAGATCAATGGGTAGTTATCTAATGTCGCGTCCGCACGCTAAGCACTTGCCGCTAACTCCAAACCAAATGACCAGATGACCTTTCATGTCCTCGACAACTAAACAGCCTAAAGCATTGAGATAATAAGTATCAGTCTTACCTATTTATTTACACTAAATTAAGTTAAACTAATGTCTCGCAATAAAGGCAACGTTAATACCTAAAAAGCTGTGTCATTAATAGGTGTCGGTAGGTACTTACATGGTGTTAAATAGCATTCCAGTTTATTCCAGCGAACAGGAAAGGTGATAAGCTTCCCATCACACTTAACAGGCTTTCAAACTAATGTAATATTACATAAAAATTAAACCTCCGCCAAAATTACGTACTTAAATAAAATAAAATTTATTAAAGGACCAACTAAAATAACTTTTGTGATCGGCACATATTTATTATTACACTTATTCAACGTGTTTAAAACAACACCACCTATTCTACCTACAAGTCTTAATACGACTTAACACCCATTTGTTACTCAAATCATTAATTTGTTACTGAACTGATTACTTTATTCACGATAGCCTATTCATAATAATACTAATCCTTCACTAATTAACTCATACTAGTTATTAGTTTAATCGCGCATACACAAATGCACCGCACATACCACAACACAACTAGGTACCTACACTACACAACAAAATTTCCCCGAGGAAACTGAACACACCTGCTGCGCATGAGAATGAGTGAGTTCAGTGACTGACTCAGCACAGACAGCGCAGCGCAGTGCCACAGTGCGATTCTCTAAGTTAAAGTCGTAAAGTTGGTGCCGCTGCGATGAGAATGACTCTGTCTCTTTCATATTCATAGAATTGGAAAGAGACAGCAGATCACAGTCATGCGCACAGCGTCTATGTGTCGCTTGCATTCGCATGCAGTCCGGCAGATCTGACGAGAAATCCGTCAATTTGGCAACACTGTGTGTGGCGGCGTTTCTTCAAAGACGTTTGCGACGATCCATATCTATTTAGGGCTGCCGCTAACTATGAGCGGTTCTTTTTCGATATGAATTCGAATTCGTAATTCATATCGTGTGTAAATTGTGTAATGGATGTAAAGTGAAAGAGGTTTGATGAGACACTGTTGCTTAAAACACAAGTCAAATGCGTTCAAAAATTTTGACATGTCAAAACCGGATATAACGGTCACCCAACGGCTGGGCGGGTATACACCGAATTGAAGCAAGCAAATCTTGTCATTGAGCTCGATCGGGTGTTGGACCTCATTTCTAAATGAGCCTCCGATAATCTGGTGGAGTTCAATGCCAAGAAAACACAGGTGTGCGCGTTCACAACGAAAAAGTCGCCATTCCGTACCCTTCCCTCTCTTCATGGTACATTTCTCTAGGCCGGCAGAGCAGTATTAACATGCTCGGTATGGATATCCGCTGTGATCTGGACCAAAAGGACTACTTCGAAACTGTGATTAAAAATGCCTCACGTAAACTCGATGTCCTAAGGTGCGGCGATTCTTCACGCCTGATCAGTTGTGTCTATTATACAAGACACAGGTGCGGTTTCGCGTGGAGTCTTACTCTTACCTTTGGGACGGCTCCGCTAAGTACCTTCTCGATCTCTAAGGAGACAGATTGCAGCGCCGCGCTGTGCGCATTATCGGCAATGCAAAGGTCACGAACACTCTCGAGCCTTTTGCGTAGAGATATTGAGTCACTCAGCGTCTTTTAGGTTTATACCATGGCAAGTGCTCTGAAGAACTCTTTGACCTCATCCCTCCTTCTAGATCAATTCCTTTATAGGAGTACGCGTGCTGCTCTCCAGAGTCACCAATTCACAGTATCTAATATTCCATTACGCACAAAGAAATTTGGTGACTCGTTCTCGTTTCTTTGTCGCACCTCCAAAAAATGGAATAGTCTGCCAGAACACGTATTCCCTCCTACCTATGTCATAGGGTCCTTCAAACGAGGCGTGAAGAGGCACTTTCCAAGGCGTGAAAAGCCATGTGTAACCGATTGTATGTATTTTTAGAAAAAAATAATTCCTAGACGAACATCAAAACGGTTTTAGGAAAACTAAATCAACAACACTAGCTGTTTATCAATATATTCAAAGAGCTCTTAAACATATAAATGAAAAAAAATTTAGTTTGGGCTTGTTACTGGACATGACAAAAGCGTATGAAAGTATACAACATATTGTTGTATAAATCGGGCATACGTGGCCCTAGCTACTCCTGGTTCAAATCCTACTTAAAAACAGGAAACAAAAAGTACAGATAGAAAGCTCTGATAACAAAAACAACAGAATTCAATCAGTAGTATCCAACGAAAAAATATTAACACATTCAATACCGCAGGGAAGTGTCCTTGGCTGTGTACTTTTTCTTATTTATATAAACGATCTACCTAGCATAGTTAAAAATGATGTAACCTTGCCGATTTTGTTAGCGGATAATATATCGATTTTGATAGAGTGCGAAAATACAACCAGAGCCAACACATAACTTAAAGAAACTATCGAAAATGTCTTGACATGGCTGCAGCACCACAACCTTAAAATTAATTACTCAAAAACCAATATAATACAGTTCAGACCTTACAACAAAGCTCCTTTAGATATTGACATTAATTTTGAAAATAAAAAAATAGAATCAGTAGGCATATTTAATCTTCTAGGTATAATAATAGACTCTCACCTAAACTGAAAAAACCTTATACAGCACATTAAATCAAAATTATCGAAATTTACTTACGCGCTCTTTGAATTAGTACACAGCACGAACAAAGAAGCCGCACTATCAGCCTATTACGCGTACGCCTATTCCCAACTAAAATACGGAATAATGTTGTAGGGGAACAGCACAAACATAAACGATCTCTTCATAATGCCTTACTTTAAAAAATTTAATTTACTTACTCTACCATGTATATAAATATACGATATATAGTACAACATAAAAGAGTAGAAATTGAATGAGGGCGCTGTTGTCGTTAACATAGCAACCCTGATAGGTCGAGCAAATTGGTCTTGATACTTGTTTTTATTTAATATTTTCATATAATTGGAAAACATCACTTACACATTGCTCTGGTATAAAGGAAGTAGCTAAGGCACTTGTGTTGTAGAAATCAGAAACAACGACGGTACCACAACACCCAGATTCGAGACAATATAGAAAAGTTGGTTTTCTACATTAACCCAACCGGGAATCGAACCCAGGACCTCAGAGATGGCGACGCCAAGTCCGGAGTGCTCTACTCTCGGCTACGGAGGTCGTCAAAATAATTAATTTGAGTAGTTTGTATGTAGTAATGAAAACAGCCATTGTACATAACTTATTTTTATTTAGATATAAAACTAATAAATTAAAATCCAGATACTCTTCAAGTTTCGCAAATGCTCGCGGCTTCCATCATAGCCAATAAGTTGCCTTAATTGAGCTATTAATTTGCATATTGTTGGTACTTCTACTTCTTTTTTTTACAGTGTAAAAAAAATCATTTTCTGACGAATTGCACACATATCAAAGTCATCGAGTTCCTTTGCAAGTCAACCCTTTCTGTGTTTAGCGGGAGTCGAAAATTTTCCTCCATTTTCGGAGCCTTGTTTAGCTATTCTCCGCACAGTACTTTCAGACACACCTTGAACAATAAAAACATATATGCATAAAAAAAACAAAACCAAAACTGTTCAGTCCTATGGACTGAGTTATTAACATAATTGGTAAAACTTTTGAATCGAGTCGCCGAATCGGGCTGGGGGTGATAAGGGGTGGGGGAGGAGTACCCCCACTAACCCTCCCCCCCCCTGCCGCAAACAAGTAGTTTTTAAGATAGGTTAATTTTTGTATTTTGAGGTTATGTATCATGGTAAAACTTTTGAATCGAGTCTCCTTAATCGGTGGGGGAACAAGAGGGGACGAGAGAGGAGTACCCCTCACTTACCCCTCCTGCCGCAGACAAGTAATTTTGAATTTGTTACTTTTTTAAAGGAAAGTTACAAAAACCTCATTTCTGGCGCTTTGCCGGCCGCTCCCGCGGCACGCTCGCTTCGCTCGCTCGGCTTGCGCGTTTTTGGTCAACATACTTACTAACCTAACCTAATTAACTCTTTAGACTTTTTTCATGGCGGGGGCTTCGCCCCCCTCGCAGGGGGCTGCGCCCTCCCCTCCCCCCCTCCGTCCCCACACTTTGGTTCTGGTAATATGGTATTGTATTACCTAAAAACGTGTAATTTTTCGTGCTAAACAGCTGCAGCTAAAATGTAATAAGCCTTTATTTAAGAACCCCTTAGACCTCCCCCCCAGTGTTAGTTTCTTCAAATTCAGGCGACTCGATTCAAAAGCCAACCGACATAATTTACTATACTTACCACATTCTACCCCTTACTTAACACTTGATAAAATGTCCCAATAAATTAAAAAGTTCAAGATTCTCGAGTCGAACTATAATAACCAACATTTTTGTTTGTAATATCATAAGTCATAACCCCAAAACTTTTAAAAATACTAATTGTTTCACGGAATTTAGCCGATTGCGCATAGGCATATTTTAGATAATTATACTTTCAACATCTTTTATAACTTACTTACCAGTATAATCTGCTGTACGTTGGTAAATATCCTCCAGATTACGTAACAAAGTTCCGTCTTGAAATTCTGCCAAACTTCGCAAAAAAAACCTTATATATTATGTTACGAGAACCGCCATGGATGGTCATAATCATGTTATCAGTGTTTTAAATCCAGGAATGAAGAAATATCACTAAAACAACAATTTAGATCGTAACCACGGACAGAGTTGAACAACCACTCGACATTAATGACAGATAATTAATGTTGCCAAAAAATGAGTGAATTTAGTTCTGGATTATTTAATTTCTACTCTTTCATGTCGCACTGTATGTATGTTTACATTTAAAAATATTCAGAGCTTCACTAAGGTAAGATACGCATAAAATTAATACTAGGCATAGAAACAGATTGTACCTACCACCATCTAGAATTAAAATGCTAAATACCAGTCCTTACTACATGTCAGTCAAAATTTTTAATAAAATACCAGATAATATTAAAAACGAACAAAACAAAAAAAATCTCAAAAACTTTAGTCTCATTTAACCGCTGAATGCTACTATTCCTTGAATGAATATCTACATTCGTAATTAGCTGAATAGTAAATTAATTATATATTTTTAGTAGCTTGTGAAATTTATAAGTATACCTACCTAATATTATTGTACGTCAGGTCGACTATGTGCTCCAATATTGCATATTAATGTTTTGTCTCATTTTTATATAAAATTTAATAACTAAGTTTATAAGCTGTCCTCGAATTTGCAATACCCAAACGGTAACTAAGTTTTAAGCACTTCTTTTTTAATGTCACCATCTTGTACACTTAGTTTGCAATAAACTTTTGATTGATTTTGATTGATTGATTGACTTTGAAGGCCGGCAGAGTGAGGGTGACTGATGCTGCACTAGTTGTCCTCGCGCCTGGACTTCACTTCCACTTAACATCAGGTGGAGTGGGGTCATTTGCCGGCCTTAGTATAAAAAAATATAAGATAAGGTTATTTTCAAGACATTAAGTATAATTTTAAAAAGACAATGAAGAGTGCCTTATGATTATTATAAAAGCATCTCATTCTTAAAAAGTAATTACCTGTTTGTATGCTAAATACTCATAAAACTTTATGATTATTAAAATCTCTGTTTTCTGTTCTGTAGTTTTTAATTAATAACAAGAAATAATAAATCCGGCCACTGAATATTTTTTTGGCCACGTGTTCAAACTTGTCATTTAATAACTAAGCATCGGGAAAATTACATAGCCTTTAATAAACTAATTCATCTGCTTTACAACGCCAACTAAAAATGTTAAAGAAAGCGTCAAGTCAATATCAACAATTTACTTTACTTGTCCTTCTGATTTATACATTGCCAACTAATTAACTAACTCGGCCACGGAATTTGCAACTCATTACCATTTTACGTTTTACAGCTTCAATACAAGCTCCTCAAAAATTATATATTCAAGCTTCAATAGACAACATCATATATTATAACTTAACATGTAAAATAATACTTCATATTTTTTTATCGAAAAAATAGCCACTGTACGATTTGGCGCGAGTGCGCGACATGACAGCAACCGGCCATTTGCACCAATCAGAGAGCTGTACAATCAACACCAGACAGCAACACATATTTAATTCCAGGCAAAGACTCGCTCAAAAATATTCAAGCTGAGAAAAAATTCAATAATTTTGACAAATATAAAAAAGTGTTTTTTTCATTTTGGAAAGTAACACTACCAAACAATCAGACCGACTGGATTACTGGTTGCTGTGATTGTCCTGATTTTTATTTTTTTCGCAAATACATCTGCAAGCATCTGATAGGCCTAGCAATGAGACTGAAATTCGTAATGCGACCATTAGAGGCAAAAGCACAGCCGCTTGGACTGAAAAGAAAGCGTTGAAGGCCAACTAAAGCGCGAGCGGCATTAATAATCCAGTAATGTTTTCTTTTTCTTTTATTTACGTAATTAAACGTGCTAATTTTAATTAATTACTACACATGATTGTATTCCAATACACAAATTAATTTTCATAAATAAAGTGTTTTATTTTGTCTGTGTTCAATAGTTCATATGTAATAATAATAGTGGCTTTAATATACTATTTGATGACAATTTTAGGTAAATTTAACGATCGATTAATGTAGGATGACTTACATTTTAATCATACTAAATTATACAATTAGAAGCTAATAGAATTACTATTTTGGTGTCATATATTAATATTTTAGAAGTTTGCTATTTGAATGCATACTACAAATTTAGATGCCAAAAAATAACCATCTTGCTGAGTTATATTTACAGTGGCTTACATAGAAGATAACTAGTGGCTGAGATACTATTATTCAGACGCGTGTTGGTTGTGGCCGACTTAGTAATTTAGAAGGTAACTTATATTTTCTGAGGCGAATAATGCTAATTACTTGATTGCATGCTTGTTTAATTAGTACCCATTAATAACCATTTAATTCTCACAGTTTTACAAATATAGGGCCAAAGTGACGCTGTACTTTAAAATAATAGTACATATACAACTTAAAATAATAGTACATATACTACATGTTATAATGAAAAACTGACACTATGTCGAATTACGAGGAAAAGTAACACTATCTTGACAATAAAATTAAAATATTTTAGTAAATATCTTAGATATTAAGACTTGAATAATCAAAATTTTTAGGTAAACCATGAATTAGTTAAATTAAATAAAAAAATGCAACAATTGTATTCATTTAATACAGTTTTGCAACGGTTTGAAATTTCGGAACTTTATATGCTCTTTCTGAAAAATTTACTTTTTTGGTTAGTGACGGTTTGATTATTAACGTGCAATTTGTTAATAAAAGCGTTACAACGCTGTTAAACGATTATTTAATGATTTATTTGAATGATATGCCACAGGTTGATCGTTACAACGGTGATAAATGATTATTTAAAGATTTATTTGAATATATGTTACAGGTTGATATTAAAACTTATAATAGAACATTATTTAAATGTATTTTTTGAAGATTAGTTTAACTTATGTATTAATTTTAAAGTGTTTGATATATTTGAAGCGCTAAGACCTCGCTTCATAGGCGCCCGCCCCACCAATGACGTAATCTCAGATCCTCAAATAACCTTCTCCTTCTCTCTCCTCCCCACTTTTCTGGCTTTGTTCATTCCTCCTTTTATATCCAGTCCATACTCCTCTGGAACGCGTTACCTCAGGAAGTCAGGATGGCTGCGAGTCATGACGCTTTCAAAAAGAAAGTCCATTTGCTCCTTTTCGATAGAACCATGGCAGAATCATCTCAATAACGTCCTATTTATATATTATATTATCAAGTAGTGTATGTAGGTATATTATAAAATATTTATGTATTGCGAGTATGTATTATATGTTTTAATATTTTTAATGGTCTCATCAAACTTTGGTCATCGCAGATAATTGCACCTACCATGTCATCTCTGCACCACCCTATGGTTGACTGGTAGAGAATGCCTCAGGCATTAAGTCCGCCATGTAATGTTATGTTGCAAAAGTTTAAATAAAATAAAATAAATAAAATAATCGTGTTAGCATGAAGGGGGGGAAAGCAGTTAGGCCTAGCATGCGCAACACGAGATATGTCGCGGACGGGAGACGACAAATCCTTGTGAGCTAGCGCATAGAAAGGACGTATTGGGGAGACCCTTGCCACTCCGATATTTAATTTGTATTTTTAAACCAATAAGTTGAGAAGTGATAAATAAAGTAATATTCACGACTGAAGTTGTTTGATTCTAATAATACATACATAATCACGACTATTATCCCCGAAGGATTAGTCAGAAGCAATGAGGACAGCAAAAAAGCAATCCTCTACCATAAACCATAGTCCACTTTTCACCTAATAGCGACTGCACATGTGCTCAGTGTGATAGTGGTGAGCCCATCATCGCTCTATGCTGTTGGATGTATGTGCAGTCTTTATTCCGTTAGTTATGTTTGTCCGCTAAATCGTAGTATCGAGAACATTCAAAAAAATACATAAGTTCAATAAATTTATATTAATGAGTGCAACCAAAAATCCAACTAATTTTGTATGCAGATCTAATAAAAGACCTTTTAAAACTTTTACTAGTTTGCAAAGTACACAAATCTAAAGTAGGTACTTAAGTATGTTGTTTGTGTAATGTTATGATTTGATAAATACCGAAAATTTCAAGGAATATACCTTTCCATCGCCAATTAAAACATTTAATTCCTTTACAGGAATCACAGGCACAAACAACCTTCGAACTGAATTTAGAATGCATTTTGTATCACTAAACTTCTTTTTTTGAAAAACACTTCAGTAATAAAAACAATCTCTCAAACAAACACAATAATAGGTAAGTATAGAAAAAATGGCTACCGCGCATGCGCTTAGAGATGTGCTCTATTGGTTGGACTGTAAAATACAAAAGTAAAACCTTGTTTGCACTAAGCTAGCCATACAGATACAGCTACAGCGCCGCTGCTTTGTTCTAAACGAATTGAGAGAGAGGGAAGTTTACCCACTAAACACTGGAGAACGGCAAATTCGAGTAAAGTGGAGGCCGCGGGACCTGTCTAGGGAATTAAACCACGAGACGTTGGAGAGGCACCCTAAGAGCTAGAAGAATATTTACTAGTACTATCAGGTTTTTTTTGTGTTTGGCATTTTAGGTGGTGAGCCTATCGTCGCTTTATGCTGTTCAATGTATGAAGCAGTCCTTAGTCCGTTAGTCGCCTTTTACGACACCCATGAGAAGAGATGGGTTCGTAGTATTCTTTTAATGAGCCGCCCGCCGCCACACAGCTCAACAGCATCATACAACATCAACTTATAGATGGGTAAGGCCCGCTAACTTTGTACAAAATAACACATTGGAAAAGTAACACACAAGTAACACACCTAGGTGGCAACACACCGGAATAAAGTAAGGTATGGTTTACATGCCCGGTTTTATAGGTAGGTAAGAAGGTACTTATAAATTAAAAATCAAAATACTACAGTGAAGTAATTAAAAATGTTTAATTAATTAAACAACAAGGTGGAAACAAAAAAATGAAGGATAATGTATTAAAAATAATGAATGATAGTAGTTTACGTTACAAACATAGCTTAAGTTACTGCCTCTAAGGGAACAGTAGGTAACACATAAAACAGATTGGTCATAGTATATTTTTTACTACAATGGAGCCCTTTTTATTATTGTCCTGCCTACTAGCAGATTTGTACTACATACATTACACAATCTTTAAAGCCACCATGTAAGTTATGCCTAAAGTAACATACAGTAACACACGGTAGCACACGGCATCACACAGTACCACACTGGAATAATTCATAAGACAATTCTAAGCTATATGTATAAATAACTTAATAATAAGTGCCTTTTCTACCATCTTAACATGATATCAAAACAACACTAATGTTTTCCGTTTGCACTATAAAAATGAATGTCTGAATTTTCTCTCCGTAGGTTAGACGCGTACTGCACTTGCAAAGATGGCGAACTGTCATTTCTATCTAAATGAACGTCAAATACAGATGTTGCTAGATTAATAAAACTGATTGGGGTGGTCGTATTATAAAAAAAACAATACTAAATCGTAGTCACACACTCGAAAGTAACACACGGGAAAAAAAGGAGTCACACATGTTTTTATAAATTATAATATTAAAAAGTTATAAATAATGTCTTATTAATGTATTAAATTATGATTATACTAATAGCTAAAAGCATGGCATAATTTATTTCATAATAATAATGCTATTACATTTTTCACAATTAGTTAAACCTTTAAAAATGCTTTGCGGTCAATAAAATTTTGTATGGAACAAAAAAAAACATATTTCAAAAATCGAATTCTGAGTTCCCAATTAATGTTTAATACATTATTATTATTGTTATTTTATTTATTACGTAATCATCTACAAAACTGATTACAAAGGAGAGTCATAGGATCTTTAGATAAATGTGTAGATATTATTGATAGAAGTGAGGTGTCACATGTTCATCACAAAATTTACAAAGTTAGCGGGCCTTACCCAGATTAGATAAATAGATAATTTTTTATTGCACATACATGTGAAACAATAATTTTGTAAGATGTATAAACGACAAATTCGTATAATTTTGTAACACAGACACATATGCTGCCATACGGGCAAACAAACCTTTGGATAATTTAATGAAACGATATCGTTTTTTTTCTCTACAGAGCTTTGGTAGGTTGGCTGAGCTGAGATCTCTGTTAAGAGATAAGTCTATCTGCGAATGTCTTTTTATTTTTCGTTTACTGTGTTATGAAGTGCTCTAAATAGTTAAATACAATGAAGTTTTTCTACTACTTACGAAATGGAAAATTCGCAGATTTATACATTAGGTATGTTTATTAAATATAGTTAAGAATTAAAATTGTTTTAGAGTTAGGGAAACAAATATAAAAAGAATTATGTAGTTCGTTTGTAGTTCTATTGAAATGCTTAAACATTACGTTTTAGTTATTATTTACTATGAAGCCTCCTGCACAAAAACTGCCATCTTGGACCTTCATTCCTTTCGGTATGCTATGATTTTTAGGCTTAGGGAAAATACCTAGGTACTTAGTTTGTAAAAATATAACAAAAAAAACTGTTTCTCAGTTAATTACTCCAACAAATTCCACAAGTAGGTATAATTTAATTAAAAATTAATAACAAAATAATTTATAAGTTATTCTTAGCTGGCACACTGACAAATGCTATTGTTTTGATATGATATTTAAATCTAGTAGGTAGTAAATATGATAAGTCTAATAATAAATAACAGCCGCCACCACCCATCAGCCCCTGTTCTTGACTTGCTCGTATACTTCGTGCGCCGTGCCCGCGGCGCTGAGGATGCCAAAGCCCGTTTTCTGAAACACAAATCACATTTTATGTTAATCTTCTATTTTCTTATACAAAAATTAAGTAGCTTTCGTACATAAGTAAAGTCACGAGCAAAAATATGTAAACAAATTGTAACTCTCTATACAATTGAATAAGAGTCAAAGTGTATACATATTGGTGCTCGTGACTGTTCATACATCACACTATCAGGTCAAGTCTATTTTACACTATCTTAAAACCGAGGTTTTAAAGCAGGTAATAAGAATTATAATGCATATCTACTGAATCATACGTATTAGATACAAACACCATTCTCTCTAACTACAATTTTTATACTATACCTAGTAATTTATATGTAAAACAGTGACAACTATTCATAGGCACTTACGATAACTTTGCCAACATTCTTAATGGTGCTGGCGCTGGGCAGCTTGGGCTCGGGAGCGGCGCGAGAGGTCCCAGCGAGCATAGCGAGCATCGCCATCACGACCATCAACAGAGCGGAGAGCTTCATGTTTAAGCTTTAGCACAAGGTAACTTCACCACAACTGTGTAAGTCTGAATGGTAGTCTACATCATCTTGCACTCTATTATAAAGCAATGCGCGTCGTCATTTTTCCTGCCCATTTATCCCGTCACAAAGTATTTATGTGTATTCCAAATTCCATAAATAAATGAATCTAAGTGTGTTAGCATTCCATCGTCGTCACTACTAAACATGTCATAATCATTTTATAAACTTCTTACCTTTCCTGTACAAAATATTTTTTTACAAGCTTTTATTTAACTTGCTACCTATATATTTGTTGTCAAAACTTGCAAGAAAGATTTGAACGTTTCCCAGCGACCGATCGAGCTGAAATTTAGTGTACCTACCACGTAACTTCGATGATAACCCAAAAATATGGCACCATTAAGCTGGTCTGATGATGCAATTCGAAGGTTGTCATAGGAACTTTGCAATGAAACAAGATAAACCCACGGTGTTTGGGCTTCTTTGATTTGTCTTGACACAAACTATAACCTTGTGTGATGGCCAAGGTGGTCATAGGAACCCCTTAACTACGTATGATTGGCCCGTCATGTTTGGGCTCATTTGATTTGTCTTCTTGACCAAAACCTTGTAATGGATAAATTGAGAAATATTTCCAAATGAGATGAAATTAAATAAACGTAAAAACAGTTTCAATTTTTATATGAAAAATAAACCGTCTGTATCAGTATGTTCATGTATGTAATTTAACAGCTTTTAATTTGGTAATATACGCCTTAGAATAAAAAATTACAAAGGTACTTAGGTTTTGATATTGCCATGAACGCTTGTTGCAAATTTTTAATCTTGTATATCTCCTTAGTTTTTTTAAGTTATCTGCCAGATATTAAACAAGATTACATAACTACATTACCTATCAAAAATTTTAAGAATCGCGAAATTTAATGAAAAAACTTAAAGATAAAAAGATTAACGGAAATTAAGATTTTAATAATTTCCAAATAATAATGGGCGATTTTAACGTTAAGATAGGCAAAAGACGGGGTAATGAGAGCTTTATAGGACCGCATGGCGTGGACAGTCGGAACGCCCGCGGAGAGACGCTGGTGAACTATCTCGAAGAAAACCATCTCTTCGCAATGAACTCCTTTTTCGAAAAGAAATACAAGCGGAAATGGACGTGGGTTAGCCCTGACTGGAAGACAAAAAACGAGATAGATTTCATCCTCTCGAATCAGAAGCACATAATTACTGACGTCACGGTGCTCAACAGGTTTCAGACTGGTAGTGACCACAGGCTAGTACGAGGTACCATCACTCTTAATACAAAACTAGAGAGAAAGAGGTTTATGCGAAAGAAAGTGAGCAAACTTTGCATACCAGAGGGAATAGTCACTAACTTCGAAAAGACGCTTAAAGAGTCTCTACGTCGTTCACCTACGCAACATTTCAAAGATAACCTCGTAACAAAATATAACAGATTTGTTAAGACACTCACTAACTCTGCAAAAGTTCACTTTCCGAAAGCCCAAAAACCTAAAACGGATATTTCAGAAGAAGTTAAGACCTTGATGGAGACTCGCCGTAAAGTAGCATCAGACCATTTCAACAGTGAAGAACACCGTTTGTTGAATAAAAAGATTAATAAGACCCTCAGATACCATATTCGCCGCCGAAACACTGAACAAATCCAAAACCTCATTGAGCGTAACAAAAGGTTCAAAGTATTTCAGAGAAAAGGCGGAAGTGGGCAAATTACAACACTGAGGGAACCAAACGGTAAATTAACATCTAATGCAATTGACATCCGCAAGATCACCGAGACGCTCTATAAAGATCTATATGCATCTAACCAAGCCGAACCTTGCGATACGGAACAAAGAGACAGGCGTGCACCTCTACGAATACACTTTACCGAAGACTTACCAGAATTCAGCTCGTATGAGGCCAAACAAGCTTTAAAACGTCTCAAGAAAAACAAGGCACCTGGCGAAGATGGTATCACTTTAGAACTCTTAAAAGCAGGTGGAAGTGCAGTGGTGGCAGAACTAAGGATGCTATTTAACGAGGTCCTCTTTACTGGTGAAGTACCCTCAGACTGGAAGGATTCTATAGTGGCGCTTTTCTACAAAAAAGGCGATAAGGGCCTCTTACAAAACTACCGCCCAATATCACTGCTAAGTCAGGTATACAAGGTTTTTTCAAGAGTTCTTACCACACGGCTAACACAGCGCTTAGGCGAGCAACAACCCAGGGAGCAGGCAGGGTTCAGAAGAGCTTTGGCACAGTCGATCACATATTCACCTTAAGGCAAGTCATTCAAAAGGCAAATGAATATAACAAGCCACTGTTTCTCGCCTATGTTGACTACGAAAAGGCTTTTGATTCTGTAGAATACTGGGCTGTGTTTCACTCCCTCAAAAGATGTCAGGTTGACTACCGATACATTCAGATCTTGCAAAACCTGTATAAGTCTGCAACTATAAAGATACAGCTGCGAGAAAATACTGACCCTATCTCCATCTATAGAGGGGTCCGGCAAGGGGATGTTATATCTCCTAAACTTTTTACTAGCGCCCTTGAAGACTTATTTAAGACCTTAGATTGGTATGGGAAAGGTATAGATATCAACGGAATGTATCTTAACCATCTTCGTTTTGCCGATGATATTGTAATAATAGCAGAAAACGAACACCACCT
The DNA here is from genome assembly GCA_963921215.1 of Scoparia ambigualis. Lineage (NCBI taxonomy): Eukaryota > Metazoa > Arthropoda > Insecta > Lepidoptera > Crambidae > Scoparia > Scoparia ambigualis. The sequence continues at coordinate 15,400,459 of OY992522.1, read as the reverse complement.
GCAAGACATGTTGGAAGACCTTTATATCGCTTCCTTACGAGTCGGACTGAAGATGAACATGGAAAAGACCAAAGTTATGGCTACAGCTGATCTGACAAATGCCCCGATCACACTGGGCGGCCGAGGGATAGAACAAGTATCCGAGTATGTTTACCTTGGGCAACTCATAAGGCTCGGAAAGGACTCATTAGCCAAAGAAATAAGCCGTAGAATTCAGCTTGGATGGGCAGCCTTCGGAAAGCTAAAGACTATGTGTTCCGGTCCGATATCCCACAGTCGCTAAAGACCAAGGTATTCGACCAATGTGTACTCCCGACCATGACATACGCATGTGAAACGTGGACTCTCACCGCCACGCAAGTTTGGAGACTCAAAGTCGCCCAGAGAAAGATGGAACGCAGTATGCTGGGATTAACCATGCGCGACAGAGTAAGGAATGATACTATAAGACACCGCACAAAAGTGACCGATATCGGGAACCGAGTTGCAAGGATGAAGTGGGCTTGGGCCGGTCATCTCTGTCGCCGTGATGATGAGAGATGGAGCAACTGCGTTCTATTCTGGAGACCAAGAACGGGGAAGCGGAGCATCGGCAGACCTCCAGCTCGTTGGTCCGATGACATCAAGGCGGTCGCAGGGCCGATCTGGACTGGAGAGGCGTACGTCCAGCAGTGGACGATGATACGCTGAAGAAGAAGAAGAAGAAGATTTTAATGGACCAGTTGAAATTCACCCATTTAAGACCCATATTAAGTGCAGCATTGAGTTTTTTGAGTATGAAATAGTTTTATTATTTTGTTGGATTACCGTTTAACACAACTATTGCAATGCCCTTTGAGGCCTTTGCCCAGCAGTGGGACAAGCCGAGCTGAATAAGAAAAAAAAATTAATGCCCCTTCCATCTACCGTTGCCAGGCGTCCAGATAAAGCCGGACATTGTTAGGCGTTTTGATTGCGTGTTCGGCCAAAATAAACAGTGTCCGGCTTGTCCGGCTTTTGTTAGGCTTTTAAGTTTTAAAATTCGCAAACGAGCGAGCGCCGAGCGTGTCCGAGCGCCTTAGAGCATTCAATGAATGCTCTAAGCCGAGCGCAGGCTAGTCAACTGTAGGTCGCTCCTACTTCTGAAAATGTAGGGTGTCGGCCTTTTTACCCAAATGTCCGGCCAAACCATAAAGTTACTATACCTAGCGGAATAGAGAAACAAAGGGCTGAGCGAGCAGGATGTCACTAGCAACAACACTGTGGGATAAAAAGAGATGCGTGATGCGACGTCACAGAACTGTTTTTGGCTACTGTTTGTCAGCACTTATCAGCACGCTGAGAATTTGGGGTTTGTGAATTTTTCGGATTTTACGTGAAATTGTGGATATTTTCCCATTCCATCCTATTTTAGTTCTATCAATACTATTACTGTTAGTAATTAATATAATCGATATTGATGTTAATGTGAAAAGCGACATGACGTAAAATCACTGAACGCATTCTTTACAAACACAAATGCCATCATATTTTGGTTTCGTTTGACAGCTCATGTTTGTTGCTCTATTCCGCTAGGTATAGTAACTTTATTGGCCAAACTGGCTGGTCTGTCAGGTTTGGCGACCTGGCAACTCTACTTCCATTCATCTATCAACTTAAGTATATTCGACGACTCGGTGGCCGGGTGTCCAAGCGCATGGACCGATATCGAAAGGTTCTTGGGTCTAATCTCAGATCGGACCAATTGTGTTTAGGATTTTTGATGCACAGCCCGTGTATTTGCTTAAGTATACACATAAATATTAAAAACGAAATAACTTCCTCAAATTAGTTAATACGCAGGTAATCTTAGCTTTATACACATATGATTCATAACGTTGGTTGTGGCCGTGCTACACGTAAGTTATCTGTTATTTTTATTTTTGACGTCAATAAGTGCCTGTAAAAGTTAATGTTAAATAAATGATTTTGATTTTGATTTTGTGCACTGCTTTTGAGGTCCTCATTGCCTAGTTAGACTCTAACCAACCCTTTGGGGATATATAGGTAATAGTCGAAAGTACAATTGTGTATATGTATTCATCTCGTTGAAATTACGCGTAAGTATATCTGTATCTCAACATTTCCAAATAAATATGATTATTTTTTTGCTCTTCCGCCATCACGCTTTACGCACGCATTTTCCCATTTTTCTTTATATCCTTATAACGACTGGCGTAACATACCTACGTCATGTCGTGTGGACGAATATGACGCTAAACCCTTACATGGGAATATCCCAACTAAATGACTACGACACAAATGCACAGGAAGTTGGTGCAGACCGTCGCTTTAAATAGGATACAACAATTGTATCAGACACATTCAATATCTGCACAGCCTTCGCATCGCTGTCTGCCCTTTACCTCAAGCCTCTCCTCCCGCAAAGATGAAGCTCTCCGTTCTGTTCATGTTCGTGATGGCGATGCTCGCTATGCTCGTTGGGATGGCTCGCGCCGCCGCCCCCGAGCCCAAGCTGGCCAGCGTCGGCCACCATCAAGAAAGTCGGCAAAGTTATCGTAAGTGTGATCTGTACAGCTATCATAAAAACATTAGATAAGTATTAAAATAGTCAAATCAGAAAGTTTCCAGTTATAGTATAGGTCTAGTTCAGACTTTGGACCAAAACAGTGTTTGCGATGTCGTATAAAATTTATTCATAAGAAATTCTCTTGAAAGTCGCATCTAATATCCTTTAAGTAATTTAGTCAAAGACAGTTTCAATTCTAGTTAGTTTTAAAGGTAAGTATAAAAACCACTGCCCATGGTGATTTTTTTAGGATTAGTGAATAGATTATTAACGTTGTGATTTGTGTTTCAGAAAATGGCTTTTGGTAAGTGGCGCACGAAGTATATGAACAAGTCAAGAACAGGGGATGATGGGTGGTGGCGATGGCGGCTGTTATTTATAAGACAAATCAAAACAACCGTTTGTTTTTGCAGCTTTTACAAAGAAAAAGTAGGATAGCTTTCTTAAATTAGTCTGTAAGGAACGTGATAATTAATGTTTAATCAATCCTTTTTGAATTTTTTTTAATTCCGTCGGAGTCATTAAAAAGAATCAATAGACATCGAATTTAATAAACTAATAAATAGAAAAGATTACTCAAATGAATTCTTTTATTTTTTTTCATTAAGAAACAAAAGTTTGCCTTCATATATCCAGGTTTTCCCTTTTTGTAATACCTATATGTGGTTCAGGCAACAACTGAATTATCTAATACTTTACTAGGCCAAAAAAAATGTGTAAGTGTTTCATGTAAGTACCTACCTAAGTCCAAAAAATGTTTCGTAAAAGAACTTTAAAAAAAAGAAAAAAAGAGCATTGAAAATAAAAATAGAAAAATGATTAAGGTCAAAAAGTGCCTGATAAAATACAATTCTTTGTATTAATTTGTTGTCTTATTATGTCTAATTCATGAAAATAAATATTTCCCTGCTCTCAACATCTACATAGTTAATTAGTAGAATAGGTAAAAAGGTAAGTATACTAATCTTGAGGACGAAGCATGAGTATAATTAATGATTAAACTAATGATATTGATTAAACGAACTTACCTAAGTGAAGTTCGATCATAAATAAACGAAGTGCTTCGTCCTCAAGATTAGTATGCATTCCCTCTCGCCCAACAAACTGTTTAAAAACAGTTACCCATGCCACTGTGAACTCGGAGGTGGGGTCAATGTTGGCGGGAAATAGATATAGATCTGTCAATTTTAACGGAAATGTGTCAAAAAATTAGTCATTTTCGGTCTAATAAATGTACTTAGACCGGAAATGAGGTATCTTTCTAAAATAGTGCTGATTGTGGCAACACTTAGGCGTTACTAGATGGTTTTTCTAAGCCAAAAAAATTTCATAGCATATTGAAAGGAATAAATGCCCATAAACTTTAGTTGTTATCCAAAGATGGCAGTTTTTGTACACGAAGCTTCATAGTAAATAATAAGTAAAACGCAGTTGAAAATCAATAATTAGACAAACGTTTAATTACATTTTATTAATTTTTTACTTTGATTACAAGCTAGATCAAAGGCGCGTATAGAAAGTGCTACATACAAGTAATAAGTAATCTTTCCGTCATTGTTTGGAGCTTACATTTAACTATTTATTGCACTTTATAACACAGTAAACGGAATAGAAAAAGGCATTCGCAGATATACTTATCTCTTACAAAGATCTCTTTCAGCCATCCTCTCAAAGATAAAAAAAACGATTTCGTTTCATTAAATTATCCAAAGATTTGCTTGCCCGTATGGTATCACATGTGTCTGTGTTACAAAATGATACAAATTTGTCGGTTGTTTTATGGGGGAGTAAGGGTGAACGGAGTTTTTCAGCTGGACAACGAACAAGGTCTTGGCGACCGAGCAATGGCGGTATAACCATACCATACCTGGCTGGGAAACCGACTGGAAGAGGCTTCAGCGGCCTTGAGATCTAAATAATCTCAAAAATGTCTGGTGCAGAAGGCATACGGGAAACTACTGCACTATTTATCCCTAAAACTAGATTCAATGGAAAAGTTAAATAAAGCAAAGGCCCCGAGTGCCCGGCGTCCTTTAGATGGGACAGGGGTGCGAAGAATCTCCGGGCGGAAAAATCTTAAAATAGGAACATGGAATGCGAGAAGCTTGAAGCAAAATGGAAAACTCCCTAACGTCATGAAACTTTGTCGTTTATACAAACATTAAGTTTTTTTTTATATAAGCAGGAGGTAAACGAGCAGGCGGGTCACCTGATGGAGAGCAATCACCGCCGCCCATGGACACCCGCAAAACCAAAGGAGTCGTAGATGCGTTTCCGACCTTTAGCAAAGGAATAGGGTTAAGGAAGGAATAATAATTGTGAGGGGGAGGGGGAAGGGGCCTCCGGAACTCTCACTGGCCGGACGAAACACAACAGCACCAAGTGCCATTATTTCACGCCGGTTATTCGTGAGAGGGTGGTATTACCCCGGGCGAGCCCAATACGTGCTGCAACGCAGCGTGGCTCTACCACTCAGTCAGTGTCATTCATTTAGCTCCACCCAGGGGTCACGTGTAGGGTCTCAAGGGTAAACCTACGGACGCGAGTAACTTTTACCCACAAAACCGTTGTTGTTGCATGATGTTCTTGAGATGAGTGGTGGCGGGCGGCTCATTATTAAAAGAATACTACGAACCTATCTCTTTTCATGGGTGTCGTAAAAGGCGACTAACGGACTAAAGACTGCTCATACATTGATCAGCATAAAGCGATGATAGGCTCACCACTATATTACACAATATAATGCCGAGCACAAAGAAAAACCTGGTAGTAATATATGTGTACTTCTACTTCTTAAGGTGCCTCTCCAACGTTCCATTCCCTAGACAGGTCCCGCGGCCTCCACTTTACTCGAATTTGCTGTTCTCCAGTGTTTAGTGGGTAAACTTCCCTCCCTCACATCCCTGATTGATTGCTACGCTTTTAGTGTGAAAAAAAGGGTGGCTCTCGTACTAGTGAAGGTTTGCAATCAGCTCTGTATATTTGGACTTGTTTCGGACAAAGACCAAAAAGTTCAGCGGCATTCGCTATTCCCGTCCGCTCCCGAATGTTTCGCAACCACGACTGTCTTTTGCAGCCAGTGGCCCAATACACGTATTTCGTAATAGTCAAAATATCGCTCGCCTTAGAAGTCGTCCTATTGAAAAACAGTCATAAATCCGTATTCACCTGTCATTTCGATAGAACGATAACTCGATAGGATTGCAACTCAGCGATTTGTCACCAAACTTAATGTTGCCATTACAATTCTACCAAACAAATTCAAATACTTGACGGCGAATTGCAGAAGGAACCACTATCGAAGCTAAACTATCACTAGCAGCGCCCTCTAGCGGATCGTCATTTTGCCTTTGGCTGTTGGTAGGCTGTATGTCAACGGACGTGCACCTAAAATATCAGGATAAGGTGGCAACACAGGCCCTCTTGCGAAGCGTCGAGTCATGGCGGAGGAGCGGGCATTTTTGTGAAAACACTTTTGATCCGGGAGCCGTCTCCGCCATACGTGCTCAACGAATCGCTCAGTTCCGATGCAATACTAGGTGATTGTTAAATAGCGATTGTTCTGATAAGTGATTTAAGTTCTTGCTTAAATAGATATTGAAGATATTTGTAGTTTAACGGCGTCATAAAACAAAATCAGTTGGTTTCCGTGATTGAGAGTCTTTAATGTGAATATACCGCCCACATTACGATAAAAGATGGAACATAACCATGATATACGCCCTCCTGTAGCCTACATACTTTTTGTTACGAAAACATGCAGAAATATTTATTATTTTTTTCCAACGACTTAGAAATCAATGATTAAACGAACTTACCAAAGTGAAGTTCGATCATAATTATACGAAGTGCTTCGTCCGAAAAGATTAGTATACTTACCTTTTAACTTATTCTACTAATTAACTATGTAGTAACGCCTAAGTGTTGCCACAATCAGCACTATTTTAGAAAGAAGATACCTCATTTCCGGTCTAAGTACATTTATTAGACCGAAAATAACTAATTTTTTGACACATTTCCGGTAAAATTGACAGATCTATATCTATTTCCCGCCAACATTGACCTCACCTCCGAGTTCACAGTGGCATGGGTAACTGTTTTTAAACAGTTTGTTGGGCGAGAGGGAATGCATACTAATCTTGAGGACGAAGCACGAGTATAATTAATGATTAAACGAACTTACCTAAGTGAAGTTCGATCATAAATAAACGAAGTGTGTTTTATGTGAATTAATATTGTGAATTAATGATTAAACGAACGCTGCTACTGATAGTTTAGCTTCGATAGTGGTTCCTTCTACAATACGCCGTCAAGTATTTGAATTTGTTTGGTAGAATTGTAATGGCAACATTAAGTTTGGTGACAAATCGCTGAGTTGCAATCCTATCGAGTTATCGTTCTATCGAAATGACAGGTGAATACGGATTTATGACTGTTTTTCAATAGGACGACTTCTAAGGCGAGCGATATTTTGACTATTACGAAATACGTGAATTGGGCCACTGGCTGCAAAAGACAGTCGTGGTTGGGAAACATTCCGGAGCGGACGGGAATAGCGAATGCCGCTGAACTTTTTGGTCTTTGTCCGAAACAAGTCTAAATATACAGAGCTGATTGCCAACCTTTTACCCCCATCTGACTTTCTCATAACCGACCACGAATGTTTGCCCGATGCGCCCTTGTGTTCCTGTCTGAGTGTACAAAGAACTGATAAGATTAGGTACCTCGGTATCGTCATTGATCAAACACTTGCCTTTATGCCTCACATTGAATTGTTAGTACCCAGATTAAGAAAACTAATTTATGTCTTTAGGTCTCTTAGACATGTGGCAGACCGTCAAGTCATTAAGATGGTATACTACGCTCTGTGCCAGTCTCTTGTGGAGTATTGTGTTACTATATGGGGAGGCGTTGCCAAATCTCATTTTATTGAGGCAGAGAGGGCACAGAAAGCTATTTCAAAAGTTGCAGCGGGTCTTCCTTTCCGACACCCTACTGATGACCTATACAACAGTTGGGACCTTCTGTCTATCAGGAAAATTTTCGTGCTTCAAACGATTCTCAGGCAGCAGTCACTTTTGTATTATGATCCTGAGTTACATAAACACAAAAGAAGGAAACACAAAATATGTCTGACACGCAAATTTATTACAGCCACCTCTCACAATTTCTTTTGTCTTCTGGGTCCTCACCTTTATAATAAACTTAATAAAATTTTGAACAATTATCCGCTTACTAAGTCTTCTTGCAAATCTACAGTTTCAAAATATCTTAAAAGTCTAACTTACCAGACTACAGAGTATCTGCTTCATATTCTTCGCTAATCTTCGGATTTTATTGTCACCAATAACTGTGTTTTATCCGTTTGATAAACTAACCAAGTGATGAACTCACACTCACTCACTCACTCACACACATGCACACAACACACACACAAATACACGCACGCACGCACTTACACAATACAGCAATTCGCTCTAGTATAAATTGTTGCTATAGTATTAATTTTCTTATTTCACGTTCATGGTACCTCTTATACGAGATTTTACCTAAATGTTAAGCAAGAGGGCCCTGGTGACCTGTGTCAACGGTTCTTTTTGATACCAATATCAGGCACCAGTCTCTCACAATGCAGGTCTGATGTAATATATAACCTTCACTAGTTCGAGAGCCACCCTTTTTTTCACACTAAAAGCATAGCAATCAATCAGGGATGTGAGGGAGGGAAGTTTACCCACTAAACACTGGAGAACAGCAAATTCGAGTAAAGTGGAGGCCGCGGGACCTGTCTAGGGAATGGAACGTTGGAGAGGCACCTTAAGAAGTAGAAGTTGTAACGGTACAGAATGAATGATATCCGTCCGTTAGTAAGGAATGTGTGGGAGTAGCATTAAAATAAATATTAATGCGTAGCACCATTAATATAATAAGCATGAAAAGGGGAATAATAAACTAGTTCAGAATAATGGTCAATGGTCTAGCGCTTTATCTTTAGTTTGAATTTCGCGGAGACGGCTCTGCGCGTCCCTTGCGGCATAGGCGGCGTCTAGCGGAAGTTATTTACGTAAGCTTCGCATAAGGTTGCTAGTTTGACTTCTTTATTTTGAATTTCGCGGGGACTGCTCTGCGCGTCCCTTGCGACATAGGAGGCGTCTAGCGGAAGTCATTTATTTGGGCTTCGCGTAAGGTTGCTAGGTTGACTAGGACCGTATTTTATTTTGAGTTTCGCGGGGACTGCTCTGGGGTCGGCAAAGTGGTTCACCTACGGGCGGACGCCATCTATGGTCGGAATACGGAACTTTTGATAGTTTCCCAAAATATAGGATTATTGGCTTAAGTGGAGGATTATTAAGAGGGAAGTGTTAATAGAAGGCTACATTTAGATATTCAACGATGAAATATTGGCTGTCGGACGAGATTTGGTTAGATTATGGAAAAATTTTAGAATTGCGCGGCGAAAGCGGCTATGAGCGAGCGAGAGGTTGAGAAAAAGACAGAAAGAGAGGTCGGATGATAGCTCCACGTGGCGCGACGCGAAGGCGGGGGGGATCGGGGAAACGGCTAGCGATTGGTTGAAGGGAAGAAAAGTGGGCTCGCGCGGAAAAATCTTAGGCGTGTGGCGCGAAAGTAAGATGCTTAGGAAAAGGGCGGAAAATTAGCGGGCATTCAGTTTTGGGACGTCAACGGAGCGGTCCAACTTAAGAGTGCGGTACGACTCATACGGGAAAAATAGCGTCCGAGCTTGATAGTGCGCTAAGTGATATTCGAGCTGCGATATTAATTAAGATTTGTGAAATTGAAAGTTATTAATAAAGTAAACTATTGCGATCGCAACTCGAATCCGTTAACAGAATGAAGTATTCTGGGGTACATCGGCGGAAACGAGTCACGGTGACAACAAAACCCTATGTACCTTTCAACAGACTTCGGTCTGGATGATCTTTGATTGTATTTAATAAGATCGGCGTTTTACACTATTACGCTAAACAATACACTATCTTCGACGGAGTAATGGGGGAGAGACAGTTGTCTCCCTAGTGAAAGTTGAAGATAGGTCAGACACCATTTAGCTGGAGGTAGACCCGTATGACCCAGTCCAATCTCGAGTCTATCTCCATACATACAGTGTAGTGATAGGAAAATAACACACTGAGTATACTGGCTCGACTGATAGAACATTTAGGAGTTAGTTGCTTTCAGGGGCAATGCGACTCTCACCACACACCACGAATTTAAATTAAATGAGGCTTGGCCTAGTTTGCAAGGTACACAAGAGGGACTGTTAGTTCGACAAAATATAGGCATTTTCAAGTGAGGAAAGTTGTAGGAATCTATAGGTAGGCGGATATATATATATGGTTAGTTATTAATTCAGACTAATAAGGCAGGGATAATTAAGTTACGGCGCTAAATAAAATTATGATGAAGTGATGTGGGTCCTAGCTAGGCAAGTAATCTGTTACCGCAGGCCGGTAAAATTCTAATTGTTTTCCTAAAGTTGTTACCAATTAATTATTCATTTTAAATAATTAACAGAAGTATGATAATATCGTACCATCATTACTTTGGAGTACCTAAAAGTCTAGACTGGTTTTCTATTACAAGAAAAATACTAAAAAGTTATAGCAAATAAGCTTAGTCGTACTGTGATGTTTGATTTCTAACACTGATATGACCAAACAGGCATTTGTTAGCTTTCCCTGGGATGCAATACGATCTCACATGGCTACACTCTTCAAGGTGTTAAAGTTTTACATCCGATACCTTAGCAAAAATAAGCTGATACAAACTGAACAACTAAAACCAGTTTAGAACCTAGGATAAGTCGTTGAAAGAAGACATTGCAAGCTATGAGCTTCTAATAATCTGAAACATAGAAATAATTGATTGATAACAACCAGCTAATTAGCCTGACAATGGTCTACTAATACCATTTGAATAGACCTCTTAAGATATGTAAGTACTTACTTCTAATAATATGAAACATAGAAATATTTGATGGGAACAATCTAATCAATCAGACTAATACCTAGTACAGTCTAATTTATACTTATTAAAGTGAGTAAAAGATAACTTCTAAATGTAATTTATTTAATGATTAACAGTGATAATTAACTACCTACTAAAGGTATACTAACTATGATTTAGTAGTCTATCAAATTAACCACTCAGTCTGAGAGACAGAGGGTGTAAGTTAATGGGAAAATAATTAACTACATTCACTCCCTAAAAGTCAGGGATGTTGAATAAATTAGGCATCTTTCAATAAACTTGAGATGTATTTATACTTTATAAGATCTGTATAATGAACACTAAGAGTAATCCAAAGTAATTTACTTCAAATGATAGTATTCTATTTCAGTTCACTTCCTAAAGTCAAGGATATTGAATGAATTAAACATCCTTTAATAAACTTAAGATGTGATAATCTGCCAATGCAGCCAATCCAATGTAGTTATATTGGAGCTTTACAGGACTTGTATAATAAATACTAAGAATAAATAAAAGTAGTTTTACCTGAATTAATAGCATTCTACTTTAGCCACCGCCTGAAGTGGCGTTTGATTAAATTATCCACCCTTTACGGAACTGAATATAAGTTATTGCATTGAATAATTAAGTTCTTAATGTGAAAAGGATATTTGGATGATAGCAAGCCTTGAGATAAACTCTATTGATTTATGTGGAATAATAAGAATTTAAATTGCTAACACATAGTGCATAATGTAAAATGAAATTAAATTTGAGGAGAGATGTAAATTCTCAGTTAAAGAATTAAAGGCACAAGCTAATAATTAAAGTTAAAGCCAATGTGTCGGAACTGTAATTAAACCATGAGATGTACAGTACGCTATGGAGCGGTGGTGGGGCTCATAAATTGCACCAGGCTACTTATGTATCATGCTACTGATAATAAATAATAATACCTACAAGCTAAGCTATCATCTGATTACCTTTGAGTGGTTACAAATCTTCCCCGCAGCTGCAGTGAAGGATTTAGGTCACAGTTCAGACGGAGTCATTGCTAGGCTACACATATTTATGTTAGGATTTATAGACTGGTAGGTAATTAGGTCAGGAGAAAATAATTTAACACAGGGATAAGCCAATTACTAAACTTTCACGAAAGAACTTGAGTTACTTAAATGCGGTTAACAACGGAGGGTTCACTAGACGATCTGGCCAAAATAGTAGTTATTATAATATTACATTGCTTGACTGAAATTCACTGCAAATAGAATTAAGCTATGCTAAGGTTTCATCATCATACAAACAATACGCACTAAACAAAAACTCCAGACACAACCATTAGATTGTAGATAAATTAGGTTAATTAGTTTTAAGAATTAGATAATAAGTTAAATTAAGGTAAAGCGGCGATGATGTGTGTATGTATTATAAGCTAGCTAGGCATATAGGTGTGAAAGGCATTAGATTTAGGTTTAGATTTAGGTGTAGCAATTAATAAGAAGGTGGGGAGGTTACAATTTGGTAAGCCATGACCAGGATCAGAAAGTTAAGTTATAAATTATCATTAATATAGTTGTATTGGATTTCAGTCAAGCGGTAATACTTTAATTTAGAAGTGGGATTTTTCCCACAAATTGTTGTCGTGTTGCGATGCGTGAGTTTAGAATTGGCTTAATAGGGAATAATTCAATGAAGATTAATTAATTCAGAGATATTGAAGAATTATAATTTGACACTTTTCACAATAAACGTTGTTATCTTCTAAAGTTGATTCATACATTTTGTATTACGGGCTCTTGATAATGGGTGAATTATAATTTGACACTTTTCACAATAAACGTTGTTATCTTCTAAAGTTGATTCATACACTTTGTATTACGGGCTCTTGATAGTGGGTGAATTATAATTTGACACTTTTCACAATAAACGTTGTTATCTTCTAAAGTTGATTCATACACTTTGTATTACGGGCTCTTGATAGTGGGTGAATTATAATTTGACACTTTTCACAATAAACGTTGTTATCTTCTAAAGTTGATTCATACACTTTGTATTACGGGTTCGACCAATATTGTAGACAGTCGCAATGAGAGCTGGAGCTAAATTTTGTTGTACGAAATCTGTAACAAAAAGATTCTCAGGTTAGGTTAAAGGTCAAAGGAGATAAAACTATAAAACAATAATGTAATGAGTATTATTTGAAATACAATACCTTTCAGTTATTATCTTTTCCTTCTTTATTTAATGGTGGATTTCGCCAGCATCAGGTACCGTGCGGCTGTTAGACGTTGTTGTTTTCCCAAAGGATCATAAGTGCACGAAGTACATAGATATAGTTATTATCCGGGGGTCTGGAGTATTAAATTTTAAAATTGTTGAGTTATCTGTGAATACTGAAACCTTTAGTAATTGTTTTCTTGAATACTGAAACCAGTTAACCAATTTTTGTTGTTGACGTTAGGAGCTATGGTAACTGTAGTTTTGTTTCTATTCCTGGTGATAGATTTCATATAGGCATAGGCAACTGGTTCATACAGCCTTGTGTTGAGTTATTTTTAGGATCGTAAAAAGTCGATAGGGTGCCATAGTTCAACGTTTATTGATTTAGAAAGATTTGTAGAATAGGGGGCGGTTTAATTATTATTGCTGTCGGATGGAAAGGCAAGGGGGCGAGATTGGACAGAATTAACCAACTAAGTTATTGCAGGATTCAATTTATATTATAGGACGGCGATATGCTGTACAATATTATAAAGTTATGACGCTAACAGCATAATATAAAACTAATAATAATTATATTTTGACTAATAATCGTTGAGCGATTGCGGTTTTTAGTTGATGTGCTATTCCACGTATTATATTTTATTTTGTTGGTTATGTTAGAAAAAATATAATAATGTACTTGAGTCTCACGTCTGAAATCCATAGAGTAGTTTTAGGCTAGTCAGGGACTATTAAATCATTTGTCTATGGTTGGACCATAGAGACCAATGATTTAGCGACACCATAAACAATCTAGAATTAGGAATGATTATAAAACATGAAGTCATAAAACCAATCGGAGAGGAAACTTCCTTATCGCGTAATCATGTGATTTTGTAATAGCAAGCGGAATCACCTGTTATTTTCCATACCTGTTATTTTTAATACCTGCGATTTTTACATTGAAAGAGATTTTCCTAATATTTATCACGTAGTAGATTGGAATGCAATGACATTGTGGTGGAATTATTATTATGTGACATGTAGATGGGGACAATTGCTCTGCACAAGGAAAATGCCGCTTCATTTAGTTAGTTCGCTAAAATCCTAGGAAAAGTAACATAAAATAGTATTACGGTTCAAAATACACGCGTTGATGAGGAATCGCGATTATAAGTAATAACAAGTAGCAGGGATGTCATGTAGGGGATAGAATCATATGACTATTCATTGCTAGTAGGAATTTTGGGTTAAAAGCAACGTAGGTTGGGATGCATAATATAAACGGATAAATACGTCTAGTAGGCGATAAAAGTCGTTACCGTCTGGAAACAACTATCTAATATCTACTCTGTTGTGGGGAGGTTACCTATTAGCGAGGCTAGATGGCGTTGGATTACCAATAAAAGATTTTATTTTGGATGATGGTAAAAGGGTGCGGTCTAATAATAATATGTATAATTGAAATACTCTTGCAGCGTTGTGAGTAGTCGTTACCGGTAATCGTCGCTTCTTACCGTATAGTTAAAATCGTGTTAAATAGTTAATTATGAAGGTTTATAAAGGATTATTATTAGCTTAAGATGAGGTTAATGTACGCAGAGGTAAAGCTCGCTGGGCGTAGCTTACTATACCTACTTAACTAATATTATCAGTTGTGAGTTACCTAGAAATATCTAAGTCGGGAGAGCGGTGAAAAGAAAAGACCTTACTACATGACTAATTAGTTAGGATAGGTAGAGATAGATAAATCATTAAATTCACTGGGTTGGATTAGCCTATTAAGAAGAGTATCTTGCACAATTGTCTATCTCCGTTGAACGATTAAGATGTTGAAAAAAAAAAAATGATATTACTAGTTAAGTGTTGTGTGAGAAAGTGTAGGAAGTATACTAGTGGTAGCATAGCACAGAATAGGGAGTAGTGAGTTTATTCTACTACAAAATATTATATATATTTTATAAATCACATCCAATCAGTACTTGTTACAATACTCAATTACAGTACACAAAGCAAAACATAATCACCCATTTTACAGACAAAAACATTGAATCGGATGCTTGACCGCGTCTACATAAGCCAGCAGCTTTGCTTGTGGGTAAATCGAAAGAGGCACTTGTATAAGAGGCTGGTACTGACTAATCGGGTAGTGCCGAAGGAGAATATTCTGACGCGTATCCCAGACGCTAGCTTTGGTTAGTTGATGGTTCTTCTAGGGCAACCCTGCCGACTTACTAGGGATCATTGACTAGTCGAAGTTTGATTCTACACACACACGACATTAATCTATTATATTTATAAGTACATTAGAACCTGCACTTGGTTATATTTAATTATTGGTTTTATATAAATATATTTGGGCGGAGATACTCTTGTGGGTGAGAAAGTGTAGGAGGTATACTAGTGGTAGTATAGCATAGGATAGGGTGTAGTGAGTTTATTCTACGACAAAATATTATATATATTTTATAAATCACATCCAATCAGTACTTGTTACAATACTCAATTACAGTACACAAAGCAAAACATAATCACCCATTTTACAGACAAAAACATTGAATCGGATGCTTGACCGCGTCTACATAAGCCAGCAGCTTTGCTTGTGGGTAAATCGAAAGAGGCACTTGTATAAGAGGCTGGTACTGACTAATCGGGTAGTGCCGAAGGAGAATATTCTGACGCGTATCCCAGACGCTAGCTTTGGTTAGTTGATGGTTCTTCTAGGGCAACCCTGCCGACTTACTAGGGATCATTGACTAGTCGAAGTTTGATTCTATACACACACAACACTAAAATATTATATTTATAATTATCTTAGAGCCGGCATTTAATTATATTTAAGGAACGATAGAAATTATGCATGCTAAAGAGATGTTAGTAGGAATACGATAGGCAAATTAGTAGAGAGAAAAAAAATTACTTCTCGAAGATATCTAAGATTGACGGATGATGGATAATTGTGGAAGGTGGATATTAATTGAGCTTGGGAGCAAAATAGGGGTCGAAAGAAAAATATAATAGTAAAGAAAGAATATAAATCGAAAGAAAAAAAATAATAGTAGAAAAAAGAAATAGTTGATGGCTTGAAGTCGAGATTTAACGGCAAAATTAACGAGTTATAGCACTGTTATGCTATAGGGATAACAATAGCGTATGTTATCACATCAATTTTAAAGGCGAGTTGCGGGCGGATGTCACGTCATAATCAATAGTTAACTCGTTTTATTATTTTAAAAGTTAACGCAAGCTACTTATAAAACAGTGATCGATTTTATATACCACAATTTTAAGTTGTAGGATAAATTTAAACTCATAGTCCGCAGAAACATTCAAGCCGGAAATAAAGCGATGAATTTGCGAGCTGAGAATAAATTTCTTAGTGTAAACTTATTAATAAGTAAATCCCTGATATTGCGTTATCGAGATTACAATACAAAATTAACTATCACAATTCGAATCATCCAAAGTAATTATTTAGATGTTGTCTCGCGTCGACAGGTACAAATTTTAATTTAGATGGGTAAAGACATTAGAACTGAAATGGGTTTCGGATGTGTGACGTTCTTAGGATACGTACTGTTTAGTAGCATAATATAAATTTAATAAAATCGGCCGAATTAGACATAATTCGTTTTGCGGATATATATATTTAATCGAGATTATTGTGGAGGTAGCCATAGTTCAAAGTTTACTAAACCCGACCTAGAGTCATAGCCTATCTTTATATGTCAGAAGAAAATAATAAATTTATAAGTAGTAGATTTTAAAGTCAATAGTAAATTTATTTTCCCGAGGTGAGACCTGAAACCTAGTTCGCACTAGGCCATTCAAATACTTTAACCGGTAATGTTGATTATAATAAATAAAGATGTTCGGGATTTATAATAATATTCTAATACTGCTATATTAAAATTGTTATTATGAAATTAAATAGGTTTGCTTAACAATTGGCAAATAATTATTAACTCAAGAATTTGTTTAGTACAAAGTAAATGTCTACAGGTTTAGAAATGATAGGACGAACGAAACGCGGTTTTGACTTGTGGGAAGGTCAGCGCGGACTGTCACAGAGGGATTATCTTGTTTGGATTTTTATTAATATGAATTGCTAGAACTCTTAAATAATCTAGATTATTGGCATCTAATATAAGTAGTAATTGTAGATGATTAAAATTAGTGCTAAGGTAGGTTATTGTCGAAGTTATGGCACAACCTTAAAATTGTTAGTTAATGTGAACTGCATGTTGCATCTAGATTGTTTTATACAAACTAATTAATTGACAGTTTTCACATATGTAGGCCGGGACATTGAGTTGATGAAATAGTGTTATCAAAATCATTCATCACGGAAAGATAAAGATATTTTTATTTGCAAGTGTGAATACAAAAGTTTACTTCGGTTAGTATTATTCTGTTCTATACTAGTTTTGTGGTAGCGTTTTACCTAGGGTTGTTCTAAATTATAGGTAATTAATTGTTAATTGTCTGTTGTTGTCTTCTACGTTAGAAGAGGAACGGAGAAAGATAAGGGGGACTCATTTTGTTATAGTCAGCTGTATGATAGATAATCCTTCTAGTAAATATTTCTTGTGATTGCGGTAGTAACATAGAATGTTTATAGGATGTTTTGTTCATTAACTAATTATCTTCACCGCAGCTGTGGATAGGGATGGCTAAAGTATGTGAACAGGGGTGGAGAAGATAGGTCATTATAAATTAAAATAAATACTTGAATTGCAATATGCCTGACTAAATAGTGCGAAGAGATGGAGTAACTATGTTAGAGAAATTCTCTATTGCATAATATTCGAACTTTTGACATTTTCAATTGTAACTTTAGAATTTTGATTAGAGTATTTAACTAAGCGGGTCCAACGAAGAAGGCATGCTGAAAGCGAGGTCTTTGGTCGTCTATGCACACAATAAAATTATAGATGACACAAGGGAGCATTCTTAATTGGCACTGTTAAATTAGTAAAAGTAGCTTGTTTAGGGTGTTCGAATATTTTTAGTCGCACTGGGCACAAATAGAACTTAGTTAAGCGTGTAGGGTTTATTTTGATTTACCTGGTGAAGTAATTGAATCGAAGTTTCGGAACTGTGCTGTAGAAGTGGGAATTACTCAGCACACAATAAAATTAAGTGGTTTCCATTTAGCTTCATTTCCTAAACTAGCCTTTCTTAAAGTTGCGGAAATTCTGCTGTAAGGTGGTTCCTTTGGGGGCGTCTTGTGAAGTCTAAATCAGGACAATTATACTTGACTAACCTATAGAGAGATAATGTCTTAGGCTGCAGAAACAGAGGCCATTGATGGCATTTCATTTTGGCGTGGTCAGGGGATCTCGTGTTGCTGGGGAATTTTACCATCTGGACGGAAGGCTGAAAAGTAAAGTAGAATGCATAATGAGTAACCAATTAGAGTTACAAACATTCGGGAGATTACCATCTTAATAATGTGTCTTGTGCGAGTGTAAAATTAAAATCATCTAATAAAAAAATAAAAAATAAAAAGAAACTAGCACTATTGAATCACGCAGTTTGGAATTCAGTAAATACGAGAAGGAACTTACGATATTAATTACCATGAATACTAAGACGAAGTGTCACCTTTAATGACTTATTATTTACCGATTTGACCGATTATTAGTAATATAAAAGGTAGGAAGTTAAGTAGAGTTGTGGGGGCGGATAAGATAGTTACCGGTCTGTTTAATTTAATAAGAAAATTATATTTTTCAAAGGTATAGGAAAGTAAGGGGATATTGACGTATTATATTTTAGCAAATGAGACTAAATTGTGTCTTTCATACATAGTAATAACTAGGGATGAGACATAGTTACTAGATAGGTTTTGGCATAAATATTTGCTTATACGTATAAGCTCAGTACTTGTCAATTAGTATACAACGTCCAACGCGTACCGGGGTATTAACAAGTACTTATCGATGACGCATACATTGACAGTTAGATATACATAGCACACAAACTTCTAATAGATCTGAACTACGGGGTAGCTAGTTCAAAACTCAAGGACGTGTTTCGAGATGCGTACCCCCTTAGAGTGAATGAGTTTTCCCTAAGTATTTACGATCGACAACCTTATTGTAAGGCGTTATGACCTCTATTTGTATGCACGGTGAGTGGGTGTCACTGCGTACCGGACGGAAGCGAGTCTAGTATTCTATCTCGGTTATTTGTAGGATTAGACATAGATGTATCTCATCTAAAATAAAGTTATAACTCTTGGGCGATGATGGTATGCCTACTGGTTTTGGTTGATATGGGGGTTTGGTTAAGATTTCTTATCCGCGGAGAGGAAAATAGGTTTCCGTTAAAAGAAGTAGCTAATTAGGAATTGTGGAGGACGCGGGTTCGATCCCTGCCTGAGGTAGACAATTGTTCCGACGTTTCGTTATCTTAGGTAATTATATAAGCTAAGATGAGATTGGTAGCGTTGAAGTATGAAGGAAAGTTTTAATTCAAATCATTAATAATTATTCATTAGCCTAGTTGGAACTAAAACCATGACGGCGAAGTGGTTGATGCTTCACCCACGAAAGATCCCAGGTTCGGTCCCTAGGTTGCAACATTTAGATGCGAAACAAGTTGTAAGAAGAGACGTAAGTTAAAAGAAGGCCATGATGACAGATGTACTTGAAATTATTCTAGGAAAATAATTTAAAGAATAGAATAATTGAATGGTTCGGAAGATGTTATAAACTTTACGTCGGAATCGTCATAGAGTTGAAGAGTTTCCGCTAGGGGGCGTTAGTAGACAGAGCAAGAGACTGTTATATTGATTTATATTATAATATGATTTGTTGTTATGATGGTAAACAAAAGGCAAATCATTATTCGGAGGTTGTGTATGATTAAAGAAATGGTAGATGTCTAAGTTATTGGGAAATATTTACCGAGACTAAGTTACTGGGATTTCGTTTCGAACACGAGAACTGGGTATGCGATTATGATTTTGTGTCAGTTGAATAGAATGAGGGGTGTGGGCTATTTTGCAATAAGAAAGCTTATGGAGGAAGGAGTCATTAGGGATTTGGGGAAGAACTATAAATAGTAGGAATATCTTTGAGGGCTAGGATGACAATGGGGTTAGCAAGGAAGGACGTGCTATTTTGTACTTAATTAAGTACAGGGTTTAGATATAATTCGCCGCAGATAAGAGTGGTACTTTATCTGCTTAAATTCTATCGGGGGCGGCTGTAACGGTACAGAATGAATGATATCCGTCCGTTAGTAAGGAATGTGTGGGAGTAGCATTAAAATAAATATTAATGCGTAGCACCATTAATATAATAAGCATGAAAAGGGGAATAATAAACTAGTTCAGAATAATGGTCAATGGTCTAGCGCTTTATCTTTAGTTTGAATTTCGCGGAGACGGCTCTGCGCGTCCCTTGCGGCATAGGCGGCGTCTAGCGGAAGTTATTTACGTAAGCTTCGCATAAGGTTGCTAGTTTGACTTCTTTATTTTGAATTTCGCGGGGACTGCTCTGCGCGTCCCTTGCGACATAGGAGGCGTCTAGCGGAAGTCATTTATTTGGGCTTCGCGTAAGGTTGCTAGGTTGACTAGGACCGTATTTTATTTTGAGTTTCGCGGGGACTGCTCTGGGGTCGGCAAAGTGGTTCACCTACGGGCGGACGCCATCTATGGTCGGAATACGGAACTTTTGATAGTTTCCCAAAATATAGGATTATTGGCTTAAGTGGAGGATTATTAAGAGGGAAGTGTTAATAGAAGGCTACATTTAGATATTCAACGATGAAATATTGGCTGTCGGACGAGATTTGGTTAGATTATGGAAAAATTTTAGAATTGCGCGGCGAAAGCGGCTATGAGCGAGCGAGAGGTTGAGAAAAAGACAGAAAGAGAGGTCGGATGATAGCTCCACGTGGCGCGACGCGAAGGCGGGGGGGATCGGGGAAACGGCTAGCGATTGGTTGAAGGGAAGAAAAGTGGGCTCGCGCGGAAAAATCTTAGGCGTGTGGCGCGAAAGTAAGATGCTTAGGAAAAGGGCGGAAAATTAGCGGGCATTCAGTTTTGGGACGTCAACGGAGCGGTCCAACTTAAGAGTGCGGTACGACTCATACGGGAAAAATAGCGTCCGAGCTTGATAGTGCGCTAAGTGATATTCGAGCTGCGATATTAATTAAGATTTGTGAAATTGAAAGTTATTAATAAAGTAAACTATTGCGATCGCAACTCGAATCCGTTAACAGAATGAAGTATTCTGGGGTACATCGGCGGAAACGAGTCACGGTGACAACAAAACCCTATGTACCTTTCAACAGACTTCGGTCTGGATGATCTTTGATTGTATTTAATAAGATCGGCGTTTTACACTATTACGCTAAACAATACACTATCTTCGACGGAGTAATGGGGGAGAGACAGTTGTCTCCCTAGTGAAAGTTGAAGATAGGTCAGACACCATTTAGCTGGAGGTAGACCCGTATGACCCAGTCCAATCTCGAGTCTATCTCCATACATACAGTGTAGTGATAGGAAAATAACACACTGAGTATACTGGCTCGACTGATAGAACATTTAGGAGTTAGTTGCTTTCAGGGGCAATGCGACTCTCACCACACACCACGAATTTAAATTAAATGAGGCTTGGCCTAGTTTGCAAGGTACACAAGAGGGACTGTTAGTTCGACAAAATATAGGCATTTTCAAGTGAGGAAAGTTGTAGGAATCTATAGGTAGGCGGATATATATATATGGTTAGTTATTAATTCAGACTAATAAGGCAGGGATAATTAAGTTACGGCGCTAAATAAAATTATGATGAAGTGATGTGGGTCCTAGCTAGGCAAGTAATCTGTTACCGCAGGCCGGTAAAATTCTAATTGTTTTCCTAAAGTTGTTACCAATTAATTATTCATTTTAAATAATTAACAGAAGTATGATAATATCGTACCATCATTACTTTGGAGTACCTAAAAGTCTAGACTGGTTTTCTATTACAAGAAAAATACTAAAAAGTTATAGCAAATAAGCTTAGTCGTACTGTGATGTTTGATTTCTAACACTGATATGACCAAACAGGCATTTGTTAGCTTTCCCTGGGATGCAATACGATCTCACATGGCTACACTCTTCAAGGTGTTAAAGTTTTACATCCGATACCTTAGCAAAAATAAGCTGATACAAACTGAACAACTAAAACCAGTTTAGAACCTAGGATAAGTCGTTGAAAGAAGACATTGCAAGCTATGAGCTTCTAATAATCTGAAACATAGAAATAATTGATTGATAACAACCAGCTAATTAGCCTGACAATGGTCTACTAATACCATTTGAATAGACCTCTTAAGATATGTAAGTACTTACTTCTAATAATATGAAACATAGAAATATTTGATGGGAACAATCTAATCAATCAGACTAATACCTAGTACAGTCTAATTTATACTTATTAAAGTGAGTAAAAGATAACTTCTAAATGTAATTTATTTAATGATTAACAGTGATAATTAACTACCTACTAAAGGTATACTAACTATGATTTAGTAGTCTATCAAATTAACCACTCAGTCTGAGAGACAGAGGGTGTAAGTTAATGGGAAAATAATTAACTACATTCACTCCCTAAAAGTCAGGGATGTTGAATAAATTAGGCATCTTTCAATAAACTTGAGATGTATTTATACTTTATAAGATCTGTATAATGAACACTAAGAGTAATCCAAAGTAATTTACTTCAAATGATAGTATTCTATTTCAGTTCACTTCCTAAAGTCAAGGATATTGAATGAATTAAACATCCTTTAATAAACTTAAGATGTGATAATCTGCCAATGCAGCCAATCCAATGTAGTTATATTGGAGCTTTACAGGACTTGTATAATAAATACTAAGAATAAATAAAAGTAGTTTTACCTGAATTAATAGCATTCTACTTTAGCCACCGCCTGAAGTGGCGTTTGATTAAATTATCCACCCTTTACGGAACTGAATATAAGTTATTGCATTGAATAATTAAGTTCTTAATGTGAAAAGGATATTTGGATGATAGCAAGCCTTGAGATAAACTCTATTGATTTATGTGGAATAATAAGAATTTAAATTGCTAACACATAGTGCATAATGTAAAATGAAATTAAATTTGAGGAGAGATGTAAATTCTCAGTTAAAGAATTAAAGGCACAAGCTAATAATTAAAGTTAAAGCCAATGTGTCGGAACTGTAATTAAACCATGAGATGTACAGTACGCTATGGAGCGGTGGTGGGGCTCATAAATTGCACCAGGCTACTTATGTATCATGCTACTGATAATAAATAATAATACCTACAAGCTAAGCTATCATCTGATTACCTTTGAGTGGTTACAAATCTTCCCCGCAGCTGCAGTGAAGGATTTAGGTCACAGTTCAGACGGAGTCATTGCTAGGCTACACATATTTATGTTAGGATTTATAGACTGGTAGGTAATTAGGTCAGGAGAAAATAATTTAACACAGGGATAAGCCAATTACTAAACTTTCACGAAAGAACTTGAGTTACTTAAATGCGGTTAACAACGGAGGGTTCACTAGACGATCTGGCCAAAATAGTAGTTATTATAATATTACATTGCTTGACTGAAATTCACTGCAAATAGAATTAAGCTATGCTAAGGTTTCATCATCATACAAACAATACGCACTAAACAAAAACTCCAGACACAACCATTAGATTGTAGATAAATTAGGTTAATTAGTTTTAAGAATTAGATAATAAGTTAAATTAAGGTAAAGCGGCGATGATGTGTGTATGTATTATAAGCTAGCTAGGCATATAGGTGTGAAAGGCATTAGATTTAGGTTTAGATTTAGGTGTAGCAATTAATAAGAAGGTGGGGAGGTTACAAAGTACACATATATTACTACCAGGTTTTTCTTTGTGCTCGGCATTATATTGTGTAATATAGTGGTGAGCCTATCATCGCTTTATGCTGATCAATGTATGAGCAGTCTTTAGTCCGTTAGTCGCCTTTTACGACACCCATGAAAAGAGATAGGTTCGTAGTATTCTTTTAATAATGAGCCGCCCGCCACCACTCATCTCAAGAACATCATGCAACAACAACGGTTTTGTGGGTAAAAGTTACTCGCGTCCGTAGGTTTACCCTTGAGACCCTACACGTGACCCCTGGGTGGAGCTAAATGAGTGACACTGACTGAGTGGTAGAGCCACGCTGCGTTGCAGCACGTATTGGGCTCGCCCGGGGTAATACCACCCTCTCACGAATAACCGGCGTGAAATAATGGCACTTGGTGCTGTTGTGTTTCGTCCGGCCAGTGAGAGTTCCGGAGGCCCCTTCCCCCTCCCCCTCACAATTCCTATTCCTTCCTTAACCCTATTCCTTTGCTAAAGGTCGGAAACGCATCTACGACTCCTTTGGTTTTGCGGGTGTCCATGGGCGGCGGTGATTGCTCTCCATCAGGTGACCTGCCTGCTCGTTTACCTCCTGCTTATATAAATAAAACTTAATGTTTGTATAAACGACAAAGTTTCATGACGTTAGGGAGTTTTCCATTTTGCTTCAAGCTTCTCGCATTCCATGTTCCTATTTTAAGATTTTTCCGCCCGGAGATTCTTTGCACCCCTGTCCCATCTAAAGGACGCCGGGCACTCGTGGCCTTTGCTTTACTCGTATTTAACTTTTCCATTGAATCTAGCTTTAGGGATAAATAGTGCAGTAGTTTCCCGTATGCCTTCTGCACCAGACATTTTTGAGATTATTTAGATCTCAAGGCCGCTGAAGCCTCTTCCAGTCGGTTTCCCAGCCAGGTATGGTATGGTTATACCGCCATTGCTCGGTCGCCAGGACCTTGTTCGTTGTCCAGCTGAAAAACTCCGTTCACCCTTACTCCCCCATAAAACAACCGACAAATTTGTATCATTTTGTAACACAGACACATGTGATACCATACGGGCAAGCAAATCTTTGGATAATTTAATGAAACGAAATCGTTTTTTTTATCTTTGAGAGGATGGCTGAAAGAGATCTTTGTAAGAGATAAGTATATCTGCGAATGCCTTTTTCTATTCCGTTTACTGTGTTATAAAGTGCAATAAATAGTTAAATGTAAGCTCCAAACAATGACGGAAAGATTACTTATTACTTGTATGTAGCACTTTCTATACGCGCCTTTTGATCTAGCTTGTAATCAAAGTAAAAAATCAATAAAGTGTAATTAAACGTTTGTCTAATTATGTAAGTATAAGTAGTTTTTCTACTACAAAATGGCAAATACGCAGATTTAAACATTATTTTGATTACGTAAATTAAGTTAAAAATTGATATTAATTTAGAGTTAGGGAAACAAATAAATAAAGTTTTGTGTAGTTCGTATGTAGTTTAATTAAAATGCTTAAACATTAGGCTGTCGCTAAATGTAACGTTGATTTTCAACTGCGTTTTACTTATTATTTACTATGAAGCTTCGTGTACAAAAACTGCCATCTTTGGATAACAACTAAAGTTTATGGGCATTTATTCCTTTCAATATGCTATGAAATTTTCTTGGCTTAGGAAAAACATCTAGTTCGTAAAAATAAAACAAAAAAACTCTTTCTCAGTTAATTACTCCAACAAATTCCACAAATATAATATAATAAAAATAATTTATGAGATTAGTCAGTTAATCTTAGCTGGCACACTGACATAGTGTGACATTATTGTTTTGGTATGACAGATCAATCTACTAATACCTACATATGATTATTTACTTTGTGCTATAAAGATTGAAAAAAATAAATAAATAAGTAAAATTATTAAATAATAAAAATAATTAAATAAATAATAAAATAAAATAAAAAACAGCTGCCACCACCCATCAACCCCTGTTCTTGACTTGCTCGTATACTTCGTGCGCCGTGCCCGCGGCGCTGAGGATGCCAAAGCCCGTTTTCTGAAACACAAATCACATTTTATGTTAGTTTATTATTTCCTTATCGAAACATTTTGTAACTTTCGTACATAGGTGCATACATTACACCATCCGGTCAATTTTAACTTAAAACCGATGTTTTAAAGTAGGTACATAATAAGAATTAAAAGTAACTACAAAATCACATAAAGCGTATTAGATACTCACAAACGGGTTACTCGAATAATGACCCACACCATTCTCTCTAGGTACAATTTTTCCACTAAACCTAGTAATAATTCTTATGTAGAACAGTGACAACTATTTATAGGTACTTACGATAACTTTGCCAACTTTCTTAATAGTGCCGGCGCTGGGTAGCTTGGGCTCGGGAGCAGCGCGAGCGGTGCCAGCGAGCATAGCGAGCATCGCCATCACGACAATCAACAGAGCGGAGAGCTTCATGTTTAAGGGGAGGTATTTCGAGCGCTTCCCTCTCGTTCTCTCGACGGTACAACGGTAAGGGACGGGTATAACAGCGAAGCGGCGCGAATAATCGCGTTTTATATTTTAAAAAATTGATAGATGTAATAAATAAAAAACCATCGGTTATAATAACTCAAGTTATTTACGAGCTTCATTTTAGTAAATGACTCATAATATCAAATCACTTATTTTAAGAATAAAACCTGGAAAAGGAGATAAAATGACACAAAAATCTGTAACTTTGTGAATTTATTCTATCGAGCCAACTTTATAAAATCGTGTTTCCATCGGGTGTATTTCACAGAATAAAGCCTCAACAATATTTCATAATTTTTGCAGATTTTAATTTTACTGTTTACTACTTCAAAAAGTAATTCTAAGAACGTGTTATTTTAGTTTTTTACTAACACCTAGCCTTAACTGGCAAGCTTTAGCACAAGGTAACTTCACCACAACTCTGTATGTCTGAATGTAGTCTACATCATCTTGCACTCTATTATAAAGCAATGCGCGTCGTAATTTTTTCTGCCCATTTATCCCGTCACAAAGTATTTATGTGTATTCCAAGTTCCAGAAATACATGAGCGCATAATATGTGGGGGTATACCTTTACCGTCACTGCTAAATATGTCACAGACCTTTTATTATTGTCGTAAAAACTATCCCCCACCTTATAAAAAATATGTTGTTGTAATATTTAAGTTAATAACAATCATTACTTTTATTTTGAGCATGAGCTTGCTTACTATAGTGATTAAACTTAAAGTAATTTTTAGTTCAGCAAGCATAATTATGTAGTCTAATGATCGATATTCCTATTTGGGATCGAATACACCAATACGACAACACTAAATCTTGATTATTTATCAGTGTTTGTAAAAAATATTTATCACTAGCGACCGCCGCCCGTTACTTCGTCAGCGTAAAGATCGCGTGAACCCGAAGGAATTTAAAAAATCTCCATCTTAGCTCCTTCCTACCTGGGTTATAAAAGATAAATTTTACCAAACTTTCAGCGTATCTGTCGCAGGGATATGATAAAAACAGAGATTTGGTCAATTTCCTAAGTGATTTGATCAAATCACGAGGATGTTAGAATAACAACACGATTTTATCATTTCCCTAAACAAATGTAGGGATTTGAACAAATACCAGAACTGGTTCAGTGAAATGACCAAAAACATGTGACCTTACAAGAGTAGAACAGCTAGTATTTCTGTTGTCTAAAAAAATAATAACCTCGAAATTCAAGACAATCGCTACGCTGCGCTTCGCGATTGTCTTAAATTTCTAACCTATCACGTGAGCTCCAGGAGTAGGGCAATTGATGTTCTAGTGGTGTTCAAATCCCTAGATTAAAAGGTGGTCCACCACCTTTTAATCTAGGGATTTTTTAGCCGATGGACTTAGATAGATAGATAGATTAGATATGTCGCAGTCATATGACTGCGACATTATCTAAGTCCACCGGATGGAGCTCTGCGATATACATATTAACTCTCGAAATTAATAACCTATCTCTCTGTTGTTAAGCATACTAATGTTTATTAAGCTCTTAAGCTCTGGTCTTTAAAAATTATGCCAAATGTCTCACTGTTATAGGTAAAACAACAGATAGTTGTTAATTTCCGGCGTTAGTCAATTAGTTAGTCAATCAGTTGACCTAAAACTATTGTGTAGAAAAGAAACTCAATTGTTTGGCTGAGATATTTTTTTTTGAAAGATTATTATTAATGTGCGTTTAACACATTATAATAGTCCTGTTACCCCATTAAGGTACAATAAACTAGAGTAGACACCGCGAAGCAAGTTTGTGCGCAACTAAGGTGCAGCAAGGTCCACAATCGCTTGAATCACGCGCAATCACTGAGGCGTTTGCAGCCCAAGTGCGGCCTAATGCCCGATTTACACGTATTAAGTAATTTAGTAGTTAACTAAATTTTAACTTAATTTTAATTGACTTATCTACTAAATTGTGTGTTTACATGCAATTAATCTTTTACTAACTTGGGCGTTATTATTGATAGTTGCTTGAGTTGGGGGCCGCAACTGCAAGCTGTCAGTCGCAAGCTTTACGTATCCTCGGCTTCCTTAAGAAGACTACGCAACTTTTTACCCACTGCCACTAAAATTGCGCTAGCGCATTCTCTGCTTCTTCCCGTTTTAGACTACGCTGACGCGCAGGCGTCAGAGATCAAGATAGCAGTATCTTGATCTCTCGGAGGACCAGCTAAATAAACTTGAGCGCCTTCAAAACCTATGTATTCGTTTCATATTTGGCTTGCGCAAGTATGATCATGTCTCTAAGTACCGCTTTAAACTCAAGTGGCTTCCTATTCGTCTTCGCCGGAATACTCACATCCTCTCCCTTCTATATAACATATTGTTCAATCCCAAGTATCCTTCGTATCTAAAGGAACGCTTCAGTTTCCTTTATTGTTCGTACTCGCGCTCGTTACGGTCATCAGAAAATCTAGCCCTTAAAACTTGTCTATCTTAATCACTTTAAATTAAGTTAAAATTTAGTTAAAATTTAGTTAGAATTAAAATTAATTTTTTTTACGTGTAAATCGAGCATAAACACAGCAGTGGTGAGCGGTGTCTTCTCTATACGTAGTAATAATAACCCATTCTGTTAATCTAAATGACTTTAAATCTAAATGGCTATGGGGATTAAATTCAACCCGAGCATCTATCCGCTCGGCTACCGACGCTTTATGACGATACAAACATATTTGGGACAATACATTTTCATAATTTTATTTATTTTATACGGCTTGCCGTACCAACAACTCCTCAGCCCCCAAGCGGTCGCATGAGACCGCACCTACAAAAACACACTTGACTTTTTACCGTGTTTTCATAGAGTGCTTAAAAAATACTAACATAATTATAAGTTATATACTAACAAAAACATTTTACATTGTATGTATGTTAGTCTCTAGGGTATTTATTATATGGGCCTCTCTATATTTTTACCATCTTGTACATTGTTTGTTGCCTGCAATAAAGATTTATTATTATTATTATTATTATAGACTTACAGACTACTTTAGTATGAACAAGTTTGATTATTTCGGTTCTGTGGTACATTTTATTATATATATATTATACATATTATATATATTTTCACCACAGCTGGAGCAACGAAGAAGGGCTGTTGTCTTCGGTGATTTTAACGTTGATCTACTGAAAATGGAGAAGGACGCCAAACTATACTTACAGGAGATTCAAGAAGCTGGATACAAAATTGTGAATAAAATAGATAAGAGGTATAGCACACGTGAAACTAGCTTATCAAATACACTATTGGATCATGTATGTACTAATATAATTAATCACTCTTTTAGTTTATCAATTATTAGTTCTTCGCTATCAGATCATAAACATATTTTTTTAGAAATCAGCAGGCTAGCACCACATGTAACAAACAAATACATTACAAAGCGCTTGATTATAAGAAACTTTACATAAATACAATAAATACTAAATACTTAAATAATGATAATGATTATTACTATTTTGAAAAATGTATACAAGAACAAATAAATAAAAGTAAAATAGATAAAATAAAATATTTAAACGCACCAAAAGACGATTGGATAAATAAAAATATAATAAATTCAATTAACTTGCGAAATAAACTATGGGAACAAAGTAAAGATAATCCAAACGAACTAATCATATTGAATAATTTCCACAAAGAAAAGATAAACGTTAAATATATGATAAAAACACATAAAAATAAATATTATTATAAATTATTTTCAGACTCCCACAACAACCCTAAAAAAATGTGGGAATTAATTAATAGCCTAGCAAAAAATAAAACAATAACAAACACAATTCCTCCTAAATTAATATCGGATTCGGGGCCCATTACAGAGGGTATTGCTATCTGCAATTATTTTAACTCATTTTTTGCTTCAGTGGGACAAGATTTAGCTAACAACATTCCTCAAAATTATCACGATAATATAGGCAATATTTTATTTTACGAGGACGATTACAATCACGTTTCGACCTTGAGCAATTTTGAACCTTGTACTGAGGAGGAAGTTGAGCAAATTATTGATCATCTTGATACTAACACCAGCACCGGAATAGACGGAATAAGTGCAAAAGCTATTAAATGTCTAAAAGATGTCATATCTGAAAGTTTAACAGAATGTATAAATCAATGTTTAAAGCAAGGTGTCTTCCCTGATACACTTAAAGTTGCAAAGGTTAGCCCCATTTATAAGTCAGGGATCAAAACTGATCCAAGTAATTATAGACCGGTGTCAGTATTGCCAATTATATCAAAAGTTTTTGAACGAATTTTATACGATCGTTTAAATAATTACCTTACGGAAAAAAACTTTTTTATTGATCAACAGTACGGTTTTCGGCCGAAGTCAAGTACATTATCAGCAACTATTGATCTAGTGACAAAAATTAAAACATCTATAGACGAAAAATGTATTGCTTTAGGAATATTTATCGATATAAAAAAAGCTTTTGACACTTTAAGTCATAAAAAGCTTCTCCAAAAAATGTGTAACATGGGCATAACGGGAACAGCCCTTAACATGTTTGCCTCATACCTACAGAACAGACGACAGATTGTTAAGATCGATAACTTCGAAAGTAATCCGCAAAATATAAATTACGGAATTCCGCAGGGGTCGATAGTCGGTCCGTTAATTTTTTTAATTTATATTAATAATATAAATAAAATTGGTTTATCAGGACAATTGACACTATACGCGGACGATACTTGTATTTTCTACTTTGGTAAGTCCATTCAAGAAATAATAAATGAAGCTCAAAATGACCTTCATATTTTGAACGAATGGTTAAAATACAATCTCTTGACTATAAATGCCTCAAAAACATCTTTTATGATTTTTGCAGCAAAAAATAAGCCTATACCAGATTTTACTCCTCTTACGATAAATAATAACGTCATTAAACAAACAAACAAAGAAAAATATCTTGGGTTATGGCTGGATGACAAGCTGACGTGGACTTTTCATATTGATCACGTAAAATCGAAATTAACATCTTTGCTTGCAGCATTACGTAAGACAGTGAACTGTATCCCCGCCAGAGCACGTTCTGTTATATACAATTCATTAGTAAAATCGCATCTCAATAATCTTATAGAATTGTGGGATCCGCTGCGGTAACAAACCTCAAACCACTACAAAGAACACAAAACAAAATAATAAAGGTGCTTCATTGTTACAACTACTTAATGTCTACAAAAGAATTATATAAAAAAACTAAGCTACTAAATCTTCGACAGCTATACATATACTCCACTTGTGTTTTTATTAGAAATACAACTAATAATTCTATACAGTCCAATATACAGATACACAAAAAAGTAAATACACACAATTTAAGAAATAAGCACAAACTACACCTAATTAAAATACGAACAAACTATGGGAGGAAAACAATATTATTTGAGGGCGTTCAGCATTACAATAAATTGCCTAATAACATAAAAGAATGTGATACCATTAACTTATTTAAGTCAAAGCTTAGGGAATACGTGTGCACCCTATAACCAATTACCTAATTACTACTTATTACCTAATTAGTGTTACCGTTGCGCCGGAGAAAAAATGTTTATTTAGATATATCTGTGTTTTTTTTATCTCATTGTTAATGAACTACATGTTTGTATGAGAATAAATGTCTTTAGACCTTATTTTATGCATCGTGATCGCAAAATATAGCATAGTCTGTGCTCGATTCTGTCAAATTTGACGTTGACAGTTGCGCCAATTTTTGTGTCAGAAAATTCCCACGAGTGAGTGGTTAACCGAACAAACTTAACCGTGTCGCGTAGCGGTGAAACAATACTACCACCCCCTGTCTTCCCTTGGGTGTCGTAAAAGGCGACTAATGCAGGGTTTACACGGGTGACTAAAGCTGCACGAGTTTTGCCGCACGGCGAAAATCGACCCGTGTAATTACCCCATAACGGATTAAAGACTGCACATACATCCAATAGCATAGAACGGCGATGGGCTCACCACCTGTCACCCAGAGCACATGTGCAGTTGCTATATGGTGAAAAGTGGACTATGGTAGAGTTCTGTTTTTGCTGTCATTGCCTAGTCTCTGCCTAACCCTTCGGGGATAGTAGTCGTTATTATATGTATGTATACATTTTTGTAGAAAGAAAGAAACTAAACATTTTTGTTTCGTTATAATTGCAGATCAAGTAAAAAAAATATATATTTTCTTTACGAACTAGTAGATGGTAATGAGTGGCGATAGAATTATAGAATAGATGGTAATGAGTGGCGATAGAATTATAGAATGGTTAAAAATGTTCCCCCAAACCCTTTGAGTTTCAGTATAAATTTGAATTTAAAAATAAATTGAAATCTCATACGGAGTTCTTGGGATAATTTGTAAAAAAACGTTGTGTTGCAGTTTTGTTTCATTTGCCAATGCCAACACTCACATTCACAAATGCTCAACAGTTAATAACTTACCATTATTATACAAAATATCATGATTAAGCTAATATTTTAGAAAATAAAAAAAAACATGACTTTTCACTTTTCCGGCTAAAAGTAATTTTTCCCCTAAAATAAAATCTGCAGACATGAAAATTCTAAATACTTTTCCATCAACGTTGGTACTCTCTCCACTCTATTTACGTATTCGTTTCAAACCATATCTATTTCAATATCAATGCGGTGTTAACACATTAATAGAGGTCTCCAGAAAGCCAATACGCTTGTACTAGACACACCTTAAACCCACGTTCACTTCAGTAGCTCGATGTGGCTATAGAGATATTTTTGCGTTTCGATATCTGAGGATATTATTTCACGCGTTCAACCCGAGTAACATTCCAGTCGGCTGTATACGTTAAAATAATAAGAAAATATCTGTATTTCCGATTTAGATTATGATTTCTCTGTGTCTGCTTATTTAAAACATGTTGTTACATGCATCGGTAGAACAAGGATACAATAAAATTATGACCACTTCAAGGTAACAATCGCAAGATTGAGCTATCACTTGTGGTGTCGTACTAAGATGTCATTGATAACAAGTACGGCCTTCAACTGTACTCCCCGATGGGAATCGAACCAGAGAAGTATTGAGTTGTAATGTACTGATTTATGCGTAGTAAGTTAGTGATGACGACGGAATGCAAACATACGTCACTCCTTTCCTTGTTTGGAATTAAGGAATTTGGAATATACGTAAATACTGTATAATGGCGTAAAGCAGGAAAACTGTACACACCTTGTTGCTTTAAAATAGAGTGCAAAGATGATGTAGATTATATTCAGAAAAACACAGTTGTGGTGAAGTTACCTTGTGCTAAAGCTTGCCAGTTAAACATGAAGCTCTCCGCTCTGTTGATGGTCGTGATGGCGATGCTCGCTATGCTCGCTGGGACCGCACGTGCCGCTCCCGAGCCCAAGCTGCCCAGCGCCGGCACCATCAAGAAAGTTGGCAAAGTAATCGTAAGTAAGCTGTTGACAAACTGTTAAGTATTTATATCTTCGTGGTCTTCTACAGCAACCGCTGAAACTGCAGCATACGGTGTTAGAATTTGTGAAAGTTATTGTTACTTTTTTAATTTGACGATGTTTCTAGCTGAGTGCTAATTGTGTGTTATTATCACAGGCTCCGAAGTACCGATACGAGACAATTTGCAAAACTTTTACTAAATTGTCTAATTAGTTAGTATTCTGAATCTTTTAGCTACCATTCAGCTACCAAATACTTTTACTTGTGTGTGTTTGGACGCAAATTGAAGGAGGCTTGGTGTGAGAATCCTACTAGATACTATTAAAAACGCGAAAGTTTGTAAGTATGGATGGATGTTTGTTACTCTTTCACGTAAAAATGACTAAATGGATTAGGATGAACTTCGGCATACAGATAGTTTATAACCTGAATTAACACATAGAATACTTTTTATCCCGATATTCCCACGGGAACGGGAACCACGCGGGTCAAACCGCGTCCGGCCGCTAGTGTTGCTATAAAAACACAAGTAAAAAAAAAGCGTTGAAGAATTTCAACTGGTCTAATTATTGAGCTTTGGTCTAACCAATACCTTGGTGGTGGAGTTTCAATATCTTTTTCTATGAATATTTGGGCGTCGTGAACGCAAAAAATATGAGTTATATTTATTTGGAATAGTTGTAAAAAAATATTTAACCGTGTATATTTACTTATTTATACATATTATATTTCAATATCTGTAGTATGTCAAAATCTGTGTATCGTTGAATTAACTAATTATTTATCAACGCATCCTTACGTTAATGTCACTGGAACTGATTGATTTGTTACAGAAAACGGGCTTTAGTATACTCAGCGCAGCGGGTACGGCGCAAGAAGTGTACGAGAAAGTTAAGAATAAGGTTGCGGGGTGATTATGATGAGATGAAGCTTGCTATTTATAACTAGCTACAAATATCAAATAACATAAATAGATTTACCGTTGTATAAGTTTTTATTTGTTAATTATCTAGTCATCAATTTTGTTCTGTTGCGATATTTCGGAACATATTGAAAGAAAAACTTTGCATAATAATATTATTATCATAGTCAAAGAACATTAATAGTATTCATAAGGGCGCTGCCTTACTTATTTGTAAATTAAGTTAATATTTTATTTTGAAAAAAGGTTTTGTTCTTTTACTTTTTTATTTCTGTAGACAATTATGTTTTGAGTTGTTGTTTGTCGTCGATTCTGCTATTTCTGCTCAACGCCCAGCTGAATATCAGCATTGTGGCCATTTTGTGGCGCCTAGCTGCAACAAAAGTTGAGCTTGCTTTTAGGCAAACCTATTGTTTACATTTTTTGTTATTATTAAGAATCCTTTCAATACACCCCGTATTGTCCAAAGTGCTAAAATGTCATTAGAGCTAAAATGACGCTAATTTTAAAATGTCCATAGCGCTAAAATGACCATAATTTTAAAATGTCCATAGTGCTAAAATGACCATAATTTTAAAATGTCCATAGTGCTTAAATGACCATAATTTTAAAATGTCCATAGTGCTAAAATTACCATATTTTTAAAATGTCCATAGTGCTAAAATTCCCATAATTTTAAAATGGCCATAGCGCTAAAAATGAACATAATTTTAAAACGTCCATGGTGACTTTTCGGGGTGTATTGACCAAAGTGCTAAAATGTAATCGGTGCTAGAGAAGCTCTCTTTTAATATAGACTAGCTTTTAATTTTATATTTTTTTAATGGTAGTTTTTGTATGATATTATATATTTTCTTAATTGCTTGCAGTTTTTGTATGTTCTGTACCTGAATAAATTATTGATTTACTTACGTCTTACTCACTGACTATTCCTTGGATCAAAAAAGTGTCAATTATGTGAAACTATCGGCCCGTCTACAATGACCTTTTATAAATATCATTGCCCGTCTACGACAAATTTTTCTTTTATGAGTTTTGTCCCTTGTGCCAACTTTACTCAAATAACATAGGTACAACGATTACCATAATGCCAAATTTTCAAGTTTCGTTGAGTTTTTTTCCTTTATGCCGACTTTTATAGTTAATCCATGTTTAGGTTTAGAATTGATACATTATATGCATGTGCTATGTTTACATTAGATATGCATGTTCTATCTTCCAAAGTCTCCCTTTTCGAAATTTGATTTTTATATGACACAACTTTACAATAACTAAGAAGCTTCATCTGAGGAGTATTTAAGTGTCTATTAAACACAATTTTTTTAATAAAGCTAGCATTCTTAGTTTCCGAGATTTATAGGTTTCTATAAATGACCCGGATTCATTGCTCTCGAGTGTACCTATATACTTACAAACCCCTTTGCGCGACTTATGTCTAATAAGAAAAACGTGCAAAAATACGATTGTCCAAAGGCATGTCCATGTGATAATTTTATCCAACCATACAAATGTACCTTATCCTGACAATTACAAACACAACAAAAAAAAATTGGTTGCCTGTAAAGTCGGTATACGGGCGAAAGTTTTACGTGATAACGACTTTGAGTGGTAAAATAATTTTAATGTGAATATTCATTCGTATAGTAGGAAGAAGGATGAAATAATAGTAACAATTTAAAACATTTATTTATACAAAGAATTATATTAAAAAAATTCTCTAGTGCTGCGCGCGCGGCAGACCGATCATAGTTGAGTGGGAGAGAGACGCAAGGCATTCGGCGGGCCTCTCTCTCGTTCGGTGACTCATCGTAACGTTACCGAGCGTTACACTTTTTCATAAGTGACTCCCAGCCGCAACCTAATTTAAGACGTTGTCACGTCAAAAGAATTGGCCAAGTAGGTGCAACCTTTCTGAAATTATACGCGAACATACATTACTATTGATTTTAATTTACATAATTACCATTTTATAACACACATGGCACGGTGTAGGATTCTGCCCAGGATCCAACTGAATGACCGTGTCGCGTATTGCTGAAAGAATACTACCACCCCCTCTCTTCCCCTTGAGTGTCGTAAAAAGCGACTAACGGACTAAAGACATACATCCATAAGCATAGAGCGGAGATAGGCTCACCAGCTGTCACGTGGAGCACATGTGCAGATGTGCAGTAGCTATTTGGTGAAAAGTGGACTATGGCAGAGGACTGCTTTTGCGGTCCACATTGCCTAGTCTCTGACTAACCCTTTGGGGATAATAGTCGTGATTATATGGTATTTATGGATCCAACAGTCTTAGCGACAACCCTCATATTTATTTTTGCCAAGCAGCGTTGGTTCCGCAATGTGTTTCAATAATAACACTGGAATGTAGGTGGACTAATCACGCTGGCTTGATGACAGCGGGTTTTAAGGACTTTGCTTATTAATTTCATCATCATCAGCATATTAACGTCCCACTGTTGAGCATAGGCTTTCCCACATGGACAATAGCACATTGGCATATTGGACCTTAAGCCTTGGTCGTCACAACGCTGGCATAATCTGGGTTGGTGGGTAAATTTAAACTTATTTTCAACACACTTGCACGTAAAGTGGCTCTTATTACACGGATTTTAGCATCGTAATGTATCATAATACACACTAGTGCGGTAATGTAGTTTAAAAATAGAATCTCGACCAGAGTGTAGAAATAATAGAATTTCTTCCATTAGGGAAATAAGTTTTTTTTTTTAAATGTTTGTCTGTCAAATGACAATGAGCCTACAAAAACGAAAAAGTCTTTAGTCATAAGTAGAATAATAATGAAAAAAGACTATTGCTGCTTACATTCATAAATCAACAACTTTTTTGAGATATTTATTTAAAGTTTATGCTAAAATTAGTAATCATTTGAATCTATGGACAACACAGACCACGCCCACACAGTCCACTCTTCAGCAAAAAACAACTGCATAGTATACACATGTGCTTAGGTGGTGAGCCTTTAACCGGTTAAAGGCCTTTAACGGTTCAAAGATTCGGGTTAAAGTTTAATCCGTTAGTCGCTTTTACGACACCCAAGGGAAGAGAAGGGTTGGTAGTATTATATTGATAAGCCCTTCGCCGCTCTCTGTTGTTGGATGTATGTTCAGTCTTTAGTCCGTTAGTCGCCTTTTACGACACCGAAGAGAAGAGAGGGGTTGGTAGTATTATTATGATGAGCCCATAGCCGCTCTATTTAAGATGACTGCTAGAAACCGCAAGAAACTTCAAGGGCTGATCGAGTGTTTTATACATGACAAAAATGTCAAAAAAAGAATTTGTGTTTTTCGTAGGTACTTATCGCCCAGCTGACGCGGACGGGTCAACAGATGGCCGTATGCTTTAAAATAAATTAGATACTCAAAGACTATCCAATTAAAATTCACAAAATGAATTATTCAATTAAAAATGAATGAAACACGAATTGGTTTTTTGTCATTTTTGTAATGTTTAAAACACTTGACCTGACCAGCCCTTGAAGTTTCTTGCGGGTTTAGCAGTCACCTTATATAATATGCTGTTGGATGTATGTGCAGTCTTTAGTCCGTTAGTCGTCTTTTACGACACCCAAGGTAAGAAAGGGGTTGGTAGTATTATTTTGATGAGCCCATCGCTGCTCTATGCTGTAGGATGTATGTGCAGTCTTTATACCGTTAGTCGCCTTTTACGACACCCAAGGGAAGGGATGAAAAGACTTCCTAACTTTCACATACCTTTTTATTTTGTCGATTCATACAGCGGCTTCTTGTTCTAAGTATTACTTTGAAAGTTTAAAAATAATTATGTCTAGTTCTATATAAAGTAATGAAGAACTAAATTTACATTCTATCCCGCCGGAAATTTTAAGTGAAACACAAAATGTTATTGACAGCCTATTATCATCTAAGTCTAAAGAAAAATATATGTTGGCCTACCAAAGATTTATACACTAGAAAAACTACAAAACACGCAGCCAATTTTAGAAAATGTGCATTCCTCACAAGTGTGTTGAAAAACCTCGTTTAAACGCGTGTGCATTGGTAATTACAATCCTCGGCTCCATTAACCCGCCGCGATTGTAGTGACTCACATTAACATAGCACACTTGTATCATAATGTACTATTATGGCAATAGATTAGACGGAAGTTTTCGAAATGATCTCAGGGTAACGGAACAAGTGCGATTAACGCGAACGAAGTTGCGGGCGTCATATTTATAATTTGCTGTTGCGAACATTAAACCGATTTTGATTTCTTTGTGTACAGAGATAGACGTTTCGCGCGAAAAATTAACGAGAGCAAAGCCGCGGGCAAAGCTAGTTGTATATATTTAAGTAGTAAAAAATAAAGCAACAGATATCCAAATTAATAACATGATTTTATTTCATACAACAT
Source organism: Scoparia ambigualis (assembly GCA_963921215.1). Taxonomy (NCBI): domain Eukaryota; kingdom Metazoa; phylum Arthropoda; class Insecta; order Lepidoptera; family Crambidae; genus Scoparia; species Scoparia ambigualis. The sequence goes on along the minus strand of OY992522.1, from coordinate 15,361,561 downwards.
ATTTACCAGAAATAATAACCATTTTCTAAAACTTTTTAGTCTTCAACTCTATAGTCTCTAACATAAGGGCATTTTCCTTTATAAAATCCATCGCGTAAAGGAGCTTCTATACATAACAATGAACTTTTTACATCCACGTAAAGCTAAATTAGTAGCTATTTTAGTATATAGGTAATTTTTTTAAATATTCAATTCGCGCAAAGCGCGAACGTGGTACCTGTACAGAAATTCTTACATAGGTAATCAGATCACACTTTTTACAAGAAGCGTACAATTTCATTTATATAAAAAGAAAAAAAACTACATAAAATCATTGAAACTAGAGACGACAGCAGCAGGTTTTTGCGCACTGAGTTTGCCATGGGCTGCAACTTGTTTAGTCTCTTCACTCGTGACATGAATAAACATATGTAAAAAAAAGAGCCTTACAAAACGTACAAGCTATGTACTTATAATGTACCTATGTGGTGAAATGTAATGTGTTTCAACCAATGATATTTTATGTGGTCATTGGTTTCAACATTATATTGGTACCTAAATAGAAACACGATACACTTTTTTTTTGTTATTCTTTAAACTCAATAAATGGGTACTTAGAATCATCCAAATCTTTTTTAACCTACCAATCACTCCGGACGTCATTTTTTTACTGTAGTAAAGAACGGGGGCAAGAAACCACTAATAAGTAATACTTAATAAGTAATAGGTAGGTACTTAACTGATTTAAAGTATTTATCAATAATTAGAAATAGTTCTGTGATATTCGATTGGTGATTGTATTTATTTACTAACATGCCTTGTTTGAACAGAGGTCTTCATTATGCGCCAGAGCTATTTTTTTTTTATAAAAGAGGGAGGCAAACGAGCAGGCGGGTCACCTGATGGAGAGTAATCACCACCGCCCGTGGACAGCCGCAAAACCAGAGGAATCGCAGGCGCGTTGCCGGCCTTTAAGGGAGGAATAGGTTTAAGGAAGGAATAGGAATGGGAGGAGGGGGGGGGGGCCTCCAGAACCCTCACTGGTCGGACGAAACACAACAGCACCAAGTGCCATTATTTCACGCCGAATATTCGTGAGAGGGTGGTATTACGCCGGGCGAGCCGGCCCAATGCGTGCTGCAACGCAACGTGGCTCTACCACTCAGTCAGTGTCACTCATTTAGCACCACCCAGGGATCACGTGTAGGGTCTCAAGGGTAAACCTACGGACGCGAGCAACTTTAACCCCCAAACATTATTTTTACAAAACTCAACTCGGGTTAATTAACATTCTTATTAATCTTATTCAAACCAGATAATAAGAGATAAAAAGAGGTTTCGCTTTATTACATTATAAAAGTCCAATACGTGGGAATAAAATAAAAAAGATTTTTTCATAAAATCGTAATTGGAACTTAACTATTTGGTTAATACAAATGACGACGTTATCCTTGTTGTCTGTTCTTGATATTATTGTAAACTTCATGGGCCGTACCCGCGGCGCTCAAGATACCAAAACCAGTTTTCTGAAAAACGTACGAAATGAAATTAATTTTAACAGATTATACAATTATTCAGTTCCGATTGTTGAGTAATATTTTTGTATTAATAATAACTCAATTTCAAGTAGTTAATGGATTAGTTTTTAATTTTTACGTTATATTGAATTGGTTTAAGTTAATTTTATCACGAGAATTGGCTATCTGATTGTCGGAATACAACAATTCTACTATAGCCAGGTGGATCATGGACTGGAAGTTATATTGTTTTTTAAAATTCTACAACGGATAAGTGCTTGGCCTTCGTCTCACCTGATGGTACCTAAGTGACAAGAAAGCCGAAGATGGAACCGCGCTCCATCCGGAATCCTTAACCACTGAGGAACTGGCTATCTTTATGGCTATCTATATCTTACTGGCTATCTCTAAACTGTCGGAACACAACAATATTATAAACATCGTTGTTATGGCGACAGACTTAGATAAGAAGGTGGTAGCTAGCCAGGCGGACTTAACAGCCCTACCACCAACTAAATCAAGTACAGAAAGATGTACATGTACCCGCTGGAAATCGAACCCAGAACCTCTGGGACTGAGACCGGTGGCTTAGCCAGCAGACTCAGAGGCGGTTAGCAGCGGCGGCAGTTAACCACAACATCACAGATGCCGTACTAATTAATAAACTCCAGCGATTGTCACATTTTAAAACACGAACATGTTAATTGTTAAGAAGAACGCAGATAGGTACTTACAATAGCTTTGCCGACTTTCTTGACAGTGGCCGCGCTGGGCAGCTTGGGCTCGGGAGCGGCGCGAGCGCTTCCAGCGAGCATAGCGAGCATCGCCATCACGACAAAGAATAAGATTGACAGTCTTATATTTAATATATTTGTATAAAGTTTACTGTTCTAGCTAAGGTGTTGTCTCATGGAGGAGTCGTAGATGTGAATGTGGCCTGTATGGTTAGTGTCCCGGTTATAAAGCAAGTTATAAAACAATTTTTCCCGCTCATTCATAAAACAATTTTTTCCCGCTCATTCATAAGCCAATTTGGGATAATCCCACATTATAAAAATATATTAAGTAATGTTTACCTAGTTATTCCAATAAATTTACCGCAATTGTCGCAATGACACATCTACTTATTATGATAACCAGGTTATTAATATTGTAATTGTTTCTTTTATGTGTATTGTGGTGAGAAAGGGCTGCGCAACAAGAACTTTAGACATATTTAGAGATATTTGAATAAAAAAAATAACTCTAATTTCTCTAATTCCTGTTATATAGGTAGGTACATAATGGTTGTTTTCTTATGTGTACATTTTTTTTCAGCCATGATGAAAAACACTTCTTTTTTCAGGAATACCTAAGTACATATTTCCAGTCAGTAATATTATATCAAAAAAATAAAATAATGACAATGGGAACTAATGACTACTCAGAAAAGTCGGGAAAAGGAAAACCCTTCGACATCAAAGCATTATTTGACAAGATGCCTACAATAAAACAACTCGGGTGCCCCTAATTTAAAATGGTAGACATTATATTACGAGCGAAAAAAATGCAAAATTTACTAAAATATGTATGGTAAAGTGAGGAACTCGATGGTGCAGCGGCTAAGTTTGCGATCTTGCTGTTAAGCCACTTTCGCAATGCCGGGTCTCTGGATGGGTGACCATATTAAAAACATGTGGAACTCCTCCGTGCTTAGGAATGTGTGTAAAGCCGTTGGTGTTGTCATAAGTTGTAAACGCCAAACCCGCATTGGACCAGCCTAGCGAGTTTTGTCCTAAGTACCCCTTTTTTGTTGTTCATATGGGAAGGCTTGCGCAACATAATAAGCTGATGATGAGAAATATGATATATTTTCCACACCACTGCACCAAAGACTGCACATATCCAACAGCATGGAGCGGCGATGGGCTCATCAAAATAATACTACCAACCCCTCTCTTTCTTTCGGTGTCGTAAAAGGCGACTAATGGACTAAAGACTGCACAAACACATAGAGCGGCGATGGGCTCATCAAAATAATACTACCAACCCCTCACTTTTCTTCGGTGTCGTAAAAGGCGTCTAACGGGCTAAAGGCTCACCACCTAAGCACATGTGCAGACTGTGCAGTTGTTTCTTGCTGAAGCGTTTAATATAGTTGCTTTTGTCTTTTTTTGTCATACCTATAGACATCTTATAAAATGCTCCTATAAATTAAAAAACAATATAGTTACTCTGTGCGTTGCTTTTATAAGAATAATTGACCCATTAGAAAACCTTACATAGCTTTTGAATATTATAAGGCTAAAAAGCCATATAACTAGCTCCTATAAAAATACCACATTTTGAACCCTTATTGTGGCTATATTATTTGGATTTATTATCGTTTACCCAACTAAATTACAAGACTGATGGTAGTATTAGCTAAATCTTCTTTTAATGTACCATTATAATATAAAAATACCACATTTTGAACCTTTATTGTGGCTATATTATTTGGATTTATTATCGTTTATTCAACTAAATTACAAGACTGATGGTAGTATTAGCTAAATCTTCGTATAATGTACCATTATAAGGTTCATTTGGTTCATCGGTGCAGTGCGATTCGCGCTCGGAAACGTACGCGTCCATTGTGCAGTGAGAATTTTTTAATTTGCGGTTTGCGCGGCAATAACCGCTGCACGTGTTTTGACTATGAGCTCCCAACTCATTGCCAACGAGCTGTTGGCGTTTATTCAAAACGCTATCGACACCATGGACGAGGTCAGCATCTGCAAGTCCAATTTTAAGGAGGACGACATTTGCAGTGGCAAGGCGCTGCTCTACCAGACCGTCGGCAAAGCCGGCCAGATGTTATCTAGACGGAGGGATGGAACAGAAAAGAGTCTCCAGGACATCATCAGCCTGCTAAAGGAGACCGACCCGGACGACGTGCCTACGTTCGTGGCAAAGGAGTTACACAAGCGGCCTCCCGTCACATTCAACCACGTCGATGTCACCAGGCTACTGAAGGTCATCAACTTCCTGAAAGTGAGCCTGGCCGAGGTAGTGGAGAAATTGGAGGCCTCTAACAACACCGTTAGTGAGTTGCGTGCCCAAGTAGTGTTATTAAGAGGCCTATTACATTTCGACTGTGATTTTTGCGTAAAATGCCCATTTTCGCATTTTGTAGTAATTTTGCAGTTGTATTTATCGTTTTTATCGAAATAGGATAATAAATTTGTGCATACTATTACAAATCTCCATTCTGTGAGCATAAGTTGAATTCGGACGGCCGGCGCATCGCATTTTGTAGTAATTTTGCAGTTGTATTTATCGTTTTTATCGAAATAGGATAATAAATTCATTATAATATCTTTATTCCTCATGAAGTAACCATTACTCTGGTATAAATTTTGCTCAATAATATTGTCGTAGATAGGAGAAATTCACAGTTAACTTATAGCGATTTTCGAAGTTTTTTGGTTTAGAATAAGATTTTTTTCCTATATAAAATCAATGATATCTAAAAATTCCGAGGCCACTACGCACTATTCGGCTATATAAGAGATAACATTATATTTTTTTTATTTCTCTTGTTTAGAACAGTAGTTCAATCGATGAGCTCAAAAAAGTGCCTTCGCGCACTTTATGAAAATCTTTCTCTGCAATTTTGGGTTTAATTAAAAAGTTAAGCAAAATTTACAAAAAGCGAGGCCGCTACGCACTATTTCAATAGCTATTCTACACTATTCAATAAGTCATAACTGTTAATGTATTTTTGTTTCTGAGATCCATAACGCCAAAATTGGCCATTTTACGCAAAAATCACAGTCAAGATGTAATAGGCCTCTTAAGCAACACTGCTTCGGTAAGTAGGTCACCCGAGGCCTCTAATGTCAACACTCGTCGCGGGGCGCAAAACGCATCCATCTGCGGTTTCGAGTCGGCGCATGCGGATGCGTCACCGGCCGCTGTTACTGCGCGCGATGCGCCTAACCCCGCCGCCCGCCCCCCCCGCACCGGTGGGCACGTCACGCGTTTGCAGGTCAACATCTCAACGCGCCTACGCAGCTGCGGCCGCCAGCCGAGCTATCGGCGCCACCGCCGCTGCCGCTCCGCAACCTGAGCGGCGACCGCCCCAAGAGAAGAAGAAAAGTAGCCAGGGTGTCATCCATGGAGCTACTCCTGTGGCACCGCAGGTTCACTATCGTGATGAGGAGGGCTTTACCACAGTGGAAAGGAAGAAGAGGAAGCCCGCCTGTCGCAACCTGTGCGGTGTTGCACCGACCGGACCGAACCACCTGCTGCGTCCAGCTATACCAACGACGCTGCTGTACGTGTCCCGACTCCATTACTCTACGAAGGCAAAGGAGATCGTAGAGTATATACGGATCAAGACCAAATTCACTCTAAGGGTCGAACAGTTGGAGTCCCGCCACAAAGTGAATTTTAATTTATTTGTGGTGAGGGTACCGACCTCCATCTATTGGCCTTTATAAAAGAGGAGTTTTGGCCGAAGGGTGTCCTGTTCCGGCGGTTCCGTGGTCGGCTACCGGACACCGCGCTGCGTCACATGTCGCCGTGTTTACGTGTAAAATAGTGATAATGTTTTATATTGTATGTATGTTACTCTATAAGGTATTTATCTATGGGCCTGCGTTTGCCTGAATACAGATTTAAAAAAATAAATTGACATATTGATTGCTATTTTAAAACAATTATAAGAGTATCGACCTTATACATTAATTTTTTAAGGGTATATTGTTAGTTGGGTCTATTCGGTCCCACTGAAGGGCAAAGGTCTCCTTCATTGAAATCAAGTCATCGCAACAATTGATGGGTTTTGGCTTAATCACCACGCTTGGCAAACGCGGGTTACTGATCAGATCACAAACCCGGGCTATGCATCGAAAAATTCAAAACAGAATTGCAAGACCCGGGAATTCAACCTCCAGATATGTAGCCGAGCGCTTGAGCACTCTGTCACCGAGGCGTTTTAAAAAAAAACTCTTAACGAAGCCGAAACAGAAGCATAATGTACATTAAACAAGTAATATTCAGCAGAAATGGTTGCTGAGAAACTATTTTTTATATTTAGATATTTTTAAAAACATAATTATATTTGTACAGCACAATGAATGCGCGCATAGACTGTGTCACGCACGCGTGTGAAAGAGTCGGGTCACAGTTAGGGGAGGGCTGCTTTTGAATTAAGTTTATTAATGATCATGCTTTAATTCCTTTCTGTAGGAAACTTAAATAAAATGTCACTTTTACGCTTGACATTTCCGTAAAGATCCAGTACAGAAAAATCTTCGTAATAAAAACGTGGGTTAACGTAAATACACGTTCCTGAAGATAAACTATTAAGTGTGGTGTTTACATAATACACGCCACTAAGCACGATCCACGGCAACTCTCATCCAGCTCATGCCAACCTCCTTGCGAAGATTGTCGTTCCACCTTGTCTGAGGGCGTCCTATGCTACGCTTGCGGATAAACGGTCTCCACTCCAGAACTCGTCTACCCCAACGGTAATGGTTCTACAACTGAGATGGCCGGCCCACTGCCACATCATCTTGCTAATCCAGTGGGCTATGTCGGTTACCTCGGTTCTCTGCCGAAACACCTCGTCACCTGCAATCATTCTTCGACCTAAACGTATGGGACAGCTGATTTATTTTATCGTTGTACGAGTATAAGAGTTACTTCATAGAAACAGTTGTTCTATTTCACCTCAAAGGATGGCCCAGTTGCAGGAATTCTGTTTCTAGACACCTTGTTTATACAGGGTGATCAATCCAAATGGGTCAGTAGGGAGAAATCAAAAACTATAAGATATATGGGATAGATGTTTACTAGAAAAAAAGAGCCAGTCTCAGAAAAGCTCGAATTGGAATCAAACCCATGACCTTTGGATTAACTTCACAGTGACGTAATACCGCTGGCTTGCAGCGTATCACAAACTACTAGAAAAATTAAACGAGTCTTCTGGAGTCTCGGTAGCTTAACGGTTAGAGCAGTGGACCGCGCGGCAATCCAAAGGTCATGAGTTCGATTTCCAATCGAGCTTTCCTGAGACTGGTTGTTTTTTTCTAGTAAACTATTTTATCCTATTTTTATCCTATATCTACTTATATAGTATTGTGAATGCAACAATTTCAATAATTAAGATATAAGATATATTTTGTTAATATATTATTTATTTATTTATTATTTAGACAGTCAAATAGAAATAAGATTCAGGTGGAGTGAAAACTCATACAATTTCTATAACTAAATATATAAAAAGGAAAACGGACTGAAAGACTGACATAGCAGCGCACAGTCTTAGCTACTAGGATTAACTTGAAATTTTGCACCAGGCTTCCATTTATAGTGTAGGTGAGCACTAAGAAAGTATTTTTAAATAAAAGGGGGATCAGTTTGTCTGAAACTCCGTCAGTATTGAAGCTAAATCGATAAACATTAGTAAGTAATAAGTATTTAACATTATTTTAAAAATTAAGAACGATGTATCCTCACAGTATAATATTACTAGGTTTTCTTCAGGATTTCTTAAAATTCAACTTCTTAAAAAGTTTATTTATTAAGGCAACGTCTTTCGGGTAGCTAGTCAGAATATAATTTTATTTCAACTTATATGGGCAAACTGTTGATACTATATATTTTTTCAAGAACTTGTTACACAGTTTAAGCAATAAAGAAATTCTATTATATTCTATTCTATACCTAAGGAGGTATTGACATTTAAACAGAAAACTTATATTTTTTTTATGTCAGAATATAATTTTATTTTAAACTTATACTGGTATTACATGTAGGTAAACAGAAATTACTAGTAGAGTAGTAGGTAGTTATCAACAATAACAAACATATTTTGTGCCAATCGCGTCAGAAAAGTCGCACAAGGTCATTTTCAAGTGGAAAACCTATGACTTGTAAAAACTTCAAACATTAATTCCAGATATCATTTTTTTAGATCAATATGAATTTGTGTTTGAATGGTTAGATCTCGCGAAGTCTTACAAAGACAAGCAATAAAGTAAGAACTATACATTATTCTAACTTTTTTAGGTAGTATAAATAAGGCAATCTATAAATTAATTAACATTTACTAAACTTAACTTTAATAGTAACTGACGATGTCATCCTTGATTTCTTCTGTTCTTGATGTTATTGTAAACTTCGTGAGCTGTACCCGCGGCGCTCAAGATACCGAAACCAGTTTTCTGTAAAACGATAGAAATTACATACATAGGTACATACATATAATCACGACTATTATCCCCGAGGGGTTATTTAGAGACTAGGCAACGAGGACAGCAAAAGCAGTCCTCTACCATAGTTCACTTTGCACCAAATAGCGACTGCACATGTACTCAGTGTGACAGGTAGTGGGCCCATCGCCGCTCTAAGCTGGTGGATGTACGTGCAGTCTTTAGTCCGTTAGTCGCCTTTTACGACACTCAAGGGAAGAGAAGAGGTGGTAGTATACTTTTGATGAGCCGCTAGATAGTTTGAAAGACAAAATAATATTTTACTAAATAAGCTTAAAAATAGTGTTTATAAGTAAGGGCTTTTAAATAGGTATTCAGGGAAACGGGCGGTAGATACTTACGATAGCTTTGCCGACTTTCTTGACAGTGGCCGCGCTGGGAAGCTTGGGCTCGGGAGCGGCGCGAGCGTTCCCAGCGAGCATAGCGAGCATCGCCACCACGACAAAGAATAAGACTGAAAGTTTCATTTTAATAATAATTTGTTTAAAGTTTACTGTTCTAGCTAATGTGCTGTCTCACGGAGGCGTCGTAGATGTGACTGTGGCATGTATGGTAAATGCCCCGGTTATAAAGCATGTTATAAAGCTGTTTTTCCTGCTCATTCATAAGCTAATTTGGGATAATCCAACATTATGTGATGTACATACCATAAGGTAATTACACGACACAGATATTATATTCATTTTACCGGCAAAGGATAAACAGTAATAATATAAAACCAATTTGAAAGTAATTAATCATTGATTGATGATTGTAAAACTTCAAAATAATTTGGAAGTTTTTGGAAATTCGTCACGGGATAGGTGTTGTTCACGTGTACGAAGAGTAGGCGTAGTAAATAATAATAATAATAATATTTTTAGGAAAATAAAGCTTAAGATAATAAAACAGTAGATATAATAATTGAATTTTGATTAAGTGATTAAGTGGAGCTGATTCACATAGCATTTGAACACAAAGAAAAATCATCTCATAATACGCTCGTATAATACATGATAATTGATGATTTAGAACTTCACAACCTACTAACTGAGGTCTATGGGTATGTATCATCCCTATTGTTATGAAAACCACCAACCAACAACAAAATGATTGAAGTTCAGTGCCAAAGTGTTTACGATTCATGTGACCGGTGCGTAGTAATGTAAACTAAAAAGTTATTATGTGAATTGTGTTGTGTGTCGTTTGTTAATTATTATTACAAACAGTAAAACCAAAGATTACCTTTATGAAATATTGAAAACAAAAGGAAATCGTTCCAGTGCCACTACAAGTAAGTATTTATTGTTCCTTCGAAGTAGTTAACTACGTACAAAAACTCATACAGAAAAGTATAATCTCGTAACAATCTCGTATAATAATAATATCTATTCTCGTATAGTTATTACGCAATAAATATTTTTCCCTAATCAAACAATAAAAAAGTGATGTATCGCAAAATGCCTGACACGTAAAGCATTTAATGCTTTAGGGTGGCTGGCGCGCCACGGGTTAAGACTGAAAGAAGTCTATTAGTATTATAATTAATGCGTTTTCTTAATTTCTTGTTTCAATAGGTTGGAACACATTACACTTCTATTACCTACTTCGGCTTTATCAGCCAAAAATATTATTATTCTGCTAAAGAAATAAGAATTAAATTGTGATCAAAACAGTAAGGTATTAGTTTACACTTATTTTCTTCTTAAAAAAAAATCTTCTTAAAAATCTTAGGGGCAATAAAATTAATGTGGGTACGGGATTTTACTGTCGTGAGAAAAGTACACTAACTAAATAGAGAATGGCAATAGCATAAGCTTAAGCTTAAGTTTCCTTATAAATGATGTGCGATTCTTATTAAAAACATGAATAAATAATTAACCATCTTTGTATCACAAAACAGCCTAAATTCAAGGGCGCGTTGATAATATATATAACACACTGCGTACCACATGTTTCCATGCATCTGAATTCACACACCTTTTTCACTTTAAACAAGCACATATTCAGTAACAACATAATAGTAGATTATGCACCAAGGGAAAAAAGCGGGCGCCGTATTGAGTCCCGAGCAAAGCGAGGGAGTTAAGAAAAGAATCCTGAGTGCAGCGTGGGGTTCAAGGTCGCCCAAGACGAAGGCACCTTTATCCCCGAGGAGGATACTCTACTTTTCACACCATCTACGAGACAATAAAAAGCAATAGCACATGTGGCAATAGTATCACAAAGCAATTTTTAGTATTCGCGCCTCTTTTAGTGTTCTATTTTTCTTTTATGTTAATCTACTCGTGGTCGATTTTCGAACAATTTATTTTTCACTCCTCTTGCTCAAAAAAACCGTCATTGTAGCGTTCCAGAGCGGGGAAAAAGTATTTTTCTTTTTAATTTTTGTCTGTCAAATGCCAATTAGCCTACAAAACGAAAAAGTCTTTAGTTTTAGATAGAATAATCATGAATAAAGACTTGACTTATACTGATTTACATAAATCAACAACTGTTTTCCGTAACGGTCCTACCTTGCACCAAAATTTGCTCCAAGTTATTTTTTATTACACTACTTTTTAAATCCTGTTTAAATCAGTAATGTGATGTATTGTGTTTATAATAGTACTATTAAAGTTTAACCTGACAATAAGTATATTATTGTATAATTTAGTGACCAACTATTTTAAATTTTTTATTTCTTTTAGAGCAAACTAGTTCTTATGCAGGAGGTAACTTTCCTCCGTAATTTCTCTTCACAAGTCTGTCATTTAATTTTTAAATGGAGAATAGTTATATTTTGTCATTTTTACTTACTTTTTTTTACTTTTACAATGAATTATTGTAAAAGGTTATATTTTTTTTAATAAATAAAGTTATTATTATTCTCTTTATTCAAATCATATCTTAAGAAAAAATTTTACAATATTTTATATAAAAAAACATATTTACAATATAAAATATTATAAAAACTTAACCTAGCAGCGGGGATTGACCCAAGCTATCGGTGGTTAGGGCTGCTGTTATTATTATTATCCTCTTTATTTAACATAATTCTTAAGTTTAATTTTTTACAATATTTTATATAAAAACCTATTTACAATATAAAATATAATAAAAAACTTAACCTAGGTTGCCAGCGGCAGCGGGGATAGACCCAAGCTATCGGTGGTTAGGGCTGCAGAGTGAGAAACCTCCTGACAATACGTGCCGTGTCAAGGAGTACTGCCTTTTGCATCTGACCCTTGACCCAACCTTTCAGCGAGAGCCTCTCTAGGTGTTGATCGAGGCTCTTTGCTATAAGGCCGTGTGCCGAAACGACTATCGGTACAATAATGGTTGAATCCACATCCCACATGGCGGTAACCTCGTGAGCCAAGTCAAGGTACTTACTGAGCTTGTCCTTCTCGGCTTTCACGAGGTTCTCGTCATGAGGTATGGTGATATCAACCAATATTGCTTGGATGAGATCGGTCGATCACCACGATATCAGGCTTATTAGCGACAATAGTCCTGTCCGTGATGATAGAGCGATCCCAGTAGAGCGTTGCATGACCATTTTCGAGAACTGGCGCAGGTGCGTACTTATAGTACGGCACCTCTGATTCAACAAGGCCATATCGAAGAGCAAGTTGCTGGTGAATTATTCTGGCTACTTGGTTGTGTCTGTGCAAATACTCTCCGTTAGCAAGATGAGAACAACCGGAAATAATATGTCGGAGTGATTCTCCCGGACGGCGGCATGCCCGACAGATGTCGACCGTACCGTCCCTCATAATATATTTCCGGTAGTTATTCGTCTTGATAACTTCATCTTCAATAGCACAGACAAAACCTTCGGTTTCCCCAAAGAGGTCACCGAAACGTAGCCAGTTCACCGAGGCAGGCAAATCTACATCAGGCCCAGTTAGAGCCCGATAGTAGCGCCCGTGTAGCACCTTGCTCTTCCATATGTCCTTGCGATCGAGAGTGCTTAGCACCACTGGTTTGCGCCAGTTTTCTGTTGCCAAGGAGAGCGGCGTAAAGTGTCTATCAACTGCCACGACATCCAAATGCATCCCGCACTCACTGTTAAGGAAATAATCCCTGAGACTGCACACCTCACGGTTATGTAGGTCCTTGGCATTTAAAAAGCCGCGACCCCCACATCTCCGCGGGATGTACAGCCTCATAACAGATGAGCGCGGGTGTAACATTCTGGAAGTCGTGAGCATTTGACGGACTCTTCTATCCAAGGCGTCCAATTCGGTCTGAGTCCATCTTAGTATGCCAAAGGAGTATGTGAGTAGAGGCATAACCCAGCCATTAAAAGCACGTGTCTTATTGCCACCCGATAAAAGACTGTTAAGTACTTTTCTTAGGCGGCAAAAGAATCGCTCCCGTAATGACTGTTTTATGTCCCCATCCACAACACCCAAAGACTGTGACATACCAAGATATTTATATGTTTCAACTTCGGAGAGAGATCTGAAGTTTATCGTTTAGGAGAGTTGTAAATTGGTTGAATTTACTACTCTCCCACGCTGTACATGCATAACCACACACTTATCCACACCAAACTCCATCTTGATGGCACTGCTGAAAGTCTCAGTAATTTTCAGCAGTTTCACCAAGTCTTGGCGGTTTGGTGCGAGCAATTTGAGGTCATCCATGTACAACAAGTGCGACATAACTTCACCCCCTCTCCGCAGTTGACAGCCTAACTTTGAATTTCTCAACAAAGTACTGAGAGAATTCAAAGCTAGGCAAAACCATAAAGGACTCAGACTGTCGCCCTGGAATATGCCACGCTCTATCCTTATAAGATCCTGCGTGGCAGAAACACTATCTCGACATCCTGGTTGACTCAAGACCGTGGTCCACTGCCGCATACATGATATCAAAAAGGATTTTAAAGTTATATCAATTTTATATAACTCTAAAATCCTTACCAACCATGAATGCGGCACCGAATCATAGGCCTTCTTATAGTCAATCCAGGCTGTAGAGAGAGTCCCTCTGCCACGCCGGACCTTCTGGCATATGGTCATGTCTGTGAGGAGAAGCTCCTTAGTACCACGGGACCCAACCCTACATCCATTCTGAGTCATGTCCAAAATATTGTTTGCAACAATGTGCGTGTTAATTTTTGTTCTCAGAATGGATTTAAGGAGCTTGTATAAAGTAGGTAAGCACGTGATGGGTCTATAATTTTTCGGTTCCGTGGTACTACCTGATTTATGGAGCAGAAAAGTGACACCAGTAGTCAACAAACTTGGGAGTGAGCCGAGCTCTATGGCTTCTTGGAATTGCGTTGCCAGTAACTCGTGTGAACATCGAAACCATTTGATCCAGAAGTTGTGCAATCCGTCCGGTCCTGGGCATTTCCAATTTTGGGCCGTACGGATTGCACAACTTACGTCAGCTGTACTTATATTTATAGGCTGCATGGTATCGATAGGTTCACACGCGTCACTGACAACACGCATCCAATTACCTTCCGTGTGCTCGACGGACACCGACCAAATGCTGCGCCAGAAATTAGTCATGGCATCAACATCTGGTAGCTGTCCGTCGCTCACACGTTGATCAGCTCCTTCCCGACGTCTGTATACTTTTCTTTGGTCATTTTGAAAGAGGCGATTTTGTTGGTATCGGTCCACACGCACTCTGTAGCGACGTATACGGTTTGCCCACGCATAGACTTTTTGCTTCAGAAAGTCAATACGTTCCGTCACACAAGCCATATAGTTTTCTGGACGAACATCAGTCCCAACAAAGGCTTGTGTGACGAATCGCATGACGCGAGGTCGATTATTGCCATTTCTGAAGCAAATTAGCTTTGCAATGAGTGTCCTGAACTTATTAATACGCCCCTCGATCCTCAATTGCCAAGCAGGGGCAGTCCCGGTTCGCCGCGGTATTCGGTCAGAATCCTTGAATTTGACACGAGCAACGCGACACACCGTGATGCCCCCACAATAAAGGATCGAGTGGGTATCAATTAAACTTTCACTGGTTCCAAGATAAGGAACCAGTAAATCGTTCAAGGCACTCATTAACGCCAAATGATGTCTATTCGTGGGCAAACAAGGTATACGCGGCCTAGAGTTACGCGTGTCACGATACTGTAGAATAGCATCGTTCAAAGCGCTCCTCATTTGCTCATTCGCCTGTGTACTTACATTCGTATTTATGAAATCTTCATCGTCGGGTACCAGATCTACTCGCGCCACCAAAACCGGCGTCACGGCCGGTAATTGTGGGGCAGGGCGATCCTGCACCGAAGAAGAAGCCGCACAAATACGTTGTGACTCCAGGCGTAGCCGATCAAGTGCTGACTGATCCAGCAAGTTGTTACGCTGGATCACCCGCACTTGATCCGACAATCGTTGGGCAGACACGTCTATGGTCGGTTCAAGGGCCTGAAACAAAGACAGCATCCTAACACGATACGCAGTAAGGTTAGTTCCTCCCTCTGTTGCCCTGTAGTAGGCGCGTATGCAGTTCTCATTTATTTGTTGAGTCCATCGCATGCGGCGCACTAGACCGCCGGTAGCGGGGGTCGTACGCGGGGCAGATTGCCCCACTGATCCCAAGCGTGCCGGCAGCGGTGGTCGTCCACGTCGCGCAGGTCGTTGTGGCGGCGGAGACGGCGATCGCCCGCTCACGCTGCTCGACTCGTCTCTGGTAAAATCATCAGACGAGGAGCTTACGGTCGGCGGAGCGGGCGATGATGGAGGGCGTGCGCTTCGTAGTATCATACTTTCATTTTTATTTTAGAACATTATCTTTATTGTTTCAGGTCCATGATTGTATGTTTGATCAATTTTTGTATGGCATATTGTGTTGACATACGTCACCATTCTTCAATTTTGTTATTGTTGATTTTCTCATTTTTAAATTATTGTGGTAGTTATATTTATATGTTTTTGATATATTTTTAGCTGGTTTTCTCGATAAATAAGTTTATAAACTGTTGTAATTTGTCAAAAGACTTGTTACAAAATAAAATAAAATACTTGAAATAAAAATGATGTGACAGGTGACAAGAGCTTTATTATTATTATTATTACTTTGCCCCGATAGGACAGGGTAATAAAAAGCAGATGTGTTATAAAATCACCTTTATTTATGAGAGATCAATTTTAAAATTTGTTTTCATTACAAGTTTAGGAGAAGCATAATAGATTTTACCTACTCACTTTAAAATTTTCACCTTTTAGAGCGATTCAATTCTTTCATTCACAGAAAATATTAACAGCTGACTTTGACATCACTGTCAACACTGTTGTTGCTAGATCAAGAAAAATATTTTCAGATGAAAATATTGGATTCTACTAAATAGTAAAGTTGTGGGGGTTGAATCCCACACTC
Source organism: Scoparia ambigualis (assembly GCA_963921215.1). Lineage (NCBI taxonomy): Eukaryota > Metazoa > Arthropoda > Insecta > Lepidoptera > Crambidae > Scoparia > Scoparia ambigualis. The sequence goes on along the minus strand of OY992522.1, from coordinate 15,345,504 downwards.
GTATGCTTGTTATGGATAGGTTACTCCGGAGAGTGCTAAATAAACCAACCCGATTGAATGCTAGAAAAACACTAATTTATTGAAAGTAATTAATTCTACAATTGTCTTTAAAAGTGATGCGTATGCAAACGCATTGAGGTCATTGTGAAATTAACAATATGCAATAGTTATTAAAATGTACGTGTGTAGGCTCGTACATCTTGGCCACCCAAACGAGAGAAAACATAATAACCTAAATATTGCATGTGTTAGTAACAATTTTTCTTATTATTTATGTTAGTACTGACAATTGTATATTATTATGTAATATATTATTATATGGTAAGTATATTATGTTAGTACAATGATTGATAGTTAAAAAAAACAAAAATAAAATAAAAAGTTAATAATAAGATAAGTCTGTAATAGTCTAAAATAAAAATGTCTTATTATTTTTAAATATTCACTCGCGTACTATTTTACTATTTTTGCACTACACTCGGTACTTGGAACGACACTGCTCGGGACATGATAGGTGATGTTCCCTTATTGGCACTGATATCACTTAATGATTTGCTGTGTCGACCGCACTCACTATAAATGGGTGACGTATTCACCGTTTCACCACCACTTGCTTGAACACTGCTCGGCGCATTGCGCGCCTGCGGCACTGGCGGCGCCGGCGACTACGGCGGCAGCTCCTCCGCTGAAGCTGATGCTGGAAGTGTTCGGTTACACCTCTTCCTCAAATGTAACCACAGAAGTGCTACTCCAATAGTGACGACCACTGCTATTGTCACATACATTGCAGTGTAATGATGAATGTCGTGAATACTAAGTTCAGTTTTAGATTGTTCCTTTATTGATTGAATCTGATCTTTCAATGAGTTCCAGATATCAGTGTGATCTTCATATTCGTATTTATCTGATACCGATGTGTTTAAAATTGTATTAAGGATATAAAACTGTGGGACTTCAATGTTAGTTCCTACAGTCATATGTTTCATTTAATTATTATGAGCGTAAATAGATAGGTCATTGGACTTCAATACGCAACCTTGACCTAGAGTGATAAGGCCGTTGCCTGTCAATGACCTAATTGATATTCCACCTGTGCAGTAAAAGCGAACGTTGCATTCCTGGCAACATGAATAAATCCAGTCATTCTGTAGATGTAACTTGACCCACGCATTGGCGCATGGCGATTGTGAATATGCACAGAGTGTTTTATTAGTAATGGCATGGTTTATTTTTAATTGACAGATGGACTCTCTTAGTTTTAAGTCGTAAATAGGACTATTAAATGAACATAGCATTTTATTATTTGCTAAAACTATGCATTCATTTACATCATATTGGGACAAGAATGTTGCTGTATCTCTTCTTAAATTAAAGGCGATGTAATTATGTTGAGGTATTGTGATAACTGACTGCAATCCTCTATGCACAGGGATAGTTATAATTTTGTCCAGTTCGAATGTTTCTTTGGTGACTATTGGAATCTTAATTTCAATAATTAAATAATCTTTATGTATTGCTGTCACGACCTTTAAAATTTTATACAACTCACTAAGCTGTGTCCTTTCTGTAGGTATTGCTAAATCACCCTGTAGCTGACTTGTTATAGTAGCAAGTTGTAGTTGCAATTGTTCAGGCGATAGCAAGTGACTATCTATGCGCCCGTGTCTGATGTCAGTCAAGGTATTTATGATTGTTTCCTGGATGCGTCTTATATTACTTAACACATTATTAGCGGTAAATGCTGAAGAGACTATATGGAGTCCATTTCTAACGTCTAAACGAACTTGACCTATCTCAACAGAAATATTACGTAGATGTTCATTAATAAATTGAAATTGTGAGTTCATGATTTTTTCGTTGCGGCGAATAATATTGGACTCCGCTTCGAGTACAATCGTCTGATTTCGAATGAGATGCTGCAAATGATTCTCATTTTTTGCTATTTTTTCAATATCTTGCGAATACTGCTCTGCAAATCTATCGTCGAGAATTCCGAATAAAGAATTTGCTACATAGCCTACACCATTAACGAGACCTCTCTTCTGCCGTTTATGCTGATTAGTCAGAATTTTATTGTAATGTTGTATTTCTTTATAATCATGCTCTAATTGTTGTGTAATAATTTGATATTGTGTCGTATCTCCAATACACATGCTATTCAAATGATCAATATATGTTTTGATATCAGCCATGCTCCTGTAATAATTAGTTAGGTTATAATAAACCACTAGTTTCCAGTCATCTCGGATAAATTGAAGGTCAGAGATTTTATCAAAAAATAAACCTTGATTGGATGGTAGTTCAGTGATGTTATAAGGTTGATTTTGTTGAGTGCTAACCGTTGTTATCATCATTAACATAAATAGTGTATTTAGTAATATATTTTTTAATCCTTTTCTTGTTCGTGGGTGATTCTGCTGAGGTGCTGGAGATGAAACACTGGATGTTTGCTGCTGTGACACTTGATGTGTGTCATTGTTAGACGTTGGACAGGGATTCTCTAATGAGGGTTCCTGTTGCTCCATTATAGGTAACAATACAAGTTTGTTAATTGGCCTTTTCATAATGCTGTTCTTAGCTTTTATGCTCACGACTCTAACGTACCCATCCGAGCCTGGGTGAAGCTGAATGATGCGCCCCATAGCCCATTTTCCCGGAGGCATATTGTCTTCTTTGATTAAAACCACGTCATCTACTTTTAAGTTCTCCCTTGGTGTTCTCCACTTAGATCTTGCTTGTAAATGTTGAAGATATTCGGATCACGTCGGGGTCACCAGTGTTCCGCCGGGAAGGTGCGAGAAGTTATCACGTCGGGGTCACCAGTGTTCCGGCGGGAAAAGTATGTGATGGTTGTGATGGTAGAGGGTTCCATGGCGCTGGTAAATAACGACTGCGTCCTTAGAGTGATGTTGTATATTTACAGTGACATTGTGACTAACTAACTTATTATCTAAACCTTACAAGACTATTTATACAGTACTACTATGTAGATGTTGGAGGGAGGATGCCGTGACATATCTTTACCGGATCTGCACGCGTTTAGGAATGTGCTTACAAACTCTTTAACCGATACGTGATGATAATAAATTATGTGGCGACTCTGGCCGCCACAGTACTCCCCCTCTTGAAAAAGGGAATGAAAAAAAAACATCAGGTCTTCAGCTTGGAGATGCCAGTGGTGCTCTAATCCACGTTAAGTCGTGATGAGCGTGCTTAAGTCTTCATTGACAAAACGAGCGTTCTCCGGTCTACGTGACTCGAGACGAGCGTGTGCTACCATGTCTGCTGTGAGTCGCGACGTGTGGAGTGCGACGGTACTTATTTTGACCGTCGAGTGATGCCGAGGATCCAGGAAGCGTTACGTTGCTGCGATGGAACCTTGAGGCAGGCTGGCAGGCTGAATGCTGCTAAGAGAGCTGTTTCCTTGTATTCTTCAATATATGTACAAAATTCTTATATACCTTTTTAAAAAAAAAAACGATCGGTCGTTTTACATTTACGTACACGAATATTTTTTATAATTCCTCTCAACATCATAATATTGTTACTAATATTATTTCTATATCACGTTATACCAAGACTATAATAAACACACAAATTAAGTGGCATAAACAAGTACAACTTTAAATTATACATATTCTTGCAATGAACTTTAAATTCCGCATTACATATTAATAATAAATTGAACTATTAGACTTAATAAAATACATAATAACAAAACATAAAAATTAGAATTGACTAAGATTAAACATTAAGTACATAGAGATAAGACATGTTGCATTCAATATACATACTTAATATAAGGAAATAAGTGCCTAGCTAAAAAATATAATTAAAATTGACTAAAATCTTATTATTACATTAGTTACCCAAACATGGTTCATTTTTGTGCTTATTTATTCTACTGTATTCTTATTGCACAATCAAAGCATTTTAAACTTGTTGATATCTTCATTTTGAGTACAACTTCATTATAGCTTCATAATTATCCTCGAACTGGCGTATTCCTTGGCTCTTTGTCAGATAACCGGAGAAATCAATTCGCACTGGAGGTAGCTAGTAGCATTTAAGTGCTATATGAAGTGTAATAATATCTCATAAAACAATCGACTGGTAAAATAATGCTTTTATAAATATCTCTTTCCGTAAGTATAAATAACATACCTCAAACCACTTTGTCAGTCGGTAAGTGAGGCGGTTAAACGGGTGAATACTCGTTGCATACATTTATTCTATTTTCCTTTGGATTTTATTTATTTACTTCTATAGAAAAATCCACAACTCTGTACAAAATTGTTTCCGTATAGCAGTATAGTCATTAATGCCGTGATCTTGAATTTGCGCAAGCGTAGAGCAAACGGCGAAAAGTGCTGCGTCGGAAATTCTTGTGCGTTCGCTGCACCGCACAATTTATTTATAACGTAATGTGTACAGTTATGAAATCGTTAGTATATTCTATATCGCATTGTTTTTCTGGGTACCTTATTTGTTTGCCTTGGTCGATGAAACGTTCTTGATACGATGTGCCGGAAAGAAAGCCAAAGTTGTGGGAGCCATAAGAATGATGTTAAATGACGTAGTCGCAGCTCGAAGTGGCACGGCGCAGTGATTTTATCTTGAAGATTTTGTTGTGTCCGTCGCTGAATAGATGTTGCTGCCATGGTTGATGTGTAGATATTACAAATGACTCACGTGTTTTTTTTCGGGGTACTCCGTTGGAAGGTTGCTTGTTGCTTGAGCGGGGTCACCAGTGTTCCGTCGGGCGAAGTGTGAGAGGTAGAGATGATGGAGGGTTCCATGGCGATGGTAAATAACGACTGCGTCCTTAGAGTGATGTTGTATATTTACAGTGACTACATTGTGACTAACTAACTTATTATCTAAACCTTACAAGACTATTTATACAGTACTACTATGTAGATGTTGGAGGGAGGATGCCGTGACATATCTTTACCGGATCTGCACGCGTTTAGGAATGTGCTTACAAACTCTTTAACCGATACGTGATGATAATAAATTATGTGGCGACTCTGGCCGCCACAACCACCATTTCCAAAATATTTTATTCATTGCTTGTACCAATTGCCACCTCTGAGATAAATGCATATTCTCTGACTCTGTTTGTGGTCTGGAGAGCAGTGGTCCTCCTACTAAGAAGTGCCCTGGGGTCAGACTCTCGTCATCAGGGTCCTCTGTCAACCTACATAGGGGCCTGGAGTTCAGACAGGCCTCAATTTGCTGTAGTAATGTGCTGAACTCCTCGTAAGTGAGTTTTTGCTCGCCTATCACGCGCTTCAGATGGTGCTTTAAGCTCTTCACTGCTGCTTCCCAGAGTCCACCAGCAGAAGGCCAGGCTGGGGCATTAAAATGCCAAATAACCTCCATTTCGCTGAGGTTATCCATAAACTCCTTATTAATACTATTAAGAATCACTTCGTATTCTCTTTTTAATAAACGATTGGCACCGACAAAGTTACTCCCTTTATCGCTATACATATGCTTGGGGGTGCCCCGTCGAGCACAGAATCGGCGAAATGCTGCCAAAAATGCTTGAGTGCTGAGGTCTGACACAATTTCCAAATGGACAGCCTTAGTCGCCATACAAGCGAATACTGCTATGTATCCCTTTGATGTACGGATGCCACGGCCTTTGTTACACTTTAACTCGATGTATCCAGAGAAGTCAACTCCAGAATTAGTGAATGGGCGTGAAGGGTTGACTCGGGCGGGGGGCAAATCCGCCATGATTTGCTGTTGATTTGACTTGGTGAATCTGCTGCAGGTGACACATTTACGTAAATGTTTTTTGACTGTGTGGACTCCGCTTATTATCCAGTAGCGGTTTCTTATGTACCCTAAGGTTAATTTTGGGCCACCATGCAAGGTTGTTAAGTGTGCTTGACTGATGATAAGTTCAGTAAAACGACCATCTTTAGACAAAATGATCGGATGTTTTTCTGAGTAACTGATAGAAGAGTGCTTTAGTCGTCCACCGACTCTCATAACCTCATGCTCGTCCAGATAAGGATGTAGGGCTGCAATCTTACTGTTACGATTAACATGACCCTTGGTTTTCAAATTAAATAAATCTATCTCAAATTGTTGCGCTTGAGTATGTTTTATTATGATGTTATATGCATTGTTTAATTCTGACGACAATAGATACTTGCTGAATTCGCTCGAGCGTTGGCGGAACCAAGTTGTGAAACGTGATAGCCATGCTATGTGTCGGACGGTTGAAATAATAGAGCTATTTTCTTTTAACAATTTATCAATTAACAAAGGTTGTTGTTCACATAAGGCTGCATGTACACGTTTTACTTTCACATCTTTTATTTCAATAGTAGGTTGTTGATACTCTATTTGATTTTTGCTGCTTTTATTTTTGATGATCCATTTGGGTCCCTTCCACCACAAACTATGCTCTAAAATTGCTGTTACTGAGAGACCTCTGGTGGCGCTGTCTGCTGGGTTTTCTTCCGACTTAACATGTCGCCAATGAGATGCTGGTATGATTTCTCTGATCTGATTTATTCGGTTGGCAACGAATTGTTTCCATCGAGAGATGTCGCCATGAATCCAACCTAGCACCACCATGGAGTCGGTCCATGCAAATATATTATCTAAATTATGCTCTAACTTCAAACTCTTTCGAACCTTTTCGATTAACTGGGCCAAAAGTAAGGCTCCACATAACTCTAACCTAGGAAGTGATACTTGCTTGTTTAGTGGGGCCAATCTGGTTTTTGCTGTTACTAAGGTAGGTGTGCACTCGCCCTTATCATTAGGCGTTATAATGTAAACAACACAGGCAAACGCCTTTTCAGACGCATCGCAAAAGCCATGTATTTGATATCCGTTGCGTGTGTTTCCTATATATCTGGGAATTGATAGATGTTTAATGTTTTTATAATCATCTCGGATTTGTTTCCACTCAATCTGTATTTCTGATGGTAAATTGCTGTCCCATGATATACCTAACGACCATACCTTTTGGAATAGAAGTTTTGTTCGAACCGTGACAGGTGAGATCCAGCCTAAGGGGTCGAACACCTTAGATATATCAGATAACAACTGTCTCTTAGTGTCACATTGCTTATTGTTATCTAATTTGTTCTGAAATGTAAATGAATCGGTGCCTGGCTGCCACTGTAATCCGAGTGTATTGCGTGAGTTGGAACATTTAAAGTGAAAAGGAGTATCGACTTGATTCGACTCTAACCCCGTGATTAATTCGTGGTTGTTTGCTGACCACTTTCGTAGGTTCATACCTGCTCCTTTTAGAATCTCAATTAATTGACGCTGTAACTCTTTGGTCGACTCTATCGTATCATTTCCACTCAACAGGTCATCGGTGAAAAATGAATTTTCCAGCGCTTCTGCTGCCATTGGGTATTTTGATGCGTCATCTTTTGCTAGTTGACGTAATGTTCGTATTGCTAGAAACGGTGCTGCTTTTGTGCCATATGTTACGGTCGCGAGTTGATATTCACGTAGTGGCTCATCAGGAGTGTTCCGCCAAACTATTGATTGCAGTGGCTGATCTGATGCTCTTATAAGTACCTGTCTGAACATCTTCTCGATATCAGCTGTGATGACGTACTTATGCTGTCTCCATCTTAAAATAAGCTCTTGCAAGTCAACTTGTAGATTTGGGCCACACTCCATTAGATCATTGAGACTGTGACCAGACGATGTTTTTGATGATCCGTTAAATACGACGCGTAACTTAGTCGTGCTGGAGTCCAGTTTCAAAACACCATGATGTGGTAAGAAAAAACTGGGTTCAATGTTTGACCTTGATGGAATCATGTGACCTAATTGTTGATATTCTTTTAAAAATAACTTATATTGTTCTGAAAATTTAGGCTGTTTCGTCATCTTATTCTCTAATTGTTTAAATTGAGCAATCGCTTTTTGCTTAGATATACCTAATTTCTCCTCAAACCCTTGCTTCATAGGAAGGCAACCTCGTACCTTCCATTATTCAGTCTTCTAGTTGTTGCTTGGTAGAAGTCCTCGCAAGATTGCTCTTCTCGTGTTAAGGTGTTAGAATTAATGCTGATGTCTTCCATTTCCCAGAACTTGCAGATTTCATCTAAGCTGTTGATAACTACATGACATTGGAACTTCTTCACATTGCCAGATAGTACCCATCCGAATTTTGTTTGTTGGGCGATGGGTGCTTGATTCGGACCCTTTATCAAACCATTCATAATTATGTCTGAGTAAACCGCGGCGCCTAGGAGCAAATCTATAGGTCTTGAGATGTTGTACTGTGGATCAGCTAGATTGACGTTTTGCAAATGCATCCATGATTGCTTGTTGAAAGTGCTATTCGGTAAATTGTTAACTAAATGATTGATAATTAATGCTTCCGTTGTTAAGTTAAAATCATTATAAATAGACTGACATTCTATTGTTAAAATTCCTTTGCTAAGTTTCTCACCAGTACCTATTCCGGACACAGATGCATGATAACGTTGCCGCTGTAATCCAAGCATTTGAGCTGCATTTTCGGATATTAAAGTAATTTGGGAACCCTGGTCTAACAAAGCTCTCATAGTAATAAAACTTCCGTCGGCTGCCTTTATCTTTAAAAGCAATGTTGTTAGTAAGACTTCTTCATTGTTTGCTGCAACATGGTTGACATTATGTTGTTTTGATGTTGACGGCATTGATGACGTAGATGGAGTAGATGACGTAACGGACATCGGTACATTATTTATTAGCTGTTTGAACGCATCGTGCAATAGAGTATTATGCTCGCCATTGCATTCCTTGCAGCGTTTTGTCGAGCGACATTTTTCATTATGCATGAAAAGGCAGTTTTGGCAAACTCGACATTTCACAACCGTTCTCATTTTAGTTTCCGCTGGAAGGTTAAGGAACTTATGACACCTAAACAACTGATGGTCCAAAGTGCATAATGGACATTTAATATTTGATGTAAAAGTCGGAGCTGCTTTAAACGATGTAAAATGTTTTATAGGTTTATTGTTAAACGAGTTAGACTTTTGATAGTTTTGATTATATCTAAAGGATGTTGAAGGTGGAGTTATATCCTTACTCTTCCTTTCTCTTTGTAGCGGCTCTAACGCCATAAACTTTCCTTCTAAAAATGTCATTAATTCTTCTAATGTTGGTAAATCTCGCGGCGACTTACGTGATTCCTTATAGTCGCTGTAAGTAACCGGATCCAATTTCTTTGCTAACAGATGTACTAACAGAGAATCCCAAGTGTTCGTATTAATACCTAAGTTGTGTATTGCGTGGATGCACTCAGTACTTGTATCATAAAGTTTTTTCAATTCGTATGATGTTTGTTTATAGATATTGGGCTGATTCAAAAAGGTTTCAATTTGCATTGTAAATAAAATCTTTGGGTTGTTGTATCTATGTGTCAACAATTCCCATTCAGTATCATAGTTTTCTGAGGTCACGTTAAGATGTTGAATTATCCGTTCAGCTTCTCCTTTGACCTTGCACATAAGATGTTGCATTTTTTGAGACTTAGATAATATACGACTATTATGTATAGCTTCAGTAAATAAGTCATAAAATGTGGGCCAGTGTGTGTATTTGCCCGCAAAGATCGGTATATCGATAGTTGGAGTAGCTTGCTGAACGTGAGCTGATGATGACAACTTTTTATTTAGGTCACGTTTCATCTGCTTAAAAGATCTTTCATATCTACTAAATTCCTCATCATAACTCATATCTGATCCCTGTAGAATATTATCTATTTGTAAGTGCATGCTATCAATCATATTCCATTTCATCTGCATATTACGCAATTCATCCTCTAATTCCCATTTTTCGGATATTTCGCTCGGAATAATACTTAGTATGAGCCTATTAAATGCTCGAAAGTTAGTGCGCTGCTGAGTTAACAGTTCATTCACCCTTCCATCTTGAACTGCGACGTCTACAGTCTGCTTTTCATCCATTTTATAAGTCGAAATGTTAGTACGTAATGCTATGTAATATGTCTTTTGCTTGTTGAAAAATATCCTCCTTAAAATATTGTTGCTCTCTATCCTCATATGACTGTAACCGCTCATTGTTCATATTAAACTCTCCCCAAAGATTATCTATCGCCTCTAAACGCTTCCTAAGATACTCTGACGTTTTACGACTCGCCGAGTCCTTATTAAAGTTACTATTGATCTGCTTCAATGTCTCGAGGATAGCGGCTTGACGCTGGATAAGAGATTCCATGATTAAGTAAAAATAAAAGGAACAATCTTACTTGAAGGCACGTAGTTGTAGCTGATAGATGCTGGATACTCCCAAAACTGGTGGTATGGCTCGCTTGCTGCCACGTGTGATCTCGTCTGAGCGAGAACGACGACGTTGATGCTTGTTGGTTGTTGGTTGCCTGCACGCTAATGCTATGTGTCAGGCTGCTGCTGATCAATCCTTTGCGGGAACTTTCGCGAAGCACACAGATTCACTTACTTGAACACTGAACTGACAACGCGACTACGTTACGATCTTCGACTACCACCGCGCGAAAGTCGAAGAAAACGATACCGAATTCGTCCCAGCAACGGGCTAACGAAGGACCAAAATGTGGGGGTTGAATCCCACACTCGTATGCTTGTTATGGATAGGTTACTCCGGAGAGTGCTAAATAAACCAACCCGATTGAATGCTAGAAAAACACTAATTTATTGAAAGTAATTAATTCTACAATTGTCTTTAAAAGTGATGCGTATGCAAACGCATTGAGGTCATTGTGAAATTAACAATATGCAATAGTTATTAAAATGTACGTGTGTAGGCTCGTACAAAAGTATCGTACGCAAAATCAGATTTAATATTTTTTCGGAAGTGGAGCAGTTTTACCATCCTAGGAGCAAAGTACCTAAAGTAGATTACTCTATTTATTTAAAGTTTATGGTAAAATTAGTAATCATTTGAATCTATGGACAACACAGACCACGCCCACACAGTCCACGCTTCAGCAAGAAACAACTGCACAGTCTGTACATGTGCACAGTGCTTAGGTGGTGAGCCTGTAGCCCGTTAGACGCCTTTTACGACACCGAAGAAAAGTGAGGGGTTGGTAGTATTACGAGTATTTTGATAAGCCCATCGCTGCTCTATGTGTTTGTGCAGTCTTTAGTCCATTAGTCGCCTTTTACGACACCGAAAGGAAGAGAGGGGTTGGTAGTATTATTTTGATGAGCCTATCGCCGCTCTATGCTGTTGGATGTATGTGCAGTCTTTGGTGCAGTGGTGTGGAAAATATATCATATTTCTCATCATCAGCTTATTATAATGTTGCGCAAGCCTTCCCATATGAACAACAAAAAAGGGGTGCTTAGGACAAATCTCGCTAGGCTGGTCCAATGCGGGTTTGGCGTTTACAACTTATGACAACACCAACGGCTTTACACACATTCCTAAGCACGGAGGAGTTCCACATGTTTTTAATATGGTCACCCATCCAGAGACCCGGCATTGCGAAAGTGGCTTAACAGCAAGATCGCAAACTTAGCCGCTGCACCATCGAATTCCTCACTTCACTATACATATTTTTGTAAATTTTGCATTTTTTTCGCTCGTAATATAATGTCTACCATTTTAAATTATGGGCACCCGAGTTGTTTTATTGTAGGCATCTTGTCAAATAATGCTTTAATGTCGAAGGGTTTTCCTTTTCCCGACTTTTCCGAGTAGTCATTAGTTCCTATTGTCATTTTTTTTAAAATATAATATTACTTTTTTATATAATATTATATAACAGACGTCAACCGTGACGTACTGACCTAATAAAAGGCCTCACACTGCTCATAGTCAGGGGCTACCATACAGACCATGGGAGGTTTCTCAATTTCCCAAACTTGTGCATAGTTTTGGAAAGAGACACAAACATAATGACTCTAGACTCATGCGGAGTCGAGTCGTCAAACTGTGTACATAATAGAAAAAAAAACAAAAATAGTTGGAACTGCCATCAATGAAGAGCAACCCAGAGCTGTCTGGGTGCCTAGTAGGATCCGTCGTAGTACACCCGAGTCCAAGAGTAGGTCAACTGGGGCCGGATGACAAAGTGAGGGTCTACCCGATCTAGACCAATGTCCATGCCTTTATCCCTGCGGGCGAATCGGTAAAAGGCTGTTAGCCTACAATGGTATTCATTACCGTGGCCGAAATTGAAATTCTCAACGTAGTGTTACGTTGTAAATTCAGGGCCCTGTCTGCCTTTACTAATCTACAAAGGGGTTCGCAATAATTGAATAATACTTACCTGAAATAATTGTTGTTGAAGGATCGGGTTTCCAAAAATAGTAGTCATTGTGGCTTGTTAGACTATAATCCATTTTTTCTTTATATTAAAGACATGGAGCCTTAGCTGACACATTACAAGACACACATTTTCTTGCATTTCCAATAATACACCTTTCTAAATTAGTTTTAGCCACTCCATACACCGTGGATACTAAGGCATCCAAGGCATTTCGACCGTCAATACACTGTGGATTCTTAAGCGTCCAAAACTACCGGCCGACAAAAAAGCTTCATCCTGCTCTTTCGTGTAAATTTAGGCATAAGGCGTATGTTCTGTCCCTTTCTGTATTGATTAACTGTGAAGTTGCGCATCGACCGTTGACTGGTTTAATCTGTATTTTGTGAACAATTTGGATGTGAAGTTGGCAACGATACCATATGATAGTTCTGCCCGTCATAGGCTAATGTTTTCCATTTATTTTTGTGATTAAAGACCAATTAACTTCAGTGAAAGTTTAAATTTCATTCAAAAAATTATCTGGATTGTCTAAAAGCAGTTCTTCAGTGGCCAAGTAAGTTAATTTATATTAAATTATTCATAACAAAATACGGTGCCGAAGTACGCGTAATCGACGCACTAATGTTTTAATGTTTTTTGTAGAAAATAATAATGTTTCCAACTTTGATATTGCATTACATTAATTAATTGTTAATTACTGTTTTGATATATTTGCTTTTCTAACATCTTTCCTTTCAATAAAGCACTGGATTACTAGTTTTAAAATTGTAAAGTGGCATCTGGACGCACAGGTGTCCAAAGTGATTTCAATAGAAATCAATAGCGTCGGGGGCACACTGGGTGATTTTAACATTCAATAGTAGTTAAGCCCGATGCAATACAGTTTTTTTTATTTGAATGCAGGTTTTATTCATTTATATATTATAAATGTGTGAAGGTCATTTTTCAATTTGACGACTGTATGAAATATAACAGGGAGAAACAGATTACCCGTGACGAGTTTCTTACCGGTTCTTCTAGCAAGGTCTCCCGCCGTAGGATTTGGGAGCCGATGGCGTAGCTTCTTTAACGCTCATAAGTGTTGTCACCTCAACCGAAATTGAATTAAAAAAAATTGAATTTTGTTTTTTATTATTTTGGTGCCTTTGCCTAGACTCACTGATTTGTGTCTATAAAAACTTTAAATAAAAATAGGTAAATATAAGTATCTATTTTGTATCGTTTCTTTATTATTCTAATAATTTCCCAAATATCACATAGTTTTGTTGTGTTGTTGACACCAATGATGTTATAGGTACTTATCACCAATATTCTTTCTAGAATTTTAAGCAGGTATAAAATTATCGAGATCTCATCACAGTTTTTTTTTAAACGACAATAAATAAATAAAATATTTTTTTTTTAATATTCATTGCTAGTTAGCTCATAATAAATAACCTACTTTCGAATTACTTCTACAAGTGAACGTTTTCACCCAGTGTGCATCCAGTTGTTTCGTTCCAGTTTCGTAATCAAAACTGAACCTTTTTTCTACTCTATATGGTTTATTTCAATTTTATTTTAAAAATGACATATTACCCTTCAAATTGATACCAAATATGTAATGAAATTAGCTGTAAATCGTTCACAAAATAGTTAGTATTGTTGAGCGGCTACTTAGTGACACCTTATGACTTTTGAACGCATTTAATTATTTTTATATATGCTTCTGTGTAGTTATTTCTTAACAATAGTAATCTAAAGAATGTCTTAATATGGGGTTAACCTTTATTTCAGTGACAGAGATAAAAGCATGATTGAAAAAAGTGTTTTTGTTTTGACCTGGCGAACTGAGTTCGCAATGGCGGTCAGCGAAAAGTTTCGTGTTCATAAATATAGGTTTAAATAAAAAATGTGCGAACCTGTGTTAATTTTAGTTATTTATTTGTAAAGTGTGAATCTTCAGAAACGTTTTGATTGTAAAAAAGTTGAGCTACTAAATTGGTGGTAATTTCAAAGCCTATTATAAGACAAACTCGGCCGAAAAAATCCAAGTGTGGTTAGTTCAGATGCTTAAATTAACTAAAGTACATTATAAAGTTATACAATTTATTTATTAATAGCAAGCTAGTTTCATAATTAACCGAAAAATTATAACTTCCATTGTCATAGCCAATTATTTCTTGGCGAAAACAGAAAAACAATCGACAGTCGGCGCGGATCCATTTTGTATTTCAATAGCGCGGTGTATTGACGGTTTGGGAGCTGCGAGGATGAGTGAAGCGAGCGGTTAGTAAGACTTAAACTTAAATCTAAAGAGATCTACGTAATTTTTTTTTTTTTTTATAAAAGAGGGAGGCAAACGAGCAGGCGGGTCACCTGATGGAGAGCAATCATCGCCGCCCATGGACACCCGCAAAACCAGAGGAATCGCAGATGCGTTGCCGGCCTTTAAGGGAGGAATAGGTTTAAGGAAGGAATAGGAATTGGGAGGGGGGGGGGGGAAGGGGCCTCCGGAACCCTCACTGGTCAGACGAAACACAACAGCACCAAGTGCCGTTATTTCACGCCGAATATTCGTGAGAGGGTGGTATACGCCGGGCGAGCCGGCCCAATGCGTGCTGCAACGCAGCGTGGCTCTACCACTCAGTCAGTGTCACTCATTTAGCACCACCCAGGGGTCACGTATAGGGTCTCAAGGGTAAACCTACGGACGCGAGTAACTTTAACCCCCAAAAATTTGTTTACATTTTGATTTTGACATTTGTCGGAGAGAATTTCTGACGGCCCATAGACACATAGTGGAGGGGGCGATATTGCTATAGAAAAAAAAAAGATTTGGAGCTATCAAAAACCTGCATGCTGGCACTGTATTAAAAAAGCAAATGTGTCAAGTTTGTCTCAATAAAGCAATGTTTCTATAAACTGTGTTTTTGATATTGCTCTGCAAGTAAAATGTGGATTATACTGATTCACAGGTAGAATAAGGCAACGCAACAGATTATGGGCCCAGCACGCTTCCACTTCCACAGGGTGTACTGTTCATATGGTAAAAGACAACGATTTGCTGTCGAACCTTAGAGCAAATAACAGTAGTATTGGTACGGCTCAAAAAGAAGTCAGAAAAATGCAGACAGTTTTGACGAGAAAGATGCAAAAGCTAAGCATTACATCATCAGGACGATCGATTAAAAGTATGTATTTCAATTATTTGAGTGTAACACTTCGGCAGAAATGTACGACAGAATTTGCTCAATATTTGAGGGATCAGAAGAAAGAAGGAAGATGGCTTTACTTCAAGATTGTTATAACGCCAAAATTAAACCAAATATGAGCATGGAAGAAAATTTTTTGGAAATAGAAAATTTGACATTTAGACTAAAACAACTGAAAGTAAATTTGGATGACGCCATGATTGAGTCGAAAATTTTAACTAGTCTTGACGACAGTTACAAACCCTTTATAACTGCATGGGACTCAACACCAAAATAAGAAAGAAATATGAAAAATTTAAAAATACGCTTGATTAAAGAAGAGGAACGGAATCTTAACAAAGAACATTTTAACCAGGTAGCATTAAAAGCATTATCATCAAAAACAGGTAACGACTTATGTTTTATATGTAACAAGCCAGGACATTTTGCCAGGGATTGTAAAAACCGCTGTAGGGTTTGTAAGAGAACAAACCATAAAGAAAAGATTTGTTATTTCAATAAAAAGAAAGATAATGTGGCACTAGTAGCCAATAAAAACGAGAATGTCAACTTAGAAAGCTGTGTTGTAGATTCAGGGTGTACTGTTCATATGGTAAAAGACAGCGATTTGCTGTCGAACCTTAGAGCAAATAACAGTAGTATTGGTACGGCTTTAAAAGATTGTAGCCTTAAAGCTAACTGTGAAGGTGATTTCATAGGTAAAGACTGTAGCATTATAAATATTCTGTGTGTTCCGGATCTTTCCCATAATTTATTACCAGTTTCAGAGATAACTAAAAACGGTGGTACGGTTTTATTTCAGGGAAATAATGTTGAGATCAAGAGTAAGGGAAAGATGATAAAAGAGTCACAAGAATAATCGGGTTTATTTACACTTGAGCTACATAAAAATAATGATGAGGAGTCGTTACTCGCTAGAAAACGGAAGATAATTCTGCAACTTCATGGTATAAAAAGCTCGGTCATCCAGGTCAAGGGGTGCTGAGAAACCTCCCCATGACAGCTGATGGCATAAAAATAAACAAGATAACAGAAGGTGAAAAGAAAATGTTGGATAGTTGTGAAGTGTGCATAAAAGTGAAGCAGACGAGATTTCCATTCAAATCTGAAAGAAATAGGGCAGAAAAACTTCTAGAAATCATACACACTGATGTATGCGGACCATTTGAAGTTGAAACATGGGATGCAAAACGATATTATCTTACAGTAATTGACGATTACAGTAATTATACTAAAGTTTATCCCCTTAAAACCAAAAGTGAAGTGGCCTATCATATAAAAACATATGTCGAAGAATCAGAAAGAGAAAAGGAACACAAAGTATCAACAATAAGATGTGATAATGGAGGCGAATATACATCAAAAGAATTTCAGAACTGGTGTAAATAAAAAGGAATAAAGCTAGATTACTCCGTGCCTTACTCACCTCAGTTAAACGGAAAGGCGGAACGCCTTAATCGTACTATCACTGAAAAGATCAGATCATTACTTTACAATGGAAATATGCCGAGAAATATGTGGGGAGAAGCACTGTACTGCGGTGTTTACCTCTTAAACCGCTTACCAAGCCAGTCCATAAATAATATAACGCCTTTTGAGCTCTGGAATAAAACGACCCCAAATTTATCTAATATACAAGAATTTGGGACGGAAGCTTATGCTAAAATATTGAAGCCCATTCAGAAATTGGATTCTAGAACACAAAAATATATCATGGTAGGATACGCAACTAATGGATACAGGCTGTGGGATGAAATAAAACTTAAAGTAATTGTGGCGCGTGACGTAATATTCACAGAAAAAATTCCAGGAATTGAAGAAGACAAAAGGTCTACTGATATTAACATACAAAAAAGGGAAAAAGAACAAGAAAGTGTTACCCAAATTATAATCGAAGAAACTATTAGTTTGGAAAATGAACAAAATGAAGAAACTCTAATAGAAGAAGAGTTAGAACAAGAAAGCGAATATGAAAGTCCTGTTTCAGAAATAGAAACTAGACAAGAAGAAATAGCTACAAGAAGCAGAAGGACGACTAAAATGCCAATAAAGTACAATGACTATGTGCTGCTATCCTTTAACGAGGTAATGAAAAGTTAAGAACAAGATCAATGGAAAAAAGCGATTGATGAAGAGCTAAAATCTTTAAAAGAAAATGAGGTCTGGAAAATAGTCGCCGCTGAAGAAGCTGTTGGATACAAAATACTTAGCAATAAATGGGTGTTTCGTGTAAAAGACAACGGAACGTATAAAGCTAGATTGGTTGTAAGAGGAAATGAACAAAGAGATACGGATTTTGACGAAATATTCAGTCCTGTTGCTTCGCATTCTGCGATAAAAACCGTGTTTGCTGTTGCGGCAGCAGTAGACTACAGCTTCATGACGTTCGACGTTAAGACAGCCTTCCTCAATGGGGTACTACGAGAAGACGAAAACATATTTATGAAAATACCTCAAGGGGGTAAAACCAGAGAACGGCAAATCTGTAAATTAGTGAAGTCCTTGTATGGACTTAGACAATCTCCTAAAAGATGGAATGGAAAATTTCTTAAGACCCTAAAAGACATTGGTCTCACTCAGACGAAGAATGAATCTTGCATTCTAAAGAATGCGGAATCGTCCATTATAATCGCAATTTAAGTAGACGATGGATTAATAATATGACCAAGCAAATTAGAAATACATGAAACTCTCATGAAGATAAAGTCCCATTTTGAAATAAAAATTTGTGAAAAACCAACTTCGTATTTGGGAATGGAGATAAGAGAGGACAGCAAGGGCTTGCATCTGACGCAAACCGCATATGCGAAGCTTGTTTTAGAAAAATATAAAATGGAGAATTGTAAACCGGTTCAGACTCCATTCACGGATCAGGGTAAAGAAGAAAATGGTAGCAAAAATGAAGAGGATAAGCTGAAGTTTCCATATAGAGAAGTGGTCGGGAGTTTGCTATATCTATCAACTAAAACACGACCTGATCTTGCATATGCAGTTGGCATGGCAAGCAGAAATATGGAAAATCCTGAAACCAAAGATGTAGTCGCACTGAAGAGGATCTTAAGGTACCTAGCGGGCACCTTAGGAGAGGGTGTATATTACAAGAAGAACGCATCCTTAAAATTATCAGTTTTTTGTGATTCCGATTACGCTGGAGACCTGAAAACTAGACGCAGTACCACGGGCTACATATTAATGCTGGATCAAGGACCAGTAGCGTGGTGCTCACGAAGACAACCCATAGTCGCACTGTCTTCTACAGAGGCAGAATTCATTGCGGCAGCCGACTGTTGTAAAGAAGCTATGTTCTTAAAATCCATGCTTCTTGATCTCAACATTAAAATACCGATCTCATTCAAAATTGATAACCAGAGCGCGATTCAGTTAATAAAGACCGGGATCTTTAACAAGCGGTCGAAGCAAATCGACGTGCGCTACCATTATATTCATGAGATCTATAGTAACTACAGCTTTGATATAGAATATTGTTCGACTGAAAATTAAACAGCGGACATTTTAACGAAGGCTTTAGGTAAGATTAAATTCATTAAGCACAAGCAGGTTCTTATATATAGTAATTTTGTCTTTATTTATAATGAACTGAAAATAAGTTAAAATTAGGAGAGGGTGTTGAAACCTGCATGCTGGCGCTGTATTAAAAAAGCAAATGTGTCAAGTTTGTCTCAATAAAGCAATGTTTCTATAAACTGTGTTTTTGATATTGCTCAGATTGCTTCAGATTGCTTCAGATTGCTAAACGTTAACTTGTCTCTTGTTCATGTAGTTTTATTATTGACAGATTCTTTCAGTGTCAAAACGAGAGGTGAAAACGTCATATTAGACGTAATGAGATTTTGAAGGAAAAATTCTCAAGGAACACGATGTTGTTTGTTTCCACGTTTTCGGGTAGAATTCCTAGGCTGGCCTTCGATCTGCGACACTTCCGGCTAATTGCAAGTTACAGAGACACAACGCCGAAATGATTGATTCTCTGGCGTGACTTGGTGCTATGTGTTGAGATCAATTTGCTGAGGTATGCATTAGTCGTGGTCACTTTTTGTTTTAATCTAAGGTCGTAATAATGTAAGTGGATTTGAGGCGTCATTAGCTTATGAGAATATAGTCAAAAAGTGTGTGGTTTATTTACAGGGATTCCGTGCCAACGAAGTTCCTGTCGCCGGCAGCCACGCGCAAAGATAAGATATCACAGCGCGTAAGTATTACAATATTATTGTTCTTAAATGTTTTCCTGTTTTCCTGTCCTTCATGAGTCTGCGCGCCAGTGCATGGGTCACCTTTCGGTGTGGGGGAGCGCCTTGCGCATGACTGGGCCTTCAGTCCGCTGGGGGCGTGCTCCGACCTGGAGCGCCCCTGCCCATGTAGCACCGCCACCGCTGTTGTGTGGTCGTTGAAGCCGCTCTCGATCTGTTGGCACACAACAATAATAAGTGGCGTGGTCTGCATGCAATGAATGTAGCGTTGGGGCTTAAAGCCAAAGCAAAGGCCGATGCGTTTCGCCATACGCCGCCTATCAAATACTGGCTGCCCTTGTCGGTCCTGGCACCGCACCAAAGCATGGCCCGTTTGGCCACACTGTGTACAAGCCGGGTCCATACCGGCCGCTGCAGTCAGGGCCGCCAGCCGCGCCGTAGCGTGTCCTGGCTGCGGCTGTACAGTGGGGTTCGCTTGGCGCCCCGTTGAGGCCTGCGCCCCTGATGGCGGCAGGTCAGGTTGGGAGGTTGCTACGACCCCCGCCTCATCGTCGAGGAACTTTAAAAGTTCCTCCAACCCGGGCAGAGCAGTCCCCCCTTTCTCTGCCGCTTCCGGCTCAAACCGGGAGCGAATGTCTGTTAGCAGCTTGTCCAACACAGTATGCACCAGTAGGATAGGGATTGCAAAATCCGGATTTTTTGGAAATCCGAATTTATGATTTTTCCTATGACTAAAATCGGGATAATCCGGATTTTTCGAAGTTTTAAGGTGATTTGATAAAACTGAAATAAAACAGCATAAATCATTTAAAATTTGCATTAATTCAGACACGACTAAACACGACATAAAATCAACCAAAATAAACAACTAATCTTTGGGTATTAGTCACCTTTCCCTTATATAAATTAGTTAACTAACACAACACAGTCATAAACTGAACATAACAAAATCAAATGCGACAAAACGTAAGATAATAAAATCAATTAAAATAAACAACATTACTTTGGGTATCAGTCTTCTTTCCCTTATATAAATTAGTTAACTAACACAACACAGTCATAAACTGAACATAACAAAATCAAATGCGACAAAACGTAAGATAATAAAATCAACTAAAATAAATAACAAAACTTTGGGTATCAGTCATCTTTCCCTTATATAAATTAGTTAACTAACACAACACAGTCATAAACTGAACATAACAAAATCAAATGCGACAAAACGTAAGATAATAAAATCAACTAAAATAAACAACAAAACTGTACGCGCCAACAAGACGCGACGAATGACAGCCGTCTATACGCCGACCAATTAGAGTGCGTTATCCTCGTCACACGGACACTACGACGTATGTACCGGACGAGGTTTTAAGCCCGCGCCGACCGACTGGCGCCGAATCAGTGCCCTTCGAGATCTCAAGGCAAAGCCACGCATCACGCGCCCTTGAACTCAGCCCCGACGTGACCATATGTGTGCAGTGACAGAGCTAAGACTACCAGCTCGCCCCTAACGCCTAACGAACTCCAGTGCCCCTAGTGAAGTGTTTGTGTGTTACCGCCCTCAAGCCCGCGCCAAGAGCGCCCCCGCGCCCCCGCGCTTCAGCTCGATCCCGTGCCTACAACACGGACCCCCGGTAAGCCCGTTCCCATTTTATTCCTTTACCTACGTCGCATGTTGGTGCCTCTCGCGCCAACATTTATGATCCTTATAGAGCCGGATACATCCCAGCAACAGTCCACTTAATATCACCCTACCCGCCACATCTAATATTTTCGCCTCGACTCACATATAACTCACACAATGCACGCGCAGGCCGGGCCCAGCCCAAATACGCCCTACTGCCCCTACTGCAGGGGGCACAAATTGATAGCGTGCGCCCGCTACAATGCCCAACCGACACAGGGCCGGTGGGACTTTACGGTGTCGCGCGAGCGCTGCGCCCGCTGCCTCGGGCCACATTACCCGGACGAGTGTAAGTCGGTGAAGGGATGCAGGGTGTGTGGGCGCACCGAGCATCACACGTCCCTTCACCGACCAGACGACACGACGCAGCAGTGCCAGCCACAGTCGGCGGCGCGGTGGCTGCCGCCCCAACTACGTGACACCCCGAGACAGCGACCCATAGACAGCCCGCTGCATGCGTCTGCGCACGCAAAACAGCCACATGGGTCGCAGCAGCAGTAAAACCAAAATCAGCCCCTACCTTTAATACAGTCCGCTACATGTATAGAATAACTATTTCAGCCCATAAGATGGTCATCTTTTTATTTTCGTTTTGTGCCATCATTCCCTAAATTCATTTGTTCCAGTAACGCTACTAGTTATATCTCGCGCCCCCACGCCTTTGCGCTCACGCGCCCCCTGCGCTTCTGCGCCCCCGCGCCCCCACGCCTTTGCGCTCACGCGCCCCCTGCGCTTTTGCGTCCCGCGCCCCCACGCCTTTGCGCTCATGCGCCCCACGCGCTCATGCGCCCCACGCGCTCTGCGCCCACGCACCGCCTGCGCTTCTGCGCCCCAGGGCTTTTGCGCCCCCGGGCTTTTGCGCCCCCGCGCCCCCACGCCTGTGTGCCCATGCGCCTTCTGCGCTTCGCGCCCCCGCGCCCCCTGTGCTTTGTGCGCACAGGCATTCAGCTCTCATACAACCATACACATGCATTCACACACACACACACACACACACACGCTATGTCCTGTCCTGTTACTTCCGTTCCTTCCCCCCCCTCCTACCCCTGGGGCCCGGGAAGATGTACGCGCCAACAAGACGCGACGAATGACAGCCGTCTATACGCCGGCCAATTAGAGTGCGTTATCCTCGTCACACGGACACTACGACGTATGTACCGGACGAGGTTTTAAGCCCGCGCCGACCGACTGTCGCCGAATCAGTGCCCTTCGAGATCTCAAGGCGAAGCCATGCGTCACGCGCCCTTGAACTCAGCCCCGACGTGACCATATGTGTGCAGTGACAGAGCTAGAACTACCAGCTCGCCCCTAACGCCTAACGTACTCCAGTGCCCCAAGTGAAGTGTTTGTGTGTTGCCGCCCTCAAGCCCGCGCCAAGAGCGCCCCCGCGCCCCCGCGCTTCAGCTCGATCCCGTGCCTACAACACGGACCCCCAGTAAGCCCGTTCCCATTTTATTCCTTTACCCACGTCGCATGTTGGTGCCTCTCGCGCCAACAAAAACTTTGGGTATCGGTCATCTTTCCCTTATATAAATTAGTTAACTAACACAACACAGTCATAAACTTAACATTACATAAAATCAAATGCCACAAAACGTAAGATAATTTAGATGTCCACCTTTTTATAAAACTGCAGCCTCAACAAAACTAATTATTAAGGCAACTCAGTTACAAATAAGATAAGAAATAATTAACAAATTCTATTTTTATTAGGTACATTAATTTAGGTAGCACATATTATTATATTAATCAGTCTTTTTTAGAAAACGAGATCTTAAAAACATGAAAGCGTCCAGTGTGTCATCGTTTAAACTTGATATTATTTTATTACAGAACATGCCAGCTGTGGAAAAAGCTCTTTCAGACTCAACACTGGTCGGCGGTATGGAAAGCAACCCATTCAGAGCTTTTTTTAGGATTTCTCCACGACCTCCACCGTTTTCAAATAAAGCCATTTCAACGTGAATCATTGAAGGCAAATCAGTTTCGTTGATTACACTCGTTGACTGGTGTTGATAATCACTACCCACACTTGCAAAAGAAAGTTGACGATTGAGCTTTTCTTTAAAACTGAGCGGCGATGGATCAGAACTATCGCACAGAGTGTCTGAAATAGAGTGTATATTAGTTGACGTGGTCGTGCAATCGTAAACATTCAGGGATGCAGCTTTATAGAAAACATTTTTAATTTCTTCATACGTAGGTTTTTTAAAAGTATCTTCGTCTTCCTCAGTCTCAGTTAAAAATTGATTAGAGTTGTGTAAGTATTGTAAGGCACCGAAAAACATTATAGAGCCGCCTCTCTTTAAATCTCCGTTTCAATGAAATTACCAATTGCTTGGCAGTCATCGTTTCTTGGCTGTCTAATGATTTTATCAAAAATTTAAGAGCTGTATCGGCCGTTAGAGTGGTGGTATCTCTGCGGCAGAGTACTTCCATAGTAGTTTTGATCATGTCCAAACAATTTTGCAGATTTTCTAGACATAACATTTCTATATCTGAGAATTTAATATCAGATTTCAAATCAATCAGTGCCTTCTGTATGCATAATTTTAGTTTTAAAAATCGTTCCAGCATTGTTGATAGACTGCTCCATCTGGTTTTGTAGTCTAGGAGTAGTTGTAACTCTTTTCCAAATTCAGCTTGGACATATTTTTGGAGCGTGGCGTCGTTCTTTGTCGGTGAGTTTTTAAATATCTTCACCACTGACCGGACTTTTTTAATTATTTTCATGTATTCATCATTCAGCACTCCGTGTCTCCGTGAATGCTCGACAACAAATCCGTCATCAATGTCATCATCTAAGTCAGAGTCTGAGCACGTTTCCGGATCCTCACGTGTTTGTGGATTATTTTTTTATATAAAATATCTTGTACAGCCCGTTGCATACCGTGTGCAAGGCATAATTGATGAAACGGAACCGGCAGAATACGCCCAAGTTGGTCCGAGCGCCCAAGCTTCGCCATGACAGCTGCGCCATCAGTTGTCAATCCAACGATGTCTTTGTTCAAACAAATTCCGAAAGAATCTAATCGTATGTCTATGAGCTAAACACAAGCTTCGGCTCCCATAGACCATACAATCCTTACTAATCCCAGATTATTACAGACATTTTCGCCATCATCATTTTGAAAATGAATATTTAAATTTAGATATCGGTGGGATCTCATTGAGGTCCACTCATCGAGAGTGATTGACTACTTAGTATTTTTGGACTTCATAACTTTTATCACTACATTTAGAGAAAAATTTTCTGTGTCATACTTGTCCATTATCAGTTTTTTTTTATTGAATTTGGTGACTTTGGGATGCCTTCTGTATAATTTTTTTGCATTAACTGTCTGAGATCTGCCGACGTACAAAAAACTTTCAGTGGTAACCCGTCTAAAACGACCATTCTTCATATAACGCTAGTTAAAGAGTCTTAACTTTCATAATAGTCGGTAATTTTTTGTTTTTTAGCAAATGGAACACCACTTTTGCTAGTTGAAGCGATGGGTGTGTGTGTGTGTCTTTTTGTTGAGCATTGGTGCTGACACTTTTATTACTTTTTACATTAATGGAATGTTTCTTTTGTAAGTGGGTGTGTAATGTTGACGTGCTTCCACTTATTTTCAAAAAGTTATGACAGTGTTTGCATTTTGCCTTTTGCTCATCCGTCGTTCTTAAAAAGTGATGCCATACGCTGCTCTTGTCACTTGACTTTTTGGTAAAATGTATGAACTTCATTTTTCATCCGGTTGATCTAAAAGTAAAAAATATAAATTATGAATGTAATTGTTTTATTAATTCATTTATGTAGCTAAGATAGACACCCACCATCTATCAGAAGTTAAATAGATACTATAAACAGTTACTGACTTACTGTAGAATAAAACTCCATAAAATTTAAAGTTAAGATAAAAAAAATATAGAATGGTAAATAGAAGCAGGGATCTTAACGTAATCTTAATAAACCCTATAAAATTATCATTAAAAAAATATTAAATACTATAAAACCCACTCGTTAAGCAAGCAGCAACCGTGAAAGAATAGGTATAATCTCCTTAAGTTTTTTCTTAGTGACAGAATAAATGTTAGGTACGAGTACTTTAACTGAATAAAAATTAAAGATAGTAAAGGATTAAGTATTTACATCTTGCACAGCTACGCATATGAAATCATTTAATTTATCAGCATAGTTTATATCTATTTACAACGGGAAACTAACCGTTTACGTAACTAAGTAGCTATAAATAGGGTATCGCAGCTGGAACTACGGGTCCAGCTGTGTTGCTCAGTCGTACTACGGTTTTTTAAATCCGGTTTTTAAGACTCAAATTCGTTTTTTTCGGATTTAAGTCAAAATTGAGTTCAATTGATAATATTTTACATTTATCATAATTTTTCATTCTAAGTAATGAGTAGATCGGTATTACCTACTCTAATACGCAAATTCGAACAATATTTGGATTAGTAGCTTCAATGAACAATACCAATGTTGATCGAAGATTAGTAGGATTAGGTATAGCTGTGTAGGTGCAGTCAGGGTATGAAAAGGTTGCTCAGTTTTTAAATTTATTCATTTGGCAATCTGCGAGCACATAGTAAGTACATTTTGGAAATTTGTCATAGAACAGACTGTTTCGTAGAAAATTATGCTTAACTGTTCGATAATAAGGGTTATTATTCACTAATTGCCTCGACAAAGAAGATTATTATCTCAAAAAGTTAAGCTTTGTCAACTTTTTGCTTATGTTTGAAGATACATAGGTACTAAAACCTAACTAAAACCTTTTTTACAAATGTCGCATTTATGTAAATATTAGCAGCACTGTTTTTGTACTGATATGTTAGCACTATTGACCTCTGTAGGTACTACTGCAAGCGAAACGGAAAAAGAACTTAAGGTGGTCAACCTTTTTATTCCCTGGCTGTACTTTGTTTGAGAGAATTTGGCGCGAAATCCGTGATTGACTCTGTTTATGCCCATTTATGGATATAAACCGAGCAACGCGCTGAGACGCGCGCCGCGCCCGCTCAGTCTGCCAGCAAGTTTCATAGGAAGTGGTTGAATTGTTTGTGTCTATTTGGTGTCTATCGTGTGCGTGCATGTGCAAAGCGACGCGGGCTACACAAACAAGTAAGTATATATATTTTTATACTATTTTTATGTGTTTAGTTTGCCTGTATGGTGTGAATGATGCGATGTGGTGGCTTTAAGTTTAATTTTATAAATATAACTTTAATCTAAGTAGTTACATAGTAAAACGCTCAAGCTTAAATTCTTACATAGCTTTCGAGTCGCGTTACCGCGATTACTCAGTTACATTTATGTTAATTGTCCTGCCTCAAAAACTTGAAATTAATTTGGCATATTCCAATAATAGTTGTGTTCTTTAACGTCATAGACTTTCCAAACTTGTCATAAACCGTCATATTATGATTAGACGTAGTCATTGTTTTGACATGCTTCCTCTTGGAAACATTCATTGCTATGCAGATGATAGCACAGTGCATGGGAGATATAACGGTCACCCAACGGCTGGGCGGGTAGACACCGAAATGAAGCGAGCAAATCTTGTCATTGAGCTCGATCGGGTGTTGGATCTCATTTCTAAATGGGGCTCCGATAATCTAGTGGAGTTCAATGCCAAGAAAACACAGGTGTGCGCGTTCACAGCGAAAAAGTCGCCATTCCTTCCCCTTCCTTCTCTTCAGGGTACATCTCTAGGCCTGCAGAGCAGTATTAACATGCTCGGTATGAATATCCGCTGCGATCTGAACCAAAAGGACTACATCGAAACCGTGATTAAAAATGCCTCACGTAAACTCAGTGTCCTGAACAAGGTGCGGCGATTCTTCACGCCTGATCAGTTGTGTCTATTATACAAGACACAGGTGCGGTCTTGCGTGGAGTATTGCTCTCACCTTTGGGACGGCTCCGCAAAGTACCTTCTCGATGCCTTGGACAGATTGCAGCGCCGCGCTGTGCGCATTATCGGAAAATGCTCTGAAGAACTCTTTGACCTCATCCCTCCTTCTCCCTTCCTCCATAGGAGTACGCGTGCTGCTCTCCGGAGTCACCAATTTACAGTCTCTAACATTCCATCACGCACAAAGAAATTTGGTGACTCGTTTCTTTGCCGCACTTCCAAAAGATGGAATAGTCTACCAGCACACGTATTCCCTCCTACCTATGACATAGGGTCCTTCAAACGAGGCGTGAATAAGCACTTTGTGGGCCGGCAGAGTGAGGATGACTGATGCTACGTCTCTTACGCTGCACCAGTTGTCCTCGCGCCTGGACCTCATTTCCACTTAACATCAGGTGGAGTGGGGTCATTAGCCGGGCTTGATATAAAAAAAAAAAAATTGTGCCTATATAGTAAAATCAACCGCAACCGCAACACTTTTCGACAATTATCTTCTGTCCAATTAATAAAGAGTTTCATTTACAGTGTTAATATATGAAAATTACTCATAAAATTAACTGAAATTTATGTATCGTAGCTTGTTAGAACAAGCGACAAAAAAAAACTAAAAAAATAAATACGTTAATGTTTATGTACCTATATTATCGGTGTGTATAGTTTTTATGGTAACGTCGGAAATTCACGTTACGTTTAATTGATGTTTTCTGCATGATATTAATGTCCATGCGGTTGGGTCTAAGTTCTTCAAAACCCACCGTATAAGAGGACCTAAACGGCTCTCGGACCATACTCTCAAACTGATGGAAGAGCGGCGCGTGATGGTTCTGCGTTCGTCGGACGATTCGTCTCAGCTTCGGCGGCTCAATGGGCAGATCTCGAAGTCTTTGACTCGCGACACTCGCCGATTTAATACCGACCGTATTAAAGAGGCTATCGAGCGAAACAAAGGTTCAAAAGTGTTCGCAAGAGATTTGGGTATTGGGCAGAGCCAACTGACGACGCTGAAAACCGATGACGGCAGAACTGTCACGTCCAGGTCCGTAATTGTGGGAGACGTCGAGAAGTTCTATGGACAGCTATACACATCCACGCGGCCACCTGTACAAAGCTTAGCTACAGACCCTAGAGCTAAGCTAACCCGACACTACCCAGAATATATCCCGGACATCAGCCTGTACGAGATTGGTATGGCTCTCAAGCAGCTTAAGAACAACAAGGCATCGGGTGCTGACGGAATTACGGCTGAGCTTCTGAAAGCAGGCGGAAGACCGGTACACACAGCTCTTCAGAGACTATTTAATTCCGTCGTACTCGGAGGTAGAACGCCAGAAGCGTGGCATGAAAGTGTGGTTGTGTTGTTCTTTAAGAAGGGCAACAAGGCCCTACTGAGGAACTACAGTACAGACCCATATCACTTCTAAGTCACGTATATAAGCTGTTCTCGAGAGTTATAACTAATCGTCTCGCACGCAGGTTTGATGACTTCCAGCCAGTCGAACAAGCCGGATTCCGAAAAGGCTTTAGCACTATTAGACCACATACATACGCTGCGGCAAGTTATACAGAAGACCGAAGAGTATAACCGGCCACTTTACTTAGCGTTTGTGGACTATGAGAAAGCCTTTGATTCGATCGAAACATGGGCCGTGCTACAGTCTCTCAGCGGTGCCAAATTGACTACCGGTACATCGAAGTGTTAAAGTGTTTGTACGAAAACGCCACTATCACAGTTCGTCTTCAGGACCAGAGCTCGAAGCCAGTCCAGCTGCAGCGTGGAGTGAGACAAGGAGATGTCATTTCTCCGAAACTCTTCACTGCTGCACTGGAGGACGTGTTTAAGCTTCTGGACTGGAGAGGACTCGGCATCAATATTAACGGCGTGTACATCAGTCACCTTCGATTTGCCGACGATATAGTAGTCATGGCTGAGACCATGATCTCAACAGAGTGTCTCAACAAGTGGGCCTTAAAATGAACATGGAGAAGACAAAAATCATGTCTAACTCACGTTTCGTACCCACTCCTCTGAAGGTTGGAGACTCTGCTCTTGAAGTTGTTGACGAATATGCATACCTGGGACAAACAGTCCAGTTAGGTAGGTCCAACTTTAAGAAAGAGGTCAATCGTCGAATTCAACTCGGCTGGGCAGCGTTCGGTAAGCTACGAAATATCTTCTCGTCCAAAATACCGCAGTGTTTCAAGACGAAAGTCTTCGACCAGTGTGTGTTGCCAGTGATGACATACGGTACCGAAACGTGGTCGCTCACTATGGGCCTAATTAGCAGGCTCAAAGTCACGCAAATAGCAATGGAGAGGGCTATGCTCGGGGTTTTTTTACGTGATCGAATCAGAAATGAGGAGATTCGTAGACGAACTAAAGTAACCAACATAGCCCAAAGAGTCGCCAAGCTCAAGTGGCAATGGGCAGGGCACATCGCCCTATCGCACATCGCCCTATCGATAGCATCTGGTATTAAACGACTTACATAGGTACTTACATCACATGTTACATATTTGATGTTAGAGTTTCATACAATGTCTCAGGAATGTCAATCGATTGAATGACAATTAAATTAATCATAATTTAAATCAAGTTAAAATTCTAAAGGTTAATAAGAAATGCAAAATTAAATTATAAGGTAAGTAAGTAAGTATTTTAAATGTCAAGATACAAGATTAAACTGTGCTTTAGTAATTTTATCATTCAGCTGAAGTAATATACTTCTTTAATGTGTCGTTTACGAATTCTACAGTCATGAAATTGGCTTTATTAGTAGGTACCTAATCAGCTTTATTAGTAACCGTAGCGGTGAAAGAATACCCCCCCTCTTCCCTTGAGTGTTGTAGGAAACGGAATGGAGCGGTGATGGGCTTACCACCTGTCACGCTAAGCACATGTGCAGTTGCTATTTGGTTAAATGTGGACTATAGTAGAGGACTGCTTTTGCGGTACTCATTGCCTAGTCTCTGACTAACCCTTCGGGGATAATAGTCGTGATTATATGGATGTATGTATGAAGATAAATATGTAGCTTTATTAAATGTTTCTTAGTAAAAAAATTTAAAGGTCCTTAATAATTCTTAAGAAATGTTTATATACTTTTGGGGCAATGCTAAAGAAGCTTAAAAATAGTCAAAAATAATATGTTTGTCATTGTTGACCTACTATTTTATATAAAACAGGTCAATACTAGAGCCAAATTCGATTAAGATGTTTGTAAACCAATCATTCACAATTCCTTGTGCAAATGTCTGCGTCACTCAGAATTTTACTTTATTTTGAAAGAAAGAAACCATTCTTTGCGGTTTACTTGTGAATCTCTCTTACGAAAAATTCGAAATCCGAGTGACACTAGATATATTTTCATTAAAAAAAGTAAATAATTTGTTTAAAGAGCTGTGTGATAGCAACGCATTAATAGAATACTGGCATCTATATCTGCGCTGCCAACCCTTGGGTGTCGTAAAGGCGGCTAACATACTAAAGACTGCACAGTGCACATACATCCAACAACATAGGCTACGCTGAGCACACGCAGTTGTTATTTGGTGAATCGTGAATCGTGGACTATGACAGAGGACTGATTTGCGGTCTTAATTGCCTATTCTCTGACTAACCCTTAGGAAATAATAGTCGTGATTTTATGAATGTATGTATGTATTCACTTTGATAAAATAATTAGTGAACTTTTTACCATAGGTACCGTAAATTATGTTGTTGACTGTCGCAAAAATTCTGAATCTAACAAATATCTTATGACAAGTAGGTAGGTACTTCTCAGGAAAACAATACCCATACGTGCCCATACTAAGTTAGAACATCTATGCAAAAGAAGTTTTAGTCTCTACCTACCCTTTTGGGAAACGTGCGTGATTTATTTGTGTAAATGTAAAACATTCAAAAAACAGGAATAAAAATTATTAATATTTCATTTAGTAATATTTTTTGTTTCAAATTTATATAATATGTTGATTGTTAGTATTCGTTCTCCATTCTGTAAGCAATGTTCATTTGCAATTCAGTGCTTTATTCTTAATTTAGTCTGCTAGGTCTGAAACAATAAAATTTAGTTAATTTAGACATACCTACTTACTTACTAAAAGTAATCCAATGTTTTTTTACCTCTTTTTGATTTTTAAATTTGTCAGTAGGAAATTTAAAAAGGAATGTTTAAGATTCGTAACATCTGATTTTTTTTTATAATGCTCAAATAAACTCGAAGAAAAAGAAACTTGAAAAAAAAATTCCACCTAGTAATATTTTTTAACGTTTCGATAATAGGAACGTTTAAGTTTTTCAAACCACAATTTATTCTGAGAAGTCTTTAACTGCCGCTCATTTCGAAGGTTTTAACAAAACACCAATATACAACAAACTGCATAGTCGCTATTTGGTGAAGAGTGGACTATGGCAGAGGGCTGCTTTTGCGAGCCTCATTGCCTAGTCTCTGACTAACCCTTTAGGGATAATAGTGGTGATTATTTGTAAAAAAAAACTCAGTTACCTTATTGTAGGATGGTTAATTAATTTGAAATCATCTTTAATGATTTTAGGTTCAGCGTGCGTGCCAGCTAGCAGCGTTAACATCGCCATCACAGTTGTAACTATCGTCGTGAATTTCATCTCGAAGAATTATTTGTAGAGTTATAGTTATGAACTTAATTTGCTGGCACACTGTACGTGTAGCTGTTTCTGTAGTGGTCAAGACACGAATGTGCAGGTTAGCTTTTTGTAATCCTATATATTGCACAATTACGTCCTGTTTACGTCCTGTTTGTGACTTCGTCGGCAATTTTGCGTTATTCATTCTCTTGGCAGTGGCTAATCCTAGTGTGAGGATACAGGTACTAATTTCATCTAACGTCAACAGGATAATAGATTTTTATGATTTTGATGCCTACATTTTGGTGTCCCATATAACATATTATTTTTTTATTTTTATTTAATGGTGCGTTATTTTATTTGACATATAGTTCACTAATAGTAAATAACGTTTCATGTTATCTCTCTACTATTATTCGTGCCTACTAATAGGTAATAGAAATACATAATCATTAATGTTATACATTGTTAATAATGTATAAGTTAAAATTCACCATAATATATCTTTCTTTGCTGTTTTTCTGTACTTAAATTAAGGTAAACCATTCAAATAATTAGGGTAATTATAACAATTAATTTAATTCAGTGTACGTAAGTTACATTTTTTATTATTATTTTATGTTTATTAATTACATTGAATCACATCTTTTAAATTATTACAGCATTTTAAAACTACTGAGGTTTGTTTGTGTCAAGTAAGAGGTTAGTACCATAAATTATTTTAATAAATAAGTGGTTTGTGCAATGAAATAAAAATCTTGTTATTAGTTAAAATAAATGCGTAAGTATATCAAAAATATTACAATAATTAGATTGTATAGTCAGCATCGAAAGTTGCAGAACAATTCAATGTAACCATTAACAATTTTTCAATTTAACCTAAGAAACGCATAAAGTTTATCGCCATAAACTGACAATGCATAATGTTAATGGCCATAATCGTTACTTGCCATAAGTCTTTATAGCATAACTTCATACATAACGCATAACATCAACAGGAGGCCAATTCTCATTTTTCGAGATGTAGTCTCGAATCGAGTTTTGATTTCGATCTTTATCTCGACCATAAAATCTCGTTATTAACATTTTGTTCACGAATCTCCTATTCTCAGCGCTAATCGACTTCGAGTTTGATTCTAATTCGAACTTTATCGAGTGGTAATCCAATTTAGTTATTCTGAACATCTCGAACTCGACATTTCTCAAAGGAGAGCTGCTCGAATTGCTTCGAGTGGTCGGCAGTGGTCGAGACGTAATTTCGACTACGAGAAGCTAATGAAACGTCAAATAGCGGCGAAATTACGGTGGATATGGAGGAGTTAATTTCCAATTTTGTCGTGGAAGTGATTTAAAATATTGAGAGAGCTCGCTCTCTTTTTTTTTATAAGGTGGAAGAAAACTTTCCACTCCTTAACTGTATATCGGCTTCCAACATTTGTAGAAGAAGCTGCTTCTGCTGTGGCGTTGGGTATTTTTTGTTGACATTGTGACGTTGTGTGTGTCTTGTGAATACTAAAATGATCGTTTCATCACCAAACAAGCACACAACCACAAACAAAAAACATAAAATTTATCGACGATACGTCACGTTTTAAACAATACAAGTTGTTTAAGGAAATTAAATTTGGTCACAATACATTAAATATAATGATTTTTCGATACTTATTAAAAATTTACTTCTTTAATTAAAAAGCAAGTTCAATACATTTAAATACCTTTACAGTAAAAATATTTGAGGTACATAGTTGCAACCGGTTTAAAACCGGATGAAACGTGTCAAACGGAACGCATCCCGAATTGATTGCATTAAAAAGAATGGCAATATTAAATATTGCCAATATTAAATTTTATCAAAAAAAACTCGAAGTCTATTTCGATTAGCGCTGAGAATTGGAGATTCGTGAACAAAATGTCGATTATCGAGATAGAAATCGAAATCAAAACTCGATTCGAGACTACATCTCGAAAAATGAGAATTGGGGCCCTGGCCAAAAAAACGCATAACCATAGAAAGGCATAATTTCGATAAGCATAAGTAACAAAAGAAATATTTTTAATTTGCCATAATGTTCAGAAGACATAATATTCAAAAAGCATTATGGCAATAAACATTATGCGTTTAAATGTGTCTCCAGTACATAGTTATGGAGTTATATGCATTTGAAATCTCATAAAAACAAACCTTAAAATACCTTAAAATGTGTGAAAAAGTAATTGAAGATGGTTAGAGGGAGGGTGAAAAGAGAGTGGAAAGGGGGGAATCCCCCGCTCCCCCCTTTGCTAACAAGAGCTATAAATAAAGACATTTTGGTGTGTAGTTGGATTTCTGTTGTCTTATTAATAAAAACCTCGAAATTCAAAACAATCGCTACGCGCTATTGCGTCTTAAATATCTACCCTATCACGTGACCTACAGTAGAAGGGTAACTACATTTCTGTTGCTTAATAAAAAAAACCTCGATTATGCTTAAGTCATATTTTTTAAACAATGAAAAAGAGGTGAAAACTTCTAAGATTTGATGAAGCAATGTTATTATGTAAAAACATAAGCATCAAGCACTGACAAATTTCGACGGTTGAAAGCCAGACCTCGGTAGCCAAGTGGTTAAGGCAGCCGCCCGGAATTCGGAAAACGCTAAAATATAAAACATTAATCGATTATGCTTTATAAAACTATGACAAACAATTATATAGATTTTAACGATTATTGTTTTTATTTATATGTCTTTCAACGATAAAATTTCAACGGTAATAAAATAATTGCTACAAGCTATTATGCTTTTTGTACTGTATTCCATATTATGTATGTCAATAAAAATGATGGCAATAAACATTCTGCGTTTCAATGTGTCACCGTCACCCAACCTAATCAAAACCACGTCACGTCTGTAGGATTCATTAGTTATTTTCATAAAGTAATAAATTAAATGTCAATCTAGTTAGACTTATTCATATTAAAAAGTAATTAATACTTACCTACATTAGTATTATTAATTTTAAACAAATTATTGTTTTATGACTTTTTTACTATTGTATTACCAGTAGAACAATTAAAGTCGGTTTCGTTATATCATTTTGGAACTTTTAGATCTTCGATGGGCTCACCACCTGTCACGCTGAGCACATGTGCAGTCGCTATTTGGTGAAAAGTGGGCTAGGTATCGCAGAGGACTACTTTTGCGGTCTTCATTGCCTATTCTCTGACTTACCCTTCGGGGATTATAGTCGATGATTATTGGAACAACTATCAGCTTCATACTTGTATTGTTTGTGTCACTCTCTTCGGTAAAAACCGTGACTACTTACCATTGCCATAACTATAGCGAGCAGCGCCGCAAACTCCTTCTTGCTTTTTCGAATGTAATCGTTAAAGTAAAGCTCGAGACACTGGTTACTACGTAGGTACACAGTATAAATATAAGGTAGGTACTTGTTAAGATAATAAGTAAGTACCTATACTTAGAAATATACTGAGTTTTTATTTTGTTTTCCTACATTCTATTATTCCTGTGAATAATGTGGGTTATTCTGCCCCTGGTTTTTAGTTATGAAGTCAGCTCATTTTAATTGTTCATACAACGTCATACACCTCGACCCTATCGGCTAAAAAAAATGAATATGGACATGGGCTTCATTTGACATTTGAAGCCCATATTTTGCCCTTATATGGGCATATTATTGGCTTCAAATGTCAAATGAAGACCAGGTTCATATTCATATTTTTTAGCCGATAGACCCCCAGACCGCAGATTTCATTGAACGCGTCAGAGTAACAGGCTACTTGTTTATCGTGTTGTGGACAATAGGTAGGCATACCTACCTAGCAAATAGGTTGGTACCGGTTATTTGGTCACCGTGGGGCTTTTTGGAAAAAAATAATTTTTTGAACGAACGCATAGGTACAAATTAAAAATAATAAACGTGAACGCAACCTTTTATTTCTCTAACAGTTGGTAACTCCGTTATCTGTCAATCTCGACCAATCAGAGAAAAGAACACCGCGCGTGTGATGTTAAGAACTACCTACATTTAGCGAGAGTCTGTCAGTGGTAATACATTTTTCGTGTTGAAACTTTCGGTTGGAATTATTATTTGCAAACAAATTATTTATAATAATATAAATAAATAAATAAGACTGTGGTAAGTTTTATTGTTTATTTAACTATTCAAATAAAGGATTAAAATAAAGTTTATAAAGCTATTTCAATATATTTAAAATAATACAACTTTTTTTTAAATGGGACTTTTTGGAAGCTGATATGAGGTTATTTGGAAGTTTTAACCAGCCCTATATCCAAATTGCCTTGCACCATATTATGGAATACCTATGCATAGTTTTTATTTTACCTCATATTACATTATTTCGTTATTTACAGATGCTACATTAGTTTCAAAGTGGCAAGAACAAAAAAAGCGGAGCTAGGGATAGAAGGGCTCCGCATCAGGCAGACTGACACTGGCTCCAGGATAATGGAGATCCCGGGAACATCCAGTGGACCTAAGGCTGATGCTCTGGCGACCAAGGTCCTCAGCACGACCGCCACAGTAGTGAGGCCCACTCGGTGCGTGGACATCAGGGTTTCGGGCTTGGATGATTCCATCCGGGCCGAAGAGGTCGTCAGCGCCTTGGATAATCAGTTTTGGGCCTGGCCCGATAGGCTCCGTTCTGGTCCGGTGGGGGTCGCTAAGGGTATTGTGGAGTCAGGCCTGCTCCTGGTTGGTCCCCGGCAAAGTGGAGCCCGTGTCGTGGCTTTGGAACCGCTGGCAATGAGGTGCTTTAAGTGTTTGAACCTCGGGCACACTCGGGAGCGGTGCCCAGTCAAAGTTGACCGCACTGACACGTGCTACAATTGCTGTCAAAATAGCCACAAAGTGTCGCGGACATGAGGTGCGCAGTCTGCGCCGCTGCTAAATTGCCCTCTGGGCATATCATGGGGAAAAGGATCTGCTCCCCCACCGGTTTCTTCGACAAGGGCTACTTCAAGGGCGCCATGGCATTTGCCCAAGGAGGTTGAGTTGCAAGAAACTTAATGTTAAGTACGGCCCATCTCAACTTCCTCTAGACTAATTTAAACCACTCTGGAGTTTCGCAAGACCTCTTAGTGCACCACATTATGGAGTGGGTTTGCACGCTTTGGTTGCCGCTGTGCCATCCAGCCCGTATTGAACTGTGGACACGACCAATACAGTGGCCATTGGAACCCCTACAGGTGCTGTCCACTCCCCTTCCCTCTCAATTAATAAGAGGGGTTCGGGATTTGTGGCGTGCGCCTGGGGGAAATAGCCCTCGTAGGGGTATATTTCTCCCCAAACGGAGGGTTTTCAGACCTGGAGGATTTTCTCTGGAACCTGTTCGTCCAGAAGACGCTTGGCGCCGATCCAGGTCTGAACACGCATAGGGGACCTAAACTCCAAATCCACATCATCCACAACACAAATAAACCTTACCTACTGTTTGTTCATTCTGATTTTTTTTTGTATTTGATAGAGTTATATCTCTATTAAGCAACACATACTTCTTTATCTGTTAAAAATTAAAGAAAAAATAAATATTGAAATTTTATCCCTACTTTTTTACCAAATAGCCCCGTTCTACGGTACTAGGTTTGACCATTTCCTTATACTCTTACCATCTTTTAAAGCAACAAATATATTCGTTAAATCAACTTACGTAGTGTTTTAAGACTATGTAATTTAATTTTTTTCAAGGTTTCGTTATCTCCTTTCCACTTTTTCTTTCCGCCCGCCGGCCGCCGCTCGTAACGCCGCCTTCGCCAATATATTCATTTGTGAAAATACAATTTATTAATAAATTCCTATCCCCAATATCATTAATTACATCGTTCCTAATCCCACAGCACAGAAGCCTAATTCTTACATACGAGTCCAACAATTTTTTTTATTCAAATAACTATAGCTACTGACTCTCAAGCATCTGTTTAGTCTTAAACCAAAGCAATCCGTAAAACAAGGGCACAACTTGTCGAAAAGTGAAAATTAAAATATTATACTTATGCGAAATTGTATAAGTGATGAAGGCATCATCACGAAATTAAACGCAAGTTAATGCGTAAAAATAAACTTCGTTTTTACTGACACTGATTTCCTTTTCATTACAAAAATGTGATAATTATTATGTTACTAGCGGCCCGCCCACGCCTTCGTCCACGTTAACTTAGACAGACTGTCATAGTTCAGCCAATTAAAAAAATATTTCTACAAAATATAAACAAAAACCATTCTCAGTTAACGCTCTATCTTTTAGTGAAAACCGCATATAAATCCATTGTGTGGTTTGGGAGAATATTGCGGTGTCACAGACATAGGAAAACGGCGTCTTTACTTTATAATATGTAATGATGATGATAATGCGATGTTGACAGGCAGCTTGGGTTCGGGAGCCGCGTGACCACCTCCGAGGAACATCGCGATAACTGCTAGCACCAAAGCGAACAGGCAATAGACAATGCGTATTTGGTTTCAATTTAAACTTACAATATCTTTGTTATTATCCTTGTAAAAAGGGTTTTCTTTAGGTATTTCCCGAACATGGCGGTAGAGATAATTTGCGTAAAACGCGCGCAGAAGATGTGACGTTCGAATTATGGTTCAGGTGTGAGACAACATGATCTTCGTGGGATTCGTAACAGGAAAATGCAAATTTCGTAGTTTAAATAGGATGCATATGGCAGTTGTAAGCATTCTGTTCTGAGCATTGCTATCGTGAACTCCAATAACCATGAAGTTTTTAAGTCTGTTCGCGGTGGTGCTGGCGGTGGTCGCCATGTTCCTGGGAGGTGGTCACGCGGCTCCTGACCCCAAGCTGCCCGTCAAGCAGATCGGGAAGGCTATTGTAAGTATTTCTCCATTTTGGTTTTCGAAAAAACAAATATTGTTTTGCTAGATGTAGTAGTAGTTTTATTGATGTCTAATAATGTATATGGACTGGAAATGTCTGGGTAACTAGATCCTTGTTTGATACTGCAGCCTTAGGTGGCAAATTGACGGCTGGTAGAGTTTAATGCGCACCATCCTGAAGGTGCCTTGCTTGAGGCAGGTTCTTTTTTCAGTGTTGTTTTATTTATGTAGCTTCATATATTTTAAAGAATTATCGTTTTACAGAAAACTGGAATCGGCATAGCCGGAGCAGCGGGCACTGCCAAGGAGGTGTGGGACAACGTCAGGAACCGCGGATAGGACAACTACTGTCATCAACATCTCGTTTTATTAAATGACAATTTAGGCCATTGGTATTTCAGTAAAATTAAAATTTGTATCTTAATTTATGTAAACTATGCCTTTAGACCGTTAAAATAAAGGAAACTTCAAGTTACTCTTTTGTTTTTTATTTATCTATAAAATAAAAATAATTTCCCATGAATTTATGTTAGCGAATTACTTCAGAACGGCTACAGTTGCACAAAAAAAACAATAAATCAAATGTCTTATTCTTTTTTGTTGTAGTACGAGTAATTGATTTACATTTAAATTTATGCAAAATATTTTTTGGAAAATTGTTACGGGGGTGCGGGATGTTTACGCAGACGAAGTCGCGGGCCAGCAGTTAGTATTTAATATAATTTATGGTATAGGTAATCATTTTTAAAAATGTGTCTTATGGACCCTTCTTAGTGGCTCAAGAAATTCTTTGGGAAATAAACTTTTTCTTTTGAACTCTTGAAACACAGTCATATTCTGTCGTGACGGTGTATTGAATAATTGCAAAGTAACACTGTGTCCGAATATTCCGTCTTGATGTTAATATTGAATAATTGCGAAGTAAGACTGAAAGTTTGCGAAGGCATGTCTTTGTTTTTCTATACGAGTAGGTACGTGAGATAAGATTAAATTAAAGAAGACTACATTTACTACAACCTCATTATAATAAAATTTTAATCAGTTATCAACGCAATTCACACATTATTAATTATAATTGATAATTATTACACATCATTTTTATATTAGAAAATTGTTACTAGAAATATCTAGTAACAGAATACTTTTAAATTTAAGCGTTCCAGCCCCCCTAGACAATTAAGTGACAAATGCTCTCGCTTGTCACACTGCTTGGTTCAGGGGGGTTACTCTCGAACGCGAACTCAATATTAATACAATTCCAATGCGATTAATATGTATCGATATTAGGATAAGTAAAGATAATTCCGGAACGCCATCTCGATAATAATTTGTTCAATCAATTTCCACGCAATTTAATTCCAATGTGACGCTATTATCGCTTACGAAAGTACCATTTGACGTTATTTAGATTTGTGATTATAAATTGATTAATGCAATTCTGTTTCAAGAGTAGCCTACCAGTCCTATCCAGATGGTAAGTATCACAAGGGGAAGCGTGGCCATGTACCATTAACGACTGCCATTTTAAAGGAGCTCGATGGCGCAGCGGAAGGCGTTTGGTTGGTGATCGTCGTTATGAAGCTTTCGCACTAGATATGGGTGACAAAAAAAAATAAAGTTTCGTGCTTCGTAAGT
Source organism: Scoparia ambigualis (assembly GCA_963921215.1). Classification (NCBI taxonomy): domain Eukaryota; kingdom Metazoa; phylum Arthropoda; class Insecta; order Lepidoptera; family Crambidae; genus Scoparia; species Scoparia ambigualis. The sequence continues at coordinate 15,305,148 of OY992522.1, read as the reverse complement.
AGGGTTTCTCATCGAGAAGTCTCGAAGCGGGAATCCTCGGGAAATTTGGCCTTAGTCGAGACGGAAAAAAAAGGGTTGAGTACCCGGGAAGTTGAGAAATTAAAAAAACTAAAAAAATAGTTTGACGTTAATTGCTGTGTTACTTATTACAAACATTATCCCATTTTACATCCTTTTACTACCCATTAAGGCACCCACCCGCTCCGCCCCGTAATCTCTCTGTTTATTTAAAAGCCCATCGCTTAGATAGTGTCGCGGAAAATGAACGAGTATTCTCTTTATGTGGTAACGTCGTTACAAAGATTAGGAACCGTATATCAGACAAATCAATTATTGTTTTGGTAGGTATTTATAAAATTTTATTTTAATAGAACCTGCTAGCGAATTTGTCAAAGCTGCTATTAACAGAAAATTGTTGCTCTAATTTGTAATATAATGTATGTAACGGAGACGGAGATGGTTATCAAAAGACTGTGATTTAAATGTTGTTAGTTATTATTACAAAAGTTTTATATATGTTAGGTATATTTCATAAACAATATTATTTGTTTTAATGAAACATTTTGATTTACAACAGAATAACTAAATATCAAAGTGATGATATTTGTCAGAAACAGCTAATAAAACAAAAAGTCTGTGATTGATATTTTGTTAATTTTAAAGATTTTACTTATATTTTATTCTAGTTTTAAAACTCTGTGATTAGAAAGTAAAGTGATCAGATTTGTCAGTAACAGCTAATTTAAAAAAAATGTCTGTGGTTGATACTTTGTTAATTTTAAAGATTTTACTTATACTTTATTCTAGTTTTAAAACTCTGTGGTTATAAAGGAAATTAAGAAGGCATATTTTTTAGTTAATTTAGGAAAACTGATTAAAATGAACATATTGTTGATTACGAAAATGTGTATTTTATTTTAAAACCTTTTTCATACATTTTTATTGAGGTTAATCAAATTCCCGACTGCTCGCGAATTCTCGGGAAATGGTGCTCGAGAAGTCTCGGTATCCGGAAACAAAAAAAAGTCGGGAAATGAGAAACCCTATTCGTAAGGCACGTAAAGCCGTTGCACAATGTTCTAGAGAATAGACAAAAATCAATTTACCAAAATGAGGGTAGGTGAAAAAAAGTGATTGATATTAATAACTGGGTTGTTTACCTATGGCATGTCATAAAATAAATGGTAAGTACCGTGCATAACTATTATAAATCGATGACTAAAGTTTCGTCTTTTGCAATTAGCAAAAATAAGGATAAATTTAAGTGCGCAAACATTGCTTTATTACAAAAGTTGTAGTGAATTTAGTAACAATTAAATTATGTCGTCAAGTAGCGAGGGTAAGTATGATTTATTTAAGATAACTCTGTTTTCAATTTACTTAGTTTCAATATAGGTATAAAAAAATCCACGAGCTTGTCTTTTTTTCACTTATTTTGAAATTCGTAAAGGTTTTTGTTTATGTCCATGACATTTCTTAACTTCAAAAACTGTACTTAATTATTTTTTAGGGTGTGTAGATTCATGATCAATACAAGAAATCTTGCGCAATTTTACGCTAATTAGAGAAAATAACTAAAATTTGTGTTATGTCGTGATTTTAGAAATTACGCGACGGACGTGAGCTTGTGGATTAAACTGCCCACCAGAACATGTCATGTTTTGAAAAATCATGTTTTGAGATTTTTTAAAAAGTAAAAACTAAATATAACGCTGCTCAACGTAAGAGGCAAAAATTTTATGAAGACTGTGCAAGTTGGTTGGATGAAACGGAATCGTTTCCTTTGTTTAAAAGCCTCGGTAAGCGAGGTAGGCCTACAAGTACCGACTTCGAAGAAAGTAATTAAGACGAAGCAGCGAAGAACTTTACATTTACAAAATATGGCTTCCGCGAGTGAACTATGTTTCGCCGCATCAAGTACGAGTAGTTACCAAAAGTTGGGACAATGGCTCAAAGCCGAGACCCTTAATATGGTAGCCAAAGCTTCACCTGACGAATTAAAAGTATGTTATCGAGTTAGTAAAGAAAAAAGGTCAGTTCCTTATGCAAATATTATACTTACTTACTATACTTCATTAGAAGCGTTCGTGCTGAAGAATCGTTGAATAATGTTAATCTTCCCGGCTTTGACGATTCGGATTAGATTTTTGTCTTTGATTAAATAAAACTTCTGTAATGACCAAGTATTCTGTGTTTCATTTTCGTAATTACACAATAATGATACATAGTCAATCACGCCAAACCTACTAAACCGATTAGGATGAAATTTGGCACACATATAGCTTATTGTCTGGATTAACACAAAGCAAACTTTTTATTTTAATTTAAAGCTCCGGTGAGAAAAAACAGGTAACACGATATAACTAAATTCCACGCGAGCAAAATCGTGGACGGAAACATGTTATCTTGTAAAATGTATTTCTATATGCTTAAATGATCAAAAACAGCACTAATCGTGAAGAGAAATCATATACACATCCATTTTATTTGAGTAAATATTGAAAAGTAAAAAATCAATTTAAGTTGATCTTTTAAACCATATAAAATGTTTAAAGTTACAGCTCAACGTAAGGTGGTTTTTAATTTTTTGTTGAAAAAAGAGTAATAGACAATTCAGTTATAATTTTCAATGCTTATCAAGAGCAAATGTAACGTATACCTCATTTCAAGTCCTAAATAATTTTGTCTAGGTACTTCCATAGAACCGAAACTATGTGCGTTGGTCCCGGTTGTTGTAGTAGAAGGCAGTCGTTAAAACCCACCGATCCGCAATGGGCCAGCGTGGTGGGTTATGGCCCAATTTTCCCACGCGGTGTGCGTATTATGGGGGTCCTGTGCCCAGCAGTGGGACGTTTATTGGTTGATGATGATGGTGATGATTTTAAAGGACTCGACTGATTACAGCGCCTTCCGAAGTACAGTGCAGTTTGACAAAATTAATTCGGTCACCCATCCGGGTACCAGCATTCCGAAAGTTGCTTAACTTTCACGATTGTAAACGTGTTCGTAAATGTTAGACGCTGCATCAACTATTTCCTTAATGTGTTACTTAATGCTTTTATTATCTTATCAATAAACTTGTAATGCGCTTTAATTGTAAAGGAAAACTATTAGTATAAACGTGTGCAATCATGATTATTGTAATTTGTGTACAATGATGCGGGATAAACCATACGCTACATAACAAAAAGGTTTTCCTTTACCAATACATATTTTAATATTTAATTTTAATACAGGTTATTGTACATTGTATTTTTTACAGATAATGTAATTGTTAGTGTGATCAAAGCAAGAGTAAGTAAATAAAAAAACAATATTTCAAACATTTCCATACACTTCCTATGGGTTTGTCCTTCAATTATTCTAGGAAGATTCCATAAAAAAATGTGTTCCTTGTGACTTTTTATTCACACCATCAACAATAACAACGAATTGCAGGATTTATAACTTTGTTTACAAAGATATTGACCGAGTCCAGTTCCTGGGTACGTATGAGGTTTAAAAATTTTTTTTATGCAGTTTTAATTAAATATAGAATTGACGGCATGGTTCCTAAGAGTAGATTCTCCTATTTTTCTCTTTTAAATTATGATTTCTCCCTATTGACCCATATGGATTGAACACCTGTATGTATATCTCAATATTTTTACAATGACATCCTGCCTATAACTTCACGTACCATCTGTACGAGTAAACAGCTATAAGGTAAAGCATGGTTGGGTTTCTAATCGATTTTATATAATACATACTTACCTACATATAATCACGACTATTATCCCCGAAGGGTTAGTCAGAGACTAGGCAATGAGGACCGCAAAAGCAGTCCTCTGCCATAGTCCACTTTTCACCAAATAGCGACTGCACATGTGCTCAGCGTGACAGGTAGTGAGCCCATCGCTGCTCTAAGCTGTTGAATGTATGTGCACTCTTTAGCCCGTTAGTCGCCTTTTACGACATCCAAGGGAAAAGAGGGGGTGGTAGTATTCTTTCAGCGCTACGCGTCACGGTTATCGGTTATAATTTATTTTATTAATTAAATTGAATAATCGTAATAAAAGTTTATGAACGTCGCACTGCTGGGCACAGGCACAGGCATTCACACGGACAACAGCGCATGATTGGGCCATAACCCATTACGCCGGCCCAATGCGGCTTGGTGGGGTGTAGCGACTGCCATCTTACGACAACAACCTTGACTATATTACGTGGGTTTTTTAGATGCACCTGATGAAGAATAATCACCGCAAAACCAGAGGAATCGCAGACGCGTTGCCGGCCTTAATGGAAGGAATAGGAATTGTGACGGGGGGAAGGGCCTCCGGAACCCTTACTGGCCGGACGAAATACAACAGCACCAAGTGCCATTATTTCCGAATATTCGTGAGAGGGTGGTATTACCCCGGGCAACCCGGCCCAATGCGTGCTGCAACGCAGCGTGGCTCTACCACTCAGTCAGTGTCACTCATTTAGCACCACCCAGGGGTCACGTAAACCTACGGACGCAAGTAAATTTAACCCCTAGCCTTCTGAAGCACGAGACGTTTTTAATTTGGTCACCCATTCAGCGACCCGGCATTGCGAATGCCGAGCCGCTGCGCCATCAATCGAGCTCCTCTAATTGAATATTAATCCTATGAAATAAGTGAAACAGCTGTAACCTTTCATTATATTTGTGTATATTTGTGTTACAAAATGTAGTATCAAGAAAGAGTAGAATAATTAAACCTTGGATGACACAGGGAGTGCTTCGGTGTATTCAAAATAGAAACGACATACAAAGAAAACTAAGACAAAATCCTAATAATCAAATTCTTAAAATCACGTACAAACGCTATCGTAACTTTTGCACCAGCTTAATAAAAAAACTAAAACGAAACTATGACAAAAAGCAAATAGAACAAGCTGTAAAAAACCCGAAAAAGCTTTGGAATACGATAAACAGCATCACCCAAAGAAAACCACCCAAAGTGCAAAATGTTGAACTTCTTAAGATAACTTTGTCCCACCAGCTGTCAGCTGACTCGGTAAATGCCTATTTTGCAACAGTTGGTAAGCAGCAAGGTATTATAGCTAACTCTGTACAAGTAATTGATGAGTCGCAAATAACATACTCGCAACCATCATCCTTTGTACTACTAGACACTGATCATGACGAAATTCATGATATACTCATGTCTATGAAGTCGAATAGTGCTCCTGGCTATGACAATGTACCTACCCATTTTCTAAAGAATGCTTTTAAAGAGGTTATTCCTATCCTTGTTCATTTATTTAACTTGTGCTTTCAACAAGGTGTTTTTCCAACAGCTTTAAAACAAGCTATTATAACTCCGGTATACAAAAGTGGCAATAAAACCGATCCCTCAAACTACAGGCCGATCTCGGTGCTCTCGGCTGTAGCGAAAATAATAGAAAAGTTACTAAACGCGCGTTTAATGAAATTTTTCAATAAATTTAATATCCTCTCGTCATCCCAATTTGGCTTTAGACAAAATTTGTCGACAGAGGATGCAGTTGTGGGTCTTACCTCTATCATAGTTGGTCATGTCGATTCAGGAAGGAAATGTCTAGCAATCTTCTTGGACTTAAAAAAGGCCTTCGACACTGTATCGGTGCCAAAATTAGTACAAGACTTGGAAGAACTCGGTATTAGAGGAAGTCCACTACTACTTTTTAGTGACTATTTGAGTAATCTAGTAACCCGAGTTAAAATAGGTACTATAAGGAGTTCAGAGGCAACAGTCAGTTACGGCGTGCCCCAAGGCAGCGTATTAGGACCTACGCTTTTCTTGGCCTACATCAATAAACTTTGCAAAATGAAAATTAATGGGGGAGATATCTTCACCTACGCTGATGACACAGCGATAGTTTTCTATGCTAACAACTGGGAGCAACTTAAGTTTCGTGCAGAGGCTGGCCTTGCCTAAATAGCCTCTTGGTTAAACTCAAATCTTCTTACTCTAAATATACTGAAAACCAACTATATCTGTTTCACAAAATACAACAACACCCAGCCCTCCGATAACTTTAAAATCAAGCTCCATAGTTGCAACTTTTTGCTCTCTGATTGCCAATGCCCTGCACTTAATAAGGTTACATGCACTAAATACCTTGGTATCATGATTGACCAGCGCTTATCTTGGCACCAACACTTAGAACTAATCATGAACAGAGTCCGTAAACTGATATGGACTTTTAAAACTCTTAGGCATATAACAGAAAGATCCCTTCTCACAAAAATTTATACCTGTCTAGCCCAGTCAGTCATATCATATTGTATACCGGTTTGGGGTGGTACAACTAAAACTAGATTTCTAAGCCTAGAAAGAACACAGAGAATGCTCCTAAAGGTGATGTTCTTTAAACCCTATCGATACCCTACAGAGAGTCTGTATTCGACTGGTGGGATTTTGTCCATCCGCAAACTATATTTATTACACACTATTATAAGAAGACACAAATCGCTTCCTTTTGACTCAAGTAAATGTAACCGTAGAAGAATGTGTAATATAGTTTTCACTCCTCTTGCTCAAAAAGACCGTCATAGTAGCGTTCTAGAGCGGGGCTAAAATAGCTTTTCTTGCCCTAGGGGAAAAAGTATTTTTTTTTTAAATTTTTGTCTGTCACATGACAATGGGCCTACAAAATCGAATAAGTATTTAGTCCTAAGTAGAATAATCATGAATAAAGACTCGACTTATTATTGTTTACTTAGATCAACAACTTTTTTGAGATAGTTATTATTAAAGTTTATGGTAAAATTAGTAATCATTTCAATCTATGGACAACACAGACCACGCTTCAGCAAGAAAAACTGCACAGTCTGCACATGTGCTTAGGTGGTGAGCCTTCAGGCCGTTAGTCGCTTTTACGACACCCAAGGGAAGAGAGGGGTTGGTAGTATTATTTTGATGTGCCCATCGCCGCTCTATGCTGTTGTATGTATGTGCAGTCTTTAGTCCATTAGTCGCCTTTTACGAGACCCAGGGGAAGGGAGGGGTTTTGGTAGTATTATTTTGATGAGCCCATCGCCGCTCTATGCTGTTGGATGTATGAGCAGTCTTTAGTCCATTAGTCGCCTTTTACGACACCGAAGAGAAGAGAGAGGTTGGTAGTATTATTTTGATGAGCCCATCGCCGCTCTATGCTGTTAAATGTATGTGCAGTCTTTAGTCCGTTAGTCGCATTTACGACATCCAAGGGAAGAAAGGGGTCGGTAGTATTATTTTGATGAGCCCATCGCCGCTCTATGCTGTTGGATGTATGCGCAGTCTTTAGTCCGTTAGTCGCCTTTTACGACACCGAAGGGAAAAGACGGGTTGGTAGTCTTATTTTGATGAGCCCATCGCCGCTCTATGCTGTAGGTTGTATGTGCAGTCATTAGTCCGTTAGTCGCCTTTGACGACACCCAAGGGAAGAGATGGAAAGACTGCACATACCTACTATCCAACAGCATAGAGCGGCGATGGGCTCATCAAAATAATACTACCAACCATTCTCTTCCCTTGGGTGTCGTTAAAGCAACTAACGGGTAAATTTTTAATAAAATAAACCAATTCATATTGTATTGGATTGTTTTATTTTCTCGCATTCGTAGTGAAAAACTCGGTTTCTATTTACTCCCTCGCTAAAGCTCGGGAGTAAAAATACCTCGTATAATGGGTCATTTTAGCCCCTTGTATAACAATCTACTATTTGCAACCCCGTGTTAAATCTACTTTTGCAAAAAGACAATATAATATGCAGTCGGCATATTTATACAACAGGCTAAATAAGGAACTAGCTATTTATCCGTTAACTATTAAAAACTGTAAAAAGAAAATAGTCGATTGGTTACTTCTAAAAAGCTATGATGACATTGAATGTTTCATTCGTCACACATAATTTACCACAGTTGCACAGTTGTTTTGGTGAAGGCTACCATGTTTCTTCAATATGATAGCCTTCGATCCCAAGACACTGTCGTAGGGCTAACAATAACAATAGCAACAGCAAGATAATTTTACCCACTTCTAACATCAAAAAACACTCATAGTTACTATTGTACACACACCCATACAAACACACTCCACACCACAACACACACACCACACCACCCACTCACTTCGCACACATACCACACACTCATTGTGACATACCATAATACACACATTTGAAAACATAATAACTAGCCTTAAAATGGTAATTTTGTATTTTAGTTTGAGATCTTAAATTTCTCAATGGAAGAGCGGTGCTTCCCAAAACGAGTAACTATCTGCTCAAACGGAAGCTCCTGCCACAGTTAAGTTTATGTAGACTGAGTTGATGAATAAAGATTTATTATTATATTATTATTATTTGTTATTATAATTTGCATTGTATGGATCAACAGTGTCGCGTAGCGGTGGAAAAATACTACCACTTCCTCTCTTCTCTTGGGTGTCGTAAAAGGTGACTAACGGACTAAAGACATACATTCAACACCATAGAGCGGCGATGGGCTCACCAACTGTCACGTTAAGTACATGTGCAGTCGCTGTTTGGTGAAAAGTGGACTATGGTAGAGGACTGCTTTCGCGGTCCTCATTGGCTAGCGTCTGACTAACCCTTTGGGGGCAATAGTCGTGATTATGTGTATGTATATATTGTTTCATTTGCCACCACGCGCGCACATCCAAGAACAATATAGCTACTATAAGTTAACATTAATATTCGGAAAGGAAACATTTTCTCAAATAAAATATATATGACTGTGTGGGATGGCGGCTTATTAGAAGAATATTACAAGCCCACGCACAAGAGCGATCATAAAAAAAATTGTAAACCGTCTTGTTGTTATTAAAAATTAATTAATAAAATTAGATTACATATACTATATATCGTCCTTGCTTTTAAGTTTGATTACAAATTGAAACAGACAGTGTCGAAAAAATTTCCACGAGCAGGATTTGAACCCGGTGCGGGTTCGAGAAGAGTGCCTGGCAATCTTTTTCAAACTGTAATTTTCTCGCAACAAAATTTTGGTTAATATAATATAAAAAAACAATAACATTATTAAATTTGATGTCAAGATCCGATATTTAGTAGGAACTAGTATTTTTTGGGAAAAAGATATCAACGAGCGGATGGGTAGTTAAACTATTCTATGTAGGTAGTAGTTTAATAGTGCATTGTTACCCTAGGGGAGAAAGTAGCTTACTTACTGAGATAGTTCGAGGGAGTAAATAAGTCTTTCACCTGAGGTAAACACTGTGCTTTTCATTACGAATATAAGGAAAATAAAAACAAAAACATAAACTTCTTCAGTCCGTTAGTCGCTTTTTACGACACCCAATCGAAGAGAGGGGTTATCTTATCTTATCTTATCTTATTGGGGCCTGCAGAGGTCTCCCCCTCGCAGCGGCACGTCGACCCATTGGGATCTTTTGTGCAACCCCGTCCTATCACTCTGTCTCCTCAGAGAAAATAACTTTTTTTTTTTTTATAAAAGAGGGAGGCAAACGAGCAGGCGGGTCACCTGATGGAGAGTAATCACCGCCGCCCATGGACACCCGCAAAACCAGAGGAATCGCAGACGCGTTGCCGGCCTTTAAGGGAGGAATGGAAGGAATAGGAATTGGGAGGAGGGGGAGGGGGGGGGGAGTGGCCTCCGGAACCCTCACTGGTCGGACGAAACACAACAGCACCAAGTGCCATTATTTCACGCCGAATATTAGTGAGAGGGTGGTATTACGCCGGGCGAGCCGGCCCAATGTGTGCTGCAACGCAGCGTGGCTCTACCACTCAGTTGGTGTCACTCATTTAGCACCACCCAGGGATCACGTGTAGGGTCTCAAGGGTAAACCTACGGACGCGAGCAACTTTGACCCCCTTAAGTTTGGCAATGTCTTTGAGGGCGAAGAGCCTAAAATCCTCTGGTTTCGGGTAGGCGAATCCCAAGAGACTCATTCTTTTCCTAGCAAGGGAGTCACAGTCACACAGTAGGTGTTGCATGGACTCCGTTTTCTCCCCACATGCCCTGCACAAGCTGTCTGTTGCTAGTTGCATTCTATGGAGCATTTGTTTTGTGGTATAGTGCCCCGTCAGGGCTCCGATGATTGTTCGTGCCTGCCTTCTGCTACCTCCGCATATGATTTTACTCCGTCCTAGGGCGTCTCCACCTATGAAGGATTTTGAGTGTTTCATGCCGGGTAGCTTTTCCCATTCGGTTTTATGCCTGTTTTGGATTTGGTTTGAAGAGAGGGGTTTGTAGTATTATTTTGATGAGCCCATCGCCGCTCTATGCTGTTGGATGTATGTGCAGTCTTTTGTCTGTTAGTCGCCTTTATAAGTTATATTTTCGTAATAACTGGTTGATTGTAAAGGAATAAATCTATAATAAATAAAACGTTGTTCTAGTCGCGGTTCCTGACGTGGGTCCTTGGCAGTGCCCGCCGCTCCAGCTAAGCTAATCCTGGTTTTCTGGAAACAGATAAATTCTACAGTAGCAGAATAATAAAATAATGAAATACTTGGGACAGCAGCACATTTTACGCGAAAAATATGTTTTTTCACCAATTCTTAATGTAAGGATAAATTTTATTGTAAGTATATTAAAATTTATCCTGTCATCTATTAACAGTCTAAACTTTATATTATTGTTTTATTATATATTTATAAATATTGAAATGTTTTCAAAAAACAGTGATATTCACAAATTAAACACTAGAAGTAAGAACAAATTAGCAGTACCTTATACTAGGCTCCATAAAATAAATAATTCTTTTAGGGGTCTGTGTGTACGATTATACAACAAAGTACCAAATGATATTCAAAAATTTGATCTTGATAAATTTAAAATGAAAATCAAAGAAAAGCTTTATAAAAAAGCTTATTATAAAGTGTCAGATTATACAGAAGACAAAACAGCTTAGGTCTGAAATGCTCCAAGTACTCCAACAGCTATTTCTAATTGTCTCTAATTAATTTATATAGAGCACCATATATAATTAAACTATTTACATTCAAATTCATATTTTGTATTTTGTGACCTGGTAACGACATATAATATATATTTTTTTGTAAATGTCGTTGTTTCTGTGCGCTGTTTGGTCTTCTTTCTTTGCCACAGTTAAAAACGATGTCCTGAATGGGTGGTAGGTTAGAAAATATTTGGACGTTTCAAAGTACTTATTAATTGAGTTTTTTGAATAAATATATTTTGACTATTGACTATTGACTATTTAGATTGATAACTACAGATTTTGACTTTCAAGCATCCGCAAAAAATAAATTTTGTTTTTACTGAGACTTATTATTTTAACCATTACAAAAATGTGATAAGCACTTACCGATCTGCTTGACAGGCAGCTTGAGTTCGGGAGCCGCGTGACCACCTCCTAGGAACATCGCGACCACCGCCAGCACCAAAGCGAACAGACTCCACAATTTCATGATTCGTGAATAATTTGAGTAAGAATTTCGTTAGTTCACAACGGCAATGATTGATAGACAATGCGTAAGTATTTGCTTCATATTTAAACTTACAATATCTTTGTTATTGTCCTTGTAAAAAGGGTTTTCTCTAGGTATTTCCCGAACATGGCGGTAGAGATAATTTGCGTAAAACGCGCGCAGAAGATGCGACGTTCGAATTATGGTTCAGGTGTGAGACAACACGATCTTCGAGGGATTCGTAACAGGAAAATGCAAATGTCATAGTTTAAATAGGATGCATATGGCAGTTGTAAGCATTCTGTTCTGAACATTGCTGTCGTGAACTTCAATAACCATGAAGTTTTTAAGTCTGTTCGCGGTGGTGCTGGCGGTGATCGCCATGTTCCTGGGAGGTGGTCACGCGGCTCCCGACCCCAAGCTGCCCGTCAAGCAGATCGGGAAGGCTATTGTAAGTATTTTTCTAATAGGTATTGGTTTTTGAAAAATAAAAATATTTTTTTGTTAATGTTGTAGTTTTATAGATGTTTAATAATGTGTATGGACTGGACTGGTGTCTGAGTAACTAGTTGATACTGCAAATTGACGGCTGGTAGAGTTTAGAAAATGCGCACCAACCTGCAGGTGCCTTACATCATGTAAGCATGAGGCAGGTTCTATTCTCAGTGTTGTTTAAATTTTGAAGCTTCATGTATTTTAAAGAATTATCTTTTTACAGAAAACTGGAATCGGCATAGCCGGAGCGGCGGGCACTGCCAAGGAGGTGTGGGACAACGTCAGGAACCGCGGATAGGACAACTACTTTTATCAGCATCTCGTTTTATTTAATGACAATTTAGGTACGCCATTGGTATTTCAGTAAAATTATCTTTTGTATCTTAATATATGTAACCTATGCCTTTAGACCGTTAAAATAAATTGGGAAATTGAAGTTACTCTTTTGTTTTGTTTTATCCATAAAAATAAAAATAATTTTTCCATGAATTAATGTTCGCGAGTCACTTAACTACGGCTGCACCAAAAAAACAATAAATCAAATGGCTTATTCTTTTTTTGTTGTAGTAGGTAATTGATTTACTTAAATTATATATATTTTCGGGAAAATTGTCACGGGGTTTGTTGTTATTTGTTTACGCAGACGAAGTCGTGGGCCAGCAGTTAGTATTTAATATAATTTATGGAATAGGTAGGTAATCCGTTTTAAAAACGTAGTCTTGAGGGCCCTTCTTGGTAGCTCTAGAAATCTTTTGACCTGTTATTATATTCCGTCTAGATGCTAATATTGAATAATTGCGAAGGAACACTGAAAGTGTGCGAAGGATGTGTTTGTTTTCTTATACGAGTAGGTATGTGAGATTAAATTGAAGAAGACTACGTCATTTGCTTCAAACTCGCTTTAATAACATTTAAATCAGATAAGATAATGATGAAAAAAATTAGTAATTTCTAAAAATTATAAAACACTTTAGTAAGTTTTATTAAACGTCTTTGTTTCACTTATGTTATCACCTAAATAAAAGCAATTAAGTACTTATAATAATTAACTAATCAGTTATCAACTCAATTCATACATTATTTTTATTATCGATGTTATATTAATAATACACACCTCTTTTTAATTAGAAAACTGTTACTAGAAATATCTAGTAACGGAATACTTTTAAACTTTTTTAAGCGCTCACGCTTCTCTATTCGTAATTCGCTGTACATTGCGCGCGCGCTTCCATATTTCTCACTTGCAATTAGCGTAGTACAGAGCTCAGTGTACGACGAATTACTATTACGAATAGACAGGGGGTCAGGGGGGGGAGTACTTGTCTACAAACGCACGTAGGGTATAAAAGATATGCTTAAGATTGCTTCTAAGTAGTTTTGCGTTAAATTCTATTTAATTTTGTGTGCATACTTTTTTAAGGGGGGTTAGGCGGTAAGCGAAAATCAGGATATTGCGCAAGGCCTCGTGGTGTTGTTGTTGTTGCGCGGTGCGGGGTCCGCGGTAATTCGTAAGCGCCATTCACATTTTTATCGAAAATTGTTATTTTTTAAAATGTTTAGTTTTCTGAAAATCCAAGTCAGTCAAAAAATCGAAAAGGTATATATACCTATGTGTTTATGATTATATATGAATTATTATTGTAAAACACGGTCGTCATGTGCATATATAAGGCGACTGCTAGAAACCGCAAGAAACTTCAAGGGCTGGTCAGGTCAAGTGTTTTCAACATGATAAAAATGACAAAAAAGATATTCGAGCTTTTTTCATTTTTAATTAAATAATTAGTTTTGTGAATTTTCATTATGTAGTCTTTGAGTATCTAATTTATTTTAAAGCAATAACATAAGAAAAAACATTAAAAATAACGATTATTTACAACGATTATTTTACGGGTCTGTTGACCCGTCCGCGTCAGCCGGGCGATAAGTACCTACGTTAGTCTGCAATGATACCATTTATTTTCCTATTGCGAAATGTGCGTATTTTTATTGTGTTATTGCTTTAAAATAAATGAGATACACAAAGACTATTCAATTAAAATTAGTAAAATGAATGGTTGAACTAAAAATAAAAAAAACACAAATTTATTATTTGTCATTTTTGTCATGTTTAAAACACTTGACCTGACCAGCTCATGAAATTTCTTGCGGTTTCTAGCAGTCGCCTTTTATATGAAATTTTAGAGTTAACTTCAGGATTTTGTAACGGTACAGAATGAATGGTATCCGTCCGTTAGTAAGGAATGCATGGGAGTAGCACTAAAATAAATATTAATGCGTAGCACCATTAATAATAAGCATGAAAAGGGAATAATAAACTAGTTCAGAATAATGGTCAGTGGTCTAGCGCTTTATCTTTAGTTTGAATTTCGCGGGGACTGCTCTGTGTGCTCCTTGCGACATAGGCGCCGTCTAGCGTGAGTTATTTACTTGAGCTTCGCATAAGGTTGCTAGTTTGACTTCTTTATTTTGAATTTCGCGGGGACTGCTCTGTGCGTCCCTTGCGACATTGGCGCCGTCTAGCGTGAGTTATTTACTTGAGCTTCGCATAAGGTTGCTAGTTTGACTTCTTTATTTTGAATTTCGCGGGGACTGTTCTGTGTGGCCTTGTGACATAGGCGTAGGTTGGCAAGCCGGTAGACATGCGGGCGGGCGCCACCTATGGTCGGAATACGGAACTTTTTATAATTTCACAAAATACAGGATTATTGGCTTAAGTGGATGATTATTGAGAGGGAATTGTTAATAGAAGGCTACATTTAGATATTCAAAGATGTAATATTGGCTATCTGACGAGATTTGGTTAGATTATGGAAAAATTTTAGAATTGCGCGGCGAAAGCGGCAATGAGCGAGCGAGAGGTTGAGAAAAAGACAGAAAGAGAGGTCGGATGATAGCTCCACGTGGCGCGACGCGAAGGCGGGGGGGCATCGGGGAAACGGCTAGCGATTGGTTGAAGGGAAGAAAAGCGGACTCGCGCGGGCAAATCTTAGGCGCGCGTGGCGGGAAAGTTAAGATGCTTGGGAAAATTAGCGGACATTCAATTTTGGGACATCGGCGGTGCGGTCCAACTTAAGAGTGCGGTACTACTCATACGGGAAAAATAGTGTCCGAGCTTTGATAGTGCGCTAAGTGATATTCGAGCTGCGATATTAATTGAGATTTGTGAAATTGAAAGTGATTAATAAAGTAAACTATTGCGATCGCAACTCGAATCCGTTAACGGAATGAAGTATTCTGGGGTACATCGGCGGAAACGAATCACGGTGGCAACAAAAACCTATGTACCTTTCAACAGACTTCGGTCTGGATGATCTTTGATTGTATTTAATAAGATCGGCGTTTTACACTATTACGCTAAACAATACACTATCTTCGACGGAGTAATGGGGGAGAGACAGTTGTCTCCCTAGTGAAAGTTGAAGATAGGTCAGACACCATTTAGCTGGAGGTAGACACGTATGACCCAGTCCAATCTCGAGTCTACCTCCGTACATACAGTGTAGTGATAGGAAAATAACACACTGAGTATACTGGCTCGACTGATAGAACATTTAGGAGTTAGTTGCTTTCAGGGGCAATGCGACTCTCACCACACACCACGAATTTAAATTAAATGAGGCTTGGCCTAGTTTGCAAGGTACACAAAAGGGACTGTTAGTTCGACAAAATATAGGCATTTTCAAGTGAGGAAAGTTGTAGGAAACTATAGGTAGGCGGATATATATATATGGTTAGTTATTAATTCAGACCAATAAGGTAGGGATAATTAAGTTACGGCGCTAAATAAAATTATGATGAAGTGATGTGGGTCCTAGCTAGGCAAGTAATCTGTTACCGCAGGCCGATAAAATTCTAATTGTTTTCCTAAAGTTGTTACCAATTAATTATTCATTTTAAATAATTAATAGAAGCATGATAATATCGTACCATCATTACTTTGGAATACCTAAAAGTCTAGACTGGTTTCCTATTACAAGAAAAATACTAAAAAGTTATAGCAAATAAGCTTAGTCGTACTGTGATGTTTGATTTCTAATGCTGAAATGACCAAACAGGCATTTTTTAGCTTTCCCTGGGATGCAATACGATCTCATATCGCTACACTCTTCAAGGTGTTAAAGTTTTACATCCGATACCTTAGCAAAAATAAGCTGATACAAACTGAACAACTAAAACCAGTTTAGAACCTAGGATAAGTCGTTGAAAGAAGACATTGCAAGCTATGAGCTTCTAATAATCTGAAACATAGAAATAATTGATTGATAACAACCAGCTAATTAGCCTGACAATGGTCTACTAATACCATTCGAATAGACCTCTTAAGATATGTAAGTACTTACTTCTAATAATACGAGGCATAGAAATATTTGATAGGAACAATCTAATCAATCAGACTAATACCTAGTACAGTCTAATTTATATCTATTAAAGTGAGTAAAAGATAACTTCTAAATGTAATTGATTCAATGATTAACAGGGATAATTAACTACCTAATTTACTACCCACTGAGTATACTGACTATGATTTAGTAGTCTATCAAATTAACCACTCAGTCTGAGAGACAGAGGGCGGAAGTTAATGGAAAAATAATTAACTACATTCACTCCCTAAAAGTCAGGGATGTTGAATAAATTAGGCATCTTTCAATAAACTTGAGATGTATTTATACTTTATAAGATCTGTATAATGAACACTAAGAGTAACCCAAAGTAATTTACTTCAAATGATAGTATTCTATTTCAGTTCACTTCCTAAAGTCAAGGATATTGAATGAATTAAACATCCTTTAATAAACTTAAGATGTGATAATCTGCCAATGCAGCCAATCCAATGTAGTTATATTGGAGCTTTACAGGACTTGTATAATAAATACTAAGTGGCTGCGCCAATATTGTCACTTATTTAATTCAATTATTTATTTTTACATCAGCGCAACAAAAAAAAGCGCACTACATAAAACGCATCATTTACACATTTTTTACATGGCAACTTCCTCCCCTCCCTACCTCAACCTCAGTGCAACACCATCAATGGCCGCGCGCGCATAAAACTTTTGAAACGTTAATTAAAATAATCTAATCCGCAATCACCGCAAGTACTGTGCATCCAAAAAGCCCCAGTGTCGTGAATTGGTAATGGTGTTAATGTGAATTTACAAATCTATTGTGTGTGTGCTGACCACGAACTCAATCCCTGGACAAGAGGGCAGGCGCCGAGTAAAGAGGTTGGTTCCCGCCCTTCCAAGTGTTTGGTCCTTACGATCCTGATCCTCCCTACATATTAATAAATTCTCAATCCCGCAAATCTACTCACTCACATAATACGCAATAAATACTATTATTCACGCAATTTACTCTCGTTCAACCACGCTTACGCACCGCCAGTAAACCAAACTTCATCGCTTACATATTACATTATTTTACAGAAAATAATTCTCAAAACTCAATTACTATAATCATTCTATAAGTCAGTGCATATATTTCTAGTATATCGTTAAAAATTTTCGCAAAATAAATTGTAAATTAGTTTGGTCATTCACTCGCTAAATACCTACCTACCCGCCATTACTTTTAAAACCGTGCTGTCATAATTATTCTTAGCTTTCAACTGTGTCGCTTTAAAGAACATAATTATAGTGCATAGGTAATAACTATTTTACGTTCTACGATGGGTAAAGACAAAAGTAAAGACGGTGAAGACGCACAAAGTTCGTGTGACGACCACGTCATGATAACTTTTTTGGAACAGAAAAAACAATGTTTGTTCCTAATAATCCAGGATGTTTATAACTTAAGCCTAAGGGTATCCGATGATGTAACACGCATACAGTTTCTAGCTAGGGCTCAATCTGTCGATAAAACGCGGTCAGATTATGTAGACACTGTAGATAAACTTATGATTGAAAAGCTCAGAGAAGACCCGGAAGTTCAGCCGAGTTATAGTATTCTTAATACATTTGATGAGTTATATTGTTACATTAAACAGGCGGAAACCACTCTGAGACAAGAACTTGAGGACAAAAGAAAAAACGATAATTTTAACACTAAATTACCGCCCCTCAATCTTATAGGTTTTGACGGTGCTCCTTGTAAATGGCCAATTTTCTATGAAAATTTCCGCAGTGTTATACACACTAATACTCGCCTCACAAACGCTGAAAAAATCCAGTACCTAATTGGCTGCCTCTCTGGCAAGGCACTAAATGTGTGCTCTGGAATCACCGCTACCTCTGAAAACTATGAAATGATTTGGCAGGCTCTTCTAGCAAAATACCAGGATACAAGGGTACAGGCTTCCATTTATCTAGACCAAATGTTACAACAGAGGTCGGGACAGTCAGCTGACAATATGCTTGACAACTTTTGCTCCGCTGAAGCAGCATTGCAACGCTTAAAGATTGACAACTTGTCAGACTTCATTATAACTCACATTGCATTAAGCAAGCTAGAAAAACCTATGCTTGACTTATTTGAACAAGCTCATAGACATGTCAATATTCCAAAATTTAATGATTTGAAAAAATTCTTAACTGAACAAAGTAAACTCCAAGTCCTCCACGCGCCATCACGCTCTCAATCTAATAATAATACTCGCACTCAATTTATTAAACCCACACCGCAATATAACAAAACAAAAACGTTTTGCACTCAATTTACGGCACCTCAACCTCAGACTTCCTATAATAAGTCTGACAGATCTGACACTAATTCTCAGCCTCGACCATGTAAAGTGTGCAATTCTCAACAAGCTCACCCTCTATTCAAGTGTGAATATTTTCTAAATCAAAATACGCAAAAGCGCAACGATATTGTACGTCAACATACTTTTTGTATTAATTGTTTAGGTTTTCACCACGTAGGTGCATGTAAATCATCAAACAGATGCTCGATTTGCAATCGCAAGCATCACTCATTATTGCATTTCGATACTCATTCAAATGCATCCCAATTCCCGCGATCAACTGATAACACTCATAATGATAACTGTGGTAACGCGAATCGAATACCGAACGCGCCTGCGCCGCGACATGCAGACGCTTGCGCAATGCCTCCGCCGCCGCACCCTTCTCACTCGCACTCGCATTCGCCATCGCAGTGCTCGACTCCGACGAGTACCGCTCGCATGCAAGGCGGATCGCCACGCGCTCTCGCAAATACTGATAACAACTTCGCACTCTCTGTTACGGTTCCCGCGCGCATTTCGAATTGTGATACTACAGTATTGTTGCCAACCGCGACTGTTAACGTTAATAACGACAACAAAACAAGTCTAATGCGTTTATTTCTCGACACGGGATCGATGAGTAACTTTGTTACAAAATCCTGCTGTGAACGTTTAAATTTAAAGATAACGCCCGCGCCCTCTATCGTCAAAGGTATCGGTCAAATCGAAAACCACTCTCCCGGAATAACGCAATTTAAAATATACTCTCGCTTCGACTCGCGCTGTGTCTATACAGTTTGCGCTCGAGTCATAGACACGATTACGGACTTTTTACCCAACGCCAAAGTTGATAAAACGGAATTAGTGCATTTGCAACATTTGCCGATGGCTGATGAACATTATTACTCACCAGGTGAAATAGACTGTCTGATTGGCAGCGAATTATTCCCGCTTTTACTCGGATCAAATAAATCAACCTCACCGAACTCGTCGGTCGTAGGTATCGAAACAACTCTCGGATATGTAGTCATGGGCAAGGCCCAATGTCTTCCGCGCTCGCTAAACGCTTATTGTCGCACTCGTGACGAACCCGCTCTCGCGCGTAGCTATGACAAGACGTTCTTTTGTCATACGCAAAATAACACGCTCGATGAACTAACGCAACGATTTTGGGAAATAGAAAACGTTCCTGATAAGAAACATTTTAGTCTCGATGATGAGGCTTGTGAAAAAATATTTCAATCAACTTACACACGTGATGACACCGGCAGATACACGGTTAATCTACCGTTCAAACACTCACCCGCTGAATTAGGTTCTTCTTATTCTGCAGCAAAATACAGGCTGTTAAATCTAGAAAAGAAACTCGATTCACCCGATTTGCGCGCCGATTATAACGCAACTGTCCAAACATATATTACCCAGGGGTATTTATCTAAAGTTCCAAATAATTTTCAAGACGCTCCCGCTTATTACCTGCCGCACAGGGCCGTTTATCGTCCCGACAAAGAAACATCGAAAACTCGTATTGTACTAGATGCTGGTTGCAAAACCACGTCGGGAAAGTCTCTCAATGACTTGCTGTATGTAGGGCCAATGTTACAAAATAATATTTTCGAATTACTTATCAATCTTCGCATGTTCTCAACCGCGATAAGCGCAGACATTGAAAAAATGTATTTTCAAGTGAAGCTTTCTCCACATCATCACACGTTCCAACGAATCTTATTTAGATTCGATTCCAATGCGCCTGTTGACATTTATCAGTTCAATAGAGTCTGTTTTGGCGTGTCGAGTTCGCCTTATCTCGCAATGCGCGTCGTGCGTCAGCTAGCAGCTGACTGCCGCGGGTCGTACCCTCTCGCAGCTTATGAAGCCGAAAATCATATGTACACCGATGATTACATTAGTTCCGTTGATGGGATAAGCACCGCTGAAAAAATTTATAACGAGATGGTCGCTATGTTTAAAGCTGGAGGGTTTAATTTAGTTAAATGGATCTCAAATGATAACGAACTCATGTCGCGTATTCCATCCGCACTCAGAAGTCCACTCGCTGTCAAGTTTGATGACGACCCAAACGCATATACAAAAATAGTAGGCATGCAATGGCAACCAAATGATGACAATTTTCATTTTAAAATAAATATAGATTTTCCAGAGACTTGCACTAAACGTTCGATTCTCTCGGTCACTGCGCGTTTATTCGACCCGTTAGGTCTCATTAGCCCGGTCGTCGCTTATATGAAACTACTCATACAAGAATGTTGGAAATTACAGCTTTCTTGGGATGATGAAGTCCCTGATTTCATTTTTTCCAAATGGAAACGATTCCACAAGGAACTTTCGCATTTATCGGAATTAAAAATACCGCGTCATATTGGCATAACGTCTACAGTTAGAATAACTTTGATTGGGTTCGCTGATGCCAGCCAGCAGTGCTACGGTGCCGTCATATATATTCGCGTTGATACGAATGAAAACTCGAACGCACGCTCTGTGAAATTACTCACCGCTAAATCTAAAGTTTCCAATCCTAATAAAACCCTCGCTCGCTTAGAACTCTGCTCCGCAGTATTGCTCGCAAAATTGATAAATTCAGTTCGTGATGTCCTCAATAAGCGCTGTAGTATAAATAAAATTTACGCGTTTTCTGACTCCACGGTGACTCTCACCTGGATTCATTCGCCCGCTCATAAGTTTCATACGTTCGTAGCTAACCGCATCGCTCAAATAAACGAGTTTTTACCCGCATGCCACTGGTTTCACGTTCGTGGTGTACAAAATCCCGCAGACATTGTTTCTCGCCCTGTAACGCCAACAGGATTATTAAATAACACACTCTGGTTCCATGGTCCGCAGTGGCTGTCCGCTCCGGTCAACACATGGCCTGTAAAGGAATATAAAATTAATAATAATGAAATATTAGAGTCACAGGAAACTAAAACTATATCACTTCCCGCGCTAACTACATCTATAATGGACAACACTCACCCAATACATTGTCTCGCCGAACGATGCTCGACATGGATTAAATTCATTCGCTCACTCGTGTACCTACTTCGCTTCTCAAAGTTAATTAACTCTCAAGGCGTGATAACATTGAAAGATTTAGAACACGCAGAACACTATGTGCTACGCTACGAACAGTCTAAATATTTTTCTCAAGAGCTCGACGCTCTTCAGAATAATAAAATATACCCAAACAAACCAATTTTAAAACTCCGCCCCTTTGTTGACGACAAAGGTATCATAAGAGTAGGAGGTAGACTTACCCATTCTCAATTGACTTTTAATCAAAAACATCCAGTTTTGATGTCCGCTAAAGGTAGAATTGTGTCACTCTTGGTAGATCATTATCATACATCGAACTTACACACAGGTCCCGCTTTAGTATTAGCTCTGATTAGGCAGAAATATTGGATTCTCGCCGCTCGCAATTTGATCCGTCAAAGAGTACAGAAGTGTAACTCATGTTTCAAGCTTAAACCGCGTTCAACTAACCCACCAATGGGCGATCTTCCCTCCATTAGGGTTTCTCAAGTTAAATCATTCGTCTACACGGCTGTCGATTACGCCGGACCTTTTTATATTACGCATATACGCAAACGAGGAGTTAAAAGCCACAAGGCTTATATCTGTTTATTTGTTTGTCTCACGACGAAAGCGCTTCACTTAGAGTTGGTCTCCGATCTAAGCACAGATCTATTTCTTGCCGCGTTCAAACGCTTCATTTCACGCAGAGGTCCTGTCTCTATTTTGTATAGTGACGGAGGCACCAATTTTATTGGTGCGAAGCGTAAACTAAGCGAAATTTATCCCCTTATACAGTCCACTGATTATAATAACTATCTGAGTAATTATCTCACCCAACATAAGATTCAGTTTCAACATAGCCCGCCTTATGGCCCTCATTTTAATGGCTTGAGTGAGACTAATGTCAGGTCAGTAAAGGTTCACTTATTTAAAGCTATCGGAAGTCAAATTCTCACCTATGAGGAATTTTATACAATTTTGGTTCAAATTGAAGGGTTGTTAAATAGCCGTCCAATTTGTGTCCTGTCGTCAGATCCCTCCGATCTGTCTGCATTATGTCCCAGCCATTTTTTAAATATTACGCCACTCAAATATTTGCCCGCAGAATATATTGATCCCGCTATATCAGAACATAGATTAACCCGTTACCAACTTCTAAATAAAATCGTCCAAAGTTATTGGAAACGCTGGAGTATGGAGTATCTAACTTCTCTCCAACAACGCGACAAATGGAATACACCCTCCAAACCTGTGAGTGTGGGAACGGTTGTCATTATCAAAGATAATAATTCTCACCCAATGTTTTGGCCTCTCGCTGTTGTCTCAGAGGTTTTCCCCGGAAAGGATAATATAACTCGCGTCGTTAGAGTTAAAACTTCCTCGGGAACTTATATACGACCTGTAACTCGGCTCTGTCCGTTACCTACTCAATAATTACTCTCAGTTGGATAAACTTAGTTTAAGAGATATAGTTTAACTTAATTAATTAGATTTAATTCCATCGCAATGTAGAGGAAACCTCTAGGCCCCCCGAAGTTGGCTGCGCCAATATTGTCACTTATTTAATTCAATTATTTATTTTTACATCAGCGCAACAAAAAAAAGCGCACTACATAAAACGCATCATTTACACATTTTTTACATGGCAACTTCCTCCCCTCCCTACCTCAACCTCAGTGCAACACCATCAATGGCCGCGCGCGCATAAAACTTTTGAAACGTTAATTAAAATAATCTAATCCGCAATCACCGCAAGTACTGTGCATCCAAAAAGCCCCAGTGTCGTGAATTGGTAATGGTGTTAATGTGAATTTACAAATCTATTGTGTGTGTGCTGACCACGAACTCAATCCCTGGACAAGAGGGCAGGCGCCGAGTAAAGAGGTTGGTTCCCGCCCTTCCACTAAGAATAAATAAAAGTAGTTTTACCTGTATTAATAGCATTCTACTTTAGCCACCGCCTGAATTGGCGTTTTATTAAATTATCCACCCTTTACGGAACTGAATATAAGTTATTGCATTGAATAATTAAGTTCTTAATGTGAAAAGGATATTTGGATGATAGCAAGCCTTGAGATAAACTCTATTGATTTATGTGGAATAATAAAAATTTAAATTGCTAACACATAGTTCATAATGTAAAAAGAAATTAAATTTGAGGAGAGATGTAAATTCTCAGTTAAAGAATTAAAGGCACAAGCTAATAATTAAAGTTAAAGCCAAAGTGGACGGGGCCATAATTAAACAATGAGATGTAATGGCACGCTATGGAGCGGCGGTTGGAGCTCATAAACTTCCACAAGACTTTTAAACTTCCACAAGACTCTTAAACTTCCACAAGACTTTTAAACTTCCACAAGACTCTTATATTTCCACAAGACTTTTAAACTTCCACAAGACTCTTATATTTCCACAAGACTTTTAAACTTCCACAAGACTCTTATATTTCCACAAGACTTTTAAACTTCCACAAGACTCTTATATTTCCACAAGACTTTTAAACTTCCACAAAACTCTTAAACTTCCACAAGACTCTTATACTTCCACAAGACTTTTATAATTCCACAAAACCTTTATATAAATTGCACCAGGCTTCTTATGTATCATGCTACTGATAATAAATAATAATACCTACAAGCTAAGCTATCATCTGATTACCTTTGAGTGGTTACAAATCTTCCCCGCAGCTGCAGTGAAGGATTTAGGTCACAGTTCAGACGGAGTCATTGCTAGGCTACACATATTTATGTTAGGATTTATAGACTGGTAGGTAATTAGGTCAGGAGAAAATAATTTAACACAGGGATAAGCCAATTACTAAACTTTCACGAAAGAACTTGAGTTACTTAAATGCGGTTAACAACGGAGGGTTCACTAGACGATCTGGCCAAAATAGTAGTTATTATAATATTACATTGCTTGACTGAAATTCACTGCAAATAGAATTAAGCTATGCTAAGGTTCCATCTTCATACAAACGCTACACACTCTACAAAACTCCAGACACAACCATTAGATTGTAGATAAATTAGGTTAATTAGTTTTAAGAATTAGATAATAATTTAAGTTAAGGTAAAGCGGCGAGGATGTGTGTATGTATTATAAGCTAGCTAGGCATATAGGTGTGAAAGGCATTAGATTTAGGTTTAGATTTAGGTGTAGCAAATTAATAAGAGGGGGGGAGGGTACAATTTGGTAAGCCGTTACCAGGATTAGAAAGTTAAGTTATAAATTATCATTAATATAGTTGTATTGGATTTCAGTCAAGCGGTAATACTTTAATTTAGAAGTGGGATTTTTTTTCCCACAAATTGTTGTCGTGTTGCGATGCGTGAGTTTAGAATTGGCTTAATAGGGAATAATTCAATGAAGATTAATTAATTCAGAGATATTGAAGAATTATAATTTGACACTTTTCACAATAAACGTTGTTATCTTCTAAAGTTGATTCATACACTTTGTATTACGGGCTCTTGATAGTGGGTGAATTATAATTTGACACTTTTCACAATAAACGTTGTTATCTTCTAAAGTTGATTCATACACTTTGTATTACGGGCTCTTGATAGTGGGTGAATTATAATTTGACACTTTTCACAATAAACGTTGTTATCTTCTAAAGTTGATTCATACACTTTGTATTACGGGTTCGACCAATATTGTAGACAGTCGCAATGAGAGCTGGAGCTAAATTTTGTTGTACGAAATCTGTAACAAAAAGATTCTCAGGTTAGGTTAAAGGTCAAAGGAGATAAAACTACAAAACAATAATGTAATGAGTATTATTTGAAATACAATACCTTTCAGTCATTATCTTTTTCTTCTTTATTTAATGGCGGAGTTCGCCAGCATCAGGTACCGTGCGGCTGTTAGGCGTTGTTGTTTTTCCAAAGTTTAATGAATGAACAAAGTACTTAGATATAGTCAATAACCAAACTATTCCGGGAGTATTAATTTTAAAACTGTTGAGTTATCTGTGAATACTGAAACCTTTAGTAATTGTTTCCTTGAATACTGAAACCAGGTATCCAATTTTTGTTGTTGACGTTAGGAGCTATGGTAACTGTAGTTTTGTTTCTATTCCTGGTGATAGATTTCATATAGGCATAGGCAACTGGTTCATACAGCCTTGTGTTGAGTTATTTTTAGGATCGTAAAAAGTCGATAGGATGACATAGTTCAACATTTATTGATTTAGAAAGATTTGTAGAATAGGGGGCGGTTTAATTATTATTGCTGTCGGATGGGAAGGCTAGGGGGCGAGATTGGACAGAGGTAACCAACTTAATTATTGCTGGATTCAATTTATATTATAGGACGGCGATATGCTGTACAATATTATAAAGTTATGACGCTAACAGCATAATATAAAACTAATAATAATTATATTTTGACTAATAATCGTTGAGCGATTGCGGTTTTTGGTTGATGTGCTATTCCACGTATTATATTTTATTTTGTTGGTTATGTTAGAAAAAATATAATAATGTACTTGAGTCTCACGTCTGAAATCCATAGAGTAGTTTTAGGCTAGTCAGGGACTATTAAATCATTTGTCTATGGTTGGACCATAGACATATGATTTAGCTAGACCATAAACAATCTAGAATTAGGAGTGATTATAAAACATGACGTCATAAAACCGATCGGAGAGGAAACTTCCTTATCGCGTAATCATATGATTTTGTTATAGCAAGCGGAATCACCTGTTATTTTCCATACCTGTTATTTTTAATACCTGCGATTTTTACATTGGAAGAGCTTTCCTAATACTTATCACGTAGTAGATTAGAATGCAATGACATTGTGGTGGAATTATTATTATGTGACATGTAGATGGGGACAATTGCTCAGCACAAGGGAAATGCCGCATTTTGTTAGTTCGATAAAATCCTAGGAAAAGTAACATAAAATAATATTTCGGTTCAAAATACACGCGTTGATGAGAAATCGCGATTATAGGGAATAGCAAGTAGCAGGGATGTCATGTAGGGGATAGAATCATGTGACTATTCATTGCTAGTAGGAATTTTGGTTTAAAAGCAACGTAGTTTGGGATGCATAATGTAAACGGATAAATACGTCTAGTAGGCGATAAAAGTCGTTACCGTCTGGAAACAACTATCTAATATCTACTCTATTGTGGGGAGGTTACCTATTAGCGAGGCTAGATGGCGTTGGGTTACCAATAAAAGATTTTATTTTGGATGATGGTAAAAGGGTGCTGTCTAATAATAATATGTATAATTGAAATACTCTTGCAGCGTTGTAAGTAGTCGTTACCGGTAATCATTGCTTCTTACCGTATAGTTGAAATCGTGATAAATAGTTAATTATGAAGATTTATAAAGGATTATTATTAGCTTAAGATAAGGTTAACGTACGCAGAGGTAAAGCTCGCTGGGCACAGCTTACTATACCTACTTACCTAATATTATCAGTTGTGAGTTACCTAGAGATATCTAAGTCGGGAGAGCGGTGAAAAGAAAAGACTTTACTACATGACTAATTAGTTAGGATAGGTAGAGATAGATAAATCATTAAATTCACTGGGTTGGATTAGCCTATTAAGAAGGGTACCTTGCACAATTGTCTATCTCCGTTGAACGATTAAGATGTTAAAAAAAAAAAAAAAAAAATATTTCTCGAGGATACCTAAGATTGACGGATGATGGATAATTGTGGAAGGTAGATATTAATTGAGCTTGGGAGCAAAATAGGGGTCGAAAGAAAAATACAATAGTAAAGAAAGAATAATAAATCGAAAGAAAAAAATAATAGTAGAAAAAAAAATAGTTGACTGGCTTGAAGTCGAGATTTAACTGCAAAATTAACGAGTTATAGCACTGTTACGCTATAGGGATAACAATAGCGTATGTTATCACATCAATTATAAAGGCGAGTTGCGGGCGGATGTCATGTCATAATCAATAGTTAACTCGTTTTATTATTTTAAAAGTTAACGCAAGCTACTTATAAAACAGTGATCGATTTTATATACCACAATTTTAAGTTGTAGGATAATTTTAAACTCATAGTCCGCAGAAACATTCAAGCCGGAAATAAAGCGATGATATTGCGAGCTGAGAATAAATCTCTTAGAGAAAAATTTATTAATAAGTAAATCCCTGATATTGCGTTATCGAGATTACAATACAAAATTAACTATCACAATTCGAATCTTACAAAGTAATTATTTAGATGTTATCTCGCGTCGACAGGTACAAATTTTAATTTAGATGGGTAAAGACATTAGAACTGAATTGGGTTTCGGATGTGTGACGTTCTTAGGACACGTACTGTTTAGTAGCATAATTTAAATTTAGTAAAATCGGCCGTATTGGACATATTTCGTTTTGCGGATATATATATTTAACCGAGGTTATCGTGGAGGTAGCCATAGTTCAAAGTTTACTAAACCCGACCTAGAGTCGTAGCCTATCTTTATATGTCAGAAGAAAATAATAAATTTATAAGTAGTAGATTTTAAAGTCAATAGTAAATTTACTTTCCGAGGTGCGACCTGAAACCTAGTTCACACTAGGCCATTCAAATACTTTAACCGGTAATGTTGATTATAATAAATAAAGATGTTCGGGATTTATAATAATATTCTAATACTGCTATATTAAAAATGTTATTATGAAATTAAATAGGTTTGCTTAACAATTGACAAATAATTATTAACTCAATAATTTGTTTTAGTACAAAGTAAATGTCTACGGGTTTAGAAATGATAGGACGAACGAAACGCGTTTTGACTTGTGGCAAGGTGAGAGCAGACTGTCACAGCGGGATGATCTTGTTGGTTATTTATTAGAATTGCTAGAATTCTTAAATAATCTAGATTATTGGCATCTAATATGTACGTGACGTAATTGTAGATGATTAAAATTAGTGCTAAGGTAGGTTATTGTCGAAGTTATGGCACAACCTTAAAATTGTTAGTTAATGTGAACTGCATGTTGCATCTAGATTGTTTTATACAAACTAATTGATTGGGAGTTTTCACATATGTAGGCCGGGACATTGAGTTGATGAAATAGTGTTATCAAAATCATTCATCACGGAAAGATAAAGATATTTTATTTGCAAGTGTGAATACAAAAGTTTACTTCGGTTAGTATTATTCTGTTCTATACTAGTTTTGTGGTAGCGTTTTACCTAGGGTTGTTCTAAATTATAAGTAATTAAATATTAATTGTCTGTTGCTGTCTTCTACGTTAGAGAAGGAACGGAGAAAGATAAGGGGGACTCATATTGTTATAGTCAGCTGTATGATAGATAATCCTCCTAGTAAATATTTCTTGTGATTGCGGTAGCAACATAGAGTGTTTATAGGATGTTTTGTTCATTAACTAATTATCTTCACCGCAGCTGTGGATAGGGATGGCTAAAGTATGTGAACAGGGGTGGAGAAGATAGGTCATTATAAATTAAAATAAATACTTGAATTGCAATATGCCTGACTAAATAGTGCGAAGAGATGGAGTAACTATGTTAGAGAAATTCTCTATTGCATAATATTCGAACTTTTGACATTTTCAATTGTAACTTTAGAATTTTGATTAGAGTATTTAACTAAGCGGGTCCAACGAAGAAGGCATGCTGAAAGCGAGGTCTTTGGTCGTCTATGCACACAATAAAATTATAGATGACACAAGGGAGCATTCTTAATTGGCACTGTTAAATTAGTAAAAGTAGCTTGTTTAGGGTGTTCGAATATTTTTAGTCGCACTGGGCACAAATAGAACTTAGTTAAGCGTGTAGGGTTTATTTTGATTTACCTGGTGAAGTAATTGAATCGAAGTTTCGGAACTGTGCTGTAGAAGTGGGAATTACTCAGCACACAATAAAATTAAGTGGTTTCCATTTAGCTTCATTTCCTAAACTAGCCTTTCTTAAAGTTGCGGAAATTCTGCTGTAAGGTGGTTCCTTTGGGGGCGTCTTGTGAAGTCTAAATCAGGACAATTATACTTGACTAACCTATAGAGAGATAATGTCTTAGGCTGCAGAAACAGAGGCCATTGATGGCATTTCATTTTGGCGTGGTCAGGGGATCTCGTGTTGCTGGGGAATTTTACCATCTGGACGGAAGGCTGAAAAGTAAAGTAGAATGCATAATGAGTAACCAATTAGAGTTACAAACATTCGGGAGATTACCATCTTAATAATGTGTCTTGTGCGAGTGTAAAATTAAAATCATCTAATAAAAAAAATAAAAAATAAAAAGAAACTAGCACTATTGAATCACGCAGTTTGGAATTCAGTAAATACGAGAAGGAACTTACGATATTAATTACCATGAATACTAAGACGAAGTGTCACCTTTAATGACTTATTATTTACCGATTTGACCGATTATTAGTAATATAAAAGGTAGGAAGTTAAGTAGAGTTGTGGGGGCGGATAAGATAGTTACCGGTCTGTTTAATTTAAAAAGAAAATGATATTTTTCAAAGGTATAGGAAAGTAAGGGGATATTGACGTATTATATATTAGCAAATGAGACTAAATGTTGTCTTTCGTGCATAGTAATAACTAAGGATGAGACATAGTTACTAGATAGGTTTTGGCATAAGTATTTGCTTATACGTATAAGCTCAGTACTTGTCAATTAGTATACAATGTCCAACGCGTACCGGGGTATTAACAAGTACTTATCGATGATGCATACATTGACAGTTAGATATACATAGCACACAAACTTCTAATAGATCTGAACTACGGGGTAGCTAGTTCAAAACTCAAGGACGTGTTTCGAGATGCGTACCCCCCTTAGAGTGAATGAGTTTTTCCTAAGTATTTACGATCGACAACCTTATTGTAAGGCGTTAAGACCTCTATTTGTATGCACGGTGAGTGGGTGTCACTGCGTACCGGACGGAAGCGAGTCTAGTATTCTATCTCGGTTATTTGCAGGATTAGACATTAGATGTATCTCATCTAAAATAAAGTTATAACTCTTGGGCGATGATGGTATGCCTACTGGTTTTGGTTGATATGGGGGTTTGGTTAAGATTTCGTATCCGCGGAGAGGAAAATAGGTTTCCGTTAAAAGAAGTAGCTAATTAGGAATTGTGGAGGACGCGGGTTCGATCCCTGCCTGAGGTAGACAATTGTTCCAACGTTTCGTTATCTTAGGTAATTATATAAGCTAAGATGAGATTGGTAGCGTTGAAGTATGAAGGAAAGTTTTAATTCAAATTATTAATAATTATTCATTAGCCTAGTTGGAACTAAAACCATGACGGCGAAGTGGTTGATGCTTCACCCACGAAAGATCCCAGGTTCGATCCCTAGGTTGCAACATTTAGATGCGGAACAAGTTGTAAGAAAAGACGTAAGTTAAAAGAAGGCCATGATGACAGATGTACTTGAAATTATTCTAGGAAAATAATTTAAAGAATAGAATAATTGAATGGTTCGGAAGATGTTATAAACTTACGTCGGAATCGTCATAGAGTTGAAGAGTTTTCGCTAGGGGGCGTTACTAGACAGCGCA
This sequence comes from Scoparia ambigualis, assembly GCA_963921215.1. NCBI lineage: Eukaryota > Metazoa > Arthropoda > Insecta > Lepidoptera > Crambidae > Scoparia > Scoparia ambigualis. The sequence continues at coordinate 15,274,033 of OY992522.1, read as the reverse complement.
AGAGACTGTTATATTGATTTAAATTATATTAAGATTTGTTGTTATGATGGTAAACAAAAGGCAAATCATTATTCGGAGGTTGTGTATGATTAAAGAAATGGTAGATGTCTAAGTTATTGGGAAATATTTACCGAGACTAAGTTTACTGGGATTTCGTTTCGAACACGAGAACTGGGTATGCGATTATGATTTTGTGTCAGTTGAATAGAATGAGGGGTGTGGGCTATTTTGCAATAAGAAAGCTTATGGAGGAAGGAGTCATTAGGGATTTGGGGAGGAACTATAAATAGTAGGAATATCTTTGAGGGCTAGGATGACAATGAGGTTGGCAAGGAAGGAGGTGCTATTTTGTACTTAATTAAGTACAGGGTTTAGATATAATTCGCCGCAGATAAGAGTGGTACTTTATCTGCTTAAATTCTATCGGGGGCGGCTGTAATGGTACAGAATGAATGGTATCCGTCCGTTAGTAAGGAATGCATGGGAGTAGCACTAAAATAAATATTAATGCGTAGCACCATTAATAATAAGCATGAAAAGGGAATAATAAACTAGTTCAGAATAATGGTCAGTGGTCTAACGCTTTATCTTTAGTTTGAATTTCGCGGGGACTGCTCTGTGTGCTCCTTGCGACATAGGCGCCGTCTAGCGTGAGTTATTTACTTGAGCTTCGCATAAGGTTGCTAGTTTGACTTCTTTATTTTGAATTTCGCGGGGACTGCTCTGTGCGTCCCTTGCGACATTGGCGCCGTCTAGCGTGAGTTATTTACTTGAGCTTCGCATAAGGTTGCTAGTTTGACTTCTTTATTTTGAATTTCGCGGGGACTGTTCTGTGTGGCCTTGTGACATAGGCGTAGGTTGGCAAGCCGGTAGACATGCGGGCGGGCGCCACCTATGGTCGGAATACGGAACTTTTTATAATTTCACAAAATACAGGATTATTGGCTTAAGTGGATGATTATTGAGAGGGAATTGTTAATAGAAGGCTACATTTAGATATTCAAAGATGTAATATTGGCTATCTGACGAGATTTGGTTAGATTATGGAAAAATTTTAGAATTGCGCGGCGAAAGCGGCAATGAGCGAGCGAGAGGTTGAGAAAAAGACAGAAAGAGAGGTCGGATGATAGCTCCACGTGGCGCGACGCGAAGGCGGGGGGGCATCGGGGAAACGGCTAGCGATTGGTTGAAGGGAAGAAAAGCGGACTCGCGCGGGCAAATCTTAGGCGCGCGTGGCGGGAAAGTTAAGATGCTTGGGAAAATTAGCGGACATTCAATTTTGGGACATCGGCGGTGCGGTCCAACTTAAGAGTGCGGTACTACTCATACGGGAAAAATAGTGTCCGAGCTTTGATAGTGCGCTAAGTGATATTCGAGCTGCGATATTAATTGAGATTTGTGAAATTGAAAGTGATTAATAAAGTAAACTATTGCGATCGCAACTCGAATCCGTTAACGGAATGAAGTATTCTGGGGTACATCGGCGGAAACGAATCACGGTGGCAACAAAAACTTATGTACCTTTCAACAGACTTCGGTCTGGATGATCTTTGATTGTATTTAATAAGATCGGCGTTTTACACTATTACGCTAAACAATACACTATCTTCGACGGAGTAATGGGGGAGAGACAGTTGTCTCCCTAGTGAAAGTTGAAGATAGGTCAGACACCATTTAGCTGGAGGTAGACACGTATGACCCAGTCCAATCTCGAGTCTACCTCCGTACATACAGTGTAGTGATAGGAAAATAACACACTGAGTATACTGGCTCGACTGATAGAACATTTAGGAGTTAGTTGCTTTCAGGGGCAATGCGACTCTCACCACACACCACGAATTTAAATTAAATGAGGCTTGGCCTAGTTTGCAAGGTACACAAAAGGGACTGTTAGTTCGACAAAATATAGGCATTTTCAAGTGAGGAAAGTTGTAGGAAACTATAGGTAGGCGGATATATATATATGGTTAGTTATTAATTCAGACCAATAAGGTAGGGATAATTAAGTTACGGCGCTAAATAAAATTATGATGAAGTGATGTGGGTCCTAGCTAGGCAAGTAATCTGTTACCGCAGGCCGATAAAATTCTAATTGTTTTCCTAAAGTTGTTACCAATTAATTATTCATTTTAAATAATTAATAGAAGCATGATAATATCGTACCATCATTACTTTGGAATACCTAAAAGTCTAGACTGGTTTCCTATTACAAGAAAAATACTAAAAAGTTATAGCAAATAAGCTTAGTCGTACTGTGATGTTTGATTTCTAATGCTGAAATGACCAAACAGGCATTTTTTAGCTTTCCCTGGGATGCAATACGATCTCATATCGCTACACTCTTCAAGGTGTTAAAGTTTTACATCCGATACCTTAGCAAAAATAAGCTGATACAAACTGAACAACTAAAACCAGTTTAGAACCTAGGATAAGTCGTTGAAAGAAGACATTGCAAGCTATGAGCTTCTAATAATCTGAAACATAGAAATAATTGATTGATAACAACCAGCTAATTAGCCTGACAATGGTCTACTAATACCATTCGAATAGACCTCTTAAGATATGTAAGTACTTACTTCTAATAATACGAGGCATAGAAATATTTGATAGGAACAATCTAATCAATCAGACTAATACCTAGTACAGTCTAATTTATATCTATTAAAGTGAGTAAAAGATAACTTCTAAATGTAATTGATTCAATGATTAACAGGGATAATTAACTACCTAATTTACTACCCACTGAGTATACTGACTATGATTTAGTAGTCTATCAAATTAACCACTCAGTCTGAGAGACAGAGGGCGGAAGTTAATGGAAAAATAATTAACTACATTCACTCCCTAAAAGTCAGGGATGTTGAATAAATTAGGCATCTTTCAATAAACTTGAGATGTATTTATACTTTATAAGATCTGTATAATGAACACTAAGAGTAACCCAAAGTAATTTACTTCAAATGATAGTATTCTATTTCAGTTCACTTCCTAAAGTCAAGGATATTGAATGAATTAAACATCCTTTAATAAACTTAAGATGTGATAATCTGCCAATGCAGCCAATCCAATGTAGTTATATTGGAGCTTTACAGGACTTGTATAATAAATACTAAGAATAAATAAAAGTAGTTTTACCTGTATTAATAGCATTCTACTTTAGCCACCGCCTGAATTGGCGTTTTATTAAATTATCCACCCTTTACGGAACTGAATATAAGTTATTGCATTGAATAATTAAGTTCTTAATGTGAAAAGGATATTTGGATGATAGCAAGCCTTGAGATAAACTCTATTGATTTATGTGGAATAATAAAAATTTAAATTGCTAACACATAGTTCATAATGTAAAAAGAAATTAAATTTGAGGAGAGATGTAAATTCTCAGTTAAAGAATTAAAGGCACAAGCTAATAATTAAAGTTAAAGCCAAAGTGGACGGGGCCATAATTAAACAATGAGATGTAATGGCACGCTATGGAGCGGCGGTTGGAGCTCATAAACTTCCACAAGACTTTTAAACTTCCACAAGACTCTTAAACTTCCACAAGACTTTTAAACTTCCACAAGACTCTTATATTTCCACAAGACTTTTAAACTTCCACAAGACTCTTATATTTCCACAAGACTTTTAAACTTCCACAAGACTCTTATATTTCCACAAGACTTTTAAACTTCCACAAGACTCTTATATTTCCACAAGACTTTTAAACTTCCACAAAACTCTTAAACTTCCACAAGACTCTTATACTTCCACAAGACTTTTATAATTCCACAAAACCTTTATATAAATTGCACCAGGCTTCTTATGTATCATGCTACTGATAATAAATAATAATACCTACAAGCTAAGCTATCATCTGATTACCTTTGAGTGGTTACAAATCTTCCCCGCAGCTGCAGTGAAGGATTTAGGTCACAGTTCAGACGGAGTCATTGCTAGGCTACACATATTTATGTTAGGATTTATAGACTGGTAGGTAATTAGGTCAGGAGAAAATAATTTAACACAGGGATAAGCCAATTACTAAACTTTCACGAAAGAACTTGAGTTACTTAAATGCGGTTAACAACGGAGGGTTCACTAGACGATCTGGCCAAAATAGTAGTTATTATAATATTACATTGCTTGACTGAAATTCACTGCAAATAGAATTAAGCTATGCTAAGGTTCCATCTTCATACAAACGCTACACACTCTACAAAACTCCAGACACAACCATTAGATTGTAGATAAATTAGGTTAATTAGTTTTAAGAATTAGATAATAATTTAAGTTAAGGTAAAGCGGCGAGGATGTGTGTATGTATTATAAGCTAGCTAGGCATATAGGTGTGAAAGGCATTAGATTTAGGTTTAGATTTAGGTGTAGCAAATTAATAAGAGGGGGGGAGGGTACAATTTTTATACATCATAATTATAATATTCGAGCGTATTTATTCCTTTTTCAACAGTTCCAAAACAGCGAAAAGATGTACAACGTGGAAGTGTCTGAAGTGGAAGAACTTAATGATTTTTTGTCATTAAACCGGCTTGCATCACATTGTTTTTATCAGTTTAAACTTTTTCGTGAATCAATTAAATCTCAAATCGACCTCATGGGTCCCTAGATCTGATTCTCCTTTAACATACTAGTTCCTGATAGTAGATACAAGTTTGTATTTTCTCCCTATTGACCTATTTGGATTGATCATCCTGTATATCTCAAAATTTTTACAATTACATCCCGCCTATAACTTCACGTAATGTCTGTTCGAGTAAACAGCTATAAGGTAAAGCGTGGTTGGGTTTCTAATCGATTTTATTAAATACATACTTACATACATATAATTACGACTATTATCCCCGAAGGGTTAGTCAGAGACTAGGCAATGAGGATCGCAAAAGCAGTACTCTACCATAGTCCACTTTTCACCAAATAGCGACTGCACATGTGCTCAGCGTGACAGGTGGTGGGCCCATCGCCGCTCTAAGCTGTTGGATGTATGCAGTCTTTAGTCCGTTAGTCGCCTTTTACGAAACCCAAGGGAAAATAGGGGATGGTAGTATTCTTTCACCGTTACGCGACACGGTTTACGCCAAACAAAGTATTTATACTTAAGGGGATTTGTGACTGACAATTTCAAAGGCACTTGCACCACTTCTTGTCATGTACCGAATACCCCATTTGTATGTTTGTGTTATAACGATTACAGATAGAGAGATAGAGAGGGAGAGAGAGAGGTAGACCACCTGCAAGTTGCCACGATCGTCACACACTTGTTTTGGTTCATTTACTGTCATACCATTTTCATACATGGCCGTCGGCTTAGGGAAATCGAAAAAGGTTTATTTTGATTTTAATTACAAAAGTTCATACATAAAAAACTCCAGATATAATCCATAATCCTGTCTCTACTATTGTTGTGTCCGACAGGGGTCTATGCATTGTGATCGAATTTAATATAAGACCTTTTGTTACACTGTGGCATCAAATTAAAACATTGAAACGTTGCCGCCGTCATTTTTTTTATTTATGCTAAGTTTATGTTTTTCTATTCATTTATACTTAATATAATCAATATACTATCGATCGAGGAGGAGCTCGATGGGGCAGCGGTTAGCGCGTTCGGCTTGCGATCTTGCCCGCTAAGCAACTATCGCGATGCCGGGTCGCTTAATGGGTGACCAAAATAAATAACATCTCGAGCTCCTCCATTAAGCCTCCTCGTTAAGTCGTTGCAACGGGTTAACGTGCCTTCCGAAGCACCAACGCGTTGGTCCCGGCTGTTGTCGTAAGATGACAGTCGTTACAAAACCCACCAACCCGCATTGGGCCACACTGAGAAAAAATAATGTTTACTATAATAAAGATCTTGTTTAAAGTAATCACACATCTTGACTCCATATGAGCCTAATAAGATCTTATCTACTGAAGCTACGAGAACTATGTTAAAATATTTAATTGTTACGTCTACCAAGTGTTGCTTTAGTTCAGACACAAATAATAGATGGTACAATTTAGCATAGATCTTACCTAATTGAAGAATGAAACGTTATCACGTCAACTAACATCACTAATAGATTCAACTAATGTGTATTATTTCTTAGGTCCATCAACTAAAATCTTGTAGGATATGTTTATGTCAGTTTATCAGATCAATTAAATTTATTTATTGTTATAGCCTTGGCTCAACTTTGCTCAACTATCTTAGATAGTTGAGCAAATAACGGTGGTAAATCCAACTAACATCATATTCGACATAGACATGAATTATTGTTATATTAACTCAGTAACTTGATTGCAATAAATATTATTCATTTGTACATCAACGAAGTAATATCATCGCAATAAATATTATCCTTGTATACGTAAACAAAGTTATATGATTGCAGTAATTATTGTTCTTTTATCCATGAAAAAAGTCACTTGTTTGCAATAACCCTGGTTTTGTGAATAGCGTAACAAAGTTACTTAATTGCAATAACTATAGTTCTTCTTTGCAGTAACAAAGTTACTTTGTTGCAACAATTATTGTTCTTTTGTTTATCAATAAAGTCACTTGTTTTCATTGTTTATTGTTCTTGAGTACAACCACAAAGTTACTTGATTGTAATGATTATTGTTCTGTTGTACATCAACCGAGTTGCTTAAGTTAAGTTGATTTTTGCACTTCTCTACATGATAAAAGTTACCTACTTGATTGCAATAAAATTAAAAACCCACGTCACAAAAAAAACAACATCTAAAAAATAAAACATAAAATGTGTTTCTTAACTTTTTCGCCCTCAACTTTAATATTAGTATGCAGATAGTAATATTTTGATCCCAGCGTCATGTCATCACGTCAGGGGATCGACCGCTCGTATTTTCATGCTTGGATCACAATATTCCTAGGTACCTATTTATAATAAAGTTAAAGGACCAAAAAGTAAGCTAATACAATTATATTTTTTACTTGTTACATGTTGTTTTATGTGTCAGAGTTTTTAATTTTTTCTTTCTTCTACTGATTTGCATAAACGGTGGAATTCTGTAATTGGCTAGAGCTGTACGTAGATTTTACTGTAACATGTTAATTGTATCTAAGGAAATTCATATTTAAGTAAATGGAAATTCTATAGTCGTAGTCATATAATGTATATTTATTCCACAATATTTATAATAAAAGATCAACTTAAAATAAGTAACTTATTGCAATAAATGTTATGCCATCTATTGTTTCAAAACTTCTTAATTATTTTAATAATGTGATAATGCATATTAATGATGCAGGTAAAAATGAGCAACAACTACAAACTTACCGATAAAGATAAAGTGTTGTCGAGGCTAGAAACTTCAGTTTTCCATGGTCTCCAGCACCTCATGAACAATTCCCTTGACCCTGTCTGTGGTATAACATCAATCTGAGGTCATGGCTGGTAACGCCTGGATGGAGATGCAGTATTAGGTGTAACAGGTGGTAACAAGGCAAAATACTAGCAAATTAAGGAAACACTAGTTACACTTTATTTAGACAATTGTCGTCTATGTACGCTTTTATATTTATAGTAATTACGTTAAAGGTTCACGCTTAGGTTCACGATTTGTTCTGTAAGAACGTTTATTAATACTTTTGGTGACAGATGATTCATATTTATGACAGTGAGAGAAGAGAAGTTTTTAAAATGATTGTATGATATCCGTATAAGTACATTTCGTTAATAACTTCATTATTTTACGTGAAAGCTGTGGGAATTCAAAATTACTGTTAGAGTATACATAATATTACTAAGAAAATTTTCAAGCGCCAGTGCATAAATAAGTTTTTACTACAAATTATACTAAAATAAACACATTTAGGCGAAAACATTTCGGGGTAAAAATTGATTGATTGTGTCATTATTTTAGTCTGTAACCAATAATCACCAAAAAAATATTTATTTGTAATTCCTTAGTTTACTAAATATGTGTTAAATAAATAAAATTATGTATACCAGTATAGACATTAAAGATTATACAGAATAAAAAACGGTGGTGAAATTTAAGAGCGATGTGTACCGGTATACTTCAACACTACTGTCGTAGCCCGCGTAATGGGGCACATTGTCTGCTTATTAAAACTTAGCCGTAATAAAGTCTTACATGTGAATCCATATACGGCAATATACTGATTACTGGCTGAATATTCGTTCGAACTAGCAACGAAAAATGTGATAAAATACACTTATAAGGATCCGCATAATACAGACTGATCCATTTTAGGGACTTCTTACTTGAATGAATTGATGAGTGAGAAGATTCACAGGGATATACTTATTCACTCATCACCAGATTAAATCAACTGATGTGAACCTCTATTAAGCAATATACGTTATTAAATACTCGAAGTGCTCTTCAAGAGTAATAATAACGTTCAGATGAACTTGTAAACAGCCACTATTCAGTTGTAAATAATAGCAGTATAGATACGGATCAACACGTAAATTTTACACCATTTACTGAATAACACACAAAATTTACTCCTTTATGTATTATATATCTGTGTAACAGTACACATGTACTCCCTTTAGAAGGCAGCGTTTAAAGGTACCTACACATTTACTCTATTATACAGCATATGACATATTTGCCACTCCTTAATTGCCCTTATTCAGTAAGTTGGCTTGAAAATTTAAAACGGCTGAATAAAAGCGTGGGTTATATACCAAATAAACGCATATTGCTGTTTAAGGGTGAAGAATATCTACCATTATTTAGTTCTTATTCAGAATATAGCTCCTTGTGTACTAATATTCAGCTGAAGGATCACCAGTGAATTATAATAACGGTTTTAATACTCTGTAAGCAACCATTATGACCACATGTAATTAAATATACAGCTTTCTATGTTACTTGGGTAGGTACTAATTACTTTATAATCACAATGCCTTTATAAGGTTAATTTGTAACTACAATTACCACCTGTAAAATACTAACAACTTGTTATGTACACCTATGTTACCAAATTTAAGTAAATGAATATGAATATCCTTTGATAAATTCGGAAAAAAAAATATTTTTTTCTTCGATAAGTACAAAAAAAAAGTCTATGACGGTTGTGCTGCAGATAATCGTAAAAATATCTTTTTTTTTAAATTTATTTATTTAAACAAAGACAATACAATTTTACAATTACTTTGTGTCCAAAAACCCGGTTAGGGTTTGACTAGACACTGCACATTCATCATAACATAATAAAAACCTTAACACATACATGATAATATTCAAATATTATTATGAAACAAACATACACAATTTACATAAAACAAAAATTATAGTAATGACAATTAGCTTGCGTATAAAGGTGGCGTAAAGTAAGCGTGGGTAGGCACTTTACTTATCTATCCGCGCCTACCCCACAACTATTGTGTAAGTGAAATTACAGGATGATCATGAAAAGCGCATCCGTTAAACACTACCTGTTGAATGTTCGTTTTTTTGAAAAAATTCTTCGGTTCCTTAGCTTTCTATCAAGGTAAAACAAGCTAGGGTATTATGACAGGATTCTCGGAAAAAACTTTTATGAAAGACTTCCTCAAATTAACGGCATTACGTTAAGTTACTCGTACTCCCTGCTCCTATTGTCCTTTATGGAATTTGCACGGTTTGTGGTACGGTGTTTTACAGTCAAATCAGTCAGAAATGATGGAAATTACATACCCCTAAAGGATATAACTTCGTCGACTTAAACTTTAACCCTCTATACATTCAACAGTATGGAGCGGCGATGGGCTTACCCACCTGTCTACCACCTGTCTATTCCTTTTATGTGACGTAGGTGTTGTTTATGTTAGCTACATAAATTGTGTGTTTTTAATGATGATAATTATTGTTGTTTTAATGTTTCAATTATTTCATTTTGTGTTGTGTGCTGTATTTTAAATTCAATTCCATATTGTTATGCCCAAATTGGGTCATATATGATACTCCATTTTAATATTTGTAACACCCAGTCAAACTACATGAGAAACAATAAATTTATGATTTATTACGCTGAGCACATGCGCAGTGGTTATTTGCTGAACCGGTGCACTATGGCTGAGGTTTGATTTTACGGTACTTATTGCCTGTATCTGACTAACCCTTAGGGGATAACAGTCGTCAGTGTGCGTATGTATGTTTTAAACGCCTTGCAGCTAAACGAAAAATAGCTCTGCTATTTATTTATTTATTTATTTATTTATTTATTTAAACTTTATTGCCTAAAATACAGCAAATGGCGGACTTCATGCCATAAGGCATTCTCTAACAGTCAACCAGTGAATGTGTACATAAATTTTTGTAGGCGGTGACATTATTAGAAACTTACAATTAATTTAAAAAAGAGACAAATGAGATTTATGTAGTGAGTTTAACTTGAAGGTCGGTCAAAGTGTGTTTCAGATGGGTTAATATTGGCTCACCTAAAGTTCTTTACCCTAAATTGTTTTTCCTACCAATTTGTAATCCGGATGATCACTCTTCCTAAAATTTTTCTTCCTAAAGTTTTCATTATTACAATTTCTACCGACGATGTTTATAACACCCATGTTTCCGAAAATTGTAATTCCTACTGTTGTTTTTTATAACACTTTTATCCCTAAACATAGAAGATATCCACAAGAATTGGAAAATGCATGTAGATAATTTATTTAGTAGGGTTAATAAGTTCGTTTTCGCTTTAAACCAAATTAAGAAAAAGTGACTAGCAAAAAAAATGCGATTTTATCTTAGCATGCACATTATAGAATCTATATTACGCTACGGGATCATAATGTGGAGAAACAGGACAGATAAAAATAGAGCATTTATTGCGCAGAAAAAATGCATCAGAGCCATATGCGGAATCCCCCCTGACGAGCCTGTAAACTAATGTTTCGAGATCTTGGTCTCTTACCACTGCCACCATTGTACATACGAAATCTGCAGCTACGTTAAGAAGCATAGGAATTTGTTTAAAATGGCGAGTGATATAAACTTAAGGCTTAAAAGAGAAATTTAAGACAATCGCTACGCTGCGCTTTGCGATTGTCTTAAATTTCTAACCGTTCACGTGAATTACAGGAGTAGAGCAGCTAGTATCCTTAATCATTTGAATAATAGTGTTAAAAATGGTTATGTTAAGAAAACATAGGAAAACAAGTGGTAAGTAGGTATAATAGATGTTTATTGCTACTGACATTATGAAGTTGAATGATTCGGAATTAAGAACATGAGAAACAGACATTTAACAATTGTGATTGTTAGAATGAAAAATGTTAGGAAGAACATTTTTTTAGTTCCGATAATCGGAGTTGAAAATTTAGGTGAACTTTGGCGCACCCGTTTCAGATAAGGGAGGCTAAAGTCACTCGCGTCCGTGGGTTTATCCTTGAGACGGACTCGTGGTCACTCTAGATTGTCTCAAATAATGGCACTCGTTTCTGTTGTTTTCGTCCTTGCTCAAGGCCGGTAACCTTATAGTTTAAGAGGAAACACTACGTGGAAGTGGCATTCAAAATTCTCATACGAAACACAGAAAAACGACGTTTCGTAGTCCCCTGTTTTCGCCTTCAGAACTGGACCAATTTTTATGATTTTTTCAGTATCGGTTAACGAAAGAGATTTTCTACTTCTGTATGTTTAATGTTTTGCATTAAGTCATTTATTTAAGGATCAGGAGCCTTCAAAACTTAGCGAAATCACTCCAAGGCGTCTTCAGAAACATTAAGTAACCGGTTTAAAAAAAAAGCAAATACAGACATAGAAAATCTCTTTCTTTAACCGATGCTCAAAAAGTAAAGTAAGTAAAACAGGGGACTACGAAACGTCGTTTTTCTGTGTTTCGTATGAGAATTTTGCATGCCACTTTCACGTAGTGTTTTCTCATAATGCTCTAGGTCGGTAACGCATCAGCGACTATTCTGGGTGTCCATGGGTGGAGACGATTACTTTCCATCAGGTAACAGGGCAGATCGTTTCATACTTTATTTCGATTCATAGTCTTGTGGCTTGTGATCACCATCGCGCATTTGGGAAACGCACTACTGGCAATGGTAGTCACGCTTTTTACCGAAGACAGGGACACAAACAATGAAAGTAATCATGATCGTTAACGGGGACATTCTGCTAGTTGTACCAATAATCATCCGATATCTAAAAAACTCCAAAATGACAAAGGGAAACCGACTTTTCCACTGGTAAAACAAGATCAAAAAGGTCATAGGACAAATTGTACCTGCTGTCTAACTTAAGTAAATCTGACTAGCTTGACATTTAGTTTCATGTACCTAGTTGTTTAAGTACTTTCATGTAAACAACTATTGAATATAAATAACGGACATTGTCAACCTTTAATAATTATTACGACATGGTATTGAATTGTTCTGCGACTTTCGCTGCTGACTGAATACCTAATTGCATTGTTATTTTTTCGATATACGCATGCATTTCAACCTATATCATGATTTTTATTTCATTGCACAAATTGTTCAAGTACTTATTATCACCTTCATAGTCTCATAGTAATACTGTTAAGAATCTTTAGAGATAAGATGTTCCATATTACCGTAGTAACGACTTAAAGCCATATTCTTTTGTTATCTTTTCTTTTTATAATATATTTACTTGAATTGTACATTATTTTTTATTCCTACTCCAAACTTCCACGTTAGATCTACAAATTGGTACCTTAGGTTCATATACCTTACAATTCTGTAAGTATTACTTATTTGTTAGAATCATATTTTATTGTAGGTACTTACTACTTACTTGACACAAACAAACCTCAGTGGTTTAAAGTGCTGTAATAATTTAAAAGGTGTGACAATGTAATTGAACATAAAAAAATTATAAATAAGTACTTACTTAACATAAGTATTTACACTGAATTAGGTACATTACTTATTTTTATAATAACCTTAATTAATTAGATGTTTTACCTTGTGATAAGATTTAGGTACGACACGATAATTAGGAAAAAAACATTAGAAAATGAAATATTAGTGGTAAGTACCTACTTGAAATTTTACTTGTGGATTATAGCAATTGTAAATGTATTTTTTTCAACTAAATTTTAAGAATTAAAGGTATTCTTTTTTTTTTGTCTGAAATTAAAATGTTTTTTTTTGTTATGATATGCAGTTTTATTTAATTTTATTGCAGACCATACGGATGAAATTTGCTTTAGTCTTTTTACAATTAAGGCATTTTGCCCATTAAGCCCCTTTACGCCCTGGCCACGTAGACGGGCTAGGCTTAGCGCGGGCGCGGGTGACTTCTGCGGGCGCGGGTGGCATACCACGTACACACGCCAGCACATCAGGCTACCACACTTTGACCTTGAGCGCTTCAAAAGTTGAACAGAGAGAATCGTGCGAAAGAGATAAATAGCCTATATCAGTCCCACGTCAAATGAGTCGTGCTGCATTGCCGCCGCACACATACGTTATACGTTATTTTGCATGTGTGTATCACGCTCTGTAGGTGAATCGCGAAAATGAAACAATTTTTGAGGATTAATCTTAGTTATTAATATTAGAATAACTTTGGACTCATTTATTCCTAAAAGCGTTACTTAATGGAATGGAAAAATAAAAATCTTAGCCATATTTTCATATCGATTTTTTATTATAGTGTAATAAAATAATAATATCTTCATTACCCTAGCCTCGGAAATAATTTTTGTGATGCCTTGCCGATGTAGGCCCTAGGGCATTTAACTAATTCTGGATTTTCATAAATAAAAAGTAACATTTTTAATGTTAAATTAAATTATGAAATATACCTACATAGCAAAATGTCAACTTATCTGATAGAAATATTTGCAAAAGTGTTTCTATCGAGTGTTAGGGTAGATTGTTATGATGACGTCGGCTTGGGACGTAAGTAAAATCACTAGAAGAATTTCGACGATCTTTGTGCCGGCCGCGGTGGCGTAGTGGTCAGCGCACTTGCCCGGAAAGCGAGGGACGCGGTTTCGAATCCCGCCTACATTCTCGATTCTCGGTCCGAATTTTTTCTAGTATTTTCATAATTCCTGGGATTGTGGTATTAGGTAACACTGATTCTGTCTAGTTATTCGGTATGAGGAACTAAAAAATAAAGCGACGCGTTGAAATAGAAAAACATTGGGAAGTAGCTTATATAGATTTTTGCATTTGCGATGAATCTTAAAATTGATAACGAATAACATACTCATACGTAAAATAGCGTAATACACGCTATAACTGAATTTAGAGAATTCTCGCTCGTATTAAAATAGCGTAACACACTCTTTAACTGAATTTAGAGAATTCTCGCTCGTATTGCGATGTGGTTTATTACCTACTGTATATGCGCCAGACAACAAGGAATTTAACACCCTTGTGTTGGTAGAGACGCTGGGTAGGTATCTCGGAGTTTAGAAAACCAACATTAGGAATTAACCCGACCTGGAATTTAACCTGGGACAAGTGGAACACAAGGTGAGAAACCCTACAGCGCTCTGCGCGAATCATATCGTCTAATAAGAAAACTTTTGAGACAACAAATTTAAAAATTTAAATTCGTGGTGAGGATTTAATTTAGGGGAGACTCCTAACGTTTAATAAATATGTAATGAAAGAATTTTCTCTTGTCTGTGTGACTTGCCCTATAGCGATCGACTCTACCTCATTATATATACATGTTTTGACTGCTAGATCGCAGAAATTGACGATCAGTTTTTCAATGAATATTGATCCTTAGAACCAAGCAATAAAGTTCAAAATTGGTTGTACCGGCCGGTCGAGAACCGACGAGCCGGAGTGACGCCAGTGAGTGGGGAAATCTGTTTGGCGTAAAACCACTTGGAGTGACGCCGCAGTTTTACGCCTGGGACTGACGCGCAAAACTGATCGTCAGTGGCCAGCTTTAAAACAACATAATAAAATTAAGAGAATAGAAATTGATAAGAAATTCGAAAATTATTTTGACAGTTAGGTGGTGATTACTGGGGTATAAGTATAAAAGACCAAATGATACTCTGAGGCCATAATGTTTTATAAAATAAATAAAGTGAAACATAGTGACTCAAGCACAAGCGAAGACCGATGTGGCCCGTTGGCAGAGATCCTGCCTTCCAACCCCAAAGGTCCCGGGTTCAAATCCTGGTACGAACAAATGTTTGTGTGATGAACATGGTAATTTTTTACCGAGTAATTTGAACCGAGTCGGTGTTTATATGTATTTATATCTATATTATCTACGTATTGTATATGTAAGTGTATCCGTCACCTAGTATGCATATCACAAGCCTTACAGTGCTTACTTTAAGCTAAGTAATTTGTGTGAATGTGGGAAATATTATTAATAGCCGTGTGAATTCTGCAAAACATGAAACATGCAAAAAGTAAGGAAACACTATAATAGGTCAAGGATCATAAGACCGCCGGCGGTCACGAAACAATTGATTTTCAATTGTGTCTGGTTTTACGATACTCAAGGGGTTAGTTGTTATCATCAGCAAATAAACGTCCCACTGATGGGCACAGGCCTCCCACGTGGGGTTAATTGTTATGTCCCAAAAAGTGTTGATATAATGATAATTACTTAGAGCATACTTGTAGCTTTATTAATTTTATAGACTTATCCGTGGTTGAATGTTAGTAAGTCTGCTTACAATAGGTACCCAGAGGATTAGGTTCAATTTTCAGCGAAACATATCTTTGTATACTTGTTCCGGTCTGGTCGTGCTTCGGAAGGCACGTAAAGCCGTTGGTCACAGTTGCTGTCGTAAATATAGCAACAAGTCAAGTCAGAGACCTAAATGGCGGCTTGTAAAAACTCTGACACCAGGCCTCACCAGCCACTCGATAAAGAAGAAGAAGAAATTTTACAACGCGGTCTTTGATTTTCTATTATCTTTTAAATGTTCAATAGTCAACGAATAACTGTCAAAATATTGTAATAAGGCTCTTATTGAGTTTCGAACTTAAACTTAGAAAAATAAAAACAATAAACTAACACAAATAAACATTTATTGATTATAATCTTCAATATATTTAAACTCTCTGATTTATTAACCAATAAAATAGTAGGAACTTTAATAAACTTACTACTCTAAATAAATTACACAAATAGGTATTCAGGGTGATTAATTACCCCGAATGTGATCGATACTTATAGCTATTATAATATCAAAGGTTCAACCTATCACATTATTATTCTGATAACAAATACATGGAAAAGAAATTAAGAAACAGAGCAATAAGCTGAACATTCTCCAACAATTAAATGATAGAACGAAAACATTTATAAAATTTATTTAAATAAACCATCCAAATCTAAAGTAACTCTAGGGTTATAAACTTAATTATAATACTTCAAAGTAATTATTAAATTAAAAATACGTCTTATTACGTCAAATGCCGGCTAAGGGATAAAATGAGAGGCAAGAGTTTATTTTCTTAGAACATTACAATTTGACTGGGCGTTTTTAGCGACTTCAAAACAAGGGTTCATTATCACAATTCCATAACATAACTTCAAGATTCAATATCATTTATTCAGGTTAGGCCATGTTTAGGTTACAGCACTTATGAATGTCATTTATGCCATCGGTTCGTAAGTCTAACTATGGGGCGGGAGCCTTGTAATGAGAAGAACCGGCAAGAAACTCAGCAAGGGCATTTCCTTTCTCCCTTTCTTTTACACCGTCAATTAGAATTGAAAAATGCCCTCCCTATCATAGAAGGGCACTTTCCATTACAATAATAAAAACATAAAACAACTACAAGGACATAAAAATAAAAAATATATTAATAAAAATAAAAAGTTCAGGTATTCATCAATATAAAATAATCAATGTTATCAATGTCTTACAGTACAGAAAAAAAAAGTAAGACTATAACTACTAATATACTAATAATAAAAATAAGTTAGCAAGAGCAGACCAGCCTCCACAGGCGGCACCCGTTCACGAGTATGACATGTGAATCAGCCATCGCTTCGCTCAACCACGTTTTAGGGAACGTAACGACCCGACGCACATGCCACCACCGCAGAGACACTTTGAGAGAGCATGACACACTCGAGCAACTCCAATGAAGCAAGCAAGAAAACATTTAGGCAACGTTTTACACAACATAAGTTTTGAGTAGGTACCTCTTGTCTGTAAGACACTGCTGATAAAGGCTATCATACCAGGGTATGAGCTAGTTACAAAGAAAATGGACTTAAGAAAATATAATGTGATTATTTTATCATTACCAGGCTGTTTTGTATTCTTCTTCCTTAACTGTATAATAACCTTTCTTAAGTAAATAAGATTTTATATGATTTTTAAACTTAGTAAAGGTAATTCTAGTACAGTACTTGGTATTTTATTATAATAGTGAATACCTTGCCCCAAGAAAGAGCCGAGAACCTTCTGTAACCTGAACAGGGGCATCATAAGTTTTGACTTATTTCTAGTACTGAAATTGTGTACGTCACTGTGTTTAGCAAATGAGTTAATATTGCAGCGCACAAAAAAAATTGAGATGCAGCTGTAAGAACACCAACTTCTTTAAAAATATCTCTTAGAGAAGTTCGTGAGCTTAGTCTATAGATGGTTCTATTGCCCGTTTCTGTAAAATAAATATAGTTTCAACATCAGCCGCTGTTCCCCACAGTAGGGCGCCATATGACATGACACTGTGAAAATAACTAAAGTAAACCTTTTAGCAGTTTCAACGTCGGTTAACTGCCTAATTTTTCTAATGGCGTAAGCAGCAGAACTGAGTTTGCCGGCCAATTTCGATATATGAGGATTCCATTGAAGTTTTGAGTCAAGGGTTATACCTAGAAAAACAACCGAACCTACCAAATCTAATTTATCACTGTTTATCCTTAGATCAATTTGTTCGGTCTTAACATTTGGTAGTGTAAAATTAATGCATTTGGTTTTTTTAGCATTTAACTGTAAATTATTAACAGTAAACCAACTGAGTACTTCTAAGAGAGCATTGTTAATATCGTCATAATTTTTCTTAGACCTAGTCACATTAAAAATGAGTGAAGTATCATCTGCAAACAATACAATATCACAGAAGTTTTCTACAAAGAATGGAAGGTCATTAATATATATCAAAAGTAAGAAAGGGATTGACCCTTGTGGAACTCCCTTTTTTACTTGAGAACCAGATGAGTTAGTTCCATTGACATAAGACAGTTTGTGTTCTAGAACTGAGATAAGACTTTATCAAATCAAGCGCAAAACCTTTGAGACCATAGTAATTTAACTACATCACCAATGTCCGGTGCTCAACGCAATCGAAAGCCTTGGACAGGTCGCAGAAAACTCCAAGAGCGTTATGAGACTCCTCCCAGGCATCAAATATATGTTTTACTAGAGCAACACCTGCATCAGTAGTGGAACGACCCTTAGTAAAACCGACTTGCTTACTATGTAAAAGATTATTTAAAATAAAGTATTCCACTAACTGTTTGAGAATAATTTTTTCATAAATCTTACTTGCTGGTAGTATTGAAATTGGTCGATAGTTACTGGGGTCCTCTTTATTTCCCGTTTTCCCTTGTTTCGTCAACAAAAATAACTATATTATTATCCCAGTCAAAGTTGTAAAATTCTAAGCAAAAGCTAACTCTTGCCTCTTTATGATGTTCATATAATTGAATTTTTTTCGCAGGTCTGCTGCATTTCTTCCCGGCCTCTTTTAATCTTCTCCGGATAGTGTCCATGGAAACCTAAAACAAAGAAAAAAGTAAAGTAAATTCATTAAACTAAAGATTTTAACTTTACAGTAAATATGTTAAATTTAAAAACTTAATTAGGAATCAGAGGACCAACTTTAGGATTGTGTGTGACTTTTAGTGATTTCACCCAATTTATGTCAATGTTTCTTTTTTATTGTAGACATAAAATATCCAACGGTCTCTAAAATTATATTTCTATTAAAAATGTAAAATATTTTATGGTTGGTTAAAAAGGCTGAATATGTATTCACATGAAATTTGGCACACAGTCTGTAACCTGGCTTAAAATAATAGGTATTGGAAACACTGATTGAATTATTTTACTGCATGTAGTTAATATTATAGGTAGTTAAATGTATCCTAAGCCAAATATTTGATAAAAATATATTCTTCGGATCATCCTACTATACAAACCATGTCTACACATAGTAATTAATCAATTTAATTTTTTAAACTTTAAAGGATATATAGGTAGTAAACATGCAATTGGGACCCCCCAATTGATTATTATGATTATGCAATAAATAGCTGGCACTTCACAACTTTCCCAAATGTTGGAGGTTTTTTTTTTTTTTTTGGAAACATTGATTTAAGAGGGTTTACGCATTTCGGTTTCCTATACAAATTTCCAAGCTGAAATATTTAAAAACCACTTAGCCAATTTTAATAAAACTTTGCATGCTAAAGTAAAATTCAGGGATCTGAATAGTTTGTTAAAAACATTTTTAAAAAACGTTTACTTAAGTGAGTTATTGCGATTTTAAACTTTCTAGAGTAGACTTTAAATCGCAATAACTCAGCTAAATGAACGTTTTTTAAAATGTTTTCAACAAACTATTTAGATCCCTGTGTTTTACTTTAGCATACAAAGTTTCATCAAAATTGGATTAATGGTTTTTAAAAACTTCGACTTGGAAGTTTGTATGGGAAACCGAAATGCGTAAACCCTCTTAACAATTCTAGTACTTACTTAATTGTTTTTGTTTAGAAAAATATACTTATTCAAACTTTATTTAAATCTAGCCATAGCTTCTGTAATAAAGATATTTAAAAAAAAAATTCAACATTATCACCCTGCTACAAACCATGTTCAATATAACTTTACAGTCATAGTAAATAATAAATTGAATTCTTTACTTAATTTATTTGTAAAGATATTTAAAACGTGTTTAAAAGGATCTTAATAAATTATTAAGATTATGCAATGACTACTCATTGTCAAAAAGTCATTCTCAAGAAGTGCGAAGGCATTTGAGCTTATTATTTTAATAATTTAACTAAAACCTTCATCATAAAATTCATCAAACACATGCAGTAAGTGGTTTTTTGGTCAGCCAAGTCAATGGCAGAAAGAATAGCAAGTTAAATCCCACTTTTGTTTAATAGGTGTTAATTTCAATAGAGTTTAAACAAGGTAGGTAATTGTTATGATATACTCACGCTATAATTAGAAGAAGACACTCTTGTGCTCAAAAAGGGATCAGCAGAGTGTGAAGCAACTATGGCCGCGTCCTCCTCAGACGTCGTAGCCCTCTCGTAGTGCTGACGGTGGTGAGCTTCTAGGGACCCAGACTCTTCCCATCGGCGAAGCCAAAAATATACCGTTTTTCGCTGAAAGAAAACGTCAATTAGGGTTTGTTTTAATACACCATTGGTAACACCTACTATCAAATAAAACAACAGCACAAGTTGGTGTTAGTTTGTTCGTCCAGTGTAAAAACAGTGATTACCTTACAAAATTATAATTTTATGGCTAACTATTTCTCGTATTACTACACTTTACGGTTAAAGAAGAATGAAAAATCTACATTCTCACAAAATCCGTTATGGCGGCTCCACATTAAGGCCTGTATTCACTTTGATAAGTGCGACAGTGCAAGTGCAGGTGATTAGTTGCGAGTGATTAGTGCAGAATGTGTAGTGCGAGTAGTGTCCATTTTGTCAAGTGGCTGTGTTTAGTACGCACGTCAAGAAGCGCACTTGCAATTGCAAGAAATAATGAAGAAACTTTAGAACCCATGTATCACTTTACTACGCGGGCTACTTTAATTAACTATATTAACCACTCGCACTAATCAATCGCTGGAGTGCGTTCCGTCGTTTTGGGTGTAGTTGTTTGGTTAAAGTTTAACTCGTTTGAGTTGCAACCAGGCCACGGAACAATCAAGTTGTTTTTATAACCTCTTCTGAAGTATTCCTGTCCAGTACGAGAAAACATTCTTCTGTCTCCATTTTTTCCACTTTTATACCTTAAATAACAGAATTATTAAAAAGTAAAACAATACGAAACAACCAAACAACAGGCGGAATTTTTCGAGACGTTTTGACATAAATTGCAAACTTTGACACTTTTTAAATGATATAAACGTTAAATAACTGTCAGAGTGAAAATAACCATCCGATTTGATGGTTGTTTGGTTGCTGCGCTGAGCCACAGAACACATATACTAGCACAGAACCGATGAAACTACGCTCTGACAGCCATCAGAGTAAAATTTCACCAAGCTACGGAACGGTTAGAGCGGGCGCCGGAGTGCGCTCGAGTGAAGCGACAGAACGCAGCCCAGTCCACACGTGTTTACTCCTAATCACTAAGCACTTGCACTCGTCACCAGCACTGATCACTAATCAAAGTGTATACAGGCCGTGAATTCACGGCACAAGTCGTGCCCTCCAGATTCACGGGATGCTCACAATCGTTCGTGAAACCCGCCGCGAAATGGACGTAGAGAAAAAAAAAGAAGATGGTAGATGACTGAAATACATCGTATCGTAACCGATCGAAGTATAGTCTGGAGTAAACTGATTGAACCCCAAGAAAACCGTCCACATTCACGTTCACGCCTGTTTACGGAGCGTCACGGCACTTTATTATTTATTATGTGTCGGCACTAATAATGTGGAGCCGCCATTACGGACGGAGCCCGGACGCGCCCCGTGCACGGCCCGCTTTAATATAATTCATCCCTTAGTAAAATTTCTTCCTCTAATTTATCATGAAACTAAATAAAAAATCATGATAACCTATTTAGATAAAAGTTACGACTTATGTTAACCGCCATTTTTGTTTACAAATAAACAGTAAAATTTCTTCCTTTAATTAATATAGCATGAAACTAAATAAAAAAGCAGAACCTATTTAGATGAAAGTTACGAGTTAAGTTAACCGCCATTTTTGTTTACAAATAAACATTAATCTAACACTGTTAAGCCGGGTCTACTGCGGCACTGTTTTGTCTTTTCTAACACCTAACATCAAACATAATAACAAATTATATTTTGTAGTAGGTTATTATGAAAATAAATTACTCACCGTTACTCCAGTTTGGTCACATATATGTTTGACTCGGCATCCACTTCGTCTTAGAGCAATTATTTGCTCTCACTCCACCCTACTTAAAGTAGGTGCCATTTTTGTGTTTACCACAGACTTAGAGATGGTGTTTACAAAACGCGAGCGTCGCTGCCGTGACGTGTGACTGGACTGACTGACTAAAATTTCCAGAAGAAAAATTCCGGCCCGGTGGCGGCCGCGCAGGGGGCGTGGCCAACCCCCGTGAATAATTACTATTGGCCGATAGTTTTTGACATATTCGCCTGTATTCGCCATTCGGGAATTTTGATAAACTAGATAATTCCACCAATTAAATTCAAGACACTTTCTTTCTAACACTCCATACCACAACGTAGTTATAGATATGTATAATGGGTAGCGTGATGTGCTGCCGTGTGTACATTCAGTAGCGGCTACAGCGGCTGGCTAAGTGGACTTATTGAGGATGGCTCTCTAACTAAAGTGACGCGTAGTTGCCTTGACAGCTGTTCGTATTTTATGCTCGACATTTTAAATTCAAGAGACGGCGTGCATGAATTAAATAAAGATCGTCATAAATGTAAAAAAAAATTTTAATCTTTATGCAGATTATACTATATACTATATATATATATATACTATATATATACTATATATATACTATACTGAACTAACTCAAATTTGCATGTCTACAAAGAAAGAACAGAAATATAGTCCCACAGGGAAGTGTTCTGGGTCCATTGCTGTTCATTATATACATCAACATAGTGGAATCCAGTAAACATCCTATGATATTATTTGCCGACGACAACACTGTTTTTATCGAATGTATGAATATTTCTAATTATGAAAATAATATTAACACTACAATTAGAGATATTGTTAAATGGTTAGAGTTGAATAATTTAAAAATAAATATAGAAAAAACCAAATTAATGCAATTAACAAAAAGAAAAGCTTGTCCTAAATTAAATATTAACTACAAAAATAAAACCATAGATAAAAGTTATGTAACCATATTTCTTGGCCTTCATATAGATAGTAATATGTCATGGGAAACTCATTCGATAGAGGTATGCAAAAAACTGTATAAATTTTCATATGCACTGTACAGACTAGCAAAGATAGCTGATTAAACATTGTTCTGACAGCGTATCATGGTTTTGTTTCTATTACGTTACGGGGTAATATTTTGGGGTATCTCGACTTACAGGAATATTTTGCTTAGAGTTTAAAAATAGTGCATTAGAGCAATTTGTGGCTTGAAGCCTATAGAAAGTTGACAACCCTATTTTAAATCTTTAAAGCTTTTAACATTACCCGACATTTTGTTATTCTTTTATTATTTATTCTTATGTTTTATTTGTATTTGTTTGTTAATTCTTTGTTTGTTTGTTTTTAAATCTTTTATTATTTATTCTTGTAGTTTATTTGTTTGTAAATTCCTATTTGACATTTTATTTTGATGATTTTTTGTTTTTTTAATGGTATGATTTGTATTTCTTAATGTCGACATTATTTCAATTGTTTCTTTTGATACTTGTTTTTATTTGGGTTTTGGTTAATTTAGGTTAAATTAAAGATTAAGTGTTTTTCGTATGCCGTAAGGTGTATCATAGAGGCACTATTCAACCTGTAACTAAAACACCCTGTACTACTTACCTGTGATAACGAATGAATAAATGATGAATGATGATTATGATAATGATTACCTATTTTGTTCTTTAGGATTACTGCGTTTTAGACATTATGCTTCCTAGGCAATTAGCATACAAACGCGTTTTACAAGTTAAGAGTTCTGATTATGAAGGCAAATATTATGTCTTTTTTGTTAGGCACTAACAATAGTACCTACATGGGTGATTGAGAGATCGGATACTTACCACGCTAGTCCATTGTTAACCCCGTGTTTATTATTAATTAGGTAAATAAACTCACTTACGCTTTATAGTAGTGTGTGTGGAAGTTTAATGTTTCTATAAAACAATTGGAAAGTAAAACTTAAGCTACAGAGATGTCCATCGCTTAGATAAATAGTTGACCGGCTGTTCACACCCTTGAGAGGTTTTGCACTATTTACTTAGGTACCTACCTACTAAAAGCAACTAACTAAGACGTAACTTTTTCATTCCTTATACTCGGAAAGTAGGTCTGAAGTTGCTGAGTAGCGGGTGGAAAGTAATACTTTTTAGCCCAAGTACTACCCCCAGTACTGTCAATTTATAAAAAAAACTAGTTCTATTTTCATATTTCAATTGAATCATGTTCCAACATTCTATTCCACTTTCACACACAAACATTCTAGCCACTCAATTACAGCGCGATGTAAAATTTAAATAACATAATTTCAGTATTAATTGAAGAATACATTTTTTTTAAATTACTTTATTATAATTATTTACTTTCAACTATTTCTTTATTACTTAGATTTTGGCAAATTATATATATCTAGCTAGTGGCCACAGAAAAAAAACAAAATTCATTTGATTTTGCGAGTTGTAGAGTTTTATTTATACTTCCGTATAACAGAGATTTGTCTCATTTTTCTTTAGCTAATTCATGTTTTTATTTTTACTTTCCTTGTATTCGTAATGAAAAGCACAGTGTTTACTTCGGGTGAAATACTTATTTAGTCCCTCGAACTATTGGCCCCGTCTCGGGGCATAGGAATGCTAAAGATCTTTTTGTACATTTCGTATCACTCTTTGGAAATTAAAATACAATTATGTATTACGAAAACAGAATATGCGATTTTAATTAACCATGTTGGACTTTTAAATTATATTAAAAAGTAATGGTATCTAACTCATAAAAATCTATTATCCTGTTGACGTTAGATGAAATTAGCACCTGTATTACCCGAACGCTAGGATTGGCCAATGCAAAGAGAATGAATAACGCAAGATTGCCGATGGAGTCACAAACAGGATGTAATTGTGCAATATAATACAATTACGAAAAGTTAACCTGCACATTATTGTCTTGAACACTACAGAACCAGTTAGACGTACAGTGTGCCAGCAAATTAAGTTTATAAAGTAACTATAAATCGATAAATTTAAATTTCTTGGCGATGAAATTCACGACGATAGTTTCAACTGTGATGGCGATGATAGCGCTGCTAGCTGGCACGCATGCTGACCCTATCCGAATCATTGAAGATGATTTAAGAGATTTCAAATTAATAAAATTATTAATTAACCAACCAACGAGAAGGTAATGCAGCATTTTTTTGTATTTTGGTTCATTGTTAAAACCTTCAAAATGAGCGGCAGTTGATGACTTCAGAATAAATTACGCGTTTTTTAAAAAAGTTTAAGAGGCCTATTACATCTCGACTGTGATTTTTGCGTGAAATGGCCAATTTTGGCGTAATGGCTCTCAGAGACTAAAATACATTAACAATTATGACTTATTGAATAGTGTAGAATAGCTATTGGAATAGTGCGTAGCGGCCTCGCTTTTTATAAATTTTGCTTAACTTATTAATTAAACCCTAAATTGCAGAGAAAGATTTGTATAAATTACGCGAAGGCACTTTTTTGAGCTCATCGATTGAACTACTGTTCTAAACAAGTGAAATAAAAAAATTATAATGTTATCTCTTATATAGTCGAATAGTGCGTAGCGGCCTCGGAATTTTTAGAATCATTGATTTTATATAGGAAAAAAATCTTATTCTAAACCAAAAAACTTCGAAAATCGCTATAAGTTAACTGTGAATTTCTCCTATGTACGATAATATCATTGAGCAAAATTTATTTATACAGTAATTGTTACTTCATGAGGAATAAACATTTTATAATGAATTTATTATCCTATTTCGATAAAAACGATAAATACAACTGCAAAATTACTACAAAATGCGATGCGCCGGCCGTCCGAATTCTACTTATGCTCACAGAAAGGAGATTGGTAATATTATACACAAATTTATTATCCTATTTCGATAAAAACTATAAATACAACTGCAAAATTACTACAAAATGCGAAAATGGGCATTTTACGCAAATCACTTTCGAGATGTAATAGGCCTCTTAACATTCCTACAGAGCGAGCACGGATGTTTTATCGACTGATAAAGTGACATTAGACGTCGACAAATTGACATCGGCAGTACTTAAACTGTCAAATTTGATCGTATAATGTCACTTTATCGGTCGATAAAAGATCCGTGCTCAGGGGCTAGAATATCGAAACGTTAAAAAAATTTGGTACTACCTTAGGTTGACTTTCTTTTTAACGTATCGTTTTCTTTGAGTTTATTTGAGCATTATAAAAAAATCAAATAGGTATTACCGAATCTTAAACGCTTCTTAAATTTCTCACTGATAAAATCATTACTTAAATAAAAAAACAAAAATATTGTTGTTAGTTATTGCAGGTTTAATTTTAGTAGTTATGTATAAATTAACTAAATTATATTGTTTCAGACCTTACAGATTAAATCTAAGATAAAGCACTGCATTGAAAATGGAACATTGCCGACAGAATGGAGAATGAATATTATCAATCAATTTTAATTGGGAGCAAGAATTATTAATAAATGAAAAAAATTAAATATCTTGTGCAATTTTCCTCTTTTTTATATTATTACCTTTTATTATATTACCTAATATACCGTACATAGGATATATTATAACCGTGTTGCATAGCGGTGAAAGAATACTACCACAGCCTCTCTTTCCTTGGGTGTCGTAAAAGGCGATTAACGGACTAAAGACTGCGCATACATACAACAGCTTAGAGCGGCGATGGGCTCACCGCCTGTCACGCTGAGCACATGTGCAGTCGCTATTTGGTGAAAAGTGGATTATGGTAGAGGACTGCCTTTGCTGTCCTCATTGCCTAGTCTCTGACTAACCCTTCGGGGATAATAGTCGTGATTAATATGTTTGTAGTATGTATGTATATTATATGTGATATAATAAATATATATAGGTATATACATTCTGTCAAAAAAGTTTCGGGAACGGATGATTTGTTTGAGATTCCAAATTCAATTTTTTGTTTTTTTTGTAGTTGTTAGATTGGCACAACTGATAACCATTTTGGCGCGGAGTTTGAGTTGCATCTGTTATTTAGATAAAATACAGTGTTGTTTTAGTTAGTTTATATGTAGTGTGTATTGCGAATTTCATAATAGATAAAAAAAATCGAACAAAGAGTTTGTCTTAAATTTTGCGTCGCCAATGAAGTTTCGTGACGACCTCCTTGGTCGAGTGGTTTGTACACCGGTTTTCATGGTGTCGCCATCTCTGAGGTCCCGGGTTCGAACCCCGGTCGGGTCAATTTAGAAATTATTGTTTTCTAAATTGTCTCGGGTCTGGGTGTTTTCTATGTATAATAAGTATGTATTTAAGTATTTTAAGTATGTTTATCCGTTGTCTAGTAACCATTTAACGAGTTTCTTCGAAGCTTCTCTTGGGCTAGATAATTGGTGTGATTGTAGGAAAGATTTATTTATTTATTTATTTATTCGTGTTCGGAGTCACTGAAAATGTTACAGAAAGAAGGCTTACGGTGAATCGACTTTATCAAAAACACGTGCTTATGAGTGGTACAAAACGTTCAAAAGCGGTCGAGATGTGATGGAATTTTTGGTTCGCTCTGGTAGGCATCAATGTTTTCTATTGAAGTTAACATCGCAAAATTGAAGGAAATGTTGACTGAAAAACCTCATTCAAGTTTGAGAGAGATAAAGCCGCTGAACTTTCTGTGTCTCACGAGTCGATCCGTACCATTTTAAATAATCACTTGGGTATGAAACATGTTGCCGCTCGGCTAGTGCCAAAAGACCTGAATTTTCTCCAAAAACTCAATCGCATAAGAGTCGCTGAGGACATGCTAGAACGAGTCAATTCCGACCCAAAATTCATGCAACGCATTGTTACTGGTGACGAGACGTAGGTTTACGAGTTTGACATGAAAACTAGTCAACAGATTCGGAGTGGCGCCTTCCGACTGAACCAAAACTGAAAAAAAACCACGGCAAATTCGATAAAAAGTCACAGTCATGTTGACTGTTTTGATTTGATCGTTATTTTATCTTGTTCTATTGTTGTAGTAGATAGTTATTAGATATTAGATAGTTCTGTTGTTGTAGATACTTTATCTTGTTCATGGCAACGCACAACATCTTAATGTCAACTGTCAGTGTATTGTTACGAGAATAGTTTTTAGAAAAGTTTCATCAACAAAAAATCTAGTAAGTTATTTTGCAATTCTAATTCACAAAGCTTGCTATAACGCTGTCTTATTCAGCTCATTCACGGCGTATAAAAGTAAATATTTGTATATTTTTGAATGTTTCAAAGAAGTGGTAAATAATTTACCCTTGTCTGTTCTAAATTCGTAAAAAATAATTAAAAATAGTTGTTTATAACAAGGACATTCTGCTATAAACAGCTATTTTTAAAAACAAAAAATTGGATAGTTAGATATTTTTTGTAGATTCATCATGGCCGTGAGAAAAAAGTTAACAACTGAAACAAAAAACTTCAAAATTTGGTGGACCATCTTGAAGAAATTTCTAATATAATATTTTATTTTTAATAAAAAGGTGTGATTTTAAGTACTTACTTACTAAATTAAAAAAAAAAACATTTAAAAAAAAATAACAAGCCAACCAAGGTGAAACAATTAGTGTAGAAATAAAAATAAACTGTAAGGGACAATGGTAATAATTGAAGGGAAACTTACCGGGGTGTTGGTAAAAAACTCTAGGTCCCTTTCTATCGTGCATATCAACGCGCAAAGCCTTGTAGCCCATCATGCTGACCTTCTAACATCCTTTGGTGTCGGTGTAGTCGATTGTATTCTTGTCTCTGAAACATGGCTTAAGCCTTCTCTCCCCACTACTTGCTGTTCAATTCCAGGTTACAAACTTCTTCGCAATGATCGGACTGGTCTGGGTGGAGGTGGTGTTGGTATGTACCTGCGCAGCCACATCCCGGCCTCTGTCATTAGCAGTTCTCCTTCATCCTACTCAGGTTCCCTTGAATATATTTTCGCAGAAGTAGTAATTAATCACACAAAAATTCTTTTGGGAGCATTGTACAGTCCAAATGATCACATTGAATATTTTTCTAATTTAGAGAGCGTTCTGGAAAATCTACTACCAACCTTTGACCATGTGATCCTTATGGGAGACTTTAACACTTGTTTATTGAAGAATTATCATAGGGCCCATAAATTAACAAATGTCTTGTCGTCTTTTAATCTGCAGGTGCTCTCGCAAACTGCTCCAACTCACTTTTTCCCCAACTGTAGACCCTCTCTTCTTGACTTATTGATTGTCTCCAACACTAGCCTTGTTTCATCCTATGGACAATTTACAGCCCCCTTCTCTTATCACGACTTGATTTACCTTAGTTACAAAGTACGTCCTCCTAAGGCCAAGCCAAAAGTAATCCTTCAGCGCAACTTTCAGCATATGGACATAGATCGTTTGAGGGAAGATGTGAGACAAATTAACTGGTCATCCGTGCTCCTTTCCAACAACATCGATCATATGGTGCAGTTTTTTACAGCCTAATTGATTAGAGTGTATGACACTCATGCTCCGGTCCGACCAGTTCGTGTAAGGCATGTTCCAGCCCCATGGTTGACTCCTGCAATTAAAAAGGCAATGGGTAGACGTGACAAAGCCAAGACTCAACACAGGAAATCGTCGTCACTGGATACATTAACTACTTATAAAAGGCTTCGAAACATCTGTAATTGTATGTGTCGCGATGCAAAGCGGAAATATATTCACTCTAAAATCGAGAGTATTTCTTACAAACACGTTTGGAGTTTCCTAAGGTCACTGGGAGTGGGCAAGGCCACGGATACATGTCAAAGTACCGTGGATCTTAACTCTTTAAATAATCATTTTTCTTCTTCCCCCGTAACTTTGGATAGCGTCTCTAAATATTCTTCTCTTAACTACTTAAATAACCTTGTCCCACCTGACTGTCCCTCTTTTTCTTTCACAGCAGTCTCTGAAAGTGAAGTCGAGAAGAGTATCAACTCCATATCCTCCAAAGCCATTGGCAGCGATGGTCTTAGCCTTGACATGATTCGTCCTGTGTTGGATGACATTGTGCATATAATCACCCACATTCTTAACTTTTCTTTAGCTGAAAATGTCTTTCCAACATCGTGGAAGAGAGCCAATGTGATCCCACTTCCCAAAACTTCTAACCCAAACACCTTTTCTCAATATCGTCCGATCTCCATACTTCCTGTCCTATCTAAGGTTCTTGAATCCATCGCTCATAAACAGCTTTACTCCTTTCTTGCTTTCAACTCACTACTGTGTCCTTTCCAATCCGGTTTCCGTCCCTCTCACAGCACTGTTGGAGCACTCCTGAATATCACTGAGGATATTCGGGGCGCGATGGACTCCACCAAACTCACGGCGATTATCCTGCTGGATTTCAGCAGTGCATTCAATAGTGTTGACTTTGACCTGCTCCTTGCTACTCTTCGTTCGATTAACATCTCAGACTCTGCAACTGCATGGTTTCACACCTACCTCCATAGTCGTCAACAGCGTGTCGTAATCCACGATGACTCTTCTGAATGGTCTTCCTTATCAGCAGGTGTGCCACAGGGTGGCGTACTTTCTCCTCTTCTATTTTCTATTTTTATCAATCAAATTTCTCTTGCTATAACTTCCTCTTTTCACCTATATGCTGATGACCTTCAGATCTATAGACACTTTCACATTTCCGAGGCTGCAGATTCGATCGAAGCTTTAAATAGGGATCTTGCTGCTATACATGAATGGGCTAAATCTTTCGGCCTCATTATTAATCTAACCAAATCGCAAGCCATGATTGTCGGTAGCAGCAGATTAAGAGGCAGGATGGACTGGAGCACGCTTCCTCCGCTTACTTATAATGATACCTCTATTGAATTATCTAATAAAGTTAAAAATTTAGGGTTAATAATGGACTGCAATATGGCTTGGTCGTCACATATTGCGGATGTAAGCAAGAAAATGCATTACTCTTTTCACTCCCTCAAACGACTTCAATACTTTCTCCCTTTCAAAACTAAAATTATGCTTGCGCAATCTCTTCTGCTCCCTCTTCTCGACTACGCCGACGTCTGCTACTTAGATGTAACTGAAGAACAGCTCAATAAACTCGAGCGTCTGCAAAACCTGGCCATTCGCTTCATCTACGGCCTGCGTAAGTATGATCACGTGTCACACTTTCGCGCAGAGTTAAAGTGGCTCCCAATTCGTCTTCGCCGTGATATGCACATTCTTTGCACCTTATTTAAAATTCTCAATGACCCTAACTCTCCTCCCTATCTTCGCTCCCGGTTCCGCTATCTCCCCATTCCTTCCCGCGGGCGGCGGTCGTGCATCACTAAAGTGCTCGAACTGCCGACCAGCAAAACCAACTTTTTCCACCATTCATTCACAGTAAAAGCCGCACAGCTATGGAATAGACTCCCCAAATCTATTCAAGATTGTCCTTCCATAATTTCGTTCAAATTAAAGCTCAAAGAGCACTTTCTTAGACTACCAGTATAACATGATCATATAAGTATTATAATGTAAGTATGGATAAATATATATATATATATATATATATATGTATATATATATATATATATATATATATAATTGTTGGAGATTAAGTAAAATTTTTAAACACTGAAAAAAGACGACAACCTCAGGCGGGAATCGAACCACGCACCTTCCGGTTCTTCGTCTGGTTCGATTCCCGCCTGAGGTTGTCGTCTTTTTTCAGTGTTTAAAAATTTTACTTAAGTATATTTAAGCGTTAATAAAACGCTAAAATATAAAACATTTGTTGGAGATTAATTAAAAAGAAGATTAGTTTTTTAAGACTTCGTTTGTGTAATACTTTTTTTTTATCGGCAACGGGTAAGCGCTTGGCCTTCATCTCACCTGATAGTAAGTGACGATAAGGCCGAAAGGTGGAAGCGTGCTTCACCCGGAATCCTCAACCACTGAGGAACTGGCTGTCTTATCTCAAACTACAATATACAACACAACAATGCTATAAACATCGTTGTTATGGTGACAGACTTAGATAAGATGGTGGTAGCTAGCCAGGCGGACTTAACAGCCCTACCACCAACCAAACCGAGCACACAAATATGTACCCCCCGCTGGGAATCGAACCCGGGACCTCTGGGTCTAAAACCAGTGGCTTAGCCACTAGACCACAAGGGCGGTTAAAAATATTAAATATTTATATTATTATTATTGTACATGATAGACGTATTTAGCATCAACTGTATCGTTTATAAACAATAGAATATAAAAACATATAAAGGTATAGACAAATATAAAAAGGAGGTTGGCTTGGTCGCGTGAGGAATGTCGCTGCAAACTACCTAAAGGAGATAATTCGCACACCCCAGTGCGCCAACAACATGTCCAAGACCTGAGTATGACTAGTGATTGCCCTGATATTTCTATGCACAGTCCTGAATTTGTTACATTACGGACGGGGGAGCGATTAGCTCAAGCTTCCAGCCAAAATCTTGCGCAGGAAAGTGCCCTACGTGATATCAGGGAATCTGTTATAAATGAATTGAAAAAAATGCAGGTCGATTTTGAAGCGCAGCTTATCAATAAAATTAATAATTTGATAGCCGAACACTTCGTTTCGTTTAAAACGGATTTTTTTGATAAAATCAACCTAATGACGAGCAAAGTTCTGCAGTTAGAAGAACAACTTAAAGTTCGAGCTGGCAATGACATTGCTAATAAACCTACGCAGACCAAGGGAAACTTAAACAGCATAGTTCCAACTACTGAAGATAAAGCTTTGAAAAGTAAACCTCAAGCGAAACCCAAGCCTGTCGTAGCTAAAGGGAAGCCTATTGGTTCGTCAGTGGCATCTGCCTCTTATGCCAAAAAAACTGTACAGGCGGAATTGCCAACCAAGGACCAAGGTTCAGATAAAGACGGCTGGGAGGAGGTAAGGCGCAAACGGTCACGTGCCTCACTTCCCGGCGTACTAAGGGGTACCGCGGCGCCTGGGTCTACGCTACTACAAGCTTCGGAGCGGTGGAGTTATTTACACCTTTTTTATGTCCATGTACCAAGAAGGCACCTCTATTGAACAAGTCCGTAACCAACTGAAATCCATTTGTGGAAAGGACGTGTGTACGGTAGAGGAGCTGAAATCTCGTGGACGCTACGCATCGTTCAAGCTAGGAGTTCCATCGAAAAATGTTGAAAGTATCATGTCATCTGAAAACTGGGCAGAAGATATATGTGTAAAGCCATGGCGGCAGAACTTTCGTGCTAAAGCCAAAAGCACATCGTCCCCGATTACGTGACGTGAATGTATTTTATCAGAATGTTTGCGGGCTACGCTCCAAAACTCATACATTTCTCAATAACGTAACACAAAATGGCCACGATATTGTTATGTCGGTCTTTGGGTCTTCTTAATAATAAAATAGTCTTCAGGTCCACATCATTTATTTGTCACAATTTAGGTAATTACATTACAGGTAAGTTTAGCGTCCGTGATCGGCCGCTCAGAGACGAGTAATAAATATGGCGGCTCTGTAGGGATGTACCACTATGCACAATCTATATAGTGATGTATCTAACATCCCCCTTCTTAGTTCTTATTACAATGTTAATAGAGTTTAAGTTACTACAATTTTTTATTAGTCTATTTCCTCAATCCACCTTTCAGGCGGTCTTACAACACGACCAGAACGAGTTACAGTTACTGCACATGGGTCTTCACGGGGTCTCACCTCATCCCTCTCCTGCGATGAGCTGGACAGCATGGGAGGGTGGTCACAGTCAATACAATTAAACTTTTGTCTCAGGTGAACCCTATTACGCCTATACCTAATGTTATTGACATCTGCTACAATATATGACCTATTATTACCTAATCTTTGTTTTATTACTGCATGTTCCCAGTTACTTACAGGATTTCTCTTAAAATAAACATGATCGTTCGTGTGTAACAATGACAATGGCTTAACGTTTCTGTTAAAGTATTTAGACTTTTGTACATCATTTTTTTCTACAGATTTTTTATAATCTTTGAATTTTACAATTTTAGGTGTTAACTTTTTTAATGACATAGGAATATTATCTCTTAGACTTCTAGACATTAACAATTGAGCTGGAGACGAAAAATTATTTTTTGGAGTATTTCTATAATGTAACAATGCTATGTATGGATCCGTTCCTGTCTCCTTACATTTCTTCAACATATTTTTGACAATTTTGACTGAACTTTCTGCCTGTCCATTTGACTGTGGATGATATGGATCCTCGGACCAAATATATTTGGTCCGAGTATGGATCAGTTACAATATGTTCTATGTCCCACTCATAAACAAAATTTTTGAATTCTAATGATTGGAATGGCGGTCCGCCATCTGACACTAAAGACATAGGTATTCCATGACGGGCAAAAATGGACTTTAAGTTAGTGATCAGATTGGTAGATCGACTATCTTTGTTTAACAAAGCAATTTCAATAAATTTGAAATAGTAATCTGTCACAATTAAATAAGTTAAACTATCAAAATACATTAAATCAATACCTACTTGTTGCCATGGATATTTAGTTATTTCAAAATTAATTAATGTTTCTTTCTGATTGCTAGGTTTGAATTTGGCACACACAAGACATTGTTCTATTAAGTTTTTTATATCAACTGACATATTAGGCCAATATAATGATTCTCTAGCTAATTTTAAACATTTGTTTATACCTTGGTGACCTTTGTGAATTTTTTCTAGCATTTCTTTGTACATAGACTGTGGTACTATCAATTTAGAACCTTTAAAAATTAAATTTTTAATTACATGTATTTTACCTTGTATGTTCCAATACGGCTTTAACAATGGACTTATACTATTTTTGCTACTTGGCCATCCGTCATTATAATATTTTTTTAACAATTGCAATGATTCATCATTTTTGGTAGCTTGACATATTTTCTTATTATATTCTTGGCTTATTGCTAAATTAGAGTACATAAGGTTGACATGACATGACATTTCAGACTCATTTTTGGGTTCATAATGTTCCTTGATGGCTGCCCTAGACAATGTGTCTGAAATGTACATTTTTTTGCCTGGTACATGTATAACATTCAAATCATATTTTTGTAACGTTAACATCATGCGTTGTAATCTAGACGGGACATCATGCAATGGTTTACTAAATAAATATACTAATGGTTTATGATCTGTATGTACAGTGATTCTATGACCATATACATATTGGTGCAACTTTTCACATCCAAATTGTATAGCTAACAGCTCTTTTTTAATTTGAGCATACCTTTCTTGCATAGGAGTCAAAGTTTTTGAACTATTTGCAATAGGTTTATTGCATTGCAATATCACTGCACCCAACGCTGACTTTGATGAATCTACTGACAATACTAATGGTTTGTTAGGACTATAATGTGCTAAAACTAGCGACTGGGTGATTTCATGTTTGAGACTGTTCAGACATTTGTCATGATTTTCATCCCATACCCAGACAGTATTTTTTTTATTAAAAGACTCCTCAATATTTGAGTTTTTTCTGACAAATCACTAATGAAAGGACCTAGATAGTTAATCATACCTAGAATTCTTTGTAATTCTTTGACATTTCTAGGTGTGGGCATGTCAATGATAGCTCTGACTTTTTCTTGATCAACCCTAGCACCATCTTTATTAAAAACATAGCCTAAAAAGCAAACTTCTGAGACTGAGATTTTACATTTTGGCTTATTAAATTTTAGGTTGACTTGACGAGCTCTTTCCATGACTTTACGTAGCCTTTCATCATGAAGTGACTGCGTGCTTCCATAGACAAGCAAATCATCTATGAAAATTAAAACTCCTTCTATGTCACCGAACAAATTCATCATGACTCTTTGAAATATTTCTGATGATGCATTTATGCCATACGGTAATCTTAAGTATTTGTATCTACCAAAAGGTGTTTGAAAGGTACATAAGTCTGAACTGGACTCGTCTAATCTTAGCATCCAAAAACCAGAAAATGCATCAAGATGCGAGAAATATGCTGCACCTTGAAGCTGAGACCTAATTTCATCAATTGACTTGAGTGGATAGTGTTCCCTCATTATATTTTTATTTAAATTTCTGGGATCTAGACAAATTCGTAACTGACCTGATGCTTTGACTGTGACCACAACAGAATTTACCCATTCTGTTGGCTTAGTTACCTTCTGAATGACCTTCATTTCCTCCATGCGATCCAACTCCTCGCGTAGTTTATCCATCAGAGCGACTGGAACTTTCCTTGGAGGATCAATGCATGGTACCGCATCATGCTTTAGCTTTATGCTACATACTGGAGGTAGACACCCGAGACCCTGAAATAAGTCATTATACTCTGTAAGAATTTGTTTACAATAATTTTGATTACTTATTGAAAATACTCGTTTGATTATACCTAATTTTTCACAAGTTGGTAAGCCTAAAACTGTTGGACAACTTAATTATTTGCAATAATAAATAAAATGTTTTCACTATTTATGTTTTGACTAAACTGACAGTTTAAATGACATTGACCTGAAATTGGTATTTCTTTACCTCCAAAACCTGTTACATTCACACGACACATAATTAATTTATTGAACATATTTAAACTGTTAAATGTGTCTATCGACATAATGTTTACATCTGCACCTGAATCTAAAATACAATTAATTGTTTTACCTGCAATATTTATGTTTATATTCCATGAATGTTTCGAATAAGTGTTATTTGTTGGATTACATCTACTTGTGTTGTTACATGAAAAGGTGTTGTTACTTGACTCTAAGCATGCAACATCAAAGAATTTAAAATTGTTTGTATTTGACAAAGTTGACATATTATTATTACACGATTCACGACTTATTTTTTGACAAGTGTTTGACTTTTTATTCTCTTGTTGGACAGAACTCTCATCGCATTCAGCCTTTGAAATACAATCTCCTGCCTGACTGACTAATTTTTGACTAATGTGTGACAATTAACAAGTTGTGTTTGACAATTAACAAGTAACATCAAACTAAGCGGACGTGTTTCAGTGATCGTGCAATATAATTAATTATATTATTCTAGTTTTAAATTAACATTAGTGTGTTGAGTAAGAAAATCATTTGTGCGCGGACATCAAAACATCAAAGGAGGTCAAACATGTATTGTAACGAGTGCAAAGTTAAAATCAATGAAGCTAGTTCACTAAAATGTAATAATTGCAACTCGCATTATTGCTTTAGCTGTATTGGAATAACACCCGAGCGATCATCAAAGCTCAATGAGAAGGATTTGTCTTCCTTAAGATGCCCTTTTTGTGCAAATGTAAACATCCGACGCCGTGCTGCTGCTTACGATGACACCCCGGTTGGCTGCAAGACCAAGTCGACCTTGACGCCGACTAACTCATCAAGCCCCTCAAAAGCCACTTCCGGGGGGGTTACACTGGAGGAGATAAGCGCGTTGTTAGATCAAAAACTGGCTCCAAACTCGGCTTATATGACTTATCTGCGAACTGCACTGAAAACTGAGTTAAAAGAACTGATAATGGCCGAAATTAAATCGGCTACTGACGAATTAAAGGTGGAGTTTACTAACACAACCGACTTTATCATCAGCGAACAAAAAGACCTTAAATCGGTGATTCATGAGAAGGATAAAACTGTAAAAATGTTAGAGGCCGATAGAAACGCTATGCAAGCAGAAATAAACACATTACGTGGTAGGCTGTCGGTTTTGGAAAAAATATCACGTGAACATAATGTTGAAATACAGACGGTACCGGAAAACAGAAATGAAAACGTGTTATCTCTGGTAAAAACACTGTGTGCAGTTGTCAATTACCCTATCCAGGACTCTAACATACAAGCTTGCCGTCGTGTAGCGAAGATGAACAGCTCGTCTAGCCGCCCTCGAAACATCCTACTCAGCCTAACATCATTGCGCCAACGGGACGAGTTTATCTCGGCAGTCCATCGCTTCAACAAGGCTCACCCCAGCGATATGTTGAGTGCAACGCATTTAGGTATAGCGGGAAATAATCAAAGAATCTTTGTGTCCGAGCATTTATCGATCGACTGTAAGAAACTTCACGCTGAAACGAGAGCATTCGCTAAAACAAATAATTATAAATATGTGTGGGTGCGTTATGGTCGAGTGTACTTACGTAAAGATGACAATGCGAATGCAGTCCATATCAAGAACAATGACTGTCTAAGCAAACTACGTTAGTATTTAGAAATCGTAGCGTAATTTATTTAAAGTAAGTTAAGTAATATCATAATATAGATACTTGGTCTCAGTTATTAACCAACAATGATTACGATTTATTATCAAAATGTTAACAGATTTCGTTCTAAATTAAAAGACTTTTTTCTTAATGCCTTAAACTGTAACTTTGATATATTATGCCTAACCGAAACAAATATAAATTCTGGTGTTTATGACAGGGAGTTTTTAGATGAACGTTACAATATATTTCGTAGGGATCGTTATAGTAGTTGTAGTAATAAGTCCGATGGTGGTGGTGTATTGCTAGCTATTAGTAAAAAATTTAACACAGTTCGCCAACTCCATTGGGAGAGCCGATTCGAGGACGTTTGGGTAAGCATATTTCCAGTCAACAACAGCATGCCTATAATAAACATATGCGTTTGTTATTTACCGCCAGATATGTCTGTAGCGGAACTAGAAGAATTTTATATTAACTGCCAAAAAAATATTTTGAACAGTAAAGATAAAAATGAATTTATACTGATAGGTGATTTCAATACTCCGCACATGTCATGGTCAGCTATTCATGGTTCAAACATGCTTGCCCCCAGCGATTTGTCAGATCGGAAGGCATCTCTCTTGCAAGAAACTATGTCGATGTGTTATTTAAGCCAATATAATAATATACTTAATAGTAACAATCGTTTATTAGACTTAGTACTTTCTACTGTTGATAGCGTATCTGTCATATTAACCGATCCATTAAGCAAAACAGACAAACATCATCCACCTCTTGCAATTGATGTTACTTTTTTACAGCAACAAAAACCATTAAAACCGTCAGGTGAAACACGATTAAATTTTTCAAAATGCAATTACGAAAGCGTAAAGAAATCTCTAAACTTATGTAACTGGGAGCAATTACTTTCTTCTAACGATGTCAATATTTGTTTAGATATATTTTATCAAACTGTTAATAATATTATCGAGCAGAATACAGCGAAAACATCAAAAAGAACTTTTAGTTTTCCGTCATGGTACAGTCATTCATTAATTAACTGTATAAAAGAGAAAAACAAATATCATAAATTATTTAAAAAATTTGGAAATTCGCGTGACTACGACGTCTTTAGTATGCTACGCCGACGATGCAAAATATTAATAAACGAATGTTATAACAACTTTGTTTCGAGCGTCGAAGAAAATCTTGATAAAAATACCAAATTGTTTTACCGATTTATTAACTCTAAAAAAGGAAGTTGCGCTATTCCTCAGACAATGAAATACGAAAACGAAACTAGTTCGGACAGCGTGCAAATTTGTGAACTTTTTGCAAAATATTTTGGATCGGTTTACGAAAACTACCCTAGTATCTCGGGCCACACATGCAATGTTTCTACAAACAACTCTGATGTTATTTCCAATTTAACCATAACGGAGGAAGAAGTACTTAACAAGTTAAAAAAATTAAACAGCTATAAGGGCGCGGGACCCGATAACATACCTTCAGCTTTTATAAAAGCATGCTCCAAAGAATTATGTCTCCCATTAACAATTATTTTTAATAAATCTCTTCATTCGGGTGTATTCCCTGCATTATGGAAGGTTGCCCATGTCGTCCCTATTTATAAAAATGGGTGTAGATCTGACTGTGAGAATTATCGACCCATTAGTATTTTATCCTGCCTCGCCAAAGTATTTGAGTCGGTTATATACGATTATATTTATAATCATGTGAAGCAATCAATTTCAGAAAAACAGCATGGCTTTGTTAAGGGTCGCTCCACTATTACTAATGTCCTAGAATATAAGAACTATTTATGTAACGTTTTTGCAGCTGGTGGCCAAGTGGACTCTATATACACAGATTTTTCTAAGGCATTTGATAAGGTTAATCATTCAATTTTATCTTACAAATTACACAAATATGGTATTCAGGGTAATCTTTATAGATGGCTTTGCTCCTATCTTGCACAAAGAAGTCAATTAGTAGCTCTTAGGGGATATAAATCTGCTGCCATCGACGTGACCTCAGGTGTTCCTCAAGGTTCCCATTTTTCCCCTTTGCTATTTGCAATTTTTATTAACGATCTAATTGACCGTCTAAACTGTGAATGCCTACTTTATGCAGATGACCTCAAAATATTTACTAATATTAAAAACATCGATGACTGCTGCACTCTTCAAAAAGACATTGACATAGTTAAAGATTGGTGTGTCATCAATAATATGTACCTAAATAATAATAAATGTTCTGTCATATCTTTTACAAGAAAACGAATACCACAAAATTATAACTACAAATTGAACAATTGCG
Organism: Scoparia ambigualis; assembly: GCA_963921215.1. Classification (NCBI taxonomy): domain Eukaryota; kingdom Metazoa; phylum Arthropoda; class Insecta; order Lepidoptera; family Crambidae; genus Scoparia; species Scoparia ambigualis. Next base: position 15,233,512 of record OY992522.1, on the reverse strand, counting down.
CTTTGTCTCGATGCACTACTGCAAAGGACCTTGGCATTATTTTTGATGATAAACTTTCATTCCGTCAACATTATGAATTTGTGTTAAAAAGATGTAATGGTCTTTTAGGTTTTATATTTAGATCCACAAAAGGTTTTAGGAAACCAAAAAGTATAATATGTATTTATTACAGCATAGTACGTAGTATTTTAGAATATGGTTGTACAATTTGGAGCCCATTCTATAAAATACACATAGAAAGTATTGAAGGCATTCAGAAAAAGTGCTTAAGATATCTATGTTATCGCTTTCATTTAGGCAGGTCTCTTCATTCTTACGAACTTCGAATGATTCAGTTCAGTGTGGTTTCGCTTGCGGTCCGTCGAGAACAGTATGATTTAATTTACTTGTTTAAAATATTGCACTCAATAATCGATTGCCCTGAATTGCTTTCTTTAATTCAAATAAATACTTTGTATCGAACCCGGGCGCCAAAGACTTTTGTACTAAATGTCTATAAAAATAATACATCATATTACAGTCCCATTGTTCGAATGTGCCGTTTATACAATGAACTGGTTGCGCTTAATAACGACATCGACATATTTTCCATGAAAATACATGAATTTAAAAAAAATGTTCGGGAAATTCTCGGCTCGGCATCTCCCACATAGTAAGAAAGCTTCTTATATGTAATGTCAACAATCAGCTGGAATCAGTTTTCGATTTGTTTGATTTTTATTATTCTTCATACTATGTATATAATTAGTTTTTAATTGAATGTTAGTTTTAGATTAGATAAACTTTAATATGGACGCTTATTATTAATCGTGCTGTGTACACATGTTTTAGATAGAAATTTAGCTCTTATACAAATTGTGATGCTTTTTTGTTATTTTTTTAATTTCTATCTGTTTTGTGTACCTAATAAATAAATAAATAAATAAATAATGTTACCTGTGTGCTTCTTGTTTTGACTGACTTGACTGACTGACTGACTGGTGTTACTATTGTGTGACTGATTGTTGTTTGACTGACCCTTATGTGACTGACGATGACAATTATGACTGGACTGATTTTTCTTATGACTTTGACCTGACTGACTGTTGTGTAATGTGTACCTGTTGTTTGACTGACTCTTATGTGACCGACGATGACTATTATAGTTATGACTCGACTGACTTAGGTTAAGACTTTGACCTGACTGACTGTGACTGGACTGGCTACTTATAGTGCCGATAAAATAATTACTATTATTGTCTGATTCAAAACTGTTCATGGAAGTAAACGACTCTAAATGTCTTACATTTTTATTTTTAAAACAAAATTTAGCAAAATGACCAAAATTGTTACATGACCTGCACTGTATTCCTGCAGCGGGACACTTGAAACGATGAAACTGCCCACAGCGACCACACGATGACTTTCCAGGCTGCCTGCTCGGGCTTGGAGTCTTCTTGTTAGCCCAAGTTGACGCCTGACCTGACCGGTGTTCGCTGTCGACTGGAACTGCGACCTCGCCTGACGAACATGACATTTTCACTGGTGGTGCTTTCTTTTACCATTTTTTCGGCATCATGCTGAGCGACTATCAGTGTCTTTGCCAGCTCTCTCATCCTTTGATAAGTCAGATTAGGTTCCTGCAACAATCTCTGCCTGACATGTGCATACTCTAAATTGAGGTTAGCAATGAAAATATCCCTGATGAGCGACTCCTTAAGGGTTCCGAATTCACATTCTTTGCTTTTATTCTCAAGATCTGTCAGAAATTCATCGATACTTTCGGATTTTTCCTGAAGGTATCGTATATTTTTACGTGGCTCAAAATAATTGTCGAATTTTTCTTTAATCTGTGCAAGCGTGCTGACATTAATTTCGATGTTAAATGAATTGAATATTTCTATACCTTTAGCCCCAATGTGGTGAAGCAAAATAACAATTTTCCTCTTCTCTTCGGTTTTATACAGACCTGTCGCCAGAAGATATAGCTCTAGCTGCTGCCACCACTTTTTCCATGCTTCGGCATTATTTGTGGAATTGTCTGATGAAATTTTCAGACATCCCAGCGTCATTTGCATACGCTGCACGTGGTCTACACCAACAAGATTCATCATATTTTACTTACGTTCTTTTACTTCTGACACCATATTATGTCGGTCTTTGGGTCTTCTTAATAATAAAATAGTCTTCAGGTCCACATCATTTATTTGTCACAATTTAGGTAATTACATTACAGGTAAGTTTAGCGTCCGTGATCGGCCGCTCAGAGACGAGTAATAAATATGGCGGCTCTGTAGGGATGTACCACTATGCACAATCTATATAGTGATGTACCTAACAGATATAATAGCATTAACCGAGACTTTTCTTAATAGTTCTGTTACGAATGGGGAGCTCTTTCCTCCTGGATATACTGTCATGCGAAAGGATAGAGCTGGTGACGTTGGTTGGGGAGGAGTATTGCTCGCTGTTCGAGATTGTTATAATGTCCGTATAGTTAAAGACGTTCTTAATATGACTGTTTACAAAGAGATATTTTTTGCTATTGTGACTTGTAAACGTGTAAAAATTCTGTGTTGTGTATCTACCTCCAAATTATAGTGACGATCAATATCTTAATGTTTTGACGTGTATAGAGAATGTAATCTGTTCTCACTCTGACATGAATGTATTAATTATAGGCGACTTTAATTTGAATTCGTGTAGTGTCAACGTGAGAACCCATTTAGATTTTTTTTGTGATTTCTGTTCGCTTTGCCAACATAACACTGTTCCTAATGATCATGGGGGCATATTAGATCTAGTGCTGAGTAATTTCGAACTTGAGCAGTTAGCGGTAACTAAGAGTGTGAATCCCCTGGTGCAGATTGATCGCTATCACCCTGCGCTTGATGTGATGATCAAGCTTGCTAAATTAACTATATTAACTAGATTACTACTCTACGCCAAGGAGCCAGTCCCCATTGGAACTGGCGGAGGGCAGATTTCCAGGGATTGTACGCTGCCCTATTTGATATGGACTGGTCCGATGTGCTATCAGCTACTGACATCGACTGTGCTATACAGTTATTCTACGACAAACTCTACGACTGCTTTAGAATTTTGTACCCGTTAAAAATCCTTCTTTGCATAGTCAGAAGTATGTATATCCTAAATGGTACACCGCTGAAATAATAAAAAATATTAAAATCAAATTCTTTCATCACAAGCTGTTTAAAAGAGAAGGCAAAGAATTTAATAAGGAGATGTTCATCTATTATAGAGAACGGGTTAAAAAGCTGATTGACCATGAATATCGGCAATATGTTGAATTGGTGCAGCGAAAAATCATTGATGATCCGGCTGAGTTCTGGAAGTACATTAAAAATAAAAAGAATGATAGAAGGCGTGTAGACAGTTACACATATATGAATACTGAGATAGAAGGTCAGGCCGCAGCTGACGCCTTTGCACGTTATTTTGCCTCTGTGTTTCACGTGGACATACCTTTGTTGGACCCTGCCCAGGCAGCCCAGACTGCGCATGTATGTCTTGACGCAACCTCGGTCTCTATTGAGGCAGTCGAAGAGACACATATAAAGAAGGCTGTCAGACGCCTTAAACCTCGGTCATCTGGCGGGCCTGATAACATTCCAGTGTTTCTGGCTAAGGATTGTATATCGGCTCTAGTTGCGCCCCTCTTATACCTCTTTAATTTGTCTCTAGCTCAATCTAGATATCCCAAAAGCTGGAAACTATCTAGGGTCACCCCCGTCCCGAAAGGAGATGGAGGAACGGACGTTTCGTCTTTTAGACCGATTGCAGTATTATCAGTTTTTGCCAAGATTTTTGAGGCAATCCTGAATAATCATATAAATAACCAAATTGGTCATCTGTTGCACAATAGCCAACATGGATTTCGGCGAGCCCGTTCTACTACCACAAATTTAGTTACGCATGTGGACCATATCCACTCTCAAATGGATAATGGTAGGCAAGTGGACGCAGCCTACTTTGATTTTAAAAAGGCTTTCGATCTGGTTGACAATGACAAACTTTTACAGAAATTAGCAACAATTGGTTTCACGCCAACACTCCTTAATTTTTTTTCATGCTACCTTAGTAATCGCTGTCAATACGTTCGTCTGAAGGGGTATGATTCGGGTGACTACTTCACGAGGTCAGGAATAAGTCAGGGTAGTACGTTAGGACCGACTCTTTTCGTCATATTTATTAACGATTTGCCGGGAATGGTATCTGCCTCTGAATGTCTTCTTTTCGCTGATGACCTAAAGTTGAGTCTGGGTATTGAAACTGTAGCAGATGTAGTACTTTTGCAGAGAGATATTGATGCCGTGTCGCAATGGAGCCAAGACAACAATCTCCCTTTTAATAGTGACAAATGTAGAATAATAACTTTTTCGCGCAAGTTGCGACCAATAATCTATAATTATAATTTATCTGACGCTCCACTGGAAAGAATATGTGACATTAAAGACTTAGGATTAATATTAGATTCTAAACTAGATTTTCACAAGCACATAATAAATATTTGCAAGAGGGCACACAGGTTGTTAGGTTTTGTTATAAGAATAGCATCACAATTTGAATCTGCGACAGTAGCAAAGGTACTGTATGCTGCATACGTCCGCAGCAAGCTTGAATACGCTGCAGCTGTTTGGAATCCCTATGAGGAAAAATATGTACTGATGCTCGAGAAAATACAACGCAAGTTTGCTTGATGGCTCTATAAAAAACTCTACGGATACTATCCCTTTTTATATCCATCTTTATTCGTTTCCGGTATGACTGAAATAGAGACTCTGAAACTTAGAAGAGTCATGTTTTTGATAGTACATTATCTCTCGATACTGCACCAGGGGATCGACAGGTCCACAAATACTAGAAAGATTCCATATTTTGGTTCCTACAAACATCTCTTGGGACGCGGCGGGTCTGGTGGCGCCGCGCCACCGACAGCGCCTCCTGGCGCTGCCTGCCGCTCGGACAGAGTATGGTAGGCACTCGCCTACTAATCGTGCACTGCGTACTATCGGGGACATACTTGCTCAGCACTACGAAATTGACTTGTTTGCCGATGGTCTAGGACAGCTTTGTAATCAATTTCGGAAAATTTTATCTGACATTACTTAATTCCAATTGCAATTTTTGCTTAATTATAATTATTTTAATTTACTTATATTAAAATTAATTTTATCTATTAGTAAGTTTATTGTTTATTTGACCTAGCTAGACATTTGCTTGAATTATTTTTTAAATTTTTTATGTGATTGGACTTTATTGATATTATTTTATTTTTTGTACTCATGCGTAGTTTTTGAATTTTTTTTTGACATTTATGAATTCATGTTTGACATAATGTAATCTTTAAAATTTTATAAATTCATACTATTGACTTGAATTACTAATTACTTATTACTATTAAATGTTATTGTTGGTTATCCGTAAGTGTTCAGTTAAGAATTTAAATAAGACATTGTTTTGTAAATTATCTAACCTTATAAGCGCTTTGGACTTAAAATTCTGTTAGCTTTTAAGGCATGTTGAATAAATAAATAAATAAATAAATAAATAAGTTGAACTTTTGAAATAACATTCGGTGCGGAATAGCATCTGGGAATTGAGCACTCGGCCAGACTTTTAAGTTCATGAAATGAAATGAAATGAAATGAAATGAAATAGTATTTATTTGCCAGAACATAATATGGATTGGGTAAACAGATGGTATGTTATAGTTAGAACTGTACAAATGTTCGCCTTATAATCAAAGGCATGCAAAAATTAAAAATTAAAATGTCACTTACAATAATAATAATAATATTTATCTTCCATTATAATATTACACATGCATGTCAAACTATTTAATTAAAATTGATCATTTGTAAATTGAAATCAATAAATACAGTAAAACTAACACAATACACTCCAACACCACGAGGGCACTTTAGGCATTTTTAAACTCTTGCAAAGAATAAAAACATTTATCAATAAGCCATTGGCGTAGCTTCATTTTAAAACGATTAAATGGCATCTCTCTAATTACTTGGGGTATTTTGTTATTTACCTTTATTGAGCTTATAAAACTGTTCTTGTTATGCATATTACCTTTGCATGGCTGCGTCTTTAATTTGGTTGGATCTCTTTGTATGAATTTACTGTTGTCACTAACTTTTTCAAACAGGTAAGGGTGTTTTTTAACAAAATTTCCTACCTCCAAGATATACAATGATGTAACTGTTAGGATGGGCAGTCTTTGAAACAGTGGTCTACACTATTGCATTGGGCCAACTCTACATATAGCACGGATACATTTTTTTTGTGCTAATAGAGCCTTATTATTGAGAGTTGAATTTCCCCATAACAGTACACCGTATCTGAGAATGGAGCCTACATAGCCATGGTAAGCTGTAATCGCTGCGTTTTCGTTGACAGTGCTACTTAGTTTTTTAAGAGCATACCTATACAAATTTGTTTATCTTTTTACATGTAATGTCAATATGTTCTTTCAAAACCAGGACTTCCACTTATTAGACAGTACCTCAGGTAGACTATGGTCCCAGTCTAGTCCCAACTTCCAAGTCTTTTGAAAAACGATGCAGCCCTTTATTAATAGAGGAGTCATTAGACCGAGGGGGTCATAGACTGACATAAGAAGGGACAAGACAGAGCGTTTAGTGTATGTTTCAGGGAGACTTGGAATGGATTTTATGAAGCGCAAGGAATCATCATTGACTAACCAGGTTAGTCCTAAAACGCGGGTTTGAGAAGGTGATGACGGTCCTAAGCCTACTTCGGCAGCATCAGTGGCGCAAAGGTCAGGAGGTATTAAAGCCAAGGCATCAGGTTTGTTAGAGACCCATGAACGCATTTCGAACCCTGCTGCTTTATGGATAGTAACAATCTCCATGGCTAGGCGTGCTGCTTCCTCTTTACCATTGACGCTGCCAAGGTAATAGTCATCCATATAATGATCTTGAACTACCAGGATAAAGATGCTGAAAATCTGAAGCATTGTTGTTTTTGAGAAAGAGTGCCGTGCATGGGCTTGATGTCGCTCCAAAAATCATGGAGGACATTCGATATTCCTGGAGATGATGCTGAGGATCGTTTCGCCAGAAGAAACGCAGGGCATCTCGATCCTGGACTCTTATTTTTATCTGAGGGAACATTTCCCTAATATCTGCTGTAAACGCGACTTGACCCTAAACCTCATCACTATAGCAAGCAAAGGCTGAAGCAGATCTGGACCTGATAGAAGCATTGAGTCAGTTCCACACGGTCGGGGGCCATGTTGGCGACCGCGACCAAGCCAACCTCCTTTTTATATTTGTTTATACCTTTATATGTTTTGTTTAGAGCGAGTGGGGGTTTCATTTAAATGTGCTAACCATTTTTCCACGCGCTGAGATCCTGAGCTGCTGTGCCTAGATCCAGCTTCTATGGCGGCTAACTGCGCCTCAAGCTCCAGGTCAGCCACAGCACGCTAACGCTCCGCCGCAGCACACTCTCGTTCAACTGCTATACGGTCGCGTTCCGCCTGAGCCTCTGCGAGGCGGCGAGAATGTTCAACTTTGGCCGCAAGTATTTGAGCTCTCTTAATAGTTTCACAAGATCGCGATGAGCGAACACTTTTTGGTGCGGTGCTTATAAAGCTTATAAAGGTATAAACAAATATAAAAAGGAGGTTGGCTTGGTCGCGGTCGCCAACAATTATATTATTAAATACTGTGTTTGTAAATACTGCAGCTCACCGTGTTGCCATCATTAAAATGTGTAGATTCAAATTTTTATCAAAAAGAATCCAAACACGATATTTTGCTCTTATTTTTTTAAGAGTGTGCTAGTGTGCTGGATATCCTGACTGCAGCATTAGCTTATCATGTTGCCCCATTGCATTGTATGTAGAATCAAATACTGATCAAAACGAGACCAAACACGATATATCTACTATTTTTTTTTTCAAGAGTATACTATTGTGCTGGATATCCTGGCTGCAGTATCAGCTCAGCGTATTGCCATCATTGCATTGTATGTAGAATAAAATACTGATCAAAACAAATTCTAACAAGAAATTTTATCTGCTTCTATTTTTTTAAAAGTGTACTGGTAAGCTGAATATCCTGGCTGCAGCATCAGACCAAGAATCCCATAAGAACCATCACTAGTAAACCTACTTTTAAATAAAAAAATCAGCACTCAAATTGGTTTATCCGTTTAAGAGCTACGGTGCCACAGACAGATACACACACAGACACACAGACATACAGCAACACAGACACAAAGACACGTCAAACTTATAACACCCCTCTTTTTGCGTCGGGGGTAAAAATACAATTTTAAGAAAAAGTTTTTTACAAACTAAGTGTCTAGTCTGCCACTAGTGGTTCTTTAATAAAAAATAATATACTGCCTAATTTAAGACTTTCTTCTTAAGTCTTAGTTTAAGTTTTGAATTTCGAGGTTATTTTTTTTAGACAACAGAATCTGTAGGTCATATGTATTGTTATTGTTGTCTAATAAAAAAAATAACTTCGAAATTACAAAATGCATATTCCAATGACTAATAAGTTGTGGCAGAATAACATTATTTCTTAACTTACCACTAGTGGCAGTACATTAATTTTTATTAAATGACTACTAGTGGAAGGTCAGATACTCCCTATATTATATAAAAAACATATTTACAACATGAAATATCTTAAAAAACTTAAACTAGTCTGCCACCGGCAGCAAGGATAGATAGACCAAAGCTATCAGTGGTTAGGGCTGCAGAGTGAGGAACCTCCTGACAATACGTGCCGTGTCAAGGAGCATTGCCTTCTGTATCTGACCCTTGACCCAGCTTTTTAGCGAGAGCCTTTCTAGATGTTGATCATAGCTCTTAGTTGTAAGACCGTTTGCCGAAACGCCTATCGGTACAATAATGGTTGAATCCACATCCCACATGGCGGCAACCTCGTGAGCCAAGTCAAGGTACTTATGTCTTTCTTGACTTTCACGAGGTTCTCCTTATGAGGTATGGTAATACCAACCAATATTGCCCGGCGCTGAGATTGGTCGATCACCACAATGTCAGGCTTATTAGCGACAATAGTCCTATCCGTAATAATAGAGCGATCCCAGTAGAGCGTTGCATGACTATTTTTGAGAACTGACGCATGTGCGTACTTATAGATCGGCACCTCTGATTCCACAAGGCTATTTCCAAGAGCAGTTGCTGGTGAATTATTCTGGCTACTTGATTGTGTCTGTGCAAATACTCTCCGTAAGCAAGATGAGAACAACCGAAAATAATATGTCGAAGTGATTCACCTGGATGGTGGCCTGCCCGACAGATATCGACTGTAAAGTTCCTCATAATATATTTCCAGTAGTTATTCGTCTTCTGTCTGTTCTGTCAAAAAGAACTTCATCTTCAATGGCACAGTCAAAACCTTACTTTTTCCAAAAAGGTCACCGAAACGTAGCCAGTTCACCGAGGCAGGCAAATCTACATCAGGTTCAGTAAGAGCCCGATAGTATAGCGCCCATGTAGCACCTTGCTTTTCCATATGACCTTGCGATCGAGAGAGCTTAGCATCACTGGTTTGCGCCAGTTTTCTGTTGCCAAGGAGAGCGGCGTAAAGTGCTTATCAACTGCCACGACATCCATATGCATCCCGCACTCATTGTTAAGGAAAAAAATCATTTGCTTGGCATTTAAAAAGTCGCGACCCCCACATCTTCGCGTGATGTACAGCCTCATAACAGATGAGCGCAGGTGTAGCATTCTGGAAGTCGTAAGCATTTGACGGACTCTTCTATCCAAGGCGTCCAATTCGGTCTGAGTCCATCTTAGTATGCCAATATCTGAGCAGCGGCACAACCTAGCCATTAAAGGCACGCGTCTTATTGTCACCCGATAAAAGACCGTTAAGTTCTTTTCGAAGGCGGCAAATGAATCGTTCCTGTAATGACTGTTTTATGTCCCTGTCCTCAACACCCAAAGACTGTGACATACCAAGATATTTATATGTATCAACTTCAGAACGAGATCTGAAGTTTACCGCTTCGGAGAGTTGTAAATTGGTTGAATTTAAAACTCTCCCTTGCTGTATATGCATAACCAAACTCCATCTTAATGACACTGCTGAAAGTATCAGTAATTTTCAGCAGTTCCACCAAGTCATGGCGGTTTGGTGCGATCAACTGGAGGTTGTCTATGTTCAACAAATGCGACATAACTTCATCCCCTCTCCGCAGTCGACAGCCTAACCTTAAATTTCTCAACAAAGTACAGAGAGAATTCAAAGCTAGGCAAAACCATAAAGGACTCAGACTGTCGCCCTGGAATATGCCACGATCTAACCTTATAAAATCCTGCGTGGCAGAAACATTATCTCGACATCCTGGTTGCCACAAGACAGTGGTCTACTGTCGCATACATGACATCAAAAAGGATTTTAAAGTTATATCAATTTTTATAACTCTAAAATCCCACCAACCATGAATGCGGCACCGAATCATAGGCCTTCTTATAGTCCATCCAGGCTGTGGAGAGAGTCCCTTTGCCACGCCGAATCTTCTGACAGATGGTCATGTTAATGAGGAGAAGCTCCTAAGTACTACGGGACCCAACCCTACATCCGTTCTGAGTCATGTTAAAATATTGTTTGTAAAGATGTGCGAGTTAATTTTTTTTATCAGAATCGATGTAAAGAGCTTATATAAAGTAGGTAAGCACGTGATGGATGATTTATTTATTCATTGTTTTAGGATAGCTAACAGCTTATAAAAAGTAATTAATAACAAAAATAGTAACAAAAAGCTATTCAGACATCAAAAAGATTCTTAACCATAAAAACAATAATAATAATAAAATAAACGTGATGATGCACGTTACTATTATTATTATAAATGACCCAAATGAATGGTTTTTTATTATTTTGTTTCTCTTGCTTCCAATTGTGCCTATTGATTTTTGATTTTTTCTAACACTCTTTTTATAATAATATTCTTTATTGCACTGAAAACACATACAGAAAATAATGTACAGACAATGGTGAGCAACGGTGGACTTATCTCTAAAAGAGATCTCTTCCAGCCAACCTAATGTGGAATGTGAGCTTGATATGTGAAAGGAAGCAACAAAAGTGCAAACTATCTCATTTCTATTAATACAAACAATACATACTTATACCTACTTACTTAGTACCTAATTACAATAAAATACAATACAAATAAAATATTTATATACCTACTAATAATAACACAATAATATATTACAATACAAAATATAATACATATAAATACAATTAAATAAATATACATAGGATAGGATATAATGTGCCTATGATTGCAATGAAATTGATGACAGAAAATGGTCCTTAACTTTACCCTTGAAGGATGTAATCGATGAACTATCTTGGATGATTGTTGGAAGCTTGTTCCAAAGCTGCGCCGCCCGGACGGTAAACGAGTTCGAGAAGAAGTTGGTGTTAATTTTTGGAACCTCAAGCGTCTTGGTGATACAAGCACGTCTTGAGCGACAGGGTGGGGGCAAGAGTTGGAACCGAGAACGGAGGTAGGAAGGAGAATTGGGGTCATTTAGGATGTTATAGAGAGTGAAAAGGATGTGCATATTACGGCGGTGTCTGATCGGAAGCCACTTTAGCTCAGAACGAAAGTGAGAGACATGGTCAAACTTACGCAATCAGAAAACGAATCGTATGGCCAGATTCTGTAGACGTTCCAGTTTCATTAATTGCTCCTCAGTCACATCCAAGTAACAGACGTCGGCGTAGTCTAGGATAGGAAGAAGAAGAGATTGCGCTAGCATAATTTGGTGTTGAAGGGGAGAAAGTATTGAAGCCGCTTGAGAGAGTGGAAGCTATAATGCAAACGTTTGCTGGTTTCACCAATGTGAGCTGACCAAGACATATTACAGTCCAATATCAAACCCAGGTTCTTCACTTTGTCGGCGTAGTTGATGGGGACACTGTCGTATACGAGCGCAGGAACAGAGCTCCAATCCAATTTTTCAATAATTATAAGTCTTCGTATTGTAGGACTGCAAAAATTCACCAACATCATCAGCTAATAAACGTCCCACTGCTGAGATTGGGCCATAACATAACATAACATAACATAACATAACATAACATAACATAACCCAACACGTAATGGAAGTGTTACTTTTTAGAAAAAAATATTTCCGTCTCTTCATAAAGTCTTATGTGACAATAATGCACAAAAGAGTTACATACACATAGTTCGAACTAAGCCCCCTTTCCAATCATAGTACAAGGTAAACATTTTCACTAAATTTAAACTAAATAGGTACCTACGTTATATAGTCTAGGTAGGTATGTATGTTAAATGGCCACTTTCTAATTAAAAGTTCCTTGGTTCGATTCCCAGTCGAGTAATTCAGAATAAAGTTAAACTACGTACCTATGCCTATGTGTTTTTGTGCAATAAAGAATGTATTTAAATGTTTTTTTCAATTATATTAAAAAGCCTATTTTGTCCCACTGCTTAGCAAAGGCCTCTGCCAAAACCTTCCACCAATCTAAAGTAGTTTTTTTTCTCTAGACAACACTGACCCATGGTTGGGCAAAAGCTTTCCGAAAGTCCGTCCATCTATCTACATCCTGAGCCACCTTACGCCAGTCGATCTGGTGTCCGTCTCGCTACCTTTATTTGGGCTGACCTTTTTCTGGGCGACGTCGTCCGTTATGTAACCCTTGTCCAGCGGTCGAGATGCATGCGGAAAATGTGACCCGCCCAATCCCATTTAAGCTTGGGGGCTTTGCAGCCTACATCCGCTAAGCCCGTTGTATAGCGCAGGGTAGTTTCAGTAGCAATTAGCAATTTTTTTATAAAGATCTGTATGATGGCGCCTCTTTAATAAAATACGAGCAATACCTCTCTTCCTTGCTATGTTGTAAAAGGCGACTAACGGTCTAAATACTGCACATAGGTACATTCAACAGCACAAAGCGGTGATGGGCTCACCACCTGTCATGATAAGCACATGTCGTGGGGAAGAAGCAAATCGTCTAGGTATATTATAAATGTAACCTGTTACAAAGCGCATGTGAACCGGGTCCACGCACTCTCGTTCTACGAGTGCGGTGTTTTGGTCCTAAACTATTACTTAGTAAGTATGTTTGTTTGCTGTGTCTGGGTGTAGCAGTGACAACAATATCATCGGAAGGGGGTGGGGGGATTAGAGCTTCGTAAGCTATTTATAGGAATCGTGAGGGTAGACAGACACACAAGGGAGGTAAAACTGCTCATTATTAATTAAATGGTTTTAGAAATTGAGATCGAGTAAAGGCCGGCGTCCGGATAGTCCTCGAGGAATGGCCCTTCCCTTAATTTATTTTAATTTTACGTAAAAGATAATTAACAATATTAATATTGTAGTTTAAACAATTGTTGCAAACAACGTGTCGCGTAACGGTAAAAGAATCGTACGACCCGTTTTCTTCTCTTAGAAGTCGTAAAAGGCAACTAACGGGCTGCACATACTTTCAACAGCATAGAGCGGCGATGACCACCTGTCACGCGGAGCACATGTGCAGTCGCTATTTGGTGAAAAGTGGACTATGGCAGAGGACTGCTTTTGCGGTTATCATTGCCTAGTCTCTGACTAACGCTTCGGAGATAATAGTCATGATTATTATGTATGTATGTAATTCCATCATTTATTGACATCTTAATTTTTATAACTAACTACAATTACAATAGTACGTCCGGTTTTTGTTAAATTTAAATAAAAATCAATTTCATCATGTAATTCGGAGCATCACTTGAGAACGGCTCGACTGATTTGGCTGATATCTTTTTTGATGTGTTCTTCAATGTCAGGAAAAGTTTTGTATAGAGAGAAATAATTCGTTAGGTACCTAAGTAGTTAACAATAATGCAAGTTTCAATGAAGCTTAACTTGGACTACATATTTTGGTGTGAGTGTTTTGTTTTATAATTTTAGTACAACTCTGCACGCTTTGATAATAATAAGACTTAATAAAATTAACTACGTTCTAGCCGCTAGGTCACGAAAGTAATTACAAGGTACTTCTATAATTATTGGTCGGTTTTTCCGTTTGAAGACCCGCAAAGTATAATTACGACTGATCAAATCATAGAACAATTAATTAAAATGTACGAGTCTAAAAACACCCAATGATGGAGTAATTGACTTTATAATTATAGTCAATCATTCCAAACAAAACATTGTTTACCCAATTATAGAAAATAACCACAAACGTGTTATTTGTAATGTACCTACCCGTTTTTCCGGCAGTCATATTACATTAACACACAAAGTGCTATCAAGGACCTACACTCACACAAAGCGCAATTAAAACTCATTTAATTCAATAATATCTAAATTAGATAGATAGATATACACTTTATTGAGCATACAGACATTAGTTTCGATCATATTTCAAAGCATGGCAAATAAACCACAAAACTCAACAAAATTTGGCGTATTATCACAGAATAACTAATAGTACTACCGTACAGAAGGTTCACTCTCTAACTAAATTCAAGTTAGGTATAAAAAATTGCATTTAACCTATCGTGTAACCCGAGCGCTCGGGTCACACGATAGGTTTCAATTTCGCGTGAAAGTTGTAGGCAATTTTTTATTATCTTGCTTGACGCAACCGCAGTTGCATTTTTGCAAAGCGTCAAATTGCTTCGTGCAACTGTGGTTGCAGACTGATGCGTCCTCTTTATTCGATCTTGAACTCTATCATAACGGCGCAAGGGTCTGTTTAAACACACAACTTTAGATACAGACTGAAGACTTTGAATCTGACCGTTTAATTCAACAGTTACTTCCAATAGACCATTTAACGTTCGACTGGAGCTGCGACCATGAGACTTTTACAAACCAACAAGAGATTATTTTTTTTGTGAAATAAGTAAAGAAAACGCTACTCTGTAATGCGTAATTTAATAAAAGTTCCTCTTGGTGAGTAATCTTTTGTCAAACCCATTCCTTTTGAGCTTACTTTATTGTTTAATAAATTATACCAAATTTTATAATACTATTTATATATTAAAAAAAATGTTTTGGCCAAACATTGAATTATTATTTTAACTCCGCTAATAATGTTTAACCCTAGTCATCGATCCGCCATCTTGCAAGCCGTGCGGCTCGCTAAACGTCATTGCAGCGTTTTTTGGACTGGATTACGTCGTCGGTATTAACTTTAAATTAAATATAAATCTACTATCAAAAAATATATGTTTAACATTAATGTGAACTATATGATTTGATATGGTTATCACATGAATGAAACTAGTTTAAAAATCATTGACGTCGTCGTAATTATGAATTAAAAATCAACTTAATTTTGTTATGACTATGCTCTAACTTTTCTTTTCCTACAACATAGGTCTGGAATTTATAAAATGATAGGAGAACTTTTATGTTATTATTCTGGCCTTGCCGTAAGTAGTTATATTTTATTTCTACGACTTATAGTTTATGTGTAAATCGGCCTTGATTGTACATTAGTGAAGTTGCTAAATTTACTCTTAAGTTAGGCAACTCGAGTAAGCAAATTTTTTTTTTTAAATATTTTTTTGTTAAAATTGTTATTTTTTCAATTCAGATAGAGCAAATAACTATTCTAGTTTCTAAAAGTGATGAAAAAGTTTATACTTATCGCGCATTTTTTTTTCAAAATTTCACGTTATCTCTCTGAAACCGACAAACGTGCTCGACCCTTTTTTTAAGCCCTATTTATAATATTATACTCTTACCTTTTTTTAAAAAAAAGCTAAAGTTTACTTGTTTCTTTTCTTATCTTCTACACAAAGCATTAAACATAATCATGCTAGGACACTCAGATCGATTGTAAATCAAGTTTAAATGACGGCGGCCGCGCCGAGTTTATGGTGTTAAATACTATGAGCAAAGCTCGACGGTTTTGTTGCAATCCTAAGCAAGCGAGCGGTTAAGCAACGCTGACTCGATATCGATTTGACGTCAATAGCGCCGGGTTTCCACACATAGATATATTAAAGTATAAAGGTATTACAATAAATCAGATTCACTGTTCTTTCTTTTATTAGGCACCCGTAACGATCACGCATGAATTGGAGCCAACAAGAATAACTGCCACTTTGGCTACCTGTACTGATAACATATAAACTATTGTAATACCTCTAGCTAAGCAAATAATTAATAACTTGGACTCTGATCACTGTGGCCAAATGGTCAGTTTCTCACACCAGAGTAACAAAGTGATGAAAAAGAATATCACTGTTGTACCAAAAACTGCAGGTCGGCTGGAACGCTTTTAAAGCAATCTAGATACAAAATTAAATTATTTATAATACAATGACAATCCTAATGTCTTTTATAATGATTTCTTTAACACATATTGTTCAGAATTTGATAAATCTTTTGTTCCAAAAAAGTTCTTAATTAGTGGTACTGTAACTTTTAATGAATGGGCTACAATTGGTATTCACAAAAGTAGGAAACGCCTGTATGAACTTTATGGTGAACGCAACTATAACAATAGTGACGATTTCAAATTATTTGTTAAAATTATTTAAAGTTATTCAAAAGAGTATGTCGATTAGCCAAGGCAAACTATCTAAGTTCTAAGATTAAGAATAGTAATAACAAAATAAAAATGACATTGAATATTCTAAATAGTCAAACAGGAAAGGTCAAAAGTCGTTATAATGAGTACAATTTAAATTGTGATAATAAAAAATTGACTTCTGGTGCTGATGTTGCTGCAGCATTTGAGAGGTTTTTTACTGACATTCCAGTTTCAACCACAAAAGCCTTGATTTCCTCCCCCACTGTAGCTGAATCTGTTTTAAAGGAGAATGTTAAAATTTGTGTAAGGAATTTCAGTTTTCAAAAAATTTGTGTTATAGATATATTAAAAACATTTAACACTCTCAATAAAAAGAAAACAACTGATCTGTGGGGTAATTTCGTGGACGTCGCTAAATCAGTAATTATGACAATAGCTCTAGTTTTAGCTTGCATATTTAACGAATGCATTGACTGTGGTGTTTTCCTGACCTAATGAAACATAGTAAAATAATTCCATTATTTAAATCAGGTAGCACTTCTGACCTCTCTAATCTTAGATCTATTTCTGTGCTACCCACATTTAGTAAAATTTTTGAAAAGTTGATGCTAATAAAAATAATAAAATTCATTTTAATAAAAAAATTACATTATAAACAGTATGGTTTAACTAGGGGTCGCTCAACAACTGACGCCGGTGTTGAGCTTTTAATCTAATTATTTGATACCTGGGAGGAATCACAAGATGCCCTAGGGATATTTTGTGATTTATCCAAGGCTTTCGATTGTGTTTTACATGAAACTTTGGTCAGGAAGCTTAACCAATATGGAATTAGGGATGCTTCTTTGAGCCTTCTAATCTCATACTTGAGTTACAGGATTCAGTAGGTCGACATTAACGGTAAAAGATCTCCGGCATCAGTGGTTACAATAGGAGTTCCGCAGGGTTCAATACTAGGTCCATTCTTGTTTCTGGTTTATATAAATTAATGACTTACCTTATTTTGTAAAAGACAGTCATGATATAGCATTGTTTGCTGATGATATTTCACTTTTATTCAAAGTGAAACGACGACACCTAAATTATGGCGATGTGAATAATGCAATCTCAAAGATTGTTTACTGGTTTAGTGTAAATAACTTGTTATTTAACGAGGGAAAAACCAAATGTGTAAGATTTGCATTGCCTAATGTTAAGCAAGTAACAACTAGTGTACAAATTAAAGATAAGAATATGAATCCTGTGGACACCACTGTGTTTCTAGGCATCACGTTAGATGCCAAGCTTCAGTGGGGCCCACATATAGCTAAATTATCGAATAGACTTAGCTCTGTGGCTTATGCAGTAATGAAGATCCGTCTGTTAACTGTCGTTGATACATCTAGATTAGTTTATTTCAGTTACTTTCATAGTGTAATGTCGTACGGCATTTTACTGTGGGGAAATGCTGATGACATTCAAACTATCTTTGTGCTTCAGAAAAGGGCTATTTGTGCAATTTATATCTTAAAGGCTGGCGACTCTCTCAGAGAGAGATTTAAGAATATTAATATAATGACAGTTGCATCACAATACATTTATGAAAATTGATTTATGTTCATAAAAATACTAAAATGTTTTCAAAAAACAGTGATATTCACAATGTAAACACTAGAAGTAAGGACAAATTAGCAGTACCTTATACTAGGCTCCATAAAATATATAATTCTTTTAAGGGTCTGTGTGTAAGATTTTACAGCAAAGTACCAAATGATATTCAGAAATTAGATCTTAATTAATTTAAAATCAAAATCAAAGAAAAGCTTTATAAAAAAGCTTATTATAAAGTGTCAGATTACACAGAAGACAAAACAGCTTGGATCTTAAATGCTCTAAGCACTCCAACAGCTATTTCTAATTGTCTTTATTTAATTGATATTACATTGCATTGTTGTTTTGTATTGCGTCCTTTATCATTTTTTTATTCATATTTTGTATTGACCTGGTAACGACGTATTCATTTTTTTTTGTTTGTAAATGTCGTTGCTTTTGTGCGCTATGGTTTCTTGCGCCCATTCTTTGCCACAGTAAAAAAATTATGTCCTGAATTATGTGGTAGGTTAAAAAGATTTGGACGATTCAAAGTACTTATTAATTGAGTTTGTTGAATAAATACATTTTGACTTTGACTTTGACTTTGAATAGATTGTAAGTTCGTAAATAGTTTATTGATTACTGATTGCGGTCGACCTTACCACAAAACGGGGTCTAAAGTTAGACCAGATTTAGTAGGTACTGTGGTTAAGTACTAAAAACGTTTTTACGAAACCAAATTTAGCGGTAGTCCTTGGTAAAATAACACTATGAATTATAATATAATTCATTTATTCTTAATAATATTGTATTTTATTGATCATTAACAACAAGCCAAAAAAAAGCGGGTTATTCCCCGAGGATCACATTCTCCGAGGATCCTGTCCCGGAGGATCACGAATGCGATAAATGTGATTACATTTACTTTTGTTATTTTTACTATTAAGCGTATGTGTTTACAGTATTTATAGCTACCTATAGCAAGCGCTTCATATTGCAGTATTGCATTCAACCCTATGAGCAACACGCAGCCGGGTTACGTCAAGGTCGCCTAGCAGGATTTTGTAAAAGCAGCGCCGCGCGCTCGTAGCGCCTTGGATATACGATTTACTTTCGATAGTCCCGGTCGTTGAAAGAGTTAGGTACAAGTACAGGTGCAGAGGTATTTTGGAACGTATTGGCGCGCACCGAAGGTTGATATTGTATTTCAATTGTGTCTAAAGTAAGCCTTCTGCTTGTATATTATTCTGTGCCTAAACTGCGGAGTGACACTCCCCTGGTATTATAGCACAGATTATTGTTCTATCTGCTTCGATCATCTAAACACTAGATACACAATTCCACATAAAATAAATTCGATTCCAATTATTCTATACAATTTTGTTTTCGAATAATCGCAACTAATTTTGAAACTCTACATCACCACAAAACGTATTAAATTTAGGACAGCAACAATGATACTTCCGTTTAAAATGTAATATGATTGGACGGCAATGTCAAATTGTTGTCAATGAGGCGTCGGTCGCCGAGCGAATAGGTGCTCGGGTAGAATGCGAGAAATTGTGGTTCAATCTCTTGGAGCATGGTTTGATGCTCTAAGTTTAATCCCCATAGCTCCGTTAGACTCCTAAGGTGAACCCACTCCAACACAGTCTTTTAGATTAACAGGATGGGTTAACAGGACTATAATAATGTGTTAAACGAACATTAATAATAATCTTAAAAAAAATTACAACTGACAGTTATTCAATGCTGCTCAGTTGGAGCTGAGGTTGGAGCATTAGTTCGAGGGAGGTTCGAGGCGACACTTTGAGAACGCTAATTGTGTATCTAGTGTTAGATGACCGAAGACTATGTGACTGTATACACATTATAACAAAATCCGAAGCGAAAGACGAGTGTTGAGGTATTCGGTTATTTTTAACGTTTCACCAGTTTCCCTATCTTTTACATTATAATATACTTTACAGGATGTTTTTTAATAGGCACTTATGTCATCCTATTGAGAGGAAACACGACGTCAAAGTGGCATGCAAAATACTCATACAAAACACAGAAAAACGACGTTTCGTAGTCCCCTGTTTCCTCCTTCAGAACTGGATCAATTTTTATTACTTTTTCAGCATCGGTTAAAGAAAGAGATATTCTATGCCTGTATGTTTGATTTTTTTAAACCAGCCACTTAATGTTTCTGATGACGCCTTAAAACGGAGTGATTTCGCTAAGTTTTGAAGGCTCCTGGTTATTAAATAAATGACTTAATGCAAAAAAATCAAACATACAGACATAGAAAATCTCTTTCTTTAACCGATGCTAAAAAAAGTTATAAACATTTGTCCAGTTCTGAAGGAGGAAACAGGGGACTACTAAACGTCGTATTTCTGTGTTTTGTATGAGAATTTTGCATGCCAAGTGGTCTAGTGGCTAAGCCACCGGTTTCAGACCCAGAGGTCCCGGGTTCGATTCCCAGCGGGGGGTACATCTTTGTGTGCTCGGTTTGGTTGGTGGTAGGACTGTTAAGCCCGCCTGGCTAGCTATCACCATCTTATCCGGCCAGGTGATGATGATTGGCCTTCATCTCACCTGATTCAATCAGGTGAGATGAAGGCCAAGCGCTTACCCGTTACACGTAAAAAAAAAAAAAAAAACGTAGTGTTTCCTCTTAAGTGCAAAGAAAAAGTGTTTGCTACTAATTGCTACCATTATATCTAAGCCTGTCACCATAGCGGCTCAGTGGAGGAGTGACGAGTGGCACTCGGCTCGATATCCGGAGGGATATAGATTGAACCCGGGAGTTCAATTCCCTGGTCAGGCAGTGTGATTTCGGATTATTTGATACACAGCCCGAGTTTATAATCACAAACCCGCATTAGGCAAGCGTGGTTCAGGTACAAGCGTACAGGTTCGCTGTCCAAGAATTATAACAATTGTTTTTTAATTGTTATGTATCGTATGTGATTTATGGGACAGGGAAGGGGTTAAGCCAAGACCCATCCATTGTAACGATGACTATCAATAATGGAAGCTTTTGCTCTTCAGTGAGACAGTACACCTACAGGCTGTACTTTACTGTCGCCATAGCAACAGATTGAAAGCTTTTAAGCCAATTAACGCACTTACATCGAACGTTAATGTATTTGGAAACATTTCAGAAATCAGGATAAACAAATTCAAAAGAATTTTATTTGGCTTTAATAAGTTTAATGGGTTAATATGCGGATGATGCTTGTTGACTATACGTTAGGGCTAGGTATTTAAATATATATAATCACCACTATTATCTCCGAAGGGTTAGTCAGAGACTAGGCAATGAGGACAGCAAAAGCAGTCCTGTGCCATAGTCCACTTTTCACTAAATAGCGTCTGCACATGTGCTCAGCGTGACAGGTGATGAGCCCATCGCCGCTATATGCTGTTGGATGTATGTGCAATCTTTAGTCCGTTAGTCGCCTTTTACGACACCCAAGGGAAGAAAGGGGGTGATAGTATTCATTCATAGCATTTAAAAGGGGGACTCAGTCGCACTCACAGATTGGAAGCCCTAAAGGCGACCTAGTCCTTTTAATACAATTTTGTTTAAAGGGGCGGCTCAGTCACTCTTATAGAAGCCTAGCTGAGGCAGCTTGGTCCTCTAGTCTTTTTTAGATTTAAAAAGGTGTCTCATCGGCTCTTATAGCAGCTTGTCGCTCTGCTTATTCTCGCCTCCGTAATGACCGTAGTTTGCTATGAACGGAGGATTCTTGGCAAGGAGCAATTTTTAGTACCAATAACTTTTTTGTCTGTAAATACTATGAACGCTTGAGCCCCCAGTTGCGAGCCTGCTGCAACTTTTTGTCGCCAGATCCTTCGTCTGTGATTTCTGCGTTCACATTTTCTTAAAGCAAAATAGCTACGCCACCCCTGAATTTATCATCGGCATCGAAGTATTCCAGTTTTTTAATCATTTTAGAAAGTTTTGACGATTATCTATGTGAAGGTCTGAAAAATATGACAGACGTTGATTCCCCTACAGGGCGTTTAAACACCCATCGCTTTTCCGCTTTTCCAGTTGAGCTAGATTTTTTTCTAGTATTTTTCCTAAGTCAATGGAACCCTAACTACGCACATATTAAAAATTATAAACTTTGGATACCAAAAATAATTTCAGGGTAATCTGGGTTAACTCAGCGCTCGTCGCACCTCTACAAGCAACACAAATACTCGCTATGGGTAAAAAATACCCCCGGTTTTAAACTAGGTATTTATCAATATTTAATGCTACTGGTTTAAGATATATTGTATACCTAAAGTATGCTTAATAAAGTGTTAAATAATACCAACAAATTATATTTCAATGCTTTTATGTATGACTATTAAAAATAGATTACAAAATACATAAAAAGTTACAACAAGTCCTCAAACTTCTTGTTTTTATGTTCCTGCGGGAACAAACATAAAAACACGAAGTTTAAGGACTTGAATTTATATTCATTTGAAGTTTTAGTTCAAACAATGGTTATGTCACATATTAAATAGAAAGCGTTAGGAGCGTAGCGGCGCTTGGTCCGCGCAGTATTGCCAACCGCAGCGCGTATATTGGCTGCGTGCAAGCATTACATCCTGGCCCCATTGAAAGCTTGCTTTCAAAAATCATTGGGTAGAGGCACCAGCTTGCTGAGAGCACGGCCGACCATCCCTCTCGATGTGGAGAAGTCGACGACTCTAGTGACGCCATTTGGCCGGCGCGGCGCCTGGATATAGTTGGGCGACCCGACCGAGTCGCCATTTCAAAGGCGGGATATTGTCTTCCTTGGGTAGCACTAGTTTTCCGATGCTTATTCTCGTTTTAAAAGATATTCTGAGGAATTCACATCCACTTTCCAAATTTTCCCAAATTTAGGTGAATATGCCGAATAAATTTCATAATAATGCCTTCGTTACCGTAATCGTCAACGAGCCTACGGCTTGACCGAAGTATTCTACCTAGCTCATTGTTGACTCCAATAAAATTAGTGCCGTTGTCGCAATATATAGTGTGGGGCTTGCCACACCGAGACACAAAACGACACAGACAAAGTATCAGGGCTTCGGTACTTGCAATCGTGAACGCAGGTATAAAAATGGAAAAGTCATTTTAGTTCTTGGAGGAGGCAAGTTTCCCATTACTTATAGGTTGCAATGTCTTGCCTCGAAAACGTGTGCATATAGTACACGACCGAAAGACGCTGTGGGTTAGGATCCTGCCACCCACAGCCAGAAATTTTCTCTAATCGTCGCTAACAATTGTTGCGATCCTGCGTGAAATAAGCGTTGCTGTTCATGTCTTATAAGTAATTTAGTAAAATAATGATTTCCATCTAAAATTTTAGGATCTTTTCAGTAATGATTATAAGTGCTTGTAGTGACGCATTGGGTTTTCATCTGTAATGGAAGTATTAAGTTTTGTTTAAATAAATAAATAATAAATAAATAAAATTATAGCTAGAAGACTTTAGGCGACCACCGACCTTTAACACGTCATCGGTATCAATAAATGGCTTCAAAGGTAACAATTTAGACTTATTATGTAATTTTTCTCCAAGTAATTGCTTTAATATCTATTTGAAAAGATTATATTTGGCAAAATTTCATTAATATTAGTTCAGTCTTGTTCAGCTTATTAACTTACAAGGAATCTTTCTATTTAATATCATTTTTATTGATATTATTAATTAAACGTAAAATTAAGGAAAATACGCTTTATAAACGATTGAAATTGGAATATCTATCAATATTAGGAAGTCAATCAAGTTTGAATTTTCAACGTTTATTTGAACTTTGAGTTCAGGCACATCTACTGATTCTATGTTACTAAGTTGATTGAAATGGTTTTGTAGCTAACTATACATAAATACGTCAGATTTCACGTTCAAGCGAGTTGACGACAAAACAATAGGTAAAATCGGAAGGTGCCAACTCGGGCGCACTCGCGAGTTTCACGCTCGCCAGTTGACGAACAAGTCGTAAAAGACGATTGACAGACTAAAGACTGCACACACATCCAACAGCATAGAGTGGCGATGGGCTCTTTAAAATAATTAGATGATCAAACGAACTTACCTGAAGTGAAGTTCGATCCTAATTATCTTGGCTTCGTTGAAGAGATTTAATTAACCTTTAACATGTAGTAGCCCTGCTACGCTTCCTTCCTTCGCACGAGTATTCATAGTAAAAAAAAAAAAATCCCTACCCCGTTTGTTACACAATGAGACAGTGCTGCCGCTTGGCAGTGGCCTCATTCTTTTAGAGATGGAAGAGAGAAAGGAAGAGATGATATGTGGAAGCAACATTGTCATCACGGGCAATTATAAAATTAAGGGATGGGCGGGACCTTAAATCTCTTCAACGAAGCCAAGATAATTAGGATCGAACTTCACTTCAGGTAAGTTCGTTTGATCATCTAATTATCTTGCCTTCGTTTCCAAGATTTAATTAACCTTTAACATGTAGATGATTAGATTATTACTAATGTTGCTTGTACATTTAGGGTTGGTTACAAAAAACAAAATAAAATGTAGTAAGTATGTATTAATATTTTATTAATTAATATAATTATTATCATAAAGAATCAATCATTATTGGGTTGTTAAATCGCCAAATGAATCAACAATTGGCCTATTATAAAAGTTAGCAAAAAACTGTCGACTGGCCAGACCAACCAGCAGCTCTCCCAATAACATAGATACTTATACCAGCTCGAGAGGCAGCCGAAGTACTAGCTTGCCTGGTACTAAGAGCGCTATATATTGTAGTGTCGATACCACTATCATGTAAAGTTAGCTTTAGCCAGCGCCCTATAGTTTGAGATGATGCCGCTTTATGTGGCTTTTTATAAGATAAAATTAAACGATCCTCGTTTAGCGGTCTAAGTATTGAAGTTTTTTCAAGGTATAATTGAATGATAGCGGCTGGGCAGACACTAGGTCTATGAACAAAATAAGGTAAATTCAAAATAGGTTGACTACGACCTATAGCCGAGGTCTTTAACAAGTCGGTTATGGTTATTACTATCCGATCGTTGTAAAATTTAATATTTGAAATTTTTATTAGTGAAAGTGTTTGTGTTCTCTGCCCAGTAGCTAACGCCAACAACATTACAATTTTTTTTGTCAAAATTTCTAAATTAGCTTTTTTATTACAAATTTTAGCAAGATAGTCCAAAATAACAATAGGATCCCACGTAATATCGTAACGAGGAAAACAAGGTTTTAATTTAAATAT
The DNA here is from genome assembly GCA_963921215.1 of Scoparia ambigualis. Classification (NCBI taxonomy): domain Eukaryota; kingdom Metazoa; phylum Arthropoda; class Insecta; order Lepidoptera; family Crambidae; genus Scoparia; species Scoparia ambigualis. The sequence continues at coordinate 15,208,160 of OY992522.1, read as the reverse complement.
TCCTTTAAAAAATCGTTTTATACGATCATCATGGCTATTGTCGTTAGAAGATACTAAGGAAATAGCAGACCTATGATTATTTAGGGTTCCATAACTTGAACCTAATTCGAAATGCTTGGTCAAAAAATTTAATAATGAACTAACTTCGACTTTATAGAAATCACAATTGTTTTGATAACAGTAATTCCACCATCTTTTGAGACTTGAATTATACTGATTTATGGTATTCTGTGACAAGGATGCGAGCATAATCCTTATCGCCGATTCTGGTACGCCCTGTCTTCTAAACCCTTCCCGGATAACATACTCGCAGCCAGGGAAAGCTGGCGATGTAGGGGGTGTGTTGAACTGAAAGTAGAAGAGAGTAATTTTTTATCCGGATGAAATATTACTATTTCAGTTATAGACAGTGACTCAAATACAGGGTACCAAGGCTGGGAAGGCCATTGCGGTACTATTACGATCCCCTTTGCTTTGTCAGTTATAATTTTATTTAAGACTTTTAAAATTAGTGCAAAGGGGGGGAATGCATAGAAAAAATATGATGACCAATCAACGGTAAAAGCATCAATTTCAAAAGCGTAGGGATCTCTCTTCCAGGAAATGTAATTAGAACATTTAGCATTGACTCGCGATGCAAAAAGGTCTATTTCAGGGATTCCGAATAAACATGTTATCTTTGAAAATGCATAATCGGATTCAGTATCGGCTTCTATGTTATGGGAAGATTTAATATATGAAGCAAAAATAAATATTTTTCTTTTTTCGCACCATTTCATGTTTGCAATCATGTTTGCAACTTAATTCAAATGAGAATACTGAACCCCGCCCATTCTATTAGCATAAGAAATTGCCGTTGTGTTATCGACACGTAAAAGTATATTGCAGTTATATTTATTTTTAGCAAACGATTTTAATCCAAAATAAACAGCAAGCAACTCCAGGTAATTTATGTGATTAGCTGTTTCATTTTCGGTCCACAAACCACCAGTTTTTTCACCATTGCAAGCAGCACCCCATCCCGTAGTGGAAGCGTCCGTAAAAATTTCTAATTTGTATTTATTGTTACCAATTTTATTGACAGCTACTGGTATATGGATTTTCCACCAATGCAAATCATCACGTAAATTATCTGGAATTGCCATCACCGAGTCGTAATTATCATTACTGTTCAATAGTGCTAGATATTTAGCTCTTTCAAGAGACTTAGTATAAAGCCACCCGTAAGCGACAGCGGGACATGCGACCGTTAGAGTACCAAGAATTCGTGCAAAGTCACGAATGCGCATGGTTTTATTTTTAATATTTTTTCTAAATTCTGTGAAATATTTTTCCTTTTTTTATCTGGCAGTTCTAAGGTCATTGCATCTGAATTTAAAACAAATCCAAGGAACGTGCACAGTTTTCGGTTTTCGGCTTTAAACTGCTTTTTTTATTATTAATTACAAAGCCTAATTTTGTTAAACATTCTATTGTGGCGTGTACGTTATTTATGCAATCATTCTTTGTGTCTCCTATGAGAAGAAGGTCATCTAAATATTTTACGGATTTAAAACCACGCGACCTTAAATTAGACATAACCGGCTGTAAAAGCTTGGTAAAGATATATGGAGCAGAACACAAACCAAAGGGGAGTACATTTAACTCGTAAAACCCTTCGAAATAAAATCTTAAATATTTTCTATGACTGCTATGAACCGGGATTAAAAAATATGCTTCTTGTAAATCAATATTAGCCATAAAACAACTTTTTGACAAAAGCTTAGTAGCGGTCCTTATATCTTCCATTTTAAAATGTGCTGTTTCTACAAATTTGTTTAATTTTTTAAGATTTAAAATAAATCTCATGCTTCCGTCGCTTTTCGGGACAAGAAATATATCGGAAATAAATTGACCTTTAACAGAATTGCATTTGCTTATAGCTCCTATATCCAATAAATGCTGCATCTGTTGTTTTATGACTATGGATTCATGCGTGGAAAAAAATCGTATCGGAATCTCACAATTTCGTTGTTCCGGTAAAGTAAGAAAGGGAATAGAAAAACCGTACACTATCTTTAAAATAAAATTGTCGTCCGTAATAGACAGCTAGGCATGTAAAAAATACTGTAAGCGACCGGCATGTACATGTACCTGATCTTCACGATTGTTGTTTATCTCTGGTGACGGTCGCTGACTGCACGCACCCGCTGTGGCGGCTGGCGCCGCTGGTGCGGCGGCGGCGGCGGCGGGGGCGGCTGGCGGCGTGCGGGAACTTGTGTGCGGGCTGGCGGCGGCAAGGCGCGACGGCGAGTCTGATACATTCCGCGTTGCCCACCGACTCGATGCTGGTAGTTATATCTGATTGCTCCATTGTGGTCGTGGTTGAATCGATGGGCCCCTGAAGTTTAAAGTTGCGCTAGATGTTGATGGTGCGGCTTGGATAAGTTTACTGGTTTTCTTAATTCCTTGCGAGTTCTTGACCACTTCGCCCAAACCATCGCCAAACAAGAAAGTGTCCCTATTGCGATTTTTAAAGGGTTCTGTTAGTGACTTTTCCACGAGTGGTATGATCAACGAACGACGCGTATCCGTTTCAATGTGGTGGGAATCCGCTATAAGTTTTCCTGCCTCGTTCAATATACGGACAACTTCGGATATCTGAGGATTTTTCTTAACGAGGCATGTCATAGCCTTACCGAGAGCGGACAGTGCTCGGCCTAACTGATCTTGTTTGATAAGCAATCGCTTATCGCGTTGGCGATAAGTTTCCGCGAGCATTGCTTCTATCTCCGGGTTAAGTTTACGTGCTATGCTAAAGGGAACGTTTTTCGGGAACAAATATTTTTTATTGAGCTCATCTTTTTGTTCTTTCTTTAAACCACTTGTCAAAATTTGTTGCTATCTAGTAGCTAATTCTCCGTATATGTCTTCGCCGAACTCGACAGTTTCCGGTTCGACGCCGCCAAGAGCTTCTAATAATTCCGTATCAAAATCATCGACAGGATTTTCACTACCCTCCGGTAACTGAGGTAACACGATAATATTTTCGTCATTCGTCGGCTCAATTTCATTGCTACCAATTTGACCAACGTCAGCCAATGCGGTATCAACAGGTTCTTGATGTTCTGAAATAATGTGAAAACGCTATATTTTTTCTATTCACAAAAAAAAATAGAAAAGATTTTTTCTTTCTTGATTTCTTTTTTTTTGTGATGGTAGATTTGCCTTTTGTTTGTAAAACATTTAACGTAAATTATGGACAAGAAAAAGAAAAAACTTGTCGTTGAAGTCGATTTCTAAAGAGATATTATTGTAACACGGAAGGTGTCCCACTTTTAAAATATATAAAAATTCGCTAAGCAATAAGCCAGCGTTAAGTGATCCCGAAGAAACCAACGGGATAAAAAAATGTTTCTCGAAGAATTTGACGAGAATAAAAATAATAATAAGCTCGGTAGCAATAAGCACCTTCAGGTTGTACATCATCTTCATCGGATGAATAAATAATCCGCTGGCTATAGCGACGGTTCTTTTCTTGAAGTTTTGCTTCATACTTTCTCAACTTCCTTGACCATCGCTCTTCTTTGGATTCTTCATGTTTCCGTTTCGGCATTTTAGTTGTACCTATTGCACGTAACTCAACACTTGTAACTGGCAAGTTTCAAACACTCGTGCTATCGGCGCGCGCGCACGGACAAGAATGAGGCCACTGCCAAGCGGCAGCACTGTCGCATTGTGAAACAAACGGGGTAGGGATTTTTTTTTTTTACTATGAATACTCGTTCGAAGGAATGAAGCGTAGCAGGGCTACTATATGTTAAAGGTTAATTAAATCTTGGAAACGAAGGCAAGATAATAACTACTAACCCCTCTTTTCCCTTGGGTGTCGTAAAAGGTGACTAATGGACCAAAGACTGCACATACATCCAACAGCATAGAGCGGCGATGGGTTCATCACTTGTCATGCTGCAGTAAGCTTAAAATAAGCATTTTGAATCGTCTAAACTTAAATTTACTTCTCTATATGGATGGATGGGCACCCAAATTCAGGACGTCTTTTAGCTGCGGAGGAGAATGGGCGCAAGAAACTCCACAGCTTTTTAATAATATAAAAGTAACGACATTTATAAAACAATATTTCGTTACCAAATTATATAAAAGCGAAAACGTTGTAACCCGCAACTAGGTCAATTTTTTTTATTGCAGATTCGGAAATAGAAAAAAAATCTGCATTGAATGGTTTGACTACCATGTCTCTACGACCAATAGAAAATTTTGTACAGCGTTTTAATTAACCCCTATTTTTAAGGGGTCACTAAAGAAGAAAAGCCTGGATAACGCAGTGTGCTGTAAAAAAATATATTAGAAGGCCATCCAATACGATTATTTTATTAGTGAAGGCGAAGGACGAAGAAAAGTTTGTCAAAAATATATTTTGAATACATTGGACGTAACTCAACTATTTATTCTCTTCGTATTAGAGACGATGGCTGGGCAAGCGAAAACTAATGATAGTGGAATAAATGGTGGGTATAATCCAACTAAAGAGGAAGTAATGGAACATGCAATAGATTTTAAAGAATCTTTGCAAACGATACCATCGCTTTATTTCCGAAGCGAGTATTTACTTAAGAAATTTAGAAATGTGAGCAAAAGTGTGTAATAACCTATTTGTGATTTGTTTATAGCGAGCGAGATAGGGTGTCGTAATAGAACCAAAAACACATGAGGTAGTAAAACTTGTTTTTCGTCGAATAAAGAACAAGTCGACTGGACCAGATGATAATCCGGTAGTTAGAACTCTGAAAGTACTCTGAAACTTGAAAAGTATTCGATGGTATGGTCAACAAACTTTTTGAATAGATTTATAGAAGATCGCAAAATGCCTGGCATGCGGAAAAAAAACGATATCATACCTTTCTATAAAAATAAAGGCAACTACTAGAAAGGAACTACAAACGCACTCCTTAAAAATCTGGGAAACCTTGATAGCTAGAAGACTATCTCAGCTTATAAAGTTAACGCCAAACCAATGTGGCTTCTCAAGAGGCGTAGGAACCATAGATGCCATTCACTCTATTAAACTGCTCTTACAAAAGTATAAATTATCAGGAAAGGATTTCACTTCACTTTTACATATCTAGAAAAAGCATTTGATAGAGTTTCTAAAGTTCATATATTGACAGCGCTTCAAGCACAGCACGTTCCCGTACAGTAGGTACATTGATATAGTAAAAGACTTGTACGACAAAATAACCACAAGGGTACGTAGTCGTAGTAGACGAGTGCACTTGACTTTGTACTGTGTTTTGATACATTTAGAGACTACTTTAGTATGAACAAGGTCGATTATTTCGGTTCTGTGGTACATTTTATGTAAAATAAGTGTTTCTATAAAGATACTACATACATTCATATAATCACGACTGTTTGATATAGAGACCCAGACCACTGAAACGCCTTAACTAACCACCTATAGACCTCTGACCCCAGGCAACAAAATGATGACCATACCATAGTAGAACCGTGTCCTAGCGCGGTTGCAGCACTTGGCCCACTGCCCAGTAGTGAGACTGCACAATAACACCGGCCATCTAAGTCCGCTTTAGTTCACTTATTAGTATATATTAACGAGTTTACGATCAAGTTCAGAGACGCGCCACGCACGTGTCTGGACAGCGACTGATATCAAATTTCCAATACTCGCGATGTACTTGCGTTACGTGACCACACGACAATCACATTCGCCCAACCCTAGGCACACCTTAAATATTAATCTGGCCCGGCTAAGCTAAGCTAGTTAAAATATTACAACAATCGGCGATCCGTCGTCATCTTATCGCAACGCCCGCCGCTATAGTTGGTCCGAGGCACAAAGGGTTAGAATGCGTCAGCGTGACGTTACACTGACAGCTGTCCTGGCATAGACCTAACAAATACAAATTGGCGCATTCTGGTACACTGTTTTTTATTCCGAACAACGACCAATATCTACGAAAGGTTAGTCAGAGACTAGGCAATGAAGACCGCAAAAGCAGTCCTCTACCGTAGTCCACGGCACACCAAATAGCAACTGCACATGAGTAAATAAAACTTATTAAATTAAATTATTAAATTAAACTTTCCTACACTCACACCAATTATTTAGCCCAAGAGAAGTTTCGAAGAAACTCGTTAAATGGTTACTAGACAACGGATAAACATACTTAAAATACTTAAATACATACTTGTTATACATAGAAAACACCCAGACCCGAGACAATTTAGAAAAGTGATAATTTCTAAATTGACCCGATCGGGGATCGAACCCGGGACCTCAGAGATGGCGACACCATGAAAACCGGTGTACAGACCACTCGACCAAGGAGATCGTCAAAGGTTCGTTCGTTCGTTCGTCGGAGATTCTGCTCAACTTGACAGGTTGTCAGCCTGTTGCTGGATGTATGTGCAGTTGTTGGATGTATGTGCAATCTTTAGTCCGTTAGTCGCCTTTTACGACACCCTAGTAAACAGAGACGGGGTGTCGCGTGGCGGTGAAAGAATACTACCATCTTAGAATAATAACGTATAGAAAGATAGTCTTCATACAAGCGCTCTGTCAAAAGTGAAGCACTACTCCGATTCACACTTTCGTGACGATTACTTGCTTGCGCTCGGCGACACGCACACGTACCCTTGTAACTCCGTAGTGTACATTGAAAACTCGGCGTTTGGAGCCATATCTGGCTCCAAAAAGAGTGCTTCAAAATGGGCGCGCGGACTTACCTTCTATATGTTATTATTCTCTCTCTAATTTTTTAAATGGAGTTTTATTTAATTATATGACTACAGTCAGCGTAACAATAAACACAAAACCTCTATTTAATTGTTTCTGTTGTTACTGTAGATGGACAAATAAAACAGATTTGCAAGAAAGACAATGCCGTTGTCTAGTAAAATATCTTTTGTTCTATTAGCTGAGGTATTTTTAAACTTGCGGCTTTGAGGCTTATGATTAACATTTTAAAAGCTTTTGTTCTCTATAAATGTTTGAACCGTTAAGGAACTTAAGCCGAATCTAAAGTCCTTATTTATTATTTTAATTTTCTAGTACCGATGTTGGAAATTCGGGCTGAAAGTCCCCTGTTACACGTTGATTCATTTACGCTCGAGAAAAAGTCTCCCCTCTGTATTCATTCGCAAGTCAAATAAAATTAAAAAATTGGATTCTAACTGATCAGGCATTTCATGAATAATTTACAAGCGCATTTGCCAAAACAATTTCGCGTATAATGGTCATTGGTATTTTATAACATGGATTAGAAGTATTGTGTCTTTAGTTTGTACTGTATGTAGGTAGGTACATTACATTCTCGTGCATGCACAGGCAGAGGCCGCGGTGCGCCGTGGCCTCTTTATAATATGTGGCGCCAGCGTGCATTTGTAATAAAATGTGAATTTTTAAATAAGAAAACAATAAGTGGCCGAGTAGTAAAGTGCTTGGCTTTATATACGGTTTTCTGGGGACAATTTGCGGTTTGGCCAAAGTATGTTTCGATTCATAGTCAAGATGTGTGATTGCCATCAATTGTAGCGCGCTGACTTCGCTTCAGTGATCGTTAGAAAATATTTTTTAACGATTCCAAAATTACTTTTAGGAAAAAACGGGATTCTTACCATGTTTATGTTGTTGATTTTGAGTCCCCGATATTTCGGCGCAGTTGCATGCACCATGATCACGGAGTAACTTATGAAGAGTTAAGGTAGGACCGCACTAGGCGGAACTGCACCGCAGCGGAACTGAGCGACACGACGCGACGCGTCAAAATATTCTTTAGAAATTATATGAGACAACACGCACTAAGCGTCAACGGAACTACACTGCAGCAGAACTCCGCGGCAAAGTTGATCAACTCACCAAAAGTGTCGCGAAGTGTAGTTCCGCTTCCGCGTAGTGCGGTTAGACAAACTTCGTTTTCATAGTCAGTCAAAGAGATACTTGGAAGCGCGATATCGTTTGTCAAAAATGCCGATAGATAAAGAAAAATTAATAAAAAAATTGGATCTTTCTTAAGTCGTGGCAAAAGCGTATAATACTCGACTTCTTCATATCGCGAGTTTGATATGTCATGTAGCCATATTCTTTGCTTTTTTCTTGCCTGTTCTTGTTCGATCCTTTCCTCTTCCTCGCACAACAACGAAATAATAATTGAATGAATGAAATGGGAATGAATTTCGTCGTTCATCTTGCCCAGAGGTTGCCTTGCTACTGAATATATTTTTGTAGCGCCGCTGTAGTTCAAGTGCGGTTTATCAAAATATTACGCGTCGTGTCGCTCAGTTCCGCTTCGGTGCAGTTCCGCCCAATGCGCTCTTACCTTTAGTTAATAATCTGTCGCATACATAATATTATGAAAAATATATATTTTTTTTTACTATCCTCCTCCTCGCGTCGTGCTCCTCATTACTGAGGGACGTGACTCCCCCGTTTCTTACTATGCCGCCTGTGAAATTTACTTACTCTATTGATCTTTTAGCAAGTTTGCACTCACAATGCAAGAAACCAAATGAAAAAATATCTTAATAAAAAACCCAGAATTATAATGTTTTTTTCAACACACTTACTTGTAAAGTGGCTCTTATTACACCGGTTTTAGCATCGTAATAATTACGACTTATTACACACTAGTGCGGTAATGTAGTTTAAAAATATAATAAACTCAAATTCAAAATTTATTTATTCAATAAACTTAAAATAAGTATTTTGAATCGTCTAAATTTATTAAAATGGATGGGCACCCGATCACCCACCCCACCCATTCAGGAAGTCTTTTAGCTGTGGAGAAGAACGGGCACAAGAAACTCCACAGCTTTAAAATAATATAGAAGTAACGACATTTACAAAACAACATGTCGTTACCAAATTATACAATCAGTTAAAAAGATAATAGATTAAGAAAAAAATAATGTAAATATATTATTATAACCAGGCTGTTTTGTCTTTTAAATATTCCTTGACTGTGTAATAACCTTTCCTAAGTAAACAAGATTTTACATGATTTTTAAATTTATGGGAGCCATTCATACGTCCTGCGCGCGCGGCTGCTTCGTCATACTTGCGCGCGGGCGTCGCTCGCTCGGTATTTATGTCAGCGTTGGAGCGAGACGGAAGATTATTATTTTCTGACCCTGTCCAACAACAGTATAAATATTTTTTTTTAAATCTTTATTTGTTTTTTAACAAAAAAGGGGAGTTTGTTCACAATTTGAACATGTCACTCCCGTAATTACAACATAGGAATTACATAATCAAAGAAATACTAATACCTACTCGTACTCACGGTTACAAATTTCTATTTCTTAGAGCTATTTGTACAAGTTTATAAAGCATTCTGGCCTCCCTAGATAAAGGAGAAGACATAACGCTGTTGCACCATCCAACATCGAACAGGCACACGTTACAACTTTCTATTAGACACTGTCTGAAGGCCCCGTTCCGTACACACTCCATCAGAACGTGGTAGATATCCTCAACTATGTCACACTCGGAGCAATTCGGTGACGAAGTCTTACCCATCATAAATCGAAATTTGTTTAATGGAATGTGTCCAGATCGAATCCTAAAGCTCGTCACAATATCATGCCTTCCCACATTCTCCCCCTCAAACCATGGTGCACCGAGAAGTGTTGGTTGGATAGTTTTATACCAAATGCCTTTTACCAGAGACCTCTCATCAAAGTATTCTGACCACAATCTGGCACAGTACTCTTTAACAAATTCGATTAAATTGGAAAAGAAAGGTAAGCAATTAAATACAACTCCATCCACCGCCGCCTCCTTTGCCAACTTGTCCACCATTTCGTTCCCAACGAGGCCAATGTGAGAGGGTATCCACTGCAAGATTACTCTAACGTTATCATTATTTAATTCTGCTAAACTTTTTAATATGCTGTATGCTAATGGAATGCCCCTGAACGCTGTGGTGCAGCGTTTAAAGTGCTGTAATGCACTTTTTGAGTCAGTTAATATTATCACCTTACAATGACACTTATTTAATGATTTAACATATGATAAAGCCTCGGCAATGGCAATAAGCTCAGCATGCATAATTGAAATCTTACTATTGCTAATACGAAGTTTTATATAACTTTTCGTTTGAATATCTAAAAATGCAGCCCCTATTCTCTGCGTATCCTTGGAACCATCTGTATAAATTTCATAATAATCTGGATACGTTTCATGTAAAAATTGTATACATAAAGAAAGTAGGTTTTGGTTATGAAATTGACGTTTAGGCTTAATAAAATTCCGAATATTTATTCTAATAAACCGATCCGTATCATAATTACTGACCCAAGTGTCTAGGGAAAACATTTCTAATTGTTTACTCGAATGTACAATAAGGGGAAGAAAATAGTTATGTATAGTCACCAACAATGGTTGTTTCTTACGTCTCCATTGTACATTTTGACAGAGGCTAGAAAGATCACCCAACAATGGGGTTAAGGAAGCATTACTAAAGGATCTTACTTTTAACCAAAATTTGCCAGCCAGGTATGCCCGGCGGATAAATAAGGGTTGTAGCATTAATTCTGACTCCTTTACATAAATAGGTGTACTTTTTATAAACCTCCCTATTGATCGCATGTATTGATTTTGAACTTTGTCCAATTTTGAGATATTACTGATACAACTATTATCATACAAGAAGCTAGCGTAATCCAAACGACTACGAACTAAGGAAATGTAAAGCCAACGTAAACTACTACGGTGTACCCCCCAACCAGGCCCATTTAGTACTTTAAATACACCTAGAAACTTTAAAGCTTTTTCTCTCACTTCGTTTATATTTTTAGACCATCTTAACCCACGATCCAACCACACACCCAAGTATTTCACGACTAGAACATTTTCCAAAGGCGCACCATTGATATATAAACTAACATTTTCTCTACGATAGTTAGTTTTAAAAATGCAAACTTTACTTTTATCAGGAGAAACCTCTAAGCCTAATTTGGTAATAAATTGATTAAATGTGTTCAGGCTCGTTTGCAAAGTATTAGCTGCTTCTACAGTTGAGTTTCAGTTATTGTGAAATGAAAGTTTGTTTTTCGATTTGCTTACATATCATGTGAGTGGCCACATTAAACAATAAAGGAGATAAGGGGTCGCCCTGAGCCAGACCACGCCCAGTAGTTCTGGTATGAAATCCTTCCTTTATTTCTATTTTTAAATGTCTTTCTTTTAAAAAGTTCCAAAGGTAGTTACAAAGCTTGATTCCAATTTTAAGTTCATGTAACGTATTTAATAGAACACCTATATCCACATTATTATATGCATTGTTTATGTCGATAAAACAACTAACAGTAACCAATCTTTCTGAAAATCCACTTTGGATACGTGAAATTAAACAAGCCAAACTATCCAAACAGCCTCTAGTTTTTCTAAAACCAATAGTGTTTTGGGAAAACGTATTATTTTTTTCAAAAAACCATTCCAGCCTCTTATTAATGATTGAATGAAAGATCTTACATAAGCAGGACATCAGGGATATAGGTCTAATAGGTGAGGCTCCATTTGGATCCCGTCCTGGTTTAGGTATTGCAATTATATTAATATCTCTCCACTGTGTGGGGACGAAGCCGGTATCTAAAAACCTATTATATGTAAATTTTTAATCATAGAGTATGATACACCATCGCATCCAGGAGATGTATTCTTGGATTTAATACATTTAATTAATTCCTGAATGGAGATACACGACTCTAATCTATGATTAGGGAGTACAAATTCTGGTGGACAGGGAGTTACGTAATCTGGTGTAAGGCTATATAGTAAATCATTGGCCTTCATGTCGTCTATACAATAATTTCTAGGCGATCTGCATCTTTTCAGCCACCTCATTTTTCGCCACATGTCAGAGGATGACGTCTTCTCATCCACAGAAGAACAAAATTTAGTCCAGTCTTTATGCTTAGCTTGTTGAATTAACTTTTGTGCGTCTCGAATTTTAGCTTGCAATATATTTAAGTTATGCGGGGTTGGATTTTTGCGAAAACCAGATAGAGCTAATCTCCGTAATGCTACTGCTTTTGATATATCTGCGTTCCAATATGATTTAGGAGTGAATTTAGTTGCAGGATTTTGGTTAAATTTAATTAGGGGAATGTGAATATCAGCTGCTAGGTTGATACAGTCAATAAAAATGTCATAAGCTCTTTGTAAATCGTCGGGTATCGTGAGATTTAAAAACAGGTTTTCCAAGCATTGACAGTATGCATCCCAGTTTACACTTTTGAAATTTCGTTTACAGCTTACTTTAGGTGTCATGTAATTTTTGCTAGACAACATAATAACCAAGTGGTCACTTCCTAGAGTCTCATTTGACACCATCCAGTTTAGTTTTAAAGCAATATCCGATGTAGCCAAGGATAAGTCAGGGGATGACTCCTGCATAATACCATCTACTAATTTAATCCGTGTCTTATTGCCATTGTTAAGAACAACATAGCTGTTGTCAATCAAAGAGTCAAGAATTTGGAGTCCCTTATAGTCCGTTTTATATGACCAGTTACTATGGTGGGCATTAAAGTCCCCTAGTATGGTTGTTTTCTTATCAAATTTTGAAAATATGTTATCCCAATGAGTTTGGTTGCTTCGTACAGAGGGCGGACAATAAATTGATATTACGTTCTCTATAAGCGAGTCATTCAAAATTTTCACATGGACTACCTCTATATTCGAGTTAGGAATATAAAAACCTCCTAATTGAGCTTTAATAGACTTGTGCGTGACAATTGCCACCCCACCGTAAGAATCATCCCTATCTTTACGAAAGATTGTATAGTCCCTTATTTTTAATAGGCTATCGGGCTCAAGCCAAGTCTCTGATATAGCAGCTATATGTATTTTATTTTGTATTAATAATTCTGAGAAAGACAACAACTTAGGCTTAAGGCTTTGGGCATTCCATTGAACAATCTTTAAGTTAACTTTTTTGTTTTTTTTACCCATTAAAGAATTTCGTAAAAAGTTCCAACATTGGTGAGTCTGATACATTATCAACAATCAAAAGAATTAGCCACTCAATACATAATTTAAAAATATTTTTTACTTTGTTATTTAGAGGAGCTTTCCTAAGAAAAATTACTTCTTTTATTCGTGAGAGTAATTCATTAAACGTAATTTTCGACTTACTGTAGGTTTTACTGTTAGGTTGATTTTCTGAGCTATCAGTATCTTCTTCACGTTGTGCATCAAATGTGTACTCTGTTTGCTGGCAATACTTTGAATGATGCAGGTCATTATGCATCTGTTTCATTTTAGGTTTTTTTTTATATGGTGTGTATTTATGGGTCTCAGTTTGCGGTATAGCGGTCTCATCTTCCTGGTGTATAACTGCCTTCACTTTCGTAATGTTAGCATATGAGTTCTCTTCTGAATAAGCGTAGTTTGACTGAACAACGTTTTGTTTGTTTTCGTTCAATATCCTGACAGGTGATGGTGCAACGTACATAGTAAGAGCCCTTTTGTACGTACAGTTGAACTCAGACATGATTTCACGGAGCTTTTTTTCTTTTAGATATACTGGACACGTTTTTGATAACGCCATATGTTTTCCATGGCAATTTGAACACTTAAAGGTCTTAGTATCGCAGTTTGAGTGATTAGCACTGCATTTTGGACAAACTATTTTATTTACAGAACATATTTTTTTTTGTATGACCCATTCGCCAGCAGTTAGAACACTGCGAAACTCGATAAACATATGGTTCAACTTTAATTCTTAGACCCTCAGTGTAAACATATGGTGGTAATACTGTCCCCCTAAAACATAGTCTTATTACTTCACTAGGGCACCATCCATCATTACTTTTGCTGCGACGATCGAGCCGTTTTACCGCTATGAGTTTCGCCGGTTCGTGACAAGATATACTTTTAAATAATTCATTCTCATCCAAGTCAAGGTCGACATCTCTAATGACACCATAGGAATAGCTAACTTCCATGTCTTTGTTAAATCTCCATCCCATTGTACTAAAGGCCTCACATGAACAAAGTTTGCGTAAATTGGTCTCATCTTCAACATGAATACGAACTCTAAATTGGCTTAGATACTTGACCTTGACAATGTTGTTTATATTGTGACTTTTAAATAGTTTAGCTAATGCAAAGGATTTAGGTAACTTTTCGTTGCAAGACACGGTTACTTCCAAATCGCTTGTTTCCACATCAATATTACCGTACTGTCTTATTCTTTTTCCTTTTCCCGACTGTCCCGCTGTTTTCCAATCTTCATCAGATTCACCTTCTTCCCGTGTTCGTTTACTTGGTCTATTTCCTCCGATCTCCTTCTCATACTCGATTTTTTGATCATTTTCCTCTTTCCTAATAATATCAAACTGTTCTTCCTCGTACTGTATCTCATTCTCCGAGCATTCCACCTCCTCCATCATGTAAAATAGTTCGATTTGTCACTATTAACGCACAAACAATACGCCCGCGCCAAGCTCTGCGCAGCCGCAGGTGCGCAGAGGGCACCCCGGCCGGCTGCCTGCCGCGCGAATAAACAATAGAAATTCCGGGAGTCAATCACACAGAATCGATGCGTAAACAACACGACCCGCTCGCACGCGTGTCGATACGAGACTGAACAGTATAAATATGCAATTCAACTCAAGCCCGGTAACGCTGTAAAGTTCATCTGCGACCGACAGCACTGACACTCAAAAAAAAAAAAATTCAATAAATATTCTACTTCCGTACCCCCCATGACACGGTAAACCAGAGCCGAGGTACCGTGCCTCTTAGAGGCGCCCTTGGGTTTAGCCGCTCCCTGCCGGCTCGACCCCCCAGAGGCTCTCGGGGGGGATCGGAGACTCGCTTGCGGCGAGATGCCATCCCCCACCGGAATCCCTATGGGGAATTTCGACCAATCACGGCTTGAGGAACCTTTAAGTTTCTTGCCGCCCCCAAACAAGCCCGGTAACGCTGTAAAGGTCATCTGCGACCGACAGCTCTCACAAAAAAAAACAATAAATATTCATTCTGATTATCGACACCGCTGTTAGAATTGCCTGTTCTACTGCTCCGCTCCGGTACAAGCCTCCACATCTGGTGACCTCGAGAAAAAAAATAAGACATTTTGGAGCAAGCTACCATTATGCCTGACAACCAGGAGCCAAAGAAGCCCGCAGTCTTTATTCAGTCAAGACTCTTACCATTTTGGAGAGAAATTCCCCGTGCCTGGTTCATTCAGTTTGAAGCCGTCATCGACCCATTGAAGACATCGGATGACCAAAAGTTCCGGTACTTACTGCAACAACTACAAACAATGGACCTACAGCATTTGACAGACATTTTACATAATCCTCCTGCCACCGGGAAGTACGGAAAAGTCAAGCAGCGCCTTCTTGAAGCTTACGACAAATCAGACGTCAAGAACTTTCAGAAGCTCATTAGCGGACTCGAGTTGGAAGACCAGAAACCCTCCGTGCTGCTGAGGAAGATGCGAGAGCTCGCAAGCGGCATGATCACTGAAGAAGGTCTCAAGATCGAGTGGCTTAATCACCTGCCCGCACAGATTCGAGTTGTTTTATCTGTAAACAACGAGTCGTCGTTAGACACCTGGCTCACTGCCATGGCGGACAAAATAGTTGAATACACCGAGAGTCCCAGCATCGCCGCAGTAACCACTCCAACTCCAGGCCCTTTGTCATCGTCATCTACACAACTAGATTCTCTAGCAAGGCAAGTGGAGAAGCTCACGCTAGAAATAGCTGAACTCAGACGAGCGCGAACCCCCCTAAGGCACGGCCGCCGTCCGTTCAACCCCCGTTTTTGATCACGCTCACGCTCGCAGTCAACGCAACGTGGCAAAAGATTGAAGCCAGGAGATGCCAACTGGGAGTGCCGCTACCACCACCGCTTTGGAGACAAAACAAAGCGCTGCGAATCGCCATGCTGCCGAAGGAAGAAGCCGTCGGGAAATTAGAGCCAACACCGACCGTTGCGGACGTCGGTGTCCTGTACACCAGCAATTGCCTTTGTGTACACGACCGCAACTCGCATAAACGTTTCCTCGTGGACACAGGCGCTGACATTTCCGTTTTGGCCGCCACTTACAAAAGAAGTAACAAAACTGAAAACGCCTACACTTTATACGCGGCAAACAATACGCCAATTAAGACCTTCGGACAGAAAACTATTAAGATTAACTTTAGGCTACGAAGGGATTTCGTTTGGACAATCATCGTCGCGGACGTCAAAACCTCTTTACTGGGCGCTGACTTTCTCCGACACTTCAAGCTGTTAGAGGAAACTGGTCGACAAGATTACTGATCTTTCTATTGACGCACTGGAGGTGACCACGAACGCCGAATCGGTTCACATACTAGACAGCGGACAAATATATTTCGACATCCTGAAAAAGTATCCTGATGTTGATAACCTGATAACCACCGAAGCACAACGTCGTACACCACATCAAAACAACTGGCCCTCCGCAGTACGCACGCCCCCACCCCCTGCCTCCAGACAAATACGAGGCCGCCAAGGAAGAGTTTGACCGGATGATCGAAATGGGCATTTGTAAACCGTCAAACAGTTCATGGGCCAGCCCCCTTTATGTTGTTAAGAAAAAGGATGGGAAACTACGCGTGTGCGGTGACTACAGACGTTTAAACGCGGTCACGCAACCCGACCGTTACCCAGTACCGCGCATACAAGACTTCACTTATCAATTTCACAAGAAGAGAATATTCACGAAATTAGATTTAAAAATGGCTTATTTTTGGATACCGATTGCCAAGGCAGACGCACAGAAAACATCGATCACAACGCCCTTCGAAATGTTTGAATTCAATTGTATGACCTTTGGACTTCGAAACGCCAGCCAAACATTCCAAAGATTATTGCACGAGGTGTTAAGAGGTATAAGATAGCTGTTTCTGTTTCATCGACGATATACTTTTGTCCGCTGAAAACAAAGAAAAACACAAAGAGCTTCTTCATCAGATACTGCAGCGATTAGACAAATACGGCGTAACACTAAACATCGAGCAATGCGAGTTTGGAAGAGAATCAATAGATTTCCTCGGCTACAAAGTATCGGCGACCGGCATCGAACCTACAACTGAACGAGTTAAAATAATATCAACCTACCCACGACCGGAAACCATCCTCGAGTTACGTCGATTCCTCGGTGTGCTCAACTGCCTCCCACGCCAAGCTAACCTACAGATTAAGCTTAACAAGTACCTTCATAATAGAAAACGCCACGACAACACGCCGATTGAGTGGACGACGGAAGCAGAGCAAGCCTTTGAAAAGTGCCGACAAAGCATCTCGGAGGCCACGATACTCTCACATCTAGTCCAAGGCAGCATCCTCGCCATTATGACAGATCCTTCAGATCACAGTCGACAGCCTTGGCGCTGTTCTCCAGCAAAGAGTTGAGTTTGGAAACCATTGGCATTCTACTCAAAAGCAATGAGCGCAACACAACGCCGATACAGCGTCTACGATCGATAGCTATTAGCCATGTACACAGCCGTGAAACATTTTCGTCGACTAATCGAAGGCTGCCAAGTCGAAGTGTACACAGATCACAAGCCGCTTACTTACGCACTCACAAGATCAGCGAGCACTTCGGATACGCCGCGACGAGAGCGACAACTTCATTTTATTAGCCAATTTTGTACAAGCATCAAGTACATTAAAGGCTAAGAAAACACTGTCGCTGACGCCTTGTCAAGGCTAGAAGAAATTATTTGTCCTTCAGCAATAGATTACATTCAATTAAGCGTCGATCAAGAAAACGATCAAGAGCTCAAGAAACTTAGAAAGCAAGATAATTTAATTATCAGAGAAATAATAACAGCTGGCTACAATCGACCAATCACATGCGAGATTTAAACTTCAAGACTACGCCGATATCTACCCGCACCACATCGCTATGCAGTTTTTAAAGCGCTACACGATTTATGTCACCCAGGCGTGCGAAGCACAAGAAAACTAATTGCAAGCAAATATTTTTGGCCATCCATGAACAAACAAGTAGCACCACTGTGCTACACAGGCTTGGGTCCACTGACCCAAGCCTGTATAAGCTGTCAGCGGGCGAAAGTCCACCGGCACGTAACAACGCCGTTCGAACGATTCCCGCCATCACAACGTTTCGAGCATTTACACCGCGATATCGCTGGCCCGCTCCGTCTATCTAAGGACTATCACTACCGATGTACTATCATTGACCGATGCACTAAGTGGCCCAAGGCGATTCCGGTCCGTGACGTCACCGCCAAGATCGTCGCACAAGCCCTGTACGAGACATGGATAGTGAGATTTGGTTGCCAGCTACGCATCACAACGGACCAAGGATGTCAGTTCGAGTCATGTCTGTTCAACGCCTTGATGAAGAGATTTTTCATCAATAGACTACGAACAACAGCGTACCATCCGCAGTCTAACAGACAGGTTGAGCGATGGCACCGAACGATGAAAGCAGCACTTATGGCTCGTGGGGCAACAACCACTTGGACCGAGGAACTTCCCACTGTACTTCTAGAACTACGCACTGCCCTATGACAAGATAACAACCTCAGCCCAGCATTTCCTAGAACCACAAAACGCTAGACTGCATGACGCCGAACTAGTACGCCGTCTCGCTCACACAATGACGTCACTCGTGCCGGTCTCACACCGCTGAAACCGCTTGCCATCCACTAACAAACCATTTATTTCCAAGGACTTTGCGACGTGCACACATGTTTTCCTCCGCAACGACACGGTCCGAGCACCCCTGACACCACCGTACGACAGCCCTTATGAAATACTGAAGCGCTACGACAACTACTACAAAATCCAGTTACCAAGCCGAACTACTGTTGTATCACTGGATCGACTGAAACCGGCCTACATCGTAAGGGAAGATACAAACTGTGGAACTGAAGCAAACTCTTCCAGGCCCCAGTCATCAATAGCTCAACAAGACCCGAACACTGCACCTGAAAATCAATCCTATGTCACAAGAAGCGGACGACGCACGGTCAGGAAGGACGTATGCTTCTCTTGAGGGGGGAGTGATATGGAAGCCATGCATACGTCCTGCGCGCGCGGCTGCTTCGTCATACTCGCGCGGGCGTCGCTCGCTCGCTCGGTATTTATTTCAGCGTTGGAGCGAGACGGAAGATTGTTATTTTCTGACCCTGTCCAACAACAGTATAGATATGCACGTGCGATTTCAATAAATATTCATTCTGATTAACGACACCGTTGTTTGAATTGCCTCATCTGCTGCTCCGCTCCGGTACAAGCCTTCACAAAATTATCTAAAGGTAAATCTAGTAAAGTACTTGGTATTTTATTACAATAGTGTATACCTTGCCCCAAGAAAAAGCCGAGAACCGTTTGTAACCTAAACAGTGGCATTACTAGTTTTGACTTATTTCTAGTATTGAAATTGTGTACATCACCGTGTTTAGAAAAAGTGTTAGTATTGCAACGCACAAAAACTATACAATTATAAATATACTGCGATGCAACAGTAAAATCACCAAATTCCTTAAAAATATTTCTCAAAGAAGTATAGAATCTCAACATAGAATTTTTATAACTAGATTTTTTATAAATGTAAACATTTTTGTGAATAAATTAACGGTGGTGCGCCGCTGGCCGCCCGCGGCATAGTACAGGGGCCCGACCGGGGCTAACCACTTCAAGAGGCTGCCTCACCAGGTCGCACATAATGTCGGAGTGGATCGTTGTGCCGGTTGTTGACCGGAAATGGTGGGACCCGATGACTACTTCCGGGAGGGTATGGTGGCCTTTCAGTCCAGCGTGTCGGCTGTGGTTGCTACGCTCTTCCAATGGTGAAGCGGAAAACTATCGCTTTG